>CM030363.1:121182401-126863050 GCA_017893485.1 Hemerocallis citrina | reverse complement strand
CCTTCCAGATCAATTCTATTTTCTCTGAAGTTTGCTGCACTAACTTTGTCTCGTACATCTGCCTTTCTCCCACTTCATACCAACACACCAGCTTTCTACACTTCCTCCCGTACAAAGCCTCATACTGTGCCATGCCAATGCTAGTCTGAAAACTGTTATTGTAGGCAAATTCTACCATAGTTAAGGGCCTCTCCCAGCTTCTGCCGAAATCAATCACACAGCATCTCAATATGTCATCCAACACATGATTAACCCTCTCAGTCTGCCCATCTGTTTGGGGATGGAATGTAGTATTGAAATCAGTCCTGATCTCCAAAGCTGCCAAAAGAATCCTCCGAAAGTGTGACGTGAACTGTGCATCCTGATCTGAAACAATCGACAAAGGAATTCCATGGAGTCTTACTATCTCCCTGATGTACAATTTTGCTAACTTCTCCGTCGACCTGGTGATTTTCATCGCCAAGAAATAAGCAGACTTGGTTAGTCGATCCACTATTACCCAAATCTCATTATTTTCCCTGGGATTTCTAGGTAGCACTGTAATGAAATCCATACTGATGTTCTCCCACTTCCACTCTGGAATGGGTAACGGTTGTATTAAACCTCCGGGTCTTTGATTCTTTGTCTTGATCTGCTAACAAGTCGCACATCTTGCCACAAAATTTGCTGCATTCCTCTTCATTCCCGACCACCAGAAAATGTTTCTTAATATCTTTGTACATCTTGGTACTCTCTGGATGTACAGATAATAGAGTAGTGTGTGCCTCCTGTAAAATGCTCTTCTTCAATTCTGACTGATCAGGTACACACAATCTTTCTCCGAACCACAGCACTTCGTCCCTTACTTGAAATTCTGACAATTTGCCCGTGCCAACTTGCTCCTTCATCTTCTGAATTTTTGGGTTAGATTTCTGACCATCGATGATCCATTCTCTCAGTGTGGGCTGAAGCGTCAACCGCGCCAATGATGTCCCTAGTCCTTACAATACTACATTTCAGCTTGATAGAATTCCTCTACAAAGTTTCTCATGAGTTATAATCAAACAAGGTAAACCGCTTTTTCGACTGAGCGCATCTGCCACCACATTTGCATTTCCCGGGTGATGCTTTATCTCTGGACGAATATCTTCTAGCACTTCCAGCCACCTTCTCTGCCACAAATTTAGATCTTTCTGCTGATAGATGTACTTCAAGCACTTGTGATCTGTGTACATATTGACTTTTTCCCCGTACACTTAATACTTCCACTGTTTCAAGGAGAAAATAATTGCTGCCAACTCCAAATCATGGGTTGGGTAGTTTTTCTCATGCAGTCTTAATTGCCTAGACCCATAAGCTATTACATTTCCCTCTTGCATTAGAACACAGCCCAAGCCTCGATGTGAAGCATCACTGTAGACATCATATTACCTTTCCCTCCTTAGAAGGATATGACCCAGGAACGCGACTTCAAATTTCCAGAAGTCGCACATGGAAAACTAGGCATATAATTTCTGTTCCTACAGCTTCTTCAACACTGCTGCTATTCCTCTTCGGACTTGGAATATACCAGAATATCTTCGATAAACACCGCGATGGAAGAATCTATGAATGGTCACAGGACCCTGTTCATCATATCCATGGATATGGTTGTTGCATTCGTCCCCCCAAATGGCATAACTAAGATCGTAATGCCAATGTTAAGTTCAGAACAAAGTCTTATGCACATCCTCTTCCTTAACACGAACTTGGTGATAACATGACCGAAGATCAATCTTAGAGAAAACTGCTGCTCCTTGAGTCGATCAAATAAATCATCGATTCGCGGAATAAGATACTTATCCTGGACAATCACCTTATTCAACTCTCTATAATCGATGCATATCCTCATCGATTCATCCTTCTTCTTCACCAATAAAACTGGTGATCCCAAGGCGACGGCCTCGGCCTGATGAAACCTTTGTGCAATAGCTCAACAATTTGCTTCTTCACTTCATCCTGTTCCACTAGTGCCATTCTGTAAGGTGCCTTGGATATCGATGTGCTTCCCAGCTGAATAGAAATACTGAATTCCACATTCCGATGAGGTGGTAGTCCAGGTAGATCCTCCAAGAATACCATCGGAAAGTTCTGGACAATAGGAATCTTCTTGACTTCCCCAGGGACTTTCTTCTTGGTCAAAGCTGCCACCAACTCCTTGCACTTCTTCTTCCCTTATAATTCTACTATTGGCCCTCCTGGTGCCCTCACCATAAATTCCCTGCTCTTGCACTCGATGCTAGCATTGTAGATCGACATCCATTTTAAACAATTGATGATATCGAATCCCAACACCTCCAACTAGATAGTTGCAAGTTTCACCTTACTAGCCTCCGGAGTCTCCAACACTTCAAACACTGTTTCAATATGCCAGATCCAATCATCAGCTGCATCGGGATCCGCTTTGCCTTAAAAATGGGTGATTTCATCATCTTGAATGACTCTACCAACTTGATAGCCTTTGGGTCTTGCCATGCTTGTCATGCCCTTGTATTCCGGTTCACACATGCTACAACAAAAGTGTTGAGGGTCTAGTATACAAGGGCCAACTCTGCCTCCAAATCAAGTCAGTTTCCTTCTTCGCTTGATCCTTCACGGTTTCTAGTCCTTCTTCCCGCCATTTCTGGTTCATCAATCACAAAAACAATAATATTGACTTTCAACACAATTTATTCATTTCCAAAATAAACTCCATATATTCAGAAATAAAATTGGTCCAAATATCCATGCATAAAGAACACCAGAAACTCCAAATCTTCCTACAGAACTTTTAACAAGCATAAAGAAGCCTAGACTCTACGGTTCCTCTTGGCTTCTTTGAGCTCTTTCGTAGATCATCTATTTCAAATCGCATTCTTTCGTATCTTTTACGGCATTCTTGCTTCCCCCAACGAGTTTTGTTGTCTACCTGGGTGAAATGCCGAGCATTCCTGTGACGATACTTCTCCAGTTCCTGTACTCTTTGACTCAGGGAGGCGATGTTTTCCTTATACTCCACATGATGCACTTCCTTGTGAGTTACTCTCCACTTCTGGATAATCAGCTGCTTACGGAGAGAAGCGATGTTCTTCTTGTTCTGAACCGACTCTTCGTTTGAGGATTCACTTTGGGATTCAGACGGGGGTGGAGTGATTTTCCGAGACTCTGTAGATTCTTTCTTCTTCTGGATCTTCTTCTTCTTCAGGTTCTTCTTCCAGGCCCTTAAAGAATACTTCTTCTTCCACTTCTTCCATAAGATTTGGGTTATCCGCCATCCTACAGTGAAAAGGGGAAGAACAACATCGATACATACATAGAGCGACATAAATGTAAGTTGATACAACTATAACATTTAGACCTCTAGAAAATGATAATCACACTTCTAATGTCCACCCTAATGTGTTTTCCTTATAATTTTGTACTACTTGTTGAACATGACTCTGATACCACATTGCAACACCCCGAATTCCAAACACAGGTAATTTGTAGCACAAACATGATCTTTCACTTCAACTTCGTACAAATTTACAGGTAATTTAAAACTTTTTCATTTACAACATAGTTATTTACAATAGCACAACCAAAATTAATAAGTACACCACAACTTATGATAATGTAAGCTCTTCAATTTTATGACAACCCATCACGATGAATTCAGGTCCACGCTAAATCCAAACCGGCAACTAGGAACTCAGGTTACGTCAGTTGCATACAACTGATGCAATGTTATAATACAGCGATTTTACCATCTTACAAATCACAAACTTGAATGCAGAAATAAAAAAAGTGACTATCCTAACTATGTCAGTGTATGATATGAACTTAATGCCTAATGCATATATTTACACTTACGATGACACTAATGTATACTTGTTCGGATTCTATGCATCCCATACTACATAGGTCCGAGGGCAAGCCCTTATCGTACTCCTCATTATAGGGTTCAATCCCTCATTATGAAATCCTAATATTGTGACTAATGTAAGGTTCAGATATCCCGTGAACATCTAGTATAGAGAATCGTTCTCCCATCGCAAGTGATTTTGGACTTCCTTACTCACACCTCGATAATTCTGGAGACGAGACCAACAACACGAGCCATCTGGTACCTTATCACACAAATACCCCATGAGTATCTCATCGATCCTAATAATTCTGAAGAAATATCTCTCACCGCAAGCAATTTTAGACATCATGCCTCACGCCACTCTGAAGATAATCTCCCACCGTGAATCTTGATCTCGATAATTCTGAAGAAGTATCTCACACCGCAAGTGATTTTGGACATCATGCCTCACACCCTGATAATTCTGAAGATAATCTCCCACAACTAATTAAATGAGGCCCTCATACTCATGTTTGCCTGTACTTCATCACATCTCCCACTAGTGCCTATTCCTATGTTCAGTTATGATTATTATGATCTAGAGCTAGTTTACCCTACCCGACTTAAATCAACACACGGAGAAATGTTAGTCCACACTGGCTACATCTCAAACTTCATTTATCATAACTTGCCGGTCTCTATGGGTCTTGCTCAGCCTCAAGATTCCATCATCTCAAACTGAGATCATATGGGCTACCTTAACCTAATTACACAATTTCTCATTCATAATTCAATTTTTTTGTTCATACATTCACATTGAATTGTCAATTTCAAATTGTACTTTATTATCCCCTTATAATGCAGCTCGAAAGCATTTCGACTTTGATAAAAACTTTACAAATGTCATCTGTTTATTTTCCTAAATACATTCTTTGTGTATCTCTTAATTGTCACATTAACCGTTTTTCATAAATTCTAGGATGAAATTTCCTTTCATATGACTGACAAATTCCAGGGTAAATTATTCTTGTTCCGAACCGGCTCTTCGTCTGAGGATTAACTATGGGATTCAGGCGGGGGGTGGAGTTATTTTCCGAGACTCTATAAATTCTTTCTTTTCTTCCGGATCTTCTTCTTCTTTAGGTTCTTCTTCTAGGTCCTCAAAGAATACTTCTTCCACTTCTTCCATAAGGTTTGGGTTATCCGCCATCCTACAGCGAAAAGGGGAAGAACAACATCGATACATACATAAAGCAACATAAATGTAAGTTGATACAACTATAACATTTAGACCTTTAGAAAATGATACTCACACTTCTAATGTCCACCCCAATGTGTTTTCGTTATAATTTTGTACTACTTGTTGAACCTGACTCTGATACCACATTGTAACACCCCAAATTCCAAACACAGGTAATTCGTAGCACAAACATGATCTTTCACTTCAACTTCGTACAAATTTACAGGGAATTTAAAATTTTTTCATTTAAAACATAGTTATTTACAATCGCACAACAAAAATTAATAAGTACAACACAACATATGATAATGTAAGCTCTTCAATTTTATGACAACCCATCACGATGAATTTAGGTCCATGCCAAATCCAAACCTGCAACTTGGAACCGAGGGCACATCAGTTGCATACAACTGACGCAATGTTATAATACAACGATTTCACCATCTTACAAATCACAAACTTGAATGCAAAAATAAAAAAAGTGACTATCCTAACTATGTCAGTGTATGATATGAGCTTAATGCCTAATGCACATATTTACACTTACGATGATACTAATGCATACTTTTTCGGATTCTGTGCATCCCATACTACATAGGTCCGAGAGCGAAGCCCTTATCGTACTCCATATTATAGAGTTCAATCCCTCGTTATGAATTTCTACTACAGTGACTAATGTAAGGTTCAAATATCCTGTGAGCATCTAATATAGAGAATCGTTCTCCCATCGCAAGTGATTTTGGACATCCTGCCTCACACCCCAATAATTCTGGAGACGGGACCGACAACGCAAGGCATCAAGTACCTCATCCCACAAATACCCATGATTTTTGCCTCGATCCTTATAATTCTAAAAAAATATCTCTCACCGCAAGCAATTTTGGACATCATGCCTCACGCCCTGATAACTCTGAAGATAAACTCCCACAACGAATCTTGATCCCGATAATTCTGAAGAAGTATCTCCCACCGCAAGTGATTTTGGGCATCATGCCTCACACCCCGATAATTCTAAAGATAATCTCTCACAGCGAATCAAATGAGGCCCTCATACTCATGTTAGCCCATACTTCATCACATCTCCCTCTAGTGCCTATTCCTAGGTTCAATTATGATTATGACAACCTAAAGCTAGCATACTCTACCCGACTTAAATCAACACACGGAGAAATGTTAGCCCACACTGGCTACTTCTCAAATTTTATTTATCATAACTTGCCGTTCTCTGCGGGTCTCGCTCAGCCTCAAGATTCCAACTTCTCAAACTGAGTTCATATGGGCTATCTTAACCTAATTACACAATTTCTCATTCATAATTCAATTCTTTTGTTCATACATTCACTTTGAATTGTCAATTTCAAATTGTACTTTATTATCCCCTTATAATGCAGCTCGAAAGCATTTCGACCTTGATAAAAACTTTACAAATGTCACCTGTTTATTTTCCCAAATACATTCTTTGTGTATCTCTTAATTGTCACATAAACCGTTTTTCATAAATTCTAGGATGAAATTTCCTTTCATATGACTCACAAATTCTAGGGTAAATTATCACATTTTAATCTTTCATCACAAAATAAATATTTCAAAATTTACTTCTTAAAGTAAATAATGTACAATAAAATCTTCATCCACATGAATATACCAAATTATATTTTATTATCTTAATTATTCCAAAGTTAGTTCATTCAAATGAATAAAACAATTTTTCTTTAAAGAATACAAAATAACCATCTAGACATTCTAATCATGTAATGTGTTCTTATCCCCAAATTAAATTCTAGATTTGTACATAATTATTCTCAGAATATTCCATTAATATTCAAGTAAAATTTAAACTCCAGCTTAATTGAATTCTAAATTAGTACATACCTATCACAAAATATTTCTCCAATATACTAGTAAAATTAGATCCATCATTATGGTGATTTTGTAACTTAGGAATACTAGTATATACTAGTATAATTTATGTTCCCAAAAGTTTCCAAGAAGTTATAAATTCCAAGAATACTATACTAACACTACCCAAATTTATAAATTATATAGTATGATTGTCTCAAAAAAAACTAAAAGTCGAAAAGTTTTATTTAAAAGAATGGTCACCGTCTAGAGTCGAACCCAGGACCCAACAGCAAACCAACTGCAACCCACAACCAAAGTGCCAACTCACGGTTTGTAAGAAAAATGGGCTTTCATTGTTTATAATCCAAACAACTGTAGATATGAAACTCGAATTTTTCAATAATTCAATTGCTACGTATTGCTTTACAAATTCAGAATAAAATCATTTCAGAGGTTAGTGTAGCTATACAAAAATATAATATATACCAATTTATTCTTGAAGAACATGAAATTGGTTACCCAAATTGTATAAATTATTCATAGTCTTATAACTTGAATTAGATGAACAATTGTCCCCCACACAAATGAAGTTCTTGAGAAGTATCTACATTATTAATTTTGCATACACTGAAAAGTTGATCTCATGGATTTATGAAATGGAATTTCCACTATATGAAAATCTCTATAAAACTTCTACACATACGCACGTTAATCTTGCACAAATAAAAAGTTCTAGAGAAATTATTTCACATGTACAAATCAATTCATCCTTATCTACACATTTCTAGTTTAAACAACACAATTTCTACTTACTATAAGATTATGAAAATACTCACACATTCACATACCAATTTAATTTTTCTCTACATATGTTATGGGTAAGCATGCACAATCTGTTAAGATATTAGAAGATAGTGAGAACACTCACCTCAAAAGAGACCTCCTAGTAGTCGAACCTCTTAGCAAAATTCTCCAAAAATCCACCACAAAAGCCAACTCGCAAGCTCTTCCTTGCAATCCCGAAAGCCAAAAGCCAGCTCCCTCTCTTGATTCTCTCTCCCTTTTTTTTGTTTTGTTTTGTGCTCCTATATGGCTAATAGTGTGTGTGTGTGTGGGGGGGGGTGTATTTATAGGGGTAATTAGAAGGTGGTTTAAGCAACTAACTCTCTACTAACCTATTCACATGCCCACTCACACACCCCCTCATCCACCCTTAAAAGACCCAGTCAAAAGCTGCCAGTTTCTATCTTGGTGTTTACTACAAGTGTGCACGTGCTCATGTGTTGTGTACATTTTCATTTTATGCATATATTATCATTTTATTTCATGTTAAACCCTCTTCTTTAACAAATAATTATATTATTTTTCTTAACAAGAATTTAGTATAATTTGCTTAAATTAATCTTAATGAAATTTTAGTGCACAGCTTTTGTAATAAAAATAACGTAATTTGCACGTGTATAGAAGGAAAAGCATGTGCAAAACAAGTGAGGAAAAATTGTTTGGAAGAAAATATTTTTCGGTTGTTACAGGTTCCTCATATCGTCTCCGTTCACCCTTTTGTTGATGACATGCGTGAGATCACGACCTCCTTGAGGCACATTGCCCCTAGCGATGGAGCATGAGACACTCGGAGCGGCTGCCCTCAGCTGTTCCTCGCGTCGATGTTCTGAGCCTCGAGAATCTGCTTAGCTTCGACCAGGTCAAGGGGGAGGTGGAAGGTCGATCTGGTGATCTATTGTGATTGTCAACTTAGCCTTTGGTGCCCTGAGAGACGCTCACAAGGATCAAAATTCTTGGCTGGTTGGCAGTTGGATCTGTAGTGCTTTTTTCATAGACGGTGCCAATCTGATGCTGGTGTTTTGGTGTGGGAGCAACAGATAGTGAGTTCTTGTTATTTGAAAAGGAAGAGGGAGAACTTAACTACAGATCTAGTCCAACTGTGAGGCTGTATGAGCGGTAAGAGAAGTGGATCTGGTGGTGCTTGATGGCCGCCGGATACCTGCAAAAATGCCTAGAAACACCCGGTGGTATCTCAGCGACAGGTCCTCTAATGATCATGTCAATCACTGGAAAAAGTGGATTAGGGTTTGAAGGCTAAAGAGGCATTTCCTGGTAACGGTAGAAGGGGCCTGGTATTTATAGGCAGAGAGAGGAAACTTTAGTGGACCGGGTTGACCCTCTTCTTTAGGCCTGATTAATCTGACGAGCCAGTAAGAGGCCCACACGGCTCACAAGCCTGATTTATGGGGATTTGTGGATCTTGAGGGGATCAGAGAGGCCAAAATTTTACCCATATCACACCACAATATTGGTAATATATACGTCTTTCCTCCTCTTCTTCTTCACCTAATGTTTGTTGGCCATAATGACTCACGATAACTGTAACTTCTCAAACTGTTTTCGTCGGTTATAAGGTAAGCAACATGCCTTTCCTCTTCTTCTTACCATTTAGCAGCATATTATATCATACAAAAAATCCAATATTCAGATGCTTTTTCTTCCGCATGAAAATAGTCCTAAAGTTGGACATGAAGGATCTACACGTTTACAACATTGAGAGGCACTACTCATATAATCAAACACATTATGTGAATGATAGGAGAGATCTGTGTATATACTATGTGGTCATATAAAAAAATTTCAAGCCAATTTAACCTACACAAGATATATTATTGAACAACCAATCAAAATTTTACTAATTTCTTAAATAATACTAAAATATTCAAGTGTCAACTGTATATAAATTCTAACCTGTCTCGGTATGTCATCAGGGTGTTTTGGATATTTGTTTCCCTCATTATGTGCAACGGTTTCCTGAAGTTTTGAGAGTTGCATCTCTAGAGAACGTATCTTCTCAACTCTAGGATCGGGCTGTGTAGATGAAGACGCACGGGATCGAGAGGGTGTTGTTTCTAACCCCTTCCCACCGACACGAGCATGGCGATGTGGGCCCATGTTCTCGACTATCGCTTCGTGCCGAAGTTGCACTATATCAATGGGTGTTATGGGGGAGTCGACGGCAGCTGCCGATGAGAGTTCGGCATAACTCGTTTTAGCAGTGCTCAGTAAAAAACATATTTCAAAAACATGTGATATGTTGTTCATTTTAAAGGCAAATTACTAATCAAATAAGCACATTTAAGATAAGGCACAATTATCGATATCGTTGCTGCCTGTGAGGATGCAAACACGCCTTGTGAATTATGTGGGTGGCGTAGAAGTAATCTAAATCGCCGTACTGGTTCGCACCTCCACACTCCACATCCTATATATTAGAGAATGTAGGGAATTATGAAATCAATAAAGTATTTTATTACAAGTGATATCACTGACGCTTACCATTATCACGTGACGCCTTGCGAAGCTTGTACCTCCGCATGTGTGCAACACGTCCTGTGACTGTCGAATGACACAACCTCTTTCAGCCCTTTTGTGCACATACGCTTATACAGTCACAGTACTTGAAACATACAACGGTATAATGGTTGACAACAAAAGAAACAGCGTGCTAATTGCTAACATTGGGTCTAATTTCAATCCTACCATGCAATCTGAAATATTACACTCACTAACGACCAAGAGCTAGCACTAATTTACATCAACAACATTGGAATCTTTTGTACATAAACAACATGATCTTAAATTAATTAGTGTTTTCCAAAGAGATCATTTACTGCTGAACAAGAAGAATTCAGGTTTCCTACTCTATCATCAGACCAAGTTGTTATACCGAAGGGTTAAAAGGTACGCGAGTTCACAGTTGGGTATCCATGTATTTTGTTCTGATATTTCATATTAGATAGTGACCATTTGAGAATACTTGACAAATACTAATTACGTGGTCCCTCTAACAGAGAAAATTCATAAAATTTCTTCAAGATGTATCTAAGACTTGCTAACAGCTAAAAGTTAATATCTAAATATCCAATGAAAAATAAGTGGAGTTACAGTTGAGTTATATGCATTCGTAAAATTATTACTCGTCCTATCCATGCATCTCCATGTTTGTCTCATCCACTTGGATTGCAATAAACTCATTTATAAACCAGTAAAACTGCACATATCGCTGCTACCAGCCAATTGGCTAATGACTTTACGTGTATCGCCAGTCTAAGGCAAACAGCAATTCGATTCGTTCATGGTCATACACAATTGTCATTGTGATTGTATCATTTTCTTTTTACTGCTCTCTGAAATGATTGTCTGGACATTGGTGTATAGCAGACACCGTAGGCTAACTGCTTTCAAAAACCAATATAGCCTTACCAAGCTTCAGGTCATTACAAACACAATTAGAATGGTTAATCAAAACTAAATGAACGGAAATTGATCTTTATGATTACCTTCGCCTCTGGTGAATTCCAAAATTGACAAAGAAATTCCCAATCTGAACGCACGATATCTTTTGGGGCAACTCTTGTATTCTCAGCCATTGTCCGGTCTACTGGACGTAGATTTGTTTATCCAATCGGCATCAAGAACTGCCTGGTAATCAAATTTGCATTGTATATGAACAAGAGGCAAGGTTAATGCAATAATTAAGAATAATGATGGAAATAATTGCAACATGAGACTATTCATGCAAACTAGAATAAAGATAATTGATGAAATTAAATAGAAGATCTAATAGTAGTTATAAGACGAGGCAAAGCAATGCAAAGATAATTTAGTCTATCTGCATGCATCTTAATCAAAGTGTAAAAGTTACCAAGTTACAGGTTACGATTTATAATTGCTTTAATTAAATGCCCTAGCTTGGCAACTTCTCACTACATTGCAGGCGACCGAAGGCTAGTTTCTTTTGTGTTCCATCAGGGAGGATATGGAAGTGATCTACCTAGCCATGCCACTTTTGTTCGCCTTTCAGCTTTCTTCTTCTCTTTTCTTAGATGTTATGTTGTATTATTTTGGTTATATCGGGTGTCCACGGGCACGTTAGTGTGTATGAGGTAGGAGTTTGGTTATGATGTAGGACTATTTTGTAATCCCGTTAATCTTTCATTAATGAGATAGGTGACTGTGGTCACTATTGTTTCAAAAAAAAAACTTCTCACTACATTCAGATGAACGGATATTAAAATTTTTGAAGCCATGTAGATACCATCTTTTATTACGATTAATTTTTACACCTTTTATCGTATTATCTAAATGATTTTTGAACTTTGAATGTAATTTTATTACTAATTTTCATACAGTCAAAATTATACATCTATAGAAGTACAGAGAAAGGACCATGAAGGTCGCCAAAAACATCTCTTATAGAATCAGAGTACGATTTTAGTTTGGCACTCCCTTAAGGCAGTGTTGTTCTCTACACTGACATTCCTAACCAAGCATCCCACCAAAAGTAAACATGATGTCAACCTTCATTCATTCCATTCATTCATTCATTTAAACAGTATGAGACTATCTAAAATGAACTAACTAAATATTAACTTAGATTTTTAAAACGAACTAATTAAATATTACCTTAAGAACTTCAAACGCTCTAGCACGTGTTGCAGCTGGAATATTAGTCCATCGATCAAAACAAAGAGGAAGATACTCCGGATTCCTAGTAATTAACCCTATGAACGATGCAAATGTTACGACATTTTTACCCACGGGCTGGTTATCCATGTTTCACCTCCACGTGGAGTTTTTGGCCCGCCGGTAGCTTCCAAACATCAGCCATCTTCGTCGCTCCCCGGGTCTTTTTGTGGGATTGGGTGCTTCCCTCACCCGCCTCTACTTAACTACGCCCCTTGTTGCGAGACTCCCCATCCCTTTGACTAGGCTCTATATTTCTTCGCGGTATAATTGAGACCTGTTTACAAAAAAAGTAGATACAAATTGCTTAAAGCAGTTTACTTATATCATAAGTATTTTTTTCCAGCTGAAACTGATATCCACAAATCACATGAGAACTGTTATAAGCAAAAAAGTTACAAGTAGAAATACAAAAAGTCCCGATTTTAAAGTATGAAGATCCTGCAGCTGATTATTTTCTACATGATCAAATAAGAACTTTAGAAACTAGCAAGGTAGACTTGATGAGGACATCTTTCCTGTTAATTTATTCCAGTACCATTTTTGTTTCTGGCAATTATAGCCATATGTAATCTTTTTGTAATTTTTTTTGATTTTCAGAATATTTTGGAGATGTGTTTCAAGATGTATTTGAGCCTATTTAAAGGCCTTGAGATTAATGAGAAAGCATGCCATTACCGATTAAAAAAATCTGTGTTGAGTTTTTGCTCTTCCTCCTTCTCTTTTGTGTGATACAACTGAGATCTAAAATTAGGGTTTGTGATAAATCCTAATCAAATTAAAAAAATTCCCAAATACAAAACCCTAACATTAATTTCCCCTAATCCCAAATATCCAAACCCTAATCATACCCTCCCCACATACCCAGCCGCCACCATTCCCTTCTTCTTCTCCCTTCCTTCTTCTTTCCCGAAACCCATCCAACTCCCAAACCCAGCTTCTCCCTCCTTCTTCACCTTCGTCCTGAACGACCCATCACCACCACCCGACGCTACCACGTCTACCACCAGAACTCCACTCCGATCTCCACATACGAACCCAACTCCAAAAGCCCCAAATCCCTCAGCCTCGACCTCGCCCCGTCAGCCCATCGTCGACCACTACCTCCCCCTAAATCCCACCATCAGAATCCCGACTCTTCCCCTCATCCCCGCCACCACTGACCTCCACCATTAATAGCCCCGACTTCCTCTATTACCGTGCTCATCCCGCTCGCTCTGCCTCCGCAACGCCTTCGCCATCGTCACTCGCACCGCCCTCCGCTGTCGCCGTCGTTAACCAGTGACGTCGTCGACCAACTCCGCCATTGCCCTTGAAGTTGCTGCTCGTACTGACTCTTTGGATTGCTGTGCTCTTTCAAGATCGACACTGCGTTCTTCAAACTCTCGGTATACTCTTTCCACTATTAATATTTGTGTTTTACTGCTCTATTATTTAGTATATTATCTAATTTGCCTGTCGACCACAAAATAACTGAGATTGAGTGATCCACATGCTAGAATAGAGTACGAATCGATATTGAAATTATTACTTGCTAACACATAGGAATTTAATTGTTGATCGTAAGATTGAATTATTAATTGGGATTGTTAGCATTTGATTCAATTCTTGAAAACCCATCAAACCTGTTAATTGTTAACAACTTCCAACTTAGATCCGCACTTTCATGTTGGTAAAATTAACCCATTAAAATTCTTGGAAATTCTCTATTTTAGGGTTGGTTTTACATCATTTTGGTATCAGAGCGAAGGTTCTTAAAAAATCCTAGTTCTTGCATCGTAGGCATCAATTTTGCATTCATTTAGTATTGTGTAGTCATTTATTTTATTTTTTTATTATTTTTAGTTTATTTCAGAATCATTTAAAAAAAAAAAAATAGGACACCCCCCCATAGTTTCCACTTTTGGTGAATGCGTCTTCGCAGCACCATCACAGACCCTGAAGAGCCTTTCCTATCCCTTCCCAATCACCCAATTAGGAACCCTATACTTCCCAGATCTGAAATGGACAACTCTGATATCTCCGCTACCTTACCTGCCATCCAAGCAACTCTTGCTAATATCAATCAGAGGCTTGAGAAAGCGGAGCTAAATCAAACCATTGTCCCTGAGCTTCATGCCCATCGTCAGATCCCTCAAGGGAATGTTCATGACGATCGACGTCAAGAACGTGACCCTGACGAACAATACAAAAAAAACGTTAAGGCTGACGTTCCCCAGTTTGAAGGCCACATGGAACCCCAAGCTTACCTCGATTGGATCCGTGCCATGGACCACTTCTTTGTGTGGTTCGACATGAGCGAAGCCCTTAAAGTTAAATTTGCCACTATGAAATTAACGGGTAAAACTCAATAACATTGGACCAATATTGAACATGCCCGCAGAGGCCGAGGCCTGGCACCCATAGCCACTTGGGAGGCCATGAAAGAGAAGCTTACTGAGAGGTATGTACCGTTATCGTTCCACACCCAATTGCTAGATTCGTGGAACCAATTGTATTAAGGAAGTAAATCCACACAAGAATATGTTGATAAATTCGATGACTTCCTTATTCGGTGCAATGCATTAGGTAAAGAGAATGAAGAACAAACTCTCTCTAGGTTCAGAGCTGGACTACGAGGTGACCTTAGGAACGAGCTAATCTATAGAAATGTGGACTCAATAGCGGCAGCCTACGCCCTAGTCCTCGACATGGATTCCCTTAAAGCTAGTTCTCATTCTAGGTCCATCGACTCGAGAGATCATTCCTCTAGAATGACCTCTACTGACCCACCTAGACCTAAGCCTCCCTCTCAGCACCCCAACAAATCTTACCCCAGCAAACCTAATTCAAATTTTAATTCCCATAGAGATGAACATAAGGGTAAGAACACCGAAAGAGATTATAGCAAGATTGACCCTCTCACTAAGTGCTATAAATGTAGGGATATGGTCATGTTGCTAGCAACTGCCCTAGTCCAAGTAGGATCAATATAGTAGAGGGTACCGCAGTCATCGCTGATGAGCCCGACAATGAGTTTACCTATGAACCTAATATAAGTGATGACTTTGAGGAAAAAGAGGATGACCAGTCTCTCAATTGTATTCAGCCTGTTCAGTCACCTCCATTGAGTATACCTGAGTCACTCATTCCTTCCCAAGTCACCTGGCAACCCATAAATTTTACCCCTGTGTTAGAACATCACAGAGTAACAGAGTCTGCACCCACATTTGCATATAACATTCATGACTTGCATAGAGAAATTTCCAAGGAACTTAATGAGAATAATTTTAACTACAAGTTAATAGCAGATACTAGAAGGAAATTTATAACTTTTGATATTGGTGACGAAGTGATGGTTCAGATTCATCCCGAACGGTTTCCTGTTGGACCCGTTAAGAACTTGAACATACGTGCTGCAGGCCCATTTAAGATTCTACATGCAATCAATGATAGTACCTATGTCGTTGACCTTCCTGAAGGTTTTGGCATAAGTAAGATTTTCAACATTGAGGATCTAGTACTTTATGAAGGCTCAAAATTTAACCCTAAAAATTTTTTTATAGATGAGCCTACCCTGCAGCCTAATGGCGAGATTCTCCCATTACCTCCACCACCAGATACTACTTACCCATCGACAGAAGAATTGGATAATATTTTAGATGATCAGATAATCTCTACTAGAGATGGTGGTATGCACAAGTATTTGGTGAGGTGGAAAAACAAACCGAAGTCGGATGACACTTGCAGTGATCGTGAGGGGCTCCCGCAGCTGGATCCAGATTTTTTGGAGCACCATGACAAGATCACTGGTTTTGACTCGACTGGGTCGAGCTCTCTCCCACCCGGAGAGAATGATGAGGACATCTTTCCTGTTTAGTTTATTTCAGTACCATTTTTGTTTCTGGCAATTATAGCCATATGTAATCTTTTTGTAATTTTTTTAGATTTTTCGAATATTTTGGAGATGTGTTTCAAGATGTATTTGAGCCTATTTAAAGGCCTTGAGATTAATGAGAAAGCATTCCATTACTGATTAAAAAAATCTGTGTTGAGTTTTTGCTCTTCCTCCTTTTTTGTGTGATACAACTGAGATCTAAAATTACGGTTTGTGATAAATCCTAATCAAATTTTAGGGTTTGTGATAAACTCTAAAATCTACCCCAATTAAAAAAACCCCCAAATACAAATCCCTAAAATTAATTTCCCCTAATCCCAAATATCCAAACCCTAATCATACACTCCCCACATACCCAGCCTCCACCATTCCCTTCTTCTTCTCCCTTCCTTCTTCTTTCCCGAAACCCATCCAACTCCCAAACCCAGCTTCTCCCTCCTTCTTCACCTTCGTCCCGAATGACCCATCATCACCACCCAATGCTACCACCTCTACCACCAGAACTCCACTCCGATCTCCACATACGAACCCAACTCCAAAAGCGCTAAATCCCTCAGCCTCGACCTCGCCCCGTCAGCCCATCGTCGACCACTACCTCCCCCTAAATCCCACCATCAGAATCCCGACTCTTCCCCTCATCCCCGCCACCACTGACCTCCACCATTAATAGCCCCGACTTCCTCTATTACCGTGCTCATCCCGCTTGCCCTGCCTCCGCGACGCCTTCGCCGTCGTCGCTCGCGCCACCCTCCGTTGTCGCCGTCGTCAACCAGTGACGTCGTCGACCAACTCCACCATTGCACTTGAAGTTGTTGCTCGTACTGACTCTTTGGATTGCTGTGCTTTTTCAAGATCGACACTGCGTTCTTTATACTCTCGGTATACTCTTTCCACTATTAATATTTGTGTTTCACTGCTCTATTATCTAGTATATTATCTAATTTGCCTGTCGACCACAAAATAACTGAGATTGAGTGATCCACATGCTAGAATAGAGTACGAATCGATATTGAAATTATTACTTGCTAACACATAGGAATTTAATTGTTGATCGTAAGATTGAATTATTAATTTGGATTGTTAGCATTTGATTCAATTCTTGAAAACCCATCAAACCTGTTAACTGTTAACAATTTCCAACTTAGATCCGCACTTTCATGTTGGTAAAATTAACCCATTAAAATTCTTGAAAACACTCTATTTTAGGGTTGGTTTTACATCAAGACTATAATAGTATAACCTATCAAACAATGTCACCTAACATTTGAAATTGACATTCAACTTAAGTAGATATTTAAAGCATATAAGAAGAAATATTTGAACAAAATATATCAAACAATGTCACTTAATGTTGAAAAAAAGAAGTCAGTTGCCAAAGATCTCTAAGAAGTTGATATCATATGAAAATGTAGCATGTGTAACTAATTGAATCAAATGCATTAACCAATTCTATTTTTCTCAAGATACAGAAGGATGTAGCAAACCTCGTAACGAAGAGGTAAACTCCGCGTAAGTTTCACACGTAAACAAAATCCAAAAGCATAACAAGGTAAATTGATTGATATATAAAAAATTGCGTATAGAAGATACAAATTAAATATTATCTATGAGAGTCTTACCTTGCAGATGCTGGTACAGGTGAGACAGTTGGAGGAGCTATAGGACTTGATGTATTGCATAACATGTATGAAAGGAAAAGGGAAGGAAAAACATACCGATAAGTAAGATTCTCATTTACTAACTTCAGTTATAAACAAGTCCACTATGGAGTTATACTATGGATAAACTGTCACGCCTCGCTTCCCAAAATACGGAACACGAGTACATAACGTAGGCCCAGCGAATGATATAAACACCATCCATAAGCTGTACCAGACTAACACAGCAATAAGAACAAAAAAATAAAACCACGCAGGAAAATATAACCACATGAAACAAAGATAAATTCCAATAATGAATGAAATAATCCAACAGTATAAATATCCAACATTCGGGATCAAAACAAAACATAGTATGTTGTTCATTACTATGTGTGACTAATTCTAAGCATTACAGACAAAGCATGAGGTAAACACATCATATATACAAATTTCACAAAATCAGGACAGTATGACCTTGCGGTGCCAAAACATGGATTATGGTCACTACAAATTAGCAAATCTGAATCCGCCAGATGATCTGGAAAATAGACTTCCACACGGTTCCAACTCATTAATAAAATCTATAAAAATTCTGAGTAATACATATACATGTCTAGGTCCAGCCTAAACTATTTCAGATTTTTCTAGTACTATTAACAGGGTCAAATAAAATATAAAACAGTAGGGTACGCATGAAATTATGAGTCTGAAGTTACTAACACAGTTGCAGTAAAGTGATGATAACTAACATATGACAAATTGGAATTTAAATCCAGACCAGTAAAAAATTGTCTTGACATCAAGAGCAACATTTTATGTTTAGTAAGTTCTTCAATTTATGTCATTAGCATGACTACAAATCTGATTCAAAGTGAAATATACAGCAGTCCAGAAATCAACTTAACATGAGTAGGCAAATAAATAAATCATATGATTACATATAGCATGCAAATTAATAATCAAGTGATTCCTAGGTGTCAACATGCAATTTCTAAGGTTTAGGATATAATTATCACAATCATGGTGTCAATTTCATCGAGCAACTTCAATTTAGCACATGCAATTTCATTGTCCAATTTATCAAGCAGTCTTATGCATGAAACTAGTTATTTAAATCTGCATATGCATAAAACAATGGGAACTTGGTCTAAGATCAAGGAGATAGTATGATGTTAAGAGTATATCGGGTTAGCTCGTGTAAACCCTCGATAATCTAAACGGAATTGTCAAAAGCATATTGATAACGAAATGAACGAGATCTACTTGCATGAGATCAAATAATCTTGAACACAAACAATAAAAAGGGTTCAGGAAGAGACTTGCCTGTTATTGCAGATATAATTAAATAGGAATAATGGGATCAGAATCTCGGGCGAAATCTCCTAAAAACATGTGCGAAGAACCAATAGCAACAACCAAAGATCCAAGAGCAATCTCACACCAGATCAGGACAGAACACAGATTAGCAAGATAGGATCTGGTGTGCACAGAACACAGAACACCAAATCCATCCAATAGAAGCTCTTCCTCACACCAGATCTGATCCAAACAGGGGACAGCAAAAAGGGGATCTGGTGTGGCCAAACACGGGACAGCGGATCCGACCAAAGGTCGGTCGTCTTCTTCGGTAAGGAGAGATAGAGAGAGACGGCGAACGACGATTGCATGGCTGAGGGCATGATGACGCGACCACGGCGAAGGCAACGGCACCACGGTTGGGTAGCAATGGTGGCGATGACGACTCCAACGAGCAAAAGCTCTGCGTTATGTGCGTGAGTAGCACGCGTAAGTTACTGCAACTGAAGCAACTACAACATAAACATCACCATCATTTCCGGTTGGAAACAGAGGGCGATGACACCGTGACTTCGGGGCTCGAACGGAGGTGCTAGGAGATTGTACAGGCCCGGCGAGAGACGATGAGGGCAATAAGGGGTGCACGGAGATGGGTTAGGGCAACGGTGAGGGAGTTACGGCAATGGTGAAGGTTCGGCAATGGGTTTCAGTTATGGGGATGGCGAGGACGATGGGGACAACGACGGTGAGATGGTGACGATGGGATGGAGATGGTGATGAAGGTCGTGACGGTGGTGAAGGGCGGTCGGAGTAGCGACAGGGGTCGGGGTTGTTTGCGGTTGGGTTTGGGTTAAGCGGAAACACAGAGAGAGAGGGAAGGGTGCAGGGAGAGAGAAACAGCGGAAAGATGGAGAGATAGATTATTAGGGTTTAATTAATAGGGTATTTATAGGGATCAAGAAATTAGGGTTTTGGGTAGAGATTATGTGGGTTCTGGTTATCGGTTTTAGCTCCAAAAAGAGACAAACAATTGCATTGAGATGAGACGAACACAAAGGAGAACAAATCAAACTCAAAATAGAAAGAGCACAATTCGAAAAAGAAAAGAATCCAATCAAAAAAATACAGATTGATCAAGAGGGAACAAAAGAACCCAAGAAAAGACAAAATATACTATAACAATTGAATCCAAATACAATAATCAAAAGAATATAAAATACAATAAAATATGAAAGTAAGGCTTACAAATCCTACCCACCTTACAAGAAGAATTTCGTTCTCGAAATTCATACAAGAGGTGCATAGGGCAAACCCCGAAACAAACAAAGTAAAACAAAACAAGCAACCACTACTCATACAAGTGAGGGAACCTCTCCCGAATCTCTTCCTCTAACTCCCAAGTAGATTCTTCTGGCAAGCGAGGAGCCCAAGAAACTCGGACCAACTTGATGACTCTATTCTTTAGCACCTTCTCTCGACAGTCTAAGATAGAGATGGGTCGAATTTCACACGACAAATCTGGCCTCACAGACAAGTCTGAGTAGTCAACCACATGACTGTCATCTCTGATGTATTTCCTGAGCTGAGAAACATGGAATACATCATGGACACCTACTAAAGATGGCGGTAACACGAGCCTGTAAGCTACCTTGCCCACACGTTCCATAATATCGAATGGACCGATGAATCGAGGACTCAACTTGCCTCCACCGCCGAAACGGATAACACCTTTCCAAGGTGATACCTTGAGGAACACATGCTCGCTTGCCTCAAACTCTAGAGGTTTCCGATGACAATCAGCCCACCTCTTCTGCCAATCCTGAGTGGCCTGCAAATGCTTGTGGATTTAAGCCACGACATCAACTATCTTCGTGATCAACTCAGGGCCTAAAAGCTTCCTCTCGCCGATATCATCCCAACAAACTGGCGATCTACACTTGCGCCCATACAAAGCTTCGAATGGAGCAGCATTGAGACTCGCCCGGTAACTGTTATTATAAGAGAACTCGGCCAAGTGAAGATGATCCTCCCACGAACCTCCAAACTGAAGAACGCAGGATCTAAACATATCTTCTAGGGTCTGAATCATCCTTTCCGACTGCCCATCCGTCTGAGGATGGAACGCTGTACTGTAGCTCAGCTTAGTACCCAAGCTCCTCTGCAAACTCTCCTAGAACTGAGATCTGAACCTCGTATCTCTATCCGATACGATGCTGGCAGGAACTCCAAATAACCTCCTGAACGTATTGCTCGGCCAAACTCTCCGTGGACTGGTCCACACAGAAAGGAATGAAGTGAGCACACTTCGTCAGCCGATCCACTATCACCCAGATGGCATTATGACCATTAGGACTCCTCGGCAAAGCTGTCACAAAGTCCATCTTGATATTCTCCTACTTCCATTCAGGGATAGGAAGGGTTTGCAAAAGTCCTCCGTTCCTCTGATGCTCCGCCTTCACCTGCTGACAGATTAGGCACTGGGCGACGAATCGAGCCACATCCCGCTTCCTACCATGCCACCAGAAATGTTGTTTCAAGTCTCTGTACATCTTGGTACCACCAGGATGAATAGAATATGGGGATCGATGAACTTCCTCGAGTAGCTTCTGTCTGACTTCTCCTCTAGGTACACACAACCTAGAGCTAAACCGAAGTGACCAATTAGCATGGACAACCAAATCAGATCTCAAACCAGCTTCAACCTTACTCCAAAACTCCTGCAATTACTGATCACTCCCTTGAGCTAGCTTGATCTGCTCTACCAAGGACGACTACAACTGCAACAACATAAGCTGCCGATCTGATCCGGGAAGCAACACATCTAACTCCAGCCTCCTCATGTCCTCCACTAGTTCCTTCTGCCGGGTGAGGAACATAGCGGTAGGCCTCCGACTCAAAGCATCCGGCAACGAATTAACTCTACACGGGTGATACTGCAAGTTGATGTCAAAATCTGGCATCAATTCCAGCCATCTTCTCTTCCTCATGTTCAACTCCTTCTGCGTGAACACATATTTGAGGCTCTCGTGATCTGTGAAAATCTCAACTCTATCCTCAAGCAAATAGTGCCTCCACAATTCCAAGGCAAAGATCACAGCTGCAAACTCCAGATCATGCGTAGGATAGTTCTTCTCATGAGGTCTCAACTTCCTCAATGCATAAGCGACAACTCTGTCTCGCTGCATCAGCACTGCACCCAGACCTCTCCCAGAAGCATCACAAACGATCACAAAACCACCCGAACTGTTGGGTACAATCAGCACACGCGCTGACGTCAACCGACACTTCAACTCGGCGAAAGCTTCATCCCAGACGAACTTCTGCTCCTTCCTGGTCAAACTGGTCAAGAGTCCAGCGATCTTAGAGAAATCCTGAACGAACTTTAGATAGTAACCAGCCAAACCAAGGAAACTCCACACCTCGTAAACAGACTTCGGAATAGGCCAATTCTTAACCGTAGAAATCTTCGACGGATCCACAGAAACACCAGCACCGAAGATAATGTGGCCAAGAAAAGTAACCCGATCCAGCCAGAACTCGCACTTATCAAGCTTCCCATATAGCTGGTTCTCCCTCAAAGTCTGCAGAACCACCTTCAAATGCTCGGCATGATCTGTCCTGTTCTGCGAGTACACCAATATGTCGTCGATGAAAACCACGACAAACTGATCCAAGAACGGAGAAAACACACGGTTCATCAGACTCATGAACACTGCCGGTGCATTAGTCACTTCGAAAGGCATCACCAAGAACTCATAATGCCCATATCTCATTCGGAAAGCCGTCCTCGGAACATCTTCTGACTTTACCCAGAGTTGATGGTACCCGAAACGTAGATCCAACTTTGAGAACACCGAAGCACCTCCCAGTTGGTCGAACAAATCATCAATCCTCGGCAATGGATACCGATTCTTGATAGTAATATTGTTCAACTCCCTGTAGTCCATGCAAAGCCTGCAGCTTCCATCCTTCTTGCTGACAAATAGAACTGGGGCTCCCCATGGCGAAACACTAGGTCTGACAAAACCCTTATCAAGCATCTTCTGAACTTGCACCTTCAGTTCTGCCAATTCAACCGACACCATACGATACGGACTCTTGGAAATAGGGGCCGTACCAGACAGAACATCAATACTGAACTCCATATCTCGGACTGGCGGTAGACCAGGAAATTCCTCGGGGAACACATCAAGGAAGTCTCGCACAACTAAGGGTGCAACAACCCTATCAGAACCCAGCGACACTAGAGAAACAACCTTGGGATCCAACGAGTTCTTGACATGCCCTGACGGTGTCTCACTCGCATGGAAAACAAATTCTAGTTGACCAGAAAGCCTGAAAGTCACCTTCTTCACTCGGCAATCTATCACGTCACAGGAGACACTCAACCAGTCCATGCCCAAAATGACATCGAAACTGGAGTTGGGAATCACAATCAAATCCGGCGAAAAAACCACATCACCAATTAGCAACGGACTCTTCTTGCAAACCCTAGAACAGAGAATGACACCTCCACCTGTGGTGATGTCCCAAGCTACGGGCATAGCATCGCAAGCCAAACCATGCTGATCGAAAAAGCGAGAAGAAATGAAAGAGTGGGTAGCACCCGAATCAAACAACACATGAGCAGGGAGAGAGAAGACTAAAATCACACCTAGTAGAAGATCAAACAAAGAATAAGGTACCAGCATGATATATACATGAATAATTGTACAAAGGCGGGAAAAATAAAAATAACATGCAGAAAAATGAAAGGAAGAAAAGAAAGTATAACTACTGTGATACACCTGCAACCACTCTAACAGTAACTTCCGCTTCCTCGGCTGTCAGGTTATAAGCTTGACCACGACCACCAACCTAACCTCCTCTAAGATCCACACGCCTTTGATCAATCCTCTGAGGAGGGAAAGGCGGCTTGCCCTGACCACGCGTCGGCGCTCCTAGCTGAGCAGCACCAGTAACCGGTGCAGAAACTCTGCTCCTCGAACAGTCACGAACCATATGCTGACTACTCCCACACACTAAACACTGCCGGTTGGCCATCCTGCAATCTCTCTGTGAGTGCCTAGTCTTATGGCAATAGCTACAAGTCTCAACATTCCTCAGGACAATAGGTGCGTACGGCTGTGCTCTCGTAGGAGGGGGCAAAATTGGCCTTCGAATAGGTCCTCCGAAAGGTCGAGCTACAACAAGGTGCGAAACAGTCCTCTATGGAACACTAGATCTGCTAAGAGTCTGCTCTTGGATTCGAGCTGCATCCAGAACATCGGAATAAGAACGAAGCCGAAGAGCAGCCAAACGGTCGTGGAGGGGAAAGCTCACAACCGACAGAAAATGACTAGCCCAAGCCTCATCAGTGGCAACAAGGGTAGGGGCAAAGCGACTGAGCCGAGTAAACTCTGTAGCATACTCGTCCACAGAACGGTTTCCGTGATTAAGATAATGCTCAAATTAATACCGTCACAAGTGAAGTAGGTAATGACAAATGACATTTAAGAACATTATCTAGCTGACTTGAGTTAGGAAAACAAATTGTCGCTCCATCTCTGCCTTGGTAACACTAGGAAAGAACTTCGCCATGAAGCTCTCAGAGAAAGTGGCCCACTCAATGGGTCACGGCATCCTCTCGGATTCAACCTGCCACCAGATATGAGCGAGATCCACTAACTGGATGCGAACCACATCC
Organism: Hemerocallis citrina; assembly: GCA_017893485.1. Lineage (NCBI taxonomy): Eukaryota > Viridiplantae > Streptophyta > Magnoliopsida > Asparagales > Asphodelaceae > Hemerocallis > Hemerocallis citrina. The sequence goes on along the minus strand of CM030363.1, from coordinate 126,838,114 downwards.
ACACGATCTGCCTCAGCAACACGAGTGGCGACCAGTAGTTTCTCCCTCCGGATAAGCCATTGCTCGACTTCCAACAGCGACTCAGTACCCAAAAACTTATTCGGGTCCAGTCTCATGAAATCTGCTACCGTACTAGGCCTAGGTGGCAGAGGCCCAGGTGCAGGTCCAGTGACGTTCCCATTGGCTGCCAAAGTGGCTCTCATCAGCTCATTGTGCCCCTGCTGAAGAGCCATCATCTGCTGAATTGTCTGGAGAATAGCAGTGGTGTCCAGCTGCTGATCCCTCAAGCAAGAAGAAGAATTCCCACGATCCATAGCCTGGAACACGATCAAAGATGGTCAGTACCTGATCATATGTTGGTTATTATACAAATATTCATGTGATTATTGTGGTGTGCAAATCACTGAGTTAACTCGAATAATATACCAAACTCGACTAATATACCAATCAAAGCCAACCCTCGTAAAGATAGTCATGTTTGATTGATATATTACTCAACCCCGGGCCCTGATACCACTAAAAACCCTGTCATGCCCCGCTTTCCAAAATACAGAACACGAGTACATAACGTAGGCCCAGCAAATGATGTCAACACCATTCATAAGCTGTACCAGACTAATGCAGCAATAAGAACAACAAAATACAACCACGCAGGAAAATATAACCACATGAAACAAAGATAAATTTCAATAATGAATGAAATAATCCAACAGTATAAATATCCAATATCCGGAATCAAAACAAACTAAGGTTCATAGAGCCCAAAACAAATTACAAGTTATAATAATATTCAAGAAATAAAATAGCAACAAGTAAAACTAAGCAGCGGAGACTGGATCCATCTTCAGAAACGTTGCTCACCAATTCTTTCAGGAATAGATCCTTCAGCACATGTAAAATCTTGATCTAAAAAAAAAGAAAAGAGTGCCCTTAGAGAAAGTCGTGGGCGGCAAGTAGAGAAAACAAAAAATAATTGGAAAACATGAAAATCAAAGGAAAGGAACATGGTCAAAGACAAAGAACAAAGCAAAGAGCAAGAAATATTATCAAAGGTCTACAGTAAATCACGGATGTAATGAGTGATGTCAGGATCAAGCAAGAAATGCAGTTTATTAAGTATTTTATTAGTCTATCTTGTGCACGTACTACTGCGTCCCATTCCACAGATTCGGCGCAACACACAGTGAACTCTTTAGACTGATGGTGAATTCACGATTCGTGTACTCGGCCCAGTAATCAATGTTTAAATGTTCAGTATCAGTGTTTATGGCCATACAGTACGAGTCAGTACAGTAGGGCCTGACCGAGTACAGTATCCGATTGTTCACTACCAGGTCATCCCATATAATCCCGACTTATTATCAATTTATTTTCATCCTATGTGAGCATGCAAGAGGGTGTCGATGTTGTTCATTATTATGTGTGACTAATTCTAAGAATTACAGACAAACCATAAGGCAAACACATCATATAAACACATTTCACAAAATCAGGACAGCATGACCATGCTGTGCCAAAACATGGATTATGGTCACTACAAATTAGCAAATCTGAATCCGCCAGAAGACCTGGAAAATAGATGTCCACACGGTTCCAGCTAGTATAATTAAGGTATATAAAAGATATAGTAACTACGGTGAAAACTCTATTCTAATCAGGTTTTAAGTTCAGGCAACATGTACTAAGTTGTGTTCAACTATTTATTTTAGATCAGAGAGCTCATTAATAAAATCTATAAAAATTCTGAGTGATACATATACATGTCTAGGTCCAGTATAAATTATTTCAAATTTTTCTTGTACTGTTAACAGGGTCAAATAAAATATAGAACAGCAGGGTATGCATGAAATTATGAGTCTAAAATTACTATCACAGTTGCAGTAAAGTGATGATAACTAACAGATGACAAATTGGAATTTAAATCCACACCAAGGAAAAATTATCTAGACATCAAGTGCTACATTTTATGTTGAGTAAGTTCTTTCAAATTATGTCATTAGCATGCCTACAAATCTGATTCAAAGTGAAACATATAGCAGTCCAGAAATCAACTTAACATGAGTAGGCAAATAAATAAATCATATGATTACATATAGCATGCAAATTAATAATCAAGTGATTCCTAGGTGTCAACATGCAATTTCTAAGGTTTAAGATACAATTATCACAGTCATGGTGTCAATTCATCGAGCAACTTCAATTTAGCACTTGTAATTTCAATGTCCAATTTATCAAGCAGTCCTATGCATGAAACTAGTTATTTAAATATACATATGCATGAAACAATGGAGACTGGGTCTAAGATCAAAGAGATAGCACAATGTTAAGAGTTTGTCGGGTTAGCTCTTGTAAACCCTCGACAATCTTAATGGAATTGTCAAAAGCAGATTGATAACGAAATGGACGAGATCTACTTGCATGAGATCAAATAATCCTGAACACAAACAATAAAAAGGGTTCAAGAAGAGACTTGCCTGTTATTGCAGATATAATTAAATAGTAATAACGGGATCAGAACCCCGGGCAAAATCTCCCAAAAACACGTGCGAAGAACCAACAGCAACAACCAAAGATCTAAGGGCAATTTCACACCAGATCGGGACAAAACACAGAACAGCAAGACAGGATCTAGTGCGCACAGAACACAGAACACCAAATCCAGCCAATAGAAGCTCTTCCTCACACCGGATCTGATCCAAACAGGGGACAACAAAAAGGGGATCTGGTGTGGCCGAACACGGGATAGCGGATCTGACCAATGGTCGGTCGTCTTCTTTGGTAAGGAGAGAGAGAGAGAGAGACGGCGAACGACAACTGTAAGGCTGATGGCACGACGACGTGACCACGGTGAAGGCGACGACACCACGGTTGGGTAGCATTGGTGGCGACAAAAACTCCGATGAGCAAAAGCTCTGTTTTGCAGTTGGAAACAGAGGGCGACGGCAACGCAACTCCGGGGCTCGAATGGCGGTGCTAGGGATTGAACAGGCACAATGAGAGACGACGAGGGCAATGGGGGGTGATAGAGATGGGTTAGGGCGACGGTGAGGGAGTTACGGCAATGGTGAAGGTTCGGCAATGGGTTTTGGTGATGGGGTGGCGAGGACGATGGGGACAACAACAGTGAGATGGTGACGAGGGGATGGAGACGGTGATGAAGGTGATGACGGTGGTGAAAGGCAATCAGAGTAGCGAATGGGGTCGGGGTTGTTTGCGGTTGGGTTTGGGTTAAGCAGAAATAGAGAGAGGGAAGGGTGCAGGGAGAGAGAAACGGCGGAAAGAGAGAGAAATAGATTATTAGGGTTTAATTAATAGGGTATTTATAGGGATCAAGAAATTAGAGTTTTGGGTTAAGATTATGCGGGTTCTGGGTATCAGTTTTGGCTCCAAAAAGAGACAAACAAATGCAATGAGATGAGATGAACACAAAGGAGAACAAATCAAACTCAAAATAGAAAGAGTAAAATTCACAAAAGAACAGAATCCAATCAAAAGAATACAGATTGATCAAGAGGGAACAAAAAAAACCCAAGAAAAGACAAAATACACTATAACAATTGAATCCAAATACAATAATCAAAAGAATTCAAAATACAATATATCTGAAAATAGGGCTTTCATTAACACACTTACGAAGCTGCTGCAGTGCAACAAGGGTAGCTAATGCTACAACAGGAGTAGAAGACACCACCGCAGGCCTAGCCTACACATGAAATAAACTAAAATGAAAATCAAAGCAAAAGACAAATATATTCAAATCATAAACATGTTGTACAAATTATGGACGCATTGTAGATTGGATCGTCTTCGGAAATATTTGAGGGCAGATTAGTAAGCACCGATTCCTTATCTAAACTTCTGATTGACAATTTCATAGATAAATCTTGTTTAAAATGCAAACCTTTAAACTATTTCATAGAACTAATAATAATACATTATAATTATGAGCATTTTGGAGAAAAAAAATGATAATCTAACTATCAGTATTATCCAATTCATCCCCCAGCTCTTCATCCGTGTATAGCCAATTAGGTCTACTGTTGTCACATGCTATGTTCAAATCGAACCTCAAAAATTTAGTAGCAACAAAATTATTAGTGAAATCTTCGTCCTCATCGTCTAATGTCTCTCCCAACTGAAATTTATCTCTTGGTTGCATAATAAGTGCCACATAAGATTCAGGCAAAACTGGATCTTCAACATAGAACACTTTGAGGACATGGGATGGAAACATAAATGGTTCATGGCTGATGTGTGTGCCAGTATGAATCAAATTTGAGAAGTTCATAATTTTGAAACCTAATATATCCTTATTTTAGGGTTAACTCGTACTTATACCAGCCCAGTCCCTACAAAATAAGACTGCTGGGAAATGACCGTAATAGTCCAACTCGGTGATATCCGTAAGCACTCCATAGCAGTCAACATCCTCATCTACTAGATTTGTGTCATTCATAGAAGCATAACTTCTTGTCTTCGATGTCACTACAATTCCACCGCGATCCTTAGTATGAAAGCTGAAGCCGTTATATATATATCCCCTGAATCTTCTAACCATCTTATGGGGACCTCTAACAAGAATCTTGATTTCAGATGATACCAAATCATTATGCAACTTTGGAACCTACAGTATGTGATGATAAATCGTATTAGTAAAGTTAAGAATATAGTTAGAAAATTAATGTTTGATAATTTGGAAGACACTTACATAGTCTTTAAGCCACGTAGAGAATTTTTCATTCATCATCTTATTTTGGTCATGTGGTCTCAGTTTCCTCGTTCTAGAAATTCTTTTCATTTCATGGATAAATTCTCTGTAATATTTAAAACATGAAAATTTAATTAAATTCAGGATTAACATTGTTCTAATCGAATTTAATTAAATATAAACCAACACAATTCTGACTTACTCTCGATGGCTGAACTGTTACATGATGATCTAACACATATCGATGGGCTTTTTCCCATGTTAAGTTATCTAACTTAAACGCATCAACTTTACCGAAAGTATTGCCAGCTATTTGGAAAAGATAATGTGTCTCACCAAGGTTTGACCAGACTGGGTTTCTCCTTGGTCTAGTAAGACATGTCTAGACACCCTGAAGATATCGTGAACAAAAATTGGAGCACCTCTGAGAGATAACTGTTGCAGTCTATTTCTTGGGGTGTGGGAGCAATAGATAATGTGAGTTCTTAGATTCGAGAAAAATGCAATGATCCTCTCTTTCTCTCTGGTTCTAGTGGAGTATTGAATGGGTTTTATGATGGATGACCGCTTGATAGACCTGCAAAACGAAGCGTGAAACATCGGGAGTATTCCCGGTGATAGACCCTCCAATGCTTAAGTCAGAATATAGCTCTTTAGTGGAGGGGATTTAGTAGAAAAAGAGTCATTACCTATCACGGTACAGTCTATATTGTGTTCATAGGTTTGGAGAGAAATCCATTGCCCCCCAGATCCTAGGGTGGTATCGAAATCCCTTTATTCCCGGATCTGGGATTGATTATTTCCTTGATTTTAGGGAGTGCGATTACGGCGTAACCAATGGAGCATACGGAACGGTGGGTGATTCTTCGGGATGCGTGACTGGGCCTACGAAAGGCTCGCAAATCTCTTTGGCCTAGGCCAGTAGAGAGGTGGTGTTGAGCCTAGTTTGATGCTTTGTGATTCATGCCAGAGGGGATTGCTCATGGTTTTTCCCACATCATGAGGGAAATGCACTGTTGTTCATTTCTGATCAGTAGATAACTCGCGGAAAAGGCGTCGACATGATAGTTGTATCAAATTGTTAGGTCGTTGTTTTCGGTTGGAAGCTCGAGGTTGGTTGGAGGAAGGTGCCGGGATATTCCTAGGTGGGTCCACCTGGGTTCTTCCTGTCCACTTGGCCTCTTATCAAATTAGTTGTCACAGAATTCGAGGAGTCGGTACGTGACAGTAGTCATTCAAAGGGCTGTCAATCATGAAATTCGAAGGGGTCGCATGTGCCAATATTTCGAGAGTCAGTCGCCCCCTTTAAATTTACTCCCCCCCTTCAGCACAATGAGGGGCTATTTTCTAGATTCCTGAAATCTCCCTTTTCAAGATCATAATCCCAGATATGTCGGTCGCAGAGATCGGTAGCTTATCTTCTTCTGGTGACCATGGTGGATCTGGAGCAAGTTCTTTCGGTAGCGGATCAGCCACCCGTTCGCCGAGCCGATCCGCTTCGAGGGGAAGAGGTTCTGAGAACTCGATATCCCCACAAGCAATCTCGTCAGATTCGAAGGTGGATATCATTAGAGTCTCCGATCTCGAAGGAAAGGACCATAGTCGGGCCAGAGATGAGGCCAGGTCTAGCAACACTGGGGGTGGTCTAGTGAGGAAAATTCGGGAGCAGCTCAAGGTGTCACACGGTGGAGGTGACCGGGGGAGCGAAGATCGATCAGTGGCAGTCGAGAGGAGATTAGCGTGCATTATCTACGGGGTAGTCCTGGAGGCTGAGATCCCTTTGGCCGTTCCTCCCCGGGAGCAGGGATCATCAAAATCAGAGGGGGCTTGGCTCGGTCTAGACCAGGCACTCTTGCGGATGAGGTTCATCCGAATGTACCCTGAAGACCTAAAGGGTGAGCCTAGTTTCAATGTTTTGCCTCCGCCAAACAGGTCGATAGCGGACGTCAACAAGGGGAAAAGCGTCTTGGTAGAGAGTGACTGAAGTCGCTTCAGGAGGTTTATCGCGCTCCTCTCGGGTTTGAATTGATGCTCCGGTACTCTGATCTTGAATAGAACGCCAACCTTCCGGGGCCGCTGTGCGTAATGAATGTTGACATGTTCCATTCTGGTTTGTGCCTCCCGTTCCATCAATTTATAAAGGAGGTGTTGAATTGGGCCAGCCTGAGCCCCATGCAATATGCGTTGAATTCATGGAAGCAGTTGACATGCTTCATCATGATTTTTCGGGGGGGAGGGGGGACCGCCTTAAATATTTTCAGATGTGTTTGGGCTTCAGAGCATTGCCGGGTCACCCCTACTGATGGTATGTCTCGCCGCGTCGGGGGTACAAAGTGATGTACGACCATCTTAATTCTATTAAGGCTGGAAGAGGAGATATTTTGTTATCTGGAGTAGCGAACCATGGGATGTCCCTACCAGGTGGTCATATGAGGGCTCAACGAAGGTGGATTTCCCGTCACCTCATGATCTCAGCCTGGAGGAAAGTGCCGATTTTCAGAAACTCTTTGGGGAAGGTGCTAGGGTAGATTGGCAGTAAGTATTGGAAGAGAGGCTGGTTAATGCTGGTTTAAGCTTTGTTGGCTCGGGTAGGTTCTTCTACCCACGGCTTATTGTACTAGTACTTTGCTTTATTATTGCCGCTAGATTCTGGTATGGGGGCAATATATGAAATTTCTAGGTATAGTGTGAGGGCAACATTGGAGGGGGGAGCCATCTTGAGAATGACATGGATCTTTTCGGGGTTGGCCTCTATGCCCATCTGGCTGACCATATGTAACACCCCGGATTGGATGATGCTTGTATATATGTATGTATGTATATTGACTGTATGCGTGCACATGATTGCAGTGTTTTGTTTGATTCCGCTATTATGGTGTGTGGTTAGGGTTACGGGACGGTTTATGGGAGGATTGCATTCTAAAAGATGCACGAGAATGAGGAGGACCGATACTAGTATATACGCTATTTTTCGGTACGACGCCCATGCAAATATAACACTGTATGATACTACAGTTGATATACACTGTGTGCACTCATTAAACAGCTCTTCTCGCACTCGTTGGAACCCATTTAAGCTAATTTGGGCCGCCAACACAACAACCACCAAAACCATGGGCTACAAGCCATAGTTTTGATCCAAACCACCTACAACCTAACCTACACCCCCCTAGCCCAAAACCGGCCATACCCCCCTTCTTTTCTCCATCATTTCTCCACTCCATTCCCCCTCTTTGCTCTGGAAATTTCTGAAACCCCTTCAAGAGAAAATAGGAGAGAAAGAAGAGAGAGTGAAGAAGAAGACTCAAGAAGGGATTTTTCAAGGAAGGAAGCTTGAGAAGATCAATTCCACTACTACAACCAAGGGTGGGGAGTTTCTCTAAACCTTCATTTCTTGTCTTTCAATTGATTTTGCTTGCATGCATGTATGGTAGGATGCGCTAGGGTGATCATCTAAGAGTTGAAAGTTGAAATCAGAACAGTAACTAGAAAACTGATTCAGAATGTCATTTTGTGGATTTTTCCGAGAGCAAACTACACATGAAATTTTAAGGGTTTGTTCATATATGTGTTTAGATTTTTCATGATTTATTTTAGATTTTTTTGAGGTCATTTGATATTTTAATAAAATCGTAAGATGCAACTGTGTCGTAAGGCAGATTCAGCAAATGGTAAATAGAATGACTGATGTAGTAGGAATTTTCATTATTTATTGAAGCATGATCTTGATCTGAATTTTTACCCTATGTTCCTGCATGCATGTAAATTATATAAAAAAATCAGGAAATTATTTGGATGAGTTTATAGGCTTGAGAAAAATTGAGCTTAAATCAGTAGCTGAAGATGAACTACCGAACTTGATGGTTTCTGTGCTAAATTGAAATAGATAGAACTCACTGTATATTTGGAATTTTGACATGAGGTATTTTGCATATTGTTTAGTATGATCTATAGTTTTATCACCATAAATTTTGTGTCATTTGGACAAGGAAGGAATTTGATATGATCTTATGAGTATGCACTGTGCTGGTTTCAGCCAGTTTTGATATCCTGTAGAGATTGGGCATTTGAGACTCATTAAGAGCACATTTTGAGAACCTGATTCATTAGAGAGTTATAGTGGACACCTAGATCTTTCCTACAAGACCAATTTGAGGCAATTCCAGTAAAGGGTTGATTTACTATGATTTTTGTAAGACTGGACAGAGACCTAGAGTGGATCTGAGTGCTCTGAATTGGAGAGACCCATTGTGAAAATTGGTGCATCGGTGAGAGATGAGTGTGTTAGGGTGACTTAATGGTATAAATTGGACTCATGACCAACTAGAGAGTTGTTGAGGACACCCAAACCCTCCCACAGAAATTGATTTTGTGACGTTCTGATGAACGAGTAGTATTTAGTGCTACCGGTAAGGTGCAGCCCGTGCATAGGAAGCACGCAGGCTGAAGCTTGAGAGGCTCTTTTGAGGACTTAGATGTTTTAATTTAAGTTCATGATCATCTAGGAAGTTTTAGCCTAGGATCTTACCTTTCCAGATTATGCTCGTACACTCCAATCGGAGTTGTATCGAGAGAGTTATGACCATTTTAAGATTCGGGCAGAAATCCCGTAGGTCGCTTAGTCTTGGTTTTGACTAAGTATTGTGAGGACATTGTTCCGTGTGAACTATCAGAGTTGATGACTCTTGCCTAAGGATGGTTGATATCTGTTATTGAGGTTGTTGACTTCTAGAGTGGGATGTGTGACTCGAGTTAGTCACTAGGGTAAGGGATACCCTGCACCTATCAACCCTACATTATAAACTTCTGTCGAGCGTAGGACGTCCGAGCATGCCAGTGAAATAAATTCACAATGGCGAACATACATTCACAGCCGGGGCAGCGGCGAGTGTAGGCCATAATGCTGGACAATTCCAAGCCGGGGAAGGGGCAAACCGGACCGGTATCGCCAGGGCCGGAGGTTGATAGGCAAGTATGGAAGCAGTTTTATCTTTACCCGAAGTAATTAGAGTAAGATAGGGGTTAGAATGACATATTAAGGGGTTGGAAAATTGCATTAGTCCTAATAAACCAGAGTCGATGTTGTACCTTCCAGTCGTAGGGATACGTTTTCTACACTCATGGATTGAGTCCTCGGCTCGTATCTCGATCTGTTAATTCCTAAAGCTTTGCTGGAGTAAGGTACAAGAGGTCCACAGGATTTGACCTCCCGAGGTGCTCACGTCCGTATGCGCGGGGTTTTTTGTGTTTTGGTATATATAAGTTAATGACTTGATTTGGGATGAACACGCATGTGTAAGTCCATAGATGATGTTGGGAATCAATTGGTCGAGGGACCGGATTCAACACAGCTTTCTGAGGAGGTCCGTACGTGGGTACCAACTGGTGGTGACTACTTGGGCACTGCAGGGGCGGAACTTGACCGGCCCACTGCAATCTCCTTGGGCGACGGACAATCTATTAGGAACTGGAGTGAGTACTAGAGTAAGGTGCATGGCGAGGGTTAGAATCCCTAAATTATGGAGAAAGGCGGCTAGATTTGGGGGCGTATGTAGTATGGGATGCATTCATGCTCCAAAGTCTTGCTTGCATTAGAGTCAGGCATGTGAGTTTGCTGCATTTAGTCATAAGGTCATATCATAACACTGCACTAGAACCCGAATCCACTAAACCCTTATTTTGGCACAACACTTTTCTATTTTGAATAAATTATTGGTTGTGATTGAATTTTAGAGGATCGCTGTTATCATCAGCTTTGCGTCAGTCGAAGTACTGATGTTCCCCACCTTTTAGGTATCGGTTATACCTTTTGAGCAGGTGCAGAGATATCAGAGTCGCGCAGCAGAAGCCTAAAGCCGAGGAGCAACTCCCAGGGGAGCCGATGGACCACTCAGCGAAGTTCAGCAAGTAATCAGTCGATTACCATTCCAGGAGGCATCTGACAGCTTTACAAGAGGAGTCTGTAATTATTTGTAATAAGTTGTAATGAACTGATGTAATTCATACTGCTTGTCCAAGAACAAGTTATCGATTCTAATCAATGATGTAATGACTTATTTGGCAATAAAAAGATTTTAAATTTTCGTGTTATTACTGTGTTGAGATGTATTTTAAGGTAAAGATTCTGGTGAGTGTCACGGATGTCTGGTAACGGGAATCCGGGGTGCTACACCATAAACCTCAGGAATTTGCTCGATGAGACACTGAACGCACACTTGTTCGGGTTTAGCCTCATATTGTGCCTCCTAAACACCCCGAAGGCTTCTTGAAGGTCGAGAGTGTGCTCCTGCCCTCGGCTGCTCTTGACCAACATGTCATCGACGTAGACCTCCATGTTTCGGCCAATCTGGTTGCGGAAGACCCTGTTCACAAGACGTTGATAGGTAGCTCCCGCATTTTTCAAGCCGAAAGGCATAACACGGTAGCAATAGAGGCCTTAGTCCATCACGAACGATGTCTTCGGGATGTCGGGAGGGAACATCCTGATTTGGTTATACCCTGAGAAGGCATCCATAAAAACTAAGGAGCTCATGCCTGGAGGTTTTATCGATCAGGGTGTCGATGCTGGGAAGAGGAAAAGGGTCCTTCGGGCATGCCTTATTGAGATCGGTAAAGTCAATGCATATTCTCCAGCTCCCATTGGCCTTCTTGACCATCACCACATTGGAGAGCCACTCATAGTAGTTTACCTCTTGGATAAAGTGGGTGTTGAGGAGTTTCTCGACCTCCTATTTGATCACCTGTTATCGCTCGGGAGCGAACTTCTGCCTTTTCTGCTGGACAGGCCTGATCCCATGGGTGACGCTTAGACGGTGCATTGATAGCTCCTTTGAGATCCCGGGTATACCGACTGCAGTCTAGGCGAAGAGGTCGCGATTCTGCCGTATGCACCGGGATATGTCTTGCTTAATGGAAGGGGAGAGAGCCTTGCTGATGCGGAACATCATAGTGGTGTCTTCTTTGGAGAAGACCACTTCCTTCAATTTGTCCATGGGCTCGAAGATAGTTTGACTACCTTCCTGAGGGAGTTCGAGCGCTTCCAGAGAGAGAACTGGACCCCCCATCGGGGTCATATAGCACTTCCGAGCTGCTTCTTGGCTTCCCCTCACTTATCCCACTCCTAAGGGCGTAGGGAACTTCATCTTCATGTGGTAGGCTAAAGGGATGGCTTGAAGTGTGGCCATACCTGGTCTTCCTAGGATAACATTATAGGCGGCCTTGACGTCGACCACCATGAAGTCCATTGGCACTGTACGAGTTACCAGAGCCTTTCCAGCCGTTACGTCGAGGGCTATAACTCCCTCGACCGTAACCAGGACCCCAGTGAACCCGCGAAGAGTGTAGCCCGCGAGCTTGAGCCAGTCCCTCGGCAGCTAGAGGCCCTTGAAAGCCTCCAAGAAAAGGATGTTGACGGAGCTACCGTTATCCACCAAGATTCGACGAATGTTGAAGTTCACCATTCAGAGATTGATGACGAGGGCATCACAGTGGGGTGTGCGGACGCCTTCCAGGTCCCTATCGGAGAACGTCACCGGGACTCCTAGGCCTTTTGGGGGCTCTGCACGGAGTTAACCTCCCTTACGAAGGTTTTTCGGGAGGATTTGGATCTCCCCCCATTGGGCCTCCAAGTATCAGGTGTAAGATGCCCTCTACTTTGGCCTCCAGAGTCTCCGTATGCTGCTCAGTTCGCATGTTAGCCCCCTAGGCAGTGGGGGTGGATCGGCCCTATTTTTCCTGACGAAGTGAGTGAGCTACCCTCTTTGGATGAGGGCCTCAATCTCGTCTTTGAGGGCCCGACATTCATCTGTGTCGTGCCCGTTGACCCGATGGAAATGGCACCATTTATTCTGGTCTCTTTTCTTTCCCGGAGTATTCATCTTACGGGAGGCAGTAGGTGGCCTTCGTTCTCGATCTCCATCAGGATGGCAGATATATTGGCGTTAAGAGGAGTGAATTTCTCGAACCGAGGAGAAGGACGCCGCTGACCCCCATTGTCTTTTTGGAGCTTATTAGCTCCTTCTTGTTCTGCACCATTCCGCTTGTTCGTGGAAGATAAGGCCTCAAAGGTGGGGCGATGGAGAGCTTCTTCCGGTCGGATGTACTTTTTGCTCCGAAGTAGGAGCTCTGAGAAGTCCCGAGGGGGCTTCTTGGCGAGGGATGCCTTGAGGTCAGCATTGAGGATGTTGGATTGGAAGGCGACCATGGCCACCGAGGGTTCTAAAGAGGCGATGGATCTGGCCTCAACAGTGAAATGCTTAAAGTAGTCCCTCAATCGTTCACCCTTCTTTCGGCTGAGGAATAGGAGGGAAGCGCTCGTCTTCTCGGTGCGGCAGCTGCTCACAAAATGCGTGAGGAAGAGTCCCTCGAACTGGTTGAAGGAAAAGATAAATGCCGATGCAAGTCGAGAATACCACTCCCGAGCTTGCCCCTTGAGTTTGGCCGGAAAGGTCTTGCAGAGGAGGACATCGGATGCATGATGGATCATCATTAGAGTTTTGAAACTCTTAATGTGATCTGCAGGGTCTGACTCTCCTGTGTAGGTCTCGAAGTGTGGAGGCTTAAAGTTATCGGGAACTGGGACCTCTATCATGGTGCAGGAGAATGGGGGCCTGCTTGGACGGAGGTCCCTTGTCCGTCACTCTTCGTCTCGATCGAGCTGGCCGAAGTACCTCTCCATCTCATAGAGATGGTAATAGACTGAGTCCTCCCTCCGGTCTTGCCTGGCTGAGCCCCGCGACTCATCCTCGTGTCGAGGAGGGCTGGGGCTGTTACGGCGATGGCTCTAGATAGGAGGTGGACTAATAGAACGACGGGGTGACTCAGAGTAGGCCGCGGACTCCGAGAGCGGCAATGGAGATCGAGAGAAGGGCGGCGATGGCTGGGAGCTAGCCTGGGACTCCGGAAGCAGCGGTGATTGCTCGGAACCGGTCGAGGACTTCGGGAGCGGCGAGGATGATGCGGAGCTGGCCGAGGGTTGGGTGCCCGATGGCCATTGTTGGGGGTGGCGTGGAGCGCCCGAAGGATTACCTCCTGAAACTGCTGGAACTTTGCCCTTGTGATGGGGGCCTCCTGCTCGCGGTCGGCTCGAGCTGCAGGATGGCCAGTAGGGGAGCGGCTTTGCCTGGGGCGATGCGGAGGTGAGTCCCTCCGTCTCCGGGGGGAGTTAGACCCCCTACGATCTGATCGGCATGGCGACCGATCCCTCGCGTGCTCCCGATAAGGATTCGCCTCGTGGGTCCGCCTCTCCTCCAGATGAGTTCGAAGATCGGGCCCTGGCTGAGTTTTTCAATTGTTAAGCACGTCCCGCAGATCCTTTTGTGTAAGAGGACTATGGGAGGCCATAGAATCCGTAGAGGCATTGTGGATGGACACCCGAATCTGATGCATGGGTTGCTTGTGGTGGCTTCGCTTAAAGGGCTTCCCCACATATGACTGGGGCCCTATGGGCTGCTGAATGGACTGGGAAGCCTGCTGCTCGAGCTGTAGGGTCTGCTGGTCGGGTGGAGGAAGGTCCTTCAAAGGAGGAGGAGGATGAGAAGAGGTTGTTCTTCGGTTGGATGCTGCAGGCTTCCTCTTGGGAGGCATGGCTAGGAGCGGCCTTGGTGGAAGGAGGAAGGTTGGATTGCTCGTCGAGAAATTCCCACAGACGGTGCCAATCTGTTGCCGCTAGATTCTGGTGTGGGGGCAATAGATGAGATTTGTAGGTTTGTGAGGAACTCGAACAGGTTGGATCTCCCTTCTTCCTTGTTGAGAAGTTGACTCCTTGGTGCTCCCGCTGGCCTGCACAAACGTTCAAAACACTGGGATGGATCCCGGTGACGAACCCTCTGACGCTCTTGTCAATACCAGAAAAAGTAAAGGGAAAGAGCTCAAGTGTGCAAAGAGTGATCACCTGTGACTGTAGGAGGTAGGGGTATTTATAGTCGCCATGGGGATCTCTTTTAGGATAAGTGTGAATCCCTACTTCCCGGCATGGCTGGATAGGGGTGGTTATAACCACCCCCTCAAGATAGGGACAGGCCAGGATCTGCTCCTATCCTGTTGAACTGGTCTCTAACGGGGTTGAGACCCGTTCTCAACCGGACATATCCGTTCACGGGCTAGCAGGTCCAAGAGGAGAGACCCGGTTCCCAATTCGGACCCATCCGTAGATGAAATTACCATCTTGCCCCTGCGACTTCAAGATTCATGCCCACTTTGAACAGTTCTGATTTAACCCCATTTTTAGCCATATTATTTATTGATATCTTTTTTTGTCCACATGTATCAGTGTGACAGTTGCCTTATCATCAGAACCTTGAGAGGTGTCGAAGGTTGACTGTAAGGGCAAGCGGAAGATCGAAGTGTCTGCCATGGAGCACTTACCAAAGAAGCCTAAGGCCTCGAAGATTCATGGCCTAGAGGGGTTCCGAGGTGGCGGCCGGTTGATAGATTGTTGAGGACTGCCGAAGAAACCGCGGGGGGCTCCACATCGGATCGGCCCATGGGGGAGTTGGGCTCTATCGTGGAGTTGGAATTTGCTCGAGAAATAGTGGAGAATCTTCCTCATCTGAGAGATCAGAAGGCCTCGCCCAAGCGACCACTACTTCGTGTTTCCTTTGCTTTTCCCAAGGGATTATATAGGTGAGTATTTTTGTGCCATGTTCTGTTATTGTAATTGTTCCTTGTTAACATTCCAAGTTTTCTTTACATGCCATTCTCTATGGTACTAAATGAAGAGGCGGTATGAGCACTTGCTTGACCTAGCGGTCTGGAAGGTGGAGCAGTACAGGAAGAGCTATGAAGAAGAGCATGAACGCGCTGAGGCTTTGGAGGAGAGGGTGAAGGATTTGGAGGAGAGGTCGGAGGGCGATCCGGGCGGGACGGTCTGCCTATAGGGTGTTGGTGAGTGAGAAAGATGCGCTAGAGCGCCAATTGGTCCAAACACGATCGGAATTAGTAGGGGCTACGGATGAGATCGTTGAAGGTGATGAGCATGGCATTAGATAAACCGTCAAGCATATCAAGCAGGAGTACCCCCATCTCAACCTTGGTTCTTTTGAGTACGATATGGAATTCGTCACTTCTCCTGCGACTCCCTACTCGATTCCATCCGACTTGGGGTTCAGTACTGACCCTGCTTTCGGGACTTTCAGTGTGGTAGGCGATGAACGTGCTCGTATGCCTTTGCCAGGGGTTTCACCCACGACCCCGGCTGAGCTTCCTCCGGAGTTGGGATCAAATGCTGGGTCTATTCCTGAGGTTGCTAGGGGGAGTCCCCCTTTCCTTTGCTTTTTATGTTTTGTTGTGTTTAACTGAATGCGAACTGGCCACCGCCACTTGTATTTGATTATTTTTTATGGAATGATAATGTTTATTGGTAATGTTGAGTCATAATTTCGCTGCGAATTCCAAAAGGTTTTGATGACCCTTCGTGGTCGGGTTGATCTCTTCGGCCGATTCTATTGGAGGGTGGCACCCACGTAATTCGAAGAGTCCTACTAGAGAGGAAGCTAAAGATCAAGGGACCCACGCTTCTCATGCTTTCCACATGAGTGCACAGTGTTCGATGTCCCATTCGTACTTATATATTGCATTCATCCACCTGTTCATTCTTCATTATCTCCCTTCTTATCTTTGCTTCTTCCTTTGATCATGGTTTCCAAAGCGATTCTGATGGAAAGGCATTTGGCTTGTAAGGTGGCAATGAAGGTGGCCGAAGCCAAAGCCGAGGCTGACCTCTGTGATGTGGGAAGTGTGATGTCCGGGGTGGATGCAGGGAGGAAGCTAGCCAATGGAAAGGCCAAGGTAGGGGGCGAGGCAACTGGGCTATTCTAAGACCCCTAGAAAAAAAAGTACAGGGGAGAACTTCGAAGCATCCTCTTTCTGCCCTTTCTACCGCATCTCGGGGAGGAAGAAAGGGAAGGATATCGACCCTCCGATCATTACGAAGATGTCGGTCTCCACGGATGGCATCGGAGGTGCTATCGCCAGCAAAAGCGTGGATCCCTCCTTGGACCATCATGGAGGAAGATAACGAACCGCGCGAATGCAGCTCAGGTGGTGAAAATTTTGAGTGCCCTGAATAGGGAGGCCCAAAGCGTTGTCTACGCCCATTGGGCCCAGGCTTCAGTCATAGTAAGTCACCCTGAAGAGGGTCTGTCACATGTAGTTGATGACCTCCGTAGG
This sequence comes from Hemerocallis citrina, assembly GCA_017893485.1. Lineage (NCBI taxonomy): Eukaryota > Viridiplantae > Streptophyta > Magnoliopsida > Asparagales > Asphodelaceae > Hemerocallis > Hemerocallis citrina. The sequence goes on along the minus strand of CM030363.1, from coordinate 126,821,238 downwards.
TTTCAATATCTAATTTTCTTGACAACCTTCCCTTCATGAAAGTTGCCGTCACTAGGGCTGAGCTGAAGCGATGGCTGGATGTGATGGTTGCACGAGCCCTGGAGTCCGAGGAGAGTGGTAGGGAATTTGTGCGTCAGAACCAAGAACTTTGGTGGGGTATCATGGATGTTGAGAATGCAATGGAGGGGCAGAAAAGCGGTCAGCATGGGTTGTTGACCGAGAAAGAGAAATGGGCCGAGGAGCAGTTGGCATAGCAAGTCGAGGAAAAGAAATTGTGGGGGTTGCTGTATGGGTAGCTCAGCACGCGGTTAAGGGAAAGCAGGAGTTGGATGAAATGGTGTTGCAGGTACTCGACGCCCAAGATGCGGGTACGGTAAGACTTTTACGCACATGAAGATCTAGTACCCACACCTCTCACTCGAGGGTTTGGCCTTTGATGCAAGCAAAAAGGACCTGCACCGGATGGCTGAGCAGGATGCCATGGCTCGCAGAAAAATGTCGGCTCCCATAAGCGAGAAAGGACCGGCACTGAAGTGTCGTTAACGAGTTACTTGTACCACTACCATTTTTGCGGACTCGCAACCGCCTTTGTAATCCCCTTTTTTTATTTTAATGAGTAAAATTTGCCTCTTTTCATTTTCTACTCTTTGTTCGATTATCGATCATTGCTGAGTTGCGGCTATGTAGCTGAGATTTCACCTCTATAGTCGTGCTTTGGTGCTTGTGCCCAGATAATTGCCACGTATTTGCTCGGGTTACTTCTTTCGCGATAATCGAGCTCACTGTATGCCTTGGAAGTTGAAGCATTAACCGTTTGAATTCATACTTAATAAGATGGATGACTGAGTTGCCTATAAATTTCTTTGGCCTCAAAGCTATTTGCTCCAACAAGTGAGTGTTTCCCTGATGGAGTTTTCGGAGAGCGGGTTGAGTTCTCGAGATTTCACCTTTGGAGGGCTCGCAGTGCCGAGGCCTCATCTCGGCCTGCTTGACTCGGACTTCAGGATTTGTATCAATCGTGACCGACCCTTGAGAAATTCTTTCTTTCGTGTCTATGCTCGGATTAGGGGCTTGGTCATGATTTCCTGGTCCGAAGTTCGTGATTTTTCACCGCCGAGTTGAGGGAAACTTGGAGGAGGATCGTCTCAAAGTTCATCACATATGAGTCGGGTTACAAGATTTAGCACCTCTGATAGAGAGTCGAGGCTCGAGGATGCAGAGTTACCTATATCAGAGGATTCTTCATCCTTCTTGGAACTTTCTTAGCTGGGCTAGTAGGAGCGTTGGACGTTCGAGCCATTTTTGGCTTCAACTTCCATCCTCCTTCGGGGATTCCCGAGGTGATTTATCATCAACACTTTCCAACGGATATGGTGCTTTGGTGCCAGAGGGTGTTACCAAGCTATGCCAATGAGGGGAACTGACGAGCTGAGAGGTACCTAGTGCCTTTTGGTTGGTTCGGCACCTTCTGGTTCTTTTCATGAATGCCTTTCTTCGCCGTGATGGAGTCCTTGGGGCAACCACTGAGGTGCCCTCACATGTTTCCTCTCCTCGCCATTTGGAGATTCACTTTTTTCTCATGTATAGATGTAGGTTCAGACCTTGGCATTCTGTATGCCTTTTTGCGGACTAGCCACCACCTTTGTAATCATCTTTCGAGTAATAAAATTCTTCTCCTCTTTTTTTTGTTGAGATCTTGGATGTTGACCTTTTTGCAATAGAGGAGTCTATATTGATCGTGAGACTCAGAGTCGAGGTGCTCTTTTGAGCCACTCTTCCCAAGATTTAGACTTAGCAGTGAGGACTGCGTAAGACTCAGAGTTGAGGTGTTCTTTCGAGACACTCTTTCTGATGTTTAGACTTAGATGTGAGGACTGCATAAGACTCAGATTCGATGTGCCCTTTCGAGGCACTATTTCTGAGGTTTAGTGTAACCCCTGTTTTTCATTTTATGTATTTTTGGGTGTATTTTTCTTTTTGTGTATTTATTCACATTGTATCTCTTTGGACCGTGTTTTGGATCTTCATTTTCTATTTATCCATTTATTTGATTTTTCGTCTTCTTACTTGAGTTTCTTGATTCTATTGCCTCCTATTGTTTCGTCTCTGATTGTTCGAGATATTATTTTGAGTCATATTCTACAATTGTTCTTGTCCTATTTTTATTTATTTATTTATTTTGTTCCCATCTCGTTATTTTGGATCTTGATCCTGTTTTAAACCCTATTAAACCCAATTTAATACCCTATTGGATCCATTAACCTGATTACCCACAACCCATTAAACACCTAACCGTAATCCATGTATATATATATATATACACACACACCCATGCATATACTCCCTGTTCAAGCAAAACCCTAGCCGCTCTAAACCCATCCCTCCTCTTGGAGAGACACCAGCGAGCCACCACAGCAGCAGCAGCATTCCCAAGTAGTGCCCCGTCGCGCTGTCTCCCTCCCGAAGCAACAGCGACCACTGTGCAGGTGCTGCGTTAGCCCACAGTGCCTCCTTTTCACCCCCGCGTTGTGTCCCTCCCTCTGACGTCACACAGTTGCCCGGAGATCCGTTCTCGTTATTCTTGCTCTTTGCACCTTTCCCATCGTCGTATATAAGGCAAGTAACTTATATTCTTTTTCTTGTGTAATGCAAGTACTAATTACCCTATGTAGTGTAATTGTGTTCTAGAGACATTCTTGTGCAAAACTCCTGTTATATCTTGTCGCTATGTGTTGATTGTCTGTAGTCGTCTCTAGTTACACATGCGACATAAATTTAACTCGGATCTAATTTATCCCTGTTCCATATATGTATGTTGGTTGCGAACAATAATATGATGTGTGAATCTTGCATGCTTGATGTGTTAGTCATAGTATAATTTGTTGTAGACTTGCTAAATACCCTATACCATGTTGCTTGGACATCTAGTGTACCCTATTTCACACTTTGTCATGATTTGGATGTGTTTCATATGATCTAGTTGATTTTATGCATGAAGAAAATTTTGTCCTTGTTGTTGTCCCATTGTTTTCAGTATTTTAGACCCTATTATGGTCAGTTTATGAAAACTTATTTGTGAATATGAATTATAGAAAATTCTGCCTACTTTCCAGAATTTTTGATAGATCTCAGTTTCGATTTATGAGTTGCAAGTTATTGCTATTTTACTACAGATGTGTTTAAAATTCCAGAATCTGTTCTATATGAGTTCTGTATGACTATTTATTTTTATACTGATGTTAAAGATAATATTTTGATCCAATATTTTGCTGAGTACAACTAGACTTGATTGGGATTAACCCCTAATTTTTGTGGTTTTAATTGATGACTTTTATAAACCATTCTATGCTTGCAAACAACTACTATACTTGCAGAATTTTCATTCTGTTCAGTAAAAAAATTAATTTCAACCTAGTTCTATTTGATGTTCATAAAAACTTTGTGAATATGAATTGTAGCCTACTGTATCTATTTTTTCACCCTTTTGAAGGATCTGGATTTCGATTTATATTTTGTAATCTATTGCTATTTTAGTACTGCTATGTTTATGATTCCAGATTTATAAAATTTCTGTATCTTGATGTTTGCTGATTTTAATTGACTATTCTATTTACGTTGGAAAATTATGAAACTTTATTTTCTGATACTAAACATATAGGGAATACCCCAGATTTTTTTTGGATTTAATCAATAAGTTTTTATGTTGGTTTCCTGTTTATGAATACAAACTTCTAATTTCTGACTGAACATGTTTTCTGGACAAAATTCTATTTTAAGACATGTTTTTTTGATATACCATATGACTTATATATATTTGCTGGATTTAGCCGAGAGTCTATTTTCCAAATTTTCTGAAGGATCCAGGTTATCACATTTTTAGCAAAGAGAATTTCATATTTAGTGCAGTACTATCTTGCTGTCCTGAACTAGAATTTTCGTTGTCCTACCCTTTTATGTGTTGTCTATCACCTGTACATATTTATATTTCAATCTGAAACTGTTACCTGTTTATACCGTGTTATTCTTGCCCTGTTTTGTGACACATACATGTCTTTCTGATAATGATAACAAAATAACCAAGTTGGGGTTAAGGGAAAGATCTAGTAGTGGATAATATAGAAATGTGTACTTGGAAGGGGGCCTGTGTTTCTCACATGATTATCTGTTGTCTGTTACGTGTTAATGACTACATGATACACGATTCTGTTATCTGATTACCTGACTGCACACTTCCTTATAGGAAGGTGTTCTCAGAAGAGAACCCATAGGTTCAACCTGTCTATTTTCTGTATCGGTTACCTGTCTGTCTGATACCTGAGTATACGGTCCTATGCAGTCCACTACGAAATCTAAACGTAATTTGTATGTAAGTAGCAACCATGTGGTTAAAACCTGGGATGCATGAAGTGTTACCTAGATAGAAATAAATTCAAGATTTGACACATGACATCTGTTACCTGTTTACCTGTATCTGTTATCTGACATCTGTTATCTGTATATCTGTTTGCATACCATCTGACACTTGAAACATGTTACGTGTACTCTGTTACTTCATCATGATATTTGATTCTGTTTTTCTGATTCATTTTAGACATTCTGTTTTGCTGTGTAATATCTATTCCATGCTATGTTGTTTTTGCTGTTACTCTATATCTGTTATCTTTTTCCTGTACTTGTGCCTGCACTACAAGAGGCCCGTAACTTGCATTGACGGGAGTTTTGTTTTTCTTTCCACTTCCTGCAATTTGTTGAATTGCAGATTATGGTGACCAGTTGCCTGATGGAGTAGGTGATCAGAGATTCTAGTTCCTAGAGTTCTGGCTATTATTATTATTATTTCCTGTTGCTTATTTTGAATAGATGTATATGATACTTGGATTATTTTGTATTGGGAAGTATGTCCCATAATTATTGACTCGTTCAGATCTGGTATATTTAAGATTTATTAAATTTTGTTTCAAATAAATTTCTGTTTGTATATCGATTCATTTATGCATGTGTGGTTGGTTCCTCTTTTGCTTATTACTCTGATATTCCTGTGAAATGTTGTAAAGATCCTGATAGCTTATGGATGATGAAAATCATTCGCTGAACTTAGTCACATATTCGTATTTCGTATTTCTTTTTTGGGAAGCCGAGCGTGACAAGATTTTTAGTGGTATCAGAGCCCAGGTTTGGCTAATGTATTAGTTTGACTGATACATTAGACAAGCTTGGCTCGATCTGGGATCGGCACAACAGTTCACAGACCATGCATACATGAATAAATTATAATCAACTTTGATCTGGATGCTGATTGTTTTTTATCTTGTGCAGACCATGGCTCGCAGAGGTTCCACCACTAGTTCTCAGGAAGATCAGCCCGAGCTTGAAGCCGTTACCAATGTGTTGGAGCGATTGATCAATATGCAGCAAAGCTACAGTGACCTTGTGATGACTGCTTTGGAAGCTGCCCGGGTTCTGCCTCCCGTTGTGCCTATGCAGACAGCTCTCCCTCCTCGTCTGTTATAGTCACATATTTCATGAGACTGCAGTTAATCAGGAGGGTTGTGCGATGGAATTGCATTCAGGCTGTGAGGCTGCGCCTCTAGTAGCACGGGATTTCCGGAATGTTTTTCCATGGGAGTTGCCTGGCTTACCCCCTGATAGGAATGTGGAGTTTGGTATTGAAGTTTAGCCTGGTACGACACCAATATAGAATAGTCCCTACATGATGGCACCGGTTGAGTTAGCAGAGCTTAAGGTGCAGATTCAAGAGTTGCTTGATTCGGGGTTCATCAGACCCAGTGTTTCGCCGTGGGGTGCTCCAGTCCATTCTGTCAATAAAGAGGATGGTAGCATCGATTATCGGGAACTGAACAGTGTTACTATGAAGAACCGGTATCCGTTGCGCAGGATCGACGACTTTGATCAGCTGAGTGGAGCAGCTATTTTCTCGAAGTTGGATCTTCGTTCTGGGTATCAATAGGTCAAAGAAAAGGTGACTGATGTGCAGAAGACCGCATTAGTACCAGATATGGGCACTATGAGTATCTTGTGATGCCGTTTGGGGTCACCATTGCGCCAGCTGTATTTATGAGTCTCATGAAAAGGGTCTTTTCCCAGTTCCTGGATAGATTTTTGGTGGTCTTCATTGATGACATTTTGGTGTATTTCTCAGAACTGGGAGGATTATGCTGAGCATCTTAGGTTGGTTCTGTAGACTTTGAGAGAGAATTAGCTCTATGAGAAACTCAGCAAGTGTGAGTTTTGGCTCGACAGAGTTACCTTCTTGGAGCACATTATCTCGGCCGATGGTATTTCAGTGGATCTGTCCAAGGTTGAGGCTGTGAAGGATTGGCCAGTTCCAAAGTCAGTTTCAGAGGTAAGGAGTTTCCTTGATCTAGCTGGCTATTATCGGAAATTCGTCCAAGATTTTTCGAAGATAGTAGGACCATTGACTAAGATAACTGGGAAGGATCAGAAGTTCTTTTGGTCTGAGGCTTGCAATGAGGCTTTTGCTGAGTTGAAGAACAGGTTGACATCAGCGCCAGTGTTGACAATTCCAGATGGTTTAGGCTGATTTGTAGTTCACTGTGATGCTTCCAATAAGGGTCTTGGAGCAGTTCTGATGCAGAAGGGCCGAGTGGTTGCTTATGCATCGAGGTAGTTGAGGCTGCATGAGAAGAATTATCTGACTCATGAGGCAATGGCGTTGGTTGGAACTTATGGCCGATTATGACATCAGTTTGCAAGACCACCCTGGTAAAGTGAACTTGGTGCTAGAGGCTTTGAGCAGGAGACCGACAGCTATGTTCCTGACTTAGCAGAGAAATTTGGTTGAGCAGATGCCGAGGTTAGAGTTGGATATGTTGTTGCCGAGTTCTGATCGGAGTTGCTTGGTGCTCCAGCTTCAGTCGTCTCTTATTGATCAGATTAAAAAGGCTCAGGCTAGTGATGTGAAGTTGCAGGGTTTCATAGCAGAAGTTGAGGCTGGTTCCTGAACGGGTATGGTTATTCATGCTGATGGATTGCTTTGTTTTTGGTCCTGGTTGTGTGTCCCGAATGGTGAAGTTCGTCAGAGGTTGCTTAAGGAAGCCCACCAGTCATCGTATTCTGTTCATCCTGGAGGTACTAAGATGTATCGGAACTTGAAGCTTCATTTCTGGTGGCATGGTATGAAGAGGTCTGTGGCTCGATTTGTGTCTAAGTGTTTGATTTGCCAGCAGGTGAAGGAAAAGCATCAGATGACCGCCGGACTTCTTCAACCGCTTCCTATTCCGGAGTGGAAGTGGGAACACATCACCATTGATTTTGTGATCACTTTGCCGAGGAGTCCTAAGGGCAACAATGCCATTTGGGTGATTGTCGACCGACTGACAAAGAGTGCTCACTTCATTCCCTTCCGTGTCGGACAGTCTACTAAGAGCCTAGCTGAGAAGTACATGCAAGAGATAGTTAGACTTCATGGAGTTCTAGTCAGTATTGTATCCGACAGGGATACAAGATTTAGGTCCCAATTTTGGGAGTCTTCAGAGTAGTTTGGGGAGTAAATTGAAGTACAGTACAACTTTTCATCCCCAAATGATGGACAGTCGGAGAGGACCATCAAGAAACTAGAGGACATGTTAAGGTCATGTATCCTGCAGTTCGGTGGATCATGGGAGGACCATTTGCTTCTCGTAGAGTTCCCGTACAAAAATAGCTCTCAGGCCAGCCTTAAAACTGCACCGTTCGAGGCACTTTATGGGCAGAAGTACAGATCACCAATGTGCTGGGATAACATTGATGAGAGAAAGTTGTTGGGTCTGGAGTTGATCACCAGTACAGTTGATGCGGTGACTCAGATCAGGAAGCACTTGCAGGCAGCTCTGGATAGGCAGAGGCGATGGGCACATGTCTATCGAAAACCTTTGGAGTTTGAGGTTGGTGACCATGTCTTCCTAAAGTTATTACCTTGGCGCGGTGTCATTCAGTTTGGTTGTGGAGGCAAGCTCAGTCCTAGGTTTATTGGACCGGTTGATATTGTGGAATGAATAGGCAAGGTGGTCTATCGTCTTGCATTACCGCCAGCTTTATCAGGAGTGCACGATGTTTTCCATGTCTTACAACTCAGGAAGGATATCTGAGATGAGAGCCACGTGATTGACTATTCTGAGTTGACCGTGCGGCCGGATTTGACTTGTGAGATTCCGCCAGTTTCTATTTTGGATCAGCGGGAGAAAATGCTTAAGAACAAGGTCATCAAGCTGGTTGTGTTTCTTGGAATCCTCAGTCGCCGAGTGAGTCGACTTGGGAGTTGCAGGAGAAGATTCAGCAGAAGTTTCCTCATCTGTTTGAGTAGCTTTTTCTTTTGTTCTTTCTTTTCTATTCGGGGTTACCTTATGTACTTCTTGTTTGAATTTCGAGGAAAAAATTCTTCTTGTTAGGTCGGTAGGATTTGTAACACCTATTTTTCATTTTATGAATTTTTGGGTGTATTTTTCTTTTTGTGTACTCACATTGTATCTCTTTTGGACTGTGTTTTGAATCTTCATTTTCTATTTATCCATTTATTTGATTTGTCGTCTTCTTACTTGAGTTTCTTGATTCTATTGCCTCTTATTGTTTCGTCTCTGATTGTTGGAGCTGTTATTTTGAGCACTATTCTGTAATTGTTCTTGTCCTATTTTTTTTTATTTTTTTTTGTTCCCATCTTGTTATTTTTGATCTTGATCCTATTCTAAACCCTATTAAATCCATTTTAATACCCTATTGGATCCACTAACCCGATTACCTACAACCCATTAAACACCTAACCCTAATCCCTGTATATATATATATATATATATATATATATATATATATATTCCCTGTTCAAGCAAAACCCTAGCCGCTCTAAACCCATCCCTCCTATCTCTCATCCCGACCCCTCCTCACCTCCCCCCCCCCCTTTTGTCCCTGTCGAACCCCTACGCCACAGCACCAGTGCCGCCCTACCCTCCGCTTGCATCGATGCCAGCGATCCACCACAGCAGCAGCAGCATTTCCCAGCAGTGCCCCGTCGCGATGTCTCCCTCCCGAAGTAGCAACGACCACTATGCAGGCACCGCGTTAGCCCACAATGCCTCCTTTTCCCCCCGCACTGTGTCTCTCCTTCCCATGTCACACAACCGTAGGCAGCAACTTCGTCCGCCATCGTGCCGCTGTGCCACCGTCGCGACATCCCTTAGGTTTGACCTTGCGGTACAGACTCTTTCTCCCTTTCTCTTGTGTGCATTGCTCTTCGCAGATTTCGTTCGTTGTTCGTTCGTTGAGGTCGTTGCCTGGGAATCCGTTTCCGTTATTCTTGCTCTTTGCACCTTTTCCATCGTCGTCTATAAGGGAAGTAACTTGTATTCTTTTTATTGTGTAATATAAGTACAAAAACTGCAAGTAGTGTAGTATTGTTCTAGAGACAATTCTTGTGCAAAACCCCTGTTATATCTTGTCTATATGTGTTAATTGTCCGTAGTCGTCTCCAGTTACACACTCGACATGAAATTTAACTTAGATCTACTTTATCCCTATTGCATATATGTATGTTGGTTGCGAACCGTAATATGATGTGTGAATCTTGCATGCTTGATGTGTTAAGGATTTTATAATTTGTTGTAGACTTGCTAAATACCCTATACCATATTGCTTGGACATCTAGTGCACCTTATTTCACACTTTGTCAAGATTTGGATGTGTTTCATATGATCTAGTTGATTTTATGCATGAAGAATAATTCTGTCCTTATTGTTACCCCATTTTTGTTCAGTATTTTAGACCCTATTAATGTTAGTATATGAAAATTATTTGTGAATATAATTTATAGAGAATTTTGTCTACTTTCCAGAATTTCTGACAGATCTCAGTTTCGATTTTTGAGTTGTAAGTTATTGCAGTTTTACTACAAATGTGTTTAAAATTCCAGATTCTGTTCTATATGAATTATGTATGCCTATTTATTTTTATACTGATGTTAAAGATAATATTTTGATCCAATATTTTGCTGAGTACAACAAGACTTGATTGGGATTAACCCCTATTTTTTGTGGATTTAATTGATGAATTTTATAAATAATTCTATGTTTGCAAACAACTACTATACTTGCAGAATTTTCATGCTGTTTAGTAAAGAAACTTAATTTCAACCTATTTCTATTTGCTGTTTATAAAAATTTTGTGAATATGAATTGTAGCCTAATGTGTCTATTTTATCACCATTTTGACGGATTTGGATTTCGATTTGTATTTTGTAATCTATTGCTGATTTAGTACTGCTGTGTTTATGATTCCAGATTTATAAAATTTTTGTATCTTGCTGTTTGCTTATTTTAATTAACTATTCTATCTATATTGGAAAATTGTGAAACTTTATTTTCTGATACTAAACATACTAGGGAATACCCCTGATTCTTTTTGGATTTAATCAGTAAGTTTTTATGCTGTTTTCCTGTTTATGAATACAAACTTCTGATTTCTAGCTGAACATGTTTTCTGGACAAAATTCTGTTTGAGACTTGTTTTTTTGATATACCATATGACTTATATGTATTTTCTAAATTCAGGCGAAAGTGTATTTTCCAATTTTTTTGACGGATCCAGGTTTGCACATTTGTAGCAAAGAGAATTTCAGATTTAGTGCAGTACTGTCTTGCTGTCATGAACTAGAATTTTCGTTGTCCTACCCTTTTATGTATTGTCAATCACCTGTACATGTTTATATTTCAATCTGAACCTGTTACCTATTTATACCATATTATTCTTGTCCTGTTTTGTGACACATACATGCCTTTCTGATAATGATAACAAAATAACGAAGCCAGGGTTAAGGGAAAGATCTAGTAGTGGATAATATAGAAATGTGTACTTGGAAGGGGGCCTGTGTTTTCCACATGATTATCTGTTGTCTGTTACGTGTTTATGACTACATGATACACGATTCTGTTATCTGATTACCAGACTGCACACTTTTCTATAGGAAGGTATACTCAGAAAAGAACCCGTAGGTTCAATCTGTCTGTTATCTGTATCGGTTACCTGTCTGTCTGATACCTAAGTATATGGCCCTATACAGTCCACTACAAAATCTGAACCTGTTTCCTATTTATACCATCTAAACTTAATCACATATTCGTATTCTGTATTTCTTTTTTGGGAAGCCAGGCGTGACAAGGTTTTTAGTGGTATCAGAGCCCAAGTTTGGCTAATGTATTAGTTTGACTGATACATTAGACAAGCTTGGCTCGATTTGGGATCGGCACAATAGTACACAGACCATGCATACATGAATGAATTATAATCAACTTTGATCTGGATGCTTTTTGTTTTTTATCTTATGCAGACCATGGCTTGTAGAGGTTCCACTTCTCGTTGTTAGGAAGATTAGGTCGGGCTTGAAGCCGTTACCAATGTGTCGGAACGGTTATCAATATGCAGCAAAACCACAGTGACCTTGTGATGGCTGCTTTGGAAGCTACCCGGGTTTTGCCTCCAGCTGTGCCTATGCAGGTAGCTCTCCCTCCTCATCTGAGTACTGTCACAGATTTCATGAGACTGCAGTTGATCAGGAGGGTTATGCAATGGAATTACATTCAGGCTGTGAGGCTGCACCTCTAGTAGCGCGGGATTTCCTAGATGTTTTTCCAGAGTTGCCTGGCTTACCCCCTGATAGGGAATTGGAGTTCGGTATTGAAGTTCAGCCTGGTACGGCGCCGATATCGAAAAGTCCCTATAGGATGGCACCGGTTGAGTTAGTAGAGATTAAGGTGAAGATTCAGGAGTTTCTTGATTTGGGGTTCATCAGACCCAGTGTTTCGCCGTGGGGTGCTCTAGTCCATTTTGTCAACAAGGAGGATGGTAGTCGTCGATTGTGCATCAATTATCGGGAATTGAACATTGTTACTGTGAAGAACCGGTATCCGTTGCCCATGATCAATGACTTATTTGATCAGTTGAGCGGGGTAGCTATTTTCTCGAAGTTGGATCTTCGTTCTGGGTATCATCATGTAAAAGTGAAGGCGAATGATGTGCAGAAGACCGAATTCATGACAAGATATGGGCACTATGAGTATCTTGTGATGTCGTTTGGTGTCACAAATGCGCCAGCTGTATTTATGAGTCTCATCAACATGGTCTTTTCCCAGTTCCTGGATAGATTTGTGGTGGTCTTCATTGATGAAATTTTGGTGTATTCTCGGAACCGAGAGGATCATGCTGAGCATCTTAGGTTGGTTCTGCAGACTTTGAGAGAGAATTAGCTCTATAGGAAACTCAGCAAGTGTGAGTTTTGGCTCGACAGAGTTACCTTCTTAGGGCACATTATCTCGAGTGATGGTATTTCAGTGGATCAGTCCAAGGTTGAGACTGTGAAGGATTGACCAATTCCCAAGTCAGTTTCAGAGGTAAGGAGTTTCCTTGGTCTAGTAGGCTATTATTGGAAATTCGTCCAAGATTTTTTGAAGATAGCAGGACCATTGACTAAGCTATCAGGGAAGGATCAGAAATTCTGTTGGTCTGAGGCATGCAATGAGGCTTTTACTGAGTTGAACAGGTTGACGTTAGCGCCACTATTGACCATTCCAGATGGTTCAGGCGGATTTGTAGTTCACTGTGATGCTTCTGGTAAGGATCTTGGAGCATTTCTGATGCAGAAGGGCCGAGTCATTGCTTATGTATCGAGGCAGTTGTGGCTGCATGAGAAGAACGATCCAACTCATGACTTTGAGTTAGCGGCAGTGATATTTGCTTTGAAGTTGTGGAGACATTATTTACTTGGGGACCGAGTGGAGATCTTTACTGACCACAAAAGTCTGCAGTACGCCTTCACCCAGAAGGAGATGAACATGAGGCAAAGGCGTTGGTTGGAAATTATGGGTGATTATGACATCAGTTTGCAATACGACCGTGGTGAAGTGAACATGTGGCCAGATGCTTTGATCTGGAGACCGGCAGCTATGTTCCTGACTCAGCAGAGAGATTTGGTTGAGCAGATGCGGAAGTTGGAGTTGGATGTGATGTTGCTGAGTTCTGATCGAAGTTGCTTGGTGCTCCAGCTTCAGTCGTCTCTTATTGATCAGATAAAAAAGGCTCAGGCTAGTGATTTGCAGCTGCAGGGTTTCATAGCAGAAGTTGAGGCTGGCTCTCAAACTGATATGGTTATTCATGCTGATGGATTGCTTCGTTTCGAGTCCAGGTTGTGTGTCCCTAATTGTGAAGTTCGTAAGAGGTTGCTTGAGGAAGCCCACCAGTCATCGTATTCTATTCGACCTGGAGGTACTAAGATGTATCGGGACTTGAAGATTCATTTCTGGTGGCATGGTGTGAAAAGGGCTGTGGCTTGGTTTGTGTCTCAGCATTTGATTTACCAGCAGGTGAAGGCAGGGCATCAGAGGACCGCCAGACTTCTTCAATCGCTTTCCGTTCCAGAGTGGAACTAGGAACACGTCACTATGGATTTTGTGACCGCTTTGCCAAGGAGTCGTAAGAGCCACAATGCCATTTGGGTGATTGTCGACCGACTGATGAAGAGTGCTCATTTCATTCCCTTTCGTGTCGGACAGTCTACTGAAAGCCTAGCTGAGAAGTACATGCAAGAGATAGTCAGACTTCATGGGGGTTCCAGTCAGTATTGTATCCGACAGGGATACGAGATTCAGGTCTCAGTTTTGGGAGAGTCTTCAGAGTAGTTTGGGGAGTAATTCAAGTACAGTACAGCTTTTCATCCCCAGATGATGGATAGTCGGAGAGGACCATCCAGACTCTAGAGGATATGTTAAGGTCCTGTATGCTGCAGTTCAGTGGATCATGGGGAGGACCATGTGCATCTCGTAGAGTTCCCATACAATAACAGCTTTTAGGCCAGTCTTAAAACTGCACCGTTCGAGGCACTTTATGGGTAGAAGTGCAGATCACCAGTGTGCTGGGATAACATTGGTGAGAGAAAGTTGTTGGGTCCAGAGTTGATCACCAGGATAATTGATGCGGTGACTGAGATCAGGAAGCACTTGCAGGAAGCTCAGGATAGGTAGAGGTGATAGGCAGATGTCCATCGGAGAGCTTTGGAGTTTGAGGTTGATGACCATGTTTTTCTAAAGGTATCGCCTTGGCGCGGTGTCATTCGGTTTGGTGGTGTGGGCAAGCTCAGCCCTAGGTTTATTGGACCGTTTTATATTGTGGAATGAGTAGGCAAGGTTGCCTATCGTCTTGTATTGCCGCCAGCTTTATCAGGAGTGCATAATGTTTTCCATGTCTCACAACTTAGGAGAAATATCCGAGATGAGAGCCACATGATCGACTATTCTGAGTTGACCGTGCTGCCAGATTTGACTTGTGAGATTCTGCCAGTTTGTGTTTCTTGGAATCCTCACTCGCCGGGTGAGTCGACTTGGGAGTTGGAGGAGGAGATTCAGCAGAAGTTTCCTCATCTGTTTGAGTAGCTTTTTGTTTTCTTCTTTGTTTTCTTTTTAGGGTTACCCTATGTACTTCTTGTTTAAATTTCGAGGACGAAATTCTTCTTGTTAGGTGGGTTGGATTTGTAACCCCTGTTTTTCATTTTATATACTTTGGGTGTATTTTTTCTTTCACATTGTTTCTCTTTTGGGTCGTATTTTGGATCTTCATTTTCTATTTATCCATTTATTTCATTTGTCGTCTTCTTACTTGTGTTTCTTGATTCTATTTCCTCCAATTGTTTTGTTTCTGATTGTTAGAGCTATTATTTTGAGCCCTATTCTATAATTGTTCTTATCCAATTTTTATATTTTTTTATTTGTTCCCATCTCGTTATTTTGGATCCTGATCCTATTCTAAACCCTATTAAACCCATTTTAGTACCCTATTGGATCCACAAAACCGATTACCCACAACCCATTAAACACCTAACCCTGATCCCTATATATATATATATATATATATATATATATATATATATATATATATATATATATACTCCCTGTTCAAGCAAAACCCTAGCTGCTCTAAACCCATCCCTCCTATCTCTCATCCCGACCTCTCTTCACCCCCCTTGTGCTCCCTGCCGAACCCCGACGCCACAGTACCAGCACCATCCTGCCCTCCTCTTGTCGCGACACCAGCGAGCCACCGCAGTAGCAGCAGCATTTCCTAGCAGTGCCCCGTTGCACTATCTCCCACCCGAAGCAGCAGCGGCCACTGTGTAGGCACCGCGTCAGCCCACAGCGCCACCTTTTCCCACTGCACTGTTTCCTTCCCTCCGACGTCATACAGCTAAAGACAGCAACTTCGTCTGCTACCGTGCCGATGTGCCGCCGTCGCGACATCCCATGGGTCCGACATTGCGGTGCCAACTCTTTCTCCCTTTCTCTCTTATGTGCGTGTGTTGTTTGCGGGTTTCGTTCGTTGTTCGTTCGTTGAGATTGTTGTCCGGGAATCCATTCCCGTTATTCTTTCTCTTTGCACCGTTCCCGTCGTCGTCTATAAGGCAAGTAACTTGTATCTTTTTGTTGTGTAATACAAGCACCAAAAACCGCCAGTAGTGTAGTTGTGTTCGAGAGACAATTCTTGTGCAAAACCCCTGTTATATCTTGTCTCCATGTGTTGATTGTCCGTAGTCGTCTCTAGTTACACACGCGACATGAAATTTAACATAGATCTAATTTATCCATGTTGCATATATGTATGTTGGTTGCGAACCGTAATATGATGTGAGAGTCTTGCATGCTTGATGTGTTAGTCATCGTATAATTTGTTGTAGACTTGCTAAATACCCTATACCATGTTGCTTGGACATCTAGAGTACCCTATTTCACACTTTGTCATGATTTGGATGTGTTTCATATGTTCTAGTTGATTTTATACATGAATAATTCTGTCCTTGTTGTTACCCCGTTTTTGTTCAGTATTTTAGACCCTATTAAGGTCAGTATATGAATATTATTTGTGAATATGAATTATAGAGAATTTTGTCTACTTTCCAGAATTTCTGAAAGATCTCATTTTCGATTTATGAGTTGTAAGTTATTGTTGTTTTACTACAGATATGTTTAAAATTCCAGATTCTGTTCTATATGAATTCTGTATGACTATTTATTTTTAAAGTGATGTTAAAAATAATATTTTGATCCAATATTTTGTTGAGTACAACTAGACTTGATTGGAATTAACCCCTAATTTTTGTGGATTTAATTGATGACTTTTATAAAATATTCTATGCTTGCAAACAACTACTATACTTGCAGAATTTTCATGCTGTTCAGTAAAGAAACCTAATTCCAACCTAGTTCTATTTGCTTTTTATAAAAACTTTGTGAATATTCCTCTGATATTTTGATATTCCTCTGAAATGTTGTATTGGCTTCTCCTTGCTTATTACTCTAATATTCCTCTAAAATGTTGTAAAGATCCTGAGAGCTTATTGATGATGAAAAACATTCGCTAGACTTAGTCACATATCCGTATTCCGTATTTTCTTTTTGGGAAGCAGGTCGTGACATTTAGACTTAGAAGTAAGGATTCCATAAGACACAGAGTCGATGTGCTATTTCGAGGCACTCTTTCCAAGGTTTAGACTTAGCAGTGAAGACTACGTAAGACTCAGAGTTGAGGTGATCTTTCGAGACACTCTTTCCGAGGTTTAGACTTAGTAGTGAGGACTGCGTAAGAATCAAAGTTGAGGTGATCTTTCGAGGCACTCTTTCCAAAGTTTAGACTTTGCAGTGAGGACTGCGTAAGATTCAGAGTCAAGGTGCTCTTTCGAGGCAATTTTATGAGGTTTAGATTTAGTAGTGAGGACTGCGTAAAACTAAGAGTCGAGGTGCTCTTTCAATTCACTCTTTCCGATGTTTTAGGTGCTTTGAAAGAAGTAGGCAAGGATTGATTGACGCAACTGAAACAACTTTATTCAACATTATTCGGCGGTCGGTAGGAGCCGGTGCTTATTACAGTTGCCTTGTCACGAGCGTATTAAGGGCTTTCATAAAACTTCATCAGGTGTTCCGCATTCCAATTTCTTCTGACTACCTTGCCCCCCAGGTCTTTGAGTCAATAGGTCCCCAGACGTATCACTTTGGAGACGTTATAAGGACCTTCCCAATTTGGAGCGAGTTTTCCTTTCTTGGTAGGTTCGGAGATGGTTAGTCAGCCGAGTACGAGGTCGTCTGCTTTTATATTGGTCGGTTGAACCTTCTGATTGTAAAAGTGTTCAACTCTCTGTTGGCAGATGTTCCTTCTTTTGGCCAACTTCTCGCGGACCTTGTTAATGAGATCGAGGTTGGCTCCCAGGCCTGTGGAGTTGGAACTGTCATCAAAACTTATGATGCAGGGAGATAGGAGGCCGACCTCCAGAGGGATGACCGCTTCAGCTCTATAAGTTAGGTTGAATGGGGATTCTTCTATTGGGACCCTTTTGGTGGTTCGGTAGGCCCATAGGATGCTCGGTAACTCTTCTACCCACAAGCCTTTCGGTGAGTTATCCAAGCACTTCTTTAGTCTGCCCAGGATCTGCTTGTTGGTATTCTCGGCTTGGCCATTGGATTGGGGGTGTGAGATTGAAGAGAATCGTTACTGGATCCCTAAGTCGGTACAGAACTTGTGGAAGTTTTTACCGGTGAACTGGGTGACATTGTTCATTGTCGGTTACGAGTATCCAAGGGATGCCAAATCGGCAAATGAGGTTATTCCAAATAATTGTTGCAACTGATACTCGGTAATGGTGGTGAGTGGTTCGGCCTCGATCCACTTGGTGAAATAGTCTATGGCGACGATGAGGAAGCGTTTCTATCCAGTCGCCATTGGAAAGGGCTGACCAGGTCCATTCCCCTCACAGCGAAGAGGACTGGACTGGTCAATGATTTTAGCTTGGCTTGGGGAGTGTGTCGGATGGGGGAAAACCATTGACAGGGGCCACATTTCCTAAGAAGATCTTGAACGTCTTGAAGGAGGGTCGGCCAATAGTACCCGTGGTTGAGTTCTTTTCTTACAAGCGCACTGCCGCCCATGTGGCAGCTGCCAATCCCTTCGTTCATCTCCCCTAACGCATACTTGGCTTCTTATGGACTTAGGTAGCAGAGGTAAAGTCTCATATCTGCTTGGATGTATGAGAATTTGAAGAGTGCGCCACTGATCAGTGCAAAACTCTTTGAACAGGCCCGAACTCTTCTGGCTTTGGATGATCCTAGGTAATTCGCTCGCCCTTAGGAAGTTCAAAATTGGATCCATCCAATGTTGTTTCTCCCGCGGCTGGGTCGTGTTGACCTCGGGAGGCATGGCTGCCTCGATGCTGGGTTTTAGGAGGACCTCCACTAAGATAGTGTGATCCAATCCTTCGAAGGAGGAGGAGGCTAGCTTGGAGAGAGCATCGGCCTAGGTATTCAGTTCTCGAGGAATCTGAGTCACTATCGTTTCTGAGAAATTTGAGAGGATAAGGCGAACACAGGCCAGGTACTGGATCATTCGGAAGTCACGAGCCTCATACT
Organism: Hemerocallis citrina; assembly: GCA_017893485.1. NCBI lineage: Eukaryota > Viridiplantae > Streptophyta > Magnoliopsida > Asparagales > Asphodelaceae > Hemerocallis > Hemerocallis citrina. The sequence continues at coordinate 126,802,798 of CM030363.1, read as the reverse complement.
CTGCGGAGAACTAATTGACCACAAGCTAAGAGATGCTAAAAACCCTTAGCTTTTTGGCTCCTGCCTTTCGGGCTAGGAGGAGTCCTGCAATCATCACCACATATTCCGCCTCATTGTTGGAGGCTGGAAAATTGAGACGTAGAGAGTATTGGAGAATAAAGGCATCTGGTCCTTTAAGTATGATTCCAGCTCCGCTCCTGCCTTCACAAGATGATCCATCAACATAGAGTTCCCATTACCAAATTACTATAGGTTCAACTGCATTCCACAAATAAATATTCACCTTCTTGCGTTCCAGGAGTATCAGGAATACTACATCCGATTATGAATTCAGGCACCTAGCCCCGATAGCAGTTCAGGGCTTGTAGCTGATGTTTTGCTGTCTCAACTCAATGGACCATTTGATCAGACGGCCAGACGTCTTGTGTTTGTGGAGCACTTGTTTGAGGGATTGGTCCGAAAGGACCTCAATAGAGTAGGCCTGGAAATATAGGCAAAGCTTTCTTGTTGGCATTACGAGTGCATAGGCCTTTTTCTCTACCTTAGAGTATAGGAACTCGGCATCACGAAGAACTTTACTGACGTAATAGATCGACTTCTGTGACACGCTTTTGTCCCAAACAAAGACAACACTGAGTGCGTGTTCGGAAGCAGCGAGGTAGAGGGAGAGTACTTCGTTCGTCACGGGTTTGCTGAGGAGTGGAGGATGAGCCAAGTATACCTTTAACTGGTCAAAAGCTTGTTGTTGGATCTCCCCCCACTTGAATGTTTTAGCTCCCCTGAGAGCTTTAAAGAATGGCAGTGACTTCTCTCCAGATTTAGAGAGAAAGCGACCAGTAGCTGATTACCGACCGGTGAGGAGCTGCACTTCCTTGACATTTCTTGGAGGGGCCATGTTTACGGTGGCCTGATTTTTTTCGGGGTTGGCATCTATCCCCCGTTGACTAACCATGAATCCGAGGAACTTCTCAGAGGTGACGCCGAAGGCGCAATTTGAAGGGTTCAGCCCCATGTTGTGGGATCAAAGGACCCCGAATGCTTCTTCTGGATCTTTCACATGATCTCGACCCTAAAGGCTTTTGACGAGCATGTGGTCTACATAAACCTCCATGTTCTGGCCTATTTGATTTTTTAAGACCAGGTTCACGAGTCTTTGATATGTAGCTCTGGCATTTTTCACCCTGAATGGCATGACGCGATAGCAATATAGCCCTTCGTCGATTATGAAAGCAGTCTCAGAATGTCCAGAGGTTACATTCTGATTTGGTTGTCATAACATTCCAAAAAAATTAATTTTCATATTTTGCATGTGCATTTCATGTACAATTTTATGCATTTTAGTTCCTAAAATTTTCTAGAGTTATGTACATTTTTTCTTCTCTTTTTATGTCACACTTGTGTTATTTATTTTAATTAAACCCATTAGGCCTAAATATATCTTTTAAGCCAACTAAAAATTAATTACAAATAGAGGCCCAAGATTAATTCAACATTTAAATACACATTTCAAAGTCTAGTACACTTGTCATGTAACATACACCCACATTTGATTTAATAGCAATTAATAATCGAATAAGAAGTAGTGTGTACGTAGGGTGCACGTGCACGTGTTGTGCACCCTAGAGTTGGACGGCCACACATGGCTTGGAATGGAGAGAGTAGGGGTGTGTGTGAGTGAGTGGGGAGTTATTTTGGGTAATGGGAGTCATCTCAACCACACAATATCCCTATAAATACCCCACTCCTTTAACATGAACAACACACATAAACATAAATCAAAACAAAAGAGAGAAAAGAAAAGAAGGGTGTTTGGTTTTTCTTGCTTGGAGAGCAAGGTTCGGTTTTCCATTTGCTAGAGGAGGAGAATGCAATTTTGTTGGAGCTTGGAGCAATTTTCTAGGAGTTCTATTTATAATTTGCATCAAGAAAGAGGTGGGTGCCTCTTTTACTATCTAAATTGTTGTAGAATGCATGCCTAGATAGTTTATGCTTGAAATGGACAACTGTTATGAGTTCTTGAATTATTTTTGTGATGCATGTTGTGTTGTTATCTAGAATTCTTAGTATTAATTAAATATGAGAAAAAATGCATGCTAGGTGAATGTTTCAATATATAAATGTTATGTTATCAAATTGAAATTCTATTTAGAGCATGTTGTAGTATTGTTAGGCATATAGTAGTATGCCATGATTAGATTATATGAATTGTGCATACTTATTTAAAATTGTTAACTTATGCCTAAAAATTGTGTACATATTGGGGTGAATTATAAAATCAATGGGGTTGAGAATTGCAAAAAGACAATATACTCGTATTAGTTATAAAAAGGTAGTGTTGATGATAAATAAAAGTATATGTTTATGAAGGTTCTCAAAAAAATACCATTTTCAATATTTATGTATGATTTTACTCTAATATGGATAAAATTAATGAGAAATCATTTCTGGAAATCCAGGAATATATTTTTTGTACAATTAAATTGAGAGAAAGGAATAGAAATAAAAAATAAACGATTGAGTTAAAAATGAGATGAAATCAGAGAGTTGGGTTAAAGGACTTTAAACACCTATACTATCAGTATTGACGCTTGGCACATGTGGCTAGCGCAGGCGCCAGCACACCTTGCGCTGCCACGTGTCGCCCTTGGGGTTTCTATGTCGCGAGTTCGAAGCCGAAGGGGCTTTGTCCCTATTAAAATTTTTGGAGATTATTAGATTAACACTTCGGGAGTACAAAAAGGACTCGGAGCGACTTATATCCAACCCTTAGTTGGCTCATTAGTTTGGGCGACTGTGGGTTTGCCTGTTGGTCATGGTTTTGATTCCGGTTATACACATTTGGGCTTTTTATTTTTATTTTTTGGTTTTTTATGCCTTAAAATTGAAAAACTTCATAGAAATATTATAGAATATTATTATAACACTTGGGAATTATTTCATATTATTCTAAGAGATATTTTGAGAATTTAAAAGTCACATTCATATGTTAGATGAGTTTTTTGAATTCAAGTTTAGAAAGAAAGTTGTAGATGATTAAAGATTTAAAGAGATGGTTAATAATAAAATCAAACCCATTATTAGGAGAATAAATCGGGAATTCCTAGTGATTAATCTTAAAGAGATTGTGTACTAAGAAATATTGATTTAAATCTTAAAGAACTTTGGTATTAATGAATATACTGGAAATGTAGAAAAGTATGAAAGGATTTCATTAACTAAAAGAGCATGAACATTTATTAAAGTGAATAGTTTGGTTGGTTAACAAAGAAATTATCTATAAGATTTTGATTTGAGAAATTGTTACTGAACGTTGTTATAAGAAGTTGAATACTTCATGATCTATAAACATAAAGAAAGAGGATAAAGAAGAAATGATGGATAATGAATGAATGGTTATGTTGAGGTCAGATATAACCTAATTGATCTCTATAGTGAGATGGTTGTTGGAATCTAGAGGCTGGGCGAGTGTAACAACCCTGATTTTTGACGAATTTGTCTTGTGAACAGACAAGCGCTACTAGTCATTACAATTATATTATTTTGGTTTAATGCAATTGTTTCTCATTAATAGCCTACTTTGTGCATGCGGATGTACGTATATGAGTGTGTGTGCATGTTGAGTTAGATTTGTGAGCCCGAATGAACCCAAAACAAGCCCCCAACACTTGAGCCCAACCCGAAGTGGGTCAAGCCATGTATGGCCGGCCACTTCATGGAGGGAAAGAGAAGGAGGGAAAAATGAGTTAGGGTTTCTTAGGGTTTGAACCAAAAGACACCATGATGGTTTTGTAAAGTCCCATCCCATCACCACCCAAATGAGCCAATATCCAAATTGATTAGACATTTCTCATCTTTCCCATGCTCCAAATCAGCCCAAGCTTCTCTCCCACACTTCTCATTGTTGTTATAAACCCTCACACTCGTCCATTCTCCCTTACAAAAACTCCTACTACTCTTACACTCTTCGTATACCTCCGAAACTCTATTCCTCTCACTCCTAGCTACTGATTTGAGAAGTGGAGAAGAAGGAAAGCCAAGGAGAAGGAGAACAAGGAGCTTAAGCAAGGAGGAGAAGCAAGGATCAAGAAGAATCAAGAAGGAGGTCTTTCTCAAGCAAGAACCAACAACCAACAAGGTGGGTGTTTCCAATCTTTTGTTTGTTGATTCTTGGATGTTTGAAATGATGATTGAGGACTGAAAAAGTGACATGCATGCTATAGGAATGAACTTAGACCACCTTTTGTGTTAAGTAGTCTAAACCAGAAAAATGTTGTTAAAGGACTGAATTTTGGGTGTTAGTCCGTAGCTCATTGCATGAACTATACGTGGTATTTTGATCTGAAATTTTTAGAGGATGATCCTATAGGTGTCATACACCTTCAGTAATTTTTATGGATTTTAAGGATTTTTTCTGCTATTTAAATAAAATACAAACATGCATGCTGGTCAGAATAGAAAGAAGCAGTTTTGATAGTTACTATTGTGGAAAGAAGGACTTGGATCTCACTGCATGTTTATGGGATTGATATGAAATTTTAGTATGATGTTGTTGGATGTATCTAGGACCTATGTTTCAATATTCATGAGATTTGGACCACTGTAGCTATGTCAATTAAATCATGCAAGATGAACTAGATATTTTAGTGTGCAGAACTACTGTTGATTCTGCTCTGTTTTTGGATGATAATCAAAGAGGCATATTTGGAGATTTACTTGATGGAATCCCTTGTTTTTGAGTATGTTGTAACATCATGTGTCAGGAAATAGATTTACCCCATGACTGTGTCGACATGATGTATCTGTTCTGAGATACTATGCACTTGTTAAAGATGGACCCATAAGAGTGTCTTGACGACCTTATCTGAAGAGACAAACAATTAGGGATTTGTAGTAGACACTTAGACCTTTCTGGAATGGTAAATAAAGCCTGATTTGGACAAGTATTCAATTTTATGTGATTTTTGCATGTGATGATAGAAACATAGTGAATCTTGGATGCTTACTAGTTTGCATTATGTTCATAGATATGACTTAAACTTGTACTTCTGCTAGCTTAGAGTTGTATTTGAGGTCATGAAACTTATTATGGATATGAGTATTAGTTAAGACTTAGATGATATAAAGTTTCTTGCAAGGAATAGTTCATAGTTGCTAGTAGACCCCAAAATAGACAAACGTAGTTCAAAGTTTTGAAGTGAAGATTGCATAGGATGTTGGGGTATGGTAGTAGACCACTTTGGGATGATATTCATGCCCATTTTGTGTTTGTACTTGCTTTCTACCTTAAGTAGAAGCATAGGGAGCGCCCGATCGCGATTCCCCAAGAAAACGGGACCGGGAATGACTCCGTTTTGGCATAAATGCCAAGTGTGTGCATGCTGTTTGGAAACTTGAATTGTCGTTTTAGGACCCTTAGAATCCCTTTTTGAGTATTTGTGGGTTAGTACTTACTCCTAGGGTAGTGTACTTTGTTTGGGACACATCGGTTAAGTCGAGACCTTGAGGTTGAGTCATGTTGACCAATCTAGATGAGTAGAATGTCACATCGAAAGTGTCGGAGGAGATGACTCGTGCACCGATGTATTTGTCATAAATGGATGGATTCCATGATTTGTGTTTGGAGCTACCACCTGTCAAGAACCGTGGAGCATTAAGTTTTAGCAGAAAGCTATTTTGTTGGTCGGGCCGAGGTTGCGATCAAACTCCAAGTGTCGATGTAGTTGTGGCAATCGTTGGGAATCATTCGCCATGGGTCGTGCCAAGTATGGGCCGAAATAGAGGGCTAGTTGAGTTCTAGTGTGGAATGATTGAGATCCATTATTGATAAAGGTGGCTAACTAGGGAGAGCCTACAAATGGAATTGAATTAATCGATCATGGCAAGCAAAGTTGTTTATTGAGTTAGGGATTTTGGGAATAGTGGATGTACCGCCTAACCAAGAGGATGGATGATATGGGGAAATGGAAGAAAAATCAGAGTTTGTCTAGAGGGTAATCAGTTGATAAAAACTACAGTGGATTCTTAACCTTATTCCTTAGTTTTGGAGTGGGGAAGTTTGATAAGTTTGGTAGGACTAGATCGAGTCTTGGTTGAATGAAAGGACAGACACTAGCGAGGGTGTTCGTCCTGTCAGGGGGACGCATGGCATCATCGCCCCCGATCGAATCTTAGGTTCGTTTAATGTGGACAAGGACCCAGAGCAGGCACAAGAATAAAGAGGTTTGTGGCCCTTTGTTGGGGGCTCCGCTGTCTCGGCAGAAATGCCTTTATGATCTGTAACAACCTTTGAGGAGATTTGGAGTGTTGACGTCGTCTCGACTGCAAGTTCTGTTCTAATGTAAGGAGAGTTGATGCGGAGTTGGGGTAACCTTATATCCGCCAGGTCCTTTGTTGATCAATGTGGGCAGATGAATTAGACGATATCCTGGTGAGCTAGGCTCTATTGAGAATTGCTCTAATTACTCGCGATGAGCCTTTGTGCCCATATATAAGCTTTTGGTGAGGTTCCGGGGAGACGTAATACAACTTTATACTTTTGAGTACAGTCGGTACAGTGGCAGCTGCGACTGAAAATCATGGGCATGGTGGATAAAACTAATAGATCTGGACACCACTATTAACAGCAGTGACTGGCGGTCACACCAGGGGGCCTGCAGCCTCACCATCACTGGAATTAGAAACAGGAGAGAGCACAAGGTTATGATGCATAACGGGGGATCGAGCCCCACCATAATGAAGAATGTCATTTGGTTGGGGGTGTGTAGTTATGGGATGCATATCTTTCAACTAAGCGTGCATTAATTTTAAGAGCATCGTGTGCATAGTGTGTGCATTAGATTAGGCCATGACATACACCGACACTTGTTTGACATCACCTTTTTCTTTGCATCAAATATTATTTGGGTTTGTCGAGGTTGGAATCGCTATACTATGGCATAGAGAGGATGGCCGGGTATAGCATTTCGTCAGTTATAATCAATTGACGTGCCCATAGTTATCAAGTACAGGACCGCCAATTTTGGTATCGCAGGAAAAGCTCCAACAAGGGAAAAGCATCAAGTGAAAGTTACTGTCCAAATTTCATTGTACATTCTTGTTGTAACAATTTATTGTAAATGTTATAATCATTGGACATTGTAATAACAACTTAATGCAATAAAATTTTTTAATTTTCTGTGATTTTGTTGTGTTGTGACTTATTTGAAGGAAGATCCTGGAAGAGTGTCACGAATTCCTATGTTAGGAATTCGGGGCGCTACAGCGAGACCCTTAATAACCGGCAATTTGTGAATAAATAAATTTGAGAAGTAGCCAGTGTGGGTTAATGTTCTCTTGTGTTGATTTAAGTCCGGTAGGGTAAGATAGCTCTAGGTTGTGATGATTATAATTAAACCTAAGGATAGGCACTAGGAAAAGATGTGATGAAACTTGGGCAAACGTAAGTGGGGTGCCTCTGTATAGTTTAATAGTGGACTCCAGGACTATAGACCCAGTTTGACGGTGAACTCCAGGACTGTGATTGCTTGCGATGTGAGACGAGCCTTAATTAAATCCAAGACTATGATTGATTTGAAGGTGGACTCCAGGATCATGAATAGTCGGGGGGATGGGAGGCCGATCTCCAATGTATATGCATATACCGGGGCTAGAGGGGCACTTGCGGGATGTTCGCACTACGAGGATTCTGTATGGTTTGATGGTGGACTCAGGGACTGGAATCTGTACTCGTGGAATGTCTAAACCTTGATTTTGTTATCGTAGTAGGTTTTGAATGGCGAGGGATTAAACCTTATATTGTGGAGTACGTAAGGGCTAGCCCTCGGACCAATGTAGTATGGGATGCATAGAATCCGAACAAGTATGCATTAGTGTCATCGTAGTGTAATGGCTGCATTAGGCATTAAGTTCATATCATACACTAACATGTTTAGGATAGTCACTTTTCACACTTTATTGTGCATTCAAGTTTGTGTTTGCTAAAGTAAGAGAATCGTTGTATTATAGCATTGCGTCAGTTGTATGCAACTGACGTGCCCACAGTTTTCCAGTGCAAGACTTAAATTGGCAAAAGGCATAAAGATGAATTGATGCTGGTGATTATTTCTAGATTAAAGTTGTTAAATGTTAAAGATGTTTATTTTGTTGTAGCTTTCGCTGTGTGTGTTTGTAATAGACATTATGTAATGAAAAAGTTTTAAATTCCTTATAAAATTGAACAAATTGAAGTAAAAGATCCCATTGTGCTATGAATTACATGTAAGTGGAATTCGGGGCATTACAGATTGGTATCAGAGCAAACTTCAATAAGTAGTACAAAATTACAAGGACGACACATTAGGGTGGACATTAGAACTGTGAGTTCAGTTTATAGAGATTTAAATGTAAGTTGATTTACATTTGTGTTACTCTATATACTGATGTCTTCTCCTCCTTTTCCCTATAAGATGGCTGATAATCAAGACCCAGTGGATGAAGTAGAATGATTCTTTGAAGACCCTCAAGAAGAGGAAGAACCAGAAGAAGAGGAAGAACCCGAAGAAGAAGAAGACCCAGAAGAGGAAGAGGGAGAACTGCCCGAATCTCGGGAGATCACTCCACCTCCACCTGATTTCCCTGATGATTCCTCTGATGAAGAGCCAGTTCGAGAAAAGAAGGACCATATTATCAATTGATCATCCATAAGTGGAGAGTAAACCACTTGGAAGCTCATTGTGCTAAGGACAAGCAGAACATCGTAGCTTTGAGTCGGCAAGTATCGGAGCTAAAGAAGATTCGACACAGGAATGCTCGGCATTTCACCCAGCTAGACAACAAAACTCGTTGGGGAAAGCAGGAATACCATCAAAGATGCAGGGAAATGCAGAAGGGAATATATGAACTACGGGGAGAGCTCAGAGAAGCCAAGAGGAACCGTAGAATCTAGACTGCTTTATGTTTGAAATTTTTTAGTTTTTACGTATGGATGTATGGACAAGTTTTAATTCTGAATGTATAAAGTTTAATTTTGGAAATGAATAAATTATGTTGGAAGAAAAGTCTATGTTGTTGCTACTTTTTTGGTGATTAATGAAGTTTTATGACCCAGAAATGGCCGGACAAAGAACTCGAAATGGCAAGGGATCCAGCGGTGAAGGCATCCGCCTAGATGAGGAAACAGAAGTAGCCCGAGTGTACTAAACTCTCAACACCTTTGCCACAAGTATGAACCGAAACACCAGGGCGGCGCAGGCAGTGCAAGTCCTGGAGGCTATTAAACTAGTGGAATCATTCAAGCAGATGAAACCACTCGTGTTTGATGGAAAAACGGATCCTGATGCAGCAGATGATTGGATCTGGCAGATCGAAACAGTGTTCGAGGTCTTGGAGACTCCAGAGGCTAGCAAGGTGTCGGGGTCTGGTGGCAGTCCATGAAGCGAACCCTGGGAGATTAGCCTATTACTTGGGAAGACTTTCTAGAAGAGTTCTGCAGCCACTATTTCCCGATGGATGTGTAGGAGAAAAAGGCAATGGAGTTCCTGAGCCTGCAACAGGGGAGCTTGTCAGTTAGGGAGTATGAGACGAAGTTCACTCAGCTCTCGAGGTATGCACCGGAGTTAGTGATCAACGAGGCCAAGAAGGAGAGGAAGTTTGAGAAGGGGCTGAGACCAATTCTGAGGTCGCAGATGATATCCCTCGGTATTAGGAAGTTCGATAAGCTGGTCAGAAGGGCTACAGCCACAGAATCCAACATGGAGCAGTATCAGTTAGCACAGAACAAGACGAACAACTGGAGTGCTAGAAAGAGGCCAGCAGCATCAAGCAACTTCAATGGTCAGCCCCCAGCATAGAGGTTCAAACCTACCGAGGAAAATGCTATTGCTGTAACTGGACGTTTAAGCACTTACTATTGATGTGGAGAGATGGGCCACAACACAACTGGGTGCCCTAAACTGCAGAGGGTTAGGACTTGTTACCACTGTGGCAAGGAGGGCCATATCAAGCCAGACTGCCCACAGTTCCAGTGGCGAGGATGGCAGAATCCGAAGCAAGCCGACCCAGGGAAGAAACCATATCGGCAAGGATGAGTATTCGCTCTGAATGAAGAGGATGCAGAGGATTCCGACAATGTCATCACCGGTATGGGAGCATCTGGATAGTGTTTTACTGCTTTTATTTCCAGTTTGTATTAGAGGAATGTTATGTACTGAGAGTATTCATTATGTAACAGGGGAACTTCTAATAAATTGAATAAAAGCTACTGTTTTGATTGATACTAGATCATCCTACACTTTTGGGTCACCTAAATTTGCTAAACTGTTGGGAGTTGAACCGAAAATCTTCCCTGATAAGGTTTTAGCAGTAGCTACTCCTTCAGGAGAAACATTGACTACTGATTGGTACTATGCTGGTTGTGACCTCGAGATCGGAGGAAGAGTCTTCGGGATCGATCTCATAGAGTTGGCAGTCTTGGGGGTCGATATAATCATTGGCATAGAATGGATGTCGATCTACAATGCCAGTATCGAATGTAGGTGAAATGAAGTTGTGGTGAAGGCACTAGGAGGACCAACAACAACATTTCAGGGGAAAAGAAAGTGCAAGGAGTTGGCGGCAGCTTTGACCAAGAAGAAGATCCCTGAGGAAATCAGGAAGATTCTTGTAGTCCTAAACTTTTCGACAGTATTCTTGGAAGACCAACCTGGACAACCACCTCTCTGGGATGTGGAATTCTGCATTTCCATTCAGCCAGGGAGTGCGCCGATATCCAAGGCACCTTATAGAATGGCACCTGTGGAACAGGATGGGGTCAAGAAGCAGATTGAATAGCTTATGCACAAGGGTTTTATCAAACCGAGTGCGTCACCTTAGGGAGCACCAGTTTTTTTGGTGAAGAAGAAGGATGGATCGCTGAGGATGTGCATCAATTACAAGGAAATGAACAATGTGACCATCCAGAATAAGTATCTGATTCCGCAAATCGATGATTTGTTTGACCGACTTCAAGGAGCAACAATTTTCTCCAACATAGATCTTTGGTCGGGTTATCACCAAGTCCATGTGAAGGAAGAGGATGTGCACAAGACTGTGTTCTGAACTCGACATGGGCATTACGAATTCTTAGTTATGCCATTTGGAGTGACGAATGCACTGGCCATATTCATGGACATGATGAACAGGGTCCTGCAACCATTCATTGATTCCTTCGTCATGGTGTTTATTGACGACATTCTAGTATACTCCATGACAAAAGAAGAGCATGATGGGCATTTAGCAGAGGTATTGAAGAAGCTGCAGGAACAGAAGCTATACGCCAAATTATCCAAGTGTGACTTCTGGAAGTTCGAAGTCACGTTCCTGGGTCATATCCTTTCTAAGGAGGGAGTGGACACCGATCCGCAGAAGATAGAGGTAGTGAAGGATTGGCAAAGACCCACATCAGTGAAGGAGATCAAAAGTTTCTTGGACTTGACTGGTTATTACCGGAGGTTTATTCAGGGCTAGGCTAAGATAGTCGTGCCGCTCACGGGGCTTACGAGGAAGAATGTAAGTTTTAAATGGACGCAGCAGTGTGAAACAAGTTTCCAAGAGTTGAAGGAGAGATTTACTACCACTCCAGTACTAATTTGTCGAGAACAGGGATTGATTATGATGTCTACAGTGATGCTTCACCTCGGGGGCTGGGCTGTGTGCTGATGCAAGAGAAAAAGGTAATAGCTTATGGGTCTAGGCAATTGTGACCTCATGAGAAAAGTTACCCAACCCATGATTGGAGTTGGAAGCAATTATAATTGCCTTGAAGTAGTGGAGGCAGTATATGTTTGGAGAGAATGTCAATATGTACACAGATCACAAGAGCCTGAAGTATATCTATAAGCAACGGGATATGAATTTGATGCAGAGGAGGTGGTTGGAAGTACTAGAAGATATCCGTCCAGAAATAAAATATCATATGGGCAAAGCAAATATGGTGGCAGATGCGCTCAGTCGGAAGAGCAGCTTATCTTGTTTGATTACAACTCAGGAGAAACTAGCAGAGGAGCTCGATCGAGCTGGAATCGAAGTTGTGTTGTAAGGAATGGGAGAATCTTTAACACAGTTGAGACTTCAGCCCACACTGAGAAAGAAGATTGTCGACGGTCAGAAATCTGATCCAGAGATCCAGAAGATGAAAGAGCAGGTCGGCGCAGGTAAATTGTCAAAATTTCCAGTGAAGGACGAAGTGTTGTGGTTGAGAAAGGTTGTGTGTACCTGATCAAGCAGAACTGAAGGAGAGCATTCTACAGGAAGCACACACCACTCTATTATTAGTGCATCCAGGGAGTACTAAGATGTATAAGGATATTAAGCAGCGTTTCTGGTGGTCGGGAATGAAGAGGGATGTAACAGAGTTTGTTGCAAGGTGGGCAACTTGTCAACAAATCAATACAGAAAATCAGAGGCCCGAAGGACTGTTGCAGCCGTTACCCATTCCGGAGTTAAAAAGGGAGAACATCGGTATGAATTTCATCACTGGGCTACCAACAAGTCCCAAAGGAAATGATACGATTTGGGCAATAGTGGACCGATTAACCGAGTCTGCTCATTTCTTAGCGATGAAGATCACTTGGTCAATGGAGAAGTTTGCAGAATTATACATCGGGGAGATTGTAAGACTACATGGAATTCCCGTATCGATTGTGTTAGATCAAGATGCGCGGTTCACGTCGCACTTTTGGAGAAGTATTTAGGCAGCTTTGGGAACGAGGGCTGACTTCAGTACTGTAATATCCCGTATATCTTGGAGTATATAATACGATTATAATATATATATACATACTAGATTTGCCCGTGGGCACGTGCCTACGGCACGTCTTCAGAACGATACAACATATGAAAAGTCTTGTAAATAATAATTTAACAATTATGTAGCTCAAGTTTGAATAGTATGACAATAATTTGTTGTAAATAAAAGTTCATGTTTATATATATATGCATTAGATTTGCCCGTGGGCACGTGCCTACGGCACGTCTTCGGAACGATACACCACACGAAAAGCTCTGTAAATAGTAAAACAACAATTATGTAGTTCAAGTTTGAATAGTATGATAATAATTACTTGTAAATAAAAGTCCACGTTTTTATTACTATATGTTGAAAAATAAATATAAATGACGGTGTAAAATCCAACTTCTTAGAATTTTAAGTGTGGAAAATGATGAAATTTAACTGTTGAAGTGATATTTGCTATTTTCAATATAACATGTGCAATAAAAAAAGTATAAAAATTCTGAAAATTTTACAAACCTAAAATCTTAAAATCTAAATTTCTAAGTAAATAAAGAAAGAATGGGAGAGAGAGGGAGAGAGAGAAAGAGAGAAATATGAAAAAATGAAGAAAGAAGAGAGATGGTAATAAAGTAATGAGTTTTTTAGTTTTAGGGGGGAAAATTTCATTTTGGGGTTTGAAATTTTGGGCGGAAAAATATGTTTTGTAATAATCAATCTAGGCCATTGGTTTTAGGGGAGATTGAATGAGAGCCACTTGATAGCTTTCTTTGTAATTTATTATATATATATATATATATATATATATATATATATATATATATATCAATGAGAGCCACTTGATAGCTTTCTTTGTAATTTATTATATATATATATATATATATATAATGATGACATAATGGTAAATATGATGAATGGAAAAGTTGTAATAATGGGAAAATGTATTAAATGTATGAGATGGGAGCTTGGGCTGTGCTTTTTTTAACAACACGTGAAGGAGGAGTGGGGCCCCTGTGTGCTGACCTGATCAAGAGGAGAGAGTGTGGCTGATTGGTGTGGGATTGATTTGTCTTACATCCGGAGATTTGTGAGAATAATTAATAATTAAATATAATTGCCTCTGATCATGAGTCACCTAATTGGTTAACCACCTTATGAGAGGCAGCCTGTGGTGGGCAGTTATACCAATAAAAATAAAAATTCTAAGTTAAGGCAGGGGTGTTACAAATGGGATACTAACTCTGTAGCGCCCCGAATTTTCAATAAATAAAATTAGAAATAAGTGGCACAATATCAAGAATCAACCTCAATTGTAATCGTAAACATAGCATCCAAACATGGGGAAGTTTAATACTTTATTACATCAAATCTTTTACAAAGCACAGTGGAATTTAAACACTTTGAATGACAATTCTTTTTACAACACAACGGTATTTAAAAGATATGCATAAACATTAAATATTCTACCACATGCTCCTAACTCTATGCTAATGGTACCTACCTGTAAAACATGAGGCTGAAGATATCCCTACCCCCCAACTCTGTAGAACCCTGAATTTCCAATAAATAAAATTAGAAATAAGCAGCACAATTTCCAGAATCAACCTCAATTTTAATCATAAACATAGCATCGAAATACGTGAAAATTTAAAGCTTTTATTACATCAACTCTTTTACCAATCGCAGCGGAATTTAAACTTTTTGAATTACAATTCTATTTACAACACAACGGTATTTAAAAGCACCATAAATACAATTTTCTTTTACAATCAATCCTTTTACAAGATGTGCATAAACATTAAATATTCAACCACATGCTCCCAACTCCATGGTAATGGTACCTACCTGTAAAATATGAGGATAGATATATCTCTAACCCCCAAAAACTATAGGGGTCAGCCATAACGGTGTGAGTGATTATCACGCCCCGCTTCCCAAAACGGAGATATGGAATACAGATACGTTACTAAGTCCAGCGAATGGCTTGCACCATTTATAAGCTGTTAGGATCTTTTCAACAAGCACAAGCATAAAGAAGAGAGATACAAGAAGAATAGTCAACCACATATGCATAACTGAATCAATATAGTCAACAAGATTACTTGAAAAGAAACAAGAATACTAAATTTCAAATAATCATGTCTAGAACAAAACACAAGTCTGGGACACAAAGCCCAATACAAAATATTCAATGTAACAAGTTACAATTATTCAAGATAAGCAACAAGAAACAAATAGATATATCAACAACTCCAGCCAACTAGAATCTCAGATTACCTACTCTATCGGGCAGCTGATCACCATAATTTGCAATTTAACAAAATTACAGGAAAAAAGAAAGAGAAACAAAACACCCGTCAATGCAAGTTACGGGCTGCTTGTAGTGCAGGAAACAAGTAGAGGAAAAACAAAATAGACAAGGAGAGAGTTCCAGCGGAAGCAAGTATAGCATGGAAAGATGTAACAACAAAATAGAGTAACTAACTCTAAGTCAAGAACAGGAACAACTAGCATGGCAAGATGAACGAGTGTAAGTGACATGTAACAAGTGTCAAGTAAACAAGTATCATGTAAATGAGTAGCGAGTAACAAGTGTGGAGTGATCAAGTATCTTGTACATGTCACAAGTAGTAAGTGTCAAGTGATTAGGTTCAAGTCTTATATCTAGTCCTATCTAAGTAGCACTTCATGCATCTCAGGTTTTCACCACATGCTTGCTACATTCATTCAAATTACGTTTTAGATTTCATAGTGGACCATAGAGGATAGTGTACTCAGGGACAAGCTCCAAGAATCAAGTATCAATCTCCAACTAACAAGTATCAAGCTCCAAGTAACCAATATTACGTGTTAAGTGTGAAAGTGTCAAGTAATCACATGTCAGGATCCAAATAACCAAGTATCAAGCTCTAAATAACCAAGTAGGATCTATGAATCCGCTTCCAAGTACACGTTTCTGTAATTTTCACTATTAGATCTTTCGCTTTTGTAACACCCTGAATTCCAAATAAGTCTAGATTCGAAGTTCTACAGGATCGTTACACTTCACTTCGTACAATTTTACAAGAAATTTGAAACTTTTATTACAACAAAGTCTTTTACATCAACATGCAGCGGAAAGTAAATAAAATACAACAATGATAAATGTACAATTGTAACAACTTTAGCATTTAAATGATCATCAGTATCAAATTCATCTTTATATCTTCTTGTAAACTCCAAGTCCTACATATGAAACTGTGGGCACGTCAGTTACTTACAATCGATGCAATATCGTACACGGCCATCCTCGCTATGCCGAAAACATAACGATTCTTAAATACTTTAACAATCACAAACTTGATCACAAAACAAAGCTAAAGGGAGACTATCCTGTTGATGTCGTGTGTGCTTGTGTACATAACCTTAATGCAGTTATTTATATAAAATGACACTAATGCACACTTGTTCGGACTTATGCATCCCATTCTACATAAATCCGAGGGCAAGCCCTTAACCGTTTTTCATCTTGTAGAGTTGAAACCCTTATTATGATTTTAACTACTATGGTAACTATGGTAAGTATCCTAGATGTTTTATGAGTTACGAGCCCTGGTCCAGACAACTTGGAAGGGAATCCCACGTCATGACATAACGCATCATGCAGACAACCGATGGACAATTCGCCTCCGTCATGGAACGATGGCACTACGTAGTCACCAAGCACCCCACAAGCATCGCCATGGTCCCGATAATTCTGGAGATGTATCCACGTCATGACATGACGCATCATGCAGATAGTCTGTGAACACTCTCACAACGTAGATCCGATGCCCTCATACTTGTGTTTTTCTCTTACTTTCATCACATCTCCACTATAGTGCCTGTCCTTAGGTTTTTAGTTTGTTTTAGAAGAAAATCATCACAACCTAGAGCTAGCTTACCCTACCAGACTTAAACCAAACAAAAGAGACAGTCATCCCACACTAGCTACTTCTCAAGAGATGATCAACCCACACTGGTTAGCTCTGAAATTCATATTAATAACAACTGCCGGTTTCTAAGGATCTCGCCTAGCCTCTAGATTCCAACAACTATCTTTTTCTAGAGATCAACAATATGTCACATTCAATCTCAAAATAATAATTCAATTTCTTTATTCATAAACTTTTTCTCAAAGAAAACATTTCTTTATAATCTCATAACATGAAGTATTTCATTTAATCACTTATAGCATTGTGTGCAAAATCAAATGTTTCTTAATCAAATGTTAATAACCATAAAATCTCATCGAGTAGAAATCTAATTGCATTCCAAAGTTTTCAGTTTTCTTTAATTATATAAAAGTCACATTTTAAGAAGAATTATCAAGTTCTTCATTCCATAGTTTTTATTATAAAAACAGTTCTAATTCTCACAAATATATGTCAAAATATTATAGAAATATTTTTTATAAAGTCTAAATAATTTTAGAGAATTAAACAGAATTTTTCCCAAATTTTTCTTATTCTTAAGACTCAAAATATATCAAAAAATCAATTTTAATCGAAAAGGGGGGGTCATGTTTCGAACCAGTGACCCCGCCCAGCTACAGTAACCGCCTAAATCCACACCCGAAGACCAGAAAGTCCATAGGTGACTAGCGGTAAAAATTCAGTGAATTTCTTTTTGTATGTGTCGTACTGTACTTTGAAAAAAATCAAATTTGATAAAAACAGAGCGTCTACACCAGACTCGAACCCAAGATCAAAGACCAAACCTCGCACATGAACAGTAATAGACCCAAAGCGCACCCAAAGACCAAGAGTCCAAGAGTGAATAACTGATACGAATAGGGTTAAATTCCCTAAGTATCCAGTCACGGCCCAATTCATTAATTTAAAACATAACAATCAACCGAACTTCGATTCATCATGCCAATTTTATTTACTAATACTACACACTTCGTAAGTACAGTAACAATTATTTGCTGATTGTTCATGTATCAAAGCAAATTTTCTGCAATTTAATGATATGTAACAAAATAAAGAACATCCCAAACGTCATAAGCGTTCACTAAATTGTAAAGTATTATTCTACTACACATTCATAGATTTCTTTTTCTTTTCAATGGCAATTAACATGGTGAGAATTTTCCCCAAAGTTTCAATATCAATTCTAAGCAAGCGAAATTTTAGTTTCTTTTCACAATCTTCCTAAAAATCTTCTTATACAAAAATTAGAATTTTTCATTGCATTCCATCTATTATTTTGCACAATTTGAATTTCTAATTTCACATACTTTATTTTCACTTACAACCTACTTCATAAAATTTTCATCTAACATGCATTTTTTTCATCAATCACAATTTTTAGCTTTTTCTTACAACATGCATCACATCAAATTTTTAGAGAGTAAATTAAGCAATTCACATCTACCATTGTAACATGAATCTCCTTAACATATAATATCATGACCAAATTAAAGTATGATTATGTAATCTACATTTACCATACCAATCAAGATTTAACAATTAAATTATATATCATCTAGCTTGCAGCCTACTCCTAAAATTAGAAAGGATTTAAGAAACACCCACCCAAAGAAATATAATTTCTTAGCAATAAACTCTAAGATTAGCTCCAATCCGCCTCCTCAAAATCCGTGCACAAGGAAAAATCCCAATCTTCTCTTCGGCAGCAAACAGAGAAGCACAGGAAAGCACTTATCTCATTTTCATTTTCATATACATATATATGTATATAACGACAGAAGTATATATATACAAGCTTATATATATGTTGTATGGTGAAATTGAGTGGATAAAGCAACAGGAATTGGCTGGATGGGGGTTTCAGATATTGACAGAGAAAGAAGGAAGGGAAAGGAGAACTGTGTGAAGATGTAGGGGTCATTATATAAGTAATTATAGGGGCAGCTATATTACTAACCACCCATTAATCAATCCCATTATTCCACTAACTAAATTAAAAAGTGTTACTCTTTCCCTCCATTCCAAAACAGCTGGTCAAAATATTTGAGGTGTGCACATTGCATGTGTGCACGTGCACGTGCTTTGTGTAATACCCTAAACTTTTATTTTAATAAAAATATTGATTTTCACGTGTTGTGCACGTGCAAATTTCATGTGTACATTTATTTATTTATTTTTATTTTTATAGTATGAACAATTATTTTCTTCCTTTATTTTTCTAAAAGCCTATTTTATAAAGCCTAAACATTATTTTCTTAGTTGAGCCCACTTTAATAATTCTTTATTTTATTATTCTTTTAGCCCACAAGCTTAAGCCCACTAATTGTGAATCCTACAAATATAATTAATCAATTAAATGATCACACTTGTCATATAGACACAAAATGAGAACAATTGATTAATTAAAAATTGTATAAACTTCAAATAGGGGGTATTAGGGGGCACGTGCATGCACGTAGTGTGCAATGCACACCATTGGTAGGCCGGGTATGCTTGGGATCATGGAGAGTGGGTGTGTGTGTGCATGGGTAGTTTATTTGAGTGTGGGTGGTTGCTACAACTTCACCTCCTATCCTAGCCATCCATCCTTTAACTATCTAATGAATCCTAGCCCTTCAATCCATCCTAGAATTAGTATAAATACCCCCCCCCCCCCCCCCCCCCCCGCGCGCCTCCCCTAACTACATATATTCTACACTAAGAAATCATTGAAAGAAGAAACTATATAGGAGGTATATATTAGTGTGAGTGTGAGTAGTGTGTGTGTCACTACCATTGGAGGCCTACCATCATTCCCTACACAAGGAGCTCTCGGTTTGGCAAGGAAGCAAGGAGAAGGAGGTTCTTTTGCACCGCAATCTAGGAGGAGAAGGCACTCTCTCGCTTTCTAGGGGATTCTAGGGGCTTTAATTGGCTTTTTCTTCAAAGGGGTGGGTGTTTCTCATGACTTCTAAGGTAGAAATCATGTTAGGAATGAATTGAATTGTTATTAGAAAGTAACTAGTTGAAATGAAATCCATGCTTGCCTAATTAGAGGAGAATTGATAAACTAGTAGATGTATGTTAATTTGATAGCTAGATTTATTTATTATGAGTAAAAGTGAATGTTATCATTGCTTCTAATGATAGTACGCATGCTAGGTATGTTTTAATGCAATTATGTGAATTAACTAGTAAAAGGTTAGAACCATATTTGTTGATTAAAGTATTAAAGTAGAACAACATATTAGAGATGAATTGATGGAATAATTTATTAAGAGATGATTGTTAATTGTTGTAGTCGAATTCTCCATTGTTATATGTGCCATATGAGTATTAGAATGAATGAAAAGAATGTATTTTTGCAAACAAATGATTGAATGCATCATGTGTAAATTAATTAATAAACTAGAAGTTTTATTCATTAATAAAGATGATTTTGTGTTCTAACAACATTATGAGAAAGAAAACATTATTGTAGTGATTTTGTGTGGGAAACTATCTTTAATTATGAAATAGTATGCTTTAGTTTTCAAATGTCGAAATTTGTGGTTATGGAATACAAACTAAGGCTAAAATATATGTCTTTAAAGTGTTAAAAATACCCTTAAAAATACTGGTTACTGTAGAATTGAATGTATCTTCATTCTGGAAAATTTTGTTTTCAAAAGAGGAGAAAAAGAGGAAATTTTGTTTTGGAAATTTTTGAATTATAGTTATGAACAGAGAGCAAGATCAAAACCCATTTTAACTATTCTCTAATCTATATGTCCACTTAGACCAATTGGTCGGCAGTACCTTCGGTCGCTACAGTAAGGGAGAGGTCTCGGGTTCGATACTTGAGGCTTTTGTTTTATTTTTTTTGTTAAAAGCCCAAATTGCCGAGAATGGATACATAGGGATTATAACCCATTGTTTAAATGTTCAGTGGCTTTGGCGCATTGGTCTTGTGCGCTGTCTATTTCACCGCTGGTTGTGGGTTCGAACCTGGGTGGGGGTTTGAGTTTAGAAAAAAAAAAAATTTTGTGGATTTTTGATTAAATTGAGTTTTTAAAAATAGAATAAAAATTGGAAAAATTAGGGATTAATTACTGAAAAATTATTAGAACTTTATAAAAAAAATTATATAACTTTTGATAAAGTGTGATTAAGAAATTTGGTTTTTTGCAAGAAAGGACTTCTTTTTGAAATTAAATTGTCTTTTTAACTAAAAGAAAAATAAATGAAATTTTTGAGTTATAAAAGATGAAAAAATAGTAATAAGGAATTTTTGAAAGTGTGCTTGATGAGATTAATTGGACTTCTATTTTTTGCTTGCAGTAAGATTTGGAAATGAAAATAATAGTCTTGTGGAATACGTGAATTATTGATTACTACTAGTTGAAATTTATTCTTACCTATAAATTGCACGTGAAATTGAATTATTGTTTGTGATGAGTAATGAAAGATGTGAATACATGAATACTATGCTTATGAAATATGAATTGTGGTAAATCATGAAAGACCTTATGAGTATGAAAAGCTCGATATTGAAATTATGAGTTGAAATTGAGAATTAGGGTATAGCCAAGCCTTATACCGATAACAAAGAAAATGTGAAAATGATATTTTGAAATGAGAAGACCAAGGTTTGGGTCATGTGAATTAAATAAATAAGACCGGTATAGTGGAAGTGCTATAATCTAAGGGTTGATTTTATTCATGATTCAATTAAACTAAGGATTAGACACATAGTGAAGATGTGATGAAAGTAAGAGAAAAACATTGAGTATGAGGGTCATTGGATTGGCAGCGTGAAAGTATTCACATGATGTCCCATGATGAGTCATGATAGGGCATGGATACTGCTCCAGAGTACCGTCCCGGTGGCGACGCTCGTGGGGTGTTTGACGACTATGGATGGTGTCATGTCTATGGTAGGAGCTGAATTATCACAGGATGCCTACATGATGAGTCATGTGACAGTGCGTTGGGATTCCCTCCAGGGCGCCTAGATATGAATTCGTAGGTCAGAAAACATCTAGAATACTTACCATAGTTACAGTAGTAGATTAAGTCATGACGAGGGATTGAACCCTACAAGATGAAGAATGGTTAAGGGCTTGCCCTCGGACCTATGTAGTATGGGCTGCATGGACTCTGAACAAGTGCGCATTAGTGACATATAATACAATAATTCCATTAAGGATTAAGTGCACATTCACAACACGACATCAATAGGATAATTCCTTTTGCTTTGTTTGTGAACAAGTTTGTGGTTTGCTAAGTATTGAGAATCGTTATACTATTTCCGGCATAGAGAGGATGACCGTGTATAATATTTCGTCAGTTGAATGAACTGTCGCGCCTACAATTTTATATGCCGGGTAAAGATGCTTGACACAACTAAAGTATACATGCTGCTCTAGATTGATTTAAATATTGTTTCATGTAAATTATTGTAAATTTACTTCCGCTGTGACAATGTACAAGTGTAATGTAACTCTGATGAAAGAAAAGTTTTTATTTCCTTGTAAAATTGTACGAAAGAAGTGTAAAGATCTTGTAGAACTTCGAATTCAGTTGTATTTTGAAATTTGGGGTGTTACAGAGTGGTATCAGAGCACACTTCTAAGTAATACAAGTTTATAAGGAACGACACCTTAGAAGTGGACATTAGAGTGTGTGTTGAGTCTAGAGATTTAAATGTAAGTCACTTACATTTGTGTTGCTCTATGATTTATGCTTCTTCCTCTCTATCTTTAAGATGGCGGACCACTTCGACTCAGTTGGAGATGACAATTGGCACATCATTGAGGAAGAATACTACCCCGAGCAAGCTGATTCAGATGAGGAAGATCCCAAAGAAGTGGAAGAGTTATGGCCTGAGTCCCGAGAGATCAATCCACCTCCGGATTCATCTGATGATTCTCCTGACGAAGAGGAACCAGTTCTAGGTAATCTCATTGTGTCTCTTCAAAGGTAATCTCATTGTGTCTCTTCAGAGGCAGGTAGAGACTCTATGGGAGAGAGTCGGACTATTTGAGGCTCAGTTGGTGAAGCGCAAGGATGATTTTACAGTTCTCAGTCATTGTGTTTGGGAACTCGAGAAGAGAAAAAACATGACTGATGTACTGAAGGAGGAAGTGGAGGAACTACGGGGAGAGCTTCGTGAAGCCAAGAGGAACCATAGGAGTTAGACCGTTGTATCATCTACTGCTTTTATTTTGATGTCAGAAATGTTTTAAATTCGAATGTATAAAGTTTGAAATTTAATGAAATGAAAAGTTGACTTAAAAGTTCATGTTTATACTTCGAATTTAATGGATCTTTTGCATAAGAATATGGCTGGAAGATGAGCTCGAAATGGTGAAGGTCTGGACTTGAAAATGGAGCTAGCGAGAGTCTATCAAACACTCAATGTCGTTGCCATGAATCAGAATCAGGGAAGGGTGCCTGCGAATCCAGTACCCGAAGCAATCAAACTCATGGAATCATTTAAACGGATGAAACCACTGGTGTTTGAGGGAAAGTCCGACACTGACACGATTGAAAATTGGATCCGACAGGTAAAGACTATCTTCGAAGTCTTGGAGATCCCGGAGGGCAGCAAGTAGAAGTTGGAGACACTGCAATTCGAGAAGGATGTGGCTGTATGGTAGCATTCGATGAAGTGGACGATGGTAGACTTATTTCTTGGCTGGAAGGAATTCTTGGAGGAATTCTGCAGTCATTATTTTTCTTCAGACGTCCAGGAGAAGAAGGCCGTGGAGTTTCTATCGCTGTAGCAGGGCGGCATGTCGGTTAGGGAGTATGAGACGAGGTTCACTCAGCTCTCAAGGTATGCTCCCAAGCTGGTGATGGATGAGGCGAAGAAGGCTCGTAAGTTCGAGCATGGGTTGAGGCCAAGTTTGAGATCCAGGATGATACCCCTTGGTATCAGGAGGTTTGACAAGCTGGTCAAATGAGCGGCAGCCACGGAGGCGGACATAGAGCAGTTCCACGCTATTCAGAATTGGAGGATCAACTGGAATGAGGAGAAGAGGCCCACAGTTGCTGGCAATGTCAGGGGACAGGCACCGACTCAAAGGTTCAAGCCTACGAGTGCGAACGCTGTTCAAGTGGCATGAAGACCCGGGAATACTTGGGCGAGACCTCCAGTGACTTGTTTCAACTGTGGAGAGACAGGCCACTACAAGTCTCATTGCTCCAAACTGCAGGATGTCGTCCATAATGGACCAACTCAGCAGACCGGGAAGAAGCCGTACCAGCAGGGGCGAGTATTTGCCTTGACTGAAGCTGACGCTGAGGAGGTGGATCACGTCATCACTGGTACGAGGGAGGATGTTTAAAGTGTATCTGTTGTTTCTCTTTTCTCGTAAATTAGTGAACTGTTATATGATGAGTGTATGTTATGTAACAGGAGAACTTATTTTGAATGGAAAGAAAGCTGTTGTTTTGTTCGATACTGGGTCCTCTCATACTTTTGTATCACCTAAATTTGCTAAAGTTCTGGGAGTCGAACCAAAGATATTTACAGGCAAGATTTTAGCAGTAGCTACTCCGTCAGGGGAGACTTTAACCACTAATCGGTACTATGCTAACTGCGAGATCGTGATTGGAGATAGAATTTTCTGGATCAATCTGTTCGAGCTGGATGTTTTGGGAGTCGATGTTATCATTGGCATTGATTGGATGTCGGTGTACAGTGCGAACATCGAGTGCAAGACCAAGACAGTAACAGTGAAGGCTCCAGGTGGACCTGAAGTCATTTTCCAAGGAAAGAGGAGATGTTCAGATTTGGTTGCTGCTATTAGCCAGAAGAGAGAGATTCCTATAGAGGTGCAGCAGATTCCTGTGGTTCGGGATTATCCGACCGTGTTCTTGGAAGATTTGCCCAGGTTACCCCCGCATCGTGATGTGGAGTTCAGCATCACTATTCAGCCAGGAAGTTCATCTATTTCAAAGGCACCGTATAGGATGGCGCCTGTGGAGCAGGATGAGATCAAACGGCAAATTGAGGAACTGTTGAAGAAAGACTTTATTCAACCGAGTGCGTCACCATGGGGAGCACCGGTGCTTTTGGTAAAGAAGAAGGTTGGTTCGATGAGGATGTGCATCGATTACCGAGAGCTGAATAAGGTCACTGTTCAGAATAAGTATCCAATTCCACAAATTGATGACTTGTTCGATCATCTACAAGGAGCAACTATTTTCTCCAAAATAGATATTCGATCAGGATACCATCAAGTTCGAGTGAAAGCTGAAGATGTGCATAAAACTGCATTCAGAATTTGACACGGGCATTACGAATTCTTATTTATGCTGTTTGGAGTGATGAATGCGCCTGCAATCTTCATGGACATGATGAACAGAGTTCTGAGGCTGTTCATTAATTCTTTTGCCGTGGTGTTTATCGACGATATTCTCGTGTACTCCAAGTCAGAGGAGGAGCACACGGAGCATCTGGCAGCAGTTTTGAGGAAGCTTCAGGAGCAGGAGTTGTATGCCAAGTTGTCCAAGTGCAATTTCTGGAAATCTGAAGTGGCATTCCTAGGTCACATTCTTTCTAAAGAGGGAGTGGCAACTGATCCTTAGAAGATAGAGGCAGTGAGAGATTGGGCAAGGCCTACTACAGTGAAGGAAATCAGGAGTTTTCTTGGGCTAACTGGATACTACAGGAGATTTATCTAGGGCTACGCTCAGATAGCCGTGCCGCTTACTGGTCTGACCAAGAAGAATGTGAACTTCCAGTGGACCGAACAGTGCGAGGCAAGATTTCAGGAGTTGAAAGAGAGGCTAACTACTACACCCATTTTGGCTTTGCCTAAAGCAGGTGTTGAATATGATGTCTACAACGATGCTTCAAATCGTGGGCTTTGTTGTGTCTTAATACAAGAAGGGAAAGTAATCGCTTATGGGTCTATGCAACTAAGACTGCATGAGAAGAATTATCCGACTCATGATCAAGAGTTGGCTGCGATTATCTTTGCCTTAAAGCAATGGAGACATTATGTGTTTGGTGAGAAGCTGAACATGTACACAGACCATAAAAGCTTTAAGTACATCTATCAGCAGAAGGATCTGAACCTGAGGCAAAGGAGATGGCTGGAGGTACTTGAGGACATTCGTCCGGAGATTAAGTATCATCCTGGGAAGGCTAATGTTGTTGCTGATGCACTTAGCCGCAAGAGCAGTCTGGCGAGTTTGATTACAACAGAGAGGCAGCTGGCAGAGGAGTTGGGTCGGACTGGTATTGATGTTGTTCTGCAAGGCTTGGGATCATCTTTAGCTCAGTTGAGGCTTCAACTAGTGCTGAATGAAAGGATTATTGCAAGTCAAAAGGAAGATGCAGATATTCAGAAGATGAATGAGCAGGTTGGTGCTAGCAAGTTGCCCGGATTTCAAATCCGGGATGAAGTGCTGTGGTTTGGTGAGAGGCTGTGTATTCCGGATCAGTCGGACTTGAAAGAAAGTATTCTTCAGGAGGCACATGCTATTCTTTTGTTAGTACATCCTGGGAGTACCAAGATGTATAAAGACATTAAACAACATTTCTGGTGGTCAGGTTTGAAGCGGGATGTGGCTGAATTTGTATCGAGGTGTAAGATTTGTCAACAAGTCAAAGCCGAGAACCAGAAACCCGGAGGTCTATTTCAACTGTTACCTATTTCAGAATGGAAGTGGGATAACATCAGTATGGATTTCATCACAGGTTTGCCTAAGAGTCCTAAAGGCAATGATGCGATTTGGGTCATAGTCGATCGACTAACCAAGTCCGATCATTTCTTGGCGATGAAACTCACTACTTCGATGGACAAGTTGCCTGAGATGTATGTTGGTGAGATCGTCAGGCTTCATGGAGTTCCGTTGACCATTGTGTCTGATCGAGATGCGCAGTTTACTTTGCATTTCTGGAGGAGTCTTCAGGCCGCTTTGGGTACCAAGACAAATTTCAACACTGCTTTTCATCCCCAGACCGATGGGCAAACCGAGAGAGTCAACTGTATTATTGAGGACATGCTTCGATGCTGTGTACTAGATTTTGGAGGCAGTTGGGAAATGCATTTATCTTTGGTGGAGTTTGCCTACAACAACAGTTTTCAGACTAGCATTGGGATGGTTCTGTACGAAGCTTTGTATGTCAGGAAGTGCAGGATGCCGGTCTGTTGGATCGAAGTTAAGGAGCGGCAGATGTTTGGGCCTGAGATTGTGCAGCAGACCTCTGAAAAGATTGATTTGATCAGGAAGAGGTTGGTGGATGCTCAGAGTAGGCAGAAGAGCTATGTAGACAACCGGAGGAGGGACCTTGAGTTTGAGGTTGGTGACTTTGTCTTTCTAAAGGTATCGCCCAGCAAAGGCGTGATCCGTTTCGGCAAGGGTGAAAAGTTAGCCTCGAGGTTCATAGGCCCATATAAGATATTGAAAAGAATCGGGAAAACTGCTTACCAGCTTGATTTACCGGAAGAGTTATCTCAGGTGGACAATGTCTTTCATGTGTCTATGCTGAGAGGTTACATTCCAGATCCAAGTCATCATTTGCCCGAAGTGCCAGAAGGTTTGCAATTGGATCTGAGTTACATTGAGCTTCCAGTTGAGATTGTTGATAGTCAGGAGAAAGTCTTGAGGAATAAGATGATACCGATGGTCAAGGTAGTCTGGAAAAACCAGTTGGTTGAAGTGGCTACTTGGGAATCTGAGGAGAGGATGATGAAGGACCATCCTGAGCTCTTTGCTCGATTGTATTCGAAAGCTAGTCTCCTAAACGGGAACAAAAGAATTTTCTTATTGGGTTTTGTTTTCTCACTCTTTAATTGTAGTTCCGGGGACGGAACTATTCTAAGGAGGGAGTGTTGTAATACCCTAACCTTTCATTTTAATAAAAATATTGATTTTCACGTGTTGTGCACGTGCAAATTTCGTGTGTACATTTATTTATTTATTTTAATTTTAGAGTATGAACAATTATTTTCTTCCTTTATTTTTCTAAAAGCTTATTTTTTAAAGCCTAAACATTATTTTCTTAGTTGAGCCTACTTTAATAATTCTTTATTTTATTATTCTTTTGGCCCACAAGCCTAAGCCCACTAATTGTGAAGCCCACAAATTTAATTAATCAATTAAATGGTCATACTTGTCATATAGACACAAAATGTGAACAATTGATTAATTAAAAATTGTACAAACTTCGAAAGGGGGGTACTAGGGGGCACGTGCATGCACGTAGTGTGCAATGCACACCATTGGTAGGCCGGGTATGCTTGGGATCATGGAGAGTGGGTGTGTGTGTGCATGGGTAGTTTATTTGAGTGTGGGTGGTTGCTACAACTTCCCCTCCTATCCTAGCCATCCATCCTTTAACTATCTAATGAATCCTAGCCCTTCAATCCATCCTAGAATTAGCATAAATACCCCCCCCCCCCCCCCCTATCTACATGTATTCTACACTAAGAAATCATTGAAAGAAGAAACTATATAGGAGGTATATATTAGTGTGAGTGTGAGTAGTGTGTGTGTCCCTACCATTGGAGGTCGGCCATCATTCCCCACACAAGGATCTCTCGGTTTGGCAAGGAAGCAAGGAGAAGGAGGTTCTTTTGCACCGCAATCTAGGAGGAGAAGGCACTCTCTCACTTTCTAGGGGACTTTAGGAGCTTTAATTGGCTTTTTCTGCAAAGAGGTGGGTGTTTCTCATGACTTCTAAGATAAAAATCCTGTTAGAAATGAATTGAATTGTTATTAGAAAGTAACTAGTTGAAATGAAATCCATGCTTGCCTAATTAGAGGAGAATTGATAAACTAGTAGATGTATGTTAATTTGATTGCTAGATTTATTTATTATGAGTAAAAGTGAATGTTCTCATTGCTTCTAATGATAGTATGCATGCTAGGTATGTTTTCATGCAATTATGTGAATTAACTAGTATAAGGTTAGAACCATGTTTGTTGATTAAAGTATTAAAGTAGAACGATATATTAGAGATGAATTGATGGAATAATTTATTAAGAGATGATTGTTAATTGTTGTAGTAGAATTCTCCATTGTTATATGTGCCATATGAGTATTAGAATGAATGAAAAGAATGTATTTTTGCAAACAAATGATTGAATGCATCATATGTAAATTAATTAATAAAATAGAAGTTTTATTCATTAATAAAGATGATTTTGTGTTCTAACAACATTATGAGAAAGAAAACATTATTGTAATGATTTTGTGTAGGAAACTATCTTTAATTATGAAATAGTATGCTTTAGTTTTCAAATGTCGAAATTTGTGATTATGGAATACAAACTAAGGCTAAAATATATGTCTTCAAAGTGTTAAAAATACCCTTAAAAATACTGGTTACTGTAGAATTGAATGTATCTTCATTCTGGAAAATTTCGTTTTCAAAAGAGGAGAAAAAGAGAAAATTTTGTTTTGGAAATTTTTGAATTATAGTTATGAATAGAGAGCTAGATCAAAACCCATTTTAATTATTCTCTAATCGATATGTCCACTTAGACCAATTGGTCGGCAGTACCTTCGGTCGCTACAGTAAGGGGGAGGTCTTGGGTTCGATACGTGAGGCTTTTGTTTTATTTTTTTTGTTAAAAGCCCAAAATGCCGAGAATGGATACATAGGGATTATAACCCATGGTTTAAACGTTCGGCGGCTTTGGCGCATTGGTCTTGTGCGCTGTCTGTTTCACCACTGGTTGTGGGTTCGAATCTGGGTGGGGGTTTGAGTTCAGAAAAAAAAAAGTTTTTTTTGTGGATTTTTGATTAAATTGCGTTTTTAAAAATAGAATAAAAATTGGAAAAATTAGGGATTAATTACTGAAAAATTATTAGAACTTTATAAGAAAATTTATATAACTTTTGATAAAGTGTGATTAAGAAATTCGGGTTTTTGCAAGAAAGGACTTCTTTTTTAAATTAAATTGTCTTTTTAAATAAAAGAAAAATAAATGACATTTTTGAGTTATAAAACATGAAAAATTAGTAATGAGGAATTTTTGAAAGTGTGCTTGATGCGATTAGTTAGACTTCTATTTTTTGCTTGTAGTAAGATTTGGAAATGAAAATAATAGTGTTGTGGAATACATGAATTATTGATTACTACTGGTTGAAATTTATTCTTACCTATAAATTGCACGTGAAATTGAATTATTGTTTGTGATGAGTTATGAAAGATGTGAATACATGAATACTATGCTTATGAAATATGAATTGTGATTAATCATGAAAAGACCTTATGAGTATGAAAAGCTCGATATTGAAATTTTGAGTTGAAATTGAGAATTAGGGTATAGCCAAGCCTTATACCGGCAATAAAGGAAATGTGGAAATGATATTTTGGAATGAGAAGACCAAGGTTTGGGTCTTGTGAATTAAGTGAATAAGACCGGTATAGTGGAAGTGCTACACTCTACGGGTTGATTTTATTCATGATTCAATTAAACTAAGGATTAGATACATAGTGAAGATGTGATGAAAGTAAGAGAAAAACATTGAGTATGAGGACCATTGGATTGGTGGCGTGAGAGTATTCACAGGATGTCCCATGATGAGTCATGATAGGGTGTGGATACTGGTCCAGAGTACCGTCCCGGTGGCGACGCTTGTGGGGTGTTTGACGACTGCAGGTGGTGTCATGTCTATGGTAGGAGCTGAATTACCACATGATGCCTGCATGATAAGTCATGTGATAGTGCATTGGGATTCCTTCCGGGGCGCCTAGACATGAGTTCGTAGGTCAGAAAATATCTAGGATACTTACCGTAGTTACAGTAGTAGATTAAGTCATCACGAGGGATTGAACCCTACAAGATGATGAACGGTTAAGGTCTTGCCCTCAGACCTATATAGTATGGACTGCATAGACTCTGAACAAGTGCGCATTAGTGTCATATAATACAATAATTGCATTAAGGATTAAGTGCACATTCACAACACGACATCAATAGGATAGTCCCTTTAGCTTTGTTTGTGAACAAGTTTGTGGTTTGTTAAGTATTGAGAATCGTTATACTCTTTCCGGTATAGAGAAGATGGCCGTGTATAATATTCCGTCAGTTGAATGAACTGATGAGCCCACAGTTTTATATGCAGTGTAAAGATGCTTGACACAATTGAAGTATACATGCTGCTCAAGATTGATTTAAATGTTGTTTCATGTAAATTATTGTAAATTTGCTTCTGCTGTGACAATGTACAAGTGTAATGTAACTTTGATGAAGGAAAAGTCTTTATTTCCTTGTAAAATTGTACGAAAGAAGTGTAAAGATCCTGTGGAACTTCGAATTCAGTTGTATTTTGGAATTCTGGGTGTTAAACTTTGTGTACACTTCACAAAAATTAATTATTTTTATTTTTAAAATTAAAATGTAAATTTTATATATATATATATATATATATATATATATAATATGTAAAATTAGTTTAATTATAATTTTCGTGCATGAATAAAGTAGACACACACATACTTCATGGAATTCAATTTGAAAGATAATGCAACTAACACATGCATTGCAAACACGTGCGTCGCACGTAAATTATCAATATACAAAATCGACTTTATCAACAGAAAAATGTTCATAAATAATTGAAATACAATATAAGAAACATTAATTTTTATATATTCCACAACGTAATCACTACGTACATAGAAAACACGTGTACCACACGTATGAAATATTTTAATCAAAATGGGAGAAAAATGAACTTCCGTTTATATCACGAATTCGAATGCATCATTAATAATTAAATGAAATTCCGTTTATATTACACACAGAGAAAAATATGTAATCCATACGTGCATCGATAACACGTATAAAGCACATAAAAATACAGAGATTGGAATTTTATATTTGAGTTGACTCCTAGAGGAAAAAATAAATTTTGAGAATACGGGAAAAGCATTAATAATCGGAATAAAAAAATACATAGTGAAATACTTTACGAATATTACCTGTAACGGTACAAAATACACGTGCGTAACACACGAGGGCAAAATTATCATTTCCAATTTTGCAAGGTGTTACACCTTTAAACCCCGGCTTAGTTTCTTATTATTATTATTCAAGCAAGCATGGACGAGCAAAAACAAGTCGAGAAACATGGCAAGACAACAAGGGACAAGTACAAGTTGAACAAAGTACATGAACGGGTGACAAATGACTCAAATTAGACTACGACAACGAAAATTATAGTTCTGGACAACAAGATATTACTGCAGCAAATCTGGGATTCTCGTTGCCACAAACATGCAGATCTGGATCCGTCAAAAAATCTAAAAAATAGACTCCCGGCCGAATCCAGCAAATATATATAAGTCATATGGTATTTCACAAAAACATAACTCAAAACAGAATTATAAACAGAAAACATGTTCAGCCAGAAATCAGAATCTTGTATTCATAAACAGGGAAACGACATGAACACTTACTGATTAAATCCAAGAAAAATCTGGGGTATTCCCTAGTATGTTTAATATCAGGAAATAAAGTTTCATAATTTTCCAACATAGATAACAGTCAATTAAAACCAGAAAATAGTAAGATGCAGCAAATTTGTGAATCTGAAATCATAGACACAGCTGTACTAAAACAGTAATAGATTACAAAATATAAATCGAAATTCAGATACGTCAAAAGGGTGATAAAATAGATACAGTATGCCACATTTCATATTCACAAAGTTTTTATAAAAAGCAAGTAGAATCTGGTTGAAGTTTAGGTTCTTCACAGAACAGCATGAAAATTCTGCAAGTATAGTAGTTGTTTGCAAGTATAGAATAGTTTATAAAAGTCATCAATTAAATCCACAAAATTAGAGGTTAATCCCAATCAGGTCTAGTTCTACACAACAAAATACTAGATCAAAATTTTATCTTTAGCATCAGTATAACAATGATTAACCATACAGAATTCATATAAAACAGAAACTGGAATTTTCTACACATCTGTAGTAAAACAGCAATAACTTGCAACTCACAAATCGAAACTGAGATCTGTAAGAAATTCGAGAAAGTAGACAGAATTCTCTATAATTCATATTCACAAATAATTTTCATATACTGACCTTAATAGGATCTAAAATACGGAACAAAAATGGGGTAACAACAAAAACAGAAATCTTCTTTATGTATAAAATCAGCTAGTTTATATAAAACACATCCAAATCATAATGAAATGCGAAATACGGTGTACTAGATGTCCATGCAATATGGTATAGGGTATTTAACAAGTCTACAATAAGTTCTACTATTACTACTAACACATCAAGCATACGAAATCATACTACACCTCATAAATCAGGAACAACATGCATGTATACATCAAGAATCTATTATATCTAAGTTATTTCATGTCGTGTGTGTAATGTGACAACTACGGGCGGATCAACACATAGAGACATGATATAACAAGGGTTTCATGGGGATGGATCTTGAAGCAACTACACTACAGGCCGTATTTAGTACTTGAATTATACAACAAAAAGAATACAAGTTACTTGCCTTATAATCGACGACGGAAATGATGCAAAGAGCGAGAATAACGGGAACGGATTTCTGGGCACGAATACAAGCGAACGAATCATGAACCAATCACAAACACACGATTACAATCGCAATCAAGAACCCAAGGCACCGATCTCGATGATCAAGATGATGATGATGATGATGAAGATCGAGATGATTAAGATCGGACGGTCTTCAATCAAAGTGATCAAACCAACAACAACATCAAAGGCTTAGCTCTGGCTCGATGAAGGCAAGGTGAGTGGTGGTGCGGCAAGGAGCGTCGGGGCTGCGGTGAGGCGACAATGGCCAGGGGGAAGGATGAGGCGCGCTGGCTATGCTGTCGATGCCGCTCTGGCTGGCTGTGCTGGTAGCTACTGTGGTTGCTGCTGTCGACGACAGGAGGCAGGGCGACACGGGGTCGCAACTGGAGTTGTGGCTGGCATCGGCTGCTAGGCTGGCGTTTGCCATAGTGATGTCGCGATAGGGAAGAGCACAGGGGGGTTGCTGCGGGATCGTCACTGGCTGAGCACGGCGCAAGGGGGAGCGGCACAACATGGGGTAAGTAGGGAGGTAGACGGGGTGAGGGAGAGATAAGAGTTGAGGGAAGGTGACGATGGAACAGTGGGGAAAAATATTGCGGCTGTAGAAGTTAGGGTTTAAGGATATTAGGGTTAAAGAGTAGGGATATATATGGGTAGATATTAGGTTAACAGGGTCTGGAGCGGTAACGGGTATTGGGTGTAAACGGGTTTGGGTAGTATATTAGTTATGGGTTGATAGGGTAATTCAGGGTTATAGGGTTTTAATATATAGGGTGAATGGGTTAATGGGTAGATCCAATAAAGAGATGGGAACATAAATCAACGAACAATTAAAAATAATGGGGATAAAAAATAATAGCGCGTTCAATCAGAGACGACACAATAGGAGACAATTGAATCAAAAAGATTAAATAAAAAGAAGACAAATCAAATAGATGAATATATTGGAAAAAGGAGATCCAAATACACGGTTCAAAAAAGGAGTGGGAGAATACAATATAAATAATTACTCAGAAAAAAAAATACATCCAAAATATGAAAAATGGAAAACAGGGCTTACAAATCCTACCCACCTTACAACAAAACTTCGTCCTCGAAATTTGCTTAGGCGATACATAGGACAAGGCAAAAACAAACTAGGGGGATAACAAAATAAACAATCAGGGGGAAGAACGAAGTGATGACAACACCAGAATAAGAAAGAAGTGGATAACAATGATGTCAAATGGAGTGCAAGGAAAGAAGAATACAGTATCATAAGGAAAGAAAAACACAAGATAACACAGCAAGATAGGGAGAAGGTAGAACTGGAATCAACGATAAAATGGAATCGAGAAGATAATGGACTGGAAAGAATTGAATCAAAGACGAGTCAACGGATGAAGACGAATGTAAGGAATAGAGGGAAGCAAACAATACAAAGGAGGAGAAGCAACAAGAGGTCCTGGGACCTGTGGGTTATGGGCCCACACACTTCCGCTGCGCCACTCTGATCGGGATAGACTCTGCTCTACCAATAGGATCCATTAGCTCTAGCGATCAGCTTCGTGGCTCACCATCTCGAAGCAAAAGAAGACTCTCCATCTCCTGGTGATGATCCAAGCTGCTGACATGTCGAAGTAGAACCAGCGATGCCGACAGAAGAACCAAGCAGGAAGAAAAAAATGGATAACGCCAGAATCAAAAGAATATGGATACGGAAAGAATGAAATTCATGCCGAATGGAATCAACAATGAGGACAATCGCAAGAGATGGAAGAAGCAAGGAATCAAGGGATTAAATATGAAGGGATCAGAATGAACGGAACAAGACTAGTATTTAGATCAAGTTTATTATAATTCATTCATGTTACTACGTGGTCTGTGTACTGTTGAGCCAATCCCGATCGAGCCCAAACTTGTCTAACATATAAGTCAAACTAATACATTAGCCAAACCTAGAGCTCTGAGACAACTAAAAACCGTGTCAAACCCTGCTTCCCAAAAAGGAGATACGGAATACGGCTATGTGACTAAGTCCAGTGAATGGCTTGCACCATTCATAAGCTGTCAGGATCTTTTCAACAAGCACAAGTATAAACAAGAGAGATACAACAAGAATAGTTTACCACGCATGCATAACTTAATCAATATAGTCAACAAGATTACTTGAAAAGAAAACAGAATACTAAATTTAAAATAATCATGTCTGGAACAAAATACAAGTCTGGGACACAGAGTCCAATACAAAATAATCAATTTAACAAGTTACAATTATTCAAGATAAGCAACAAGAAACAAATAGATATAGCAAGAACTCCAGCCAACTAGAATCTCTAATCACTTACTCCATCGGGCAGCTGATCACCATAATCTGCAATTTAACAAAATTGAAGGAAAAATGAAAAAGAAATAAAACATCCGTCAATGCAAGTTACGGGACGCTTGTAGTGCAGTCAACCAGTACAGGAAAAACAAAATAGACAAAGAGAGAGTAACAACGAAAGCAAGTATAGCATGGAAAGATGTAACAACAAAACAGAGTAAGTAACTCTAAGTCAAGAACAGGAACAACTAGCATGGCAAGATGAACGGGTGCAAGTGGCATGTAACAAGTGTCAAGTAAACAAGTATCATGTAAACGAGTAGCGAGTAACAAGTGTCAAGTGATCAAGTATCATGTACAAGTAACAAGTAGCAGTGTCAAGTGATCATGTTCAAGTCTTCTATCTAGTCCGATCTAGGTAGCACTTCATGCGTCCCAGATTTTTTACCACATGGTTGCTACATTTATGCAAATTACACTTTAGATTTCATAGTGGATCATGGAGGGTAGTGTACTCAGGGACAAGCTCAAAGTATCAAGTATCAAGCTCCAAGTAACAAGTATTAAGCTCCTAGTAACCAATATTACGTGTCAAGTGTGCAAGTGTCAAGTAATCACGTGTCAAGCTCCAAATAACCAAGTAGGATCTATGAATCCTCTTCCGAGTACACGCTTCTGTATTTTCCACTATTAGATCTTTCTCTTTAAACCCCAACTTAGTTTCTTATTATTATTATTCAAGCAATAATAGACGTGCACAAACAAGTCGAGAAATATGGCAAGACAACAAGGGACAAGTGCAAGTTGAACAAAGGACATGAACGGGTGACAAATGACTCAAACTAGACTACGACAACAAAAATTCTAGTTCTGGACTGCAAGACTGCACTGCACCAAATCTGGGATTCCCGTTGCTACAAACATGCAAATCTGAATCTGTCAAAAAATCTGGAAAATAGACTCCCGACCAAATCCAGCAAATATATATAAGTCATATGGTATTTCACAAAAATAGGACTCAAAACAGAATTATAAACAGAAAAAATGTTCAGCCAGAAATCAGAAGCTTATATTCATAAACAGAGAAACAGCATAAAAACATACTGATAAATCCAATAAAAATCTGGGGTATTCCCTAGTATGTTTAGTATCAGGAAATAAAGTTCCAGAATTTTCCAACATAGATAGCATTGTCAATTAAAATCAGAAAACAGCAAGATGCAGCAAATTTATGAATCTGAAATCATAGACACAACAGTACTAAAAAAGAAATAGATTTCAAAATATAAATCAAAATCCAGATCCATCAAAAGGGTGATAGAGTAGATACAGTAGGATATATTTCATATTCACAACATTTTTATAAACAGCAAGTAGAATCATGTTGAAATTTAGGTTCTTGACTGAACAGCATGAAAATTCTGCAATTATAGTAGTTGTTTACAAGTATATAATATAAAAGTCATCAATTAAATCCACAAAAATTAGGGGTTAATCCCAATTATGCCTAGTTGTCCTCAGCAAAATATTGGATCAAAATATTATCTTTAGCATCAGTATAACAATAATTAACCATACAGAATTCATATAAAACAGAATCTGGAATTTTCTACACATCTGTGGTAAAACAGCAATAACTTGCAACTCACAAATCGAAACTGAGATCTGTCAGAAATTCTGGAAAGTAGACAGAATTCTCTATAATTCATATTCACAAATAATTTTCATATACAGACCTTAATATGGTGTAAAATACTAAACAAAAACGTGATAACAACAAAAACAGAAATTTTGTTTATGTATAAAATCAACTAGTTTATATCAAACACATCCAAATCATAACGAATTGCAAAATCTGGTATACTATATGTCCAAACAACATGGTATAAGGTATTTAACAAGTCTACAACAAGTTCTACTACTACTACTAACACATCAAGCATACGAGATCCTACAATTCCTCATAAATCACGAACAACATGCATGTATACATCAAGAGTCCATTATATCTAAGTTATTTCATGGCGTGTGTGTAATGTGATAACTACGGGCGGATCAACACATAGAGACAAGATATAACAAAGGTTTCATGGGGATTGATCTTGAAGCAACTACACTACAGGCAATATTCAGTACTTGTATTATACAATAAAAACAATACAAGTTACTTGCCTTATAATCAACGATGGAAACGATGCAAAGAGCAAGAATAACGGGAATGAATTCCTGGGCACGAATACAAGCGAACTAATCACGAACCAATCACGAACACATGATCACAATCGCAATCACGAATCCAAGGCACGGATCTCGATGATCAAGAGGATGATCAAGATGATGATGATGATGATGATGAAGATCAAGATTTTCAAGATCGGACGGTCTTCAATCAAAGTGTTCAAACCATTAACAACATCAAAGTCTTAGCTCTGGCTCGACGACAGCGGAGTGAGTGGTGGAGCCGCGAGGAGCGCTGGGGCTGCGGTAAGGCGACGGCGGCCAGGGTGAAGGCCGAGGCATGCTGGCTATGCTGTCGATGCTACTCTAGCTCGCTGTGCTAGCAGCTGCTGTGGTTGCTGCTGTCGACGAAAGGAGTCAGGGTCACAGGGGGTTGTGACTAGAGGTGTGGCTGGCATCGGCTGCTAGGCATCGGGGTTGTCTGCCGCAGTGATGTCGCGATAGGGAAGAGCACAGGGGGGTTGCTGCAAGATCGTTGCTGGCTGAGCACAATGCAAGGGGGAGTGGCACCGCATGGGGTAGGTCGGGAGGTAAACGGGGTGAGGGAGAGATGAGAGATGATGGAAGGTGACGTTGGAACAGTGGGGAAAAATATTGCGGCTGTAGAAGTTAGGGTTTGGGGATATTAGGGTTAAAGAACAGGGGTATATATATATGGGCCGATATTAGGTTAACATGGTGTAAAGGGGGTAACAGGTTTTGAGTGTAAACGGGTTTGGGTAGTATATTGGGTATTCGTTGGTA
This sequence comes from Hemerocallis citrina, assembly GCA_017893485.1. Classification (NCBI taxonomy): domain Eukaryota; kingdom Viridiplantae; phylum Streptophyta; class Magnoliopsida; order Asparagales; family Asphodelaceae; genus Hemerocallis; species Hemerocallis citrina. The sequence goes on along the minus strand of CM030363.1, from coordinate 126,764,303 downwards.
GGGTAATTTAGAGTTATAAGGTTTTAATATATAGGGTGAATGGGTTAATGGGTAGATCCAATAAAGAGATGGGAACAGAAATGAACGAACAATTAAAAATAACGGGGATAAAAAATAACAGCTCGTTCAATCAGAGACGGCACAATAGGAGATAATTGAATCAAGAAGATCAAATAATAAGATGACAAATCAAATAGATGAATATATTAGAAAAAGAAGATCCAAATGCACGGTTTAAAAAAGGAGTAGGAGAATACAATATAAATAAATACTCAGAAAAAGAAAAATACATCCAAAATACGGAAAATGGAAAACAGGGATTACTGTGATATTCAAAGGAAATGCTAACTTAAATGAAATCATAAAGAATAAAATCATAAGTCAACAAGTGGAACTAGATTAAGTGTCAAGTGTAACAAAACAGAAAAACAAGCATGTATAAAACAAATTAAGAAACACATATGCTTGTGATGATTTCTAATGCATACTTGTTGGATTCTATGCATCCCATTCTACATAGGTCTGGTGCAAGCCCTTATCGTTCTCTATTTTATAGGCTTCAATCCCACGTTATGCAATGTAACACCCCGGATTGTATGATGCTTGTATATATATGTATGTATGTATATTATCTGTATGCGTGCACATGATTGCAATGTTTTGTTTGATTTTGCTATCATGGTGTGTGGTTAGGGTTGTGGGACAGTTCATGGGAGGATTGTGTTCTAAAAGATGCATGAGAACGAGGAGGACCGATACTAGTATAAACACTAGTTTTCGGTACGACGCCTATGCAAATATAACACTGTAGGATACTCCAGTGGATATATGTTGTGTACGCTTGATAAACCGCTCATCTTGCAATCGAAGGGACCCATTTAAACTAAAATGGGCAGCCAACACAATCAACCACAAAACTAGTGGCTAAAGCCATGGTTTCTTTCAAAACCACCCTACTACCCTACCCTACCCCCCTAGGAATCCGACCTACTTCTCCCCCCTCTTTCCTTCTTCATTTCTCCATCAAAAACCACTCTTTCCCACCTCTCTTGCTCTGGAATTTCTGTACTCAACTAAGGAAAAAAGAAGAGAAGGAAAGAAAGAAGAGAGCTTGAAGAAAGGACTCAAGGAAGGATTCTCAATGGAAGAAGCTCAAGGAGATCAATTCCTCTACAGCAACCAAGGGTGAGAAGTTACTCTAAACCTTTCTCTATGTTTCTTAATTAAATTTTTGCATGCATGTATGGTAGGATGTGCTAGGATGAACATCTAAGAGTTTGAAAGATGAAATCAGAAACTGGAACTAGAACTTGATCAGAATACTAATTTCTAGATTTTTCCGAGAGCAAACCACAAGGAATTAGACCATGGAATTCTTATATGTTGTTCCTAGGTATACTTAGATGGTTCATGATTTATTTTGGATTTTTCTGAGGAGGTTTGATATTTTAATAAAATCAAATTGTAGAACTGTGTCGTAAGGCAGAATCAGCAGTTGCTTAACAGGATGACTAATGTTGTTGGAATTTTCCTAATTTATTGGACCATTTTCTTGTTCTGAAATTTTTACCCTATATTCCTACATGTATCTGGATTCTATACAAAAATCAGAAAAATGTTTGGATGAATTTATAGGCTTGATAAAAATTAACTTTCAATCAGTAGCTGGAGTTGAACTGAAGAACATGATGACTTTCTGTGCTAAATTGAAATAGAGAGAACTCAGTGTATACTCAGAGTTTTGAATGAAACCATTTACATATTGTTCACTTTTATCTCTAGTGTTATCACTGTAAATTTTGTGTCATTTGGATGAGTATGGAGTTTAAGATGATTTTATTAGCATGTACTATGCTAGTTTCAGCCAATTTGGATACCTTGTAGAGATTGTACATTTGAGGCTCATTAAGAGAAAAATTTGAGGAACTGATTCATTAGAGATTTGTAGTAGACACCAAGACCTTTTCTACAAGACCTATTTGAGGTGATTCCAGTAAAGGGTTGATTTACTGTGATTTTTTTAATACTTGACAGAGACCAAGGATCGAGCTGAGTGCTCTGAATTAGGAAGTCCTAGTGTGTAACTTGGTATATTTGTGAGAGATGTGAGTGTTAGGGTGATCTATTGGTGGATTTTGGACTCATTACCAACTAGAGAGTTTTTTAGGACACCCATACCATTCTATAGAACTTGGGTTTGTGACATTCTGATAAATGAGTAGTATTTTGTGCTACCGGTAAGGTGCAGCCCGTGTATAGGGAATACGCTGGCTGAGGCTTGAGAGACTATTTTGGGGATCTAAATGATTGAATTTGAATTTATGATAAACTAGGAAATTGTAGCCTAGGATCTTACCTTTCCGAATTGGTCTCGTACACTCCAATCGGAGTTGTATCGAGGAAGTTATGACCATTTTAAGATTTGAGCAGAAACCCGTAGATTGCCCAGCCCTTGGTTTTGACCAGGTATTGTGAGTTCTTTTCCCTTGTGTACTATTAGAGTTGCTGACTCTTTTCTAGGGATGGTTGATATCTGTTGTTTGTCTTGTTGACTCCCATAATGGATGCGTGACTCGAGTTAGTCACTAGGGTATGGGATACCCTACATCTGTCGACCCTAAGTTATAAACTTCTGCTGAAGCATTGGACATCCGAGCCGTGCCAGTGAGATAAGTTCATAGCCCCGATCAAGGGTGAACATACATTCACAGCTGGGGTAGCGGCGAATGTAGGCCGTAATGCTGGACAATTCCAAGCCGGGGAAGTAGCGAACCAGACCGGTATTGCCAAGGCCAGAGGTCGATAAGCAAGTTTGGAAGAAATCTTATCTTTTACCCAAAGTGATTAGAGTAAGGATGGGATTAGAATGACATATTAAGCGGTTTGGAAAATTGCATTATTCCTAGCAGACCATAGTCGGTGTTGTACATTCCAGTCATAGGGATACGTTTTCGGCACTTATAAATGAGTCATCGGCTCATATCTCGATCTGTTAATTTCCAAAGTTTTGCCGGAGTAAGGTACGGGAGGCTAGGAGGATTTGAACTCCCGAGGTGCTCACGTCGCTATGCCCATGGGTTTGTTGTTAAGGTACGGGAGGCTAGGAGGATTTAACCTTCCGAGGCGCTCACGTCCCTATACACGAGGGTTCTGTCGTTCCTTTGGTGTATATATATAAGTTCATAACCCGATCAGGGGTGAACACGCATGCGTCAGTCCATAGCCCGGGTTAGGGGTGAACATGGGAATCATACGGTCTTGTGACCGGATTCAACGCGGCTTTCTGAAGAGGTCCGTATGCCGGTACCAAGTGGCAGCTACAACTACCACTGAGGCACTGCTGTGGCGGGACTAGACCAACCAACTGCAACCTCCTTGGGCGACGGACAATCTATTGGGAACTGGTTGAGTACAAGAGTATGATGCACGACGAGGGTTGAAATCCCTGAACTATGGAGAAAGACGGCTAGATTTGGGGGCATATATAGTATGGGAAGCATTCGTGCTCCAAAGTCTTGCTTGCATTAGAATCAGGCATGTGATTTGTTGCATCTAGTTATAGGGTCATGGCATATCACTGCACTAGAACCCGAATCCATTAAACCCTTGTTTTGGCATAACACTTTTCCTTTCTGCATAAATTATGGTTGTGATTGAATTTTCGAGGATCGCTGTTATCATCAGCTTTGCATCAGTCGTAGTACTGACATTCCCCACCTTTTAGGTATCGACTCCTACTTTTCGAGCAGGTGCAGAGATATCAGAGTCGCGCAGCTGAAGCCTTAAGCCGAGGAGCAAGTCCCCGACGAGCCGATGGGCCACTTAGCGAAGTTCAACAAGTAATTCGTCGATTAACTTTCCAGGAGGCAGCTGATAGCTTTGCAAGTGGAGTCTGTAATTATTTGTAATAAGTTGTAATGAGTGGATGTAATTTGTACTCCTTGTCCGAGAACAAGATATTGGTTGCAATCAATGATGTAATGACTTTATTTGGCAATAAAAAGTTTTTAAATTTTCATATTATTACTGTGTTTGAGATGCATTTGAAGGCAAAGATTCTGGTGAGTGTCACGGATGTCCGGTAATGGGGATCCGGGGCGCTAAAGAGTTGGTATCAGAGCTGACTTCAAATTGCAGTCTAACACGGTAGGAAATTAGACTTGAAGGCCAGATAAATTGATTCTAGTTGGCAGATAGGATGATTATAATTCATATGGTAGCGCTTACAACTTATGATTATGATCTTCCCTATATGTGAACCAGTCTCAGTTTGCTTCATTTTTACTAATATCTTGGTGCAGTCAAGTCTGAATGGTGGCTAGTCTGTTACCAGACATTAATGGGGGCAGACAGGACAATATGTGTCTGTGATTCCAGAACAAAACCCTGTTTATGTTTTGCAGATGGTGTTTGAAGATATCTTCATTACAGATGGGTCAGAAATAGTAGGTGATTCAATACCTACAAGGGGAATGATGACGATAGAGGAAGAAATAAGGGAAGTGCTACAGAAGATTGAATGTGAGGAGAACCCACCTCCACCATCGCTAGACCCAATGGCAGAGAAGCAGAGGATAGACATCGGGTATTTGGAAATGAAAAGGCTAGGGGAATGCAGGGACAAGGCGATCCACCGGGCCCAACAGCAGATCAAATTTCATCAAGCACAGATAACACACCTGAAGAAAGAACAAAAGCAGCTTCAAGACGGTATGACACACCTCCAGAACAGCTGGTGGGGACTTCAGAAAGGCCCCAAGTCAAAAACTACTGGGAAAATCACCAAACCTTCTAAAGGTTAACTCCCCAGGGGAGCAATTGTGACTAAGAGTTGCTACAATTGCGGGGAAGTCGGACACTACAAGTCGCGTTGCCCAACAGCAATCAAGATTTGTTTGCTCATCATGCAAGTAACCGGATAAATAACAAGGTGAAAATGTTATGTGGACCTACTATATTTTGAGATATTTTGGAAGCTGAAGAGGTAATGTAATCAAGTTTAAGTTGTATTATGGGTTTTTGGAAGTTGATGGATGATGTACTGTTGTAACAGGACATATATATATAAATGGAATTTTGGCTACGGTCTTGTTTGGTAGTGGATCGACTCATTCTTTTGTGTCAAAATCTTTTTCGAGAAAACTAAGATACACACAAAAGGCAATCCCAGAGTTAGCTTTGACGGTTGCTACGCCGTCAGGTTCAACCCTTACTACAGATTTATGCTATAAGGGATGTAAGCTCTAGATTAGCGGAGAAACACTAAGTATTGATTTGTTAAAATTGGGTTTTGCCGGAACATATGTCATTATTGGTATGGATTGGATGTCAAGGCACAAGGCAAGCATCGTCTGCAAGGAAAAGGTGGTAGTTATCTCAGCTGAAGGAGTGGAACTTGTATTCTACGGGGAACAGAGATCGAAGGCAATGACTTTCGTAACTGCTAGTGAAGTACGGGTACCAGAAGAGGTGAACAAGATACCAGTGGTGAGAAATTTTCCACTTGTATTCTTGGAGGATTTACTTGGAATTCCCCCTCACTATGATGTTGAGTTTAGCATCACAGTTCAACCAGGTAGAGCTCCAGTATCCAAAGCACCCTATCGAATGGTGCCAGTAGAGCAGAATGAGGTCAAGAACAGATTGAAGAGTACTTACAGAAGGGATTTATCAGACCAAGTGCATCACCTTAGGGAGCACCAATATTGCTTATTAAGAAGAAGGATGGGCCATCCAGAATGTGTATTGATTATCGGGAATTAAATAAAGTCACTATTCGGAACAAGTACCCAATTCCCAGGATCGACGATTTGTTCGATCAGCTTCAGGGAGCAGCAGTATTTTCCAAGATTGATCTATGGTCGGATATCATCAAGTGCGAGTCAAGGAAGAAGATGTACCTAAGATAGCTTTTCGAACTCGACATGGACACTATGAATTCATGGTAATGCCGTTTGGAGTGACTAAAGCTCAAGCAATCTTCATGGACTTGATGAACAGAATTTTATGTCCATTTATTGACTCATTTTCGTGGTCTTCATCGACAACATTTTGGTATATTCAAGGACAGAAGAGGAGCATGCTGAACATCTGAAAGCAGTCTTGAGCAAGCTACAAGAGCATCAGTTCTATGTCAAATTATCTAAGTGTGAGTTTTGGAAATCAGAAGTTGCATTCCTAGGCCATATCCTTTCTAAGGAGGGAGTGGCAACGGATCCTCATAAGATAGAAGCGGTCAAGGAATGGCCACAACAAAAGACGGTAAAGGAAGTAAGTAATTTTCTGGGTATGACTGGATATTACCAGAGGTTTATCCCGAATTATGCAAGGATAGCTGTACCCCTTACAGCCTTGACCAAGAAGAACCAAATTTTCAACTGGACGAAAAAGTGTGAAGAGAATTTTCAGGAACTGAAGAACCATTTGATCTCCGCACCTATATTGGTTTTACCTCATGAGGACAAGGACTACGTCATCTACAGTGATGCATCGTATTTGGGGTTCGGGTGTGTGTTAATGCAGGAGGGCAAGGTTATAGCTTATGGTTCGAGACAGCTACGACCACACGAGAGGAGATGGTTGGAAGTACTTGAAGACATCAGGCCCGAGATTATATATCACCCAGGAAAAGCCTACGTGGTAGCAGATGTGTTCAGTAGGAAGAGAAGTGTGGCTACATTGGTAGCGACCCAGAGGGAGCTAGATGAAGAGATCAGGCAGGCATGCATTGAAGTGGTTACACAACCCTTAAGTGCAGTTTTAGCACAGTTGGTGTTACGTCCAAGCTTGTATGAGCAAGTGAAAAAGGCTCAGACCGAAGATCCAGAGATGGAATGTCACGCCCCGCTTCCCAAAAATACGGAATACGAGCGCGTAACAAAAGTCCAGCGAATGAATATAATCATCCTTAAGCTGTTCAGGAATTCTTTACAACATATCACAGTAAAATCAGAGTCGGAAGCCAGAAAAAGATCAACCACATGCACATATAAACCGAATACCAACGGGAATACTTGAAATAAAATGTATTAACCTCAAATAATCATGATCTGAAAATACACAAATATTCCTGGGTCATATTGCCCAAATACAAGAATACAAGTAACAGATACAATATTCAAAATGAGCAACAGGAAATAAATATAGATAGCAAAGCTTCAGCCAACTAAAACTTCATCTCGCCAATACCTTCAGGAATCCTGTCCTCCAAAATCTGCAATTCAACGAATGCAGGAAAAAGGAAAAGAGAAAACATAGTACCCGTCAATGGCAAGTCTGGGTCACAAATAGAATAGGATACAAGCACATGGACACTAACTAATAACAGGTCATAATGCATCAACAGTAATATCTAGCATGGTATCCTAGCAGTACAGTTGTTTTATGTCTAAGGCAGTGTCATAAAGCAACTAACAGTCTTTAATAACAGTATCTCAGTATCTCAGTGAATCAGGATAACAGTATATCAGTATCACTAGCAGTATATTCAGTGTATCAGTATAACAGTCCTAGTATAACAGTCTCAGTCTAACAGTAACAGTATATCGGTCTCAGTTTAACAGTAACAGTATATCAGTCTCAGTCTAACAGTTTCAGTTTATGTTCTTTCAGTCTTGTGCGTATTACTAGCTAGGTAGCACTTCATACATCCCATACTACATGGTTGCTACAACAAAACAGTTTCGCTTAGTAAGATTTCATAGGGGACCATGATGGGGCAGTGTACTCAGGTATCCGTAACAGAAGCAGTAACAGTAACAGTCAGAACCAAGAGGTCCTCTTCTACTCTACACCTTCTTACAGAAGAAGCAATGTAGACAGGGTCAGTAAACAGTAACAGTATCAGTATGGAACACTAGTTCCCTTCCAAGTACACGTTTCCATATTATCCACTACTCGATCTTCCCTTAAACCCCGGCTTGATTACTTTTAGTAATAATATCATCACAGGCATGAGAGTGTACTAAATGATGTCAAACTAACAGGTTATAATCAGGTTTAGACTCAGGGAATTAGATCAGTAAGTATAGATACTATACATTCACAAATACGAGCAAACTGGTATACGTTTATAATCAGGACAGCAAGACCAGTCTGTACAAAAACAGTGATCCACAGATCTACAGGCATGCAATTTATAATCCGTCGAAAGATCTGAAAACTAGACTTCCACACGCTTCTAACGGTTATAATAAATCTATATGCTATTTCACAACATCTCGACTCAAAACACAATTCAACACAGTTTTCATGTACAGCCAGAAAACAGGGGAATAACTTAAACCACATGAAAACAGCAGATAAAATCATCAATTAAACCCACGAAAGTTCTGGGGTAATCCCCTATATGTATAGTCTCAAAATATAAATTTTCATATTTTTCCAGAAAGTATAGATATGTTTTCAAAAATAGAAAATACCACATAACACAGTTTTGATGGATCTGGAATTCTTCAACACAGCTGTACAAAATCATGCATATCTTGCACACAGCGCATCAGAATCCACTTCCGCCAAAACGGGATGAAAGTAGATAAAATTACCCAACTTTCATATCTCACATAAAATATTCATACAGTAATTAGAAATAAGGTGAACACGGCATTCAACATACCATCACACACAGTTTACAGCAAAAGCGATCTATAGAAAAGGATGTAAGGCATCACTCAAAACTCATCTTTTAATTATCACAAAAATCAGAGAACTACCTAACATCATGGTGAAATACTGGAAAAAATCTTGTGGCATGAAATTATGTCTAACTTTGGTCTTGAAAATAAATTGGTGATAAAATCTACCCCGTAATAAATCTGGGAACTACCGGCATACAGTTACTAAAATAATCATAACTAATTCATACGAACTCCAAACAGGATGAAATTGGTGGGATTAGAAATTAGATTCAATTATCTACAAATTACTCAGAAATAGTCATGGGGAGATTCGGACTCTAATTCAAGTAAAAACTGCAATCAATCCAGTGCAACCCGAATTTCCAGATTTCTCAACTAAGTTTCAAAACGTCATAACTTCCTCAAAAATCATCAAAACTCTTCCAAATTCAAAACGCTGTCTACCCATTGTCTAAATATCATATCTAAGGGTTTCTAACATGTCAAAATCCAATATTCCTCATATGGGTGTTCAAACATACATCGGGTATACAATATGTCACATATGCGGTAAAAATCGCGTTTGGGTGAATCCTAAGTCACAATCCTATCAAACTTCATGTCCTAAGTTATCTATGGCCTGTTTTGAACCTTAGAGACGAAATACACAAATAAAAACATGATCTTGGTCCGTCTCTAGTCTCAACCTATCCTATGTGTGAACTTTCTAATTGTATCAACCTAAGAAATTTAAGTACAAGTTACTTGCCTCGTTGACGAAGAACACGATGCTACGAAGCCTAGCAATGAAAACCCACGTGCAAAAGTCCTTCCACGCGCGATTTCAAGCGAACCCACGAACCGAATCTTGCCTACGATCGTCTTCTTGAAGCACGAACTCAAAGTGGGCGATACCCACTTCTCAAAACAGCGAAGGAGGAAGGTTGAGGGGCTGTTTTTGAATAGGTTCGGCCACAAGAAAGAGAAGGAGACGAGGTCATATGAAGCGGGGTTGATTAATATGGTGGATGGGGAGAAAGTGGGAGAGATGAAGCACGGAAATAGGGTTCAATTGTTTGGGAAAAATAAAAGCAGCAAGGTAGTAAAATATATATGGGTATATATATAGATGTATACGAACTAGGGTTAGGAGAAGGATGGGAAGGGGTTAGCGACGGCTACAAGAAGAAAAGAAGTGGGTCGGTTGTACAATAGGTGCAAACCGGGTAGGGGAAAATAAAGGCTCACGGAATTGAAGAAAATAATGCTCACGGTTTTGGTTGGTAATCAAGGTTGGTATGTGCACAAAATTAGGAAGTAGTGAAATAAATATAGGAAGTAATGAATGGGTATTAGGATTTGAACAGGTAATAGGATTGGTTTGGTGAATAGGATTAATGGGTGGTAGGTTTAGGTTAACGGGTTTAATCAGATGGTATAATGGTAGGTATGTTAGGAAATAATTTGATGATGGTGTAGGGATTTTAGTTAGGGTATGGTATTAAAAGATTGGATGATGGGTAGGAATAAATCTGATGACAATTATAATATTGTAATAGGAATAGTAGGTTTGATAATTGAAAATCCGATAAGGAAAATATACTAGTAGATTAATATTAAAAATAAATAATTTATTCAATAGAAAATATACAATTAGAAATACCATAGTACAATAAATCAAACCGTATACACTGAGTTAATACTCAAATACTTGCAAATACAATAGGATTTTTTTAATATACGTTCAAAATGTAATAACGTTAAAAATAATGATACTAACAGTAGAATTTAATAATAATAATAATAGTTGTATTAAAATACAAAATCATACAAAATAGTTACAATAAGATTATTTATCGAAATAGTTTTTTTTTTTTTAATAGGAGGTTCAGAAATACATTTTGACAAAAGAATTTGGAAACTGGAAATATAATTTGCGAAAATTTTTAAATACATAAAATATCGAAAAATACCTTTTTGGAAAAACAGGGGTTACATGGAAGACATGAAGAAACAAGTGCATGAAGGAAATTGCCTAAATTCAGTATAAGAGAAGGTTCACTATGGTTTGGTAACTGACTATGTGTACCAAAGGACGAGGAGTTAAGGGAAGACATCATGAAGGAAGCTTACTCCACATTACTTACGATTCACCCCGGAAGCACCAAGAAGTATCAGGATTTAAAGCAGTACTATTGGTGGTCAGGGATGAAGCGAGATATAGCAGAGTTCGTCGCCAAATGTCGGACATGCCAACAAGTTAAGGTCAAAAATCGGGAACCAGGAGGATTGCTACAGCCTTTACCCATTCCAGAATGGAAATGGGAGACCATCAGTATGGATTTTATCACTGGATTACCCAGGAGGAAATGACTCAATATGGGTGATTGCGGATCGATTGACCAAGTCAGCACATTTTCTTTCAGTAAGGACGACTTGGAAAGTCGAGAAGTTGGCCGAGGTCTATATTGAGAACGTAATGAAACTACATGGAGTGCCAGTGTCGATAGTATTTGATCGAGATGCAAGATTTACATCTCGATTCTGGCAAAGTCTACAGTCATCATTGGGAACTAGAACAAACTTCAGTACAGCTTTTAACCCGTAGACTGATGGACAGACAGAGAGAGTCAACAAGATTCTTGAAGACATGTTGCGGGCATGCATTTTGGACTTCGGAGGAAGTTGGGAGAAATACTTAGCCTTGGTAGAGTTTGCTTATAATAACAGCTATCAGAAAAGCATTGGCATGGCCCCGTATAATGCTTTATATGGACGAAGATACAGAACACTGGTTTGTTGGTTCGAGGTAGGAGAGCGGCATATGTATGGGCCAGAAATCGTACAACAAATATCAGAGCAGATCGAGCTTATTCAGAAAAGGCTTCAAGGAGCACAAAGAAGGCAGAAGAGCTATGCAGACAACCACCGAATAGAGTTAGAATTTGAGGAAGGTGACTCCGTAATTCTCAAGGTGCCGCCGACCAAAGGAGTTATCAGGTTCGGAAAAGGCAGAAAGTTAGCTCCGAGATATATTGGACCATACAAGATTTTGAAGAGGATTGGCAGGATGGCCTATAAGTTGGAGCTACCGGCCGAGTTATCTCAAGTGCATGACATGTTCCACGTTACTATGATACAGAAGTATGGGCCGGATTCAAGCCGTCGGTTGCCAGAGGTTCCGAAAGATTTACAGAAAGATCTTTCCTGTAGAGAGCAACCAGTCAGGATACTTGATCATTAGAACAAGGTACTGAGAAATAAGGTCATCCCGATGGTCAAAGTTCTCTGGAAGAACCAGTTCATGGAAAAAGCCATGTGGGAACCGGAGAGCCGCATGAAGGCTTTATATCCGGATTTGTTTTAAGTGTTTCCTATTTTTATTGATGTTCTTTTCTCCCACTAGGAATGTTCTGGGGACAGAACGACTCTAAGGAGGAAGTGATGTAACACTCCAGATTGTACGATGCTTGTATATATATGTATGTATGTATATTGTCTGTATGCGTGCACATGATTGCAGTGTTTTGTTTGATTTTGCTATCATGGGGTGTGGTTAGGGTTGCAGGATGGCTAATGAAAGGATTGCGTTCTAAAAGAAGCACGAGAACGAGGAGGACCGATACTAGTATAAACACTAGTTTTCGGTACAACGCCTATGCAAATATAACACTGTAGGATACTACAGTGGATATGTATGCTCGATAAACCTCTCATCTCGCATTAGAAGGGACCCATTTAAACTAAAATGGGCAACCAACATAATCAACCACAAAACTAGTGGCTAAAGCCATGGTTTTGTTCAAAACCACCCTACTACCCTACCCTACCCCCCCCCAGGAATTTGGCCTACTTCTCCCCCCCTTCCTTCTTCATTTCTCTATCAAAAACCACTCTTTCCCACCTCTCTTGATCTGGAATTTCATAACTCAACTAAGGAAAAAAGAAGAGATGGAAAGAAAGAAGAGAGGTTGAAGAAAGGACTCAAGGAAGGATTCTCAAAGGAAGAAGCTCAAGGAGATCAATTCCTCTACAGCAACCAAGGGTGGGGAGTTACTCTAAACCTTTCTCTATGTTTCTTAATTAAATTATTGCATGTATGTGTGGCAGGATGTGCTAGGATAAACATCTAAGAGTTTGAAAGATGAAATCAGAAACTGGAACTAGAACTTGATCAAAATGCTATTTTCTAGATTTTTCCGAAAGCAACCCAGAAGGAATTAGACCATGAAATATTTAGAGATTGTTTCTATATATGTGTATATGGTTCATGATTTATTTCGGATTTTGTTAAGGAAGGTTGATATTTTAATAAAATCGAATGGTAGAACTGAGTCGTAAGGCAGAATCAGCAGTTGGTTAACAGGATGACTGATGTTGTTGGAATTTTCCTAATTTATTGGAGTATGTTCTTGAACTGAAATTTTTACCCGGTATTTCTACATGCATCTAAATTCTATACAAAAATCAAGAAAATGTTTGGATGAATTTATAGGCTTGATAAAAATTGACCTTCAATCAGTAGCTGGAGTTGAACTGACGAACATGATGACTTTCTGTGCTAAATTGAAAAAGAGAGAACTCAGTGTATACGTAGAGTTTTGACATGAAATATTTTGCATATTGTTCACTATGATCTCTAGTTTCGTCACTATAAATTTTGTGTCATTTGGATGAGTATGGAATTTAAGATGATTTTATTAGCATGTACTGTGCTGGTTTCAACCAATTTGGATACCCTGTAGAGATTGTACATTTGAGGCTCATTAACAGCAAAATTTGAGTAACTGATTCATTAGAGAGTTGTAGTTGACACCAAGAACTTCCAACAAGACCTATTTGAGGTGATTCCAGTGAAGGGTTGATTTTCTGTGATTTTTGTAATACTAGACAGAGACCAAGGATCGAGCTGAGTGCTCTGAATTAGGAAGTCCTAATGTGTAACTTGGTATATTTGTGAGAGATGTGAGTGTTAGGGTGATCTATTGGTAGATTTTGGACTCATGATTAACTAGAGAGTTGTTGAGGACACCCACACCCTTCTATAGAACTTAGGTTTGTGACATTCTGATGAGTGAGTAGTATTTTGTGCTACCGGTAAGGTGCAGCCCGTGTATAGGGAATACGCTGGCTGAGGCTTGAGAGACTATTTTGGGGATCTAAATGATTGAATTTGAATTTATGATCAACTAGAAAATTGTAGCCTAGGATCTTACCTTTCCGAATTGGTCTCGTACACTCCAACCGGAGTTGTATCGAGGAAGTTATGACCATTTTAAGATTTGAGCAGAAACCCGTAGATTGCCCAGCCCTTGGTTTTAACTAGGTATTGTGAGGACTTTTCCCTTGTGTACTATTAGAGTTGATGACTCTTGTCTAGGGATGGTTGATATCTGTTGTTTGTGTTGTTGACTCCCATAATGGATGCGTGACTCGAGTTAGTCACTAGGGTAAGGGATACCCTACATCTGTCGACCCTAAGTTATAAACTTCCGCTGAAGCATTGGACATCCGAGCCGTGCCACTGAGATAAGTTCATAGCCCCGATCAGGGGTGAACATACATTCACAGCTGGGGTAGCGGCGAATGTAGGCCGTAATACTGGACAATTCCAAGCCGGGGAAGTAGCGAACCAGACCAGTATCGCCAAGGCCACAAGTCGATAAACAAGATTGGAAGAAATCTTATCTTTTACCGAAAGTGATTAGAATAAGGATGGGATTAGAATGACATATTAAGTGGTTTGGCAAATTGCATTAGTCCTAGCAGACCATAGTCGGTCTTGTACCTTCCAGTCGTAGGGATACGTTTTCGACACTCATAAATGAGTCCTCGGCTCGTATCTCGGTCTGTTAATTCCTAAAATTTTGCCGGACTAAGGTACGAGAGGCTAGGAGGATTTGACCTCCCAAAGCACTCACGTCCCTATGCCCATGGGTTTGTTGTTAAGGTACGGGAGGCTAGGAGGATTTAACCTCCCGAGGCGCTCACGTCCCTATACACGAGGGTTCTGTTGTTCCTTTGGTGTACATATATAAGTTCATAACCCGATCAGGGGTGAACACGCATGCGTCAGTCCATAGCCCGGGTTATGGGTGGATATGGGAATCATACGGCCTTGCGACCGGATTCAACGCGGCTTTCTGAAGAGGCACGTACGCGGGTACCAAGTGGCAACTACAACCACCATTGAGGCACTGCAGTGGCGGAACTAGACCGACCAACTACAACCTCCTTAGGCGACGGACAATCTATTGGGAACTGGTTAAGTACAAGAGTCGGATGCATGGCGAGGGTTCGAATCCCTAAACTGTGGAGAAAGATGGCTAGAAATCGGGGCGTATGTAGTATGAGATGCATTCATGCTCTAAAGTCTTGCTTGCATTAGAATCAGGCATGTGATTTGTTACATCTAGTCATAGGGTCATGGCATATCACTGCACTAGAACCCGAATCCATCAAACCCTTGTTTTGGCACAACACTTTTCCTTTTTGCGTAAATTATGGTTGTGATTGAATTTTTGAGGATCAAAGTTATCATCAGCTTTGTGTCAGTCGAAGTACTGACGTTCCCCACCTTTTAGGTATCGACTCCTACCTTTCGAGCAGGTGCAGAGATATCAGAGTCGCACAGCTGAAGCCTTAAGCCGAGGAGCAAGTCCCCGAGGAGCCGATGGGCCACTCAGCGAAGTTCAGCAAGTAATCAGTCGATTACCTTTCAAGGAGGCAGCTAATAGCTTTACAAATGGAGTCTATAATTATTTGTAGTAAGTTGTAATGAGCAGATGTAATTTGTACTCCTTGTCCAAGAACAAGGTATCGGTTGTAATCAATGATGTAATGACTTTATTTGGCAATGAAAAGTTTTTAAATGTCCATGTTATTACTGTGTTGAGATGCATTTGAAGGCAAAGATTCTGGTGAGTGTCACGGATGTCCGGTAACGGGGATCCGGGGCACTACATACAACTAATCGTACTACAGTGATTACGTTAAGGTTTAGATTATTCTGTGAGTATCTAGCCCATGCCCCGATAATTCTGGAGGTCAATCTCTATCCACAGATAATTCCGGAGACTATTTCCCTCACACCTGAGAATTTTCGAGAATACCCCACACCGCAAGCAATGGTTCCTCATCACACGAATATCTCATGAGCGTTGCCTCGATCCCGATAATTCCGATGATCAATCCCACAACGCAGGTAATCCCAGAGACTATATTTCACTCACACCTCGATAATTTCGGAGATTATCTCACACCGCAGATCATATGAGGCCCCCTACCCATGTTTGCTCTTATTTCATCACAACTCCAACTAGTTCCTGTCCTTAGGTTTATTATTATTAATTAAGTCACAATTTCTCCCTAGAGTTGGTGTACCCTGCCAGACTTAATTCCACAAAACAACAAGGCCCGACTGGCCAAAATATCCACAAAGTCTCAACTCCCGCCATGTTAGGGTCCCACTCAACCTCTAGAGTCTCATAACTCAAAACATCTACTCAACATTTCTTGGTATCTCACAAACCCAAATAACCAAACTCCTAACGAGGTTTCCTTCAAGCCAATAGTCAATAAAACCAAATACTTCCAAAGTACAACTGGATAATTTGTTAAAACTGAAACGGAATGAGAACAAAACTGATATCTTATACTCTCAAAATAGTGAAGAATAAATTCAGTATAATACTTTTGGAAATTGCGAAACGTTCACCTTTCGAAACCACAAGAATTATAATTTAAATACTTAATAAATTTTGAGATTATATACTCTTTGAAAGTGGTGAAATCTAAGTTCAAATATTGTTAAGAATCAGGGAAAGTAACTTTGCAAACTCAAATAAACAATCGTTCTAAGAACAGCAAAACTCAGCAAAACAGTGTGCACAACTCGAGTCTCATACAGTACAGGCAATAGCGGTCGACTGGAAGTACTCAAAGGAATTCAATTCATAACTTGGCAGTCGAATGGAAATTACTGCAGAACAACTGCAGTCGACTGCATAGTGAAGAAAGCTGCAGAGTGGGCATGACAGTCGACTACCACCTCGAGTTCAATCAAAGTGCGGTCAACTGGCAGGCAAATTCTACGACAGTCAGAACTTTGCAGTTCTTTCAAAAACTGATATGCTTTTAAAACTTCGAAAACATGATTTCAATTGCTAAAAATCTGTAACAACACAAGTATATCCTTGGTCAAAACAATTTAATTTATGTATCAAATCAAATCCTCATAAATTTCACTAAATCCCAATTTTGAAATAATTTGAATATGAAGATTTTAAATAAACTCTTCCTATAAATATTTGAATAAGCATCACAACGCAATCATGATTCCCTCTCACACAGAACATAAACTTGAACATGCTTAAAAAAATTGAGATCTATTTCGAAATAACATACACTAGTCAACATATAGCAATTTACTCAACTAAACATCAAGTCCTTCCATTACTCAATTAGTTCAAATCCAAAAAAAATCATAAAGTTCATCTCCAACCCAAAACAGTGAACAACAAAGGGAAAACAACTACAAAAGGTTCATTACTCATCCATGTGTATGTATGAAGTCATTATTTCAATTGCGTTCTATTTCATATCTGATATACATCCATAGATCAAGTAATTCTCGTACAAGCTATATTTAGATCTATACTAATTAGATGAAAACTCTACACATCTCATATGCATTCAAGATCAATTCAAAACATGATTATTCATACATGGTATAAAAAGTGATGATCTTTGTGTATTTCATACATCAACTTTTTAAGCATGCTGCATGGCAGCAAGTAAAACACCTAAACAAGAATATCAATGATAGCAAATAGCAACAAGCGTCAATGATAATGTCCTTCCTAGCCTTCCTCCCTGTCCTCCTCCCTTCTTCCTAATTTTGCAACAAATGCCTCATCAACCTTCCCAACACATTAGATCCCCCCTGCTGCCATCCTGATCGAGCTTTTTTTTTGGGTTCCTCCCTTCTTCTTCACTGCGTCAACTTTTTCTCTTTCTCATATACAACAAAGATGACATTTTCGACACTATCAGAATTGGAACTGAGAGGTTGTGGGCACAATGAGGTGGTCCTACCCCATCAGCTACCAGCAACAGTGCCTTTCCCTCCTCCCCAAACCACTACTGCATCTGTAACTGTGAACCCCCCACCCCCGACCCATGTGCAGCCACTCTCTACCACCGTGTTACCTCCTTCCCCCACCTCATTGGTCAACCATACTACCTCCCATCACCACCACCACCGCCCTAACCACCAGGTTTTCCCTTCAAAGAAGGGTAATGGGAGGTTCAGACACTACTCCGCGCGTGCACACCACAGTGCGCATCAATGCAGGCAGGAGGGAAACCTCAGTCATCATCGCCACCTCTCACCACCCCTAAGAGGATGGGCCCATAGATGGGGTCCTCCTATAGGCTCTTTCGAGCGTAAAAGAGACCCCCTCTTTGGGCAGCATTGCTCCGACAGAGAGAGGTTCAAACACAGGTAGAGGAACCACTATGAGAAGGAGCATGCGCAACATTCTCACCGCCATAAACCCACAACTGCTCATCTTCAACAGAGTCACCCCCACCTTCACAAAGACCACCACATTCCTCCCATACTTCACAACCACCAAAAAATTTCCCCCCTACTGCCGACCACCACCACAACCCCTAACATCCAACACATTTCAAACCCACCCTACCCTACCGCTGACCATCACCTTAACCACCAGTCTCCTCCACCACCTCAAGGAAACGCTAAAGCTCCACTTAAATCCACCGTCAAGTGGGCCCAAGCTGAGGATCTGCCAAACGAGACTACAGTGGAGTTAGATTCAGTTGGAAATGGGGAACAGTGGGTTGAAGTTATCAGCAAATCAAAGAAGAGACACATCATTCCCCCCCCTCCTCAGTTCGAAAACAAAAAAAAACAATGAAAAGGAAAATGCAAGCTAGTACCTTGCTTCAACTGCGACGAATTGGGCCACTATCGGAAAGATTGCACAAAAGAAGTTTGTTTCCTTAAGTGTATGAAATGGGGGCACCTCTCGTATGTTTGTACAAACATCGTCGAGACTAACAACGACGATGAACGCCCAGTGAGCAGAGGCAGATCACCAGATAACCCAACCCTAATACGGCTAGCAAATATCCTGGACACAATCAAGAACGAAGAGAAATGGCTTCGTCAAAGGTGTGCCATTGCCAGAGTGAGATCAGGGAGCCCTTCGGAGATCCATCTCCTCCAAGCACTAAATTCCAAGTGGTCAATGAAGGCCCACAGGGACTGGGTAGCGAAGAAAATGTGCCACCTTCAGTTCCTGGTGTCCTTCCCATCACCGAAGAATGTGGTCGAGGTCACCGACATGGGGATAATGGACTTTGGACATTTCAAGATGGAATTTTTTACATGGTCACCAAGTTTCGGAGCAGAGCTACCCCAAGGCGATAAGTTCTGGATTTGGATCCATAACGTGCCGCTTCATTTCTGGAAGAGGGTGGCTCTGCAAGAGATCATCTCTGACTTTGGAACGATTAAAGAGATCGACGAGAAGACAGTTCGCCTCTCGGAGATGATATCGGCTAGGATACTGATCAGAAGTGCCGACATCTCTTTAATGCCGCGGTTTGCTAAAGTATTCTCGTTCGAGGAGTCGTATATCATCCGCTTCGTGCTTGACAAGAGAGTGGAGACAGAGCCGAAGCTCTTGGCCATCACTTCCCCCACTCATCCACCCGCACTTAGAGACGGTCGCTCATACAAGCAGGTGGTCTCATTGAAGTGGGACTTGATCTTAGATGGGGCTCACGAAGTTGAGCGTGCGCACCGGGAGCTCATCAAAGTGGCAAGAGGGAAGGAAATGCTCTAGGATCATACGGTGGAGGGATCAGATTCATGAAAGGATTCTCCGATCAAAGTTGGTTGAGAACGAGGCTTGACCAAGGTATCCAACGGCCTAGATGGACGAAAAATAGTGGATCAGCACCCACTGCCAGATTTGGGTAGTTTGGACAACTCAGAACCGTCCCTTGGAAAGGGGGGCCAAAAGAAAACTCAAAATGGAAGTCAACTTCTTGAAGTTGGTGGTGAGGTGCGACGAGAGGAGCAGAGAGGGGAGACAGGTCGTACAAGAGCTACAAATGGCAAAATCCCCTTGAAAAGCGACATGCAAAGTCGAACTCCAAAAGGGAAAAAGCTGGAAGCTTTGGGAAGAGAGATGCTACGGGAGGGCACCACTTTGGGGAAGACGACGAGCAAGGGATGGAGTGTTGACAGAGATTCCAACCCAAAAGAGAGAAACAAGGTTGGGGGAAGAGGCACAGGGAAAGGGGAAAGCTGTATTCGGAAAAAACCTTAAGGGTAAAAGCTTGAGTAATAGCAATGAAGAGTCGATAACCCTTATTCAAACTTTGTTTCCATTGCCAAACTCCTTGGTCTCAACGTCCAAAACCTCGACTGCTCTGCCTACCGCTCAAATAGCACCATGTTGCGCCTTCTCTGACGAAGGCATCAGTAGCGAGAGTATATTGCATCGCAGCCACAGGGAGGCTTATCGTGGTTTCAGTGAGGGGCACAACGAACAGAGCATGGCTCTGGTTTCAGAGGGGAAGGTTATGAAGAGTTTAGACGTGGCCCTTTTAAATGGGCCCAAAGAGGGGCCCATTTCGAAATAAGAGGAAATTCATACTGAGTTGTTCAGGCCCATATGCACATGTCCAATTAATTTTATCCCCGTCTCGTCTCTTGTCCTAGGGGAACATTATGGGACACCTGTACTCGAGGGCGGGAGCCACTTTGATGAAGAAGATCGGGATGATAGACTAAGTCTCGAAGATGACTATGTATATTCAGAAGGATATTCGTTTGATTCTGAGGGACTGGTTAACGAGCCTACGGGTATCTCCCCTGAATTTGTACCCTCCACATTCTCCCTCGCAACCAAAGGCTCCACTATCCACTCACGGCGGTATAGGATTTAGGGTTCAGAAAGCTGCCACGAGGGCTATTGAGGAGTCCTTGGATGACTATTTAGAGATTGCTGCAGCCGCTAAGTCGGTTAAGATATGCGATGGAGGTACGTGTTCCTTCCTAGCTTCTATTTTTAATTTCATGACTGATACTGAGATTTTTAGTATAGCCAAAACCTGTGGTCTTGTGGTCAGCGATACTGACAGTAACGCTTTCCTCCTTAACAAAATTTGAGGGTGGGAGAGCGAGAGAGTTAACCTCATTTCGTACTCGTATGCAAAAATTAGTCATGGTCTCATAATTAACGGTAATTAATGGAAGCTCTCTTCTAGAACGTTAGGGGTCTGGGTAGGCAAGGCAAATGGGAAATGGTTAAGGAGGTCATCGCTAAATCGAAAGTGAACATTGTCGGTCTGCAGGAGACCAAACTCACCCATATTTGTATACTTAGTAGGCTAGGGGGTATTGAATTTTGGAATGGAAAATTTACCCATCTCTTGGGGCATCTGGGGGTATCGCCTTAGGTTTCAATCCCAAGGAATATGTCTGACTAGATGAGTTTCACGGCCAAGTCCCATTATCAGTCCTGCTCCAACATAAGTCAAATCTGTGGACCCAGTCTATTTCGGTGGTTTATGGCTCTCATACTCCTATAGCTAGGGTGGAAATCTGGAATGAACTACGAGCAATTTACGCTCAGTGGCCACATCCATTGGTGGTGGTGGGAGATTTCAACATCACCAGGTATGCCTCAGAACACAAGGGCATAGGATCTAGCGATGCAGATAGGGAAACCTTTAACGAGGTTATTGCGGACCTGGAACTGATTGATATTCCCATCATTAATAGACTATTCACCTGTTCAAATATGCAAGTGGCGCCCATTTTAGCTAAGCTTGATATGGTATTGGTCTCCGCAGACTGGGAGGACAAATTCCCTTTAACTTGGGCCAAAGCTCACCCCAAACCAACCTCGGATCACGTCCCTATTATCCTTTTGTCCGGGGAAGTGCATCCCATGAAAGCACCCAAGTTCAGATTTGAGAAAGTGTGGTTGGAAATCCATGGCTTCCATCACATGGTATACGAAAATTGATCACGCCCTACTAGAGGAACTGAAGCAACCACAATCTGGTGCAAAAAAATTAGAAGATTGCGAGCAAAACACAGGAAATGGAACCGAACCAGATTTGCACTAATCTGGAGAGCAAATGACACCCTGCTTGAAGGTATTGAGGAGCTAGAAAAGACAGAGAAAACTAGGAGTCTGGTACAGGAGGAGCGGAATAGGTTGCTTCAGCTTCGAGAAGACATTCACCAACTTTATACACTTGAAGAACTCAAATGGCAACAGCAATCCAGAATTTCATGGATCAAAGAAGGAGATGCGAATACAGATTTTTTCCACCATGTTGTCAGTGCCCGACGTAGATCTAATCTCTTCCATTCAATACAATTTAAATCTGGAGAGATACAAAGGGACGAGGAGATCAGGGTAGCGTTCCAATCCCACTTCAAATGTCTTTTTGGTCAGAAGGTGGATTTGAGAGCCCCTCTCCTGCGCGAATTTTGGCACGGGGCCGCGAATGATCCGGTCCCTATGCTTCGACCCCTTGAAGCTCCTTTTACAGAAAAGGAAATTTGGGAAGTGGTACAGCAACTCAAAAGGGACAAAGCCCCAAGTCCTAACGGATTCCCTGCCCTTTTCTACCAGGTATTGTAGGAGGAAATCAAGGACGAACTGATAAAGTTGTTCGCTGATCCCTATGATCATAAACTTAAGTTAGGAAGAATTAATTTAGTCGAGGTGGTGTTGATTTCCAAGAAAGAGGACCACCTGCAGGGGGGGGGGTTGATTTTCATCCTATTAGTCTCCTCAACTGCTCAGTTAAGATTATTACAAAGGCCCTAGCGAATAGGTTGGGTAAGGTGATGGACGAACTCATTGGTTACGAGCAAACAGGGTTCATTAAAGGACGGTGTATTCAGGACAGTATGGCCACGGCTGAAGAAACCATCCATCACTGCCACACATCAAATGCGAAAAGCTATCTCCTGAAATTGGACTTTGAGAAAGCTTATGACTCGGTTGAATGGGAATGCCTCCTCGAAGTGCTGCCTGGAAGAAGATTTGGGACTAGATGGATCAGATGGATCCACACATGCCTCTCCACAAGCAAAACTGTTATTTTAGTAAATGGGATCCCGGGTCACCCTTTCTCGTGTAAATGGGGCTTTAGACAAGGCGGTCCTCTCCCCCCCTCCCCTCTTCTTCACCATTGTGGCAGATGTGTTGAAGACCATGATGGCTAACTACAGTAGGGCAGGCTGGACATTGCCGGTGGCTAATGGAGTCAATCGCCAAGGATGCTCTATCCTCCAATATGCAGATGATACCCTACTATTTGGGAATGGCAATCTCTGAGAAACTACCGCTTTCAAAGGAATTCTTTACTGTTTTAAGCCTTGGCCAGGTCTCAGGGTCAACTTTCACAAAAGTGCTCTTATCCCCATTGCCATTACAACAGTGGAGGCACAAGAACATGCCACTATTCTCAACTTCTCTATCGAAAATTTCCCTATTATTTGGGGTTACCACTGAGGCCGGGAAAACTTAAGAAGGTGGACTGGTTACCTATCATTGACCGGGTGGAAAACTGTCTGGCTGGATGGAAAGGGAAAGCATTATCCTTGGGAGGAAAATTTATGCTTATCAATGCGGTTCAATCAAACCTTCCTACCTATTATTTGTCCTTCTTTGAAATGGCACGATGGGTTATCCAGAGAATTGACCATACGCATAAACGATTTCTTTGGAAGAGGACAAGCATTGATAAAGGACGTTATCACCTTATCAGATGGGAAAATTTGTGCATGAAAAAGATACACGGGGGACTAGGTCTTATTGACCTACGAGATATGAATCTGGCCCTCCTAGGCAAATTGTGGTGGAAAGTCCTAATGGAGAAGGATGCCAGGATTTTGTTCAGTCATATCTGCATGGGAATGGGGCGAGGAATCTGGGTTTCAGGGTAGGACCGCGAGTTTCCTAGTTCTGGAAAGGTATTGCCAAGGCATACGATCCCTTCATTAGCTGTGTGACATCGTCTATCGGGAATGGCAGACTCGCCAGATTCTGATGGGATAGGTGGTGTGGCGATTACACACTTAGGACTTTGTTCCCTGATTTATATGATCAAGCATTACAACCACACTGCACGGTGGCTGCAGCCCAGAGAAGAAGCTCCTGGAAACCAACCTTTATACACCCCCTTGACCAGGCCTCCCAGCATAGGCTCATGGAACTTCAGACTATATTGCCAGTGCTGGTATTATATGCTCACAGGGTCCAGATAGGAAATCTTGAGGACTGGAAAAGAATGGCACCTTCACCGTTTGATCCCTTTATAACCGCATTCACATTAGGGGATGTAGCCCGTGTTGGTCGGGAGTAGTGTGGAAGGCACAAATCCCGTTGAAAGTTAAAGCGTTCCTTTGGATAGTGCTCAATGACGCTATATTGACTAGAGAGAACCTAGCGAAACGTCAACCGAATTGGACCTTACATGTTGGTTTGCAATGTTATCCCGAAAACTAGAGACCACCTTTTTCTGGAATGTCCCAGGAGAAAAGCTGTCCTAGTGGTGGTTCTTAGTGCCCTAGGGATGTATGAGTATCCTAGTAAGTATGAGGATCTGTGAGTAGGTCCAAAGTTCGCTACGGAGAGATGAACAATGAGAGAAGCATGGTTTATCGCTATTGCTGCTACGAACTGGGGTCTTTGGCTAGAAAGGAATAATTCGTATTGCCGTAGGACATGTAATAATATTTTAAGCAATTTGACTCACATTATGCATCTTATCTCTCTTTGGGCAAATGTTGCAGCTGCAGGACCTAGAGGGTGGATAGCGAGTGTCTTCCATGTGGAGGAATACGATGATGATGATGTAGAGATTGGGCCGAAGCTAGATTGAGGAAGATGCCCGTCCAATCAGATTTGTGTGGTTGATTGTTCCCCACCACCCCAGGGTTTTGTTGGGGGGAGTAGAGGATTAGATGTATTCTGTGCCCCACCCTCCATGTTTTGAGGTGGATTTATGTTCTTTTGTTGTTGCATAGGTTATTGTACTTAGCTAAGTACTCTGAGTTTGTTTTATTAACTCCTTATTAATGAAACAGGGTGGCCATACTCCATCTTTTCCTTCAAAAAAATAAACTTTTTAAGCATAGAAAATTACTCATTACTTCATATTTCTTCATGAAAGATGTTGATTAGTTATCTAGTCATTTAGAATCTATATTCACACATCATATTTCATAATCATACAACTTCTAATCATGCATTATACTTGAACAATTCATAATCATAATGCAAACAAGAGATAAGGAAGTATCACTCACCTCAAGAAGATTTAATCGAAGTACAAAATAAATAGTAAAGAAAAACCCTTTCTTTCTCCTTTGCAAAAAGTCCAAGATCCAAGCTTTAAACTCCAAGAAAATAATGAGAGTATAGATTTGAGTTCACAACAGAGTAATAGCAGTTGCTTCTACCTCTAATATAGGTCAGGATCTAGGTTTTTTAGGGTTTCACAAAGTTTACAAAAATACTCCTCAAGGAAATTATTTATTTACATATATGGATCCTTCCAATTATTAGTTAATCAAATTGTTTTAAAATAAAATAAAAATTAAATCTCCTCAGTCTCCTGATTTGGCCAGACAATATGCACAGCCCAAAAAACCGAAATCTACAATGTTTACTCTAAGTGGCAATTTTGCACAAAAGTCCTTCATTTTTGAGTATTTGCAAATACGTCATAAATAATTCATAAAAATCCAAAAAATATTATAAATAATATCTACTAATAAATTTTAGATTTTTCAAATGGATTTTTCTTACTTTGTGTTTTCCAAGAAATATTTGCACGTGTTTTGCACGTGCAAAAAGATAAATTTCAGAAAAATGTTTATTAAATCAGAAAAATATATTTTAATTCATTTATAAATTCCAAAATATTATTTAAAATTTCAGGATGTTACATTACTCTCTTCTTAGAATAGTTCTGTCCTCATAACTACCACTAGTAGGGACAAAAATAATTACAAACAAAAGAAGAAAATTACATAAAAAGTTCAGGAAAATCCTTCTTCATATGATCCTCTGGCTCCCAAGTGGCTTCCTCGAACATCTGGTTCCTCCACAATAGCTTGACCATAGGTATAACTTTATTCCTCAACACCTTCTCTCGGTTGGTTCACAATCTCCACAGGTTGTTCCTTGTAACTCAAGCTCAACTGCAAACCCCTCGGGCACTTCCATCAACTGGTGACTCTGATCTGGCACATACTTCCTCAGCATTGACACATGGAACACATCATGTACTTGTGCAAATTCTTCGGGCAACTCCAACCTATATGCCATCTTATAAATTCGCCTGAAAATCCTGTATGGCACAATGTACCTTGGTGCCAACTTGCAACCTTTCCCAAATCGGATAACTCCTTTCGTCAGAGATATATACTTTGAGAAATACTGGATTTCCAACCTCAAACTCCAAATCTCTATGCCGAGTATCCGCATAACTCTTCTGCCGACTCTAAGCTTCAACCAACCTCTTCCGAATTAGTTCGATCTTTTCCGACGTTTGTTGCACAATCTCCGGCCCAAACATCTGCCACTCCCCAACTTCATACCAACAAACGGGTGTTCTACACTTCCTACCATACAAGGCTTCATAAGGTGCCATACCGACACTTGCATGATAAGTGTTGTTATAAGAAAACTCAATCAATTTCAAGTATCTCTCCCAACTGCCACCAAAAACCATGACACATGACCTTAGCATGTCCTCTAACACCTGATTCACCCTCTCTGAATGTAACCCTATTTTCACCAATACGTATTTTCTGTATATTATCTGAATTTGGGGTCTTTATAAAAAAATTCGTTTTCTTAAATTCTTTTTTTATTTCAAATTTATTTTTGTACCTCCTGTTAAAATTCATTTCTTTTCATTAATTGTATTTATTGTTATTTTCAAACGATTTTTATATTGTAATACGAACCCTATTAACGTTGTTGTTATTATTATTATTCAGTATTATTAATATTCCTGTTATTTTTATTTTTATTATTATTATTATGATATTTGTTATTACTATTTTTTTTATAATTACCTTTGATTGTTTATTTAAAAATCTATTTCAATTGTATTTAGTAGTATTTCAGTATTAATTTAATGCATAAAAATTGATTATTTGTATTACTATATTATTTTTGATCTATTTATTGATTTATTTTCCTAAAACTCCAAACCATTTTCTTATTGGATTTTAAAACCCTATACCCGTACCAGCTAACCCATTACCCACCTAACCCTACAAATACCCTGTTTAACCTTAACCCTAATTCACATTTAACCTAATCACCCTGTTGAACCCCCAGCCGTCACCACTATTATCCCCACTGTTCATCATCCTCTGCCCCTTCTTCCTCATGTGCTTTACCGAAACCCAACCTCAATCACTGTACACCCCCTGGAACCCAACTCCTCGTCTGCCACCTCAATCATCCTCCACCATCCTCTTCATCGTTGCCCTAACCCATCACTGCACCTTGCCCCGCTCCTCATTCCGCTCATCCGGTCGCTCAGCCCTGGGGCTCCTCGCCACCTCCTTTTCCATTCCCGTCCTCCGTCGCTCCACTAGCCTCGACGTCAACAACAGCAGCGTCGACCTCCCCCATTCACCCATTTTCTGACCTCTCTGTCCCTCATCCCTGTGCACCCTGTCCCGACCTGACACCCTCCTGCATCGTGCCCTCACAGCAGTTGCTCCCCGGTGCTTTCATCCTCCTGACGCAGCCCCACAGTGCCGCCCTATGCCCCTACCGAAGACACAGCACCAGACAGCAGTTGTGCTGTCTCCGCCCTCCTCCTGTCATGACGCCAATAGCTGCACGTCAGCCTCCTGCCAACCCTCCGTTGCCTACCTGTCCGCGATCGTCCCCTCTCCGCAGTGCGCCGCCTCCCATCATCGCCAGAACCAAAGTCGAAGCCATTGATGGTATATGCTATTTGATCAAAAGGGATTCATCATCATTGATTCATGTCTGTCCGATCGATCTTGATCTTCACGATCATGATGATAATCAAGCTTGCCTTGATCTCAGCCGTCCGATCTGATCCGATCATCTTGATCTTGATGTCTTGATCTCAGCCGTCCGACCGATTTTGATCATCTTGATCATCACCATTGGGGTGATCTTGGCCGTCCGATTGTGATCGGGATCATCTCATCCAGATTCGGTATTCGTGGACTCTTGTTCCATTTGTACGCTTGAGTTCGTGCAAGGGAATCCGTTCCCGTTATTCTCTTGCTCTCTGTCATTTTCATCGTCAATTATAAGGCAAGTAACTTGTATTCTTTTTGTTGTATAATACAAGTACTAAATACCGCCTGTAGTGTAGTTCCTTCAAGATCCATCCCCATGAATCCCTTGTTTGATCTTGTCTTCATGTGTTGATCCGTCCATAGTTGTCTCGTACACACACGACATGAAATAACATAGACCTATTAAATTCTTGTTGTATACATGCATGTTGTTCGTGATTTATAAGGTTTTGTATGATCTTGTATGCTTGATGTGTTAGTAGTAGTATAACTTGTTGTAGACTTGTTAAATGCCCTATACCGTGTTGCTTGGATATCTAGTATACCATATTTTGCTTTTTCTTATTATTCGGATGTGTTTCATACAAACTAGTTGATTTTTATGCTTGAAGATGATTTCGGTTTTTCTTTTTATTCTATTTTTGTTCATTATTTTGGACCCTATTAAGGTCAGTATATGAAAAAATTTTGAGAAATTTGTATTCCCTTTGTTTCTATTCCCTTTTTACAGTAATTTGTTAAATTGCAGATTATGGTGATCAGCTGCCCGATGGAGTAGGTGATCTGAGATTCTAGTTGGCTGGAGTTCTTGCTATATCAATTTATTTCTTATTGCTTATCTTGAATAATTGTACTTGGTTACATGGATATTTGTATTGGACATTTTGTCCCAGACTTGTGTTTTTCTCCAGACATGATTATTTGAATTTCAGTATTTTTGTTTCTTTTCAGGTAATCTTGTTGATTATATTAATTCAGTTATGCATGCGTGGTTGAATATTTCTCTTGTGTATCTCTTGTTTATACTTGTGCTTGTTGTAAAGATCCTGACAGCTTATGAATGGTGAAAGCCATTCGCAGGACTTAGTCACGTATCCGTATTCCGTATCTCCTTTTTGGAAAGGAGGGCGTGATAAGGTTTTTAGTGGTATCAGAGCCCATATTGGCTCATGTAGTAGTTTGACTAATATATTAGACAAGTCTGGCTCAATCAAGGAGTGGCTCAACAATGTACAGACTATGCAATAACATGAATGAATTATAGTCAACATTGATCTGGATACTAGTCTTGTTCCGTTCGTTCTGATCCCTTCGTATTGATTCCTTGCTTCTTCCGTCTCTTGCAATTGTCCTTATTGTTGATTCCCTTGGGTATGAATTCATTCTTTCCGTACTCATATTCTTTTGATTCTAGCGTCATCCACTTTTTTCTTTCTACTTGGTTCGTCGATCTGCATCGCTGGTTCTACTTCGACATGTCAGCAGCTTGAGTCATCACCAGTAAAGGAAGTGTCATTTTTTCGCTCCAAGGTGTGCATGCAGAGTGCCAGGATCTCAGGAAGTGTTCAGAATCTGAAGTTGCCAGGATTTCAAACTTCATGCTAGAGGGATGTCATTTGGACGTGTCAATGATATGGTGAGCCACGAGGCAGATTGCTGCAGCTAATGGATGCTATTCATAGAGTCTTCCCGAACAAAGTGATGCAGTGGAAGCGTTGTGGGCCCATAACACACAGGTCCCAGGAATCTCTTGTTGCTTCTCCTCCTTTGTACCGTTTGCTTCCTTCCATTCCTTGTGTTTGTCTTCATCCGTTGACTCATTTGCTGGTCTAACTCTTCCTTGTCCATCCTTTCTTTGATTCCAGCTCAATCTATTTCTTCATCTCTTTGCTTTCTTATTTTGAAAGTCTTGTGTTGTTTCTTCTTATTTTTTGATACCGATTACTTTTTTTTTGCATTCTATTTTGCCATCATGCACGAATTTATTATTTGATTCAATTCTTCTCTATCCTTTCTCTCTTGATTCTAGTTCTACCTACTCCCTTATTGCATTGTTATCTTGTGTTGATTCTTTCTTTTTGATACTATTGATTTTTTTTCATGCATTCCATTTGATATCATTCTTGCCCACTCCTTTGTTATTCTAGTGTTGCCGCCACTTTGTTCATTTCCCACTAATTCTCTTTTTTGTTACCCTCCCCCAATATTGTTTTTGCCATGTCCTATGTACCGCCTAAGCAAATTTTGAGGACGAAATTTTGTTGTAAGTTGGGTAGGATTGTAACCCCTATTTTCGCCAATACGTATTTTCTATGTACTATCTGAATTTGGGGTCTTTATAAAAAAATTCGTTTTCTTAAACTCATTTTTTTATTTCAAATTGATTTTTGTATCTCCTGTTAAAATCCATTTCTTTTCATTAATTGTATTTATTTTTATTTTCAAACGATTTTTATATTGTAATACGAACCCTATTAATGTTGTTGTTATTATTATTATTGTTCAGTATCATTATTATTACTGTTATTTTTATTTTTGTTATTTTTATTATGATATTTGTTATTATTTTTATTATTATAATTACCGTTGATTGTTTATTTAAAAATCTATTTCTATTTTATTTAGTAGTATTTGAGTATTAATTTAATGCATACAAATTGATTATTTCTAATACTATAATATTTTTGATCTATTAATTCATTTATTTTCCTAAAACTCCAAACCATTTTCTTATTGGATTTTAAAACCCTATACCCGTACCCGCTAAACCAATACCCACCTAACCCTATAAATACCTTGTTTAACCCTAACCCTAATTCACTTTTAACCTAATCACCCTGTTGAACCCCTAGCCATCACCCCATATTATCCCCACTGTTCATCATCCTCTACCCCCTCTTCCTCCTGTGCTTTACCGAAACCCAACATCAATCCCTGTACACCCCCTGGAACCCAACTCCTCATCTGCCACCTCCATCATCCTCCACCATCCTCCTCATCGTCGCCCTAACCCATCACTGCACCTCGCCCCGCTCCTCATTCCGCTCATCCCGTCGCTCAGCCCTGGGGCTCCTCGCCACCTCCTTCTCCATTCCCGTCCTCCGTCGCTCCCCCAGCCTCGACGTCAGCAACAGCAGCGTTGACCTCCCCTGTTCACCCATTTTCCGACCTCTCTGTCCCTCATCCCTGTGCACCCTGCCCCGACCTGACACCCTCCTGTGTCGTGCCCTCACAGCAGCTGCTCCCTGGTGCTTTCATCCTCCCATGCAGCCCCGCAGTGCCGCCCTGTGCCCATCCCTAAAGACACAGCAACAGAAAGCAGTTGTGCTATCTTCGCCCTACTCCTGTCGCGATGCCAGCAGCCGCATGCCAGCCTCCTACCAACCCACCGTCGCCTAACTGTCCGCAATCGTCCCCCTCCGCAGTGCACCACCGCCCATCATTGCCAGAACCAGAGTCGAAGCCATTGATGGTATATGCTATTCGGTCAAGAGGGATTCATCATCATTGAATCATGTCTGTCCAATCGATCTTGATCATCACGATCATGATGATAATCAAGCTTGCCTTGATCTCAGCCATCCGATCTGATCCGATCATCTTGATCTTGATGTCTTGATCTCAGCCGTCCGATCGATTTTGATCATCTTGATCATCACCATTGGGGTGACCTTGGCCGTCCGATTGTGATCGTGATCATCTCATCCAGATTCGCTGTTTGTGGGTTCTTGATCCGTTTGTACGCTTGAGTTCGTGCACGGGAATCCGTTCCCGTTATTCTCTTGCTCTCTATCATTTTCATCGTCAATTATAAGGCAAGTAACTTGTATTCTTTTTGTTGTATAATACAAGTACTAAATACCGCCTGTAGTGTCGTTCCTTCAAGATCCATCCCATGAATCCCTTGTTTGATCTTGTCTCTATGTGTTGATCCGTCCATAGTTGTCTCGTACACACACGACATGAAATAACTTAGACCTATTAAATTCTTGTTGTATACATGCATGTTGTTCGTGATTTATAAGGTTTTGTATGATCTTGAATGCTTGATGTGTTAGTAGTAGTATAACTTGTTGTAGACTTGTTAAATACCCTATACCACGTTGCTTGGATATCTAGTATACCATATTTCGCTTTTTCTTATTATTTCGATGTGTTTCATACAAACTAGTTGATTTTTATGCTTGAAGAAGATTTCGGTTTTTCTTTTTATTCCATTTTTGTTCATTATTTTGGACCCTATTAAGGTCAGTATATGAAAAACTTTTGAGAATATGAATTAAAGAAAATTCTGTCTACTTTCCAGAATTTCTGACAGATCTCAGTTTCAATATGTGAGTTGCAAGTTATTCCTGTTTTACTACAGAGGTGTAGAAAATTCCAGATTCAGCATTCGTATGAATTCTGTAGAGTGATTTATTTTTATACTGATACTAAAGATAATATATTGATCCAATATTTTGCTGAGTACAACTAGACTTGATTGTGATTAACCCCTAACTTTTGTAGATTTAATTGATGAATTTTTATAAAGTATTCTATACTTGCAAACAACTACTGTACTTGCAGGAATTTCATGTTATTAAGTAACGAAACATAAATTTGACCTGATTCTATTGCTGTTTGTAAAAACTTTGTGAATATGAAATGTAGAATACTGTTTCTATTTTACCACCCTTTTGACGGATCTGGATTTCGATTTATATTTTGTAATCTATTGCTATTTTAGTACTATTGTGTTTATGATTTCAGATTTACAAACTTGCTGTATCTTGTTGTCTTCTGATTTTATTTGACTATACTATCCTTGTTGAAAAATTATGAAATTATATTTTCTGATACAAAACATAGTAGGGAATACCCCAGATTTTTCTTGGATTTAATCAGTATGTTTTTATGCTGTTTCGTGTTTATAAATACAAACTTCTGATTTCTGGCTGAATATATTTTCTGGATACAATTTTGTTTTGAGTCATGTTTTTGTGAAATACCATATGACTTATATATATATGCTGAATTCGTTCGGGAGTCTATTTTCTAGATTTTCTGACGGATCCAGATTTGCACGTCTGTGGCAACGGGAATCCCAGATTTGGTTCAGAACTGTCTGGGTATCCATAACTAGAATTTTTGTTGTCTTAGTCTATTTTGAGTCACTTTTCACCCGTTCGTATCTTTTGTTCAACTTGTACTTGTCCCTTGTCATCTTACCATGTTTCTGACTTGTTTGTGCACATCCTTGCTTGCTTGAATAATAATAATAAGAAACTAAGCCGGGGTTAAAGGGAAAGATCTAACAGTGGAAAATACAGAAACATGTACTCGCAAGAGGATTCAAAGATCATACTTGGTTGTTTGGAGCTTGATACTTGGTTATTTGGAGCTTGACACGTGATTACTTGACACTTGCACACTTGACACGTAATACTAGTTACTTGGAGCTTGATACTTGATTACTTGGAGTTTGATACTTGATTACTTGGAGCTTGTCCCTGAGTACACTGCCCTCTATGATCCACTATGAAATCTAAAACGTAATTTGCATGAACGTAGTAACCATATGGTAAAAACCTGGGACGCATGAAGTGCTACCTAGGTAGGACTAGATACAAAACTTGAACAAGATCACTTGACACTTGCTACTTGTTACTTGTACATGATACTTGAACATGATTACTTGACACTTGTTACTCGTAACTCGTTGCATGATACTTGTTTACTTGACACTTGTTACATACCACTTCCATCCGTTCATCTTGCCATGCTAGTTGTTCCTGTTTCTGATTAGAGTTAGAGTTGTTACATTCTTTCCATGCTATACTTGCTTCCGCTATTACTCTATACCTTTCTATTTGTCTTTCCTATACTTGTTGCATGCACTACAAGCAGCCCGTAACTTGCATTGATAGGCGTTTTGTTTCTATTTCCATTTTCCTACAATTTGTTATATTGAAGATTATGGTGATCAACTGCCTGATGGAGTAGGTGATCTGAGATTCTAGTTGGCTGGAGTTCTTGCTATATCAATTTATTTCTTTTTGCTTATCTTGAATAATTGTACTTGGTTACATGGATATTTGTATTGGGCATTTTGTCCCAGACTTGTATTTTTCTCCCGACATGATTATTTGAATTTCAGTATTTTTGTTTCTTTTCAGGTAATCTTGTTGACTATATTAATTGAGTTATGCATGCGTGGTTGAATATTTCTCTTGTGTATCTCTTGTTTTTACTTGTGCTTGTTGTAAAGATCCTGACAGCTTATGAATGGTGAAAGCCATTCGCTGGACTTAGTCACGTATCCGTATTCCGTATCTCCTTTTTGGGAAGCAGGGCGTGACAAGGTATTTAGTGGTATCAGAGCCCATATTGGCTCATGTAGTAGTTTGACTAATATATTAGACAAGTCTGGCTCAATCAAGGAGTGGCTCAACAATGTACAGACTATGCAATAACATGAATGAATTATAGTCAACATTGATCTGGATACTAGTCTTGTTCCGTTCGTTCTGATCCCTTCGTATTGATTCCTTGCTTCTTCCGTCTCTTGCAATTGTCCTCGTTGTTGATTCCCTTGGGTATGAATTCATTCTTTCCGTACTCAAATTCTTTTGATTCGGGCGTCATCCACTATTTTCTTTCTGCTTGGTTCGTCGATCGGCATCGCTGGTTCTACTTCGACATGTCAACAGCTTGAGTCATTGCCAGTAAAGGAAGTGTCGTTTTTTCGCTCCAAGGTGTGCATGCAGAGTCCAAGGATCTCAGGAAGTGTTCAGAATCTGAAGTTTCCAGGAGTTCAAACTTCATGCTAGAGGGATGTCATTTGGACGCGTCAATGATATGGTGAGCCACGAGGCAGATTGCTGCAGCTAATGGATGCTATTGATAGAGTCTTCCCGATCAGAGTGGGGCAGTGGAAGCGTTGTAGGCCCATAACACACAGGTCCCAGGAATCTCTTGTTGCTTCTCCTCCTTTGTACCGTTTGCTTCATTCCATTCCTTGTGTTTGTCTTCATCCGTTGACTCATTTGCTGGTCTAACTCTTCCTTGTCCATCCTTTCTTTGATTCTAGCTCAATCTATTTCTTCATCTCTTTACTTTCTAATTTTGCAAGTCTTGTGTTGTTTCTTCTTCATTTTTGATACCGATTACTTTTTTTTTGCATTCTATTTTGCCATCATGTACGAATTTATTATTTGATTCAATTCTTCTCTGTCCTTTTTCTCTTGATTCTAGTTCTACCTACTCCCTTATTGTAATGCCCCGATTTTTTCATTTAATGAAAAATTATTTTATTTTGCACGTAGTGTGCACGTGCAATATTTTTTTGGTTGAATTAAATCTTATAATTATTTTCATTGTGATGAGTATAGATATTTAGATATGTGCTTTTAATTATTTTATACAAAGCCTTTTTTCAATTAGACAAAAAAGCCTTTTCTTCTTAAAGCCAAAATTTTAATTCATTTATTTTATTTTCAAATTATTATTTTGGCCCACAAACTAAAACCCATGAGTTAATTTATTTTTAAATACAACTTGTAATGTAGAATACAATTTAAAGATTATTTTTGCACAAAATTTAATGTACAAATTTTATGGAGACCAAGTTGCATGCACGTGCATGGCACGTACACGTGCGTGGCACGTACACGTGCACAAGCACACTTGCTTGGCCAGATTGCATTTTTGAGAGAATGGGAAAATTTGGAGTGGGATCATGGTGGAGTGGTTACTTGATCATGGGTAGTTAGTGTAACTCCTCCTTAGATCTAAGCCATTTGTTCCTAACTCCTACTTCAATCCTAGCCATCCATTGTCCTATTTTTTTAGTATAAATACCCCCCCTTTTTGGCTAAGTATTCTTGTGCAAATCAATTCTTCCAAACCTATAGTTAAAATACAAGTATCTAGTAGTTAGTAAGAGAGTAAAAGATTGAAAGATTGTGTGAGATTTTTGCTTGCATCAAGAAGGAGGAGAGGCCGGTTTCATCTAGGAGGAGTGCTCTCGGTTTGGGCATCGTGGAGTGCTCGAGTTGGCTTGTGCGCGCGGAGGAGCATTCGTTTGCAAGGACATTCGTCTAGGAGGTTGCTAATTGTACTTTTCTTCAATAAGGTGGGTAAATTTTCCCTATTTCTAAATAGGAATGCATGCTAGATTTAATTAAGAGAATGATGCATGAAAATGATTAATAAGAGTGCACATTTAATTGAAAATTTGACTTATTGATTAATTGATATATGGATGTGCAATTGTATGTAGTTCTATTAGTAAAGGCAAAATTATGTGTGAATTGATTGTAGCCATAAATTATTGAAGAAAGTTTCATTATCTACATCACAAATTATGTACACAAAAGTTAGTAGATTAACCATGCTACTTTATGTGTTTAAATGAATCTTTGTGTTGTATTGAAATAAACGAATTAAAATATAGATTTGTATGTTTGGTAAAAGATTAAAAATAGAGAATTAATGTGAAGAATTGCTAGTAAAGGGATTTGAGATGTTAATTTTTAAGAAATGTCGAAAAGAAGAAATGTGGTAGTTATAATGTAGAATTCGAATTTAATTGTATGAAAAATATGTTTTAATTATTGAAAAAATTATTTTCTACATACTGGTATGTAAATTATGTGAGGAAG
This sequence comes from Hemerocallis citrina, assembly GCA_017893485.1. Lineage (NCBI taxonomy): Eukaryota > Viridiplantae > Streptophyta > Magnoliopsida > Asparagales > Asphodelaceae > Hemerocallis > Hemerocallis citrina. The sequence goes on along the minus strand of CM030363.1, from coordinate 126,727,893 downwards.
AATCAATCTGGATTTTTTCAGTAATTTTTATAAAGGCAAAGTGAAATGAAGACTAGTTGAACATCGAAACGTTTTAATAGCAGAGAGAATTGAGTTAAATAAATTTCGAGTTGTAACTTTGACAACCTGAGCGCGTAGCTCAAGTGGTCAGGACGGCTCTAATCGCTACAGTATAGGCTAACGGGTCTGAGGTTACTGGTTCGAATCCCCGGGCTGCCATACTTTTGTTTCATTTTAAAAAAAATATATATAGACAGTGGCCGAGAGCATTTAATGCTCTCAACGCCTACTTCTAACGCAAAGGGCACTCGGCCTATTGGTTTGTGCCTTCGGTTAGCTTCCCTGTGGTCGCTGGTTCGACTGTAGAACCCCGTATTTTCAAATATTATTTGAAAATGAATTTAAATGATTTTCTGGAGATTTAATGAATATTTTCTAAAAGATTTATCTTTTTACACGTGCAAAACACGTACAAATACTTTTGAGAAGTTTGGAAAGTCAAGTTTTCTTCATGAAAAATCATTATTTAATATTTGGAATTTATTTATTATTTTTCCAGATTTTTCTGAAATTAATTGGACCTATTTGCAATTTTTGAGAAAAGAAGGACCTTTTTGCAAATTTGACATTTTAGGAGTTAAAAATGTAAAATATATTTTCTGGACATTTTGAACAGTACCGGTTGGGATTTAGGATCATATTTTACTTTTAAATCCTAATTTTAATGAATTTTAGATGAATTTCCAAGAATAGGACTATATATGTAAAGCTATGTTTTGGAAGGACCATTTTGCAAATGCATTTCTAAACCCTAAAAACAGTATTCCCGACCTATATAAAGAGAGTTGCAGCCGTCATTCGCTGCATAACTCAAATTTCATTATTTTATATTTTGTTGATTGAAGAGGAGGATTTTTGGATCTCGCAAGAAGAAGGCTTTCGTTGGATCCTTGCAATTCTAAAGGTGAGTGATATAGTTTTGTTTTGTTTTGTTTTGTGATATGAACTTTGTTTTGTTGATTGTGTGTGGTTTCGTTTCGATATTTTCGTATCTTGTATGTGATCAATGCAATAGTTGTTATTTATATTATGCGTGTGGAATCCACGAATGTTTAGTAGATCTTGATTAACGGATTCTTTATTGCTTGATAACATGTTAAGATTCGAGTATGGTTATAAGGGATTGGATGGATGAACATCTGGATCTTGTGATTACAAATCAGATTTGGTTTTGAGTTGTGGAGGATATTTAGTATTGAGAAACCCTAATGGAAGAATTAGGAGTTAAGAACATGAGAATTGAGTTTTGAGATATTGTGTGATTGAGTAATGTGTCCATAATGAAGAATATTTGAGAATTGTCATTTTGCCTGAATACTATTTTCATAAACAAGGAATCTTTAGAAAAACTTTAGTTTGATTATTGTATTCAGATCAAAATTATGAAAACTGTAGGCCGACAGTCGACTGGTCTACTATTCAGTCGACTGGTACGACCCAGCTGCTGTATCTTTAGTTTTTCTTGAAAATTCGCTCTGGACAGTCAACTTAGACCCTTTTCAGTCGACTGGTACACTTAGAAATTATTTTTCAAAGTTATCATAGATTTTTCTCTGGTAAGTCGACTTATGACCTTTTAAGTCGACTTATATTGTATTTTAAGTCGACTTATGACTTTACAAGTCGACTTACGACACTTAGAATATTTTCTTAAAGATTTCTGGAATTTCTTTCTGGTAAGTCGACTTATGTTTTTTTTATAAGTCGACTTATGTTCTTATAAGTCGACTTATGTCTTCCTTAAGTCGACTTATGTTTTTTATAAGTCATCTTATATTGTTGGTAAGTCAACTTATGATTTTTATAAGTCATCTTATATTGTTGGTAAGTCAACTTATGATTTCTATAAGTCAACTTATAGTACTTAACTTATTTTCTTAAAATTACTGGATTTCTCTCTGGACAGTCGACTGGTGACCTTTTGCAGTCGACTGGTACTGATAATTTTCTAAGGTGTTTCGAGGTTCTTTAAACGATTATTTCTCTAAACGTTTTGGATCTATAACCTACCCTTATAATTATTATTCTTCTATAGAACATATGTTTTCAATATATTTTATTGTTGGATTTGGATTATGGAATTTATTAAGACTTGGGTATTGTTGAATGGAGAGATTTCTCCTTTGACCGTTTGTAGATGGATATATTCTGCGGTATTGAGAGTCATTGATCTCTGGGGTTGGGTATACTCTGCGGTGTTGAGAATCACTGTTAGTGATTGATAACCGGGTATTCGATCTGTAATATTCAGATTTATTGATAGACGGGTATATTCTGTGGTGTGAGAGTCGTTGATCTTTGGGGTTGGGTATACTCTGCGGTGTTGAGAATCACTGTTAGTGATTGATAACCGGGTGTCCAATCTGCAGTGTTGAGAATGACTGATAACCGGGTATCCGATCTGTAATATTGAGATTTATTGATAGATGGGTATATTCTGCGGTGTGAGAGTCGTTGATCTCTGGGGTTGGGTATACTCTGCGGTGTTGAGAATCACTGTTAGTGATTGATAACCGGGTGTCCAATCTGCAGTGTTGAGAATGATTGATAACCGGGTATCCGATCTGTGGTATTGAAATGGCCGATAACCGAATATTGGCAGCGAACAGTCGACTGGTCCTTTAAGCAGTCGACTGTACTGCACAGTTGAGCTGTAATTGTTTGAGAAGGATTCTTCTGACACTTAGTTAAGCTATACCTGATGTTTTCATGTTTTCCTATCATTTCTTACTTCACAATACATGTTTAGTATATGTTTCCCTCGTTCAGTACATGTTGTTTAAGAAACCATGCTTATTGTTTAATTATGTTGTTTGTTTGTTTATATCACTCACACCATTTATGGCTGACCCCTTTAGCTTTGGGGGTTAGGGATCATCTCTAGCCTCATGTGTTGCAGGTTGCTGCTTAGAGTTTGGGGGTTGTACACTTGAGTTAGCTTTGGAGAATATAAGTTATGTAATAGAGCCTTGTATAAATTTTGTAAAGAAAAGTGTTGTAAAAAGAATGTTTTTTAATTCAAGGTGTTTGTATTTCCGCTGCATTTGAAAAGATTGTTGTAAAGTTGGAAGAAATTTATTTGTTGTTTTTGGGCTATGTGTACTATTACATTGAAGTTGATGCTGGGATTGTGCCACGTATTTTCTAAGTTATTATATTAGAAATTCGGGGCGCTACAGATTGGTATCAGAGCATGCTTCAATAGTAATAATAGACATAGTATGAAAACCAACCTAGGTGTGGACACTAGAGCGTGAGTACCTAGGTGTGGACATTAGAGTGTGAGTATCACATAGAATTGGAACATGATGTTTAGTTTGAGGTTATGGTTTGGGGTATGGTGATAGTTTTGTCATAGGGTGTGGTTGTGAATGTGAATTGTGTGTGATGCACTAACTTTTCCCTCGTTTTGCGGTATTCAGAATGGTTGCACCTAGAGGCAGGAATGGTAGTAACAATGAGGACGGATCTGGTAGTTCTCGAGGAACGGGAATTGATCTTGAGGCTGAATTCGCCATGGTGTATCAGACCCTGAATGCGCTGATGGCATTCAACTTGGCGCAGCAGCAGAATCAACAGTAGGCTCAGCAGCAAAATCAGCAGCCAAATCATGGAGCTGGACAGGGATTGGTTAACGCCGACCCTATCAAATAGATTGAATCCTTTAAGAGGATAAGGCAGCCAGTCTTTGAGGGGCAAGCTGATCCAACCACAGCAGATGATTGGATTAGGAAGATGGAGACAATCTTCGAGGTATCGGAGACTCCGGCAGCTAGCAAGGTGAAGTTAGCTTCGATGCAGCTAGAGAAGGACGCTGGTGTCTGGTGGGAATCGCTGAAAAGGACTTTAGGAGATCAGCCGATGACTTGGGAAGCTTTTCTGGAGGAGTTCAGAGATCGCTTCTTTCCCCTAGATGTTCAGGAGAAGAAGGCGACCGAGTTCCTGAACCTTCAGCAGGGCAGCATGACCGTGCGGGAGTATGAGACCAAATTTGCTCAGCTTTCGAGGTATGCACCAGAGTTGGTTGTCGACGAGGCAAAGAAGGCCAAAAAGTTTGAGCAGGGCTTGAGGCCAAACTTGAGGTCGAGAATGATTCCGTTGGGCATCAGAAGGTTCGACAAGCTGGTCAGGAGAGCAACTATGACCGAGGAAGACATGGACCAGTCTCAGGAGAAGCAAGAGACCCGGAACAAGAAAAAGAGGCCAGCAGATGATCAGAATGGGAAGGAACTCCCAGTGAAGCAGGGCAAGTTCAGAGATCCAGTGCAGAAGGCACCAACAACACAGGAAGAGACTTGTTTTTACTGCAAGGAGGCAGGTCATTACAGGTCAGCATATCCGAAGATGGCAAAGCAGACTTGTTTTCATTGTGGTCGTGAAGGGCATATTCGACCAATCTGTCCGCAGCTGAAGAAGGATGGTGCAGGGAAGTGCAAGGATCTGAGGCAGGGACGAGTGTTCGCATTGACTGAGGAGGATGCAGGTAACTCAGGAATGTGACTCGCATGTGCAAGAATTTTGAAATTTATTCTTTTGTATTAAGTAAAATTTTTATTTGGGGAATAAATGAAGATTGAGTATTTTCTTCATGCAACAAGATTTATTTGGATTAATGAAATAAAGACAAAGTTTTATTTGATATTGTTTTCTTGCATGCAATTGTGTCACCCATTTATTGCTAGTCTTAAGTATTCCCGGCGACGCACCCTCCGACGCTCAAGTCAGTAATCTGGAAGACTGTGAGAGAGCGCAAAAACTGGTGAAAGACTGATTACCTCTTAATGGAGATGGGTGGGGGGTATTTATAGGCATCTTAGGGAACAGATTAGGCATGTAATTCCTTGTGTATAGATAAGGAATGTAATCCCCAATCCCCAGTGAAAGGATAGATATGAATCAGGGCCGTTGATCAATATTAATCAGAAACCCTAATTCTATCCTGTCGGACCGGGTTTGTTGCGGGTTAAAACCCGCACCCAGATGAGGTGGATCTATTCGCGGGTTATTGGATCTGTGAGATGGAAACCCAGTACCCGCTTTTGACCTGCTTGTAGGTGAAATTACCGTCTTACCCCCGAACTTCAGGATTCATGCCCAATTTGGACGATCTCGATTAAACCCCTATTTTTAGCCATATCACGAGCCCCCCACTCCTAAAGGCTGAGGGCAATCAGTCTTTGAGGAGTAGTTTGACTGTTTTAGTGGCTAGTGGAGTTGTATCGGAGTCCAAATGGGTGTTTTTGAATCCCGAAGTGGGTGGTAAGGTAACTCCTTCTTTTTTGAAGCCATATGGTGTACCAAGTTTTTATCTATTTTTTCGGGCTATTTATTTAATTTTGCGATGTGTTAGCTAATCGTTTGGGGGTCTTAGCCGTATATTCTAGGCAATAATTGTTCGCTCGGGGGCTCAAAAATATCCCCCCGAATTTTTAATTATCTCCTAGAATTTTTAGCTAATTTTCCCGAATTTTTAGCAATTTTTCGCAACTTTTAAATAAATAAAATGATTTAAATAAATAAAAATCAATTTTTAAATACTTATCTATGATGTGGCGTCATCTGAGCCCTCGATCAACACAGAGCGCGAATTTCTGAACGATCAGACGATCCTTGTTCCTCGGCAGACTTTTCCGCCGTATACGAAGGTCGGCACCTCGGCACCCCAGCTCGGAGAACCAATTCCCCGGCTCGATGGGTCGGTGCCTCGGTTCGGAGGATCCGAGGGACGTGGCATCATCTGGGCCGTCCATCTCAGCGTGGATCCCCATAAAACGCTATCTTGTCGTTTAGTGGACGTGGCAAGATCTGGGCCGTCCATCATGACGAGCGCGCTTTTCTACAAGATCCAACGGCTGATATAGCTCGGCATGTTTTTTTGCCATATACGAGGGTCGGTACCTCGTCACCTCGGCTCGGCATTACCCTTCACGAGGTGCACGGGTCAGTTCGGAGGATCAGCGCTTCGGCTCGTAAGGTTAGTGCCTCGGCTCGGTAGGTCAGTGCCTCGGCTCGGTAGGTCCAAGGTACGTGGCATCATCTGAGCCTTCGATCAATGCGGGGCGCGTATTTCTGAACGATCAGACGATCCTTGTTCCTCGGCAGACTTTTTCGTCGTATACGAGGGTCGGCACCTCGGCTCGGAGAACTAATTCCCCGGCTCGATGGGTCGGTGCCTCGGTTCGGAGGATCCGAGGGACGTGGCATCATCTGGGGCGTCCATCTCAGCGTGGATCCCCATAAAATGCTATCTTGTCGTTTAGTGGACATGGCAAGATCTGGGCCGTCCATCATGACGAGCGCGCTTTTTTATAAGATCCAACGGCTGATATGGGTCGGCGTGTTTTTTCGCCATATACGAGGGTCGGTACCTCGTCACCTCGGCTCGGCATCTTCGCGCTGCTGGCCGAGGTGCTGAGTTGGCTATCTTGAAGGAAATGTCTCTTGAAGGTTCCACCCTTCCATGCCTAGTAGCTCGGCTGCTCGGCTAAGCTGTTCGGTAGCTCGGCTGGGCAAGCCGATGGCAGGCAGCTCGGAAGGTACGCGTGGTCCGGATCTGGGCCGTTCATCATGGCGCGCATCACGAGGATGGGGTTCAGATCACGAGAAAATGTTATCTTGTCGTTTTGTGGGCGTGGCGCAATCTGAACCGTCCATCAGATTCTGTCGCGGATTTTGGAGAGATCTGACGGTGACTTCGCCTCGGGATGATTTTTCTCCATATACGAGGGTCGGTACCTCGTCATCTCGGCTCGGCGCATCAGGGCTGTTTGGCCGAGGTGCTGAGTTGGCTGTTTTGAAGGAAATGTCTCTTGAAGGTTCCACCCTTCCGTGCCTAGTAGCTCGACTGCTCGGCTGAGCTGTTCAGTAGCTCGGCTGGGCAAGCCGATGGCAGGCAGCTCGGAAGGTACGCGTGGTCGGATCTGGGCCATTCATCATGGCGCGCATCACGAGGATGGGGTTCAGATCACGAGAAAACGTTATCTTGTCGTTTTGTGGGCGTGGCGCAATCTGAACCGTCCATCAGATTCTGTCGCGGATTTTGGAGAGATCCGATGGTGACTTCGCCTCGGGATGATTTTTCTCCATATACGAGGGTCGGTACCTCGTCATCTCGGCTCGGCGCATCAGGGCTGTTTGGCCGAGGTGCTGAGTTGGCTGTTTTGAAGGAAATGTCTCTTGAAGGTTCCACCCTTCCGTGCCTAGTAGCTCGGCTGCTCGGCTGAGCTGTTCGGTAGCTCGGCTGGGCAAGCCGATGGCAGGCAGCTCGGAAGGTACGCGTGGTCGGATCTGGGCCGTTCATCATGGCGCGCATCACGAGGATGGGGTTCAGATCACGAGAAAACGTTATCTTGTCATTTTGTGGGCGTGGCGCAATCTGAACCGTCCATCTGATTCTGTCGCAGATTTTGGAGAGATCCGATGGTGACTTCGCCTTGGGATGATTTTTCTCCATATACGAGGGTCGGTACCTCGTCATCTCGGCTCGGCGCATCAGGGCTGTTTGGCCGAGGTGCTGAGTTGACTATTTTGAAGGAAATGTCTCTTGAGGGCTCCACCCTTCCATGCCTGGTAGCTCGGCTGCTCGATGGAGCTGTCCGATAGCTCGGCTGGGCAAGCCGATGGCAGGCAGTTCGGAAGGTACGCGTGGCCGGATCTGGGCCGTTCATCATGGCACGCATCACGAGGATGGGTTTCAGATCATGAGAAAACGTTATCTTGTCTTTTTGTGGGCGTGGCGCAATCTGAACTGTCCATCTGATTCTGTCGCGGATTTTAGAGAGATCCGACGGTGACTTCGCCTCGGTATGATTTTTCTCCATATACGAGGGTCGGTACCTTGTCATCTCGGCTCGGCGCATCAGGGCTGTTTGGCCGAGGTGCTGGTTTGGCTGTTCTGAAGGGACTCCGTAGCTCGGTTTGGCAGACCGGTGGCCGAGTCGTTTACTTGGTGATTTTTTGGGGCCCTTCCATTATTCGAAACGTCGCAATTCTCCGCTTGGCGCTTTGGCTTAGTGGGCTTTTCACGTTTCTCAAGGAGGCCCAACATTTTAGGGGTTATAAGTTCTCGCCCCCACTCCCAAGCTCATTTCTTACTTTTTTACTCCCAAGACTTCACTTTTGTTCTCTAACTTCTCTGCTAGCGGCGACTTTCGCTCCAAGGCGGTGCTGTTAGCTGTCGCGTGGGCCAGGCGATTTTCGGCGAGCGCATTCCGACCGTGAACGTCACTTCAAAGGTCAGTTTACTTAGCCTTAGCCTTTTTCCTAGAGATGTCACGAGTGAACTCGGGGAGTGGGGCCTCGTCCTCTGGCGATGATGGTGCCGAGGAGAGGAGGAGGTCGGAGATCCGGAGAAAGGGTAAACAGGTTGCTGAACCGTCTGCAGCCGAGGCGAGGCAGGAGAAGAAGAAGAGGAGGGTGGCGACCCAATCTCCCGTGGTTGAGGTGGTCGTGCAGAACCCAAAGCAAGCTCCCGAGATGGGACGATATCCCTCTGTTCTGTCCGGGCATTCGGGTGTCAGGCAGTACGAGGGCGACCTTTTGGAGAAGGCGGTCTATGGAAAGTCGAAAATCCTCGAAGAACCCAACCCGGCTCTTCCCACCGAGGCCGACGAGCTTATTTCGGTGCTATCCGAGAAGGATCTCCTTCGGATCAGAAAGGGATTCGCCATCCTGCCGGAGTACAAGCTGATGCTCCCCGGCCCCGGGATGCGAGCAAATTCCAAGCTGTCATCGTCGGACATGTGCATGTTCAATTTCGACTCCTTGAACGCCGGACTGCATTTTCCGCTGCATCCTTTCATCCTCCAAATCCTTGGCTGGTTCTGCCTCGCGCCGACCCAATTCATGCCGAACACATGGCATCACGTGAATGCTTTCTTGCTTCAGTGCCACAGAGCGGAAGTGGTGCCGGACTTGACAGTCTTCCGAGGCCTGTATCGGATAAACAGGCAGCACAGGACGGAGTATCGGTACTACTTGGGGCCGAGGAAGGGTGTTAGGATTATAGAAAACCCCGACTCAATTAAGGGTTGGAAAGAGAAGTATTTTATAATAAGGGGTGAGGCGATACGGCACATTCCGACCCGGTGGAAAGTGGAGGTGCCGAAATTTGCGCGAGCCGACCCCGTATTGTCTGAGGCCGAGGAGGAGGTGGCGAGGAAGATAATGGCCCTTCCGCTGTTGAGTTGGAGGGAGTTGACGGAGGAGGTGTTGTTCCGGTCCGGCCTAAGCCCCATCGACCCGAGTATGCTCCTGACATCTCATTTATTTTCGTTTTTAAGTCTTTAGTTCGTCTTGCTGATTTGTTTTTTGTTGTCCGATGCAGAAGCGATGAAGATTGATTTCAACTCTATGATGGCCGATAGGTCCAAGTTGGCCGGGGGCAGAAAGAGGAAGAGGCCGACCGAGGCTGCCTCGCCGACTCCGCAGCCCACTGTCGCTTCTACCACCACCCCACTTCCTCCGGCTACCGAGGTGCCTTCGGAGGTGGTTGTTGCCGAGGAGGCCTCGATCCTTGTTGCCCCGACCGTGATTGAGGGGGCCTTTGATGTCAACGCGGCGCTGGCGCTCGAGGCTCCCCCGTTGACTAAGGCGGCCGAGGAAATCCTGACCGAGCAGCACAAACAGTTGTTTGTGCCGAACTGGCGGGTGAGGAATCATGACGGATTCCTCGACAACTCGCAGATGTCAGTGCAGGTCGTCAAGCACTTGGCGACCCTGAAGGACAGAGCCGCGCTGAAGGCGGGGACGGTCGGCGACGACACCTATGAAGTCGCTCGGTCGCTCGTTTCGGTAAGTGTCTTCTTGTGAATTTCTCCAAGTTTGTTGCTCGGCTTGCGCATCACTCTGATCGTTGTCTTTGTAGGCCAACTGCCACTTCGGCCACCTCCTCGAGACGTTTGCCGCGCAGGAGAAGGAGCTGAGGGCCGCCAGTGACAAAGACAGGATGGCAAAGGTCAGGGCGGTCAAGGAACTTGAGGCCAAGCAGAGGCGAGCCGAGGCCCTGGAAGTTCGGGTGGCCGACCTTGTTGCCGACCTGGAGAAAGCCAAGGGGCGCCTCGACGCGGAGTCTGCCAAGGCCGCCGAGGAGCTGGCTGCGGCGCTGAAGTCCTTGGCCGAAGAGAAGGCGGAGAAGGAGGCCTTGGCGACGAAGATCAGGGCCGAAGTGGAGAAGGAGGCCGAGGCCGAGGCGAAGAAGCACATGGCCGAGAACATGGAAAGGTCCTATCAGAGGGCACTCGATCATGTTCAGGATCGTGTCCCCGGCTTCGAGCGGATCGGCTACAGACTGTGGCCAGGATCGCCTTCAGGCGGCGAGGAGGAGGGGGGCGAAGGCGACAAGGACGAAGGCGACGACGAGGAGGAGACCGACCCCCCTGCGGCGAACGCCCAAGTCGAGGGGAGGATCGAGGGGCCATCTAACGACGCGGCGACGCAGGTGGACCCCTGATCCCCTCGCAAATTCTTTATAGTTTCTCGTTTTGTTTTTTCTTTCAAAAGTGTAATGCCTTTTGCGGACTGGCCACCACTTTTGATAATGAATGAAAAGTGTTGTTTTGATTTTGAATCTGTCTAAGTGTTTGGTCCGGCTATTCAGTACTTCAGTGTTGTCCATCTCTTATTTCAGATTGCCGAGCCTACTGCTATCTCCGCGACGGCTCGGCGCCGTGCAGAGCTGTTTCGGCAGTCGCGGGAGGACCGTCTTGAGGGTGAGGTTCATCTGACGAGGAGGATACTTTACAACTTAGAGATTAGGCATAGCGAGGCGTTGGCCGAGCTGCACCATCTACGGATAGTCGAGGCCGAACTATCTGCGAAGGAGGAGGAACTGGTTCGAGTTTCGGCCGAACGAGATGACTTTGCGAAGAAGGTAGAACAGCTGTAGAGGGTGACGGTCGATAAGAGCATCGAGGTGACTCATTTGCACCGCGTTATTTCTGACAGTGCCGAGTATCCGGGTTCGGCGAAATTTCCTCGATTCAAAGTGATTGTAAAGGATGACACGTTGAAGGACCAGATCGTCGAACTAGAGGAAGAGGTCTCTCGGCTCAAACCTCAGCCGGTGAGGGCTAACGTCCGGAGCACCTCTTGCACTTGCGAAGAAATTGAGCAAGGGATTACGTTCTATCAAGCCGCGAGCCGAACTCCCATCATAGGCAGGTCGGCAGCCGATGCCCAAAGAGGCGTAGCGGTGTCTTCAAGTGGTGCTTCGGTTGGAGCGACTGCCAGGGTCAGCGGCGAGGAGGCATCTCAATTCGTTGGTCTGGAAACGAGCTCGGGGGCCAAGAAGCGCCGACCCAAGGTATCGTTGAACCGGAGCGTCCCCCTTCCTCGGAGGCAGTGAACGGGTCGTGTCTTATCTTCGGATGTCTTTAGGACCGTCCTTCGGACTGTTTTTCGAACTCTTTTGTTGTAATCTTTTTGTAGATTTATCCAAGTTATATTAATAAAATTGGAGTTGATTCATCCGAACTGTTATCTGTTGGCTTCTCATTGTGGGCTAGCTAGGGTAGGCTCGAAATGAATCCTCGAGGCAAGTGTTTGCTTTATCGAGCATCTTGGCCTCGAAGCTCACACTTTTGCCGCGGTTCTGAATCTTGCTCGGCGCCTTCAGATGCGGCTTGGTTCGGCGGCTAAGGTACGGCTGTTTCGAAGCTGCAGCTGCGCGGCCCGATCAGGAATGCGGGCCCTCGGACGTCCGAGCGTGGTTCTGAAAGGATGGGGCCAGTCCTCTAAGGGCATTAATGGCACTTCGGGATCTGTGGGGGGCGTTTCACCTTTCCAAGGGCATTGAGAACAGTGCCCCTCAATTAATACGCGGTGCTCCAGCCCCCTAGGTGCGACTTTTGGAGTCCCGAGGGTCATAATGACGGTCTCTTGGGGGAAGGCTATAAATCCCACACCCCCCCTTGTAGTTTGTCATTGCAGTCTAGAGCTCTTGTGGCATCGATGGCGTCTGCCCTTGGGCGGATGCTAGTTTTGAAAAAACTTTCGCCTCGAGGGATTCGGAAGGGTGGTCATTCTACTGCCTTGTTCTTTCCCCGTTCCTGACGTACCCGATGTGGGTGTCAGGGGCGGGGGAGGACAAGGTAGAAGAGTTGGCGACCGTAGGCCGGTCCTGAGGGAGAGGCTCTTCGGGAGGAGAGGTGGTCGCTCTTCCACCATGGTCTTCTCCTGACTCTGACGGCTCCGAGGCGGGTGTCAGGGTCAGGGGAGATCATGGTGGATGAGGTGATGACCAAAGTCCCGAATCCGGGGGAGGTCCCCCGGTCCCCTAAAACCTTAACCCGAACTTTTTGAGACTTAAGTTTTTGCTTCGTAATAGGTTGGCAGTGTTCATTTGGCTCGTCGGCCGAGGCGATTGCGGAAGAAAGTTGATTCGGATTGCCGGTTGCTTAACATATGGGGCCGAGCGAGGTGAGGTGATCAGGGCCGTTGGATGGTGGCACGAATCTTGAGGCAGGTCCAGTCCCCAAGAAAACGTTATCTTGTCGTTTGGTGGACACGTGGCTGAATCAGATCCGTTGACCACACTCGCATACATTTTGAGACGATCTGACGGTGGTTTCGCCTCGGAAGGTTTTTTCGCCATATACGAGGGTCGGCATCTCGTCCTCTCGGCTCGATAGTCGTGGGGGCAGGTCGGAGTGGCCATCTAACCCCGACACGTTTGGGGACGAGCCGGTGAGGTAAAGTCGAGCCATAGGACCCCGACCATCGTTAGGTTGGCTTAAGGGTTGTGGGAGCAATTCCGAATGGCGATCCACGTCCGGCTCGCCTATGTGCGAGTCGGAGAAGTAGAGTCGAGCCAAGTGCTGGACTCCGAACCATCGTTAGATTAGTTTAAGGTTGTGGGAGCAATTCCGAATAGCGAGCTGCTTCTAGCCCGCTTAGGAGCGAACTTGCGAAGTAGAGTCGAGCCAAGTGTTGGACTCCGAATCATTCAACGGCTGCAGGAGCAATTCCGAACGGTGATGTACTTCTGACTCGCCTATGGGCGAGCCGAGGAAGTAAAGTCGAACCGAGTGTTGGACTCCGAACCATCGTTAGATTAGTTTAAGGTTGTGGGAGCAATTCCGAATGGCGAGCTGCTTCTAGCCCGCTTAGGAGCGAACTTGCGAAGTAGAGTCGAGCCAAGTGTTGGACTCCGAACCATTCAACGGCTGCGGGAGCAATTCCGAACGGTGATGTACTTCTGACTCGCCTATGGGCGAGCCGAGGAAGTAAAGTCGAACCGAGTGTTGGACTCCGAACCATCGTTAGATTAGTTTAAGGTTGTGGGAGCAATTCCGAATGGTGAGCTGCTTCTAGCCCACTTAGGAGCGAACTTGCGAAGTAGAGTCGAGCCAAGTGTTGGACTCCGAACCATTCAACGGCTGCGGGAGCAATTCCGAACGGTGATGTACTTCTGACTCGCCTATGGGCGAGCAGAGGAAGTAAAGTCGAACCGAGTGTTGGACTCCGAACCATCGTGAGATTAGTTTAAGGTTGTGGGAGCAATTCCGAATGGCGAGCTACTTCTAGCTCGCTTAGGAGCGAACTTGCGAAGTAGAATCGAGCCAAGTGTTGGACTCCGAACCATTCAACGGCTGCCGGAGCAATTCCGAACGGTGATATACTTCTGACTCGCCTACTGGCGAGTCGAGGAAGTAAAGTCGAACCGAGTGTTGGACTCCGAACCATCGTGAAATTGAGGAGTTAAAAGCAGAGAGATGTAACAACATCAAAAATATGAAAAAATTTTATTTATTAATATCTAATGATCGGCTACTTGTAAAGTTGCTAGCCGTTATTACAATGAAAAATAAAGGAAAAATCACTACTAGTAACAGGAAGGGAATGGTTTGACATCTCGAGTTACTTAGAGAGGCGTTGTTGCTCTCTCTTGGTATTTCAAGAGATGGTCGGCATTCCAAGTCCTGGGAATCTCCCTGCCCTCGAGATCTTCTAGCTTGTATGCACCGGGGCGGATCACTTTTGAGATCTTGTAGGGTCCCTCCCAATTCGGGGCCAATTTGCTTTTCTGTCCTGGGAACGAGATGGCCAATTTTCGGAGGACTAGGTCCCCTTCTTTGAGGTCCGTTGGGCGGACTCTTTTGTTGTATGCTAGCTCGATCCTCCTTCGGTAAGTCTGCTGGCGTATGGCAGCTCTCTTTCGGATTTCATCTATCAGATCTAGACTTGCTTTGAGCTCTCTAGCGTTCTGCTCTTCTTCATAAGCTATCAGATGAGGAGAGGGTATCCCGACTTCTAGGGGGATGATGGCCTCGGACCCATAGGTGAGATTAAACGGGCTTTCGCCTGTTGGGGTCCGCTTGGTGGTGCGGTAATTCCAGAGCACGTTAGGCAGCTGATCGACCCACAAGCCTTTGGAACACTTATTTAACCTCTTCTTAATGCCCGAGAGGATCTGTCGGTTGGCATTTTTGGCCTGGCCGTTCGACTGAGGATGGGAGACGGAGGAGAATCGGTGTTGTATGGCGAGGTCTTCACATAAAGCTCGAAAAGCGGCCCCGATGAATTGCGTTCCGTTATCCGTAACCAGGATCCTGGGGACGCCAAACCGGCAGATCACGCTTTTCCAAAAGAACTGAACGACCTTATGTTCTGTGATCGTGGCCAGGGGCTCGGCTTCTATCCATTTCGAGAAATAGTCGACTGCTACGACCAGGAACTTAAGCTGTCCGGGGGCTGGTGGAAACGGCCCTAGTAAATCCATCCCCCACATGGCGAAGGGGATCGGACTTGATAGGGAGGTGAGAGGTGCTTGTGGAAGGCGTCGGATGTCTGAATACTTCTGACAGGAGCTGCATTGCTGAACGTGTCGCTCAGCGTCCCGTATGAGAGTGGGCCAAAAATAACCATAGTTCAACACTTTGCGCGCTAGAGCCCTGGACCCAGAATGGGCCCTGCCGATGCCCTCGTGGAGTTCCTGCAGGGCGTAGTCGGCTTGTCCGGGGGAAAGGCACCTCAGGTAAGGCCGACCGTCCACCTGGGTGAAGGAGCGTTTATATAGGATGCCTTCGATTAGTGTATAACGCTCGGCTCGGGTTCTGATTCTTCTTGCTTCCTTCGGATCCTCGGGGAGGAGTCCGTCCCTTAAGAATTCGACGAGGGGTTTCATCCAATTGTCTTCGAGGAGGACAGGCAATGTTTCGACGGAGTCAGGTGCTTCGTCCTCTATGCTCGACTTCAGGAGGACTTCTATCAATACGGTCTGCTCAAGACCTTGAAGGGAAGAGGAGGCTAATTTGGATAAGGCGTCGGCCTGAGCATTTTCTTCTCGGGGGATCCTTTGGATGAGGGCCTCTTCAAACAGCGCCATGAGGCTCTTGACCTTGGCTAAGTATCTAACCATCCTGTCATCGCGTGCTTCATATTCGCTGAGGACCTGATTGACGACTAGCTGAGAGTCGCTGAAGATTCGGAGGCGTTGCGCCCCTGCATTCCGGGCCATTCCAAGGCCGGCTATTAGCGCCTCGTATTCGGCTTCGTTGTTCGAGGCTTTGAAGTTGATACGGAGGGAGTATTGAAGTATGAAGTCATCTGGGCCTGCCAGAATGACCCCTGCCCCGCTTCCCTCATTGCAGGAGGATCCGTCAACGTAAACCGACCACACAGGTGGTCCCTTCACCGCTTGGTCGGACTCAGGGATAGTACTTTCCACAATGAATTCGGCTAGCGCCTGAGCCTTGATTGCGGTCTGAGGCTGATAAGTTATATCGTGTTGACTCAGCTCGATAGACCATTTCATCAGTCGTCCCGAAGTCTTGGGCTTATGGAGGACCTGCTTCAGCGGTTGGTCGGTAAGAACGACCACCGAATGAGACTGAAAATACAGGCGGAGCTTTCTCGCGGCCATCACCAGGGCATAGGCCATTTTCTCTATCCTCGGGTATCGGAGCTCAGCATCCCGGAGCACTTTACTGACATAGTAGATGGGCTTCTGGGCCCGGTCTTCTTCTCTGACTAAGACCGCACTAAGCGTTTGCTCGGAGGCTGCCAAGTAGAGGTACAGCGGTTCGCCAGGTATTGGTTTGCTGAGAAGAGGTGGATTGACGAGGTAAGCTTTAAGCTGGTCGAAGGAGTCTTGTTGTTGCTGCCCCCACTCAAATCCTTTAGTCCCCCTGAGGGCTTTGAAGAACGGGAGGCACTTCTCCCCGGACTTCGACAAAAAGTGCCCTATGGCGGCTAGGCGACCAGTCAACCTCTGAACTTCCTTAACATTTCTGGGAGGGGCCATGTCCAATATGGCCTTAATCTTCTCCGAATTTGCTTCAATTCCTCGTTGGCTAACCATGAAGCCGAGGAACTTCCCCGATGAGACGCCGAACGCACACTTGTTCGGGTTGAGTCTCATATTGTGCTTTCTCAAAACGTCAAACACCTCTTGGAGGTCGGTCACGTGATCAATGCCTCGGATGCTTTTCACAAGCATGTCGTCAACGTACACCTCCATATTCCGGCCGATCTGAGCCTGGAAAACCTTGTTGACGAGGCGTTGGTATGTTGCACCCGCATTCTTTAGACCGAATGGCATGACTCTGTAGCAATAGAGGCCTTGGTTGGTCACAAACGAAGTCTTCGGGATATCCGGGGGGAACATTCTTATCTGATTGTAACCTGAGAAGGCATCCATGAAGCTGAGGAGCTTATGTCCCGAGGTTGCGTCAATCAGAGTGTCAATACTCGGCAGAGGGAAGGGATCTTTGGGGCAGGCCTTGTTGAGGTCGGTGAAATCAATACAAATTCTCCACGTCCCGTTAGACTTTTTCACCATCACCACATTCGATAACCACTTAGGATAGTTCACCTCCTGTATGAACCGGGCCTTCAAGAGTTTGTCCACCTCTTCTTTAATAGCGAGCTGGCGCTCGGGGGCGAACTTGCGCCTCTTCTGCTGAACCGGTTTGGACCCCGGATCAACGCTCAGGCGGTGGACCAAGAGTTCTTCGGATATACCGGGCATATCTGCGGCTGACCAAGCGAAGAGGTCTTGATTCCTTCGGATGCATTGCACAATGTCTGAGTATAGGGCGGACGGGAGGGTCTTGCTGACAAAGAACTTGCAGGCCGGCTCCTGCTCAGAGAAGAGCACTTCTTCCAATTCGTCCACCGGCTCGGACGTTGGTCGAGCAACATCTTGGGGGATTTCCAGAGTTTCTAAGGAGAGGACAGGTCCGAGGGTAGAGGTCATGTAGCACTTACGGGCCTGCTCCTGATTGCCCCTTACTTTCCCTACTCCGGCCCGAGTGGGGAATTTCATTTTGAGATGATAAGCGGAAGGGACGGCTTCAAGGGCAGCTAGACCGGGCCGACCCAAAATGATGTTGTAGGCTACTGGGACATCTACGACCATGAAGTCCATCGACTCCGTTCGGGTAGTAAGAGTTTTGCCAGCGGTTACGTCGAGGGTAATTACACCTTCGATAGTCACTGGCACTCCCGTGAACCCATGGAGCGTGTAGCCGGCGGGCTTGAGTCTGTCTCGGGAAAGCTTCAGGCCTTTGAAAGCGGCGAGGAAGAGGATGTTTACGGAGCTGCCATTATCCACAAGTATCCTCTCCACTTTGAAGTTCGCCATGTGGAGACTGATGACGAGCGCATCACAATGAGGGGTGCGGACACCTTCGAGATCTTCATCAGAGAATGTGACGGGCACGCCGAGGCCTTTGGGAGGAGAGGTGGTTCGGACTGAGTTGACTTCTCTTATAAATGCTTTCCGAGAGGAGTTCGAGGAGCCCCCCATTGGGCCCCCATAAATGAGGTGGAGGACTCGCTCTTCCTCAAAGTCTGGCGTCTCTTCTCGTTCCGGATGCTTGTTAGCCCCCCGAGGCTGGAGAGGAAGTTCGGCTCGGTCCTTTCTTACAAACTTCGCCAGCTGCCCCCTCTGGATAAGGGCTTCGATCTCGTTCTTCAGAGCACGACAATCGTTGGTGTCATGCCCATGGTCCCAGTGGTAACGACACCATTTTTCTTTATCTCTTCTTTTGGTGGGGGTGTTCATCCTCGGAGCAGGGGGTAAGACCCCTTCTTTCTCGACTTCCATCAGAATAGTTGAGACGTTTGTGGTGAGGGGAGTGAACTTCTCGAATCTGGGGGGAGGTCGGCACTGGCCGGCATTATCCTTCTGGAGCTTCTTAGCCCCTTCTTCTTCTGTTCCTTTTCTCTTAAACCCGGAGGAAGAACCCTCTCAGTTGGGTTGGTGCTCGGCCTCTTCGGCTCGAATGTACTTTTCGCTGCGAAGGAGAAGGTCGGAAAAGTTCTGCGGAGGCTTCTTGGCGAGGGAGGAGCGGAGGTTGGAATTGAGGACATTAGATTGAAATGCTGCCGCAGCGACCGACTGGTCAAGGGATGCTATGGATCTGGCTTCAGCTGTGAACCTCTTCACATAGTCTCTCAATTTTTCCCCCTTCTTCTGGCGGAGGTGCAATAGGGATATGCTGGTCTTCTCAGCCCTACGGCTGCTTACGAAATGGGTGACGAAAAGGGTCTCGAACTGTTCGAAGGAGAATATTGAGGCAGGGGCAAGGCGTGAGTACCATTCTCGAGCTGGGCCCTTGAGAGTTGCGGGGAAGGTCTTGCAGAGGAGAGCGTCGGAAGCTTGATGGAGGAGCATCAGGGTCTTAAAGCTTTCGACGTGATCGACTAGGTCGGTCTCCCCGGTGTAAGTCTCAAATTGGGGAGGTTTGAAGCCGAACGGCACAGGTGCATCCACAATGGTTCGGGAGAAAGGTGGTCGGCTAGGATGTAGAGTCCTCCCCCTAAGCTCCTCTTCTCGGTCTATCTGACCCAGGCACCTCTCTACTTCATGAAGACGGCGGTACATGGTGTCATCCCTCCGACGGTAATCAGCCGAGCCCCTAGACTCGTCTTCGTATGAGGGAGAGCGAGGGCTACAGCAATGGTAACTTCGGGAGCGTCGAGGACTTGGGGTATGCCGGGAGTTGCTAGGAGCAGGACGAGGAGATGGGTACCGTCGGCGAGGGCTTCGGAATGGAGGAGGAAATGGGGCCTTCGGCTCATTGGGGTTTTGACGGAGGTTGAGAGCCTGCAGGACGGTCGCTTGGAACTGCTGGAACTCGGCACGGGTGATTGGTGCCTCATTGTTCCTGGGCTGTTGCCGACCCGCGGGGGAGTGCCTTCTTCGGTAATGCTCGGGGGACTCTTTCCTCCCTCTGCGGACGGGGGACCTGTAGTACCGGTGGCGCGGAGACCACTCGCCCGGATGGTGTTGGCGAGAGGTCCCCTCTCGGGCCCACTTTTCATCCAGGTGGCTGCGGAGGTCATCATCTTTCTGGCGGTTGAGGGCGGTGTTGTGGTGACCAGAGGCTCGGGGATGATGGGAGGCCATAGAGTCCGTGGAGGCATTGTGGATGGAGACGTGCTCTTGATGAAGAGGTTGTTTCTGAGGGTTAGGACACTTTGGATGCGGCTGATCAGGAGGGGGAAGGTTCTGTTGGAGCGGGTCTTCCGCTGTAGGGGGAAGTTGCCCTTGTTGTTGAGCGGGATTATGGGGGACTTCTAGCTGCTGATCAGGGTTGGGTCCTCGGTTGGACCCCCTTGACCTGACTTTCCGAGGTGGCATGGCTGGAGAAGATCTGTATTCCAGGAAGAGGAGAGGTTTCTATTCGTTAGTTTCCCACAGACGGCGCCAATCTGTTGCCGCTAAATTTGGTGTGGGGGCAAACAGATAGTATTTGTGGATTCTTAGGGAAACTGAATAGTAAACCTGTATACCTGTTCCGTCGGGGTTTGGTCGTCGCTCCCGCCGTACACCTGCAAACAGTGCGAAACACCGGGGTTGTTCCCGGCGACGCACCCTCCGACGCTCAAGTCAGTAATCTGGAAGACTGTGAGAGAGCGCAAAAACTGGTGAAAGATTGATTACCTCTTAATGGAGATGGGTGGGGGGTATTTATAGGCGTCTTAGGGAACAGATTAGGCATGTAATTCCTTGTGTATAGATAAGGAATGTAATCCCCAATCCCCAGTGAAAGGATAGATATGAATCAGGGCCGTTGATTAATATTAATCAGAAACCCTAATTCTATCCTGTCGGACCGGGTTTGTTGCGGGTTAAAACCCGCACCCAGTTGAGGTGGATCTATTCGCGGGTTATTGGATCTGTGAGATGGAAACCCAGTACCCGCTTTTGACCCGCTTGTAGGTGAAATTACCGTCTTACCCCCGAACTTCAGGATTCGTGCCCAATTTGGATGATCTCGATTAAACCCCTATTTTTAGCCATATCAAGAGGAGAATTGATAAATTATTAGATGTGTGTTAATTTGGTTGCTAGATTTGTTATGAGTAAAAGTGAGTGTTCTCATTGCTTCTAATGTTAGTATGCATGCTAAGTATGTTTTAAATGCAAGTGTGTGAATTAACTAGTAAAGATTAGAACCATGTTTGTTAATGAAAGTATTAAAGTAGAATAGCATATTAGAGATGAATTGATGGAATGAATTACTAAGAAATAATTGTAAATTGTTGTAGTAGAATTCTCCATTTTGTATGCCATATGAATGTTAGATTATACGCAAGAGAATGTATTTTGTAAACAAATGATTGAATGCATCATGTGAAAATTAGTGGATAAAAATATAAGTTTTATTCATTAAGAAAGATGATGTTGTGTTCTAAAAACATCATAGTTGTCAATAAATAAAAGGACATTAATGTAGTGGATTTTTGTGGGAAACTATCTTTAATTATGAAGTAGTATGCTTTAGTTTTCAAATGTCGAAATTGTGATTATGAAATACAAACTAAGGCTAAAATATATGTTTTAAAGAGTTAAAAATACCCTTAAAAATACTGGTTACTGTAGAATTAAATGTATTTTTATTCTGGAAATTTTTGTTTTCAATAGAGGAGAAAAATAGACAATTTTGTTTGAGATTTCATGAATTAAAATTATGAACAGAGAGTAGAATTAAAACCCAAATAATTTACTTTCAAAACGAATTGGCCACTTAGACCTACTGGTCAGTAGAGCCTTGGTCGCTACAGTAGTCGGAGGTCTCGGGTTCGATACTGTGTTTTAGTTTTTATTTTTTGTTAAAAATCCAAATAGTCGAGAGTATATACTTAGGGATTATAACCCTAGTTATATCGTTCGGTGGCTTTGGCACGTTGGTCTTGTGCGCTCTCTGTTTCACCGCTGGTTGTGGGTTCGAATCCGGTTGGGGATTTGAGTTTAAAAAAAATGTTCTTTTTTGTGGATTTTTTGGATTAATTGAGTTTTGAAAATAAATAAAAATTGGAAAAATTATGGATTAATTACTGAAAAATTATTAAGAATTTATAAGAAAATTTATATAGCTTTTGATAAAGTGTGAATAAGAAATTGTGGTTTTTGCAAGAAAGGACTTCTTTTTAAATTAAATTGTCTTTTAAATAAAGGAAAAATAAATGAGAAATTTTTGAGTTATAAAGATGAAAAATTAGTAATGAGAAAATTTTGAAAGTGTGATTGGTGTAATTAATTAGACTTCTAATTTGTGCTTGTAGTAAGATTTTGAAATGAGAATAATGGAATTGTGGAATACATGATTTATTGATTACTACTAGTTGAAATTTATTCTTACACATAAATTGCACGTGAAATTGAATTATTGATTGTGATGAGTTATGAAAGATGTGAATACATGAATACTATGCTTATGAAATGTGGATTTTAATTAATCATGAAAAGACCTTATGAGCATGAAAAGCTCGGTGTTAAAATTATGAGTTGAAATTGAGAATTAGGGTATAACCAAGCCTTATACCGGCAATAAAAGAAACGATATTTGAAATGAGAAGATCAAGGTTTGGGTCATGTGAATTAAATGAATAAGACCGGTATAGTGGAAGTGCTACACTCTAAGGGTTTGATTTTATTCATGATTCAATTAAACTAAGGATTAGGTACATAGTGAAGATGTGATGAAAGTAAGAGAAAAATATTGAGCATGAGGGCCATTGGATTGGCGGCGTGAGAGTATTCACAGGATGTCCCATGATGCGTCATGATAGGGCGTGAATACTGCTCCAAAGTACTATCCCGGTGGCGACGCTCGTGGGGTGTTTGACGACTGCGGGTGGTGTCTTGTCTATGGTAGGAGCTGAATCACCACAGGATGCCTGCATGATGAGTCATGTGTCAGTATGTTGGGATTCCCTCCAGGGCACCTAGACATGAGTTCATAGGTCAGAAAATATCTATGATACTTACCGTAGTTACAGTAGTAGATTAAGTCATGGCGAGGGACTGAACCCTACAAGATGAAGAACGGTTAAGGGTTTGCCCTCGGACCTATGTAGTATGGGCTGCATAGACTCTAAACAAGTGCGCATTAGTGTCATATAATACAAATAATTGTATTAAGGACTAAGTGCACATTCACAACACGACATCAGTAAGATAGTCCCTTTAGCTTTGTTTGTGACAAGTTTGTGGTTTGTTAAGTATTGAGAAGCGTTATACTGTTTCTGGCATAGAGAGGATGGTCATATATAATATTTCGTCAGTTGAATGAACTGATGCGCCCACCGTTTTATATGCAGGGTAAAGATGCTTGACACATTTGAAGTATACATGCTGCGCAAGATAGTTTAAATGTTGTTTTATGTAAATTATTGTAAAATTGCTTCCGCTGTGACAATGTAAAAGTGTAATGTAACTCTGATATAAGAAATGTTTTTATTTCCTTGTAAAATTGTACAAAAGAAGTGTAAAATCCTGTGGAACTTCGAATTCAGTTGTATTTTGTAATTCGGAGTGTTACACATAAAAATCCAGAAATTTTATAAATAATATCTACTAATAAATGTTAGATTTTCAAAATGGATTTCTCTAACTTTGTGTTTTCCAAGAAAATATTTTCACGTATTTTGCACGTGCAAAAAGATAAATTTCAGAAAAATGTTTATTAAATCGCAAAATTCATTTTAATTCATTTATAAATTCCAAAATATTATTTAAAATTTCAGGATGTTACAAGTACTTTCTTTCATCCTTAAACTTATGGGCAAACTGAGAGAGTCAATCGTGTGATGGAAAATATGTTGAGGTGTTGTGTGATGGATTTTGGTGGCATCTGGGAGAGGCACTTAGCTCTGGTTGAATTTTCCTACAGAAATAGCGTTCAGACTAGCATCGGTATGGCACCATATGAGGCCTTGTATGGGAGAAAGTGTAGAACACCGGTGTGTTGGTATGAAGTGGAAGAAAGCAAATGTACTAGCCAGAAATAGTGCAACAAACTTCAAGGAAGCTCGAGTTGATCAGGAAGACACTGGTTGACGCATAGAGCAGATAGAAGAGTTATGTTGACAAACCAGAAGGGATCTAGAGTTCGAAGAAGGTGACTATGTTATCCTGAAACTATCTCCAATTAAGGGTGTGATCCGATTCAGAAAAGGAGGAAAGTTAGCCCCAAGGTACATAGGACCATACAAGATATTAAAGATGATTGGGAAGATAGCTTATCGGTTGGAACTACAGGAAGAGCTAGCCAAGTACACAATATCTTTCACATGTCTATGCTGTGAGGCTACATTCCTGATCCGATTCATGATTTACCGGAAGTTCCAAAAGGTCTATAGTTAGATCTGAGCGACAAGGAGCGTCCAATGGAGATTGTGGATCGGTGGGAAAAAGTTTTGAGGAACAAAACTATACCCATGGTCAAGATTATGTGGAGGAATCAACTGGTCCAGGAAGCCACCTAGGAATTAGAGGAACGGATGATGAGGGACCATCCCGAACTTTTTTTGACTAAACACTGTAATTTTACTGCTTTTGTTTTTCTCACTCTTTAAGCGTAGTTCCAATGACAGAACTAATCTAAGGAGGGAGTGTTATAAAATTCTAGAAAAATTAATTTTAATAATTTGCACGTGCATTGGACATAAAATTTTATGCATTTTAGTCCCTAAAATTTTCTAGAGTTATGCACATTTTTTCTTCTGATTTTTTGTCACACTTATGTTATTTATTTTAATTAAACCCATTTGGCCTAAATCTATCTTTTTAGCCCACTAAAAATTAATTACAAATAGAGACCCAAGATTAATTCTATATTTAAATACGCATTTAAAAATCTAGCACACCTATCATGTAACATACACCCACATTTTATTTAATAACAATTAATAATAGAATTAGAAGTAGTGTGCACATAGGGTGAACGTGCATGTGTTGTGCACCCTGGAGGTTGCCGACCACACATGGCTTGGAGTGGAGAGAGTGGGGGTGTGTGTGAGTGAATGGGGAGTTATTTTGGGTAGTAGGAGTCATCTCAGCCACACAATATCCCTATAAATACCCTCCTCCTTTAACATGAGCAACACACATAAACTCAAATCAAAACAAAAGAGAGAAAAGAAAAGAATGGAGTTTGGTTTTTCTTGCTTGGAGAGGAAGGTTCAGTTTTCCATTTGCTGAAGGAGAATAAGTAAATTTTGTTGGAGCTTGGAACAATTTTCTAGGAGTTCTATTTACAATTTGCATTAAGAAAGAAGTGGGTGTCTCTTTTACTTTCTAAATTGTCGTAGAATGCATGCCTAGGTAGTTTATGCTTGAAATGGACAATTGTTATAAGTTTTTGAGTTATTTTTGTGATGCATGTTGTGTTGTTATCTAGAATTCTTAGTAATAATGAAATATGAGAAAAAATGCATGCTAGTTGAAAGTTTCAATATAGAAATGTTATGTTATCAAATTGAAATTCTATTCAGAGCATGTTGTAGTATTATTAGGCATATAGTAGTATGCCATGATTAGATTATATGAATTGTGCATATTTACATAAAATTGTTAACTTATGCCTAAAGATTGTGTAAATATTCGGGTGAATTATAAAATTAAAGTGCGGTGAGAATTGCGAAAAGAAAATATATTCATATTAGTTATGAAAAGGTAGTCTTGATGATAAATAAAATTATATGTTTATGAAGGTTCTCAAAAAATTACCATTTACAATATTTGTGTATGATTTCACACTAATATGGATAAAATTAGTGAGAAATTATTTCTGAAAATTCAGGAATGTATTTTGTGAACAATTAAATTGAGAGAAAAGAATAGAAATAAGAAATAAACGATTGAGTTAAAAATGAGATGAAATCAGAGAGTTGGGTTAAAGGACTATAAACACCTATACTATCAGTATTGGCGCTTAGCTCTGTAATACCCTAAACTTTCATTTTAATAAAAATGCTGATTTTCACGTGTTGTGCACGTGCAAAATTTCGTAAGTATATTTATTTATTTTTTATAAAAATTTCATTTTGTAGTATGAACTATTATTTCTTTCCTTTCCTCTATTTTTCTAAAAAGCTTATTTTGTAAAACCTAAAACATTGTTTTCGTATTTTGAGCCCACTTTAATAATTTATTATTTTATTGTTTTGGCCCACAAGTCTATGCCCACTAATTGTGAAGCCCACAAACTTAATTAATCATTTAAATTGTCACACTTGTCATGCAGACACAATTTGTGAACAATTGATTAATTAAAATTGTACAAATTTCAAATGGAGGGGTACTAGAGGGCACGTGCATGCACGTAGTGTGCATTACACACCTTGGAGGCCGGGTGAATGCGTAAGGAGGAATGGGAGAGTGGGTGTGTGTGCATGAGTGGTTATTTGATTATGGGTGGTTGCTACAACTTACCCTCCTATCCTAGTCATCCATCTCTAACCATCTAATGAAATCCTAGCCCTCCAATCCATCCTAGAACTAGTATAAATACCCCCTACCTTCATGTATTCTACACACAAAAAAAAAAATATTGAAAGAAAGAAATTATATAGGAGAGAAATACATAAGGGAGTATATAGTTTGAGTGTGAGTTGTGTCCCAAGCTAGAGGCCGGCCCCATCCCCACACAAGGAAGCTTTCAGTTTTTGCACAAGGAGCAAGAAGGATGGCCTTTGCAACACAATTTAGGAGGGGAAGGCAACTCTCTCGCATTCTAGGAGACTCTAGGAGCTTTTATTTGGTTTTTCTCCAAAGAGGTGGGTGTTTCTTAATGCTTCTAATATTAGAATTCATGCTAGGCATGTTTTAATGAAACCATAGGAATTAACTAGTGAGAAATTGAAACCATGCTTGTTTAACTAAAGTAAAGTGGTAATATTAGAGATAAATTGATGGAATGATTACTAAGGGATAATTGTTAATTTATGTATTAGAATTCTCCATTTTGTATGTGTCACATGAATGTTAGAATAAATGAAAGAGATTGTATTTGTAAATAAATGATTGAATGCATCATGTGTAAATTAGCTGATAAAAATATAATTTTTATTCTTTAGAAATGATGATCTTTGTGTTCTAAAATATGGTAGATTGACAATAAGAAAGAGAACAATAATGTAGTGATTTTTGTGGAAACCTAACTTTAGTCATGAAAAGTTGTGCTATGGTTTTCAAATGTAGAAATTATAGACATGGAATACAAACTAGGGCTAAAATACATGTTTTAAAGAGCTAAAAATGCTTATAAAAATACTGGTTGCTGTAGATTTGTGTGTATTTTAATTCTGGAAAAAGTTGTTTTCAAAAGAGAAGAAAAAGAGACAAATTTGTTTTGAGAATTCATGAATTGTAGATATGAACAGAGAACCAAGTCAAAACCCAATTAATTTACCTTCAAATCGATATGGCCACTTAGACCATTTGGTTGGTAGAGTCTTCATTTGCTACAGTAGCGGGGGTGCTAGTCAGGGGTCTCGGGTTCGATACTGAGACTTTTCGTTTTATTTTTATTATTAAAAATTCGATTGCCGAGAGTCGATACTTAGGGAATATAACCCCTAGTTATATCGCCTTGGGGCTTTGGTGCAGTGGTCTTGTGCGCTGTCTATTAGGCCGCTGGTTGTGGGTTCGAATCCGGTTGGGGGTTTGGATTTTTTTAAAAAAATGTTTTTTTTTTGTGGGATTTTAATATTTAATTTAAAAAAAGAAGTCCTTTCTTGCAAAAAGCCTCAATTTCTTAATTACACTTTATCAAAAGTTACGTAAATTTTTGATGCTGAATATTTGCAAGTGTACAAAATCGCACAAGTAATATAGATAGGTGAATAGAGTGTCGAACCCACAGGGACTAGATATTTTACTGAGTACCGATATCGCTAGATGAATCACTATTTGGAAGATCAAATTTTATATGATAAAACAACTAAATTAACTTAATCTACTTAAAACTAACTAAATTGGTGAAGAGGGAGAGGGCTGTGAAACTATGAAGCTCTTGTACTTTGTTTAATGGTAAAATTAGTTCTAGGGCTCTTGGTTCACCTTGTTTATCACACACACAAATTATAATTCCTTATAAATAAAAATATTATCATTCCCAATTGTAGACCAAAATCCTAAAGATATTAACCACTCTATCAATGTAGTCTAAAAATTATTCTCAATTAATCCTTCGCCTATCCATCAAATTATTAATTGAGAAATTGGATTTCTTAACGGTCACGTCCTCCAATATACGGTGTTCATTTTTATTAATCACAAATAACCTGTTCGGTCCATTTATGATTTGAAAAATCATACAAATGTCTATCCACCATGTTGTATGCATAAATAGTAAAAATTAAAACACAATCAGGAAAAATAGAGTAATAATAAGGAATTAAAAAATTGTGTTCTACAAAACTCGGCTACACCTTAGCCTCTAGAAGAATAACTTCAGTTCATGTTCGATTTGTTTAGGATTGCATCAAAAATATATAGAGAATAAGAGATACAAATAGAAATTAAAATTAATGCAAACCCAAATTTCTGTCTCAAAAGTCGGAGCCAAAAGTGTTGCTGTCACGCGTCGTCACATCAACGCATCAGTCTGTCACACTGCCGTTGTCGGGCCGCATGTCCCAAAACCAGAGGCGCCACGTCAGATCGCCTTGGAGAACGCACCCGTGAGAACGAAGAAGCAGCAGCCCAACCGCACCTGTCACGTGCACCTGAGCCCAGCCACGTCAGCGTCTGCACGCGTCGCCCAGTCAGATCGCGCAGAGGAAAAGGAAGCCGCCACGTCAGCAGACAGGCCCGTCACGTCTGTCGCTTCGAAGTCAGCCGTCAGATGCTGTCTTGTTCTGCTTCGTTTCTTGCTCCGAGGCGCACGTACAAACCGAAGAAGAAGAGCACTGTAGCCACCTACCCAGTCTTTCTCTCCCTTATTCTTTTTTTTATATTAAGTTTATATTCGAAGTCAGCCGTCACCCCTTAAGTTTCTCCTCTCTCCTTTGGTTTGCATTTATAGAGTACGGGAAGAGAGTCAGGGTTTTCACTTTTTGCAGAAAAGTTCACACTCTTTCTTTATTTCCTTCCTTTAATTGATCTGAATTTCTTTCTTTCTCTTTCTTTCTTTTCTTCCTTTTCTTCCTTTTCTGCCCACCACGTGCTTCTGCATACACAAAATAATACCGGAAATTAGGATTTTTAAATAAAATAAATTTAATTAGTTTAAAATTAATTAAACTAACTACAAATCATATTTAGCTTATAAAAATCCTTTTAAAATTATTTGTCGCACTTTTAACTCAACAAAACAATAAAAATTGATAAATTCATTATTTTACTCTGTTTGTTGATTTTTTCCACAAATCTTTACTTTTTGCATCAAAAATATTATTTCTTCAAAAATTATTAATTAAATGAAATCTTATAGAAATATGATGAATTATAGACAATATCAACGAAAACAAGCCATTTTAATAGGTAAATGAGTACAAATATTTGTATATAAATTCGACACATCAAATACCCCCAAACTTAAGATTTTGCTTGTCCTCGAGCAAAAAGTAGAATCATGAACAAGGGAATAATAATAGTAGACTCGACCCATCACACTAGGAATTCTTGTCATGCAAGCATCAAAATTTCAATTAAAAATATAAACAATTGCAAATAAAGTAAAACTAAGCATACCCACTTTCTCTAGTGCAATTATTTATTCATAATTCCCAACCCAATCGCATTTGTCATGCAATTAATGTAATTATAGTATGCAACAACTCATTCTGTGATTATCCCTTTCTCTACTACAAACCGAGTAGCAAACTAGAATTTTTTTTTTTTTTTTTTTTTTTTTTCATCTCTTCTATAAGTTGTCACTTGCCTTTTGACGCGAATGCAAAACATTTGTGATGAATTCACCCGGTTACTCAACAAGCCACAAGCTTAAAGTGCTTTGCATACTCATATTTCAAGTTGCCGTTCTACGTAAGTGTAAACATTTGTGATGAATACCCCTAGTTACTAAGCAACTCAAAACATTGGAGTAGATTGACTTTATTCATAAACATTTTTCTTTTCTTTCATTATTACTCTATTTACTTAAACTCTGTTTAGGACTAGATCAAAGGGGATAATCACAAGAAAAGCGTCACATTTGTCTTTTATGTATAATAGCATGACCCACACAATTTTGTAAGGAATTTTGAAACTCAATAATCCTAAAGTAAATAAGTATACTTAATATTGCTTTATAAAAAAAATTGTTTATCCCAAAAAAATTGTTTAATGCTTATCACAATAAAGAACTCAAAAATGTAAAGGTAAGCCTAATTATAATCCTTTTGTTTTGTTTTTCTTTTCAAAAATAATAAAAAATAAAATTTTTTTGTAAACCTTCCCCCCAAACTTAAATATCACATTGTCCTCAATGGGAAAGGAAAAGAAAAATAAAAAGAATGCAAAAAGTTTAGAATATCTCCCCTGATTCGTCTTTAAATTTCTGCACGCGCAGCGTTCAGTATTTTGGCGATATCTGGAGCTGTAGATGTCGAAATTGGCTGAATTGTTTTTTGCTGGAAAGCTAAGAAGATAGGCTACAACTTCTCTTTGAATCACTTTTCCAGATTTTGACTCCAAACTGCTCAAAAACAGCCATCAATGCATGTGTTCAAAACAGCTCCGCCCCGCGACTTTTAAAATTTATGCAATCCTACAAAATAAAATCAAAAAATAAAATAAAATAAACTAAAAGATAAATCAAAACTAAATGCAATAAAAGAAAACATGGGTCGCCTCCAAGAAGCGCTAAGTTTTAAGTCTTCAGCCAGACATGGGGGTGAGATGGTTATGTGACGCCAAGATCCAACAACATTAAAACATCCTTTCTAATTTTTCTCTTCTTGTGTGGATCAGGTTCAAGCTCTAGTTTGAGGCGTTTTCTTCTAGATGATGATGTCTTTGATTCCCCCACCTCTTTGAATTTATGCTGAAAAAATGAATAAATAGAAGGTTCAGCATCCAAGTACATAACATGTTCAAAAATATTTTCTTTTTCAGGTTCAAAATTTGTTGAATTTGTTGGACATACTTCAATTGGTGATTTTCAAATTTTGCCTTATGTTTCTCGCCCACAATTAAATGTGTTTCACTTACTTGAATAGATGACTGTTTTTCAGGAGGAAAATTTATGGAATTAAAAATATCAAAAGTTACTTGCTCATGCTGAATTTATTCCTCCACAATTTGTTCAATCTCACTTTGCTTTTCAACCACATTCTGTTCGCCATTTTCTTCTTGTGGTTGCTCAATTGTCCTCCCACTTCCTAGTGTTATAACCTCTACATGCTCCTTGGGATTGACAATTGTATTGCTTGGTAATGTTCCTGCAGTGTTTTCATTAAAAATATTTGAAATTTGACTATTTTGTACCTCAAGATTGTGAATGGAAGCCGAAGTTGAATTTGCAACATTTTGAATTGCCAAATCTGTCTTTTGCATGTAGTGCATAAACATGTCTTCAAGTGTCGACTTCTTTTCTTCCTGTGAAAAATTTTGAGGGTGTATAACTGCTTCTTGATTGTTGTTCCATGGATAATTTGGGGCGTTTCTCCATCCTGAATTGTATGTGTTTGCATAATGATTGTTTTGCATTTGAAAGTTTGACACAAAATTTTCATGTACAACATTTGATGGGCGTTTCTCTTTCTTTCTTTTCTTCCTTTTCTGCCCACCACGTGCTTCTGCATACACAAAATAATACCTGAAATTAGGATTTTTAAATAAAATAAATTTAATTAGTTTAAAATTAATTAAACTAACTACAAATCATATTTAGCTTATAAAAATCCTTTTAAAATTATTTGTCGCACTTTTAACTCAACAAAACAATAAAAATTGATAAATTCATTATTTTACTCTGTTTGTTGATTTTTTCCACAAATCTTTGCTTTTTGCATCAAAAATATTATTTCTTCAAAAATTATTAATTAAATGAAATCTTATAGAAATATGATGAATTATAGACAATATCAACGAAAACAAGCCATTTTAATAGGTAAATGAGTACAAATATTTGTATATAAATTCGACACATCAATTTTTCTAAGGTTTTTGCAATTTTAATATTAATTTGAGATTAAAAAAAAATAGATTAAAAATTGGAAAAAAATATGGAATAAATTACTGAAAATTATTTGGACTTTATGAGAAAAATTTACGTAACTTTTGATAAAGTGTAATTAAGAAATTGAGGTTTTTTGCAAGAAATGACTTCTTTTTTAAATTAAATTGTCTTTTTAAATAAAGGAAAAATAAATGAGCTTTTTTGAATTATGAAGATGAAAATTAGTAATGAGGAATTTTTGAAAGTTGTGATTTGCGTGATTAATTGGACTTATAAATTGTGCTTGTAATATGAATTGAAATGAGGATAATAGATTCGTGGAATAAATGAATTATTGATTACTACTAGTTGAAACTTATTCTTACGCATAAATTGCACGTGAAATTGAATTATTGATTGTGATGAGTTATGAAAGATGTGAATACATGAATACGATGCTTATGAAATGTGAATTGTGATTAATCATGAAATGAACGTATGAGTATGAAAAGCTCGATGTTGTAATTATGAGTTGAAATTGAGAACTAGGGTGTAGCTAAGCCTTATACCGGCAATAAAAGAAATGTGGAAATGATATTTGAGATAAAAAGACCAGGGTTTGGGTCATGTGAAATAAATGAATAAGACCGGTATAGTGGGAGTGCTAACCTTAAGGGATTGATTTTATTCATGACTCAATTAAACTAAGGATTAGATACATAGTGAAGATGTGATGAAAGTAAGAGAAAAATATTGAGTATAAGGGCCATTGGATTGGCGGCATGAGAGTATTCACAGGATGTCCCATGATGTGTCAAGATAGGGCATGGATACTGCTCCAGAGTACTGTCCCGGTGGCAATGCTCGTGGGGTGTTTGATGACTGCGGGTGGTGTAATGTTTTTGGTAGGAGTTGAATTACCACAGGATGCCTGCATGATGAGTCATGTGTCAGTGCATTGGGATTCCCTCTAGGCCGCCTAGACATGAGTTCGTAGGTCAGAAAATATCTAGGATACTTACCGTAGTTACAGTAGTAGATTAAGTCATGACGAGGGATTGAACCCTACAAGATGAAGAATGGTTAAGGGCTTGCCCTCGGACCTATGTAGTATGGGCTGCATAGACTCTGAACAAGTGCGCATTAGTGTCATATAATACAAATAATTGCATTAAGGACTAAGTGCACATTCACAACACGACATCATTAGAATAGTCCCTTTAGCATTGTTTGTGAACAAGTTTGTGGTTTGCTACGAATTGAGAATCGTTATACTATTTTCGGCATAGAGAGGATGGTCGTATATAATATTTTGTCAGTTGAATGAACTGACGCGCCAACAGTTTTACATGCAGGGTAAAGATGCTTGACAAATTGAAGTATACATGCTGCTCAAGATTGATTTAAATGTTGTTTCATGTAATTTATTGTAAAATTGTTTTCGCTGTAATAATGTAAAGGTATAATGTAACTCTAATGTAAGAAATATTTTTATTTCCTTGTAAAATTGTACGAAAGAAGTGTAAAGATCCTGTAGAACTTCGAATTCAGTTATATTTTGGAATTCGGAGTGTTACAGAGTGGTATCAGAGCACGCTTCTAAGTAGTACAAATTTATAAGGAACGACACCCTAGAAGTGGACATTAGAGTGTGTGTTAAGTCTAGAGATTTAAATGTAAGTCACTTACATTTGTGTTGCTCTATTATTTATGCTTCTTCTTCTCTATCTTTAAGATGGCGGACCACTTCGACCCAGCTGGAGATGACAATTGGCACATCAATGAGGAAGATGACTACCCCGGGCAAGCTGATTCAGACGAGGATGATCTCGAAGAAGTAGAAGAGGAATGGCCTGAGTTCCGAGAGATTACTCCACCTCCGGATTCATCTGATGATTCTTCTGACAGAAAGGAACCAGTTCCGGGTAATCTCATTGTGTCTCTTCAGAGGCAGGTAGAGACTCTACGGGAGAGAGTCGGACTATTGGAGACTCAGTTGGCGAAGCGCAAGGATGATTTTACAGTTCTCAGTCATTGTGTTTGGAAACTCGAGAAGAGGAAAAACATGACCAATGTACTGAAGGAGGAAGTGGAGGAACTATGGGGAGAGCTTCGTGAAGCCAAGAGGAACCGTAGGAATTAGACTGTTGTGTCCTCTTACTTTTTTCATTTTGATGTCAGAAATATTTTAAATTCGAATGTATAAAGTTTGAAATTCAATGAAATGGAAAAGTTGATTTAAAATTAATGTTTATACTTCGAATTTAATGGATCTTTTGCATCAGAATATGGCTGGAAGATGAGCTCGAAATGGTGAAGGTCTACACTTTGAAACAGAGCTAGCGAGGGTCTATCAGACACTCAATGCCATTGCCATGAATTAGGAAAGGGTGCCTGCGAATCTAGTACCCGAAGCAATCAAACTCATGGAATCATTTAAACGGATGAAACCACCGATGTTTGAGGTGAAGTCAGACCCTGACATGGCTGACAATTGGATCCGACAGGAAGAGACTATCTTCGAAGTCTTGGAGACTCCGGAGGGCAGCAAGGTGAAGTTGGCGACACTGCAATTCGAGAAGGATGCGACTGTGTGGTGGCAGTCGATTAAGAAGACGATGGGAGACTTGGTTCTTGGCTGCGAGGAATTCTTGGAGGAATTCCGTAGTCATTATTTTCCCTCAGACGTCCAGGAGAAGAAGGCCATGGAGTTTATGTCGCTGCAGCAGGGTGGCATGTCGGTTAGGGAGTATGAGACCCGATTCACTCAGCTCTCAAGATATGCACCCGAATTGGTGATGGATGAGGCGAAGAAGGCTCGAAAGTTTGAGCATGGTTTGAGGCCAAGTTTGAGATCCAGGATGATACCCCTCGGTATCAGGAGATTTGACAAGCTGGTCAAACGAGCGACAGCCACAGAGGAGGACATGGAGCAGTTCCATGCTGTTCAGAATCGGAGGAACAACTGGAATACGGGGAGGAGGCCCACAGTTTCTGGCAGTGTCAGGGGACAGCCACCGGCTCAATGGTTCAAGCATACGGGTGCGAATGCTGTTCAAGTGGCAGGAAGACCCGGGAATACTTGGGTGAGACCTCCAGTGACTTGTTTCAACTATGGAGAGACAGGACACTACAAATCTCATTGCCCCAAATTGCAGGATGTCGTCCGTAATGGGCCAACTCAGCAGATCGAAAAGAAGCCATACCAGCAGGGGCGAGTATTTGCCTTGACCGAAGCTAACGCTGGTGAAGTGGATCACGTCATCACTGGTATGAGGGAGGACGTTTAGAGTGTTTTCTGTTATCTTTTTTCCTGTTAATTAGTACACTATTATGTAATGAGCGTGTGTTATGTAACAGGAGAACTTATTTTGAATGGAAAGAAAGCTGTTGTTTTGTTCGATACTGGGTCCTCTCATACTTTTGTATCACCTAAGTTTGCTAAAGTTCTGGGAGTCGAACCGAAGATATTTCCAGGCAAGGTTTTAGCAGTAGCTACTCCGTTAGGGGAGACTCTAACCACTGATCGGTACTATGCTGACTGCGAGATCGTGATTGGAGATAGAATTTTCAGGATCGATCTTATCGAGCTGAATGTTTTGGGAGTCAATGTTATCATTGGCATTGATTGGATGTCGGTGTACAGTTCGAATATCGAGTGCAAGACCAAGACAGTAATAGTGAAGGCTCCAAGTGGACCTGAGTCACTTTCCAAGGGAAGAGAAGATGTTCTGGTCTGGTGACTATCTACAAGAGGGATGTTCCTGCAGAGGTGCAGCAAATTCCTGTGGTTCGGGATTATCCGACTGTGTTCTTGGAATATTTGCCTGGGTTACCCCCACATCGTGATGTGGAGTTTAGTATCACTATTCAGCCAGGGAGTGCACCTATTTCCAAGGCATTGTACAGGATGGTGCCTGTGGAGCAGGT
The DNA here is from genome assembly GCA_017893485.1 of Hemerocallis citrina. Taxonomy (NCBI): domain Eukaryota; kingdom Viridiplantae; phylum Streptophyta; class Magnoliopsida; order Asparagales; family Asphodelaceae; genus Hemerocallis; species Hemerocallis citrina. The sequence goes on along the minus strand of CM030363.1, from coordinate 126,692,560 downwards.
TGAGATCAAATGGTAGATTGAGGAACTGTTGGAGAAGGGCTTTATTCAACCGAGTGCGTCATCTTGGGTAGCGCCGGTGCTTTTGGTAACGAAGAAGGATGGTTCAATGAGGATGTGCATCGATTACCGAAAGCTGAATAAGGTCACTGTTCAGAATAAGTATCTAATTCCACGAATTGATGACTTGTTCGATCATCTACAAGGAGCAGCTGTTTTCTCCAAAATAGATCTTCAATCAGGATATCATCAAGTTTGAGTGAAAGCTGGAGATGTGCATCAGACTGCATTCAGAACTCGACACGGGCATTACGAATTCTTAGTTATGCCGTTTGGGGTGACGAATGCGCCTGCAATCTTCATGGACATGATGAACGGAGTTCTGAGGCCGTTCATTGATTCTTTCGTCGTAGTGTTTATCGACGATATTCTTGTGTACTCCAAGTCGGAGAAGGAACACACGGAGCATCTGGCAGCAGTTTTGAGGAAGCTTCAAGAGCAGGTATGACAAGTTGTCCAAGTGCGATTTCTGAAAATCTGAAGTGGCATTCCTAGGTCACATCCTTTCTAAGGAGGGAGTGGTAACTGATCCTCAGAAGATAGAGGCAGTGAGAAATTGGGCAAGGCCTACTACAGTGAAGGAAATCAGGAGTTTCTTTGGGCTAACTAGATATTACAGGAGATTCATCCAGGGCTACGCTCAGATAGCCGCGCCACTTACTGGTCTGACAAAGAAGAATGTGAACTTCATGTGGACCGAACAGTGCGAGGCAAGCTTTCATGAGTTGAAAGAGAGGCTGACTACTGCTCCCATTTTGGCTTTGCCTAGAGCAGTTATTGAGTATGATGTCTACAGCGATGCTTCACATCGTGGGCTTGGTTGTGTCTTAATGTAAGAAGGAAAAGTAATTGCTTATGGGTCTAGGCAACTAAGACCGCATGAGAAGAATTCCCCGACTCATGATCTAGAGTTGGCTGCGATTATCTTAGCCTTAAAGCAATGGAGACATTATGTGTATGGTGAGAAGCTGAACATGTACACCGACCATAAAAGCTTGAAGTACATCTATCAGCAAAAGGATCTGAACCTGAGGCAAAGGAGATGGCTGGAGGTACTTGAGGACATTCGTCCAGAGATTAAGTATCATCCTAGGAAGTCTAATGTCGTTGCTGATGCACTTAGCTGCATGAGCAGTCTGGCGAGTTTGATTACAACTCAAAGGCAGCTGGCAGAGGAGTTGGATCGGGCTGGTATTGAAGTGGTTCTGCAGGGCTTGGGATTATCTTTAGCTCAGTTGAGGCTTCAACTGACGCTGAACGAAAGGATTATTGCAAGTCAGAAGGAAGATGCAGAGATTCAGAAGATGAAGGAGCAAGTTGGTGCTGGCAAGTTACCCGGATTTCAAATCAGGGATGAAGTGCTGTCGTTTGGAGAAAGGCTGTGTGTTCCGGATCAGTCGAACTTGAAAGAAAGTATTCTTCTGGAGGCACATGCTACTCTTTTTTCAGTACATTCTGGGAGTACCAAGATGTATAAGGACATTAAACAGCATTTATGGTGGTCAAGTTTGAAGTGGGATGTGGCTGAATTTGTGTCGAGGTGTGAGATTTGTCAACAAGTCAAAGCCGAGAATCAGAAACTCGGAGGTCTATTGCAACTGTTACCTATTTCGGAATGGAAGTGGGATGACATCAGTATGGATTTCATCACGAGTTTGCCTAAGAGTCCTAAAGGCAATGATGCGATTTGGGTCATAGTCGATTGACTAACCAAGTCCGCTCACTTCTTGGAGATGAAACTCACTGCTTCGATGGACAAGTTGGCTGAGATGTATGTTGGTGAGATCGTCAGGCTTCATGGTGTTCCGTTAACCATTATGTCTGATCGAGATGCGCGGTTTACTTTGCATTTCTGAAGAAGTCTTTAGACAGCTTTGGGTACAAAGACAGATTTCAGCACTGCTTTTCATCCCCAGACCGATGGGCAGACCGAGAGAGTCAACCATATTCTTGAGAACATGCTTCGGTGCTTTGTACTAGACTTTGGAGGCAGTTGGTAAATGCATTTACCTTTGGTGGAGTTTGCCTACAACAACAGTTTTCATACTAGCATTGGGATGGTGTCGTACGAAACTTTGTATGGAAGGAAGTACAGGATGCCTGTCTGTTGGTTCGAAGTTGGGGAGCGTCAGATGTTTGGGCTTGAGATTGTGCAGCAAACCTCTGAAAAGATTGATCTGATCAGGAAGGGGTTGGTGGATGCTCCAATTAGGCAGAAGAGCTATGCAGACAACCGGAGGAAGGACCTTGAGTTTGAGGTTGGTGACTTTGTCTTTCTGAAGGTATCGCCCAGCAAAGGAGTAATCCGATTCGGCAATGGTGGAAAGTTATCCCCAAGCTTCATAGGCCCGTATAAGATATTGAAAAGGATCGGGAAAACTGCTTACCGGCTTGAATTACCAAAAGAATTGTCTCAGGTGCACAATGTCTTTCATGTGTCTATGCTGAGAGGTTACATTCCAGATCCACGTCATCATTTGCCCGAAATGTCAGAGGGTTTGCAGTTGGATCTGAGTTACATTGAGCTTCCAATTGAGATTGTTGATCGTCAGAAGAAAGTCTTGAGGAATAAGACGATATCGATGGTCAAGGTAGTCTAGAGAAACCAGTTGGTTGAAGAGGCTACTTGGGAATATGAGGAGAGGATGGTGAAGGATCATCCTGAGCTCTTTGTTTGATTGTATTTTCTTCTTGTGTTTTGTTTTCTCACTCTTTAATTGTAGTTCCGGGGACGGAACTATTCTAAGGAGGGAGTGTTGTAATACCCTAAACTTTCATTTTAATAAAAATGTTGATTTTTCATGTGTTGTGCATGTGCAAAATTTCGTATGTATATTTATTTTCTTTTTATAAAAATTTTATTTTGTAGTATGAACTATTATTTCTTTCATTTCCTCTATTTTCTAAAAAGCTTATTTTGTAAAGCCTAAAACATTGTTTTCTTATTTTGAGCCCACTTTAATAATTTACTATTTTATTGTTTTGGCCCACAAGTCTAAGCCCACTATTTGTGAAGCCCACAAACATAATTAATCATTTAAATTGTCACAATTGTCACGTAGACACAATTTGTGAACAATTGATTAATTAAAATTGTACAAATTTCAAATAGGGGGGTACTAGAGGGCACGTGCATGCACGTAGTGTGCATTGCACACCTTGGAGGCCGGGTGTATGCTTAAGGAGGAATGGGAGAGTGGGTGTGTGTGCATGGGTGGTTATTTGATTATGGGTGGTTGCTACAACTTCCCCTCATATCCTTGACATCCATCTCTAACCATCTAAAGAAATCCTAGCCCTCCAATCCATCCTAGAACTAGTATAAATACCCCCTACCTTCATGTATTCTACACACAAAAAAAAAAAAAAAATTATTGAAAGAAAGAAATTATATAGGAGAGAAATACATAAGGGAGTATATAGTTTGGTGTGAGTTGTGTCCCAAGCTAGAGGTCGGCCCCATCTCCACACAAGGAAGCTTTCCGTTTTTGCACAAGAAGCAAGAAGGAGGGCTTTTGCAACACAATTTAGGAGGAGAAGGCTACTCGCTCGCATTCTAGGAGACTCTAAGAGCTTTTATTTAGTTTTTCTCTAAAGAGGTGGGTGTCTCTCATTGCTTCTAATATTAGAATTCATGCTAGGTATGTTTTAATGAAACTATAGGAATTAACTAGTGAGAAATTGGAACCATGCTTGTTTAACTAAAGTAGAGTGGTAATATTAGAGATAAATTGATGGAATGATTGCTAAGGGATAATTGTTAATTTATGTATTAGAATTCTCCATTTTGTATGTGTCACATGAATGTTAGAATAAATGAAAGAGATTGTATTTGCAAATAAATTATTGAATGCATCATGTGTAAATTAGCTGATAAAAATATAACTTTTATTCTTTAGAAAAGATGATCTTTGTGTTCTAAAATGTGGTAGATTGACAATAAGAAAGAGAACAATAACGTAGTGATTTTTGTGGAAACGTAACTTTAATCATGAAGAGTTGTGCTATGGTTTTCAAATGTCGAAATTATGGACATGGAATACAAACTAGGGCTAAAATACATGTTTTAAAGAGCTAAAAATGCGTATAAAAATACTGGTTGCTGTAGATTTGTGTGTATTTTAATTCTGAAAAAAGTTGTTTTCAAAAGAGAAGAAAAAGAGACAAATTTGTTTTGAGAATTCATGAATTGTAGATACGAACAGAGAACCAACTCAAAACCCAATTAATTTACCATCAAATCGATATGGCCACTTAGACCATTTGGTTGGTAGAGTCTTCATTTGCTACAGTAGCGGGGGTGCTAGTCAGGGGTCTCGGGTTCGATACTGAGGCGTTTCATTTTTTTTTTTGTTATTTTGTTAAAAATCCGATTACCGAGAGTCGATACTTAGGGATTATAGCCCCTAGTTATATCGCCTTGGGGCTTTGGCGCAGTGGTCTTGTGCGCTGTCCTGCTGGTTGTGGGTTCGAATCCAGTTGAGGGTTTGGATTTTTTTTTAAAAATTGTTATTTTTTGTGGGATTTCAATATTAATTTGAGATTAAAAAATAGATTAAAAATTAGGAAAAATATGGAATAAATTACTGAAAATTATTTGGAATTTATGAGAAAAATTTACGTAACTTTTGATAAAGTGTAATTAAGAAATTGAGGCTTTTTGCAAGAAAGGACTTCTTTTTGAAATTAAATTGTCTTTTTAAATAAAGGAAAAATAAATGAGCTTTTTTGAATTATAAAGATGAAAATTAGTAATGAGGAATTTTTGAAAGTTGTGATTTGTGTGATTAATTGGACTTATAAATTGTGCTTGTAATATGAATTGAAATGAGGATAATAGATACGTAGAATAAATAAATTATAGATTACTACTAGTTGAAACTTATTCTTACGCATAAATTGCATGTGAAATTGAATTATTGATTGTGATGAGTTATGAAAGATGTGAATACATGAATACGATGCTTATGAAATGTGAATTGTGATTAATCATGAAATAACCTTATGAGTATGGAAAGCGCGATGTTGTAATTATGAGTTGAAATTGAGAACTAGGGTGTAGCTAAGCCTTATACCGGCAATAAAAGAAATGTGGAAATGATATTTGAGATAAAAAGATCAGGGTTTGGGTCATGTGAAATAAATGAATAAGACCGGTATAGTGGGAGTGCTAACCCTAAGGGATTGATTTTATTCATGATTCAATTAAACTAAGGATTAGATACATAGTGAAGATGTGATGAAAGTAAGAGACAAACATTGAGTATGAGGGCCATTGGATTGACGGCGTGAGAGTATTCACAAAATGTCCCATGATGCGTCATGATAGGGCGTGGATACTGCTCCAGTGTACAGTCCCAGTGGCGACGCTCGTGGGGTTTTTGATGATTGGAGGTGGTGTCATGTCTTTTGTAGGAGCTGAATTATCACAGGATGCCTGCATGATGAGTCATGTGTCAGTGCGTTGGGATTCCCTCCTAGACATGAGTTCGTAGATCAGAAAACATCTAGGATACTTACCGTAGTTACAGTAGTAGATTAAGTCTTGACGAGGGATTGAACCCTACAAGATGAAGAACGGTTAAGGGCTTGCCCTCGGACCTATGTAGTATGGGCTGCATAGACTCTGAACAAGTGCGCATTAGTGTCATATAATATAAATAATTGCATTAAGGACTAAGTGCACATTCACAACACGACATCATTAGGATAGTCCCTTTAGCTTTGTTTGTGAACAAGTTTGTGGTTTGCTAAGTATTAAGAATCGTTATACTATTTCCGGCATAAAGAGGATGGCCGTGTATAATATTTCGTCAGTTGAATAAACTGACGTGCCCACAGTTTTACATGCAGGGTAAAGATGCTTCACAAATTGAAGTATACATGCTGTTCAAGATTGATTTAAATGTTGTTTCATGTAATTTATTGTAAAATTGTTTCCGCTGTAATAATGTAAAGGAATAATATAACTCTGATGTAAGAAATATTTTTATTTCCTCGTAAAATTATACGAAAGAAGTGTAAAGATCCTATGGAACTTCGAATTCAGTTGTATTTTGGAATTCGGGGGTTACAGGATCTTGTGGCTAGCGCAGGAGCCAGCTCACCTAGTGCTGCTACATGTCGTGCTTAGGGTTTCTAGGTTGCGGGTTCGAAACCGAGGGGGCTCTGTCTCTTCTAAAATTTTTGGAGATTAATAGATTAGCACTTTGGGAGTACAAAAGTGACTCAGAGCGACTTATATTGCAACCGTGAGTTGGCTCATTGGTTTGGGTAACTGTGGGTTATCCTGTTAGTCCTGGGTTTGATTCCGGTTATACACATTTGGGGTTTTTATTTTTATTTTGTGGTTTTTCATGCCTAAAAAATTCGGAATCTTCATAGAAATATTATAGAATATTATTAGAACACTTGGGAATTATTTCATATTATTCTAAGAGATATTTTGAGAATTTAAATGTCACATTCATGTGTTAGATGAGTTTTTTAAATTCAGGTTTAGAAAGAAAAACGTACATGATTAAAGATTTAAAGAGATGGTTATAATAAAATCAAACACATGATTAGGAGATTAAATCAGAAATTTCTAGTGATTAATCTTAAAAAGATTGTGTATTAAAAAATGATGATTTAAATCTTAAAGAACTTTGGTATTAAGGAATATACTGGAAATGTAGAAAAGTATGAAAGGATTTTATTAACTAAAAGAGCATGAACATTTATTAAAGTGAATAGTTTGGTTGGTTAACCAAGAAATTGTCTACAAAATTTTGATTTGAGAAATTTATATTGAATGTTGTTATAAGAAGTTGAATACTTCATGATCTATAAACATAAAGAAACAGGATAAAGAAGAAATGATGGATAATGAATGAAATGGTTATGTTGAGGTCAGATATAACCTAATTGATCTCTATAATGAGATGGTTGTTGGAATCTAGAGACTAGACGAGACCCTTAGTAATTGGCAATTTGTGAATAAAAAAATTTGAGAAGTAGCCAGTGTGGGCTAATATTCTCGTGTGCTGATTTAAGTCTGGTAGGGTAAGCTAGCTCTAGGTTCTGATGATTATAATTAAACCTAAGGATAGGCACTAGGAGAAGATGTGATGAAACTTGGGCAAACGCAAGTGGGGCGCCTCTATATAGTTTGACGATGGAATCCAGGACTATAGACCCAGTTTAACGGTAGACTCTGGGACTGTGGTTGCTTGCAATGTGAGACGAGCCTTAACTAAATCCATGACTATAATTGATTTGACGGTGGACTCCAGGATTATGAATAGTCGAGCGGATGGGAGGCCGGTCTCCAATGTATATGCGTATACCGGGGCTAGAGGGGCACTTGCGGGATGTTCGCTCGACGAGGATTCTGTATGGTTTAACGGTGGACTCAGGGACTGGAATCCGTACTGGTGGAATGTCTAAACCTTTCTTTTGTTACCGTAGTAGGTTTTTCATGGCAAGGGATTAAACCCTATATTGTGGAGTACGTAAGGGCTTGCCCTCGGACCTATGTAATATGGAATGCATAGAATCCAAACAAGTATGCATTAGTTTCATCGTAGTGTAATGTCTGCATTAGATATTAAGTTCATATCATACACTGGCATGTTTAGGATAGTCACTTTTAACACTTTATTGTGCTCCAGTTTGTGTTTGCTAAAGTAAGAGAATCATTGTATTATAGCATTGCGTCAGTTGTACGCAACTAACGTGCCCACAGTTTTCCAGTGCAGGACTTGGATTGGTAAAAGGCATAGAGATGAATTGATGCCTATGATTATTTCCATGTTAATGTTGTTGAATGTTAACTTTGTATATTTTGTTGCAACTTCCGCTGTGTATTTTTGTAACAGACATTGTGTAATAAAAAGTTTTAAATTCCTTGTAAAATTGTACGAATTGAAGTAAAAGATCCAGTTGTGCTACGAATTACATGTAAGTGGAATTCGGGGAATTACAGTTGTAGCCTGAGAATGCATCCATGAAACTGATGAGCTCGTGTCCGGACGTCGCGTCGATAAGGGCATCGATGCTTAGGAGGGGGTAAGGATCATTCGGGCAAGCCTTGTTAGGATCTGTGAAATCGAGGCAGATCCTCCACTTCCCGTTGGCCTTTTTGACCCTCACAACTTTGGCTAGCCCTTCGGGGTAGCTCACTTCCCGAATGAAGTTGGAGGAGAGGAATTTTTGTACCTCCTCCTTGGCCGCCTGTAGTCGATCAGGGGCAAACTTGCGGCGCCTCTGTTGCACTAGTTTGTAGTCTGGGCGAATACTTAGTTTGTGCATTATAAGAACCTCAGAGATTCCCGGCATATCCGAGGGTACCCAAGCAAATAGATCCTGACTCAGACAACTGCAGTTGATGATCTTTTGCCTTAGGTCTAGAGGAAGGGATCAGCTCACTTAGAATTATTTGGATGGGTCGTCTTCGGAGAATGGGATCTCTTCCAGCTCATCGACCGACTCTAAACCGGTCGTACTCCTTTCAAAGGGAAGGTCAACCACATTGAGGGGCAAGACTTTCAATCCCATGGCATCCATGTAGCAAGTTCAGGCGGCCTCCTGGTTACCTCGGACAATGCCTACCCCGTGCTTAGTGGGGAACTTCATTTCATGTGGTACACCAAGGGTACCGCCTAGAGGGACGTGAGGCCGGGTCAACCAAGGATGGTGTTGTAAGCAGCTTGGACATTTACCACCATGATGTCCACGGTTTCGGTTCGGGAAGCCAGAGCCTATCCGGCTGAAACGTCGAGGGTTACGATTCCCTCGATTTTAAAGAGAGCCCTTGATAACCCCTAAGAATCCCAATAGTGTGTACCCCGCCGGTTTCAACTTTTCCCTGGGGAGTTTTAGGTCGTCGAAGGCTGCCAGAAACAGAACATTCACTGAACTCCCATTGTCAAATAGGACGCGGCCGACCTAGTGATTCGCTAAGCTGAGGCTAATGACGAGGGCAGCAATGTGGGAGTCAGGCACCCTAGAGGTCTTCGTCCAAGAATGAGATCAGTAACACCCCGCAAAATTGAGTTATACCAATTTTGGGCCACGTGTGTTACACACATGTATTTTGTACCATTATGTGTAATATTCGTAACGTATTTTAATATAATTATCCAATGTATTTTGTATTTCGACTATTTATACATTTTCCATCCTCTTAAAATTCATTTTTATCCTATTTTGAGCCAACTCCAATATCAATTTTAATCTTGTGTTTTATGTCAACTCTAGACACGAGATAAATCTTCCAAAGAACAAAGTTGCATGTACTTTTAATACACGTGTCGATTACATATATTTATTTATTTTTTAAAAATTAATGAATTGAGTATGTTTACTTTTATTTGTGCATGAAACTTTTTATTATAATTAGTTTAAACTTGTTTTTGTTAAATCCATGTTAAATTGAGTAACATATGTATTTAGTAAATAGAATTCCTATTTTTTTGTTGATTATGTGTGCACACAACACCCATTCAAAAACCCGTGCATACAACACACTTTTCAAATCCGGGCATTGCCCACTCATTTTTTGGCCGGCTAATTCAGTAGGAGGGAAAAAGGGAAAAGAATTTTTGAATGGATTAGAGGGTAGTTAATGAGACTTAGTGGGTAGTTTAATCAACTCCGTATTTCCTACTCCTTTATAAAAATCTCCAACCAGCCAATGCAAAAGAATCTTCATTTTCCATTTTCAGAGATGTATACTCACTACTAGTCTTTTGGAGCTCGGAATTTTTGGAGGAGGCGAATTGGAGAGCTTGTTAAGAGTCCAATTTGTTAGGAAATACTTTAAAGCTTCAAGAAGGTGAGTGTTTCTTTAATTTCTAGTAGTTTTCTTATGTACAATTTTGCCATGAAATTATGATTATATGTAGCTTTAAATTATTTTAGATGGTAAATACATTTTTAAATGCATGTTGATTAATCTATGTTTAATGAGGTGATATTAAAAGAAAAGAGAATTTGACATCATGCATTAAAATTCTAAGATTTTGAAGTATGAAAATGCTATGTTATACTAGCCAATTTGTTAAGTGGAAACGAATGTATTATAGTGATAAATAAGTGTGAAATGTAAGTGTAGAATTGATTGCTCATACTGGTATGGATCGATTATATTGATGTTGATGTGTAAATTAGATAGATAAACTTGTGGATAATATGAACAATAAACTTTTCCATGATGTTATTCTCTGTAATATAGAATTTAAATTAGTACAGGTCAGGAACATGCATTTTGATGTCAGAGTAATGTAATTGTAGTGAAGTACAGTAAGAGTATATATTTATTTTATGAGAAGATTTCGACAGTGAATGAGAAGTGAGAATTTGTTTATGGCGGTCAACTATAGGCGATGTGTATAGTGCTCATAGTCGCAGGTTCGATTCTGCCTGAGTGCAAATTGATCTCATTTTTTCTTAAAAACCATTCGGAGTAAGATTTAATTCATATTGATTAATCTTGATTCAGTAGACAGAATTGGAGGCTTGATAGCCTGATCTGTGAGTGTGGGTTAGGGTGCTATGCGTAAGGGTTGGGTGGTTCTCTGGTTCGAGCCTTCAGAACGTGCTTGGGTTCGATTTTGCACAGGGTCATTTACTTTTTCATTATTACAAGTTTGCATATTTTGCATGTCTTTTCATTGAGAAAGGGGGTAAATTAATCTAAAATATTAATGGAATATTTTGAAATAATTATATCTATATAATAAAACACAAAGAAAGCTATCAAGTGGCTCACATTCAATCTATCCCAAAATCAATGGACCAGATCTACTCTCACAAAACATATTTTCCAGCCCAAATTTCAAACTCCACAAATTTCAAAATCCACACACACACTCTCTCCCTTCCCCAAAATACCTCCTTTTCTCTTTTACTCATTACCGCTCACTCCTTCTCTCTCACTGTCTCCTTCTCTCTCTCTCTCCCCCCGCTCTCTCTCTCATCGATTTGAGCCACTTGATAGCCCCCCCTCTCTCTCTCGCTCTCTCTCGACGCTGCCCTAAACCCTCCATTAATTAAAAATCGCAACTTTTGAACCAATTCGTTTCCTCTTCTCCTCAAACCCCAAATTAGGCTTAGTGTCAGGGGTTAGAAAATGTCGAATTAGAGCATCTGAATTAGAGCATCCCCAATGAAGGTGAAGACTATATCTCGATCGACCGACGAATTCACTCGCGACCGAAGCAATGACCTCCAAAAAGTTTTCCGCAACTACGACCCCAACCTCCGCCCTCTTGAACGTGCCACCGAGTACACAAGGGCTCTCAATGCGGCAAAGTTGGAAAAGGTGGAGTCTTCTTCATCCCTTTTGTTCTGTTCTTGAATTTGGGGTTATTTAGGGTTTACGGCTTTGAGAAATTTGCGAGGCCTTTCGTTGGAGCGATGGACGGGCATGTTGATGCGGTTTCGTGCATGGCGAAGATTCCGAATCATTTGAAAGGGATTTTTTCAGGGTCGATGGATGGAGGTATGCAAAGATTGCAACTTTTTGCATTGTTCATGGTTTAGTGAAATTCACCTTATAATAGTCATTTTAATTTTTAATTTTTAATTTTTGCTGTATGCATTTTTAATTTTTTAATTTTTAATTTTTGGTTCTGAGGAACTGTTGATTTTTTAGATTTTGGTTCTGAAGAACTGTTGGTTTCAGATTATAGAGGGGCATGATGAGATGGAGAATGAGATTGCAAGCATGATGATGAGGGGCAGGCTCGGATCGAAGAATTGTTGAAGAATCTTCGAGTAAGTAATTGTTTAATTGATTTATAGTTGTTAGTGTTTTGCTTACCGTGAACAATATTGATAGCTTGGTGACAATCAGATGATCTGTTGAATCAACAATAGAGGTTCATAATGCAGTTTAGATTTGTTGTTACATCTGAAAAAAGGTGAAATGCACCAAAATGTTTTGGTGGCCGTGAGGGTTGAGGGATTTCGATTTATGTTTTGGTGGTTGTAATACATTAAAAGGAGTTCTTCAAAATGTTTTAAAGTTTGGAAGAGTTCTTACTTATTTTAAATGTTTTAAATGTTTTAAAGTCTTTAGACTATTTTCAGAAGAGTTGATTATTGTTGAAGGAGTAGAATTTCTGTTCCATATATGATATATGATATGTATCTCAAGAGAACATGCCTCAGTTTAGTTTGATGAATTGATTCGTATCCTACTTTGACCAAGCCAAGGATTAACTAGAGTAGAAACATTTTGGTTGATGAAGATTTAACACTAGCAGTTGAGTTCTCAACACCACAAATAATTATTTAAACACTATTTCTCATTTGAAATTTTAACTGTATCCCATGGAAACTTAGAGCAGCAGTTCTGTTACTACCCGACTATAATAACCCCAAGTTGATGGTTCACAGGGACATGAAGTTATCATTAAATCATGACCATGCATCAAGAGGTTTCCCTCTAATATATTTGATCATAGCCATCCATCTGATTTTCCTAACCCATTTAAGATCTTCAGTTTCATTGAAATCAGATGTTTTATCATTCATCAAGTTATTGTTTCTATTTAACATGTGCATACACGTGCCACGAATCTGTATATGTGTGTAAGTTTGAACTTCCAATTAAACAATTTTATTAAAAGGAAGTATTTAATGGATTCAGAATGTGACGATTGAACTCCAATCTGATAACAGATCTATAGCTTCTACACTGTACCTTTAAAAATTTGAACTTCTTTTCCCTGTGTTTTTATAAAAACATTTGCAAATTTAAATTTCAACCCTTTGAAATAGGTAAGAAAAAAAAACCAAGAAAAATATGGCCTCCACTCATAAAAATTGATGCAATTGATGAGTTGATGAATTAAATATATGTTGAGAATTGATGAAATGCTCCTTTTGGAGTGTACATGTAGTAGAAATCATGCATGCATTGGAAATTTGGAACTCCATACCCTATTAATTTTTTTTGGGTTTTTTCCACATAGGCCACCTACAAATTCACTAATTGTTCATAGTGCCTTGAAAACAAACGTCAACCTAACCTTTTTCGAAGAAGTGTGCATGAAACACATGGTCCGCCCTCACATTCTTGGAAGAAGCTTCCATATATGAAAAACATGGAAATGTGAACCCATTAAAGGTTGAAATTTTAATATTGGTGTGAACCCATTGTGCTGCCATTTTTTAACCAAAGATTAAGCATATAATTCATACTTGGTTGGTAAAATAGTTTCACCATATGAAACATTGGTGTGAACCTTTTTTTTTCTTTTTCTCCCGAACCTTTTTTTATTAAAAAAGGGTATGTAAAATTACCAAAATACCTCTCCAACGGATTTATACTAGCCAGATTTGGGGGTATTTTGGGAAATTGAAGAAATACATATTCTATATATACAACCTCATTTCGTTCAATTCTCTTTACAAGTTCACTCAACTCTCTCTGCTATTTATGAGATTTAGTAAAAGTATCTTTAGTTGTGCGTCTTTATGAGATTTCTTCTAAGTTATTATCTAGGATGCATCTTAAGTTATTATCTTCAGTTGTGCTATTTTTTGTTTCCTTAAGGAAATGGTCCTCCAGTTAGGGCAAAACTTTCACCAGCATATTCCACGGATTCAAAGAAAAATTCCTTCTGACAACCCAGAAATGCATAGGAGACAAAAATTCCTTCTGACAAAAATGTTCAGCTTATCCTAACAAGCTGTAGTTGTAGTTTATAAACTACAATTCCCTTTTTTACCTAATTGTCTCTAAACTAAACCTCTTTATCAGGACCACCTGCAAATTGGGAAGAAATTCTCGAGGGAATCATGAAAATGGGGGCTACTGATGTTGCTCCAGTTGACTCCATGGAATGCGAAAAAGCGGGAAGTTTTTTGCCACCTAAGGTAATATTTTTCTCGAGATCTGTGCTGGAACCCTATACACATATCTATAGGTGCAAGTTTATGTTTAGAGCAAGCAATATATACTTTTCTACATATTGAGTGAACTGCATTATTTTCGAGGCATTTATAATGTCAATATTGATATTGTGTTCATTCTAAATAATGAGAATGCATCCACATTTTCTTTTTATTGCATTTTATTACAAGTTTCTTTTTAAAGAAGGATTAATTAACTAATTAAGCATTTATCTGTTTTTTTAGGAGAGAAGATTTACAGTATTTCAGAATTACATTTAATGATACCTATGTAAAACTTGCATCGACGACATCTGTTTGATGAATTATTTTGGTAGTGCACGAAATCTGTGTGATGCTTAAGTTGTTTTTGTGTTTGGAATGGGTAGGTGAATATGCGGAGAGAGGGTTCAGTGTTCTTGGTGATGGGCGGCTGGATATGCATATGAACCTGCAGGTAAGAACATGTGAAATGCATGTTTATAAAGTATCTGGCCGTAGCAAATATTTATTTGTTATGCATATTTTTTTTGATGTTTTGCAACTTAAGTCTATATGTACAAATTGTTCATGTTATCTGTTACAAATTAATGTGAGTCTACTTGCCCCAAATCTAACTTGGGGGTGTGGAATCTTCATTTTGTAGTAACTTTGCTACCTCATATCTACATAAATAGTCGAAACTAGATATGACGAGAGCAATGTGAGCACCCGCACCCGCAAATGCACGCGCGCACACACATTAATGCGCTACTAATGCGAAGTGAAATCGACCACTGAAGCATTACGTTTGTTCATTATGTTCTACCATTTTTTGCTTAAGCAAAAGTAATACATATAAAAAGATAACCATTTACTTTGTGAAAACTTGAAATGATCTTTTTCTTTCATATTGCATTTTCTCGAGCTTATATTCTATAGTTGAGTATCTTTTCTCTAATTCCTACTTCTTTATTCATTTTAAGCAGGACTTCGATGGATTGTAGATTACAACCTCCCAATTCAATTTTTGTCCGCTAATCAGGTATTTTGTACATTACCTTCTACCATTTTTGTAAATATGCATGCTTATTTCGACATGTTTCCTATTACCTGAGCAAAGTAAACCAAAGTTGAAATTTACCTCCAACTTCACCTTTTTGTTCTGGTTAAGATCACCAGAAGAAGGGTCAGGTTTGGAACATATGAGAATTAGCAAGTTTATTCTACTTCTTTCTTTCCTTCGTATTTAATGACAAAAATGGTACTCCATCATAATTTAGGTACACGCACTTGGTACTCGAAATTGATAATGTTTTCCATCTAATTTATGCATCTAATTTTAGGATTGATTGTTTTTAAGTGTTATTCGAAATTGATATTGTTTTCCGTCTAATTGTGCATCTAATCTTGGTTTTAAAGTTTTCATCATTCAAAATTTATAGGTGTTTCCGTCTCTCTGTTGCCGCCTGCTGCCCAATATTTTACAAGATAGGAAGAAGAAGAAGAGGAAAAGGAGGAAGAAGAAGATTAAATCTCATCCAAATCATCGAATTTCTCCGGTATTATTCCTTCACTTAATTTAATTATTTGAAAATTATAATCGAATCATATTCTTTTTTATTCATTTTTTTCCTGATACTTGCAATTGGCTCCGATTAAGTTTCTTCTAATTAGTAGTCAACCTCTTCCTGTCATATTAATTTCCCAAATTATTGTTTTATCCACTCTTTTACTGCATAAAACAATTTTAGAATTCATATTATTGCAAAAAAAAAATTCTCAAAAAATCAAGGTTTGCAAAAGGTGGAAAAGTGTTTGAAATGGTTTAGAATTTTTAGTAATCAAACCAGAATTTAGAATTTTTTTAGATGAAACAAGGGGGATATGGTGGAAAAGTCATGGATTGTAGCGATGAGTTGCAAAAGACTTGATCATTAAAATTGTGGATATAAGGAGAATTGGTAAGAAAAAGTGGTGGATTGTAGACTGTAGCAATGATCAGGTTTACCTCTAATTTCTCTTCACTGTCTCATTAATTAAGGTCACTTTAGTCTAGCTTGGAAGAGGCAAGTTTAGATGCTTTCTCTCAGTTTTGATGGTGTGATGGTGTGATGGTGAAATTTTTTGCAGGTGGTGTGATGGTGTGATGCTGAATGGTAGAATATTAATTGTATGGTTGTGATGGTGTGATGGTGTGATGGTGAAATTCTTTGTTTTAATTGTTTAAGGCAAGAATGTTGTGTGGAAGGTTAAAATGTAGGTCCTAATTTTTTTTCGAAGTTTGTTGGTGGTGATTTGTGTATGGGATTTTGCCATGTTACTTGGATGTTGTGGGTAAAGAGGTTTTGAGTTGGGCTAGATCCTTAGATTGATAGCTTTTCGACTATTTTTTTTGCTGGTTGGGAATTGGTCTTCGAAATAGATACAAATATTTTGAGCATTTCAATGACTAATTAAATGTCAGTTTTGTTCCTGTAGTACTTTGAATTTTTTCCCAAACTGTCCCACTTTTTGAAAGTTTTTTCCAAACCGACACTTTTTTAAAATTCCCAAACTACCTCACTCGGTTTTCGAAAAACCAAATTTAGTTAAAACTCACTCGGTTTTTCGAAAATCGAGTGTTAGTCTTGGATTTTTCGAAGAGTTACACTCGGTTTTCAAAAAACCAAGTCAGATTTTCGAAAACCAAGTGGGTCATTGTAGCAATTGACCTCCAGTCCCCAGGATGTCCTAATTACTTCCCACTGACTTAAGCATCTGCATTATTCCGGTCAATTCCAAAGGGAATACGTGCAAAAAAACCTAAATGCTCATAGTGAATAGAAATGATTATACCAAACTCTACGGCCTGACTAGCTTTGCTAGCTAGCCTTCATGCAGTCATTGCTAAATTGTAAGGGAAAGTTGACCAACGCTTGCATTTTCCATGTTTGGGGGTTAACTTTACATTGAAATTTAACAATATACACAAACACATTTGATGTAATTCATCAAGTTTTCGTGTTCCACAGTAAGCAAGCACGTACTATCACCATTAGATATCAATTCTTAAGAAAGCTATGTTGATTTATCGAGTTACGAGTTATAGGTAACATAGAGGAGATTTCTTACAGTTATTGAGAAATTGAATAAAAGCAGCCTAAAATAGAGAATTGATCTGAGTCTAACAAATCTATTATTAATCTGAAAATCGATTATAATTGAACGACGGTGCACTATCATTTTAAAGGTCTGATTCCAATGTGATATTAAGCTTCCTTGCCAGCTCTCCGCTTTCATATGCTGCAACAGTATCTAATATAGACAGGAAAAAAAAATCCAAACAAAGTACATATTAGAGAATAACAGTTGGTATAAAATTAAATTTATTTGCATGCATTCTCTAGATTTTACCACGCTGGAGGAACTAATTTACTTTACTAAGCATGAATATGTTTTATTCAAAAATTAATTCTTAATATGCATAAAGGATAGACAACCAATTTCATGTAAACTGTATGGCAATAATAAGCATGGGGAGACAGGTACACACCCCAAAAAACTCTATTTATGTAAAGACTAGGATGACATTACAATAATACATACACTTAATAGTTGATGATGTCAAATTCTCCTTTTACAGTTATAGTAGGAAAGATGCATTACCATCAGAACCACCCAAATGCTCTCCGTTGATGAACACTATAGAGGCATCACATAGGACCTGGGACTTCTGGCAACTCTAAGTCATACCCATCAGAACTAACATGAAATCCATCACCGCAACAGTTTCAGTTTAGAAGCATACTGTGCAAAATAGTTTTTTTTTTTAAAATTCAAGGTTGTAAGTGAAGCTCCTAAATTACAGACAGCCAAAAACTGAAAAATTGTGAGCATCAATACACCAAAATTATGATTTAAAAGAGTGTTTCCACCTGCAACTTTTTTTAATGATCTTTTATTGAGACTCATCACTATAGTGGCACTTGCATTTAGTTACGTGACCGACTTGCAAATTCTTTACATATTGGAACAGAGTTGAAAAAAAAAATTGTATGTTGGTGTGTGTTCGAGTTTGTGTTTTGTTCGGTCGATTCCATGGTTATTATGTGTTTTGATGTGAATTTGTGGGTTTTGTATACCTCGAATGACAAGAATAAGGAAATTGTCCTAGGATTTCGCAGGGTATTGGATTGTAAGGTAGCTTGGCTTAGAAATGATCTAGATAGACAAAAAATGAAAGATCTAAAATCTCACTTGAGAATGTCTGCATGGTCAACCATGATCAGTATGAGGACTCTCTATCGTTGACGGGATTAGTATAGGGACTCTCTATCATTGACGGGAGCTAGAAATGATGTAAGTAGTTTTTTTTATTTGAATAATTTTTCCGCTTTGTGGTGCACATCAGGAGTCAAGTGAGGGATTTTGGGTTTAAGGAACGTTTCTTTCCTTGTGTCATGCACACGCACGCACGTGAGAAATAACTCGCCAAAGAATATTCTGGTTAGTCTGCTGTGGTCCTGTTTTGAGTCAAGAGGAAGCTACCCGAAAAGAATATAATAGATGGTAACCTTGGCTTGATACATGACAATAGAGATTCTGAGTTTTGTATGCTTATCTTCCTGTTTGGATATTCATGCATGATATGTGATGCCCAAATTCACACTTAAGTTTTATCATTCGGTATAGTAACAAGTATTTTGCATAGGAAAATATGTACCCGTTTTGAAAATGAATATATGTATTTCACTACATGTGAATGGAAACCATGCCACAGCTATGCAAAAGCCTCTTGCAGATGCTTAATAGGTTTTGGGTTTGAATCACTCTCATGTTATGAAGACAATGTTCATTAAAAGATCATGATTGTTCTGATATTGTTCTTAATTATTTTACACCCAAAGAAACTGAGATAAGTAATACAGGACATGTAGCCTGGAACATTAAAAAATAATTAATTTAATCAAATTTCCTATTTCATGGTTGTTTAAAACTTATTTCATTGTTGTTTTACTTTTGAACTTTGATAGAACTGGGAAGCAGCTGACATGGACCTCAAATTTATAAATGCAACTACATTGATGAATTGGGGTTGCAAAAAGGTAAATTTATATTTACTACAACTACACCCTATGTTAACCGTTAATTGCCGCTAATTTAATGCTTCTTTTTTTTTCCCAGATTGTCGTCCACACTCAAAACCGTCATGTACATATTGACAGTTTAACTTTTTGTAGGGTGATGAGGAACATGTTTGGTTGAAGCCATTGTTCTGTTTGAAAGGTAATGGTTTCAAAACTATTACTATTGTCTTAATTGTTTATTGTAAACTCTTACTATTTGATTCAAAACTCTAATTTTTTTTTAGGCTCACTGTTTGGTCCTATTTTTGAAGACTTCAACCATTGGGGGACCTACAACCACGTTTTTTTTTTTTCATTCAGTTGGTTGGTGTTTAGTATGGTGGAGGATGTAATAGTTGTAATAATTGTAATATTTAGCATTTTTGGAGATGATGTAAGTAACTGTATATAATGATGATATAATATAGTTATGTTAATACCCGTACCCGTAATTTTGTGGAGTATTGGGTTCTGTGTTTGGTTTTTTAAAGGTTTTTCGAAGGTTTTTCAAAAAAATTATTACATTTTCAAAAGAATTTTTAGTTTTTATTTTGTATCTTGCATTATATTCTGAATTTCCCCCCAGAGCTTTATATATATGATGTCTGTGTGATGTTGCTCGATTGAGCCTGGGGAGGATTGATATTTATTGCCTGTGATGTCATATATTTAATTGTTAGCAGAATTCCGTAAGGAATTTCTGTAAAAGGGCTAATATTTTAGGGGAGGTTCTGTCAAAATTTTTACTAAATTTTCTAAAATTTATTATGTTTTCAAACGCTTGGTTTTTATTTTGTAGGGCTTTTCTTTTCCCTATACAATTTGCAGTTGCAGATGTATGAGACTGATTTAGAATATATGCAATTAGACAGGAAAAGTAATGTAGATTCATAATTTGCGGACTAAGGAAGAGAAAATAAGGTACGTGCATTTTGTGGGGCTTGACTGCTTGGAAAACCATAAAAACTAGGTAATGTTCTAACTCATGAGATTCAAGATTGAAGATGCTAGCTGCAGGTAACACATCTTTGTTTGAATAAGATTGTTTATTTGTTGCAAACCTTCGATGAACATTGATTTGATGCTTCGACAAATAAATATGTTAAAACTCTTCCCTTTACATACTAATGATGAACAAGAGCAGAACCAATTGCCCCTATAAATATTTGCCTCAAATCATATTTAAAACCAATACATTCGGCACACATAAGAATGAAGCAATTTCAAAGGAAATGCAGCAGATGAAACAATCTGATCGTACAGTTTGTTTGAAGAAAACAAACCTTCAAGCAAAATAAGATAAATCAATAACACCACCAACTATCTACTCATCATCGAAGAACTGAGCAGAACGTATATAACTGAACTACAAACAAACAACAGTATCAATGATTTCTCTGTTCATGTAAATAACTTGGTTTTGATATACTGACTAATTTATGAGTCAGTGATTGGCAAACTACTTTTGATATACTGAGTGGCACGGGTAACAGGTCGGGTCCGCTTCGTTTATTGATTAATTCTCTATTGCGGGTCCGGGTCGGGGTCGGTTCCATTTTAAGGGAACCCAGACCCGACCTGAAATTTCAACGGGTAGTTATTTAGGACCCAAACTCTACCCAAATTAGATCGGGTCGGTTCCGGTCCAACGCCGGGTCCGGGTCAGGTCCGTGTCAGGTCCGGATTTCGGGTTTTAGTACCAAATTCCCACAGTAAAATGAGCCACAGATTCGCAACTCTCTTCCCTTCCCTTCCCTTTCATGAGTAATGTTAGCTGACCACCACCACCACCCTTCTACATCTTAGTTTGGGCCATGGCATGCTTATCATCCATGAAGTTAGCTGGCTCCCAGATCATGTCCCGTTTATCATCCATGAAGTTGTTATCATCCATGAAGTTAGCAGCATCCCTCAATTGGTCATCTCTTCTCTTCTTTTTTAACAACAGATCATGTCATGTTTAACAAAAGTCGATGAATTCGATCGTTTCCTCAATCTCTGAATCTGCAGACAGAAAGAAGCCCATAAGATGTCCAGAAAAATTATGATATTGGTCTGCAAACAGAAACCCATAACCTCCAACATGCAGGAGAACATTATGATCGGTTCCATTAATTATTTACAGCAGTAGACACAGCTCGACTAACAAAAGATCATATATATTTTGATACAAACATCAAATGAACTGGATATAACAACTGTCCACTCCGTGACGAGGCATCAAATAGGTAATCCTAAAAATACATCTTATGTCACCCACTTATGTCACCCAATTTTTTAACTAAATGTAACTAAATTTACACCCACTTATGCAGTTCACCCAATCAAATAAATCTAACTAAATTTACATGCAGTCCTGAATACGTGCCGTAGGCACGTCCCACGGGCATACCTAGTATATATATAAGATTTGATTTATGGTTAAAATACATTTTTGAAGATATGGTTCCATTGATTATTTGGATTTATTCCACAATCGTCTCAATTTAAGGCAAACTAAAATTTGGAATATTTTGAGATAGTGTTGTTAAACTTAGAGATGTATTTTGTATTAAAAGTTATTGTAAATTGCTTGGATGATGGATTGAGAAGTGAAAAGTAGACATATGACGTTGGGAAGGAAATTCTTTTGAAGTATTATGAAATAAGGAGTTATGCACTTGTTTTGAATTAATGAATTGAAAGAGAATGAATAATAAAAGAATCAAATAAATTGTAATGAATGAGAATTTTTCTAAAGAGGTCAAGAATGACCTAGATGATCTCCGTGGTTGAGATGTGTTGATTCTAGAGGCTGAGCGAGACCCAGAATTATCGACAAGATTGATAAATGAGAGTGTGAGAAGTGGCCAGTGCAGGCTAGCATTCTTAGTGGTTGTTTAAGTCCGGTGGGGTAAGCTAGCTCTAGATCATAAAAATTATAACTGAACTAAGGACAATCACTAGTTGGAGATATGATGAAACAAGAGCAAACGTGACTAAGAGGGCTAAAAAATGATCCACAGAGTGGGATTGATCTCCAGTATTCCAGGAAGAGAGCGATGCTCATGGGATATGAATTGAAATAGAATGAATAATCAAATAACCAAATAAATTGTAATGAATGAGAAATTTTATAAAGAGGTCAAGAATGACCAAGAGATCTCCGCAATTGAGATGTGTGAATTCTAGAGGCTAAGCGAGACCCAGAATTGTCGAAAAAATTGATAAATGAAAGTGTGAGATGTGGCATGTGTAGGCTAGCGTTCTAAGTGGTTATTTTAAGTCCGGTAGGGTAAGTAAGCTCTAGATCATAATAATTATAACTGAACTGAGCGCTGGCACTAGTTGGCGATATGATGAAACAAAAACAAACGTGAGTATGAGAGCTCCAGAATGAACCGCGGAGTGGGAATGATCTCTATAATTGTGAAATAAGGAGTTATGGACTAGTTTTGAATTGATGAATTGAAAGAGAATGAATAATAAAAGAATCAAATAAATTGTAAAGAATGAGAAATTTGATAAAGTGCTCAAGAATGACCTAAAGGATCTTTGTGGTTGAGATGTGTGGATTCTAGAGGCTGAGCTGTACCACCCCGCAAAAATAAAATGATTTATTTTGCATTATTAAATAATATTAAATTGGTAAAGTAGACTATTTTGACTATTTTCTTGAAATTGCAATTTTGCACGTGCAACACACGTGCAAAGTTAGAAAATTTTGAGTTCTTAAAGTTTTATGGTTAATGATTGATTTTCCTAATTTATTTATGATATTCTAATTTTTCATATTTATTTAAATTAATTTAACTATTTTACAAATTTGTTAATTTTACACGTGCAAATATTTTTTGGGTGCAAATCTCCACTTTTAAATTTCTGGATAGATTCTCCTACTTTTAATTAAGTATATCCTAAATTTTGGGATTTTTTTGAATGAAGAAACTATTTTTATAAAAATTTCGAAAGAGAGGGACTTTTATGTAAAAAGCCGTTTGGACCTCAAACAAATAATGAAAATTCGTTTTTACTGATTTTGGGCTGGCCAGGGTCATCATTGAAAATAAAATATATTTAAATTTTATTTGGTAAAGATTTAAACAAATATGGTATTTTTAAAAATATGAAATTTAGGTTGGATCTTGTGCAAATGTTTTCTTGGAAAGTAAAAGTTAGAAATTTTAATTGGAAAATCTAATATGTATTAGTAGATATTATTTCTGAATTTTCTAGATTTTTATGAATATTTTATGACATATTTGCAAATATTATAAAGAGATGGACTTTTGTGAAAAATTACCACTTTAAGTAAAAATCCGAAATTTTCTAATTTCTAGGCTATGCTTGATGGTTGGATAACTCAGTAGTAAAAGGATTTGGTTTTATTTTAATTTATTTAACTTATTTAACTACTTTATTAAAGAAAGGTTTATATATGTAAAGTAATAATTTGTTAAGCGATGTTTCCATGAACTTGTAAAACCCTAAAAACTCTAGATTTCGGCCTATAAAAGAGCCCCTTTAGCCGTCCCTCTCCCTTGCAAAAAATAAGATATATTTTACTATTAATTTCTTCGAGTTTCAAAGCGATGATATTGGATTTTGCAAAAGAAAAGCTTTTTCCTATTCTTTATTAATTCGATTGATTTCTTTATTGAGGTGAGTGACATATGTTTGTTTTGTATTGTTCTAAGCATGTTTTATGTGATGATTTGCCTATTAGAAAGCATTTTAGGGATTGGTATGAAGATATAATAAATTTTGATGAGCAGATGAACTAAAAATTGAATCTTTTCATGAAACTATGCGATTAATGAATTAAAACCTAATAGATAATTTGAGATTGCTAAAGAACCTAATAGAAATCGTGGGTCTGTTATTTTCTATCATATACTTTCTGTTTTGATTGTTTTATTGAGATTATATGTTGAGATGCACAAAAATTGAATTAAGAGGAACCCATTTACTGTTGTGTATGTCCATGCACTGTTTTGACATTTTTGAAGAAGTAGAACTTGACTAATACATGTTGTATTCACATATATTCATGAGTAAACTATTGTGAGTGATTGTGTCTGAGTTTAATGAATTGCAAGAAGGACTTTGAATGAATAGAAATCAAGTTTTTATGTTTAGAAAGGGGCTTTTCTTCGGGTCTGAAAGTGTGCAGGCCAAAAGTTGCTTTTGACTTTTGTGAAATTTTGATTGAGATCTGAGTTGTTTTGGCACTGAGTTGATTGGAAACAATATACTACATATACAGAATGGTTTCTTGATGTTTACTGATGCAAACATACACTTACCTACACTTATATATATATACACATATATACTATTTGAAGAATTGTCAAAATTGTAATTTTGTGGAGTTTTCAATTGGATCTGGAGTTGTTTGGAACTGAGGTGGATTTGAATAATATATTATACTTATACGATGCTTTCTTGATGTTTTACTGAAGATTAAACACACCTATATATATATATATATATATATATATATATATATATATATGTATATATTCATCTCACTGTTTTGAAGATTTTGTGAAAAAATTCTCTTATATGATCTTAATGTGTTTTTGATTGGTTTTATAAATTCATATATGTTGTACAAGTCATGCTGTAGCATCTCAGGAAGTTTAATTATGATTTCACAAAGTTTAATCGACGTATCAACCAAAACATGCAAATTTCTAAGTTGGATGTTTAACAACTAGCGGTCGACCGCACGCCGTTATACTTTTTTGAGAATTTCGAATATGGGCAGTCAACCGTCGCTAATTTGCACTATTTTGGCATCGACCGCACCTGCTGTTTAGAGTCATTTTGTTGATTTTTCTTCGTTTCTTTAAACGGTTATTTCCTCGATATTATGGATTATTGATCTGCTGTTTTAGATGATGTTTTGATACAATTTCAGTATTTTACAGAAAGTTATATTTTATGTATAATAGAATTTAAATTACATTCCTATGACTTTATAAAGAAATTTTCATAGTTTTCGAAGGAATTGATGTTTTGTGATATTCTACAACTTCAAAATATGGTTTTCTGTTATTTAATGGATTTAATATTTTATTTGAATTCTGGAATTTCATGAATACATCAGATGGATTTGGATTTTGTTGATTTCTTATTATAAATGTTTTGATTATGGATTTATGAGTTTTATTGAAAATTTTGGTATTGATGGTTGAGCTGTGAGTCTTGGAGATGGAGTGGGGCCCTAACTACCAGCAACTGATATTTTGGTTGTCGTTCAGTTGAGTTAAGCCCGATAGGGTACACCAACTCTAAGAGATTCGCAATCTATTAAATAATTAATTAACTTAACAAGATAAGGACCGGCACTAGATGGTGATATGATGAAATGAGAGCAAACATGAGTTATGGACTCCAGGATGATCCGCGGAGTAAGATATTCCCCAGTATTCCGGGACAATGGTTGAAATAGGCCACAGAATGATCCAACGTAAGTGGGATTGATCTCCATTATTCCAAGGACGAGAGCGATGCTCATGGGATATTTCTGCAATGAGGGTACCAGGATGACCTGTGGAGTGAGGCATTCCCCATTATTCCGGGACAATGGCTGAAATAGGCCACAGAATGATCCACGTGAGTGGGATTGGCCTCTAGTATTCCAAGGGCGAGAACCGATACTTGCAAAATATCTAAATCTCGTAGTAGTCATTGTAGTAGGATTAGTTGCATAACGAGGGATTAAACCCTATCAAGTGGAGAACGTTTAGGGCATGCACCGGACCTATGTAGAGTGGGATGCATAGAATCCGACAAGTATGTATTAGAGGGTCAGCATATAGCATTGGTGTTTTCTAGACTTGGTTTTATGCATGTTATTTTCTGTTTCCCTAAACTTAACACTTAGGCTAGTTTCCCTTGATGTTTTCATGTTTTATTTATTATTATTGCACATTCTTTTCGTTACTACTATTGATATATGTTGTTTATGACTTTATCCTTTATGCTTTATTTATGTTTCTTTCATTTTGATGTCACTCACACCGTTATGGCTGACCCCTGTAGTTTGGGGGTTAGGTTAATCTCTAGCCTCATATTTTACAGGTAGGTGCCTATAGCTTGGAATTTGGATGCATGTGGTAGAATGATAATATGGCTTAGACAAATTATAAAGAATGTGTTGTAAAAAAAAAGAAATTGTAATTCAAGTTGTTTTATTTTCCACTGTGCTTTGTAAACAATTGATGTAATAAAAAGTTTTAATTTTCCCTGTATTTGGTTGCTTTGTTTATGATTACATTGAAGTTGATTCCGAAAATTGTGCCACGAATTTTCTGAGATATTATATTGGAAATTCGGGGCGCTACAGAGCATGACCCAGAATTGCCGGCAAGATTGACAAATGAAAGTGTCAGAACTGGCCAGAGTAGGCTAGCGTTCTCAGAGGTTGTTTAAGTCCGGTGGGGTAAGTTAGCTCTAGATCATAATAATTATAATTGAACTAAGGACAGATGCTAGTTGGAAATAGAATGAAGTAAGAGCACGTGTGAGTATTAGGGCTCTACAATGATCCGCAAAGTGAGATTGATCTACAATATTATGAAATAAGGAGTTAAGCACTAGATTTGAATTGACCAATTGAAAGAGAATGAATAATAAAATAGTCAAATAAATAGTAATGAATGAGATATTTTATAAAGAGGTCAAGAATGACCTAGAGGGTCTCCGCGGTTGAGATGTGTGGATTCTAGAGGCTGAGAGAGACCCAAAATTGCCGGCAAGATTGATAAATGAAAGTATGAGAAGTGAACAGTGTAGGTTAGCGTTTCCACTGGTTGTTTAAGTCTGGTGGGGTAACCTAGCTCTAGATCAAAATAATTATAACTGAACTGAGAATAGGCACTAGATGGAGATATAATGAAACAAGAGCAAACGTGAGTATGAGAGCTCCAGAATGAACCGCGAAGTGGGAATGATCTCTAGAACTGTGAAATAAGGAGTTATGCACTAGTTTTGAATTGATGAATTGAAAGAGAATGGATAATAAAATAGTCAAATAAATTATAATGAATGAGAAATTTTATAAAGTGGTCAAGAATGACCTAGGGGATCTCCGTGGTTGAGATGTGTGGATTGCAGAGGCTGAGCGAGACCCAAAAACGCCGGCAAGATTGACAAATGAAAGTGTGAGAAGTGGCCAGTGTAGGCTAGCATTCTCAGTGGTTGTTTAAGTCCAGTGGGGTAAGTTAGCTCTCGATCATAATAATTATAATTGAACTAAGGACAGACACTAGCTGGAAATATGAGGAAACAAGAGCAAGTATGAGTATGAGGGCTCTAGAATGATCCGCAAAGTGAGAATGATCTCCAGTATTTTGAAATAAGGAGTTAAGCACGTGTTTTGAATTGAACAATTGAAAGAGAATGAATAATAAATCTATATAATAAAACACAAAGAAAGCTATCAAGTGGCTCTCCTTCAATCCCCAAAAAAATTAAAGGCCTATATCTAACCTCACAAAAATATTTTCCCCCCAAAAATTTCCCCCCAAAACTCAAATTCAAATCCCCCACCCAAAACAATTCCAATATTTATTTAGTTTTTTTTTCTCTCTCTCTCCTTCCCTCCTCTATTAAAAAAACTAAGAAAATAAAAATTTAAAAAAATTTTTAAAAATAAAAAACTAAAAAATTTAAAAATTTAAAAACTTTAAAAATAATTCAAAAAAATCATATGATATATTTTTTGCTCTATGTTTGCTACTTCGATCAAACAAGGTGCACCATGTCGAAGACGTGCCGTAGGCACGTGTCAACGGGCAAACCTAGTAATCAAATAAATTGTAATGAATGAGATATTTTATAAAGAGGTCAAGAATGACCTAGAGGGTCTCCGCGTTTGAGATGTGTGGATTCTAGAGGCCGAAAGAGACCCAGAATTGCTAGCAAGAATCATAAATGAAAGTGTGAGAAGTGATCTATGTAGGCTAACGATCTCAGTGGTTGTTCAAGTCCGGTGGGGGAATCTAGCTCTAGATCATAATAATTATAACTGAACTGAGAACAGGCACTAGTTGGCGATATAATGAAACAAGAGCAAACGTGAGTATGAGAGCTCCAGAATGAACCGCAGAGTGAGAATGATCTCTAGAACTGTGAAATAAGGAGTTATGCACTAGTTTTGAATTGATGAATTGAAAGAGAACGAATAATAAATTAGTCAAATAAATTGTAATTAATAAGAAATTTTATAAAGAGGTCAAGAATGACCTAGAGGGTCTCCGTGGTTGAGATGTGTGGATCCTAGAGGCTGAGAGAGACCCAGAATTGTCGATATGATTGATAAATGAAAGTGTGAGAAGTGAACAATGTAGGCTAGCATTCTCAATGGTTGTTTAAGTCCGATGGGGAAAGCTAGCGCTAGATCATAATAATTATAACTGAACTGAGGACAGATACTAGTTGGAGATATGATGAAACAAAAGCAAACGTGAGTACGAGGGCTCAAGAATGATCAGCGGAGTAGGATTGATCTCCTATGTTTCAGGATGAGACGATGCTCATGGGATAACAATTGAAAAATAATGAATAATAAAAGAATCAAATAAATTGTAATGAATGAGAAATTTTATAAAGCGGTAAAGAATGACCTAGAGGATCTCCGTGGTTGGGATGTGTGGATTCTAGAGGATGAAGACCCAAAATTGCCGGCAAGATTGATAAATGAAACTGTGAGATGTAATCAGTGTATGCCAGCGTTCCTAATGGTTGTTTAATTCTGGAGGGGTAAGCTAGCTCTAGACCAAAATAATTATAACTGAACTAAGAATAGGCACTAGATGGAGATATAATGAAACAAGTGCAAACGTGAGTATGAGAGCTCTAGAATGAACCGCGGAGTGGGAATGATCTCTAGAACTGTGAAATAAGGAGTGATGCACTAGTTTTGAATTGATGAATTGAAAGAGAATGAATAATAAAATAGTCAAATAAATTGTAATGAATGAGAAATTTTACAAAGTGGTTTAGAATGACCTAGAGGATCTCCGTGGTTGAGATGTGTGGATTGTAGAGGCTGAGTGAGACTCGGAATTGCCGGCAAGATTGACAAATGAAAGTGTGAGAAATGGCCAGTGTAGGCTAGCGTTCTCAGTGGTTGTTTAAGTCCAGTGGGGTAACTTAGCTCTAGATCATAATAATTATAATTGAACTAAGGACATACACTATTTGGAAATATGAGGAAACAAGAGCAAGCATGAGTATGAGGGCTCTAGAATGATCCGCACAATGAGATTGATCTCCAGTATTTTGAAATAAGTAGTTAAGCACGTGTTTTGAATTGAACAATTGAAAGAGAATGAATAATAAATAATCAAATAAATTGTAATGAATCAAATATTTTATAAAGAGGTCAAGATTGACCTAGAGGGTCTTCGCAGTTGAGATGTGTGGATTCTAGAGGCTGAAAGAGACACAGAATTGCTAGCAAGATTGATAAATGAAAGTGTGAGAAGTGATCTGTGTAGGCTAGCGTTCTCAGTGGTTGTTTAAGTCCGTGGGTTAATCTAGCTCTAGATCATAATAATTATAACTGAACTGAGAACAGGCACTAGTTGGCGAAATAATGAAACTAGAGCAAACGTGCGTATGAGTGCTCCGGAATGAACCGCGGAGTGGGAATGATCTCTAGAACTGTGAAATAAGGAGTTACGCACTAGTTTTGAATTGATGAATTGAAAGAGAATGAATAATAAAATAGTCAAATAAATTGTAATGAATGAGAAATTTTATAAAGTGGTCAAGAATGACCAAGAGGATCTGATGTGTGGATTGCAAAGGCTGAGCGAAACCTGAAATAGCCCGCAAGATTGACAAAAGAAAGTGTGAGAAGTGGCCAGTGTAGGCTAGCATTCTCAACGGTTGTTTAAGTCCAGTGGGGTAAGTTAGCTCTAGATCATAATAATTATAATTGAACTAAGAACAGACACTAGCTGCAAAATATGAGGAAACAAGAGCAAGCATGAGTATGAGGGCTCTAGAATGATCCGCAAAGTGAGAATGATCTCCAGTATTTTGAAATAAGGAGTTAAGCACGTGTTTTGAATTGAACAATTGAAAGAGAATGAATAATAAATAATCAAATAAATTGTAATGAATCAAATATTTTATAAAGAGGTCAAGATTGACCTAGAGGGTCTTCGCAGTTGAGATGTGTGGATTCTAGAGGCTGAAAGAGACACAGAATTGCTAGCAAGATTGATAAATGAAAGTGTGAGAAGTGATCTGTGTAGGCTAGCGTTCTCAGTGGTTGTTTAAGTCCGTGGGTTAATCTAGCTCTAGATCATAATAATTATAACTGAACTGAGAACAGGCACTAGTTGGCGAAATAATGAAACTAGAGCAAACGTGCGTATGAGTGCTCCGGAATGAACCGCGGAGTGGGAATGATCTCTAGAACTGTGAAATAAGGAGTTACGCACTAGTTTTGAATTGATGAATTGAAAGAGAATGAATAATAAAATAGTCAAATAAATTGTAATGAATGAGAAATTTTATAAAGTGGTCAAGAATGACCAAGAGGATCTGATGTGTGGATTGCAAAGGCTGAGCGAAACCTGAAATAGCCCGCAAGATTGACAAAAGAAAGTGTGAGAAGTGGCCAGTGTAGGCTAGCATTCTCAACGGTTGTTTAAGTCCAGTGGGGTAAGTTAGCTCTAGATCATAATAATTATAATTGAACTAAGAACAGACACTAGCTGCAAAATATGAGGAAACAAGAGCAAGCATGAGTATGAGGGCTCTAGAATGATCCGCAAAGTGAGAATGATCTCCAGTATTTTGAAATAAGGAGTTAAGCACGTGTTTTGAATTGAACAATTGAAAGAGAATGAATAATAAATAATCAAATAAATTGTAATGAATCAAATATTTTATAAAGAGGTCAAGATTGACCTAGAGGGTCTTCGCAGTTGAGATGTGTGGATTCTAGAGGCTGAAAGAGACACAGAATTGCTAGCAAGATTGATAAATGAAAGTGTGAGAAGTGATCTGTGTAGGCTAGCATTCTCAGTGGTTGTTTAAGTCCGTGGGTTAATCTAGCTCTAGATCATAATAATTATAACTGAACTGAGAACAGGCACTAGTTGGCGAAATAATGAAACTAGAGCAAACGTGCGTATGAGTGCTCCGGAATGAACCGCGGAGTGGGAATGATCTCTAGAACTGTGAAATAAGGAGTTACGCACTAGTTTTGAATTGATGAATTGAAAGAGAACGAATAATAAATTAGTAAAATAAATTGTAATGAATGAGAAATTTTATAAAGAGGTCAAGAATGACCTAGAGGGTCTCCGTGGTTGAGATGTGTGGATCCTAGATGCTGAGAGAGACCCAGAATTGTCAATATGATTGATAAATGAAAGTGTGAGAAGTGAACAATGTAGGCTAGCGTTCTCAATGGTTGTTTAAGTCCGATGGGGTAAGCTAGCGCTAGATCATAATAATTATAACTGAACTGAGGACAGATACCAGTTGGAGATATAATGAAACAAAAGCAAACGTGAGTAGGAGGGCTCAAGAATGATCAGCGGAGTAGGATTGATCTCCTATGTTTCAGGACGAGACGATGCTCATGGGATAACAATTGAAAAATAATGAATAATAAAAGAATCAAATAAATTGTAATGAATGAGAAATTTAATAAAGAGGTAAAGAATGACCTAGAGGATCTCCGTGGTTGGGATGTGTGGATTCTAAAGGATGAACGAGACCCAAAATTGCCGGAAAGATTGATAAATGAAATTATGAGATGTGATCAGTGTATGCGAGCGTTCCCAGTGGTTGTTTAATTCTGGTGGGGTAAGCTAGCTTTAGATCAAAATAATTATAACTGAACTGAGAATAGGCACTAGATGGCGATATAATGAAACAAGTGCAAACGTGAGTATGACAGCTCCAGAATGAACCTCGGAGTGGGAATGATCTCTAGAACTATGAAATAAAGAGTGATGCACTAGTTTTGAATTGATGAATTGAAAGAGAATGAATAATAAAATAGTCAAATAAATTGTAATGAATGTGAAATTTTATAAAGTGGTTTAGAATGACCTAGAGGATCTCCGTGGTTGAGATGTGTGGATTGTAGAGGCTGAACGAGACTCGGAATTGCCGGCAAGGTTGACAAATGAAAGTGTGAGAAATGGCCAGTGTAGGCTAGCGTTCTCAGTGGTTGTTTAAGTCCAGTGGGGGTAAGTTAGCTCTAGATCATAATAATTATAATTAAACAAAGGACATACACTATTTGGAAATATGAGGAAACAAGAGCAGGCGTGAGTATGAGGGCTCTAGAATGATCCGCACAATGAGATTGATCTCTAGTATTTTGAAATAAGGAGTTAAGCACGTGTTTTGAATTGAACAATTGAAAGAGAATGAATAATAAATAATCAAATAAATTGTAATGAATCAGATATTTTATAAAGAGGTCAAGATTGACCTAGAGGGTCTCCGCGGTTGAGATGTGTGGATTCTAAAGGCTGAAAGAGACCCAGAATTGCTAGCAAGATTGATAAATGAAAGTGTGAGAAGTGATCTGTGTAGGCTAGCGTTCTCAGTGGTTGTTTAAGTCCGGTGGGGTAATCTAGCTCTAGATCATAATAATTATAATTGAACTTAGAACAGGCACCAGTTGGCGATATAATGAAACAAGAGCAAACGTGAGTATGAGTGCTCCGGAATGAACCGCGGAGTGGGAATGATCTCTAGAACTGTGAAATAAGGAGTTATGCACTAGTTTTGAATTGATGAATTGAAAGAGAATGAATAATAAAATAGTCAAATAAATTGTAATGAATGAGAAATTTTATAAAGTGGTCAAGAATGACCTAGAGGATCTCCGTGGTTGAGATGTGTGGATTGCAGAGGCTGAGCGAGACCCGAAATCGCCCGCAAGATTGACAAAAGAAAGTGTGAGAAGTGGCCAGAGTAGTCTAGCATTCTCAGTGGTTGTTTATGTCCAGTGGGGTAAGTTAGCTCTGGATCATAATAATTATAATTGAACTAAAGACAGACACTAGCTGTAAATATGAGGAAACAAGAGCAAGCATGAGTATGAGGGCTCTAGAATGATCCTCAAAGTGAGAATGATCTCCAGTATTTTGAAATAAGGAGTTAAGCACGTGTTTTTTATTAAACAATTGAAAAAGAATGAATAATAAATAATCAAATAAATTGTAATGAATGAGATATTTTATAAAGAGGTCAAGAATGACCTAGAGTGTCTCCGCGGTTGAGATGTGTCGATTCTAGAGGCTGAAAGAGACCCAGAATTGCTAGCAAGATTGATAAATGAAATCGTGAGATGTGATCTGTGTAGGCTAGCGTTCTCAGTGGTTGTTTAAGTCCGGTGGGGTAATCTAGCTCTAGATCATAATAATTATAACTGAACTCAGAACAGGCACTAGTTAGTGATATAATGAAACAAGAGCAAACGTGAGTATGAGAGCTCCAGAATGAATCACGGAATGGGAATGATCTCTAGAACTGTGAAATAAGGAGTTATGCACTAGTTTTGAATTGATGAATAGAAAGAGAATAAGTAATAAAATAGTCAAATAAATTGTAATGAATGAGAAATTTTATAAAGTGGTCAATAATGACGTAGAGGATCTCAGTGGTTGAGATGTGTGGATTGCAGAGACTGAGCGAGACCCGAAATCCCCGGCAAGATTGACAAATGAAAGTGTGCGAAGTGGCCAGTGTAGGCTAGCGTTCTCAGTGGTCGTTTAAGTCCATTGGGATAAGTTAGCTCTAGATCATAGTAATTATAATTGAACTAAGGACATACACTGTTTGGAAATATGAGGAAACAAGAGCAAGCGTGAGTATGAGGGCTCTAAAATGATCCGCACAGTGAGATTGATCTCCAGTATTTTGAAATAAGGAGTTAAGCACGTGTTTTGAATTGAACAATTGTAAGAGAATGAATAATAAATAATCAAATAAATTGTAATGAATGAGGTATTTTGTAAAGAGGTCAAGATTGACCTAGAGGGTCTCCGCGGTTGAGATGTGGGATTCTAGAAGCTGAAAGAGACCTAGAATTGCTAGCAAGATTGATAAATGAAAGTGTGAGAAGTGATCTGTGTAGGCTAGCATTCTCAGTGGTTGTTTAAGTCCGGTGGGGTAATCTAGCTCTAGATCATAATAATTATAACTGAACTAAGAACAGGCACTAGTTGGCGATATAATGAAACAAGACCAAACGTGAGTATGAGAGCTCCAGAATGAACCGGGGAGTGGGAATGATCTCTAGAACTGTGAAATAAGGAGTTATGCACTAGTTTTGAATTGATGAATTGAAAGAGAATGAATAATAAAATTGTCAAATAAATTGTAATGAATAAGAAATTTTATAAAGTGGTCAAGAATGACCTAGAGGATCTCCGTGGTTGAGATGTGTGGATTGCAGAGGCTGAGCGAGACTCGGAATCGGCCACAAGATTTACAAAAGAAAGTGTGAGAAGTGGCCAGTGTATGCTAGCATTCTCAGTGGTTGTTTGAGTCTAGTGAGGTAAGTTAGCTCTAGATCATAATAATTATAATTGAACTCAGGACAGACAGTAGCTGGAAATATGAGTAAACAAGAGCAAGCATGAGTATGAGGGCTCTAGAATGATCCGCAAATTGAGAATGATCTCCAGTTCTTTGAAATAAGGAGTTAAGCACGTGTTTTGAATTGAACAATTGAAAAAGAATGAATAATAAATAATCAAATAAATGGTAATGAATGAGATATTTTATAAAGAGGTCAAGAATGACCTAGAGGGTCTCCGCAGTTGAGATGTTTGGATTCTAGAGGCTGAAAGAGACCCAGAATTGCTAGCAAGATTGATAAATGAAAGTGTAAGAAGTGATCTGTGTAGGCTAGCGTTCTCAGTGGTTGTTTAAGCCCGGTGGGGTAATCTAGCTCTAGATTATAATAATTATAACTGAACTGAGAATAGGCACTAGTTGGCAATATAATAAAACAAGAGCAAACGTGAGTATGAGAGCTCCAGAATGAACCGCAGAGTGGGAATGATCTCTAGAACTGTGAAATAAGGAGTTATGCACTAGTTTTGAATTGATGAATACAAAGAGAATGAATAATAAAATAGTCAAATAAATTGTAATGGATGAGAAATTTTATAAAGTGGTCAAGAATGACCTACAGGATCTCGGTGGTTGAGAAGTGTGGATTGCAGAGGCTGAGCGAGACCTGAAATCGCCGGCAAGATTGATAAATGAAAGTGTGAGAAGTGGCCAGTGTAGGCTAGCATTCTCAGTGGTTTTTTAAGTCCAGTGTGGTAAGTTAGCTCTAGATCATAATAATTATAATTGAACTAAGGACAGACACTAGCTGGAAATATGAGCAAACAAGAGCAAGCGTGAGTATGAGGGCTCTAGAATGATCCGCTAAGTGAGAATGATCACCAGTATTTTGAAATAAGGAGTCGTGCACATGTTTTGAATTGAACAATTGAAAGAGAATGAATAATAAATTATCAAATAAATTGTAATGAATGAGATATTTTATAAAGAGGACAAGAATGACTTAGAGGGTCTCCGCGGTTGAGATGTGTGGATTCTAGAGGCTGAAAGAGACCCATAATTGCCAGAAAGATTGATTAATGAAAGTGTGACAAGTGATCAGTGTAGGCTAGCATTCTCAGTGATTGTTTAAGTCCGGTGGGTAAGCAAGCTCTAGATCATAATATTTATAACTGAATAGAAAACAGGCACTAGTTGGCGATATGCTGAACGAAGAGCAAACTTGAGAATGAGACCTCCAGAACGAACCACGAAGTAGGAATGATCTCTAGAATTGTGATTTACAGAGTTATGCACTTATTTTGAATTGACCAGTTGAAAGAGAATGAATAATAAAAAAATCAAATAAACTGTACTGAATGAGAAATTTTATAGAGGTCAAGAATGACCTAGAGGGTCTTCGTGGTTGAGATGTGTGGATCCTAGAGGCTGAGAGAGACCCAGAATTGTCGATATGATTGATAAATGGAAGTGTGAGAAGTGATCAATGTAGGCTAGCGTTCTTAGTGGTTTGTTAAGTCCGATGGGGTAAGCTAGCGCTAGATCATAATAATTATAACTGAACTAAGGACAATTACTAGTTGGAGATATGATGAAACAAGAGCAAACGTAAGTACGAGGGCTCCAGAATGATCAGTGGAGTAGGATTGATCTCCTATATTTCGGGACGAGACGATGCTCATGGGATAAGAATTGAAAAAGAATGAATAATAAAAGAATCAAATAAATTGTAATGAATGAGAAATTTTATAAAGAGGTAAAGAATCACCTAGAGGATCTCCGTGGTTGAGATTTGTGGATTCTAGAGGCTGAACGAGACCCAAAATTTCCGGCAAGATTGATAAATGAAATTGTGAGAAGTGATCAGTGTATGCTAGCGTTCCCAGTGGTTGTTTAATTCTGGTGGGGTAAGCTAGCTCTAGATCAAAATAATTATAACTGAACTGAGAATAGGCACTAGATGGCGATATAATGTAACAAGAGCAAACGTGAGTATGAGAGCTCCAGAATGAACCGCAGAGTTGGAATGATCTCTAGAACTGTGAAATAAGGAGGGATGCACTAGTGTTGAATTGATGAATTGAAAGAGAATGAATATTAAAATAGTCAAATAAATTGTAATGAATGAGAAGTTTTATACAGTGGTTAAGAATGACCTAGAGGATCTCCGTGGTTGAGATGTGTGGGTTGTAGAGGCTGAGCGAGACCCGGAATTGCCGACAAGATTGACAAATGAAAGTGTGAGAAATGGCCAGTGTAGGCTAGCGTTCTCAGTGGTTGTTTAAGTCCAGTGGGGTATGTTAGATCTAGATCATAATAATTATAATTGAACTAAGGACATACACTATTTGGAAATATAAGGAAACAAGAGAAAGCGTGAGTATGAGGGCTCTAGAATGATCCGCAAAGTGAGATTGATCTCCAGTATTTTGAAATAAGGAGTTAAGCACGTGTTTTGAATTGAACAATTGAAAGAGAATGAATAATAAATAATCAAACAAATTGTAATGAATGAGATATTTTATAAAGAGGTCAAGATTGACCCAGAAGGTCTTCGCAGTTGAGATGTGCGGATTCTAGAGGCTGAAAGAGACCCAGAATTGCTAGCAAGATTGATTAATGAAAGTGTGAGAAGTGATCTGTGTAGGCCGGCATTCTCAGTGGTTGTTTAAGTCTGGTGGGGTAATCTAGCTCTATATCATAATAATTATAACTGAACTGAGAACAGGCACTAGTTGGTGATATGATGAAACGAGCAAACGTGAGTATCAGAGCTCCAGAATGAACCACGGAGTGGGAATGATCTCTAGAATTGTGAGTTACGAAGTTATGCACTTTTTTTTGAATTAACCAATTGAAAGAGAATGAATAATAAAATAATCAAATAATTTGTAATGAATGAGAAATTTTATAAAGAGGTCAAGAATGAACTAGAGGGTCTCCGTGGTTGAGATGTGTGGATCCTAGAGGCTGAAAGAGACCCAGAATTGCCGGCATGATTGATAAATGAAAGTGTGAGAAGTGATCAGTGTAGGATAGCATTCTCAGTGGTTGTTTAAGTCCGGTGGGGCAAGCTAGCACTAGATCATAATAATTGTAACTGAACTTAGTACAATTACTAGTGGGAGATATGATGAAACAAGAGAAAACGTGAGTACGAGGGCTCCAGAATGATCAGTGGAGTGGGATTGATCTCCTGTGTTTCGGGATGAGACGACGCTCATGGGCTAAGAATTGAAAGAGAATGAATAATAAAAGAATCAAATAAATTGTAAAGAATGAGAAAATTTATAAAGAGGTCAAGTATGACCTAGAGGATCTCCGTGGTTGAGATATATGGATTCTAGAGGCTGAACGAGACCCAAAATTGTCGGCAAGATTGATAAATAAAATTGGGAGAAGTGGCCAGTGTAGGCTAGCGTTCTCAGTGGTTGTTTAAGTCTAGTGGGGTAAGCAAGCTCTACATCACAATAATAATAACTAAACTAAGGACAGACACTAGTTGGAGATATGATGAAACAAGTGCAAACGTGAGTATGAGGGCTCCACAATAATCATTGGAGTGGGATAAACTCTCTCTTGATCATTTTGTACTCTTTTGGCTTGAATCCTACAGTTTTGGCTCACTGCAAAATTTAGTCTTTTGTGTTTTGGGTTTAAATTGATCCACTATAAGTTTATCCCATCGATTTCTAGTTATTCTTCTCTTTTTGGAGCCTAAACCCTTACCCTAAATCCATTAACCCGCAACCCAAAACCCAACATCTTAAATTCCTATTTAAACACCCCTTTTAAACCCTAATTAATATATTTAATCTCTCTCTCTCTCTCTCCTACCACTGCCGCTCTCTCTCCCCATCCTCTGTTTTCCTTCAACCCATCCCGCTCATTTCGATCACCCCGTCCCTGTGCTCCACCGTCCTCGCCTTCCCGTCCTCGCCCAAAGCCTCCTACCACCCTCGTCTTCCATCCTGCCACCGAACCCACCACCTACATCACCTGCATCATCCAACCACCAACCGACCACCCATCTCCTCCACTGCTCAAACCCATCATGCCGATCGTCCTCTTCACTTTTGCCGCATCCCCTTACCCTCGTCGTCAACCTCCAGAGCTCTGCATCCCCTCGAACCCACCATCTCCGTCTCCTCCTCTGTTTGGTGAAGAAACAGAGCACCGTTCCCCCCGGCCGTCCCTCATCACTGCCGTCTCTCCTCAACCACTAGCACCTCGCCGTCAGCACCCCCAAACACTCCTCGAGTGCACCATAGTCACTGCAGCCGCTGTCGATCCCCGCCGCTGCTTTTCTTTCCTTACCGTCACTATTTGGTGTTCGGGTAGGGGATTGATCAGGGTATTGGTGTATTTTTGTGTTTGTTGTTCAGGTAGAGGATGATCCATTAGAAATTTGAGATGCTATGTAGCTGTTTTGTGTGGATTGATTGGGTTTCTGTGTGTGTGTTTGCATGGTTTTGCACGTGCTTCGTATTTTTCGTTCGTAGTTCATCACCGGGATTCTCATCCCGTTATTCTGTTATATTCGAATCTATCATCTAACAGACAAGTCTCTTCTTCAACCCCTTTATTGTTTGTGTTCAAGATTCTTTGATCTCCACAAGTAGATCCCAACCCTTTTTATCATATTGCTATTTGAATTACGTTAAGTATATTAAGTGTTTACACGATCTAACCCAACATGTTCTTAACATTGTGCCTACATATTTGATCTAAAACCTAGTCCCTCTAGCACATTGAGTATGCACGTTATATGTGAAGAATAACTAGATCCATGTTATAGAACTATTTGATCGTTGAATATGTTCTGTTGGATTTGATATGATGAATATATTACCATGATTGTAAAATTGCATCTTAAATCTAGAAATCTGCATGTTAAACATCTAATAGCACTTTCATTATTAATTATCATGAATTGTGCGGTCGTATGATAAAGTTGTTGCCTCTTCATATCAAAATATGCTTTGGCCTGCTGTTTGTGTCTTTTTTTATCAGAAATTCGACCCTGCTACAGTTGTAATTTGAAATAACTTTCTGAATATGAATTATAGCCCCATGAGTCTATTTTTCAGAATATTCGACAGAATTGAATTCTGATATATAATCTGTAAAATAAATAAAATGTGATAACTGTAAAATAAAAATATGAAATTAATTTGG
Organism: Hemerocallis citrina; assembly: GCA_017893485.1. Classification (NCBI taxonomy): domain Eukaryota; kingdom Viridiplantae; phylum Streptophyta; class Magnoliopsida; order Asparagales; family Asphodelaceae; genus Hemerocallis; species Hemerocallis citrina. The sequence continues at coordinate 126,652,799 of CM030363.1, read as the reverse complement.
CTGAAACTAGACATGTGTAGGAATCACCCTGAATTTTTGTAGATTTAATTGATGAGTTTTTTGACCTAAAACATGTTAACACAATCTATAACCTGCTGCCTGGACATAAAATCTAGAAGAATAGGATTTTCACCCTAGTTTCTGTAACTTTTATATGTCGTGTATATATTCGCTAGAACCAGCAGAGAGTCTAGTTTCTATAATTTCTTACGGATCCAGGTTTTCTTTCCTGTGGCAGTAGGAATCTCTGTTTTTGTACATTAACGTCCTGCTGCCCAGATTGTGTGAGTTGTGTTAATTTAATATGTTTGCTTCTTGTTTTGTCTGTAACGAGTAGAATTAGTCACACCTAGCATGATACACCCTGAAACCTTCTTGCATGCTCACATAGGATGAATTAAAATGTTAACAAGCCAGGGTATTATAAGGTGACTTGATAGTGAACATCGAAAACTGTACTCGGTCGGGCCCTACTGCCTGACTTGTACTGATACAGACTGATGGCCATAAAATACTTGATAATTACTGTCACTGAACATTAATCACTGATTACTGGGCCGAGTACACGATCCGTGAATTCACCATCAGTCTAAAGTGTTCACTGTGTACTTGCGCGGAACATGTGGAATGGGACGCAGTAGTATATGCACTAGATAGGTTAATAAAATGATTAACAATCCTCCCCTGACATTTCATGCGTGATCCTGTATACTGTCATCAAGATTTGACTTGAATTGAAACTTTTAATTAAATGCATAATTAAACATATACCTTTGACATTATTGCCAATATTTAAATTTTGCTATTGATTTGATCCCATCCTTTCTTTTTTATATACCATGTTCCTATTATTTCCTATTTGCTCCATTTGCTGTCCATGACTTGCTCTTAGGACATTATTTTCTCTTTTTTTAGATCACGAGTTACATGTACTAAAGGAACAATACCAGAAGGAATGGTGAGAACGATTCTAGAAGATGGAACCGAAGATTGTGTTGCTTAAATTACTTCATGCTAGATTTATTTCTTTTGAACACTGTCTTTGACATTATACATTTTTCTGGGCTTTTGGCCCGGAGTTTATTATTTTTCCCAGATATTGGATTTTATGTTGGATATTATTTTGGATTATTTCATTATTATTGAAGTTTTTCTTTGATTCATGTAATTATATTTCCTTGTGTAGCTGTGTTTGTTGTTTATATTGTTGAGTTAGACTGGTACAACTTATGGATGGTGTTTATATCATTCGCTAGGCCTACGTTACGTACTCGTATTTCTATATTTTGGGAAGCGGGGCGGGACACTTTGTTTTAACCTTCCTCAAACATCATATAAGATGCTGAAATGATCAAAATCCGAAATGTATACAAATTTCCAACAACTAGACAAACTGCAATCCAATCCTAAGTTTAGATTTTATTGTAATAGTAAACAACATCCAAGTATTGTGAATCTTTAAGGAGATGTTCTTGACATAGAAGGGGTGCTCATATAAAATTTTTAGCTCTAGATTCCATCTAGTTTAATAGATATGATTTTGAAGTGCAACAAAAACTTATAAAATGTCCCCAAATCAATCATATCATAATTTCACACCTTTAATCAACAACACATAATCTAAACATGAATACTCAATCTATATAAGTTATCATGCATCTAACAATTCACACATACATATTCTACTATCTAGTATTCTACTAATAAAATTATATTAGAAAGTTGGAGAAACACCCACCTCAAAAGAGACCTTCTAGTAATTGAAACCATAGCAAGAAAAATGCAGCTCCCACCCTTGGATTTTCTGAAAGCAAACAACAGCAAAACACTTTTTTTTTTTTTTTGTTCATATGAGGTTAGATTATGGAGTATTTATATGGAATATTAGGGAGTAGTTTTAGCAACCAACAACTCACACACCCATTCACACACTCACCCCACTCTCTCCTATATGCAGCCATTTTTTATAGAGTGCACATTGCGCGTGTGCACGTGTGCACGTGTTTTGTACACGTTCTCATTTTATTTTCACTTTTATTATTTTATTCTATTTTAAATTCTTATTTTTAATAAATACTCATATTAAATTTGGTATAATTATCCAGTTTTTAGTGCACAACTTTGTAATAAAATAGCACAATTTGCACGTGCATAAAAAGAAACATGTGTAAAGCACGTGCTAGTATCCATATATAAAATAAATTCAAGAAAACGAAAAATTTCTATAAAAATCAAAATAAAAAAAATGTAAAATACATTTCATTAATTCTATATATGTATACTGATGTTATTATTTGCAAGTGTACAAAATCGCAACAAATAGTATAGTTTAAGTGAAAAGTGTGTCAAACCCACAAGGACAAATTATTTTATTGAGTACTGAAATTCACTAGATTAACTAACATTTGAAAAAATCGATATTTAATAAAGAAAACAACTAAATTATATTAATCTAAAGAACTAACTAAATAAAATTAAAAAGAACGAGATCTGAAATTTTGTTGTTTATTAATTGCAAAACTAATTCTAGGGTTTTTGATTTCACCTAATTAATCACATACATTTCATAATTCCATGTCACAAGAAAATTTTACTTTTCAAAGTTGTAGACCAAAAATTCCCAAATTATTCAATATTCTCTCTCAAGCAATATCAAAAAATATTATCAACTAATTATTTGTCATAGTTAATACACAAATTACTAATTGAAAATTTATTAAGATCTATGGATTTCTTAACGGTCACATTAATAGAGATTCTCTCCTGACGATATTTAATTTTATTAATTTGAAATCACAAATTACCAGTTCGGTCTCTCCATGATTTTATAAATCATACAAAAGTTGACCAAACAATTGTAAGCATTAAGAATAAAAATCAAACATACAAAAAAATAATATGAAGTTAAAATTGTGTTCTCAAAACTAGGCTACATCAAAGTCCTAGAAAAATAACTTTAGTTCATAATAATTTTGCAACTCACAAATGTGTTCTTGGATTGCATAATAAAAATTAGAGGAGAAGAAGAAAAACTCGTTTTTACAAACATATCTGGGTGGGATCAAATATATGTATTGTTGTTGCTTGAATCCGTCAAGATCCATCTTCTTCAATCTCTTTCTCTTCCAGATCTTCTTTTCTTCCTCTAGCCTCCAAGATCTCCATCTTCTTGTATTTGTTTCCACCTATAAACTGTGTGTGTCAGGCAACAATCTCCTATAACCCATGTAGTAGAAATTTCTACCATTATATAGCCACCGTGAAGTAGTTTGATCAGCACAACAAGAACATGCATTACGTTCTTTGGTGCTATAACTGGATAAATTTGCATATGCAAGAAAATCATTGATTGTCCAAGTCAATGTAACTCGGAGACAGAATGATTTCTTAGTTGTTGCATCATATGTTTGAACACCCTCTCACAATTGTTTGAGCTCATCTATTAAAGGCAGAAGATAGACATCTATATCATTTTCTGAGCTTTTCGATCCAGGTACTATAATGGACAAAATAAACGACGACAGCTTCATGCGCTTCAAAGGAGGTAGATTATACAGGATCAACACTACGGGCCATATGTTGTTTGTATTGCTCGTTTGCCTATATAGGTTTAAACCATCACTAGCTAATCCAAGTCGCACGTTGCGAGTATCCTCGGCAAATTAGAGTATCTTTCATCAAATTTTTTCCATAAGGCAGAATCCGCCAGATCTCTGAGAATCCCATCATTCTTCCGACCTACAGCAAGTCATCTCCTATCAGAAAAAGTCCTGGATGACATAAACAATCTTTGTAGTCTAGGAATCAAAGGAAAGTAGCACATCTGTTTTGTTGGCTTCTGTTTTCGCCTTGATTTAGCTGGGCCACTTGTATCTTCGTCTTCATTCGGTTTTCCATTCTATTTCGAAGTACCACAGATTTCACAGTTCTCGAGACTCTCTTTTTTCCCTGTAAATAGCATACAATCATATCAACATGCTACTATCTTCTCATACCCCAGATCAAAATATTTAAGAAATTGTTTTATTCCATAGGCTGAATTAGGGAGACAGATTTCAGGAAATGCTTCATTCAACAATTTAATCCGTATGGTAAAGGACTTGGCAGACCAACTGTTCAATCATTTGATTTGAAATAACCTCACGATGAATGAGAACTTTGAAAACTTGAAGCAATCACGATACAAGAGTGTACTAGCATCTTCCAACAACTTAGTGAATGCTTCAAATTCTTTGTTAAGGTTCGGGGTCTTGCCTTCCACCCTTTACTCCACCCTTCACTCCACCACCAGTGTATGGGGTTTCAGTCGGTTCATCATGGACTTGGGTTGTTGGACTATTTGTGTGCATTGGACTGTTATGAAATCCAAAAGCATCCCACACTAAATTTTGCATCTCATCGACAACACTACCACCATCATTCACTAAGGGTTCGTCTTCATCTTCTAACACAGCCGGTTCAACTGGAATCAATGGGGCAAGCTCTCCATGGCAAAACCGTTGCCCTTGCAGGAAACCATTAATCACCAAACGTGTTTGTACTTAGTTGCAAGGAATCAAATGACAATTTACGCATCGGCGACATGGACACATGATAAAGTTGGGATCACGGGAATTTTCTTTAGCGAAAATAATGAAATCTTTTACACCATCCCGATACTCCTTAAATAATCATGACTTACTCATCCAACTTTTGTTCATTTGAATAATATCATTCAATCTGAAAATTAAATTTCATCAATTGAAATTTTATTTTGATATCTCATTAAAGTATGTATCTCACTAGCCTAAAAGATAGAGGGAGGTAATTAATTATTCTTACAAGGTTATTAAAAGCAAACTAACCTAAACATTTTTGCTTGTAAGTTTACGAGTACGAACTTAACCTAGTACATGCTCCTGCAATAAACTTTGTTTCCATTTTCCATTCTGCTAAACGTGTGTATCTCATTAAAGTGTGTACAATTATAATCAAAGTGTGTATCTCATTAAACTTTGTTCAATAGTTTCACCGAGGTATGCGATTAAATTGTGTATCACATTAAAGTGTGTATCACGAGGCATACATAGCTATAAGGTGAATACAGTTATAATCAAAATTTATTTACTTTGAAAAAATATATATATTGAAAATAGTGCACTGAAATGCCTAAGACAAAACAATAATAAAATATTAACAAAAATGAAGAAAGCCTAATTCTTAACTCCAAATTTATGGAGTCAATCACAAATACAATTCATTAGAGCATCAATATGTAAAATAAAAATAAAAGAGTAATTTAGTCTATATATAGTTCATGAAGATTTAAAAATTCAACACCATTCCTCACCCATCTATAAAATCCACATATGTAATAAACTCTGGAAAGAAAACTGATACAAATATTACAAATCTGAGTAAACCCTAATCAATATTTTTTCCATCAAATTAGTAAACGAACTCAAAAAAAAAAAAAAAGTGTCAAACTAAATTAGCAAATAATTACCTAGGGTTTATGAAAGAGAGAGATTGAGGAGGACGACAACTGTGCGATGACAGGGAGTTAAAGGAAACGACGGCGGTGGGAGCGAGAATTTCTTCCATCAAATTAGTGAACGAACTCAAAATCAAAAAAGTGTACAACTAAATTAGAAAATAATTAATTACCTACGGTTTATGAAAGAGAGAGATTGAGAAGAACAATGACTGTGCAAAGGAGTTGAAGGAAACAGCGGTGGGGGGAGTGAGAGCGAACTGCAGCGACGGGTCTCGAGAGCGAACGACGGCGACGGGTGCGAAATCGAACAGCTGTTGCGGGTTGAGCTCGAAGAAGGAAAGAATGAAACTGGAGATTGAGGGAAAGTTGGGTTTTGGAGACATTGAAGGCCACGATGGAAAGTTAAAGGGAAATAGCTAGATTTTATCCCATATTGAGCGTGAAAAGGGCTACGAAGGAAAAAGGGTTTCGGCACGAAGAGGGAAATAGATAAAGAAATGGGGAATTAGGGGAAATATTAAGGTTTACTAATATAAATTAACTCCCAGTGTTTACAAACGCCGGGGTATCTCACAAACCCCAAGGATTTTTTAAAAATGTCGGGGAAGATCTTCAATCCGGTGGTGCTTCTAAAATAACACTAGGGAATTCCCAGCAAAACTCCCAAATGCCAGCGTAGTTCCGCCAGGGTTTCCTATATCTTTTGTACACTTGGCCCTAAACAAGAACAAGGTAAAGTGATAACTAAAATCCTCTAAATATCTTCTCTTGATCTCAATCTTCATGCCTTTCTTTTCAGTTTCCAACAACGAGAAGTAGCATCTGCAACAGGGATGAGTATGTCCTTCCTCTTCTTTTATTTCAACGATAACGTTAAATTATGTGCAACTTGTTAGATATTATATTAGATGTTATATTACTCAGTCTAGTTTAGTCCCATATCAGAATATGTATTAATTTAGTCTTTACTTGTCTCCTATATACAAGAGACATTGTACTAAGTTATAATCAATCCAATAACATTTTTTTCTCAATCTCTCTATTAACCTTAACATAGTATCTGAGAAAACCCTAATCCTCATTCCCATCCCTAATCCCTGACCCTAATAACAAAACAGCAACCCTAATCCCTATCCCCCTCTCCGTCCCACAGCAACAACAACAGCGATGCTCCCTCTCGACGAACTCCTCACCCTCCCATTCCAGGCTCCATCTCCCATCCCCAGCTCCAACTTCCTGACCTCCCCTCCTCCCCGACCTCCCTCCTCCCCGAACACCCCTAACCTCATGCAAATTTCCCTACACCCTAAACCTAAACTTCCCAAATTCAATACCATATCTCCATCCTAGACTAGACCTGACCCGACCTCCCACCTCCCTAAACACCCCTAGTCGCCGCCCCACTCAAATTTACCTACACCCTAAACCCGAACTTCCAACTCCAACTCCATATCTCCATCCCAGACCTGAACCGAGATCCAAACCTCTATTTGCTTCTTTCCAAGGGCCGACCCATTTTCTGTTTAAAAATAAAATTTTAAAAAAAACCCATACTCGAAAACCAAACCCAAACCCTAATTCTCTCTACTCCCGCTCCGTCTATTACTTTCGCCACCGCCGCAGCAGCCGTTCGTCATTGTAAAAAAAAAAAGAAAAGAAAAAAAATCAGGTACTAGTACTTCTCCAATGGATCCCCAGTTTCACTAGTATCTTTTCGTCTCCACCGACTTTTCTGTTACTGCATTTTCATCTTCACTCATCCATGATCTCAGCATCGACAACAACAGCATCATCCCTATCCTGCCCAACTGCTTCTTCCGATACCAGTAACAATAGCAACATCCCGATCCCGACAAGCAATATCGCCATCCTCATCCTGCCATAGCATCACCGCTCACATTCCTTATACCGTACTTCTTCCCTTACTTCTTCTGTCATGACCGTTACTCCAGCTTTGTCATCTCCTTTTGATTGGGTCAATCTTCAACATCGCCACGCTCTTCTGGAACTCAGGCTCTTGGGTCAGTCTGCCCCTGCTGGTCCCTCTGCCCCTGTATTCTCTATTACTCTCGTATGAATTCTTCTTGCATTTTAGCTTCTGGTGCATCACATCATTTTACTAGTAATTATACACTACTCACCACCAGCACTGTACTTCCCTCTCACGCTTCATCCCTTCACACAGCCGATGGCTCACAACTTCTCACTACATACTCGGGATCTATTAGCTATCCCACTTTAGCGCCCCGAATTTCCAATATAATATCTCAGAAATACGTGGCACAATTCCCAGCATCAACCTCAATGTAATAGTAAACATAGCCAAAACACAGATAAATTTTTCAACTTTTATTATATCAATTCTTTACAAAGCACAGCGAAAAATTAAACACCTTGCATTAAATTTCTTTTTTTACAACATATTCTTTTACAATTTACATAAGTCACATAATCATTCTACCACAAGCATCCAAATCCCAAGCTATAGGTATCTACCTGTAAAACATGAGGCTAGAGATAGCTCTAACCCCCAAAACTACAGGTGTAACCCCTGTTTTTCATTTTATCTGTTTTTGAATGTATTTTTCTTTTTGGGTGTTTATTCATATTGTATCTCTTTTTGAACCTTGTTTTGGATCTTCATTCTCAATATAACCATCTATTTGATTTTTCGCCTTTATTTGATCTTCTTGATTCAATGGCCTATCTATTTAATTCATCTCTGATCTACCGAGCTATTATTTTTTATCCCCATTAATAATTGTACACGCCCTATTTTATTTATTTAGTTGTTACTATCTCATTTACTGGATCATTCTATACTCTCTTGTATATTTTATAACCCAATTAAATTCACTCTATTTCTTAATGGTTTATACCCAATACCCCATATTAACCCTATTATCCTATTTAGATCCATTAACCATTGTACTCGTTAGCATATACCCATTACCCCCCCCCCCCCCTATTCACCCTAAACCCTAATATACTACCCATATATATATATATATATATATATATATATATATATATATACCCATTATGCATCTCCTAACCCTAAAACGCCCCAGTCATTTTCATCTTCATCACCCTGTGCTCCTCTCCGGCCAAAACCCCTCCGGCCATTCCTCTCCGCCTGTGTTCAGCCCCATCCTTTAAACCCAACCTTGTGCTCCTCCCATTCTCCCCCCCCCCCCTCTCTCTGTGGTCCCAACTGTTGACCACCCTCCCTGCCTCGCGACCCCCTTTCTCGATGCCAGAACCACCATCCGCCTGCCCTGTGCTACCCAGCGACCCCGACCTGCAGCGCCAGCACCAGACTCCGATAGCCCCTGTGCCTGTCTTCCCATCGAAGACAGACGGCAATGACAACAGCATCAGCACCGCCGCCGTGTCGCCCTTGCCGTCCCTATTTCCACCGCCGTTGTCTCGCCGCTTGCTGTCGCCATTTCTCTCGACACGCGCACAACCCTCTGCTGCCCACTCTTGTGTGCATGTGTTGGATTTCGTTGTGAGCGTGTGTTCATTGTTGGTTCATGGTTCGTTTGTTCGTTGAGTTCGTTGCCCGAAAAATCGTTCCCATTATTCTTACTCTTGCTTCGTCGTTCCGTCGTGACTATAAGGCAAGTAACTTGTATAAATTCTGTTTGCATATGCAAGTACTAAATACCGCCTGTATTGTAGTTGTGTTTTAGAGATAAATTCTTATGCAAAACCCTGGTTATATCCTGTCTATATGTGTTGATCCATCCGTATTTGTCTCTAGTTACACACACGACATGGAATTTAGACTTAGATAAAATTAATCCATGTTGCATATATGTATGTTGGTTGTGATCTATTAGTCATGGTGTGAATCTTGCATGCTTAACATATACTGGTAGTATATCGTGTTGTAGATATGTTAAATACCCTATACCATGTTAATTGGACATCTAGTATACCGTTATGATTTGGATGTGTTACATATAACCTAGTTGATTTTATGCATGAAGAATAATTATGTCCTTGTTGTTATCCCGTTTTTGCTCAGTATTTTAGACTCTATTATGGTCAGTATATGAAAATTATATGTGAATATGAATAATGAAGAATTTTATCTACTTTCCAGAATTTCTGACAGATCTCAGTTTCAATTTATGAGTTGTAAGATATTGCTGTTTTACTACAGATGTGTAGAAAATTACAGATTCTGTTTTATATGAATTCTGTGTAGTAATTTATTTTTATACTGATGTTAAAGACAATATTTTGATCCAATATTTTGCTGGGTACAACTAGACTTGATTGGGATTAACCCCTAATTTTTGTGGATTTAATTAATAACTTTTATAAACTATTCCATGCTTCCAAACAACCACTATAGTTGCAAAATTTTCGCACTGTTCAGTAGAGAAACATAATTTCGACCTGATTCTAATTGTTGTTTATAAAAACTTTGTGAATATGAATTATATCCTGTTGTATCTATTTTATCACCCTTTTGACGGATCTGGATTTCAATTTATATTTTGTAATCTATTGTTGTTTTAGTACTGCTATGTTTATGATTTCAGATTTGCAAAATTTCTGTATCTTGCTGTCGTCTGTTTTTAATTGACTAAACTATCTATGTTGAAAAATTATGAAACTATATTTTCTGATATTAAACATACTAGGGGATACACCAGATTTTTCTTGGATTTAATCAGTAAGTTTTTATGTCGTTTTACTGTTTATGAATACGAAATTCTGATTTATGGCTAAACATGTTTTCTGGATATAATTCTGTTTTGAGTCCTATTTTTTTGAAATAGCATATGACTTATATATAATTGCTGGATTCGTCCGAGAGTATATTTTTCAGATTTTCTGACGAATCCAGTTTTTCATATTTGTGGCAACGGGATCCCAGATTGGGTGCAGTACTGTCTTGCTGTCCTGAACTAGAATTTTCGTTGTCCTACCTTTTTATGAGTTGTCTTTCATCTGTACATGTTTATCTTACAACCTGAACTTGTTACTTGTTTATGCCATGTTATTCTTGCCTTGTTTGTGACACATACCTGCCTGTTTGATAATAATAACAAAATAACCAAGCCGGAGTTAAGGGAAAGATCTAGTAGTGGATAATATAGAAATATGTACTTGGAAGGGGGCTCGTGTTTCCCACATGATTATCTGTTATCTGTTACGTGTTCCATGACTATATGATACACGATTCTGTTATCTGATTACCTGACTGCACACTTCCCTATAGGAAGGTGTACTCAGAAGAGAACTCGTAGGTTCTATCTGTCTGTATCTGTTATCTGTTATCAGTTATCAGTTATCTGATATCTGATAGCTGAGCACACGGCCCTATACATTCCACTACGAAATCTAAACGAAACTTGTTTGAATGTAGAAACCATGTGGTAAATGGATGGGACGCATAAAGTGCTACCTAGATAAAAAAAAAATACAAGACTTGACATAACCTGATATCTGTTATCTGTTTACCTGTTTCATGCTACCAACATCTGTTACCTGTTTATGTGGTTGCATGACATCTGACATCTGTTATCTGCTTACCTGTTTGCATGATACTTGACATCTATTACATATTACCTGTACTCGTTAGCACACCATGTTACTTGATTTCTGTTTTCTGATTCATGTTAGACATTCTGTTTTGCTGTCATATCTATTCCATGCTATGTTGTTTCTGCTGTTATTTTATGTCTGTTTATTTTTTTCCTGTACTTGTGTCTGCACTACGAGCAGCCCGTAACTTGCATTGACGGGCGTTTTGTTTTCTTTTCTTTATTCCTGCAATTTATTAAATTGCAGATTGTGGTGATCAGCTGCCCGATGAAGTAGGTGATATGAGATTCTAGATGTTAGAGTTTTGCTGTTATTATTTCTTGTTGCTTAGCTTGAATAAATGTATCTGTTACTTGGATTATTTTGTATTGGGCAATGTGACCTAGAATTACTGACTTGTTCACATCTGTTTTATTTGAGATTATTAAATTTTGTTTCAAGTAAAATCTGTTGGTATATTGATTCATTTATGCAAGTGTGGTTGATTTCTCCTTGCTTATTCTCTGTTATTCCAATGAAATGTTGTAAAGATTTTGACAGCTTATGAATGGTGAAAGCCATTCACTGGACTTAGTCACGTATCCATATGCTGTATTTCATTTTTGGAAAGCGGGGCATGAAAACAGGGGTCAACCATAATGGTGTGAGTGACATCAAAAGAAATACAATGTAAATAAAACATAAAGAATAAAGTTATAAACAGCACATACCAACAGTAGTAACAATGGAATATGAAATGACAGCAAATAAAACATGAAAACATCTGGTGAAACTAGACTAAGTGTCAAGTGTAGGAAAACAGAAAATAAACATGCATAAAACCAAGTCAAGAAAACACAAATGTAGTATGATGACTCTCTAATGCATACTTGTCATATTCTATGCATTTCATACTATATAGGTCTGGTGCAATCCCTTATCGTTCTCCATTTTATAGGGTTAGATCCCTTGTTATGCAACTAATCCTACTACGGTGATAGAAACAGGATCCAGAATACTCTACGAATAGGCATCACAACCCTCAATGCGCAAGCATCATGTAAGAATAGCTTCAAAACAAACAAGAGAATCACCTCCTTGCCGTGTACCCCACCGCCGCCCCTCTACGTGCAAGTACACAGGCACATCCCGTGAATAGACCTGTAGACCCTCGACACGCGAATGTACCTGTATGTTCCGTGAATGGGCACTGCAGACCCTCGACACGCGAACATACTAATAGTTCTCTCGAGACAGAACACACAAGTCCTGGAACGCATCCGTTGGACTGGACCCCAAGAGCATATACTTATGTTTCCCAAGTTCCATCACATCTCCACTATTACCTGTCCTTAAGTTGGTTATTATTAAAACACAAATTCCCCCTTCTCTAGAGTTAGTGTATCCTGCCGAACTTAATTTCCACAAAACATCCCCAATGACCCCAACTGGTCAAAATCCACAAAATCTTATCTACCAGTTCATAGGACTTCCACTCAACTCCTATAGATTCACACAACGAATATCAACACAAAACTTTCAATAGAACTCTTTATTTCATCATCAAAACGTTTATATCAATAAAAACATCTTAAATCAACAAAACCAAATACATTCAGTATAATCACAAATTTCTACAATTGAAACAAAGTATTAAATCCATTAAATAACTGAGAATCATATTTTGAAGTCATAGAATATCACAAAACATCAATTTCTTCAAGAATCATATATATTTCCCTTTATAAAGTTATAGAAATACAATTAAAATTCTATTAAAATCAAAATATAAATTTCTGTAAAATACTGTAATCTGTAGTAAAAATATCACCTAAACCAGTAGATCAATAATCCGTAATATCGAAGAAACAATCGTTCAAGGAAAATGAAGAAAACTCAAGAAAACAGCCAGTAAGACTACTGACAGTCGACCGTCAAAATAAGTTCAAATAAGCAACGGTCGCCCGACATGCAAAAATTCCCAAAATCAACTAATTGACAGTCGACTGTCGGTTCATGTGTAAAATCTTCACAGTCGACCGACAATTCAAAATTCGACAGCTTTAATATTCGTGCACCTTTTTACTGATACTTCATTAAATCTTTGTAAAATCATAAATTTATAAAACAAAATTCCTGAGATGATTAAATATAGCTTGTATAACATATAGGAGTCTATAAAACTAATTAAAACTTCATAAAGATCATAAAAGAGCAAATTTTCGACGCCTCTTCTTCAAAACAGCAAAAGTATATACATGTATGTGTATAGGGTGTTTAAGCATCAGTAAAACATCAAAATCCATCAATTAGAAGTAGTCTGATGTTTAGATTCAATTCCAATACTAAAACAAATCATATTCAATTGAAACTTCACAAAACATCAAAACTTCAGATTTCGACAATTCTTCAAAACAGTAAAGTAGTGTATACATGTATATATATTGTAACACCCCGTAATTTTCAAATAACTATAATATATATATATATATATATATATATATATATATATATATGAAAAAGTAAAAAAAAAGTGGTTGTGCATAAAATTATATGCAGCATGGTTTGTAAATAATTTGTGTTGAATTGTCATAGCGGGCCCACGTTGAACCAAAAAGGAAAACAGCATTTGCTGTTGACTTCGTCAGATTGCTGCTGCGTGGAGCATTGAAGCTGGGGCCCACTGCTGTGTGTGTGCTTCTCTTGGAGAGAGAACAAGAGAAGGTAAGTGCAATTAATCCCACATCGGGAGTAAATATGAATAAAATAATACATAAATACTGCCTATGATCAAGAGTCACCAATCCGGTTAACCACCTTTTAAGAGGCAGCATGTTGTAGGTAGTTGTACTACATAGTTTCTAATTTGTCTTCTAAATTGTATAAATTGTCCGAGCTCGGGACAGGGGCATTACAAATGGTATCAGAGCCGACTTTCGACACCGAGTGTGGGTAAGAGTGGGTGAGATGTATGCCTGAGATAGAGCTAGCAGATGTACAGGTATGCCTGAGAGGGAGCGAGGTTGCGGCCTGAAATAATGGATAACCCGCAGAAATGGGGTACTGTGCAGCTAGCAGAATCAGGGTACTCCACTCCACATCGGCTAGAAAGGAGATCCTGCACTAGGTTGTGCATGCCCCGTGCTCAGCGAGGACGCTGATTTCTGAAGGGGGGTGTGTGTGTAACACCCCGTAATTTTCAAATAACTATAATATATATATATATATATATATATATATATATATATATATATATATATATATATGTTGAAAAAGTAAAAAAAAGTGGTTGTGCATAAAATTATGCAGCATGGTTTTTAAATAATTTGTGTTGAGTTGTCATGGGGGGCCCATGTTGAACCAAAAAGGAAAACAGCATGTGCTATTGACTTCGTCAGATTTCTGCTGACGTGGAGCATTGAAGCTGGGTCCCACTGCTGTGTGTGTGCTTCTCTCGGAGAGAGAACAAGAGAAGGTAAGTCCAATTAATCCCACATCGGGAGTAAATATGAATAAAGTAATATATAAATACTATTGCCTATGATCAAGAGTCACCAATTCGGTTAACCACCTTTTGAGAGGCAGCCTGTGGTGGGCAGTTGTACTACATAGTACCTAATTTGTCTTTAAAATTGTATAAATTGTCTGAGCTAGGGGCAGGGGCGTTACATATATATAAATAAGTGTTCCAACATCAGCTATAGCAACAAAATTCACCAAATAGTAGTAGTACAATGTTCAAATCAAATTCAGTATCAAAGCAACTCAAATCCAATCGAAAACTTCACAAAAATCACAAAAAGAATAATTTCGGCTGACCACCACAGACTCGAAAATCAACCCCCTTTTGGTCATTCAAAATATGAACTTTTTCGATCCAAAACCCTTCTTGTAATTCATTAAACACATATACAACTACTCACATCAGTTTACCCATGAATACATGTGATTACAACATGTATATAATCAAGTTTTACTCATCAAAACACCCCCAACAGATCACACATATGCATATGCAGTAAAGGTCCAAATTTTGTTCACTTTTGCAATAATTATCACACAATCTCATTATAAAAAACCAAAACAGCAAGCATATGAAAGGAAACAACCTACCCATGATTTCTATTAGGTTCTTTAACAATCTTAAGTATTCTATATGAAATTTTAATCATCAGTAGCATAGTTTACATGAAAATATTAAATCTTTACTCATCCATCCATCAATAATTCATTATATCATCATACAATCCCCTAACATGCTTTCTAATAGACAAATCATCACATACAACATGCATAGAACAATAAGAAAATAAACATGTCACTCACCTTTTCTAAGAATCAATCGTAGAAATAAAAAGAATAAGAAAAGTCCGTCCTTTCGCAAGAAAACCAAGATCTTCGCTCCGAAACTCCAAGAAATCAATAATAAAGAAAACTCATTGTGTAGTGCAGCAAAGAGACGGCTGCATCTAAGTTATATAAGGCCGGAAATTAGGGTAATTAGGGGTTTGAATAAGTTTTGTAAAATATCCCTTTTGAATATATCTTTACATATATAAATCCTTATACTTGAAAATTAGATAAACCAATTCAATTAAGATTTAAAATAAAAAAACAAAAAACCCAATCTGGCGAGCACTATTTTCAAAACCAAGAAAACAATTTTGTAATTTCGGCCTCTAAGTGGCAATTTTGCAAAAAGACCCTTCTTTAATAAATTTGTAAAATAAACCAAACCTATTAAAACAAAAAGTAAAGTGTTTACCTCTGAGTTTTCTAGGCATCATGCTCAGCCCAAAGAATCGAAAATTTGGATTTTTCACTCCAAGTGGTAATTTGCACAAAAGCCCCTCTTTTTGTAATATTTGCAAATATACCAAATAAATATCAGAAAAATCCATAAATTTCATAAAACATACCTACTAATAAATGATAGGTTTCCCCAATATAATTTATGACTTTGAACTTCCCAAGAAAATATTTGCACGTGTTTTGCACGTGTAAAAAGATAAATTTCAGATAAATATTTATTAAATCGTCAAAAATCATTTTAATTCATTTATTAATCTCAAAAATATTATTCAAAAATCAAGGGTGTTACACCCACTCTCACATTGCCTTATGTTCTTTATGCTCCTTATTTATCCATGAACCTTATTTCCTTTAGTGCTCTGTGTGATAGTGGTCTGGTCATTACATTCAATTCTTTAGGTTGTTCTATTACAGATTCACACAATGGACAGAAGTTTGGGTGTGCTAGTCGACAGGATTGTCTATATAATCTAAATTTTCTATATGCACAAAGATCTCATCCTAGTTTTGCTGGGGTTGTGTCATCTGATGCAGATCGATGGCACAGACGTTTAAATTATGTTAGTGGGTCTTGTCTCAAGACTTTAGCCCGTATTGGTACCCTTAGCCATCTTTGTTTTACACGTTTGTCTATTTGTCAGGATTGTCAGTTGGCCAAACACATAGCACTCTCTTTTAATAACAAAAGCACTTCTCAAACCACTAATCCTTTTTAACTTGTTCATTCTGACATATAAGGACCCTCTCCTGTACCTTCTAGCAAAGGCTATCTCTGTTATGTTGCCTTCCTCGATAACTTCACTCGATATACATGGGGTTATCTTATGTACCAACGATCTAAGACTCCCAACGTTTACCAGTTCTTTACGACCATGATTCACACTCGGTTTAGTGTGCCCATGAAGATTTTTCGCTCAAATGATGCTCGTGAGTACACTTCCACTACTATGTGATCGGTCCTTCGGTCTAACGACACACTTTTTCAGCAATCATGACCTCACACGCATGAGCAGAATGGTGTAGCAGAACTCAAGCATCGTCACATTTTTGAGACGGCTCACGCTCTTTTACTCTCCTCTTCTGTTCCTCATCCTTTCTGAGCTGAAACTGTCATGATTTCTGCCAGCCTCATTAACATCACTCCCTCATCAACCCTATCTTATACGACACCTTATGAGCTTCTTCATCACAAACCATTGGACTACAATATGCTCCATACTTTTGGGTGCACTTGTTATGTCATTCTACCTCGCATTGAGACCATGAAGCTGACCTCTCGGGCTGCTAAGTGCGTTCACATTGGTATCAGTTCATAGCACAAAACATATCAATGTTTTGATCCCTTAGTGTGTCATGTCTGTATTTTCCGACATGTCTCCTTACTGTATGTCCTCTCCTGAGGATACTAGCTTCCTCGATTCTCTAGTTCCTTTAACTACCTCCTCAGACACATCTTCACATATTGCCTTCGATCCCACTCTTTTGGTTACTCTCCCATCTCACACAGACATTACAAATCCTGTCCCTCCTACAGAGGTCCCTCCCATACTAGCAGCATCACATCAGCCATGCACCCACACCACCTGCATCCCTACAAACACATGCACCCACACCACCCATCCCCACTGCCACTTGCACCCACCTCACCGACCTCATCACAAAACCCTGCATATCCACTACCATTTTTTCAGTCTACACATACCACTTCGGGCATCCCACCGGCACGTTATACACCTAATACCACTGGTCCCTCTGACCAGTTTGTTTTTGCAACTCTTGCCTCTTACTCATCACAGTTCCATGCATATCTCATCGCTATACACTTCACACTTGAGCCCAGAACCGATCAGGAAGAGATTCAATATCCAAAGTGGTGGGGAGCTATTACAAATGATTTTCATGCATTTAATCAGACAGACACTCAGAATGTTGTTCCACTACCAGTGGGCGTCAAGCCTTTTGTTGCAAGTGGATCTTCAAGGTCAAATATTGACCTGATGGCTTCATTGAGCGGCACAAGGCTTGTCTAGTTACCTGAGATTTTACTCAGGAGCATGTCTTTGATTATGATGAGACTTTTTCTCTAGTTGCATAGATGATTGCAGTTCACACTCTCCTTGCCATTGCTGTCATCCGTCAGTGGCTGTTATACCAGATAGACATGAAGAATGCCTTTCTTCATGGTACCCTATCTAAGATTATTTACATGCAGCCTCCTCTTGGCCTTACCACAAATCCTCGTAATGTCTGCCATTTACGCCGCGCTATATATGGTCTGAAACAGTCGATCAGCTCCATCCCATAGATGGTGATCTCCTTCCTGATCCCACTTAGATACAAGCAGATTGTTAGACAGATTGTCTATTTATGCATGACCAGACCCGATATTGCTTATACAGTCAGTATTGTCATCCAGTTTGTTTCAGCTCCTCGATCAGTTCACTACAGTGCTCTTTCTCGGATCCTCAAATATCTCCGGGAAACTATCGTACGCTCATTATTCATACATTCAACATCAAAAATGTAGTTTAGTGCATATTCTGATTCAAATTGGGGTCCTCCTATTAGACGGTCTACCACAGGTTTCTGTCTATTTCTTGGTGATTTGCTGATCTCATGGTGAAGCAAGAAATAGGTACTTGTTGCATGTTCTTTCACAGAAGCTGAGTACAGAAGAATGACATCTACCACTAGAGAGATTGTTCATATTCGGTGGATGTTATCAGATATGAGTGTCACTATTACAGGAGCTACTGCTCTTCAATGTGATAATTGGAGTGCCTTACATATTGCAAGTAACACAGTCTTTCATTAACGGACGAAACACATAAAGATTGATTGTCGCTATATTCGTGAGCATTTTGAAGCAGAGCACAATTTAACTTCATTCTGTGACCTCTTCACAGTCGACGACAAACTTGTTCACCAAATCTCACATTGTCCAGAGATTTCGATACTTAGTGGGCAAACTCACATTGTTCGACCCATCGTGAGTTTGGGATAAGGTGTTAGATATTATATTAGATCAGTTCTGTATATTCCTTGTGTATTGTCATAACTTATCATTTAGTTTTGGATCAGTAGCATCAAGCATCGTGTTATGTTATACTGGCAAGTCCAATACCTGTCTTTGATCTCATAAACGTAACAATCACCTTTTGTCATATATATTGATGGTGTTGCAATAATTGTTACAAGTAACAGGAAAAACAACTTTTTGCTAGGTAGCAATTGCCACTGTTATATAATTCCATATGTTAGGCAAATACTTTGCAGATGTTTAGCAGCTTCTGTCTTTCATGATCGCCACCAATCAAACCCAAACAAAAACTATTTCAATGTCTTATTAAAGCTCATTTCTATTTGTGTACAGTTTGTCATTTGTGATTCCGAACAGCTGATACCATTTGCGGTAATTCATCAAGATAAACAAATAAATGTTGTCCTCCGCACGCTTGAATTGACCCCGGCAGGGCAACCTGATAGTTAAGTTTAATAATGCATGTTATGTGAAAATCTAAACTATAAGATATATAATATGGATACTCCAGCCCTCAGGCCTAATCCAAGCCCAAATCCTTTTAAATTGGACCTAATAACATGATATACATTCTCAGCTACTTTTAAGCTTCTCTATCACGCACATTTAAGATAATCAAGTATTTGTGCGGATGTATGGCCAATAAGAAGCATAATAATGCAAGTCACGGATCTGTAATTGTAACTTCTATTGATCGCGCGAGAACTAGCATTGCTTCTTGAGCAGCTGCTAGAGAGTCTTGAATGTGGGCGTAAGGTGTGTAAGGTGTATTTTGTTTTGTTTGGCAAAAAAGACATTCTCAACTATTAATTACCCCCTATCTTTATTAGTAGAAATATAATTTTATAGCAGGGAGGAATAATTAAATAATTACACAATTAAGTTTTAATATCAGAAATGAGAGATTACGGACAGTGTTGTGCTAGTTGAGTGAAATTTAACGGCGAGATTTTTAAATTTCGAACCCATACATTGCGGGTTTCATGACTTTGCCCATTAATAATTAAGACACCAAGCATATTGAAGGAAAAAAACTAATGTTTATTTAGGCGTCTAATGCACCCAGTGGAAGCGATCTAATCACACAAACAACATTGCAATACAAAATTTTCCAAATAGCCAGAATGGCTATAAATCAAAACGAATTAGATCAAAATAAAATGTTTTTGGATTACCGTTCACTGATGCCCAAGTGTTCATCCTCCAACGGTAATCCACGTTGAATATTTCTTAGAATACTTTCGTCCTTTCTCTCTAACTCTCTTTTGATTAGTATGAGAATGAGTCTTAATCATCTCTTATTTTCTTTTATATAGGAAGAACTCGTCTTCCCTATTTACAGGGGATTAGAGACCATATTTTGATATGGTATGCAATAATTTTTTCATACCAAAAGATATTCACAAAATATTTATCCATATAATTGTTAACCATAATGAGATATATTCATATCTCTTCGTTAAGGTATTATACCATCTCAAATATTTATTAGTTATGAATTCAAACATTCCAATTATTGAAATACTCTAGAAAAAGAGTTCATCATTTAATCATGATGAACAAAATTTCATTATTTCATAAACAAATTGACAACCATATGAATTCTGTGCTAAACTATTTGTCATATTTAATATATCTTTATATATTAAATTATTCAATTCAAAATTTTATCAAATAAAATTTCAAATTGATTTTTCCAAGAAAAATGCATGTATTGCATGTGAGCCATTGGGCCCCACATTAAGCCGGCAGTGAAGATATTAAACTTCATTATATCTTCACAAGTCATAAGTGACGTCAAGCAAAGTATCATGACTACCAAGATAATGTGAGTTTGATTACTGAAATTAATTGTACCTTTTAGTGATTTGTTTCCGTACAATTAAATCATCCGGTCATAATATGTCCCGAAAAAGGTTAAGGTACGGATTAACGTCAAACCCTAACCACATCAGTGATTGACTCAAATGAATACTTAGAAACTCCTTTCTAAAATTCATTTTGTTACGGTCGTAGACTTCCCGAGTCAATACTTTATAGAATCACATAGGCCATTATGTGCTTCTAATAAAAGTGATGGGTTCCTTATTGATTGCTCACCCACTTTATGAAACGCTCACTATGCCCAGAATATCCTACACATGTCTTACAAATTCATGCTAAAAAATAAACCAAAGCATAGATTGACAGACATAAAATGCTATGAAAATCTTAGGTCTTAAGATGACTTGTACTCACTATCACCCAAGAAATTATCTATTGATATTCATTTAAACTTTCCATTAGATATTTTTTTAGTGAGTCAGTTCAGCGAACTAAACCATTTAGCACCTATACTATTATATTAATGTCTCTACATAAATAATTGTGAGATCAATTAACCTGTATTTCAGAGCATATAACGAGTGTGTTAGTCTTACCTGAATCACTGATGTCCAATCTCGATAATACTACGTCTAGGAACATTTTAGATTAATTATATTTTGTTTAGGTCTCACTGGCATGATCTCATCATGATCCTAAACACATTTAATTAATCCTTGGACTTCATCGTAATAGTAAATAAATTATATAAATAAGAATAAGCAGTATATGATGAATAAATTGCCTCAAACAACTTTATTAATTATGAATAATCTTTACTAGAGAATTGTCGAATACACATCACGTGATTGGCTCCAGGGCATATTCCTAACACATTATTTTCTAAGAAAAACAAGTTGAATCAAGATTAAAAAAAAACGTTTGGAGTTTCTCTCTCTAGAAAATCTAGAGAGAGAAGCTCTCCCCTAAAAAACCCAAAAACTAAAAACCCAAACCCTAGATCTGAGCTTGGGGGGCGGCCGGCGGCTAGGGTTACATCTTCGTTGCCCCCCTCCCCCCCTCTCCCTGCTTCCTCTCAACCTCTCTCTCCCAACTATCATCTTCTCTTACCCTCTTATTTTGCTTTCCCCCAATTCCTCACTTTTCGCTTTCGGAATCCGGCCGTTAGTTGGGGCCTTCTCCGGTGTCGGAGTCGTCATTTGGGGTCGATGCAGAGCATAGCGGTGATACCGGTAGTTAATTTGGGGTATTCTCCGGGGTCGGAGAGGGATGCGACGGCGAGGGGCGAGAGCGCCGCATCTTTGGCAGGGCCAAAGGTGCCACGCGGGGTGTTGTTCGCCGGTCGTGATTGTGGTTGTCACCGGTCGTCATTTGGGGGGACACAGAGCGCAGCGGTGACACCGGTCGTCATTTGGGGTCTACTCCAGTGTCGGGGAGGGATGCGACAGCGAGGGTCGAGAGCGCCGCATCTTTGGCGGGAACGAAGGTGCCGCGCGGGGTGTAGTTCGCCGTTCATGATTGTGGTTATCGGACGAGCTGACTAGGGCTAGCTTCATCGGGGATGGCGACACAGAACGCAGCGGTGCTCGGACTGGTTGCGTCGGGCTAGTGGCGTGAGTGCTGTCTAGCACCAGCGTAGAGCGGCAAGCAGCAAACAATGGGGTATTCAGGGTTGTCGTGGAGGCATGTGGGGGAGGTTGGGGAAAGAGTGGGGAGGGAGGGGGATTTCTGATTTAGGAGTGCTGCGGTTGGGGGGAGATTTGAATTTCATATTGAGTTTTGAAATTTGAGTTGAAGCGGTGGAGTCCCTAAGATCCAAATTTGTCCCTAATATCCAAATTACAACCAACTTACAATTAGCAACAAAATGTATCCTAGTTGGTGTAGGCGATGATTGTCAGGCAATTTTATAGTTTGGGTTCTACTTTGACCTTGGTTGGTTAAAGTGAGGGGTGTCTTTGGTTCTTTCATGTCAGAGGGCTCGCAGGGGTCAGGTGCGAAGTCTATCCTCGTTGCGAGGTTACGGTGAGAGTCATCAAGGGTGAAGCGAGGGGATGTGAACGATGACTCAATCGTAACATTGAATTGTCAAATTGGTGGAGTGCCTACGGGGTCTCTAATATGGTGCTTACGCTTGTCGTATGGGTCACTACTGGGGGCAACGAGGGAGAGCGTACGATAGTTAGAGAGGATAAACAGCGTACAAGCGAGGGACTGAGTGAGAGAATGAGCCCAAATTGGTACTTGAAAGTTTCTCTCGCGGGGATGGCCGATCAGTAGGACTAGATTTCGTTGCATTTTTGTTTGCTGGTTGGGGTGTATGAATTCCAGAACCCGGTTTCTTGGGATCTGAACTTCATAAGCATTATTTTTTTGTTGTTTGTTTTGTTAAATTTTTTAATGAAATACCGGAGGGCCATTGCCAAACTTTTACGATCAAAAAGAAAAACAAGTTGAAATTGATTCTTTTTTTTTGTTTGGGGGGGGGGGGGGGGGGGGGGGCATAAAAATGGAAAAGAACAAAATAAGCAAAGGTCGGGCTCTTTCCAGACAGTTACTATACCTTTCCCTAAACAACACCCCTTCATGCTTACATATTTATCTAATCAAGACCCGCCAACAACCAAGAAAAGAAGTTCAACAACAATAACATCAACAATGGTTTCTACAGTATTACGGAGATCACTCCGCTAACTCAAATCCCAAATCGGCTCCTTCCACCAAGCACAACCAGACAGCCCTTGGTACCCCTTACTCACATATCGGATTAAACATCAGATTGATTTCTTGAAAACCCTAATCACTAGAGAGATTGAATCTCACTCAGAACCCTACATGCACGACGATGGTCACCTTCAAGTCATGGCGAATATGCTCTTTCTTCTTTAAGACATGTTCAACAAGCGTTTTGAGAAGGGGGGGAAACTGGAACAGGAACAAGAACAAGAAGTAAAGGCTCTGATTTCGTTGGTTGCTAGTGAAGAAGAAGGAGATGGTTCTTGTTCTTGTGATGTTTCGTGCCTTGATGAATTTGATCAAGAAAACAAAGATACAGAACAAGATGGACAAGACATTGACAATGAAGATAAGGAAGACGAAGAAGGAGAAATATCAACATGTTTATGTGATACTATGTGCCTCAAAACATAAACAAAGACAGTACAAGAGAAACATGATCATGAAGATGCGGTAGTGTCTAATGATGATGTTGAAGAGGTCGAAGGGGATTTAAAGATAAGGGGTTTGGGTATAAGAAAAGTGATGGTTAGAGAAGAATTGGAAGTTGAAGGCATCATAAGAGAACAAATGGCAAAGACAGTGAGAAGGATGGAAAAGAAAAGAGGACAAGGATGGTTGAGGAGGGTGGTGTTGGGATTTGTGGATCCAATACACGATAATGATGAGTTGAAGAAGATAGATTGGAAGGAGAGTCGAAGTGGGAGCTACAGGTCAAGAGTAGCAAGTGCTACAGTAGAGTTGCGGTCGACCGCGCAGTCGACCGCACCCCCAACCACCCAGGCAAGTCGACCGGTCGACCGCGCAGTCGACCGGCCCATCCTCTGACTCAATTCTGTATCTTGAAGGAAAGACCGGTCGACCGCACAGTCGACTGACCCGCCCTCTGTTGAATTTCGCACAGTCGAGGGAGAAGACCGGTCGATCGGCAAGTTGGACCGGTCGACCGTCCCGACGCTGAATAGATGAACGGCTGAGATTAGAGATGTGGAATCCTACATATATTGTATTGGGTACGATTTTAGGGTTAACTGAACAAAGCCAAAAAGAAAAGAGAGATCTACCAGCCGTCATTAAGAGAGAAAGAAAGATAGAAAGAAACCCTACACCTTGGTGGTGAGTTCTTGAGAGATTCGTAAACCTAATCTTCATATTTCTAGTGGAAATCGCAGAAGTACCTGTGCATGGAGAAGTAGCCGTTATTTGGGTGAACATCGATAAAATCTTGTGTATTCTTGTGTGTTGCTTTTGCTTGTTCTTTATTCTCTTATTTTGATTCTATAGTTCTTGCATCTCGTCGTCGTTGTTGAGTTTATTCTGCAGTTAGAATTCAACAAAGTGGTATCCGAGCTACAGGTTGGTAGTACTGATCGAGATGGGGGACAAGAGTAGAGTCAAGGAGTTCGATGGAACAGATTTCACAATGTGGAAGATCTAAATGATTATTATCTCCGACAGAAGGATCAAATGATCCGTTGTTTGGTGTGAAGCCAGAGGGGGCGGAGGTCGATCCAGTTGCTTTGGTGGCCTGGAATAGATTGGATCAGAAAGCGCTTCGGCAGATTCAGTTGTCACTGAGCAGGAAGGCGCTATTTCACATTGAGAAGGCAAGAACCGCAAAAGAGACAATGGAGATATTGACGGACATGTTTGAGAAGCCGAATGCAGTGAATAAAATCTTACATCTAAAGAAGTTGGCTAACTTGAAGTTGTCGGAAAGGAGTTCGGTTGCTGAGCACATCAACAATTTCTGTATGGTTTACAATCAGATGGAATCGTCGGGTTTGAAGTTTGAGGAGAGGGTACAATCGTTTTTGTTGCTATCTAGTCTTCCCGACAGTTACGACACAGTAGAGCAGACTATTACTAGCACCATGACTGATACGACAACTCTAAGGGATGTTATAAGCAGCATCATGAATGAGGATGCAAGGAGGAAGAGACATGGAGAGACTTCAGTGTCTTATCCTAGCAATACCGCGCTGTTAGTTGATAACCATGGTAGAAGTAACAACAGAGGGAGGTCACAAAGTAGGAATCATAGGTCCAAGTCAAGAACAGGAAATCGCAAAGTTGAGTGTTGGTACTGCAAGAAGCCAGGACACAGGAGAGACCAATGCAAGGAGTATAAGAAAGTGCAAGCAGGGTCTCAGGTAGCCAATGTGGTAAGTATTGAACCCCGTCTAGATAAATTGTATTTATCTGCTGGACTTAATATTTTGCAAGATAATTGGTGTATAGATTCAGGTGCTTCTTATCATTGTACCCCCATGAGGGATGTTTTTGAGGATTACAGGACAGATAATTTTGGTGCAATTTCAGTTGGTAATGGACAGATATGTCCAGTTGTGGGTAGAGGTACTGTGAGAGTGAAGGCTCGCAATGGTGGGCAATTGGTCTTGTATGATACAAGACATATTTCGAGCTTGAAGAAAAACTTGATCTCAACTAGCAAACTAGACAAAGAAGAGTTTACAACAACTTTTGGGCATGGAGAATGGAAGGTAACTACAGGTGCCAGGTTGGTGGCAAAAGGAAAGCGTGTTGACACGTTGTACTTACTCAGGGAAGGTGATTCAGGTAATATCATTGCTACAACATCAGTAGGTAGTTCCTCTTCAATTCTATGGCATGTCAGGTTGGGGCACCTTGGTGAAAATGATGTCAAGCAACTTTGTTCTAGGGATCTTTTGCCGGGACTGAAGAAGGTTGAGATGGATTTTTGTGAGAATTGTGTAATGGGCAAACAATAGTCAGTTAGTTTTCAGTTGGGTGGACGTGAGAAGAAGCTTGCAAAGCTAGAGTTGGTACATACAGATGTGTGGGGTCCAGCTCAGGAATTCTCTTATGGTGGTAAGAGATACTTCGTCACATTCATAGATGATGCTACTAGAAAGGTTTGGGTTTATGCAATTCGTAAAAAATCAGAAGTTTTTGAGGCATTCAGAGCTTGGAAGGCCAGGGTTGAGAATGAGACGGGTTGCAAGGTGAAAGCAATCAAGTCAGACAATGGATGTGAGTACACAAGCAAAGAGTTTGTTAACTATCTGGCAAAGGAAGGTATCAGAGGAATCAAGACAGTTCCTAAGACTCCACAGGAGAATGGTGTAGCAGAAAGAATGAACCGCACGATACTCGAAAGGGCGAGATGCATGAGACTTCATGGGGGTCTTCCGGTCCATCTTTGGGTCGCTACAGTTGATACAGCAGTGTACTTGATTAACCGTTGCCCATCTAGTGCTCTTGATGGGGCCATTCCAGAAGAACTATGGTCAGTTAAAACTGTTAATTATTCGCATTTGAAAGTTTATGGTTGTATGGCATATGCACTAATTGACAGGGAAGAAAGAAAGATATTGGACTCTAAGTCCAGGAGGTGTGTCTTCGTTGGCTACGGTGGCGATAAGTATGGCTATAGGCTTTGGGATTTGTGGATAACAAAGTCATTCGCAGTAGGAATGTAGTGCTCAATGAAGAGGTCATATACAAGGACAGACACACAGGTCAAGACAGTACAACCAGTTCAGAATCATATTGGGATTCAGACTCAGATTCAGATTCTGAAGGTGGCCCTAGTGGTGGGGGTCCTACAGTGCAGCAGCAGGTACAAGTACCACAGGCAGCACAGAAGGCTCATGGTGAGCCTATTGGGAATGAGCAGGTTATCCAAGACGAACAGGTACAGTCAGAATAGTTTGGGAAACCTGAACCGGTATCCACGTTGAGGAGATTGACACGAGAGATGAGGCCAACCAGGATATTTGATCCATCAGCTAGTGTTGTTCACGAGCATGTTCCGTACACGGATTCGGGGGAGGCAGAGACTCATGAGGAGGCTTTGAGGGATGAGACTCGAATTCAGTGGGAGTCAGCCATGAGGGACGAGATGAACTCTTTGGAACAGAACCAAATTTAGGAGTTGACCAAGTTACCCGCAGGGAAGCACGCTCTTATGAACAAATGGGTTTTTAGAGTCAAAGATGAGGCAGATGGCAGTAAGAGGTATAAGGCCAGGCTTGTTGTGAAAGGATTCTCTCAAAGGGAAGGCGTCGATTATAGTGAGATCTTTGCACCGGTTGTGAAGATGGCTTCTGTTAGGGTTCTGCTCAGTGTTGTGGCAGTTGAAGACTTGCATTTAGAGCAGTTGGATGTGAAGACAGCATTTTTTCATGGTGATGTCGAAGAAGAGTTATACATGAGATAACCACAGGTTTTGAAGCTAAAAAAAGGAAGACATGGTATGTCGACTGAAGAAGAGTCTTTATGGGCTCAAGTAAGCACCGCGGCAATGGTATTTGAAGTTTGATTACTTCATGAGAGGAAAAGGTTTCGATAGATGCGAAACGGATCAATGTGTGTATGTCCGTAGATATGAAGACACTGATACAGTTACCTTGGCGTTGTATATGGACGATATGTTGTTAGCAAGTTCATGTATGGAGAAGATCAAGGAAGTAAAAAGGTTGCCATGTCATGCCCCGCTTCCCAAAAATACGGAATACGAGCACGTAACATTGGCCCAGCGAATGATTTTCATCATCCATAAGCTGTTCAGGAATCTTTACAATATCTCACAAAATAATCAGAGTCGGAAGCAAAAGAATCAACCAATCATGCACAATTGAATCAAATAGATCAATAGAAATTTACTTGAAATTCAAAATATAATATAATCTCAAAATAAATCAAGTCTGGATAGTTAGTAATATCTTGGGTCACATTGCCCAAATACAAATAGATCCAAGTATCAAATACAATTTATTCAAGTTCAAACAACCAATAATAATAATAATAAAGCAGAAAATCCAGCACAAATACATCATCTCGCCAATGCCATCTGGCAGCCGACCATCCTGATCTGCAATTAATGAATTGCAGGGGAAAGGAAAAAGAAGACAAGTACCCGTCAATTGCAAGTTACGGGCCACTTATAATGTAGGATACAAGCACATGGGAAACTAAACAAATCTAAATAATAGCAGAAACAGGTATAGCATGGTATAGCAGAATCAACTAGCATGGTATACTAACATGTGTCAAGTACAGTGTCATATGGCAACTAACAGTGTCCAGTAACAGTAAGCTCAGTATGTCAGTGTAACAGTATAACAGAGTCAGTCCAACAGTATCGGTCTAACAGTATCAGTCTAATAGTATCAGTCTTATGTTCTTATAGTCTTGTGTGTATTACTATCTAGGTAGCACTTCATGCGCCATCCTTTTATCGCATGGTTGCTACATTCAAAACAGTTACGTTTGTAGATTTCGTAGGAGATCATATAGGGCAATGTACTTAGGTATCAGTAACAGTAGCAGTAGAAGTAACAGTTAGAACCTAGTGGTCCTCCTCCGAGTACACCTTCCTATAGGGAAGTGTGCAGCCAGGTAATCAGTATAACTGTATAACAGATGCTCAGTATGGGAAACACGGGCCCCCTTTCAAGTACACATTTCTATAATTTCCCACTACTAGATCTTTTCCTTAAACCCCGGCTTGGTTATTTTTATTATGGTTATCAACAGGCATGAATGTGTACGAAATAGTGTCAAAATAACATGGTACAATCAGTATTAGGTTCAGGGAAATAAATAAACATTCATAGATGATATACAGTCACATAAACAAGCAAAACAGTGTATGTTCATATTCAGGACAACAAGACAGTACAGTACTAAAATAGTGATTCTCATTACTACAGAAATCCAAATCTGAATCCCTTGAAGAATCTAGAAAATAGACTTCCACATGAATCCAACGATTATAAATAAGCCATATAGTATTTCAGAAAATCATAACTCAAAACTGATTTTAATCAAGAAAACATGTTCAGTCAGAAATCAGTAAAACGAATTCTCAGTCCGAAAAATAGCATCAAAACTTCTCAAATAAAACCAGGAAAAATCTGGGATATTCCCCTATATGTCTAGAATCAAAATATAAAGCTTCATAATATTCCAGTAAAAATAGTTTCAGTCATCAAAAATAAGAAAACATGAAGAAACAGTAGTTTGGCAAATCTGGAATTCCCAATACTGCTATACGAAAACTGAAATATCTCTCAAGCCGTGAAACGAAATCCAAATCTGCCAAAGGAAGATGAAAATAGACAAAATATATTAACTTTCATATTTCACGAATATTTTTCATCCAGTAAAAGAAATCAAGGTGAAAATATGATTCTTTACAGAACAGCGAGCAAAATACAGTAAGTACAGTCTTTATAACCAAGCATGAAACGGTGTATAAAACTCTTCAATAAATCCGCCAAAATTCTGGGTAATCCCTAAATAAGTATAGAAAAACTGACCAAAGTTCTAGATCAAAATAATATGTGTAGCATAAGTATCAAAATGATTTAGTCATCAAAATCACCAAGAAACGAAATCTGGAAAAGATCTACACCTCTGTAGTAAAACAGTCATATCTCACACATATGGAAACGAAAGCGAGAAAGTTCATAGGGTTTGGAAAGAAGATGAATTCCTCTACAAATCATGTTTTATACTGAAATTACGATTCTGAGCTTAATATGGACTAAATTACTAATCAAGACAGAATATCGGCAAACTGCAGAATTTCCTCAAAAACAAAAATCAACATAGATCCAATGAAACTTGATCCAAACAATACCAAACATGAAATCGAGTCTACCAAGTGTCCAAACAATATGAAATATGGTAGTTAACATATCTAAAATAAGTCTATCACATGGATCCAACAAATGCACAATTTCTCATAACTAACTCACATATTCGAATCACCTCAAATAAACGATAAATCCTAAGTTGTACTCATGTCATAAATGTCGTGAGGCAACTATGGTCCAGTTTTCACAATAGAGAAAAAACCCATCAAAGATAACACACACATGAGTTGTCTCTAGAACCCATTACACTATAGGTGGTATTTTTGACTTGTATCAAACAAAGGAATTAGAGTACAAGTTACTTGCCTGGAAGATGACGAATCCAACAGAGAGAAAGAGAATAACGGAAACGGATCTCGGGCACGAACTCAATAGCAACGAATCATGAACAAGATGATCACAAACAAGATGAACAACCATCGAGATCACAAACACAATCGGACGGTCAGATCCAAGAGATCAAGAATCAAGATCAAGAACAAGATCAACCGGACGGCTAACAATCAATCAATCAAGATCAAGAAGATCAAGGCGATCGAACGGCTCCAAACAAAGATGATCAAACCCTCCATGATCAAGATGATCAAGAGATCAACGGCTCAGATCCACTTGATCAAAACTCACATTCAAATGACCAAGAATCCAAAACAGAGCATGGGGGGTTGCTCTGCGACTGTTGGCTGGCAACGGCGGCCAGGGCAGCACCGTCAACGGGGCATCGGAACAGGGGTGGCAAGGCGGCGGATGCCGGCAAGGAAGCTGCTGCAGCGTCGGGAGGCGACTGGGGGGGTGCTGGCGTCTGCACAGGGGCACAGGGAGGAGACAGGAAAGGGACAGAGATGGAAGGAGAGGACCAGAGGACGCTGCAGTCGCTGGCGCCGCGACTGGATGTCAAGGGGTTGGTCGCTGGCGGCTGCGCGGCGTATCTACGGAGGGTAGGGAGGCGCTACAGGAGGCAGGGTGGAGGACAGGTCGAGGGCACACGGGTGCGACGCAGTCCAGGGAAAGGGAGAGCGGCGGAAGATAGGCTGAGAGGTAGGGGACAATGGGTTTAGATGAGAAGGTAGGGTTGCGGGAGGTTGAAGGTGGCAGTTGTGTATACTGGAAGGTGAAAGGATATAATATGGGTATATATAGGGATAGATATTTAGGGTTGGTAACGGGTTTAAAATGGATGTGGGTGAGTATGGGTAATCGGGTTATTAAACAGTGGGTTAAGTGAAATGGGTTTGGGTAGGGTAATTGGATAGGGGTTTTAATGGGTTTGGGGCTTAAAAAAAATATCCAATAGAAGAAAAGAAAAATATACAAATGAAAATAGGACTTTTTTAATAAACAATCAAAAGTAATAAAAATAATAATACTAACAGTAGTAATAATAACAATAAAATAAAAATAACAGTGATAATAATACTACATATATACCAAAATGTAATTCGAGTTTTAACAGATTTATTAAAATAATCCAACCAATATATAATATAAATAGTTGATCATTCGAAGACGGAAAATAAGGTTGAAATACTATATTATTCGAAAATAAATATAATTGTCCAAGAAAGTATTTTAAATGTAAAGTCCAAGTCGAATTTAACAAATACTTAATTTATAAATTTTAAATACAGAAAATACACAAAGATATATTTTTGGGGAAACAGGGGTTACATGCTAGCTTCGGAGTTTTCAATGAAGGACTTGGGTGAAGCAAAGCAAATCCTCGACATGAAGATCAGTAGAGACAGGAGTAGCAAGAAGCTTTGGTTATCTCAAGCGGACTATGTGAAAAAGATTTTGAAGAGATTCAATATGGATGACGCGAGGCCAGTCACT
The DNA here is from genome assembly GCA_017893485.1 of Hemerocallis citrina. Taxonomy (NCBI): domain Eukaryota; kingdom Viridiplantae; phylum Streptophyta; class Magnoliopsida; order Asparagales; family Asphodelaceae; genus Hemerocallis; species Hemerocallis citrina. The sequence continues at coordinate 126,620,890 of CM030363.1, read as the reverse complement.
TGTCCCTTGGCTACTCACTTCAGGTTATCAATGGACTTGTGTCCTAAGACAGAGGCGGAGATGGAGGAAATGGCTGCTATTCCTTATGCCTCAGCCGTTGGGAGTTTGATGTATGCGATGGTGTCTACAAGACCGGACATCGCACAAGCAGTGGGAGTTGTCAGCCGTTACATGAAGAATCCAGCTAAACATCATTGGGATGCAGTAAGGTGGATTCTTAGATATCTAGTAGGTACTTCAGATCACTCTCTTTGTTTTGGGGGAGATTCTTTGCATATACATGGTTATGTAGATGCAGACTTTTTAGGCGATCATGATGGTTACAGAAGTACTACAGGGTATGTATTTACAGTTGGTGGAACAGCTGTTAGTTGGGCTTCCCAGTTACAAAAGGTTGTAGTGCAGTCAACCACGGAGTCAGAGTATATGGCACTTACAGAAGCGACGAAAGACATGTTGTAGATTTCAGAGCTTATGAAACAGTTGGGCAGGAAGCAACCCATAGGTGAACTATGGTGTGACAGTCAAAGTGCAGTTTTCTTGGTGAAAAACTCAGCATATCACTCTAGGACTCGGCACATTCAAATGAGGTATCATTTTGTCAGAATGGCGGTTGAGAAGAAATGGTTGAAGGTAACTAAGATTCATGGTACTAAGAATCCGGCGGACATGCTCACTAAGGTGGTGGATAGCAAGAAACATCAGTTTTGCTATACCGCTATCGGATTGTCTCCAGATTAATTGTTGAGGAGACTCACAGAGGCACAGGCCTAGACTAGGCCAATGGAAGAATGAAGAACAGGTTAGAGACTTCGTGTATGTATCTCCAAGTGGGAGATTGTTGGGGTTTGTGGATCCAATACACGATAATGATGAGTTTAAGAAGATAGATGGGAAGGAGAGTCGAAGTGGGAGCTACAGGTCAAGAGTAGCAAGTGCTACAGCAGAGTTGCGATCGACCGCGCGGTCGACCGCACCCCCGACCGCTCAGGCAAGTCGATCGGTCGACTGCGCAGTCGACAGGCCCGTCCTCTGACTCAATTCTGTATCTTGAAGGAAAGACCGATCGACCGCGCAGTCGACCGACCCGCTCTCTGTTGGATTTCGTGCTGTCGAGGGAGAAGACCGGTCGACCGTCAAGATGGACCGGTCGACCGTCCCGACGCTGAATAAATGAACGGCTGAGATTAAAGATGTGGAATCCTATATATATTGTATTGTGTACGATTTTAGGGTTAACTGAAACAAAGCCAAAAAGAAAAGAGAGATCTACCAGCCGTCATTAAGAGAGAGGGAGATAGAGAGAAACCATACACTGAGTTCTTGAGAGATTTGTAAACCTAATCTTCATATTTCTAGTGGAAATCGCAGGAGTGCCTCTGCGCGGGGAAGTAGCCATTATTTGGGTGAACCTCGATAAAATTTTGTGTGTTCTTGTGTGGTGCTTTTGCTTGTTCTTTGTTCTCTTGTTTTGAATCTATAGTTCTTGCATCTCGTCGTCGTTATTGAGTTTATTCCGCAGTGAGAATTCAACATATGGGGGTGGTGGTCGTGGTCGGAGTAGTTGGATTATTGGCGATTGCAAACTTGGGATTGGGAAATGAATCTGTTTATTTGGTGCCAACCAGAGGTTTTTTGTAGGGTTTCACTGAATTGGAAGTGTAATTTTGAATTCTAGAAATTATTGATGTTTTTGTTTTGAAGTATTTTATGCTTAAATAGAAGATTTGTAAGGAAATATATATAGAGAGTAATGTTCGTATTTTATGGTTTGCAAATGCTTGTAAGTGAGGATTTGAATAACTTCTTAGCACTCAACTAGAATAAACAAAATTGAAAACAAATGCAGTGCTCTTGCTGAGAGAAAGGAAGGTTCATGTTCAACGAAGAAAAAAAAATAAATACTAGTCGTGCAACCAACTTCTCATTAAATTCAAAAGCAAATGTAATACTGAATATTCATTGAGCTATGTTCTATTTCTCAATGCTTTTGATGCGCATGAAAATGCCAAACACATTCTCTATGAATATCAAGTCAATTCATTGGCTATATAACTAGTAAATTGATCTACTTCCGTAAATTTAATGAAAAGCCTCTAGTTATCTGGACAACGATATTCTGGAGGAAGATGTTTCCCACAGAGACTCAAGGACATACTAATGTCGATTGGCATATCGATCTCAATGCCAAAGAGGTTGAGGCGGATGGCCATGCACATGCACATGGCTGCTTCCATCCCGACCATGCCATCAAGAATGGAGCAACACGGTTCGTTTGGCTGCAAGAATAACAAGCTGCCACACACAGTCATATTTAGAGAATTTGTTTGGCACGAGCTTGGTGTAGGTGGAGGAAGTGGCAATAGCGGTGGTGCTGGAGTTGGCAATGCCACAATAGTGGTGTTGCAGGGATCAGGATCTCCGGGCATAAAATCGCATGTAGCCGAGAAGAAAAGGGTTAGGGTGAAAAGAAAGGGGACTGCATCTAAGGGTTTGAGAGCCATGAAGTTGATCAATTGAAGTAGTGTGTGTTTGGAGATTGACAGATTGCAACAATTTATAGAGAAGTTAGGGGAAGAAGAAAAACCCAGAATTAAGTGATTATGTGCAAAGTACATGGCTTTTTTGCAGAAAACCACTTAAATTAACTTTGCTCATTCTCTTTGACCCTTTTTTTTCTCTCTTTGCTTGAACATAGTAATAATCGGGTCTCTCTTGCTTTAAATGGGTAATTGACTCTCTCTCCTCCTTTCTCTCAGCTTCCTCTATGACTTGCTCTGTTTTTTTTTATTGAAAAAGGTGGGCACAAGGACCCCGCGCTTATGACTTACTCTGTTAATCTTACTCATAGATCTTATTCTAACCTCACTCTTTGGCTCTATTTTGCATTATTTTTTAAGGTTGCTTTTGGTTGTGAAAGCACTTTTATAGTCGTGTTTCGCAAATTTAAAATGTGTGTTTAGTCAAAATACTTTGCCAAAACTGATATTTTGAAAGAAAAAAAAGGTAATAATAAAAAAAATAAAGCACCTAAAGTGATATTTTAGCTTCACAAAAATTACTTTTACTGATTAAAAATTTTTATAATTAAACACATTTCTTTTTAACAGTCGGTAAAATCGTTTTTCATTCAAAGTGATACCAACAAAAGAGGAGAGATGACCTTAGAATACGTGTTTAAGTTTGATCACATAGTTATTTAGGTCTTCACATCTTATACACAATTGTGAAATCATGCTTAGTGGGCTTTGATCCCAATTGGATCCTTTAAAATCTTACTAACGCACAAGTGATTTTGGCCTAAATCGAATTTAGCCGCTAGACCTAAGCCATGTCTTTCTGTTAAGTACAAATCCAATATTTAAAACGGTAACTTGATATCTTAAGAAGAACTTTACACATAGAGGAGGGCTTTCAGCAATAGTTCATGAGGAAATGGCTCCTACCTACTTCCATCCTCTCCCCTTCCTCACCCCGGCCCCAGTAACCCTCTCCGACATACTTCCCTGCCACCCCTCTTCTACTCTCTAACTCCTCTTCCCCTCCTCTAACTTCCCTGCACCTCACCCCAACTTATATGTTTCACTGACTTTCTTCTCCAACTGCATGTTTCCTCTCCCTTGTCTTCTTCTTCCGCTGTCTTCTTCTTCCGCTTTCGGTTCACTCTCTAACCTTTCTTCTCCATCCCTGAGCTTTTCATGGCGTCAACATGGCTCTCGGTTCTTGAGCTCAGTGGGTGCGGGCCCAATGAGGGGGTCCGCCACCCACCGGCGACATCTACTCACAATTCCAACAAGGCGGCTGCTCATCCACCAACTCCAACTACAACTACAACTGCCGTTCCCCTACAAATACTACCCCAGCCTGAGATGCCTGCTGATGTGTGCACACTGGCTCCTCACCTGAGGGACCCCCGACAGACGTCCCCAAAACATATTGAGAGAAGAGAACGTGAGCTCAGACGTGATCGCTCCCCGACGCGTGCACAACTACGTACACCTCAACGTAGTGAAGGGAGGATCCACGATCATCATCGCTCCGATCCACAGTGCCAACATGAGGAGTCTTACGGAGGGAGGGCCCAACGATGGGGTCCTCCTCCAGGCCAGTATAGGCGGAAGAAAACCCCACCGCTTCAGCAACATCTTCCACTCCCCAGGGGTCACAGTTAGGGAGCCACAGAGCTAGTGTCACACAGATAGTCGCACAAGCAATACAAGTATAACAACAATAACCCCAAACCAGTGATGATCCAACCACACCTGCCGGAACCCCACCTTCACCGCAGGTCAGGCAGAAGGCCAGAGGGGCAGGTTATCCCCCCACAACCCCAACAACAACAACATTATCATTCTGAACACCACTGCCACCCAAAAGACTCTTACAGGAAGCCAAAAACCCAAAATATACCTCCAAAAACCCTCCATGTTTCAAGTCTCAATTCCACTACCCCTCCCACTCCCCCAAAACCCACCACCTTCCAACCCACAATTCCAATAACTCTAGAGTGCCCAGCATCTAACTCCAATGCCAAGCGAGACCCTCTGGGGGCTGCGCTAGGTGAGACCATGGATGAGGGACACCCCGGAGATGAGGAGAGCGGGGGGCAGTGGGTATAAGTACGGAGTAAGAAGAACAAAATTGAAACCATGTCCACTTACCATCATGATGCTCAACTCCAGCACCAGAAGAAGAAGAGGAAGGGTAAACGGAAGCCAGCACCATGTTTTAACTGTGGAGACCTCGGCCACTACAGGAGTGAGTGCACGAAAGAAGTACGGTGCCTCAAGTGTATGATGTGGGGACATTTGTCTTACGTGTGCACCAATGTGGTGGAAACCAAGAGTGACGAAGAAAGGCCGGTTAATCGAGGGAGATCCCCCGACCACCCCACAGTCATTCGACTGGAGAAGAGCTTGGAAATCATTAAAAACAAAGAAAGATGGTTGCGGCAATGGTGTGCAATCGCCAAGGTGAAAGCTGGCAGACCTTCGGAGGCGCACCTCACACAAGCACTCATTGAGAAATGACCAATGGGGGCCGAGAGAAACTGGGCTGCCAAGAAGTTGTGCCATTTGCAATTTCTGGTTTCATTCCCCTCATCGGAGAAAGTTTCAGCGACTGTTAGCATGGGGACTGTAGATTTTGGGCACTTCCAAGTTGAGTTCAGCGCTTGGATGCCAACATTCGGAGCCGAGCTCCCACAAGGAGATAAGTTTTGGGTATGGGTGCATAACGTACCCCTGCACTTTTGAAAGAGGGAAGCACTATAAGAAATGGTCGCCGACTTTGGGAGTATTGAAGAAATTGATGAGAAGATGGTAAGACGATCGGAGTTGGTCTCCGCAAAGGTTCTTATCAGAAGCTCAGACATTGCATTGATGCCATGCTTCGCCAAAGTGTACTCATTTGATGAATCATATCTGGTAAGGTTTGTGCTAGAAAAGAGGGTTGATTCATCAAATGTACAGGAGGCTGGTATCTCTCCCAAGCCGACTAAAGCCCTAACAGATCACAGGACTTACATGCAGGTCGTAACGCCATCAGATTGCCTCACAATTGATGGATCTCACGAAGTGGAACGAGCTCACCGGGAAATTCTCATGGCGGCGAGAGGACAGGGGCGTCACCAACTGCTAGATCTAGACCCACCAAACAGAGAGAATCGACGAAGGGACCGTCCCGTCAAACCCAACGGTCAAAAGTCCAATGGGACCTTCAACTCGCTGGATCGAATGGTGGCACCGACCGTCAACTCTATTTTGGGGGAACTCATAGTTGGACAGAGGGGAGGGTCAGGGACAGACCCCAAAAATGGCTATACTCCACTCTGCCGTACCATGCAGAAAACAACAGCGAAAGGTAAGGCGACAGCTTTAGGGAAGGCGACAAACGAAAGAAAGCTCTTGACCAAGGAATGGGTCAAAAAGGTTTGGTTTGCGCCAGAAGAAGAAATAGAAAATTCAAAGGAGCAGTTGCGACAGGAACCAGAGCTGCCCTTGGGTAAAGAGGCGAACCCAGATCTGACCAACCTCAGGGAAGAGGGGGCTATGGGGTACGATCTGAGCGCTAAGGGAGTAGGTAGGATGAAGAAGCTTTTGGAAGGGGCAATTTTGGGAAAAATGGCAGAGGTTTTGGAGCGAAGGTGATTAGCGAAAATGGGAATGAAGATGAAGATGAAGCGTCGTCTTCTACCTTGGTTACAAAGGCATTTCCTAAAGCAGCGATTTCAGAGCATTCATCGGAAATCAAGCCTTCTGAGCCAGCCGCTTTTCTCACAAATGAAGCTTTGCCAGCTGGCTCCACCGACAGCATCAATATGACAGCCTCCGCTGTATTCGATGCATGCGGTACATTGTACAGCGGGAAGGACTTTAAGAAGGCTACTATTGATGGTGTGAAGCAGGGGTCAACTGGTGGGCCTTTCATAGGGCCTAATGGGCCCAATGAGGGGTCCAAAGAGACTGTTATTGTTTTTGGGTCAGACAACACTAGAGTTTCGGGCAGTGAGAAACAATATCAAACTGGGAGTGGGCCCACAGAGGGGACCGCAATGGGGGACAATTCTATTATTAGTGAATCTCCAATCTACGGGCTCAATGAGGAGTCCGCACTGAGAGTGTCTAGCCTACAGAGGGAGATTCAACTCACAGATAGTAAGGAGGACCTAGAAGGGCGGCTCAATCTAGATGTAGAATTCTCGTTCACGGATGAGGAGTCAGAGGATCTTGAGTTCATTGCTAACACCCAGAGGGAGATCTCCCCTGAGATGGTACTTTCCACATTCCCAGAGTCAGCTCCCAGAGGAAGCGCAGGGTTGTCTCAGAGGACAGTGGGGTTCAGAGTTCTTCGCCCACCTAAGAGGGTTCATGCGGAGTCCTTGGATGACTTTTTGGAGAGAGCTACGGCCGCCAAAGCGGCTAAACACGTCAATGGAGGTACAAAAACTTTTCTTGCTAATATTTTAAATTTCATGTCAGACTCTGAAGTTTTTCTATTAGCTACGACCTGTGGTTTGGAAGTTTATGATAAAGAACGCAACGCGTTACTTCTTAACAAAATGAGGGGTTGGGAATCTGAGAGGGCTAAACCTAGTGCTCTTAAGGATCTAGGATCCAACTCAGGGGGATAACGGTCTCTGAGGCTGAAATCCGCCCAAGTCCCTCACATACTGAAATTTCGGACATGGTTCCCCAATGAATACGCTTTTCTGGAATGTCCGGGGTTTGGGGGATAAAGGTAAAAGAGATATGGTTAGAGATGTTATCACAAAGTCCAAGGCGGAAGTAGTTGGGCTTCAGGAGACCAAAATTAGTCATGGGACCAAATTCAAGAGATTAGGGGGGAACAGAATCAGGGAATAGGTTTTACGCCCATCCGAGGGAGCCTCAGGGGGAATTGCCATTGGCTTCAACTCAGACCTGCTCACTTGTTCAGAGGTCTATAATGGTACCTTCACCCTTACTACACGACTGGAACAACGAGCGGATAAGTATATGCAGACTATCAAAGTTGTTTATGGGCCGAACGTGGCTTCAGAGCGTGAGGCCTTTTGGCAAGAACTGATCAATATTCGTCTCCGATGGCCGGGGGCGTGGATTGTCGGGGGGACTTCAATATTACCCGATTTGCGTTCGAACACAAGGGTAGAGTTTCAACGACAGGCACAGAGCAGAGTTCAATAGGGTGATAACGGATCTCGAGTTGATAGATATCCCTATTAACGATAGACTATTTACGTGGTCTAACATGCAGTCTACTTCGATTATGGCAAAATTGGACAGGATTCTCGTATCAATGGATTGGGAGTCTAAGTTCCTCCTTGCAGCTGCTAGATCGATCCCTAGACCAACGTCAGATCATACTCCAATCCTTCCTGACATTGGGCTTCAGGGAGCCAAAAGACATGGAAAATTCCGATTTGAGAAGGCCTGGCTGGAGATTCAGGGGTTTCACCACCTAGTGATGGAAAACTGGGCACTCCCAGTGACTGGCACAGATGTTGCGGGCCGATGGTGTGAAAAAATTCGCAGATTAAGAAATCGACTGCGTAAATGGAACCGATCTAGGTTCTCGACCATCTAGCACACAAAAGACTCCTTGTTGGAAGGAAATGATGAACTTGAAAGATTGGAGGAAACGAGAGACCTGTCACAGAAGGAAAGAAATAGACTCTTGGAGCTCCGTGAGAATATTGCCAATCTCTATAAGATGGAAGAAATCAAATGGCAACAAAGATCTAGAATTTCGTGGCTCAAAGAGGGAGACGCGAACACGGCCTTCTTCCACCGAGTGGCAAGTGCAAGGTGCAGGTTAAATCTCATTTTATCATTAGAAACAAGCTTGGGGACGGTACAAGATGAACAATTGATTTCCACAGCCTTCCAAGGATACTACAAGGACCTCTTGGGGAAGAAGAATGACTTCCGGGTCCCACTCAGGAATGATTTCTGGCTGTCTTACCAGATCGAGTCTTCGCCTTCGCTATCCTGCCTAGGGGCTCCGTTCTCGGAGGAGGAAGTTAAAAAGGCTATCAGTCACATGGGAGCGGACAAGTCGCCAGGGCCAGATGGCTTCCCAATGATATTCTTCCAAATTTTTTGGGAAGAAATTAAAGGGGACTATATGGCATTGCTGGACGACTTTTTTAACAACAAGCTCAGATTGGGAATGTTTAATTTTGCGGATGTAGTCCTGATTCCCAAACGGGAAGAGGCATCGAAAGTGGGCGATTTTAGGCCAATCAGCCTCATAAATTGCTCGGTGAAGATTATTACTAAAATCCTAGCTATCCGCCTGGGGAGTATTATGGACAGCCTTATCAACAAATCTCAATCGGGCTTCATTAAGGGTAGAAATATCCTAGATTGTGTGGCAACGGCGAAACAAGTTATCCACCGCTGCCATACGACCAACTCTAAGAGCTTTCTGCTTAAGCTGGACTTTGAGAAAGCTTATGACTCGGTTGATTGGGAGTGCTTGCTGGAAGCCCTCAGGGGTAGGGGCTTCGGGAATAAATGGAACTGCTGGATCAGGCAGTGCCTGCAGACTAGCAAAACGGCCATATCAGTGAATGGTAGGTCGGGACAGCCGTTCCCTTGTAGGAAGGGTCTCAGACAAGGGGACCCGCTATCTCCACTCCTGTTTACTATCGTAGTGGATGTGTTGAGGGTTATGCTAGAGAATTGCCAGGAAAAATGTTGGATCACACCAGTGGCCAGTTCCGCGTCTACTAAAGGGTGTACGATCCTGCAATACGCAGATGACACCCTACTCTTTGGTAATGGGTCTAGACGAGAAACTGTCTGCTTTAAAGGGACCCTATACTGTTTTGAGGCCTGGTCGGGCCTTAGGATTAATTTTCACAAGAGTGCGCTGACTCCAATTTCCCTATCCGATGATGAAGCAGGGGAACACGCTACTATTTTGAACTGTACGACGAGTGGCTTCCCTATCAAGTACCTAGGGCTACCACTCAGACCAGGAAAATTATCTAAAGCAGACCGATTGCCTATCATTGACAGGGTGGAGGACAGACTGTCGGGTTGGAAAGGTAAATCATTGTCTCTTGGGGACAGAGTAGTACTCATCAACTCAGTGTTGTCTAACCTGCCAATCTACTACATGTCTTTTTTCGAGCTTCCAAGATGGGTGATCTAGAGGAATGACAGGATTCAAAAATGATTCCTTTGGAAGGGGGCAGATTCAGATAAAGGAGGTTACCACCTCATCAAATGGAGTATCGCTTGCATGAAGAAGAGGCATGGAGGGCTAGGCATCATCGACCTCAGAGATATGAACCTTGCCCTGCTGGGAAAATGGTGGTGGAAGGTATTCCACAACAGCGGGAAAGGTTGGCAGGACTTCATTCAATCTTATCTCAGGGGAAAAGGCACGAGAAACCTTGGATTCCGAGTAGGGGCTAAAGTTTCGCGACTCTGGAAAGGAATTGCCAAGGCTAGCGACCCCTTCAATTCGGCAGTCACGTCGACTATCAGCAATGGCCGGTCCACCAGATTCTGGTGGGATAGGTGGTGTGGAGCCCATACCTTGAAGGAAACGTTCCCAGAGCTGTATGAGAAGTCGAGTCGACTGAATATGTCCGTTGCCGAAGGTTGGAAAAGGGGAGGTTGGAGACCGGCGTTCTGAGGAACGCTCACCCCAAATCTTCACCAGCGATTGCTTGACATGCAAGCATACATCTCACAGGCAGGCACAAGGTGCACACAAGGCCCGGATCAGAAGCGATGGGGACTCGAGAGAAATGGAGCTTTCTCGGTGAGATCTCTGTATCATCAGATCCACTTTCGAGTATGCAGACCCAGCTGGGCGGAGGTGTTGTAGAAGGCGAAAACTCCCCTTAAAGTCAGAGTTTTCTTATGACTAGTTCTCAATAATGCTATTCTCACTAGGCAAAACCTTGTCAAAAGGCAACCACAGGTGGCGACCAATTGTGGTTTCTGCGACACACAGGTGGAAGATCTCAATCACCTTTTCATTCACTGCCGTAGAAGTAAGGCAACTATGGTTGAGGTACTCCGAGCCTTAGGAATAGGCGACTACCCCTGTGTATATGAGGATTTGTGGATTAGCCCCAAATTTGCAAAGATTCGATATGATATGAAGGAGGCGTGGTACATCGCAATAGCGGCTACAACATGGGTGTTATGTCTTGACAGAAATAATTTTTATTTTCGTGCTTCATGTAATAGTATTTCTGGCAACCTGACTCATATCATGCATCTCATCTCTTTTTGGGCTACAGCTGCGGCCACGGGGGCAAGAGGAAGGATAGCCAAAGTATTCCAGGTAGAGGAGTTTGTCGATGAGGAGGTAGAGTTCGGGCCGATGCTGGACTGAGGGAATGGCTTCACCAGTCATGACAGTGCTTTTGCCAGCTTGTGTTTTGTTTCAACCTACTGTACTCTCTGGTTGCTGGATGTTTGAGTAGTTAGACCCACCCCCCAGGGTTTGTTGGGGGTGTATGTTTGCTTTCTTTCATTTTCTTTCTGCATTGTACTTTTGTTTTGTACTGTTGTTTTCTCCTGGTACGCCGGGGTTGTTTTATTAACTTCTTATTAATGAAACAGGGTGACCTTATTCCACCTTTTACCTCAAAAGAAAAAAAACTTGATATCTTAAGAATCTCCCATCAAAGAGAACAAAATTGTTGGTTTAAATCATGTTTGTTTAATATTGTATTATGTTAGATATTATATTACTCAGTTTAGTCCAATATCAAAAAATGTATTAATTTAATCTTTGCTTCTCTCTTATATATAAAAGATATTGTACTCAGTTATAATTAATCCAATAAAGTATTCTTTTCTAGCTCAATCTGAATGTAGTTGGTATCACATTTATAAGGGTTACACTATTTCCTCCTTATCATCAAGGTGGGGTGGTTCCGGCCATCATCGGAATCACTCCACCTCCCTTCGTCCAAAGTCTCTTAATCAATCCTTAATCAAAGCCTAGCCCACGGTCTAATCACTATCATCTCAGGCCATCTCCCCACACCCATACATCCATCACCATCTTCATCATCATTACCACTAAGCCTTCACCATAATCTTTCTTAACCCAAAAAACTAATCTCCCATCAGATCCACGTCCATATAGTCATCCCTCATCTTCATCCCTTTCCCCTTCACTGCTTCCAACCAAAACCCAAACCCAACTTCATCTCCATTACCCTCATCTCCTTCGCCTGCCGTCAACCATCCCAACAACCTCAACCACCACCCGCGGCATCCATCCCGACGCCTCCAAATCTCTGCCGTCTCCTTCACAGCCACCTCCCTCCTACAGCCATCTCCCTTGCCACCACCGTCGTCCCAATCTCAGAACTCCTGCTCCTTCCCTACTCTCCAACCCGCCGCCACTTCCCCAAACCCTAATCTATTTTACCTAACCCTCAGCCTACTCAACCCGCTCTGTTGACTTCCTGAAACTCTAACCCTATATCCTTATATTCAACACCCTAATTTACCCGAAAACCAAACCGATTCCAAAAAAAACCATACCCATACCTGAAATCCAAACCCAAAACCCCATACCCTATACCCAAACTCGAACCTGAACCCAACCCCAATCAACTTTCCACATTGTCTAACCTAAACTCCAAACCTAAAACCCGAAACCCAAATTACCAGTTCCAAAAAAACTTTCTCAATCCCAAGATCCAAGAGCCAGATCCAATCCAAAATCAATCCCAGATCCAATAGTCGGATCAAATCCTTAATCAATCCCCAAGATCCAAGAGTCGGATCCAATCCCAAATCAATTATAGATCCAAGAATTGGATCCAATCCCAAATTTATCCCACGTCCAGTCCATCAAAACGTCCTTCTTGGCATCCTCTCCGTCCGCCCGGGGCCATCCCGACCTACTACTACTACTACTCCTTCTCCTGTCGAAGAGCACTACTCCCTACTGAAGAGCACTACTCACACGGAAGACCACTACTCCTGCCGAAGAGCACTTCTCCCATGAAGATCACTACTCCTGTCGAAGAGCACTACTCCTTCCAAAGAACACATTACTACTACTCCTCCCGCTTCATCCAGAGAAATTTCAACATTTAGTGGGCAAACTCACACTGGTCGATCCACCATGAGTTTGAGAGAAGGTGTTAGATAATATATTATGATAGATATTATATTACTCAGTTTAGTCTCATATCGAAAAATGTATTAGTTTAATCTTTACTTCTTTCCTATATATAGAAGACATTGTACTTAGTTATAATTAATTCAATGAAGTATTCTTTTCTATCTCTAAATCTAACCTTGATAACTAGTTGTCCCTGGAAAAAAAATTCTTAATAAATAGTCGCTCAATAGTTATATGAAAAATAGTTAGTCCTGAGTTTTCGAGAATCAGCAAAGTGTGGTTTGTATTTAACCCATTTTTTCAGTGAATGCCTACTCCTTTTATAAATCGAACTGGCCAAAGAAAGTATTTTTTGCACGAGAAGAATCATGGAATAATTTGATATAATGAAGTGGGAAACTAAAACCATATCAGTTTAAAAAAATATTTTATTACGAAGAATCACTACAAAATATAGAGGAATATCTGGCGTAAATTCTCCGGCGTTTGGGGTGTTTCACCGGGGAATTCCCCGGCGTTTATTAAAAAGCGCCAGGAATTTCATCAATCCCCGGCGCTGGCAAAGGCCGGGGAAAACCCCCCCACCCGCGCCCTAAATTCCCCACTTCCCTCTCTCTTTTTCACTCTATCCTAATTACCCGCGCCAAACCCTATCTCTCCGAAACCCATTTCATCGACGAAACTCTATCTCTCCGAAACCCAATCTCCACTTTGTTCCTCTTTCTTTCTTCGATTTGGACAATGCCGTCTCAATCTCGCCGCTGCCACCGTTCAATCTCTCTTATCCTTCGTTGCCGCCGCCGTTCTCTTATCCTTCATCACCGCTGTTCACTTATCCATCGTCGCCGCCGCCGTTCAATCTCTCTCTTCTCTCGTCGCCGGTGACTATTCTTTCATTTTGATTTTGATTATTGATTCTATTCTTGTTGAACTATTTGTTAGATTCGTAGGTTTTGGATTCTGAGATCGTATTAGCATGGAATAGGTTTTGGATTGGGAATTTATTTTAGCATTTTTGGTTATTTTAGCTTGTTGTAGGTTTTAGATTGGGAAGTTATTTTACAATCTGGATTGATTAGCTTGTTGTAGGTTTTTGGTTATTTTACAATCTGAATTTGATAGTATGTTCTTACTCCTTGTGTTTGTGAGTTTAATTTCATCTCTTTGTGGTTTCGCATTTGTCTAAGTGTTGTTGTTGTTTATTGCAGTGGGCTGACCAACTCGAATTACACCGAGCTGAGTCAATTGTACAAGAAGTACAAAGATCAAGGTATTACGATTGTTCTTTACTGTAAATGATACTGTCACTATCTCTATTGTTTGCTTCTGGTTTTTATCAGTGAGCTTGACTCTAGGGGTGATCTTGTTCGAATTCTATGGGAATTTTAAGGTGTTTGCTAGTGCGAAAGAGAAACATTTTTATGAGTTAAGATGTATAATTTGGTTCTACACACACCTTGTTTTGTCACGTATGCATGGTAAAGTGAGAGTGGATAAACATTGAGAAAATTGCACAAGTTTTTTTATGTATGACATAACAAGAAAGGTTCTTTAATCCACAACAATGATGGATATCTTGCTGTATAGAATTCATAAAGAAGGCAATGTAGTGTTGACAATTTAATTAGCATATCTTAGGAGATTACCTATATCATGAACCCGTTGTCAATTGGACAGGGAGACGTTTACATGTATGATAGAGAAAATGTCAAGAGTTGGTTTAGGATTGAGAGGCGTAAGTTCGGGTCAATGGTTATGGTTAGTGGTTATTAGGGGTGACTCTTGGATATTGATCCAAACATTGACAGATGTATATTACATTGTTGTCTTGTTGCTTAATAACTAGTAACTTGTTTGATTGAGCTTTATATGAATTCAAGTCCGAGTTAACCAACATTGAATGGTTTATATGACTAGTAGTATTTTTGCTCCAATTTTATATAGAAGTTAACTGAATCTTAAATGAGAACGTTAAATGTGCAGATGTCTTGTATACTTCCTTAGCCAAGCCGTTAAATTTCATATAATCTTAAATGAGAACGTTAATTGAGAAATTTTGGGTTCATTAGCATTTCTTATTCAATTCTGACAGGAGCGTAAATTTTTTTTTGTGGATTGAGTTTCTGTAAATCCTCTGTAGGATTATAGGTAATTAAGTAGCTAATTTTATTTTGGAAATCAAATTGTGGGCTGTTCATTAAAAAAGAATATTTTAATTTGTGAGGGTCTTAGTCTCTTTTTCTGAATAGCTATCTTTTATAAAATTTAATTTCCAGATTGAGTGATATTATTGAAATGGATAAAAGTTGGATGAGTAAGTCACGATTATGCAAAGAGTATCGAGATGGTGTTAGAGATTTCATTATCTTTGCCAAGCAACATTCTCGTGATCCCAACTTTATCCTTTATCCATGTCACTGATGCGTGAACTGTCATTTGCTTCAATGCTACGAAGTACAAATACATTTGGTGATTAATGGTTTTCTGCAAGGGTACACACTGTGGTTCTGCCATGGAGAGCGTGGCACATCGGTTCCGGTTGGACAAGATGTATTGGAAGAGGAAAATGAACCCTTAGTTGCACATATAGCACATATAATGAGGGAAACAAATGTTCAAAACCCCGCTAACATATCGAGACAGGTTAAAAATTATATACAGTATTGTTCTTATCTAATTGTGTGTATCAATTGCTTATGCATTTTATTTGCATTAGCATTTTATTTGCAAAAAAAAGGAAGTAAAACTACTTGCAGTTTGAATGTGATTGTCCCAAGCTCTAGCTCTTGCTCTATGGACCAATCTGACTCAAAGCATCTTACATACCTATTTCTTATACAGCAAGTGATAGAGACCCGACATCATCCAGTCGTCCGAATGAAGAGGAAGCTGGCGATCGTGATCCCGTCAACGGCATTGCTAGACGTACATTGCAGGCGGAATTTCTCATCTCTTAGGTATTACAACCTTATTAGCTTCACTTCTTTATGTATGGATGCATCAGTTGCTTGTTATCCTATTAACTGTTGATATTATTTAACTCATGAGTGGTCGTATGGTTCTAGCCTTTATTAGTTCTCTCTTGTATACAGGTTTTGTACCATTTTCCTTTCCTACATAATATTCTATAAAGTTCATAGCTACAATTTATTGCCAGAATTGCACTTCTGAAATGGAATAGATTTATCCTCACTTGCATTTTTTTATTAAACCATTCATTCCACACAAATTCATTCCACACAAATCATAGGGCTCTTGATTTAAAATCTCACGATCAATTTAAACTATTTTTTATTCATGGAGTAAAATTCTGCTTAGATATTGAAGTTTCTGATAAGCTCAGGCCTTTAGTTGGTGGCAAGAACAGAACTTATATTGCAAATGTATTATTCACTAGGGCAAGATGCTAGCTATTTCCCTGATACAGAACTCAGAATATGAGCTATAAAGAGTGACTGAAGATTATAGGATATACCATAATAGTTGGTCAGATTAAGGTAGGAAAAATTGGCTTCATGCCTTATTTAATAATCAGTTGATTTGATAATGAGAAGTGACTATGAGTTATTGCAATTTGGCCAGTTTAATCCCTTTTCCTCATTTTCTCTAATTTCCCCCTTTCTCTAACCCTCCAAATCCCCTTTTGTATCCACTCTCTTCCCAGACTAGTTAGTTCTATTTTTATGAAAAGAAAAAAGGGAACTTTTCGCAGTTAATATTCTTGCAATTCAAAATATTGGGAAAAACTATGTAACTGATAACATGTTCATTTTACTTAAAAAAATTCTTCTGTAGAATTCCCAGACAGACTATCAATTCGGTTATTATGTCAAATGATCGCAGGTGCCGAATTAGTGGTGTAAACTGATTTTTGTTCTAGTGTTTTTGTTGTTTCTCCTATTTGCATTCTTTGGTATATAGGTTTATTGTTTATTAGTGAAAATGTATGGAAAGCTTACCTGCTAAACTGTACAAATACCCAGTCTCATTTCCAAATGATGGAAAGATGTAATTACTGTCAACATGGAAAGAATAAAGGGCACTTTACACAATTGTTAACTTCCTTCAAAATCCAGTACCAATTAACAATCCAGTCTCAATTTCAAAATATTGAAAAAAGCTATGTAAAGGAAAACATTTTCATTTTGCTTTAAAGCTTTTTTGCTTGTGTACAAGTGCACATACAAACACCCACAATATATCAGTGCTTAGCTTTATCAGTGCACATACATTTTCATATTGACATTTTCATGTAGGAATACTTCTACATGTAGATATTTCTGTGATGACTCTTTAAGTCTATATCAGTGCTTAGCTGATGCTCTGTTACTTTCAAAAGGGAAAGTAGAGAGGGTTCACAAAATGTTCTGTTACTTTCAAATTTTGTTTGTGATTTTGTATATAGAAAATGATATTCTTTTTATTGACTCATTGTTCATTTTGCAGGTTCTTGCCATTGCCTGAGTTATGTATGGTGGAGTTTCTCAAATGGCTTCTTAAGTAGTTATGAAAGGCTAATTAGTTGAAAGATCTTTATGTGATGTATATTTTGAAATTGAAAGATCTTTGTTTTATGAAAGGCTAATTAGTTATGAAAGAACTTTATGTGATGTATATTTTGAAGTTGAAAAAACTTTATGTGATGTTTATATAGTACTATGAAAGTTGAAAGATCTTTGTTTTATGAAAGTTTCAAGGAGTGTTTGTTTGATAATTTGTGAATTTCTAATTTGTGGAGTAGTGGAGGAGTGGGAACTTCAATCTATGAGTTTCATAATTTGTGAGTTTCAACAATATGATGGGTTTCATAATTTGTGGAGGAGTCAGCATTCATAAAACATGCCCGGCGTTTACCAACGTCGGGGTATATTAAGTAACGGTAAAAAAAATAAAAATTAAAAAGTAAATCGCCGGCGTTTATAAAACGTCGGGGATTTTTCGAAGCTTTCCCCGGCGTTTCATTGCGCCGGGGAATCTTATAGTTTTCCCGGCAGGGATAAGGACGGCGTTTGCGACGGTGTTTTACGAAACGTCATGTAGCCAATTCCGGGCATTTCGAAAATGCCAGCCAATATTAAAAAAAACGTCGGGGATTCTGTTACTGTTTGTAGTGAATATTCAAAATATGTTATCATGTATTTAATTTAGAGATAATTTTTAGGTAGCTTTTTTTACTATAATATCATCCAAAAATAGTTTATAAGTTTTCTTGAATCTGCCATTCAAGGGTCTCAAAACAATAATAAAGCAAAGAAAAATTGCCTTGGCAAATTTTCAGTTTGAGAAAGCTTGGCATGACATCGAGGGATTTTCTGAACTGGTTAAAACCAATAGGGAGTTACCTACGAGAGGCTTAGAAGTGGCTGCTAAATGGACCTAAAAAAATAGGATACTTTGGAAACGATTACGTAATTGAAATTGCCTCAGGCTCACAACAATTTGGCAATCAAAACAAGACTTTATTGGTGCTACCGACCATCGGGAGTGTTGGGATTTGTGGATCCAAAACACGACGCATAAGGGTTTGAAGAAGACAAGGAGAAGCGCAGAAAGAAGGAGCAAGCAGCAGCAACCTAGTTGCAACAAATAGGAGCATGTAAATTGACGGTCGATTACTGATTCAGGGCAGTCGATTGCCAAATGGAAATGATAAGCAGTCGATTGCCGCAGTCAACTGTCGACAGCTCAAATCAGTACCAGAGAGGAAGAACGGTCGACCGCCAGAAGGGCAGTCAACCGCTCAAACTCTCTGACTTGCTTGATGGTTATTTGTAGTTGACCGTGAGGTGCTAATGATCAACGATGGAGATCTAATCTTTTGTAATCTTATATATATATATATATATATATATATATATATATATATATATATATATATATATATATATATACTAGGTTTGCCCGTTGACACGTGCCTACGGCACGTCTTCAGAACGGTGCACCTTGTTTGATCATATAAAATAGTTTTGGAGATCCAGCAAATTAATTGAAGTAGCAAATATATTATATGAGAAACTTTTGGGGGTCCAGCAAAAAACATATTATATGATTTTTTTTGATTTTTTTGAATTATTTTTAATGTTTTTAAATTTTTAATTTTTTAAATTTGTATTTTCTTAATTTTTTTAATAGAAGAGGGAGGGAGGGAGAGAGAGAGAAAAAAAAATTAAATAAATATAGGAGTTGTTTTAGGTGGGGGATTTGAATTTGAGTTGTGGGAGAAAACTTTTGGGGGAAAAAATGTATTGTGAGGTTAGATCTCGGCCTTTGATTTTTGGGGGGATTGAAGGAGAGCCACTTGATAGCTTTCTTTGTGTTTTATTATATAGATATATGGTGTACGATTATTAGGGTTATTGTAACACCTCAAAAAATTGAGTTATTACAATTTTGGACTACATGTGTTACGCACACATGTTTTGTGTCGTTACGTATAATATCTGTAATATTATAAAATCTTCTACATACAATTATTATTTTTTTAACTTGTTCTAATTTGATTTTGTAAATTGAATTCATTTTTTCCTATTTTAAGCAAACTCAAATATATTTTATTACCGCAAAAATAGTTTTTAAATATTTTTGTCCACACGTGTTTTTCTTTTTCAATACACGTGTTTTTAGTGCACGTGTTAGTTTAAAATCTTTTAGATTTACGTAAATATTTTTCTTCTATTTACAATATATAAATGAATAGTCTAGTTTTAATGAAATTAGCTTAATTTAAATTCACATTAGATTGGATAATGTATGAAATTATATTTAGTAAATTCATCAAACTTTAGTGTGCAGTTTGTGTACTTGTAACCCACATCGCAAACCCGTGCTTTCTTCAATATTGGCCGGCCAAGTACATGGGAGGGAAAAGAAAAAAAATTGAATGAGTTAAGGAGTTGTGGGTAGTTATTTGAATTGTGGGTGGTTTTTAAAACTTTCCCATTACTCTCTTCCTTTTAAAATCCCCACCGGCCAAGCCTAGGAGAAACCTCTCACTTCCATTTTTGAAAATCCTATATTGACGTTGGAGCTCGAATCTTGGAGGATAGGAGATTGGAGATTTTTCTAGGAGTATTAATTGCAAGGGACTCATCAAGAGGTGGGTGTTTCTTTGATTTCTATATTTTTTCTTCAGTAGGATTATGTTATGGTATGTATATAGAAATAATGTTATGTGTAGCTTTAAACTCGTTTAGGTTGTAAATTAATTTTTAGATACGAATGCATGCCGATTGATTTGAGTTTAATGAGATTATAATAAAAGAAAAGAAAAATCCGATATCATGTGTTAAAATTCTAAAATTTTCTTACATTAGTAGTGTGAGAATGCTTTATTTTGCTAGCCAAATTTTTTAAGTACAAATGAACACGTTATCTTGGAAAATTGTAGGAGATGTAATTGTAGAAATGTTTTGCTCATACTAGTATGAATAGATTATGGTGATGTCTTATGTTGATGTTCAATTTAGATAGATGTAGTTGTGGATATTAGGAATTTTGAATTTTCATATTATTATTCTCTGTAATGTAATTGAAATATAGAACTCAAATTTTACAAGTTAAGAATTTGTGTTGTGTTTCGATGTTAAAATGATGAAAACATGTTATGGAGCAGTAAATTATATTTAAATTTATGAGAAGATTTTAACACAAACAGAGGCTTGAGAGCCAGGTTGAGAGTGTGATGTTGGGCGCTTGGGTGGTCTCGAGTTCGATTCTACCTGAGTGCAAATTTGATTTTATTTTGTTTTAAACCTATTCGAAGTGATAGTCGTTTTATGTTAATTAACAGAAAGTATGTTGACAGAATCATAGAAGTAGGACTCTGGTTAGTGTAATCAGTTTTGACGTTGTGTACAAGATCCAGGTCGCGGGTTTGAGTTCTTGGGGGCTCTTTTTCTTTGTAAAACTCTTATAAATTCTAAATAGTAGATGATATGGCTAAAAATGGGGTTAAATCGGAGCCGTTCAAAGGGGGCACAAATCTCAAATTCCCAGGGGCATGACTGTAATTTCACCTGTGGACGTGTCCGAATTGGGAATCGGGTCCCTCCTCTTGGACCCGCTAACCTAGGAACGGATCTGTTCAGTTGAGAACGAGTGTCAACCCGTCAGGGGCCAGTTCAACAGGATTGGAGGAAATTCTGGCTCCCCCTGATCTGTAGGAGGTGGTTATAACCACCCTCATCCTGCCACACCGGGAAGTAGGGATTCACTATTATCCTGAAAGAGATCCCCATGGCGACTATAAAAACCCCCTACCTCATACTGGAAAAAGTGATCACTCTTTGCGCACTTGAGCTCTTTTCACTTACTTTTTCTGTGTATTGACTTGAGCGTCGGAGGGTTCGTCGTCGGGATCCATCCCGGTTTCGAACGTTTGTGCAGGTCAGCGGGAGCACCCAGGAGTCAACTCATCTACAAGGAAGAAGGGAGATCCAGCATGTTTGAGTTCCTCACGAACCTACAAATCTCATCTATTGCCCCCACACCAGAATCTAGCGGCAACAGATTGGCGCCGTCTGTGGGAATCATCTCGACACCTTCCTCCTTCCACTAAAGCCACTCCCAGCAATGCCTCCCAAGAAGAGACCTGCAAACTCCAATCGAAGAACAACCTCTTCTCATCCTCCTCCTCCTCCTCCGCAGGGGGATCTCTTTCATCCCAACCAACCAACCCTGCAGCTCGATCTGCCAGCTCCGCAGTCCATCCAGCAGCCTTTGGGACCCCAAGCCACAGTGGGGGAACACTCTCGATGAAGCCGCCACAAGAAACCTGTCCATCAGATTACTCCATCCACAATGCCGACACGGACTCAATGGCTTCCTATACTCCTCCCACTCCAAAGGATCTGCGGAACGTGGTCAACAATTGGCAGACCGAGCATGGACCCGATCTTCGTACCCATCTGGATGAGCACATGAGAGGTCACTCACCGCGCCGATCCAACCAAGGAGGGTCCAACTCTCCCCGCAGGCGAAGAGAGTCGCCTCAACGTCGCCTAAGACGGAGCTGCTCCTCGACAGGCCGCCCTGCACCTCGGACCCATCATGAGCAGGAGGCCCCCATCACAAGGGCGGAATTCCAGCAATTTCAGGAGGCAGTCCTCTGGGCGCTCAATGCTGCCCCCAACAATGGCCGTCAAGCTCCCAGCTCTCCGCCATGTAGTGCCCTGAATTTCTAATATAATATCTTAGAAATACGCGGCACAATTCCCAGCATCAACTTCAAATGTAATATTAAACACAGCCAAGCACCGGTAATATTTTTCAACTTTCATTACATTAATCTTTACATAACACAGTGAAATACAATACACCTTGAATCACAATTTTCTTTACAACACTTTCTTTTACAAATTACATAAGTCACTACATCATTTTAACTCAAGCATCCAAATCCCGAGCTATAAGAAATCACCTGTAAAATATGAGGTTAGAGATAACCCTAACCCCCAACTAAAGGGGTTGGCCATAACGGTGTGAGTGACATAAAAACAAACAATATAAGTAAAGCATGGATTTATCAACAACAGGAAATAAACAGGAGTAAGTGAATAAAGGAAAATCACGAAACGCTAAAACACAACAAGTGAAGCTAGACTAAGTGTCAAGTGTCGAGAACAAGAAAACACATGCATGAAACCAAATCAAGAAAACACAAATTCTATATGCTGACTCTCTAATGTGTACATGTCGGAGTCTATGCATCCCACACTACATAGGTCCGGTGCAAGCCCTTAACGTCTCCACATTGTAGGGTTTAATCCCCCGCTATGCAACTAATCCTAACACAATGACTACTACGAGATAAAGATAAACTGTGAGTATTATCCCATGCCCCGATAATTTCGGAAGTCAATCTCTATCCACAGATAATTTCGGAGACTATTTTACTCACACCTGGAAATCTTCGAGAATACCCCACACCGCAAGCAATGGCACCTCATCACACGAATACCACATGTGCGTCGCCTCGACCCCGATAATTCCGGAGATCAATCCCACATCACAGGTGATTCCGGAGACTATTTCACTCACACCTGGATAATTCCGGAGATTATCTCACACCGCAAGCCATACTGAGGTCCATAACTCATGTTCTCGTTCATTATATCACCACTAGTGCCTGTTCTTATTATTTAGGTTATTTAATTACTTTACAAATCTCCTAGAGTTGGGGTATTCCACCGGACTTAACTCAACAACTGATCAACTAAAATGCCTCAACGGGCCCAAACATAAATATCTCAACTGCTGGTATACTAGGGTTACACACACCCTCTAGAGACTCACACCCAAATATCCAAACCAATCTTCCAATATAAATTGCTCAGTTAAACCACTTGGACACATATGTTCAGTAGAAGATAAAGTATAGATAGTAAGTTATAGATTAAAAACATTTAGAGAATAAATTATTTAAAGGAACATTCAAAGATATAAAGATACATCAGTATCAGTCGACTATAGACAAGCGTAGGTCGACTGCCTAGAGAGAAAATCCAACAGCTTTGAGAAAATAATTCTAAGTAGTATCAGTCGACTGTAAAAAGTCATCAGTCAACTGTCCAGAACAAAAAATCTAATAACTTTGAGAAAATAATTCTAAGTAGTATCAGTCGACTGTAAAAATTCATCAGTCGACTGTCCAGAACGAAAAAAATCCAATAACTTTGAGAAAATAATTCTAAGTAGTATCATTCGACTGTATTAAGTCATCAGTCGACTGTCCAAAATAAAATTTTAAGAAAAACTAGAAATCACAGCAGCCGGGTCGTGACGATCGACTGTAAAGTCACACCGATTAACTGTCGACCTGCAGACTGCAGATTTTGGTTGTGCATATTTCAACCGATACGTAGTTTTACTTTATAAAAACGATTTATACAAAAGCATATTTCTTATTTGATCAAATACAACTTGTAGGATATATAATGGTCCATAAAAACTTAAATCAAAACTACTTGAATTTATAAAAATAGCGATTTTGTTAATTTCTTTCAATCAAACATGAATTATGTATATAATCAAAATAGATTTTCTAAAAAATTAATTGTTCATTGAAATAGCTTCGTATTCAGATCCAAACCGTATCAATACCAAAATGTCGAAAAGATCCCCAATTTAGATATATTTCCTCAACTCAACTAAATTCCCAATTTCGATTCCCAAGACATGATTTCTTGATTCATAACTCATGCTCCAAATTTCTCAAAACTGAATCACAATCAATTTATGACATTAACATATCGAGTTTCATTCAACCAATATTCAAAAAGTGATAAAAATCTCATCTTTATTATATTAATGCATGAAATCTACCATATTCAATCAATCCAACATTAATCCAAAAGAAAATAGCCTACCCATAATCTCTAATAGGAGATTCATCAATCTCGAGTTACCCACATGCAATTTTATTCATAAACAACTAGGGTTTCACAAGATCCAATTCTAATTTATCAATCCATCCAATCCATCATGTATATATTCATACTCAAACCCTAACATGCTTTATAGTAGATAAAATACCACATACAACATTCCAAGAACAAAACAAAACAACTTATATCACTCACATACAACATACACAAAACCAAATAAAATAAAACACGTCACTCACCTCAATGAAGAAATCCAATTGAATTAATGAAGAATAAGAAAAGTCATTCTTTTGCGAAATCCAAGATCTCCTCCTTAAATCTCCAAGAAAAATAAAACAATGAAACCTTTGTGTTGTGCAGCGAACGACGGCTGCACTCCACCTTTTAAATAGGCTGGAATTGGGAGAATTACGGTTTTGAACACATTTGCAAAATAATCATTTTAAAATATAACTTTACATAAATAGATCCCTATACATGGAAACTTGATAAAACCAATTAAATTGAGATTTAAAAACAAAATAAACACTTTATTTCCAACCAGCACTGTTTGAAAAGTTGAGAAAAATAGTTTTGCACTTTATCTCTCAAAATGACAATTTTGCAAAAAGATCCTTCTTTTCGTAATATTTACAAATAGGTCCAATAAATATCAGAAAAATCTAAAAAAATTACAAATAAATCCCAAATAATAAATAATGATTTTCCACAAAATAATTTTGCCTTTTGAACTTTCTAAGAATATATTTGCACGTGTAAAAAAATAAATTTTCAGAAAAAATATTTATTAAATCTCCAAAAATCATTGTAATTCATTTATAAATCTTTAAAATTATATTTAAAAAATACGAGGTACTACACACCAGCTCCTCTCCATCCTCACCGTTCCCGCAGTCCATGGCCGGCTCCAAGCCACCCTCGCCGCTCCTGAAGCCCTAGGCCGGCTCCGGGCAATCGCCGTCCTTCTCCCGACCGTCACTGTCACTCCCAGAGCCCATGGCCTATTTCGAGCCGCCCCCGTCGTTCTATCAGTCCACCACCTACTCAGAGCCATCGTCCTCTCAGCCCCACCCCTCCTCGGCATGAGGAGGAGTCTCTAGGCTCGGCAAGACACGACCGAAGGGAGGAATCGGTCTACCGCCATCTCCACGAGATGGAGAGGTGCCTCGGCCAGCTCGACTGAAATGTAGAACGATGGGCCAGGGACCTCCGCCCAAGCAGGCCCCCATTCGCTCGCACCATCATGGAGGCTCCAGTCCCGGACGACTTCAAGCCTCCGCACTTCGAGACCTACACCGGTGAGTCGGACCCCACAGATCACATCGAGAGTTTCAAAACTCTCATGATGATCCACCACGCATCCGACGCCCTCCTTTGCTAGACCTTCCCGGCCACACTTAAGGGGCCGACCCGGGAATGGTACTCTCGACTTGCACCAGCATCTATCTTCTCCTTCGATCAGTTCGAGGGTATTTTTCTCATGCATTTCGTAAGCAGTCGCCGCACCGAGAAGACGAGTGACTCCCTACTGTTCTTCAGTCAAAAGAAGGGCGAACGATTGAAGGACTATGTCAAGCACTTCACTGCTGAAGCCAGGTCCATTGCTTCCTTGGAACCCTCGCTCGCCACTGTCGCCTTCCGATCCAATGTCCTCTATGCGGACCTCAGAGCGTCCCTCGCCAAGAAGCCCCCTCGGGACTTCTCAGAGCTCCTACTTAGGAGTGAAAAGTACATCTGAGCGGAAGAAGCTCTCCACCGCCCCACCTTTGAGGCCTCATTTTCCACGAACAAGCGGAAAGGCGCAGAAGAAGGAGCTAAGAAGCTCCAGAAGGATAATGGGGGTCAGCGGCGTCCTCCTCCTCGATTCGAGAAATTCACTCTGCTTAACGCGAGTGTATCTTCCATCCTGATGGAGATCGGGAATGAAGGCCTCCTACCACCTCCCCCAAAGATGAATACTCCTGGAAAGAAGAGGGACAGGAATAAGTGGTGCTATTTCCATCGGGACCACGGGCACGACACGGACGAATGTCGGGCCCTTAAAGACGAGATTGAGGCCCTCATCTAGAGAGGGCAGCTCACTCGCTTTGTGAGGAGAGACCGAGCCGATCCGCCTCCACCGCTAACAGGCAAACCGAACAACACACGGAGACTTCGGAGGTCAAAGTAGAGGGCATCTTGCACCTGATTCACAGAGGCCCAATGGGGGGAGATTCCAACTCCTCCCAAAAAGCCTTTGTAAGGGAGGTTAACTCCGTGCATAGCCATCCCTCCCAAAGGCCTCGGAGTATCGGTGACGTTCTCTGATAGGGACCTGGAGGGCGTCTGCACACCCCACTGCGATGCCCTCGTCATCATTCTCCGAATGGCGAACTTCAAAGTTCATCGGGTCTTGGTAGACAATGGCAGGTCCGTCAACATCCTTTTCTTGGAGGCCTTCAAAGGCCTCCCGCTGTCGAGGGACCGGCTCAAGCCCGCAGGCTACACTCTCCACAGGTTCACTCGAGTCGCGGTTATGGTCGAGGGAGTTATAACCCTCGACGTAACAGTAGGAAAGGCCCCGAAAACTCGCATGGAGCCAATGGACTTCATGGTGGTCGACGTCAAGGCCACCTATAATGTTATCCTGGGTAGACTAGGTTTGGCTGCGCTTCAAGCCATCCCTTCAGCCTACCACATGATGATGAAGTTCCCCTTGCCCTCGGGAGTGGGAGAAGTGAAGGGAAGCCAAGAAGTGGCTCGGAAGTGCTATATGACCTCGATGGGGGGTCCAGTTCTCTCTTTGGAAGCGCTCGAACTTCCTCGGGAAGGCGATCAAACTCTCTCCGAGCCCGTGGACAAATTGGAGGAAGTGGGCTTCTCTGAAGAAGACACCGCTAAGACGTTCCGCGTCAGCAAGGCTCTCTCCCTCTCTATTAAGCAAGACATCTCCCAGGACATACGGGAGAATCGTGACCTCTTCGCCAGGACTGCAGCCGATATGCTCGGGATCTCAGAGGAGCTTTCAATGCACCTTCTGAGCATCACCCCTGGGGTCAAGCCTGTCCAACAGAAGATGTAGAAGTTTGCCCCTGAGGGGCAACAGGCAATCAAAGAGGAGGTTTAGAAACTCCTCAATGCTTGCTTTATCCAGGAGGTAAACTACCCTGAGTGGCTCTCCATTGTGGTGATGGTCAAGAAGACCAATGGGAGTTGGAGAATATGCATTGACTTTACCGATCTCAACAAGGCGTGCCCGAATGACCCTTTTCCCCTTCCCAGCATCGACACCCTGATCGATGCGACCTCCGAGCACAAGCTTCTTAGTTTTATGGATGCCTTCTCAGGATACAACCAAATCAAGATGTTCCCTCCCGACATCCCGAAGACCTCGATCGTGACAGACCAAGGTCTCTATTGCTACCATGTTATGCCCTTCGGCTTTAAAAATGCGAAAGCTACTTATCATTGTCTTGTGAACAGGGTCTTCCTAGAGCAGATTGGCCAAAACATGGAGGTCTACGTTGACGACATGTTGGTCAAGAGTGCCCGAGGGCAGGAGCACACCCTTGACCTCTAAGAAGCCTTCGAGGTGCCCAGGAGGCACAATATGAGGCTAAGCCCAAACAAGTGTGCATTCGGTGTCTCATCGGGCAAATTTCTGGGGTTTATGGTCAGCCAGAGGGGCATCGAGGCCAATCCCGAAAAGATCCAAGCCATACTCAAAATGGCTCCCCCCTCCAATGTCAAAGAAGTACAGAGGCTCATGGGGCACCTCGCCATGATTGGGCGATTCCTCTCCAAGTCTGGGGAGAAGTGTCTCCCCTTCTTCAAGGCCCTTAGGGGGGCTAAAGGCTTCGAGTGGGGATAGCAACAGTAGGAGTCCTTTGAAATGCTCAAGGAATATTTGGCTAACCCCCCGCTCCTGAGCAAGCCAGCACCTGGGGAGGTCATATACCTCTATCTCGCAGCTTCAGAGCAGATGCTCAGCCCGGTCCTTTAAAGGGAAGAGGAGAAGATGCAGAAGCCTATCTACTATGTGAGCAAGGTGCTCCGCAATGCCAAACTCTGTTACCCAAAGCTGGAAAAGATGGCTCTCGCCCTGGTCATGGCAGCCCGAAAGCTCCACCCCTACTTCCAATCCCACTCAGTGGTTCGTCCTTACCGACCAACCGCTGAAATAGGTTCTCCACAAGCCTGAGACTTTCGGATGGCTCATGAACTGGTCCATCGAGCTGAGTCAGCATGACATCAGCTACCAGCCCAGAATGGTAATAAAGGCCCAAGCTTTGGCCGAATTCATCGTGGAGAACACCATCCCCTGACTCGTGCGAGTCGTCTGCCGACCCCTTCGTATGGACCGTTTATGTGGACGGTTCCTCTTGCGCCGATGGGAGCGGGGCTGGCATCATCCTAACTGGCCCCGACGCTTTCGTACTACAGTACTCCCTCCGCCTAAACTTTCTGGCATCAAACAATGAGGCAGAGTATGAGGCCCTCATAGCGCGGCTCTACATGGCTCGCAAGGCAGGTGCCAAGCGCATAAAGGACTTCAGCGACTCCCAGTTAGTAGTCAAACAGGTGTCCAGGTGAATACGAGGCGAGGAATGGCCGTATGGCCAGGTACTTGGCAAAGGTGAGGGAGCTTCTAGCTCTATTCGAAGATGTTCAACTCCAGCGGGTTCCCCGAGAGGAAAACGCGCAAGCGGATGCCCTCTCTAAGCTCGCCTCCTCGTCTCTCCAGGGTCTAGAACGGACCAGTCTTGATAGAGGTCCTTCTTAAACCGAGCATTGACGAGGACGGCTCGGAGCCAATGGAAGCCTATCCCAAATACTTGGGGAAAACTAGATGAAGCCCCTCCTCGAGTACCTCCGAGATGGAGTCCTTCCCGAAGATCCGAAAGAAGCAAGGAGGATCAGGACACGAGTAGAGCGGTACACACTCCTGGATGTGGTCATGTACAAACGCTCCTATACCCAGATCGATGGTCGGCCCTATCTGAGGTGCCTCTCCCCAGAGGAAGCACACTACGCCCTAAAGGAGGCCCATGATGGTCTATGTGGCGAGCACTTGGGAGCAAGATCGCTTGCCCGGAAGCTCTTGAACTACGGCTACTTCTGGCCCACACTACTAAGTGACTTCGAGGAGTACGTCTACCAGTGCAACTCCTGCCAGAAGTTCACCCCAATCCGTCACCTGCCTCACGCACAACTCGCTTCCTTGGCGAGTCCAATCTCCTTCGCAATGTGGGGAATAGATTTGCTCGGACCTTTCCCTCCAGCGCCGGGCCAGCTGAAGTTCTTAGTGGTAGCGATAGACTACTTCTCAAAATGGATCGAGGCTTGAACCTCTTTCGACAATCACCGAGCACAAGGTCCAGATGTTCTTTTGGAAGAACATAGTCTGTCGGTTCAGGGTACCTCGCATCATAGTACCGACAACGAAACTCAGTTCACGGGGGCGACCTTCCACGACTTTTGCACCGACCTCAGAATTTAGCAGCGGTTCTCTTCAGTAGCGCACCCCTGGTCCAACGGCCCAGCGGAGAATGCGAACCTGACAAATCCTCTCTGGCTTGAAGAAGAGGCTTGACAAGTCCACAAAGAGCTATGGGTCGAACAACTGTCCAATGTGCTTTGGAATTATTGCACCACCAAAAGAACTCAGAGCCATTCAAAGGGGGCACGAATCTCAAAGTCCCAGGGGCAGGACGGTAATTTCACCTATGGACGGGTCCGAATTGGGAATCAGATCCCTCTTCTTGGACCTGCTAACCCAGGAACGGATCTGTTCAGTTGAGAACGGGTGTCAACCCGTTAGGGGCCAGTTCAATAGGATTGGAGGAAATCCTGGCTCCCCCTGATCTTGAGGAGGTGGTTATAACCACCCTCATCCTGCCACACCGGGAAGTATGGATTCACTCTTATCCTGAAAGAGATCCCCATGGCAACTATAAAAACCCCCTACCTCATACTGGAAAAGGTGATCACTCTTTGCACACTTGAGCTCTTTTCCCTTACTTTTTCTGTGTATTGACTTGAGCATCGGATGGTTCATCGCCGGGATCCATCTCAGGTGTTTCGAACATTTGTGCAGGTCAGTAGGAGCACCAAGGAGTCAACTCATCAACAAGGAAGAAGGGAGATCCAGCCTGTTCGAGTTCCTCATGAACCTACAAATCTCATCTATTGACCCCACACTAGAATCCAGCGGCAACAGTAGACAAAAACATATAGGAAAATTGTGTGAAGAGTTCTACACGAATAGTGAGTTGGAAATACTGGTTGTTGGGTGTGATTTAGGGCACGGAATACACTCTAGTTCGAAATCGGATGGGGTTATTTATTTTTGTAATTATTATTTTTTAAATCCATCTGCCATATATTTTGCGTTGAGGAAGGGTTTGAATTAATATGGTGTATTAATGGAATATTTTGAAAAGATTAGATATAAATTTAAGATTTATTTTGTGGTTAAAATTACATTACAAATTAGAAGGTGTGTTTAATCGATTGATTTGAATTCATTCCAAAAAAACTGTTTCATTTTAAGGTAAGCGAAATTGGGAGTGCTTTGAGATAATTATATAAAATTTAGAAATTCATTTTTTGTAGTAAAAGTTTCATTGTAAATTATTTTGGAGAATGAATTAAGAGTTAACCAAAGTATGGGTCTGGGAAAAAAATTAGACTTGTGCTATTTCAGTAAAATTTAATCAGTGTGATATCTTATTGAAATTTGTATGGTAACAGGTAATAAGTGATCTAGTTGTTTGAGATTGATGAACTGAAAGAAATGAATAAGAGAATGAAATGACTTATGAATGAATGGATGGAATTTTTATGAATGAGGTTAAGAATAACTTGGAAGATCTCTGAATTTGAGATGTGTGGGCTATAGAGGCTGAGTGAGACCCGTAGTGACTGGAAAATTATAATAAATTTTGAGAAATGGCCAGTCTAGGCCAGAGTTCTCGGTGAGTTAGCTTAAGTTCGGCAGGGTAAGCTAACTATAATTGGATTAAGGACAGGCACTAGAAAATGAGATGTGATGAGACCTGGGAAAACGTAAGTGGGGCGTCTCTATATAGTCGGGCGGGATATTCCGGAACTATAGATTCAGTAAGGCGGTGTACTCCAAAACTATGATTGCTGTGCGGAGCGAGACGAGCCTTAGTTAATTATGGGATTATGAATGGTCAGGTGGTGTACTCCAGGGATCAAGAATAGTCAGGCGGAAGGGAGGCGGGCCTCCAATAATTCTGGGCTAGAGTGGCACTTGTGGGATGTTTGCACGATGAGGGTTTTGTATAGTCATGCGGTGTACTCCGGAACTAGAACTCATACTCGTGGGGCTTTTAAACCTTGTTTTTGTTACCGTAGTAGGATTTTCCATAATGAGGCATTGAACCCTATAATGAGAAGTACGCTAAAGGCTTGCCCTCAGACCTATGTAGTATGGGATGCATAGAATCTGAACAAGTGCGCATTAGACTTGCATCGTAAGCATGAATGTCTGCATTAGTCATTAGGTTCATATCCTACACTGACATAATTAGAATAGTCACTTTTCGTTTTGCATTTAAGTTTGTGTTTGTTAAATTGGGGAATCACTGTATTATAGCACTGCATCAGTTGTATGCAACTGACGTGCCCGCAGTCTCAAGCTACAGGACATAGATTAGTGAGCGACGGGGGCATGAGTTGATGTCAATGGATATTGCAAGATTGAAGATGTTTGATGATATAAATAGTATTTTTATGTAAATTTTCGATGCGTATTATAAAGAATAACATTGTGATGAAAAAGTTTTAAATTCCTTGTATTTTTGTGCGAATTTGAAGTAAAGATCATGTTTGTGCTACGAATTACCTATGTTTGGAATTCGGGACATTACAGTTATGTTAGAAAATTCTAAGTGAGAAAGTGAGATCTAGTAGCAGTTATTGAGAGAAGAAGATGAAGATAAACCCTACACCTTGGTGGTGAGATCTAGAGTGGTTGTAACCTATTTCTCTTCATTATTCTAGTGGAAATCGCAGGAGTGCCTCTGCGTGGGAAAGTAGTCATTGCATTGAGTGAACCTCGAAAAAATCTTGTGTGTTATTGTGTGCTTGGTTGATTTGTTTGTTCTCGTGTCTTTGATTAGTTTCTTTTGATTACATCTTAGATTGAGTTATTCCGCATTAAACATAACAAAGTGTTATTAGAGCACCAGGTTAGTTGCAGAGATGGAAGACAAAGTAGAATTAAGAGATTCGATGGAACATAGTTCACAATATGGAAGATCTTGATGATCGTGTACCACAGAAAGAAAGATCTAGATGATCCGTTATTTGACGTGAAACTAGAAGAAGCAGAAGTAGATGGTTGTGTTGGCAACTTGGAATTATTTAGACCAGAAGGCATTTTGAAAAATTCAGATGTCGATGAGTAGGAAGATGCTATTCCACATGGAGAATGCAAAGACCACAAAGGAGGCTATTAATATCCTGGCAAATATATTTAAGAAACTGTCTGCATCGAACCAGGTCCTTCACTTGAAGAAGCTGGTAAACATGAAGTCTTCTGAAAGGGGTTCAATGGCAGAGCATGTGAATAATTTTTTTATGGTCGACAATCAGTTAGAATCGACATGGTTGAAGTTTGTGGAACGAGCACAAGCATTGTTACTTCTATCTAATCTTCCTGAGAGTTATGGTTCGCTAGAGAAGACTATCACTAGTACTATGACTAATATGACTACTTTGAATGATGTTTTGAGTAGCATCATGATGTTAATGAGGAGGTAAGGAGAAAAATAAATGGAGAATCTTTGTCATCTTCTAGGCAACTGAGAATCGTGGTAGAAGCACTTACAGAGGGAGGTTGAAAAGAAAGATTACAGGTCTAAGTCAAGAGCAGAAAATTGCAAAAGGGAGTGTTGGCACTGCCATAAGCCATGACACAGAAGAGACCAATGTGAAGGTATAAGAGACAACAAGGTGGGTAACAGGGAGCCAATATGGTAAGCAACGAAACTTATTTAGATAATTTGTGTTTATCTGCTGGAGTTGATGTTATGTAAGATGATTAGTTTATAGACTCAGATGCTTTATATCATTGTACACCCATGATGGATAATTTTGAGAAATACAGGACATGTAATTTCGTGTCAGTCATAGTTTGAAATGGGCAAAGCTGCCCAGTTGTTGGAAAATGAACGATCATGGTGAAATCTCACGATGGTGAGCAACTAGTATTTCATAACACGAGACACATTCCAGGCTTGAAGAAGAACTTGATCTCAATCAGCGAATTAGACAAAGAAGGGCTTATGATAACATTTGGATTTGGATAGTGGAATATTGCTACAGGTGCTAGGTTGGTGGCAGAAGGAAATTGTGTGGGCACGTTGTATCAACTCACAGGAGGTGATTCAGGTGATATCATTGTTACGGCATCAACAGGTAATTCACCCTCAATCTTATGCCATGTCAGGTTAGGACACCTTGGTGAAAAAGGTGTCGAACAGCTTTGTTCTATAAATCTTTTGTCAGGACTAAAGAACGTTGAGATGGATTTGTGTGAGAATTGTGTAATAGGAAAACAAATGACAGTTAGCTTTTAGTTGGGTGGGAGTGAGAAAAAGCTTGGTAAGCTAGAGTTAATACATACAATTGTGTGTGGTTCGGCTAAGGAAACCTCTTATTCTAACACCCCGTAATTTCAAGATATATATATATATATATATATATATATATATATATATATATATATATATATATATATATATATATATATATATAATATAAAGAGGAGGGTTTCCCTATAAAGTTCTCCATAGCGGTGTTGTATGGGGATTTGTACCGTGCGTGGGACCCAGGGAAAAGGACAGCAGCAAGTTGCTGCTGTCACTATGTGCCTGCCCACGTGGCTAACGTGGCACGAGTGGGGCCCAGGCAGAGAGGGGACGAGCTGCTCCTGTGTGCTGTGTTTGCGGGTGACGTGGTGCCCGGGTTGGGACCCACGTGATGCAAAGAGAGGGCAGCAAAAGATGTGGGTGAAATTGATCTCATATCAGGAGTTCAACAAAAATTAACTAATAATAAATATAATTGTCTATGATCAAGAGTCACCTAATTGGTTAACCACCTTTTGAGAAGCAGCCTGTGGTGGGCAGTTGTACTATAAATATAAATTAATAAATTGTCTGAGTATTGGGGTGGGGCATTACAAATGGTATCAGAGTCGACTTTCGACACCGAGTGTGGAAAAATAGTGGGTGCGGTGTATGCCTGAGAGGGAGCTTGGTCAGTGCGCTAGCTTGGAATTAGCTGAATCAGGGTACTCCATCCACATCGGCTAGAAAGGAGATCCTGCACTAGGTTGCATACCCCATACTCAGCGAGAACGCTAATTTCTAAAGGGGGTGTATGTAACACCCCGTAATTTCAATATATA
Source organism: Hemerocallis citrina (assembly GCA_017893485.1). NCBI lineage: Eukaryota > Viridiplantae > Streptophyta > Magnoliopsida > Asparagales > Asphodelaceae > Hemerocallis > Hemerocallis citrina. Next base: position 126,586,468 of record CM030363.1, on the reverse strand, counting down.
TATATATATATATATATATATATATATATATATATATAATATAAAGTGGAGGATTGCCCTACAGAGTTCTGTATAGGGGTGTTGTATGGGGATTTGTACCGCGTGTGGGGCCCAGGGAAAGGGACAGCAGCAAGCTGCTGCTGGCCTGCCCGCGTGGCTAACATGGCGCGAATGGGGCCCAGGCAGAGAGGGGACGAGCTGCTCATGTGTGCTGTGTTTGCGGGTGACGTGGCACCCAGGTTGGGTCCCACGTGATGCAAAGAGAGGGCAGCTGAAGATGTGGGTGAAACTGATCCCATATCGGAAGTTTAACAAAAATTAACTAATAATAAATATAATTGCCTATGAGCAAAAGTCACCTAATTGGTTAACCACCTTTTAGGAGGTAGCCTGTGGTAAGAAGTTGTACTATAAATAATAAATAAATTAATAAATTGTCTGAGTATTGGGGCGGGGCATTACACTTATGGTGGTAAGAGATACTTCATCGCATTCAATGATGATGCTACAAGGAAAGTTTGGGTTATTGTAGTTTGTGAGAAATACGAGGTATTTGAGACATTCAGGGCTTGGAAGGTTAGAGTTGAGAATGACACGGGGTGCAAGGTGAAAGCATTGAAATCTGACAATGGTGTTGAGTACATAAGTAGAGAATTTGTTGATTATCTAGCACATGAAGGTAACCAAAGAATTAAGATGGTTCCTAGAACTCCACAGGAGAATGGTGTAGCTGAAAGAATGAATTGCACGATACTTAAAAGGGCAAGATGCATGAGACTTCAGACGAGTCTTCCTGTCCATCTTTGGGTAGCTACAGTGGATACAACAAAGTACCTAATTACTGTTGCCTATCTAGTGCTCTTGATGGAAACATATCTCAAGAATTATGGTTAGATAAACCTGTTAATTATTTGCATTTGAAAGTTTATATTTGTATTGCATATGCACTAATTAACAGGAAATAAAGAAACAAACTAGATTCAAAATCCAGTAAGTGTGTCTTCATTAGCAATGTCGGCGATGAGTATGGTTACATGGTTTGGGCATTTGGGAATAATAGAGTCATTCATAGTAGGAATGTGGTCTTTAATGAAGAGCTCTTGTACAAAGACAAGCACATAGGTCAGGGAAATAAAATAGGTTCAAATCCATATTCATATTCAGATTTCGTTTCAGATTCATACTCAGATTCTAAAGCCGGTCACAGTGGCAGGGCCCCTACAGTGCAGCATCAGCCAGCACAGGAGACTCAGAAGGAGCCTAATGAGAATGAGCAGGAAATCCAAGATGAATAAGTATAGCCAGAGCCATTCGGGGATCCTGAACCAGCTGGTGAACCGGTACCTGCTTTGAGAAGGTCAACACGAGAGATAAGGAAACCAGTGAAGTATGAACCATTAGCCAGCACAGTTCACAAGCATGTTCTATATACAGATTCAATGGGAGCTAGAGACTCTTGAAGAGGTTTTGAAAGATAGTTCTCGAACCTAGTGGGAGTCTGTCATGAAGGATGAGATGAACTCCTTGACACAGAACCGAACATGGGAGTTGACCAAGTTACCTGCAGAGAAGCATACTCTCATGAACAAATGGATATTCAGAATCAAGGATGAGGCTGATGGATGCAAGAGGTACAAGGCGATACTTTTTGTTAAAAGTTTTTCTCAAAGGGAAGGTGTTGACTACAATGAAATCTTCTCTCCAATTGTGAAGATGGCTTCAGTCAGGGTTCTACTTAGCATAGTTACAATTTAATATTTGCACTTAGAGCAGTCGGATGTCAAAACAGAGTTCCTCCATAGTGATGTAGAAGAAGAGTTGTATATGAGACAACCAACAAATTTTGAAGCTAAAGAAAAAGAAGACATGGTTAGTCGACTGAAGAAGAGTCAATATGGGCTCAAACAAGTGCCATGACAATGGTACTTAAAGTTCGATTGTTTCATGAGAGTAAGGGGATTTAATAGATGTGAATCAGATCATTGTGTTTATGCGCGCAGGTATGACAACAACACAGTAATTTTAGCTTTATATGTGGATGACATGTTGTTAGCAGGTTCATGTAGGAAAAAAGTTAATGATGTGAAAAAGTTGCTAACTACTTAGTTTTCTATGAAGGATTTAGGTGAAGTAAAGCAAATTCTCGGCATGAAAATCAGTAGACAGGCAGAGTTAGAAGCTTTGGTTGTCACAAGTGAACTATGTGAAGCAAGTGTTGAAGCGATTCAATATGGATAGCGTGATGTCAGTTACATGTCCCTTGGGTGCACTTCAAGTTGTCTATGGACTTGTGTCCTACATCAGATTGGTATGCAGTGAAGTGAATTCTCATATATCTTGCAGGTACTTCAAACCATTCTCTATGTTTTGGAGGTGATTCTTTTGATGTATATGGTTATGTCGATGCGTAATTTTGCGGTGATCACGATTGCTGTAGAATTACTATAGGATATGTGTTTATAGTTGCAGATAATGTAACCCCCATTTCCGCCTATAAATATTTTTTGTGTATCTTCTGTATTTCGATTCTTTATAAATATTTTTTCGTTTTTAAATTCATTTTGGATCTCTTATTAAAGTCTTTTCTAATTATCAATTATATTTGTAGCTATTTCAAATGATTATATATTTAAACTCAAATCTTATCCCTTTTATTATGTTGTTATACATTTATATTGTGAAATTCAAACTCCTAATCAATTTTACAATTTTTTTATTTAAATATTTATTTTGTAAGTCCATATTTAATTTCTAATTCCTTCCAGAATTATTTTGTTTATTTTGTGCCCAAAACCCTAGTTCATGGTATAATTATTTTATTATTGAAAGAAGCCCAATCTATTCGATGATTTGTTTAACTATTTATTTTGTAAGCTCATTCTATTTTAATTACAATATTTCCATCCTAGCCACTCTACAATTTTTTTATTTATCATATTGATAGCCCATACCCTACCATAACCCAACTCAAACAAAAAGAAATTCAAACAAATTATAACAACTTATTCTCCCCCTTTCATATCTCAACCGTAACCCCCCACTATCTCATTTACTACCCCATGATTTATTCCATAATAAATCTCTTATTATCTCTCATAAATTAATCCTCTCCATAACCTCCCGACAAATCTGTCCCCACTCCCCCAGTTACTCCCTCAATTAAATCCCTCGTAATTATCTAATTAAACCTAACCTAATCACTTATCCCTTCATCTCCTTTAACAGCTGACCCCATCTCCTCCTCTTCTTCGTCTTCTTCTTCTTCCTTCTTCTTCTACCCGACTACGCTCCACCTCCATTAACCTTGCTCCCCCGACCGAACCCCGACGCCCTTGTGCACCGCCTCCTGCTGCCTTCTCGGCCATTACTGCCATCCTACACCTCCACTACGACTCCTTGCTCCCCCGACCAGCCGACAACAGCACCGCAACCCATCGAATCCTCCACTGTTTTCCCCCACATCATCCTGCAGCCCCTCCTTCTCCTCGCCACACCAACCCAAAGGCACCTCCAACTATCTCCCCGGTGCCTCCCTCATCGACCGCAGCCCCATCTTGCAAGCACCCTGCTGCTCGACCACCACCGCCGTCGTTGCCGCTCGCCCCTATATCCCGACCATCCTCTCCACTTGCCACTGTCTCCTTCTCTCCACCCCGTCAGCCTCACCCTCAATCGAGCACCCTTACTGCCTCCCCTCCCCTCACTGCGACCAGCACCATGCCTCACTGCGAACAATTTCACCACCGGCAGCTAACCCCTAGCTTCATCCCCGTTGCTGCCTCTTCCTCACTGCCCCATTACCGCATCCTCTTCTGTGTTGTTACTAACCATCGCAGTACCTCACCTTCACCCCAAGACTCCATCGCTCGTGCTCACTGTGTTGCCGTTTGCTACGTCCATTGCTCCTCATCAATCCGTCGCACTCATCGAACAAAGGCAAGCATCTCTTGTACACATTTTATTGTTCCTGTGCAAGCATTTTTTTTAAAATCCGGTAAGTAGTTATTGAAATGAATATCGTACCTAATTGAATTCCATTATTGATGCATTGTTTTCTTTATCTTATCGTACCAAGTTATTGATTCATAGCCTTCTTATCGTGACACGTTATTGTTCAAGTCTAGAACCGTTAAATCATCCTGTTATTGAATACTTGAATATACTGCCCCGTCTCTTACTTGAGCTTGTACTGAGGCTTCGACCCAGTTTCGACACTGAAATTTAAAACTTTGTACACATAAATTGCAGCACACTGAGACTTGAATCCGGAACATCTTATAGACTCTTAATCTGATTTATAGATTGTAAGTTATTGTCATTTTAGTACTGTCATGTTGTAATTTCCAGAACGGAATTTATACACGAAACCAGTAAAAAATGAATTTATATGCATAGCTACTGTAACTATAATGTATCATGTGAATATGTGTTGGAACCCGACAGAGCATCTACTTTCTAGAATCTCTGATGGAATTGGATTTTTCTTCCCTTAGTAGCGGGAAAGTGAATTTGAGTACCAATAGGTGCTGCTATCCAGAACTTGTATCATTACGTTTTTGCTTATAAACCTGTTATTTTCCATATTAAATGAATTGAACTATGTATATTTCATGTATTGCATAGCCTTGATATCTTCTTGATATTGTATTAATACTGCCGTTCTCATCCATTGTACCCATTGCATAATTCTTGATACCACCGTTCTTATTGATCGTATTGATTACATGTTCATAACTGATTGTAATATAATGATAACAAGCTGGGATAATAAGGGTAAGACTTACTAGTGGACAATATAGAAGACTGTACTCGGAAGAGGGGCCCGTGTTTCCCTATATTGATTATTATTATCGGTTATTGCTTTATCGATTGATTGCGGACTACTGCTATAGTATCCCGATTGTATCGTGTATTGTATCATGGACCGATTATTATTGTTGATTATTGATTATGGATTATGGATTATTGTTACCGAGTACACGACTGTAGAATCCACCAGTATAGTCTAAACGTTCACATGAATGTATGCACCCGAACGTGTGACATGGAACGCAGGTTTGCGTGCATTACATAGGTTAATAAAAGATTGATAGACCTAAAGGTTGACACTATTGATTTATTGATTATTGATTATTGTACATCGACTTTTGATTTATTGATTATTGATTATTGATTATTGACTATCGACTATTGGCCTCATTGACTATTGTTTATCGACCATTATTTATCGATCGTTGATTATTTACCAATGCATCATTGACTATTGATTATTGATCCTATTATTGACTATTATTTTTTATTATTATTTTTACTGATTATTGAATATTATTTATCGAACATTGTACAATTGATTATCGACTTTTGATCTTGTTATCATTTATCATTTATTGACCTCTGATAGCATCCCAGTTTCTTGTTTGTTGATGTATTGTACCGTATTGTTTCACTGCTTGCTACTACCTGTCGCCCAAAGCTTGCTCTAACAGGTACTCTCCATCTTTCTTTTAAGTTATTGTTCATACAGGTATAGATGATGAGATATGAAGGAACTTGGCAAACCGTTTACTGCATTTCATATTCAAGGTCATTCTGTAAGTTCTTATATCTCATATATTGGTTATTACATTATATTCTTGTTCCTGTGATTATTATTGTATTGTTGAGCTCACTGGTATTGTACGGATTATGGATGATATGAGTTGTTGTACTTATATCATTCGCTAGGATATAGCTTTTACTTGGACTTCACAGTTACAAAAGGTTATTGCACAGTCAACTACAGAGCCATAGTATATGACACTTACAAATTCTTCAAAGGACATGTTGTGGATTTTGCAACTCATGGATCAGTTGTGTAGAACACAACCCATAGGGTATCTATGGTGTGATAGTCAGATTATAGTGTTCCTGGCAAAGAACTCGACATATCATGCTATAGGACTCGACACATTCAAATGAGGTATCACTTTATCAGGATGGCAGTTGAAAAGAAGTGGTTGAAGCTATTGAAGATTCTTGGCACTAAGAATCTGATAGACATGCTCAAAAAGGTAGTGCATAACAAGAAGCATCAGTTTTGGTATTTCGCTATCAGATTGTCTCCAGGTTAATTGATGAGGATACTCACAGAGGCATAGGCCTTGAATATGCTAATTGAGAAATGAAGAACAGGATAGAGACTTTGTGTATATGTCTCCAAATGGAAATTTTATGATTTGTGGATCCAACACACAACGCATAAGGGTTTGAAGAAGATAGTGAGAAGTGCAGCAAGAAGGAGCAAGCAACAATAGCCTATTGGGAGCAAACATGAGCATGTGAATTGATGATCGATTGCTAATTCAGAGCAGTCGACCGCCATATGGAGATGATAAGCTGTCAACTGCTACTGGAACACAGGTCGACTATCCACAGCTCAAATCAATACCAAAGAGGAAGAATGGTCAATCACCTGAAGGGCAGTCGACTGCTAAAACTATTCGACTTGCTCGATGGTTATTTTCAGTCGACCACCTATTCGTCGCAGTCGACCGCGTGGCCCTGATGTTCAGTGGTTGAGATCTAATATATGTATGGTGTACGATTATCAGGGTTATGTTAGATAATTCTAAGTGAGAAAGAGAGATCTAGCAGTCGTTATTGAGAGAAGACCAAGATAATTAATGCTAAACCTTGGTGGTGAGATCTACGTGATTGTAGCATATTTCTATTTATTATTCTAGTGAAAGGCACAGGAGTGCCTCTGCACGGGAAAGTAGTCATTGCATTGGGTGAATCTCGAAAAAATTTGTGTGTTCTTGTGTAAGTTGATTTGTCTGTCTTTGATTAGTTTCTTTTGTTTGCAACTCAAATTGAGTTATTCTGTATTAAACTCAGCATGAAGCAGGTTGAGAAGGGGGAGATCTATCAGGGCCAGAGAGGTCAAGCCTTCTGTGCATGCCGGAGGACATTGATGAACCTACTACCTCGAGGAGATTAAATGGCATTAGAAGTTGTGAATCACATGGCTGAGGGAAGGGGATGCGAACATAGCGTTCTTCCATAGGGTTGCGAGTGCGCACCGCAGGGCAAATCTCATTCACTCCCTTAACACGGAGTAGAAAATCAGACACCTCTTCGAATCCCTCGACAAGCACCTTTTCTAAAATATGTGTTAACAAATATTTTCTATGTGCCCAGACATGTAGTAGAGGTTGCAGTGAAAGTGGAATCAGCCTATATCTTCCCTGGAGTGCCCCTTTGAGGAGGTGGAAGTGAGGCAGGCAGTCTTCCAGATGAGAGGTGATAAATCTCAGGGTCCTGATGGCTTCTTGATGATATTTTACCAATCCTTTTGGGAGGTGGTTAAGGAGACATAATCCAACATTTGGGAGAGTTCTACCTTGGGAATCTATGCTTGGGTACAATGAATGGCACTATGGTGATCTTCATTACAAAGAAAGTAGACTCACGACGTGTAGGCAACTTCCGCCCCATCAATCTGCCGAATTGTTGAGTAAAAATTATCGTGTAACTGCTTGCCAACTGGCTAGGAGGAGTGACTGATAGACTAGTGAACATTGACTAGATGTCAAGGGTAGGAGTATCATAGATTATGTGGCAACAGTAGAAGAAATCAGTCATCACTGCCACAGATCTAATACTTGTAGCTGCCTGCTCAAACGTGATTTTGAAAAGGCATACGACTCGATAGAGTGGGAGTGTCCCTACAAGGTTTTGCAAGGGAAAGGGTGTAGCCGTCAAGGGAAAGGGTGTAGCTGTCAGTGGATCAGTTGGATCCAAACTTGTCTAACTATGCCAAGGACGGAAGTGTGGTAAATGGCCTCCATGGGCATCAATTCGCTGGTAAGCGAGCTTAGACAAGGGGACCTTACTATGCACATTGGTGGCAGATGCCCGAGGCTATATAGTTGTCGTCAGATGAACTGTTCTCACCAGTAGACTCTGCCCCAGAAATCTCTGGGTGCAATATATTTTAGTATGCAGATAATGCACTTCTTTTTTCCAACAAATGTCTGGCAAAGACGGTTGCCGTTAAGGGGCTACTCTACTATTTCGAGGCATGGTCATGTTTGAGAGTTAAATTCCAGATGAGCGCAATCACCTTAATATGTCTACCGGAAGAAGATGGCAACCTCACGCATCGGTGCTCATGTGTAGGGTTGAGTAGTTTCTTATCAAGTATCTAGGTATGCCGCTGCAACCTGATAAACTCGAGAAGGCTGATTGGATTTTGATCATCAACAAGGTGGTAGGAAGGTTGGAAAGGAAAATTCTTGTCTGTAGGGGGGAGGGTAATCATAATCAATGCAGTCATCTCTAGCCTACTAACACACTACATGTCCTTCGAGCTCTCCAGGTGACTAATTCACAGGATTGATAGGATGAGACAGTGGTATTTTGGAATAAGGAGAGACTAGGGTGGAGAAAGATAGATCATTTGCAAATTAACCTCAAACTTCTTCCCAAATTAAACTGAAATCGAATCTATCTAAGTTGTTTAATTTCATATTATTTAGTTGATTCCTCCATATTTTGTGTTCGATTATTAGAGAAAGTGGGTTCTAAACCCAGTAGCAGTATTAGAGATTAGATCTATTATGAGAAAAACCGACCGAAAATCCTTTAACATCTTTTGCATGGCATGCATGTCTGAACATTCTGTAGAAGCCATGATCTTTTTCATATTTGGATTTTGATCTCTAATTGTTTAGTACAATTTAAATTGGAAATTTAATTTCCTTGCTTAAGTGAATGACTTCTTGCTTCCCTACTCATTTTTTCTCCATATAACTTCTGATACCGATACAAACCGAGTGCAACACAATTCATGATTAACTAAGTCAATACAATGGCTACAAATGTAATGATTAATTTATTGTAGTTCATAACTAAATGAAATAAAATGCCTTCTAGTTCATATCTGGACAACGAAACTCTGGGGGAAGATGCTTTCCACATAGGCTCAACAACATACTCATGTCAATTGGCCAATCAATCTCCATACCAAAAATGTTGAGATGGATGGCGATGCACATGCACATGCCATTGAGTTTGGAGCAACAATGGTTGTTGGGCTGCAAAAACAACAGGCTTCCACACACTTTCATGTTTAGACAGTTGTGTATATAGCTATATTCTCAATATATATATATATAGATATATATATATAATATTATTGTGTGTAATATTGTATGGAGCAACATGTGAGTTGCACTTGCTATCTGTAAGTTAATGGACCGGGTTGAGTGGTCCACTAGCCCAATACCCAAAACTTAGTCTTATCCCATATATACTGGTCATGTGGTAGTACCTGACATTATTCCAATTCTGATAATCAGGTATAATATCTCAAGTAGATAAACCCTAACCCTAATTTCTCTTTTCTTATATTATCAACAATCTTGGGATATTAGTATATTAATTTTGAGATTAAGAGAGAGATCGTCGGAATCAAATCGTCGTTGTCATCGAAGTCACCATTCGTCGGGATTTCATCATCGTCGCAGATCGCCGCCGTCGTCGTCGCTACCACCATTGTCGCCGCCGCTGCCATCGCTGCTGCAAGTCGTCGGTACAATCTCCACCACCCTTTCTTCCTCGATCATTGTGCGTGATCGGGTCTCTAAAATTTGATCTAGATCCGATCCGCAAAGAAGGCAACACCATTGGCTTCGGCTTGTTGTTCAGTGTTCGGCCCCGAGCATCGGACGCCGTTGCCGCTGCTGCTATTTGAGCCAGATCCAACCTGTAAAAGAAGATCCATTGGTACAGTTGTTGTTTGGTTTTTGGTGCAATCATATGATCTACTGCCGCTGCTGTTTGAGTTAGATCCGACCCACAAAGCACTACCCCTCATTGGTTGTATTTGTTGTTTGTTGTTTGTGTGTGCTTGTCTGCTGCCTACTGTTCCTATGTGGTGTTTTCTATTTGGTGACTTAAGCCTGACTTGCAACTTGTTTATATTGTGCTGTTTGTTGGATCTGAACTGCAACCCGCAACCCGAATTCCACCTACCTCTTTATCATCATCAAGATTCGATCCATTCTAAACTTTAAATTTTGTGTTGCATTTAATCAATCTAAAATTCTATTTTATTGTTCATTAAGTAGTTTTATAGAAAACACCTATCTTTCTCTGAAATTACGTGAGTAGTAATTGTTTAAAATAAACCTTCGGTTTTTTAAAATTTATTGTTTATTCATTTGAGATGGAAAAACAAAATTGTATGTACAAGTTTCATAAACTAGAGGGATTTAGTAGTTCAGAATTTAAAGTTTGGAAGAGAAAAGCACAATATGTGATGAAGTTCATGAAAATATTTGATATTTGTCAAACTACTTGTGATGATTGCATTGAGGATGTGGATGATGCAACTTAGGCCTTGAGCGCAAGAATCAATCATTAGACCGAAGTGGTAGATAAGTTCCCCGTGCTTGAAGATTAAAAGAAGGTTAAAAGATATTTTTAACTCTATTTTAATTTTACTATATGCAAGAAGGTTAAAAGATAACAAATCAAGTGTCTAAGTGAATAATCCTCGTTCCTAAGGGAAAAAATGCTAACCTTGGTTAATTTATCACTTTTATGAGTTTGAATTTATTGTTTTGTGTTGAAGTTCAAAAAATTATTTTTGAGACACAGGTTTTGTTGTGAAAATAAATAACTACATATTGACTATCCTTTATGATGATTGTAGGAACCTTGAACGGTTGCTTGCAACAAACATTGTAGGAGACTGTGAAATCCTCTTGACCCTAAAAGGGCATTTGAAGGTCAAATAAGTTTGCACACTGTAGGCTTCTCCATAAAATTTGAAAAACACCTTTAACATGAAGTGTCAGTATGATCTACATTAATCCGTATTATTATTTTCATGTGTTGAATGGGCTAGGACCAACCCAGAAAGCCATCAAAATTTCAGTTCGAGAAAGCTTGGTTAGAAATCCAAGGTTTCCACCCTATGGTCAATGAGAGTTGGTCTCGCCCAACCAAGGGCACTGAGGCGTCCGTTATATGGTGTAAAAAAATTAGCAGGCTCAGGGGCAAGCTGAGGAAGTGGAACCGGACCAGATTTGCACTAATATGGAGAGCAAAGGAGCCCTTTCTTGAAGGAATTGAGTAACTTGAGAAGACGAAAGAGGCTAGGGATCTTCTACAGGAAGAACGTAATCGATTGCTCCAACTCAAACAGGAAATTGACCAGCTTTACAGGATGGAGGAAATCAGATGGCAACAACGATCGAGAATTACGTGGCTCAAAGAGGGAGACATGAATACAGCATTTTTTCACCGAGTTGCCAGTGCCCGACGTAGAACTAACCTCATCCACTCAATCAACTCGGAGTCTAGATTAATACAAGGCAATGATGCTATTAAGCTGGCTTTCCAATCCCACTACAAGCGCTTCTTTGGGCACAAAGCGGACTTCAGAACCCCTCTCCAACATGATTTTTGGCAAGACCGAGCAGGCATTTCAGGTCCTAGATTACAATCCATCGAAGCACTCTTCACCGAAAAGAAGATCTGGAAGGCAGTCGAACAACTGGGTAAAGATAAAGCCCCAGGTCCAGATGGTTTTCCGATCATGTTCTATCAGATACTCTGGAAGGAAATAAAAGATGACCTGCTGAAACTGTTCGAAGACTTCTATGAGCATAAACTCAAATTGGGGAGATTTAACTATGCGGAGGTGGTGCTGATCCCCAAGCAAGAAGAATCACGACGTGTCGGTGACTTCCGCCCCCTAAGCCTCCTTAACTGTTAGGCTAAGATCATTACCAAGACTCTCGCTAATAGACTGGGGAAGGTAATGGACGATCTTATTAGTCAGGACCAGATGGGCTTTATTAAGGGAAGATGTATTCAGGACAGCATCGCTACAGCTGAAGAGACTATCCATCAGTGCCACGCTTCCAATGCTAAGAGCTACCTCCTGAAGCTGGATTTTGAGAAAGCCTATGATTCCGTGGAATGGGATTGTTTACTGAAAGCGCTTACTGGACGGGGGTTCGGGGACGGATGGATCAAATGGAGCCACACGTGTCTTACCATTAGCAAGATGGCTATTTTGGTCAATGGGACAGCAGGTCACCCATTCTCCTGCAAACGGGGGCTCAGACAAGGAGATCCGCTATCACCCCTCCTCGTTACCATTGTGGCAGATGTGCTAAGATCCATGATGACCAAGTGCAGTAGAGCGGACTGGATTATACCAGTGGCTAAAGGGGTACAACATCAAGGTTGCTCTATACTACAATACGCAGACGATACCCTCCTATTTAGCAATGGAAACCCAGGGAAAACTACCATCTTCAAAGGAATTCTATATTGCTTTGAAGCTTGGTCGGGACTCAGAGTTAATTTCCACAAAAGTGCTCTAATTCTCATTGCTCTGACTCCAGAAGAGACACTGGATCATGCCACAATCCTCAATTGCACCATCGCGAGGTTCTCCATTCAGTACCTTGGATTGCCGCTAAGATCCGGAAGACTCAAAAAGGCAGATTGGCTACCCATTATTGATAGGGTCGAGAAACGGCTAGCAGGATGGAAAGGGAAAGCCCTCTCCTTGGGAGGGAGAGTCATGCTCATTAATGCAGTCCTCTCAAACCTTCCTACCTATTATCTCTCTTTCTTCGAGATGCCACGATGGTTAATACAAAGAATTGACCGGATTAGGAAGCGTTTCTTATGGAAAGGGGCAGACCCAGGCTGAGGAGGATATCATCTTATTAGATGGGAGAAGGCATGTATGAAAAAGATTCATGGAGGGCTGGGTATAATTGATCTCGAGACATGAATATGGCGCTACTGGGTAAATGGTGGTGGAAAGTTTTTCACCCTGATGGAGAAGGGTGGCAGCAGTTTGTTCAGGGATACATGCATGGGAATGGAACTAGAAATCTAGGCTTCAGGATAGGCCCTAGAGTATCCTGCTTCTGGAAAGATATCACCAAGGCATACGAAACCTTCAACAGCTGTGTTAAATCAGCCATAGGTAATGGCAGACTTACTAGATTTTGGTAGGATAAGTGGTGTGCTGATCACACACTCATGTCCATATTTTCCGACTTGTACGAGCAAGCGACACAACCACACTGCACGGTGGCAGCAGCCTGGAAAAGAGGCGCATGGAATCTAGCTTTCAAACAACCGCTTGACATAGGCTCCTAGTGTAGACTGACGGAACTTCAGACCTTCATCACCAACGTTGGAATTGGTTGTTCTTAGGGGCCCAACAAGAAAACATGGGGTTTGGAGAAGAACGGCAAATTCACGGTTCGATCGATATACAATCGCATCCATTTTAGGGGATGCTCACCAAAGTGGTCGGCCATTGTCTGAAAAATGAAAGCACCTCTAAAAACCAAAGTTTTCCTATGGTTGGTGCTAAACGATGCGATCCTGACTAAAGAAAACCTAGTTAAGCGCCAACCAAATGTAGACTCTCAATGTGGGTTCTGCCAAGCTATCCTAGAGACTAGAGATCATCTTTTCCTTTTCTGTTCTAGGAGCAAAGCGGTTATCGTAGAGGTTCTCAACGCACTAGGGACATCTCAATACCCTAATACATACGAGGACCTATGGGTAGGAACCAAGTTCACGACAGAGAGAGGTGCTATGAGAGAAGCGTGGTATATCGCGATTGCCACAATGACCTGGGTTCTCTGGTTAGACAGAAATAATCTATATTTTCGTGGAACTTGTAATAGTATTTCTGGCAATCTGAATCATATAATGCATCTAATTTCATTTTGGGCTAATGTGGCAGCAGCTGGTCCCAGGAAAAGGATTGCGACTGTATTCCAGGTACAGGAATTTGACGGCGATGAGATTGAGATTGGCCCGACGATTGACTGAGAGCCAGCACGAGCTATGATGGACAGTGATACCCACCACCCCAGAATTTGTTGGGGGGAATGATGTAATACTTTGTGGCTACCTTATATTCTGTCTTTCGTCCCACCCCCCATGTTCGGGGTGGAGTATGTTTTTATGTTTTATTTGTAGGATTATGTTGTAAGCTCAGTACCCTGAGTTTCGTTTTATTAATTACTTATTAATGAAACAGGATGGCCAGAATCCATCTTTTCCTCCAAAAAAAAATTTAAAAAAAATAAAAATAAATAAAATAAAATAAAATAAAATAACATATGCCGTTGTTGCTAATAGTATTTTATACTGACGCGTCGAGAAGTAAACCAGTTTGATAAATATTTTGGAAAGCGGGTCCCTACGGAAAAAAAAAAAGTATTTATATGATGGATTTTGTGCGTATATATTATATGGCACGTTTCTTTGCACGCATGCATGGGTAAATTGAAATTTACCCGGGTAGAATTTTTTTGTTCTTTTTTTCTTTCCGGGATGTACGGTAGTTCTCTCTCATATTCTTTTTTGCCAACAAATTAGGTTTTGAGGAATAAATTTTTGAACCTAATGCGTTCAAGCAAGTTCCAGTATACAATCTGCAGGTTCTATATATAGATATGTGCTAGGTGATTGAGTTTGCGTTTAAGTTGATACTCAGCTATTTACACTGGACATATCCTCAATTGGAGTGTTTATTGACTATCAAGAACGATAGCATTCTTTTCTAAGTAGCGTTTAATTGACTATAAATAGCGTTAATTACAACTTAGAGTTAGTAGTCATAAAATTCATCGCGATCTTCATCTCATTGACTTATAGAACGGTTACCAACTATTAATTTGTCGCAATATACATGTTGTATCATAATTGTATTATAACTATCAAAACAATATTGTATATTTATTGAAGAATCTACCCCACAATTCATAGTGTTAATAATGGAAGTGCATCACAAGCAATAAAAATTCTCAAGACTTAGATGAACCAAGAACAAACCATCACAATATATGCAAAATCTCACAAAAACACAATCAATATGCAGAGATAACCAATACTCATTCCCCAAGAAATACAAAGATTACAAAGAGATTACAACTCTCAATCTCTCTCTCTCACCTTTGAAACACTCGGCACAATCCCCTCTTGAAGTTAAACAATGATAACGACTCACCACTTGATTACACAAATTGATGGATTAGATCCACACAAACCCTAGAGTTTACAGCCATATATATAGACCTCACGTAAACTCTAAAAGATAAACACAAATCTAGCAATTGGACCTTTAAACTCGTAAGTCCAAAAACAATCAGCCGCCGAAGTCGGTCGACCGCACCCCCAAGTTCGGTCGACCGCAACGTGTAAGTCCAGACCCAAGAGCTGACCGGTCGACTGCACCCCCAAGGTCGGTCGACCGTCCTCTCCTCTGTTAGACTGTACACCCGAAGAACTCTCAGTATCTAGGGTCGGTCGACCGCACCCCCAGGTCGGTCGACCGTAACTCTCCAGACTGCATTCTTCTATTTGCTGTTTGTCTTCTCTTACTTCTTTGTCTCATCCTCTTCTTCTCCAACTTCAAGTACTCACTACCTATGTGTATTTGAGGCCACAATTTCTAACAATCTCCCACTTGGATCAAATACACAATACTTCAAAGTTATTGCAATCTTTACCTCGCATTATCTCGGCCAATCTCCCACTTTTATGGAAGACTCAAGTACTCCCCACTCTCATGAAGAACACCTCCACCACTCCACCACGTGGAGTGCACCAACCACCCCTTATCGCCCCATGAAGGATGTGCTCCACCAATCGCATAGAGCACGAATACTAGAGAAACAATCTCCCGTGTCGGATCCCGTGTTATGAGATTCCCCAACTAGCAGAATCTCCATTAACACCGGACATGGTTCAAAATCTCTCAATGCACAATCTACATTAGAAGTCTCCGTGGATGACACCTCCTCAATATCCGCAGACTGTTCAACCCCTACAGTCTCATTTCAGTTACCCTCATCGACATCACCCCGCATATCGATACTAATGCTCTCTATCACACAAAAGCAACTTGAAGCTTTGACTGCCAATTCGCAAAGTACCCTTACCGCAGCAACGCTTGCCCTCTAGGATCACTTCCATGGCCAGCAGCTCCCACTAAATTAGTAATCTCTCCTCCACAACTGAAAGAACTCGGTTACATCATACACAACCCACTACTCGATTCCGGCTGATAGTCAACTACAGGAGAAACGCCTCTCACGTCTCTAAGCAAATACAACGTTCCCTTACGCTTCCCTTTTGCAATCACTTTTAAACCTACAGCTATACACCACTCCCAACTACCAACTGTAGTAAACCCCTTCTTGTCTAGCCTTCCAATCGAGATAAGATTTTCCTTCAAGTCTAGAACATGCCTTGTCTCTCGCAAAACAACACTTTGATCATCAATGGTGTTCATGCGAACAGTACCAACCCCACGTACAGGACACCGGTGATCATTTTCCACGATCACATCTCCAAAAGAACTCTCATCGTAGTCATCAAATATCTCTCTCCTCGGAGTGCAATGAAAAGAAGATCTCGAATCAATACACCAATCTTGAGTGCCCAACTCCTCCCGAGCTGATAAGCATAGATCCTCAATAAGCCCCACTTGAGCTTCCTTTGGGGTATCTTTCTTCGGTTTCTCCTGCTTCTTCTTTATATAAGCCTTGTAACTGGGAATCATGTGACCTTTCTTGTGACAATACCAGCACTCAGGCCTATGTCCCATATCGCTGTCATCAGAACCATTCTCAAATGAACTACTCTGAGCCTTTCTTCTTCGACTGCTCTTAGATTTCCCACGTTCTTCTCACGTACATGGTGAAATCTCTAGAAGATGATGATGGATATCCCTCATTTCTCACCCTTCTCATCTCCTCGTTCAGAATGCTACTCACAACATCATGTAGAGTCATCGAATCTGTCATAGTGTCTGTAATAGTTCGTTCCACCGTACCATAACTATCAGGTAAAGTAGATAGAAGTAACAATGACTGCCCCCTCTATGAAAACTTCAAACCTGCAGCTTCCATTTGGTTGTAAACCATACAGTAATTGTTCACATGCTCTGCTACTGAACCCTCTTTCCTCAACTTCATATTAACCAATTTCTTCAGATGAAGAATTTGATTAGATGCTGATGGTTTCTTATACATATCCGTGAGAATCTCCATAGCCTCCTTTGTGGTCTTTGCCTTTGAGATATGAAATAACGTCTTCCTACTCAGCCTCAACTGAATTTGCCCCAGCGCCTTCTGGTCCAAACGATTCCAATGCGCCAAGACCTTTGCATCCATGTCTGCACCTACCGGCTTCTCATCAAACAACGGACCATCAAGATCTTTCTGACGAAGATATGCTATCATCTGAATCTTTCACATTGCGAAGTCACTCTTATCAAATCTCTCGATCTTCATCTTGTTATCGGCCATCTCGAGCCAACTGCTCTGATACCACTTGCTGAAGAATCTACCCCATAACTCGTAGTGCTAATAGCAGAAGTGCACCACAAGCAATAGAAACTCCCAAGACTTAGATGAACCAAGAACAAGGCACCACAATATATGCAAGATCTCACAAGAACACAATCAATATGCAGAGATAACCAATACTTCTTATTCCCCAAGAAATTTAAAGATTACAAAGAGATTACAACTCTCAATCTCTCTCTCTTATCTTTGAAACATTTGGCATAATCCCCTCTTGAAGTTGAACAATGATAACGGCTCACCTTTTGATTACACAAATTGATGGATTAGATCTACACAAACCCTAGAGTCTACAGCCATATATATATCCCCCAAGTAAACCCTAAAAGATAAATACAAATTTAGCAATTGGGCCTTTAAACTCGTAAGCCCAAAAATAATTTAGCCGTCGAAGTTGGTCGACTGCACCCCCCCCAAGGTCAGTTGACCGCAACGTGTAAGTCCAGACCTGAGAGTTGACCGGTCGACTGCACCCCCAAGGTCGGTCGCCCGTCCTCTCCTCTGTTAAACCTGTACACTCGAAGAACTCTAAGCAGCTAGGGTCGGTCGATCGCACCCCCAGGTCGGTCGACCGCAACTCTCTAGGCTGCATTTTTCTATTTGTTGTTTGTCTTCTCTTACTTCTTTGTCTCATCCTCTTCTTTCCAACTTCAAGTACTCAGTGCCTACGTGTATTTGATGCCACAATTACTAACAATATTAACTTTATATTATACAAATAGGTCTACTTTCTCTCTCATTTCTTCATTTTGAAATAGAGAAAGGAGGGCCAAAGTATGATTAACACGTGCTAACCCCATGTACTCAATTTACATAAAAAAAAAAGAAACAAAAACCCCTCATTCTTCTATCTTCTCATCCCACTTTCAAAATCTTATCTTCTCATCTGTTCCCGACAGCTCCTCCGACGCAAATTGCCACTACCACCGCTGCCACCGCCACTGCCTCCCACCTCCCATGTGCCCATACTTGCCTTCGACAACTCTGCATGCCACCAACGTTACCGTTCCTGCTCATCCATTACCCGACGTCGCTTTTGATGCACCTCGCTACAGCCATGCCTTTCCTGATGCTGCCTCCGACGCACCCCACACCTCGCTGTCTCCTTCGTTCAACTCCAGGCCGAGTTTCGACTACCCGATGCCGCTTCTGACACAACTCGCCGCAACCCTGCCTTTCCTAATGCCGCCTCAGACACACCCCGCACCCTGCCATCTCTTTCGCTTAACTCCAAGCCGAGTTTTGGTGGTGGTATCATTTCTATTTAATACAAACTGTAAGATATCACAATTTGTTGAATTTTTTGGGATGATCGCGATTTGATTTTGGCGGTGAATTTTTTGACTTTCTTAAGGTTTGGAACCTAAACTCCAATTGGGATTAAATTTGTCTATGGCTGAGCTAAACCCGATCAAACTCAATCCCACCAAATTTCCAATTCTGACTTCTTTATTTTGTTGATTAAGAGGGAAAAAGTAGTTGCATCGAGTTTTACTGCAACTAAGGTTGCCTGTAAAGTTTATTACATCCATATTTCCAAATGTGTGATACAGACGAATCATTTCTCAGACCCTCATTGTGTTAGTACAAAATAAAACTACCCACAACCTTACAATTTTGTCCGATATATTTTGAATTTGATAAAACAGTATACCATTAGTGTTAGTTAATAGAATAATTAGTGTGGAAAAACAAAAATATTATTGGCCAAGTACAGATTGGGTTTAGTGACGAGGAAAAACACAATGACTTTGCAAGCAACCTCTTGCCAGTGTTGATTCCTTTTCTGTATAGATGTATTTTCTTTACCTTTGTTTCGATACTCCAACCAAGGTTTCCTGTACATTTTTATTATGCCCTCAACAAAAAATTGCTGCAAAATAATGGCTCTATTAGAAGGTTAATTAATTAATAAATTAGCTCCCAAACTGCCAATTTGGTTAGCTATTTTTTAAAAAATCTTTCTAATATGTTGAAGTGTAAATTTCAGAAGTTGCTGAATATATGTACTTTCTGTGCTTTCTTGTACATAACTGCAAAAAAATGAAAAGGCATTTTAATGATTTTGTAGGTTTGGCACCTTGGTTAGTGAGACAGAGCTGATGATGACTGTCGTCTGCTCCTTTACAATCTTAAGGCCTTATCATGCCACTTACGGACTTGCAACCCCTATCTAAATGAAGCATACATGCTTGGCTTATCAATTTTTAGAGGTGTTTATTTTTTATCTTAATTTGATTGACAATGATTTCGAACTAGATATTTACCATTTTCAATCATTAAATCATAGATGTTTTATGCATGGTGTGAGTCTATTGTATTTGAGATTATTGTGTTGCATGGTGTGAGTCTATTGTATTTGAGATTATTGTGTTGCATGGTGTGAGTCTATTGTATTTGAGATTATTGTGTTGCTATACATTTGTATTATGCCTCAACAAAAATTTGCTGCAAAATAATAGCTCTATTAGAAGGTTAATTAATAGATTAGCTGCCAAACTGACGATGTTGGTTAGCTATTTTTTTAAAAGCTTTCTAATATGTTGAAGTGTAAATTTCAGAAGTTGCTGAATATATGCAAACTTTTTTTTTTTTACTTTCTATGCTTTATTGTACATAACAGCAAAAAAAAAAATTGAAAAGGTGTTTTAATGATTTTGTAGGTTTGGCACCTCGGTTAGTGAGACAGAGCTGATGCTGACAGTCATCAGCTCCTTTACAACCTTAATGCCTTATCATGCCACTTACGGACTTGAAACCCCTATCTAAATGAAGCATACATGCTGGCCTTATCATTTTTTAAAGGTACTTATTTTTAATGTCAATTTGATTGACAATGATTTCGAATTAGATATTTACCATTTTCAATCATTAAATCATAGATGTGTTATGCATGGTGTAGTCTATTGTATTTGAGATTATTGTGTTGCTGTTAATAATAGGTTTAGGTTTTGATTCGTAGTTTTCTTTTCAAGAATTTTGCCATTAAAATAATCCTAATTAAAATTAGAGTATGTTTTTAGTATTAGTGACAAATTTTCAACTATTTTGTTTGCAATAGTAGGTGTGAAGATTCAAAGATATTGAGAGATTTCAATTATTTTGAGGCAATTCAGGACTTCTTCATTACAGCAGGTAAATGTTGTATGTGTTCGTATCTCATGTTATACCTTCTCCCGAAATAATCCATATTATATCTATATATTCTACTAATAGGAGAGAGTGGGTTACTAATAGGAGAGAGTGGCCTTTCTCTATTTTGAAATAGAGAAAGAGAGCAAAAAAATGAATTCTCGTCTATTAACACGTGCAACCAGCACGTTTTTATAGAAGAAAAAGGACAACAAAGAAAAAAACACAAAACACAAAACCCCCAAACCCCAAACCCCAAACCCTCTCTCCCACGAACCATGAACTCTTGGCACTTTCAAATTTTGTAGGGTTAAGTAAAATTCTTAATAGAATCAGGTGAATTAGTTATATGTGGTCCATTAGCAATATTGTCATGAGTCGAGAAGCCTTCATTTGGTGATGAAATAACGAAATGATGGAGAGTAGGATAAGGTTGTTCTAGATTGAATAATAGTATCTCAAATTAGAGTATTGAAAAGTCATTAGATTTTGGACAACAATTCGGTTGAATTTAGTCGGATCTGATATGTAAAGGCGTTAACTCGTAAAAAAGCCTAATTTTTTATTTTTAATAAGGTTAATCTCCGCCACCGCCTTTCTCAATAATGACACATTTGTTTGCTGATTGGGGGTCAAGAATTGCCCCCCCCCCCCCCCCTCCCCCCGCCGATTGATAAAGTTCAGAGGCTTCGATCTATTTCAGTATGAAATTAAAATCTTCAAATTTGAGTTTAGTTTAGAGATATGTTTTGGATTATGATTGATGATTTTTTGCTGCTGTTGTTGTTGGTGGTGGTGTTGATTTCATAGAGAATTATACACTGCATTTCATACCTAATTTATGTGTGCATTATTTTTTGCATTGTGATTTACTTGCCTTTTTCAGTTTGTAGTAAGTTTGATTATTATTATTGATCATTATATAATTTTATGAGTTCGTCGAAATTATTTTAGTCCGTGCAATTTGCACAGGGTAACACTAATATAGTATTATTGTAAGTACGTTTTGATGGAACTGCGATGAGTCCCAGGACCACGGATTGGTGTGCGTATCGATCATAAAAGCATAACAGATTTAATACGTGATCTAACCCTTTATAGCGGAATCTAGAGTTCACGAATTATACCTGTGATGAGAAGAAGACGATAGTTTCTAGCAACCTCAAGCCGTCAGTGACCCCAAGATCTTCTGCACGTATTCCTTCCTCGGGTTGGACGTCGGGTGGGCGACGGTCTCCCAACCTTTCTTCTCCTTGGCTGACCTCTCTTTCTCTCCTTACGTGAATCACAAATTTAGAGAAAACTTCTTATCTCTGATAATAGTATGACGGCCAGAGAATAGAGGATATATATATAAGGCTACGGCAGGGACCATGAGGAGAAATTAGGGTTATGTCTCCTAACGAATCTGGGTATCCCGTGTTCAGCCCGAACACACAACCCAGGCCCATTAACAATAGCTCGGTCCACTAAAGAGCTATTGTTGCACTACCTTCCTAATCCCAAATTATATTTATGGGCTCCTTTTATTATATGCTCGTTCAGCTCCCCATGTTAAGATATCGAATGTCCGTCGATCAAATTAAGTTACTGACAACTATATTGATCAAAATCTTTTATCCTTAAGTAGTACCACTCAACTTTATTTGTCATGTCGGATGTAATCCACCTGCAGGGTTTACATGACAATCCTTATGAGTTCCTTAAGGGGACATCATCAACCCGACGTATCGGGACATGGATTCCTTTTACAATCAACAGCCCATCATACATACAATGCTATTACCCAATTCATAGAGGTTGTTGATCCATAATGAATCTCACTCTTTTATGAGTCAAAGTAATGCACACTGCATATACATGTCTGTTATTATATCTGGATTAAGAGCATAAGCATCCATAATAACAGAGGTGTTTGTTCTCTTTTGTAGTCAGTACAAAGAGAACAACCTCAAGTGGTCCTGTTCAATACACACAAAGTGTACTAGTGTAAACCTATAGTCAAGATAGACTAATACCAAATTACACTACAACCTTTCCAATGGATTGTCCAAGTCCGTCTAGGTTGTGAACTATTTATATATTCCATAGGAAACTGATAATATGATCTTCTGTGTGTCTCCTCACACCATATTATCAATCTTATAGAATATCAGATACTTGCATTAATATTATAATAAAAACAATATGCAAACATATGCCCATATGATTCTCATTCAAAAAAAATAAGGAAATAAAGTTAATACAAAAGTGATGCTTTCAATATATAACCCTAACACGTTTAAGTTTCACCGAAATTTTCTCATTTATAGAAGTGAGTCTCTTTCCCTCTCTCCTTGCACTATGAACATATACCCAAAAATATTGTAGCACCCCAAATTTCTAATATAATATCTTAGAAAATACGTGGCACAATCCCAGCATCAACTTCAATGTAATAGTACACAGCCCAAAAAAATGAATAATTTTATTCCAAACTTTTATTACAACAATCTTTTTCAAACAAAGCGGAAATACAAACACCTTGAATTACAACTCTTCTTCCTACAACACCTCTTAAGAATTTTTTTTTTACACAAAGCTCTATTACATCAGTTTAACTCAAATCTATCTCAAGCATCCAAGCCTCCAAACTCTAAGCAACAACCTGTAACACATGAGGCTAGAGATGATCCCTAACTCCCAAACTAAAGGGGTCAGCCATAAATGGTGTGAGTGATATAAAAACATACAATGTAATTAAATCATAAAATATAAAGTCATCAACAGCATGTATTAACAACAAGGATAAATGAATGAGAAATAACGAAGATGTAAAGCATGAAAACATCATGAAATGAAAACAACAAGTGAAGCTAGTCTAAGTGTCAAGTGTAGAAAAACTGGAAAACACAAGCATAAAAAAACAAGTCAAGAAAACACAATTCTAGAAGCAACTAATCCCACTACGGTGATGGAAAACAAGATTCAGAATACTCCGTGAATAGGCGTCACTGCCCTAGAAGCACCAGCATCAAGTAAGATAGCTCAAGAACAACAACCGGAGAATCATCTCCCTGCCGTGTACCCCACGAATAGGCTTGCAAGACCCTCAACGTGCAGATACACCCGATACATTCCGTGAATAGGTCTGCCGACCCTCAACACGCAAATGCACCCTGCTTGCTCCGTGAATAGGCCCGTAGACCCCCAACACGCGAATATCTAAATACTATGTACCCCACGAATAGGCCTCCACGACCCTCAACGTGCAGATACACCCGATACATTCCGTGAATAGGTCTGCCGACCCTCAACACGCAAATGCACCCTGCATGCTCCGTGAATAGGCCCGTAGACCCTCAACACGCGAACATCTAAATACCCTCTAGTGGGACTAACAAATCATGAGTCTATACTTACGTCGATTATTATCAAATACAACAAAAATCCTTATCTCTAGAGTTAGTGTATTCTGCTGGTTCGCAGGACTCCCACTCAACTCCTAGAGACCTCAATATGACCATAACTCACTATTCCATCGTCAAACGATCAAAGGAGAAATCTCTCCACTCAACAAAACCCAAGTCTTTGATAAATTTCATAATCCAAATCCAACAATAAAATATATTGAAAACGTATGTTCTATAAAAGAATAACATTTACAAGGGTAGGTCATAGATCCCAAAACATTTAAAGAATTAGTCGTTTAAAGGACATCAAAATTCCTTAGGAAAAGCATCAGGACCAGTCGACTGCAAAAGTTCACCAGTCGACTGTCCAGAGTGGAAACTAACATCTTTAAGAAAATAAAATCTAAGTATCTACAGTCGACTGCAAAACTCACCAGTCGACTGTCCAGAGGGAAAATTCCATGATTTTAAGAAATAAGTTAAGTATTATAAGTTGACTTATAAAAGTCGTAAGTCGACTTAAAAGAGATTATAAGTCAACTTACCAGAGAAAAATCTACAATAACTTTGAAAAATAAATTCTAAGTGTGCCCGTCGACTGAACAAGGTCTAAGTCGACCGTCCAGAATGAATTTTCAAGAAACTAAAGACACAGCAGTCGGGTCGTATCAGTCGACTGAAGGGTCTGCCTGTCGACTGTCGGCCTACAGACTACATAGTTTTGGTTATACATGATAATCAAAATTAGGGTTTTCCAAAAGCAATCATTGTTTACTAAAAATTTTGTATTCAGATAAAAATGACAATCTCAAATAATCCTCTTTATGGATACATTTCCTCAAATCAACTAATATCTCAAAACTTAATTCTCATGTTCTTAATTCCTAACTCTTCCATTAGGATTTCTCAATACTGAATTTCTTCCACAACTCATAACCAAAAATCTGATTGTAATCACAAGATCCAGATGTTCATCCATCCAATCCCTTATTGTCATAATCATACTCAAATCTTAACATGTTTTCAAGCAATAAGAAATTTATCAACCAAGATCTACTAAACGTTCATAGATTTCACCTACATAATACAACAACAACCATTGCATCATTTTCAAAACAAAGTTCATATCACTCACCTTAGAAATAAAGAGATCCAACAAGAAAGTCCCTCTTTTGTGAGATCCAAAATCCTCCTCTTCAATCACCAAGAAAATATAAGATATGATAAAACTTGTGTTGTGCAGCGAATGACGGTTGCACACCCTCTTTTATACAGGCCGAAAATAAAGATTTAGGGTTTTATAAATACATTTGCAAAATAGTCCTTCCAAAATATAACTTTACATATATAACCTTTTCTTAGTTAAAATAGGTTAACTAAATCAAAGCCAAATCAAATCTCTTATCACTGAGTTGTCCAACAATCCAGCACAGCCCAGTAAATAAGAAAAATCCGGATTTACCACTCAGGGTGACAATTTTGCACAAAAGCCCTCCCTTTTGTAATATTTGCAAACATATCATAAAATATTCATAAAAATCCAGAAAAATCAGAAATAATATCTAAAAATACATATTATATTTTCCAATCAAAATATTTGACTTTTACTTTCCAGAAAAACATTTGCACCAAATTCTACCTGAATTCCACATTTGCAAAAACACCCTTTTTGTTTAAATCTTCACCAAATCGACTTTAAATAAAATCTAAATATATTTAAATTCAAATGATAACCATGGAGAACCAAAATATTAGTAAAAACGAATTTTCATAATTTATTTAAGATCCAAACGACTTTTACATAAAAGCCCCTTCCTTTCGAGGTATTTATAAAAAATAGTTTCTCTACTCAGAAAAATCCCAAAATTTAGAATATACTCCATTATAATTAGGAGAATTTACTAAAAATATAAAATTGGTTATTTACACCAAAAAAATTTGCACGTGTAAAAGGTAAATCTTTAGAAAATATTTATTAAATCTCCAGAAAATCCTTTTAGTTCATTTTCAAATATGATATTTGAAAATACGGGGTTCTACATCACTCCCTCCTTAGAAGAGTTCTGTCCTCAGAACTACTGCTAATGGGGTTCAAACAAACACACCAACAAGGAATGAAAACTCATGGATAGAAATATTATTTAAAGAAATACAATCACACGAAAGAATGCATTCCAACAAAAGAAATACAAACATTCAGAAGAAACACAATCATGCAAAGAATTCAGAAAAACAAACTTCCTGCTGCGCAACTCTGATAACTTGCCATCGGAAGCCACGCTGCAACAACCTCTGAACTCCGGCATCCAACTCTGACCTTCCACATCTACTTCATCCTTCTGAGAGTCAGTGGCCACTCCCTCCTTAGAAAGGACATGACTAAGGATAGCCACCTCTAGACCTTACTTGGAACACCTTAAGCTCCACACTTAAGACTATCAATAATTTGGCGACACAATTGTATGCAAGAAAACAGTATCAAATAAAACCTTTGTCTTTATTTCATTAATCCAAATAAATCTTGTTACATGAGGAAAAATACTCAATCTTCAATTATTCCCCAAATAAAAGTTTTACTTAATACAAAAGAATAAATTTCAAAGTTCTTGCACACATGAGTCACATTCCTGAGTTATCTGCATCCTCATCAGTCAAGTGCGGACTCTCGCCCCTGCCTCAGATCCTTACCTTTCCATGCACCATCTTTCTTCAGCTGCAGGACAGTTTGGTCGAATATGCCCTTCACGAACACAATGATAACACGCCTTCCGAGGCTTGGTGCATGCTGCTCGATAATGACCTGTCTCTCCACAGTTGAAACAAGTTGCACCTTGAAATGCGGGTACCTTCTGCACTGGCCCACTGAACTTGCCCTGCTTCACTGGGAAATCCTTCCCATTCTGATCATCTGCTAGCCTCTTTTTCTTGTTCCAGGTCTCTTGCTTCTTCTGGAACTGGTCCATGTCTTCCTCAGTCATAGCTGCTCTCCTGACCAGCTTGTCGAACCTCCGTATGCCCAACGGAATCATTCTCGACCTCAAGTTCGGCCTCAAGCCCTGCTCAAACTTCTTGGCCTTCTTCGCCTCGTCTGCAATTAACTCTGGTGCATACCTCGACAGCTGAGCAAACTTGGTCTCATACTCTCGCACGGTCATGCTGCCCTGCTGAAGGTTCAGGAACTCTGTCGCCTTCTTCTCCTGAACATCTAGGGGAAAGAAGCGATCCCTGAATTCCTCCAGAAAAGCTTCCCAAGTCATCTGCTAGTCTCCCAAAGTCCTCTTCAGCGATTCCCACCAGACACCAGCGTCCTTTTCCAATTGCATCGTAGCCAACTTCACCTTATTGGCTACCGGAGTCTCCGATACCTCGAAGATTGTCTCCATCCTCCTAATCCAATCGTCAGCTGCGTTTGAATCAGATTGCCCCTCAAAAACTGGCAGCCTCATCCTCTTAAAGGACTCAATCTGCTTGATAGGATCGGCGTTAACCAATCCCTGTCCAGCTCATTGATTCTGCTGTTGGTTCTGATTCAGATTCTGCGCCAAATTAAATGGCATTAGCGCATTCAGAGTCTGATACACCTTGGCAAATTCGGCCTCGAGATCAATTCCAGTTCCTCGAGAACTTCCAGACCCATCCTCATTGTTACCACTATTCCTGGGCCTGGGTGCAACCATTCTGAATACTGCAAAACGAGGGTAAAGTTAGAGCACCACACACAATTCATACTCAAATCAATACCCTTTGGCAAACCTCAACCATATCCCAAACCAAACATCATGTTTCAGCTCTATGTGATACTCACACTCTAATGTCCACACCTAGGTACTCACTCTCTAGTGTCCACACCTAGGTTGGTTTTCATACTATGTCTATTATTACTATTGAAGCATGCTCTGATACCAATCTGTAGCGCCCCGAATTTCTAATATAATATCTTAGAAAATACGTGGCACAATCCCAGCATCAACTTCAATGTAATAGTACACATAGCCCAAAAAAATGAATAATTTTATTCCAAACTTTTATTACAACAATCTTTTTCAAACACAGCGGAAATACAAACACCTTGAATTACAACTCTTCTTTCTACAACACCTCTTTACAATTTTTTTTTTTTTTTACACAAAGCTCTATTACATCAGTTTAACTCAAATCTATCTCAAGCATCCAAGCCTCCAAACTCTAAGCAACAACCTGTAACACATGAGGCTAGAGATGATTCCTAACCCCCAAACTAAAGGGGTCAGCCATAAATGGTGTGGGTGATATAAAAACATACAACGTAATTAAATCATAAAATATAAAATCATCAACAGCATGTATTAACAATAAGGATAAATGAATGAGAAATAACGAAAATGTAAAGCATGAAAACACCATGAAATGAAAACAACAAGTGAAGCTAGTCTAAGTGTCAAGTGTAGGAAAAATGGAAAACACAAGCATAAAAAAACAAGTCAAGAAAACACGATTCTAGATGCAACTAATCCCACTACGGTGATGGGAAACAAGGTTCAGAATACTCCGCAAATAGGCGTCACCGCCCTCGACGCGCAAGCATCAAGTAAGATAGCTCAAGAACAACAACCGGAGAATCATCTCCCTGCCGTGTACCCCACGAATAGGCTTGCAAGACCCTCAATGTGCAGATATACTCGATACATTTCGTGAATAGGTCTGCCGACCCTCAACACGCAAATGCACCCTGCATGCTCCGTGAATAGGCCCGTAGACCCTCAACACGCGAACATCTAAATACTATGTACCCTACGAATAGGCCTCCACGACCCTCAACGTGCAGATACATTCGATACATTCCGTGAATAGGTCTGCCGACCCTCAACACGCAAATGCACCCTGCATGCTCCATGAATAGGCCCGTAGACCCCAACACGCGAACATCTAAATACCCTCTAGTGGGACTAACAAATCATGAGTCTATACTTACGTCGATTATTATCAAATACACCAAAAATCCTTATCTCTAGAGTTAGTGTATCCTGCTGGTTCGCAGGACTCCCACTCAACTCCTAGAGACCTCAATATGACCATAACTCACTATTCCATCGTCAAACGATCAAAGGAGAAATCTCTCCACTCAACAAAACCCAAGTCTTTGATAAATTTCATAATCCAAATCCAACAATAAAATATATTGAAAATCTATGTTCTATAGAAGAATAACATTTACAAGGGTAGGTTATAGATCCCAAAACATTTAAAGAATTAGTCGTTTAAAGGACATCAAAATTCCTTAGAAAAAGCATCAGGACCAGTCGACTGCAAAAGTTCACCAGTCGACTGTCCAGAGTGGAAACTAACATCTTTAAGAAAATAAAATCTACGTATCTACAGTCGACTGCAAAACTCACTAGTCGACTGTCCAGAGAGAAAATTCCATGATTTTAAGAAATAAGTTAAGTATTATAAGTTGACTTATAAAAGTCATTAGTCGACTTAAAAGAGATTATAAGTCGACTTAAAAGTCATAAGTCGACTTACCAGAGAAAAATCAACAATAACTTTGAAAAATAAATTCCAAGTGTTCCAGTCGACTGAACAAGGTCTAAGTCGACCGTCCAGAACGAATTTTCAAGAAAATAAAGACACAACAGTCGGGTCGTATCAGTCGACTGAAGGGTCTGCCAGTCGACTGTCGGCCTACAGACTGCATAGTTTTGGTTATACATGATAATCAAAATTAGGGTTTTCCAAAAGCAATCATTGTTTACTAAAATAATTTGTATTCAGATAAAAACGACAATCTCAAATAATCCTCTTTATGGATACATTTCCTCAAATCAACCAATATCTCAAAACTTAATTCTCATGTTCTTAATTCCTAACTCTTCCATTAGGATTTCTCAATACTGAATTTCTTCCACAACTCATAACCAAAAATATGATTGTAATCACAAGATCCAGATGTTCATCCATCCAATCCCTTATTGTCATAATCATACTCAAATCTTAACATGTTTCAAGCAATAAGAAATTTATCAACCAAGATCTACTAAACGTTCATAGATTTCACCTACATAATATAACAACAACCATTGCATCGTTTTCATACAAAATACACTAAATAAACAAACATGTCAAACAAACAACAAAGCAATCGTTCGCCTAAATCAAATTACAAAACAAAGTTCATATCACTCACCTTAGAAATAAAGAGATCCAACAAGAAAGTCCCCTCTTTTGTGAGATCCAAAATCCTCCTCTTCAATCACCAAGAAAATATAAGATATGATAAAACTTGTGTTGTGCAGCGAATGACGGCTGCACACCCTCTTTTATACAGGCCGAAAATAAGGATTTAGGGTTTTAGTAATACATTTGCAAAATAGTCCTTCCAAAATATAACTTTACATATATAACATTTTCTTAGTTAAAATAGGTTAACTAAATCAAAGCCAAATCAAATCTCTTATCACTGAGTTGTCCAACAATCCAGCACAGCCCAGTAAATAAGAAAAATCCGGATTTACCACTCAGGGTGGCGATTTTGCACAAAAGCCCTCCCTTTTGTAATATTTGCAAACATATCATAAAATATTCATAAAAATCCAGAAAAATCAGAAATAATATCTAAAAATACATATTATATTTTTCAATCAAAATATTTGAATTTTACTTTCCAGAAAAATATTTGCACCAAATTCTACATGAATTCCATATTTGCAAAAACACCCTTTTTGTTTAAATCTTCACCAAATCGACTTTAAATAAAATCTAAATATATTTAAATTCAAATGATAACCATGGAGAACCAACATATCAGTAAAAATGAATTTTCATAATTTATTTAAGATCCAAACGACTTTTACATAAAAGCCCCTCCCTTTCGAGGTATTTATAAAAAATAGTTTTCTCTACTCAGAAAAATCCCAAAATTTAGAATATACTCCATTATAATTAGGAGAATTTACTAAAAATACAAAATTGGTTATTTACACCAAAAAAATTTGCACGGGTAAAAGGTAAATCTTTAGAAAATATTTATTAAATCTCTAGAAAATCATTTTAGTTCATTTTCAAATATGATATTTGAAAATACGGGGTTCAACAAATATAGCCCAAAAAAATAATAATGAATTAAATAAAAAAATTAAAATATAGCACAAAAAAAATTAATGAATTAAATAAAAAATTATTCAACATAGAATTAAATAAAAATTATTCAAAATGCTAAAGAAAGGACTTCAACTATACACTGTATTTCATACCTAATTTATGTGTGCATTATTTTTGCATTGTGATTTGCTTGCCTTTTTTAGTTTGTAGTAAGTTTGATTATTATTATTGATCATTATATAATTTTATGAGTCCCTCAAAATTATTTTAGTCTGTGCAATTTGCACAGGGTAACACTAATATAGTATTATTGTAAGTACGTTTAAGTTTCACCGAAATTTGCTCATTTATAGAAGTGAGTCTCTTTCCCTCTCTCGTTGCACTGTGAACATATACCAAAAAATATAGGCAAAAAAAATAATTAATGAATTAAATAAAACATTTAAAATATAGCCCTAAAAAATTAATGAATTAAATTATAAATTATTCAACATAGAATTAAATAAAAATTATTCAAAATGCTAAGGAAAGGGCTTGAACCTTCGACCTTATGGTTAGGGCTGCAAACGAACTGAGCTATTCGCGAGCTGCTCAGCTCGAGCTTGGTCAAAGCTCGGCTCATATCGAGCTCGAGCTCGAAAGCGAGCTCGATACGTAAACGAGCCGAGCTCGAGCTTGAAGGTACGTGGGTTTTAGGCAGAAGCTCGCGAGTATTCAGCTCGAACTCGGTCAAAGCTCGGTCAAACCTCGGCTCATGTCGAGCTCGAGCCTGAAAGTTGGAGTAGCTCGGCTTGTGTCGATACATAAACGAGCCGAGCTCGAGCCTCAACAGTATTCGGCTCGACTCGGCTCGTTTGCAACCCTACTTATGGTTAACAACCACACGCTCTAACCAATTGAGCTACTCCAACTCTTGTTGCAAAAGCTTGCCAACTGTATCCACCACTTCTCGATTGATAAAGTTCAGAGGCTCCGATCTATTTCGGGTATGAAATTGAAATCTTCAATTTTGAGTTTAGTTTAGAGATATGTTTTGGATTATGATTGATGGTTTTTTTGTTGTTGTTGTTGGTGGTGGTGGGGTTGCTGGGGGTGTTGATTTGATAGAGAACTGTACACTGCATTTCATACCAATTTATGAGTGCATTATTTTTGCATTGTGATTTGTTTGCCTTTTTTAGTTTTTAGTAAGTTTCATTATTTTTATTGATCATTATATAATTTTATCAGTCCGTCAAAATTATTTTAGTTTGTGCAATTTGCATAGGGTAACACTAATATAGTATTATTGTAAGTACGTTTAAGTTTCACCGAAATTTTCTCATTTATAGAAATGAGTCTCTATCCCTCTCTCCATGCACTATGAACATATAAAAAAATTATAGCATAAAAAATAAAATATTAATGAATTAAATAAAAATTATTTAAAATGCTAGAGGAAGGGTTTGACTTCGACCTTGTGGTTAACAACCACACGCTCTAACCAACTGAGCTACTCCAGCTCTTGTTGAAAAAAGCATGCCAACCGTATCCACCACTTCTCGATGAAATTCTTGATTGTTCTTAATGTGTGAATCGACCTTGATGCATAGGAGTGGCCATTGTCACTAATCAACTTCAAAAACTTCTACGTAACACAAAACCTTCTCCTTTCTACTCTGTTAGTGTGTGAATCGAACTTGCTTGCCTTTTTAAGTTTTTAGTATGTTTGATTATTTTTATTGATCATTATATAATTTTTTGAGTCCATCAAAATTATTTTAGTCTGTGCAATTTGCACAGAGTAACACAAATATAGTATTATTGTAAGTATGTTTAAGTTTCACCGAAATTTTCTCATTTATAGAAGTGAGTCTCTTTTCCTCTCTCGTTGAACTATGAACATATACCAAAAAAATATAGCCAAAAAACAAAATATTAATGAATTAAATAAACAATTTAAAATATAGCCCGAAAAAAATTAATGAATTAAATAAAAAAATATTCAACATAGAATTAAATAAAAATTATTAAAAACGCTAGAGGAAAAATATAGCCGAAAAAAAGATTAACAAATTAAATAAAAAATTTAAAATATAGCCCAAAAAATTAATGAATTAAAAAAAACTTATTCAACATACAATTAAATAAAATTTATTTAAAATGCTAGAGGAAGGAAATTAAAAATTATTCAACATAGAATTAAATAAAAATTATTCAAAACGCTAGAGGAAGGGCTTGACCTTCGACCTTGTGGTTCACAACCACATGCTCTAACCAACTGAGCTGCTCCAGCTTTTGTTGAAAAAGCTTGCCAACTGTATCCACCACTCTCGACTAATAAAGTTCAAAGGCTTCGATCCATTTCATGTATGAAAATTGAAATCTTCAATTTTGAGTTTAGTTTAGAGATATGTTTTGGATTATGATTGATGGTTTTTTTGTTGTTGTTGTTGGTGGTGGTGGTGTTGATTTGATAGAGAATTGTACACTGCATTTCATTCCTAATTTATGTGTGCATTATTTTTGCATTGTGATTTGCTTGCCTTTTTTAGTTTGTACTAAGTTTGATTATTTTTATTGATCATTATATAATTTTATGAGTTCTTTAAAGTTATTTTTAGTCTGTGCAATTTGCAGAGGGTAACACTAATATAGTATTATTGTAAGTACATTTAAGTTTCACCAAAAAATTCTCATTTATATAAGTGAGTCTCTTTCCCTCTCTCCTTGCACTATGAACATATACCAAAATAAATATAGCAAAACGAAAATATTAATGAATTAAATAACAAATCTAAAATGTACCCCAAAAAATTAATGAATTAAATAAAAAATTATTCAACATAGAATTAAATTAAAATTATTCAAAACGCTAGAAGAAAAATATAGCAAAAAAAAATATTAATGAATTAAATATAAAATTTAAAATATGTCACAAAAAAGTTAATGAATTAAATTAAAAAAATTTCAACATAGAATTAAATAAAAATTATTCAAAATGCTAGAAGAAAAATATAGCAAAAAAAATATTAATGAATTAAATATAAAGTTTAAAATATGGCACAAAAAAAGTTAATGAATTAAATAAAAAATTATTCAACATAGAATTAAATAAAAATTATTCAAAACGCTAGAGGATGAAAATTAAAAATTATTCAACATATAATTAAATAAAAATTATTCAAAACACTAAAGGAAGGGCTTGAACCTTCAACCTTGTGGTTAAGGACCACACACTCTAACCAACTAAGCTACTCCAGCTCTTGTCAAAAAAGCTTGCCAAATGTATCCACAACTTATCGATTGATAAAGTTTAGAGGCTTCGATCCATTTCGGGTATGAAATTGAAATCTTCAATTTAGTTTAGCGATATGTTTTGGATTATGATTGATGGTTTTTTTTTTTTTTTGTTGGT
Source organism: Hemerocallis citrina (assembly GCA_017893485.1). Classification (NCBI taxonomy): domain Eukaryota; kingdom Viridiplantae; phylum Streptophyta; class Magnoliopsida; order Asparagales; family Asphodelaceae; genus Hemerocallis; species Hemerocallis citrina. The sequence continues at coordinate 126,552,059 of CM030363.1, read as the reverse complement.
GGTAGTGGTGGTGTTGATTTGATAGAGAATTTGTACACTGCATTTCATACCTTGTTTATGGGTGCATTATTTTTGCATTGTGATTTGCTTGCCTTTTTTAGTTCGTAGTAAGTTTGATTATTTTTATTGATCATTATATAATTCTATTAGTCCTTCAAAATTATTTTAGTCTATGCAATTTACACAAGGTAACACTAATAAAGTATTATTGTAAGTACGTTTAAGTTTCATCGAACTCTTCAATTTTGAGTTTAGTTTAGAGATATTCTTTGGATTATGATTGATGATTTTTATGTTGTTGTTGTTGTTGGTGGTGGTGGTGTTGATTTGATAGAGAATTGTACACTGCTTTTCATACCTAATTTATGTGTGCATTGTTTTTGCATTGTGATTTGTTTGACTTTTTTAGTTTGTAGTAAGTTTGATTTTTTTTTTTTATTGATCATTATATAATTTTATGAGTCCTCAAAATTATTTTAGTCTTTATAATTTGCACAGGGTAACACTAATATAGTATTATTGTAAGTACGTTTAAGTTTCAGTGAAATTTTCTCATTTCTAGAAGTGAGTCTCTTTACCTCTCTCCTTGCACTATGAACATATATACCAAAAAATATAGCAAAACAAATATTAATTAATAAAAAATTAATGAATTAAATTAAAAATTATTCAACATAGAATTAAATAAAAATTATTCAAAACGTTGGAGGAATGAGCTTGAACCTTCAACCTTGTGGTTAACAACCACACGCTCTAACGAACTAAGCTACTCCATCTCTACTGGGAAAAAAAAATTAAATAAAACAATTAAAATATAGCCCCCAAAATTAATGAATTAAATAAAAAATCATTCAACATAGAATTAAATAAAAATTATTCAAAACGCTTGAGGAAGGGGCTTCAACCTTCAACCTTGTGGTTAAGGGCCACAGGCTCTAACCAACTAAGCTACTCTAGATCTTACTGGAAAAAGCTTGCCAACTGTATCCACCCCTTCTCAGCTGATAAAGTTCAGAGGCTTCGATCCATTTCGAGTATGAAATTGAAATCTTCAATTTTGAGTTTAGTTTAGAGATATGTTCTAACACTCCTCTATTTTATAATTTCAAAATAATCGTTTGTATTTCTTTTATTCTGATTAGATATTATTTTTATTGTTGTTATTCATAAATATGAAATTTTATTTTCCTTTATATTTTGAAATTATTTAGATGTAGGGGGGAGTGAATTTTTTTATATAGGAAATATATTGCAACTAATGAATATGAGGGCCTTATAATTAATGGTTGGTCTTGGAAGGGTCTACAGCTAACTTATTTTCTTCTTCCCTTTTGTTTCGTCCAGACCCCTCACCTCCCGATTTTCCTCCTCATTTCCGAAAGCCAAGTCTGTCGAAACCCACCTTGACCAAATCCTAGGGTTTTACATACCCATTAAATCTCCACCGATTTCCAAATAATTTTTAGGGGTTTTTACTAATTGGAGGGTGCTCTTCAATACTGTGGGGTTGGTTTTTGAATCATCGACAATACGGTGAGTTGGATTTTATTTAAACTATATGTGTCTGTATGATTTGCAAATTTTTAGCTGTGAAATGGTGTAGCAAGGAGAGTAGGCAATTCTCTTTATGCTAGAAGTGATATATTTTGCATTAAGAAGACTTAAGTTAAATTAGAAAATAATTAGGTTGTTGGCTTTGTAATTAAAAGATAACAGGAGTAGTAATTGATGCAAATTGTCAATAGAAATTCCTATGAGTTATGGAAAATAATTTAGGATAAATTTTGGAAGATTTTATGGGCATAAAACCCAGTAATCAACAATCGGAATGCTTGCATGTATTGTGCGCACGCCAGGCGTTCGATGAAATGCCTGTGAAGGATTAGAATGAGTTTAAGTGTTATTTGTGAGTGAATTTGTATGATTTTGAGTATTTGGTGCTTTGAGTAATATATTGGATATATATGATAATATGAAGTAATTGGAGTTTGAAATATGTATAATACACAAATGATAAATAGAAATGATATATATATATATATATCTTCCGCTGAATTCAAAATAATACGGTAAAGTTAATGTGTGATAACATGATGTCATAAACTAAATAATACGGTATACTCATAATATATGAGGATGTGACCAAATAAATAATATCGTGCATTCGCGGTATGTAATAATATGATGTAGTAAGTCTTATAAATTATATAACCTAGTGTATGCAAATGTGGGGTGTAATGAGAAGATAAATAGCTTGGTAAAGGCCAAAGATGTGATAATATGTTGAAAGAAAAGATGAAATGATGTGATGATAAAATGAGGTAAAGAGATGAGATGAATATGATAATAACAGTTAAATTTTGTTCACCAGTACGTACAGAAATCCTGGGGGTTTGGGCTAGACCTCCTAATATCCAAGGACCGGTTTGGGGTGCGTGGTTATTACCCAAACTATGTATGGGGTGTGTGTTTTATCGTTCAAGCTATCGGCTTGAGGTCTGGTTGGATGCATAAGATCCTTGGTGGGCAGCGATGTGTAAGACCCTTGGTGGGCAACGACTTGTGTTTGACGGAGCTATCGGCTCTAGTCTTGTTGGATGCATAAGACCATTGGTGGGCAGCGATGCGTAAGATCCTTGGTGGGTAGCGATTTGTGTTTGACGGAGCTATCCGCTCTAGTCTTGTTGGATGCGTGTGACCCTTGGTGGGTAAAGGTCCGCGTGTTTACTGAGTTGTCGGCTTTCAGTATATTGGGATACTGTGGCTCACTAGTCGATAAATTAATAAAATGAATAAATGTGAAATGAAAGGAAAGATAAGAAAGTAAAGAAAGCGTATAAAGAGAATGAAAAGTAAATTATTACCCAAGCTATCGGCTTGGGGTGCGGTGTATATTACATAAACTATGTTTGGAGTGCGGTGTATTATCTGAAGAGAATGAGAGTTACAGTGAATTGTATTATGAGATGAAAAATTAAAAGTAGAATACATTGTATTATGAAATAAAAATGAGAAAGTAAAAAGGCGTATGATATGAAATAAATATGAGAAAGTGGAGAAAGCATATGATGTGAAATGAGATTGAGAAAGTAAATAAAGTGAATTAATATGAATAAAATGAAGAAATTGAATTATGGGAATGAATACGAGAAGTAAAGAAAATGTATTATGCATTATATAAATGATAGTGAAGAAGATATAATATAAGAATGGTTATAAGAATGGTAATTAAAGAAATATATGATGTGATATGAGTTTTTTGTACCTTGGTAATGTGTCGAGGAACTATTCGCCTACTATTTCCATGGAAATGGTGGGAACTACCTGCCTTGGCACAACTCCCAGGGTGAATTGATGGGTTGTTGATATGATGGATATATTGCCGGATGGAAATGAAAAGTAAAGTAAATAGTAAGATGAAAATAAAAATAAAGTAAAGTAATAACCGAGCTATCGGCTTGGGATGTGATGTGATATTACCCAAGTTCTACTTGGGGTGCGATGATTATTATCCAAGCTATCGGCTCTAGGTTGCAGTGTAATATTACTCAAACAATGTTTGGGGTGCAAATTATTATCTGATAAGAATGAAAGTGAAGTAAATTGAAATATGAAATGTAAGTGAAAATGAAAATAAGATATATTATCGATAAGAATGAGAAGTAACATAAGTTGTATGATGGGATGAAAATGAATTATAAAGTATAATATATGACAAAAGGAGAATGAGTATTAAAATAATCTGTATGATGAAATCAGAATAAAAAGAAGATAATTGAAATTAATAATGAGAGTGAAAGTTAATGTACTACGAGATGTTATGATATGTGTCATAAGAAATGAATGAATGTGATACTAAGGGATTGAATGCATATGAATAAGATGCGATGAAAACAGATGAATGTGATGATATGCAATAAAATAAATACATGTAATGAGATGCTATGAAAATGTATGTGATATTATTGATTGTATGAATTTGAAGTTATGTGATGAGAATAAATATCAATAAGTTGTAGGATTGATGAGTGTGATGTTATGTAATATGAGAATGAGAAAGAAAATGTATATGAATGAAGATGAGTATGAAAGAATATGAGTCGTGAGTTTGTAAATAAAAATGAATGGTAACTGAAGTACGTGGTTAAATAAGTATGAAGAAAATGAGGTAATTACATTATGTGATTATATATGAAATTAAAGAAATGGTGTTGTGAAGATAATTATGAAAAGATGAATATTTGTGTTATGGGATTAAGACTGAAAAGTAATGGGGTTATATGTGAATTAATATAGTATTTTGTATTTGAGTGTAAAGTGAAGGTGTTACCTATACAAACTAATATGATGTGGTGTATATGAGATTAATCATGAAGGATTATGTATGTAAAATTAATGTGAATAACTCAAACAAATTGTGGTGTGGAAAAGAGTATAAGTAAAGAAAGTGTAACGCCCCGAATCCCAAATACAACTGAATTCGAGAGTTCTACAGGATCTTTCCACTTCATTTAGTACAATTTTACAAGGAAATTTAAACTTTTCACTTTACATCAGAGTTACAAGTAAAACATTACAATTTACACTGCACAGCGGAAGTAAAAATTACAACATTTAAGTAAATGTACAACAACCTTGAATAATCTTTAAGCATCCGTTCCTCTTTAATCTTTATCATGTCACTTACCTGTATATAAGATTGTGGGTACGTCAGTTTATTCAACCGACGAACATTATACACGGCCATCCTCTCTATGCCGGAAATAGTATAACTTATTTTCCATATTTAACAAACACAAACTTGTCACATATCAAACTAAAGGAACTACCCTATTGATGTCGTGTTGTGATTGTGCACTTAGTCTTTAATGCAGTTATTTATATTATATGATACTAATGCTCACTTGTTCGGATTCTATGCATCCCATACTACATAGGTCCGAGGGCAAGCCTCTTAATCGTTCTTCATCTTTGTAGGGTTCAATCCCTCGCCATGACTTAATCTACTACTGTAACTACGGTGAGTATCCTAGATGATCTATGAGTACAAGCACATGCACCGGACCCTGGAGGGGAATTCCACGCCATGTCTTGACTCATCAAGCATGCATTCTGTGGCAACTCAGCCTCCTCCCTGAACACGATCCTCTTGCAGTCACTAAACATCCCACAAGCGTTGCTAAAGTCCGATCATTACTGAGTTGTGCCCACGCCATGTCTTGACTCATCAAGCATGCATTCTGTGGCTCACACACCCGCACCGTAAACTCTAACTTTCATACTCGTGTTTTTCTCTCACTTTCATCACGTCTTCACTATGCACTATTCCTTAGTTTTTATTAGAATCATGAACAAAATCAAAGCTCGAGAGTTAGCCTCTCCACTAAACCGGACTTATTCATTCATTCAAACATGACCAACCTTGGTCTTTCATTTCAAATTTCATTTCATTTCTTTCCAAATGCCGGAGGAGACTTAGCTACTCTTTTGTTTCACAATTTCTAATGTTGAGAGTTTCCAACTCATAAGTCCACATGTTGAGTTATCATACTCAAAAGTATTTCTCTTTTCCAATCATGATTTCTAAATTGTTCAATAGTCCATAATTATACATTAAATTATATACTTCATCAAATATCAATTTCATATCGAAATCACTTCACTAAATGAATATTCACAATTCATAGTTTCCACACTATTCTCAAATGAGAATAATTTTCATCACATCACATAATATAATTTCTATCTTTATTATACTTCTTTTCTAATATTTTATTTCAAGTCCTTTTGTAAAGTGCAACTTTCATAACATAGAAGTGTATAATCAAAATTCTAAATTATACATTTTATTTTCAAAACATACTTCATTTAATGCAAATAATCCAAGTCCCACATAATTTTAGGATAATAACCATATTTTTTCCATAATTTTTAATCACCAAAAACCATCAAAAAATCAATTTTTTCCAAAAAGTTATATACTGGCCGAGACCAGGATTCGAACGGGCAACCACAGGGAACCCAACGACACGCTCTGACCATATGGCCACTTGTGCTCAACGGTATAAAAGAGAGCCAAAGAGTTATATACTCTCGGTTCTGAAACTGACTAAATTTTCTTAAATGCACAAAAAGATGGTGTCCTCAGGGATCGAACCAGCGAACCGTGAGACACACCGCACAACACTGTAGCGAATAAGAGCATTCTGACCACGTGAGCTATACGCTCAGGTTGTCATAGCTACAACTTGAAGTCTAATTAAATTAACCCTCTCTGTTTAGTAAAACATTTCGATGTTCATCAAATTCTCATTTCAATTTGCTCTTACTAACATACTGTAAAAATTCCAGATTAATCATTCCCATCATGAATTATACTCCAGTACATAAAAATAATTTTTTAAATAATTAAATATGTACTCCCAATAATTAACACATTTCTACCATACAATTTAGGTTAGAATTATATATTACTACGAACACATTTATTTTTCGACATTTTAATTTCACTAATCTCTACACCAATTTCTGTGTTTATTCATTTCATAAACATACAAACTATATCTTAATTCATTCATCACAACATTATCATAAAAAGTCCATTTAAGCACATAAAGCAATATTGCCAATCTACTAACTCTTGCATATAGTTCTTAGTGTTAATAGTGAAGTTTTCTTCACATAATCCATGGTTATAATCAATTCGCACACAACTTGAATTTTAGTAATAGAACCCCATACATTTGCATATCAACATTTCAATCAATTAAAGATCATCTTTTCAATTAAATGTGTACTCTTGTTAATATTTTCCATGCATCATACTTTCCATTCAAATCTAGCATGCATTCCTACTTAGAAATAAGGAAAATTTACCCACCTTAGTTGGAGAGAAAAACAACTAGCAACACCTCCTAAACAACGTCCTTGCAAACGAGAGCGATCCTCCTCCTTGTCGACGCGCACACAAGCCTCCAAGCACACCAACCGAGCCTCCCTTGGATTGATGCCGGCCTCTCCTCTTGTTGCAAGCACCACTCCCACACACAACTCAATCTTTTACTCACTTAATAAACTACTAGTAATTGAACTATAGGTTTGGAGGAATTAATTAGCACAAGAATACTAGCCAAAGGGGGAGGGTTATTTATACTAAAAAAATAGGAGAATGGATGGCTAAGATTGAAGTAGGAGTTAGGAACAAATGGCTATGATTTAAGGAGGAGTTATACCAACCACCCATGATCAAGCAACCACCATCCCATGATCCCACTCAAAATTTTGATTTCCCTCCTAAAGTTCACAACCGGCCATGCTTGAGATGCTTTGCACGTGTACGTGCAATGCACGTGCATGCAACTAGTCTCCATTTTAAAAAAAATTGTACATTATATTTTACATAAAGATAATCTTTAAATTGTATCCTACATTACAAGTTGTATTTAAAAATAAAATAGCTCATGGGCTTTAGTTTTTGGGCCAAAATAAAAATTTATAAAAAGAAAATAAATTAATTCAATTTGGGCTTTTAGAAAGAAAGGTTTTTTGTCTAATTGAAAGAAGGCTTTGTAAAAATAATTAAAAGCACATATTTAAATATCTATACTCATCATGATGAAAAATAATTACCAAAAATATTGCACGTGCACACTACGTGCAAAATAAAATAATTTTCATTAATGAAAATCGGTGCATTACAACACTCCCTCCTTAGAATAGTTCCGTCCCCGGAACTACAGTCAAGAGCGAGAAAACAAACACTCACAAGAAAAATACAAAAAATACAAATCAAGCAAAAAGCACAGGATAATCTTTCAACATCCTCTCCTCAGACTCCCAAGTAGCCTCTTCAACCAAGTGGTTTCTCCAGACTACCTTGACCATCGGTATCGTCTTATTCCTCAAGAATTTCTCTCGACGATCAACAATCTCGACAGAAGACTCGATGTAATTCAGGTCCAACTGCAAACCTTCCGGCACTTCAGGCAAATGATGACTCGGATCTGGAATATAACCTCTCAGCATAGACACATGAAAGACATTGTGCACCTGAGATAACTCTTCCGGTAATTCAAGCCGGTAAACAGTTTTCCCGATCCTTTTCAATATCTTGTACGGGCCTATAAACCTCGGGGCTAATTTTCCGCCTTTGCCAAATCGAATCACACCTTTACTGGGCGATACTTTCAGAAAGACGAAGTCACCGACCTCAAACTCAAGGTCCCTTCTCCGGTTGTCTGCATAGCTTTTCTGCCTGCTCTGAGCCTCTACCAACCTTTTTCTGATCAGATCAATCTTCTCAGAGGTTTGCTGTACAAGCTCAGGACCAAACAACTGACGCTCCCCAACTTCAAACCAACAAACAGGTGTTATGCACTTCCTGCCATACAAAGCTTCATACGGCGCCATCCCGATGCTAGTCTGAAAACTGTTGTTGTAGGCAAACTCTACCAAAGGTAAATGCCTTTCCCAACTGCCTCCAAAGTCTAGTATACAACACCGAAGCATATCCTCAAGAATACGGTTGACTCTCTCGGTCTGCCTATCGGTTTACGGATGAAAAGCAGTGCTGAAATCCGTCTTGGTACCCAAAGCTGTCTGAAGACTCCTCCAGAAATGCGAAGTAAACCGCGCATCTCGATCAGACACAATAGTTGACGGAACACCATGAAACCGGACAATCTCGCCAACATACAACTCAGCTAACTTGTCCATCGAAGCAGTGAGTTTCATCGCCAAAAAGTGAGCGGACTTGGTTAGTCGATCGACTATAACCCAAATCACATCATTGCCATTAGGACTCTTAGGCAATCTCGTAATGAAATCCATACTGATGTTATCCCACTTCCATTCCGGAATAGGTAACGGCTGTAATAGACCTCCGGGGTTTTGATTTTTGGCTTTGACTTGCTGACAAACCTCACACTTCGCCACAAATTCAGCCACATCCTGCTTCAAACCTGACCACCAGAAATGCTGTTTGTTGTCTTTGTACATCTTAGTACTCCCAGGATGTACCGACAAATGAGTAGCATGCGCCTCCTGAAGAATACTCTCTTTCAGGTCCGCCTGATTCGGAACACATAACCTCTCTCTCCAAACCACATCACTCCATCCCTGATTTGAAATCCGGGCAACCTGCCAGCATCAACCTGCTCCTTCATCTCCAAGATATCAGCATCAACCTCTTGACTTGCAATGATCCTTCCATTCAGTGTAGGCTGAAGCCTCAACTGAGCCAAAGATGCTCCCAATCCTTGCAAGACAACTTCAATAACTGCTCGGTCCAATTCCTCAATCAGATGCTTCTAAGTTGTAATCAAACTGGATAAACTGCTCTTGCGACTAAGTGCATCAGTAACAACATTAGCTTTCCCAGGATGATATTTGATCTCAGGTCGCATGTCCTCAAGCACTTTCAACCATCTCCGCTGTCTCAAATTCAGATCCTTCTGCTGATATATGTACTTCAAACTCTTGTGGTCCGTGTTCATGTTCAATTTCTCACCGTACACGTAGTGCCTCCATTGCTTCAGAGCAAAGATAATCGCAGCCAACTCCAAATCATGAGTCGGGTAATTTTTCTCATGCGGTCGTAGTTGCCTAGACCCATAAGTGATTACTCTTCCCTCTTGCATTAAGACACAACCAAGCCCACGATGTGAAGCATCGCTATAAACATCATACTCAACACCTGCTCTAGGCAAAGCCAAAATAGGTGCAGTAGTCAGTTTCTCTTTCAACTCCTGAAAGTTTGCCTCACATTGCTCAGTCCACTTGAAGTACACATTCTTCTTGGTCAGACCAGTAAGCGGTACGGCTATCTGAGCATAACCTCGAATGAATCTCCTGTAGTATCCAGTCATTCCAAGAAAGCTTCTGACTTCCTTCACTGTAGTAGGCCTTCCCCAATCTCTCACTGCCTCTATCTTCTGAGGGTCAGTTGCCACTCCCTCCTTAGAAAGGATGTGACCTAGGAATGCCACTTCAGATTACCAGAAATCACACTTGGATAGCTTGGCATACAACTTCTACTCTTCCAGCTTCTTCAAAACTGCTTCCAGATGCTCGGTGTGCTTCTCTTCTGTCTTGGAGTACACGAGGATATCGTCGATAAACACCACGACGAAAGAATCAATGAACGGCCTCAAAACTCTGTTCATCAAATCCATGAAGATTGCGGGTGCATTCGTCACTCTAAATGGCATAACTAAGAATTCGTAATGCCCATGTCGTGTTCTAAATGCAGTTTTATGCACATCTTCAGCTTTCACTCGAACTTGGTGATATCCTGATCGAAGATCTATTTTGGAGAATACAGCTACTCCTTGTAGACGATCGAACAAATCATCAATTCGGGGAATAGGATATTTATTCTGAATAGTGACCTTATTCAGCTCCCAGTAATCGATACACATTCTCATCGATCCATCCTTCTTCTTTACCAAAAGCACTGGTGCTCCCCAAGGTGACGCACTAGGTTGAATAAAGCCTTTCTCCAACAGTTCCTCAATCTGCCGTTTCACCTCATCCTGTTCTACTGGAGCCATCCTATACGGTTCCTTAGAAATGGGTGCACTTCCCGGTTGAACAGTGATGCTGAACTCTACATCACGATGCGGGGGTAACCCAGGAAAATCATCCAAGACCACAGTTGGATAGTCCCGAACCACAGGAATTTCTTGCACTTCCACAGGAGTCTCTTCCTTGCGGATAGCTGCCACCAGCCTAGAACACTTCTTCTTCTCTTGGAAAGTGACTTCAGGTCCACCTGGAGCCTTCACTGTTACCGTTTTGGTCTTGCACTCGATGCTTGCACTGTACACCGACATCCAATCAATGCCAATGATAACATCGACTCCCAAGATAGTCAGCTCGATCAGATCAATCCCAAAGGTTCGATCTCCAATCACAATCTCGCAATCAGCATAATACCGATCAGTGGTTAAAGTTTACCCTGATGGAGTAGCTACTCCTAAGATTTTGCCTGGAAAAATCTTCAATTCAACTCCCAAAACTTTAGCAAATTTAGGAGACACAAAAGTATGAGAGGATCCAATATCGAACAACACAACAGCTTTCATTCCATTAAGATAAAGTTCTCCTGTTACATAATACACACTCATTACGTAACAGTTCACCAAATTACAGGGAAAAAAAACAACATAAACCTCTAGACATCTGCCCTCGTACCAGTGATGACATGATCTACCTCATCGGCATCAGCTTCCGTCAAGGAAAATACTCGCCCTGGTTGGTACGATCTCTTCTCAGTCTGCTGCATTGGTACATTGCGATTCTCCTTTCATGGCTTAAGACATTTCGAACGGGCAACCACAGGGAACCCAACCGCACGCTCTGACCATATGGCCACTTGTGCTCAGCGGTATAAAAGAGAGCCAGAGAGTTATATACTCTCGGTTCTGAAACTGACTAAATTTTCTTAAATGCACAAAAAGATGGTGTCCTCAGGGATCGAACCAGCGAACCGTGAGACACACCGCACAACACTGTAGCGAATAAGAGCATCCCGACCACGTGAGCTATACGCTGAGGTTGTCATAGCTACAACTTGAAGTCTAATTAAATTAACCCTCTCTGTTTAGTAAAACATTTCGATGTTCATCAAATTCTCATTTCAATTTGCTCTTACTAACATACTGTAAAAATTCCAGATTAATCATTCCCATCATGAATTATACTCCAGTACATAAAAATAATTTTTTAATAATTAAATATGTATTTCCCAATAATTAACACATTTCTACCATACAATTAGGTTAGAATTATATATTACTACGAACACATTTCTTTTTCGACATTTTAATTTCACTAATCTCTACACCAATTTCTGTGTTTATTCATTTCATAAACATACAAACTATATCTTAATTCATTCATCACAACATTATCATAAAAAGTCCATTTAAGCACATAAAGCAATATTGCCAATCTACTAACTCTTGCATATAATTCTTAGTGTTAATAGTGAAGTTTTCTTCACATAATCCATGGTTATAATCAATTCGCACACAACTTGAATTTTAGTAATAGAACCCCATACATTTGCATATCAACATTTCAATCAATTAAAGATCATATTTCCAATTAAATGTGTACTCTTGTTAATATTTTCCATGCATCATACTTTCCATTCAAATCTAGCATGCATTCCTACTTAGAAATAAGGAAAATTTACCCACCTTAGTTGGAGAGAAAAACAACTAGCACACCTCCTAAACAACGTCCTTGCAAACGAGAGCGATCCTCCTCCTTGTCGACGCGCACACAAGCCTCCAAGCACACCAACCGAGCCTCCCTTGGATTGATGCCGACCTCTCCTGTTGTTGCAAGCACCACTCCCACACACAACTCAATCTTTTACTCACTTAATAAACTACTAGTAATTGAACTATAGGTTTGGAGGAAATAATTAGCACAAGAATACTAGCCGGGGGGGGGGGGGGTATTTATACTAAAAAAATAGGAGAATGGATGGCTAAGATTGAAGTAGGAGTTAGGAACAAATGGTTATGATTTAAGGAGGAGTTATACTAACCACCCATGATCAAGCAACCACCATCCCATGATCCCACTCAAAATTTTAATTTCCCTCCTGATATGGCTAAAAATGGGGTTAAATCGGAACCGTCCAGATTGGGCACGAATCCTGAAGCTCAGGGGTAAAACGGTAATTTCACATACAAACGGGTCCGAAACGGGTACTGGATCTCCTTCGCACAGATCCAATAACCCGCGAACGGATTCACTTCAACTGGGTACGGGTCCCGACCCGAGACGGACCCAGACCAGCAAGAGGAAATCAGGGTCACTGATTTGACCGAATCAACGGGCCTGATTTGCTCTCACCGGGGATCAGGGGTCAGTTTCCTAAACAGATTGTGAGGATTTTACTCCTGACAGTTACACAGGAATTCAGGTCCCTAATCACTCCCATGGCGACTATAAATACCTCCCCCCTTCCACTGTGACCGGGTAATCACTCTTTTTCCAACTTAAGCTCTTTCTTAATCATCACTGGTTACTGACAAGAGCGTCGGAGGGTGCGTCACCGGAATCAACCCCGGTGTATCGTACTTTCTTGCAGGTTAGCGGCAGGAGTCAAAAGGAGTGGATCCGCTATTCAGGTTTTTCCCCGAACTCACAAATCTCATCTGTTTACCCCCACACCAGAATCAGCGGTAACAGATTGGCGCCGTCTGTAGGAATCGAACCCACGACCACACGGTGACCGGGTAATCACTCTTTTTCCAACTTAAGCTCTTTCTTAATCATTACTGGTTACTGACAAGAGCGTCGGAGGGTGCGTCGCCGGAATCAACCCCGGTGTATTGTACTTCCTTGCAGGTTAGCGGCAGGAGTCAAAATGAGTGGATCCGCTATTCAGGTTTTTCCCCGAACTCACAAATCTCATCTGTTTACCCCCACACCAGAATCAGCGGTAATAGATTGGCGCCGTCTGTGGGAAACTAACCCACGACCACACGGTGACCGGGGAATCACTCTTTTTCCAACTTAAGCTCTTTCTTAATCATCACTGGTTACTGACAAGAGTGTCGGAAGGTACGTCGCCGGAATCAACCCCGATGTATCGTACTTCCTTGCAGGTTAGCGGCAGGAGTCAAAAGGAGTGGATCCGCTATTCAGGTTTTTCCCCAAACTCACAAATCTCATCTGTTTACCCCCACACCAGAATCAGCGGTAACAGATTGGCGCCGTCTGTAGGAAAACCACATGAATAGCCTCCGCCTCTTCCTCGTCGACTAGCCCTTCTCCAACCATGCCTCCCAAGAAGGTCAGATCGAGGGGGTCCAACCGCGGACCCAATCCCGCCGATCAGCCAGAGGAAGTCCCCGTCCATCCTGCTCCGCAGCCCGAACAACTTCCTCCCCCGGCCCAACAGGGCCAGCCTCCTCTTCCGAACCAACAACCCCCAAATGGTCCTGCTGGTCAGAACCAGCGGAGGCAGTAGCAACCTCTCCACCCAGACCATGTCTCAATTCACAATGCCTCCTCAGACTCTATGGCTTCCCATAACCCCCGAGCCTCCGATCTCCGCAACACCGTTCCGAATCGCCAAAAGGATGAGGACCTTCGCAACCATCTAGATGAGAGGCGGGCCCGAGAGGGAGCCTCCCGCCAGCATCAAGATGAGCGATCTCCTCATCGCCGAGACGGTAGGAGGTCTCCGGATAGAAGGGGCCGGGGGGAATCTCCCGAGCGTCGGAGGAGGAAGCCACATTCCCCCGCTGATCGACATCATCCGAGGAACGATGAAGCACCTATCACTCGTGCCGAGTTCCTACAATTCCAGGAGACTCTCTTGCAGGCCCTCAACCTTCGCCCCAACAAACATAATGCCCAGAGGGTTCCAACACCCCCACGAGTTCCAAGTCCTCGCCACCGATCCAGAAGTCCTCTCCCGGCTCCCAGTCGCCAGCAACACCATCATAGTCCCCGCTCCCCTTCCTATGAAGAAGAGTCCAGGGGATGTTTGATTACCAACGAAGGGACGATGCCCTCTACCGTCGTCTCCACGAGATGGAGAGGCGCATCGGTCGCATGGACAAAGAGGAGGAGTCGAGAGCAGGGACCGTCCACCCCAGCAGACTCCCCTTCTCTCGGACAATCATGGAGGCTCCCATCCCGAGGGGTTTCAAACCTCCGCAGTTTGAAACGTACTCAGGGGAGTCAGACCCTGTTGACCATGTCGAAAGCTTCAAGTCCTTAATGCTGATCCATCAAGCTTCCGATGCCATGCTCTGCAAGACCTTCCCTGCCACTCTCAAGGGGTCGGCACGGGAATGGTACTCCCGGCTCGCCCCCTCTTCCATCTTCTCGTTCGAGCAGTTCGAAACACTCTTCATAACTCACTTTGTGAGTAGCAGGCAAACGGAGAAGACTAGCCTCTCCCTACTCCACCTCCGACAGGAGAGGGGAGAAAAGTTGAGGGACTACGTGAGGAGATTTACTGCGGAGGTCAGGTCGATCGCCTCCCTCGACCAGTCAGTGGCGACCGTCGCGTTCCAGTCGAACGTCCTCAACTCCAACCTCCGGTCGTCCCTCGCTAAGAAGCCCCCGCACAACTTCGCCGATCTTCTCCTAAGATGCGAGAAGTACATTCGGGCGGAGGAGGCCGAGTGCCTCCCGAATTTCGGAGGATCCGCCTCCGGATCGAAGAGGAAGACGACAGAGGAGGAGGGGTCCAAAAGGCTACAGAAGGACAACAGCGGTCAGCGCCGTCCTCCCCCCAGGTTCGAGAAGTTCACTCCTCTCACCACCAATGTCTCCACCATCCTGATGGAAGTGGAGAAGGAAGGAGTCATACCTCCCGCTCCAAGGATGAACACCCCGGCCAAGAGGAGGAACAAGGAGAAATGGTGCCGTTACCACCGGGACCACGGCCACGACACCAACGACTGTCGGGCGTTGAAAAATGAGATAGAAGCCCTCATCCAGAGAGGGCAGTTGGCCAAATTTTTGAAGGCAAACGATCGGGCGGATCGCACCACTCCTCCTCGGGGGGCTAACAAGCGCTCCGAGCGACGCGATCAAACCCCCGAGTTCGAGGAAGAACGGGTTCTGCACCTTATTCACGGGGGCCCAATGGGGGGTTCTTCCAACTCCTCTCGGAAGGCCTTCGTCCGAGAGGTCAACTCAGTTCACAGCGCCCCTCCCCCCAAAGGCCTCGGCGTCCCAGTGACTTTCTCTGATGAAGACCTCGAGGGGGTTCGAACTCCCCACTGCGACGCACTTGTCATCGACCTTCGCATGGCGAACTTCAAAGTGCAGAGGGTCCTGGTGGACAACGGGAGCTCGGTGAACATCCTCTTCCTCTCGGCCTTTCGAGGGCTGCAACTGTCCTGGGATCTCCTCAAACCAGCCGGCTACACGCTCCATGGGTTCACGGGGGTACCAGTAACTGTCGAAGGGGTTATTACCCTGGACGTAACTACTGGGAAGACCCCTACCACCCGGACCGAGCCGATGGACTTTATGGTCGTCGACATCCCGGCCGCATATAATGTCATCTTAGGCCGACCCGGCCTAGCTGCCCTGGAAGCTGTTCCCTCGGCCTACCACCTTAAAATGAAGTTCCCCACCCGGTCGGGAGTGGGAGAAATCAGGGGCAGCCAAGAGACAGCTCGGAAGTGCTATATGACTTCCACTGGGGGTCCGGTGCTCTCCCTCGAGACTCTAGAAATCCCCGAGCCAAATGTCCGACCCACGTCCGAACCGGCGGACGAATTGGAAGAAGTACTCTTCTCGGACGAGGACCCGAGTCAAAAGTTCCTCATCAGCAAGTCCTTGCCGACTGCCCTATGCTCCGACTTGGTGCAGTGCATACGGGAGAACCGCGACCTATTTGCTTGGTCCGCCACATATATGCCCGGAGTTTCCGAGGACCTTCTAGTGCACCGCCTCAGCGTCGAACCGGGGTGCAGACCGGTTCAGCAGAAGAGGCGTAAGTTTGCCCCCGAGCGACAACGAGCCATCAAGGAGGAGGTGGACAAGCTCTTAAGAGCTCGGTTCATATAGGAGGTGAACTATCTCGAGTGGCTCTCCAATGTGGTCATGGTTAAGAAGTCCAATGGTTCTTGGAGGATATGCATCGACTTCACCGACCTGAATAAGGCGTGTCCGAAGGATCCATTCCCTCTCCCAAATATCGACACCCTCATCGATGCCACCTCGGGCCATGAGCTCCTCAGCTTCATGGATGCCTTCTCCGGCTACAATCAGATCCGAATGTTCCCCCCGGACATTCCGAAGACTTCCTTCATTACCGACCAGGGCCTCTACTGTTATAGAGTTATGCCGTTTGGGTTGAAGAACGCCGGAGTCACCTACCAGCGCCTCGTCAACAAAGTCTTCCAAAGCCAGATCGGCCGCAACATGGAAGTATACGTCGACGACATGCTCGTGAAGAGCATCAGAGGTACCGACCACGTGGCCGACCTCCTGGAGGCATTCGGCGTATTGAGAAGGCACGACATGAGACTAAATCCGAACAAATGTGCGTTCGGAGTCTCCTCAGGAAAGTTCCTCGACTTCATGGTGAGCCAGCGAGGGATCGAAGCAAATCCTGAGAAAATCAAGGCCATACTGGACATGGCCCCGCCCCGGAACGTCAAGGAAGTGCAGAAGCTTATGGGGCGCCTCGCCGCTATTGGCCGATTCCTTTCAAAGTCTGGGGAAAAGTGTCTCCCCTTTTTCAAGGCTCTCAGGGGGGCCAAGGGTTTCGAGTGGGACGAGTTGCAACAGGAGTCGTTCGAACAGCTGAAAGCCTACTTGGTGAACCCTCCCCTGCTCAGCAAGCCCGTTCTGGGGGAAACCCTCTTCATCTACTTAGCTGCTTCCGAGCAGACCCTAAGTGCTGTTTTGGTGAGGGAAGAAGACTGGGCTCAGAGGCCCATCTACTATGTGAGCAAGGTGCTTAGGGATGCCGAGCTCCGTTATCCGAAGATAGAAAAGATGGCTTACGCCCTGATCATGGCAGCAAGGAAGCTCCGCCCATACTTTCAGTCCCATTCGGTTGTGGTCCTCACCGACCAACCGCTGAAGCAAATCCTCCACAAGCCAGAAACCTCAGGTCGGCTTATGAAGTGGTCCATCGAGCTGAGCCAACACATCTCCTACCAGCCTCGGACTGCGATCAAAGCTCAGGCCCTCGCCGACTTCATCGTCGAGTCCACCATTCCCGAGGTCAGCCATGTTCCGAACGGACCCCCCATCTGGACAGTTTTCGTGGACGGTTCCTCCTGCAACAAGGGAAGCGGTGCCGGTATCATCCTGAACGGCCCTGATGACTTCGTCCTCCAGTATGCCCTCCGCATGAATTTCAAGGCCTCAAACAATGAGGCGGAGTATGAAGCACTAATCGCGGGCCTCGAACTTGCCCGAAGTGCGGGGGCGCAGTGCCTCCGAATCCATAGTGACTCTCAGCTGGTTGTGAACCAAGTTTTGGGCGAGTACGAGGCGCGAGACGAACGGATGGCGAAGTACCTCGCCAAGGTCCGAACCCTCATGGGCCGGTTCGAAGAGGCACTCATCCAACGAGTCCCTCGAGAGGAGAACTCGCAAGCCGATGCCCTCTCCAAGTTGGCCTCATCCTCCCTCCAAGGTCTCGAGCAGACCATCTTGATCGAGGTCCTCATGAAGCCGAGCATATAAGACGAGACCCTCAACTCAGTGGAGTCTTTACCGGTCCTGCTATAAGATAATTGGATGAAATCCTTAGTGGAATTCCTAAGGGACGAACTCCTCCCCGAGGACCCCAAAGAAGCTCGCCGAGTCAGAACCAGGGCCGAGCAGTATGTCTTGATCGAGGGGATCTTATACAAGCGCTCCTTTTCGCAGATTGACGGCCGACCATACCTAAGGTGCCTCTCCCCAGAACAGGCCGACTACGCCTTACAGGAGCTCCACGAAGGCATCGGCGAAGCACATTCAGGGTCTAGGTCTTTGGCTCGGAAAGCTCTGAATTACGGATACTTCTGGCCGACTCTCCTCCAAGTTGCCGAGCGACACGTTCGGCAATGTGGCTCTTGTCAGAGACATTCCAACATTCGTCGCCTCCCACAAGCCAACCTCGCCTCCCTATCAAGTCTTATCCCTTTCGCAATGTGGGGGATGGATTTACTAGGGCCTTTTCCTCCAGCTCCGGGCCAGTTCAAGTTCTTGGTCGTAGCCATCGACTACTTCTCGAAGTGGATTAAGGCCGAGCCCCTCGCCACTATCACCGAGAACAAGGTTCTTCAATTCTTCTGGAAGAATATCATCTGCAGATTCGGCGTCCCCCGTGTCCTCGTAACGGACAACGGGACTCAGTTCACCGGCGCCGCATTCCGAGCCCTGTGCGAAGACTTTGCCATCCAACAGCGCTTCTCCTCTGTCTCCCACCCTCAGTCGAACGGACAAGCGGAGAACGCTAACCGGCAAATCCTCTCTGGTATCAAGAAGAGATTGGACAAATGTTCCAAAGGCCTATGGGTCGACCAACTCTCCAATGTGCTGTGGAACTATCGCACCAACAAACGGACCCCCACAGGAGAGTCCCCGTTCAACCTCACCTATGGGTCCGAGGCAGTAATACCACTCGAAGTCGGAATACCCTCTCCTCGTCTCGCAGCCTACAATGAGGAACAGAATGCCAGAGACCTCCGGACGAACTTAGACCTGGTGGACGAGCTGAGGGAAAGAGCATCAATACGCCAACAGAACTACTGGAGGAGGGTCGAAGTGGCGTACAACAAGAAAGTCCGACCCACCGATCTCAAGGAAGGGGACTTGGTCCTCAGAAAGCTAGCCATCTCCTTCCCCAATTAGAAGAGCAAACTGGCTCCAAATTGGGAAGGACCCTACAAGATCACAAAGGTAGTTCGGCCCGGAGCTTATCGTCTTGAAGACCTGGAGGGCAGAGAGATTCCGAGGACCTGGAATGCCGACCACCTGTTGAAATACCAAGAAAGCGCCCCGGCGCCTCTCTAAGTATCACCGGGTGTCGAACCATTCCTCTCCTCTAACTTGTAACTCATTTCTTTAAGTTGTCATATGTAAAAACGGCTCGCCGTCAATTATCAATGAAGAATGCTCTTTCAGACTTATAAAATTGCTTGCATCTCTCCGCCTTTATTTTTTATTTTTATTTTTATTTCAACCAATGGTTCGGAGTCCAATGTCCGGCTCGACCCTACTTCGCAAGCTCGCTCATCAGCGAGCTAGAAGTAGGTCGCCGTTCGGAACTACTCCCACAACCGTTGAACTACACCAATAGTTCGGAGTCCAACACTCGGCTCGACTTTACTTCCCTAGCTCGCCCTTAGGCGAGCCAGAAGTAGATCGCCGTTCGGAACTGCTCCCACAACCGTTGAACTCTAACGATGGTTTCGGAGTCCAACACTCGGCTCGACTTTACTTCCCTAGCTCGCCCTTAGGCGAGCCAGAAGTAGATCGCCGTTCGGAACTGCTCCCACAACCGTTGAACTCTAACGATGGTTCCGGAGTCCAACACTTGGTTCGATTCTACTCCACAAGCTCGCTTCTCAGTGGGCTAGGAGTGGGTCCCCATTCGGAATTGCTCCCACAGCCGTCGAACTCTAACGAGGATCGGCGAGCCCACCCTTGGGTAAGGCTCGACTCGCCTCGCAACTTCGCGATAAAAGGAGACAGAAGCACCGCTCGGCACCTCCAGCCGAACGCTCCTGTCGCCAAACCACGAACAAGCGAGAGGTATGCTCGGAGCACACCACGTCGCTCGAACTCCTAGACCTCCGGTCGGCTGACGAGCAAGTGCCCATCCGAGCGTCAAAACGGAGAAAACTCACTTTCTCCTCAATTTTTGTGTAAGATCTCGATCAGACGGCCCAGATCTTGCTAGCAACGCTAAACGACAAGATAGCATTTTCTTGGGAACTGGGTCCATCTCAAGATTCGTGCCACGATCCAAAGGTTCAGATCGCGCTACAGCGCCGAACCACGAACTAGAGAAGGACCGGGTCGGAAACCTCGGCGCGACGAACACAGTCAGAACCAAAACAACTACGCAGAGCTACAAAGGACGTGCTAGTTCGTGAAAGAAATATTATTAATAATTGGAACACAGTACAAAACAACTCTTCCATACAATGAGGCCACAAAGCCTTAAAGAACAAAAGATACAACGCCGACCCACTACACTTGGTTTTTAAAAGAAAAATCATCAAACGTCCCGTTCGGTCGTCAGTCTAGCTACTTCGGCCGCCAGTTCCTCTTCCTCCGTCCGAAGCCCTGCCTCTACAGTCTACAGGTGACGGATCTCAAAGAGCAGATCATCCCTTTTGGCTACTACCTTCGCTAGATTGTGCCGAACGCACTGGATCCAAAGGGCGTTGCTGAAGGCGGTCGGCGAGTCTCCGTCCTCTCCCGTAGGGGCCATCTCGGCAATCCTGCTCTCCATACGCCGAATCTCGGCATCCCGCTGACCTAGGACGAGCTGAAGGTGGCCCCGCTCGCTCTCGGCTCGGTGCAGACCCAGCTCGACTTCATAAAGCCGTTCTCGGCATTTGGCCGAGCGCATCTCCGTCTCCCCCGAGCCAGCCTCGGTTCGAGCGTGATTATCCGAGCAATTAGGGTCGGCGTCTTGAGCTACCACCACGAGCTGAAAAGAGGAAGAGACGAACAACAAAATTTCAAAACGTTGCCGAAGTCCAACACTTCAAGAATTTTCCAAACAAACTTTCAGACTTGTATTCAGATATAGTAACTCTACATACAACAAGACCGACCCTACAACCGAGTTTTACAACAGCCAGAAGAAACATAAGATGACATGTTTAGTGCCTCTTCGGAAGGGGTACGCTTCGGTTGAAGGAAACGCGGGGACGGCGAGGCCTGATCTCCGAGCTCGATTCCAAACCAACGAAGCAAGATCTCCCTTCGCCACTGACCCCAACTGTGGCGCCGACCGAGGCACCGCTAGACGAGACGGCTACACTACTCTGAGCGTCAGCAGGACTCTGCCTAGCCGCAGGCAAACGAGTCGCAAGTTCATAGAAGGTAATCCCTCTCGCTTTCTTCGCGAGTACACGACGTACTGCGAACGTTGGCCCTCTCAGGCAGAGGCTTGAGCGACACGACCTCTTCCTCCAACTCGATAATCCTATCCTTCAGAGCATCGTCCTTCGCCGGCATCTTAAAACGGAGAGGTCTTGACGAGCCCGAGACATTGGCGCTATCGGTCGCGAGCCGTCGGTAATGGGTGACCTCGATCCCCCTGTCTATCGTAATCCTCCTAAGCTTGTCGACCTCGGCCAATAATTTTTTGTGCTCGGATGACACCTTCTCCAACTCGGAAGCTAGCTTCCCTTCTTCCGCCGAACGCACTTTCTCCGCTAACTCCAACGGTCGGATCTCATCCAAGAGCTCGTTGTTCTTCTGCTCGACGACGGAAAGCTTTCTACGAAGCTGCTCAGTCTCACCTTCGGGATAAGGAGCTTGGGGTTGCTTCCGCAGTTGCTTCAACTCGCGACAATACCCCCTCGCAGCTACCTTTATCTCCTCCAGCTTCAGGAACATATAAAACCGCTTCTCCCAGCTTAGTGAAAGCTCTCGCTTCGTTTTGGTCAGCTCCTTACGAAAGTACGAAACCTCCGTGATCGAACCAAACTTCACCTAAAAAGCAGAGATAAATCCGACGCCCAACACTTGGAGAATTTTAAGCCTACTCAAACACAAAATCCGGAGACTAACACTTGGAGAATTTTTTGGCCAAACAAAGAATGTTTTTATTCAAAACTCAAAAAAGCTTTACAAGAGCGGTGGCCAGTCCGCAGTTAGGCTTACAAAAAAAAAACAAACAAAAGACTAAAAGACGCAACCAAGTCAGGGGTCGACCTTTTTGTAGTTCGGGTCTGTCGACCCCTCGGCCCTATCCTCGCCCTCGACCTCGTCCTCGTCCTCGTCCCCGCTCTCGCTCTCCTCCTCAGAGTCCTCCTCCTCCTCACCCTCGGCCTCAGTTTCGCCCGGGCCTTCGACACCGTCGGTCTGTCCCTCGGGGCCGAGCATCGCCGGGGGAAGCTCCTCCTCCCCCTCCACAGGGTCGTAGAAGCGGTAGGAGGACGTGTCGAACCCCGGGTTCCGAGCAGCGATATGAAGAAGGGCTCGGCCGTACGCGTCCTCCATGTTCTTGAACATGTGATGCTCGGCCTCGTCCTGGACAGCCTTCTTCGCCTTCGCCACCTTAGACCGGTGCTTGGCCATGATCTTCTCGGCCCTCTTCCGAGCCCTCTCCGCCTCCGACCGAGCATTGGCCAACTCCTCCTTCAGCTTGGCATTCTCCCTCTCTGAGGCCTTGAGCTTGGCTGCCGTGTCCTTCGACCGCTGAACGGCGTCGGCCAGCTGCGCCTCTAACCCCGCCACTTCGGCTCCACGCTTTGCCGAGAGGAGTAGCTCAGCATCGAGCAGCTTAACTACTTTCGCGCGCTCCGACCTCTCCCGGTCGTACTGCGCTGTCAGCTCTTGTTCCTTGCTCGCGAACTCCTCGAGCAAGAAGTTGAAGTGGCAGAGGGTCTGAAAAGAGAACAAATCGTCAGGGTCCGAACCTAAAAACTTAGAAAATTTCAGAAAGAATGCTTCAATAAGAAAGTGTTCGGCCTACTCACCAACATCGTGTTCCGAGCGATTTGCATCGTCGCGTCCCCGACTTGACCAGCCTTAAGGGCCGCCCGGTCCTTCGGGGTCGGCAGGTGCTTCACCGCCTGCATGCAAATGTTGCCATCACCCAAAAAGCCATCGACTTTCATCACTTGCCAGTCGGGGACGAAGATCTGCTTGTGCCCCTCGGTCAAGATCTTCTCCGCATCGGCAGTGAGGGACGGAACTTGGAGGGATAGCACCTCGTTCACGCCGAACGCGCCGCTCGACGAGCCGGGAGCATCCCCCTTCGCCGTTGGTGTCGGCGCATCAGAAACTGGAGGATCGGAGGCCGTGACCTTCTCTTGCTCGGGATCGGCCTCCGGGACGATGACCTTCTGCAGGTCAGCGGTCTTCGGGACCAAAGGTATCTTCGGCGCTCGGCCCCCCTAAGGCCCAGTCGAGGGTCTCTTCTTTCTCGTCTCCTGCTCCCTCGCCTTGGCCTTCGCCATCAACGCCCTATAGTCCATCCTAGAAGACTCTGTACAAGCCGAATGAAAAAACTTAGACAAATTTTTCAAGAACTTCAAGCAAAGAGTAAAAATACCAGAAGCGTACTAGGGTCGATCGGACTGAGACCCCCTCGGAACAAGGCTTCCTCGATAATAACTTTCCAACTGAGCGTCGGCAAGGCAAGGAGCTTCTTGAGGACTTCCGCCTCCTCGTCACTCAGCACCGGCTCCTTCTTTGCCAGCTTGGGCAGGCCATCTCTCGACCATGTTATCGGAATCGCCCAGGGTTCGGGAGCCCGGACGATAAAGTACTTCTCCTTCCAATGCTTGATCGAGTCCGGGTTCTCAATCAACTTCACGCCGGTCCGCGACGAAAGATAGAACCTCTGCTCCTCTGCTCATTTCAGTTCGGCTGACACGGGCGGTAGAGGCTCCGAAGGAGGAACATACTTGGCTCAGCGCCGATCTCTTGACATCGGAGAACAAACGCCGGGACGTGCCTCTAATTGTTCGGCATCAGCTGGGCAGGGCTCAAACCGTACCAAATGAGAACCTCGATGATGAATGGATGAAGCGGAAAACGGAGCCCGACGGCCAAGGAGTCGAGGGGAAATACGCACACGTCAGCCGAAGACGATGTGCAGGCTCGGAAACCCGGTCCAGGGAGAAGTAGCCCGTACTCGGCAGGGATCTGGAATCCGGTCCGGATCCGATGCAGATCAGCCTCCGTGAGAGACGAAATGGTGTGGTCCACCTCGGACAACTCTCTCGGCTCATTCTCCTCTACCGACTTGGCAGTGCCCTGAGTCACCTTCTCCAACATCTCTTCGGAATAGCTCCAAATGCCCCCCACACTCGACAGAACGATCGGCTGCCGACCGAACTCCCCCGCCGTCTTCGGCTGCTCAATGATTGTAACCACTCCCTTACCCTTCTGGGACTTCGCCACAACCTCCTGGAGCGGCTCGGCTACTTCGCCACTCTTACTCGGCCGAACAACGGTCTGCTCGGTCGGCTCTAACACCTCCTTTCCTTTACCCGCTCGGCCGGCAACTTGGTCCGAGGTGGGGGTCTCATCCGAAGGGGTAATCTTAACCATTTTTCTAAAAAGAAAGGAGAGAAACTGACCTTGAAGTGACTGCAACGGTCGAAAAAGTTCGCCGGAGCAAAGAAACACCTAGCCGCGATAGCCAACAGCACCACCCGGGAGCTAAAAACTTCGATGGTGAAAAGTAAAAACTTGAGAGAGAAAGTAAAAGTGAAGAATGAGATTTGGGGTGGGGGAGTGAAGATTTATAGTAAAAAGAAACGTCTCTTGGGCTTCCTAACGTAAGGGCGCGACTTTTGGGCCGCTCTCGAAACGTCGCGAAGGCCCAAAACGACTTTGTCTTTTCACCAAGTCAAGTAGCTCGGCACGACGGGATCTAAATCCGAGCAACGTGCGATCCGAACCCAACAGCAAAGGGACCGGTCGGCTAGCCAAGCAGGTGCCCATTCGGCGGCCAGTACGTCGCTCGACCAACCGAACTCTCAGATCCCCGGTCGGCTAACCGAGCAAGTGCCTATCCGAGCGTCAAAACGGAGAAAATTCACTTTCTCCTCAACTTTCGTGTAAGATCTCGATCAGACGGCCCAGATCCCGCCAGCGACGCTAAACAACAAGATAGCATTTTCTTGGAAACTGAGCCCGTCTCGAGATTCGCGCCATCATCTGACGACTCAGATCGCGCCACATCGCCCGGACGAGACACTTCGGACCCAAGCGCTCCGCCCCTGTCTGAAGAAGCCAGAGAAAATTTTGATTAAAAGTTTTAAGGCACCACCCTCGGTGAGCCCCCCGGGCCCCAGGTCTCGGTCGGTTAACCTCTCACCCGTGAGCAACTCGAAGCCTACGGCCTCGGAGCCGAAACCACGAATCGTTCAAGGATTGGAGAGAAACCACCGTCTCGCGGGGCCCGGTCAAAAAGCAGATCGGCACACCTCCCATCTCTAACCCCTTCGGGCTGACAACCATCAGAAGCCGTCAGCCCGGAAGGAAGACAGAGATCGGAAGAGACCAATCATTCCGAAGTAGCTTGTCCCTCGGCTCTGAACTTCGGTCGTCACCTCTTCTGTCATGATCTCTGCTGACCCTGACACCCGCATCGGGGCCATCAGAGTCAGGAGAAGAACATGGCAGAAGAATGACCACCCATCCTTCCGAAGCAACTTGTCCCTCGGGTCCGGACTCCAGTCGTCACCCCTTCTGCCCTGATCTCCTCCGACCCTGACATCCGCATCGGGACCGTCAGAATCGGGAGAAGATCATGGCAGAAGGATGACCACCCATCCTTCCGAAGCACGCTGTCCCCCGAGTCCGGACTTCGGTCGTCAACTCTTCTGCCCTTATCTCCCCTGAACCTGACACCTCTGTCGGGGCCGTCAGAATCAGGAGAAGATAACGACGGAAGGATGACCACCCATCCTCCCGAAGCACCTTGTTCCCTAGGTCCGGACTCCGGTCATCACCCCTTCTGCTCTGATCTCCTCTGACTCTGACATCCGCATCGGGACCGTCAGAATCGTTAGAAGATCATGGCGGAAGAGTGACCACCCGTCCGACCACCTCAGGGTTAGGATTTTCCAAAAGAAGATAGGCGTCTGCCTTGACTCCGGTCATCACCTCTTCTGCTCTGATCTCCCCCGACCCTGACATCCGCATCGGGGCCGTCAGAGTCAGGAGGAGACCATGGCCGAAGAGCAACCACCCAAGGCAGACACCTCCGATGGCTAAAACTCCACATTGTTGTGACTGAAATTACAAGGGGAATGGGTATTTATAACCTCCCCTCCAAGAACCAGCCATTATGACCCACGGAAGCTGAAACACCTCGCATTAATTGGAGGGCACCATTCTTAATGACCCCGGGAAGTTGGAACGCCGCACAAATGCTCGGTGCCATTAATGCTCTTGGGAACTGAACCGTCTCGAGATTTGTTCAGCCGTTCAACGGCCCGGACCGCACTACCACGCTCGGATTATCGAACCATTAGACATCCGGTCGGCTAACCGAGCAAGTGCCCATCCGAGCGTCAAAACGGAGAAAACTCACTTTCTCCTCAACTTTCGTGTAAGATCTCGATCAGACGGCCCAGATTTTGCCAGCGACGCTAAACGACAAGATAGCATTTTCTTGGGAACTGGGCTCGTCTCGAGATTCGCACCACCATCCAACGGCTCAGATTGCGCCACGCCGCCTCGGACAATCGAGGCCTCAGATCTCCGGTCGGCCAACCGAGCAAGTGCCCATTCGGCAGCCCAGAACGTCACTCGGCCAACCGTGCCCTCAGATCTCCGGTCAGCCAACCGAACAAGTGCCTATCCGGTGGCCCAGAACGTCGCTCGGCCAACCGTGCCCTCAGATCTCCGATCGGCCAACCGAGCAAGTGCCCATTCGGCAGCCCAGAACGTCGCTCGGCCAACCGTGCCCTCAGATCTCCGGTCGGCCAACCGAACAAGTGCCCATCCGGCGGCCCAGAACGTCACTCGGCCAACCGTGCCCTTAGATCTCCGGTCGGCCAACCGAGCTAGTGCCCATCCGGCGGCCCAGAACGTCGCTCGGCCAACCGAACTCTCAGATCCCCGGTCGGCCAACCGAGCAAGTGCCTATCCGAGCGTCAAAACGGAGAAAAAAGCACCCGAACCATCACAACCGTTGGATGTTCCAGAAATTCGTGCTCCTGATGATGAACGGTCCAGATCTTGCCACGTGCGCTAAACGACAAGATAGCATTCTCTTGGGAAACGCGCCCGTCTCAAGATTCGCGCCACCATCCGTCGGCTCAGATTGCTCCACGTCGCTCGGACGGCCGAACCCTTACACCTCCGGTCGGCCAACCGAGCAAGTGCCCATCCGAGCGTCAAAAGCGAGAAAATGAATGCCGAGCGACTACAACCGTCAGATCTCTTAGAAATTCGCGCTCGCCCAAGATCAACGGTCCAGATCAGGCCACGCCATAAATCAGTATTTAAAAATCAATTTTTATTTATTTAAATCATTTTATTTATTTAAAAATTGCGAAAAATTGCTAAAAATTCGGGAAAATTAACTAATAATTCTAGAAAATAATTAAAAATTCGAGGGGATATTTTTAAGCCCCTGAACGAACAATTATTACCTAGAATGTACTATTAAGGCCCCCGAACGATTAGTTAACACATCGCAAAATTAAATAAATAGTCCGAAAAAATAGATAAAAACTGTCAAATACTCAACAAGGCTTCAGAACAGCTCACAGCTTCAAAAATCACCTCACTACCCCTTTCGAGATTCAAAACCCTCCATTCGGACTCCGATACAACTCCACTAGCCACTAAAAAAGTTAAACTACTCCTCAAAGGTTGATCACACTCAGACTTTAGGAGTGGGGGGCTCGTGATATAGCTAAGAATGGGGTTAAATCGGAACCATCCAGATTGGGCACGAATCCTGAAGCTCAGGGGTAAAACGGTAATTTCACATACAAACGGGTCCGAAACGGGTACTGGATCTCCTTCTCACAGATCCAATAACCCGCAAACGGATTCACTCCAACTGGGTACGGGTCCTGACCCGAGACGGACCCAGACCAACAAGAGGAAATCAGGGTCACTGATTTGACCGAATCAACGGACCTGATTTGCTCTCACCGGGGATCAGGGATCAGTTTCCTAAACAGATTGTGAGGATTTTACTCCTGACAGTTACACAGGAAATCAGGTCCCTAATCACTCCCATAGCGACTATAAATACCTCCCCCTTCCACTGTGACCGGGTAATCACTCTTTTTCCAACTTAAGCTCTTTCTTAATCATCACTGGTTACTGACAAGAGCGTCGGAGGGTGCGTCGCCGGAATCAACCCTGGTGTATCGTACTTCCTTGTAGGTTAGCGGCAGGAGTCAAAAAGAGTGGATCCGCTATTCAGGTTTTTCCCCGAACTCACAAATCTCATCTGTTTACCCCTACACCAGAATCAGCAGTAACAGATTGGCGCCATCTGTGGGAATCGAACCCACGACCACACGGTGACCGGGTAATCACTCTTTTTCCAACTTAAGCTCTTTCTTAATCATCACTGGTTACTGACAAGAGCGTCGGAGGGTGCGTCGCCGGAATCAACCCCGGTGTATCGTACTTCCTTGCAGGTTAGCGGCAGGAGTCAAAAGGAGTGGATCCGCTATTCAGGTTTTTCCCCGAACTCACAAATCTCATCTGTTTACCCCCACACCAGAATCAGCGGTAACACCTCCTAAAGTTCACAACCGGCCATGCTTGAGATGCTTTGCACGTGTACGTGCAATGCACGTGCATGCAACTAGTCTCCATTTAAAAAAAAATTGTACATTATATTTTACATAAAGATAATCTTTAAATTGTATCCTACATTACAAGTTGTATTTAAAAATAAAATAGCTCATGGGCTTTAGTTTTTGGGTCAAAATAATAATTTATAAAAAGAAAATAAATTAATTCAATTTGGGCTTTTAGAAAGAAAGGCTTTTTGTCTAATTGAAAGAAGGCTTTGTAAAAATAATTAAAAGCACATATTTAAATATCTATACTCATCATGATGAAAAATAATTACCAAAAATATTGCACGTGCACACTACGTGCAAAATAAAATAATTTTCATTAATGAAAATCAGTGCATTACAGAAAGTGTGTATGTATGATATAATATTATATAAATGAAAAGTAGAGTGATACGTGATATTAGTGTGACGCACATAGTGATGTGTGTTAAGTGATGGATATGAGAATGATTTCTAATCTAAGGATAAGTTGTGATATAAGTTGATATACCTTGGAATTGTGCAAAGGATCTACCCCCCCCCCCCCCCCCCCCCCCCCCGCTATTTCCATGGAAATAGTGGGAACTACCTGCCGAGGCACAACTTCAAGGTAGGGAGAGTGGTGATGGATATGTAGATGGGTGCAAATTTAGAATAATACTTTGATATAAAGTCGTATTTATGATGTTTTTATGTTCAGATTTCAGGTTGAATTTTATCATCTTGATATTCGTAAGTTATTCTATTTACTTTATACAGTTTAATTTATTTGCTAAACTAGTAAATTATACTTACACCAGACATGGCTAACCCGTGTTGTTTTCTGGGGGTTTGGGGAGTCCCTTCCTGAGGGTGGACATCCCTAACTCCCCTGCAGGTTTTGATAGAAGTGAGGTGTATAACTGTAAGAGGTGATATATCTATAGTGCTCTGATGAGGTATGAAAGCCCGTACCCACCTCGTTGTGGAGTATTAGGTTCTGTGGTTGGTTTTTGAAAATGTTTTTCTAAAATTTTTCTAAAAATCTTATAAGTTTTCAAAAGAATTTTTGGTTTTTAATTTGTATCTTGTATGTTATGAAGTATTATGCCCTTAGAGCCGTATTTATTATTGCATGTGTGATGTGGAATGATTTGGCCTGGGAAGGATTGAATTATATTATAAGTACCAAGATTTTTTTAATTGTTTGCAGAATTCTGTAAGGAATTGCTGTGAAAGAGCTAATATTTCAGTGAAAATTATGCCAAAATTTTTAATAAAATCTATGAGTATTTTTCTAAGTAAGAAATGAAGTAGATGAGTAATAGATTTAGTTAGTAAATATTTGAATTTAAAAAATGGGGTGGTACATATGTTTTGGATTATGATTGATGGTTTTTTTTTTGTTGTTGTTGTTGTTGGTGGTGGTGGTGGTGACTTGATAGAGAATTGTACATTGGATTATACTTAATTTATGTGTGCATTATTTTTGCATTGTGATTTGCTTGTCTTTTTTAGTTTGTAGTAAGTTTGATTATATTTATTGATCATTATATAATTTTATGAGCCCTTCAAAATTATTTTAGTCTGTGCAATTTGCACATGGTAACACCAATATAGTATTATTGTGAGTACATTTAAGTTTCACCGAAATTTTCTCATTTATAGAAGTGAGTCTTTTTCCCTCTCTCCTTGCACTATGAACATATACCAAAAAAATATAGCAAAAAAAAGATTAATGAATTAAAATAAAAAATATTTAAAATATAGCCCAAAAAAATTAATGAATTAAATAAAAAATTATTCAACATAGAATTAAATAAAAATTATTCAAAACGCTAGAGAAAAAATATAGCAATAAAAAAAGATTAATGAATTAAATAGAAATTTTAAAATATGGCCCCAAAAAATTAATGAATTAAATAAAAATTTATTCAACATAGAGTTAAATTAAAAATCGTTCAAAACGCTAGAGGAAGAAAATTAAAAATGATTCAACATAGAATTAAATAAAAATTATTCAAAACGCTAAAGGAAGGGCTTGAACCTTCGACCTCGTGGTTAACAGCCACTCGCTCAAACCAACTAAGCTACTCCAGCTATTGTTGAAAAATGCTTGCTAACTATTTCCACCACTTCTCGATTGTTAAAGTTCAGAGGCTTCGATCCATTTCGGGTATGAAATCGAAATCTTCAATTTTGAGTTTAGTTTAGACATTTGTTTTGAATTATGATTGATGGTTTTTTTTTTGTTGTTGTTGTTGGTGGTGGTGATGGTGTTGATTTGATAGAGAATTGTACACCGCATTTCATATCTAATTTATGTGTGCATTATTTTTGCATTGTAATTTGCTTGTCTTTTTTAGTTTGTAGTAAGTTTGATTATTTTTATTGACCATTATATAATTTTATGAGTCCTTCAAAATCATTTTAGTCTGTGCAATTTGTAAAAAGTAACACTAATATAGTATTATTGTAAGTACGTTTAAGTTTCACCGTAATCTTCAATTTTGAGTTTAGTTTAGAGATATGTTTTGAATTATGATTGATGGTTTTTTTGTTGTTATTGTTGTTGTTGGTGGTGGTGGTGGTGGTGTTGATTTGATAGAGAATTGTACACTGCATTTCATACCTAATTATTTGTGTGCATTATTTTTGCATTGTGATTTACTTGCCTTTTTTAGTTTGTAGTAAGTTTGATTATTTTTATTGATCATTATATAACATTATGGGTTCTCAAAATTAACTCCGTCATTACCTATCCCAAGCCAGGAATCCGGCAACAAACCGAGTAAGGAGGAGGGTTGCGTTAGGTAGTTGACAGCCAGGACAAAACTTTATCAAAACCTGAACATGAATCCTAATAATATACGCGCAAATGCTAGGGCATTTCCTACAAGCGATGCGTTGTACCTGCCTATGGGTGCTTCGAAAAATGTGCAAGGGGCGTCGCACCGGCGCTCGGCTGCGGTGAAAAATGGCAATGGTTCTTGCACCAATCTAGACGTGTGCAGGTAAAGAAACTAGTTCAGGAAAATAGGCCTAGGTTAGCAACTTGAAATATTGGAACATTGACAGGAAAATGCATAGAACTAGTAGTACTATAATTAAAAAGAATATTACTATAACTTATTTACAAGAAATAAAGTGGATAGGGGAGAAAGCTAAAGAGATATATGGTTTAAAATTATATTATACCGGTAAAATTAGAATTAGAAATGGAGTATTAATTTTAGTAGATAAGAAATTCAAAAGAGATGTAGTAGGTGTTAATAGGAAAGATGATAGAATAATACAAATTAAGCTTGTATTAGGGAAAAACATAATTAATATCATTAGTATTTATGCACCCCAAGTAGGATTAGATGCACAAGTTAAAAATAAATTTTGGGAAGATATGGATGAGATAATTCAAGGAGTACTCTTAGGTGAGAAACTATTTATAGGAGGAGATTTCAATGGACATGTAGAGGAATATAACATGGAATATGAGAGGGTGTATGGAGGACATGGATTTGGAAATAGGAACGATGGTGGAGAGGCTCCATTAGATTTTGCAGCTTCATATGATCTTATACTAGCAAAATACTTATTTTAGGAAGAGGGAGGAACATTTGATAACCTTTAAAAGTGGGGCAAATAGAAGCTATATTGATTTTTTCATCACTAAAAAGGTAGATCGCTTGACATGTAAAGATTGTAATGTAATACTGGGAGAGTGTTTAACCTTACAACATAGATTAATGGTATTGGATGTTAAGATTGAGAAACACTTATGTACAAGGAAGGAGACTGGGAACCCAAGAATTAGGTGGTGGAACTTGAAGAGAGAGAAACTAATTTTTTTTCGAGATAATGTCCTTAAAGGAGCATCATGAAATTGGTAAGGGAAGACAAATTTGATGTAGACTAAAATGGCTACGTAAGAAAAATTTCAAAGGAGGTACTTGGAGAATCTAAGGGTAGAGTGTTGCTGAATAAAGAAACATGGTGGTGGAAAGAAGAAATCCAAAATACTGTGAGAGAAAAAAGATTAACCTTCAAAATATGGAAAAAGATAGAAATGAAGATGATTTGGAGAGATATAAGACCGTTAGAAAAGAAGTTAAGAAACCGATAAGAGATGCAAAAGAAAAAGCTTATGATGATTTATACACAGAATTAGGAATAAAAGACGGAGAAAATAACATATATAAGCTTGCTAAACAAAGGGGTAGAAAAACTACATATCTAGATACAATTAGGTGTATTAAGAGCGATGATTCAAGAGTCTTAGTAAAAGATGAGGATATTAAGGAAAGATGACGAAATTATTTGGAGAAGTTATTAAATGAAAATGTTGTGGGCAAATTAAATATAGAAGACTTGAGGGAGAGTACAGAGCATATGTTTTTTCGTAGAATTAGGACCTCGAAGGTTAAAATGCTCTAGGAATGATGAAAATATGAAAAGCTTTAGGACCAAATAATATACCCATTGAAGTTGGAAGTGTCTTGGGGATGCAAGAGTGGATTGGCTAACAAAATTATTTAATAGAATTTTGAGGACTAAGAACTTGTCCGGTGAATGGAGAAAGAGTATTTTAGTACCTATACATAAAAATAAAGGAGATATACAAAGTTTCTCCAACTACCGAGGAATTAATTAATGAGTCATACGATGAAAATTTGGGAGAGAGTGATCGAACATAGATTGTGACTAGAAACTATAGTGTCTGAGAATCAATTTGGATTTATGCCTAGGAGGTCAACAATGGAACCAATTTATGTACTGAGGAAACTTATGAAAAAATATAGGGAGAATAAGAAAGATCTACACATAGTTTTTATAAATCAAGAAAAGGCATATGATAAAATCCCTAAAGACATAGTGATGTAAAATGTAATCCTAAATAGAGAATTTCCAAGAGTCTTAACGGATTAATTTTACCAACACGTAATGCGAATTAAAGTTAAAAATTTTAAACAGTGAATTGGTTTGATGGATTTTCAAGAACTGAATCACGTTTAACAATCCCAATTAATAATTCAATTATAACAATCAATAATTAAATCCCTAAGTGTTCTTAGCAAGTAAAAGATTCAATATTGACTTATACTCTAATCAAGCAAGTGGAACACTTAATCTCAATTGTTTTTGTGGACGACAGGCAAATAAGATAATATAATAGAGATGATAATTGATAAAGCAGTATAACACAAATATTTGTAAATTGGAAAGAGTATACCGAGAGTTCGAAGACCAATTGCGACAATCAAAGAGGAAGCTACTGTTGGAAATGGCGGGTGGCTGGATGTGGAGGTGGCCGAAGATGCGTTAGGGCGTCGAGTGGGGCAGCAACCTGGGGGCTCGGTCTGCTGCCGTCGTCGAAGGGAGAGGGGGCTGCGGATCAATAGGGTTGAAGTCGACTTGTGGTGGAAGTGGTGGCAGGCAGGACGCAGTCAATAGTGGGGTTTGGTGAGAGGTGAGGGGGTTGGAGTGGGTGTACGGTGAGGTGGTGATTGGGGATGGGTTCAGTGAAGGGGGTTGGGTTTTAGGGCTTCGATGAAGGAGAGGGGAGTTGACGTAGGCGTCGAGGTGGGGCGGATTGGGGGCGAGTCGACGGAGGAGGGAGGGGTTTTCAAGGTCGCGAAGTGGGGCTAGGGTTTCAATCGGGGTCGGGATTAGGAGGAAGGGGAAGAAGGTGAGGGAGAGAGGTGGAGGTAGGTGACGGTGAAGTAGGGTTAGGGTGATTTTGTAATTTGGGGAAATTAGGGTTTGAGTAATTTTATTTGGGGGATTTTTAATTTGTGGTAGATTTTAGAGTTAATCACTAACCCTAAAATTGTATAGGATTTATCACAAACCCTAATAATTAGATCTCAATTGTATCGCACAAAAAGAGACAGGAAGAGCAAAACTCAACACAATAATTTTTAATCAAGAATGGCATATATTTCTCATTAATCTCAAGGCCTATATATAGGCTCAAAACAAATCAAGATACAAATTTCAGAATATTCTCAAAATCTCAAAAATATTCTAATGCATAAAAAAAATTACATATGGCTATAATTGCCAAAAACAAATATGGTACTGAAATAAAATCCTAAATTAAATAAAATTAATGTCCTCATCATTCTCTCCGGGTGGGAAAGAGCTCGACCCAGTCGAGTTAAAACCAGTGATCCTGTCATGGTGCTCCAAAAGATCTGGATCCAGTTGCGGGAGCTCCTCACGATCACTGAAAGTGTCATCCAACTTCGGTTTATTCTTCCACCTCACCAAATATTTGTGCATACAACCATCTCTTGTAGAGATTATCTGATCATCTAAAATGTTATTCAATTCTTCGGTCGGTGGGTAAGTAGTATAAGGTAGAGGGGTAAATGTAGGAGTCTCACCATTAGGCTGTAGGGTAGGATCATTTATAAGAAAATTTCCAAGGTTGAATTTTGAGCATTCATAAAGTATTAGATCTTCAATATTGAAAGTCTTACTTATGCCAAAGCCTTCAGGAAGTTCAACGATATAGGTTTTATCATTGATTGTATGAAGAATCTTAAATGGGCCTGCAGCACGTATGTTCAAATTCTTAACGGATCCAGATGGAAACCGTTCCGGATGAATCGGAACCATCACTTCGTCACCAACATCAAGAGTTTTAAATTTCCTTCTTGTATCTGTTATTAACGTGTAGTTAAAATTATTCTCATTAATTTCCTTAGAAATTTCTCTATGCAAATCATGAATGCAGAATGAAAATGTGGATGCAGATTCTATGACTCTAGGATGTTCTAACACAGGGATAAAATCTATAGGTTGCCAAGTGACTTGGGAAGGGATTGGTGATTCTGGTACACTCAATGGAAGTGACTGGACAGACTGAATACAATTGAGAGATTGGTCATCTTCTTTTTCATCAAAGTCATCACTTATATTAGGTTCATAGGTAAACTCATTGTCGGGCTCATCAGCGATGACTGTGGTACCCTCTATTATATTGATCCTACTTGGGCTGGGACAGTTGCCAGCAATATGACCGTATCCCTTATATTTATAGCACTTAGTGAGAGAATCAATCTTAGAATAGTCTCTTTCAGTGTTCTTACCCGTGTTGTCATTTCTAAGTGGATAGGAGTTTAAAGTATGTTTGTTTGGGTAAGACTTGTTAGGGTACAGAAGAGAGGAGTGCTCAGGTCTAGAGGGGTCAGGAGGATTCATTCTGGTTGAATGATCCATCGAATCGCTAGACTTGTAATGGGAACTTGCTATAAGGAAATCCATATCGAGGACTATGGCATAGGCTGCCGCTAATGAGTCCATATTTCTATGAATTAGCTCGTTCCTCAAATCGGCTCGTAATCTAGCCCTGAACCTAGAGAGAGTTTGTTTTTTGCTCTCTTTACCTAAGGCATTGCAACGAATAAGAAAATCATCAAACTTATCAACATATTTTTGTGTGGGTTTGCTTCCTTGATAAAGTTGGTTCCACGAATCTAGCAATCGAATGTGGAACGATAACGGTACATATCTCTCAGTGAGCTTCTCTTTCATGGCTTCCCAAGTGGCTATGGGTGCAGGCCTCGGTCTCTGTGGGCATGTTCAAGATTGGTCCAGTGTCGTTGAGCTTTACCCATCAATTTCATAGTGGCAAATTTAACCTTCATGGCTTTGCTCATGTTAAACCACACAAAGTAGTGGTCCATGGCATGGATCCAATCGAGGTAAGTTTGGGATTCCATGTGGCCTTCATGACGGGGAATGTCAGCCTTAACGTTCTTCCTATATTGTTCGTTAGGGTCATGTTCTTGACGTCGACCGTCACGAACATTCCCTTGAAGGATCTGACGATTAGCATGAAGCTCAGGGACAATAGTTTGATTTAACTCCACTTTCTCAAGTCTCTAATTGATATTAGCGACAGTTGTTTGAATGGCAGCTAAGGTAGCAGAAATATCAGAGTTGTCCATCTCAGTTCGGGAAGGTCTAGGGTTCCTAGTTGGGTGATTTGGGAGGGATAAGAAAGGCTCTTCAGGATCAGGGATGGTGCTGCGAAGACGCATTCACCAAAAGTGAAAAACTAGGAGTTGTGTGTATGCTAGTTTTTTTTTTAATAATAAATCTGAAATAAAGAAAGAAAAAATAAAAGACTACACGATCCTAAATGAATGCAAAAATTGATGCCTAAATGATGTAAGAACTAGGGTTTTAAGAACCTTCGCTCTGATACCAAAATGATGTAAAATGTAATCCTAAATAGAGAATTTTCAAGATTCTTAATGGATTAATTTTACCAACACGTAATGCGGATTAAAGTTAGAAATTTTAAACAGTGAATTGGTTTGATGGATTTTCAAGAACTGAATCACGTTTAACAATCCCAATTAATAATTCAATTATAACAATCAATAATTAAATCCCTAAGTATTCTTAGCAAGTAAAAGATTCAATATTGACTCGTACTCTAATCAACCAAGTGGAACACTCAATCTAAATTATTTTTGTGGACGACAGGCAAATCAGATAATATAATAGAGATGATAATTGATAAAGCAGTATAACACAAATATTTGCAAATTGGAAAGAGTATACCGAGTGTTCGAAGACCAATTGCGACAATCGAAGAGGAAGTTACTGTTGGAAATGGCGAGTGGTTGGATCTGGAGGTGGCCGAAAATGTGTTAGGGCGTCGAGTGGCGCAGCAACCTGGTGGCTTTGTCTACTGCCGTCGTCGAAGGGTGAGGGGGTTGCGGATCAATGAGGTTGAAGTCGACTTGTGGTGGAAGTGGTGGCAAGCGGGACGCTGTCAATGGTGAGGTTTGGTGAGAGGTGAGGGGGTTGGAATGGGTGTACGGTGAGTTGGTGATTGGGGATGGGTTCAGTGAAGGGGGCTGGGTTTTAGGGCTTCGACGAAGGAGAGGGGAGTCGACGTAGGCGTCAAGGTGGGGCGGATTGGGGGCGAGTTGACAGAGGAGGGATGGGGTTGTCGAGGTCACGAAGTGGGGCTAGGGTTTCAGTCGGGGTCGAGATTAGGAGGAAGAGGAAGAAGGTGAGAGAGAGAGAGCTGGAGGTTGGTGACGGTGAAGTAGGTTAGGGTGATTTTGTAATTTGGGGAAATTAGGGTTTGAGTCATTTTATTTGGGGGATTTTTAATTTGGGGTAGATTTTAGAGTTAATCACTAACCCTAAAATTGTATTAGGATTTATCACAAAGCATAATAATTGGATCTCAATTGTATCACAAAAAAAGAGACACGTAGAGCAAAACTCAACACAATAATTTTTAATCAAGAATGTCATATCTTTCTCATTAATCTCAAGGCCTATATATAGGCTCAAAACAAATCAAGATACAAATCTCAGAATTTTCTAAAAATCTCAAAAATATTCTAATGTATAAAAAAAGATTACATATGGCTATAATTGTCAAAAACAAATATGGTACTGAAATAAAATCCTAAACTAAATAAAATTGATGTCCTCATCACATAGTAAGATGGGTGCTAAATAATAAAAGAGTAACTATTCGGTATACTGAGGTAATTAAGGATATGTATGAAGGGGTAACGACCACAACTAGAACAACCACAGGAGAGACCAGTGATTTTCCTATTACAGTAGGTTTACACAAAGGTTCGGCTTTAAGCCCCTACCTCTTTACTTTGGTTATGGATGAATTGACGTGAGGAATACAAGATGAGGTGACTTTGTGTAATACCCCGCAAAATAAAATGATTTATTTTGCATTATTAAATAATATTAAATTGGTAGAGTTGACTATTTTGACTATTTTCTAGAAATTGCAATTGAACGTGCAACACACGTGGAAAGTCAGAAAATTTTGAGTTCTTAAAATTTTATGGTTAACGATTGATTTTCCTCATTTATTTATGATATTTTAATTTTTTTGACTATTTTATGAATTTCTCAATTTTACACGTGCAAAACACGTGCAAATATTTTTGTGGTGCAAATCTCCACTTTTAGATTTCTGAATAAATTCTCCTCTTTATAATTAGGTATATCCTAAATTTTTGGAATTTTTGGAATAAATAAACCATTTTTGTAAATACTTCAAAAGAGGAAAATTTTGCCGTACTGGCCCACTTTTAGAAAATATTTGGCGCTCTAACCCACTTCCGAAAACAATTAGCGATCGGACCCAGTTTTGGACACGTCAGTATAAACCGTTTTGGAAATAACGACATAGGTTATTTACGTGCCGTTATTTCCAATAACGGCACATATTTTACATTTTTTTAACCATGCCGTTATTTGGAATAATGGCATCAGTATATTTCTCTGACAAGTTTGAATCTTCTGACTTTAAAAAATTCTCAGTGTGAAAAAAACTTATAAATAATGCCGTTATCCCCAATAACGTCATTCGAATGGCTGATGCCGTTATTGGAGATAACAGTATCAGTTATATATAAATGAACTCCTGCCGTTGTTTGGAAACAGCGAGGATGAATAATAAGTTATTTTTTATAAAAAAAATTATAACTGATGGCGTTATTTGGAATAACGGCATCAGTTATAAAATTTTTTTTTTTTTTAAATTAACTTATTCGTCAGAGACGATGAATAATAAGTTACTTTTTATAATAAAAATTTATAACTGATGCTGTTATTCCAAATAATGGCATCAGTATTGAGAATACCGTTATTTGAATAACGGCATCTGTTATAAGGTTTTCACACTTGCAATTTTTTCTTTAACTGTCGAAAAATAAAATAACCTATGCCGTTACTCCAAATAACGGCATGACACTTTTTTTAAATATAGATGCCGTTATTGGAAATAACGGCACGTAAATAACCTATGCCGTTATTTCCAATAACGGTTTATGCTGACGTGTTCAAAACTGGGTCAGATCGCTAATTGTTTTCGGAAGAGGGTCAGAACGCCAAATATTTTCAAAAAGTGGGTCAGTACGGCAAAATT
The DNA here is from genome assembly GCA_017893485.1 of Hemerocallis citrina. Taxonomy (NCBI): domain Eukaryota; kingdom Viridiplantae; phylum Streptophyta; class Magnoliopsida; order Asparagales; family Asphodelaceae; genus Hemerocallis; species Hemerocallis citrina. Next base: position 126,512,192 of record CM030363.1, on the reverse strand, counting down.
TTCTCAAAAGAGAGAGGCTTTTATGTAAAAAGCCATTTTATCTCAAACAAACAGTGAAAATTCGTTTTTTCTGATTTTTGGGCTTTCCATGTTCATCATTGAAAAGAAAATCTATTTAAGTTTTATTTAGAGTTGATTTGGTAAAGATTTAAACAAATATGGTGTTTTTGCAAATATGAAATTTAAGTGGATCTTGTGCAAATATTTTCTTGGGAAGTTCAAAGTAAAACTTTTGTGCAAAATTACCACTTTTAGTACAAATCCGATTTTTTTTTTATTATTTCTGGTCTATGCTTGATGGTTGGATAACTCAGTAGTAAAAAGATTTGGTTTTATTTTAAATTTATTTAACTTATTTAATTACTTTTTTTAAAGAAAGGTTTATATATGTAAAATAATAATTTGTTAAGGGATGTTTCCATAAACTTGTAAAACAATAAAAAGTCTAGATTTCGGCCTATAAAGGATCCCCTACAGCTGTCCCTCTCCTCTGCAAAAAATAAAATATATTTTACTATTGGTTTTCTTGGAGTTTTAAAGCGATTATCTTGGATTTTGCGAAAGAAGGGTTTTTTTCTCATTCTTTATTAATCAGTTTGATTTCTTCATTGAAGCGAGTGACATATATTTGTTTTCTTATTGTTCTAAGCATGTCGTATGTGATGATTTCTCTATTAGAAGGCATGTTGAATTTTGATGAATAGACGAATTAAAAATTAAATCTTTTTCATGAAACTATATTATTAATGATTGAAACCCTAATTTGATGACTTGAGATCGTTAAAGAACCTAATAGAAATTATGAGTAGGATGTTTTCAATCATATTATTGCTGATTTGAATGTATATATTGAGTTGTATGATGATCTTGAATAAAGGTAAACAAAATTTGAGTTAAGATGAACTTTACTGTATGTTGTTTGATCTTGACATTTCGATGAATAGAACACAATGCTCCTACCAACTCCCGCCTCCATTCCCATCCCCACCCCCAGCCCCCCTGGCCATCAACCCGGCCTTCCGACCCTTCTCTTCTAGATCTGTTCCCTCCTAGATCCTCCCTACCTCCTTGCTTTCAGTCCCCTCTCCTTTCCTTCTCCCTTACACCATCTCCCCCCCCACACCCCCCCCCCCTTCCCTGCGCTGGGTCGACTGTGTTGACGCAGTCCCCCCGCCTTCCCTCCCCCTGTTGCTTCTTCACCTTGATCCTGTTTTCGGACCTGTTGCTTCATCCCAATGCTGTCGGAGGCAGAGCTTCGTGGCTGTGAACCCATCGTGAGGGTAAGCCACCATACTGCTGCCCGTTCCCCATCTCCGGTGATTGAAGTTGCTAGGGAGTTGCAGACTCTCAGAGGTGCTCCGACGTTGATTGACTCAACGACGATGAACCACCTTCCCTCTGTCCTGTCTCCTCGCGTGCAGCAGCATGCTCAACACGCTGAGGGGGATCCCTCCGAGCTCAGAGCTGCTCCCCCTAAGCGGGCACATAAACATGCGCTGCCTAGGCTTGAGGGGGGTAGCAACTTTCATCATCGCTCGCGGGAGACGAGGCGAGGCGAGACGGGGCAGTCGACAGGACGGGCCCAAAGAGGGGGTCCGCCTACTAGCCCTTCAAGGCGTAAACGAACCCCCACGAGGGGACAGCGTCTTGCCCACCACCAGCAACGTCTCCCCCACTCCGATGGACTTCATAGGGAATCCCACAGGGTGGGCTACAGTTCAAGGATATCAAATAGCTACCGAAGTTCAGCCATTTCCCCCCCTCATCACAGAAGTTTCCCAAAGCAACTCAACAACAACACAATCCAGATACCTCACGGTCACAGAGACATACCCCACTCACCCCCCCCCCTACTCATATGTTGTCAGGGCCACAACCTCCCCAGCACCAATACCTTTTATCTCCAAATGTCCCTCTCCGTGACTCAATACCAAAGAAGCCGACCGTTGTCTGCCCGAGGTCCACCGATGGAGGGGCCCAGAGAGGGGGTCCACACGGTGGAGCGGGGGAGACAGAGTGTCTACCTCCAGTTGGTAGTGAGTCGGCGGACTGGCAGGAGGTATCTTACAAAAGAAACAGAAATTCAAAGTCTCCTCCGAAAACGACATTGGTACTTCAAAAAAAACAGCGTAAAGGTAAACGTCAACCGGTGCCTTGCTTCAATTGTGGGGAGTTAGGGCATTACCGATCGGAGTGCACCAAAGAAGTGAGATGCTTGCGTTGTATGATGTGGGGCCATCTCTCGTACAACTGCTCCAATGCCAGGACTTCGCACAATGACGAAGAGCGTCGTGTGTACAAGGGACGCTCTCCTGACAGCCCCACCTCCATCAAGCTAGCCAACAGCCTTGCGGCAATTAAGTCAGAAGAAGCTTGGCTGAGGCAGTGGTGCGCGGTGGCAAAAGCCACTGTGGGTCGACCTTCTGAAGCCCACATTCTCGCTGCCTTGAACTCAAAGTGGCCGTTGAGGGCGGATAGAGACTGGGTCGTCAAGAAAATGGGACCACTTATGTTTTTGGTATCCTTCCCCTCACCCCAGAAGCTGATCGAGGTCACCGGTGGCCACGCGATGGATTTTGGTCATTTTTCGTTGGAGTTTAAAGCCTGGACTCCAAGTTTTGGGGCTGAAAAACCACAAGGAGAGAGCTTCTGGGTGTGGATTCACAATGTCCCGCTTCATTTTTGGAGAAAAGAGGCCCTTCAAGAGATGGTCTCGGATTTTGGGTCGGTCGAAGAAATTGATGAAAAGACGGTGAGGAGGTCGGAGTTGGTTTCGGCAAGGATTAGAATTAGATGCAGAGACATCGCTCTAATGCCGAGGTTCGCAAAAGTATACTCGTATGACAACTCATACCTCGTCCGCTTCGTCCTTGACAAGCGAGTTGATGAAGAAATCGACCATGCTACCCCAACGCCTAATGGAGCGCTCCGAGATGGCAGAAGCTATAAACAAGCGACTGACCCAGCTTGGGATTTCTCCATTGATGGGTCGCATGAGGTGGAAAGAGCTCACAGGGAGGTGATCAAGGCGGCGCGAGACAGGGAAGCGCGCCTCGTGGCCTCAGGCGAGGGTCCAGGGCAAGGAGGAGCTAGGCGGGATGCCGATGATCAGCTTCAGGTCACTGGATCCAACGGCCTAGCGGCGCCGAACTCGGTACGGAGTCGATCCTCGTCATCACAGGCCTCAGGAGGAAAAGACAAGAATCAAAAGCAGATGCAGGTGGCGCATGCAGACCACCAGTTTGGCAGTCACCAACTTCGTGGCAGGAAGCCAGCTTCGGAGCAGGGCAGAGAGAAGCTTTTCTCTGAGCAAAAGACAAAAGAGAAAGCTATGACTACCAGAGAGTGGGTGGAGAAGGTTTGGGCAGAGCCAAAGGGGCTTAAAGTTGCCGCTTTGGACCCAGAATGCCAGAGATCAGTGGCCTCTTTGGGGTTGGAGTTGAGGGATGGCGACAAAGAACAGAGGGTGGCCAAGATTGGGCATGAAGCCATCGTTGAACCCCAAGCTCAGAGCGTTCTTGCCCTTAAGGAGAAAGGGGAGAATGGTTTGGCGTTTATTGAAGTGGCAGATGCCTTGGTTTTGGAGAAGCATGCCGCAACTACCCCCAATGCGCACTCGCCACGTGGCGAGGGAAGTCTGGGGAACGGCAGCTTTTCACACGAGGTCGCTTCGAAGTCTGGTGCTTGCGGTGTGCTGCACCGCGGGGTATCCGGTCCCAGCGGTGTGGTGCACCGCAAGGATTTGACTGTGGGCTGGGATTCCGCATCCTATGCGGGTACCTCCTCTACAGGGACTATGGGGGTGAGTGGGCCTGTTATAAAGCCCAATTCGAGTCGGGTATCCGATTGTGCTATTCTTGGGCCCATTGAGGGGTCCACTATAGCTGGCTTGGAAGCGGTTACTGCTCAATCTACGCCTTGTGGGCCATCGGAGGAGTCCACAGAGAGGGAGGCAGCTAGACAGGTACAAGCTCTACATGCAGTTAGTGAGGAGGACTGTGAAGACCGACTGAATCTAGACGTTGACTTTTCTCTTACTGATGAAGATTCAGGGGACTCAGATTTTATTGCCGATACTCAGAGGGTGTTATCACCAGAGATTGTGATTTCTAGTTTACCTGTTTCGCCACCGCAGCTCACGGCAGGGATGAGGGTACTTCGGTCACCCTTGAGGGCTCAGGCGGAGTCCTTGGATGACACTCAGAGGGGGTTTTCTCCAGTCTCAGCTCCAGGTTTTGGGTCGGGACAGGCCCGTAGAGCGGTCGGTTTCAGGGTTCAGCGTCCTACCAAGAGGGCTCATGTGGAGTCCTTGGATGACTATCTTGAGGTCGCCGCGGCAGCCAAGGCAGCTAAGGTCGACAATGGAGGTACGACTAGTTTTTTAGCCTCTATTTTAAATTTCATGTCAGATTCTGATGTTTTATCTCTAGCTATTACTTGTGGGTTAGAGGTCTGGGACACTGAACGTATTGCCTTACTCCTCAATAAAATTCGGGGTTGGGAAACACAAAGAGCTAGGACATTTGTCGATAAGGAGTCTGGAGTCGGCGCAGGGCCGACTATCATTCTCGAGGATGTAGCTGGCCCTACTCCCTCCACTACGATCTCCCCTATCAATTGTCCCCAATGAATACACTATTTTGGAACGTTAGGGGATTGGGGGATAGGGGAAAGAGGGGTATGGTGCGGGATGTCATTAACAATTCCAAGGCGGATATAGTTGGGCTGCAGGAGACCAAACTCCAGCACGGGCTCAAACTCAAAAGAGTGGGTGGTAACAGAATCAAGGAGTGGTTGTTACGCCCCTCTGTCGGTGCCTCAGGGGGAATTGCCATAGGGTTTAATTTGGATCTTCTGTCCTGCGAAGAGGAGCTTTGTGGTACGTTCTCCTTGACAGCCAGACTTAAGCGACGATCAGATGATTGGGTTCAGACGGTGACTGTGGTCTACGGGCCGAATGTGGCCACGGATAGAGAGGCCTTCTGGCAAGAATTGGCCGACATCCGTCAACGCTGGTCGGGCCCTTGGATTGTAGGTGGGGACTTCAACATTACTAGATTTGCTTTCGAGCACAAGGGAAGAGGCGCTAGCGACAGGCACCGAGAGGAATTCAATAGAGTTATCACGGAACTTGAATTGATTGATATCCCAATCAATGACAGACTGTTTACTTGGTCTAATTTGCAAGCGGATCCGGTTATGGCCAAGTTGGACAGGATTCTTGTCTCTATGGATTGGGAAGCTCTATTTCCGCTCGTTTCTGCCAGAACGATCCCCAAACCAACCTCTGATCACACTCCGATCCTCCTCGATGTGGGAAATCGGGGAGCTCGCAAGCCTAGGAAATTCAGATTTGAAAAGGCATGGTTGGAAATTCAGGGATTCCATCATATGGTTATGGAGAACTGGGCTCTCCCTATGGCCGGCAGGGACGCGGCGTCTCGGTGGTGTGGAAAAATCCGAAGACTCAGAAAGAGACTCTGTAGATGGAATCGGTCTAGATTCTCGACCATCTGGCGTGATAAAGAGTCCTTACTGGAAGGTATTGATGAGCTTGAGAGGGTGGAGGAAACTAGAGTCCTTTCGCAGGGAGAACGGAACAGGCTTCTCGATCTCCGTAATAACATTGCCAATCTGTATAGACTGGAAGAGATCAAATGGCAACAGAGGTCCAGGATTTCGTGGCTCAAAGAGGGAGACGCGAATACGACCTTCTTCCATCGGGTTGCAAGTGCTAGAAGGAGATCCAATCTCATCCTTTCAGTCCACACAGCTACAGGAACATCGCAAGATGAAAAGGTTATTTCCACCACATTCCAGTCATTCTATAAAGGTCTATTCGGGAAGAAAAATGACTTTCGGATCCCGATGGGGACTCACTTCTGGCAGGAGTATCATAGTGATTCAGGTCAGAACCTATCTTCCTTAGAGGTACCTTTCACGGAGCCAGAGGTCAAAACGGCCATTGATCAGATGGGAGCTGATAAGTCCCCTGGCCCAGATGGCTTTCCTATGCTGTTCTACCAGGTGTTCTGGGAAGAAATTAAAGGAGAATTTATGGAGGTTATGCTGGAATTTTTTCACAATAACCTGAGGCTGGGAATGTTCAACTTTGCAGAAGTCGTGTTGATCCCCAAACGGGAGGATGCTAAGTGCGTTGGGGATTTTAGACCAATTAGCCTGATTAACTGCTCGGCTAAGATCATCACTAAGGTCCTAGCCATTCGCTTGGGAGGCATCATGGACAGTCTTATCAGTAGAACACAGACTGGATTCATTAAGGGCAGGTGTATCTTAGACTGTGTGGCTACGGCTGAACAAGTTATCCACCACTGCCACAAGAGCAACTCCAAGAACTTCCTCCTCAAACTGGATTTTGAGAAAGCATATGATTCGGTGGACTGGGAATGTTTGCTAGAGGCGCTCAGGGGGAGAGGTTTTGGAGACAAATGGATCAGCTGGATCAAACAAGGGTTACACTCTAGCAAAACGGCAATTTCAGTGAATGGGAAACCTGGTCCCTCGTTCCCGTGCAAGAAGGGACTCCGTCAGGGAGATCCCCTGTCCCCACTTCTATTCACTATTGTTGCAGATGTGCTCAGAGAAATGCTTGATAAGTGTCAAAGAAAAGGGTGGATATCGCCTGTGGCCAGCAGCAATGCTAATCAGGGATGCACGATCCTCCAATATGCTGACGACACCCTGATCTTTGGTAATGGGTCTAGAGCGGAAACAATATGCTTTAAAGGGGTCCTTTACTGTTTTGAAGCCTGGTCAGGCCTGAGAATTAACTTCCATAAGAGCGCGCTTGTTCCTATTTCTCTGTCAGAAGCTGAAATTCGGGAGCATGCCACCATCCTCAACTGCGCGACGGAAGATTTCCCAATCAAATACTTAGGGCTTCCGCTCCGTCCAGGGAGGCTCACTAAGGCTGACTGGTTGCCTATTATAGACAGAGTGGAGGACAGACTCTCCGGTTGGAAAGGCAAATCACTTTCTCTTGGGGGCAGAGTGGTCCTCATCAATTCTGTGTTATCCAATCTACCCATTTACTACATGTCGTTTTTTGAACTCCCCAAGTGGGTGATCCAAAGGATCGATCGTATCAGGAAAAGATTCCTCTGGAAAGGGGCGGACTCAAACAAGGGAGGATACCACCTTATCAAATGGAATATCGCATGCATGAAAAAGAGGCACGGAGGGCTAGGCATCATTGACCTACGAGATATGAACCTGGCACTCCTGGGAAAGTGGTGGTGGAAAGTGTTCCATCACTGTGGGGAAGGATGGCAAGACTTTATCCAACCTTACCTTCGAGGGAAAGGGACAAGACAGCTAGGCTTCCGAGTAGGATCCAAAGTCTCCCGGTTCTGGAAAGGAGTTGCTAAAGCCAGCGGTCCTTTCAATTCAGCAGTCTCATCTCTGATCGGCAATGGTCGAACCACCAGGTTTTGGTGGGACAAATGGTGTGGTCCCCAGGCTCTTAAGGATGGTTACCCTGATCTGTTTGCTAAAACGAATCGCCCGAATATCTCTGTGGCGGAATCATGGAAAAGGGGGACGTGGAGGCCGCCCTTCCAAGGATCTCTGTCCCCTAGCTTGCTACTGCAACTACAGGACTTACAAACGCGCATAGTCCAGTCTGGGGTGATTTGTGCCCAAGGTCCAGATCACGTGCGGTGGGGACTTGAGCACAAGGGAGGGTTCTCGGTTAGATCACTCTACCATCGGATTCATTTCCGAGGATGCAGACCCAGTTGGGCAGCGGTACTTTGGAAGACAAAAACACCTTTAAAAATTAGAGTCTTCCTCTGGCTCGTGCTCAACAACGCCATTCTCACTAGAGAGAATCTTGCCAAGAGACAACCCCACATTGCGACCAATTGCGGTTTCTGCAACGTACAAGTGGAAAGTCTGAACCACCTTTTTCTTCACTGCACTAGAAGCAAGGCCATCCTGACAGAGGTGCTGAGAGCACTAGGAACAAGTTTAAAACTTGATTGTATGCATATTATAATTGCATTATTCGTGGATAAACTGATGTGAGTAATTGGGTTTGCGCATAACCAGTTGTGAAAAGGTTTAATGGATTAGACTTTAGAATGAATTTTGAGGGCCTCTTTTGAGAATGTAAGTACACAGATTTGATCATAAATTATCTGAAATTCTAAATTTAATAGAACCTATATTTTGGATTGATAAAACAAAAACCTTACACGCGAGTAAATAAATAGTGGTATGCTTGTTTGTGATCAAAGATAACAAGCACGTCCAATTCGATGCAAATGGTTTGGTTGTTGCAGTTTGGAATATGCCAGATGGATAAGATAACAAGAAAGGTTGATCACAGACGCCTCAATTCACTAACTTTGCAGCCAACTGCCAAGGATCCATAACTGGATTTATAATTAGTAGCGCATATGAAAGCTAATGGGCATCATAAATTAGCAAAACGTATTTCTTGATAGCATATATCTCCTTTTATTATTAATAAAAAAACCTACAGGCTCGCATGGACAGAAATAGCTTCTGTAATTAGAAAATGTAAGGACTAATTTGTTCGGCTATTAGCTTCATCCGTGCTTAATTATATTATTATGATATTACATTATTATTTATAACGAATCTATCACTATTAGCCCTCCTAGACAATTCTTGAAGCAAAAGAGAAGCGGGTGTGTTTTCGGGTCTGTCTGTGTGCAGGCCGAATTTTGGTTTTGTGGTTTTGTAAAGTTTTCAAATTGATTCTTGATGATTTCGATACTGAGATTTAAGTTAAGAAGTCTTGTTAACATGGATTAGGAAGTATCATCAGCGTAAATACGGAGACCGGCTTACCATAGAGTAAATCAGTAAATTGCCAGGGAGCAGGAACCACTGCAAAATATGCATATTTCCTATGACAGTATAAACACATAAACATGCCCTTAATACTAGACTGGATTAAGTAATTATACAACCAAAATGATTCTGGAGGATGTAACTTGCATCAAACATAATTGATGCCGGTTTTGTATCAGTCCAAAGTGCAGAATATTTAGCAATATGAATTATACTAGGGTAAAAGACAGAAATGATTGTATGTTTTTTCTTTTCAGAGAAGCCTCAAAATCTAGATTTGTTTGTCGAGATATACGGAAACAACAAATAGGGAAAGAAATTATCCTTCCTATTCTTTCCTGAAGGTATCCATTCATTGCAACTACTTATCTTTTTTTCACTAGCTATTCCAACTACTTAGCATAACATTATTTTATCTTCCCCATGAAGTCTCCTCTCCAAGGAAATTTTGTTTCGATCTTTCTATTCCTGTTTTGAAGTCTGCCGAAGTAGATTTGGTGATTTTCATCAAGTTTTGGTTGAGATAGTGCTGGTATTGAATCCGAGCATTTTTTTTTCTACTCCTAATTGATGTGTTTTGATTGTTTAAACTGATGCATTTTGAAAGTCCTAATTTACTTTGTCAACCATCAAGAAAACTAGTTCTGTACCTTTAGTTAATGTTACCGCTAAATCTGGTGAGGGGACAAACAGATAGTATTTGTAGATTCTTAGGAAAATTGAATAGCAAAATCTGAAACCTTTCCACCAGAGTTTGACCGTTGACTCCCGCCGTTCACCTGCAAAAAGTGCAAGACACCGGGGTTGATCCCGGCGACGCACCCTTCGACGCTCAAGTTAGTAATCAGGGATGATTATGAATGAGCGTTAACTAGCAAAAGATTGATTACATCTTAATGGTGGTGGATGGGGGGTATTTATAGCCGTCTTTGGGATCAGTTTAGGAATGAAATCCCTAATTCCCCGTGAAAGGATAGAGTGAATCAGGGCCGTTGATTTAATACAATCAGAAACCCTAATTCTATCCAGCTGGACTGGGTTTCTTGTGGGTTGGGACCCGCACCCAGTTAAGGCGGATCCGTTCGTATGTTATTGGGCCTTTGTAGAAAAGACCCAGTACCCATCTCAGACCCGTTTATAGGTGAAATTACCATTTTACTCCCAAGCTTTAAGATTCGTGCTCGATCTGGACGGTTCCGATTTAACCCCATTTTTAGCCATATCACGAGCCCCCCACTCCCGAAGACTGAGTTTGATCAGCTTTTGGAGAGTAGTTTTACTGTTTTAATGGCTTTCGGAGTTGTATCGGAGTCCAAACGAGGGGTATTGAATCTTTGTATGAGGTATTATGGTAATTTTCGAAGCTATTTGCGCGCTCAAGGTTGTTCTTGAGCTCTCTTGGACTTCTGGTGATTTTTCTTAATTTTTATCTATTTTTTGGACTATTTATTTAATTTTGCGAAGCAGTGATTTGTTATTCGGGGGTCTTAATTGACTCTTCTAAGCAATAATTATTTACCCAGGGGCTCAAAAATATTTCCCCAAATTTATAATTATTCTTTAGAATTTTTAATTAATTTTTCCGAATTTTTAATCATTTTTTTGCAATTTTTAAATAAATAAAGCGATTTTAATTAATAAAAATTATTTTTAATTCCGAATTATGACGTGACGTAATTTGGGCCCTTTATCAGCTTTGGGCACGAATTTTGGGGAGATCTAGTGACTGTGCTTGCCTGGAGGAGTGATTTCCTTCATTTCTTGGCGTAAATACTTCGCATCGTTGCCGACCCCCTCCCAACGCATGTTGTTAGAGAGGCCGAGGTCTGGAGGGGTTCGGCGACTTTTGTCGAAGAGCAGGGATATCTCGGCTAAGCTTCAACGTGAAGAGATGGTTCGGTTAGCTTTGGCCGAAGTCCGGAGGAGGTTCGGCGAGTTTTGGTCGAAGTCCGAAGGGGGTTCGGCGCGTTCTGGCCGAGGTCCAGAGAAGATTTCTTCCCTGTAAGAAGGTCGGTGCCAAGAACGCTCGGCAAGGCGTGCCGAGGTCCATTTTTTCCATGTAAAAGGGTCGGTGCAAGAGCGCTCGGCAATGCGTGCCGAAGTCCATTTTTTCCATGTAAAATGGTCGATGGCAAGAGCGCTCGGCAAGGCATACCGAAGTCATTTTTTCCATGTAAAATGGTCGGTGGCAAGAGCGCTTGGCAAGGCGTGCCGAAGTCCATTTTTTCCATGTAAAATGGTCGGTGGCAAGAGCGCTCGGCAAGGCGTGCCGAAGTCCATTTTTTCTATGTAAAATGGTCGGTGGCAAGAGCGCTCGGCAAGGCGTGCCGGAGTTCATTTTTTTCATGTAAAATGGTCGGTGGCAAGAGCGCTCGACAAGGCATGCCGATGTCCATTTTCTCATGTAAAATGGTCGGTGACAAGAGCGCTCGGCAAGGCACGCCGAAGTCCATTTTTTCCATGTAAAATGGTCTGTGGCAAGAGCACTCGGCAAGGCATGTTGAAGTCCATTTTTTTCATGTAAAATGGTCGGTGGCAAGAGCACTCGGCAAGGCGTGCCGAGGTCCCAGAGCAAGGTTTTTTGCTCGTTTGGGCGTCGGTGCCAAGAGCGCTCGGCAAGGTATGCCGAGGTGTAAGAGTAGATTTGATGGCTAGGAAATGACAGGCTGGGCTGATGACTGTTGAGCTTCTGACAACTTTGACCGTTGGCCATTATTGCGACCGTACTTCTTGGCGTGGTAATTGATGTGACGGTACAGCTCCTTTTGTCGCTTTGCATAAATGGGCCTAACTGTTGGTCTTCTTTAGGCCCATCATCCTCGTTTTGTGTGCCAAGCTCTATAAAACTCCACCCCCTCCCTTATTTTTCACTTCTCCAATTTTTTTACTCAAGTGATTATTTTCTACTAGCAAGAGCTCACAGTGATCGCCGACTGTTTTCCGATTAAAATTCTGACCATGACTGTCCCTTCAAGGTAACTTATACTTAGTTTATTTCCAAGTATCAAAATATCTCTTTCTCCCATTTTTTAGCCCTCCCCCTCTGCTGGCGATGCACCGTCTCCGAGTCCCAAAGCTCGCACTGACAAGGGCAAGAAGGTATTTGGTCGAGACACTATTGTGGAAGATCCGAAGCGTATGGGGGAGTTCGGCAGGTTGCCAGGGGAGTTGACAGGGCTCCATAGGGTTTGGGAGCTTCCGAAGGAGCACGCCGAGCGCATAGTTCACGGGAGGGGGCGCACCTTCGAGGAGAACGTGGCAAAGGAGACCTCAGAGGCGGACAACACGGTTTCCATCCTCGGCGAGGTGGACTTGGCAGCGATCCGGGTTTGCTTCCAAATCACGGAGCGAACTAATGCTGCCGGGTCCCGAGGTTAGGGCCAATTCGCCGGTGCCAGTAACCATGTGTTTCTGGCCAGTCATGCCTTTATCGCCGATGCTCGGCTCCCTCTCCACCCATTCGTGATTCAGGTCCTTAGGTGGTGTTGCCGCTGAATCTGGTGTGGGGGCAAACAGATAGTATTTGTGGGTTCTTGGAAAACTTTGAATAACAAACCTGTATACCTGTTCCGCCGGAGTTTGACCGTTGCTCCCGCCGTTCACCTACAAGAAGTGCGAGACACCGGGGTTGTTCCCGGCGACGCACCCTCCGACGCTCAAGTCAGTAATCAGGGAAGATTATGAAAGAGCGCAAAAATTGGCTAAAAATTTATTACCTCTTAATGGAGATGGATGGGGGGTATTTATAGGCGCCGCTGGGATTAGATTAGGAATTTAATCCCCCTGTGGTTAGATAAGGAATGTAATACCTAATCCCCAGTGAAGGGATAACTATGAATCAGGGCCGTTGATTAGGATTGAATCAGAAACCCTAATTCTATCCCTTCTGGACTGGGTTTGCTGCGGGTTGAAACCCACACCCAGTTGAGGTGGATCCGTTTGCGGGTAAGTGGGTCTTCGGGGAAGATAACCAGTACCCGCTTCAGACCCGTGGGTGGGTGAAATTACCGTTTTACCCCTGAGCATCAAGATTCGTGCCCCATCTGGACGGTTCCGATTTAACCCCATTTTTAGCCATATCACGAGCCCCCCACTCCTAAAGACTGAGTTTGATCAGCCTTTGAGGAGTAGTTTAACTGTTTTAGTGGCTAGTGGAGTTGTATCGGAGTCCGAATAGAGGGTTTTGAATCTCGAAGGGGGTAGTGAAGTGATTTTTGAAGCTGTAAGCTGTTCTTAAGCTTTTCTGAATATCCGACGGTCTTTATCTATTTTTTCGGATTATTTATTTAATTTTGCGATGTGTTAACCAGTCGTTCGGGGGCCTTCACAACACATTCTAGGCAATAATTGTTCGTTCAGGGGTTCAAAAATATTCCCCCGAATTTATAATTATTTTCTAGAATTTCTAGTGAATTTTTCCGAATTTTTAGTAACTTTTTCGCAATTTTTAAATAAATAAAACGATTAAAATAGATAAAAACTGATTTTTAATACCTATTTATGGCGTGGCTTGATCTGGGCCCTTTATCTGTGTTGAGCGCGATTTTCTGGGCGATCGGACGTTCGTAGTCGCTCGGCGGCTTTTTTCTCCATTTTGGAGCTCGGATGGACACTTGCTCGGCAGCCGACCGGAGGTCTAGGGGCTCGGCAGTCCGAGCGATGTGGCGCGATCTGTGCCGTCGGATCCTGGCACGAATCTCGAGGAGGCGCGTTTCCCAAAAAAAACGTTATCTTGTCGTTTAGCGCACGTGGCACGATCTGGACCGTCCATCACCAGAAGCGCGAATTTCTGAAAGATCCAACGGTCGTTGTCGCTCGGCGGCTTTTTTCTCCGTTTTGGGGCTCAGATGGGCACTTGCTCGGTAGCCGACCAGAGGTCTAGGGGTTCGGCTGTCCGAGCGACGTGGCACGATCTGAGCCGTTGGATGGTGGCACGAATCTCGAGACGGGTCCAGTTCCCAAGAAAACACTATCTTGTAGTTTAGCGACGCTGGCAAGATCTGGGCCGTCTGATTGAGATCTTACATGAATGTTGAGGGAAAAGTGATTTTTCTCCGTTTTGGGGCTCGGATGGGCACTTGCTCGGCAGCTGACTGGGGGGTCTGAGAGTTCGGCTGTCCGAGCGGCGTGGCGCGATCTGAGCCGTTGGATGGTGGCACGAATCTCGAGACAGGCTCAGTTCCCAAGAAAACACTATCTTGTCATTTAGCGACACTGGCAAGATCTGGGCCGTCTGATCGAGATCTTACACGAGTGTTGAGGGAAAAGTGATTTTTCTCCGTTTTGGGGCTCGGATAGGCACTTGCTCGGCAGCCGACCGGGCTCTTTGATGTTGGGGTCGGTTCGCACGTCGCTCGAATTTAGATCCCGTGTGTGCCGAGCTATTCGACTTGTATTGAAACGTTCCGCCTTTTCGCCAACCATTGCTGCTCGGGTACAAAGTCGTTTGGGCTTTCGTAACGCTTCAAAAGCCGATCAAGAGTCGCGCCCTTACGTTACAAAGTCCAAGAGACTTTTTCTTTTACTATAAGTCTTCACTCCCCCACCCCCAATCTCATTATTCACTTTTACTTTCTTACTCAAGTTTTTACTCTTCACCATCGAAGTTTTTAGCTCCCGGGTGGCGCTGCTAGCTGTCGCGGCAAGGCGTTTCTTTGCTCCGGCGAACTTTTTCAACCGTAACAGTCACTTCAAGGTCAGTCTCTCTCCTTTCTCTTTAGAGAAAATGGTTAAGATTACTTCTTCGGATGAGACCCCCGCCTCAGACCGAGTCGTTAGCCGAGAGGGTAAAGAGAAGGAGGTGGTAGAGCCGACCGAGCAGACCATGGTCCGGCCGAGCAAGAGTGGGGAGGTCGCCGAGCCACTCCAGGAGGTTTCACCGAGGTCCCGGAAGGGTAAGGGAGTGGTTACGGTCATAGAGCAGCCGAAGACGGCAGGGGAGTTCGGTCGACAGCCGATCGCTCTGTCGAGCATGGGGGGAGTACGGAGCTACTCCGAAGAGATGCTGGAGAAGGTGACCCAGGGCACCGCCAAGTCGGTGGAGGAAAACGAGCTGAGAGAGATGTCCGAGGTGGACCAGATCTCTTCGATCCTTACTGAGGCTGATCTGCATCGGATCCGGACTGGATTCCAGATCCCTGCCGAGTATGGGCTACTTCTCCCCGGACCCGGTTTCTGAGCCTGCACGTCATCTTCGGCAGACACGTGCGTTTTTCCGGTCGACTCCTTGGCCGCCGGGCTTCGTTTGCCGTTGCACCCGTTCATTGTCGAGGTCCTCAATTGGTACGGCCTGAGTCCTGCCCAGCTGATGCCGAACACTTGGAGGCATGTCTTGGCATTTGTTCTTCGGTGTCAAGAGATCGGCACCGAGCCAAGTCTGTTCCTTCTTCGGAGCCTCTACCGTCCTTGCCAGCCGAACAGGAACGAACAGAGGTTCTACCTTTCGCCGCGGACAAGCGTGAAGTTGATCGAGAACCCGGACTCGATCAAGCATTGGAAGGAGAAGTACTTTATTGTTCGATTTCCTGAACCCTGGGTAATTCCGATAGCTTGGTCGAGGGAGGGCCTGTCCAAGCGAGCAAAGAAAGAGCCAGTGCTTAGTGACGAGGAGGCCGAAGTCCTCAAGAAACTCCTCGGCCTGTCGACGCTTAGTTGGAAGGACATCACCGAGGAGGCCTTGTTCCGAGGGGGTCTCAGTCCGATCGATCCCAGTATGCCTCTAGTATTTTTACTTTTTCCTTGAAGTTCTTGAAAATTTTTCTAAGTTTTTTCATTCGGTTTGTGCAGAGTCTTCCGGCATGGACTATAGGGCATTGATGGCGAAGGCCAAGGCGGCTAGGGAGCAGGAGGCGAAGAAGAAGAAGAGACCCTCGACAGGGCCTCAGGGCGGCTGAGCGCCGAAGATACCTTCGATCCCAAAGACCGCCGACCTGCAGGTGGTCGTGCTCCCAGATGCTGATCCCGAGCAAGACCAGGTCGCGGCCTCCGATCTTCCTATCTCGGATGCGCCGACTCCAACTGCGAAGACAGATGCTCCCGGCTCGTCGAGCGGCGCGTTCAACGTGAGCGCGGCATTAGCCCTTCAAGTTCCGCCTCTCACCGCCGAAGCGGAGAAGATTCTAACCGAGGAGCATAAGCGGATCTTCGTCCCCTACTGGCAAGTAATGAAGGTCGACGGCTTCTTGGGGGATGACAACATTTGTATGCAGGCGGTGAAGCACCTGCCGACCCCGAAGGACCGAGCGGCGCTTAAGTCCAGGGAGGTCGGGGACGCTTCAATGCAGATTGCTCGGAACACGATGTCGGTAAGTAGACCGAACACTTTCTTCTTGAAGCATTTTTTTTCGAAATTTTCTAAGTTTTTAGGTCCGGATTCTAACTGTTTGTTCTCTTTTCAGACCCTTTGCCACTTCAACTTTTTGCTCGAAGAGTTCGCGAGCAAAGAACAGGAGCTGATGGCGCTATGCGACTGGGAGAGGTCGGAGCGTGCGAAAGCTATAAAGCTGTTCGAAGCCGAGCAACTCCTCTCGGCAAAGCGCGGAGCCGAAGTGGCGGGATTGGAGGCGAAGCTGGCCGAAGCTATGCAGCGGTCGGCAGACGAGGCAGCCAAGCTCGAGGCCTCGGAGAAGGAGAATGCCGCGCTTAAGGAGGAGCTGGCCAAAGCACGGTCGGAGGCGGAGAAAGCTCAGAAGGAGACCGAAAGGGTCATGGCCAAGCACCAATCGAAGGTGGCAAGGGCGAAAAGGGCTGTCCAGAAAGAGGCCGAGGAGCACATATTTAAGAATATGGAGGATGCGTACGGCCGAGCCCTACTTCATATCGCAGCTCGGAACCCGGGGTTCGACACCTCCTTCTACCACTTTTACGACCCTGTGGAGGGGGAGGAGGAGCTTCCTTCGGCAATGCTCGGCCCCGAGGGACAGGCCGACGGTGTCGAAGGCACGGGCGAGACATAGGCCGAAGGTGAGGAGGAGGACGGCTCCGAGGACGAGGACGAGGACGAGGACATAGGAATCGTCGAGGGGTCGGCAGACCCGAGCGACAAAAAGGTCGACCCCTGACTTGGTTGCGTCTTTGGTCTTCTTTTTGCTTCTGTTTTTTTTTTGTAAAGCCTGACTGCGGACTAACCACCGCTCTTGTAATGCTTTTTGAGTTTTGAATGAAAACACTTTTTGCTTGGCCAAAAATTCTCCAAGTGTTAGACCTCGGATTTTGTGTTTGACTAGCCACAAAATTTCTCCAAGTGTTGGGCATCGGATTTATCTTTGCTTTTCAGGTGAAGTTTGGTCCGATCACGGAGGTTTCGTATCTTCGTAAAGAGCTGAAAGAAACGAAGCGAGAGCTTTTCCATAGCCGAGAGAGGCGATTTTATATGCTCTTGAAGTTGGAGGAGATAAAAGCAGCTGCGAGGGGGTATTGTCGTGAGTTGAAGCAACTACGGAAGCAACCCCAAGCTTCTCGTCTCGAAGGTGAGATAGAGCGGCTTCGTAGGGAGCTTTTCGTTGTCGAGCAAAAGAATAACGAGCTCTTGGCCGAGATCCGTCACTTGGAGGTAACGGAGAAAGAACATTCGGCGGAAGAAGAGAAGTTGGCTTCCGAGTTGGAGAAGTTGTCATTCGAGCGCCAAAAGTTGTTAGCCAAGGTCGACAAGCTTAGGAGGATTACGATAGACAGGGGGATCGAGGTCACCCATTATCGACGTCTTGCGACCGATAGTGCCAATGTTGCGGGCTCGTCAAGACCTCCTCGTCTGAAGATGTCGACAAAGGGTGATGTTCTGAGAGATAGGATTATCGAGCTGGAGGAAGAGATCACGTCGCTCAAGCCTCTGCCTGAGAGGGCCAACGTTCATAGTACGTCGTGTACTCGCGAAGAGAGCGAGAGAGGGATCACTTTCTACGAACTTGCGACTCGTTTGCCTGCGGCGAGGCAGTGTCCTGCTGACACTCAAAGTAGTGTAGCTGTCCCGTCTAGCGGCGCCTCAGTTGGCACCACAGTTAGAGTTAGCGGCGAAGGGGGATCTTGCTTCGCTGGTTTGGAATCGAGCTCGGAGGTTAGGCATCGCCGCCTCCGCATTTTCTTGAACCGGAGCGTTCCCCATCCGAAGAGGCACTAAACAAGTTGTATTATGTTCCTTTAAATTATTGTAAAACTCTGTTGTAGTGTCGGTCTAGTTGTATGTAGAGCTACTTTATTTGAATAAAAACCTTTGCTTTGCTTCTGATGCTGCGTTGGGAATATTGGCTTCATGTGTTGGACTTCGGCAATGTTTGAAATTTTGTTGTTTGTCTCTTCTTCTTTTCAGCTCGTGGTGGTAGCTCAAGACGTCGAGCCCACTCACTCGGATGACCACGCTCAAGCCGAGGCTGGCTTGGGGGTGACGAGGCTGTGCTTGGCGAGGTGCCGAGAGCGGCTCTATGAAGTCGAGCTGGGATTGCGCCGAGCCGAAAGCGAGCGGAACCATCTTCAGCTCATCCTAGGTCGGCGAGACATCGAGATCCGGCGTCTGGAGAGCAGGATCGCCGAGATGACCCCCATAAGAGAGGACGAAGGTTCGTCGACCGCCTTTAGCAACGCCCTTCGGATCTAATGCGTTCGGCACAATTTGTCGAAAATAACAGCGGAGAGGGACGATCTGCTTTCTGAGATCCGTCACTTGCAGACTGTAGAGGCGGAGCTTCGGACGGAGGGAGAGGGACTGATGGCCGAGGTTGCCAAACTGACGACCGAACGGGACATTGATGATCGTTTTCAAAGCCAAGTGTAGTGGGTCGGCATTGTAATTTTTGTACTTTAAGGCCTTGTAACCTTGTTGTATGAAAGAGTCGCTTTGCACTGTATCCTAATTATCAATAACATTTCTTTCTCGAACTTGCATGTCCTTTGTAGCTTTGTGTAGTCGTTTTCTTTGTGACCGTGTTCATCGCGTCGAGGTCCCTGAGCCGGCCTCTTGCTCGTTCGCGGTTCGGCGACATGAGCATTCGGCCAGTGGTGCCGAGCAGCGCTTCGGTCTCCTAATCTTGCGAACTTGCGAGATGAGTCGAGCCTTACCTAATAGTGGGCTCGCTGACCATCGTAAGAGTAGTTCGACGGTTGTGGGAGCAACTCCGACTTGCGAACTACTTCTAGCTCGCTTAGGAGCGAACTTGCGAGGTAGAATCGAGCCAAGTGTTGGATCCCGAAACCATCGTTAGAGTTCAACGGTCGTGGGAGCAATTCCGAATGGCGACCCACTCCTAGCCCGCTTAGAAGCGAGCTTGCGGAGTAGAATCGAGCCAAGTGTTGGACTCCGGAACCATCGTTAGAGTTCAACGGTCGTGGGAGCAATTCCGAATGGCGACCCACTCCTAGCCCACTTAGAAGCGAGCTTGCGGAGTAGAATCGAGCCAAGTGTTGGACTCTAGAACCATCGTTAGAGTTCAACGGTTGTGGGAGCAATTCCGAATGGCGACCCACTCCTAGCCTGCTTAGAAGCGAGCATGCGGAGTAGAATCGAGCCAAGTGTTGGACTCCGGAACCATCGTTAGAGTTCAACGGTCGTGGGAGCAATTCCGAATGGCGACCCACTCCTAGCCCGCTTAGAAGCGAGCTTGCGGAGTAGAATCGAGCCAAGTGTTGGACTCCAGAACCATCGTTAGAGTTCAACGGTCGTGGGAGCAATTCCGAATGGTGACCCACTCCTAGCCCGCTTAGAAGCGAGCTTGCGGAGTAGAATCGAGCCAAGTGTTGGACTCCGGAACCATCGTTAGAGTTCAACGGTCGTGGGAGCAATTCCGAATGGCGACCCACTCCTAACCCGCTTAGAAGCGAGCTTGCGGAGTAGGATCGAGCCAAATGTTGGACTCCGGAACCATCGTTAGAGTTCAACGGTCGTAGGAGCAATTCCGAATGGCGACCCACTCCTAGCCCGCTTAGAAGCGAGCTTACGGAGTAGGATCGAGCCAAGTGTTGGACTTCGGAACCATCGTTAGAGTGAAGAGTAAAGGCAGAGAGATGTAAGCAATTTTTACAAGTAAAATACGAAAAAACTCTTTATTGATGACTAATGGCCGGCTGCTTCTAAAGTTGCGAGCCGTTATTACAAGAGTGAAATAAAAGAAAAAAAATTATAAGTAATAGGAGAGGAACGGTTCGACATCTCGAAATACTTAGAGAGGCGTTGGTGCTCTCTCTTGGTATTTTAAGAGATGGTCGGCATTCCAAGTCCTGGGGATCTCCCTGCCTTCAAGATCTTCTAGTCTGTATGTGCCGGGAGGACCACTTTGGCGATCCTGTAAGGTCCCTCCCAATTCGGGGCCAATTTGCTCTTCTGACCTGGGAATGAGATGGCCAACTTTCGGAGGACCAGGTCCCCTTCTTTGAAGTCCGTGGGGCAGACTTTCTTATTGTATGCCAACTCGATCCTTCTTCGATAGCTTCGTTGACGAATGGCAGCTCTTTCTCGGATTTCGTCTATCACGTCAAGACTGGCTCGGAGGTCTCTGGCGTTTTGCTCTTCTTCATAAGCTAATAGACGAGGAGAGGGTATTCCGACTTCTAGGGGGATGATGGCCTTGGACCCATAGGTGAGATTAAATGGGCTCTCTCCTGTGGGGGTCCGTTTTGTAGTGTGGTAGTTCCACAGCACGTTGGGAAGCTGATCGACCCATAAGCCTTTGGAACACTTATCTAACCTCTTCTTAATGCCGGAGAGGATCTGTCGGTTAGCATTTTCGGCTTGGCCATTTGATTGGGGATGAGAAATGGAGGAGGACCGGTGCTGGATGGCAAGGTCCTCACATAGAAATTGGAAGGCAGCCCCGGTGAACTGTGTTCCGTTGTCTGTTATCAAGACCCTAGGGACGCCGAATCGGCAGATCACGCTCTTCCAGAAGAACTGAACAACCTTGTTCTCGGTGATCGTGGCCAAGGGCTCGGCCTCTATCCATTTCGAGAAGTAGTCGATCGCCACGACTAAGAATTTGAACTGTCGGGGAGCTGGTGGGAATGGCCCTAGTAAATCCATCCCCCACATTGTAAAGGGAATCGGACTTGATAGGGAAGTGAGTGGAGCTTGTGGTAGGCATCGGATGTCGGTGTTCTTCTGACAGGAGCTGCATTGCCGAACGTGCCATTCGGCGTCTCGTAGAAGAGTGGGCCAGAAGTATCCGTAGTTCAATACTTTGCGGGCTAAGGATTTGGATCCTGAATGTGCCCCGCCAATGCCCTCGTGAAGTTCTTGTAGGGCGTAGTCTGCCTATTCGGGGGAGAGGCATCTCAGGTAGGGTCGGCCGTCTACCTGTGTGAAGGAGCGTTTATATAAGATACCTCCGATCAGTGTGTAACGCTCGGCTCGAGTTCTCACTCTTCGAGCTTCCTTGGGATCCTCGGGGAGGAGTCCATCCCTTAAGAATTCGACGAGGGGTTTCATCCAATTGTCTTCGAGCAGGACAGGCAGCGACTCCATAGAGTCGGGGGTTTCGTCCTCTATACTTGGCTTCAGAAGGACTTCTATCAAAACGGTCTGCTCGAGACCTTGAAGGGAGGAGGAGGCTAGTTTGGAGAGGGCATCGGCCTGAGCATTTTCTTCCCGGGGTATGCGTTGGATGAAGGCTTCTTCAAACAGTGCCATGAGGCTCCTGACCTTGGCTAAGTATTTAACCATCCTGTCATCACGTGCTTCATATTCGCCGAGGACCTGATTCACGACTAGCTGAGAGTGCTAAAAATCCTGAGGTGCTGGGCCCCTGCATTTCGAGCCATTCCAAGGCCGGCTATGAGTGCCTCGTATTCTGCTTCGTTGTTCGAGGCCTTGAAGTTGATACGGAGGGAGTATTGGAGGATGAAGTCATCTGGGCCTGCCAGAATGACCCCTGCCCCGCTTCCCTCATTACAGGAGGATCCGTCCACATAAACCGACCAGACGGGTGGTCCCTTCACTGTTTGGCTGGACTCGGGGATGGTACTCTCAACTATGAATTCTGCTAAGGCCTGAGCCTTGATCGCGGTCCGAGACTGATAAGTTATATCATGCTGGCTCAGCTCGATAGACCACTTCATAAGGCAGCCCGAGGTCTCTGGCTTGTGGAGGACCTGCTTCAGTGGCTGGTCGGTAAGAATGACCATCGAATGGGACTGAAAATACGGGCGAAGCTTTCTCGCGGCCATCACCAGGGCATAAGCCATCTTTTCTATCTTCGGGTATCGGAGCACGGCATCCCGAAGCACCTTGCTCACATAGTAGATGGGCCTCTGAGCCCGGTCTTCTTCCCTTACTAAAACGGCACTGAGAGTCTGCTCGGAGGCTGCCGGGTAGAGGTAAAGGGGTTCTCCAGGAATTGGTTTGCTGAGGAGAGGGGGATTGACGAGGTAGGCCTTGAGCTGGTCGAAGGACTCCTGTTGCTGTTGGCCCCATTCAAAACCTTTAGCCCCCCTGAGGGCCTTGAAGAAGGGGAGGCATTTCTCCCCAGACTTCGAGAGAAAGCGCTCAATGGCGGCTAAGCGGCCTATTAACCTCTGAACTTCCTTAACATTTTTGGGAGGGGCCATGTCTAATATGGCCTTAATTTTCTCAGGGTTTGCTTCAATTCCTCGTTGGCTAACCATGAAGCCGAGGAACTTCCCTGAAGAGACTCCGAACGCACACTTGTTCGGATTGAGTCTCATGTTGTGCTTTCTCAGAACGTCAAACGCTTCTTGGAGGTCGGTCACATGATCGGCACCTCGGATGCTCTTTACACGCATGTCGTCAACATATACCTCCATATTACGGCCGATTTGGGCTTGGAAAACCTTGTTGACGAGGCGTTGGTATGTGGCTCCTGCGTTCTTCAGACCGAAGGGCATAACCCTGTAGCAATAGTGGCCCTGATCGGTCACGAATGATGTCTTCGGGATATCCGGGGGGAACATCCGGATCTGGTTGTAGCCTGAGAAGGCGTCCATGAAGCTGAGGAGTTCATGTCCCGAGGTGGCATCAATCAAAGTGTCAATACTCGGAAGAGGGAAGGGATCCTTGGGGCAGGCCTTGTTGAGATCAGTAAAATCAATACAAATCCTCCAAGTCCCGTTGGACTTCTTCACCATTACCACATTCGACAACCACTCGGGGTAGTTCACCTCTTGTATGAACCGGGACTTCAAGAGCTTGTCCACCTCCTCTTTTATAGCTAGCTGACGCTCAGGGGCGAACTTGCGCCTTTTCTGCTGAACCGGTTTGGACCCCGGAACAACGCTGAGGTGGTGGACTAAGAGCTCTTCGGAGATTCCGGGCATATCTGCAGCTGACCAAGCAAAAAGGTCTCGGTTCCTTCGGATGCACTGTACAATGTCTGAGCATAGAGCGGACGGGAGGGTCTTGCTAACAAAGAACTTGCGAGTTGGGTCCTGCTCAGAGAAGAGCACTTCCTCCAATTCATCCACCGATTCGGATGTCGGCCGGGCAGCATCCTGGGGGATTTCCAAAGTTTCTAAGGAGAGGACGGGTCCGAGGGTAGAGGTCATGTAGCACTTACGGGCCGTTTCTTGATTGCCCCTTACTTCCCCTACTCTGGCCCGAGTGGGAAACTTCATTTTGAGGTGGTAGGCAGAAGGGACAGCTTCAAGGGCGGCTAGGCCGGGCCGACCTAGAATGACATTATAGGCTGCGGGGACATCTACGACCATGAAGTCCATCGACTCCGTTCGGGTGGTAGGAGTTTTGCCAGCAGTTACGTCGAGAGTGATTACCCCTTCAATAGTCACTGGCACTCCCGTGAACCCATGGAGCGTGTAGCCGGCGGGCATGAGTCTGTCTCGGGAGAGCTTTAGGCCTTTGAAAGCGGCGAGAAAGAGGATGTTAATGGAGCTGCCGTTGTCCACTAGGATCCTCTCTACTTTGAAGTTCGCCATGTGGAGGCTGATGACGAGTGCGTCACAATGAGGGGTGCGGACACCTTCAAGATCTTCGTCTGAGAATGTGACAGGCACTCCGAGGCCTTTGGGAGGAGGGGTGGCGCGAACTGAATTAACTTCTCTTATAAATGCCTTTCGAGAGGAGTTTGAGGAGCCCCCCATAGGGCCCCCATGGATGAGGTGCAGGACACGCTCCTCCTCGAAGTCGGGCATTTCATCGCGTTCCGGACGCTTATTAGCCCCCCGAGGCGGGGGAGGAAGTTCGGCTCGGTCCTTTCTAATGAACCTGGTCAGCTGCCCCCTCTGGATGAGGGCTTCTATCTCATTCTTCAGGGCCCGACAATCATTGGTGTCGTGCCCATGGTCCCGGTAATAATGGCACCACTTCTCTTTATCTCTTTTCTTGGCAGGGGTGTTCATCCTCGGAGCAGGAGGTATGATCCCTTCCTTTTCAACTTCCATCAGAATGGTAGAGACATTAGTGGTGAGGGGAGTAAACTTGTCGAATCTGGGGGGGAGGTCGGCGCTGGCCGGCATTATCCTTCTGGAGCTTCTTGGCTCCTTCCTCTTCTGTTCCCTTCCTCTTAAACCCGGAGGTAGACCCCTCCAAGTTGGGGCGGTGCTCGGCTTCTTCGGTCCTAATATACTTTTCGCTTCGGAGGAAGAGGTCAGAAAAGTTCTGTGGGGGTTTCTTGGCGAGGGAGGAGCGGAGGTTGGAATTGAGGACATTAGATTGAAATGCTGCTGCAGCGACCAACTGGTCGAAGGATGCTATGGACCGGGCTTCAGCTGTGAACCTCTTCACATAGTCTCTCAACTTCTCACCCTTCTTCTGGTGAAGGTACAGTAGCGAGATGCTGGTCTTCTCAGTTCTACGGCTACTTACAAAAGGGGTGACGAAGAGGGTCTCGAATTGCTCGAAGGAGAATATTGAGGACGGGGCAAGGCGAGAGTACCATTCTCGAGCTGGACCCTTGAGAGTTGCGGGGAAGGTTTTACAGAGTAAAGCATCGGATGCTTGATGGATGAGCATTAGGGTCTTGAAGCTCTCGATGTGATCAATGGGGTCGGTCTCCCCAGAATAGGTCTCAAATTGAGGGGGTTTGAAGTCGATCGGCACAGGTGCATCCATTATGGTTCGGGAGAAAGGAGGTCTGCTAGGACGAAGGGTCCTTCCTCTAAGTTTTTCTTCTCGGTCTAACTGACCCAAGCGCCTCTCCATTTCATGGAGACGGCGGTACACAGCGTCGTCCCTTCGACGGTAATCAGCTGAGCCTTTAGACTCATCTTCGTACGAGGGAGAGCGGGGGCTACGACGACGGTAGCTCCTAGAGCGGCAAGGACTTTGCTCATGCCGGGAGTTGCTGGGAGCTGGAGGAGGAGATGGGGACCGTCGGCGAGGACTTCGGACTGGAGGAGGAGAGGGGATCTTGGGTGCATTGGTGTTGGGACGGAGATTGAAAGCTTGTAGGACGGTCGCTTGGAACTGCTGGAACTCGGCACGGGTAATGGGTGCCTCATTGTTCCTAGGCTGTTGCCGACCTGCAGGGGAGTGTGGCCTTCTTCGGTAATGCTCGGGGGACTCTCTCCGCCCCCTTCAGATAGGGGACCTTCTGCATTCTCGGCGGCGAGGAGACCGCTCATCCGGACGGTGTTGGCGGGAGGTTCCCTCTCGGGCCCGCTTTTCATCCAGATGGCGGCGAAGATCCTCATCCTTCTGCCGATTGAGGGTGGTGTTGCGGAGACCGGAAGCTCGAGGATGATGGGAGGCCATAGAGTCCGAAGAGGCGTTGTGGATGGAGACGTGGTCCTGGTGAAGAGGTTGTTTCTGAGGGTTAGGACCCTTAGGAGGTGGCTGATTCGGATGAGGAGGAGGAAGGTCCTATTGGAGCGGATCTTCCGCTAGAGGAGGGAGTTGCCCCTGCTGTTGGGTATGCTGGATGGGAATTTCTTGCTGCTGATCGGGGTTGGGTCCTCGGTTGGACCCTCTGGATCTGACTTTTCTAGGAGGCATGGCCGGAGCGGGTCTGACCAACGGGAATAGGGGAGGTTGCTATCGTTAGATTCCCACAGATGGCGCCAATCTGTTGCCGCTGAATCTGGTGTGGGGGCAAACAGATAGTATTTGTGGGTTCTTGGGAAACTTTGAAAAACAAACTTGTATACCTGTTCCGCCGGAGTTTGACCGTTGCTCCCGCCGTTCACCTGCAAGAAGTGTGAGACACCGGGGTTGTTCCCAGCGACGTACCCTCCGATGCTCAAGTCAGTAATCAGGGAAGATTATGAAAGAGCGCAAAAATTGGCAAAAGATTGATTACCTCTTAATGGAGATGGATGGGGGGTATTTATAGGCGCCGCTGGGATTAGATGAGGAATGTAATCCCCCTGTGGTTAGATAAGGAATGTAATCCCTAATCCCCAGTGAAGGGATAACTATGAATCAGGGCCGTTGATTAGGATTGAATCAGAAACCCTAATTCTATCCCTTCTGGACCGGGTTTGCTGCAGGTTGAAACCCGCACCCAGTTGAGGTGGATCCGTTTGCGGGTAAGTGGGTCTTCGGGGAAGATAACCAGTACCCGCTTCAGACCCGTCGGTGGGTGAAATTACCGTTTTACCCCTGAGCTTCAAGATTCGTGCCCCATCTGGACGGTTCCGATTTAACCCCATTTTTAGCCATATCAGGTGGTTTGGGGTCAGCCCCATTCAACTTATGCCGAACGCGTGGAGAGTCATTAACGGGTTCGTGTTCCACTGCTAGACAGCCGGGGTCGAGCCGGAGTTGAGGGTGCTCCGGACGCTCTACCGGCTTCACCAACAGAACCAGTCTGAGTTCCGATATTATTTGGCCCCGAGGCATGGCGCTCGGCTCGTCGTCTGCCCTGACTCCATCAAACATTGGCGCGACAAGTATTTCATAGTGCGGAGCTGCGAGGCGTGGCCCATACCCTCCGGTTGGGTGGAGGGGGTGACGAAGTGAGTGAGGGAGTAGCCAGTGCTTCACCCCCAAGAAGAAGATACAGTTCGGGTCCTTCTCGACCGGCCCAAGTTCGACTGGCGAGATCTGATCGAAGACGTTCTCTTCAGGGGAGGGCTCTGCCGCGTAGATCCTAGTACGCAGCTTTTTCTATATTCTTTTTTCTTTTTACTTTGCTCATCATAACTTGTCTTTTAACCAACTTCTCGCTTGATGCAGAGGCCATGGACTACGAAGCAGTGCTAGCGCAGAGGGCCGCCCTCGGAAGCAAGGCGCCTAAGAAGCGCAAGAGGGTCGCCACCAAGCTGTCCGCTCCGAAGGCTGCAAAGGTCGCCAGTGCCACCGAGGAGGTGGAGGTCGTGACCCCAAGGAGGGCTCCAGATAGCCGCTGCGCTCCCGATAGCCGCTGCGCTCGGGATGGAGGTGCCCCCGCTGACGGTGGATGCCGAGGAGCTCCTTACAGAGGAGCACAAGAAGATCTACGTTCCGGACTGGCAAGTTTGGAAGCTCGACGGATTCCTCGTTGACTCGACGTCGAGCATGCAGGCGGTGAAGCACCTAGTGACGCCGAAAGATCGAGCCGCCATGGACGCCGGCCTCGTGGGCGATGATGCCATCGAGATCGCTCGTGCGGCGGTATCGGTGAGTATCGATTTTCACTATGTTTATAGCTTGCACATTAAATTTTCTGACTTCTTTCATTCCTTGTTGTTATGCTACAGATAACCGTCCACTTCGGTCATCTCATGGAGCAGATGACGGAGCTGGAGAAGGACCTCAAGAGTGAGGCCGACCGAGCTCGGGCTGAAAAAGGCTCGAATCGCCAACGAACTTGACAAGTTGAAGGTCGAGTTTGAGGGGAAGGCGACGAGGCTCGAGTACCTTGAGGGCCTCGTGATGAAACTCGAGGGCGATCTTCTTCGGCAGAAGGAGAAGTCGGCCAAGCAACTGGCCGAGGCGGTGGAGGCTAAGGCTGCGGCGGTGAAGGATGCCGAGGCGACCACCATGGCTAAGGCGCAAGGCTTCCTCGCTGCTAATATGGCTTAGGCGTATGCCCAAGCCATCGCGCAGGTGTCGGAGCATTATCCCGAGGTCGACTGCTCCGGATGGCGGCTCTTCCCGGACCACGTCGACGGCTTCGACCCCGAGTCGGAGGAGGAAGGAGGGGACGACGAAGATGATGTCGAGGTTGAGGTTATTGGCGAGGTCCAGGGGTCAGTGGTGACTTCGCTGGCGATGGTGCCTCCTTCAGGGGAGTCCGACCCCGTCCAATCTCGTCGCCCCGGGAAAGAGGTCGTCCCCTGACTTCTTCTTCTTCTTCTTGTTTTTTTTTTGTCTTTTGAGCTATTGATTGTATTGCCTAATTGCGGACTGGCCACCGCATTTTTGTGATGAATGAAAATACAACTTTTGAGCTCGACCTTGTGTTTCTTTTGAGTGGTTTTGAAATTCGACTAAGTGTTTAAACACAAGATTTTAGTCTTTGCTAGGCGCTTGTAGCCTTGTTCAGGAGTCGGATGTGAAGCAAATTTTGCTAACATTTACTGAGCGTTCTCATTTTCTGCTTTGTACTTTTCAGCTCGCCGAGGTGACCTAGTCTGCCGAACCCATCCGCTCCGGGGAGGAGTAACGATCCGAGGTCAGCTTAGGGGCGACGAGGTTGTGTTTAACCAGGTGTCGAGAGCGCCTTTACGAAGTCGAGTTGGGGTTGCGCAGGGCCGAGAGTGAGCGGAACCATCTGCAGCTAATCTTAGGCCGGAGAGACATCGAGATTCGGTGGCTAGAGGGTAGGCTCGCCGAGATACCTCCCGTAGACGAGGATGACGGCTCGTCGACAGCCTTCACCAATGGGCTGAGGCTTAAGTGTCTCCAACACTCTTTGTCGAAGATGACAGCGGAGAGGGACGATATGCTCATTGAGGTTCACCACCTGCAGATTGTGGAGGAAGCGCTTCTAGCAGAAGAAGAGGAGTTGACGACGGCGGTGGGCAAGCTGATGGCCGAACGCGACGAATTGACGGCAGAAGTCGACGCGTTGAAGAGGGCCATAGTGGACAGGGGTATCGAAGTCACTCAGCTCCTCCAAATCATTGTCAGCCATCCTAGCACCCCGAGCTCCGCAGTGTCTATTCGCTTCGAGGTGGACGTAAAAGATGACTCTCTGAAACAACGGATAGCCGAGCTGGAGGCGGAAATGGCTCGCCTCAAACTGCGCTCGGGACCGATCAACGTCAGGAGCACTTCGTGCACTCGTGAAGAGAGCGAACGAGGGATTTCCTTCTACGAGCTTGCGACCCGTTTGCCTATTGCTCGGCAAAGTCCGGGCAATGCCCAAAGTGGTGTTGCAATGTCATCGAGCGGAGCGTCTGTTGGCGCAACTATTAGGAGCAGTGCCGAGGATACGTCTCAGTTTGCCGGGCTAGGGACCAGTTCTGAGGTTAGGCATCGCCGTCCTCGTGTTTCTTTGAAGCGGAACATCCCTGCGCCTAGGAGGCGTTGAAGCTCTCTTGCTCCCCAAACTTTGTGTTTTGTCTAGGTGTTTCGAGTCAGCTTTGTAGTTTTTGCTTTTGAACTCTTGTAACCTTGTTGTAAAGAAAAATTTGTCTTGTACTGTCTTCCTAAATTTAACAGAAACAAGGCTTTTTTCCTTCTTTGGACTTGTGTGTTTCGTTCATTCCTGTGTTGTTGAATTATTTGTTACCATCTTTAACGTGCCGAGGTCCCAGAGCAAGATATTTGCTCGTTTGGTCGCCGGTGCCAAGAGCGCTCGGCGAGGCGTGCCGAGGTCCCAGAGCAAGGTTTTTTGCTCGTTTGGGCGTCGGTGCCAAGAGCACTCAGCAAGAGGCGCCGAAGTCCCAGAGCAAGGTTTTTTGCTCATTTGGGCGTCGGTGCCAAGAGCGCTCGGCAAGGCGTGCCGAGGTCCCAGAGCAGGATTTTTTACTCGTTTGGGCATCGGTGCCAAGAGCGCTCGGCAAGGCGTGCCGAGGTCCCAGAGCAAGATTTTTTGCTCGTTTGGGCGTCGGTGCCAAGAGCGCTCAGCAAAAGGCCAAGAGCATTCGGCAAGGCGTGCAGAGCACTGCTTCAAGCCTCTTAACTCGTGAATTTGTAAGAGAAGTGAGTTTCTTGCAATGGAGAGCAGCCTTTTGGAGGATTTTTTCGACTTTAAACGAACCATTAAACCAAAGGTTAGTTCCTCCAAGTACTCTTCTCCCATGTCTAGTCTAGTTGTAGGAACTTCGCGCGTGACGGTGGAGCGCGTTCCAACGGTTGTGGGAGCAATTCCGAATGGCGAACCACTTCTAGCTCGCTTAAGAGCGAGCCTGCGAAGCAGAGTCGAGCCAAGTGTTGGACTCCAAACTCGTCGTTTAAGTATATCTCAACGGTTGTGGGAGCAATTTCGAATGGCGAACCACTTCTAGCTCGCTTAAGAGCGAGCCTGCGAAGCGGAGTCGAGCCAAGTGTTGGACTCCGAACTCGTCGTTTGAGTATATCTCAATGGTTGTAGGAGCATTCCGAATGGCGAACCACTTCTAGCTCGCTTGAGAGCGGGCCTGCGAAGCGGAGCCGAGCAAGTGTTGGACTCCGAACTCGTCGTTTGAGTATATTTCAACGGTTGTGGGAGCAATTCCGAATGGCGAACCACTTCTAGCTCGCTTAAGAGCGAGCCTGCGAAGCAGAGTCGGGCCAAGTGTTAGACTCCGAACTCGTCGTTTGAGTATATTTCAATGGTTGTGGGAGCAATTCCGAATGGCAAACCACTTCTAGCTCGCTTAAGAGCGAGCCTGCAAAGCAGAGTCGAGCCAAGTGTTGGACTCCAAACTCGTCGTTTGAGTATATTTCAACGGTTGTGGGAGCAATTCCGAATGGCGAACCACTTCTAGCTCCCTTAAGAGCGAGCCTGCGAAGCGGAGTCGAGCCAAGTGTTGGACTCCAAACTCGTCGTTTGAGTAGAAGAAATTAAAAACAGAGAGATGCAAGCAATCAAAAGAAAAGTATGAAAGAAGCTCTTTATTGATAACTACTAGTCGGCTGCTTCTAAGTTGCAAGCCGTTATTACATTGAAGAAATAAAGAAGCAAAATACAAGTGACAGAAAAGGAATGGTTCGACATCTGAAGGTACTTGGAGAGGCGTTCATGCGCTCTCTTGGTATTTCAACGGATGGTCGGCATTCCAAGCTCTGGGGATCTCTCTGCCTTCAAGTTCTTCAAGACGGTATGTTCCGGGGCAAACTTCTTTGGTGATCTTGTAGGGTCTTTCCCAATTCGGGGCTAGCTTACTCTTCTGGCTGGGGAAGGAGATAGCCAATTTTCTGAGGACCAAGTCCCCTTCTTTGAGATTGGTAGGACGGACCCTTTTGTTGTAGGCCAGCTCGATCCTCCTTCGATAATTTTGCTGGCGAATCGAAGCTCTTTCACGGAGCTCATCGATCAAGTCCAAATTCGCTCGAAGCTTTCTGGCATTTTGCTCTTCTTCATAGGCCATAAGGCGAGGAGATGGTAGGCCGACTTCCAAGTGGATCACAGCTTCGGACCCATAGGTGAGATTGAAAGGCGACTCTCCTGTGGGGGTCCATTTCGTAGTGCGATAGTTCCACAATACGTTGGGGAGCTAATCTGTCCATAAGCCTTTGGCGGACTTATCTAACCTCTTCTTGATACCGGAGAGGATCTGTCAGTTGGCATTTTCCACTTGACCATTTGACTGAGGATGAGAAATGGAGGAGAAGCATTGCTGAATGGCGAGGTCTTCACACAGAGATCGGAATGCAGCCCTGTAAATTGTGTTCTGTTATCGGTTATCAGGACCCGAGGAACCCCGAACCTACAGATGACGTTCTTCCAGAAGAACTGAAGCACTTTGTTCTCCGTGATTGTAGCCAAAGTCTTGGCCTCTATCCACTTGGAGAAGTAGTTGATTGCCACGACTAAGAACTTGAGTTGACCGGGAGCAGGTGGGAATGGGCCCAGCAAATCCATTCCCCACATTGAGAAAGAGATTGGACTTGATAGAGAGGTGAGTTGTGCTTGGGGTAGGCGATGAATGCTGGAAAACTATTGACAGGAGCTGCATTGTCGGACATGTCGTTCGGCATCTTGTAAGAGTGTAGGCCAGAAGTACCCATAGTTCAACACCTTCCTGGCGAGGGACCTTGACCCTGAATGTGCTCCGCCTATACCTTCGTGGAGCTCTTGTAGGGCATATGTTGCTTCTTCTGGGTAGAGGCACCGCAAGTAGGGTCTGCCGTCTACTTGGGTGTAGGAGCGTTTGTACAAGACCCCCTCAACAAGGGTGTACCGCTCCGCTCTGGTTCGGACTCTACGAGCTTCCTTTGGGTCTTCGGGGAGGAATCCATCCCTTAGAAATTTTATCAGAGGTTTTATCCTGTTTTCTTGCAGTTGGACGGGCAGCGACTCCATCGAGTCGGGAGTTTCTTCTTCTATGCTCAGTCTGAGGAGCACTTCAATCAGGACGGTCTGCTCGAGACCCTGAAGGGAGGAGGAAGCTAGTTTGGAGAGGGCATATGCTTGGGAATTTTTCTCTCTAGGGATTCGCTGAATGAGTGCCTCTTCGAATAGAGCCATGAGATTTTGGACCTTGGCTAGATACTTAGCCATTCGGTCATCTCGTGCCTCGTACTCGCCTAAGACTTGATTCACGACCAGTTAAGAGTTCGCTAAATATCCGGAGCCGTTGTGCCCCTGCCTTGCGAGCCATACTGAGGCCGGCTATAAGGGCTTCATACTCCACTTCATTGTTGGAGGCTTTAAAGTTAATGCGGAGGGAGTATTGGAGAACGAAATCATCTGGGCCTGCCAGAATGACCCCGGCTCTGCTTCCCTCAGTGCAAGAGGACCCGTCTACATATACTGTCCAAATAGGAGGCTCGTTTGCTCCTTAGCTAACCTCTGGGATGGTGCTCTCAACAATGAATTCAGCTAAGGCTTGAGCCTTGATTGTGGTCCGAGGCTGGTATGATATGTCATGCTGGCTCAGCTCGATCGACCACTTCATCAGACGGCCTGAGGTCTCGGGCTTGTGTAGGACTTGCTTGAGCGGCTGGTCGGTAAGAACGACCACCGAGTGGGACTGAAAATATGGGCGAAGCTTCCTAGCTGCCATGACCAAGGTGTATGCCATCTTCTCTAATCTTGGGTAGCAGGAGCTCGGCATCCCGAAGTACCTTGCTCACGTAATAAATGGGCTTCTGAGCCTTGTCTTCTTCCCTCACCAAAACACCGCTGAGGGTTTGTTCGGAGGCAGCTAAGTAGAGGTAGAGTGTTTCTCCGGAGATAGGCTTGCTAAGGAGATAGGGGTTAACCAGGTAGGCCTTTAGCTGATCGAAAGATTCTTGTTGCTGTTGACCCCACTCGAAGCCCTTAGCCCCCCTTAGGGCTTTAAAGAAAGGGAGACACTTCTCCTCTGACTTGGACAGGAAGCGCCCTATGGCCGCGAGGCGCCCTGTGAGCTTCTGAACCACTTTCACACTTTTGGGAGGAGACATGTCTAGTATGGCTTTGATCTTCTCGGAGTTGGCTTCGATTCCTCTTTCGCTGACCATGAAGCCCAGGAATTTCCCCGACGAGACTTCGAACGCACACTTGTTCGGGTTGAGCCTCGTATCATGCTTTCTCAGTACATTGAATGCTTCCTGTAGATCAGCAATATGGTCGGCCCCTTGGATGCTCTTGACTAGCATATCATCAACATACACTTCCATGTTTCGGCCGATTTGGTTTTGAAAGACTTTGTTAACAAGGCGTTGGTAGGTCGCACCTGCATTCTTCAACCTGAAGGGCATTACCCTGTAGCAGTAGAGCCCCTGATCGGTGACAAAGGAGGCCTTCGGGATATCCGGGGGAAACATTCGGATTCGGTTATACCCAGAGAAGGCATCCATGAAGCTGAGCAGCTCATGGCCCAAAGTACCGTCAATCAAGGTGTCGATGCTTGGGAGAGGGAATGGATCTTTAGGACATGCTTTGTTCAGGTCCGTGAAGTCGATGCAAATTCTCTAACTCCCATTGGCCTTCTTAACCATAACAACATTGGAGAGCCATTCAGGGTAGTTGACCTCTTGTATGAACCGGGCCTTAAGGAGTTTGTCCACTTCTTCTTTTATAGCTTGCTAGCGCTCAGGGGCAATTTGTGCCTCTTCTGCTGGACCGGTTTGGATCCCGGAGCAACACTGAGGTGGTGGACGAGGAGCTCCTCGGAGACTCCTGGCATGTCGGCAGCCGACCATGCGAAGAGGTCATGGTTTTTTCTAATGCATTGGACTATGTCGGAACATAGGGCAGATGGAAGGGTCTTGCTGATAAAGAACTTGCGGTTCGGATCCTATTCGGAAAAGAGCACTTCCTCCAACTCATCCACCAGTTCGGACATAGGTTGGGCGTTCCCTTGGGGAATCTCAAGAGTCTCGAGGGAGAGAACGGGACCCCCGGTGGAGGTCATGTAACACTTTCGGGCCATCTCTTGACTACCGCTTACTTCCCCCACTCCTGCCCTGGTGGAGAACTTCATCTTGAGGTGATAAGCCGACGGGACGACCTCTAGAGCAGCTAGGCCAGGTCGGCCTAGAATCACATTATAAGCAGCTGGGACATCGACAACCATGAAGTCCATTGGCTCCGTACGGGTAGTAGGAGTTTTGCCAGCGGTTACGTCGAGGGTGATTACACCTTCGATAGTCACTGGCACTCCCGCGAACCCATGGAGTGTGTAGCCGGCGGGTTTGAGCCTGTCGCGCGATAGCTTGAGTCCTCGGAAAGCTGTGAGGAAGAGAATGTTAACGGAGCTACCATTGTCGACCAGAATCCTCTTCACTTTGAAATTTGCCATATGGAGGTTGATGACTAGTGCGTCACAATGGGGAGTTCGGACACCCTCGAGGTCTTCATATGAAAAAGTGACCGGTACTCCGAGGCCTTTGGGAGAGGGCATGCCATGTACAAAGTTGACCTCCTTGATGAAAGCCTTTCGAGAGGAGTTGGAGATGCCTCCCATAGGGCCTCCATGCATGAGATGCAGAATGCGCTCCTCTTTAAACTCAGGAGTCTCATCGTGCCTTTCGGGACGCTTATTATCCCCCTAGGGGGAGGAGGTGGAGGATCAACTCGGTCCTTTCTCAAGAATTTAGACAACTGCCCCCTCTGAATGAGGGCCTCGATTTCATTCTTTAGGGCCCGACATTCATTGGTGTCGTAGCCGTGGTCCCGGTGATATCGGCACCACTTCTCTTTATCCCTCTTCTAGCCAGGGGTATTCATCTTCGGGGCAGGAGGCAAAATCCCTTCCTTCTCAACCTCCATGAGAATAGTGGAAATGTTGGCATTAAGAGGGGTGAACTTCTCGAATCTGGGAGGTGGGCGGCACTGGCCCCCATTGTCCTTCTGGAGCTTCTTAGCTCCCTCTTCTTCAGCTACCTTTCTCTTGTTTCCGGAGGAAGTCCCCTCGAAGGTGGGGCGATGCTCAGCTTCCTCAGCCCGAATATACTTCTCGCTCCTGAGAAGGAGGTCGGAGAAGTTTTGCGGGGGCTTCTTGGCTAGGGAGGACCGAAGGCTGGAGTTAAGGACATTTGACTGGAAGGCTACTGCAGCGACCGACAGGTCGAGGGAAGCAATGGACCTAGCTTCCGCGGTGAATCGCTTCACATAATCTCTGAGCTTCTCACCCTTCTTCTGACTGAGGTAGAGTAGCGAGATGCTGGTCTTCTCTGTGCGGTGGCTACTCACGAAGTGGATGATGAAGAGGGTTTCAAATTGTTCAAAGGAGAATATAAAGGATGGGGCGAGGCGAGAGTACCATTCCCGAGCTGGACCCTTGAGAGTAGCTGGAAAGGTTTTGTACAGTAGGGCATCGGAAGCTTGGTGGATCAACATAAGGGTCTTGAAGCTCTTGATATGGTCCACGGGGTCTGACTCCCCAGAGTAAGTCTCGAACTGCGGGGGCTTGAAGCCTATTGGAACCGGTGCCTCTATGATTGTTCGAGAGAAGGGAGGTCGGCTGGGACGAAGGGTCCTTCCCCTCAGTTCTTCTTCCTTGTCTAGTTGGCCGAGGCATCTCTCCATCTCGTGGAGACGACGATAGACAGCATCATCCCTTCGATGGTAGCCAAACGAGTCTCTGGACTTGTCTTCGT
Source organism: Hemerocallis citrina (assembly GCA_017893485.1). Lineage (NCBI taxonomy): Eukaryota > Viridiplantae > Streptophyta > Magnoliopsida > Asparagales > Asphodelaceae > Hemerocallis > Hemerocallis citrina. The sequence continues at coordinate 126,476,359 of CM030363.1, read as the reverse complement.
AAGAAGGGGAGCGCAGAGTTCGGCGATGGTAGCTAGGGAAATGGCGAGGACTGCGATGGTGGTTACTCGGAGCTTGAGGAGGAGTTACGGACCGATGGCGAGGACTTTGGACCAGAGGAGGAGTGGGGACCCTCCGGGCATTGTTGTTGTTCAGCCGGAGGTTAAGGGCTTGCAAGACAGGTTGCTTGGAATTGCTGGAATTCGGCACGGGTGATGGGTGCAGTATCATCCCTCGGGGGTTGCTGACCAGCGGGAGAGTGAGGCCTTCTCCTATGGTGCTCAGGGGACTCTCTCCGTCTTCTGTGAGGTGGGGACCTCCGATAGTCCCGACGACGAGGAGATCGCTCATTTGGACGTTCTTGGCGGGAGGCACCCTCACGGGCCCACCGTTCATCCAAACGGTGGCGAAGTTCCTCTTCTTTCTGCCGATTGATAAGGATATTATGGAGGTCTTCAGAAGCTCGGGGGTTGTGAGATGCCATCAAATCAGTAGAGGGGTTGTGCACGGAGATGTGGTCATGATGAAGGGGTTGTTTCTGAGGATTGGGACGGGAGGTCCCTACACCGGCATTTTGGGGCCCGAGCGAAGCCCTGTGGGATTGAAGGTTCTGAAGAGGAGGTTGATCTTGCTGCAGGGGCTGATCAGGCTGTGGTGGGAGTTGCCCCTGCAGCTGGACGGTTTGGAGGGGGATCTCCTGTTGCGGTTGAGGAGGAGTGGGTCCACGGTTGGACCCTTTGGATCTTAGCTTTCGGAGAGGCATGGCTGGAGATGATCTTAACCAAGGAAAGGGGAAGGAGTGCTATTCGTGGTTTCCCATTGACGGCACCAATCTGTTACCACTAAATCTGGTGTGGGGGCAAACAGATAGTATTTGTGGATTCTTAGGAAAACTGAATAGCAAAACCTGAAACCTTTCCACCTGAGTTTGACCGTTGACTCCCGCCGTTCACCTGCAAAAAATGCGAGACACTGGACGACGCACCCTCCGACGCTCAAGTCAGTAATCAGGGATGATTATGAATGAGCATTAACTAGCAAAAGATTGATTACCTCTCAATGGTGGTGGATGGGGGGTATTTATAGCTGCCTTTGGGATCAGTTTAGGAATGAAATCCCTAATTCCCCATGAAAGGATATAGTGAATCAGGGCTGTTGATTTAATACAATCAGAAACCCTAATTTTATCCAGCTGGACTGAGTTTCTTACAGGTTGGGACCCGCACCCAGTTAAGGCAGATCCGTTCGTGGGTTATTAGGCCTTTGTAGAAAAGACCCATTACCCATCTCAGACCCGTTTATAGGTGAAATTACCATTTTACCCCCAAGCTTTAAGATTCGTGCTCGATCTGGACGGTTCCGATTTAACCTCATTTTTAGCCATATCAGTTAATTAGTGAACATAGGGATTCTTTACTACAGATTGATGATTGTTGCTGCACTGCTGTGCATGTGCATACATGAACAAATCCACCTTTACATACACATCCTGCATATACCCCATATTCAGTAAAGAGGGATTTCTACATATTAGATATATACATATATATACTTCATAATCAGTGAAAGGAAGTTATTCTATATCTTCTATATACTTACATAGGTTCCATTTCAATAAAAGAGCTTTTCTACATCCAGTGAATGTTCAAATCAGTAAAGGGGTTTTTCTATATATCATGAATACACATATCTACACTTCATACCAGTAAAGAGGACTTCTACAAATATACCTATGCACAACTTCTTTTAGTAAAGAGTATCTTCTATGTATATTTATTCATATACAAACAATAGGAATGAATGGATTTTTCTCATTGTGAGAAGGTTAACAAATGAAATGAAAAGAAATGATTAAGATAAAAGTTTTATATTGTGTTGATGGTAGAGTTGTGAATCTCTAGGAGTTGAGTGGGAGTCCTGTGAACCAGCAGATGAGATTTGTGGATTTAGACCTGTGGGGTCTTGGGTTTGTTTTGTGGATTTAAGTCCGGCAAGATACACTAACTCTAGATATGAGGATTTTTGTGTTTTAATAATAACCAACTTAAAGACAGGCACTAGTGGAGATGTGATGAAACTTGGAAAACGTAAGTATATGCTCTTGATTTTGTTAGTCCAACGGATGCATTCCAGAACTGTTTGTTGTTCTGTCTCGAGAGGACATTTGTATGTTCGCGTGTCGAGGGTCTGCAGGCCTATTCACTGAGCATGTAGGGTGCATTCACGTGTCGAGGGTCGGCGGGCCTATTCACGGAATGTACCTGGTGTATCTGCACGTCGAGGGCCTCGCAAGCCTATTTGTGGGGTACACGACATGGAGGTGATTCTCCGGTTGTTGAGCTATTTTTACATGATGCTTGCGCGTCGAGGGCTGTGGTGCCTATTCGCGGAGTATTCTGGATCTTGTTTCCATCACCGTAGTAGGATTAGTTGCATAACGAGTGATCTAACCCTATGAAGTGGAGAATGTTAAGGGCTTGCACCGGACCTATGTAGTATGGAATGCATAGAATCCGACAAGTATGCATTAGAAAGTCAGCATATAGCAATTGTGTTTTCTTGACTTGGTTTATATGCATAATGATTTCTGTTTTCTTACACTTGACACTTAGTCTAAATTCACTTGATATTTTCATGTGTTACTTATTACTATCTTATATTCCTTGATGTTTTTGTGTTTTATTTATTGCTATTTCATACTTCATTCATTGTCACTGTTGATACATATTGTTTATGATTTTATTCTTCATGTTTATTCATGTTGCTTTTGTTTTCATGTTACTCACACCGTTATGGCTGACACCTGTAATTTTGGGGGTTAGGGTTATTTCTAGCCTCATATTTTACAGGTAGGTGCCTATAGCTGGAAATTTGGATACATGGGGTAGAATGATAATAGAGCTTATGTAAATTGAAATAAAAGAGTGTGTTATAAGAGGGAGAAATTGTAATTCAAGGTGTTTTATCTTCTGCTGTACTTTGTAAACAATTGATGTAATAAAAAGTTTTAATTTTTTCTGTATTTGGTTACTATGTTTATGATTACATTGAAGTTGATTATGGTATTGTGCCATGTATTTCTGAGATATTACATTGGAAATTCGGGGCGCTACACTTGGTGCATGTTTTTTGCCGATGATGTCGTCTTAGTGGATGAGACTAGCGCAGGAGAATGCTAAATTAAAATTGTGGAGAGAAACTTTGGAAGCTAGAGGGTTTAGGATAAGAAGAACTAAAACAGAGTATATGGAGTTTAATTTTGTTGATATTCAGAACACAACTTAGGAAATAGTGAAGCTTGATGGTCAAGAGATACCTAAGAGAGACCGTTTCCGATATTTAGGCTCGATTATACAAAGAGATGGGGAGTTTTGTGAAGATGTTATACATAGGATCCAAGCAGGGTGACTTAAGTGGAGAAGTACTAGTAGTGTTTTGTGCGACAAATGTATACCTTTGAAGTTGAAGGAAAAATTTTATAGGATGACTATTAGATCAGCAATGATGTATGGAGCAACGTTAGGCAACAAAGAAATAACATGTCCAAAAAAATGAGTGTAGCAAAGATGAGGATGCTAAGATGTGTGAGAAAACAAGAAAGGATAGAATTAAAAATAAGCATATATGAGACATGCTAAAGGTAGATCCAATCCAAGATAGGTTAAGAGAGAATCACTTCAGCTGGTTTAGACATGTCATACGTAGACCTAGTAGTGCCCCTATTAGAAAGAGTGATTTGATAAGTATTGAGGGTAAAGTTAGGGGTAGATGAAGACCTAAACTAACTTGGGTGGAAACGATGAGAAAAAATATGATAGCTTGTGACCTTATAGAAGATATTGCGTTAAACCGAGTAGAATGAAACACCAGGATTCATATAGCTGACCCCAACTAGTTGGAAAAAAGGTTTTGTTGTTGTTGTTGTTGTTGTTTAGTCCTCAAAATTATTTTAGTCTGTATAATTTGCACAGGGTAACACTAATATAGTATTGGGAAAAAAATAAAGTACACCCCCCCCCCAACGTTTGGGCTTAATACAATACGCCCATATAACATTTGAAAAAGTACATTTAACACATTCCTCTGTTAACTTAAGCCCATCTGTTAAGTTAGAATTATTGAATTACCTTTTTACACTTACCCTTTCATAATCAATTTTTTTCTTATTTTCCCTCTTTCTTCATTCTTTTTCTTCATTCTTATAAGTTATTTCATCAAAAAATCTGTATCGTTGGGGGATTTGATAATCGATCATCATTTTCGAGGTAAGAGTACTTGCAATTGTATATTTCTAATGGCCATCGAAACTGCATACATGAGCATTAATTTAGTGCATGATATTGTTTTCAGTATTAATGTTTCCACATTTGAGCATGAGGCATGTTGGTTGCATATACCACTAGACTAGGTAAGCTGATGTTAGATTTCACCATTTCTTTTATATTTCCATAATATTTTCAAAATGTTCGATGACCTGTGAACAATATTTTGAGAATGCTACTGCAGTTAGAACAATATTTTTCTACAGTATAATGCTGAGTTATTCAATTTTTCTTTTCCAAACTCGATAAGAAGTAGTCATTGAGATGGATTTACTATATAAACTATGGTACTCATATTTGATCAGTTTTCATGGAACTCTCACTCTTCAGCATCCTCTTTATTATCGTAAGTCCCCACCCATCACATGAACTCAAAAAAGAAACTCCTTGAAATAATAAAAGGAACCCGCATGAACTCAAAAGGAATGAAGAAAAAGAATGAAGAAAGAGAAAAAAGAAGAAGAAATTTAATTATGAAAGGGTAAGGGTAAAAAGGTAATTCAATAATTCTAACTTAACGGATGGGGTTAACGGTGAAATGGGTTAAATGTACTTTTTCAAACATTATATGGGCATATTGTATTAAGCCCAAACGTTGGTGTAATGCCCCAATTTCCTTACACTGGGAAACCGTGACATAAGCCAAAATCTTTACCTTCAATTAGCAACAATACACATAAAAAAAAGGAAAATTTAAAACTTTTATTTCAACACCAATGTATTATAAGTCCGAATGTTATAAAACTTCAATACAGTACATCAGTGTTACAATAATGTCTTACAAGCCCAAGTGTTACAAACTTTCAATAAATTTACCTCAGAGTACAATGAATAAAAAATAATCCTTGGTACTTCACTTGGATGCTTCTCAACATTTAATAAATTACAATTGAAATAATAAACAACACTGTGCTTCATGCTTCACTTGCCTGGAGTCCTCCTGAATTCTGGACCACTGGTACTGCAATCCAATACCTATTTGAGTGGAGACATCAGTACATATACTGACATAAAATGCCGATTACAAGCAGCAGAGTTGTCATGCCCCGCTTCCCAAAAAGAGAATACGGAATACGGATACGTGACTAAGCTCAGCGAATGATTTTCATCATCCATAAGCTGGGCTTAGTCACGTATCCGTATTCCGTATTCTCTTTTTGGGAAGCGGGGCGTGACAAGAATTTTAGTGGTATCAGAGCCCGGTTTGGCTAAAGTATTAGTTTGACTGATATATTAGACAAGCTTGGCTCGATCTGGGATTGGCTCAACATTACATAGATCATACATACATAAATGAATTATAATCAACTTGATCTGAAAACTAATTGTTTTTATTTTGTGCAGACTATGGCTCGTAGAAATTATACTTCTCGTCTTCAGGATGATCATCCCAGATTTGAGGCCATCACCAATGTGTTGGAACGACTGATTAATATGCAGCAGAACCACAGTGACTTGGTGATGGCTGCCTTGGAAGCTGCTCGGGTTTTGCTGCCCGCTGTGCCTATGTACGCAACTCTCCCTCCCCGTCGGGATAGTGCAGCACGGGCTGCTGCGAGTGCGGGAGAGGAGCAGGAGAGGGGACACTCGGGGGTGCAGTCGCTAGCTGCGCCGGGAGGAGAAGGGAGAGGAAGATTGAAGGGAGCCAGAGGGTGAAGAAGATGAGAAGGGGAAGAGGCTATTAGGGTGATAGGCAGCTGGAGGTAGAGGAGATGAAACGGCAGATAGGTATTATAGGGTAACGGGTTGAGGATTAGAACGGGTATGGGTTAGGTGTTAAACGGGTATGGGTTTAATAAGAAATAGGGTTTGGGTATAAAATCCATTAGGGAAATGGGTTTGGAGTTTAAATGGGTTAGGGGGTTTGGAAAAATAAAATAACCAAAAAAAATTATACAATTAGGATTTTATAGAAATATTAATAATAATAATAAAAACAATAATAATAATAATAATAATAATAATAGTAGTATTAAAAATAACAGTAATAATAATAATACCGATAAGAATAATAATAATAAGAAAAATGATAAAAGATAATAATAGTAATAATAATAACAGCAATAGTAACAATAATAGAAATCAAGGTAATAATATCAATAATAGGATTTGTATAAAAATCATAGGAAATAGTTACAAATAAAATTATTGATAAAAATAGGCTTTAATGGAAGATTCAAAAATACATTTTAACAAAAGGAATTTGAAAGCGGAAAACTAATTTACAAAAATTTTAAATACCGAAAATACAAAAAAAATACGTATTTAGAAAAACAGGGGTTACAAATACTACCCACCTTACAACAAAATTTCATTCTCGAAATTTGCTTAGGCGGTACATAAGAGAAGGCAAAAGCAAACTCAGGGGAGGGGAACAAAATAGAACTAATGGGGAAGGAATAAAGCAGTGGCAATACCAGAAAAGGAAGAAAGTAGGTAACAAAGGTCAAATGGAATGCATGAAAGAGAATAAATAGCATCAAAAGGAAAGAAACAACATAAGATAACAAAGCAAGATAGGGAGTAGGTAGAACTGGAATCAAAGAGAGAAAAGACAGGGAAGAATTGAATCAAATAATGAATTGGTGCATGATGGCAAAATAGAATGCAAGAAAGAAGTAACTGGTATAAAAAATGAAGAAGAAACAACACAAGACTTGCAAGATAACAGAGCAAAGAGATGAAGAAGTAGATAGAGCTGGAATTGAAGAAATGATGGACAAAGAAGAGTGGGCTGACAAGGTTTTTTTAGTCAAGGTTTTTTGTCACGCCCCGCTTCCCAAAAAGAGAATACGGAATACGGATACGTGACTAAGCCCACGAATGATGTTCATCATCCATAAACTGTCAGGATGTTTACAACATTTCACAAGAATAATCAGAGTCGGAAGCAAGAGAAGTCAACCACGCATGCATATATGAATCAAAATACCAACATGATGTACATGAAATAAAATATATTAATCTCAAATAAACCAGATCTGAACAAATCAATAATCCTGGGTCACATTGCCCAAATACAAATAATCCAAGTATCAAATACAATTGTTCAAAATAATCAACAAGAAATAATAATAGCAAAATTCCAACAACTAGTATCTCATATTACCAACTCCATCTGGCAACTGTTCTCCAAAATCTGCAATTTAATAAATTGCAAGAAGAGGAAAAAGAAAACAAATCTCCCGTCAATGCAAGTTACGGGCCGCTTGTAGTTAGGCACAAGTACATGAGAAAAAGGATAACTAATAACATAGAATAGGAATGATAACAAAATATAATAACTAGCATGGCAAGATGAACAAGTGTAAGTGGCATGTAACAAGTGTCAGGTATAACAAGTATCATGTGAACGAGTAACAAGTATCAAGTGTCAAGCATCAAGTATCATGTAAATAAGTAACACATATCAAGTGAACAAGTGTTGAGTATCAAGTATCATGTACAAGTAACAAGTGTCAAGTGATCATATTCAAGTCTTGTATTTGTTCCTATCTAGGTAGCACTTCATGCGTCCATACTTTTACCACATGGTTGCTACAAATCAAACAGTTTCGTTTTAGATTTCATAGTGGATCATAGAGGGCAGTGTACTCAGGGACAAGCTCTCAAGTAATCAAGTATCAAGCTCCAAGTACCAAATATCAAGCTCCAAGTAACCAAATATCAAGCTTTGTGTCAAGAGTACAAGTGTCAAGTAATTACGTGTCAAGCTCCAAATATCCAAATAACAAGCTCCAAATAACCAAATAACAAGCTCCAAACAAGCTCCAAATAACTAAATAATAAGCTCCAAATAACCAAGTAGGATTTATGAATTCTCTTCCGAGTACACGTTTCTATATTTTCCACTATTAGATCTTTCCCCTTTAACCCCGGCTTAGTTATTTATTATTATTGCCAAACAAGCATGCATGTGTCACAACAGGGCAAGTATAATATGGTATAAATAAGTAACAAGTTCAGGTTGAAAGATAAACATGTACAGATGAAAGACAACTCATAAAAGATTAAGACGAGAATTCTAGTTCAGGACAGCAAGACATTACTGCACCAAATCTGGGATTTCCGTTGCCACAAACATGAAAATCTGGATCCGTCAAAGAAACTGGAAAATAGACTCTCGGCCGAATCGGCAAATATATATAAGTCATATGGTATTTCACAAAAACATAACTCAAAACATATTTGAATCAGAAAATGTGTTCAGCCAGAAACCAGAAGCTTGTATTCAAGAACAGGAAAACAGCAAAAAACTCATTGATTAAACCCAAGAAAAATCTGGGTTGTTCCCTAGTATGTTTAGTAACAGAAAATAAAGTTTCATAATTTTTCAACATAAATAGAGTCGTCAAGTAAAATCAGAAAGCAACAAGGTGCAGCAGTTTGGTAAATCTGGAATCACAAACACTGCAGTACTAAAACAGCAATATCTCTCAAAATACAAATCTAAACCCAGATCCATCAAAAGGGTGATAAACTAGATACAATAGGCTAACTTTCATATTCAGAAAGATTTTTCAAACAGCAAGTAGAATCAAGTCGAAAATTAGGTTCTTTACTGAACAGTAAGAAAATTCTACAAGTATAGTAGTTGTTTGCAAGTATAGAATAGTGTATAAAATTGATCAATTAAATCCAAAAAAAAATCAGGGTTAATCCCAATCAAGTCTAGTTGTAACCAGAAAAATATTGGATCAAAATATTATCTTTAACATCAGTAGAAAAATAATTTACCATTCAGAATTCGTATAAAACTGGATCTGAAATTTTAAACATATCTGTAGTAAAATAGTCATAACTTGCAACTCACAAATCGAAGCTGAGATCTGTCAGAAAATATGGAAAGTAGACAGAATTCTCTATAATCCATATTCACAAATAATTTTCATATACTGACCTTAATAGGGTCTAAAATACTGAACAAAAAATGGGGAACCGGCAAAATAGAAAATATCCTTCATGCACAAAATCAACTAGTTCATGTGAAACTCATCCAAATAATAACCAAACATGAATTAGGGTGTACTAGATGTCCATGCAACATGATATAGGGTATTTTACAAGTCTACTACGAGTTATACTACAACTAACACAACCAAGCACACGATATCATACGAACGACATGTAGGTATACAACAAGAAGTGGTCATCCCTAAGCTATTTCATGTCATATGTGTAGTGAGGAAACTACGGGCGGGACAACACAATAGAGACAAGATCAACAAGGGGTTTCACACAAGAATTGTCTTTAGAACTCAACTACACTACAGGCGGTATTTAGTACTTGTATTACACAAAGAAAAGAATACAAGTTACTTGCCTGGGAGACGACGACGAAACGAATCAAGCACAAGAATAACGGAAATGGATTCCCGGGGTACGAACACAATAACCACGAACGGATGATCACAGACAAGATGAAGACGATCGAGATCACGGACACGATCACGAACACAATCGGATGGCTAGATCGAAGAGTTCAAGATCAAGATGAACAAGATCATCCAGATCAGATGATGATGATGATGATGATGATCAAGAAGATCTGATGGTCGAGAACAAGGGATCAAGCAATCGATGGCTGAGATCAAGAGATCAAGATCACGGGTAATCGACGGCCGGTAATCAATCAATCAAGGGGACATGATGATCAGGATGAGATCAACGACATGAGTCTCAACTTTAAAACAATAGATTGATGAAAACAGAAATGTGTATATATAATTTGATGTGTCGGTATATGCTATGACTTAGATTTTAATGCAAGGTCAATTAATGAAAAGATGCACTTATTCTAATACAAGCGGGACAGTATGCATCCCATAACTGCATACGCCCATATTAAGCCGTTTCTTCATATTTAGGAATTTGAACCCGCGCCATGAATTCTACTTATGTACTCAACATATTCCTGAAGATTACAATTTTACAATGCATACGGTCTGGTGGTCTTTCTCCACTCTAAACGACAGTGATCACCCTGTTCGCTTAGATTTATGGTCTTTCTCCACCTCCGCTAGGATCCGTGGTCTCTCTCCACTTCTGATCAGACCGGTAATCACGGCTCTACCAGGATCTGTGGTCTTAATCCACTCCTAAACAATAACATGTGAGATTGTAGTTTAAATGGCCTAGTCCCGCTACTGCAGTTATATGGTGGTGTCCTTATTTGCCACCATTTCCCGACGTACCGGACCTCAAATGAACCCAAAAGTCATACGAGTACTTCAGAAATTAACAGCCGAGATACGGATCCTGTGCTCCCAATACGTGAGAAGGCACAGACCGTATCCCTTTAACAGGAAGGGTATAACCAATAACACAACCTAGTGCCGGCCTATAGGACAAGTCGGATCATAAGGTATCACCCCTAATACCAACTCTTCCCTTCGGCAAAATAATAGATAAAATGGTTAAGTAATAATAGTTACAAGTTACTACCCTAACAATGTCATTAACCCTAAGCAATCCAAGGGATGACAATACTATTAACATAACATGCTAGGTCTCAATCTAGACTTTGCAAGATAACTTTGCTAGGCGTTCAACCTAGACTTCCCGAGATCACAATGGATCCCATTCACAGCCTATCGATCCAAGACCCCGGCAATGTGAACTTACTTGCTTGCTACTATCCTGAACTTGGATTTCTTCTACGCACCCTACCCACGATCTACCTACCCCGGTTAAGATCTGATGGCACACGAGGAGTGATTCGTCCACAGTCCTCGAGGAGTAAAATAAATATATGTCTTGATGGTTGATGACCCCTAAGGTAAAGATATTACCCTAGATGAGCCCAACAAGCCATGTACGAGCTAATAAGCTACATACAAGCCAAACAAATCACATACGAGCCAAATGAGCTACGTATGAACCAAACAACTACATACGAGACAATCAAGCTACGTATGAGACAAAATAATGCTAATAATTAGCACAAGACATTTTCCAACTTGAAACATGAATCATAAGCACATAGGATTACATCTAGATCCTAAACGAGTGCTTGAATAGGGAAAAATAACCTGAACACTTCAAACAGCGAATCAGCTCAAAGTTAAATCGCTGCTGAAATCTCGTAAAATTCACAACAAATGCTACATTAACCTGAAATCTGACAAAATTAGACTCTATGGGAAGGTAGAAACCTCTACTATAATTCTCTAGTTGACGACTTCCTCAAATTTAGTCAACAAGAGGTTAGAAAAGCCCCTAACATCTCAATAGTGAACTCAGCCAAAAAGGCAAACTACTGTTGAACATGTAAAATTCATAACTCTTGCTACTCTCATCAGCATCCAAAAAAAAGAAGAGTTTTTAGAAAGGTGAGAACATCTACTAACCCTCTAGTTGACAACCTTCTCAGATTTAGCCAACAAAAGGCAAGAAAAACTCCAAACCCTCAAACAGTAAACTCAGCCAATAGGAAGCTACTGCTGAAACTTGTAAAATTCATAACTCTTTCTATGCTTATTAGAACCCAACAAAATAAGATTTTTTAGAAAGGTGAGAACATCTACTACAACTCTCTAGTTGACAACCTTCTCAGATTCAGCCAACAAAATGTTAGAAAAACTCCAAACTCTCAGCCAACAGGAAGCTACTGCTGAAACTTGTAAAATTCATAACTCTTGCTATACTTATCGGAATCCAACAAAATAAGGCTTTTTAGAAAGGTGAGAACATCTAATACAACTCTCTAGTTGGCAACCTTCTCAGTTTCAGCTAACTAAAGGCTAGAAAAATCCCTAACTCTCAAACAGTGAACTCAGCCAACAGGAAATTTACTGCTGAACCTTGTAAAATTCAGAACACTTGCTACGCTTATCGGGATCTAACAAAATTAGATTTTTTAGAAATGTGAGAACTACTACAATTTCCTAGTTGATAACTTTCCCAAATTCAGCCAAAAAAGGGTTGAAAAATCTCCTAACATCTCAACAGTTAGCTCAGCCAAAAGGCAGGCTACTGTCAAACTTGTAAAATACATAGCTGATTCTGCACTTATCGAAATTTAACAAAATTAGATTTTTTAGAAAGCTAGGAACTTCTACTACAACTCTGAAGTTGAAAACTTTCTCAAATTTAGTCAACAAGAGGTAGAAAAACTCTGAACACCCTAAACACATCTCAGTGCAAAAGAAAGTTACTGCTGGAATATTGTGAACTTCAGAAAAGATGCTATACTTATCGGAATCTAACAAAATTAGGCATTTTAGAAATCTATAAATGTTTAATACAATTCTCTAATTGACAACTTTCTCAAATTCTTTATAGATCTCAAGTTATGCTTTTCTAACCATCTATCTATCAACATTCAACTTAAAAATTGGATTTTTATTGTTTTTGTTAAGTTTTTTTCACTTGAATCTTGTATGCAAAATACTTCTAGTCCACAATCATCCATATGCACATGTAATTAGTCCAAGTTCATGAGTTATTAACATAATAATAACAATAAACAATAACAACAACAATTAAATAGTTGAGAAACCCCCACCCAAAAATTGGTTGGAAGAACTTGCTTGCTTCCCCTTCTCCTTCCTTATTCTTGCTCCTCTTCAAGAACACTCATGAAAAACATAACCCTGTGCTTTTCTTTTGATTTGATCTCTCTTTCTTTTCTTTCTTTCTTTTCTTTTCCCATTATTTTTCTACTCAAAACAAGCAAAAGAAGAAAAATAAAATATAAGAGAAGAAGAGAGGGAGTGAGATGAGAATGAAGTGAGATGAAATGGGGCTTTGCCCCTTAAATTGGCCGGGCATTGTATAGGAGAGGGAGAAAGAGAGATGTGGTAGAGAGAGAGCCAAGTGTCTCTCATTTTGTGGTACAACAATTAAATGTTTTGTTTGCAAAATAATATATTACAATCAACACTCAATCTAATTCTAGCCCTCCAATTTGATCATGATTTATCAAAAATAATAAATATTTTTTTAAAATCACATGCTACATGATTTTGTACAAACGTACGAAATCGACACAGTACATATACGTACATACTAATATATATACGGATAAATTTTATTAGTTAAACTAAACAATCTCCACCAAAAAAATTTTAATTTCGAAATAATAAATAAATAAATAATTTTAATACCAGACCGGGATATTACAGATATTTTCTCAAAAACACAAACTACATGATTTTGTTCAAGTGTACAAAATCGATATGATAGATATATATATATATATATATAGGGAAATGCTCCATTGAAAACGCAAATGTTGTGAAAACCCATGAAAACACCCTAGGCCGCTGTTCCCAACAGCGGCCTAGGTGGTTTTCCACGTTTTTACAGACATTTGCGTTTTCAACTGAGCATGCATTTCCCTATATATATATATATATATATATATATATATATATATATATATATATATTTGCCTTTTCAACTGAGCATTATATATATATATATATATATATATATATATATATATATATATATATATATATATATATATATATATATATATATATAACTTGTGGTGTGGCGGGGGGGGGGGGGGGGGGGGGGGGGGGGTACTTTGTTTTTTGCCCTATAGTGTTATTGTATGTACGTTTAAGTTTTACCGAATTCTCATTTATAGAAGTGAGTCTCTTTCCCTCTCTCCTTGCACTATGAACATATACCAAAAAATGTAGCATAAAAAATAAATAAATAATAATTAATGAATTGAATAAAAAATTTAAAATATAGCCCAAAATATTAATGAATTAAATAAAAAGTTATTTACAACTAGTTGGAAACCGTGAAAAAATATATGATAGTTTGTGACCTTACAAAAGATATTGTGCTAAACCGAGTAGAATGGAAAACCATGATTTATGTAGCCGACCCCAACTAGTTGGGAAAAAGTCTTTGTTGTTGTTTTGTCCTCAAAATTATTTTAGTCTGTGTAATTTGCACAGGGTAACACTAATATAGTATTATTGTAAGTACGTTTAAGTTTTACCGAAATTTTCTCATTTATAGAAGTGACAACAACAACCAACAATAATAATGAATTAAAAAATAAAAATTATTCAAAATGCTAGAGGAAGGGGCTTGAACCTTCAACCGTGTGGTTAATAACCACACGCTCTAACCAACTAAGCTACTCCAGCTTTTACAGGAAAAAGCTTGCCAACTGTATCCACCACTTCTCAATTGATAAAGTTCAGAGGTTTCGATCCATTTCGGTTATGAACTTGAAATCTTCAATTTTGAGTTTAGTTTAGAGGTATGTTTTGGATTATGATTGATGGTTATTTTTTGTTGTTGTTGTTGTTGTTGTTAGTGGTGGTGGTGTTGATTTGATAGAGAATTGTACACTGCATTTCATACTTAATTTATGTATGCATTATTTTTGTATTGTGATTTGCTTGCCTTTTTTAGTTTTTAGTAAGTTTCATTATTTTTATTGATTATTATATAATTTTATGAGTCCTTCAAAATTATTTTTGTCTGTGCAATTTGCACAGGGTAACACTAATATAGTAGTATTATTGTAAGTACGTCTAAGTTTTACCGAAATTTTCTCATTTATAGAAGTGAGTCTCTGTCACTGTCTCCTTGCACTATGGACATATACAAAAAAATATAGCATAAAAAAATAAAAGATTAATGAATTAAATAAAAATTATTTAAAACGCTAGAGGAAGGGTTTGACTTCGACCTTGTGGTTAACAACCACACGCTTTAACCAATTAAGCTACTCCAGCTCTTGTTGAAAAAAGCTTATCAACCGTATCCACCACTTCTCGATGAAATTCTTGATTGTTCTTAATGTGTGGATCGACCTTGATACATAGTAGTGGCCATTGTCACTAATCAACTTCAAAAACTTCAACGTAACCCAAAACCTTCTCCTTTCTACTCTGTTAATAGAATTGGCCTGATAACAAGGCACCCTCGGGGAAACAACCGCTATTAAAGGTAATGGCAACCTTTAATATGGTAATGGCAACCTCGGGGAAACAACCGCTATTAGGGGTATTCTATATAGCTTCGAAGCTTGGTCTGGCCTCAGGGTTAACTTTCACAAAAGTGCTCTCATCCCCATTGCACTGACTACAAAAGAGGCAATAGAACATGCCACAATTCTCAACTGCTCAACGAGAGTTTCCCCATCTAGTATCTGGGATTGCCTCTTAGACCTGGAAAACTTAAAAAGGCCGATTGGCTACCTATTATTGATCAGGTTGAGAACTGGTTGATAGGGTGGAAAGGTAAAGCTCTATCATTAGGGGGGAGAGTCACGCTTATTAATGTTGTCCTCTCAAATCTCCCAACCTACTACTTATCCTTCTTTGAAATGTCGCGATGGGTAATTCAGAGAATTGACCGGACTCGAAAAAGGTTTTTATGGAAAGGAGCAGATTCGAATCGAGGTGGCTATCATCTTATCAGATGGAAGAAGGCATGCATGAAAAAGATACATGGAGGACTAGGCATTATTGATCTACGGGGGCATGAATCTGGCCCTTTTGGGTAAATGGTGGTGGAAAGTGTTCCACCCTAATGGAGAAGAGTGGCAGGATTATGTTCAGGGTTACCTGCATAGGAATGGTATGAGAAACCTAGGCTTCAGAGTAGGTCCACATGTTTCCTGATCCTGGAAAGGCATCGCTAAGGCTTATGAACCATTCATTAGTTGTGTTACATTAGTGATCGGTAATGGCAGACTCACCAGATTCTGATGGGATAAGTGGTGTGGGGATCACACACTCTGAGCCCTGTTCCCTGATCTATATGAGCGTGCGTCACAACCACACTGCACGGTGGCCGCTACCTGGAAAAGAGGCACCTGGAACCCATCCTGCAAACATCCTCTAGACGGGGGATCTCAGGTTAGACTCATGGAACTCCAGACATACATCACCAACGCTGGAATTAGATGCTTCCAGGGCCCAGACAAGAAACCTTGGGGTTTGGAAAAGAATGGCACTTTCACCATTAAGTCCCTGTATGACCGCATACACTTTAGGGGATGTACCCCAAAGTGGTCCCGTGTCATTTGGAGGACGAAAGCACCGCTGAAAGTCAAAACTTTTCTATGGTTGGTAATGAACGACGCGATCCTGACTAGAGAAAACCTCGCTAAATGCCAACCGAATGTTGACTCCTATTGCGGGTTCTGCCACGCTACCACAGAAACTGGAGACCACTTGTTTCTACGATGCCCCAAAAGCAAAGCGGTACTCGTTGAGGTACTCTGCGCCCTGGGGACGAACCAGTACCCTAGTGTGTACGAGGACCTGTGGGTAGGACCTACTTTTGCTAATGAAAGAAGAACTATGAGAGAAGCGTGGTATATCGCGATCGCCGCAACGACCTGAGTTCTTTGGCTAGACAGAAATACTTTTGATTTTCGCAGAACTCGTAATAATATTTCTGGTAATTTGACACACATTATGCATTTTATTTCTTTTTGGGCTAATGTGTCTGCAGCAGGTTCCAGGGGGAGGATAGCAAGCGTCTTCTAGGTCGAGGACTTTGATGATGAGGAGGTCCAGATAGGTCCGACGATCGTCTGACAGACGGAGCGACCTCTACTGTTGATAGACACCCACCTCCCCAGGTTTTGTTGGGGGATATGATGTATTTTGGTTTACACGCATGTAGGTCATGGCCATTACGGTATTTTGGTCCCACCCCCCATGCTTGGGGTGGTGATGATGTACTTTTGTTTATGCCCTTTGTTTTGATGGTAGGATCTTATAACTGGCTCAGTACTCTGAGTTTGTTTTATTAATCACTTATTAATGAAATAGGGTGGTCATATTCCACCTTTTCTTTTAAAAATTAAAAAAAAAAGCACCCTCACAAAAGTCTAATAAAGGTCTGAATCTTCGACAATATATTATCCTGTAGATTGCTACATCTCCATTTCGAGAACCACAAAAGTAAATAATTTTCACTACTCCGTTTCGAGGAGCTTCCTACTTGATAATGTCAAGCTCCACGTCCGAAGGCCACTTTGCTTATCAAGTCCAAATTGTCAAGCTAGCACTTGTAGTTTAACGACAAGTGATTTCCCCACTCAAGTTGTGGAGTGGATTTGAGCGGAAATTGGATCCTCTATAGTGATAACTGGACCCGATTCAAATTAAACGGGTCTGACTTTTGACTCCAGTTATACCCACTACAGCCCAAAGTGGATCCGGGTACAAACCTTTCAAACCGGAAATCTCTCCACTGTTAGCAAACTAACGGAAGAAACACTCGGAGCTTCACTCCATCAACATTTCCAGATCTCAAAAAACGTCCAAAATCAAACAACCGCCGCCCCCCCCCCCCCCCCCCCCCCCCCCCCCCCCCCACACACACAAAAAGGTAATAATAATAAATAAAGAAGAAGACGACGAAGAAGGAGAAGTAATGGTGTTGGTGGATTCGTCGAGTTTGGAGCTGCAAGAATCGGGATGGGAAGAGCTGAGGAAGGAGGCGAGGAAGATCGAAGGCGATCTCGAAGTCAAGCTCTCGTCGTACGGAAAACTCGGATCCCGATTTACTCACTCTTCTTCCTCTTCAGGTATTCGTTCGTTTGGATTTGATCCAATCTCAATTTCTTGATTAGTAGTTGAAACTGTATAAAGAAGACGAGAATTTGGTAAAGAAAAAAGCTGAAAGATTTACGCCGAGACCGATTTAGTTATGTATCAGTTTTCGTGAATCTAGAAGTGTCTACACAAGCTAATATAATTTTTTAAAAATAGAAACAAGAATCATTGTGATATTGTTGTTTGTCACAATGTTATATACTATAGATGTCGTAGAGAATTGAGAATTGTATCTTGTTTCAGTTTCCAGAATTGGAATGGTGTGGCTAGAAATTGATTGTACTAGAGTAATACTCTTTTTGGTATTGTTGTGAATGAAAAGTGCTGGTACAAAAGTACTCTTAGAAAGAGTTATGTTTAACTTCAAAATTATCCTAGTAAGGTAGCGTTTGGCCCAGTTTAAAATTAGCTTCTTTTCTCCTTTAGAATGAGAAGCTCGGCCAAATGCATATTTTGAAAAGCTCCACAGAAGGAGAAATAGCTTATTTTTAATGAAGAAAATGAGCTTTCAAAGAAGCCTTCCATACTAACTTCTGGTTTCTCCTTTTCTCTTTTTTTTACCTCTCCTCTTTTTTTCCCCTTCCCACATATCAAACCCTCACAATACAAATTTCCCCCCTTTCCCTTCCCCTTCCACGCCGACAGTCGCCGCCCTATCCTTTCTTCACCGGACGCCGTCGATCTCTCCTTTCTGACGCCGTCGATTTCTCCTTTCAAATGCCGTCAAACAGACGCAATGATGTTTTCACTCTCCCTTTTATCTGAAATATCATCGTAGCTATTGTCTAGTTTCATTGAGGCGAAACAAAAGATTTGAAATAAGAAAAGTTGCACTTCACTTTTATTATCAGATCTTAAGCAGAGAGTTCTTCAGATACAAAACTAGAAAGCACATATAAATGGTCATTGGAAATTAACTTTCTGTATAAGATAAATGCCCCTTAATCCTTATGGTATATTAGTATATCGAATATTACAATTATCATACCAAAAGACAATTGACTTTTACCAATTCTGTCATTTTTTACTGATTTTGTTTGATTCGGTAACTGAAATTGAGGATAGATAAGTTAATTAATAATAGTAATACTTACCCGAAGACAGCAGCATCATCAACAGAAGGGTGGGTTAGAAGGATGGCTTCTAACTCGGCAGGAGGAACCTACATAGTGAACGTTCCGAAAATGTTGAAAGAATATGTTTATATTAGCTACAATCTCAGGTTAAGATAACACAGAATGAACTATAAATTCACACAGAAAACACTAGCCTAGTTACAGTAAAATCAACTAAGCTAGTCCACAATCATCTTTACATATTATAAACATCATATGAAATTCTCCATTCGCCTTTCTCTTCTATGTTCTAACAACCCTAAATTTGCACTCGTTTAGATTATGTGGTATTGAAGATGAAATTCTCCATTAAGTATTTTCTAGGTTATTCTAAATATTTCATTTATTAGTAATATAAAGATTTTTTTGTAATTTGATAACTTATATTTTATTCTTAAATAAAATCAAAAGCTTAAATTGAGTATAAAAGTAGCTTACAATTGATATCTTATGCCAAACAACTTTTAAAAGTAGCTTTGAAGTTGAAAAAAATAGACTTTCCAAACAACTTCAGATTTTAATTTCAAAGCTCTACTTTCTGGCTGCTCCTTCTGAAGTAGCTTTAAAGCCCACAAAAAGTTAGGCCAAACGCAACCTAAGTAAAAGCACTTTTTGAAAAGCCAAACACACCATTTTAGGTGCTTTGAGAGTAAGGCTCTCTTTGGTATTGTTGTCAATGAAAAGTGCTGATACAAATATACTCTTAGAAAAAGAAAAAAAATTGTTTAACTTCCAAAATTATCCTAGTAATTAAAAGCACTTTTTGAAAAACTAAACACCATTTTAGGTGCTTTCAGAATAATGGTAAAAATATTAGTTATAGAAAAGTTAATTAAACACACTTTTAATTAAGTTTGCCAACTATGAAGTACGGATACCGGCACGGGGTGCGGGTACGACACGACACGGGTGCAAGGATACGTGATTTTACAAAAAAATAGGATACGGGTCCGTTGGTGGGTACGTTAAATATAAAATAATTTATATTATATTTATAGATATAAAATATTTTTCTTATGAAAAATGCAAACATTTAAACCATTCATAGAATTATAAGAATACATTATAATTATGAGCATTTTAGAGAAAAGAAATGATAATCAAACTGTCAAATCTTTGGGTAGTCTTGTTTTGTGTTTGTGCATAATTGTAAACAACAAATTTTTGAAATTACTCTAGGACCACATGCATTTATTTAGATATAATTGTCTAAAAGTTGTGAAAAATGCATTTAAAAAATTGGGTGCTCCTTGGGTATGCACTCAGGAGTACCCAAGGAGTATCGATACCCGATACGCACCCGACACGGGTACGTTGGCCATTTGGAGGTATCCGTGCTTCCTAGTTTGCCAAACACCTATTTTGAGCCTAAAAGAGCTTTCAAACCCAAAAGCACCCCCTGACAACCAAATGGAGATTGGTTTTGATCTTTGAGTTGAGTAAAGATGTTGGGGGAAATTAGGGTGTCTGAAGTGTGAGGAGAGTGCAAGAGAAGATGGGATTTAGGAATGGGATTGGGATTTGGAGGTTCTATTTGACTTGTTGGTAACTCTACTGTGGACCTAGTCTTTCACAATACAGCATGGTTTTAAATCTCGGATTTCGGACTCGTCTCGGCAAGGGGTATTTCGTCTCGTATCGGAGATATCGGAGGAGATCTCGGAAAAATGTGATCATATCGGATGTTCATTTCCTATACTCAATAAATATTTTTTTGATACTAAATAAGATATTATATGTCCTATAGGTCATTTATAAAATAAAATATTGTATAATGTAACTAATAACATGAATCAATTACGGTAAATATTCACAGAATTTAACAATATAAAAGAGAATGTAATATAAGTATATAACTAAATTGAATCTGCATTGATTCAAAAAAATGTATTAGTTAATAAACTTACTTGACTTTGCATATATACAAACAATAGCGAGACGAAATCCTCACATTATCTAGCTTAAGGTCCTATATTGAAAGACATGTGCAAAAAGTAAAACAATTTTTTATATATATTCACAATAACATTTGTGTCTATTTCGGCTAATATTTGCTAATTTCGGCATTATTTCGGCCGATATTTCAGCAATTTCAGCCGAATTCTACACATTTTGGTCCAAAACGATATAGAGTATAAAATATGTGATTTTGTATCGTCAAACTATCCGAAACAAAATTTTGGCAAAAATTTCGGTCGTATCGGAGGAAATTTAAAACAGTGCAATAAAGTGATAGATGGAACTACTATGAAACAACTTATTAGCAGACTAATAGATCATTTCGGAATGGCATATACGTCACATATCCTGGATCAAGTGAAGGCTTTGTTTTCCCTGCTCCTTGCATCTAACCTATGCATATTTCATTGTTTGATCATTTCCAGATTGTATAACATCTCATTATCTCATATTCTTTAACTATAATTGGGCGGTCCATATGGACATATGGCTATCCTTCTATCACAACCATTCATCTCTTTTTATATCAACTTTATATTATATCAAGGTCAGTCATTTTAATTCTACTTCTTTGTTGCACTAACCTACTCATTCTTTCTTTTCTTATTAATACATTCTCAAAAACTATAGTTCATCTGCTGAGGCATTTCAATTTTCATCTTCCAAACAAGGCTTCTTTCATTTTAAAACTAAAATCCTCTTCTTTCGTGCAAAAATGCTGATTTTACAGTGAACAGATTTTATATTCACATGCATCACACATGTATCTGAGCTAGTATGTTTGTAACTCCTACAAAAAGTAGAGATTATTTTTTCGTTATTTTGCTTTATCTAATAAAAAAAGAATTTGGTAGTAATTTGTTCTCTTTTCTATTGTTAAAACATTTGTCATTTTAGGGTATGTAGACAGTGGACCAACAAATATGGGATCCAGCAGATCATGGAAGTCAATGGAAATGGAAATACAATCATTGCTGGAGAAGTTACTGGATGTTAATGATTCTTTGAGTCGATGTGCTGCTTCAGCATCTGCTACAAGTTCTGTCACCCAAAAGCTTGCAAGGCACAGAGATATACTCCATGAGTATACACAGGTAATATTGTTGACTGTTTCGTTTTTTATTTTCTATTTTTATCAATTCACATCAAAGTGTCAACTTTTTATTTGTTTATTTAATATTATTTTTTGATTTCATAACGTATCTGGGAGATCTAAATTGGAAAAGAGAATTAGATGCGATATATAAGATTAAGGTGGAGAAAACCTTTTGGTCATGAGGAAGTTTGACTGATTAGCTTTTAACTTTATTTATGTAGCTACATGAAGATGTACTGAACAAGGTAACTTTTGTCATGGAACCACTTGGACTGTGTGTACTGCATCTGTGTACTGCATCCCACCTTCAAATCTATCACACATTGACAATCTAATGTGTTGAAATTACTTCCAAAATAAACTAATACTATAATAAAAGAAATAAAATAATGAATAAATACCAACTTTGCGGAGGAGGAACTTGGTATGGTGGTAAGGCAATTGGAGTGTAACAAGGGCAGTTGTGGGTTTGAATCCCAGTCAATGCATGAGAAACTTAAAATCTCATGGTGAAGTGAATGATCATGGGGTGTGGTTGGCGTACTTTAATTAAAAGTTGAATCTCAAATTCTTGTAGTCATTCTCAAATGTGAAGTTCTCAGTAGCTATAGTTGTAAATGCTTTCATAAAAAGTAGAAATAGAGGCCTCTCCCAGAGCAGCTTTTTTCTGCAATCTATCTCACTGATCACTGTTTTTTTTTTCTTTTTGTTGGAACAAGGCCGTAGCCCGTAGCCACACACCCACCCTGCACATGCTCGCACACACATATGCACGCTCTCTCATCCCACAATAAGGGTTTGGTGCAAGAAATGAAGGCCTCTTTAAGAGCGGATCTTTTCTGCAATTATCTATTTGAGCAAAGGGTATTTGGGTAGGACTTTTTATAGGTTATTCTTATCAAGGTTTTAAATGTTGGATATCGGTGTCGTGTCGGCCAAGGATTTTTTGCATATATCGGGTTATACTGGAATATCTAAATATGCCGGGCTGTTATGTAAGATAGAAAAAAATATTCTAGATATGACTAGATGATATGTACATGCATTACATTCTAACATTTATCACATAAATAACACAAATAATATGAAAATAAATGAATTAATGAAACACATGCATTATGCACACATTGCACATTAATTATATACATATGATACCAAACATACATATTCATGAACTAAAATGTAGCATAATGAACATATCAACCAAAATAAACAAAATATGTATATTTTAGAAATAGATATCATCACAAAGTTTGGCATCTAATTTGAAATAAAAAAAAGAACAAAAACTTTTAGGAATCCAAGCAAATATATAAAGTTTTGAAATGTCATATTCATTTCAAACATAATCAAAAGTTATTAGGCTCAATTGGGTTGGTATGGATAATGGTTTTGGGTTTTATTTGATTCAAACCTGTAAAACCCAAAATTTTTTTGAACAAATGTGATATTTTGAACAAATATCACATTTTGGGGAAATGTTGGGTGATATATCAGATATCCAATATATCGGTGATATATTCCCAAAAAAGATATATACTAATTATATAAGTATATCGTGTCAGTTTACTTTCCAACCAGACATATCGACTGATTTATCGGATATATAAAGGATATTTAAAACATTTATTCATATTGGTTCAAATATTGTGTGCAGAATGTCATCATTTTTAATTTAGGATATTAGCTAGTAATTGAATAAATTAAGCCTCTATCTAACATCATCGTTATCATCAAAGCCTCTACTCATTGAATGAGGTTGGCTATGAAGAACTTAATAACAACAACAACAACAACAAAGCCTTTTTCCTAACTAGTTGGGGTCGGCTACATGAATCCTGGTTTTCCATTCTGCTCGGTTTAGTGCAATATCTTCTACAATGTCATAAGCTATCATATATTTTCTCACTGTTTCCACCCAAGTTAGTTTAGGTTTTTCTCTACCCCTAACTCTATCTTCAATACTTGTCAAATCACTCTTTCTAACGGAGGCACTACTAAGTTTACGTGTGACATGTCCAAACCACCTGAGGCGATTTTTTCTTAACTTATCTTGGATTGGAGCTATCTTTAGCATGTCTCGTATATGCTCATTTCTAATTCTATCCTTGTTTTAGCACACATCCATCTTAGGATCCTTATCTCCGCTGCACTCATTTTTTGGACATGTTTCTTTGTTGCCCAATACTTTACTACATACATCATTGCTGGTCTAACAGCCGTCCTATAAAAAAATTTCTTCAACTTCAAAGGTATACATTTGTCACACAAAACACTACCGACACTTCTCCACTTAAGTCACCCTGTTTGGATCCTATATATAACATCTTCACAAATCATCCCATCTCTTTGTATAATCGAGTATAAATATCGGAAACGGTATCTTTTAGGTATCTCTTGATCATCAAGATTCACTACTTCCTCAGTTGTGTTCCGAATATCACTAAAATTACACTCCATATACTCTGTTTTAGTTCTGTTTATCCTAAAGCCTCTAGCTTCCAAAGTTTCTCTTCACAATTCTAATTTAGCATTTACTCTTGCTCTAGTCTCGTCCACTAAGATGACGTCATCGGCAAAAAGCATACACCAAGGCACCTCATCTTGTATTCCTTGCGTCAATTCATCCATAATCAAGGTAAAGAGGTAGGGGTTTAAAGTTGAACCTTGGTGTAAACCTACTGTAATAGAAAAATCATGTTATATATTAATTAATAGCAATAACTGCTTTTCTAGCTACATGATATATGTCAATATTCATGAAAAGCATTTGTGGGCTTTGATAAAGCACGTGCATGAATTAGCTTCTTTTGTTGGATTTGAATTGCTTGCAGTCACTACTTTTCATTATTCCTATGATTTTTATTAATGGCCAAGTCATGAAAATTTTCCAGTTCTGTTCCTCGTTGTTTGGTCCATAACTTATGATTATTTTTTATCAAATTACATTGAGGCTTTTGGAATTGTGAGGTTCAAAAAATAAGAATTGCAAGGAACCTTTATTGAAGACTATGATTAAAGATTAATAACACGAAAAATAGCAAATATCCATAGCTGATGTAAGACTTCACCAAATGGTTCACCAATATTTGATGAGAGAGAATAAAGCCATTGTAACAAAATATTGTGTGGGAAAATGAATTCATATGGTTGTCTTGAAAATAATTTAGATTACACCTGTGAAGCCAGATACTTCATTGAGGGAATATACCCATATTGCGTATGCAACAAATATTTCATAACGGTGTAAGTTGTAGTTTTGTTTCTTATGTTTTTTTTTCTCCTAAGGTTAGTTTTCTTACAAACCATTTTACCCAATTTCGTAGTAATTTGTCACTCCTCTCGTTAACCTTTGAACCATGTCGTAGGTCCTCTAGCAAAAAGATTGCCCAGCTTGTAAAAAAAGAAATAAATGGAAGGAAAATAAATCACCTATTATGAGGTCTGAATGGAGGACCTCTTGAAACTTGGTGCTCTGGTACCATGGTAGGAACCATTTTAGGTGAATATTCGAGCTAGTAGGTTGTGGACTAACAATGTATATCAAATAATCTCAGCATCAATTTTATTATAGTAAATTAATTAATGCAGTAGAACTTTTGGTGTTGACTAGTTTTACCTCCATTGATATATGATACAGGAATTTAGACGAACAAAGGGAAACTTGAACTCCATGAAAGAGCATGCTGAACTTCTAAACTCTGTCCGAGATGATATCAGCGAATCCAAGGTGAGATTGATTAGTGTTTGTACATATTTTGATATGTTATTTTTTGATATGTTACTATTGTTGATTCTTTGTGACAGGCATCTGGGAGTATGTCACCAAGGGTGCAGTTACTGCGAGAGAGAGCTTCAATTCATGGAAGCATAAGCCATGTAAGATGTTATATTTTCATGCGGAAAATGTAGTTGATGCAAAGTCGTCATCCATACATGCGGATCATGTAGTTGATGCAAAGTTGTCATCCATATGCCATTTGCTTCCATATGATGATTCTAATAAAACTTTGGGAGTATCATTATCAAATTATCAAGCAGTGAATCTCAGTAAAAGAAATTCAAATATCAAAATTATGGAATAAAAGTCTGAAATTAAGGTCAAGATCAGTGAATAAAATAATTGCTTGTTGGTCAAGTTGCTTGGTCATTCACAATTGTCACAAAGTCGACATTGGAATTTGAAGGATATTCACAATACTTGAACATATGTGATGTAAAACCAACCCTAAGATAGAGAATTTCCAAGAATCTTAATGGGTTAATTTTACCAACAGGTTATGCAGATTAAAGTTAGGAATTTTAAACAATTAATTGGTTGGATGGATTTTCAAGAACTGAATTATGCTAACAATCCCAATTAATAATTCAACCTCAATCAATAATTAAATTCCTATATGTTAGCAAGTAATAAGTCCAATATCGATTTGTACTCTATTCTACCATGCGGATCACTCAATCTCAGTTATTTTGTGGTCGACAGGCAAATCAGATAATATACTAGATAATAGAGCAGTAAAACACAAATATTTAATAAGGGAAAGAGTATACCGAATGCGAAGAAAATTCAGGGCAGATCTTGGAGTGGACAGTACCCAAGAACATAGCAACGCTTCAAAGCTAGAAGGGCGGCAGCAACAACAGCAAGGGCTGCTAGATCCGGCCGACGGGGAGGTGCGACGGCGCTGGCGTGGCGTCGTCAGCGGGGTGCGACGGTGGAGGTCGTCGTCGGGATGGCAAGGTGCTGGCGCTGGTTGCAAGGAGTCGGGAGTGGACTGCTGGGTGGCGTCGGGTGTAGGGGATGAGGGATTTGAGGCTTTTGGATTTGGGGTTCGGGTGTTGGTAGCGAGAGAGGGAGAGGGCGATGTCGTGAAGGTGGAGCGGGATTGGGGAAGAAGACGAAGGGCTGGGTCCGACTTTGTGGGGATCGGGATAGGGAAGAAGGAGACGAAGGGTCCGGCTTTGTGGGGATCGGGATAGGGAAGAAGGGAGAGGCGGCTGAAGTAGAAGTTTTGTGATTAGGGTTTTGTAATAGGGATTAGGATTTGTATTAGGGATTTTAAGTTGGGGATAAATTTTAGAATTAATCACTAACTCTAAAATTAGATTAGGATTTATCACAAACCCTAATTTGGAGATCTCAGTTGTATCACACAAAAGAGAAAGGGGAAGAGCAAAAACTCAACACAGATTTTTTTTTAATCAATAATGGTCTGCTTTCTCATTATTCTCAAGGCCTTTAAATAGGCTCAAATACATCTTGAAACAAATCTCAAAATATTCTCAGAATCTAAAAAATACAAAAAAAAAGATTACATATGGCTATAATTGCCAGAAACAAAAATGGTACTGAAATAAACTAAACAGGAAAGATGTCCTCATCATTCTCTCCGGGTGGGAGAGAGCTCGACCCAGTCGAGTCAAAACCAGTGATCCTGTCATGGTGCTCCAAAAAAATCTGGATCCAGCTGCAGGAGTCCCTCACGATCACTGCAAGTGTCATCCGACTTCGGTTTGTTTTTCCACCTCACCAAATACTTGTGCATACCACCATCTCTAGTAGAGATTATCTGATCATCTAAAATATTATCCAATTCTTCTGTCGATGGGTAAGTAGTATCTGGTAGTGGAGGTAATAAGGTATCTCACCATTAGGCTGCAGGGTAGGCTCATCTATAAGAAAATTTCTAGGGTTAAATTTGGAGCCTTCATAAAGTACTAGATCCTCAATGTTGAAAGTCTTACTTATGCCAAAACCTTCAGGAAGGTCAACGACATAGGTACTATCATTGATTGCATGTAGAATCTTAAATGGGCCTGCAACACGTATGTTCAAGTTCTTAACGGGTCCAACAGGAAACCGTTCCGGATGAATCCGAACCATCACTTCGTCACCAATATCAAAAGTTATAAATTTCCTTCTAGTATCTGTTATTAACTTGTAGTTAAAATTATTCTCATTAAGTTCCTTGGAAATTTCTCTATGCAAATCATGAATGTTATATACAAATGTGGGTGCAGACTCTGTGGCTCTGTGATGTTCTAATACAGGGGTAAAATCTGTGGGTTGCCAGGTGACTTGGGAAGGAATAAGTTACTCAGGTATACTCAATGGAGGTGACTGAACAGGCTGAATACAATTGAGAGACTGGTCATTCTCTTTTTCATCAAAGTCATCACTTATATTAGGTTCATAGGTAAACTCATTGTCGGGCTCATCAGCAATGACTGCGGTACCCTCTACTATATTGATCCTACTTGGACTAGGACAGTTGCCAGCAACATGACCGTATCCCTTACATTTATAGCACTTAGTGAGAGGATCAATCTTAGAATAGTCTCTTTCAGTGTTCTTACCCGTATTGGCATTTCTAAGTGGATAGGAATTTGAAGTATGTTTATTTGGGTAAGACTTGTTAGGGTACTGAGGAGAGGAGTGCTCAGGTCTAGATGGGTCAGTAGAGGTCATTCTAGAGGAATGATCTCTCGAGTCGCTGGACCTAGAATGAGAACTAGCTTTAAGGGAATCCATATCGAGGACTAGGGCGTAGGCTGCCGCTATGGAGTCCACATTTCTATAGATTAGCTCGTTCCCAAGGTCAGCTCGTAGTCCAGCTCTGAACCTAGAGAGAGTTTGTTCTTTACTCTCTTTACCTAACGCATTGCACCGAATAAGGAAGTCATCGAATTTATCAATATATTCTTGTGTGGATTTACTTCCTTGATACAATAGGTTCTATGAATCTAGCAATCGGGTGTGGAACGATAACGGTACATACCTCTCAGTGAGCTTCTCTTTCATGGCCTCCCAAGTGGCTATGGGTGCCAGGCCTCGGCCTCTGCGGGCATGTTCAAGATTGGTCCAATGTTGTTGAGCTTTACCCGTTAATTTCATAGTGGCAAATTTAACCTTAAGGGCTTCGCTCATGTCGAACCACACAAAGTAGTGGTCCATGGCACGGATCCAATCGAGGTAAGCTTGGGGTTCCATGTGGCCTTCAAACTGGGGAACGTCAGCCTTAACGCTCTTTTTGTATTGTTCGTCAGGGTCACGTTCTTGACGTCGATCGTCATGAACATTTCCTTGAGGGATCTGACGATGGGCATGAAGCTCAGGGACAATGGTTTGATTTAGCTCCACTTTCTCAAGCCTCTGATTGATATTGGCAAGAGTTGCTTGGATGGCAGCTAGGGTAGCGGAGATATCAGAGTTGTCTATTTCAGGTCTGGGAAGTCTAGGGTTCCTAATTGGGTGATTGGGAAGGGATAGGAAAGGTTCTTCAGGGTCTGTGATAGTGCTGCGAAGACGCATTCACCAAAAGTGGAAACTAGGGGTCGTGTGTGTCCTATTTTTTTATTTTTTTTTTAAATAAATCTGAAATAAACTAAAATAAAAGAAAGAAAAATAAATAAAAGACTACACAATCCTAAATGAATGCAAAAATGATGCCTACGATGCAAGAACTAGGGTTTTAAGAACCTTCGCTCTGATACCAAAATGATGTAAAACCAACCCTAAGATAGAGAATTTCCAAGAATCTTAATGGGTTAATTTTACCAACAGGTTATGCAGATTAAAGTTAGGAATTTTAAACAATTAATTGGTTGGATGGATTTTCAAGAACTGAATTATGCTAACAATCCCAGTTAATAATTCAACCTCAATCAATAATTAAATTCCTATATGTTAGCAAGTAATAAGTCCAATATCGATTTGTACTCTATTCTAGCATGTGGATCACTCAATCTCAGTTATTTTGTGGTCGACAGGCAAATCAGATAATATACTAGATAATAGAGCAGTAAAACACAAATATTTAATAAGGGGAAGAGTATACCGAATGCGAAGAAAATTCAGGGCAGATCTTGGAGTGGACAGTACCCAAGAACACAGCAACGCTTCAAAGCTAGAAGGGCGGCAGCAACAACAGCAAGGGCTGCTAGATCCGGCCGATGGGGAGGTGCGACGGCGCTGGCGTGGCGTCATCAGCGGGGTGCGACGGTGGAGGTCGTCGTCGGGATGGCAAGGTGCTGGCGCTGGTTGCAAGGGGTCGGGAGTGGACTGCTGGGTGGCGTCGGGTGTAGGGGATGAGGGATTTGGGGCTTTTGGATTTGGGGTTCGGGTGTTGGTAGCGAGAGAGGGAGAAGGCGATGTCGTGAAGGTGGAGCGGGATTGGGGAAGAAGAAGACGAAGGGCTGGGTCCGACTTTGTGGGGATCGGGATAGGGAAGAAGGAGACGAAGGGTCCGGCTTTGTGGGGATCGGGATAGGGAAGAAGGGAGAGGCGGCTGAAGTAGAAGTTTTGTGATTAGGGTTTTGTAATAGGGATTAGGATTTGTATTAGGGATTTTAAGTTGGGGATAGATTTTAGAATTAATCACTAACTCTAAAATTAGATTAGGATTTATCACAAACCCTAATTTGGAGATCTCAGTTGTATCACACAAAAGAGAAAGGGGAAGAGCAAAAACTCAACACAGATTTTTTTTTAATCAATAATGGCCTGCTTTCTCATTATTCTCAAGGCCTTTAAATAGGCTCAAATACATCTTGAAACAAATCTCAATATATTCTCAGAATCTAAAAAATACAAAAAAAAAAAAAAGATTACATATGGCTATAATTGCCAGAAACAAAAATGGTACTGAAATAAACTAAACAGGAAAGATGTCCTCATCAATATGCCTTGTCAATCTGCTTTGAGCTCTTATTCCTAATTGTTTCATACCTTTGTTTAAGACTTAACACTGATACTGTCTTTTAGAAACTTCAAGCTTAAAATATTCTTTTTCTCTCCTACCAGGCTACTACTACCAACGAACACACCAATATCGATTGGGAATATATTTATGTGGAGGGGTTACTTATAAGGAAAACTGAAAACTGTAGGCTTCCTTCTCTTTTTGGTTCTGTTGATGAGTAAGGTCAAATCTATGTTATTTTACTTGTTTCAGAATACTCAGAAAAGTGGTAACTAGCAATAGGGTTTGTATGTATGGTGGTGGTGACTAAGAAAGGACTACATGTTATATAACCTTAAATTTCACTGTGATATTACATATCAGTTCAAGTTAGTTTGAAGAAGCAATTTGGCATTTTTGTGTACGCTTAGTCAATGAGTGGATTTTTTTTTGCTTCTTGAAAATGATAGGTGCTTATGTGAAAATTGGCTGATGAAGTGGGTTTTATGTATTATCCCGATTAAGATGCAGTGCATCTTAAGTATAAAACTATAAACCTACATTACCGCTACCTCATATACTTGTCATGAATGAATTTAAATGAAATCAACAGTAGTTTGCTGTTAATATTTTGTCTGTCTTAACTGCACAATGAATGGTATGCATGAAGAACACTAATATAAAAGCATTAGATTCAAAATTTTGAAAGTCTGTGCTGCTATTTGTCCACTGCTACTAGAGTTTAGTTTAACCCTAACTCATCTTTATTTTTCGACATTCTACCAGTAATTTGATAAATATTGAGGGTAGAGTTAGGTTAGGAAAGACCTAAACTTACGTGGGTGGAAAGTGTGAGAAATGAACATGTATGATAGTTTGTGGTCTTAGAGAAGATATTGCGCTAAACCGAGCAGAATAGAAAACCAGGGATTCATGTAGTCGACCTCAGCTAATAGGGAAAAAAGCTTTGTTGTTGTTGTTGTTGTATTCTACCAGTAATTTATTTTACTAGTAACAAAATACCTTAAATTTTTTTTTTATTCCAAATAATTTCTCTAAATATGGTTATAGTAGTAACTGCTAAATGGAATTTGTTGTCACTGAAACTAGCATCGCTTATTCCTGTCCATTGACCCATATCCTATTATCTCTTTTGTTTACCGAGGGTTCAAATCCCTCTCTTTCCGTTTCTGATAATTTACCAGCGTTATTTACCACAACGGGCAGAAGTTATGATAAAGGTTCCTGGTCTCGAAAGAACTAGTCAATTATACTAACAAGGTGTTAAATTCCCAGATTGACGAGGTGATAAGTCAGGCTCAATCAACAAGATCAGTTCTCAGTGAACAGAGGGCTTTCTTTGGCAGTGTTCAGGGAAAAGTCAAGCATCTTGGTGAAAAATTTCCTATAATTCGAGGCCTTCTTGGTATCCCAATCTTTACCCAAAAGAGTAAATGTCATAAATTTTTAATTCATATATATCACTGACTTTTTTCAATTCTTAATATCTACCTGAAGGTGCGATTAAAAGGAAGCGTTCAAGGGACACGCTTATTCTCTCTGCAGTTATTGCAGCCTGCACATTGTTTCTGATCATTTATTGGCTCTCAAAGTAACCAAGGAATGTTAATTGACATGAAATACGTCTCATTTTCAAATTTTTGTTTTGGCTTCATCAGGTTGGTAGAATATTGTTTGAAAAAGAGTGACGAAGAAAAGGCTAGTGGCCCTGTTTGTTGCTTTGGATTCAATTTTCAATCTATTACTTCAGTGTACAGAATCTTTATGAGATTTACTCAAGACTCCTGATTATTTATTTATTTTTGTATCACAGAATGAGTATACTGTTGTGCACCAATCCTTGAATTGAGAATTTTTTTTTTTTGCTCATGCTTACAATTGCAATCCCCTTTCTATTATAATTCCAGAAGGTGTATTAAGTTTTCAATACTGCTGTGTGCATGTTCTTCTCTTGTTTCAACATCCCAACTTCTCGAGCACACAGACAGTATGCGCTTAAACACATTGGGAATCAGTCCCCAAGCTCCGCCTGACACAACTTGACCACCAATTTGAATCACGATGTCTTCATGCACATGCTGGATATTAGTACATGTTATTGATTAGGTAATGATACCCAACCAATTTTTTATGTTTGTGTAAAATTGGCAACAACATATCACAAAATATGCAAATGGCATGCGCAATCAAGTTGGTCAAATTTTGTTTCTGCCAATTGCAAATTTAGCAATTATCATAAATATTGAGCTAGGAGAGGAATTTTAATAAACCAGAAAGAGACGAATCAAGTTCAAATCAACAAAAGAAATCGCAGTCTATGCAATGCAGTAATTTCTTTCGTAAGAACAGAATTTAACCATAAAAACAGCTTAAAAGAAACCCACATAAGTCTACAAATAGTACAGCATCTGCTAGAATATACTTCATTAGTACACAAGTCTCAATCGATTGAATGGTTAAGAAAAGCAACGGGGAAAGAATGTAAGAAAAGAAAATAATCCCAAAAAAAGCCTACATTAGAAAATAAATAAATAAACATTGACCAAGTTCATATCGACACTTTGGTATTTTCTCAACTACACACAATCCTAACATAATCAAAGCTCGTTCAATCCAGCTGATGTTCACTGTAAGGGTAGACAAAATGGCCCCTATGCAATCATGATAGCCTTCTGCACTTGGACCAATTATAGTATTATAGGAATATACCAACAGAAATGAGGAGCAATATCAACAAAATTGGCTTTCCTCTGACGTTCATAACTGAAGAAGATGAGTCGGCCTCTGCATGAGGTGTTTGCTCCCTGAAAAATAAAATTGTGAAAAACCCTGCCACGAGACCAAAACTCCGAAGTTGTGATAAAGGTTTTGGGTTTATATTCGAACGGTTAAGAACTTGGCGTTACTTTGGCATAGATATTTCTTGAACAAACTGAATGGGGGAAAGGATTCATGTAGAAGGGCTTTGTTGTTGTTGTATACAACCAGAATACTCATAAATATATCAATTTTATCCAAATACAAAGAATGTAGTATCTCGATCAAGCACCATTCTCAGTTAAACCAAACTATTTTCTTCTTTATGTTAAGGAGACTAAAATCTAGGTCTTTTAACTCATTTTTTACCTAGGCATTGATGAGGATATCAATTCTGTTTTGTTTTATTTTTTAGTATTAGCCATATGTAGTAGTTTTGCAGTTTGCAACCTTTATTTTATGCATTACAATATTTTAGAGATTTGTATTGAGATTTGTTTTGAGCCTATATATAGGCCTTGAGAATAATGAGAAAGTATGCTATTATTGATTAAAAGAATTTACCGTGTTGAGTTATTGCTCTGCATTCTTTTCTTGTGTGTGATACCATAAAAAATATTAAGGTTTGTGAGAAGCTCTAATTACACCCCAAATTCCCAATTAATCAAAATCCTAGTACCCTCTCTCTCTCTTCTTCTTCTTCCTCTTTCTTTTCCTTCCCGAAACCCAAACCCAACAACCCCCACCGAAGCTCCGGCCTTTCTCCTCCTCCACCCCGTCAACTCCCTCGCCGTCGTCGAAAGCCCCCTGGCACCGTACCACCTATGAAACCCTACCGAAGCCCTCTCTGTAACACCTCGCAAAATTGGAAATAACAATTTTGCCCTCGTGTGTTACGTGTATTTTGTAACGTACTTCAATACGTATTTTGGATTCCAACTATTTATGCATTTCCCATCTTCTTTATCCTATTTTGAGTCAACTTAAATATAATATTCCAATCTCTATATTTTTACGTGCTTTATACGTATTATCGATGCACGTATCGATTACGTATTTTTCAACTCTATGTATAATATTTTCTATGTGTTTTAATTATTTATTTACTGATGTGTTCGAATTCGTTTTATAAATAGAAATTCATTTTCTCTTATTTTAATTAAAATATTTTATACGTACGGTGCACGTGTTTTCTATGTACGTAGTGAGTACATTGTGGAATGTATAAAAATTAATAAATATATTTTTCTTATGTTGTATTTTGATTACCTTTAAATATTTTTCCGTTGATAAAGTCGATTTCGTATTTTAATATTTTACGTGTGACGCACGCGTTTGCGGTGCACGTATTTAGGCGTATTCTTTTTCAAAAATTACATTTTGAAATGTGTGTGCGCTTATTTTATTTATGCATGATAAATCTAATTAAACTAAATTAATTTTTATTTAAACATTTACTATATATTATAACTTATATTTTAAATAAAATATATATGTATAGGCAAGTGCGATGCACGTGCATGTGTAAGCACAAGAAGATGAGAGGCCAGCTATTTTGGGGTTGGAGGGAAAAGGAAAGTTTTTGAATTTAAGGAGTGGAGTTAGTGGCTTAAGTGGGGAGTAGTTAATGTAACAACTTAATCTAAACCTATACATACCCCCTAACCCTTCATACTCTGCTCCTTCCCCTTCTTTATTCTCTGCCCATTTCCGAAAACCATCCAGCAACAAATCCCTGTTGCTTCCTCCACTCACCCACATACAACTATCCTATTGTGTGTGTGTGTGTGTGTGTGTGTGTGTGTGTGTGTGTGTGTGTGTGTATATATATATATACAAATGTAGATATACACATATGTGCATGAAAATGAGATGAAGTGTTCCTTGGGCTTGCCGAAATGAAGGTGGGGTTTTCCTTGTGCACGAATTTTGAGGAGACAAATTGGAGCTTCTCTTGGAGTTTATTTCTAGGGATTAACTGAATACATCAATGCTTCTTTGGGGAGTAGTTAATATAATCACTTAATCTAAACCTATACATACCCCCTAACCCTTCATACTCTCCTGCTTCCCCTTCTTTATTCTCTGCCCATTTCCGAAAACCATCCAACAACAAAACCATGTTGCTTCCTCCACTCATCCACAAACAATTATCCTATTGTATATGTATATATATAGAGAGAGCTTTCTTCCGTTGCAAACGGGTCTGTGTGCACAAACCCGTGCGAACGGCGATCTGAGCCGTTGGATCTTTGATCCAGCGGCCCTTCAAAAATTCAGCCTTAACCCGTTCTTGGGAACGACAGGTTAAGGCAATTTTTTTTAAAAAAAAATATGCCTTAACCCGTCGTTCCCAAGAATGGGTTAAGACATACTTATAATTTGTAAAAAATTTGGCTGAACTCATCTTCTCTCGATCTCTCCCCACTCTATCTCTCGTTTCTGCCGAACCCAAACCCAAAAAGTTCTAAGTAACACTAATCAAAACAGAAACCTCTCCTCCTCCTCTGTCTGCTTTTCCTCATCCGCCTCCAAACATCCAAACCCTAGTCTCTCATCCCATCTTCGAAAGGCAATCGAAACCGTAGTTCGGCCACAACACTTACATTTGCTAAATTCTGAGTGATTTTGTAAGGTATTAACTAATTCTTTGCCTTAATAGTTTTAATTGTGTTGATTTTTAAATCTTTCCATAGTAAATTATTTAGAAAATGGCAAAAAAATTATGTGTAAGTAATTTGTAGATGTAAAATTGGGAAGACTTGTAATATATTCAAGTGCCAAAAATTTATAGATTTTTAATTTTTTTCTGGTCTCTTTCTAATAATTTACCATATATAAAAAAAGACGAAAAATTTGTAGATGTAGAAATTTGTAAGTAGTCATTTGATGAATTAACACGGTGCAAATGTAGTCCTAGTTATTGTTGATCGCTCAACGATATTGTAGATTGAGTCGTATTTATAATCGTTCTGTATATATTAAATTACTTAGAACCTCTATAGTGCGGTTGGACTAGAAAACCCTTCAACCGACCTCCAAAAAATACGAAACTTTGCGAGTAGAATGGTCTCACGTAGCACAAGCCTCCCCAACTTGTAGAAGTGAGTTTCGACTCATGGTTGGAAAGATACGGGCGTGTATCGCTTTTGGTTGAAAAAAACCCTTGTAAAGCGATACACGGCCGTATCTCTCGAATCGTAGGTCGAACTCACTTTCACAAGTTGGGGTGGTTTGTGCTACGTGAATTCAACCAAGTTGCAAAGTTTTATAAATTTTGGATGCCGTTTGTGCTGTTTTGTAACGCTCCTCGCATGAAGAAGTAAATGACTTAGAACCTTTTCAGTGCGGTTAAACTGGAGAACCATTCAAATGACCTTCAAAAAATACGAAACTTTGCGAGTAGGATGGTCTCACGTAGTACAAGCCACCCCAACTTGTAGAAGTGAGTTTCGAGTCACGGTTCGAGAGATATGGCCATGTATCGCTTTTGGTTTTTTTAAAACCAAAAGCGATACATGGCCGTATCTCTCGAATCGTGACTCGAAACTCACTTCTACATGTTGGAGTGGCTTGTACTACGTGAACACGACCAAATTGCAAAGTTTTATAAATTTTGGATGTCGTTTGTGTGTTTTTCTCACATTTCTTGCATAAGAAGTAAATCACTTGAAAAGCTTTTAGTGCAGTTAGACTAGAAAACCCTTCAAACGACCTCCAAAAAATACAAAACTTTGCAAGTAGGATGGTCTCACGTAGCACAAGTTTTCTCAACTTGTAGAAGTGAGTTTCGACTCACAGTTGGAGAGATACAGGCGTGTATCGCTTTTGGTTGAAAAAAAAACCCTTTTAAAGCAATACACGACCGTATCTCTTGAACCGTGGGACGAAACTCACTTCCACAAGTTAGGGTGGCTTGTGCTACGTGAATTCAACCAAGTTGCAAAGTTTAATAAATTTTGGATGCCGTTTGTGCGGTTTTCTCACGTTCATCGAACTATAACTAAATAAAGTTAGAACATTCCTCGCATTCCATAAGGGTTCGTGGCCCTCATTGTTACTTTTTTTTATCTTAGATATGGACAGTCTTGAAGGAAGTTCCGTTGCCGGAGAAAAATATGTTCGTGCATAAGAAATTGGTGAATTTCGGCATCATGTTGACGAACACCTAAAATCGAAGATTGGTATGACATTTCTCACTTTAAAGGAAGCGGAGAAATTTTATTCCACATATTGTAGATGTGCGGGTTTTGCTATGCGCAATGGTGGAAATAAATACAAGGAAAATGATGTACTCGATAAATCATATGTATGTATTAAAGTCGAGGAGTCACCGAATAATCATAATGAAGCTAGACAAGGAACTAATTCTAGAACGGGTTGCAAAGCTTTCGTTCGTGTAAAATTAAACTCACAAAGTAATTCGTGGATTATTTATTCATTTAATGCACCACACAATCACGAATTTACTTCACCTGGTATACGTCACTTGCTTCATCGAAACCGTCGTAGGGTTAGAGTAATTTTTAATAAACTGTTTACCTTTTTCAACTATATTATTTATTTTGATAATGTATTTTCTGAATATTTTTATTAGATTTACAAACAATTTCATATTTTTTTAACATAAAATTTCTCAATTTTTTGGAAAAAAAACAATCTCTTCAGAAAAAATTATATAATCACCTATCTAAACAAATTGGAAACACCATATGATCTTTTAAAGTAAATAAATAAATATTTAACATAATTCCTTATATTCATCGAATTCGGTTTTAAGACTTATGGTGTCAAAGGGTTATGACTAGGGTTAAAGGGTTATAGTAGGATTACAGTAGGGTTAGAGTAATTTTTAATAAACTGTTTACATTTTTCAACTATATTATTTATTTTGATAATGCATTTTCTGAATATTTTTATTAGATTTACAAACAATTTCATATTTTTTTAACATAAAATTTCTCCATTTTTTGGAAAAAACAATCTCTTCAGAAAAAATTATATAATCACCTACCTAAACAAATTGGAAACACCATATGGTCTTTTAAAATAAATAAATAAATATTTAACATAATTCACATTCATCGAATTCGGTTTAAGACTTAGGGTGTCAAAGGGTTACGGCTAGGGTTAGAGGGTTATAGTAGGGTTACAGTAGGGTTAGAGTAGTTCGTATGGTTAGAGTAATTTTTAATAAACTGTTTACATTTTTCAACTATATTATTTATTTTGATATTGTATTTTCTGAATATCTTTATTAGATTTACAAACAACTGTATGAATACTTGGTCTGTAGATAATGAAGTTCTGGCAATATCTCTTTACTTAACCCGTTATTGGGGATGAAGTTTTGCCAATATCTCTCTACTTAACCCGTTATTGGGAATGACAGGTTAAGATCACTTAACCCGTCATCGTCAATAACGGGTTAAGTAGAGAGAATTTGACGGTGTTGTATGAATACTTAGTCTGTAGATGATGTAGTTCTGCCAATATCTCTCTACTTAACCCGTTATTGGGGATGGGGCGTTAAGATCACTTAACCCGTCATCGTCAATAACGGGTTAAGTAGAGAGATTTTGACAATGTATTTGCTGTTTGTGGATGAAAACACAACTTCACAAAATGAGTTCATTCATAACAATTCAGAAACTCGGATCACAACAATACAACAATATATACCAGATCACAACAACTCAGAAACTCATATCACAACAATTCAGAATCTCAGATGACCAATTCTTTCACATAAATAAAAACTCAGATCACAACAATATATATGATACGACAGATAATATGACATTCATTACCAAATATTCATCTAAACAATTCATTCAACTACATTTGTGGAATTATTTCAAGTAGCAATTACAAGACATTTAGTACCAAATATTCATCTCAACAATGAAGCTAAAGTAGTCTAGATAGATCAATACATTTATCTTCATGGTTGACTTCCGTGGATACTTGGTATTTATCTACAACATTTATCAACATAGAAACAAACTTTACATTAGTTATTTGAGGAACAAAATCATCAACCAAACACTAAAATACTAATAACGAACCACTTGTTACATACTACCTTTTACGACCACGTGGTTTGCGACCACTGGGTGTAAATTGATCAGGCAGGTTCCTCTTTCGTTGAGGATTTCATCGTCTACCTTGCATCTCGGGAGATTGAGGGTCATCTGACCACTGCTCCTCTGCATCTTCTTCAGGTGGTTGCTGTTGTTGAACTTGTTGTGGCTCGGCGATGTGACTTCTCGGCTTTGTCACGCTCTTTCGCCGAGGAATTGCCACGTTGGCTTTTAAATATGCATCAAGTTGTGGACCTTCACCCACCTCTTCAAGACTACGGTGGCACGGCTTTAGCATCTCCCGTATTAATTCCTTAACGCTATCAGGTACCTTGCTCTTCAAGATGCGAGTAGCTATTCGAACGTTTTTCCATGTGTTTTCAATATACATTAGTTTGAAAATTTCAATTTAAACAACATGTACACTAAATATATCATCCCATCCTCAAATAACAATACATGTATACTAAATGTATGAAATTGCGTGAAATTTTACGAATCAAGTTCCGATACGTCGACGCCTTTGGTTGATACATCGGCTAGGAAGAGGAATATGTCGGTTGTGGTTCTTCCTCGGTTGGGGAAATCGGAATCTGCACACCGGCTGGCACAACGGCTTGTGGAGAAACATACAACAGTGTAATGCACCTGTACCACGTCATGTATACAT
Organism: Hemerocallis citrina; assembly: GCA_017893485.1. Lineage (NCBI taxonomy): Eukaryota > Viridiplantae > Streptophyta > Magnoliopsida > Asparagales > Asphodelaceae > Hemerocallis > Hemerocallis citrina. The sequence continues at coordinate 126,436,104 of CM030363.1, read as the reverse complement.
GTTGGAAAGAGCCATCAAACGGTATAGCGAAGAACATCATATTCGGAGTCATCTGATATCACATGGTGTTCCAGCTGGCCACATGGACCCGGTGGAAATCAGCTCAATCGAAGTTGGGCACTCGACCCATTCCTCTGACCTCGTGCAATTTTTTATTATAACACCGGACTTCAAAAATCTTCTGCTGATATCCGAATTGCCGCATCACTCTATCCGGTTACTGGAACTCAACAACAGAAAAATTAACAAGTGGTGCAGCCATCAACCAAAGGGCACTGGCCAAACAAATGGGTGGAACCCTTTTCAACCTGGCAGTCGAGTACGGTACCCAATTGACGAACTCGTCCTGCAAGTTATCTAACTCATCTCTATAATAGGTAAGAGATTGGCGTGGGTTATCGACCCACGTGTACTGCCCCACCCAATATACCCCTAAAGGAAGTAACTTTGGAACCGGTGGGTCAGCTAACTAATTCGGTGTTGGTTTAATAATACGGGAACGTCCGATGTGGATGCGTTCCCAACTCCAGAATTGCAATAGAACCATCGGCTCACCCATTTGTACAGCACCTAATGCACATGCACACGAATTCCTATATAGTAGCGCCAATGCCGCACTCCCCCAACTGAAATAGCCGGCAAAACAAAAATTTTCCAACAACCGGAAGTACATGAGCAGCACGCTCGCACCGGATGAGTTAGAGAAGATCACTCCCTCGATCATACTGAATATGTACACACGAGCATAGTAACGTATGGATTTCTCATCCGAATTCTTCGTCAAATATCCGTCGAATTGAAATTTCAACCAAGTAGAAGTGATTTACCGTCGAAGATTTCATCCCAAAATTCTGCTTCCGCTTTATCTTTCGCATCTTCTATGGCTTGATCTAATAGATCTTCATCATATTCTTCAGGAGTACCTCTGAGGATTTCTTTTTCAACGTCCTCTTTTTTTTTTATGAACGACTCCTCAACATCGATACCGAGCAGATCACGAACAACTGCTACTCGGTCAAAGTCCATGTTCCCCATCACGACGATCCCATCTATTGGTAGCCTAGTAATGAGTGCTACATCTTGGAGAGTGACGGTCATCTCACCCACCGGTAGGTGGAATGGGTGGTTCTCCAGCCTCCATCGTTTGACCAGAGCTGTAAGTAGAGGTCGGTCAAGCTTCACATCTCCCATAAATCGAGCTCCGTAGAAACTGGCTTCAACTAAATACGGAGTGATACGGGGGTCCATGGGAAGAACCGCGTGCTTCTGGAAGTTGCACTTCTTTGCGGACCCAATCCACACGACTTCGGATCGGTGTCTAGATTACAACGAAAGTAAGCTCGAGTCCAACGGTCCAGAAGGTGCAACGGAAATCGAAGACGACGGACTGGCCTCGGCAGATGTAGATTGACAGCCACCAACCTACACGAACAAAGATAAATATTGTTATTATTGAGACAATGTTACATATTCCTATTTAAAACCAATAATAATAATTAATCTTACCTCTGTCATTGGTGCACCACTAGCGCTACCAGAAGGGCTTCTCAGTTGCCTCGTTCTAGCCATTTATCTGTGAACCAAAAATTTAAGCTTAGTTAATACGAGTTACATCCATTTATCTATCAGCAATAAACAAAGTAAAAATGTGTAAAAAAATGCACAAATGACAACGAAAAATAGAAATACTATGCAACATGGTCCAATTCAAGTTACAAAAGCCACCCCAACTTGTAGAAGAGAATTTCGAGTCACGGTTGGAGAAATACAGCCGTGTACCACTTAATTTGGTTTTATTTAAACCAAAAGCGATACACGGCCGTATCTCTAGAACTGTAAGTCAAAACTCACTTCTACAAGTTGGATTGGCTTGTGCTGGGTGAGAGCAACCTACTCGCAAAGTTTCGTATTTTTTGGAGGTCGTTTGAAGGGTTTTCTAGTCTAACCGCACTAAAAAAGTTCTAAATTATTTACTTGTAGTTCGATGAACGTGAGAAAACCACACAAACGATATCCAAAATTTATAAAATTTTACAACTTGGTCGAATTCACGTAACACAAGCCACCCCTAACTTGTAGAAGCGAGTTTCGAGTCACGGTTTGCAAGATAAGACCGTGTACCGTTTTATTTGATTTTTTTTTTTTTTATCAAAAGCGATACGCGGACTATATCTCTCGAACCTGTGAATCGGGACTCACTTCTACAAGTTGGGGTGGCTTGTGCTAGGTGAGACCAATAAGCTCGTAAAGTTTCGTATTTTTTGGAAGCCGTTTGAAAGGTTTTCTAGTCTAACCGCACAAAAAAATTTCTAAGTCATTTACTTATACTTCGATGAACATGAGAAAACTGTACAAACGGCATCTAAAATTTATAAAACTTTGCAACTTGATCGAATTCACGTAACACAAGCCATCCCAACTTGTAGAAGTGAGTTTCGAGTCACGGTTTGTAAGATACGACCGTGTACCGCTTTATTTGATTTTTTTTTACCAAAAGCAATATGCGGACGTATCTCTCGAATCGTGAGTCGAAACTCACTTCTACAAGTTGGGATGACTTTTGCTAGGTGAGACCAACCAGCTCGCAAAGTTTCGTATTTTTTGGTGGTCGTTTGAAAGATTTTCTAGTCTAACTGTACTAAAAAAGTTCTAAGTCATTTACTTATACTTCGATGAACACGAGAAAATCGCACAGACAGGATCCAAAATTTATAAAACTTTGCAACTTGGTCGAATTCACGTAACACAAGCCACCCCAATTTGTAGAAGCATGTTTCGAGTCACGGTTTACGAGATACGGCCGTATACCGCTTTATTTGATTTTTTAAAAACCAAAAGCGATATGAGGCCGTATCTCTCAAACCGTGAGTCGAAACTCACTTCTACAAGTTGGGATGACTTGTGCTACGTGAATTCGACTAAGTTGCAAAGTTTTATAAATTTTGGATGTCGTTTGTGCAGTTTCATATTTTTTGGAAGTCGTTTGACTACTCGCAAAGTTTTGTATTTTTTGGAAGTCGTTTGAAGGGTTTTCTAGTCTAACTGCAGTACAAAAGTTCTAAGTAGTTTACTTCTTGTGCGATGAACGTAACGAAACTGCACAAACGGTATCCATAATTTATAAAACTTTGCAACTTGGTTGAATTCACGTAGCACACACCACACCAACTTATAGAAGCGAATTTTGACTCACAGTTTGCTAGATACGACAGTGTACCACTTTATTTGATTTTTTTAAACCAAAAGCGATATACGGTCGTATCTCTCGAACCGTGAGTCAAAACTCACTTCTACAAGTTGGGGTGGCTTGTGCTAGGTGAGACCAACCAACTCGCAAAGCTTCGTATTTTTTGGAGGTCGTTTGAAGGGTTTTCTAGACTAACCGCACTAAAAAAGTTCTAAGTCATTTACTTCTACTTCGATGAACGTGAGAAAACCGCACAAACGGCATCCAAAATTTAGAAAACTTTGCAACTTGGTCGAATTCACGTAAAACAAACCACCCCAACTTGTAGAAGCGAATTTCGAGTCACGGTTTGCGAGATACGGCCGTGTACCGCTTTATTTGACTTTTTTTCAACCATAAGTGATACACGGCCGTATCTCTCGAACCGTAAGTCGAAACTCACTTCTATAAGTTGGGGTGGCTTGTGCTATGTGAGACCAACCCACTCGCAATGTTTTCTATTTTTTGAAGGTCGTTTGCGGGGTTTTCAAGCATAACCACACTAAAAACTTTCTAAATAATTTCGTATATATCGAACGTGAAAAAACAACACAAACAAAACTAAATTACTAAGGCAAAGATTTCTACATCTACAAATTTTTGAAGTTTTTGGGCACTTGAATATATTAATCCTAAATGTAGACTGTTTTGGTCACTTGAATATATTAAAAGTCTTCCCAATTCTAATTCTACAAATTACTAAGGCAAAGAAAATTTTTTGGCACTTGAATATATTAAAAATCTTCCCAATTCTACATCTACAAATTACCAAGGCAAATAATTTTTTGGCCACTTTCTAAATAATTTAGTATAAATCAAAACAAATAAAACTACTAAGGTAAAGAATTAGTCAATACCTTACAAAATAAGTCCGAATTTAGCCAATGAAGGTGTTGTGGCTGAACTAGGGTTTCGATTTGCTTTCGAAGATGGGATGAGAGAGTTGGGTTTCAATGTTTGGAGTGGATATTGGGAGAGAGATTCTATGAGAATAGAAGATGAGGAGGAGCTAATGGAGGAGGATAGGTGTGTGTGTTTTGATCAGGGTTAGGGTTTTCTTGGGTTTGGGTTTGGTGAAGAAACAAGATAGAGAGTGGGGAGAGTTCGGTTGAAGAAGATGATCTGTATATAGATCTAAAAAATTTAAGAGTGCCTTAACCCGTTCTTGGGAACGATGGGTCAAGGCATATATTTTTTTAATATGCCTTAACCCGTCATTCCTAAGAACGGGTTAAGGCTGAATTTTAGGAAAAAAAATGTGGATCGCTGGATCAAAGATCCAACGGCCCAGATCTCCATTCGCATGGGTCTGTGCACACAAACCCGTTTGCAACGGAAGAAAGCTCATATATATATATATATATATATATATATATATATATATATATATATATAATATTTTATGCATATCTATATAATGTAGATATACACATATGTGCATGAAAATGAGATGAAGTGTTACCTGGGCTTGCCGAAATGAAGGTTGGGGTTTTCCTTGTATACGAATTTCGAGGAGACAAATTGGAGCTTCTCTTGGAATTTATTTCTGGGGATTAATTGAATACATCAATGCTTCTTTGGGTGGGTGTTTCTTAAATCTTTTCTAATTTACTGAGTAGTTGCATGTATAGATACTCTGAAATTTAAATTGTAGATGAAGTTTGTTAGTTTATGCTAAAATTTTAGATATGATGCATGTGATAGAGAATTTACAATTTTAAATAAATATTGAATGAAATGCATGATGTAGTTTAAATTTCATAGTGCGTGAAATTAGGGGAAAATTCTACTTGCGTATTAAGAAATGGTTGTCATGAACACTTGAAATTATCATTGAATTAACAGAAATTTCGTGAAGGAAATAAGTTGATAATGAGTTGGAAATTTTTTCCATATCCTGTTAAATTGACATTTTAGATGTGTGGTGTGAATAGTATTTTAATGCGATATTGAGATGTTTTACCTTCATAAATATTTTACATTTTGTAGAATTGCTAGACACTTGATTAAACAGTAAATTTTCGTAATTAAAGTCTCTGATTTGAAAGGTACAAATTAATTGAGAAATCGAATTGTTAAAGGAGTTAGATACAGATTAGTAGTATAAAGTAATTTTAACTCTGGGTTATAACATAAAATGGGATTTGGTATACTGGTTTACGGCGAGGGCTTATAGCACTGTGAATAGTGCTTAGAAGTCAAGGGTTCGAGTCTTGGAATAATCTGTTTTATTAAAATTTTGATTTTTACTCAAGTGACTGAGGATCAGTATAAGAGACTTTCGAGTTCATCTCATATCAATTAGTCACTCTGGCCTTTCGTTCTTTGGGTGCGCTTTGGGTCTGTCACTGTTCATGGCGGGGTTGGGTCCTGGTCATGGGTTTCGAATCCGACCACTGACTTTTTGTGTTTTTTTATATTTTTAATATAAATTGAGTTTTTTAGAGTTTTTAAAGTGCAATAAAAATTGGGAAAATTTTTTATTATTCTTCTAAAATTGTTTAGACTTTATAAAAATTATTTCTATAATATTTTGATATATTTTGTGAGAATTGAAAGGGGAATTTACATTAAATAATGTTGAACTCAAATTTATCGATTAAAATGTGACTCTTGTTTAATTAAAGAGAAAGATGAAAATTCGAATGCAATTAAAATCCTCTTGACGAGATGTTAGTGATTGATTGAGAATTTTTGAATTGCACACAATGCTATAAGTGATTAAATTGATACAGAATTTGAATTCAATTATTTCATGTTATGAGATTATAAAAGAAATGTTTTCTTTGAGAAAGAGATTGTGAATAAAAGAAATTGAAATATTATTTGAGAATGAATATGACATATTGTTGATCTCTAGAAAGAGATAGTTGGTGGAATCTAGAGTCTAGACGGGACCCTTAGAAACAGGCAGTATTAATCTATGAATTTGAAAGCTAACCAGTGTGGCTGAGCATCTCTTGAGAAGTAGCCAGTTGGGCTGACTGTCTCTTTTGTTTGGTTTAAGTCCGGTAGGGTAAACTATCTCTAGGTTGTGATAATTTTCTTTTAAAACAAATTAAAAACTTACGAATAGAAACTATAGTGGAGATGTGATGAAAGTAAGAGAAAAACATAAGTATGAGGGCCTCGAATTCACGGTGTGAGAATTTTCACAGGCTTTCTACATGATGCGTCATGTCATGACGTGAATCTATCCGGAATTATCGGGACCGTAGCGACGCTTGTGGGGTGCTTGGTGACTACGTGGTGCCATCGTTCTATAACAGAGGCAAATTGTCCATAGATTGTCTGCATAATGCGTCATGTCATGACGTGAAATTTTCCTCCAAGCTGTCTGAACATGGGCTCGTAATTCATAAAACATCTGGGAAACTTACCATAGTTACCGTAGTAGTTAAACTCATAGCGAGAGATCCAACCCTACAAGATGAAGAACGGTTAAAGGCTTGCCCTCGAATTTATGTAGAATGGGATGCATAAGTTCGAACAAGTGTGCATTAGTGTCATGAATTAATAAATAACTACATTAAGATTAAGTGCACAAGTACACACGACATCAATAGGATAGTCCCTTTTTAGCTTTGTTTGTGATTAAGTTTGTGTTTGTTAAAGTATTAAAGAATCGTTATATTTACAGCATAGCGAGGATGACCATGTATAAGCAACTGACGTGCCCACAGTTTCATATGCAAGACTTGGATGTTGCAAGAAGATATAAAGATGAATTTGATGCTAATGATTACTTAAATGCTAAAGTTGTTACAGTTGTACATTTATCATTGTTGTATTTTATGTACTTTTCGCTGTGTGTTGATGTAAAAGACTTTGCTGTAATAAAAGTTTTAAATTTCTTGTAAAATTGTACGAAGTGAAGTGTAAAGATCCTGTGGAACTTCGAATTCAGGCTTATTTGGAAATCAGGGTGTTACTCTCTCTCCTCTTCACCCCGACCCGCACCCTGCCTCCCCGATCCCCAGCAAAATCCCCGACCACGATCGATCCCAACCCCCTGCCAATCGATCCCGCCACCGTCGACTGCCTTCACTACCCAACGCCAACCCCACCCCAAATCCGCTTCAAATCCGAACCTTAATCCCCAAATTCACTTCAAATCCAAACCCTAAACCCCAAATCCACTCAATCCCAAATCCAATTCAAATTTGAGACCCGAATTCTTACATGAAGAAGATAATTCTTGGAGGTGTACCACGCTGTTGACATCGACGATAAGGATACTATTCCTCTCCATTGCGACACAGTCCCCAAATCTTGGTAGCTTCTTTCCATTCAAATTTATTTGTGATACTATCTATCGTCTCTAGAATATTATTTGATGTATCTGTTGTCCACAAATATTGAGAGTGTGCTTCTACTTGCTAATTAGAGAACGAATCTTTATTGCATATCTTACATGGTAAGAACTATTAAGTATCATTGTTGATTGATAGGAATGAATCTTTAATTGAGCTTGTTAAACTATTTCACATCTTGAAAATTCATCAAACCAATTAGTAGTTTAATTTCTGACTTTATCTGTATTACACGTTGGTAAACTTAATCTTTTAATATTCTTGAAAATTCTCTGTCTAGGGTTAAGTTTACATTAGGCATACTCTTAGATTCAAGCTACCTAAATATCTCAGACAATATTAATTTGGTCCAAAAAACATATCACGGACAATAATGCTATGAGAAACTCAAAATAAACTAAGAATTAACAAGTTAGGAACATACTTCTGCATATCCTTGAGGACACCACAGTAGAGGGCATTATCGGGAATAGGCAACTCAGTTGTATTAGTTTCTGGATTCACCACCCTTACATACGTCTCCTGTCCAAGGTATCATGTGTCCAGATTTTCTGTGCGTAAATTCCACATACCAACATTGTCCAACGAGACTAATACCGCTGTCCATGCTCCTGGGTAAACCTGGAGAGAAAAAAAAATGACAAGGGAGGGCAAGTTTAGACAGCCAGAGAGAATAGGAAATTGTGCATTATATTTCTTAAAGACAAGGAGGCAGTCAATAGTTATCTCTAATTGAACTAAGATTTCAATACATCACTTTTCATTACTCGGCCAAGGTGTTACTAATAAGATGCTTATATGAACTCATCAAAAAGAAAACGAAAAAGAACGAACAGTTCATGTAGGACTATTGAACATGTCACTATATGGAACTTGAACAACTTACGCATGATGGTATGACTCTTCATATGTCAATGCTTATGTTACATATATATACAATTCTTATCTAAGAAAAAGAATTTAGCAGGTAAAAGAAGATAATTTAACAGGTATAATAAGACAATAGGTCCATTCCTAAATAAAAGAACTAAAAAGGAATATCATTTTTTTCTTCAAAACATGAGAAATATACAAATTAGCAGCAAATAGCAACAAAATTATGAAGTTAGTTAGCTAGTTATTGATGTGAATGACCAATAAAGTTATGGAATAGTTAATCTGTAAGACAATTAGTATGCAAGTTTGAAGTTTACATGATAAACATGGAGAAGCTCAACCATAGTTTTTATTTATAATTTTATAAATTCTGATGACAATCACCTGAATGGTGCATCGAGCAACCCCATCCCATTTGTTATAAGTGCCTCAGCTATTCTCCGGCCACTCCCCAAAGTCCATCCTATAATTACTGAAAATCAGATAAAAGAGATTATTAACATACATGCATATACATAGATTATCACTCTCCTAAATGCAAAAGCCAATAGAGTTATAGCTCAGTACCCAGCAATAAAAAATGCATAACCATCCATGTGGTACGTCTGCACCATCGTATTATTGTTCTGAAATATGATTTCCATGAAACCCGTGTATGTGCCATTAATTATGGATCGCCCAAGTCAAGGAGGCCCAGCACGTGGCCTAGTGGGAAAATCCAGGGAGTAGACTCCCTTCTTCTCATAAGCATCGGCAAGCTTTGGAGGCGTTTCAGAAGGTGAATATGAAATTCCATTGAGAGTAGCCCGACGTTTTCCATTGATTATTACTGGGGGAGTATTCTTTAGCTCGTAGAGTTGGGTCACATTAATTGAACCGTAGTGGAAAGATCCTTGAGGGTTGGGGCGAGCAGCAACAGCACTTGGAGCAGCACCAGCACTTGACGTTCGTCCTGATAAAATAGTAATTAGGAGCACGAGAATTAAATTTTACTGATACAAGTAGAGATGAATTGTGCACTAGAAATAAGGTTTGCTGCCATAAGTACAGATATTGAAGTGTAAATGGGTTTTGTAGGCATGTAAGCTCTAGCACGTATAGAACATGCTTTTTCATTATTTATTTGTTATATCAACATTAAAAATTGAATACAGTTATCATACATTGAGTGGATAAAAATTAAGGTTCTTCACGTTTAGCACTGATTTTTGTTGTTGTTGTTGTTGTTGTTGTTGTATTCCATCTGCTAAAAAATCATAGACTTTAACAAATGTGAGTACACATGTGTGGGTTAAGGAGGATGACGGTACAACCTATAAGTATTCTTGATACAGTTTTGGTTTAATGGAAAACCGTAAGATTTCCCATGAAAAAATAATGAAACCTATTGGAGATCGAGGGGGCTTAAAGAAAAAGCTCGAACATTAAACAAATTAGAACAAAAGTCAGAGTAGGTCGTATGGAAAGAAAAAAAATAAAAATAGGAAAATAACTTACAACTCCAAAATAGACAAACACAAACACAGAAAATATTTAGCACTGTAACTAAAGAAGAGGCATGTGAACCAAACAAACCTCTTCCACACAAAACATTTCTCTTTCCTTTACACGCTTACACGCATCAACTACAATAACTAGCAAGTGTTTGTGAAGCTGCCCACATCCTTTCGTAATGCACTACTATAACTAGGAAGTCAACCTCTTCGCTGCTACAAACCCGAGTAATGCACTAAACTATGGTCATCAATTCGCGCTGTCGTTTTCAGATTTGTATTAAAAAATAGCATGCTGCCTGTTCACATGCAAATAAATCTAGGTTGGGTAATTGCAGTCCTTCCTACACTAAATGTCAGTAGAACTAACTGTTTGGAGTAGTGTACAAACCTGATTGATCTTGCCTGGTTCATTGAGAAAGTTTTGTCATAGAAATCCTGAGGATCAGGAAAGGGCCGTGAGCTTTGCCTTTATAATTTGTATAGTGCAAGATGGCAACCCCTGTCACACTAGTCCAAACCGACTCATTAACAAATCTAACACTCGCCACAATGTAGTAGTCACTACTTGCATTTTGGTCCATTGTGACCAGGAAAGAATAGGATTGCCTGACACAAATATCAAGGTTGGAGTAGTTCTGAGCAGCGGTATAAGGAATAATTTGCCATACTGCCCTCTTTTTTGAAAATAATTAGTGAGTTGCCCTACTTTCCAAAACAATTAGCGATATGCCCTTATTTAGAACACGTCAGCAACAAACGTTATTGGAAAAAACGGCATAAGTTATTTCGATGCCGTTCTTCCCAATAACGGCATCTCTTTTTAAAAAAATTGTCGTGCCGTTATTGGAAATAACGGCATAGCTTATTTTTGTCTAAAGATCGTACAGTATCAATTGTGACTCGAGAGAGAATTGCAAATTAAAAATAACTGATGCCATTCTCTAAGAGAACGACATAGATTATACTGATGTCGTTATTGTGAAGAACGGCATCAGTTATAATCGTTTTGCACAGCTTCCTATAATCGAAAAACCCTTCTTCTTCCCCCTTATCCCTTGCGATTGTTTCCTTCTCCATTCCGACTCCGAAATCCCTAAACCCCCGCAAAAAAAAAAAATTCCTAAAATCCCAAGTATTTAATTGATTTGTACTTAGAGTCTACTCTTCAATCTCTCATTGAGAGTGCCAAATCAATCCGAATCCGAAATTATTGTAAGTTTCTAAAAACCCTAATTTTTTTTTGTAAAGTTGATTTTGATAGTATGATAGATGTATGCATTGGTAGTATAGTACAAGTGATGTAGATTTGTGTTATTTAAGTAGTAATTTTGGAAATAATATTATGGATTCTTAGTGATATAGGGTTTACAAAATGTTCAATTGTTGAGAAAGGTTGAATTGTTCAAGTTGTTAGGAAAACAAATAATATCTGGAGATACTTTGTGGGGGGATTTTCAGTTGTCATTGTGATGATTGTAAGTAGTTCAAAATTTATACTTAGTTTATAATCCAATTTTTTACAATGTTATGAATGATTCGGATTTGAGGAATAACGAGTTTGTGATGAATTATACTTAGTTTATTTTCAAAATTCCTTTTCTAAAATTGTTCTTGATTAGTGTTTGTTATTGTTGACAGGCCAATGGATCCTACACAACCATCTTCTTCCCATGGTGTTGGTGCTTATTCTAGTTCTTCGTATAGACCATGAGGACATCCGGGTCCAATAGATCCTACCGTTGTATATCTGCAAGTAGACCACAGATCACAGGCAGTTTGAAAAGGGGATGTAGAGAAGATGAGTTTCCGAATGCACAACATCATGCCGGCGATCCCCCGTATTGAAAATTACTTGGTAAGCAGCGGATTCTACGAGATGTTAAAGCTGGCTAAAATCAAGTGTGACCATGCCCTACTTACCGCACTTGTGGAGCGATGGAGGCCGGAGACACACACGTTTCACTTATCGGTTGGAGAGATGACGGTCACCCTACAGGATGTAGCCGTAATTGCGGGTCTTCCAATTGATGGGGTGGCCGTCACCGGCAACTTGATGTTCAACAAGGTAGTATTGGTACGAGATCATCATGGCTTGGAGGTGGTTGATGAGGACCACAGAATATTCGTTGGCGAATCCATTAGACGTTCATACCTTGACGATAAGTTCACTAATCGATTGCCAGAAGTGCCGACAGACATCCAACTCCAGAACTATAACCGTGCTTACCTATTGTCGATGATTGGAGGGATTCTATTTCCTAACTCTTCAGGTGATGTAGTGCACCTCATGTACCTTCCACTCATTGCTGACCTGCAGACAGCCGGCCGATATAGTTGGGAAAGTGCGGCTCTGGCCTCCCTCTACCGTGCTCTATGTAACTGTTCGATGGGGTCGATCCAAATGACCGGGCCGATGTCTATCTTGCAAATATGGTGTTGGGAACGAATACACCTCTGCCGACCCTGTGTCATGGTCTGTCAGAAAGTTGGAGAGTACTACAGGAAAATCCTGTGCTGAGAGCTCCTCTCGATGCCTCCTGGGCGGGAAAGCGTACATGGAGGGATAACCCACGTGGTGTCCTCACCTATTACAGGGACGAACTCGATCAGTTGAGGGAAGAGTTCGTCAATTGAACCCCGTACACAGATAATAGGCTGCAACGTCTACAACCCATTTGCACTGCCAATAATCAGTTGTGGTTGACATTAGCTCCACTTGTAAACTTCTCAGTTATGGATTTTTATTACCCCGGCCGTGTTCTTCGCCAATTCAATGCACAACAGCTCGTCCCCGTAAACTCATTTTCGACCGTAGACTTCACAAAATCATGGGTCAAGGTCGTTTACCAAATATGAATTGGGACGATCACCACCGTGCTCATGTAGGATGTTGGAATGAGTGAAGGTACGAGTTGGTAGTAGAGGGTATTGTACAGCCGTACGACAGATCAATGCAAATAGCTTATATGGCATGGTACCGTCGCATCACAAGGTTGTATGTTGCGCCGAAAACGGATCTTCCCGTGGGTATCCAACAACCGATACTCGCGCACCAAGTTGAACCACCACCCGCACATTCATCATCGCAACCCATGTATCAACCAAAAGCTTCATCATACATGTGTGTACACCTTCAAGCTTTTTCACCACAAAATAATTATGACCTTTAGGAACAATTGCACGCAAGCGCCATGGACAACCAACTACATTTTGAAGTGATGGATTTTCTGTAATCTCCTCGGCTGAATGGTTGATGGGCGCGTATTTACATTTCACATGGTATAGACAACGATCTGATTTTACTGTCACGAATTCTCTGTGGTTCTTCATGGCGTACATCTTCACTTGATGTTGTAGAGCATCTTTGGATGGAAATATTTGACCTATGAAGAGTTCATCCAAGTTGGAAGAACTAATGGAAGACTGTCCATGTTCATGTATGGTGGCACGGGACATCCATTCACTTGATTGCGATCCACGCATCGCTGCACTTGTGTCCTGACTTGGCAACACGTGGACATTGTTAACCAGCACATCAACATTGACTTCAATAACAGGAGCTTCATCGGCAATCTCCTCATCATCATCCTCGAGACCGCGTACCTCATCTTCTTCCTCTTCGACCAAGTCATTACTTACAACAGCGTTGTCAAAGTCTTCCATTGCAATGCCAGCTACCAAAATATTTTGTGGTAATGGGGTCGGATGTACCTGCTCGTATTCGTAGGAAACAGGTTCCGTTGGAGTTGTGCTAGTATCTCTAGTTGTATTTGAAATCCTTGTGTGTGACTCTGCAGATGGTATCAAAGTTCTTGTGGGCCTTGGACTTTCGATAACAACTCGTGTAGTATTTGGAAGCCCCGTTTGATCGATATATAACTCAACTATATTCCAACCACAACTTGGATGAAGTGTCCTAAGCAACATAGACCTCAGAGAACTGTCACTGTCTATGGGTACCAACATGAAATACTGTCCATCCCTTTTACCTAGCAGAATAATAGCCTCTGAGTTTCAGACTCATTTCACTTCTATCCCAATTGGTGACTTCATATATCTTATCTATTAATTCTGCGTACGTTAAGTTGGGGGTAGCCCAAATAATTACCGGTTCAACATCACTATAAGAATATCAAATTTTCGGATCCTTAATTACTTCACCCCCATAATATAACCAAATAGGGATATCAAATTCCATACCTATGCATAAAAATTAAAACATATTCAAGTCATTCACTACTCACAATAAACATAACATTGGCATAAAAATCAAACATAAGGTTAAGATGATAATACCTTCAAATTAAACCAAAAAATCACTAGCAAAAATTTCGTTGTGGATGAAGACTGCAAATGAGAGTGGGAGTAAGGAGGTAGGATGTATGGAATTTTAGAGGACTCAAATGGTTGGAATTTTTAGATTTTGGGATCTAGGGTTTGTGGGTAACAGGAGCGATGAGAGAGAGAGAAGTTTACGAATCAAAAGGGGTAGGAGAGAGGAGAAGGGGTTTTTCGATTATAGAAAGCTGTGCAAAACGATTATAACTGATGCCGTTCTTCACAATAATGGCATCAATATAATCTATGCCGTTCTCTCAGAGAACGGCATCAGTTATTTTCAATTTGCAATTCTCTCTCGAGTCACAATTGATACTGTACGATCTTTAGACAAAAATAAGCTATGCCATTATTCCCAATAACGGCACGACAATTTTTTTAAAAAGAGATGCCGTTATTGGGAAGAACGGCATCGAAATAACTTATGCCGTTTTTCCCAATAACGTTTATTGCTGGCGTGTCCTAAACAAGGGCATATCGCTAATTATTTTGGGAAGTAGGGCAAGTCACTAATTATTTTCAAAAAAAAGGGCAGTACGGCAAATTTTTTCGATCTAGGGTGCATGCAAGAATGTGGATTTTTTGGAATGAGCCAGATGGGGCTAGTATTCCAGTTAGATGCGTTAAATCCGGTAGGGTTACACTAGCTTTAGAATAGGGTTTTGTTTTCTTTCTGAATTAAGGACAAGCACTAGAATAAGGGTGGTATGGGGCTGGTTCAGCCCTGGCACGGCCCAGCCTGGCCCACCATCAAACCGGTCCAAACCGGATACGAACCACCATGCAAGAGAGGTCTTGGCCAGGCTGCACCTTAGGCATCGATAACCCACGTCGAACGGGCCCGACCCAGGCTAAACCGGGACCGGGTTAAAACGGCCGGTCCAGTCCGGGCCAGACCGGCCGTGGCGGCCGTTAGCCCCTCCTTTTTTTGAATTTTTATAAAAATGTTGATTTATTGAGTTACTAAACTAACCCCCCCCCCCCCCCAAAACGAATATATACTATATAGTGTATTATGGGAAATTCGAAAAAAAAACATAATCTATAAATACAACCTCATTTCATTAATTTCTCTTCACAAATTCTATCATATACACTATATTCTCTTGCAATTTGTGGAATCAACTCAATCAAGTGATCAACATCAAGTGCTCTCAATCTTTCAACTCTCTCAACTCTCTCAAGACTCAAGTTATAACACCCCGAATTCCAAAATACAACTGAATTCGAGTTCCACAAGATCTTTACACTTCTTTCGTACAATTTTACAAGGAAATAATTTTTTTTTTTCATCAGAGTTACATTACACTTTTATATTATCACAGCGGAAGCAGTTTTACAATAAATTACAATGAACAACATTTAAATCAATCTTGAGCAGCATGCATACTTCAATTGTGTCAATCATCTTTACCCTGCATATAAAACTGTGGGCGCGTCAGTTCATTCAACTGACGAAAATATTATACACGGTCATCCTCTCTGTGCTGGAAACAGTATAATGATTCTTATTTCTTAACAAACCACAAACTTGTCACAATCAAAGCTAAAGGGACTATCCTATTGATGTCGTGTTGTGAATGTGCACTTAGTCCTTAATGCAATTATTTATATTATATGACACTAATGCACACTTGTTCAGAGTCTATGCAGCCCATACTACATAAGTCCGAGGGCAAGCCCTTAGCCGTTCTTCATCATGTAGGGTTCAATCCCTCGCCATGACTTAATCTACTACTGTAACTACGGTAAGTATCCTAGATGTTTTCTGACCTACGAACTCATGTCTAGGTGCCCTGGAGGAAATCCCAATGCACTGTCACATGACTCATCATGCAGGCATCCTGTGGTAATTCAGTTCCTACCATAGACATGACACCTACCTGCAATCATCAAACACCCTACGAGCGTCGCCACCGGGACGGTACTCTGG
The DNA here is from genome assembly GCA_017893485.1 of Hemerocallis citrina. Taxonomy (NCBI): domain Eukaryota; kingdom Viridiplantae; phylum Streptophyta; class Magnoliopsida; order Asparagales; family Asphodelaceae; genus Hemerocallis; species Hemerocallis citrina. The sequence continues at coordinate 126,419,922 of CM030363.1, read as the reverse complement.
AGCAGTATCCACGCCCTATCATGACTCATCATGGGACATCCTGTGAATAATCTCACGTCGCCAATTCAATGGCCCTCATACTCAATATTTTTCTCTTACTTTCTTCACATCTTCACTATGTATCTAAGTCCTTAGTTTAATTGAATCATGAATAAAAATCAACTCTTAGAATGTAGCACTTCCACCATACCGGTCTTATTCATTTACTTCACATGACCCAACATTGGTCTTCTCATTTCAAATATCATTTCACAATTCTTTCATTGCCAGTATAAAGCTTGGCTATACCCTAATTCTCAATTTCAACTCATAATTTCAATGTCATACTCATAAGATCTTTTCATGATTAATCACAACTCATATTTCACAAGCATAGCATTCATGTATTCATAACTCATCATGATCAATAACTCAATTTCACGTGTAGCTTATGTGTAAGAATAAATTTCAATTAATAGTCACCAACAATTCATGTATTTCACAAATCTATTATTCGTATTTCAAAAATCTTACTACAAACACATTTTTATAAATCCATTTAATCACACTAGTCACAACTTCCAAAAATTCATCTTTTATAACTCAAAAATTCCCATTTATTTTTCTTTTATTAAAAGGACAATTTAGTTTCCAAAGAAAGTCCTTTCTTGCAAAACCCCAATCTCTTATTCACATTTTATCAAAAGTTGTATAAATATTTCTTATAAAGTTTTAATAATTTTTCAGTAATCAATCCATAATTTTCCAATTTTATTCTATTTAAAAACTCAATTAAATCCAAAAATCCCCAAAAAAAACATTATTTAAACTCAAATCCCCCCAACCAGATTCGAACCAGCGACCAGCGGTGAAACAGACAGCGCACAAGACCAACGCGCCAAAGCTGTCAACCGTCATAACTAGGGGTTATAATCCTTATGTGTTCTGTTTCGGCTAGTTGAGTTTCCAACAAACAAAATAAAACACTGCCTCTGGGTATCGAACCCGAGACCTCCGACCCCTGTAGCGACCCAAGCCTCTTCCGACCAGTTGGTCTAAGTGGCCAGTTCGATTAAAAAGTATTAAAAATAGGTTTTGATCTTATTCTCTGTTCAAACTACAATTTAAAAATTCTCAAAACGAAATTGTCTCTTTTTCTCCTCTTTTGAAAATGAAAATGTCCAGAATAAAACTACATTTAATTTAACAATAACCAGTATTTTTAAAAGTATTTTCTAACTCTTTAAAACATGTATTTAGCCTCAATTTGTATTTTATGAACACTATTTCGACATTCGCGAACTAATACATACTTCTCCAAAATTAAAGATAGTTTTTCACACACAAAAATAATCACAATGATGTTTTCTTACTCATTAACAATTGTTACCGCTGATTTCGGTGTGGGGGTAAACAGATGAGATTTGTGAGTTCGAGAAAACCTGAACAGCAGATCCAAGCCTTCTGATTCCTGCCGCAACCTGCAAGGAAGTGCGAGACACCGGGGTTGATTCCGGCGACGCACCCTCCGACGCTCTTGTCAGTAACCAGTGGTGATTAAAGAAAGAGCTTAAGGTGGCAAAAGAGTGATTACCTGGTCACTGTGGTAGAGGGAAGGTATTTATAGTCGCCAGGGGAGTGATTAGGGACTTGATTCCCTGTGTAACTGCCAGGAGTAAAATCCTCACAGTCTGTTTAGGAAACTAACCCCTGATTCCCAGTGAGAGCAAATCAGGCCCGTTGACTTGGTCAAATCAGTGGCCCTGATTTGTCTCTTGTTGGTCTGGGTTCGCCTCGGGTCAGGACCCGTACCCAAATGGAGTGAATCCGTTTGTGGAGCACTGGATCTGTGAGAAGGAGATCCAATACCCGCTTCGGATCCATTTGTGTGTGAAATTACCGTTTTACCCCCGAGCTTCAAGATTCGCGCCCAATCTGGACAGTTCCGATTTAACCCCATTTTTAGCCATATCACGAGCCCCCCACTCCTAAAGACTGAGTGTGATCAGCCTTTGAGGAGTAGTTTAACTGTTTTGGTGGCTAGTGGAGTTGTATCGGAGTTCCAAATGGAGGAGTTTGAATTTCGAAGGGGGTAGTGAGGTGATTTTTTGATGCCATGTGCTGTTCTCTAGCCATATGGAGTATTTGGCGGCTTTTATTTATTTTTTCGGATTATTTATTTAATTTTGCGATGTGTTCACTAATTGTTCGGGGGCCTTAACAGTACATTCTAGGCAATAATTGTTCGTTCAGGGTCTCAAAAATATACCCTCGAATTTTTAATTATTTTCTAGAATTTTTAATTAATTTTCCCGAATTTTTAGCAATTTTCTCGCAATTTTTAAATAAATAATACGATTTAAATAAATAAAAAACGATTTTAAATACCGATTTATGACGTGGCTCGATCTGGGCCGTTGATCATGGACGGGCTCGAATTTTTGAGAAATCCAACGGTTGTTATCGCTCGGAAGCTTTTTTCTCCGTTTGCGAGCTCGGGAAGGCGCTTGCTCGGCCGCCGACCGGGGAGATAGGGGTTCGGCAGGCCGAGCGACATGGCGCAATCTGAGCCGTCGGATGATGGAGTGAATCCCAAGAAAATGCTATCTTGTCTTTTAGCGCACGTGGCGCAATCTGAACCGTTCATCATTTGAAGCACGAATTTCTGAGAGATCCAACGGTCGTAGTTGCTCGGTGTCTCAAGAAAACACTATCTTGTCGTTGGATGATGACGCGCATCTCAAGACGGGCACATTTCTCAAGAAAACACTATCTTGTCGTTTAGTGTCCTCGGCGAGATCTGGGCCGTCTGATCGAGATCTGACACGAAAGTTGAGGAAAAAGTGAGTTTTTTCCGTTTGCAGGATCGGAAAGGCACTTGCTCGGCAGCCGACCGAAGGCATGGGGTTTCGGCAGTCCGAGCGACGTGGCGCAATCTGAGCTGTTGGATGACGGCGCGCATCTCAAGACGGGCACATTTCTCAAGAAAATACTATCTTGTCGTTTAGTGTCCTCGGCGAGATCTGGGTCGTCTGATCGAGATCTGACACGAAAGTTGAGGAGAAAGTGAGTTTTCTCCGTTTGCAGGATCGGAAAGGCACTTGCTCGGCAGCCGACCGAAGGCATGGGGTTTCGGCAGTCTGAGCGACGTGGCGCATTCTGAGCCGTTGGATGACGGCGCGCATCTCAAGGCGGGCACATTTATCAAGAAAACACTATCTTGTCGTTTAGTGTCCTCGGCGAGATCTGGGCCGTCTGATCGAGATCTGACACAAAAGTTGAGGAGAAAGTGAGTTTTCTCCGTTTGCAGGATCGGAAAGGCACTTGCTCGGCAGCCGACCGAAGGCATGGGGTTTCGGCAGTCCGAGCGACGTGGCACAACGAGTTTCGAGACGATCCTGTTCCCAAGGGTATTAATGGTCCCCCGGGGTTTGTGCGGCGTTCCATCTTCCCGGGGTCATTAAGAATGGTTCCCTCAATTAATGTGTGGCGTTTTAACTTTCGAGGGTCATAATGGCCAGATCTTGGAGGATAGCTTATAAGTATCCCACTCCCTTAGTCATTTTAGTCGCAACAATGTAGAGTTTTAGCCCTCGGAGGTATATGCTTCGGGTGGTTGCTCTTCGGAAGGACGGGTGGTCGTTCTTCCACCATGGTCTTCTCCTGACTCTGACGGCCCCGAAGTGGATGTCAGGGTCGGGGAGATCATAGTGGAAGAAGTGATGATCAGAGTCCGGATTCGAGGGACCATGTGTTTCGGAAGGACGGGGGGTCGCTCTTCCGCCAAGATCTTCTCCTGACTCTGACGGCCCGGGTGGAAGGTGTCAGGGTCAGGGGAGATCTTGGCAGAAGGGTTGACCGCCGAAGTCCAGATCCGAGGGGCGATGTGCCTCGATAGGACGGGTGGTCGTTCTTCCACAATGATCTTCTCCCGATTCTGAGTGCTCCGATGTGGGTGTCAGGGTCGGGGAAGGTCATGGTAGAAGAGGTGATGACCCAAGTCCGGAACCGAGGGACGAGTTTGCTTCGGGAGGACGGGTGGTCGTTCTTCCACCATGATCTTCTCCCGATTCTGAGTGCTCCGATGTGGGTGTCCGGGTCGGGGAAGGTCATGGTAGAAGAGGTGATGACCCAAGTCCAGAACTGAGGGACGAGTTTGCTTCGGGAGGACGGGTGGTCGTTCTTCCACCGTGATCTTGTCCCGATTCTGACTGCCCCTTTGCGGGTGTCAGGGTCGGGGAAGATCATGGTAGAAGAGGTGATGACCCTGGTCCAGATCCGAGGGACTGCAGTAGCTTCAGAATGATGGGTCTCTTCCCATCTCTGTCTTCCTTCCGGGCTGACGGCTTCCGATGGTTGCCAGCCCGAAGGAGTTAGAGATGGGGGGTGTGCCGATCTGCTTTCGACCGGGCCCTGTGGGTCGGCGGAATACCGACCGAGTCCTGGGGCCTGGGGGGTTCGCCGAGGGCGGTGCCTTAAAACTTTGAATAAAATTTTTTTCCTGACTTCTTCAGATAGACTTGGGACGTCCGAGGGTGCGATTATCCGAGCGACGTGGCGCAATCTGAGTCGTTAGATGTTGTGGGGAATCTCGAGACGGGCTCAGTTCCCAAGAAAACGCTATCTTGTCGTTTAGCGTCGCTGGCAGGATCTGAGCCGTCTGATCGAGATCCTACACGAAAGTTGAGGAGAAAGTGGGTTTTCTCCGTTTGCAGGCTCAGAATGGCACTTGCTCGGTCGCCGACCGGGCCCTTTGCCACTGTGCTCGGATTGCATGTAATTCGGATTTAGACCCTGTTGTGCCGAGCTACTTGACTTGGTGGGAGGACAAAGTCGTGTTGGGCCTCCGCGACGTTTCGAGAGCAGCCCAAAAGTCGCGCCCTTACGTTTGGAAGTCCAAGGGACGTTCCTCTTTTACTATAAATCTTCACCCCCCCTTAATCCAGGTCTCATTATTCACTTTTACTTTCTCTCTCCAGTTTTTACTTTCACCTTCGAAGTTTTCAGCTCCTTGGTGGTGGTGCTAGCTGTCGCGGCGAGGCGTTCTCTGTCTCCGGTGAACTTTTCCGACCGTAGCTGTCACTTCAAGGTCAGTCTCCTTCCCCTTTCTTTAGAAAATGGTTAAGATTACTTCCTCGGATGAGACCCCCGCTTCGGAGCAAGCCGTAGGCCGAGCAGGGCAAAGGAAAAGAGGTAGTGGAGCCGACCGATCAGAGTGTCGTTCGGCCAGACAGAAAGGGTGAAGTAGCCGAACTACCTCAGGAGGTCGCAGGCGGCGTCGAACAAGGGTAAAGCGGTCGTCACGATCGTCGAGACGCCGAAGACGGCCGGGGGCGTTCGGTCGGCAGCCCATTGCTCTGTCGAGCGTGGGAGGCGTTCGGGACTATGCTGAGGATATCTTGGAGAAGGTGACCCAAGGCACGGCCAAGTCGGTGGAGGAGAATGAACCGAGAGAACTATCCGAGGTGGACCATACCATCTCGTCTCTTACGGAGGCCGATCTACATCTGATCCGAATGGGATTCCGGATCCCCACCGAGTACGGGCTGCTCCTCCCTGGGCCAGGCTTCCGAGCCAATACGAAGTCTTCGACAGATGTGTGTGTCTTTCCTGTCGACTCTCTCATCGCCGGACTCCGCTTCCCCCTTCATCCGTTCGTAGTTGATGTCTTGAACTGGTACGGTTTGAGCCCCGCCCAGCTGATGCCGAACACCTGGAGGCACGTCATGGTGTTTGTCCTCCGGTGCCAAGAGGTCGGTGCCGCGCCGAGCATGTTCCTCTTTCGGAGCCTCTACCGTCCTTGTCAGCCAAGTCGAAACGAACAGAGGTTCTATCTTTCGCCACGGACGGGCGTGAAGTTGGTTGAGAACCCAGACTCGATCAAACACTGGAAGGAGAAGTATTTTATCATCCGAGCCCCCACGCCGTGGACGATACCAACAGTTTGGGCGAAGGATGGGCTGCCCAAGCGAGCCAAGAAGGAGCCAGTGCTGAGTGACGAGGAAACAGAGGTCCACAAGAAGCTCCTCGCTCTGCCAGCACTAAGCTGGAAAGATATTACCGAGGAGGCTCTGTTCTGAGGGGGTCTCAGTCCGATTGACCCTAGTATGCTTCTGGTATTTATACTCTTTGCTTGAATTTCATGAAAATCTTTCTAAGTTTTTTCATTCGGCTTGTGCAGAGACAATGAAGATGGATTATAAGGCTTTGATAGCGAAGGCCAGAGCGACGGAGCAGGAGACGAGGAAGAAGAGGCCTTCGGCGGGGCCTCAGGGTGGCCGAGCCTCGAAGATGCCGTCGGTCGGGAAGAAGAGCGACCCGCAGGAGGCCGTTGCTCTGGGGGCCGGCCCCGAGCAGGAGAAGTCCGCGGCTACGGATCCGCCAGCTTCGGTGCGCCAGCGCCAACGTTGGAGGTGGATGCGGCCGGCTCGTCGAGCGGTGCGTTCGGCGTGAAGGAGGTGCTGTCCCTCCAAGTTCCGCCCCTTACCGCCTAAGCGGAGAAGATCTTGACCGAGAGGCACAAGCAGATCTTTGTCCCTGATTGGCAGGTGATGAATGTCGACGGCTTCTTGGGCGACGGCAACATCTGCATGGAGGCGGTGAGGCACCTGCCGACCCCGAAGGATCGAGCGGCACTAAAGGTCGGGCTGGTCGGGGATGCCACTATGCAGATCGCTCGGAACACAATGTCGGTAAGTGGACCGAACTCTTTCTCATCGAAACTTTTTCTGATTTTTCTAAGTTCTTGGGTTCGGATTCTGATGGGTTGTTCTCTTTTCAGACCCTCTGCCACTTCAACTTCCTGCTCGAGGAGTTTGCGAGCAAGGAACAGGAGCATGAGCGGGAGAGAGTGGAGCGGGTCAAGGCCACGAAGCTGCTTGATACCGAGCAACTCCTCTCGGCAAAAAAGGGTGCCGAAGTGGCCGGACTGGAGAAGCAGCTGGCCGACGCCATTCAGCTGTCGAAGGACACAGCGGCCAAGCTCGAGGCTTTGGAGAAGGAGGCTGCCGAACTGAAGGAGGAGCTGGCCAATGCTCGGTCGGAAGCAGAAAGGGCTCGGAAGAGGGCCGAAAAGATCATGGCCAAACACCGGAGGAAGGTGAAGAAGGTGAAGAAGGCCATGCAGGAGGAGGCCGTGCAACACATGTTCAAGAACATGGAGGACGCGTACGGTCGAGCCTTGCTCCACGTCGCCGCCAGGAATCCGGGTTTCGACACGTCCTCCTACCATTTCTACGACCCCGTGGAGGGGGAGGAGGAGGTTCCCCCGGGGATGCTCGACCCCGAGGGGCAGACGGACGGTGTCGAAGGCCCGGGCGGGACTGAGGCCGAGGATGGGGAGGAAGGCGACTCTGAGGAGGAGAGTGGGAGTGAAGACGAAGACGAGGACAAGGTCGAGGGGTCGACGGACCCGAACGACAAAAAGGTCGACCCCTGACTCGGTTGCCTCTTTAGCTTTTTGTTGTTTTGTTTCTTTCTGTAAGCCTAACTGCGGACTGGCCACCGCTCTTGTAAAACTTTCTTCTCGGTTTTGAATGAAAACAGTTTGTTTGGCCAAAATTTATCCAAGTGTTGAGTCTCGGATTTTGTGTTAGATTTGGCGTAGAATTCTCCAAGTGTTGGGTCTCGGATTTATCTCTGATTTTCAGGTAAAGTTCGGTCCGATTACGGAGGTTGCACACCTTCGTAAGGAGCTGGCCAAAACAAAGGGTGAGCTCTCGAATAGCCGACAGAGGTGGTTTCTCATGCTCTTGAAGCTGGAGGAGACGAAGGCAGCTGTGCGGAAGTATTGTCGCGAGTTGTGGCAACTACGAAACAACCCCAAGCTCCTTGTCCCGAAGGTGAGGTCGAGCGGCTTCGTAGAGAGCTTGCCGTCGCCGAGCGGAAGAATGACGAGCTTTTGGCCGAGATTCGACACTTGGACTTAGCGGATAGAGAACGCTCAGCGGCGGAAGAGAAGTTCACTTCCGAGCTGGAGAAGGCATCGTCCGAGCGCAAGAGGTTGCTGGCCGAGGTCGACAGGCTTAGGAGGATCACGATAGATAGGGGGATCGAGGTCACCCACTTCCGACGGCTCACTACCGATAGTGCCAACGTCTCGGGCTCGTCAAGGCCTCCTCGTTTGAAAAAGTTGGCGAAGGACGATGCTTTGAGAGACCGAATCATTGAACTAGAAGAAGAGGTCGCATCACTCAAGCCTCTGCCAGAGAGGGCGAATGTCTGCAGTACATCGTGCACTCGCGAAGAGAGCGAGAGGGGAATTTCCTTTTACGAACTCGTGACACGTTTGCCCGTGGCTAGGCAGAGCCCTGCCGACGCCCAGAGTAGTGCGGCCGTCTTGTCGAGCGGTGCCTCGGTCGGCGCCACAGTCAGGGTCAGCGGAAAAGGGGGGTCACGTTTCGTTGGCTTGGAATCGAGCTCGGAGGTCAGGCCTCGTCGTCCGCGCGTTCCCTTGAACCGAAGCGTTCCCCTCCCAAAGAGGCCTTGACCCTGTCATTTTTTGCTCCTTCTGACTGTTGTAAAACTTTATTGTAGGGTCGGTCTTGTTGTATGTAGAACTATTATAACTGAATGCGAATCTGAAAGTTTTGATTGGAAAATTCTTCAAGTGTTGGACTTCGGAAGTGTATTGAAATTTTGCTATTCGTTTTCCTTTTTTTCAGCCCGCAGGTGGCAGCCCAATACAATGATTCCGACGGCCCGGACGATGAAGCTGAAACCGAGGTAACCTCCGGAACGACGAAGTCGCGCTCGACGAAGTGCCGAAAGCGGCTTCATGGTGTCGAGCTGAAGTTACGTCGAGCCGAGAGCGAGCGGGCCCACCTTCAGTCCGTCCTCGGCCAGCGAGAAGCCGAGATCCAACGTCTGGAGAGTAGGATCGTCGAGGCGACCCCTGTAGGAGAGGACGAAGACTCGCAGACCGCTTTTAGCAATGCTCTTCGGGTTCAGTGTATTCGGCACAACCAGTCGAAAATATTAGCCGAACGGGACGATTTGCTCTTTGAGATCCATCACTTGCTGACCGTGGAGGCCAAGCTTCGGAAGGAGGCGGGAGAGCTATCAGCTGAAGTGGATGGACTGGCGACCGAACGGAACAGTGAAGACACTTCTGTTTGAGGACCAAGTGTAGTGGGCCGGTGCTATATTTTTGTTTTCTAATACTTTGTAACCATGGGAAGATTGCTTTGTATCGTGTCCAATCATTAATAAAATTTCTTTTAAGGTTTAGCATCTTTCGTTGTTCTGCGTACCTAATTTGCTTGTAAGTGTGTTGGTCGTGCCGAGAATTACGAGCCGGGCGCATAGTGCCGTCGGCAAGAATCTCGAGGCGAACCAGTTTGTACGGGAACGCTATCTTGTCGTTAGCGGCGCTGACAAGATCTGGGCCGTTAGATTCTGGCACGAATCTCAAGACGGCTCTGTTCCCAAGAAAACGCTATCTTGTCGTCTAGCGTCGATGGCAAGATCTTGGCCATCTGATCGGGATCCTACGCGAAAGTTGAGGAGAAAGTGAGTTTTCTCCGTTTGCAGGATCGGAATGGCACTTGCTCGGCACCCGACCGGAATGGTGTTTGATCGGAATGGCACCTGCGGGGTCGAGGGATGAGCCGAGCTCTTTTCCATGGTGAAGTTCGCCGGCCATGTCGAATGTTCGACGGTTGTGGGAGCAATTCCGAACGGCGATCTACCTCTGGCTCGTCCGGGGGCGAGCCGAGGAGGTAAAGTCGAGCCGAGTGTTGGACTCCGAACCATCGGTGTAGTTCAATGGTTGTGGGAGTAGTTCCGAACGGCGATCTACCTCTGGCTCGTCCGGGGGGCAAGCTGAGGAGGTAAAGTCGAGCCGAGTGTTGGACTCCGAACCATCGGTGTAGTTCAACGGTTGTGGGAGCATTTCCGAACGGCGATCTACCTCTGGCTCGTCCGGGGGCGAGCCGAGGAGATAAAGTCGAGCCGAGTGTTGGACTCCGAACCATCGGTGTAGTTCAACGGTTGTGGGAGCAGTTCCGAACGGCGATCTACATCTGGCTCGTCCGGGGGCGAGCCAAGGAGGTAAAGTCGAGCCGAGTGTTGGACTCCGAACCATCGGTGTAGTTCAACGGTTGTGGGAGCAGTTCCGAACGGTGATCTACCTCTGGCTCGTCCGGGGGCGAGCCGAGGAGGTAAGTCGAGCCGGACATTGGACTCCGAACCATTGGTTGAAATCAAATTAAAACAGATGATAAGGGCGGAGAGAGGTATGCAAATTTATAAGTATGAAAGGGCATTCTTCATTGATAATCGACGGCGAACCGTTTTACAACTTATGAAAATAGATTTACAAGTTAGAGGAGAGGAATGGCTCGATATCCTGTGATACTTAGAGTGGCGCCGGGGCGCTTTCTTGGTATTTCAGGAGGTGGTCGGCATTCCAGGTCCTCGAAATCTCTCTGCCCTCTAGATCTTCCAGACGATATGCTCCGGGCCGAACTACCCTTGTGATCTTGTAAGGCCCTTCCCAGTTCGGCGCCAGCTTGCTCTTCTGATTGGGGAAGGATATGGCCTGTTTTCTCAAGACTAAGTCCCCTTGCTTAAGGTTGGTGGGTCGGACCTTCTTGTTGTATGCCAACTCGACCCTTCTTCGGTAATTCTGTTGCCGAATTGACGCCCTTTCCCTCAGCTCATCTACCAGATCCAAGTTTGCCCTGAGGTCTCTGGCATTCTGTTCCTCATTGTAGGCTGCAAGGCGCGGGGGACGGTATGCCGACCTCGAGGGGTATCACCGCCTCGGACCCGTAGGTGAGGTTGAATGGGGATTCTCTTATGGGGGTCCGCTTGCTCGTGCGGTAGTTCCATAGGACGTTGGGGAGTTGGTCGACCCATAAGCCTTTGGAGCATTTGTCCAGCCTTTTCTTGATACCTGCGAGGATCTGCCGATTAGCGTTTTCAGCCTGTCCGTTCGACTGAGGGTGGGAGACGGACGAGAAGCGCTGCTGGATGGCAAGGTCGTCGCACAGAGCTCGGAATGCTGCGCCAGTGAACTGAGTCCCGTTGTCCGTCACAAGGACACGGGGGACGCCGAACCTACAGATGATGTTCTTCCAGAAGAACTGGACCACCTTGTTCTCGGTTATAGTGGCGAGGGGCTCGGCCTCGATCCACTTCGAGAAGTAGTCGATGACTACGACCAAGAACTTGAACTGGCCCGGAGCTGGAGGGAAAGGCCCTAGTAAATCCATCCGCCACATTGCGAAGGGGATAGGACTTGATAGGGAGGCGAGGTCGGCTTGAGGGAGGCGACGGATGCTAGAGTTTTTCTGGCAAGAGTCACATTGCCGAACGTGACGCTCGGCGTCTTGTATTAGAGTCGGCCAGAAGTACCCATAATTCAAGGCTTTCCGAGCCAAGGACCTCGACCCTGAGTGAGCTCTGCCGATACCCTCGTGGAGCTCTTGCAGAGCATAGTCGGCCTGTTCTGGAGAGAGGCACCTTAGGTACGGTCGGCCATCAACCTGCGAGAAGGAACGCTTGTACAAGATTCCCTCGATCAAGGCATACCGCTCGGCCCTGGTCCGGACTCGGCGTGCTTCTTTGGGGTCTTCGGGTAGAAGCCCGTCCCGTAAGAACTCCACCAACGGCTTCATCCAATTATCCTGCAACATGACCGGCAACGACTCCACCGAGCCGGATGTCTCGTCTTCTATGCTCGGCCTAGAGAGGACCTCGATCAGAACGGTCTGTTCAAGACCGTGTAGGGATGATGAGGCCAACTTGGAGAGGGCGTCGGCCTGTGAATTTTCCTCACGAGGGACCCGTTGGATGAGCGCCTCTTCGAACTGGCTCATGAGGGCCCGGACCTTAGCGAGGTACTTTGCCATCCGCTCGTCTCGGGCCTCGTACTCGCCCGAGACTTGGTTCACGATAAGCTGGGAGTCGCTATGGATTCGGAGGCGCCGCACCCCAGCACTTCGGGCAAGTCCGAGGCCTGCAATGACTGCTTCATACTCCGCCTCATTGTTCGAGGCCTTGAAGTTCATACGGATCGCATACTGGAGGATGAAGTTGTTAGGGCCGTTCAGGATGACACCGGCACCGCTTCCTTCGTTACAGGAGGAGCCATCTACGAAGACTGTCCAAATGGGGGGTACATTCGGGACGTGGCTGACTTCAGGGATGATGGACTCTACGATGAAGTCGGCGAGGGCCTGTGCTTTAATTGCTGTCCGAGGTTGGTACGAGATGTCATGTTGGCTCAGCTCTATGGACCACTTCATTAGCCGACCCGAAGTCTCAGGCTTGTGGAGGATCTGCTTTAGAGGTTGGTCGGTGAGGACAACGACCGAGTGGGATTGAAAGTATGGACGGAGCTTCCTTGCCGCCATGACCAGGGCGTAGGCCATCTTCTCAATCTTCGGATAACGGAGCTCGGCGTCCCGAAGCACCTTGCTCACATAGTATATGGAACTCTGAGCCTGGTCTTCCTCTCTCACCAAGACAACACTTAGCGTCTGCTCGGAAGCGGCTAAGTAGATGAAGAGGGGTTCTCCCGGAACGGGCTTGCTGAGCAGAGGGGGGTTCACTAAGTAAGCCTTTAGTTGGTCGAACGATTCCTGTTGTGGTTGGCCCCATTCAAAACCCTTAGCCCCCCTGAGTGCCTTAAAGAAGGGGAGGCACTTTTCTCCAGACTTCGAGAGGAACCGACCGATAGCGGCGAGCCGACCCGTTAGCTTCTGCACCTCCTTGACGTTCCGGGGCGGGGCCATGTCCAATATGGCCTTGATCTTCTCGGGATTGGCTTCGATCCCTCGCTGGCTCACCATGAAGCCGAGGAACTTTTCCGAAGAGACCCCGAACGCACACTTGTTCGGGTTCAGCCGCATGCTGTGCCTCCTCAACACGCCGAATGCCTCCTGGAGGTCGGCCACGTGGTCAGTGCCCCGGATGCTCTTGACAAGCATGTCGTCCACGTACACTTCCATGTTCCGGCCAATCTGGCTCTAGAAGACCTTGTTGACGAGGCACTGGTAGGTGGTGCCCGCGTTCTTCAACCCGAACGGCATGACCCGGTAGCAGTAGAGGCCCTGATCGGTGATGAAGGAGGTCTTCGGAATGTCCAGAGGGAACATTCGGATCTGATTATAGCCGGAGAAGGCGTCCATGAAGCTGAGGAGCTCATGGCCCGAAGTGGCATCAATGAGGGTGTCGATGTTCGGAAGAGGGAATGGGTCCTTCAGACACGCCTTATTCAGGTCGGTGAAGTCGATGCATATTCTCCAAGAACCGTTGGACTTCTTGACCATTACAACATTGGAGAGCCACTCGGGGTAGTTTACCTCCTGTATGAACTTAGCCTTCAAAAGTTTATCCACCTCCTCCTTGATGGCCTGCTGTCGCTCGGGAGCGAATTTTCGTCTCTTCTGCTAAACCGGTTTGCACCCTGGTTCGACACTTAGGTGGTGGACTAGCAGCTCCTCGGAGATACCGGGCATGTCCGCAGCTGACCAAGCAAACAGGTCGCGGTTATCCCGGATGCACTTAACCAAGTCAGAGCACAGCGCAGTCGGCAGGGACTTGCTGATGAGGAACTTTCGGCTTGGGTCCTCATCCGAGAAGAGCACTTCTTCCAGCTCGTCCGCCGGCTCGGACGTGGGTCGAAATTTCGGCTCGGGGATTTCTAGTGTCTCGAGGGAGAGCACCGGTCCCCCAGTGGAAGTCATGTAGCACTTCTGAGCCGTCTCTTGGCTTCCCCTGACTTCCCCTACTCCCGACCGGGTGGGGAACTTCATTTTAAGGTGGTACGCTGAGGGGACAGCTTCCAGGGCAGCTAGGCCGGGTCGGCCTAGAATGACATTATACGCAGGCCGGGACGTCGACGACCATGAAGTCTATCGGTTCGGTCCGGGTAGTAGGGGTCTTTCCAGCAGTTACGCCTAGGGTTATCACTCCCTCGACAGTTACTGGGACCCCCGTGAACCCATGGAGTGTGTAACCGGCCGGCTTGAGACGGTCCCGAGACAGCTGCAGCCCTCGGAAGGCCGAGAGGAAGAGAATGTTCACTGAGCTCCCGTTATCTACAGGACCCTCTGCACCTTGAAGTTTGCCATGCGAAGGTCGATGACGAGGGCGTCACAGTGGGGAGTTCGGACCCCCTCGAGGTCTTCGTCGGAGAAAGTCACCGGGACTCCGAGGCCTTTGGGAGGAGGGGCGCTGTGAACTGAGTTGACCTCTCGGACGAAGGCCTTCCGAGAGGAGTTGGAGGAGCCCCCCATAGGCCCTCCGTGGATGAGGTGCAGGACCCATTCTTCCTCAACTCGGGCGTCTCCTCGCACCACTCGGAGCGCTTGTTAGCCCCCCGAGGCGGAGGAGTACTGCAATCTGCCCGATCGTTTGCCTTTACAAATTTGGCCAGTTGCCCCCTCTGGATGAGGGCCTCTATTTCATTTTTCAACGCCCGGCAGTCGTTGGTGTCATGGCCATGGTCCCGATGGTAACGGCACCATTTCTCCTTATTCCTCCTCTTGGCCGGGGTGTTCATCCTCGGAGCGGGAGGGATGACCCCCTCTTTCTCCACTTCCATCAGGATGGTGGAGACATTGGTGGTGAGGGGAGTGAACTTCTCGAACCTAGGGGGAGGGTGGCGCTGACCGCCGTTGTCCTTCTGCATCTTCTTCGACCCCTCCTCCTCTGTCGCCTTCCTCTTCGATCCGGAGGCCGATCCTCCGAAGTTCGGGAGGCACTCGGCCTCTTCCGCTCGGATATACTTCTTGCACCTTAGGAGAAGGTCGGCGAAGTTGTGCGGGGGCTTCTTGGCGAGGGACGACCGGAGGTTGGAGTTGAGGACGTTCGACTGGAACGCAACAGTCGCCACTGACTGGTCTAAGGAGGCGATAGACCTGACTTCTGCGGTGAATCTCTTCACGTAGTCCCTCAACTTCTCTCCCCTTTCTTGCCGCAGGTTGAGTAGGGAGAGGCTCGTCTTCTCGGCTCTTCTGCTACTCACAAAGTGAGTTATGAACAGCGTTTCGAACTGCTCGAACGAGAAGATGGAAGAGGGGGCGAGCCTGGAATACCATTCCCGAGCCGACCCCCTGAGGGTGGCGGGGAAGGTCTTGCAGAGCATGGCGTCGGAAGCTTGATGGATCAGCATTAGGGTTTTGAAGCTTTCGACGTGATCAACTGGGTCGGACTCCCCTGAGTACGTTTCAAACTGCGGAGGTTTGAAACCCCTCGGTATGGGGGCCTCCATGATCGTCTGAGAGAAGGGAGGTCTGCTGGGACGGACGGTCCCTGCCCTGGACTCCTCCTCTCTGTCCATGTGCCCGATGCGCCTCTCCACCTCATGGAGGCGGCGGTTGAGGGCATCGTCCCTCCGCTGATAATCGAATGATCCCCTGGATTCTTCTTCATAGGAAGGGGAGCGAGGACTGCGGCGCCGGTAGTCCTGGGATCGGCGGGGACTATAGTGATGCTGCTGGCGACTGGGAGCCGGGAGAGGACTTCTGGATCGGTGGCGGGGACTGGGAACCCGCGGGGGTGTCGGAACCCTCTGGGCATTTTGGTTGTTGGGGCGAAGGTTAAGGGCCTGCAGCACGGTCTCCTGAAATTGTAGGAACTCGGCACGAGTGATAGGTGCCTCATTGTTCCTCGGATGATGCCGATCCGCGGGAGAATGCGGCCTCCTCCTTCGGTGCTCGGGAGATGCTGCTCGGCCCTTTCGGTCCGGAGACCTTCTACTGTCTCGGCGATGAGGAGACCGCTCACCATGATGCTGGCTGGAGGCTCCCTCTCGGGCCCACCTCTCATCAAGGTGGGTGCGAAGGTCCTCATCTTTTTGGCGGTTCAGGACTGTGTTGCGGAGGTCGGGGTGATAAGAAGCCATTGAATCCGAGGATTCGTTGTGAACCGAGACATGGTCCGGGTTGAGGGGCTGCTTCTGCCTCCGACCGTTATGACCGGAAGGGCCATTGGGGGGTTGCTGTTTGGGAAGAGGAGGTTGGCCCTGCTGGGCCGGGGGAGGAAGTTCGGGCTGTGGAACAGGATTGACAGGGACTTCCTCTGTCGGAACGGTGGGATTGGTCCCGCGGTTGGACCCTCTAGATCTGACCTTCTTTGGAGGCATGGTTGGAGAAGACGACAAGGAAGAGGCTGAGGCTGTTCGTGTGGTTTTTCCCACAGATGGTGCCAATCTGTTACCGCTAATTTCGGTGTGGGGGTAAACAGATGAGATTTGTGAGTTCGAGAAAACCTGAACAGCAGATCCAAGCCTTCTGATTCCTGCCGCAACCTGCAAGGAAGTGCGAGACACCGGGGTTGATTCCTGCGATGCACCCTCCGATGCTCTTGTCAGTAACCAGTGGTGATTAAAGAAAGAGCTTAAGGTGGCAAAAGAGTGATTACCTGGTCACTGTGGTAGAGGGGAGGTATTTATAGTCGCCAGGGGAGTGATTAGGGACTTGATTCCCTGTGTAACTGCCAGGAGTAAAATCCTCACAGTCTGTTTAGGAAACTAACCCCTGATTCCCGGTGAGAGCAAATCAGGCCCGTTGACTTGGTCAAATCAGTGGCCCTGATTTGTCTCTTGTTGGTCTGGGTTCGCCTCGGGTCGGGACCCGTACCCAAATGGAGTGAATCCGTTTGTGGGGCATTGGATCTGTGAGAGGGAGATCCAATACCCGCTTTGGATCCATTTGTGTGTGAAATTACCGTTTTACCCCCGAGCTTCAAGATTCGCGCCCAAATCTGGACGGTTCCGATTTAACCCCATTTTTAGCCATATCAACAATCATGATATTTTTAGAGCACAAAAAATCATCTTTATAAGTGAATAAAACCTCTATTTTTATTGATTAGTCTACACATGAAGCATTCGATTATTTGTTTGCCAAAAATACATTCTTTCCATTTATTCTAATTTTCACATGGCATATATAGCAATGGGGAATTTCATTACCTCTATTAGCAATCATTTCGTAGTAAATTATTCTATCAATTCATCTGTAACACACCATTCTATTTTAGCACTTTAATCAATAAACATGATTCTAACTTCTTACTAGTGGATTTCACATAATTATAATTAAAGCATAATTAGCATGCATTCTAATGTTATAAACAATGAGAACATACACTTTCACTTATATTAAATGAATCTAACCATCACAATAATACACATTTACTAGTTTATCAATTTCTACTCTAAATAGGCAACATGTATTTCATCTCAGTAAATTACTTTCTAATAACAATTTCAATTTATTCCTAACATAATTTCTATTTTAGAAGTCATGAGAAACACCCACTTTTTTTAAGAAAAACCAATAAGAAATCTCCTAGAGTCCCCTAGAATGAAAGAGAGTGCCTTCTCCTCCTAGATTGCGATGCAACGAACCTCCTTCTTGCTTCCTTGCCCAAAACCGAGAGCTCCAAGGGTGTATGATGGCTGGCCTCCAATGGGTGCAAACATACACTCACACACACTATATATCTCCTATATAATTTCTTCTTTTAAAGTTGCTTAATGTAGAATACAAGTAGATAAGGGGGTATTTATACTAATTTTAGGATAGACTGGAAGGCGAGGATTTATTGGATAGTTATAGGATGAATGGCTAGGATAGGAGGGAAAGTTGTAGCAACCACCCATGCACAAAGTAACCACCCATGCACACACACACACTCCCACCTTCTTCATGCATACTCGGCCCCAAACTAGTGTGCATTGCACACTACGTGCATGCACGTGCCTCCTAGTACCCCCTATTTGAAGTTTGTACACTTTTAATTAATCAAAATGTTCAGAATTTGTATCTACATGACAAGTGTGACCATTTAGTTGATTGATTAAACTTGTGTGCTTCACAATTAGTGGCTTAGGCTTGTGGGCCAAGATAATAAATTAATAAAGAATTATTAAAGTGGGCTCAACAAATAAAATAGTGTTTTAGGCTTTAGAAATAGGCTTTTATAAAAATAAAGGAAAGGAAAAATAATTGTTCATACTACCAAAAGAAATTTTGTATATAAAAATAAATAAATAATATACATATGAAATTTGCACGTGCACAACACGTGAAAATCAATATTTTTATTAAAATGAAAGTTTAGGGTATTACAACACTCTCTCCTTAGATAGTTCCGTCCCCGGAACTACAATTAAAGAGTGAGAAAACAAAACACAAGAAGAAAATACAGTCAAACAAAGAGCTCAGGATGAACCTTTATCATCCTCTCCTCAGATACTCAAGTAGTCTCTTCAACCAACTGGTTTCTCCAGACTACCTTAACCATCGGAATCATCTTATTCCGCAAGACTTTCTCTCGACGATCAACAATGGGGTATTTATAGTGGCCTTATGGATCCGTTTTGACATAAGGACAACTCTCTACTTTTCGGTGTGGATGGATAAGCCGGGGAGATTGAACTCATCTCCTGATAAGAAGTGGTTAAAACTGCCTCTTAGGGATAATGACGAATTTGGATTTCCCCTTATCCTTCTGAATTGGTTTGTAATAGGTTGGTACCTATATCCAATATAACAGATCCGTTTAAGGGTTATTGGGCTTTGAAGAAGAGACCCAGTTTCTATTTTGGACCCGTTTGTAGGTGAACTTACCGTTTTACCCTTGAAAGCTTTAAGAATCATTCCTGATTTGAACGGTCCCAATTTAGTCTTATTTTAGCCATATCACGAGCCCCCCACTCCTAAAGACTGTGTTTTACAGCCTTTGGAGAGTAGTTTTGCTGTTTCAATGGAGTACGGGACTTTATCGAAGTTCTTAAGGGGGTAGTTGGATCTTTCTCGAGGTGTAACCGTGCCAATCTGAGTTGGAAGGGTTCCCATAATGATTTTAAAACTTTTTTGAATTTTCCTGAATTATTCCTAATTTTAAATTATTTTTTCGAATTTGTTTATTCAATTTTGCGAATCAACAATCTATTTTCAAAAAGTATTAATTAACAGTTCTAATTAATAATTATTCATCCAGGAGTTCAAAAATATTTTCCTGAATTTATAATCATTTTTTTGAATTTTTAATTAATTTTCTCGAATTTTTAATTATTTTTCTAAATTTTTAAACAATTAATTCGAATTAATAAATTAAATAAAATAATTAATCAGAGAATATCGACGTGGCGCGATCTGGAGTAGTGATCATACTGTTGGTGCAATTTCTTGAACGATCTGATGGTGGATCTGCCGCTTGATGACGTGGCGTAATCAGAGCCCTCCGATCATGAGCGTGCATCGGGAGGCAAGCATTTTTCTGCTGTTAGGGGTCGGTGGCAAGAGCACTCGGCACCCATTGCCGAGGTCCAGGGCATGACATGTGGCGCGTTGACGGTTGACCATTGACCAGTCAACGCATTTTCTTGCATTTGGACGTCAGTGGCAAGAGTGCTCAACACCCGTTGCCGAAGTCCAAGAACACGACACATGGCACGTTGACCGTTGACTATTGATCAGTCAATGCGTTTTCTCGTATTTGGACGTCGGTGGCAAGAGTGCTCGGCACCCGTTGCAGAAGTCTAGGGAAATTTTTTCTCGCATTTGGACGTCGGTGGCAAGAGTGCTCGGTACAGGTTGCCGAAGTCCAGGAGAATTTTTTCTCTCATTTGGACGTCGGTGGCAAGAGTGCTCGACACAGGTTGCCGAAGTTCAAGAGAATTTTTTTCTCGCATTTGGATGTCAGTGGCAAGAGTGCTCGGCACACGTTGCCGAAGTCCAGGAGAATATTTTTCTCGCAATTGGATGTCGGTGATAAGAGTGCACGGCACACGTTGCCGAAGTCCAGGAGAATATTTTTCTCGCAATTGGATGTCGGTGATAAGAGTGCACGGCACAGGTTGCCGAAGTCCAAGAGAATTTGTTCTCGCATTTGGACGTCGGTGGTGAGAGTGCTCGGCACAGGTTGTCGGAGTCCAGGAGCATTTTTTTCTCGCATTTGGACGTCGGTGGCATGATTTCTCGGCACAAGTTGCCGAAGTCCAGGCGAGATTTTTCCTCGCATTTGGACGTCTGTGGCAAGAGTGCTCGGCACAGGTTGCCGAAGTCCAGGAGATTTTTTTCTCCCATTTGGACATCGGTGGCAAGAGTGCTCGACACAGGTTGCCGAAGTCCAGGAGATTTTTTTCTCACATTTGGACGTCGGTGGCAAGAGTGCTCGGCACAGGTTTCCGAAGTCCAGGAGAATTTTATCTCGTATTTGGACGTCGGTGGCAAGAGTGCTCGACACAAGTTGCCGAAGTCCAGTAGAATTTTTTTCTCCCATTTGGACGTTGGTGGAAAGAGTGCTCGATGCAGGTTGTCGAATTCCAGGAGAATTTTTCTCGTATTTGGACGTCAGTGACAAGAGTGCTCGGCACAGGTTGCCGAAGTCCAGGAGAATTTTTTCTTGCATTTGGATGTCGGTGGCAAGAATGCTTGGCACAGGTTGACGATGTCCAGAAGAGCTTTTTCTCGCATTTGGATGTCGGTGGCAAGAGTGCTCGGCACAGGTTGCCGAAGTCCAGGAGAATTTATTCTCGCATTTGGACGTCGGTGGCAAGAGTGCTCGACACTGGTTGCCGAAGTCCAGGAGAATTTTTTCTCGCATTTGGACGTCGGTGGCAAGAGTGTTCGACACACGTTGCCGGATTCCATGAGAATGACATGTGGCATGCTTACCGTTTGACCATTGACCAGTCAAAGGTCTGTTGAGTTTTCCCTATTTTCTGTCGTCTTACGGTAAATGGGCCCGGCCTTTGCGCTGTCAGAGGCCTTTTAGTCACGATTAATGTGTTTGTCTCTATAAAACTTCACCCCCCTTCTCATTTGCTTTCTCTAGTTTTTTACTTAGGTGATTTTTCTTCTCTTACTGGAGCTTCAGGCTAGTATCTTCTTCTTCCGGTGATCTTTTCCGGCAGTCATTGTCAAATCAAGGTAATCTCATACTTAGTTTACTTTTAGAGACCTCCCCTACTCTTGCTCATGAGCCGACCACGAGCCAAGTTCCTCCAATCGACAAAGGCAGAATCGTGGTAGGGTCTTCTTCGGTCTCAGTGGAGACCGTGGTCGAGAGCCAATGGAGGATGGGGGAGTTCGACAGAATGCCCAGGGTGCTAACCGGACTTCAGAGGGTTCAGGACCTTCCGGACAAACAGGCTGAGCGTATTATGTACGGCATGGGGCTGAGCTTCGAGGAGAATGCTGCCAGAGAGACCTCGGAGGTCGGTGAGACGATCTCCATACTCAATGAGGTAGATTTGGCATCGATTCGGGAGTGTATTCAGATCCCGGAAGAGTTCGACCAGATGTTTCCAGGGCCCGGAGTGAGGGCCAATTCTCCGATGCCAGTGGACATGTGCTTCTGGCCTGTCGACACCTTCATAGCAGGGGTGCGGCTCCCTCTTCATCCCTTTGTCGTTGACGTGTTGCGATGGTTTCAGATCAGCCCAGTCCAGTACATGCCGAATGTGTGGAGGCTGATCAACAGGTTCATCGTTCACTGTCAGGTGACGGGGCTCGAGCTGGAGTTGAGGGTGCTACAGACCGTATACCGGGTTCATCAACAACATAAGTCAAAGTTCAGGTTCTACCTGGCTCCGAGGCATGGCGCCAAGCTCGTCAGCTGTCCCGACTCAATAAAGCATTGGAGGACAAGTACTTCCTTGTCCGGAGTCGAGAGCTGTGGGTCATCCCGATGACTTGGGTCGAAGAAGTCTTGAGGAGGGTGAAGGAGAGCCCGGTGCTCAGCCCTGATGAAGACGAGATGTTTCGGACACTTCTCGATCGGCCGAAGTTTGATTTGAGGGACCTGATGTAATGCCCCGAATCCCAAATACAACTGAATTCGAGAGTTCTACAGGATCTTTCCACTTCATTTAGTACAATTTTACAAGGAAATTAAAATTTTTCACTTTACATCAGAGTTTACATAAAACTTTACTCTTTACATTGCACAGCGGAAATAAAATTATAACATTTCAATAAATGTACAACAACATTGAATAATCTTTAAGCATCTGTTCCTCTTTAATCTTTACCATATCATTTATCCTGCATACAAACTGTGGGTACGTCAGTTTATTCAACCAACGAACATTATACACGGCCATCCTCTCTATGCCGGAAATAGTATAACTAATTTTCCATATTTAACAAACACAAACTTGTCACATATCAAACTAAAGGGAATACCCTAATGATGTCGTGTTGTGATTGTGCACTTAGTCCTTAATGCAGTTGTTTATATTACATGACACTATTGCACACTTGTTCGAATTCTATGCATCCCATACTACATAGGTCCGAGGGTAAGCTCTTATTCGTTCTTCATCTTGTAGGGTTCAATCCCTCATCATGTCTTAATCTACTACTGTAACTACGGTAAGTATCCTAGATGTTTTCTGACATACGAACTCATGTCTAGGCGCCCTGGAGGGAATCCCAACGCACTGACACATGACTCATCATGCAGGCATCCTGTGGTAATTCAGCTCCTACCATAGACATGACACCACCCGCAGTCTTCAAACACCCCACGAGCGTCGCCACTGGGATGGTACTCTGGAGCAGTATCCACGCCCTATCATGACTCATCATGGGACATCCTAGGACACGGTCTCGCTGCTAATCCAATGGCCCTCATACTCAATGTTTTTCTCTTACTTTCATCACATCTTCACTATGTAACTAATTCTAATGAAATCATGAACAAAATCAAGGTTCTAGAGTTAGCCCTCTCACTACTACCGGTCTTATTTCTTTCACTCACAATAACCCAAATCTGGTCTTTTCAATGTCAAAATCATAATTTTTCACTTGCCGGTGTGAGCTTTGGCTACACTCTTATTTTCAATTTCAATTCATAAATTCACATGGTTGAGTTGTCGTACTCAAAATTATTTCTCTTTTCCAATCATGATTTCTAAATTATTCAATAGTCCATAACTATACATGGGATTCAATTATTCATCATGTAATTCATGAAATATCATTTTCACATTAAAAACCACATCACTAGTTATACGATCAAAAATGAATTTTCACTCTTTATAATTTGTCACACTATTCTCCAATGAGAATAATTCACATCACTTCACATAATTCCTTTCTTATTCGTCTCTTTTTTTTTCCTAATATTCCATTTCAAGTCCTTTTGTAAAGTACAACTTTTATAAAAATGCAAGTGTAGAACTATAGTTCTAAATTATACTTTTGTTCTCAAAATATACTCCACTTCATTCAAATAATTTCCAATAAGTCCCACATAATTTTAGAGTAATAATCATATTTTTTCCTAATTTTCTTAATCATCAAAAACCCAAAAAAAAAATATTTTTTCTCAACCTTAAAATACTGGCTGAGCCAAGTATTCGAACCCGCAACCAGAGAGAACCGAGCCACAGGCACAAGCCACTAGGCCACTTGCGCCAGCGGTATGAAAGAGAGCTGAGAGCATTAAATGCTCTCGACTGACTCTTAATATTTTTTTTTAAGTGTTTGAAACAAAAATGTATGGTGTCAACGGGATTCGATCCCTCAACCTCTGAGAAACTCCGTGTATACTGTAGCGATTAAAAGCATCCCGACCACTCGAGCTATAGGCTCGGGTTGTCATAATGCAACTCATTTTTTCAATTAAATCAACCCTCTCTGTTTAGGAAAATATTTCGATGTTCATCAAGTTCTCATTTCATTTTGCTCTCACTATCATGCTGTAAAAATTCCAAATTAATGATTCCCATCATGAATTATACTTCAATACATAAAAATAATTTTCCAATAATTAAATATGTATTTCCCAATAATTAACACCTTTCTACCATACAATTAGGTTAGATTTATATACTACTACGAACACATTTCTTTTTCTTTTCGACATTTTAATTTCACTACTCTCTACATCAATTTTCTGTGTTTATTCATTTCATAAACATACAAACTATATCTTACTTCATTCATCACACATTATCATAAAAAGTTCATTTAAGCACATAAAGCAATATTGCCAATCTACTAACTCTTGCATAAAATTTTTAATGTTAATAGTGAAGTTTTCTTCACATAATCCATGGCTATAATCAATTCGCACACAACTTAAATTTTAATGATAGAACCACATACAATTTCACATCAACATTTCAATCAATCAATAGGTCAATTTTCCAATTAAATGCGTACTCTTGTTAATATTTTTCATGCATCATACTTTCTATTCAAATCTAGCATGCATTCCTAATTAGAAATATGGAAAATTTACCCACCTTAATTTGGAGAGAAAATACAACTAGCAACACCTCCTAAACCAATGTCCTTGCCAAAAGAGCGATTCCCCTCCTCGTCGACGTGCACACAACCCCAAGCACACCAAAACCCGAGCCTCCCTTGATTGATGCCGGCCTCCTCTTGTTGCAAGCACAACTCCCACACACAAACTCAATCTTTTACTCACTTAATAAACTACTAGATAATGTAATTAAACTATAGGTTTGGAGGAATAATTAGCACAAGAATAACTAGGCTAGGGGGGAGTATTTATACTAAAAATCTAGGAAAATGGAAGGCTATGATTAACTTAGGAGTTAGGAACAAATGGCTAAGATTTAAGGAGGAGTTACACTAACCACCCATGATCAAGTAACCACCACCACCATGACTCCACTTGAAAATTCCTATTCCCTCCAAAAGTTCCAAACCGGCCTAGCACATCATGTGCATTTTGCACGTGTACGTGCAATGCACGTGCATGTAACTTGGTTTCCAAAAATTTGTATATTATATTTTTACATAAAAAAAATCTTCAAATTGTATTCTACATTACAAGTTGTATTTAAAAATAAAATAGCTCATGGGATTTAGTTTTTGGGCCAAAATAATAATTATAAAAAGATAACAATTAAATTAGATTTGGGCTTTTAGAAAGAAAGGCTTTTTGTCTATTTGAAAAAGGGCTTTATACAAAAATAATTAAAGAGCACATATTTAAATATCTATACTCATCATAATGAAAATAATTATAAGATTTAATTCTACCAAAAATATTGCACGTGCACATTACGTGCAAAATAAAAAAATAATTTTCATTAAATGAAAATCGGAGCATTACACCTGACTGAGGAGGTGCTCTTCATGGGGGTCTCAGCCATATAAACCCTAGTTTGCAGTTTATTTTTAGCCTCGCGTTCCCCTTCTTCTTGAGTTTGGAATTACTTGTGCTTAACCCCCTTTTCTTTTTTGTTGTTGCAGAAGCTATGGACTTCGAGGACATGTTGGCGCAGCGTGGGGTCTTGAGCAGAAAGGCCCCGAGAAAGAGAAAGAGGGTGGTCTCCATGGTATCCTCACCAAGGGTAAAGACAGTCGTCGCCGCCGTGGAGCAGGCGGCGGTGCAGGCCGCAGTTGTTCAGCGGCCGCCGACCCCCACAGCGACGTTGGCTTCGGCAGAGGCAGGGGCGACCTTGGGTTTGGAGGCCCCGCCGTTGATGGCCGAGGCCGAGGTATTCCTGACCGAGGAGCACAAGAAGATTTTCGTCCCAGACTAGCAAGTCCACAAGCTCGACGGGTTTCTTGGGGGCTCGTCGTCCAGTATGCAAGCCGTTTGACACGTTGCTACGCCGAAGGACGGGGCTGCAATGGACGCCGACGGTGTTGGTGACGACGTGCTTGAGATCGCACAAGCGGCGGTATCGGTAAGTATTATTGACTTGTGGTTTTCAACTTTTATAAACTATTCTTTCCGAGTTCGTCATGGTGCTCTGCCTTTCTTTTCGCAGATAGCTTGCCACTTCGGTCATCTGATGAAAAAGATGACCGAACTAGAGAAAGAACTGAAGTAGGAGACCGACCGAGCTCAGGCAGAGAAGTCTCGGATTGCCAAGGACCTCGAGCAGTTGAGGGTCGAAACCGAGGCGAAGGCTGCAAGGTTGAAGTATCTCGAAAGTTTTGTGGCGAAGCTCGAAGCCGACAACGCTCTACTGCTCTAATAAAAAGAGCTGGCGGCGAAGGACATGGAGGATGTTGTTGCCGCCGCTAGGGTCGCTACGGCTAAGGAGGCCGAGGCGGAGGCGATGGAGAGGGCAAAAGGATACCTTGCCGTCAATATGGCGAAGGCCTGTGCCCAGGCAATCGCGTAGGTGAAGGAGGCCTACCCGGAGGTAGACTGCACTGGATGGCGCCTGTTCTCCCACCCCATCCCTGGGTTCGACGACCCCTCCAAGGAGGATGAAGAAGATGACGATGTTGAGGTGGTCGAGGTAGGGGTCGACGAGGCAGAGGTAGAGGCGGAAGTGGAGGCCATGCCCCTGGCGATCGTCGCCGCCACACAAGGGTCGGAGCCCTCGGCGTCCGGAGATCACGCTAAAAAGGTCGCCCTTGACCTTGTCGTAGTTCATATCTGTTTTGAATGTCATGAAATGTTGCCTAATTGTGGATTGGCCACTGCTTCTTGTACTCGTTGAGTTTCAATGATTTTTTTTTTTGACAAGTCTTGTGGCTTCGAAACTTTTGTGGGTTTGCTCTACTTCTGAGCTCTCAGTAGCTTTGTTTAGGCGCAGTGTTTCCATGTCGGTTCTTCAGACTTAAAGATTCACGCTCCCTTTTTTTTCGACTTTCACAGATTAGTAAGGTGTCTCTTCTACGGTTTAATTTGGGTGTCGCCAAGTTGGGGCTTGCTCGGTCTCAGGAGATGCTCTATAGAGCTGAGCGGGAGTTGGGTCACCTGAAGCTGACCTTCGCTCGTAGAGAAATTGAATTGAAGCGCCTCGAGGAGAGGTTTCACGAAGCGCCCCCTGAAGGTGAGGAGACATGTCCCTCGATGGCCGTCAGCCAAGGCCTGAGACTCAAGTTCCTTCGTTAGTCTTTGTTCGACGCGAGGTCTGAGAGAGACGAGTTGAAGAACGTAGTGCTCGAGAAGAGTCTGAAGGTAGCGCATCTTCGGAGGACTATCTCCGAGGCTTCTCATGGGGGTGGCTCGAGCCGAATGCCTCGCCTGAAGGTCAGTGTGACGGACGACTCGCTGAAAGAGCAGATCATGGAGCTAGAGGTGGAGAACCTTCGTCTGCGACGGCTTTCTGAAGGGAGTAACATCAGAAGCACTTCTTGCCCTCGGGGTGAGTACGCACAAGGAAGGTCGTTCCACGAATTAGCGCTTCGTTCGCCCCCATCATGAGACACCCTGGAGACGCACAAAGTAGGGTAGTCAGCTCATCGAGCGGAGCATCTGTTGGGATGACTGTTAGGCTCCTAGGTGCTGACAACGCCACCCGGCTCGCCGGCTTGGAGACTTCTATAAAAATGAGAAGACAGCAACATAGCGCTCGCCGGCCCCGTGTATCGCTTAATAGAAGCATCCTGTTTCCTATGAAGGGCTAGGGCGGAATTTTGTATTCTTATAGTCTTCATTTCATATGAGTCTTGTATCTCAAATAATGAGTTTTTAGTCTAGAATTAGACTTGTACCTCAAATTTTGATGAAATAATATACCCATTTCTCGAGCTTCCTGTGAGAATGTTTGCAAGGGTATCGACAGTTGTGGGAGGAATTCCGAATGGTGATCTACTTTGTACTCACTCGTTCACGAGTAGCAAAAGTTGCATCAAACCAAGTGTTGGACTCCGAACTTGTCATTTAGAGAGTATCAACAGTTGTAGGAGTGATTCTGAATGGTGAGCTACTTTGTACTCGCTCGTTCGCAAGTAGAAAAAGTTGCATCGAACCAAGTGTTGGACTCTGAACTTGTCGTTTAATGAGTTTTTTTGTAAGCCCAAAAACCAGAATGCTTAGAATAGAGAATTTCCAGGGCATAGATCACTTTTATTGAAAACGACTAAGCGACTGCTTCTAAGTTGCGAGCCATTATTACACTTAATAAAGAAAAAGAGACAAACTTTAACATGCATTAAGGAGAACGCTCTTGGAGAAGTTGCTTGGAGCGGTCTTTAAACACCCTCTTGGTACTTCAATAAGTGCTCTACGTTCTATGTCCTTGGCACCCTCTAGCCCCCCGGATCTTCAAGTTGATTAGCGCCCAGGTGGACAACTTTGGAGATCCTGTATGGTCATTCCTAATTGGGTGCTAATTTGCCTTTCTTGCAGGGAAAATAAATAGACAGCTTACTGAGCACCAGGTCTCCTTCTTTGAGATTAGTAGGGCGGACTCTCCTGTTGTAGGATTGCTCGATCCTACGCCGATATATTTCTTGCTGAATGAGGATCTCTCACGGATCTCAACGATGAGATCCAAGTTGCCGCGAAGCTCGTTCACATTTTTCTCTTCATTGTAAGCAATCAAGCGGGGGGACGGTAGACCCATCTCCAGAGGGATAACGGCTTCGGGTCCGTAAGTGAGGTTGACAGGCGATTCTCCCGTCGGTGTCCTCTTCGTAGTGCGATAGCTCCAGAGCACATTGGGGAGCTGTTCTGCCCATAACCCCTTAGTCGACCTGCTCAGTCTCTTTTTCAGGTCGGAGAGAATTTGCCGATTGGCATTCTCTGCCTGACCATTGGACTGGGGGATGGGAGACCGAGAAGAATCATTGCTAAATACCCAGGTCTGCCCAAAAGGCTAGAAGGCTGCCCCCGTAAACTGAGTTCTATTGTCCGTTATCAAGATTCGGGGCACGCCGAATCTGCAGACAACGTTTTTCCAAAAGAAGCGTTGCACCCTATTCTCCTTGATCGTTGCTAGAGGCTCGGCTTCGATCCACTTAGAGAAATAGTCGATCGCCACAATAAGGAACTTTAGCTGGCCCGGTACTAGATGGAACGGCCCGAGCAAGTTCATTTCCCACATTGCAAAAAGAGTTGGACTGGATAGAGAGGAGATCTGAGCTTGCGGTAGGCGGCAGATTGTTGAGAATTTTTGGCATGGGCTGCCTTGACGAACGTGTTGTTCGATATCGCGAGGGAGAGTAGGCAAGAAATATCCATTATTCAAGATTTTGCTGGCGAGGGACCTTGCTCCCAAGTGAGCGCCACATATCCCTTCATGTATTTCCTTCAAAGCATACTGGGCTTCGTCGGGGGAGAGACACCTCAATTAGGGTTTGCCGTCTACTTAGGTGTAGGAGCATTTGTACAAGACTCCCTCGATGAGTATGTACCGCTCGGCTCTGGTTCGGATCTTTTGGGCCTCTTTAGGATCTAAAGGAAGGATCCCATCTCTGAGGAACTCGAGCAGAGGCCTCATCCAATTCTCTTCGAGTTGTAAGGGCAGCGTCTCCATTGGCTCGGGGCCTTCTTCCTTGATGCTGGGCTTTAGTAGAACTTCTATTAAGACAATTTGTTCGAGCCCTTGGAGGGAGGAGGAAGCTAGCTTGAGAGGGTGTCCGCCTGTGCATTCTTTTCCCGAGGGATCTGCTGTAGTTGTGCATCCTCAAAAGAGGCCATCAGTTCTTGGACCTTGGCCAAGTACTTGGCCATGCGACCGTCTCGTGCTTCGTATTCCCCTGATACCTGGTTCACCAACAGCTGCGAGTCGCTAAATATCTTGACATGCTTTGTCCCTGCCTTGCGAGCCATGCACAGGCCTGCTATAGAGCTTCATACTTGGCCTCGTTGTTCGACGCCCTGAAGTTGATGCAGAGTGAGTATTGGATGATGAAATCATCTGGGGCCGCCAGGATGACTCCTGCCCCACTCCCATTGGTGCACGAGGACCCATCAACATACACCGTCCAGAAGGGGGTTCCTCTATCGCTTTGCTAGCATCGAGAATTGTACTCTCCATTATAAACTCCGCTAGGGCTGGAGCCTTGATAGCGGTTCGAGGCTGATAGCTGATATAATGCTGGATTAGCTCGATGGACCACTTCATAAGGTGCCCTGAGGTCTCGGGCTTGTGGAGGACTTGTTTGAGCGGCTGGTCGGTAAGAACGACCACCGAGTGAGACTGGAAGTAGGGGCGGAGCTTTCGGGCCACCATGAACAAGGCATAGGCCATCTTCTCTAGCTTCGGGTAATGGAGTTTAGCGTCCCTAAGGACTTTACTCATGTAGTAGATAGGCCTCTGCATCTTGTCTTCTTCTCTTACTAAAACAGTGCTGAGGGTCTGCTTCGAAGCGACGAGGTATAAGTAGAGGACTTCCCCGGGCTTTGGCTTGCTCAAGAGTGGGGGGTTGACTAAGTAGACCTTGACCTGGTCAAAGAACTCTTGTTGCTGTTGCCCCCACTCAAAGCCTTTAGCCCCCCCGAAGGCCTTGAAGAACGGGAGGCATTTTTCCTCGGATTTGGAGAGAAAACGCCCTATCGCTGCAAGGTGCCCGGTGAGTCTCTGCACATCTTTAACACTGGAGGAGGGAGCCATGTTGAGTATGGCTTGGATTTTCTCAGGGTTTGCCTCTATACCCCTTTGGCTGACCATGAACCCCAAGAACTTGTCGGATGAGACGCTGAACACACACTTATTCAAGTTCAGTCTCATATTGTGTCTCCTCAACACGTTAAAAGCTTCTTGGAGATCGAAGACATGATCTGATCTGTTGATGCTCTTCACTAACATGTCGTCTACGTAGACTTCCATGTTCTGCCCAATCTGTTCTTTGAAAACCTTATTAACAAGGCATTGATATGTGGCACCAGCATTCTTAAGCCCGAAAGGCATGACCCGGTAGCAATATAGGCCTTGATCGATGATGAAAGAGGTCTTCGAAATGTCGGGAGGGAACATTCTTATCTGACTGTACCCAGAGAACACACCCATGAAGCTTAAAAGTTCGTGGCCCGCTGTTGCATCAATCAAGTCATCGATGCCCGGGAGCGGGAATGGATCTTTGGGGCAGGCTTTGTTTAGATCCGTAAAGTCAATGTAGATCCTCCAGCTCCCATTGGCTTTCTTGACCATCACGACATTAGACGACCACTCCGGATAGTTGACCTCCTGTATGAACCATGCCCTGAGGAGTTTCTCAACCTCCTCCTTGATGGCCTGCTGGCGCTCAGGGGCAAATTTGCGTCGCTTTTGCTGAACTGGTATGGCCTCCGAAGCGACACTAAGGTGATGCATGAGGAGCTCCTCAGACATTTCCGGCATGTCAGTAGCAGTCCAGGCGAAGAGGACACGATTTCCCCTTATGCACTGGATAATGTCAGATCGGACAGGAGGGGGAAGGACTTTGCTAATCTGAAATTTCTGGGTTGGATCTCCTTCTGAAAAAGCCACCTCTTCTAGCTCATCGATCGGCTCCGATATAGGTGGGCTACTCCCTTAAGGGAGTTCAAGAGCTTCGAGGGAGAGGACAGGTCCTCCCACCGAGGTCATTTAGCATTTGCGGGCCGCCTCCTGGCTCCTTCTGAATTCCCCCATGCCCGCTGTGGTGAGGAATTTCATCTTCATGTTGTAGGCCGAGGGGATGTCCTAGAGAGCAGCTAGGCCGGGTCGGCCCAGGATGACGTTGTAAGCAGCCTTCACGTCCCCCACCATGAAGTTCATCAGCTCGGTTCGTGTCACGCCCCGCTTTCTAAAATGAATACGGAATATAGATACGCGACAAAAGCCCAGCGAATGATTTTCATCATCCATAAGCTGTTTAGGAATCCTTACAACATCTTACAAAATAATCAGAGTCGGAAGCAAGAGAATCAACCACATACATACACAATTGAATCAATATACCAACAAAATTTACTTGAAATAAAATGTATTAATCTCAAATAAATCAGATCTGAACAAGTCAAATATCCTGGGTCATATTGCCCAAATACAAATATGCTTTATAATTTTTGTATCTGAGCTGATTCCCATATTTTTCTTGCAGATGCCCCAGCTAGAGTTAAGGTTAGTCTTGATAGTGGGATGGTCGTAAATCATATTAGTGCACTTTTGCAACTTATGTTTACGAATTTTTCCTATGTCTGGCCTAACCCCACTATGATTATTTTTTACTAACTTTTATGGTGCAACTGGATGTCGAGGATGAAAATCTTCCGCCTGATGTCTAGGAGGCAAGCATGCAGCAGAGCGTCGATAGAGGTGAGCCCACGATGCAAGAGTCGAGGAAGAAAGAGGAGGACCCAACGGCGGTGACCTTAATGTCGAGGCGAGAATTCAATTGGATGTCCAAGTGCAAGGCAAGAATCAACTGCAAGGATAAGGAGGTAGTCGTCTCAGCCGAAGCAGTGGAACTTGTATTCCGTGGGGAGAAGAGGTCAAGAGCAACGAGTGTTGCAGCTACAAGTGAAGTACGGATGCCTGAAGGGGTGAACAAGATATCGAGTGGTGAGAAATTTTCCACTCGTATTCTTGGAGGAATTACCAGGGTTTTCCCCCACACCAGGAGGTCGTGTTGGCATCACCAGAAATTTTCAAGATTGATCTACGGTCTGGATATCATCAAGTGCGAGTCGAGGAGGAGGATGTACCTATGACGGCCTTTTGGACTCGGCATGGACGCTACGAGTTCTTGGTAATGCCATTCGGAGTGACCAATGCTCCAGCCATTTACATGGATTTGATGAATCGAGACCTATGACCATTCATCGACTCATTTGAGGTGGTCTTCATAGACGACATTTTGGTGTAGTCGAAGACCGAGGAGGATCATGCCAAGCGTTTGTCTGCAGTTCTGAGCAAGCTTCAAGAGCAAGAGTTGTATGCGAAGCTTTCCAAGTGCAAATTCTGGGAGTCGAAAGTAGCTTTCCTCTGCCATGTTCTTTCTAAGGAGGGAGTGGCCACCGACCCACAAAAGATAGAGGCGGTGAAGGAATGGTCTTAACCAAGGACAGTGAGGGAAGTTAGGAGCTTTTTGGATTTGATCGGATATTACAGGAAGTTTATTCAGGATTATGCCAAGATCGCAATACCACTCACAGCTTTGACAAAGAAGGGCAAGAAGTTTGAATGGACCGACAAGTGTGAAGCCAGTTTCCAGGAGCTGAATAACCGATTGATATCAGCACCAATTTTGGTCTTACCTCAGCCAGATAAAGGGTATGTGATCTACAGTGATGCATCTCACTTAGGTTTCGGATGCGTTTTGATGCAAAAGGGGAAGATAATTGCCTATGGATCAAGGAAGCTCCGACCCCATGAGAAGAACTATCCAACTCACGACTTAGAGCTAGCTGCTATCATCTTTGCCTTGAAGATATGGAGACATTATATCTATGGAGAAAAAGTGGAGATGTATACATACCACAAGAGCTTAAAGTATATCTATCAGCAGAAGGACTTAAATCTGAGGCAGAGGCAATGGTTGAAAGTTTTGGAAGATATCAGACCAGAGATTTTTTACCATCTAGGAAAGGTCAACGTAGTGGCAAATGCACTCAGCAGGAAAAGAAGCATTTCCATGCTAACAGCTATGAGGAAGGAGTTAGAAGAGGAGATAAGGAGAGTCGGTATCAAAATGGTTTCTTAAGGGTTGAGTGCTATGATAGCTCGACTAGAACTTCAACCAAGTCTGAAGAACCAAGTGAAGAAGAGTCAAGATGGCAGTGAGGAGACACAGGCACTCAAGGAGCAAGTGAACGAGGGGAAACTTCCCGAGTTCAATATTAAAGGAGTGCTATGGTCTGGAGATCGGTTGTGTGTGCTAAAGGCGAAAAATCTAAAGGAAGAGATCATGGATGAAGCACACGCCACCTTACTGGTAATTTATCCAGGGAGCACAAAGATGTACCGAGACGTGAAGGCATTCTACAGGTGGGCCGGAATAAAGTAAGATATAGCAGAATTCGTAGCCAGATGTCTCACTTGTCAGAGGGTAAAGGCAGAAAATCAGAGGCCCGGAGCGTTTCTACAGCCCTGGCCCATTCCAGTATGGAAGTGGGAGGACATCAGTACGGATTTCATTACAGGACCACCAAGGAGTCCCAGGGGGAATGATTCCATTTGGGTGATTGTGGATCGGTTAACGAAATCAGTGCATTTTGTACCGGTGAGGACAACCTGGTCTATGTAGGAGTTGGCAGAAGTCTACATTCAGGAAATCGTAAAACTGCAGGAGTGCCAGTATCCATAGTTTTCGATAGAGATGCGAGGTTTACCTCACGATTTTGGAAAAGTCTATAGACAGCATTGGGGACAAGAACAGATTTCAGTACTACATTTCACCCACAGACCGATAGACAAACAGAAAAGGTGAACAGGATTTTGGAGGATATGCTCCGAGCATGCATCTTGGACTTCGGAGGGAGCTGGGAGAAGCACCTAGCGCTGGTTGAGTTTACTTACAACAATAGCTACCAGACTAGTATATAAATGGCTCCATTCGAAGCATTGTACGGGAGGAAGTGTAGGACACCCATATACTGGTATGAAGTGGGCGAGAGGCAGTTATTTGAACCAGAGATTGTATAGTAGACTTTAGAGAAGATTGAATTGATAAGAAGGAGGCTACAGGTTGCGCAGGGTAGGTAGAAGAGCTATGCCGATACTCGTCGTAGAGAGCTAGAATTTGAGGAAGGAGATTCCGTATTCTTGAAGGTCTCGCCCACCAAGGGCGTGGTTAGATTTGGAAGGGGTGGCAAGCTGGCCTTGAGGTACGTTGGACCCTACAAAATCATGAAAAGGATTGGGGAAGCCGCCAACTGGTTGGAACTACCCCCTGAGTTAGCCCAGGTGCATAATGTTTTCCACGTCTCCATGTTGAGGAAGTATATGCCAGACCCGAGCCATCAACTACCCGAAATTCCTGAAGACTTGCAGGTATACCTTTCCTACAAGGAGGGACCAGTGCAAATACTAGATCGTCGGGAGAAAGTGCTGAGAAACAAGGTCATTCCGATGGTCAATGTTCTCTAGAGGAGTCAATTCGTCGAAGAAGCTACTTGGGGAGCCTGAGAACCGAATGCAGGAGACTCACCCGGAGTTGTCTGTGTAAAATTTTTCTTTTCTGTTTTCTCCCACTAAGCGTAGTTCTGAGGACAGAACTATTCTAAGGAGGGAGTGCTGTAATAACCCTGATTTTTGACGATTTCGTCTTGTGAACAAACCGAGCGCTACTAGTTATAATAATTGTATTATCTTGGTTTAAAGCAATTGTTTTCTCACTAATAGCCTGCTTTGTGCATGCGGATGTACGTATATGAGCGTGTGTGCATGTTGAGTCGGATTGTGAGCCCAAATGAAAACAAACAAGCCCTCAACACTTGAACCCAACCAAGTGGGTCAAGCCATGTATGGCCGGCCTAGTCTAGGAGGGAAAGAGAAGCACTACAAAAGATACTCGATTTACCGGCGAATCTTCCCCGGCGTTTTACTAGTAGTGTCGGGGTAGGGAGCGAATAGGAATTGGGCGCCATATGGGAAGGTTATACACCGGCGGC
Organism: Hemerocallis citrina; assembly: GCA_017893485.1. Taxonomy (NCBI): domain Eukaryota; kingdom Viridiplantae; phylum Streptophyta; class Magnoliopsida; order Asparagales; family Asphodelaceae; genus Hemerocallis; species Hemerocallis citrina. The sequence goes on along the minus strand of CM030363.1, from coordinate 126,384,723 downwards.
TGCTTTAAACCGCCGGGCAATATTCGTATTCACCGGCGTTTTTTTTAAAAACGCCGGTGAAGTGCATTATTCACCGTCGTTTTAATAATAACCGCCGGTGAATATACCGATACATTCACCGGTGTGTCTAATTGAAACGCCGGTGAATAACCTTCGATAAATCCCGCGAACCCTAATATTTCGCTCGCCATTTTCCGAAACCCCAAAAAAAACGGGGGGGGGGGGGGGGGGGGGGGGGGGGGGCGGCTTCGTTTTCCCTCCTTCCTCGCTCTACTTCCCGCGCGTTTTCCTCCGCCGCTTCGTCCTCTTCGACAGCCTTCGACCTTTCGTCATCGTCCCTTCTTCCCTTCGTCATTTTCGATTTCCCTCCTCCCTCTCTCTATTTGGAGGTGAATCGGCGATTGGAAACCACCGTGTCGCCCCGCTCTCTCTCTATCTCCTACGGCCCCACGCTCGTCGCCCTGCTCTCTCTCTCTCTCTCTCTTCGGTATCATCTCTTGATTTCCCTTATTTTTCAAAAAAAGCATGTTTTTTCAGATTTTGCATCTTGATTTCCTTAACATGAATGGTTTAGTTGGGATGAAGAATGAATAGAAAAATATATGCTTAGATACTGGAAATTTTCATCTTCTTTTACTGTTAATGAAGCTTATTTCATGCATCTGATTGTCATCTTGGCATTTTTTTTGACCAAAATGGGTTCACTGTGAACTGAGGATGGTATAGGCACGTATGCCAAAATCCTCCGGGTATGCACAACAATTGGCTTTTAGATTTAGTTGGGCTAAAGAATCAGTAGAGCAACATATATGCTCAGATAATGGAAATTTTCATTTTCAGATACTGTTAATGAAGCTGATTGCCATCTTTGGCATGATTTTTTAACAAAAAATGGGTACACTTCCAAACTAAGTATGCTGCTAGCATCCTCATCTTCTTTTACTGTTAATGAAGCTTATTTTCATGCATCTGATTGTCAGCTTGGCATGTTCTTTTGACCAAAATGGGTTCACTGTGAACTGAGGATGGTATAGCTGTATGCCAAAATCCTCCGGATATGCACAACAATTGGGTTTTAGATTTAGTTGGGCTAAAGAATTAGTAGAGCAACATATATGCTCAGATAATGGATATTATCATTTTCAGATACTGTTAGAGAAACTGATTGCCATCTTAGGCATGATTTTTAACATAAAATGGGTACACTTCCAAACTAAGTATGCTGCTAGCATCCTCATCTTCTTTTACTGTTAATGAAGCTTATTTTCATGCATCTAATTGTCATCTTGGCATGTTTTTTTGACCAAAATGGGTTCGCTGTGAACTGAGGATGCTATAGGTTCGTATGCCAAAATCCTTCGGATATGCACAACAATTGGGTTTTAGATTTAGTTGGGCTAAAGAATTAGTGGAGCAACATATATGCTTAGATAATGGGTATTTTCATTTTCAGATACTGTTAGAGAAACTGATTGCCATCTTAGGCATGATTTTGTAACAAAAAATGGGTACACTTCCAAACTAAGTATGCTGCTAGCATCCTCATCTTCTTTTACTGTTAGTGAAGCTTATTTTCATGCATCTGATTGTCATATTGGCATGTTTTTTTGACCAAAATGGGTTCGCTGTGAACTGAGGATGCTATAGCTGTATGCCAAAATTCTCCGGATATGTACAACAATTGGGTTTTAGATTTAGTTGGCCTAAAGAATTAGTAGAGCAACATATATGCTCAGATAATGGATATTTTCATTTTCAGATACTGTTAGGGAAACTGATTGCCATCTTAGGCATGATTTTTTAACATAAAATGGGCTCACTTCCAAACTAAGTATGCTGCTTGCATCCTCATCTTCTTTTACTGTTAGTGAAGCTTATTTTCATGCATCTGATTGTCATCTTGGCATGTTTTTTTGACCAAAATGGGATCACTGTGAACTGAGGATGCTATAGGTACGTACGTATGCCAAAATCCTCTGGATATGTACAACAATTGGGTTTTAGATTTAGTTGGGCTGAAGAATTAGTCGAGCAACATATATGCTTAGATAATGGATATTTTCATTTTCAGATACTGTTAGATAAGCTGATTGCCATCTTAGGCATGATTTTTTAACAAAAAATGGGTGCAGTTCCAAACTAAGTATGCTGCTAGCATCCTCATTTTTTTTACTGTTAATGAAGCTTGTCCCATGCATCTGATTGTCATCTTGGCATGTTTTTTTGACCAAAATGGGTTCACTGTGAACTGAGGATGGTACAGGTACGTATGACAAAATCCTTCCGGTATGCACAACAATTGGTTCACTGTGAAAAATATATGCTTACATACTGGACATTATCATTTTTCTTTTACTGTTAATGAAGCTGATTTCATGCATCTGATTGGCATCTTGGCATTTTTTTACCAAAATCCTCCAAATCTGTACAAGAATTGGGCTGAACAAACCTTGTGCAGGTTTCTTTTGGCGCTACAAACATCAATGATTTAGTTGGGATGAAGAATTATTTTAGAAAAACTTATTAGTAGCCATATTAGTTTCTTTTGTTTAGTATTATTATTATTATTATTATTATTATTATTATTATTATTATTATTATTATTATTATTATTAATATTATTATTATGAGATAAGTAAGTGATTATTAGTAGCCATGAACAGAATAGTTCGTGAGTCATCAGATCTTCTTGTTACCGTAGTTACAGCATGACGCGCTCATTATTCGGCCGATTCCTCTTCATCATCAAAATACCCTTTACCATCATCATCTCCTTGAACGGAAAGCCAAATACAAGGGAGACTATAGCCGAATTTTTTTTACACTCGAACACTGGGTGTGCGATAAAATACCACTAAGGTGGTTGTGATAATTTCCACAAAAGGTAGTTTAGGGTTAGGTGAATAGAGTAGATTGTGTTAAGATTTAATTTTTTTTTGTACATTTTTTTAAAACCACAATTTCTTTATTTTACAGTTAAAGATTATATCGTTTATTTATTTGCAGTTAGGGATGGTTTTCAAAAAGGTGAAATTTAATATACAAAATGCCTTTTACTGTTATTACTATTTAATATATCAAATTTTAATTTCAGATTGTGTGCTATTGTTATAATGGATAGAAGTTGGATTAGTAAACCACGATTATCCAAGGAGTACCGTGATGGTATTAAAGATTTTATTATCTTTGCCAAACGACATTCCCGTGATCCCAACCTAATCCTTTGTCTATGCCTCTGGTGTACAAATTGTAATTTGAGGACATGTGACGTAGTACATACACACTTGGTTGTCAACGGTTTTCTTCAAGGGTACACAAAATGGTTTTGTCATGGAGAGGATCATACGTCAGCTCCTGTTCGTCCGGTTGTATTAGAAAATAAAGATGAGCCCTTAGTGAACGAAGAATTAAGCGTTTCCGATGAGATGCATGCTTTGTTGCAAGATGCCATGGGGATCCATAATGTTCCTTTCCACACCAATAACCCAACAACCCAAGTTCACAATGAGTCAATAGAAACAAACCAGATTGGTGGTGGGGTGGACGAGGAAATGTCTGGCCCCGCCCCTGAAAATAATAAGCAGCAAGAATCCTTCGCTAAGTTACTTGAAGATGCTAGTACTCCGTTGTACCGCGATTGCACCAAATTCTCTAAATTCTCATTCATTGTCAGGCTATTTCAGATTAAATGTTTAAACGGGTGGTTTGCTAAGTCCTTCACTATGCTACTTGAATTGTTGAATGAAGTATTTCTTGAAATCTGTATTCCAAACTCAGCCTATAAAATCAAAAAATTCCTAAGTTCTTTCGATCTAGGGTATGAGAAGATAGCAGCATGTCCAAATGACTGTATGCTTTTCATGAGTGGTAAGGAAAGTCTGGAGAATTGCAAAGTGTGTGGTTCTTCGAAATGGAAAGAAAGACCAAATCAAGACGAGGGAGCCAGTGGATCTACTAAGCAAAGTAGGAAAAAGAAGCCTGTTAAAATACTGCGTTACTTTCCTCTGATTCCTAGGCTACAAAGGTTGTTTATGTCTATAAAAACTTCTTCTGATATGAAATGGCATGCTGAAGGTCGCACTAATGATGGGATTCTTAGACATCCTGCTGATTCTCAATCTTGGAAAAAATTTAATGAAAGATATCCTGATTTTGCGGAAGATCCTCGGAATGTGAGACTTGGACTAGCTAGTGATGGTTTCAACCCTTTCAGGCAAATGAGTAGTACATACAGCATATGGCCGGTTGTGTTAATACCATACAATTTGCCGCCTTGAAAATGCATGAAGCAGTCCTCATTTATTTTGTCCATGATTGTTCCTGGACCGAAAGGTCCTGAAAATGATATAGATGTGTACCTACAACCGTTAATAGATGAACTTCAGAAGTTGTGGGTGGGTGTTCCAACCTATGATGCTGTGGCTAAAGAAACATTTTCTCTTCGGGCCGTGTTGTCTTGGACAATCAATGATTTTCCAGCATATACAAATTTATCTGGATATAGTACTAAAAGACGTTATGCATGTCCATGTTGTGCTGACCAAACTAGTTCAAGGTGGTTGTACAATGGCAGAAAGTTTTGCTATATGGGTCATAGGAGATGGTTGCCTGACACACATATATTTCGGGCAGAGACAGCGACATTTGATGGTACCGACGAGTGGGAACATGCTCCTGGGTCTTCTTCTGGTTCAGATATTTTGAGGCGGGTATATGGTCATCAATTCAAATATGGAAAAGAACCAGAAGTCAGGATAAAGGGCAAGAAAAGGGCAAGGCCGGAGCAAGGTGAGGAGACCGATCTATATGGCGAAGATGAGGATCAAAACATGACGAGTTTAGGTGCATGGAAGAAGAAGAGTATTTTCTTCAAGTTGCCGTATTGGGAATTCAACTTATTGCGACATAATTTAGATGTGATGCATATCGGAAAAAATATTGGTGAAAATTGTATAGGAACAGTTATGGGAGATGACCGGAAGACAAAGGACAATCTCAAGAGCCGACTTGATTTGAAGTCAATGGGCATCTGACATGAGTTGCACCTAGAAGAATTACCGAACGGAAAAGTACTCCTACCTCCTGCAATCTATTCAATGTCAAAATCAGAGTTGGAATTGTTTTGCAAAGTACTACTGGAACTTAAAGTTCCTGATGGCTATTCTTCTAACATTGCAAGATGTGTCAACTTTAAAGAGAAGAGGCTTCAGGGTCTAAAGTCACACGACTACCACATGCTAATGCAGGATCTCCTTTCTGTGGCCCTAAGGTCTTCAATGTGTGAGCAAGTCACTACTGTCCTGAAAGATCTTTGTAGCATATATAAAGGTATTTGCTCAAGAATGCTTCGTTTTGAAGATATTGACCAATTGGAGCAGCAGGCGGCATTGACACTTAGTAAAATGGAGATGATATTTCCTCCATCGTTCTTCACTATAATGATTCACTTGATAATCCACCTTGCTGGTGAAGCCAGAATCGGCGGTCCTGTTCACTATCGGTGGATGTACCCCATTGAGAGGTAAAAGAATTCATTCATCTTATGAAATTGAATTTTCAAAAGCTCATTTCTTTTAATCCCCTAATCCGCTCTAATTCATTAATTGTACATGTTCAGGTACCTATACCAGCTAAAGGGTTATGTGAAAAATAAAGCATATCCTGAAGGGTCAATAGCTCAGGGATATCTATCAGAGGAGTGCTCACATTTTTTTTCCAGGTATTTGTCGGGTGTGGAGACATCTTCGAGTAGACCACGTAGAAATCCAGACATTTCCAACCTTGATGGTGCTCAATATCTTTTTGATATCGCTGGCACTACTGTTGGTAAAGTTGATGCATTTGAGCTCGATAGCTTAGCGTGGGAACAGGCACATCGATATGTGCTAGACCACCATGCATCAGTGGAACCATTTCGAAAGTAAGTTGCTTTTGAATCTAAATCGAATACAGTGAAAACCGTGGAGTTCGATATTAACTTACTTTTGTTATTCCTAATTTCAATTGCTTGTTTTTTAGCGAATTTGTCAGGGACATCAAACGAAGGGCTAGACCAAGAAGACTACCACCACGTGAACAAAACAAGTTGATGAATGAAAAATTTCATAAGTGGTTTGAATCTCATGTAGGTGAATTACAGTTATGCAAGTTAATCTTTATTATATCTACATTTTCTATGGTGCTGATACGATTTGCGCAAAATTAATAGGTACATTCTTTGGGTCCTGAAGGTGCGTCATCTGAAATACAAGTACTTGCCAAAGGTCCCTATCAGATGGTCAAAATATGCGGAGGATACATATTCAATGGTTTTAGATTTCGTACTAAGGATCGTGAATGTAATTTGAAGTCTCAAAATAGTGGAATGGTAGTGACGTCTAAGACTAGAAGTTATGCTTCCAAATCGGACACGAGGCCTGTAGATGGAGATCTCGACTACTATGGAGTGCTCACGGATATCATTGAGTTGAATTATTTTGGTCATTTCCGTGTTGTCTTATTTCGTGGGGATTGGGCTGAGTTTGATAGGAATTTTGCTAACAAGGATAAGCTTGGCTTCACAGTTGTAAACTTCTCAAAATTGATTCACATCGGTACACACATTAGCCATGAGCCATTTGTGTTTCCATCCCAAGTACAACAAATGTTCTACATTGAAGATCCAACCCTGCCAAAATCGTATGTGGCTCTCCCTATGCAACCAAGAGATGTATTCCAACTGGGCGATACTTCAGAAGATGAAGACGGTAAAGACATGAACAGTTACATTGCTTCTGAGTTTCCTGTGTTTGATGTAAACACAACCGACGTTGGAATTTGCGGGACTTGGCTCCGCAAGGATGGAGAAGAGGGCGAGGTATTGGAAGATGTCGTATTGTAGTTTACTTGATTTTCAATCTCAATATTATATGTCTGTAATTTTCGTGTCTTAAATCTTGTTGTAATATTATGTCTGTAATTCCGAACATGTTCATTGTGAATTTAATACACCGGTTTAATTATCTTTCTATTTTCTACTGCTTGGTATTATTTATATTAAACTATGCTTAGTGTCATTTGAACCAAACTATCATTGTAATTTAATTTGTTACAAATCTCATTTTTTAAATTTTTTTATAATTATGTTGGTTTGTTAATCCTACTAAAGTACAAATTTTATGATAGTTATTATAAACATGTTATTAATTAATGGATGCATCTCTAAGGAAGTTATTGAATCGTTGACAGGTACAACATGCCGAGGCGTGGAAAGAGGGTAAATATAAATGATGGCAACGAGAGCCATGGGGATGAGCAGCCACTAAATAATAGTGGCAGTCAAACATATGAGGGTGAGGGTAGCACGCCGCCCACTGTCAAAAAATATCGGTAAGTCTTTAAATTGGTATTTTTAAAGAGATTATGGTCTTGAATGCATGAAAGACACGTACTAGTGTTTGTGAGTCTGCATTGTGGCTGTCGTCTATAAGCATTTCGTCTATGTTTCTTAAGTGGGCTGTGATTAGAAAGAAAGGCCTGGAGTGGAGATCTAGAAATCCAAATAGAGACATCTCGTTTATTATAATCTATACTTATTGTTGGACCAACCCTCTCTTGCTGTTGTTGCTGATGTCTCTTTGTGTGCGTGTGTTGAAGAGAATGAAGGGATGAGAGAGAGTTGAGGAAAATGCCGCTATGTTAGCCTGGTGTATCCTCATTCTCTACCATCCCGCTTTCTGGCTCCATATATGGCTTCTATATTAAATTGGTTTCCTTCCACGATGACAGTCCGTAATACTACACTTGATATGAGCCCTGTTCATAGCTGCACCCTATTGCATACTCACAAACAACTAATACGTGTCGTTCATGCATTGTATGACCAACCCCACTTTGGCACATAACATGGTATAGATGACATTGTATGACCTGCAAACAAGGTTTGTTCAGCCGTGTTGTTGTACTGATTTGGAGGATTTTGGTATGCTAGCAGCATACTTAGTTTGGAAGTGAACCCATTTTGGTTAAAAAATCATGCCAAAGATGGCAATCAGATGCATGAAATCGGCTTCTTTAACAGTATCTGAAAATGAAAATTTCCATTATCTGAGCATATATGTTTCTTTAACAGTGACTGTGAACAATTATTCTTAATTGGGCTGTGATTAGAAAGAGACGAGTTGGAGTGGAGATCTGGAAACTCATATAGAGACATCTTGTTCATAATAAATTATTATTATTGTTGTTCTTGTCGCTCTTGCTGTTGTTGTTGATGTCTCCATGTGTTCGTGTGCTGAAGGGAAAGAAGGGATGAGAGAGAGATGAGGAAAATGCCACTATGTTAGCCTGGTGTATCCTCATTCTCTACCATTCCTCTTTCTAGCTTCTATATTTGGTTTCCTTCCACGATGACAATTCCTTAAAACTACACTTGATATGAGCCCTATTCGTATTTTTCTTCAATGAAGAATTGATCTATGACTACAATCTCCATTCAAAACCCAATTGTTCTATATTTGGTTCCCTCTTGCTGTTGTTGCTGTTGTTGCTGACGTCTCATCTTCTTTTACTGTTAGTGAAGCTTATCTCATGCATCTGATTGTCATCTTGGCATATTTTTTTGACCAAAATGGGTTCACTGTGAACTGAGGATGGTATAGCTGTATGCCAAAATCCTCCGGATATGCACAACAATTGGGTTTTAGATTTAGTTGGGCTAAAGAATTAGTAGAGCAACATATATGCTCAGATAATGGAAATTTTCATTTTCAGATACTGTTAGAGAAACTGATTGCCATCTTAGGCATGATTTTTTAACATAAAATGGGTACACTTCCAAACTAAGTATGCTGCTAGCATCCTCATCTTCTTTTACTGTTAGTGAAGCTTATTTTCATGCATCTGATTGTCATCTTGGCATGTTTTTTTGACCAAAATGGGTTTGCTGTGAACTGAGGATGCTATAGGTACGTATGCCAAAATCCTCCGGATATGCACAACAATTGGGTTTTATATTTAGTTGGGCTAAAGAATCAGTAGAGCAACATATATGCTCAGATAATGGATATTATCATTTTCAGATACTGTTAGAGAAGCTGATTGCCATCTTAGGCATGATTTTGTAACAAAAATGGGCTCACATCCAAACTAAGTATGCTGCTAGCATCCTCATCTTCTTTTACTGTTAGTGAAGCTTATTTTCATGCATCTGATTGTCATCTTGGCATTTTTTTTGACCAAAATGGGTTCACTGTGAACTGAGGATGGCATAGGTACGTATGCCAAAATCCTCCGGATATGCACAACAATTGGGTTTTAGATTTAGTTGGGCTAAAGAATCAGTAGAGCAACATATATGCTCAGATAATGGGTATTTTCATTTTCAGATACTGTTAGATAAGCTGATTGCCATCTTAGGCATGATTTTGTAACAAAAAATGGGTTCACTTCCAAACTAAGTATGCTGCTAGCATCCTCATCTTCTTTTACTGTTAGTGAAGCTTATTTTCATGCATCTGATTGTCATTTTGGCATGTTTTTTTGACCAAAATGGGTTCACTGTGAACTGAGGATGCTATAGGTACGTATGCCAAAATCCTCCGGATATGCACAACAATTGGGTTTTAGATTTAGTTGGGCTAAAGAATCAGTAGAGCAACATATATGCTCAGATAATGGATATTATCATTTTCAGATACTGTTAGAGAAGCTGATTGCCATCTTAGGCATGATTTTGTAACAAAAAATGGGTACACTTCCAAACTAAGTATGCTGCTAGCATCCTCATCTTCTTTTACTGTTAGTGAAGCTTATTTTTATGCATCTGATTGTCATCTTGGCATGTTTTTTTGACCAAAATGGGCTCACTGTGAACTGAGGATGCTATAGGTACATATGTATGCCAAAATCCTCTGGATATGTACAACAATTGGGTTTTAGATTTAGTTGGGCTGAAGAATTAGTTGAGCAACATATATGCTCAGATAATGGATATTTTCATTTTCAGATACTGTTAGATAAGCTGATTGCCATCTTAGGCATGATTTTGTAACAAAAAATGGGTGCACTTCCAAACTAAGTATGCTGCTAGCATCCTCATTTTTTTTTACTGTTAATGAAGCTTATTTTCATGCATCTGATTGTCATCTTGGCATGTTTTTTTGACCAAAATGGGTTCACTGTGAACTGAGGATGCTATAGGTACGTATGCCAAAATCCTCCGGATATGCACAACAATTGGGTTTTAGATTTAGTTGGGCTAAAGTATCAGTAGAGCAACATATATGCTCAGATAATGGATATTATCATTTTCAGATACTGTTAGAGAAGCTGATTGCCATCTTAGGCATGATTTTGTAACAAAAAATGGGTACACTTCCAAACTAAGTATGCTGCTAGCATCCTCATCTTCTTTTACTGTTAGTGAAGCTTATTTTCATGCATCTGATTGTCATCTTGGCATGTTTTTTTGACCAAAATGGGTTCACTGTGAACTGAGGATGCTATAGGTACATATGTATGCCAAAATCCTCCGGATATGTACAACAATTGGGTTTTAGATTTAGTTGGGCTGAAGAATCAGTAGAGCAACATATATGCTCAGATAATGGGTATTTTCATTTTCAGATACTGTTAGATAAGCTGATTGCCATCTTAGGCATGATTTTGTAACAAAAAATGGGTTCACTTCCAAACTAAGTATGCTGCTAGCATCCTCATCTTCTTTTACTGTTAGTGAAGCTTATTTTCATGCATCTGATTGTCATCTTGGCATGTTTTTTTGACCAAAATGGGTTTGCTGTGAACTGAGGATGCTATAGGTACGTATGCCAAAATCCTCCGGATATGCACAACAATTGGGTTTTATATTTAGTTGGGCTAAAGAATCAGTAGAGCAACATATATGCTCAGATAATGGATATTATCATTTTCAGATACTGTTAGAGAAGCTGATTGCCATCTTAGGCATGATTTTGTAACAAAAATGGGCTCACATCCAAACTAAGTATGCTGCTAGCATCCTCATCTTCTTTTACTGTTAGTGAAGCTTATTTTCATGCATCTGATTGTCATCTTGGCATTTTTTTGACCAAAATGGGTTCACTGTGAACTGAGGATGGCATAGGTACGTATGCCAAAATCCTCCGGATATGCACAACAATTGGGTTTTAGATTTAGTTGGGCTAAAGAATCAGTAGAGCAACATATATGCTCAGATAATGGGTATTTTCATTTTCAGATACTGTTAGATAAGCTGATTGCCATCTTAGGCATGATTTTGTAACAAAAAATGGGTTCACTTCCAAACTAAGTATGCTGCTAGCATCCTCATCTTCTTTTACTGTTAGTGAAGCTTATTTTCATGCATCTGATTGTCATTTTGGCATGTTTTTTTGACCAAAATGGGTTCACTGTGAACTGAGGATGCTATAGGTACGTATGCCAAAATCCTCCGGATATGCACAACAATTGGGTTTTAGATTTAGTTGGGCTAAAGAATCAGTAGAGCAACATATATGCTCAGATAATGGATATTATCATTTTCAGATACTGTTAGAGAAGCTGATTGCCATCTTAGGCATGATTTTGTAACAAAAAATGGGTACACTTCCAAACTAAGTATGCTGCTAGCATCCTCATCTTCTTTTACTGTTAGTGAAGCTTATTTTTATGCATCTGATTGTCATCTTGGCATGTTTTTTTGACCAAAATGGGCTCACTGTGAACTGAGGATGCTATAGGTACATATGTATGCCAAAATCCTCTGGATATGTACAACAATTGGGTTTTAGATTTAGTTGGGCTGAAGAATTAGTCGAGCAACATATATGCTCAGATAATGGATATTTTCATTTTCAGATACTGTTAGATAAGCTGATTGCCATCTTAGGCATGATTTTGTAACAAAAAATGGGTGCACTTCCAAACTAAGTATGCTGCTAGCATCCTCATTTTTTTTTACTGTTAATGAAGCTTATTTTCATGCATCTGATTGTCATCTTGGCATGTTTTTTTGACCAAAATGGGTTCACTGTGAACTGAGGATGCTATAGGTACGTATGCCAAAATCCTCCGGATATGCACAACAATTGGGTTTTAGATTTAGTTGGGCTAAAGTATCAGTAGAGCAAAATATATGCTCAGATAATGGATATTATCATTTTCAGATACTGTTAGAGAAGCTGATTGCCATCTTAGGCATGATTTTGTAACAAAAAATGGGTACACTTCCAAACTAAGTATGCTGCTAGCATCCTCATCTTCTTTTACTGTTAGTGAAGCTTATTTTCATGCATCTGATTGTCATCTTGGCATGTTTTTTTGACCAAAATGGGTTCACTGTGAACTGAGGATGCTATAGGTACATATGTATGCCAAAATCCTCCGGATATGTACAACAATTGGGTTTTAGATTTAGTTGGGCTGAAGAATCAGTAGAGCAACATATATGCTCAGATAATGGGTATTTTCATTTTCAGATACTGTTAGATAAGCTGATTGCCATCTTAGGCATGATTTTGTAACAAAAAATGGGTTCACTTCCAAACTAAGTATGCTGCTAGCATCCTCATCTTCTTTTACTGTTAATGAAGCTTATTTTCATGCATCTGATTATCATCTTGGTAGGTTTTTTTGACCAAAATGGGTTCACTGTGAACTGAGGATGGTATAGGTACGTATGCCAAAATCCTCCAGGTATGCACAACAATTGGGTTTTAGATTTAGTTGAGCTAAAGAATTAGTAGAGCAACATATATGCTCAGACAATGGGTATTTTCATTTTCAGATACTGTTAGATAAGCTGATTGCCATCTTAGGCATGATTTTGTAACAAAAAATGGGTTCACTTCCAAACTAAGTATGTTGCTAGCATCCTCATCTTCTTTTACTGTTAGTGAAGCCTATTTTCATGCATCTGATTGTCATCTTGGCATGTTTTTTTGACCAAAATGGGTTCACTGTGAACTGAGGATGGTATAGGTACGTATGCCAAAATCCTCCGGGTATGCACAACAATTGGGTTTTAGATTTAGTTGGGCTAAAGAATAAGAAGTCTCAACATATATGCTCAGATAATGGATATTTTCATTTTCAGATACTGTTAATGAAGCTGATTGCCATCTTTGGCAAATTTTGTTTGGGCTGTGATTGGATTGTTTAGTGGTTGTTGTCTATGTTCTTAATTGGGCTGTGATTAGAAAGAGAGGGCTCGAGTGGAGATCTGGAAACCCATATAGAGACATCTTGTTCCTAATAATTTATTATTATTGTTGTTCTTGTCGCTCTTGCTGTTGTTGCTGATGTCTCTTTGTGTTCGTGTGTTGAAGGGAAACAAGGGATGAGAGAGAGATGAGGAAAATGCCGCTATGTTAGCCTGGTGTATCCAAAGTCTCTACCATTCTTCTTTCTGTTTCCATTTCTGGCTTCTATATTTGTTTCCTTCCACGATGACAGTTCCCTAAAAATACACTTGATATGAGCCCTATCTTAGTTTTCTTATTTTTCTTATATTTGGTTTCCTTCCACGATGACAGTTTCATGGATTGGCTGAACAATCCATGAAAGACATGCTTAGATACTGAATTTTCATTTGTTTTTCTGTTTTAGATAGTGGATATTCCCAATCAGAGGAGAATATTAAGGTTTCAAGTTAAATACTGAATTTTCATTTGTTTTGTTGTTTTAGATATATTTAAAAACAAAATTAAGTACTAGATTTTTAGCATTGCAATGTAATTATTTTACCTCTGTATATATCATTAACAATTCCATTTGCAATTGGCACTTTGATCTTATAATTTAAGATACAGGTAGATCTTTTTGCAAGTTCAAAAAATATGTATATTCTGTATTGTGGTCTACTGTTGAATTAAACTATTGTTTTTTTTTTCACAGAGCGGTCGCCCAGATGAAGGAAATTCTGATGATCAGAACTGAAGCTACTCGAGGGGTATGAATCTGCGGTCCTCCTTGCTGTTCTTCTGTCCTCCTTGCTGTATGGTTGTTGTTCTTATGTCCTCCTCCTTGCTGTTGTTATGTCAGACTGGTTTTTTTTATGAGAGTTATGTCAGACTTTTAATTTGGGTTATTTGTCAGACTGGTTTGTTTGGAATTTGGGATATTAGTCCATATATTAATTTGTTACTTATGACACTGTTAATTAATCAATGAATTTGGACGTTGATATGACACGTGTGAAACTTTATTATCTTTAATTATTCTTGTGTTTGGTTGTGATTTGCGCAGTAATATGCAACGAAATTGGTTGAATTAGTTGTGAATTAGTTTACAGGTTTTGTAAATGAAACTGTGAATTGAAATCGAACGGAAAACCGGAGTATCGAAAATAAACGGGCATAGCTAGACCGGCGTTTCAAAAAATGCCGGTCTATCTAATCAATTTGTTGGAGTGTGCGTTATACCGGCGTTCCCACACACGCCGGTGTATGTCGTCAGCTGTAACGGCACCGAGTAACACCGGCGTTTTACCAACGCCGGTGTACCTAACTACGCCGGCATTTTTTGATCGCGTCGGTGATTGTAAGCAGGGAAAACCGGGCACTCATAAACGCACATACACCGGCGGTCTACGACCGCCGGTATACTTTCATTCTACACCGGCGTTTATGGAAGCGCCGGTGAATGGATAAATACCGGCGGTTTATGGCCGCCGGTGAATGTATACAGGGTGTAAAAGAACGTCACTCAGAGACCCCCATACACCGGTGTTTGCTGACCGCCGGTGTAGTTTTAACATTTACCGGCGTCCAGTAAAACCGCCGGTGTATACCCCTTCCTTTCCACAACGCTCGCTTCGGCGGCATTTGGACCGGCGCTATTATAAACGCCGGTGTAAGTTTCACCGGCATAAAAAAATGCCGGTAAAGACGTAAAAAAATGCCGGGAAATCGAGTATGTTTTGTAGTGAAGGAGGGAAAATGAGTTAGGGCTAGGATTTCTTAGGGTTGAACCAAAAGAAACCATGATGGTTTTGTAAAGTGCCCATCCCATCACCAACCAAATGAGCCAATATCCAGATTGATGAGACATTTCCTTATCTTTCCTATGTTCCAAATCGGCCCAAGCTTCTCTCCCACACTTCTCATTGTTGTTATAAACCCTCACAGTCCTCCATTCTCCCTTACAAAAACTCCTACTACTCTTACACTCTTCCTATACCTCCAAAACTCTATTCCTCTCACTCCTAGATACTAATTTGGGAAGAGAAGAAGAAGGAAAGCCAAGGAGAAGGAGAACAAGGAGCTCAAGCAACGAGGAGAAGCAAGGATCAAGAAGAATCAAGACGAAGGCATTTCTCAAGCAAGAACCAACAACCAACAAGGTGGGTGTTTCCAATCTTTTGATATGTTGTTCTTGGATGTTTGTAATGTTGTTTGATGACTGAAAAAGTGACATGCATGCTATAGGAATGAACTTAGACCACTTTTTGTGTTAAGTAGTCTAAACCAGAAAAATGTTATAAAAGACTGAATTTTGGGTGTTAGTTCGTAGCTCATTGCATGAACACCACTTGGAATTTGGATCTTAAATTTTTAGAGGATGATCCTATATGTGTCTTACACCTTCAATATTTATATGGATTTTTAGGATTTTTCCTGCTATTTAAATAAAATAAAAACATGCATACTGGTCAGAATAGAAAGAAGCAGTTTTTATGGTTACTGTTGTGGAAAGATTAACTTGGATCTCACTGCATGTTTATGAGATTGATCTGAAATTTTAGTATGATGTTTCTGGATGCATCATGGACCTATGTTTCAAATTTCATGAGATTTGGATCCCTGTAGCTATGTCAATTAAATCATGCAAACTGAACTAGAGATTTTAGTAAACAGAACTGTTATTGTTACTGCCCTATTTTTGGATGATAATCAAAGAGGCATATTTGGAGATTACTTGATGGAATCCCTTGATTTTTGAGTATGTTGTAACATCATGTGTCAGGAATTAGATTCTAAAATTTCATGATGATCTGACACCATATGATATTTTAAATAGATTTTTCCCCATTACTATGCCGATCTGATCTGTTGTTCTAGAAGTCTGTATACTTGTTGAAGATGGACCCACAACAATATCTAAACGACCTTATCTGAAGAGAAATATAATTAGTGACTTGTAGTAGACATTTAGACCTTTCTGGAATGGTAAATAAATCCTGATTTGGACAAGTATTCGATTTTATATAATTTTTGTAAGTGAGGACAGAAACACAGTGAGAATAGAGATCACTGGTTTGCACCAAGTTCATAGAAACAAGTTTGAACTTGTATATTACTAGCTTAGAGTTGTTGTTTGAGGTCAAGAAATATTTTATAAGTGTAAGGATGAGTTAGGACTTAGGTGATCTAAGGTTCTTGCAAGAAATAACTCTTTGGACATTGCTTATAGACCCCCAAATAGACAAGCATAGTTCAACGTTTTGTAATGAAAATTGTATAGGATGTTGGGGTATGGTTGTAGACCACTTTGGGAAGATATTCATGCCCATTGTGTATTTGTACTTGCTGTCTACCTTGAGTAGAAGCATGGGAGCATCTGACCACGATTTCCTCAAAGGAACGGGACCGGAGTGACTCCGTTTGGGCATAACCGCCAAGTGTGTTTGTTGTTTGGGAACTTGAATTGTCGTTTTTAGGACCCTTAGAAGCCCTTTTTGAGTATTCGTGGGTTAGGATTTTACTCCTAGGGTAGTGTGTCTTGTTTGGATACATCGGTTAAGTTGAGACCTTGAGGTTGAGTCTTGTTGACCAAATCTAGATGAGTAGAATGTCACATCAAACGCATCGGAGGAGATGACTCGTGCACCGACGTATTTGTTGTAAATGGATGGATTCCGTGATTTGTGTTTGGAGCTACCAACTATCAAGGATCGTGGAGCGTTAAGTTTTAGCAGAAAGCTATTTTGTTGGCCGGGCCGAGGTTGCGATCTAACTCCAAGCGTCGATGTAGTTGCGGCAATCCGTGGGGACGATTTGCCATGGGTTCGTACCAAGTATGGTCCGAACTAGAGGGCTAGTTAAGTACTAGTGTGGAATGATTGAGGTCCATTATTGATAAAGGTAACAAATTGAGGAGAGTCTACAAATGGAATTGAATTAGTCGATCATGGCAATCAAAGTGGTTAATTGAGTTAGGGATTTTGGGAATAGTGGATTTATCGCCTAACTAAGAGGATGGATGATATGAGGAAATGAAAGAAAAATCAGAGTTAGCTAGAGGGGTTGTTTGGGTAATCGGTAGACAAACCAACATTGAATTCTTAACCTTATTCCTTATTCTTGGAGTGGGGTAGCTTGATAAATTTTGGTAGGATTAGATCGAGTCTGGGTTGAATGTAAGGACAGGCACTAGCGAGGGTGTTCACCTGTCAGGGGGACGTTGTCTCGACTGCAAGTTCTGCTCTAGTGTAAGGACGAGTATAGCGGAGTTGGGGAAACCTTATATCCGTCATGTCTTTTGTTGGCCGATGCGGGCAAGATGTTCTTAGAGGAAGTCCCCACAAGAGCGAGACCCTATGGGAAAGACCCTAAGTCCTCTGGCATGGGGGCCCTGGTGCTCGTATATCAGCTTTTGGTGAGGTCCGAGTAGACAACATATCGGGTAAGCCAATGTGGAAAGACGGTCAATATATCGGGTAAGCCAATTTAATTGCAATTACGCAGGGTAAGCCTGCAACTAACCATGGTTTTAGTCATGCAGGGTAAGCCTGCGACTGACCAGTCACGCAGGGATAGGCCTGCGGGCTGGCGTCCCGAGCTTAGTGGGTAAAACTAATAAATCTAGACACCACTAGTGACTAGCAGGGTAAACCTGCAGCCTCACCATCACTGGAATCAGAGACAAGATAGAGCACATGGTTAGGATGCATGACGAGGGATCGAGCCCTACAATCAGGAGATACGAACTCTTTGGAAAGTATGTAGTATGGAATGCATACGTTTTCATCGAAGTTGATTTTGGGGAAGTATGTAGTATGGGATGCATACGTTCCCAAATGAATTGCATTAGAGTAAATGCATCGTGTGTATTCATTGTTTTGTGCATTAGTTTAGGCCATGGCATACTCCGACACTTGTTTGACATCACCTTTTTCTTTACATCAAAAATTATTGTGTTTGTCGAGGTTGGAATCATTATACTATGGCGTAGAGAGGATCCCGGGTATAGCATTTCGTCAGTTGTAATCAACTGACGTACCCACAATTATCAGTGTAGGACTGCCAAGTTGGGAGCATGGGAAAGCTCAAGTAGGGGAAAGCATCCAAGTGGAAGTTACTGTCCAAATTTCATTGTACACTTTGTTGTAACAATTACTTGTAAAGTGTTGTAATCATTAGACATTGTAATAACGATTTGATGTAATAAAAGTTTTTAATTTCCTGTGATTTTTGTTGTGTTGTGACTCATTTAAAGGAAGATCCTGGAAGAGTGTCACGAGTTCCTATGTTAGGAATTCGGGGTGCTACACTAATTGATCGGTTATTTGTATTTTTACTCAATTTAAATTTAAACGTATTATTGCTTTTAGGTTATTTTGATAAATGTATATTTTGTTATATAATCTTATTAAATCTTATTATTATTATTATTATTATTATTATTATTATTATTATTATTATTATTATTATTATTATTATTATTATTATTATTTTATCCTTGTGATTTTACTATTGTTATTATTGTTATTATTAGTATTATATATTTTTTTGTTAAGCCCGAATATACTTATTTAATTGTATTTTATTATTCGATTTGATGTTTGTTTATATGTATATTTTTAAAACTCATTTTAAGCTCTTATTGGATTTTAAATCCTAAAACTCTATTTTCCCTAATGGATTCTACCCAAACCCTTTTGCTTATTAGATCATACCCTATTCAAACCCACAACCCAAAACCCTACTATATAACCTAATTAACCCCTAACCCTAATTAACCATAACCTACTCTACTGTTTTAACCTATGCACAGTAGCCGCCCCCCTTCCCCTTCTTCCTCCGCTCTCAATCGAAACCCAATTTCGCCCCTGTGCTTCGTCCCTAGCCTCACCGACTCTTCGACTTCCTCCGACCTTCCATCTCCCGTCGTCGTCTCCCCATCGCCATCACCCACCTCGCCTCTACCTTTGCCTCTCTTCGATTTCCTAGCCATTGCAGCACCACCCCCAACGTCTTCCTCGACCCATTAACCTCCTCGCTGCCATTGCCGATTTCCCTAGCCCTTCACTATCGTCCCCTTGATTCCCCGTCGTCTCCACTCCCGCTCGAACCCATCATCTTCTCCACCGCTCAACCTAACTCCTCCTCGTCCTTCCCCTTCTCCCTGTGCACCTTCGTCGACTACCGAACCCATCACCACAGCCTCATCTCGGTCACCCCCCATCGTCTTCTTCATCCTCGACGTTGCCGAGCCATCGAAACCCACCTTCACCATCTCCTTTCACCCACCACCATTGCCCTATTTCTCCACCAAAACAGAGCCTCACCACCGCGACCACCCGTTGCTGCCTCTCTCGAACGCCATCGTCATCCTCCTGCGTCGAGCTTCCCTCGACGTCACTGTCGCCTACCGCCGCCATAGCCGTCGGAGTCCCACACTCCCTCTCTCTGTCGCTGAAGAAGGAGGAAGGAAGAGGAAAGGCTGTTTGAATATCAGCTATCAGATCTCCTCAAGATCGTGACCAGATATGATCATCTCCATCAGATCGCATATCAGTCATCCATCATCAGATCTGATCAAGATCCGATCTGAGCCGTCCATTGGTCTGACCTTGATCGCCATCAAGATCCATACTGAGATCCGTTCCCATTATTCTTTCGTCGGATTCTTCGTCTACACCCCAAGGCAAGTATCTTCTTGTACATCTCATTTTCTAGTACAAGCTTTTCCTTGAAAGTACTGCAAGTAGATTGCAAATGTGACTCCTCTTTGTTTATCGTTGATGATCTCATGTTTCGCCTTATCTATTACATGATTTAAGAGTCACAACCTTTCGTTGATACACTTGTTTACAACTAGTATGATTTTGATACATTTCATGCAAAAAGTGTCTTATTTGGTTTCTGTCCTGTCTTGACTTGCTGTTTTAACCCCGATAACAGCAAAATCTGGACTTGAGTCCTAAATATGAAATGTAGCCCCAGAAGTCTAGTTTACCACCCTTTTGATGAAATGAAATTCCGAGTTACGGTTTAGGAGATATTGTAGTTTTACTGCTTCTATGTCAGTAATCGCAGATTCGTAAAAACTGTTGCACCACTTTGGTTTACAATTATTTTAACTATGCTATTAGTAAGTAAATGAATTGAAATTTTGCATACTGATATTGGACACCGTAGAGAACATTTTCTAATTTTCTTGGAATTAATTAATGATGTTTCAACCCTGTTTCATATGTATAAACTCAGTTTTACAAATTCTGGCTGAATACAAATGCTGTATAGTTTGCTATTTTGACATCAATTGACATAACTTTTATGTGTCTTAATTATATGCATTGGAACCGGGCAGGAGTCTAGTTTTTAGGCCTTCTGACGGATCCACTTGCTATCTTGTAGCAACGGGAATCGCAATTTTGGTGCAACAACGTCATGCTGTCCAGAATTGCAATTCTCGTAGTTTTTGATAATCTTAATTTGTGTTGACCCTTGAATATGCTTTATAATTATTTTAAACTTGTTCCATGTTCTTGATCATGTTTACTTAACCTATTTTGCACACTTTCATGCTTGTTTGATGATAATAATAAATAACAAGTCGGGGTTTAAGGAAAAGACCATAGTAGTGGACAATATAGGTAAGTGTACTCGGAAGGGGGCCCGTGTTTCCCAGTACTTGGTTCATAAACTTGTTGTATCTTAATCGAATTCATGAACCCATTACTTGGTTCATGAACTTGTTGTGCATTCATGATCCCACGATTGGTTATTGAAATTGTTATTGTATTCACGAACTTGGTTCGTGAACTTATTACATTATTTTTGTATTCATGAACCATACTTGCTTGATACTTGATGCCTGAGTATAGCGTCCTATAAAATTCACCACTAGGCCTAAACGTAACTGAGTGTATGTAGCAACCATGTAGTAAAAGTATGGATGTATGAAGTGCTACCTTGATAGAATTAAACAATAGACTTAAGATTAACTTGTCACTTGTACACACTTGATATCCTACTTGATGCTCGTTACTTGAGACTTGTTACTTGTTACTTGACACTTGTACATGATACTTGTTACTTGATGCTTGATACCATTTCATGTTCACTTGCCACTTGTTCTACTACTAGTACTTGTTACCCAATCTTGTCACTTGAGTTGTTTTTATTGCTAGCTAGTTTCTTGAATCCCACTACTTGTTGCATCCCTATTATATTATGTTATACATTCTTGATTTCAAATCTTGTTTCATATTTTCTTGCACTTATTTTCATACCCTTGCTTGTACTACTTGCGGCCCTAACTTGCACTAAGGTCGTTTGTCTTTATTTCTCTATTTTTTTTCTATAAATATATATATACAGACTTTGGAGACGAATTGCCTACAGGAATTGGTGAGCAAACGTTCTAGGCTTCGCTTGGAAAAAAGACTTGCTTTAAATATTTTATTTTTGAGTTATTTATTTCTTTTCCTACTTGAATCTTGTAACGGGCTTATAGTCCCAAGTTTTATCTTTTGATCCAGATTTGAAAACTATTTGGAATATTATTATTTTGTTTCAATTGTTTCTGTTGATTAATAAATTATTCATGCATGCGTGGCTGTGTATATCTTGTAATATTTTTTGTTATGATGTTGAGTCGATCCTACAGCTTATGAATGATGAAAATCATTCGCTGGGCTTCGTCACGCGCTCGTATTTCGTATTTTTGGAAAGCGGGGTGTGACATACACCAAAAACTCATTCGGTGCTTAGCTCGTTGCTCGAGCTACTCCAAAACTTATTAACTCAAAACAAATAGTATGAGTCCCCGCTCGCCCGAGCTATACCAACAAACTGTTCGATGCTTAGTTCGATGCTCGAGCAACTCTAAAGACTTGTTAACTCAAAACAATGAGTTTGAAGCCATACATGCCCGAGCTACATCAACAACCCATTCAGTGCTTAGCTTGTCACTCTAGATACTCCAAAAACTTGTTAACTCAAAATAATGGGTTCAGAGCCTGGCGTGCCCAAGCTACACCAACAACTCATTTGATGCTCAGCTTGTCGCTTGAACTACTTTAAAAACTTGTTAGCTCAAAAAAACCAGTTCGGAGCTCCGCTCGCCGCTTGAGCTACTCCAACTACTCATTAACTCCAAACAATAAGTTTGGTGCTCCTCTCACGGCTTAAGCTGCTTCAACAACTCATTATATCCAAACAATGAGTTCGGTGCTTATCTCGTCTTCTGAGCTACACCAACAACTCATTCGCTTCAGACAATGAGTTCGGTGCTCAGCACGTCGCCCGAGTCACTCCAACAACTCGTTCACTCAAAGCAATGAGTTTAGTGCTTCGCTCACTGCTCCAGGTACTCCAAAAACTCACTATTTCCATACAATTAGTTCGGTGCTCAGCTCGTCGCCTTAGCTACACTGACAACTAGTTCACTCCAAACATTGAGTTTGGTGCCTAGCTCGTCCACCGGGCCATTCCAACAATTCGTTCACTCAAATGAGTTTGGTACTCCGCTTGCCGCTCGAGATACTCCAACAATTCCTTAACTCCATACAATGAGGTCGGTGCTCCGCACGCTGCTCGAGCTACTCTAACAGCTCATTGACTCTATTGAGTTCGGTGCTTAGCTCGTCACCTGAGTTACATCAACAACTCGTTCGCTCCAAACAATGAGTTCGGCACTCAGCGCATTGCCTGAGCTACTCAAACAACTCGTTCACTGAAATCAATTAGTTCAGTGCTCCGCTCGCCGCTTGAGCTATTCCAATCATACATTAACTTCATACAATGAGTTCGGTGCTCCGCTTAATGCTAAGGCTACTTCAACAAATCATTAACTCTAAACAATGGGCTCGGTGCTTGTCTTGCCATTCGAGCCCCTCACAAGAAATATGTAAAAATTTCTTAGGCTCGGTGCTCGGCCTGTCGTTCGTGCCCCTCTCATCAATTGTGCAAAATTTGCTTAGGCTAGGTGCTCGGCCTGTTGTTCGAGCCCCCCACAAAAAATGCACAAAATTTACTTAGGCTCGTTGCTGGACCTGTTGTTCGAGCACTCCATAAGATACGCCCAAAAATCATAAGTCTAACTGAATAGAACCCCCTCCGCCGTTCCAAACTGGGTGCTCGATCCTCGATCCGAGCCGAACCATGTCAAGCCGAGCCAAGCCCCGCCTGGCTAGGTGCTTGGCCTATCATTCGATCACACCTGGTTTAGGCAGCATGGGGGCCGTCGGATCTCTTCAAATATTTCGTGCACACTCAGATGTCCTCAAAAATTGCGCACCCCTGATCTTCCCGTCTGATCGCTCTAAAATCCCCCCCCCCCCCCAGGCGCGATCTATCCGAGGAGCACTTTGGGGGATCTGAGCAAAATTTGGATATGAGCATCTGTAAATAAGATGTCCATATAGTCAAATTAGATCAGTCAAATAGCTCATTGGTTAAGTCGTTTGGCTTTCATGGTGTTGGCCAGGGTTCGAGTCCGACTCCCTTCATCACTTCTTTTATTTCTTCTTCACCAAAATGAGTCAGAGTGGTTATAAATAGGTTGTCGATATATTCAAATCCGATAAAAACCTACTAGTTAGGTCATTCGGTTGCCAAGTGCGATGTCTCAAGTTCAAAAGCTCCCACACAATGGTGTTTTATTTTTGCCAATGCGGCAATCGTCGGATTTTATCAAAAAAAAGCACCCAGTCAATTTGCGCAATTCGACCAATCTAACCTACTCACCCGGTCCGATCCAAACTGGGCTCCTTGATTCTGAACCGGTCTTATCGATCCGAGCCAAGCCAAGCCCAATTCGGGTTGGTGCTCGGCCTATCGTTCAAGCACCCTTGGAGTGACGCATCGTAGGGGCCCAAAAGATCTCCTCAAATTTCACGTTCCCCTGGTCCGACCGCTTAACTAACTCAATATTCGTGCTCCCCTGATCCGACCGCTCGATTGCTTCAATATTCGCGCTCTCCTGATCTGAAAGCCCGATTGCCTCAAAAATTTGTTCTCCTTTTGATTTTTTAATTAAATTTTAGAATAATTATAAATTTTGAAAATTTAATTAAAAATTCCAAAAAATAATTATCAATTCTAATAAGTTAATTAAAAATTTCAAAAAATAATGATAAATTTGAAAAAAAATTATTAAAAATTCTAAAAAATAATTATAAGTTCAGGAAAATTAATTAACTTTTTATCAAAAAATAATAATTTCGATAAATTATTTTTAAATTGTAAAAAACTAATTCTAATTTTGTAAAAATTAATTAAAAATTCCAAAAAGATAATTATAAAATTGAAAATTTTAATAAAAAAATTCAAGAAAATAATTATAAATTCGGAAAAAGTTAATTGGAAATTCTAAAAAATAGTTACTGCCCAAAGAATCTCCGAACTAGACTCCAGATATCCCCAAAGGTCATACATGCTCTCCTGGTTGCCCAAAATAGAACTAACTAATCCTCGAAAGCTGCGATACCCAATCTTCAAAAACGGGAGGCTTATGATATAGGTAAAAATCAGAGCCACGCGATCCCAACTCTCATCTCAAAGCTTTCAAGAGCAATCATAAATTTACATCAGTAGCAGGCCTAGTAGAAGAACATGACCATCAGCTCAACCAGATCCACAATTATGGCTTGCTTACATCATAAGAAATGTATTTCCAGCTAATCACAGCTGTCAGTCAAATCCCCCAAAATCATGGATTAAATACTAATTATATCCCTTCACTATAGGAATCTCCAACTGAATCATAAAAGATACATTTTCAGATCCATATTATATAACTGATTCCTAGCCTATAAATACCATCTCCCCTCATTCAGCCAGAGGTAATCAATATTTGTTCACTAAAATATCATAATCTTTATTCTGGATTGTTGACTTGAGCATGAGAGTGTCTTATGCCTGAACCTCCTCTGGTGTTAAGACTTTTTGCAGGTCTTGATGCAATCCTAGTCGTCCAGATCCAGACCTAGACGATTCCAACCGTCCAGATCAAGATCCAGTCCCTTTTGGCTGTCCAGGTTCAGATCCTAATCAACGTTTCCGATCCTTGCTTTCTTTCTCAATTAAAACACTCATCATCTGAAATGAACAGCAACACCATGCAGCTGGATTTTCTCTTACAGTTAAAAAAGAAAGGAAAAGACTTGTTTTCTCTTACACCACACAAGGTTATATGATTGAGCATGCATGCATTGCTCAATATACTTCGTACTTTTTTTTTGATGTAAATATATACTTGGTACTTGATATTCTCAATTTTCCCAAACAATACACAGCGCACCAGAGAAAAACATTTTGGCTTGTTTAGCCCAACACATCACCTGAATCCCTGAAAATTTAAATTATTATTAATTTGTATTAATTTATTTACTAAAGTAATAAGCAACTGTCCCTTGTCGGATTTAACAATACTTGCTTTTCTGGTAAACTTTAATTAATTAATTAGTCCTTATTGGGAACCGCTACACTAAGAAATCTATCGCCTAATATTTTGCAACATTTTTTATACTTATCCTCCTTAGATTTTAGTTCACATTCTTAATTCCTTTTGTTTAACAACAAAATAATCTTTGGTATTTGTTGTGTTAATCTTAGGTTTAATGCTATATTAATTTGGATTAATAAAAATATATGTTACTTTTGCATAGACTTGCTTTAAATATTGCTTAGCAGTTAGCACACTCTAGCAGTGTCATTATGTTGGCATTACTTTTGCTCAGATACAGGGCCGATCCTGAGGTATTTGAGGTTCTGGGCGGTAAAAAAAATTAGGCCCTTTATAGACACGCATGTATTTTTATATATATTAATAAATTATAATATAATGGCAAGGACATAAAAACAATACCCAGAAGAATAAAGATTACCTTTATTTTGCTTTATGACACCAAATACTCCATATTTTTCATTAAGCATAGTGACAGCGACTCTTGCACCTGTAAAAAAATAAAATCAAATCAAATAAAAATCAAATAAAAAATCAAATCACATCTCATCTAAAATATAAGGTCAGGGCCCCAGGAATCAAACTTATCAGATAAATAAGCTTCAAATTTTAGTTTGTCACTAAGCTTGCCTAACAATAAAATCAATCAACACTATTATTGTTGGAGTAATTTCTACCTCAGTACCTCTTAAACCCATAAAATAGATTCTCAATTCTATTAATTAAAAAAAACGACATGAGAGGGTTGAACTACCAGAGTAGTGCTAAGATGACCAACAACTACTGCAGTCCTCCTAAGAAGACCGACAACTCCAACTACGCCTCTGATACCCAAGACACCATGACTACAACTCCAACTACAACTCCTGCTAAGAAAAAAACTCTGTAAAAGAAACAAACGAAAATTCTCAACTGACAATTTGAAGAAGATCTGATGATGGCGGAAGGGGAGAGAGAGTGAGTGAGAGAGAGAGAGAGAATTTGAAGAAGATGAAGAGGCTGGGCAAAAAAAAATAAAATGAAGAAGTTGAAGTGACATTGAAAGAGAGAGAGACAGATTACTAAATTGGGCCCTCCACTAAAAATTAATTACATACCAATCAATTCATTATATTAACTATAAGACCATTAATTTATTACATTTTAAAAAATTTGGGCCCCTCCCCTGAAGTGGGCCGTGGCCGGTCGCCCTGTTGGCCCAGGGCCAGGGCTGGCCCTGCTTAGATGATAAGAACTTGCAGAGTAATTTCTTTAATTAGAATTTGTATGCACTTATGTGATTATTTCGGCAAATTCATCGATTTGGAAGGAGTAAGAATTAATAATATTACGTGATTTGTTGTTTGTTTTTCTTTTTTTGGCGCAAACGCAACAAGATGAGGTGTTCCGGTTATGTGATGTGGAGATGATGCTTGTTCCCCGTACAACTGTACTGCAAGGTAGCTTGATTAGTACAAGTGTATTGCAGGGTGGTTTGATCCTAATCGTATGTAGCAGAAATACTTTTTTTTTGATGAAAATGGATAGAGTCTTTCGACTCCAGCCGCACCAAAAACATATATTAATTAAACTAAATCAATAGTACAAAGATATACAAGCCATAGTTTTACAAGAGGTAAAACCAAGAAATAGCAATATACATCATGAAGGAGGAACAAAAGATACAATGGGCACATCAGAACCTACACAAAGCCTGCGTGATCCATCCCACCTAAACCACGAAGGGAGAGGGCCTGCTGATGAAAACTCCTGCACCGTGGTCTACTGCACCGTGCCACGAAGAGACTGATCGAGACCCGAGACCACTAAAACTGTCACGCTACCTGCCAACATGAGGGCAACTAGAGACAGGCGGCAGGCAAATCCAGTGCCGAAAGCGAAGAAAGAGATGGTAGCATACCCACTGTTGCCGCTAAATTTGGTGTGGGGGCAAACAGATAGAACTTGTGGATTCTTGGGGAAACTGAATAGGAAAACCTGCGTACCTGTTCCGTCGGGCCTCGTTCGTCGTTCCTGCCGTGCACCTGCAAAAAGTGCGAGACACCGGGGGGGATCCCGGCGACGCACCCTCCGACGCTCAAGTCAGTAATCAAAGAGATTATGAAAGAGCGTAAAAACTGGTGAAGAGTTGATTACCTCTTAATGGAGATGGATGGGGGGTATTTATAGGCGTCTTAGGGAACGGATTAGGAATGTAATCCCCGTGATTTGATAAGGAATGTCCTCCATAATCAGATGAGGAAGGTAATCTGACAATATATATTCCCTGTAATCAGATAAGGAATTTAATCCCTAATCCCCCGTGAAAAGATAGACGTCCATCAGGGCCGTCGATCGTATTTAATCAGGAACCCTGACTCTATCTTGATGGATTGGGTACGCAGCGGGTCGAGACCCGCACCCTCTTGGTGGTGGATCCATTCGTGGATTATTGGGCCCTAGGAGGGCAGATCCAATATCCGTTTTGGTCCTTTTGTGGGTGAAATTACCGTTTTACCCTCAGGTCTCGAGATTCGCGCTCGATTTGGACGGTTCCGATTAAATCCCATTTTTAGCCATATCACGAGCCCCCCACTCCTAAAGGCTGAGCTTGATCGGCCTTTGAGGAGTAGTTTAGCAGTTTTTTAATGGCTGGTGGAGTTGTATCGGGGCCCAAACGGAAGGTTTTGAATCTTGAAGGAGGTAGTTTGGTGATTTTTTCAAGCGGATTGAACTCTGAGTCGCTCCTGAACTCTGATGGTCATGTGGTATTCTTGCAGGGATATCTTATTAACTTTGCAAAGTGTCAATTCGTCATTCGGTGGTCTTGTATACTTGGAGCACGCTTTAGACCCCCCTAGAGTTCGCTGGCGAAGGGGCCGAGGTCCATATGCGGTTCGGCGAGCTTTTCCAGAGAGGGAAGTGAGTTCGGCAGGACTGCGAGCGTCAGGAGCGAGTTCGGCGGTCCGCCGAACTTGTCTTTCCCCTATAAGAGGGTCGGTGCCGCGAACGCTCGGCAGCGGTGCCGAACCGGTTTTTTCCCTATAAGAGGGTCGGTGCCGCGAACGCTCGGCAGCGGTGCCGAACCGGTTTTTTCCTTATAAGAGGGTCGGTGCCACGAACGCTCGGCAGCGGTGCCGAACTGGTTTTTTCCCTATAAGAGGGTCGGTGCCACGAACGCTCGGCAGCGGTGCCGAACCTGTTTTTTCCATATAACAGGGTCGGTGCCACGAACGCTCGGCAGCGGTGCCGAACCGGTTTTGTCCCTATAAGAGGGTCGGTGCCGCGAACGCTCGGCAGCGGTGCCGAACCGGTTTTTTCCTTATAAGAGGGTCGGTGCCACGAACGCTCGGCAGCGGTGCCGAACCGGTTTTTTCCCTATAAGAGGGTCGGTGCCACGAACGCTCGGCAGCGGTGCCGAACCTGTTTTTTCCATATAACAGGGTCGGTACCACGAACGCTCGGCAGCGGTGCCGAACCGGTTTTGTCCCTATAAGAGGGTCGGTGCCACGAACGCTCGGCAGCGGTGCCGAACCTGTTTTTTTCCATATAACAGGGTCGGTGCCACGAACGCTCGGCAGCGGTGCCGAACGTGACTTTTTCCCTATAACAGGGTCGGTGTCACGAATGCTCGGCAGTGGGTGCCGAGCGTGACTTTTTCCCCTATAACAGGGTCGGTGTCACGAATGCTCGGCAGTGGCGCCGAACCGGTTTTTTCCCTATAAGAGGGTCGGTGCCACGAACGCTCGGCAGCGGTGCCGAACCTGTTTTTTTCCATATAACAGGGTCGGTGCCACGAACGCTCGGCAGCGGTGCCGAACGTGACTTTTTCCCTATAACAGGGTCGGTGTCACGAATGCTCGGCAGTGGGTGCCGAGCGTGACTTTTTCCCTATAACAGGGTCGGTGTCACGAATGCTCGGCAGTGGGTGCCGAGCGTGACTTTTTCCCCTATAACAGGGTCGGTGTCACGAATGCTCGGCAGTGGGTGCCGAGCATGCCTTTTTCCCCTATAACAGGGTCGGTGTCACGAATGCTCGGCAGTGGGTGCCGAGCGTGACTTTTTCCCCTATAACAGGGTCGGTGTCACGAATGCTCGGCAGTGGGTGCCGAGCGTGACTTTTTCCCCTATAACAGGGTCGGTGTCACGAATGCTCGGCAGTGGGTGCCGAGCGTGCCTTTTTCCCCTATAACAGGGTCGGCATCCCGAATGCTCGGCAGTGGGTGCCGAGCGTGCCTTTTTCCCCTATAACAAGGTCGGTGTCACGAATGCTCGGCAGTGGGTGCCGAGCGTGACTTTTTCCCCTATAACAGGGTCGGTGTCACGAATGCTCGGCAGTGGGTGCCGAGCGTGACTTTTTCCCCTATAACAGGGTCGGTGTCACGAATGCTCGGCAGTGGGTGCCGAGCGTGACTTTTTCCCCTATAACAGGGTCGGTGTCACGAATGCTCGGCAGTGGGTGCCGAGCGTGACTTTTTCCCCTATAACAGGGTCGGTGTCACGAATGCTCGGCAGTGGGTGCCGAGCGTGACTTTTTCCCCTATAACAGGGTCGGTGTCACGAATGCTCGGCAGTGGGTGCCGAGCGTGCAGACTTGTCGTTTATGTGAGTTTGTCTCTTCTGTGCGCCATTTGAACGTCTGACAATTCTGACAATTCTGACAACCCTGACAGATGGGACGCCCATTAAATGCTGTGACCTCTGGGATTCCATCAGATGGGATAGCATTAAATGCATCTCATGATTCGCTGCGGTTAACGAGGTGACGATTGGGATCGCTCCGCCGCTTGGTTTAGATGGGCCGGTCGTACAAGCCCATTAGCCTCGTGGGGCGTGCCCCCCTTCTATAAATCCTCACCCCCCCCCCTCATTTCTCACTTCTCCTCTCATTTGTTCAGGCGTTCTCTAGTGTTTCAGGCAAGTTTTTCCGGCACCGGCGTTAGCTCAGGCGAAGCTTTTCGGCAGCTCTTTCTCTCGAGGTAATTTATAAACTATGTCTGTAGCTTCTGTCTCAGATGAAGTCTCTGGGTCCGAGTCCTCCCCTATAGGCACCGAAGCCTCGACTCCGACTCCAACCAAGGGCAAGGTGTTCGGCAAGGATTCGATTGTCGAGGATCCGAAGAGGATGGGAGAGTTCGGACAGCTGCCGGGTCCGCTGACAGGACTACACAGGGTCCGGGAGCTCCCGAAGGACCAGGCCGAACGAATCATCCATGGGAGGGAGAGGACCTTCGAGGAGAATGAAGCGAGGGAGACGACGGAGGCGGACGATGCGGCGTCGATCCTGCGCGAGGAGGAGTTGGTGGCGATCCGGGACGCTTTTTTCATCCCGGAGGAGTACGAAATCATGCTGCCGGGCCCCGGGGTTAGGGCCAATTCGCCGCTGCCAGTGACCATGTGTTGCTGGCCGGTTGATGCCTTTATCGCCGGTGCCCGGCTACCTCTCCACGCGTTCGCAATTACCGTGGTGAGCTGGTACGGGGTCTGCCCTATTCAGCTCATGCCGAACGCGTGGCGAGTGATTAATGGCTTCGTTCTCCATTGCCAGGCCGCGGGGATCGAACCGCAGCTGAACGTGCTTCGGACGATATACCGGCTCCACCAAGGGAACAAGTCGGAGTACCGGTATTATCTGACTCCGAGGCACGGCGGCAGGCTCGTGGTTTGCCCGGACTCTATCAAGCACTGGCGAGAGAAGTGGGTCGTCGTGCGGAGTCGAGAGGCCTGGCCGATCCCCACCAATTGGGCAGAAGGGGTGACCAAGAGGGCGACGGCGCTGCCGAGACTCTCAGTAGAAGAAGAAGGGGCGGTTCGGACCCTTCTCGACCGGCCGAAGTACGACTGGAAGGAGTTGACGGAGGACGTTCTTTACAGGGGAGGGCTCGGCCGCGTAGATCCTAGTACGCGGCTTTTCGCCAAGTTCTTTTTTTTCCGTACTTGCTGCCTTGTTCTTCTTTTGTGCTAATCAAAATTTTTTTTTTCTTTTGATGTAGAATCTATGGACTACGAGGCGGTGTTGGCGCTCAGGGCAGGACTCGCCAGTAAGGCGCCGAGGAAGCGCAAGAGGGTAGCGTCGAAGCTGCCCTCATCCTCAAAGGCGCCGAGGATCGAGGGCCCCGTCCAGGCGGTGGAGATTGCCGACGACCCGGTCGTCGCCGTGGTGTCGACCTCGGCTCCAGCATCTGCGGGCGAGTTCCCCATCGCCGCCGCCCTCGCCATGCCGACCCCGCCGTTGACCGTGGCAGGCGAGAAGCTCCTGACGGAGGAGCACAAACGGATCCACATTCCGGACTGGCAGGTCCGGAGGCACGATGGGTTCCTCGGGAACTCGTTGGCGAGTATGCAGGCCGTCAAGCATCTCGCCACCCCGAAGGACCGCGCCGCCATGGACGCGGGGAGGCAGGGCGACGACGTGATCGAGATCGCTCGTTCGGCGGTATCGGTAAGTTCCGAGTTCCCTTCATTCGTTTCATCTTGAATCACAAAATTTTTCTAACTCTCTGAGTTCTTCCTCTTTCCCTTGCAGATCG
This sequence comes from Hemerocallis citrina, assembly GCA_017893485.1. Classification (NCBI taxonomy): domain Eukaryota; kingdom Viridiplantae; phylum Streptophyta; class Magnoliopsida; order Asparagales; family Asphodelaceae; genus Hemerocallis; species Hemerocallis citrina. The sequence continues at coordinate 126,352,597 of CM030363.1, read as the reverse complement.
TCGTCCACTTCGGTCACCTCACCGAACGGCTGACCGCCCTCGAGAAGGAGCTGAAGCAAGAGTCCGACCAGGCTCGGAACGAGAAGGCTCGGATGTCGAACCAGCTCGACAAGCTCCGAGTCGAGCATGAAGGCCGGTCTGCGAGGATCCAGCACCTCGAGGCCGAAGTGAAGAGGCTGGAGGACGAGCTGCGTCGGGAGAAGGAGGGGTCGGCCAATCAGTTGGCCGAGGCTGAGGCGAAGCAGGCGGCGGCTGTGAAGGAGGTGGAGGACGCCACCTTGAAGAAGGCCCAGGGGTACCTCGCGCAGAACATGGCGAAGGCCTTCGCCACTGCCCTCGACCGGGTGCGAGAGGCATACCCCGGGGTGGACGTCTCGGGATGGCGACTCTTCCCCGGACACGTCGAGGGCTTCGATCCCGAGTCCGAAGGGGAAGAGGAGGAGGAGGAGGAGGACGGCGCTGATGCCGATGCCGGGATTACTGGCGAGGTCCCGAGCGCCACGGCCACTCCACTGGCGGCGGCGTCTCCTTCGGCGAAGTCGACCCCTACTCCGCCTCGTCGCCCGGGGAAAGAGGTCGAGCACTGAATCCGCCTCTCGTTTTATTGTTTTTGGCTGTTTCTGCTCTTTTTCTCTTTTTTTTTTTTTATCGAACTTTGTAATGCCTAATAGCGGACTGGCCACCGCTTCTTTTGACGTAAATGAAATCAAAATTTTTGCAAGTGTTGGTGCTCGGAAATTTCTGTTTTATGCCCCCTCTTTTGCCGAACCGTCAAACTTTGTTTTTAGAGATGAAAATTTTTCCAAGTGCGGTGCTTCGGCCACGCTCAACGTTTTCGCTGATTGCTCCGATTTCTTTGCAGCTTATGGTAATCCCCCAAGACGTCGAGCTTTCCCGCCCGGACGAAGAGGTTAAAGCCGAAGCTGGCCTAGGGGCGACGAGGCTGTGTCTGGCTAGGTGTAGGGAGAAACTTTATGAGGTCGAGCTCGGATTGCGCCGAGCCGAGAGCGAGAGGAAGCATCTCCAGCTCGTCCTTGGCCGGCGTGATATCGAGATTCGTCGTTTGGAAAGCCGAATCGCCGAGCTCATACCCGAAGGTGAACACTTGCCCACTGATTTCAGTAATGAGATTCGTGTTCAGTGCATTCGTCATAATTTGTCCAAAATAACAGCGGAGAAGGACGAGTTGCTTTCCGAGATACAGCATCTGCAGTCCGTAGAGGCGAAGCTCCGGAGTGAGGGCGAGGGGCTGACGGCCGAGGTGGCCAAGTTGACGACTGAACGAGTCGAGTTGACTGCTGAAGTCGAAGCGCTCAAGAGGGCGACGGTGGATAAAAGCATCGAAGTCACCCACCTTCGGCGCCTCGTCGCTAGTCGATCTGGAGTGCCGGACTCCGCGATACCCCCACGTTTCGAAGTCGACGTTAAAGACGACTCGTTGCGGGACAGGATCTCAGAGTTGGAGGCGGAAGTGGCTCGTCTGAAGCCACATTCAGGGCCGGTCAACGTTCGAAGCACGTCATGCACTCGTGCTGAGAGTGAGCGGGGCATTACTTTCTATGAGATGGCGACCCGTCAGCGGATCGGCCAACCAAGCCCGGGGGACGCGCAGAGCTCGGTGGCAATCTCCTCGAGCGGGGCGTCTGTCGGCGTAGCTGCCAGGAGCGGTGCCGAGGATACGTCCCAGTTTGCCGGCTTGGGGTCGCGCTCCGGGAACAAGCGTCGTCACTCTCGAGTGTCCTTGAAGCGGAATGCTCCGGCTCCGAAGAAGCGCTGAAGTGGTCGGTTCCGCGCGTTCTTTGCTCTCTTTTTTTTTGCTTTTCGCTAAGTGTGACGAGTCGGTATTGTAAATATCCTTGTTGAGTCGTGCTCCTGTTTGTGTTTGCCTTTGTATCACATCTGTTTCATTAATAAATGCGTTATTGCCGAACTTGCGCGTTTTATTGCTGTGAATGTTGTCTGTCATGGGGTAACTTCTGAACTGTCGGACTCCGAATGGCGAGCTTCTTTTAGGTCGATCATGAGTGGAGTCGCGAAGTAACGTCGAGCCGAGTTGTGCACTTGCTTGATTAGGTTAACGTCGTCGGAGCGTTTTTTAGGACGGTGAGCTGTCCCTAGCTCGTTTGGCGGACTCCGGAACCATTGTCGGTTTAAGGGGTGTAGGAGCAATTTCGAATGGCGAACTACCCTAGCTTGCTTCGGAGCGAGCTTGCGGAGTAGGTTCGAACCAAGTGTTGGACTCCGTACCATTCAACGGCTGTGGGAGCGTTTTCGAATGGCGAGCTACTTCTAGCTCGCTTAGGAGCGAGCTCGCGAAGTAGAATCGAGCCAAGTGTTGGACTCCGGAACCATTGTCAGTTTAAGGGGTGTAGGAGCAATTTCGAATGGCGAACTACCCCTAGCTCGCTTAGGAGCGAGCTTGCGGAGTAGGGTCGAACCAAGTGTTGGACTCCGTACCATTCAACGGCTGTGGGAGCATTTTCGAATGGCGAGCTACTTCTAGCTCGCTTAGGAGCGAGCTCGCGAAGTAGAATAGAGCCAAGTGTTGGACTCCGGAACCATTGTCAGTTTAAGGGGTGTAGGAGCAATTTCGAATGGCGTACTACCCCTAGCTCGCTTAGGAGCGAGCTTGCGGAGTAGGGTCGAACCAAGTGTTGGACTCCGTACCATTCAACGGCTGTGGGAGCATTTTCGAATGGCGAGCTACTTCTAGCTCGCTTAGGAGCGAGCTCGCGAAGTAGAATCGAGCCAAGTGTTGGACTCCGGAACCATTGTCAGTTTAAGGGGTGTAGGAGCAATTTCGAATGGCGAACTACCCCTAGCTCGCTTAGGAGCGAGCTTGCGGAGTAGGGTCGAACCAAGTGTTGGACTCCGTACCATTCAACGGCTGTGGGAGCATTTTCGAATGGCGAGCTACTTCTAGCTCGCTTAGGAGCGAGCTCGCGAAGTAGAATCGAGCCAAGTGTTGGACTCCGGAACCATTGTCAGTTTAAGGGGTGTAGGAGCAATTTCGAATGGCGAACTACCCCTAGCTCGCTTAGGAGCGAGCTTGCGGAGTAGGTTCGAACCAAGTGTTGGACTCCGTACCATTCAACGGCTGTGGGAGCATTTTCGAATGGCGAGCTACTTCTAGCTCGCTTAGGAGCGAGCTCGCGAAGTAGAATCGAGCCAAGTGTGGGACTCCGGAACCATTGTGACATTAAAGAGTTACAAGCAGAGGGATGTAATAGTAGTGAAAACATGAAGAAACTTCATTTATTAACATCTAATGATCGGCTGCTTCTAAAGTTGCTAGCCGTTATTACAATAATAAAAGAAAGCACAAAAAGGACAAACTATGACTAGAGAAAGGAGGGGAACGGTTCGACATCTCGAGTTACTTGGAGAGACGTAGTTGCCTTCTCTTGGTATTTCAAAAGATGGTCGGCGTTCCAAGTCCGGGGAATTTCTCTGCCTTCGAGATCCTCCAGTTTGTACGTACCGGGGCGGATTACTTTCGAGATCTTGTACGGTCCCTCCCAGTTCGGGGCCAGCTTGCTTTTCTGCCCGGGGAATGATATGGCCAACTTCCGAAGGACTAAATCCCCTTCTTTGAGGTCCGTTGGGCGGACTCTTTTGTTGTATGCCAGCTCGATCCTTCTTCGGTAAGCTTGCTGGCGTATGGCAGCTCTCTCTCGGATTTCGTCTATCAGATCTAGGCTTGTTCTGAGTTCTCTAGCATTCTGCTCTTCTTCATAAGCGATCAGGCGAGGAGAGGGTATCCCGACTTCTAGGGGGATGATGGCTTCGGCCCCATAGGTGAGATTAAATGGGCTCTCGCCTGTTGGGGTCCGCTTGGTGGTGCGGTGATTCCAGAGTACGTTCGGCAGCTGATCGACCCATAGTCCCTTGGAACACTTGTCTAACCTCTTCTTGATTCCTGCAAGAATCTGTCGGTTGGCATTCTCAGCTTGGCCATTCGACTGGGGATGGGAGACGGAGGAGAATCGGTGTTGTATGGAAAGGTCTTCACACAAGGCTCGGAAGGCGGCTCCAGTAAACTGTGTCCCGTTATCTGTGACTATGACTCGGGGAACGCCGAACCGGCAAATCACATTCTTCCAGAAGAACTGAACGACCCTATGTTCGGTGATCGTAGCCAGGGGCTCGGCTTCTATCCACTTAGAGAAATAGTCGACTGCCACGACTAGGAACTTTAGCTGTCCGGGGGCTGGAGGGAATGGTCCCAGTAAGTCCATCCCCCACATAGCGAAGGGAACGGGACTTGATAGGGAGGTCAGCGGTGCCTGCGGAAGACGTCGGATGTCTGCATACTTTTGGCAGGAGCTGCACTGCCGAACGTGTCGTTCGGCGTCCCGTAGGAGAGTGGGCCAGTAATATCCATAGTTCAATACCTTGCGCGCCAGAGCCCTGGATCCAGAATGGGCTCCGCCGATCCCCTCATGGAGCTCCTGTAGGGCGTAGTCGGCTTGCTCGGGGGAGAGGCACCTTAGATACGGTCGACCATCCGCTTGGGTGAAGGAGCGTTTGTATAAGATGCCTTCGAGTAAAGTAAAACGCTCGGCTCGGGCCCTAATTCTTCGTGCTTCCCTCGGATCTTCAGGGAGGAGTCCGTTCCTCAGGAATTCGACAATGGGTTTCATCCAGTTGTCTTCGAGGAGGACGGGCAATGCTTCAACGGAGTCTGGCGCTTCGTCCTCTATGCTCGGCTTTAGGAGGACTTCTATCAAAACGGTCTGTTCCAGACCTTGAAGGGAGGAGGAGGCTAACTTGGATAAGGCGTCGGCCTGAGCATTTTCTTCTCGAGGGATCCTTTGGATGAGAGCCTCGTCGAACAGTGCCATGAGGCTCTTTACTTTGGACAAGTATTTAGCCATTCTATCGTCGCGGGCTTCATACTCGCCGAGGACCTGGTTAACAATCAACTGGGAGTCGCTGAAGATCTGTAGCCGATGTGCCCCAGCATTTCGGGCCATTCGAAGCCCGGCTATTAGTGCTTCATATTCGGCCTCGTTGTTCGAGGCTTTGAAATTTATCCGGAGTGAGTATTGGAGGATGAAGCCATCTGGTCCTGCCAGGATGACTCCTGCCCCGCTACCCTCATTACAAGAGGACCCGTCAACATAGACCGACCAGACGGGGGGTCCCTTTGCTGCTTGGCCAGACTCGGGGATTGTAGTCTCAACTATGAATTCGGCCAGTGCCTGTGCCTTGATTGCAGTCCGAGGCTGATAAGTTATATCGTGCTGGCTCAGCTCGATCGACCACTTCATGAGGCGACCAGAAGTCTCGGGTTTGTGAAGAATCTGTTTCAGTGGCTGGTCGGTAAGGACGACCACCGAATGAGACTGAAAGTAGGGTCTAAGTTTTCTCGCGGCCATTACCAGGGCATACGCCATTTTCTCAATTTTCGGGTACCGAAGTTCGGCATCCCGGAGCACCTTGCTGACGTAGTATATGGGCTTCTGAGCCCTTTCTTCTTCTCTGACTAAGACCGCACTGAGCGTCTGTTCGGAAGCCGCGAGGTAGAGGTAGAGCGGTTCGCCGGGTACTGGTTTGCTAAGGAGAGGGGGATTGACGAGGTAGGCTTTAAGCTGGTCAAAGGAGTCTTGTTGCTGCTGCCCCCACTCGAATCCTTTAGCCCCCCTGAGGGCTTTGAAGAACGGGAGGCACTTCTCCCCGGACTTCGACAGGAAGCGCCCTATGGCGGCTAAGCGACCAGTCAGCCTCTGAACTTCTTTGACATTTCTAGGGGGGGCCATGTCCAGTATGGCCTTGATCTTCTCCGGATTCGCCTCTATTCCTCGTTGGCTAACCATAAAGCCGAGGAACTTGCCTGATGAGACACCGAACGCACATTTGTTCGGGTTGAGTCTCATATTGTTCCTTCTTAAAACATCAAATGCTTCTTGGAGGTCGGTCACATGATCAACACCTCGGATGCTTTTCACCAGCATGTCATCGACATACACTTCCATGTTTCTGCCGATCTGAGCCTGAAAAACTTTGTTGACGAGGCGCTGGTATGTTGCCCCTGCGTTCTTTAGGCCGAATGGCATGACCCTGTAGCAATAAAGGCCTTGGTCGGTTACAAAAGACGTCTTTGGGATATCCGGCGGGAACATCCTTATCTGATTGTAACCCGAGAAAGCGTCCATGAAGCTTAGAAGCTCATGTCCCGAGGTTGCGTCAATCAGAGTGTCGATGCTCGGTAGAGGGAAGGGATCTTTGGGACAGGCTTTGTTGAGGTCGGTGAAATCAATGCAAATTCTTCATGTTCCGTTGGACTTCTTCACCATTACTACGTTCGATAACCATTCAGGGTAGTTTACCTCCTGTATGAATCGGGCCTTCAGCAATTTATCTACCTCTTCTTTAATAGCGAGCTGTCGCTCGGGGGCGAACTTACGCCTCTTCTGCTGAACCGGTTTGGACCCCGGATCAACACTCAAGCGGTGGACTAAGAGTTCTTCGGAGATACCGGGCATGTCAGCTGCGGACTATGCGAAGAGGTCTTGATTGTCTCGGATGCATTCCACAATATCTGAGTATAGGGCGGACGGGAGGGCCTTGCTTACGAAGAACTTGCGGGTCGGCTCTTGTTCGGAGAAGAGCACCTCCTCCAGTTCGTCCGCTGGCTCGGAGGTCGGTCTTGTGGAATCTTGGGGAATTTCCAGGGTCTCTAAAGAGAGGACGGGCCCAAGGGTCGAAGTCATGTAGCATTTCCGGGCCTGCTCCTGATTTCCCCTTACTTCTCCGACCCTGGATCGGGTGGGAAATTTCATCTTCAGATGATATGCCGAGGGAACTGCTTCCAGAGCCGCGAGGCCGGGCCTGCCCAAAATGACGTTGTAGGCAGCGGGAACATCCACTACCATGAAGTCCATTGGCTCCGTTCTGGTGGTAGGGGTCTGTCCGGCAGTTACATCGAGGGTGATCACCCCTTCTATAGTTACCGGAACCCCCGTGAACCCATGGAGAGTGTAACCGGCGGGTTTGAGTCTGTCTCTGGAGAGCTTTAGGCCTTTGAAAGCGGAGAGGAATAGGATGTTGACGGAGCTGCCGTTGTCGACTAAGATCCTCTCCACTTTGAAATTTGCCATGTGGAGGCTGATGACGAGAGCGTCACAATGCGGGGTACGGACTCCCTCGAGATCTTCGTCGGAGAAGGTAACTGGCACTCCGAGGCCCTTGGGAGGAGGCGTGGTTCGGACTGAATTGACCTCTCTGATAAACGCTCTTCGGGAGGAGTTCGAGGAGCCTCCCATCGGACCCCCATGGATGAGGTGGAGGACTCGCTCTTCCTCGAAGTCTGGCGTCTCTTCTCTTTCCGGACGCTTGTTAGCCCCCCGAGGCGGGAGAGGGAGCTCGGCTCGGTCCTTTTTTACAAACTTCGTCAGCTGTCCCCTCTGGATAAGGGCTTCGATCTCGTTCCTCAGAGCACGGCAGTCGTTGGTGTCATGCCCGTGGTCCCGGTGATAGCGGCACCATTTCTCTTTATCTCTTCTCTTGGCGGGAGTATTCATTTTGGGAGCTGGAGGCAAGACCCCGTCTTTTTCGACCTCCATGAAGATGGCCGAGAGGTTAGCGTTGAGGGGAGTGAACTTCTCAAATCTAGGGGGAGGTCGGCGCTGGCCGGCATTATCCTTCTGGAGCTTCTTGGCTCCTTCTTCTTCTGCCCCCTTCCTTTTAAGCCCGGAGGCGGGCACTTCCCAGTTGGGGGGCTGCTCGGCCTCTTCGGCCCGAATGTACTTTTCGGTGCGAAGAAGAAGGTCGGAAAAGTCATGTGGGGGTTTCTTGGCAAGGGAGGAGCGGAGGTTGGAATTGAGAATGTTGGATTGGAATGCTGCGGTAGCGACCGATTGGTCGAGGGAGGCAATAGTTCTAGCTTCGGCTGTGAACCTCTTCACGTAGTCCCTCAGTTTTTCCCCCTTTTGCTGACGGAGGTGCAATAGTGAGATACTGGTTTTCTCGGTCCTTCGGCTGCTGACAAAGTGGGTGATGAAGAGGGTTTCGAACTGTTCAAAGGAGAATATCGATGCCGGGGCGAGACGAGAGTACCATTCTCGAGCCGGACCTTTGGGTGTCGCGGGGAATGTTTTGCAGAGGAGGGCATCGGAAGCTTGGTGGAGGAGCATCAAAGTCTTAAAGCCTTCGATGTGATCAACTGGATCGGTCTCGCCGGTGTAATTTTCGAATTGGGGAGGTTTGAAACCGAACGGTACAGGGGCATCCACTATGGTTCGGGAGAACGGGGGCCGGCTAGGACGTAGGGTCCTCCCCCTGAGTTCCTCTTCTCGGTTTATCTGACCCAGGAGCTTTTCCACTTCGTTGAGACGGCGGTCCATGATGTCATCCCTCCGACGGTAATTCGCCGGACCACGGGACTCGTCTTCGTATGAGGGGGAGCGAGGGCTGCGGCGGCGGTCACTTCGGGAGCGACGAGGACTCAGGGTGCGCCGGGAGTTGGTTGGTGCAGGACGAGGAGAGGGGGACCGTTGGCGAGGGCTTCGGACCGGAGGAGGGGATGGGGCCCTCGGCCCATTGGGATTTTGACGGAGGTTGAGGGCCTGTTGTACCATTGCTTGGAACTGCTGGAACTCGGCACGGGTGATGGGTGCCTCATTGTTCCTAGGCTGCTGCCGACCTGCGGGAGAATGCCTTCTTCGGTGATAATCGGGGGAGTCCTTTCTTCCTCTTCGGATGGGGGACCTCCTGTGCTCTCGGTGACGGGGGGATCCCTCTTGCTGGCGGGAGGCTTCCCCCCGAGCCCGCTTTTCATCCAGATGGCGATGAAGGTCATCATCTTCCGGGCGTTTGGGAGGGGCATTGTGGCGACCAGAGGCCCGGGGGTGATGGGAGGCCATGGAAGCACTGGAGGCGTTGTGGATGGAGATGTTCTCTTGGTGAAGGGGCTGTTTCTGGGGGTTAGGCCCCTTTGGATCAGGAGGTGGAGGGTTCCGTTGGAGCGGCTCTTCTATGGTAGGAGGGAGTTGCCCTTGTTGCTGAGCGGGATCAGGAAGGACTTCTTGCTGGTCAGGGTTGGGCGCTCGGTTGGAGCCCCTAGATCTAACTTTGCGAGGCGGCATGGCAGGAGAAAACCTGTTCACCGGGAAGGGGAGAGGTCTCTATTCGTTTGTTTCCCACAGACGGCGCCAATCTGTTGCCGCTAAATTTGGTGTGGGGGCAAACAGATAGAACTTGTGGATTCTTGGGGAAACTGAATAGGAAAACCTGCGTACCTGTTCCGTCGGGCCTCGTTCGTCGTTCCTGCCGTGCACCTGCAAAAAGTGCGAGACACCGGGGGGGATCCCGGCGACGCACCCTCCGACGCTCAAGTCAGTAATCAAAGAGATTATGAAAGAGCGTAAAAACTGGTGAAGAGTTGATTACCTCTTAATGGAGATGGATGGGGGGTATTTATAGGCGTCTTAGGGAACGGATTAGGAATGTAATCCCCGTGATTTGATAAGGAATGTCCTCCATAATCAGATGAGGAAGGTAATCTGACAATATATATTCCCTGTAATCAGATAAGGAATTTAATCCCTAATCCCCCGTGAAAAGATAGACGTCCATCAGGGCCGTCGATCGTATTTAATCAGGAACCCTGACTCTATCTTGATGGATTGGGTACGCAGCGGGTCGAGACCCGCACCCTCTTGGTGGTGGATCCATTCGTGGATTATTGGGCCCTAGGAGGGCAGATCCAATATCCGTTTTGGTCCTTTTGTGGGTGAAATTACCGTTTTACCCTCAGGTCTCGAGATTCGCGCTCGATTTGGACGGTTCCGATTAAACCCCATTTTTAGCCATATCACCCACTAAATAAACTTGGCTCAAAGCTCGAAACCAACCAAATAACCATGGCTGAATACCGCACAGCAGACAAAACAGCTCAATATCCACTAAATAAACCGATCAATAAACCAGTAAATAAGCAGCGGTCAAAGAAGCAATCGCACAGCAGGCAAAATGCAGTTCTGACAGCGAAGAAAGAGATGGCTGAAAGCCCACCAAAAAGACATGGAACAATGCACTAAACACGGATCAATACCCACTAAGAAATGTAGCTGAATGCCCAGCAAAGAAGCATGGGACAATGTACAGAACTGATCCGCAAGAAAGAAGAACGAGGATACAAACAAACCTCTCAACAGCAGTGACCAACAGTCGACATATGAAAAATCAGAACAAAAGTGATAATAAACAGAGAAAGTAAGAGTAATCAAAGAGAAAATAAAACAGAGAAAGTCAGAGTAACAAAATAAACAGAATGTGCCCAGAGAAGCAATCGCTGCAGCGGAAGAAAAAACGACATCCAAAGAAAGCCAATAATAAAAGTAAACTCTTAAGCTACAAAAAATTCAACCAGCAAAGAGTCCACAAGGACCCCATCGATCCGCCCACAGCAGAAATAAGTGTGCCTGAGCTGAATGCCACCAAGTAAAAAGACAAAAGAAAAGAGTTGCCAGCCGCGCTACCTGAGCGCAAACAAACACTAAACATAGGCCTAGAAAAGAAAGACAAAAAATCACCAAGCAGCCAGAGAAACACTGAATAAAGTAACAGTACTAATAAGGCAGTAGAGATTAGACAACCCCAAGGGCAGTAAAGCCAAAATACAGCAACAACAAAGGAGGGCCCCAAAAAAACAAAAAACCTCCAGCTAAACATAGTAAAAGTAGAGTGGGCAGAACTACCATCACAGATAGAAGATTAGCTACAAAACTGATGCTACTATAATCATCAGTCACAAAAGCACAGAGCTGGGAGCAGCTATGCAGGCGGAGATAAGTCCTGTAAAGAAGAGAAAGAAAAAGGAATATGAGATAAAAAAAACAACTGCAAAGAAAACTCATTCTATTAAAACGCGCGCAGATTACTCAAGCAAAGATAAGCATTACATAACGAGTCGAAATAGGAAGCGGCAAGGACTTTGGGTTGCAAGTCTGAAGACCAAAGTTTGAAGAGGAATAGGAACTCGTCAATCAACGCGGCTGGCGAGGAGCCGCCGTTCTGAAATAATCTAAGATTCCTTTCCTTCTACACAATCCAAATGATGGTGTGAACCGACAACATCCAAGCGTTGCGATTAGAAGCCGATGACGGGGGAGTTGACCAAACGGAAGCTAAATCCGAGGGAGTATTAGCGGTACCCCAAGCAAGGGTGCTAATCTTCCACAAGGAGATAATAGAGGGGCATTGGGTGAAGAGGTGATTAATGTATGTAGCAGAAATACATCACTCACATACGGTTCTTTCTGGATTAAAGGGATTTAAAGTTTATCCCAAACCGACTAAACTGTACAGGACAAAGATGATCAGTGTCATTTTTAGAGCATGTCGTGCCAGAGAAAAGCTTGTTTCAACCTCTTGTTCGAGAATTTCCTTTTAAGATATATGCTAAGTTGCTACAGATTCATAATACAATCAGCTTGTTTCAACCTCTTGTTCGATTTTTGAGAATTTCCTTTTAAGATATATGCTAAGTTGCTACAGATTCATAATACAGATGGTCCAAGAAACACCTAGTCAAGGGACTGGCACATGCAGTTAACAAGTCAAGAAATAAGACCGCAAAGAGCGCACAAGCCAAACCCTACATTGTGCAATCCTGACACGTTGCGGTGAACCCTCAGTTGTGCAGCACTATCAAGTGCCTAATTAGAGTAACATAAATAAGCAGTCTGTTCAAGTAGCTAGGCTTATCGAGCAAGGCTCATGCCAACCTATCTCGCTACATGGGAGAAGACGGAAGAAATATATTGTGATATCAAAAACAAATCATAGTACAGCAGTCTTGCTATTGACAAACAGCTTAGAAATGTAAACATGCAATCATTGTAACCACAAGTCTTTCCTCACCGAAATAAGGTCAACTATAGAGCATATTGCTCCATGAAGCTTTTGACGGAATTTTTTGTCATTCAACTTAACATCAGCCTTCAATCAAAGAAAAAGTTTAAACCCTTCTTTCAATTAGTAAATTACTCGTCATACAAAGTACAACATAACCGATTTGTTACAGGAAATTGCATGTAAAGATCAGTCCACGACACAAAGTCAAGATCAGTCAATTACACACTAGTTCATGGGGAAAATGGATTCACGCTTCACCCGTAATTTACGGATTTTGGCCCTCAATTACCTCTCACATACCAAATGAAAATATATGAACGAATACTTGTCTCAAGAAAACACAAAAAAATGGGTGTCTTGAGTCATGTATACAGAAGAGGTACAGCCCAGTTTACCAACTTCAGTCATAAAAAGTACAGAAGGGCAGTGACTCGGTGAGAATGGATGCTTCAGTTTCATCATCATCCCTAGGGTCTCACATGTTCCCGAATGAACTGCTCAACTTGAGATACCTCGCCAGTTAGACCAGACGCTTCAGCGACTGCCACTTTGTTGACACACTGAGTGAAGGCAAAGGCATCTCCAGGCACGCCGAGGGTGTACTCATTACTGATATCAGCAGTAGATATGGCAGTTCTTGATGTTCGAAGCTTGTCACTGCAACAAGATAAAGGAAAAACGAAGACAAATTTTAAAAAAATTGAACAACTACTTAGATACAGAGTAAATGTATGACTAAATCTTGAAGATGTGAACTTCAATGGAAGAGGCTGTCGGAAAGTCCTAGTTATTGACAACTAGGTGGGGAGGCTTACATATGCCTGGGCATTACAGATAGTTGGGTTACATTTTGTGCAAGCTAGGATTCATTCCCAGTTTAGTTAAGCACTAGCTTGTAATCTCATCTGTAAAAGCAGTTAAACTTTCATCCATTTAATGCTTCGACTTCCTACGCATAATAGCTTTATTTTTAACAGCATGTGGTGCAATTATGAATTTCTTAGTATAGAAAAAAAAGTAGTCAATTGGTTACATAAAGCGTAACCTACAATAAGCTCCTAAATAGATGGTAACAGTAAAATTCAACTTATGTAGGATTTTCACAAACAGTAAGTAGTAGTAGATAGTCAAGAGAAGATATTAGCTGGATTAAAAAATAAACTCCAACAATTTGTGTAAAAGGAAACAAACATCGTCCAAAATAGACATGATGTGTTGTCGGCAGATAAGTCAAATGGTAGGTGGGCGGGGCCCACCACCATATCAAGTGTCTGAAAAAAAATGCAAAGCCACCAACCCTTCTGCCTCCATTTTTCCACAGACACCTACCCCCTTCGAAACCTAACTCTCTCCTCTCCGGTTATAAATTGGGGTTAGAAGAAGAGGTTATGATGCAGCTGAGCAGAGCAAAGCAATAATAGCTTAGTGAGTATTAAGAAAAGAAAGAAGGATTAAGAAAGAAAGAGAGCATTACAAGAGTGTTCTCAAGAGGGATAAAATTGTATCCCCTTAGAGATAATTTGTATACTTGTATTTTTCCTCAAATTTGTGAGAGATTATTTCTCCTATTATAAGAAAGAGTGAAAATTGTCTCTCCTTATATTTAGAGAGAATGTTGTAATCCCTACTTTCAGCAGTAAAATCCCACTACCTAACCCGTGGTTTTTACCCCTTCTCCTTTGGGGGTTTTCCACGTAAAATATTTGTGTCCACTTTATTTCCACTTTCTCAATTTCACTTTAGTTGTGTGGTAGCTTTTGCCCATAACTTTTCTAACAGTGGTATCAGAGCTTTGGTTGTCGGGGATGGTGCAAAAATGTCGACTACAACAAAGTTCGATGTTGAGAAATTCAATGGGATTCTCGTTGTGGAAAATGAAGATCAAGGCGATCTTGAGAAAGGACAATTGCTTGGCAGCAATCGGAGATAAGACCCGCGGAGATCACCGACGACGGCAAGTGGAACGAGATGGACGGCAACGCAATTGCCGATCTGCACTTGGCACTAGGTGATGGTGTGTTATCTACTGTGGCTGAAAAGAAGACAGCAAAGGAGATTTGGGATACTCTGACAAGGTTGTATGAGGCCAAGTCACTTCACAACAAGATCTTCTTAAAGAGAAGATTGTACACTTTTCGAATGGCGGAATCGACATCAGTGACCGACCACATCAACACCCTGAACACCCTATTTTTGCAACTTACATCAATGGGTTGCAAAATAGAGACAACTGAATGTGCGGAGCTTCTACTTCAAAGTCTACCTGACTCGTATGATCAACTCATCATCAACCTGACGAACAATATCCTGACGGACTATCTAGTCTTCGACGAAGTTGCAGCTGCTGTTTTGAAAGAAGAAACCAGCGCAAGAACAAGGAAGACAGACAGGAAAGTTCGCAGCAAGTGGAAGCTTTGATGGTGATGAAAGGAAGATCAACGGAACGTGGCCCCAGTGGGAGTCAGAATCATGGTAGATCAAAATCTAGAAGTAAGAAAACTTACAAGTGCCACAACTGTAGCAGGAAAGGGCACTTCAAGAAGGATTGTTGGTTCAAGAAGAAAAGTGGAGACCCTTAGTCATCAAATGCTCAAGGGAATGTGTCAAGTACCCAGTATGATGGTGAAGTTCTATACAGCAGGTAACAACGATGGTTGGAGGCAGAAAGCAGTTCTCTGACGTCTGGTTACTGGACTCAGGAGCAACATGGCACATGACTTCTCGGAGAGAGTGGTTCCACACATACGAACCAATCTCGGTAGGCTCTGTACACATGGGAGATGATCATGCTTTGAAAATCGCTGGTATTGGTACTATCAAGCTAAAAATGTTTGATGGTACGGTTTGCACCATCCAGGAGGTACGGCATGTGAAGGGCTTGAAGAAGAATCTATTATCTTTGGGACAAATAGATAGCCTTGGACGCAAGACCTATGTCAAAAATAGGGTCATGAAGATTGTTAGAGGCGCGCTTGTGGTCATGAAGGCAGAAAAGATCGCGACAAATCTGTTCATGCTTAATGGAGAAACACTGCAGGAAGTTGATACGTGTCGCATCGTCTAGCAAGGGAGAAGAGTCAGCAATGATGTGGCATCTCAAACTAGGCCACATATCTGAACGAGGTTTGAAGATTCTCTCCAACCGGAAGCTGCTTCTAGGGCTCAAATCGGTGAATCTACCGTTTTGTGAGCATTGTGTTACAAGCAGCACAAATTGCAGTTCAGCAAATCTGAAGCCAGGAATAAATGCATCTTAGACTTGATTCATTCTGATGTCTGGGAATCACCGGAAATGTCCCTAGGAAGAGCAAAGCACTTTGTGTCTTTTATTGATGATTACTCCAGGAGATTGTGGGTGGATCCAATCAAGAAGAAGTCAGATGTGTTTCCAGTGTTCAAAAACTTCAAAGCACAGTTGGAACTTGAATTTGGGAAGAAGATCAAGTGCTTGAGGACAGATAATGGAAGGGAGTACACAGACGGCGAGTTTCTAGCACTTTGTAAGCAAGAAGGTATCACAAGATAGTTCACAGTCCCATATACACCTCAGCAAAATAGCGTGACAGAGCGGATGAATAGGACTCTTGCAGAAAGGATGAAAGCTATGTTGCGGACTGCAGGTCAGCCCAACTCTTTTTGGGCAGAAGCAGCCAGAACCGCCTGTTATGACATAAATCGGTCGCCATCAACAACAATTAAGCTGAAGACACTGATGAAGATGTGGACTGGCAAGCCGGCAAATTACTCTACTTTACATTGGTTCGGATGTCCCACATACGTGATGTACAATACCCAAGAAAGAACGAAGCTAGATCCAAAATCCAGGAGGTGCATGTTCTTGGGGTATGCTGACAGAGTGAAGGGGTATCGCCTGTGGGATCCCACTGCCCACAAGGTTGTTGTCAGCAGGGATGTGATCTTTGTAGAAGATCAGCTACAAAAGAAAAATGAAAGCGATAGCACGTCAAAGGAGAATCCAGAGACTACTACAGTTCAGGTGGAAAATAAGCCAGATGAAGATTCAATTTCTTCTGAAGCAGCACCAGAGCACGATGAACAAGAACCAGTCGAGTCCGAGGCTCCAGAAGTTCGTCGGTCAACTCGTGAGAGAAGACCGCCAACTTGGCACTCGGAGTATGTTACAGAGAGCAATGTTGCATACTGTCTTCTAACAAAGGATGGGGAGCCATCATCCTTCCAGGAGGCAATCATAGACTCAGATGTATCCCTATGGATGAAGCAATGCAGGAAGAAATTGAAACAAGACATAGGATCTTGTTACGCTACCACAAGGAAGGAAGGCCATCGGCAACAAATGGGTCTATAAGATCAAGCGCGATGGAAATGACCAAGTGGAGCGGTATCGTGCAAGATTGGCGGTGAAAGGATATGCTCAGAAAGAAGGTATCGACTTCAATGAAATATTTTCACCTGTGGTTCGACTCACGACAGTCAGAGTAGTCTTGGTGATGTATGCTACGCTTGACCTACATCTAGAGCAGTTAGATGTGAAGACTGCTTTTCATGGAGATCTTGAAGAAGAAATCTATATGCTCCAACAAGAAGGTTTTGCTGAAACAGGCAAAGAGAACTTGGTTTGCAGATTGAACAAATCTCTGTACGGTCTCAAACAGGCACCGAGGTGTTGGTACAAGAGATTTGATTCCTTCATTATTAACCTTGGATACAACAGACTTAGTTCAGACCATTGTACGTACTACAAAAGATTTAATGGTGATGATGACTTCATTATCCTCTTATTGTATGTGGATGACATGTTGGTAGCAGGCCCCAACAAAGATCGAATCCAAGAAATGAAGGCACAATTGGCTAGGGAGTTTCACATGAAGGACTTGGGACCGGCAAACAAAATTCTAAGGATGCAGATTCACCGAGACAGAAATAACAGGAAGGTTTGGCTTTTCCAGAAGAATTACTTCAACAAGATCTTGCGGTGCTTCAACATGCAAGATTGTAAGCCAATTTCGACCCCACTTCCTATTAATTTCAAGTTATCCTCCAAGATATGTCCTAGCAATGAAGCAGAGAGGAAGAAAATGTCTCAAGTACTGTATGCATCAGCAGTGGGAAGTTTGATGTTCGCTATGATATATACAAGACCAGATATTGCACAAGCATTGGGAGCGGTTGGTCGATACATGGCGAATCCTGGTAGAGAGCATTGGAGCACAGTAAAGAGGATTCTGAGATACATCAGAGGAATCTCAGATACTGGATTATGTTATGGAGGATCAGAATTAACTGTCAGAAGCTATGTGGACTTAGATTTTGCAAGCGATCTCAACAAAAACAAATCCACTACGGACTATGTGTTTACACATGCAGGAGGAGCTGTAAGCTGGGTTTCGAAACTGCAGACTGTTGTAGCTCTATCTACAACAGAAGCAGAATACATGGCGGCTACAGCAGCTTGCAAGAAAGCAGTCTGGATTCAAAGGTTATTGAAGGAACTCGGATACAAGCAGGAGAAGATTGTTCTGTTTTGTGACAGTCAGAGTGCCTTGCACATTGCAAGGAATCCAGCATTTTATTCACGGACAAAACACATAAGAATTCAGTATCACTTCGTTTGAGAAGTAGTGGAGGAAGGAAGTGTGGATATGCACAAAATTCACACTAACGAGAACCTATCAGATGTTATGACCAAGTCAATCAA
Source organism: Hemerocallis citrina (assembly GCA_017893485.1). Classification (NCBI taxonomy): domain Eukaryota; kingdom Viridiplantae; phylum Streptophyta; class Magnoliopsida; order Asparagales; family Asphodelaceae; genus Hemerocallis; species Hemerocallis citrina. The sequence goes on along the minus strand of CM030363.1, from coordinate 126,335,058 downwards.
TACTGACAAGTTCGAATGGCGTAGATCCTCGTGTGGCCTAGCAGTAACGTAAACAGCATAAGAAAGACAAGGTAGAAAGGATTGTGTGAAGACATGATTAATCCTGAATCAAATCTCCAAGTGGGAGAATGTCGGCAGACAAGTCAAATGGTAGGTGGGCGGGGCCCACCACCATATCAAATATTTGAAAAAATGCAAAGCCACCAACCCTTCTACCTCCATTTTTCCACAGACACCTACCCCCTTCGAAATATAACTCTCTCCTCTTAGGTTATAAATTGAGGTTAGAGGAAGAGATTATGATGCAGCTGAGCAGAGCAAAACAGAGCAATAAGAGCTCAGTGAAAATTAAGAAAAAAAAGAGGGATTAACAAAAAAAAGAGTATTACAAGAGTGTTCTCAAGAGAGATAAAATTATATTCCCTTAGAGATAATTTATATACTTGTATTTTTCCTCAAATTTGTGAGTATTTCTCCTATTATAAGAAAGATTGAAAATTGTACTTTCCTTATATTTAGAGAGAATGTTGTAATCCCTACTTTCAGCAGTAAAATCCCACTACCTTACCCGTGGTTTTTACCCCTTCTCCTTTGGGGGTTTTCCACGTAAAATATTTGTGTCCACTTTATTTCTACTTTCTCAATTTCACTTTAGTTGTGGGGATAACTTCTGCCCATAACTTTTCTAACATAAAGTCATATGAGGACGCAGCTACATACATAAACATTGTACAAGTGACATAAATAGTTCTTAAAAAACAAAAAACAGAGTGACAAAAATATTTATAAACAGTAGGTTATTATTGGATATGAAAGTTCCTACAACAATAACTAGTGACTACTGACTATTTATGTTTCATGAAAAAAAAAAGGGGAGATAACACTCATTTTGTGATTATTCAATAGGTAACATATAGACTGGCTGAATGTTAACAAGTGCACATAATGGCATAAATGACACCTGCTCTACCAAATTTTGGTGTATAACAGATAACAGTCATGTCTATGAACACTTAGAAAAGTGTCCATTATTTCGCCTAGAAGTACGTATAAACTGAAGTATGTTACACCCAACTGAAAACAACTTTTGCATGCTAAAGCATATGAATAATTAACTAAAAATATTTATGAGTTAGATATACAAATATTAGGAACACACAAGAATAGTTGTGTCCTTGTCACTTTTGAGAACTCCATGACTGCCGTGTCTGTCTGCGTCTAAAATCATTGGAGGCATCAACACATAACAACCAGCCAGATTTTATGGGAGAAAGTGTATTATATATCATAGAAAACTCTTGAATCTAAAGAACTTGCACGAATCAGAGGGGTTTGTGCAATCAACGCTGTACAATAGGAAGTGAGTTCTATCAAAATACTAGACAAACAAAAATGCATGTAATAGGTTTGGCCTTACATTTCCTTTTCCAATTGCTTCCTTATGAACTCCTTTGAGTGGGCAGTGACTTTGTCAGTCTTGTTGCACACAATTAGTATGGAAATCTTCCTCTTTACAACACTTGCCTTTGTCAATATGTCATAGAGATACCTTGCATACCAATAGACAAAGTATTAAGGAAAATGCTTGTAATTGATAATAGATCAATCTGAAAATGCTAGTGATTTAGGTTCATTACTCGGAAGCTGCACGACAATTTGGTAAGAAATCCAAAGAATCTACAACAAAAATGAGACCAGCTGCTTGAGGCAAATATTCATCAAGCTTGGCTCACAGCCGAGGATGGCCAGGAACATCAACCAATCGAATTGGTGTCAGTTTTCCCTTCTTTGCACAATACAAGAGTGAGTTCAGAAGAACAAACATATTAGTGTAGCAACAATTCATTAGTACCTGGCACTAGTCTCAGCATTTACATGAAAAAATCATACACCCCCATAGGTATACACGACAACATAAAGAATTGGCAGAGGGACAGTAGATCTCCTTAATATCACTGCCCCTGCATAATCTCCTCAAATTTCAAAGCGATTATGCAGGACTGCAAAATATCCAATGTCCTCGCCATTCTGCTTGACGTCGTATACAAATGGGAGTGTATTAATTCTTTTCCCTGCACTTACATATAGCCAGAATACTTTTTCTTTAAAGAACATATACACTGCTATACCTTATCAGCTTCTGAGTGCAGAACAAAGGTATCATTATTTGGTTCCATTGATGTGGCAGTGCCTTGATGAGAGGAGCCTTCTCGAAGCTATAAGATGAATGTCAATATAAATATTGGACCATTTTCAAAAGTCAAAAAGGCAGGAATAAAAAGAATGTAGCAGAATGAATATTTTTTCCATCATATAAGTCATATCGAAGGAAGCTCATTCTCATAATTTCACAATCAACATCAATATGTAGGGAAAGATCTGAATTCTGAAATATAATAACAGGCATGACATTGACAGAAGTTTTCACTTAATAATTTACGAAGAAAAAAAATAAAAGCAGTAATTTCACTCACAAGATATCAATTATTAGTGGCAGTGCATTGCAATTACATTCCATCTTAGTAGAAAATCATTAGTGTTTTGGTGTATGCACATACCAAACAAACAAAAAAGAATTTTACAACAGTATTCGTTTCAAAAATTTTCCATTAACAAGGATGGGCAAGAATTCCTGTTTCTTTTCTATTTAGAAATTTGGTGCATCATACAGTTTAACAAGAATTAGGAACTATATAACATTCTCTTAGGAAGATTGATAATTATTTCCTTAAAGATATAAACATCCCACGATCTTGTAATAATTGTGCAACTATGCACATTTGCAAAACAAAGATTAAGAAACTTTAAAACAGTAAATGAAACTATGGCTACTCTATTAGTTTAATTGATATGTTGGTCCTATATGATTCTCCTAGGAACAGGCATTACATAAAATTAAGTGCTTTAGGTTCATTGTTAGAGTGTCATCAAAACTGAGCATACACCTAATATTTATACTCTATTTAGGAGATCATCATCACCACCTTTTGACAAGGAAGCACAACTACAAGTACAGGTATGAAACACTACACGGTTACGGTATGGGTATGGGTAAGGGACACAGAAAATTTTTAAGGATGCAGTTACAGGTTTGGGTATGGGACAGAAAATTTTTAAGGACTCAAGAAGATTGGAACACATACAGAAATTATGTTATTAGGAACATCATGCAGTTTTGAAGGAGAAAGAGTAGAATACACAACATGCAGGAAATCAAGAATTACCAAATAACATTATAATGAGCAGTGGGAAGTGAAACATTATCAAGTGCAATCTTATGTAAGTTTGAAAGTACAACAAATCTCAATATCTACATACCTGGTAAAAAAGAGTTGTTTTTCCACTGCCGCTTAATCCAGCAAGAACGATAGTGTTTGGTTTGGAGGGCTTCCAACAACTAACTGCAAATGTGAAAATGAAATAAATCAATCATGATTTTAAATTCGTAACATATTCATTGTTGGTAATGATACAACACAAAATATAAAAAACAGGTTCAGCAAGCAGAGATTATTCAATATAATATAAAAAAATAAAACCCCTAGACTCCTTATTGGTTTCTCGAATCTAAATGCAGTGGAACTGAACAAAAGTAAGGGGAAAAAGCTAACACAGAATATTCTAGTAGACCAAGCATAAATTCACTTTCTGCTTCGGCAATGTCTCACTCAACCAACATCCAAATGGGTCTAAACAGACACTTGTACCATCTATATCCCAAAATTAACATCTATCCAAATTATAAAATCTATATACAAAACCCTATTCTGGAGCACACTTGCAAGATAAAATTTTGTCAACCTTGGTTTGTTTACAAGTTCCTACATTAAAAACCCAAGTAAGTTTAAACACAAAAATCTTTACAAGATGAAATCTAACACTACAGTTAAGTCAATCAACACAAGATTAAATTTATTTCACGTACATTCACCAATTTTCAATCAATCAAAAACGTTATATCGACGTCATGCCAATTTAGCCATATACTTAAAGAGGATAAAGATAACAGAGGTGACGGCAACAGCTGTGATTGCAACGTAGAGATTCTCTACTGGTTGCTCGCGAAGCCATTGCTCAATTTGCTGAGCCCATTGTTGCAGTTGCTCAACCCACTGCTCCATGCTTCAACCACTACTAACCATTAACAACAATAATTTATCGAAATTTCCATTAGGGTTTTCGTTTGTGATAAGAATTATCACTAAAACCCTAATTTTGGAAAATTAGGGATTAGGGTTAGAGTAAATCCTAATTTTCACTAATCGAATCAAAAAGCTTTATGGTAAATAAACAATGTGAAATCGGGATCGAACCTTACCCAAAAATTTTGAGATTGAGATTGAGGAGAGGGGAAGGACGAGGGAGAGCTTGTATTTTGTTGAGGATTTTCTTTTTTGGGGTTTTTTGCGCATCGATCACTGAACCAACTTGAAATTGTAGTGTAAACTCAAAAATTACTATTTGCATATCTATATAATAAAACACAAAGAAAGCTATCAGAGCATCCACAGTCGTTCAATGGGGAAAATGGCAAAATGCATATTTTACCAATCCATTTCTTCGTTTTGCTGCAGTCGTCGAATGGTATAAAATGCATAAGTTTGTTAAAAACTTATCAGACGAAGCATGATGTTTCGTTTCATAATAGAAAAATAATTTATACGGGCCGAAAGTTAGAAAATAATAATAAAAAATTCGGGACGAAACATGATGTTTCGTCCCAAAGAAAAAAAATATAAAAAATAAAAAATGAAAGTCAGACGAAGCATGATGTTTATTACGAAAAAAAAAAAATTGCAAAGATGGGTTGGGACGACACATGATGTGTCGTCCGAGATTTGTTTAATTTTTTTTGTTTAATTTTTTGGTGTCATTTGGTTTAATTTTTGTTTAATTTGGTGTCATTTGTTTAATTTTTATTTAGGTTTTTGTTTAATTTTTGTTTAATTTGGTCATTTGGTGTCATTTGACCAAATAAAGTCAGTATTAGGTTTTGGTTTAAATTTTTTTTTTTTTTCAAGGTCAGACGAAGGTGTAATTAGGTTTTGGTTTAATTTTTTTTTTTTCAAGGTCAGACGAAGGTATAAATTGGTTTTTGTTTAAATTTTTTTTTTTCAAGGAATGGGACGAAACATCATGTTTCGTCCCATCCTTAAAAGTTATTTTATTTGGTTTTTATATTTTTTTTAATTCGGACGAAACATCATGTTTCGTCCGATCAATTAACAATATAATTAAATAATCCAGACGAAACATGATGTTTCGTCAGCTATAATATGCATTTTGCTATTTCGATTGCTATTTCTCCCTTTCTATTGTAGCGATTTTGCCAAAAAATGGCAAAATAGCAAACGACTGTATGCGCTACAGTACCAAAAAAATGGCAAAAATGGCAAATAAGCAAACGACTGTGGATGCTCTCAAGTGGCTCTCATTCAATATGGTTGAAATCAATAGTCCAGATCTAACCTCACAAAACATATTTTTCCGTCCAAAAGTCCAAATCCCCAAAACAACTCCTTTATTTTTTTATTTATCTCTCTCTCTCTCTCTCATTCTCTTTCTATTTACTCAGAAATTTATATTTTCAAATTTCAAGTTTGTAAATTTTCAGATTTTTATACTTTTTTTTATTGCTCATGTTACATTGAAAATAGCAAATATTTCATCAACAGCTAAATTTCATCATTTTTCATACTCAAAGTTCTAAGAAGTTGGATTTTACACCTCCCATTTATAATTATTTTTCAACATATACTAATGGAAACATGGATTTTTATTTACAACTAATTATTGTTTTACTATTCAAACTTGACCTACATAATTGTTGTTTTACTGTTTACAAGACTTTCATAAGATGTATCATTCCGAAGATGTGCCGTAGGCACGTGCCTACGGGAAAATCTAGTATATATTATATATATCACTAATAAAGTTCACTATTTACATATACACTACTGATAAAGTGGAGTTCATTTAAAACTAGTTTTGCTTTCATATTTATAATACCCTAATTCTTACCATTGTCTTCCTCATAAAAATTAGTGCTAATGGAGATGGGAAATTTAAGGGTTGAGAACTATGGTTTTATAATGAAAGAAGATAAAACTAGTTGTATATGATAAGTAGAAAAGAATAGGATTATAACGATTAGAATAGTGTAAGAGTGTTTTGATGAAAAATAACTAAGAAATTCTATTTTTAAATAGGCTTCACTCTGTTAGTGGTGTATGCGTACATATTGAAGTATTGAACTTTGTTAGTAATGTATATGCATATAGCAATATATGAGTGACTAGTCCACAAGTTCAAAAAATTTGAGTAACTTGTATGCAAAAAAACCTTTCTTTTCCGTTAAGGTTATAGTGTGATAAAAATAGAGGGTTCGGATTAGGTCCTTAACGATGGCATTCTTAGATGCCTCCATGTGTCAATTAAGATTGGTTTCAAATTTGATGATTAACACCATTAGAAAGCCGTTATAAACCAATTATAGTAAAAAAATAATACAAAATGATGAGGGTAAAAATCACAGTGAATCAAGGACACACGATTGAGGCATGAATCTCAAAGCTTACAATAATTTTACAGTGAATACGGGCCGATTTGAAGAACATGGGTCGTTTCCAGGCCCATCACCCCAAAACAAGCCTACAAGTAAGGAGTAATGTGCAGCTCAATAAGAAGAGTCTTGATTAGTCAAAAACTCTTGACCAAATCCTAAATTCAAAAAAGAGTTATCAACTAATCTTATCTCTTAACCATGGGAATTAGCATTTGAATATAAAAAAAGGCTCTTTTAAGCTAGTCTTTTAAAACTAACTCCTGACATATAAATATCCCCCACCTCTCTCAAAATCTGGTAATCATTATTTTGCCACAAAAAACTCCAATATTATTCAGAATTCTAGACTTGAATGTAGAAGGGTCTTTTGTAGGGGAACACCCCGGTGTTTAGACTTTTTGCAGGTTTCTTAGAGCAATCTTGACCGTTCAAATCAGATCCAAGCATCCACAATCATCAGAAAATCAAATTAAGTAGTGGTTAACGACGATTAATTTTGATCAAAATAAATGTTAGAATTTGATCATTTCCTTTAAAGAATTCACATAATTCATTTACACCCACATAGAAAATAGAAGCAACAGATTGGCGTCGTCTGTGAGAAATTACAATCAGACCAACTGATCAGATTTTGCCACCAAAAAACTACTTTTTCCAGCCATGGCTCTAAAGAGAAAAAGGGAAGGCAGCGGCTCCTAGCACACAAGCCAACCCTCTTCCTCCACCTCTTGACATTACTAGTTTATATTGTATCATGATATTTATTTCATATATGAGGCATTTTATTTATTGTGTTGTTTATTTTGATTAAATGAACATAATAAAGTTCTTAGAATTGTAGGTTCAATACCATGTGATATCAAGTGCATAACTTGATTGTGAGAACCTATTGGTTGTAATCAGAATACAATTCTTAAATGTCCCTAATCAAGTATTATTGTGAATTAGGACAACAATAATATATAGAGACTAGTATGTGCGTAGACTAATGACCATATCTCACAGGTCATGGATATGAAATATCAAGTTTTCACATTGGTACATATTAGAGTAATAATGTACTAGACTGACCCACCATGAGAATGCTGCATGGATCTTTACGTGAGTGTCATAAGCGGTTCTCACAGTGACCATGGTGTACGTATTCCTTTGACTTGAAGTCGCTACGGTTCCCTACATAAGAAGTTATATATTTTAATGTCGTCAAACGTTACCTGTAATGAGGTGATTATAAAGCTGACTATTGGATATACTACAAATCATGCGGAGGGATGTGAGTGACTTAGATAGGATTTGTCTCTCTTACATAACAGGAGTGATATCTATGAGCCCCTTAATTGAGTGAGACTGCAAAATGCATGGCCAAGCTCAAATGAGTTAATATGAGATATTGAGCTCATTTGTTTTAATAAGTCTACTCGGACATCAAGAAAGCAAAGATTGAACTTGTAATACCCCGATTTTCATTTATGAAAATTATTTATTTATTTTTGCACGTAGTGTGCACGTGCAATTTTCGTAATATGAAATCTTATAATTATTTTCATTATGGATGGTGAGTATATGTATAAGTATATGTGTTCTTAATTATTTTTATAAAGGCCCTTATCTTCAAATAAACATAAGCCCAAATCTAATTTATTTATTTTTGTAAAACTATTATTTTGGCCCATCAATTTAAGCCCATGAATTATTTCTATTTTAATTACAACTTGTAATGTGGAACACCTTTTTAAAGAGTATTTTTTTATAATGTACAACTTTAAAATAGAGAACTAGTGCATGCACGTGCATTGCACGTACACGTGCATGAGCACACTATTTTGGCCGGTTTTGAAAGAAGTGGGGTTAGTGCATGGGTGGTTACCTAGAGTGTGGGTAGTTACTACAACTCCTACTCTCATCCTAACCCTTGATCCTATAACCATCTACTAAATCCTAGCCCTCCATCTCACCCAAAGATTGAGTATAAATACCCCTCTCACTCAATTGTCTTTTACACTAAAATTTTATTGAAAGAAGAAAATATATTTTTAAGAGAGTTATAAGTGAGTGTTATTGGAGACCGGTTATCACTACTGAAGGAGTTCTTGTTTTGGCAAGGAGCAAGGAGGAGGAGTCATACTATCGCACTAGGAAGCTTTGCGAGATTTCGTTTATTTCCTCAAAAGGTGGGTGTTTCTCATGACTTCTAGAATAGAAATCATGTTAGGATTGAGATTGTTTTATTATCATGCGTGTGAAAATTTGATTGATGAATTGATGGTCATATTGAAATCCTCTATGCTATACATAAGGTGGAAAATGTGAATGAATGGTAAAGAACTAAGACATTTAGTGAAACTGGAGATTACCTGTACAGTCGACCGATCATGTTGACAGTCGACTGGTACGATGAAATAAAATATGTACAGTTCGAAATTCCATGAAATGATGCATTTTAATGTGTGCCGTTATCTTGACTTTTCCCAGCATGTTAATTCAGGATCAATATTTATTTCCGTAGACAAATAATGAGTAAAAGATAAATGCACGATTAGAAATTTTATTTGGGTGAAAGAAAATACTGGTATTGTGAAACCTACATTTAATCGTAAACTATGTTGTGATGCTGGTAAATGGATAAGAATTGCATGTTTATGTTGACATTGAACATACTGTAGTTGAATAAAATGATGTGTGCTAATTGAAGAACAGAAGGAAGAGATATTCCTTAATTCAAAATTAACTTTGATCAGTCGACCGAATATATGTAGCAGTCGACTATGCTGAACATTAAAAGTTTCAATTGAACTCTACAGAACAGCCGACTGGTTCGGATGACAGTCGATTTCCCCGTAAATTATAATTAAATTTGAACGCTGCAGAACAGCCGACTGGCCATGTGCAGCAGTCGACTCTTCCGAGCAGTTTATTGAAGAACTTTCCTTAGCTGAACAAGTCGACTGAGTATGCTCTAAGTCGACTGTCCAGATCATTTTTTGATATCTCAGAATTCTAAGTTGCTTTATGATAGAGATAATGAATCTACTATTGTTGAATGATTATTTTGTTGTGACAATTTAGAAGCAGTAAATTCTATTTTCCTTCGCATGAATGTGTACATGAGATGAAGTAAATCATTCTATTGAACCTATGAAAAGTTTGTATGATTGTGGAAGTTGTGAACATGAAAAGGAAAATCATTTGTGATTATGAAAATGAACTATTGGGTTTGAAAGGCTCAATTCTGGTGATTGTGAATTGAAATTGAAACTAAAGAGTAGCTAAGTCTCCCACCGGTAATTGGAAAGAGATGAATTGAAATGGAATTTGAAATGAAAGACCAAGGTTGGGTCATGTTGAATGAATGATTAAGTTCGGTATAGTGGAGAGGCTAACTCTAGAGCTTTGATTTTATTCATGATTATAATAAAATAAGGACTAGATACATAGTGGAGATGTGATGAAAGTAAGAGAAAAATACGAGTATGAGGGCCATCGGATTGGCGGTGTGAGTGTGATCCACAGGCTGCCTGCTTGATGCGTCAAGACATGGCGTGGGCACTACTCCAGAATTATCGTCCCAGGTGGCGATGCTTGTGAGATGTTTGAGTGGCTATGGATGGTGCCATTGTTCCATGGCGAAAGCTGAATTGTCCATAGATTGCCTGCTCGATGCGTCGTGTCAGTGCGTGGGATTCCCCTCCAGGCTGCCTGGACATGGGCTCGTAGATCATAGAACATCTAAAATACTTAGTGTAGTTACCGTAGTAGATTAAGTCATGGCGAGGGATTGAACCCTATAAAATGAAGTACGATTAAGGGCTTGCCCTCGGACCTATGTAGTATGGGATGCATAGAATCCGAACAAGTGCACATTAGTGTCATATAATATAATAACTGCATTAAGGACTAAGTGCACAATCACAACACGACATCAACAGGATAGACCCTTTTAGTTTTGTTTGTGAAAAAGTTTGTTCTTTGTTAAGAATTGAGAATCGTTATACTGTTTCTAGCATAGAGAGAATGGCCATGTATAATTTTTGTCGGTTGAATAAACTGACGTACCCACAATTTTGTATGCAGGATAAATGGCTTGATAAAGATTAAAGGAGAACTGATGCTCATAGATAACTCGCTGTTATATCTTTGTGTAATGTTGTAAATTGCTTCTGCTGTCATTACATGTAAATTATTTATGATATATGCTTCCGCTATAAAACGTAAAGTGTAAAGATCTCATGTAAACTCTGATGTAAAGTAAAAAGTTTTATTTCCTTGTAAAATTGTACTAAATGAAGCGTAAAGATCCTGTGGAATCTCGAATTCAGTGTATTTTGGAATTCGGGGTGTTATAGAGTGGTATCAAAGCTATGTTTCACACTTGTACAAATTTATAAGGAACGACACCCTAGAAGTGGACATTAGAGTGTGTGTTTGAGTCTAGAGATTTAAATGTAAGTTACTTACATTTGTGTTGCTCTATGACTTATGTTTCTTCCTCTTTATTTCTAAGATAGCTGATCACTTTGACCCTGCTGGCGACGACAATTGGCATATTATCGAGGAAGAGTACTATCCAGGGCAAGCAGATTCTGATGAAGAGGAATGGCCTGAGTCCCGAGAGATTACCCCACCTCCGGACTCGTCTGATGATTCTACTTCTGACGAAGAAGAAAAACCAGTTCCAAGTAGTCTTGTGATATCTCTTCAGAGACTGGTAGAAACACTGCGGGAGAGAGTCGGATTATTGGAGGCTCAATTGGCGAAGTGTAAGGACGACCTTGCAGTTCTCAGTCATCGTGTATGGGAACTCGAGAAGAGGAAAAATATGACCGATGTGCTGAAGGAAGAAGTTGATGAACTACGGGGAGTACTTCGAGAAGCGAAGAGGAACCGTAGGAGTTAGACTGTTGTAGCTTCTACTGTTTTCATTCTGATGTCAAGAAATGTTTTCAATTCGAATGTATAAAGTTTGGAACTCAATGAAATGTAAGTTGATTTAAAATTCATGCCTTATACTTTGAATTTAATGGATCTTTTACATCAGAATATGGCTAGAAGAGGAGCTAGAAATGGTGAAGGTCAGGACTTGGAGACGGAACTTGCGAGGGTCTATCAGACGCTCAACGCCGTGGCCATGAATCAGAACCAAGGGAGGGGGCCTGTGAATCCAGTGCCTGAGGCAATTAATGTAACGCCCTGAATCCCAAATACACTGAATTCGAGATGTTCTACAGGATCTTTTCACTTTCTTTAGTACAACTTTACAAAGAATTTAAACTTTTCTTTTTACATCAGAGTTTACATCATATTACACTTTTCATTTGTACAGCGGAAGTAAAATATACACATTTACATAAATGTACAACAACATAGTAAACATCTTTATGCATCCATTCCTCTTAACATGTAATTTACCTGCATACAAAAACTGTGGGTACGTCAGTTTATTCAACCGACGATAATTATACATGGCCATCCTCTCTATGCTAGAAACAGTATAATGATTCTCATTTCTTAACAGATCACAAACTTGTTCATAGCAAAAATGTAAATCAAAAATAAGGAAATCTTAAAGATGTCGTGTTGTGATTGTGCACTTAGTCCTTAATGCAGTTGTTTAATTAGATGACACTAATGCGCACTTGTTCGGATTCTATGCATCCCATACTACATAGGTCCGAGGGCAAGCCTCTTAATCGTTCTTCATTTTTGTAGGGTTCAATCCCTCGCCATGACTTAATCTACTACTGTAATTACGGTAAGTATCTTAGATATTTTCCGACCTACGAACTCATGTCTAGGCACTCTGGAGGGAATCCCATCGCTGACATGACTCATCATGCAGACATCCTGTGGTAATTCAGCTCTCACCATAGACATGACACCACCCGTAGTCTTCAAACATCCCACGAGCGTCGCCACTGGGACGGTACTCTGGAGTAGTATCCTCACCCAGACTCATCATGGGAATTCCTGGGATACGCTCTCGCCGCTACCCAATAGCCCTCATACTCAATGTTTGTCTCTTACTTTCATCACATCTCCACTATGAACTAGTCCTTATTTTAATAGAATCATGAACCAAAATCAAAAGCTCTAGAGTTAGCCTCTCCCTAAACCGGACTTATTCATTCATTTCAGTACATGACCAACCTTGATCTTTCAATTCTCATTTCATTTCCATTGCCGGGGGAGACTTAGCTACTCTTTTGTTTCAATTCCCAATTCACAATTTCCAATTGAGCACCTTCAGCTCATAATTCAACTTAGAGTCTCACAGACTTTCTTATCATGATCTTAGCCTTTCATGTTCATTTAATTCTCAACTCACATCTATGATTCTTTTCATATAAATTCATACAGCCATAAGAGTTCATTGACATCAATCATAAAGTTCACAACTTCCAATAGTAATCAAAAATGAAATCTCTTACATATCAAAATCCACTCTGTACAGTCGACTTGGAAGAATACCAGTCGACTCGTACAGTCAATACAAGTTCATCATAAATACTCGGGAGAGTCGACTGCTGCATACGGCCAGTCGGCTGTCCCGCACTTTCCATGTTCAAAATGTTATCCACGTGACAGTCGACTGTTACTCCATCAGTCGTCTGTCCTGGGATTTTTAATAGTACATTTCTATGTTCAGCTCAGTCGACTTGCTACACGCATTAAGTCGACTGCACAGTTTCAGAATTCAAAAATCAGGAATTATCTTTCCAACCGTTCACACATGCACTTTCATCACGGTATACATACATTCATGTTTCATAAACACCACACTTCTTACTTGTTCAGTAACATCGCAGCATGGAATTTCAAGTTACTAATATTGTCTTTTCTCTAAGGAAATACTTTAAACATGCATTTACACTTATTCATAACTTTCTTGCGAAGATGAAGATATTAATCTCAGTTCATTATACTAGGTCAACATAATGGAATATCTCATTTCATGGAATTGCCGAATAATCAAAATTAAATCAATGCACCAGTCGGCTGAACACATCGTCCGTCGACTGCACCGACCGTTCTTAGTTTTATAAATCGTCGCTAGTTCTTTTCATCCGTTCACCTTCCCTCCATCATATGTAACACGGGGGAATATGAACTTAGCAATCGTCTGCTTTGCATACATGTTTATTACCACATCATGAAAATAATTGTCTCGTACCAGTCGACTTGTTCATGTGACAGTCGACTGTACCGACCCTTTTGTTCTTATTTACAAGTCGTTATTACACTATTTGTCCTTCATGATCATCAACAGGCTCAGGCAATTTCTAATACGTTGAATTTACTTTTCACAACATGATAACAATCATAATAATCATGGTATAATTCCTACATTAGAAGTCCTGAGAAACACCCACCTTATTTGAAGAGGTAATCGAAATCCAACAAAGCTCCTTAATGTAGTGGACGCCTTCTTGCTCCTTGCTTCACACCGAACTCCAGAAGTGCTACTCGGTCTCCACAGAAAAAGCACACACAACTCTCTCACAATATTTCTCTTACAATAATGATTTTAGTGTAAAAGAGATAGGGAAAGAGAGGGGGTATTTATACTAGAAAATAAGTGGAATGGAGGGCTAGGATTTAGTAGATGGTTATAGGATCAAGGGTTAGGATGCACTAGGGGGTTGAAATAACTACCCACACTCTACAAAAACTACCCATGACTTGATCCCCACTTCTCTACTCCAACCGGCCACCAAGAGTGCTCAATGCACGTGTACATGGAGTGCACGTGCAAGAACAAGCCACACTAATCAAACTTGTATACTCATAACAAGTCTTATAAAAAGAGGGTGTTACACAAAACAAGTTGCAAAAAAAATAAAATGACTAAACCATGGGCTTAAGTTAATTTGGGCCAAAATAAGTATTTTAAAAGAAAATAAGCAAACTAACATTGGGCTTTAGGAAAATGCTTTATAGAAAACAATACTCTTTATTCATCATGTTGAGAAATAATAGTCAACATGCTACACATGCATACCATATGTAAAAATAAATAATCTTTCATATATTCGAAAAATCAGGGTATTACATCACTCCCTCCTTAGAATAGTTCCGTCCCCGGAACTACAATCAAGAGCGAGAAAACAGAAAATACAACACAACAACAAAAGAAAAGATACAAAGATATAATCAAGCAAAAAGCTCAGGATAGTCCTTCAACATCCTCTCCTCAGATTTCCAAGTAGCCTCTTCAACCAAGTGGTTTCTCCAGACTACCTTGACCATCGGTATCGTCTTATTTCTCAAGACTTTCTCTCGACGATCAACAATCTCGACAGGAGACTCAATGTAATTCAGATCCAACTGCAAACCTTCCGGCACTTCAGGCAAATGATGACTCGGATCTGGAATATAACCTCTCAGCATAGACACATGGAAGACATTGTGCACCTGAGACAACTCTTCCGGTTATTCAAGCCGGTAAGCAGTTTTCCCGATCCTTTTCAATATCTTATACGGGCCTATAAACCTCGGGGCTAACTTCCCGCCTTTGCCAAATCGAACCACACCTTTACTGGGTGATACCTTCAGAAAGACGAAGTCACCAACCTCAAACTCAAGGTCCCTTCTCCGGTTGTCTGCATAGCTTTTCTGCCTGCTCTGAGCTTCCACCAATCTCTTCCTGATCAGAACGATCTTCTCAGAAGTTTGCTGCACAAGCTCAGGACCAAACAACTAACGCTTCCCAACTTCATACCAACAAACAGGAGTCCTGCACTTCCTGCCATACAAAGCTTCGTACGGCGCCATCCCGATGCTAGCCTGAAAACTGTTGTTGTAGGCAAACTCTACCAAAGGTAAATGCCTTTCCCAACTACCTCCAAAGTCTAGTATACAACACCGAAGCATGTCCTCAAGAATACGGTTGACTCTCTCGGTCTGCCCATCGGTTTGCGGATGAAAAGCAGTGCTGAAATCTGTCTTGGTACCCAAAGCTGCCTGAAGACTCCTCCAGAAATGCGAAGTAAACCGCGCATCTCGATCAGACACAATAGTTGAAGGAACACCATGAAGTCGGACAATCTCACCAACATACATCTCAGCCAACTTGTCCATCGAAGTAGTGAGTTTCATCGCCAAAAGTGAGCAGACTTGGTTAGTCAATCGACTATGACCCAAATCGCATCATTGCCTTTAGGACTCTTAGGCAATCCCGTAATGAAATCCATACTGATGTTATCCCACTTCCATTCTGGAATAGGTAACGGCTGTAATAGACCTCCGGGTCTCTGATTTTCGGCCTTGACTTGCTGACAAACCTCACACTTCGTAACAAATTCAGCCACATCCCGCTTCAAACCTGACCACCAGAAACGCTGTTTGATGTCTTTATACATCTTAGTACTCCCAGGATGTACAGACAGAAGAGTAGCATGCGCCTCCTGAAGAATACTCTCTTTCAGGTCCACCTGATTTGGAACACACAGTCTATCTCCGAACCACAGCACTCCATCCCTGATTTGAAATCTGGGCAACCTGCCAGCACTAACTTGCTCCTTCATCTCCAAAGTATCAGCATCACCTCTTGACTTGCAATGATCCTTGAATTCAGAGTAGGCTGAAGCCTCAACTGAGCCAAAGATGCTCCCAATCCTTGCAAGACAACCTCAATACCTGCTCGATCCAACTCCTCCATCAGATGCCTCTGAGTTGTAATCAAACTGGCCAAGCTGCTCTTGCGACTAAGTGCATCGGCAACAACATTAGCCTTCCCAGGATGATACTTAATCTCAGGTCGCATATCCTCGAGCACTTCCAACCATCTCCGCTGCCTCAGATTCAGATCCTTCTGCTGATATATATACTTCAAGCTCTTGTGGTCTGTGTACATATTCAACTTCTCCCCGTACACGTAGTGCCTCCATTGCTTCAGGGCAAAGATAATCGCAGCCAACTCCAGATCGTGAGTCGGGTAGTTCTTCTCATGTGGTCATAGTTGCCTAGACCCATAAGCGATCACTTTTCCTTCTTGCATTAAGACACAACCAAGCCCACGATGTGAAGCATCGCTATAAACATCATACTCAACACCTGCTCTAGGCAAAGCCAAAATAGGTGCAGTAGTCAGCTTCTCTTTCAACTCCTGAAAGCTCGCCTCACATTGCTCAGTCCACTTGAAGCTCACATTCTTCTTGGTCAGTCCAGTAAGCGGTACAGCTATCTGAGCATAACCTTGAATGAATCTCCTGTAGTATCCAGTCATCCCAAGAAAGCTTCTGACTTCCTTCACTGTAGTAGGCCTAGCCCAATCTCTCACTGCCTCTATCTTCTGAGGGTCAGTTGCCACTCGCTCCTTAGAAAGGATGTGACCTAGGAATGCCACTTCAGATTTCCAGAAATCACACTTGGATAACTTGGCATACAACTTCTGCTCTTCCAGCTTCTGCAAAACTGCTGCCAGATGCTCGGTGTGCTCCGCCTCTGACTTGGAGTACACGAGAATATCATCGATAAACACCACGACGAAAGAATCAATGAACGGCCTCAGAACTCTGTTCATCAAATCCATGAAGATTGCGGGTGCATTCGTCACTCCAAATGGCATAACTAAGAATTTGTAATGCCCATGCCGAGTTCTAAATGCAGTTTTGTGCACATCTTCAGCTTTTACCCGAACTTGGTGATATCCTGATCGAAGATCTATTTTGGAGAATACAGCTGCTCCTTGTAGACGATCGAACAAGTCATTAATTCGAGAAATCGGATACTTATTCTGAACAGTGACCTTATTCAGCTCTCGGTAATCGATACACATTCTCATCAATCCATCCTTCTTCTTTACCAAAAGCACTGGTGCTCCCCAAGGTGACGCACTAGGTTGAATAAAGCCTTTCTCCAACAGTTCCTCAATCTGCCGTTTCACCTCATCCTGTTCCACTAGAGCCATCCTATACGGTGCCTTAGAAATGGGTGCACTTCCCGGTTGAACAGTGATGCTGAACTCTACATCACGATGTGGGGGTAACCCAGGGAAATCTTCCAAGAACACAGTCGGATAGTCCCGAACCACAGGAATCCCTTGCACTTCCATAGGAGTCTCTTCCTTGCGGATAGTTGCCACCAGCTTAGAACATTTCCGCTTCCCTTGGAAAGTGACTTCAGGTCCTCCTGGAGCCTTCACTGTTACCGTCTTGGTCTTGCACTTAATGCTTGCACTGTACATCGACATCCAATCAATGCCAATGATAACATCGACTCCCAAGATAGTCAGCTCGATCAGATCAATGCCAAAGATTCTATCTCCAATCACGATCTTGCAATCAGCGTAATACCGATCAGTGGTCAAAGTTTCCCCTGATGGAGTAGCTACTGCTAAGATCTTGCCTAAAAAATCTTCGATTCAACTCCCAACACTTTAGCAAACTTAGGCGACACAAAAGTATGAGAGGATCCAGTATCGAACAATACAACAGCTTTCATTCCATTAAGATAGAGTTCGCCTGTTACATAATACACACCATTACATAACAGTTTCACAATATAAGCGGGAAGAAGAAATGACAAAACCACTAAACTTCAGCCCTCGTACCAGAGATGACCTGATCTGCCTCCTCAGCGTCAGCTTCCGTCAAGGCAAATACTCGCCCTGGTTGGTACGACCTCTTCCCAGTCTGCTGTATTGGCACATTGTGATTGCCAGCCCGTGGCTTGAGACATTGAAATTTGTAATGTCCCGTCTCACCACAGTTGTAGCAAGTGACTGCAGAAGGTCTCCCCACATTGTTCCCAGGTCCTCCAGCTACACTAACAGCGTTCGCCCTGTCGGTTTGAACCTCTGTGCAGATGGTTGCCTCTTGAAACACCCAGAATGTGCAGGCCTCTTTCCGGACTGCCAGTTGTTCCTCTGGTGCTGAGCAACATGGAACTGCTCCATATCCGCCTCCGTCACTGCTGTCCCTCTTCACCAGCTTGTCAAATCGCCTTGATACCAAGAGGTATCATCCGGGATCTCAAGCTCGGCCTCAAACCATGCTCGAACTTGCGAGCCTTCTTCGCCTCATCCATCACCAGTTCTGGAGCATACCTAGAGAGCTGAGTAAACTTAGTCTCATACTCCCTCACCGACATGCTGCATTGCTGAAGTGACAAAAACTCCATTGCCTTCTTCTCCTGAACATCGGAGAGGAAATAATGACTGCGGAATTCTTTCAGAAATTCCTCCCAGCCAAGCAACATACCTCCCATGGTCCTCTTCATCGACTGCCACCAAACAGTCGCATCCTTCTCCAATTGCAAAGTCGCCAACTTGACCTTGCTGCCCTCCGGTGTCTCCAACACCTCAAAGATTGTCTCCACTTGCTGAATCCAGTTGTCAGCCGCATCTGGGTCTGACTTTCCCTCGAATACAGGTGGTTTCATTCTCTTGAACGATTCCACTAGCTTAATCGCCTCGGGCACTGGATTCACCGGCCTCCTTCCTTGGTTCGTAGCTACAGCATTCAGCGACTGGTAGACCCTTGCAAGTTCGGTCTCCAGATCCAAACCTTCCCCATTCCTAGCCCCTCTTCTCGACATATTCTGATGCAAAAGATCCATTAAATTCGAAGTATAAGACAAGAATTTTAAGCCAACTTGCATTTCATTGAATTCCAAAGTTTATACATTCGAATTTAAAAACATTTCTTAACATCAGAATAGAAGATAGTAGAAACTAAGACAATCTAATCCCTACGGGTCCTCTTCGCTGCTCGAAATTCATCCCGTAGTTCATCAACTTCATCCTTCAGCACATCTGCCAAGTTCTTTCTCTTCTCAAGTTCCCAAACCCAGTGACTGAGAACAGAGAAGTCGTCCTTTCGCTTCGCCAGTTGAGCTTCCAATACTCCAACTCTCTCTTTCAGGGTTTCCACTTGCCTCTGAAGAGAAGCCACAGTGCTACTCAGAGCTGGTCCCTCTTCTTCATCGGAAGAAGAATCGTCAGATGAATCTGGAGGTGGGGTAATCTCTCGAGATTCAGGCCACTCCTCCTCATCAGAATCTGCTTGCCCAGGGTGATACTCGTCCTCAGAATCAGCCTGTCCAGGATGGTACTCTTCCTCAATAATATGCCAGTCGTCGCTTCCAGCAGGGTCGAAGTGATCAGCCATCTTAGAATAGAGAGGAAGAAGCATAAGTCATAGAGCAACACAAATGTAAGTCACTTACATTTAAATCTCCAAACTCAGACACACACTCTAATGTCCACTTCTAGGGTGTCGTTCCTTATAAATTTGTACAAGTGGGAAAGCGTTGAAAGCGTGGCTCTGATACCACTCTGTAACGCCCCGGATCCCAAATACACTGAATTCGAGATGTTCTACAGGATCTTTTCACTTTCTTCAGTACAACTTTACAAGGAATTTAAACTTTTCTTTTTACATCAGAGTTTACATCATATTACACTTTTCATTTGCACAGCGGAAGTAAAATATACACATTTACATAAATGTACAACAACATAGTAAACATCTTTATGCATCCATTCCTCTTAACATGTAATTTACCTGCATACAAAAACTGTGGGTACGTCAGTTTATTCAACCGACGATAATTATACATGGCCATCCTCTCTATGCCAGAAACAGTATAATGATTCTCATTTCTTAACAGATCACAAACTTGTTCATAGCAAAAATGTAAATCAAAAATAGGGAAATCTTAAAGATGTCGTGTTGTGATTGTGCACTTAGTCCTTAATGCAGTTGTTTAATTAGATGACACTAATGCGCACTTGTTCGGATTCTATGCATCCCATACTACATAGGTCCGAGGGCAAGCCTCTTAATCGTTCTTCATTTTTGTAGGGTTCAATCCCTCGCCATGACTTAATCTACTACTGTAATTACGGTAAGTATCTTAGATATTTTCCGACCTACGAACTCATGTCTAGGCACTCTGGAGGGAATCCCATCGCTGACATGACTCATCATGCAGACATCCTGTGGTAATTCAGCTCTCACCATAGACATGACACCACCCGTAGTCTTCAAAAATCCCACGAGCGTCGTCACTGGGACGGTACTCTGGAGTAGTATCCTCACCCAGACTCATCATGGGAATTCCTGGGATACGCTCTCGCCGCTACCCAATAGCCCTCATACTCAATATTTGTCTTTTACTTTCATCACATCTCCACTATGCACTAGTCCTTATTTTAATAGAATCATGAACCAAAATCAAAAGCTCTAGAGTTAGCCTCTCCCTAAACCGGACTTATTCATTCATTTCAGTACATGACCAACCTTGGTCTTTCAATTCTCATTTCATTTCCATTGCCGGGGGAGACTTAGCTACTCTTTTGTTTAAATTTTCAATTCACAATTTCCAATTGAGCACCTTCAGCTCATAATTCAACTTAGAGTCTCACAGACTTTCTTATCATGATCTTAGCCTTTCATGTTCATTTAATTCTCAACTCACATCTATGATTCTTTTCATATAAATTCATACAGCCATAAGAGTTCATTGACATCAATCATAAAGTTCACAACTTCCAATAGTAATCAAAAATGAAATCTCTTACATATCAAAATCCACTCTGTACAGTCGACTTGGAAGAATACCAGTCGACTCGTACAGTCAATACAAGTTCATCATAAATACTCGGGAGAGTCGACTGCTGCATACGGCCAGTCGGCTGTCCCGCACTTTCCATGTTCAAAATGTTATCCACGTGACAGTCGACTGTTACTCCATCAGTCGTCTGTCCTGGGATTTTTAATAGTACATTTCTATGTTCAGCTCAGTCGACTTGCTACACGCATTAAGTCGACTGGACAGTTTCAGAATTCAAAAATCAGGAATTATCTTTCCAACCGTTCACACATGCACTTTCATCACGGTATACATACATTCATGTTTCATAAACACCACACTTCTTACTTGTTCAGTAACATCGCAGTATGGAATTTCAAGTTACTAATATTGTCTTTTCTCTAAGGAAATACTTTAAACATGCATTTACACTTATTCATAACTTTCTTGCGAAGATGAAGATATTAATCTCAGTTCATTATACTAGGTCAACATAATGGAATATCTCATTTCATGGAATTGCCGAATAATCAAAATTAAATCAATGCACCAGTCGGCTGAACACATCGTCAGTCGACTGCACCGACCGTTCTTAGTTTTATAAATCGTCGCTAGTTCTTTTCATCCGTTCACCTTCCCTCCATCATATGTAACACGGGGGAATATGAACTTAGCAATCGTCTGCTTTGCATACATGTTTATTACCACATCATGAAAATAATTGTCTCGTACCAGTCGACTTGTTCATGTGACAGTCGACTGTACCGACCCTTTTGTTCTTATTTACAAGTCGTTATTACACTATTTGTCCTTCATGATCATCAACAGGCTCAGGCAATTTCTAATACGTTGAATTTACTTTTCACAACATGATAACAATCATAATAATCATGGTATAATTCCTACATTAGAAGTCCTGAGAAACACCCACCTTATTTGACGAGGTAATCGAAATCCAGCAAAGCTCCTTAATGTAGTGGACGCCTTCTTGCTCCTTGCTTCACACCGAACTCCAGAAGTGCTACTCGGTCTCCACAGAAAAAGCACACACAACTCTCTCACAATATTTCTCTTACAATAATGATTTTAGTGTAAAAGAGATAGGGAAAGAGAGGGGGTATTTATACTAGAAAATAAGTGGAATGGAGGGCTAGGATTTAGTAGATGGTTATAGGATCAAGGGTTAGGATGCACTAGAGGGTTGAAATAACTACCCACACTCTACAAAAACTACCCATGACTTGATCCCCACTTCTCTACTCCAACCGGCCACCAAGAGTGCTCAATGCACGTGTACATGGAGTGCACGTGCAAGAACAAGCCACACTAATCAAACTTGTATACTCATAACAAGTCTTATAAAAAGAGGGTGTTACACAAAACAAGTTGCAAAAAAAATAAAATGACTAAACCATGGGCTTAAGTTAATTTGGGCCAAAATAAGTATTTTAAAAGAAAATAAGCAAACTAACATTAGGCTTTAGGAAAATGCTTTATAGAAAACAATACTCTTTATTCATCATGTTGAGAAAAAATAGTCAACATGCTACACATGCATACCATATGTAAAAATAAATAATCTTTCATATATTCCAAAAATCAGGGTATTACATCACTCCCTCCTTAGAATAGTTCCGTCCCCGGAACTACAATCAAGAGCGAGAAAACAGAAAATACAACACAACAACAAAACAAAAGATACAAAGATATAATCAAGCAAAAAGCTCAGGATAGTCCTTCAACATCCTCTCCTCAGATTTCCAAGTAGCCTCTTCAACCAAGTGGTTTCTCCAGACTACCTTGACCATCGGTATCGTCTTATTTCTCAAGACTTTCTCTCGACGATCAACAATCTCGACAGGAGACTCAATGTAATTCAGATCCAACTGCAAACCTTCCGGCACTTCAGGCAAATGATGACTCGGATCTGGAATATAACCTCTCAGCATAGACACATGGAAGACATTGTGCACCTGAGACAACTCTTCCGGTAATTCAAGCCGGTAAGCAGTTTTCCCAATCCTTTTCAATATCTTATACGGGCCTATAAACCTCGGGGCTAACTTCCCGCCTTTGCCAAATCGAACCACACCTTTACTGGGTGATACCTTCAGAAAGACGAAGTCACCAACCTCAAACTCAAGGTCCCTTCTCCGGTTGTCTGCATAGCTTTTCTGCCTGCTCTGAGCTTCCACCAATCTCTTCCTGATCAGAACGATCTTCTCAGAAGTTTGCTGCACAAGCTCAGGACCAAACAACTAACGCTCCCCAACTTCATACCAACCAACAGGAGTCCTGCACTTCCTGCCATACGAAGCTTCGTACGGCGCCATCTCGATGCTAGCCTGAAAAATGTTGTTGTAGGCAAACTCTACCAAAGGTAAATGCCTTTCCCAACTACCTCCAAAGTCTAGTATACAACACCGAAGCATGTCCTCAAGAATACGGTTGACTCTCTCGGTCTGCCCATCGGTTTGCGGATGAAAAGCAATGCTGAAATCTGTCTTGGTACCCAAAGCTGCCTGAAGACTCCTCCAGAAATGCGAAGTAAACCGCGCATCTCGATCAGACACAATAGTTGAAGGAACACCATGAAGTCGGACAATCTCACCAACATACATCTCAGCCAACTTGTCCATCGAAGGAGTGAGTTTCATCGCCAAAAGTGAGCAGACTTGGTTAGTCGATCGACTATGACCCAAATCGCATCATTGCCTTTAGGACTCTTAGGCAATCTCGTAATGAAATCCATACTGATGTTATCCCACTTCCATTCTGGAATAGGTAACGGCTGTAATAGACCTCCGGGTCTCTGATTTTCGGCCTTGACTTGCTGACAAACCTCACACTTCGCAACAAATTCAGCCACATCCCGCTTCAAACCTGACCACCAGAAACACTGTTTGATGTCTTTATACATCTTAGTACTCCCAGGATGTACAGACAGAAGAGTAGCATGCGCCTCCTGAAGAATACTCTCTTTTAGGTCCGCCTGATTTGGAACACAGTCTATCTCCGAACCACAACACTCCATCCCTGATTTGAAATCCAGGCAACCTGCCAGCACTAACTTGCTCCTTCATCTCCAAAGTATCAGCATCACCTCTTGACTTGCAATGATCCTTGTATTCAGAGTAGGCTGAAGCCTCAACTGAGCCAAAGATGCTCCCAATCCTTGCAAGACAACCTCAATACCTGCTCGATCCAACTCCTCCATCAGATGCCTCTGAGTTGTAATCAAACTGGCCAAGCTGCTCTTGCGACTAAGTGCATCGGCAACAACATTAGCCTTCCCAGGATGATACTTAATCTCAGGTTGCATATCCTCGAGCACTTCCAACCATCTCCGCTGCCTCAGATTCAGATCCTTCTGCTGATATATATACTTCAAGCTCTTGTGGTCTGTGTACATATTCAACTTCTCCCCGTACACGTAGTGCCTCCATTGCTTCAGGGCAAAGATAATCGCAGCCAACTCCAGATCGTGAGTCGGGTAGTTCTTCTCATGTGGTCGTAGTTGCCTAGACCCATAAGCGATCACTTTTCCTTCTTGCATTAAGACACAACCAAGCCCACGATGTGAAGCATCGCTATAAACATCATACTCAACACCTGCTCTAGGCAAAGCCAAAATAGGTGCAGTAGTCAGCTTCTCTTTCAACTCCTGAAAGCTCGCCTCACATTGCTCAGTCCACTTGAAGCTCACATTCTTCTTGGTCAGTCCAGTAAGCGGTACAGCTATCTGAGCATAACCTTGAATGAATCTCCTGTAGTATCCAGTCATCCCAAGAAAGCTTCTGACTTCCTTCACTGTAGTAGGCCTAGCCCAATCTCTCACTGCCTCTATCTTCTGAGGGTCAGTTGCCACTCCCTCCTTAGAAAGGATGTGACCTAGGAATGCCACTTCAGATTTCCAGAAATCACACTTGGATAACTTGGCATACAACTTCTGCTCTTCCAGCTTCTACAAAACTGCTGCCAGATGCTCGGTGTGCTCCGCCTCTGACTTGGAGTACACGAGAATATCGTCGATAAACACCACGACGAAAGAATCAATGAACGGCCTCAGAACTCTGTTCATCAAATCCATGAAGATTGCGGGTGCATTCGTCACTCCAAATGGCATAACTAAGAATTCGTAATGCCCATGCCGAGTTCTAAATGCAGTTTTGTGCACATCTTCAGCTTTTACCCGAACTTGGTGATATCCTGATCAAAGATCTATTTTGGAGAATACAGCTGCTCCTTGTAGACGATCGAACAAGTCATCAATTCGAGAAATTGGATACTTATTCTGAATAGTGACCTTATTCAGCTCTCGGTAATCGATACACATTCTCATCAATCCATCCTTCTTCTTTACCAAAAGCACTGGTGCTCCCCAAGGTGACGCACTAGGTTGAATAAAGCCTTTCTCCAACAGTTCCTCAATCTGCCGTTTCACCTCATCCTGTTCCACTGGAGCCATTCTATACGGTGCCTTAGAAATGGGTGCACTTCCCGGTTGAACAGTGATGCTGAACTCTACATCACGATGTGGGGGTAACCCAGGGAAATCTTCCAAGAACACAGTCGGATAGTCCCGAACCACAGGAATCCCTTGCACTTCCACAGGAGTCTCTTCCTTGCGGATAGTTGCCACCAGCTTAGAACATTTCCGCTTCCCTTGGAAAGTGACTTCAGGTCCTCCTGGAGCCTTCACTGTTACCGTCTTGGTCTTGCACTTGATGCTTGCACTGTACATCGACATCCAATCAATGCCAATGATAACATCGACTCCCAAGATAGTCAGCTCGATCAGATCAATGCCAAAGATTCTATCTCCAATCACGATCTTGCAATCAGCGTAATACCGATCAGTGGTCAAAGTTTCCCCTGATGGAGTAGCTACTGCTAAGATCTTGCCTGGAAAAATCTTCGATTCAACTCCCAACACTTTAGCAAACTTAGGAGACACAAAAGTATGAGAGGATCCAGTATCGAACAATACAACAGCTTTCATTCCATTAAGATAGAGTTCGCCTGTTACATAATACACACCATTACATAACAGTTTCACAATATAAGCGGGAAGAAGAAATGACAAAACCACTAAACTTCAGTCCTCGTACCAGAGATGACCTGATCTGCCTCCTCAGCGTCAGCTTCCGTCAAGGCAAATACTCGCCCTGGTTGGTACGACCTCTTCCCAGTCTGCTGTATTGGCACATTGTGATTGCCAGCCCGTGGCTTGAGACATTGAAATTTGTAATGTCCCGTCTCACCACAGTTGTAGCAAGTGACTGCAGAAGGTCTCCCCACATTGTTCCCAGGTCCTCCAGCTACACTAACAGCGTTCGCCCTGTCGGTTTGAACCTCTGTGCAGATGGTTGCCTCTTGAAACACCCAGAATGTGCAGGCCTCTTTCCGGACTGCCAGTTGTTCCTCTGGTGCTGAGCAACATGGAACTGCTCCATATCCGCCTCCGTCACTGCTGTCCTCTTCACCAGCTTGTCAAATCGCTTGATACCAAGAGGTATCATCCGGGATCTCAAGCTCGGCCTCAAACCATGCTCGAACTTGCGAGCCTTCTTCGCCTCATCCATCACCAGTTCTGGAGCATACCTAGAGAGCTGAGTAAACTTAGTCTCATACTCCCTCACCGACATGCTGCCTTGCTGAAGTGACAGAAACTCCATTGCCTTCTTCTCCTGAACATCGGAGAGGAAATAATGACTGCGGAATTCTTTCAGAAATTCCTCCCAGCCAAGCAACATACCTCCCATGGTCCTCTTCATCGACTGCCACCAAACAGTCGCATCCTTCTCCAATTGCAAAGTCGCCAACTTGACCTTGCTGCCCTCCGGTGTCTCCAACACCTCAAAGATTGTCTCCACTTGCCGAATCCAGTTGTCAGCCGCATCTGGGTCTGACTTTCCCTCGAATACAGGTGGTTTCATTCTCTTGAACGATTCCACTAGCTTAATCGCCTCGGGCACTGGATTCACCGGCCTCTTTCCTTGGTTCGCAGCTACAGCATTCAGCGACTGGTAGACCCTTGCAAGTTCGGTCTCCAGATCCAAACCTTCCCCATTCCTAGCCCCTCTTCTCGACATATTCTGATGCAAAAGATCCATTAAATTCGAAGTATAAGACAAGAATTTTAAGCCAACTTGCATTTTATTGAATTCCAAAGTTTATACATTCGAATTTAAAAACATTTCTTAACATCAGAATAGAAGATAGTAGAAACTAAGACAATCTAATCCCTACGGGTCCTCTTCGCTGCTCGAAATTCATCCCGTAGTTCATCAACTTCATCCTTCAGCACATCTGCCAAGTTCTTTCTCTTCTCAAGTTCCCAAACCCGGTGACTGAGAACAGAGAAGTCGTCCTTTCGCTTCGCCAGTTGAGCTTCCAATACTCCAACTCTCTCTTTCAGGGTTTCCACTTGCCTCTGAAGAGAAGCCACAGTGCTACTCAGAGCTGGTCCCTCTTCTTCATCGGAAGAAGAATCGTCAGATGAATCTGGAGGTGGGGTAATCTCTCGAGATTCAGGCCACTTATCCTCATCAGAATCTGCTTGCCCAGGGTGATACTCGTCCTCAGAATCAGCCTGTCCAGGATGGTACTCTTCCTCAATAATATGCCAGTCGTCGCTTCCAGCAAGGTCGAAGTGATCAGCCATCTTAGAATAGAGAGGAAGAAGCATAAGTCATAGAGCAACACAAATGTAAGTCACTTACATTTAAATCTCCAAACTCAGACACACACTCTAATGTCCACTTCTAGGGTGTCGTTCCTTATAAATTTGTACAAGTGGGAAAGCATTGAAAGCGTGGCTCTGATACCACTCTGTAACGCCCCGGATCCCAAATACACTGAATTCGAGATGTTCTACAGGATCTTTTCACTTTCTTCAGTACAACTTTACAAGAAATTTAAACTTTTCTTTTTACATCAGAGTTTACATCATATTACACTTTTCATTTGCACAGCGGAAGTAAAATATACACATTTACATAAATGTACAACAACATAGTAAACATCTTTATGCATCCATTCCTCTTAACATGTAATTTACCTGCATACAAAAACTGTGGGTACGTCAGTTTATTCAACCGACGATAATTATACATGGCCATCCTCTCTATGCCAGAAACAGTATAATCATTCTCATTTCTTAACAGATCACAAACTTGTTCATAGCAAATGTAAATCAAAAATAGGGAAATCTTAAAGATGTCGTGTTGTGATTGTGCACTTAGTCCTTAATGCAGTTGTTTAATTAGATGACACTAATGCGCACTTGTTCGGATTCTATGCATCCCATACTACATAGGTCCGAGGGCAAGCCTCTTAATCGTTCTTCATTTTTGTAGGGTTCAATCCCTCGCCATGACTTAATCTACTACTGTAATTACGGTAAGTATCTTAGATATTTTCCGACCTACGAACTCATGTCTAGGCACTCTGGAGGGAATCCCATCGCTGACATGACTCATCATGCAGACATCCTGTGGTAATTCAGCTCTCACCATAGACATGACACCACCCGTAGTCTTCAAAAATCCCACGAGCGTCGTCACTGGGACGGTACTCTGGAGTAGTATCCTCACCCAGACTCATCATGGGAATTCCTGGGATACGCTCTCGCCGCTACCCAATAGCCCTCATACTCAATATTTGTCTTTTACTTTCATCACATCTCCACTATGCACTAGTCCTTATTTTAATAGAATCATGAACCAAAATCAAAAGCTCTAGAGTTAGCCTCTCCCTAAACCGGACTTATTCATTCATTTCAGTACATGACCAACCTTGGTCTTTCAATTCTCATTTCATTTCCATTGCCGGGGGAGACTTAGCTACTCTTTTGTTTAAATTTTCAATTCACAATTTCCAATTGAGCACCTTCAGCTCATAATTCAACTTAGAGTCTCACAGACTTTCTTATCATGATCTTAGCCTTTCATGTTCATTTAATTCTCAACTCACATCTATGATTCTTTTCATATAAATTCATACAGCCATAAGAGTTCATTGACATCAATCATAAAGTTCACAACTTTCAATAGTAATCAAAAATGAAATCTCTTACATATCAAAATCCACTCTGTACAGTCGACTTGGAAGAATACCAGTCGACTCGTACAGTCAATACAAGTTCATCATAAATACTCGGGAGAGTCGACTGCTGCATACGGCCAGTCGGCTGTCCCGCACTTTCCATGTTCAAAATGTTATCCACGTGACAGTCGACTGTTACTCCATCAGTCGTCTGTCCTGGGATTTTTAATAGTACATTTCTATGTTCAGCTCAGTCGACTTGCTACACGCATTAAGTCGACTGGACAGTTTCAGAATTCAAAAATCAGGAATTATCTTTCCAACCGTTCACACATGCACTTTCATCACGGTATACATACATTCATGTTTCATAAACACCACACTTCTTACTTGTTCAGTAACATCGCAGTATGGAATTTCAAGTTACTAATATTGTCTTTTCTCTAAGGAAATACTTTAAACATGCATTTACACTTATTCATAACTTTCTTGCGAAGATGAAGATATTAATCTCAGTTCATTATACTAGGTCAACATAATGGAATATCTCATTTCATGGAATTGCCGAATAATCAAAATTAAATCAATGCACCAGTCGGCTGAACACATCGTCAGTCGACTGCACCGACCGTTCTTAGTTTTATAAATCGTCGCTAGTTCTTTTCATCCGTTCACCTTCCCTCCATCATATGTAACACGGGGGAATATGAACTTAGCAATCGTCTGCTTTGCATACATGTTTATTACCACATCATGAAAATAATTGTCTCGTACCAGTCGACTTGTTCATGTGACAGTCGACTGTACCGACCCTTTTGTTCTTATTTACAAGTCGTTATTACACTATTTGTCCTTCATGATCATCAACAGGCTCAGGCAATTTCTAATACGTTGAATTTACTTTTCACAACATGATAACAATCATAGTAATCATGGTATAATTCCTACATTAGAAGTCCTGAGAAACACCCACCTTATTTGACGAGGTAATCGAAATCCAGCAAAGCTCCTTAATGTAGTGGACGCCTTCTTGCTCCTTGCTTCACACCGAACTCCAGAAGTGCTACTCGGTCTCCACAGAAAAAGCACACACAACTCTCTCACAATATTTCTCTTACAATAATGATTTTAGTGTAAAAGAGATAGGGAAAGAGAGGGGGTATTTATACTAGAAAATAAGTGGAATGGAGGGCTAGGATTTAGTAGATGGTTATAGGATCAAGGGTTAGGATGCACTAGGGGGTTGAAATAACTACCCACACTCTACAAAAACTACCCATGACTTGATCCCCACTTCTCTACTCCAACCGGCCACCAAGAGTGCTCAATGCACGTGTACATGGAGTGCACGTGCAAGAACAAGCCACACTAATCAAACTTGTATACTCATAACAAGTCTTATAAAAAGAGGGTGTTACACAAAACAAGTTGCAAAAAAAATAAAATGACTAAACCATGGGCTTAAGTTAATTTGGGCCAAAATAAGTATTTTAAAAGAAAATAAGCAAACTAACATTGGGCTTTAGGAAAATGCTTTATAGAAAATAATACTCTTTATTCATCATGTTGAGAAATAATAGTCAACATGCTACACATGCATACCATATGTAAAAATAAATAATCTTTCATATATTCGAAAAATCAGGGTATTACAATTAAACTCGTAGAATCGTTCAAACGGATGAAACCACCTGTGTTCGAAGGGAAGTCAGACCCTGATGCGGCTAACAAATGGAATATCAGGTAGAGACGATCTTCGAAGTGTTGGAGACCCCTGAGGGCAGCAAGGTGAAGTTGGAGACTCTGCAGCTTAAGAGGGATGCGGCTGTTTGGTGGCAGTTGATGAAGCGGACAATGGGAGGTATAGTTTTTGGCTGGGAGGAATTCTTGGAAGAATTCCGCAGTCACTATTTCCCCTCCGATGTCCAGGAGAAAAAGGCTATAGAGTTTCTGTCACTACAGCAAGGTGGCATGTCAGTCAGGGAGTATGAGACTAAATTTACTCAGCTCTCAAGATATGCTCCTAAGTTAGTGATGGATGAGGCGAAGAAGGCTCGTAAGTTTGAGCATGGTTTGAGGCCGAGCTTGAGGTCCTGGATGATACCTCTCGGTATCAGGAGGTTTGACAAGCTAGTCAAACGAGCAGCAGCCACGGAGGCAGACATGGAGCAGTTTCACACTATTCAGAGTAGAAAGAACAACTGGAACACTGGAAAGAGGCCCGCAACTGCTGGAAATGCCAGGGGACAGTCGTCAGTCTAGAGGTTCAAACCAACGGAAGCAAATGCTGTCAACATAGATGGGAGACCCGAAAACAATTGAGTGAGACCTCCTATGGTGACTTGTTTCAATTGTGGGGAGACGGGTCATTACCGATCCCAGTGCCCGAAGCTGCAGGATGTTGTTCGGAAGGGACCAACTCAGCAGGCTGGGAAGAGACCGTACCAACCAGGGCGAGTATTTGCCTTGACGGAAGCTGATGCCGATGAGGTGGATCATGTCATCACTGGTACGAGGGCAGATGTTTAGAGATTTATATTGTTTCTTTTCCCGCTTATTTAGTGAACTGTTACATGATGGGTGTGTATTATGTAACAGGAGAACTTTATTTGAATGGAATGAAAGCTGTTGTTTTGTTCGATACTGGATCCTCTCATACTTTTG
Source organism: Hemerocallis citrina (assembly GCA_017893485.1). Lineage (NCBI taxonomy): Eukaryota > Viridiplantae > Streptophyta > Magnoliopsida > Asparagales > Asphodelaceae > Hemerocallis > Hemerocallis citrina. The sequence continues at coordinate 126,303,248 of CM030363.1, read as the reverse complement.
TGTCTCTTAAATTTGCTAAAGTGTTGGGAGTTGAACCGAAGATTTTTCCAGGCAAGATCTTAGCAGTAGCTACTCCATCAGGAGAAACTTTAACCACTGATCAGTGCAATGCAGATTGCGAGATTGTGATTGGGGATAGAATCTTCGGAATCGATCGAATCGAGCTGACTATCTTGGGAGTCGATGTTATCATTGGCATTGATTGGATATCGGTGTACAGTGCAAGCATCGAGTGCAAGACCAAGACAGTAACAGTGAAGGCTCCAGGTGGACCTGAAGTCACTTTCCAAGGGAAGAAGAAGTGTTCTAGGCTGGTGGTAGCTATCCGCAAGGAAGAAATTCCTGTGGAAGTGCAAAGGATTTCTGTGGTTCGGGACTATCCGACTGTGTTCTTGGATGATTTTCCTGGGTTACCCCCACATCGTGATGTAGAGTTCAGCATCACCCTTCAACCGGGAAGTGCACCCATTTCTAAGGCACCGTATAGAATGGCTCTAGTGGAACAGGATGAGGTGAAGCGGCAGATTGAGGAATTGTTGGAGAAAGGCTTTATTCAACCTAGTGCGTCACCTTGGGGAGCACCAGTGCTTTTGGTAAAGAAGAAGGATGGATCGATGAGAATGTGTATCGATTACCGAGAGCTGAATAAGGTCACTATTCAGAATAAGTATCCTATTCCTCGAATTTATGACTTGTTCGATCGTTTACAAGGAGCTGCTGTTTTCTCCAAAATAGATCTTCGATCAGGATATCACCAAGTTCGAGTGAAAGCTGAAGATGTGCACAAAACTGCATTTAGAACTCGACATGGGCATTACGAATTCTTAGTTATGCCATTTGGAGTGACGAATGCACCCTGCAATCTTCATGGATTTGATTAACAGAGTTCTGAGGCTGTTCATTGATTCTTTCGTCGTGGTGTTTATCGACGATATCCTCGTGTACTCCAAGTCAGAGGAGGAGCACACTGAGCATTTGGCAGTAGTTTTGGGGAAGCTGGAAGAGCAGGAGTTGTATGCCAAGTTATCCAAGTGTGATTTCTGGAAATCTAAAGTGGCATTCCTAGGTCACATCCTTTCTAAGGAGGGAGTGGCAACTGACCCTCAGAAGATAGAGGCAGTGAGAGATTGGGCAAGGCCTACTACAGTGAAGGAAGTCAGGAGTTTTCTTGGATTAACTGGATATTACAGGAGATTTATCCAGGGCTATGCTCAGATAGCCGTACCGCTCACTGGTCTGACCAAGAAGAATGTGGACTTTAAGTGGACTGAGCAATGTGAAGCAAGCTTTCAGGAGTTGAAAGAGAAGCTGACTACTGCACCTATTTTAGCTTTGCCTAGAGCAGGTGTTGAGTATGATGTTTATAGCGATGCTTCACATCGTGGGCTTGGTTGTGTCTTAATGTAAGAAGGAAGAGTAATCGCTTATGGGTCTAGGCAACTAAGACCGCATGAGAAGAACTACCCGACTCATGATCTGGAGTTGGCTGCGATTATTTTTGCCTTAAAGCAATGGAGATATTATGTGTATGGTGAAAAGCTGAACATGTACACAGACCACAAAATCTTGAAGTACATCTACCAGCAGAAGGATCTGAATTTGAGGAAACGGAGATGGCTGGAGGTACTTGAGGACATTCGTCCGAAGATTAAGTATCATCCTGGGAAGGTTAATGTTGTTGCTGATGCACTTAGCCACAAGAGCAGTCTGGTGAGTTTGATTACAACTCAGAGGCAGTTGGTAGAGGAGTTGGATCGGGCTGGTATTGAAGTTGTTTTGCAAGGCTTGGGATCATCTTTAGCTCAGTTGAGGCTTCAACCGACACTGAACGAAAGGATTATTGTAAGTCTGAAGGTTGATGCGGAAATTCAGAAGATGTTGGAGCAGGTTGGTGCTGGCAAGTTGCCCGGATTTCAAATCAAGGTTGGAGTGATGTGGTTTGGAGAGAGGCTGTGTGTTCCAAATCAGGCAGACCTGAAAGAGAGTATTCTTCAGGAGGCACATACTACTCTTTTGTCGGTACATCCTGGAAGTACTAAGATGTACAAAGACATCAAACTGCATTTCTGGTGGTCAAGTTTAAAGCGGGATGTGGCTGAGTTTGTGTCGAAGTGTGAGGTTTGTCAGCAAGTCAAAGCCGAGAATCAGAGACCCGGAGGTCTATTACAACTGTTACCTATTCCGGAATAGAAGTGGGATAACGTCAGTATGGATTTCATTATGGGATTGCCCAAGAGTCCTAAAGGCAATGATGTGATTTGGGTTATAGTTGATCGACTAACCAAGTCCGCTCACTTCTTGGCGATGAAACTCACTGCTTCGATGGATAAGTTAGCTGAGTTGTATGTTGGTGAGATCGTCAGGCTTCATGGTGTTCCGTCAACTATTGTGTCTGATCGAGATGCGCAGTTTACTTCGTATTTCTGGAGGAGTCTTCAGACAGCTTTAGGTACCAAGATAGATTTTAGCACTGCTTTTCATCCCCAGACCGATAGGCAGACCGAGAGAGTCAATCGTATTCTTGAGCATATGCTTAGGTGTTGTGTACTAGACTTTGGAGGCAGTTGGGAAAGGCATTTACCTTTGGTAGAGTTTGCCTACAACAACAGTTTTCAGACTAGCATCGGGATGGCGCCGTACGAAGCTTTGTATGGCAGGAAGTGTAGGACGCCTGTTTGTTGGTTCGAAGTTGGGGAGCGTCAATTGTTTGGGCCTGAGCTTGTACAGCAGACCTCTGAAAAGATTGATCTGATCAGGAAGAGGTTGGTAGAAGCTCAGAGTAGGCCGAAGAGCTATGCAGACAACCGGAGAAGGGACCTTAAGTTTGAGGTTGGTGACTTTGTCTTTCTAAAGGTATCACCCAGTAAAGGCGTGATCCGTTTCGGTAAGAGTGGGAAGTTAGCCCTGAGGTTTATAGGCCCGTACAAGATATTGAAAAGGATCGGGAAAACTGCTTACCGGCTTGAGTTACCGGAAGAGTTGTCTCAGGTACACAATGTCTTTCATGTGTCTATGCTGAGAGGTTATATTCCAGATCCGAGTCATCATTTACCTAAAGTGCCGGAAGGTTTGCAGTTGGATCTGAATTACATCGAGACTCTTATCGAGATTGTTGATCGTCGAGAGAAAGTCTTGAGGAATAAGACGATACCGATGGTCAAGGTAGTCTGGAGAAACCATTTGGTTGAAGAGGCTACTTGGGAGTCTGAGGAGAGGATGTTGAGAGATCATCCTGAGCTTTTTGCTTGATTTGTATTTTTGAATTTTCTTATGCTTGCTTTTGTTTCTCGCTCTTGACTGTAGTTCCGGGGACGGAACTATCTAAGGAGGGAGTGATGTAATACCCCGATTTTCATTTATGAAAATTATTTATTTATTTTTGCACGTAGTGTGCACGTGCAATTTTCATAATATGAAATCTTATAATTATTTTCATTATGGATGGTGAGTATATGTATAAGTATATGTGTTCTTAATTATTTTTATAGAGGCCCTTATCTTCAAATAAACATAAGCCCAAATCTAATTTATTAATTTTTGTAAAACTATTATTTTGGCCCATCAATTTAAGCCCATGAATTATTTCTATTTTAATTACAACTTGTAATGTGGAACACCTTTTTAAAGAGTATTTTTTATAATGTACAACTTTAAAACAGAGAACTAGTGCATGCACGTGCATTACAAGTACACGTGCATGAGCATACTATTTTGGCCGGTTTTGAAAGAAGTGGGGTTAGTGCATGGGTGGTTACCTAGAGTGTGGGTAGTTACTACAACTCCTACTCTCATCCTAACCCTTGATCCTATAACCATCTACTAAATCCTAGCCCTCCATCTCACCCAAAGATTGAGTATAAATACCCCTCTCACTCAATTGTCTTTTACACTAAAATTTTATTGAAAGAAGAAAATATATTTTTAAGAGAGTTGTAAGTGAGTGTTATTGGAGGCCGGTTATCACTACTGAAGGAGTTCTTGTTTTGGCAAGGAGCAAGGAGGAGGAGTCATACTATCGCACTAGGAAGCTTTGCGGGATTTCGTTTATTTCCTCAAAAGGTGGGTGTTTCTCATGACTTCTAGAATAGAAATCATGTTAGGATTGAGATTGTTTTATTATCATGCGTGTGAAAATTTGATTGATGAATTGATGGTCATATTGAAACCCTCTATGCTATACATAAGGTGGAAAATGTGAATGAATGGTAAAGAACTAAGACATTTAGAGAAATTGGAGATTACCTGTACAGTCGACCGATCATGTTGACAGTTGACTGGTACGATGAAATAAAATATGTACAGTTCAAAATTCCATGAAATGATGCATTTTAATGTGTGCCGTTATCTCGACTTTTCCCAGCCTGTTAATTCAGGATCAATATTTATCTCCGTAGACAAATAATGAGTAAAGGATAAATGCACGATTAGAAATTTTATTTGGGTGAAAGAAAATACTGGTATTGTGAAACCTACATTTAATCGTAAACTATGTTGTGATGCTGGTAAATGGATAAGAATCGCATGTTTATGTTGACATTGAACATACTGTAGTTGAATAAAATGCTGTGTGCTAATTAAAGAACAGAAGGAAGAGATATTCCTTAATTCGAAATTAACTTTGATCAGTCGACCGAATATATGTAGCAGTCGACTATGCTGAACATTAAAAGTTTCAATTGAACTCTACAGAACAGCCGACTGGTTCGGATGAGAGTCGACTTCCCCGTAAATTATAATTAAATTTGAATGCTGCGGAACAGCCGACTGGCCATGTGCAGCAGTCGACTCTTCAGAGCAGTTTATTGAAGAACTTTCCTTAGCTGAACAAGTCGACTGAGTATGCTCTAAGTCGACTGTCCAGATCATTTTTTGATATCTCAGAATTCTAAGTTGCTTTATGATAGAGATAATGAATCTACTATTGTTGAATGATTATTTGTTGTGACAATTTAGAAGCAGTAAATTCTATTTTCCTTCGCATGAATGTGTACATGAAATGAAGTAAATCATTCTATTGAACCTATGAAAAGTTTGTATGATTGTGGAAGTTGTGAACATGAAAAGGAAAATCATTTGTGATTATGAAAATGAACTATTGGGTTTGAAAGGCTCAATTCTGGTGATTGCGAATCGAAATTGAAACTAAAGAGTAGCTAAGTCTCCCATCGGCAATTGGAAAGAGATGAATTGAAATGGAATTTGAAATGAAAGACCAAGGTTGGGTCATGTTTAATGAATGATTAAGTCCGGTATAGTGGAGAGGCTAACTCTAGAGCTTTGATTTTGTTCATGATTATAATAAAATATGGACTAGATACATAGTGGAGATGTGATGAAAGTAAGAGAAAAATACGAGTATGAGGGCCATCGGATTGGCGGTGTGAGTGTGATCCACAGGCTGCCTGCTTGATGCGTCAAGACATGGCGTGGGCACTACTCCAGAATTATCGTCCCGGTGGCAATGCTTGTGAGATGTTTGAGTGGCTATGGATGGTGCCATTGTTCCATGGCGGAGGCTGAATTGTCCATAGGTTGCCTACTCGATGCATCGTGTCAGTGCATGGGATTCTCCTTCAGGCTGCCTGGACATGGGCTCGTAGATCATAGAACATCTAAGATACTTAGTGTAGTTACCGTAGTAGATTAAGTGATGGCGAGGGATTGAACCCTATAAAATGAAGTACGATTAAGGGCTTGCCCTCGGACCTATGTAGTATGGGATGCATAGAATCTGAACAAGTGCGCATTAGTGTCATACAATATAATAACTGCATTAAGGACTAAGTGCACAATCACAACACGACATCAACAGGATAGACCCTTTTAGTTTTGTTTGTGAAAAAGTTTGTTCTTTGTTAAGAATTAAGAATCGTTATACTGTTTCTGGCATAGAGAGGATGGCCATGTATAATTTTTGTCGGTTGAATAAACTGACGCACCCACAGTTTTGTATGCAGGATAAATGGCTTGATAAAGATTAAAGGAGAACTGATGCTCATAGATAACTCGCTGTTATATCTTTGTGTAATGTTGTAAATTGCTTCCGGTGTCATTACATGTAAATTATTTGTGATATATGCTTCCGCTGTAAAATGTAAAGTGTAAAGATCTCATGTAAACTCTGATGTAAAGTAAAAAGTTTTATTTCTTTGTAAAATTGTACTAAATGAAGCGTAAAGATCCTGTGGAATCTCGAATTTAGTGTATTTTGGAATTCGGGGTGTTATAGAACTATACAAGGGTGATGCTCTATGCCTTGTGGTCAATTAGATATCTGGACAAAAGGACTAGACTACATGGTAACATTGGTCATGGATATGTTATATCAAATCACTGGCATTCCTGTTACTTGAATAGCAGTGATGTATTGCTAGATATTGCTCACTATTACTGTCAACGTAATGAGAATCTACAAGGTCACACACTTAGAATGGATCAAAATTGGATTTAAATTCATGAGATGAATTTAATTGAGAATTCTAGTAAGACTTGGACTCCTGACATGTTTGGGTAATTAATTAGATTAAATGTGCCAACTAAAATCCAAAGGCCCACACACGAATTTGACCCAGGTCAGATTGTAATCTCAACGGCCTTATTACTCTCTTAGGAACTTCCCCTTCCCACAGCTAGCACCGCGGCATGAGGAAAAGCTTGATTTGATCCATTCGTGTGGATACCATAGAGGCACTGCAATATTGTAGTGCTGTGATCGGCATACTGTAGAGACAGAAGATCCATCTTCAAGGTATAACTCCTAAACACAACTTATGGTTTTCGCATGGATCCATGGCTAGGTTTCGATATTTTTTTTTTTGTAATTTTTCTGATGCATATTTATTCAGAGATTACCATCGAAACCTAATACTTCTAGCACACAAGCCAACCCTCTTCCTCCACCTCCTCTTCATGTGGAGGACCCCCTTCCTACTCGGTAAGAACAACCGGATCAACCCTTTTAACAGCCTGCTCAGCTTCCGTACAAAGGCACCACACCGGGGGCTCCCGAAGAAGTCGTCTCTAATAGCACCGTGTCGGTGAAAATAAGGGTTCTGTCTACACTTCTACCCCCTCTACAATGTCTTCTAGGGGCACTCCAGGCATAGCAAGATTTTCTCCAGATCATACTCACCCGATATGAGGGGTTTGACCTTCGAGACCGCTTGAACAAAAAGTGAGTCTAAGATGAGGTCTCATGCCCAGAGCACCAAGAAAGCAAGAGGAGCCCTCTCTTCGAAGATAAAGGTCCAGAAGAAACCCCTCTCCTACGGGGCAAAGAAGATCTCCCTCTTTTAAGGGACGAAGGACTCCTCCCCCTTGCGGGCGAAGAAGTCTGACTTCAATAAGCCGATCAGTCCCAAGGAACAACAGAGAAGAAGAAGCACCTGTCACCATGACTGAATTCCAAAACTTCAAGGATGAGGTCCTTGAAGCCCTTCTTGTATCCCTGGCAGGATCCGACGAACTCTACTATACTCCTTCACGACAAGAGGAGTCTCGCGGATCTACTGGATACGATGAATACGGCAACATCTTCCTTCAATGCCTCTAATAGATTGAGGACTGCCTAGCACTGAAGAAACAAGAAGAGAGATGACAGAATAGAACATACCAACCCCATCTGACCCCTTCTCTAGGACGATCCTCGAGGCTCATGTCCCAATGAACTTCAAAATTTCATCTTTTGAGTCATATAATGTGAGTCTGACCTGGAAGACCACCTTGAGGGTTTCAAAACTCTCATGATAATGCACTAAGCCTATAATACCCCTAAAAATAATAAATGACTGTTTGCCTAGAAGTTAAGTAATGATGTACAAGTATGATGGTTGCACGTACTAATTATATTTCTTTATTGTAACTTGGTATGAATGGAATAAATTATTATGTCTTGAACCTAGCAATGACTAGTGTGAGCTGAAACGAGGTCAGGTTGAGACATAGGTGGAACCGAGTCTAGAACAAACCTAACTTATTCATGCTAGCATTAACAGTTGAGTGTGACCACTTTGTACGAGGGTGCACATAGGGTTTGGCCGGCCAAAATGAGAGTTAGGGTGAGGGGGTTGAGTTTTCCAAGAGTCAAGTGAGCCTCTTTAAGTGTAGGAAAGAAGTCACATGAATAATTTCAAAGGTTTCACTTAATGTGTGCATTGATAAATTATGCAAACCCCTACCCCTTCCCCTACCCATACCCCTTCCCCAACCGACCACTATAATGGGTTTGAGAGCAAGTCTCTTTCCTAAATTTTGAAAGCCATTGTTCCATAGGAGGCTGAGTTGGAGCAACGAGGAGAAGTCGGAAGTTTGGCATCGTAGGGCAACTAGTTTTCAAGCACATTAAGGTGGGTGTTCTCCCTTTCTTGTGGTTGTTATTGCTATTATACTCGAGTAGCATGATAGGTTTTGCTGTTGAAATGCTGATTGTTATCCATTCATGATTATAGAAAGCATGCTATGTGAGTAGATTACTAAAGAAGAAACGGAGTTAGTCTATAAATGTTTGCATGAGTATTTAATCTTTTGCAATAATATTATGAAGAGAACTCACTGTTTGAATGGGTTTTTATGCCATCATAGAACCATTATAGGTCGTGTTATCATTGAGAATCAACTAAGATGTTAATCAAACTAATAATAGGCATAAAACGTAGTGAACATGATGAGGAATGCTCACTGTTTTGAAGGTATAAACATTCACTGTTTGACCTATTAGTTGTTGTTTATTTTGGGGTTTTTAACGTCCTCTTTTGTGCATTATAATGCATTTTAGGAGTTAGGTCAAGTTGTTGAACGTTTGGGCTTAATAGCTTTTGAATCAAGTTTGAAAAGGGCCTAGAACGACAACGTTTTTCGTTGTTGTTGTGTTGTTCTGAGGGACTGTTTAGTCTCTATTTTGAGGGTTGTAAACACATTGTTTGGAAGCCTTTCTTGTTTTTTTAATAGATGATTAGGGTTGGGTTAAACCAGACCAAGAGAGAGCATGAAAATCGAGTCTTAAATGGAACTCAATTCAGCTCAAATATTGGCTCAGTTTGGAGAGACTTGGGGGTTATGTTTGGGCTATGTTGGGATGTGATTAGGCTCTTTTTGGGCTTCACATAAGCATTGTTTGGGCTGAGCGTAAGCTCTGATCAGGCCGGGTTTGGACTTGAATAAGTTAGGTTGTGTTTAGGTAATGTTTAGACTAAGTCTGAATCAAAGTATGGGCTAATTGTCTAGTTCGGTTCATTATAACCTGAAGACTAGTAAGGGTGATTTGGATTAGTTGTCATAATTCATTGGGAATTTGGAAGTGTGATAAAGGAGCATGTGGTTTATCAGAAAGCTAGTTCGAGAGCTAGTGATATATTGATAGGTTGTGAGACCATGAGTTGTGCAAGACCATGCGAATACGTGATAATATATAATATGGATTCTAAGGAATCGAGTGCAGTATAATATTTAGAACTAGAAATTCTAGAGTAACTAGTATCCTCTAGTTTCATTATACTAACTAGCAAAAGTTTAGGTAGTTGTAGGGAAACTTAGTTTGTAGCTATGTGCAATAACCTAGAGTGTGTAGCTTCCAGAGGCCGAGCAAGACCCAGGGTGTCGGCAGTGATGTATTTTTTTTAGGAAGCTGGAATAGGCTAGGTATGGTAGTTAATCCCTGGTGTTGTTGGCGTAAGTCTGATAAGGTGACGCTAGCTTTAGGCCGTGTTGTTAATGTTTGTAAGGATAGGCACTAGATGGAAACATGACGAAACAAGGTCGAACGAAAGATATAAGCTCAAGAATGATCCGCAAAGTGAGATAAATCTCCAGTATTTCCAGGACGAGAGCAGAAATAAGGTCCAGAATGATCTGTAGGGTGTGATAAATGTCCAATATTTCCAGGATGGGAGCTAAAACTCACCAAATGTTTGTGATTGAGGATGTACCCTAGGATGACCAAATGATGTGGGTTGTTCCCAAGAATTCTTGAGAGATAAGAAATACTCACAATACTTGGAGAGAGTATATATTCACAGAATGTCGTGTGGCGAGCGGTACCCTCAATAGAATTTATAGATACATTGGGTGATCCACGGATGCCTATGTCTTGAATATTATGTCGCATGGATAGATTTGCAAAGCGAGGGATTGAACCCTATAATGAGAAGAAACATTAGTATCCTGCATTCAGAAATTATGTTGTATGAGCAGCATAAAGTTTCAAACAAGCGTGCATTAGAAAAGAGCATTGTGCGGATTTCTGTGCATTAGACTTATAAGGTCATGACATACACTGACAAACCTACTATACATACTTAAAAATATTCATATTGTTTGGCATTAATTTGATTGTTTAGAAAGTTAGAGTTCAATGTTATCACCAGTCTTTCGTCAGTTGCACAACTGACGTGCCCACAGTTGGTAGTTTGCGGGACCTTCTGATCGTGGGAGCTGGAACTCGAGTAATGCAAAGCGTTCAAGTGAGATTTGAATCTTTGAATTATGTAATCATGATGGAAATTCATATGGAGACATTCTTTGTAACACCCCCCCAAAATTGGGATATGACAATTTTGTCCTCGTGTGTTACGCACGTATATTTTGTATCGTTACGGGTAATATCCGTAACGTATCGACTATTTATGCATTTTTGTATTCTCAAAATTTATTTTTATCCTATTTGAACCAACTCCAAAATTAAATTTTCAATCTTTGCGTTTTTACGTGCATTGCACGTGTTATCGATGCACATGTCGATTACGTATATTTTTCCGTACGTGTAATATCTTCTATGTGTTTCAATTTTTTTTTCTTTTTCGAATTTGTTTTATAAAAGAAAATTTATTTTCCTTGTGTTGTGATTAAAATATTTTTTATGTGTGGTGCACGTGTTTTCCATGCACGTGTTGATTACATTATTATTATTATTATTATTATATATATATATATATATATATATATATATATATATATATATATATATATAGTTGATGAAATATATTTTCGTGTGTTGTATTTTGATTATTTATAAACATTTTACCATTGACAAAATCGATTTCACATTTGAATAATTGTTTTACGTGCGACGCACGTGTTTACAACGCACGTGTCTGTTGTATCATCTTTCAAAATAGAATTTATGAGATGTGTGTGTGTTTTTTTTTATTCATGCATGAAAACTCTAACTTTTAATTAAATTAAACTAATTTTATTTAAATACATATTATATATATTAACATGTGTTTTAATTCAAAAATAATAATAATTATGTGAGGTGTGCACAAAGCACGTGCACGTGCACACCCAAGAAATGAGGAGCTGGCTGATTTGGGAAGTGGGGTGAGAGGAGTGGTGTAGTGGGTTGTTTAGTGGACAATTAGTTTTATTAACTACTTAATTAAATCCTATAACTATCCCCTAATCTAAAGCCTACACTACACAACTCATTTTTATCAAAATCAAATTAAAAAAAGATAGGCAGAGAGGGCTTCGGGTGACCTTGCTGGTGGTAGGATTTTGTTGGCTTTTGTGGGATTTTGGAGAGTTTTTGAAGGGGGAATCACTACTAGTACTCTTTGATAGGTGGGTGTCTCTACTTCCTTTCTAATTTGTGTTTTAAATGCATGTGTGGGTGATTTCCTTACTTTCTAGATAAATTGTAGTATCTATGTTTAATTAGTTGTGATGAATATGTGACATTAATTCTTAGATTTCTAGTGTTGCTATTTTGCATGTGGCATTGATCTTTTAGTAGCAATGACATGCTAGATGGAAAGATTCTTTATAATTTGTCAGGTTAGTAACTTGAAAATTCGTGTAGAGTTGTTGGGGTGTTGTTGGGCACATATTAGTGTGCCATGATTAGGTTGAACGAATAGAAAAATGATTTTTATGCACAAGTTGTTAAATTATACAAATAAGTTGGGAAAACAATGGGGAGAATTATAATTCGATGGGGGATGAGATTCTCTCATGAAAGTGATAAAAAAAAGGAAATGCTGATATATGAAATCTTGAATTGTAGTTAAAAGACGTAGTTTTGTTAATAAATGAAAAGTATGAGTTTATATTGTTTCTAAAAATCACCATTTACAATTTGTATGTATAAAATAATTTTTTATTGTGGTTAATATTTGTAGATAAACATTTCTGGACATTGTAGATACAATTTGTAAACTATTAAATTGGGAAAACAAATAAAATCATAAAATATATGAGAAATTAAAAATAGAATAAGAAACAGAGACTGGGGTTATTAATAATAAAACCCATTACTAATCAGTTAGGGTGCTTGGCTTGAGTGGCAAGTGGGGGCGTGGATGCGCTTGGGGTCGTCACGTGGCACTCGGCGGGCCTTTGGGGTCTCGGGTTCGAATCTGCATATGCACAATGTGCATTTTTTTTAATGTTTTTTTGGGTTTTTGAGTGTTCTTGACTTTTAAAATTTTGGAAAAAGTTACAGAAATGTTTCTAAATATTATTTAAACAATTTAAAATAATTTCTCATTGTTTTTGGGTATATGTTAGGAGTTTAAAAAATTACATTCAATCTAATGAGTTATGGGATAATCCTAAAATGAGAAATGTAAATAGGTTAAGTAAATTGATTGTAGAATTCGAACACTTTTATTAAAAATCTTGAATACGACTTTTGTGATTTAGAAAAAAATAGTTGAAGTGATTTTTGATTGAATTAAAAATACGAATATGAGATTTGAATTGAGGTTCGAGTGAATTATTTTTATTAAGTGGTTTACAAAACTTGATATTAGAAAATTGTATTCGAATTATAAATGGATAAAGTGAGAGGGTTTTTATAAATCAAAGAATGTTGGGAATGTTTCAAGTGAATGACTTGGTAGAATTAATTAAGTATTTTGTCTTCCAAAAGTTGATTTGAGATATTGTTATCTAATGCTATTGAAAGAAGTTAATTATTGCACAATCTATAAATATGAGGAAAGTGAATAAAGTGAATGAATGATGAATAAAAAAGAAGAGATTTATGTCGAGGTTAATCATAACCTAATTAATCTTTAGAATGAGATGTTTGTTGTATCTAGAGGCTTAGTGGGACCCATGTACAGGCAAGTGATGAAATTGATTAATTGATTTGAGAAATGGCTATATGGACTATTGTTCTCAGTATTTTGTTTAAGTCCGGTAAGAGGGTAAGCTAGCTCTACGTGGTATTATTTCATTCATGATTCAAATTAAGGATAGGCACTAGGAGAAGATATAATAAAACTTGGGCAAACGTAAGTGGGGTGTCTCTGTATAGTCTGACGGTGGATTCCTTGACTATAGACCCAGTTAGATGGTGGATTCCTAAACTGTGGTTGCTTGCGGGGTGAGACGATCCTCAATTAAATCTGGGACTATGATTGATTTGATGGTGGATTTCAGGATCATGAATAGTCGGGCGGATGTGAGGAAGTTCACCATTATATATGTATATACTAGGGCTGGAGCGGCACTTGCGGGATATTTGCACGACGAGGATTTCGTATATTCTGACGGTGGATTCCAGGACTGGTCTGACGGTGGATTCCGGGACCAAATTCCGTACTCGTGGAATGTATAAAACTTGATTTTGTTACCGAATGGTTTCATGGCGAGGGATTAAACCCTTTAATGTGGAGTACGTAGGTGCTTGCCCTCGGACCTATATAGTATAGGATGCATAAACTCCGAACAAGTATGCATTAATGTCATCATAGTATAACCTCTGCATTAGGCATCTAAGTCATATCATACACTGACATGTTTAGGATAGTCACTATTGTACACTTTATTATGCATTTGAGTGTGTGGTTGCTAAAGTAAGTGAGTCGCTATATTATGGCATAGTGAAGATCGCCGTGTATAGTATTGCGTCAGTTGTATGTAACTGACGTGCCCACAGTGTTCAATGCAGGGCTTGGATTGGCAAAGACTTAAAGATGAATTTGAAGCTATAGACTGTTTTAATGTTGATGTTCAAAATTGTACATGTGTTATATTGTAATCTTTATTATTCCGCTGCGGTGATGTAAAATGAACAATATTGTATAAAGAAAAGTTTTTAAATTCCTTGTAAAATTTTACGAAATGAAGTAAAGATACTGTTGTGCTACGAATTACCGTATTTTTGGAATTTGGGGCATTACAGAGTGGTATCAGAGCGGCGGGTGGAAGCGTGGTGGGTTTGAACCTACATCCATGATACCTTACACGTAGACTCACTTTTTTATTTTCTTCGTGGATTTTCTCATAGAACTTTTTAACTTTAACATTTAATATTTTTTCTAATAATTATTTTCTTATACTATTAATTCATTTTGATATTTATTGTTTTATTTAAAACCCTTAATCTTAATCTTTTAAGTTTTACTTACTCGTTTCTTTCTTATGTTTTATCCCCCTCACTTTTATGCGCTTTTACGTTGTTTATTTATTTTTGCTATTACTTTTACGTATTCTATTATGTTTTGAATTATTAATTATTTAATTATTTTTTAGAGTATCATTTTCCTTGATTATTATTTCCAATAGATTTTTGAATTTAATTTTTTTGTATGGTTACATTCACTTTACAAATACTTGATTTTTACGATGCTTCCAAGATTGAAATATTCTACTCATATAAACATGACATACCATTTTGTTTTATAGCCTATATTCGGCACTATTGTAATTACATATTATTTGTTAATTTGTTTTGTTATATTCACTTTTCACTATTTATTACAAATTAATTTTTATAGCTTCACACTTCTCTAATATGATACATACACTCACCATTTATATTTTTATTTCAATTTTTATTATTTTTACATCTTTGGTTACTACATATATCATGTATTTAAACATACTTACTAGACATATCGTTTTACACTTATATAACTATTTAAGTTTATTATCCAAATTTACTAAACTACTTAATTATTGTTCGCATTTGTATTTTCAGCCCAAGCATACATTTTATACTATTTCGTCTTATGGTTGTAAATCCTTTTCATTACTACTAACTTTATATATTCAATATTTAAAATCTATACATTTATTTTAATATTTTGACGTTGTAATTTCATTCACAACTTTTACATCTATTTTTATATCCCAAATTTCAAAATATAACATCATACTTAAATCAAACATCCCAATATCCCAGTACATATGGGGGATTACATCTTTTCATATCCAGTTTTGGTGCAACCTAGTGTCAAGAGGGCAAATCCGTAACTAGACATCAATGGTGGCAAATTGCAACTGGATGTCGGGGAGGCAAAGTCTGCAACAGAACGTCTAGAAGGCAAACTGCAGTCGGATGTCGTAGAGGCAATTCTGCAACTTGATGTCAAGGAGGCAAGCCTGCAGTTGGACACAAACGAGGCGAACCCACAACAGAAGAAGATTTTCTACCTTAATAACCCTCACTATTATTTCTATATATATTACTTACCACTATTCTATTTATGTACTATTTTATAATATTTTACAACCTAGCAATAAATCAATTACCTTATTTAGATTGATTTCTATATCTATCCTACTTGCGTATTTGCTACTTAATATCAACTATCTTGCCATCTTCTTCTTATTATTTTTAATCTTTACATGAGTTAGCATTTCATACCACTTCATCGTATTTTATTATGCTACTAATTTATCTTAGATTTGGTGGCTACTCACCTAACAAAAAAAAAAGAATCGTATTATTTATACTTTTGTTTACGATTCATAATTTATTTCTATATAATTATTTTTGTATTATTTCAATAATATATTATTATTTTGTCTACTAAGATGTCTTATTTTACTCCTACCAACCATTTATAATTTTTGTACCATAATATTGTTTGTTTCACCCTATAATTTTTACGCCTATGTACGTATATAATTTTGTATGTTGGTTTTTCTTACTCTACTTGAGAATTTGAAAGTATTTTATATGCCAACCAGTATTCTATATCTCAATTTTTTGTTGTATTTACTTTACAAATTATTTTATGATATTAACTTGTTATACAGATTTTTTTTATTGTCTATACTTTTAACTAAATTTCATGCTCGTATATTTTCCAGACTTCCTATCCAATAGTCTTCTCTTAAATTGCCAATTCAATTTTTATCATATAGTACTAGTTCAAGTTCGCGATTTCAATCATTCTATAGCTTACTACTTTAATAACTTATTAAAATATCTATTGACTATGCTTCTCTTTATTCTTTCCAATTACTTTGCTTTTCCAAATTCTTCCATAACTAATGACTTAATTTATATTTTCTTTTATTTAATACTATTTTTGTATGAAAATTTCTCTCAATCTATCCTATCTTTTATGGTCACATTTATTTTCTAATGCTATTTTTCTAGTTTTTCGTGTTCCGTTCTTATAAATTTTTGATACTTATAGTATTCTTAAATAAGTTCGCCTTATTTTCCACATTATATATTTTTTGTACTACATTTATTTTCTTAATGTTTGCAGATTTTCTATATACAATAATGATATTTTTCTTGCTGTGTACAAAATACAACTTTTTCATTAGTATGTTTTGAGGACAGAACTGTTAAGGAGGGGGGGGGGGGGGAGTGTAACACCCCACAAAATTGAGATATGACAATTTTGTCGTCCTGTGTTACGCACGTATATTTTGTATCGTTACGGGTAATATCCGTAACGTAATTTAATACGTATTTTGGATTTTGACTATTGATGCATTTCTGTCTTCTCAAAATTCATTTTTATCCTGTTTGAGCCAACTCAAATATTAAATTTTTAATCTTTACGTTTTACGTGCGATACACGTGTTATTGATGCACGTGTCGATTACGTATATTTTTTCGTACGTATAATATCTTCTATGTGTTTCAATTATTTATTTTTTTTCTTATTTGAATTCGTTTTACAAACTGAAATTCATTTTCCTCGTATTTTGATTAAAATATTTTATATGTGCGGTGCACATGTTGATTACATATATAGTTAATGAAATATATTTTTGAATGTTGTATTTCAATTATTTATAAATATTTCCCGTTGACAAAATCGATTTCACATTTGAATAATTGTTTTACGTGTGATGCACGCGTTTACAGCGCACGTGTCGGTTGTATCATTTTTCAAAATAGAATTTATGAGATGTGTGTGTGTGTTTATTTTTATTCATTCATGGAAACTCTAACTTTTAATTAAATTAAACTAATTTTATTTAAATACATATTATATATATTAACATGTGTTTTAATTCAAAAATAAAAATAATTAATTATGTGAGGTGTACACAAAGCACGTGCACGTGCACACATGAATTGTGCACACCCAAGAAATAAGGAGCCGGCTGATTTGAGAAGTGGGGGTAGTGGGTTGTTTAGTGGATAATTAGCTTTATTAACCACTTAATTAAATGCTATAACTATCCCCTATTCTAAAGCCTACTCATTTTTATCAAAATTAAATATAAAAAAAAGATAGACAGAGAGGGCTTCAGGTGACCTTGCTGCTGGTAGGATTTTGTTGGCTTTTGTGGAATTTTGGAGAGCTTTTGAAGGGGGAATCACAACTAGTATACTCTTTGATAGGTGGGTGCCTCTAGTTCCTTTCTAATTTGTGTTTTAAATGCATGTGTGGGTGATTTCCTTACTTTCTAGATAAATTGTAGTATGTATGTTTAATTAGTTGTGATAAATATGTGACATGAATTCTTAGATTTCTAGTGTTGTTATTTTGCATGTGGTATTGATCTTTTAGTAGCAATGGCATGCTAGATGGAAAGATTCTTTATAATTTGTCAGGTTAGTAATTTGAAAATTCGTGTAGGGTTGTGGGGGTGTTGTTGGGTACGTATTAGTGTACCATGATTAGGTTGAACGAATTGAAAAATGATTTTTATGCACAAGTTGTTAAATTATACAAATAAGTTGGGTAAACAATTCAAAGAATTATAATTCGATGGGGGATGAGATTCTCGCATGAAAGTGATAAAAAGAGGAAATACAAATAAAAAATCTTGAATTGTAGTTAAAAGACATAGTTTTATTAATAAATGAAAAGTACGAGTTTATATTGTTTATAAAAATCACCATTTACAATTTGTATGTATAAAATGATTTTTTATTGTGGTTAAAATTTGTAGATAAATATTTCTGGAGATTGTAGATACAATTTGTAAACTATTAAATTGGGAAAACAAATAAAATCATAAAATATATGAGAAATTAAAAATAGAATAAGAAATAGAGACTGGGGTTATAAATAATAAAACCCATTAGTAATTAGTTAGGGTGCTTGGCTTGAGTCGCTAGCGGGGCCGTGGATGTGCTTGGGGTCTCCACGTGGCGCTTGGCGGGCCTTTGGGGTCTCAAGTTCGAATCTGGCATATGCACAATGTGCATTTTTCGATGTTTTTTTGGGTTTTTGAGTGTTCCTGACGTTTAAAATTTTCGGAAAAATTACAGAAATGTTTCTAAATATTATTTAAACAATTAAAAATAATTTCTCACTATTTTTGGATATATGTTGGGAATTTAAAAAATTACATTCATACTAATGAGTTATAGAATAATCCTAAAATGTGAAATGTAAATGGGTTAAGTAAATTGATTGTAAAATTTTAACACCTTTATGAAAAATATTGAATACGACTTTTGTGACTTAGAAAAATATAGATGATGAGATTGATGATTGAATTAAAAATACGAATATGAGATTTGAATCAAGGTTCGAGTGAATTAGTTTTATTAAGTGGTTTATAAAACTTGATATTAGAAAAATTGTATTCGAATTATAAATGGATAATGTGAAAGGGTTTTAAAAAAAATCAAAGAACGTTTGGAATGGTTAAAGTGAATGACTTCAAAGAATTAATTATGTATTTTGTCATCAAAAAGTTGATTTGAGACATTGTTATCTAATGCTATTGAAAGAAGTTAATTATTGCACGACCTATAAATATGAGGAAAGTGAAAGTGAATGAATGATGAATAAAGAGTAAGATGTTTATGTTGAGGTTAATCACAACCTAATTAATCTCTAGAATGAGATGATTGTTGTATCTAGAGGCTTAGTGAGACCCAGATACCGGCAAGTGATGAAAATAATTAATTGATTTGAGAAATGGCTATGGGCTATTGTTCTCGGTATTTTGTTTAAGTCGGGTAAGTGGGTATGCTATCTCTAGGTGGTATTATTTCATTCATGATTCAAATTAAGGATAGACATTAAGAGAATATGTAATAAAACTTGGGCAAACGTAACTGGGGTGTCTCTGTATAGTCTGACGGTGGATTCCTGGACTATAGAACCAGTTAGACGGTGGATTCCTGGACAGTGGTTGCTTGCGGGGTGACGACGATCCTCAATTAAAACTGGGACTATGATTGATATAATGGTGGATTCCAGGATCATGAATAGTTGGGTGGATGGGAGATAGCTCACCATTATATATGTATATTGTTGTTGTTTTCTAGATAGCTAAATAAATAGATAAAACTAGACACAAATTATAAAAACCTCGCAAGTGCACGAATCATTTGACAAAGCGTAGCGGCAAGCAAGGGTCGATCCCACAGAGATTGTAGATTTCAACTTACTAATCAATAAAACCTAAGAAAATACCAATCATAGAGTTTTGTTCTAAAAGTCTAAAAGAAATGAAAAGATTAAAATAACTAAATTAAGAAGTGTCACAAGTTGAGTCACGAATATCTATTTAAGTAGTTGGGTATTGATTTCCACCTATAGTCAGTAATGCTAAGTCATATACTATCTACTCTAATTCGTTTCTTCCCTTAAGTATTTAGCATGGTATCTACTAAGTTGCACTTAAAGAAAGCATAAGAACAATGGAAACGAACAAACGCTCAAGGTTCTAGAAATTGGTATCAGATCTAGATCCCTTAAGTTGATTAAACCAAGAACCCCTAAAGATTTCCTTGTTACAAGTTATGAGCACGAGATACGGGTCGTCTCAATATGCTCATATAACAGATTCAGATTTACTCTACACAAACTTGATAAACTCAGATTCTGTATGGCAGTCGACTGGCTGTCACCTTCAGTCGACTGCTCTTACTACTTCTGAACAAGTTCGAGCATTATAAATCTATACCAATACTCTCAGGTTCAATCAATAAATAATATAGTAGTATTTAGAAAAAGATAAGCATCACACGACTACGGTTTCAATCTACCTAACTATGAAATTAGTTCCACATAATCATAATAAAAATATTGAAATTAATAAATTGGTTCAAGGATTGCATTACAAAAATTAGAGAGAGGAGAAAAAGATATAAAATTAATTTGCAAACCCCTCTCTGTCTTAAGAATTGTATCCAAGAATTGCCTCCTTGAACTCTGTGCCAGTCAAATCGCTGAAGTCAGCAGCTTCTGGGTTTGGGCTGAGTCAGAACGAAGAAGAAGCAGCAGGCCTATTGTCTTGGAGAACGCGCCCGGTCAGAGTCTGTCCTGTCGCACTGTGCGCCGTCACGTCAGACCCTGTCACACCGAAGCCCAGTCAGCACGCGCACTGCACTTCAAAGCCCACGTGATGGCCGCTGCTTTAATTCGAACCCCAAAACGAAGATGACAGAGAGAGACTCTGGTTATTTCTCTCTCTCTTTGTTCTTTTTGTTCGCTCGTTTCTTTGTACGCTGGCTTCCTTTGTGCGCTGCCCTTGTATTTGCTTTTATAGGAACCAGTATCATGCACGTGCGATGCACGTGGAAAAAGAAGGAAAAAAGGATAAAAAAAGGAAAATAATTTCCAAACTGATCCACTTTCGAAAATATTTACCAAACTGGTCCATTTCGAAAATATGCACGTGCGATGCACGTGGAGGAAGAAGGAAAAAGAAAGAAAAAGGAAAATAATTTCCAAACCGATCAACTTTCGAAACTATTTACCAAACTGGTCCACTTTCGAAAATATTTACCAAAGTGAGCTGGCTTCAAAATGACAGAATTAAAAAAAAAAATAAATAATGACAAATACCACTAAGGCCTTCTCCCATTATAATAGTAGAGATTGTAGACGAATTGTAGACTAGAATTTGGATATACCTTCATCTCACATGTAGATAAAAATACAAATCAGAATTTAGTTTTTTAAATTTAATTTTAATTAGATAAACTTAAAATAACAGATTTTTATCTTTTTGCCTTTATTCAAATCCATGTAAATTTATTTTTTCTTCTTTTACATCCTTATAAAAATTAAAAATCACTTTTTGCATAAAAAATCTTATTTCTTCATAAATAAATAAATAATTTAAATCTTAGAGAAACAAGACACAATATAATTGAAAACAAGCACTTTTAGTGGGTTATTGAATACAAATATTTGTATAAAAATTAGACTCATCAAATACCCCCAAACTTAAGCTTTTGCTTGTCCTCAAGCAAAAAGTAGAATCATGAACAAGGAAAAAATAATAGTAGACTCAATCCATCACACCGAGAACTCTCATTATGGAAGCATCAAAATTGCAATTAAAAATATAAACAATTGAACATAAAGTAAAACTAAGCATACTCACTTTCTCCAGTGCAATTATTTATTCATAATTCCCAACCCAATCGTGTTTGTCATGCAATTAATTTAATTAAAGTATGTAATAACTCCAGCTGTGATTATCCCTTTTCTCTACTACAAACCGAGTAGCAAACTAGAGGTTTTTTTTTTTTTTTTTTTTTTTTTTTTTTTTTTTTTTTTTTTTTTTTTTTTTGTCTCTTCTCTAAGTTGTCACTTGCCTTTTGACGCGAGTGCAAAACATTTGTGATGAATCCACCCGGTTACTCAACAAGTCACAAACTTTAAGTGCTTTGCATACTCATATTTCAAGTTGCCGTTTGACGTAAAGGTAAACATTTGTGATGAATACCCCTAGTTACTAAGCAACTCAAAACATTGGAGTAGATTGACTTTATTCATTTTTTTTTTTTTTTTTATTACTCTATTTACTTAAACTCTGTTTAGGACCAGATCAAAGGGAATAATCACCAGAAAAAGCATCACATTTGTCTTTTATGTATAATCGCATGACTCATACAATTTTGTAAGGAATTATGAAACTCAACAATCCTAAAGTAAATAAGTATACTTACTCTTACTTTATAAGAAATTGTTTATCCCAAAAAAATTATTTCAATGCTTATCTAAATGAAAAACTCAAAAGTGTAATGGTGAGATTAATTGAAATCCTTTTTTTTTTTTTTTTTTTTAAAAAAATTTGTTTTTCTTTTCTAAAAATAAATCAAAAATTTGTAAACCTTCCCCCCAAACTTGAATATCACATTGTCCTCAATGGGAAAGGAAAAAGAAAAACAAAAAGAATGCAAAAGTTCAGAAATTCTCCCCTGATTCGTCTTGAAAATTCTGCACGCGCAGCGTTCGGTATTTTGGCGATATCTGGAGCTGTAGATGTCCAAATGGGCTGAATTTTTTTTTGCTGGAAAGCTAAGAAGATAGGCTACAACTTCTCTTTGAATCACTTTTCCATATTTTGACTCCAAATTGATCAAAAACAGCCGTCAATGCATGTGTTCAAAACAGCTCCGCCCCGGCGACTTCAAATTTTCTGCAATCCTTCAAGATAAAATCAAAAAAATTAAAATAAAATAAACTAAAAGATAAATAAAATCTAAATGCAGTAAAAGAAATAAAAAAAATGATTAAAGAAATGAATAAAGAGAGAGTGTAAGTACTCCCCTGAAAATTGGGTTGCCTCCCAACAAGCGCTGTGTTTCTTGTCTTCAGCTAGACTTGATGAGTTTGTGCAATGTAGTGAATGGCTCGCGGCTCAAAACTCATCTTATTGTAAGGTTTTCCCCTCTGCCCAATCACCTTGAACGTTTGATTTTTCGTCAATGCTCCATGTGGGGGAAACCTTTGCAACATTTTATGGACCGTACCATCTTGACATCAGTTTATCAGCAATGGTCCATCTTAATGCACCATTGTGATTTTGCAAGACTCCCTGCAGCCTTGCTTCTTCATGTATCCTGAAATTTGCAGCAACTGTCACAGGTACTGTATGTTTTTCCCCCAAACGTTCATGTAGTGGCTTCAGCTCCTCATCTGGTTGCCTGGTAGCAGTCGATTTATTCAATTCACCAGTCGACTTGTTCTGTTCACCAGTCGACTTATCCTGTTCATCAGTCGGCTGGTCTGCGGGGACAAAAGCGTTATCAGTCATAATATTTTCACATGCAGGTGCGAGTTTACCTGAATATGGCTTTGGAGTTTCAAAGTGATGTACTATCTCTGCAATCCTGCCGCCATCGTATTCCTGTTCAACATGAAATAATGTTAGAGGGAGTGTAGTTGTTTCTTGTGATGGATCAACACTATTTTCCTGAAATGTTTGGTCACAAATTTCCTGAACCATATCAATATTATAACATTCATGATCATCGTGTGGAAATTGCAGTGCATCAAACATTTTAAACTCAATCTCTTCCTCTAGTGTTGTCCTTGATTGGAGCTGTTCTTGTCCTCCAGGGTTGGGTATGGTTTGTGATGGGAATTCTCCTGCCTTTCTTTCACTTAACTCCGTAGCAAGTTGACCAATTTGAAATTCCCATTTTTGAATGGCCTGTCCTTGTTGATCGCTTGTTTGCTGTTGCTGTTGGAGTAGTTGAAGAATGGTGGTTTCGAAATCCAACTTATTCTTTTCTTGTGCTGGCCTATCATACCCATTCTCACCCACTAATTGCTGCGTATGCCCTGGTGTGAATTGATTGCCTTGATGGTTTTGCCACTCTGGGTTATACGTGTTTGAAAAAAAATTGTTCTGGGGCTGGTACATTCCCAGTTCTTCGTAGTTTGTGTGCTCCTGACCTGCGAAAGAAAACATGGGACATGAATTAGTTGTATGGTTAGATTGAAAACAATTTGCACAAATTTCTTTTGGTTGGTTTTTTACGCCACCCAATGTTGAATTCACAAGCATATCAATCTTTTTGCTCATGGTTTCCATTTCTAATTGCATGTTATTATTATGAGAAATTTCGTATACTCCCTGTTTTTTCGAAAGACCCCTCCTTGTTGAGAATTGTTGTGAGTTCTCGCTGAGTTCTTCAAATAACTCTATTGCCTCCTCAGCACTCTTCCTCATCAACATTCCATTGCAACCTGCATCTACAATTGCTTTGTTAGTGTCATTTAAACCCTCATAAAATGATTGTACCTGGTCATCCTTAGGTATGTTATGCGTAGGACACTTGAAAAGCTTGTTTTTGAAGTCCTTCCACGCCTCGAAAAACAAATCGCCATCTTTTTGTTGGAAAAGTAGAATCTCCCTTTTTAGTTGTCTGGTTTTCTGGGCTGGAAAGAACTCTTTCAAGAATTTTGTTGCCAATTGCTCCCATGAATTAATTGATCCTGGTTCCAAAGAATTATACCACAACTTAGCATTAAGTTTTAAAGAAAAAGGAAACAAGATTAACCTGATTTGTTCTGGGGTAAGCCCTTGGATGCTTTGTGTCCTGCAAAGATCAAAGAAGTCTTGTAGATGTAAGTGCGGATCTTCATCTAGTCTACCATTGAAGTGGGGAACCATGCTAAGTAATTGAGGTGATAGATGCATATTTTCTGTGACTTTGGGTTGAAAAGCTATGCAAGACGGTTGCTTAATATTCTCTGGAATGAATTTGTCTTGCATTGGTACTCGATTTAATATTCTTTCACCCATTGTTGCTTTTGGATTTCTTCGCTGTGCAGTCGACTGGTCCTTGGAGACAGTCGACTGGTCTGACCCTGTTTGTGCAGAAAGTAAACTAAAAGAAAATGTTAGAAACGAAAAAGAAGAAATAAAATAAAATAAAAAGAAAAAGATTTTACTGATTTGTAAGTTAAAATACTAAACAATCCCCGGCAACGGCGCCAAAAACTTGTTGTTGTTTTCTAGATACCTAAATAAATAGATAAAACTAGACACAAATTATAAAACCCTCGCAAGTGCACGAATCATTTGACAAAGCGTAGCGGCAAGCAAGGGTCGATCCCACAGAGATTGTAGATTTCAACTTACTAATCAATAAAACCTAAGAAAATACCAATCATAGAGTTTTGTTCTAAAAGTCTAAAAGAAATGAAAAGATTAAAATAACTAAATTAAGAAGTGTCACAAGTTGAGTCACGAATATCTATTTAAGTAGTTGGGTATTGATTTCCACCTATAGTCAGTAATGCTAAGTCATATACTATCTACTCTAATTCGTTTCTTCCCTTAAGTATTTAGCATGGTATCTACTAAGTTGCACTTAAAGAAAACATAAGAACAATGGAAACGAACAAACGCTCAAGGTTCTAGAAATTGGTATCAGATCTAGATCCCTTAAGTTGATTAAACCAAGAACCCCTAAAGATTCCCTTGTTACAAGTTATGAGCACGAGATACGGGTCGTCTCAATATGCTCATATAACAGATTCAGATTTACTCTACACAAACTTGATAAACTCAGATTCTGTATGGCAGTCGACTGGCTGTCACCTTCAGTCGACTGCTCTTACTACTTCTGAACAAGTTCGAGCATTATAAATCTATACCAATACTCTCAGGTTCAATCAATAAATAATATAGTAGTATTTAGAAAAAGATAAGCATCACACGACTACGGTTTCAATCTACCCAACTATGAAATTAGTTCCACATAATCATAATAAAAATATTGAAATTAATAAATTGGTTCAAGGATTGCATTACAAAAATTAGAGAGAGGAGAAAAAGATATAAAATTAATTTGCAAACCCCTCTCTGTCTTAAGAATTGTATCCAAGAATTGCCTCCTTGAACTCTGTGCCAGTCAAATCGCTGAAGTCAGCAGCTTCTGGGTTTGGGCTGAGTCAGAACGAAGAAGAAGCAGCAGGCCTATTGTCTTGGAGAACGCGCCCGGTCAGAGTCTGTCCTGTCGCACTGTGCGCCGTCACGTCAGACCCTGTCACACCGAAGCCCAGTCAGCACGCGCACTGCACTTCAAAGCCCACGTGATGGCCGCTGCTTTAATTCGAACCCCAAAACGAAGATGACAGAGAGAGACTCTGGTTATTTCTCTCTCTCTTTGTTCTTTTTGTTCGCTCGTTTCTTTGTACGCTGGCTTCCTTTGTGCGCTGCCCTTGTATTTGCTTTTATAGGAATTGTAGACGAATTGTAGACTAGAATTTGGATATACCTTCATCTCACATGTAGATAAAAATACAAATCAGAATTTAGTTTTTTAAATTTAATTTTAATTAGATAAACTTAAAATAACAGATTTTTATCTTTTTGCCTTTATCCAAATCCATGTAAATTTATTTTTTCTTCTTTTACATCCTTATAAAAATTAAAAATCACTTTTTGCATAAAAAATCTTATTTCTTCATAAATAAATAAATAATTTAAATCTTAGAGAAACAAGACACAATATAATTGAAAACAAGCACTTTTAGTGGGTTATTGAATACAAATATTTGTATAAAAATTAGACTCATCATATATACCGGGGCTGGAGCGACACTTGCGGGATATTCGCATGACGAGGATTTCGTATAGTTTGACGGTGGATTCCAGGACTGGTCTGACGTGTAATACCCCCGCAAAATAGTATATAACTATTTTGCATTGTAATCCGTGCACGTCTGAGTATTGCAAGCGATTATATATTTTTCTAATAATTATTAGTTTTAAATTAATAAATTTCAGATATATTAGCCATTCTGAATCCAATGAGATGTACTTGGGATATCTTCTCAATTTAATTGTGGATCTACCCCGATTGTTCTAACAGGACAATCTTTGGGAAGAATAATAACTTTTATAATATATATATATATATATATATATATATATATATATATATATATATATATATATAATTTATTTTAAACCAAGTTGATACTTGAATTGAATGTGGATTTCACTTGTGCTTAGAGGTTAGGGTTAGGGTTAATTCTTCTTGATTTAGGGTATGGTGACCTAGGGTTAGGATCTAACCTTCATCTTGATCAACTCTAGGCCCATATTGATGTAGATCCAATGGTTAGCATCCTTCATGAAGAGCTTCTTCATGAAATTTCCAAGAGAGCTCTTGAAGCTTCTAGGACTTGATGTGTTGGCATTCATTTCCTCCATCCACCTCCACTAACTCAACCCTAACCCATATCCACCCTCCATCATCTTGGTCGGCCCACACCCAAACCCTAGCACCCTCCAACTTCTATAAAACCCCCACTCCATTCACATTCTCATTCTTTCATCTTATCTTGTTCCTTGTTCAAAAAAAAAGGAAAAGAAAAGGTGAAGGTTTTTTTTGTAATAGAAGAAGTTGTAGTAGAGAAGGAGAAGAGTTGTAGGAGTTAATCAGGCTTGTACAAGAGCAAGTGATCAAAGGAGGGAGCAAGCAAGGCTACAAGGAGTTCTCTTGCAAACCAAAGAAATGGGTGATCTCTAAAACTCTTAGTATTTATTTTTTTTGGTGTAAAATTTGTATGTAGTAGTAGTTAAGAACTTGGTTACCATGCATGAGTATGTGACTTGCTAAGATAAGATGAATTTGTATGGTAAAACAACTCTTACCATGATTTTGTTAGAAGAGCATGTATGAGATGTGTGGGTTTGGGATTTTCTAGTTCACAAATGGCTTGGAATTTTGGACTAAAATTTTTAGGACTTGTTATCCTATGAATCTAGAGCACACATGATTTTTTCATAATATTTGGAGTTCATTTAGTAACCCAAACACTGACTTCATTTTCGGACAGAGAGCAGATTGGAAAACTGCTGTTGAGTAAAAATATGGTGTATCTTTCAAAAATCGTAACTCAGTATTGGCAGGGTATTTTAAGCTCAAATTTTTGCTGGATGCTCTTGTATGTGTCTAGGACTATAGTTTCAAATTTTATATTTTTCTGAGATCATTTGATGGCTCAAAAAAATTTCTAAGTTACAACTGTTCTGAAAGACAGAAGCTGAATCTGTTTGTTTTGAGACTGGAATTCATCTACTCATAAATACTTGTGTGTGCATGATATTGCAATGAAATTTTTGCATTAGATTGCAGTAGGATACTACATCATGATTCTCAAATTTTAAAATTTTTAGATAGAATTTGATGGAGTATGAAAAGTAAATTGTATAAAGAGGTAGAGACCTTGTCTGAAAAGTAGATAGAATTTTA
This sequence comes from Hemerocallis citrina, assembly GCA_017893485.1. Taxonomy (NCBI): domain Eukaryota; kingdom Viridiplantae; phylum Streptophyta; class Magnoliopsida; order Asparagales; family Asphodelaceae; genus Hemerocallis; species Hemerocallis citrina. The sequence goes on along the minus strand of CM030363.1, from coordinate 126,275,125 downwards.
CGTTACGTTTGAAGAGTCATAACTCCATGTGTATTATGAATCTCGATGCAATTTTTGTGTATAATTGAATGGTATATGTTCCAGAATCTCAAATTTCATGAGCTTTGGACTTAGGTTTGATTTGTTAATGAATTTTAAAGTAGACCAGGTTCAGCTTTTGCTTAGGTTAACTGGTCTGTGAATATGTATAATTCTGGAATTATGTGTTAAGAATTTGAAAGAATGATCAACTAGAGATTTGTAGTGGAGAGTCATAGATTTCAAAAAAATCTGGAATTATGTAATTCCAGTTTCTGGTTTGAAAGTTATAATTTTTCTAAGATTGGAGCAGATCCAGTCTTAGTCGAGACCCTGTTTGTTAAATAAATCAATTTTTTTCCTGTATGTGCACCTGATAGAAATTGGAGTTTTTGAGGACTTTAATGGATGAATCTGGGGATGTGTTCAACTAGGAAGTTGTAGTAGACACTTCTACCTTTCCATAGAACCTAGATTTGTGTCTTTCCGATGAGCGAGTAGGTTTTTATGCCTTCGGCAAGGCACAGCCAGTGTACGGAAAGTACATGGGCTGATAATTGAGAGTCCTTTTAGAGCAATTAGATGGATGAATCTAATGCAGTGGTCAACTGAAGAGTTGTAGCCTAAACTCTTAGTTTTCTAGAATGGGTAATATCATGCAATTCCGAATTGTATATTGAATATTATGCTTGTTACAAGTTCAGCAACCTGCTATCTTAATCGACTCCAAGCATGTGTTAACTCAGGGACTTGAGTTCTATAAGAAATTGAGGGAGTTGTCAACTTGGGGATTGCAGTAGAATTTCCTATCCTTCTAGAAAACCTAATTTTGTTGGATTCCGATGAGTGTGGTTTGAGTTGCTGCAACTGCTTATTATTGAGTATTAAGATGTTTCAAAGTATTATCCCTTCAAAAAACTTCATTTGGGACTTATATGAGATTGTTGTGCTTAGTGCTCAGGATGGACACGTAAGTAAGAGAATAGCTACATGGTCGATTAGTGACTGATGTCTTGATGCCTGAGTCTGTCAATGGTCGGATATTGGTGTTTGCGTATGTTTACCTTCATTCAAATTTGTATGCATTCTTTGGGCGCCGATGGACTACTCGTTGAGAGTCACGGGCCGGGGATATGGTCGAAGACCTGTGAAGATATTGGAAATCGGTGAATGTTGATTCACCGTGATTATTTGCTTTCTTGACAAGACCAGTCAGACTCAACATTGTTTGATACGACACTGTGCATGATTTGAGTGATAAATGTATTTTTAAGTAAACTGTATTTAATTAAGTTTTCTTTATTGTTCGCTTGAAAGACCAAACTGGTGTTAGGGGTGATTCCCTATAATCTAACTCGTTCTAAGAGCCAGCACTAGGAGGTGTTAACAAGGGTTGTCTCTTTCTATCAAAGGGATACGGGCTGTGTCTTTTCAGTGGTGAAGAACACGGGAGTCGTATCTCGCTCTATTAATTCCTGACGTACCTTGATAAGAACAGGATGTTCCCTTGTTCTATGTTGGTGGACACGAACGAACCGTGATTTATCTTCAGTGCAATGGGTATGCTGCGGTGTATCTATAAGTTCGTCATGGCTTTTGAGAGAGGTCCGATGCAACGATTATTAGTGACAAACGGGGTAGCTCCCTAAATTTTATAACCTCCTCAATCATGTTGTACTTATCAGGAACAGGAAGTGTACAATAGTAGAAGGCAATGCATGGCGAGGGTTCAAAACCGTGGAAACTAGAGAAAACGGCTTGATCTGTACGTATGTAGTATGGGATGCATGCGTATCCAGAGTCTTGCTGACATTAGATTAAGTACATCCATTCTGTACTCTGTATTTTGCATTAGACTTCAGGTCATGGCATACACAAACACTAGAAAATTAGGATGCATGTTTCTTTTTCATTCAAGATGGTTGTGGGTATGCAAGTTGGAGATCGCAGTTTTCTTATCAGTATTGCGTCAGTAGAATTACTGATGTGCCCACTCAGTTAGGTATTGGAAATCGGAATCGAGAATGCGGGCAGCCAAATGGATGAGTGACGTACCTACCTACCATTCAAGCAAGTGCAGAGATAATCAGAGTCGCGTAGCAAGAGGCTCTAGCTGAGGGGCAAGTCTTAGGGAAGCAAATTGACCACTCAGCAGAGTTCGGCCGTGATCAATCAATTATCATTCTGGAAGACAGCTGATAGCTTCACTATAGGAGTCTAAATAATTGTAAAAGTTGTAATGAGTTAATGTAAATTGTATTCCTTGTTCAAAAATAGAACAACGGTTGTAATTAATGATGTAATGATCTTATTTGGCAAATAATTTTTTTTAAATTTCCGTGTTATGTACTATGTTGAGATGCATTTGAAGGCAGAGATTCTGATTGTGTCACAGATGTTCAGTAACGGGGATCTGGGGCGTTACAGTTGGTATCAAAGTTGACTTCAAATCATAATCTAGCATAGCAGAAAATTAAAACTTAAAATGCCAGTTAGAGACAGGTTTATGTTCAGATAGTTCGAATAATCAATATATCTGTGATTCCTCTCTAACCAGAACTAAACTCGTTTATGTTTTGCAGAATGGTGTTCAAAGATATCTTCATTAGTGATGTGTCAGTAGTAGCAGATAAACCAGTGCCTACAAAGGGATTGATGACAGTAGAGGAAGAAATAAGGGAAGATCCACAGCAGGCCAGTAAAGAAGAGAACTCACCTCCACCATCACCGGACCCAACCACGGAACAGCAGATGACACCCATCTTATATCTGAGAATGAGGAAGCTGAAGAAGCACAGGGACAAGGCAATCTGCCAGGCCAAACAGCAGATCAACACTTACTAGACACAGATTGCATGCTTAAAAGAAGAACGATAGCAACTTCAATGCGATATGACATGCTTACAGGATCATTGGTGGGAACTCCAGGAAGACATCAAGCCAAGAACTGCTGAGGAGACCATCAAGTCATGGAGAGCTGGGAAAAGAACCAAATGTTCTAAAGGAAAATGCTCCAAGAAGGCAATTACAACCAAGAAATGTTACAACTTTGGGAACTAGAAGCTGAAGAAGACCAACGCCAGTGCGGGAGCCTGTTTTCTTTGCAGTGAGTAGAGACATTATAAGTCACTATGCCCAAGGAATAAGGTTACATGTTTCAACTGCAGGAAGGTGGGGGCATATCAAGCCAAATTGCCAATAACTACAAGGGGGATGCTCATCAAGCAAGTAGCAGAACATCAGTAACAGGGGATAATAATATGTGAACTGACTATGTTTTGGTACATTTTGGAAGTCGAAGTGTGGTGTAATCTACCTTGTATTATGAATGTTCAACTCAAATATGAATGATATTATATTTTGGAAAACTTTTTGATGTACTACTTACTGGATGAATGACTTTCCCTTATAATTGTAATACCAATGGATGTTAGAAAGGCGAGTTTGCAACTAAAATATCTAGCAGATAACCTGCAGCCAAGATATCAAAGAAAAGGTATGTAACCTGATATTAGTCTAACAAGTCTGCAGCCGAACAACAAATGAGGGTACATCGCAGCATAGGAGTTGAGGAAGGACAATAAAGCTACACCAATGAATCAATATAAGACAAGAATTCGCAATGTACCAAATTAAGGAGGTACTGGTAGAAATCAGCAAAAACCAGGCATCGTCGCCAGGAGTGGATCATACCTAGACTCAAGGAAGGATCCGTCAACGACCAACTCAATAATTTTCCAAGAAGCGGCAGAGTTCTCTAAAGTCAGCTTATGATAAAGCAGCCACCAGGAGCACGCCAAGGAGGAAATCTCACCCAGACAGGGCATGACCAAGCCAAACATTCGGCAAAATCACCAAAGAAACTGCTAAGGGACTAAAGCGGTAATTCGTGACTTCGTCCTTTCTAAGGAGGGAGTGGTCACCACCAGTAGAAGTTGCAATCAAGGAGTGAATCAACATCACCGGTAAACAAGAATAAAGCAAAATAATACGGCTATTGTCTACTCCAGAGTAGAAGCAGAAGGGTGTCAGCATCAAATTTATGATGGATCTGTCCAGAAGACTGAAGAACAACAAATCAACTTGGTAGAAGACTAGTTTATCGAGAATATTACTAAGAAACTGGAGATGGTTCAGGAAAATGTCTCATGAACCATTGAAATTTGTATTTCTATTTTCCTCTCCACTAGCATCGTTATGAGGACAAAATAATTCTAACGAGGGAGTAATGTAATACCCCGCAAAATAGCATATAACTATTTTGTATTGTAATCCGTGCACGTCTGAGTATTGCATGCGATTATAGATTTTTCTAATAACTATTAGTTTTAAATTGAGAAATTTCAGATATATTAGCCATTCTGAACCTAATGAGATGTACTTGGGATATCTTCTCAATTAAACTGTGGATTTGCCCTGATTGTTCTATCAAGACAATCTTCAGAAAAAATAATAACTTTTATAAACATTATATATATATATATATATATAAAATTCATTTTAAACCAAGTTGATACTTAAATTGAATGTGGATTTCACTTGTGCTTAGGGGTTAGGGTTAGGGTTAATTCTTCTTAACCTAGGGTATGGTGACCTAGTTAGGAGCTAACCCTCATCTTGATCAACCCTAGGCCCATCTTGAAGAAGATCCAATGGTTAGCATCCTTCATGAAGAGCTTCTTCATGAAATTTCCAAGAGGGCTCTTGAAGCTTCTAGGACTTGATGTGTTGGCATTCATCACCTCCATCCACCACCACTAACTCAACCCTACCCCATCTCCACCCTCCATCATCTTGGCCGACCCACACCCAAACCCTAGCACCCTCTAACTTCTATAAAACCCCCATTCCATTCACCTTCTCATTTTTTCATCTTATATTGTTCCTTGTTCAAAAAAAAAAGGAGAAGGAATAGAAAAGGTGAAGTTTTTTTTTTTTTTTTGGTAATAGAAGAAGTTGTAGTAGAGAAGGAGAAGAGCTGTAGGAGTTAGTCAAGCTTCAACAAGAGAAAGTAAGCAAAGGAGGGAGCAAGCAAGGCTACAAGGAGTTCTCTTGCAAACCAAAGAAGTGGGTGATCTATAAAACTCAAACTTAGTATTTATTTTTTTTGGGTGTAAAATTTGTATGTAGTAGTAGCTAAGAACTTGGTTACCATGTATGAGTATGTGACTTGCTAAGATAAGATGAATTTGTATGGTAGAATAACTCTTACCATGATTTTCTTAGAAGAGCATGTATGAGATGTGTGAGTTTAGGATTTTCTAGTTCACAAACGGCTTGGAATTTTGGACTAAAATATTTAGGACTTGTTATGCTATGAATCTAGAGCACACATGATTTTTTCATAATATTTGGAGTCTATTTAGTAGCCCAAACATTGACTTCATTTTTGGACAGTAAGCAGATTGGAAAACTGCTGTTGAGTAAAAATATGGTGTATCTTTCAAAAATCGTAACTCTGTATTGGTAGGATATTTTAAGCTCAAATTTTTGCTGGATGCTCTTGTATGTGTCTAAGACAAAATTTACATTTTTTTTGGATCATTTGATGCCTCAAAAAAATTTCTAAGTTACAACTGGTCTGGAAGACAGAAGCTGAATCTGTCTGTTTTGAGACTGAAATTCATCTATTCATAAATACTTGTGTGTGCATGATATTGCAATGAAACTTTTGCAGTAGTTTGTAGTAGGAGTCTACATCCTGATTCTAAAATTTATAATTTTTAGATAGCAATTGACGGAGTTTCAAAAATAAATTGTATAATGAGGTAGAGACCCCGTCTTAAAAGCAGAGAGAATTTTACGTTAAGTTTGAAGAGTCATATCTCCCTGTGTATTAAGAATCTAGATGCAATTTTTGGATACAATTGAACGGTATATGTGTAGTTTCAGAATCTCAAATTTCATGAGCTTTGGACTTAGGGTTGATTTGTTATTGAATTTTAAAGTCGACCAGGTTCAACTTTAGCTTAGGTTAACTAGTCTGTGAATATGTGTAATTCTGAAATTATGTTTTAAGAATTTGGAAGAATGATCAACTAGAGATTTGTAGTGGAGAGTCATAACTTTCCAAAACATCTAGAATCATGTAATTCCATTTTGTGGTTTGAAAGTTATCATTTTCCTAAGATTGGGGCAGATCCAGTCTTAGTCCAGACCCTGTTTGTTAAATGAATCAAAATTTTCCCTGTATGTGCACTTGATAGAAATTAGAGTTTTTGAGGACTTTAATGGATGAATCTGGTGATGTGTTCAACTAGAAAGTTGTAATAGACACTCCTACCTTTCCATAGAACCTGGATTTGTGTCTTTCCGAAGAGCGAGTAGGTTTTTATGCCATCGGCAAGGCGCAGCCAGTGTAAGGGGAGTACACGAGCTATTGCTTGAGAGACCTTTTAGAGAAATTAGATGGATGAATCTATTGCAGTGGTCAACTGGAGAATTGTAGCCTAGACTCTTACTTTTCCAGAATGGGTAATATCACGCAATTCCGATTTGTATATTGGAAGTTGTGATTGTTACAAGTTCAGCAACCTGCTATCTTAATCGACTCCAAGCATGTGTTAACTCAGGGAACTTGAGTTCTATAAGGAATTTTAGGGAGTTATCAACTGGGGGATTGTAGTAGAGTTTCCTACACTTCTAGAAAACATTTTTTTGGATTCCGATGAGCGTAGTTTGAGTCGCTGCAACTGCTTATTATTGAGTTTTAAGATGTTTTAAAGTATTATCCCTTCTTAGAAATTCATTTGGGACTTATAAGAGATTGTTATGCTCAGTGCTCATGATAGACACTTGAGTAAGAGAATAGCTACATGGTCGATTTGTGACTGGTGTCTTGATGCCTGCGTCTGTCAATGGTTAGGTATTGGTGTTTGCGTATGTTTACCTTCATTCAAATTTGTTTGCATCATTTGGGCGCCGATGGACTACTCGCTGAAAGTCATGGGCCAGGGATATGGTCGAAGACCTGTGAAGGTATTGGAAATCGGTGAATGTTGATTCACCGTGATTATTTGATTTCTTGACAAGACCAGTCAGGCTCAACATTGTTTGATAAAACACCGTGCATGATTTGAGTGATAAATGTATTTTTCAGTAAACTGTATTTAATTAAGTTTTCTTTATTGTTCGCTTGAAAGACCGAACTAGTGTTAAGGGTGATTCCCTATAATTCGACTCGTTCTAAGAGCCAACACTAGGCGGTGTTAACCAGGGTTGTCTCTTCCTGTCAAAGGGATACGGGCTGTGTCTTTTCAATGGTGAAGAACACGGGAGCCGTATCTCGCTCTGTTAATTCCTGAGGTATCTTGATAAGAATGGGATGTTCCCTTGTTCTATGTTGGTGGACACAACGGACCATGATTTATCTTCAGCGCAATGGGTATGCTGCGGTGTCTCTGTAAGTTCGTCATGGCTTTTGAGAGAGATCCGATGCAACGATTATTAGTGACAAACGGGGTAGCTCCCCGAATTTTATAACCTCCTCAATCATGTTGTACTTATCAGGAACAGGAAGTGTACAATAGTAGAAGGCATTGCATGGAGAGGGTCCAAAACCCTGGAAACTGGAGGAAACGGCTTGATCTGGACTTATGTAGTATGGGATGCATGCATATCCAGAGTCTTGCTGACATTAGATTAAGTACATCCGTTCTGTACTCTGTATTTTGTATTAGACTTCAGGTCATGGAATACACAAACACTAGGAAATTAGGATGCATGTTTCTTTTCCATTCAAGATGGTTGTTGATATGCAAGTTGGAGATCGCAGTTTTCTTATCAGTATTGCGTCAGTAGAATTACTGACGTGCCCACTCAATTAGGTGTTGGAAACCAGAATCAGGAATGCGGGCAGCCAAATGGAGGAGCGACGTACCTACCTACCATTCAAGCAGGTGCAGAGATAATCAGAGTCACGCAACGGGAGGCTCTAGTCGAGGGACAAGTCCCAGGGAAGCAGATTGACAACTCAGCGGAGTTCGGCAGTGATCAATCAATTATCATTCTGGAAGACAAATAGCTTCACAAGAGGAGTCTAAATAATTGTAAAAGTTGTAATTAGTTAATGTATTTTGTATTCCTTGTTCAAAAGCAGAACAACGGTTGTATTTAATGATGTAATGATCTTATTTGACAAATAAAAGTTTTTAAATTTCCATGTTATTTACTGTGTTGAGATGCATTTGAAGGCAAAGATTCTGGTTGTGTTACGGATATTCGGTAACGGGGATCCGGGGTCTTACATGACGGTGGATTCCGGGACCGGAATCTGTATTAGTGGAATGTCTAAAACTTAATTTTGTTACCGAGTAGATTCATGGCGAGGGATTAAACCCTTTAATGTGGAGTACGCAGGTGCTTGCCCTCGGACCTATGTAGTATTGGATGCATAGGCTGCGAACAAGACTCGGAAAAGCCTTCCCAGTCCCAAGACTCGGAACGTTTGGCTATATTCCACTCCATCCATGGAGAACCTATGGGGGAGAGTCTTCCTCCAGGAAGGTCTTCCCTTGAGAAGTGAACTCAATGCACAACCTCCCCCCTCCAAAGGGCTAAGGGATTCCAATAACTTTCTCATAAAAGGATCTCAAAGGTGTTTAAACACCTCACTACAAAGCGCTTGTAATCAACATCTGCATGGCAAATCATGAGGTGTGTTGGATCCTAGTAGATAACGGCAGCTCGGTGAACATCGTCTTCTTGGATATCTTCGTGGGTCTTGAGCTCTAGCGAGACCATCTCAAACCCGCTAGGTACCCCCATCACGGATTCTCTGAAGCCCCAGTTCAGATTGAAGGAATAGTCACCTTTGATGTGACTGTGGGGAAAGCTCCGGCCACACAAACATGAAGGTCGCTTAAAATGCCATCTTTGGCAGACCGTGGCTCATGGCCCTTCATGCGCTGCCTCAAACTTCCACATGAAGATGAAATTTCTTACAACAGTAAGGGTAAAAGAAGTTAAAGAGAGCCAAGAAGCAGCACAGGCATGTTACACCGCTACAACGGGGGGCTCGGTCCTCCTCCTTGATGCCATGGAACACACGCAGGAGAGGGGTCAAATTAACTCTAAGCCCATGAATGAAGTAGAAGAAATTCTATTCTCTGAAGAAGAACAAGCCAATTGCTTTCGGGTAAGCAGAGCTCTCCTTACCAAGTAAAAGAAGCAACTCATTGCTTACATAAAAAGAAACCGAGACTTGTTCGCTTGGATGACATCTGACATGCCAGGCATCTCCAAAGATCTAATCATTCACCGTTTGAACGTGAACTCGGATGTCAACCCGTCCAACAAAAATGTTGTAAGTTTGCCCCTCGACAGTCAGCAAGCAGTCAAGGAGGAAGTTGAGAAGCTCCTAGCCGCCCACTTCATTCAAGAAGTTAGCTACCCCGAGTGGCTAGCAAATGAGGTAATGGTAAAGAAATCTGACTGCAAATGGAGAATATGCATAGACTTCACAAACCTAAAAAAAGTCGTATCCAAAAGACCCCTTCCCTCTACCTTGCATAGATGCCTTGATCGACTCCAACTTCGGTCACGAGCTTTTAAGCTTCATTGATGCGTTCTCGGAATACAACCAGATCCTAATGTTTCCACCAGGCATCCCGAAGGCGTTCTTCATCTCTGAACAAGGACTATATTACTGCTGAGTCATTCCCTTTGGGTTGAAAAATGCAGGAGCCACATACTAACGCTTGGCGAACCAAGTCTTCAAAGAGAAAATCGGTAGAAACATGGAAGTACGTAGATGACATGCTTGTCAACAGCCTCAAGAAAGAAGACCATGTGCCCGATCTCCAAGAAACATTTAATGTACTACATAGACATGAAATGAGACTGAATCCCTCTAAATGTGCCTTCCGGGTCTCCTCGAGGAAGTTCTTAGGTTTCATGATCAGCTAGACAGTAATTGAAGCCAACCTTGAAAAAATCTGAGCCATACTTGACATGTCTCCTCAGTTGTCATGCCCCGCTTCCCAAAAGAGAATACGGAATACGGATACGTGACTAAGTCCAGCGAATGATTTTCATCATCCTAAGCTGTTCGGAATCTTTACAACATTTCACAAGAATAATCAGAATCGGAAGCAAAAGAATCAACCAAGCATGCACATATGAATCAAAATACCAACAAGAATACTTGAAACCAAAATATATTAATCTCAAATAATCCAGATTTGAACAAGTCAAATATCCTTGGTCATATTGCCCAAATACAAATAATCCAAGTAATCAAGTATGACTGTTCAAATAGCAACAGGAAATAAAAATAATAGAAGGAAAATCATGATAGCAAAACTCCAGCATCTAGTATCTTATCTTGCCTATACCATCTGGCAACTGATCTCCAAAATCTACAATTTAACAAATTGCACGAAGAGGAAAAAGAAAACAAACTCCCGTCAATACAAGTTACGAGCTGCTTGTAGTGCAGGATACAAGTACATGGGAAAACTAATTAATAACATGGAATATGCATGATAAAAATAAAATACTAGCATAGCAAGATGAACAAGTGCAAGTGACATGTATCAAGTGTCAAGTGAACAAGTATCATGTAAACAAGTAACAATTATCACGAATCAAGTATCACGAAATCAAGTAACAAGTAACAAGTGTCAAGTATCAAGTAGCAAGTATCAAGTAATCATGGTTAAGTCTTATATTATTACTATCTAGGTAGCACTTCATGCATCCATACGTTTACTACATAGTTGCTACAGTCAATACAATTTCATTTTATATTTCATAGTGGATCATAGAGGGCAGTGTACTTAGGAATATGCTCTCAAGTAATCAAGTATCAAGCTCCAAGTAACCAGATAACAAGCTCCAAATAACCAAATAATAAGCTCCAAACAAGCTCCAAATAACTTAACAAGCTCCAAATACCCAAAATACCAAGCTCTGTGTCAAGTGTGCAAGTGTCCAGTAATCACGTGTCAAGATCCAAATAACCAATTATCAAGCTCCAAATATCACGTAGGATCAATAGATCCCCTTCCGAGTAGACGTTTCTGTATTTTCCACTATTAGATCTTTCCCTTTAAACCCCGGCTTGATTATTTATTATTATTGATGTCAAACGAGCATGTATGTGTCACGAACAGGGCAAGTATTTCATGTTATAAACAAGTAACAAGTTCAAGTTGCAAGATAAACATGTACGGGTGAAAGATAATACATAAAAGGTTAAAACAACGAAATTCCTAGTTCAGGACAGCAAGACAGTACTGCACAAAAACTGAGATTTCCGTTGCTACAAACATGCAAATCTGAATCTGTTGAAAGGCCAAGAAAATAGACTCCCGACCGAATCTAACAAATGTATATAAGTCATTTCACAAAAACATGAGTCAAAACTGAATTGAAACCAGAAAACGAGTTCAGCCAGAAATCAGAAGATTGTATTCAAAGTCAGAAAAACAGCATGAAAACTCATTAATTATATCCACGAAAAATCTGGGGTATTCCCCTATATGTACAGTGACAGAAAAATCAAGTTTCATAATTTTCAAACAAAAATATAGTCAAGTAAAATCAGAAAACATCAAGATGCAGTAGTTTTGTAAATATGTAGTTATAAACACTGCAGTACGAAAATAGCAATATCTTACAAACCATAAATCGAAATCCAAATCCGCCAAAAGGGTAATAAAATAGATACAATAGGCTAACTTTCATATTCAGAAAGATTTTAGAGACAACAAGTAGAATTAGGTCGAAAATCAGGTTCTCTACTGAACAGCGAGCAAAATCTGCTAGTATAATAATTGTTTGAAAACATAAACCGGCTTGTAAAACTCATCAAATAAACTCAAAAAAATTCAGGGGTTAATCTCAATCAGGTCTAGTTATACTGTGCAAAATTTCAAATAAAAATAATAATTTTAACATCACAATAAAAATAGATTACTCTTCAGAATTCATAGAAAACAAAATCTGGAAATCTTTCGACACCACTGTAGTAAAATAGACATTACTCGCAACTTGTAAAACAAAACAGAGATTCGTCAAAAAGGTTGGAAAATGGACAGAATTATCTACAAATCATGTTCACAAAATATTTTCAAATACTGACCTTAATAGGATCTAAAATACTGATCAAAACAGAAAAGCCAGCAAAACTGAAAATATCACATACGCACAAAATTCACTAGTTCACATAGAACTCACCCAAAACACAACCCAACATGAAATATAGTATACTAGATTTCCAAACAACATGGTATAGGGCATTTCACAAGTCTACAACAGGTCTACCACGAATAACACGAACGAGCACAAGATATCACATGAATAACACGTATATATACAACAAGAAGTGGTCAATCCTAGGTTATATCATGTCATGTATGTCGTGAGGCAACTATGGTCAAACCATCACTATAGAGACAATATCAACAAGGGGATTCACACACAAATTGTCTCTAGAACCCAACTACACTACAAGCGGTATTTAGTACTTGTATTACACAAAGAAAAGAATACAAGTTACTTGCCTGAAAGATGACGACGGAAACGACACCAAGCAAGAATAACGGGAACAGATTCCCAGGCACGAACACAACGAACAGATCACGAACCAATCACGAACACAAACCAACGAACGGATCACGATGACGATCAAAATCAAGATGATCAAACAACGATCGGGCTGATCGGCATGGATGAGATCAAGATCAACAAGATCGGACAGTCTAGATCAAGGTGATGATGAAGTTGATGATGATCGCGATCGAACGGCCAAGATCACCTTGATGGTGACGATCAAGATGATGATGATCAAAGTAGATCCGACGGTCGAGATCTTATTTAATCAAAACCCACCAAACCACAAACACACGAGAAGGGATAGCCCGGGGGAAAAGTGTGCACTGCGGTGGGATGACGCGGTTAGGGAGAGCCGAGAGGGACAGTGATGTCGGCCAGGGGAAGGTCGGGACGTGCGCTGGCTGCTGTTGCTGGAGTCCGGCGGTGCGACAAGGGAGCACAGGGGGAGCACTGACCGGATGTTGCTGAAGAGGTGTAGTTGCGGAGGAGGTTGATGAGGGCTGGCTGCATTGTGGTTGCGGCTGTGTTGTTGTCTGCCTGCGGAGGTCGTTGGTCCTGTGGCGGTGCAGCATCGCGACAGGAGGAGACCAGGGTGGCTGCAGGGTGCGGCGCGTCGAGAGGAGCTGACGACGCAGGAGGAGAGGAGACGGGAATGAGACAGGGAAAGAGGAGGGCACCGCACAGGGGAGCTACGGGATGACGGGGAAGAGAGAGCACAGGGAGAGAGAAGAGAGGCGGCGGGTGCAGTTGGAGATGAGCGGGAGGATGGGTAGCGGCTAGGTAGGGTTTCGATAGGGGGGAGATGAACAGGTGGCTGGGGGTATATATATAGGTATATAATTAGGGTTATAGAGGAGTATAAAGGAAAACAGGTTAGGGTGCAGTGGGTTAACGAGTTGGGGATGTTAACGGGTAGGGAAATGGGTTAGGGGTGAATAAACAGGGTATGGTTAATATAGGGTTTAGGTGTAGAAACGAGTGTGGGTTTAGTTATAATGGGTTTAGGTGCATACAGGTTAATGGGTAGGGGTTTATTAAAATCCAATAAGAAAACTTAAAATAACCAATAAAATATAATTTATAAAATAAAGTAATTTACATTACAATTTAGCCTTTATTTAAAATAACTACAAATATAATTTATAAATAGAACTAGGTTTTTAATAACCAATCAAAGTAATAACCATAATAAAAATAATAATAACAATAATAGTAATAATAATAATAAAATAAAAATAATAGTAATAATAATACTGAATAATAACAACAACAACAACAATAATCATAAACATAAACATAATAATAATAATACTAATAATAACCGAAAACAAATAAAATTATTGATAGATTTTAATAGAAGATCCAATAGTACAATTCGACAAAAGAATTTGAAAACCGAAAAAAAAAAATGCGAAAATTTTAAATACAGAAAATACAGTTTTGGGAAAACAGGGGTTACATCAGTCCACCATCAAAGAAGTCCAAAAGCTTAATGGACGCCTTGCCACTATTGGGCACTTCCTTTCTAAATCAGGGGAGAAGTGTCTTCCGTTCTTCAAAGCTCTCTGAGGAGCAAATAATATTGAATGGGGAGAACAACAATAAGTAGCCATTTAGCATCTCATAGCAAACCTCGTCATTCCCTCACTCCTTAACAAGCCCAAGCCGGGAAAGATCATCTACCTCTACTTGGACACTTCAGATCAGACCATTAGTATCGTCTTGGTAAGGGAAGAAGATAGAGTTCGGAAGCCAATCTATTATGAAGCAATGTACTTCATGATCCTGAGCTTCGAGAAGATGGTCTACGCATTGGTCACAGCCGCCCGAAAGCTCCACTTCTATTTTCATGCACAATCGATCTGGGTCCTCACCGATCAGCCGCTTAAACAAGTACTCTACAAGCCAAAAAGCTCCGTGCGACTCATTAAGTGGTCTACTGAATTAAGCTAGCATGATATCAGCTATCGATCAAGGACTTCAATCAAAGCCCAAGCCTTGGCCGAATCCATTGTTGAAAGCACTATCCTTGATCCCCCTGAGGAAAGAGAAAACCCCCACTCTGGAACATTTATCTTGAAGGATCCTCATGTCTCGAAGGAAGCGAGGTGAGAGTCATCTTGCTCGGTCCAAACGACTTCACTCTTTAGTACTCGATATGCCTCAACTTTCCAGCCGCCAACAATGAGGGTGAATATGAAGCACTCATTATCGGTCTCCTCCTAGCACGGAAAGCAGGGGCAGGAAGGGTTGACGTATTTAGCGACTCCTAACTAGTAGTGAAGCGAATCTGAGGTGACTATGAAGCCAAAGATGACCGCATGGTCAAATACTTGGTCTATGTAAAGAAGCTTCTAGCTACGTTCAAGTAAGTCGAAGTCACTCACATCCCTCAGAAAGAAAATGGGCAGAATGATGCCCTCTCTGAGTTATCCTCCTCCTCATTCGATAGACTCGGCCACACCATGCTTATTGAGGTCCTACTCAAGCCAAATATCGAAGAGGAAGCACTAGAGCTCATGTTTGTCACCCCCATACACCTGGATATAGTTAGACAAAACCCTTGATCGACTTCGTCGACTAGGGAGTCCTCCCAGTGAATCCCAAAGAAACAAGAAAGATCCAGGTAAAGGCTGAAAGATATACACTTGTCGAAGGAATCCTCTACAAGCTTTTCTACACCCAGGTTGACGGCCGACCTTACTTGTGATGCCTTTTCCCCGAAGAGGCAGAGAATACTCTCTGGGAGGTACATGAAGGAATAGGTGGCAGCCACTTGGGTGCAAGACCCCTCGCACGAAAAAATCTTAATCATGGATATTATTGGCCCACTCTCCTCAACGATGCCCAAGCATAACTGCCAATGCATCCATTGCTAGAAGTACTCCTCCATTAAGCGGGTGCCCCAATCCAATCTTAGCTATGTGCCAAGCCTCATCCCCTTCTCCATGTGGGGAATGAACTTACTCGGAACATTTCCCTCTGCTACTAGACAGTTGAACTTCCTAGTGGTATTCATCGAATAATTCACAAAGTTGGTTAAGGTAGAAGTGCTAGCTTCTATCAGAAAGTACTAGGTTCAACAATTCATCTAGAAGAGCATAGTTTGCTAGTTCGGGAAGAAGTACAGGAGAATACCACGAAGAGAATACCGATAGGAGAATCTCCATTCAACCTCACCTTCGGCACAGAAGCACTCATTCCTATAGAGGTTAAATTACCTTCCCCATGCATCCTCTCCTTCAATGAAATATCATAACTCAAATAACCTATGGGGCAATCTTGATCTCATTGAAGAAGTACAGGAGAAATTTTCCCTACAAAGACATATTTATCAGTAAAGGGTAGAGAAGTTTCACAACAAGAAGATTAGCCCGGCTAGCCTCAAAGAGGGGGACCTCATCCATTGAAAGCTCAAAATCTCTGACCCACGGAAGAACGAAAAGCCAGCTCCAAACTGTGAAGGACCATACAAGATTTCACAAGTGGTCCGCCAAGGAGCTTACCGACTTGAAGGCCTAGGGGGAAAGAAGATAGCAAGGATTTTTAACGCCGATTATCTGACGAAGTAAAACAATGGCACTTAACCCCTCCCTATAATAGTAGGTTTTCAATTTCTAGTAAGGCCGACAACTATAACAGCCAACACATGTAATAAAGACTAGAAATCAATACCACTTAGGTTTATCTTTTCAACACTTACAACTCATTAAGCACCTCCAAATAACGAGTTCGAAGTCCACACCCATGGATCGGAGTTGCTCTAACAACTTGGAAGCATGCAAGTTCATAACTCTACTCGCCATTCGATATGCTCCTACAACTCATTAAGAAGTTCAGGAATCCAAACCCATGTCTCAAAGTTGCTCTAGCAACTTGCATGCAAGCAAGTTCAGAGCTTAACTCGTCGTTCGATCTTCTCCCACAACTCGATAAACTCTCATACGAAAAGTTCGAAGTCCATACCCATGGCTCGAAATTGCTCTAGAAACTTGCAAGCAAGAAAGTTCATAGTCGCCATTCGATCTGTTCTCACAACTTGTTGTAGTTCAAGAATTCATACCCATGGTTCAGAGTTTCTCTAACAACTTGCAAGCAAGCAAGTTCAAAGCTCAACTCCCCATTCGTTCTGCTCCCACAACTCGTTAAACTCACATATGACAAGTTCAGAGTCCATACCCATGGCTTAGAGTTGCTCTAACAACTTGCAAGCAAACAAGTTCACAGCTCAACTCGCTATTCGATCTGATCCCCTAACATGTTAAAAGTTTAGCAGTTCATACCCATGGCTCGGAGTTACTCTAGAAACTTGCAAGCAAGCAATTTCATAGCTCAACTCGCTATTCAATTTGCTCCACAACTCGTTAAACTCATATGACAAGTTCAGAGTCCATACTTATGGTTCGGAGTTGCTCTAGCAACTTGCAAGCAAGCAAGTTCAGAGCTCAACACATCATTCGATCTGCTCCTACAACCTGTTAAAAGTTCAGAGTCCATACCCATGGCTCGGAGTTTTCCTAGCAATTTTCTAGCAAGCAAGTTCAGAGCTCAACTCGCCATTTGCACTACTCCTGAAACTTGTTAACTCTCTAAAATAACTTCTTCGGAGTCCACAGTCATGGCTCGAATTTACTCTAGCAACATACAAACAAGCAAGTTCATATAGCAACTCGCCATTCGAAATGACCCTCACAACTCGTTACCTTCTTCAATCAACAAGTTTGGGGTCCAGCCCCTCCATAGTGCTATTTCTGCAATTTGCCACGACAAAGACATAAGGAGTCCAGCTCTCCACTAGAGCCGCCCCAATCACTTTAAGAAAAAGAGTCACAACTCAAAGGAGACAAGAGACAATACTTGAACACATAGAAGATTTTTCATTTCACAACAAACGTCTTATTCCAAATTTGGAAGAGTACATTCAAAGAAAATATAAACAAGTTTACAAGTCATATCTATCCCTAGAGACAAGGAGATATTCCGGTTGAGGAACACAAGTAGCTTATGGTTTCCATTTGCTACAGAAAAACCGTCTCGGACTCTTGAACGACCACGTGAAATACCAGGCCCGCATATTGAGTCTGAGCTGAACGAGCACAAATGCGTGCTGTCCCCTCAATAGATGCCACGCTTGACAAACCGGCTACCCCACTCTGGGCATCTCTCAGATTCCTCAGGGTCCCTTGCAGTTGTAAGGCCAGTTCATTGAATGACCTCCCTTGATTTATCCCATCCAAAGAGCAAGAGGTGCTCCTGGTCCGGGTCCCCTCAAGAAGTAATTTCAGTCAATGGATCTCCACCTCCTGCTCGACAAGTCTTTCTCTGAGCTGAGCATCCTTGACCCTAATCTTTCAACGGACCATATGAATGCGAACCGAACAGTTCGGATGAGCCTTGCCCGAGTGTTCGGAGACAGTCTCCTTCAGATGAACAACCTCCAAGCTCTTCTCAAGCACTACATTCTTCAACTCATTTATCTCGGTTGTAGTTGAAAGCAAAACAACGAAGGGATTTAATCTCCAAATCCCTCTCGACGGTCGCCCCCACAAGAGGGACCTCCCCACCATGAAAACCTTCCTCCACTGTGAGGAAAGGCATCTCGCGCAGTCTATCTCTAAGATGCTCGAATTCAACGTTCCTCTTAGTCAAGCGAGCAAGCTCCACTTTTGCCCTGGATAACCTCTCCCGTAATCGAGTAAGTCCCAGCTCCACCATGCGATCCTGGTACAGAGGCAGGTAATATCATGTATAGAAGATCTCCCTCGTTGTATACGACAATCTACCAATGGGAAAGAGTAGGGAGTCACGATGGTGATAGTAAACACAGACACAAGGATAAGAGGACTCAAGAGTTCAAAACCAACGCATCAAAGGTGATTATCTACTACACAAAATACAAGTGTTGAACACAAAAAGGGTTTTCATTCTTTCAAAAGGAGAAAATACATCAAGCAGTGACCAGTCCGCTATTAGGTACATACAATACGAAAAAAAAACAAAAAACAAAACAAACAAAACAAAACAAAACTAGAATAAGAGGAGGAATTAGGGATTTACCTCAACATATGGAGGCAGAGGAGAGGAAGTCTCAGTGATCTCCTTCCCATTCACTCCCGCATCTTCCTTCACGGCTCTTCGTGTAGTGCCCCGGATCTCCGTTACCGAAAAACTGTGACACAAGAAGAATCTTTACCTTCAAATGCATCTCAACACAGTAATAACACGGAAGTTTAAAAAATACTTTTTATTGCCAAATAAAGTCATTACATCATCAATTACAACCATTATCTTGTTCTTGAACAAGGAGTACAAATTACATTAACTCATTACAACTTAATACAAAATATTCACAGACTCTACTTGTAAGGCTATCAACTGTCTTCTAGAATGGTAATCGACTGATCACCGCCTAACTCTGTTGAGTGGTTAATCTGCTTCAGTGGGATTTGCCCATCGGCTTGATTCTTCCGCTACGTGACTCTGATATTTCTGCACCTACTCGAATGGTACGACCAGTACCTAAAAGGTGGGGAACGTCAGTAATTCTATTGACGCAATGCTGATAAGAAACTGCGATCTCTAACTCGCACACCCACAAACCATCTTGAATAGAAAAAGAAACGTGCATCCTAATTTTCTAGTGTTCGTGTATGCCATGACCTTAAGTATAATGCATAATGCAAGGTACAGAAACGGATGCACTTAATCTAATGTCAGTAAGACTCTGGATACGCATGCATCCCATACTACATACATTCCAGATCAAGCCTTCTTCTCCAATTTTAGGGTTTCGAACCCTCGCCATACAAATACATTCTACTTTTGTACTCAACCTATTCCCGATAGATACAACGTGGCTGGTGAATCCTACAGTTATTACTGCTAAACACAGTGGTGTTCCCATTTGTCACTAGTGCCCCAATCCGGTCTGGATTACACCAAATGCAGTGACGATCTTACATATACACAACTGCATATCTATGGTGCCGAAGATCCATGAGACCGCAGCTCCTATGGTTCGTTCGTGCCCACCAGCATAAGAACATGACGGCCTCGAGGGTCTAATCCCCCTAGCCGACAAGGAACCCTTCCATTCTTACCACGATACTTCAGGAATTAATAGAGCGAGATACGGCTCCCGTGTGCTCAGCTAGTGAGCAGACACAACCCGTATCCCTACGACAAGAAGAGACAACCCTGATTATCACTGCCTAGCGCTGGCGGTTAGAACAAGTCGAATTATAGGGAATCACCCCTAATACCAACTTGGTCTTTAAGCAAAAAGTAAGGAAACTTTATTAAATAATAATTACTAAAATATGTTTGTCACCCAAAATCATGCACGAAGTTTTATCAAACAATTGATCCCTGACTGGTCTGTCAAAATAATAACCCGGCGAGTCAATACTTATCGGCTGCCACACTCATGTTGGTCCTTGACCAAATTCCCGGTCCATGACCCTCAGCGAGTGGTACAACGGAGCCCAAGAAATGCCTTTTACCGGCAATACTTTCAAACATGACACCAACTACTGACAGACCAAGGCTATAAAACATAAGCAAACATACTCAAAATGTGATAAAATCAATATCTTGAGTATAGCAACGCAACTAGTTCACAAGTCCATAACTTCTAATCCATGTGCTAGGATTGCATGAATTGATACCTTGGGGGAAGCTAAGAATGCCTAGGGTTGAAAGCCATAGGGTATCCGTCTACCCTAATAACTACTCAAGTCACACTTGTCCTCAACAAGGGCTTAACAACATTAAGATAAGTAACATCACCAATTATCCCAAATCGTAAGTCCATTAATCCTTAATCACAAGAGGGGAAAATGTACTCTCCAACACTTAGTCAAATTAGGATTTCCATACTAAGTTGATTCCGTCCACAAATTGAAAGGGTCATAACTCTCAAAGTACAACTCGGATTTGGGTGTTCTTGCCCATTCTGGAAAGCTAAGAATCTAGGCCACAAATTCCTAGTTGACCACTACATCAGATTCATCCATCTAATTGCTTTAAAAAGTCTCACAATCATCAGCTTGTGTACTTCCTGTACACTGGCTGCACCTTACCGATAGCATAAAGACTACTCACTCGTTGGAATGACACAATTCTGGATTATATGGAAAGCTGAACATGTCCTCTACAGCTTTTTAGTTGGCCATAATTCCAAATTATATCATTTGATTACCTTAAAACACTCATCTTTCACAGGTGTACAGAACCATATAAGAAGTGCTTAAACAACAGAGCCTGTAGCCTAAAATTGGTCTCAGTTCCATCTTGTAAAAAACATAATTATCACTATACTTGAAGGAATTTCTTGATACAAGGCTTGTTGGAAAGCTTAAGATGTCTACTATAACCTCCTAATTATACATTTCCTCAAATCTGCTCATAAAGAGCCACAGAGTTGTAATCACATCAAGGTGTCAATTCTGACTAAGTTCTGCACAGTACTCATTTAAAATTTCACAATAAATCACATGCATAACCAATGATTGTCAAACTTGTATTTTCAGAAACTAGACATCATCATGCACATCATACACAAAAGATCTTATCCTGGTTCCAAGTATTCAATGAGTTCTACTTATTTCAATCCTGCACAAAAGCTCCACTGTTTACCAGTCTCTGTCATGAATGCTCTTGCATAAACAATTTTGAACATGTATCAAATGTCATCAAAATAATTTCAATCTTTTTCTGTAGGGTCTAGTCTAACACAGGATACTACTTAAAAAATTTCAGAGACAGATCGTGCATCAATAAATTCGAAAAATTCCTTCAAATTCAGGTTTGACAAAAGACAGAACCAGTCTCTAGCTTACGACCCTGTCAACAAAAGTAATTTTATTAAAATACTAAATAAGGTCAGAAAAATTTGAAATAATTTATGTAGCCTCTAGACATGTATGAGATTAGCACTGGTAACGGATCGGGTCGGGTCGGGTAGCTCAATACCCGGACCCGGACCCGGACCCGGACCCGGTCATTGACGGGTCCAAATACTGGACCCGGACTCAGACCCATGAAATTCGGGTCCGGGTCCGGGTCCGGTTCCCCACAAGAAATGTTACCCGTTCGCTTTCGGGTCCGGGTCCGGGTCCGGGTCCGGGTCCTATTTCTAATCACGGGTCCGGTTCAGTTCCGGGTCTTTAAAGCATAACACAATATTATATAATACGACTCGTGACTGCCATAATCAGTGAGTGCCACAAAAAACTCTTTCTTGTATATAGCTTCAAGTTGTAAACATTCCCCTGAAACCAAAGGATACTATGATGTTATTGCAACTAGCTTGTACTAGGTTGCTGTAAAATTTATAGTTGTTCCACTTTAATTTATGAAAATGTCCTCAGTTATGCATTTACCTTCAATTATTGAGTACATATAGAATTTTTATTCTGCTAATAGATTTCTTGCGATAAGATCCAGGGTTTGTAGGCTGTAGCCCTATCAGTTCTGATAACAATGTACAGGTCTATTTGAGTTGGTGAATTTGTTTCTTCCTTTAATTTTCATCAAACCCTGTTTTGAGTTATAAGATATGTTTATATAGGTTCAAGTATTAATATGCTATTTGCAATATATAGATGCTAAGTTTTCCCGTACCTTGTGATGCCATCTTTGTCAATTCTATTACTTGTTATCATTTCTTGTTTCGGATACTTAAAAAGTCAGAGAAGAAAGGGTGGCAGGTTTCTGATACTTGTTTCTAATACTGCAGTTGCTAAATAATCCAAGTAGTCAATGTCCAAATCAAATAAATCTTCTAATGTTGAGATAAATCACAATATGTATATATATGCGCAAAGTATTTACAAGAACTTAGGGCAGGAATAAACAACAACATGCCTCACTGTGGGAAATGATATTACGAAAAAATAGGTGTGGCTGCAAGTACTTCCGGGAGCCCCTTGAATGATCCCTAAACCCGATGTAAGGTCTGAGAATATATTTATCTAACGGGTAACGGGTCGGATCCGGGTCGGGTCCGCTTCGTTTTTTTGTTTATTTTTCTATTGCGGGTCCGGGTCGGGTCCAATTTTAGGGGACCCAGACCCGACCCGAAATTTCAACGGGTAGTAATTTAGGACCCATACTCTACCCAAATTAGATCGGGTCGGTTCCGGTCCAACGCCGGGTCCGGGTCGGGTCCGGGTCGGGACCGGGTTTCGGGTTTTAATACCAATGCTATATGAGATCATGCTGTAAAAATTTCAAGGTCATATTCCATATATATTGCTCTCTGGAAATTCGGGAATACAGCATGCAATATGTGTTTTCTATTTTCAATTTCAGATTTTGAACAATGTACCCCTAACAATCAAACCCAAAGCTACTATTACTAATCTCATTCAAGAAATCAAACAAGGAAGTAAGAAACCAAGTGTTTGGAGAACTCTCCACCCTTCAATGAAGTTGAGAATGTGTGTAGCTGGGCCTCCTCCCTCTAGTCTTCCTCCAAGAATTCCTCCTCGATCACTTTTCTCTTCTTCTTACTTTCACTCTCTCATTTCTCTCTTTCTTTAGAAAATTTCAGAATACTGAAATGAGATTGAGGGAGAGTGTTTAAATAAAGAGAGGAGAGATGGGGGTGCTTGGGGGGGGGGGGGGGCGGGGTAGCCAAGTGGCAAGGTGGTATTTCACAAAACCATGCCCTGGCTCGTGGTATTACAGATATTTTGTTCCATGGTTCATTTCTAGCCATTGATCACGATGGAGATGTGATGGATGGCTAGATTTGAGTGCCAGGCAAAAAGAAAAATATATTTAATGTAGTATCATACAATAAGATATCTGCATATGTGCCATATATATATACTAGTATATGTACTAGTACCAATTCTCTCATTCATAAGCACAATTAAGAACATAACCATTCATATTCATATATAAATCAAGCAAAATAATTAATAATACAATATATATATATATATATATATATATATATATATATATATATATTACCTACATAAAATGCGATATATTGAATTTATATAAGAAAATATGTTTCTAAAAATTATTATTAGAAAAATACATAAGCGTGTGCAAATCTAAACTATACACGGATTATAATGCAAAATAGTAATATGCTATTTTGCAGGGTGTTACACTTCGCCCCCATGACTGTTGTCTCTCCCTACGCCATCTCCGCTTCTCCTCATCCTCCTCATCATCTAAGTCCCCCGGTACCAGCTCCTGTCCTGGATACAAACCCAGGTGGTACCCCAGTCTGTTGGAGTGGGAGACGCGCTCGATGACTTCCAAAATTGCCTTGCAGTAAGACTTCTTCATGTTGGCGAACATGTGGTCCTCCGCCTCGGCTCTAACTCGAGTGACTGGATTCTCCTTCTCCTTCATTGCTGCCTCCTCCTTCCTCTACACTTTCACCTCAAGCTGAACAACCCGCTGATCTAGGGCCACCCCCCAAAGGCCTGCAACCTCCCAGGCCTACGACCTTCGCCTTCTCCGAGTTGGCTCTGTCGACCAATAACCCCCAACGCCTCCCATCCTCTTCCACCTATTGGAACATGTTGCTAAGGTGGGAGGTGATTTACAAGAAAAGAAGACAATGAACTTCAGAACTTGGAAAAATATACAAGAGCTTAAAAAAATGTACAGAATAAACAAAATTACTATACTCACCGACACGTTGGCCCTAGCCAACTCCATGGCAGACGAGCCAGGTCCCTCCACAGCCATCCTAGCCTTGTCCTTCGGGGTCGATAGATGTCGGATAGCTTCCATACAGCTATCCCCATCCCGGAGAAAGACGTCGTGCATCTTGATGGTCAATTCGGGGCGTAGACCGACCTAAGCCTGTCGGGGAGGATCTTCTCGACTGTAGCAGAGTCAGGGCCTGGTGCTCTTTCTTAAGCACAGAAGCCAGGGTGAGACCCCTCAGGGCGAGACTCCTGGTGGACTTCTGGGGTGAGCCCAGATCTGCTGCAAGGGTGGAGGTCGAGGAGCTCCTAGCCGCCTTAGCGCTCTCAGGCCTAGTCACCATTTGCTTCCTCTTTTATCCCTCAGGCACTTTGGAGAAGAGCCCGGTACACTTCCCCATTGTTACCACGAAATTCATACTCTCTGCCTTTGCCGAAGGAAAACAAGGGAGAATATGTGAAAAGAAAAGAAAAGAAAAGAAAGTATAATACTAAGTGTTGAAATAAAGGAAAGCAATTTAAAAGCTAAAGTCGTACTAGGGTACATCGAGCTCAAACCCCTCTAGAAGATGGCCTCCTTCGTAACCTACCTCCACTTCAATGACTCCCGCTTGAGAAGTTCTTCATTCATTTTTTTCTCAGCCTCACTCAGTACTGGCTCCGCTTTCATCCTCCTTGGAACAAGGGTTAGTCGGGATCTCCCACTGCTCCTTGGAACAAGCCTCTTAATCATTCTTCATCTTGTAGGGTTCAATCCCTCGTCATGACTTAATCTACTACTGTAACTACCGTAAGTATCCCAGATGATCTATGAGTACGAGCTCATGTACAGAAAAACTGGAGGGGAATCCCATGTCATGTCACGACGCATTGTGAAGACTATCTATGGACAATTCAGCCTCCTTCATGGCACATGATCCTCTCGCAGTCACCAAACACCCCACAAGCGTCGCCAAGATCCTGATAATTGCGGAGTAGTGCCCACGTCATGTCACGACGCATTGTGAAGATAAACTGTGAATCACACCCACATCGTAGACTCGAGGCCCCCATACTTGTGTTTTCCTCTCACTTTCATCACCTCTTCACTATGTACTAATTCTTAATGAAATCATGAACAAAATCAATCTCTTAGAGTTAGCCATCTCACTACTACCGGTCTTATTTCTTTTATTTTACAATGACCCAAACTTGGTCTTTTCAATTTCAATAATCATATTTCATCACTTTTCACTTGCCGGTGTGAGTTTTGGCTACACCCTAATTTTCAATTTCAATTCACAAATTCACATATTTGAGTTGTCATACTCAATAACATTTCTCTTTTCCAATCACATGATTTCTAAATTTTCATGAGTCAATAACCATACATGGAGTTCAATTATACATCATGTATTTCATAACCAACATCACAAAAAATCTAGTTAAAGTGAATATTCACAAACTCGTTATTGTCACACTATTCTTTAACAAGAATAATTCATACAAAACTTCACAACATATACTTTCTTTCTTCCAATTTTTTCTTTTCTAATACTTATCTCACTTTCTTCACAAAACGCATTTTTACGAAAATATACGAGTGCAAAACTATAGTCCCAACTACACTTTTATTTTCAAAAATACACTTTATTTCATTCTAATAACTCCCAATAATTTTTCATAAGTCACACATGATTTTAAAATAATAATAGTATTTTTTTCGGAATTTTTACACATCAAGAAACCCAAAAAAATCACTTTTTCATAAAAATTAACATTCTGACAAAGTCAGGAATCGATCCAGCGACCCAAGAGAACACAGCCGCGCGAGCTAGCCATCTGGCTACTTGCGCTCATCGATATAAGAAGAAGTCAGAGAGTTTTATACTCTCGGTCTGAAAATTGGTTTGATTTTAAACGCACATAAAAAGATTGGTGTTCTCAAGTATCGAACTAGTGACCTCAACCCAACACACCCGCACTATTGTAGCGCTAAAGAGCTCACCGACCACTTAAGCTATAGGCTCAAGTTTTCTTGACTACAACTCGTATTTTATTTAAATTAACTCTCTGTTCAATTAGAACATTTCGATGTTCAAAAGCTCTTATTTTAGTTTTGCTTTTACTAAAATTCCTGTAAATCTCCAGAATGTCTATTTAAACATAATTTAATACACCAGTAATTTAAAATAATTTTTCCAGTAACTAAACACATATTTTTCATACAATTAATTTAGATTGTATACTACTATTTCCATATCTCATTTTGACATTTCTCGTACGACTTAATATTAATATTTCCTACATTAATTCCCTGTTTGTCTTCCTTTTATAAACCCAAAAGCATATTTTAATTTACTCATTCTAAACATTATCACGAAAATCCATCTAAGCACATAAAGCAACAATTTCCTCCTACTAGCATTTGTACTTAGTTTTGATATTGACAACAAATTTTAATTCACACATTCCATAGCTACAACCGATTCACATACAACTTAAGATTCATGACGAAATAGCATGCAATCTATTTAGCATCAATTCAATCAACTAACAAGTCATTTTTTCCAATTAAGTGTACTCTTATTAATTTCTTTCATGCATTATCGTTTCAATCAACCTTAACATGGTATCTAGTTAGAAATATAGAAAATAACCCACCTTATTTGGAGAGAAGATTTTGCAACACCTCCTAAACAAAAGAGTCCTTCTCGAACTTGCCAAACGAACGCTCCTCCTCCTCCTTGATGTGCAACCGAACCTTCCAAGATTGCAACCCGAGAGCTTCTAGTAGTGTAGTAGCCGGCCTCCCTTGTTGCAAGCACACACTCACCCACTCTCTCAATATTTTATCTCACTTCTTACTAATAAATTACTACTAACAATTGTATTCTCTACTATAGGTTTTTGGAGAAATGAAGAGTGCAAGAATAACTAGGCTAGGGGGAGGGGGGGGGTTATTTATACTAAATTTTGGAGCAAATGAAGGGGTAGGATCAATCTAGGGGTTAAGGATAAAAGGCTAGGATTTAAGGGGAAGTTGTAGTAACCAACCATGATACAAACAACTACCACCCACAACTCCACTTGTCTTTTTCCCTTTCCCTCCCATTCAAAACCGGCCACACAAGGTGCCCCATGCACGTGTACGTGAAATGCACGTGCATTTACTAGTTCCCCATATAAAAAGTTGTACATTTTATTTTTTTTACAAAAATGATCTATAAAAATAGTCTACATTACAAGTTGTAATTAAAAGGAAAAATAAATTCATGGGCTTTTAATTAATGGGCTAAATTTAGTTTACAAAATAAATTAGATTTGGGCTATAAAAGGACTTATGTTTATTTGAAGAAAATGGGCCTTAATAAAAACAATTAGAGAACACATACGCATATATATATATATATATATATATATATATATATATATACTCATTGTCTAATGAAAATAATTATAAGATTTTATACTACAAAAATTGCACGTGCACAATACGTGCAAAAATAATAAATTTCATATATATATATATATATATATATATATATATATATATATATATATATATACTCATTGTCTAATGAAAATAATTATAAGATTTTATACTACAAAAATTGCACGTGCACAATACGTGCAAAAATAATAATTTTCATAAATGAAAATCGGGGTATTACAACACTCCCTCCTTAGAATAGTTCCGTCACCGGAACTACAGTCAAGAGCGAGAAACAAAACACTCACAACAAGCACATGAAAATACAAAATACAAATCAAGCAAAAAGCTCAGGATAATCCTTCAACATCCTCTCCTCAGACTCCCAAGTAGCCTCTTCAACCAAATGGTTTCTCCAGACTACCTTGACCATCGGTATTGTCTTATTCCTCAAGACTTTTTCTCGACGATCAACAATTTCGACAGGAGACTCGATGTAATTAAGATCCAAATGCAAACCTCCCGGCACTTCAGGCAAATGATGACTCGGATCTGGAATATAACCTCTTAGCATAGACACATGAAAGACATTGTGCACCTGAGATAACTCTTCCGGTAACTCAAGCCGGTAAGCAGTTTTCCTGATTTTTTTCA
The DNA here is from genome assembly GCA_017893485.1 of Hemerocallis citrina. NCBI lineage: Eukaryota > Viridiplantae > Streptophyta > Magnoliopsida > Asparagales > Asphodelaceae > Hemerocallis > Hemerocallis citrina. The sequence continues at coordinate 126,246,805 of CM030363.1, read as the reverse complement.
ATATCTTGTACGGGCCTATAAACCTCGGGGCTAATTTCCCGCCCTTGCCAAATCGAATCACACCTTTACTAGGCGATACTTTCATAAAGACGAAGTCACCTTCCTCAAACTCAAGGTTCCTTCTCCGGTTGTCTGCATAGCTCTTCTGCCTGCTCTGAGCCTCTACCAACCTTTTCCTGATCAGATCAATCTTTTCAGAGGTTTGCTGCACAAGCTCAGGCCCAAACAATTGACGCTCCCCAACTTCAAACCAACAAACAGGCATTCTGCACTTCCTTCCATACAAAGTTTCGAACGGCGCCATTCCAATGCTAGTCTGAAAACTATTGTTGTAGGCAAACTCTACGAAAGGTAAATGCCTTTCCCAACTGCCTCCAAAGTCTAGTACACAACACCGAAGCATATCCTCAAGAATACGGTTGACTCTCTCGGTCTGCCCATCGGTCTGGGGATGAAAAGCAGTGCTGAAATCCGTCTTGGTACCCAAAGTTATCTGAAGACTCCTCCAAATATGCAAAGTAAACCGCGCATCTCGATCAGACACAATGGTCAACGGAACACCATGAAGCCTGACGATCTCACTAACATACGTATCAGCTAACTTGTCCATCGAAGCAGTGAGTTTCATCGCCAAGAAGTGAGCAGACTTGGTTAGCCAGGTCGACTATAACCCAAATCGCATCGTTGCCCTTAAGACTCTTAGGCAAACCCGTGATGAAATCAATACTAATGTTATCCCACTTCCATTCTGGAATAGGTAATGGTTGCAGTAGACCTCCAGATTTCTGATTCTCGGCTTTGACTTGTTGACAAATCTCACACCTCGACACAAATTTAGCCACATCCCGTTTCGAACCTGACCACTAGAAATACTGTTTAATGTCCTTATACATCTTGGTACTCCTAGGATGTACAAACAAAAGAGTAGCATGTGCCTCCTGAAGAATACTTTCTTTCAAGTCCGATTGATTCGGAACACACAGCCTCTCACCAAACCACATCACTTCATCCCTAATTTGAAATCCGGGCAACTTGCCAGCACCCACCTGCTCCTTCATCTTCTGAATATCTGCATCTTCCTTCTGACTTGCAATAATCCTTTCGTTCAGTGTCGGTTGAAGCCTCAACTGAGCTAAAGATGATCCCAAGCCTTACAGAACAACTTCAATTCCAGCCCGATCCAACTCCTCTGCCAACTGCCTCTGAGTTGTAATCAAACTCGCCAAACTGCTCTTGCAGCTAAGTGCATTAGCAACAACATTAGCCTTCCCAGGGTGATACTTAATCTCTGGACGAATGTCCTCAAGTACCTCCAGCCATCTCCTTTGCCTCAGGTTTAGATCCTTCTGCTGATAGATGTACTTCAAGCTTTTATGGTCTGTGTACATGTTCAACTTCTCACCATACACATAATGCCTCCATTGCTTCAAGGCGAAGATAATCGCAGCCAACTCCAGATCATGAGTCGGATAATTCTTCTCATGCGGCCTTAGTTGCCTAGACCCATAAGCGATTACTCTTCCTTCTTGCATTAAGACACAACCAAGCCCACGATGTGAAGCATCGCTGTAGACATCATATTCAACACTTGCTCTAGGCAAAGCCAAAATGGGCGCAGTAGTCAGCCTCTCTTTCAACTCCTGAAACCTTGCCTCGCACTGTTCGGTCCACTTGAAGTTCACATTCTTCCTGGTCAGACCAGTGAGTGGCACGGCTATCTGAGCGTAGTCCTGGATAAATCTCCTGTAATATCCGGTTAGTCCAAGAAAACTCCTGACTTCCTTCACTGTAGTAGGCCTTGCCCAATCTCTCACTACCTCTATCTTTGAGGATCAGTTGCCACTCCCTCCTTAGAAAGGATGTGACCTAGGAATGCCACTTCAGATTTTCAAAAATCACACTTGGACAACTTGGCATACAACTCATGCTCCTGAAGCTTCCTCAATACTGTTGCCAGATGCTCCGTGTGCTCCTCCTCTGACTTGGAGTACACGAGAATATCGTCGATAAACACCACGACGAAAGAATCAATGAACGGCCTCAGAACTCTGTTCATCATGTCCATGAAGATTGCAAGCGCATTCGTCACTCCAAACGGCATAACTAAGAATTCATAATGCCCGTGTCGAGTTCTGAACGCAGTTTTATGCACATCTTCAGCTTTCACTCGAACTTGATGATATCCTGATCGAAGATCTATTTTGGAGAAAACAGCTGCTCCTTGTAGACGATCGAACAAGTCATCAATTCATGGAATAGGATATTTATTCTGAACAGTGACCTTATTCAGCTCTCGGTAATCGATGCACATCCTCATCGAACCATCCTTCTTCTTTACCAAAAGCACCAGCGCTCCCCAAGGTGACGCACTCGGTTGAATAAAGCCTTTCTCTAATAGTTCCTCAATCTGCCGTTTGATCTCATCCTGCTCCATAGGTGCCATCCTATATGGTGCTTTGGAAATAGGTGCACTCCCTGACTGAATAGTGATGCTGAACTCTACATCACGACGTGGGGGTAACCTAGGCAAATCTTCCAAGAACACGGTTGGATAATCCCGAACCACAGGAATCTGCTGCACCTCTGCAGGAATCCCTTTCTTCTGGCTAATAGCAACAACCAACTCTGAACATCTCCTCTTCCCTTGGAAAGTGACTTCAGGTCCTCCTGGAGCCTTCACCGTTACTGTCTTGCTCTTGCACTCGATATTCACACTGTACACCGACATCCAATCAATGCCAATGATAACATCGACTCCCAAAACATTCAGCTCGATCAGATCGATCCCAAAAATTTGATTTCCAATCACAATCTCGCAGTCAGCATAGTACCGATCAGTGGTTAGAGTCTCCCCTGATGGAGTAGCTACTGCTAAAATCTTGCCTGGAAAGATTTTCGGTTCAACTCCCAAAACTTTAGCAAATTTAGGTGACACAAAAGTATGAGAGTATCCAGTATCGAACAAAACAACGGCTTTCATTCCATTCAAATAAAGTTCTCCTGTTACATAATGCACACTCATTACGTAACAGTTCACTAAATAAACGGGAAAGAAAAATAACAAGAACCTCTAAACGTCCACCCTCGTATCAGTGTTGACATGATCTACCTCATCGACATCAGGTTCAGTCAAGGCAAATACTCGCCCCTGCTGGTACGGTCTCTTTCCAGCCTGCTGAGTTGGTCCCCTTTGGACGACATCCTGCAACTTCGGGCACCGGGATCGGTAGTGACCTGTCTCCCTACAATTGTAACAAGTCACCACAGGAGGTCTCACCCATGCATTTCTGGATCTCCCATCTATGTTGACCGCATTCGCTCCCGTTGGTTTGAACCTCTAGGCTGACGGTTGTCCCCTGGTACTCCTAGCAACTACGGGCCTCTTCCCCATGTTCCAGTTGTTCTTTCTATTCTGAACAGCGTGGAACTGCTCCATGTCTGCCTCCGTGGCTGCCGCTCGTTTGACTAGCTTGTCAAACCTCCTGATACCGAGGGGTATCATCCTGGACCTCAAGCTCGGCCTCAACCCATGCTCGAACTTACGAGCCTTCTTCGCCTCATCCATCACTAATTCGGGAGCATACCTTGAGAGCTGAGTGAATCTCGTCTCATACTCCCTAACCGACATACTACCCTGCTGTAGTGATAAAAACTCCATGGCCTTCTTCTCCTGGACGTCTGAGGGAAAATAATGACTGCAGAATTCTTCCAAAAATTCCTCCCAGCCAAGAAAAATATCTCCCATCATCTGCTTCATCGACTGCCACCATACAGCCGCATCCTTCTCGAACTACAGAGTCGCCAACTTCACCTTGCTGCCTTCAAGGGTCTCCATGACTTCGAAGATAGTCTCTACCTGCCGGATCCAGTTGTCAACCGCGTCAAGGTCTGACTTCCCCTCAAATATCGGTGGTTTCATCCACTTGAATGATTCCACGAGTTTGATTGCTTCGGGTACTGGATTCACAGGCACCCTTCCTTGGTTCTGATTCATGGCAACGGCACTGAGTGTCTGATAGACCTTCGCTAGTTCCGTTTCCAAGTCCAGACCTTCACCATTTCTTGCTTTTCGTCTAGCCATATTCTGATGCAAAAGATCCATTAAATTCGAAGTATAAAACATGAATTTTAAATCAACTTTTCATTTCATTGAATTTCAAACTTTATACATTCGAATTGAAAACATTTCTTGACATCAGAATAAAAGCAGTAGATGACACAACGGTCTAACTCCTACGGTTCCTCTTCGCTTCACGAAGCTCTCCCCGTAGTTCCTCCACTTCCTCCTTCAGTATATCGGTCATGTTTTTCCTCTTCTTGAGTTCCCATACACGATGACTGAGAACCGCAAAGTCATCCTTGCGCTTCGCCAACTGACCCTCTAATAGTCTGACTCTCTCCCGCAGAGTTTCTACCTACCTCTGAAGAGATATCACAAGACTACTTGGAACTAGTTCTTCCTCATCAGAAGAATCATCAGATGAGTCCGGAGGTGGGGTGATCTCTCGGGGCTCAGGCCATTCCTCTCCGTCGGAGTCTGCTTGTCCTGGGTAGTACTCTTCCTTGAAATCTTCTTGTCCAGGATAATATTCTTCCTCTATGATATGCCAATTGTCGTCTCCAGCAGGATCGAAGTGATCAGCCATCTTAGAAAAAGGGAGAAAGAAGCATAAGTCATAGAGCAACACAAATGTAAGTAACTTACATTTAAATCTCTAGACTCAACACACACTCTAATGTCCACTTCTAGGGTATCGTTCCTTATAAATTTGTACTAGTGTGAAGCGTGGCTCTGATACCACACTGTAACACCCCGAATTCCAAAATACAACTGAATTCGAGATTCCACAGGATCTTTACGCTTCTTTCGTACAATTTTACAAGGAATTTAAAACTTTTCACTTTACATCAGAGTTACAATGAAATCTTTACACTTTACATTTTATAACATTTATATAAAAATACAACAATATTTGAATAATCTCTAAGCATCAGTTCTCCTTTAATCTTTATCAGACCATTTATCCTGCATACAAAACTGTGGGTACATCAATTTATTCAACCGACGAAAATTATACACGGCCATCCTCTCTATGCCGGAAACAGTATAACGATTCTCATTTCTTAACAAAAATCACAAACTTGTTCACAAAACAAAGCTAAAGGGACTATCCTATTAATGTCGTGTCGTGCTGTGCACTTAGTCCTTAATGCAGTTGTTATATTATATGACACTAATGTGCACTTGTTCGGATTCTATGCATCCCATACTACATAGGTCCGAGGGCAAGCCCTTAATCGTACTTCATCTTATAGGGTTCAATCCCTCGCCATGACTTAAACTACTACCGTAACTACGGTAAGTATCCTAGATGTTCTATGATCAACGAGCCCACGTCCAAGCTATTTGGAGGGGAATCCCATGCACTGACATGACGCATCAAGCAAGAAGACTATGGACAATTCAGCCTCCGCCATGGAACAATGGCACCACCCGTAGCCACCAAAACACCCCACAAGCGTCGCCACCGGGACGATAATTCCGGCGTAGTGCCCATGCCATGTCATAACGCATCAAGCAGGCAGTCTGTGGATCACTCTCACACCGCCAATCTGATGGCCCTCATACTCGTGTTTTTCTCTTACTTTGATCACATCTTCACTATGTATCTAGCCCTTAGTTATTAGAATCATGAACAAAATCAATTCTCTATAGTTAGCCTTTCCACTATATCGGTCTTAATTCTTTATTCAACATGACCCAAATCTTGGTCTTTTTATTTCAAATTTCATTTCAATTCATTTCTTTTCCATGCCGGTATGAGGCTTAGCTACACTCTAGTTCTCAATTTCAATTCACAATTACACAAGAATCGAGTCTTTCAAACTCATGAGTTCATTTTTTTCATGATTACATCAGATTTTCCTTTTCATGTTCATAGCATTCATAATCGTAAAACCTTTCATAAATTCAGCAAAATAATTCACTTCACTTCAAATGCGATTTCGTGCAAAGGTAAATAAAATTCACTTTTCTAATCCGTCACATCCAAGCTCCATTCTTTCTATTATCAAATCTCTTTCAAGCAATATATATATGTATTTAAAGCAAATTTAGAAATCTGAGATGTTGACAAAGAGTCTGGATAGTCGACTGTTACTCAGACCAGTCGGCTGTTCTGCAGGGTTTTAACTCGAAGGATTTTAATACTCAGGTCGGTCGACTACTACATCTATTCGGTCGACTGATCAGTATTAAAATTCGAAATAAGGAACCATTTCTTTTTTCCTTGGATTCACACAAAATCTTAGTTTAAGATTACCATATGTTCACTTCCCGAAACTAACATACAATTTTATTTAATGACCCTGGCAACATGCATAGTTTACTAAATAATGTAGAGATCCTTACGACTAGTATTTTCCATACGACCACGACTTCAAGTAAAAGGTATTTTCCTATAATCATCAATTTTCTACCGAGATAAACATTTATTCCAATTCAGTATGCTAGATTAAAATCAAAAAATAACATACATTAATCATATCATTTCATTAAGTTCACCCATTCGTTTCATGCAATCACACTTGTGTTCCATTTTCATTTAAAATCATAGTATTAACAAAGAGCAACAATTTCACTTGTTTATTCTTGTATAATTAGTATAAAACTTAGCATGGTATCTTTCGTTCTCTCAGACCAGTCGACTGTTCAACATGATCGGTCGACTGTACAGCTAGTTTTTCAATGTCTTTAGTTCTTTTCCATTCATTCAAATTTTCACATGATGTATATAGCATGAGAGATTTCATTATAACAATCATTCAATCGAACTAACTTTAACACACACATAATGACAATTCAATTTCAGCCCTAGCATGATTTCTACTCTAGAAGTTATGAGAAACACCCACCTTTTTGAAGATACACAAATAGAAAGCTCTTAGAAAATCCTTTAGAATGCACGAAAGATCCTTCTCCTCCTAGGTGTAGCAAAACCCGAGTAATTCCCGACCTTCTTTGGATGAACACTCACACTAGAAACTACTCAATCTTTTCCTTCCCAAAAGTCTCAATCTTTTCTCACTCTAATCTTTTCTCTTTCTAGTAAAATTTTCTAATGTACTAAGATGAGAAGAAACTATGGGATATTTATACATAATTTTGGGTGGATTGGATGGCTAGGATTAGATCAACTAGTAAGGGATTAAAGGCTAGGATGAATTAGGGAGTTGTAGCAACTACCCATGACTTGAGAAACCACCTCACCACTACTCCCATCTCTCCCTCTCTCTTGGATCAAAACCGGCACCAAAAAGTGTGTGATGTACACCATATCGCATGCACGTGCTACCCTAGTGTCCCTCATTCTTAAGTTGTTCATGCACTAAGCTATTAATTGTCTATCATTGAATCTACACTACAAGTCACCATAATTAAAAGAGGAATAAATTAAATGGGTTTACTATTTGGGCCAAAAATCATGGGCTCAAGGAAAAATACTTGAATTAATTATAATGGGCTAGAATTAGGCCTAGGATGTTATTTAGGCTTTAAAATAACTCTTGTAGGAAACAAAGAGAAATAATAAATATATTAGGCTATGAAGAAAAATATTGGACTCTAGAAAAACATATGAAATTATGTATGCAAAAATACATACGGTCTCAAATTCTCATAAAATGAAATATATACGAAAAAATATATATATATATATAATAGATCGGGATACTACAAAGAGTGCCCTGAGCATGCTCAAATTCTGCTCTACTCCCGCCTCCTAAAAATGTAGCATGAGGGCGTTCACCTGCCTCCATACATTCAACATGAACTATATCGGACTGAGGGTGTACCACCTCAAAACATCTTTCACGAAGGGTTGTCGAGGGTGTCAAATTCCGTCATGAAAAGCATCAAAAGGGAAGAAACAATATTCAAGTAGAATCTCTGAGTATACCCAAACTCTTAAACTAGGTTGAAGAAGCTCATATTGAGAAAGATCTAAAAAGTACGAATCTAATCTGAGGAAAAACCTCCCCTGTCAAGCTGCTCAAAATCGATTCAGCCTCGGTCACCTCCCGATAATTCGGCTCTTCAAATCAAAGACCGTGCTCAACTAGATTCCCCCAAATCCTCGGGGTATTGTTGGATGCTTGTAAGCCCCAAAAGAACAATAGGGTATCTCCCAAACTCTCTCGATCTCTTATCTACCTCTACAATCTCTTCCACTTTGACTAAAGAAGACCTAACTATCTCCTTCCCCTTCTCTCTTCTCGAAATAAGAGGAGCGGCTACTTCTTTAACTAATCAATTTGAAGAAGTGGAGTCATCGCCCGATGAAGTCCTAGACATCTTATAAATAATAAATATATTACCTGATGTGCAAAGCAACGATTTGAACCCTACGGTTGGAGGGAAAATCGTCAGAGAAAGAAAATCACCCCATTTCTAGAGAGAGAAAGAAGAATATGGAAGAGAGAGAAAATGAGAGTGGAGTAAGAAAGAGGGAGGAGGGGAAGAGGGAGAGATTTAAAGAGAAGCTGCGGTTGGGCTCCTCGGCCGTTGGGCCCCAATTTATTAAAAGAACCCCCCTCCCTTTTTTTGGGGGGGAGGGGGGGGGGAGGAAGTTCCAAATTCGTGTTCCACGTCAGCGCCTCCCAGCGGCCAGTCAACACCACGTCAGCAACAACCTAGCTGCTAGTCAGCGTCACGTGGCAGACAGTTAACAACAGCTCAGCGCTACGTGTCATGCCAGGTCAGCAAAAACCCAGCAGTCATTCAATGCCACGTGGTAGTAAGTCAACTCCAGCTCAGCGCCATGGGTGTGCCACGTCAGCATCGACCACCTAGTCAGAGCCTCATACCGGGCAAGAGCTGCACCGACCAACACCTTAAAAACATCGATTTCCAGCATTGAATCTCCTCAAAATGCACACTCCACCTGATGAATGTGTGAGATCTTCCCAAAAACTGCATTAGAGCTCCACACTAGGTAAGAACAACATCGGGTCGAGCATAGCACAAATCTGGACCGCCCGATCACCCCAAATATCAAGCTCCTCAGAATCCAACTGTCCAGATCGTTCCACGTGTCCAAGTTCGATATCTCAATTTCAAAATTTTCTTTTGATAATTGTTAATTCAGATTAATTAAAAATCCGAAAAATAAATAAAATTTTGGAAAAGTTAATTATGAATTCTAAAAAATAATTACTACTTCAGATAAAACAATAATTAATCAGAAAAAATTTTAAATTTTAGGATAATTAATTAAAATTCCAAAAATTAATTACGAAATTCAAAAATTTGATTAAGAAATCCAAAAAAATTAATTGACAATAGGAAAAAAAATCATAAAATTAATCATAAAATTCAGAAAGTAAATTAAAAATTCTGAAAAAAATGAATAAAAAATTGGAGAAATTCAAAAAAAAAGTTCAAGTTAATCCAAATAAATTTGGAAATTTTTCTGGAAAGTCTACATAGCTGCTACAACTCCCACAAGCTCCAAAAGAGGTTTCTAGCCAAAGATAATGATATTTTATTGATACTACACTCAATCTTATAATTCAAGACTCACTCTATGGCTTTCAACGCCTTAAGCACTTGTCATTCCTCTCTATTTAGAAGGAGAGGAATATATGAAATTACATGTTATGCACGTACCGGATTCCAAACCTAATTACATTATAACTTACAAACATAAAGCTAGTATGCTTAGGATTTAAGTATGCTTTGGCTATTAATGTCATACTGGGAATCTTTCACCATTATTTCTTTTCATATTTCTTTCATTTCACATCATATCATCCGTACTTCCGTTTATTCTTCTTTCCTTTAGTTTTACACATCAACACGCTTCTATTTGGCCCACCTACTTCTGGACTGATGCTTATTATGTCTGTCACTCTAATCTTTTCTATTTTTCTTACTTCTTGGAGTTGTTGTTGAATTGTGTTGCACTCCGAATTTCATACACAGGCAATTCGTGACTCATCAAAATCTTTTCTTCAATTTCGTACAAGACAGCACAAAAATACAGAAAAATTTAAAATTTAATACATCATTGTCCTTTACATTACACAGCGGAATTTTCATAAAACAGTTACAATTTATTTCATCTTTGGATTCTCAGTCTTTCATCAACACCCATCAGAAAATTGCATCAACACCACCACTTGCTGACAGGAGCCCTACATAACTTATAAAGTATGGGCACGTCTATTGAATACAACCGACCCCAATGCTAACATGATAGCTATCCTCCGGCTTAACAATCACAAACTTGAATGAAGGATAAATATGAAAAGAGTGATTATCCTAAGCATGTTGGTGTATGCCATACTCCTAGAGACTAATGCACAAACAACATGCACACGATGTACTTTCTAATGCACACATGTTCGGATTCTATGTCGCCCATACAATATAGATCTGAGGGTAAGCCCTTAACGTTCCCCTCATTGTAGGGTTTATTCCCTTTCCATGCAATCCTATAACGGTGACAAAGGTCAAGATTTAGACATCCCGCGAGTATTGGTTCCATTCTCGGAATCCACCGCTCGACTATTCAGAACCCTCATCGCGCGAACATCCCGTAAGCGTCGATCTAGCCCGGAGTACTGCAGATCCGTCCCCCTTCTGTTTGACTATTTGTTAGGTTTCGAGGGTAATCTCAGATTAAATATACAGCGGAAAAATTACAATATATATATATATATATATCGAAACCTAGCCATGGATCCATGTGAAAACCATAAAAAATATTTAGGAGTTATACCTTGAAGATGGATTTGTTGTCTGCATAGTATGCCGATCACAACACTACAATTTTGCGGTGCCTCTACGGTATCCACACGAACGGATCAAATCAAGCTTTCTCTCTCGCCGCGGTGCTAGCAGCGGGAAGGGGATGTTCCTTACGATCTCTCTCTCTCACAATTTCTGTGACGGCTATGGTTTTCTCATGTATGACTTTTCTACAGATACGTATCATATATATAGGTGCAGAAAATTAACTTTAAGAGAGTAATGAGGCTATTGAACTCACAATCTGACCTGGTTCAGATTTTTGTGTGGGCCTTTGAACTTTAATAGTCCATTTAATCTAATTAAATTTCCAACCAATGTTAGGAGTCCAAGTCTTACTTGGATCCCCAATTAAATTCACTTATGAATTTATATCACAATTTCGATCCATTCTAAGTGTGTGACCCTGTAGGTTCCCATTACGTTAACAGTAATACTAAACTCATATTCTAGTATTACAAACAGTGAGTGGTATCTAGCAATACAACACTGCTACTCAAGTAATGGGAATGTCATTGATTAGACATAACCTATCCGTGACTAATGTTTCCATATAGTGTAGTCCTTTTGTCCATATATCTTAATTGACCACAACACATAGAGCGTGTCACCCTTGTATAATTCAATATTTGATTTCTTGATGTCCGAGTAGACTTACTAAAATAAATGAGCTCAGTATCACATATTGACTCATTTGAGCAGGCCATGCATTTTGCAGTCTCACTCAATCAAGGGGCCCATAGATATCGCTCCTATTATGTAAGAGGGACAAATCCTATCTAAGCCACTCATATCCCTCCGCATGATTTGTATTATGTCCAATAGTCGACTTTATAATCACCTTATTACAGGCAACGTTTGACGACATTAAAACATATAACTTCTCATGTTGGGAACCGTAGTGACTTCAAGTCAAAGGACTACATACATCATGGTCACTGTGAGTACCGCTTATGACACTCACGTAACGATCCACGCAACGTTCACATAGTGGGTCAGTCCAGTACATTATTACTCTAATATGTACCCATGTGAAGATTTGATATCTTATATCCATTATCCGTGAGATATGATTATCAGTCTACGCACATACTAGTCTCCATGTATTATTGTTGTCCTAATTTACAATAATACTTGACTAGGGACAATTAAGAATAGTGTTCTGATCACAACCAAAAAGACCTCACAATCAAGTCATGCACTTGATATCTCATGGTATTGAACATACTATTCTAAAGACTTTATTATGTTCATTTAATCACAATAAACAACACAATAAATGAAATATCTCATATATGAAATAAATATTATGATACAATGTAAACTAGTAATGTCAATACACAATTGGCCTCTAGGGCATACACTAACAATCTCCCACTTACACTAGAGCCAATCAGACATACATGTAATACTTATAGATCTAGTGTGACCCTCATGCTTTCGCTGTGCAAGAGGCTTTATCAGTGGGTCAGCGATGTTATCATCTGCTGGTACTTTGCATATCTTCACATCTTCTCTATCGATGATCTCTCAAATAAGATGGAAGGGACTAAGTATATGTTTGGATCGCTGGTGAGATTTAGGCTCCTTAGCTTGTGCAATGGTCCCAATGTTATCACAATAGAGGTCCACCGGGTCTACAATTCTAGGAACCATGCCAAGTTTAGTGATGAACTTTCTGATCTAAACAACCTCCTTTAATGCATAGGAGGTAGCAATATACTCAGCCTCTGTGGTAGAATCGGCTACTGTCTCTTGCTTCAAACTCTTCCAGCTTACAGCTCCACCATTTAGGCAAAACACAAAACTCGATTGGGATTTGGAGTCGTCCTTATCAGACTGAAAGCTAGCATTAGTGTAACCCTTTACAAAAGCTCTTCTTCGACTCCATCTACCAAGAAAGAATCCTTAGTCCTTCTTAAGTACTTAAGGATGTTCTTAACAGCTGTCCAGTGACTCTCACCGGGATCTGACTGGTACCGCTCGTCACGCTCAAAGCACATGAGATATCTGGACGAGTACATAACATGACATACATGATAGATCCAAATGCTGATGCATATGGAATCTTAGTCATGCGGTCTCTTTCATCTTGAGTGGAATGACATTGAGCCTTAGACAAACTTACATCATGCGACATAGGGAGGAATCCTTTCTTAGACTCTTGCATATTGAAGCGTTTCAATACTTTGTCTATGTATGTACTCTGACTCAGGCTCCTTGATCTATCTCAATAGATCTTGATGCCTAATACATAGGTAGCTTCACCCAAGTCCTTTATGGAAAAGCGTTTTCCTAGCCAAGTCTTTACAGACTATACGGTAGGGATGTCATTTCCGATGAGTAATATGTCATCTACATACAACACCAGAAATACAACTGTGCTCCCACTAACCTTCTTGTAGACACAAGGTTCATCTTCGTTCTTGAAAAAACCAAACTCTTTGATTGCATCATCGAAACGAATATTCCAGCTTCTAGAAGTTTTCTTTAATCCATAAATAGATCATTGTAGTTTACACACCTTTCCAACATCCATTGGAGTGACAAAACCCTCAGGCTGTGTCATGTACACATCCTTGAGAAGTTTTTCATTTAGGAAAGCAGTTTTGACATCCATCTGCTAGATTTTATGATCATGATATGCTGCAATAGTAAGCAAGACCCGAATGGGTCTAAGAATGACAAGTAGAGAAAAAGTCTCATATAGTCTACACCATGAACTTTCTTGAAACCTTTAGCCACCAACCGCCCCTTAAAGGTATGCACATTACCATCCATGTCAGTTTTCTTCTTGAAAACTCATTTGCACCCAATAGGTTTTACCCCTTCAGGTGGGTCTACCAAGGTTCAAACTTGGTTGGTATACATGGATTCCATCTCACATATCATGGTCACAAGTCATTTCTCAGAATATGGGCCTTTTATAGCTTCCTCATAAGTCGTAGGCTCATCCTGATCCATGAGTAATATATCACCATGTTGAGTCACGAGAAATCCATATCTCCTGAGTTGATGAGGTATCCTACTAGACTTACGTAGGCCTTGTGCTACTTGAACTGGTGGTTGTTCCACAACAATTTGTGGAGTCTACTCCATTTCCACCATTGGTTCGTTGCTACTTTGCGAAGTTTGAATTTCTTCAAATTCTGTTGTTCTCCCACTGGTTCTTTTGGAAACAAATTCTCTCTATATTAAACACAGCAGTCCGTGCGACAAACACTTTGCCTTCGGTCCGATTATAGAAATAGTATCCCTTGGTTTCCTTAGGATATCCTACAAAGAACCATTTATCAGATTTTGAACCAAGTGTATCAGGGACTTGGCATCTTATATAGGCTTCACAACCTCAAATCTTCATAAAAAATACACTAGGACGCCTCCCAGTCCATATCTCATATGGTGTCTTTTGAACCTTTTAGATGGAACACGGTTATGTGAAAGCAGCTGTTAATAGAGCATGTCCCCAGAAGGAGCTTGGAAGATCTGCATGAATCATCATTGATCGAACCATGTCTAACAAGGTCCGGTTCCTCCTCTCAAAGACATCATTCCATTGCGGTGTTCCAAAGAGAGTGAGTTGAGATATTATCCCGCACTCTTTTAGATAGTCATCAAAATCTTGGCTTAAGTACTCACCACCTCGATCTAATTGAAAAGCTTTAATACTTTAACAAAGTAGATTTTGTACCTCGTTCTTGAATTCTTTGAACTTTTCCAATGACTCTGATTTGTGTTTCAGCAGATACACAAACTCATATCTACTAAAATCATCAGTAAATATAATGAAGTATTAAAACCTCCTTTAGCCAATGTGTTGAAAGGTCCGCAGACATCACTATGTATGAGACCTAAAAGATCACTAGCCCTTTCACCTTTTCCAGTGAATGCTTTTGTCATTTTGCCAAACAAACAAGATTCACATACCTCATATGATTCAAAATCAAATGAGTCCAAGAATTCATCTTTATGGAGTTTGGATATGCGATTTTCATTTATGTGGCCCAAACGACAATGACAGAGGTAAGTTGGGTTCATATCATTTGATTTAAACATCTTAGTATTTATATTATAGACGAGCATTTCAAGGTCAAGAAGATAAATTCCATTACCCATTGAGTGCACTAGCATAACAAATATCATTCAAATAAATAAAATAACTTTTGTCCTTTATTATAAATGAAAAACCCTTCTTGTCCACACAAGAAATAGAAATAATATTCCTACAAATAGCAGACACAAAAAAAAAGTTCTCTAATTCAATGATAAGCTCAGTGGGGAATGATAAATGACAAGTTCCTACAGCTATAAAAGTAACTTTTGCTCCATTTCCAACTCGTATGTCAACTTCGCCCTTAACCAATGGTCTACTCCTTTTGAGATCCTGCACATTTACACAAATGTGAGATTCACATCCAGTATCTAATACCCAAAATGCAGAAGTAGATAAATTGACTTCTATAACAAAAATACTTGTAGTGGAAGTCTCACTTCCTTTCTTCTTCTTAAGCTCCTCCAGGTACTTATGGCAGTTCCTTTTCCAATGTCCGGTCTCACCACAATGGAAGCATGTGCCCTCCTTGGCCACCCCACCCTTAGGTTTCAAGGCAAAAGTGTTGGGCTTGAAATTGCCCTTCCCTTCCCCTTGTCTTTGGGTTTCTTAATCTTTTTTTTTCCTGTGCTCTTTCCTTTGGCCTGTTGGACCATCATAATGGTCTTTTCCTTACTAATATTCTGTTCAGCAGTTCTCGACCTGCTTAGCAGTTCTGGCAGAAGTTTGTCAATTTTATTCATGTTGTTGTTCATGACAAATTGACAATAACTTTCTAGCAATAATTGCAGGACCAAGTCAGTGGCCAAGTCTTGACCCAATAAGAAACCAAGCATTTTAAGGTTCTCTATGTACTCAATCATCTTAAGCACATGAGTTCTAACAGGGCTTTCTTCTGCCAGTTTGCACTGAAACAATTCCTCTGAGACTTCAAACCTCTCATGCCTAGCCTGCTCTTGATAGAGCCTCTTGAGGTGTACGATCATATCGTAGGCATCCATGTTCTCAAGTTGCTTCTGAAGCTCAGAGTTCATGGTGGCTAGCATGAAAAAACCAATGTCCAAGGCGTCATCTTGATACTTCTTATGAGCATCCTTTTCGGTGCGAGGGGCACTTGCAGCAGGTGGGTCAGGAATAGGCTGCTCTAGAACATACAGCTTTTTCTCATGGCTGAGGACTATCCTCAGATTCCTGTACCAGTCTAAAAAATTTGTTCCAGACAATTTGTCCTTCTCAAGGAAAGATCGCAATGATAGGTTATTTGATGTGTTGGATGCCATGGTAATCTATCAACAGAAATATGCAAAGTAAATATCATTTCACATAAATATGCAAAGAAATAAATATTTAACCATCAACAGAAATATGCAGAGTATGTATCATGATTGAAACATTTAATAAGTTCTTTTATTAAATGTGCCTCCTACTATTTTTATTCAAATCAATGAACCTCATCATTTACTCGAAAAATCCCATCGTAAGGTTTTCTAGTAGGCCAAGATCCATATTTCACCTAGTTTTGAGTCAGCTTTGGCTGATCACCCAAAATTTAGTTATTTAGGTAGGGAACATTTCCCAATTACATCATATACAACTCTTGGATAGTTGGGTGAGTAACACTTACTCTATCTATCTCATAGACTAAAGCCCAACTCTATGCCTCTAAACCTTCAGTCCTATTGAAATAGTCTAGTTAAGTTAGACCCAATGGTTGACAATTGAATATTACTTTTATCCCATCGCGTCTCACTATGATAGATAAAGGCACCCTGTTTGGTAAACCTACACTTAATCGATCCTAGCCTAGATGAGTACCGCGCATTGGAAAACATCTAATTGCAACTTAATATTTACATTGAGGGATTTTATTATTTTATTAATTGATCTCACCATTCATCATCCATTAGCATACAACAATGCATCTCATACATAATTAAAAACATAAAATTTATGTGGCATGGTTGTGGCCCTAACACACTGATTCTCTCAAGCCAATGAGAGTATCAAAAACTGAACAAAGGGATTACACCGTCTTATCCAAGAAGCTTCCCAATCTTGTCCTTTTATGGTTGCCAATTCCTTGCCTCCTCAGTGAGATTACATTTACATATAAAAAAAGAATGTATCGAATTTAGTGAGAAATGATTACATTGAGAATGTAGAGAGAAAGGCACGACACGCAGGCCGTATTTAAAATACCAAAATATAAACAATACATCACAGAACATAAACCATGCATCATAGAACTAAACCATGCATCACAGAACTAAGGCCACAACCATGTACCATGCATCACAGAACATAATAATCAAAGAATATGTTGTTATGATATATATATATATATATATATATATATATATATATATATATATATATATATATATATATATATATATATATATATATATATATTAATTTAAAAGGATTGTTTTATTTTTTTGGAATCATTATTGCCCTATGCAGAGCCTCATCATCCCTTACCACTGCCAGAGTAAGAACCCTTCATGTTTTAAGAAAACCTAACGCCACTACAATCGACGCAAGTGCATAAACTATTCATGCTTTAAGAAACCCTCATGTCACTGCAAATCACATCTTTCCCGGATTTTCAATGGTTCCAAACTAATGGCTGCCCTAGTGTGGCATCTGTGTTAACAACCAACACATAAACGAATCCTTATATTGCAACTGTTGTAAAAATTATATCACATATGAATCTTTCATCCAAAAGTGCGAACAGATCATGAATAGTCACAGATCATACATAACCGAATTATGGTTTTGCTAGTGGCTCTGATACCACTGTTAGGTTTCGAGGGTAATCTTAGATTAAATACATAGTATAAAAATTACAACAACAAAAAAGAATCGAAACCTAGCCATAGATCCATGCGAAAACCATAAATCGTGTTTAAGAGTTATACTTTGAAGTTGGATATGCTGTCTCCACAGTATGCCGATCACAGCACTATAATATTGCGGTGCCTCTACGGTATCAACACAAACGGATTAAATCAAGCTTTCCCTCATGCCGCGGTGCTAGTTGCGGGAAGGGGATGTTTCTCACGATCTCTCTCTCTCTCACAATTTTTGTGATGGCTAGGGTATTCTCATGTGTGACTTTTCCACAGATCCGTATCATATATATGGATGCAGAAAATCAACCTTAAGAGTGTAATGAGGTTGTTGGACTCAAAATCTAACCTGGTTCAGATTCGTGTGTGGGCCTTTGAACTTTAATCAGCCCATTTAATCTAATTAAATGTCCAATCAATGTCAGGAGTCCAAGTCTTACTTGAATCCCTAATTAAATTCATCCTATGATTAAATCCCAATTTCGATCCATTGACCATGTAGATTTCCATTACGTTGACAGTAATACTAAAATCATATCTAATATTACAAACAGTGAGCAGTATCTAGCATTATGTCACTGCTACTCAAGTAATGGGAATGTCAGTGATTAGACATAACCTAACCGTGACCCATGTTACCATGTAGTTAAGTCCCTTTATTCAGATATCTTAATTGACAACAAGGCATAAAGCGTGTCACCCTTGTATAGTTCAATATTTGGTTTCTTGATGTCCGAGTAGACTTACTAAAACAAATGTGCTAAGTATCTCATATTGACTCCTTTGAGTAATGCATGCATTTTGCAGTCTCACTCAATCAGGGGGCCCATAGATATCACTCTTGTTATTTAAGAGGGACAAATCCTATCTAATTCACTCACATCCCTCCGCATGATTTGTATTATATCCAATAGTCGACTTTATAATCACCTTATTACAGGCAACGTTTTCCGACATTAAAACATATAACTTCTCATGTAGGGAACCGTAGTGACTTCAAGTCAAAGGACTACATACACCATGGTCACTGTGAGAACCGCTTATGACACTCACGTACCGATCCATGCATCGTTCTCATGGTGGGTCTGTCTAGTACATTATTATTCTAATATGTACCCATGTGAAGACTTGATATCTCATATCCATGACCCGTGAGATATGGTCATCAGTCTATGCACATACTAGTCTCTATGTATTATTGTTGTCCTAATTCACAATAATACCTGACTAGGGACATTTAAGAATAGTGTTCTGATTACAACCAAAAGGATCTCACAATCAAGTCATGCACTTGATATCCCATGGTATTGAACCTACTATTCTAAGGACTTTATTATGTTCATTTAATCTAAACAACACAAATGAATATCATGATACAATGTAAATTAGTAATGTCAATACACAACTGGCCTTCATGGCATACACCAACACTGTTCATAATCTCGGAATCCACCGCCTGATCATTCATAGTTCAAAAAATAATTGAGACTCGTCTCGCTCCGCATGACAATCACAGTCTCGAAATCCTCCGCTCGACTGTAACTATAGTCCCGGAATCCACCACCCGACTGTATAGAGCCCCCTACTCACGTTTGCTCAAGCTTCATCACAACTCCCTTCTAGTGTGTCCTTAATTTAGAAGGAAAACAAAATCCCATCTAGAGCTAGTGTAACCCAACCGGACTTAACTTCACAAACTGGAATACTAGCCTCATCTGGCTCATTCTTGAAATCTACATTCTTGATAGCACTCTGGGTCCTAATTAGCCCCTAGAACTCAACCAACTAGGATGTCATACCCAAAATCCCCATAGGGTTATCTATGAAAACCCTAAGTATCTCAAAAGAATCTACTTGCCTTTCATAAGACTCATTCTCATCATTATCATCAACTTTCATTTTCTACGATAACTATCAATCATTAGCGTCAAACGAGCTACAACCTCTAAATATGAGATTTGTAAATCTCTCAAATGCTGAAAATTGACACCTACTAAATATAAAATTATACACATCTGGAATCTGAAATAACTATCAATCAAATTCTAACTTAATTAAATAATCACTTCTTAATTCAATAAAACCAAATTTTGGTCTTAATTTAAATTGGTTTTAACTTTAAATTAAACCCAACACTAAAACTTAATTGAACTAAACACTAGCTATATCAAACCAACCCCCTGCTTCCTCAACACCCGCATACACAGACCCGAGATCTAAGGGTAAATTACATGCCTAAACTATATTAAAATCAAACCCAAATTAATTGTGTGATTAATTCAACTTAATCAAGTCCTAATCTGGACTTAAAATCAATCCCCAATTAAACAGACCCAAACCACAATCATCCAAACTCGAGCCCCTTCACAGACCCGTTAACCACTAACAGAACCGATAACTAAATTGAGTTTTATACCCGTCTAAAAATTTAAATTAACTCAAAAAATATCCTAATTAAGTAAATAAATCTTAATTAATTAATTAGAACCCTGAGTTAATGTAACCCCCGTTTCCGATCTTTCGGATTTTCCTTTTGTAATTCTTTTCTTCACAATTATGTAATCTGTTCATTGTAATAATAAATTTTGTTATTCATCTTCAACCTAATTGTATTCTATCAATCAATGTCATTTTCAATTCTTGAACCCTGAGATTTTTGTACACTCTATTTCATTTTTCTTTGGTATCTTATTAACCCAATAATTGATTTAAATTAGAGCCCAACCCAATCTTATTTGATTATAATTAAACCCAAGCTCATTCCTTGTTGGATCCTAACCCAATTTTCCCTAATCTGCTAATTGCCCACTCCCAAAACCCCTCCACATTCACCTTCCCTACAATATCTCCCCTACTTTACTGCTTAACCACTACCTCATTCCTCTAAATCCTAACTAAACCCAATAATCCCTCAATTACCCCACTAAAACTCTCCTTAGGCATCTCATAATCTCCATTAATTAACCTGATATTAATTAATCCCTCAATCTGCCCCCTCTCTTTCTCTCCTCACTCTTTCTTCTCCTATGTTTTCTCTTCCGAAACGAGACCCAACACCTTCGTCATCGACCGTCATTGTCGCCCTCCCGCCATCTCCTTCCTCCTCGTCGAGCCACCCTTGACGCACCCCAGAGCCACAACCGCCATCGCCATCGCCCTCCTTGCACAACCTCCTGCTCGAGAACCTCCTCGATGCTCATCCCCGAGCATGACCTCTGACTGCCTCGCCACCTCATGACTTCCACAGCTCGAGCCCTCCGCGGTCGCCCTCGCCATCGCCCTCATCCCTGCTACTCCCTAAAGTCGCAGTCACCCCTGCAGCACCACCGTCGTTGCCTTCCTATCCCATAACCAATTGCCACCGAACACCAATCACCAATGCCTGCAACCTCTGCCCTCGTCGACCGCAGTCACCACCACCGTCGACGCCACGAATACCATCCATCGACCACCACTACTACTGCCACCGTCAAGTCGACTTCACCTCATCACCGCATGCACCTCCGCTGTCGAGCCACCTTCATCGCCCCTGTGCTCCTCTGTTCACCACCGAACCCCACTCGCCATTGCCACCCTCCTCGTTGACCATCAACAACAGCAAACCCCTGCAGCCACCTTCGACAACACCCGAGCCCCCCCCCCCCCCCCGCCACTGCTGTTCTCCTTCTCACAGATGACCACCACCGCTCGACCTCTTGCACAACATTGCCACCACTGCCATCATCGATCACCTCGTCGCTCTTCATCGCAGCTGCAATCTTCAGTCGTCTCTTGCCGTTGTGTTGCTGTTGTTCTTACTGTTGTGTCGCGGACTCTTTGCCATTCACTACCATTGCTGTTACGTGCACAACCGAGGCTTTCCTTCACAGCCGCACCGATGTCGCCATTGCTGTCTGTGCTCCACCACCATAGAAACCCTCCTTTGCTGTCCCGAGCTAGCAGAGTCGCTGCCTTAGTTGCTGCGATTACTGTGGTTGCTGTTGTACTTGCAGTTGCTTTTGCTGTCTTTTGCTATTCTCGTTGTTGCTTTGGCGGTTGTTGCCATCGCTCTCGCTGGTTTCTCGTCGCACGTGCAAACATCGTAATAAGGCAAGCATCTCTTGTACACATTTCATTGTTCTTGTGCAATTATTTTCTTTCAAATCCGGTATGTAGTTATTTATTTGAATATCATATCTAATTGAATTTCATTATTAATTCATTATCGTATCATGTTGTTGATTCATAGTCTTCTTATCGAGCCATTGCTATTTTCTAGAATCTCTGACGGAATCGGATTTGCATTCCCGTAGCAGCGGTAAAGTGAATTTGAGTACCGATAGGTGCTGTTATTCAGAACTTGCATTGTTATGTTTTTTGCATATAAACTCGCTATTTTCCATATTTAATTATTTGAACTATGTGTACTTCATGTATTGCATAGCCTTGATATTTTTCTTGATATTGTATTAACACTACTATTTCATTGATCGTACTGAATGCATGTCTATAATTGATCTTAATGAAATGATAACAAGCTGGGGTAATAAGGCTCGACTTAGTAGAGGACAATATAGGAGAGTGTACTCGAAAGGGGATATTGGTCATTATTATCGGTCATATTGGTCATCGATTGATTGTGGATTACTGACTATAGTATCCCAATTTATTGTGTATTGGTCATGAGTCATCAGTCATCGGTCATTGGTCATTGATATTGCAAGACCTGAATACATAATTCTGTAAAATTAATCACTATAGTCTAAACGTTCACTTGATCGTATGCTCCCTGAACCTGTGGTATGGGACGTAGGATTACGTGCATTAGATAGACTAATATAAGATTGATAGACATTAGATTAGCGTTGAACATTGACACCGATAACTGATTAATGATTCTTGAATACCGATACCTGATATTGACTCCTGATACCTGATCATGTTACCAACCATTATTACTGATAACTGTATTATTGACTATTGGTTTATTGAATATTGACTACACTATTTATCGACCATTGATTACCGACCAATGCATCATTTATTTATCCTAATATTGACTATTGTTTCGATTATCATTTATTGATTATTGGTTATTGTTATCGACTATTGTTTATTGATTATTGACTATCGACTTTTGATTTTGTTATCGTCTATCTTTATTGACTCTAATATCATTCCAATTTTCTATTCTTGTTATAAAGTTTGTCACGCCCCGCTTTCCATTATACGGGAACACAAGCACGTAAATGAGGCCCAACGAATGATATAAGTAAATCAACTCATATTATCCATATGTTGTACAATACCATCAAGCTCAACAATATAGTAATAATCACAGGAACAAGAATATAATACAATAACTAATATCTGGGATAGAAGAACTTACAATATACTCGAGAATATACACACAGTGAACAGTTTGCAAAGTTCCTTCAGTATCCTTTCGTTGTACCTGTATAACATTAACTTAAAAGAAAGATGGATAGTACCAGTTAGAGCAAGCTACAGGCCACAAGTAGTAGAAAGCAGTTAAACAGTAAAAGATGATATATCAAGAACAAGAAATTGGAACGATATCAGAATCAATAAATAGCAGGCGATAACATGATCAAGAAAGCAAGGGTTGGTAAACAATAGTCGATAATGCAATGATCGATCAACATTAAATAATAATGCAATGTTCGGTAAACAATATTCAATAATCAATGATTGATAAGCAATATTCAATAATCAATGGTCGATAAACAACATTCGATAATCAATAATGCGAGTGTTGATGCTCAGTGTTATTCTTATGTATATCAGTCTTTTATTAATTTATCTAATGCATGCAATCCTGCATCCCATACCACAGGTTCGGGTGCATACAATCAAGTGAACTTTTTGACTATAGTGGTAAATCTTATAGGTTCATGTACTCAGCAACAGTAAACAGTAAGCAGTAATGATACAGTATACAATAGTTGGGATACTGTACTCAGTAATCCACAATCAATTAATAAAACAGTAATCATTATCAGTAATCAGTACGGAAAGCACGGGCCCCTCCTCCGAGGATAGTTTCCCATAATATCCACTACTAAGTCGTTTTCCTTTTTACCCCGGCTTGTCATTATTTTATCACAATGAATCATGCATATGCAATTGATGGAACGGTGTCGAAAAATGGTTTCAAGGAGGTATCAATGATGTTAGAATGAACGGTTTGCTGTGCAATTCATTAGATGCAAATTTTAACACATTTATATTTAAAAGCATAAAAAATATAATTCTGGACAACAATATGTTGTTGTACAAAAACTAACTTTCCCGCAACTACGGGAAAGCAAATCAGGTTCCGTCAGAAGTTCTAGAAACTAGACTCCGTGAAGTTTCCGACACAATTTCACATGATGCATTATAGTTACAGAAGCTAGGTCGATCAAATAATTCTTTACGGGTTTCATATACAGACTCGGTTCTAGAAATTATAACATGCCAGTACTAAAATAGTAATAACTTACAATATATAAATCAGATTGAGAATTCGTAAGATGTTCTAGAAACTAGACACAATGTGCTACAATTTCTATTTAGTAAGTTTTAAATTATTTAATATGTAATTAGGTCTAAATCTCAATACAATCTAGGGTAGACAGCAGGACATAATTTTAACACTTGTAATATATAACCGTTGTAATTCACAAAATTCATTCTTATTGTCCGATTTCAACAAGTATTCATATTCAGAAAATGTGGTGAATTTCTATCGTTAACATGATGGAATATTGAAATCTACAGTATTAAATTACGAATATAATCATACAATCACGTACAACTACAATTCATTCAATCACTCTTTCTTTCACAATTTCGTGTCACTAGTTTGTGTTAGTGTAATATATGAATATGTAAGTATGTTCTCATGATTTTCTATGACTTTTGGATTGCTGGAAGTCAATTGAACGATGAACAATGTATAATTTGAATTCAAATGATATATGACGACAACGAGTAAGATTGATAACATGTATGCAAAGAGAGAAACTATTTGTGACGATCAAGAAGGTGCTTGCACAAGAACAAGAAGATTGTACAAGATGCTTGCCTTATTACGATGATTACGACGGCGAGAAGAAAATAGCGGCGACGGCACTAAGCAAGAGAGAACAGTAACACGGCACGACTGCAAGAGCGAAGACAACAAATGGTAGCAGCTACAACAGCATGGGGACAACACACAACAGTATCAGCAAGCAACGGCAGCACTACGGTGACACCGGCAGCGAACGTCGACAAGAATGGTGACGCAATGGCAACAATGATTAAAAGCAACAAGCAGCGTCGGGATGTCGGCTGCGGAATGTGATCGCCAGGATCAGTAAAAAGGAGGTGATGATGATGAAGCTTCAGGAATTAATGGCAGCAACATGGTTCGACTGTGGTGGTGGTTGAGCAGAAAGGCAGCAACTGTGAGGTTTTTAAGCGGCAAGGTAAGTGGCTGTGAGGCAGCTGCGATGGAGGCAGCGGTGAATGATGTAGGCGGTGGTTCAAGGCAGCAGGGGGTGCTGAGGTGGAGCAGGCAACTGTAGGGGGGAAGGTGGTCGGGGGTTGCATCAATGGCGGTGCAGTCGAGGCATTCGACGGTGCTACGGTGGTCGAGGATAGTGGCGTTCGGTAATGGAGGGATGGTGGTGAAGGCAGTGTTACAAAATTTGTTTTCAATAAAACCAAAGTTTGATCTTTGAGGCAGGAAATCAGAAAAGGAGGAGAAGATGAAGAAAAACCAATAAAATTAAAAATAAAATAAAAATTACAAAACCATATAAGTTTATGTCGAGATTTGTGTACCACACAATCTCCTTAAAACAGATTTTGCCTTTTCCGGGTGCTGGAATTCCTGTAGGCGTCTGTCTCCCAAGATGCAATGACTACAAAGTTGACGTAGGTACCACGTCACGCTCTCGAACTAGGGCAGCATCTGAAGTCTATCACCGAACGACTAAGGATAGAACCTTACTTTGAAGCACAGAACAGAAGGGGAAGAGAAAAGTTTCTGGTGTCTTCATTCAAGTGAGAGGGGGCCTCTATTTATAGGGCCAGGGATGGGAATTGTAACGCCAGACAACGCATTGATTACATCCACTGTAAAGGCACTCCTTAATGCACCGGCTATAACGGCAGATAGATGTTTGAATGCAGTACTGTAATGGGGGAAAATCGTTACTTGAATAAACGGTAGACAAAACTGTTTCTGCATTTAATTCAGCCATTACAGATCAGAAAAAAAACTGTAGCAAAAAGTGGCTCTGCACAGGATGGGTACACGTCGGTCTGGCATTCGTGTCCGTAGGACGTGCGCGCACACACAAGTCACATGTAATTCGGCCTGAGATTTGCACCCCCCAGCGTACACGAGAGAGAGCCTCTTGGCTTGCTAACTTACAATACCAAGAAAGAAGTTATTATATATCACCTTCTATTTTCTTTGTTTTTTCCGATGTGGGACTAAAATCTCTCAACTCATTTTCAAAGATAAAAATGCCTCACTTTGGGAGAGAATTTCTCATTCACCTGATAACCGTTTTGAGCAAATAAATATCTGATTTTGATCTACCCACGAAGGAGAATACAAATCATCAAGATCTCTTACTAATTCATAGAGGATCTTACTCAAAAAATTGATCAAAAAATGGTTCGTAAATGGTGTATAAAATACCTATTTTCTAATATTCCCCACATGAATGAAATTGATGACCACAGACACGACAAACTGACATGACAAACTTGGTGATAGAGTTCAGTGGTCGAGACCTGCATAGGATAGGTAGGTGTCACCTTTGAACATTCCCTTATGAAAATATGTTTACTTTACTAACTAAACAGTAGATGCAATGTCCTTGAACTGTTCTGTCATTTGTGTAAAAGATGACATATCTCAAACAGGAATCAACTTAACGCATTTCAGTTCTCACTGTTATGTTCGTTTTGGCCATGAACATACGCATGGTTCTGCAAGAGTTTTATCAGGACAACTGCCCTACATTATTCCCTTGGAAGCGGTCCTTCTTCTCTCTCACATAGGTAATATCTTAGTTAAGAGTAGCTCGCATTACCCTGCACGGATTTCTGACCCATAAGAATCATTAAAAAACTACCTTAGTCTCTAGCCTTACAATCTAGTTCCCTTTGAACATAGATCTTGGGATCTCTAGTCAACTAGGTTGGGTGTCCTCTGTATCGACTTATTCTTTCATGGGCTTTAGTCTCATTCTCCTCGATGATTTATCAACTAACTCTCTGTTTAACCCTTTGGTTAGCGGATCCGCATTGTTATCCTTTGACTTTACATAGTCCACAGAGATAACCAGTAGAGAGTAGTTGTCTAATGGTATTATGTCTTCAACGAATATGTCTAGATTTACCATTATATATATTGCACTGTGCTCTAAAAATTGCAGATTGACTATCTGAATGTATGCAGATTGGAGGCACATGCTTTGTCCACCTTCGAATATCCTCAAGGAAGTGGTGTAACCCTTCAGCCTCTTCCCCACATTTGTTCAGTGCGATAAATTCAGATTTCAACGTGGATTTAGCGATCACTATTTGTTTCGAGGTTTTCTAAGAAAAATCTGCACCACCTAGTGTAAACACAAAGCCACTAGTGGAATTTGAATTATCACTAGATATCCAGTTCGCATCACTATATCCTTTAAGCACAGCCGGATATCTTGTATAGTGCAGCACATAGTTACGAGTAAACCACAAGTACTCTCTTGTAATTACTTGCTAATGCTCGCTTCCAGGATTACTCATATATCTACTTAGTTTACTCACTGCATAGGCTATGTCTAGTCTTGTACAACTCATTAAGTACATTAGACTGCCTATAATTCTAGAGTACTCTACTTGAGATATCCTATCACATTTATTCTTGGATAAATGTAAAGTTAGATCTCTTGGAGTTCTGGCAATTCCAGAATTATCTTTATCAATTTTTTTAAGAATTTTGTCAATATAATGTGACTGGCTTAAAACAAGCTCGTTTGATGTTCTTGTGATTTTAATTCCCAATATAACGTCAGTTAGTCCCATGTCTTTCATGTCAAACCTTGAGTTTAACATGTTTTTAGTATATTTAATCATCTTATCATTGCTTGCAACAATACGCATGTCATCTACATACAAGCATATTATGACATATCCATTTTCAATGTTTGACATATATGCATTTATCACATTCATTGATCTTGAAACCATTCATCATCATGACATTGTCAAATTTCTCATGTCATTGCTTTGGTGCTTGTTTTCAGCCATATAATACTTCACCAGTTTACAAACTTTCTTTTCTTGTCCTGGAGCTGAAAAACCCTCAGGTTGCTCCGTATAGATTTCTTCATCTAAATCTCCATTAAGAAATGTTGTTTACATCCATTTGATGTACTTCAAGATTGCGCAAGGCTGCTATTACAAGTACCATCCTAATGGATTTTATTCTCGTCAAAGGAGAATATGTATCAAAGTAGTTCAGACCTTGTTTTTGTCTATAACTACTTATTACTAATCTTGCCTTGTATTTATCAATTGATCCATCAGGTTTTATTTTTCTCTTGAAAATTCACTTGGAACCTAAAGGTTTAATACCTGGTGGAAGATTCACTGGTTCCCAAGTATCATTTTGTAAGATAGAATCAATTTCGCTCTTAATGGATTCTTTCCATAGAGGACTATCACTAGAGCCCACCGCTTCTTTGAAAGTTTGGGGTTCACCTTCAAGCATAAAAGTCAAGAAATCTATACCAAAAGATTTTTCGGTTCTTGTTCTTTTACTACGTCTAGGTTCCTCCTCAACTTCTTCATCTTGGTTTTCACTATCTTCACTGATAGTCTCATGTGTTCGTTTGGAAGAACTTGATTCTTCCTTAGACATACATGGAAATACATCTTCAAAGAACGATGCATTTTTGGATTCCATTATCGTGTTCTTTGGTATCTCAAAGATATCAGATTTGTACACCAAGAACCGAGAAGCACTACTATTGTTTAGCACAAGTTTCGGCAAATGACGATTCATACTCTCCACCTCGGTCACTTCTTAGCGCTTTAATTTTCTTGTTGAGTTGATTCTCAACTTCATTTTTATAGAGAACAAATTTCTCTATAGCTTCGTCCTTGCTTTTAAGCAAATACACATAAGAATATTTTGTGTTATCATCAATAAAGGTAATAAAATATTTATTACCACCTCTTGTTTGTATCATTTTCATATCACAAATATCAGTGGAATTAAATCAAGAGGTTCAGTGTTTCTTTCATCACTTTTAAAGGATGATCTTGTCAGTTTTGCCTCAACACAAGTTTCACACTTATGTTTGGAATCAATTTGGAATGTTGGTATATGGTTCAAGTTAATTAATCTACGCAAAGTATCATAATTAACATGTCCTAGTCTACCATGCCAAAAATTGAAAGACTCAAGCATATAAGTAGAAGAGGTAGCTTTATTGATATTCTTGACCATGGTCATTACATTGAGTTTAAACATTCCAGCACTCATGTGTCCTCTACTAACATACATTCCACTTTTAGACAAAACAAATTTGTTTGACTCAAACACTAATCGAAATCCATGATTATTAAGTAATGAACCAGATACCAAATTCATACAGATTTCAAGAACATATGCAACATTGTTCAGAGTCATTTCATTCCCAGAAGTCATCTTCAAGATCATTTTTCCTTGACCGTTGATTTCTGAAGTGGTCGAGTTCCCCATAAACATCTCTCCCTATTCTCTAATGGTTTGAAAGTAGAGAATATATACTTCTGTTGGAGCACACATGTCGAGTAGCTCGAGTGTCAATTTACCATTGCTTGGGGTTTGAACCCATCATGTTCACCACCGAGACCACAGTTGAGAGGTTGATATCAAAAACATCTTGAGCAATGCCTTCAACAATATTTGCTTCTCTATTCCTGTTCTTCTTGGGTAGTCTGCAATCAGTAGACTTGTGATCTAGTTTGTCCCAGTTGAAGAACTTACCCTAAAACTTCGGCTTCTTGGAGATTCCTCCCTTAGGCCTCAACTTGGACCCCTTGTTGTTGTGCATTTTGAAACGTTGACTATGATCCACCGCATTAGCCTTGGCCACCTGACTGATGGCTCCTACCTTTTCACAACCTTTATTGTCTTCTTCAATACAAAGTCTGACAATGAGACCCTTTATGCCCATTTCCTTTTGCTTATGCTTCAAGTAGTTTTTGAAGTCTTTCCAACCTGCTGGAAATTTTTCAATAGTACAAGTAACTTGAAAGCTTTCACTTAGGTTCATACCTTCAGCATCATGCAAGATCAGTTGAATTTCTTGAACCGAAATGATCACCGTTTTGGAATCCACCATTTTATAGTCTAGGAAAGGCCCATAATAAATTTCTTGTCACCGGCATCCTCATTTTTATATTTATGATCTATCACCAAACGACTAAGAATAGAACAAGACTTTGAAGCACAGAACATAGGGGGAAGAGAAGAGTTTCTGGTGTCTTCATTCAGGGGAGAGGGAGCCTCTATTTATAGGGCCAGGGTGAGAACTGTAACGGCAAACAACTCCTTAACGCACCGGTTATAACGGCAAACAGAGGTTTGAATGCAGTACTGTAACGGTGGACAAAACCATTACCTAATATTTGCACCCCCCCAGAGATTTGCACCGCCCTGCGCGCGCGAGAGAGAGCCTCTTGGCTGGCTATCTTACAATGCCAAGAAAGATGTTATTATATATCCTCTTCTATTTCCCTTATTTTTTCCGATGTGGGACGAAAATCCCTCAACTCATTTTCAAAGAAGAAAATACCTCACTTTGGGAGACAATTTCTCATTCACCCGATAACCATTTTGAGCAAATAAATATATGATTTTGATCTACTCATGAAGGAGAACACAAATCCATCAAGATCTTTTACTAATTCATAAAGGATCTTACTCAAAAATTGCTCAAAAACTGATCGTAAATGGTGTATAAAATACCATTTTCTAACAGGCAACAGAGATGGCGAGGCTGGCAGAAGTGGAGGACAGGGGCTCAACGAGGTGGCTGCAGTCGAGGGTGCTTGCAATTGCATGCTGGTGATGATGAGGCAGCGAGCGGGGCGTCGGTGGTGGAACGTGATGGTGCAGAGGGGGTTCGGTGGTTTGGGGCATCAGGAATGGAGGTCGATGGTGACGAGGGGGTGGTCGACAACTGGAATTCGGAGAGCGTCGAGGAGGCTGGTGTTGGTTAGGGCGATGAAATACAAATCCGTATAATCGGAAACGGGGGTTACATAGTCCCTTATTTCCTTCACTGCTTGCTACTACTTGTCGCCCGAAGCTTGCTCTAAAAGGTACTCTCCATTTTTCTTTTGAGTTATTGTTTATACAGGTACTAATGATGGGTTACTAAAGGAACTTGATGTATGCTATTGCATTGTGTATTCTTGGTATTTTATAAGTTCTTGTATCCAAGTATTGGTTATTGCATCATATTCTTGTTCCTGAATTATTATTGTATCATTGGGCTTACTGGTATTGTACATTTTATGAATGATATGAGTTGGTATACTTATATCGTTCGCTGGGCCTCAGTTATGTGTCTGTATTTCCGTATGACGGGAAGCGGGGCATGACAATTAAACTAAATAACCCGAACAGATTTCATGGAAGAAGAGTTTATATGGCGTTTTTCTTCTACATCTATTTCAAGAAGAGGTGGCATAAAAGGCTTTGTCCTAATTTATAATATTTTTTCTCTAAATTAGCAAGCTTAAGATGCATATGGAATCCACCGAAAGCTTACCAAACAATCAATGAAAAGAAAGACAATCCACCAAAACTAAGTCTAAATTAGAAAAAAAATTACAACTTCTCCACATTTATGATTTTCGGGGGGGGGGGGGGGGGGGGGGGGGGGGGGGGGGGGGGGGGGGGTTGACTTAGTGAGCCAACTTCTCCACATTTATCTACGCAATAGATGCAAAGAATTTCAATGACAATGAAACAACGCTAAAAAAGACAAGAAATTTTTCAAAAAAAAGATAATAAGAAAGTGAAAATTTTCATGGACTGCCCATTTCAAAATCCACCGTCAGCTTTTAGCCTAACTCCATCAAACCCATAAGTGGGTCCAATTCCCAATTAAAAATTACCTAAACTACCCGGGTCCAATCTATAAATAATCCATCATCATCAAATATTTTAATCAATGGCTGAGATTTATTCCATCAACAACAAAACAGCAATCATTTCTATACAAACAGGCTGTGTTTCAACTTTCAAGAATGGAGGGGAAGCAATCAGGGGTAAGGTAGGAGCTCCTACACACACACACACACACACACACACACACACAGCCCCCCCTTCACTTCTGAATCCCTCTCCATCTCCCCCCCCCCCCCGGCCTCACATCCGCTTTCTGCCACCACTCCTCTTCTTTAAACCCCCTCATCTTCAAGATCTCATATCTCCCCCAAATTCTAGAAACCCTAACCCTTGACATGGCTCGATTCGTCGAGATGCCCACCGCCAGTAGCGATCGGGATCCGCTGCTGCTCGTGCAACCTCTGGAAATCGTCGTCGCCACCGCCATCGCCCACGACCTCCCCATTGTCTGGATAAGCGAGAACCTCCATGTTGCACCCCGGATTTCCAATAAATAAAATTAGAAATACGTGGCACAAATTTCAGAATCGACTTCAATTGCAATTATATACATAGTACAAAACACAGGAAAAATTAAAACTTTTTATTACATCAACTCTTTTACAGAGCACCATGGAGTTTAAACACTTTGAATTACAATTCTATTTACAACACAGCGGTTTTTAAAAGCACTATAAATACAACTTTCATTTTACAATCATTCCAATTACAAAATATGCATAAACATTTAAATGTTCTACCACATGCTCCCAATTCCATACTAATGGTACCTACCTGTAAAATATGAGGCTAGAGATATCCCTAACCCCCAAACTACAGGGGTCAGCCATAACGGTGTGAGTGATATTCAAAGGAAATACAAATTTAAATAGAAACATAACGAATAAAATCAGTCAACAAGTGAAACATATTAACACAGTAATAACAGATGGAACATGAAATACCAATAAATGAAGCATAAATCATCAAGTGAAACTAGGCTAAATGTCAAGTGTAAGAAAACATAAAACAAGCATGTATAATACAAGTCAAGAAAAACACAAATGCACATGATGATTACTAATGCATACTTGTCGGATTCTATGCATCACATTTTTCACGAGCTCCGGTGCAAGCCCTTATCGTTCTCCACTTTATAGGGTTTAATCCCTCGTTATGCAACTAATCCGACTACGGTGATAGAAACAAGATCTAGAATACTCTGCAAATAGACCTACGTCCCGGTATCTACCTTCCAGACTAGCATCATCGATGCGCAAGCATCATATAAGCATTGCTCTGACCCCGAAGAATCACCTTCCTACCATGTACCCCGCGAATAAGCCTGTCTACCATCGACGCGCAAATACACTGTACATTCCACGAATAGTTCTGCTGACCAACGACGTGTGAATATACTGTACGTTCTGTGAATAGACCTGCCGACCATCGACACTTGAACATACCAAAACCGTCTAGTTCTAGACATTCCATGAATAGGCCTGCCGGCCATCGACACGCAAGCATACTAGAGAGACAGAACAAATACACAGTCTCAGAATACATCCGTGCGACTGACAACAGAGCCCATACTTATGTTTCCCAAGATCTATCACATCTTCACTAGTGTCTGTTCTTATGTTTATTATTATTAATTAAATCACAGCCTCCCTAAAGTTGGTGTACCTTGCCAGACTTAACTGATTCAACAATAAGGCCCCATTGGCCAATTTTCACAAAATCTCATCTGCCAGCGTGCTAGGGTACCATTCAACCTCTAAAGTTTCATAACTCAAAATATCATTAATAGTCTTTCTAGGGTCCACATTATAACCTTAAGTCTCAAATCAAACCCATCTTGATTTTTATTATACAAAAATACTCTTCATTAGTCACATTCTTATAAACCAACCCATATTATCACGAATGACTCTTTCATAGATGGTAATATATTCAACTTACGAAATTCCTTAAAAATCAACTTTTAAACATCACTTACCATTTATTTGTAAAGTTCCATAAATTCAACTACAATTTCATTCGACCAAAACTGAAATAAATCTCATAAAAGCTGAGAATTTCATCTACAAAATTTTATATTTATTTACCACGATCCATTATTTGAATGCACCGAAAATTTAAACTAGAATTTCACCAAAATCTAAAAGTTACGCGTTTTCGTTCTTCAAAACAGTACACTTCAAAATCATTATTAAATTCTGGAAAAATTCCATTAAGTCCAACACATCAAGGAACTCGCCATAAAATTCTGGACTCAAATAAATTTATTTAAAGGGTTCATATTTAACAAATTCTGAGAATTATCTTTTATTAAAATCTAAAGGTTACATGATTTCGTCTTTCAAAATAGTACACTCTAAAATCATTATTTAATTCTGAAAATATACAATTAAGTTCAGCATATAACAGGGAACTCATCATAAAAATTTGAACTCAATTGAATTATTTTAAAGGGTTAATATTCAATAAATTCTGGAAACTATCTTTCATCCAAAAATTTGAATGTTACATGATTTCATTCCTCAAAACAGTACATTCTATAGTCAAAATTAAATTCTGGAAAAAATCAATTCAAATTTGGCACATAACGAGAAATTCACCATAAAAATCTGAACTCAAATAAATTTATTCAAGGAATTCATATCTAGCAAATTATGAAAACTAACCGTTATTTTAAAAATCTGAAACTACGACAGTATAGTGGTAGAAATTGCATATTTTACAATCTATGAGTCGTATTGAGGATCCGTCAGATGTTCTGGAAACTAGACACAGTGAGCTACAATTACTATCGAATAAAGTTTTAGGTAATATCATCAGCAACTATGTCGAAATCTCATTCCAGTCCGTAACAGACAACAGTCCAGAGTAAAAACAACTTCGAAATCTCATCCAACTCGATCAAATCTCTCATAATTATTAGTTTAAACACTTGTATAAACACTTATATATGTATACTAAGCTTCCCCCAGCTTAGCACACAAAATCACACCAAAAAAACACCCGAAAACACCAAAAATCCAACCAAAACAAAAAAAACAACAACCTGCCTGGCTATTGTTCAGGTGAAAAGTAACTCTGGGGTCACAGTTCATCCGAGAACAGCAACCCCCCCCCCCCCCCCCAATCCATCCCAACCCCGTTTTTGACCTCCATCCATAACCCCTTTATGTATATATGCATTTTTTGCATATACCTTTCCATATTCACACATTCATGCCTAAAAATTTGGGGTTTAAGAATTTTGCTTGCATTAAAACATCAAATAGTTTATCAAAACTTCATCTTTTAATTAAGAATCAACAATACATGCTATTCATTCAATAGATTCACATCCAAAACCTAGCACATCAGTCTATTCTACCCTGGAAACACAATAAGAAAATTTGAATAACTACTCACCTCAATAAAGATCAACTTGAAGAACAATAGTAGTAATAAAGAAAA
The DNA here is from genome assembly GCA_017893485.1 of Hemerocallis citrina. Lineage (NCBI taxonomy): Eukaryota > Viridiplantae > Streptophyta > Magnoliopsida > Asparagales > Asphodelaceae > Hemerocallis > Hemerocallis citrina. The sequence goes on along the minus strand of CM030363.1, from coordinate 126,211,478 downwards.
AGTCTTCTCCTCCTTCTTGCAAAAATCCAAGATCCAACTCTAATAAAATAATGAGAAAAATAGGTTTGAGTTTACACCAGGGAATAGCGGCTGTTGCCCCCCCTATATAGGCCGGGAATCTAGTATTTTAGGGTTCCACAAGAAAATTATTTATTTACATATATGGATTCTTCCAATTATTAGTGAACCAGATTGATTTAAAATAAAATAAAATTTAATCTCCTCACTCTCCTGATTTGGCATGCCAAAATGCACAGCCCAGAAAAACCGAAATATGGAGTTTTTACTCCAAGTGACAATTTTGCACAAAAGTCATTCTCTTTGTAATATTTACAAACAAACCATAAAATATTCGTAAAAATCCAGAAAAATTAGAATTATTATCTAGTAATAAATATTATATTTTCCAAATAATTTTTTCTGACTTTTAGTCTCCAGGAAGAATATTTTCAATAAGGTTCCCAACAATCTCAAAATTGCGTAATTATATATTTATTCAATTAAATCAATAGAAATCAATCAAATATGGATATAATCTAATTTCTTAGAGCCTTCTACTGAATATCTAGCCCTAAATGTTGGCCAACAATTCACCCCCTAAACGATTTTTTACAAAAAGACCCATTTCTTTCAAAAATTTATAAAATTAATTAGTTTTCTTTATTCAGATTAATCCCAAAAATTCAAATATACCCAATAAAAAATAATAGAATTTGTTTATCAACTCAAAATTCTAAATTCACACTTCGAAAATATTTGCACGTGTGAAAATGTCAATTTTCTGAAAATTCAAAATAATTTAATAAATTGATTCAAAAATTATTTATTAATTCAAAATATTGTATTAAAAATTACGAGGTGTTACACTCCAGGATCTGGCGTTCGGCGACCACGACCTCTTCGTCGACGACGGAGGTGATCATCAAGTGAGAGGACAACTACTGCGCTGTTATGCCCCTCACTGCTCCCATTTTAGATCTAAGTGGGATTTGAATGTCGAATAGAGTGAGGAGAGAGAGAGGTGATGTTTGGGTTTGGGATTTGGTTGGGACTTTTTGATTTTAGATACCTCTTTCAGACAGCCAACAATATTTGTTCTTGAAATCCACTTAGGGTCCTAGAAGGAAAAAAAATTTGCCTTAAATCTTCACTAGTTGACAATGTGGATAAACTCTTGGTCTGCCCAGATTTCACACCAATCAATTTGTCGGTCATGTCGTCTTCATCAGCCTTTTTTTGATGCACCTCTTTGCATTCGACATCCAGAGTTACATCTTCTCCCTTCTCTGATGACACCACCAATTCTAATCATTTTTCCTCAAGCTGGCAACCAAATGTAAGCCCCATCTTAATTACCATAAAATATACCGACTTAGATAAACCACTTTGGGTATTATGTATTATGAACTCTTATTTTGTTATTCCTCATTGATGAAACACCGTGACGATAGCCATCTTTGAGTAAAAAAATGATGAAACCAAGGCCAACTTTTATGCAACATCAATTAATGTAATGCAGAGAGACAGTAAAAAAAATGAACTATTATTTGAAGGTATACGTACATAAAATTGAATGAAGACTATTTCTTCCCGCCTTAATTATAGTGACACTGTTATTGAAAGTCGAAAGAATATTTCAAATTAAATTAAGTACTTAAGAATTAAGATAAGTATTAAGGTTTAAGAAGCATGGACATGAACATGTTGATGCATATACGATACATCGACACACTGGAAACTCTAAAAATTCTATATTGAAATAAGTAATGCTTTGTTTGTTGGTTCTGTTTGCTCGTTTGTGTTTGTTCAACAACGACAAGTATCCATCACAACATAACATCCAAAGGGACATACTGAGATTGTTTTTAAGACCTTCATGTAACACATCAAGCAGAGACTTGGGGACAAACATCTCTGGTATTTCTATGTTTCATTGATAATTACATATGCTTTTGTATATTATAGGTTGTTGGGGCTGCTGCAGCAGCTACTTTATCTCATGTTGAAATTGCTGCACAAGCAAAACATGCATCTGAAAGAGTAGGAACAATGGGTGTTTCCATATCAGTTTGCACCCTCCCTGGGAGATTCCATCAGATCGCTTAGGCCCAAACAACAATGGAGCTAGGTCTTGGAACTGTAAGTTATTGCAGCAAAAGTATTGTTATGAGTAGACCAGTATGTTGAACCTTCATATCTTTATGTGGGCAATTAATTGACTAGACTCTAGTTTAGCCATATTTATTGATGTTGTTTGTTTTTGGGAGAAGTGTGGCTGCACCAGGTGTGAGTTCGGACTCAATTTGTAATGGTGGAAGGATGCGGTAACGGACAGTTAGTGGTAGGCTCGCTTCGGCACCGAAGGATCGGCTCGGATTGCCTCGCCTCGTGTACCTGCAGACGGTCTAGGAACACCGGGATTTATCCCGGTGGCAGACCCTCCGACGGTCTAGTTAGTCTCTGAGAGAGAGTAGCAGTAACTAGGATTTTAGTGGGAAAAGATTGATTACCTCAAAAGGTGGGAGAGGGTCTGGTATTTATAGAGAATCTCAATCGGGATTGGATCCGCTTGGGGGCCGGGTCTGGACCCGAAAGCCCATGGGCCTGACGTGGCAAGAGGCCCAGGTGGTTTAGGGCAGACGTGGCAGCCTCATGAGCGGTTTAGGGCTGACGTGGCAAAGCCCTAGGTGGTTTCGAAGCTGACATGGCTGATCGTGGGGCCCCTGTGCCTCTAAGAGAATTGGATGGCCTGGGTTGTGCCAGGTCATTCTCATCCCTTGCTAGGCTGAGTGGAAGGCCCGTGGGGCCACCGAGGATCGGAGACCGAAGGTCGTGGCGGGTCGTCAAAACGAGGAGGTCGATTTCTTGGTGGTGACTTAACGGCTCGGCACCGACCCTGTGATGGTCCGGGGCCGAGCTGGCCTGCCCTTGAGTGAGAGCCATCCTGGGCCCTGGCCGGGTCCCAGGTCATTTTTATCCTACCTCATAAGCCTCCCACTCCTGCGGGGATGCGAGAGTTAGCCGTGGAGGAGTGTCTTTCGGAGGTCGTTGTGTCTTTATGAGAAGGCTGCCCTGGTGCGGGACCTCACCTCGGTCTGACGAGGATTTACGGGTTGGCAAGGACGTTGGCGAACCATTGTGCCTTCGTGAGAAGGCTGCTCTGGTGCTGGACCTCACCTCGGTCTGACGAGGGTTTACGGGTCAGCAAGGACGTTGGCGAACCGTTGTGCCTTCGTGGGAAGGCTGCCCTGGTGCTGGACCTCACCTCGGTCTGACGAGGGTTTACGGGTCGGCAAGGACGTTGGCGAACCGTTGTGCCTTCGTGGGAAGGCTGCCCTGGTGCTGGACCTTACCTCGGTTTGACGAGGGTTTACGGGTCGGTAAGGACGATGGCGAACCGTTGTGCCTTCGTGAGAAGGCTGCCCTGGTGCTGGACCTCACCTTGGTCTGACAAGGATTTACGGGTCGGCAAGGACGTTGGCGAACCATTGTGCCTTTGTGGGAAGGCTGCCCTGGTGCTAGACCTCACCTCGGTCTGACGAAGGTTTACGGGTCCGCAAGGACGATGGCAAACCGTTGTGCCTTCGTGAGAAGGCTGTCCTGGGTTGACTACTGTCTTCGTGGGGCATTAATGGTGCTCCGAGGCTTGTGCAATGTTCCAATTTCCCGGGGGCATTAATGATGTCCCCTAATAAATGCAGGGTGCTCCAATTTCCTAGGTGTGACGGTTGGGCTTCTGTTGCTTGGCCTCCCAAGGGTCATGATGGCAGGTTGCTTGGGGGAGGCTATAAATACCCCACTCCCCCACTGCTGTTTCGATCACATCGAGGGTGGTCCACCGACCATCTGAGGTGTCTGTCTTGGGCGAACGCCTGATACTTGAAAAATTCCAACCCTGGGAGCCTCGGATTGGTGGTTATTCTGCCGTCCGGATCTTCTCTTGGGTCTGACGGCCCTGATGAGGTTGTTTGCCCAAGAGAGATCGGGACGGGAGGGATACCGACCGAAGTCCGGGCCTGGGGGATAAGGAGCTTCGGGTGGATGGCTCTTCTGTCATCACTGTCTTCCTTCCGGGCCGACAGTTTTTGAGGGCTGTCTGCCCGGAGGAGACAGTGATGGGAGGCGGGCCGATCCGTTTTCCGATAGGGTCCCAGGCAATGGTGGTTTTTCTCCCACCCTCGATCAGTTTGGGGTTTCGGCTTCCGAGGCCGTAAGCTCCGAATTGTTCGCGGGTGAGAGGGGAGCCGACCGAGTCCTGGGGCCCGGGGCGCTCGCCGAGGACGGGTGCCTTAAAACTTTTAAACAAAACTTTCTCTGCTGACAGTTGTGGGGGTGTCCGGTTCCCGAAGTCCTCCTTCCGGATCGATCCTTGTGCTTGGTAGCGGTTGAGCGCGAACCGAGGGTTGCCAACCGCACAACAGGGTGACATCATTGGCGCGCGTTTCTAGTAGACGTGGCACGATTTTCTAGGGGCAGTTTCACGCAAATTGAGGAACAGTATCACGAAAATCGAAGAGTCAACTCTGCCTCTATAAATACCCCCCACTTTTCTCCTATTCCGCCTGTCTCTCTCTTGCTGCTTTCTTTTAAAAACACAAACACTTCGGCGCTCGCACTCTGTCTTTGCAGCTCCGGCTCGTCATTCCGAGGCAACACAGGTTAGTTTTAGCTTTACTTCATTGTCATGTCTAGGGCTCAGTCTGGCTCGTCTGCTTCGACCTCGAATGAGGGAGAAAACCCTGAGCAGGGCTCTCAGACTCGACGTCGTGGGAAGAAGACACCCAGGTGTATGATGTGAAGCCCCTGCGTGTCCGGAGGCCGTTCGTGGTCCAGAGTAGCGGCTCCGAGGAGGAGGGGAGTGATAGCTCAGACTCGGTGCGGATATTAGATCCGGAGTCGGAGGAGGGTAGTAGCGACATTGAGGGAGAAGGAGAGGCCGAAGCGGCTGAGGCTCGGCGGAAGGGTACGGGGAGAAAATTTTTGGCTCGGGGGCAGAGTCGAGGCGTAGGTTCCTCTTCTACGACGACCGGTCTTGAGCGCCTGGCTACCCCCTCGCCAGAGAGGGCCAAGAAGAAGAGGGTGCCGAGGAAGATGGGGGCGAAGGCTGGCGGTCTGAGCGAGGCGTCCCCCGTTCGAAACATTGTGACGGGTTCACCGGTGCAGCCGAAGAGGATTAGGTAGTACCCTGACGACCTCTCCGACAAGGTGTTGTATGGGGTGCAGCCTTCTTCACCGAGTTGGAAGAGGATAAAGATGGATACGCTGCCGACGATCCTGGAGGCAGTCGATTTAGAGGTGGCTCAGTCGGCCTTCCACATTGGGTCCGATTACGAAGTGATGGTGCCAAGCCCAAGCCTCCATCCTACCGACCCGTTACCAGAGTGGTACTGCGTCTTCCCCCTAGACGCCTTCGGCTCCGGACTGAGGCTGCCGATTCACCCATTTATTCGGGATGTGCTTAATTGGGCGTCCCTGGTCCCGATGCAGTACGGACCGAATTCATAGAAGCAGATAGTATGTTTTGTGCTGCTCTGCAAGGAGAGGAAGGTGCCGCTCCGGTTGGGTGTGTTCTGCGCGATGCTGGGGATCAGCTCGTCGGGGGAGTCGGAGGGGATCTACTACATTTCACCTCGGAGTCGGGGGAAGGTGGTCCACGGCCATCCGGACTCCATTAAGGAGTGGAAACGAAAATACTTCGTGATTCGGAGCGCGGAGCCTTGGGACATTCCCACCCGTTGGAACTATTACAGGCCAAACTTCAAAGCGCCGAAGCAGAAGGATCTCACTGCCGAGGAGTGGAAATTAGTCGAGCGCTTCGTTTGTTGCACAGCATCAGCTGGCCGAAGGTGACAGAGGGTCACCTGGCCAGCGTCGGACTGAGCCCGACCGTGTCTAGTATGCCGTCGTTTCTTTTTTCCTGTTTTACTGTTCTTTTGAGCTCATCATCCTTAATGGGTTTTCTTGCAGGTATGGACCCAGAATCTATTAAGGCTCGGAGGCTCGCCTTAAAGAAGCAGAAGGTCGAGGAGGAGGGAGAAACGAAGAGGACGAGGGGGTCATCTCAGGTCGTCTCCGAGGCCCTGGGTGAGCCGAGGGCTAAGAGGACCCGCTCAGAGTTGAGCAAGGAGGTGGTCGCTCAGATGAGCCCGGGCCAGGCTAAGGTGGTCGATAGTGGTAAAGGGAAGGCCCCTCTGGTTGGACCCGAGGGAGGAGATGAGTTGCAGCGGCCGTGGGTGCCGGCTTGGTCGATACGGGAGGGGGACTGCCTAACCCGTGGGCCCAACGCCATCGAGGTGGTGGAGAAGCTGGCGACTCCCCAGGACCGTAAGGAGATGAGTGGCAAAACCGTGGGTGAGGGGTTCACGCGCTTGGCGCAGGCGAGCGTGCTGGTAAGTCCGCCAACCCGACTTTCTTTGTAAAAGCTTTTGTCGGAGGTGTTTCTGAGCAGTGCTTGGTCGCCGCAGGTCTGTCTGGAGGGGGCCAAAGTGAAGAGTCTCTACGAGGAGGCTGTGGATCGGGAGCGACGACGGGCGGACAAGTGTTCGCAGGAGATGAAGGAGATGAAGATCGAGCTCGAGGGCTCGCACAAGAGGGAGCAGCAGCTGAAGATCGAGCTCGATGCCAAGGAGGCCGAGTGGGCTAAGAGGGTGGCCGCCCTAAAGAAGAAGTTTGCGAAGGAGAAAGAGGAACTGACGACGACGGGGCAGGACATGGTGATCGCGGCCCAGAACGAGGTCTATGCGAAGGCCCTCAGCCATGTGAGGCACTTCTACCCGACCATCGACCTATCCGGCCTCGACTATGATTTGGAGATCGAGGCGCCACCGAAGACTCCTGATGCTGAAGGTCCGGTCGTGGGTTCGGCTGCCGACCCTCACGTGAACCTGGCCGATGCTGAGGTGACAACATAGGCTGTTCGCCCCCTTGTTCTTTTTTCTTCTTTCTTGTTGTATTTGCCGACCGCGGACTGGCCATCGCATTTTTGTATGAGGGATTTTATTTATAAAAAAGGATTTTTGATCGGCCAAGTATTTTGACCTCGGTTCTTTTCGGACCCTTTTGCTTATGTTGTTTTGAGTGGTGGATGGTTTCCTTTTAGGTAACGGCTCTTCTTCCCGAGATGGACCCTCGTCGCTCCGACGTGGCGTGGCTTCGGAGTAAAATCAAAGTCCTGGAGTCGACGTTGGTCCGCTATCGCGAGGGGGCCCACGATCAGGATGCTGCCTTTAACTACTATCGGGATAAGTCTGAGGCTCTCAGTGTGGAGGCGACGAGGCTAAAAAGGGCAATGGTGGATCGGGACCTCAGAAGTGCCGGTCTCGGGTACACCATGTCGAGCGCGTCAGTGCAGAGGCCATCGTCTGAAAGGCCCCTTCGTGACGTCATAGTGGAGAAGGAGATGGAGATACACCATTATAAGACGATGCTAGGAATGTCTGGGACGGGAACGGGATCCTCTTCGGGATTCCGGCGAACGGAGGGGGTTCCTGCGGCGTTGCTGTTGTTGGAGCGTGCTCGACCGGTTGATGCTCAGAGCTCCGTGGTCGGCGTTTTGACTTTGGCGGAACCCAAGGGCCCCCGTGACGAGGAGAGGGCTCCTAGCCGTTCGGTCGGAGTGGCTGTACCCTCTGTCGAACCTGAGGGGTCCTAGGGGGTCCCTCGGTCAGTAGTTTCTTTCTGTTTAGATGAGTGGAGTGTTCATGTAACGGTATTTGTTTTCTTTAAACATAATAAGGGAGTATAAATAAGGGGTTTCTCTCTTTGATCTGGCCAATTGTTTGTTGATTGTCGGCGGAGATGAGGGCCGGACCTGCCGAGACCTCTGGGGATCGGCACCGGAGTGATAACTCGGGTGTCGCAGCTTGACAAAGCCATCCCTTTGTCTGGCGCTCGGTCGGACCTATCGAGACGTTTGGAGTTTAACAAAAAGAGGTCCCTTTCATAGATATGGAGAGAGAGAGGCACTTATGGCCTTTTACATGAGAGAGCTTACAAAATCATTATTTACATTAGCCCAGTAGGAACCTATATCCACTTTTCCAAGAACTTCATTAGGTGTTCGGCGTTCCAGGGTCGCTTGATCGCCCGACCCTCCATATCCACCAGTCGGTACGTGCCAGGGCGTATGGCCTCGGCTACTCTGTATGGGCCTTCCCAATTGGGGGCCAGCTTCCTCTTCTTGGTCGGATCGGAGACGGATAATTTGCGCAGCACGAGGTCCCCAGCTTTGATGTCTGTTGGGCGGACCTTCTTGTTGTAAAATCTCTCGATCCGCTGTTGATAGATGCTCCTTCGGACGGAAGACTTCTCCTTGACCTCGGCGACGAGGTCCGGGTTGGCCCTTAGGCCGGATGAGTTGTCGGCTTCGTCGAAGGCCATGATCCGGGGAGAGGGTAGGCCGACCTCGACGGGGATTACCGCCTCCGTCCCGTAGGTCAAACTGAACAGTGTCTCTCCTGCCGGGATCCTCTTGGTGGTTCGGTGTGCCCATAGCACGCTGGGCAGCTCTTCCACCCACAGTCCCTTTGGGAGAACTGTCGGGGCGCTTCTTGAGGCCGTCGAGGATTTTCCTGTTTGCGTTCTCCGCTTGGCCGTTGGACTGAGGGTGGCATATAGCGGAGAAGTGCTACTGGACGCCGATGTCCTCACAGAACTTTCGGAAGTTTTGACCGGCAAATTGGGTCCCGTTGTCTGTGATGAGGACCTGGGGTATTCCGAACTGACAAATGATGTTCTTCCAGAAGAATTGCTGGGTTTGGCGCTCGGTAATGCTGGACAGTGGTTCGGCCTCGAGCCACTTTGTGAAATAGTCGATGGCCACTATCAAGAATTTCCTTTGCCCTATTGCTACGGGAAAGGGACCCACCAGGTCCATGCCCCACATGGCGAATGGCGTAGGACTAGCCAAGGATCGGAGGTTCGCTTGAGGGAGCCTCTTGATGGGGGAAAATCTCTGGCCGGGCCGCACCTCTTGACTAATTCGTGGGAGTCTTACAGCATGGTTGGCCAATAGTACCCTTGATTCAGGGCTTTACGAGTGAGTGATCTGCTCCCCATATGGCATCCGCCGATCCCCTCGTGAAGCTCTTTCAGCGCATAGCTAGCTTCGTCATTGGCGAGACAGCGGAGGTACGGCTTTCCGTCGGCCAGTGTGTACGAGCGTTTGAAGAGGATGTCGCCAATCATGACGAACCTTTCAGCCCGGATCCTGACCCGTCTCGCCTCGGCTCGGTCTTTGGGAAGCTCGGCACTGACTAGGAATTTTCTAATGGGGGCGGTCCAGTCGTCCGGACTGACACCGCTTTGCACACACATTGCCTCTTGGCCTTGGTCATCGATGCTTGGTTTTAAGAGGATTTCGATGAGTACCGTTTGGTCGAAACCCTAGAAGAAGAAAGAGGCGAGTTTTGACAAAGCGTCTGCTTGGGCGTTCTGCTCTCTGGGGACCCTAACAACTGTGGAGCAGCAGAAGGATGCTAGGAATCATCGGACCACGGCCAAGTATCGTATCATCCGGTCGTCGCGAGCCTCGTATTCTCCGGTGATCTGATTGACCACGAGCTGAGAATCGCTAAAGGCTCGGATCTGCTTGGCTCCGGCTCAGTATGCCAGGGTCAGTTTGGCAATCATGGCCTCGTATTCCGCCTCGTTGTTAGAGGCCGGAAAGTTGAGGCGGAGGGAGTATTGAAGGAGGAATTGGTCAGGACCCCGGAGGATGATTCCGGCACCACTCCCGGTTTCACAGGAGGATCCGTCGACATAGACTTCCCAGATCGGATCCGAACCTTTAACACTTGGCTGCTCGGAAGCGGTGCACTCGGTGATGAACTCGGCGAGGGCCTGACCTTTGATCGCCGTCCTCGGCTGATAGCCGATGTCGTATGGGCTCAGCTCAATTGACCACTTGACCAAGCGGCCAGAGTTCTCTGGCTTGTAGAGGACGGTTTTCAAGGGCTGGTTAGTTAGAACTTGGATGGAGTGAGCTTGGAAGTAAAGGCGGAGCTTCCGGGCCACCATGACCAGAGCATAGGCTACCTTTTCGATCTTCGCGTACCTCATCTCGGCGGGGAGTAGGACCCTGCTTACATAATACAGCGACCTCTGAACCCTGTCCTCTTCTCGGATGAGGACGGCACTGAGGGTGCTATCCGAGGCGGACAGGTAGAGCCACAGGGGTTCACCCGGCTCGGGTTTGCTGAGGAGAGGAGGGTTGGCGAGGTACTGTTTCAGCTGCTCGAAGGCCTCTTGTTGAGGGGCACCCCATTCGAAGCCCCCTTTTCCGCGCAGAGCTTTGAAGAAGGAGAGAGATTTCTCCCCTGATTTGGAGAGGAAGCAACCGATGGCCGCCAACCTGCCCGTGAGTCTCTGAACCTCCTTGACATTCCGGGGCGGGGCCATTTCTATTATGGCCTGAATCTTCTCTGGGTTCGCCTCGATGCCGCGCTGGCTGACGACGAACCCCAGAAACTTTCCCGAGGAGACCCCGAATGCGCACTTGGCCGGGTTGAGCCTCATGTTATGACGTCGGAGGATTCCGAAGGCTTCCTCGAGGTCGGCGACGTGGACTGGCCCGGCCCGGCTTTTGACGAGCATGTCGTCAACATAAACCTCCATGTTGCGGCCGATTAGGTCTTTGAAGATCCAATTCACGAGCCGTTGATAGGTGGCTCCGGCGTTTTTCAGCCCGAAGGGCATAACGCAATAACAAAAAAGACCCTGGTCGGTGACGAACGAGGTCTTCGCAATGTCAGGCGGGAACATCCGGATTTGGTTATACCCTGCGAAGGCGTCCATGAAGGATAGCAGCTCGTGTCCCGAGGTCGCGTCGATCAAAGTGTCGATGCTGGGGAGGGGGAAAGGATCTTTAGGGCATGCTTTGTTTAGATCCGTGAAGTCTATACAGATCCACCATCCACCGGTTGCCTTTTTAACCATGATGACGTTGGCCAACCACTCGGGGTAGCTGACCTCCTGAATGAACCGTGTAATGCCCCGAATCCCAAATACACTGAATTCGAGATGTTCTACAGGATCTTTTCACTTTCTTTGGTACAATTTTACAGGGAAATTTAAACTTTTCACTTTACATCAGAGTTTACATCAACATTACACTTTTCACTTACACAGCGGAAGTAAAATTTACAACAATTAAATAAATGTACAACAACATGGTATAATCTGTCAGCATCCATCCCTCTTTAACCTTTAACATGTCATTTACCTGCATATAAGACTGTGGGTACGTCAGTTTATTCAACCGACGATCATTATACACGGCCATCCTCTCTATGCCGGAAATAGTATAACTTAATTTTCCATATTTAGCAAACACAAACTTGTCACAAATCAAACTAAAGGGACTACCCTATTGATGTCGTATTGTGATTGTGCACTTAGTCCTTAATAATACATGACACTAATGCGCACTTGTTCGGATTCTATGCATCCCATACTACATAGGTCCGAGGGCAAGCCCTTAATCGTTCTTCATCTTGGTAGGGTTCAATCCCTCGTTATGACTTAATCTACTACTGTAACTACGGTAGGTGTCCTAGATGATCTATGAGTGCAAGCACGTGTACAGAAAACCTGGAGGGGAATCCCACGTCATGTCACGACTCATCGTGAAGAACCTGTGGCAATTTCAGCCTCCTTCATGGCACACGATCCTCATGCAGTCACCAAACATCCCACAAGTGTCACCACCGGGACGGTACCCTGGAGCAGTATCCACGTCATGTCACGACGCATCATGAAGAACCTGTGAAATACTCTCTGCCGCCACGGTACCCTGGAGCCGTATCCACGTCATGTCATGACTCATCGTGAAGAACCTATGAAATACTCTCCGCCGCAAATCCGATGGCCCTCACTCGTGTTTTTCTCCTACTTTCATCACGTCTCCACTATGTACTAATCCTTAGTTTTTATTAGAATCATGAACAAAATCAAAGCTCTAGAGTTAGCCTCTCCACTAAACCGGACTTATTCATTCGTTTCAACATGACCAACCTTGGTCTTTCTTTTCAATATTCATTTCAATTTCTTTCCAATTGCCGGGGGAGACTTAGCTACTCTTTCATTTCAATTCCAATTCACAAATTCTAATATTGAGCATTACAAGCTCATGAGTTCATTTTTCATTGCCTCAGCATATCATGATCCTAGCTTTCATATTCATGTAATTCTCCATTCAAATCTTTGATTCATTTCATGTAAATTCTCAATTTAAAACTATGATTCATTTCATGTAAATTCATGCAGCAACAAATAGAGTTTATCAACACCCACCATAAGATTCACAATCTTCAAAATAAACAGAATAATGTTCTCTGACATATCAAAACACTCTGGACAGTCGACTTGGAGCTCTTCCAGTCGACTTGTTCAGTCAATGCTAGTTATTCATAACCACACGGGAGAGTCGACTGCTGCACATGGCAGTCGGCTGTTCTGCAGTGTTTCCAATTTCAATTATCACCCACAGGGCAGTCGACTGTCGTTCAACACAGTCGCCTGTTTTGCGGAGTTCAGTTATGTAATTTCTCAAGTTCTATACAGTCGACTGCTACACACATTCGGTCGACTGAGCAGTTTAAAATCTCAAATTAAGGAGTCACACATCATAAATTGTCACACTATTCTTCAACAAGAAGAATTCACATTTCATGGTTATCACATTGTTCTCAAAATGAGGAGTACTAACGAATATTCCCAATTCATATTTTCATACATCTATCACATAATGTCACTTCAATCTTTACTATATTAATCTTCTTCATTCCAGTTCTTTTGCAAGGTATACTTTCCCAAAAATACACATGTCAAAGTCATAGTTCTAATTACACCTTTCATTCTCAAATCACATTTTATTTCATACAACAATTCCCAAATTATCTTTATAAAGTCTCATGTATTTTCAAAAGAGTAGAACATTCGAGTTTATAAAAATGCATCAGTACCAGTCGACTTATACTATAGTAAGTCGGCTGTCCAGGGAAAACATCCATGATTTTAAGCAAATAAATTACGCAAGAAGTTGACTTATAAAAGTACCAGTCGACTTAAGTGACCATATAAGTCGACTTACAAGGTCCTAAGTCGACTTACCAGAAAGATTCCTTCTCGACATTTCTCAACAATTAATGCCACTAATCTCTTTATTAGCCAATTACTCATTCATGGTTATAATTAATCCATACCAACTTAGATTTTTACTAATCCAATCGCATACAATTGCATACTCACATTCCAATCAATTTATAGGTTAATTTTCTAATTAGAAGTGTACTCTTATTAGTATTTTTCATGCATCATTTCTCAATATAATGCTAGCATCATTTCTAATTTAGAAATAAGGAAAATCAAACCCACTATCATTCATTCATTCTAACAAGCATTTCTACTTTAGAAATATGGAGAATTTTACCCACCGTGTATGGAGAGAAAACAACACAATAGCAACGAAGGTCCTTTGCGAATGAATGCACCTCCTCCTAGACGCTCGCACACACCTCCAAGCCCAAGCAAAACCGAAAGCTTCCCCTTTTGATGCCGGCCTTCTTCTCCTTGTTGAAGCAATACAATCCCACACAATTCTCTCAATCTTTTTAACTCACAACTATTACTAAATTAGACTATAGGTTTGGAAAGATATAATTGCATATGAATACTAGCCATGGGAGGGAGTATTTATACTAGAAATCAAGTAGAATGAAGGGCTAGGATTGACTAGTTGGCTGTAGGATGGAGGGCCAAGATGAGAGTAGGAGTTATAAAACTACCCACAACTACATAACCACCTCCATGATCTCCATTCAAAATTTGGGTTTCCCTCCCAAAAGAATGCAACCGGCCAACTAGGAGTAGTGTGCATTGCACGTGTACGTGTAGTGCACGTGCAAGCAACTAGGCCCAAAATTTTGCATTTGATTTTTACAAAAAAAATAAAATAGACTTTTTAAATAAATTAATCCATGGGCTTTAGTTTTATGGGCCAAAATAGTTATTTTAAAATAAAATAAATAAAATACATCTTGGGCTTGAAGAAAAGGCTTTAAAATATGGCTTTCTATTTATTTAAAGAAAAGGCTTTTGTATAAAAAATAGTTTGAAAACATATATCACAATAAAAATAATTATAAGATTTAATTCAACCAAAATATTGCACGTGCACACTACGTGCAAAATAAAAATAATTTTTCATTAAATGAATAATCAGGGTATTACAAACCGAGCAGACAAGAGTTTGTCCACCTCTGCTTTCACAGCTTGCTGCCTCTCCGGGGCGAATTTGCGCCTCTTCTGAGCGACCGGCTTGGATCCCGGAATGACGCTCAGCCTGTGCATGATCAGGTCTTCGGATATCCCGGGCATGTCGGAGGGCTTTCAGGCGAAGAGATCGACGTTGCGGCGGATGCAGTCAATTATGTCCGCCTTCAAACCTTCGAAGAGCGAGCGACTCACTCGGAACCACTTCGACTCGTCTGCAGCCCCGAACGGGACCTCCTCCAGCTCGTCAGCTGGCTCAGGGGCGGAACTGTCGCTCTCGGGCCCGAGCTCGACGGCGTCGAGGGGGAAGACACCCCCTCCAACGGCAGTCATGTAACAGGACCGCGCCGCCTCTTGGTTGCCTCGAACGACACCGACCCTTTGCTGGGTGGGAAATTTTAGCTTCAAGTGATAGGCCGATGGTACCGCCTGAAAGGAGCACAGCCCCGGTCGGCCAAGTATGGCACTGTATGCCGCCTTGACGTTTACCACCATGAAGTCCATAGACTCGGTCCGCTGAATAGGAGCCGAGCCCGCGGTGACGTCGAGAGTCACAATCCCTTCTATCACGACAGGGACGCCGGAGAACCCGTGCAAAGTGTATCCGGCCGACTTAAGCTTGCCCCTGGGCAGTTTGAGATTCTCGAAGGCTTCAAGAAAGAGGATGTTTACCGAGCTGCCGTTGTCGACGAGAATCCGGTGTACTTCACAATTAGCCATGTGGAGGCTAATGACGAGGGTGTCGCAATGAGGAAGGCGGACGCCTTCGAGGTCCTCTCCAGAGAAGGAGACAAGTACCATTTGTAATCGGGGCGAAGAGAGATCTTGGACAGCGTTCACCTCTCGAATGAAGACTTTCCGAGAAGTATTTGACTCTCCCCCCATTAGTCCTCCGTGGACACAATGCAAAATCGCTGGGGTTCCGGCTCCCTCGGGCTCGGGATCCCGATCCTAGATGCTGTTCGGAGTAGGGTTCGGAGGCGAAGGCCTCCGGTTCCTGGTATCTCGCTGATCCCGTTGGTTTTCTCTTATGAACTCCCAGAGGTACCCTCGTGAGATGAGGGCCTCGATTTCGTCTTTTAGGGCCCGACACTGGTCGGTTTCGTGCACATGATCCCTGTGGAAACGGTAGTAGAAGCGTTGGTCTCGCTTCTTGTTGTTGCTTGGTCGGGGAGGAAGTCGGACGAGGCCCTTGTCCTCGATTTCTATGAGGATGGCGGACACGTTCTGTGTCAGTAGGGTGTACCTTTCAAAGCGAGGGACCGGAGGTACCCTCTTCGCGCCGACTCCTTCCTTTGCCGCTTTTCGGGCAGGTTCGATCTCATCAGGCCTGCGCTTGCCCTTTCCTGCGACTTCTTTGCTCCCCTCTGGGTTTAGAGCTTCTTCTGCTCGTATGTACTTCTCGACTCGATTGAGAAGGTCGGGGAAGTCCAGAGGTGGCTTCTTCGCCAAGGAGACCTTCAGCTGGTTGTGCCGGACATTGTGTCGGAAGGCGGTCGAGGCGATCCCGGCGTCGAGGGCAGAGACGGATCTTGCCTCGGTCGTGAACCTTTTGACGAAGTCACAAAGTGACTCCCCCTCTCTCTGGCGGAGGTCGAGCAGGGATGCACTCTTCTTCTCGGCTTTCCTGCTGGTGACAAAGTGGCCCAAGAAGTTGGCTTCCAGCTGATCGAACGAGAAGATTGAGCCGGGGGAGAGTTTGGAGAACCACTCCCTGGCCGGGCCCCGGATGGTGGCCAGGAAGACTCGGCACAGCAGGGGATCCGAAGCGCTGTGAATCATCATGAGGGTCTTGAAGCCCTCCATGTGATCAGCTGGATCACCCTCGCCATTGTAAGTCTCGAATTGTGGAGGTCGGAAGTTCCGGGGGATCTCCGCTTCTAAGATGTTGACGGAGAATGGCGGCCGGGAAGGCGCTCGGCCTAGGACGGGGTTCGGATTCCCGTCGCCGATGCATTCGAGGCGATTCTCCATCTCCATGAGGCGACGGAGTACCTGGTCTGCGCGCTCCGGTGGAGGAGGTGGCGCACGAGTGTAGCTCCTTCCTTCGCTCATTTGACGGGGTCGGTCGAGCGTCGCGGACCTTGGCGCTCCGTGAAGAGCCTCCATGATTTCGTCCCGGAAGCTCCGAAACTCGGCCCTGTTGACCGCGCCATGGTCAGAAGGGTCGGGTCGGGGCGTAGGAATTCGGCCAATGCGGCTGAGTACCGACGGCCTCTCTTTGGGCGCAGGCCTAGAATGGTTCGGGGCCGAGTTGGAAGCGGTCCCTCCCCTAGCCTAGCTAGCCCTTCGGTTCATAATGACCCGATGAAGGTCAGGTTGCTCGACGTGAGGTTCGCCTTGTTGGGGTCCGGGGTTCACCCCCGGATTATTTGATCCTTGCCTTCCGTCAAGGGCGTCCTGAAGAGGAGGCCCGTCCCGGCGGGCGGAAGAAGTCGGTCTCCGGGCCCTGGGAGGCATGGGAGAATGGATCGAAGGGGAGCGTCGACGGCGAGGCTCGGACTGTCGTCCCTACCGAAAAAATAGAAGTTCCCACAAACGGCGCCAACCTGATGCTGTTTGTTTTTGGGAGGAGTGTGGCTGCACCAGGTGTGAGTTCGGACTCAATTTGTAATGGTGGAAGGATGCGGTAACGGACGGTTAGTGGTAGGCTCGCTTTGGCACCGGAGGATCGGCTCGGATTGCCTCGCCTTGTGTACCTGCAGACGGTCTAGGAACACCGGGGTTTATCCCGGTGGCAGACCCTCCGACGGTCTAGTTAGTCTCTGAGAGAGAGTAGCAGTAACTAGGGTTTTAGTGGGGAAAGATTGATTACCTCAAAAGGTGGGAGAGGGCCTGGTATTTATAGAGAATTCCAATTGGGTTTGGATCCGCTTGGGGGCCGGGTCTGGACCCAAAAGCCCATGGGCCTGACATAGCAAAAGGCCCAGGTGGTTTAGGGCAAACGTGGCAGCCTCATAAGCGGTTTAGGGCTGACGTGGCAAAGTCCTAGGTGGTTTCGGAGCTGACATGGCTGATCGTGGGGCCCCTGTGCCTCTAAGAGAATTGGATGGCCTGGGTTGTGCCAGGTCATCCTCATCCCTTGCCAGGCTGAGTGGAAGGCCCGTGGGACCGCCGAGGATCGGAGACCGAAGGTCGTGGCGGGTCGTCGAAACGAGGAGGTCGGTTTCGTGGTGTTGACTTAACGGCTCGGCACCGACCCTGTGATGGTCCGGGGCCGAGCTGGCCTGCCCTTGAGTGGGAGCTATCCTGGGCCCTGGCCGGGTTCCAGGTCATTTTTATCCTACCTCATTTATATTTAAGAATATTTTAAATTCTGCTGCTAATTTCATCCATAATGACATGTAATGTTGTTCACATATTTCTAGCATGGGGAGCCTAGCACTGGTAACGGGTCGGGTCGGGTCGGGTAGCTCAATACCCGGACCCGGACCCGGTCATTGACGGGTCCAAATACTGGACCCGGACTCAGACCCATGAAATTCGGGTCCGGGTCCGGGTCCGGTTCCCCACAAGAAATGTTACCCGTTCGCTTTCGGGTCCGGGTCCGGGTCCGGGTCCGGGTCCTATTTCTAATCACGGGTCCGGTTCAGTTCCGGGTCTTTAAAGCATAACACAATATTATATAATACGACTCGTGACTGCCATAATCAGTGAGTGCCACAAAAAACTCTTTCTTGTATATAGCTTCAAGTTGTAAACATTCCCCTGAAACCAAAGGATACTATGATGTTATTGCAACTAGCTTGTACTAGGCTGCTGTAAAATTTATAGTTGTTCCACTTTAATTTATGAAAATGTCCTCAGTTATGCATTTACCTTCAATTATTGAGTACATATAGAATTTTTATTCTGCTAATAGATTTCTTGCGATAAGATCCAGGGTTTGTAGGCTGTAGCCCTATCAGTTCTGATAACAATGTACAGGTCTATTTGAGTTGGTGAATTTGTTTCTTCCTTTAATTTTCATCAAACCCTGTTTTGAGTTATAAGATATGTTTATATAGGTTCAAGTATTAATATGCTATTTGCAATATATAGATGCTAAGTTTTCCCGTACCTTGTGATGCCATCTTTGTCAATTCTATTACTTGTTATCATTTCTTGTTTCGGATACTTAAAAAGTCAGAGAAGAAAGGGTGGCAGGTTTCTGATACTTGTTTCTAATACTGCAGTTGCTAAATAATCCAAGTAGTCAATGTCCAAATCAAATAAATCTTCTAATGTTGAGATAAATCACAATATGTATATATATGCGCAAAGTATTTACAAGAACTTAGGGCAGGAATAAACAACAACATGCCTCACTGTGGGAAATGATATTACGAAAAAATAGGTGTGGCTGCAAGTACTTCCGGGAGCCCCTTGAATGATCCTTAAACCCGATGTAAGGTCTGAGAATATATTTATCTAACGGGTAACGGGTCGGATCCGGGTCGGGTCCGCTTCGTTTTTTTGTTTATTTTTCTATTGCGGGTCCGGGTCCGGGTCCGGGTCGGGTCCAATTTTAGGGGACCCAGACCCGACCCGAAATTTTAACGGGTAGTAATTTAGGACCCATACTCTACCCAAATTAGATTGGGTCGGTTCCGGTCCAACGCCGGGTCCGGGTCGGGTCCGGGTCGGGACCGGGTTTCGGGTTTTAATACCAATGCTAGGGGAGCCTAGCGCAGCTATTGCTGAAATTCACCCTCTTGGTCTAGTTGTTGCCCATGTTCTGTAGCAGATATTACCAACGGTATGTCTCAATAGTCTTTTCTTTTTTCCCTCATCCCTTAGCTTGTTGGTAACATCCTCTGGCTTAAATACAATTATGCAAAAATCAGTGAACATATTGCATGACGTATACACTACTGGAAAAAATATTAGTCGTCAATTGTCATCTCAATGGTATCATTTTATTCTTTGTTTTTGGCTTTAATTTATTATGAAACTGCTAAAGAAAATTTAAAAAAAGTATTAAAACACAACTTTGCGCATAAAAATAAACCTAGACTTTAGAAGGCTATCTGACTTCTTGATGCACCAAGCGAATTTATAAATTCAAATCGTGTGAGTTATATTCAGATATCTTCTTTGGGGTGTTTGGTTGGTTGTAAAACTTTTTCAAAATTGTAAGATTACTATAGAGAAAAAGAAATCTGTGAAAATGAGTTATGAAAAAGTGGTTTGGTTGGATGTAGATTTACTGTAGTAGGAATAGTTTTTTATAAAAGAATAGATTTGTTTGAGTTATAAAAACACAAGTAATTTTAAATAATATTTTTACTCCTTGTTTTACATGTAATTAATCTCAATTAATTCGGGCTTAATCTTAAACTAATTAATTAGCACAAAAAAACAAAATTTTAAAAACATTGTAGCTACACTACGAATTCAAATTCAAGCAGTTCCCTGGATTTCGATACCTACAGTGGATCTGATGCCAACCAAACACCGCCCTGGAGAAACTAAGGGGGGATCTAGATTCTCCCTTAGTCAGAGTTTAGAGTTTTTATTTTTTATTTTTTGAAATTATTAAAACGTGCATTGCACATGTAAATTATTAGTTTTTGTTAAAAGGAGGGCATATTGGATCAAACAAATATGAGTTAACATTGCGGATACACCTATGATAGAACCATTTTTTATCTTAAAAATAAAGTCAGAATATTTCATTGATTTAAAAAAATTGAGTTTAAATGTTTTTTTGAAAATTTTTGATTAAAGAAATCTGACTTTAAATAACAAATTAATTAATAACAATCCGATCTTTCTACTACATAATTTTTTGGGATTAACACAAACACATCATTACTCAAATAGAATTCTTTGAGAAATAACGACAATTTTGACTTCACTATTAACTAGACATCTCCGGTAATATAATGTAAAACAAAAAAATTGGTCTGAACCCGAACCCATCGGGCTTTGGATACCAAGCTGGGAATTGGTCAGCCCCCCCTCTCTTCTAACCCAAACCAAACCAAACCAAACCCCCAAAAAGAATGGGAAATTCGAATCAGAAGACCAAAAAGCCGGAAATCTATAACAATTTAACTAACATCAGAAAGAAAGCTCTTAATAAAAAAAACAATTATTTATGCAACTCAGAAATAAAAAAATTAGGTTTACAAATCTATGCATACTATACCAAATACCACAGTATTTCATACTGAAGCAAAAACAAGGTAAACTGCAGTTAGCAAAGATGTCTACAAAGTTGTGAGCTTCACAATGCATGGTAGGGATTATGTCTCCTTTACTCTTCCTGAAGCTATCACGGCTCTTTCCTTTGAGAAACCAGTCCGAGTAACAACCAATTCGATGTCACTGAGCTTGACTCGATTTTCATCAGTATCCTCTTCCTTTTCCTCTCCCTCTTCGATCAACTAGAGCAGCAGCTGTCACCATTGGATCGGTGAGATCTGGCTTCGTCATGTATAGTTTGGCAGCTTTCAATTGTAGCTTTGGTGGTGGGTGGTGGTGTTGCGTATAATAGATACTTGTCTTAATGATTTCAGAAAAATCCATGTCCAATCTTCCAGTTATTTCGCTTGTTTTTTCTTCTTTTGATATTAAGGTGATTGTATAAGAAGCTACACATTTGCATGGTATTCTTTGTAATATTCTCTGGCTCCTAAAAGTTGACAATCATAACTTCGGTGTCAACAACAAACTAATTCTCGGCATTTTTATCCCGACGCTTTAATTTATCAAAGTAAATAAAAAGACTTGTTCAATTTTTACACCAGCATTTCGTATAAAACGTCGGGGTATAATTATGTACCCTGATGTTTTTCTATGAAACGCCGGGATATAGGCTAAGATATTTGATGTTGTTTTTCTATGAAACGCCGGGGTATAGACTGAGATATTTGTGAACCCCCCCCCCCCCCAAACTTCCATTTTAATTCCTTTTTTTACTTTCCCTCTCTCTCTTTCTCACTCACAAACCCAACCCCCCTCTCCCATCGTCATCAACCTCCGGCCCGCGTCGCCGTGCCCCCCACCACCTCCACTCACGACGCCGTGCCCCCGACCACCACATCCTAGCCCACACAAACTTTTCTCTCACAAACCCTAGCCCCCGACCACCGTGTTATTGCCATTGCAGTACCCATCGCCGTTCCCATGCCATCACTCTGGTCACCATCATCTTCCTCCCTTTCTCAAATCCTAGGTATGAATTTGAGAATTTGAGAATTAGTTAATTTGTATATTTGATAATTTGGGATTAGGAGAAGAATAATTAAGGTTTGGGGTTGTGAAATAATTTGGGTTTGTATTATTTGTGTTATTTGTGTTATTTGTGTATTTGATAATTTGGGATTGTGAGAAGAATAGTTAGGATTTGGGATTTGAAATGTCGCAGTAACGCTTCAAGATATTCTCTTCTGTTAGGATCATGTCCTGGAATGCAAGCAGACTGAAAGCCTTGATTTTTGCTGGAACCTCATTTTTCCAAACCACCTTGCCCATTTAGAGGAATACCTTCATCATTTAGGATGTCATAGCAGGAGGGAAGAGAGTGCATTCTTCTCTTACTCTACTTTCACAACTAAAAATGTTTAGTGGATCGTCTCGTGCAGGAAGTAGAAATCGTTGCTATGCTTTTTCATGAATAATTTGCATGTGTGAATCTTTCAAAAATGAAAAGTCTGATTATCTTGTATGTTGTGCGGAACATTTGGAGAGGCAGAATTCAACATATTAAGAGTTTGATTATCTTTTTTGTATATGATTCTCAACTTCAAATTCTCGTATTTGCATTTTAACATTGTGCCGTATGGATAGTTCAATATTTGTTGTATATGCATATTGCTTCTTATGGTTATGCCTGCAACTACCTCTCTGGTATTTTCGACACTTGGCCTCCCCAATTCTTTCCTCTATACGTTTGCAACGATGCAATTTTAGATTCATTGCATCTTAGGTTTTTAAGGACTCTATGCTATTTTTATATTTCTTTATCCTCATTATTTCCAATAAGCAGGAATTTGTTGTAGTTCTGCAAGTTTCTATGCATAATAATCATCAACATGTATTTCAATAATTTTGTAGCATCTTTTCCGGAGGTGCAGCTTTGTTGGTGCTCTGCTGACCCTTTTGTTAACACTTTTTGTTGGAATGTGTCTCAAATCTAGGATCTAGCATCTCTAAGTTGGTATTCACATTCAAGTTTGAGTTGTAGTTTAAAACTTTGTATGATTTGGCTAAAAATGCTCATGTTTCATACCGTATATCAGTCCTGGGTACCTTATATGGGAAAAGTATGTCCAAGACATTAAATAATGAACTCAAAATTCTCAACAGATTTTTCGAAGAAAAAAACTTTTTTTTTTTTTGAAAGCTTGCATTTTGCAGCAATTGTTGCAATTGCAGCAGTATCGGTCGTAGGTTGTGGGGAATGGGAAACACGGCTTTCAGCACTTTATACATTGCTTTAGGGGGGGGGGGTTCTCTCATATTAGCAGCCAATCCAAATTCTCGTGGAGCCTCCAAAATGGTCGGAAAAGATAGGAGTAGAAATTGGAATTGTTGTGTACCCTAGGGCTTAAAGATATTTGGTTGAGAGAGGAAATGGTGAAAGTGAGGTAAGCAGGTTGCAATTTTTTCAAGACGCCTGAGGTTGGAATCTCTTTTTTATGCATGCTTTTTTCTTGAATCTTAATTTTATATGCTTCCCACTATGTTTTATGTTTAAGCTACTGACCATAAGCAAACTCTGAACTACTTCTAATACTATGCTGCTTTCTTCTCAGGCAAAAGAGCATTTTATTGCGGGTGTAGCCGATGACAATGGTCATGGTTGGGCAATTGCTAAAGCTCTTGCCGCGGCAGGTGTTGGGATTCTCGTTGGTACATGGGTGCCTATATGTGACCTCTCCCTCCAACCACAATTGTGAGTCTGTGATTTGTTTTTTTTAAATCACGCTCAAAAGATTTGGTATTTTCAAAATAGCACCTGAAGTTTTCATTTTTTTCAAAATAGTACCTGTAACTATTTAAAATATTACGGAAAAGCAACCCACTTTAGCAGCTCAATTAAGTAGAGGAAATATTCACAAATTATGCTTCTTATTGGGTTTAAGCTCGATCGTTAAGAAACATATGAAATGGTGAAATTGCTCCCATCTTATTCTTTAAATGATATTGCATGGTTTCCTTCTTTCTTCATAAACCCAACCCTAGACTCATTCGATTCTCACTCGATTCCTCACCAAACTCTATCCAATTCAGCTATAGATCGTACCTTTCTCGAGTGCCAACAACTTCCGAAGTTTTGCCGCACACCATCGATTTCTCCAATTCTACTTCTCCACCATTGACTTCTCTACCTCCATATTGAGTTTGGGGGTTTTTAAGGAAATAAAAGGAAATAAAAAAGAGAAATGAAGTAGAAGAGATGGAACAAAGGAAGTATTGAACTGGCATTAGCATTTCTTATGCTATTTTGCAAATACGTAATATGTTAGGTGTGATTATGAAAATACCAAATCTTCAGGTGCTATAAATTAGGGTTTTCAAACCCTAAATCAAACCATGATTTTTAATTAATTTATCTAATTAAAAATAGCAACAATGTACTATCAAAAGTCTAGAAATTAATTCATGGAAATCTTTACATTTTAATGGGTTTTATGATAGCGTTGCAATCTTGTTAATCATCAGCATTCAAGATCTAAGTCTACAATTACAAGCATACTATTAAGATCAAAGAAATTTTTTTGCATGATAAAAGATATTAAATAACATGGTATTTCTTTCATGCATATTATTGCACATTAATTCTTCTTATCTATGCAATGATCCACAAAATACCAACAAAAACATGCATAGCTATTACTTGCAAACAAAACATACTATGCTTGATCTATGAAAATAAAATAATTATATCTATATATTATACTAATAGGAGACAGTGTGTCAATATCTCTCCTTTCTCTATTTTGAAATAAAGAAAGGAGAGTTAAAGTAGGAATTCACATTTATTCACACGTGTATTATGCACATTTTCATTTTTAAAAAAAATAATATAATAGCCCAAAACGTATAAATCCGAAACTTAATTACTAGAACTATGCTTTGCTCATTAAGTATTCGATGAAATGCCTATATAGCACACAATGTGTTTGTGAAAAATGGTTTTGAAAAACTTTGCTTAACTAAATCAATTGTATCTATGAATGGTATATGTATTAATTTCTGAAACCATAATTTACTACCTCATTTTATTTTCAATTTCTAATTGTGTTTTTAAAATCCTGAAATTTGAATTTGGAGAAAAGTACGAGTTGAAGATGGGGATGACTGTGGTATCGGATCCAAGAATGAGATTTGGTAAGGAGGTAGGTGGCAGAGAGTAGGGTGAAGCGACCGGAGAGGTGGAGGAGGATGTTGGAGAAGAGGACGTCGCTGCGGTCGAAGATAGCGGAGGCGCGTGAGATGAGGGATAAGACATCTAATAGGGTGTGATTTTTTTTTCGGGGGGGGGGGGGGGGGGGGGGTGGAAGGAGGGTTGAGATGAGGCGGGTCAAGGCCTGGGTGTTGCCGATCATAATGTATACAAAGGCCGACTGTGAGCATATTTTTTAGAGTAAATTTCACTAAACTATATACTTGAAGAGTTAATTTCTCTCAATTTTCTCACATTCTTTTAAAGTTCTATATTATTTTATGAGGCCATTAAAATTATTTTAGCCTGTGCAATTTACACAGGGTAACACTAGTTAAAGTTTAAAGACAAATGGCCACCTAAAATTTGATCCTTGAATAAAAACATTAAGCTAGTCTTCTCCTCAAAATTTTAGAGCCTCCAAATATCAACCAAGCCAATAAAAAAAGAGAAAACCCTGCTCCTCACTATATATGGTCGGGCATTAGATTAGGGTTTTGGGGGGATTTTTTATTTTAATCCCTCCCCTAATTACATGATTTAAATTATAGTTTGCATAACATTTTTTTTGTTTCCAAATAAACAAATCCATTCAAACCTCTTCCTAATCCTCTTCTTAATTATAGTCCGGCCAACCTAGTCAACTCCTTTGGGTTGGGCTTGGTTTGGATCGGGCCTCCTGGGCTTTAAAATTTATTTTTCTATTAATTAAACTTCTTAAATTAACAATAGCCCAAAAAATAATTTTCATTAAAAAATAATAGAATGAAATAAAGATAAATAAGTAATAAAACGAGAATAGATAAATAAAACAATTGAAATTTTCATAATTTTATGCGCATGAGTTGCACGTACCACAATAGGCAAAATAATGACAATATTTTTTTTGTTGGGTGTTACAAATTGAATGGGTATCATCTCTATACTAATCAATGTACTTTAACATTTTACAGTTGTCTATCCTTAGCTAGTTGATCTCATCCTTTGGTTTCCAGAGGTCTCTAGTCTGCCTTATTACAAGATCTGGAACCATCATGCTTTCATTGTCTCTTGCTTCATCTTGGAGTAGCTGCTCGCTTGCTTTTTGTTGGCCTAGCTACTGATTAATCAGATGATCCCCTGTGTTTTCAGAATTGCATATACCCTATATTACATGAGCGAAGAATTATGTTGGTGTTGACTGTAATTTATACAAGCCATTACAATCAATAGAGCCATGCTCTTCTTGATATTCTTCGATTACATTGTATGATTCATAACATCCTGGTCAGATGTAATAATCTTCTTCGAGGTTGAATGCTAAATTTCTTCGGGCTGCTGCATACAATTTTCCTGCCAAAGGAAGAAGCTAGTTCATTTTGTTGTAGAAATAGTTTTTATACTTCTGTATGAAGCTTTGTACTTCCTTTTTTATATATAGACAAATGTTAAATCTATTGCTTCCATTGATGTATATGCAAAAGTTTATAGTAGTGTAAAATAAATATTGCAAAAATGTTGTAAATTCACCACCTAAGCTGCATAGTTGTACCATGCTTTGATAATTTTTTATAAGAATTTTGACAATCATGTTTCCATGATTATCAAAATCTTCTGTTGATTCTGTAGTATAAAGTAATTTTTCTATCATCTGAATTATTGCTCCTTCAATAGGCTGAGTTCTCTTAAAGCTCAAGTTTCTTCTGTGTATATCTTTTAATATATTAGGTGTCAGTATTATTGAAGCCTCATTTTCAAGGAGTAAACTTCCATCTCTTCTTGTTGAAAGAGAATTAGATCTACTAAGATAAGAAGTTTGTTTTGAAGAAGAAGTTACTTCTTCTGTTTTTTTTCTGAAACAATTAATTAATGTTTCTTCTAGGATTTTCATGGAGTAAACTTTTATTTGTATTAGTCCTAGATGACGATAATTTATTTTGGATATTTCTGTTTTACTCTTTTGACCTTCTCATTGCTTATAATCTTTATTGAAGAGAGATCTTGGTTTCCTTTTAGTTCTATATTTCCTTGCATTCTTTAAAAATGTAAGTATTTTTAAAACTAAATCTTGATATAAGAGATTTTTTTTTATACACAAATCTTTTCTGGATGTGGAATCATTTCTAATAATTTTGTAAAATCATCATCACAGATATCATAGATTTCTCTGATACTATTATCAATATCAATATTGGTGGTATCTTCTCATAAAATTCATATTTACTCGATATTCATACATTTTTTTCTGTACTAGATATGGGTGTACTAATAAAACTAGATTCTTCTTATCCTTGAATTATTCCAATTGGAAGTTCTTCATATTTTAGTATTAATAATTGTCAATAATATATCCTTGATGTATTTGTATAGCAAAATGATTCGAACTTTTAATGAATACTGAAATTTTACTTCTGTGTTCAGAAGTTAGTAATCCATTTACTACAAATAATTGTTTTTTTAATGCTGCAGTTGTGTCAACTATTTGTCCATAATATATCCTCTAGGAATTATAATTCGTAGGTTATACCCAAATAGCATTAGCCATCTTATTAATTGTTATCATATTTATTTTTAATGATTCCATTTCTAAAGAGAAATCAGAGTTATAATTGCTCTAATTAATAGAAGAAATTTATAAATAGGAGTTTCTTCATGAGTAGAAATTTTCTCAAGAGTTTGGGTATAATACCATACACTTATAAATTATTTATTATAACATTATTAATCTTTTCAGTGCATTCATTTGCACTTCTTTTCACATTTGAAGCATTTGCATCCTTTCTAGAATTTTGGAAATTTATTCTTTATGAAATTTTTAGGTTTAGAATAATTTCTCTTTTGCCATTTTTTCTTGAATTCTGGCTTCCAATTTTTTCTTGTAATTTTATATCTTTTGGAAGACCTATTATAAGATCCATATTTGGGTTCACACCCATATTCCAGATTTATATATGGATCATACTTGGGACTACATTGCATCCCTAGTTTAGAATTTTAAACTCCATTCTTTATTTGTTTATGTGTTTTAGCACTTTGACAAAATGTCTTAATGGTTTCCATATAGGCTTGTTTCAGATATCATGTACTTTGGCCTTTGATTGAAACGCTAATAAGACCAGCAGAATTAGCTGCCATCAATTTATTATAATAATTTTTAATTAAGTCTCTCTATGGTTATGAGATTTTCAATGCAAAAAAAATCTTGCTGACCAAAAAAGTTGTCTATCAGGGTCTTCAAGTTTGAAGACTTGCTCAATATAATATGTGGCAAATGTTTCTAGTTCACATATATCACATAATTTCATCATTTATAATTTATTTTCTTCATCTATAGTTTTATGCAGCTTTTCTCCTGTTAAATCACTATAGAATGATAATAACAATCTGAAAATCATTTTATCAGTAGTTTCTTGAGATTCAATATTGGATTTTTCAACCGAATTTGTTGCTTCTAAGCTTCTCAGTCAATCGTCACATAAGGAACAAGTATATTTGAAAAAAAATCTTTATTACTCATCCACTTTAGAAGATATCTTATGTCACGCATATGTTGGCCCCAATCTTTAAAATAAATTTTTAGATATCTAAGGGGTATTCTATCAATATCGAAATATGTACCCATATGAGCATTTCATTTATCATATCCTCCTTGTATTATTCTAGCATGATTATCTTTGCAATTAAGGATATTATTATGATAAAATAACCTTTCTGATGCACTACCATATCCTAAAATTTATTCTGGATTAGAAGGCTATAAATCAGGTAATGGATTTACTTCAGGTTCTAAACATCTTTTTCCTGTAGATCCTGCTCGAGAATTTTCACCAACTTCAGCAAATACTGTCATTTGTTGGTCTATAGTAGTCTCTTGACCAGCGTATACTTTATAAAAGGCTTTTTGTTTTTTTGTTTTTGAGTCTGTTAACTCGATGTTTTCTTGCTCAATGTAATACCCTGAATTTTTATTTATGAGAATTATTATTTTTGTATTATTAATTTGTACGTATTGTGCACGTGCAATCTTGCGGTATAAATATTTATAATTACTTTTTTCATAAACAAATGAGTATACATATATATATGTCTTTCTATTATCTTTTATTAAAGCCTATTTTTAAACAAACATTTTGAGCCCAACTTAATTTATTTTTAAATATAAACTAATTTGGCCCATTAAACAAAAGCCCATGAATTTATTCTCTCTTTTATTACAACTTGTACTATAGACAATTTTTATAGAATTTTTATATATAAAAAAATATATATGTACAACTTTTTAAAATAGGGGACTTTAGAAACACGTGCATTGCACTAGCACGTGTTTGGGCACCCTTTTGAGGCCGGATAGGATTAGGAGGGAAAAGAGAGAGTGGAGTTGTGGGAGGTAGTTTTTGTGATCATGATTGGTTACTACAACTTCCCATTGAATCCTATCCCTTGTTTCTTAACTCCTAGATCAATCTTAGCCTTCTATTTGTCCCAAATTTTTGTATAAATACCCCCCCAGCCTAGTTATCCTTACACTTTTCATTCTCCAAACCTATAGTGAAAGAATACAATTGTTAGTAGTAGATGTTGTGGTAGTAGGAAGTGAGAGTAAAGATTGAGAGTTGAGTGTGTTGCATTCAAGGAGGCCGGCATCACCCTTGGAGGCTCGGGTTGCACTCAAAAAAGGAGAAGAAGCATTCTTTTGGCAAGCTCAATCTAGGAGGAGAAGGGCTCTTTCGTTTAGAAGTTGTTGTGTGATTTTTCTCTCCAATTTAGGTGGGTGATTTTCTTACTTCTAACTCTAGTTACCATGCTAGGAATGATAACAAAATTTGCATGAAAGAAACTAGTAAGAGTATATTCCAATTTGAAAAAGGATTGCTAGATGATTAAATTAATATTGGTAGATTGTATGTTAAATTGTCATGATTCTTAATATTGTTGTGCAAATTGCTTGTAGTTATGGAAATGTTAAATTGGGATTGTGATAATGTAGAAATTGAGTATGAATTGCTAATAGATGAAATTATTGTTTTATGCACTAAATGAACTATTGTGGTATTGGTTCTAGTGAATTAAAATTTGTCCTATGCATTAAGTTAATGAAAGAGGGAAAAACAGAGAGTTATAATTTCTTTTTGTGGTTTATAATATCAAAATGTTGTTTGAAAATTGTCAAGTTAAAATATGGTGAGAGTAGTATGGAATTTAAATTATTGTATGAGAAATGTATATTAAATTACTGAAAAATAATTTTTAAAAAAATACTGGGGGTTAATTTAAGTTAAAATATGTATTCTGGAGTTTTACATGGTTTTTGGTGCAAGCAAAATAAAGATAAGGACTTTTGAAAATCGAAATATTTTAATAAAACAGAAAACCGAGTTAATTAGACTTAAGTTGTGTTTGTGACAACTTGAGCTCATAGCTCAAGTGGTCGGTGAGCCTCTCTGGCGCTACTGTAGCGTGGCGTATGGCTCTGTGGTCATTGTTCGATACCCTGTGTCCACCTTCTTTTGCGTGCGGGTTGAAAAATACCCCAAACCCGAACAGAGAGTATATAACTCTCTATCTCCCCTTCTTGTTGCTAACGCGCCTCGGTCTGGTGGTTGGCGTGTGCGGCTGTCTTCTCTGAGGTTGCGGGTTCGATTCTGGTTATGGCCAGAATATATTTTTGACGAAAAAAATGATTTTTGGGACTTCTTTGATGTGTAAAAATTTTGAAAAAAAAAATACCTTTATTATTCTAAAATCATGTACAACCTATGAAAATTAAATTGGGAGTTATTGGACTAAAATAAAATGTATTTCGAGGTGAAATTGTACTTTAAACTATTGTTTTCTTATATTTATAATTTCGTAAAGATGTGGACTTTTCATGAGGTGATTAGTATAGATATTAGAAAGAAAAAAAGTTGGTGAAAGGAAAATATAATTGTGAGTTTTATATGGGTTATTTTGTTAAAGAATAGTGTAACAAATGGTGATTTTGTGAAATATTCACTTGACTAAACATTTTCGTAATATGAACTTAATGTGGAAATAAGTGTTGGTTATGGAATGCATGATTTATAATTGAACTCCATGTATGATAATTGATTCATGAAAAAATTGGAAATCGTTTAATTGAACAAGAGAAATGTTCTTGAGTATGACAACTCGAACATGTGAATTTGTGAATTGAAACTGAAAATTAGGGTGTAGCCAAGACTCACACCGGCAATTGAAAGTAATGAGATATGATAATTGAAATTGAAAAGACCAAGTTTGGGTCATTGTAAAATGAAAGAAATAAGACCGGTATTA
Organism: Hemerocallis citrina; assembly: GCA_017893485.1. Taxonomy (NCBI): domain Eukaryota; kingdom Viridiplantae; phylum Streptophyta; class Magnoliopsida; order Asparagales; family Asphodelaceae; genus Hemerocallis; species Hemerocallis citrina. The sequence continues at coordinate 126,180,553 of CM030363.1, read as the reverse complement.
GTGAGAGGGCTGACTCTAAGAGATTGATTTTGTTCATGATTTTATTAAATTAAGGATTAGTACATAGTGAAGAGGTGATGAAAGTGAGAGAAAAACACAAGTATGAGGGCCTCGAGTCTACGATGTGGGTGTGATTCACAGTTTATCTTCACGATGCGTCGAGACATGACGTGGGCACTACTCCGGAATTATCGGGATCTTACGATGCTTGTGGGGTATTTGGTGACTGCGAGAGGATCGTGTGCCATGAAGGAGGCTGAATTGTCCATAGGTTGTCTTCACGATGTATCGTGACATGACGTGGGATTCCCCTCCAATTTTTCTGTACATGAGCTCGTTACTCATAGAACATATAGGATACTTACCGTAGTTACAGTAGTAGATTAAGTCATGACGAAGGATTGAACCCTACAAGATGAAGAACGATTAAGAGGCTTGCCCTCGGACCTATGTAGTATGTGATGCATAGAATCCGAACAAGTGTGCATTAGTATCATGTAATATAAATAACTGCATTAAGGACTAAGTGCACAATCACAATACGACATCAATAGGATATTTCTCTTAGTTTGATATGTAAACAAGTTTGTGTTTGTTAAGTATGGAAAATCATTATACTGTTTCCGGCATAGAGAGGATGGCTGTGTATAATATTCGTCGATTGAATAAACTGACGTACCCACAGTTTGTATGCAGGATCAAATGGCATGATAAAGATTAAAGGAGAACTGATGCTTAGAGATTATTCAAATGTTGTTGTTATTTTATTCATATAAATGTTATAATTTTTGCTTCCGCTGTAAATTGTAAAGATTCATTTGTATCTCTGATGTAAAGTGAAAAGTTTTAAATTCCTTGTAAAATTGTACGAAAGAAGTGAAAAGATCCTGTGGAATCTCGAATTCAACTGTATTTGGAATTCAGGGTGTTACACTCAATAGAGCTGGATTTTTCTTACTCAGTAGAGCTAGAGTATTCTTACTCAGTCAAGTTTTTTTAGTCAGAAGACTCTGAATATTCTTTCTCAATAGAGCTAATGGAATTTTCTTGCTCAATAGAGCTTCTAGAATTATTAGAGTCTATAGACTCTACTTCTAATTTAAAATAGAATTCTCCTTTAGTGATAAGGTATCTAATTGCATATTCATGTTTTTTTTCAAAATATAATTGAACATCCTTACATGCTATTGTTCATTCTAGTTATTTTTCTCTTAACTCAAGGAAACAATCATAATATGTTTTTTTTCTATTTCATCAACTGAAATAGTATTTTCTTCTAAAGAAGAATATTTAACCATATTAACATTATTCATAAAATGAAAACTGGGTTTTTCCCTTCCGTTGGAGAAGAGGGTTCATCTTCTTGTCTAGTTATAGATTTTAACAGCTGTTTTAATTGACTATTAAGATCAATACTGTCGAGTTCATGAATATTTATATTATCAATTTTCTTTTCTATATTATGATCTAGGCCAAATAGGCTAGACTAAATATTAGACACACTGCAACCAAAGTATTTAACATGCCTATTTTGTGATTGGAATTGGTAGTTTTTCAAGTGTTGGGAGGGAATATGAGCAAAATGACTGTAGTCACTAGTTTTTAGTGCAAGTATGCACTCTACTTCTTCGTATATATGATTTTGGTGATTATCCATGATATATAGTTATGGAAGATTCATGTTGGTTAACTATCTTTTTAAGAAAGTCTTGTTTTACAAAGCACTTACTGTAGTAAATATTTAAAAAATTTATGATATGGCTAAGCTTTTACTGTAATAAGTATTTAAAATATATCTTTAACTATTTTTGTGCTTTGACTACTTCTAGCATCACTGGCATTATACCCCCACACTATAGATTTCTAGCAGGGTTCAGCCTCAAACTAAGCCACATCGGGCAATAAGCAATACACAAGCAAGCCCTACGGGCAAATAGCACCACAAGCTTATATGCATTATAGATGAAAAGCACAAATCACAGAAACAATTAAAGCTTAAGAACATCTGCCTATAACATGGCTTTGCTCAAATAAATATGGATGGTATGGATGTGAAATGAAAGAAATGTGAAAAGAAATAATGGTTAAAGATTCCCACTATGGCATTAATAGCCAAAGCATACTAACCTCAAGCCTAAGCATACTAGCTTTATGTTTGTAAGTAATAATGTAATTAGGTTTGGAATCACGTACATGCATAACATGTAGTTTCATATATTCCTCTCCTTATAAATAGAGAGGAATGGCAAAGGGCTTAAGGCATTGAAAGCTATAAAGTGAGTCTTGTATTGTAAGCTTGAGTGTGCTATCAATAAATATCTTTATCTTTTTTTATCAGTTATTTTACTCAAAACTAGCATCAGAGCCTGGCATAATTCCTAGTTGCGGTTCTTTTCTTCTTATTAGGTATAATCTCTTAACTACTCTTTGTGTAGTTTAGGTTAGGATAGAGGAGTAATCTTCTTCATGTTGGTTTTAGCTAGCTATGATAATAAACTCTTGTTCTTAGGCTTGATTAATTTTGCCATGCAATAAATTCTTGTTGGAAAAAACATAATTCTTGTCGGCCGACAAACCGAAGAAGGATGACCATGGTCCCGAAGCTCGAAGCTAGAAACATGCCAAATAGCTTTCGAGACACAAGCGTTAGTCGGAAAAAAGGTGCTTCTGCAACGAAGGTGCTAAAACCTAAAACTAGGTGAACTTCATAATATTTACTACTTGACTCAGTAGGAGATCCAAGGTAGCAGCAAAAAATGCGTGAGCTTCTTGCGCAACCCCATTCCTAAACTACCCAAAGAATGATCCATCGTTAGGCTGGATGAGCAAAGCCATGTTATAGGTAGAAATTCTTACCCTTTAATTGTTTATGTGAGTTGTGCTCTTCATCTCTAATGTGGTCTTATATGCTTGTGGTGCTAATTGCCCGTAGGGCTTGCTTGTGTGATGCTTATTGCCCTTTATGGCTTATCTCGAGGCTGAACCCCGATATAAATCCACGGTGTGGGAGTATGATGTCAGAGATATTAGCAATATTGTAAGAAAAAATTACTTAAAGAAATCTTTTAAATGCGTATTACAGTAAGAGCTCAGTCGTATCAGAAATCTTTTAAATGTTTACTATAGTAAGTGCTTTGTTAAACAAGAAATCTTTTTTTTTAAAGTTAGTTTATTACAGCTTAGCTAAAACCAGCATGAATCCTCCATAACTAGATACCATGGATGATTTTTTATTCTACCATGTAGTAAAACCAATCATACTATATGGAATAAAGAAATAATAATAATAAAGAAGATTATCAACCATCTCCAACAATCATTTTAGCAAAAAGCAAAAAAATTTAAAACAAAGAATGAGCAATCCTCCTCCAAAAAAATTAATCTTCAAGATAAAGTGGACTCTTCCTTAAAAGAAGCCGAAATTCAAAATAAAAATTTACCCTCTTCAGAAGAAAAAAAAACATTATTACATATGATGAACAAATTATTTGTTCTTGTGCAGTGAAAGATAATAATTTTCACAAAATAGAAAGTGAACCCTCTCTTTCCAATAAAAAAGAATATGATTTTATAGGATCAGAAATAGAGTTAACAAACTCTAATTGTTTCAGAGGCTCTACTAAGCATGAAAACTCCAGCTCTATTGAGAAAAATAATTTTTAAGGCTCTACCGAGCAAGAAAATATTGAGTTAACAAACTTAAAAGTTGACGTTGAGTTAATCAACTCAAAAATTGACATTAAGACAACCCACTCTAATAGTAACAAAGAGTTAGAAAATTCAAATGTCAGCAAACAGAATTCAGAAAATCCATTTCAAGATTGTCAACCAAAAGAATTTGCTAATGATAGCATAAATATTCAAACAAGAGAAGAAATTCAGATTCCTATGTATATGAATTATCTTACATATGCATCAATAATTTTATACAAAATTCTAAAATAGAATCTCTAAATATCAATGTACTAAATCTAAGCCGAAAGGCTGAATTACAAATCTAATTACACTCAGTTTTCAATACAAAGAAATTATAGTACACACAATAGTAGATACTAGCGTCCAAGTCAGTATAATACACTTATGTTTCATACTGAAACAATACAGATCATAATTAACATATAAAGCCTCTAAAGGAAACTTTAATGGTTCCAATTATGTGATTACTCATAATATAAAAAATCTTCAAATATCATTAAAAGACTCACAAGGATATAAACTCAATTGCAAGGATATGACCTTTGCATTTCTTGGTGACCTTGCCAGAGATTATATTATTGACATGGATAGTTTAAGAAAAATTTTGCCACTTCAAGTATATAAAAAAAAATCTCTTTAAACAATATTTGAATCCCTTGAGTACCTTTGATAATTACTATTCATAATTTCTTTGATCTACACATAGCACAACGTGGTGAAATTGAAAATCCTTTAGTAGAAAAAAATCATTGGCAATAACCAAATGCAAAAAAATAGTATATATATATTCTAAAAAATATTGATACTACAGAATAAATTATACATAATAAGTTAGAGCCATTGTATAGAAATGATCCTCTAAAACATTTTGAAAAAGCTCCATGATTTTTCCAACTCGAACTCCTACCGGAATATACACACAAAAAATATTAGAATTCATAGTATAATAGTTAATAAAGAAGATAAATTGGAGCTAGCCAAAAAAATAAAAGAATTATTGGATCTAAAACTAATTAAATTCAGTTATAGCAATTGATGAGGGTAAAATTAGCGAACGATCTGCACCGCGATCCTGGCGAGAATCTCAAAGTCACCTTGCTTCCCCTTATAGGCCGACTACGGGCCCGTCACCCAGGTCCCGCCCAGTGTGGGCTGGGTCACACCCCCTAATTAGGGGGCCCAGAGACCCCTCTAATTAGGCTCCTAAACCTATAAATACAACCCTACCTCTACATTAACTATGTAATCGCAATTTCCATCATTTAAGTTTCCCTTATTACTGGTTATTGACTTGAGCGTCAGAGGGTGTAACACCCCGAATTTCAAACATAGGTAATTCGTAGCAAAAACAGAATCTTTACTTCAATTTCATACAAATTTACAAAGAATTTAAAATTTTTTTATTTACAACATCGTTCTTTACAATAGCACAGCGGAAATAAATAAGTACAATACAACATATGAAAATGCGAGTTTTTCAATCTTATGTCAACCCATCACAGTGATTTCAAGTCCATACCGAATCCAATCCTGCAACTAGAAAACTATGGGCACGTCAGTTGCATACAACTGATGCAATGCTATAACACAGTGATTTCACCATCTTACAAATCACAAACTTGAATGCACAAAATAGAAAAGGTGACTATCCTAATTATGTCCATGTATGATATGAACTTAATGCCTAATGTAGACCTTTACACTTATGATGATAGTAATGCACACTTGTTCAGATTCTATGCATCTCATACTACATAGGTCTGATGGCAATACCTTATCGTACTTCTCATTATAGGGATCAGTCCCTCGTTATGCAAATTTTCACATGTGACTAGCATAAGATTTAGGTATTCTGTAAGTATTAAGCCTATGCCTCGATAATTCTGGAGATGAATCCAACACCGCAGATGAGCTAGGGACACTCACAATCACATCTCAATAATTTCGGGGATCCAATCTCACACCGCAAGCTATGGCACCTCAATAGTCACCAAACACCCCATGAGCGTCGCCTCGATCCAGATAATTCTGGAGATGAATCCCACACCACAGATGATGGGGACACTCCCAATCACATCTCGATAATTCTGGGGAGACAATCTCACATCGCAGACCAACTGAGGCCCTCATACTCATGTTTACCTTTACTTCATCATGTTTCCAATCTAGTGCATGTCCTTAGGTTTAATTATAATCATTACGACCTAGAGCTAGCTTCCCCCACCGGATTTAAATCAACACAAGGAGAATTGTTAGCCGACACTGGCTACTTCCCAATTTCATTTATCACAACTTGCCGATCACTACGGGTCTCGCTCATCCTCTAGATTCCAACCATCTCAACACCGAGATCTTATAAGTTATCTTAACCTTAATTACACAATTTCTCATTTATGATTCTTTTGATTCTTTCATACATTCACTTTGAATTGTCAAATTTCAAATTATACATTATTATCCCTATAATGCAGCTCGAAAGCATGTCAACTTTGATTTACAAATGTCATATGTTTATTTTTCCAAATACATTCTTTGTTTATCTCTTAATTGTCACATAAATCATTTTTCATAAATTCTAGGATGAAATTTCTTTTCATATGACACACAAATGCTAGGGTAAATTATCACATTTTAATCTTTCAATATAAATAAATTATTACCGATTTTACTCCTTAAAGTAAATAATGTACAATATAATTTTCATCCAAATGAATCTCCCACATTCATATTTAATTATCTCAATTATTCCAAAATTAACTCATTCATAAAACAATTTTTTTTAAATAAGTCCTACTATACATACTATTCAATTTGTAATGTGATTTTTATCCTCAAATTAAATTCTAGATTTGTACATAATTATCTCAAATATTCCACTAATCTACTAGTATAATTTAAAATTCCTTCTTAATTAAAGTGCATGTGAATTGACTAATAGTAATAAATAAAATAAAAATAAAGTAAACTGTAATTGTCCGGATTCAAACCCAGACACAGCAACGAGCCAGACCGCAACTCAGAACCAGGGAGCCAACTCACTGTTTGTGTGAGAAGAGTGGCATTCATTGTTTATAATTCGAACTACAGTAGATTTGAAACTCAAATTTTCGATAGTTCAATTGTTATGTATTGCTTTACAAATTCAAAATGTAATCATTTATGAGATTAGTGTATATGCATGAAAAAGAATATATACCAATTTTATTCTTGAAGAACGTGAGAATTTTTATTTAAATTGTATAAATTATTCATAGTCTTACAATTAGGTTGAATGAACAAATTTTTCTCTACACAACTAGAGTTCTTGAGGAGAAAAGAGCTTGAGGGCTTTGTAAGTACATTAACAGCATCCACTTAACTGAAATAATTGCGGCAATGGCCAAGTAAATGGAAGAGCTCTAGAACGACAACAGTGAGAGAAGTGTCATTTATAAGAATGAGAGGATCAGCAACGCGAGCAATGAGAGCAAGAACTAGAAGAGACGAGACGAGTGGGTACGCGCAACGGTCTATGGCCTATTAGTCTTCCCTCTAGCTGCTAGCTCTATCGGGAATTGGTCTGCTCTTTCTGGCTTCGGTGAATCTCTCGTCCTACTATATTGGTCTTCTAGTAACGCTTGCAACGCTCATCTCTTGTTTGCTTTGTTTACCGCTTTCCGTAATTAAGTACCATAGCCTTAGTAAAGAAAATAGCAGAGGCTTGGAAGCAGGTACACCGGGTCACGCCCGGAAATTATACAGATGAAACTACCGAAGGCTATCCTGTCGGGCATGCCAGACGAGGTAGTGGGTGTCTCAGGAAGAGAATACACTGATGCCGCAAATCCGGTGTTATAGAATCTGATGCTCTTTGGTCTTGTTGAAATATCTGTTGCTGGAGGAAGAACAATTAAATCAGAATAAGCTGTTAATGAATTTCCTGAAGCAAGGGGTATCTATATTACTAATATGCATATAAGGAAATTAATCTCATGTATTTATTGTGTGAAATTTCAATTAGATAAAAAAAATTTATAAACCTCCTACACATACACACATTAATTTCATCGTCTACTTCACAATTATAATTAAGCATGCACAAATAGAATTTCTAGAGCAACTACTTCACATGCACAAATCAATTCATCTCTATCTACACATTTTTAATTTAAACAAACACAATTTTTACATACTAGAAGATCATGAAAACACCCATATCTTTGAAGAATTTTCCCAAACAAATAAAACTCCTAAAAGCCTTCCACTTCTACTCCTCAAAATCCGTGTTCCCCTCCCATGGATTCCTGAAAGCAATAGCAGCAAAAACTCTTGATTACCTTTTTTTTTGTTCATATATAGCTAAAGTGAGAGGGTATTTATATAGGAAATTAGGGAGTAGTTTTAGCAACTAACAACCCACTAACCCACCCACACACCCACACACCCACTCACTCACACCACTCACAAACCCACTCAGCCTCACTCAAGAATACCAGGTCAACAAGGGCAGGTTTGTAGCTTTTGTGTGCAATGCACGTGTGCACGTGTTTTGTACATTTTCTCATTTTATTTTCACTTTTATTATTTTAATTAAATTCTTATTTTTAATAATTACTCATTTTAAATTTATTATAATTAGACTAGTGAAATTTTTAGTGCACAACTTTGTAATAAAATAGCACAATTTGCACGTGCATAAAAAGAAACACATGTAAAGCATGTGCTAATAAATATTCATATATAAAATAAATTCGAGAAAATAAAAAATGTCAATAAGAATCGAAATACAAAATATGTAAAATACGTTTCATTAATTCTATATATGTATATAACAATATAATCAATGCGTGCACGTGCACTGCACGTGTAAAAATATATTTGAGTCAAAATAGGAGAAAAATGAATTTCAATTTATGAAACGAATTTGAACAAGTTATAAAATAAATAATTTAACACATAGAAAATTTTATAATATTACACATAACGGTAGAATATACGTAATTGACACGTGTATTGAAAACACGTGTAATGCACGTAAAAATAAAAGATTAAAATAAATTTTGAGAAGACAGAAAATATATAAATAATTGAAATGCAGAAATACGTATGACATTTATATTAAAATACGTTACGAATAGTATCCGTAACAATACAAAATACATATACGTAATACCCGTGGGCAAAATTGTCATAACTTAATTTTGTGGAGTGTTATAAAGGGTCTGTCGCTGGGAGTCCTCCGGGTGTCTCTGACTTTTTTGCAGGTATCGGACGCCCGCCGAGCCATCCAGATCCACCACATCAACCTCACAATAGAGTCAGGTCGAAGGCCGAGATCAGAGTTACCCCTTCCTCAAAAGAACTCACATTATCTGTTGCTCCCACACCCAAAAATAAGCAGCATCAGATTGGTGCCATCAATGGAAAACCTAGATTCGAGCCTCTTTCCCAAATTCTACTTCGTGGTAGACGGTCCCTATGGCTCCTAGGGCCAAGAAGACTCCATCCGGGGGTTAGCCGTTATGAAGTTGAGCGGCAACTCAAGGGTCCCGACAGCCGCAGGACCAAGGATTAGAGAAGCCCATCCTGAGCGCTTGATCAGTTGAATTTATACATAAATTTTAGTACTCTTTTATGTATCAAATTTGTGAGTTCTCGTTTATTTCTTTAAAATTTATCTTATTTCTACTTATTTTTATTAATTTGTTTGATTTTGTAGGAATGTAATTTATAAGTGCAAAAAGATATGCATTTTCAAAAAAATCAATGAAGAAACAAGGATAAAGATTTTAAAATTCAAATTTATTTTATGTGAACATTTCTAGAAAATTTGAGCACTTAAATACATGTTTTTACAAATTGGCTCTTTGAAGAATTAATAAAAATATTATGGTCAACCCGGGGGTGCAATAAAATTTTGGAATAAAATTTTTAAAAAAATTATATAAAGCAACTCACCTAATATATCAATCATAATTAATTATTTAAATATATACACTTATCATATTAATTATTTAATTAATTAAGTATCCTAATTTACTAACCTAACAATCTGAACTGGAAAAGGCGATTTGTGAGCGATTGTTTCTGTTCCTTCTTCTCCATCAGTCATCCCCTAGATCCGGCCGCTCCTTCCATCCTTCCCCCTCCCTTCTTTCATTAAGTTTGTTCAGCTCTTCCTCCTCTACAAACCCATATCCCCTTTTCCCATTCCGCCCAGTTTTCGCGTGCTGCCTCCCTCCCTCCCGGTTTCGATCGTGCTCTCCGACGGTTTCTTGGGAGCAGCGTCTCTCCCTTCAGTTCACCACTCCCTCCTCCAAAGTGCTGCCCTTCCCTGGTGAAGCCCAGATTTCTCCTCAGGTGCTGCCATCTCGGCTCGGTGAGGTTCTTTTCCACTGTAGCGCCCCCCTTTCCGAGTTTTCATCAGTTTCGCCTGTGAGCTCGCCAGTGCACTGTAAGATCACCTGAGCTTCTAATTTTCTTCTTTTCTTGTAATAGTTATTTTGGGAGTTGTGTGTGTGTTTGCTTTTGTGCGACGTTGTGTCATTTGCGAGGTGTATCGGTCCCCTAGCTGTGGTTTCATCCAGCTTGACCGATCTTATCCAGCTCGGATTTTTTTCCGGTGTTGGGTTCCCTTTGGGGATTTTCTCTGTCGGTGGCTTGCGCAGCGCCGAGCTGTTAGCACTGGAGCAACTTCGATTGCTCTTGTTCTTCCCCCCTTCATCTAATTCATCATCTTTCTTTATCTTCCTATTGGTGGGTGCGATTGCCACGTTGTGGTCTGCATTTTTTTCTTCTGGCTGTGTTTATTTGGGCAGGTGTGGCTGTTCTTGGTTGGGATCCATTTCCCTGTTCTATCCCTCTTTTAGAATTTAGAATTGAGCCTATCGTGGGCTGGGGCATTCATTGGACTTCTCGGTGCCTGTATATTGCCCTCCCAATTTGGTTTCTGTTCTAGTTTCTATGGGGGATTCGTCTCACCATCTCTTGGCAGACATTGTAGCTCATCGTAGCTCTCCCATCTCCTCTAACGTCCGTTCTCCGTTTTGTTCTGACCCTCAGCTGGCCTGCTTCCGATGCCTTCTTCCTGGGCATTTTAAACGAGAGTGTGTTAACAAACTGAAGTGCTTCTTCTGCGATAAGTTTGGTCACTCTCGTAGTCGTTGTTTCTCTCTTCAGAAACTCCTGGGTCTTCCCAGAGGCCATCCCATTCCGGCTAAACTCCTAGCCTTCCTTAATTATCCCCTCCTTAAACGCAAGCTTCTTGCCCGATTGGCTAGTAATCTCTCTACTGTTAAAGCAAAGGATCTCGTATCCTCTGTTGTTGATTCTCGGCTAACTAAGAATTTCACTTTTTCCTTCTCTTCCGATTGTGGTCTTCCTGGTTCTCTGCGTTCGTCTAATATTGCTAATCTTTTGATGGAGCGTAGGGTTTATCCGAACCCCGTTTCCTTCCCTCGATCATCTTCTCTTAAGGTTCATCCGCGTTCTAACCTTGGGGTCATTTCATTGAGTGGGATATCAGGTAAACATCCTGGATTGTATTCATCTTTCTTCTCTTCTCGTTATCGCTCTCTTAGCGAGAGGGGGTTCTCTCGGCTATTCCGAGCGTCGTTTCCCCAAGTGTTCCCCAGCCAGACTTATGTTCCTATCGAGGTCCCCTCTTTAGTGCTTAAAATTCCTAGCGCTTTCGGGGTATCTTATCCCAAAAGGTCGAAGTTTTCTTGTCTTCTTCCGGGATGTTTATTTTCTTTACACCAATTTTTAGGAGTTACTTTGTGGCTCTATAAGCTCCTGATGGATATTAAATCATTCTTGTTCTCTATCCCCCATAAGTCACCTCCGGTCACGAATGTCTCTTCTCGCCTCTGTCGTTCCTCTATTCTTAACGCCATCCCTATAGTCTCGTCGGTTGCCCCTAGTGGCTTCTTGACTCCATCTCGCCGCATCGAAGCTACTTCTTCTGCCCTCCAGTCTACCTCGCCCCCTTCAGCGATGGTAGCGAACTCTCCTGTGAAGCGGAAATACAATAAGAAACTCTATAACACATCTCAGATTCGCGTGAGTGCCCGTATTCAGGCGCGGAATGCAGCGTCTGCGTCTGGTCATCTCCCGGTGCGCAGTTGAGCCTTGTTCATGCTGTGCCTTTCGTGGATTTGGGGGTCTGTATCGGCCTCCTTTGAGCTGCTAGAGTTCCCAGGGACTGCTAGCGGATTTGGTGGCTTGCGGGCGTGGAGGTTTTGGCTCCTAGGCTCTTGCCGCTTTCCTGCCGTCCTCTTCTTCTTTCGGTTGAGATTTGTCAGGTTTGCTCCATCTGTAGTTTTGATGATCCCAGATGATGGCTCTGCCCCCGTCCTTTTTGTTACGGTGTGGCGCTTCGATATGTTATCGCACCCTCCAATTAGTGTGTTTTGCAGCCATTCTTGTTCTATCTGTGTATTATTGTTTCTGTTTTACTCCTTGTAAAATTCCTGATTATTGTCTGTAATTTAACTGTTATTATTGATTTATATATATTGTGATGGCTGGAGCCGTTTGGCTCTATCCGATTCATCAAAAAAAATACTAACCTAACAATCTAACCCTAATTATAAGTTCCCTACTCCTATATATACTGCAGGTGATGGGGCGGGAAGAAGAGGGGTAGGTGGTAGGTGGCGGCTGGGTGTAGGGGCTCAAAAGACGGAAAGGCTCCAAAGGTGAGCGGCTGGAGATCCAAGAAAAAAAAATCAAAGAGAAACAAAGAGAAAGGTGAGCGTGACGTCAGCGAAGCACAGGAGGGTGTGACGTGGGGCTGCTGGCTCTGTTTTTAGAGCTCGGTTTTCAAGACGAAAACCAAAGGAATAGAGTGCTGGTCTGAGCTTTGCTGACATGGATCGAAGCGAAATTCGAGACAGAAAAAGACAGAAGAGGAGAGAGAGAGGTTTGACTTAGCGGCACGCAATTCGAGGCATCCAGTTTGCATTTTTTTTATAAAACAATTCTTCTTATATCTCTTTTCTCTTTGTCTAATTTTATTATGCAATTCAAGATAATATTTGTTAGTTGTAAATTTATTATGAATTAAATTTATTTTTTTAAGGCTTTGATGTAGCCTAGTTTTGAGAACACAATCTTAATTCCATATTATTTTTCTATTTTTTATGGTTGCGTGTTTGATTTTTGTGCTTAATGCTTACAATTGTTTGCCAACTATTGTATGATTTATTGGATCGTGGAGAGACCGAGAGCTAATTTATGATTTAGAACTATAAAATTTAACATATTGATTAAACGAAATTAGAGATGATTTACTGCGATTGATGTGACTATAAAGGAATCCATAGAAATTAATGAGTCTTCAATTAATTAAATTTGCATAGATATGAAAAACTGTTAGTTGGAGATATTTTTAGTGTTGTTCGAGAGAAAGTATTGAATAATTTTAGGGATTTTGGTCTACAACTTGAATTTTTTTTTTATTCACATGGAATGATGAATTGTGTTGGATTAATTAGGTGAAATCAAAAGCCCTACAATTAATTTTTCCATTAACAAATCACAAAAATTTTAGATTCCACTCCTTTTAATTAATTTAATTAGTTATTTAGATTAATTTAATTTAGTTGCTTTCTTTATTGAATTTGGATTTTCCAAATAGTAGTTAATCTAGTAATTTTGGTACTCAATAAAATAATTAGTCCTTGTGGGTTCAACACTCTTTTCACTTAACTATACTACTGGTTGCGATTTTGTACACTTGCAAATATTCACATTAGCGCTTCCTGCTCGGTGGCACGGGAGCTCGCCCAGCCGATGTTCTCTGACCTGAGAAACATCATCAGCAGTCGATAGAATGAGGACCTTCAAAATTGTCGCAACCGATCCTGGAGCAGAGGGGACCCCTCGGATTGCAACCTCAATCGGACTCACCACTCCTCCCATGGTCAAGACAGGGACCGCAACCGCTCTCCGAAAGACCATCGACCCTCCAACGACCAAGGGGATGGGGGTCATGTAACCAGGGCGGAGTTCCACGAATTCCAAGATGAACCACCGGGGCATCCGAGGTAGGGCCCTACCCGAGCAACCAGTGGACCGAATGGGAGCAGCCGAACATGGGAACGATGAATCCCATGGGTCAACCCAATACAAAGGAAGGGAATACCCCATCCTCAAGCGACATTAGGAAATGGTGGGTCACCTCGCACAGATGGCTGAGGCCGGGAGGCAGTCCGAACAGAGATATCGGCTGAATAGGCCACCATTCTCCTCCTATATTCTCGATGCATCCGTCCGAGGAGCTTCAAGCCTCCAGTGTTTGAAACCTACAATGGAGAAACGGATCCTACTGGTCACATCGAGGGTTTCAAAACCCTCATGATAATTCACAGTGCCTCGGATTCCCTTCTCTATCGTGCTTTCCCGGCCACCCTGAGAGGCCCCGCACAAGAGTGGTTCACCAAGCTTGCCCCCAGTTTGATCTACACCATCGCCCAACTCAAGGAGAGCTTCCTCACTCACTTCGTGACTAGTCGAAAGGCTGAAAAGACAAGCGCCTCACTACTGGACCTCAGACAGAAGGAAGGAAAATCCCTCCGAAACTTTGTCCAGAGGTTCACGGCCGAGGCTCGGTCGATCTCCTCCCTCGATTATGGGGTAGCAGCGGCAGCTTTCCAATTCAATGTCCGTTATGACTCGCTGAAGGCCTCCCTGGTTAAGAATCCCCCAACAGACTTTCCCAACGTTCTCCACAGAAGCAAAAAGTATATCCGGACCGAGGAAGCCCTCCATCCCGAGGGTCGGAAGGGATCCCCCACCAAAGGGAAGAGAAAAACAGATAGCTTTGAACTAGCCAAGAATACCCAGAAGGACGCCTCTGTGAGGGGGCATTTCCCCCACTCCGCGGTTTGACAAGTTTACCCTGATCCACGAGCGTGTCTGCCATCCTGATGGAAATCGAGGGCAACGACATACTCCAGCACCCCCCCTCGGTCCAATAATCCTAACATGAATAGGGACAGGAGGTATTACTGCCGTTTTCATCGGGACCATGACCATGACATTGACATTGCCGAGCATTGAAGAAGGAAATCGAGACCCTCATTCGGAGAGGGTACCTTGCCAAATTTACTCAGAATGGCACGAGAGCCTCTCTGCCCCCCTCGTGGGGTGATCAGATGTTCGGAACCGGAGCCCGAACCCTAGCCAATCCGAGAACCTAGCCATCCTCCACTGAATCCATGGCACGGCCACTGGGGAGAATCTAGCTCCTCCCGCAAGGCCTTCATCCGGGAGGTAAACTCCATTTACAACTCTCCCCCTCCCCGAGGTCTCGGATTGGATATCTCCTTCTCGGATAAGGACCTCGAAGGTGTTCGGGTCCCGCACTGCGACACATTAGTCATAATCTTGCACTTGCCAACCACGAGGTGCGTTGCATCATTATCGACAATGGAAGTTCAGTGAATATCATGTTCCTAGCGGCCTTCGAAGCCTTGAAACTCCCCCGACATAGGCTAAAGCCTGCAGGGTACACCCTCCATGGCTTCTCTAGCACCCCAGTCCAGATTGAGGGGGTGGTTACATTGGACGTCACCACCGGGAGGGTCTTGACCTCCCGAACAAAAGCGATGGACTTCATGGTGGTCGGTGTTAAAGCCGTCTATAACGCTATCCTCGGCCGACTTGGCCTCGCCTCCCTCCAAGCGGTACCGTCGACCTACCACATGCGCATGAAATTCCCAACCACGTCTGTGGTCGGAGTCGTCAAAGGGAACCAGGAGGCAGCCCGGACCTGTATACCGCCACGGTGGGAGGCGATGTCCTACCCCTTGAAGCGGTTGAATTTTCGTCGGTCTAGGACTCAATGGTTACCGAGCAGGAAGACGACCACAAGGTTCCTTTATCATGTCAAGAGATCCCAATGGGAAGACCCGCATAAGGTCTCCAAAGTGGCCGACCCAATTGCGTACCAACTTGAAGACCCGGGGGGCAAGCTAGTCGAGAGGACCTAAAATACAAAGCATTTGATGAAATTCCACGAAGACCCCTAGGGATCCGCACTTGTTAAAGGCCTTCAAAAGCTGATCCATGTATTAGCCTTCAGCTGTCGATGAATAGAATTTAATTTTCATTTCAAATTCAAGTTGTTCAGTCACTTGCTATTAGCACCTGAGGCCCAGGATCATCCCTTCGGGGGTTGGCACCCGATGCCGAAGGCTCCAATGCCAAATATACATAAAGGATATCCCCTGATAACCCCCTCGGGGATTGCATCTGAGGCCGACGGCTCCAATGCCAAAAATCCTCGGAGGATCCCCCTCAGGGTGCGGATCTGAAGGGTACCTCATGGCAGAAATAATGCACAGATCACATGGACAAGAAAAGAATCGAGACAAAAAAGTCTTTCATTAAAAAGAAAAATAGTTACAAAGGGGGCGGTGGCCAGTCCGCATTTTGGCAATTCCAACAGAACCAACTAATACTACCGCCTATGCTCTTTTCAACTCATCTCGCACTTCAGCATTGGCTCACGAGCAGCTTACGCCCCGGCTCATCGCCATCTCCAACGCCTCGAGGGCAGAAGAGGCATCACGCATGCCTCAAGTGTAGAGGTGGCACCCCAAGATGGAAAGCGATGATGATGAAAGGAGCCTCCCAGGCCAGGAAGAGCTGCAGTCCCATTCAGGGGATTGACTTGCCGCACCAAAAAAGAAAGCAACACGCATGCCCGGCCCCGACGGCAACTCCCTCATGTGGAGAGAGTTCTCTCTGAGTAAGGGAACTTTTGCCCTCGACCCCGGCTAGGTACATCAGATACCGGAATCCGGGATATCAATGCTGACCCAAGAAGGAGTAATCCTCTCCTCTCCAAGCCTCGAGTGAAGTAGTAGCATCCGCACAATGGATTCTAGCCGAGAAGACCCAACCAAGTACCGAAGGGAAAGAGTATAGCAACGTCGTTGCCCCTCGGGACCCAGTGGAAAGTGCTTCATATCTCAAAATCTGGGACAATGATGGGTCCCCCAACGAAACACCGATCCTGGTAGGGTCGAGCCCAGTCCCTCTAGCCACTTCCCTACCTTCCTCGATCTGCAGAAAGATCTTAGGGTCGTCCTCCGTAGGCTCCGCCGAACACCAAGACATAGCAAGTTGAGAAAAAGAGTCTAGGAGAGGACCTCCCATCCACCAGCAAGGACTTTATAAACGCCACAGAAAGCTCCCCAATTGCTTGCATTTACTGCGAGCGACGCTACAACTCCCTAGGCGGATTAAATGCATCAAAGGATGAGGCAAGAAAACATGTGTCCCACACGTGGCTGTCGAGGCTCGGATAGACCCCTCAACGTTGGATCCGAGGTTGACCCTTATGAGTCCTCGCAGACCTCAACCTATGCCCTCGACATGGCATCCAAGGCTGACCCTCATGAGTCCTCGCAGGCCTCAACCTATGCCCTTGGCATGGCATCCAAGGCTGACCCTTATGAGCCCCTATAAGGACTCACCTCACCGACTACGGAGGTCCCAACACTTAATTGCAGTCGATGCTCAACTCACGAGATCAACTACGACCGCAACTACCACGGTCTATGATGCAAGCGGGGCCATGTGACCACCCGAGCTGCCTGACAGTCACGGGAGGAATTACGAAGCGGGCCTCTAATCTCAAGCGGATGGTCTGCTGATCTAGGGCAAAGAATTGATAGTTCGAGAATCGAAAGGCAAACAACTTTATTTCATCACAATTACAAATACAAATGCAGTGGCCAGTCCGTGAAAAAGGCAAAAATACAGGTGACCTAACTTTCTACTTTAGGGATGTGGTCCTCCTCCCCTACTAGGTAGGCAGCGATAGTCCGGTCGTGGTTCGCCAAACCCTCCATAACTTTGAGGCCGTCCCCTTCATCATCCGACTCAGGAGGATGGCCACCAAGGTCGATCACTGGGTGCTTCGCCTCAACATCTTTGAGGGCTCTCCTGTACCCCCTGTCCTCGGCCTTGACAATATTGGCCAAGGCCGCATCATACTCTTCCTTCGACCTTGTCGCCTCCGCCTGCAACGTTCCCTTCCCGGAGATCAGCTGTTCCTCTCCTTCGAGAGTTCCACCCAGGCCACCCTTTCCTTGGCCAGGTTCGCCTTCAGTGGCATATGCACTCTCGAAGGTCACCGGCCCTCAAGAGGAGTTTAGCCTCGATAGCCTCTGTGCACTGCACATTATGCTGAAGCTGATCCATTCTCCTATTTAGTTTGGCCCCATGAATAGTCGATTGCACAAAACCGTCAGGCCGCGCTTAGCCACGCACAATTATCGTAATTACGACAGAGATGGAAAAAACTTACTAAAACCGAAGCCTGTGCCCAACTAACAAAAATCTCCTCCTCGAACTTGCCCTCGAAATCGGCAAGGTCGCGGGGAGTGGCTAGATGGGAGACCATCTCCAATGCAGCAGTCCTACTGGCCGAGACCTTCGTCTCCTTCACGGACCACGAGGGAACCCATACCTTCTCCGATGTGGGGGTTGGACCAAAGTTGTGGCACCGGATGTGGGTGACGGAGGGGGTCTTTTCCTCTCCTTCTTCATGGTCGATCCAACCCTCTTAGACTTTGGAAGTTCTGCCCCTTTCGCCTTCTTGGCTGGAATTTTCTCCTCTTCTAGAGGCGGTCTCTTCTGTGAGGCCTCCGCAATGGGAACCTTGATGTCGGTTTAAGGCCTCATCCTCACCTCTGCCTCTCGAGCTCTCTCCGCCCTTATCTCCTTGCGCTTTGCTTTTATGATCTCAGGATCCACCATCTTCAATAATCTTGGTCGGACGACACGCAATTAGAAAAATGGGAGCAGAAGGAGAGCGAATGAATATGACCAACAAATGAGGTTGTATATATAGGAGTGGGACATCAATTACCATGCCAAGGGTACGATCACACATGGAAATGCGTGCATGCGCTAAGTGCAAGCTTACTCCATCTCTGGGCAACATCCGATACCGAGCATCATGAAGAAAGTTCAAGGCACCACCAATTCACCCTGGCCTCAGAGAGTAAACCGAGGCTGAGCTTCAAAGGGGGAGTTCCCCCTCCCCCCCGGCATGGCTTCCGACCCTGGGCCTCAAAGGGGGAGTTCCCTCCCATCAGCACGACTTTCGAGGCAAATATCCAAGAGAAGTTTTGCCCCCTCGGAATATCTCCCGGGGCCAAACCCCTATAGGGATTTCAAGCGTCAACTCATCAACAAGTTCACTCGAAAAGGAAAAGAGGGGGGGGGGGGGGGGTTATCATCGAAGCATCTTCATTATGAATCAAAAGTAGAGTGATTACATTCACACAATTACAATGAAATCACAAGTTTGGGGCACCAAGTTCTGGCTCTCTTGGCATTGTCCAGCCCCAGTTCAAGAGATATCGCTTCAGTGATCGAAGGGTAAGTGCTCAGGCGGAGCACCTCCAAACCTCACAGACTAGCTACGTTGATCGATCCCGCTACTCCGCTTTGGGCATCCCCTAGAGCCCCCACTCTCGAATGGATCCCAAGGTAAGGCACAAGCCTGGAGAAGTGAATGTAAAAGGTGGACGTCTGACTCACTCCCTTAGTCTGGTCCTCAGCCGGAAGATCTAAAAGTTCTTCTCCACGAGCATCTGCCTAAGGATGGAGTCTGAAGACTGACCACCAAAGAGATGTGAGGGCCCGCCAGCATCGGCAAGAGCAAGGGTATGTCGGCATCAGGGAATAAAGCCTTCAGGCAAGCCAACTCCCGAGCCACCTCTTGTGACCGACTGAAGTGAAAACTAAAGGCCCCTTCCAAATCGGCTGCCTACTTGTGAAGGCAGACGATCATTTCCTCAGCTTGACCCAGCCTACCATGAAGTGAGCAAACCTCGCCCTCGAGGTACTCCCCCCAAACTCCACATTCCATGACCTTCTTAACAAGGTGCATCACAACTCAGACATGAAATAAACAGTCATGAAAGTCCTGAATTATCATTTAGACAAAAATTTATAATATGTGTTGACCAGTCCGCATCTGGTGTGTACAAAATTAGGAAAAAAAGGGGGGGAGAAAAAGAAAACTACAAATTAAGGGGTGACCTCCCGAGGAGGAAACTAAAGAGGTATTACCCCAACCAGATCACCAACGTCAAGAGGGATCTCCTTCGGCATCGGGGGAGTGCCTATAAGGTCCAATTTGGAGTCATTACAAAGGCCATCAAGGTCGACATCAGGATGCATGTCCTTAACATGTTGAAGGGCTCGCTCATAGCTATTCTCCTGGCCTCACTCAACCTGACCGGCTGCGTCGTCGACCTCCGCCTCCAATTTCTTCACCTCCTTTTGTAACTCCTCAACACTGGTCTTTCCATTTTTCCTATTTGTCCTATATCGCTGGGCCCTGCACTTGACAGCATACAAGTCATATTCATACTGCCGCATCAGCTTGCTCCCATACAGTGTGGCCTGCAATGGAAAGGAAACCAGTGAGATATTGACAAAGGGACAAAGGAACATAGGCGCTCCAGTATAAGCACTTACCGCTACCAAGTGCTGAGAATATCGGAAGTACAAAGAGCAGAACATCTCATTCGCAAGGGCTTTCCTCTCCCTTGGAGGCGCAAGATTGTTCACCACCTTGACGACCATCTGAGACTCCATAATGGAGCCAACAAGCTTCACCAGCCAGTCGGGAGCAAAGGTCTTCCTGGCCTTATCAGGGATGATCTCCTCCAAGATCGGATGGACCGGCGGCACCGGGGACTCCATCAGTTCTTGGGCTCAGAGGGATCTCTCACTCGGCTCCGCCCGGGGAGAATCCTCTGGGTCCCAGATATCCATGACTCTCGTCCCCTTTGTCTTCTTTGGACCCCCCCTTTCGGGGACCTTCCGACACTCGACAACATCTCCCCCTTCCCATTATCCTCAATCGCTCGTTGTGCCACTGGAATAGCCAAAAGCGCATCAACATCATCATCTTTTGAGGCTACAAAAGAAGAGTGTCAAGACCAAACCTTAAACAGATGCCAACAGAAAATGAGGGGAAGGAACTTATCAGGAACATAAGGACTCAACTCGCTGACTCGCTGATCGCCAGAAAATAAGGGTCTCACACAAGAATTGTCTCTAGAACACAACTACACTGCAGGTGGTATTTAGTACTTGTATTACATAAAGAAAAGAATACAAATTACTTGCCTTAAAGCCAACGAAGGAAATGAAGCAAGAGCAAGAATAACGGAAACAGATTCCCGGACAATGAACACAATAACATGAGCAAGAGGACACAAACAAGATGAACAACCGATCGCAAACAAGATGAAGACGATCAAGATCACGAACACAATCGGACGGCTAGATCCAATAGATCAAGAGGTGATGATCAAAATCAACAAGATCGGACGGCTAGGATCTGATCGGATGGTAGAAGATGGTGATCACGATGATCAAGAAGAGATCGACGGCCCACATCCAATCAAGCATGATAATCAAGATCCAACTGACGGCATTCATCACTTGATCAAAACCCAACAACAACCATAATGGCTTCGACTGTCTGGCTGTACTGGATGGAGGCACGCTGGCTGCGTCGGAGGGAAGGCATAGCGTAGGCACTGCACTGTCTATTGTCGCGGCTGCAGTCACGGCAGCACGACTAGGCTGAAGATGGCAGGGGAGATGGGCTGTTGCTGCTGCTGTGCATCGGAAGGATAGCACACAGGGAGGGCACCGGCTGAGGTGCTATTGTCGAAGATGAGGGTGGAATTTGAGGCGGCACCGCACAGGGATGGGGTCAGGGAGATGAGTGGGAGGGAAGGCTGAGGAGGTGCAGGGCAGCACGACACTGAGGAGGGCGTCGTGAGAGAGAGAAAGAACCAAGGAGGAGGCTGAACGGGAAGAGAGGGCACGGGGTAGGGGAGCCGAGGTAGGGGATGGGTTTAATAAGAAATAGGGTTTGCGGCTGAGGTAAATAGCAGGGGAGGGGAAATAGTGAATAGGGTAAAACTTATGGCTATATATAGGGTAATGGGTTAGGGTTGAGTAATTGATAATGGGTATGGGTATATAGGGTCTGGGGTTGTAAACAGTTGGGTTTGGGTGATATAAGGTAACGGGTAGGGGTATTAGTTAAATGGGTTATTGAGTATTTTAGAGGGTATTAATGGGTATAGGGTTTAAGAAAATATCCAATAGGTTTAATTAAATAGGGTTTGGGTTTTTGGGTTAAAATCCATTATGGAAATAAAAAAATATTCAATAAAAATATAATTAAACTTAGATAAATTTTGGGGACATTAAAAAGCAAAATTTAGTAACAATAATAATAATAGTAACAGTAACAATAATAATAATAAAAATCAAAGTAATAATAACAATAATAAGATTTGTATAAAAATCATAGGAAATAGTTACAAATTAAATTATTGATAAAAAAATAGGCTTAAATGGAAGATTCAAAAAATACATTTTAACAAAAAGAATTTGAAAGCGGAAAACTAATTTACAAAATTTTTAAATACAGGAAATACACAGAAAATATGAATTTGCGAAAACAGGGGTTACAAGCTAGTCCTACTGAAGAGAAGAATTAGGAGATAAAGAAAGTAAATGTTTGGCCACATCACAGTGAAAAAGAAGGCTCTACTGGAAAGAATGCTTCAACTAGAAACTGAGGCAGAAAGTAGCACACCAACTTCGGCTCAATTAGAATAATTAATAGAAACACAGAAGGAGTACAAGGAACTAGTTAAAACACATGTAGGAGGTAGAGATCTAGGGTGACATGGATAAAGGAAGGGGATACAAACACCAAATTTTTTCACTCTATTGCAAATGGCAGAATAAGGAAAAATTATATCTACTCTTTAGTGCACAATGGTGAACTGATCACATCCTAATCAAATATCAAAGCCTATTTTGAAGCTCACTTTGAAGAGATATGTGGATCCCATACTACATCAAACTTCAATGTAGACTGGAAAATTCTCTATCCCAATCCAAATGATAACTTATCAGCTCTGGAGACCACACTCAGCCTTGAAGAAGTCAAAAAATCAATATTTGACATGAGTGGAGATAAGGCACCAAGGCCAGATGACTTCTCAATGAGTTTCAATAAAAAAAAACTGGGCAGTAATCCAAAATAATCTATTTCATATGTTGATAGAGATAAGAGAGGAGATGTTGACTTAAGTAGGTTGAATTACTCAAATATCATGCTTATCCCAATGTGTGAAGGAGCAAACTCAGTCACTGAAAACAAACCTATCAGTCTGCAAAATTATTCCTTAAAGATCTTCACTAAGATTCTAGCTAACAAACTGATTCCTCTTCTAGACTCACTCGTGTCCTCTTCTCAAAGTGCATTTCTCAGAGGCAAAGTCCATAGTTGATTGCTTCCTAGTTGCCCATGGGGCTATCAGCATGTGGTGTAACTGGAAATTAGATACACTCATGCTAAAGATTGACTTCAAGAAAGCTTTTGATACTGTCAGTTGGGAATTCATTGATCAGATGTTGGTGACAACAGGTTTGGTACAGGGTGGTGCAAATGGACCAACATGATCTTAAGATCTGCTAAGCCTTCGGTGCTTGTCAATGGTGTAGGAGGGAATATCATCAATTCCAAAAGGGGTCTCAAGCAAGGTGATCCATTATCACCCATGTTATTCATTCTTGCAGTAGATGTTCTAGCTCAAATGCTGCATAGTGGTAGCAGAAATGGCTCATTTTCTCCTCTGCAACTCAGAGGATCCCTAGCATCCCTATCTGTTTTGCACTTTTCAGATGATACATTGTTTTTCTTTAAAGGGAATGAACAGGAAGTGATCAACCTCAAACTACTTCTCCACATCCTTGCAAATATCTCAGGTTTAGATATCAACTTCACAAAGTCTGCAATTGTCTGTTTTGGTACATCAAAGGCTAAGTCACAAGCTTTCTCTAATATTATGGGGTGCAAGCACAAATCTCCACGTATCAGCTATCTAGGAATGTCGCTGACCAAGTGAAAGCTAAGAAAGAGAGAATGGCAGCCACTAATCTTGAGAATTGAGAAAATATTATCAATTTGGAAGAGAAGAATGTTGTCCAGGGGGAAAGCTAGTTCTCATTAACTCTGTTCTAAGTGCTCTACCAGTATACTATGCTTCCTTCTTCAAGTTGCCTACTTGGGTCATTAGGAGAATTGACAAGATTAGAAGTACATTTCTTTGAGTAGGCTTTGATACTAATGCAAGAGAATCTGCATGCATGAAATGGGAGAGGATATGCCAACCAAAGCAAAAGAAGGTGCTTAGGAGTTTCAGACCTAGAAATCTTCAATGATGCATTGCTCTTAATATGATGGTGGAAGATTGTGACAGCAAATTCCTTAGTCAAACACTGAAGTTCTTATACTTCAATGAAGCCACAAATAGCTTCATATGTCCATTTATGGCTTCAAACTTATGGAAGAGAGTATCAGCTGAAGGAACAATTCATGCAAAGTCTCAATTGGTAACCAAGGGATGGTAAGTTCATCAAATTTTGGACATAAATGGATAGAGGGACAGAGTATATCCGCTCTATTCCCCTCATTATTCTCTACAGCATGGAACAAAGAAGCAAGCATCCTATCTCAGGGAGGATGGATAGATCATAGATGGACATGGAGTAATATTTGTAAGGTATTTTTATATAAATGTCATATTCTGATTATTTATATGTTTTCCGTTTTCTCAAAACTCATTTCAATCCTATCTTTAGCCAACTCAAACATTTATTTTAATCCTTGTGTTTTTACGTATATTGCACGTGTTTTCAATACACATATCGATTACGTATATTTTTCATTACGTGAAATATCTGTTACATTATTAAATATACATGTTTTGTATTTTGACTGCTTTTCGTTCTGTCGAAATTAAGTTTTAATATTTAGCACATGCATCGAACGTAAACTTTTATGTGCATTTTTACTTATAAAATTTTCTAAGATGACAAGAATATTTTTATTCTCATTTTATTTGTCACAATTTGTATTATTTATTTTCTAATTAAAAATCCATAGGCCTAAAGTCCATCTTAAAGCTCATTAGAAAATTTATTTAAAAGAAAAAACCCATGATTTTATTCTACATTTTAAATGTATACTTTTTAAACATATACACTTGTCATGTAACAAATATATACATCTAGGCTATAAACAAATAATTAAACAAATGAATGAGAAGTGTGCACATGTGGAAAATCCAAGGGTTGGCCAATTCATGAAGGAATGAGAAGGGGTGGGGGTTTGTGGTTTTGGTTTTATGAGTGGATATTTATTCATGATAATGAGTATTTATTTTGGGTAGTGGGTTTCTCTTCTTTCACTCATTTATATTGGGTAGTGGTACTGTTCTTTTTTTTGTCTCTTATAAGAGGTTACCTCTTATAAGAGATTTACAGTAAAAGCCTCTTGTAAGAGCCTCTTTTTGAGGTTTTCTTTTTATATAAAAATAACCTCTTATAAGAACCTCTTATAAGACATTTCTGTTCTTTTTTCACCTCTTACAAGATTCTTTTCTATACTTTAGACATTTTTGTCCTTACTATATAATTTCTCAATTTATATCAACATTTCATATTAAGATTATAATAAATTCTGTAGAACACCCACCAGGAACTAGAATTTCTCAACATTCTCCATTCTTAGATGCTCTTATAATAGGATGAGTAATTTATAGGAACATCATGATCTAGCTACTGAACCATAAGGACCTCTCCAGCATATTAACCTGATTTATATGACCAGCTACCAATTCAAACCGACTACTAAACTTATATCCACCTGCGCTATAAAATGCTTACATAAAAAGGTCAGTTTAAAACCATAATGCCATAAAATATGCATTTAAATGTCATACAATGAAAAAGGACTCCCAACTTGCCTTCCAATTTCATCAAAAGAGCTCCCTGTGAACTAGTACAATTTTTATAGATTCATTCTATTTACCAAACTGTCTTTATAGATTCATTCTATCAACAGCGATAATTTTTTTTAAAAAAATTTCCCAAATTCTTCATAAAAAAAAACCCAATTCTTTACATTATTGTATGTTCAACATTTTCATACAAGCATTTTAACAAACACCTTGTATTTTACGATTCACAACACGTTAAGAGATTGCATCTTTGAACAAATTACAGACTTTAAATAATCAAATTGAAAAATCAACCACTTTTACCTTGAAAAAATCAAGCAGCTCACTCCGAATCCAGGAAGGTGTCAAACCCTTAAAGCTCCAAAACCCTAGATCTGATAGTCAAGGTGAGTGTGGAAGAATGGAGAAGGATTTAGAGTAGAAGAGCCGGGCATTCGAGATTTATAGCTAATTTGGCGCGCCAAACTTCTCTTTTTCCCGGGTTCTTCTCTGCTAATCTGCCGCTTTATTCTCTTCCATTTTCAACCATGTGTTGTGGGAAAGAAAAGATATGGGGAAATCATTAATTTCGGGGGTAATATAGACTTTTTAAGTAATAGAAGTCTTATATGAATTTGAAAGAGGCTACTAGAAGTCTTTTAGGCTTATAAGAGATTTTGGAGAAAATATCTTATAAGAGGTAAAAAAAGAACTCTTTAAAAACTCTTGTAAGAGGTGGATCACCTCTTATAAGAGGTAAATCTCTTATAAGAGGAGAAAAAGAACAGTCTCTTAGTCCTATAAATACCACCTCTTGTTCATGAACAAATGCACACTAGAATCAAAAGAAAAGAAAGAGAAGAAAAGAAAGAGTAAGAAAGAGAGAAAAGAAAGAGAGTGCTTGGATTTCTTCAAGGATGATGGCTTGAGCTTTGCTTTGCTAGGAGGAGAAGACTAGCATCTTGTTGGAGCTAGGAGCAACATCCAAGGAGTTTTCTTCTACATTAGAATCTTCATTGAGGTGGGTGTTCTTTCTTGCTTTCTAAAGTAAAATAGATTGCATGTGTAGGAAAATTATTATTTAAAATTATTTATACATATGAGTAGTGGTTAATTTGTGATGATGATATTTAGAATGAAAATGCGTGCTAATTGAAAGATTGTTATGTAAATAAGTTGAAATGATATTGTTTGATTGCATGGTAGTACATCATGATTAGATTAAATGATATGGATATAGATTTGTACACAAAGTTACTAATTCATGCCAAGAAAAATTACTGTTTTGAGTTTTGTTTTCCCATCAGAAAAATTTATTTAATAAAATAGTTAGAATCTAGAGATAAAATTTTTTGAGAGCATCTTGTATATGTAAGGAATAGTCCTTTCAAATTTCAAAAGATTTGGAGGTCGTTTACTATTTTAATCAAATCTAAACTCAGAACTGGTTAGTAGTTGACTGGTTGCTGGAAATTTGTACACATTTTGGTTTTTGATAAATTCAGTATTGTAAATGAAATAATTTGAGAAAAGTTAGAACTAAGAAGTTGTAGTAGACTCGTTAACCTTTCTGAAAAGTCTAAGAAATCAAATTTTAACAAAGAACTGAATTTTATATGAATTTTTCAAGACTGTACAATTGACAGTATTTCAGTATTTCGACCAGACTATATACTTCGAAGAATTTAGAGTTATAGATACAGTATTTTGAGGAAACTTATAACTAAGAAATTGTAGTAGACTTGTACACCTTTATTTTGATATAAATAATGCAAAGTTTCGTGAAGTATATGATTTTATATGATTTTTACAAATAGCACGAAATACAGTTTCTGACTTTGAATTTACTGTTTTGCAAATGATGCTTAAACGAGGTGGTTGAAAATATATTCTCGCAGTTTTAAGTTATATTTTGGAAAAATAAAGATCATATTCATGCTTATATGAGATGTGAACTTAAGAAAAATATATATATGGTTAATGGTGTTAGGAATCGATTTAAAATAAATCAAAGGAAAATGATGAGTTGAGTCTTCAATGATGAATTTTAAGAGATTATGTTTTAATCTTAATTAACTTGTATCAAGAAGATTTTGATGAATATGAAAAGTGTATTTTGAAAATGAATAGGTTGAGATTGTACTTATTGATGAATAAATAAGAGTGAATGAAAGAAAGAATTTGAATGAATTATGAATACATGAACATGAGTTATAAGGGTATGAGTACCCCAAGTTGTTGAACATGGAAAAATATTGATTCTAGAGGCTTAGTGATACCCAAGTACCGGCAAAAGTAATGGAAATGAATAATTGATTTTTGTGAAGTGGCCAATATGGGCTGTCATTCTCGATATTTTTGTGTAAGACCAGTAGGAGGGTAAACTAGCTCTAGGTGGTATTATTTATTCATGTTCAAACTTAAGATTTAGGAACTAAGTGAAGATATAGTAAACTTGGGCAAACATGAGTGGTGGGCTTCTATATAGTCGAGAGGTGGATTCCGGGACTATAGACCCAGTCGGACAGTGGATTCCGGAACTGTGGTTGCTTGTGATGGAGGCGAGCCTTAATTAAATCCGGGATTATGATTGATCGGACGGTGGATTTCGGGATCATGATTAGTCGGGCGGATAGTTTGCCGTACTCCAGTGTATATGCGTATACTGGGGCTAGAGGGACACTTGCGGGGATGTTCGCACGATGAGGATTCTGTATAGTTGGGCGATAGATCTCCGGAACTGGAATCTGTACTCGTGGAATATCTAAACTTTGTTTTATTACTGGATAGTTATCACGGCAAGGGATAAAACCGTTTAATGTGGAGTACGTAGGTGCTTGCCCTCGAACCTATGTAGTATGGGATGTATAGAATCCGAACAAGTATGCATTAGTGTCATTGTAGTATAACATCTGCATTAGACATTAAGTCATATCATACACTGATATGTTCAGGATAGTCACTCCTTACACTTTTATATGCATTTAAGTTTGTGATTTTTAAAGTAAGAGATTTTATTACAATACAACATAGAGAGGACCGCTGTTTATAACATTGCGTCAGTTGTAAGCAACTGACGTGCCCACAAATTTTCAGTGCAGGGCTTGATTGGATTGGCAAGGACTTAAAGACGGTTGATGATAGAGATTATATTTAAGCTGCTAATATTAGAGTTGTAATTCTTATATTTTATTTCACTGTGTAACTATGTAATAAACATTGTTGTGTAATAAAAGAAAAGTTTTAATTTCTTTGTAAAATTGTACGAATTGAAGTAAAAGATCCTGTTGTACTATGAATTACATGTAAATGGAATTCGGGGTGTTACAGTTGGGACATGGCGACTTTAGTCTAATTTTTTAAGAAACTCGTTGTTCCTAATGGCAAGTTCATTTCAAATTTTTTAATGAAAACTCACCGTTCCCAATGGCGATGACATTTACACTAGACTCGTTGTTAGGAATAGCGAGTTAGTTCAAATTTTCAATAAAGACTCATTGTTCCCAACGGTGATGACATTTATATTAGACTCATTCGGAACTGTAAGGATGTAGGAAATTTTATAGAGTGAAACATTTTGTTGGACTTAGTAATTTTTTGAAAAAAAACTCAATAGAATTTTTTTTTGAACTAAACTCGCCGTTCCCAACAGCGAGTCAAGTGTAAATGCCCTCGCTATTGGGAACAGCGAGTCTTCAAAAAATAAATAAATAAATAAATTGTTGTTCCCGATTGCGAGTCTAGTGTAAATGTCCTCGCCGTTGGGAACGGCGAGTCTTCAAAAATAAATGAACTAAATTAGTCGTTCCCAACAACGAGTCCAGTGTAAATGTCCTCATCGTTGGGAACAGCAAGTCTTCATTGAAAATTTTGAACTAAACTCGCCGTTGGGAACGAAGCTATACTTGTCGTGTTCTAACGGCGAGCATGAAACAACTAAACTCGATGTTAGGAACGACGAGTTTAGTTGTTGAATCCACGAGCGCAAATACTTCGGCAACTATCAACTTTCTGCAAATAATTTTAGAAAGTGGCATATAAAAAGAAATTTAATAAAAATTTAATAATATGATGGTTCTTGGCTAGAAGGACCTAATTTTGAACCCCAAAATAGAGGCAGAAGAAGAGCTAGTGGAGTATTTAACACATCAAGACGCGCACTGTCAACTGGGTTTAGCTTTTTCATATATTTTCTGTCTGAGATAAAACAGAAAATATAATTAAGGATATTAATCTCTTCAATTTATGGAAACTTTTTGAATTTTTTTATGCCATTTTTTAAAAGTATTTGCAAAAAAAATGTAGTTGTCAAGCTATTTATGCTTGTGAACTCAACAACTAAACTTGTCGTTCTCAACGGCAAGTTTAGTTGCTCACGCTCGCCGTTGAGACACGGCGAGTCTAGTTCTAATTTTATTGGAAACATATTGTTCCCAATGGCGAGTTTAGTTATTTAAAATAAAATAAAATTAAAAAATAAAAATTAAAAAAAAAAAAAAACTCGTCGTTGCCAATAGCGAGGATCTTTGTGCTAAAACTTTATAAAAAAACTTGTCCTTATGATTTCAAAAGTTAAAGAGGTTAAAAGGAATAGTAACTTTTCAACCAAGGGCCTTTAAGGAATTTACGTTTTTTTAAGAGTAATGCTTTATGCACTACCAATTTCACTATCATTTTCTTCACTGCCTTAGGTGACACACTTCTATTGGAGAATTTCCCCACCTATTGAAGTGTGTCACCTAAGATAGTGAAGAAAAATATAGTGGCATTGATAGTGGGTGTAGCATGTTAACCTAAGTTTGGTGTACACAAAACGTGTCACTTACTACTAGTATTTTCAGTTTAGATTTGCAACAAAAACATGAAAAGAAAAATTAACATAAAAGATTCAAAAGATTCAAAAACAAACAAAAGAGGCATGAATAAGAAAAGATTGGAAAATCAAGGAAGAGTGCTTCTCAAGAAACATGTGCTTCAAAGCCAGTAAATCAAATAATTTATTTCTGTTTATGAGAGGAACATATATGTACAGTAGTATTGATTGATAAATTAGTTTTGGAAAGAATACAAAGTGAAATCGCCAATTGAAAGTCGAATCTGCACGACTGTGGTCGACCGCACAATCGACGCAACAACAGTCGACTGCTCATCGATGTTGAAAAGATGAGTCAGTCGGCCGTTCATCGCTCGACTTACGAGTTAAAAGATGAACGATCGACTGTCCATTATTGCGGTCGACCGTCCAAGTGCAGATTTGACGATTTCGGAAATATCTTTTCTTTTTCGGAAAGATACATTTCTCTCCTGTATAAATTGTGACGAATTTACAGTGTATTCTTCATCCCTTCCTATTATAACTCTTCTGAACTAATCATTCAATCAATACTCTAAGTGTGAGAGGTTATTATTTTCTTCAGTCAAGGTCTTTTCTAGATCTTGAGAATTTTACTTTCTTTTCCACTTCGGTGAGTATTGCGGGACTTGTTGTAGAAGCTCTGAGGGTGTAATAGGTCTCTCGGCCTGAATTCCGAGAATCACTATACAAGGGTTTAAAGTATAGTGGAACGCTTGTGGCAGAGAATCGCTACAAGTAGGTGGTGTGGACGTAGACCTGGGGGTCGAACCACGTTATATCGCTGTGTCTTTCCCGTTGCTCTATTTGCTTTCTCTCACTCTGTCTCTTTACTTTACACACTACTTTTAATATTTTAATTTCCACACAATCACCCTATTCACCCTCCCTAGGGTGATTTACAGTGGTATCAGAGCGAGGTGCTTACTAAGAGCTTAAAATCTTAAGCAAAAGGTCTAATGACCGAAATTCCTCCTCCCGAGAACTTGTACTCATTGGAGCCATTCATGTAGTACCCCGTATTTTCAAATATTATTTTAAAGATTTGAAAATGAATTTAAATGATTTTCTGGAGATTTAATAAATATTTTCTGAAGGTTTATCTTTTTACACGTGCGAAACACGTGCAAATATTTTTAGTGTGAATATCCAATTTTATATTTTTAATAAGTCCTCATACTTATTATGGAGTATATTCTAAAATTTGGGATTTTTCTGAATAGAGATACTATTTTTATAAATATCTCGAAAGAGAGGGGCTTTTATGTAAAAAGCCGTTTGGATCTGAAATCAGTTATGAAAATTTATTTTTACTGATAATTTGGTTTCCCATGGTTAGCATTTAAATTTAAATATATCTAGATTTTATTTAAAGTCGATTTGGTGAAGATTTAAACAAAAAGGGTGTTTTTGCAAATATGAAATTTATGTAGAATCTTGTGCAAATGTTTTCTGGAAAGTAAAAGTCAAATATTTTGATTGGAAAATATAATATGTATTATTAGATATTATTTCTAATTTTTCTGGATTTTTATGAATATTTTATGATGTATTTGCAAATATTACAAAAGGGAGGGCTTTTTGTGCAAAATCGCCACCCTGAGTTGTAAATCCGAAATTTTCTTATTTGTTGGGCCATGCGGGATTGCTGGACAACTCAGTGATAAAAAGATTTGATTTTATTTTGATTTAGTTAACCTATTTTAACTAAGAAAGGGGTTATATATGTAAAGTTATATTTTGGAAGGATTCTTTTGCAAAAGTGTTTCTAAAATCCTAATTCCTTATTTCCGGCCTGTATAAAAGAGGGTGTGCAGCCGTCATTCACTGCACAACACAAGTTTTATTATATTTCATATTTTCTTGGTGATTGAAGAGGAGATCTTGGATTCTTTGCAAAATAAGGGATTCTTCATCGTGCTTCGTGATATTCGCTTGATCTCCCCAATTATGTGAGTGACATTATTTTGTTTTATTTGTTTTGTGTATGTTGTAGGTGAATGACATAATTGTTTGTTGTTTTGTATGCTTTCTTTGATTTGTGTATGGCGTATGAGAATGATATGAATGTTTAGATTGATTTGGATGTTGAATATGTTGGATGGATGAAAAATTAGATCTTTGAGAAGAATCCTAGATATTTGTATGAGAATGATTTTAGATTTGTTGAGAACTTAATATAAATTATTAGTAGGCTAAAAATGTTGGATTATTGCTGATTTGGTTCAGTTTGATAGATGTCATGCATTAATTAAATTAAAGATGAGATTTTTGGATTATTGGTGAGTTGGATAAAAACAACTTGACCATGTTGAGGATAAATTTGTTTTGTTTAGGAATCAACTATAGAAAATAGTTGAGATTGATTTGAGATAAAAACAATTAGGAACAACATGCTAAAACGGCATGAGGGAACTGCATCTGAGATAAAAACAAAAGTTAATTTATGCTTTTATCGTTTGATGCTTTTCGTATGTTGCCAAGAGAGAACGTAGATCAAATGTTTGCCCGTTTCGACATTATCGCACACGAGCTTGTGAGCTTAGGTAAGGGGTTGGATGATGACCGAAAGGTCGGAAAACTCATAAGTTGTCTCACGCCGGAATGGGACGTAAAAGCTGCTGCAATGAGGGAGACACCTGAAGAAAAGGGGTTTAACTACTAAACTTTCCAAGGAAATCTAAAGACGTATGAGATGAAGATGACTGAAACCAAGAGATACCGGAAGAACATCAGTATTGAACCTAAAACCAAAGAGAAGATCATCACTTTGAAAGCAAAAAAATCTCGACCATCAAAAACAGAGTCAGATCGTGAAGAATCAGATGAAGACATCGCATTGTTGACAAAGCAATTTCATAAGTATCTTAAACACAATAATATGGCATGTATCAAGGAGAAAGAGAAAAGGACAAAGACGACGTATGCTACAAATGCAAGTAGCCTGGACATATTCGCGCAAACTGACTCATCCCACAAGATAGAAACAAAGACTACTACCACTCCAATCCAGGATTGAGAAAGAAGGCGTTGAAGGCAACATGGCTAGATTTAGACTCCAGCGAGGAAGAGCAAGATCACAACAACTTTGGATTCATGGTTCTTGGGAATGGTGAGGTACAATCATCATCTCAAGAAGAGGTAATCGAAGAACCCACATATGATGATTTAGTAGACATGTGTAACGGATTAGATGATTATGCTAAGAAATTAAGTCGTGAATTGAGACAATATAAACAAATGTCAAATGAATCACATGACTCTTGCATTACTAAAAAATCAAAAGCTGAAAAATAAAAATTCTTTGATTATGGAAAAATTCGAGTCATTTAGAAAAGACCATGATGTGTTGATAGAGGAAAATGAGTACTTAAAACAACAAATTCAAGAATCCTTAACAACACATGATGAAAATCTAAGAGCAATTCATGAGAAATCTGTTTATGTTGCTCAACTTACTAATGACTTAAATGAATGTAAAAGAAAATTTGATAAGGTAGTGGAAGGTTGTAAAGAGGCTCTGGAACAAAATAGAATACTTGATGCTACCCTAGACACTCTTCGTTGGAATACAAAAGACGTTAAAAAGACTAGGAAAAGACTTTGGAATAGAATAATTGAGCTTGAAAAAATTGTTGAAAAATATGAAGGGCCCAGTTATCTTATTACAAAGAATTCAAGATCTTATCATGATAATCGAGGGCTTGGTTATGATGAACCAATACAACATCAAAAATCTAAGCAATTATGTCATACACGTGTATAATCATGAAAATAATTACAAATCAATACAAAACTATACACGTGTGCATGATCCAAGGCATAATCGTACACATGTCAATACTACTGTAAATTAAGGCATATTTCTTATAATTGTTCCTTAAAAAGGAATACTAATTTCGTTTGGGTGAGAAAGAATATAAATGCACGTTCAATACAAACTTGGGTACCCAAAATTATACCTACTAATCTTGATGTAGGTACCTCAATGCATCAAGACTAAAGATAGGTTGTCCCTTGATTGTGGATGCTCAAACCATATGACAGGTGACAATAAATACATTACATCACTATCATGGAAAAGAGGGAAGAACGTCATCTTTGGATATAATAGCACTGGTCAAACCATCAGTAAAGGTAAAATAAACTTTGGTTCTTCATGCTCCATTGAGGATATTCTATTGGTAAGAGGTTTGAAACACAATTTACTTAGCGTCAGCCAATTATGTGACAAAGGTTATACTGTTACTTTTGATAAAAATATATGTACTGTACTAGATAGCAATAAATTATGTTTACTCCTTGGTAACAGATGTAATAATTTATATGTTATAAACTCTAATGAATTAGCACAGGAAAATATGATATGCTTTGTTGCTAGAAACGAGGATGGTTGGTTATGGCATTGGCGACTTGGACACACAGCCATGTATAATCTCAACAAACTCATCACCAAGGATCTTGTAAGGGGGGTTCCCAAAATCAAATTTTAGAAAGATAAACTTTGTGAGTCGTGTCAGTTCGGTAAGCAAACTAAAAGTTCTCACAAGCCCAACAAAATGGTATCAACTTCTAGACCCCTTCAACTCTTGCACATGGATCTATTTGGACCATTACGAACACGTAGTAATGGAGGTGCATGATAAGCCTTTGTAATTGTAGATGACCATAGTAGATTCACTAGGGTTGCTTTTTTGTCACAAAAGGAGGACACATCATATGCTTTTCAAAAATTCTGTCGTAGAGTGGAAAATGAG
This sequence comes from Hemerocallis citrina, assembly GCA_017893485.1. NCBI lineage: Eukaryota > Viridiplantae > Streptophyta > Magnoliopsida > Asparagales > Asphodelaceae > Hemerocallis > Hemerocallis citrina. The sequence continues at coordinate 126,145,415 of CM030363.1, read as the reverse complement.
AACCTCACCATTGTTACTATTCGTAGTGATCATGGTGGGGAATTTCAAAACGAACTATTTACATCATTTTGTGACAAAAAGGGAATAAAACATGAGTTCGCTTGTCCTCGCACTCCCCAATAGAATGGGGTTGTTAAAAAGAAAAATCGATCTCTTCAAGAAATGTCCCGAACCATGCTTAGTGAAAATGATTTACCAAAGTCGTTTTGGGCCGAAGCTGTCAATACATCGTGTTATACCATTAACCAAGTAATCATTAGGAAATATCTTGAGAAAACACCTTTTGAACTATATGGAAAAATTCATAACCTGAGTTATTTTCGTGTATTTGGATGCAAAGTGTTTATTTTAAATAATCTAGATAACTTGGAAAAATTTGATCGTAAAAGTGACGAAGGCATATTCTTAGGATATTCCCTAAGTAGTAAGACATATCGCATATTTAATAAAAGAAAATGTACAATTCAAGAATCCATTGATATTATATTTGATGAAACTAATCCTTTCACAAAAGAAATATTACATGTTGTTGATGAAAATGCGATAGGTGTTCGTGTTGAAAAGAAACAGGTACATATTGAACGAGGAACAACAGTGGATTCTCAAAATTATGAGTCTCCTCAAAATGAAGATGCATCCATAAATCATAACAATTACAAATCTTAAAAAGAAGAGATGCATACACAAAAAATTGATGTCATGGAAGATGATCACATACAAAATCAACCTTCCAACAACGAATGGCGCCCCGCTTGGAAAATCATGGCTAGCCATCCACCAAATCTTATACGAAGCGATATGTCAAAAGGGGTAACTACTCGAACGCAAGCTCCAAATTTCTTGTGCTTCTCCGCATTCGTCTTTATACTTGAACCCAAGAATATTAAGGAGGCCTTACAAGATAATGACTGGATCATTGCAATGCAAACTTAATCAATTTGAAAGGAATCAAGTATGGAGACTTGTTCCTTGACCTCACAATAGAACTGTACTTGGAACTAAGTGGGTGTTTAGGAACAAGTTGGACAAATCGGGTACTATTATTAGAAATAAGGCTCATCTTGTTGCACAAGGTTATAACCAACAAGAAGGTGTCGATTTTGATGAAACTTTTGCACCTGTTGCATGGCTTGAAGCCATTCATATTTTACTTTCTTTTGCTTCTTAAATGGATTTCACTCTTTTTCAAATGGATTTCAAAAGTGCTTTTTAAAATGGTTTTATCTTAGAAGAAGTTTATGTTACACAACCACCTGGGTTCACTGACCCTACACACCCAAACCATGTATTTCGTCTTGATAAGGCTTTGTATGGTTTGAAGCAAGGTTTGCAGGAAAACAGGAAAATGAAAACTAATATAAAAGATTCAAAAGATTCAAAAACAAACAAAAGAGGCATGAATAAGAAATGATTGGAAAATCAAGGAAGAGTGCTTCTCAAGAAACATGTGCTTCAAAGCCAGCAAATCAAATGATTTATTTTTGTTTATGAGAGGAACATATATGTAAAGTAGTATTGATTGATAAATTAATTTTGGAAAGAATACAAAGTGATTAGTTTACAAGAGGTTGTCTAAAACTAATTAATTAATTAGGTAATGGAGTAAACAAGAGGTTGTCTATAACTAATTTGATATTTTTTTTACTTGGAGTGATTAGTTTAATTTTGAGGGGCATTGTGGGATTGTGGAGCTCAAAATGAAGCTGCTGTTTAAGTTTGTCGTTTTATGATTTGGGTTCGATGGGTTCGAGGGAGAACACGATGAAAGGCATTGGGTTGGGATAGGATGGGCGCATCCTTTCCTTGTTTATATATATAAAGAGAGAGTGTGTGTCATTCCATTGTGCACTAAGTCATTGTATGCACTCGTGTGCAGTCGGCCTTCCCACCTTCGTATTAACGATCCGAACCGTTTACATTGATCTACACATCTAAGTTAATCTAAATATATAAAATCAAATCATTTGAAATTCATTTATCCATCCATTGAAGTGTTACAAAATTTCATAGCTGAAAATCGATGTTTTTTATAGTCACATGTTGGATAGGCAAATGAATTTCAAATGATTTGATTTTACATTTAGACTAATTTAAATGTAATGATCAATGTGATCGGTTCGGATCGTCAATACGAAAGCGAGAAGGCTGAGTGCACATGGCGTTCTAGTGCACAACGGAAGGAGACTATATATATATACATATATATGCAAAAGTATTGTGGCATGTAAACAAGTGCAAATCACTGAAGCCGTTGTTTCAAACAATGACAGATTATAACGAAACCGTGAAACAATGGCTTCATATTTAATATATCCTAGGTCGTTGTTTCAAACAACAGTTTCAGTATTTTACATGTGTTTGCATGCTACATTGTGTTTGCAACGGAAGATATATATATGGGAGCCCTTCGGTTGAGAACTAATTTTGGTGAGAACTCCGTGAGAACTCACAGAGTAGACCCCCCATGAAAAATCCGAACCAACCATCTCGTTGTACACGCCTTAGATTGCATAACATAAAGTAATCAAGTAATTTGAAGTTCATTTGCCCATCCATTAAATGGAGCAGAATTTTCAGCCATACAATTTTGCGATGATGTAAAACATGAGCAAATGAACTTCAACTTACTTGATTACTTTATGTTACGCTATCTAAGGCGTGTACAATGAGCTGGTCGGTTCGGATTTTTCATGGGGGCCTACTCCGTGAGTTCTCACGGAGTTCTCACCAAATTAGTTCTCAACTGAAGGGTATATATATATATATATATATATATATATATATATATATATATATATATATATATATATATATATATATATATAATGGCCGAAAATGGGGTTAAATCGAAACTGTCCAAATCGGGCACGGATCTTGAAGCCCAGGGGTAAAACGGTAATTTCACCTACCAATGGGTCTGAAGCGGGTACTGGTTCTCCTCCTCGAAGACCCACTAACCCGAGAACGGATCCACCTCAACCGGGTGCGGGTTTCAACTCGCAGCAAACCCGGTTAAGAAAGGATAGAATTAGGGTTTCTGATTAATCCTAATTAACGGCCCTGATTCATATCTATCCTTTCACTGGGGATTAGGGATTACATTCCTTATCTAACCACAGGGATTACATTCCTAATATGACCCCAGCGGCGCCTATAAATACTCTCCATCCATCTCCATTAAGAGGTAATCAATCTTTTGCCAGTTTTACGCTCTTTCATAATCACTTCTGATTACTGACTTGAGCGTCAGAGGGTGCGTCGCCGGGAACAACCCCGGTGTCTTGCACTTTTGGAGGTGAACGGCAGGAGCAATGGTCAAACTCCGGCAGAACAGGTAACAGGTTTGCTATTCAAAGTTTTCCAAGAATCCACAAATACTATCTGTTTGCCCCCACACCAGATTTAGCGGCAATAGATTGGCGCCGTCTCGTGATATGGCTGAAAATGGGGTTAAATCGGAACCGTCCAAATCGGGCAAGGATCTTGAAGCCCAGGGGTAAAATGGTAATTTCACCTACCAATGGGTCTGATGCAGGTACTAGTTCTCCTCCTCGAAGACCCACTAACCCGAGAACGGATCCACCTCAACCGTGTGCGGGTTTCAACCCGCAGCAAACCCGGTCAAGAAAGGATAGAATTAGGGTTTCTGATTAATCCTAATCAACGGCCCTGATTCATATCTATCCTTTCACTGGGGATTAGGGATTACATTCCTTATCTAACCACAGGGATTACATTCCTAATCTGACCCCAGCGGCGCCTATAAATACCCCCCATCCATCTCCATTAAGAGGTAATCAATCTTTTGCCAGTTTTACGCTCTTTCATAATCACTTCTGATTACTGACTTGAGCGTCGGAGGGTGCGTCGCCAGGAACAACCCCGGTGTCTCGCACTTTTTGCAGGTGAACGGCAGGAGCAACGGTCAAACTCCGGCGAAACAGGTAACAGGTTTGTTATTCAAAGTTTTCCAAGAATCCACAAATACTATCTGTTTGCCCCCACACCAGATTTAGCGGCAACAGATTGGCGCCGTCTGTGGGAAACGAAACGAATAGCTGCCTTCCCTCTTCCCGTTGGTCAGATCTTCTCCAGCCATGCCTCCTAGAAAAGTAAGATCCAGAGGGTCCAACTGTGGACCCAACCCCGATCAGCAACAAGAAGTCCCCATCCATCCTGCTCAGCAGCAGGGGCAACTTCCTCCTCAAGCAGAGGACCCTCTCCAACAGGACCTGCAGAGCTTGGATCCTACAGACATGCCCAGAATTTCTGAAGAGCTCTTGGTCCACCACCTCAGCGTTGCTCCGGGGTCCAAACCGGTCCAACAGAAGAGGCGCAAGTTCGTCCCCGAGCGCCAGCTAGCTATAAAAGAGGAGGTGGACAAGCTCTTGAAGGCCCGGTTCATACAAGAGGTAAACTATCCCGAATGGCTGTCGAATGTAGTAATGGTGAAGAAGTCCAATGGGACCTGGAGGATTTGTATCGATTTTACCGATTTCAACAAGGCTTGCCCCAAGGACCCCTTCCCTCTTCCAAGTATTGACACTTTGATTGACGCCACTTCGGGTCATGAACTCCTCAGCTTCATGGACGCCTTCTTAGGCTACAATCAGATCCGGATGTTCCCCCCAGATATCCTGAAGACCTCATTTGTGACCGACCAGGGCCTCTACTGCTACAGGGTTATGCCCTTCGGTTTGAAGAATGCAGGCGCCACGTATCAATGCCTCGTCAATAAGGTTTTCCAAGCTCAAATCGCCCAGATATGGAGGTATATGTGGACGATATGCTTGTAAAGAGCATCCACGGGGCCGATCATGTGGTCGATCTGCAGGAGGCATTCGACGTACTTAGGAAACACAATATGAGGCTCAATCTGAACAAATATGCGTTCGGAGTCTCGTCCGGGAAATTCCTAGGCTTTATGGTCAGCCAAAGAGGAATTGAAGCGAACCACGAAAAGATCAAGGCCATATTAGACATGGCCCCTCCGAAGAATGTCAAAGAGGTTCAAAGTGTAACGCCCCGAATCCCAAATACAACTGAATTCGAGAAGTCTACAGGATCTTTCCACTTCATTTAGTACAATTTTACAAGGAAATTTGAACTTTTCACTTTACATCAGAGTTACAAGTAAAACATTACAATTTACACTGCACAGCAGAAATAAAATTACAACATTTAAATAAATGTACAACAACATTGAATAATCTTTAAGCATCCGTTCCTCTTTAACCTTTATCATGTCATTTATCCTGCATACAAAATTGTGGGTACGTCAGTTTATTCAACCGACGAACATTATACACAGCCATCCTCTCTATGCCGGAAATAGTATAACTAATTTTCCATATTTAACAAAACACAAACTTGTCACATATCAAACTAAAGGGAATACCCTAATGATGTCGTGTTGTGATTGTGCACTTAGTCCTTAATGCAGTTATTTATGTTACATGATACTAATGCGCACTTGTTCGAATTCTATGCATCCCATACTACATAGGTCCGAGGGCAAGCCCTTAATCATTCTTCATCTTTGTTGGGTTCATTCCCTCGCCATGACTTAATCTACTACTGTAACTACGGTAAGTATCCTAGATGTTTTCTGACATACGAACTCATGTCTAGGCGCCCTGGAGGGAATCCCAACGCACTGACACATGACTCATCATGCAGGCATCCTATGGTAATTCAGCTTCTACTATAGACATGACACCACCCGCAGTCGTCCAACATCCCACGAGCGTCGCCACCGGGACGGTACTCTGGAGCAGTATCCACGCCCTATCATGACTCATCATGGGACATCCTGGGATACGCTCTCGCCGCTAATCCAATGGCCCTCATACTCAATGTTTTTCTCTTACTTTCATCACATCTTCACTATGTAACTAATCCTTAGTTCTAATGAAATAGAATCATGAACAAAATCAAAGCACTAGAGTTAGCCTCTCCACTAAACCGGACTTATTCATTCATTCAAACATGACCAACCTTGATCTTTCATTTCAAATTTCATTTCATTTCTTTCCAAATGCCGGGGGAGACTTAGCTACTCTTTTGTTTCAATTCTAATTCACATTTCCCAAAGTTGAGCGTTTCCAACTCATAAGTTCACATGTTGAGTTATCATACTCAAAAGTATTTCTCTTTTCCAATCATGATTTCTAAATTGTTTAATAGTCCATAATTATACATTAAATTCAACTATTCATCATGTAACTCATAGAATATTATTTTCACATTAAAACCCACATCACTAATTATTCAATCAAAGATGGACATTTATACTTCATAATTTGTCGCACTATTCTCCATTGAGAATAATTCACATCACTTCACACAATTTCTTCTTATTCGTCTTTCTTTTCTAATATTCTATTTTAGGTGTTTTTGCAAAGTACAACTTTTATGAAAATGCAAGTATAGAACTTATAGTTCTAAATTATACTTTTATTCTCTAACATACTCCACTTCATGCAAATAATTCTCAAACTATTTTTCTCAAGTCCCACATAATTTTAGGATAATTACCATATTTTTTCCAAATTTTTTTGATCATTAAAAACCCCGAAAAAAATGTTTTTTCCCCAATTTAAATACTGGCCGAACCCAGTATTCGAACCCACGACCACAGGGAAAACCGCCCAAGGCACAGACCACTGGGCCGAACGCTGCACACGTTGGAAAGAGTGGCTGAGAGCATCTAATGCTCTCGGCCGCTGTTCTTTTTTTTTTTTTTGAAAAATAGGAAACAAAAGTATGGTGCCACAGGGATTCGAACCAGCAACCTGGGACTCCGAAAACCCACTGTAGCAAACAGAGCCGTCCCAACCACTTGAGCTATGCACTCGGGTTGTCAATGGTACAACTCTAAGTTCACTTAAATCAATCCTCTCTGTTACTAAAACATTTTGATGTTCAACTAGTCCTCATTTCACTTTGCTTTTATAAATTTTACTCTAAATTTCCAGATTGACTAACATCATCATAAATTGTATTCCAGTATATAGAAAATAATTTTTTTTCAACAATTAAAACATATTTTTCATACAATTAATTCGAATTCTAAATTATCACTACCACATTTCTTTTTTTTTTTTTGCATTTCTTAACAATTAACACCACTAATCTCTTCATTAGCAAACTTCATATTAATTCCCTGTTTTTAATCATTTACCAAACATACAAATCTATATTTTAATTCATTCATTTCAATACAACACAAAGATTCATTTAAGCACATAAAATAGCATTGTTAATCTACTAACTTTTGTGTCTATAATTCATGGTGTAGATAATAAAACTTTCTTCAACAATCCGTGGCTATAATCAATTCACACAAAATTTAGACTTTTACTAATAAAACCACATACAATTGCACATCCACATTCCAATCAATTTATAGATCAATTATCCAATTAAATGTGTACTCTTATTAATCTTTTTCATGCTTCATTCATTCAAATCTAGCATGCATTCCTAATTAGAAATATAGAAAATTTACTCACCTTAAATGGAGAGAAAAATACAACTAGCAACCTCCTAAACGAACGTCCTTGTAAACGAACGATCCTCCTCCTAGAAGCGCGCACTCGAGCCTCTAAGCACACCAAAACCGAAAGCTCTCCTTGATGATAGCCGGCCTCTCCCCTTCTTGATGATGCAAGCACAATTCTTCCCACACACTCTCAATCTTTTACTCATTTACTAACTACTAGATAATTGTATTTTGAACTATAGATTGGAGGAAAAATTTAGCACAAGAATACTAGCCAAAGGGGGGGTATTTATACTAAAAAAATAGGAGAATGGATGGCTAAGATTGAAGTAGGAGTTAGGAACAAATGGCTCAGATTTAAGGAGGAGTTACACTAACTACCCATGATCAAGTAACCACCTCCACCATGACTCCACTTGAAATTTGATTTCCCTCCTAAATCACAACCAGCCATGCCTCAAAGGTGCATATTGCACGTGTACGTGTAGTGCACGTGCATGCAACTTGGTCTCCATTTAAAAATTTGTACATTATATTTTATATAAAAAAATCTTTAAATTGTATTCTACATTACAAGTTGTATTTGAAAATAAAATAGTTCATGGGCTTTAGTTTATGGGCCAAAATAATTTATAAAAATATAATAAATTGAATTAAATTTGGGCTTTAAGAAAAAGGCTTTTTGTCTAATTGAAAAAGGCTTTATACAAAATAATTAAAAGCACAAATTTAATCTATACTTATCATAATGAAAATAATTATCAAAAATATTGCACGTGCACACTACGTGCAAAATAAAATAATTTTTATTAAATGAAAATCGGGGCATTACACAAAGGCTAACGGGTCGCCTGGCAGCCATAGGGCGTTTCCTTTCTAAATAAGGGGAGAAGTGCCTCCCCTTCTTCAAGGCTCTCAGGGGGGCTAACGGCTTCGAGTGGGGTCAGCAGCAATAAGATGCATTTGACCAACTCAAGGCTTACCTCGTCAATCCTCCTCTCCTCAGCAAACCAATTCCTAGTGAACCCCTCTACTTCTACCTGGCAGCCTCCGAGCAGACCCTCAGCGCCGTTCTCGTGAGAAAAGAAGATAAGACCCAAAGGCCCATATATTACGTGAGCAAGGTACTTCGGGATGCCGAGTTCCGCTACTCGAGGATAGAAAAGATGGCTTATGCCCTAGTGATGGCCGCAAGGAAGCTTCGCCCATATTTTCAGTCCCATTCGGTGGTCGTTCTTACCAACCAACCGTTGAAGCAAGTGCTCCACAAGCTAGAGACCTCCGGTCGCCTTATGAAGTGGTCTATCGAGCTGAGCCAGCATGATATAACGTATCAGCCTCAGACCGCGATCAAGGTTCAGGCCTTAGCAGAATTCATAGTTGAAAGTACCATCCCCGAGTTCAGCCAAGCAATGAAGAGACCACCTGTCTGGTCGGTTTATGTGGATGGCTCCTCTTGTAACGAGGGAAGCGGAGCCGGGGTCATTCTGGCCGGCCCAGATGATTTAATCCTTCAATACTCCCTCCGCATCAACTTCAAGGCCTCGAACAATGAAGCAAAGTACGAAGCACTCATTGCCGGCCTTGGAATGGCTCGCAATGCAGGGGCGCAGCGCCTCCGGATCTTTAGCGACTCTCAGCTAGTTGTGAATCAGGTCCTGGGCGAGTATGAGGCACGAGATGACCGAATGGTTAAGTACCTAGCCAAGGTCAGGAATCTCATGGCCCTATTTGAAGAAGCCCTCATCCAGTGAATCCCCCGCGAAGAGAATGCCCAGGCCGATGCCCTCTCCAAGCTAGCCTCCTCCTCCCTCCAAGGTCTCGAGCAGACCGTCTTAATTGAGGTACTCTTGAAGCCAAGTATAGAAGACGAAATTTCTGATAACTGGATGAAACCCCTCGTTGAGTTCCTGAGGGATGGGCTCCTCCCCGAAGATCCAAAGGAAGCTCGCCAAGTAAGAACCCGAGCAGAGCGATACACACTCATCGAGGGCATCCTATACAAGCGCTCCTTCACACAGGTAGACGGCAGGCCTTATTTGAGATGCCTCTCCCCGGAACAAGCCGACTACGCCCTGCAAGAACTTCACGCGGGCATCGGCGGGGCACATTCAGGGTCTAGATCCTTAGCCCGCAAAGTGTTGAATTATGGATATTTCTGGCTCACTCTCCTACAGGACGCCGAACGGCACGTTCGGCAATGCAGCTCATGTCAGAAGTACTCCAACATCCGTCGCCTCCCACAAGCTCCACTCACTTCCCTATCAAGTCCAATCCCCTTCGCAATGTGGGGGATGGATTTACTAGGGCCATTCCCACCAGCTCCCGGTCAGTTCAAATTTTTAGTCATGGCAATCGACTACTTCTCGAAGTGGATAGAAGCCGAGCCCTTGGCCACGATCACCGAGAACAAAGTACTTCAGTTCTTCTGGAAGAACGTAATCTGCCGATTCAGGTGTCCCTCGGGTCCTCATAACAGACAACGGAACCCAGTTTACCGGGGCTGCCTTCTGAGCCCTATGTGAAGACCTCGCCATCCAACACCGATTCTCCTCCGTTTCCCATCCACAGTCGAATGGCCAAGTGGAGAATGCTAACCGACAGATCCTCTCCGGTATTAAGAAGAGGTTGGATAAATGCTCTAAAGGCTTATGGGTCGATCAGCTCCCTAACGTGCTGTGGAACTACCGCACTACAAAACGGACCCCCACAGGAGAGTCTCCATTCAATCTCACCTATGGGTCCGAGGCTATGATCCCCCTAGAAGTCGGTATACCCTCTCCTCGTCTAATGGCTTATGAAGAAGAACAAAATTCCAGAGAGCTCCGAGCAAATCTAGACCTGACTGATGAGATCCGAGAAAGAGCTGCCATTCGTCAACAAAGCTACTGAAGAAGGATCGAGTTGGCATACAATAAGAGAGTCCGTCCTACCGACCTCAAAGAAGGGGACTTGGTCCTCAGAAAGTTAGCCATCTCTTTTCCTGGTCAGAAGAGCAAACTAGCTCCAAATTGGGAGGGACCCTATAAGATCGCCAAAGTAGTTTGGCCCGGGACATACAGACTAGAAGACCTCGAAGGCAGAGAGATCCCCAGGACTTGGAATGCTGACCATCTTTTGAAATACCAAGAGAGAGCAACACTTGGAACGATGGTTCGGAGTCTAACACTTGGCTTGATTCTACTTCGCAAGTTCGCTCTTAAGCGAGCTAGAAGTAGTTCGCCATTCGGAACTGCTCCCACAACCGTTGAACAACTCTAACGATGGTTCGGAGTCCAACACTTGGCTCGATTCTACTTCGCAAGCTCGCTCTTAAGCGAGCTAGAAGTAGTTCGCCATTCGAATTGCTCCCACAACCGTTGAATAACTCTAACGATGGTTCGGAGTCCAACACTTGGCTCGATTCTACTTCGCAAGCTTGCTCTTAAGCTAGCTAGAAGTAGTTCACCATTCGGAACTGCTCCCACAACCGTTGAACAACTCTAACGAGGGTTCGGAGTCCAACACTTGGCTCGACTCTACTTTGCAAGCTCGCTCTTAAGCGAGCTAGAAGTAGTTCGCCATTCGGAACTACTCCCACAACCGTTGAACAACTTTAACGGCGAGTTCGGAGTCCAACGCTCGGCTCGACTGCACTCCCTCAGTATCCCGAACCGAGCAGATGAGGAACTGACCTCCACATATGGAGAAAAATTCCGCCGAACCAATTTCACCGTTAGATCGTCTCAAAATGCGTACTAGAACGTGATGAATGGATCAGATCGTGCCACGTATCCACAAAACGACAAGATAGCGTTTTCTCGAAACTCGAGCCTCCCGACTCGTGATTCTTGCCATGATCGTGATCGACCGTCCAGATTGAACCACTCTAATGGCGAGTTTGGAGTCCAATGCTCGGCCTGACTGCACTCCCTCAGTATCCCGAACCGAGCGGACGAGGAACTGACCTCCACATATGGAGAAAAATTCCGCCGAACCAATTTCACCGTTGGATCGTCTCAAAATGCGTACTAGAACATGATGAACGGATCAGATCGTGCCACGTATCCACAAAACGACAAGATATTGTTTTCTCGAAACTCGAGCCTCCCGCCTTGTGATTCGTGCCATGATCGTGATCGATCGTCCAGATTGAGCCACGTGGTTCGGGTCTGAAATCCGAGCTACCACACCACCGAAGTGCAAAGTTGCCTCGGTATACTCCGAGCAAGAGCTAAAGTTCTACAGCTAAGGCAAGAGTTCTATGGCTAGAATGCTCGAAGAAGCTAACTATTGGTTCTTATGGTTCGTTTCAAGAGTAAGGCAACTACGGCACAACAATGAGCAGACAAACTTCGATTTCATTAAAACGACTTGATAAATTTACAAGGCAAGAATTTACAAGGCAAGAAGTTACAACAAAAAAGACGATGCAAGAAATCAAAAGCCCAGTACAACTTGCTCAGCGCCTCCTCGGAATAGGGGACATTCCGATTCAAGGACACCCGGCATTTTCGTCTCTTCATCTCGAGCTCGTCTCTAGGCCGACGAACTGGGATGCCGCTTCGCCACTAACCCTAACAGTGGCTCTGACCGAGGCTCCACTCGAGCTAACAGCTACACCGCTTTGGGCATCGGCCGCAGTCCGATCAACGACGGGACCACAAGTCGCGAGCTCGTAAAAGGAGATCCCCTCGCTCTCTCTCCTCGCGAGTGTACGAGGTGCTGTGGACGTTAGTCCTCACGGGCTGAGGCTTCAGACGAGCCACTTCCTCCTTGAGCTCAATGATCCTGTCTTTCAAAGTGTCGTCCTTAACCAGTATCTTGAATCGAGGGAGTTTCGCCGAACCCGGGTACTCAGCACTATCAGATATAATGCGACGCAAATTGGTCACCTCGATGCTCTTGTCGACCGTGACCCTCTGCAGCTGCTCGACCTTCTTTGTGAGCTCGTCTCGCTCGGCCAGCGCCGAAGCTAGCTCTTCCTCCCTCGTCGAAAGCTCCTACTCGACTATCTGTAAGTGGTGTACCTCGGCCAGCAACTCACTGTTCTTCTTCTCCACATTGAGCGACACTCTCTTGATCAGCTCGATCTCACCCTAGAGGCAAGCCTCGCGAGACTGCTTAAACAGTTCTGCACGACGCCGAGCTGCTGCGGTATCTAGAGCATGTTTGAAGATCTGAAAGACGAGAATATCACAATTGAAAGACTAAAGTCCGAGCCAAACACGTAGACAAATTTGAAATAAGATTTTCATTCATAAAGAAGAGGCGGTGGCCAGTCCGCAAAAAGGCGTTACATTCTAAAAAGGAAAACAAAATTACAAAAGACGAGGAGATCAGGGGTCTACCTGTGTCATCGGCTCGACCACAGGTGCCTCGCCAGACGGCCCCTCATTCCCTGTCACCCCGGCTTGGGGGTCGACCACCACGGTCTTAGGATCTGCAGGCGTTTCCTCGTCCCGCTGTCCCGCCTCCTCCTCGTCGCCTTCCTCCTCTTCGTCTTCCTCCTTGTTGCCCTCTGCCACAGCTCCGGGGCACAGCCTGTATCCGACCCGCTGAAAGCCGGAGACGCGGTCCTGGACATGGTCGAGCGCCCTCTCGTAGGACTTCTCCATGTTGGAGGCCATGTGCGCCTTCGCCTCGGCCTCAACCTCCGCCCTTATCTTCGCCGCCACGGCATCCTTCTCTGCCTTCGCCTCCTCCAGTGCCTTCACAGATGCCGCCAATTTCTCTGCAGCCTTAGCGACTTTGGCAACCTCGTCGGCGAGCCGCCCCTTAGCTCGCTCCAGGTCCGCCTCAAGGTCGGCGACTCGGACCGCCAAGCCATCCGCACGTCTCTACTCTGCCTCAAGCTGCCGAACTGCCCTTACCTTCTCTGCCCTGTCCTTGTCACTGGCAGCCTTCAACTCCCTCTCCTGTTCGGCAAACTCTTGAAGGAGGTGGCCGAAGTGACAAGTGGCCTGCCGAAGGAAAAAGAGAATAAGAACAAAGTAAAAGCCGAACGGCAGAATTAAGAAATTCTCAAGAAAAATGGATGCAAAGCTTACCGACACAAGCGACCGAGCGACTTCGTAGGTGTCATCGCCAGTCGTCCCCGCCTTTAGTGCAGCTCGATCCTTCGGGGTCGCTAAGTGCTTGACGGCTTGCATGCACATCTGCGAGTTCCCGAGGAAGCCATCGTGGTTCTTGACTCACTAGTCCGGGACGAATAGCTTCTTATGCTGCTCGGTCAGGATTTCCTCGGCGTGAATGGTCAGGGGCGGAGCCTCGAGGGTCAGCTCCTTCGAAACGTTGAAGGCCTCACCGACCGTGGCAGACGCAGCAGGAGCCGCGGGGTCGGCGGAGACGACCACTGCTGGCGAGGGGACCTCAGGAACAGTAGTAGGCAGAGCAACTGCCGAAGGAGCCTTAGAGGGCCGGCCGAATGAAGCCATCGTGCTCGGCCTCTTCCTCTTCCTTCCGTCGGCAACCTTGCCTCGCTCGTTCATCATCCCCAGAAAGTCCATCTTCGGCGTTTCGGTTCCAAACAACAAAACAAACAGCAAGTTAGAGAAACGAGCAAGGAACTTAGAAAAAAAATATATTACGAGATGTCAGGAGCGTACTCGAGTCGATCGGACTAAGGCCTGACCCGTGTAGCACCTCCTCGGTCATTTCCCTCCAACTCAACATTGGGAGAGCGATGATCTTCTCCACCACTTCCGCCTCGGCCACTGTCAGTACCGGGTCAACCCTTGCGAACTTCGGCACCTCTAGTTTCCACCGAGTTGGAATGTTCAACATCGAGGGCTCCCTCAACGAAAAGAACTTCTCCTTCCACCCTTTTATCGAGTCCGGATTCTCTATAAGCCTAACGCCTTTCCGGGGTGACAGGTAGTAGCGATGCTCAGTCTTGTGCATCCGGTGAATCCGATACATGCTCCGAAGGATCGACATGTCTGGCTCGACCTCGGCGTTGCGGCACTGCAACAAGAAGGCATTCACGTGGTGCCAGGTGTTCGGCATAAACTGGGTCGGCACCAGGCAGTACCACTGGAGGACCTCTAATACAAAGGGGTGCAGAGGAAAGCGCAATCCGGCGTTCAGCGAGTCGTAGTCGAACATGCACATATCCAACGACGACAGTTTGGAGTTTGCTCGCATCCCAGGGCCGGGGAGGATCAGCTTGTACTCCGGAGGGATGGCGAACCCTTTTCTGATCCGGAGCAGGTCCTTCTCGGATAATACCGACGCAATCTCATCCGCCTCGATAGTCAGGACTGGCTCGTTCTCCTCGTACACTGCCGACCGACCTACGATCGCCTTCTCTAGAAGCTCACCCTCGTATTGCCTGACTCCGGCATGGCCGGACAGTACATAAGGGTACCGGCCCGATTCAGGGGCTCGCCTCTTGGTCTCTACGATCTCCTCGACTACAGGAGATCGAGCCTCTGCCTTCTTCTGCTTCCTCTTCACCTCGGCCACAGAAGGCTCAGCCACCTCCTTCCCCTTTCTTCGAATCTCCATTCGCCTCCTCTCCTCGGCGCCACTATCGCCCAAGGACGAGGTCTCACTCCCCGAGTCTACTCTTGACATCTCTAAAAAAAGCTAGGGCAAATAAACTGACCTTGATGTGACGTGGCCTTGAAGTGACGTTCACGGTCGGAATTAGTTCGCCAGAAATCGCCTGGCCCACGCGACAGCTAACGCAACCGCCTTGGAGCTAAAATCGCCGCTAGCAGAGCACACAGTGAGTAAAAGTGAAAAATTGGAGTGAAAAGTGAGAAATGAGCTCTGGGGTGGGGGAGTGAGAATTTATAATCTTAAAGCGACGTTTGGGCTTCCTTGGGCATTTAAAAGACCACTAAGAGAAAGCAAAACGCTTAAGTCCATGACTCGGCCACCGGTGTGTCTAGCCGAGCTACCAAACAGCTTGGCAAAGCAACCCGAGCTACTGGGTCAGAGGATGGCGACGGTTCAGAACCAGGACTCTTCAAAACACCAAACTCCATCCCTCGGCGATCAACACCTCGACCTGCCACGAAACAACCGTTCTAACCGAACCGAGGTGCCGAGGTACCGACCTCCACATATGGAGAAAAATTCTGCCGAGGCCGAATCACCATCGAATCGTTCCAAAACTCGTGTCAAAACCTGATGGACGGTTCAGATAGCGCCACACTCATAAAACGACAAAATAACATTTTCTCGTGATCTGAACCCCGTCCTCGTGATTCACGCCGGGATGGACACTCCAGATCTCGCCATGCGTACCTTCCGAGCTTCCAGCCACCAGTGTGCCTAGCCAAGCTACCGAACAACTTGGCTAAGCAACCAAACTACTGGGTCGGAGGGTGACGACGGTTCAAAACCCAAACTCTTCAAAACACCCATCTCCATTCCTCGGCAAACAACAGCCATTCTAACCGAACCGAGGTGCCGAGGTACCGACCTCCACATATGGAGAAAAATTCAGCCGAGGCCGAATCACCGTCGGATCGTTCCAAAACTCGTGTCAAAACCTGATGGACGGTTCAGATAGCACCACGCTCACAAAACTACAAAATAACGTTTTCTCGTTATCTGAATCCCATCCTCGTGATTCACGCCGTGATGGACCCTCAGAATCGCGCCACGTAGCTCGATAGATACTGAGGCTCCGGGCCGAGCTGCAGAAGGAGCCGAACCGAGGTGCAGAGGAACCGACCCCCACATATGGAAAAAAATTCCGCCGACCCTCCTCAGCCATTGGATCTTGTCAAAAAACGTGCTCGACGTGATGGACGGCTCAGATCTTGCCACGTTCACTAAACGAAAAGATAGCATTTTTGGGGATCCATGCTGAGATGAACGCTCAGGATCTTGCCACGTAGTTCAGCAGATTCCGAGCTAAATTTGAGCTACCGAACAGCTGGGCTGGACCACCGAGCCCCTAATACAGTAGACAAGGAATTGAGCCACCGGAGCGCTTAGCCGAGCTAACGAATAGCTTGGTCGAGTCTTCGAGCTACTAGGTCGAACCAAACGTCCTGTCGGAGCACTTATTCGGCCTACAATGCCGAGCTGCCGAGCCGAGTGGACGAGGAACCGACCTCCACATATGGAGAAACTATCTGCCAATCCTCCTCAGCCACTGGATCTTGACAAAAAACGTGTTCGACGCGATGGACGGCTCAGATCTTGCCACGTTCACTAAACGACAAGATAGCGTTTTTTGGGATTCGTGCTGAGATGGATGCTCAGGATCCTGCCACGTTGTTCGGCAGATTCTGAGGCACCGAGTCGAGCTGCCGAGGAGACGAGCCAAGCGACCGAGGCACCGACCCTCTCATACGGAGAAACCATCTGCCGAGCAACATGGATCGTCTGATCGCCCAGAAAATCATGCTCGACGCTGATGGAGGGCTCAGATCGCGCCATGCCATAAATCGTTATTAAAAATTAGTTTTTATTTATTTTAATAGTTTTATTTATTTAAAAATTGCGAAAAAATTACTAAAAATTCTAGGAAATAATTATAAACTCGGGGGCATATTTTTGAGCCCCTGAACGAACAATTGTTGCCTAGAACGTGTTGTTAACACCCCCGAATGACCGGTTAACACTTCGCAAAATTAAATAAATAATCCGAAAAAATAGATAAAAATCACCAAACATCCAGAAAAGCTCAAGAACAACTTAGAGTGCAACCAACTTGAAAAATCGCCGCACTACCTCCTTCAAAGATTCAAAACCTTCCATTTGGACTCCGATACAACTCTGCCAGCCATTAAAACAGTAAAACTACTCCTCAAAGGCTGATCAAACTCAGTCTTCAGGAGTGGGGGGCTCGTGATATGGCTGAAAATGGGGTTAAATCGGAACCGTCCAAATCGGGCACGGATCTTGCAGCCCAGGGGTAAAACGGTAATTTCACCTACCAATGGGTCTGAAGCGGGTACTGGTTCTCCTCCTCGAAGACCCACTAATCCGAGAACGGATCCACCTCAACCGGGTGCAGGTTTCAACCCGCAGCAAACCCGGTCAAGAAAGGATAGAATTAGGGTTTCTGATTAATCCTAATCAACGGCCCTGATTCATATCTATCCTTTCACTGGGGATTAGGGATTACATTCCTTATCTAACCACAGGGATTACATTCCTAATCTGACCCCAGCAGCGCCTATAAATACCCCCCATCCATCTCCATTAAGAGGTAATCAATCTTTTGCCAGTTTTACGCTCTTTCATAATCACTTCTGATTACTGACTTGAGCGTCGGAGGGTGCATCGCCGGGAACAACCCCGGTGTCTCGCACTTTTTGCAGGTGAACGGCAGGAGCAACGGTCAAACTCCGGTGGAACAGGTAACAGGTTTGCTATTCAAAGTTTTCCAAGAATCCACAAATACTATCTGTTTGCCCCCATACCAGATTTAGCGACAATAATATATATATATTCCATTTGAGCACAACTATTACCTATTAATACGAGCCCTCTCTGGAAAAAAAACTGAACCGCTCATCTTGTTCTACACACTTAATATAATCCAAGAACAAGAAATCAAGTTATTTGAAATTCATTTGTTTATGATTTGCAACGTCATAAAATTATATGGCTAATTTTTTTTATTTATCTAACAACAAGATACGTCACAAAATTGTATGACTAGAAATTCTTTATTTTTCTAAAAATATGATATATGGATGGGCAAATGAACTTCAAATAATTTGATTTCTTATTCTTAGACTATCTTAAGTGTGTAGAATAAGATGAGCAGTTCAGACTTTTTATGTGGGGCTCATATCATCAGGTGCTCACTGTCATAGAGTACTTATAATAGCAGTGCTCAATGAAAGACCCCCCCCCCCCACACGCACACACATATATAGTAATGTTCTGTTGTGCACTCGACCTTCTTGCCTTCGTATCGACGATCCGAACCGTTCACATTGATCTACACATATAAATTAGTTTAAATATGTAAAATCAAATAATTTGAAATTCATTTGCCTATCCATTGAATTGTTACAAAATTGTATGACAGAAAATCGTTGTTTTTTATAGTCATATGATGGATGGGAAAATAAATTTCAAATGATTTGATTTCACACGAGTGCACACGGAGGCCTAGTGCACAACGGACTAGGAATATATATATATATATATATATATATATATATATATATATTATTGTTGCCGCTAAATTTCGTGTAGGGACAAACAGATAGTATTTGTGGATTCTTAGGAAAACTGAATAGTAAACCTGTATACCTGTTCCGTCGGGGTTTGATCGTCGCTCCCGCCGTACACCTGCAAAAAGTGCGAGACACCGGGGTTGTTCCCGGCGACGCACCCTCCGACGCTCAAGTCAGTAATCAGAGAGATTATGAAAGAGCGCAAAAACTGGAGAAAGATTGATTACCTCTTAATGGAGATGGATGGGGGGTATTTATAGGCGTCTTAGGGAACAGATTAGGCATGTAATCTCCGTGTATAGATAAGGAATGTAATCCCTAATCCCCAGTCAAAGGATAGATATGAATCAGGGCCGTTGATTAATATTAATCAGAAACCCTAATTCTATCCTGCTGGACCGGGTTTGTTGCGGGTTGAAACCCGCACCCAGTTGAGGTGGATCCGTTCGCGGATTAATGGGTCTTTGGGGAGGAGAACCAGTACCCGCTTCAGACCCGTTTGTAGGTGAAATTACCGTTTTACCCCTGTGCTTCGGGATTCGTGCCCAATTTGGACGGTCTCGATTGAACCCCTATTTTTAGCCACATCACGAGCCCCCCACTCCTAAAGGCTGAGGATGATCAGTCTTTGAGGAGTAGTTTGACTGTTTTAGTGGCTAGTGGGGTTGTATCGGAGTTTAAATGGGGGATTTTGAATCTCGAAGTGAGTAGTAAAGTAACTTCTTCTTTTTTGAAGCCATATGATGTTCCGAAGTCGTGTCGAGTTTTTATCTATTTTTTCGGGCTATTTATTTAATTTTGCGATGTGTTAACTAATCGTTCGGGGGTCTTAATAGTACATTCTAGGCAGCAATTGTTCGTTCAGGGGCTCAAAACTATCCCCCCGAATTTTTAATTATTTTCTAGAATTTTCCCAAAATTTTAGCAATTTTTCGCAATTTTTAAATAAATAAAACGATTTAAATAAATAAAAATCGATTTTTAAATACTAATTTATGACGTGGCGTAATCTGGACCATCGATCAGCGCGGAGGGAAAATTTCTGAGTAATCAGACGGTCCCTGTTCTCGGCAGGCTTTTTTGCCGTATACGAGGGTCGGCTCCTCGGCTCCTCAGCTCGGAGGATCAGCGCCTCGGCTCGGTGGACTATCTCCTCGGCTCGGACCCTCCGAGGTACGTGGCATCAACTGGGCCGTTCATCTCAGCGTGGATCCCCATAAAATGCTATCTTGTCGTGTAGTGGACGTGGCGAGATCTGAACCGTCCATCATGACGAGCGCGCTTTTCGACAAGATCCAACGGCTGATATGGGTCGGAGCATTTTTTTGCCATATACGAGGGTCGGTTCCTCGTCCTCTCGGCTCGGCGAACTCTTCCGCGGCGTAAGAGGATCGGTTTCTTGTCCTCTCGGCTCGGCGGAGTCTCCCGTGGCATAAGAGGATCGGTTCCTCGTCCTCTCGGTTCGGCAGACTCTTCCGCGGCATAAGAGGATCGGTTCCTCGTCCTCTCGGTTCGGCACATTTAGTTCGGATTTAGCCGAAGTACGTGGCGTGATCCTGAGCGTCCATCTCAGCGCGGATCCCCAAAAAATGCTATCTTGTCGTTTAGTGGACGTGGCAAGATCTGAACCGTCCATCATGACGAGCGCGCTTTTCGACAAGATCCAACGGCTGATATGGGTCGGCAAGTTTTTTTGCCATATACGAGGGTCGGTTCCTCGTCATCTCGGCTCGGAGTTTGAGTGGCGTACGCCGAGGCGCTGAGTTGGATACTTTGAAGGTTGCGTCTCTTACTGGTACCACTTTTCCGAGGCTAGTAGCTCGGCTGCTCGACTAAGCTGTTCGGTAGCTCGGTTGAGCAGGCCGATGGCAGGCAGTTCGGAAGGTACACGTAGCCGGATCTGGTCCGTCCATCATGGTGCGAATCACGAGGATGGGGTTCAGATCACGAGAAAACGTTATCTGGTCGTTTTGTGGGCGTGGCTCAATCTGAACCGTCCATCGAATTCTGACGCGAGTTTTGGAGAGATCCGACGGTGATTTTGCCTCGGAAGGATTTTTCTCCATATACGAGGGTCGGTTCCTCGTCATCTCGGCTCGGAGTCTAAGTGGCGTTGGACGAGGCGCTGAGTTCATTGTTTTGAAGGGACTCAGTAGCTTGGTTGCTTAGCCGGGCTGTTCGATAGCTTGGCTTGGCAGATCGGTGGCCGAGTCATTGACTTGAGTGATTTGAAGAGTTTTTTTGCTTTTCGTAACGTCGCAACTTTCCGCTTGGCGCTTTGGCTTCCTAGTGGGCCTTTGAGGTTTCCAAGGAGGCCCACTATCCCTTAGGGTTATAAGTTTTCACTCCCCCACCCCCAAGCTCATTTCTTACTTTTCACTCCATGATTTTACTTTTGTTCTCTAAGTTCTCTGCTAGCGGCGACTCTTGCTCCAGGGTGGTGACGTTAGCTGTCGCGTGGGCCAGGCAATTTCCGGCGAGCACATTCCGACCGTGAACGTCACTTCAAAGGTCAGTCTACTTAGCCTTAGCTTTTTTCTAGAGATGTCAAGAGTGAACTCGGGGAGTGGGGCCTCGTCTTCGGGCGATGATGGCGCCGAGGAGAGGAGAGGGGCGGAGGTCCGAAGGAAAGGAAAGCAGGTCGCCGAACCGTCGGCTACCGAGGCAAGGCAGGAGAAGAAGAAGAGGAGGGTGGCGACCCAATCTCCTGTGGTTGAGGTGATTGTGGAAAACCCGAAGCAAGCCCCCGATATGGGACGATATCCCTCTGTTCTTTCCGGGCATTCGGGGGTCAGGCAGTACGAGGACGACCTTTTGGAGAAAGCAGTCTACGGAAAGTCGAAGGTCCTCAAAGAACCCAACCCGGCCCTTCCCACCGAAGCCGACGAGCTCACTTCGGTGCTATCCGAGAGGGATCTCCTTCGGATCAGAAAGGGATTCGCCATTCCTCCGGAGTACAAGCTGATGATCTCCGGCCCCGGGATGCGAGCGAATTCCAAGCTGTCATCGTCGGATATGTGCATGTTCGACTTCGACTCCTTGAATGCCGGACTACGTTTTCCGCTGCATCCTTTCATCCTCCAGATCCTCGGCTGGTTCTGCCTCGCGCCGACCCAATTCATGCTGAACACATGGCGTCACGTGAATGCTTTCTTGCTTCAGTGCCGCAAAGCTGAGGTAGAGCCGGACCTAACGGTCTTCCGAGGCCTGTATCGGATAAACCGGATGCACAAGACGGAGCATCGGTACTACTTGGGGCCGAGGAAGGGTGTTAGGATCATAGAAAACCCGGACTCAATTAAGGGTTGGAAAGAGAAGTATTTTATATTAAGGGGGGAGGCGATACGACACATTCCGACCCGGTGGAAACCGGAGGTGCCAAAATTTGCGAGACCCGACCCTGTACTGTCTGCAGCCGAGGAGGAGGCAGCGAGGAAGATCATGGCCCTTCCCTTGCTGAGTTGGAGGGAGTTGACGGAGGAGGTGCTGTTCGGGTCCGGCCTTAGCCCCATCGACCCGAGTATGCTCCTGACATCTCATTTATTTTCGTTTTTCTTTCAAGTTTTTAGTTCGTCTTGCAGACTCGTTTTTTGTTGCAGAAGCGATGAAGATTGATTTCAACGCTATGATGGCCGATAGGTCCAAGTTGGCCGGGGGCAGGAAGTGGAAGAGGGTGACGGCGGCTGCCTTGTCGACTCCGCCGCCAAAGGCCGCCTCGACCACCACCCCGCCTCCTCCGGCTACTGAGGTGCCTTCGGAGGTGGTCGTTGCCGAGGAGCCCTCGGTCCCTGTGGCCCCGACCATGGTTGAGGGGGCCTTTGATGTTAACGCGGCGCTGGCGCTTGAGGCTCCGCCATTGACCAAAGCGGCCGAGGAAATCCTGACCGAGCAGCACAAGCAGTTATTTGTGCCGAACTGGCATGTGAAGAATCACGACGGATTCCTCGACAACTCGCAGATGTCGGTGCAGGTCGTCAAGCACTTGGCGACGCCGAAAGACAGAGCTGCACTGAAAGCGGGGACGGTCAGCGACGACACCTATGAAGTGGCTCGGTCGCTCGTGTCGGTAAGTTTCTCTTTGCGAATTTCTTCAAGTTTTCTGCTCGGCTTGCACATTGCTCTGATCGTTGTCTTTGCAGGCCACTGATGAACACAATATTATTCACTTTCTAGAGCAATAATCTTGTTATAATTAGACATTTAAAAGCTCTATATGTGGTATTTAACTCCTATTTTCTCTTTTCCATAGGAAACAGCTTATAACAGAAAAACGAAGCAGATTTAGGACTTCAAGGATAATACACAGCAAACTGCAGAGGATCAGTCGACTGGTTCCCCAACACAGGCGACTGGACAAGAGAAGCTGATTTTCCACAACTCTCGACACAGTCGACTCACTCCCAAAAGACAGTCGACTGGTCTGAACAATTATGAAATCTTCAGGAGTCTCGACTCAGTCGACTGGTTCGAAGATAAGTCGACTGGTCTGCGGCGGAGTAAACAGATAAGATATTCGAAGATTCACGCAAATCTAATTTCAAATCTATTTAAATCCAGATCTTATGCAACGAATCAAATCTAGAGACTGGAAATTGGAAAAAGCACGTGGTGAACAGATAAGGAAGGAAAGAAGAAAAGGGAAAGACATAAATCATCAAATCAAGAAGATTTTTCCCTAAAAAAAGGGGAAACCCTAATTCTCAGCGGGACTCTATAAATATCAGAAAAGATCATCTATAGAGGGAGGCATCTATCTCTTGGACGCAACTTAATCTCAGAATTCCCAACGATCAAGTCATCAACCAGTGCTTCATTCCATCATCATCGAAGAAGGGGAAGAGGAGAACCAGTACTCGAAGGACTGACTGTGTGACAGCCAGTTGACTCTATTGCCGGAATCCATTAGTTTATTTCTTCTCTCTTTATTCTGTGATGTTGATCATGTATTTGAACTTGTTAAGCAATAAAAGTATAATTATGTGGAACTAATTTCATAGTTGGGTAGATCGAAGCCGTAGTTATGCAGTACTATGTTCTTTTGAATCCTTCTATTTTACTTATTGATTGAATCTAATTGAATTGATATAGATTGATAACAGTCAAACTTGTTCAGGAGTTATAAGTACAGTCGACTGAAGGTGAGAGCCAGTCGACTGCCATACAGAATCTGATATTATCAAGTTTGTGAGTTAGAAATCTGAATCTGTTATATGAGCATATTGAGACGATCCGTATCTCGTGCTCGTAACTTGTAACAAGGGAGTCTTTAGGATTCTTGGTTCAATCAACTTAAAGGATCTAGATCTGATACCAACTTCTAGAACTTTAAGTGTTTGTTCGTTTCCACTGTTCTTATGCTTTTGTTAAGTATAACTTAGTAGATACCATGCTAAAATACTTAGGGGAAGAAACGAATTAGAGTAGATACCATGCCTAATTCTTGGCTTAGGGAAACAATACTTTAAGGAGCAGATACCATGCCCTCAAGGTGAACAAACATGAGTAATTAGAAGTAAATTCAGAAGGCAACTTAGCATTACTAACTATTGGTGGAGATCAACAACCCAACTATTCAAGAGATATTTGTGATTCAACACCTCTCATCTTAGTTTTAATCTTTTAGTTCTTTTAGAATATTATAACAACTCTTATTCATTTTTATTATTAGTTTTATTGATTAGTAAGTTGAAGTCTACAATCTCTGTGGGATCGACCCTTGCTATTACTACGATTCTATAAACGATTCGTGCACTTGCGAGGTTTTATAATTTGTGTCTAGTTAGTCTATTTATTTAGGTAGCTAGATTAGCACAACAAGTTTTTTGGCGCCGCTGCCGGGGATTGTTTAGTATTTTAACTTACAAGTCAGTAGAATTTTTATTAGTTTTTCTTTTCTTTTATTAATAATTTTTCTTTTAGGTTGCAGGACTTCGGTGAATGCACGGTAGACGATCACTTCGTCCAGAGCTACTACCTATTGACGCAGAAACAGAACGCACTTTGCACAGACTAGGTAAGCTAGTTTCAGCCAACCAGTCGACTGCTGTACGGGCCCAGTCGACTGCACAGAGACCAATCTCACAGACAACAATGGCTGAAGAAATACAAAATCGAGTGCCAATGCAGGACAAATTCACTCCTAAGAATATTGAGCAACCTTCCTGCATTGCTTTTCAACCTAATGCTACAGGGAACATGCACCTATCTCCTCATTTACTTAGTATGGTTCCCCACTTTAGTGGCAAACCAGATGAAGAGCCTCATCTTCACTTGCAAGACTTTTTCGATCTTTGCAGGACACAAAGCGTCCAAGGGCTTACCACTGAACAAATCAGGTTAATCTTGTTTCCTTTTTCTTTAAAACTTAATGCTAAGTTGTGGTATAATTCTTTGGAACCAGGATCAATTAATTCATGGGAGCAATTGGCAACGAAATTTTTGAAAGAGTTCTTTCCAGCCCAGAAAACCAAACAGCTAAAAAGGGAGATTCAACTCTTCCAACAAAAAGATGGAGATCTATTCTTCGAAGCATGGAAGGACTTCAAGAGCAAGCTTCTCAAGTGTCCTACTCACAATCTGCCTAAGGATGATCAGGTACAAGCTTTTTATGAAGGTTTAAATGACACTAATAAAGCAATTGTTGATGCAGCTTGCAATGGAATTTTGATGAGGAAAAGTGGAGAAGAAGCCATTGAACTTTTTGAAGAACTCAGCGAGAACTCCCAACAATTCTCAACAAGAAGGGGACCTACTAAAAAACAGGGAGTTTACGAAATCTCTAATAATAATAACATTCAATTAGAAATGGCAAACATGAATAAGAAAATTGATATGCTTGTTAATGCAATGTCGACGATGGGTGGAGTTAAAAATCAAACAAATGAAATGTGTGCAATTTGTTCTCATTTAGATCACACAACTGATACATGTCCCATGTCTACTTTCACAGATCAGGAGCATGCGAATTATGTGGGTCGAGGAGTGTTTCCACCAAAGAACAATCCATACTCGAACACATATAACCCAGGATGGAGGAATCATCCAAACTTCTCATGGAGC
Organism: Hemerocallis citrina; assembly: GCA_017893485.1. Taxonomy (NCBI): domain Eukaryota; kingdom Viridiplantae; phylum Streptophyta; class Magnoliopsida; order Asparagales; family Asphodelaceae; genus Hemerocallis; species Hemerocallis citrina. The sequence goes on along the minus strand of CM030363.1, from coordinate 126,119,714 downwards.
AATAATCAAAATAATCAAGGGCATCAAATCGCACAAGGACATGCACGAAACTTTCAGATGGGAAGTGGGTTTGATCGACCAGCCCCAGAACAGAAGAAGTTGGATTTTGAGTCCACCGTTCTTCAATTGCTCCAACAACAACATCAAACAAGCAACCAACAAGGACAAGCGATTCAGAAGTTAGAAACACAAATTGGTCAGATTGCAAAAGAGTTAAGCGAACGAAAGGCAGGAGAACTCCCTTCACAAACCATACCAAACCCTGGAGGTCAAGAACAGCTCAAAGCAGTCACAACCCTAAGAAATGGTAAGATAATTGACAACATGGTTGGAACACATACAGACAAACCAGATACACAACCATCAAAAGCTTTGGGTTCAAGTAAGGTAAGTGAAAAAGTAGGGACAGTTCCACCACCATTCCCTCAAAGGTTAGTCAATAAAAAGAAAGAACAACATTTATTTGACGTCTTTGAAACTCTCAAAAAGGTAGAAATTAATATTCCCCTACTCGATGCTATTAAACAAATTCCTTCTTATGCCAAATTTTTGAAAGACTGTTGTACTCACAAAAGAACATTTCAGGTTAAGGAGGATGTGGCTTTGACAGAAGAAGTGAGTGCTGTATTATTAAGAAAATTACCACCTAAACTGAAAGATCCAGGTAGTTTTACCATTCCTTGCAAGGTTGGTGAGCACTTCTTTGAAAAGGCACTGCTAGACTTGGGGGCAAGCATCAACCTTCTTCCTTACTCTGTTTACGAAAAGCTTGGATTGGGGGAACTCAAGCCAACATCCATCACTTTGCAATTGGCTGATCGCAGCATAAAAAGACCTAGAGGTATTTTAGAAGACGTCCTAGTTCAGGTAAATGATTTTATTTTACCTGCTGATTTTGTTGTGTTGGACATGGAGGAATCTTCAATGTCATCATCTCTACCGATCATATTAGGTAGGCCCTTTATGAGTACAGCTGATATAAAAATTTGTGTTAAAAAGGGCATTATAAGTATGAAGATAAACGGAGAAAAAGTGGAATTTAAAATGTTTGATACACTAAAATTACCACAAGATGATCATGAATGCTATAATATTGATGTGGTGCAGGAGATTGTTGATCAAACATTTCAGGTACATAGCGTTGAACCACTTCAAGCCACAATCACTCAATCTCTAACTTTATCTCATGTTGAACAGGAATACGATGACTGGAGGATTGCAGAGACAGTACATCACCTTGAAACTCCACAGTCATATTCAGGTAAGCCTGCACCTTTATTTGAAAAATTGGTGTCTGATAAAAATTGTTCTTCTACAGATCAAGCGACTGATGAACAGAGTAAGTCGACTGGTATTCTAACCAGTCGACCGAATCAAGACGCCCAGAACAAGTCGACTGCTGACATGGACCAGTCGACTGTACAGAAACTTCCAGACATAGAACTTAAGCAGTTGCCCGACCATTTGAAGCATGCATTTTTAGGCGAGAACCAGATGCTACTAGTAATAATTGCTGCGAACTTAAGTGCACAGGAAGAATATAAGTTGCTGAAGGTATTACGAGAACACAAGAGTGCAATAGGATGGACCATTGCAGACATCAAGGGAATAAGTCCATCCAAGTGCATGCATAGAATACTCCTTGAGAACGATGCAAAACCTAGCAGAGAGGCACAGAGAAGGCTTAACCCAAACATGAAGGAAGTGGTAAGAGCAGAGATTCTGAAGCTACTAGATGTTGGCATTATCTACCCTATCTCAGATAGCAAATGGGTAAGTCCTATACATGTAGTGCCTAAGAAAAGTGGAGTCACAGTGGTGACAAATGAAGAGAATGAGCTTATCCCTACTAGAGTGACCACAGGTTGGAGGGTATGCATTGATTATAGGAAACTGAACAATGAAACCAGGAAAGATCACTTCCCTCTTCCTTTTATTGATCAAATGTTAGAAAGATTAGCAGGATATAGTCATTATTGTTTCTTAGATGGTTATAGTGGCTATAATCAAATTGCTATTGCTCCAGAAGATCAAGAAAAAACTACTTTTACATGTCCTTTTGGTACTTTTGCATACAGGAGGATGCCCTTTGGATTGTGCAATGCTCCAGCTACATTTCAAAGATGCATGATGAGTATATTTTCAGACATGGTGGAAAGGTTCATTGAGGTATTTATGGATGATTTTAGTGTTTTTGGATCTTGTTTTGATGAATGCCTTAACCATTTGCAGCTTGTGCTTAAAAGATGTGAAGAATGCAATTAAGTGCTGAATTGGGAAAAGTGCCATTTTATGGTACAACAAGGTATTGTGTTGGGACACGTGGTGTCCAAAAGGGGAATAGAGGTAGACAAAGCAAAAATCGATATAATATCAAAACTACCCCCTCCCACTACAGTTAAGGGTGTTAGGAGTTTTCTAGGACATGCAGGGTTTTATAGAAGATTCATAAAAGATTTCTCAAAAATCTCCAAACCCCTTTGTGACTTGTTGGCTAAGGATGTTGAGTTTGAATGGACAAAAGAATGTACAAATGCTTTTAATACATTGAAAAATCTTCTCATTTCTGCACCTATTGTCATGGCACCAGATTGGAGCCATCCTTTCGAGATCATGTGTGATGCAAGTGATTATGCTTTAGGGGCTGTGTTAGGTCAAAGAATCAATAAGAAACCTCATGTTATTTACTATGCTTCTCGAACTTTAAACGATGCACAGCTAAACTATTCCACTACTGAAAAAGAAATGTTAGCTGTTATTTTTGCTATAGAGAAGTTTAGATCATATTTAATTGGTTCTAAAGTTATTATTTTTACTGACCATGCTGCCTTGAGATATTTGTTTGCTAAAAAGGATGCTAAGCCTAGGTTAATCAGATGGGTGCTGTTGCTTCAAGAATTCGATCTTGAGATTAGAGATAAGAAAGGAAGCGACAATGTTGTGGCAGATCACATGTCCAAATTACTGCACGAGGAAGAGAGAAATGTGCCCCCGCTGAATGACAATTTCCCAGATGAACAACTATTTGAAATCAATGTGCAATCTCTCGGGGCAGTCGACTGGTCCTTAAACCAGTCGACTTGTCTCTCCGAACAGCTCCCATGGTTTGCTGATATTGTCAATTTTCTAACTGCTCATGTTTTCCCTCCAGGTATGACAAGTCAGGAAAGAAAGAGACTGGTGGCTATGTGCAAGCACTACTACTGGGATGATCCTTATTTGTTCAAATTTTGTCCGGATCAAATTATACGAAGATGTGTGGCAGACGAAGAACAAATGAGTATTCTACAACACTACCACCAATATGCCTGTGGAGGACATTTTGGACAAAAAAGAACAGCACTAAAGGTATTGCAATCTGGTTTTTATTGGCCTAATGTATTCAAAGATGCTTTTTCTTTTTGCAGGACTTGCGACAAATGCCAAAGGACAGGCAACATCTCTTCTAGAAATCAAATGCCACTGCACAACATACAAGTAATCGAGCTTTTTGATGTTTGGGGAATCGACTTCATGGGCCCTTTTTCTAACTCATTTGGTTATTTATATATTCTTGTTGGAGTAGATTATGTGTCTAAATGGGTCGAGGTTGTCCCCTCAAAAACTAATGATCACAAAGTTGTTGTCAAGTTCTTGCAGGAGAACATTTTCACTAGGTTTGGTACACCACGAGCGATAATTAGTGATGGAGGGAGCCATTTCAACAACTTTCCATTTGCTTCTTTAATGAAGAAGTATGGTATTACACATAGAGTGGGGACCCCTTATCATCCTCAAACCAGTGGACAGGTGGAGCTTAGCAATAGAGAGATCAAGAGCATCTTGGAAAAGACAGTCAATACAAGCAGAAGGGATTGGTCACTACGCTTGAACGATGCCTTATGGGCCTATAGAACCGCTTACAAAACACCCATTGGCATGTCACCATACCGTTTGGTGTTTGGAAAAGCCTGTCATTTGCCAGTTGAGTTGGAGCACAAAGCATATTGGGCCATTAAAAGGTTCAATTTTGACATGAAACAAGCAGGGGACAAAAGGAGATTGCAACTAAATGAGCTTGAAGAATTGAGGCACGATGCATATGAAAATGCCAAGCTGTACAAGGAAAGGACTAAGTTATACCATGATAAATAATTAGCAAGGAAGGAGTTTTATGAAGGACAAAAGGTATTGATCTGCAACTCAAGATTAAGACTCTTTCCAGGCAAGCTTAAGTCACGATGGTATGGACCATATATTGTCACAAAAGTCTTTCCACATGGAGCATTGGAAGTTCACAGCGAAGAAAAAAATCAAACATTCAAGGTGAACGGGCATAGGGCGAAGCCATACATAGAGATGAGGCTAGAACCGCAAGAGGAAGATGTGAATCTTCAAACCATTCAATACATAGCATGACTTCATCAAGTCTAGCTGAAGACAGAAAACACAGCGCTTATTGGGAGGTAACCCAATTTTTCAGGGGAGTATTTACACTTTCCTTTATTTGCTTTCAGTTATTCATTATTTTTCTTTTAGTTCTTTTTATTTTCAGTATCTCCTTACTAGATGGTGACACATGCCTATTTTTATATTCGAACATTGAGGACAATGTTCCATCTAAGTTTGGGGGTATTAAGGATTAAGGTTATTTATATTTTAATTTTTTAGAATAAACAATTTCTTATAAAGTAAGAGTAAGTATACGTATTTACTTTAGGATTATTGAGTTTCATAATTCCTTACAAAATTATGTGAGTCATGCGATTATACATAAAAAACAAATGTGATGCTTTTTCTGTTGATTATTCCCTTTGATCTAGTCCTAAACAGAGTTTAAGTAAATAGAGTAATAAAAAAAAAATAATAAAAAATAAAAAAATAAAGTCAATCTACTCCAATGTTTTAAGTTGCTTAGTAACTAGGGGTATTCATCACCAATGTTTACTTTTACGTCAAACGGCAACTCAAAATATGAGTATGCAAAGCACTTTAGAGTTTGTGACTTGTTGAGTAACCGGGTGGATACATCACAAATGTTTCGCATTCGCGTCAAAAGGCAAGTGACATCTTTAGGGAAGAGACTAACTAAAAAAAAAAAAAAAAAAAAAAAAAACTCTAGTTTGCTACTCGGTTTGTAGTAGAGAAAAGGGATAATCACAGACTGAGTAGTTGCATACTATAACTACATTAATCGCATGACAAATATGATTAAGTTTGGGGATTATGACTGAACAATTGCACTAGAGAAAGTGGGTATGTTTAATTTTACTTTGTCTGAAATTGTTTATACCTTTCTATGCTGATATCCACATAATAAGAAATCTTGGTGGTTGAGTCTATTGTGATTATTATTCTCCCTATTCATAATTTTAGTTTGCTTGAGGACAAGCAAAATCTAAGTTTGGGGGTATTTGATGAACACAATATTATTCACTTTCTAGAGCAATAATCTTGTTATAATTAGACATTTAAAAGCTCTATATGTGGTATTTAACTCCTATTTTCTCTTTTCCATAGGAAACAGCTTATAACAGAAAAACGAAGCAGATTTAGGACTTCAAGGATAATACACAGCAAACTGCAGAGGATCAGTCGACTGGTTCCCCAACACAGGCGACTGGACAAGAGAAGCTGATTTTCCACAACTCTCGACACAGTCGACTCACTCCCAAAAGACAGTCGACTGGTCTGAACAATTATGAAATCTTCAGGAGTCTCGACTCAGTCGACCGGTTCGAAGATAAGTCGACTGGTCTGCGGCGGAGTAAACAGATAAGATATTCGAAGATTCATGCAAATCTAATTTCAAATCTATTTAAATCCAGATCTTATGCAACGAATCAAATCTAGAGACTGGAAATTGGCAAAAGCACGTGGTGAACAGATAAGGAAGGAAAGAAGAAAAGGGAAAGACATAAATCATCAAATCAAGAAGATTTTTCCCTAAAAAAAGGGGAAACCCTAATTCTCAGCGGGACTCTATAAATATCAAAAAAGATCATCTATAGAGGGAGGCATCTATCTCTTGGACGCAACTTAATCTCAGAATTCCCAATGATCAAGTCATCAACCAGTGCTTCATTCCATCATCATCGAAGAAGGGGAAGAGGAGAACCAGTACTCGAAGGCAGTCGACTGTGTGACAGCCAGTTGACTCTATTGCCGGAATCCATTAGTTTATTTCTTCTCTCTTTATTCTGTGATGTTGATCATGTATTTGAACTTGTTAAGCAATAAAAGTATAATTATGTGGAACTAATTTCATAGTTGGGTAGATCGAAGCCGTAGTTATGCAGTACTATGTTCTTTTGAATCCTTCTATTTTACTTATTGATTGAATCTAATTGAATTGATATAGATTGATAACAGTCAAACTTGTTCAGGAGTTATAAGTATAGTCGACTGAAGGTGAGAGCCAGTCGACTGCCATACAGAATCTGATATTATCAAGTTTGTGAGTTAGAAATCTGAATCTGTTATATGAGCATATTGAGACGATCCGTATCTCGTGCTCGTAACTTGTAACAAGGGAGTCTTTAGGATTCTTGGTTCAATCAACTTAAAGGATCTAGATCTGATACCAACTTCTAGAACTTTAAATGTTTGTTCGTTTCCACTGTTCTTATGCTTTTGTTAAGTATAACTTAGTAGATACCATGCTAAAATACTTAGGGGAAGAAACGAATTAGAGCAGATACCATGCCCTCAAGGTGAACAATACTTTAAGGAGCAGATACCATGCCTAATTCTTGGCTTAGGGAAACAATACTTTAAGGAGCAGATACCATGCCCTCAAGGTGAACAAACATGAGTAATTAGAAGTAAATTCAGAAGGCAACTTAGCATTACTAACTATTGGTGGAGATCAACAACCCAACTATTCAAGAGATATTTGTGATTCAACACCTCTCATCTTAGTTTTAATCTTTTAGTTCTTTTAGAATATTATAACAACTCTTATTCATTTTTATTATTAGTTTTATTGATTAGTAAGTTGAAGTCTACAATCTCTGTGGGATCGACCCTTGCTATTACTACGATTCTATAAACGATTCGTGCACTTGCGAGGTTTTATAATTTGTGTCTAGTTAGTCTATTTATTTAGGTAGCTAGATTAGCACAACAGCCACCTGCCACTTCGGCCACCTTCTCGAGACGTTCGCCGTGCAGGAGAAGGAGCTGAAGGCCGCCAGCGACAAGGACAGGGCGGAGAAGGTCAAGGCGGTTCGGCAGCTCGAGGCTGAGCAGAGGCGGGTCGAGGCCTTGGAAGTCCAGGTCGCCGATCTTGTGGCCGACTTGGAGAGAGTCAAGGGGCGACTTGATTCGAAGTCTGCCAAGGCTACGAAGGCTGCCGAAGAGCTGGCCGCATCGGCGAAGTCTCTAGCCGACCTGAAGGCGGAGAAGGAGGCACTGGCCGTGAAGATTAGGGCCGAGGTAGAGGCCGAGGTTGAGGCTGAGGCGAAGAAACACATGGCCGAGAACATGGAGAGGTCCTATCAGAGGGCACTCGACCATGTTCAGGATCGTGTCCCCAGCTTCGAGCGGGTCGGCTACAGACTGTGGCCCGGGTCGCCCTCAGGCAGTGAAGAGGAGGGAGGCGAAGGCGACGAGGTCGAAGGCGATGACGAGGAGGAGGAGGCCGACCCACCTGTGGCGAACGCGTAGGTCGAGGGAAGGATCGAGGGGCCATCTGGCGACGCGCCCGTGGTCGAAGCGGCGACGCAGGTGGACCCCTGATCCCCTCGTAAATTTTTTGTAGTATTTTGTTTTGTTTTTTCTTTCAAACAGTGTAATGCCTTTTGCGGACTGACTACCGCTTTTGATGAATGAAAAGTGTTGCGTTTTGAATTTGGACTTCTGTCTAAGTGTTTGGTTCGACCATATAGTACTTCAATGTTGTCCCCTTTTCATTTCAGATTGCCGAGCATACTCTTATCACCGCGGCGGCTCGGTGCCGTGCAGAGCTATTTCAGCAGTCCCGGGAGGATCGTCTCAAGGGCGAGGTTCATCTGACGAGGAGAATACTTCACAACTTAGAGATTAGGTATAGTGAGGTGTTGGTCGAGCTGCACCATCTGCAGATAGTCGAGGCCGAACTATCTGCGAAGGAGGAAGAGTTGGTCCGGGTTTCGGCCGAACGAGATGACTTCGCAAGGAAGGTAGAACAGTTGCAAAAGGTGACGGTCGACAAGAGCATCGAGGTGACCCACTTGCGACGCGTTATATCTGACAGCACCGAGTATCCTGGTTCGGCGAAACTTCCTCGATTCAAAGTGATTGTGAAGGACGACACGTTGAAGGACCGGATCGTCGAACTGGAGGAAGAGGTTGCTCGGCTCAAACCTCAGCCGGTGAGGGCTAACGTCCGGAGCAACTCGTGCACTCGCGAAGAGATTGAGCGAGGGATTACGTTCTATCAAGTCGCGCGCCGAACCCCCATCATAGGTAGGACAGCAGCCGACGCCCAAAGCGGGGTAGCGGTGTCTTCAAGTGGTACTTCGGTTGGAGCGACTCTCAGGGTTAGCGGCGAGGGGGGCGTCTCGATTCGTTGGTCTAGAGACGAGCTCGGAGGTCAAGAAGCACCGACCCAAGGTTTCGCTGAACCGGAGCGTCCCCCTTCCTCGGAGGCAGTAAACGGGCCGTGTCTTGTCTTCGGACCTCCGAACTGTGTTTTGTTGTAATCTTTTTGTAAATTTATCCAAGTTATATTAATAAAATTGGAGTTGGCTAGCTTTTTGTTGTGCTGTAATTGTGCCTGTTAGGGTAGGCTTGAAATGAACCGCGAGGCGAGTGTTTGCTTCGTCGAGCATCTTGGCCTCGAAACTCACGCTTTAGCCGGGGTTCTGAATCTTGCTCGGCACCTTCAGGTGCGACTCGTTGAGGCGGCCGAGGTATAGCTGTTTTGAAGCTGCGGCGGCCGTTCGAGCGTCGTTTTGAAAAGATGGGACCAGTTCGCTAACATCATTAATGGTGCTCCGGGATCCATGGGGGCGTTCCACCTTCCCAACGGCATTGAGAGTGGTGCCCTTTAATTAATACGCGGTGCTTCAGCTCCCTAGGCGTGACTGTTGGACTCACGAGGGTCATAATGACAGTCTCTTGGGGGAAGGCTATAAGTACCACACCCCCCTTGTAGTTTTATTCATTGCAGTCTTGAACTTTAGTGGCGTCGATGGTGTCTGCCTTTGGGCGGATGCCAGCCTTGTGAAAAGTTTTCGCCTCTAGAGGTTCGGAGGGGTGTCACCCTACTGCCTTGTTCTTTTCCCGTTCCTGACGACTACGATGTGGGTGTTAGGGCCGGGGGAGGACAAGGCAGAAGAGTTGGCGACCGCAGTCCGGACCCGAGGGAAAGGTTCTTCGGGAGGATGGGTTGTCGTTCTTCCACCATGGTCTTCTCCTGAATCTGACGGCTCCGACGTGGGTGTCAGGGTCAGGGGAGATCATGGTGGATGAGGTGATGACCAAAGTCCGGAACCGAGGGGAAGGTTCCCTAAATCTTTAACCCAAACTTTCTTTCGAGGCGGGGCTGGACGCTCGCCCGGTGCCGATCGACTGCGCTCACGTAGCTTGGTGGCCGGAGTGACTGTTGCCGAAGGTAGGTTCTTATTGCCTGCCGCTCGGAGCGAGGTGATCAAGGCCGTTGGATGGTGGCACGAATCTCAAGGCGGGTCCAGTTCCCAAGAAAACGCTATCTTGTCGTTTTGTGGACACGTGGCATAATCAGATCCGTTCATCACACTTTAGCACACATTTTGAGAAGATCTAATGGCGACTTTGCCTCGGAAGGATTTTTTGCCATATACGAGGGTCGGTCCCTCGTCCACTCGGCTCGAGGGTTTGAGTGGGCGTAGTCGGCCCGAACGATGTAATCCGAACGGGGTTGACGTTGCTCAACGGTTGTGGGATCAGTTCTGAACGGTGGTCTACTTCTAGCTTGCCTGAGAGCAAACTGGGAAAGTAAAGTCGAACCGAGTGTTGGACTTCGATCCATCGGTGTAGTTAGTTCAATGGTTGTGGGAGCAGTTCCGAACGGCGATCTACTCCTGGCTCGTCTATGAGCGAGCCGGGGAAGTAAAGTCGAGCCGAGTGTTGGACTCCGAACCATCGGTGTGGTTCAACGGTTGTGGGAGCAATTCCGAATGGCGAATTACTTCTAGCTCGCTTTAGAAGCGAACTTGCGAAGCAGAATCGAGCCAAGTGTTGGACTCCGAACCATCGGTAGATTAGTTCAACGGCTGTGGGAGCAGTTCCGAATGGCGAACTACTTCTAGCTCGCTTAGAAGCAAACTTGCGAGGTAGAATCGAGCCAAGTGTTGGACTCTGAACCATCGGTAGATTAGTTCAACGGCTGTGGGAGCAGTTCCGAATGGCGAACTACTTCTAGCTCGCTTAGAAGCGAACTTGCGAGGTAGAATCGAGCCAAGTGTTGGACTCCGAACCATCGGTAGATTAGTTCAACGGCTGTGGGAGCAGTTCCGAATGGCGAACTACTTCTAGCTCGCTTAGAAGCCAACTTGCGAAGTAGAATCGAGCCAAGTGTTGGACTCCGAACCATCGGTAGATTAGTTCAACGGCTGTGGGAGCAGTTCCGAATGGCGAACTACTTCTAGCTCGCTTAGAAGCAAACTTGCGAGGTAGAATCGAGCCAAGTGTTGGACTCCGAACCATCGGTAGATTAGTTCAACAGCTGTGGGAGCAGTTCCGAATGGCGAACTACTTCTAGCTCGCTTAGAAGCGAACTTGCGAGGTAGAATCGAGCCAAGTGTTGGACTCCGAACCATCGGTAGATTAGTTCAACGGCTGTGGGAGCAGTTCCGAATGGCAAACTACTTCTAGCTCGCTTAGAAGCTGTAATATCCCGGACGGATATTACCGTGTATAAATTATTATTTTATTATTATTTTATTATTATTTTGTTTAATTCCAAAATTAGAATATTTTGGAGATTTTCACCCGGTTTACTTGTAGACATTATCTGTACCCAGATATCGGTCAGTATACATCCGTATGGTATCAAATTGGTACCGTGATCTTCCGAAATAATAATAGAATTTATTTTATTATTATTTCCGAGATTAAATTATTTTATACGGATTATGCGAAGATTTTCGGTATTCAGACACATAGGCGCACATACGTGTAGTATGTCGATTAGTACATCATACGAATTGTGTGTTGTGTATTTTTGGACAACACTTATTTTTGCTATGACAAAACCTAGTAGGGATGGTTAGGGTTTGATTAGGAGGTTAAACCTAGGGTTACAAAGACATAAGGGATTAGGAAATTTCTTCTAGAACAAACCTCACCCACATCATACCTCCACCACACCACACCATGCTTCCACCACATCCCACCTCCCCCTAATAGAAACCGGCCCCAATATAGGGAAGGTCTCTTTTGCAAATGTGTGCATGACCATTTGCACTTTCCACCCATTCTTCCTCCTATAAATACCCCTTCATTCTCCTCATTCTCTCATTTTAGGAAACAAAAAGAAAGAAAGAAAGGAAAGAAAAAGAAAGAGAGAACCATTCTAACTTAAGAGTTTTTTTTTGTAGGGTTAGAAGCTTTCTAAAAAGCTTAGGGGAAGGAGAAGGTAGCTAGCAAGTCCTTCCAACAAGTTAGATATGGTGGGGGTTTCTTCATGTTCTTTCTTTGTTTGTTGTTTGTTTGTTTGTTGTTTGTTGTTTTGACTTTTTCTTCTTACCCTCTTGTTTTGTTTTCTTTGAGTTTTGTTGGGTGTATTGTTGTGTGAGAATGTAGTAAGAAGTAAAAGTAAAGTAATAAAGTGGTAGTAGTAATTACTAAACATACAAAGATCAAAACTTTATTATTGTTTGAATGTTATTAGACTAAGAACTCACATATTGCATAATGTTGGACATACAACCATTGTTGGTTGTAGGACAATACACATAAGCATAAGAACATTCATTTTACAACCATTGTGGGTTGTAGGACTCTTTATGGAACTTGGACAAAAAAATAAAAGCTTATGTTCTATTAAAAAGATCTTTCTTTTTATTTTAATCACTAGTTGTAGCTAATTAAAAAGATCTTTCTTTTTATTTTGATCACTAGTTGTAGCTAATTAAAAAGATCTTTCTTTTATTTTAATCACTAGTTGTAGCTAATTAAGAAGATCTTTCTTTTTATTTTAATCACTAGTTGTAGCTAATTAAAAAGATCTTTCTTTCTACTTTAATCACTAGTTGTAGTTAATTAAAAAAGAGCTTCTCTTTTATGTTTGATCACTAATTGTAGCTACATACAAAAAAAAGGGGATCTTTTCTTTTTACTAGTTGTAAAGTAAAATAAAATAAAAATGATCTCTTTTTATCACTAGTAATAACAAAGATTAGTAAGCAACTAAGTAGTAGTAAGCTAAAATAATAAGTAGTAGTATGTAATAAAATGAAGTAGTAGTAGCATGTATGTTGATTAATAAGTAGTAGTAATAGTAGTAAGTTGTATGTTGTGATTTTTTATGAGAATGAAGTAGTAGTAATAGTAGTAAGTTGTATGTTGTAGTAGTAGTAGTAGATAATTATGTTTTGATTAAAATAGGAGTAGTAGTAGTAGTAAAATGTTGTAGGATTGCTTCTAAAAATATTTAGAAGCCATTTTTATACTACTAATGTTGTAGGATTACTTCTAAAAATGTTTAGAAGCCATGTTTATACTACTAATGTTGTAGGATTACTTCTAAAAATGTTTAGAAGCCATTTTTGTACTACTAATGTTGTAGGATTACTTCTAGAAATGTTTAGAAGCCATTTCCATGCTACTAATATTGTAGGATTACTTCTAAAAATGTTTAGAAGCCATTTCCATGCTTCTAATGTTGTAGGATCATCCCTAAAAATATTTGGAAGCCATATTTGTGCTACTAATGTTGTAGGATTACTTCTAAAAATGCTTAGAAGTCATGTTTCATGCTTAGTTAATGGTAGGATTTATTCTAAAAATATCTAGCATGCTTAATGATGTTAGAATGATGTAGGACAAATTCTAAGAGTTTCCTACCATGCTTTTATACTTAAAATGTTGTAGGATGTATTCTAAAAATATCCTATCATGTTTCATGCTTAGTTAATGGTAGGATTTATTCTAAAAATATCTAGCATGCTTAATGATGTTAGAATGATGTAGGACAAATTCTAAGAGTTTCCTACCATGCTTGGATTAATTAGTTATGCTTAGAATGTTGTAGGAATCAATCTAAGAGTTTCCTACCATGCTTGGATTAATTAATTATGCCTAGGACGTTGTAGGATCAATGATAAAGTTACTTACCATGTTAGCTTAATTATAGGTATGTGATATACCATGTTAGTTTAATTATGGACCTATGCCATGCTAGCTTGATTACAAGTAAGTTGTATGCCATGCTAGCTTAATTGTAAGTAAGTTGTATGTCATGCTAGTCTAGATGGTGAGCAAGTTGTATACCATGCTAAAGTTCAAATACTTGCTTAGAATGATTGTAGGTGTAGTGGTAGAACTACCTACTATGCCTTGGAATGTTGCTTGTTTATACTAATTGGGTTGCGGTGATTAGTCATGATAAGTAGTAAGCTTTCATGATCAATTTGTAACCTACACTTGACTATAGTGGGCTTTATGTCTAGGTCGTAGTGTTTTTCATGCGTGAGCTCGATGTAAGCATAAGCATTAATCACATTCATACATAGGAATATCATGGTGGCCATGTTATATGATTAGATGGATCGTAGGAAGATGCTTGCAATTGTGTGCCGTACTTAAGGCGCTATAGGTTGAAGTAATGAGGGTTGGGAAGACCACTAGTGATAGTTGGTCCGATAAAGGCCGTTAGGTCGCCTTCGGATTCTTCCTTAGTGGGATACCGACCACAGAATATTAGTAGATTCTTCTGTTGCTTCTAATAATAGAAGATCGAGTTGCTAGTAAGCACGCTTGGTTGCTTCTAGGATTGATTACCTGTATGGTTGTTTGCACACGGTTGTGCTCGTACGTGGCTCGACTGGCCCGTACGTAGCTGTGGGTCTCATACTCGGCTTATTTGGCTGGTATGTACGTTGTTGTCTCCTACGAGGCCCGCCTGGCTCATGGGTAGTTATCGTTTCATACGTAGCATATTAGCTCGTATGTGGTTGTTACTCGTGTATAACTGTTAGCTAGTACACAGTTCGTTGTGGGCTATCGACCATCAAGACATAGCGGCATGCGTGTATATTCGCACGGCCAAAGTCTGGGATCGATGAGCCACAAACCGGATCCTGAGGGATTCTGGTAAGTCTAGGTTGAGCAGCCTAGTAGAGTTGTCTTGCGAAGCCTAATTTAAGGCCCAGCATGTTGTGTTTATAATATCGTCGTCCCTAGGATCGTCGAGTCAGGGACATCATTAGGGTAGTGACTTATAAAGGTCATTTTGCTCAGACCCTTGCCGAAGAGAGAGGAGTTGGTTGTAGGGGGCACCTTACGACCAACTTGTCCCTTGAGGGAGGCCTTAGGTGGTGACATTGGGTTGTACCTTTCCGTCAAAGGGATACGTACGGTGGCATCTCACAAGTTGGGAGCACGGGTTGCGTATCTCGCTCTGTTAATTCCTGAAGTACCGTGGCTGGGGTGCCACAGGATGCATGGTGCAGTCCTGCGCTTGCTAGACCCCAGAGAGTGCCACAGGGTAGGCTTCGCGCTGCCCTGCGCTTGCGAAACTCTATGGTTTAATTTTGGAACGATGCCCGATATACTGGGATCGAGTGAGGTCCGGCTTGCCGGGTAGTAGTGGAAAACGGAGACACCATAAGCAGACTGCATAGGGGGACTTGACCCCTTCTGCAACCTCACAGAGTCATGGAGTATTGTCAGGAACAGGTCGTGTACAATTAGAGTTCTTAACGTGGGTTCAATCCCTATATATGGAGAAACGGCTTGAGATGGAGTCGCATGTAGTATGGGCTGCATGTTGCTTTCGGAGACTTGCTGACATTAGAATAGGAAGCGTCCTTGTTCTACCTTCCCGTCAAAGGGATACGTACGGTGCCATCTCACAAGTTGAGGACACGGGTTGCGTATCTCGCGCTGTTAATTCCTGAAGTACCATGGCTGGGGTGCCATAGGATGCATTGTGCAGTCCTGTGCTTGCTAGACCCCAGAGGGTGCCACAGGGTAGGCTCTGCGCTACCCTGCGCTTGCGAAACCCTATGATTGAATTTTGGATTAAGGCCCGATACACCGGGCAATAGTGGCAAACATGGACACCACTATATGACTGCAGTGGCGGAACTAGACCGCACCTACAACCTTGTTGAGTGAGGTCCGGCATGCCGGGTAGTAGTGGAAAACAGAGACACCATAAGCAGACTGCATAGGGGGACTTGACCCCTTCTGCAACCTCACAGAGTCATGGAGCATTGTCAGGAACGGGTTGTGTATAATTAGTTCTATTTAAATATCGCGTTAGAGTCTAGTCATAGCACTCACGAACACTTAAACTACACCAACACCATTGCTATATTTTGTATATTGTTTGGGAGATTCGCTGCTATATGATCAGCCTTTAAGCGTCAGTGAATACTGACGTCCCCACTACCATAGGTACTGGATCGCCGAAGTACAAAGACGAGATTCAAGAGGACTCAAGGCAAGGAAAGCAAGGAGTCAGTATTAAGTTTAGTTCCGCTGCAAAATATGTATTGATTCTGTATTAGTTAAGAAGTACTCTGATGTAAGATGTGAAGGTTGTAATACTTAGAAATGTAAAGGCAATATTGTAACTCCATTGTAAAATATTACAGTTGTACAGTATTCAGACTTGTAACACATTGTGTATTGAATAAAAAGTTTTAAATTCTCCTGTTTTTTTCTGTGTATTGTGACTAATTGAAGAAAATGTCTTGGCTCGTGTCACGGTTTCCCAGTATCGGAAATCGGGGCGCTACAGAAGCGAACTTGCGAAGTAGAATCGAGCCAAGTGTTGGACTCCGAACCATCGGTAGATTAGTTCAACGGCTGTGGGAGCAGTTCCGAATGGCAAACTACTTCTAGCTCGCTTAGAAGCGAACTTGCGAAGTAGAATCGAGCCAAGTGTTGGACTTCGAACCATCGTTAGATTAAAGAGTTAAAAGCAGGGAGATGTAAACAGTAGCAAAAATATGAAAAAACTTTATTTATTAATATCCAATGATCGGCTGTTTCTAAAGTTGCTAGCCGTTATTACAAGGAAAAATGAAAGAAAATTACTACAAGTAACAGGAAAGGAACGGTTCGACATCTCGAGTTACTTAGAGAGGCGTTGTTGCTCTCTCTTGGTATTTTAAGAGATGGTCGGCATTCCAAGTCCTGGGAATCTCCCTGCCTTCGAGATCTTCTAGTCTGTATGTGCCGGGGCGGACTTCTTTAGAAATCTTGTAAGGTCCCTCCCAGTTCGGGGCCAATTTGCTTTTCTGACTAGGGAACGAGATGGCCAACTTTCGGAGGACCAGGTCCCCTTCTTTAAGGTCCGTTGGGCGGACTCTTTTGTTGGATGCTCGCTCGATCCTTCTTCGGTAAGTTTGCTGGCGTATGACGGCTCTCTCTCGGATTTCGTCTATCAGATCTAGACTTGCTCTGAGCTCCCTAGCGTTCTGCTCTTCTTCATAAGCTATCAGACGAGGAGAGGGTAACCCGATTTCTAGGGGGATGATGGCCTCGGACCTGTAGGTGAGATTGAACGGGCTCTCGCCTGTTGGGGTCCGCTTCGTGGTGCGGTAATTCCAGAGCACGTTGGGCAGCTGATCGACCCACAAGCCTTTGGAACACTTTTCTAACCTCTTCTTAATGCCTGAAAGGATCTGTCTGTTGGTATTTTCGGCCTGGCCGTTTGACTGAGGATGTGAGAAGGAGGAGAACCGGTGTTGTATGGCGAGGTCTTCACATAAAGCTCGGAAGGCAGCCCCCGTGAATTGCGTTCCGTTGTCCGTAATTAGGACCCTGGGGACGCCGAATCGACAGATCATGCTCTTCCAGAAGAATTGAACGACCTTGTTTTTGGTGATCGTGGCCAGGGGCGTGGCCTCTATCCATTTCGAGAAATAGTCGACTGCCACGACGAGGAACTTAAGCTGTCCGGGGCCTAGCGGAAACGGCCCTAGTAAATCCATCTCCCACATTGCGAAGGGGATCGGACTTGATAGGGAGGCAAGTGGCGCTTGTGGAAGGCATCGGATGTCGGAGTACTTCTGACAGGAGCTGCATTGCCGAACATGTCGTTCGGCGTCCCGTAGGAGAGTGGGCCAGAAATACCCGTAATTCAACACTTTGCGCGCCAGGGCTCTGGAGCCAGAATGGGCCCCGCCGATGCCTTCATGAAGTTCTTGCAGGGCGTAGTCGGCTTGTCCGGGGGAGAGGCACCTCAGGTAGGGCCGATCGTCCACCTGGGTGAAGAAGCATTTATATAGGATGCCTCCGATTAGTGTGTAACGCTCGGCTCGGGTTCTAACCCTTCGCGCTTCTTTGGGATCCTCGGGGAGGAGTCTGTCCCTTAGGAATTCGACGAGGGGTTTCATCCAATTGTCTTCGAGGAGGATAGGCAGTGTTTCTACGGAGTCCAGTGTTTCGTCCTCTATGCTCGGCTTCAGGAGGACTTCTATCAATACGGTCTGCACGAGACTTTGAAGGGAAGAGGAGGCTAATTTGGATAGGGCGTCGGCCTGAGCATTTTCTTCTCGGGGGATCCTTTGGATGAGGGCCTCTTCAAACAGCGCCATGAGGCTCTTGACTTTGGCTAAGTATTTAACCATCCTGTCATCACGTGCTTCATATTCGCCGAGGACCTGATTGACAACTAGCTGGGAGTCGCTAAAGATTCGGAGGCATTGCGCCCCTGCATTTCGGGCCATTCCAAGGCCGGCTATGAGCGCCTCGTATTCAGCTTCGTTGTTCAAGGCTTTGAAGTTTATACAGAGGGAGTATTGAAGGATAAAGTCATCTGGGCCTGCCAGGATGACCCCTGCCCCGCTTCCCTCATTGCAAGAGGATCCGTCAACATAAACCGACCAGACGGGTGGTCCCTTCACTGTTTGGCTGGACTCGGGGATAGTACTCTCAACTATGAATTCGGCTAGCGCCTGAGCCTTGATCGCGGTCCGAGGCTGATAAGTTATATCGTGCTGGCTCAGCTCGATAGACCATTTCATAAGGCGACCCGAAGTCTCGGGTTTGTGGAGGACCTACTTCAGCGGCTGGTCGGTAAGAACAACCACCTAATGGGACTGAAAGTACGGGCGAAGCTTTCTCGCGGCCATTACCAGGGCATAAGCCATCTTTTCTATCTTCGGGTATCGGAGCTCGGCATCCCGAAGCACTTTGCTGACGTAGTAAATGGGCTTCTGAGCCCGGTCTTCTTCCCTCACTAAAACTGCACTGAGGGTTTGCTCGGAGGCTGCCAGGTAGAGGTAGAGGGGTTCACCAGGGATCGGTTTGCTGAGGAGAGGGGGATTGACGAGGTAAGCCTTGAGCTGGTCGAAGGACTCCTGTTGCTGCTGCCCCCATTCGAATCCTTTAGCCCCCCTGAGGGCCTTGAAGAAGGGGAGGCATTTTTCCCCAGACTTTGAGAGAAAGCGCCCTATGGCGGCGAGGCGGCCTGTTAATCTTTGAACTTCTTTAACATTTCTAGGAGGGGCCATGTCTAATATGGCCTTGATCTTCTCCGAGTTTGCTTCAATTCCTCGTTGGCTATCCATGAAGCCGAGGAACTTCCCTGATGAGATGCCGAACGCACACTTGTTCAGGTTGAGTCTCATATTGTGCTTTCTCAGAACGTCAAACGCTTCTTGGAGGTCGGGTACATGATCAACGCCCCGGATGCTTTTCACAAGCATGTCGTCAACATACACCTCCATGTTCCGGCCGATCTGGGCCTGGAAAACCTTGTTGACGAGGCATTGGTATGTTGCACCTACATTCTTGAGGCCGAACGGCATGACTCTATAGCAATAGAGGCCTTGGTCGGTCACAAACGACGTCTTCGGGATATCCGGGGGGAACATCCGGATCTGATTGTAGGCTGAAAAGGCGTCCATGAAGCTGAGGAGCTCATGTCCTGAGGTTGCATCGATCAGGGTGTCGATGCTCGGAAGAGAGAATGGGTCCTTGGGGCAAGCCTTGTTGAGGTCGGTAAAATCAATGCAAATCCTCCAAGTCCCATTGGACTTCTTCACCATTACTACATTCGATAACCACTCCGGATAGTTCACCTCTT
The DNA here is from genome assembly GCA_017893485.1 of Hemerocallis citrina. Lineage (NCBI taxonomy): Eukaryota > Viridiplantae > Streptophyta > Magnoliopsida > Asparagales > Asphodelaceae > Hemerocallis > Hemerocallis citrina. The sequence goes on along the minus strand of CM030363.1, from coordinate 126,100,504 downwards.
GTATGAACCGGGCCTTCAAGAGCTTGTCTACCTCCTCTTTAATAGCGAGCTGACGCTCGGGGGCGAACTTGCGCCTCTTCTACTGAACCGGTTTGGACCCCGGATCAACGCTTAGGCGGTGGACTAAGAGCTCTTCGGAGATACCGGGCATATCTGCAGCTGTCCAAGCGAAGAGGTCTTGGTTCCTTCGGATGCATTGTACAATGTCTGAGTATAGGGCGGACGGGAGGGTCTTGCTAACAAAGAATTTGCGGTTTGGATCCTGCTCAGAGAAGAGCACTTCCTCCAATTCGTCCACCGGCTCGGAGGTCGGCCGAGCAGTGTCTTGGGGGAATTCCAGAGTTTCTAAGGAGAGGACAGGTCCGGTGGTAGAGGTCATGTAGCACTTTCTGGCCGTTTCCTGATTGCCCCTTACTTCCCCTACTCCGGCCCGAGTGGGGAACTTCATTTTGAGATGGTAGGCAGAAGGGACGGCTTCAAGGGCGGCCAGGCCGGGGTACCCAAAATGACATTGTAGGCTGTTGGGACATCTACGACCATGAAGTCCATCAACTCCGTTCGGGTAGTAGGAGTTTTGCCAGCGGTTACGTCGAGGGTAATCACCCCCTCAATAGTCACTGGCACTCCCGTGAACCCATGGAGCATGTAACCGGCGAGCTTGAGTCTATCCTGGGAGAGCTTTAGGCCTTTGAAAGCGGCGAGGAAGAGGATGTTCACGGAGCTGCCATTATCCACTAGGATCCTCTCCACTTTGAAATTTGCCATGTGAAGGCTAATGACGAGTGCGTCACAATGTGGGGTGCGAACTCCTTCAAGATCTTTGTCGGAGAATGTGACAGGCACTCCGAGGCCTTTGGGAGGAGGGGTGGTTCGGACCGAGTTGACTTCTCTTATAAATGCCTTCCGAGAGGAGTTTGAGGAGCCCCCCATTGGGCCCCCATGAATGAGGTGGAGGACTCGCTCTTTCTCGAAGTCAGGCGTCTCTTCTCGTTCCGGACGCTTGTTAGCCCCCCGAGGTGGGGGAGGAAGTTCGGCTCGGTCCTTTCTTACAAACCTGGTCAGCTGCCCCCTCTGGATAAGGGCTTCGATCTCGTTCTTTAAGGCGCGACAATCATTGGTGTCATGCCCATGGTCCCGGTGATAGCGGCACCATTTCTCTTTATCTCTTTTCTTAGCGGGGGTGTTCATCCTCGGAGCAGGAGGTATGATCCCTTCCTTTTCAACTTCCATCAGAATAGTAGAGACGTTAGTGGTGAGGAGAGTGAACTTCTCGAATCTGGGGGGAGGTCGGCGCTGGCCGGTATTATCCTTCTGGAGCTTCTTGGCCCCTTCCTCTTCTGTTCCCTTTCTCTTAAACCCGGAGGAAGACCCCTCCCAGTTGGGCTGATGCTCGGCCTCTTCGGCCCGGATGTACTTTTCACTGCGAAGGAGGAGGTCAGAAAAGTTCTGCGGAGGCTTCTTGGCGAGGGAGGAGCGGAGGTTGGAGTTGAGGACGTTAGATTGAAATGCTGCCGCAGCGACCGACTGGTCGAGGGAGGCTATGGACCTGGCTTCAGCTGTGAACCTCTTCACATAGTCTCTCAATTTTTCCCCCTTCTTCTAGTGGAGGTGCAATAGGGAGATGCTGGTCTTCTCAGCTCTACGGCTGCTTACGAAATGGGTGACGAAAAGGGTTTTGAACTGCTCGAAGGAAAATATTGAGGAGGGGGCAAGGCGAGAGTACCATTCTCGAGCTGGGCCCTTGAGAGTTGCGGGGAAGGTTTTGCAAAGGAGGGCATCGGAAGCTTGATGGAGGAGCATCAAGGTCTTAAAGCTTTCGATGTGATCAACGGGGCCGGTCTCCCCGGTGTAAGTCTCGAATTGGGGAGGTTTGAAGCCGAACGGCACAGGTGCATCCACTATGGTTCGGGAGAAAGGGGGTCGGCTAGGACGTAGGGTCCTCCCCCTAAGCTCTTCTTCTCGGTCTATCTGGCCCAGGCGCCTCTCTATCTCATGAAGACGGCGGTACATGGTGTCGTCCCTCCGACGGTAATCAGCCGAGCCTCTAGACTCGTCTTCGTATGAGGGAGAGCGAGGGCTACGGCGATGGTAACTTCGGGAGCGACGAGGACTTGGGGTACGCCGGGAGTTGCTAGGAGCAGGGCGAGGAGATGGGGACCGTCGGCGAGGACTGCAGACCGGGAAAGGAGATGGAATCTTGGGCGCGTTGGTGTTGGGACGGAGATTAAGAGCTTGTAGGACGGTCGCTTGGAACTGCTGGAACTCGGCACGTGTGATGGGTGCCTCATTGTTCCTGAGCTGTTGCCGACCTGCAGGGGAGTGCTGCCTTCTTCGGTGGTGCTCGGGGGATTCTTTCCGACCCCTTCGGTTAGGTGACCTTCTATATTCCCGGTGGCGAGGGGACTGCTCGTCCAGACGGTGTTGGCAGGAGGTTCCCTCTCGGGCCCGCTTTTCATCCAGATGGCGGCGGAGGTCATCATCTTTCTGGCGATTGAGGGCGGTATTGTGGCGACCAGAGGCTCGGGGATGATGGGAGGCCATAGAGTCCGTAGAGGCGTTGTGGATGGAGACGTGTTCTTGGTGAAGAGGCTGTTTTTGAGGGTTAGGACCCTTTGGAGGTGGCTGGTTTGGAGGAGGAAGGTCCTGTTGGAGCGGGTCTTCCGCTGGAGGAGGAAGTTGCCCTTGCTGTTGGGTAGGCTGGATGGGAACTTCTTGCTGCTGATCGGGGTTGGGTCCTCTGTTAGACCCTCTTGATCTGACTTTCCTAGGAGGCATGGCTGGAGAAGATCTGTTCACCGGGAAGAGGAGAGGTTTCTATTCGTTAGCTTCCCATAGACGGCGCCAATCTGTTGCCGCTAAATTTGGTGTGGGGGCAAACAGATAGTATTTGTGGATTCTTAGGGAAACTGAATAGTAAACCTGTATACCTGTTCCGTCGGGGTTTGATCGTCGCTCCCGCCGTACACCTGCAAAAAGTGCGAGACACCGGGGTTGTTCCCGGCGACGCACCCTCCGACGCTCAAGTCAGTAATCAGAGAGATTATGAAAGAGCGCAAAAACTGGAGAAAGATTGATTACCTCTTAATGGAGATGGATGGGGGGTATTTATAGGCGTCTTAGGGAACAGATTAGGCATGTAATCCCCGTGTATAGATAAGGAATGTAATCTCTAATCCCCAGTGAAAGGATAGATATGAATCAGGGTCGTTGATTAATATTAATCAGAAACCCTAATTCTATCCTGCTGGACCGGGTTTGTTGCGGGTTGAAACCCGCACCCAGTTGAGGTGGATCCGTTCGCGGGTTAATGGTTCTTTGGGGAGGAGAACCAGTACCTGCTTCAGACCCGTTTGTAGGTGAAATTACCGTTTTACCCCTGTGCTTCGGGATTCGTGCCCAATTTGGACGGTCTCGATTGAACCCCTATTTTTAGCCACATCAATTATATTTATATTTATATTTATATTTATATTTATCTATTTATTTATTTATTTATATTCTCTATTATAAAAGTAAGAATAAATCTGTCCAGAGCATATCTGAACCACACATCTAATTCTTATTATATCTTAGATCTTATCTAGTAAGACCATAGAAATCTTTCAAATATTTCAAATCTAGACCTCACCTCTTATTCTTCGGTCTATCCTGAGCCATCCAAATTATTGTAAAATTCCTATAATTCTCAATCCAATTTCTTCAATCCCCTCCATGCTGCTCTATATGTTCTTTCTCCAATATCCAATGTCAGTCGCCCCCTCAACACTAATCTCCTTTCTCTCTCTAAAAAATGAAGATGTGTAATGCCCTGAATTCCAAACACAAGTAATTCGTAGCAAAAACAGGATCTTTAATTCAATTTCGTACAAATTTACAAGGAATTTAAAAAATTTATTGTTCATTACAATAGCACAGCAAAAATGAATGAATATAATTTAATTTATGATAATAAAAATTCTTCAATCTTCACATCATAGTATTTTCAAGTCCATGCCAAGTCCAACCCTGCAACTAGAAAACTGTGGGCACGCCAGTTGCATACAACTGACGCAATGCTATAATACAGCAATTCTCTTATTTTAGCAAACTCAAACTTGAATCTAAAATAAAGTGTGAAAAGTGACTATCCTAAATATTTCAGTGTATGATATGACCTAATGCCTATTGCAGACATTACGCTATGATGACACTAATGCACATTTGTTCGGATTCTATTCATACCATACTAGATAGGTCTGAGGGCAAGCCCTTAATGCACTCCACAATATAAGATTCAATCCCTCGTTATGAAATCCTACTACGGTGACTAATATAAGGTTTAGATATCCTATGAGTATCTAGTACCGCCCCGATAATTCTTCAGAATTGTTCTCCCACCGCGAGTCGTAACCCCGATAATTCTGGAGACAAAACCCACACTGCGAGCCATGACCCCAATAATTATTGAGAGTCGTTCTCCCACCGCGAGTGATTTTCAGATGTTATGCCTCCCACCCCGATAATTCTGGAGACGAAACCCACACCGCGAGTCATATGGTACCTCATCACACAAATGCCTCATGAGCGTCACCTCGATCCCGATAATTCTGAAAAAATATCTCCTACCCCGAGCGATTTTGGACATCACGTCTCACGCCCTGATAATTCTAAAGATAATCTCCCATCGCGAATCCTGATACCGATAATTCTGAAGAAATATCTCTCACCGCGAGTGATTTTGGACATCATGCCTCACACCCCAATAATTCTGAAGATAATCTCCCACATCGAATCAAATAAGGCCCTCATACTCTTGTTTGCCCATACTTCATCACATCTCCCCCCCAGTGCATGTGTTTAGTTTTAATTATAATCATCACAACCTAGAGCTAGCTTACCCTACCGGACTTAAATAAACACACGGAGAAATATTAGCCACACTGGCTACTTCTCAAATCATAACATGCTGGTCTCTACGGGTCTCGCTCAACCTCTAGATTCCAACAATCATCTCAATATAGAGATCAACTAGGTTACATCTAACCTCTTATAAAAATTTCCATTCACATCTTTTTCTCTTTGCTATTATCAATCATGAAGTAACCAACTTCTTATAGCAACATTCAATAACACTTGATGAGTTAAAACCCTTATAAACATCACATGATTAATATTCCAAATTCAACCTTTAATTACCTCTTAATTCCTCATAGGTACATCTTACTAACATTCCAATTTTAAATCCAACTTTATACGTTGTAAAAGTTTTAGGACAACTAGATAAAAGACATCAACCCAATGGTATTGAAAAAATCATATAAATTTCAATACTACTCAAAAAATAGATTTATTAGTTTCATAGGAATCATAAATGAGTCTACTACAACTTTATAGTTAAGATCATTTAAAGCCATCTTCAATTTCTTCGTCTAAATTCATTTGCAAAACAGTAAGTTCAAAATCCGAAAACTGCAGTTCATGCTACTTGTAAAAATCATAGAAAATTATACACTTCATGAAAATTTGTGTTCTTTAGATCAAATTAAAGGTATACAAGTCTAATATAACTTTTTAGTTATAAGTTTCCCCAAAATATTGTGTCAATAACCCTGAATTCTTCGAAATCTACAGTAGGGTCGAAATATTATACAGACTGCCAATGTTCAGACTTGTAAAATTCATTAAATTTAGTTCTTCATGAAAAGTTGATTTCTTAGACTCGAAAGAAAGGTTAACGAGTCTACTTCAAGTTCTTAGTTTTGACTTTTATCAAAATACTTCATTTAAGATGTTGAAATGATCAAAATACGAAATGTATACAAATTTTCAGCAACTAGCCAACTGTCAACCAGTCCGAATTTGGAATTTATTAAAATAGTAAACGACATCCAAATATTATGAAATTTTAAGGAGATATTCTTCACATATACGAGATGCTCATATAAAAAATTTAGCACTAGGTTCCATCTAGTTTAACAGTTATGATTTTTTGAAGTGCAACTAAAACTCAAAACAAAACGTTATGAAAATGCCTCCAAATCAAGCATATCATAATTTCACACATTCAATCGACAACAAATAATCTAAATATGAATACTCAATCTATATAAGTTACATGAATCTAACAATTCACACATATCTGGCATTCTACTAATAAAACTATATTAGAAAGTTGGAGAAACACCCACCTCAAATCTAGAATTCCTAGTAGTAGAACTCCTCAAAAATAATGCTCTAAAGCTCCAAGCTCACTCAAAAATGGCCGGCCTCTTCCTAGCACAACCCGCAAGGTGTTTTCCCTCTTTCTCTCTTTTGTTTTTGTTTTGAGTTGTGTTGTTCATGACAAAAGTAGGGACTATTTATAGAAAAACTGTGTGGTTAAAATAGCTCCCCACTTCCCACTTACTCACACCACTCTCCCTCATTCTTAACCATGGTAAGAAATACATGCACGTGTAGTCAATGTGTGTTCACATTCTTCAGAAAAATTTTATTATTATTTTTTATTAGGTTAGATGTGTGTGTTACACATGGCAATTGTACCAAACTAACTATATTTTAAATGTACACTTTAGTGCACATAAAATCAATCATGGGCTTTAAATTAATTTTAGTGGGCAACAAAATGGATTTAGGCTTAATATATTTTAATTAAAAATAAATCACACAATTGTGACCAGCAAAATGAGAAGAAAAATAATCATGACTCAAGAAAATTTTAGGAACCAATATTTGCACTGCAAACACGTGCGTTGCACGTATCAGTACAAAATAAATTTGAGAGAATCAAAAAACAGCCAAAATATAAAAGACGTAGAACATGTATATTATTAATGTTACAGTTATTTCACGTAACAGTAAAACATATGTAATCGACATGTGTATGTAAGTACGTGCAATACACGTAAAAACACAAAGATTAAGATTAATATTCGAGTTGGCTCAAAATAGGATAAAAAGAATTTTGAGATGACAGAAAATATACAATTAATCGAAATACAAAAATACTTAGGATATTTATATTAAAATACGCTACGGATATTACCCGTAATAGTACTAAATACACATACGTAACACCCGTGGGCAAAATTGTCATAACTCAATTTTTTGGGGTATTACAGTCTCCCCCCTAGAACAGTTCTGTTCATAGAACTTGCTAGGGCAATAGTTGTATCTTGTACACACCAAAGAAAAATCATTATTGTATATAGAAAAACTGTCAATACCAAAAAAAAAAATGTAGTATGTAATGTGGATAACAAAGTAAACTTATATAAGAAAACTATGAGTATCAAAATTAATAAGAACGAAACAAGAAAACTTGAAAATAGCAGAAAAAGAAACGTGACCATAAAAGATTGTATAGATTGAAAGAAATTTTCCTAAAAATAATATTTGATAAAGTATTAGGTATTATAGTAAAGGAAAATGTAAATTAATTCATCAATTGTGAAAGAAATGGGAAAACAAAATAATTAGGAAGAAGTGAGGGAATCATAGAAAAAATGCTTTACAAACAAGTACAGTAAACAAAAGAAAGTTGTAGGAGGTAATACACAAAGAGTAAAATAAAAATAGAAGTATAGAAATAAGTAAGAAGGAAGAGAAATGTAAGTGTACAGAATAAAGCATTGAAATAGTATAAACAAATTATAATGCAGTAGAAAATTTAAAAATAGACTAAGAACGTAAAAAATCATTAAGTAGCTCAAAAATTTACTGAGATAAAAGAATTTTTTTTATGATAAAGAAATAAATAAAAAGAAATAAGGGAAAGTATAAAAATACAAAGCAAACCGATAAATAATTGGAAAGTAATAATTGAAAAATAGTTAGCACTGGTTAATAAAATTTTGAAAATTTTAAGGAAAGAGAAATTAACTAAAAGAAAATGGAAAAAATGAATGAGTAAAATCGTAAACTAATAATATATGTTAATAGATAAAAGAATGTAGCAATTTAAGAGGATGTCTTATGAAAAGTCTGAAAATATATGAGTGTTAAATTTTAGCTAAATGTAGAAACAATATAAGATAGATATAATTATGCATATCAAATTAATATCACGAAAAATAATAATAATAATTTGTAAGGTAAATATAATAACTATATATACGATTCAAAATTAAATACATAGAATAGTGATTACTATTTATTAGAATATCTATAAGCTGTTAAGTATAGCAAGAAAGCCAACATACAAAATTATACACGTACATAGGCGTAAAATACATGATGAAACAAACAATACTATAATACGAATGTTATAAGCAATTGGAGAAACAAAATAAAATAATAGTAAAAGTAGCAATATATAATTGAAATAATATATAATATTAATTGGGATAGAAATAAAATGTAGATAGTAAACGAAAGTACAAATAATAAAAATCATATTATACGAGTAGCAAACATATTGAAGATTGGTTAACAAAAATATAAAAATGGAATTATATAAAATACAAAGTAATAAAATAATTAATAGTAACCAGTAATATAGAGTGAAAATAAATAAAATAATAATAACACATATATGATAGATGTAGAAGCAAATATAAATAGTAAGGTAATTAATTAAATGCGTATATATGTATATCTGTATTATAAATAATAAAGTTGAAGTAGTATAAGATAAGTTGTAAAACATTATAAAATGGTATAAACTGGTACAAAAAAAAGAAATAGTTGTAAGTAATATATATATAGAAATAAAAGTGGGGGTTATTAAAGTAGAAAAATCTCTTTTGTTGTGGATTCGCCTCGTTGGTGTCCAACTGCAGGCTTACCTCCTTGACATCAAGTTGCAGATTTGCTTCCACAACATCCGGTTGCAGGTTGCCTTCTGGACATTTGGTTGCAAACTTTGCCTCCTCAACATCCAGTTGCAATTTGCCTCCGTTGATGTCTAGTTGCAGATTTGCCCTCTCGACATCAGGTTGCACTAAAACGGTGAATGAAATGATGTAATCTTCCATATGTACTTGGATATTGGATATTTAATTTTAAGTATGATGTTATGTTTTGAAACGGGTGATATAAAAATAGGAATAAAAGTGTGGGATAGTAGAAGAAGGAAATGAAGTATAAAATTACAATGATAAAATATTTAAATAGGAGTATAGGTTTTAAATATCGAACATATAAAATTAATAGCAATGAAAAGGACTTATAACTTATGACAAAAATAGTATAAAGTATATGCATGAGCTAAAAATACAAATGAGAACAATAACTATGTAGTGTAGTAAATTAGGATAATGAACATAAAAATATGTAGTAATGTAGTAATTGGATAAGTGTAAAATGATATGTATAGTAAGTATGTTGCAATATATGATATATATATATGGAAATCGGTGGAAAGTATCTGTAGTAACCAACAATATAAAGATAATAAAAATTTGAAATAAAGAAAAAAATATATAAATAGTGAGTGTATGTATTATATTAAAGAAGTGAAAACTACAAAATTAATAAGTAGCTATTAATCGTGAAAAGTAAATATAACAAAAGGTAGAAAATGATAAGTATAACAAAAAAAATAATTAAAGGAAATCTTATTGTGTAGAGGTATATTGCATTTATATAAATAAAAATATTATAATCACGTTAAAATATACTGAAATAAAAGAGACAACATAAAATAATGGAAAAATATAATATCGTAAAATCAAGGTATTTGTAAAGTGAATGTAAACATACAAAACTCAAAATTTAAAATCTAATAGAAATAATAACAAAGGAAAATGATAGTCTTAATAATAATGTAATAAGTAGTAATTCAAAACTTACTAGAATACGTAAAAGCAATAGCAAAAATAAATAAGTAACGTAAAAGTGCATAAAAATGAGGAGGATAAAATATCAAAAAAGAAAATGAGTAAGTCAAACTTAAAAGATTAAGACTAAGAGTTGTAGGTAAAATAATAAATATCAAAGTGAATTAATTGTATAAGAAAATATTTATTTGAAAAAATAGTAAATGTTAAAGATGAAAAGTTCTATGAGGAAAATACATGAAGAAAATAAAAGAGAAAAGCTTAGCATACGTATAAGGTATCGTGAATGTAAGTTCAAACCAACCACACACTCGTGATACCAAGGGAAAATATGCTCGCATACAATCTCACATCAATGTATACAAGGAGAGTATCATGAATGCAAGTTCAATAACTTCATTATTCATGACTCCAAACTGACACTCACACTTTAATGTCCATCATAATGTGTTTTTCTTATAATTTTGTACTACTTATTGAAGTCGGCTCTGATACCACTCTGTAACGTCCCGAATCCCAAATACAGGTAATTCGTAACAAAAACAAGATCTTTACTTCAATTTCTTACAAATTTACAAGGAATTTTAATAAAGTTATTGTTCTTTACAATAGCACAGTGGAAATGAATGAATATAATACAATTTATGATAATAAAAAATTCTTCAATCTTGTGAAAACTGGTCATAGTATCTTCAAGTCCGTGCCAAGTCCAATCCTACAACTAGGAAACTGTGTGCACATCAGTTGCATACAACTAACGCAATGCTATAATACAGCGATTCTCTTACTTTAGCAAATACAAACTTGAATGCAAAATAAAGTGTGAAAAGTGACTATCCTAAATATGTCAATGTATGATATGACCTAATGTCTAATGCAGACATTACACTATGATGACACTAATGCACACTTGTTCGGATTCTATGCATCCCATACTACATAGGTCCAAGGGCAAGCCCTTAACGCACTCTACAATATAGGGTTCAATCCCTCATTATGAAATCCTAATACGGTGACTAATGTAAGGTTTATATATCCTGTGAGTATCTAGTACCGCCCCAATAACTCTTGAGAATCATTCTCCCATCACGATTCGTAATCCCGATAATTCTGGAGACGAAACCCACATCATGAGCCATGACCCTGATAATTCTAGAGACTCGTTCACCCACCGCAAATGATTTTCGAACGTCACACCTCACACCCCGATAATTCTATAGACGAAACCCACATCGCGAGTCATATGGTACCTCATCACACAAATACCTCATGAGCGTAGCCTCAATCCCGATAATATCTTCCACCGCGAGCAATTTTGGACATCACGCCTCACGCCCCAATAATTCTGAATATAATCTCCCACCGCGAATCTTGATCCCGATAAATCTAAAGAAATATCCCCCACCGCGAGTGATTTTGGACATCATGCCTCACACCCCGATAATTTTGAAGATAATCTCCCACCGAGAATCAAATAAGGCCCTCATACTCATGTTTGCCCATACTTCATCACATCTCCCTCTAGTGCTTGTCCTTAGTTTTAATTATAATCATCACAACCTAGAGCTAGCTTATCCTAACTGTTGCCGTTGGATTCTGGTGTGGGGGCAATAGAAGAGATTTGTAGGTTCGTGAGGAACTCGAACAGGCAGAACCCTTCTTTTTCTTTGCTAATTTGTTGACTCCTTGGTGCTCCCTTAAAACCTGCACAAACGTTTGAGACACCGGGATGGATCTCGGCGACGAACCCTCTGACGCTCAAGTCAATACACAGAAAAAGTGAAGAGAAAGAGCTCAAGTGTGCAAAGAGTGATCACCTTTAACCGTAGGAGGTAGGGGGGTTTTATAGTCGCCAAGGGGATCTCTTTTCAGGATAAGAGTGAATCCCTACTTCCCGATGTGGCAAGATATAGGTGGTTATAACCACCTCCTCAAGATTAGGGGGAGCAGGATTTCCTCCAATCTTGTTGATCTGGCCCCCTAGCGGGTTGAGACCCATTCTCCACAGGTCAGATCTGTTCATCAGTTAGCAGGTCCAAGAAGAGGGACCTTGTTCCCCATTCGGACCCGTCTGTAGGCGAAATTATCGTCTTGCCCCTGAGACTTTAAGATTCGTGCCCACTTTGAATGGTTCTAATTTAACCCCATTTTCAGCCATATCACGAGCCCCCCACTCCCAAAAACTGTGAACCACGACCTTTGGGGAGTAGTTTTGTTGTTTTAATGGCGTTTAGGGCTTTATCAGAGTTCTCAAAGGGTGTTCGAATCTCGTCTGAGGGGTGATGTTGCTTTTCTGAGCTGGTAACGTGCCCAAGTTTTCTCTCAGGTCCTTCTGGATTTTTGATGATTTTTCCCCATTTTTCAATTATATTTTCGAATCAATTATTTAATTTTGCGAGGCAATAATCTAATTTCAAGAAGCATCAATTAATTATTCTAGCAAATAATTATTTATTCAGGAGGTCGAAAATATTTTTCTCAAATTTATAAAAAAAATTTGAATTTTTAATTGATTTTTCTGAATTTTTAATTATTTTTTCACAATTTTTAAATAATTAATTAAAATTTTAATTAAAATAAAAGGATTTATCGCCAAATTGACGACGTGGTGCAATATGAACCATTCATCCTGTGTCGGCGTGCGGTTCGGCATGATCAGACGACGGGGCAGCGCTGAGCGACGTGGACGAATCTGGGATCTTAATCAGATTATGATGCGAGTTTCGAAGTGATCTGATAGCTCGTATCGCTCGGCAGAACTTTCTCTGTATGGGCAGCTTGGAAGGCCAGTCGCTCGGATTGTGATTCCGAGCGACGTGGTGCAATCTGGGACATCCATCTTGATGTGGCACGAATCCCGAGGTCATCTGACGGCAGATCTTACACTTGGTCACGTGGCTGAATCAGGGCCGTCCATCAGGTCGAGGCATGAATCACGAGGCGATCGGATGGCTCATGCTACTCGGCATTATTTTCTCCGTATGAGCAGCTCTAAATGCCAGTCGCTCAGATTGGGATTCCGAGCGACGTGGCACAATCTGGGACGTCCATCTGGAGATCATGCACAAATCTTAAGGCACGATGGCATGGATCACGAGAAAATGTGATTTTGGTTGGCGTGGCTGAATCAGGGCCGTCCATCATATCACGGCACGAATCACAAGGCAATCGGACGGCTCTTGCTGCTCGGTCGTTATTTTCTCCGTATGAGCAGCTCGAAATGCCAGTCGCTCGGATTGGGATTCCAAGCGACGTGGCGCAATCTGGGACATCCATCTGGAGAACATGCATGAATCTCGAGGCACGACGGCGTGGATCACGAGAAAACGTGATCTTGATTGGCATCGTCAGATATGAGCCGTCTGATCAAGGTCTGGCACGAATCACGAGGAGAAAGTCGTTTTTCTCCAATACGCATCTTGGAATGCAAGTTGCTCGGATTTGGTTTCTGAGCGACATGGCACGATCTCTGCCATCTGATTGAAGATCAGGCACGAATCTCGAGACATGACGGTGCGGATCACGAGAAAACGTGATCTTGGTTGACGCGATCGGATCTGAGCCGTCTGATCAAGGTCTGGCGCGAATCATGAGGAGAAAGTCATTTTTCTCGAATACACAACTCGGAATGCAAGTTGCTCGGATTGGGTTTCCGAGTGACGTGGCAGGATCTCTGCCGTTTGATTGAAGATCAGGCATGAATCTCGAGGCGAGAGACGTTTAGGCTTCAGGGTCAGGCGTTTAAGCTTCCAATGAGCTATTACGGGGGCACAAAGTGTTCGAAGGCCCATCTGAATTTCACCTTAACACTTATAAGTTTACACCACTCCTCTTTCCCCTCATTTTTACGGTTTCATTTTTACTTCACTTTTGCTAAAGCCATTCTTGTTCTCGAGCGGCGCTGCTAGCTTTTGCGGCCAGGTGTTTTTAATCGCCGGCGACTTATTCCGACCGTAAACGTCACTTCGAGGTTAGTTATTTCAAACTCAATCTTGAACTATCTAGAGCGTCATCGGGAGACGAGACCTCCACTTTGGACCAAGGTACCGGCCGAGCCGTAGTGTCGCGCCGAGGAAAGGGAAGGAAGTGGCTAAGTCAGCCGTTGTATCGACGATAGTGGAGACTCCGAGGGGGCAGGAGAGCTGGGTCGGCTGCCGTCAACATTGTCAAGCCTCAGCAGGGTCAGGAGCTACCCCGAGGATATTTTGGAGAAGGCATTGCACGGGATGGCCATGGTGTACGAAGAGAACAGCCCGAGGGATCCTTCCGAGGTGGATGAGATCCCTTCGATCATGACCGAGGTGGACCTTCATCGGATCAGGAAGGGATTCCGCATCCCGAAGGAGTATGCTCTGCTACTCCCGGCCCCGGCTTCCGAGCGTGTACGGGGACGTTGCCAGACACATGCATCTTCCCGTACGACGCACTCAATGCCGGCCTTCGGCTACCGCTTCCGCCTTTCTTGGTCGAGGTGTTGCAATGGTACGGCCTGAGCCCCATGCAGTTCATGCCAAACATGTGGCGGTACGTCATTGCCTTCATCCTCCAATGTCAGGCGGTCGGTGTGCAGCCCCAACTCGTCCTCCTCCGCAGCCTCTACCGGATCTGCCGAATGAGCAATATGAAGTACCGGTACTATTTATCACCGAGGAAGGGGTTAAACTGATCGAGAACCTGGACTCCATCAAGCATTGGAAGGAGAAGTACTTCCTGATACGAGGTCTCGAGCTGTAGGACTTCCCTACAGCGTGGAAGGAGGACGTTCCGAAGTGGGCGAAGGCCGAACCGGTGCTCACTAAAGAAGAAGAGGAGATAGTGACGAAGATCCTCGGTCTTCCAACCCTCGGTTAGAAGGATATTACCGAGGAGGTCATGTTCGATGGGGGTTTCAGTCTGATCGACCCCAGTATGCTCCTTTACTTTTTTTTCTTAACATATGAGTACTTACTTTTAGTGTTTGTGTTTTTCACTAACTCTTTTGCTCGATTTTTCTTTGTGTACAGAAGCCTCCGATATGGACTACCGAGCCCTGATGGCGAAGAGGAGCACGGCAGCGGCAAAGGGTGCGGGCACGAAAAAGAGGAAGAGGACTACGGCGGGGCTTCCTTTCGGCCGAGCAGTACAAGCACCCTCGGCGCCAGCGGCTGTTGTCGACTTAGTCAGCGACGCCCATTCGAAGCCGCAAGTTACGCTCCCTTCGGTTGAAGAGCGGGGCATTCTCCGCTGGCTCCGCTCTGGCCCTAGAAGTGCCGCCGCTCTCGGCCAAGGTGGAGGCTATCCTTACCGAAGAGCACAAAAGGCTCTTCGTCCCCGACTGACAGGTGACGAAGCTGGATGGCTTCCTCGGTGATGCGGGGATGTGCATGCAGGCGGTATGCCATCTGCCGACCCCGAATGATCGCGTGGTGCTGAGGGTAGGTACGGTCGGCGACGACGCCTTGGAGATCGCCCGGTCGACGATGTCGGTAAGTAGCCTCGCTCTGTTCTCTTCAGCTTCAGGGTTAACGATCTTTAAGTTCTCATATTCTTCTGTTTTGTTCACAGACCCTCTGCCACTTCAGCCATATGCTCGAGCAGTTCGCCAAGCAAGAGAAGGAGATGAAGGCAGTGAATCATCGCAAGCGGTCGGAGCGCTCCAAGGCGGTGAAGCTGTTCGAGGCCGAACAGTGGCTCTCGGCATCACGAGCAGCCGGGGTGGGTGCCCTCGAGACGAAGCTCACCGAAGCACTCGAGCACTGAGCGGCCAAGACAGCCAAGGTCGAGGTGCTGGAGAAGGAGAAGGCTCGCCTCGAGGAGGAGCTGGCGAAGGCTTTGAGGGCGTCCGAGGAGGCGCTGAAGGGGCAGGAGATGAAGGTGGCGGAGGCGAAGAAAGCCATTCAGGACGAGGCGGAGGCCGATATGATGACAAATATGGAGGAGGCCTACGCTCGAGCTCTGAAGCATGTGGCGGATCGCATCCCCGGCTTCGACGGTTCGACATACTACTTCTACGATCAGGTAGAGGGCGAGGAGTTCATCCCTCTGGCAGAAGTCGAGCCTGAGCAGGAGGGTGACGGCGAGGAGGAGGTGAACCCCGAAGTGGTGCTCGTCACTCTGCCGAGCGAGGGCACTTCGGAGCAGCACCTCGAGGTGGCTCTTTGACTTAATCGCCTCTCTCTTTTTTTTCCCTTTTTTTTGTATTGCCGAACTGCGGACTGGCCACCGCTTCAACTTTGAAATGAATAAGAATGTTCTCCATTTTGACTAAGTGTTGAGAAAATCTCAAACTCTTTTTGTCTCAGTGTTGAGAAAAATTCAAACTCTTTTTTTTTGTCTGAGTGTTGGAGTAGTGTGAATCTCAACGACCCCGTGCCCTGGTTCTTTTCAGATCGTCGAAGCGCTACAGGTCGTCGAGGTGCCTCGGATAGCTGAAGTGGCTCGCCTAAGAGCTAGTCTAGGGGCGACGAGATTGGGGCTCGAGCGGAACCGAGAGTATCTTCAAGAAGTAGATGGGGACCTCCGTAAGGTGAAATACGAACTGAAGCACCTGAGGTCGACCTTTGTCAAGACATAGAGAGGAGGCAGTTAGAGGAGTGGATTAAAGAGAGGACCCCTGAAGGCGATGACTTGGATTCGTCGGCTGAAGCCAACCTCGGCTTGAAGATTAAGCATCTTCGCCACTCCTTGTCTAAGGTGACGGCGGAGAGGGATGAGCTGAAGGAAGTGACCCTCGATAAGAGCATGGAGGTTGCTCACCTTCAGTGGACGATCACCGAAGGATCTCGAGGGGCAGGCTCGATGCGGTTGCCTTGTCTGTCAATAAAGGTGAGAAATGACTCGCTTAAAGAGCGAATTGTCGAGCTCGAGGCGGAGGTTGCCCATCTTCAACCACGACCCGAACGGAGCAATGTCCGATCTACCACTTGCACTCGCGAAGAGCGTGATAGGGGGATAACCTTCCACGAGCTGGCGCGTCGCTCGCCGTCAGTGCATCGGAGTCCGGGTGACGCGCAAAGTGGGGCGGCAGCTTCATCGAGTGGAGCGTCCATTGGAGCCACCGCTAGAATGGGTGCCGACAATGCTTCTTGGCTAGCCGGTCTAGAGATGAGTGTCGAGGGGGGATGTCGGCAGTTAAACATTCGTCGCCCTCGGGTGTCTCGTAACCGAAGTATACCCGCGCCTCAGAGGTGCTGAAGTAGGCCTTAGGAGTCTTGCACTTTTAACTTCACAAGTGTTGTTTCTCGTTGTATAGATGAGTAGTTGGTCTTGTAACTAGATTTGTTTCTCAAATTTCAATGAAATAATACTTGTCTTTGTATTCGTGTGTTTTGCTAGAATTTGTAGTTGTCAATAGTTATAGGAGCACTTCTGAGTAGTAAGTCACTTCTTACTCGCTTATAAGCAAGTAGTCGAAGCAGAATCAAGCCAAGTGTTGGACTCCGAACTCGTCATTTAAAGAAAGAGTCAACGGTTATGGGAGCATTTCCGAATGGCGAACCACTTCTTACTCGCTTATGAGCAAGTAGTTGAAGCGGAATCGAGCCAAGTGTTGGACTCCGAACTCGTCGTTTAAAGAGAGAGTCAACGGTTGTGGGAGCAATTCTGAATGGCGAACCACTTCTTACTCGCTTATGAGCAAGTAGTCGAAGCTGAATCGAGCCAAGTGTTGGACTCCGAACTCGTCGTTTAAAGAGAGAGTCAACAGTTGTGGGAGCAATTCCGAATGGCGAACCACTTCTTACTCGCTTATGAGCAAGTAGTCGAAGCGGAATCGAGCCAAGTATTGGACTCCAAACTCGTCGTAAAAAAAAAAATTTTTTTTTTGCAAGTAGAGTTAGACTATCCCAAAAATAGAAATTGTGCTAGGTAGTGTTAGGTTGCTCAAGAGATAGGGAAGTTGTGAGGAGAAGTTTCTCTTTATTGAAAACAACTGGGCGGCCGCTTCTAAGTTGCAGGTCGCCTTTACACTTTGATTAAAAAGAAGATACAAGTAAGGATTTTTTTTTTTTTGTTTTTTTGTTTTTTTGAGACAAGTCTTCTGGAGCGATCCTAGGGAAGTTTCTTGGAGCGGTGTTTAGACACCCTTTCGGTACTTCATCAGGGGCTCGACATTCCAAGTCCTTGGCATCTTCCTGCCCCTCGGGTCTTCGAGTTGATACGCTCCTGGGCGTATAACTCTGGAGACCTTATGTGGTCCTTCCTAATTGGGTGCCAGCTTGCCTCTCTTGTTTGGATCGGAAATCGACTACTTTCTCAGCACTAAGTCCCCTTCCTTTAGGTTGGTGGGTCGTACCCTCTTGTTGTAAGCTTGAGTGATCCTACGGCGGTAGGTCTCTTAGCAGATTGTGGCTCTCTCGTGAACCTTGTCAATGAGGTCTAGGCAGTTGCGAAGCTGGTTCGCGTTCTGCACCTCATTGTAAGCTATGAGTCGAGGTGAAGGCAGACCCACTTCCAAAGGGATAAGGACTTCGGATCCGTATGTGAGGTTGAAAGGGGACTCTCCCATTGGAGTTCTTTTGGTGGTGCGATAGCTCCAAAGCACATTGGGGAGTTGTTCTACCCATAGCTCCTTAGTGGACTTATCCAGCCTCTTCTTCAAGCCTGATAGGATTTGTCGGTTCGTGTTTTCCGCTTGGGCATTGGATTGGGGTGCGCTACCGAAGAGAACCACTGCTGGATCCCTAGGTCGGTGCAAAAGTTGTGAAAGGCCGCTCCCGTAAATTGGGTCCCGTTGTCGGTTATAAGAACGCGAGGTACCCCGAACCGACAGACGATGTTCTTCCAAAAAAACTTCTGCACTTTGTGCTTGGTGATTGTTGAGAGAGGTTTAGCCTCTATCCATTTGGAGAAGTAGTCTATTGCTACCACCAAGAACTTCAGCTGGCCTGGTGCCGGAGGGAATGGCCCGAGCAAATCCATCCCCCACATTGCGAATGGGATTGGGCTCGCCAAGGAGACAAGTTGTGCTTGGGGCAGGCGATGGATTGGGGCAAACTTCTGGCAGGAGTCACACTGGCGGACGTTCTCTTCAGAATCACTTAGTAGTATGGGCCAAAAGTACCCGTAGTTCAAAAGCTTTTGAGCAAGGGATCTCGTCCCCAAGTGCGCACTGCATAGACCACCGTGGGCCTCCCTTAGGGCCTAGAGCGTTTCTTCCGGGGAGAGGCATCTCAGATAAGGCCGACCATCGACCTGGGTGTAGGAGCATTTGTACATGACCCCGTCCAGGAATGCGTACCGCTCTGCTCGTGTCCTGATCCTTCTTGCTTCTTTTGGATCTTCGGGAAGGACTCCATCTCGGAGGTACTCGAGGAGGGGCTTCATCCAGTTTTCCCCTACTGTTAGGGGGTAGGCTTCCATTGGCTCCGAGCCATCTTCGTCGATGCTTGGTTTGAGAAGGACCTCAATCAAGGCAGTCCGTTCCAGACCTTGGAGAGACGAGGAGGCGGGCTTAGAGAGGGCATCCACTTGTGCGTTTTCCTCCCGGGGAACCCGCTGGAGTTGAACATCTTCGAATAGAGCTAGAAGCTCCCTCACCTTAGCTAGGTACCTAGCCATACGGTCATCCCTGGCCTCGTACTCCCCGGATACCTGATTGACCACCAATTGGGAGTCGCTGAAGACCCTTACGCGCTTGGCCCCCACATTACGAGCCAAGCAAAGCCCCGCTATGAGGGCTTCATAGTCTGCCTCATTGTTTGATGCCGGAAAGTTAAGGCGGAGGAAATACTAAAGGACGAAAGCGTCGGGGCCAGTTAGGATGACGCCGGCCCCGCTTCCAACGGTGCAGGAAGACCCGTCCACATAGACGGTCCAGACAGAGGGGTCAGCGGGTGACTCGCATGAGTCGGGGATGGTGTTCTCCACAATGAACTCGGCCAGAGCTTGAGCCTTTATTGCCATCCTGGGCTGGTAGCTGATGTCGTGCTAACTCAGCTCGATGGACCACTTCATGAGCCCTTCGAAAGTCTCAGGCTTGTGGAGAACCTGTTTCAGCAGTTGGTCGGTAAGGACAACCACCGAATGGGATTGAAAGTAGGGGCGGAGCTTTCGGGCCGCCATGACCAGGGCGAGAGCCATCTTCTCCAGCTTCGGATAACGAAGTTCGGCATCGCGGAGCACCTTACTAACGTAATAGATGGGCTTTTGTGTCTTATCCTCTTCCCACACAAGGACCGCACTAAGCATCTGCTCTGAAGCTAGGAGATATAGGTAGAGGACCTTCCCAGGTGCTGGCTTGCTCAGGAGTGGGGGGTTGGCCAGATACTCTTTGAGCTTGTCAAAGGACTCCTGTTGTTGTTGTCCCCACTCAAAGCCTTTAGCCCCCCTGAGGACTTTGAAGAAGGGAAGGCACTTCTCCCCGGACTTGGAGAGGAATCAACAGCTCGTGGTGAGGTGCCCCGTGAGCCTCTGCACTTCACTGACGTTGGAGGGGGAGCCATTTTGAGAATGGCTTGGATCTTTTCGGGGTTGGCCTCTATGCCCCTCTGGCTGACCATAAACCCCAGAAATTTGCCTGATGAGACACCGAACGCACACTTGTTCGGGTTTAGTCTCATATTATGCCTCCTGAGCACCCCAAAGGCTTCTTGAAGGTCGAGAGTGTGCTCCTGCCCCCGGGTGCTCTTGACTAACATGTCGTCTACATAGACTTCCATGTTTCGGCCAATTTGGTCTTGGAAGACCTTGTTCACAAGGCGCTGACAGGTAGCTCCCGCATTTTTCAAGACGAAGGGCATAACACGGTAGCAATAGAGGCCTTGGTCCATCACGAACGAAGTCTTCGGGATGTCAGGAAGGGAACATCCTGATTTGGTTGTACCCTGAGAAAGCATCCATAAAACTGAGGAGCTCGTGCCCAGAGGTCGCATCGATCAGGGTGTCGATGCTGGGAAGAGGAAAGGGGTCCTTCGGGCATGCCTTGTTGAGATCAGTGAAGTCAATGCATATTCTCCAACTCCCATTGGCCTTCTTGACCATTACCACGTTGGAGAGCCACTCAGGGTAGTTCACCTCCTGAATAAAGCGGACGTTGAGGAGTTTCTCAACCTTCTCCTTAATCGCCTATTGCCTCTCGGGGCAAACTTCATCCTCTTCTGCTAGACAGGCTTCACCCCAGGTGTGACGCTCAGATGGTGCATTGAGAGCTCCTCTAAGATCTCGGGCATGTCTGCCGCCATCCAGGTGAAGTGGTCGCGATTCTCCCGTATGCACCGGGAGATGTCTTGTTTAATGAAGGGGGAGAGAGCCTTGCTGACGCGGAATGTCTCAGTGGTATCTTCTTCGGAGAAGGCCACTTCCTCCTCCAACTTATCCACGGGCTCGGAAATAGTCTGACCGCCTTGCTGGGGCAGTTCGAGTGCTTCCAAAGAAAGAACTGGACCCCCCATCGAGGTCATGTAGCACTTCCGAGCCGCTTCTTGGCTTTCCCTCACTTCTCCCACTCCAGAGGGGGTGGGAAACTTCATCTTCATGTGGTAGGCTGAAGGGATGGCTTGAAGCATGGCCAAACCTGGTCTACCCAGGATAACATTATAGGCGGCCTTGACGTCGACCACCATAAAGTCCATTTGCTCCGTGCAAGTTGTCGGGGTCTTTCCAGCCGTTACGTCAGGGTTATAATTCCCTTGACCGTAATCGGGACCCCGGTGAACCCGTGGAGAGTGTAGCCTGCAGGCTTGAGCCGATCCCTAGACAATGGGAGACCTTTGAAGGCCTCCAAGAAAAGGATGTTGACGGAGCTGCCGTTATCTACCAAGACGCGATGAACTTTGAAGTTAACCATGCGGAGATTGATGACGAGGGCATCGCAGTGGGGCATGCAGACGCCCTCCAGGTCCCTATCGGAGAACGTCACCGGGACTCCGAGGTCTTTGGGGGAGGATGGCTCTGCACGGAGTTAACCTCCCTTACGAAGGCTTTTCGGGAGGAGTTAGAATCTCCCCCTATTGGGCCTTCGTGAATCAGGTAGCAAGATGCCCTCTACTTCGGCCTCCAAAGTCTCCGTGCGCTGCTCATTTTGCCTGTTAGCCCCCCTAGGCGGTGGGGGCGGATCGGCTCAGTCCCTCCTTACGAACCGAGTGAGCTGCCCTCTCTGGATGAGAGCCTCAATCTCGTCTTTGAGGGCACGACATTTGTCGGTGTCGTGCCTATGGTCCCGATGGAAACAGCATCACTTACTCCGGTCCCTTTTCTTTTCCGAAGTATTCATCTTTGGGGGAGGTGGTAGGAGGCCATCGTTCCTGATCTACATGAGGATGGCAGATACACTCACGTTAAGCGGAGCGAATTTCTCAAACCAATGAGGAGGACGCCGCTGACCCCCATTGTCTTTTTGGAGCTTCTTAGCTCCCTCTTCTTCTGCACCCTTCTGCTTGTTTGCAGAAGATTAGGCCTCGAAGGTGGGGCGGCGGACTGCTTCTTCTACTCGGTTGTACTTCTCGCTCCGAAGTAGGAGCAGTCCCAAGAGAACTTCTTGGCGAGGGACGCCCTGAGGTCAGCATTAAGGACGTTGGACTGGAAGGCGATGGTGGCAACCAAGGGTTCCAAGGAAGCAATGGACCTGGCTTCAGCAGTGAAGCGCTTGACATAGTCTCTCATTCGTTCGCCCTTCTTTTGACTGAGGAACAGTAGGGCATCGCTTGTCTTCTCGACGCAGCGACTGCTCACGGAGTGCGTGAGGAAAAGACCCTCGAACTGGTCGAAGGAGAAGATAGATGCTGGTGCAAGCCGAGAGTACCATCCCCGAGCCGGCCCCTTAAGTAAGGCCGAGAAGGTCTTGCAAAGGTGGGAGTCGGATGCATGGTGGATCATCATGAGAGTTTTGAAACTCTCAATGTGGTCTGCAGGGTCCGACTCCCCGGTGTGGATCTTAAAATGTGGAGGCTTGAAGTTGTTGGGAACTGGAGCCTCCATGATGGTGCGAGAGAATGGGGGTCTGCTTGGATGAAGGTCCCTTGCCCGTCGCTCTTCGCCTCGGTCGAGCTGGCCGAGGTGCCTTTCCATCTCATGGAGACGACGGTAGACCAAGTCCTCCCTTCAGTCTTGCCTAGCTGAGCCCCGAGACTCATCCTCATGTCGAGGAGGGCTGGGGCTACGCCAGTGATGGCCCAGATTAGGTGGTGGACTGACTGAGCGATGGGGGTGACTGGGAGTAGGACGCGGACTTCGGGAGCGGCGATGGTGTTCGAGAGAAGGGCGGTGATGGCTCACAGCAGGCCTAGGGCTTCGGGAGTGGCGAGGATGGTGAGGAGCCGGTCGGGGACTACGAGAGCGGTGAGGATGGTGAAGAGCTGGCAGAGGACTGGGAGCCCTATGGCCATTGTTGGGGGCAACGTTGAGAGCCCAAAGGACTGCCTCCTAGAATTGCTAGAATTTTGCCCTTGTGATGGGGGCCTCCTGCTCATGATGGGCCCGAGGTGCAGGGCAGCCTGCCGGAGAGCGGCTCCATCTTAGGCGACGTTGGTGCGACTCTCTTCGCCTGCAGGGAGAGTTGGACCCTTCCCGGTTGGATCGGCGCGGTAAACGGTCCCTGGTACGCTCGTGGCGAGGGTTCGCCTCTTGGGCCCACCTCTCCTCCAGGTGGGTACGAAGGTCGGGTCCGTGCTCGGTCTGCCGATTGTTAATCACATTCCGCAGATCCTTTGGAGTGGGGGGAGTATAGGAAGCCATGGAATCAGTGTCGGCATTGTGGATGGAGACTTGAACCTGATGGACAGGCTGCTTGTGGCAGCTTCGTCGAGAGTGTTCCCCTACTATGGCCTGGGGTCCCACAGGCTGCTGGATGGACTGCGGAGCCAGAGGATCGAGCTGTAGGGTTGGTTGATTGGGATGAGGGAGATCCCCCTGCTGAGGAGGAGGAGGAGGATGAGAAGAGGTTGTCCTTCGGTTAGAGTTCGCGGGTCTCTTCTTGTGAGCCATGGCTGGGAGTAACGCGGGCTGAAAGAGGAAGATGCGATTGCCTGTCGAGTGTGTTCCTACAGATGGCGCCAATCTGTGGCTGATGGATTCTGGTGTGGGGGCAATAGATGAGATTTGTAGGTTCGTGAGGAACTCGAACAGGAGGAACCCTTCTTTTTCCTTACTGATTTGTTGACTCCTTGGTGCTCCCTTGAAACCTGCACAAATGTTCGAGACACCGGGATGGATCCCGGCGACGAACCATCCGACGCTCAAGTCAATACAAAGAAAAAGTGAAGAGAAAGAGCCCAAGTGTGCAAAGAGTGATCACCTTCAACCGTAGGAGGTAGGGGGTTTTTATAGTCTCCAAGGGGATCTTTTTTAGGATAAGAGTGAATCCCTACTTCCCAGTGTGGCAGAATATGGGTGGTTATAACCACCTCCTCAAGATCAGGGGGAGCAAGGATTTTCTCCAATCCTGTTGATCTGGCCCCTAGCAGGTTGAGACTCGTTCTCCACAGGTTAGATCCGTTCATGAGTTAGCGGGTCCAATAGGAGGGACCTGGTTCCCCATTCGAACCCGTCTGTAGGCGAAATTACCGTCTTGCCCCTGAGACTTTAAGATTCACGCCCACTTTGAATGGTTCCGATTTAACTCCATTTTCAGCCATATCACTAACAAATTTAAATCAACACACGGAGAAATATTAGCCCACACTGGCTACTTCTCAAATCATAACTTGCCGGTCTCTACGGGTCTCGCTCAGCCTTTATATTCCAAAAAACATCTCAATATAGAGATCAACTAGGTTACATCTAACCTCTTATAAAAAAAAATTCCATTCACATCTTATAACTTGTTTTTCTATTCTCTTTGCTATTATCAATCAGGAAGTAACCAACTTCTTATAGCAACATTCAATAACACTTGATGAGTTAAAACCCTTATAAACATCACATGATTAATATTCGAAATTCATCATTTAATTACCTCTTAATTCCTCATAAGGTACATCTTACTAACATTCCGATTTTTAATCCTATTTTATCATTGTAAAAGTTTTAGGACAACTAGATAAAAGACATCAACCAAATGGTATTGAAAAAATCATATAAATTTCAATACAACTCAAAAATAGATTTATTAGTTTCATAAGAATCATAAATGAGTCTACTACAACTTTGTAGTTAAGATCATCTAAAGTCATCCTTAATTTCTTCGTTTAAATTCATATGCAAAACAGTAAGTTCAAAATCCGAAATGTGTACAAATTTCCAGTAACTAGCCAACTGTCAACCAGTCCGAAATTTGGAATTTATTAAAATAGTAAACGACATCCAAATATTATGAAATTTTAAGGAGATATTCTTCACATATACGAGATGCTCATATAAAAAATTTAGCTCTAGGTTCCATCTAGTTTAACAGTTATGATTTTTTGAAGTGCAACTAAAACTCAAAACAAAATGTTATGAAAATGCCTCCAAATCAAGCATATCATAATTTCACACATTCAATCGACAACAAATGATCTAAATATGAATACTCAATCTATATAAGTTACATGCATCTAACAATTCACACATATCTGGCATTCTACTAATAAAACTATATTAGAAAGTTGGAGAACCACCCACCTCAAATCTAGAATTCCTAGTAGTAGAACTCCTCAAAAATAATGCTCCAAAGCCCCAAGCTCACTCAAAAATGGCCGGCCTCTTCCTAGCACAACCCGCAAGGTCTTCTCCCTTTTTCTCTCTTTTGTTTTTGTTTTGAGTTGTGTTGTTCATGACAAAAGTATTGACTATTTATAGGAAAACTGTGTGGTCAAAATAGCTCATCACTTCCCAAAATAACTCTCCACTTCCCACTAACTCACACCACTCTCCCTCATTTTTAACCATGGTAAGAAACACGTGCACGTGTAGTCAATGTGTGTGCACACTCTTCATACAAATTTTATTATTAATTTTTATTAGGTTAGATGTGTGTGTGACACATGGCAAGTGTACCAAACTAACTATATTTTAAATGTACACTTTAGTGCACACAAAATCATTCACGAGCCTTAAATTAATTTTAGTGTGCTACAAAATGGATTAGGCCGATTGGATTTAAATTAATAATAAATCAAACAATTGTGACTACAAAAATGAGAAGAAAAATATTCATAATTCAAGAAAATTTTAGGAACCAGCATTTGCACTGCAAACACGTGCTTTGCACGTATCAATACAAAATAAATTTGAGAGAACGAAAAACAGTCAAAATATAAAATACGTAGAACATGTATATTAATAATGTTATGGATATTTTCACGTAATGGTAAATCATATGTAATCGACACGTGTATTGAAAGCACTTGCAATACACGTAAAAATACAAAGATTAAGATTAATATTTGAGTTGGCTCAAAATAGGATAAAAAGAATTTTGAGATGACGAAAAATATATAATTAATCGAAATACAAAAATACGTAGGATATTTATATTAAAATACGCTACGGATATTATCCGTAATAGTACAAAATATATGTGTGTAACACCCGTGGGCAAAATTGTCATAACTCAATTTTGCGGGGTGTTACTAGATGACAAAGAAGAAAATCACGACTTCTCTCTCTCTCTCAACCTCAGGTACGCTCTACCCCTTTGATACAACTCCCTGAGACACGGGGCCTACATCTCTGGTTGGGTTCATTCGAGTGTTCACAGGGGCCATGAATTTCGAGGTGTAACAACACTCACACAAGAACAATCACAAGAATATGAGTAAAAGTTGGGAAGCAAGGAAAATAAGGAAACTAAAGAAATTAAGGGAAATTAAGTCACTATTCATTCATAGACTCATGGGTTTTACATTTGGCTACCTATATAGCTAATCGGTGATTCAGTGCGCAATGCACGTGGTAGAAACAGTGCCAACTGCCAACAGCTCGCTATAGTGATACCCGCCACTCATTTCTCCTCCACTCATAAGCAGCCACGTGTTACGTGTGCTGCTCGTGAGAAGCAAACGAAGGGTTTATTCTGCAAACTTATGCGCTATTATTGCAAAAAAGCCCCTATGAGAAAGAAAATGACGCAACGACTGATACGCCATCCCCTTTTGAACTAATACGCTCTAGTTTTGGGGAAACGATGCAAATGGCACGACTGCATCAATCCTCCCTACTTTAAAATGAGCTTCCATAACACTTTGAAAGTTAGGGAAGCAATTGTAAAATCCCAAAACTCTTCCCATGTAGCATTCTACTGATCTCCCCCTCGCCATTGCACTAACACCTCCATTACTGCCACGCCTCTTCTGCCAACCATCCGCTTGTTGAGTATGCGCAGCAGAGCCGACCCTAATTTCCCGGGGGCCCAAAGTGAACATTCAAAATAGGCCCCCCATACATTAAAAAAAATTGCGTTACATGCAAAATACGCGCTTATATTTACAAGGGGAGTACAAATTTAGGGGCCCCTAAAATTGCAAATTATCCGGGGGCCTAAGGCGGCCGCCTCACCGGCCTCAAGGGTGGGATCGGCCTTGATGCGAAGGGGCTTAGCTAACTCCTCATGAAAGTAGGCTGGAAAGCTTTGAGTCACTTTATCCCCTATTCCTATGCACCTTTTGAGTAGCGAGACATGGAAAACATCGTGTATCTTTGCTTCGGGGGAAGCTGAAGCTTGTATGCCACTGAACCCACCTTAGCAAGCACCTTATAAGGTCCATAGTACAAGTGAGACAGTTTGTGGATCCTCCTGCCTCCTACAGTGCTCTGTCGGAAGGGTTGTAATTTAAGATACACCATATCCCCTTCCTCATACTCTTTATCAATTCGATGTAGATCTGCAGAAGGTTTCATTCTTAACTGGGCTCTTTTGAGATTGTCTATGAGTAGCTGAAGAGTAATATCCCTTTCTATCAAGCACTCCTCGACCTCTGAGGATTTAGCTGTTCTTGGCACATAGGATAGCAGATTGGGAGGGGTCCGGCCATATAAAATTTGATAGGGTGACATTTTGCTGAAGCTATGCATGCTGGTATTATACCAGTATTCAGCCCAGGGTAACACACTCGACCAAGTATGGGGCTTGTAGGCATAGAAACATCTCAAGTATGTTTCGAGGGTTTTATTAACTACCTCTCTTTGGCCGTCGCTTTGGGGATGAAATGAGGTGCTCAAGCACAACTTATTGCCTTGTAGGTGGAAGATTTCTCTCCAAAATTGGCTTTTAAAAATTGTGTCTTATCACACACTATAGTTGCAGGAACCCCGTACAGTTTGATGATATTGCTGATGAAAACCTCTGCCACTTGCTTGGCAGTGTAGGGGTGTGTTAAGGCTATAAAATGGGCGTATTTAAAGAGGCAATCTACCACGACCAAAATGGTGGTTTTCCAAAACTCTTGGGCAAGCCTTCTACGAAATTCATACTTATATCTTCCCATACTAGATCAGGTACTGGTAGTGGCTGCACTAGACCTGCAGGTGCCTGAGCTGAGTATTTGCACCTCTGACATACTTCACATTCCCTTATATAAGCTTTTAGCATCCCTTTCATCTCGACCCAATAAGCTCAGGGCTTCAACCTCTTCCAAGTTTTGCGTAAGCTGAATGCCCCCCTTCTAAGGAGTTATGGTGCAACTATATGTGTTGTTTGGCTGTAGGTGAAGTGGGATCAATTAAAACCCTGCCTTTGTAATAATACACCCCATGCTGGTGTGTATATTTAGTGTTAGCATCTCCCTCTGCATCAATCCTCTTTTGGACCTCTTTATAAAAGGGACTCTGCTTCACCTCCTCCTTCACAGTCTCTAACCAGATTGGTTGGATTACTGAGATGGCTTGCACCATGGCCTCCTCAAACATTCTAGACATACCATCAACTCCAGAGTTATCTTTGCCTCGTTTGTACTCCACTTTGTATTGGTAGCCATGCAATTTCCATAACCAAGTGTGTTGTGCCTCCATGTCAAGCCTTTGTTCCAGCAAATGTTTGAGGGGTTTGTGATCGGTGCGGATCGAAAAATTCCCTTCCCAATAAATAATGCCTCAACTTTTTTGTAGCCAGCAATATGGCAAGTATTTCTTTGTCATAAGTTGAAAGTTGTCTGTTGCGCCCCTTCAATTCTCTACTTAAGAAGGCAACTAGATGCTTTTTTTTTTGCATAAGAATAGCTCTGATTCCTATTCCTACAACATCGCACTCTAAGATGAAATGATCTTCAAAATTGGGTAATGAAAGCACAGGTGGGGTTGTCAAAGCTTGTTTGAGAGCCTTAAAGGCAGCTTGAGCCCTAGGTGACCAATGGAAGGCTCCATTTTTTGTGAGAGCTACCAATGGTGAGGAGATGGTAGCATATCATTCAATGAATTTGCGGTAATAACCTACCATCCCCAAGAATCCTCTCAGTGCTCTGATAGTTTTAGGAATAGGCCACTCCAAGACTGTAGAAATTTTGCCTGGGTCCACTGATACACCTTCCCTGGACACTATATGCCCAAGGTAAGTGTAACCCCTGTTTTCCATTTTCTGTATTTTTGGATGTATTTTTCTTTTTGGGTGTTTATTCATCTTGTATTTCTTTGACTCTTTTTGAACCGTGTATTGAATCTTCTTTTGCAATATATATTCATCTATTTGATTTGTCGTCATTTTAATTGATCTCCTGGATTCGTTTATCAGTCTATTATTTCAACTCTGTTTGATCGAGCCATTATTTTCTATCCTTATTATAATTTGTTCATGCTCTATTTTGCTTATTCATTTTGTTTCCACCACTTTATTGGATCTATTATTTTTTTCCCAACTCTATATGCTTTTGGATCCACTACTCCTATACACCAATACCTAAGCTATTACCCACAAAATCCCCTACATCCCGAAAGCCAAATACCCATCAGCACCTAACCCTAATCTCTATACCCTATATGTATATATACCCATACTGATTCTACTCTATACATCATAAACCCTAGGCACCTAGTTACTTCTTCCCCTACCTTCCAACTCCCGACATCTGAAACCCATCCCCTTCATCCCTGCCTCGCGACCTCTACACCACAGCATCCCGACTGCCTCGCCTTCTCGACCCAGCAACCCCCCAACCTGCATCCCTGTGCTGCTCTCCTCCCGAGTGTCACACTGCAGTGCTCCCCGTGCGCCCCCTGTGCCCCTGTCGAACCCCGACACAGCCAGCGCTCAACCACCTCGACAGTCACACCAGACCAACGCTCTATCTCCGCCTCCTCCTACTACGACGCTAGCAGCCACAACACCACCTCAGCGTTGTGTCTCCTATCTCCGTCGACTGCCAACAGCATCAACAGTGAGCGCTCCCTGCCGTCATCCTCTCGCCGCTTACCGTTGCCGTTCTCTCGACGCATGCACCTACTGTCGTAGCTTGGCTTTTGCGTGTGCGTGTTGGATCTCGTGGGTTCGTTGTTCGTGAGTTGTGATCATAGTTTGTTCATTCGTTCGTTGAGTTCGAGTTCGTGCTTGGGAATCCGTTCCCGTTATTCTCGCTCTTTTTTCGTTCCGTCGTCGACTATAAGGAAAGTAACTTGTATAATTTCAGTTTGCATATACAAGTACTAAATACGGCATGTACTGTAGTTGTGTTCTAGAAACAATTCTTGTGCAAAACCCCTGTTATATCTTGTCTCTATATGTTGATCCGTCCGTAGGCATCCCTAGTTACACACACGGTATGAAATTTAACTTAGATCTAATTAATCCCTGTTGCATATATATATGTTGGTTGTGAACCATAATATGATGTGTGAATCTTTGCATGCTTGACGTGTTACTGGTAGTATATCCTGTTATAGATCTATTAAATACCCTATACCATATTGCTTGGACATCTAGTATACCATATTTCACACTTTGTTATGATTTGGATGTAGTACATATGACCTAGTTGATTTTATGCATGAAAAATAATTCTGTCCTTGTTGTTACCCCGTTTTTGTTCAGTATTTTACACCCTATTAAGTTCAGTATATGAAAATTATTTGTGAATATGAATTATAGAGAATTCTATCTACATTCCAGAATTTCTGACAGATCTCAGTTTCGATTTATGAGTTGCAAGTTATTGCTGTTTTACTTCACATGTGTAGAAAATTCCAGATTCTGTTTTATATGAATTCTGTATGGTTATTTATTTTTATACTGATGTTAAAATAATATTTTGATCCAATATTTTGCTGAGTATAACTAGACCTTATTGGGATTAACCCCAAATTTCTGTGGATTTAATTGATAAATTATATAAACTATTCTATACTTGCAAACAAGCACTATACTTGCAGAATTTTCATACTGTTCAATAAAGAAACAAAATTTCAACCTGAATCTATTTGTTGTTTATAAAAACTTTGTGAATATGAATTGTAGCCTAATGTATCTATTTTATCACCCTTTTGACATATCTGGATTTCAATTTATATTTTGTAATCTATTGATGTTTTAGTACTACTGTGTCAAGAATTTCATATTTACAAAATTATTGTACCTTGCTACTTTCTGATTTTATTTGACTATACTATCTATGTTGAAAAATTATAAAATTATATTTGCTGATGCTAAACATACAAGGGAATATCCCATATTTTTATTAGATTTAATCAGTAAGATTTTATGCTATTTTCCTATTTATGAATACAAA
This sequence comes from Hemerocallis citrina, assembly GCA_017893485.1. NCBI lineage: Eukaryota > Viridiplantae > Streptophyta > Magnoliopsida > Asparagales > Asphodelaceae > Hemerocallis > Hemerocallis citrina. The sequence continues at coordinate 126,069,201 of CM030363.1, read as the reverse complement.
CTTCTGATTTCTGGCTGAACAAGTTTTCAGGATACAATTCTGTTTTGAGTCTTGTTTTTGTGAAATACCATATGACTTATATATATTTGCTGGATTCGGCCGAGATTCTATTTTCCAGGTTTTCTGGCGGATCCATATTTGCATATTTTTGGAAACGGGAATCCTAGATTTGGTGCAGTACTGTCTTGCTGTCCTGAACTAGAATTTTCATTGTCCTACCCTTTTATAAGTTGTCTGTCACCTGTGCATGTTTATCCTTCAACCTGAACCTGTTACTTGTTTATGCCATATTATTCTTGTCCTGTTTATGTGACACATACATGCCTATTTGATAATAATAACAAAATAACCAAACTGGAGTTAAGGAAAATATCTAGTAGTGGATAATATAGAAATATGTACTTGGAAGGGGGCCCATGTTTCCCACATGTTATCTGTTATCTGTTATCTGTTACGTGTCCATGACTACATGATACACGATTCTGTTATCTGATTACCTGACTACACCCTTTCCTATAGGAAGGTGTACTTAGAAGAGAACCCGTAGGTTTTATCTGTCTGTATCTGTATCTGTTATCTGATACCTGAGAACACTGCCCTATACAGTCCACTACGAAATCTAAACACAAACTTGTTTGAATGTAGCAACCATGTGGTAAATGGATGGGGCGCATGAAGTGCTACCTAGATAGAAATAAATACAAGACTTGACACCTGACATATGTTATCTGTTTATCTGTTTGCATGACACCTGACATCTGTTATCTGTTCACCTGTTTGCATGATACTTGATATCTGTTACATACTACCTGTACCTGTTAGCACACCATGTTACATGATCTTGTTTTTTGATTCATGTTGGACATTCTCTTTTTCTCTTTCATATCTACTCCATGCTATGTTTGTTTCAATTGTTACTCTATATTTGTTTATCCTTTTTCGTACATGTGTCTGCACTACAAGCGGCTCGTAACTTGCATTGACGGGCATTTTATTTTCTTTTTCTTTTTTCTGTAATTTATTCAATTGCAGATTTTGGTGATCAGTTGCTGCTGGAGTAGGTGATCTGAGATTTTAGTTGCTGGAGTTCTTATATATTTGTTTTCTTGCTATTCTTGAATAAATGTATCTGTTACTTGGATAATGTTGTATTAGGCAGTACGACCCAGAATTTACGACTTGTTTAGATTTGGTTTATTTGAGATTATTAAATTTTGTTTCAAGTAAATTCTGTTGGTATATTGATTCATTTATGCATGTGTGGTTGACTTCTCCTTGCTTATTACTCTGTTATTCCTGTGAAATGTTGTAAAGATTCTGACAGCTTATGAATGGTGAAAGCCATTCGCTAGACTTAGTCACGTATCTGTATTCTGTATTTCCTTTTTGGGAAGCAGGGCGTGACAAGGTTTTTAGTGGTTTTAGAGCCCAGGTTTGGCTAATGTATTAGTTTGACTGATGTATTAGACAAGCTTGGCTCGATCTGGGATCGGCACAACAGTATACAGACCATGCATACATGAATAAATTATAATTAACTTTGATCTGGATACTGATTGTATTTGATCTTATACAGACCGTGGCTTGTAGAGGTTCCACTTCCTGCCCTCAGGAAGATTAGCCTGGGCTTGAGGCCGTTACCACTGTGTTGGAACGGTTGATCAATATGCAGCAAAACCACAGTGACTTTGTGATCGCTGCTTTGGAAGTTGCCCGGGTTCCGCCTCCCGCTGTGCCTATGCAGGTAGCTCTCCCTCCTCGTCTGGGTACAGTCACAGATTTTATGAGGCTGCATTTCTCCGGCACTGAGACACCTTTGGAGGTCGAATAGTGGCTGATTCGGACTAATCAGTTGCTTTTGGCAGCAAGAGTTGCCGATGCTGATAGACTGGATGTGGTAACCATCCAGCTGGTGGATCTGGCCCACATTTGGTGGAGGTCCGAGTCCGAAAGGCTCGAACGGCCTATTACTTAGGCCACGTTCACTAGGAGCTTCTTGAAGAAGTTCTTCCCTAGCAGCACTCGAGTTGAAATGGAGCAACAGTTCTTAGCCCTGAAACAGGGCTCCAGGTCAGTGGATGAGTGTGCAGCGAAATTTACCAGACTTAACCACTTCGCAGCCGTTCTTGTGGCAAACGAAAAGGACAGACTCGTAGATTCACTCTAGGACTTTAGCGAGATATTCGGGTGCAGCTCGTCTCCCTTTGCTTGTGTACTTATACTAAGGCTATTGAGGCAGCTCGAGCTCACGAGCAGGCTTGTGGCAGGTTGACTCCTCCACAGCGGACTATTCTGCACTCTGTTGTTGCTAGGCCTTCTGGTGGGCCAATTCGGAGGCCTGTCCCAGCCCATCCTGTCAGGGCGACTCGCTACTCTTCTGCTGTTTCCCGGGGGGCTAGTTTCTGCGACTTATGTCACTTGGCTGAGCATGATCGCAGGAACTGTAGGCATGTCAACCGCCAATGCTTCGAATGCGGCGCTACTAACCATTCAGTGCGGGACTGCCCGCAGCAGTAGATGGCTCTTCCAGTCGGGGGTCCAGTTCAGCAGGTAGCCCAGCTCGTGGTCTAGTCAGGCACCGCTTCCCCCGCAGTGCTAGATTATCGGTCAGAGGACCGCTATTCCCAGGAGAGGTCAGGCTTACAACCTGACTGCTGCAGTTGCTGAGACAGCATAGGGTGTTGTTGCAGGTATATTTTTTTATTTTGTTATTTTTGTTATTTTCCCTTGTACTTCTTTCATTTGTCTTGCATTATTCCTTCATGTTATCTTTCCGCATTGTGTTTTCCTTACCCTTGATCATATATTCTTTTCCTTTTGCTTTTCATTTTATCTTAGGTGTTGTCCTTGTTTGCTCTTTTCCTGATCATGTTCTCTTTGATTTCGGGGCAACCCATTCCTTCGTCTCTTCCCACTTCATGACTCGCCACCAATTGGATTGCAGCATCATGTCAGAGGCTTGGAACATTGTAACAAGTGGCAGTGTTGTCATTTGTTCCCGGAAGTGCAGGTAGAGTCCTGTGATTATTGGTAGCGCAGATTTCAAGGCCGACCTGATTGTAATTGAGAATTCACGATTCGACGTCATTTTCGGTATGGATTGGTTGGGTGAGTCCCACGCCATCATTGATTGTCGTACCAAGAAAGTTGTATTCTGAATCCCAGGCCGCACAGAGTTTAAGTTCCTTGCTGGGGAGATGCCCCTTGGCCGAGCTAAGGCTGTAGTTGATCAGGAGGTTTGTGCGATGGAGTTGCATTTAGGCTGTGAGGTGCGCCTCTAGTAGTACGGGAATTTCTGGATGTTTTTTCAGAGGAGTTGCCTGGCTTAACCCCTGATAGAGATGTGGAATTCGGTATTGAAGTTCAGCCTGGTACGGCACTGATATCGAAGAGTCCCTACAGGATAGCACCGGTTGAGTTAGCTGAGCTTATGGTGCAGATTCAGGAGTTGCTTGAATTAGGGTTCATCAGACCTAGTGTTTCGTCGTGGGGTGCTCCAGTCCTTTTTGTCAACAAAAAGGATGGTAGTAGTCAACTGTGCATTGATTACCGAGAACTGAACAGTATTACTGCGAAGAACCGGTATCTGTCGCCCAGGATCAATGACTTATTTGATCAGTTGAGCGAAGCAACTGTTTTCTCGAAGTTGGATCTTCGTTCTGGGTATCATCAGTTCAAAGTGAAGGCGACTGATGTGCAGAAAACTACGTTCAGGACCATATATGGGCACAATGAGTATCTCGTGATGCCATTCGGGGTCACGAATGCACCAGCTATAATTATGAGTCTTATGAACAGGGTCTTTTTCCCGTTCTTGGATAGATTTGTGGTGGTCTTCATTGATGATATTCTGGTGTATTCTTGGAACCGGAAAGATCATGCTGAGCATCTCAGGTTGGTTCTGTAGACTTTGAGGGAGAATCAGCTCTATGGGAAACGCAGCAAGTGTGAGTTCTGGCTCGACAGAGTTATCTTCTTTGGGCACATTATCTCGTGCGATGGTATTTCTGTGGATCCGTCCAAGGTTGAAGATGTAAAGGATTGGCTGATGAGTGGAATTTATATATAATTTGTGATACTCTTTAATGCATTAAAATTGCGAATTCTAGTTGATTTCTTTGAAATTTATCTTATTTCTACTCAATATTATTTATTTGTTGTTTTTGTAGGAATGAGATGGATAAGTTCAAAAGGTGGGCATTTTTTGTGAAATCATGGAAGAAAACAAGGTTGAAGATTTCAAAATTTGGGCACTCAAATGCGCGTGTTTACAAATTGGCCCATGGAAGAATCAATAAAAAATATTTTGATCAAGTAGGGGGTGAAATAAAATTTTGTAACAAAAATCAAAGTTGAGTGAATTTAAATTAGGGTTAGTTAATTGATTAGTTTAAATTTTAGTGGATTAATTTTAATCTATTAATTTTTAAATTAATTAATTAATTAACTAATCCTATTATCTTAATTAAAACAAACCCTAATATTACCTACCCTATATATATATATATATATATATATATATATATATATATATATATATATATATATATATATATATATATATATACCTACACCTAGTTATATACAGGGAGGAGTGTGGGGGCGCTAGAGGACGTGAAGGAAATAGGAGGTAGGTAGGGTCTAAAGGGGTGGCGGTTGGAATAGGAGAAAAAGAAAGGGAAAAAAAAGAGAAAAAGAAACAGAGAGAGAGACAGAGGCGTGAAGAGGAGCCTGACGTGGCAAAATTCTTGCAGTTGGGTGGCTCGGTTTTCGAGACAGGGGGGAGAAGGAGGAAGACTGAATTTGAGTTTTGACTTGGTGGCACGTAAATCGAGGCGTCTCGGTTTGGATTTTTTTACAAAGCAGAGTTCTTTCTGTCTCTCTTTTCTCTCTTCTTATTTTTATTATGCACTCTATGAACAAGTTTCTTAGTTGCAATTTTATTATGAACTAAATTTATTTTTCTATGACTTTGATGTAGCCTAGTTTTGATAACACAATTTTAATTCCATATTATATTTTTTTATTTTTCCATGGTTATGTGTTTGATTTTTGTTCTTAATTAATGCTTACAATTGGTTGACCAACTTTTGTATGATTTATTGGATTATGGAGAGACCGAGAGGTAATTTGTGGTTTAGAACTATAAAATTAAACACCATTGATTGAGCAAAATTAGAGATGATTTACCGCGATTGATGTGACTGTTAAGAAATCCACAGAACTTAATGAGTCTTCAATTAATTAAATTTGTGCATGAACTATGACAAACTGTTAGTTGGAGATATTTTTGGTGTTGTTCGAGAGAAAGCATTGAATACTTAGGGGATTTTGATCTACAACTTGGAAAAATAACATTTTTGTTCACATGGAATTATGAATTGTGTGGGATTAACTAGGTGAAGTCAAAAGCCCTAGAATTTATTTTGCGATTAATAAATAACAAATTTTCAGATTTCGCCCCTCTTAATTAATTTAGTTAGTTTTTTAGATTAATTTAATTTATTCGCTTTCTTTATTAATTTCGATTTTCCAAATAGTAGTTAATCTAGAATTTTCGGTACTCGATAAAATAATTAGTCCTTATGGGTTTGACACTCTTTTCACTTATCTATACTACTTGTCACGATTTTGTACACTTGCAAATATTCACATCAAGTTTTTGGCTCGACAGAGTTACCTTCTTAAAGCACATTATCTCGGGCGATGGTATTTCTGTGGATCCGTCCAATGTTGAAGCTGTGAAGGATTGGCCGGTTCCCAAGTCAGTTGCAGAGGTGAGGAGTTTCCTTGGTCTAGTTGGCTATTATCGGAAATTCGTCCAAAATTTTTCGAAGATAGCAGGATCATTGACTAAGCTGACAGGGAAGGATCAGAAGTTTTGTTGGTCTGAGGCTTGCAGTGAGGCTTTTGCTGAGTTGAAGAATAGGTTGACGTTAGCGCCAGTGTTGACTATTCCAGATAGTTCAGGCAGATTTGTAGTTCACTGTGACGCTTCTGGCAAGGGTCTTGGAGAAATTCTGATGCAGAAGGGCCGATTTGTTGCTTATGCATCGAGGCAGTTGAGGCCGCATGAGAAGAACTATCTAACTCATGACTTGGAGTTAGCGGCAGTGATCTTTGCTTTGAAGCTGTGGAGACATTGTTTACTTGGGGACCAAGTGGAGATCTTTACTGACCACAGGAGTCTCAACTACGTCTTCACCCAAAAGGAGTTGAACATGAGGCAAAGGCATTGATTTGAACTTATGGCCGATTATGATATCAGTTTACAATATCATCCTGGTATAGTGAATTTGGTGCCAAATGCTTTGAGCAGGAGATTGGCAGATATGTTCCTAACTCAGTAGAGAGATTTGGTTGAGCAGATGCGGAGGTTGGAGTTGGATATGTTGTTGCCGAGTTTTGATCGGAGTTGTTTGGTGCTCCAGCTTCAGTCTTCTCTTGTTGATCAAATCAAAGAGGCTCAGGCTGGTGATGAGTAGTTGCAGGGTTTCAGGGCAGAAGTTGAGGCTGGTTCCCGAACGAATATGGTTATTCATGCTGATGGATGGCTTCATTTTGGGTCCAGGTTGTGTGTCCCGAAGGGTAAAGTTCGTCAGAGGTTGCTCGAGGAAACCCACCAGTCATCGTATTCTATTCATCCTGGAGGTACTAAGATGTATCAGAACTTGAAGCTTCATTTCTGGTGGCATGGTATGAAAAGGGTTGTGGCTCGATTTGTATCTCAATGTTTGATCTGCCAGCAGGTGAAGGCAGAGCATCAGAGGACCACCGGACTTCTTCAACTGCTTCCCATTCTGGAGTGGAAGTGGGAACACATCACTATGGATTTTGTGACTGCTTTGCCGAGGAGTCCTAAGGGTCACAATGCCATTTGGGTGATTGTCGACCGACTGACGAAGAGTGCTCACTTCATTTCCTTTCAAGTTGGACAGTCTACTGAGAGCCTAACTGAGAAGTACATGCAAGAGAACGTCAGACTTCATGGGTTCCAGTTAGTATTGTATCCGACAGGGATACGAGATTTGGGTCTCAGTTTTGGGAGAGTCTTCAGAGTAGTTTGGGAGTAAATTGAAGTACAGTACAGCTTTTTATTACCAGACAGTTGGACAGTCAGAGAGGACCATCCAGAACCTTGAGGACATGTTGAGGTCCTGTATGTTAGAGTTTGGTGGATCATAGGAGGACCATTTGCATCTCGTAGAGTTCTCGTACAGTAACAACTTTCAGGCCAGTCTTAAAGCTGCACCGTTCGAGGCACTTTATGGGCAGAAGTGCAGATCACCAGTGTGCTGGGATGACATTGGCGAGAGGAAGTTGTTGGGTCCGGAGTTGATCACCAGGATAGTTGATGCGGTGACTCAGATCAGAAAGCATCTTCAGGAAGCTCAGGATAAGCAGAGGCGATGGGCAGATGTCCATCAGAGAGCTTTGGAGTTTGAGGTTGGTGACCATGTTTTCCTAAAGGTATCGCCTTGGCGAGGTGCCATTCAATTTGGTGGTGGTAGCAAGCTCAGCCCTAGGTTTATTAGACTGTTTGATATTGTGGAGTGAGTAGGCAAGGTGGCCTATCGCCTTGCATTGCCAGCGGCTTTATTAGGAGTGCACGATGTTTCCCATGTTTCACAACTCAGGAGATATATCCGCGATGAGAGCCACATGATCGACTATTCTGAGTTCACTGTGCGACCGGATTTGACTTGTGAGATTCCGCTAGTTGCTATTCTGGATCTGTGGGAGAAAGTGCTTAAGAACATGGTCATCAAGTTGGTTCGTGTTTCTTGGAATTCTCATTCACAGGGTGAGTCGACTTGGGAGTTGGAGGAGGAGACTCAGCAGAAGTTTCCTCATATGTTTGAGTAGCTTTTTGTTTTGCTCTTTCTTTTTCTTTACGGGGATACCCTTCTTGTTTGAATTTTGACGATGAAATTCTTCTTGTTAGGTGGGTAGGATTTGTAACCCATGTTTTCCATTTTCTGTATTTTTGGATATATTTTCTTTTTGGGTGTTTATTCATCTTGTATTTCTTCGACTCTTTTTGAACCATGTATTGAATCTTCTTTTGTAATATATATTCATCTATTTGATTTGTCATCATTTTAATTGATCTCCTGGATTCGTTTGTCAATCTATTATTCCATCTTTGTTTGATCGAGCCATTATTTTTATCCTCATTATAATTTGTTCATGCCCTATTTTGCTTATTCATTTTGTTTCCACCTCTTTATTGGATCTATTATTTTGTTCCCAACTCTATATGCTTTTGGATCCACTACTCCTATACACCAATACCCAATAACCTTATTAAATCTAATACCCACAAAATCCCTTACAACCCGAAACCCAAATACCCATCAGCACCTAACCCTAATCTTTATACCCTATATGTATATATACCCATACTGATTCTACTCTATACTTCATAAACCCTAGCCTCCTAGTTACTTCTTCCCCTACCTTCTAACTCCCGACATCTGAAACCCATCCCCTTCATCCCTGCCTCGCGACCTCAACACCACAGCATCCCGACTGCCTCGCCTCCTCGACCCAGCAACCCCCTGACCTGCATCCCTGTGTCGCTCTCCTCCCGAGCGTCACACAGCAGCGCTCCCCATGAGCCCCCTGTGCCCCTGCCGAACCCCGATGCAGCCAGTGCTCAGCCACCTCGGTAGCAACACCAGGCCGATGCTCTGTCTCTGCCTCCTCCTATCGCGATGCCAGCAACCACAGCACCACCTCAGCACTGTGTCTCCCATTCTCTGTCGACAGCCAGTAGTATCGACAGTGACCGCTCCCCACCGTCGTCATCTCGTCTCTTGCCGTCGACGTTCTCTCGACTCGTGCACCCACTGCCGTTGCTTGGCTTTTGTGTGTGCATTTTGGATCTTGTGGGTTCGTTGTTCGTGAGTTGTGATTGTAGTTCGTTCATTCGTTCGTTCGTTCGTTGAGTTTGTGCCCGGAAATCCGTTCTCGTTATTCTCGCTCTTTACTTCGTTCCGTCGTCGACTATAAGGCAAGTAACTTGTATAATTTCTGTTTGCATATATAAGTACTAAATACCGCATGTACTGTAGTTGTGTTCTAGAGACAATTCTTGTGCAAAACCCTTGTTATATCCTGTCTCTATATGTTGATCCGTCCGTAGTCGTCCCTAGTTACACACACGATATGAAATTTAACATAGATCTAATTAATCCCTGTTGCATATATGTATGTTGGTTGTAAACCATAATATGTGTGTGAATCTTGCATGCTTGACGTGTTACTGGTAGTATATCCTGTTATAGATCTGTTAAATACCCTATACCATGTTATTTGGACATCTAGTATACCATATTTCATACTTTGTTAAGATTTGGATGTGTTACATATGACCTAGTTGATTTTATGCATGAAGAATAATTCTGTCCTTGTTGTTACCCCGTTTTTGTTCAGTATTTTAGACCCTAATAAGGTCAGTATATGAAAATTATTTGTGAATATGAATTATAGAGAATTCTGTCTACTTTCCAGAATTTCTGACAGATCTAAGTTTCGATTTATGAGTTGCAAGTTATTGCTGTTTTACTACAGATGTGTAGAAAATTCCAAATTCTGTTTTATATGAATTCTGTATGGTTATTTATTTTTATACTGATTTTAAAGATAATATTTTGATCTAATATTTTTTTAGTACAACTAGACCTGATTGGGATTAATCCCAATTTTTTGTGGATTTAATTGATAACTTTTATAAACTATTCTATACTTGCAAAAACAAACTATACTAGCAGAATTTTCATATTGTTCAGTAAAGAAACAAAATTCGGCCTGATTCTATTTGTTATTTATAAAAACTTTGTAAATATGAATTGTAGCCTACTGTATCTATTTTATCACCCTGTTGACAGATCTAGATTTAGATTTATATTTTGTAATCTATTTCTGTTTTAATACTGCTATGTCAAGAGTTTCAGATTTACAAAATTATTGTATCTTGTTGCTTTCTGATTTTATTTAAATATACTATCTATGTTGGAAAAATATGAAATTATATTTGCTGATGCTAAACATACTAGGAAATACCCCATATTTTTCTTGGATTTAATCAGTAAGTTTTTATGTTGTATTCCTGGTTATGAATACAAACTTCTGATTCCTGGCTGAACATGTTTTCTGGATACAATTCTGTTTTGAGTCTTGTTTTTGTGAAATACCATATGACTTATATGAATTTGCCGGATTCAGCCGAGAGTCTATTTTCCAGATTTTCTAACGGATCCAGATTTGCATATTTGTGGCAACGAAATCCCAGATTTAGTGCAGTACTGTCTTACTGTCCTGAACTATAATTTTCGTTGTCCTACCCTTTCATAAGTTGTCTATCACCTGTGCATGTTTATCCTTCAACCTTAAACTGTTACTTGTTTATGCCATATTATTCTTGCCCTTTTTTGTGACACATACCTGCCTGTTTGATAATAATAACAAAATTACCAAGCCGGGATTAAGGGAAAGATCTAGTAGTGGATAATATAAAATTGTGTACTTGGAAGGGGGCCCGTCTTTCCCACCTGTTATCTGTTATCTGATCTGTTACGTGTTCATGACTACATGATACACGATTCTGTTATCTGATTACCTGACTGCACCCTTCCCTATAGGAAGGTGTACTCATAAGAGAACCCGTAGGTTCTATCTGTCTGTATCTGTATCTGTTATCTGATTATCTGATACCACACGGCCCTATACAGTCCACTACGAAATCTAAACGCAAACTTGTTTGAATGTAGCAACCATGTGGTAAATGGATGGGACGCATGACGTGCTACCTAGATAAAAATAAATACAAGATTTGATACCTGATATCTGTTATCTATTTATCTGTTTGCATGACACCTGACATCTTACATACTATCTGTACCTGTTACCACACCATGTTACTTGATCCTGTTTTCTGATTCATGTTAGGCATTCTGTTTTGCTCTTTCATATCTACTCTCCGTTGTTACTCTATATTTGTTAATCTTTTCCCGTACTTGTGCCTGCACTACTAGCGGTCCGTAACTTGCATTGACGGGCGTTTTGTTTTCTTTTCCCTTTTTCAGCAATTTATTCAATTGTAGATTTTGGTGATCAGTTGCTGCTGGAGTAGGTGATCTGATATTTTAGTTGCTGGAGTTCCTACTATATTTGTTTCATGCTATTCTTGAATAAATGTATCTGTTACTTGGATTATTTTGTATTGGGCTGTACGACCCAAAATTTATGAGTTGTTCAGATCTAGTTTATTTGAGAATATTAATTTTTTTTTCAACTAAATTCTGTTGGTATATTGATTCATTTATGCATGCGTTGTTGACTTCTCCTTACTTATTACTCTGTTATTCCTGTGAAATGTTGTAAAGATTCTGACAGCTTATGAACGGTGAATTCCATTCGCTGAACTTAGTCACATATCCGCATTCCGTATTTCCTTTTTGGGAAGCGGGGCGTGACAGTAAGGCCACCTCTGGCACCCCGAACACACATTTGCTGAGTTTGGCTCTTAAAGAGTGTAGTTCTAGTTGTCGTAGCACCACCCTGAGGTGCTCCAAATGCTCCCCATTGGACCTGCTATAAATGAGAATGTCATCAAAGAAAACTAACATAAATTTTCTCAGAAAGGGTTTGAACACTGAGTTCATGAGTGAATGTAGAGGACGCATTGGTGAGGCCAAAGGGCATGACTACATATTCGTAGTGCCCTTCATGTGTTTTAAAAGTTGTTTTCTATACATCCACCTCCCTCATTTTTCCTTGATGATACCCACTTCGCAAATCAAGTTTACTAAAGATAACCAACCCTTGAAGCTCAACCAATAATTCGTCTATAATGGAAATAGAGAACTTATCTTTTATAGTCATCTTGTTTAGGGATCTATAGTCAACACACAATCTCCACGAGCCATCGGGCTTTTTCATCATCACTACGGGGGATGCAAAGGAGCTAGAGCTAGGCCTGATCACTCCTGTATGCAACATTTCCCTGATCATCCTCTCTTGTTCATGCTTTTGTAGCCAAGGGTGCCTGTAGGGTCTTAGGTTGACAAGGTGGGCCTCTAGGATCAAGGGTATCTGTCACACTGCCATTTTGGAAGTAGATGTACCTTCTCTTGGAAGACCTCCTTGAACTCCTCCAGTAATGGTAGGATTTCCTCACTGTAGTCATATTGGGTAGATTCAGGGTCTGAAGTAGTAGTGACATGCAGTATCAATCCCCTCTTCATAGACATCAGGGATTTCAATATAGACTTGGACGAAGATACATCAAGAGATGGACTATTTAACCCTCGTAACACCTTGAGTTCCCCTCCTAGCTCAAAGTGTAAGGAATAGTCTTTGAAGCTTAACCAAATTCCCTCCAGGGTTTTAAACCATTGAGCTCCAAGCACCAACTAGTTGGTGCCTAAGGGAAGCACATAGAAATAAGCTCTTATAACCACTTCCTGGAATGCAAACTCCACATTTTCACAAAGGCCTTCGCAACTCAGCTTTCCCCTTCCAGGACAGTGACTTCAAACTGAATTCCTTTGGTGACTTGCAGTTTCACTCTTTTAACAACTTGAGTGTCTACAAAATTGTGAGTTAATCCTATATCGAAGAGTTCATACACCTCTTTCTTGGCTATTGAACCTTGGAGCCACAGTGTTTGTGGTGCATCAACACCTGACATAGCTTCTAAGGATACAGTGGGATGTAGATCATGTCGGGTACTAGGCTGCAGGGAGACGATGCAGTATAAGTCACTCTCCTACTTGAGTTCAGTATCATTGCTCTCTTCCCCCACCAGGTGATCTTCCCAGGGTTCTTTGTAGTCCAAGTCACCTTCAATTTTCATTAGGGATCTCCCTTTACATCTGTGGCCTCTCTCACCCACTTCTCATCACACCTAAAACACTGGTTCTTTGCCCACCTTTCACTTAGCATTTGATCGAATTGGGTTAGTTTGGGTCCTTCAGCTATTGTTGCACCCTTACCTTCCCCTGCAGGATTGAACTTCATAGCTGCAGGGTTAGATCTATTGCCTAGGCTCTGCTGGAAGCTTCCTGACTTGGGGGCAAACTGATGCTAGCAGTTCTCATCTGCGATAAGAGAATGGTCTCCCTAGCTTGAGCCTCTCTATATGCAGACGTCACTGTAAGAGGATGTTTGAGTATCACTTCTTGTTGAATTTCCTCTTTCAGCCCAGATATGAAGCAGTCGGCCAACACTGGCATTGGGAGAAGTCTACTCAAGTGGCTATATTTAATGAATTCCTAGTGAAATTCTTGCACATTTGCCTCAGTTTGAGAAGTGTCGCAGTTGGGTTGAGTAGCTCGGCTGGACCAAATTGATGCAACATTTCCCTTCTCAAGGTTTCCCAGTGCACCTCCATCCCATACTGCCGCTTGAACCACCTCCACCACACTAACGCATCATCCCTCAAATAATACTCAGCGAAATCCACCGATGCTTCTATTCTATCCTTTGAGTATTAAAGTGATGCTCTAAATGGAAAAACCAATTACTAATGTCGCCGATGCTGTCAAAAACAGGGATCTCTAATTTGGTATGCCTTGGAAAATTTTGGTGATACCTATCGTAGTCTTCATCTTTTCTTCTTCCCCATCTCCTTTCCTCTACTCTCTCCTATGGGGGGTTAGGTTTTAAAGGTTGGAGGGGTATAGTAGGGGGTGAACGGATCCTCTGGTTGCTCACTACCCCACCTAGAAATGGGTTTTCCACCATTGGGGAAGTTCTCTCGTTGAAATGATTCAGCCTCTGTAGGAAAGTCTGCATTTCATCAAACTGGGTTCGAATCTGGTGTTTAACTCCATTGAACTGATTCTGAACAGTGGTGGTAAGGTTCCTCATCTACATCTCCATCATATCCATTCTCTTTTCCAAATCGGTCGACTGTTGGGGTTCAATACTCCGAGGAGTAGATCCCCTTGTCGTAGCACTCGGTGATCCGATTCTAGATCCAGAGCCAGATCCAGATTCGAGGATCATTGAGCTTCTGATTGGTTCGATCGCCGTCGATGGGGGGCTAGGCTCTGATACCATTGACGCAACTTCCTGAGACACAGGGCCTACATCTCTGGTTGGGTTCATTCGAGTGTTCATACGGGCCATGGATTTCGAGGTTTAATTACACTCACACAAGAACAATCACAAGAATTAGAGTAAAACTTGGGAAGTAAGGAAATTAGGGAAACTAAAGAAATTAAGGGAAATAACTCAATATTCTTTCATAGACTAATGGGTTTTACATTTGGCTATCTACATAGCTGATCAGTGATTCAGTGCGCAACGCACGTGCTAGAAATAGTACTAACTGCCAACAGCTCGCTACAGTGATACCCGCCACTTGTTTCTCCTCCGCTCATAGGCTGCCATGTGTTATGTGTGCTGCCTGTGAGAAGCAAACGAAGGGTTTATTCTGCAAACTTCTGTGCTATTATTGAAAAAAAGCCCCTATGAGAAAGAAAATGACCCAAGGACTGATACGCCATCCCCTTTTGAACTGATACGTGCTAGTTTTGGGGAAACGATGCAGATGGCGCGACTGCATCACCCTTTCAGATCCCCTTTGAATTTTGATCAGATCGACCCTTTTCATGTTTCAATTAATCAAGATCCGTTGAATCTCAGGAATTTATTTATATGCATCCTCGATCGAGTTGTTTTATTGTTGATCAAGGTGGAATTAGGGTTTCTGTTGACCAATTTCGAGTCTTGGCCAAGATATATATTAGGTTAGGGTTTCGAGGGGAAATTTGGGATTTTGATTATATCTGTGTTTTTGCTGCCGATTTAGGAGATTACTGATGGATTTAACCTGAGGCTATCATTTGGTTGACTAATTTTAGAAGAATTTTGATTATTTATTTGTTTTTTTAATTTTTTTTTACCAATTTGATTATAGTTACGTTTGGATATGTGAATGATTTTGATTGTTCTGCAACATTCAAACTGTGATTTTTTTTTTTTTTACCATGTTAGATAGAGTAACAACGAATATGTAAATGAACAAGGAAAGGGCCACAAGGTTATTGCTATAAACTAATAGATAACTAGTATACTACGAAAGCTACTATTGTTTGCTTTTTTCATGTCTAAATAGTTTGTTCTTATTTGTATAGTGCAATTCATTGCTCTGCACTGATTTTGGTATGGCTCTTGAAGCCACTTTTGTTTTATTTTCTAAAATAGTTTTATAAATTTTAGTACCACTTTCATGCCAAGAAATTATTCATGTGGCTAAGATATGGAAGTGAAGGAAACCAATGTTTATACAAATTGCTTCTTTTTTCTTTTGCTACAAAAGGGTTTATGACGTGGCTGCGCTCAAATGTTGGGTACATCAACTCTTATCAATTATTTAAGCATGTTTGATGGAAATAAGGCTTTTCATTAAAATTCCACCCCCCTTGTACTAGAATGTTTGGCTCATGTTTGATTTTCATGTAGTTGGATAATTGCGCAATGAGCTTCAGAAAATGAAAAACATGAGTAGGCAAGAATATGAAGCCTGCTTGAGAAGGTAACGTGAACTGTTTGGTGTAAATATCATTACTTCCAAATTTTATTCTCTATGTATCTAATTCTCCATTATATATTGATAATGCAAGAAAAGTTATGATTTTCTTGAGGAAAGGAGTAACTAGGCCTGCGTTGCTATTATTTTATCAACCTGTGAACATTATATTCTTCAATCACAATTATTTAATGAGTTTCTTACTATATGTAGTCAGGTAGACATGATCGACAAGATGGCAGGTTTGAACAAGGAGGGTTTCAGAAAACAACGATCTTTATCGAAGAAGCTTCAGTAAGTTCCTTTTCTTCTATTAATAAATCCATTTGAAATGTAATCCATCTTTTATTTAATTTTCAAGTTAAAGTAATGATGAAATATTTTGCATCGAAAGATAATTCTTTTTACACGCTAACAAAAAAAGGAAGAAAATATTGTAGACCCGAAAGACTCCGACTGATTTGCACCGTGTGAGAGCTTCTTCACTCTCATCATGTGTAACTAGCTACATTCATCCCAAAAAATGTGTCGTAAGTATCATTTTATCAAGTAATTTTCTTTTTCTACATTCTATAACAAATAATCCATATCCTGTTTTTAGAATATGAGGAATTACATTCTAAATAGTTCATAAAATATGGAACACTCATGGCAAATTATAATAGGGTGTAGGAAAAAAACTTTGTAGAATTATGGTCATCCGAAAGTTTGTAGACTTGAAAAATGGTTTATGCTGAATTGGTTTTAGAAGGAATTGTGTGATTAATGTGCTAAAAAAGCATGTGAACCCAAAAGAAAATATGTACGTCAGGCGGAGAAAGTCTTTGATGTTGGATTAGAAAAGGAAAACATTATCCTTCAAAAAGTTGGAGAAAAAGAACTTCAAGAAGTATAGATTAAAAGGAAATTGAATCATTGATTGATTCGTATATAGTGGTCGTCAAATGTTCTTTTATTTCTTTCGAACTTGAATCGAACTTCTTTTAGGATTGCATACTTTATCAGTCATAAGCCACTTTGATATATTGAATGTTTGTGCTCCTTATGCGTTATCTGCTTGTAGATGAATTTGAGACATCTTATATTCCTATAGTGTCATGTTCTTATATAGTTAAAAATGTATAGTAACATGATTGAGTTGTGAATTAAAGTTTGCCAATTGTGCAACTCATAGCAAAATTTGACTTGCTCCACTCAAACCAAAATGCAATTGTGCATTTGTGGAATGGAACACCTACTTAGGTATCATAAATGTTTTTAAATAAACCACATTCATTTTTCATCTATTAAATATTAAATTGCATAAACAAACTACTAATTTTAATGATATTCATTTGTAAAGTACCCCTTAATACCCATTTTCATGTCTTTAGAACTCGCTTTCATTTGCACCTTCCTTGAGGAAAAAAAATAAAATTGACTTGTTATCATTATCACTAACTAAACGTGTATTAATGATTTCTTTTCTGTTTTTGTTGATGTATCAAAATTCAGTTCTTAGCAATTAGGAATTGTTCATAACTAACTATGATTAGCTATGGTTCAATAACACACTAAAATTGTGAACTACAATTTATTTTTCGCATGTAACTAACTATGATCCCTAAAGTCTTCAGCTTTTTCATCTTTTGTTACCAATATTGATTGATATTCTGAATTCATCTTCAATTCTTAACTTTAGTTCTCTTTGTTGGTGTTTTATCCCATTATCCACAGGCTGGTGATCGCAGTAAGATGAAAACTCGAGTGCAAGCCCTTATGTCTATAAGCTTACTGTTCATTAAGCTTATCTTCATGCAATGTAGTCTTGGATTATCTCATTTTCTAATCCAGTAAACATGTTTTGTTTGAATCTTTTATTGAAATATTTTCTAAGATATCCTTATGGTAATATATATCAACTCCTTATTAAGAATGGGTATTGCCTAATATTCTACAGGAAAAGCATCCGCTATTGTAGCTAGGATACATTCTAATATAACACTTTCTTTACGTACTCATTTGCATTTCTTGGTGTGGGTATTGCCTACTACTGGTCTTCTTTTATGTGCAATCCTATCCACTATTTTCCGAAGAGCCAAAGAGTTTCAAAGTCTATTTCTATTAGAAAAGCACCAATAACTTTTTTGAATTTGTCCGAGGAGATCTAGACCCCCAATCTGGTGTGATAACTTATATTCTAGATTTAATCTTAGTCATACCAACCCTAGAATCTCTTATCTCTAATCTTTAATCTCTAATCTCTAATATTATAATGGGAGAGCTGGGGTTGTCATTTGTAGACAACCTGTAATTTGTAGACATTCATTCAACCATCTTATCTTAACCATTCATTTTTAAGTGGGAGTTATATTAACCATTCATTTACTTAACTGTTGTTAGTTACCATAATACCCTCAAAGTTCAAATTTATTTACGACGTAATTATTTACAGAAGTGTCACTAATATAAAATAAAATTTTGTGCCACTAGGGATAATTTGTAAAGAGTATGTGATGAGTAAAGAGAGGTCTCAGGTTCGAGGTCAGATTACATCTTATTATTTACTATTAAAAAAATATTAATTAGAACATACATTGCACGTGCAGATTACTGGTATATTAACTAATCTCCTTGGATAGCTTGCTTTTGTTGTGAGTACATTTGAACTTTTTCCAAATATATTTTGAAGTATAAAGTAAAAAATGGAAAGTCAATTTTGTTATATGCATGTGGTTTATGCCCGTCAATGCCCTTATAGCATCCACAATCATCATTGTTTAAATTATGCATAAATGGATAAATGCATATAGCATTTGGCTATTTTGCTGCAGGCGTCGAATAGTATTTTTTACCAATTTAATTTAAAATAATTAAAATCTCAGATCAGACGGAGCTCGAAGTTGCGTCGGAGGGAAAAAAATATTTTTTAATTGACAGACGGAAGTTCACATTGTGTCGGAGGAGAAAAAAAAACAAAAAAAAAATTTAAAAACCCAACGGACGCAACATGAAGTTGCATCGGAGGATTGCGCATGTGGAGGGACGCAACATGAAGTTGCGTCCGAGGGGTTTTGTATTTTCCACATTTTTTTTATTTGTAAAAAATAATTTTTTTTGGAGCGACGGAACTTGAAGTTGCGTCCTTTAAATTATGCATAATTCTCATATCTGCTCTCATTTATAGCAATCTACTGTAGCAAAATATGCAAAATATGCATATTTAACAAACGACTGCAGCGATATTTTTGAGAAAATATGCATATTATGCATATTTAGCAAACGACTACAGATGCTCTTACCTTCATTTTTTGTTCTGCACATGGATGGATAGTTAATCAAATCACCAGAGCTTCTCCCCAGGGGCCTCATTCTTGGTTGTTGTTCAGGTGGTAAATATAGAAAAAAATCATCAAATACTGCAAAATTAAAATAATATAACAAAACCTCCTTTTTAGATGTAAATTCAACTATCAAATAACAATGAACATGAACACATTTATATTCTTAAAAACTTCCATAATTATTGGTTTGAGGAAAGGTTCAAATTTTACAATCGATATTTGATATCCAATGTAACACGGAAGACTTGAATTAACATTGTCCAAAATCAAGGCTTTACATTCGTTTTGAAACATTTTATGTTCAATAGCAAAACACAATATAATTTGTGATGAAACATGCTCTACTTATATTTTCTGGTATGTACTGGATAATTCTACGATTATTATGTACGTTAATATACAATGCAATACCATATTTTAAGTATATAATACTTAGAGTCTTTAGTATTAAATTTTAAGTATTTTCATAATTAATATATTGTGATTATACTATATATTCACTTGAGTTTTTAATGAGATTTCTTCTATGAATAATTTTCTCAACAACATAAAATATTATTAAAAATATTCAACTAGCACGTCCATCAAGCTGCATGCACTTGGTGCACGAAAAATTTCATATATATATATATATATATATATATATATATATATATATATATATATATATATGAGAAAAAGGGGTATGAGCAACTTGCTCATTTAGTAAATAACCAATTGATGATGTGGCATGCATGTGATTGGAAGATCCTTAAAAGGATTAGTTGTCCAATGTATCACATGCATGCCACATAATCACTTGCTCATTTATTAAATGAGCAAGTTGCTCATATCCCTTTTACCCTATATATACATACATACATATATATATATATGAGAAATGCTCCATTGAAAACGGGTCTGTTTTCAAAGACTCGTAAAAACAGACCCGCTTTGGTTGTATGAACCTAGGCCGTTGTTTGAAACAATGACATAGGTCATAAAAAATTGAATGAACCTAGGCCGTTGTTTGGAACAACGGCCTTTTATCAACAAAGGCCTAGGCTATAAAATTTCGTTGTTTCAAACAAACTAGGTTATAAAAAGCCGTTGTTCCAAACAACGGCCTGGGTTCATTTAATTTTTTATAACCTAGGCTGTTGTTTCAAACAACGGCCTAGCTTCAATCAACTTTTTAGAGCAAATGAGGCGAAGAGTTATTTGGGACAAAATTTTCAAATTACCCCTCTGCCACTTAAGTGAGATGGGTTATGGGCGGGCTCGATCTGATTCGTTGATCAAGACCAAGAGTGATCCAATGGCCAGAATTGTTGTTTTCACGGGTCTGCGAAAATAGACCCGTTTTCAATGGAGCATTTTCAATGGAGCATTTATATATATATATATATATATATATATATATATATATATATATATAGTCCCCTTCGGTTGCACACTACTTTTGGTGAGCACTCCGTGAGCACTCACGAACTAGAGACCCTATGAAAAATCCGAACCGCTCATATTGTTCTATATGCCTTAGATAGCCTAACAATAAAAAATCAAGTAATTTGAAGTTCATTTGCCCATCCATCAAGCTGTTAGAATTTTCAGCCATACAATTTTGTGATGATGTAAATCATGGGCAAATGAACTTCAAATTACTTGATTTTTTATTGTTAGGCTATCTAAGGCATATAGAACGATATGAGCGGTTCGGATTTTTCATAGGGTCTCTAGTTCGTGAGTGCTCACGGAGTGCTCACCAAAGTAGTGTGCAACCAAAGATTTCTATATATATATATATATATATATAGTTTCTTTCCATTGCGAACGGGTCTGTTTGCACATATCCGTTCCAAACTTAGATTTCAGCCATTGGATCGAGTTGATGAAGATCCAATAGCTCAGATCTAACCCGACAAAATTCCCCCTCCCCCCCCCCTCCCCCCGCCTTCACTTAAGTGGTGAGGGGTATACTGAATATTTCACCCCATTATACCCCTTCACCTCTCTCTCTCTCTCTCTCTCTCTCTCTCTCTCTCTCTCTCTCTCTCTACCCGATGCCAAACCCCAACACCCCCGACCTCTGGCGCACCTCCTTCTCCGACTCCCAACCTACTCGAGACCACCTCTCTCTCTTTCACTCCTCCCCCACACTCTCATTCCCATTCCCGACTGAAAACCCAACCCCGAAAACCCAACCCCCAAACCTTCGACCTGACCTCCGCCGCCCCCTACTCCTCATCCCGACCGACAACACCTCTCTCTCTCTCTCTCACTCACCCTAATATCTCTCTCTCTAGTTTCCGAACCCACTGAAACCCTTCCTCCACCAAACTTCGAAAAGATAATCGGGAACTCAAAACCCTAATTCGCTGATTAAATCCGAACACATCGTCAACAACACATACGCCGTATAAATCTCCGCTATGCAAGGTAATTACTAAATCCTAACTTCGTAGTTCTATGAATGTAGATTTGTATGTTTTTTAATTACTTGAATTTATTTTCTGTGATGTGTAATTATGTAGATGTCGTAATTTGTATCTTGTTTTATGATGATTGTAGACAATAGAATTGTAGACGTAGTTCTTGTTGTTTGCTCAAATTGTAAACATAGTCATAGTTTTTATTGTTCGATATTAGTAAAAGCGATACACGAAAGTATCTTGAGAAAAAAGCGATATACAGCCTGTATGTTGCAAAGCGTGAGTCGAAACTCACCTCTAAAAGTTGTATTAGCTTGTGTGTGGTAAATCCAATCTACTCGCAAAGTTTCGAAATTTTTTGTTGTCGTTTGTGCGGTTTTCAAGCGTATCAAACCAACAACAGCTAAAACAACTCCTATTTTGGATATTTTGAGTACGAATATGTGAGAAAACCGCACAAACAACATCCAAAAATTTTGAAAACTTTGCCAATTGGTCGGATTCACCACACACAAGTCAACGCAACTTCTAGAAGTGGGTTTCGACTCACGGTTTGTGAGATACGGCCGTGTGTCGCTTTCATTTGGTTTTTCGTGAATGAAAGTGATACATGGCCGTATCTCACAAACTGTGAGACGAACCTCGCCTCTAGAAGTTGTGTTGGCTTGTGTGTGGTGAGTCTGAACTACTCGTAAAGTTTCAAAAATTTTGGATTTCGTTTTTGTGGTTTTATATGTTTTCATAATAATAAAACTAAAACTTAAAACATTTTGTGTACGAATTTGTGAGAAACCGCACAAACGGCATCCAAAAATTACGAAACTTTGCGAGTAGGTCCAATTCACAACATAACACAACTTCTAGAAGTGAGGTTCGACTCGCGGTTTGTGATACGGCCGTATATCGCTTTATTTGGTTTTTATTGAAATAAAGCAATACATTGCTGTATCTCGCCAACCATGCGTCGAAACTGACTTCTACAAGTTGTAATAGCTTGTGTGGGGTGGATCAGACGTACTGGCAATGTTTCAAAATTTTTGGTGGCTCTTTGTGCGGATTTCCCACTTATCTTGTTTTGTATCTATATATATGCAAATAGAGTGATTTAGTGTATATGATTAGTGTATTAATAATTGTCGTACTATTTTTTATGTTAGATATGGACAATGATGAAGAAAATTATGTTGCCGACAATAATTTTGTCTGCCCCACAAGAAAGTGGTGATTCTAGGCTGCAAGTTGATGAGCACCTCAAACCAAATATAGGTATGACGTTTCATACTTTAGATGAAGTCGAGAAATTTTATATGTCATATGTTAGATGTGCGGGATTCTCAATGCATAAGAGTGTGAATAAATACAAGGGAGCCGAGGTAGTTGATAAGTCATATTTATGTAATAAAGTCGGGGAATCACCGAGTCAGCCTAATGTTGCTAGACGGGGAACTATTTCTAGAACGGATTGCAAAGCATTCGTTCGTGTAATACTAAACGAAGAAAGTAATACATAGGTTTGTCATTCTTTTCATGAACCACACAATCACGAATTTATTTCACCCGGTAGAAGACATATGTTGCCCCGAAACCGTACTGTGTCGGAATTGTTTGGTGTATGCCCTAGAGGCCAACCATATATATTGACCTTGCTTTGCTAGTTTACATTGTATCATTACATTTATTTCATATATGAGACATTTTAGTTATTGTGTAGTTTATTATGATTAAATGAACATAGTAAAGTCCTTAGAATAGTAGGTTTAATACCATGGAACATCAAGTGCATGACTTGACTATGAGATCCTATTGGTTAAAATTAGAACATTATTCTTAAATGTCCCTAGTCAAGTATGTAGATTCTTGATTTTGATGACTACAACACGATTCACATATGTTCTATTTTACATGTCTCTTGCAGTGTGTACTCCAAGCTTTCAAGGCTCAAGATCAAGCTACAAGACATGAGTCATGCAGAGCTTCAAAGTTTTTCTAAGTTACAAGCTCAAGAACAAAAGAGTGGTTTGTTGTACAAGTTGTAATCTTTTGTTTTGTTTGCTTAGAAATTTTGTAATAGACTTAATTCACACACTCACACATCCCCTAAGATAAAGATAAAGTTTATTTAAATAAAAAAAGTCAAATTCAAGCTGGTAAGGGTTCAGCTGTCAAAGTACCAGTCGACTTACTTAGATAAGCAGTCGACTGTTCAAGTACGAAACAATCTGAACTTACTCAAGCTCTGACCAGTCGACTCCTTTGGCAACCCAGACGACTGTTCGAGCAACTTTGATAGTTTTCTGAAAGTTTAAAATTTGATTTTCGAATTCAAATCTTTTCTGCCATTTTTTGGCAGTTGGCTAAACTGTTTTCTAACGTCTTTGAAGTCTTTGCTTTATAAATAGAGTTCAGATTGCAATTGGAAAAGGTTACCCATTACATTTAATCAAGTCTTTGCTTTTGTGAAAAAGAGTTCTAAGTTTTCAAGCAACTCTCACTTTGTTAGACTTGGTTCTCTAATTTCAGTCTTGCATAAAAACGATTAAGTTCAAGACTGCGATTAGAAATTGACCTATAGCCTGAATACAAAAAGCACACTCAAAACTCAAGGCTTTAGGTGTTGTAATCTTCTATTTCTTTTTTGTTCACTCTCGGATTGTGAAAGTGGTCCTCTCGGTTGGAGAGAAGGGCTCTTGGTGTAGAGTCAGTGTTCACTCTAGGTTGTAGAGTGGGGTCTTTCTCTCTTTAGAGGTGAGAGAGGTCTACGGGTTTGGCATAGTTGTTGCCAAAGGTCGTAGGGTATTCTTGTAAATCTTTTCAAGAATAGTGGAATATCTCAAGTGGGTTGCTTGGGGACTAGACGTAGGTCGGGAGGACCAAACCAGGATATATCGCTGTGTTAGCATTGTTGATTCTTTGTGGTTTGATCTCTCTAACTTGCAATTTTAATTTTGCTACATTTTATAGTTTATCTGTTTCTGATCAGTCGACCGATTGTCCTATTAAGTCGATTTACAGTTTCGTTGTTCCTCTATTTGATAAACTCTTTTTTATCTGTCGATTCAGTCGACTGGTTTGTTTTTCCAGTCAACTGAACAGTAGTTTCAAAGTTAAATAATTTTTAGTTTTTACATAACACTATTCACCCCCCCCCCTCCCCCCTCTGGTGTTATTTGCCTTGCATACAGGATCCAACACTTGGTATCAGAGCCTGGTTAATCGCAATGGCATCTACTTTTTTTTCAAATGCAAATCAATACCACAAAGGTCAATCTACACAAAGGTTGCCTCTCTTTGATGGAACAAACTACAACTACTGGAAATGTAGAATGAAGATTTACTTACAATCCATCAACTATGAAATTTGGAACATGACCGAGATGGAGTTTACGTTGCCTACTCTTCCTTATGCTCAATGGAATGACGATATGAATAGTAATACCATGAACAATGCAAAGGCGATGAATGCTCTCTTTTGTGCACTTACCAAAGAAGAATTCAATCGTGTGTCAACCACAACAACGACATACCAAATATGGCATACTCTTGAGCTAACACATGAAGGCACAAATAAGGTCTTTTCTTGTTCACAGGTTCGAGATGTTCCGAATG
The DNA here is from genome assembly GCA_017893485.1 of Hemerocallis citrina. Classification (NCBI taxonomy): domain Eukaryota; kingdom Viridiplantae; phylum Streptophyta; class Magnoliopsida; order Asparagales; family Asphodelaceae; genus Hemerocallis; species Hemerocallis citrina. Next base: position 126,044,317 of record CM030363.1, on the reverse strand, counting down.
AAAGAGAATGAAAGTGTATCGGAGATGATAACAAGATTCACCGACATCAAAAAATCCCTTGTGGCTCTTAGCAAAATATATATGCAAGCAGAGATGGTGAGAAAGGTTCTTCGCGTTCTTACCCCCGAATGAGAAAAGAATACTACCGCAATTGAAGAAACCAATGATTTAACACAACTTTCGCTTGAAAATCTTGTTGAAAATCTAATGGCTTATGAAGTACAATTGGAGGAGCGCAAGAGAACTTAGAACCGCAGCAAGCCAAAAAGAAAACTCTTGCTTTCAAGGCTATGTCTGAATCAGAATTGATGAAGATGATGAAGAAGAAATGGCTATGTTCACAAGGAAATTCAAAAAATTCCTTCGCAAAGGTAAATTTAATTCAAGATTAAAGGATACTAATGAGCCTCCTACCTGTTTCAAATGCAATAAGATAGGTCACATGAAGAAGAAATGTCCATTGGAGAATGCAAAGTCTAAAGACAAAGTTTTAAACTTCAATAAGGACAAACCTACCAAGAACAAGTACATGAAAAACAAGAAGGTCTACCAAGAAACGTGGGATGATAGTAATTCATCTTTGGAAGAAGAAAATGATGAATCTAATGAAGTTGCAAACGTGTGCTTCATGGCAAATCAAAGCGATGTAAGTGATAGTATAGATTCTAGTGAGTTGTTAGAAGCTTTCAATGAAATTTTGCAAGAATTAAAAAAGGAGAAAAAAATGTAAGAATCTAGAGAAAGTTAATCAAACTCTTTCTCAAGAAAATCTTGATTTACAAGTTGAAGTCAAGTCTTTAACTTCTCGTATTTCCAACTTGGATATAGATCTTATATCTCTAAAAAGGAATTATGAAGAGATATCTAAGAATGTATCTAAGTTCAATAAGAGAAAAGATAATTTAAATGAAGTTCTTCAAAATCAAGTTCAGTCTAATAAAAGATTTGGACTTGGTTTTTAAAAAAACTCTTGAAAAATGTCATTCTTCTAACAACACTAGTAATAACAAGCTTTATTCTGCTCCTAGTGTAAAGAATAAGTTATATGACTTCTTTGAAAAGCCAAAAATTCTTGTTAATCATGAAAATGAAAAGTTTTTCGAAAAGATCAGTCGACTGGATTCTCAAATAAGTCGCATGTCCAGAAAAATGAAGTCTTATTCGAAAAGACAACAGCCTCATATAAGTTGACTAGTTTTGCCACCCAGTCGACTGAAGTCACAAAACGATCGATTGATGAGTAAAAATAAGTCGACTGGATAGTGTAAAAATATTTGGGTTCCAGTTAACTTGTATCTAAACAAAAGGATTTCTTATATAAATTCCTTTGTAAATAATGTGTGTAATTTTGTTAATTTTAAACCTGCATATGGGGGTAAATCAAACTCACTTTGGGTTTGGTTTCCCAAGCACTAATCTTTCTCGGACCCAATGAAAAATGTATCATATTCACAAATAATATTTTGTAGGTACCTAAAAGGGAACAATGGATACTTGACAGTGGATGTTCTAAACACATGACTGGCCATGCAAACTTGCTCTCTTCCATTCAAGATATAGATGGAGGAACCGTTACATTTGATGACAATAACAAAGGAAAAGTCATTGGAATAGGCATGGTTGGTAAGAATACCACTCCTATCATTGAAGATGTATTCTTAGTTAGTAGTTTAAAGCATAACCTGTTAAGCATTAGTCAATTATGTGGTAAGGGTTATAAGATAGTGTTTGGAAAAAAATGCATGCTTGATTTATGATTCTTCTTTGAAAAATGTGATTTTTCAAGGTATTAGAAAAAATAACATATATGAACTTTGTTTAAAAATAATTGAGTTTTCAGATGATTTTTGTTTAGTTGCCTCGAACAACGATTCTTGGTTTTGGCATAAAAGATTTGGACATGTAAACATGAAAAATATCGCTAAACACTCTAAGAATAACCTAGTTAAAGGATTGCCTAAATTATCTTTTAAGAAAGATAAAATATGTGATGCATGTCAACTAGGGAAACAAGTAAAATCCACTTTTAAAACAAAGGAAATAATTTCTACTAGTAGGCCTCTCGAATTGATCCATATGAATTTATTTGATCCTATTAGAGTCGCTTCCTTAAAGAAAAGTAGATATGTATTTGTTTTAGTCGATGATTATTCAAGGTTTACATGGGTATTTTTCTTAAGACTTAAAAATGAAGCTTTTGAAGAATTTGCAAATTTCTACAAATGTGTTCAAAATCAAAAATCTCTAGCCATAGTCACTATTAGCAGTGATCATGGTGGAGAATTTGAGAATGAAATATTTTCAGAATATTGCAACAAGAATGGTATAACACATACTTTTGCATTTCCTAGAGCTTCACCACAAAATTGAGTAGTTGAAAGAAAGAATAGGACTTTGCAAGAATGTGCACGTACCATACTTGTTAAAAGTAATTTGCCTAAATACTTCTGGGCTGAAGCTGTGTCTACAGCATGTTATCTCTTAAATCTAATACTAATTAGGCCAAAGCTTAAGAAGACTTATTTTAAGTTATTTTTTGAACGTATTCCTAAAGTTTCTTATTTTAAAGTATTTGGTTGTAAGGGTTTCATATTAAACACAAAAGATAACTTAGATAAATTTGATGCTAGATGTAATGAAGGTATCTTCATTGGATATTCACATAGGAGTAAGGCATATAGAATTTTCAATAAGTCATCTTTGACTATTGAAGAATCTATGCATGTTTCTTTTGATGAATCTTTACCTTCATCTAGTGTTATTCAAGATGATGAATTGTATCTTCACCACTAGATAACATTGTTAAATCACTTGAGCAAACTACTCTAGATAAGTCGACTGATGGACTTCATAAGTCGACTGATGTGTTGAATTAGTCGGCTGATGGGTTCATTAAGACGACTGATCCTGTAGAGATAACTCCAACTTTACCAAAGTTATTTGTTGAAGTTTGAAATCATCCTCATGACTTAGTTATTGGTGACATCTCACATGGCATTCAAACAAGATCACACTTTAATATGATTTCTTATGCCGCCTTCTTATTGAATTTTGAACCAAAAAATATTCAAGAAGCATGTGAGAATGAATTTTAGTTGAATGCTATGCAAGATAAACTTAACCAATTTGTAAGAAATGATGTATGAGATATAGTTCCACAATCCCCTGATCATACTATTATTGGTACCAAATGGGTATTTAAAAATAAGTTAGATGAATCAGGATAAGTTGTTAGGAATAAGGCTAGACTAGTTGCTCAAGGATATAACCAAGAAGAAGGAATTGATTTTGATGAAACATATGTTCCTTTTGCTAGACTAGAATCAATTAGAATTTTGTTATTTTTGCATGTTTTATGAATTTCATACATTTCAAAATGGATGTTAAAAGTGCTTTTTTGAACGGTTTCATTAAGGAGAATGTTTATGTTAAGCAACCACCAGGTTTCAAATATGAACAATTACCCAGCCATGTTTTTAAATTAAAAAAGGCTTTATATGGTCTTAAACAAGCACCTCGTGCTTGGTATGATTGTCTAAAAACTTTTCTTTTAGAAACAGGGTCTGAAATTGGTAAAGTAGCCACTACATTGTTTATTAGGAAAATAAAATCAGACATATTAATCATACAAATCTATGTAGATGACATAATTTTGGATCAACTAACAGTAATCTATGTCAAGAGTTTGCTACTACCATGCAAAATGAGTTTGAGATGAGTCGCATGGGGACATCAAATAAAACAGTCTCAAAATGGCATATTTATTAATGAAGAAAAATATGCTAAGGAATTACTCAAACGAATTGGCATGGATGGCACTAGTAGTAAGACCACACCTATGGCTACTACTACTACACTTGACAAAGATGAATTAGGTAAGAGTGTCGATCAAAAGCTCTATTGAGGTATGATTGGCTCACTCTTATATATAACTGCTAGTAGACCATATATTATGTTCAGCGTATGTTTGTGTATCAGTCTGATCCAAATAATCTCACTTAAAAGCAGTGAAATGGATTTTAAGATATATTAAAGGCACGTCTGAATATGGTTTATTTTATCCTCGCACTAAAAAATTTCAGTTACTATCTTATAGTGATGTTGATTTTGCTGGAAGTAAAACCGACCGCAAAATTACTAGTGGAACCTGTCATTTTTTGGGACATTCTCTAGTATCTTAGTGTAGTAAAAGCAAAATTCTGTATCTCTATCTACCACAGAGGCTGAATATATTGCTGCAAGTTTGGCTTATGCTCAAATCTTATGGATGAAACAAACTCTTTTAGATTATGGTATTTTTTTCAAAACCTTCTATATTGTGTGATAATACCAGTGCCATTTATTTGTGTAAGAATTCGGTTCAACATTCACGTACGAAACATATTGATATTCGACATCATTTTCTACGTAATCGTATTTTAAAAGGAGATATCTTATTGGAGTTTATTTCCACTGATAAACAAATAGCGGATATTTTTACCAAACCATTGAAAGAAGTCATTTTTATCAAATTTAGACGAGAACTAAGAATTTGCTCATATCCTGATATTTCCTAAATAATTTTTTTTTTTTTGTCTAAGTCGACTTAGTTAGTTTTTCGGTCGACTTATACCGAGCTTATCTATTTGTTTTCTTCTCTTGATTTTTTTTATGACCAGTCGACTGTCTTGCTTTCACAGTCGACTGACGATACTTTATAAAACTGTTTATTATTAGATTTATTTTGCTCTCGCCTCAGTCGACTTCCCGCAATGCCAGTCGACTTTCACTAGTGTGTTCAGATTTCTTTTAAACTGAATCATCACTTGTTGGAGTTTCTTTTTAGACCCGACCCGTTCCACTTTTACTCTCTATGCGATCTACACCTTCAATCCATCCTTTCTTTTAATCTCCACCCATAATGTCTTGTAAAAACCCTAGCCTCTTTTCACTTTCCCCTTTTTCGAAGGCGACGATTGATGTTGCTTTTCTTTATTTTGCAATATGTTTTCTATGTTTGTAAGATTGCTGTATCTCGCAAATCATGAGTCGAAACTGACTTCTACAAGTTGCAATAGCTTGTGTGGGGTGGATCAGACGTACTGGCAATGTTTCAAAATTTTTGGTGGCTCTTTGTGTGGATTTCCCACTTATCTTGTTTTGTATCTATATATATGCAAATAGTGTGATTTAGTGTATATGATTAGTATATTGATAATTTTAGTACTATTTTTTATGTTAGATATGGACAATGATGAAGAAAATTATGTTCCCGGCAATAATTTTGTGTGCTCACAAGAAAGTGATGATTCTAGGCTGCAAGTTGATGAGCACCTCAAACCAAATATAGGTATGACGTTTCATACTTTAGATGAAGTCGAGAAATTTTATACGTCATATGTTAGATGTGCGGGATTCTCAATGCGTAAGAGTGTGAATAAATACAAGGGAACCGAGGTAGTTGATAAGTCATATTTATGTAATAAAGTCGGGGAGTCACCGAGTCAGCCTAATGTTGCTAGACGGGGAACTATTTCTAGAACGGATTGCAAAGCATTCGTTCGTGTAAAACTAAACAAAGAAAGTAATAGATGGGTTTGTTATTGTAACCACTATTTTTCCTATTTTGGATTTTTATTGTATTTTTTATTTTCTTTCTTGATTATTGTATCTGGATTCTTTCTATTATATAATTGTTTGCTTTTCTTGGGTCCATTTATTTTCTTTTGATCATTATGTTCTCTATTTTTTTTTGGCTCATTGCAAATTTTGCTCTTCGTGATTTGAGTTTGAGTTGTTTCGCTATATGTTCATCTCATTGTTTTATGCTTGTTCATCTCTTTTTGGAGCCTAAATCTGTACCCTAAACCCACAAACCCGCAACCCAAAATCCCAATTTCTTAATCCCTATAAATACCCTATTAAATAAACCCTAATTATATATCCCTCTCTCTCGCCACCGCTTTCTCTCTCCCCAATCCCGCTCCCCTGTTTTCGTCTTCAACCCCAACCGACCCATTCCTGTCGCTCCTACTGCCCTTCCGATCGCCATCTCCGACCACCACCCTCGTCATCACCTTCCCCTCGTCGCCTGCATCCCTATCGTCATCGCCATTACCCTTCATCCCCATCGTCTTCACATCCCGCTTGAACCCAATGCCTCCCGCTCAAAACCCATCGCCGCTCCACCACTCCTCACCGCTGTCTCGTCTTTGCCCCTCCGTGCACCCCCCGCAACTACCGCAGATCCCTCACCACCCTCGTCGTCGTCGTCCTGAGCCCGAACGCCCCTTGCCGTCTCCTTCTCTGTTTCGTCAAGAAACAGAGCAACAGTCGAGTGTCGAAGCCCTAGTCAATGCATCGCTTCCCGACCGCAGCACCGCTGCCAGTCGTCCCAAGCACCCTCGCCGCCAGTCGTCCTGAGCACCCTCTCGATCAGTCACCACAGTTGCCATCGCCGTCTTCCACCGTCGCTCTCTCTGTCGCGTTGGAGAAGGAGAGGCATAGTGGGTGCTTTTTGGTGCTTGCTGTTGTGCTGAGTAGGGGATCCGCTACTGTGTGTGGCTGATCCGGTGTTGGAGTATTGGTGTTTTGCTGTCTTGTTGTTTTGGCATTTTGCATGTAGCTCACACGTGCTTCCATGATCGTGGTTCGTCGCCCGGGATTCTCATCCCATTATTCTAAATATTTGAATTTACTAATTAACAGGCAAGTCTCTTCTTGAACTAGTTGTTTGTTTTGTTCAAGACTTCTTTGATCTCTGCAAGTAGATCCAGTCATTTTCTTTATCTTACTGTTTTTTGAAATTTCGTTAAGTCAATTGAGGGTTTACATGAGCTAACCCGAGATATTCTTAACATTGTACTGCTATCTTTGATCTAGAACCTAGTCCCCCTTGAATCTTACATATGCACAATTACATGAAAAATAACTAGATCCATGTGACAAACTTGTTTGATGAATTATATACATTAGATAGAATTGAATTGATGAATTGATTACCATGCCTGTGAAATTGCATCTAAGAAACTAAAATTATGCGTGTTAAACATCTATTGGCACTTTAACTATTAATTAGCCTAAATTGTATGATTATATGATTAAATTGTTGCCTATTCATGTCAAAATAAATTCTGGACTGCTGTGTGTTCCATTTTGAATCAGATTTTCGATCATGTTGCTGTCGTATTTTGAAATAGCTTTCTGAACATAAAATTTAGCCCCAGATGTCTAGTTTACTAACCGTTTTATGGATTTGAATTCCGATGTGTAATCTGTTAGATATCATGATTTTAGTATAGCTGTGTCAGAATTTCAGATTCATAAATTCATGCGTATCTTTCTGTTTCAGAATTTAATTAAACTTGTTAAAAGTAAAATAAAAATATGAAATATATTTGTCTAAACCTAGACATCTGTAGGAACTACCCTGAATTTTTATAGATTTATTTGATAAGGTTTCTTACCTAAAACAAATAGGTGAACACAATTTATAACTTACTGCCTGAACATAAAATCTGAAAAGAATAGGATTTTCACCCTAGTTTCTGTAGCTTTTATATGTCATATATATATTCGCTGGAACCGACAGAGAGTCTACTTTCTAGAATTTCTGACGGATCCATATTTTCTTCTCTGTAGTAGCGGTAATCTGTGTTTTTGTACAGCAAGGTCATGCTGTCCAGATTATGTGATTGTGCTAATTTAATATGTTTGCTTCATGATTTCTCTGTAATGAATAGAATTAGTCACACCTAGTATAATACAACATTGAAACCTTATTGCATGCTCACATAGGATAAAATAAAATGATAACAAGCCGGGGAATTATGGGCTGACTTGGTAGTGAACAATCGAAAACTGTACTTGGTCGGGCCCTACTGCTTGACTGTATAGATGGCCATAAAATACCAACTAATAATCACTGACACTGAACATTAAACACTTATTACTGGGCCATATACACGAACTGTGAATTTACCATCAGTTTAAAGCGTACACTATGTGCTTGCGTCGAACCTGTGGAATGGGACGCAGTAGTACGTGCACTAGATAGATTTATAAAATGATTAATAACCTGCATTTATCATCTCATGCTTGATCATGTATTGAACTTGACTTTACATCACTCATTACATGTATGATTAATTGTAAACCTTTGATATTATTGCCTGCCTTTGGTTTGTTCTTTGACTTTGATCCTAACACTTTTCTTTGATATACATGCTTCCTTTATCCTCTATTTCTCTCTACTTGCTGTCCACGACTTGCTTTACGGACATTATTTTCTTTCTTTTTAGATCAAGAATTTACAGGTACTGAATGAACTATACAAGAAAGAATTGGTGAGCAATAATTCTAGAGATGGAGCTGAATTGCGCTACTTAAATCTATTTACTGCTAGATTATTTCTTTGAACATTGTTATGACTTTGTACTTTGTTTTGGGCTTATGTTCCCGGAGTTTGTTTTATTCCCAGATGTTGGATATTGTGTTGGATATTATTATTGTTGGATTATTTCATTTATTATTGAAGTTATCTTTGATTCATGTGGTTATATCTTTCTTGTATGGCTGTGTTTAATATTTCTTATTGCTGAGTTAGTCTGGTACAGCTTATGGATGATGGATAATTATTCGCTGGGCCTACGTTACGTACTCGTATTCCGTATTTTGGGAAGCAGAGCGTGACAGTTAATCTTTTCATGAACCACACAATCACGAATTTATTTCACCCGGTAGAAGACATATGTTGCCCTGAAACCGTAGTGTGTCGGAATTGTTGGTGTATGCCCTAGAGGCCGGCCATATATTGACCTTGCTTTGCTAGTTTACACTGTATCATGACATTTATTTCATATATGAGACATTTTATTTATTGTGTTGTTTATCATGATTAAATGAACATAGTAAAGTCCTTAGAATAGTAGGTTTAATACCATGGGACATCAAGTGCATGACTTGACTGTGAGATCCTATTGGTTGAAATCAGAACATTATTCTTAAATGTTCCCAGTCAAGTATGTAGATTCTTGATTTTGATGACTGCAACATGATACACATATGTTCTATTTTACATGTCTCTTGCAGTGTGTACTCAAAGCTTTCAAGGCTCAAGATCAAGCTACAAGACAAGAGTCATTCAGAGTTTCAAAGTTTTTCTAAGTTACAAGCTCAAGAACAAAAGAGTGTTTTGTTGTACAAGTTGTAATCTTTTGTTTTGTTTGCTTAGAAATTTTGTAATAGCCCTGATTCATACACTCACACATCCCTTAAGATTAAAATAAAGATTATTTAAATAAAAAAGTCAAATTCAAGCTGGTATGGGTTCAGCTGTCAAAGTACCAGTCGACTTACGTAGATAAGCAGTCGACTGTTCAAGTGCGAAACAATCTAAACTTACTCAAGTTCTGACCAGTCGACTCCTTTGGCAACCCAGTCGACTGTTCGAGCAACTTTGACAGTTTTCTGAAAGTTTAAAATTTGATTTTCGAATTCAAATCTTTTCTGCCATTTTTTGGCAGTTGGCTAAACTATTTTCCAACGTCTTTGAAGTCTTTGATTTATAATTAGAGTTCAGATTGCAATTGGAAAAGGTTACCCAATACATTTAATCAAGTCTTTGCTTTTGTGAAAAAGAATTCAAAGTTTTCAAGCAACTCTCACTTTCTTAGACTTGGTTCTCTAATTTCAGTCTTGCATAAGAACGATTAAGTTCAAGATTGCGATTAGAAGTTGACCTATAGCCTCAATACAAAAAGAACACTCAAAAATCAAGGCTCTAGGTGTTGTAATCTTCTATTTCTTTTTTGTTCACTCTCGGGTTGTGAGAGTGGTCCTCTCGGTTGGAGAGAAGGGCTCTTGGTGTAGAGTCAGTGTTCACTCTAGGTTGTAAAGTGGGGTCTTTCTCTCTCAAGTGGTGAGAGAGGTCTACGGGTTTGGCATAGTTGTTGCCAAAGGTCGTAGGGTATTCTTGTAAATCTTTTCAAGAATAGTGGAAAATCTCAAGTGGGTTGCTTGGGGACTAGACGTAGGTCAGGAGGACCGAACCAGGATATATCACTGTGTTAGCATTGTTGATTGTTTGTGGTTTGATCTCTCTAACTTGCAATTTTAATTTCACTGTATTTTATAGTTTATCTGTTTCTGATCAGTCGACTAATTGTCCTACTAAGTCGACTTACAGATTCGTTGTTCTTCTATTTGATAAACTCTTTTTTATCTGTCGATTCAGTCGACTGGTTTGTCTCTCCAGTCGACTGAACAGTAGTTTTAAAGTTAAATAATTTTTAGTTTTTACATAACACTATTCAACCCCCCCTCTAGTGTTATTTGCCTTGCATACAGGATACAACAAAGTATTATTATGAATTAGGACAATAATAATACACATAGACTAGTATGTGTGTAGACTGATGACTATATCTCATGGGTCATGGATATGAGATATCAAGTCTTCACATGGGTACATATTAGAGTAATAATGTATTGTACATATTAGAGTAATAATATACTGGACTGACCCACCATGAGAAAACTGCATGGATCGTTAAGTGAGTGTCATGAGGATTCTCACAGTGACCATGGTGTACGTGGTCCTTTAACTTAAAGTCATTACGATTCCCTACATAAGAAGTAATATGTTTTAATACCGTCAAACGTCGCATGTGATAAGGTGATTATAAAGTCAACTATTGGACATACTATGAACATGCGGAGGGATGTGAGTGACTTAGATATTATTTGTCCCTCATACATAACGGGTGTGATATCTTCATGCCCCTTGATTGAGTGAGACTGCAAAATACATGGTCGTGCTCAAATGAGTCAAATAAGTCTACTCGGACATCAAGAAACCAAATATTGAACTATACAAGGGTGAAAAGCTTCATGCCTTGTGGTCAATTAAGATATCTGGATAAAAGGACTAGACTACATAGTAACATCGGTCACTGATAGATTATGTCAAATCATTGGTATTCCCGTTACTTGAGTAGCAGTGATGTATTGCTAGATACCGCTCACTGTTTGTAATACTAAAATAGGATTTTAGTATTACGGTCAACGTAATGGGAACCTACAGGGTCACACATTTAGAATGGATCGAAATTGGAATTTAAATTCATAAGATGAATTTATTTGTGAATCCAAGACTTGGACTCCCAACATTGGCTGGCAAAATTAATTAGATCAAATGGGCAAACCAAAATTAGAAGTCCCACACATTCTTCTTGAAGCATCAAACCCAAAAGAAGTACTCTTTACATGATTTTGTTGTTATCTTTGATAGAGTCTTAGCAAGGAAAAGACACAATGAACTTCAAGAAAATCATCGTAATCATGAAAAGAGACCAAAATTGAGAACCCAATGGGCTTTGGAACAAAAATGGTGTGAATCTACACAGTGAAGATTTTCTACAAATTTCAAGATGAAGTACATAAAACCTATTATTTAATGTGACTTTCGCTGCTGATTTTGAAACACCAGATATTCCACTTTTCCATGTGAAGTTTTGTGGAAATTTATAACCAAGGAGGTTGATTCAATTTTGTAAACTCCGTTAAATGGCTACTTGTAGTTGTCTCTTGTTTCATTTCATAGGCATTCCTCGCAAACATATTTTGACGGTTCTTCGGTTCATCCATCACACTGCACTTCCGGACCAATATATTATAAAAAGATGGACCTGAGATGTCATGAGAAGAAGCTATACATCGTTCACAATGGTACTAGCGACAATTTTGCTTCTCGCTATTGTGAATTGAGCCATCACTCATAATAGATGGTCGATCTTGGTTGTTCTTCCGATTAAAGTTACAAATACATGCTCGACCATATGCTTAAGAGCATTGAAGGCATTTCCCATATGCAACCAAGAATTAGCGAGCATCCATAAAGTAGTACACAACTCGAGAGTAGTGAACAACATGCTGAAGGCAGTGAACATGCACATGAAAAAGACATGAATATGTCTCATGTACTGTTGGGGGACCCTCGACAGTGCATTACAAAGAGAATGGATAGCGGGAAGAGATTGAAGCCAACAAGAAAGCAACTTCACCGAAAACCTAGACGGTTCAATGCATGCAACATGTGAGGAACCAGACACGATTCAAGAAATTGTCCAAACATAGTTGCTAGGTAATATATATATTTTTAGTTAGAAAATATAGACTCACCCAATCTTGCTTTTTTAGGTTGACTAACTCAATCCTGTCATTTATTTATCGGGTCCAATGCATATAAAGAAGATCCAACCGGTGAAGAGAATGCTAATGAAGAAGGTGATGATTTGTTGTGAGGTAAATTTCTTATTATGCATGTAAAATTCAAGTTCTGGTATTTTTTTCATCTGCTGCGAAATTTAAGATTTTTGAAGTTTTATGTTGTAGGTTTTGATTGGAACATGATATTGCAGAAGGAAGCTTGATCTTCAAAGAGATTTATATTTCTTAAAGTGTATATATGTTCATGTAATTTCTTTTTTGAAACGGTGCTAAGTTGAGAAATGTAATTCAAGTTATAAGTTTAATTTTGTATATGTAATTGTATTTGCTTACTTGTGTATTGTTATTATTGTTGATGGAAAGTGAATGTATTGTAAAAGTTATTGTTGTTATTGTTGAAGATGAATGAGATAAGAATGTGGGATGGATGAGAATGCTAAGTTGATGTAGTTGTTGTTATTTCTGAAATTGCTTTGAAGTTGAAAATTTTTGTGCACATGATGTCGATGTATGCAGATGTATGCTGCTGTGTGTTTGTGTTTTTTTTTCTTTTTTGATTTTTCGCACATAACCTAACCCACTATTGGAAACAACGCATTGCGCACACTTAACCTATTATCGCGATTAGCGGGTTAAGTATAAAAAATCCACTTGAGACTTGATTTTTGGATGAAATTTTGTACAAATTCATCGTATACCTAACTCGTTATTGGCGATAATGGGTTAGGTTAAATAAACCTTTTATCACAAATAATGTATTTAGTGGAAGAATTCTAACTAAGATTTTGATTTTTTGATGAAAATTGGTATAGAGATTCAAAGTCTGTGAAAATAATTCAACCTAACTGTTATTGGAGATAATGGGTTAACTTCACCCATTATCTCCAATAACGGTTAGGTTGTATTATTTTCACAGAGAATTCGAATTTTAGGTAAATTTAGCCTGATGCTCTGTGTAAATAATTCAACGTAACCTATTATCTACAATAACAGTTTACGTTCAATTATTTTCAGACTTGAACTTGCCATATGCCCCCCCCCCCCCCCCCCCCCCCTCTGAGTTTTTAATAAAAAATCAAGGTTAAAGGGGGGTGTTGTTTATGTAGTAATGTGAATAGATCATTTTTTGCCTTTTTTTTTCAAAATGTGATGACATCTCTTAGGATTGGGGTGAACACTTCTAATGGGATCATGTAAATCCTAAGAAAAAACTCTGTTAAAGAGAGCAAGAGTTCTTTTATTATATTTGATCTAACATGAAGCCATTCTTTCACAGAACTAATTATAACCTAGATCGTTGTTTCAAACAACGGCCTAGTTCAAAATCTTCAGCATAAGAAGTTTTTTTCCTTCCAAGTCGAACCCATAACCCTAACCCTAACCCTAACTCTTACATATTAGCTTTGATTATTTGATTGCTTCATTTGTTTGATTTGTTGATTTTTTAAAATTAAATTGATTTTTTGGTTATTTTAACTGATAATTTTTTAAAAAGTTTGATTAATAAATTAATTTTTCGTATTTTTTAATTATTTGGATTAGTGCTACGATTAGGGTTAGGTAGTTATTGAAGGGCAGGGTTATTCTAAGAGATTGAGGGTGAAGTCTCCGTTGGAATTATTTCTTTGAAAGACTCCCCACGATTTGTAATTGTGGGTTTAGAAACTCCAGCACCCATTATTCGTAACTGTGAGATAAAAAACCCTAAAAAAAACTAATTTTTCCACGAACCCCCCCCCCCCCCCCCCCTTCTTAAAGTAAAAAAAAAATTAAATTTTTTTTTAGATTTTTCAAAAAATTTCTATAACTTAATCCATCATTGGCGATAACGGGTTAGGTTAATGTAACCCATTATTGCCAGTGACGGGTTCAGTTGAAGAAATCTCTCATATACACTATTTCTCACCTAAATTGTATATTTTTTCCCTTTTTTCGGCGGGGGGGGGGGGGGGGGGGGGGGGGGAGTTGTTTATGAAGAGAGTGATTTTTTTTCTTTTTTTGGACTTTAAAACCAACATAGGTCACATTAAACATCCAAGGGAAAACTTTGTCCTCAATGTGAAGACATGAAAGATTACATTTAACATCCTATTGAGAACTTTACATTAAAATAATTTTTTTTTAAAGTGATTTTAGGTTTTTTTTTAATTGTAGACATTCTGTAAAAGTAATGTTTTTTTTCAGTTTTAAATTCGAAGAACGTGAAGCAGTAATAAAGAAATCTATTACTTAATTTTTTTAATAATTATTAAAAAATACATAAAATAATTAAAAGTGTATGTTGTTAGGTTCTAATCCTAACTATAACTCTAACCCTCTAACCCTACCCCTAACTCTAACTCTTACCCTAACCCTAGCCCTAACCCTAACCCTCTAACCCTTAAATAGAAATCAATGTATATGGAGAATAATGGCAAATTCTTAATTTTATTTGTGGTTATTTTAAATGGAGACCTCAATTTGTATGGATATTTTAAAGTTATTTTAGAAACTTTTTTAATTTTTATTTATTTCAATGATAATATGTACGTCCTTACATGTATAGGGTTATGTTGGATCGGGATGACAACACTCTCAGCATGGTAACTTTGTCACTTTTGATTTTAAAAAATTATGTAAATCAACCTCTTCATAAAAATTCTGTAAAAATTATTCTGTTAGTATTAGGGTTACGGATTGGGTAAGGGTAGGATTAGGGTTCTGAGCCTCTCTCCTGTCATTATTACTGTAGTTGTTTGCCATTCTGTTTTTCTTCCATTTTTCAATAATTTTGAAATTCCATTCACTCTTTCTTTTCTTTTGTAGTTTTAGGATACACAGAAAATGGAGAAAGAAGCAAAATATATGACAAGTACAAATTATGGTGTTCAGTTTTTTTGTGAAAAATGGCAAGTTTAAGAGATTTTATGAAGAATTTTAGATTCCCTGTTAATATAATTCAACCTAACCCATTATTGGAGATGACGGGTTAAGTACACTTACCCCAATAACGAGTTAGGTTGAATGATTTTAACAGAGCATCGGGCTAACTTTTGACGAAATTCAAATTCTCTGTTAAAATAATTCAACCCAACCTGCTATTGGGGATAACGGGTTAAGTGTACTTAACTCGTTATCCCCAATAACGGGATTGGTTGAATTATTTTAACAAAGCATCAGGCTAACTTAACCCGAAATTCAGATTCTCTGTTAAAATAATTTAACCTAACCCGTTATTTGGGATAACATGTTAAGTACACTTAACCCAGTATCCCCAAAAACTAGTTAGGTTGAATAATTTTAATAGAGAATTTAAATTGAGATTCTCTGTTAAATCATTCAACTAAACAGTTCACGTAACCCATTATCTCCAATAACGGGTTAGGTTGAATTATTTTACAAAAAAAATTGTAAATCACAGCAACATTCTTTTTCATACAAAATCTCATCTATCTCATTCAAACAGCAACATCATTCTCATCCATCTCATACAACAACAATAATAACCTACGCAAAAACTAACACAAACCGTAATCTACAATGACAACAATACATAAATACATAAACTTCAAGAAACAAAATCTCAACATAATTAGCGTCTCAACTTATCATTTCTCCAAACATAGACATATATCAAACGAGTACATAATCTTGAAATTTAAACAAAATCAAACTTCTTGTGGAATATATACATTTCAAGTTCAATTACATACATAGCTTCTAAGTCGCACTCCCACACTGTCTTCCTTGCATGACCTTTAATCAACTCCAAAATTACCCTAGTTAGGAAAGAATATGTATTAGTCATTTAAGAGATGTAATAATAAACCGCACAAAGTTCAACATAATAACTTTCACTATTTCGGAATTTTGTGAACTTGCTACAAAAATTTACAACATAATTAGCTACTACCTATTCTGACGGGGCGGTTTGCATCCACTCGGTGAGATTTGTTCGGGCTTGTTCCTCTTCCAAACCGAATTTCTGCATCTAACTTGTGTCACTTGCTCTACCGGTTCATCCGAATCTTGCTCTTCTTCCTCTGACACCTCATGTTCTTGTTGTTGCAGTTGTTGTAGCTTGGCAATGCGAATTCCTCCCCTTGTCATGCTCTTACGTTGAGGTACACTCACAGTTGATTTTAGGTAAGCATCAAGTTTCGCTCTATCACCTACATCTTCAAGAATGTGGTAGCATGATTTAAGGATCTCTCACTTTACCTCCTTCACGCTCTCGGGCACGATAATTTTTAACGTACGAGCAACTATCTGAGTTGTCTCCCATGTGTTATCAATCTACAACGAGTTGAAAGATTTTTAAATTAAACAACATTTTTAGGAAACCATCTTCATAAATATCAAATGTTCATTTAACAATACTTCCATACAAAAAATATATAAATATATAAAGTACACTAACCATGGCTCGATACGTCGACGCATTCGGCTGGTACATTGGTTGCGAAAAGGAATACGCTGGTGGTGGTTCCATCTCTGTCGAGAGAATCAATATCTGGATTCCCGCTGGTACAACGGTATGCAGAGATATATATAATCTTGTATTGTGCTTGTACCACATCATATACACTCCTTCCAATAAGCCATCATAAGGTATTTGATCAACGAGTATATTGGGTACCATTTAATATCTTCTAGACCAATTTGTCACATGTACACGATGGAAATCAGCCCCATCGAAGGGCACGCGACCCGTTCCTTTTCACTTCATGCAATTTCTTGTCATACGAGCAGGCTTCGGGAATCATCTGTTGGTATCCGAAATGCTACATTACTCTATCCAGATAGCAGAACTTTACAATGAAGAAGTTGACGAGAGGGGCATACATCAACCAAAGCTCCCTAGCGGCCAAACACACAGGTGGAAGTCGTTACAATCTATTGGGGGTGTACATAACCCAATTAACGCACTTGTCGCGCAATGCATCCAATTCGTCTCTGTAGTTCGCCGGAGATTATCGACTCGTGTGTCGCCATGCCCAGTACACTCCTAAAGGAGAAAACATCTCTAGAATCAGTTCATTGGCCAACCGAGCCGGTGATGGCTTAACAATACGGGGACAACCGATGTGCATGCGCTCGATGTGCATGTGCTCACAACTCCAAATCTGCAACAAAATCATTGACCCCGCCATCTGCAGGTAATACAATGCATATGCGCACAATGACCTATACAATGGCGCTAAGGTCGCACTTCCCCAACTAGACCGGCCGACCAAACGAAAGTCGCCCAACAACCGTACAGACATTAGTGACACGATATCACCGGAGGAGTTTGGGAAGAGCACACCTACAATCAAACTTACAATGTACACACGCGTATAGTATTGGACATCTTCTTCAGCTGAGTCATCAATCAAATACCCAGTGAACCTTGATTTCAACCATGCAAGTCGAAGGGACCTACTGTTGAAAATATTATTCCAAAAATTCTCTTCTTCAGCTTGAGCTTGCACTATGGTTTGCTCTACGTCTTCATCTTCATAATCTGACATAAGATTAGCTACAATTTCAACTTCAACTTGCTCTCTTTCATCCAACTCTTCCTATAAATCCACACTGAGGTAATCACGTACAATTTCAACTCGATCGAATTCCATGTTCCCCATCACTGCCACCCCATCTATAGGAAGTCCAGTAATCATTGCTACATCTTGCAGAGTGACGACCATCTCTCCTACCGGTAGATAAAATATGTGTGTCTCCGGTCTCCATCGCTTAACAAGAGTTGTAAGTGAATATCGATCGAGCTTCACACCACCCATCTATCCAACTCCATAAAAACCGGCTTAGACCTAGTACATAGTGGTATGGGGGTCCATGGGAAGAGTCGTGTGCTTCCAGAAGTTACTCTTCATTGCTGACCCATCCCACACGGCTTGGAATCAATGTATGTGTTGCAACACGAGTACACTTAGATCTTCCGATCCTGGAGATGTACGTCCAATCGAAGACAACAGACCGGCCTCGGCGGATGAAGAATGGCGGCCACCAACCTACATGAACGAATTCAAATCTTGTAATTATTGATATAATGTTACATATTCGTATTCAAAACTAATAATAATAACCAATCTTACTTCTGTAAACCGTTCGCCGCCACCACTACTAGAAGGGCCTGAAGATCCCCTCGTCCTGCTCATTTATCTATCAACAATAATACCAAGGTTAATTGATAAGAAAATCCAATATATGTTAAGTTGTCGATATTGTAAAAAGTGAGAGAAAACGTGAGAAAATCACACAAACAGCCATCAAAAAATACAAAACTTTTGCAGGTAGGTCAGATTCACCACACACAAGCTAACACAACTTCTAGAGGTGAGCATCGACTCACGGTTTGCGAGATACGGTCGTGTATCGCTTTCATTTATACGGCCGTATCTCGCAAACCGTGAGTCGAAACTCACCTTTACACGTTGCGCTAGCTTTTGTATGGTGAATCCGACCAGCTCGCAAAGTTTCAGAATTTTTGGTTGCCGTTTGTGCAGTTTTCTCACGTACCTCAAACGACAACCAAAAATTGTATTTTGTAGTTGTTTGAGCTACATGAGAAAATCGCACAAACGACATCCAAAAATTATGAAACCTGCGAGTTGGTCAGATTCACCACACACAAGCTAACATAACTTCTAGAGTCGGATTTTGACTCATAGTTTGCGAGATACGGTCGTGTAACGCTTTTTCTCTAGGAACACCGTAATAAAGTGATACACGGCCATATCTCGCAAACCCTGAGTCGAAACTCACTTCTAGAAGTTGTGTTAGTCTGTGTGTTGTGAATCGGACCTACTCGCAAAGTTTCGTAATTTTTAGATATCGTTTGTGCGGTTTTCTCACGTATTCGTACTTAAAATATTCAAAATAGTTGTTGTTTTAGTTGTTGTTGTTTTAGTTGTTGTTGTTTTGATATGCTTGGAAACCCCACAAACGACAACAAAAAAATTTTCAAAACTTTGCGAGTAGGTCGGATTCACCACACACAAGTTAACGGAACTTCTAGAAGTGAGCTTCGACTCACGGTTTGCAAGATACGACTGTGTATCTCTTTATTACGGATTTTCTTGAGAAAAAATGATACACGGCCGTATCATGCAAACCGTGAGTCGAAACTCACCTGTAGAAGTTGCGTTAGCTTGTGTGTGGCAACTCCGACCTACTAGCAATTTTTTTAAAAAATTGACCGTTTGTGCAATTTTACTAATATCGAACAATAAAAACTACGACTACATTTACAATTTGAGCAAACATCAATAACTACGTCTACAATCATCATAAAACCATATACAAACTATGTCATCTACATAATTACGCATCAAAAAAAATAAATTCAAGTAATTAAAAAACATAAAAATCTACATAGAACCACGAAGCTATGATTTAGTAATTACCTACGGCGTATGTGTTGTCAACGGTGTTCGGATTAATCAGCGAACTAGGGTTTTGAGTTCCCGATTATCTTTTAAAGATTGATGGAGGTGGGGTTTCGGTGGGTTTGGGAACTAGAGAGAGACTGATGAGAGAGAACGAGAGAGAGGTGTTGCTAGTCGGAATGAGAAGGAGGGGGCACTGGAGGTCGGGTCAAAGGTTTGGCGGTTGGGTTTTCGGGGGTGTTGGTCGAAAGTGGGAACAAGAGAGTGTGGGGGAGGAGTGAGAGAGAGTGTGTGAGAGAGAGGTGGTCACGAGTCGGGAGTCGGAGGAGGAGGCACCCGGAAGTCCGGGGTGTTGGGTTTTGGCATCGGGTACACAGAGAGAAAGAGAGAGAGAGAGACTATGAGAGAGTGAGAGAGAGAACAGGGAAGAAGAGGTGAAGGGGTATAATGGGGTAAGATACCCATTATACCCCTCACCACTTAAGTGAGTGGGGATCAACTCAATTCAATAGCTCATATATGAGTTTGCAACGGGTCTGTGCAATGCACTAAAGCCGTTGTTTCAAACAACGGTTTAAATTATAATGAAGTCATTGTTTCAAACAATAGCTTCATTATATATATACTAGATTTTCCCTTGGGCACGTGCCTACGGCACGTCTTCAGAACGATACAGCATTTGAAAGTCTTGTAAACAGTAAAACAATAATTATGTAGCTCAAGTTTGAATAGTAAAACAATAATTAGTTGTAAATAAAAGGACATGTTTCCATTAGTATATGTTGAAAAATAATTATAAATGGAGGTGTAAAATCCAACTTCTTAGAACTTTGAGTGTGGAAAATGAAAAAATTTAACTGTTGATGAGTTATTTGCTATTTTCAATATAACATGAGCAATAAAAAAATACTTTAAAAATCTGAAAATTTACAAACCTGGAATCTGAAAAATATAAATTTCTGAGTAAATATAGAGAGAATGAGAGAGAGACAGAGAGAGAGAAATAAATAAATAAATAAATAAATAAATTGTTTTGGAGGGATTTGAATTTAAGTTTTAGGGAGAAACTTATGGGCGGGAAAATATGTTTTGTGATGTTAGATCTGGACCATTGATTTTAACCCTATTGAATAAGAGTTACTTGATAGCTTTCTTTGTGTTGTATATATATATATATATATATATATATATATATATAGAGAGAGAGAGAGAGAGAGAGAGAGAGAGAGAGAGAGAGAGAGAGAGAGAAAGAGAGAAATAATTAAATAAATAAATGAGTTGTTTTGGAGGAAAATTTGAATTTGAGATTTGGGAGGAAAATGTGTTTTGTGAGGTTAGATCTGGACCTTTGATTTTGGGAAAATTGAAAGATAGCCACTTGATAGACTTTGACACGTGCCTACGGCACGACTTCGGAACGGTGCACCTTATTTGATCATATAAAATAGTTTTGGAGGTCCGACAAATTAATTGAAGTAGCAAACATATTATATGAGAAACTTTTGGGGGTCCAGCAAAAAACATATTATATGATTTTTTTTTTTTTTAATTATTTTAAAAGTTTTTAAATTTTTAATTTTTTTAGTTTTTTAATTTTTAATTTTTTTAAAATTTTTAAAATTTTTATTTTCTTAATTTTCTGAATAAAAGAGGGAGGGAAAGAGAGAGAAAAAAATTAAATAAATATAGGAGTTATTTTGGGTATTTTATTATATATATATATATATAGAGAGAGAGAGAGAGAGAGAGAGAGAGAGAGAGAGAGAGAGAGATCTTCCATTGTGTACCACTTTGGCGTGCACTCGTCTTTCTTGTCATCGCATGGATAATCCAAATCATTCACATTGATCTACACATTTAAATTAGTCTAAATATCTAAAATCAAGTCCAACATAATTCAAGTACAAACTAAAAGACCAAGCTAAGGGCATCAAAATACATTCGGGATACCCGGTTACATCTTTTTTGATGTAAGCGGATAGAGTCAAAAGACTCCAGCCCGATCAAAAAATATATTGATAAACGATAATAACTGTACAAAGCGGACAAGATGGGTTTTACAAGAAGTAAAACAAGGGCGCTAAAACAATAGGGCGCGAGAAGCTAGAAAAAAAAAAGGGCAGAAAAACCTAAAGACTAATAATACAGTAGAACTAATTACAGTAATTACAGGAAGGGAGTAAGGATCGGCCGGGGATCAACCACACGAGCAGACATTAAGCGCGCTGGAGCCATCAGTGCAGGGGGGGAGGAGACATCTCGAAGAAAGGTCGAGTCTGGGAGCTATCTCGGAGAGGGAGCGATGGATGACCTTAAGCACCGAGACAGCGATCAGCACCCCTGAGACGCCTCGATGGCGAGAGGAAAAAAATCAGCACCAGAAAAGGCTAATCACACAGGGAAACGCCCACACAAATGACCCGCAAAAGGCCCTATTGGGCATGGGTAGTAAGCAAAGGTTCGGTCAACACAGCAAACCGATAGAACAGATGAAAAGCATGCAAACCGAAATAAAAACACAGCTGCCGTGAAAGGCAGAAGAAGACTCAAAGAGGCCAGAGGGGAACCAACTCAAAGTACACAGCAATCCACAACACCAAAATAATAAACAACAACTCAGTAAAACAGTAGAGAGGAGGGGCATGGCCCTACTCCAGAGAAACAGTCCAAAATATTACAGAGCATAGAGGTTCCGGTGGAGGACGGCGCAATTAAGTAATTCAAGTCCAGGAGCTAGAACGCTAACAGAAACTTAATATGCGCTCACCCACCTAACTTGATATCACCGAGAGCCATAACAAAAGAACAAAACCATTCAAGAGCAAGAGCTGAAACCTATGATAGGGCAAGCCCAACTAACAGAGTACAAACACAGATTGTATCCCCGACCAAAAACATAGCAAAGGCCAAAAACGGTGAGCCTGCGACTCAACCTCAAAACTCCAGAGATGAGGAACAGTAGGGTACCGCAAAAGAAGGCACATGGGCCGGTGCTTCAATCCTGTAAACCAACACCATACATCAGAGAAGTAACATGAGTTTAGAGAAGAGCAATCAAACTAGATAGCATCAACGAGAAATTAAATGAGGAACCACTAAAATTAATAGATACAGAAAAAAGCTAAAAGCTAAAGCATAAGAATCATTGTAGAAACCATAGACAGCCCTGATCAGAGGGCGTTAAGTATGGTAAGGACTGAACGAGATTCTTCTAAACGGTTATAATAATAAGACTGCCGCTTATCCTCTTTAATCTGCGAGGTCCAAAATTTGTAAAAATAAAATAGGTCATCTATAAGGGAGGAGATAGCGGCAGATTTGTGGGTGAATACTCTGCGGTTCCTCTCCCTCCAGATTATCCAAATAATAACATGAACCGAGAGATACCATCCCTTACAATATTTAGGGAGACCGGAGTGGGAGTTCCAGCATGAAAGAAGATCCGAAGGAATAGCTGGGTTTCCCCAAGCGAGGGCCACAATTTTCCAAAGAGGACGAATGAAAGAGCAGCTAACGAAAAGATGATTAACATCTTCAGTGGCTTCTGAACAGAAGGGGCATCGCTGCCCCCACGCTAAGTTTCTGTTGTTCAGCACCTGAACAGTGAGAAGCTTGTTGTGGATGGTCAACCAAGAGTTAATTTTAACCTTGAGAGGAGCACAGGACTTCCAAATGAAATTAGCAGCGGGGGAAACAATGCCTCGGAAATTGAGGAAATTATAGAAGGATTTAACCGAGAACGAGCCAGATGCATTCCATCGCCAAGCTATGTCTTCCGAATGATGCCACTCGAAAAGATTGAGAGAAGCAATAAGCTGATGAAGATCCGATATAAGTGGGGAAGGTAACTGGATAATGAAGGGGATATTCCATGTCCTAGTGGTATCGATTCACCAACTGAGGCATCTAGAAAGGCAGCGAGCCTGAAAAGGGAGGGATAGGCAGAGGCTATTGGGGTGTTGCCAAACCAAAGATCGGTCCAGAATTTGGCCCTCGATCCATCAGAACAAAGCCTGTAGATGCTGGACTGGAAAGCCGGGGAAGCCTTCCAGACTCCCTTCCAAAATGGGGAGGCCAAACGATGGGCGGGGGAATTGAACCTCCACCAAGGAGAGGAATCAAAGTAATACTCTTTGATACATTGAACCCATGATAAATGAGGTGATTTATGGAATCTCCACAGCCATTTACCTAAAAGGGCAAGATTATGATCCCGAAGGTTCAAGACACCCAGTCCACCGTTCACTTTGGAAGAACAGATGATTTTCCAATTGCACAGGTGCGAGCCCTGCTTATAACAAGCCTTACCCGTCCAAAAGAAGTTGCAGCGAATTTGATCAATCCTCTTGATAACCCAGGATGGGAGGTAATAGAAGGACATCATGTAAAGAGGCATCGCAGAGAGAACTGAGTTAAGAAGAATTAATCTTCCACCTCGGGAGAGAAACTTACCAGTCCAGACATTAAGTCTGGATTCGATTTTATCGATGATAGGGACCCAGTCAGATCTATGGAGCTGACCCCATCTCAGGGGGATGCCAAGGTAAGAGATGGGGAAGGAGGCGATTGGGCAATTAAAAAATTGGGAGATTTCGACATGACGAGAGTCATCTCCGCCGAGCCAAAACACGGAGGATTTGTTGAAGTTGATGGCAAGGCCGGAAGCCTGTTCGAAACAGTAAAGTAACAGTTTAAGGTTGCGTAAAGAAGCCCGATCAGGTTTGGCGAAGATAATGGTATCATCTGCATATTGCAAGTTGAGGATACT
Organism: Hemerocallis citrina; assembly: GCA_017893485.1. Taxonomy (NCBI): domain Eukaryota; kingdom Viridiplantae; phylum Streptophyta; class Magnoliopsida; order Asparagales; family Asphodelaceae; genus Hemerocallis; species Hemerocallis citrina. The sequence goes on along the minus strand of CM030363.1, from coordinate 126,019,972 downwards.
GTCAAAATGACGAGAACCACCTAAGCCCTCGATGACATGAGCTTCGCGGGCATTGCGGAGCAGTTTGCTGAAAACGTCCGCGACCAGAGAGAAGAGAAGGGATGAAAGTGGGTCTCCTTGACGTAACGCACGTTTGATTTTGAATTTGTGTCCCTCAGAGCCGTTGATGAGAATAGATGAGGTACCAGCGATGAGGCTGGATTTAATCCATGCGATCCATTTCGGACCGAACCCACGGTGATGCAAGATATCGAAGAGAAAGTCCCAATGAACGTTGTCATACGCTTTTTGGAAGTCAAGTTTAAGAAGGATACCTTCTAAACTGTGATGATGACTAAGCGTGATAACCTCTTGAGCAGCAGCTACGCTGTCAAGAATGAAACGTTCCTTAATGAATCCCGATTGGGCTGGGTCAATCAGGGGCGGAATAATAGAACTAAGCCTAGTAGCAAGAACTTTCATAATAATTTTGAATGTGGTATTGATAAGACTAATGGGTCTAAAATCCGTCACTGAATTGGCTCCCTGCCGTTTAGGGATCAGAACAATGTGGGCATAATTGATACGATCGAAAGAAAGGGATCCTCGATGCAAGTCATGGAACAGATCGAACAGATCATCCCGAAGCCAAGGCCAGAATTTTTGGTAGAAGAAAGCCGGGAAGCCATCCGGCCCAAGAGCTGAATCGCTTTTTAAAGCGAAGACAGCCGACTTGATCTCATCCATAGTGAAGGGGTCCTCTAGGGAGGATAAATCAATGGATGGAGGACCATAGAGTTGCTGCCAATCAAGAGAAATCAAACGCGGTTTAGTAGAGCCAATGAGATTTTTGTAGAAAGAATGGAAGGCTCGGTGTATATCCGGGTCAGAGATTAACTCTGCACCCTGATCTTGAATAACTGAAATATGGTTGCATCTCCTGCGATGCGATGTGAAGCAAAATGTGGGCATAATTGATACCCGGTTACATCAAAAACAACAAACTTCAGCCCAAAAGAAACTACAGAATACTTTCTAAGACAACAGCAACTCTTCAGAAGGGCTTCAGAAGAAACTCCATCGACAAAAGCACCTGAAACACCCCTGAATTCTGCAGCACAGTCCAAGCAGCACCTGAAAATAGCACGAGTCTTTGTGATGCTTCAGGATCAGAACTCAAAAAGGTTGAAGAGAAATTAAAACTGAAATCATTGAAGAGCCGCTGGAGATCCGCATTATTCTGTGACAATAGTATCCCCAAAGTAGACCCAAAAAAAAGTACGAAAATAAACATGTATGTAATAACCACATATGTAATACGTTTCTTGTGTACCTAATAGACAAAATGAAGTACATGCTAACGCAGAAACAACGGTTTCGGTTTTCATACAGATGTAACTTCTTATTTCTTACAAAGATTTTGCATCCGGCCATAACTGCCCATGTTAGAGAGATGATTACTTTTTAACATTTCAAATTAGTTTGATCTAAGACTGAAATAGAACTTGTATCACTCATTTAAGCATGGGAAACCTTGTTAACCAAGTATAGTAATTGTTCAACAGCATTTGCTCTAGTGCGCTTGTTCCTTGCTTATTCGCGAGTTCACATCATTTTAAGCGATACTAAAAATTGATAATCATCATCACCCTAAAGGAAAATACATGCTTCATCTGTGCTGGAAAACCGGCATGCATTTTGGATACATCCCAGAAATCCTAAAGGAATTATTCAGCCAAAATGCAAAGAGATGTAGCGTAGACACAGATAGCAGTAGAAAATACCAGGCTTATGATAACAGTAACAATTGTGGATCATAACTTACACACCATCAGGATTATCAGTACAACATAAAATAGATCTCATTTTTAGTAGTTTTGGTCGCAGCATTGAGTCTATTGACTTGAAAGTATAATAAATAAAAAGTAAAATAATAATGCGAAAATATCAAATTACTACCTAGAAAACAAATAATCCAACGAAGCATAACTTCAAGAATTACACTAAGGTCGAGCATAAGATCAACAGAAGAAAAACCCCAGGCACTGAATGATAATAATTGAACTGTAGCAGTTGATGATGTATCAATAGAAAGCAAAAGGCATTCCATTAAAACAAAAATCAAAATATGCACAGGCACAACAGCACGTGCAAAGCAAAACAATTTTGTCGAATTAAATCATAAAAAGATATTGCAGCAATATAATACCCAAATAAATTTCATGAAAAACATTCAGTTACGCATGAAGAACCAGTTGCCTTCCATCTCCCAGCTATATGAAACATATGTTGATTGAGAAAAGGTATTACTCAGGTTAAACACATCAAAATCTGCATATATAACTTCAATAAACTATATAAAATCATCATTTACTGAATTAATGACTAGTAAGCCAATGTCTAATGTTATTCAGATGATATCAAATGAAACACCAAGTTAACAATGTAGCGACTACAACCAGTGCTGGCAACTGAACACAAATATTACAGATCAAATTTCAACATAAAGTTTATTTAGTTTCATTATTAGAAAGTTGACAGATAAAAGTTTATAAATGCATGTCTAATGATAAACAGCATCTCAGCCTTGTCTACTCCAGTATCTTTCAGTGCAGCAGGCCGCGAAACTCAATAGCTGCAAAAGTGGAACAAATTTGAAAAGGAAAATAGTTCGGACAGAGATTTTTAAATAAAATCAACTTTCAGGATATCAATAAAATCCTTAAAAAAACTAAATCTTTTCATACGACCCCAACTGAAATCTAAGTTAAATGATTTTACCTCCAGAACGGGACAAGAATACACTCCATGGATAAATATGTGGTAAGTGTATTCGGGTCACTTTTGGGGTATATTAATACAACTACAAGTTCAATAAGAGTTAAATAGAAATGCAACAATGTTGGGGGTTAGTATTAAATTAAGGAAGTTAATCTGAAGGTGATATACAAAAGAACGGTATAAAAATCATGAATTTTACATCATATACTCAAAGTTTTAAAACCATAGTGCAGTAAAAGCAAGTAACATCAATAATCATTCAAAAAGTTGATAAGTAAAAATGAATGATTACAGCATAATTTTATGTATTTACATCCTGGTTGCATGAAAACAAGCACAAGAAAGAACACGCAGTATCAGAAATACACATTTATAGTTGATATAAGTTCCTTTTGGGTGATAATAAAGACTTCCTATATCTAATAAGCAATTGAGCACAAACCTAAAGTTGGTATGTAACACAAAGTACGAAGCCAAACTACAGAAGTGATAACATTTATAACAGCCACAGTTAAACCATGCAATGCTGTCTACTACCACTTAAAAAGATTTGTGATGAGGACATCAATACTGTTTAGTTTATTTTGAGATTTAGCCCTATGCAGTAATTTTACAATTTGAACCATTTTCTTTTATGCATTAGAATATTTTTGAGATTTTTAGAATATTTTGCTATTTGTATCAAGATTTATTTTGAGCATATTTATAAGCCTTGAGATTAATCCGAAGTTATGCTATTCTTGATTTAAAAAATTATTGTGTTGAGTTTTACTCTTCATCCATCGTTTGTATGATACAATTGAGATCCAATTATTAGGGTTTGTGATAAATCCTAATAAAGTTTAGGGTTTGTGATAAACTCTCAAACTATACACCAAAATCCCCAAATCAATTAAACCCAAACCCTAACTCCCAAATCCAACTTAAATTCAGCCCTACCCCATTTTCCAACTACTTCTTCCTCCTTCTCCCGACGCCCTACACCCCCCGTCGCCCTCAGCCAACCCCCACTCTTCCTCTCCTCTTCCTCTCCTCTTCTTCTTCCTCAAGCCCCTGACCGAAAACCCCTTTCCCCTGATCGACTTCGACCCCGCCCCAAGTAGACCACCGCAACCGCACACTCTCTCCCCGACCTCTACTCTTGTCGCCTCCTCGCCCACGCCCCCGACTGCCAGCCACCCTCGCCTCCCTGGTCGACAAAACCCCTTGCTGTCGCCCCCCTAGCGGACGCCTGCCACCGATGACCACCATCGCAGCACCGATCCTGAGCTTCGACACCCCACTGGCGCTGCCTCGCCGTCTTCCATCGCAAATACATACAATCTGCAACCCGGTATACTCTTTCCATTCTTTTTTTTTCAAATATTCGTGTTATACTGCCTTATCATCTCTATTATATTATTTAATTTATCTGTCGTCCACAAATATTGAGTGAGTGTTTCTACTTGCTAATTAGAGTACAAATCAATATTGCATTTTTTACTTGCTAGAACGCTTGGGGATATAATTATTAATTGCTAGAACTGAATCATTAATTGGGCTTGTTAAACTTAATTCAATTTTTGAAAATCCATCGAACCGATTAACTGTTTTAAATTCTAACTTGATCCGCACTACATGTTGGTAAAATTAATCAACTAAATTCTTGAAAATTCTCTATTTAGAATTACGTTTTACATCATTTTGGTATCAAAGCGAAGGTTCTTAAAATCCTAGTTCTTGCATCATTTAGGCATTATTTTTTTGCATTCATTTAGAATCGTTTAGTCTTTTTATTTTATTTTATTTTGTCGTTCTTTTAGATCAATTTAGATTTATTTATTTTTCAAACTAAGGTACATTTAGGACATGTTTCCCCAAATTTCAGCAAACGCACAACCCATTGTTTTCACCTTTGGTGAATGCGTCTTCGCAGCACAATCACACATCCTGAATAGCCTTGCTTGTCCCTTCTAATCACCCAATTAGAAATCCTCGACTTTCGCGAGCCCCTCCCCGAACTGAGATAGACAACTCTGATATTTTTGCTACCCTAGCTACCATTCAAGCAACTCTTGCCAATATCAATCAAAGACTTGAAAAAGTGGAACTTAATCAAACTGTTGCCCCTGAGCTTCATTCTAATTGTCAGATCCCTCAAGGGAATGTTTGTGACGATCGACGTCAAGAACATAACCCTGACAAACAATACAAGAACGTTAAGACTGACATTCCCCACTTTTAAGGCCACATGGAACCCCAAGCTTATCTCGATTGGATCCGTGTGATGGAGATAATTGACTGGGAAAGCTCAACACTAGACCAATCTTGAACACACCCGCAGAGGTCGAAGCCTGACACTCATAGCCACTTGCGAAGCCATGAAAGAAAAGCTCACTGAGAAATGTGTCGTTATCGTTCCACACCCGATTGCAAGGTTCGTGGAACCAACTCTATCAAGAAAGCAAATCCACCAAAGAATATGTTGATAAGTTTGACGACTTCCTTATTCGGTGCAATGCGTTAGGCAAAGAGAGCAAATAACAAACTCTCTCTAGGTTCAGGACTGGATTACGAGCCGATCTGAGGAACGAGCTAATTCATAGAAACGTGGACTCATTAGTGGCAGTTTATACCCTTGTCCTCGATATGGATTCCCTTAAAGCAAGTTTCCATTACAAGTCCAGCGATTCGATGGATCATTTCTCTAAAATGATCCCTCGAGACCTGAGCACTCCCCTCAGTACCCCAACAAGTCTTACCCAAGCAAGCACACTTCAAATTCCTATTCACTTAGAAATGACAACACGGGTAAGAATACTGAAAAAGACTATTCTAAGATTGATTCTCTTACTAAGTGTTATAAATGCAAGGGATACGACCATGTTGCTAGCAACTGTCCCAGCCCCATTAGGATCAACATTGCAGAAGGTATCGTTGTCATCGCTGATGAGCCCGACAATGAGTTTATCTATGAACCTCATGTAAGTGATGACTTTGAAGAAGAGAATGACTAGTCCCTCAACTGTATTCAGTCTATTCAGTCACATCCATTAAATGTAACTGAGTCACCCATTCTTTCCCAGGTAACTTGGTAGCCTATAGATTTTATCCATGAGTTAGAACATCCTAGAGTCACAAAATCTGCACCCACATTTGCATATCTCATTTATCACTTGAATAGAAAAAAATTCAAGGAAATTAATGAGAATAATTTTAACTATAAGTTAATAGTAGATACTAGAAGAAAATTTAAAACTCTTGATGTTGATGACGAAGTGATGGTTCAAATTCGTCCGGAACGGTTTCCAACTGGATCCGTTAAAAAATTGAACACATGTGCTACAGGCCCATTTAAGATTCTATATAAAACAATGTTCTAAAAGTCGTTAAGCGGTAGTCGGGCGGCCGATGGGTGCCTAGCGCCTAGGCCTTGTAAGCGGAGCTTAAGCGGCTAGGCGCTAGGCGATTTTATTTATATATTTTAACATTTTGTTTTGTTTTGTTGTTACCAATTCTTACTCTTAATATTTCTCCTTGCAATTGCAGGATGAGCTTTACAAAATCGAATCGGTGTATTATTATTAGTCTTTTTCTTTTTTTTGTATAGTCCTATACTCATCTATTAGACTAGTATTAATCTATGACGAAGATCAGTAGAGGAGATTACCTATTCGGCTATTCCAGTCCAAGGAGCAAACAGTGTGGGGAAGCGGGAAGCTTGAGTCAGGGAATGGGGAAAGGTTGCATCAGAAGTTTGTGAGAGAAAAGGACGTAGTGTTGACGTCAGAGGCGAAGCAAGGCAGGAGGCAGTATGTGGTTGTGTTGACGACTTGAATTTGATGCTGAAGAGAGGAGAGAGAGGTTGTGTTGACGTCGGTTGAAGTTGAAGCGAGCTGCGACTGCAGAGGAAGGTGGAGGAAGTTTGACGACTGAGTGACAGAGTGAGTGAAAGCTGCGACTACGAGGAGGGAGATGGAGGAGGTTGTGTTGACTACGAGCAACGACTGCGAGAAGGGAGGTGGAGGTCGAAATTGAAGCGCGTTGCAAGCTGCGAGCCTCCAACTGCGAGGAGGGAGGCGGAGGAGGTGATTTGGGGGTTTTAGAGAAGAGGAATTAGGGATTTAGAGAATATAATTGATTTGGGAATTTTTTTACGGAGGATTTAGAGGAGAAAGAGAAATTTTAGGGGTTTGAGTGTATTCGAGCAGGTCGGGTGAGAATAAGTCGGGTCCCTTTTTTTTAATAATTAAGTCATAAGCGGATCTAAGTGGGTCTAGCCCGCTTACACCGATTACGCGCCGCCTAGACCCGCTTTTAACCGCCTAGAACTATTAACCTATTTTCTTAGACGCCTAGCCCCTAGGTGAGGGGTTGTAGCGCCTAGGCAGCCGCCGCGGCCGCTTTTTAGAACAGTGACGTAAAATCAATGATAATACCTATGTCGTTGACCTTTCTGAAGGTTTTGGCATAACTTTCAATATTGAGGATCTAGTACTCTATGAAGACTCAAAATTTAACCCTAGTAATTCTCTTATAGATGAGCCTACCCTGCAACCTAATGGTGAGATTCCCATATTTACCCCTCCCTGATACTATTTACCCACCGACAAGAGAATTGAATAATATTTTAGAAGATCAGATAATCTGTACAAGAGATTATGGTATTCACAAGTATTTGATGAGGTGGAAGAACAAGCCGAAAAAGGATGACACTTGTCGTGATCGTGAGGAGCTCCAGCGCTTGGATCCAGATCTTTTGGAGCGCCTTGACAGAATAACTAGTTTTGACTCGACTGGGTTGAGCTTTCTCCCACCCAGAGAGAATAATGAGGACATCAATTCGCTTAGTTTTTTTTAGATTTAGCCCTATATAGTAGTTTTACAATTTGCACCCTTTTCTTTTATGCATTAGAATATTTTGAGATTTGTATCGTTTTATTTTGAGCCTATTTATAGGCCTTGAGATTAATCAGAAGTTATGCTATTCTTGATTTTAAAAATTATTGTGTTAAATTTTGCTCGTCATCCCTCGTGTGATACAACTGAGATCCAATTATTAGGGTTTGTGATAAATCCTAATAAAGTTTAGGATTTGTGATAAACTCTAAAACTATACACCAAAATCCCCAAATCAATTAAACCCAAATCCTAATCCCCAAATCCAACTTAAATTCAACCCTAACCCATTCTCCAAGTACTTCTTCCTCTGTCTCCCGATGCCCTACACCCCCCGTCGCCCTCAGCCAACCCCCACTCTTCCTCTCCTCTTCTTCCTCCAAGCCTCGACCGAAAACCCCTTTCCCCTGATCGACTTCGACCCTGCCCCAAGTCGACCACCGCAACCGCATACCCTCTCCCCGACCTCTAGTCCTGCCGCCTTCTCTGCCTCCTAACCCACGCCCCCGACTGCCAGCCACCCTCGCCTCCGTGGTCGACGAAGCCCCTTGCTGACGCCCGTCGCCGCCAACCACCGTCGCAGCACCGATCCCGAGCTTCGACACCCCACTGGCGCTACCTCACCGTCTTCCATCGCAAATACATACAATCTGCAACCCGGTGTACTCTTTCAATTCTTTTTTTTCAAATATTCATGTTATACTGCCTTATCATCTCTATTATATTATTTGATTTATCTATCGTCCACAAATATTGAGAGTGAGTGTTTCTACTTGCTAATTAGAGTACAAATAAATATTGCATTTTTTACTTGCTAGAACGCTTAGGGATATAATTATTGATTGCTAGAACTGAATCGTTAATTGGGCTTGTTAAACTTAATTCAATTTTTGAAAAAATTTCCAACCGATTAACGGTTTTAAATTCTAACTTGATCCGCATTATATGTTGAAAAAATTAATCCTTTAAAATTTTGGGAAATTCTCTATTTAGGATTACGTTTTACATCAATTTGTATGATTACGGCATGTTCTTGTAAACAATCAAAGTGATGCCATACCAATTTAGAATGAATCAAGTATACTTTGTTCCAGATGGAAGCATCCTAGAAGAAATGAGTTGTGATAGTGCTGGTGTGTAGAAATGGTATCGTAGCAAGATGAATATAACAACAAAAATTAGTGTAGCCAATTCTAAATACCTTGAGCGAAGAGCTCTATGTTGTTTGTTCTCGGTTGTCCAGAACACTCATTAGGAGTTCAATTCCTAACGATATCTAATTAACATGAACACCAAAGTGTGAAGTTGTAGAATAACACAACACTATTCAACATCTAAATGAAAAATGTGAGACCACTATACTGCACTTGCTACCTATAAAATGATTATATTCCACTAAAAATCATAGTATATCGTAGCTTATAATGTATTAATATCCTTGTCGCAAGGCACATGCCTTCACCAACTCCTCTCCAATCTCTCCTTCAGGAACAAGTGTGCACACAGACTTAGAAATTGAGTGAGTGAAATATTGTTTCTATAATCGATCAATCATCCAGCTCACGAAGTTGGTTTTTAATCTCATGTCGTTCCTTTCTTTTCTTAAGAATATAGGGTTAATATGAAAAAATATATATAATTTCGTTTTGCTAATTCACTCATAATTTAAAAACTATTTATACATGCATTATAGTCCTCTTATAATTTAAAGTTTATAGGGTTAGTATGGAAAAAATAACATGATTTTGATAATTATTTATGTTCTTAAGTGAATGCATGCATAGATGGGGTCCAATCCACAATTCCTCTGAAACTGAAAAACTTCTATATGGAAATCGTAAACTGTTGGATGCATGCATCCGACACACTAGCTTCGTCAATATAGTTTTTCAAAAATTTCCTTGCATCGGTCTACCAGTCGCATTATGCCCATGTCAACATGTTTGTGTTTGTGCTTCATAATCAAATTCAAATTTTATTGGAGTCAACTTTCACAATCTTCTTAGTTAATTGGGTTGGGTCAGATTTGAACCAGATCTTACCCAATCCATACCCTTTTATATAGGAGGTAAACCTTAATTCTACTCCGCCCCTTCTCCTTGAACCGCCAATTATATTTTATCCCTCGCTATCGCTTTACAAAGAAATTTCCAACCAAAAGGAAAACACAAGAAAGAAGAAAAGGCGCAATTTCAACTGCTACAAAGTTAGTGACAATGAGGCAGGGAAGAGGTGCAGCGTTAAATGGTAATTTTCTTATATTGATACTACATTGCATGTTGCTCTTCTCCGCCTTCTCTACTATATGGTCATCATAGTTACAGTTGAGCTGAGTTACTTTCAAAAGTATCCCTAATGTGGAACAACCAGGTGAAATTGAATGATTGAGCATCCAAATTGAAATCAATTGATGTGATCTTCATTTTAAAAACCACTAAAGGAAAAAATTCAGAAATTTTGACAATTGTACCACTTCACTAAATGACCAAAAACTCAACCAAATACTGTTCTAAGGGAAGGAATTGACCCATAAGCATGAAACAATGTAATTTTTGCCACTTAATAAAGGGATAAAACTCATCAAACAGTTCTAAATTTTGTTCTTGAGTAGCTTTGACCAGAGTTTTAAATCTCAGTATCGGCAATGGTATCAGATTGCCATAATTTTTGGCACCGAGATCGGTATAATCTAAATCAGCAGTATCGGATTTTTGTTATTAGCTATTTTTTAGTAAAAAATTACATTTAAATCTTAAATTTTATCAAATAAATTATCTTTAAAATTAATTATTTAATTAAATATTACAAATTAAATGTCTAACTTAGAAGACTGTGTTATGCACGTATAATATGTACTATTAAAACCTAAGCAGGGGACTATCCTGCATAAAAGTTTCCCTTTTTTTTTCTCATTTGATTTCTTTGTTTCCTCTTTTTTCTTCAGATTTCCCCTATTTTATATTTATCGGATCGTTGTCCGTGTTTTGGATCGAACTGAATCACCTGATTGGTATTGCATCTCGGCCGATCCAAGATTTGGGTCACTAATCCTCATATTTCGGCGGAGGATCGAAATGCCATCTCCAAAACCAATCTGGATCTACCGGATCGGATCAGGATCAGCCATCCTTTAAACCATGGTTTTTACAATGTAGATCATATCCAACGGTCATTTTTTTTGTGAGTTTTGAGTTTGGTTCTTAAAGTTCAAATTTTGAGTATCCACATTGTGCTTACTTCTAAAAGTAGTCAAACTCCTATATTAGTTGCATTTTAAAAGTTTTTTATTTAGGTTGTTAACCAAAAACATGTCCCCCAATTTTTTCTTACACCAATCCACAACTAATCCGAAATAAAGTTAAAGCCCGAAACCAAAACATCAAACCTTAACATTGTTTCCAAACAGGTGTTGTAGAAAGTGGTCTAGGCAACATCTCCCAGCAATATAATAAAGCAAGTGAAGGCAGTAGACACCACCCTACGTGCCCATACCTGCCAAAATATGTTTCAAACACTGGATCTTAAGGGTGACAACCTATAATAGTTGAAAAGGATAGTCAAATGTAATATACTTGGCAACTGATATTTAAGTCTGAACACGAATATCGAGCAGACAGCGTGTTTCCTAACGATTTGGGATTCACAAAAGAAATTTGAAGAAAAGAAGTATATGCAGGCTTTAAGAACCCTAGGGGTTGGAAACATGTAGCACTACTAATCTGTTAATTCCTAAAAAATGTCTCACACCCAATAGCACATGGTTGCCAACATTTTTACTCGTATCGGGGAGTTTGGACACTTCTCATAAGTCAAACTTGTAAATCACTTATATACTTTCATCACAACTAAAGAAAAGGCCAGGGTTCCAAAATGTCTTTAAGAACCCTAGGGGTTGGAAACATGTAGCACTACTAATCTGTTAATTCCTAAAAAATGTCTCACACCCAATAGCACATGGTTGCTAACATTTTTACTCATATCGGGGAGTTTGGACACATCTCATAAGTCAAACTTGTAGATCACTTATATACTTTCATCACAACTAAAGAAAAGGCAGGGTTCCAATTTAGTAAACAAAATGGAAGAGGATCATAATCACCAACTATAACGAATTTCAGTTGTACTTCTTGATCTTAAAGGCTTCGTGACCATTTCGTCACTTGAAGACTAAAGCGGAACATAAGGCAAAACATAATACTGACAAAAGAAACATCCAAACCTTAAGGTAAGTTTTATGAGAAACAAAGACAGGGCAAGCTGTGTCACAAATTTAACACGCCATGCTAACCAGCTTCAAGTGTGACAGTACACGATAATCAACTACTAGGTTACAAGGAAAATTTTCTTCCAAAAATATTAGTATAGTACTTAACAATTCAGGTTAAGTATATCCGTACATCTCCAATCTACTTCCCTATATCAGGAAAAGACGCTAAAAATAGAGATTTTCTCAAAACGGGCTACTTAGAGAAAGTACACCCTTTTAAAAATATAAATAAAATTCACTATGTTAATTTATTTATTGTTATACGTGCACTGACGCTGCATGGCATGACGCATGGCAACTACTTGCGTCAATCGTAGAAGGAACATGATTAAACACTATTGGGATCAATACCAAAAAAACACTCATCATCATATAATTTATTATGGTATTGAAATCCGTATTCTACGACTGTAACGCCCCGAGTTCCTCACATTGAAAGCTCATGACACATACCCAGAATCTTTACTTTAATGAGTACACAATACAGAAAAACCACAGAAAATTAAAGACTTACATTGCACAAGAAAACTATATCCTCCACTTGGATGCTCCACAACTTGAATCCCTAGCTCCCGCGAACAGTTCTGCAACTAAACAACTGTGGGCACGTCAATTGAATGCAACTAACGCAATGCAAATGAAACCCGCGATATCTAAAATTCTCAACAATCAATATTTGATGCAAAAGAAAAATATGAAAGTTAAACCACAAGTGTCAGTATATGCCATGATCTAGATTCTAATACACAAACTCAAAATGCACACGATGCTCCTACCCTAATGCAAACTTGATTTGAAAACGTATGCATCTCATACTGCATACTCCCCAAATCGAGTTCGTGTTCTCCAGATGATAGGGTTTGATCCCTCGTCATGAATCTTACTCTTATCCGCTTTCCTGTTTCTGACATTCAACTAGTGATTGGTAGAGTGCAATATATGTGGTCCTTTCCCGCTCCTGCAGTCGGATCGTGGTCCTTCGCCACTCAAAACAGCAGTGATCACTCTGTTCGTTCAGATCATGGTCATTTTCCACTCCGACGGGATCGTGGTTCATCTCCATTCCCGGTCAGGCCGGTGATCATCAGCTCTGCCAGCCACCCCTACCAAAGTTATCATGAACATAAGGCGAATCAATAGGTCCACCCCTACTCCGCCAAGAGACTTAGAGTTACACTATTGCTCCATGTTCGTATTGATGTTCGTATTGATAACTAAAACAAAGACGAAAACTTAAGGATCCATCCCCTAAGTTCCGACATGACTTGTGACTTACGTCCACATCTCACTCTTATCACTAAAGTCCAGAAATTAACAGTCGAGACAATGCCGCGCGTGTCTCAAACAAGATGCCACCGCACGTGTCCCCTTGATAGGTGAGTATACGCCCAACTAGTGCCTATTCTTATCACACGACTTAGAACTAGCATATCCCACTGATCTCATCTTCCTCGACAATAAATCTGGCCAATTCATCCATCCTCACATTCCAAGAGTAAGGCAACTAGACGAAATTCTCAGATTACTAATCAACTAGTCCAAACAAAGGCCCGACTTGGCCACTAATTGAACAACAACCATCAACACTTCAGAATGGTAAACACCATATAACAATTGACTATTAACGAACTCTTCTTGAACTCGTTCAAAGGGTTATTCGAACCCAAACAATACCAACTTGCACACAACCTACAACACCATTTATCACATATATGCACTTGTACAAACTTACACAAACATGACATCAACACCTCATAGGAAATCATAGTTATGTAAATCCTCTACACTACGTTCTCTCTCTTAAGGTCTAAGTCATTAAATTCTTTCACACCAAGTTGTTTCACATATGGGTATGCTCACACAATGTCAAAGAGTTAATAAACAATATTTCTAAGATTATCAAGATGCCCTAAAAGTGATGATAACTTACATGCCCCAAAAACAGCAAATTCAAACACAAAAATGCAGTTCTTGCAACTTCTAAAAATCATTAATAATCACCTACTTCTCGGCATTTCGATATTTTAGGTTCTAAAGAAAGGTCAATGAGTCTACTACAAGTTCTTAGTTGGGAATTTTCTCAAAATACTTCATTTAAGAGGCCAAAATAATTAATAACTGAAAGGTGTACAAATTTCCAGCAACTAAAAACTGCTAACCAGTCATGAGTTCAAAATTAATTTAAAATACTAAACAATATCCAAAATTCAAAAAAATTGATGCGCATGTTCTAGACACATGTATCACACATAAAAAATTTAACTTGAAATACTACATAGTTAGACAGATGAATTTTTGAAGTAGAACTAGTAAACTGGGCAGAATCACAGCTTAACCTACAGTGGTTTCGGATTTTATAAAAATAGCAAATATTATCCAATAAGTATGAAATTTGGTGGAGAAGCTCTAGACACATAAGATGCTACTATAAAAATTTCAATCATAAATTCCTAATATTCAAGGAGTTATGATTTTTGGAGTTGAAGATAAATTCCAAAATAGGTAAAAATAAATAAAAACATTTTAGGCTATTCACAAAAATAAACACACTTCATGCACTATACAATCTCATGTCATCTATATTAAGAAAAGAGTATACACTACACACAATTTAACAACTAAGAGAGTTGGAGAACACCCACCTCAAAGTGAGGAAATGAAATCTCCAAGCTCCAAGCTTCTGCTAGCTTCTTTCTCCTCCTCCTTGCTTGCTAGCTTTTCTACTCCTCATTCATTCTCCAATTAGCTCTTAGAATTTATTTTTTTTAGGAGAATATTAGATGTGGAATGAAGAGTAATATGGAAATGGAAAAATGAACTAGGAAAGGACATGAACTTGGAAGAGTAGGACATGAACTAGGAAATGAGAATATGAGCTAATTTTCTTATGCTTACTCATATATATAGGGAGAGGGTTAAGGGAGGTTGGCCGGCCATATGGGGTTAGGGTTAGGGTGTAGGTTTGCGTGGGAGGGTGTAGAATTCTCTAGGGTTTGCTTAGGTGTCCCCCAATTTTACACAAGAACCCCTAGGCTTTAAATAATAACACATAACCCCTTTTCTAAGTCAACAATTGTAGGCTTCAACTAGGTCAAAAATTGTAGGCTATATAGTATAGTAGTGTATGTGTATATATAGTGTATGTGTGTATATTTACAAAATGACAAATGAAAATTACAATTTAATAATAATAATATATGCAACTATTCAAGACAAAAATTTATTAATAAATATGGTTGTAAAATAATGCAATACTATTCATGTTCAAAATAATTGCTAAATATTTTGGGGGTATTACAACGACCATTACCCAGAAGAAACCACATGGTTAGCAACTTTAGACCTTGGCATTTAGAGCTAAAGAATGAGAACTAGGAGATTAAAACAACAGTATGAAATCTGAAATAAGAAATAATAGCTCTTAAGGTAAGAATAACATATAGGAAAGTGAATACAAATTAAGAAACTGATGTCTTGTAAATAAACTGCCTAATTCTGCAGCAAAGATTAAGATAGACAATAGTAAAACAAAACGCTGGATCCCATCATTATTTCTTTCTCCTTCTTTAAGTAATGGTGTGTATTTTCGCCCTTCGCCTTACTTGCTTTTTCTATGTTCTGCAGGGTCCAAGAAGGGAGAAGTATGAAAAAACCAGAGTGACAGTAAAACAAGCATTTAAGTTTAGTAACACTGAAGTGCAATGATGAAGGCATCTGGAAATTGCTATTGGCTTCAAAGAGGTCCTGTATTTTTATTGATGCCATAGTACTTGTCAGGTAAGTGGCTACCTACATTTATGAAAAATATGGTGTTTTAAGTTTAACTTGGAAATATCATGAATGAGTTTTTGTTAGTGATGTGTCTGGACGAGCCGACTCCATAGCTTTAAGCTCAAGTGAAAAATAAAAATGATTTAAAATATATACCTAAGCAAAGATCATAGATTCTGAAATCCAACAAATAGTAGCAGAGAATGTTTTGAAATTATTGTTGTAAAAGGCCCAACAAAGTCCAATTTATAAAACTAAAACTTAAATATGTATGTTGAATAATACATATTTTAGTGTTAGTGTTATAAATTGCTTTATTATTTATGCACTTACCTATGGTAACCTATATCTAATTTTGGAATATCATTAAGTTACAGTCCATCTTCAGAATCTAACATAGCTAGGGCAATAGACAATACCTATGGTGACATACATCTTCTGTTACAGTATGTTAGACTAAGATTATTTACCTAATGTTACCGTAGGTAAGAAAGAGATATTTTATCTCAAACTATAGCTCATCTTCAAACTTGTAAATCATCTGCTCTTAGAAATTATTATGTCTGTTTTTTTAATATGAGCCACATCTATATCTAAGTCTGAATGTCTTAGAGGTACAGCAAGGAAGTTGTGTTGCTGTGGAGATCATATGGTACTAGCAAAAGAAAAGAGAAACTAGTGAAAGGTAGAAGAGACTGTGATGAGGACATCAATTTTATTTAATTTAGTATTTTATTTCAGTACCATATTTATTTTTTTAGCAATTATAGCCATATGTAATCTTTCTTTTTGCATTAGAATATTTTTGAGATTTTTAGAATCTTTTGAGATTTGTATCAAGATTTGTTTTGAGCCTATTTATAGGCCTGAGATTAATGAGAAAGATATACCATTATTAATTTAAAATTATTGTGTTGAGTTTTGCTCTTCATCTTCTCCTTTGTGTGATACAATTGAGATCCAACTTGTTGGGGTTTGTGATAAATCCTAATAAAATTTTAGGGTTTGTGATAAATTCTAAAATCTACCCCCAAAATTAAAATCCCCAAATAAAATTAACCAAAACCCTAATCCCCAAAATTCCTAACCCTAAATTCCCAAATTAAAAACAAAATCTAACCCTAATCCCCTTTCGTCGGCCGCCCCTTCACTGTTCTCCTTCTTCACCTTCCCCCTATATCTCCTGACCTCTCCTAAACCCATCACCTCGCGCCTCCCTTTCGTGCCTACCTCCCCTCTCGAAGCAGCGACCAGCCACCGCCCAGACAGCTGCACCGCCCTGCACCTGCGCACCTCAACGCACTGGTCCCCTGCCTCCTGTCGCGGCCTCGCAGTGCCGTAACTCCCCCTATGCTGCGATCCTCCCGACGCCAGTAAAGCCTACAGTGGCATCCACAGCCAGTGCCCTCCCTGTGTCGCCTTCAGCCGAGGACAGCAGCAGCTTCCCTGCTCCTCCAGATCCAGCCACCAACCATTTCCAACAGTAGCTTCCCCTTCGATTATCGCAATTGGTCTTCGAACCTCGGTATACTCTTTCCCATCTCAAGTATTTGTGTTATACTACTTTATCATCTCTATTATCTTATTCAATTTAACTGTCAACCACAAATATTGAAATTGAGCGTTCCACCTGCTTGATTAGAGTACAAATCAATATTGAATCTTTTACTTACTAAGAACACTTGGGAATTTAATTATTGATTGTTAAAACTGAATTATTAATTGGGTTTGTGACACTTAATTCAATTCTTGGAAATCCATCAAACCGATTAATTGTTTAAAATTCCAACTCTGATCCGCATTACATGTTGGTAAAATTAATCCTTTAAGATTCTTGGAAATTCTCTATTTAGGATTACGTTTTACATCAGACTGTCTAGTGAGAACCATGTAGGAGATATGAACAAATATTCAAATTCTTAAAGCAAGGTCACAAACTATAAATATCTAGCAAAGCTAGATTTAGACATGGTGAAGGGTGCTTTGAAAGAGATGCAATGTTGATAACTGAAAAGATGTTTGGCTAGAGATCTATAGGACATAAATGTTGATAAGAAATGCTGGATTAAAAACATCATATTATCTCATCTTTTTGACAAAATGGCTGAAAAGGGACCCTGTTCCATTGAGGTGTTTATAAAACAAATTGGACACTATTTTAAAGACATGAAAAATGCTCGATGAATTAAGGAGAAATAATTTGTACCTTTCAATAAGAACAAAAGAGAGAGACAAAATAAACTAGGAATTAAACTTATGAGCCATTCAGATTGTGAGAAAGAGGGTAGGGTATTTCCTAGTTTATTTTGAGATAGTGAGAAAGAGGGTAGGGTAACTGATGTAAAATTAACCCTAAATAAAGAATTTCCAAGATTCTTAATGGATTAATTTTACCAACACGTAGTGCGAATCAAAGTTAGAAATTTTAACAGTTAACCGGTTTGATGGATTTTCAAGAATTGAATCACGTTTAATAATCCCAATTAATAATTCAACTCTAACAATCAATAATTAAATTCCTAAGTGTTCTTAGCAAGTAAAAGATTCAATATTGATTTGTACTCTAATCAAGCAGGTGGGACACTCAATCTCAATTGTTTGTGGCCGACAGAATATCAAATAATATAATAGAGATGATAGGACAGTATAGCACAAATATTTAAAAGTGGAAAAAGTATACCGAGGGTTCGAAGAACGCATCGTAGATCTCAGAAGAGCACAGCAATCAAAGAGAGAGCAATGGCAGCAACACTTGAAGAGCAATGGCAGAGGAGAGTCGACGGCGTCACTGGCTGACGTCGACGACGGCGGTGGGCGGCTTGAACGATGATGCTGGTTGCATCGCGGAGGCGCGACAGGAAGACGGGACCAGGAGTGGTCGGGCTGTGTTGGGGTGCTGCGGAGACGACGGGAGGGGAAACGGATGTGAGGGAGTTGTCGATGGAGCAAGGGGGAGAAAGTGCTTGGGTTTCGATGGGGGACGGCGTCAGGGATGTCAATGCGGAGGCGAGAGGCGCAACAGCGTCGGGGTCAACGTCGATAAGGTGGGCGACGGGTTTCGGTCGGGATGGAGGAAGGAGACGATGGAGATTTCGGAGATGAGGGATTAGATTTTTTTTTGATTTGGGAAATTATATTTGGTGATTAGGGTTTAGGTTAATTGATTTGGGGATAGATTTTAGAGTTTATCACAAATCCTAAAATTGTATTAGGATTTATCACAAATCCTAATGAGTTGGATCTCAATTGTATCACACAAAGAAGAGGAGAAGAGCAAAACTCAACACAATAATTTTTAATCAAGAATGGCATATCTTTATCATTAATCTCAAAACCTATATATAGGCTCAAAACAAATTAAGATACAAATCTCGGAATATTCTCAAAATCTCAAAAATATTCTAATGCATAAAAAAGATTACATATGGCTATAATTGCCAAAAACAAATATGGTACTGAAATAAAATCCTAAACTAAATAAAAATTGATGTCCTCATCATTCTCTCCGGGTGGGAGAGAGCTCGACCCAGTCGAGCCAAAACAAGTGATCCTTTCATGGTGCTCCAAAAGATCTGGATCAGCGGGAGCTCCTCACGATCACTGCAAGTGTCATCCGACTTCGGCTTGTTCTTCAACCTCACCAAATACTTGTGCATACCACCATCTCTTATGAAGATTATTTGATCATCTAAAATATTATTCAATTCTTCTTTCAGTGGGTGAATAGTATCAGGTAAAGAGGTAAATGTGGAAACCTCACCATTAAGCTGCAGGGAAGGCTCATCTATAAGAAAATTTCTAGAATTTAATTTTGAGCCTTCATAAAGTACTAGATCCTCAATATTGAAAGTTTTACTTATGCCAAAGCCTCCAGGAAGGTCAAAGACATAGGTATTATCATTGATTGTCTGTAGAATCTTAAATGGGCCTTGTAGTACGTATGTTCAAGTTCTTAACGGGTCCAACAGGAAACCGTTCCGGATGAATCCGAACCATCACCTCGTCACCAATATCAAAAGTTATAAATTTCCTTCTAGTATCTGCTATTAACTTGTAGTTAAAATTATTCTTATTAAGTTCCTTAAAAATTTCTCTATGCAAGTCATGAATGTGATGCAAATGTGGGTGCAGACTCTGTGACTCTAGGATGTTCTAACACATGGATAAAATCTATAGGCTGCCAAGTGACTTGGGATGGAATGGGTGACTCAGGTACACTCAATACAGATGACTGGACAGACTGAATATAATTGAGTGACTGGTCATCCACTTTTTCATCAAAGTCGTCACTTACATTAGGTTCATAGGTAAACTCAGTGTCGGGCTCACCAGTGATGACTACAGTACCCTCTACTATATTGATCCTGCTTGGGCTAGAGCAGTTTCCAGCAACATGGACGTATCCCTTACATTTATAGCACTTAGTGAGAGGATTAATCTTAGAATAATCTCTTTCAGTGTTCTTACCTGTGTTGTCATTTATAAGTGGATAGGAATTTGAAGTATGTTTGTTTGGGTAAGACTTGTTAGGGTACAGAGGAGAGGAGTGCTTAGGTCTAGAGTGATCAGGAGGATTCATTCTGGAGGAATGATCCATCGAATCGCTGGACTTGTAATGGGAACTAGCTTTAATGGCATCCATATCGAGGACTAGGGCGTAGGCTGCCGCTAATGAGTCCACATTTCTATGAATTAGCTCGTTCCTCAGATCGGCTCGTAATCCAGCTCTGAACCTAGAAAGAGATTGTTCTTCACTCTCTTTACCTAAAGCATTGCACCGAATAAGAAAGTCATCAAATTTATCAACATATTCTTGTGTGGATTTACTTTCTTGATAAAGTTGGTTCCACGAATCTAGCAATCGGATGTGGAACGATAACGGTACATATCTCTCAGTGAGTTTCTCTTTCATGGCTTTCCAAGTGGCTATGGGTGTCAGGCCTCGGTCTCTACGGACATGTTCAAGATTGGTCCAGTATTGTTGAGCTTTACCCGTCAATTTCATAATGGAAAATTTAACCATCAGGGCTTCGCTCAGGTCAAACCACACAAAGTAGTGGTCCATGGCACGGATCCAATCGAGGTAAACTTGGGGTTCCATGTGGCCTTCAAAATGGGGAACGTCAGCCTTAATGTTCTTCTATTGTTCGTCAGGATCACGTTCTTGACGTCGATCGTCACGAACATTCCCTTGAGGGATCTGATGATTGGCATGAAGCTCAGGGACAACGGTTTGATTTAATTCTCAGGCCTCTGATTGATATTGGCAAGAGTTGCTTGAGTGGCAGCTAGAGTAGCGGAGATATCAGAGTTGTCCATTTCAGGTCGGAAAAGTTTAGGGTTCCTAATTAGGTGATTTGGAAGGGATAAGAAAGGCTCTTCAAGATCTGTGATGGTGCTGCGAAAACGCATTCACCAAAGGAGAAAAACTAGGGGTCGTGTGTGTACTTTTTTTTTAAATTAATCTGAAGTGATCTAAAAGAACGAAAGGAAAAATAATAAAAGACTCTAAATGAATGCAAAAATAATGCCTAAATGATGCAAGAACTAGGATTTTAAGAACCTTGGCTCTGATACCAAAATGATGTAAAACGAACCCTAAATAGAGAATTTCCAAGATTCTTAATGGATTAATTTTACCAACACGTAGTGCGAATCAAAGTTAGAAATTTTAACAGTTAACTGGTTTGATGGATTTTCAAAAATTGAATCACGTTTAACAATCTCAATTAATAATTCAACTCTAACAATCAATAATTAAATCTCTAAGTGTTCGTAGTAAGTAAAAAATTCAATATTGATTTGTACTCTAATCAAGCAGGTGAAACACTCAATCTCAATTGTTTGTGGCCGACAGAATATCAAATAATATAATAGAGATGATACGGCAGTATAGCACAAATATTTAAAAGTGAAAAGAGTATACCGAGGGTTCGAAGAACGCAGCGTAGATCTCGGAAG
Organism: Hemerocallis citrina; assembly: GCA_017893485.1. Lineage (NCBI taxonomy): Eukaryota > Viridiplantae > Streptophyta > Magnoliopsida > Asparagales > Asphodelaceae > Hemerocallis > Hemerocallis citrina. Next base: position 125,998,335 of record CM030363.1, on the reverse strand, counting down.
AGCACAGCAATCAAAGAGAGCAATGGCAGCAACACTTCAAGAGCAATGGCAGAGGAGAGTCGACGGCGTCACTGGCTGACGTTGACGACAGCGGTGGGCGGTGCGAACGACGGTGCTGGTTGCGTCGCGGAGGCGCGACAGGAAGACGGGATCAGGGGTGGTCGGGCTGTGCTGGGGTGCTGCGGAGGACGGGAGGGAAAACAGATGTGGGGGAGTTGTCAATGGAGCAAGGGGGAGAACAGTGCATGGGTTTCGATGGGGGCGGCGTCGGGATGTCGATGCGGCGGCGGGAGGCGCAATGGCGTCAGGGTCGACGTCGACGAGGTGGGCGACGGGTTTTGGTCGGGATGGAGGAAGGAGACGATGGAAATTTCGGGGATGGGGGATTAGGATTTTTTTTTTTTTGGGTAATTATATTTGGGGATTAGGGTTTAGATTAATTGATTTGGGAATAGATTTTAGAGTTTATCACAAACCCTGAAATTGTATTAGGATTTATCACAAACCCTAATGAGTTGGATCTCAATTGTATCACACAAAGGAGAGGAGAAGAACAAAAACTCAACACAATAATTTTTAATCAGGAATGGCATATCTTTCTCATTAATTTCAAAACCTATATATAGAAAACAAATTAAGATACAAATCTCAGAATATTCTCAAAATCTCAAAAATATTCTAATGCATAAAAATAGATTACATATGGCTATAATTGCCAAAAACAAATATGGTAATGAAATAAAATTCTAAACTAAATAAAATTGATGTCCTCATCAGTACCAGAGAAAAAACTCAAGACCTTGGAGAATAATTCCTCAAAATCAATTCAGATTAAGCCTTGGAGGCTTTCATAAAGGTTACCAACTTTTTATACTAATTGATGGAGAAATTAAAGTAAGAAAGAGATCTCACAGGGTTTACAAAAAATTTAAGGGGAAAAAACTTAGAGATATCCCCAGGGTAGTTTGGTATCTTACTGAAATTGTGTGGTTGTATTAAAATGATAATGGACATGTCGAAGTGGAAACAAGTAATAACATTTGGATGAGATATAAATTCATTATTATTACCATAGGATTAGATTGGTGCCTAATATAAAAACTTTGCTGCATTAATTATCCACAAACTTGGTTACCGTAGTCAGGATGAGAAACCTTGTTATCGTATTGTTTTCTTGCTGAGAATATTGAGCAGATCAAACTAGAGAAGGTGGAGATAGAGAACAAATATTTATATGTAGGATTCATATATAGAATGTGGTACGCAGTCATACTATAACACTCATAAAAATAATTAACATAAAATAAAATTAAAAATAAGAAAAGTGCAGAGACTAAGGATATGCTACAAAGAAGGATCAATAACTACTCAAATAACGGAAAAAAAAACATAATTAACTTAGCTGCAAAGTGAATAAAGTACTACAAATGTAATAAAATAACTAGCATACCAAGAAAATAAAATGAAGAAGTATTAAATGACTAACTTACATGCAAATACAATGCAAAAGTGACTTAAAATATGGGTTAAACCAAGATAAAACAAAAGAGGGAGTCAGATGGTAACAGGAAAAGAGACAAAAAAAAATATTAGAGTGGGGCTGTACACTAGATGGATTGGGTACAAGGTGCTAAATCTGAACCATACATTGACAATTCAATACAGCTACATGTGCAGCTGCATACCCATATTATGTGCAACTGGCAATAATGTGGAACATATTACAAAATGTAGCTATAATTACATAAAGGCTCTAGTTAATAATGCTACTAGGTCATGCAGCAGATCAAAATGAATTTGCATTGTAGTCATAGAGAAATTTGCATATCTAACCTAAAATTTTAGGATAAGAGGCCACGAAGGGTAAGATCGGTGTTGGGAGTTGCAACGACACACCAATCGTAGTGGGTTGATGCATGACATGTATCCTCTTTGAGAGCAAATCTACCCATGAAAACACCCAATACCAATTTTGACATTTGCCTTGTTTCGGTCAACCCATTGGCAAAAGAATTCCATTAAGTTTCAGGACCATGTAGTACTTATTAGAGTGAGTTCCATTGTAGGTGATCATACTTTTCTCCTTTTTGTTTTTGTTGGTTCCATCTCCAACTTGCCTGGGAAAATGTGACTTTCACTTAACTTCCCTCCATTTGTTATATCTCTACATAGTCCACGAAAAAGGTTCTCTCTCAGAGTTGCTTGACAAAAGGTAAATAACTCCTACGTTTTCTTGAATGTCGAGAATATGGCATGCATATAAAATCCCAATTTCCAATTCAAGACAGTTATGCAAAGTTTGGCAGAAGTTAGAGGAAGCTTTCTAAAGTTCAGTAAGTAATGAATGATAACTTTTCATGTATATCTAGGTCAAATTAAAGGACGAAAATGGTAAAGAATAAATGAGTTTCAGTCATTAATCTCATATTTTTGGGCCATGCATCTTATGCCATAGAAATGGAATACTGAAGATTAACCAATTATATCTTGTTCTGTGATATCTGCAACTTCACAAAAGAATTAGTATCCAAAGTCTAGTCAAGCATAAACTCTCACCAAAGACCTACCATAAAAAGATGGTGATCGGCAAGGAACCCCTTTCCTTCTGCTGCGCACAATGACTGGTCCAGAATGAGTTGACTCACTGTTTGTCTTCCATTTCCCCCTTGAGAACTCAGAACTTTCAGTACCATTATGCATGGAATGAGAAGAATTACCTACAGTGAGGAGTTCAGTGCCTGGCTTAGCAGATTGTTGTTCATTAGACACCTGATCTGATGGAAGTGAAAGCAAGGCAAAATATCGAAGCTGATGGTTTATGCTGCCCTCAGTTCTGAGCAATTGGTTCATCTGTAGTATTTCACCAATTACTAAAAAACATATTAAAAAGAGTTCAACTGAAACAGAAAATTTCTTTCTAACTTACCTTGCACGTGATGGAGCAGTACTTGTACCCTACTACAAGAGAACAAGAACACAAGCAAACCCTAACTGAGCCTTCAAAAGGTTCTCCCATTGCATAGTTCTCTTGGCCAGGATGGTATTGGTTCTGCACATTTTCTTCTACCATAATCTCTTTCTTCTTTGAAGGATGTGCTTTCAAGAAGACCACAGATGCCCTATTTAGTTTATAAGGCTGTAAATTTGCATATAAAGCAAGCATTAGGCAGTTGATTTCTAAGAAGTCCATGGAAAACTAAACGTAGAAGTCTCATGCAAATAATAGTAAAATTCAGCTTCTACTACATCTAGTATGGTAAACTAATTTGTGGCTTGAAGACCTATATAAAGGAAATAACATGTTAAATTCATTTATTGTAGTGTGTTTTCACCTGTACAAGAGAGCAATTGATCAATATTTTCCATTTCTTCTGCTTTCACAACTTCATGGGAGTTGTACTTTCGAATCTATACCAAAAGGAAAATTAAGAGAAAGTATACAGATGGCAGTAAGGAAAGGGTGCCCATTTTTCTCAATATTTCAGAAGAAACTTTCAAGAGAAAAGTAGTAGATACCCTGAGAGCTCGGTGATCAGAATGGTTAGAACGAAGAAGGCAGAAGCTAATGCAACAATCCACACAAAACCAATTTTTCCCCTTCAGCTTTAATTGATGATCTAAGCAAGGATCAAAGAAGTTTATTTTCATTAGCATGTCCAACCAGTTTGGGATGGCGTTTGAAAATCCTGGCTGCAAAAGTAAAACATATCCATTTGATGGAAAAATATTTCAATTTTAATACATAAATCATTTCAAATGTTAAAATAAAAAAATAAATAAATGAGAAACCTCCATTATCGGCCTCTCTTCTTCCTTTTCTTCTTCCTGATGGGTAGAGAAGGGAAGAAACCTGAGTGAGTAGGATTGTTGAAGAGATTAATCAGCTAAAGTTTCTGAATACTTCATTAGGATGTAAGAGAGGAGAAACAAGAAACTTACCAAAAATGGTGGTGATACAAACTAGGCAACAGGGTGGCTGCCAGCATCACACGTGCAAGAGGAACTTTATAGGGACTAAATACAACCCCCTTGTGTCGAATGGACTCCTCTTTTCAACACCTTTCAGAGAAAGCATGTTGAGATTATAATAGAAAGCATCTCAGTAACAGCATTCCCATTATTACCACATTTGTGGCAGTACTGTATAATGCAAAAACCTCTTAACAGAAATAGCACCATATCCATTGAACATTCCAATGTACATAGATAATAGTCACTATATTTTTCTGATTTTAGTACCTATTGTGAGTATAAATATTAAAACCCTCACTCTTACAACAACTTCGGTGTTTTGGTATATCGGTAGGATCTTTCACACCTATAAATAGCATCAGAAAATACCCTTACAGAATCTGCATATTCTATTAAGATGTTCACCACTGACAATAGATTTCAGATATAATTTACATGCTCCAACACTTTTATCTTTTATCTAATATTTGGCAAATTTATTTTAATGGACAAAAAGACTTCAAGGTGGTTTGCAATTTTGATAATAAATACCCCGTCATGATTTTGCTCAAGGAGAAGTCATTAAGATAATTATTCACTTTTATGTTCAAATGAATAGGTGTTCGTATTACAGCTGCATTCAAAACAATGTATAATTGGTTGTGATTAAAGGCATCCATCCATTCTATATGCAATTAAATGCTGATGCAATTTTTAGACATAAGAAGAGTATAATAGTTAACAGTTTAATTTATGATATCCAAAATAAGAAACAATATAGGATGTACTTTAATATTTAAAGGAACAGGACAGAAAATTAGGTTTTGTTTCAGTACTGCATTTACAACAATGAATATTTGGTAATACAGAAATGCTTAGCTGTGATTGAATGCCGTTTTCAACTATAAATGCCGATGCAAAAATTATAGTGCTATATTCCACCTTTTTCCTCAAAAAAAATATATATATATATATAGTGGCTAATGGTTTTTAGTTAAATTATCTCATTTAAAAAACAGTATTGCATGACTATTCAATTAAATTTCATAGGTTGAACGCCACTTTGTCTGCAAAAAAAGATAGTAAAACCCATCCTGGGATCAATGTGTCTTGTTAAATGCCAAATAAAGTTACGTCTAGAGTTAATGCACTAAGAAAAGTTACAACAGGTTATAGAATTCTAATTTAAATTTGAAGAAACTTAAAAATCATGCAGAAATTGCAAATTAATCTCAGGTGAGACCTTTGACATTAACTAAAATTTCATACAAAAACAGAATGCAATTTTGTGTGGTATTCCCCGTCTCAACTAATATCGAGACATAACTTCATAAATTTAGAAGTATATGGGTGTGGAAGAAAATATACCGCCATGCTGATTTGCTTTCCTATAAAATGAGATGCCTTAGCATGCATCTAGTTGTTAGAAAAGAATTTACATTGAATTCTTTACTAAATCTCCAGTAACTAAATGGTCTATCCGAAGATTGTATCCTTCAAACTTTCGGTAGTACATTCTAAGCAATCAGTCATGACATGCACAAGTATCATGTTATGATACATCTAACTCCTGAAATAAAATATTTAACCAAACAGATCATATTACAATATGAAGGAACGGGTTCTTAGTACAAAGTTATTGAGTAAGATTAAATTTTTAAGAAAGGGCAGGTTTAGGAGGCTGTCGACACTTTATCATAAGCAAATTCCAGGGGTCCTATAACAGTTGAGAAACGTGATGCCACTTGATTTGATGGGATTCTCAAATATGATAGAGATCATAGAAGATAATGGCATAAGATTTATGAACTCTTTATTTAGCTAGTAATAATTAAAAGAGAGCAAGAATATTTACTTTCAATTATTATCTTTTTCCTATTTCATATTTCAAATATTTCTATATATGCAAGTATTTTTAGCTTAATTTCTCCTTCATTGTCTTTTAAGGGACAAGTAATGTAAGGCTACTTAAGAGCTCAGGGTTTTATGGTAGAACTCAGTTTTGATTATTGGTGATTAAATAAGTTTCTCATACCCCATCAAGTGGATAATCATCCATCAATCAAGATAGGCTTCTTATTAGAAACCACATCCTTTATTTGCCCAAGCATATAACGAGGAATGAGGGTAGTTATTGTAATTTAAATTGCATTTCTATCAAAGTTTTCCGTAGCAACACATGTATTCAACTATTCAGGACCAGTCGGTGTTCTCATCTTAGAAATCTGCCAATAGGAAGAATAAACCAAGTCCGCCACTTATAGACAACCAAATCCTACCACCTTATCAAAAAAAAAGTCCTAAAACATTAAAAACCTTCTTTGTCAAGTTGGTCGTATGTCTTCTATACAAAGTATCAGTTTTCTTATTTATGGGTGTCCGTCTACATTTTGCTGTTAAATCATCATAAAATTATTTACACAAAGCATTTCTAGGTGGAAACTCAATTTATTGAGTTTTTTTTTTTCTTTTTTTTGAATAAAGTTCATAGTATCAACTAGAACCTAGATGTCCAACCACCCTTTACTACATGAGCAAATTGTCACCAACATTATATTGGAGATTGTGCAGCGCACCTAAAGCATGGCATGTTCTTCGCGCTCGTATGTAGATGACGAGGATCAACTCCCATGCAAAGTGTGTTGTTTTCCTATGTCAACGGCTACAGCCATGCAAAAGAAAAGGTATATTGGAGAATACAACATATGTGAATGCATTGAAAACTAGAGTGATGATAAAATCCACCATCAAATGCCTCTTCCTCTCCTGCAAGATTATGTTTGTCAAATCAACACCATGGTTTCACTGTATTCTCCAAGATCCACATTCGAAGTAATTATCTTCAAATCAAGACTCTAAAATGGTCCAAATATATCTGTGCGGTCTGTGATTCATGACTGACATCTTCAAGCACAGTATATATGTCATGGTTCAAATATATCTAGTGTTTTCTATCCTGACAATTATCAAGCCCGGCGGCTTCCTGGGAAAGGAATTTAGGCAACAGTAAGCGATGTTTACGGAGCAGATCTTCAAGCATTGTATAAGCACACTGATGTCTCCTTACTATGAGCCTACAAAGCTAGCAATGTTTACGGGGTTCTGCAACCAAAAGTTGAACGAAAACCAATAATTAAATCAATTCTGCATAATGTAGTATGCAGAATTATGTGATTCAGCTCCGCAAACTGCATATGTAGCACATATACAGCACAGATACAATCAACAAAAACAATAAAATAATCATTAAAAAATAGAAGGAGAAGAAACACATTTGCAGCGCATATACATTTTTTATGAAGTAAGAAATAAAATGCAAATTATTGGGTATTGACACATACAGCACAGAAATAATCAACAAAAACAATAAAATAATTATAAAAAATAGAAGATGAAACACATATGCAGTGCATATACATTTTTTTACGAAGTATGAAACAAAATGCAAATTTATTGAGTATTGACACAATGAAGCACAACAGTAAGACTAGAAGGCTACATATTAAATACTGGAAACTAGAAGTTTACGATCATGAAGACACTGTATTAAATGCTGTGTTGATATTTGTACTAGACTTGCCATAACAATGAACAAACTATAAAGCACAAGAAACAGCTGGCAATAGCAAAGACACAAAGCATAATAAAAATATATAAGTTAGATTGCAACGTTAAAAAAAAAAAAGCAAACAAACTATTAAATTGCAACTATTAAATAATCTTGCAACAATCAGTAAATGAAGACATAAAGCATAAATAAGAAACATAGCATACTCATTCCAATTCCATATTAAAATTGGGCCGGATTCCATACTTAATAGATCGGGTAAAAAGATGAATAGGGTTTTAGATTCGATTCCATTTTAATGGACCTAAACAATAACTGCATATCCTCAAATTATGTGGCTGCATACTGGTTTGTGGCGCATTCTAGGGGATATGCAGCCAAATTTCCATGGAATTACAGTGCACATATTTCCATCGCTTAGAAAACACAGAACTAAATGCAAATAAATTTTATAACATTTTTCTTCTTTTTATATATTAATAATAAAATATATAAATATATAAATAAATATATAAAATAACAAGCCTCATAATGACCTTGTTTGGAATGAAACTCCCCACTGTTTTTTGCTCTCCCTATGGTAGAACATGTGACCTCTTTCACAACCATCAGCAGATGGGCATTTTCCATCAAAATGGTAACATTAGATCAAAAACACTCCATGAAGATATGTCATTTTTATAACTGACCATTAACTCGACAGTAATCCCTTCTGTTTACTACAAAATTCAAAATCAATAAAACTATGAACAAGAAAGGGGCTTGGCACAATTCTAAATGACACATTAGCATCTTCCAAGTCCTCCCAAATTGAAGCCGAACATCATAAAGAAAGGGGAAGACCGAAGTTTTTATGTAGGAAACACATTCTAACTCTAAGGCATATAGAGAAAGCCATCAGCAAAACAGAATGCACTTCCAAAAAAGTTTTAACAGCGAAAGACAGCAAGGCCAATAAAATTATATAAATTGGACATAACTCTACAGATATTCATAATTTGATGATGCAAATGGGATAGCACCAATTCTACACAAACCTGAGGAAGCAGCATGAACAACAAACAGTAAATATTAACAACTATTTCAAATAAAAATATATTTTGATACTATCATATCGATGGAAAAAATCATTAAGCTAAGCAAAGGGTTCAAAGATAATTTTCAACTACTCCAACTCCAAGTGATCAAAGCAGTACAATTGGTGACATCTACGGTATCAAGAGGCATAGGCTACATTATGCAAACCAATGCTCCAGTACAGTCTTACAATCACAAATAGCCAGGTAATAGCATAGATTTTACTCCAATCCGATTCACTTCATGCAATTATAATCAGCTTACAATAAACGATGGTATAGAGTATAACGACAGCATTAAACATGTCAAAGATCAAAAAACAGAGCCTACAAATTTGACAGAATGCAGTACCAGCTAGAAACAAAAATGTGCAACTATCAGTCTTGAGATTTCCACCTAATAAACCACAATGGACAACCCTACAGTTGAAATTACTCTTAGATCCTAGCTCTTAAACTTCAAACCTCTCATGGTGCGAAACTGTTGTCAAGGGGAATTGCAGCAAAATGACCTTACATGTCATCTTTATCGAAAATGAGGACAAATCAGCCACACCCCTGCCATTCTTCTAACAAATGGGCTTACCACAACAAGCAAATCAAACTTCCTCGGCCAATGAAAACCTAACTTCCCAAGTGGCTATGGGCCCAGCACCTTAAGTATATACTCAAGCTCCTCAACCATCGACTTCCTTGTTGTACGGCCCATGTAATCTAGACCTGACAAAGAATTATTGAAGAGATCCAAGTCAACAACATATTATTTAATAACTATGTGGTGGGTTACCATTATAACTCTTACAAGTAAAAGGAAAGAGGAGCTCAAAGAAGACTAATAAAATTTGATCGAAACTAAGGATCTTCATGAGACCTAGATTGAGGTAGTAGAACATAGATGCTAGCTTATGGAAGGAGATTACTAAACTAGCAAGATTGACTTGAGAAAAAAGATTCATGGCAACCCAAAGATATAAGCTGAAATAATTTGTATTGTTTTTGTTTTATTTGAATAGAGCAAAAACATCGGAAATCAATAGCACTCCTGAGGAATTGGATTGCTATTGATTTCCGATGTAAAAATGATGCTAAAAGAGCAATAATGCCATAAGAAGGTTAAGTTGAACCAAGGTACAACATGAAAGACGGTTGAATTTGATTGTAAGAAGATGCAGAAACACATACTATATTGAGATTTATGTGAGTGCATCATCTGCATGCTTGCCTTTCTTATTGACCCAATCAAAATGCTGGTGCATTAAGATGATGGCATACCTTGACTTACAATTCATCATCTCAGGACACATGTTACCTACTCTCCTCAAGTCCCACACATCTATATAATAAAACACAAAGAAAGCTATCAAGTGGCTCTCCTTCAATCCCCCCAAAATTAAAGGCCCAGATCTAACCTCACAAAACACATTTTAACCCCACAAAAGTTCGAATTTTTTGCAGTGCTAGGCTACTTTTTGAAACTTTTTGCGATTTTAGGCCACATTCCAAACTATTAGCAATTTTGGCTAGCAAGTGTCATGTCAGCAGCGGCTGCTATTGGGAATAGCGGCCTCTTCATAGCGACCAACACATTGGACTCCCACACTTGACAGATTTGTATAATTGCAAACCACTTGGAGTAACTGAGGTCGTTATTGTCAATAGCGACCTTGTATACCTAAGGTCGCTATTCCCAATAGCAACCACAGGTTGACCCAATCGCTTTTAGGCCCACCTGAGGTCGCTATTGGGAATAGCGACCTTAGTTAGACGAGGCTGCTAATGACAATAGCGGCCTCAGTTATACCAAGTGGTTTGCAATTATACAAATCTGCCAAGTGTGGGATTCCGATGTGTTGATCGCCATGAAGAGGCCGCTATTCCCAATAGCGGCCGCTGCTGACGTGGCACTTGCTAGCCAAAAGTGCTAATAGTTTGTCAACTGGTCTAAAATCGCAAAAAGTTTCAAAAAGTAGCATAGTGCTGCAAAAACTCCAAAAGTTTCCACCCAAAACTCAAATTCAAATCCCCCCACCCAATACAACTCCTTTATTTATTTAATTATTTCACTCTTATCCCTCTCTCTCTTCTATTCCAAAAATTAAGAAAATAAAAATTTTTAAAAATTAAAAAAATTAAAAATTTAAAAACAAAAAAAAATTAAAAATTTAAAAACTTTTAAAATAATTCAAAAAAATCAAAAACTTAAAAAAAAATTTAAAACAAATTTTTAAAATATATTTAAAAAAATAAATTTTTAAAAATTAAAAAATTTTAAAAATTTTAATTTAAAAAAAATAAAAATTTTTAATTTTTAATTTTTTTTTAAAAAAATTTTTTTAAATTTTAAATTTTTAAAAACTTTAAAATTTTTAAAACATTTTAACTATTTTGAAATTTTAACAATTTTGAAAATTAAATAAAAATTTAAAATTTTTAAAAATTTTGAAATTTTGAAAATTTTAAAATTTTAAAATTTTGAAAATCTCAAAACAAATCCAATGAAATTTTAACAATTTTGAAAATTAAATAAAAATTTAAAATTTTTAAAAATTTTAAAATTTTGAAATTTTGAAAAATTGAAACATTTTAAATTTTGAAATTTTGAAAATCTCAAAACAAATCCACATCCAATGTCGAACCTCAATCAAGATGTCGTCGCCGATATCTGATCCGCTGCTGATTCCGTATTGTTGACTCCTCTCCACCAAATCGAACGTGAATATCAAGCGACTTTGTATCGGTGACTCCGTATCGGCGACTCCCCTCCACCGAATCGAGAGCCTCTATATGCGATGCGACGACTCTAATTTCATCTCATTAACCGAATTATCATTCTATTTTTTAATTTTTTGTGTGCAGGGGATTACTTATTTTTTTGCCGACTCGAATTTTGTGTGTGCATGAGATTTAAGTTCAGAGAAGTATGATTGTTTTATTTTTGGGTTTAAAAAATTTTAATTTGATGATTTATTTGATGAGTTTGTTATTGGTTTTGATTTAAGGTCTACGCATGTGAAGATGGATTATTTGGTAGCCTCAATTTGGGCTTCCAAACCATAGCAAGATAGGTAAGCTGACTAGCAACCTAAAATAACTTGGCAAATATACAACATTAATTTCTTTACTTCCAAACCATAGCAAGACAGGGTAAGCTGGCTAGCAACCTAAAATAACTTGGCAAATATACAACATTAATTTCTTTACTACAAGAGAAAATACTATCGTGAAGTGTGTTCCCTTCACTAGTTATTAGAAACCATGGATAACATAACATATAAGAACTTTTAGTGTATGTTTAGATATATAGGATTGGAATGACTGGAGTTTACCAGTGAAGGGTGCAAACTCTCCACTCAAGAAAGACAGCTAAAGTAAATTTGTTATTTATCCATTTTTGATTTTTTTTATAAAGGTGCAATGGGAAGACAAAGTGGAGATAAATGAAATGATTAGCTTGAATTAGAGTTTTGATAACTTCATGTATTTCATTTTGGTTGAAATAATAATAAGAGGTGTTTCAATTGCAAACTGAGTCTCAGACAAACAAATGTTTAGATTATTGGAATTGTAGATACCTTCACACATGCACTTGCGTTACCATTGTATTTAGACATGCTCATAGTGGTTATGAGATTAGAGTAAACTGTATAAAACCTATATGATAATGTCCTTGCATAACTATTACAAGCATCTAAAATGATGTTGAAGTTAAAAAAAACTCTATTGAGTATTTCTAACAATCTATATGCATTCCAGGTAAGTTCAAGCTAATGATCAAGAAGGCGATGGTTAAGCTTAAAGGTAGATATACTGTTTTGTCATATTATATGTTAGCTACTTCAATTAATTTGATGGACCTCCAAAACTATTTTATATAATCAAACCAGGTACACCGTTCCGAAGACGTGGCGTGCCAACGGGCAAACCTAGTTTATGAATATGGAAGAAGAAATTGTGTCTACAATTATACTAGTTCAGTGAGAGAAAATGTGTTTCCTCAATCATCAAAATCATAACACATGTTGTTCATTTTCCGTAGTTCTTAATCTGATCTCAGCACAATAGATGGGCGTTGGGAGTATTTGAAAGTGGGAAGCCTAAGGTGTGCCCTGTTACTGCCATGGCATGAAGATTTTCCTGTGCCATGTACCTCTGTATCCTGCACAAAGAGCGAGGGCCAGAGTAGCATACTAGCATTCTGTGAATGGTCCCTCCAAATTCTGACTTAGCAGAGGCTCTGAGAGAAAACCAAAACTTGAGGATCAATTAGGAGGATATATATCTATTTCTCTTAGAACAAATCATTCCCAGTGAAATTTATAATTCAAACACGAATTCTAGAATGCAACCGTTCAGAAACAATCTATCATATAAAAATATCATCTAAATAATCCATATGGTTTTAATTTTCTAAGTTATGAATCAAAGCACTGTTACATCTGAGGTCTATCATTGAACTACTCCCCTATCTGCATTTATTCACAAACTTCATAATTATAGGCTGAATGAGATACCTTGGTGGTTGGTTTCTATAGTTTACCTGGCTGACTTTTCCGTGGATCATATAAGAGAAGGTATCAAATCTAAGACTGTAAGGCAGGCAGAGACAGACTGACAGAGAATAAAATAAGATATAACTAAGTAGGATTTTCATATAAAGAATGTAGTATGTGGGACCATACCTATGAAGCATCGATACGGGTACAGAGTGCAGGGTGGGGTGCAGGTATGACACAACACGACACAGGTACGGGATACATGATTTTACAAAAAAGTAGGATACGGGTGTGTTGGTGGTACATTAAGTATAAAATAATTTATATTATATCTACAGATATAAAATGTGATCTTGTTAATAATGCAAACATTTAAACAATTTCATAGAACTCTAAGAATATATTATAATTATGCGCATTTTGGAGAAAAGAAATGATAATCTAAGTATCAAATCTTGGGATAGACTTGTTTTGTGTTTGAAAATAATTGTAACCAACAAACTTTTGAATTACACTAGTACCCCATGGATTTATCTAAACATAATTGTGTCTAAAAGTTGCGAAAAATATATTGAAAAAATTGGGTACTCCTTGGGTACGCACTCGGGAGTACCCAAGAAGTATCGGCACCTGATATGCACCCGATACGGGTACGCCGGCCATTTGGAAGTATCCATGCTTCCTAGGACCATACAAAAGAAAATTACGGAATTTTTAAAAAATCAGAAAATTAAGGGAAATGAATATGACATAAGGTGTAAGCCATGTGGCACGCTTATGTGTTCGTGCAATGCACACAAATGAATCATTACAAATTTACAAAGATAAGCAATTCAGGCCTACAAATAAGGTTAAACAATTGCTCAATTGACAAAGCCATGCTATAATGAAAGAGGGAAATTTGACGGTATTAGGAAATGAAAAGAGAATATAAGGTCGGAAAGGGATTGTTCAACAAATGGACTACGTACAAGGTCTAGAATCTGAACAGGACATGGCCAGAATAATACAAATAGGTAGATGTAGGCATTGCACGCAGTTGTGAACTCATATTATGTAACTGACAATTATAACACATGTTTGCATATTCAAAATTTTAGCTATAATTATGTCATTTTTCACTGCATACACATGCAATTTACAAAAATGACGGCATACAGATTTAAGGAATGCAACTTAGCAGGCTTGAAGAAAGTCAAGAAACAGAGGTATGTTCACTATATCGAATCACAACCTGCTAAGGGGGCATTAGTGGGCCATGATTTCAAAAACATTGTGTGGTTTTTAAAATCAAGGTGATTTCAAATGCAAGTCACGGCGATTTCAAAATCCATGTCTTTCATTGTGAGTTTTTTTAAATACACACCTAGCGTGATTTTGAAATCACTCAACTTGAGTTTCACATTTATTTTTAATTTTTTTGTGGTTAAAAAAATGTTTTTTTACAGAATTATAAAAAATCACAATGTTTTTTTGAGTCAGCAACTATTAATAAAGGGGAAAGGGCAAAATTATCCTATTTTAGGGGGGTCTTTTGACTCAAAACAAAAGTTAGGGGATTTTTTAATTCTATAAAAAAACGTTAGGTTTTTTTTGGCTTTTTACCATAAACGGGAAAAAGGTAAAATTGTCCTATTTTAACGGCGCATTAACGGTGAGGGGTCTTTTGACTCGACAAAAGCTAGGGAGTTTTTTTAATTATGTAAAAAACGTCAAGGTTTTTTTTTATGTTTATCGTATTTTTTTGGTTATATATTAGTATGACAGTTGATATAGTAAGAATAATAGTGATATAATAATAATAATAATAATAATAATCTATCTATATAATAAAACACAAAGAAAGCTATCAAGTGGCTCACATTCAATCCCCCCCCCCCCAAATCAAAGGCCCAGATCCAACCTCACAAAACACATTTTCCCTCCCAAAATTTCAAACCCCAAAATCAAATTTTTCCCCCCAAAACTAAAAAACTCATTACTTTATTACTATCTCTCTCTTCTCTCCTCTCATCTCTCATCTCTCTTCTCTCTTCACTTTTTCATATTTCTCTCTCTCTCTCTCTCTCTCTCTCTCTCTCTCTCTCTCTCTCTCCAATTTTTTCTTTATTTACTTAGAAATTTAGATTTTAAGATTTTAGGTTTGTAAAATTTTCAGAATTTTTATGCTTTTTTTTATTGCACATGTTATATTGAACATAGCAAATATCTTTTCAACAGTTAAATTTCATCATTTTCTACCATTAAAGTTCTAAGAAGTTAAAATTATTTTTCAACATATACTAATAGAAACATGGATTTTTATTTACAACTAATTATTGTCATTCTATTCAAACTTGAACTACATAATTATTGTTTTACTATTTACAGGGCTTTTCGTGTGTTGTATCGTTCCAAAGACATGCCATAGGCACGTGCCCACGGGCAAATCTAGTATATAATAAAACACAAATAAAGCTATCAAGTGGCTCTCCTTCAATCCCCAAAAATCAAAGGCCTAGATCTAATCCCACGAAACACATTTCCCCCCAAAAGTTCCCCCCCCCCCCAAACCTCAAATTCAAATCCCCCCCAAAACAACTCATTTATTTATTTAATTATTTCTCTCTCTCTCTCTCTCTCTATATATATATATATATAGAAACATGGACTTTTATACTCCAATTTATAATTATTTTTTCATCATATACTAATGGAAAAATTGGACTTTTATTTACAAATAATTATTGTCATGCTATTCAAACTTCAGCTACATAATAGTTGATTTACTGTTTACAAGACTTTTCATATACTGTATCGTTCTAAAGACGTGCCGTAGGCACGTGACCACGGGCAAATCTAGTAATAATAATAATAGAAGTAAAATATATTACATATATTATTTTTAAATCATATTTATTAATGCTTGTAAGTGAGCTAATGACTCGTCAATATATTCTCATGTGCAACACACATGAAATTTATAATTGTACCTAGCATATGTGAGATTTGGCAAATCACACTAACACGCAAGAGTATGCATTCCAACCCTTTTCTAAGCAAGTGTTACCTAAACTACAATTAACTAATTAATTTTTTTCTAAAATATTAAATAATTAAAAGACAATTTATTTTTGTTATTTTATGGGCGCTAACCTATACCACTTGTCATAATGCCAATCTATTATTTTTATTATACTATTATTAGTACTTTTTTAATTATTATTTTTGAATTAATAAATCTCTCCCACTGACACTCGACTTTGAAATCACATATTGAAATCCTCTCCCACTAACACCAAATTTTGTAAACATTGTGATTCTCAAAGCGTGCTTTCAAAATCCTCTCGCACTAACACCCCCTAACGAATGATTTAAATGTTGCTTAGGATGAACCCACCAAAAACGTTAAAATTGGAAAGAGTGCTTTTTTTCTAAAAAGTAATATGAGGAACTACTCCCCTACAGTCCTCTATAACTTACAAAGCACTGCAAAGCACAGGTAGCTGATGTAACTACCCATGCCCTTACCGAACACGTACCGGGTACTTGTACCGGTACAAACCTGCATGGGTACTATATTGGGTATGGCAGGCAAGTATTGGGGTTTTTTTCCCAAGAAAACTTTATTGGCTCTGAAAAATAACGGGTCTAACCGGTACCCAAATATTTTTTAAAAAACCTTGCTAGTGTACTTTTGTATGGATTATGAAGTGTGCCATATTTTACAACTAAAATAGACATGACTTAAGAGTATAAAACTTTTGTTACGTTTATATGACTTATTTTCAGTGGTTAAATATTTTAATGTTGAATGGATTTTAGATTCCCTTTTTTTAGTGTATGAATTCTCATTTATGTTGATTTAATATATTAAACTATAATTTAAACTATAGCTAAAATAATATAGTTGTACCACCCCCAACCCCCTACCTTACTTTTCACATGTTTGTCGTATCCCCATACATGTATATGTACCCCGTACGTTCGTACCCGTACCTATGCTTCATAGTCCATATTGCATGCCTCGAATTTGTGGCCTTACCAACTCTCACTAGTGTTCCACTAAAAAATGAAGATAATATTAACGACAAAATAAGTGAAAGGTCTAAGAAGCATCGTTACAGATAAGATGCACACCACACCAACCTATGCAAAACCTTAATGAGTATTGTATACTCCCTCCGTTCCAAAATATAAGTCATTTTAGGTTTCTACACGAGTATTTAGGAACAACCTAGAATTGTGTAAAAGTACTAGACGTTCTTGGAAATTGAAGCTCTTAAATGATGTGTAAGAGTACGAGCTATTGTAAAATGTCATGCTTACCCTCCTCTATAATTAATGGACCTTTAAGAATACGAAGAAACAAGGGTAAAATTGGCAATCTCTTAGAAAATTAATGGACCTTTAAAAATGACAAGACATATATGACAAGACAATTGTCTCGAAAATCTAAAGTGACTTATATTGTGCAAAAAAAGAGCTAGAATGACTTGTATGTTGGAACGGAGGGAGTAGTTAGTTGCATCAATTCAGACCAAAGAGAGATACATTTTGCACGAATTTCTGCAATGCTTTCTGCACTCATTGTGCTACTGACCCTTTTGATCGCAGAATTTTGGAGGTACTACTGTCTCTTTACTTTTTCTAGAATGTCGTTGACATGTCACACACATTTAAAACTCATTTAAGATAATTGTGCACTACTTTGAGAAAATTTCAAGTATGTCTCATATCTAATAAGCTATAACATCTAAAAATGAAAACTCTTCCTGTAAATATATAGTGTCAAATCAAGGGAGGAAAAAGGAAGATAATAACTGAGTCATTAATCACATGTTTGGGCTATGCCATAATAAAGGATACCCGAAGATTAACCAATTAAATCTCGTTAATCTGCAACCTCACAATAAAATTATTATCCAAAACCCAGTCAATACAATAGTCTGCGAAAAGACCTACCATTTCATCAAAAATGTGGTGATCGGCAAGGAATTCCTTTCCTTCTGTGCACAACCACCAAGCCAGAATGAGATGCCTCAGTGTTTGTCTTTCTCTTCCCCCTCAAAAACTCAACACTTTCAGTACCATTGAGTATGGAGCGAGCTGATTCACCGATAGTTAGGGTTCTGCCTATTGGCTCAGGAAAGAGTTGATCATCATTAGACTCTTGATCTGATGTTAGTGAAAGATTGGAACAATATCGAAGTTGTCTCTCTATGTTTCCCTTTGTTCTCACTAACTGCTTCACCTGTAGTAAGTATTTCAATAATTAGTCATAAATATTTAGGAAAAGAAGAGGTTAACAGGACAAGACAGCTTCCCTTTTAACGTAGTACCTTGCAGGAGATGGAACAATACTTGTAATCTTCTTTAAGAGAACAAGAACATGAAGAACAAATCCTATTAGAGTTTTCGGGATGTGGTCCCTTTGCATTCTTCTTTTGGCTAGGTTGTGATTGGGTTTGTGCACTCTCTTCTACCATCAGCTCTTTCTTCTTGCTAGGGTGTGCTTTCAAGAAGACCACATATGCTCTATTTAGATTATAAGGCTGCAGATTCACATATAAAGAGAACATTGTACAGTTGATAAGAGGAATTCTACGAAAATCACACAGAAAAAGTCACATGCAAATAATAGTAAATCTAGTTCCTTCCAAAACGAATATGGTAAACTAAGTAGTGGCCTGAAGACCAATATAAAGGAAATAACATATGCTACATACATTTACTGAAGATAGGTTTTCACCTGTACAAGGGAACAGTTGATCAACTTCTCCATTTCTTCTGTTTTTACAACTTCATGGGAGTTGTACTTTCGAATCTGTATCCAAAGAAAAACTTAGTGAGAAGCTAAAGAGATGACAGTTAGGAAATTATGTCACTTTTACCAATATTTCAGAAGAAATTTTCAAGAGAAAGTAATAGACACCTGGAGAACTCGGTGATTAATATGGTTATGAGAACAAAGAGTACAATAGCTAATGCAACAATCCAGGCAAAATATATTTCTCTCCTTTGGCTTGAATCGATGATCTAAGCAAGGATCAAAGAATTTCGCTTTAAATAACATGTCCAACCAGCTTGGGATGTCATTTGAAAATCCTGGCTGCAAAAGAAGAAACAAGATGAAATAGATCCATTGATGAAAAAAGAATTCAACCTAATAGTAATTCATTTAAAATGTAGAATTATATTCAATGAAAACTATATGCAACTCTTCCTCCTCTTCTTTTCTCCTCCTTTGCTTTCCTGTTCCTTTTCTTTTGGGTCGACAATGGATGAGAGGCTAGTTATGTTGGGAAATAAGGGGTCAAATTCTTTATGAATAAGATGCAAAGGGGGTAAAGAGTATAAGAATACAAGTGCAATTCCCTCAACCATTCGTACAACTTCAAAGTTTTGGTCGCAAGGTTTTTCACATGGTACCAGAGCAACCCATGTCCAAGTCTCGTTGGTATGCTTTATTTATTAATTTATTGCAGAATTAAAAAACAAATAAATTGTTACCATTGTGCACATCCAGGTCTCGACCCAATTTGTTAGATATTTATCTTGTTTATTTGGCACATTTAAATAGGCGCACATAAAAATGGGCGCTTCACATGGTATTAGAATACAAGTGCAATTCCCTCAACCCTTCCTACAACTTCGAAATTTTGGCCATTGGCAAGGTCTTTAGCAAAGATAAAAGAGAAAAGTACTAAAATGACGGCTGCACAAAAGCAGTAACAAAGTGTTTTGCTTCATGCATCGCATGTGTGACAAGAAAATATATAGGGACTAAATACAACCCCATTTTTATTGGGTTCCCCACTCTTGGCAATCTCTCTCAGAGAAACCATGTCGATATAATTAGAAAGAAAGCATTTCCAATTAAATAGCAGTACACCAATATCAACAACTTTATGGAAGTACTTTACAATTAGAAGATTGCCTACAAAAAAATAACCTCAACAAAAATAGCCCATATCCATAAAAACTTTCCAACGTACACAGCTCATAAGTATCTAAAAAAAAAATTTCAACCTACTAAAAGGTGTGTCCCCTTTCAAATAAGGGTGAAGGACGAAATAGTACCCAAAGTTTACCTTAATTCCCAAATAGCACCCAAAGTTTTTATAATACCCAAATAGCACCATAAGTTTTTAAAATATGACCAAAAAGCACTTTGTTAATTTTTGAACGAAAAGAGTGAAATTACATAAATAACCCCATACCTTTAATGTCTCTTCTTCAGTTTTTAGTTCTTCATTTTTCAGTTTTTCTTGTTTTGACTTTTTTTTTAAAAATTGGTGGGGATGAAGGTGATGGAGATGGGTTTCGGAGGAGGTGGAGAAGGTGGTTGGAGATGATGCAGATGGTGGTTGGAGATGGTGGTCAATGGTGGAGATGGTGGTGGAGATGATGGTGAGAGATGGTGGTGATGGTGGTTGGAGTTGTAGGAGATGGTGGAGATGGTGGAGATGATGGTGGTCGGTGGTGGTGATGGTGGAGATGGCAGTGGAGATGGTGGTCGGTGGTAGAGATGGTAATGAGTTTTGTAATTTGTATAAGAAGATGAGGGCAATTTTGACATTTCACACTCATCTCAACGGTTTAAAACCCGTTGAGAGGTATATTCGGGAAATATTCCATTTAACTTAACGGTAAACTTAACGGCATGTGCTTTTTGGTCCTATTTTAAAAACTTCGGTTGCTATTTATGTATTATAAAAAGTTTGAGTGCTATTTGGGAATTCGTATCAAAGTTTGGGTATCATTTCGTCTTTAACCCTTCAAATAATTAGTTATCATAGAGAAAAAAACAAAGCATTGTTGCACGTGCTAATCATTTAGTAAAACAATACCCCAATCTGATAAGTCCAATGTGAATAGGGATGGCAACTGGGTCGGGTCAACCGGCGACCCACCGCGACCCGCCCGTTGAACCCAGCCCGTTTAAGGGTTTGGCGGGTTCGGGTCGAACCCGTGTACAGTAACGGGTCGACCCGGGTCGAAGAAAACGCGAATCCAACCCGGATAACCCGGCCTGCGAACCCGTTAAAGAATACCCAACCCGCCGCCAACCCGTGGGTCGACCCGCGGGTTACGACCCGTTGGACCCGTACGGGTCGAACGTTCGACCCGTTACGGGTCGACCGTTGACCCGCGAGTCAGCGACCCGTTGGGTCACTGTACAACAGAGCCAACGGCTCTCTTATCCTTTTTTTAGTTTTTTTTGGTTTTTTTGGTTTTTTTTAACATTTGTAGCCTATAAATACCCCCCAAAACCCCTTAAAAAAATCACACCTTACTCTCCTACTCTCTCTACTATTATAAATCATTTCTAAGGAATTTTTCAACAATTGAAGTATTCAACAAGCAAGTCTTCAACAAGGCATATACACGATCAATTTTTGCTCGTATCGAAATCAAAATTCAACGTCTTCAACTCTCTTCAACTCTCGTCAATTCTCCTTCAAGCTCTCCTCAACTCTTCAATTGCGGAATCGCTTATCGGCCATCCTGTTTTTCTTTTTCTGAGTCTGCCTTACGACACATATCCATCTCACAATTTTATTAGCATATCAAATGATCATAGAAAAATCTGAAATAAATCATGAATGATCCTAACACATATATGAACAAACCCTTTAGTTTCATGGTCTAATTCATCGTATTTTGCTCTCGAAAAAATTCACAAAATAGTACTCCGAACTAGTTTTTCCTAGTTCAATTCTGACTTCTACTTCTAACCTTTAGAAGAGCAATCCTATGCATTCTAGCACACATGCATGCACTCAAAATTAATTAAAAGACAAGAATTTCAAGTTTAGAGAAACTTTCCACCCTTGGTTGTAGTAGTAGAAGGAACATGCATATACACGATCTAGACTGGCTCTATTTCTATTCTTATTTTCACGGTTTATTTTATATACGCGTATTCCACGGTGAACGGTATCAAAATTTCATACCTCTCTCGTTATTTATTTTTTTTTGTAGTTAAAATTATTGTTGGTTTTTTGACCTTCTCTATCTCAACCCTCTTGTTTTTTAGATTTTTTTTATAATTCACCGTTCCTACATTGTGTATTTTTTTTACATACATTAGTACATTACTACATTATGTCTAGATCACGCGATAGCGGTCGTAGCGGGCAAGATTCCTCCTCTTCCCGTAGGCCACCAATTGTCCCAATTAGTGAGCCCGCCCAAGAGTACCATGATCCTCCTACCCAACAATGGGGTACACACGACGAGTTCGTAGGTGACATACAATTAGAAGAAGAACAACAACAACAACTAACCGAAACCACACAGTCCCGTAATAGTAAGAAAAGTAAAGAAGAAACTAGTGATCGGCATAAATTTTACGATTATATTCCGGACGAACAAACTCCAGGTATAGGTTTGAAAGTTTGTAAAACATGTGGTAAAACATACAAATTCAAGAGGGGTGACGGCACCGGTACAATTAGTGGACACATCCAACATAACCATAAAGACCTTCTTGCTGACCTACAAGGCCAACAAAAAATCAACCCTAGGACCGGTCTAGTTGATAGCCACCCTTATGATCACAATCTTGTTCGTCGGGAAATGGCCCAATTAGTCATAAAGGAAGAGTTACCATTTTCCTATCCCGAGAGTAGGGACTTGGAAAATTTTAACCAAACGACCTTAAACCCTCATTTTAGAAGAATTCCGAGAAATACTTGCAAATCGGATTGTTTTAAAATGTATATCGAAATGATGGACGCTTTGATTGCAATTTTATGGAGTTTAACTTGTAGAGTTAGTTTAACTTCGGATTGTTGGACAGGTGTCAACAATATTCCAATGATGTGAATAACCTGTCATTGGATCGACAATGATTGGATTCTTCAAAAAAGAATCATATCACTTGCGGCGTTGCCGTATCCCCATAGTGGCGCTGAAATCGCAAGCCGTATTTTGGAAATTTGTGATGTTTTTATATTCGCAATAAAATTATGTGTATTAGTTTTGATAATGCATCTAACAACAATGTAGCAATTACTACTTTAAAATCCATATTAAACCCTCCATCTGACAATATTTTTCATGTTAGATGTGCATGTCATATTATAAATTTATGTGTTCAAGATGCATTAAAAATAGCCGATCCATATATAATTAAAATTAGAAATTGTGTACATTTCATTGCATTAAGTCCAAGCGTATTACAAGAATGGAAAGTTTGGTGTAGACTTAAAAATATACCTTTTAGAAAATTTTCAAAGGATGTTAGACACCGATGGAATTCTACTTTTGATTTACTACATGTTACCGAATATAAAGCAGTTGTAAATGATTTTTGTATCGCATTTCAAATGCCAAATTTTGAAATGACTCCCACCGATTGGTATTATGCCGAAGCTTTGTTGAAATTTTTATAACCGTTTAAAACCGCAACTTTAAAATTTTCAAAAACATAGCATTTTTTATTTCATTAGTTAGCATGATGCAAATATTTAATGAAATGTTAAATGATACTTATGTTGGTGATATTGTAAAACCTGCATACAAAAAAATTTTGAAGTATAATTTTTCCTCCTATGTTGATTTGTGTTGCTACCGTTATGGATCCTCGTATCAAATTAGAAGGTACGAAGAGTTTGATTGAAATGTTCTTTGCATTACTTGAGAAAAATGTAGAATTAGTAATTAATTGCGCTACTTTTTTAGTTCAGTTTGAATCTACATTAAATAACTTGTATGATTATTATGATAAACGTTTTGCTTCCAGTAGTACAACTTCTGTAGTTAGTTCTTCTTCTGGTACTTCTAAAGGTAAGGGTAAGAGTAAATTTGATTATAGAACATTTAATTTACTTGAACAAATTCAATCAAAAAACCTAGGACTAATCAACCAAATGAATTAAGTTGGTATAACCAACAAGATTCTGAGTCTTCTTCTTCTCCACTAGAAATTTTACAATGGTGGAAAGACCATGAACACACTTTTAGTATTCTGTCAATTATGGCTAAAGATTTACTAACTCCTCCTGTCTCTACAGTTGCTTCTGAAAGTACATTCTCTTCAAGTGGCAGAGTTCTAACTGATTACAGGAATCGCTTGAAGCCCGACACGTTAGAGATGCTTGTTTGCACAGAAGACTGGCTGAAGGCTAAAGATAGGACACAAAAGAAAGCACTATCAACGTCCACAAGTGGGAGCAACTCGCCGGAAGAACAACAACAACAACAACAATAGCTTTGCTTGTAATAGCAACTCGACCGACACGTTAGAAATTGTATTATATCTTTGCTTGTTATGTTAAATTAAAAAAATTGGAGTCAATTAAAATTGTATATAAGAAATATGTTAGTGTATAAAACATATTTGTGAATTGAATTCTTCATTTCATAAGAAATTGTGAAAATTGTATAACTTAAATTCATATGAATAATATTTCAAATTTTTTTGCCAATTTCACTCTTTCAATCTTATTATTATTATTACGATTTTTAATGTTTATTAGTATTATTAGTTACTTAGTATTATTATTATTATTATTTTAAGCTAAAAATATTAATTAAAAAAACTATCTATCTAAACGGGCCAACCCGCGGGTCGACCGGACCCGACCCGGGTTGGACCCTAAAGGGTTCACGGGTTGGGCGGGTCGCCTAAAGCAACTTTGGGCCCGGCCCGGTCCGGCCCGGTTAAGTGGCCAAACCGGCCCGAGCCCGCCCAAGTCACGGTCCAACCCGGACGGGTTGGACCCGGCCCGGCTAGTTCGACCCGAATGCCAACCCTAAATGTGAATATCCACACCAAAAATGGCATTCTGAAATTGATCAATGGTTCAGAGATTTCACATAGATTTCAAACATTGCCCAGTTCCTTGCTCATAGCAAAGACTTTCTTTTCTAAACCTTCATGGTTAAACATAGATATCGGTAATTGTATTTTCGCTAAAAACTAGGTCACCCACTTCCCACAATAAATTTTCTGAATTGTGAGGATGGACGAATAATTCCTTGACTATTTGCACTAAGAAGAATTCAACACCAAGGATATAAGAGATTGTTATATTTTTTGAATGAAAAATACAAAATTAATACTTAAACTTCAGCTTAAAGAAGACACATAAATAAATTTCATACTACCCCAAAATGGTCTAATATTACCTTAATAGCATCAATTAAGTCAACTAGAAATATGAAAACACGCAAAAGCATATCCCAAATCCTGTATGATTTCAATTGTACGATGATGACACATGTTGAACCTCATATTTATTAAGAGAACCAAAGCCAAAATATTTATTTCACAGTTCACAATAATTATATAAACTGTCAAAGTAAATGATCTCTCATATAAATTTGGGATAAAGTCATTTAACCCCTTAGTGTTTGTCTCAAAAATTATGAAACCCACCATCGTTAAATTTAGCCCACTATACCCCCTTCCATCTATTTTCTGTTAAAACCTAACTATGCAATATCTAATTACCCTTACAAAATTTTAATGGGTTTTGGGGCTCTCTTGTAACCCCTATTTCCGGTTGTACGGGTTCCTTTTTCTTGTATTCTTTTTGTGTATTGTTCCTTTTATTTTCATGTATTTTGAGTCTTGGCTTGTTGGAAGCCTTTGTTGCAATTTTTTATTCTTGCAATATTATTATTCTTTATTTATTTTGTTAGCCTAACCCAGTCTAATAATTACTATTTTTATTATTTAATCTTCAGCCCACCTATTGAAGCCCACATTGCTATTTGATCCCCTTTAATACCCAATACCCAAACCCAAATTCTCCTCCTATCTGTTATTGACCAAATCAACTCCACGTTCCCCTCAATCTCTCTCACGCTTTCTTCTCCCACTAATCCCAACTGCCTACTAACCCCCCTGATTTTCTCTCTCTTCTTAAACACAGCCAAAACCCCTTCATCTTCCTCAAACCCTTCATCTCCCCAATACTGTTCACACAACCCCAACCCCTCGTTTCTTGTACAACCACCAACCCCCCCCACTATTCAACCCCTTTTACTTTTCATCTTCCCCGCAGCCAACCCCTCACCTTCTCACCCCGACGCTACCACCGCAACCCTTCATCCAGTCGAGCCTCCCTGCTCCTCACCCCTCCACGTCGTCGACTTTTCCACTCGATTAGCCCCAGAACCCACTGCCACCGACGACCTCCATCCTCTTCCTCAGCAGTCGACCACCCTCGACTGTGCATCCCGCCTTTGCTGCCGAACCCTTCGTCTTCCTCGTCGTCAAACCCCGAGCTTCCCGCCTTCCTCCTTCGGCTCAGGCTCATCCTTCACCACGCGACCCCGTCGCCTTCCCCTCGACCACCAGAGCACCACCCCATCCCTGTCACCGCCTCGCAACCCTCACGGCCCTCTCCTCGTCGACTGCAACCGAAGACGGTCGCCATCCCGCTACCTGGCTGAGCTCCGAGCCCCGAGCTCCTCTATTTTGATCAGCATCAGAACCTCCCTCGATCTCAGCCGCCCGATCAGATCATCATCATCATCATCAGGATAGTTGATTTGGTTCGTCTGATCATCTGATCTTGATCGTCATCGAGATATGTGCCCGATCGTGATCGTCTCATCAAGGTTCGCTTGGTTTGCGATCGTCGCCGTTGTCGCCGGAATTCTGATCCCGTTATTTTTCGCATATTCGGATCTAATCGTCATCTAAAGGCAAGTCCACTTAAACTCGTTTATTACTCTAGTTCAAGATCATTGATCTCCGCAAGTAGTTCTCTTTCGATTATCGTAATATTGCATTGTGTACCTTCTGTTAGGGATATCAAGGGTTTACACGAGCTAACCCGAAGTATCCTCGACTTCGTGCCAACATCCGTTGATTCAAACCCAAGCTTGCATGCACACACGACATGAATAAATTGACTATAAACTTGTATATAGAAATATATAGTGATTTGAATACATGTTAATTGATTGCGATCTCGTGAATTGAATCATAACATGATAACTTGGCTTTGTACACTGTAAAAATCCATCCTAATTGCTGTACATTAATGTTGATGCGTCCCATGATACAAGAACACGTAGATTATTCATTTTGATGAATGTACATGATGACATTTTATGATTTCTTGCTGTCTGTCCTGTTTTGTACTGAGATTTTACAATAAGAATCAACTAAAACTACATAAAAAGAAATTGTAGCTTAATAAATCTAGTTTCCAAAAAATCTTACAGATCTAGATTCCAATCTGTGAGCTGTGAGATATTACAGTTTTAGTCATTGCTGGTATGTATTTCCAGAATTGCAATTTAGTGAAACACTAACACAACTTTCAGTTGAAACACCATAGTAAAAGTAGTGTAATGACATGAACCTTTCTAGAAACTTAGTAGACAAGCTTAGGATTCATTTTCTAATTTTTGTAGATTTTTATATTGATTTCACATCTTGATTTCACACAGAGTTTTGATTATAAGCTGCTGCCAGAACCCTTAAGCTGTAAAGATTAGAGTAATCGACCTAGTTATAGTCATAATCAATTGAAACTTACTGAATATGAATTGCAGCCCCATATGTCTAGTTTACAACCCTTTTGACATAATCGAATTCCGAATTATATTTTGTGAGTAATTGATGTTTTAGTACTGCTGACTGTAGTGTCTGCTCTTTTCAGATTCACAATTACATGTGCATCACCATGTTTTGCTAATTAAAAGAACATGATGGCAGTAAAATAAAAATATAAAATTAATTTGACTGAGACTAGACATGCTAGGGAACCACCCGTAATTTTCCTGAATTTGTTTGATGAACTTTCAGATCCGAAACATGCATATAAACATGACTTTAAGTTTCTGCCTGAACACAAAAATCTGTAAAGAAATACTGATTGAGCCTACTTGCTGTAGTTTCTATATATCGTATGTATATTCGTTGGAACCGGCATGGAGTCTAGTTTCTAGAATACCTAACGGACCCTAATTTACTTTCCTGTAGCAGAGGGAAAGCTCACTTTTGTACAGCAACGTCTTGCTGTTCAAAACGTGCGCTTTCATACTACTACATGTAAATGTGTTAATCTTCCATCTAGTGAATGAGAATCAATTTTATATCATACATCACATCATTTTGTTGCATCCTTATCATCTCCTTGACACTCTTATACACACTGCATGATCATGAATGATTTAATAAAATATTAACAAGCCGGGGTAATAAGGGTTGACTTAGTAATGGATAATCTCATAAAATGTACTCAGTAAGGCCTTATCGTTATATTGTATTGTCATGGAAGGAGGAGTATCCATTGTAAATTATTGATTGTCAATTATTGATTGTAAATTATTGTTATTGATGCCGAGTACACGCTCTGTAGATCCCACCACTATAGTCTAAACGGACATTGGTTGTATGCACCGAACCTGTGGTATGGGACGCAGTAGTACGTGCATTAGTTAGGCTAAATACTAATAGACTAGATTGACACTTGCATCCTAGATCAGGACTATTGACATTGACATTGTTTATCGATTATTGTTATTGAAAAATTGCATTGTTAAATCTATACTTTTCATCAGTCCCTGTTATTGCTTTTGATTTTGTTCTAGCTTCATATTCCTTGATGTACCGTGTTCCTTTACTCTTTGCTTTCACTACTTGCTGTTTGTACTTGCTCTAACGGACATTTTTCCCCAACTTTAGATGATTAAACTACAGGTGCACAAGGAGAATTGCCAGAAGGTATTGGTGAGTAGTTCTTCTAGGATTGGAGCAGGAGCTTGCTTTGTAATAAATTATCTTCTTCCATGTTTATTTTATATTCGTATTGTTACTTTGTTCAACCTTGTATCCCGGGCTTTGTTGACCCGTGTTAGTTGTTATTTCCAGTTATTGGTTATTATGTTGGAATACTGCATGTTTTATCTCAGTATTTATTTATGTGATTATGTTTTTCTGCGCGGTTGTGATTATTCCTTGTCATGTTGCTGAGTTAAGACTGGTACAGTTTATGGATGATGTTAATATCATTCACTGGGCCTTCGTCACGGACTCGTATTTCCGTATTTTGTGAAGCGGGGCGTGACATCTCTGGTGCTCGTGGTGCGGGTAGAATTGTTGTAGGTCTCGGTGGTGGGATTGGCATGGGAGGTGGTGGTGCCGAATGTGGAAGTGGAGGTGGGTAAACAGAATGAGAAAATAGGTTATAGTGATTGCAATGGCGGACGAGGACTTACGGGTGAGAGTGGTCGGACTGGTTATATAGGAAGTGGCAATGGAGGTGGAGATAGCGGCGGTCGTGGTGGTGGTGGATAAACAGCCCCAAACACCGTTAAAATTCTCAAAAGGGTAACTTTGAGTTTTCCCAATTCGAAATAAATAGAATAATAAGGGTTAACAGTGCTTGGGGGTAAAGTGAGTAAAAATTAATGACAGGGGCTTTCTTAATATCGGAGGCAAATGTTGAGGGTTCATGACTTTAATCACTAAACATTAAAAAGAAAATATGAATTACCTGATATAAAACACAAAACCAACTTTACACGTCAAAGGTGAGTCATTAACCCCATACATACAAAAACATCACGTAAGAAAGAAATTTCCACCAATGCAATAATAGTGCAATGGATGTGCTCACTTATATTAACCAATCTATAATATGCATTCCATTACGATGATACCAGACATTATGGACAAATACTAAACACACTATGTCAAAACAAACCAAAAAAATAAGCAAAATAACAAACATTAAGGACTATAGCATTCAAACAAGTAATTTATCGAGTATCCTCATTGACTAAATCAGTACAGGTACCTTGATTCCCTAAACAAGGACCAAATATTTCATTCATGCATTTTCCTAATACATTCTCTATAGCACTAGTCATATACTACAACAAAACCAATAATATGCATGCAACAAACACATTTTCCTTTAGTTCATACCAACAATTCAATGCCTCATACTTAAATAACAATGGCAATCAATTCCATATGTTGCTTAAGATACTCTGCATATTAATTTCCTCGGTAAAAGCATGTGCTTGCAAAGTAAATCGAGTGGTGCTTACTAGAGCTAGGCTTCGTTCAGCATTGCTTTTGGAGGGTGCTTTTGTGTCTAAAAGCTCTTTTCGGCTCAAAATAGGTGTTTGGAACTTAATTAAAAGTGTGCTTAATCAAAAGTAGTTTTTCTCAACCGACTACTTTTAGCATTTTCTTAAAGCATCTAATTGGTGCGTTTAACTTTTCAAAATCTGCTTTTACTTACTATAAATTTTTTGAAGTTAAACCTAATTCTTTCTAGCAATACTTTTGGTACAAGAATTTTTCGTTGACAGCAGTACCAAACAGTGAAAATTAACAAAAGGATATGCACCACACTTAAAAATCAACAGAAGATAACTCCTTTCGACAAATCAAAGTCAGATAAGCTACAATTTTGCAGTTTCCGCATTTCCCCTTTCGATCCTCACTCATCCTCACTCGATAACACAGCTATAAATAACAAGATCTAGGGTTTCAAACTACAATAAAAACTGCATAACCACTAATCCGATGAGATTTAACCATTCGAATACCAAATCAGATACCTTCGTACCATTCTTCTCCTCCTCCTCTCTCTCCTCAGTCCCAATCTTGTCGTGCATCTAAAGCAGCTGCGGTCGGCCTCCGACGTCCGATCTCTGCCGCACACGCGCACCTCCGATCGGCGACGGACGCTTTGAGAATCGGGAATCGGAGGTGGAGTTGAGAGAGGGAGAGATTGGAATGCTAGGGTTTCAGATTTGAGGTTTCGAAAAGATCGAGAAGAGGGAAGCAGCGCTGGGTTTTTTGGGGTATTCTTCTCAAAAATTTACTTTGCCTCCTACTCTTTATTGGGTTTTTAACATATATATACCCCTAACAAATATGATAATATCATATATATCCCTCACAAATGTATATTTTTGTATATATCTCTAACAATTTGGACTTTATTTCATATTTACCTCTATATTAGATATCGCTAAATTAACTATGATTTTACCCTTACGAGACAAATAGAAATCAAATTAAAATATCAACTAGACAATCAAATGATAAAAGATTTAGGAGTTTTAAGGAAAATAAATGAGAAGGTTTATAATCTATCATTAAAAACAAAATTGAAGATAATTTTGGATAAGTAACGTGATGATGAATATGTAGTTTTCAAAGATGTACTATTAGTTTGTCCATTTCTTGAAAAAAATGATGAAAATTTGAGAAAAGTTAATAAGTCTCTATTAGATTAACAATTGCCCGGATTCACAATGATGAAGAATATATAGTTTGAATGGTAGAGAATAAAATATTTCAGTCATTTTCCATCAAATCCATTTTTAAAAATTGAAAATTTCCATCGTTTTGTAATTAAGAGATGTGGTATATATTGTTGGGGACAAATATGAAAATACATATTTGTGAGGGGCATACATGATAATCACATATTTGTTAGGGGCGTATAAACCTTTTTTTATTAAGGGGAGTTTTGGTAAAACCACTCTGGTTTTGCTAATATGAGTTCAATCTACTGCACTTTCGGGGTAAATTGCAAATGCGCACCCCCCCCCCCCCCCCCCCCCATCCCCCACCAGTGTTATAGAATAGAGCTCGTCTTATAATTAGCACTGAGGAAGACTCATCTATTCTTTTTTTATTTATTTAATAGAATAGAGCTCAAAGGTTACAACCTGTTATAAGTATCTATATAATAAAACACAAAGAAAGCTATCAAGTGGCTCTCATTCAATCCCCTAAAAATCAAAGGCTCAGATCTAACCTTACAAAACATATTTTTCCCCCCAAAAGTTCCCCCCAAAACTCAAATTCAAATCTCCCACCCAAAACAGCTCCTATATTTTTTTCCTCTCTCTCCCCCCCTCCCTCTTCTATTCAAAAAATTTTATAAAAAATAAAAAGATTAAAAACTTGAAAAAAATTTAAAAATTTAAAAATTTTTAAAATAATTCAAAAAAAAAAATCAAAAAAATCATATAATATGTTTTTTGTTCTATGTTTGCTACTTTAATTAATTTGCTGGACCACCAAAACTATTTTATATGATCAAACAAGCTGCATCGTTCCGAAGACGTGCCGTAGGCACATGTCAACGAGCAAACCTAGTATAAATATAAATACTAAATTACACAAAAAATTAGAGGTTCGATATAATCCCCTCTTACATTCAGTAAATGAAAACTCATAAAGAAGTACAAGAGAAGATGAGTTGACTTAAAAATTATGAGACCAAAGATCCAGCATGCTTCAAAGACGATGAACAACAGAGAGCATAAGTCAAACTCAACCAGAAGAAGAGAAACTTCTATGGAAGCACCTGCAAACTTAGGCATGAATAGGCACCCAGTAACAAAAGAGAAGAGACATACACCTCTTGAATTGTGCGAGCAACGCAACCAGCACCCAGAAAGATCTCAAAACTCTTGTAAGAATAGATAAAAGCAATACCTGTAGACAAACACAGAAAAAACAACAGCACAACAAAAAACAAAACGTCGGAACAACAAAACAACAATACCAGCATAGAAACAATAATAAAACCAACAAGAACTGAGGAGAAGGGAAAGAACGAGAATAGCTTCCCCCAAAAGCATCAGACACAACCCAAAACCAAAAGGTGAAGTCTTAGAACCCAAGAACGAAACTCATAAATCGAGGAAGATAGTGAACGGAGGTGGCAAGCGAGCAGAAGCAAACAAAAGAAGGAGAATGAAGAGAGAAAGAGTGGATAAAGAATAATAATGTAAGATTATAAACTCAAATAACAAGAACAACAATAAAATGGTAAAGAACAATAATAACAAGAACCACAATAAGAAAATAAACTAAATCCCAAATCAACCCCAAACAAAGAACAAATAAAGCACAATAATAACCCGAAGGAATCTCGGAAAAGAACGTTAAAAAACATTAAAGCACAATAAGAAGAATAATAATAATAATATCTCAGATCTACCCCCAAACCAGATAGAAATGCTCACTGCCAAATGAGAACTGGAGCAAGAAGGCTGTGGAATCGAGAGTAGATCCAAGATGAAGGATTTGGTGTAGATTTGAGGAACTAGATCCAGGCCACAAATGGAAAAAGGCAACAAAAATAAGGGATTTAAATAGATACGCATTAGAGAAAATGGCAATGAGAGCCCTGATCCGGAATCAAATCGAAACTTGCCTTCTAACATTGGAGAAAATTGAAGAAGGAAGAGAGAGATAGGAGATAGAGAGCTGAAGTACATAGGAAAATAAAGGTCCGCCTTTCAAGTTGGACAACCTCGTTTATTCTTTTGAAGCATAATTATTAATGTCAAATATATATATATATATATATATCTTAAACTAATAGGTCTACCCCATCTCTCCTTTCTCTATTTAAACTTTCTCTATTTTTAAATAGAGAAAGGAGAGAAAAGTAGGAATTGACACGTTCAGCCCACACTAAATGCCAAAACAAAATTAATTAAAAAATACCCAAAAAAACCTTTCCTCTTCCACATCTCCCCAAAACCCACAAACCCTAACTCTCCCTACCCAAAACCCACCCACATCTCCTCACCCGTTCGTCCCTGCCGCCACCCGTCGCCCACCCCGCCCCGATCCTGCCCGTCTCTACCTTCCATTGTCAGCGTCCGTCGTCGATCTCGCCTGGACCCTGCCGATGGGGTCCAAGGAGATAGGGTTGGAGGAGAAGTCGCCGGTGGCGGCGGTGGGGAGGTAGAAGCTGGGGAGTTATTTTATGGACAGTGTTGAGAGGCAGACGACACCAGCCGCGATTGTTGGAGGTGATTATGTTGTTGGGATGACGCCGGTGAATATAAGGGGAAAGCCTATTCAGGATCTGTCCAAATCTGGGGGTTGGATTGCTACCTTCTTCATCTTTGGTATTTATTTTTATTAATCTTCGCTAATATATCAGAATAATATCCCCCTTAACTACTTTTCATTGGAAAATACCATTCATGTTTTGTTATCTACAATTGCCCTTAAGCTTCTCCAATTCAGAGTTTGGTATGTTTTTTAGATGAAAAGTTAGGGGTATCAAAGTTTATCGACTGATAGTGAAGGCTACAAAGCACTGAGAATTGTTGCACATAAGAAACTGGATATGGGTATTTTACTATAGAAATGGTAACTTTAGGGAATACTCTGATCAGCTAAGCTTGGCATATTTGTCATCTCCTCTGCCGGATTAGTAATCATTATTTTTTAACTGCTTCAATCATGACTAGACAGAAAAAAGAAGGAAAAAAAAAACTCCTCTAATCCAGGTTGTTTTGCCCTATTCCTATGATTCATCATAAGTTCGTAGTTACTTTGTAAATGCCATCCTAAGGTTGTTTCAATTAACCTCAGTAGGTTTTTAAATATTTTTTTTAGTATAAGTTTCAATAAGTTGTCCCTGATTTTCTAAGTTCACGCTAGATTTCTGGCTACCAGTGATGATCCCATTGTGTTCTTGGATCTGCAACAATGCTTGGTACCGATATGATATTCTGACATGCCTCCTAGGACATAATGGGATGTCTTTAGAGGATTTGAACTTCATATTTGAAATTCCTAACTTGAACATTTTTCCTAATCATCAATTTTAGCTCTAATATTGATTCGTTGCGGATTTTGCTAGGGATCAAAATACAGAACTTTCCAAATCAATAAACACAGTTTTTTGTCATCCATTAAATTAAAAGATCCTGTGTGAAACGAAGATTTTCTTTTTAACGGAATTCTAACTCCTTAATCCCTTTACGGGGTTTCTTGCATTGACCAGTAGACCAGGCGGGTTTGCTCTTGACCAAATAGTATTGGGGTTTCTTGCTATTTACCTTATATGAATTAGCAAAATAGGGATACAAATGACAACTTCGAGGGCTTCGAGCTACAAATTTTGGATCAGCCTCCACTCTTGACTGATTTGGGCACTTGCGCATTCACGATGGAGCAACCTAACTAACTTGGACTGGCTAACTATTTGGATAACCTCACTTGGAGCCATCCCTAACTTCTCACGGTCACTCTTCTCCTAATTCTTTCATTCTTTACAATTTCTCCTTTTAGAAAAACAGAGGAATTAAGAGAGAGAATGTAAAATAAATAAATAAATAAACAACCTCCTCTTTTATAATATTAATGTGATTTGCGAATATATAATGATCGTTTAGACGGAGGAGTAAATGAATTGATTTTGATAAACCAACTCAGATCAATTTCGACTTGAAATTGTCAAACATCAGCTCATTCACATTTTGGGTGTATAAAAATAATCCAAGCTTATTTTTAGGTGTTGTTGCCTTCTGGTCACCGTTGTTGTTTGTTTTTTTCTATGTGCTCACCGACCTGCTCATTTTTCTTCCTTCGTGGCTGTTTGCGTCTTTGCTTTGAAAAAAGCGATCCATTTGAGAGGATGATTATTATTATTATTATTATTAATAAATAAGTTGGAATGCATGTGCATAGTGAATGTTGGTGATAAGTATAAACACAAAAAAATTTAATAAATGGAGCGAACATTTTTTTTCCAGAGAGAATTATATGTAAATTTTAGTGAAATATAGTGTTTTATTGAGTATAAAGTGGTTGAATTTGTTTTCAGCAGTAGGTGTGAACATCAAAGATAGTGGGAGAATTCCAATTATATTGAGGAAAGTCAGACTCTTTCATTACATCATGTATGTTATATGTGTTCTTATCTCCCATTATACCATCTTTTGAGTTAATCCCTATAGTTATTTATCTCAATATAGAATGTTTCATTATATTTTTCTACATGTGCTTTATTGAGTGTAAAATGGTTGATTTTGTTTTCAGCAATAGGTGTGAACATTCAAAGATAATGGGAGATTTCCAATTGTATTGAGGGAAGTTAGACTCTTTCATTACATTAGGTATGTTATATGTGTTCTTATTTATTTTATATATATATATATATATATATATATATATATATATATATATATATATATATATATATATATATATATATATTAAGCTAACAGGCCTACCCCCTCTCTCCTTTCTCCATTTTGAAATAGAGAAAGGAGAGCAAATGTCACGCCTCGCTTCCCAAAAAGAATACGGAATACGGATACACGACAAAAACCCAGCGAATGATTTTCATCATCCATACGCTGTTCAAGAATATTTACAACATTCACAAGAATTATCAGAGTCGGAAGCAAAAGTATCAACCAACATGCACATATAACAAAAATACCAACAAGACACTAATCTCAAATAGTCATGATCTGAATAAGTCAAAATCCTGGGTCACCATGCCCAAATACAAGAATAAAACCAAATATCAAAATACAATATTGTTCAAAGCAAGAAAACAAGAAATAATGATAACAAGATCCAACACTAATAGCTCATGTCACCGATACCGTCTGGAACTTGTTCTCCAAAATCTATAATTTAACAATTGCAGGGAAGAAGAAAAGAGAAAACAAGTACCCGTCAATTGCAAGTTACGGGCCGCTTGTATTGCAGGATACAAGTACATGGGAAAAACTAACTAATAACAGATATCAAATAACAACAGAACAACATAGCATGGTATACTAACAGATACAGATAACATGTGTCAAGTGTCAAGTATCAGATGGTATGCAGACAGATATACAGATGGTAGTGTCAGGTGATAGTCAGACAGATAACAGATAATCAGATAATAGATATCAGATGAACAGATACAGATAACAGATAACAGATGTCATGTTCTTATAAGTCTTGTGTGATTACTATCTAGGTAGCACTTCATGCAGCCCACCTTACATGGTTGCTACATTCAAACAGTTTCACTTTAGATTTCGTAGGGGATCATATAGGGCCGTGTACTCAGGGTTCAGACAGATATGAGATAACAGATCAGACAAATAGAACCTAGTGGTTCTCTTCTTCTCTACACCTTCCTATAAGAAGTAATGTAGATAGGGTCAGATAACAGATCCAGACAGACAGATAAAACCTAGCGGTTCTCTTATTCCCTACACCTTCCTATAAGAAGTAATGTAGACATGGTCAGATAACAGATAACAGATAATCATATGGGAAACACGGACCCCCTTCTAAGTACACATTTCAATGCTTTCCCACTACTAGATCTTTCCCATAAACCCCGGCTTGATTACTTTTATTATTATTCTCAAACATGCATGTATAAGCATGAAATAGTGCAAAACTAACATAGTATAATCAGTATCAGGTCTAGGATAACAAATAAGCACGCATAGATGATATATAGTCACATAAACGAGCAAAACAGCGCATGTTCATATTCAGGACAGTATGACAGTGTTGTACTAAAACAGTGAATCCCGTTGCTAAAGAAATGCAAATCTGGATCCGTCAAAGAATCTGGAAAATAGACTCCCAACTAAATCCAGCGAATATAAATAAGTCATATAGTAATTCACAACATCATAACTCAAAACAGGTTTGAATCCAGAAAACATGTTCAGTCAGAAATCAGTAAAACGAATTCACGGTCAGGAAAACTGCATCAAAACCTCTCAAATAAATCCAAGAAAAACCTGGGGTATTCCCCTATATGTCTAGAATCAGAATATAAAGTTTCATAATATTCCAGTAAAATTATTTCAAGCATTAAAAATAAGAAAACATCAAGAAAAGATAGTTTGGCAAATTTGGAGTTCCCAACACTGCTGTACGAAAATAGTATTATCTTGCAAGCCGTGAAACAAAATCCAAATCCGCCAAAGGGAGACAAAAATAGACAAATTAACCTAACTTTCATATTTCATAAACATTTTCCATACAATAGAAGAAAATATGGTGAAAATATGATTCTTTACAGAACAGCGAGCGAAATACAGCAAGTATAACTTTCATAAACAAACATGAAATGGCGTATAAAACTCATCAATAAAATCCACCAAAATTCTGGGTAACCCTAGATAGATATAGAATTACTGACCAAAGTTTCAGATCAAAATAATATGGGTAGCACAAGTATCAAAATAATTTAGTCATCAAAATCACCAAGAAACGAAATCTGGAAAAGATCTACACCTCTGTAGTAAAACAGTCATAAATCACGCATACGAAAACGAAATCGAGCAAGGTCAGAGGAATTGAAAAGAAGATGAATTTTTCTAAAACTCATGTTTTATACTGAAATTAAGATTCTGACCTTAATATGATCTAAATTACTGATCAAGACAGAATATCGGCAAAACACAAAATTTCCTAAAAAACCAAAATCAACATAGATTCAACGAAACTTGATCCAAACACAACCAAACATGAAATCGAGTCACCAAGTGTTCAAACAACATGAAATAGGGTATACGACATGTCCACAATAAGTATATCATATGGATCTCACAAGCACACGAGTTCTCATAATTGTTTCACATATACATCATATCAAGAACGGGCGAAACCTAGGGTTGTTTCATGTCAAATTTTGTGTCGTGAGTCAACTATGGTCAAGCACTATAGAGACAAACTTATCAAAAACATCACACACACGAGTTGTCTGTAGAACACAACTACATTACAAGCAGTATTTATGACTTGTATCATACAAAGAAATTTGAGTACAAGTGTAACACCCTGAATCCCAAATACCACTGAATTCGAGTTCCACTAGATCTTTTCACTTCTCTTCGTACAATTTACAAGGAAATAAAACTTTACTTTACATCATAGTTACATTTACATTAACATTTGTACAGCGGAATCAAATTTTTACATCAATGAATGACATACAATAACAGTTGAATAATCTTTAAGCATCAGGTCTTCTTTAGTCTTTTTCATGTACCTTTTCCCAGCATAGAAACTGTAGGCACGTCAGTTCATTCAACTGACGAAATATTATACATGTCCATCCTCTTTATGCCGAAAACAGTATAACGATTCTCAATACTTAACAAACCACAAACTTGTTCACAAACAGAACTAAAGGGACTATCATTCTGGAATAGGTAACAGTTGCAATAAACCTCCGGGTTTCTGATTCTCGGCTTTGACTTGCTGACAAATCTCACGCCTCGACACAAATTCAGCCACACTCCGCTTCAAACCAGACCACCAGAAATGCTATTTAATGTCCTTGTACATCTTGGTACTCCCATGATGTACTGACAAAAGAGTAGCATGTGCCTCCTGAAGAATACTTTCTTTTAAGTTCGACTGATTTAGAACACACAACCTCTCTCCAAACCACAGCACTTCATCCCTGATATGAAATCCGGGCAACTTGCCAGCACCAACTTGCTCTTTCATCTTCTGAATCTCTACATCTTCCTTCTGACTTGCGATAATCCTTTCATTCAGCGTCGGTTGAAGCCTCAACTGAGCTAAAGATGATCTCAAGCCTTGCAGAACAACTTCAATACCAGCCCGATCCAACTCCTCTGCCAGCTGTCTCTAGGTCGTAATCAAACTAGCAAGACTGCTCTTGCGGCTAAGTGCATCAGCAACAACATTAGCCTTTCCAGAATGGTACTTAATTTCCCAACGAATGTCCTCCAGTACCTCCAGCCATCTCCTTTGCCTCAGGTTCAAATCCTTCTACTGATAGATGTACTTCAAGCTTTTATGTTCTGTGTACATGTTCAGCTTCTTACCATACACATAATGCCTCCATTGCTTTAAGGCAAAAATAATCGCAGCCAACTCCAGATCATGAGTCGGGTAATTGTTCTCATGCGGTCTTAGTTGCCTAGACCCATAAGCGATTACTTTCCCTTATTGTATTAAGACACAACCAAGCCCACGATGTGAAGCATCGCTGTAAACATCATACTCAACACCTACTCTAGGTAAAGCCAAAATGGGTGCAGTAGTCAGCCTCTCTTTCAATTCCTGAAAGCTTGCCTTGCACTGCTTGGTCCACTTGAAGTTCACATTCTTCTTGGTCAAACCAGTGAGTGGTACTGCTAACTGAGCATAACCCTGAATGAATCTCCTGTAGTATCCCGCCAATCCATGGAAACTCCTGATTTTCTTCACTGTAGTAGGCCTTGTCCAATCTCTCACTGCCTCTATCTTCTGAGGATCAGTTGCCACTCTCTCCTTAGATAAGATGTGACCTAGGAATGCCACTTCAGATTTCCAAAAATCACACTTGGATAACTTGGCATACAACTCCTGCTCCTGAAGCTTCCTCAAAACTACTGCCAGATGCTCCGTGTGCTCCTTCTCTGACTTGGAGTACACAAGAATATCGTCGATAAACACCACGACAAAAGAATCAATGAACGGCCTCAGAACTTTGTTCATCATGTCCATAAAAATTGCAGGTGCACTCGTCACTCCAAACGGCATAACTAAGAATTCGTAATGCCCGTGTTGAATTCTGAATGCAGTCTTATGCACATCTTCAGCTTTCACTCAAACTTAATGATATCCTGGTCGAAGATCTATTTTGGAGAAAATAGCTGCTCCTTGTAGACGATCGAACAAGTCATCAATTCGTGGAATAGGATACTTATTCTGAATAGTGACCTTATTCAGCTCTCGGTAATCGATGCACATCCTCATCGAACCATCCTTCTTCTTTACCAAAAGCACCGGTGCTCCCCAAGGTGATGCACTCGATTGAATAAAGCCTTTCTCCAACGGTTCCTCAATCTGCCGTTTGATCTCATCCTGCTCCACAGGCGCCATCCTATATGGTACCTTGGAAATAGGTGCACTCCATGGCTGAATAGTGATGCTGAACTCTACATCACGATGCGGGAGTAACCCAGGCAAATCTTCCAAGAAGACACTCGGATAATCCCGAACCACAGGAATCTACTGCACCTCTACAGGAACATTCCTCTTGCAGATAGCTGCCACCAGACCAGAACATCTCTTCTTCCCTTGGAAAGTGACTTCAGGTCCACCTGGAGCCTTCACTATTATAGTCTTGGTCTTGCACTCGAGTCTCACCCAAGTATTCCCAGGTCTTCCTGCCACTTGAACAGCGTTCGCACCCGTAGGCTTGAACCTTTGAGATGGTGGCTATCCCCTGACATTACCAGCAACTGCGGACCTCTTTCCAGCATTCCATTTGTTCCTCAGATTCTGAACAGCATGGAACTGCTCCATGTCCGCCTCCGTGGCTGCCGCTCGTTTGACCAGCTTGTCAAACCTCCTGATACCGAGAGGTATCATCCTGGATCTCAAACTTGGCCTCAAACCATGCTCAAATTTTCGAGCCTTCTTCGCCTCGTCCATCACCAGTTCGGGTGCATATCTTGAGAGCTGAGTGAATCTTGTCTCATACTCCCTAACTGACATGTTGCCCTGCTGCAGCGCCTTCTTCTCCTGGACGTTCGATGGAAAGTAATGACTGTGGAATTCCTCCAAGAATTCATCCCAGCCAAGAACCAAGTCCCCTATCGTCCGCTTCATCGACTGCCACCATACCGCCGCATCCTTCTCGAACTGCAGCACCGCCAACTTCACCTTGCTGCCCTCCGGAGTCTCCATGACTTCGAAGATGGTCTCTACCTGTTGGATCCAATTATTAGCCGTGTTAGGGTCTGACTTCCCCTCAAACACCATTGGTTTCATCCGCTTGAAATATTCCACGAGTTTGATTGCTTCGGGTACTGGATTTGCAGGCACCCTTCCCTGATTCTGAATCATGGCAGCGACATTGAGTGTCTGATAGACCCTTGCTAGCTCCGTTTCCAAGTCTAGACCTTCACCATTTTGAGCTCGTCTTCTAGCCATATTCTGATGCAAAAGATCCATTAAATTCGAAGTATAAACATGGATTTTAAATCAACTTTTTATTTCATTAAATTTCAAACTTTATACATTCGAATTTAAAACATTTCTGACATCAAATGAAAGCAGTAGAAGACACAACAGTCTAACTCCTACGGTTCCTATTGGCTTCACGAAGCTCTCCCCGTATTTCCTCCACTTCCTCCTTCAGTACATCGGTCATTTTTTTTTCTTCTCGAGTTCCCAAACACGATGACTGAGAACTGCAATATCGTCCTTGCACTGCGCCAACTGAGTCTCCAGTAGCTCAACTCTCTCCCGTAGAGTCTCTACCTGTCTCTGAAGAG
Source organism: Hemerocallis citrina (assembly GCA_017893485.1). Classification (NCBI taxonomy): domain Eukaryota; kingdom Viridiplantae; phylum Streptophyta; class Magnoliopsida; order Asparagales; family Asphodelaceae; genus Hemerocallis; species Hemerocallis citrina. The sequence goes on along the minus strand of CM030363.1, from coordinate 125,956,237 downwards.
ACACAATGAGATTACTCGGAACTGGTTCTTCCTCGTCAAAGGAATCATCAGATGAATCCGGGGATGGAGTGATCTCTCGGGACTCAGGCCATTCCTCTTCCACTTCCTCAGGATCTTCCTCGTCTGAATCAGCTTGCCCGGGATAGTAATCTTCCTCAATGATGTGCCAATTGTCATTTCCAGCTGGGTCGAAGTGGTCCGCCATCTTAAAGAAAGGAGGAGAAGAAGCATAAATCATAGACCAACACAAATGTAAGTGACTTACATTTAAATCTCTAGACTCAACACACACTCTAATGTCTACTTCTAGGGTGTCGTTCCTTATAAATTTGTACTACTTGGAAGCGTGGCTCAGATACCACCCTGTAACATCCCGAATCCCAAATACCACTGAATTTGAGTTCCACAGGATCTTTTCACTTCTCTTTGTACAACTTACAAGGAAATAAAACTTTACTTTACATCAGAGTTACATTTACATTAGCATTTGTACAGCGGAATCAAATTTTTACATTAATGAATGACATACAACAATAGTTGAATAATCTTTAAGCATCAGGTCTTCTTTAGTCTTTTTATGTACATTTTCCCTGCATAGAAACTGTGGGCACGTCAGTTCATTCAACTGACAAAATATTATACAAGGCCATTCTCTCTATGCCGAAAACAGTATAACGATTCTTAATACTTAACAAACCACAAACTTGTTCACAAACAGAGCTAAAGGAACTATCCTATTGATGTCGTGTTGTGAATGTGCACTTAGTCCTTAATACAAATATTTTCATTATATGACACTAATGCGCACTTGTTCAGAGTCTATGCAGTCCATACTACATAGATCCGAGGGCAAGCCCTTAACCGTTCTTCATCTTGTAGGGTTCAATCCCTAGCCATGACTTAATCTACTACTGTAACTACGGTAAGTATCCTAGATGTTTTATGACTTACGAACTCATGTCTAGGTGCCCTGGAGAGAATCCCAATGCACTGACACATGACTCATCATGTAGGCATCCTGTGGTAATTCAGCTCCTACCATAGACATGACACCACCCGCAGTCACCAAACACCCCACGAGCGTCGCCACCGGGACGGTACTCTGGAGTAGTATCCACGTCCTACTCATGACGCATCATGGGACATCCTGTGAATACTCTCACGCCGCCAATCCAATGGCCCTCATACTCAATGTTTTTCTTTTTACTTTTATCACATCTTCACTATGTATCTAATCCTTAGTTTAATTGAATCATGAACAAAATTAATCCCTTAGGGTTAGCACTCCCACTATACCGGTCTTATTCATTCATTTTACATGACCCAAATCTTGGTCCTTTCATTCCAAATATTATTTCCACATTTTTTTTATTGTCGGTATAAGGCTTAGCTGCACCCTAGTTCTTAATTTCAACTCATAATTACAACATCGAGCTTTTCATACTCACAAAGTCTTTTTTCATGATTAATCACAGTTCACGTTTCATAATCATAGTATTCATGTATCCATATTCATAATATCCTTTATAACTCAATATGTCGTTTAATTACATTTTCATACACCATTTCATGCATAAACAATAAAATTTCAACTTGTCATAATAGTTCGTTCATTCCACAAATCTCTTGTTCTTATTTCAATCCATACTAATTTCACAATTTGTAATTTCAATTAGTTACTGTTACCGCTAAATCTGGTGTGGGAGCAAACAGATTGAATTTGTGGATTCTTAGGAAAACCGAATAGCAAACCTGGAACCTTTCCACCAGAGTTTGATCGTTGACTCCCGCCGTTCACCTACAAAAAAGTGCGAGACATCGGGGTTGATCCCGGTGACGCACCCTCCGACGCTCAAGTCAGTAACCAGAAGAGATTATAAAAGAGTGTAAACTGGCAAAAGATTGATTACCTCCCAATGGTGGTGGATGGGGGGTATTTATAGCCGCCTTTGGGATCAGTTTAGGAATGAAATCCCTAATTCCCAGTGAAAGGATAGAGCGAATCAGGGCCGTTGGATGAATACAATCAGAAACCCTAATTCTATCCAGCTGAATCGGGTTTCTTGCGGGTTGGGGCCCACACCCAGTTGAGATGGATTCGTTGGAGGGTTAATGGGCTTTTGGAGAAAAGACCCCAAACCCATTTCAGACCTGCTTGTAGGTGAAATTACAATTTTACCCCGAAGCTTTAAGATTCATGCCTGATTTGGACAGTTCCGATTTAACCCTATTTTTAACTCCCAAAGGCTGAGTGGGTTCAGTCTTTGAGGAGTAGTTTTACTGTTTCAATGGCTTTCAGAGTTGTATCGGAGTCCAAACGAGGGGTATTGAATCTTTGTATGAGATATTATGGTGATTTTCGAAGGTATTTGCGTGCTCAAGGTTACTCTTGAGCTCTCTTGGACTTCTGGTGATATTTCTTAATTTTGCGAAGCGGTAATTTGTTATTCGGGGGTCTTAATTAACCATTCTAAGCAATAATTATTTATTCAGGGGCTCAAAAATATTTTCCCGGATTTATAATTATTTTTTAGAATTTTTAATTAATTTTACTGAATTTTAAATCATTTTTTCGCAAAATTTAGGTAGATGACTCGATGTTATTCACGATGCGGTCGGATCTGATCCCTTCGTCAGTATTGGGCACGAATTTTCAGGAGATCTAGTGCTTGTGCTTGCTTGGAGGAGTGATTTCCTCTATTTCACAGTTTATATACTTCGACGCTGCTGCCGACCCCCTAGTACGCTTGCCGAGGAGGAGGCCGAAGTCTATGAGGGTTCGGATCCCTCTGCCAAAGTGCGGAGATACCTCGGCTAGGCTGCCAGCGCGATGTCCCTTTTTCCCGTATCTGAGGGTCGGTGGCAAGAGCGCTCGGCAGCGTGCGCCGAGGTCCAATTTTCCATGTAATTGGGTCGGTGCCAAGAACGCTCGACTGCATGTGCCGAGGTCTAATTTTTCATGTAATTGGGTCGGTGCCAAGAGCGCTCGGCAGCATGTGCCGAGGTCCAATTTTTCCATGTAACATGGTCGGTGGCAAGAGCGCTCGACAAAGTGCGCCGAGGTCCAATTTTCTATGTAATTGGATCGGTGCCAAGAGCGCTCGGCAAAATGTGCCGAGGTCCAATTTTTCATGTAATTAGATCGGTGGCAAGAGCGCTCGGCAAAGTGTGCCGAGGTCCAATTTTTTCATGTAACATGGTCAGTGGTAAGAGCGCTCGGCAGCATGTGCCGAGGTCCAATTTTTTCATGTAACATGGTCGGTGACAAGAGCGCTCAGCAAAGTGTGCCGAGATCCAATTTTTCCATGTAACATGGTCGGTGGCAAGAGCGCTCGGCAAAGTGCGCCGAGGTCCAATTTTCCATGTAATTGGGTCGGTGCCAAGAGCGCTTGGCAAAATGTGCCGAGGTCCAATTTTCCATGTAATTAGGTCGGTGGCAAGAGCGCTCGGTAAAGTGTGCCGAGGTCCAATTTTTTCATGTAACATGGTCGGTGGTAAGAGCGCTGGGCAGCGTGTGCCGAGGTCCAATTTTTTCATGTAACATGGTCGGTGGCAAGAGCGCTCGGCAAAGTGTGCTGAGGTCCAATTTTTCCATGTAACATGGTCGGTGGCAAGAGCGCTCGGGAGCATGTGCCGATGTCCAATTTTTTCATGTAACATGGCCGGTGGCAAGAGCGCTCGGCAAAGTGTGCCAAGGTCCAATTTTTCCATGTAACATGGTCGGTGGCAAGAGCGCTCAGTAAAGTGTGCCGAGGTCCAATTTTTCCATATAACATGGTCGGTGACAAGAGCGCTCGGCAGCATGTGCCGAGGTCCAATGTTTCCATGTAACATGGTCGGTGGCAAGAGCGCTCGACAGCATGTGCCGAGGTCCAGAGCAAGATTTTTGGCGGCTTAGGAAACGACAGGCTGGGCAGGTGACTGTTGAACTTCTAACAACTCTGACAACTCTGACAGATGTGACAGCCATTAATGTGACAGTATGGCTGGGCATGGTAAATAATGTGACGGTTCAGCTCGTTTTGTCGCCTTGTGTAGATGGGCCTAGCTCTTTGGGCCCATTAACCTCGTTTTGTGTGCCAAGCTCTATAAAACTCCACCCCCCTCTCATTTCTCACTTCTCCGAATTTTTACTCAGGCGTAGTGAGAGCTCACGGCGATCGTCGATTGCTTTCCGGTGAAAATTCCGGCTGTTCCCATCACTCCAAAGGTAACTTATACTTGGTTTTTTCCAAGTATAAATATGTCTCTTTCTCCTGTTGTAACTCCTGTTACCCCGTATTCGTATTTTATTCTGTATTTCTCTCAATTGTACTCTTTTGTCTATTTGAGATTCCGTATTTTGTTCTGTTCAAATAAAATCATTATTTTTGTCTCAACTCGAAATTGTGGGTTCTTTGGTCAAATTCAATTGTGTGCCATCTTGCACCGTTCTTCGTGAGAGATAGCCCGATTTTTCTCTTTTATCTTTCTAATCCCCATTATTGTGCTTTTTGACCATTTCTTCTGTTGGGCCCTTTTTGAAACGGATCCCCTAAACTCTCAAACCCGCAAACCCGCTAACCTAGTATTTAAACCCTACCCTAACCCTAATTAACATCTCTACTGTTTTAACCTAATCCCTACCGCCGCTAATCACCTCTCTAATCATCTTCGTCTCCACTTTTTCTCGCCAATCAACCCACTCCCGTTCACCATCCGATCGCCGCACCAACTTGTCGTCTCCCTCTCGTCTTCCCAACCACCACCTGACCACCACCATCGCCCACTCCGTCGCCTTTTAAACCCCGAACCCATCGCCATTAACCCACCAAAACTTCGAACCCATTTCCGTATACACCTCCGACCACCTCTACTCGACCCCTCACCGCCTCGTCGACCCCCTCAGCACCACCGCCTCCACAAACCTCCATCGACGTCGCCTCCATCTCCCCACAGCGCCGCCGATCCTCAAAATCCCCTCTCCCCTGTTCGAAACCCACGAACAGAGCACCTCGCCGCGCGTCGCTTCTCGACGTCGCCGCCGCCTCGCCGCACTCCGTCGTTGCCGTAGTCGCCGCCAACGAAGCAGCCGCCGTCACTCCTCTCTCTCGAGCGCTACTCAGCCGAACGAAGAAGAAGAAGAAGATCGAAGAAGAAGAAGGAGGATTTGAGCGGGAGCGTTTCTCAGCCGCCAGATCTCATCAAGATTCGTGCTGGTGATCGGTGTCCCGTGTTTCGCCACACCAGATCCCAGACCGCTGTACGCTGTTCTGGCCTCAGATCCGCTGCTTCCCAGCGATCTGATTCGTCCGTTTCGGTGTTTCCTGTTCTACCCGCAGCGAATCCGAAGCCGTGTTTCGCTGTTCTGAGCCGATCTTGTGCGCAAGGGAAACTCGATCTTTGGTATATTTTTGCACGCGCATTTCGAGGACATTTTCGGGGATTTTTCTTCTCTATTGCTTCAACAAGCGGAGATTTCAACCGTCGATTTAAGGCAAGTAACCTTGTACATCTTATTGTCCTAGTACAAGTCTCTTTGAAATACCACATGTAGTTAGTTTGTGACTCTCTTTGAATATCATAGTAAAACAATTTGAACCTTCAAACTCACCAATCTAAGAGTCACAAGATTTCATCGTATTAAATTATAATTCAATTGGACTCTTTTATTCCCGTGAACTTGCGAATCACATGGACATATGAATTAAGGACCCCTCGAAATTGTAGACGCATATAAATTTAGTGTTTTGGCAATTTGTGATTATTATGACTTGAAAAATACTATTATTCGCTGTTTGATTCCCAATACCATGTATTTGTGCCACATAATGATTTTAGACACCAAATTACATAATTCTATGAAATCTACATTAGTGAATTATTTCCCTATGTTGCTGTCTGGATTTTATTTTGAGGTTTCGACCCTTTTTACCTTGGAATTTGGGCCCGAGGCCTGAATACAAAACGTAGATCAGGATGTGTAGATGTCGATAGACTCCAGAATGATTGAATTTGGAGTTACGGTCTAGGAGATATGGCTGTTATACTGCAGCTGTGTCGGTAGGCGCAGTTTTGTAAAAACTGTTGTATATTTTGACTTTGCGAATTATTTTAGCTGTACAAACAGCGTGCGTTTGACCCCAAATTTTGTGTGTAGCTGCTGGACACCATATAGGACATCCCCAAATTTTTTCTAGAATTAAATCACAACATTTACTTATGTGTGCTTGCTTGATAAGAAATAATAAAAGTAACAAGCCGGGGTTTTGGGAAAGATTATAGAGTGGACAATATAGATACGTGTACTCGGAAGGGGGCCCGTGTTTCCCGTACTTGGTTCATGAACTTGTTGTATCTTGTTCGATTCATGGAGTCGGTTACTCGGCTCATGAACTCGTTTGATTCATGAACGCATTGTGCGGTCATGAACTTGCTTGTGGATTCGCGAACTCGCTTCGTGAACTTGTTATTTAATTTTCGATTCATGAACCAAGGCTTGCTTGATACTTGATACCTGAGTACGCCGCCCTATAAAAATCCACTACTAGATCTAAACGAAATTGTTTTGACTGTAGCAACCATGTAGTAAAAAAATGGATGCATGTCGTGCTACCTAGCTAGTAACTCACCATTAGACTTGAACTTGATGACTTGGACTCGATAACTTGAACTAGACTTGGACTTGAGAAACTTGAGCTAGATAACTTGACACTTGGACTTGATGACTAGACATTTGAGACTTGACATTCAAAATAACATATGACACTAGACTTGAGGTTGTCGCTTGACATTAAATACCCTTATAGGTGTACCTGACATTTGTTTCACCCCTAGCAGTTGTTATCCAACCTAGTTATTAAGATGTTCCCTCTTGCTAGCTAGACTTGAATTTGCCTACTACTTCTCATAATTCTTGCTATATTCTTGATTCCAACTCTTGTCTTTTCCTTACTTGTACTTGCTTTCACTATTTGTGGCCCTAGCTTGCACTAAGGGCATTTTCCCTTGTTTCCCCCTTTGTTTCCTGTTTATATTACTAAACAGACTTGGGAGACAAGCTTCCTGCTGGGATTGGCGAGCAGGCATTTCAGGTTTTGCTTGGAGCAAGGACCTGTTTAAATGGTTGCTTTCCTTAAGGTATTTTATTTCTTCTGCTGTTTAATACTTGTTTCCGAGTTACACTTGATTCAGACATGGGAACTATTTGAATATTATTATTTGTTTAAATTGTTTCCTGTTGCTTAATAATTATTCATGCATGCTTGGTTATATATATTCATCTTGTATATTCTTGTTATGATGCTGGGTCGATCCTACAGCTTATGGATGATGTAAAAATCATTCGCTGGGCTTCGTCACGTGCTCGTATTCCATACTTTGGGGAAGCGGGGCGTGACAAGGTTTTTAGTGGTATCAGAGCTCAGGTTTGGCTAATGTGTTAGTCTAACTAATACATTAGACAGGCTTGACTCAGTCAGGATTAACTCAACATTAAACAGGCCATGCAACCACATGAATAATTTAATAGTTAACTCGATCTGGACACAAGTCTTATTCCATCCATTTTGATCCCTTCATATTCACTTCTTTGATTTATTGATTCCTTCCATCTCTTGCAGTCCTCCTGATTTGTTGATTTCTTATTGGGTACAAATTATTCTTCCGTACCCATATTCTTTTGATTCTGATGCAAGCGATCTCTTATTTTCTGCTTGCCTCGTTAATTCATTTTTATTTCAACTCGTGTGTCGTTCATTGCTTTCCTTGCCTTGCATTCATTTTCATTTGTTGATTCATGTTGAGTATCATGTTGGTTATTTCTTCCCGCTATATTCTCTTCAATTCCGATTTTGCTCTCGTCCTCCTTCCTTCATATTCAATTCCTTAATTTTCCTTTGTCCCTTCTAGTCATCATTCTCTTTAACTCCTTATTGGGTGTAGCTTCATTTTCTCCTACTTATTTTTCTCTTTATAATTATTTTTCCGAATACTTTCTATACTTCGATGATTAATTATTATATTTATTTTCGATCATCTATAAAAATGTTTCTCAACAAAGATTTTATTATTTCGAACAATGTTGTACTTTAACTTTACTTTTCATTTTTGATCGACTGTATATTATTTTAGTAAGACAAATTCTTATTTTCTCGTATAATGCTATTATTACTACTACTATTATTATTACTATTATTTTCATTACCATTACTAGTATTATTATTATTGTTACTACTATTGATAATCTTATTGTTGTTTTCATTGTTTTATTAATATTGTTGATATTAAATTACTTCCACAAAAATATTGGGCGCAAACTATATCTTGTCTTGCATTATTATTTTTACTAGTATTGGTGATATTATTATTATTGTTATGATTCTTTTTGCGATTACTATTATTATTACTGTTATGATCATTGTTATTATCATTATTATTCTTATTGTTATTAGTATCGATACTTTATTATTATTATTGTTATTAATACTATTACTTTTATCGTTACTATTATTAATATTAATTTATTTTGAGCCTGAGCATGCTCAATTTTATATACATTTCACTACTTTGGTGCAACCTAATGTCGAGATAGCAAATATGCAACTCGATGTCAATGGAGGCAAATTGCAACTGGATATCGGCGAGGCAAAATGTGCAGCCGAATATTTGGATGGCAATTTGAAACCTGATGTCGTGAAGGCAAATATGCAACTTGATGTTAAGGAGGCAAGATTTTCTACCTATTACTAATTTATATTTCAAGACTCGTTACTTATGTAATGAAACTGATGGTAAAAGAATACTTTCGTTATTATTGGTATTATTAATATTACTGTCATTTCAATTGCTGTTACTATTATCGTTTTCATCACCTTTATTACTGTTATTATTTTTATTATTATTACTGTTGCTTATTGATATCATTGTTATTTTTGCTATTGTTATATTATTATTATCATTATTGATATTATTTTTAATGCTATTATTATTATTATTGCGTTATTTTCATGAATGTGTTGAATTCTACTTTGTCATGTATGTGTTATCGTTATATTTAGTATTTTCGATATTTTTATTATGTCATTATTACCTGTATGATTATGACGATTTTTATTTCTGTTATTATTATTGTTATTTTGTTACTATTATTGCTAATTTTGTTATTATTATTGTTATTATTAGTTTTATTGTCATTATTATTTTTCTATTACTATTGATATTACTATCATGGATATGGTTACTATTATTATTCCTGTTAAAGTCATTAGTTTTGATGTATACTATATATTTTGATTATTTAAATTGAAGCTCAATTTTATATCCTTGCATCTTTGTTTATATCTATCCTGAACCCATACTCTCCTTGATCTTGGTGTCTCATTCTTTTCTCCCTGCTCGGTTCGTCGCTTGGTGTCACGTGGTCTACAACGACATGTCTGGAGCGTGGAGCGTCGCCATCAGAGTGACGCAGCGGAAGCGTGGTGGGCCCATGACCCACAGGACCCAGGATCATGTTGTTGTTTCTCCTCTTGTATTTTGTTTTGTTCCATTCCTTGCACCATTTGCTGTTCCCTATCTCTTGCTTTTGTTCTCATCCATTGACTCATTGCGTGGTGCATTTTTCTCTTGTCGCTCCCTTCTTCGATTCCAGCTCTTTCTATTCGTTCACCTCCTTGCCTTGTTATCTTGCAAGTCTTGCGGTGTTTAGTGCTCTTCTTCGTTTTTGATATCGGTTATTTCCTTCTTGCATTCCATCCTGCCATCATGTACTCATTCATTATTGGATTCAATTCTTTCCTGTCTTCCATCTCCTTGGTTTCAGTTCTGCCGACTTCTTATCTTGCTTTATTATCTCGTGTTGTTCCTTCCTTTTGATACCGTCCATTCTCTTTCATGCATTCCTTTTGACATCGTTGTTATTCACTTCCTTCTTATTTTGGTGTTACCACCAAGTTGATTCTCCTTGGATCCCTTGTTTGTTACCCGCCCCCAAGTTACTTTACCCTGTCCTATGTACCGCCTAAGCAAATTTCGAGGACGAAATTTTTGTGTAAGGTGGGTAGGATTTGTAACTCCTGTTACCCCGTATTCGTATTTTATTCTGTATTTCTCTCAATTGTACTCTTTTGTCTATTTGAGATTCCGTATTTTGTTCTGTTCAAATAAAATCATTATTTTTGTCTCAACTCGAAATTGTGGGTTCTTTGGTCAAATTCAATTGTGTGCCATCTTGCACCGTTCTTCGTGAGAGATAGCCCGATTTTTCTCTTTTATCTTTCTAATCCCCATTATTGTGCTTTTTGACCATTTCTTCTGTTGGGCCCTTTTTGAAACGGATCCCCTAAACTCTCAAACCCGCAAACCCGCTAACCTAGTATTTAAACCCTACCCTAACCCTAATTAACATCTCTACTGTTTTAACCTAATCCCTACCGCCGCTAATCACCTCTCTAATCATCTTCGTCTCCACTTTTTCTCGCCAATCAACCCACTCCCGTTCACCATCCGATCGCCGCACCAACTTGTCGTCTCCCTCTCGTCTTCCCAACCACCACCTGACCACCACCATCGCCCACTCCGTCGCCTTTTAAACCCCGAACCCATCGCCATTAACCCACCAAAACTTCGAACCCATTTCCGTATACACCTCCGACCACCTCTACTCGACCCCTCACCGCCTCGTCGACCCCCTCAGCACCACCGCCTCCACAAACCTCCATCGACGTCGCCTCCATCTCCCCACAGCGCCGCCGATCCTCAAAATCCCCTCTCCCCTGTTCGAAACCCACGAACAGAGCACCTCGCCGCGCGTCGCTTCTCGACGTCGCCGCCGCCTCGCCGCACTCCGTCGTTGCCGTAGTCGCCGCCAACGAAGCAGCCGCCGTCACTCCTCTCTCTCGAGCGCTACTCAGCCGAACGAAGAAGAAGAAGAAGATCGAAGAAGAAGAAGGAGGATTTGAGCGGGAGCGTTTCTCAGCCGCCAGATCTCATCAAGATTCGTGCTGGTGATCGGTGTCCCGTGTTTCGCCACACCAGATCCCAGACCGCTGTACGCTGTTCTGGCCTCAGATCCGCTGCTTCCCAGCGATCTGATTCGTCCGTTTCGGTGTTTCCTGTTCTACCCGCAGCGAATCCGAAGCCGTGTTTCGCTGTTCTGAGCCGATCTTGTGCGCAAGGGAAACTCGATCTTTGGTATATTTTTGCACGCGCATTTCGAGGACATTTTCGGGGATTTTTCTTCTCTATTGCTTCAACAAGCGGAGATTTCAACCGTCGATTTAAGGCAAGTAACCTTGTACATCTTATTGTCCTAGTACAAGTCTCTTTGAAATACCACATGTAGTTAGTTTGTGACTCTCTTTGAATATCATAGTAAAACAATTTGAACCTTCAAACTCACCAATCTAAGAGTCACAAGATTTCATCGTATTAAATTATAATTCAATTGGACTCTTTTATTCCCGTGAACTTGCGAATCACATGGACATATGAATTAAGGACCCCTCGAAATTGTAGACGCATATAAATTTAGTGTTTTGGCAATTTGTGATTATTATGACTTGAAAAATACTATTATTCGCTGTTTGATTCCCAATACCATGTATTTGTGCCACATAATGATTTTAGACACCAAATTACATAATTCTATGAAATCTACATTAGTGAATTATTTCCCTATGTTGCTGTCTGGATTTTATTTTGAGGTTTCGACCCTTTTTACCTTGGAATTTGGGCCCGAGGCCTGAATACAAAACGTAGATCAGGATGTGTAGATGTCGATAGACTCCAGAATGATTGAATTTGGAGTTACGGTCTAGGAGATATGGCTGTTATACTGCAGCTGTGTCGGTAGGCGCAGTTTTGTAAAAACTGTTGTATATTTTGACTTTGCGAATTATTTTAGCTGTACAAACAGCGTGCGTTTGACCCCAAATTTTGTGTGTAGCTGCTGGACACCATATAGGACATCCCCAAATTTTTTCTAGAATTAAATCACAACATTTACTTATGTGTGCTTGCTTGATAAGAAATAATAAAAGTAACAAGCCGGGGTTTTGGGAAAGATTATAGAGTGGACAATATAGATACGTGTACTCGGAAGGGGGCCCGTGTTTCCCGTACTTGGTTCATGAACTTGTTGTATCTTGTTCGATTCATGGAGTCGGTTACTCGGCTCATGAACTCGTTTGATTCATGAACGCATTGTGCGGTCATGAACTTGCTTGTGGATTCGCGAACTCGCTTCGTGAACTTGTTATTTAATTTTCGATTCATGAACCAAGGCTTGCTTGATACTTGATACCTGAGTACGCCGCCCTATAAAAATCCACTACTAGATCTAAACGAAATTGTTTTGACTGTAGCAACCATGTAGTAAAAAAATGGATGCATGTCGTGCTACCTAGCTAGTAACTCACCATTAGACTTGAACTTGATGACTTGGACTCGATAACTTGAACTAGACTTGGACTTGAGAAACTTGAGCTAGATAACTTGACACTTGGACTTGATGACTAGACATTTGAGACTTGACATTCAAAATAACATATGACACTAGACTTGAGGTTGTCGCTTGACATTAAATACCCTTATAGGTGTACCTGACATTTGTTTCACCCCTAGCAGTTGTTATCCAACCTAGTTATTAAGATGTTCCCTCTTGCTAGCTAGACTTGAATTTGCCTACTACTTCTCATAATTCTTGCTATATTCTTGATTCCAACTCTTGTCTTTTCCTTACTTGTACTTGCTTTCACTATTTGTGGCCCTAGCTTGCACTAAGGGCATTTTCCCTTGTTTCCCCCTTTGTTTCCTGTTTATATTACTAAACAGACTTGGGAGACAAGCTTCCTGCTGGGATTGGCGAGCAGGCATTTCAGGTTTTGCTTGGAGCAAGGACCTGTTTAAATGGTTGCTTTCCTTAAGGTATTTTATTTCTTCTGCTGTTTAATACTTGTTTCCGAGTTACACTTGATTCAGACATGGGAACTATTTGAATATTATTATTTGTTTAAATTGTTTCCTGTTGCTTAATAATTATTCATGCATGCTTGGTTATATATATTCATCTTGTATATTCTTGTTATGATGCTGGGTCGATCCTACAGCTTATGGATGATGTAAAAATCATTCGCTGGGCTTCGTCACGTGCTCGTATTCCATATTTTTGGGAAGCGGGGCGTGACACCTGTTTCCGAGCCCTCCTCCTCTGTTGCCGAAGCTTCTTCTCCGAGTCCGAGATTTTGCCAAGATAAGGGCAAGAGGGTATCTGGTCGAGACACCATAGTGGAGGACCCGAAGCACATGGGGTCGTTCGGCAGGTTGCCAGGGCTGCTGACCAGGCTCCAGAGGGTTTGAGAACCTCCGGAGGAGCATGCCGAATGCATCATCCACGAGAGGGGGAGGACCTTTGAGGAGAACACGGCAAGGGAGACCTCTGAGGCCGACGAAACGGTGTCCATCCTCAGCTTCGGACGATCTACCGGCTTCATCAGCAGAACCGGTCGGAGTTCCGGTATTACCTGGCTCTGAGGCACGGAGGTCGGCTCGTCGTTTGCCCCGACTCCATAAAGCACTGGCATGATAAGTATCTCATAGTGCGAAGTGTGGAGGCGTGGCCCATACCCTCCGGTTGGGTGGAGGAGGTGTCGAAGCGAGTAAAGGAGTCGCCAGTGCTTCATCCTCAAGAAAAAGGGGCAGTTCGGACACTTCTAGATCGGCCGAAGTATGATTGGCGAGAACTAACCGAAGACATCCTCTTCAGGGAAGGGCTCAGCCGTGTAGATCCCAGTACGCGGCTCTTTCTACGTTTTTCTTTTTTCTTTTTTACTTTGCTTATCGTGGCTTGTGTTTTTTAACCAACTTTTTGCTTGATGCAGAGGCCATGGATTATGACGCAGTGCTGGCGCAAAGGGCCTCCCCAGGAAGCAAGGTGCCGAAGAAGCGCAAAAGGGTTGCCACCAAGTTGCCCTCCGCGAAGACCCAGAAGGTCGCGAGCGCGACCGAGGAAGTGGAGGGGCCGGCGGATGTGACCTAGACCCGCGCTCCGATAGTAGCCTCAGCGTCGGCCGAGGGAGGGGAGTTCCCGATCACCGCCGCACTCGGGATAGAGGCGCCCCCGCTGACGGTGGCGGCCGAGGAGCTCCTGACGGAGGAGTACAAGAGGATCCATGTTCCGGACTGGCAGTTCGGAAGCATGATGGGTTCCTTGGTGACTCCTTGGCGAGTATGCAGGTGGTAAAGCACCTAGCGATGCCGAAGGACCGGGCCGCCATGGACACCGGCCAGGCAGGCGATGATGCCATCGAGATCGCTCGCTCGGCGGTATTGGTAAGCATCATCTTTGCGCTTTTGAACATAGCTTTTATGTTTGATTTTCTAACTCCTCGTACTTCTCGTTGTTTTGTTGCAGATTACCGTCCACTTCGGTCATCTCATGGAGAAGATGACGGAGTTGGAAAAGGAGCTGAAGCAGGAGTCCGACTGAGCTCGGGCCGAAAAGGCTCGGATGGGTAACGAACTCGACAAGTTGAAGGTCGAGCTCGAGGGGAAGGCGACAAGGCTCGAGTACCTCGAGGTTCTTGTCCCAAGGCTCGAGGGCGACCTTCTCCGGCAGAGGGAGGAGTCGGCCAAGCAGCTGGCCGAAGCGGCGGAAGCCAAGGCTGCAGCGGTGAAGGAAACGAAGCAGCCACCATGACGAAGGCACAAGGCTTCCTCTCCACAAACATGGCCAAGGCGTTCGCCCAGGCCATTTACTCAGGTGTCGGAGCGTTACCCTGAGGTCGACTGCTCCGGGTGGCAGCTCTTCCTGGACCACGTCGACGGCTTCGACCCCGAGTCGGAGGAGGAAGGAGGGGACGATGAAGATGACCCTGAGGTCGAGGTTGTCGCCGAGGTGCAGGGGTCAATGGTGACTCCGCTGGCAGTGGTGACTCCTTCGGGGGATTCCGTCCCCACCAAATCTCGATGCCCCGGGAAAGAGGTCTTCCCCTAATTTCCCCTTCTTTCTTTTGTTTTTTGTTTTGTCTTTTGAACCGCCAACTGTATTGCCTAATTGCGGACTGGCCACTGCATTTTCGTTATGAATGAAAATACACTTTTGAGCTCGAGCCTGTGTTGTTGTTTTCTTTTTGAGTAGTCTTGAAATTTGACTAAGTGCTTACACAAGATTTTAGTCTTCACTATAGCCTTGTTCAGGAGTCGGATAGGAAGCTAATCTGCGAATATTTACTGAGCGTTCTCGTTGTCTCCTTTGATCTTTTCAGCTCGTCGAGGTGACCCAGTCTGCTGAACCCACTCGCTCCGGGGAGGAGTTTGGTTCCGAGGTCGGCTTAGGGGCAACGAGACTGTGCTTGACTAGGTGCCGAGAGCGTCTTTACGAAGTCGAGCTGGGGTTGCGCAGAGCCGAAAGTGAGCGGAACCATCTGCAGCAGATCTTAGGACGGCGAGACATCGAGATTCGGCGACTGGAGGGCAGGCTCGCTGAAATTGCTCTCGTAGACGAGAACGATGGCTCGTCGACAGCCTTCACCAACGGGCTGAGGCTTAAATGTCTCCAACACTCCTTGTCGAAGATGACAGCGGAGAGGGACGACATGCTCACCGAGGTTCACCACCTGTAGATTGTGGAGGCAGAGCTTCTGGTAGAAGAAGAGGAATTGACGATGGCGGTGGGCAAGCTGATGGCCGAACGCGACGAATTAACGGCCGAGGTCGATGCGTTGAAGGAGGCCACAGTGGACAGGGGCATCGAAGTCACTCAGCTCCGCTGAATCATTGCCAGCCGTCCTAGCATCCTGAGTCCCGCAGTGCCTCCTTGCTTCGAGGTGGGCATAAAAGATGACTCTCTGAAGCAACGGATAGCCGAGCTCGAGGTGGAAGTGGCTCGCCTCAAACCGCGTTCGGGACCGATCAACGTCCGGAGTACTTCGTGCACTCGTGAAGAAAGCGAACGAGGGATTTCGTTCTACGAACTAGCGACTCATTCGCCTGTTGGTTGGCAAAGTCCGGGTGATGCCCAAAGTGGTGTGGCGATATCATCGAGCGGAGCATCCGTCGGTACAACTGTCAGGAGCAATGCTGAAGATACGTCTCAGTTTGCCGGCTTAGGGACGAGCTCCGGGGTCAAGCGCCGATGCCCTTGGGTATCTTTGAAGCGGAACATCTCTACGCCTAGGAGGCACTGAAAATCTCTTGTTCTCCAAGTTTTGTAATTTGTCTAAGTGTTACGAGGGGGCTTTGTAGTTTTGGCTTTTCAATTTGTATACTTCATTGTAAAGAAAGGCACCGTCTTGTACTGTCTTCCCACACTTTAATTGAAATGAAGCTTTTTCCTTAGACTTGTGCGTTTTTGTCAGGCTTGTGTTGTTGTTGAATTATTCGTTACTGTCTTTAGCGTGCCGAGGTCCAAAAGCAAGATATTTTCTCGTTTGGTCGTCGGTGCCAAGAGCGCTCGGCAAGGCTGGCCGAGGTCTCAGAGCAAGATTTTTGCTCGTTTGGGCGTCGGTGCCAAGAGCGCTTTGCAAGGCTTGCCGAGGTCCCCAAGCAAGATTTTTGCTCGTTTAGGCGTCAGTGCCAAAAGTGCTCGGCGAGAAGTGCCGAGGTCCAGAGCAAGGTTTTTGCTTGTTTGGTCATCGGTGCCAAGAGCGCTCAGCGAGAAGTGCCGAGCACTGCTTCGAGCCTCTTAACTTGTGAATTTGTAAGGGAAGTGAGTTTCTTGCAGTGGAGAGCGGCCTTTTGGAGGATTATTTCGACTTTAAACGAACCCTAAGAACCAAAGGTTAGCTCCTCCAAGTACTCTTCTCCCATGTTTAGTCTAGTTGTAGGAACTTCGCGCGTGATGGCGAGGTGAGTTTCGACGGTTGTGGGAGCAATTCCGAATGGCGAACCACTTCTAGCTCGGTTAAGAGCGAACTTGCGAAGCGGAGTCGAACCAAATGTTGGACTCCGAACTCATCGTTTGAGTAAATTTCAACGGTTGTGGGAGCAATTCCGAATGGCGAACCACTTCTAGTTCGCTTAAGAGCGATCTTGCAAAGCGGAGTCGAACCAAGTTTTGGACTCCGAACTTGTCGTTTGAGTATATTTCAACGGTTGCGGGAGCAATTCCAAATGGCGAACCACTTATAGCTCGCTTAAGAGCGAACTTGCAAAGCGGAGTCGAACCAAGTGTTGGACTCCGAACTCATCGTTTGAGTAAATTTCAACGGTTGCAATTCCGAATGGCGAACCACTTCTAGCTCGGTTAAGAGCGAACTTGCGAAGCGGAGTCGAACCAAATGTTGGACTCCGAACTCATCGTTTGAGTAAATTTCAACGGTTGTGGGAGCAATTCCGAATGGCGAACCACTTCTAGTTCGCTTAAGAGCGATCTTGCAAAGCGGAGTCGAACCAAGTTTTGAACTCCGAACTTGTCGTTTGAGTATATTTCAACGGTTGCGGGAGCAATTCCGAATGGCGAACCACTTATAGCTCGCTTAAGAGCGAACTTGCAAAGCGGAGTCGAACCAAGTGTTGGACTCCGAACTCATCGTTTGAGTAAATTTCAATGGTTGTGGGAGCAATTCCGAATGACAAACCACTTCTAGCTCGCTTAAGAGCGAACTTGCAAAGCGGAGTCGAACCAAGTGTTGGACTCCGAACTCGTCGTTTGAGTATATTTCAACGGTTGTGGGAGCAATTCCGAATGGCGAACCACTTCTATCTCGCTTAAGAGCGAACTTGCGAAGCGGAGTCAAGCCAAGTGTTAGACTCCGAACTCGTCGTTTGAGTATATTTCAACGGTTGTGGGAGCAATTTCGAATGGCGAACCACTTCTAGCTCGCTTAAGAGCGAACTTGCGAAGCGGAGTCGAGCCAAGTGTTGGACTCCGAACTCATCGTTTGAGTATATTTCAACGGTTGTGGGAGCAATTCCAAATGGCAAACCACTTCTAGCTCGCTTAAGAGCGAACTTGCGAAGTGGAGTCGAGCCAAGTGTTGGACTCCGAACTCGTCGTTTGAGTAAAAGAAATTAAAAACAGAGAGATGTACACAATCACGAAAATTATGGAAAAAAGAAACTTTTTATTGATAAGTACTAGCTGGCTGCTTCTAAGTTGCAAGCCGTTATTACATTGAAGAAATAAAGAAGCAAAATACAAGTGAAAGGAAAGGAACGGCTCGACATCTGAAGGTACTTGGAGAGGCGCTCAGGCGCCCACTTGGTACTTCAATAGATGGTCGGCATTCCAAGTCCTGGGAATCTCTCTGCCTTCAAGATCTTCGAGACGGTATGTTCTGGGCCGAACTTCTTTGGTAATCCTGTAGGTTCTTCTGGGCCGAACTTCTTTGGTAATCCTTCCCAATTTGGAGCTAGCTTACTCTTTCGGCTGGGGAATGAGATAGCTAGCTTTCTGAGGACTAAGTCCCCTTCTTTGAGATTGGTGGGACGGACCCTTTTGTTGTAGGCCAGCTCGATCCTCCTTCGATAATTTTGCTGGCGAATCGAAGCTCTTTCACGGAGCTCATCGATTAAGTCCAAATTGGCCCGAAGCTCTCTGGCATTTTGCTCTTCTTCATAGGCTATAAGGCAAGGAGAGGGTAGTCCGACTTCCAAGGGGATCACAGCTTCGGACCCATATGTGAGGTTGAATGGCGATTCACCTGTGGGGGTCCGCTTCGTAGTGCGGTAGCTCCACAGTACGTTGGGGAGCTGATCCTCCCATAAGCCTTTGGCCGCCTTATCTAGCCTTTTCTTGATACTGGAGACGATCTGCCGGTTGGCATTTTCCACTTGACCATTTGACTGCGGGTGGGAGACGGAGGAGAAACGTTGTTGGATGGCGAGGTCTTCACATAGAGATCGGAACGCGGCCCCCGTAAATTATGTTCCATTATCGATTATTAGGACCTGAGGCACGCCGAACCGACAGATAACGTTCTTCCAAAAGAACTGCAGTACTTTATTCTCGGTGATTGTAGCCAATGGTTCGGCTTCTATCCACTTAGAGAAGTAGTCGATTGCCACGACTAAAAACTTGAGTTGGCCAGGAGCTGGCGGAAAAGGGCCTAGTAAGTCCATCCCCCACATTGCAAAAGGGATCGGACTTGATAGGGATGTGAGTTGAGCTTGGGGTAGGCGACGGATGTTGGAGTATTTCTGGCAGGAGCTGCATTGCCGGACATGTCGTTCGGCATCTTGTAGGAGGGTAGGCCAGAAGTACCCGTAGTTTAACACTTTCCTGGCGAGGGACCTTGACCCTGAATGTGCTCCGCCTATACCTTCATGGAGCTCTTGCAAGGCATAAGAAGCTTCTCCCGGGGAGAGGCACTTCAAGTAGGGTCTGCCATCTACTTGGGTGAAGGAGCGTTTGTACAAGACCCCTTCAACAACGGTGTACCGCTCCGCTCAGGTTCTGACTCGACGAGCTTCCTTAGGGTCTTCGGGGAGGAGCCCATCCCTTAGGAATTCTATCAGAGGTTTCATCCAATTGTCTTGAAGTTGGACGGGCAGCGACTCCATCGAGTCGGGGGTTTCTTCTTCTATGCTCGGTCTCAGGAGCACTTCAATCAGGACGGTCTGCTCGAGACCTTGTAGGGAGGAGGAGTCCAAATTGGAGAGGGCATCTGCTTGGGAATTTTCTTCTCTGAGGATCCGCTGAATGAGCACCTCTTCAAACGAAGCCATGAGATTTTGGACCTTGGCTAGGTACTTAGCCATTCGGTCATCTCGCGCCTCATACTTGCCTAAGACTTGGTTCACGACCAGTTAAGAGTCACTAAATATTTGGAGACGTTGTGCCCCCACCTTGCGGGCCATTCCGAGACCGGCTATAAGGGCTTCATACTCTGCTTCATTGTTAGAGGCCTTGAAGTTGATGCGGAGGGAGTATTGGAGAACGAAATCATCTGGGCCTGCCAGAATGACCCTAGCTCCGCTCCCTTCGGTGCAAGAGGATCCGTCTACATATACCTTGGGTCCGTTTGCTGCTTGACTGACCTCTGGAATGGTGCTCTCAACAATGAATTCAGCTAAGGCCTGCGCCTTGATTGCGGTCCGAGGCTGGTATGATATGTCGTGCTGGCTCAGCTCGATCGACCACTTCATGAGGCAGCCGGAGGTCTCTGGTTTGTGAAGGACTTGCTTAAGGGGCTGGTCGGTAAGGACGACCACCGAGTGAGACTGAAAATAAGGGCGAAGCTTCCTAGCTGCCATGACCAAGGTGTACGCCATCTTCTCCAATCTTGGGTAGCGGAGCTCGGCATCCCGAAGTACCTTGCTCACGTAATAGATGGGCTTCTGAGCCTTGTTTTCTTTCCTCACCAAGATAGCACTGAGGGTTTGTTTGGAGGTAGTTAAGTAGAGGTAGAGTGTTTCCCCGAGGATAGGCTCACTGAGGAGAGGGGGGTTGACTAGATAGGATTTAAGCTGATCGAATGACTCCTGCTGTTGTTGACCCTATTCGAAGCCCTTAGCCCCCCTGACGGCTTTGAAGAAGGGAAGACACTTCTCCCCTAACTTGGACAGAAAGCACCCTATGGCTGTGAGGCGCCCCGTGAGTCTCTAAACATCTTTCACACTCTTGGGAGGAGCCATGTCCAGAATGGCTTTGATCTTCTCGGGATTGGCTTTGATTCCTCTTTGGCTAACCATGAAGCCTAGGAATTTCCTGGACGAGACTCCGAACGCACATTTATTTGGGTTGAGCCTCATATCATGCCTCCTCAATACATCGAATGCTTCTTGTAGATCGGCCACATGATTGGCCCCATGGATGCTCTTGACCAGCATATCATCAACATATACTTCCATGTTTCAGCCGATTTGGTTCTGAAAAACTTTGTTGACAAGGCGTTGGTAGGTCGCACCGGCATTCTTCAACCCGAAGGGCATTACCCTGTAGCAGTAGAGCCCCTGATCGGTGACAAAGGAGGTTTTCGGAATATCCGGGGGGAACATGCGGATTTGATTGTACCCGGAGAAGGCATCCATGAAGCTGAGCAGCTCATGGCCCGAAATGGCGTCGATCAGGGTGTCAATGCTTAGGAGAGGGAATGGATCTTTAGGGCATGGCTTGTTCAGATCCGTCAAGTCAATACAAATTCTCCAACTCCCGTTAGACTTCTTAACCATAACAACATTGGAGAGCAATTCGGGGTAGTTGACTTCTTGGATGAACCGGGCTTTAAGGAGCCTGTCCACTTCTTCCTTGATAGCATGCTGGCGCTCAGGGGCAAATTTGTGCCTTTTTTATTGGACCGGTTTGGACCCGGGAGCAACACTCAAGTGGTGAACGAGGAGCTTTTCGGAGATTCCGGGCATGTCAGCAGCCGACCACGCGAAGAGGTCGTGGTTCTTTCTAATGCATTGGACTATGTCGGAACATAGGGCAGATGGAAGGGT
Source organism: Hemerocallis citrina (assembly GCA_017893485.1). Classification (NCBI taxonomy): domain Eukaryota; kingdom Viridiplantae; phylum Streptophyta; class Magnoliopsida; order Asparagales; family Asphodelaceae; genus Hemerocallis; species Hemerocallis citrina. Next base: position 125,934,874 of record CM030363.1, on the reverse strand, counting down.
CTTGCTGATGAGGAACTTGCAGCTCGAATCTTGCTCGGAGAAGAGCACTTCTTCCAATTCATCCACCGGTTCGGATGTTTGCCGGACATTCTCTTGGGGAATCTCAAGAGTCTCGAGGGAGAGGACTGGTCCCCCAGTGGAAGTCATGTAACATTTGCGGGCCATCTCTTGACTACCCCTTACTTCCCCTACTCCCGCCCTAGTGGGGAACTTCATCTTGAGGTGATAAGCCGACGGGACGGCCTCTAGAGCAGCTAGGCCAGGTCAGCCTAGAATTACATTATAAGCAGCGGGGACATCGATGACCATGAAGTCCATCGACTCCGTTCGAGTAGTAGGAGTTTTGCCAGCGGTTACGTCGAGGGTGATTACTCCTTCGATAGTCACTGGCACTCTCGTGAACCCGTGGGGTGTGTAGCCAGCGGGCTTAAGCCTGTCCCGGGATAGTTTGAGCCCTTTGAAAGCAGCGAGGAAGAGGATGTTAATGGAGCTGCCATTGTCCACCAGTATCATCTCCACTTTAAAATTTGCCATATGGAGGTTGATGACTAGTGCGTCACAATGGGGGGTTCGGACACCCTCAAGGTCTTCATCTGAAAAAGTGACCGGTACTCCGAGGCATTTGGTATGGGGCATGCCATGTACGGAGTTGACTTCCCTTATGAAAGCCTTTCGAGAGGAATTGGAGGTGCCTCCCATGGGGCCTCCATGGATGAGATGCAGGATGCGTTCCTCTTCGAACTCGGAAGTTTCCTCGCGCCTTTCAGGACGCTTGTTAGCCCCCTTGGGGGGAGGAGGTGGAGGATCAACTCGGTCCTTTCTCAAAAATTTAAACAACTGCCTCCTCTGAATGAGGGCCTCGATTTCATTCTTTAGGGCCCGATAATCATTGGTATCATGGCCGTGGTCCCGGTGATATCAGCACTACTTCTCTTTGTCCTTCTTCTTGCCGGAGGTATTCATCTTTGGGGTAGGAGGCAGGACCCCTTCCTTCTCAACCTCCATGAGAATAATGGAAATGTTGGCGTTAAGAGGGGTGAACTTCTCGAATCTGGGAGGTGGGCGGTGCTAGCCCCCATTATCCTTCTGGAGCTTCTTGGCTCCCTCTTCTTCAGTCGCCTTTCTTTTGGTTCCGGAGGAAGGCCCCTCAAAGGTGGGGCGATGCTCAGCTTCCTCAGCCCGAATATACTTCTCGCTTCTGAGAAGGAGGTAGAAGAAGTTTTGCGGGGGCTTCTTGGCAAGGGAGGACCGAAGGCTGGAGTTAAGGACATTCGATTGGAAGGCTGCTGCAGCGACTGATTGGTCGAGGGAAGCAATGGACCTGGCTTCTGCGGTGAACCTTTTCACATAGTCCCTGAGCTTCTCACCCTTCTTCTGGTTGAGGTAGAGTAGCGAAATTCTGGTCTTCTCTGTGCAACGGCTACTCACGAAGTGGGTGACGAAGAGGGTCTCAAATTGTTCAAAGGAGAATATCGAGGATGGGGCAAGGCGAGAGTACCATTCCCGGGCCGGACCCTTGAGATTAGCTGGAAAGGTCTTGCACAGTAGGGCATCGGAAGCTTGGTGGATCAACATAAGGGTCTTGAAGCTCTCGATGTGGTCCACGGGATCTGACTCCCCAGAGTAAGTCTCGAACTATGGGGGCTTGAAGCCTATTGGAACGGGCGCCTCCATGATTGTTCGAGAGAAAGGAGGTCGGCTTGGACGGAGGGTCCTTCCTCTAAGCTCCTCTTCCTTGTTTAGCTAACCCAGGCGCCTCTCCATCTCGTGGAGACGATGGTAGACGGTGTCATCCCTTCGGCGGTAGCCAAACGAGCCTCTGGACTCGTCTTCGTACGAAGAGGAGCGGGGGCTACGACGACGGTAGCTCAGGGAGCGATAAGGACTAAGGTCATGGTGGTGGTTGCTAGGAGCTGGAGGAGGAGTTAGGGACCGATGGCGAGGACTTTGGACCGGAGGAGGAGTGGGGACCCTCTGAGCATTGTTGCTGTTGGGTCGGAGATTGAGGACTTGCAAGATGGTTGCTTGGAATTGCTGGAATTCGGCACGGGTGATAGGAGCATTATAATCCCTCGGGGGTTGCCGACCAGTAGATGAACGAGGCCTTCTTCTATGGTGCTCGGGGGACTTTCTCCGTCTTCGGTGAGGAGGGGACCTTCTATGTTCTCGGCGATGAGGAGATCGCTCATTTGGACGTTGTTGGTGAGAGGCTCCCTCTCGGGTCCGCCTTTCTTCCAAACGGCGGCGAAGATCCTCTTCTTTATGCCGATTGTTGAGGGTTTTGCGGAGGTCATCGGAGGCCCGGGGATTGTGAGATGCCATGGAGTCGGTAGAGGGGTTGTGCACGGAGACGTGGTCATGTTGGAAAGGTTGTTTCTGAGGATTAGGACGGAAGCTCCCTGCATCATAATTCTGAGCCCCGGTTTGACCCCGAGGGGGCTGAAGATTCTGAAGAGGAGGTTGGTCCTGCAGCGGGGCTTGGTCGGGTTGAGGAGGAGTGGGTCCCGCCGGCTGGACGGTTTGGAGGGGGATCTCCTGTTGTGGTTGAGGAGGAGTGGGTCCACGGTTGGACCCTCTGGATCTTAGCTTTCGGGGAGGCATGGCTGGAGATGATCTTAACCAAGGGGAGAGGAAAGATCGCTATTCATGGTTTCCCACATACGGCGCCAATCTGTTACTGCTAAATCTGGTGTGGGGACAAACAGATAGAATTTGTGGATTCTTAAGAAAACCGAATAGCAAACCTGTAACCTTTCCACCGGAGTTTGACCGTTGGCTCCCGCCGTTCACCTGCAAAAAAGTGTGAGACACCGGGGTTGATCCCGGCGACGCACCCTCCGACGCCCAAGTCAGTAACCAGAAGAGATTATGAAAGAGCGTAAACTGGCAAAAGATTGATTACCTTTTAATGGTGGTGGATGGGGGGTATTTATAGCCACCTTTGGGATCAGTTTAGGAATGAAATCCCTAATTCCCAGTGAAAGGATAGAGCGAATCAGGGCCGTTGATTGAATACAATCAGAAACCCTAATTCTATCCAGCTGAACCGGGTTTCTTGCGGGTTGGGGCCCGCACCCAGTTGAGATGGATTCGTTGGAGGGTTAATGGGCTTTTGGAGAAAAGACCCCGAACCCATTTCAGACCTGCTTGTAGGTGAAATTACCATTTTACCCCCAAGCTTTAAGATTCGTGCCCGATTTGGATGGTTCCGATTTAACCCTATTTTTAGCCATATCAGTTACACAAATCAAACTTCCAAATTTCTCATTACTAATTCTCATTTTAAAAACTCATAAAAAATAACTCATTTATTTTTTCCTTTATCCCAAAAGACAATTTAATTAAAAACAAGTCATTTCTTGCAAATAGCCTCAAATTCTCAATTATACTTTACCAAAAGTTATAAAAATTCTCTCATGAAGTCCAATTAATTTCAGTAATTAATTCCATATTTTTCTTAATTTTAGTTTATTTTTAAAACTCAAAATAATCTTAATCTCCCAAAAAAAAACAACTTTTTAAACTAAAGCCCACAACCGGATTCGAACCCACAACCAGCGGCCCAAAGGACAGTGCCCAAGACCACTGCGCCAAAGCCACAGAGGTGATATAATATGGGTTATTGTCCATGTGAAATGGCTTTCGGCATTTCGGAATTTTTAACAAAAAATAAAATAAAAGCTCATTCTCAGTGTCGAACCCGAGACCAGAGACCAAGCCCCCCTGCTACTGTAGCGACTGAAACCATTCCGACCAAATGGTCTAAGTGGCCAGATTGTTTTGAAAAGAATTTCGTTGGAATTGAACTAGTTCTCTATTCATCTCTACATTTCATAATTTTTGAAAAAATGATTTTTGCTTCTTTTTGTTTTCTTTTGAATGCAAAATTTTCCAGATTACAACATACATAAATTTACAGTAAACCAGTATTTTTATAATGATTATTTGCTTTATAAAACATGTATTTTGGTCCTACTTTATGTTCTATGTCCATATTTTCGACATTGAGAACAATAACACATTTCTTCATAATTTAGAATTAGAATTCCACAAACTACTATGTTCTGTTGTTCTTTTTCTTATTGACATCCTATTACATTTTTAGAACACAAAAATCTCATTTTCTACAATAACGAAATTCTATTTTAGACAATTAACTATACATGATGCATTTAATCAACTATTTGTAAGGACAAATTTTACCATAACATTCATGAAGCACAACAATATGGTGATTTCTAGCACATTAATTCACCATTTATTCATTAGCAATCAATCCATCAAACATTTTCTAAATTACCACTCCACTTTTAATTAAACAAGTATGGTTCCAATTTTCAACTAATTGATTCATAATAATTTCATTTAATCATCCCTAGCATGGTATCTAGTTCTAGAAGTATGAGAAACACCCACCTCTTTGGAGAAACACGAAATGAAAAGCTCCTAGACTCTCCTAGAATGCAAGAAAGTAGCATTCTCCTCCTAAATTTTGTTGCAAAATGCTCCCTTTCTTGTTCCTTGGTGCAACCCGAGCTTCCCCTAGTGCTTGATGATGGGCCGGCCTCCTTTTGGTTGGGACACACACACAAATACATACTCAATCATTCACTTCCTAATATATTACTCTCCTATATAGTTTCTTCCTTTCAATTATTTTTTTCTTAGTGTTGTATACATGAAGGTAGGGGGTATTTATACTAGTTTTAGGATAGATTGGAGGGCTAGAATTTCACTAGATGGTTGTAGGTGAATGGCTAGGATAAGATGGGAAGTTGTAGCAACCACCCATAAGCAAATAACCACCAATTCAAACAAACCCACTCTCCCACTCTTCTCTTAGCCATACCCGGCCTCCTAGGGTGTGCAAAGCACACACACGTGCATGCACGTGCCCCTTCTAGTACCCTCCTATTTAAAGTTTGTACAAATTTAATTAATCAATTGTTCACCAATTGTGTCTACATGACAAATTGTGACAATTTAAAGGATTAATTAAGTTTGTGGGCCTCAAAATAGTGGGCTTTAGGCTTATGGGCTAATTAATAAAAATATTTAATTATTAGAGTGGGCTTAAAATAAGAAAACTAGTTTAGGCTTTATAAAATAAGCTTTTTAGAAAGATAAAGGGAAAGAAAGAAATAGTTGTCCATGTTATAAAAGAAAATTTTATATAATAAAATATGCATACGAAATTTTGTACGCACACAACACGTGAAAATCAATATTTCTTATTAAGATGAAAATTTAGGGTATTACAACAAGTTACTTGCCTAAAAGACGATGAGAACAACACAAGAGCAAGAATAACGGGAACGGATTCCCGGGCACGAACATGATCAGACAACGAACTAACCAATCACCAACACACGATCACAATCGAAATCACGAACCCAAGGCACGGATCTCGATGATCAAGAGATCCAATGGCTAGATCCAAGAGATCAAGATCAAGATCCACGGATGGCTGAGGTCAAACCATGCTTGATGATCAAGATGAGATCGGATGATCCACAACCAAAGATGATGATGGATATCGATCGACGATCGGACGGTCACCAATCAAGCCATGATCAAACCCATAACAATAGCAACTCAGAGTTTGGCTCGGGCTTGTTGGTAGACCGCAACTGGATGACGGAGACTGGGCATCGTCGGGGGGGCTGTTGGCTGCTGGTCGGCGACTAGGGGCACCACAGCGATGAGAGCGTCGCTACTATGCTGCTGGTCTGGATGTCATCGGAAGGAGGGACATAGCACAGAGGATGGGGATTGCTAATGACGCCTGCGTTGCGACTTTGGGACTCGCTGGTGACGGCTAAGCAGCGCAGCGCTGTGCTGCAGGGGGGCGCGACATCGGGGGTGGTGCAGCATTGTGGGGCGTTGCAGTCGTCGTGGTGGAGAACAGGGTGAGCGGGAGTAGGGTGAATGAGGCTGCACGAGGATGGAGAGGAGCACAGGGGTGATGGGTTTTGAAAGATGAGAGGATAAGAGATCGGGAGAGGGTGACGATGGTACAGAAAAAGAGTATTGCGGCTGAGTAATGAAAGGGATAAGTGATTAGGGTTAACAGGATATTAATAGGGTCTGGGTTTGGGGCTTAACGGGTCTGGTGCAGTAAAGAAACTGATTTTGGGGGAAGATAATGGGTATTGGGTATTTAATGGGGTAGTTAGATTAACGGGTTAGGTGTAGTATAGGAAAATTGGTAGTTTAAGTTAATGGGTTTTAATAAAATTCAATAAGGAAAAATGGTGTTTATAAACAAAATATAATTTGTATTAAAACATAGAATTTATTTGAAATAAGTACAAATATAATTAATACATAGAACTAGGTTTTTGATAACCAATCAAAGTAATAATAATAATAATAAAAAGATTTGTAATACAATATAAGAACCATCAGAAACTAGTTACAATTATTGATTAAAAAAAGATTTTAAAAGAAGATCCGAGAATACATTTTAAGAAAAAGAATTTAAGAACGGAAAAAAAATAATTTGCAAAAATCAAAAAATTCGAAAATGTACGGAAAATACGTTTTTTGGGAAAACAGGGGTTACAGCAAAAGTAGGGATCCACACTTTCTTAACACGTGCACGCCACATCTTTTGGATTAACAGACTTTCAATATATATATATATATATATATATATATATATATATATATATATATATATATATACCCATGTTCACCCCTCCCCCCAAAGCCCCCTAACCCTAGCCCTCCATCACCCAAACTTCCCGTCGTTGTATGCCCGAAATCCTCGTCACCAAATTGCAAATGGCCTCTATGAAAATAACCCTTTCAAAAAACCGTACAAACCCACCCAAAAGTAACATCACACCGATCTCAAATTCCCAATTTGAATTACCATCTCCAAAAACATATTTCAGTAAGGTAAAAGTATTCTAACCATTTAGGTGACACTTCATGTGCCATCCTTTTATCACATGGTCGTTACAGTCAATACAGTCGTTTTAGATTTCATAGTGGACCATAGAGGGCAGTGTACTCAGAAATCAGAACAGAAATAGGTAACAGGTTCATGAAGTAACAGGTATACGAATCATCCGATTCATGCAGCAACAGGTTCATGAAGCAACAGGTACACAACCAACAGGTCCGTGCAGCAACAAGTAATAGGTACATGAACCAACAGGTCTATGCAGCAACAAGTAATAGGTACATGAACCAACAGATCCATGCAGCAACAGGTTCATGTATCAACATGAATCAAAATGGGAAACACGGGCCCCCTTCCGAGTACATGTTTCTGAATTATCCACTATTCGATTTTTCTCTTAAACCCCGGCTTGATCATTTATTATTATAATCAGGCATGCATGTATGTATCGCAAAACAAAGCAAGGATAACAGGGTATAAACATGTATCAGGTTCAGGGTGCAAGATAAACAAGTACAGATACAAGATATCACGTAACAGGGTAAAACAACTAGTTTTCTAATTCAGGATAGCAAGACAGTGTTGTACTAAAATAATGATTCCCGCTACTACAAACATCCAAATCTGGATCCGTTGAAGGATCTGGAAAATAGACTTCCACACGAATCCAGCGAGTATAATTAAGTCGTATAGTAATTCACAACATCATAACTCAAAACAGGTTTGAAAACAGAAAACATGTTCAGTCAGAAATCAGGAAAACGAATTCTCAGTCAGGAAGACTGCATCAAAACCTCTCAAATAAATTCAGGAAAAATCTGGGGTATTTCCCCATTATAAATTCAGGAAAAATATGGGGTATTTCCCCATATGTCTAGAATCAAAATATAAAGTTTCATAATATTTCAGAAAAATTTGTCCAGTCATAAAAAATAAGAAAACATCAAGAAACAGTAATTTGTCAAATCTGGAATTCCCAACACTGTTGTACGAAAACTGAATTATCTCGCAACTAGTGAAACAAAATCCAAATCTGCCAAAGGAAGATGAAAAAAGATGAAATAAACTAACTTTCATATTTCATAAACATTTTTCATACAGTACAAGGAAATATAGTGAAAATAGGGTTCTTTATAGAACAGTAAGCAAAATATAGCAAATATAGATTTCATAAACGAGCATGAAACATCACATAAAATTTTTCAATAAAATTCACCAAAATTCTGGTTAATCCCTAACTTGATAAAGAAAACACTAGCCAAAGTTTCAAATCAAAATAATGTGTATAGCTTAGTTCTTAAAAATAGTTTGTTATCAAAATTACCAAAAAACAAAATCTGGAAATGACCAACACCTCTGTACTAAAACAGTCATAACTCAGTCATACGAAATCAAAATCAAGTAAGGTCAGAGGGGTTTGAAAATAGACAAAATTATCTGAAACTCATGTTTTATACCGAAATCAAGATGCTGACTTTAAAATAGTCCAAAATAGCACCAAAACAGAACAGCGACAAACTACAGATTCTTCCCTTGAAAACAAAATGGACATCGATTCAAGAAAACTGATCCAAACACACCTAAACATGAAATCGAGTCTACCAAGTGTCTAAACATCATGATTTAGGGTATCTAACATGTCCACACCAAATAAATCGTATGAGTCTCAACCAAAACACAAATTCTTGCACAAGTCTCACATACATGATCAAAATCAAGAACGGGCAAATCCTATGTTAATTCATGTCAAGATTGTGTCGTGAGTTATCTATGGTCAAGTTTTCACAATAGAGACAAAACTCATCAAGGAAAACAGAAACAAGAGTCGTCTCTAGACCCAACTACACTATAGGTAAACTTTTTGACTTGTATCAAACAAATGAATTTGAGTACAAGTTACTTGCCTTAAATCGGGATGAAGAACGATGCACTCAAAAGTAGGAGCAAATCCCACGAACGAAAATCCACGAACTCACGAACGATCTACACGCGCACTCGAGCACGCGCAAGAAAAACCCAAGAACAAGAGAGCGCGAGACGGAGGATGGAGAGAAAACGGAAGAGATGATGCACGGAATAGGGCAAAGGTTTTGGGAAGAACAAATATGCATCATGCGGTAGGGAAAAAAACATAAGGATATAAATAGATGTATATATAGAAAGGTTTAGAAGAAGAATGGGAGGTGCACTACCTGGTGGAGGCTGCAGGAGAGAAAAAAAAGGAAAAAAGGGTCGGGTGTGCCATGGTGTAACTGGGTTGAGGTAGGTTAGGTTGGGATATCAGATAGATTTAAGGGAATGGGTATTGTTAGGTTAAATGGGTTTAAGGAAATGTCAAATAAAAAAAAATATAACAATATTAGATAAAATGTAGTATGATAAGAAAATAAAATAAAATAAAATAAAATAACAATGCAAATAATAACACTGACTAAAATAATACTGATAATAATAATAATAATAATAATAATGATGATAATAATAGTACCAATGATAACAGTACTAGTAATAATAACAGAAATTCGAGTAATAATAACAAAATAAGATTTGTATGAAAATGTCAAATTTATAGAAAATAGTTACAATAAATTTATTGATCGAAAATAGATTTAAATGGAAGACCCAACAATACATTTTGACAAAATGTTTTGGAAACGGAAAAACTAATTTGGGAAAATTTTTAAAATACACAAAAATACATTTTTGGAAAAACAGGGGTTACAAACACGTTCGCCAATGCGACCCATGTCAAAAAAATTCAACAATCCGCCGCCTACCGCAAGCTCAGCTCTCCTCTGTGTCCAGTCCTATCCCTTTTGCAATATGGGGAATGGACTTGCTCGGGCCTTTTCCTCTAGCACCAGGCCAGCTAAAGTTCCTTGTTGTGACGATCGACTATTTCTCTAAATAGATCGAAGCCGAGCCCCTAGCAACGATCACAGAGAATAGAGTGCAGCGCTTCTTTTGGAAAAATGTTGTCTGCAGATTCGGCATGCCCCGAATCTTGATAACAGACAATGGAACTCAGTTTACGGGGGCAGCCTTCCGAACTTTTTGCGCAGACCTGGGCATTCAACAACGATTCTCCTTAGTCTCCCACCCTTAGTCTAACGGTCAGGCAGAGAACGCTAATCGGCAAATTCTCTCCGACCTGAAAAAGAGACTAAACAGGTCGGCTAAAGGGTATGGGTAGAGCAGCTCTCCAACGTGCTCTGGAGCTATCGCACTACATAAAGGACCCCCACGGGAGAATCGCCCTTCAACCTCACGGCTCCGAAGCCGTTATCCCTCTGGAGGTGGGTCTAATGTTCCCCCCTCCCCCGCGCGCTTGATTGCTTACAACGAAGAGCAAAACGTGAACGAGCTTCGCGATAACTTGGACCTCATCGATGAGATCCGTGAGAGATCCTCCATTCGGCAAGAAATATATCGACGTAGGATCGAGCAATCCTACAACAAGAGAGTCCGCCCTACTAATCTCAAAGAAGGAGATCTGGTGCTCAGAAAGTTATCAATTTCTTTCCCAAGCAAGAAAGGCAAGTTGGCACCCAACTGGGAAGGACCATATAGGATCTCTAAAGTTGTCCGCCCTGACGCTTATCAACTTGAAGATCCAGGGGGCAAGAGGGTGCCGAGGACATGGAACGCAGAGCACTTGTTGAAGTACCAAGAGGGTGTTTAAACACCACTCCAAGCAACTTCTCCTCGAGAGTTCTCCTTAAAGAATTTTAAAGTTTGTTTCTTTTCTTTATTAAGTGTAATAATGGCTTACAACTTAGAAGCAGCTGCTTAGTTATTTTCAATAAAAGTGATATACCCCTTGGAAATTCTCTATTCTAAGTATTCTAGTTGTACTACCTTTGGGCTTACAAAAAGTTCATTAAACAACAAGTTCAGAGTCCAACACTTGGTTCGATGCCGCTTTTGCTACTCGCGAACGAGCGAGTACAAAGTAGCTCACCATTTGGAATCGCTCCTACAACTGTTGATACTCATTAAACAACAAGTTCGGAGTCCAACACTTGGTTCGATGCCGCTGTTGCTACTCGCGAACGAGCGAGTACAAAGTAGCTCACCATTCGGAATTGCTCCTACAACTGTTGATACTCTTTAAACGACAAGTTCGGAGTCCAACACTTGGTTCGATGCCACTTTTGCTACTCGTGAACAAGTGAGTACAAAGTAGCTCACCATTCGAAATTGCTCCTACAAATGTTGATACTCTTTAAACGACAAGTTCGGAGTCCAACACTAGGTTCGATGCCGCTTTTTCTACTGGCGAACAAGAGAGTACAAAGTAGCTCATCATTCGGAATTGCACAACTGTTGATACTCTTTAAACGACAAGTTCGGAGTTCAACACTTGGTTCGATGCTGCTTTTGCTACTCGCGAACGAGCGAGTACAAAGTAGCACACCGTTCGGAATTGCTCCTACAACTGTTGATACTCTCTAAATGATAAGTTTGGATTCCAATACTTGGTTCGATGACGCTTTTGCTACTTGCGAACGAGCGAGTACAAAGTAGCTCGCCATTTAGAATTGCTCCCACAACTGTTGATACTCTTGCGAACATTAGCGAAACACAAATTCTCACAAGGAGCTCGAAAAATGGGTATATTATTTCATCAAAATTCGAAGTACAAGTCTAATTCCAGACCAAAGACTTACATTATTTTCTCAAGATTTGAGATGCAACTCATTTGAAATGAAGACTACAAGATTACAAAATTCCGCCTTAGACCCTACTAAGGAACGGGATGCTCCTATTAAGCGATATGCGGGGCCGGCGAGCGCTGTGTTGCTGTCGCCTCATTCCTGTAGAAGTCTCCAAGACGGCAAGCCGAGTAGTGTCGTCGGCACCTGGGAGTCTAACAGTCGCCCCAACAGATGCTCCGCTCAAAAAGCTGGCCACTCCGCTTTGCGCATCCCTAGGATGTCTCAAGACAGGGGGCGAACAAATTGCCAACTCGTGGAACGACCTTCCTTGGGCATACTCACCCCCTGGGCAGGAAGTACTTCTGACATTACTCCCCTCAGAAAGCCATCGTAGACGAAGGTTCTCCGCCTCTAGCTTCACAATCCGCTCCTACTGCGAGTTGTCCGTCACTTTGACCTTCAAGCGAGGCATTCGGCTCGAGCTGCCCCCACGAGAAGCCTCGGAGATAGTCCTCCGAAGATGTGCTGCCTCTAGACTCTTCTCGAATACCACGTTCTTCAATTCCTCTCACTTGGATCTCACCTCGAATAAGGAGTGACGGAGAAATTTGAGTCTCAAGCCTTGGCTGACAGCCATTGAGGGGCAGGACTCCTCGCCTTCGGGTGGCACTTCACGAGTTCTCTCCTCAAGACACCTCAGCTCAATGTTTCGATGAGCCTGGGTCGCTCTCAAATGACCCACCTCCCGTTCTGCTCTATAGAATAACTCTCGAGACCGAGCTAGCCCCAACTTGACGTTGCCCAGCTCAGAATGGAGACGTAGCGGTTCACTGACTTGAGAAGTCGACCAAAAGAAAACATGAAAATTACTAAGATTGAGAGGCCATATAATGGTACTATGACTAAGCGGAACTACTACGAAGCGATTCAAAATCAAATAAACACACAATTATTTCAAGACTTCACAACAGATGTTTAAAAGAAAACCTTCATTTAATTTAATTAAGGATAAGGGGTACAGAAAGTGGGGGCTAGTCCGCTATCAGGCATCCAAAACAAAGAGCAACTAAAAAAGAAAAAAGAAACATTGGCGCAAGACATTAAGGGATCAGGGTACTACCTTCGCAGGCACCTCTGCAGGCGCTGTGATCCCACGCCTGTCCTCCTCGGCGGCATCCTCCCCCTCATCCTATTATTCTTCTTTCTCTACTTTGACGACCTCCTCGGTTGCCAGAGCAGTCTCGCCTTCGAGGAGATCATAGAAGCAGTCCCCCGAGCTGTCGAAATTGGGGACACACGCCTCCATGTGCTTAGTGCCCGAGCATAGGACTACTCCATGTTTGTGTGCATATGCAGCGTTGCTTCGGCCCGAATTGCCTCTGCCACTGCTTCAACCGCGACCTCCCTCTCCTTCGCCGCGTCCTCGATGGCCTTCGTGGTCGTCTCCCTCTCTTGGACAGCTCTTTCTGCCTTTCTGTTTGCCCTCTCTTTCTTTAAAAAGGTCTGCTCGTTCGCCGCTGCCAAGGCGGCCTCAAGGAGCTGGATCTGAAATGCCTAAGACTTGGCCAACCTCTTCTCCGCCTCATACATTTTCATGGCATTGGCGTGCTCCGACCTATCTCTATTGCTCGCCAGCCTTGAGCTATTTTTCTTGCTCGTCGAACTGCTCCATTATATTACTGAAGTGGCAAGTGATCTGCATCAACAGGAGAAAGAATCACGTTTAGACACGTGAGAACCTAAAAAGAAGAAGAGGGGGATACTTAACTCACCTTCATGGTTACCTTGGCGATCTCTAGGGCATCGTCGCTGACCGTCTCTGACTTCAGTGTGGCACAGTCCTTTGGGGTCGGTAGATGCCAAACCGCTTGCATGCAGCTCACAGCATCCCCAAGAAAACCGTCATGCCTCATCACACGCCAATCAGAGACGAAGAGCTTCTTATGCTCTTCAGTTAGAATCACCTCTGCCGCCGCTGTTAGAGGGGGAGCTTCAAGCGCCGACACTTGCTCGATAAAAGTTCCCTCAGTAGCCCGAGCAGACGAGGTAGATGGGGTAGGTGGTTCAGATTCCACATTAACCACCGGGGTCACCAACACCAGGGCCTTCACGACTTTGGCAGACGGCGGCCCTGAGATCGTCCTCTTTCTCATCTTCCCATTGGGGGCCTTGTTGGCCACTGTCGACCGACCTGAAAGCATCGCCCTGAAGTCCATGTCTGGAGTCTTTGCAAGAAAAGTAGGGGAGGGGAAATAGACATGAGGGAAAATTAGAAAAAAGCTAGGAAGAAACAAAGAAAAAATGCGAGGCGTACTAGGGTTGATCGGACTGAGACCCCCACCGAAGAGGACCTCTTAGGTTAACTCCTTCCAACCCAGGGGCTCACGAGCGAGGAGTTTAGACTGACCTCATCTTCCTCCGGTGTCAACGTCATCTCGGCCTTCGCCCACTTCGGCACCTCCTCCCTCCACCTTGTGGGAATATTCCACGGCTTGGCGTCTTGGATTAAGAAGTACTTCTCCTTCCAGAATTTGATGGAGTCAGGGTTGTCATTCAGCTTCACATCGTGGCGCGGTGACAAATAGTATCAGTACTCAACCTTGCTTTTTCGATGAATACGGTAGAGCCTTCGGAGTACGGTGAGCTGAGGCGCGAACCCTATCGCTCGGCATTGGAACATGAAGCCGTTCACATGCCTCCACATGTTTGGCATATATTGATCGGGGTTCAGCGCGTACCACTGCAACACCTCGGCTACGAACGAGGGAAGAGGCAGACGGAGGCCGGCATAGAAGGCATAGAAAGGAAAGGTGCACGTGTCAGGGGAGCTAGGTGTGCAGGCTCGAACACCGGGACCCAGGAGAAGAAGGCTAAAATCCTTTGGTATCAAGAAGCTACTTCGAATCCGTGCTAAATCTCTCTCCGTCAACATGGTGGGGATGTCGTCGAATTCGGAGTGTTCCCTCGGCCTGCTCTCGTCGTATAAGGCCGATCTCCCGTACACTATCTTGGCCAGGAGATCATCAGAATACTATCGAACCTTGCCGAGATTTGATAAAGGGCACGAGAGCCTACCTAACGCCCTTGCTCGTCTCTCCTTCTCCACGATCATTACAGAGCTAACTGTTACTGCCACCCCCTTTCCCTTGTCCACCTTCGGGGGTATTGCCAGAGGCTGATCACCTTCGTGATTCGAGGTGGAGGTCTCACTCCCCGGAGAAACCTTAGACATCTCGCAGAGTATATAAAAAAGAATATATATTTACCTTGATGTGACAACGACGGTCGGAATACTTCGCCGGAAAAAAAGCGCTTGGCCACGACCGCAAGTTGAGCCACCCAAGAGTGAAAACAAGTTCTCAAAGAGTGAAAGTGAAGAATGAGAAAATGGGGTGGGGGTCGAGACTTATAGTAGTTGAAGGGCGCTGCTTGGGCTTCTGAGGCATTTGGGCCCCCAAGAACGATGAAAAGCCCAAGAAGCCCTGAATACAAAGAGACAGAAGACATAAAGGCAGAATTTCAAACACCGCCAAAAACTTGCCGACCAGTCAATCGTCTCAATATTCTTACCTGATCGAGATTCAACGGCCCTGATCTTGCCACGTCCCTCGGAGCCAAACTCCGAGCAAACGTGGCTCCGAACGTGAAATTAGGGAAAACTTCGTCTCAATATTCACGCCTGATCGAGATTCAACGACCCTGATCTTGCCACGTCCCTCAGAGCCAAAATCCGAGCAAACGTGGCTCCGAGCATGAAAGTGGGAAAAAAAACACTTCCTCGAAAGACGCGCTCAATCCAATGGCCCAGATTGAGCCACGTCCCTCGGAGCCAAACTCCGAGCAAACGTGGCTCCGAGCATGAAAGTGGGAGAAAAAAACTTCCTCGAAAGACGTGCTCAATCCAGTGGCTCAGATTGAGTCACGTCTCTTGGAGCAAAACTCCGAGCAAACGTGGCTTCGAGCATGAAAGTAGGAAAAACACTTCCTCGAAAGACGCTCCCAACCCAGTGGCTCAGATTGAGCCACGTCCCTCGAAGCCAAACTGTGAGCAAACGTGGCTCCGAGTGTGAAAGTGGGGAAAAGCACTTTCTGGAAAGATGCACTCAATCTAATGGCCCAGATTGAGCCACGTCCCTCGGAGCCAAACTCCGAGCAAACGTGGCTCCGAGCATGAAAGTGGGGAAAAACACCTCCTCAAAATCCGTGCCCCATCTAGATCCAACCGCTCAGATGGAGCCACGTCCCTCGAAGCCACACCCCGAGCAAACGTGGCTTCGAAAGCGAGAGAGGGGAAAACAGCCCCCTCCCGATGCGCGCTCATGATCGGAGCGTCTAGATTACGCCACGTCACCTGGCGACAGATCCACCATCAGATCACTCCGAAATTCATGCCAACGATGAGATCAACTCTCTAGATCATGCCACGCCAATATTCGTTTGGTTAATTCTTTTATTTTAATTATAATTTGAATTAATTATTTAAAAATTGCGAAAAATGATTAAAAATTCAAGAAATCAATTAAAAATTCTAAAAAATAATTATAAATTCAAGGAAATATTTTTTTGCTTCTGGATAAATAATTATTAATTAGAATGACTGGTTAATAATTTTTGAAAATAGATCATCTCTCTGCGAAATTGAATAAAAATTTGAAAATGAATTAAAAAATTAGAAAAAATCCAGGAAATTTCGAGAATAGTTTTGGGCACTTTACAAGCTCAATTTAGCACTGTTACACCACGAGCAAGATCAAAAACCCCTTGAGGAACTCCGATAAACTCCTGTACGCCATTGAAATAACAAAACTACTCCTCAAAGCCTGTTAAACTCAGTCTTTAGAAGTGGGAGGCTCGTGATATGGCTAAAAGTAGGATTAAATCGGAATCATTCAAATCGGGCACGAATCTTAAAGCTCTCAGGGGTAAAACGGTAATTCCGTCTACAAATGGGTTCGAATGGGGGAACTGGGTCTTTCTTCAAAGCCCAAAAGTCCAAAAATGGATCTGTCCTACTGGATATGGGTAGCAACCCGTTGCAAACCAACCCAGATGGATAAAGAGGGACTTAAATATGTGATTATCTCTAAGAGGCGGTTTTAACCACCTCGTACCATGAAACGAGTCTAACCTCTCCATCTTATCCATAAACATCCGGAAGTTGAGATTTATCCTTATCTCGAAACTGGTTCCTAAGGCGACTATAAATACCCCTCTCCCCCCACCGTGAGAAGGTGATCAATCTTTTTCTACCTAAACCTCTTTCCATAATCTTTGAGATTAGTGATAAGACCGTCGAAGGGTTCGTCGCCGGGATCCATCCCGGTGTATCGAACTTTGTGTAGGTTCGCAGCAGCAGTGAGAAACGAGTCAACATGCTGGTGAAGGTCAACAAGTTAGCTTTATTGTTTTCCATAAGAATCCACAAATTCATCTGTTTTCTTCCACACCAGGAATCAGCAGCAACACCACCTTCCAAAAAATTTCATAATCGAAATTTGCTTACGCGGTACATAGAACAAGGCAAAAGCAAACTTGTGAAATAACAAAACAGAGAATTTAGAGGGGAGGGAACGAATCTGTGACAATACCAGAATAAGAACGAAGTGAATAACAATAATGTCAAATAATGAATTGATGCAAAAGGAAGAAAGTGAACATTATCAGAAGCAAAGAACAACAAAAGACTTGTAAGATGTTGAAACAAAAAAATGAAGAAATAGATAGAGCTGGAATCGAAGAAAGGATGGACAAGGAAGAATTTAATCAAATAATGAGTCAACAGATGAGGATAAATATAAGGAATGGAAGGAAGTAAACGGTGCAAAGAAGAAGAAGCAACAAGGAAATCCTGGGACCTGTGGGTTATGGGCCCACACGCTTCCGCTGCGCTACTCTGATCAGGAAGACTTTAACATTGGCATCCATAGCTCCAACAATTTACTTCGTGGCTCACCATATCCTTGACACGTCCAAACGACATCTCTCTAGCATGAAGTCCGAACTCCTTGCAACTTCAAATTTTGAACACTTCTTGAAATCTTGGGACTCTGCATGCATATCTCGGAGCAAAAAGTTGACACTTCCTCTCCTGGAAATGATCCAAGCTACTGACATGTCGTAGTAGATCAAGTGATGCCGATCGACGAACTAAGCAAGAAAGAAAAGAATGGATTGCACAGAAATTTGAGGAGAACAAGATAGGGAAGAAACAACTAGTATGATACTCAATATGAATCAACAAATGAAGATGAATGCAAGGCACGAAAGGCAATGAACGACATACAAGCTGAAATAAGAAGGGATCAATGAGGCAAGCAGAAATAAGAGATTGCTTGTACTAGAATCAAAAGAATATGGGTATGGAAGGATGAGTTTATACCTAAGAAGAAATCAACAATGTGGGAGACTGCAAAGATGGAAGGAAATAAGAAATAAAGGGGCCCAACATGAAGGGACCAAAATGAATAGGGTAAGACTGGTATCCAGATGCAAATTGGTTATTACATGTTCATGTGATCATTGCGATATGCACATTGTTGAGTTTACCTGGCTAAACCAAACTTGACAACATATCAGCCGAACATGACTAACACATTAGCCAAACCTGAGCTCTGATACCACTAAAAACCTTATCACGCTCTGCTTCCCATTTCATGGGAACACAAGCACGTAACTGAGGCCCAGCGAATGATATAAGTATGTCAACTCATATCATCCATAAGCTGTACAACACTAGGTAACTCAACAGTACAAAAGGAATCACATAAACATGAATATAATGCAATAATCAGTATCTGAAATACAAGAACTTACCAAATTGGCAGAGAATATGCAGTGCAGTAACAGTTCGACGAGTTCTCTCAATAACCCATCGTCTGTACCTGTACAACATAACTCAAAGAAAGACAGATGGATTACCCGTTAGAGCAAGTTACGGGCCACAAGTAGTACAAGCAACAAAGTACAGAGACAGGTAAACAAAGTACAGAACGGTAACAAGAATCAAAGTACTGGACATAGCATGGAAGAAATGTGACAGTTAAATATAGTAACTAACTCCTAATCCAAGAAACAGAATCAAATAACATGATTAGATAACAGGGTACAGGTAACATGCAACATGTATCAAGTTGCATGCAAGCAGGTAAACAAGTAACATGTGTCAGGTAGCATGTATAGGTAAACATGTAATATGTGTCAGATAGCATGTACAGGTAACAGGAATGTGCAAGTGATCATGTATTCTCAAGTCTTGTATATAATCTTATCTAGGTAGCACTTCATGCGTCCCAAATTTTACCACATGGTTGCTACATTCAAAGAAGTTACGTTTAGGCCTAGTGGTGGATTTCTATAGGGCTGTATACTTAGGCATCATGTAACAGAATAGGAACGAATCGTGAAATCGTGAAATCGTGGCATCATGTACTCAAGAACAGGCATGAATCATGTAGTTATGAAAACCTTGCATCATATAATCATATACTAGTAACAAGCATGAATCATGTAATCATGAACCATGGCATCATATAATCAGGTAGTTAATAACAGGCATGAATTGTGTAATTACGAAATTATGGCATCAAGTAATGGGAAACACGGGCCCCATTCCGAGTACACTACCTATATTGTCCAGTACTACGGTATTTTCTTAAACCCCGTCTTGTTATTTATTATGTTATCAATGCAGGCATGAAAGTGCACAAACAGGCAAGTAAACCTGACGGGAAACATGCGACAAGTTCGGGCTAGTTGGAAGTACATATTCAAGTGTCAAAACAGGTTATAGACAATGAAAACAACAACGATTCCAGTTCTGGACAGTAGGACGTTGCTGTACGAAAACTGAGATTCCCGTTGCTACAGGAATAAAAATCTAATTCCGTCAGAAATTCTAGAATCTAGACTCTCTTCCGAATCTAGTGCATATACACAAGTTATATAACAACTACAGAAACAAGGTTCAAAACCGCATTTTATACAGAATTCATGTTCAGCCATAAAAGTAAAGTTTTGTTTATAAGCATGGAAAATGCTTTAAAACACCATAATTAAATCTAGGAAAAATCTGGAAGGTTCCCTAGCATGTGCATTCTCAGAATATTAAATTTCATGTCATTATATTATAGATAACACAGTCAATTTAATTTGGAAAACAGAGTGACACAATAATTTTATAAATCTGAAATTTTAGACATAGCAGTACTAAAACAGTGTTATTCACAAAATACAATTTGGAATTCAATACCGTCAAAAGGGTTGTAAAATAGACATCTGGGGCTACATTTCATATTCAGAAAGTTCTATTATATTCAAAGTGTAACTGAGTCAAAATCAAGCTACAAGTCAGAACATGCGGCAGGGCAGAAAATACACAATTGGTGTTGACGATCTTTTATGATTACGAAAATGATAGAAGCAAATTAACGAATAGGACCAAGATTATCAACGAGTAAGAACATGAAAAAAACAAGTTATAATGGAGATCTACTTGCAGTATTTATGCTTGTACGAGGAACAAAAATATTCATACAAGTACTTGCTTTACGAGATGACGACTCCGATGAGATCATGAGAATAACAAGACTGGATCCCAGGCAACGAACACGTTCTTGTGAGGTTATGTCAATCCGATACGATGCGGCGGCGTAAGCAATTGCAACAACACAAGTGCACACGAGTGAAAGGCGATCGATGCAACAAATGAGACCGAAAATAGAATATATAAAAATTAGAAAAGTACCAAAGGAGTAAAATATATCATGATTGACAAATTAATGAATGAGAAAAAAAAGTGGATCAAATGTTTAACTCACCAAGTAGAAGATGAACGAGACAATCGAGACGATCAAGCAATCGACGGCCGAGATTCAAAGATCAAAGCAAAGATCACGATCAAAGATGAGATTAAGGGTGATCGATGGCTCAGATCTGATGATGATGAAGATGATAATCACGATCACGATCGGTCGATTGGACGGTTCTAATATGATCTATCAGATCTGATCTTAATCAGATGAGATCAAGATGATGGTGATGACCACGATCACGAGGAGATCGGGCATCCAGGATTCACTTGATCAAAACTCCCCTGATCGACAGTGAGTGGCAATGGCGCTTTGGCTCGATGACGACGGTTGGCAGCAGCAGGGCGTGGCGGCACGAGGCTCCGGGCTGAGATGGTGGAGGTTGTGATGTGGTCACCGAGTGCAGGGTGTGGATGACGACGATGGGGTGCAGGAGCTTTGGTAGGGATGGTGGTGAGGATGGGTTGATGAGGAGCGACGGGTGAAGGTCGGGAGTTTGAAGACGAGGCGGCTGATGACATTGCTCTATTTTGGAGAGGAACAGGGGAGTTGACGAGGGCACATGGGTGAAGGTCAGAGTCGACAAGGATGGGAGCGCTCGGAGGATGAGCAGAGGTGGCCATGGAGGATGACTGTGGATCGCTAGAGGTTAGTGAAAGAATGCTGACGATGAAGGGGGCTCGACTGGTGGTCGAGGACGGGGGTAGGGATGGGGTGGTTGCTGCTGTGTAATCGGAGGTGGTCTGCAGGGCTTGGACGGGGGAGATGGGGTGCTGCAATGGCGACTGCAGGTAGAGGCGATGACGATGGCTCGAGCTGGAGGCGCTCAAAGGTGGGGTTCAGCTGTGGTTGAATGGAATGCAGATGGCTGTCTAGGGGCTTCAGAGGTTTGGCAATGGCGACTTGCTGGCCGAGGGTGAGGGAGGAAGACGAGGAGTGCAGTAGCTTCGGAGGTTGAAGGCGCAGAGGGCACAAGAAGACATCGGCGGGGCGCTCGAGGAAGATGAATTCACTAAACTAATTCACATGTTGAATTCCTTCACTTTTTATATTTAATCCCATAACACAAATGTTCCTCTTTTCATAATTATCTACATATCACCATTTCTATATTTTAATTTATAATTACATCATCCAATCTCCTTATTTTTCACACTCATTTAACCACATACTTCTTTTACAATTCATTTTCATTTGCATACTCATGAATCATATTCTTTCATACTCATCTTCATATATATACATTTTCTTTCTTTCTACTTATTCATTTCCACTCAGGTACTTACTTCACTTTCTCATTTTCACTTTACATCATTTCCACTTTACATCAACTACTTTCTTTTCTTTCTCATTCTCATATCACATTATATGCTTTCTTTAATTTCTCATTTTCCTTTTCATTTCACATTTATTCATTTTATTAATTTGTCGACAAATTAAAAGGAAAATGTGAAATGAAAAGGAAAATTATAATAGAACTTTCATTTCACATTTATTCATTTTATTAATTTGTCCACATGTTTTACTGGGGTGCGGTGTTTCCCTCACATTTATTCATTTTATTAATTTTATTAATTTCCATAGTATCCCAATATACTAAAATCCGACAGCCCAGTAAAACATGTGGACCTCTGCCCCTTGGGGTCTTCGCATACGAGCCTACGTCTTCCTCCCAACCTATGCCAGTGAGGGAAACACCGCACCCCAAGTAGAACTTGGGTACTTCCTCCCAGCCGAAGCCTGCGAGGGAAACACCAAACCCCAAACATAGTTTGGGTACTTCCTCGTGGCAAAACCAATGAGGGAAAAGATAACACCGCACCCCAGCAAAGCTGGGTACTTCCTTGTGGTAAAGCCAACGAGGGAAGAAAACACCGCACCCCTAGTTTCACTAGGGTACTTTCTCGCGACATCTGTCATCGAGGGAATATCACCGCACCCCAGACAAGCTGGGTAATAACCAGGCCTCAAGCAGATAGCTTGGGCAATTAAAACACCGCACCCCAAACATAGTTTGGGTAATAAACATTACACCCCAAGCCGGTCCTTGGGTGTTAGGAGGTCTTGCCCAAACCCCCAGGATTTCTGTAGGTACTGGTCAACAAAATTTATCTGTTATTATCATTTTTATTTCATCTTTTTATCTCATTTCACCACCACACATCATCTCCTCTTTTACTTCAATAATTTGCCACATCTTTTACTTTAACTATGCGATTTATTATCACATTATCTCACATATTCACATACATTTGGTTATTTCATTTATAAGATTATTACCTCATATTATTCCGTATCATAAACGCACCAAGGTATTTATTCACTCACAATATAATATCTTTTGAACACGGCCAAATTAAGTAGATGATTATATCATATTACCTCCCATTAGTTTCACTTTAAACATACTACATTATACATATACTTGCTCATTAATTTCATTGATTATGCTATCATAACTCAGTATCACCCATGTATATCACAAATATAAACCAAATTGGTCAATACATCATAACACCATATATATATCATTCTCGTTTATCTACCGTATATTATACGTATATC
The DNA here is from genome assembly GCA_017893485.1 of Hemerocallis citrina. Lineage (NCBI taxonomy): Eukaryota > Viridiplantae > Streptophyta > Magnoliopsida > Asparagales > Asphodelaceae > Hemerocallis > Hemerocallis citrina. The sequence continues at coordinate 125,911,934 of CM030363.1, read as the reverse complement.
AACCCCATAGACTTCATCTTATCATACATATATCCAGTACATCACCCATAACACTAAATGTTCAAAATCACACAAATTCTCCATATAACACAATTTCAACATATAAAAATTTCGCATTTCGGTTAAATCTTCATTTAGCTAAAACTCACAAAAATCACTTCGAAACCGCATAAAATTATGTCACCACATAATATATACCTAGTGTAATCATACTTACTTGATATCCCGCGAAGACTCGAAGCACCACTTCTCCATCACGCATCCAAAGTCGCTAACATCTTCTATTATCAAATTTCAAAGCCAATTAGGGCTCAAAACATCCAAACCAGTCACAGATAATAATAATACTAATCCTAATGTCACTCAGGTATTTTGTTGAACGCCTGGCATGCACACATGCGATGCACGTATTATTCGAATTTCTACGGGATTTTATTTCCATAAAATTTCTAAAATCACCCTATACTATTCTAATGGTTCAACTAAAATTTCTACTACTATTAAGGTGATAATTCTCATATATTTACTTCCTTTTATATAAACCCAAAACCCTAATTTATAAGCAACTTAAACAACCTTAATCAATTTGCTAATTTCTTGACTCTAGTATCAAAATAGACCTTTAACCAACCCTATACTCCATTTCTAAGCAAAAGAAATTAAAAGCGTAAGAAATTACACAAATAATTACAAAGAGATATACCTCCACCAAATCCTTTCTCCAAATTGACTCCGCCACTAACTAGAGCACCCTTCACTTAGCCTACCCCTCGAATTAATTTAAAAAATGGAGCGGAGTGGATTTGGGCTGGGGAATCCATGGCCAAAATGGGTGTCGGTTTCGGTTCTTGGCCGGTCGAAAACAAAAGAAGGAGAGGGGAAAGGAGAGAGGATGGGGGGGGGGGGGGTTATTGTAAAATTAGAAATTTATTAATAAGTGCTATTTACATAATAAACCCCTAACCTTCATAATATTCACAAACTCTAATACTTTACTATAATAATTAAATAAAATACACTTACATACTCAAAATAATCTTCTAAAAATTATACAATCAAAATACCATCACAAAACTTATTTTGAGACGAATATAATGAACTCATATCCAAATCTTCTCGATTTAACACAAAATTAAATATTTCAAATTATAAATAGAATTAAAATAAAATAAAATAGACGAAATATTCCACTTCACACCAGGAATAAATTAAAATAGTTAATTTCGACATTTAAAAAAAATACGAGGTGTTACACAAACGAGATCCGAAAACTCCAAAATTTTGCGTAGGTCGGACTTACCACGCACAAGCCAACACAACTTGTAGAAGTGAGTTTCGACATATAGTTTGCAATACACGGCCGTGTATCGCTTTTGACTCTTTTTGGTGAGTGAAAGCGATACATTGCCGCATATTGCAAACTATGAGTCGAAACTCACTTCTACAAGTTGTGTTGGCTCGTGCGTAGTGAGTCCAACCTACTCGCAAAATTTTAGAATTTTTTGATGCCATTTGTGAGGATTTGTCCCGTATATCAAACATCAACAACCATTATACTTTGTTATTTTTTTAGTGACTTTTCAATAGAAAACGCACAAACGAAATTTAGAAAATCTAAAATTTTGCGAGTAAGTTGGAATCACCACACACAAGCCAACACAACTTGTAGAAGCGAGTTTCGACTCACGGTTTGCAAGATATGGCCGTGTATCGCTTTGTTTATTTTTAATTTGATGTCAAGCGATACATTGTTGTATCTCGCAAACCGTGAGTCCAAACGCACTACCAGAAGTTGTGTTGGCTTGTGTGTGTTGAGCCATACCTACTCGCAAAAGTTTGGTAATTTTTGGATACCGTTTGTGTGATTTTCCCATGTATCTTGTTTCATATATAAATATATGCAAATAGTGTGATTGTCTATATATGATCAGTGTGTTGATAATTGTTATATTATTCTTTATGTTATATATGGAGAGTGGAGTGGTAAAGGATATTCGATTGCCGGAGATTATTTTATGTGTGCACTACAAAGTGGTGAATGCGCGCCGCAAGTTGAAGAGCACTTCAAACCGAAGATAGGTATGACGTTTCACACCTTAGATGAAGCAGAGAACTTTTATTCGTCATATACTAAATGTGGGGGTTTTGCTATGCGTAAGGGTGGAAATAAATACAAGGGAACCTAAGTCATGGATAAGTCTTTTTGTGTAATAAAGAAGGGACTTTACCGAGTCAACCTAGTGAAGGTAGACGGGGAACTACTTCTAGAACGGGTTGCAAAGTTTTTGTTCATGTAGAACTGAATGAAGAAAGTAATAAATAGGTGATATGATTAGAAATAGAACCAAATTGGGACAGTACAAATCGGGCACGAATCTCAAAGCTCTCAGGGGTAAAATGGTAATTTCCACTACAAACGGGTCTAAAAATGGGAACTGGATTTTTTCCAAGCCCAATAATCCAAAAATGAGTCCGCCTTACTAGGTTAGGGTGAAAACCTATTATAAATAAACCCAGGTCATTTAAAGCGTTATTTAAATTCATGATTATCCCTAAGAGACGGTTTAAACCAAATCACTTATTATGAAGGAATTTAAACTCTATTTTCTATCCAAAAAAACCAGGATGTAAAGATAATTGATTATCTCGAAATTGTTCCCAAAGGTGACTATAAATACCCCATACCCCTGTCAGAATCAGGTAACCAGTATCTTTCTCCACAAAAGCGCTTTCATAATCCTGTAGATTGCTGACTTGAGCGTCAGAGGGTTCATCTCCGAGATCAATCCCGGTATTTCAAACTTTTTGTAGGTCAGCAGTAGCGTTGAGAACAGTCAACATCGGCAAGTAGTAAGAAGGTTAGCTTTTATTGGTTCCAAAAGAATTCACAAATCATATGTTTGATCCCACACCAAAATTAACAGCAACAGATTGACACCGTCTGTAGAAATCAGAGAAAACAACCTGACCATACTCGCTAATCAGAGAAAACAACCTGACCATACTCGCTGGTGAAAGTAGTTTCTAGCCATGCCTCCAAAGGAAAAAGGGAAGGCGGCGGTGTCACCCATCTTCCTCCACCTCCTCCACTTGAGGATGTTCCCCCTCAACAAGATCAATAAGTTTAGCAGCCTCAACCTGAAGAGCCGTCACCCCAACAGGCTCGCTCCATGACCATAGGGGCTGCACCGGGGGGCTCCCGTCGAAGCCGTCAAGAATAGCATCCTTTCTATGACCATGTCTCGATCTAGAGTCCTTCCACCACTCGATCGCCTTGCGAGGTCCTCAAAGGTCAAGAAACCTTTGTCAAATCATCGTCAACCGTCAACAAGGGATCGATTCGAACCCGCTTGAATGAGAGACGAGCCCGTGACGAGTCTGTCATCCAGAACACCAGAGAAGTCAGAGGAGCCATGTAATGCCTCAAACACAGGTAGTTCGAAGCACAACCAGAATCTTTAATTCAATTTCGTACAAAAATACAAGGAATTTAAAACTTTTTCATTTAATGTTATTCTTTACAATACATAGCGGAAATTTATATAAAAATACAATTTATAACATCAAACATCTTCAATCCTGCAATATCCATCGACATCAAACTCATGCCCACGTCGCTCGCTAATTTGTATCTTGCAAAACTTGAGAACTGCGGGCACATTAGTTGCATACAATTGATACCACACTATAATACAACGATTCATCTATTTTAACAATCACAAACTTGAATGCAGAAACATAAAATGTGACTATCCTAAACATGTCGATGTATGATATGAACCTAATGACTAATGCAGACACTTCCTTACTACACATATAATCCTGAACAATTGTGAAGTAGTCAATACTATATTGGGCTAAGAATAGCTAGGATTTCCAAAAGAAGATGAACATACAATGAAAATCTAATGCGCACTTGTTCGGATTCTATGCATCCCATACTACATGGATCCGAGCGAAAACCGTCAATGTTCTCCTCATTATAGGGTTCAATCCTTCGTTATGCAAACCTACAACCGTAACAAATTTTAAAATTAAGACGTACTGTGAGTATTGGTCCCCACCCCGATAATTCTAAAAGTCAAACTCATTCCTCAGATAATCCTGAAGACTATTTCACTCCCATCCAGAAATATTAGAAAAGTACTTCCCGCCACGAGTGATCCTGGAACCCTCATCACACAGATGTCCCATGAGCGTCCCTCCCATCCTGATAATTCTTGAGATCAATCCCTAACAGTAGATAATTCTGGAGACTATTTCACTGTAACCCCTCTTTTTCCCAAAAAATGTATTTTCTGTATTTAAAAGTTTTGTAAATTTTTTTTTTCTTTTGTTAAAAGGTATTCTTGACTCTTCAATTAAAATCTAATTTTCGATAAGTAATTTTATGGTAACTATTTTCTATGAATTTTACATTTGTAATACAAACCTTATTTTTGATATGGTTACTTTGGTCTCTAGTATTATTATTATTACTGTTATTTTATTATTAATATTATTATTTTTATTAATATTTTTATAAAGTCCTAATTGTATATTTTTGTTATTTGGTTATTTTATTTAATCATATTTTATTTATTTATTTATATATTTTTCCTATTTTCTTTATTGGATTTATTCAACCCAATACCCATTTAATCCCTAATATCCAAACCCAATATACTTTAACCCATTTATTCCTAAACCCATTACCCTATTTAAAACCCAAACCCAAATACCCATTATCTGATATTATACCAAACCCATTACCCATATCTAAACCAAACCCATTAACACCCCTTCCCTATTATTAACATCCCTTGAAACCCATTTAAATCCAACCTGTTTATAACCATCCCCACCCAAAACCTCTCTTCAGCCTAAACCCTAAACCAACCTATTTATTAACCCATGCAGCCGTCGTGCTCTCCTTCTCTTTCGACTCTTCGAATTCATCTCGCAGCCGCCTTCCTCCAGCCGCTCCGTCTCCCTCTCTTCCTCCTCCTTGCGACGCTCCAACACCCCGGTGCCGTACCCCGTGCTCCTCCCTTGAGCGTCGCGACCTCCTGCTCTTCAACTCCCTCTCACGCTCACCCTGGCTTCCCCTCCTCGCTCCCTGCCTCCCTGCAGCCCCGCAGCACCTTCTTGCATCGCGCTCTACCAGCACAGCGCGCCTGCACCTCGGTGCTCCCCCTGTGTCGTGCGCTCCCCTGTGCTGCCTCCCCGTGTCGACAACAGCGTCGACTAAGCCAGCCATCGCGCCTGGTAGCAACCGATGCCGCCCAGCTCTCTCCCTCATTGTCCTTGTGCCTCGCCCGCTGCAGCCGCCCTCTCGGTGCACTACTCGACCTTGACAACAGTTGCCAACAGCCGCTCGGCAGCCAGTGCGCACCCTAGTTCATCCCCTTGTGCTCTGCCAGCACTTTGGCGCATCTTCCCGTGCCTCCCTGCCATCCGCCATCAGCCCTGTGCAGCTGCCTATTTCCTCCATCGCGGTGCACACTTTCCCCATGCTCTGTTTTATTGATTGGTGTGATGGTGAATGTGGGCCGTCCATTCGATCGCGATCTTGATCGTCTTGATCATGGAGTTTTTTTCTTATTAATTCTCGGCCGTTCGATCTTCTTGATCATCTTCTCTGATTATGGACCATTGGATTGCTTCATCATCATCTTGGAGTTCTTTGATTGCTTTGATTGGTGGCCGTCCGATCGTCAATCTGATCCAATCATCATCCTCATCATCTAGATACTGATCACATCTCAATCTTGATCATGATCTTTGATCAGAGTCGTCTGATCTGATCCGATCGCCTTGATCTTTTGATCTTTTTATCTCAGCCGTCCGATCGGGTTCGTGGGTTATTTGTTCTTTGGATTCGTGATCTTGTTCGTGATTCGTTGCTGTTGAGTTTGTGTCTGGGAATCCGTTCTCGTTATTCTCTTTCTTTTGGTTGGATTCGTCGTCTCTCAGGTAAGTAACTTGTACTCAAATTCCTTTGTATGATACAAGTCAAAAATACCGCTTGTAGTGTAGTTGGGTTCTAGAGAAAATTTTTGTATGAATCCCCTTGTTGATATTGTCTCTATAGTGATTTGACCATAGTTGCCCCACGACACAAAATTTGACATGAAACAACTTATGTTTTGTCCGTTCTTGATTTGATCATGTATATGGAATTTTGGTAAGAATTTGGGTATTTGTTGAGAACCATGTTATAGACTTATTTTAGATATTTCGATTACCCTATTTCATGATGCTTGGACACTTGGTAGACTCATGTTTGGTTGTGTTTGGATCAAGTTTCGTTGAATCTTTGTTGATTTTGGTTTTTGAGGAAATTCTGTGTTTTGCCATTACTCTGTCTTGATCAGTAATTTAGACCATATTAAGGTCAGAATCTTAATTCCAGTATAAAACATGAGTTTTAGAAAAATTCGTCTTCTTTCCAACCCCTCTGACCTTGGTCGATTTCGTTTTCGTATGTGTGAGATATGACTGTTTTACTACAGAGGTGTAATTCATTTTCAGATTTCGTTTTCGATGATTTTGATGACTAAATTATTTTGATACTAATGCTACATACATTATTTTGATCCAAAACTTTGGTTAGTATTTCTTTATTTAGTTAGGGATTACTCAGAATTTGGGCGGATTTTATTGATGAGTTTTATATGTCGTTTCATGCTTGTTCATAAATATCATACTTGCTCTACTTTGCTCGCTCTTCTGTAAAGAATCGTATTTTCAACCTATTTCCTTCTACTGTATGGAAAATATTTATGAAATATGAAAGTTAGATTATTTTATCTATTTTCACCTCCCTTTGGCAGATTTGGATTTCGTTTCACTGGTTGCGAGATATTATAGTTTTCGTACAGCTGTGTTGGAAATTCCAGATTTGCCAAACTATCGTTTGATGTTTTATGATTTTTGATGACTGATCTAATTTCACTGGAAAATTTTGAAACTTTATATTTTGATACTGGACATATAGGGGAATACCCCAGATTTTTCGTGGATTAATTTAATGTGTTTTGATGCTGTTTTCCTGACTGAGAATTGGTTTTACTGATTTTTGCCTGAACGTGTTTTCTGGATTCAAATCAATTTTGAGTTATGATTTTGTGAATTACTATATGACTTATTTGTATTCGCTGGATTCGGTTGGGAGTCTATTTTCTATATGTTTTGACGGATTCAGATTTGCATATTTGTAACACTGGGAATTACTGTTTTACTGCAGTGTGGTCTTGCTGCCCTGAACTAGATTTGGTTCTTTTATTCTTTCATGAGTTATCTTGCACCCGTACTTATTTATCTTGCAACTTGAACTTGTTACTTGATCATACCAGGATATACTGGGCTTGTTCGTGACACATACATGCTTGTTTGACATTAATAATAAATAATCAAGCCGAGGTTTAAAGGAACAGATCTAGTAGTGGATAATTCAGAAACGTGTACTCGGAAGGGGGCCCGTATTTTCCATATTTGGAATTTGGTATATGATTTGGACTATTTGGAATTTGCTATATGATTTGGATTATTTGAAATTTGGTATATGATTTGGATTATTTAGAATTTGGTATATGATTTGGTTAATTTAGAATTTGGTATATGATTTGAATTACTTGTCCCTGAGTACACTGCCCTCTATGGTCAACTATGAAATCTAAAACGAAACTGCATTGACTGTAACAACCATGTGATAAAAAGATGACACATGAAGTGTTACCTAGATAGTAATAACTACAAGACTTAATATACGACACTTGAAAATGATACATGCTTACGTGATACTTAATTACATGATTCATGAGACTTGATGCTTGAACATGATACTTGACACTTGTACTTGACTACTTGACACTTGATCTCGGGATACTTGATACCTGACACTTGACACTTGTTTACATGATACTTGTTCACTTGACACATGATACATGCCACTTATACTTGTTCATCTTAACATGCTAGTATTCTACTTTGTTACCATGCTTATACCATGCTATTAGTTAGATTTTTCCTATGTACTTGTATCCTGCATTACAAGCGGCCCGTAACTTGCAATTGACGGGTACCTTGTTTTCTCTTTTCCTCTTTCATGCATTCATTGAATTGCAGATTTTGGAGAAACAGGTTCCAGATGGTATTGGTAATATGAAGTATTAGTGCTGCATTTTATTATTATTATTTCTTGTAGCTTGCTTGAACAATATTGTATTCTTGTACTTGGATTTATCCTTGTATTTGGGCAATGTGACCCATCAGATCATGACTATTTGAGATTTATATAATTGGTTTCAAGTATTCTTGTTGGTATTTTGGTTCATATGTGCATGTGGTTGATTCTTTTGCTTCCGACTCTGATTATTTTGTGAGATGTTGTCAAGAATCTTGAATAGCTTATGGATGATGAAAATCATTCGCTTGGCTTTTGTCTCGTATCCGTATTCCGTATTCTTTTTGGAAAGTGGGGCATGGCATTCACTCCAATCTCGGAATACTGAGGAATATCTGTAATACCCTAAACTTTCATTTTAATAAAATATTGATTTTCATGTGTTGTGCACGTGCAAATTTCATGTGTATATTATTTATTTATTTTATATATAAAATTTCTTTTTTAGTATGAACAATTATTTTTCCTTTCCTTTATTTTTCTAAAAGCCTATTTCTAAAGCCTAAAATAATATTTTATTTGTTTGAGCCCACTTTAATAAATTATTAATTTATTGTCTTGGCCCTCAAACCTAAGCCCACTAATTGTGAAGCCCACAAATTTAATAAATCAATTAAATGGTCAAACTTGTCATGTAGAGACAAATGGTGAACATTTTTGATTAATTAAAATTGTACAAACTTCTAAATAGGGGTACTAGGTGGCACGTGCAATGCACGTAGTGTGTAATGCACACTCTTTGGTGGCCGAGATGTGCTTGGGATTGTGGGTGAGTGTGCATGGGTAGTTACTTTGTGTGTGGGTAGTTGCTACAACTTCCTCTCCTATCCTAGCCCTCCATTCTATAACTATCCAACAAATCCTAGCCCTCCAATCTATTCTAAAATTAGTATAAATACCCCCCCTATCTACTTGTATTCTACACTAAGAAATTATTGAAAGAAGAAATTATATAGGAGATATATATTAGTGTGAGTGTGAGTGTGTGTGTGTACCATTGGAGGCCGGTCATTCATTCCCCCATACTTGGAGCTCTCGGTTTTGGCAAGGAAGCAAGGAGAAGGAGTTTTTGCATCACAATCTAGGAGGAGAAGACACTCTCTCGCATTCTAGGGGACTCTAGGAGCTTTTAGTTGGCTTTTCTTCAAAGAGGTGGGTGTTTCTCATGACTTCTAAAGTAGAAATCATGCTAGGGATGAAATTGAATTGTTATTATAAGCTACTAGTTGAAATGAAATGCATGCTTGCCTAATTAGAAGAGAATTGATAAATTAGCAAATGTGTGTTGTTTGATTACTAGATTTATTAATTATGAGTAATAGTGAACGTTCTCATTATTTCTAATGCTAGTATGCATGCTAATTATGTTCTAAATGCAAACTATGTGGATTAACTAGTAAAAAGACTAGAACCATGTTTGTTGATTAAAGTGTTAAAGTAGAATGTTATGCTAGAGATGAATGAATGGGGTAATTTGTTAAGATATGATTGTTAATGGTTGTAGTAGAATTTCCATTGCTATACATACCATGTGAAAATTAGAATAAATGAAAAAGAATGTCCTTTTGCATACAAATAATCAAATGCATCATGTGTAGATTAATAAAATGGAAGTTTTATTTCACTTATAAAGTTGATTTTGTGTTCTAAAAACATAATGAGAAAGAAAACATTTTGTAGTGATTTTGTGGGAAACTATCTTTAAAATTTGAAAAAGTGTGTTTAGTTCTCGAATGTCGAAATTGTGTTTATGGAATACAAACTAAGGCCAAAATATATGTTTTAAAGAATTAAAAATAACTTTAAAAATACTGGTTACTGTAGAATTGAATGTATTTTTAATTCTGGAAATTTTTGTTTTCAAAATAGAAGAGAAAAAACTAAAAATATTTTGGGAATTTGAAAAACCTAGCAGCAACTGCTCTGAGTATTTATTTTTCGAGATGTTAATCTTTGCTGAACAGTCGACCGATCATACTGTAACAGTCGACTGCCCTGATATTTTGTTTCCGAGTTTTTAAATCTTTACAGAACAGCCGACTGGCCAAGTTAACAGTCGACTATCCCGACCATTTTCTTGAGTCTTTTAATCTTTTGCTGAACAGTCGACCGACTATGCTCTAAGAGTCGATTGTACAGACCATTTTTGACGTCTCAGATTTTAAATTGCCTCGTGATAAAAATAATTATGCTGTTTGAAAGAACATTGAAAAAGAGATTTGGAAAGAATGAAGATTGAATGTGACAAATTAGAAAAGTGAACTTTACTTGTCTTTTGCATGAAATTGTATATGAAGTGAAATGAAATATCTTGATGAATTATGAAAGGATTTTTATGAATATGAATGCTAGGAACATGAAAAGGAAAAACTATTGTTAATCATGAAAAGATCTTATGAGTATGAAAATGTCGACATTGTAATTATGAGTTGAAATTGAGAATTAGGGTATAGCCAAGCCTTATAGTGGCAATGAAAGAAATGAGAAAATGATATTTTGAAATGAGAAGACCAAAGTTGGGTCATGTGAAATTAAATGAATAAGACCGGTATAGTGGGAGTGATACACTCTAAGAGTTAATTTTATTCATGATTCAATTAAATTGAGGATTAGATACATACTGAAGATGTGATGAAAGTAAGAGAAAAACATTGAGTATGAGGGCCATTGGATTGGCGGCGTGAGAGTATTCACAGGATGTCCCATGATGCATCATGATAGGGCATGGATACTGCTCCAGAGTACTGTCCCGGTGGCGACGCTCGTGGGGTGTTTGACGACTGCGGGTGGTGTCATGTCTATGGTAGGAGCTGAATTACCACATGATGCCTGCATGATGAGTCATGTGTCAGTGCGTTGGAATTCCTTCCAGGACGCCTAGACATGAGTTCGTAGGTTAGAAAATATCTAGGATACTTACCGTAGTTACAACAGTAGATTAAGTCATGGCGAGGGATTGAACCCTACAAGATGAAGAACGGTTAAGGGCTTGCCCTCGGACCTATGTAGTATGGGCTGCATAGACTCTGAATAAGTGCTCATTAGTGTCATATAATATAAATAATTGCATTAAGGACTAAGTGCACATTCATGACACGACATCAATAGGATAGTCCCTTTAGCTTTGTTTGTGACAAGTTTGTGATTGTTAAGAAATGAGAATCGTTATACTGTTTCCGGCAAAGAGAGGATGACCGTGTATAATATTTCGTCAGTTGAATGAACTGACTCGTCCACAGTTTTATATGCAGGGTAAAGATGCTTGACAATTGAAGTATACATACCGTGCAAGTCTATTTTAATGTTGTTTCATGTAATTTATTGTAATATTGCTTCTGCTGTGATAATGTACAAGTGTAATGTAACTCTGATAAAAGAAAAGTTTTTAGTTCCTTGTAAAATTGTACGAAAGAAGTGTAAAGATCTTGTGGAACTTCGAATTCAGTTGTATTTTGGAATTCGGGGTGTTACAATATCTCACACCACGGATAATTCTGAAGTCCTCATACTCACGTTTTCTCTTGACTCGTCACATCTCCCATCTGGTGTATGTCCTTAGTTCAGTTATAATTATTATGACCTAGAGCTAGTTTACTCTTCCAGACTTAAACCAAACCACTGAGAACACTAGCCCACACTGGCCACTTCTCACATTTTCATTTATCAATCTTGCTGGTATTCTGGGTCTCATTCAGCCTCTGGAATCCACACATCAAAATCACAAACTTGTTAGGTTACTCTTAATCTCTTTTATAAAAGTTCTTTATTCATTCATAAGACTCATTTCATTTCCTTATACATTTCTTTCTATTATTCAACCCCAAAACAATGAGATAGCTTTTCCACCGATTATGAGGGAATCTTTCAATGAATCTTTATTTTAATAAATTTTTACAAACTATAGTTCAAATTTCTCAAATCAGCAACTTTTCTTAAAACCTTAATTCCTTCACCAAATTAAATTACAATAAATCCATATTTGAGTATACTTAAAGTATATATAATTCTGTAAATAATTTTAGATCAAACAATTAAAATTTTGTTCTTATAATCAAACTAATTTTTATAGTTTAATTCTTGTCCTCAAATAGACTTGAATTTATCTATATATTCCCTTCCAATTTATTAAAAAGACACTAATTTAATCTTAAATTAAACTCCTTCTCAAACAAAATCAAAAGGAGAAAGTTAAAATAATTTAAAAAAAAAGGTGTAACCCGGGTTTCGAACTAGCACATAGAGCACTGTGTGCTCTAATTTTGCCGCTCAAACCCAACCCACAACCTCTCATTCTCACAATAGACTCTAAAAAGATTTTATAAGGGTTCCCATCCCGTAATTTAATTAACAAAAATTTCAAAATAAAAGGAACCCCTCAGGATTCGAACCCGCAATCAACCACACAATGCCCAAATCCACAAGCGCTATCCACGCTGTCAAGCCTCACAATCTGTCTACAATTGTAACTTAGCACACAATTTGCATGTATATATTTTTCACATTCAAGGGTTAAATTCCCGGTAACAAATAGAATCACATGAATGATATTCATTCAATATCTAATATTTAGAGAAAGCAACCATCTATGCCGTTTCACAAGCATGAAATCTGATTATTATTGCACATGTTGTTTGAAACAAAATTACCCCTATATTGATTTTGACAAAATCTTGAGAACACTCCTACACATATACATCTCACATATGAATTTAATCATCATCTATATATTTACGGGTAAGCATGCACAATCTACTAAAACATTAGAAAATAGTAGAAACACCCACTTCACACGGTTTCCTTGAAATTTATGATTCCTAGCACTACTCCTTTTAAAACAAGGGCTCCAACATCAAGATCCAAAAAAGTGAGGAATGAAAACAAATGAAATCACCCCCTTTGGAAATGGCCGGGAAGATATAAATGGGAGAGAGAGAGTGGGGCATGATCCTAACTCTAACTACCCATAACTCCTAATTAAACTCCCCACCAAACCACTACCATACATAATTAAATTTTCCCACTTCAAAATCAAATATGGCCGACCACTATTTAGTAGGAGAAGCACGTGTTCGAGATGTATTTGTGTGTGCACATAAGTTACACAGTACAATATTTTTAAATATTACTTAATATAATCATATATTCTATCCAAGTTAATATGAATTAAAATATAGCTAGTTTAAATTAATCATAGTGAGAATAGTTTTTTTGCACATTTTATTAATTCTATATATACAACAATATAATTAACATGTGCATTGAAAAATATGTGTAAATCACGTACTAATAAATATTCATATACAAAATAAATTCGAAAGAACGAAAAAATGTCCATAACAATCGAAAGACAAAATATGTAAAAATATTTATATTAATAATGTTATGGATATTACACGTAATGGTAAAAAAATATACGTGCGTAACACCCATGGGGCAAAATTGTCATAACTCAATTTTGTGGGGTGTTACAAGCCGTTCTCCCAGAAGACTGAGATCCAGAAGACCCACCTCCCCAAGGGGACGAAGGGGGTTTCCTCCCCGTCGACAGCGAAGAACCCACACCGCTATGAGCCTATCGGAGCCAAGGGTTCACCAGGTTGGAGGTGTACTGGTCACCTAGTCAGAATTCTGAAATTTCAAAGACGATTCCTGCAAGCTTTCAACGTTGCTCCAAATCACGACCGACAAGCACATAACCCTCGCCATGCCACCCCTTACAAAGGAGAGTCCCGAGTGTCAATTAGATCCGACCAGAGGGATGACTCGGTTCATCGCCGCATTCGAGAGATGGAGAGGTGCCTCAGCAAGATCAACCTCGAAGAAGGTCAACAGACCAAGAATTTCTGCCCGAGCAGACCCCCCTTCTCCAGGACCATCATGGAAGCCCCCTGTCCCAGGAGACCTTCAAGCCTCCTCATTTTGAATCCTATAACGGTGAGTCTTACCCGGCTGATCATATTGAGAGTTTTAAAATCCTCGTGATGATCCATCAAACCTTGGACATGTTCATCTGCAAGGCCTTCCCAACAATGTTGAGGGGACTAGCTAGAGAATGGTACTCCCATTTATCCCCATTCCCCATCTTCTCATTTGACCAGTTTGAGGAGGTCATCCTTACCCACTTTGTTAGCAACCGCCGAGCTGAGAAAAAAAGTGCATCCTTACTAACCCTCAGTTAAAGGAAAGGCCGACTCCTAAGAGATTATGTCCGATGTTTTATCGCCGAAGCTCGGTCTATCGCCTCTCTAGACAAATCAGTAGCCTCTGTAGCATTCAAACACAACATCAACCATGCCGACCTAAAGGCATCTCTCGCTAAGAAGCCTCCTTGATACTTCTCAGAACTCCAGCTGAGGAGTGAGAAGTATATCTAGGCTGAAGAGGCTCTTACCCCCCAGTCAAAAATAGCCCTCTTCCGGGAACAAACGGAAGAGTGCAAACGAAGAGGGATCCCAACAATTTCAGAAAGACGACAATGGTCAGCACCGCCCTACTCCTCATTTTGAGAAGTTCACCCCCCTCAATGCCAGTATATTAGCAGTTCTCATGGAGGTGGACAAAGAAGGGCTACTCCGCGCTCCCCCTGGAATGAATACCCCAGCGAGGAGGAGAAATATAGAAAAGTGGTGCTGCTTCCAAAGGGATCATGACCACGACACGGATGACTGTCGGGCTCTGAAAGAGGAGATCGAAGAGCTCATACAGCGGGGGCACCTAGCCAAGTTCATAAGAAAGGACAGAGTCATTCCTCCTCCAACTCGGGGAGCTAACAAGCGGGCCATGAAGCTCCCTGAATCCCAAGACTCGGAGCCAGGAGTAGTCCTCTATTCGATCCATGGAGGTCCAATGTAGGGAGAGTGGAACTCCTCCCGAAAGGCCTTCATCCGAGAAGTTAATTCAATACAAGACCTTCCTCCGTCCAAGAGCTTTGAAGTCTCAGTGACATTCTCAGACTGAGATCTAGAAGGCGTCTGAACGCCTCACTGTGACGTGCTCGTAATTAGTCTCCCCATGACCAACCATGAGGTGCACCAAATCCTGGTCAATAATGGTAGTTCTGTTAACATCCACTTTCTAGAAGCCTTCCAAGGCCTTAAGTATTCTCAAGATTGTCTTAAGCCTGTCAGATACACGCTCCACGGGTTCTCTGGGGTTCCAGTTTCAATCGAAGGAATAGCCACTCTTGATGTGACTGCAGGAAAAACCCCGATTACCTACACAGAGGCAATGGACTTCATGGTCGTTAATGTGAAAGTCGCTTACAATGTCATTCTGGGCCAACCAGGCCTAGTCGTACTTCATGCCGTACCCTCAGCATCACATGAAAATGAAGCTCGGCCTCGGAAGGAGTAGGGGAAGTCAAAGGAAACCAAGAGATGGCTTGGATGTGCTACATAACAATGGGGGGCTCGATCGTCCCACTTGAAGCATTAAAGCTCCCCCAACGGAACATGTCTTTCCCGAACTAGTTGATAAACTCAAGGAGATCTCCCTCTTCAGGGAAGGCAGACTTGGAATACAGAGCATCAAATGAAGTACCACAAGGGTGCCTAACACCCTATCGTAGAAGTAGGTTTTTAGTTTTCAATAAGGCCACCGCTTGCGATACGGCCAAAGCATGTAATAACGGCTCGTTCCCCTCAAGGCAGCCACTTAGTTTGTTTTAACAAAACTTAGTTTTTTTTCTTATAAAAATCATTGCATTGGCCTCATGTCTATCTCCCTGAGTCACATCTACGACTCGTTAAATGGTAAGTTTGGAGTCCAGCTTGTCCCCCAGGACTGCTCTGACAACTTGCTAGGCTCAAAAGATGAGTTTGGAGTCCAACTTTTGGTTCGACGCTGCTTTTGCTGCTTGAAAACAAGCAAGTGCGAAATAGCTCACCATTCAGAATTGCTCCTATAACTCGTTGAAACTTTCAAACAAGTTTGGAGTCCAACACTTGGTTTGACGCCGCTTTAGTGGCTCGCAAACAAGAAAGTGCGGAGCAACTCACCATTCGGAATTGCTCCTACAGCTCATTGAACTTTCAAACAACAAGTTTGGAGTTCAACACTTGGTTCGACGCCGCTTTAGTCGCTTGCAAACAAGCAAGTGCAGAGTGGCTAACCATTCGAAATTGCTTTTACCACTCGTTGATAACTTCGAAGCAACTGATTCGAAGTTCACAATCATGGTTCAAATTTGCCCTCACAGCTTGCAAGTATGCGGTTTTGGGGCTCGAAACGACCATTCAAACTACTCCCACTACTGGTTAAATTTTGCAACAAGCAAGTTTGAAGACCAACTCTTTTTCAGGGCTATCTCGAAAATTTGACTCAAACATACTGAATCTACTGTCTAGCTCGCCCCTGGAGCTACTCCCACAGATCGACAACCCTCATCAATGAGCTCCGTGCTTAGTTCCTCTTCTGAGCCACACCAACAACTCCTTAACTTCATGCGATGGTGCTTGAGCCCAGCTCGTCCGAAGAGCTTCTCCTACAACCAGTTCATCTTCAAGCGTCGGATATGGCATCCAACTCACTCCTCAAGTTGCCTTTACAAGCTTACTGTGTTAAAACAACATGTTTAGAGGCCAATTTCCACCTAAAGATTGACTTTCCAAGCTTTTCGGGTCCAAACGGCAAGGTCGGTGTCAACCCCCTCCTTGGGTCACCTCTACAAGCCGGCTAGGTCCAAACGACAAGGTCAGTGCCAACCCCATCCTCGGGTTGCTTCCACAAATTTGTCGGACTCAAATGACAAGTTCGACGTCCAACTCACCCCTAGAGTTGCTCCTCAAACTCGCTTTCCGAGCGGCCTTCTTCCAAACGAGTTTGGAACTCAAATCACCCCTAGAGTTTCTCCTCAAACTCGCCTCTCGAATGACTCTTTCCTAGAGCCTGGTGATGCTTTTCATCTCGCTCACCTCCTGAGCGACTTCTTCTACAACGAGTTCAGAGCTCAACTCGACCCTACTGCTCCCTAAACTCGCCTCTCGAATGGCTCTCCCCTAGAGCTCGATGATACTCTTCATCATGCTCGCTCCCCGAGCGACCCTCTTCTTCACCAATAGAAAGCTCGGAGCCTAACTCGTCTAGAGATGCTCCCCAAACTCACCTCCAAGAACGGATCTTCCCAAGAGTCATACAAAGCTCTTCTCAACTCTGTGGAGGCAACGATATTGCGTGCCTATTTTGAACCTGAAGAAGGATGATTATTCAACTGACTTCTGCAGAGCAATTGTAGATCTTCGAGTCAGCTTCGAAATGAGGGGATACACACTCCAATCAGATATCTTTAGCACTGGGAAAGATAGTTACAATGCAGCTCACCGGGGCAACTCCAACGTACGGAGGCCAGATAGGGATGGCAAACGGGCCAGGTTGACCCGTGACCCGCTCGCATAACCCGGCCCGTGTGTAACCAGTTCGGGGTCGGGTCTAACCTGTTAATGTAAACGGATCGCCCCGGGTCCTCAAAAAAGCGAATTAAACCCGTTAAACCCGGCCCGATAACTAGGTCTACAGTGGTGGACCCATACGCGAACTCGCGGGTTGCGAACTCTTTGACCCGTACGGGTCGACCGTTCGACCTGCGGGTCCAACGGGCCTAACCCTTACCGAGAGCACTTAACAGCTCTTTTAGCCGTTGTTTTTGAATTTTTTGTTTTTTTTATTTTTTTCCTATAAATACCCCTAAAACCCAAACTAAAATTGCACACCTTACTCTCTTACTCTCTCTACTATTATTACTCAATTCATTTCAATTTTTGTGAAGAATTGAACAAAGAAGGTAGCAACATATAAACGATCAAACAAAAAATTCCGGTCGTATCGAATTCAACATTCAACTACGTCTTCAAGTCTTCAACTCCTCCAAGTGATCAAACAAAGAAGCTCTCTTCAAGTCTTCAATTCCGGACTTCTACTTCTACTTCTACATTTATTTTCACTCTCATTTTATATATGATTATCCGCGAAGTACAGTATCAAAATTTCACAACCCTCATGTTGTCGTGATATTTTTTTTGTAGTTATAATTTTTTAATCATATTTGTTTGTTGGTTTTTTGATCTTCTCTCTCACAACCCTCTTATTGTTTTCTAGATTTTTTTTTGTAACTTATCTCGCCTACATTTTATTTAGTTTTTTCACATACACTACTATATCAACATGTCTAGATCACTAGGTATCGGCCGTAGCCAAAGTGGACAAGATTCCACCGGCACTTCTCATAGGCCTCCAATTGTCCCACAAAATGAGCCCACCGAAGAGTACCGTATGACCCAACACATTGGTACACACGATGAGTTTATAGGAGACATAGACATAGAAGAAGAACCACAAACACAAGCAACCGAAACAATACAAATTGGTAGTAGTAGGAAAAGTAGAGGGAAAACTAGTGATTAGTACAAATTTTATGATTATATTCCGGACGAAGAAAATCCGGGTGTAAGCATAAAAGTTTGTAAAACATGTTCGAAGCCATACAAATGGAAGAGGGGTGAGGGGACGGGTACAATAAGATGACACATCCAAAATGTACATAAAGAACTTCTTGAAGACCTACCTGTCAACAAAAATTTCACCCCAGGACCGGTGTAGTTGATAGCCATTCTTATGATCCCGAACTTGTTCGTCGGGAAATAGCCGACTAGTAATCAAGGAAGATTTACCATTTTCCTATTCCGAGAGTAGGGACTTAGAAACTTTTAATCAAACCGCATTAAACCCCCATTTTAAAAGAATTCCTAGGAACAGTTGCAAATCAGATTATTTTAAAATGTACAATGAAATGAGAGAAGCTTTGATTGTGATTTTATGGAGTTTAACTTGTAGAGTTTATTTAACTTCCGATTGTTGGACGGGTTGCAACAATATTCCAATGATGGGAATAACTTGTCATTGGATCGACAGTGATTGGATCATTCAAAAAAGGATCATATCACTTGCCGCGTTGCCTTATCCCCATAGTGGTAATGAAATTGCAAATCATATTTTAGAAATTTGTGATGTATTTTATATTCGTGATAAAATTATGTGTATAAGTTTTGATAATGCATCTAACAACAATGTATCAATTAGTATATTAAAAACCACATTAAACCCTTCATTTGACAATATTTTTCATGTTAGATGTGCATGTCATATTTTAAATTTATGTGTTCAAGATGCATTAAAAATATCTGAACCATATATAGTTAAAATTAGAAATTGTGTACATTTTATTGCATTAAGTGGCGCTATATTTCAAGAATGGAAAGCTTGGTGTAGGCTTAAAAATGTACATTTAAGAAAATTTTCAAAGAATGTTAAGCACCGATGGAACTCTACTTTCAATTTGCTACATGTTGTTACTGAATATAAAACATGTATAAATGATTTTTGTATGACAAAAAATATGCCAAATTTTGAAATGACTCCCCAAGTTTGGTTTTATGCCGAATCTTTGTTAAAATTTTTAGAACCTTTTAAAACCGCAACTTTCAAATTTAAAAATCTTATGAATCTACTTCTAGTAGCATTTTTTATCAATAGTTACTATGATGCAAACTTTCATTGAAATGATTAATGATGCTTTTATTGGTGATATTGTGAAACCTGCATACACCAAAATTTTGAAGTATTTTAATCCTCCTCCTATGTTGTATTGTATTGCTACTGTGATGGATCCTCGTATCAAATTAGAAGGTATGAAGAGTTTGATTGAAATGTTTTTTACTTTACTTGGGGAAGATGAATATGAAATTGATTGTGGAACATTTTTAGCTAAATTTGAATCGACATTAAATAACTTGTATGATTATTATGATAGAAGTTTTTCATCTAGTAGTACTACTACTTTAGTTACTTCATCTGCTACTTCTACAGGTAAGGGTAAGAATAAATTAGATGATGCCACATTTAATTTACTTTCAAAAATTCAATCAAAAAAAGCTAGGAATAATCAACCAAATGAATTACATTGGTATAATCAACAAGATTCTGAAATTTTTACTTCTTCACTAGATAGTTTACAATGGTGGAAATACCAAGAACATACTTATAGTATTCTTAAATATATGGCTAAAGATTTACTAACTCTTCCTGTCTCTGCAGCTGCTTCAGAAAGTGTATTTTCTACAAAGTGGCAGGGTTCTAACCGATTACAGGAATCACTTGTAGCCCCAATCGTTGGAGATGCTTATTTGTACGGAAGACTGGATGAAGGCTGAAGATAGGACTCAAGGAGTAGGGTTCGACACGTTTACAAGTGGAAGCAACTCGCTGGAAGAACAACAATAACAATAATAGCAACCAACATGAAGAATTGAAGACCAACAACAACAACAACAAATTGAAGACCAACAAATTGAAGACCAACAAATTGAAGAAAATTGTAAATGTATAAAAAGTTGTATAAAATCTTTGTTTGTTATAAAAAATTAGGATAATTGAAGATAACTGAAATTGTATCGAAGAAATTGTTATTGTATAAAATAAATTTGTAGGAAATCTTTATTTCTTATTACAAATTGGGAAAATTGTATAAGTTGAAATCATATTAATAATATATACATTTTTTTGGCAATTTCACTCTTTGAGTCTTATTATTATTATTTCTTTTTTTTGTATTTATTAAAATTACAATTTTTTTTAAGTTAAAAAAAAAATTTAATAAACGGGCCAACCTGCGACCCGACCCGACTCGAGTTAGACCCGAAAGGGTTCGCGGGTTGGGCGAGTCGACTTTTTTGCACTTACGACCCGTTTGCCAACCTTACCAGATCTGTGCAAACGAAGAACCAAACAAAATGGGGAAAAATGACATTAACTAGTCAACGGTCAATGTTGACCAGTAAATAGTCAAACTCCACAAGTCGCCTCACCATCGTTTGCCAATGCACGCTGAAGATGCCACGTCGTTCGCCGAAACCGGCCAAACAAACAGTTTACTGTACGAAATGGGAGCAAAATGGCATTGACCAGTCAACAGTCAAATGTCACGTGTCACCTCACCATCGTTCGCCAGTGCTCGCCGAAGGCACCACGTTATTCGCCGAAACCTGCTCTCCACCAACCCGTGCTCCTCCAAACTCGTCGAATTCCATTCTCCCTCTGCCATCGTCGCCGAGCTCAAAGCCTCCATGATCACTGAGCTCTCTCGCCAATGCTCGAAGCTTCGTCGAGCTTGAAACCTCGCCGATCTCCAGCACCATGTTCCACACCGCCGAGCTCCAACTCGTCCTGCTCCAAGCAAGAAGCCTCACCGAGATCTGACTCCTCCCCGAGCTCAAGTTCGTTGCCGAGCTATTCTCCATCATCGCCGAGCTCCAGCTCCGAACAAACCTTTGCCAAGCTACTCCTTCTCCGCACCGCGCCGAGCTCAAACAAATTGTGTTAACCTTGCAGAGCTCCAAACTAACCGAGCTCCTTTCTTGCCTAGTTCACGCCGAACAGAGATGCCGACCACGCCTTGGCAGACGAACACTCTGACCTCCTCGCCGAGCTCAAAGTGACGTTCACCGAGCTCAAGGTGATGGAGTTCGTTGATCGACGAACTCAAGGTCATTGCCGAGCTGTGTCTCCTATACACCGAGCTGCGAGAAATTCAAAATTCCTCCGCCGAACTCCTTCTTTGTCCACATCGAGCTGAACTCGCTTGCCGAGCTGCCTCCAAAACTGAGCTCTTCCGCCGATCTGCCTACTAGTCGAGTTCCTTGCCGAGCTGTATCGTGGCAAAGTGAGCAGCCTCATCACTGAGCTCCCTACCTTTGCCGAAGCCTCGTCTCAAATGCCAACCGAGACAAAAGGGTCACTCCGAGCTTCTTCACCTAGCTCGTCCAAGCTCCACCGCATGCCCCAATGAGGTTCGCCGAGCTCCACTTGATCCGCGCTCAATACTTGTTCAACGGCTGAGACGCGATAAAAAAGTCAAACGGTCAACGTTGATCGAGTCAATGGTGAATCATTGACCAAGTCAACAGTCAGTGTTGATCGCCACGTGTCAGCATGCCGAATGCCCTCATCGATCGCCAATGCACACTGAGCAGATGGGAAGCCGATTGAAAAATAAGAGAAATGAGACTCGTTCCGATCCACGCTCAATACTTTATCAACGACTGAGATGCGATAAAAAAGTCAATGGTCAAATGTTGACCAAATCAACGGTCAGTGTTGACTGCCACACGTCGAAACGCCGAACGACTTCATCGATCGCTTACGCGCGCCGAGCAAACTAGAAACCGAGCTGGAAATGAGAGAAAAAACTCTCCTCCCGATCCGCACTCGATCGTGATCGACGATTGTAACCCCCATTCCCGCTAATAAGTATTTTCTGTGTATTTTGTATAATTTGTTTTTAATAAAGTTATTTTGTGCTAAGTTCATTTCGGATTTTTATTAAAGTGTTTTTAAATCGAAAATTTCATTCATTTCGAATAATGGTGTATTTTGATCTTATATCTATTTCCAATTGATCGAATATTTATATTTCAGCCCAAATCTAATATGTTATTACTATTTGGATTTTAATGAATTTGTTGAACTTAAATCTTATTTTGAAATTCATAGTATTATTATTGTTACTATTATTATTATTGTTATTGTTATTATTATTATCGTTGTTTTTACTAATATGATTATCATTATTACTATTTTTATTGTTACCTTTGATTATTTATTGAAAACCCAATTTTGTTATTATTATTATTAGTATTATTACTATTGTTGTTATTATTATTATTGTTATTATTATTTTGTTTTAAGCCTAAACATGATACGTTTTATATGTACTTCACTAGTTGATTTAATGGATATATATATATATATATATATATATATATATATATATATATATATATATATATATATATATATATATATATATATATATATATATATATATATGTATGTATGTATGTATATTTTATAAACTCTATAATCTTATTTTATTTATTTATTCTTTTATTCCCTATTGGATTTAAACTCGGAATCCTATAACACTCTTCCTTATTGGATCCTACCCGAAACCCAATATCCCAATAATTCCATATTTATACTATTTTAATACCATATTAAAATCTAACCTCTAACCTAACCCCAGTCGCCAAACCCCAACCCTCTACTGTTGAGACCCCCTACTGTTCCTCCTTCTTCCCCGCTCATCTTCGTCGGTCCCATTACGCCCATCGTCTTCATCCCCTCTGCTATTCCTCCTCCTTCACCATCACCAGTCTCCCTGCTTATCATCCCCGTTGTCCCTACACCCTGCAACCGCCACACCATTGCCTCCCAATCTCCTCGCCGTCCACCGCAATGCCATCGTTGCCATCCCTCGAGCCTCCGTCGCCGTCACTTCCCGACCGTGACCACCGCTCCACCATCACCTTCACCATCGCCTGAGCTCGCCTCTGCCTTCTCTATTTCCCGCCGCTTCCTCTGTTTCAAAATGAAACAGAGTCCCCGTGCACCCACCTCCGAGTTCCAACCGTCGCAGCATCGACCATCCCCCTGCACCTTCCCTATGCGCTGCCGCAAATTCCAACAACCACCTTCACCGCAGTGCACCCCCTGCCCCCCTGTATTACCACAGTTGTCCCCTACCTCCTAGCTCCAAACCCATCGTCATCCATCTCCTGTAGGGACTCCCACCGGCGAGCGCCTGCCATCAATCACATCCACCAACCATCGAAGTGCTGCCAGTCGACCGCCGTCGACTACCCCTGCCTGCCGCCGGCTGTCGGAGCCAAGCCAGAGCCAAAACTCTTTGATGCTGCTGTTAGGTTTGATCACCTAGATCATGGGTCGTCCGATCGCCATCGCGATCGTGACCATCATCAAGATCTAGAGCTTGTTCATGGCCTTGATCATCAGCAGTCCGTTCGATCTGATCATGATCATCATTTTCTTGATCCTTTGATCTCGGCCATTCGTTCGATCTTGCTGTTACTGCTTTGCCGATCCTTGCTGTGTTGTTTTGGGTTGTTCACGTAGTGTGCACGTGTTATTACGGGTTCATGTTCGTTGCTCCGGATTCTCATCCCGTTATTCTTGGTATTCAATTTCTTCATCTAACAGGCAAGTCACTGTCCCCTTGAATTGTACATTGTATCAAAATCAAGTTTTATTGAAATTCTTGCAAGTAGATCCTATTCGTTATCGTATCATTGTATTGATCATCTTCGTTGGGTCTATTAAGGGTTGACACGAGTTAACCCTAATATTCTTGACATTGTGCCACTTTTGACTCTAAAAATTGAATCTTTCATGCATTCATATCGAACTCAGAATAGGGTTGTTCACATAATCATAACATAATTAATTATTGTAGAGACAATTGCTAGGTTGTATGTTGTTTTATCGATTGATGGTTGATTAATGATAAATTAATGTATGTATGTGTTCTAATTTTATTTATCATGTTTTTACACTCATCATGCTGATTATATAACTTATTGACTGATAGAATTGATACCCATCATGTTACTTAATTTATTCCATGAAAAATACCCTAAAACCTGTATCTTGCTTGCTAGTATGTATGTTGACTGCTATTTTCGACCCAGTAAATGATCTTTGAAAAAAATTACTTTCTGAATATGAATTGTAGCCTTATCTTTTTAGTTTCCAGAACATCTTTAATTTCTAAATTCCGAGTTGTGGAGCAAAAATTATTCTCGTTTTACTACAGCTATATTTTTAATTCCAGATTCTCAGATTATTGTACATTCCATGTTTAAATAGTGAAAAGGCTGGTCAAATGATAAAATTTTACTCTGAAAATTTCTTGATTGTTGCTTAACATGTTTAGGAGTCTAGAAAATAATTGTTATGAATTTATTATTGAGTTTTTTTGCTATTTCTAAAAATATAATAACATGATGTCGAAATTCTGCCTGAACATAAAATCTGTAAAGAATGGTGTGTTTGACCTAGTTGTCGGATTTTAAACTTTAAATATGCGTTGGAACCATGTGGAAGTCTAGTTTCTAGAACTTTTGACGGATTCGATTTTTGAGTTCTGAAATAGCGGGAAACTGTATTTTTATACAGACTACTCTTGTTGTCCAGAATTTTATATTTCAGAATTTAGTAAATTAATTAATCCTATATAGTAGTATTGCATGAGTCGAGGTGTATATGTTGCATTTCATGACCCTAATGTCTTATTATCATCATTATAATTTTCCTATTTCATGTTACCTTCCTATTGTTTTCCTATTGATACTATTGTTCATCTCATGTCTCTTAATTGCATATTGTATTGTTGCATTAATAAAATAATTAATAAGCCAGGGTTTAAGGGATTGATTGGAGTAATTGATGATATAATGACTATACTCGGGGGAGGGGCCCATGTTCCCTAAATATTGTCCTGGCTATTGTTTTATCGTGTGATTGTGGATTACGGCCTGTAACCCAATCTATCATATATTGTATTGTTGCGAAGATCGTATTGTGCATTGAATATTGATTATCGTTGTCGAGTACATGATCTATAGAATATTCCACTTAAGTCTAAAATGAAATTGATTGTATGCATCGAACCTGTAGAATGGGATGCAGTAGTACATGCATTAGTTAGGATTAAAATGATAATAGACTTAAGAATTGATACGACATCGACACTGCATATTGTTCCCTCATTGTTCCTATTGATATCGAATATTGGCTAAGTGTTATTGTTATTGATCATTGATATTGTTACCGAATATTGAATCATTGTTTATAACCATCACATCGATTATCATGATATTGATTATTGCCATCGTACCATGTTATTGACTCCTATTGATCCATTGAAATCATTGTTATACCGTTATTCCATTGTTCCTTGCTTTCTCTACTTGTTGTCCATAACTTGCTCTAAGGACAATTTTTCTCATCTTTTTAGATGAAGTGTTTACAGGTGTTGATGGAGAATTTCCTGGTGGATTGGGAGAACAACATTGGTGAAGGAATTGATAGCATCGCCGCTTAATAAATTATTGTTTTGCCATGAAGACTTAATTATTGAACTATTGTTATTTCATTGTATTGTGGGCTTTTGACCCGAATATTGCTTTTATTTGTTTCCAGATGTTGGATTATTGTATTTGAATATTTTATATTGCTTCATTCCAAATATTATTGTTCATGAGATTTTTATTATTGCTTGTGCAATTGTTTTGTATTGATTATATTGTTGAGTTGATCGGATAAACAACTTATGGGTGACCTTAGTCATTCGCTGGCCAATCTCATGTACTCGTATTCCGTATTTTTGGGAAGCGGGACGTAACAAGATTTTCAGTGGTATCAGAGCCAGGTTTGGATAATATATCAGGCAAATGTGACTAAGATATGAAGGTTTGGCTTTGATTGATATATTAATCAGATTTGGGTTTTAACCGGTTTGTCTCAACAGTATGTACAATATAGGAATCACATGAACAATCGATAACCAACTTATAATCTGGAAACTAGTATTATTTGTTTCCTCTTCGATCCCTTAACATTCAGTTCCTACATTTCTTGTTGTCTTTTTGTCCCTCCCATTCATTGATTCCTTATTGGTTATGATTTCATTCTTTTTGTACCCATACTTTTGATTCCGGTGTCATCCGTTCTTTTTCTTCCTGCTTGGTCCACCAATTGGCATCACTTGATCTTCAACGACATGTCAACAGCTTGGAACATCACCATCAGAGTAGCGCAGTGGAAACGTGGTGGGCCAATAACCCATAGGTCCCAGGATTCTCTTGTTCCTTCTCTTTCTTTGCATTGCTTACTCCTTTACTCTTACATTTGCAATTGTCATTTTTCATTGAATCTTTGTTTAACATCATTCTAGATAACTCTATTCTTATCCATGCCCCTTCTTATTCTGGTGTTGTCACCATTTTATCTTTTAGATCCCCTGATTTGTTATTTCATCAGTTTGCTTTTGCTTTGTCCTATGTACCGCCTAAGCAAATTTCGAGGGCGAAATTTTGTTGTAAGGTAGGTAGGACTGTAACCCCCATTCCCGCTAATAAGTATTTTCCATGTATTTTCTATAATTTTATTTTTATAAAGTTATTTTGTGCTAAATTCATTTCGGATTGTTATTAAAGTATTTTGTAATCGAAAATTTCATTCATTTCGAATAATGGTGTATTTTGATCTTATTTCTATTTCCAATTGATCGAATATTTATATTTCAGCCCAAATCTAATATGTTATTACTATTTGTATTTTAATGAATCTGTAACACTCAAATCTTATTTTGATATTCATATTATTAATATTGTTACTATTATTATTATTGTTATTGTTATTATTATTATGGTTGTTTTTACTAATATGATTATCATTATTATTATTTTTATTGTTACCTTTGATTATTTATTGAAAACCCAATTTTGTTATTATTATTATTAGTATTATTACTATTGTTGTTGTTATTATTATTATTGTTATTATTATTTTGTTTTAAGCCTGAACATGATACATTTTATATGTACTTCACTAGTTGACTTAATGTGTATATATATATATATATATATATATATATATATATATATATATATATATATGTATATATTTTATAAACTCTATAATCTTATTTTATTTATTTATTCTTTTATTCCCTATTGGATTTAAACCCAGAATCCTATAGCCCTCTTCCTTATTGGATCCTACCCGAAACAATATCCCAATAGTTCCCTATATATACTATTCTAATACGCTATTAAAACCTAACCTTTAACTTAACCCTGGCCGCCAAACCCCAACCCTATATTGTTGAGACCCCCCACTGTTTCTCCTTCTTCCCCGCTCATCTTCGTTGATGCCATTACGCCCATCGTTTTCATCCCCTCCGCTACTCCTCCTCCTTCATCGTCACTCGTCTCCTGCTCATCATCCCCGTCGTCCCTACACCCTGCAACCACCACACCAATGCCTCCATGTCTCCTTGCCGTCCACCGCAACGTCATCGTTGCCGTCTCTCGAGCCTCCGTCACCATCGCTTCCCGACCGCGACCACTATTAAACCCAAAGCGAGATCTAAACGTCCCCACGAACGCCGATAAATTCAATAAGCCATTAAAAATGGGCGAACTACTGCTCAAAGGCTGTGAAACTAGTCTTCAGGAGTGGGGGCATGTGATATGGCTAGAAATAGAACTAAATCGGGATGGTTCAAATCGGGCATGAATCTCAAAGCTCTCAGGGGTAAAACGGTAATTTTCACTAAAACGGGTCCAAAAAATCAGAACTGGTTCATTTCCAAGCCCAATAACCCAAAAAGGGGTCTCTGCCTTACTGGGTTAGGGTGACAGCCCATTATAAATAAACCTCGGTCATTTAATGAGTTATTTAAATTCATGATTATTCTTAAGAGACGGTTTAAACCAAATCTCTTATCATGAAGGAATTTAAACTCTATTTCGTGAAGTAGAGATAAATAATTATCTCGAAATTGTTCCCAAATGAGGCTATAAATACCCCCTACCCTCGTCAGAATTAGGTAATTAGTATCTTTCTCCCCAAAAGCTCTTTCATAATCTTCAGATTACTGACTTGAGCGTTGGAGGGTTCGTCGCCAGGATCAATCCCTGTATTTCGAACTTTTTGCAGGTCAGCAAAAACATTGAGAATGGTCAACATTGGCAAATAGTAAGAAGGTTAGCTTTTACTAGTTCCAAAAGAATTCACAAATCATCTGTTTGCTTCCACACCAAAATTAACATCAATAATGGGTGTTGTATTAATTTTATGAACCACACAATCACATATTTACTTCACCCGGTAGAAGACATCTTTTACCCTGAAACTGTTCGGTGTCCAATACCGATAGAAGAATAATGGATCAAATGACCCAAGCTAATATCCCTACTTGCAAACAAATTTTCTTCTTTGAAAGTGCTAGTGGTGGTCACGATAAAATAGAATTCATCGAAAAAGATGCTAGAAATCTACTTAGAGACTCGCATGAAGCGATGAAAGGACACAATGGGAACATTCTATTGATTTTTTTGAATCAAAAAATTCGATAGATCCTTCATTTTTTATGATTTTCAGATCCTTCAGTGGTGGAGGCTTATGATATGGGTTAAAATTAGAGCCACATGATTTCAGCACACATCTTAATGCTTTCAAGGGCAATACTATAATTTCACCAAAACAACATGCCTGCTAGAAGTACATGGGCCGTTTTCAGGCCCATCAGCCCAACTAGATCAACAATTATGGCTAATTTACAGCATAAGAAAGAGAGATTTTAAGCTAATAGCTGTCAGTCAATTCCCTCAAATCAGGAATTAAATAACTAATTTATCTTTTAACCATGGGAATTAGGCCTATAAATACCCTCCCCCCTCTATTAGTCAAAGATAATCAATATTTTCTCCACTAAAAAACTATAATCTTTATTCTAGGTTATTGACTTGAGCGTTTGAAAGTTGTACACTGGAGCCACCTTCAGTGTGAGACTTTTTGCAAATTCCTGGGTGTTTTCGACTATTCAGATCCAGACTCAGGCGATCATAACCGTCCAAATCCAGATTCAGCGACTCCATCCATCCAGTTCAAGATTTAGATCCTGATCAACGATCCGAATCCTTGTTTTCTTCCCTAATAAAAGAACTCATAATCTGATTGCTCCTGCACCAAAATTAGCAGCAACATGTGACATTTTGGCTGAAAGTATGTGTGAGAGAAGGTCTGCTTACCCTTGCTATGGTTTTGATACCATTAAGAGCAACACATACAAAAAAATATATATATACTTTGTTCAGATTCTTAGCCTACATCAAAGGGAATAAGAAGTATTTTCACAACATTATAAAGAGCACTTTATACAGTGCTCACTGGCTTTTCTGTTTTACAAATAGATCGAGTTTTCTAACAGATTATTTGTTGAACTGTTGCATTACTAAGAATATATTGTTATGTTCGTTATTTTCTGAGTCTGTGGCTAAAACATCCTCGATCTGTTTAGTTTGAATCAAATCTTCAGTTGATTCTTTTATATAAACAAGATAATTCTTTAGAGATGATCGAAGGTTCTTTGGTGTGGAGGAGAAAAAAGCTCTCAAACCAACTTAAAGTACTTGCGTCTTTGTGATTTAGCTCACTCACTCTCTCTCCCTCTCTTTCTCTCTCAAATTAGATTGAAATTTGTAATTGCTTTAGTTTGCTTGTTGATGATTGCATTGTGAGATTTTCTGGAAGTAAATTTCTCAAATTTTAATTTGTCGGCTAGTTTGGTTGATTCATTGATGAATCAGAATTTGAAGGGTGAAATGCGTATGTGCATGTCTTGAAATAGACCATTCATCTTATATCAATGAATGTAAATTTGAAGGAAATGTGTGTATGTCTCTTGGAAAACTGCATGCATGTGTGTTTGTCTTCAAATTGACCATTGATTTAATGAATCTTTCTAGCATAATACAACATACAATATGATTCACAATCAAGTTCATTGCAAGTATTTCAATGGGCTAGGGAAAAAAGAAGAGAACTTTTAACTACGGTTCATCTACTGACCATTACACCCACTATTATAGAGACGAATTTCGCTTCAAAATGATACAGTTATGAAGCAAAATGCTCTAAGAAATGACAATTTTAGGCTTAGTAAGGCACAACACCAAATCATACTCTCCATTAGGACAATTTTAAGACCATCTACTGACTTGACATTGATCCCTTTCTCTTTACTTTCAAATTCAAGCCAAAATTACAATGCAACGTTAAGAAGAAACACGAGGACAAAAATTATTATGTTGGAACTAGGAAACCACATTCCAACTCTGTGGCATAGATAATGGCTAAGAGCTCAACAGAATGCATTTCCAGTATCAGTATAAATCACAGCAAAACACAGCGAGGTCATCAAAACTTTATGAATTCAAAAAGATTTTAGGAAAATTTAATAATTTGATGATAAAGTTAAGAGTAATATATGTAGACGACAGTAACCACAAACTAAACTAGCAACTCATTCAAATTATAAATACTTCAGATTCTAGTCAAAATATATCAAAGAGATCCAAATCAATGACAAATTAACACTGAAAAATTTCACAAAAACTTGCATATAACTGGAAAAAACAGCTTAACTAGTCATGTTTTATTTTAAATATAAAGTTTTCATGAAAGTTTAAATAAGAAAGCTTTCAGATGAATCAGATGAATTTATTAACTCTCCTCAAGTCTCTTTAATGAATATGGAATTGTTGGTCTCAACAATTAGTAATTTGGTGAGAGTAAATTTTTTTCTATAACCATCCAATTAACAATATTGGTCTTCTTCTTAAATTTCTCCTATTATATAATGTTGGCAAAAAAGAAGAGTTTTTGGTAAGTGGGAAGCCTAATAAGAATATGTAATCTTTTAGTTGTAGGCTGAAGATTTGCCGATGGCTATGTGTCTCATAATGCAATACCTCCAAGGTGATGGGTTTAGTGTTATTTGTTGACTCTAAGTTTGGTTTGGTGTGTACAAAACATACACTTGTGACTAATAATATTTAGTTAAGATATGAACAGGAGAATAGGGATTCAAATTTCAAATAAGGATTCACAAGGGTTCAGAATCAACTTAAAAAGGAAAGTATAAAAAAACATTGAAGAATATCAAAGAGATTCTCACACAAGAAACATGTGATCAAATCTTCAAGAAGCCAGTAAAGATCAGGTTTATTTACTTCTGTTATTGTGAGGATTTATTATGTGAAAAATTGTTGATTTAATATTGAGTTAAGGAAAGAGTATAAAGTGGACTAACCAAATAACTTTTTTTTTTTGGCAATGAACGGTCGACCGTACCCAAGTACATTTGACTGCAACTAAACAATCAACCACACTTCAAACATTATTCTTGTGCAGTCGACTATCAAACTCTCTACTTCAGGCTAGGAGTTTGACGGTCGACTGCTCCTAGATGCGGTCGACCAAAACCTATACAAAAACATATGTGACATTTCTTTTTCATCGTTTTGGAAAGAAATTATTTTTCACCCTATAAATAGAGGTGAATTCACTGAGTATTCTTAATCCTTTTCAACTCTAATTCTTCTGAACTTAATATTCTATCAACGGCCAGAGAGTGCGCTTTTATTGTTTTCTTAGTCAAGATCGACATAGATCTTGCTTGTTTTTTTTTCTTTTTGCTTCAACGGTTTTGTGGTGCTTATACATAGAAGTCATGTGAGTGTAATATGTTTCTCGGCCTGAATACTGAGAACTCACCGTACAGGGTTTTAAGTATAGTGGAACGCTTGTGGTAAAGAATTGCTACAAGTAGAAAGTGTAGACGTAGACCTGGAGGTGAACCATGTTATATTGTTATGTCCTGCATGCTTACTCTGTTTGCTTTCTCTAATTCTATCTCCTTTACGCATTTATTTTTAATTTCTGCACAATCACCATATTCACCCCAAGATAATTTACAGTGGTATCAGGTGCTTATTAATAGCTTAAACGCTATGAGCAAAAGTTCCAATTGCCAAAATTCCTCCTCTTGAAGAAGGGTAAATTTTAAAAAAACCATTGAACTTTGGGCCATTTAAAAAAAACCGCACTAAGTTTTTTTTATTAAAAAAACCGCACAAAACTATACTTTAAAAAAACACACACTGACAGAGTTAGGGTTAGGGTTAGGATTAGTTCAGGGGGGTTTATTTAAACATATGATTAGTTAAGTGATATTTTTTTAAACACAAATGAAAGATGAACGTGGTTTTTTTTTTTAATTTAGCGTAACGGAAACTTAACTCTGTTAAAGTGAGTTTTTTTAAACTATAGTTGATGCTGTTTATTTCTGGGAGACGTGTGGATGCACCAGGTGTGAGTTCGGACTCAATTTGTATTGAAGGAGATTGCCGCTCGTCTGCCGACCTTCAGTTGACCTTCTGGGACCTACGGTGAGCTCGGAAAGATGTTGAAGGCTGGGCTCGGATCGGAAGGGTCGGATCCGAGGTCTTGTGTACCTGCAGACGGTCCTGAAACACCGGGGTTTATCCCGGCGGCGGACCCTCCGACGCTCTAGTCAGTCTCTGTGAGAGAGTAGCAATAACTAGGTATATTTAAGTGGCAAAAGATTCATTACCTCAAAAGGTGGGTGTGGGTCTAGTATTTATAGAGAATCCCAACCGGGTTTGGTTCCACTTGGGGGCCGGGTCTGGATCCGAAAGCCCATGGGCCTGACGTGGCAGAAGGCCCAGGGAGTTTAGGGCGGACGTGGCGATACCAGGAGTGGTATAGGGCTGACGTGGCGAAACCCTTGGCGGTATTTGGAGCTGACGTGGCCCATCGTGAGCCTCCTGTGCTTCTGGGGGGAATCGGAGGGCCTGGGCTGCGCCAGGTCATCCTTCTGCCCCGCCAGAGAGGGGGGACGGCCTGTGGGACTGTCCCGGATCGGACTTCGAGGGCTACTGAGGCTCGTCGGTACGAGGAGGCCAGTACTGTGAGGGCAAACAGGAGGTTCGGCGCCGACCCTGAAGTGGTTCGGGGCCGAGCTAGATAGCTATTTTTACCTTTTCGAGTGAGAACTGTATTGGGCCCTGGTTGGGCCTCAGGCCATTTTTACCCTTTCACACAAGCCCCCCACTCCTGCAGGGGTGCGGGAGCAAGCCTTGGGGGAGTGCTCATGGTTGTGGAAAAAATGGGAGGACGACTCACAGGGCCTTCTTGGTGGGGTTGTCCTGAGGCTTTGACCGGACCTCGAGCTTGTCGAGGGTTTATGGGTAGGCGAAGGCGATGGCGAACCGTCGGTATCTTCCGGAGAAGAGTACCCTGGTGCCTGCCAGAACCTCGAGAGGACGAGGGTTTATGTGTCGACAAGGGTGATGGCGAGCCGTTGTTTCTTCCTGAGAAGAGTACCCGGGTGCCAGACCGGACCTCGAGCTGGCGAGGGATTATGGGCCGGTAAGGGTGAAGGCGAGCCGTTGTTTCTTCCTGAGAAGAGTACCCTGGTGCCAGACCGAACCTCGAGGTGAGGGGGAATTATGGGCTGGTAAGGGTGATGGCCAGCCGGTGGATCTTCCAAAGAAGAGTACCCAGGTGCCAGACCGGACCTCGAGCTGGCGAGGGATTACGGGTCGGTGAGGGTGAAGGCGAGCCGTTGTTTCTTCCTGAGAAGAGTACCCTGGTGCCAGACCGGACCTCGAGATGAGGGGGAGTTATGGGCTGGTAAGGGTGATGGCCAGCCCGTGGATCCTCCGAAGAGGGGTGCCCTGGTGCCAGACCGGACCTCGAGCTGGTGAGGGGATTATAGGTCGGGCCGTTAGGGGGCGAACCGTTGTGCCTTGGGGTTGTTTGAGTAGGGTAGTCTGTTGTTTTCGCGGAGCATTTGGGGGCGCCCTGGGATCTGTGCAAGATTCCCATTTCCTAGGTGCGTTAATGGCGCCGCCTAATAAATGTATGGCGCATGGTCTTCCGTCGTTTGGTTTTCCCCATGTCATAAAGGCCGGCCCCTGGGGGAGGCTATAAGTACCCCCTCCCTCTTTCTCGTTGTGGTTCAGATCAAAGCAAGGGTGGTCTGTTTGGCCCTTAAAGGTGTCTGCTTCGGCGGACGCCTGTCTCTTGATAATTTTTACCCCCGGTAGCGTTGTAGAGGTAGTTTCTTTGTCGCCCGATCTTCTCTTGGATCTGATGGTCCTGATGTGGCGGCCAGATCCAGGGGGGATCCGGGTGAGAGGGATGACGACCGAACTTCGAAGGGTGAGCAGTCTGCAACTGTGGGGGTTCTATCCTTCCGAGAGGGATGAAGGGCGTTCCGGGCCGGTTGTTTGCAACTGCGAAGGTTCCGTTGCTGGAGTAGGCTGGACTTTTGCAGTTGCATCAACTGGCTCGGAATGGAGCACTTCTTTCGGCCTTCGGGTGTTGATCTGCTTTTGACCGGGGTGCTTGCCGAGGGGGGCGTCTTGAAGCTTTGGGCCCCGGGTAGATGAGTAGTTCTCCGATTGGAGGCTGACTATTCTGCGTCCCAATAGGGCTCCAGGTTGAGGCAGTTTCTGTCTCACCCGGGAACAGTTCGGGTCTTCGGCCGATGACGCTGTAAGCCCCGAGCTGCTCGCGGGTGAAAGGGGAACCGACCCAGTCTCAGAGCCCGGGGCGTCTGTCTGAGGACGGCGCCTTAAATCTTAAAAATAAAAATGTTCCCTCCTCCGAATACTTCTTCCGCGCTGGCCTCCTTGACTGGCTGCCAGCCTGTCAATGGATGATGTCAGCGTCGCACATTTTGACGATGTGGCGCGAATTCTTAGGCGGCAGTTGCATGTCAGATAGGTGAACAGTACTCGCGGGAATCGAGGAGTCGCTTCTATCTCCTATAAATAGTCCCCCCTCTCCCCTATCTGTCCACTCCTTTCTTTTTCAAAATAAAATTTTTCCACACTTCAGCGCTCATCTTCGCGTCTTGCTGTACCAGGCTTGCCCTTCCAAAGTAACCCCAGGTGAGTTAGCAAGTCTACTTAGTCTAGGCATAGATGGACAGGGCTCAGTCCGGCTCATCAGCGTCGACGTCTAGGGGGGAGGTGGAGCCTATCTCTGACTCGACGTCCTGGGAGGAGCCCGTACTCGAGGATGAGTCAGTGTACGTTGACGAGTCTTCTGACACGGCTTCGTGGGAGGAACCGGTGGTTGAGGAGGCAGCACATGGTGCGAGGCGGTCGCGCTCTCGTTGTCCCTTCGTGGTGGAGAGCAGTGAGTCGGAGGAAGCGACTGATGGTTCGGACGGCGTCCGTGTCTTGGAGTCGGCTACCGAGGGTGAGAGAGGCGAGGGCGGCATTGTAAGGAGATCCACGGTTCCGGGGGCAGGTCCGAGTTCCATGCTGACTGGTCGGGGGCCCTTATTCACTCCCTCGCCGGAGCGACCCGAGAAGAGGAAGAAGGCTCCGAGGAAGGTAGGGTTGGGGACTGGTGGCTCGAGCCAGGGGACAGGTTCGCCCGCGCAGCCGAAGCATTTCCGTCAATATCCTGACGACCTATCCGACCAGGAGCTCTTTGGTGTACAGGCCTCTTCGCCGAGTCGGACGAGAGTGTTGATGGACGCGATTCTGACCGCCTTGGATGGCGGGGATTTGGAGGTCTTGCAGCTGGCGTACCACATAGGTCCTAGTTACGAATTGATGCTGCCGAGCTCTACTCTTCGCCCGACCGATCCCCTGTCTGCGTGGTATTGTGTCTTCCCCGTGGACGCGTTTATTTCTGGACTGAGGCTGCCGGTCCATCCGTTTGTTCGGGAAGTGTTGAACTGGGCCTCCTTGGCGCCGATGCAGTATGGGCCGAACTCTTGGAAGCAGATAATCAGTTTTGTACTGATGTGCGAGGAACAACGGGTACCCCTGCGTTTGAACGTGTTCCGAGCGATGCTGATGATTGGTTCGGTGGCCGAGGGGGTTTACTATATTTCCCCCCGGAGCAGGAGGAAGGTTGTTCATAGCCACCCGGACTCTATCAAGGATTGGAGGAAAAAATATCTGGTGATCCGGAGTGAAGAGCCCTGGGACATTCCGACTCGATGGAACTACTCCAAGCCGAGTTATCCTGCGCCGGGGCAGGGGGATCTGACGGTCGAGGAGTGGGGGTTTGTCGAGCGTCTTCGTTTGTCCCCTAGTATTAATTGGACGAAGGTGACGGAGGTTCGCCTGGCGAGCGTTGGACTGAGCCCCGCCGTTCTCCGTATGTAGTTGTTTCTTTTTCCTCGATCCTTTCGTACATTCTTGCTCATTGCTCTTAATGGTTTTTTTCTGCAGATATGGATGAGGCATCGATCCAAGCAAGGCGGCTCGCCATGAAGAAGGAAAATGCCGAGAAGAAGAAGGCGGAGGCGGCGAAGAGGCCGAGGGAGCCGCCCCTTGTTATCTCGGAGGTACCGCTCGAGCCGAGGGCTAAGAGGACTCGTTCGGAGACGGGCAAGGGGGGTGCCCCTTTGAGGGGTAAGGGCCCGGCGAGGGCATCCGATCTTGACAAGGGGAAAGGTCCCTTGGTAGGGGTCGAGGAGGAGGACCCGGTGGTGGAGTTGTTGCGGCAGCGGTGGGCGCCGGACTGGTCGGTTCGGATGGGCGACTGTCTGACCGAGGAAGCCCAGGCCGTAGAGGTGGTGGAGAAGCTGGCAACGCCTCGTGATCGCCAGTTGATGGAGAACGAGCCCGTGGAGGTGGCATTCACGCGCCTGGCGCAGGCCACCGTGTCGGTAAGCTCGTCGACCTCCTCCTTTCCGTTTGGTCTTGCCTCAGGAGTTTTCTTCTTATCCGCTTCTTTCGGCTGCAGGCTTGTATGCAGGGAGCTAATGTGAAGAATCTCTACGAAGCGTCCCTGTTACAAGAGCGTGCTCGGGCGGACAAGAGCGGACGAGAGACGAAGGAGATGCGGATCGAGCTCGAGGGTTCGCGTCAGAGGGAGCAGCAGATGAAGCTGGAGCTCGAGGCCAAGGACACCGAGTGGGGGAAGAGGGTGGCCTCCTTGAAGAGGAAGTTTGCCAAGGAGAAGGGGGAGTTGATAGCTGCGTTCGCCAATGAGAGGAAAGAGCTGACGGATGCGGGCCAGCAGATGGTGATAGCCGCCCAGGATGAGTGTTACGCGAAGGCGCTCAGTCACGTGAGGCATTTCTATCCGACCCTCGATCTGTCGAACTTCGAGTACGCCATGGAGATTGATGGGACCCTGAAGGTTCCTGCCGGAGAGGGGCTCGTTGACAACCCGGCCGTTGATCGTTCTGTGAACCCGATCGACGCCGAGGAGGGAAATCGAGTTGTATAGTTTTGTCTTTCTTTCTTCTTTCCTCCTTTCGATTGTATTTGCCTCCCGCGGACTGGCCCCCGCCTTTTCGTGTATATATATAAAAAAGTAATTCGGACTTGCCAAGGGTTTCGACGCCGGTCGTTTCCGGATCTCCCCGCTTATGTGCTTCGAGTTGGCTTACTTCGTAGGTTGCGGCTTCCCTTCCCGAGGTGGGCCCCCGTCGTTCTGACGTGGCGTGCCGCTCGAGACGAGGGGAGTATTTCTGTAACGGCCTTTGCCCCGGTTGACAGTATATAAAGTGATGAAGGGGATGTGGCTCGGCCTTATTGTTTCGCGAGGAATTGGAGTGGGGCGAGGTGACGCCTTGGGGGTCGACCCCCTAACCGGGTATTAGGTCGGGTCTGCCGAGGCGTTTGGAGTACGATGCAACGAGATTTCCTTAGTATAAGATAGGGGGGGCCGCTAAAAACGGTCCTATACAAAGGAAAGCTTTACAACAGGTTTACTTCTAGTTAAGTTAAAGTCTAGGCTTGCTCTTTGCAGGAGTTCACTGGGTGCTAGGCGTCAAGGGGGAACCTCTCTGGCTCGACGGTAGGTCCGGGGGTAGGGCCGTCCTTCTTAGGTTTGAGCATGACGGCGTTGGGGGGGAACATTGCTCCTCCGTCGATGGTCATGCAGTACGACCGCGTTGCTTCTTGGCTGCCTCGGACGACGCCGACCCCGTGTGGGGTGGAAGATTCGAGCTCCGAATGGTAGGCCGAAGGCATCGTTTGGAGGGAGCATAATCTGGATCGGCCGAGTATGGCGTTGTAAGCTGTCTTGGCGTTGTGACAATCCCTTCTAGCTCGATAGGGATGTCGTAAAACCCATGTTAGGTGTATTCGGCCGGTTGGAGCTTGCCTCTAGGTAACTTCAGTTTCTCGAAGGCTTTGAGGGAAAGAATGTTCACCGAGCTGCCGTAGTCGACAAGGATCTGGCGAACTTCACACTTAGCCATGCGGAGGCTAATGACGAGGGTGTCGCAGTGGGGGAGGCGAACGCCTTCGAGGTCCTCCCCTGAGAATGAGACTGGCGCGGTTTGTAGCTCGGGAGAGGGATCGTCTTGGACAGTATTCATCTCTCGGAGG
Organism: Hemerocallis citrina; assembly: GCA_017893485.1. Classification (NCBI taxonomy): domain Eukaryota; kingdom Viridiplantae; phylum Streptophyta; class Magnoliopsida; order Asparagales; family Asphodelaceae; genus Hemerocallis; species Hemerocallis citrina. The sequence goes on along the minus strand of CM030363.1, from coordinate 125,872,952 downwards.
AAGTCTTTTCGGAAAGTATTTGATTCCCCTCCTATTAGCCCTCCATGGGCTCAATGTAAGATAAAGGGTGTGTCCGCGGCTCCCTCGGACTCGGGATCCCGACCCGGTATGCGGCTCGGAGGGGGGTTCGGGGGCGAGTGTATCCCGCTCCTAGTATCTCGTCGACCCCGCGGGACTTCTCGGGTGAATTCTCGGAGGTATCCTCTGGAAATGAGTTCCTCAATCTCGTCTTTCAGGGCCCGGCATTGATCTGTGTCGTGTCCATGGTCTTGGTGGAAGCGGCAGTAGAAGCGCTGATCTCGGTTCTTGCCGTTGTTAGGTCGGGGAGGTAGTCGAACAATGCCTTTGTCTTCGATTTCTAGGAGGATGGCGGATATGTTGTGCGTCAAGGGAGTGTATCTCTCGAAGCGGGGGACCGGCGGGACCTTCTTCATGGCCCCCGGGTCCCTCGGAGCTTTCTTCGATGGTTCGACTTCTTCGGTCTTCCGCTTTCCCTTCCCGGTGTCATCCCTGGTATCTTCGGGGTTAAGGGCCTCTTCTGCCCTAATGTATTTCTCGACCCTACCGAGGAGGTCGGGGAAGTCGACGGGGGGGTTTCTTCGCCAGAGAAGCCTTCAGCTGTCCGTGACGGACGTTGTGTCGGAATGCCGCTGAAGCGACGCCCGGGTCGAGGGAGGAGACCGACCTTGCCTCAGCGGTAAATCTCCGGACGAACACTCTGAGTGATTCCCCCTCTAACTGTTTGAGTCCGAGTAACGAGGCGCTGGTCCTTTCGGTCTTCCGGCTGGTGACGAAGTGGGCGAGAAAATTGCCCTCGAGTTGGTCGAAGGAGTAAACGGAGCCAGGGGCGAGCTTCGAGAACCACTCACGAGCGGGACCCCGAAGGGTGGCAGGGAAGGCTCGGCATAGCAGGGGATCCGAGGCGCTGTGAATCATCATGAGGGTTTTGAAACCCCCATGTGATCAGCAGGATCTCCCTCGCCGTCGTAGGTCTCGAACTGAGGGGGTCGGAAATTCCTGGGTATTTCTGCTTGGAGGATGGGGGTGGAGAAGGGAGGACGGACAGGTCTGTACCCCTGAGTCGCTCTTTGGCCGCCGTCCCCTATGTGATCGAGGCGATCCTCCATCCCTTGTAGGCGCCTTAGGAGAACGTCATCATCCTCAGGCTGGATTATTGAAGGGCGGGATGCGATGGCTTCGGCGTCCGACCCTGCTTGGGAATGAGGGGTTTCTTCCCTGGGGGTCCGTCGAAGGGCTCCCAGAATTTCTCTTCGGAAGTCTTGGAGCTCCTTGTGAGTGACGGGGGCTCCCTCGACTTGGTTTGGTTGGTCCGAGGGTTGTCTTCCGACTCGGCTGAGCGCGGATCTTCGTACCTCGGGCGGCGGTCTCGGACGGTTCGGGACCGGGTTGGAAGCGGCCCTTCCCCTGCTGCGGGTAATCCTGCGGTTGAGGATTATTCTCCGGAGGTCGGGCTGGGCTGGCCGGCCGACGCTCCTTTGGGACTCCCGAGGGAGAGCCTTGTGTTTCGACGTGCGTGGCCTGGCTTTATCAGTGGGTGGGGGCGAGTCCCGTTGGTTGACGGAGGAAGCAGCCCCCTTGCCTTTGGAGGCCATGAGGATTCGGCTGTCGATGGCCTTTGAGGGTCTGGGTCGGATCGGCTTCTGGAGCAGCGTTTCCCACAGACGGTGCCAACCTGATGCTGTTTATTTCTGGGAGACGTGTGGATGCACCAGGTGTGAGTTCGGACTCAATTTGTATTGAAGGAGATTGCCGCTCGTCTGCCGACCTTCAGTTGACCTTCTGGGACCTACGGTGAGCTCGGAAAGATGTTGAAGGCTGGGCTCGGATCGGAAGGGTCGGATCCGAGGTCTTGTGTACCTGCAGACGGTCCTGAAACACCGGGGTTTATCCCGGCGGCGGACCCTCCGACGCTCTAGTCAGTCTCTGTGAGAGAGTAGCAATAACTAGGTATATTTAAGTGGCAAAAGATTCATTACCTCAAAAGGTGGGTGTGGGTCTAGTATTTATAGAGAATCCCAACCGGGTTTGGTTCCACTTGGGGGCCGGGTCTGGATCCGAAAGCCCATGGGCCTGACGTGGCAGAAGGCCCAGGGGGTTTAGGGCGGACGTGGCGATACCAGGAGTGGTATAGGGCTGACGTGGCGAAACCCTTGGCGGTATTTGGAGCTGACGTGGCCCATCGTGAGCCTCCTGTGCTTCTGGGGGGAATCGGAGGGCCTGGGCTGCGCCAGGTCATCCTTCTGCCCCGCCAGAGAGGGGGGACGGCCTGTGGGACTGTCCCGGATCGGACTCCGAGGGCTACTGAGGCTCGTCGGTACGAGGAGGCCAGTACTGTGAGGGCAAACAGGAGGTTCGGCGCCGACCCTGAAGTGGTTCGGGGCCGAGCTAGATAGCTATTTTTACCTTTTCGAGTGAGAACTGTATTGGGCCCTGGTTGGGCCTCAGGCCATTTTTACCCTATCACAATAGTTTTGTGCGTTTTTTTTTTATAAAAAACTTAGTGCGGTTTTTTAAATTGGCCCAAAGTTCAGTGGGTTTTTTTTAAAATTTACCCTCCTGAAGAATTGTACACATCAGAGTCATCCAACTCTGATGAACCAAGTCTCACATGTTCACCTTACTTTGATAATGCTATGATTGGAAAGTTAGTATGTCTCATTTTTTTTTGCAGATGTTTGGAGAAGAAGTATGGAATGTTGCGTGAACAAAATAGATATCCGTGTCAGTCATGGAAAGATGGCCTTCATAAAGGCTGAACTATCACTAAAGACTGCAAACTCCAAAGCCATGATGGCACTTTATGCATGTTTGAACAATGAAGAACTTATGAGGTGTGGGTGCAACTGTAAAACAACTTATGAAATTTAGAACAATGTGCTAAAACATCATGAAGGAACCGTATCTGAGGTAAAAGCCAAAGTTACTTTATTGTTTATATGTTTGTTGCTTTTCGTATGATTCTAGGAGAAAATGTAGACCAGATGCTAGCTCGTATTGATATTATCACCCATGAATTTAAGAGCTTAGGTAAGGGGTTAGATAATGACCGAAAGGTCGGAAAACTCATAAGCTGTCTTACACCTGAATGGGATAGCAAAGCTGTTGCATGAGGAAGACGCTCGAAGAGAAGGAATTCGACTGCTATACTTTTCAAGATAAACTGGAAACGTATGAGATGGAGATGGCAGAAACAAGAAGATACCATGTAACCCATGTTCCCGTCTGTACGTATTTTCTATGTATTTCTGTATTTCAATTCTTTATAAATTCTTTTTCACTCTTAAATTCATTTTTATTCATTTTGGATTTCCTAGTAGAGTTCTTTCTAAACATTAAATGTATTTGTAGTTATTTCCAAATGATTTATATTTTAACAAGAATCTTATTTTATTCTAGAAGTTTGTTTCTTTTCCTATTGAATTTATTAAATTTTGAATTTAAGCCCAAACCAGCCTGTAATTTATTTAGTTATTTATTTTTGAAGCCCACATTTTAAATCCTAATCCATTATATAAATTGTGTACTTAATTTGTATAAGCTCACAACTCAAGCTCATCCTCTATTATATTATTGTTTTGACTATTAAATTTTGAGTAAGCCCAAAACCAATATATATTCTAAAACCCAAAGATGAGCCTACAATTTAGATCTAAGCCCAAATCATATTGGATCCTAACCCAAACCCACATTTTAAAACCACTACCGAAAACCCAACCAGATCCAATCATCTCTCATAATTGCAGCCACTTTCTCCTAATTACTGCCCATTATCTCTTCTAGTAACCCCCATAATCAATACCCACTATAATATTAATATATTATATTATTATAAAACCCTCCGTACTATTTCTCTCTCCCCGACTCTCTCTCTTTCCTCACTGTTTCTTCTTTTCCCTTTGTTTCTCTCTCCCGAAACAGAGCACTCCTGCCTCCCTCTCCCTTGATTCGAACCCATCCCACCCGCCCTTGCGCGCACGCTCGACCACCAGCAAAGCACCTCCACCTCGACACCGCCCTCCAGTCCCCGAGCAACTTCTCCCCGTCCGTGCCTCACCATTGCTGCCTCCATCACCTCCTTCCTCTCACCAATGACGAGCTCCACCTTCAGCCGCCCCTTGTCACTGCTTCCGTCTTCAACCTCCGAACGCCTCATCAACGGCAACCTCGCCTTCCTCTGAAGCCACCACTGACTGCCATTGCCTTGACCCTCGAGCTCTCCTCCGCCGCGGTGCAGTCACCACCCCTCGTCACCATTCTCCATCTCCTTGTCCTCCATCGCCACCACCGGTGACTTCCGCCAGTGCTAAGCCCCTCCATCACCGACCTTGCTACTGCACTCAACCCCCGACGTCTCCCTCCTACTGCCTCGCCATCGCCTACAACGTCTAGCACCATCCTCGACCGTTGCTCCTCCTGCCATGTTATCGACCACCACAACCGAAAATGCCCTTGCTGCCTGCCTCCTCCAGAGCCCCGAACACCACTCTCTCTCCTCGCAACCACCGGAGCACCACCGCTATCAAGCCCACCGGAACCCATTATCCTCCTCATCGACCTCCACCATCACCAGCTACCCCTGAACACCACCCACTATCGTCATCCTCCTTGCCATCCCTCCTCATCAATAGCAGCACTCCCACTGAGCCTGCCTTTAGCCTGCAGTCGAGCACCGGTAGCCACCAGCCCCGACCTCCCCTTGCTATTGCTCCGGTCCCCTACCTGCAGCCCCTCCTTCAAAACCGCCGCAGCCAACCCGAAGCTCACCGCCTTGCTGCCACTATTTTAGCTGTCGTCGCCCTTGCTGTGTTGTTGTCGTTGCTTTTGTCATCGAAGCTCGTCATGTGCACGTGTTTGCGGTGTACCTTGTTTGCACATGTGTTCGCCATATCCATCGTATGCACGTGTTGCCATTGGGACTCTCGTCTAGTGATTCTTTTGTGTTCGAAGTCGTCACCAATAAGGCAAGCATCTCTTGTACACTCTTTTTATTTCGTGCAAGCATTTCCTTTGAAATCCGGCAAGTAGTTATTCATTTGAATATCGTATTTAATCAAATTCCATTATCGATTCATTATTTTCTTGATAATACCATGTTGTTAATTCATAGACATTTCATCGTGTTGTTGTTATCGATATAAATTTTGAACCATAAATTTATCATATATTGAACATTCAAATATGCTGCCTTGTCGTTTGCCCGAGTTTGTACTGAGGTTTCGACCCAGTTCCTAACATCGAAACTTAAAACCTTATACATAGGAATTGTAGCACACTGATTCTTGAATTTGAAACATCTTACAGATTCTCAATCTGATTTATAGACTGTAAGTTATCACTATTTTAGTACTGGCATGTTATAATTTTCAGAACCGAGACTGTGCACAAAACCCGTAAAGAATTGATTGATCGACCTAGCTTATTTAAATATAATGTATCGTGTGAATATGCGCTAGAACCGACAGAGAGTCTACTTTCTAGAATCTCTGATGGAATCAGATTTTCATTCCCATAGCAGCGGAAAAGTGAATTTGAGTACCGATGGGTGCTGCGGTCCAGAGCCTGCATGGTTATGTTTTTACATATAAACCCAATATTTTTCATAATTAATGAATTGAACCAAGTATATTTCATGTATTATACAACCTTGATATCTTCTTGACAGTGTATTAATACTACCGTTCTCATCGATTGTACCCATTGCATAATTATTGATACCACCGTTCTCATTGATCATATTGATTGCATATCCATAATTGATCGTAATAAAATGATAACAAGCCGGGGTAACAAGGGTAAGACTTAGTAGTGGATTATATAGGAGAGTGTACTTGGAAGGGGGCCCATGTTTTTCATATTGACATGTTATTGTTTTTATCGAATGATTGCGATTACTGACTACACTATCTCAATTTATCGTGTATTGTATCGTGTATTGTTTATTGATCATTAAATATTGTTATTGCAAGATCCAAGTACATGATTCTGTAGAATTCACCACTATACTTGATTGTATGTACCCGAACCTGTGGTATGGGACGCATGATTGCGTGTATTAGATAAACTGATAAAATATTGATAGATATAAGATTAACGTTGAACATTGACACCGATAACCAAGTAATGATTCTTGAATACTGATTCTTGATATTGACTCCTGATACCTGATCATGTGACCGAGCATTGTTACTGATAACTGTATTATTGACTATTGACTTATTGATATTGATTATTGGTCGTCAATTACTGATTATTGACTATTGTTTATCGACAACCGTTATCGATCATTAATTATCGAATATTATTTACTGATTATTGACTATTATTTATCGACCATCACACCACCGATTGTTGACTTTTGATCTTGTTATCGTTTATCATTTATTGACTCTGATATCATTCTAATTTCTTGCTCTTGTTATATAATCCTTTATTTCTTACACTGCTTGCTACTACTTGTCGCTTGAAGCTTGCACTAACGGGTATTCTCCACCTTTCTTTTGAGTTATTATTTGTACATGTACTGGTGATGAGATACTGAAGAACTTGACAAACTGCTATTGCATTATGGATCCTCGGAATTCTGTAAGTTCTTGTATCCCATATATTGGTTATTGGATTGTACTCTTGTTTATGTGATTATTATCGTATTGTTGAGCTTACTAGCATTGCACAACTTATGGATGATATGAGTTGGCATACTTATATCATTCGCCGGGCCTCCGTTACATGATCGTGTTTCCGTATAATGAGAAGCAGGGCATGACATACCAGTAAAACATTGAGATTATTCCTAAAACTGAATAGAAGACCATAGCTCTGAAAGAAACAACAAACAAAATCAGAATAAAATCACGAACAATATGATGAAGAAATTGCACTGCTGACTAAACACATGAAAAAATATGGTAGGTTTCAGGGAGGAAGAGACAAAGACAAGGAGGATGTGTGTTACAAATGCAAGAAGTCAGGACACATCCGTGCAAACTGTCCTCTCTCTCAAGATAGGAACAAGGCTTACAGTCAAATTCCAAGATACATAAAGCAGGCATTAAAGGCAACATGGCTCAATTCAGACTCAAGCGATAATGATGATAAACAAGCACTCAACGACTTTGGGTTCATGACTATTAGAAATGGTGAAGGGAAATCACCAATCCAAGAAGAGGTAATCGAAGAACCCACTTATGATGAATTGGTAGATATTTTTAATGACATAAAAGATTATGCAAAAAACTTAGTCATGAGTTGAAACAATATAAGCGAATATCTACTGAATCACATGACTCATGTATTACTAAAAACAAAAAGTTGAAAGATGCAAACTTGTTGATTACCAAAAAAATTTGAGTTATTTAGGAAGGACCATGATTTATTGATAGAAGAAAAATGAATGTTTAAAAAAACATATTGAAAAATCTCTGGCAATAAATATTTAAAACCTAAAGCAAATTTATGAGGAATCTGCCTATATTGCTAAACTCATTGATGATCTTAATGAATGCAAAAAGAAGTGTGATGAAGTAGTGGAAGGTTGTAAAGAAGCCCTAGAACAGAATTGTAACACCCCACAAAATAGTATATAACTATTTTTCATATTAATCTGTGCACGTTTAAGAATTGCACGTGATTATATATTTTTTTCCATAATTATTATTCTAATTGAGAAATTTCAGATATATTAGCTATTCTGAACTCGATAAAGATAGTTTCAGGATATCTTCTAAATTAAATTTTGGTTATTATCCCGATTGTTTTATCAAGACAATTTTTGGGAATAATAATAGTTTTCATCAAATATATTTTTATATTCAACAAATAAATATTTTATTTGTAAGCATGTGTTTATATATCGATATATCGTTGGAACGTATATTGGATTGTCTATGATATATGCATTTATAATTAATTGAAATGTGTATATGTCCATATATATTTTGTAATCTAAATACTTGAACGTATTTTTCTATATATAGACATATAAACATGATCATACACTGTTTTGCATTAGGTTTAGGGTTTGTTTGACCTAGGGTTATGTAACCCTACATCATGATTGTGTTTGGATGTGATTTGACGAGATCCAAGGGTCTCAAGTTTGCCATGTGATAAGTTTCATGAAGAGATGATAACAAGCTTGAACTTTCTAGGACCTTGATGTGTTGGATACAATCACAACCCATCATTCCCACTCAACCCCCACACCCCATCTCCACCCTCCATCCCCTAGGAGGGCCAACCCTCCTCCCCCACTCTCCCCATGTCTATAAATCCCAACTCATTCACTCCATTCTTCACTTTTTTCGCTTCTAGTTCAAAAAAAAAGGAAAAAAAAGAAGAATAAGAAAAGAGATTGAAAGATTAGGGAGTGTTTAGTTTAGCTAGAAACATTTACCCTTGGTTGTAGGTTGTGATCAAGTGGAATCAAGCCTAGCAGAAGGAGAGGAAGTCTTGAAGGCAAAAGCTTGTTGTTCTTGCATTTCAACTAAAAAAGGGTGGGTGTTCTTCAACTCATGTTATGTTTGAACTTAAAAATTTATAACTTGAAAATGGCTCAGAATATAGACTTAAAATTTTTATGGAATGTTCTAATATGAGTTTAGAGCATACTCTAATTTTTTTCATATTTTTTTGGGTTCATTTAGTAGCTCAACAAAAAATTTCTTTTCGGAACAACGAACAGTGAAAAAACTGTGTAATTCCTTGTTTTGAAGTGAAGTTGGAGAATTCATATTATGGAATTGGTAAGGTATCTTGAGCTAAAAATTGTACTGGAGGTACCTGGATATGTTAACAATAGTCATTCCGAATTTCAGATTTTTCTAAATTTTTTTGATATATTTAAGAATTATGTTTGGTCAACTGGTCCAGAGACAAGAACTGGCTCTGCTCTGTTTCAAAGGTGGAATTCAATAAATCATAACTATTTTATGGTACATAGTATTGCAATAAAATTTATACTGTGACATATAATATATGCCTAGATTATGTATCTAAAATTTCAGAAATTATAGAAAACAATTGATGGGTTTTTTAAAATTAGTTTGTAAAAGGAGGTTTGGCACACTGCCTGAAAACAGAGAAGTTTTTCTACTAGATTCAAAAAGCTATAACTCCTTGCATATTTTGAATCCTGATGCAAGTTTTGGATACATTAGACTTATATATATCTAGTTAATGAATACAAAATTTTATAAGTATTGGACTTATGGTTGAATTGATATTGAATTTTGAATAAACCATGTTCAGTTTCAGTTCAGATTTAGTAGGTCTGTGCACTTGATCTTTTCTGGAACTGTGTGTTTGGAATCTGAAAGAATGACCAACTAGAGCCTTGTAGTAGAGAGTCTTAGATTTCCAAAAAATTTAGAATCATGAAATTTCAGTTTGTATATTAAAAGATATGATTTTACTAGGTTCTAGACAGAACCAGTCCAAGTAGAAGACTATGTTTTTGTAGAGTAAGATAATTTTCTTGTGCACGCCGGATGCAAATAGGGGTTTTATAGTGCTTTAATGGATGAATTTGAGGATGTGATCAACTAGAGAGTTATAGTAGACACACATAACTTTCCATAAAATCTAGGCTCATGTAATTCCGATAAGTGAGCGAGTTGTTATGACATCGGCAAGAAGCAGCGGATGTGAGTCATATTAGCATGTATGAGAATTTGTGTTTTATAGCCCTGTGTGGTTAGGATATGAGGAATTGATTAACTAGAGAATTGAAGTGGACACTCTTAGAGCCAGTTTCTTCATTGTTCAGAAAGAGCTACGCTTTCCAGAGAGTATTAATTCATGAAATTCCAGTTTGTGGATTAGAAGCTATGAATGTTTCTAATAACTGGACAAATTCAATCTTAGTAGTAGTTGTATATTTTTTGACAAAAAGTCAAATTGTTCTACACCTAAGTCTTGGACTTGTGTGTAGTAGTATTTATATGTTTGGAATACTTGATTCTATCATGTGTTAAGTGTGTTAACATGTGTATGATGGTTTGAGTTTGATTAAGTTATTTTGGGGGATCGTCTAGGGTAAAGTGCTACCTTACAATGATCAACCCTTAGACTAGAATTGATTTTCCACCTCGAGGAATAATGATTTTTTCTGTGTGCCGTCAGATCGTTTACCAGAGAAGGTTGGCCGCGGTCGGGATACTGGATGCGATCCGTGTCAGAGGTGGTGGCGAACGATGAAGATTGGGTCACCCGTGTTTGGGTAGCTATACCAGGTCTGATCCATTACTAACCTAGTTATTACTGAAATTAATTATTATTTGTATTTTGATGCCCTGAGTCTGTCAATGGCCGGGTGTTTGTTTTTGTGTATGTTTACCTTTATTCACGGATTTAAGGCATCCCTTGGGCGCCGATGTACTGCTTGCTGAGGGTCACGGGCCGGGGATATTGGTCGAGGACTTATGGAGGTGTTGGCAATTGGTGAATATCGATTCACCGTGATTAATTACTATTTTGACAGACCAGTCAGGCTCAATCATTGTTTCAAATACCGTGCCATTTGAATATACAACATTTTTTGGAAACACTGTTAATTAATTATTTTTTCTTGCCGCTTGAAGACCAAGTTGGTGTTAGGGGTGATACCCTATAATCCGATTTGTTCTAAGGGCCAGCACTAGGTGATGATAACCAGGGTTGTCTCTTCCTGTCGTAGGGATACGTGCTGAGTTTGCGGATCTCACTCGATTAATTCCCGAAGTGCCATGGTAAGGAGCAGGAGGGTTTCCTGTCGGATACGGGGAAAAGACCCTCGAGTCCATCATGTTCTAAGTTGGTGATGAATGGGCCATAGGTGGGGTTCCCTATGAGTCTTCGGCGCTATTTGGTACGAAGTACCTTGTAGTTCGTCACGGCTTTTGGTGAGATGATTCAGACCCGGATTGGGGCACTACTACGTGTTTGCAGTAATGGGACTAGACAAAAATGTAGACCTCACCAGCCACGTTTTGTATTGGGAAAGGTTGAGTAGAAAAGTAGAATGTAATGCCTAACGAGGGTTCGAAATCCTGAACTGGAGAAGACGGCTTGATTTGGAGCGTATGTAGTATGGGATGCATACGTTTCCAAAGTCTTGCTGACATTAGATTAAGTGCATCTGTTATTTCATCTGTTTTCTCTGCAGTAAACTTTGGGTCATGACATACACTGACACTAGAAAATTAGGATGCACGTTTTTGTTTTCATCAAAGACTGCTTGTGATTGCAAGTTGGAGATCGCTGTTTCTTATCAGCATTGTGTTAGTAAATGTACTGGCGTGCCCACTCAATTAGGTGCAGGGAGTCGGATCGCGAATGCAGGAAGACTCAGGACCAGCAGAGCATCAAAAGGGATTGTCAAGAGTACCTTCCGTCGTTATAGCAATTGCAGAACTATCAGAGTAGCGCAGCGGAAGACTCAAGCCGCATAGCACATCTCAGGAAAGCAGATTGATCACTCGGTAGAATTCCAGTGAGGATCGGTTGAGTACCATTCTGAAGGGCAGGCGATAAATGTCTAAAGTAGTAATTGTAATAAGTTAGGTAATTTGTATTCCTTGTTCAAAATAAGATGATGATGTAATAACTTTGATGGCAATAAAAAGTTTTTTTTAAAATTTTTTTATTTTTACTGTGTTGAGATGCATTTGAAGGCAAAGATTCTGGTTGTGTCACGAATGTCTGATAACGGGGATCTGGGGCATTACAAAGTGGCATCAGAGCTGACTTCAAATTGCAATCTAACACATTAGGAAATTTGACTTAAAATGTCGTATAGTTTTGTTTGGTTCGGATTGTATGATGATCAAAACCATAATTGTTTCACATTTTCCACTTATGTTTATGATCTTCCCTATATCCAGAACTAACCATGTGTGTTTTGTTTCTTTGATGATGTCCAGAAGAATTAGAAACAACCACTGTGGAATATCTGAGGGTGAGGGCAGTAGGACCAACGACACCGACTTCAATGTTGAAGCAGAGTTTACCCGTGTATACCAAATGATTGGAAAATTCGTCAAATCAAGTAGGAACTCAATACCACAACCTGGTGCTCAAGGAAGGAACTAGGAGAATAACGAAGCCGACCCTGTCAAATTGGCAGAATCTTTTCAGAAGATGAAGCCGCCTATCTTCGAGGGCCAGGCAAATCCAGATGCGCCTGACAATTGGATTTGTCAAATAGAGACAGTGTTCGAAGTTATGATGACACCAGACGACAGTAAGGTCCGACTAGCCACAATTCTACTAGAAAAAGATGTTGGGGTATGGTGGTATTCTGTGAAATGAAGTATGGGAAGAGGTCCCATAGAATAGGAGGACTTCCTGGACGAGTTTAAGCAGCATTATTTTTTTCCTTAGACGTACAAGAAGAAAAGGCAATGGAATTCCAAAATCTAAACCAGGGAGGTATGACCTTCCGAGAATATGAAACCAACTTTACTCAACTGTCTCGTTATGCCAAAGAAATGGTGCAAGACGAGGTGAAGAAGGCCAAGAGATTTAAGCAGGCACTCAGACCTGGACTTAGAACCAAGTTGGTACCCTTGTGCATTTGAAGGTTTGAAAAGTTGGTTCGGCGTGAAGCCGCAACTAAATTAGACATGAACCAGAACCAGCAAAGTCAAGGCAAGGCTGAGACGAGGAAAAAAAGGAAGAAGTATATACTCACCTCTGACCATGACAAGCAGAACTCAACTCACGAGTCCAGAAAGCTTAACACCAGCAAAGAGACTAGCCAGATGATATGTTACTTTTGTAAGGAACAAGGCCATTTCAAGAGTCAATGCCCAAAAAGAGCCAAGATGAACACTTGCTATAATTGCGGAGAAGCCGGACACAAGAAATCGAATTGTCCACAACTGCAGGGGAACCCCAATGACCAGATACGGAAGGTGGTCGATAAGGGGAAGAAGCCTATTCGCCAGGGATGAATTTCAGCTTAACTAGAAAGAAGTATGAAGTGGTGTGGGCTATCATGGTCCAGAATAGTAATCTATTTTGTTGGTTGCATTTTTGCAAGCCATGGATGACGAACTTGTAATATGTTCTTCAGCAAGATATTATGACTTTTTATAAAGCATGAAAGTTTTTGGCATTTGGTCATCTCCTGTCTTGTGCTTATTTTATTAAGAGTTTTGGGTAAGCCATAAAGCTAAAAAAATTTCCTTCTCCTTGGTAAGCCTCGTTCTTTTTCTAAGGAGGGAGTGGTCACCGACCCTCAAGTGGTCACCGACCCTCAAGTGCAGCAACCGGAGGCTAGGAGGCACGCAGAGATCTTGCATCAGGAGTGAGAGGTCGGCTCTAGAATGATCCATGGAGTGAGACATTCCGCAGTAGTCCATACGAGGGATGAAATAGGCCCCAGAATGATCTGTGGAGAAGGAATTGGTCTTCAGTATTCCAAGGACGAGAGCAACACTCATGGGGAATGATTGTGTGACATTGGCTCTAGAATGATCCATGGAGTGAGACATTCCTCAGTATTTAGGAACGTGGGATGAAATAGACCCCAAAATATTCTGTGGATCAAGATTGCTCTCCAGTATTCCAAGGATGAAAACAACACTCACAAGTAGGTGAGTGGGACGTTGACACCAGAATGATCCAAAAAGTGAGATATTCCCCAGTATTCTAGACGAGGGATGAAATAGACCTCAGAATGTTCTGTGGTGTGGGATTGATCTCCAGTATTTTAAGGACGAGAGTAACACCCACGAAGAAATTTAAGGGATGAGGAAGGCTCCAGAATGCTCCATGGAGTGCGATATTTCCCAGTATTCAGGAACGTGGGATGAAATAGATTCCAGAATGTTCTGTGGGGTGGGATTGATCTCCAGTATTCCACGATAAGAGCAACATCACCAAGGTGAATGATCCCCAGTACGGTGGATATAGGATAAAGCAGTCCCCAAAATGATCCACATGATGAGATTGATCTCCAGATGCAATGAGCACTTGAGGCGTGAATCGACATCATTGGCAGGTAAAGAATGAAGCAAAATGGTACTAATATCGTGTTCTGATGTTACAAGTACCAAAAGATACTCACAGATTAGGACCAGAAACCAATGACTAATATGGTTATTATCTACTCCAGAGCAGGAGCAAAAGAATATCAGTATCAAATTCTTGGTCGATCTATCCAGGAGACTGGAGAGCAACAACTCTACCTGATGGAAGACCAATTGATCGAAGGTGTCACTCGGGAAACTGGAGATGGTTCGGGGATATATCTCCTATACCATTGATGAGTGAGTTTGTTTTCCTCTCCGCTAATGTCGTTCTGAGGACAAAACGATTCTAAGGAAGGAGTAATGTAACACCCTGCAAAATAGTATATAGCTATTTTGCATATTATCCGTGCACGTTTAATAATTGCACGTGATTATAAATTTTTTTCAAAAAGTATTATTCTAATTGAGAAATTTCAGATATATTAGCTATTCTAAACCCGATAAAGATAGTTTCAGGATGTCTTCTCAATTAAATTTTGGTTATTATCTCGATTGTTTTATCGAGACAATCTTTGGGAATAATAATAGTTTTCATCAAATATATTTTTATATTCAACAAATAAATATTTTATTTGTAAGCATGTGTTTATATATCGATATATCGTTGGAACGTATATTAGATTGTCTATGATATATGCATTTATAATTAATTGAAATGTGGATATGTCCATATATATTCTATAATCTAAATACTTGAACGTATTTTTCTATATATAGACATAGAAACAATTGATTTAAATTAAACATGATCATGCATTGTTTTGCATTAGGGTTGGGGTTTGTTTGACCTAGAGTTTTGACCTAGGGTTACCAAACCTAGGGTTATGTAACCCTACATCATGATTGTGTTTGGATGTGATTGATGAGATCCAAGGGTCTCAAGTTTGCCATGTGATAAGTTTCATGAAGAGATGATAACAAGCTTGAACTTTCTAGGACCTTGATGTGTTGGATACAATGACTACCCATCATTCCCACTCACCCCCCACACCCCATCTCCACCCTCCATCCCCTAGGTGGCCCAACCCTCCTCCCCCACTCTCCCCATGTCTATAAATCCCAACTCATTCACTCCATTCTTCACTTTTTTCGCCTCTTTTTCAAAAAAAAAAGGAAAAGAGAAGAATAAGATAAGAGATTGAAAGATTAGGGAGTGTTTAGTTTAGCTACAAACATTTACCCTTGGTTGTAGGTTGTGATCAAGTGGAAGCAAGCCTAGGAGAAGGAGAGGAAGTCATGAAGGCAAAAGCATGTTGTTCTAGAATTTCAACTCAAAAAGGGTGGGTGTTCTTCAACTTATGTTATGCTTGGACTTAGAAATTTCTAACTTAAAACTTTTTATGGCATGTTCTACTATGAGTTTAGAGCATACTCTAATTTTTTCATATTTTTCTGGGTTCATTTAGCAGCTCAAAAAAATATTTCTTTTCGGAATAGAGAACAGTGAAAAAATTGTGTAATTCCTTGTTATGAAGTGAAGTTTGAGAATTCATATTATGGAATTGGTATGGTATATTGAGCTAAAAACTTTACTGGAGGTACCTGTATATGTTAACAACAATAGTTCCAAATTTCATATTTTTCTAAATATTTTTGATATATTTAAGAATTATGTTTGGTCAACTGGTACATAGGCAAGAACTGCCTCTGCTCTGTTTCAAAGGTGGAATTCAATAAATCATTACTATTTTATGGTACATAGTATTGCAATAAATTACTGTGACATATAATATGTGCCTAGATCATGTATCTAAAATTTTAGAAATTATAGACAATAGTTGATGGGTTTTTAAAAATTAGATTGTAAAGGAGGTTTGACACACTGCCTGAAAACAAAGAAGTTTTTCTACTAGATTCAAAAAGCTATAACTCCTTGCATGTTTTGAATCGTGATGCAAGTTTTGGATATATTAGACTTGTATATTTCTAGTTTGTAGATTCTTGATTTTGATGACTACAACACAATACACAATCGTTCTATATTACATATTTTTTGTAGTGTGTATCAAAAGTGTTCAAGGCCAATACAATGTGATGAAGCTTTCAAAAGTATTTGCTCAAACCACAAAGGCAAGATCAAGTCACAAAGACTTAGTTTCATGTTCAAGACTTTCAAGAGCTTCAAGTCATTAAGCTACATTTGAACAAATATCTTGTAATATTGTTTGTATTATTTGTGAGTCTTAGAATCTTGTAAAAGCCTTGTCACACACACACTCACACATTTCCTAAATAAAGAAAATGTTTTACAAAATCAAAATATCAAGACAAAGCTTGTATAAGTTCAGCTGATTGAGTACCAGTCGACTTACTTTTGGAGGCAATCGACTGTTAGAGTACGAAACTGACTGAACGCACTCAAGCTCTGACCAGTCGACTCTTATGGTAGCTCAGTCGACTGTTCAAGCCGTTTTTGACAGTATTCTAAATTTAAAACTTGTTTTTCAAATTCAAACCGGTTTACTGCCATTGTATGGCAGTTAAAATACAATTTCTCAACGTTCAAGAGTTTCTAACTCTATCAATAAAGTATAGTTTTCAATTGGGATAGGTTCCCTAACTCCTTAACTTTCATTTTCAAGTCTTTTGCTTTTGAGAAGAAGAAGAACCAGCATATACTTTCTTTAAGACTTGGTTCTCTGATTTTCAGGCCAGTATAACATTGAATTCGTTATAGACTGAAGTCAAAAGTCGACCTATAGCCAATATACTAAAAGCACTTCCACATACAAGGATTTAGGTTGTTGTAAATCTCTTTTTGTTGTAGTTTCACTCTCGGGTTGTGAGAGTGGTCCTCTCGATTGGAGAGTAGGACTCTTGGTTTAGAGTCGGTTTCACTCTAGGGTGTAGAGTTGGTTTTGCTCTCTCCAGTGGTGAGAGCGGTCTACGAATTTGACATAGTTGTTATCAAAGGCCGGAGAGTATTCTTGTACTTTTTCAAGAATAGTGAAAATTCTCAAGTGGGTTGCTTGGGGACTGGATGTAGGTCATGAGGATTGAACCAGGATACATCGTGGTGTTTGCAGTATTGGCTCTCTGTGGTTGTATTCTCTAAACTTGCATTTTCAATTTCTCTGAGTTTCTTGTGTAAATCGAGTCTGGACAGTCGACTGCGTTACTCTCTAAGTCGAATTAACAGACTTGTAACTCTTCAGTCAAATTACTCTTCTAATCTGATGCTTCAGTCGACTGCCTTCTATTTTCAGTGGACTTAACAGTGCAAAAAATTTAATTTATTGATTAATTTTATACAGCACTATTCACCCTCCCCCCTCTAGTGTTATTTGCCTTGCATACAGGATCCAACACTTGGTATTAGAGCTTGGTTGAGTGCAATGGAATCTACTTCAAATGCAAGTCAATATCATGAAGGCCAATCCACACAAAGGCCACCTCTCTTTGATGGAACATGCTACAACTATTGGAAGTGTAGAATGAAGATCTACCTACAGTCGATCAACTATGAAATTTGGAACATGACCGAGACAGAATATATCGTACCTACAATTCCTTTTGCAGAATAGAACGATGACATGAAGAACAACACCATGAACAATGCAGAGGCGATGAATGCTATCTTTTGTGTACTTACCAAAGAAGAATTCAATCGTGTGTCAAATGCAACAACGGCTCATCAAATATGGCACACTCTTGAGGTAACACATGAAGGTACAAATAAGGTCAAAGGATCTAAAATCTATGTTCTTGTTCACAGGTTCGAGATGTTCCATATGAAGGAGAACGAAAATGTGTCGGACATGATAACAAGGTTCACGGACATCACAAACTCTCTTGTGGCTCTTGGAAAGACATATTCGCAAGCAGAGATGGTGAGGAAGGTCCTACGCGCCCTAATCCCCGAATGGGAGAAGAAGACCACCGCTATAGAAGAAGCCAACGATTTAACACAACCCTATCTTGAGAATCTTGTGGGAAATCTAATGGCATACGAAATACAACTAGAAGAACGCAAGAAGGATCTAGAACCTCAACAAGCCAAGAAGAAGACTCTTGCTTTTAAGGCTATGTTCGATTCAGAAGATGAAGAAGAAGATGAAGAAGAAATAACCATGTTCACTAGAAAATTCAAGAAATTTATTTGAAAGGGTAAATTCAATTCTAAGTTTAAAGATACTAATGATCTTCCCACTTGTTTCAAGTGTAACAAGACAGGTCACATGAAGACGGACTGCCCGTTAGAAAATGCAAAATCAAAAAGGAAAGTTCCTAACTTCAAGAAGGACAAGTACACAAAGAACAAGTACATGAAGAACAAGAAGGCATATCAAGCAACTTGGGATGATAGCGACTCATCATCCGAAGAAGAAAATGAAGAATCAAATGAATTTGCAAATGTGTGCTTCATGGCTACTCAAAATGTTGTAAGTGACAATTTTGATTCAAATAATTTATTAGAAGCATTTAATGAGGTTTTCATGAACTAAAAAAGGAGAAGATAAGAGTTAAAAATCTAGAGAAAGTTAATCAAACACTTTCTTAAGAAAATCTTGACTTAAATATTGAAGTCAAAATTTTAAATTCTCGTCTTTCAAACTTGGATATAGATCTTGTATCTCTTAAGAAAAATTATGAAGAGATATCCAATAATGTATCAAAGTTCAACAAAGGATTAGAGAATTTAAATGAAGTTCTCCAAAACCAAGTTCAATCTAATAAAAAATTTGGACTAGGTTTTCAAAAAACTCTTGAAAAACATCATTCTTCTAATAATACTAGTAGTAATAAGATTGATTCTGTTTCTAGTAGGAAGTTATATGATTAATTTGAAAAACCAAAAATTATTTTTGATCATGAAAAGAGTAATCCTTCTATTCAGACCAGTCGACTGACCCAAAAATTCGGTCGTCTGCCCAGAGGTTTGGAGTCTCATTCAAAAAGACGACAACCTCATATAGGTCGACTTGTTTTCCCTCCCAGTCGACTGACTTCACAATACAGTCGACTAAAGGGTACAATAAAGTCGACTGGACAGACTAAAAATATTTGGGTTCCAGTCAACCTGAGTCTAAATGATAGGATTACTTATATAAATTCTTTTATTTATAATGTGTGTAATTCTGTAAATTATATACCTGCTTTTGGTGGTAAATCAAACTCACTTTGGGTTTGGTTTCCTAAATACTAATCTCTTTCGGACCCAATGAAAAGGGTACCATATTCATAATTCTTATTTTATAGGTACCTAAAAGGGAATGTTGGATACTTGACAGCGGGTGCTCTAAGCACATGACTGGCCATGCAAACCTACTTTCTTCAATACAAGAGATTGATGGAGGAACTGTTACGTTCGGTGACAATAACAAAGGAAAGGTCATTGGAATAGGCATGGTCGGTAAGAATACTACCCCTACTATTGAAGAGGTATTTCTAGTTAGTGGTTTAAAGCATAATCTGTTAAGTATTAGTCAACTTTGTGATAAAGGTTATAAAATTGTCTTTGAAAAAGATGCATGTTTAATCTATGATTCATCTATGTAAAATGTGATCTTTTAAGGTTTTAGGAAAAATAATATATATGAATTATGTTTAAAATCAAATGAGTTTTCAAATGATTTTTGCTTAGTTGCTTCTAACAATGATTCTTGGCTTTGGCATAAGAGATTTGGTCATGTAAATATGAAAAACATTGCTAAATTATCTAAGAATAATCTAGTTAAAGGATTGCCAAAATTATCTTTTAAAAAAGATAAGATGTGTGATGCATGTCAACTAGGAAAACAAGTAAAATATACTTTTAAAACAAAAGAAATGGTTTCTACTAGTAGACCTCTCGAATTAATCCATATGGATTTATTTGGTCCTACTAGAGTCGCTTCTTTAAATAAAACTAGATATGTATTTATTTTAGTAGATGATTTTTTAAGATTTACATGGGTATTCTTTTTAAAACATAAAAATGAAGTCTTTGAAGAATTTGCAAATTTTTGCAAACGTATTCAAAATCAAAAATCTTTAATCCTAGTCCCTATTAGAAGTGATCATGGTGGAGAATTTGAGAATGAAACGTTTTCAGAATATTGCAACAAGAATGATATAACATATTCATTTGCATTTTCTAGAGCTTCATCCCAAAATGAAGTGGTTGAAAGAAAGAATAGGACTTTGCAAGAATGTGCACGTACTATACTTGTTGAAAGCAATTTGCCTAAATACTTCTGGGTTGAAGCTGTTTCTACAGCATGCTATGTTTTAAATAGAATATTGATTAGGCCAAAGCTTAAGAGAACTTGTTATGAACTTTTTTATGAACGAATTCGTAAAGTATCATATTTTAAAGTATTTCGTTGTAAGTGTTTCATATTAACCACAAAAGATAATCTAGATAAATTTGATGCTATATCTAATGAAGGTATCTTCATTGGATACTTATATAGGAGTAAGCATATAAAATTTTCAATATGTCAACTTTGACTATTGAAGAATCTATGCATATTTCATTTGATGAATTTTTACCTTCGTCTAATGTTATTGAAGATGATGAAATTGAATCATCACCACTAGATAACGTTATTAAATCACTAGAGCAAACTACCCTAGACAAGTCAACTGATAGGATACCTAAGTCGACTGATGTGAATCAGTCGGCTGATGGACTTGTTAAGTCGACTGATCCTATTGTGATAACTCAAACTTTACCAAAGTCATTTGTTGAAGTTCGAGATCATCCTTATAACTTAATAATTGGTAATATTTTACATGGCATTCAAACAAGATCTCATTTTAACATGATTTCTCATACTACTTTCTTGTCGGATTTTGAACCGAAAAATATACAAGAAGCATGTGAGAATGAATTTTGGTTGAATGTCATGCAAGATGAACTTAACCAATTTATAAGAAATGATGTATAGGATTTAGTTCCACGACCTCCTGATCATAATATAATTGGTACCAAATGAGTATTTAAAAATAAGTTAGATGAATGAGGACAAGTTGTTAGGAACAAGGCTAGATTAGTTGCTCAAGGATATAATCAAGAAGAAGGAATTGATTTTGATGAAGCATATGCTCCTGTTGCTAGACTAGAATCAATTAGGATTTTATTATCTTTTTCGTGTTTTATGAATTTCACACTCTTCCAATGGATGTTAAAAGTGCTTTTTTGAATGATTTTATTAAGGAAGATGTTTATGTTAAGCAACCACCCGGTTTCGAACATGAACAATTCCAAAACCATGTTTTTAAATTGAAAAAGACTTTATATGGTCTTAAACAAATACCTTGTGCTTGGTATGATTGCTTAAAAAAATTTCTCTTAGAAACTGGTTTTGAAATTGGTAAAGAAGATACTGCCTTGTTTATTAGGAAAATAAAGACCGATATTTTAATCATACAAATATATGTAGATGACATAATTTTTGGATGTACTAATAGTAATCTATGTCAAGAGTTTGCTAATACCATGAAAAATGAGTTTGAGATGAGTTACATGGGTGAACTCAATTATTTTCTTGGAGTACAAATAAAATAGTCTCAAATTGGCATATTTATTAATCAAGGAAAATATGATAAGGAATTACTCAAATGATTTGGCATGGATAACACTAGTAGTAAGACCACACC
Source organism: Hemerocallis citrina (assembly GCA_017893485.1). Classification (NCBI taxonomy): domain Eukaryota; kingdom Viridiplantae; phylum Streptophyta; class Magnoliopsida; order Asparagales; family Asphodelaceae; genus Hemerocallis; species Hemerocallis citrina. The sequence continues at coordinate 125,851,335 of CM030363.1, read as the reverse complement.
TATGACTACTACTACTACACTTGACAAAGATGAATTAGGTAAGAGTGTCGATCAAAAGCTCTATTGAGGTATGATTGGCTCACTCTTATATATAATTGCTAGTAGACCAGATATTATGTTTAGTGTATGTTTGTGTGCTAGATATCAGTCTAATCCAAAAGAATCTCACTTAAAAGCAGTGAAACGTATTTTAAGATACATTAAAGGAACATCTGAATATGGTTTGTTCTATCCACGTATCAATAACTTTCAACTTTTGTCGTATAGTGATACTGATTTTGCTGGTAATAAAACTAATCGTAAAAGTACCAGTGGAACTTATCATTTTTTGGGACATTCACTAGTATCTTGGTGCAGTAAAAAGCAAAATTCGGTATCCCTATCTACTACAGAAGCTGAATTTATTGCTGAAAGTTTGGCTTATGCACAAATTTTATGGATGAAACAAACTTTATTAGATTATGGTATTTCTTTCTCAAGACCCGCTACCATGTTTGATAATACCAGTGCTATTAATCTATTTAAAAATCCGGTTTAACATTCACGTACGAAACATATTGATATTCGACATCATTTTCTACATGATCATGTGTTAAAGAGAGATACCATATTGGATTTTATTTCTACTGATAAACAAGTAGCAGATATATTTACCAAACCTCTTAAAGAAGACACTTTTATCAAATTTAGAAGAGAACTAGGCATTTGCTCATTTCATGACATTTCTTGAAATTTTTTATGTTTAAGTCGACTTATAACTGATTTCCAGTCGACTTATACAGTATTTTTGCTGTCTATGTTTTTGACTGAATTTTGTGTTCTGACCAATCGACTATCTTCTAACCTCAGTCGACTGACAGTAGCTTAATTTTTGTTTGGTTTTATTTGCTCTCGACTTAGTCGACTGATATAAAACCCAGTCGACTGTCGCGACATCAAATTGTCTTTCTGACTCTGAATCGTCACAGTATGAGGCTTCTATCTCTCTTTCTTTTACCCTCTTTTTGATCTCGACCCTTCATTCAAACCCTCTTTCAATCACAGCCGTTTATTTCAAGCAAAAACCCTAAACTCTTCTTCCCCCTTTTCACTTTTTACTTTTCATCTCCAAACCTAAGTCGGTTGCTCTGAAGACTTTTCGTTTCTGCTCCTGGCATTACGTTTTTCGTCCAGCTTTGAATCCATTTGGAGTTTCTTGAGTAGTTTGTTTCTCTCTAGTTGTGGGTAGTTATCTTTCAATCCCTCTATCTTTTCAAAATTTTCTTGCTTCTCAATATGCCTAAATCCAAAAGATCTAGGGGTTCAAATGTTGAAGAAGAGCAATCTTCTCACAATTATCTACAGCACTTAAGGCACCATTCTCTTGTTGAGAAGTATTTTATTATTTGCCAAATTATGATCTTTCCGGGTAGATTTGTTGATTTTTCCAACTTAGATAGATTTCCGATTGCCCCATTGTTTGAACAATGTGGTTTATTTGAACTTCTATCCTTAGTCAATCAACCCTATTACTATCCCCAACTCATATATTTGTTTTATACAAGTATAAAGGTTGCAACATCCGAGGATGGTAATGAAATATTTTTCACTACAACGGTGAAAAATGTTCGAATGAAAATAAATGCTGAAAAAATAGGGAATATTTTGAATATCTCTAATGAAGGGTTGGATTTAGGGGAAATTGAAATGGATGATCAATCTATTTTTTCAAAAATCTTTTTGCCTAATCGATTTGTCATTGGAGGACCAACAAATCAATTACTCCACTAGCCAAGCTTGTTGCCCGTATATTGTCGTATAACATTATCCCTAAAACGGGTAGCTACGACCAATTTTCATTTGAATTGCAACAAGCCATGTATGCCATCTTCGGCAACATCCAAATAAATTGGAGTCAAGTAATTTTTTATCGTCACCATAAGGCTCATTCCTCTTTTCTTCCTTTTGGTGCTTTACTTACCTGTGTCTTTAACTACTAGAACATTGATCTTGAATCTGGGTCGAGTGTTGTTACTCGTTATGAATCTTTTGATCGTGCAAGCGTAGCACGTATGAAAATTCTTAACTCACCCCCTCGGTCTCCTCAAAGGAATGCACCTCCTATTCCTTTAGCCACTTCAATTCCTCATCGGTCTTCTGCTTCTAGTTCGTCCTCTAGTTCTCGTCCTAGAGCTAGTTTTTCTGATCCTGAGAGTCTTTACACTTCTGTCAATTATCTCATGGATCGTGCCGATCTTATCTTAGGTCGTCAGGATTCTCTTGAGGCTAGCATCGCTAACCTCACTCAAATGTTTGTTAGGCAGTTTTCACAACCAACTTCTGCCTCAAATAGTGCTGATGAAGACGAAGAAGACGATTAATGTTTTTTTTTTGTCATTTTGCAATTATGTTTTCTGTTCTCATGTTGTTCTTTCTACAATTTATGTAATTGACTTATGTTTTATTTTTATGAACTGTTGGTTTTTTTATCTATGGTTTGTTTTTCCTCCTTATGTTTTTGTTGATGACAAAGGAGGAGAAATATGGTGTTATGATATGCATGCTCTGTTATACATGTTATGTTATGTTGTTTTGTTTTAACATCTTTCGTGTGCATATTGTACTTTATTTAGGGGGAGCTTGTAACAATTGTATATCTTTTCAATTTTTATTTAGGGGGAGCTCTGTTATACTTATTATGTTATGGTGTTATGATATGCATGCTCTGTTATACATGTTATGTTATGTTGTTTTGTTTTAACATCTTTTGTGTGCATATTGTACTTTATTTAGGGGGAGCTTGTAACAATTGTATATCTTTTCAAATTTTGTGTGAGTATCATGATATGTAAACTTAATGTCTATATTATCTTAAGTTATTGTGTTGTCATCATAAAAAAAAGGGGAGAATGTAGATTCTTGATTTTGATGACTACAACACAATACACAATTGTTCTATATTACATTTTTTTACAGTGTGTATCAAAAGTGTTCAAGGCCAATACAATGTGATGAAGCTTTCAAAAGTATTTGCTCAAACCACAAAGGCAAGATCAAGTCACGAAGACTCAGTTTTAAGTTCAAGACTTTCAAGAGCTTCAAGTGATTAAGCTACATTTGAACAAATGTCTTGTAATATTGTTTGTATTATTTGTGAGTCTTAGAATCTTGTAAAAGCCTTGTCACACACACACTCACACATTCCCTAAATAAAGAAAATGTTTTACAAAATCAAAATATCAAAACAAAGCTTGTATAAGTTCAGCTGATTGAGTACCAGTCAACTTACTCTTGGAGGCAGTCGATTGTTAGAGTACGAAACTGACTGAACTCACTCAAGCTCTGACCAGTCGACTCTTATGGCAACCCATTCGACTGTTCAAGCCGTTTTTGACAGTTTTCTAAATTTAAAACTTGTTTTTCAAATTCAAACCTATTTACTGCAGTTGTATGGCAGTTGAGATACGATTTCTCAATGTTCAAGAGTTACTAACTCTATAAATAAAGTATAGGTTCTCTGACTTCTTAACTTCTTAACATTCATTTTCAAGTCTTTTGCTTTTGAGAAGAAGAAGAACAAGCATATGCTTTCTTTAAGACTTGGTTCTCTGATTTTCAGTCGAGTATAACATTGAATTCGTTCTAGACTAAAGTCAGAAGTCGACCTATAGCCAATATACTAAAAGCACTTCCACATACAAGGCTTTAGGTTGTTGTAAATCTCTTTTTGTTGTTGTTTCACTCTCGGATTGTGAAAGTGGTCCTCTCGGTTGGAGAGTAGGACACTTGGTTTAGAGTCGGTTTCACTCTAGGGTGTAGAGTGGGTTTTGCTCTATCTAGTTGTGAGAGATGTCTACGGATTTGACATAGTTGTTGTCAAAGGCCGTAGAGTATTCTTGTACTTTTTTCAAGAATAATGGAAAACTCAAGTGGGTTGCTTGGGGACTGGATGTAGGTCGTGAGGACCGAACCAGGATACATCGTGGTGTTTGCAGTGTTGACTCTGTGTGGTTGTATTCTCTAAACTTACATTTTTAATTTCTTTGAGTTTCTTGTATAAATCGAGTCTGGTTAGTTGATTGCGTTACTCTCTAAGTCGACTTAACAGGCTTGTAACTCTTCAGTCAAATTACTTTTCTAATCTGACGCTTCAATTGACTGCCTTCTATTTTCGGTCGACTTAATAGTGCAAAAAGTTTAATTTATTGATTAATTTTATACAACACTATTCACCTCCCTCTAGTGTTATTTGCCTTGCATACAAGATCCAACATAGTTAATCTATCCAAAATTTTACATGTATTGGACTAATGGTTGAATTGATATTGAATTTTGAATAAACCATGTTCAGATTCAGTTCAGATTTAGTACGTCTGTGCACTTGAGCTTTTCAGGAATTGTGTTTAGTTTCTGAAAGAATGACCAATTAGAGACTTGTAGTAGAAAGTCTTAGATTTCCAAAACATTTGGAATCATGCAATTTCAGTTTGTAGATTGAAAGATATAATTTTCCTAAGTTCTAGGCAGAACCAGCCCAAGTAGAAGACTCTGTTTTAGTCGAGTAAGTTAATTTTTATGTGCACGCCTGATGCAAATAGAGGTTTTATAGTGCTTTAATGGATGAATTTGAGGATGTGATCAACTAGAGAGTTGTAGTAGACACACATAGCTTTCCATAAAACCCCGAATCATATAATTCTACAAGATTCTATCATTACCGCTTGGACACATCGGCAAAAAGCAGCAGCTGTGAGTCAGATTAGCATGTCTGAGAATTTGTGTTTGCTAGCCCTGTGTGGTTAGGATCTGAGGAATTGATTAACTAGAGAATTGTTGTAGACACTCTTAGCTTTCCAATGTGTATTAATTCATGAAATTTTAGTTTGTGAATTAGAAGTTATGAACGTTTCTAATAACTGGATAAATTCAATCTTAATAGTAGTTGTATATTTTTGACAAAAGGTCAAATTGTTCTACACCTAAGTCTTGGACTTGTGTGTAATAGTATTTATATGTTTGGAATACTTGATTCTATCATGTGTTAAGTGTGTTAACATGTGTATAATGGAATGAGTTTGATTAAGTTATTTTGGGGGATCGTCTAGGGTAAGTACTACCCTACAACGATCAACCCTTAGACTATAATTGATTTTCCACCTCGAGGAATAGTGATTTTTTCTGTGTACCGTCGGATCGTTTACCAAGAGAAGGTTGATCGCGGTCGGGATACTGGATGCGATCCGAGTCAGAGGTGGTGGAGAACGATGGAGATCGGGTCGCCGGTGTTTGGGTAACTATACCAGGTCAGATCCATTACTGACCTAAGTATTACCGAAATTATTTATAATTTGTATTTTGATGCCCTGAGTCTGTCAATGGGCGGGTGTTGGTGTTTGTGTATGTTTACCTTTATTCACGGATTTAAGGCATCCCTTGGGCACCAATGTACTGCTCGCTGAGGGTCACGGACCGGGGATATGGGTCGAGGACTTATGGAGGTGTTGGCAATCGATGAATGTCGATTCATCGTGATTAGTTACTATTTTGACAAACCAGCCAGGCTCAATTATTGTTTCAAACACTGTGCCTATTTTGAATATACAGTATTTTTCGATAATACTGTTAATTAATTTTTTTCCTTGCCGCTTGAAGACTAAGTTGGTGTTAGGGATGATACCCTATAATCCGATTTATTCTAAGGGCCAGCACTAGGTGGTGAAAACCAGAGTTGTCTCTTCCTGTCGTAGGGATACCTGCTGATTTTCCGTATCTCGCTCTGTTAATTCCCGAAGTGTCGTGGTAAAGAACATGAGAGTTTCCTGTCGGATAGGGGGAATAGACCATCGAGTCCGTCATGTTCTAAGTTGGTGATGAACGGGCCATAGGTGGGGTTCCCTATGAGTCTTCGGCTCCATTTGGTACGAAGTACCTTATAGTTCATCACGACATTTGGTGAGATGATCCAGACCCAGATTGGGGCACTAATACGTGTTTGCAGTAATGGGACAAGACCAAAGTGTAGGCCTCACTAGCCACGTTGTATAGCGGAAAAGGTTGCGTACAAAAGTAGAATGCAATGCATGGTGAGGGTTCAAAACCCTGAACTATTGAAGATGTCTTGATTTGGAGCGTATGTAGTATGTGATGCATGCATTTTCAACGTCTTGCTAACGTTAGATTAAGTGCATTTGTTATTGCATCTGTTTTCTGTGCAGTAAACTTTAGGTCATGGCATACACTGACACTAGAAAATTAGGGTGCACATTTTCGTTTTCATCAAAGACTGCTTGTGATTGCAAGTTGGAGATCGATGTTTCTTATCAGCATTGCGTCAGTAAATGTACTGACGTGCCCACTCAATTAGGTGATGGGAGCTGGACCGCGAATGCAGGAAGAATCAGGACCAGCGGAGCATGAAAGGAGATTGTCAAGAGTACCTTCCATCGTTATAGCAGTTGCAGAAATATCAGAGTAGTGCAGCGGAAGACTCGAGCTGCATAGCACATCTCAGGAAAGTAGATTGATCACTCGGTAGAGTTCCAGTGAGGATCGGTTGAGTACCATCCTGAAGGACAGGCGATAAATGTCTAAAGTAGTAATTGTAATAAGTTGAGATAATTTGTATTCCTTGTTCAAAATAAGATGATGATTTAATAACTTTGATGGCAATAAAAAGTTAGTTTTTTTAAAATTTTCGTGTTTTTACTGTGTTAAGATGCATTTTAAGGCAAAGATTCTGGTTGTGTCACGGATGTCCGGTAACGGGGATCCAGGGCGTTACAAGAATAGACAACTTGATCCAACTCTTGATACTCTTCGTTAGAATACCAAATATGACGATCAAACTAGAAAGATACTTTTTGTTAGCATAATTGAAAAATATTGAAAAATACAAATGACCCAATTATTTTATGATACAGAATTCAAGATATTTTCATGATAACCGAGGACTTGGTTAACAAGCCACAAGAACGTCAAACTCCTAAGCAATGTTGTCATACACATATGCATATCTACCCAAATAAATACAAACACAACTATTCAAATGTGTATGATCCAAGGCATAATCAAATTGCTTGTCACTATTGTTGTAAATTAGGGCATATTTCCTATAATTGCATTTTTAAAAGGAATATTAATTTTACTTGGGTGAAGAAGAATGCAATTGCAGGAACAACACAAACTTGGGCACCCAAAGTTGTACCTACTAATTTTACAGTAGGTGCATCAATGCACCAAACCTAAAGACCGATAATACCTTGATAGGGGATGCTTGAATCATATGACTGGCGATAACAAATATTTTGCATCACTATCAAAGGAGAAGGGAAAGGACATCATCTTTTGAGATAATAGCACTGGTTCTATTAGTAAAGGTAAAATCAATTTTGGTTCTTCTTGCTCCATTGATGATGTAATTTTGGTAAGTGGTTTAAAACATAATTTACTTATTGTTAGCTGATATGATAAAGGTTACATTGTTACTTTTGACAAGCATGCGTACACCGTATTAGATAGTAATAATTCTTGTTTACTTCTTCCTAACTGTTGCAATAACATTTATGTTATCAATTCTAATGAATTAGTACAGAAAAATATGAGGTGTTTTGTAGCTAGAAATGAAGATGGTTGGCTATGGCATCAGCGACTTGGACATACGGCAATGGGCAGCCTCAACAAATTAGTAAACAAAGAACTTGTACGAGGAATCTCAAAACTCGGCGGCAATGGACAACCTCGGCGGTTTTGCGGGGCTTATACATAAAAGTCCTGTGGGTGTAATAGGTCTCAGCCTGAATACTGAGAACTCACTGTACGGGGTTTTAAGTATAGTGGAATGCGTGTGGCTGAGAATTGCTACAAGTAGAAGGTGTGTGTAAGATCCCAAAAATAATTAACAATTATTTTGTCAACTATTTAATTACTAATTATTTTGTATAAGATTATTTTAATTATATTTTACAATTATGTTGAATAAGTTTGTATAAAATTATTTTTGAAGTGTAAATTGTATTTACCAACAACATTTGAGTATTAGCAAATACATAGTTATATTCATATTAATTTAAGAGTTGTATCATAACAATATTAACATTATGGTTGAGACGATGCCACATATGCACCCATACACACCATTCATTGTTCTCCCATTTTCCTGGCTCTAAATCTAGCCACATTGGCATTCTCAACACCACTCCATTCTAGCTCTCTCTTTCCTTCTCTCTTGGCTTATTCCGGACCCAACCAAAACCAACAAAGCCCCACTCTTCATTCAACTCTTCAATTGTTTTTAAAAACCAAGTGAAAAAGAAGAAAGCAAGCTTCATCTTCTTTCTCTTTTTCATCATATTTTCAAAACAAATTCATTAAAGACCCAACCAAGAACCCTACTTCAATTTTTATTCTAAACAAACCCTATTCTTCACTAGTTTTATTTCCAAAAGAAGGAAGAGAGCAATGAAGCCCTAGGGGATTTCGGCCAAGCTTGGAAGAAGGGTAAGGCAATTTTTGGAGCTTTGGAAGCAAGAGGGAGTATAGAAGATCGAATTAGTATGGTTAATTCAAGAAAAAAGTGGGTGTTCTTCTTATTAACTTATGAAAATTCATTTTTTTATGAAAATGGTATATTATGACAAAAGATTGCATCTTTATGCATAAAGATTATATTTTTTTTATTTAAGAGTGGTAGAAGATTAATAAAGATTTCATCTTTGTGCTTGAAAATAAAATAAAAATTATAACTCATAGTTAGTTACTTGATTGTTGTTGTAGGAATGTAAAGTTTGAATTTTATGGCTTGAAGATGATCTTTGATCATAAAGTTGCAATCTTTTTCAAGATTTTGTAACTTAAATCATGAATTGTAGTAGTGCATTTCTTGTTGGTTGTAGAGTGTAAAATTATGATTTTGTGATGGTTTTGTGTAGTAGTTTTGTGTAGATGTATTGTTCATGATATTCATGGAAAGGTTTTAAGCATAACTTGAAGATTAATTGTGTATGTAATGGAGTAAATCATGTTAGTATTGTTAGTAAGTTGAACTATAATGTTAGGAAGTTAATTGTTATACTAATTATTCATGATAATAATTTAGTTTATGTTAGTAAGTCTAATTATGTTATGGAGCATGTTAGCAAGCTACTAACATAATAAGGAGATAGGAATCTTGTTAGTAAGCCTTAATTTAAGTTAGAAAGTTTAAGGTGTAAGTAGACTTAATTCAATAATAATAGTCTATGTTAGTGAACTCTTACTTGAGTTAACAAGCTTAATTTTTGAATTAGTAAGCTCTAATGTGAATTTGAGATCTTATGATGAACTAGAGTAAATTGTGTAGTAATCAATCGTAAGAATACTTAGACAGATGATAGATTAATCATGAATGAAGTTTGAAGAAGGAGTTAGTAAGCTTAATTTGAAACTGATCATGTTAATAAAGTAGATAAAGGGTAGTAATTATTAGTCAAATAGATCATGATTAATAAATTGTTAGTAAGTTAAATATGGTCTTAATCATGGTTAGCAACTTGTTAGTAAGCTATAAACTGGTACTCATGTTAATAAACAACTTAATCATAGTAGTGTAGCTTGAATCTTAGTAATTGGAACTTGTAGCTTGGAATATGGCCTAAGTTGGGTTAAGTCGCACTAAGTATCAAATGTAGATGGTTAGTCTTGTTGGGAAAAGACTTAACTTGTGGTCATGTTGAATAGTGAAGATCTTAAGAATCGTATTAATTAATGAGCTTGTGGTGTTAGTAATTAGCCCATTGAATTGCACATAAGTGTAGATGCTTTTCGTGGGCCGGACATGAGCCGGATGTGGGCTGGACATGGGTCGGATAAAGGCCAAGTTAGGGCCAATAATTGAGAATAAGAAAACAATGATATTCTAGTACAATTGTGAACAAAGAGACTAAATGTGACTAATAAATCCACCTAGGAATTGAGTGGTGATTAATGAATGAATTAAAGTTAATGAGAATTCGAACTAAGTAATTTTGGGATACCCTAGTATGAATTAATAGAGGCGTTAGTTCTAAGTAGTGTGACTAGTGATTGTAAAGATAGGCACTAGTTACATTCATGTACTCATCCTGCCAAAAGGGACAGGTGTGGCGTGGTCTCATCTGGGGCATGTGCGTGGTCTCTTCTAGGACGTGTGCGGTGTGAGCTTGTTCGGGTCACGTGCGGCAATGTCTCAACTGCAAATTCCGAGAATTAGTTGTAACATCCTGAATTTTCAGCTATAATTAAATAAGAGTTATTTGATTTCACGTGTTGTGCACGTGCAAATTTATTGTACATTTTTCTCTAAAAAATTATTCTACATGAACAAGTGTTTTAATTATTCCCCTTCTTATTTAAAAATCCTATTTAAACTCTGGGCCTACTTGTCTCTTTTTAGCCCACCCTAATTAATTAATCAATTTATTTAGAAACCCATAGACTTTTAGCCCATTAGTGTGAGCACATTAATTAAATCCTCGTTAATCAACATGACTTGTAGTGTAGACTAGTTTTGTAAGAAATTAAATTAATTAAACTTGTACAAACTAGTAACTAGGGGTGTTTGGATAGCACGTGCATTGCACTAGCACGTGCTTGGAGCCCTCATAGGGTTGACCGGATGGTAACAAAGAGAGAGGGAGAGATGGAGGTAGTGGAGAGGTGGTTTCTCAATCATGGGTAGTTGATACAACTCCCTAACTCATCCTAGCCTTCGATCACTAACAATTTGGATTAATCCTAGTCATCTATTTTACTCAAAAAAATGTATAAATACCCCCCCCCCCCCCCCCAAACGTAGTACATAAGACATTTGATAAAGAAAGAAAGAAAGAAAGAAAAGAATTAGAGTGAGAAAAGATTGAGAGTTTTTGGTGAGTAAAAGTTTGAGGGATTTTATTTGTGTGTGTGTTCCTTCAAGAGGTTGCCGGCCTACATCAAAGAGCAATAGAGAGGGAGGCTCGGGTTTTCTGGCATAAGGAGGAGGAGGTGCATTGGTGGCACAAGCTAGGAGGAGAAGGAGTCATTCGTTCATTCTAGGAGATTTTAGGAGTTCTTAGTTTGTTTCTCCCCATAAAGGTGGGCGATTTTCTAACTAGATATCATGCTAGGGTTTGGATCGATAAAATTGATAAGAAAAACCCAATTAGATTAGTCATGTGTTGTTAAAAGGAGACAAATTGCAAATAATGTAAATGCTTGTTAAATTGAATGTTAGTTGATGCAAACTATGATTATTACTTTAGAAATTACCATGCTACCATGAATTATGTGTTTGAGATGTGCTAGATTAAGAAAATTGTGTTGGTATGACTAGTTAATTGAATTAGAAACATGGAAATATGAATTGCCTAAATTGACTTGATAATAGTATGAAAAAGAACAAATTTTGTTGTAGAAATGCTTGTACAATCACAAAAAATAAGAAAAGAGAGTTATGAAAAATTGTAGTACTAAGAGACGAAGAAATTATAATTGCTTTCTCATTTTTGAAATTGTAAACTAAAAATACAAAGTAGAGAGTAAAATTTATGTTTTTGTGTTAAATAATAATTTTTTTAATGTACTGATATACTGTAAATTTATAGAGATTATATTCTGAAAATTTAGAATACAAAGTAGAGAAGAAAAGAATTAAAAACACTTGATTTATGAAAAGTTTGTATTGAACAGAGAGTCAAATTATAAATAATTTAACTCAACTCATATCGAGTTAGTCACTTGGATTTATTGGTCTTCGGGTGCGCCACAGAGCTCTTACTGTAGCTCGGGTCTGGTCTTTGGTTGCGGGTTCGAAACTGGGCAGAGCCCTTTTATTTCTTTTACTTTAAAAAATTCCGAAATACACAGTGTCGACCTATATGGACTTAAGCCCATCTCATATCACCTAGGCGCCTTGGACTTTGTGGTCTTCGGTGGCGCCACAGAGCGGTTACTGTATCGTGGGTTTGCCTCGGGTCTCGGGTTTGAAACCTGGTTATGGCTTCTTAAAAACAATTTTCGATTAATTTTTTATTTTTCGAGTTTTATGGACTTTAAAAATTCAGAAAAAATACTGTAATTGTTATAAAAATATCTAGACTTCATGAAAAAAATATCTACAATATTTGGTCAAATAAAATGAAATTTAGAGGCAAAAGTTGAGTAGAGACAATTAAAATAACTCCATAGAGATGATGTTTGTGGGAATAAAAATGTGATTAATTCTAGAGAAAATTCTATGTAGTTTATAAAATGATTTTTTTAATGAAAAATTAAAGTGTGATTTATTATGGATTTTATCCATGAAATTGTGAAATTTTAATGCATGGGAAGTTTACTTAAGATATAATTGTGATTTTGAACCAAGTAAAGGAAAGAAATGATAATGTGAGAAATAAAGGAACTATATGGAGATTCAATTATGAATGTGAAAGGAATAATTTAAAATTGTCACTTTATGCATGAAATTGATGCACAAGAATAAAATAGAAGAATCATGTTGAATTATGAAAAGTTTTATGAGTATGAATACTCAATTATATGAACATGAAATGGGATTAAACGGTAGAGTGTAGCTAAGCCTTATACCGGTATTGAATAAATACTTTTGAGATAAGATATTGGAAAGAAAAGACCAAGTTTGGGTCGTTGTGTTGATTGATGGTTAAGACCGATATAGAAGGAGTGCTAACTCTAGGGTATTGATTTTATTCATGATTCAAAATAACTCAGGATTAGATACACAGTGAAGATGTGATGAAAGTAAGAGAAAAACACGAGTAAGAGGGCCATCGGATTGGCAGTGTGAGAGTGATTCATAGGTTGCCTGCTTGATGCATCATGTCATGGCGTGAACACTACTCCGGAATTATCGTCCCGGTGGCGACGCTTGTGGGGTGTTTGGTAACTACGGGTGGTGCCACCGTTCCATGAAGGAGGTTGAATTGTCCATAGGCTATGCATGATGTGCCATGTCACGACATGGGATTCCCCTCTAGGCTATCTGGACGTGGGCTCATAACTCATATAACATCTAGGATACTTACCGTAGTTACCGTAGTAGTTTAAGTCATGGCGAGGAATTGAACCCTACAAGATGAAGAACGATTAAGGGCTTGCCCTCAGACCAATGTAGTATGGGATGCATAGAATCCGAACAACTGCGCATTAGTGTCATGTAACATAAATAATTGCATTAAGGTTTAAGTGCACATTCACACACAAAATCAATAGGATAGTCTCCGTAGCTTTGTTTTGTGACAAGTGTGTGCTTTCTAAGTAAGAGAAATTGATGTATTATATCCTTGCATCGGTTGAATGAACTGACGTGCCCACAGTTTCTATGTAGGATAAAGTGAATGAAAAAGACTAAGGAGGAATTGATGCTTAAGAAATTATTCAAGTGTTGTTTTATTTCATTCATGTAATTGTTGTAACTTTGCTTCCGCTATTTAAATATAACTCTGATGTAATAAAAGTTTTTAATTCCTTGTAAAATTGTACGAAGAGAAGTGTAAAGATCCTGTGGAACTTTAAATTCAGTCTTATTTGGAATTCGGGGTGTTACAGAGTGGTATCAGAGCCACGCTTCTAAGTAGTACAAATTTATAAGGAACGACACCCTAGAGTGGACATTAAAGTGTGTGTTGAGTATAGAGATTTAATTGTTAGTCACTTACATTTGTGTTGCTCTATGATTTATACTTCTTCTTCTCCTTTCCCCAAGATGGCGAACCACTTCGACCTAGCTGGTGGTGATGATTGGCACATAGTCGAAGAGGATTACTACCCCGAATAAGCTGATTCCGACGAAGAAGATCCCGAAGAACTTGAGGAGGAATGGCCTGAGTATTGAGAGATCACTCCACCTCCGGATTCATCTGATGATTCCTCCGATGAGGAAGAGCCAGTTTCGAGCAGTCTCATTGTGCCTCTTCAGAGGTAGGTGGAGACTCAGAGGGAGAAAGCAGAACTACTGTAGGCCCAGTATGCGAAGTGCAAGGAGGATATTGTAACTCTTAGTCATCGTATTTAGGATCTCGAGAAGAGAAAGAACATGTACGATGCACTGAAGGATGAAGTGGCGGAACTATGGGAAGAGCTTCGGGAAGCCAAAAGGAACCGTAGAAACTAGAATGTTGTATCTTCTTACTGCTTTCATTTGATGTCAGAAAATGTTTTAAATTTGAATGCACAAAGTTTGAATTCAATGAAATGAAGAGTTAAAGTAAAATTCATGTTTTCTACTTCGAATTTAATGGATCTTTTGCATCATACAGTGGCTGGATGGAGAGCTAGAAGCGGAGACGAACTTGACTTGGAAACGGAGTTAGCAAGAGTCTATCAGACCCTTAATGCCGTTGCCATGAATCAGAACCAGGGGAGGATACCTGCAAATCCAGTACCTGAGGCAATCAAACTCGTGGAATCATTCAAGAAGATGGAACCACCTGTGTTTGAGGGAAAGTCAGACCTAGATGCGGCTGATAATTGGATCAGGTAGGTCGAGACTATCTTTGAAGACTTGGAAACTCCGGAAGCTAGCAAGGTGAAGTTGGCTGCACTGCAGTTCAAGAAGGACGCAGCCGTTTGGTGGCAGTCAATGAAGTGGACGATAGGAGATGTTGTTCTAGGCTGGGAGGAATTCTTGGAGGAGTTCTGCAGTAACTACTTTCCATCTGACGTCCAGGAGAAGAAGGCTATGGAATTCCTGGCGCTGCAGCAGGGCGGTATGTCGGTCAGAGAGTATGAGACAAGGTTTACTCAAATCTCGAGGTATGCGCCCGAACTTGTGATGGACGAGGCGAAGAAAGCTCGAAAGTTCGAGCACGGATTAAGGCCAAGTCTGAGGTCCAAGATGATACCCCTTGGTATCAGGAGATTTAACAAGTTGGTCAAGCGAGTTGCAGCTATGGAGGAAGATATGGAGCAGTTTCATGCCGCTCAGAACCGGAGGAGCAATTGGCATGTTGGGAAGAGGCCCGCATTTTCTGGGAATGTTAGAGGGCAGCCGCTGACTCAAAGGTTCAAACCTACTGGGGCGAGCACTGTCAATGTGGCTGGGAGACTCAGAAATGGTTGGGTGAGACCTCTTGTGGTGACTTGTTTCAATTGTGGGGAGACAGGTCATTACCGATCTCACTGCCCTAAGCTGCGAGATGTCACCCGTAATGGGCCAACGCAGCAAATTGGGAAGAAGCCATACCAGCAAGGGCGAGTATTCGCTTTGACTGAGGCTGACGCTGATAAAGTGGATCACGTCATCACTGGTACGAGGGCGGATATTTAGAAGTGTTTTCTTTCTGTCGTTCTCTTTTTTCTGTTTATTTAGTGAACTGTTATGTAACGAGTGTGTGTTATGTAACAGGAAAACTTTATTTGAATGGAAAGAAAGCTGTTGTTTTGTTCGATACTGGATCCTCTCACACTTTTGTATCTCCAAAATTTGCTAAAGTCTTGGGAGTCGAACTGAAAGTTTTTCCAGGCAACATCTTAGCAGTAGCTACTCCATCAGGGGGGACTCTAACCACTGATTGGAACAATGCGGACTGCGAGATCATGATTGGAGACAGAATTTTCGGGATTGATCTAATCGAGCTGAATGTCTTAGGAGTCGATGTTATCATTGGCATTGATTGGATGTCAGTGTATAGTGTGAACATCAAGTGCAAGATCAAGGAAGTAACAGTGAAGTCTTCAGGTGGTCCTGAAGTCACTTTTCAGGGGAAGAAGAGATGTTTAGATTTGGTGGCTGCTTTCAGCAAGAAGAAGGTTCATGTAGAGGTGCAGCAAATTCCAGTAGTTCGGGATTACCCGACTGTATTCCTGGAAGATTTGCCCAGTTTAGCCCCGCATCGTGATGTAGAATTCAGTATCACTGTTCAGCCAGGGAGTGCACCCATTTCCAAGGCACCGTATAGGATGGCATCTGTGGAGCAGGATGAGATCAAACGGTAGATTGAAGAACTGTTGGAGAAAGGCTTCATTTAACCGAGTCCGTCACCTTGGGGAGCACTGGTGGTGTTTGTAAAGAAGAAGGATGGTTCGATGAGGATGTGCATCGATTACCGAGAGCTGAATAAGGACACTGTTCAGAATAAGTATCTTATTCCATGAATTGATGACCTATTCGATAAAACAAGGAGCAGCTGTTTTCTTCAAAATAGATCTTCGATCAGGATACCATCAAGTTCGAGTGAAGACTGAAGATGTGCATAAGACTACATTGAGAACTCGACATGGGCATTACGAATTCTTAGTTTTGCCATTTGGAGTGACGAATGCACCTGCAATCTTTATGGACATGATGAACAGAGTTCTGAGTCTATTTATTGATTCGTTCTTCGTGGTATTTATCGACGATATCCTTGTGTACTCCAAGTCGGAGGAGGAGCACACAGTGCATCTGGCTGCAGTTTTGGAGAAGCTTCAAGAGTAGGAGTTGTATGCCAAGTTATCCAAGTACGATTTCTGGAAATCTAAAGTGGCATTCCTGGGTCACATCCTTTCTAAGAAGGAAGTGGCAACTGATCCGCAGAAGATAGAGGCGGTGAAGGATTGGGCAAGGCCTACTACAGTGAAGGAAATCAGAAGTTTCCTTAGGCTAATTGGATACTACAGGAGGTTCATTCAAGGCTATGCTCAGATATCCGTGCCACTCACTGGTCTGACCAAGAAGAATATGAACTTCAAATGGACCAAACAGTGTTAGGCAAGCTTTCAGGAGTTGAAAGAGAAGCTAACTACTGCTTCCATTTTGGTTTTGCCTAGAGCAGGTGTTGAGTATGATGTCTACAGCGATGCTTCACATCGTGGGCTTGGTTGTGTCTTAATGCAAGAAGGGAAAGTGATCGCATATAGGTATAGGCAACTAAGACCGCATGAGAAGAATTATCCGACTCATGATCTGGAGTTGGCTGTGATTATCTTCGCCTTAAAGCAATGGAGACATTACGTGTTTGGTGAGAAGCTGAACATGTACACGGACCACAAAAGCTTGAAGTACATCTACCAGCAGAAGGACCTGAATCTGAGGCAACGGAGATGGCTGGAAGTACTTGAGGACATTCGTCCTAAGATTAAGTATCATCCTGGGAAGGCTAATGTTGTTGCTGATGCACTTAGCCGTAAGAGCAGTCTGGCTAGTTTGATTACAACTCAGAGGCGTCTTGCAAATGAGTTGGATCGGGCTAGTATTGAAGTTGTTCTGCAAGGTTTGGGAGCATCCTTAGCTCAGTTGAGGCTTCAGCCCATACTGAATGAAAGGATTATAGCAAGTTAGAGGGAAGATGCAGAGATTCATAAGATGAAGAAGCAGATTGGTGCAGGCAGGTTTTCGGAATTTCGGATCGGGGATGGAGTGTTGTGGTTTGGAGAGAGACCGTGTGTTCTGGATCAGTCGGACTTGAAGGAGAGTATTCTTCAGGAGGCACATGCTACTCTTTTGTCTGTACATCCTGGGAGTACCAAGATGTATAAGGACATCAAGCAAAATTTTTGGTGGTCAGGTTTGAAGCGGGATGTGGCCGAGTTTGTTGCAAAGTGTGAGATCTGTCAGCAGGTGAAGGCCGAGAATCAGAAACCCGGAGGTTTATTGCAACCATTACCTATTCCAGAGTGGAAGTGGGATAACATCAGCATGGATTTCATCATGGATTTGCCCAAGAGTTCAAAGGGCAATGATGCTATTTGGGTTATAGTCGATCGAATAACCAAGTCTGCTCATTTCTTGGTAATGAAACTCACTTCGTCTATGGACAAGTTGGCCGAGTTGTATGTTGGAGAGATTGTCGGGCTTCATGGTGTTCCATTGACCATTATGTCTGATCGAGATGCATGGTTTACTTCGCATTTCTGGAGAAGCCTTCAGACACCTTTGGGTACCAAGACGATTTCAGCACTGCCTTCTATCCTCAGACCGATTGACTGACTAAGAGAGTCAATCGAATTCTCGAAGATATGCTTCGGTGTTGTATTCTAGATTTTGGAGGTAGTTGGGAAAGGCATCTAGCTCTGGTGGAGTTTGCCTACAACAACAGTTTTCAGACTAGTATCGGGATGGTACCGTACGAAGCTCTGTATGGCAGAAAGTGCAGGATACCTGTTTGTTGGTTTGAAGTGGGGGAACGGCAGATGTTTGGGCCTGAGATTGTGCTGCAGACCTCTGAAAAGATCGATCTGATCAGGAAGAGGTTGGTGGATGCTCAGAGTAGGCAGAAGAGCTATGCAGACAAACGGAGGAGGGACCTTGAATTCGAGGTTGGTGAATTTGTCTTTCTGAAGGTATCACCTAGCAAAGGTGTAATTCGCTTTGGCAGAGGTGGGAAGTTAGCCCCAAGGTTTATAGGCCCGTACAAGATATTGAAGCGGATTGGAAAAATTGCTTACCGGTTGGAGTTGCCGAAGGAGTTATCTCAGGTGCACAGTGTCTTCCATGTGTCTATGCTGAGAGGTTACATTCCAGATCCGAGTCACCATTTTCCTAAAGTGCCGGAGGGTTTGCAGATGGATCTGAGTTACATTGAGCTCCCGGTTGAGATTGTGGATCGTCGGGAGAAAGTCTTAGGAACAAGACGATACCGATGGTCAAAGTATTCTGGAGAAACCAGTTGGTTGAAGAGGCTACTTGGGAATCTGAGGAGAGGATGATGAAGGATCATCCAGAGCTCTTTGTTTGATTTGTATCTTCTTTTCTTCTCTTTTCTGTTTTTCTTGTTGTATTCTGTTTTCTCACTCTTTAAGCGTAGTTCCGGGGACGGAACTATTCTAAGGAAGGAGTGCTGTAACATCCTGAATTTTCATCTATAATTAAATAAGAGTTGTTTGATTTCACGTGTTGTGCACGTGCAAATTTATTGTACATTTTTCCCTAAAAAATTATTCTTCATGAACAAGTTTTTTAATTATTCTCCTTCTTATTTAGAAAGCCTATTTAAACTCTAGGCCTATTTGTCTCTTTCTAGCCCACCCTAATTAATTAATCAATTTATTTAGAAACCCATGGACTTTTAGCCCATTAGTGCGAGCCCAATAATTAAATCCTCTTTAATCAACATGACTTGTAGTGTAGACTAGTTTTGTAGCAAATTAAATTAATTAAAATAGTACAAACTAGTAACTAGGGGTGTTTAGGTAGCACATGCTTGGAGCCCTCATAGGGTTGGCCGGATGGTAACAAAGAGAGAGGGGGAGATGGAGGTAGTGGATAGATGGTTTCTCAATCATGGGTAGTTGCTACAACTCCTTAACTCATCATAGCCTTTGATCTCTAACCATTTGGATTAATCCTAGCCATCTATTTTACTTTAAAAAATGTATAAATCCCCCCCCCTCCTCACCCTTCTCATGTAATACATTAGAAATTTGATAAAGAAAGAAAGAAAAGAATTAGAGTGAGAAAAGATTGAGAGTTTTTGTTGAGTAAAAGATTGAGGAATTTTATTTGTGTGTGTGTTCCTTCAAGAGGTGGCCGGCCTACATCAAAGAGCAAGAGAAAGGGAGGCTTGGGTTTGCTAGCACAAGGAGGAGGAGGCACATTGGTTGCACAAGCTAGGAGGAGAAGGAGTCATTCGTACATTCTGGGAGATTTTAGGAGTTCTTAGTTTGTTTCTCTCCATAAAGGTGGGTGATTTTCTCGAACTTCTAACTAGATATCATGCTAGGGTTTGGATCGATAAAATTGATAAGAAAAACCCAATTAGATTAGTCATGTGTTGTTAAACGGAGACAAATTGCAAATAATGTGAATGCTTGTTAAATTGAATGTTAGTTGATGCAAACTGTGATTATTACTTTTGAAATTACCATGCTACCATGAATTATGTGTTTGAGATGTGCTAGATTAAGAAAATTGTGTTGGTATGACTAGTTAATTGAATTAGAATCATGGAAATATGAATTGCCTAAATTGACTTGATAATAGTATGAAAAACATCAAATTTTGTTGTAGAAATGCTTGTACAATCACAAAAAATAAGAAAAGCGAGTTATGGAAAATTGTAGTACTAAGACATGAAGAAATTATAATTGCTTTCTCATTTTTTGAAATTGTAAACTAAAAATACAAAGTAGAGAGTAAAATTTATGTTTTGGTTTCAAATAATAAACTTTTTAATGTACTGATATACTGTAAATTTATAGAGATTATATTCTGAAAAATTAGAATACAAAGTAGAGAAGAAAAGAATTAAAAACACATGATTTATGAAAAATTTGTATTGAACAGAGAGTCGAATTATAAACAATTTAACTCAACTCATATCGAGTTAGTCACTTGGACTTATTGGTCTTCGAGTGCGCCACAAAGCCCTTATTGTAGCTCGGGTCTGGTCTTTGGTTGCGTGTTCGAAACTGGGCAGAGCCCTTTTATTTCTTTTTCTTTAAAAAATTCCGAAATACATAGTGTGGACCTATTTGGACTTAAGCCCATCTCATATCACCTAGGCGCCTTGGAATTTGTGGTCTTCGGTGGCGCCATAGAGCGGTTACGGTATCGTGGGTTTGCCTCAGGTCTCGGGTTCGAAACCTGGTTCTGGCTTCTTAAAAACAATTTTCGATTAATTTTTTATTTTTCGAGTTTTATGGACTTTAAAAATTCAGAAAAAATACTGTAATTGTTATAAAAATATCTAGACTTCAAGAAAAATATATCTACAATATTTGGTCTAATAAAATGAGATTTAGAGGCAAAAGTTGAGTAGAGACAATTAAAAAGAACTCCATAGAGATGATATTTGTGGGAATAAAAATGTGATTAATTCTAGAGAAAATTCTATGTAGTTTATAAAATGAATTTTTTTATGGAAAATTAAAGTGTGATTTATTATGGATTTTTATCCATGAAATTGTGAAATTTTAATGCATGGGAAGTTTACTTAAGATATTATTGTGATTTTGAACCAAGTAAAGGAAAGAAATGATAATGTGAGAAATAAAGGAACTATATGGAGATTCAATTATGAATGTGAAAGGAATAATTTAAAATTGTCACTTTATGCATGAAATTGATGCAGAGGAATGAAATAGAAGAATCATGTTGAATTATGAAAAGTTTTATGAGTGTGAATACTCAATTATATGAAAATGAAATGAGATTAAAAGCTAGAGTGTAGCTAAGCCTTATACCGTATTGAATAAATACTTTTGAGATAAGATATTGGAAGGAAAAGACCAAGTTTGGGTCATTGTGTTGATTGATGGTTAAGACCGGTATAGAGGGAGTGCTAACTCTAGGATATTGATTTTATTCATGATTCAAAATAACTAAGGATTAGATTCATAGTGAAGATGTGACGAAAGTAAGAGAAAAACATGAGTATGAGGGTCATCGGATTGGCGGTGTGAGAGTGATTCATAGGTAGCCTGCTTGATGCGTCATGTCATGGCGTGAACACTACTTCGGAATTATTGTTCCGGTGGCGACGCTTGATATGTGGTTGGTGACTACAGGTGGTGCCATCGTTTCATGACGGAGGCTGAATTGTCCATAGGCTTTGCATGATGCGTCATGTCAAGATGTGGAATTTCCCTCTAGGCTGTCTGGACGTAGGCTCATAACTCATAGAACATCTAGGATACTTACCGTAGTTACTGGAGTAGTTTAAGTCATGGCGAGGGATTGAACCCTACAAGATGAAGAACGATTAAGGGCTTGCCCTTGGACCTATGTAGTATGGGATGCATAGAATCCGAACAACTGCGCATTAGTGTCATGTAACATAAATAACTGTATTAAGGATTAAGTGCACATTCACACATGACATCAATAGGATAGTTTCTGTAGCTTTGTTTTGTGACAAGTGTGTGCTTTCTAAGTAAGAGAAATTGATGTATTATATCCTTGCATCAGTTGAATGAGCTGACGTACCCACAGTTTCTATGCAGGATAAAGTGAATGAAAAAGACTAAGGAGGAATTGATGCTTAAGAAATTATTCAAGTGTTGTTTTATTTCATTCATGTGATTGTTGTAACTTTGCTTCCGCTGTTTAAATGTAACTCTGATGTAATAAAAGTTTTTAATTCCTTATAAAATTGTACGAAAAGAAGTGTAAAGATCCTGTGGAATTTCGAATTCAATCTTATTTGGAATTCGGGGTGTTACAATAGTAATGAGAGCAAGACGCGAACATAGGTCACAGATCCTGTTGGAACTTAGGGAATTAACCCTTAAGCTTCCGTCCATGTTCTTACCTGTCGGAACTTGGCGGAGCATGTACGAGCCCTGTTGATTCGCCATATGTTCATGGTAACTTGGTAAGGTTAGGAGTGGAGAAAGACCTCTGATTCCGGCAGAACCAAATGATCATCGGTCTGGCGGGAGTGGAGAAAGTCCACTTATCCTAGCAGGGTGGAGAAAGACCACTGATCCTGAAGGAGTGGAGAAAGACCTTCAGACGTCTGCCGAGGCGGACATGATGGAGAAGGACCACTGATCCTGACAGAGTGGAGAAAGACCACCAGACGTTTGCAGAGGCGAAATAGATCGCAGCATTGCAAATCTACCAGTCGCTAGATTTATGTGAGCAACAGAAAAGAGTGCAAGAGTAGGATGCAGAGAGAGGGATCAAACCCTATGATCTAGAGACTACGAACTCTTGGGAAGTATGTAGTATGTGATGCATACGTTTCCAAATGAATTGCGTGCATTGCATGCATTTAGAATTGTGCTTTAGACTCTAGGGCATGGCATACACTGACACTTGTAGTTTTACTTTACAAATTCCTTTTGCATAAAATACTGGTTGCTAAGATTGAATATCACGGATTTCATCCGCACAAGATCTTTATAACACATTCACGCAGGCAGATATAATAATCACATGAGCTGAAAATAGAATAACCATCATTTGGATAATACATCAACATCGGGTCAAGATGCCCGGGAGTACAAAGTGCCAGAATTAAAATAATATGATAAGCAGTTCGCTATAACAACTAGATAAAATAGCGACTGAAAGAAAAACAACATGAAGTAGTAAGGAAGCAGCAGCGATCGTCTAGAGAGTCTGCTCGTCGGGTCCATCAGTACCTGTATAAATATTAACTCAAAGAAAAATAGAAAAGTTTCCATTAGAGCAAGTTTCAGGCAGCAAGTAGCAACAAGCAGAAAAAAGGGGTAATATAACAAGATATAACATGGAAGAAACAAGAAGTAGAAGTACAAATACAATATGGAAGTAAGCAAGGAATTGAGACAATATGATCATGTAAGTAATAACTGTAACTTGTGTATTCTAGACTTCAAGATATAAGCAATTGATAACCTAGGATCAGTTAATCGATAATCATGTAATCAAGGATCGAGAGTCATGTAATCAAGAGTCATGTAATCAAGAATCATGTAATCAAGAATCAAGAGTCATGTAATCAAGAATCATGCTTAGTGAAGATTTCAAGTTTATCTGTGTTATTAATTTATCTAATGCACGCAATCCTGTGTCCATACCACAAGTTCGGTGTATATCAATCATGTGACGTTTAGACTTAAGTAGTGAATTCTATAGGATTACGTACTCGGGTCTTCCAGTGATAGTATCAAGACATGTAATCATGAATCATGTAATCGAGAATTATGTAATCAAGAATTGTGTAATCAAGAATCAAGAATCAAGAATCAAGAATCACTATTTCGGGAAACACGGGCCCCTTTCCGAGTATACTCCCCTATATTGTCCAGAATTAAGCCGTACCCTTATAACCCCGGCTTGTTATTCTTTTATAATTAATTAGGAACATGCAGTTGGTACGACTAGTGGAACAGTGTAATCAAATAGTTTAGCCAAGGAAAATATCAAGGGCAGTAATCATGGACATGAGACGTAAAATGAGTACATGTATCGAGAGTAGTTATTATAGAATTATCAAGTGTATAAAATGCATTCTATCAACCTATTATATCTATGCAAGTTATTATTACAAGAACAATAATACGTTCAGTTCATTAAATATGAAAAATAACGGGTTTATATGCAAAAATGTATAGATGAATTTTTAGACAACTTGACATATCTGCATTCAAATCCACTTTTCCGTTGCTACAGAAAAGCAAATCTGATTCCGTCAGAGATTCTAGAAAGTAGACTCTCTTTCGGTTCCAACGCATATTCACACGATACATTCTAAAGACAGTAGCTATGCGTACAAATTCATTCTTCGCTGGTTTCGATATTTCGCGCGCATTCTGGAAATTCGGAGTCACAATACTAAAACTGTGATATCTCACAATCTATACATCGGATTGAGAAACTGTAGGATGTTTCGGATATTTAGACTCAAAGGGTTAAGATTTTCATGTAGAAAGTTTTTCGATCCAGTGTCGGGAACATGGTCAAATTCTCAGTACGAGAGACCGGTTAGTGATCCCGTGCAGGTTCAGAAATTCACAAAATGGCAGTACTAAAATCGCGATATCTCACAATTTATACACCGATTGAGAAACCGTCAGATGTTCTGGATTCGGGACTCGATAGACTACGATTTCCTCGTAGAAAATCTTCAATCCAGTATTGGAAATATGGTCGAATTCTTAGTGCAAGGTCAAGAAATTTTAGAGATAGTAAGGTTGAATATTCGATATTCGATAACACGATTCGAAATGTGTTAACGGTTCACTCTTGAGTTGATATAGCATGGAACCAGTGACTAGAATGGAATTTGACAATAAAATATGATGATAACTAGACTACTTGCCATGAGTCCAAGGAAAATATTTGTACGAGAACAAAAATAGTGTACAAGGTACTTGCCTTATAACGTGACGATTTTGGTGGTAGTGTTAACCACGGAAAGAAGAAGCGACGTCGGCAACAGACGGCGGCACAACGGTGGTAAGAATGGCGGCAAGGCGGCAGCTAGTGAGCAACGGTGAGCGACAACAACAACAAGGTGGCGCGGCGTCGAGTTGTTTTTTGGGGTTCACGGGATCGTAGAAGCGGGGTCGTTGGCTCGAAGGTGGAAGGTAAAGTGGAGATTGGGTGTTGCTTGAGCTCTCGGGTGTGAAGAAGGTAGAGGGTGTGAAGAAGGCAGAGGAAGAGAAGAAGGGAATGAGGTGGGAGGTTCTGCATGTGTGTGTGTGTATATATAGAAAGGAAGGGATAGGAGGGGTGTAGAAAAATCAGAGGGGTGTAGAAAAATCAAAGGAGGGGTGTAGAAAAATCAAATGTATGTGTGGAAAAAAAATGAGAAGTTAGGCGTAGAAGGAGAAAATGAGGGGGGAGAAAATGAGAAGTTAGGCATAGAATTAGGCAGGATTAGGATTAGGATTAGGATTAGGATTAGGATTAGGATTAGGATTAGTATTAGTATTAGGATTAGGATTAATCGGGGTTTAAATTTTGTATTTAAATTCCGATCGAAAAATCACAAAATTATAGAATTGATCAGAAAAATATTCTGGCTTTAGATAAAGAGTCCAAAGAGAAAAATAAAACTGATCTGAAAATTGAAGTACAAAAATTCACGTAATAAAATACGTACAACTGGAATAGGGAGTTACAATCCTACCCACCTTACAAAAAAAAATTCGTCCTCGAAATTTACTTAGGCGAGATATAGGATACCTTAAGAAGTAAATGCAATACACTTCAATGAAGAGTACAACAGAAGATAAAAGAAACAAAGAGTACAAAGGCACGAAAACAACTAAAGACAAATTGTGCATCCTTAACTGGAGGACTCAACAATTTAATGTCTAGGCTCTGAATCTGAACCACCGATATCGCTAACATCCCAGTTCAGCTGAGCCACAAGCTCATTTCGCTCTGACACATACTCCTCCAATTTTCTTAGTAACTCCTTAGGTGATGAAGCTGAAATCAAGATGCGTCTGGCCTTACTGGATATAAACTCCTCAGCCATAGCTGAATCTATGAAGGATAGCAGTGAGTCGTAATATCCATCAACATTTAAAAGTCCCACCGGTTTGCTGTGGATCCCTAGTTAAGCCCATGTGATTACTTCAAACAACTCCTCGAGTGTTCCATAACCTCCGGGTAAGGCTATGAAAGCATCAGCAGCTCGAGCCATTTCAGCTTTCCTCTCGTGCATGTTAGAGACAACTCTAACATCTCCCACAGTTCCCCCAGTAATCTCTTTCGGCATCAGGGACTTGGGAATCACTCCCAAAACGTATCGGCCACCAGCACGAACAGCGTCAGAAACCAGGCCCATTAATCCTATGCTCCCACCACCGTAGACGAGATCGATATTTCTCTCTACAAGCTCCTTGCCGAGCTCGATCGTTGCTTCTTGGTAGCTAGCTCTTTTGCCAGAGCTACTGCCACAAAATACACAAATCCTGCCGAATCTCGATGAAGATGATGAAGATGAAGAAAGCTTCTTCATACCCACTTCTCCTTCTTCTTGCACCGATTTTCTCTTCATCCCTACCACCGATTCTTGATCATTTCTTTCCATTTGCCAAGAAAATCCGAGCTCCTACTCTTTCTCTTTCTTTCTTGCTCCCGCCTCTGCTATCGGCTTCTCACTTTCTCTCTTCTCCGAAGCTTGCTCCCTAGTTGTCTTCTTCTTTCTCTTCTTCCCTTTCTTCCCCGACTTCTCTCTCTTTCTTCTTCCTCTTTCCTTCTCTTTTTCATTCTTTCTCTTTTTCTTTCTTCTTTCTTTGACTTGTCTCTCTCTCTCTTTCTTTTCTTTTTATTTCTTCTTCTTCATGTCTTTTCTTCATTAATGCACCGCCCCTATAACCGGCCTATGGTAAATATTTGCATTTTGTTCCCTATCCATTCTAAATATAACATCGAACCTTGAGTTGTTGATGACGTTGAAGTTTGCTTTGAAATTCATTCCACGAATCAATTAGGGACTCTCCTACGCTTCCGCTGTGCCATTCTGACGGTGATGCTTCTCGCTGCTGATATCAAATGATAGCGATCGACGAATTGAGCAGAATTAAGAGATTGGTAACACGAAGATGTTGGTTGTCAAACTTATTTGGTCCCCACCCACCAAACAATGTTGAAAAATTGTGGCAAGATTGGTGTCGCAAAGAAAATGGGAGAAACGGGAATGAATAATTTGTCAGTTACTCATCTCTCATTCCTATAAATGAGAGGTTTAGGAAGAAGAAAAAAATTAAGTAAGACAAGAACAAGAAACAAGCAAAAAAGAAGAAAAAGAATATAGTGTATATTTGTAAGGTATAGTAATACCAGTTTTAGAAAATAGTGAAGAGTATTCTTGTTGTTCTTCCAATTTCCAATTTGTTTGCTAAAAGCCTAAAATTCCTACTCTCTTCCAACAGAAGATTCAAGAAAATAGGGATAAAAAGAAATAACTAGTATGATACTCAATAATGGATTGATCGATGAGAATGAATGCAATGTATAGAAGGCAACAAACAACGCAGGAACTGAAGTATGACTACATCAAAATATACCAGCAACTATTTCTTTGGTGATCTCTGCTTCCTCTGTAATCAGGTTATAAGCCTGATTACACTCTCTAGTCTGTCCTCCACTGGGATTTGATCCTCCTATTGGTGTGATACTCTTTCTCTTCGGGCAATCCCGAACCTTGTGATCATTCGCTCCGCATGCAAGACACAAGTTGTTGGCTTTCCAGCAGTTCTTGCGTATGTGTCCAACTCGGCGGCAATAATAGCACTTCTGGTCCTTCTTCGGAGTTGCCGATGAGTAAGGTGATGCTCTAGTAGTCGGGGTCTGAACTGGCCTCTGTATCGGTCCACCTGTAGACTGTGCGACAGTAAGGAGATGTAATGCCCCCTGAACGGCATTCCACCATCTACGGATCTGCTCCTGGGTATCGAGCATGGCGGTGTAACTCTTATGCTGGTGCACAAACAAGTCCCATTGAATGGAGTTTGTGACATCCTGTACCATATCCAGATTAGCTTTCACCACTTCATTTTGCTCTTGCTGTAGCTCCATCATTCGTTGCATCTCCTGGAGGATGGCGACGATCTCGATAGTTCATCCATGGGTGTAGAAGTCGAAGAGCCTCCGTGAACCATAGTCTGAAATGCATATTCGAATGGGGTAAATCTCCAGATGGCAAGTTGGTTATTAATATTCATGTGATCCACGTGGTGTGTATATTGTTGAGCTTAGCATGGTTCGAGCCTAGGCTCTGATACCACTAAAAACCTGTCACGCCCCGCTTCCCACTATACGGAAATACAGGCACGCAACTGAGGCCCAGCGAATGATATACATTATCCATAAGCTGTACAATTATAAGCTCAACAAGATCTTTATAACACATTCACACAGGCAGATATAATAATCACATGAGCTGAAAATAGAATAACCATCATTTGGATAATACATCAACATCGGGTCAAGATGCCCGGGAGTACAAAGTGCCAGAATTAAAATAATATGATAAGCAGTTCGCTATAACAACTAGATAAAATAGCGATTGAAAGAAAAACAACATGAAGTAGTAAGGAAGCAGCAGCGATCGTCTAGAGAGTCTGCTCGTCGGGTCCATCAGTACCTGTATAAATATTAACTCAAAGAAAAATAGAAAAGTTCCCGTTAGAGCAAGTTTCAGGCAGCAAGTAGCAACAAGCAGAAAAAGGGGTAATATAACAAGATATAACATGGAAGAAACAAGAAGTAGAAGTACAAATACAATATGGAAGTAAGCAAGGAATTGGGACAATATGATCATGTAAGTAATAACTGTAACTTGTGTATTCTAGACTTCAAGATATAAGCAATCGATAACCTAGGATCAGTTAATCAATAATCATGTAATCAAGGATCGAGAGTCATGTAATCAAGAGTCATGTAATCAAGAATCATGTAATCAAGAATCAAGAGTCATGTAATCAAAAATCATGCTTAGTGAAGATCTCAAGTTTATCTGTGTTATTAATTTATCTAATGCACGCAATCCTGTGTCCTATACCACAAGTTCGGTGTATATCAATCATGTGGCATTTAGACTTAAGTAGTGAATTCTATAGGATTACGTACTCGGGTCTTCTAGTGATAGTATCAAGACATGTAATCATGAATCATGTAATCGAGAATTATGTAATCAAAAATTGTGTAAACAAGAATCAAGAATCAAGAATCACTATTTCGGGAAACACGGGCCCCTTTCCGAGTATACTCCCTATATTGTCCAGAATTAAGTTGTACCCTTATAACCCCGGCTTGTTATTCTTTTATAATTAATTAGGAACATGCAGTTGGTACGACTAGTGGAACGGTGTAATCAAATAGTTTAGCCAAGGAAAATATCAAGGACAGTAATCATGGACATGAGACGTTAAACGAGTACATGTATCGAGAGTAGTTATTATAGAATTATCAAGTGTATAAAATGCATTCTATCAACCTATTATATCTATGCAAGTTATTATTACAAGAACAATAATATGTTCAGTTCATTAAATATAAAAAATAACGGGTTTATATGCAAAAATGTATAGATGAATTTTTAGACAATTTGACATATCTGCATTCAAATCCACTTTCCCGTTGCTACAGAAAAGCAAATCTGATTCCGTCAGAGATTCTAGAAAGTAGACTCTCTTTCGGTTCCAACGCATATTCACACGATACATTCTAAAGACAGTAGCTATGCGTACAAATTCATTCTTCGCTGGTTTCGATGTTTCGCGCGCATTCTGGAAATTCGGAGTCACAATACTAAAACTGTGATATCTCACAATCTATACATCGGATTGAGAAACTGTAGGATGTTTCGGATATCTAGACTCAAAGGGCTACGATTTTCATGTAGAAAGTTTTCGATCCAGTGTCGGGAACATGGTCAAATTCTCAGTACGAGAGACCGGTTAGTGATCCCGTGCAGGTTCAGAAATTCACAATATGACAGTACTAAAATCGCGATATCTCACAATCTATACATCCGATTGAGAAACCGTCAGATGTTCTGGATTCGGGACTC
Organism: Hemerocallis citrina; assembly: GCA_017893485.1. NCBI lineage: Eukaryota > Viridiplantae > Streptophyta > Magnoliopsida > Asparagales > Asphodelaceae > Hemerocallis > Hemerocallis citrina. Next base: position 125,821,465 of record CM030363.1, on the reverse strand, counting down.
GATAGGACTACGATTTCCTCGTAGAAAATCTTCAATCCAGTATTGGGAATATGGTCGAATTCTTAGTGCAAGGTCAAGAAATTTTAGAGATAGTAAGGTTGAATATTCGATATTCGATAACACGATTCGAAATGTGTTAACGGTTCACTCTTGAGTTGATATAGCATGGAATCAGTGACTAGAAAGGAGTTTGACAATAAAATATGATGATAACTAGACTACTTGCCACGAGTCAAGGAAAATGCTTGTACGAGAACAAAAATAGTGTACAAGGTACTTGCCTTATAACATGACGATTTTGGTGGTAGTGTTAACCACAGAAAGAAGAAGCGACGTCGGCAACGGACGGCGGCACAACGGTGGTAAGAATGGCTGCAAGGCGGCAGCTAGCGAGCAACGGTGAGCGACGACAACAACAAGATGGCGCGGCATCAGGTTGTTTTTCGGGGTTCACGGGATCGTAGAAGCGGAGTCGTTGGATCGAAGGTGGAAGGTAAAGTGGAGATTGGGTGTTGCTTGAGCTCTCGGGTGTGAAGGAGGCAGAGGGTGTGAAGAAGGCAGAGGAAGAGAAGAAGGGAATGAGGTGGGAGGTTCTACATGTGTGTGTGTGTGTATATATAGAAAGGAAGGGATAGGAGGGGTGTAGAAAAAATCAAAGGAGGGGTGTAGAAAAATCAAATGTATGTGTGGAAAAAAAATGAGAAGTTAGGCGTAGAAGGAAAAAATGAGGGGGGAGAAAATGAGAAGTTAGGCATAGAATTAGGCAGGATTAGGATTAGGATTAGGATTAGTATTAGGATTAGGATTAATCGGGGTTTAAAATTTGTATTTAAACTCCGATCGAAAAATCACAAAATTATAGAATTGATCAGAAAAATATTCTGGCTTTAGATAAAGAGTCCAAAGAGAAAAATAAAACTGATCTGAAAATTGAAGTACAAAAATTAATGTAATAAAATACGTACAACTGGAACAGGGAGTTACAGTTTCCTTCGTCTGATCCGCGATGTTGCTATTCAACAAAGTAGCACATTTCTTTGCTATGGCCCAAGTCTGGCTCAATTGACAATCATGAAAAGTTGAAAGATTATGGTACTTACATATACACATACATATATAAAAACAAATTTCTGACAAAACTTAAAAAAATAGAACGAAACTTTAAAACTTACAAATTTGCAAACAGTGGATCCCTTAGGTTGGTACATAGGCTGATTTATGGAATGTTGATCTGCTGGTTCGGCCCCTGGTCGACGGATCGGGACTACCACTCCAGTAGGAGTCGCAACGTCAGAGAGATATATCGTCTAGTCACTTTCTCGTACCAAGCCATGTACGCCGCATGCACTGTGAGGTCAAATGGAGGAATGTCACCGATGATTTCGTCGAACCGGTGTACATTCCATCTCTGAACATATGTAGCGAAGCATGCGGCCCAATTGTGTCCGGGCTGTCGACCCATTCCAGTAATATTGTGCATCTCCGCATTGAATGGCTCGGCAACCAGAATCCTTTGGTGAAGACCAAACTGGCGTAGCACTCTATCGGGGTAGTAGAACTCAACAACCCCAAAGTTGATTAAAGGTGCTTTCATCAGCCACAAATCACGCCTGTACGTGCAATTAGGCGGCAGTCGAAGTACACGCTCCTCCGTGTAAGGAAGCCACACGACACAATCAGCTGCCAACCTATCCAACTCATTGCGGTAGTACGTTAAGCACCTGTTGGGGTTGGCTATCCATGTAAGTTTGTCGGTCCAATAAACACCGATTGGAGGTAGCATGTGCACGTCATCGGGAAGATGTATCCAGTGTGGAGATTGGATACGTACTACCGGCCGACTGACGTGAATGCGCTCCCAACTCCAGATTTGAAGTAAAATCATAGGCTCATTCATCTGCACCGAACTTATACTGGCCAAACACAAACTCCGATATAGTGATGACAGTACGACACTACCCCAACTGTAACGGTTAACATTTCCTAGATCTACAATTAGTGGTAAGAACATTAACGAGACGATATTACCTGACGAATTTGGAAACAATACAGTGCTAAATAGCGTGAGGATGTAGGCCCTGCAATAGCACTCCACCTCCGCCGTAGTTGAACCTACATTCAATTTATTCCTAAAGGTGTCCTTCAACCACTTCAACTGAATAAATTTATCACTAATCACACTGGTTTCAACTTCGACACCTAAGTACTCATCGACAATATAAACCGGGTCAAAGTCCATTGTACCTGTGACTGCCTCTCCATCGATTTGAAGCCCGGTGATTATGGAAACGTCATGCAAAGTCACTGTCATCTCCCCAACTGATAGGTGAAAGGAATGTGTCTCAGGCCTCCATCTTTCAAGAAGTGCTTCCAGAAGAGGTCGATCGCACTTGATGGAGCTCATCCTTGCAATACTGTATAACGCATTGTCTCTTAGTATCTCGTGTATCCGTGGGTGCATAGGTAGTGGATGACCGGCCCTAAAGAGGGACTCCGTAGACTCACCGTTCCACACATTCTGCGATTGATGCAACGGTTGAAGAGTGGGGAGTGAAGGGTCGAGGGGTCCTGGGCCTCCAGAAGAGATATACGATGATGAAGGGACTGAAGAAGAAGTGCCCGCCTTATTTGGATTGATTTGAACCTACATAACAATAACATTTACATCAATAGACCGAAATTTCATATAATTGTATTAGAATCAACAATTAATTACTTACATTAGTACCCTCGGTACGAGCACGACCACGACCACGACCACGTCCACCGCGAGTACGTGCTCCATCGCCATGTGGAGGTCTACTACTTTCTCCTTCCTCCATGTTCCCCATTGTGCGTGCTATTTACGATAAAATAGAAATCACTACAACTTCAACAAAATTGTTATTAACTACACATAACCTAGATATCAAAACCAACATTAACAATAATTGCTAGATAACAATGTCATTTGCTACTTTACTTGTTTTTTTCATTCTCTAATTAAAACTAAAATTAACAACAATGGCTATTCTACATTGTCAAGAAAATCACCAACATTGTCATATATATGACCAACATCGTCAACAAAATTGCCATTTGCTACTCTACTTGTTTTTTTTTCATTTTCTAATTAAAACTAAAATGAACAATATTTGCTACTCTACATTGTCAACAAAAATTGGCATTTGCTACTCTACATTGTCAACAATAACCCAAAATCAACTAAGCACCTTCACAATAACCCAAAATTAACACAAAATTTAATTAGCAAAAGCTTGATAAATATACCGTTCGAGTAGGACATTCAAAAACTTGATAGTGATTACGAGCTCCTACTAAATCCTTCAACCAAGATCTTCCCCCACGAAGACGAAATTAAACGAAATATATGATATTGGGATTTAGGGATTTAGGGTTTAAAGAAAGGTTGAAATTTGGGAAAAAAGATGGGGAAAATCAAAAGACGATGAGAGATGACAGTTTTTTGGGGAGTAAATCGATCAAATTGAGGAGAAATCGACCAAATAAACGACAAGCGGCGATGGGTTTCGTTGAGCGAGATGAGTTTGAGAAGATAGAATAGAATAAAGTAGAGAAAGAGAAGAAGAATAAACAGATCTGAAATAACCCCCCCAATCGATACTCGGTCTTTGAAAGACCGAGTTTAATTAAAACTAACTCGGTCTTTCAAAGACCGAGTGTTAGACTTCTAAAAATCCAAGACTAACACTTGGTCTTTGAAAAACCGAGTTATTTTTAACTAAACTTGGTCTTTCAAAGACCGAATGGAATTGTTTGGGAATTTTAAAAAAAAAACTAGGGTGGTTTGGAAAAAACATTCAAAAAGTGGGACAGTGTGGGAAAAAATTCACCGATTGGAGGGTAAAGTAAAGTGGTCAGGGTTTCATATGTCAGAGTGATTCAATTGAAGCTTATGCATGCCTTCATAGCATCCACTATAGTATGCTATATTTTCCATTTTGCCAAAATTTGGCAAATCACATCGGGTTTGCTATTTTACCATTTTTGACAAAATTGTTATAGTCGCTTCTTATATTTGAGAAAATTTTTGCTCTTTCTCAAAATATAGGAGACGGACCAGCCCCTATTATTATTATTATTTTTAATGGGATCGGATTGTACAACATGTACCATCCTAATTATTTTTTTTTTTTAGTTATAAATGTCGGATGGAACAACTTGTTCTGTCTCAAAAAATAAAATAAAAAAAGATCGGACAGGACATTTTGTCTCGTCCCAGAGAAAAAGTCTATCCCATTGGAGGACTTTTGACCAGCCAACAAACTTAATTAATTGGGTTTAGACTTAATTAACGGGGTTTAGTGTTAATTAATCATATTTTAGTATTAATTAGTAACTAATTAATACACTAATAATTATTTAAAAATTATTACCATTATAATCTTTTAAAAAAATTACGAAAAACCTCTCGGACGAACATGTTCCGTCTGATAATCTTGTTTTATTATTTTCTCAAAATTTGGCAAACAGCCGTTGCGCGCACACTCGCTATATGCTATTTCTCAAACTGCCATTTTGTCATTTTTGAGCGAAACCACTGTGGGTGCTCTCAGTGTTGAGATCACTTATACAGGGTCATATATATATATATATATATATATATATATATATAGAGAGAGAGAGAGAGAGAGAGAGAGAGAGAGAGAGAGAGAGAGAGAGAGAGAGAGAGAGAGAGAGAGAGAGAGAGAGAGAGAGAGAGAGAGAGAGAGAGAGAGAGAGAGAGAGAGAGAGAGAGAGAGAGAGGACCCTTCCGTTGTGCACTATCCTCTGTGTGCACTCCGTGCGAACTTTTTACATGGTCATCACATGGATGATCTGAACCGTTCACATTGATCTTCACGTCTAAATTAGTCTAAATATGTAAAATCAAGTCATTTGGAATTCATTTGTCCACCCATGTCATTATAAAAAAAACGATATTTCGTCATACAATTTTGTAACACTTCAATGGATGGACAAATGGATTCCAAATGACTTAATTTTACATATTTAGACTAATTTATATGTGTAGATCAATGTGAACGGTTCGGATCATCCATGTGATGACCGTGTAAAAAGTTCACACAGAGGAAAGTGCACAACGGAAGGGGCATATATATATATATATATATATATAATAGAGAGAGAGAGAGAGAGAGAGAGAGAGAGAGAGAGAGAGAGAGTCCCCTTCTATTGTGCACTAGACTTCTGTGTGCACTCGTGTGCACGACAGCCTTCCCGTCTTCGTATTGACGATCTGATCCGTTCACATTGATCTACACATCTAAATTAGTCTAAATATGTAAAATCAAATTATTTAAAATTCATTTGCCCAACCATTAATGTGTTACAAAATTGTATGGCCGAAAATCGTTGTTTTTTATAGTCACATGATGGATGTGTAAATGAATTTTAAATGATTTGATTTTACATATTTAGACTAAGTTAGATGTGTAGATCAATATGAACGGTTCGGATCGTCAATAGGAAGTTGGGAAAGCCGAGTGCACATGGAGGTCTAGTGCACAAGGAAGAACATCTTTTTATCAGTTGTCCTCTTGCTAAGATTTTTTGGGCTATTTGTCAGACAGCTTGGATCAAGTTCTATTCACACTTGGTGGAGTTGGTGGGAAAAAAAATATAATAAATAATAAATTAATTAAAATAAAAAAATTCATCTCCTAGAATTGGTTGGGATATTGCTATGATTGCCATTGAGTGATTTGGAAAGAAAGGAATGCTGGAACCTTTGTCAAGAAAAAAATTACTATTTCATCTCTTATTGATAGTTTTGTTTACTTTAATAATTTTTGGGCAGAATTATTACCAGCTGCTAAGAAACAGAAACTGAACCTGCTAGCTATTGATTCAGGGGTGGCTTCATTCAACATATCATACAAGATCAATCATTTCATCTTCATAAACTGATGTGCCTGTGACTCGCATTGATTGAGTAGACTGGATGAGGAGCTGCACATCCTCTGGGTGATGCTGCTGACAGAATTCTGATGGCTGATGCTCTGTTTTCATTTATGCTGTTGTTTCTAGCTATTGATACTGTCTGTTATTTTGGTTTGAACGTTGTCTGTGTAGTTTTGTTCTTGTTTTGAGACAGTTTGTTTTAACTCCAGTCCTGTGATACTTTGTATGCTACCTTATATTTTTATTTTAAATTTTGGCTGGAGTTCCTATGAACTTTTATCTATTAGTTTCAAAAAGGTGGAAAAAAAGTATATCTCATTGTCTTTCCTATCCAAACAACAATGAGGACTCCGTAAACTAGTAGCATGCAATGTTTACAAGTTACAATCCTTTCATACTTTACACTCTAAAACTCGTAAACTACAATATATAAGCAAAAATTTCCGCACAATAAATCACAATGCTACTATTATTTGTTACTAGGGTCATGTGCAATTTACCCACTTATCAAAGGTGCAGATATTTAGATCCAAATCTGAAAAGGACAATCTTACATGTGGTACAACACCACCACCATCTGCAATCTAATGTTACAAAAGTTAATTATCAAAACAAAGGTGCAGATAATTTTCATTTAGTAAGACAACAAATAAGTTATGTAGCTTTGCGAAGAAATTGGTATCAGGATAAACAAGGACTATGTGATATTTTGCGGCAAATTGTCATCCCATCCCCAATCGGCACCTGTAAATTTTCAACGTTTTATTGAATCTGGTTTGTTAATTACATGTACATCTGACAAACAAGACTAGATGAAAGGCAAATAACATACCACGCTAATACTGACGCGCTCATCCTCAAGAATTTTTTTGTTGAAGTTCCTAATGCTGATGGTCTTCGAGTCATTCACCTACAAAAAGTACGTAGATTTGAGTTTATTAAACTTTTTGCATGCAATGCATGTTTTTCTTTAGTTTGTATTACCATTTTGATATGTATTGATGCCAGGCACGCGTTAGTGACAAAGGAAAACATGCTTTTGGGCGTTTACAATCATAAGTTCAAAGGATCAGCCAGACCTTGTTTTTGACAAAAAAGTTCCAATGTTACCAAAACACTTCCCCGTGTACATATGGCACAAGGTGATTATTCCACATCGAAAGCTCATTTTGTTTTGAGGGATCCGACCCAGACCGGATCGGTTGTGGAGGGGGACGATCCGGTCCTCCTCCAAAAGATCGGGATCAGCAGAAACGAACTAATCCAAAACACTACCACCAATCCGCAATTTTTTAAAAACCAAATACATCGACCAATTACTTTTATTTTAAAATATTCAATAATAAAAATCATTTAACTAATATTTTTATTTCAAAAACATCTTCAACCAAAGAACTGATTCACCAATCTGATACTGCCAATACCGATCACAATAACAAAATTTTTAGCAAATAACAATGTTCTCGATACCAATATGTTGAACTTTGGTTATAATAGCAAAGATGAAGTGATGTATAATTATTGAAGAGAACCTAATAATTTAAATAGCTTACCAAGGGATCCGCAACTCTTCCATGCCATAAAACATTATCAATCACAATAAGACCTCCAACTCTTACCTGCAAGATTAAGCACTTTGATGAGCCCCATCCTCCTCGTGTAGATTAATTTACTAAATCCATTCTGCACCTCATATAGAGAAAACAAATTTCTAGACAGAGTAGCAACATGCATAGCATCCATAGAAAGTTTTTTGGTTTATCTCGATTGAAAATGAGATTAAAAAAATGATGAATTTTATCACTGACAAAAAAAAAATGCTGAAAACTACTCTTATGAGCATTTATAGTAAAAGAAATATTGGAACCAGAACTATACCAATTGCAATAGCAGTTCATAGTACTCATCGTACATGCGTTTGTCAGCATCTACGAATGCAAAATCGAAACTGGTATATAAACATGAAAAAGTGTTAGAAAATACAATGACTGTTATCAACACTTCAGAAATATATTTAAAATGTATCCCATTATTCAAAAATAAGATAATGGAAGAGAGTATAAGATAACCAAAATTTTAAAATATTCCAATTTGAAATTAGCCTCATCTCATATACCTGCAGGTTTCCCCATCCAGAATTAGGGATCTTAGAGTATCTGCTGCCAATGCATGATGTATGCCCACCTAAACATCCACATCAAAACAGATATACAAGGTTAAAAATACTTTTCATCTATTAAATGCAAATTTGTCATGCCAGGATTAGTGAACCTAAATATTGCATAACCGCAGAACATGAATTGCAAGAACTTGACCTATTGTAAATATTTTTAAGGTTTGTACAAAAATAATACTAAATAAATAACTAGTATGCCTTTATCAAAGAAGACAAATACGAGAATATGTAACACCATAGTTGTGATATAAATAACTAGTATGCCTCAAGATACATAATACGTAAAACAAATAAATAGTGCTGTGAACCTCTCTTGTACAATAACAATAAGTTCACTGAAAAATGTAAAATAATAGCGTGAAATGTGCCAGCCACAATTAAAACTCGGCAGTTGTGGTGAGGATTGAGGGATTTATATTTATATTCTAATGGCGCTCCAGCAGGTTGAGCGCCTGAACCCCTCTTTTTGTGGATGAAACCGGGGCATTTTTTCTTTTTCTTTTATAATAATAAATAGAATTACACATGCCCAACGGTAATAGAAACTAGGTAGCGCTGACACCATGTGAAATTTACTTGTTACGACATCAAAACTCCAAAGTAGTGGTGGAAGTTGACAGACTTATATTCATATTCTAACAATTAGGATGTTCAAGGCCGCCTAAGCAAACAAAAAAAAAGGTAAATAGCAGAAAACCCACATCAACTATTGGTCAACCGCAAAAAATGCCCTCATTTTCAGTCAATGTGAAAAATCCACAGTAGTTTCACATTTTATTAACCCAGATAATTAGCAGCTACTAATGATCCATGTGTCATGGACGTGTCCTATTTGAACCGGGTATGACCAACATGCCTCATCTGCTCCCTCTTTCCTCCAACTCCTATTCTCCCTCTCTTCCAATTCCACCCTTCTCTCCACCTTCCTCCTACCCCTCTTTAAAACCCTTCGTCTTTCTATCGGTAAAGGATACTAATTCTTAGCTAGTCTTAAGCTGATTGTTGTAACTATCCGAGTTTGTTGTAACTATCTTGTAGCAATCTTATCTTCTCATTCTTATCTCCTACCTAGGTTGTTGTATAACCAAAGTTGTTACCTATTATCTCTCCCTATCAGGTACAACTTCTATCTATATATTGTAATCATCTCCATGCAATAAGATAAGCAAATTTCTCTCTTCTCTACATGGTATCAGAGCACAGTTCTGATCAAAAATTTTCTTTCCCCATCTCTCCTTCCAATGGACAACCTAAGCACCATGCCAGCCACGGCCCATGCCACAACCACTCGGCCAAATAATTTCCAACCAGCCTACAAAACCTTTTTAGGAAGGTGCCAATGGTGTCACACCAAAGGTTACTCCCTCCAAAAGTGCCTGGTTTTCCATGATAAACACCCTGCCATACGCCCACCTCCACCTCCTTCCTTCTCCTCTAATCACCCACAAACTCACGTAGCTCAAGCTTCCTCACCCATGGCTTCCACTCAATGGCTTCTAGACTCAGGAGCATTTCATCATGTCACAAAGGATCTTGCTAATTTATCTCTTCATCATCCTTATCATGGCACAGAGGAGATTATTATTGGTGATGGGTCAGGGCTTCCCATTACTCACACTGGTTCAATTTCTTTTCCCACTTCCTCTAAATCTCTTTCTCTTTCTAATGTCTTGTATGTTCCTACCATGCAAATCTTATTTCAATCTCAAAGTTATGTTCAGATAATAATATACTGATTGAATTTTCCTCTAATTCTTTTCTTGTGAAGAATCGGCTTACGGGGGCACATCTACTCACGGGACCAACTAAGAATGGTGTATATGAGTGGCCTTCCTCATCATCATCTATCATAGCTTTCTCGAGTCTCAAAACCTCTGCTATTGATTGGCATCATCGTTTAGGACATCCGGTCTTATCTATTCTAAAATCTCTAGTTTCTTCTTTCAATCTTAATGTAGCCAATGATTTTACTTCAATTGCAATGCTTGTTACTCTAATAAGAGCCACAAACTCCCCTTCAATCAAAATAGTTTGGTTTCTCACTCTCCGCTTGAACTTATTTATACTGACTTATGGACATTCCCAATATATTCTTTTGATGGTTTTAAATATTATGTTATCTTTGTTGACCATTTTACTAAATATATCTGGTTCTATCCCTTCAAAAAAAAAATCAGATACTAAGGATGTATTTATTCGGTTCAAAGCGTTAGTTGAGAAATTTTTTGAGAAATAAATTAAATCTTTATACTCTGACAATAGAGGGGAATATGAAGCTCTTAACAATTTTCTCACTATAAATGGTATCTCTCATCTCACCACACATCCTCATACACCGAAACATAATGGCTATACTGAACGTCGACATCGTCACATTGTCGAAACCGGTCTCTCACTTCTCTCTCATGCTAATCTCCCTCTTGAATTTTGGATGTTTGCCTTCACCACCGCCACTTATCTCATCAATCGTATGCCAACACCCACTCTCTTATAAGTCGCCTTTCCATTGCCTATTCGGTACACCACTAAATTATCTTAAGCTACGATGTTTTGGTAGTCTTTGTTATTCATGGCCACGACCCTATTCTTCACACAAACTTGACAATCGCTCTCTCCCTTGCGTCTTTGTTGGATACTCCTCTCAAAGTGCCTACTATTGCCTCGACCCGACCACTCACAAAATATATGTTTCTTGTCACGTAAGGTTTCTCGAAAGTCAATTCCCGTATCATCAACTATCATCTACTACTGCTGTTTCTTATCCAAATCTGAATCTTTGGTGTCCTATTTTGCTACCCATATCGCCATCTCCACCTCAAGGTCCTGTTGTAGCTAATGTGCCCCATCATGAGCTGCCCCTCACACCTCTCATATTGTCCATCTCCTCTGCGCAAGACTCTCCCCCAACACCTCCCAGCAATCAACCCTCCCCGACCTCTGTCACTACCTCCCCACCACCGCCTCCCCCACCACCTATGCCTCCCCCACCACCACCACCCACTCACACCATCCTCACACGTTCCAAAAACATCTATAAACCCAATCCTAAATATGCAAATCCTACCACCACACAACCTCGCCCAATCGAACTCAGTTCCGTTACCGAGGCCCTTAAAGATCCCCTATGGCATCAAGCCATGCTTGCAGAGATTCAAGCCCTCCATAAACTGGGCACGTGGGACTTGGTGCCCTCAAGCTCATGCCAAGACCTTGTGCGGTGCAAGTAGGTCTTCCGGATCAAATATAAGCCTGATGGTATTATTGAGCGTTATCGAGCTCGTCTTGTTGCAAAGGGATTCCAATAACGGGCTGGGGTTGATTACACTGAAACATTCAGCCCTGTGGTTAAACCAGCTACAATTCGAACTCTTCTAAGTCTAGCCATGACAAGCAAATGGTCTCTTCGACAACTTGACATTAATAATGCATTTTTACATGGAACTCTCACTGAACAAGTATATATGATCCAGTCTCTGGGGTTTCAAGATTCCGCATTTCCAAGCTATGTTTGCAAACTACGCAAAGCAATATACGGTCTTAAACAAGCTCCGAGGGCTTGGTACACGGAGTTGGCTAATTTTCTTGAAAGCTTTGGTTTCAAACGCTCGGTTGCTGATGCGTCACTGTTTATTTATCATCATCATGCTTCACCCATGTATTTAATTGTTTATGTTGATGATATTGTTCTAACAGGTCCTGATTCTAATGTCTTGGATAGTTTTGTCAAGCAACTTGCTCAAAGGTTTGCACTAAAAGACCTTGGATCTCTTTCTTATTTTTTGGGTGTGGAAGTTATTCCAACAATGCAGGGCCTCTTTCTAAGCCAAAGAAAGTACATCACTGACCTCCTTGACCGCACCAAAATGTCGAATGCTAAGCCGGTTCCAACACCAATGGTCATTAATTCCACACTTTCCCTTCACTCTGGTATGTTAATTGATAGCCCGACGAATTATCGAGCTGCTGTTGGAGGCCTTCAATATTTAACGCTCACACGACCTGATGTAGCATTTGCGGTAAACAAGTTATCCCAATTCATGCATCAACCTCGCACAGCTCATTGGGCAGCCTTAAAAAGGCTACTTCGCTATTTAGCCGGCACATTAGATAAAGGTATCACCATCTACAAAGACTCCGCTCAATCTTCACGCCTTCCCCGATGTCGATTGGGCTAAAAATAAAGATGATTTTACCTCCACAATAGGTCAAGTTGTTTCCTTGGGACGCACACCTATCACATGGAGCTCTAGGAAGCAAAGGTTTTTAGCTCAATCGTCGACCGAAGCTGAATATAAGGCTGTCGCATCTACTGCGGGTGAACTCTTATGGCTACGAAATTTGTTCCATGAAATGGGTGTCACTCTTCCTCAGGTGCCTGTCATCTATTGTGATAATTTGGGTGCAACTTATCTTAGTGCCAATCCAGTTTTTCACTCCCGCATGAAGCATCTCGCTCTTGACTTCCATTTCATCCGTAAGCAGGTTCAACATGGTACGTTGCGTGTTACTCATGTACCCACTAGAGATCAGCTAGCTGATGCTCTTACAAAGCCTTTAAAACGAACAAAATTTGAAATGTTACTGTCCAAGATTGGTCTCTCGTCACCGACGTCCATCTTGCCGGGGCATGTAAAGGATACTAATCCTTAGCTAGTCTTACACTGGTTGTTGTAACTATCCGAGTTTGTTGTAACTATCTTGTAGCAATCTTATCTTCTCATTCTTATCTCTTAGCTAGGTTGTTGTATAACCAAAGTTGTTACCTATTATCTCTCCCTATCAGGTACAGCTTCTATCTATATATTGTAATCATCTCCATGCAATAAGATAAGCAAAATTCTCTCTTCTCTACACTATCTTCATACATCCTAACCCTAACGCGAACCCAATCCTTAAACCAAATCTACTTGCTCCTCCGTTGCCTCCTCCTTGTTTGTGCGCGTTACGTGACCCTTAATTACCCACTAGTTAATTAGGTTAACGAAAAGTGAAACTACAGGGGTTTTTTGACTGAAAGGTTAGGAGTTTTCTAAGTAGTAGTTCATGTGGGTTTTCCACTATTACCCAAAAATTTAAAAAAAATGGTACCACATCATAGAATCAAATTATAATGGATTTACAATCAAATAGTCAATGCATGGTTCAGAATCACCACACACAAGTATTATAAAATACATGTGTGACATTTTATTTAAATGCTATAAATAGTAAATATCCAGTCAAATGCAATATAACTTTTTAAAGCGTATTAAGACAACTTCAGACTAGTAATTGTTTCAATTCCAAATTGCACGGTGTATCTGATGTAAAACTAACCCTAAATAGAGAATTTCCAAGAATCTTAAAGGATTAATTTTACCAACATGTCAGTGCGGATCAAAGTTGAAATTTTAACAGTTAACAGGTTTGATGGGTTTTCAAGAATTGAATCAAGTTCAACAGTCCCAATTAATAATTCAACCCTACAATCAATAATTAAATCCCCACGTGTTTTAGCAAGTAATAGATTCAATATTGATTCGTACTCTACTCAGGCATGTGGAACACTCAATCTCAGTTATTTTTGTGAACGACAGGAAAATCAGATAATATAATAGATAATAAGACAGTAGAACACAAATATCTAATAGTGGAAAGAGTATACCGAATGCGAAGAAACCAGCGTAGATCTCTGGTAGAACACAGCAATGGCAGACCACGACAAATCAAGAGCACGGGTGGCAACTGCAAAGATGGGGCCACGGATCTGGCCGATGGCCTGGAGGCGGCGTCGACTGGGCGACGCAAGCCGGCACCGGGAGGAAGTCGCACTTGGTGAGGGCGACGCGACGGCCGAGAGGTGACGGGAATGTCTGGATGTCGACGGAAGGAGAGGAGGGTTGCGGTGAGGATGAGATCGGGGAAGGTGGGGTGTTGTCGAGGCTAGGGTCGGGAGGCGTCGACGCTGGGAGAGTGGTCGCCTGAAGTGGGGTGGACGAAGGGGAGGTCGAGAAGGCTTAGGAGGGGTGGCGAGGTTGGATTGTGGAGTAATGGGTTTAGAGCTGTGGTTTGGGTTTCGGGAAAAGAAGAAGGAGAAGAAGAGAGTTGCGGCTGATGAAGATGGAGTTTGACGGCAGGTGTAGGAATACATCTTGATACAAATCTCAAAATATTCTCAAAGTATCTTGATACAAATCTCAAAATATTCTCAAAATCTAAAAAATACAAAAAAAAGATTACATATGGCTATAATTGTCAGAAACAAATATGGTACTGAAATAAAATCTAAACAGAATAGATGTCCTCATCAGTTTCTTCTTTGTGCAATTAGTTTATAAAATATTTATTGAATCATCCTGCCCAGTGCTAAGAATTTAAGCATAAATTTAACAAATAAGAAATACATTAATGGGTTATGGATCTAAATATAATATCAACTGGCATGTTGAGCTAAAAAGCAACACCTTGTGAGAGACACCTGCTCGGTCATAATATTTCTTCGCAATTTCCATGCACTTTGAATCCCTCTCACATGCAACTAAATAGCCTGTTTCTGGTAGAGCTAGTGCAACAGCTAAAGAAGAGTATCCCTGGAGACAAGAAAAACAATGTCTCACTGAGATGTACAATTATTCCAGTAAATAACAACAGCGGTCTTCGGACAAATGTTTACAAAAACAATTATTATAAAATGATTAATTTGTATTAAATACAAAGCAGTGTGTGCTTTTTAATCATGAGAAAGCAATGGTTATGAATCAAACATGTCTCTTTAGATTTGTCAGTGTCATTACATGCAAGTCAATAAATTTGCAAATTCACATGGTAAACCAAGCTGTGTTTTCTATAGGAATCATATATAACTATCATCCGAACTATAAAACCTGGTGGTGACGCTTCCCAGGGCACCTCTTTCAGCATGGTGATGATTTGCAACTATTTAAATCTAAAATTATATCTAAACATCTAGTTAGGAGTAATTATTATATTAGACAGCCTTTATAAGTTTGTCAGTTGTCCACCAAGGCCAACATAAAAATCTATACTATATATATAAGGGAAAAAGGGGTATGAGCAACCTACTCATTTAGTAAATGAGCAAGTGATTATGTGGCATGCATGTGATACATTGGACAACTAACCCTTCTAAGGATTTTCCAATCCCATGCATGCCACATCATCAATTGCTTATTTACTAAATGAGCAAGTTGCTCATACCCCTTTTTCCCTATATATAAAGAAAAGGGTGTCTGTCAGTCTACACTTATGTGCAATGCAAGTGAATGTTTAAACTTTAAACAAATTGAAACTTGATGCTAATTATCAATGCTTCGAAAGAATAAATGAGTCTTCCATTGTTGGTAACTATCATGCTTCAGAAAAAAATAAGTGAGGGCATTCATTAACAAACATTAATTGAAATATAAACCCGTGAATTTGCACGTGCTAAAAATCTAGCAGTTTATAATTTCAAAAAACATGCATAAGAAGATGAAAAGACAAGACTATCCAAAGTAAATACTTCGAAGTAACTGAAGGATATAATAAATAACAGTTCCATTTATATATAAAAATTACAAATTTAGCACTAGTTAATTGCACATACAGTATAGACTCCAACTTCTATACATCGCTGAGCTCCTAGAATCTGGACGAGCATTGCTAGGAGTTGGGCCTGATCCGGAGATACCTACACTAAATAATTGAAAATCATGAATCAGGAAAATATGCATTTGCAAGAGAAATGACTCAAAATAATAATTCAGCCAATTCTCCTCCCCCCAACCACACAGACAGATTCGACCCCCCTGTAGAATTCATAAATTCAGTAAGGTACTAGCCCCCATCTTTTGAAATTTCCTATAGGGCCCACAAAAAAATCTAAGCTTTAAAAGAGAATTGCCTTTGGTTTTTTAATACTAATCCTCCCTCCGTTTCACTTTAAGTGATATTTAGGGGTTTTTTCTTGTTTCACTTTAAGTGATATTATCCAATTTTTTCCCATTTTTTTCCAAGAAAACCCTTATTTATGTTGAAATTTTGTCTTAAGTACTCATCTTAATCCTATCAAATATTCTTACAAAATTGTAGTTTCAACTTTCTAGATTTTATTTTCTCCAAAAATTTAATGCCAACTGTACTGGAAAAAGAATTAGTAATTATATTTTATCTTGAAAACAGAATTTGTATTGAGAAAACATTAATTACAATTTCTTGAAATCAGAATCTTTATTGGAAAAAGAATTAGTAATTAAATCATGGAGACTTATTAATAAGGGTGTAGCGGGAAACAAATGTTTATCTCACTCTTCCTTAATCTGTGTGCAAAACTCATGAATATCACTTAAAGTGAAACGGAGGGAGTATGAGCCTATAAATTTTTTTGGGGTTAATCTCTAACCTCTCTGTAGCATGTATGACTCCACCTAACTTAATAGTTCCCCCCTTCATATTCTGCTGCAGAGACTTCTCTTCCTCCTCTCCTCCTTATTTCTCAACTTATAGAGGGATCGGATAGGTCAGATTCTCCTCAAATATACATAAAAAATCTCTTTGCCTCTCTCCTCTTAAGGGACTTGTCTTCTTCTCAGAGTGGAGAATAATCTAGACCGAGTTTTATCTTTTATGTTTTCTGCTTTTTTTATTCTGGAAAGTAATTTACAAATTAACTAAATGCACATAGTAGTACAGTGTTACACACGAAGTAAACCGCAGCACAAGTGAATGCAGTTAAGCTATGGAGAGGACTACTGCAGTCACACAGCACTAAGCGCATCCAACCACGCATTAGTTTGATCAACCCACATCCCGATTACATAGAATCTCATTGTCTCCACTCCACAGATCCCAATTACAATTTTAAAGAAGTTTTCAAACCTCCTCATAGATATCTCGAAACAGGAGAATCTTGTGCCTCCTAATCTGATTGTAAATCCCTAAGACATTGCACTGTGGTCTTGTGCGGAAATTTGTGAGGTAAAGCATTCATGTCTTCCACCAACGACGGGAAAGCATTGTTATTGGAATGTGCTAATACCCAGTTAGTATGTTTCCATTTTTACCTTTCTTGTGTTATATTGTTTTGGTAAATTGATAATACTTGGTCTTTCCTTATCAGTGCACGTCTACTATTTTACCTACACTGAGTTCCCTATATTGTACTTCCACTTCTCAAAAATATAGATGCTTACAAACCTCTTTCATTGGGGTTCATCTTCTTACTCTCTTGTTTTGGATTTGTTTCTTATTCTATATGACAGATGACTAATTATTTGATCACATATCATTAGTATTGATGTTCATCAAACACTGTTTTAAATTTCGGCCGATACGGCCGAAATTTCGTTTCGGCTAGCTTCCGATACGAAATTACAGATTTTATTCTCCATATTGTTTCGGACCGAAATGTCTAGATTTCGGCCCAAATTGCCGAAATATTGGACATAATAATGCCGAAATTGCCGAAATATCAGCCGAAATAGACACTAATGTTATTGTGAATGTACAACTTTTTTTTAAAAACTTTTTGAATATAAGTCTTTCAATATAGGACCTTAAGCTAAGATAATGTGAGGATTTCATCTCTCTATTATTTGTGTATATGCAAAAGTCAAGTAAGTCCATTAACTGAATTTTTTTTTCTAATCAATGCAAATTAAATTTAGTTTGATGTAAAACGTAATCCTAAATAGAGAATTCCCAAGAATTTTAAAGAATTAATTTTACCAACATGTAATGCGGATCAAGTTAGAAATTAAAACAATTAATCGGTTCGATGGATTTTCAAGAATGAATTAAGTTTAACAAGCCCAATTAAAGTTTCAATTGTAACAATCAACAATTATACTTAATCGTCTTAGCATGTAAGATATGCAATAAAGATTTGTACCCTAATTAGCAAGTAGAAACCGCTCTTGCTTTTTGACCTATCTACCACACTCTCAATATTTGTGGACGACAGACAAATCAAATAATATTATAGAGACGATAAAGCAGTATCACAAATAATTGAAAAGAGATTACCGGGAGTTCGAAGAATGTGTTACCACGTGTTTTGCTTCTCACACAAAGATCCAATCCCTTGCTCCAAACACCATACACCTAAGATATCCAATCAAAATTAAATAAAATCAGATCTGATTTGATCGACTTGTAGTTGTGCGCTCAGGAGGAGGGGATCGACGACGGGCTATTGGTGGTCGTGGGTGGGTGCCGGTGGCGTCGATGACGCAGCAAGGGCGAGGTGGAGGCAGACGGGCTGCGATGGGGCAACGACGGAGCGTTCGGCTGAGGCGGCGATGATTGGGTGCAGGGCTTCGGAGGTGAAGGAGTGGTCGATGGGTGCTGGGATGAGGACGACGATGGCGGCGGGGTTGAGTTGCAGTGGTGGTTGTGGGGTGACGAGGAGTGGGTTGAAGGAGGGAGTTACGGGGGTGATGAAAGGGATGGGTTCGGGCTTCGACGGGGAAGAGGGAGAAGACTCAGAAGAGAGAGATTAGATTAGGGGTTAGGGCTTAATTTAAGTTGGATTTGGGGATTAGGGATTTGGGTTAATTGATTTGGGGATTTTGGGGGATAGTTTTAAAGTTTATCACAAACCCTAAAATTTTATTAGGATTTATCACAAATCCTAATAATTGGATCTCAATTGTATCACACAAATGAGGGATGAAGAGCAAAACTCAACACAATAAATTTTTTTAATCAAGAATAGCATAACTTCTCATTAATCTCAAGGCCTACATATTGGCTCAAAACAAATCTTGATACAAATCTCAAAATATTCTTAAATCTCAGAAATATTCTAATGCATAAAAGAAAGATTACATATGCCTATAATTGCCAAAAACAAATATGATACTGAAATAAAAACTAAACTAAATAGAATTGATGTCCTCATCAGTTATATACTTATATTATATTCTTTTTTATATTGTTAAATTCTGTGAATATTTACCGTGATTGATTCATGTTATTAGTTACATTATACAATATTTTATATGATAATTGATATGTATAACATATAATATCTTGTTTAGTAGCAAAAAAAAATGTTTATTGAATGTCCGAAATGAACATCCGAGATGATCACATTTCCCCGAGATCTCTTCCGATATCTCCGATCCGAGACGCCACACCCCCTGTCGAGACGAGTCCGAAATCCAATATTTAAAATCTTGTCATCAAACTATCAAAATGTTAGGGGGGAAACAAAATCAAACACTTTCAGAATACAAACACACGTGAATTGTTTTATGCTGGGAAAAAATCAAGAAAACTCAATTTTTTATTTGTTATATATAGAATTCTTTTTTAATAAAAAATGAAATTATGGCAAATAATCTGTTTTCCTTTTATAAACTACTAACTATTAGCACGGATACAAATAAATAAGAGGCGCCTTAGGGTATATGACGATTCTTTGCCCTTAAGAATGAAGAGACTGTTTCACATGCAGGCAGCTAGTAACTCTCAGCAGTACACAAACCCCCAAACTACTAGCCACTTCGACGTGCACAAGCAGATCAAGGAAAATCATGATCAATACCTTGAGCACTCAACAAGATGGATGAATAAAATGGAAGTGTGTATATTATTGACAAGACTCGAGAGAGTAGAGAAAGTGTATTAAGAGAAATTGATTTTTTGCTTCTTAGAGAGCAAGAAGAACAAAATGCAAACTCCTTAGTTCAATATGGGCGAAAGAGGATGGGTTGGATAAAACTGGTTAACCACAACAATCTCTATCAAACGAGCAGCAACATGATGCGAGAGAAAGTCTGAGAGAGCATCAGCATATTATGGGACAAAATCAGGGAGCCGAAACAATAGCATCCGGGCTAAAATCAGTAGCATGAGACAAAATCAGGGTGAGCAGTAGCAATGTAGGACAAAATCGGGGAGAGCAGCATAATAGGGATATTAGAAACAACACTACCACTACCACTCCATTTGCGATCACCACCGCCTAGGAAGCTTTATAATATCCAACAATTTGTGCAAACCTTTATAGAAGTTTGGCCCAAAGATAGGATACTAATGGAGAAGTTGATAAACCCGCAAGCTAATCATTATTTTTTCTTTTAGTTAACTCTTAATAACAATTGTGAAATAAGATATTAGTTGTATTTTTCTAGGAGACATGTACAACTAATACATATTGTGTCTCAAATAAAGATAAAACAAATATCTTGTCTTAAAATTGCTTTTAGGAGTTAACTAAATGAAGAAATACGATGATTACCTTCCAGGTCAACTAACTTCTTTTGTATCCTATCCTCATATAAACTTCCATAAACATATGCACAATTTCTTGGAAAGTATAAGGCCTCCTTGGGGTGGTGGCCGCAAATAAATCGGTAGCGGTTGTTTCTAATGTCCCACATTATGCTGCAATCTGTTTCCGTCCCACAATACGTTCATATCCTCTTCAATTTTGGCGAATGTTATGTTGTTGCTCTCCCTAATTTGGCTCGCATTATGTTGTTACTTCTTGATTTTGTCCCACATTATGTTATTGTTCTCCCTGATTTTGCCACACATTATGTTGTTGCTCGTTCGGTAAAGTTTGTTGTGGTTGGCCATTTTTTATCCAAGCCAATGTTGATTGACTCATTTTTAACCAGGTCCTCAACATTTTGTTCTTCTTGTACTCAAAGAAGCAAATAATTAGTCTATCTTATACACTCTCTCTACTCTCTGAAGTCTTTTCAATAGTTTATACACTTCCAATTTTTTCATTCATATTGCTCAGCATTCGAACACTTGATCGGGATTTCCCTTGATCTGCATAAGCACATCAAAGTAGCTAGCAGCTAGAACGTTTGTGTATCGTTGGAAGACACTACTATCTTCTTACAAATGAGGCGGTGTCTTCACTCTTAAGGGTAGAGTGTGCCTTGTCGTATCTCCAGGCCGCTTATTCTTACTCCTCTTGTTTATTTGTATGCATGTTAATAGTTAATAGTTTATTAAAAAATATTAATTGTTATATTATTTATTTTCTATAAATGAAAAAAAATTATAAAACAAAAGGAAAAAGAAAATTGAGTTTTCTAGATTTTCTCCTAACAATCTTAAAAGTGAAAATGGCAGGTTTTACACTAGATATTATTTGCTAATTAGAATATTGTTAATTGTTCAATATCAGTTTCTTACGTAAAGTTCATCATCTTATTGTTCAGTAGTTGAAGTTCAATCATCATAATCCAGTACTGCTCCAAAAGCTTTAGAAATTTTATCCTTTTGTAAAGTAGCATCTATAAATTAATTTATTTACCTCCGTTGGCAATGCCTAGAGTTTTGAAGTTTATAGTTGCTTAATCTTATCCTATAAAACAATCTTTAAAAAATAAGTTTTTACTCACATATACAGTAAAACTTCGATAAATTAATACATGATAAATTAATAATCGCGCTTAAATAATAAATTTGTCTGGTCCTGACTTGGCCAATGTATTAAATTGTGTTCTTGCTAAATGCATAAGATAATATATTTTTTTAAACTTCTATAGGTGTCATTGAACATATAAATTAATAATTGATTAAAATGACTTATAAAAATCTATAAGACATCTGGAAAATTCTTTTTATTCTCTTATTACTTCACAACTTATTCTTGAAAAATAAAAAAACTGGACAACTTCTTTTCTTAATTCTTCTATTTCTCAAGATATGCATATATAGTTGTTTGTTTTTTCTGTTTCCCTAAACCGAACTCAATCTCAGCCTTGATCATTTGAAGTGCATACACCACATTTGCTATATGTTTTTCACTTTGTAGCAAAAAGTGGTTTTATGGTTACTACTACTTGAATGTCCTCTTTTGGAGAAACAACTAGTACAACACAACTGTCATCAGGATCAGGATCATGATCATCAATAGGTGTATCAATTATCCCTTGAATAATCTCTTGATCAGTAGGTACCCCTTGAATAATTTCTTCATCGGTAGGCTTTTTCATTAGTGCATCATTTTGACTTGGATAATTCAAAAGAAGTTCCACATCCATAGGCTATTGAATATGTATATGCACAATATATGCTTAACAGTTATATTTGATTTCTGAAACTAATTCTGTTGTAGTTTCCTTAAGAATAGGATAGCTTTGAAACTAATTCTATTTCCTTAAGAATAAGGTAGTTGCTAGTTTGTTAGTTTGTTACAGTGTATTATTATTTAAACAGTTCATTCCCATGAAAGATGCAGCTCATCAACTTTGAATTCCTTTATGGTATCAGATCAGCTCCCCTTCTCTTCCATTAATTTTTTTCTCTTTCACATATCATGATGACTACTCCAACCAGTACACCCGCTATACCCACCACGAATGAAACCCAACTCCTCACAATCAACACACTTGTCCAAGCTCCTCTAGAACTTACCTCTTCGAACTATCTCTCATGGAAAGTCCAATTTGAAACACTCTTCATAGGTTATGATCTTCTTGGATACATTGATGGATCCAAACCATGCCCACCCAAAACTGTCAACACAAACAATATTGCCTGACCAAATCCTGCCTACCACCTCTAGGTTCGTCAAGACCAATTGATTCCCAATGCCCTCATCGGTTCTCTATCACCCACGATTATATCATTTATGGCTCTTGCCACTACCTCTCGTGAAGCATGGACCGTCCTAGTAGATACATATGCCAAAAAACAAACTCGTGGTCACATCAAACAAGTCAAAAATCTACTAAAAATCCCACCAAAGGTTCCATGATTGTCACTAATTTTCTTCTCTGTCAAAGCCCGTGCAGATGAACTGGCCATACTAGGTGCCCTAATGGAAGAAGAAGACCTTACAGAGAAGATCCTGGATGGACTAGGTGATGACTACAAAGAGCTTGTTCGTGTCGTTCAAGCCCGAGACACCTCCATAACCTTCGATGAACTTTATGAGAAACTCTTATCCTTCGAAGCCTCCCTTTCAACCAACTCCAAATCTGAGGTCCAACTTCCAATCACTGCCAATCCTACAAACAAGACAAATCTCAACAACACAAATTGGCGACCACACAAGATCAACAACAACTGTCGTTCCAATAACTCCTTTCCTACGGGTAACACAAGCTGGCACCCACATCACAACAACTTCGGCCGCCCACCTATGGTCACTAATTCAGGTGCTCCAACTCGCAACAATCGTCCTCCACCCCGACCATATGCGGAATTTTCTCAAATATGTGGCATTCAAGGTCACACAGCAAAGCGTTGCCCATCCTTTCAGCTTGTACCAATCCAACCACCTGCTGCAAGTAATGCCTCAGCTACATCTTGGCAACCACGGGCTCACTATGTTGCAAACACTACCACAAATAACCCTTCATGGCTGCTGGACAGCAGCGCCTCTCACCATATCACTACAGACTTAAGCAATCTGTCTCTCCATGCACCTTGCCCTGGCTCAGATGATGTTAAGATTGGTGACGGTACATCCTGTCCATTTCTCACACCGGTTCTGCTTCTCTACCAACCTCAACCACCACTTTTACCTTGAACGATATTCTTTGTGTACCAACAATGAAAAAGAACTTAATTTCTATTTCTCAATTTTGTGCTACTAATAATGCTTCTGTTGAATTCTTACCATTCTCCTTTCATGTGAAGGACCTTCACACGGGGACAATTCTTTTGACGAGCAACGCTAAGGATGGAGTATATGAGTGTCCAACTGCACAACCAAAATCTTCTCCAATTCTAGTATTCTCCCACGTCAAAACTACATCATCAAATTGGCATCATCGTTTAAATCATCCAGCTCTTCCCATTTTAAAACACATTATTTTCAATTTTCAATTAGAATTCTCTTCACCTTTGGCAAAAGAATTTTCATGTAATGCTTGTCTTAGCAATAAAAGTCATAAGATACCATTTTCCGTTTCGTCTCTTATCTCCACACAACCTCTTCAAAAAAATTTTTCTGATGTGTGGACTTCTCCTATTCTGTCACAAGATGATTTCAAATATTATGATACTTTCGTTGATCATTACACAAAATACATATGGTTTTACCCACTTAAAACAAAATTTGAAGTTCACGAGGTTTTTAAACCTTACAAAGCCATTGTGGAAAATTATTTCTTCCACAAAATTATCTCTCTATTCTGATAATGGGGGCACATATATGGGATTTAAAGGTTATCTTTCTCTTCATGGCATATCCCACTTCACCACTCCACCACATACACCTGAACTCAATGGCTACTCCGAAAGAAGACACCGCCATATTGTTGAAACTGGCCTCACCTTACTCTCTCATGCTTCTTTTCCAACCACCTTCTGGCCTCATGCCATTGCTATTGCTGTCTACCTAATAAACAGATTACCGACCCCTACACTAAATTTGTCCACTCCTTATGAATCAATTTTCCATAAAAGTCCCAATTACTCCAAACTAAAAGTTTTCGGATGTGTGTTACCCTTGGCTTCGCCCATATACCTCTCACAAGCTAAATCGACGTTCTACACCTTGTGTGTTTCTTTGGTACTCTGTCTCAGTGCTTATATTTGTTTTGAACCATCTACTTCAAAAACTTATGTCTCTCGTCATGTTCAATTTGTTGAATCAGTCTTTCCATACACCTCAATACACAACAATCTTCCACATCCCACTTCCACTACCATAGCCACTTGGATTCCACCTGTCCTCACTGTTTCTCTTCCTACATCATCGCAGCAGACAGCCAACACTCCATCTGTATCAAGCTATCAAGAATTGTCTATGTTCGAGGCCACTCCACACCCAACCGATCTGTCACCACCGCAGGCTGCACCTGAAAGTCAACCACCTCCCCATCCTCCCCACGAACCCACCGAACCAACCATTACAATCCCACCTCCCACCCAACATCGCATGATACTCGAGCTAAGAACAACATCACCAAAGCAATCAAGAAACTCAATCTACACACCCACAAAACCATTTCCCAAAACACAGAACCTACATCCATATCACAAGCTCTTAAAGACCATAATTGGCGTCAAGCTATGTCCGAGGAGTATGATGCACTTGTTCGAAATGGAACATGGGAACTAGTTCCTCCTGATGGCATTTCTAATATAGTTAGTTGCAAATGGATTTACCGTATTAAACGACATTCTGATGGTTCTATTGAAAGGTACAAAGCTCGTCTTGTTGCTAAGGGCTTTCATCAAAGACCCGGTGTGGATTACCATGAAACATTCAGTCGAGTTGTTAAGCCTACCACAGTGAGACTTGTGCTTAGTATTACAGTAAGTAATGGTTAGTCTCTCCACCAATTGGATGTCAACAATGCCTTTCTCCAAGGCAGACCCTCTGAAAATGTCTTTATGACTCAACCACTAGGCTTTGTGGACTCTGATCATCCCTCATATTTCTGTAAACTTTTATAAAGCCATTTACGGTCTCAAGCAAGCTCCTTGGGCTTGGTATCACGAATTGCGCCAATTTCTGCTAGACCTGGGTTCAAGAATTCACACTCAGATACATCTCTCTTTATTCTTCACAGCAACAATTATATCTTCTATCTTCTGGTGTATGTTGATGATATTATTTTAACTGGTAGCAATGACGCTCTTGTTTCACAGTTTGTTGAATGTCTTGCCTTCTGTTTCTCTCTCAAAGATCTTGGTTCACTTGTTATTTTCATGGTGTTGAAGTTGTCCCACATCATCTTGGCATATTGCTTTCACAGAGAAGATACATTCAGGACCTACTAAAATGATCCAATAAGGAAGATGCCAAACATGTTCTCACTCCATTACCAATTAGTTCAGAAGCACTCTCCATAAGCTCGAGCACACCTCTCTCAGATCCAACTCCATATCGTGCAGTAGTTGGTAGCCTGCAATACCTCTCTTTAACTCGACCAGCCATCTCCTTTGCAGTCAATAGAATGGCCCAGTTTATGCACAAGCCAACTAACGAGCATTGGGTTCTTGTTAAGCGTATTTTACGCTATCTGTGTGGTACACTAGACAAGGAGCTTCTTCCCTACCGTGAATCCCCCTTAACTCTTCGTGGCTTCTCTCACTCTCTTCATGCCTTCTCAAATGCTGATTGGGCTGAAAATAAAGACAATTATTCTTCGACCAGTGCTTACCTGGTTTATCTTGGGCGGAACTTAGTATCTTGGAGCTCCAAAAAGCAACCAAATGTCGCTTGCTCCTCCACGGAAGCAGAGTACTGCTCGGTAGCTACCACCGCTGCCGAACTTCGTTAGGTTGTTCACTCCTTTCAGAACTTGGTGTTGGCTTAACGAACTCTCCAGTTTTTTATTGTGATAATGTTGGTGCAACACAGTTAAGTTCCAATCCTGTCTTTCATTCCAGAATGAAACATGTCGTTGTCGATTATCATTTCATCAAAGATCAGGTCCAATCTGGTCTACTTCGAGTAGCACATGTATCTTCTGCTGATCAACTTGCTGATCTTCTCACCAAGCCATTACCTACTTCGCAGTTTCAGCTGTTACGAGACAAGATTGGCCTTCTAATTGTGGCCTATCTTAAGGGGGCATATTGAATATGTATATGCACAATATATACTTAACAGTTATATTTAATTTCTGAAACTAATTTTGTTGTAGTTTCCTTAAGAATAGGATAGCTTTGAAACTAATTCTGTTTCCTTAAGAATAGGGTAATTGCTAGTTTATTAGTTTGTTACAATGTATTATTTAAACAGTTCATTCCAATTAAAGATGTAGCTCATCAACTCTGAATTCCTTTATAGGCCTTCTACAATTTAGACTAGAAATGACTTGAGAGAATTCTTGGATGCCTTCATCTTCACCACCTTGTGTTTGAGAAGTCATGCCTTCAACTAAGCGGATCTTGCAATGCCATAAACAATTTGCAATAGTTGTTGTCTTGATGTCAATTAATAAAGTTGATAGCATTCAAAATGTTAATTTTTTCGGGATTTGTTGCTCTTACCTCGTAGTAGGGATGGCAAACGGGCCGGGTCGACCCGCGAACCGCCCACCTAACCCAGCCCGTGAGTGAACGGTTCGGGTTCTGGTCGAACCCGTTCATGTAAACGGGTCGACCCGGGTCCTCAAAATAGCGAATTCAACCCGTTGAACCCGGTCCGATAACCCGGATGAACAGTTCTCGACCCGCCTGCGAACCCGCGGGTCGACCGTTCGACCCGCGGGTCCAACGGGCCTAACCCCAAAACCGAGAGCGTTAACGACTCTTTTAGCCGTTGATGATGGGTTTTTTTGGTTTTTTTATTTTTTATTTTTTTTCCATATGAATACCCCTAAAACCCACACTAAAAATTCACACCTTACTCTCTGATTCTCTCTACTATTATTACTCAATTCATTTCAATTTTTGTGAACAATTGAACAAAGAAGGTAGCAAAATATAAACGATCCAACGACAAATTCCGATCGTATCGATTTCAACATTCAACTACGTCTTCAAGTCTTCTACTCCTCCAAGAAGCTCTCTTTCAAGTCTTCAATTCCGGACTTCTACTTCTACTTCTATTCTTATTTTCACTCTCATTTTATATACGACTACCCGTAGTGAACGGTATCAAAATTTCACAACCCTCTTTGATGTGGGCATCAGTATGTATGCAGTCAGACAGTTATCAGTGTATGCAGTTAGTTGTGTGTGCAGTTAGTGTGCAGTACTGCAGTGTGTGTGTATTTGTAGTTGTGTGTGTGTAGGCAGTTATGTGTCAGTTGTGTGCAGTTCTGCAGTTGTGTGCAGTTGGCAGTCAGTTTTGTGCAGTTCTACAGTTGTGAGCAGTTGTGTATGAAGTTATCTATAGCAGTCGGTCAGTGTGTGTGTATGTGTGGTAGTAGCCTATATAAAGGCTTGGGTTGTTGTATTCTTGATATGATTTATTGAATGAAAAAAATCAAATAAAGAGAATGTGATGTCCCTATGTTCATGTCTTGAATGTGTGAAACTTTAAAGCAGGGTGTGAAACCGACTATTATCCTTCTTTCTTCTATTGATTCATCATCTTCAAGCATGAGATGCCAATTCTAGGAATCTAAGCATTGAAGCTATGCACTCTAATGCTCGTGGTGTTCACTGTTTTAGCATCAGCGCTCATTTCATGAGAGTAAATGACGGTCGACAACACCCATAACTCGTTCAGTTGGTAAGTTTTTCAGGTAATTAAATCTATTGAATTTCTCTTTCATTATCTCTAAATTATTATCTGTTGACTCTGCTACTATATATGAGAGTGAGAGTTTCTACATGCCTGTAGCTTATAAACTTTTATATCGGTTTTAAATTGCACAACTTTAGCTTTGTTAATAATGTTATCTAGATTATTAAATAGAATTGCTAGTGAACATGTGACTCTTGTAAAATCCATTAACCGTAAATGTTTTAAATCTCATTCTATAATTGTGCTTGAACGTGTTGGTGAATACTACTTGCTTTAATTTACTTGGATAAATCATACACTCACAAGTAGTTTCACATCATTTTACACTCACAAGTAGTTTCACATCATTTTGGTATCAGAGTCAGGTTATTCGTAATTCGGCTCTTGCATTACTCCGTTTAGATCATTTAGTTTCAATTTCAGCAAGCCCTAAAAAAATAAAATAAAATAAAATATTTAGGTTGATTTATTTTCTAGTTTGTGCATTCATCTTGAAGTCTTACATTCATTTAGTTTTAGGTACATTTAGCCATTTTCTCAGGGAATTTCAGCAGTTAGATACTTCAGGATTTTCCTATTGGTCCCACCTTCGTCCCTGCCTAGCGCAAGAGACTGCGAAGCACTGTTAAGGACCCCGAAAAACCTTTCTTAGCTATTCCCAACCACTCAATTAGGAGACATAGGGTTAGGATGATAACACCTCTAGGAGAGTCTAGTTTAAACATCCCTTGCCCCTCCCCTTCTTCCGATACCTCTAGTGTCTTTCCAACCAACCTCTCAATGGATGCCCTCCAAGCAACCCTTACAGAAATTATGGACAGGCTTGCCCGGATTGAAAAAACTCAAGCCAATTCCCCAACTCCCGACCGTACAGAATTTCAACATGAAGGTCAAGATCATCACAGACAAGCTCGAGACCCCGCGAACAATACCTGAAAAGTGTTAGACCCGATGTTGGCACTTTTGACGGTCGTTTAGAGCCCCAAGCCTTCCTCGATTGGATCCAAGCCATGGACCACTACTTCGAGTGGTTCGATGTGACTGAACAGCGAAAAGTTAAGATTGCGACAATGAAATTAACTGGACAAGCTCTCCAGTATTGGACTAACGTGAGAAGCACTCGACGAGTACGAGCCCAAAACCCCACTGCCACTTGAGAAGCGATGAAAGACAAACTCAAGGGGAAATATGTTCCTATATCTTTCCATTATCGTCTCCTCGACTCATGGAACCTACTATGTCAAGGCAGCAAATCAGCGAAAGAATATGTTGCCAAGTTTGACGAGTTCTTGATTCGTTGCAATGCTCTAGGCACCGAGCCGAAGTCCAGACCCTGTCTTGATTCCGAGCTAGACTTCGAGAGGACCTCCGCAATGAACTCATCCATCGAAATGTGGAAACTTTAGAGAACGTTTACGCGCTCGTTCAAGATCTTGATGACACGAAAGCAAATTCATCTTATAGGTCCAATGATTCTAGGAGTCAAAATTCTAGGTCGACCCTAAGTCAAAATCAGGTGCGTATCTGAGTTTCAGGGGCCCTAAGCAAGTTCTCAAATAGGGCCTTTTGCAAGTTGATAAAATAAAAATGACAATTATTTAAATGCAAACAAACTTGGAGCCTTGAAAGACATACTATTTAAATGAAAATAAATTTATATATATGCTTCCAAAAAAAATTAATTGATAACGTACGTATTTTACATGAAATGCCTCATGGCAAAAAAAACTCGGACAAACTGTAAGGAAGAAGCGGCAGTGATTTTATTCTGAACTGCATGTTGTCTGAAAGAATGGAAATGATGAATAAGAGAATTAAAGAAGAATAGAACCCCCAAAAAAAAATGTTCAAAACATACAAGTAAATGCACGTTGAGTTTGTGTGCATTAAGAGAAAATATTGAGCTGACATGATTGAAGTATATCGATAATGCTATTTTGAATGTTTTCATGGATACATTTTGGTTTTATCAAATGCCTTTTCTATTTTTTTCTTTTTGAAGACAACTCTAGTATTCCTTTCATTAACAGATACAAAATTTAGAAGAAAGGAAAAATAAGCAAACAAAGCAAACAAGCAAAGCAAACATGTATATGCACTTGAAGAATACATTATCGCAAAGAGGTAAGTATGATATATTAGATAACACGGTCAGAATGAAGTGATGATGAATATATGTATATGAGAATACTAGTTGGAAGCTTAAAATGTAGAATAATCATATGCATTTAAAGATTTGGTTAGAAATTTATTACTCCCTCTGTTTCACTTTAAGTGATATTTAGGGTTTTTTTCTTGTTTCACTTTAAGTGAAATTATCCAATTTTTTTCCAATTTTTTTCCAAATTTTTTTCCAAGAAAACCCTTATTTATGTTGAAATTTTATCTTAATTACTCATCTTAATCCTATCAAACATTCTTAGAAAATTGGAGTTTCAACTTTCTAGATTTTATTTTCTCCAAAAATTTAATGCCAACTCACCATCTACTTCTTGCAACTCTATATATTCTCCAAATCAAAAGTACTACTCCTCTACTCTTCACATACTACTACTACTACGTCCACAACAACTACTGTTGAGAATTTTCTGAAGAAGAATCCATGCTCATGCATATTAGGAAAACTACTAGTGAGGAATGAAGAGATAAACAACTATACACTAGCCTTTTATAATGAACTAATGGAGGGAAGAATTGGTGGGAATTGTTCCGGAATAGACATTTTCAAATTTTTGCCACAACAAATGAATGAATAGAAATTGGTCTGCCTTCTTTTTGAATATTTTTGAATTTAAAATAGTTTTGGACAAAGTGAATATATGGAGGGAATTTTAGTTTTGGACAAAGTGAATACATGAAACTGAAATTTTATGGAGGGACATTTTTTTATTTTTTGCAATTATTTTTTATTTTTATAAATGATGTAAAAAGAATGTCTAGAAATCAGAATTTGTATTGAGAAAACATTAATTACAATTTCTTGAAATCAGAATTTGTATTGGAAAAAGAGTTAGTAATTAAATCATGGAGACTTATTAATAAGGGTGTAGAGAGAAACAAATGTTTATTTCACCCTTCCTTAATCTGTGTGCAAAACTCCTGAATATCACTTAAAGTGAAACGGAGGGAGTATAAACAGGTAAATATGATATATCACAGAACATTGAAAAAATATCATAGAATGACATCATGGGCTAAGTGAAAAATAATATTAAATTTATAAAATGGTAAAATAACATGTATGACAGTGAAAAATAATTAGTTTAAAAAATAAAAAAAATGATTGAAAAATTAATTAGCCCATGAGGTTTCGAACCTGCGACCTTCATGTTATTAACACAACACTCTAACCAGATGAGTTAATAGGCCAATTATTGTTTCAAATTTTAGATAATACAATATAATCTTATCAGAAAACAATTATATATAATTTTTAAACATTGTAAATACTTTTAAAAATATGGGGCCCTATAAAATTGGGGGCCCAAAGCAGTTGCCTGTGCTGCTTGGACCCAGATCTGCCCATGGTCAAAATTATGGATCCAGATCTTCTTCTCATTACCCTGGTAAGTCTACCCCAAACCCTTCGCATCCTAGGAGTGACCCCAAAGGAAAGAACCATGATAGAGACTTTACCAAGATTAGCCCACTCACCAAGTGCTACAAATGCCAAGGCTATGGACATGTTGCAGCCAACTGTTCTAGCCCAATCAAGGTGGCCATCGTGGACGGCAATCTCGTCCTTGACAACAAAGAATCAGACACCGAAGAGTACACCTACGAAGTCAACGATAGTGCTGAGTTTGACGATGTTGAGGAAGATAATCACCTCAACTGCATCACTTTTAAGCCTTCTCCCAGTCTATTAGTTGTTAAATGCGCTTTCTCCCAGCCAAAAGAACAAGATGATTGGAGACGCACTAACATTTTTCACACCTTCACCAAGATAGGTGATAAGAATTGCAAGGTGATCATAGACAGCGGTAGTTGTGTCAACGCTGTATCTTCTGCCGTCATTTCCAAGACTGGCCTTAAAGCTAAATCACATCCCCACCCTTACAAAGTAACTTGGATTAACGCTACCTCGATGCAAGTCAACCGACGCTGCTTAGTCCCCATTGACTTTAACGTCTACAAGGATAAAATCTGGTGCGATGTGTTGACCATGGATGTAGGCCAAGTCATTCTTGGTAGACCGTGGTTGTTTGACCACGATGTAACCATTTTTGGCCGCTCCAATCAGTATGTCTTTCAGCACAACAACAGGAGGATAAAGCTTAATCCTTCCCAACCACGAACCGGTCGAGTGGCTTTAAAACCCACTGACAAGAAAGGAAAAGGAATTTCTTATATTGGCGTTAAAGAACTAAGTCAACAGCTACAAGAAGGGGCACCAGTCTTTTTACTCGCCACTAGAGAAGTCCCCAAGAAAGCTGTGACGCCAATTCCTCCTCAAGTCGTTCCTGTCCTTCAGGAATTTTCTGATGTCTTCCCCGAAGACCTCCCCAACCAACTACCCCCATTGCGTGACATTCAACACGCTATTGATCTGGTCCCGGGAGCAAGTCTTCCTAACTTGCCACATTATCGAATGAACCCAACTGAGCATGCTGAGCTCAAGCGACAAGTTGAAGAACTTCTCAAGAAGGGCTTCATTCGAGAAAACCTAAGTCCTTGCGCAGTCCCTGCACTTTTGACGCCAAAGAAAAACAGAACCTGACATGTGTGTGTGGACAGTCGTGCAATTAACAAGATAACAGTGAAGTACCGTTTTCCCATTCCACGACTGGATGATATGCTAGACATGATGGCAGGTGCCACTATCTTCTCTAAGATTGATCTTAAGAGTGATTACCATCAAATCCGTGTCCGTCCAGGTGACGAATGGAAGACTGCATTCAAGACCAAAGATGGTTTATATGCATGGATGGTTATGCCTTTTGGGTTGACCAACACCTCGAGTACATTTATGAGAATTATGACTCAGATCCTCCGTCCGTTCATGAGAAAATTTCTCGTTGTATATTTTGATGATATTCTCATCTACAACCGATCTGTAGTGAGTCATCTGGACCATCTGAGGCACGTTTGTAGTGTCTTAAGGAAAGAAGAACTCTATGCTAACCCCACCAAATGTACTTTCCTTACTGACCAGGTCATCTTTCTAGGTTTTATAGTGCCTGCTAAAGGTGTATCAGTTGACCCAGAGAAGGTGAAAGCCATTGTCAATTAGCCCGAGCCCGTAACATTAGAGATGTCAGAAGTTTTCATGGACTCGCAACCTTTTACAGAAGGTTTGTACAAGGCTTCAACAGCATAACAACTCCTATAACAGACTGTTTGAAGAAATGTGAGTTTGTTTGGACGCCAGCTGCCACACAAGCATTTAATGAGATTAAAAAAGAATGGTCCAAACTCCTGTTATGCGGTTACCTGACTTTTCAAAAATCTTTGAGGTGACTTGCGATGCTTCTGGTATTGGCATATGCGGCATTCTTAGCCAAAAAAATCATCGCATTGCCTATTTCAGCGAAAAATTAAATGCAGCAAAACAGAATTACTCCACTGATGATAAGGAATTCTATGCGGTGATACAGTCTTTAATGCACTGGCGTTACTATCTTCTGTCGCAAGAATTCGTTATCTTTTCTGACCACGAAGCCTTAAGATTTATAAACTCCCAACATAACTTGAGACCCAGACATGGCCGTTGGGTTGAATTTCTTCAGGAATATTCCTATACTATCCGGCATAAAAAGGGAGTTGAAAACAAGGCCGCCGATGCACTTAGTCGTGTTACATGCTTATATCTTTTATGCGCACTCAAGTCATTGGCTTTGAGAAAATCAAAGATGAGTATGCATCCTGCCCTGATTTCCAAGAAATTTATTCTCTTTTACAGGATGGCATAACTCGATTGATAAATAACTACATTCTTAGAGATGGTTATTTATTTTATCTATCTAGGCTGTGCATTCCCCGCACCTCTCTTCGAGAATATCTTGTTTGGGAATTGCATGCCAGTGGTCTTGCTGGACATTTTGGGCATAGCAAGACAACTGATACTGTCGAATATCGTTTCTTTTGGCCCAGTTTAAAGAAAGACGTTGTAAGGCTTGTTAAACGATGTCATACCTACCAATTAGCCAAACAACGTAAGCAAAACACTGGTTTGTATACTCCGTTGTCTGTCCCTAATTGCCCATGGCAAGACGTCAGTTGTGATTTCGTGCTTGGTCTCCCAAAGACCCAAAAGAAGCACGACTTCATCCTTGTTGTGGATCGTTTTTCAAAAATGGCCACTTTCTGGCTTGTTCTAAGACCTACGATGCCTCACGTGTTGCTCAAATTTTCTTTGACGGCATCGTTAAACTTCATGGACTCCCCAATTCTATTGTGTCTGATAGAGATGTTATGGGGACAAAATTGAAGTTTTCTTTGGCCTTCCATCCTCAAACCGATGGACAGACCGAAGCTGTGAATAGGAGTCTAGGAAGTCTGTTGAGATCGTCAGTAGGAGAAAACATGGGAACATGGGATCGGAAATTGTCTATTGCTGAGTTTGCATATAATTCATCTAAGAGACGAACCACTGGTATGAGTCCGCATGAGATAGTTTTTGGATATCGACCTAGGCAACCTATAGACTTAGCACCTATGTTAGAACCTCACAGAGAGTCTGAATCTGCATCTGCATTTGCATCTCGCATACACGAATTACACAAGGAAATATCCAAGAAAATTGAAGAAAGTAATGCTAACTACAAGTTAAGAGCAAATGCTAGAAGGAGGTTTAAAACTTTTAAGATGGGTGATGAAGTAATGGTCCGGATTCGTCTGGAATGGTTTTCCCCTGGAGCCGTTAAGAAGTTGCATGCCCACTGTGCAGGTCCATTAAAATCTTTGAGAAAATTAATAACAATGCTTATGTTGTCGACCTTCCTGAAGGTCTCGGCATTAGCAAAACTTTCAATTTCGAAGATTTAGTAAGCTACGAATGCCCAAATTTTAACCTTAGCAACCCATTGATAGAAGAACCTTCCCAAGAGCCTAATGGTGAGATTCCTCCACTACCCCCACTCCCTGACATCACATACCCCTCAGTAGAGGATATTAATAATATTTTAGAAGATGAGATTATCTCTACAGGAGATGGTGGAATTCGCAGGTACTTAATTAGGTGGAAAAACAAACCAGAGACTGAGGACACATGGTTGGATCGTTCAGATCTTCAGAGACTTGATCCAGATAGGCTGGAGCAGTATGAGAGCCACCCTAGCTTTAATGCACCGACACCGAGTTCATTCAAGAGATTTGGCAAAACCTATCAGTGTCGGTGACATCTGGTTCCCATATATTTCTGAGACAGAACAGGCACCACAGTAGTATCAGATTTGACTAAACAGAGTCGAGCTCTCTCCCACCTGGAGAGAATGATGTGGGCACCGGTATGTATGCAGTCAGACAGTTATCAGTGTATGCAGTTAGTTGTGTGACAGTTGTGTGTGCAGTTAGTGTGCAGTACTGCAATATGTGTGTATCTGCAGTTAGTTGTGTGACAGTTGTGTGTGCAGTTAGTGTGCAGTACTGCAATATGTGTGTATCTGCAGTTGTGTGTGTATGCAGTTATGTGTCAGTTGTGTGCAGTTATGCAGTTGTGTGCAGTTCTGCAGTTGTGTTCAGTTGGCAGTCAGTTTTGTGCAGTTCTACAGTTGTGACAGTTGTGTATGAAATTATCTGTAGCAGTCAGTCAGTGTGTGTGTGTATGTGTGGTAGTAGCCTATATAAAGGCTTGGGTTGTTGTATTCTTGATATGATTTATTGAATGAAAAAAATCAAAAAAAGAAAATGTGATGTCTCTATGTTCATGTCTTGAATGTGTGAAACTTTAAGGCAGGGTGCGAAACCGACTATTATCCTTCTTTTTTCTATTGATTCATCATCTTCAAGCATGAGATGCCAATTCTAGGAATCTAAGCATTGAAGCTATGCACTCTAATGCTCGTGATGTTCACTGTTTTAGCATCAGCGCTCTTTTCGTGAGAGTAAATGACGGTCGACAACACCCATAACTCGTTCAGTTGGTAAGTTTTTCAGGTAATTAAGTCTATTGAATTTCACTTTCATTATCTCTAAATTATCTGTTGACTCTGCTACTATATATGAGAATAAGAGTTTCTACATGCCTGTAGCTTATAAACTTTTATATCGTCGGTTTTAAATTGCACAACTTTAGCTTTGTTAATAATATTATCTAGATTATTAAATAGAATTGCTAATGAACATGTGAATCTTGTAAAATCTATTAATCGTAAATGTTTTAAATCTCATTCTATAATTGTGCTTGAACGTGTTGGTGAATACTACTTGCTTTAATTTACTTGGATAAATCATACACTCACAAGTAGTTTCACATCATTTTACACTCACAAGTAGTTTCACATCACTCTTCTATTTTTATTTATTTTGTAGTTATAATTTTTTGTATCATATTTGGTTGGTGGTTTTTTTATCTTCTCTCTCACAACCCTCTTATTTTCTAGATTCTTTTTTGTAACTTATCGCACCTACATTGTATTTAATTTTTTCACATACACTACTATATATCAATATGTCTAGATCACGAGATAGCGGCCGTAGCCAAAGTGGACAAGATTTCACCGACACTTCCCGTAGGCCTCCAATTGTACCACAAAATGAGCCCGTCGAAGAATACCCCAATCCTATGACTCAACACATTGGTACACACGATGAGTTTGTAGGAGACATAGAATTAGAAGAAGAACCACAAACACAAGCAACCGAAACAACACAAGGGACTAGTAGTAGGAAAACTAGAGGAGAAAGTAGTGATTGGCACAAATTTTATGATTATATTCCGGACGAAAATGTACCGGGTGTAGGTTTAAAAGTTTGTAAAACATGTACGAAGATATACAAATAAAAGAGGGGTGAGGGCACAGGTACAATTAGACGACACATCCAAAATGTGCATAAAGAACTTCTTGTTGACCTACCCAGCCAACAAAAAATCCACCCTAGGACCGGTGTAGTTGATAGTCATTCTTATGATCCCGAACTTGTTCGTCGGGAAATGGCCCGATTAGTAATCAAGGAAGAGTTACCATTTTCCTATTCCGAGAGTAGGAACTTAAATTTTTTTAATCAAACCGCCTTAAACCCCCATTTTAAAAGAATCCCTAGGAATACTTGCAAATCGGATTGTTTTAAAATGTACAATAAAATGAGGAAAGCTTTGATTGCAATTTTATGGAGTTTAACTTGTAGAGATTGTTTAACTTCCGATTGTTAGACGGGTTGCAACAATATTCCAATGATGGGAATAACCTGTCATTGGATCGACAGTGATTGGATTCTTCAAAAAAGGATCATATCACTTGTCGCGTTGCCCTATCTCCATAGTGGTAATGAAATTGCAAACCGTATTTTAGAAATTTGTGATGTTTTTCATATTCGTGACAAAATTATGTGTATAAGTTTTGATAATGCATCTAACAACAATGCAACAATTAGTATTTTAAAAACTGCATTAAACCCTCCATCTGATAATATTTTTTATGTTAAATGTGCATGTCGTATTTTAAATTTGTGTGTTCAAGATGCATTAAAAATAGCCGAACTATATATAGTTAACATTAGGAATTGTGTACATTTTATTGCATTAAGTGGCACCATATTTCAAGAATGGAAAGCTTGGTGTAGGGTTTAAAATGTACATTTTAGAAAATTCCCAAAGGATGTTAAACACCGATGGGACTCTACTTTTGATTTGCTACAAGTTGTTACTGAATATAAAGCATGTATAAATGATTTTTGTCTTGCAAAAAATATGCCGAATTTTGAAATAACTCCTCAACATTGGTTTTATGCCGAAGCTTTGTTGAAATTTTTAGAACCTTTTAAAACCGCAGCTTTCAAATTTTCAAAATCTTGTGAATCTATTTCTAGTAGCATTTTTA
Source organism: Hemerocallis citrina (assembly GCA_017893485.1). Lineage (NCBI taxonomy): Eukaryota > Viridiplantae > Streptophyta > Magnoliopsida > Asparagales > Asphodelaceae > Hemerocallis > Hemerocallis citrina. Next base: position 125,783,274 of record CM030363.1, on the reverse strand, counting down.
TTTCAATAGTTACAATGATGCAAACTTTCAAAGAAATGATCGATGATGCTTTTATTGGTCATATTGTGAAACCTGCATATATAAAATTTTTGAAGTATTTTAATCCTCCTTCTATATTGTATTGTGTTGCTACTGTGATAGATTCTCGTATCAAATTAGAAGGTACGAAGAGTTTGATTGAAATGTTTTTTGCTTTACTTGGGCCAGATGAATCTGAAATTGATTGCGCAACATTTTTAGTTAAATTTGAATCGACATTAAATAACTTGTATGATTATTATGATAGAAGTTTTGCATCTAGTAGTACAACTTCTTTAGTTAGTTCTTCTGCTACTTCTAAAGGTAAGGATAAGAGTAAATTAGATGATAGAACATTTAATTTACTTGCACAAATTCAATCAAAAAAACCTAGGACTAATCAACCAAATGAATTACATTGGTATAATCAATAAGATTCTGAGTTTTTTACTTCTTCAGTATATATTTTACAATAGTGGAAAGACCATGAACACACTTATAGTATTCTTAAATATATGGCTAAAAATCTACTAACTCCTCCTGTCTCTACAGTTGCTTCAGAAAGTGCATTTTCTACAAGTGGCAGGGTTCTAACTGATTACAGGAATTGCTTGAAGCCCCAATCATTGGAGATGCTCGTCTGCACAGAAGACTGGCGAAGGCCGAAGATAGGACTCAAGAAAAAGCGTTCGACACGTCCACAAGTGGGAGCACATCGCCGGAAGAACAACAACAATAGCAACCAAAATGAAGAATTCAAGATCAACAACAAAAACAAATTGAAGACCAACAAATTGAAAACAATTGTAAATGTATAAAAAATTGTATAAAATCTTTGTTTGTTATTTAAAATTAGGAAAATTAAAGAAAATTGAAATTGTATCTAAGAAATTTGTTATTGCAGGAAACAAATTTGTAGAAAATTTTTATTTCTTATTACAAATTGTGAAACTTGTATAAGTTGAAATCATATTAATAATATATATAAAAAAAATTGGCAATTTCACTCTTTCAATCTTATTATTATTATTACATTTTTTGTTTATTATTAAAATTACATTACATTTTTTTAAGTGTATATATATATATACTAGCTTTGCCCGTTGACACGTGCCTACGGCACGTCTTCGGAACGGTGCATCTTGTTTAATTAATTGAAGTAGCAAACATATTACATGAGAAATTTTTTAGGGGTCTAGCAAAAAACATATTATATGATTTTTTTGATTTTTTAAAATTATTTTTAAAGTTTTTAAATTTTAAATTGTTTTAGTTTTTTTAGTTTTTTAAATTTTTTAAATTTTCATTTTCTTAATTTTTTAAATAGAATAGGGAGGGAGGGAGGGAGGGAGAGAGAGAGAGAAAATAATTAAATAAATATAGGGGTTGTTTTGGGTGGGGATTTAAATTTGAGTTTTGGGGGGAACTTTTGGGAGGGAAAATATGTTTTGTAAGGTTAGATCTGGGCCTTTAATTTTTGGGGAGATTGAAGGAGAGCCACTTGATAGCTTTCTTTGTGTTTTATTATATATATATATATATATATATATATATATATATATATATATATATATATATATATATATATCTATCTATCTATCTTTAGACGGGCCAACCCGCGATCCGACCCGACCAAGACCCGAAAGGGTTCACGGGTTGGGCGGGTCGTGAATTAGAGCTACCGACCCGGCCCGGCCCGGTTACCCTAACGACCCGACCCGAACCCGCCCAAGTTGGGTTCCAACCCGGGCGGGTTCGACCCGACCCGACCCGTTAGACCCGTTTGCCAACCCTACCTCGCAGCCCTCCAAGATACTAGCATAAAACCGACGTCGATAATGAGCTTTCAATGCTCGAATAATCCCAACGTCACATGGTTGAATTTTTGATGTGGTATTAGGAGGTAAGTAAAATAGTTCAACAATCCTCAAGCCGTCAATAACCTTTGGAGAGCAGGGCAATTGTCAATGATTATGAGAACCTTTCTACCATTCATTCTTTTGTCAAACCTTTCTTTTCATGTTATGTGCTATGTCTATTTGCTTAATGTTTGTTAAATTCTACTTGTCTATCTACATCTCGAAAAGAGCAATGAACAAGATATCACCAATTGACACAATGGTATTTTTGTTCCCCTCAGAACCTAATAAAATTGACATAGTAATTCTTAAGGTTTCTGAAATGGCTTCCCTAGTGACGCTAAGAGTGACAGAAACCTGACAAATTTGATGGATTGAATTTCAAAAGGTGGAGAAACCAAATGTTGTACCAACTTACCACCCTAGGACTAGTTTCAGCTATCAATGGATCTGCACCTGTTGCTCCTACCCGTAATGATGACCCTAAGAGTACCTCATCCCATTCTATTAATAGTTAGTAGTATTATAAAAAGGAAAAAAGTATTATTTGTTATATCACATATTGTCAATATCATATATTTTCAATTACAATAGGAGTTTTGTAAAACAAAAGGACTAAAAAAAAAGTTTTCTGGATTTTTCTCCCAACATTTTATACCCCCGTCAATATTGCAAAGCACATACCAAACAAAAGAGTATCTACGAAAACCAAGAACCACATTCCATGTCAAAAGTACTTCAATCATTCTACCAAAACCTCTACACTCCCTCCAGTTTCCCAACATCTTCTCTACTCCATTTCCAAACTATCCAAAGTCTCGTAAGGAAACTAATTTATTATCCTTATTTATCAGGCTAAAATGCGAGGGAAAAAAAATTACCCTGAAATTCCAACAAAAATTTGAAAAACAACATAGATATTTTGATTTAGCAAAAACTTACCTAAAGTTTCCCTAGGCATTTGGGAATACCCATATTCGATCATAAAACGCAGTTATACATCAATTCTCAATTGCCCATAAAAATTTTCAAGTTTTGATGAAACTTCATGGTAGTGCTTTTGCATTTAAACCTATCTAAGGAAACATACCTGCATCTGGCTGCCTTGCATGCCCGCCGTCTCTTCTCGAAGATCGCGAAGGACCTGCAAAATCCGACACTCCCATCAATTCAAGAAAACTCCTTCTTTTCAGTCACTAAAGGTATAAAGGAAGAATCATTCACCTCGGGTTCGCGAACATTGGAGACTAGGTAGGCATAGATGTCGGGAGTGAGGGAGATCACCTGCTTCCCGCCATACTTACCGTCGCCGGTGGTGGCGACGGGAGGCGGCGGGGAGGACGGAGTTGATCGGCGTTGAGTGGTGGTGGGGCGGAAAGGAAGGAGAAGATGGTTGGGTTTGGAGATGGAGAGAAGAGAAGAAGGGGAGAGGTTTGGAAATCGATAGAGAATTGGGGAAGAAGAAAGGGATAACATTTTATTTTATAATTATTATTTTTTTTAATCTTTGTTTTTGAAGGGGATTAAGGAGGGTTTAAGAAGATATAAGAGATTGGGTAGAATTTGACGCAGCTGGGGCTAAGTTGGACGCAAATTATTCAAACTGACGTTCATTTCAAGTGGATAAGTAAGTAAGCAACAATTTTTTTTTTTTTTTTTAATAAAAAGGTGGAGTATAAATACCTTGTTTTATTAATAAGATATACGTACAATAAGTTACACACACACAAAAAAAACAACCTCCAACATGCATGGGAGGGTGGGACAACTCCAAACATAAAGCAACAAAACAAGTACATACATAATAAAAGAGATACCTCCAACAAAACCCTAAGACGCATAATATGAGTTAGACTACAAAAAATACTATTACAGGTTTTCCGAAAGTAAGTTATTTCTATCAAGCCATAAAATTCATGTCGTTGCGACAATGACGATATATCACGCTTCCTTCATCTCATGTCTCTCGTTAGCGAACTTGGGGCCTATCCACAGGTCATCGTAAGCCAGGGGGTAGTCGTTTGCACCGAGGACCCTTAGCACCTCGACCAAGACTGTCTTGCTCCTATGACACTCTATGAATATGTGGTTCCTCGACTCCATGTGTGCATTGCAAAAACCACAATTAGTCGCAATGTTTGGTTGTCTGTTAACCAGGTTCTTCCGTGTTAGGATTGAATCGTTGAGTACTAGCCAAAGAAAGACTTTTACTTTGGCCTCCCAAAATATAGTCGACCATCTTGGTGTACACCCTCTAAAGTGGATGCAGTTACGTAAATGATTCATTATTTCCTAGCCCCAAGCTTTCAGATATGAGCCTTGTGAAAATCACATCCCCGATTGTGCAATGTAGGAATAAAGTTTCCCTAATCTCAATTGGGACTCCTGGCTTAGGCTGTAACGCCCCGAATTCCAAATAAGGCCGAATTCGAGATTTCACAGGATCTGTACTTCACTTCGTACAATTTTACAAGGAAATTTAAAACTTTTTCAACAGTACATCAGAGTTACATTACACTTTGTTTACACAGCGGGAGAATAAAAGATTACAACATTGAAAACAAAAATACAACTTATACAACTTTATCAAATAAGTCATTGATTGCATCATATTAGCTTTATTCCTTCATGAATAGTCCAGTACCTGCATATCAAGCTGTGAGCACATCAGTCACTTACAACTGACGAAAATGTTATACTCGGCTATCCTCTCTATGCCGTACATATAACGATCTCATTACTTTAATAAAAACACAACAGTTGGATGAAAAATAAAGTGTTGATGTGAATATGCTAAACATGTAAGTGTATATCATGCCTTAATGCCTAATGCACACAATTCTATACTAGGATGACACTAATGCACGCTTATTCGGATTCTATGCATCCCATACTACATAGGTCCGAGGGCAAGCGCCTACGTTCTTCACAATAAAAGGGCTCGATCCCTCGCCATGAAACTACCTAGTAGCAAGAACAAAGTTCAGGCATTCCACGAGTACGGATCCCAGTCCCAAAGTACACTGCCCGACTGTTATACAGACTCCCTCGTCGTGCGAATCTCCCGCATGTGCCACTCTAGCCCCGGTATACGTATATACACTGGAGAACAAAAACTATCTGCCCAACTATTCATGATCCCGGAGTACACCGCCCGATCAATCATTATAATCCCGGATTTCAAACATAAACTCGTCCCCATCGGAGCAACCACAGTCCCAGAGTACACTGCCCAACTGGATCTATAGTTTGCATCATATTAGCTTTATTCCTTCATGAATAGTCCATTACCTGCATATCAAGCTGTGGGCACGTCAGTCACTTACAACTGACGAAAATGTTATACTCGGCTAACCTCTCTATGCCGTACATATAACGATCTCATTACTTTAATAAAAACACAACAGTTGGATGAAAATAAAGTGTTGATGTGACTATGCTAAACATGTAAGTGTATATCATGCCTTAATGCCTAATGCACACATTTCTATACTAGGATGACACTAATGCACGCTTATTCGGATTCTATGCATCCCATACTACATAGGTCCGAGGGCAAACGCCTACGTTCTTCACAATAAAAGTGCTCGATCCCTCGCCATGAAACTACCTAGTAGCAAGAACAAAGTTCAGGCATTCCACGAGTACGGATTCCCAGTCCCAGAGTACACTGCCCGACTGTTATACAGACTCCTCGTCGTGCGAATCCCTCGCAATTGCCACTCTAGCCCCGGTATACGTATATACACTGGAGAACGAAAACTATCCGCCCGACTATTCATGATCCCGGAGTACACCGCCCGATCAATCATTATAATCCCGGATTTCAAAAATAAACTTGTCCCCATCGGAGCAACCACAGTCCCAGAGTACACTGCCCAACTGGGTCTATAGTTCCGAAGTACATCGCCCAACTATATAGAGTGCCCCACTTATGTTTACCCAGGTTTACTACACTTCACTTAAGTGCCTAACTCTTAATGTTCAAGACATAAATAATTCTCCAAGCCTATAATTAGTATTACCTACTACCGGACTTAATCAACATGCACCAAGATGGCTCCATGGCAAATCTCAAAATATAATAATCATTTCATTTAAAATTGCCGGTATACGAGGTCTTACTAACTCTAAATCAAAATTTCTCATGTACAAGAAACATGGGTATTCATACCCTTTCATGATCATGCCTATGTCTCCAACTTATTCTTAAATAAATATATTCGTGTGCCCACTTAGTACTTATTCATGCATTTTCAAACATAGAACAAATAATCTTTATCTCAAAAGATTCAACATTATAAACTTCTATAAGCAAATTAAACAAATCCACATCTCAACATGAGTGTTTATTTACAAAAGAGAGTTTTATACTTGTTACCCAACTTTCCTTCAAAAGATCTTTTACAAAGAAGATTAATAATAATCATTTGGAGTTAGAACTCATTAACGAACTTTATATTTCATTTTTATTTCTTCAAAATATACCATAAAATCTTATAGCTTACTCTAATAATTTTCACTTCAATTTTATATGAAGAATGGGCTTTTAATTAATAGTCCTTCTCAAAATGTGAAAAACAAATGAAAAAAAGAAAAGTAAAGTAAAAGCCGGGTTTTGAACCCCTGAACCCAGGCCGAAACTAGCACAGAGCCCAAGCCTCCCCCGCTCTGACCATAAAGTCCAAGTGGACTTTGTGTCTTAAATTCATTTCGGATTTCTTATAAATACTCTTTCAGTCTCGGGGTTTTGAACAAAATTTATATAAAAGCAACTATCAAGTTTTGAACCTAGAACCTCTTTCAACTAAGCTCTATATTGCACTAGCTAACCAGAAAGACCAAGCATATTTTCTATTTTAGAAATTTCACTAGTGCTATTTTGTTTACACTGTTCTGACATCTAATTCTTTTTCGAAAAATCCATTTTTTTTAAACGATTCTATCTTTTAAGATTAATAGATAAAATTTTCTTTTAGAACTGAAATGAATCAAAAATACAAAAAGACAAGTTTAACTTATTATTTAGATGTCTTTCCTATTATTTTCTCTTCACTATATAAAATTTGCATTTTTCAATAATATTCGAAATTGTAGAAATCATGGTTAGTTTAAGAAATTTCATCATCATACAAAAATAAAATTCTTGTTACTAAACCAACTGTATCTCTAAAATCAACTTTGGACATCACAAGTGTTTCTTTATGCAAAACCTATCATCCCTTTCATATGTCGACAAGCCAAAATAATAAAAATTTATTTTTTTCCTCTTTCTTCTTTCAAGCATTATATTTCTAAATATGTCACAATAAAATATTCTTCAACAATCATTCATACTCATCATGCATTTGTCAAATAAGAATTTGCAATTATTCTACCATTGTCTTTGTGATTATTTCTTTACTTTCAATTAGCATGGTAAATAGTAAATTACTAAATTTCAATAAAGTCATTGCATGTTATACTAGCATTTTATCTACACATATCACATTCAATTTTTATACACTATTAGCATGGTATCAAGAAAACCGTTACATGAGATACTAGCATGGATTCTTATTCACAATAACTCATTCCATTTTTCACTACTCATTAAACTACTAGCATGCAAATTCTACTTAGAAAGCATAAGAACACCCACCTTAATTGAAGAATGAAAACCACTAATGAAAAGACTCCTTCTAAATTTTATCTCCACAAGCACTTCCTTGTTCCTAGCAAAACTTCTCCTCCTAGTAAGAGCTCCTTCTCCTAGCAATGGCTTCTTCCTCCTAGCAATAGAACTCTCTTACTCTCTTTTTCTTTCTCTTTTTCTTTCTTTCTTTCTTTTCTTTTCTTCTCTTTCTCTTTTGATTTTGTTTTGGTGCAAAAGAAATGTAGGGATTTGGGTCTCTATTTATAGGATTTTGGGAGGGTCCTTTATGCATAAAATCCACCCTAATAACTTTTCAAATTAATTCATATGACCCTTTACTTTCCTAACTCCTGAAACCTACAACCCTTCATCTCCCCACTCTTCATGAACTTAATCTCCAACTCTTTCTTCTCCCCTCCAAAAACCAGCCTCCCCCTTGGTACACAAATTAGTCAAAGTTCATTGATGTATGCATACACACATCTATATAATAAATTACAAAGAAAGCTATCAAGTGGCTTACAATCAATCCCTCCTATAATCAAAGGCCTAGATCAAACCTCACAAAACATATTTTCCCTCTAAAATTTCAAACTCCAAAACCAAATTTTTCCCCCCAAAACTAAAAAACTTATTACTTTATTACTATCTCTCTCTTCTCTATTCACTTTTTCATATTTCTCTCTTTCTCTCTCTCCTATTCTTTATATATTTAATTAGAAATTTAGATTTTCAGAATTTTAATATATTTTTTTTTTGCACATGTTATATTGAAAATAGTAAATATTTCTTCAACTCCACACTTAAAATTCTAAGAAGTTAGATTTTATACGCTCATTTATAATTATTTTTCAACAAATACTAATGGAAATGTGGACTTTTATTTACAACTAATTATTGTTATACTATTCAAACTTAAGATACATAATTGTTGTTTTACTGTTTACAGACTTTTCGTGTTTTGTATCGTTTCGAAGACGTGCCGTAGGCACGTGCCCACGGGCAAATCTAGTACATAAACAAATATGCGTACATTTCTATAACTCTAAATGTATTCTAACATTTGTAACTTGTCATGTATTAGTGCATTCATAACAAAAAAATGTGATTTTCTTAGTGGGCTTGCTACATGGGCTCATTTCTAATTAATTCATTTAATTATCTAGTGGGATCCTCTCCTAATGGGCTAGATTTTATACTATAGGTCCATGGATCAAAAGAAGGCTAAAAAGAACTAATGCATGTTAAAAATAGTAAAATGAGAATAAAAATTTGCACGTGCATCATACGTGCAAAAAAACCAAAAATGCATTTCTAATCAAAATAGGGAAAAATAAATTTTCATTTTATAAAACGAGTTCGAACACGAAAAATAAATAATCAATACACATAGAAATATCACACTTAGTGATGAAAAAATATGAAATTGATACGTATATCGAAAACACATAAAAAGCACGTAAAATACAGAGATTAAAATATTATATTTTAGTTGACTCAAAATAGGATAAAATCAATATAGGAAATGCATAAATAGTCGGGAATCCAAATACGTAGTGAAAACACGTTACAAAATATATGTGCGTAACACACGAAGGAAAAATTGTAATTTTCAATTTTGCGGGGTGTTATATAGGCGAGCTTTAACGGAGGGTCTCCATGACCCCCCTTTTCCAGGTTTTGGCAATCGTGATGTGGGGTTGGGACGCTTACTCATATAGATTTGGGAATAGTTCTCTTAGATAGTGAGCACCAAACCATTTGTCCCACCAAAACTTGGTTGCTAGACCATTGCCTATGAATGATGTGATACAGCAACTAAACGGGTCATAGGCTTTGGAAACCCCTTTCCAAAACCAGGAGACTCTAGGCCCAACCCGGAAACAAAAACTTCGTGTCCCCTTCCCTTGCATATAAGATTGAATGAAATCTTGCTATCCTTCTCCGTTTAGGTGGAACACTTTCCACCACAATTTACCTAGGAGGGCCAGGTTCATGCCATTCAAATCGAGAATGTCTAGACCTCCATGTATTTTCTTCATATATGATTTTCCCCATATGATTAGGTGGTAGCAGCCCCTGCCAGTGACAACGCCTTTCCAAAGGAATTTCTTCTAGACTCGATTGATCCTTTGGATGCCCATTTTGGAAATTCAAAGAAAGACACGGAATGTCGGACAATACCGAGTTGATATGGGTCACTCTACCCCCTAGGGATAGGGATTAACCTTTCCACTCTGACAACCTAGCTTCTACTCAGTCAATAATCAGCAACCAATCTGATTTCTTTAGTTTACCTTGTTTGACTAGCAGGCCAAGATACTTGATAGGGAAGTAATTAAGTTTACAGTACATAATGGTTGCATGTTCCTTTACAGCTTCTTCTGACATGGCAATAGGGATAAGGACACTCTTGTGGAAATTAACTCGTAGTCCCTACCATTCTTCGAAAACAATACAATGCTCATTTGAAGGTAATAGTTTTCCCCATATCCCCATTACTAAAAAGTAAGATGTCGTCAGCGTATTGTAGGATTGTGCATCATGGATGGTTTCTTCTTCTAGCTACAGGGCAATCCATCCCGCTTGTTTGCAATAATCTATAATTGCTTTAAGAGCATCTACTACAATTGTAAATAGCAGGAGAGATAAGGGATTCCCTTGTCAGACTTCTTCTACAAGAGAACGATTGACTAACCATTCCATTTACCAAGATAGATGTCCTATTAGAAGTAAGACAGTGGTGAATCCATATGATCCACCTGTCCCCAAAATCTGTACTTCTAATTGCTTCTAATAGACAATCCCACTCAATTGAGTCGTTAGCTTTTTTAAAGTCTAGTTTTAATAAGTAACTCATGTCGTTCGAGATATAGAATTGGTGGATTTATTCTTCTGTTGTGACTACACAGTCCAAAATACAATGCCCCTTGATGAAACCAGTATGTTCACGATTAATCAATCTGTCCATCACCCTTCCTAATATGTTAGCGATGATCTTGGTTATTATCTTGACCGAACAATTAAGGAGGCTAATGGGTCGGAAGTCACCTACTCTGTGAGAGTTTTCCTTTTTAGGGATATGGACAACTTCTGTAATGTTAAGTTTGTCCGATTTCAATATATGGTTGTAAAATTTGACCATGATTGGCATAAGATCGTCGTAATCTCTTCCCATAAGGTCTGGTAAAATAAAATTAGGAATCCATCTGGTCCTAGTGCTTTCTTCTTACCCATCTAAGAGACTACGTCATTCACTTCTTCCTCCATGAATGGAGCTTCGATAGACAGCAAAGACTGTGCCATGTTTTCAAGTCTATCCTACCGGAACTCTTCTCTCAATGGAGCCCTAAACTCTGCTTTACAACCAAAAATGTTTTTGTAGTGAGTCTGAAAAACCTGTTCAATTTCTCCCTCTTCTTGTATCACTCCCGCCACCATTTGGACTGAGAGGATAAGGTTGGATCTCTGGCATGCACTAGCTACTCGGTTGAAGAAGAAAGTATTCACATCTCTCTATTTGAGCCACAAAATTCAAGACCTCTGTTGCCATTTGAGCTCATCTGGTTTGTACAGCTGGGCTATGTCTCCCCCTTAGACTTAGCAACCGATTTCATTATGCTTGAGTGAGGTCCCTAGTCTTCCCCACTCTTTCCAGTTTATCAATACCTTCCAGAATGGATTCTTTAGCCTATCAAATTGTCGGAAATCTTGTGCGGTTCCATTTCCTTAGCTTGGCCCAGATCCTACGAATCTTTTCACACTATATTGTTGCGGTCTTAGTTCCCCGAGTAGGTAGAGCCTAACTTTCCATAATTAGGTGGTGAAATCCCTGAATTTCAAGTTAAGCTTTCTCAAACCTGAATTTCTTTGGTTTCTTATCATTCCGCTTTCCAGAGAAGAGAATTATGAGGACATGGTTTGATGATGGTCTCGGCAGATGCTTGGCACTTGCTAAAGAGAATTTTGCCTCCCATTCCAGCAAGACTAGTACTCTATCTAGCCTCGCTAAAGAGCAATTTTTTTTTAGTTGCATCATTTCAACCATTGTATGTAACCCTCGTTCCCATAAATAAATATTTTCTGAATATTTTCTGTAGTTCGATTATTTATAAATTTATTTGTTTTAGATTTGTTTGGACCTTAAAATTATTTTGAACGATGGTATATTTTAACTTGTTTTTCTATTCCTAATTGATCGACTATTTATATTATTACAATTTGAACCATTTTAATAAATTTATTAAACCCAATTCCTATTTATTATTACTGTTATTGTTATTAATAATAATAATAATAATAATAATAATAATAATAATAATATTATTATTATTATTATTATTATTATTATTATTATTATTATTATCACTATTACTTTTGATTATGTTATTTTTGTTATTAGTATTGTTGTTATTATTATTATTATTATTATTATTATTATTAGTATTATTATTATTGATGTTGTTACCTTTATTATTTTATTATCATTATTCTTATTATTTTCGAAAAACCGAACATACTCTATTTTATACGTATTTCATAATTGATTTAATGTATATGTATATGTATTTTTTATAAACCCTATAATCCTATTCTCTTTTCCCTATTGGATCTATAAAAAAAACCCAAGCCCATTTTCATATTGGATTCTAACCCAATATCCAAACCCATTACCTAAACCCAATATCTAAACTAAACCCTATAAATACCCCCATTAAAACCCTATAACCTATTAAACCCTAACCTAACCTACCCCTACCTCTCAGCAATAGCCGCCAACCCCCTCTCTACCCTGTTCTCTCTCCCTCTCCTCTGTTTTCTCAAACCCAAAACAGAGCAACCCCATCCGGCCTTCTTCTCCAGGCGACCCCCCTTCTAATCGAGCTGCCACCACCGTTGAACCACCACTCGAGCTGCCCTCGTCACCCACCATCCAACTCCTCGTCGCCTTCACTCTCAAAACCGCTGCCACCCGTCGTCTTTCTGTCGAGCTACCCTCGACGACCTCGTCCTCTCCACCTCGTGTTCCGACCGCCGCTGCAATCTCCTCATCGTCTTGTAACCCCGACGCTCTCCTTCAGTCGATCCCTGCTCGAACCTTTCATCCCTCTTTTATCCCTGTGCCTCGCCGCCATCGCCTGTCGCTTCTTCCCTCCCCTATTTTTTTGTGCCAAAACCGTTCACGCCCCCTCGGCCACTGTAGTCGACCGCCAGTCCCTGTCGCTAGTCGCCGCTGCTCAGTCGCCGACTGTCACTATCCCTCTCCCTCTCTCTTCCTTGGTCGACTTGCTGTTGCGCTTTGTGAAGGAGAGAAGGGATTGATTTGCTGTGTTTAGTTTGGGTTGTAGTGTTTGGTGTTTGGATTGAGATTTGGTGTGTGTGTGTGCATGTATGTATGGTTGCTATTTCGTGAAATGGAGTTTACTGTTGTTTTTTTGGACGTAGTTCGCATATGTTCCGTGTACGTGATTCGTCGCCCGGGATTCTCATCCCGTTATTCTATATTCAAATTAACTATCTAATAGGCAAGTCACTTCCTCTTGAATTGTTAATTGTATCAAATTCAAGTTTTGTTGAAATTATTGCAAGTAGATCCCTTCGTTTATCGTATTATACATTGTTCATCTCTTTCGTTGGGTATATTGAGGGTTTACACGAGCTAACCCCAATTTACTTGACATCGTGCCATTTTTGACTCCAAAGATTGAACCTTTCATGTGTGCATATAGAATTGATAATAGGGTTGTCCATATAATTATCACACAAATAAATTATTGTAGAGAGAATTGCTATGTTGTATGTTGTTTGATCGATTGATGGTTGATTGATGATAAATTGATGTACGTATGTGTTCTTAATCTTATTTACCATGTTTTTATACCCTTCATGCTGATTGAGGAATTTATCGACTAATAAAATTGATACCCATCATGTTTAATTAAATTATTTCATGAAAACTAACCAAAACCTGTATGTTGCTTGCTGGCTGTATGTTGACTGCTATTTTTCGACTAGTAAATGATCTTAAAATGAATTACTTTCTTAATATAAAGTGTAGACTTATCTTTCTGGTTTCCAGAACATCTTGAATTTCTGAATTCCGAGTTGTGCAGCAAAAGTTATGCTCGTTTTACTACAGTTGTGTTTTTACTTTCAGATTTTCATATTCTTGTACGTTTCATGTTTAAACAGTAAAAAGACTGATCAAATGTTAAAATTTTGCTCTGATAATTTTCAGAACATTATTTAACATGTTTAAGAGTCTAATAAATAATTTTAATGAATTTAATATCGAGTTTTAGCTGATTCTAAAATTATAACAACATGATATCGAGATTCTGCCTGAACATATAATCTATAATGAATGTTGTGTTTGACCTCGCCTACTGTTGTCAGATTTTGAATTTTAAATATACGTTGGAACCGTGTGGAAGTCTAGTTTCTAGAATTTCTGAAGGATTCGGTTTTTGATTTTTGAAATAGCGGAAAAATGCATATTTGTACAAACTACTCTTACTGTCCAGAATTTTATATTCTAGTTTTTAATAGTTTAATTAATCTTACATCATAGTATTGCATGAATCGAAGTGTTTATATTGCATTGCATGATCCTAATGAGTTATTGTCGTCATTCTAATTTTTCTATTCCATGTTATCATCCTATTGTTCCCTTATTGTTACCATCGTTCATCTCATGTCTCATATTTGCATATTGTATTGTTGCATGGATAAATAATTAATAATCCGGGGTTTAAGGGTTGACTTTAGTAGTGGAAAATATAGGGACTGTACTCGGAGGAGGGGCCCGTGTTTTCCTAAATAATGTTCCAGCTATTGTTTTATCGTGTGATTGTGGATTACGACCGTAACCCAATCTATCGTGTATTGTATCGTTGCCGAAGACCGTATCGTGCATTGAATATTGATTATCGTTGCCGAGTACATAAACTATAAAATCTACTACTAAGTCTAAACGTAACTTGTTTGTATGTAGCAACCATGTGGTAAATAAATGGGATGCATGAAGTGCTACATTAGTTAGGATTAAAATGATTAATAGACTTAAGAATTACACGACATCGACACTGCATATTGTACATCATTGTCCCTAATGATATCGAATATTGGCTAAGTGTTATTGATATTGATCATTGAATATTGTTATTGAATCATTGTTTATAACAATTGCATCGTTTATCGTTGATATTGATTATCGTTATCGTGCCATGTTATTGATTCCTATTGATCCATTGACTTCATTGTTATATCGTTATTCCATTGTTCTTTGCTTTCTCTACTTGCTGTCCATGACTTGCTCTAAGGACAATTTTTCATCTCTTTTTAGATGAAATGTTCACAGGTAATGATGGAGAATTGCCTGCTGGAATTGGAGAACAAAGAGTCTGAAGATTTTAATGCTTTCTAATTGCTTATCGTTTTATTGAACTTAATGTATTGAGACTTATTATCTATTTGTGATTGGTTTATTATTGTATTGGGCTTATGTCCTAGATTTTTATTATTGTTTCCAGATGTTGGATTATTGTATTTGGATATTGCATATTGTTTCATTCCAAGTATTATTGTTCATGAGATTATTATTATTGCCTACACAATTGTTCTGTACTGATTATATTGTTGAGTTGATTGAATAAACAATTTATGGATGACGTTAGTCATTCGCTGAGCCAATGTCATGTACTCGTATTCTGTATTTTTGGGAAGCAGGGCGTGACATTGTAACTAAGCTAGTTGGATTATTTTGGCTTAACCGAAATAACCTCTACTTTTCGGAATGTTTCTAGTTCAATTCATGGCACTTTATCACATATCCACTACCTGGTTTTATCTTGGTCAGATGACGCGTTTGAGGGGGCAAGGACGGGCATTTCTGAGATGTTCCAGGATCAACAATATGATGATAAGGAGATTGAGATTAGGCCGGAGAGGGGGGGGGGGGATTTCTGAGATTGTACATCTTCCTTCTTTTATATCAGTTGTCAATTACCCAGTGTTGTTGGGACAATGTTGTTGCTTTCCTTCTTTTCTTTTCTTTATTGATATTTAGACTAGCTCCTAGGCCTGTCGGGGCTTAACTTTTTTTTTCTTTTTCAAATTAACAGGTTTGTTTCTTTATTTTCTCATTAATAAATCTGGGTGGCTATATTCTAAATTTTCTTCAACAAATAAATAAATAATCCACTTGCATAATTATTATATAGTAGCAAAGTGGTCTTTTGCAATGCAATCAAACACCACATAGGTTGCAAATCTTATTAAACATGTGACTCTAACTAAGATCATGTTTGACATGTGAGTTTTTATAGTGAGAACTAAGAAGTGGCAAAAAATCAAATGTGATTCACGCTGGAGCTTCTCCCACTTTCTCCACTTGTTATTTCAAAATCCACATGCCAAACTGACCCCACAAGAGCTGGCCGAATCCCAAAACAGCCACGTAGCAGCCACCCGGGTCTGCACAGTGCTCGGGTTGGCACTGCGCAACCCTCAAAACCGAGTCCCCCCATCAACCCTAGGTCTGGGGTTTAACCCCGAAATCCTAACTCTAGGTTCTTCACTTCCAAATATTTTTTTTCAATGGGTTTTAATTTTCAATGGGGTTTAATATGAAATCAATGTATAAAAATTCTAGTTTTCAACTCCTCATGAATTCACATTAAAAAAGTAAATATCTCATAAAAATTCCATCTTTTAATTAGCCAAACCATGTTTCTTTAATCATACAATAAGATCTACACATATACAATAGCATATAGGTTCATTAGATCTATTTCTACAAACAAAAATTAGATCTTTCATCCATAGAAAACTCCATCATCCAAGAAGAAATTATTTTAGATCCATACACAATCAGGATTCAATCTTTATGCCTCATAATCAACAATCTCATATCATACATACATATCTACAGGTGCTACAATCATGCTAAGTACAATCCATGACTAATAAGAGTTCATCCTTAGCAATGATACTAAGTATTTATGAGATAAAACATGGCAAGAGAGTTGGAGTGTTACCAACATCAAGAAGAAATTGTTACAAACTAGTAGTCTTCTCCTCCAAGTAAAAGATCAACTTCAATGTCTCCAAAAATCACCAAAGCCGAAAGAAAGAGAGAGGCCGAAAGTTGCTGCTCTCCAAATAGGCCGGGATTTCTTCTAGGGTTTCTTTGAGGAAATTTTACAAATAAAACCCCAAAGAAGTCCCAATTTGCATAATTAATTATTTTCTCAATCAAATCAAATCAAAAGCAAATCAAATGGATAAAATTTATTCCTCAAATCTCTCCACCACCAAAACCGGGCCTAATATGCAACCCTACCTTTTTTTGAATTCAAATTTTACCTCAAAATGACTTTTTACAAAAAAGTTCACTTCTTTCAAAATATTTACATAAGTAGTTTCTCTTATCCAGAAAAATCCCTAAAATTCAAATATATCCAATTATAAATGATAGAATTTATTTAGCAACTCAAAATTCTGATGCATTTAAAAAATATTTGCACGTGTTTTGCAAGTGCAAAATGACAATTTCACAGAAATTCAAAATAAGTAAATAAATTCATTTCAAATTTATTTATTAATCCAAAATATTATATTTTTAAATTATGGGGCATTTCATGTTTCTTATTCTATAGCCTATAAATTAGTATTAAATTTGTGAAAAATTGTAGAAATTAAGTAAGAATTACTTATTTTGGACTGGCTCTGATACCAACTAGATGCGAAGCATGAAATAATAGTAATGACATGGAAAGGAAAACAAAAGAGTATCAAAATCTTCAAAGATGATAATTTTCTGTAAAATAATATTTTTAAAAATAATGTGCATTATCAATCTTAAAAATATTAAAGTAATCAAGCAAAAGTTCAAAATCTCTCATAGCTTTCGATTATGTTTCTGATACTTCTCTACCACTATCATATGGGGGGTATTCGGGTTCTTCCATATGTTCATTTTCTTCCTCAATATGTTCGTTTTCTTCCTCTATATATATATATTCATTCTCTTCTAGAAATTGTCTATATGCTATTGTAGGACTCCTAGATATATCTACCAAATTCTTCATTTTCATAAAAAAATAAATATTATTTGAACACTTATATTACTTAATTTGATTTATATTTATATTTATTACTCGTTGTACACTAAAGAAAAATAATTTGAACTCATAAAAATCATATATGTTTGTTACTCTATGAGGATAATAAGTATAAAAAACTAACATTCTATCACTTCCTTGATAGTTAGTCATTAATTCATAAATTTCTGAGGCAAGACTGAAACTACTATTATCCATTATTCTTTTTAGCAATTTTGTGATTTAAAACAACAAGTATAAAATCAGGAGTAGGGAGAAATTTCTAAGGATACCATAAGAGTCAAAACTATGCTTTCGACCTAGTTATACCTCTTTGAGCTTGCTCTGTACCAGTTACTACCAATGGATAAAAGACCCCTGGTATGCACCCAGATTTTAGTGCTCCTTTTACGTTCCTCCCATCTCAGGACTACTATGCTCTTCAATAGATCTTTATTCAAGAGATATGTCTGGAACAACTAATAGCACTTTGGTACAAGCAACGACAACCTATCTCGTTTCCTGCTACTAAGTGTACAGTCTAACTATAAAAGGTTACAAATGAGTTTTTTTTTGTAAGATCCCTTAGGCAGAGCCTTACAAAACTCTCACTGAGGATAAGAAACTAATTATTCATACCTTATATTGTGCAAGGGCTTAAGAAAGATAGTCTTTATTGATTCTAGACATTTTACAAACAAACTCTCCTTACAAGATTATATGGAATTTCTCCTTCTTAGATATTCTGTTTTCTCCCTTACTCAACCTCCCCTTTTATAGAGGAAGATATGACTTTACAACAGTTACAATTATTATTATGATTACACCACTGCTTACATCATAGGTAAATAATTGAGTCTAATACGTCACTACTTACATTTTTAGAGATTCTTTTCTAGTCAGTATCTTCATGTGCTTCACATAAAAAATAACTCATTGTCAGTCTTATCTTGTTCATTTCCACATTGTCTGCATTTGTGCTGTGGTTCCATCATCATCAATCGACAGTAGTGGACTGATGTTTCTTCTGTCATTGTCATGGCTCCTTTATCTAGAATACGATACCAGTTGTCAAAGACTTGTTTATTTAAATGTGGTTGTTTAATCTTTGCTATGCTGTAAATCATTCTTTTCTGTGGGTTAGGACTATCATAGATCTATATGTTACTTTCTCTAATTTGTATGTCTTTCAGTTCACAATACATTGTTCTAAATCTCATAGCTCTTCTTTTTAGGATTAGTTTTTCAAATTCTTCATTTTTGTATGGTATGATATTAAACAGGAGTTATGTAGTCATCCCTATCTTTATAATATGCTCAGCACGTAATTCTTCGTGATCTTCAAGGAATTATGAAATAGCTGAAAATACCCGGACATATATTTTGGAGATCTTTGTAAGACCAAAATAACTCTTAGTAGATATATATACTTCTCTTGGTAGCTGGCTAAGTTCTTTGCATTCTCTAGATGGATATATGCAGTGGATAAGCCCTCTTTCGAATTAGGCCCATGGGTTTTTAATTAGAAAATAATTAATAAAATTTGTGAAAAATAAAATGAGAATAAAAATGTGCTTGTCATCTTAGAAAATTTTATAAGTAAAGATGCACATAAAAATTTACGTGCGATGCACATGCTAAATATTAAAAATTAATTTGAGAGAACGAAAAGCAGTCAAAATACAAAATATGTATATTTAATTAAGTTACGGATATTTCACGTAACGGAAAATATACGTAATTGACACGAAAACACGTGCAATGTACGTAAAAACACGAGGATTAAAATAAATGTTTGAGTTGGCTACAGATAGGATTGAAATGATTTTTGAGAAAACGAAAAACATATAAATAATCAGAATATGATATTTATATAAAAATACGTTACGAATATTACTCGTAACGGTAAAAATACACGCGAGGGCAAAATTGTCATTACTCAATTTTACGGGGTGTTACACTCTCCCCCCCTTAGAACAATTCTTTCCTCAGAACTTACTAGGGTGAAGGTTGTATTTTGTACACACCAAGAAAAAATATCATTATTGTATATAGAAAACTGTAAATATTAAGAAAATAAATGAAGCATAAAAATATATATTGTGGAAAAACAATGTAAACTTTTATAGGAAAACTATGAGTGTCAAAAATTTATAAGAACGGAACAAGAAAACTAGAAAAATAGCATAAGAAAAGAAATGTGACCATAAAAGATAAAATAGATTGAGAAAAATTTTCACAAAAATAATATTAGGTAAAGTATTAGATGAAAAGGAAAAATATAAATTAAGTCATTAATTGTGAAATAATTTGAAAAACATCGCAATTGGGAAGAATAAATAGAAACATAGTTAATGGATAATTTATTAATAGACTTTGTAATCAAAATTTATCAAAGTAATAAGCGGGAGGATAATTAAAGTCGCAAACTGAATTAGTACTGTATGATAAAATTGAATTGGTAATTTAAGAGAAGACTATTAGTTAAAAGTTTGAAAAATTTACGAGCATGAAAATTAGTTAAAAGTATAGACAATAGAAAATAATTCTGTATAACAAGTTAATATCATAAAATAATTTGTAAAGTAAATACAATAATTATTTATACGATTTAAATATAAACAAAAGTAAGGGTTATTAAAGTAGAAAAATCCTTTTTTTGTGGGTTCGCCTCGTTGGTGTCCAACTGCAGGCTTGTCAAGTTGCAGAATTGCCTCTACAACATCTGATTGCATTTTGCCGTCTGGACATTCGGTTGCAGACTTTGCTTCCCCGACATCTATCTGCTGTTTGCCTCCATGAATGTCTAGTTGCAGATTTACCCTCTCGACAACAGGTTGCACCAAAATGGGAGACGGGAAAATATAATTTTCCATATATACTTGGATATTGGGTGTTTAATAAAGTATGAAAATAGAAGTGACGTTTTTGAAATTGATGATATGAAAATAGAAGTAAAAGTTGAGATAGTAAGAGTAGAAAATTACAACGATAAAATATTCAAATAAAAGGATAGATTTAAAATATCGAATATAAGCTATATCACAAAATAGTAGGAAGAAGATTTATAATGTGTAGAAATATGTCATATTTAAAACATTACAATCTTAAAATAATGGAAAAATATAGTATCGTGAAATCAAAGTATTCTTTAACATAAAAAATTGAAATTCAAAAATCTAGTAGAAATAGTAACAAGGAAAATGATAGTCTAAATAATAATTTAATAAGTAGTAATTCAAAACTTAATAGAATACGTAAGAGTAATAGGTAACGTGAAAGCCCATAAAAGAAACATCAGAAAGAAAACGAGTAAGTTAATCTTAAAAGATCAAGCTTAAGGGTTGTAATTGAAATAATAAATATCAGAGTGAATTAATAGTATAAGAAAATATTTATTTGAAAAATAGTATATGTTAGAGATCAAAAATTCTACGAGGAAAATCCACGATTTTTTAAAAAAAATTTATTTTTGGAATGAAAAGTATTACGATGAAAATTTACGAAGAAATTTTTAGAGAGGGAAGTGTGTCCACGTGTAAGGTATCATGAATGTAGGTTCAAACCCATCACGCTTCCGCGCTACTCTAATACCAAGGGAAAACTTGCTCGCATACAATATCATATCAATTGTATATGAGGGGAGTATCAGGAATGCAAGTTCCATAACTTCATCACGCATGACTCCAACCATCTAATAGGGAAAGGGAGGAGAAGACATCAGCATATAGAGAAACACAAATGTAAATCACTTACATTTAAATCTCTATAAACTGAACTCACACTTCAAATGTCCACCTTAGTATGTCGTCTTTGTAATTTTGTACTACTTATTGAAGTTTGCTTTGATACCACTTGTGTTGACTATCGCCTGCCACCCAGGACGGTAATGGCCACAAAGGGAATCCCTTAGCTTGTTTTATGCTACAACCTCTTAACTGTTGCAACCGCATCGGTGGCTAGCCGATCTGGGCATGTCAGGGTAAGAGCCAATACTTTGCCATCAATCACACTGTGAGAACCCCTGATCATGCTTCCGAAATTGCCTTCTTGTCTAACCAAGCTCTGATCTCACTTGTAACACCCCGAATTTCATTTACATGTAATTCGTAGTACAACATGATTTTTTACTTCAATTCGTACAATTTTATAAGGAAATTAAAACTTTTTTTTTATTACACAATAATATTCATTACAGAGTTACACAACGGAATAAAATACAATTAGAAATAAAACTCTAATATTAGCTGCTTAAATATAATCTTTATCATCGACCGTCGTTAAGTCATTGCCAAACCAATCAAGCTCTGCACTGAAAATCTGCTGGGCACGTCAGTTGCTTACAACCGACGCAATGTTATAAACAACGATCCTCTTTATGCTATATTATAATGAAATCTCTTACTTTAACATTCACAAACTTGAATGCATATAAAGGTGTAAAGAGTGACTATCCTAAACATGTCAGAGTATGATATGACTTAATGCCTAATGCAGATGTTATACTACATTGACACTAATGAATACTTGTTCGGATTCTATGCATCCCATACTACATAGGTCTGAAGGCAAGCACATATGTACTCCACATTAAAGGGTTTTATCCCTCACCATGATAACTACCCAGTAATAAAATAAAGTTTAGACATTCTACGAGTACGGATTCCAGTCCTAGAGATCCACCGCCCGACTATACAGAATTCTCGTCGTGCGAACATCCCGCAAGTGTCCCTCTAGCCCCGGTATACACATATACACCGGAGTACGACCTACTATCCGCCCGACTAATCATGATCCCGGAATCCACCGCCTGATCAATCATAATCCCGGATTTAATTAAGGCTCGCCTCCATCGCAAGCAACCACAGCCCCATAATCCATTGCCCGACTGTGTCTATAGTCCCGAAATCCACCGCCTGACTATATAGAGGCCCTCTACTCACGTTTGCCCAAATTTGCCACATCTTCACTTAGTTCCTAATTCTTAAGTATGAACATGAATAAATTATACTACCTAGAGCTAGTTTACCCTCCTACCGGTCTTACAAAAAAATACCGAGAACGACAGTCCATATTGGCCACTTCTCAAAATTCAATTATTCATTTCCGTTACTTTTGCCGTTACCTGGGTATGACTAAGCCTCTAGAATTAACATCTTTCCATGATCAATAACTTGGGGTACTTATACCCTTATAACTCATGCTCATGTATTCATAATTCATTCAAATTCTTTCATTCTTTCTTATTTATTAATCAACAAGTAAAATCTCAACCTATTCATTTTCACAATACACTTTTCATATTCATCAAAACCTTCTCAATACAAGTTAATTAAGATTAAAACATAATTTCTTAAAATTCATCACTGAAAACTCATCTCATCATTTTCCTTTGATTTATTTTCAATCATTCTTAACTTCTTTAATCACATATATATTTCTCTTGAGTTCGCATCTCATCTAAGCATGAATATTTTTACCGCTAAATCTGGTGTGGGGGCAAACAGATAGAATTTGTGAATTCTTTGGGATGCCGAATAGTCAAACCTGAAACCTTTCTGCTGTAGCTTGATCGTGGTCTCCCGCCGTTAACCTGCAAAAAGTGCGAAACACCGGGATGGATCCCGGCGACGCACCCTCCGACGCTCAAGTCAGTAATCAGAAAGATTATGAATGAGCTTTTACTGGCAAAAGATTGATTACCTGTTAACAGTGGGGGATGGGGGGTATTTATAGCCGCCTTAGGGACCAGTTTCGGGATAAAATCAAATCCCTACTTCTCAGTGAATGGATAGAAGTGAATCAGGGCCGTTGATTAGGTATAATCATAAACCCTAATTCTACCTAGCTAGATCAGGTTTTTTGCAGGGTTGAAACCTGCACCCAGTAGAGATGGATCCTTTCGTGGGTTATTGGGCCTTTGGAAAACCGACCCAGTATCCACTTCAGACCCGTCTGTAGGTGAAATTACCATTTTACCCCCTGAGCTTTAAGATTCGCGCTCAATTTGGATGGTTCCGATTTAACCATATTTTTAGCCATATCACGAGTTCCCCCACTCCCGAAGACTGAGTTTAATCAGCCTTTGAGGAGTAGTTTTACTTTTTTAATGGCTTGCGAAGTTGTATCGGAGTCCAAATAAGGGGTGTCGAATCTTTGTATGAGGTATTATGGTGATTTTCAGAACTAGTTGCATGCTCAAGGTTGTTCTTGGGCTCTTCTAGACCTTTGGTGGTTTTTCCAGATTTTTCTTTATTTTTCGAACCATTTATTTAATTTTGCGAAGCGGTGATTCATTGTTCAGGGGCCTTAATTAATTTATTCTAAGCAATAATTATTTACCTCGGGGCTCAAAAATATTTTCCCCGAATTTATAATTATTTTTTAGAATTGTTAATTAATTTTCCTGAATTTTTAATCATTTTTTCGCAATTTTAAATAAATAATCTGAATAAAATTAATTTTTTATATTATTTATGACGTGGCGCAATCTGGGCCACCCATCTCGCATCAGCGCAAAATCCCTAGAGATCGGACGACCTGCGTCGCTCGGCACCGTTTTCTTCACGTAAGCACCTCGAATTGCCAGTCGCTCAGATTCCGAGCGACGTGGCTTGGCGCTATTTTCTCCACATGAGTAGCTCGAATCACCAGTTGCTTGGATTGGGATTCCGAGCGATGTGGGGTGATCTGAGCCGTTCATCCGATCAGGGCACGAATTTTGAGAAGATCTGACGGTCGATGTCGCTCGGCGCTATTTTCTCTACATAAGCAGCTCGGATCACCAGTTGCTCGGATTGGAATTCCGAGCGACGTGGGGTGATCTGAGCCGTTCATCCGATCGAAGCACGAATTTTGAGACGGTCGATGTTGCTCGGCGCTATTTTCTCCACATGAGCAGCTCGGATCACCAGTTTCTCGGATTGGGATTCCGAGCGACGTGGGGTGATCTGAGCCGTTCATCATGGTGCAAATCACGAGGCTAAAGGTTCAGATCATGAGAAAATGCTATCTTGTCGTTTTGTGGGCGTGGCATGATCTGAGCCGCTCATCATCTTTCGGCGCGAACATTGAGACAATCTGACGGCTAGAGTTGCTCGGTGGTATTTTCTTCAAACGTGCAGCTCGGATCGCCAGTTGCTCGGATTCCGAGCGACGTGGCTTACTGCTACCTTTTTCATGTGAGTGGCTCGGACCGCCAGTCGCTCGGATTAGGATTCCGAGCGACGTGGTTCGGTGTTGTCTTCTCCATACGAGCGGCTCGGATCATCAGTTGCTCGGAATTCAAGCAACGTGGGGTGATCTGGGCCGTTCATCTTGGTGCGATTCACGAGGTAAGAGGTTCAGATTACAAGAAAATGCTATCTTGTCATTTTATGGTCGTGGTCCAATCTGAGCCGTCTGATCAAGGTCTTGCACGATTGTTGAGGACAAAGTTATTTTTCTCCAATACGCAGCTCAGATTGCCAGTCGCTCGGATTAGGTTTTCGAGGATCGTAGGGCGATCTGAGCCATTCATCATGGGATCTGGTGCGAATTTTGATGTGAAAGACGGTTTGGATCTCGAGAAAACGCTATCTTGTCGTTTTGTGGTCGTGGTCCAATTCGAGCCGTCTGATTAAGATCTTGCACGATTGTTGAGGAGAAAGTTGTTTTTCTCCAATATGCAGCTCGGATCGCTAGTCGCTTGGATTAGGTTTTTGAGGGACATAGGGCGATCTGATCCATTCATCATGGGATCTGGCACGGATCTTGATGTGAAAGACGGTTTGGATCTCGAGAAAACACTATCTTGTCGTTTTGTGGTCGTGGTCCAATCTGAGTCGTCTGATCAAGATCTTGCGCGATTGTTGAGGAGAAAGTTGTTTTTCTCCAATACGCAGCTCAGATCGCCAGTCGCTCGGATTTGGCTTTCGAGGGACGTGGGGCGATCTGAGGCGTCCCTCGGTAGCTCGGCAAAGTGCCTTGGCGGCTCGGAGCTAGGGGAACAGCCGAGCGCTATGGCCCAGCCTGAATCGTCGTCACTCTTATGAACCGTCGCCGCCCTTCTCTTTTTTGTCGTTTAGCCTTCTTTAACGTTTTGAGGTGGGCCTAAGAGTCGCACCTTTACGTTACAAAGCCCAAGAGTCGTTTCTTTTACTATAAGTTTTCACCTCTCCCATCCTTTGTCTCATTCTTTCACTTTCACTTTTGCTTACACTTTTACTCTTTGCTAGCGGTGTTTTTGCTCTCGAGCAGCGCTACTGGCTTTTGTGGCAAGGCGTGTTTGAATTCCGGCTATCTTTTCCGACCTTTCACGTCACTTCAAGGTTAGTCTTTCCCCTATCTTTGAGAATGGCTAGAATATCTTCTGGGGATGAGACCTCCACCTCGGACCAAGGCTCCAGCCGAGCGGTGGTAGTGAAGCTGAGGAAGGTGAAAGAAGTGGTAGACCCGGTCGGTGTGTTGACGATAATTGAGACTCCGAAGGGTGCAGGAGAATTGGGTCGGCATCCGACCGTTCTGTCTAGTGTTGGTGGAGTGAGGAGTTACTCCGAGGACATCCTGAAGAAGGTGGTACATGGGATGGCCTCGGCGTATGAAGAGAACGACCCGAGGGACCCCTCTGAGGTGGATGAGATCCCCTCGATCTTGACCGAGGCATATCTGCACCGGATCAGGAAGGGGTTCCGCATCCCGAAGGAATACGTCCTGTTACTCCCTGGTTCAGGTGTCCGAGCGTGTATGGGGACTTCAGCTGACACTTGCGTCTTTCCCTACGACACACTGAACGCCGGTCTTCGGCTGCCACTGCACCCTTTTGTGGTTGAGGCGTTGCAGTGGTACGGCCTGAGCCCTGTTCAGTATATGCTGAATATGTGGCGGCATGTCATTGCCTTCGTCCTTCAGTGCCAAGCGGTCGTTGTGCAACCGCAGCTCGTTCTGCTTCGGAGTCTCTATCGCCTCTGCCGGATGAGCAAGATGGAGGACCGGTATTATCTGTCACCGAGGAGGAGAGTGAAGTTGATCGAGAATCCGGACTCGATCAAACACTGGAAGGAGAAGTATTTTCTCATTTGTGATCCCAAGCCGTGGGGCTTCCCGACGCTGTGGAAAGACGGGGTCCCTAAGTGGGCGAAGAAGGAGCCCGTGCTCATTAAGGAGGAAGAAGAGGCGGTGGCGAAGATCCTCGGACTTCCGACCCTTAGTTAGAAGGATATCACCGAGGCAGTCTTGTTCGATGGGGGTCTCAATTCGATCGACCCCAGTATGCTCCCCTTCTTTTTGTTTCTTCGCTTTTCTTAGTGTCTTTAATCGTCAGTTATTTTTTCCAACTCTTTTGCTTGGTTTCTTCTTCGTATGCAGAGAGCCCTGGCATGGACTACAAGGCGCTGATGGCCAAGACTCGCGCGACGAAGGAGGCCAAGACGAGGAAGAGGAAGAGGACCACGGCGGGGCCTCATTCTGGCCGAACGGCGAAGGTCCCCTCGGCACCTTCGGCCATCGTGGAGCCAGTGACCGAGGATCCTTTGGAAACACCCGTTCAAGCCCATCCGATCGATGCCCCGGGTTTGTCGAGCGGGGCGTTCACTGCCAGTGCGGCTCTGGCATTGGAGGTGCCGCCACTCACTGCCGAGGCAGAGAGGATCCTGATCGAGGAGCACAAGCGTCTCTTCGTCCCCAACTGGAGGGTGATGAAGGTGGACGGATTCCTCGGTGATAGGGGGATTTGCATGTAGGCGGTGAAGCACCTACCGACCTCGAAGGATCGTGCCGCGATGAAGGCCGGCACCGTGGGCGACGACGCCCTACAGATCGCTCGGAACACTATGAGTAAGAGCTAAATATGCTAGCAAGTTAAAAATTTTCCAAGTTTTTTTGCTCGGTTTTAATCGTCTCCTTCCCTTCGTTTTGTTCGCAGATACTGCCACTTCAGCTACTTGCTCGAGTAGTTTTCCGAGCAAGAGAAGGAGATGAACCTGGCGAACGATCGGGAGAGGTCGGAGCGCGCCAAAGCGGTGAAGCTGTTCGAGGCCGAGCAGCAACTTTCGGCTGTGCATGCGGTCGAGGTGGGGACCCTCGAGACGAAGCTCGCCGAGGCATTGAAAAACTCTGCAGCCGAGACTGCCAAGGTCGAAGCACTTGAAAAAGAGAGGGCTTGGCTCGAAGAAGAGTTGACCAAGGCCCTGAAGGCGTCCGAAGAGGCACTGAATGGCCAGGCGAAGAAGGTAGCGGAGGCCGAGCAGGCCATTCGGGACGAGGCCAAAGCCCACATGATGGCCAACATGGAAGAGGCTTAGGCCCGAGCGCTGCAGCATGTGGCGGCCCGTATCCCTAGCTTTGACAGCTCTTCGTACAACTTCTACGATCCCGTGGACGGCGAGGAGCAGATTCCGCTGGCGGAGCTCGAGCCCGAGCCGGAGGGCGATGATGCCGTGGAGGGTGCCGAGGACGAGGGGAATGTTGAAAGAGCGATCGTCCGTGTGCCGAGCGACGATGCCTCGGAGCAGTGCCATGAGGTGGCCCCTTGACTTAGTCGCCTCTTTCTCGTTGTTTTTGTTTCTTTTTGTTTTGTTGTAATGCCGAACTGCGGACTGGCCACCGCTCTTATGTACCCTTTGAATTTTAATGAAACGTTTGACTTTTGAGACTTTGGCCAAGTGTTTGAGATTTCAAGTGCTGTGTTGTGAATGCCCCGTTATTGAAATTTTTTTTAAGTGTTGAAAACACCTTTTGCTCTTCGCGTTGAGAACGCAAGTGTTATGAACACTTAAAGAATTTTGCTAAGTGTTGAAAACACCTTTTGCTCTTTGTGTTGATGTGTATTCGCTTTTCAGGTTGTTGAGTCGAGTTCAGCAGCCGAAACCTCTAGTCTTCGTGCTGCCTTGAAAGCAGCAAAGCTGGCCCTCTCCCGCAGCCGAGAGTGTTTCCTCAAAAGCGAGTTGGATCTAGAGGATCTCAAGGCAACGTCGAGAGAGTATTTCTCCGAGTTGAGACAATTGAGGAAACGATCTCGCGAGGTTCATCTTGAAGGTGAGGTGGAGTTGCTTAGGAAGACGTTGTTCGACGTCGAGAGGGAGAAAGGTGAACTACTGGCAGAGGTACATCGCTCGAAGATAGCAGAAGAGGAGCTTTTGACTGAGGAAGATGAGCTAGCAGCTACGGTGGGTAGGTTGATGGTCGAGCGTGACGAGTTGACGGCAGAGGTCAACGAGTTGAAGAGGGTTACGGTCGATAGGAGCATCGAAGTTACCCATCTCCGTCGAATCATCGCTGACAGCTCTGGCGCCGAAGGGTCTGCTCGGCTTCCTTCCTTTAAGATAGCCGTGAAGGACGACTCTCTGAAGCAACGCATCGTCAAGCTAGAGGGGGAGGTTGCTCACCTAAAACCCCGATCGGGACCAGTCAACGTCAGAAGCACTTCATGTACCCGGGAAGAGAGCGAGCGAGGGATTTCGTTCTATGAGCTTGCGACTCGCTCGCCTGCGGCTCGGTGAAGTCCTGGCGACGCCCAAAGTGGGGTGGCTATCTCGTCGAGCGAAGCTTCAGCCGGCGCAACGTTGAGGGACACGACTAAGCTTGCCGGCCTAGGGACCTCAACGAGTGCGGGATCGCAACGACAAGGTGGGCGTCATCCCCGCCTGTCTCTCAAGAGGAACATCCCTCTTCCTAAGAGTCGTTGAAGTAGTCTTGTAATTTTAGCTTTTCGAATCTTGTAGCTTGCCGTAGATATGTGTAGCCAGTCTTGTAATTTGGGTTTCTTCGAACCTTAAACTTTTATAAAGGTGAAAGCTTGTTTCACTCCTTTGTGTCTGTACTGGTGTGTTCAGTAGATCTTTTGTGGTTGTAAGAGTGTTTCTGAAGGACGGACCATTCTAGCTCGCTTAAGGGCGAGGAGTAGAAGTGGAGTTTTAACAAACTTTTGAACTCCGAGGGATGTGGCTTTATCTGAGGTGTCCATCCAAAGATCTTGCACGAATCTCGATGTAAAAGACGGTGTGGATCACAAGAAAATGCTAACTTGTCGTTTTGTGGTCGTGGTCCAATCTGTGCCATTTATCATAGCGCGAATCACGAGGTCAGAGGTTCAGATTACAAGAAAATGCTATCTTGTCGTTTTGTGTGTGTGGGGCGATCTGAGCCGTCTGATCGAGATCTGGCACGAATTTTGGGGAGAAGGTTGTTTTTCTCCAATACACAGCTCGGATCGTCAGTCGCTCGGTTTTAGATTCCGAGGAGCGTGGGACAATCTGAGCTGTTCATCATGGCGCGGATCACGAGGTTAGAGGTTCAGATCACGAGAAAATGCTAACTTGTCGTTTTGTGCGTGTGGTGTGATTTGAGCCTTCTGATCGAGATCTTGCATGAATTTTGGGGAGAAGATTATTTTTCTCCAATCTGCAGTTCGGAATGCAAGTCGCTCGGGGATGTATGCCTGAATATCTTCATCAGTTATCCAGTCAAGTGAAGTAATGGGGAACGTACAACTCCTCCAACTTTTGACAACTACTCAGAATCAGAAGCAAATCTTCCTTCTTATAGGCACGAAATGTCAATCTCGTGAACCTGAGATTGATAAGCAGCGCTATGGCTTTTGTAGCCTCCTCCATATTAGGGCCACTGCGAATTGTGAGAGAGGCCAGTTTCTTGCAGTAGGGGGCTGACTCTCGAAGAATTACTTCAACTTTAAACGAACCATAAGAACCAAAGGTTAGCTCCTCCAAGTACTTTTCTCTCATGTCTAGTGTAGTTGTAGAAGCGACCAGTTATCCAGCCAAGTGATTTGGGTTCCGAACGCGTCATTTTGAGTAAGTTTCAACGGTTGTGGGAGCAGTTCCGAATGACGAACCACTTCTAGCTCGCTTAAGAGCGAGCCTGCGAAGCGGAATCAAGCCAAGTTTTGGACTCCGAACACGTCGTTTGAGTAAGTTTCAACGGTTGTGAGAGTAGTTTCGAATGGCGAACCACTTCTAGCTCGCTTAAGAGCGAGCTTGCGAAGCGGAATCGAGCCAAGTTTTGGACTCCGAATACGTCGTTTGAGTAAGTTTCAACGGTTATGGGAGCAGTTCCGAATGGCGAACCACTTCTAGCTCGCTTAAAAGCGAGCTTGCGAAGCGGAATCGAGCCAAGTTTTGGACTCTGAACACGTCGTTTGAGTAAGAGCGATTAAAGGCCTTAAATAGAGAGATACAAATAATCACAAGGAAAATATGGGAGAAAAGAAGTTCTTTATTGATAACTGCTAATCGACTGCTTCTAAGTTGCAAGCCGTTATTACAATGAGAAAGTAAAGAAGCAAATACAAATAAAACAATAGGAATGACTCGACATTTGAAGGTACTCGGAGAGGCGTTCAGGCACTCTCTTGGTACTTCAGTAAATGGTCGGCATTCCAGGTTCTAGGTATCTCTCTGCCTTCAAGGTCCTCTAGACGATACGCTTCGGGACGGACTACCTTGGACACTTTGTACGGTCCTTCCCAATTCGGAGCTAGCTTACTCTTTTGACTAGGGAACGAGATAGCTAGCTTTCTGAGGATCAAGTCCCCTTCCTTGAGATCTGTGGGACGAACCCTTTTTTTGTAGGCCTGCTCAATCCTTCTCGATAATTTTGCTGGCGAATAGAAGCTCTTTCACAGAGCTCATCAATCAGGTCCAAGTTTGCTCTGAGTTCTCTGGCATTCTGCTCTTCTTCATAGGCCATAAGGCGAGGAGATGGTAGACCGACTTCCAAGGGGATCACAGCCTCGGACCCATAGGTGAGATTGAATGGCAACTCTCCTATGGGGGTCCATTTCGTAGTGCGGTAGTTCCACAATACGTTGGGGAGCTGTTCCGCCCATAAGCCTTTGGCCGACTTATCTAGCCTCTTCTTGATGCCAGAGAGGATCTGCCTATTGGCGTTCTCTACTCGGCCATTTGACCGAGGATGGGAGACGGAGGAGAAATGTTGCTGGATGCCGAGGTCTTCACATAAAGATCGAAAAGCTGCCCCTGTAAACTGTGTTCCGTTATCTGTTATGAGGACCCGAGGTACGCCGAATCTGCAGATCACATTTTTCCAGAAGAACTGCAGCACTTTGTTTTCTGTAATCGTAGCCAATGGCTCGGCCTCTATCCACTTAGAGAAGTAGTCGATCGCCACGACTAGGAACTTGAGCTGACCCGGAGCTGGTGGAAATGGACCTAGTAAGTCCATCCCCCACATCGCGAAGGGAACCTGACTTGATAGAGATGTGAGTTGTGCTTGGGGTAGGCGACGAATGTTGGAGTACTGCTGACATGGGCTGCATCGCCGAACATGTTGCTCGGCATCTCGGAGTAGGGTAGGCCAAAAATATCCATAGTTCAACACTTTCCTGGCGAGGGACCTCGACCCTGAATGGGCTCCGCCTATACCTTCATGAAGCTCTTGCAAGGCATATGAGGCTTCTTCCGAGAAGAGGCATCTCAAGTAGGGTCTGCCGTCTACTTGGGTGTAGGAGCGTTTGTACAAGACTCCTTCAACAAGGGTGTACCGTTCCGCTCTTGTTCGGACTCGACGGGCTTCTTTAGGGTCTTCGGGGAGGAGCCCATCCCTGAGGAATCTATCAAGGGTTTCATCCAGTTGTCCCGAAGTTGGACGGGCAACGACTCCATCGAGTCGGGGGTTTCTTCTTCTATGCTTGGTCTCAGGAGCACTTCAATTAGGACGGTCTGCTCGAGACCTTGAAGGTAGGAGGAGGCCAATTTGGAGAGGGCATCTGCCTGGGAATTTTCTTCTCTAGGGATCCGCTAAATCTGTGCTTCTTCAAATGAAGCCATGAGACTTTGGACCTTGGCTAGGTACTTAGCCATTCGGTCGTCTTGTGCCTCGTACTCCCCTAAGACTTGATTCACCACCAGCTGCGAATCACTGAATATTCAGAGGCGTTGTGCCCCTACCTTGCGAGCCATTCCGAGGCCGGCTATAGGGCTTCATACTCTGCTTCATTGTTGGAGGCCTTAAAGTTGATGCAGAGGGAGTATTGGAGAACGAAGTCATCTGGGCCTGCCAGAATGACCCCGGCTCCGCTCCCTTCGGTGCAAGAGGACCCATCTACATATACTGTCCAGATGGGAGGCCCGTTTGCTGCTTGACTAACCTTTGGGATGGTGCTCTCAACAATAAATTCAGCTAAGGCTTGAGC
The DNA here is from genome assembly GCA_017893485.1 of Hemerocallis citrina. NCBI lineage: Eukaryota > Viridiplantae > Streptophyta > Magnoliopsida > Asparagales > Asphodelaceae > Hemerocallis > Hemerocallis citrina. The sequence goes on along the minus strand of CM030363.1, from coordinate 125,750,511 downwards.
CTTGATTGCGGTCCGAGGTTGGTAAGATATGTCATGCTGACTTAGCTCGATCGACCATTTCATCAGACGCCCGGAGGTCTCGGGTTTGGGTAGAACTTGCTTAAGCAGCTGGTCGGTAAGAACGACCACCGAGTGGGATTGAAAATAAAGGTGGAGTTTCCTGGCTGCCATAACCAAGGCGTATGCTATATTCTCCAGTCTTGGATAGCGGAGCTCGGCATCCCGAAGTACCTTGCTCACGTAATAGATGGGCTTCTGAGCCTTGTCTTCTTCCCTCACTAGTACTGTAGAACCCCGTATTTTCAAATATTATTTTAATTATTTGAAAATGGATTTAAATGAATTTTGAGGATTTAATTGATATTTTCTAAAAGATTTATCTTGGGAACACGTGCGAAACACGTGCAAATAATTTTGGTGTAAATATACAATTTGATATTTTTAATAAGTTTTCATACTTATTATGGAGTGTATTCTAAAATTTGGGATTTTTCTGAATAAAGAAACTATTTTTACAAATATCTCGAAAGAGAGGGGTTTTTATGTAAAAAGTCGTTTGGATCTTAAATAAACTATGAAAATTCGTTTTTACTGATATTTTGGTTCTCCATGGTCATCATTTGAATTTAAATATATTTGAAATTTATTTAAAGTCGATTTGGTGAAGATTTAAACAAAAAGGGTGTTTTTGCAAATGTAGGATTTATGTTGGATCTTTGTGCAATGGTTTTTCTGGAAGGTAAAAGTCAAATATTTTTATTGGAAACTATAATATGTATTATTAGATATTATTTCGGATTTTTCTGGATTTTTATGAATATTTTATGAGGTATTTGCAAATATTACAAAAGGGAGGGCTTTTGTGCAAAATCGCCACCCTGAGTGTAAATCCGGGATTTTCTTATCTCTGGACCGTGCTGGATTGTTGGAAAACTTTGTGGTAAAAGGATTTTATTTAGTTTTGATTTATTTAACCTATTTTGACTAAGGAAGGTTATATATGTGAAGTAATAAATTGGAAAAGGGACTATTTTGCAAAAGTACTTCAAAACCCTAATTTCTTCAATCCCGGCCTGTATAAAAGAGGGTGTGCAGCCGTCATTCGCTGCACAACTCCAGATTTAATATATTACTATTTTCTTGGTGATTGGAGAAGAAGTTCTTGGATCTAGCAAGGGAAGGCTTTTTGTGGATTCTTCTTGATTCTAAAAGGTGAGTGATATGGACTTGTTTTGTGTATGTGTATGTTGCATGCTGTTTTGTTTGATATTTTCGTATTTTGTATGAAATCGATGCCATGATTGTTATTCGTAGTATGTATGTGAGATCCATGAAAGATTAGTAGATCTCGATTGACAATTCTTGATTTGCTTGAAAACATGATAAGATTTGAGTATAGTTATGAAAATAAGAAAAGGGATGGATGAATCTCTGGAACTTGGGACTACGAATTGGATTAGATTTGAGTTGAGAAAGAAATTTGATATTGAGATAGACTCCAGTATTGATTATTGAATTCAGACCTAGTTTGTGAGAATTGTAGGCCGACAGTCGACTGGTCTATGACTCAGTCGACTGGTACGACCCTATTATTATATTTTCAGTCTCGTGTAATCGTTCGGGACAGTCGACTGGCACTATAATCAGTCGACTGGTATGCTGAGTAAAGTTTTGTTCAGCCGCTTCGGGACAGTCGACCATGACCCCTATGAGTCGACTGTTAGCACTTGGGTTGTTCTTGAGAAATTATTGGTAATTGTTTCGGGTAAGTCGTCTGATGTTTGAATAAGTCAACTTACTGCACTTGTTATAATCTTGGATATTGGTTCTCGAGGCAGTCGACTTATTATGGCATAAGTCGACTGGTTCTGGTGAGCTTTCATGATCTTGAAGGTTCTTGTTAACGTTAGTTTGTAGATGAATATGTTCGTCGGTGTAATAGTCACTATTGGTGATGCATGCCGGGTATGTATTCGATCTATACCCTCTTTAGTTTGTTTGTAGATGAATATGTTCGTCGGTGTAATAGTCACTATTGGTGATGCATGCCGGGTATGTATTCGATCTATACCCTCTTTAGTTTGTTTGTAGATGAATATGTTCGTCGGTGTAATAGTCACTATTGGTGATGCATGCCGGGTATGTATTCGATCTATACCCTCTTTAGTTTGTTTGTAGATGAATATGTTCGTCGGTGTAATAGTCACTATTGGTGATGCATGCCGGGTATGTATTTGATCTATACCCTCTTAGTTGTCCATAGATGGATATATGGATATCCGATCTATGGCATTGTTAGTGATTGATCGTTGAACTTGTACTGAGGTACTGAGAATTGTTGACAGTTGGACATACTCTGAGATGTGAGGATTATTGTTCGCTCGGATCAGTCGACTGGTTCCTAAGACAGTCGACTGTACCGTACAGTTGAACTGTACATATTTTGAGAGAGATTGATTGATGGATACTTGATCGTTGGTATTGATTCTCGACTTGGTTCACGCATGTACTGGCCTATCGTTCTTGTTTCAGATTACATGTTCAGTTTATGTATTTTGTTCAGTACATGTTGCTTATGTTTATTTGTTATTTATGTTTGTTGTTTATATCACTCACACCATTTATGGCTGACCCCATAGTTTTGGGGGTTAGGGTTCAACTCTAGCCTCACATGTTGCAGGTTGCTTAGAATTGGAGGCTTGGATGCTTGGGTTAGCTATAGAGATTATGAGTGTTATAATAGAGCCTTGTGTAAATTGTTGTAAGAAGAGTTTTGTAAAAGGAATTGTTGTAATTTAAAGTGTTTGTAATTCCGCTGCAATGTTAAAGATTATTGTAATAAAGATTTGGAATAAAATGATTCGAGTTTTTGGCTATGTATGTTGTTACATTGAAGTGGATCGCTGGGAAAGTGCCACGTATTTTCTAAAGTTTCGTATTTAGAAATTCGGGGCGCTACAAGTACAAGTACAGCGCTGAGGGTTTGCTCGGAGGCAGCTAGGTAGCGGTAGAGTGTTTTCCCGGGGATAGGCTTGCTGAGGAGAGGGGGATTGACTAGATAGGCCTTTAGCTGATCGAACGATTCTTGCTGTTGTTGGCCCCACTCGAAGCCCTTAGCCCCCCTGAGGGCCTTAAAGAAAGGAAGACACCTTTCTCCTGACTTTGACAGGAAGCGCCCTATGGCCGCGAGGCGCCCCGTGAGTTTCTGAACCTCTTTCACACTTGTAGGGGGTGCCATGTCTAGTATGGCTTTGATTTTCTCGGGGTTGGCTTCGATTCCTCTTTGGCTGACCATGAAGCCTAGAAATTTTTCCAACGAGACTCCGAATGCACACTTGTTCGGGTTGAGCCTCATATCATGCTTTCTCAACACATCGAATGCTTCTTGGAGATCGGCCACATGGTTGGCCCCATGGGTTCTTTTAACTAGCATATCATCAACATACACTTCCATGTTCCGGCCGATCTGATTCTGGAAGACTTTATTGACTAGGCGCTGGTAGGTGGCACCGGCATTCTTCAGCCCGAAGGGCATTACCCTGTAGCAATAGAGCCCTTGATCGGTGACGAAGGAGGTCTTTGGGATATCCGGGGGGAACATTCTAATTTGATTGTATCCGGAGAAGGCATCCATGAAGCTCAGCAGCTCATGGCCCAAAGTAGCGTCGATCAAGGTGTCGATGCTGGGGAGAGGGAATGGATCTTTAGGGCAGGCTTTGTTCAGGTCCGTGAAGTTGATGCAAATTCTCTAACTTCCGTTGGCCTTTTTAACCATAACAACATTAGAGAGCCATTCGGGATAGTTGACCTCTTGTATGAATCGGGCCTTGAGGAGCTTGTCCACTTCTTCCCTTATAGCTTGCTGGTGCTCAGGGACGAATGTACGCATCTTCTGTTGGACCGGTTTGGACCCCGGAGCAACGCATATGTGGTAGACGAGGAGCTCCTCAAAAATTCCTGGCATATCGGCAGCCGACCAGGCGAAGAGGTCATGGTTCTTCCTAATGTATTGGACTATGTCGGAACATAGGACAGATGGGAGGGTCTTGCTGATAAAGAACTTGCGGTTCGGATCTTGCTCGAAAAAGAGCACTTCTTCCAACTCATCCACCGGTTCGGACATAGGTTGGGCATTCCCCTGGGGAATCTCGAGGGTCTCGAGGGAGAGGACAGGACCCCCGGTGGAGGTCATGTAACACTTATGGGCCATCTCTTGACTACCTCTTACTTCCCCCACACCTGACTTGGTAGGGAACTTCATCTTAAGATGATAAGCCGACGGGACAGGCCTCTAAATCCGCTAGGCCATGTCGGCCTAGAATCACATTGTAAGCAGCTGGGATGTCGACGATCATGAAGTCCATCAGCTCTATCCGGGTAGTAGGAGTTTTGCCAGCGGTTACGTTGAGGGTGATCACCCCTTCGATAGTCACTGGCACTTCCGTGAACCCATGGAGCGTGTATCCGGTGGGCTTGAGCTTGTCCCGCGATAACTTGAGTCCTCGGAAAGCCGTCAGGAAGAGGATGTTAATGGAGCTACCATTGTCCACCTAGAATCCTCTCCACTTTAAAATTTGCCATATGGAGGTTGATCATTAGTGCGTCACAATGGGGGGTTCGGACTCCTTCCAGGTCTTCATCTGAAAAAGTGACCAGGACTCCGAGGCCTTTGGGAGGTTGTATGCCATGAACGGAATTGACTTCTCGTATGAAAGCCTTCCGGGAAGAGTTGGAGGTTCCTCCCATGGGACCTCCATGAATGAGATGCAAGATGCGCTCCTCTTCAAACTCGGGAGTCTCATCGCGCCTTTCGGGATGCTTGTTAGCCCCCCTAGGGGGTGGAGGAAGATCAATTCGGTCATTTCTCACAAACTTAGACAGCTGTCCTCTCTGGATGAGGGCCTCAATTTCATTCTTCAGGGCCCGACAGTCGTTGGTGTCGTGGCCGTGGTCTCGATGATATCGACACCATTTTTCCTTGTCCCTCTTCTTGCCGGGGGTATTCATCTTCGGGGCAGGAGGCAGAACTCCTTCCTTCTCGACCTCCATGAGAATGGTAGAAATGTTGGTGTTAAGAGGGGTAAACTTCTCAAATCTGGGAGGCAGGCGGCGCTGGCCCTCGTTGTCCTTCTAGAGCTTCTTAGCTCCCTCTTCTTCAGCTGCCTTTCTCTTGGTCCCGGAGGAAACCCCTCAAAAGTGGGGCGATGTTCAGCTTCCTTGGTCCGGATATACTTCTTGCTTCTGAGAAGAAGGTTGGAGAAGTTTTGCGGGGGCTTCTTGGCTAGGGAGGACCGAAGGCTTGAGTTGAGGGCGTTCGACTGGAAGGCTGCAGCGGCGACCGATTGGTCGAGGGAGGCAATAGACCTAGCTTCCACGGTAAACCGCTTCACATAATCTCTCAGCTTCTCACCCTTCTTCTGACTGAGGTAGAGTAGCGAAATACTAGTCTTCTCGGTACGGTGCCTACTCACGAAGTGGGTGACGAAGAGGGTCTCAAATTGTTCAAAGGAGAATATGGAGGATGGGGCAAGACGAGAGTACCATTCTCGGGCCAGACCCTTGAGAGTAGCTGGGAAGGTTTTGCACAGCAGAGCATCGGAAGCTTGGTGGATCAATATGAGGGTCTTGAAGCTCTCGATGTGGTCCACGGGGTCTGACTCCCCAGAGTAAGTCTCAAACTGCGAGGGCTTGAAGCCTATTGGAACGGGCGCCTCCATAATTGTTCGAGAGAAGGGAGGTCAGCTTGGACGGAGGGTCCTTCCTCTCAGCTCTTCTTCTTTATCCAGTTGGCCGAGGCGCCTCTCCATCTCGTGGAGACGGCGGTAGACCGCATCGTCCCTTCGATGGTAGCCAAGCGAGTCTCTGGACTCGTCTTCATAAGAAGGGAAGCGCGGAGTTCGGCGATGGTGGCTGGGGGAATGGCGAGGACTGTGATGGAGGTGACTCGGAGCTTGAGGAGGGGTTAAGGACCGATGGCGAGGACTTTGGACCGGAGGAGGAGTGGGGATCCTCTGAGCATTGTTGTTGTTCGGAAGGAGGTTGAGGGCCTGCAAGATTGTAGCCTGGAACTCTTGGAATTCGGCTCGGGTGATAGGTCCGTTATCGTCCCTCGGGGGCTTACGACCAGCGGGAGAATGATATCTTCTTCGATGGTACTCAGGGGACTCTCTCCGCCCCCTGAGAGGAGGGGATCTCCTGTGGTCACGGCGACAAGGAGATCGCTCATTTGGACGTTCCTGGAGGGAGGCTCCCTCACGGGCCTGCCTTTCATCCAAACGGTGGCGAAGGTCCTCTTCTTTCTGCCGGTTGAGGAAAGTATTGTGGAGGTCTTCGTAAGGCTGGGGGTTGTGAGATGCCATTGAATCGGTAGAAGGGTTGTGTACGGAGATGCGGTCTCAATGAGGAGGTTGCTTCTAAGGGTTGGGACGAGAGGCCCCTGCGCCGGCATTCTGGGACCCGAGCGGAGCCCTTTGGGATTGAAGGTTCTGAAGAGGCGGTTGTTCCTGCTGTAGGGGCTGATCAGGCTGTGGAGGGAGTTGCTCTTGCTGCTGGACGGTTTGGAGGGGGATCTCCTGTTGTGGTTGAGGAGGAGTGGGTCCACGGTTGGACCCTTTGGATCTTAGTTTTCGAGGAGGCATGAATGGAGGTGATCTTAACCAAGGGAAGAGGAAAGATTGCTATTCATGGGTTTCCACAAATGGCGCCAATCTGTTACCGCTAAATCTGGTGTGGGGGCAAACAGATAGAATTTGTGGATTCTTTGGGATGCCGAATAGTCAAACCGGAAACCTTTCCGCCGTAGCTTGACCGTGGTCTCCCGCCGTTAACCTGCAAAAAGTGCGAAACACCGGGATGGATCCCGGCGACGCACCCTCCGACGCTCAAGTCAGTAATCAGAAAGATTATGAATGAGCTTTTACTGGCGAAAGATTGATTACCTGTTAACAGTGGGGAATGGGGGGTATTTATAGCCGCCTTAGGGACCAGTTTCGGGATAAGATCAAATCCGTACTTCCCAGTGAATGGATAGAAGTGAATCAGGGCCATTGATTAGGTATAATCATAAATCCTAATTCTACCCAGCTGGACTGGGTTTCTTGCGGGTTGAAACCCGCACCCAGTTGAGATGGATCCATTCGTGGGTTATTGGGCCTTTGGAAAACAGACCTAGTACCCACTTCAGACCCGTTTGTAGGTGAAATTACCATTTTACCCCCAAGCTTTAAGATTCGCGCTCAATTTGGATGGTTCCGATTTAACCCTATTTTTAGCCATATCAAATATGATCTTTATTTTTCCCAAAATATAACTTAAATTAGTGAGAAATATTCCAAACACTTTTCTAAGTATCATTTGCAAAAACAGTAAATTCAAAGTCAGAAAACTGCATTTTATGCTATTTGTAAAAAATCATAGAAAATTATATACTTCACGAAACTTTATGTTCTTTATATAAAAATAAAGGTATACAAGTCTACTACAATTTCTTAGTTATAAGTTTCATCAAAATACTGTATTTATAATTCTGAATTCTTCGAAATATACATTAGGGTCGAAATACTGAAATACTGCCACTGTACAGTCTTGTAAAATTCATATAAAATTAAATTCTTTGTGAAAATTTAATTTCTTAGACTTTTCAGAAAGGTTAGCAAGTCTACTACAATTTCTTAGTTCTGAATTTTCTCAAATTAATTTATTTACAATGTTGAATTGATAAAAAACCGAAATGTGTACAGATTTCCAGCAATCAGTCAACTACTATCCAGTTCTGAGTTTAGATTTTATTAAAATAGTAAACGACCTCCAAATCTTATAAAATTTTAAAGGGATGTTTCTGAAACATACAAGATGCTCCCAAAAAAATTTTAATTCTAGATTCCAACTATTTTATTAGATTCAATTTTCTGATGTGCAAATAAAATCCAAAAGAGTAAAACATTTCTTTGCATGATTTAGCAACTTTGTGTACAAATTTATATCCAATTCATTCAATATAATCATAATATATTACCATGCACCCAAACAATATCATTTCAACTTATCTACAAGATAGTCTTTCAATTAGCATGCACATTCATTCTAAATATCATCATCACAAATTAACCACTACTCATATGTATAAACAATTTTAAATATTAATTTTCCTACACATGCATGATACTAAAATTTTAGAAAGTTCAAGAAGACACCCACCTTAAATGAAGAAAGAAAATGAACTCCTAGTAGATGGCTCCTAGCTCTAAGAATGGGACTCCCTTCTTCTCCTAGCAAGCCTTCATTCCTCCAAGCAAGAACTCAAATAACTCTCTTTTTCTTTTCCTCTCTTTCTTATCGTTTGTTTTTCTTTTGATTTTTGGTGCAAGATTTTATGAAGAAAGGGGGTGGTATTTATAGGGTTAAATGGGTGAATGAAGAGACGCCTATTACCCAAAATATAAATGCCCATTATCAAAATTAAACACCCACCACCATTACTGCCACAAACTCCCAACTCTTCATCTCCTTCATGAATTGGCCAACTCTTGGATTTCTCACATGTGCACACTTCTCTCATTCATTTGTTCATAGCCTAAATGTATATATTTGTTACATGACAAGTGTATATGTTTAAAAAGTGTACATTTAAAATGTAGAATAAAATTATGGGTTTTTTCTTTTAAATAAATTTTCTAATGAATAAATTTTCTAATGAGCTTTAAGATTGACTTTAAGCCCATGGGTTTTTAATTAGAAAATAATTATTACAATTTTTGACAAATAAAATGAGAATAAAAATGTGCTTGTCATCTTAGAAAATTTTATAAGTAAAAATGCACATAAAAATTTACGTGTGATGCACGTGCTAAATATTAAAAATTAATTTGAGAGAACGAAAAGCAGTCAAAATACAAAACATGAATATTTAATTAAGTTACGGATATTTCACGTAGCAGAAAATATACGTAATCGACACGTGTATTGAAAATACGTGCAATGTACGTAAAAACACAAGGATTAAAATAAATATTTGAGTTGGCTAAAGATATGATTGAAATGAGTTTTGAGAAAACGGAAAACATATAAATAATCAGAATATGACATTTATACAAAAATTTGTCACGAATATTACTCGTAACGGTACAAAATACACGTGCATAACACACGAGGGCAAAATTGTCATTACTCAATTTCGCGGGGTGTTACATTGAGGGAGACTTGTAATCTTATTGATTGCTTCTTTTTGAACTTGTATTGAGATTTTTGACGTGAAATGAAAATCTTCTAAGTGTTTAAGCAATGTCTCTTTGAGTAGTATATCTTTGTGTTTAGACTAATTGTGGTAACTTTAGTAGAGGGTTGGACCTCTTGTACTCATGTTGTGACATGTTGCAGGAGTATCCTTCAGGAGGGGCTTGGCCCCATTTTTATTAATTGGGATAGCTATCGCGAGGCGATAGCTTGCTTCGAATGGCGAGTTAGGCTCTAGCTCGATTGGTTGTATGTTGCTAAAGCAACTTCGTGCGAGGCGTGTAGACTCTATGCTTGTTTTTAAAGCATTTTAGGAGAAGATCAAGTAGCGAGTTGAGTCTTTGATCTTGCTCGGGTGTGTGCTACTGGACTGACTGTATGAACCAAGTGTTGGTGTATGCCCTAGAGGTTAGTTGTGTATTGACATTACTAGTTTACATTGTATCATGATATTTATTTCATATATGAGGCATTTCATTTATTGTGTTGTTTATTGTGATTAAATGAATATAATAAAGTCTTTAAATAGTAGGTTCAATACCATGGAATATCAAGTGCATGACTTGTTTGTGAGATCTTATTGGTTGTAATTAGAACACTATTCTTAAATGTACCTATTCAAGTATTATTATGAATTAGGACAATAATAATTCATAGAGACTAGTATGTGCGTAGACTGATGACCATATCTCACGGGTCATGGATATGAGATATCAAGTCTTCATATGGGTACATATTAGAGTAATAATGTACTGGACTGACCCACCATGAGAACGCTGCATGGATTATTATGTGAGTGTCATAAGCGGTTCTCACAGTGACCATGGTGTATGTATTCCTTTGACTTGAAGTTACTACGGTTCCCTATATGAGAAATTATATGTTTTAATGTCGTCAAACGTTTCCTGTAATAAGGTGATTATAAACTCGACTATTGGGTAAAATAAAAATCAAGCGGAGGGATGTGAGTGACTTAGATAGGATTTGTCCCTCTTACATAACAGGAGCGATATCTATGAGCTCCTTGATTGAGTGAGACTACAGAATGCATGGCCATGCTCAAATGAGTCAATATGAGATATTGAGCTCATTTGTTTTAGTAAGTCTACTCGGACATTAAGAAACCAAAGATTGAACTATAAAAGGGTGACACGCTCTATGCCTTGTGGTCAATTAAAATATCTGGACAAAGGGACTGGACTACATAGTAACATTGGTCACGGATAGGTTATGTCTAATCACTGACATTCTCGTTACTTGAGTAGCAGTGATATATTACTAGATACCGTTCATTGTTTGTAATATTAGAATATGATTTTAGTATTACTGTCAATGTAATGGGAACCTACAGGGTCATAAGATGGATTTAATTGGGGATCCAAGTAAGACTTGGACTCCTGACATTAGTTGGACATTTAATTAGATTAAATGGGCTGACTAAAGTTCAAAGACCTACACACGAATCTGAACCAGCTCAGATTGTGAGTCAAACAGCCTCATTACTCTCTTAGGGTTGATTTTTTGCAGCTATATATATGATACGTATCCGTGAAGAAGTGTTACATGAGAAAACCCTAGCCTTCACAGAAATTGTGTGAGAGAGAGATCATGAGGAACATCCCCATCCCGCAGCTAGCACCGCAGCGTGAGGGAAAGCTTAATTTGATCCATTCGTGTGGATACCGTAGAGGCACAACAACATTGCAGTGCTGTGATCGACATTAATTGGAGACAGCATATCCATCTTCAAGGTATAATTCCTAAACACGATTTGTGATTTTTCGCATGGATCCATGGCTAGGTTTCGATATTTCTTTGTAATTTTTCAGTTGTGTATTTGATCTGAGACTACCATCGAAACCTAACACCAAGAGTTTGTACTCCAAACAAGTTGACGACACGTTTTGGGAGCAGATTGAATGGCGAGGCATGCCCCACACACTTGCCTAGTAACAAGTGGCTAGAGTGATTCTAAGAACAATGAGTATGGATTCTCCACTTGTCCATGAATTGTTTTAGGAGCAGATCGAATTGTGAGGCGTGCCCCACCCTTGCTTGATGATAAGTGGCTAGAGCGACTCTAAGAACCATGATTATGCACTCCGAATAAGTTGACGATGAGTTTTGGGAGCAATCGAATGGCGAGGCATGCCTCGCACACTTACTCAGTGGCAAGTGGCTAGAGCGACTCTAAGAACCCTGAGTATGGACTGCACACTCGTCCATTGGGGTGCTTAGTAACTAGATGGTGCTCGGGGGAGAACCATGTGTCTAACTCATTATTTGCATCCGGTGAGATTGTAAAAGAATTTTGCTAAAGAGAAGATTGAAAATTTATTGAATAATCAAAACTAAGCAACTGCTTGATGCTAGCCTTTATTACATGTTGTGACCGTTATAAGTGTAAATCTTTATTATATGTTTTGAAGCTAACTACTAGGGGAGGGCGTTAAGCGTCCTCGTTTTACTTCATCAGGTGTTCGACGTTCCAAGTCCTTGATATCTTCTTTTCCCCCTAGGTCTTCAAGTCAGTAAGCTCATGGGCGGACCACTTGTGAGACATTGTATGGTCTCTCCCAGTTAGGGGCGAGCTTTCCCTTCTTGTGTGGGTTGGATATCTCGAGCTTTCGAAGGATGAGGTCCCCCTCTTTGAGGTTGGCCGGGCGGACCTTCTTGTTGTAGAACTTCTCTATCCTCTGCTGTTAGATATGTCTTCGCAGAGCGGATTTCTCTCAGACTTCTTCAATGAGATTTAGATTGACCCGAAAGTCATTTGAGTTCTGCTCTTCATTAAAGGAGAGAATGAGAGGGAAAGGTAATCCTACTTCTAGAGGGATTAGTTCTTATGTGCCTAAGGTGAGATTGAATGGGAATTCTCCCGTTAGGATTCTCTTTGTGGTTCTGTAGGACTAGAGCATGCTTGGGAGCTCTTTGACCCACAGCCCATTCGGTGCTTCACCAAATCTCTTCTTGAGGCCATCCAAGATTTGCCGGTTGGTGTTCTCGGCTTGGCCAGTGGTTTGGGAGTGCGAGATAGATGAGAAGCATTGTTCAACTCCTAGATTGGTTCAAAACTTGTGGAACCTCTTGCCAGCAAATTGAGTTCCATTATCGGTGACTAGTGTGCGGAAAATCATGAACCGGCAGACTATGTCCTTCCAGAAGAATTGTCGTATCTTGTGCTCTGTGATTGTTGCTAGTGGTTCCACCTCGACCTACTTTGTAAAGTAGTCGATAGCTACCACTAAGAAGATCCGTTGTCCAGTGGCGGGAAGAAATGGTCCAAGCAAGTCCATTCCCCACATTGTGAAGGGGATAAGGCTTGACATAGAGCTGAGGTTGGCTTTGGGCACCTGCTTGATGGAGGAGTACTTCTAGCAGGGGATGAATCAGCGGATGTATGCTTGGGCATTGTTGAGGAGACTGGGCCAATAGTATCCATGGTTGAGAATTTTTCGTGCAAGAGACATCACGCCTAAGTGACTGCCTCCTATTCCTTCATGTACCTCTTTGAGAGCGTAATCAACCTTTTCAGGAGAGAGGCATCACAGGTAAGGTCGGCCATTAATCTAAGTGTATATCTTTCAGCCCTCAATCAGATCTTTCTTGCTTCTTTGTGGTCCGTAGGAAGGACTCCCTTGTCGAGGAAGTCAATCAAGGGTTTCATCCAGCAACATTCGAGTGTTTTGGGGGTGATGGGCATGAGCTCCAATGTCTCTTCTTCGATACTTGGTTTGAGTAGAATCTCGATAAGCACAATATGGTTGAGTCCATTGAATGATGAAGATGCTAGCTTGGTGATATGGGTAAAAATAGAATCAAATCGGGACCGCTCAAATCGGCATGGATCTCAAAGCTCTCGGGGTAAAACGATAAAATCCACTACAACTGGGTTCGTAAACTGGAATTGAACATCTTTCAAGCACAATAGCCCAAAACGGGTATGCCTTACTAGGTTGTCATAACAGCCCAATGTAAATGAGTACATGATTATTTAAATATGATTTAAACTCATAATTATTCATAAGAGACGGTTTAAAAACCATATATCTTATCATGAGAAGAGTTTTAACTCAATCTATCCAATAACTCTTATCTCTTCATCAAGAAGAGATAGTCAATTCAATCAAAAAACACTCGGAAGTGGAGATAAATCATTATCTTGAAACTGACCCCCAAAGCCACTATAAATACCCCCTACCTCCAATAGAAACAGGTAATCAGTATTTTCCCCTTAAAAAATCTCTTTATATTCTTGTGTTCTGACTTGAGCTTCGGAGGGTCTGTCGCCGGGGTCAACCCCAGTGTTTCAGACTTTTGCAGGTCAATCAAAGCAATCTTCACCATCAATATCAAATCCAACAGTGCAAACAAATTAGATTCGGAAGTCAACATCAATTGGAAACAGTCAATATCGGCGAAAGTAAAAAAAGTCAGCTTTTTATTATTTTTAAAAGAACTTATATCATCTGTTTGCTCCCACATAGAAATTATCAGCAACAGTTTGGCGTCATCTGTGTCAATCAGAGAAAGCAATCTGACCAAACTTCTCCGGTAAAAATAAGTTTTCAGCGATGCCTCCAAAGGGAAAAGGGAAGACGGCGGCCTCAAGCCAACGAGCCAAACCTCTTCCTCCACCTCCTCATAAGGACGTCCCACCCACCCTTCGATCGGATCAACTCCTTCAGCCGGAACAACCTTAGCAGCCTACTCAACCCCCCTCCAAGGTGCTTCCACCGGGGGGCTCCCGAAGAAATCAACCCCCTACACAAACACTTCAAGAGAACAGAGGGTTAGTTTACACCTCTACACCCTCCACCGTGCCTCCCGAGACATCTCAACCTTAACAAGACCTCCGCCTTATAAACTCCAGACAGCAGGAGTCCGAACATAGGGGCCGTTCAAGCATGAAACGTCTATCACATCAAGTAGGCATGAGGAGTCCCTCTCTTCGGCGGCCACGATCCAGAAGAGTTCCATCTTCAAGGGGGCGCGGAAGAAATCCCTCACCCAGAAAGTGAAGAAGATCCTCCTCTCCTAGGGGGCAGAGAAGCCACCGCTCCCTAAGGGACTACAGAAGAATTCCTCCTCTATTGAGGAGGAATCCAATACCAACCAACATAAGAACCTCTAGAAGAGGGAGGGAGGAAGAAGTACCTGTCACTAGAGCAGAACTCTGAGAGTTCAAAGATGAAATTCTTCAGGCCCTTGACATAATTCCACCCAAGACACGACGAACCAGTTCTCACCGCTCTACCCTCCACAATGCGAGAAGTCTCGTGGATCCACTAGATATGATCAACAAGTGGGCACCGTCCTCAGATGCCTCTGAAAGATGGAAGATCGTATAGTACTACAGAAGCAGGAAGAAGGAAGACATGAAAGAAGATACCAACCTATTAGAACCTCATTCTCTAAGAAGATCACTGAGGCTCCTGCCCTCGTTAACTTCAAGATTCCAACATTTGAGCTGTACAATGGGGAGTCCGACCCGGTAGACCACATTGAGAGTTTTAAAACCATCACGATGATCCACCAAGCATCTGACTCCCTCCTTTGCAAGACTTTTCCAGCAAATCTGCATAGGAGTGGTTCTCTCGTCTCACTCCATGTTCCATCTTCTCCTTCGACCAACTTGAAGAGCTCTTCTTCATGCAGTTCATCAGCAGCCGCAAGACAGAGAAGACAAGTGCCTCCCTACTTGACCTGAAGCAAAGAGATGGGGAGTCCCTCAAGAGTTATGCTCGGTGCTTCACAGCCGAGTCCCGGTCCATCCCCTCACTCAACTCAGCCAAAGTCACGACTGCCTTCAGACACAATGTATATCATGACTACTGGTGTGAATATTTGCAAGTGTACAAAATCGCAACAAGTAATATAGTAAGTGAATAGAGTATCGAACCCACAGAGACTAGATATTTTATTGAGTACCGATATTACTAGATTAACTACTATTTGGAAGATCGAAATTTAATAAATAAAGAAAACAATTAAATTAAAAAATCTAACTAACTAAATTAATGGAGAGGGAGCGAAGTCTAAAAATTGTAATTTGTTAATGGCAAAATTAATTCTAGGGCTTTTGACTTCACCAAGTTCACCCCACACAATTTATAATTCCTATAAATATTATTTTTCCAAGTTGTAGACCAAAATCCCCAAATTATTCAATGCTTTCTCTCGAACAACATCAAAAATATCTCCAACTAACAGTTTGACACATCTCTATGCAAATTTAATTAATCGAAGACTCATTGAGTTCTGTGGATTTCTTAACGGCCACATTAATCGCGGTAAATTATCTCTAATTTCGCTCAATTAATGGTGTTCAATTTTTATTGTTCTAAATCACAAATTAACTCTCGGTCTCTCCATGATCCAATAATCAAACAAAAATTGGCCAAATAATTGTAAGCATTAAGCACAAAAATTAAACACACAACCATGGAGAAATAGAAATAATATGGAATTAAAAACTGTGTTATCAAAACTAGGCTACATCTAAACCCTAGAACAATAAATTTAGTTCATAATAAAATTGCAATTAACAAAATTGTTCAAAGATTGCATAATGAAATTTAGAAGAGAAGAGAAGATACAAAAATATTAATTTGTAAATAAAAATTTGCAAACCGAACGTCCTTGAAAATTGTGCCCAAACAATAAGCCAAATCTTCTCTCTCTCATTTGTCTCGAACTCAGTACAAAAAGAAAAAAAAAAAACCGTCAACGTCAGAGGAGAAAACCGATCCCAGGAAAACGCGTTGCTACAGCGCGGCTACAGTGCACTTGCTGTCTTTTCTCTCTGTTTCTCTCTGGTTTTTTTTTCGCTTTTTTTTTCTTTTTTTCTTTTTCCGTGTTGCTGTGTTTCCGCTGTTTAGTGCCGCACGCCCTCCTACTCCCCCAATCCTTCTTTGCTTTATGCCTGGGTATATATAGGAGTAGAATGATTAGGTTAGTATTATTAGATAAGTATTAATTAATTAATTAATTCAAAATTTAGATAAAGATTAATCTATTAATTAATTAATTTTTTAAATTCTTTTCTGATCTATCAATCGTACTGTACTTTTAAAAATATATAAATTGATAATAATATTTACTATTGACTTTTTCTAGAGCCAAATTGTAAATTCAAAATTCAACAAATCAATAAAAATAATAAATTAATAGTTTTGCTTTGTTTGTTGATTTTTTTCCCAAAAATCTTCACTTTTTGCATCAAAAATCTCATTTCGTCAAAAATACTTAATTAATTAAAATATTACGGAAATAAGATAAATTATAAATAAGATAAATGAAAACAAGTAATTTTAATGGGTAAATGAGTACAAATATTTATATAAAAATTAGATACATCAAATACCCCCAAACTTAAGATTTTGCTTGTCCTCAAGCAAAAAGTAAAATCAATAATAGGGGAATAATAATCAATAATAACTCAACCCATCACACTAAGAATTCTCATCATGCAAGCATCAAAATTTCAATTAAAAATATAAACAATTGCAAATAAAGTAAAAACAAGCATACCCACTTTCTCCAGTGCAATTATCAATTCATAACTCCAAACCCAATTGTATTTGTCATGCAATTAATATAATTATAGTATGTAACAACTCCATCTGTGATTATCCCTTCTCACTACTGCAAACCGAGTAGCAAACTAGAGTTTTTTTTTTTTTTTTTTTTTTTGTCTCTTCTCTGAGTTGTCACTTGCCTTTTGATGCGAATGCAAAATATTTGTGATGAATTCACCCGGTTACTCAACAAGTCACAAACTTAGAGTGTTTTGCATACTCATATTTCAAGTTGCCGTTTTGCGGAAAAGTAAACATTGGTAGTGAATACCCCTAGTTACTAAGCAACTCAAAACATTGGAGTAGATTGACATAATTTTTTTTTTTTCATTATTACTCTATTTACTTAAACTCTGTTTAGGACTAGATCAAAGGGTATAATCACAAGAAAAAGCATCACATTTATTTTTTATGTATAATAGCATGACTCACACAATTTTGTAAGGAATTTTGAAACTCAATAATTCTAAAGTAAATAAGTATGCTTACTCTTGCTTTATAAGCAATTGTCTATCCCCAAAAATTATTTCAATGCTTATCTCAATGAAGAACTCAACAGTGTAAAAGTGAGTTTAATTGCAATTCCTTTTGTTTTTTTTTTCAAAAATATATAAAATAAAATAAAAAATTTAACCCTTCCCCCCAAACTTGAATATCACATTTTCCTCAATGGGAAAGGAAAAACAAAAACAAAAAAAATGCAAAAAGTTCAGAATTTCTCCCCTGATTCGTCTTGAAATTTCTGCACGCGCGGCGTTCAGTATTTTTGCGATATCTGGAGCTGTAGGTGTCCAAATGGGCTGATTTTTTTTTTGCTGGAAAGCTAAGATGATAGGCTACAACTTCTCTTTGAATCCGTTTTCTAGATTTTGACTCCAAACTGCTCAAAAATAGCCATCAATGCATGTGTTCAAAACAGCTCCGCCCCGGCGACTTCAAAATTATGCAATCCTACAAGATAAAATCAAAAATTAAAATAAAATAAACTAAAAGATAAATTTAACCTAAATGCAATAAAAGAAACATGGTTTGCCTCCCAAGAAGCGCTAAATTTTAAGTCTTTAGCCAGACATGGGGGTGAGATGGTTAAGTAACGCCAAGATCCAACAACATTAACACATCCTTTCTAATTCTTCTTTTCTGATGTGGATCAGGTTCAATCTCTAATTTGAGGCGTTTTCTTCGTGATGATGATGTCTTTGATTCTCCCACCTCTTTGAATTTATGCTGCAAAAATGAATAAATAAAGGGTGCAGCATCCAAATACATAACATTTTCAAAAATATTTTCTTTTACAATTTCAAATGTTGCTGCATTTGTTGGACATATTTCGATTGGCAACTTTTCAATTTCGACCTTATGTTTCTCGCCCACAATTATATCAATTTTACTTACTTGAAAGCATGACTGTTCTTTAGGAGGAAACTTTATGGAATAAAAACATCATACGTTACTTGCTCGTGTTGAATTTGTTCGTTCATAATTTGTTCGATCTCACTTTGCTTTTCAACCACATTCTGTTCGCCATTTTCTACTTGTGGTTGCTCAATTGTCCTCCCACTGCTTAGTGTTATTGCTTTGACATCCTCCGTGGGGTTGACAACTGTGTTGCTTGGTAATGTTCCTGCAGTTTTTTCATTTAAAATGTTTGAAATTTGACCAATTTGTACCTCAAGATTGTGAATGGAAGCCGTATTATTTTGAATCGCCACATCTGTCTTCTGCATATACTGATCTGTCTTTTGTATGTATTGCATGAACACCTCTTCTAATGTCGGCTTCTTTTCTTGCTGTGGAAAATTTTGAGGTGGTATAACTGCTCCTTGATTGTTGTTGCAAAAAAAATTGGGGGTGTTTCTCCATTCTTGATTGTATGTGTTTGCATAATGATTGTTTTGCATTTTAAAATTTGACACAAAATTTTCATGTTCGGCATTGGATGGAGCAAAAGGGTTCCCCACTTGGCAATCTGCGCTCGAATGATTTCCTGCACAAAGATTACAAATCATATTAGAATGAATAGCATTAAATTCAAATTTTCTACATGTTTAGATAGAATATCATTATTTGCATTTAAAGTAGAAAAAGGATCAAGTTCAAAAACTCCAGCCACTTTTCTTGGCATTGTTCTTTTTGAAGACCACTCGTAATGATTTGATGTCATCTCCTCTAAAAGATCATAGGCTGCTTCGTAAGTTCTGCTCATGAGTGCACCACCAGCTGTTGCGTCAACCATAGATCTATGTATAACTCCCAAACCATTATAGAATGTTTGCATTTGCAGCCATTTCGGTAGTTCATGATGAGGACACTTTCTCAATAACTCTTTAAACCTTTCCCATGCATCATACAAAGACTCAGTCTCAAATTGAGTAAATGTGCAAATATCATTTCTTAGCTTTGCGGTCTTTGCTGGTGGAAAATACTTGGCCAAAATTTTTTGTGTCAGTTCCTCCCAAGTAGTAATACTACCGGGTGGTAGATAATGTAGCCAAGCCTTCGCCTTATCTCTCAATGAAAAAGAAAAGAGTCTCAATCTGATTGCATCATCTGATACTCCGTTGTGCTTGAAAGTGTCACAAATTTCCGGAAAGTTTGCAATGTGAGCATAAGGATCCTCGTGCGGTAATCCCAAAAATTGAACAGTCTGTTGAATCAATAGAATCATCTCCGGTTCAATCTCAAAATCGTCAGCTTCAATAACCGGCTTCTTTATGCTTGATTCATAAATCGAGGGCATAGCATAGTCTCTCAAAGGCCTGTTTTCCTCGTTTGCCATGATAATTTCCTTATATGTCCTGAAATGTAAGTATTGAAAAAAATAGAAAAACTAAAAAATAAAAATAAAAGTAAAAGTAAGTCAAAGGAAAATAAAGATGTAAAATAATAATAAAATAACAAAAAAATAAATACAAAAAATCCAAACTAGTAATAATCTAGCAATTTTCAATATCAACAAAAGAATAACTAGTCCCCGGCAACGGCGCCAAAAACTTGGTGTGAATATTTGCAAGTGTACAAAATTGCAACAAGTAATATAGTAAGTGAATAGAGTGTCGAACCCACAGAGACTAGATATTTTATTGAGTACCGATATTACTAGATTAACTACTATTTGGAAGATCGAAATTTAATAAATAAAGAAAACAACTAAATTTAAAAAATCTAACTAACTAAATTAATGGAGAGGGAGCGAAGTCTAAAAATTGTAATTTGTTAATGGCAAAATTAATTCTAGGGCTTTTGACTTCACCTAGTTCATCCCACACAATTTATAATTCCTAAAAATATTATTTTTCCAAGTTGTAGACAAAAATCCCCAAATTATTCAATGCTTTCTCTCGAACAACATCAAAAATATCTCCAACTAACAGTTTGACACATCTCTATGCAAATTTAATTAATCGAAGACTCATTGAGTTCTGTGGATTTCTTAACGGCCACATTAATAACGGTAAATTATCTCTAATTTCGCTCAATTAATGGTGTTCAATTTTTATTGTTCTAAATCACAAATTAACTCTCGGTCTCTCCATGATCCAATAATCAAACAAAAATTGGCCAAATAATTGTAAGCATTAAGCACAAAAATTAAACACACAACCATGGAGAAATAGAAATAATATGGAATTAAAAACTGTGTTTTCAAAACTAGGCTACATCTAAACCCTAGAACAATAAATTTAGTTCATAATAAAATTGCAATTAACAAAATTGTTCAAAGATTGCATAATGAAATTTAGAAGAGAAGAGAAGATACAAAAATATTAATTTGTAAATAAAAATTTGCAAACCGAACGTCCTTGAAAATTGTGCCCAAACAATAAGCCAAATCTTCTCTCTCTCATTTGTCTCGAACTCAGCACAAAAAGAAAAAAAAAAAAACGTCAACGTCAGAGGAGAAAACCGATCCCAGGAAAACACGTTCCTACAACGCGGCTACAATGCACTTGCTGTCTTTTCTCTCTGTTTCTCTCTGGGTTTTTTTTTCTTTTTTTTTCTTTTTTTCTTTTTCCGTGTTGCTGTGTTTCCGCTGTTTAGTGCCGCACACCCTCCTACTCCCCCAATCCTTCTTTGCTTTATGCCTGGGTATATATAGGAGTAGAATGATTAGGTTAGTATTATTAGATAAGTATTAATTAATTAATTAATTCAAAATTTAGATAAAGATTAATCTATTAATTAATTAATTTTTTAAATTCTTTTCTGATCTATCAATCGTACTGTACTTTTAAAAATATATAAATTGATAATAATATTTACTATTGACTTTTTCTAGAGCCAAATTGTAAATTCGAAATTCAACAAATCAATAAAAATAATAAATTAATAGTTTTGCTTTGTTTGTTGATTTTTTTCCCAAAAATCTTCACTTTTTGCATCAAAAATCTCATTTCGTCAAAAATACTTAATTAATTGAAATATTACAGAAATAAGATAAATTATAAATAAGATAAATGAAAACAAGCAATTTTAATGGGTAAATGAGTACAAATATTAGACACATCAAATACCCCCAAACTTAAGATTTTGCTTCTCCTCAAGCAAAAAGTAAAATCAATAATAGGGGAATAATAATCAATAATAACTCAACCCATCACACTAAGAATTCTCATCATGCAAGCATCAAAATTTCAATTAAAAATATAAACAATTGCAAATAAAGTAAAAACAAGCATACCCACTTTCTCCAGTGCAATTATCAATTCATAACTCCAAACCCAATCGTATTTGTCATGCAATTAATATAATTATAGTATGCAACAACTCCATCTGTGATTATCCCTTCTCACTACTGCAAACCGAGTAGCAAACTAGAGTTTTTTTTTTTTTTTTTTTTTTTGTCTCTTCTCTGAGTTGTCACTTGCCTTTTGATGCGAATGCAAAACATTTGTGATGAATTCACCCGGTTACTCAACAAGTCACAAACTTAGAGTGTTTTGCATACTCATATTTCAAGTTGCCGTTTTACGTAAAAGTAAACATTGGTAGTGAATACCCCTAGTTACTAAGCAACTCAAAACAGTGGAGTAGATTGACATAATTTTTTTTTTTTCATTATTACTCTATTTACTTAAACTCTGTTTAGGACTAGATCAAAGGGTATAATCACAAGAAAAAGCATCACATTTATTTTTTATGTATAATAGCATGACTCACACAATTTTGTAAGGAATTTTGAAACTCAATAATTCTAAAGTAAATAAGTATGCTTACTCTTGCTTTATAAGCAATTGTCTATCCCCAAAAATTATTTCAATGCTTATCTCAATGAAGAACTCAACAGTGTAAAAGTGAGTTTAATTGCAATTCCTTTTGTTTTTTTTTTTTTTCAAAAATATATAAAATAAAATAAAAAATTTAACCCTTCCCCCCAAACTTGAATATCACATTTTCCTCAATGGGAAAGGAAAAACAAAAACAAAAAAAATGCAAAAAGTTCAGAATTTCTCCCCTGATTCGTCTTAAAATTTCTGCACGCGCGGCGTTCAGTATTTTTGCGATATCTGGAGCTGTAGGTGTCCAAATGGGCTGATTTTTTTTTTTGCTGGAAAGCTAAGATGATAGGCTACAACTTCTCTTTGAATCCGTTTTCTAGATTTTGACTCCAAACTGCTCAAAAATAGCCATCAATGCATGTGTTCAAAACAGCTCCGCCCCGGCGACTTCAAAATTATGCAATCCTACAAGATAAAATCAAAAATTAAAATAAAATAAACTAAAAGATAAATTTAACCTAAATGCAATAAAAGAAACATGGTTTGCCTCCCAAGAAGCGCTAAATTTTAAGTCTTTAGCCAGACATGGGGGTGAGATGGTTAAGTAACGCCAAGATCCAACAACATTAACACATCCTTTCTAATTCTTCTTTTCTGATGTGGATCAGGTTCAAGCTCTAATTTGAGGCGTTTTCTTCGTGATGATGATGTCTTTGATTCTCCCACCTCTTTGAATTTATGCTGCAAAAATGAATAAATAAAGGGTGCAGCATCCAAATACATAACATTTTCAAAAATATTTTCTTTTACAATTTCAAATGTTGCTGCATTTGTTGGACATATTTCGATTGGCAACTTTTCAATTTCGACCTTATGTTTCTCGCCCACAATTATATCAATTTTACTTACTTGAAAGCATGACTGTTCTTTAGGAGGAAACTTTATGGAATTAAAAATATCATACGTTACTTGCTCGTGTTGAATTTGTTCGTTCATAATTTGTTCGATCTCACTTTGCTTTTCAACCACATTCTGTTCGCCATTTTCTTCTTGTGGTTGCTCAATTGTCCTCCCACTGCTTAGTGTTATTGCTTTGACATCCTCCGTGGGGTTGACAACTGTGTTGCTTGGTAATGTTCCTGCAGTTTTTTCATTTAAAATATTTGAAATTTGACCAATTTGTACCTCAAGATTGTGAATGGAAGCCGTATTATTTTGAATCGCCACATCTGTCTTCTGCATATACTGATCCGTCTTTTGTATGTATTGCATGAACACCTCTTCTAATGTCGGCTTCTTTTCTTGCTGTGGAAAATTTTGAGGTGGTATAACTGCTCCTTGATTGTTGTTGCAAAAAAAATTGGGGGTGTTTCTCCATTCTTGATTGTATGTGTTTGCATAATGATTGTTTTGCATTTTAAAATTTGACACAAAATTTTCATGTTCGGCATTGGATGGAGCAAAAGGGTTCTCCACTTGGCAATCTGCGCTCGAATGATTTCCTGCACAAAGATTACAAATCATATTAGAATGAATAGCATTAAAATTCAAATTTTCTACTTGTTTAGATAGAATATCATTATTTGCATTTAAAGTAGAAAAAGGATCAAGTTCAAAAACTCCAGCCACTTTTCTTGGCATTGTTTTTTTTGAAGACCACTCGTAATGATTTGATGTCATCTCCTCTAAAAGATCATAGGCTGCTTCGTAAGTTCTGCTCATGAGTGCACCACCAGCTGCTGCGTCAACCATAGATCTATGTATAACTCCCAAACCATTATAGAATGTTTGCATTTGCAGCCATTTCGGTAGTTCATGATGAGGACACTTTCTCAATAACTCTTTAAACCTTTCCCATGCATCATACAAAGACTCAGTCTCAAATTAAGTAAATGTGCAAATATCATTTCTTAGCTTTGCGGTCTTTGCTGGTGGAAAATACTTGGCCAAAAATTTTTGTGTCAGTTCCTCCCAAGTAGTAATACTACCGGGTGGTAGATAATGTAGCCAAGCCTTCGCCTTATCTCTCAATGAAAAAGAAAAGAGTCTCAATCTGATTGCATCATCTGATACTCCGTTGTGCTTGAAGTGTCACAAATTTTCAGCAAGTTTGCAATGTGAGCATAAGGATCCTCGTGCGGTAATCCCAAAAATTAAACATTCTGTTGAATCAATAGAATCATCTCCGGTTCAATCTCAAAATCGTCAGCTTCAATAACCGGCTTCTTTATGCTTGATTCATAAATCGAGGGCATAGCATAGTCTCTCAAAGGCCTGTTTTCCTCGTTTGCCATGATAATTTCCTTATATGTCCTGAAATGTAAGTGTTGAAAAAAATAGAAAAACTAAAAAATAAAAATAAAAGTAAAAGTAAGTCAAAAGAAAATAAAGATGTAAAATAATAATAAAATAAAAAAAATAAATACAAAAAATCCAAACTAGTAATAATCTAGCAATTTTCAATATCAACAAAAGAATAACCAGTCCCCGGCAACGGCGTCAAAAACTTGGTGTGAATATTTGCAAGTGTACAAAATTGCAACAAGTAATATAGTAAGTGAATAGAGTGTCGAACCCACAGAGACTAGATATTTTATTGAGTACCGATATTACTAGATTAACTACTATTTGGAAGATCGAAATTTAATAAATAAAGAAAACAACTAAATTAAAAAAATCTAACTAACTAAATTAATGGAGAGGGAGCGAAGTCTAAAAATTGTAATTTGTTAATGGCAAAATTAATTCTAGGGCTTTTGACTTCACCAAGTTCATCCCACACAATTTATAATTCCTAAAAATATTATTTTTCCAAGTTGTAAACCAAAATCCCCAAATTATTCAATGCTTTCTCTCGAACAACATCAAAAATATCTCCAACTAACAGTTTGACACATCTCTATGCAAATTTAATTAATCGAAGACTCATTGAGTTCTGTGGATTTCTTAACGGCCACATTAATTGCGGTAAATTATCTCTAATTTCGCTCAATTAATGGTGTTCAATTTTTATTGTTCTAAATCACAAATTAACTCTCGGTCTCTCCATGATCCAATAATCAAACAAAAATTGGCCAAATAATTGTAAGCATTAAGCACAAAAATTAAACACACAACCATGGAGAAATAGAAATAATATGGAATTAAAAACTGTGTTATCAAAACTAGGCTACATCTAAACCCTAGAACAATAAATTTAGTTCATAATAAAATTGCAATTAACAAAATTGTTCAAAGATTGCATAATGAAATTTAGAAGAGAAGAGAAGATACAAAAATATTAATTTGTAAATAAAAATTTGCAAACCGAACGTCCTTGAAAATTGTGCCCAAACAATAAGCCAAATCTTCTCTCTCTCATTTGTCTCGAAATCAGTACAAAAAGAAAAGAAAAAAAACGTCAACGTCAGAGGAGAAAACCGATCCCAGGAAAACGCGTTGCTACAGCGCGGCTACAGTGCACTTGCTGTCTTTTCTCTCTGTTTCTCTCTGGGTTTTTTTTTCTTTTTTTTTTCTTTTTTTCTTTTTCCGTGTTGCTGTGTTTCCGCTGTTTAGTGCCGCACGCCCTCCTACTCCCCCAATCCTTCTTTGCTTTATGCCTGGGTATATATAGGAGTAGAATGATTAGGTTAGTATTATTAGATAAGTATTAATTAATTAATTAATTCAAAATTATAGATAAAGATTAATCTATTAATTAATTAATTTTTTAAATTCTTTTCTGATCTATCAATCGTACTGTACTTTTAAAAATATATAAATTGATAATAATATTTACTATTGACTTTTTCTAGAGCCAAATTGTAAATTCGAAATTCAACAAA
The DNA here is from genome assembly GCA_017893485.1 of Hemerocallis citrina. Classification (NCBI taxonomy): domain Eukaryota; kingdom Viridiplantae; phylum Streptophyta; class Magnoliopsida; order Asparagales; family Asphodelaceae; genus Hemerocallis; species Hemerocallis citrina. The sequence continues at coordinate 125,724,657 of CM030363.1, read as the reverse complement.
TCAATAAAAATAATAAATTAATAGTTTTGCTTTGTTTGTTGATTTTTTTTCCGAAAATCTTCACTTTTTGCATCAAAAATCTCATTTCGTCAAAAATACTTAATTAATTGAAATATTACGGAAATAAGATAAATTATAAATAAGATAAATGAAAACATGCAATTTTAATGGGTAAATGAGTACAAATATTTATATAAAAATTAGACACATCAACTACCTCAAAGCCTCTATAGTCAAAAGACCTCCTCGGGACTTCTCGACCTCCTTCAAAGAGTTAAGAAGTACATCCGAGTGGAGGATGCTATTCGATCTCAAAAACATAAGGTGATCTCATTCGGGAACAAACGAAAGAGCACTAACGAAGACAAACCCAGTAAGTCACAGAAGGATGCCACAGGTTAGCGTCGTCCACCCCCAATGCCTTATTTTGAGAAGTACACTTCGCTTAATGCTAAAATCTCTACAATCCTCATGAAAGTTGAGGGACTCCTTCGACCTCCCTCCAAGATGAACGCCCTAAGTGGAAGAAGGGATATGAACAAGTGGTGCGAGTTTCACAAAGATCACGGGCATCTTATAGATGACTGCCTAGCCCTCAGGGACGAATTTGAAGGTCTGCTCCGACGTGGGTAACTCGCCCAGTTCACTCAAGGAAATGACATCAAACCCCCTCCTCCAAGAGGAGCCAATAACGACAAGAGAAACCAGCCGAGTCCCAAGGCTCGGGGCGCATGGAGATATTCCATTCAATCCATGGGGGACCTATGGGGGGATCATATAACTCCTCCAGGACAGCGTTTCTCCGAGAAGTGAATTCGGTGCATAATATCCCCCTCCTAATAACTCAGGGGTGCAGATCACATTTTCATACCAAGACCTTAAAGGTGTTTGAACACCTCACTGCGACACATTAGTAATCGTCATATGTATGGACAATCATGAGGTGCGCCGCGTAGATAACAGTAGCTCGGCAAACATCCTTTTCCTGAATGTATTCGAGGGCCTCATTCTCAAGTGGGATCGCCTCATGCCCGCCAGGTACACTCTTTATGGATACTCCGGAGCCCCGATTCTAATCGTAGTCACCCTCGACGTGACTGTAGGGAAAGCTCTAACTACCCGCCCAGAAGCACTCGATTTCATGGTTGTCGACATGATGTCTGCCTATAATGCCATTTTTGATCATCCGGGGCTAGCAGCCTTTCACACGGTTGCCTCAGCCTACCACATGAACATGAAGTTCTCTATAGTAGTAGAGGTAGGGGAAGCCAAAGGAAGTCAAGAAGCTACTCGGGCGTGTTACACCACCACAATGGGGGATCAGTTCACCCCCTCGATGCTATGGAACTCCCCCAAGAGAGGGGACAAGCTAGCTCTAAACCCTTAAAAGATATAACAAAAATCTCCTTATTCAAGAGGATCAAGCTAAGTATTTTCGGGTGAGCAAGGCACTCCCCCATCAAGTCAAGGAGCAACTCATCACTTGCATTAGGGAGAACTTAAATCTCTTCACTTAAAAAGCCAAACACCCGATGAAGTACAACGAGGGCGCTTATTGCCTTCCCCTAGCAGTTAGCTTCAAACATAAATAAAGTCCGACAATTATAACAGTCACAACATGTAATATAGGCTAGCATCAAAGCAACCACTTAGTTTTATTCTTCAATAAATTTTCAGACTTTTTCTATGCAAAATTCTTGAACAATTCTATCGAATGCAAACAATGAGTTAGACACATTGTTCTCCCACGAGCAAAACCATCCACTCACTAAGCACCCCAACAGATGAGTGCAGATTCCACTCATGGTTCTTAGAGTTGCTCTAGCCATTTGCCCCTGAGCAAGTGTGCAGAGCACGACTCGCCATTCGAGTACTCCCAAAACTCATTATCTGAGTCCACTCATGGTTCATAGAACCACTTGCACCCGAGAAAGTATGCGGGACATGGCTCATCATTCAAGTGCTCCCAAAATAACCCTGGACAAGTGTGGATTCCATTCATGGTTTATAAGTTCGCCTTAGCCAATTGCCCCCGAGCAAGTGTGTACGGCACGGCTCACCATTCGAGAGCTCCCAAAACTCGTCGTCACCTTATTCGGAGTCCATTCATGGTTCATAGAGCCGCTCTAGCCACTTGCACCTGAGCAAGTTTGCGGGACACGACTCGCCATTTGAGTGCTCCCAAAAATAACCCTGGACAAGTGTGGAGTCCATTCATGGTTCATAGTCACCTTAGCCACTTGCCCCCGAGCAAGTGTGCGGGGCACGACTCGACATCGAGTGCTCCTAAAACTCATGGTCACCCTGTTCAGAGTCCATTCATGGTTCATAAAGTCTCTCTAGCCACTTGTACCCGAGCAAGTTTGCAGGGCACGACTCTCCAATCGAGTGCTCCCAAAATAACTCCGGACAAGTGTGAAGTCCATTCATGGTTCATAGGGTCGCTTTAGCTACTTGCCCCCAAGCAAGTGTGCGGGGCACAACTCACCATTCGAGTTCCCCCAAAACTCGTCGTCAACCTGTTCGGAGTCCATACTCATGGTCCTTAGAGTCGCCTTGTCAATTTGCCGCCAAGTAAGTGTGCAAGGTATGCCTCGCCATTCGAACACTCCCAAAACTGGTCACAACAAGAGTACAAGAGATACAATCCTCTACTAAACTCGCCTCCCAAGCGACGCTCTTCTTTTACAGTGAGTTCGAATCTCAACTCATCCCTAGAGTTACTCTTTCAATTCACCTCTCGAATGGCTCTTCCCTAGAGCCTGGTGCTGCTCGTCATTCCGCTCGTCTTCCGAGCAACCTTCTTCTTCCACAATGACTTCTGAGCTCAACTCACCCCTAGAGTTGCTCCTTAAACTTGCCTCTCGAATGACTCTCTCTTAGAGCCTGGTGATGCTCTTTATCCCGCTCGCTTCCTGAGCAGTTTTCTTTCACAACGGGGTCGGAGCTCAACTCACCCCTAGAGTTTCTCCTCAAACTCGCTTCCAAAAAGGCTCTCTCCTAGAGCCAGGTGATGCTCTTCATCCCGCTCGCCTCTCGAGCAGCCTTCTTCCATAATGGGTTCGGAGCCCAACTCTCCCCTAGAGTTGCTCCTCAAACTTGCCTCCCGAACGGCTCTCTCCTAGAGCCTGATGATTCTGTTCATCCCGCTCGCCTCCCGAGCGGCCTTCTTCTACAACGAGTTCGGAGCTCAACTCTGTCCTAGAGTTGCTCCTCAAACTCGCCTCCCAAATGGCTCTCTCCTAGAGGCCAGTGATGCTCTTCATCCCGCTCGCCTTCGAGCGGCCTTCTTCCACAATGAGTTTGGAGCTCAGCCCTAGAGTTGCCCTCAAACTCGCCTCCTGAACGACTATATCATAGAGCTTGATGATACTCTTCACCTCGCTAGCCTTCTAAGCTACCCTCATCTTCTACAGTGAGTTCGGAGCTCAAATCACTCCTAGAGTTGCTTCCTAAACTCGCCTCCCGAATGGCTCTCTCCTAGATCCGGGTGATTCTCTTCATTCCGCTCGCCTCTCGAGCGGCCTTCTTCCGAACGAGTTCAGAGCTCAACTCTCCCTATCGTTGCTCCTCAAACTCGCCTCCTGAATAGCTCTTCCTAGAGCCTGACGATGCTCTTCACCTCGCTTGCCTCCTGAGCGACCCTCTTCTTCCACAGTGAGTTCGGAGCTCAAATCACTTATAGCGGTGCTCCCCAAACTTGCATATCGAATGACACTTCCCAAGGGTCTTACAAAGATCTTCTTCTTAACTCCTCCATGGTGAATCTCCTTTTCTTAGCTCACATGAGCGAAGCGCCTCCTCGAAGATTCCAGACACCGAAGCTCTTCTCAACTTCACTGAGTCAAGGATATTGCAGGTCTGTTTTGACCCTAAAGACCAGTGATTCTTTAGCTGACTTCTGAAGAGAAATTGTAGATCTTTGAGTCACCTTCAAAACGAGGGGTCACATGCTCCAATTGGACTTCTGTAGCACCGGGAAAGTAGCACCGGGAAAGTTCATTATACCGCAGCATCATGTAGATCTCTTAAAAGAGCACGTCCAAGTTAAATAAAAAGTGATAGCTTACTTCAATAAGCAAACAAGTTGGTGTCACGCCCCGCTTCCCCAAAGAGAATACAGAATACGGATACGTGACTAAGCTCAGCGAATGATTTTCATCATCCATAAGCTGTTTAAGAATCTTTACAATATTTCACAAGAATAATCAGAGTCGGAAGTAAAAGAATTAACCAACATGCACATATGAACCAAAATACCAACAAGAATACTTGAAACCAAAATGTATTAATTTCAAATAATCCCAATTTGAATAAGTCAAATATCCTGGGTCACATTGCCCAAATACAAATAAATTCAAGTATCAAAATACAATTGTTCAAAACAAGCAACAAGAAATAATGATAACAACTCCAGCACTAATATTGCATATCACCAACACCATCTGGTACTTGTTCTCCAAAATCTACAATTTAACAATTGCAGGAATAGGAAAAAGAAAATAAACTCCCATCAATACAAGTTACGAGCCGCTTATAATGCAAGATACAAGTACATGGGGAAAACTAACTAATAACATGGAATAGGCATGATAATAATGTATAACAACTAGTATGGTAAGGTGAACAAGTACAAGTAGCATGTATCAAGTATTAAGTGAACAATCATCATGTAAATAAGCAACAAGTATCAAGTATCATGCAAACATGTATCAAGTGTCAAGTATCAAGTCTCATGTATCATATAGTCAAGTATCAAGTAAGAATGTATCATGTTCAAGTGTCATGCATCAAGTCTTGTAGTTATTACTATCTAGGTAGCACTTCATGCAGCTCACCTTACATGGTTGTTACAACAAATAGTTTCGCTTTAGATTTTATATTGGACCATAGAGGGCAGTGTACTTAGGAATAAGTATCAAGTATCGAGCTCCGAGCTCCAAGTATCATGTATCACGTGTCAAGTTGTGCAAGTGGCAAGTACGTGTCTTGCGTGCAAGTGTCAAGTAATCACGTGTCAAACATCATGTATCAAGTAACCACGTAGGATCAGTGGATCCCCTTCCGAGTACACGTTTCTGAATTATCCACTATTAGATCTTTCCCTTAAACCCCGGCTTGGTTATTTATTATTATTGTCAAACAAGCATGTATGTGTGCAAAAAATCTTAAGAATAACATGGTATGATCATGTAACAAGTTCAAATTGCAAGATAAACATGTGTGGGTGCAAGATAACTCATAAAAGGATAAAATAACCAAATTTCTAATTCAGGAAGCAAGACCATATTGTAGTAAAACAGTGATTCCCGGTGTTACAAACATGCAAATCTGAATTCGTCGAAAGTTCTAGAAAATAGACTCCTGAAGAATCCATTGAATATAAATAAGCCATATGGTAATTCACAAAAACATAACTCAAAACTGATTTGAATCCAGAAAATACGTTCAGCCAGAAATCAGTAAACCGAATTAAAAGTCAGGAAAACAGCATCAAAACAACTCAAATAAATCCAGGAAAAATCTGGTGTATTCCCCTATATGTCTAGTATCAGAATATAAAGTTTCATAATTTTCCAGTAAGATTAGTTTAGTCAACAAAAATCAGAAAACATCAAGAAACGATAGTTTGGCAAATCTGGAATTCCCAACACTGCTGTACGAAAACTGTAATATCTCGCAAACCATGAAACGAAATCCGAATCCGCCAAAGGGAGAAGAAAATAGACAAAATATGATAACTTTCATATTTCATAAATATTTTTCATAAAGAAAAAGGAACTAGGGTGAAAATATACTTCTTTACAGAACAGCGAGCAAAATCCAGCAAATATAGTTTTTATTCAAAAGCATGAAACGTTATGTAAATCTTATCAAATAAATCCACCAAAATTTTGGATAATCCCTAATCAAGTATAGAAATACTCTCTAAAATTTCAGATCAAAATAATATGTTTAACACTAGTATCAAAATAGTTTAGTCATCGAAATCATCAAGAAGCGAAATCTGGAAATATAATACACCTCTGCAGTAAAACATTCATATCTCACACATATAAAACGAAATTGATCAAGGTCAGAATGTTTGGAAAGAAGACGGATTTCTCTAAAAATCATGTTTAATGCTGAAGTTAAGATATTAACCTTAATATGGTCTAAAATAGCAATCAAAACTGATCATTGCCAAAATACAGATTTTCCTTTTAGCAACAAATCAACATACAACATACGAAACTTGTTCCAAACACAACCAAACATGTTATAGAGTCTACTAAGTATCCAAACATCATGAAATAGGGTATATGGCATGCCCACAACAAGTATATCACATGGATCCAAACAACCCACAAATTCTCATAATTATCTCACAAATATAATCACATCAAGAACGGTCAAAACCTACGTTGTTTCATGTCAAATTTGTGTTGTGAGGCAAATATGGTCAATAACACTATAGCGACAATACTCATCAAAAATACATCACACACGAGTTGTCTCTAGAACCCAACTACACTACAAGCGGAATTTATTACTTGTATCATACAAAGGAATTGAGTGCAAGTTACTTGGCTGAAAGACGACGACGGAAACAGAGCAAGAATAAGAATAACGAGAACGGATCCCGGGGCACGAACACAATCGAATGAACACGAAATCACCATGAACCAAGACGGGAACCAACAACACTCATACCAATCACGAACACAATCGGACGGCTGAGATCAAAGATCAAGATCAAGATGATCAGATCAGATCGGACGGTCAGATTTCCTTGATGATGAAGATAATGATGAAGATCAAGATCGATCGATCGAACGGCTGCCATCAAAAGAAGTTGATGATCATCATGATCGTGACGATCAAGAAGAGATCAGACGGCTAGAATCTAATTGAATGATCAAGAGGAGATCGACGGCCCACATCCAATCAAGCATGATCGATCAAGATCCAACGGACGACCAAGATCACCCCGATGGTGATGATCAAGATCAAATCAATGGACGGCTAGGAATCAATCAATCAAGATCAAGATCACAATCAAACGAACGGCCCACAATCAAAGTTGATCAAAATAAATAGAGCATGGGGAAAAGTTGCTTTGCGACTGTTGGCTGCTGACGACGGACGGGCGGTGCACTGTGGGGACGACAATGGAGGTGTTGTCGTGCTGCTGCAGCATCGGGAGGGAACGACACAGGGAAGGTCACCAGGGCTGGCACTGCATCACCCTGGCTGTCGCTGTCTTGACAGGAGGGTGGCGCGCCGGGGCACCGGGGATCGCTGCAGGCGAGGAGGTGGTGGCAGAGATAGGTCGGCAACTGGCCTGCAGTCGTGCGGCGGTCGCGAGGAGCACAGCACACAGGGGCGGCAGGGCGAGGCGTTGTAGGGGAGACACGGCGAGGAAAAGGTCGGGAGAGAGAGGGAGCAGGGACGTAGCGGGAGGTCGGGGTGGCGAGTGGGAGGGTGAGTGAGGAAGGAGATGAAGGGGGGGGGTCTGCACATGCAAAGGAGGCGGCTAGGGTGATCGGGATAGGGGTTGGAGAGGAAACGGCTAGGGTTTAGGGGAAGAAGGTGAACAGTCAGCTCCGGGTATATATATAGGTGGAGATAGTTTTAGGGTTAGGTTATAGGAAGCAGACAGGTTTGGGCAAAGTGGGTATCTGGTGTGGGTTGGGCTAACGGGTAGTGTAATTGGTTTAATGGGTTAAAGGGTTAAAACAGGTGTGGGCAAAACGGGTTGGGGTATCCAATAGGGTTAATAAAATATCCAATAAGAAATTAAATGGGTTATAGGGTTTTAAAAATTCAATAGAAAAAAATAAATTAACTAATAAAAATATTGTTTATAATAAAAATGTAATTTGCATTACAAAATAGTATTTATCTAAAATATTACAAATACAGTTAGTAAATAAAAGTGGATTTTAATAACCAGTTCAAAATATCAATAAGAACAATAATACTAATAACAATAATAATAAGAAGAAAAAAAATGATAAAAATAATAATAGTACTAATAATAACAGTAGTAATAATAATAATAGAGATCAAAGTAACAATATCAAAAATAAGATTTGTAAAGTAAAATTCATAGAAAATAGTTATAATAAAATTATTGATCGAAAAAATTAGATTTTAATCGAAGAGTCAAGAATACATCTTGACAAAAGAATTTGAAAACCGAAAAAATAATTTGCGAAATTTTTAAATACAGAAAATACATTTTTTGGGAAAACAGGGGTTACAGTTGGCCAAGTGGTTAGGTTGCTCTTCGCTTAACTCTTTGTGCCTAGTTCGATCCAGAGCAACTCCCTTGTTCGTGAATTATTCCTCCTGAACTAAATGGTACAAAAAAATTTCCTCCCGGTCCACTCCTGATCTTGATCAACGACTGAGATTCGATTAAAAAAAAGACCAGGTCAACAGTCAACTTTGACCGGTCAATGCCAAGTGTTGATTATCCGCGATCAATCGGTGACATGCGCCGAACAAACCTGCCCCCAATTGAAATGAGCGCAAAATACTGTTGACCGGTGAACGGTCAACAGTCAACGACCAACACATCTTTTCTACCTTTCGATCTCCTTGATTTTCACTCCATTCATGATCAATGCTCTAGATTTCACCATGTCATCAAGTATTTAATTAATTCTTTTATTTAATTATTAAATTGAATTAATTATTTAAAAATTTTGAAAAAATAATTAAAAATCTTTAAAAATTAAGTAAAAAACTCAAAAATAATTATTAATTTGGGAAAATATTTTTATATCCAAAAAATAATTATTAATTTAGAATAATTAATTAAATTTTCAAATATTAATTATTAAATCTCGGAAATTGAATAAAAATTTCTAAAAATGATTAAAAGTTGGAAAATTTTATAAAATTCTGGAAAATTCAAAAAAAGCCAAAAAATTCTAAAAATAATTTTGAGTATTTTACAAGCTCAAAATAACACCGTTACCCCTCCAAACTTCCCCGAGAACTCTCATAAGTTCTGTAAACCATTAAAAACAGGCAAACTAGTCCTCAAAGACTGTGAAACTCGGTCTTCGGGAGTAGGGGGCTTGTGATATGGTTAAAAATAGAATCAAATTGGAACCGTTCAAATTGGGCACGGATCTCAAAGCTCTCATGGGTAAAACGGTAAAATTCACTACAAACGGGTTCGTAAACAAGTATTGGGCATCTTTCAAGCATAGTAGTCCAAAACAGGTCTGTCTTACTGGATTGTCATAACAGCCTTTGTAAATGAGTTCTTGATTATTTAAATATGATTTAAACTCATAATTATCCATAAGAGACAGTTTAAAAACCATATATTTTATAATGAGAAGAGTTTTAACTCGATTTCTATAACAACTCTTTATCTCTTCATGAAGAAGAGATAATCAATTCAATATAAAAACACCGGGAAGTAGAGATAAATCATTATCTTGAAATAGACCATCAAAGAGACTATAAATACCCCCTAGATCCACCAGAAACAGGTAATCAGTATTTTGCCTCTAAAAACTCTTTTTCTATTTTTGAGTTCTGACTTGAGCGTCGGAGGGTCTGTCGCCGGGGTCAACCCCGGTGTTTCAAATTTTTGTGAGTCAATCGGAGTAATCGTCACCATGAAGATAAGACCCAACCGTGCAAACAAGTCAGATTCGGAAGTCAACATCAATTGGAAACAGTCAATATCGGTGAAAGTAAACAAAAATCAGTTTTTTATTGTTTTTAAAAGAACTCATATCATCTGTTTGCTCCCACATAGAAATTAGCTGCAACACTTGGTGAGGGCATTTGCTTGCCGACGTGGAAAGAAACTGAATTATTATTTAAGAGAATATGATTAAAACCTAAAGTTATAAACAAAGATGTTTATGTTAATATAAAACTAACATATGAAATATGATAGCAAAGGTGGTATAGACCGGAAAAAGGAAAATTACAAGATTATGGACTTTATGTATGAAAGTGTAGGCAAGGTATAAGATGATCACATATATGATGATGTTGAATTGGTAGAAGAAAATTCAGGAGAAAAAATCTTCAACAAAAATGAAGAGCACTCGCCTTCTCTGAAATTGTTTCTTTTAAAGAGGAGAAATACAGAAAAGTTTTTTTTTTGTTGAAGAAAATATGGAGTATGACCACACTGTTTCATTAATAAGGGATTAATAAAACAAACTCAGAGTACTGAGCTAAATACAAGGTCCTACAAACATAACAAAAGTACATAAACTCCACCCAAAACATGGGGGGTGGGACAAAAGAAGACCAGAATGGCCGCAACATACATGCGACTAAAAAAAATAAATCATATCCCCCAACAAACTCTGGGCGGTGGGTATCTATCAACAGTAAGGGCCAAGCTGGCTGTCAGTCGATCATCGGACCGATCTCGACTTCCTCATCATCAAAATTCTCAACCTGGAATACGCTGGCTATCCTCCCCCTGGGACCTGCTGCAACCACATTAGCCCAAAATGAAATAAAATCATAATGTGAGTCAAATTACCAGAAATATTATTACAAGTTCTACGGAAATAAAAATTATTCATGTCTAGCCAAATAACCTAGGTCGTTGCGGCGATAGCGATGTACCACGCTTCTCTCATAGTTCTTCTCTCAATAGCAAATTTTGAACCTACCTACAGGTCCTCGTATACACTAGGGTACCGATTCGTTCCCAGGATGCTGAGTACCTTAACGAGTACCGCTTTGCTCCTAGGACAATATAGGAAGAGGTGGTCTCTAGTTTATAGGGTATCGTGGCAGAACCTGCAATGAGAGTCCATATTTGGTTGGCGTTTAGTGAGATTTTCTCTAGTCAAAATCGCATCGTTTAGCACTAGCCATAAGAAAACTTTGATTTTCAGCTGGGCTTTCGTCCTCCAAATGACGCATGCCCACTTTGGGGTACATCCCCTAAAGTGAATGCGGTTATACAGGGAGTGAATGGTGAACGTGCCGTTCTTTTCCAATCCCCAGGATTTCTTCGAGCCTGAAAGCAGCTAATTCCAGCATTGGTGATGTAGGTTTGAAGTTCTATGAGTCTAATTTGAGAGCCCAGATCGAGCAATTGTTTAAAAGGTGGTTTCCAGGCGCCTCTTTCCTAGGCTGCGGCCACCGTGCAGTGTGGTTGTGATGCATGATCATATAGATATGGGAACAGGACTCTAAGTGTGTGATCACCACACTACTTATCCCACCAGAATCTGGTGAGTCTGCCGTTACCGATAACTAATGTCACACAGCTAATGAAGGGTTCATAGGCCTTAGCGATGCATTTCCAGAACCAGGAGACATGTGGGCCTATCCTGAAGCCCAAATTTTTCGTTCCATTCCCATGCAGATATCCCTGGACAAAATCTTGCCACCCTTCTCCATTAGGGTGGAAAACCTTCCACCAGCATTTGTCCAGTAGAACAAGATTCATATCTCGAAGATCAATAATACTTAGTCCTCCATGTATCTTTTTCATGCATGCCTTCTCCCATCTGATAAGGTGATAGCCGCCTCGACCCGGGTCTGCCCTTTTCCATAAAAACCGTTTTTGAGTCCGGTCAATTCTCTGAATTACCCATCGTGGCATTTCAAAGAAGGACAGATAATAGGTTGGAAGATTTGAGAGGACTGTATTAATGAGCGTGACTCTCCCTCCCAATGATTGGGCTTTACCTTTCCAACCTGCTAGACGGTTCTCCACCCGGTCAATAATGGGTAGCCAATCAGCCTTTTTGAGTTTCCCGGGCCTTAGTGGCAATCCCAGGTACTGAATGGGAAAACTCTCTGTGGAGCAATTGAGAATTATGGCATGTTCTAGTGCCTCCTCTGTTGTCAGGGCAATGGGTATGCGAGCACTTTTGTGGAAGTTAACCCTGAGGCCAGACCAAGCTTCAAAACTATATAATATTCCTTTAAAGGCGATTGTTTCCCCGAGGTTGCCATTACCAAATAGGAGTGTATCATCTGCATATTGGAGGATTGAGAAACCTTGGTGATTGACTCCTTTGGCCACCGGTACAATCCAACCTGCTCTATTGCAGTTTGCCATCATGGACCGAAGTATGTCTACCACAATGGTGAAGAGAAGGGGTGAGAGCGGATCTCCTTATCTGAGGCCTCGTTTGCACGAAAATGGGTGGCCCGACACCCCATTTATCAAAATTACAGTTCTGTTGGTGATAAGACATGTGTGAATCCATCTGATCCATCTATCCCCAAAACCTCTTCCAGCAAGCGCTTCCAGAAGACAGTCCCATTCGACCGAGTCGTAAGCTTTCTCGAAATCCAGCTTTAGGAGGTAGCTCTTAGCATTTGATGTGTTGCATTGGTGGATAGTTTTTTCAGCCGTAGCTATATTGTCCTGAATACATCACCCTTTAATGAACCCCGTCTGATCATGACTAATGAGACCATCCATCACCTTTCTCAGTCTGTCAGCGAGAGTCTTGGTAATGATCTTGACAGAGCAGTTAAGGAGACTAATAGAGCGGAAGTCTCCCACTCGCCGGGAGTCTTCTATCTTAGGAATCAGCACAACCTCCGCAAAATTAATTCTCCCTAGTTTGAGCTTATGGTCGTAGAAATCAGCGAACACCATCAGCAAATCGCCTTTGATTTCCTTCCAGAATGTCTAATAGAAGATCATCAAAAACTATCTGGACCTAGGGCTTTGTCTTTTCCAAGTTATTGGACTGCCTCCCAGATTTCCTTCTCAGTAAAGGGTGCTTCTAGGGATTGTATCATAAGGTCGGAGATGCCCGCCGGGTCCTACCAGAATTCGTGGTGGAGAGGGACTCTCAGGTCTGCTTTGTGTCTAAAGAGTAGTTTGAAATGGGACTAGAATGCCATTCTGATATCATTGTCGCCTTGGATCATTCTAGAGTCGGAGTGGATCGAGTGAATGAGGTTAGATCTACGCCGGGCACTGGCTACTTAATGGAAGAATGCTGTGTTTGCATCTCCCTCTTCGAGCCACGAAATTCTGGACCGCTTTTGCCATTTGATTTCCTCAAGCCTATAGAGTTGGTCAATTTCTTGTCTGAATTGGAGCAACCTATTCCGCTCTTCCTGTAGCAGATCTCTAGTTTCTTCAGTCTTCTCAAGTTCCTCAATACCTTCAAGAAGGGAGTCTTTTGCCCTCCAAATCAGCGCAAATCTGGTCCAATTCCATTATCTGAGCTTGCCTCTAAGTCTTCTAATTTTTTCACACCATATTGCGGTCGCTTCAATCCCCGTAGTGGGGCGAGACCAACTCTCGTAAACCATGTGGTGGAAGTCTTGGATTTCTGACCATGCTTTCTCGAATCTAAACTTTGGTGATTTCCTGGGTTGATATTTCCAGACAGATAAGAAAATAGGTACATGATCCAAGGTGGGTTTAGGAAGTGATTTAGCCGAAGATAACGTAAATTTGGTCTCCCAGTCAGTGGAGAACAATATCCTATCTAGTTTAGCTAGAATGGACGACGATTGCATGAAACTACTCAGGCCAAACATAATAATTTCCAACAAAATGGTTCTACTATAGGTACAGTTATTTATATCCTCAGTTTCACATGGAATGGATGTGTTTATTCAGTTATAAGTTTTTTTTTTAAAGTTAAAGGTGGAATAACGCCATCTTGTTTCATTAATAAGAAATTAATAAAACAACCCCGGCGTACCGGGGGAAAACAAAAGTAAAGTGCAGAAAATAAAACATAACCCCCCAACAATACCCTGAAGGGTGGGTCTAACCACACGTACAAAAGTATAACCAAAGGTACAATAGATCGAAACAAAATACAAAATAGAGGTAGCTGCGGACTGTGGATTTCCAATTGTATCATGTTCCATGTGAGTATGAAGGGCGCCTACCCTTCATCATCAAATTCCTCAACCTGGAAGACTCTAGCAATCATCCCTCTTGCTCCTGTGGCAGCAACTGTGGCCCAAAAGAAAATAAGATGCATGATATGAGTAAGGTTACCAGAAATACTATTACATGAAGCACGAAAATAGAAATTATTTCTGTCTAGCCATAACACCCAAGTAGTTGCTGCAATGGCTATGTACCAAGCATCCTTCATTTCATGGCGAACCGAGGAAAATTTGGGGCCAACCCACAAATCCTTGTATTCGCTGGGGTAGTCACGTGTGCCTAAGGCCCGTAATACCTCTACCATAGTTGCCTTACTCCTTTGGCAGTGAATGAAAAGGTGATTTAGATTCTCCATTTGTATGTTACAGAATCCACAGTTGGTCGCTATCTGGGGTTGTCTTTTGGCAATGTTCTCTCTGGTGAGGATTGCATTATTGAGCACTAACCAGAGAAAGACCCTGACTTTAAGGGGTATTTTGGCTTTCCATAACACCTGTGCCCAACTGGGTCTACATCCTCGATAGTGAATGCGATGATACAGAGACCTAACAGTGAAAGCTCCTTTGGTTTCTAGTCCCTAACGCATCTGATCTGGGCCTTGAGCACACATCGCCCCGTTCAATGTAATGTGTGTTTACAGTTCATTCAGTTGTTGATGTAACCTTGGGCTAAGAGGTCCTCAAAAAGACGGTTTCCAATTGCCCCTCTTCCATGTCTTGGCCACAGATATATTCAGGCAAGTCATTTTCTCATACAAATCTGGAAAAGTGTCCTTAAGGGTATGGGCACCACACCATTTGTCCCACCAGAATCTTGTGGACCGTCCATTACCAATAGTCGATGTAACTGCTGAGTTGAAAGGCCCACTTGCTTTGGTAATCCCTTTCCAAAAGCGAGAAATTCTAGATCCTACCCGGAATTCTAAACTTCTTATAAGTTGTAACTATTAGTTGGTTAACTTGGTTTATAGAAAGATGATTGAATGATTTGTTTTTAATATTGATTTATTAAATCAAATATTATTCTTGTCAAAACAAATTTCAATATTTTTATAGGATCTATAGTCTTCTTTTCTTATCAACCAGCCTCCCCATTATTGAAAAACGAAAGATTATCAAAAAGCAAAACCTATAGTCTTCTTTTTTTTTTTTAATAAAAAAACCACTAAAGAATGTTTAGTCTAGAAATATATAGAAAATATAATGAATTAATTCGGTTGACAAATTTGAATTTTTCGTTTTTAGCTAGTAGTAATGGTAAGTGTTAGTATTGTTTCACTATTGTGGAAATATTTTGGCACTATCTATTCTATACAATATATTATGCTTAGCCACTTTGATTCAAAGATTTTTTTGCATTTTTTTTCTTTTTACAATAAAAAAACGAGAGTAAAAGTAGGAGGCAACCATCCCACTCTTTCTCCATCCAAATTTTGAATTAGAATCATATTCCTAACCAATCCTTAAAAATCGTGCATTATTATATAAATTCTATTTGATGAATTTTTTCAAAAAAAAGTTTTATTATTATTTTATTATTATTATTATTATTATTATTATTTGTAATATTGTACGGGTTATACTACATATTATATTAAACTATATAAGTTTGTGCAATATTGCACAAGGGTAAACTAGTTTTATATTAGACAATTTCTTTTTCTTATGCTTTTTCTTTGTTTTGGGAGACTAATGGAGATCGCCTTTTACTAGAATTCGGGTCTTTTTTTTTGTTGGATTATATATATATATATATATATATATCTATATATATATACATATATATATATATTTGTTTGCCCGTGGACACGTGCCTACGGTACGCCTTCATGAACGATGCAGAATATGAAAAGCCCTGTAAACACATAAAGAAAATGCAGGCAAAGTGAAGCACACAAAAAATGCAAGCAATGCACATAAAGAAGTTAAAGAAAATTCAGCATGCTAGTGTTAGTACTAACCATCCAACTGTTGAAGAATGTCTGATTTTATAGATGCTTCTTTTCTGAAAAGTGAAGAGATATGTGCAAGAGAGAGAGAGAGAGAGATGATGATTTATCTTTTGGAGGGAAAATTTTTTGTTTTGTGGGGAAATTTTTGGGAGGAAAAATTTAGTTTCGGAGGAGGGGGGGGGGGGGGGGGGGGGATTTTACTTCAATTGAAAGAGAGCCACTTGTTAGTTTTTTTTCTTCTCCAAATTGCTTTGTGATATATATATATATATATATATATATATATATATATATATATATATATATATATTGTAGGATCCTGTAGGCTAAGCAACAAACACTAGAGGGGGGGTGAATAGTGTTAATGAAAATAAACTGCGGAATAAAATTATTTTTCTCGGCACAGTCGACTTAGTGGGGAACCAGTCGACTGATATAGCCAAATTAAAAGAAGACTTGAACTCTCGATGTAGTCGACTTATCTAAGAGACAGTCGACTGATAATATCGAATAAAGAAAATATAATAACTCGGTACAGTCGACTTATAGATAACCCAGGCGACTGAAGAAAACAAAGAGTAACAGATACAAGACTGATCAGTCGACTAATACGAAGTTGAGTCGACTGTACAGACTAGATTTGCAGAACTTCAATAAACAAAAGTAAGTGCGAAAACAAGACAACCAATCACAGAGTACACAAGATATATCCTGGTTCGGTCCTCCCGACCTACATCCAGTCCCCAAGCAACCCACTTGAGATTTCCACTATTCTTGAAAAAATACAAGAATACCCTACGGCGTTCAAGACAACAACCTTGTCTAACCCGTAGTCCTTTCTCTCAACCAGAGAAAGCAGACCCACTCTTCAAACAAGAGTGAAAAGACACCGACTCTACAACCAAGAGTCAAAAACACTCTCCAACCGAGAGCAAGAGTACAAGAGGAATTTTACAATCAACCTATAGCCTTGTTGTTGTATGTGTTGATGCACGTGGCTAAAGAATTAGGTTGACTTCTATACTCAGTCCAAAGCGAATTCAATGCTATACTGGACTGAGTGTAGAGAACCAAAGTATGTGAACTTGAAAGCTTTGTTCTTCACAGAAAATCACTTAAATTTTTCTCAAGAGTGCTCGGGTGTTTTTGTAAGAGATCAAGTGAGTTTTTCTGTTTGAGAAGAAACTTTATATAAAGAGTTTTGAACTTCTGAACGTTGGAAAGCAGTTACATAACTGTCAACCAACGGATCAGACCGTTTGAGTTTGAAAAAGTTTGTTTTTGAAAATCAGAAAACGGTCAAAAAACTCTCGATCAGTCGACTGGGTTGCCATATGAGTCGACTGATCAGAGTTTGAATAATTTTAAACAGTTTCGTACTTATCAGTCGACTGGCATAGGCTTAAGTCGACTGGTACTTAAAAGCTAAAATTCTTCAAACTGTTTTGACTTATTTTGAGGGGTTTTTTTTTAGAGACACACATTATGAAATTGTTAAGTGTGTGTGTGTGTGTTGACAAGGCTTTACATCAGACTAAAGACTCAACAGGAAAGTACATTACAATGTTTACAAGACACAACAATATAACACATTTGAGCTTGAAGTCTTGAGTCTTGAGTTGAATTGAGTCTTTGATCCTTGTTTTGAGTAAAGTCTTGATCCTTGTCTTGAGCTGTACCCTTGAGAGCTTGTGCATTTGTTCAGCTAGAATTGTCTTTTGATATGTACACTGCATTGTTAGCTGTATAATATAAACACATGTTGCACTGTGTTGTGATCATCAAAATCAAGAATCAACATTCTCCCCCTTTTTGATGATGACAACACAATAGCTGATATTAACAGATAATATGTATATAGGCACAGTAAGGATATGCTCCCCCTATTAAAAACACAGAATGCATTTTCTTAAAACAAGTATCAGTCGACTGTGTCAACTGGCAGGCGACTGATCAGAAGGTTTATAAAAAAATCAGAATGCATATACAGTAGCAGAAGTTTAGTAGCAGTCGACTTAAATCGTTTGAGCAGTCGACTGACCAGAGATTTTCAACAGCCAAAAATAACACAGATAAGAATAAAAAAAAAACGCAGATAATAATCAAGCATAAATAGCATAAATAGAACTCAGATATCTCTCCCCCTTTGTTATCATCAAAAAGCACAAAATAACCATCTGTTTCATAGAAAAGAGACTAATAGAAAGTTGCATACAGAAATGAGTCCATTAAAAAGTACATAAAAAAGAATAAAAATCTTCAATCGTCTTCATCCGAGTCTTCATCGTCACCATGAGAAGGAGGATGAAATTGAGAGGTGAAGAGATTGGTGAGGTTGTCAATCTTGGTATCAATGTGGTGGAGTTGGGAATCAAAGGAATCAAGTCTGGAATCAAGGGTGTGAAGATGTGTATCCACAGTTGCTGAATGTTTCATAAGATAGTTGACACATTCATACATGGTACGTGGATCATCATAGTTGGCGTTGGGAAGAGATGAACTAGACGAGGCAGAAGGTCTAGCAGAAGAACCTAAAGGTGCCTGAGAAGGAGGTGGAGAGCTAGGAGGGTTATCAACAAGCTTCATACGTGCGAGGCTAGCACGATCAAAACAATCAAAACGAGAAACAACATTGGTCTCGGAATCGAGGTCAACTCCAAAAGCAAGAAAGACTCTAGTGAGAAAACCACCAAAAGGTAGAAAGTGAGTGTGATGCTGAAGTTGAGAAAAAATGACATGACCCCAATTGATATCAATTTTACCAAAAATTGCATACACAGCTTTTTGTAGTTCTAGAGAATAGTGGTCATAACTACCCTTTTTGGGAAGGATGTTATAGGCTAATATTCTAGCTACAAGCTTTGCAATTGGTTGAATATTTTTGCTTGTCATTGGAGGGCCATGATGAGGCAAAAAGATTTTAGACAAAATGGAGGCATTATCTAAGACAATGTCATCAAGAAATATACCTCCGTCATCAATTCCTAAAATTTCATTTATCCTAGACGGTGTGAGTGTCATTTTGACATTCTTTACAGATGAACGGATAAGAACATTCCCATTGGGTTTTTGTACAACTATCATATTGGTGTAAAACAAATAGATTAGTTGGGGATAATAATTGGGTTGGTTTGCTAAAGAGAGAAAATCATAAAGACTGCTATTTTGAAATAAAGGAATGAGATTGAAAGGGACAAGATCATTAAAGTTGACAAATCTTCCAGGGAAGATGGCAATGGTACAAATGAGGTACCATTGGTCAATAAGATCTGGACTCAATAAGTATTGAGTGTAGTCTTGAGAAGAAGAGCTACCCTCATGAGTCCGCTTAGATCTTTTGGGTGCCATAGGAGAGAGACAGGGATAGAGATTATACCAAAGAGAAACGAACGATCAGAACAGAGGCGAGCACCAGCAGCAAATTTGAGTCGACTTACTCCTTCTTCAAAAAACTAGGGTTTCGAAATTGGGGTAAAATTGGAGATCGGTAAGAGTAAGAAAGAGGGGCAGGTAAAGGGGTTTTTAACAGAGAATAGACGGCTCAGATTAAAGGGAAATGAAATCAACGGTCAGATAGGGTTGTCACGGGTGAGATAGAGAAAAGTTTTTATCTCAAAAGTTGTGATGAATAGTCGCTGAAGACAGATTGATCTTGCGATAGTCGACTGGTATGATATATCAGTCGACTGAGTCGAGAAGAAAATAACATTTTATGTCTGCTGACCAGTCGACTGGATTGATCATCAGTCGACTTAGTCGAGAGCAAAATACGTATATATAACAATTCAGTACAGTCGACTGATTCAAAACACAGTCGACTTAACAGAGTGATTTTTAACAAATATCAATAAAATCACAAATTCCAAGTTCTCTTCTTAATTTGATGAAAGTATCTTCTTTAAGGGGCTTGGTAAATATATCTGCTACTTGTTGATCAGTAGAGATAAAGTCTAAAGATATATCTCCTTTTAAAACATGATCACGTAGAAAATGATGTCGAATATCAATATGTTTCGTACGTGAATGTTGAATCGGATTTTTAGATAGATTAATTGCACTGGTATTATCACACATAATTGAGGGTTTCTCAAATGAAATACCATAATCTAACAAAGTTTGTTTCATCCATAAAATTTGAGCGCATGCCAAACTTGCAGCAATATATTCAGCTTCTGTGGTTGATAGGGATACAGAGTTTTGCTTTTTACTGCACCAAGATACTAGGGAATGTCCCAAAAAGTGACATGTACCACTAGTACTCTTGCGATCAGTTTTGCTTCCAGCAAAATCGGCATCGCTATAAGACAAAAGTTGAAAAATATCGGTGCGTGGATAAAATAAACCATATTCAGATGTGCCTTTAATATATCTTAAAATTCGTTTCACTGCTTTTAAATGAGATTCTTTAGGACTAGATTGATATCTAGCACATAAACATACGCTGAACATAATATCTGGTCTACTTGCAGTAATATATAAGAGTGAACCAATCATACCTCGATAGAGTTTTTGATCAACACTCTTTCCTAATAAATCTTTGTCAAGAGTAGTAGTAGTAGCCATAGGTGTGGATTTACTACTAGTACTATCCATGTGAAAACGTTTGAGTAATTTCTTTGCATATTTGCCTTGATTGATAAATATGCCATTTGAAGATTGTTTAATTTGCAATCCAAGGAAATAATTGAGTTCACCCATGTGACTCATCTCAAATTCATTTTTCATGGTATTAGCAAATTCTTGACATAGATTATTATTAGTAGAACCAAAAATTATATCATCAACATATATTTGTATGATTAAGATATCATTCTTAACTCTTTTGATAAACAAAGTAGTGTCTACTTTACCTATTTCAAATCCTGTTTCTAAAAGAAAAGTTTTCAGACGATCATACCAAGCACGAGGTGCTTGTTTAAGACCGTATAAAGCCTTTTTCAATTTATAAACATGATCTGGAAATTGTTCATGTTCAAAACCTGGTGGTTGTTTAACATAAACATTTTCTTTAATAAACCCATTAAGAAAGGCACTTTTCACATCCATTTGATAAAGTATAAAATTCATAAAACAAGCAAAAGATAATAAAATACGAATAGATTCTAGTCTAGCAACAGGAGCATATGTTTCATCAAAATCGATACCTTCTTCTTGATTATATCCTTGGGCAACTAATCTAGCCTTGTTCCTTACAACCTGTCCTGATTCATCTAACTTATTCTTGAATACCCATTTGGTACCAATGATAGTCTGATCAGGAGGTCTAGGAACTAAATCCCATACATCATTCCTTATAAATTGGTTTAGTTCATCTTGCATGGCATTCATCCAATATTCATTCTCACAAGCTTCTTGTATATTTTTCGGTTCAAAATCCGACAAGAATGCTGTATGAGAGATCATATTAACATGTGAACGTGTCTGAATACCATGGGAGATGTCACCAATTATTAAGTCATGAGGATGATCTTTAACTTCAACAAATGACTTTGGTAAAGTTGAAGATATCACAATCGGATCAGTCGACTTGACTTGTTCTTCAGTCGACTGGTTTAAGTCAGTCGACTTGGAGACTTTATCAGTCGACTTATCAGATAGATTAGTTTGCTCTAAGGATGTAATCACATTATCTAAAGGTGATAAATCAGTTTCATCATCCTTATTTAATGTTGATGAAGGTAAAGATTCATCGAATGTAACATGCATTGATTCTTCAATAGTCATAGTAGACTTATTGAAAATTCTATATGCTTTACTCCTATTTGAGTATCCTAAAAAGATACCCTCATTAGATCTAGGATCAAATTTGTCTAAATTATCTTTTGTGTTTAGAATAAAACACTTACAACCAAATGTTTTAAAGTAAGAGACTTTAGGAATTTTATTAAAAAATAACTCGTAACAAGTCTTCTTTAGTTTAGGTCTTAGAAGAATTCTATTCAAAACATAACAAGCTGTAGCAACAGCTTCAGCCCAAAAATGCTTTGGTAGATTGCTGTCAACAAGCATAGTACGTGCGCATTCTTGCAAAGTCCTATTCTTTCTTTCAACCACACCATTTTGTGGTGAAGCTCTAGGAAATGCAAATGAATGTGTTATACCATTCTTGTTGCAATATTCTGTAAATGTTTCATTTTCAAATTCTCCACCATGATCACTTCTAATAGTGACTATGGTTAGAGATCTTTGATTTTGAACACGTTTACAAAAATGTGCAAATTCTTCAAAAGCATCATTTTTATGTTTTAAAAAGAATGTCCAAGTGAATCTTGAAAAATCATCTACTAAAACAAACACATATCTACTTTTATTTAAAGAAGCAACTCTAGTAGGACCAAATAAATCCATATGAATTAATTCAAGTGGCCTACTTGTAGAGATTACATCTTTTGTTTTAAAAGAGGATTTGATTTGTTTTCCTAGTTGACATGCATCACATAACTTATCCTTTTTAAAGGGTAATTTTGGCAGTCCTTTAACTAGGTTATATTTAGATAATTTTGAGAGATTTTTCATGTTCACATGTCCAAATCTTCTATGCCATAACCAAGATTCATTGTTAGAGGCTATCAAACAAAAATCATTTGAAAAATCAATTACATTCAAACATAATTCATAAATATTGTTTTTGCGACAACCTTGAAAAATAACATTTTCCATAGTAGAATCATAAATTAAGCATGCATCTTTTTCAAAAACTATTTTATAACCTTTATCACACAATTGACTAATACTTAAGAGATGATGCTTTAAACCATTAACTAAAAGCACATTTTCTATAACAGGGTTAGATATTTTACCGACCATGCCAATACCGATGACTTTGCCTTTGTTGTTATCTCCAAAGGTGACGGTTCCTCCATCTAT
Organism: Hemerocallis citrina; assembly: GCA_017893485.1. Taxonomy (NCBI): domain Eukaryota; kingdom Viridiplantae; phylum Streptophyta; class Magnoliopsida; order Asparagales; family Asphodelaceae; genus Hemerocallis; species Hemerocallis citrina. The sequence goes on along the minus strand of CM030363.1, from coordinate 125,701,975 downwards.
ATTCTGAATGGTGGATAGTAAGTTGGCATGCCCTGTCACGTGTTTTGAACATCCGCTGTCTAATATCCAGCGTTCTTTCTTGGGTACCTATAAAACATTTGAGGTAAATATGGTACCCTTTTTATTGGGTCCAAAACATATTAGTTTGGGGGAAACCAAACCCATGAAGAGTTTGATCTTCCTCCATAAGCAGTAATATAATTGGTAGAAGTACATACATTCAGTATATAAGAATTGATATAAGCAATTCTATCATTCTGATTAAGATTAACTGGAATCCATACTAGTTTATTCTGTCCAGTCGACTTACCAGTGTTCCTCAGTCGACTGTTGGTATGTATCAGTCGACTGGTAGATGCACTAGGTCGACTTATAAGAGGTTTTGATCTCGTGGAATAAGATCCACTTTCTCTGGACAGACGACTGGTGGTATGGTTCAGTCGACTTAACCGAACGTTAGTATCACTTTTATCACTTAATTTAACAACCTTTGGTTTTGCAAAGAAATCATATAACTTGTGTGTAACACTAGAAATAGATGCTGACTTAGTCTTACTAGTGTTTAAAACAGGAGATTCTTTTATAGAAGATTTCTTGAAACCAAGTCCAAATTTATGACTAGATGCAACTTGATGATGAAGCATATCGTTTAAATTCTCTTTGCCTTTGTTAAACTTAGATACATTCTTTGAAATCTCTTCATAATTCTTTTTGAGCGTTTCAAGATCAGTATCTAGACTTGCAAGGCGAGAATTTAAGGATTTTACTTCCTTATCAAGGTTAAGATTTTCTTGATTAAGTGTTTGATTCACTTTCTCAAGATTCTTAACTCTAATCTTTTCTTTCTTTAACTCCTGAAATATTTCATTAAATGCATCAAGAAGATCTTCGGAATCATAATCATTACTTACATGCTCTTGTTGTGCAGCCATAAAGCATACATTTGCCACTTCGTTATTTTCATCCGTTTCTTCTTCGGAAGATGAATCGCTATCATCCCATGTGGCTTGATACGCCTTTTTGTTCTTGGCAAATTTGTTCTTTGAATATTTGTCTTTCTTGAAGTTGGATGTTTTTCCCTTGTTCTTTGCATTTTCTACGGGACAGTCCTTCTTCATGTGACCTATTTTATTGCACCTGAAACATGTAGGAGGGTCATTAGAATCTTTACTTTTAGAATGAAACTTACCCTTCTTTAAGAACTTCTTGAATCTCCGAGTGAACATTGCTATTTCTTCTTCATCTTCTTCCTCATCTTCTGAGTCAGTCATGGCTTTAAAAGCCAATGATTTTTTCTTTGTTTGGTGTGATTCAGTATCTTTCTTTCGATCTTCAAGTTGGACCTCATATGCCATGAGATTACCAACAAGATTTTCGAGAGTAAGTGTTGACAAGTCATTCGCCTCTTCTATTGCTGTGGTTTTCTTCTCCCATTCTGGAGTGAGTGCTCGTAGAACTTTTCTGACCATCTCTGCTTGGGTATAAATCTTTCCAAGTGCCACAAGAGAGTTTGTGATGTCTGTGAATCTTGTAATCATTTCAGACACAGTCTCATTGTCCTTCATTCTGAACATTTCAAACCTGTGAACAAGAACAGAAATTTTAGATTCTTTTACTTTATTCGTTCCTTCATGTGTTACCTCGAGTGTATGCCAAATTTGATATGCGGTTGTAGCATTGGATACACGGTTGAATTCTTCCTTCGTCAGTGCACAAAATAAAGCATTCATTGCTTTGGCATTGTTCATAGTCTGACTCTTTTGATCATCATTCCATTGTGCATATGGAATGGTAGGGGCAGTGTATTCCGTCTCTGTCATTTGCCATATCTCGTAGTTGATTGATTGGAGATAGATTCGCATTCGGCACTTCCAATAGTTGTAGTTCGTTCCATCAAATAGTGGTGGCCGTTGTGTAGATTGGCCTTCATGGTACTGATTAGTATTTGATGTAGTTGCCATTGCCTGTAACCTTGCTCTGATACCAAGTGTAGGATCCTGTAGGCTAAGCAACAAACACTAGAGGGGGGGTGAATAGTGTTAATGAAAATAAACTGCGGAATAAAATTATTTTTCTCGGCACAGTCGACTTAGTGGGGAACCAGTCGACTGATATAGCCAAATTAAAAGAAGACTTGAACTCTCGATGTAGTCGACTTATCTAAGAGACAGTCGACTGATAATATCGAATAAAGAAAATATAATAACTCGGTACAGTCGACTTATAGATAACCCAGGCGACTGAAGAAAACAAAGAGTAACAGATACAAGACTGATCAGTCGACTAATACGAAGCTGAGTCGACTGTACAGACTAGATTTGCAGAACTTCAATAAACAAAAGTAAGTGCAAAAACAAGACAACCAATCACAGAGTACACAAGATATATCCTGGTTCGGTCCTCCCGACCTACATCCAGTCCCCAAGCAACCCACTTGAGATTTCCACTATTCTTGAAAAAATACAAGAATACCCTACGGCGTTCAAGACAACAACCTTGTCTAACCCGTAGTCCTTTCTCTCAACCAGAGAAAGCAGACCCACTCTTCAAACAAGAGTGAAAAGACACCGACTCTACAACCAAGAGTCAAAAACACTCTCCAACCGAGAGCAAGAGTACAAGAGGAATTTTACAATCAACCTATAGCCTTGTTGTTGTATGTGTTGATGCACGTGGCTAAAGAATTAGGTTGACTTCTATACTCAGTCCAAAGCGAATTCAATGCTATACTGGACTGAGTGTAGAGAACCAAAGTATGTGAACTTGAAAGCTTTGTTCTTCACAGAAAATCGCTTAAATTTTTCTCAAGAGTGCTCGGGTGTTTTTGTAAGAGATCAAGTGAGTTTTTCTGTTTGAGAAGAAACTCTATATAAAGAGTTTTGAACTTCTGAACGTTGGAAAGCAGTTACATAACTGTCAACCAACGGATCAGACCGTTTGAGTTTGAAAAAGTTTGTTTTTGAAAATCAGAAAACGGTCAAAAAACTCTCGATCAGTCGACTGGGTTGCCATATGAGTCGACTGATCAGAGTTTGAATAATTTTAAACAGTTTCGTACTTATCAGTCGACTGGCATAGGCTTAAGTCGACTGGTACTTAAAAGCTAAAATTCTTCAAACTGTTTTGACTTATTTTGAGGGGTTTTTTTTTTAGAGACACACATTATGAAATTGTTAAGTGTGTGTGTGTGTGTTGACAAGGCTTTACATCAGACTAAAGACTCAACAGGAAAGTACATTACAATGTTTACAAGACACAACAATATAACACATTTGAGCTTGAAGTCTTGAGTCTTGAGTTGAATTGAGTCTTTGATCCTTGTTTTGAGTAAAGTCTTGATCCTTGTCTTGAGCTGTACCCTTGAGAGCTTGTGCATTTGTTCAGCTAGAATTGTCTTTTGATATGTACACTGCATTGTTAGCTGTATAATATAAACACATGTTGCACTGTGTTGTGATCATCAAAATCAAGAATCAACATATATATATATATATATATATATATATATATATATATATATATATATATATATATATATATATATATATATATATTAGGTTTGCCCGTGGGCACGTGCCTACGACACGTCTTCGAAACGATGTAGCAGATGAAAGTAAGTATGATAATGTTAGAAATATAAAAGAAAGAATTAATTGATCTAATATGGAAATAGTGGTAGATGTCAAACAAAAAAAGGAAATTTACATTGCCATAAATAGTGATGTTATCTATATTGCAGGTAGGGGGTGGTATTCGGGCTCACCGGGCCGGGCCGGGTCGAAAACCGGCAGGTTTGGGTTGGGGGGAATCGCGGGCTGGGCCAGGGGAGGAAAGGAGGGGTCCGGACTTGGCCACTGGCCCCTAGCTTGGGGGCCGGGCAGGTTCGTAGCGGGCCGGGCATGTTTTCAATTTTTTTAAAATTTATTTATAAAGATAAAGGAAAAGTGAAATTGTTCACAATTGTCATGAACATATAAATAAAATAGATATTCATAAATTAAATTATTTTTATGAATTACAAAGTTTAATATATAATCAAATAGATTAGTAACATTTCATACAAATTTTATTAAATTACAATATGAGAAAAACATTTGTATTTAGATATCGAGATGACCTCTATTTAGATTGAAGAGAAAACTTTGGATTATTTTCATGCACTTCTACTTAACCTAAATATAGGATCTCATACCGCTAAAATTTTCAATTATTTAAATTACATTATCCAAACTTCATTCTACTAGATGTTCATTCGTCGTTACTTGTTAAGCCATATTGTACTTCATGTAAATCTTGGGTCCTCTCTTCTGCTTTCATCCAATCTTCGGCACATACTAACTTCGCCAAATTCTTTGATGTCAAGCATTTCCTGCTCGGGCTCATTATCCTGCCACCAAGAGAAAAAACACTTTTTGATGCAACGGTTGACATCGCTGTAGTTAGCAAATCTTTAGCCATATGAGAAAGAATAGTAAAATATTCTCATTGGTTTTTTCAAAAATAAAACAGATCTACTACATCTTCAATGTGAGGTTCTGCATTATACAAATTCAACTCATTTGGTGAATTGGTTCTTGGTTTTTATGATTTTATGATATTTAAAACACTAATAGTTGCAAGACTCTTTCCCTTTGATAATATAGAAGAAGAACTAACATTTTGTAATTGTGTAGTGTTAGATGACTAAAGTCTATCGTAACTATCATATAAACTGGTCAAAACATGCTCAAATTTTGTAGTAAAAACTACATGATCAAAATCTTGTATTTCATTGTGTGGAGCATAAGTATAAAAAATCTCAATCAAATTATTTTTTCCCTCTAACTTAATCATGCGATTCATTACACTAGCAGCACAATATAACATAGGAAGTGGATGAAAATATTTTAAAATTTTAATATAAGCAGCATTAACTATTTCTCCAATAAAATGGTCATCCATCAAATCTTTAATTGTTGTCATCATAGTGAGAACTGCAAGTAAAATACCACTAGATGTTGATTTATATGTTTTTGAAAATTATAAAGTAGCATCATTAAAAGGTTCTAAAAATTTATACAAACTATCGGCAAAAAAAAAATTATCATCTAATATACAATCTTGCATAGCCATTGCAACACAAAATTCTCTAAGATTAAAACGATCATGAAGAACAATACCTAATAAATCATAAGTAGAATTCCAACGATGTCTTATTAGGAAAACATTTAAATACAATTCCCCTAAGTTGACAAAAATCATGAAAAAGCTTGATATTTTGGACCACTCAACGTAATAAAATGAACACAATTTCTCACTGCCTCAATTTTTTCGTGTCCATATTTTAGTGCATCTTGTACATAAAGATTTAAAATATGATAATCACACCTAATATGATTTTTTTTTTGGTTCTATAGGATTAAATGTAATTTTCAAACTAGCGATTGCCGTAGTATTATTAGAGGCGTTATCAAAACCAATAGCAAAAACTATATCAAATATATCGAAATTATTACATGCATCCATGATATGTGTGACAATTATTTCACCCTTATGTGGGTACCTAACGAATCCGAAAGAAATTATCCTTTTTTGATGTAGACAATCAAAATCTATCCAATGACATGTTACACACATCATTGGTACGCCGTTCGCTCTTACTCATCCATCCGATGTCAAAGAAACTCTAGTGTTTAGTGATGTTAGTGTTGCTACTAAAAAATTTCTTAACCTCATTGTAAACTAATTTACAATCACTGTTAACTACATTCCTAGCAATTTTTTTTATAATAGAGTTTAATGCAGTTTGAGCAAAAGTTACTAGATTCCTACTTTCACCAAACGAATACAGTAATTCATCTATAATTACTAACTTAGTCATTTCCCTACGAACGATATAGTGATCGTAGCTATGACTATCTACTTGACTGGTCTTAGGGTATATTTTTTGGTGTTTGAAATTGTCCTAGGGATGACAACCGGGCCAGGTTGATCCGCGACCCGCCCGCGACCCACACACACGAACCCAGCTCGCTATAAAGCGGTTTGGGTCCGGGTCAAACCCGTGGGTATACCCGGGTCGACTCGAGTTGTAAAATTCATAAACCTAATCCGCTCAACCCGTTGACCAAGTCAAACCCATCCGCCAACCCGCGGGTCAACCAACGGGTTTGGATCTGTTTGACCCGCGCGAGTCAAACGTTTGACCCGCGCGGGTTAAATGGTCCAAAGCCGTTGGCTAGCTATTTTATTGATTTTTTAAAATATTTATTTCTCCTATAAATACCCCCTTAATTCAATCTAAAATTTCCACACCTTACTCTCTTACTCTCTCTACTCCTACTACTCAATTCAATCTCAATTCAATTAAGTTTTTTCGACAAAGAAGCAAGAAACAAAGAAGTAAAAAATTTCGATCATATCGAATTGTGTTGATTCAACTCTCAACTAAGTCTACTTCAACTCCTCCAACAAAGAAGCTCTCTCTCTCTCTCTTTTTCAAGTTTCAACGACTACCGGATTACCGACTACTCTCAATTTTTATTTTCTCTCTCATTTGTATATTCGATTATCCGTGAAGTACGGTATAAAAATTTCACAACCCTCCTATTGTCTTAAATTTTGTTCTAGTTTTAATTTTTTGTATTATATTTGTTTGTTGGTGTTCCGTTTTTCTCTCTCTCGACCCTTCTATTGTTTTTTAGATTTTAATTTTTAACATCTACCTCATAGATTGTTTTCTATTATTTCACATACACGAGTAAATTTCTAGAAATCTTTTTTTTTCGCATACACTATTACCATGTCTAGATCACGAGGTAGCGGCCGTAGCCAAAGTGGACAAGATTCAATCAATACTTCACGTTGGGCTCCAATAGTCCCACAAATTGAACCCAAATTTACACATAATCTTATGGTAGGAACCCACGATATCCCTACACAAGAAATCGAAGAAGAAATGCATGATATTGACACACAAACACAACAAACCGAACCCACTAGTAGTACAAAATCTAGGGGAGAAACAAGTGAATGGCACAGATTTTATAACTATATTCCCACTGAGAATAATCCGGTGTAGGATATAAGATTTGTAAACATTGTGACAAGAGTTACAAATGGAAGAAGGGTGAGGGAACATGTACAATTAAATGACACATTTTAATTGCACACAAAAATTTAGTACAAGACCAACAAGGCCAACAAAAATCAACCCTAGGACCGGACAAATAGATAGCCAACCCTATGATCCCGAACTTGTTCGTCGGGAAATGACCCGATTAGTTATTAAGGATGAGCTACCTTTTTCCTATTGCGAGAGTAGGAATATAAAGTCTTTCAACCAAAATGCACTGTAACTCTTCGTTTTCGTTTTTCGTATTTTTGTGTATTTTTCTTTTCTTGGTTATTGAACTCTCTCTTGTATTTTTTTCTTTCTTTTCTGGACCGTATATTGGAGTTGTTTTCAATATATATTCATTTATTTCATTTTGAGCTCTTTGTGTTGGTTTTTGTTCGTCTTTGTTTCGTTCTTTGTCAATTATTGTTTTCTTTCATTTGGTTCTTGTCCTCTTTATTTTTTTTGTTCTTGAGTGCTTGTGGTGGCGATTGGTTGCTCATCCTATTACCAATCCTATTGTTTGATCCCTATTAGATTTACCTACGCTAAATTAAACCCCATCATATTTTGAATCCTATTCAATTAATCTATATCAATACCCATTAAACAATCCTATTACTACACCTAATCTGCCCACAATCCAATTACCCAGTAACCCAACTCATATTCTAAACCCTAATCCCCTCATATATATATTTAAACCCCCCCTCTCTCTCCCCCTCACCAAAACCCTAGTCCCCATACAAAACCCCCCGGCCCCCCTTGCCTGCGCCGCACGCCATCCCGCACACCCCAGTCCCGATGCCCTCACCCCCCCTTTTGGCTGCACTCCATCTGGCCATCATCCAACCACCACCATACTCCCTCTCATCCCCTCTCCGACCACTTCTCCCCCCTTGGCTGCCAACCCTCCAAGCCACAAGCCGCCGCAAGTTCATATCTCTCTCTTGTGGGTTCTCTCTTCTCTTGCTTTGAGAAGCGTGCCGTGTGTTCGTGCGTTTGTTTGTGGGTTCATTGCTCTCGATTTTTGAATTCTCTTGTTCATGGATTTTTGTTTGTTGCCCGGGAATCCATTCCCATTATTCTTGGAGTTCGTTTCATATCGGTTAAGGCAAGTAACTTGTACTCCAATTTCTTTGTTTGATACATGTCAAAAATACCACCTATAATGTAGTTGGGTTCTAGAGACAACTCGGGTGTGTATTATCTTTGATGGGTTTTGTCTCTATTGTGAAAACTTGATCATAGTTGTCTCATGACACAATCTTGACATGAATTAACTTAGGTTTTGCCCGTTCTTGATTTGATCATATATGTGGGATTTTTGTGAGAATTTGGGTATTTGTTGGGATCCATGTGATAGACTTGCTTTAGATATGTTAATTACCCTATTTCATGTTGTTTGGACACTTGGTAGACTAGATTTCATGTTTGGTTGTGTTTGAATCAAGTTTCGTTTGAATAATGTTGATTTTGGTTTTTGAGAAAAATATGTATTTTGTCGATGTTCTGTTTAATTGTATTTTAGACCATATTAAAGTCAGAATCTTAATTTCACTATAAAACATGAATTGTAGAGAAATTTGTCTTCTTTCCAACCCCTCTGACCTTGCTCGATTTCGTTTTCGTATGAGTGACTTATGACTGTTTTACTACAGAGGTGTATTATGTTTCTGTAAGGTTTCGGTGCACAAACGCAGCGAAAAGAAATGATAACAGATCCGAAACCCTAACCCATGGATCCGTGTACAAGACATGGCTAATAATGGATAAATAAAATTTTACCTTTCGGAGCTTTACGAAGGCTGAAAGATGGAGGTTGCAATCACCACGCAGCCCTAGTAGCTAGATCCGCGTCTCTAAGGCAGTCCACACGAACGTCCGATCGTCCAACGATCAAGGGAGCCGGTACTAGCCGATGATGCTTGCCTCTCTCTCTCTCTCTCTTTTGCCTCTCAACAGTTGAGCGGCTAGGGTTTTCTGTGGAAAACGGATTTGTCAAAGAACATGCTAATCCAATACATCTCTATGTATTTATAGGGAGAGATAAGAGGTGGGCTTAACCGTAATCAGTTTGGCTTCTGATAAGACCAATCTGATTTGGTTTTATCATTTAAATTCGAATTAACCGTAATCAGTTTGGCTTCTGATAAGACCAATCTGATTTGGTTTTATCATTTAAATTCGAATTATCCTTTAATTAATTAAGTCCAACTCAATTAATTAAATAACTAATTTCGAATCATTTAATTCCGAATTTAAATTAATACTCCTTTTAAACGTTCTAAGTGTGTGACCCTTTAGGTTATTATTACGTTGGCAATAATTTTATTATCTTATAATAAAATTATAAACAATGAGCGGCATCTAGTAATACATCATTGCTACCCAAGTAATAATAATAATTGGTGATTCAATTAAACCTTTCGTGACTAATGTCTCCATGTAATATAATCCTTTTAACCTTGATATTATAGATTAAACTAGAGGCATGGGACGTGTCATCCTCTTAATAATTTAATCTTTATTTTCTTGATCGATGAGTAGACTATTCAAACAAATCAATATTTGAGCATGGCCATGCATTTCATAGTCTCACTCAAACAAGAGGCCGATAATATCGCTCCTAAAATTAGGAGGGTTAAATTCCTTCTAGATCATTCATATTTCTCACACGATTCATAATGAACCCAATACTATCTTTATCATTACCCGATTAAAGATAACTTTTGATAGAATCAAAGTGCATTAATTCTCGTGTAGAAATATAATGATTTCAGGTCAGAGGACCATTACACCATTATCACAGTGAGATTACTTATGACACTTATTAATTCATTCCATGTAGAATCTCACAGTGGGTCTGTCCAGTACAATGTACTCTTACATTTACCTATGTATTGATTTTAGTATCTCTATACTAATGACCCATGAGAGGTGGTCATCAATCAATCAACATACTAGTCTCAATGTATTATTACTGTCCTAATAATAATAATACTCGACTAGGGACATTTAAGATTATTATACTATATATAATCTCATGTTCATATAGTTCGTATTAATAATCTAAGGACATTTATCATGCTAATATTTATAACGCAGTAAATACGAAGCATAATAAATTATTAATATAATCAAAAGAACATAATGTCAATAATACTGATTCCATAATATCATTGTATTGCCTCTAGGGCACCTACACTAACAGTTTCCAGATTTCGTTTCTCGACGATTTTGTTGATTAAATTATTTTGTTACTTGTGATACACATATTATTTTGATCTGAAACTTTGCACAGTATTTCTATACCTATCTAGAGATTACCCAGAATTTTGGTAGATTTTATTGATTAGTTTTATATGTCGTTTTATGCATGTTTACAAAAGTCATACTTACTGTATTTTGCTCGCTGTCCTGTAAAGAATTGTGTTTTCACCCTGATTCCTTTTACTGTATGAAAAATATTTGTGAAATATGAAAATTAGTTTATTTTATCTATTTTCATCTCCCTTTGGCGGATTTGGATTTTGTTTCACGGCTTGCGAGATATTTCAGTTTTCGTACAGCAGTGTTGGGAATTCCAGATTGGCCAAAGTATCGTTTCTTGATGTTTTCTTATTTTTGATGGCTAAACAAATTTTACTGGAATATTATGGAACTTTATATTTTGATTCTAGACATATAGGAGAATACCACAGATTTTTCCTGGATTTATTCGAGAGGCGTTTATGCTGTTTTCCTGACTGTGAATTCGTTTTATTGATTTCTGGCTGAACGTGTTTTCTGGATTCAAATCAATTTTGAGTTATGATTTTGTGAAATACGATATGACTTATTTATATTCGCTGGATTCGGTTGGGAGTCTATTTTTCATATTTTTTGACGGATCCAGATTTGCCTTTCTGTAGAGACGGGATTCACTGTTTTAGTACTGTACTGTCTTTCTGTCATGAATATGAACATATACTGTTTTGCTCGTTTATGTGACTTTATATTATCTATGCACGTTTATTTGTTCTCCTGAACCTAATACTGATTATACCATGTTAGTTTGACACTATTTTGTACACAATCATGTCTGTTTGATGACCATAATAAAAGTAACCAAGCCAGTGTTTAAGGGAAAGATCTAATAGTGGGAAAGCATAGAAATATGAACTTAGAAGGGGGCCCGTGTTTCCCATCTGATTATCTGTTATCTGTTATGAGATCATGCAAGGTTTTGATTATCTGATTCCTGACTACATACTTCCTTATGAGAGAGTGTACTCAGAAGGGGGGCCGTGATTCCCATATGTTACCCAACTACATACTTCTCACGGGATGGTGTACTTGGAGGAGACTTAGTCCTATCTGTTGCATGATCGTCTGTTATCTGTCTGTCTGGATCTGTTATCTGATATCTGTCTGTCTGAACCCTGAGTACACGGCTCTATATGATCCCCTACGAAATCTACAAACGTAATTGTTTTGAATGTAGCAACCATGTGATAAAAGGATGGCACATGAAGTGCTACCTAGTTAGTAATTAATACAAGACTTATAAAAATCTGAATCTGTATGTATCTGAAATCTGAATCTGAATCAGTTATATGTATCTGGCTATCTGTTATCTGATCATCTGATTACTTGTTATCTGTCTGATATTATCACTTGACACCATTATTTGACACTATCTGTATATCCGTCTGCATGCTATTTGACTTTTGACACTTGACACATGTTAGTATACCATGCTAGCTGATTCTGCCGTACTATGCTAGGTCTGTTTCTGCTATTAATTAGATTTGTTTAGTTTCCCCATGTACTTGTATCCTACATTATAAGTGGTCCGTAACTTGCAATTGACGGGTACTTTTTTTCTTTTTCCTTCTCCTGCAAACTACTAATTGCAGATCAGGTTGGTCAGCTGCCAGATGGTATTGGTGAGATGATGTATTAGTACTGGATTTTCTGCTTTATTATTATTATTTATTGTTGCTTGAAGTTGAATAGAATGTACTTGATTACTTGGATATTTATTTGTATTTGGGCGATGTGACCCAGGATATTTGACTCGTTCAGAATTTGGTTATTTGAGATTATTATATTTGGTTTCAAGTACTTTCTGTTGGTATCTTGTTTCAATTATGCATGTATGGTTGTATCTTTTGCTTCTGACTCTGATTATCTTGTGAAGTATTGTGAAGATTCTTGAACAGCTTATGGATGATGAAAATCATTTGTTGGGCTTTTGTTACGTATTCGTATTCCGTATTCTTTTTGGAAAGCGGGGCATGACAAAGTTTTTAGTGGTATCAGAGCTCAGGTTTGGCTAATGTATTAGTTGCCTAATATATTAGACAAGCTAGGCTCGAACTGGGATCGGCTCAACATTTTACCAACCATGCATACATAAATGAATTTATACCAACTCTAATTCTAGATGCTAATTGTTTTTGGTTTTGTGCAGACTATGGCTCGCAGGGGTTCTACTTCTCAGTCGCAGGTTGATCCGATTGAGGCTGTCACTACTGTGCTTGAGCGGCTGATTAATCAGCAGCAAAACCACAGTGATCTTGTGATGACTGCTCTTGAAGCTGCCCGGGTTCAGCCTCCTGTTGCGCCTGTGCAGGCAAATCTTCCGCCTCATCCAGGAACAGTTACAGATTTTATGATGCTGCATCCCAACCATTTTTCCGGCACTCAGACGCCTTTGGAGGCTGAACAGTGGTTGATCCGAACCGAGCGCTTGTTGTTAGCAGCTCGTGTTGCCGAGGCTGATCGGGTGGACGTTGTTTCCATCCAGCTGGTGGATTTGGCTCATATCTGGTGGATGGCCGTGTCTGAGCATCTTGAGAGTCCTATTGCTTGGGCTACTTTTACTCGGGGGTTCTTGGAGAAATTCTTCCCCAGTAGTACTCAAGTTGAGATGGAACAGCAATTCCTAGTCCTAAAACAGGTTAAGTCATTATTCTATTTTGAATTTTGTTACATAATTGTTCATGCAATGTTATAACATGGACTTTCTTGCAACAGGGTTCCAGGTCAGTGGATGAGTACGCAGCTGAGTTTACTAGACTTAGCCACTTTGCTGCCGTTCTTGTGGCAACCGAAGAGGATAGGGCTCGTAAATTCACAAATAGGCTTGAGCAGGATATCAAGAGGCATCTTGTCTCTCTTTGTTTGCATACTTATGCTTAGGCTCTTGAGGCAGCCCGAGCTCAGGAGCAGGCTCATGGCGGTTCGTCTTCGTCTCAGCGGACTGTTCCCACTGCTGTGGCTAGGCCTTCCGTTGGTCCTGTTCGGAGGTTTGGGCATGCCCATCCTGTCAGGGTAGCTCCGTATCCTTCTGCTGGATTTCCGAGGGGCAGTTTATGCGACTTTTGCCAGATCCTGGGCATGAACGCAAGAACTGTTTCCATGCCTCTCGTCGATGCTTTAGGTGTGGTGCTGGTGATCATTCAGTGCGAGACTGCCCACAGTAGCCAGTGGCTCTTCCAGTTAGGGGTCGTGTCCAGCAGGCAGTTCCAGCTCGTGGTCTAGTTAGGCCACCACTTCTTCCTCAGCACCAGATTGTCAGTTAGAGGACCGCTGTTCTGAGGAGAGGTCAGGCTTTCAACTTGACTGCTGCTGATGCTGAGACAGCTGAAGGAGTTGTGGCAGGTATATTTTGTTTTGTTGTTTTGCTGCTTTGTTTCTCTTTTGTTTTCTTTCTTTTGGGCTTGCTTTGCATCTTTATGTTATCTTCCTGCATTGTTGTTTTTTTTCCCCTCACCCTTAACTGTCTATGCTTTCTCCTTGTCTTTGATTCCTTTTAGGTATCATCCTTGTTTGCTCTTTTCCTTCCCATGTTCTTTTTAATTCTGGGACAACCCATTCTTTTGTCTCCTCTCGATTTGTCGCACGCCATCAGTTAGAATGCAGTAACATGTCAGAGGCTTGGAACATTGTGACAGGTGGTGGAGTTATCACTTGTTCCCGGGAGTGCAGGTAATGTCCCGTTGTTATTGGGGATGCAGATTTCAAAGCCAACCTGATTATAATTGGGAATTCAGGATTCGATGTCATTCTCGGTATGGATTGGTTGGGTGAAGCCCATGCCATTATTGATTGCCATGCCAAGAAAGTTGTCTTCAGAATTCCAGATTGAGCAGAATTCGAGTTCCATGTCGGGGAATCTTTCCTTGGCCGAGCAAGGATTGCAGTTGAACAGGTAGATTGTGAGATAGAATTGCACTCAGGCTGTGAGGCTGCGCCTCTAGTAGTTTGTGATTTCTTAGATGTTTTTCCAGGTGAGTTACCTGGCTTACCCCCTGATAGGGAAGTAGAGTTCGGTATTGATGTTCATCCTGGAACAGCACCGATATCGAAGAATCCCTACAGGATGTCACCGGTTGAGCTAGCAGAGCTTAATGTGCAGATTTAGCAGTTGCTTGATTTGGATTTCATCAGACCTAGTATTTTGTCTTGGGGTGCTCCGGTCCTTTTTTTCGACAAGAAGGATGGAGGTCGTCAATTGTGCATGGATTATCGGGAACTAAACAGAGTTACTGTGAAGAATCGGTATCCGTTGCCCAGGATCGATGATTTGTTTGATCAGTTGAGTGGGACTGCTGTTTTCTCGAAGTTGGATCTTCGTTCTGGGTATCACCAAGTCAAGGTGAAGGCTGCAGATATACAGAAGACCACATTCAGGACTAGATACGGGTACTATGAGTATCTTGTAATGCAGTTCGGGGTCACGAACGCGCCGACTGTATTCATGAGTCTTATGAACCGGGTTTTCTCTCAATACTTGGAAATATTTGTGGTGGTCTTCATTGATGATATTTTGGTGTATTCTCGGAATCAGGAAGATCATGCTAAGCATCTTAGAGTGCTTTTGCAGACTTTGAGAGAGAATCAGCTCTATGGGAAACTCAGCAAGTGCAAGTTTTGGCTCGAAAGGGTTTCTTTCTTGGGGCACATTATCTCAGGTGAGGGTGTTTCTGTGGATCCGGCCAAGGTTGAGGCTGTGAAGGATTGGCCTACTCCCAAGTCAGTTTCAGAGGCCAGGAGTTTTCTTGCTTTGGTTGGCTATTATCGGAAGTTTGGTTGGCTACTCCCAAGATTTTTCGAAGATAGCAGGACCGTTGACTAAATTGACTGGGAAGGATCAGAAGTTTTTTTGGTCTGATGAGTGCAATAAGGCTTTTGTTGAGTTGAAGAACAGATTGACATCAGTGCATGTGTTGACTATTCCAGATGGTTCAGGCAGATTTGTAGTTCACTGTGATGCTTCTGGTAAGAGTCTTAGAGCAGTTTTGATGCAGAAGGGCCAAGTCGTTGCGTATGCATCAAGGCAGTTGAGGCCGCATGAGAAGAACTATTCAACTCATGAGTTGGAGTTAGCAGCAGTGATCCATGCTTTAAAGCTGTGGAGACATTTTTTACTTGGAGACCGAGTGGAGATCTTTACAAACCTCAAAAATCTCAAGTACGTCTTCACCCAGAAGGAGTTAGACATGAGGCAAAGGCGTTGGTTGGAACTTATAGCCGATTATGACATCAGTTTGCAATACCATCCTGGTAAAGTAAACTTGGTGCCTGATGCTTTGAGAAGAAGACCAGCAGTTATGTTTCTTACTCAGCAGAGTGATCTCATTGAGCAGATGAGGAGGTTGGAGCTGGATGTTGTGTTGCCGAGTTCTTGTCGGAGTTGTTTGGCGCTCCAGCTTCAGTCGTCTCTTGTTGATCTGATTAAGGAGGCATAGGCTGGTGATGCACAGTTGCAGGGTTTTCGAGCTGAGGTTGAGTCTGGGTCCAGAACGGACATGGTGATTCATGCTAATGGTTCGCTTCGTTTTGGTTCCCAGTTGTGTGTCCCTAAGGGTGAAGTTCGTTAGGGGTTGCTTGAGGAAGCTCATCAGTCTTCGTATTCTATCCATCCTGGCGGTACTAAGATGTATCGGGATTTGAAGCTTCATTTCTGGTTGTATGGTATGAAGAGGGCTGTGGATCGGTTTGTTGCTCAGTGTTTGATCTGTCAGCAGGTTAAGGCAAAGCATCAGAGAACCGCTGGACTTCTTCAACCGCTTCCTATTCCAGAGTGGAAGTGGGAACATATCACCATGGATTTTGTGACTGCTTTGCCGAGGAGTCCGAAGGGTCACAATGCTATTTGGGTGATTGTTGACCGTTTGACGAAGAGTGCTCACTTCATTCCTTTTCGTATTGGTCAGTCTACTGAGAGCCTTTCTGAGAGGTACATACAAGAGATTGTTAGACTTCATGGGGTTCCAGTCAGTATTGTATCCGACAGGGATACGAGATTCAGATCTCAGTTTTGGGAGAGTCTTCAGAACAGTTTAGGGAGAAAATTAAAGTACAGTATAGCTTTTCATTCCCAGACTGATGGACAGGCAGAGCGGACTATACAGATTCTTGAGGACATGTTGAGGTCCTGCATGCTTCAGTTTGGTGGGTCTTGGGAGGATCATTTGCATCTTGTGGAGTTCTCGTACAATAACAGCTTTCAAGCCAGTATTAAAGCTGCTCCGTTCGAGGCACTCAATGGGCGGAAGTGTAGATTGCCAGTGTGCTGGGATGATGTTGGCAAAAGGTAGTTGTTGGGTCCAGAGTTGGTCAGCAAGATAGTGGATGCAGTGGTATAGATCAGGAAGCACTTGTAGGCAGCTCAGGACAGGCAGAAGCGATGGGCTGATGTTCATCGTAGGGCTTTGGAATTTGTTGTTGGTGACCATGTTTTCCTTAAAATATCGCCGTGGTGCGGTGTCATTCGGTTCGGTGGCGGCGGCAAGCTTAGCCCAAGGTTTATTGGACCGTTTGAGATTTTGGAGCGAGTAGGCAAGGTGGCCTATCGTCTTGCATTGCTGCCAGCTTTATCAGGAGTGCACGATGTTTTCCATGTCTCACAACTCAGGAGGTATATCTGAGATGAGAGCCACGTGATCTACTATTCTGAGTTGACCGTTCGGCCGGATCTGACTTGTGAGATTCCGCCAGTTGCTATTGTGGATCGGCGGGAGAAAGTGCTTAAGAACAAGGTCATCAAGCTGGTTCGTGTTGCTTGGAATCCTCACTCGCCTGGTGAGTCGACTTGGGAGTTGGAGGAGTAAATTCAGCAGAAGTTTCCTCACTTGTTTGAGTAGTTTGTTTTGGTTTTGCTTGGTCTTTTTCTTTTTGTTTTTGGGGTTATCCTATGTATCTTTCTTTTGTTTCAAGGACGAAATTTTTCTGTTAGGTGGGTAGGACTGTAACCCCTGTTTTTCATTTTATGTATTTTGGAGTGTATTTTTCATTTTTGTGTATTTTGGAGTGTATTTTTCATTTTATGTATTTTTCATTTTTGTGTATTTTTTCTCTCTTGTATTTTTCTGAATCGTATATTTGATTTGTTTTCAATATATATTCATTTTATTTCATTTTGAGCTCCTTGTGTGGTTTGATCGTCGTTTTTGTTCATTTTCGTCATTTTGGTTTCTTTTCTTCATTTTTGGCCTCATTATCTTCATTATATTTTTTCCATGGTGTTGTGATGGTATTTTGGTGGTGTTTTCCCAAACCTATGATTTTTGACTCATAATTAGATTTTTCAAGGACCATAGAATTCACTATAAATTGTATTCCTATTTGAAATTGACCCAATACCCATTATCCATTTGTATACCTATTACTACATACTAATACCCAAAACCCATTAACCCACATTTAACCCCATTTATATAACCCCTAACAACTTAAACCCTAACCATAATCCCTAATCTCTCCCTCTCCTCCTTAATCCCGACCCCCTTGCTCCTTGTGTGCTCCCGGCTGATTCAACCCCACACAGCCCCGACAACCACATCTCCCCACACCCGGCCACAACTTCCCTCTCCACTTTCGGCCATCTCCCAAACCCGAGGTCTCCCCCTCCTTGTTTGCCGACACCACCAAGAACCAAAACACCATCAACCATCATCCATCTCTTCTTTTGGTGTTTCTTCAAGTGGGTATTCTCCACTTTGTTCGTTGCATCGAGGGTTTTGTTCGTAAGGAGTTTTTGTTCGTGGGTTTGCTTGGATTCGCATTTGGAGAGGATTCGTTCGTGGGTTTTGCTCCTAGAACAATTTGCATCGTGTTCATCTCCATAACAAGGCAAGTAACTTGTACTACAATTCATTAGGTTGATACAAGTCAAAAAGTTCACATCTAGTGTAGTTGGGTCTAGAGACAACCAAAATTTGTGTTTTCCTTGATGGGTTTTGTCTCTATTGTGTTAATTTGGCCATAGATGACTTATGACACCAATTTTGATAGGAAATAAACTAGGTTATGCCCAAAACTTGATTTTGATGCATGTATGTGATTATTTGCATGAATTGTGTTTGATTGAATGCCCATATGAAAATAATAGGTGTGGACATGTTAGTAACCCTAAATCATGATGTTTAGATGATTGGTAGGTTGTATTTCAAGTTTGGATGTGTTTGGTTCAATATTGTGAAAGTTATGATGTTCTTGATTAGAGGTGTGAAATCTGTATTTGCTGCTTGTTCTGTTTTGATTGCTGTTTTCGTCCATACTACAATCAGTATTTGAATTCCAAAATACAATATGGATTTTAGATAATTTTATCTATTTTCAAACCCCACTAGTTTTACTTGATTTGGATTTCGTATGACTGAGATATGAAGGTTTTGGTACAGACGTGTCGAACAATTCCAGATTCTGTTTTGGGTTAGTTTTGTTAACAAACTATTTTCAAGAACTATTGTATACATAATATCTTGAACTAATATTTTGCTCAGTGTTTTCTTATGATATTAGGGACTACCCAGATTTTTGATGGATTTTAAAGACAAGTTTTGTGTGGTGTTTCATATTCTTTTCTAAAATATACTCATGTTGTAAATTGCGCGCTGTTCAGTATAGAACTCTGTTTTCACTATAATTCCTTATACTGTATGAAAATTCTTTGTGAAATATGAAAGTTAGTAAAATCTATCTATTTTCATATCCCTTTGGCAGAATTTGATTTCGATTCACTGGTTGCGAGATATCCTAGTTTTCGTACAGCAGTGTTGAGATTTCCAGATTCGTTAAACTCTGTTTTCTTGTTGCTTTGGTATTTTTGATGGCTGATCTATACTTACTGGAATATTATGAAATTTGTTATTTTCACTCTAGACATATAGGGAATTACCCCAGATTTTTCGTGGATTTATTCAAAGTGTTTTTATGCTGTTTTCATGCTATTGAATTCGGTTTCCTGATTTCTGATTGAACATGTTTTCTGTCTTCGAACTTGTTTTGAGTTAAGATGTTGTGAATTACTATATGACTTAACTATACTCGTTGGATTCGTGTGGATGTCTAGTTTCCATTTCCTTCTACGGATCTAGGTTTGCATTTCTGTAGAGTTCAAAATTACTGTTTTAGTACTGATTGGTCTTACTGTCCTGATTATGAACATAGGCTATTTTGCTCGTATATGTGAATGTATATTATCCATGCATGCTGATTTGTTTCCCTGAACCTAAACCTGAGTATACCATGTTAGTTTGACATTACTTCGCACACACTCATGCCTGTTGATGACCATAATAATAAAAGTAACTAAGCCGGGGTTAAGGGAAGATCTAGTAGTGGAAAATATAGAAACGTGTACTTGGAAGAGGACTTGTGTTCTGCCTGCCTGTTACGTGTTCATGACTACATGATTCACGATCCTGTTTACCAGTACCCGATTGCATGCTTCCCCATAGGAAGGTGTTCTCGAAAGATAACCACTAGGTTATACCTGTTTTCTATACCTGACTGCATTACTTCCCTTAGGAAGGTGTACTCGGAAGAGAACCACTAGCTTCTACCTGTTCCTGTTTCCTGTACCTAAGTACATTGTCCTATGAACTCCACTATGAAATTTTACTAAGCAAAACTGTTTTGTTGTAGCAACCATGTAGGTGGGCTGCATGAAGTGCTACATAGATAGTAAAATAACAAGATTAGACTTGACTTAACATGATACCTGATACCTGTTACATATTTACCTGATTACCTGATCACCTGATAATTGATACATGTTTACCTGTTACCTGTTTACTTGACACTTGACATATGTTACCTGTACCTGTTAGTATATCATGTTGCTAGTTAGTTTCCCCATGTGCTTGTATCCTACATTATTTGTGACCCGCGACTTGCAATTGACGGGTACTTGTTTTCTTCTTTTCCCATTTTCCTGCAAATTTACTATTGCAGATCAGGATGGTCAGTTGCCAGAAGGTATTTGCGAGATGATGTTTTAGTACTGGAGTTTCTGCTTTATTATTATTATTTTCATTATTGTCTGAACTTGAATAAAAGTGTATTTGGTTTATTTGAATATTATTTGTGTTTGGACGATGTGACCCAGGATATTTGTTTTTCTCCAGACTCTGATTTATTTGAGAATATTGTATTTGGTTTTAAGTAAATTCCTGTTGGTAATTTGTTACAAGTATTCATGAATGGTTGTGCCTTTTTTGCTTCCGACTCTGATTATTCCTGTGATGTGTTGCAAAGATTCTTGAAACAGCTTATGGATGATGAAAATCATTCGCTGGGCTTTTGTTACGTACTCGTATTCCGTATTTTTGGAAAGCGGGGCGTGACAGGGTTTTTAGTGGTATCAGAGTACCAGGTTTGGCTAATGTATTAGTTGCCTAATATATTAGACAAGCTTGGCTCGAACTAGGATCTGCACAACACTTCACCAACCATTCATGCATAAATAGAACATAATACCAACTCAAATTCTGGATGCTAATTGTTTTTGGAGCCAGAAGACTCCATCTCAACTACTAGAGGCGCAACTGAGCATCTTGGTGATACTCTCGTAGTTCAGGATTTCATGGATGTTTTTCCGGATGAGTTGCCTGGCTTACCCCCTGATAGGGAAGTGGAATTCGGTATTGATGTTCAGCCTGGAACAGAACCGATATCAAAGAGTCCCTACAGGATGGCATCAGTTGAGCTGGTAGAGCTTAGGGTGCAGATTCAGCAGTTGCTTGATTTGGGTTTCATCAGACCTAGTGTTTCGCCTTGGGGTGCTCCGGTCCTTTTTTTTATAAGAAGGATGGAAGTCGTCGTATGTGCATGGATTATCGAGAGCTGAACAGAGTTACTGTGAAGAATCGGTATCCGTTGCCCAGGATTGATGATTTGTTTGATCAGCTGAGGGGGGCTGCTGTTTTCTCGAAGTTGGATCTTCGTTCTGGATATCACCAAGTCAAGGTGAAGGCTGCAGATATACAGAAGATTGCTTTTAGGACTAGATACGGGCACTATGAGTATCTTGTGATGCCGTTCGGGGTCACGAACGCGCCGGCTGTATTCATGAGTCTTATGAACCGGGTGTTCTATCAGTTCTTGGATAAGTTCGTGGTGGTCTTCATTGATGATATTTTGGTGTATTCTCGGAATCGGGAAGATCATGCTGAGCATCTTAGAGTGCTTCTGCAGACTTTGAGAGAGAATCAGCTCTATGGAAAACTGACCAAGTGCGAGTTTTTGCTCGACAAGATTTCTTTCTTGGGGCACATTGTTTCTGGCGATGGTATTTCTGTGGATCCTACCAAGATTGAGGCTGTGAAGGATTGGCCTATTCCCAAGTCAGTTTCAGAATTCAGGAGTTTTCTTGGTTTGGCTGGCTATTATCAGAAGTTCGTCCAGGATTTTTCGAAGATAGCAGGACCTTTGACTAAATTGACTGGGAAGGATCAGAAGTTTTGTTGGTCTGATGAGTGCAATGAGGCTTTTGTTGAGTTGAAGAACAGATTGACGTCAGCGCCTGTGTTGACTATTCCAAATGGTTCAGGCGGATTTGTGGTTCACTGTGATCCTTCTGGTAAGGGTCTTGGAGCAGTTCTTATGCAGAAGGCTCGTGTTGTTGCGTATGTATCGAGGCAGTTGAGGCCGCATGAGAAGAACTATCCTACTCATGACTTGGAGTTAGCGGCAGTGATTTATGCTTTGAAGTTGTGGAGACATTATTTACTTGGAGACCGAGTGGAGATCCTTACAGACCACAAAAGTCTCAAGTACGTCTTCACCCAGAAGGAGTTAAACATGAGGCAAAGGCGTTGGTTGGAACTTATGGCTAATTATGACATCAGTTTGCAATACCATCCTGGTAAAGTAAACTTGGTGCCTAATGCTTTAAGCAGGAGACCGGCAGTTATGTTTTTTACTCAGCAGAGAGATCTCATTGAGCAGATGAGGAGGTTGGAGCTTGATGTTATGTTGCCGAGTTCTGGTCAGAGTTGTTTGGCGCTCCAGCTGTAGTCGTCTCTTGTTGAGCAGATTAAAGAGGCGCAGGCTAGTGATGCGCAGTTGCAGAAATTTCGAGCTGAGGTTGAGTCTGTGTCCTGGACGGATATGGTTATTCATTCAGATGGTTGTCTTCGTTTTGGTTCCCGGTTATGTGTCCCGGAAGGTGAAGTTCGTCAGAGGCTGCTTGAGGAAGCCCATCAGTATTCGTATTCTATCCATCTCGGCGGTACTAAGATGTATCGGAATTTGAAGCTTCGTTTCTGGTGGCAGGGTATGAAAAGGGCTGTGGCTCAGTTTTTTGCTCAGTGTTTGATCTGCCAGTAGGTTAACGCAGAGCATTAGAGAACCGGTGGACTTCTTCAACCGCTTCTATTCCAGAGTGGAAGTGGGAACATATCACCATGGATTTTTTGACTGCTTTGCCGAGGAGTCCGAAGGGTCACAATGCTATTTGGGTGATTGTTGACCGTTTGACGAAGAGTGCTCACTTCATTCCTTTTCGTGTCGGTCAGTCTACTGAGAGCCTTGCTGAGAGGTACATGCAAGAGATTGTTAGACTTCATGGGGTTCCAGTCAGTATTGTATTCGACAGGGATATGAGATTCAGATCTCAGTTTTGGGAGAGTCTTCAGAACAGTTTTGGGAGATTAATTAGATTTGTTTAGTTTCCTTATGTACTTGTATCCTACATTATAAGTGACCCGTAACTTTCAATTAACGGGTACTTGTTTTCTTTTTCCTTCTCCTGCAAACTACTAATTGCAGATCAGATTGGTCAGCTGCCAGATGGTATTTGCGAGATGATATATTAGTGCTGGATTTTCTGCTTTATTATTATTATTATTATTATTTGTTTCTTGAACTTGATTACTTGGATATTTATTTGTATTTAGGTGATGTGACCCAGGATATTTGACTCATTCAGAATTTGGTTATTTTAGATCATTATATTTGGTTTCAAGTAATTTCTGTTGGTATCTTGTTTCAATTATGCATGTCTGGTTGTATCTTTTGCTTTTGACTCTGATTATCTTGTGAAATGTTGTAAAGATTCTTGAATAGCTTATGGATGATGAAAATCATTCGCTGGGCTTTTGTTACGTATCCATATTCCGTATTCTTTTTGGGAAGCGGGGCGTGACATGCACTAAATCCACATTTTAGAAGAATTCCTAGAAACACACTAAAGTCTGATTGTTTTAAACTTCACAACGAAATGTGAGACGCTTTAATTGTACTCTTGTATTCTTTAACTTATAGAGTATCGTTAACTTCCGATTGTTGGAAAGGTTGTAACGATATTCCGATGATGGACTTAATTTGTCATTGGAAAGATAGTGATTAGATGACTCAAAAGATAATCATCTCACTTGCGGCTTTGCCATATCCCTATAGTGGACTAGTTATTGCAACACGTAGTTTAGAAGTTTGTGATTTATATTATATTCGTGATAAAATTTTTACTATTAATTTTGATAATGCATCTAACAACAATACTTCGATTAGTACATTAGAAACACAATTAGCTCCTCCATGTAAGAAATTTTTTCTTGTTAGATGTGCGTGTTATATTTTAAATTTATGTGTACAAGATACATTGAAAGTAGCTGATTCATATATAATTCCAATTATAAATTGTGTACATTTTATTGCTTTGATTGGTCCTATGCTTTAAGAATTTAAAGTATGGTGTAAAGCTAAGGGAATACATTTTAGAAAATTTCCTAAAGATGCTAAACACTGATGGAACTCTACTTTCGATTTACTAAATGATGTTACTCAATACAAAAATATTATAAACGTTTTTGTCTTGCAAAAAACATAGAAAATTTTCAAATGACTCCCCAATCATGGTATTTTGCAGAATCTTTATTACGATTTTTGGAACCTTTTAATACCGCAACTTTGAAGTTTTCTACATCTTATGATTCTACTTCTAGTAGTATTTTTATTTGAATCATTACTATGATGCAAACTTTTCAAGAAATGATTTCAGACGAATACATTGGCCATATTATTGTTCCCGGTTATACGAAAATTTTGAAGTATTTTAATCCCCCTCCTATGTTGTATTGTATTACTACTGTTATGGATCCTCGTATCAAATTAGCGGGTATGAAGAGTTTGATTGAAATGTATTTTACTTTACTTGAAGATGAATTTGAAATTGATTGCGATACATTTTTAACTAGCTTTAAATCGACATTGAATAACTTGTATGATTATTATGAAAGAATTTTTGTATCTAGTAGCACAACTATTATAGTTACTTCTTCTTCTTCTACTTCTAGAGGTAATGATAATAGTACATTAGAAGATGCCACTTTTAATTTACTTGCTCGTATTCAACCAGAAAAC
Source organism: Hemerocallis citrina (assembly GCA_017893485.1). Classification (NCBI taxonomy): domain Eukaryota; kingdom Viridiplantae; phylum Streptophyta; class Magnoliopsida; order Asparagales; family Asphodelaceae; genus Hemerocallis; species Hemerocallis citrina. The sequence goes on along the minus strand of CM030363.1, from coordinate 125,677,236 downwards.
CTAGGACTAATGCACCTAATGAATTAAATTGGTATTATCAACAAGATAATGAGAGTTCTAGTACTAAGATTGAAGTGCTACAATGGTGGAAAGAATATGAAAATATTTTTCCTATTCTTTCACATATGGCTAGAGATCTACTAACTCCTCTTGTTTCCACAGTTGCTTACGAGAGTGCTTTTTCTTCAAGTGATAGAGTTCTAACAGATTACAGGAATCGCTTGAAGCAGGATTCGTTAGAGATGCTCGTGTGCACTGAAGATTGGATGAAAGCTTAAGACAGGGCTCAAGGAAAATCGGCATCTATATCAACAAGTTGAAGCAACTCCCCTAAAGTCCAACAACAAGATTAGATAATTTAGGGCAATGAGATCCTAGGTTTAGGTTAAGTAGAGGTGCATAACAGTAGTCCAATGCTCTCTCTTCAATCTAACTCTAGGCTATCTCGAACTCTAGATTGTCGTCTCAAAATGTAATTGGAGAGATTTGTATATTTATTTAACAACATTTATATGTAAAAAAATTTTAAAATTTTTATAGAAGCTGAAATTAATAAATATATACATTTTTTTAATTCTTAATCTCTTATCTTTGTTGTACAATTATTATTTATTTATTTAGGTTAAAAGAGAGGTGAAAAAAAACTTGTATTTGTAAATTGTTTGTAAAAAAACTTGTAAAAAATTCATAGTAGTTGAAATGAATAATCAATAATATATGCATTTTTTCACTTTTATACAGTTATACTTGTTATTTTTTTTAAAAAATTGAAGTTGTTTAAAAAAAAGGATCAACCCGCAACCCGGCCCGACCCTAAATGGGTTCAACCCTAACGGGTTCGTAGGTCGACTAGGTCGACATTTCCAATTTTGAACCCGGCCCGGACTAGCCCAAGTTAGGCCTCAACCCGCCCGGGTCCGACCCGACCCGGCCCGGTCGACCTGAATGCCAACCCTAGATTGTCCATAGAAATTTTGGGTTGACATTTATTTAAGTGACGTTAATGTGTACACGTTCCTGATCTTATTTTAAACTTATAGGGTGTTTGACATTTCTTACAAATTTTTGGTCCTACACTCTGATCATTTTGTGAAGGGACATAGTCAAAATATTTGTGTACTTCGGAAGTGTTCCCTCTTGTTTTACTAGAGGACCTTGTTCCGATGGTTGTGGTTCTATGTCTTTTATTTCTACCTGATCCATGTGTGTCATGAAAATTGGGAATACTATCATAATTTATAAGTGTTTCTTCACTATCTACATATGAATTGGAATGGAAGGAATGCGATGACTACTAGTGGACTCTTGGCTACTATGTCTACCTCGTGATCGGTTAAATGCTATCTAAACTAGGGTATGTATGTTTGGAATATAAAAAAAATTAATTCTAGTGTATCTTCTAAAAATTAATTTCTGTGTATGTTTTAAAATTTAATTCAACAAAACAAATAAAGACAGATAAACTAGTCCATGTTATAGAAAATGATTCTACAAAACAAATAAAGTTAAATAAAATTCTTCTATTAATATGTGTATGTTAATAAATAAAATATAAAAATTAAGAAGAAATATTTCAATAAAACAATAACATTTAAATGAATAACTATTGCATGTTAACCAAATAAAAAAAAATCTAAAAAGAAGAAGAAGAAGAAGTACAACAAAACACAATCTAATTAAGAGAAATAAATGAGAGAATAATCAACAATGCTAATTCTAAAAATTATACAAATATAAAAATACCATATGAGTATAGAATGTAGATTGAAGAATGAAGGTAGAGAGAGTTGAGAGCTTGTAGTGTTGTTGTTGATGTTGTTGAATGTTGTTGGATGTTGTTGATGTTGATCCTTGCAAGAGAGTAGTTGAATGTTATTGATTGCTGTTGATTTGTTGAGAGAGTTGAGAGATAATAGAGAGAGGTGAGTGAAATTTTGAAGATAATTGAATGAAATGAGTTTGTATATATATAAAATAATTTTAAAAAAATTTTCTAAAATACCCCCAAAAACTAGCGTGTATAGATCCGTGAGGGGTATTTTAGTAATTACACAAACCCAATTTATAAAAAAAATCCGGGATTTTTATATATATAAAAAAAAGGCCAATGGTCGGCCCACGGACCAGGCCGGTTCAACCCTATCCGGGACTAAACCGAGTTTTTTGGGAAATTCGGATGATTTGACCAGACAGGTTTGTTTTTGAGGGTTGGCCCCAGTTCATCCCAGGTTTGGGAAGGCCGGGCCGGGTCACAGACCGAGTGGGCCAGGCCAGGCCGGTCCCGGGCTAGCCCAACCCTAATGTCAGCCCTAATTGCAGGAAGTAGTGAGAAGCCAGACATATGTTGTTGTTTAGTTCTGATGAAGAATGTGCTCTGTATATCAAAGAATTTTTTTTTGATGATTAACTTTGGTGTTCTTAGTGTATTCTACTATCAGATATAAATATATTCCCTGAGATGTACACTATAATAATGTTCATGTATAATAATGGATACATTTACTTTCCAACATTTCAGATGCATGAATCTAAAACTTCCATCATGGAGTTTATGTAGCTCAAGTTTGAATAGTACGACAACATTTAGTTGTAAATAAAAGTCCATGTTTGAATAATTATAAATAAGGGTGTAAAATCAAACTTCTTAGAACTATGACGACCCAAAATGATGACATTTAACTTTTGAGGAGATATTTACTAACTTTAGAGGTTGAATTCTACCAAAGTGAATATTCATTTAAATCTTCCATTGCACTTGAAATCAATCGGGAAACTCAAGTGAAGTTTTCTACATAAGCAATAAAAAAAGCATAAAAAATCTGAAAAATCCGGAAATTTACAAACCTGAAATATGAAAATCTAAACTTCTGGTTAGAGAGAAAGAGAGAGAAAGAGAGAGAGAGAGAGAGAGAGAGAGAGAGATTTAAATCTTAAATTGCATTTGAAATCAATCAGGGAACTCAGTGAAATTTTCTACATGAGCAATCCAAATAAGCAAAAAAAATCTGAAAATTTGGAAACTTACAAACCTAAAATTTGAAAAATCTAAATTCCTGGGCAGGCACGTACACACACACACACACACACACACACACACACACACACACAGAGAGAGAGAGAGAGAGAGAGAGAGAGAGAGAGAGAGAGAGTATAATAAAGTAAGGATGAAGTTTTGTTTTGGGGGCAAAAAGTTTAATTTTTGGGGGAAAACTTTTGGAGGAAAAATGTCTTTTGGGAGAATGAATGTGAGCCATTAATTTTGTTTCAATTGAAGGAGAGCCACATGATATCTTCTTTTTCAAATTTGCTTGTGATATATATATATATATAACTTCTACTATTATAATTAAAGAGTTAAAGAAGGGATTTTTTTGTTGTTGTTGAAGAAATAAAAAAGGTGTGTTTTGTATAAAACAACCACATACTAATCACAACTACGTTTTTTTAAGGCTAAATTTTACAAAACCACCACCAGTTTAAGCGGTTTGACACACCACTTTTATTTTCGTCATTAATGGGCCACCCTCATCAAACTTTTTTGAAATACACCTGCATTTTTTATAACTCTATTAATTTGGAAGTGAAAAGTCATAAATACCCTTGTCTTAACCCATCCTAACTTTGTCGCTTACTATTGATTGTTAGATCCATCTAAAACAAATAAAAAGAGAGAAAAAAAGAAAAAAGAAAAAATAAGGGAGATAAGACGAAAACCAAATTCACAATTACCTTCTATCACTTTCATCTTCTTCATTACAGCTAAAAAAAATAAATCCGATAAATGGTTAGAGTAAAGCAAAATAGAAATATATATTTAGAGTAAAATCAATTAATGTTTAGACTCAAAAAATTGTGTAAACCATCACGTGATCCCATAGGACCAAGTTAATTGCTAGGGGTGATTTATTGACTAACATTTGTAACGGATGGAGCCCCATTGATTATGGAAATAAAAGAGATGGGTTATCTATCAAACACCCTAAATTGATGGTGGTTTTGTGGAATTTAGCCTTCTATCAATGAAGTAAGCTATACAAACATTTACTATGTACTTGTTGCAGCTTATTTTGGTGTGAGAGCAAACATATAATGAGTTAATATTTGATGGAAACTACTAAAAATCTGACCTTTGATCATTTTCATGAAAAGTAGTTGGAGCTCATGAGATTGAATCTGGATCGTTGATTGTACACCGTGATCTAAATTCGACGGATGTTGACGCGGTCGATGGACCAGCAAAAAGCCTAAAACACCGGGAGTGGCCCCTGTAGCACCCCGAATTTCCAATATAATATCTCAGAAATACATAGCACAATTCTAGAATCAACTTCAATGTAATCATAAACATAGCAACCAAATACAGGGGAAATTTAAACTTTTTATTACATCAATTGTTTACAAAGTACATAGAAAAATAAAACACCTTGAATTACAAATTCTTTCTTTTAAAACACATTCTTTTACAATTTACATAAGACATATATCATTCTACCATATGCATCCAAATCCCAAGCTAAAGGCACCTACCTGTAAAACATGAGGCTAGAGATAACCCTAACCTCCAAAACTACAGGGGTCAGCCATAACGGTGTGAGTGACATAAAAATAAATGCAACATAAATAAAACACGAAACATAGAATCGTAAACAACATGTATTAATAGCAAGAATAAAATGAAATAAGGAATAACAATAAGTGCAACATGAAAATATCAAGTGAACTAGTTTAAGTGTCAAGTGTAGAAAACATGAAAACACATGCATGAAACCATGTTAAGAAAACATCAAAACTATATGCTGACTCTCTAATGCATACTTGTCGGATTCTATGCATCCCATACTACATAGGTCCGGTGCAAGCCCTTATCGTTCTCCATTTGATAGGGTTTAATTCCTCGTTATGCAACTGATCCTACTACTATGACTACTATGAGATTTAGACATTCTGCAAGTATTGGTTCTCGCCCTTGGAATACTGGAGGCCAATCCCACTCCGCAGATCATTATGTGGCCCTTACGTCCATCGTCCTGGAATACTGTGGCGATTGCCTCACTCCGCAGGTCATCCTGGAACCCTCATTGCACAAAAATCCCATGAGCGTCGCTCTCGTTCTCGAAATACTGGAGATTAATCCCACTCTGCAGATTATTCTATGGCCCATACGTCCATCGTCCCGGAATACTGGGGAATATCTCACTCCTTGGATCATCCTGGAGTCCATAACTCACGTTTGCACTCATTTCATCATATCGCCATCTAGTGCCTATCCTTATCTTTTAAGTTATTTAATTAATTACGAATATCCTAGAGTTGGTGTACCCTACCGGACTTAACTCAACTGATCAACAACAAAGCACAACTGGCCAAACCACAAAAATCTCAACTGCCGGTATCTAGGATCCCACACACCCTCTAGAGATTCACAACTTAACCATCAACACAAAATAAATCTTTCATTTTAATCATTTCATTTCATTGTTAACTTACTCACAGTGAGATTCATTCAATCAACGCTAATTCGAATCACATTTGTAATCAACCAAAGACTACATAATTTAGTTCAGAAATATGGAACATCACATTGTTTTAAAGGTGTTATTCATATTCAATAATCAGTAGAGAAAACTTGTGAGGGATCAGCTTGTTCTATCCCTGATTTGCATGCAGTTGAACATCATCAGGTCAGAGCATACCTATTTTGTATGTAGGCATATTATAACTTGACATGGTTTGTTTATCTGGGACATAGCTAACAGGCCATAATACAATTGCACACCTGGGACATAGCTAACAGGCCATAATACAATTGCACACCTACAAACTGAATTTGGGCTGGGGCTCATAGAAGTAATCTGCTTAATCAATCTCAGCTTCTTGTACTAAATATTACCTAGCCAGGGACCAACATACTGATATAATATAGGGACTAAATAATGCTAATAGGGACTAGTATATTCATTCATTTATATGGTTTGTATATGAATATATATATATATATATAAGATCTGTTGCAGTTCTCTTTACTGAGATGTTTATAATTGATATAGAAAAATCTTTTTTTTTCAATGAGACTAAGCACACATAGAATGTAGAAACCCCTTTCCCTGATTTGAAACATATGAGTAAATACATATGATAACTGATATATATGGAAAACCCCCTTTTTACTAATATGAAATATACATATATGTAACTGATATATAGGAAAACTCCTTTCACTGATCAAAGTATATGAGTATGTTTATGATATAGAAAGAAATTCCCTTTTACTGATATAAGGTATCTGTGTGTATATATATAAGGTATAGAAAACCCTTTTTCTGAATGACACATGTGTGTGTATGTATGATATAGAAAAGCTCTTTTTCCGAAACGAGGCATTTTTGTATATGTAACATATATAGAAAAACTCTTTGTACTGAATGAAAAATATGTAGGATGTAGAAGATGGTCTTTAATTGAAATGAAACATATGCATATATAAAAGATGGCCTTTTATTGAATTGAAGCATACGCAACTTTATGAAATTAGGTGGACTGAGAGTTTCTTCAAAGTGATGACATGTATATATATATATATATATATATATATATATATATATATATATATATATATATATATATATTAGTAAATTCATAGAGAAAAAAGTTCACTACCTATAAGTTATATGCAGGATATATATGATATAGAGAATTCCTTCTTTACTGAGTTGAAGTATATGGGTGTATATATATGATATAGGAAAATCTATCTTTACTGAGTTGAAGTATATATGCAGGATATATAGAAAATCTCTCTTTTACTGAGTTGAAGTACATATGTAGGTTGTAAAAAAGATGAACCATATGCCAACACAAAGAAAACTACCAAACACAATACCTACGGTTACTACGTAGACAAGATACAGATTATATATGTGCAGGTGAATTTTTTTCATGCGTGCACATGCACAGCAGTGCAGTAGCGATCAACAGTAAAAAAAAAAGGAAACTGATACACAACAAAACCCATACAACTTACTAATTGATTGAAGACATAGGACTAGTTTTTCTTGGTGATAAATAAGGTATATTAGGACTTTTAAGAGCATTAGTACACTACTCTGATGTGATTAACCATATATATGTATATGTGTACCCCTACAGGTATGAACAGTAACCTGCTACTTGGGCATACACCTATATGAGTCTACAATTCCTCTTCATGATGAAAGCAGTGCGTAATTACACATTAGATCAAATAGTACAATGGACAACCATACCCAGCCTTTCTAGTTCAAGCCTCAACCAAAAATCAACCTTACAAGATTTTTTTTTCTTCAAAGTTTAGTTTTGAAAAACCAACCTGCACATGAAGAGTTCTACTTTAAAACCTGATTTCCTCCCAAAGTTTCATTATGTGTGCTTGTTAAATCCAAACTCAAGTGGTTCTATCATCTCAGTCCTCAATTTGCACAAAATCAACAAAACATGCACACACACAGATCCGAAATGCAATATTTCTTCTTTCACTTCAAAGCTTGTTTCTTTTAGTTCAAAAACATGTTATATACATACCCCAATCATCTACTTCAGTTTATCCATGATTATAAGCAATTGTAAAGACTAATTAGCAAGTTTTATGCATCAACAGTGTGTGTAAGTATATATATCAACAGTAATAGATCCCCTCCTTGTTCAACTTGTCTATTTTCATGCAATAACATCACACAACCCATTGTATATATTCAAAACAACAACAAAATAATTGGAAACATCCTACTCATGATCTCTATCAGGTTCTTCAACAATCACAAGTCATCAAATTAGGGTTTTGGTCATCAATAGCATAGTTTCAAGAAAAGATTCTACTTTTAATTCATCTATTTATCTAAATTCGTTATATCATCACATCTCAAAAGTCCTTCTTTTTTAATATTTACAAATATGTCATAAAAGTCCAGAAAATTCAGAAATAATATCTAAAAATAAATATTAGATTTTCCAATTAAAAATTTTTGACTTTTACTTTCCAAGAAAACATTTGCACAAGATCCACTTAAATTTCATATTTGCAAAACACCATATTTGTTTAAATATTTACCAAATCAACTCTAAATAAAAATTAAATAGATTTTATTTCAATGATGACCTTGGAAAGCCCAAAAATCAGTAAAAATTTTTTTTTATTATTTGTTTGAGATCCAAATGGCTTTTTACATAAAAGTCCATCTCTTTCGAAGTATTTATAAAAATAGTTTCTTTTTTCAGAAAAATCCCAAAATTTAGGATATAGTTAATTATAAATTGAAGAATTTATTCAGAAATCTAAAAGTGGAGATTTGCACCCAAAAAATATTTGCACGTGTTTTGCACGTGTAAAATTGAGAAATTCATAAAATTGTCAAATAAATTCAAATAAATATTAAAATTAAAATATCATAAATAAATGAGAGAAATCAATCATTAACCATAAAATTTTAAGAATTCAAAATTTCCTAACATTGCATGTGTGTTGCTCGTGCAAAATTGCAATTTCAAGAAAATAGTCAAAATAGTCAACTTTACTAATATAATATTATTTTATAATACAAAATAAATCATTTTATTTTGCGGGGTGTTTTAGCCCCGGCGACAGACCCTCCGATGCTCAAGTCAGAACCAGAAAGAGAAAGAGAGTTTGAGAGAGAAATTGCCAATTGTTGATTACCTTCTGATTGAGGAGGGGGAAGGGTATTTATAGGCCTGGGAAATAGTATATGAGATTGGTATGAGTCCATTAGATCGATTACGAATTCCTGATCTCCTATTTGGATCTCCTCCTCAAGAGATAAGCTCACTTGTTTGGGGATAAAAGATTTGACTAACAACCTTCATTGGCTGGGTCTCTTTTAGTGGGTCTAATCTATCCCTTTTTATGGGCTTGAAAGAGGCCCATGTCTTATAGAAAGGTCTGGAGAAGGTCCGAACCTGTTAAAGAGGCCCGTATGACTAATCTGCTTGTAGAAGCTTTGAGATTTATGCTGGAATCGTATGGCCCTGATTTGCTTTGATTTTTACCATTATCATAAGTCCCCAACTCCTGGGAGAAAATTTCTTGGCTTTCAGGAAGTAGTTCGCCTTATTTTTGGATTTTAGAATATAATCTTAGCTTTTAGGGTGCTTTGGAGATACCTGGAACTGATCAGAAGCTTCCGGAGGCGGCAAATATTTTCCTAGAGTTTTCCTAATTTTTTAGAATTTTCATGGAATTTTAATAATTTTTCTATATTTAAAATTACTTTTTCGAATTTTTTTAAATTAATAATCCCAATTTTAATTATTTTTCAGTCCAAATTAAATAATCATTTTTTTGAATTTTTAATTGGATTTTCGAATTTTAAATGAATTTAGGGGATTTTTTTTATTAATTATCAAACCTGGGCATGCTTCTTGATGTGATCTGGTTCGTTGATCGTGAGGAGCTCGCCTGCTGATGGGTTTGAGTGGGATGATTGAATCGCTGTGATGAGTGGGTGACGTGGCGCGATCGTATGCGTCGATCACGACTTTGCTCACTGAGATCGAGCAGTTGTGATGGCACTGTAGTGATGGAGGGGGACGTGGCTTCATCTGGTGCGTTGATCAGATCCCAGCTTGCGCGCTGAGCGAGATTGAGCGGCAGAGAGGCAAGCAGAAGGGGAAAGATCATGTGGTGCAATCTCGAGCATCTCTACATTGGAGCGCGATTTTCGAAATGATCCAAGAGCTAGCGATCGCTCACGGAGACTCCCTAGTTCAGCCGACGATTTCTCTGAGCTATAGGCATTTGAACTTGGTTGAGCTATGGCCTTGCTTTTTCGTCGAGCTATGCCTCCTTCTCGTGGAGCCACCAATGTCACCAAGCTATGGGGTCTTTTGTCGTCGAACTACCCCATCGAGCTATGGCGATGCTTTTGTTTTGAGTTTAGTCGTCGAGCTATGAGGGACATCGTTGTCGCCTAGCTACTTCATCCAGTCGAGCTATGGGATTATTTTACCGAGCTATGAGGCTTGTCGTCGAGCTATGAGCTCCTCTTTCTCGCCGAGCTACCAGCGTCACCGGGCTATGAAGCTTGTTGCAGTCGGGCTATGAGCGAGTTGTCGACTTATAGAGCTCTTAATGCCACCGAGCTACGGAAGGGATCTTTCGAGCTATGGAGCTTCGAATTTATCGAGCTATGGGCTCACTGTCGTTGAGCTACTCATCTAGTCAAACTAGTACCCTTGCCAAGCTACACATTTCGCCGAGCTATGAGGCTCCTCGTTGCCGTGCTATGGAGTTTGGGTATGCTGCAACTTGTTCGACGTAGCTTTGAGGTTTTTTGGAGTTGGGTGGAGCTTCCGACGAAGTAGGAGACTGTAATTGGCATTGTGGGGTTGAGTGACGAGGAAGGGAGCTTTAGTCAAGCTCTGTTTTTGGAAGATTGGTTTTTTTTTGAAGAAGAAGTATTGAAGAACAGCTCTCCGGTTTGGGTTTTCGGGTTTGAATTTGAAATCGGGTTTGAACCCGAACCTGATTTCACCCCTTTACATTGAGTTTTAGTCACTTGGTTGTCAGGTAGTGGGCTTGTGACTCGAACCCGCTTTTAGATCCTAATGCAACCTGAACCCATTTCTTTTCTATTGAACCCGAGAGACAAACCTGTTGAAGCTTTTGGAAAATTTGGAGCTTGAAGGTGGGACTCTTTGCCATTGGAGTTTTAGGTGTGATTGAGTTCGGATTTGCAAAGGGCTTGTGGTAGCCAAGGTAGAAGATAGATCATCTTGAGAGTGCTAAGTAGTAAGAATTTGTTCATCTCTTTCCTTGAAGCTTTGGGTTGTTGTTGTGTCGAGAAGCGGAGTTCGAAATTGAGAATATTGTTGAGCTCGTAACATTGATCATTTCGGGACTTGTTGTAGGAGTTGATAGAGTTAGTCAATAAGGAACTTGGCTCACATTGGGTTTCTCGTTGTTGGTGGTGATTTTCGTGCCCACAAAGCATTTGTCGAATTGTCTATCCCATTGTGCCTACCAAGTGTTAGTCAAATTGTCTACCACATTGTGCTTACCAAGTGTTTGTTGAATTGTGTACCGCATTGAACCGTTCATTCATCGGCCGAGCATTGTGATGTTTGCCTATTTTGCCGATCGACTGTTCCACCACTGGGATATTGTTCTTACTAATATGGGTGAAGTATAATCCAACCGTGAGATCTTGTGAGTGGCTAGGATATCGCCACGTGGCGCTTTGGTCATAAGGGTTTTATAAATAGGAGTGGATTTCACTCCCTCTTCCTCATTTACCTAATTCAGTTTCTCTCCCTAGAAAATTCTGAGAGCTTCTCTCTCTAGAAGTTGTGGTGTTTTACTGGGCAGTGTTGGTGGTTCGTCTGGTGTTTGAAGGTAGTGCTAGTTGAAGTTGTAGATTCAGTGTTCCTGTTGCTTTGACTAGGTAATCTTCTCACGATCACTGTTCATTATGTCTAGTATTTCGTCGACCTCAGTTAGTCTAGATGTAGATGACAGTAAGTCTAGCCATTTCATTAGAAGGGAGAAAGGGAGTGATGTAGGCGGTTATTCCACCGCTGTGGAGACGTTTGTTAAGCCTGAGAGAAATGGGCGATGTGCACTTAAGACCCCGTTGTTCTTAGTGTTGATGTATGTCCTAGAGGCCAGTTGTGTATTGACATTACTAGTTATATTGCATCATGACATTTATTTAATATGTGAGGCATTTTATTTATTGTGTTTCTTTTTATTGTGATTAAATGAACATAATAAAGTCCTTAGAATAGTAGGTTCAATACCATGGGATATCAAGTGCATGACTTGATTCTGAGATCCTATTGGTTGTAATCAGAACATTGTTTTTAAATGTCCACAGTCAATTATTATTGTGAATTAGGAAAACAATAATACATAGAGACTTGTATGTACGTAGACCGATGACCATATCTCACAGGTCATGGATATGAGATATCAGGTCTTCACATGGGTACATATTAGAGTAATAATGTACTGGACTGACCCACCATAAGAACACTACATGGACTGTTATGTGAGTGTCATAAGCGGTTCTCACAGTGACCATGGTATACGTAGTCCTTTGACGTGAAGTCACTACGGTTCCCTATATGAGAAGTTGTATGTTTTAATGTCGTCAAACATTGCCTATAATAAGGTAATTATAAAATCGACTATTGGATATACTACAAATCATGCGGAGCGATGTGAGTGACTTAGATAGGATTTGTCCCTCTTACATAACATGAGTGATATCTATGAGCCCCTTGATTGAGTGATACCACAAAATGCATGGTCGTGCTCAAATGAGTCAATATGAGATATTGAGTTCATTTATTTTAGTAAGTCTACTCAGGCATCAAGAAACCAAAGATTGAACTATACAAGGGTGACACGCTCAATGCCTTGTGATCAAGATATTTGGACAAAGGGACTAGACTATATGGTAACATTGGTCACGGATTGGTTATGTCAAATCACTGACATTCACGTTACTTGAGTAGTAGTGATGTATTGCTAGATACCGATTACTATTTGTAATACTAGAATATGATTTTAGTATTACTGTCAACGTAATGGGAACCTACAGGGTCTCACACTTAGAATGAATCGAAATTGAGATTTAAATTCATAAGATGAATTTATTTGGGGATCCAAGTAAGAGTTGGACTCCTGACATTGGTTGGACAATTAATTAGATTAAATGAGCTGACTAAAGTTTAAAGGCCCACACACGAATCTGAACCAGGTCAGATTATGAGTCCAACAGCCTCATTACTCTCTTAGGGTTGATTTTCTGCAGCTATATATATAATACGTATCTGTGGAAAAGTGTTACATGAGAAAACCCTAGCCACCATAGAAATTGAGAGAGAGAGAGAGAGAGATCGTGAGGAACATCCCCAAACCCTGCTGTAAGTGCCCATCGCACCGAAAAAATGCTCATAAGAAGCATCAAGATGACACCTTGGACATTGGTTGTCTCATGCTAGCTACCATGAACTCTGAGTTTCAGAATCAACATGAGAACATGGATGCCTATGATATGATCGTACACCTCAAGAGGCTCTATCAAGAGCAGGCTATGCATGAAAGGTGTGAAGTCTTAAAGGTATTGTTTCAGTGTAAACTGGTAGAAGAAAGCCCAGTTGGAACTCATGTGCTCAAGATGATTGGGTACATAGAGAACCTGGAAAGGCTTGGTTTCCCTTTGGGTCAAAAGTTGGCCATTGACTTGGTCCTGCAATAGTTGCCGAAAAGTTATAGTCAATTCTTCATGAACTACAACATGAATAAAATTGAAAAATCTCTGCCAGAACTGCTATGCATGTTGAGAACTGCTGAACAGAATATTAGTAAGGGAAATACCTATGATAGTCCAAAAGGCCAAAGGTAAGGGCAAGGGGAAAAAGCAAATTAAGAAATCCAAGGACAAGGGGAAGGGCAAGGGCAATTTCAAGTCCAGCACTTCTGCCTTGAAACTTAAGGGTGGTGTGGCCAAGGAGGGCACATGCTTCCACTGTAGTGAGACCAAATATTGGAAGAGGAATTGCCATAAGTACCTGGCGGAGCTTAAGAAGAAGAAAGAAAGTGAGACTTTCACTACAAGTATTTTTGTTATAGAAGTTAGTTTATCTACTTCTGCATCTTGGTTATTAGATACTGGATGTGGATCTCACATTTGTATAAATGTGCAGGATCTCAAAAGGAGTAGACCATTGGCTAAGGGCGAAGTTGACCTACGCGTTGGAAATAGAGCAAAAGTTGCTGCTTTAGCTGTAGGAACTTGTCATTTATCATTGCCCACTGGACTTATCATTGAGTTAGATAACTGTTATTTTGTACCTGCTATTAGTAGGAGTATTATTTCTATTTTTTGTTTGGACAAGAAGAGTTTTTCATTTATAATAATGGACAAAAGTTGTTTTATTTGTTTGAATGATATATGTTATGCTAGTGCACAATTGAGTAATGGACTTTATATTCTCGACCTCGGAATGCCCGTCTATAATATAAATATTAAAAGGTTCAAATCAAATCATACGAACCCAACTTACCTCTGACATTGTCGTTTGAGCCACATAAATGAGAACCAAATATCCAAACTCCATAAAGATGGATTCTTGGACTCATATGATTTTGAATCATATGAGGTATGTGAACCTTGTTTGTTAGGCAAGTTCACAAAAACTCCATTTACTGGTAAAGGTGAAAGGGCTACTGGTCTTTTAGGTCTCATACATAGTGATGTCTACGGACCTTTCAATACATTGGCTAGAGGAGGTTTTCATTACTTCATTAGATTTACTGATGATTTCAGTAGATATGGGTTTGTGTATATGATGAAACATAAATAAGAGTCAATTGAAAAGTTCAAAGATCAAGAAGAGGTACAAAACCAACTTGGTAAAAGCATTAAATCCCTTCGATCAGATCGAGATGGTGAGTACTTAAGCCAAGAGTTTGACGACCATCTAAAAGAGTGCGAGATAATATCTCAACTCACTCCCCCTGGAACACCACAATGGAATGGTGTCTCTGAAAGGAGGAACCAGACCTTGTTAGACATGGTCCAATCCATGATGAGTCATGCAGATCTTCTAAGCTCCTTCTAAGGACATGCTATATTAACAATTGCTTTCCCACTTAACCGTGTTACATCTAAAATGGTTCAAGAGACAACATATGAGATATAGGCTGGGAGTCGTCCTAGTGTGTCTTTTATGAAGATTTGGAGTTGTGAAGCCTATGTAAGGCGCCAAGTATGTGATAAACTTGGTCTCGAATCTGATAATTGTTTTTTTGTAGAATATTCCAAGGAAACCAAGGAATACTATTCTATAATCCCACTGAAGGCAAAGTGTTTGTCGCACAAACTGCTATATTCCTAGAGAAAGAATTTGTCTCTAAGAGAACTAGTGGGAGAACGATAGAACTTGAAGAAATTCAAACTTTGCAAAGTAGCAGCGAACCGATGGTGAAAATAGAGCAGGCTCCACAAATTGTTGTGGAACAACAACAGGCTCAAGTAGAACAAAACCAACGTAAGTCTAGTAGGATACCTCATCAACCCGAAAGATATAGTTTTCTCATGACTCAACATGGTGATGTATTGCTCATGGATCAAGATGAGCCTACAACTTATAAGGAAGATGTAAAAGGCCCAGACTCTGAGAAATGACTTGAAGGCATGAGATCTGAGATGGAATCCATGTATGCCAATCAAGTATGGATCTTGGTGTACTCACCTAAAGGGGTAAAACCTATTGGGTACAAATGGGTTTTCAAAAAGAAAACTGACATGGATGGTAACGTGCAAACCATTAAGGGGTGGTTGGTGGCTAAAGGTTTCAAGCAAGTTAATGATGTAGACTATGATGAGACTTTCCCCCCAGTTGTCATGCTTAAATCCATCAGGATCTTGCTTTCTACTGCACCATATCACGATTATGAAATCTGGTAGATGGATGTCAAAACTGCTTTCCTAAATGGAAATCTTCTCGAGGATGTGTACATGACACACCCTGAAGGTTTTGTCACTCCAAAGGATGCTGGAAAGGTGTATAAGCTGCAACGATCCATTTATGGGTGAAAGCAAGCTTCTGGAAGCTAGAATCTTTGCTTCGATGATGCAATCAAAGAGTTTGGTTTCATCAAGAATGAAGATGAACCTTGTGTCTATAAGAAGGTTAGTGGGAGCACAGTTGTCTTTCTGGTGTTGTCTGTAGATGACATACTACTCATCGGGAATGACATCCCTACCTTACAGTCTGTAAAGAATTGGCTAGGAAAATACTTTTCCATGAAGGACTTGAGTAAAGCAACATATGTATTAAGCATCAAGATCTATAGAGATAGATCAGGAAGATTGCTTGGCTTGAGTCAGAGTACATACATAGACAAAGTATTGAATTATTTTAATATGCTAGCATCCGAAAAGGGATTTCTGCCTATGTTGCATGATGTAAGTCTGTCTAAGGCTCAATGTCCTACAACTCAAGATGAGAGAGATCGCATGACTAAAATTTCATATGCATCTGCAATAGGATCTATCATGTATGCCATGTTGTGTACTCGTCCATATGTCTCATATGCCGTGAGCATGATGAGCAGGTACTAGTCAAATCCCGGTGAGAGTCATTGAACTGCTGTCAAGAACATCCTTAAGTACTTAAGAATGACTAAGGATACGTTTTTGGTATATGGAGCCAAGGAAGAGCTTGTTGTAAAGGGTTACGCTGACACTGGCTTCCATTCCGATAAGGATGACTCCAAATCGCAGTCAGGTTTTGTATTTTGCCTAAATGGTGGAGCTGTGAGCTGGAAGAGTTCGAAGCAAAAGACAATAGCCGATTCCACCAAAGAGGTTGAGTATATTGCTTCCTCCAATGCAGCAAAGGCAGCCGTTTGAATCAGAAAGTTCATCATTGAACCTGACGTAATTCCTAGCATTGTGGACCCGATGGACCTCTATTGTGATAACAATGGGGCCATTGCACAAGCTAAGGAGCCTAGATGTCACAAGCGATCCAAGAATATACTTAGGTGCTTCCATCTCATTTGAGAGATCATCGATAGAGAAGATGTGAAGATATGCAGAGTACGACTAACATTGTTGACCCACTGACAAAGCCTCTTGCACAGCGAAAGCATGAGGGTCACACTGGGTCTATACGCATTAGATGTATGTTTGATTGGCTCTAGTGCAAGTAGGATATTGTTGGTGTATGCCCTAGAGGCCAGTTGTGTATTGACATTTCTAGTTACATTGCATCATGACATTTATTTCATATATGAGGCATTTTATTTATTGTATTTTTTATTGTGATTAAATGAAAATAACAAGACATCACCGACGAAGTACTCTTCGAAGGTGGTCTTGGCCCGACTGCTTCCAGTCTGTCATTGTTGCTTTCTTGTCATTTCATTCATGCCTTTGTTATTTTTGCATTGCTTTTATTTTCTATCACGAGTTCTAACTTCTTTGTGTTTCACCTTGCAGGAAGAACATACATGAACTTCGATGAGTTGTTGGCGGACATGGATGCGCTATGCAACAAGAGGGCTGACGAGCCGAAGAAGCTGAAGAAATCGGTGAGTCGTCCTCCTCCTTCCCAGGATTCGTTGCTCCAGGCCCCTACCATACCGACTGAGCCAGCTTCGAGGGCGCCGCCCGCTATTGCCGCGGGCTCTTCCTTGGATGCGATTGTGGCAAGTGTCACACCTATTCCACTAATCGCCGAGGCCGTGGCGATCCTCGTTGACCAGAGGGAGATAGTTTACACTCCTGACTGGAATGTGAAGCCACAGGAGATCTTCTTAGGGAACTCTACTGCATGCCTCGACGCTAGCCACCACCTTCCTACCCCTACTCACCGAGAGAAGCTGAAGATGGAGTCCCCCGAGCGGTCGGTCTTAGAGATCGCACGGGCGCATATGGCAGTATGATCTATTCTTCTTTAATTTTTGGCTTCCATTCTTCTCTTTTGCAATATAATGTCTTAATTGTTTTCCCTTTATTCCAGGCGGTGTGTCACTTCAGCCACCTGGTTGACTTTTATGCGACCAAGGAGAAGAACTTGAAGGCCCAGATCTCTCGCTTTGAGAGAAAAAAAGAAGAAGATTGTGAAGGAGCTGAAGGCTGAGTTGGAGACGCTGAAGAGGAATGAGGGGGATGCACGCATTGAAGTGGAGCCATTGGCGAAGACAGAGGGTGAGATGCGCCTCGAGCTAGAGGCATCGAAGAAAAGAGAGGAGTCGACGAAGAGGGTAATCGAGCTCTTGTTAGAGTTAGAGAAGTCTCGTACTGATGCATCCATAGAGTTGAAGGTTGGGGTGGCCAAGGTTGAGGCCGAGGCCAAGTCTAAGTTGCAGAGGGTGATGGTTAAATCTTACGCAGCGGTGATTTCGCATGTGGTAGAGCGCATTCCTAATTTTGATGGGAATGGCTACTACATACTACTTCGCCCTGGGAAGGCCCTTGATACGAGCAAGGAGGACAGTGGCAAGGGCGATACTCCCACAAGGGGCGCGAGGAGTGGTTATGGGAAGAAAAATAATGGAATGGAGGTGTCTGGGAGCTCCTTGGTTCGGCCGAGACAGGTGGATGCTTGATTTATCCTTCCATGTTTTGCACTTTCTTTAGTTGCATTTGATTCAGACTTTAGGTGCATTTGATTTAGTATTTGTATGATTCCTACTTGCAGTTTGGCCACCGCACTCCTGTATCTTCATTTTAGTGGATGAAAGACTATTTTATTGCGTTATCATTGCTTTGTATTGTGTCGACTGCATTTTGTGATGAATTTTAAATGTGACACTTAGTTCTCTTGCATGACGATGTTCTCCGATTTGTTGATAGATGAATGTGGGGACGGGGGAGAAATCCCGTAGTGACGAAGTCGATTATCTACGTAGGCGACTGCGTATAACAAAACTAGCTATCAGAAGACGAGTTGTTGGAAACTATTCGCCTCAAGTATGCACTTATCGAGAGAGACTGTGAGTTAGCCTTCCTGCGCTCTAATCATCTTTCCAGCATGCCCCTACCTCTGAAGGTGACAAAAGACAGTATTGGAGAGTGTGCTATAATTAGAGAAGTGGTTGTTGAGAAAGACTTGGAGTTGTATCGTCTCCAAGCGAGACTTGGTGGGTTGCGAACGGCAAGAACTTCATGCATTGTTGGTGCAAGAAAGGAAGCAACCGTTGATGTGAGGAAAGGCACAACGGCTAAGGTGAAGAAGAGTGCAACAGCTAGTGGAACTGGGTTGAGCGTTCGGGGAATGAGCTCAACTACGCATGTAACCCCTCATCCTTTTAGCGATGTTCAAAGTGGGGTGACTAGTTTGTCGAGTTTGGCTTCCCCCCGTAGAGGATCGCATACGTCGGGTCCTAATCCATATACCACATTTGCGGAATCTACTCCTCCTGTTGTAGACGTAAGTGGCCCGGAGGTAATGGTGCCTGTTAAGAAACCCACAAGGAGGCTTGTGTCTTTTAGGAATAACATTCCCTGCCCGTGGAGCCGGAAGGACGGTTTGTAGGTCATATTGTAGAGTTACTATTCCACTGAACGTTCCGGCATGCCTTTGTAATGATTCTTTTACTTGCAGACTCATTCTAGTCTGATGCTTGTGGTGTGGCTCATAGTCTTGTACTTGTAAATATTTGTAGTTGTATTGGATCTAAACATATAGGTTTGCGATAGTTCTGTGATTTGAAGAAATCTTTTCATATGCTTGATCCTTGTTGTGCAACTTGTTGTTGAGATTGATGAGTTGTCGACTGAGTTCTTTGTAGCTAAATAACAAGGCCTCAAATTTTTTGTGAATAGCTAATGAACCATCGATGGTGTGCTTGCGTAGCGTTCGATAGAGTTTATAACTTATCCGTCTTGTACCCAGCTAGTTGTAGGAGCAACTCTTTGGGGGAGTTATCTTCCAAGCTTGTTGTATGGGTGTTTAGCTAGTTGTAGGAGCAACTCTAAGGGAGAGTTGTTTTCCAAACTTGCTATATAAGTCCTGCAAGGAATTGTGAAAGTCACATTAAGTGACAAGTTAAACTCCAAGTGTTTCTTTTGCAAGTTTTATTGGAGTAATTACAATCCACCATTTTGTACCTTTAACCTGTCTTTAAAGAATTTTAACTAATTTCAGGAATAGGTCAAATGGTGAGTTGAACTCTGAACATGCTTGATTACAGGTTGCTAAAGTAACTCCGAGCTATGGGTATGGATTCCGAACTTGTTAGTTTAAGTATTAATAGGTTGCAGGAGAAGATTGATTGACGAAGCGAACTCTGAACTTGCTTTGTTACAGATTGCTAGAGTAACTTTGAGCCATGGGTGTGGACCCTAAACCTGTCGTTGAGGCGTTAACGGATTGCAGGAGCAGATCAAATAGTGAAGCAAACCCTGAACTTGCTTTAGTGCAAATTGCTAGAGTAGCTTCGAGCCATGGGTATGAACTTCGAACCTGTCTTATAGGGAGTTTTTAGTGCCGCTTTAGCTGCAAGTTTGACGTTTAACTCATTGTTTACTTCAATAAAATTGAACAAAATGTTTAGAAATAAACTAGCTAATTTTATTAAGAAATAAACTAAGTGGCTGCTCTAATTGCTGGCCTTTATTACACATATTGACCGGTAGTAAAAGCGGTCTTTATTGAAAGGATATATAAACTAAATGGCAGCTCTAGTGGCTGACCTTTATTACAAATTAAGAAAATTCTACTACCACTAAGAGATGACGTTTTAGATGCACTCGTTGTACTTCACATGGTTTTGCTTATTCTAAGTCCCTGTTGTTATATCCTTACCCCTCGGGTCTTCAAGTTGGTGGGCCGATAGGCGAACAACTTGGTAGACCTTGTCTAGACTTTGCTGTTTTGAAGTGAACCTCCCCTTGTTTTGTAAAGATAAGGGGAGATCTCCTAGTACGTCGTTTAGCTTAGGTGGGAATAATTCTTTCCGTTGAATTAGTGGAGTGGCATCAGGTGGGGGATTTAGGTTTATTATTATAATTTGATGAGGACGAATTTGAACTTGGGGGAGATGACTTGACAGGTTTGGAAGTTCTCGATAGGATTGTCTAGTCAGTAGCTTTGAACTTGTCTGCAGACTCGGTGTTACTGTGATTGTTTTTTGGCGGTAGCTCTATGGCATTGAAGGGGAGAACCGAGCCCCCCATTGTACCGGTGTAGCATGCTCGTGCTGCCTGTTGGCTCCCAACAACTTGGCATGCACCTGCTGTTGTTGGGAACTTCATCTTCATGTGGAATGAGGAGGCAACTGCATGGAAAGCTGCTAGGCCTGGGCAGCCAAATATGGCGTTGTACGCGGCTTTGATATCGCCTACCATGAAGTCTAATGCTTAAGTCCGAGTTGTTAGGATTTCCCGGCCGTCATGTCGAATGTGATGATTCCTTCGACTTGGACGGGTGCACCTGAGAAGCCGTGAAGTGTATAACTGGATGGCTTGAGTCGATCCTGTGAGAGCTTGAGAGCATCGAATGTGGCTATGAAGAGGATGTTTACTAAGCTGCCGTTATCTATAAGAATGCCTTGCAATGTGGTGTTTTGACGCCCTCGAGATCTTTATTGGAGCATGATAAAGAGAAGCCCCAATTCTTTGCAGGTGTAACGCCACGAATTCCAAACACAGGTAATTCGTAGCAAAACAGGATCTTTTACTTCAACTGTGTACAAATTATACAAGGAATTTAAAACATTTTTATTTATCACATTGTTTGTCAAAAATACACAACGGAAGTTACATAGAATATACAACTTTATCATTCAACTGGCAATAATCATCAGTATCAACTCATCTTTATGTCTTTCGCTAATCCAAGTCCTGTAGTGGAAAACTGTGGGAACGTCAGTTGCATACAACTGATGCAAAGCTATAATACAGCGATTTCACCATCTTAACAATCACAAACTTGAATGCAGAAATAAAAATGTGACTATCCTAATTATGTCAGTGTATGATATGACTTAATGCCTAACGCAAACATTACACTACGATGATACTAATGCATACTTGTTCTGATTCTATGCATCACATACTATATAGGTTCGAGGGCAAGCACTTATCGTACTTCTCATTATAGGGTTTAATCCCTCGCCATGCAACCTAATACTATGACTACTACAAGATTTAGACATTCTGCAAGTATTGGTTCTCGCCCCGGAATACTGAAGATCAATCCCACTCCGCAGATCATCCTGTGGCCTATTTCATCCCTTGTCCCGGAATACTGGGGATTGTCTCACTCTGCGAGTCATCCTAGAACCCTCATTGCACAAATGTCCCATAAGCATCACTCTCGTCCCGGAATACTGGAGATCAATCCCACTCCGTGGATCATTCTGAGGCCTATTTCATCCATCGTCCCGGAATACTGGGGATTGTCTCACTCCGCGGATCATCCTGGAGTCCATAACTCACGTTTGCTCTTGTTTCATCATATCTCCAACTAGTGTCTGTCCTTAAGTTTAAATTGTAGTTCTCAAGACCTAGAGCTAGCTTACCCACCAGGCTTAAGCCAAAATATTGAGAATGTTAGCCCACACTGGCTACTTCTCAAAAAGAAAGTTAACCCACACTTGTTACTTCTCAAATTTCATATATCAAAATCCGGTGGTATTTTGGGTCCCGCTCACTTTAAAACAAACAACCATCTCCATTACAGAGATCACATAGGTTACATCTCATCATAAATATCTCATTCATTATTCATCATTTCTTCTTACCTATTCTCTTTATGTTTATTATATCAATATAAATGAACACTTATAACAGTGCGATTGATCAATTTCTTTTAGACAAACACTCAGTTAACATTTCTGATTTTTCACTTAACAATATTCGATCACTTTTTAATTGATAAACCCTTTACGAAACTTCGCATGATTAATATTTCAAATTCTTTGCTTTTATTATCTCGTAATCTCTCATATAACACCCTTTGCATGAGTTTCTAAATTTGTGTTTCATTCCCAAAATTTTAGATCATTTTAACATAAGCTAATACCCTCAAATTTAGACTAGAAACTAGATTCGTCTAATACATAACTTTTAAATCTCCAAAATACATCTTAAAATAGTGTACAATTATTTCCAAATGTTCTAATAATATTCTAAATATTTCTACAATTTTTCCCATATTCTAAAACATGAAAAACCATTAAAAATAAAGATGAAAATAAATTTGTGCACCCCTGGATTCGAACCCAGGCCGCACAGCAAACCAGACCGCAACCTAAGTGCGCCCAACAACCAAATTGTCCAACTCTCTGTTGGTGAAGAAACCCCACTTCAGTGGTTTAAATACCCCACCTACGGTTGTTATATAGAAATCGAAGTTTTAAAAAAGAACAGATCCTCCCAAGACTCGAACCCGCGCCTATGTGCACTGTACACAGCGATCTAAATCCAACGGCAAGACCAGGCTACTAAGCCTCTTCATATGATATTATTACTATGGTAAATCCTTTATTTCAACTCTATGTTTCTAAATTTCTTTAAAACTTTCGATGTCAAATTTCTACGCTTTAACTTTTACAATTCCAAAAATAGTAATTTTCCCTTCAAATTGAATATTTTGACCTGAGATAAATCTTATAATAATCTATTCCTAAAATAAAGGAAATTATTGTCCAACTTGCATAAATTATTCATAGTTCTACAACTTGAACTATAAAAATTAATGTTCTCTATACAACTATATTTTTGGGAAATTTTCACCTTACTACATTATATATAGCTAAACTAGATTTGCCCTGTTGACACGTGCCTACGGCACGTCTTCAGAATGGTACACCTTATTTGATCATATAAAATAATTTTGGAGGTCCAGCAAATTAATTGAAGCAGCAAACATATTATATGAGAAACTTTTTGGGGTCCAGCAAAAAACATATTATATGATTTTTTTGATTTTTTAAATTTTTTTTTTACATTTTATTTTTTTTAATATTTTAGAAAATTTATTTTCTTAATTTTTTGAATAGAAAAGGGAGGGAGAGAGAGAGAGAGGAAAAAAAAATTAAATAAATATAGGAGTTGTTTTGGGTGGAGAATTTGAATTTGAGTTTTGGGGGGAAACTTTTAGGGGGAAAAATATGTTTTGTGAAGTTAGATCCGGGCCTTTAATTTTTCGGAGGATTAAAGGAGAGCCACTTGATAGCTTTCTTTGTGTTTTATTATATAGATTTAATTCCTTGGATTTATTTTTTATAAATTCTCTACTAGAAAAGGCATTGTATAAAACTCCTATTAGTTCAATTTTCTACTACATGATTGTAATTTACCATGTACTAATACATTTTTTGCTAGAGATGTTACTTTACACCCCATGTCCATATCATTATTCATCTACATATTTCTAACATGCACAATTACTAACATTTTAGAAAACAATGAAAACTCTACACATTCACATACTAATTATGACTAAGAGTGCACAATTAAAACTATAGGAAGCTTCTACACTTATACACCATAATTAAATTAACATCTACACATGCCATGGATAATCAAGTACAATCTACAAAATTTTAGAAGATAATGAGAACACCCACCATAAAAAGCTCATGATAGTTGAATCCTTAGCAAAAAGCCTCAAAGAGCTCCACAAGCACAAAATCCCAAGCCTCTTAGAAAATTTCCGGAGGCACTCCTTCTCTCTTTCTCTCTATTTTTTTAATTTATTTATTTTGATTTTGCACTTCTTCATGGCTAAGGGGAGGGCTATTTATAGGGTAAAATAATGAGTAGTTATAATAACTCTCCACTCCTTAAAAGAGCTCTCCACTCACCCATACACTCTCCCTCTCTCCCACTCTCTCCACTCACTCATTGGCCAACCAATGCATGGGGGAAAGAGCACGTGCACGTGCACCCCATGTGCACACTTTTATACAAATTTATTATTAGTTTTTAATTAAATTAGATGTGTATGTTATACATTGTAATGTGTACTAGTTTACTCTAAATAAGAGTTCATGCTCATTGAATGCACACCTAAAATTTATGGTCTTTAATTTATAATAGTTTTAATGGGTTACAAAATATGGATTTAAGCCTAGTTAATTTTTTATTAAAATTGACCACACTAGTGACTTGTAAAATGAGAGGAAAATTTTCATGACTCAAGAGAATTTTATTAATCGACACGTGCACAAAATTATGTGCAAAGTACGTGTGAAAGAAAATATTAAAAATAAATATTTTCGAGGATGTTACAGCACTCCATCCTTAGAATAGTTATGTCCTCAGAACTACGCTTAAAGAGTATAGGGCAAAAGAAAAATAATACAAGGTTTTAAACAAAAAGTTTGGGATATTCACTCATCATCTGCTTTTCCGATTCCCAAGTTGGCTCCTCGACTAGCTGATTCCTCCACAATACTTTGACCATGGGTATAGTTTTGTTCCTCAAAATCTTTTCTCTTCTATCCACGATCTCCACTGGACGCTCCTTGTAGCTCAACTTTATATGTAGACCTTTCCGTACTTCTTGTCATGCCCCGCTTCCTAAAAGAATACGGAATATGGTACGCGACTAAGCCCAGCAGATAGTTTTCACCATCTATAAGTTGTACGGACCTACTTGACTCATCATAACAGTAAATATAACAGCATACTCTAACCAAGCATACATAAATAATTATAATTCAACGGTATTTATTGCATCAATAATAAATGTTCCAACAAATACTAGATCCGAAACAAACAATAATCCTGGGACAATATGCCCAAATACAATCTTAATACAGTTCATGAAATAAAATAGTTTATCAAAACATTTAAGCAAATCATTCCAATTGCGCAGCTCAAAACCTTTGCTCACCAACCCCAGTTGGCAATTGATCAGCAAAACCTACTCATATGTCAATTACAAGGAAAACATAACGTCCGTTAGATGCAAGTCCGGGCCGCAAGCAGTACAAGTAGGAAAATGGGGAAAACTAACTAAACAGGTAATACTACATGGACAAAGCAGTAAAATATAACAATCTATAAATGGCAGTAAGCAGCGGAATAACTGTAAAAGTGAAGATCAACAGTAATAGTGTGTCAACGATAGTAGTAATCAACAGTAACAGTGAAGTCCACAGTAACCGTAACAGGATGTGACAATGTAAACAGTCATTCTTATGTCTAATGTTCATTACTAAATAGGTAGCACTTCACATGGTTGCTACATCAAACAGTTTCGCTTTAAGATTTTGTAGTGGAACTTCTATATGGCAATATATTCAGACAAGCAGCAACAGTAACAGTAATAACAAACAGTAACGGTGTCATGGATCATGCCCTCATGCATCCATAGATAAACAGTAGGTACCACAGTAACAGTGGGGAAAAGAATCCCTTCTGAATATGTATTTCTATATATTCCACTACTTGATCTTTTCCCTTAAAAACCCCGGCTTGATTTCTTTTTTATCAATAAACATGTGTGAACGAATTCAAACAGGCTAAAGACATGACAAAAATAAAGTATAAGTCTAAGATGAAATAGTGATTGCAACAGTTGATAAAAACAACTCATTATGGTCAAAACAACGAAATTTTCAGTTCTGGACAGCAAGACACTACTGTACTAAATCTGAGATTCCCATTGCTATAGAATAGAAAATCCAGATCCGTCAGAAAATCTAGAAATTAGACTCTCTTCCGATTCCATCATATATATATAAGTCACATATCAGCCACATAAACAGGGTCGAAAATAGAATTTAATACAGAAATCGTATTCACCCAGAAAAATGCAAAATCTTGTTTATAAGTATGAAAAGAGTTTAAAATTATCATAATAAAATCTGAGAAAAATCTGGAAGATTACTTAATATATCTAGTTTCAAAAGATAAAATATCATGAATTTATATTACAGATAGTATAGTCAACAAAATTGAAAAAACAGAGTAATACGACAACTTAGGAAGTGATCCCATTCATGTCTAAACATACTCGGCAAAATATAGAGTTCAAATTCTACTTGTAATATTAGTTTAAAAATAAATTTCAAACAGAATACATATAGTTCAGAATCTGAAAATACGATATGTCTGTAGTAAAACAGTGATAATTCATGCATAAAAACTCAGAATTCAGATACGTCGAAAGTTTTGGAAACTCAAAATCAGAGGCTAAAAATCATGTTCACAAGCTTATTTATTTTACTGATGTTAACAGAGTTGAAATTACTGTACAAAATAGGACAACAGTGAACACAAGTTCTTTTATGCATTTTATCAAACATCTTAACAGCAAACGGTCCAACCTAGATGTCATACAACGCATGGCATATGTGGGTTACTCAAATCAGCATGGCATGTGAATCAAATAGTCCATAATGAGATAATACATCCAACACTCATCTAAACAACAGTCAACTACAACATACAGTGTGTGACAAACAATATACAGTCAAGATGTCACTAATTTAATTGTTTTCATGCAACGGGTGTCAATTGTTGTAACTACTCATGATCAAGAGATGATGTCAACAGTTAAACTAACAATTATGGATCATCATGAGAGTACAAATATTTTCATACTAGATTACTTATGGTATTAACTTGTATGACAAAAAGAACACATACAAGCAACTTGCCTGATATTGAAGACGATGAAAACGACAAATAGAATAACTGGAACGAATCCCGAACAACGAACACACGAACGAGAGAAGAGAGACGAGATCCAATCCAACCGCAGCACGTGCACAAAACACACGCGTTCACACACAACCAAAGAGACAGCAACCAACAACAGCAAGATCGGCAGCAGCAACACAAGCAAGAGTGTCGACACCAACAGCAAGGCGACGACTGGCGTCGGCGCTAGGGGCGGCGACGACGGCGTCGCCGCTAAGGGGCGGCAACGACGGCGGGTTGGGGTCGCGGCGGCATTGCACTCGACCACAGCAAGGACGACAATGGGGGGGATTCGACCTAGGTGAGCATTGCGACGGGGAAGAAGAGAGGAAGGGGGGTTCGACCTGGGTGAGCATCGCAACGGGGAAGAAGAAAGGAAGGAGGGGGGTCTGGTGGTCGGGGGTGTCACCGACGCCGAAGGTCGGCGACGATAGTGAAGGGGAGAAGGTCGGGGTCGGGATGTGGGGAGAAAGAGAGGGTGACGGCTAGGAGGAGAGAGAGAATAGGTATTAGGGTTGATAATTAGGGTTAAAGTTCAATTAGGGTGTTTATATAGAGACAATATGGGCTTGGGTGAACTGGGTTAGTATCCAATAGAGTAAAAAGAGTCCAATAAGTGACAATTAGGCCATGAATTAGGTATAAACAATAAACGAGATCAAGAACAAATTGTAGATTAATAAGGAGGATAAAAAGCTGAATTAACCAGAGAATGAATCAGAAGAGAGAGGAACAACACACCATACAATGAAAAGAAAATAAATACAATCAGAAATAAAATAAATAATTCAGAATTTTATTAAATATAATTAAAAAATACAAATAGGAGCAATAGGGGTTACACTTCTGGTAAGTGATGACTTGGATATGGAATGTAGCCTCGCAACATGGACACATGAAAGACATTGTGCGCTTGTGCTAGCTCTTTCGGTAATTCCAACCTATAAACTGTCTTCCCGATCATCTTCAGTATCTTATATGGTTCTATGTATCTTGGAGCTAACTTTTCCCCTTTCCCAAATTGGATCACTCCCTTCGTCGGAGATACCTTCAAGAAGACCAGGTCACCTTCTTCGAATTCCAAATACCTTCTTCGATTATCTGCATATCTCTTTTTTCTACTTTGTGCCTCGACCAGTCTCTTCCGGATCAATTCTATTTTCTCCGAGGTTTGCAGTACTTTCTCCGGCCCGTACATCTGCCTTTCGCCCACTTCATACCAGCATACTGGCATTCTGCACTTTCTCTCATACAAAGCTTCATATGGTGCCATGCCAATGCTGGTCTGAAAACTATTATTGTAGGCAAACTCTACCCGAGCTAAGTGCCACTCCTAGCTTCCACCGAAATCCATCACGCAACACCTCAACATGTCCTCCAACACATGATTAAACCTCTCAGTCTGACCATCAGTCCGAAATCAGTCCTGGTTTCCAAAGCTGTCTGAAGGCTCCTCTAAAAGTGTGATGTGAACCGTGCATCTCAATTTGAAACAATCGACACCGGAATTCCATGCAGTCTCATGATATCCTCGATGTACAATTTTGCCAACTTATCTATCAACCAGGTGATCTTCATCGCCAAGAAATGAGCAGACTTGGTTAGTCGATCCAATATTACCCAAAGCCTTGATCTTCTGACAAGTCACACATCTCGCTATGAACTTTGCTACAACCCTCTTCAGTCCTGACCACCAGAAATTCTACTTAATATCTTTTTACATCTTGGTACTCCTTGGATGTACCAACAATAGATTAGTGTGTGCCTCTTGTAGAATGCTCTCCTTTAATTCTGACTGATCAGGTACACACAATCTTTCTCCGAACCACGGCACTTCATCCTTTACTTGAAATTTTGACAATTCGCCCGTGCCAACTTGCTCTTTCATCTTCTGAATTTCTGGGTCCGATTTTTGACCGTCGATGATATGCCCTCTTAGTATGGGCTGAAGTCTCAACTGTGCCAACGATGCCCCCAGTCCCTGCAGTACTACTTCGATTCCAGTTCGATCAAATTCTTTTGCATGTTTCTCCTGAGTTGTAATCAAACAAGATAAACAGGTTTTTCGACTGAGCGCATCCGCCACCACATTTACCTTTTTTGGGTGATACTCTATCTCTGGACGAATATCCTCTAGCACTTCCAACCACCTTCTCTGCCTCAAATTTAGATCTTTCTGCTGATAGATGTACTTCAGGCTCTTGTAATCCGTGTACATATTGACTTTCTCCCCATACACATAATGCCTCCACTGTTTCAAGGCAAATATGATTGCTGCCAACTCCAAATAATGAGTGGGGTGATTTATCTCCTACGGTCTCAATTGCCTAGACCGATAAGCTATTACCCTTCTATCTTGCATCAGTACACAGTCCAGTCCTCGATGTGAAGCATCGCTGTAGACATCACAGTCAATTCCTGCTAGTAGAAAAACCAATATAGGAGCGGTAGTCAACCTTCCCTTTAGTTCTTGGGAGCTTGCTTCGCATTGCTTTGCCCACTTGAAACTTATATTCTTCATCGTAATTCCGGTCTGTGGCACGGCTATCTGAGCATTGTCCTGAATGAAACGCCGATAGTAACTGGTCAAACTCAAGATACTCCTTGTAACACCCCGTAATTTAAAATAACTATATATATATATATACACACACACTTTGCAAAGTAAAAAGGTGGTTGTTTGAAACTATATGCAGATGGCATATATGGTAAATATGTTGATGTTGTATAGTAGTGGGGGGCCCACGAGGTTTAAACAGCAAGATGTTGCTGTTGGAAATGCTTGATGACGTCAGCGTTAATCAAGGGGGCCCAGCCGGGTATTGAAATGCAGTGGCTTGGTTGTGCATTCTTGAAGAGAGGGAGTGTGGGAATTGTCCCATATCGGATATCAACTTGAATAAAATAATATATAAATAATATTGCCTCTGATCAAGAGTCACCAATTTGGTTAACCACCTTTTGAGAGGCAGCCTGCGGTGGGCAGTTGTACTACATAGTATCTAATTTGTCTTCTAAATTTTATAAAATTGTCTGAGCTAGGAGCAGGGGCGTTACAAATGGTATCAGAGCCGACTTTCGACACCGAGTGTGGGTAAGAGTGGGTGAGATGTATGCCTGAGATGGAGCTAGCAGATGTACGGGTAAGTATGCCTGAGAGGGAGCGTGGTTGGGGCCTGAAATGGACAACCCGTAGAATGGGGGTACTGTGCAGCTAGCAGAATTAGGGTACTCCACTCCACATCGGCTAGAAAGAAGATCCTGCACTAGGTTGTGCATGTCCCGTGCTCAGCAAGGACGCTGATTTCTGAAGGGAAGGGGGGTGTGTGTGTGTAACACCCCGTAATTTAAAATAACTATATATATATATATATATATATATATATATATATACATACTTTACAAAGTAAAAAGGTGGTTGTTTGAAACTATACGCAGATGGCATATATGGTAAATATGTTGATGTTGTATAATAGTGGGGGGGCCACGAGGTTTAAACAGCAAGATGTTGCTGTTGGAAATGCTTGATGACATCAGCATTAATCAAGGGGGCCCACCCGAGTATTGGAATGCAGTGGCTTGGCTGTGCATTCTTGAAGAGAGAGAGTGTGTGGGAATTGTCCCATATCGGATATCAACTTGAATAAAATAATATATAAATAATATTGCCTATGATCAAGAGTCACCAATTCGGTTAACCACCTTTTGAGAGGCAGCCTGTGGTGGGCAGTTGTACTACATAGTATCTAATTTGTCTTCTAAATTGTATAAAATTGTCTAAGCTAGGGGCAGGGGCGTTACACTCCTGATCTCCTTCACTGACGTGGGTCTGGGCTAATCCTTCACTGCTTTCACCTTCTGCGGGTCAGTGGCCACTCCCTCTTTAGAAAGGATATGATCCAGGAACGCAACTTCGGACTTCCATAAGTCACACTTGGATAGCTTGGCATATAATCTCTGCTCCCGCAACTTCTTCAATACCTCGGCTAAATGTTCAGCATGTTCCTCTTCTAACTTGGCATATACTAGAATGTCGTCGATAAACACTACAACGAAAGAGTCAATGAATGGTCGTAGGACCCTGTTCATCATATATATGAATATGACTGGTGCATTCGTCACTCCAAATGGCATAACTAGGAATTCGTAATGCCAATGTCGAGTTCGGAATGCAGACTTATGCACATCCCATTCCTTAACACGAAATTGGTGATAACCTGACCGAAGATCAATCTTGGAGAAAATTCCTGCTCCTTGAAGTCGGTCAAACAAATCATCGATTCGCAGAATATGATACATATTGTGGTTAGTCACCTTGTTCAGCTCCCTATAATCGATGCACATCCTCATCGATCCATCTTTCTTCTTCACAAACAAAACTGGCACTCCTCAAGGTGACGCACTAGGTCTGATGAAACCTTTGTGCAAAAGCTCATCGATTTGCTTCTTCACCTCATCCTATTCCACCGGTGCCATTCTTTACAGTGCCTTGGATATCGGTACACTTCTTCGCTGAATAGTAATATTGAGTTCTACATCCTGATGAGGTGGTAGTCCAGGTAGATCCTCTAAGAATACCGTCGGAAATGTTCCGTACTACAAGAATCTTCTTGAATTCCTCAGGAATTTTCTCCTTGGTTAAGGCTGCCACCAATTCCTTTCACTTCTTCTTACCTTGAAATATTACTGCTGGTCTCCCTGGTGCCTTCACCATCACCTCCTTACTCTTGCATTCAATGTTAGCACTGTAGATTGACATCCAGTCTATGCCTGTAACGCCCCGAATTCCAAATAAGGCTGAATTCAAAGTTACACGGGATCTTTACACTTCACTTCGTACAATTTACAAGGAAATTTAAACTTTTATAATACAACATAGTCCTTTAAATTTATAACACAGCGGAAGGTAAAATGAAGTACAATAATGAAAAATAATATACAATTGCAACATCTTTAGCATTTAAATAGATCAACATCAACATATCAATTTTATATCTTCATGAAAAATCCAACTTTTGCATATAAAACTATGGGCACGTCAGTTGCTTACAACCGACGAAAATGTTATACACGGCCATCCTCTAAATGCCGAAGGTATAACGATCTTTATACTTTAACAAACCACAAACTTGAATACAAATTAAAGTGTTAAATGTGACTACTCTTAATATGTAAGTGTATACAATGCCTTAATACCTAATGTAGATATTTTACACTAAGATGACACTAATGCATACTTGTTCGGATTCTATGCATCCCATACTACATAGGTTTGAGGGCAAGCACCTACGTACTCCACAATAAAGGGTTCAATCCCTCGCCATGACAACTAACCAGTAATAAAATAAAGTTTAGACATTCCACGAGTACGGATCCCAGTCCCGGAGTCCACCGCCCGACTATTATACAAACTCCTCGTTGTGCGAACATCCCGCAAGTGCCCCTCTAGCTCCGGTATAAGTATATACAGTGGAGTACGGCAAACTATCCGCCCGACTATGCATAGTCCCAGATTTAAAATAAAAGCTCATCTCCATTGAAGCAACCATAGTCCCGGAATCCACCGCCCGACTATATAGAAGCGCCCCACTTACGTTTGCCCAAGTTTACTACATCTTCACTTAGTGCCTAATTCTTAAGTTCAGGACATGAATCAATTACAATACCTAGAGTTAGTTTTTGTTGGGTTTCGGGGCACAAACGCAGCGAAAAAGAAATGAAAAACAGATCCGAAACCCTAACCCTAGGATCCGTGTACAAGACATGGCTGATAATGGAGAAATAAAATTTTACCTTTTGGAGCTTTACGAAGGCTGAAAGATGGAGGTTACAATCACCACGCAGCCCTATTAGCTAGATCCGCGTCTCTAAGGCAGTCCACACGAACGTCCGATCGTCCAACGATCAAGGGAGCCGGTACTAGCCGATGATGCTTGCCTCTCTCTCTCTCTCTCTCTTGCCTCTCAACAGTTGAGCGGCTAGGGTTTTTTTTGTGGAAAACGGATTTGTCAAAGATATCCTGAACCAATACATCTCTATGTATTTATAGGGAGAGAATGAGGTGGGCTTAACCGTAATCAGTTTGGCTTCTGATAAAACCAATCTGATTTGGTTTTATCATTTAAATTCGAATTATCCTTTAATTAATTAAGTCCAACTCAATTAATTAAATAACTAATTTCGAATCATTTAATTTAAATTCCGAATTTAAATTAATACTCCTTTTAAACGTTCTAAGTGTGTGACCCTTTAGGTTATTATTACGTTGGCAATAATTTTATTATCTAATAATAAAATTATAAACAATGAGCGGCATCTAGTAATACATCATTGCTACCCAAGTAATAATAATAATTGGTGATTCAATTAAACCTTTCGTGACTAATGTCTCCATGTAATATAATCCTTTTAACCTTGATATTATAGATTAAACTAGAGGCATGGTACGTGTCATCCTCTTAATAATTTAATCTTTATTTTCTTGATCGATGAGTAGACTATTCAAATAAATCAATATTTGAGCATGGCCATGCATTTCATAGTCTCACTCAAACAAGATGCCGATAATATCGCTCCTAAAATTAGGAGGGTTAAATTCCTTCTAGATCATTCACATTTCTCACACGATTCATAATGAACCCAATACTATCTTTATCATTACCCGATTAAAGATAACTTTTGATAGAATCAAAGTACATTAATTCTCGTGTAGAAATATAATGATTTCAGGTCAGAGGACCATTACACCATTATCACAGTGAGATTACTTATGACACTTATTTATTCATTCCATGTTGAATCTCACAGTGAGTCTGTCCAGTACAATGTACTCTTACATTTACCTATGTATTGATTTTAGTATCTCTATACTAATGACCCATGAGAGGTGGTCATCAATCAATCAACATACTAGTCTCAATGTATTATTACTGTCCTAATAATAATAATACTCGACTAGGGACATTTAAGATTATTATACTATATATAATCTCATGTTCATATAGTTCGTATTAATAATCTAAGGACATTTATCATGCTAATATTTATAACGCAGTAAATACGAAGCATAATAAATTATTAATATAATCAAAAAGAACATAATGTCAATAATACTGATTACATAATATCATTGTATTGCCTCTAGGGCACCTACACTAACAGTTTTACCCCCTACCGGACTTAATCACAAAATACCGAGATAGCTCACAAAGCCATATCTCAAAATAACTCAATCTTTTAATTCAACTTGCCAGTACCCAGGGTCTCACTAAACCTCTAGATCACAACCTTTCATGTACTAGAATCCATGGGTACTCATACCCTTCAATAATCATGTACTAAACTTAATTATATTCATATCTTCAACTTAATCAACCTCATGAAATTCAATTCATTCACTTAATCACAATTCTTTCAAAACAAACAACGTTTCCTTTCATGAACTCATAATATAAAGTAATCACTTCAAATCTCATAATTTAATCACACACCATAATTTATACACCTTCAAGTATTCTTACTCAAATAAATAATTATAAAATCTCACTTAGGAGGAAAGTCAATTGCATTGTCAAAAATTAGTTCTTCTTATAATTCAAGTTTAAAACCCAAGTTAGAGAACTCAAAGACTCCAAAAATATGTTTTAAGAACCCAAGTCAGAGAACACCATTTCTCAAAAAAAATGTTTCAAGAACTAAAGTCAGAGAACTCAAATATTCCAAAAAAATGTTTTGGAACCCAAGTCAGAGAACACAAGGACTCGAACCAGAACCAGCAAGGAAACAGCCCAACGCCCAAACCACAGGGGCAAGTGCACCCACGGTGAAGGTATTCAAAATGAGTTTTATATGCTCAAACCCTCTCTATTACTCTCTGTTTAAATTCTACTCTTTCGGAAAACCAATTCACAACACCGAATAGACAAACTCACGCACTCTAAAAATAATATGAGAACAGTAAAATGAATTCTAGTGCAATAATAGATCCACACAACTGAAATATTTTACCGTGTGAAAAGTAACTCGAATGTCGCTATAATTTGTGAAATGTCAATTTTACTCAATAAAAATATACTTTTTCATGTCCAATAATAATACGAGAATTTTTCTCATGGTGAATAAACTCATAAGCCATCTACTTTTCTAAAGTGAACACACGTTAACAATTCACATGCTAATTCACACAAATTTTAATTCCTTCAAGTCCATTTTAATCAACAAGTACTTTACTTAAATTTTTAGAGTATCTACTATCACACACATCACAAATCATGAGAGCAAACTAAACAATTCTACATTAGCAATTTAATTTTAGGGTAATCTACACATACAACTACTCAATAATTTAGAAAGCATAAAAGATCACCCACCTATTAGGAGAGTACTAAAAATAATTCCGCCTTCAAAAGGTACTCCGAACTCCACAAAATCAAGTCACAAACCCAACTTCGAAAGCCTTCGAGCGCTCTGCCTCTTCCCTCCTCCTCTCTTAATTACTCACGGCAATTTAGTGAAAATATGGGGATTTTTTTTTGTTTTGTTAACAGTGGATAGATAGAGTAGGGGTGAATGAATAGATTTATATAGGATCTTAATGTTCGGTTATAAAAACCAACTCCACGTTTCCTCCCCACTTCCACGCACACCGGAGTTGCGGCCTACTCTCTCTCCAACCGCACACCACTCTCCACTAACTCGAAAACACGTACACGGGCAGTGCACGAGTACACAAAAAAAGTAATTTATTAATTAATTACTCTTATAATTAAAAATTAATTAATTTATTCAATGGGTTATTAGGTTTAAGGGTTTAATAAAAGACTAAATAAAAGATAGTGAAAAAAAAGGATTCATGCATACTACAAAATAAATACAATTGAGAGGAACGAAAAAAATAGAGTTTACACGTGTGTTGCACGTGGAAAAATTTTGAAAAAGTATTTTTAATTAAAATAAATTATACAGGATGTATAACCCCTGTTTTCACAAAAATGTATTTTTGTGTATTTTCTGTATTTTAAAAATTTTCGCAAATTATTTTTCCGGTTTTCAAATTTTTTTGTCAAAATGTATTTTTGTGGATCTTCTATTTTAAAATATGTTTTCGATCAATAATTTTAAATTGTAACCATTTTCTATGATTTTATATTGAAATACAATTCCTAGTTTTGTTATTATTTCTCTTATTATTATTACTGTTATTATTGTTATTATTATTACTAATTTTGGCGGGTTATTAAAAATCCATTTCTATGTGCTAATTATATTGTATCTATTTTAAATAAATAATATTTTGTAATGCAAATACATTTTTTTGTAAACAATATTTTAATTTTTTATTTAATTTTCCTATTTAATTTTAAAACCCTAATACTATAACCCAAATACCCACCTAATTACCCAAAACCCATCAATACCCATTAGAAACCTAACAACCCAATATACTTAACCCCCAAACCCGTTCCCTATACTACCCTAAACCCGAAACCCATATAACCCATTAGCCTAACTACCATACTCGTTTAAAACCCATTTACCTATAACCCATATACAGGCTAACCCTAAACCCTACCATATAAATAACCCATCACCCGTATCCCGACCTTTCACCTTCCGCCGCCTTCTCCTTCTCTCCCTCCCGACGCTTCAACTCTCCCTTGCTCCCGTCCGCATGCAGCGAGCCCAGCCACCCTCCACGACTCCCCATCGTAACCCAGCTCCTCCTGAGCGACGCACCGCGTGACTGCAGCGCCGAAAACCAGGCGATGCCAACAGCCTTGTGTCCCTCGCCTTCCTCTCGTGCCCCCGCGACTGTAGGCCAGCGCCAGCCAGCCTCCTACCCTTCCTCCCTCTCCCGTCCTCTTCCCTCTCCACCATCAAGTCGAGCTCTCTTCCTTCGGCGCAACTGCAGCATCGCAGCTGTCCCCTTGCTCCCCCCTTACCCTGGGTGCCATCCCTCATATGCGCAGCCATTATAGCAGCCAGTGCTTCCGCAGACAACATCTATGACAGCAGCATTGGTGTGTCGTTCCTCCCCTCCGACGCCCGACAACAAGCGTAGTGGCCAACGGCAGCCGCGGCGAGCTTCCTTCGCTGCACTCCTGTCGTTGTTGCCCGTGTCGTCTCTCCCTTCGGTGTTCTTGTCGGTTGTTCTGTGGTGGTGCACGCGTGCTCCTTCGTCCACGTGTTATCTTGGTGGTGCGTGAGTACCGTTCTTGGTTCGTGTGTTCTTGAGTTGGTTCGTGGTTTCGTTGTTCGCTTATTCATGTTCATTGTTGGGTTCTTGTTCGTTTGATTCTTGGTGCATGTGTGTCTCGTGCACGTGGAGTTTTGGTTATTCCGTCATTCGTTCTGGGCTCGTGATTGTTCGATCGTGCTTGTGCCTCGGGAATCTATTCCCGTTATTCTTGTCTGTTGGATCGTCGTTTTCGTCATCTCTCAGGCAAGTAACTTGTACTCCAATTCATTTATTTGATACAAGTCAAAAAGTTCATCTATAGTGTAGTTGGGTCTAGAGACGACTATTGTTTGTGTTTTCCTTGATAGGGTTTTGTCTCAATTGTGAAAACTTGACCATAGATGACTCACGACATAAATCTTGACATGAATTAACTTAGGATTTACCCGTTCTTGATTTTGATCATGTATGTGAGACTTGTGCAAGAATTCGTGTTTTGGTTGAGACCCATGTGAAATACTTGGTGTGGACAGGCTAGATACCCTAATTCATGATGTTTAGACACTTGGTAGACTTAATTTCATGTTTGATCATATTTTGAACAAGTTTTGTATGATATATGTTGAGTTGTTGTTAAAGGAAAAAATCTATAGTTTGACGCTGATCTATTTTGTTTCCTGTTTTGGACTATTTTAAAGACAGTATCTTGATTTCGGAATAAAACATGAGTTTTAGATAATTTCTTCTATTTTCAAACCCCTCTGACCTTTCTTGATTTTGTTTTTGTATGAGTGAGTTATGACTGTTTTACTACAGAGGTGTCGATTTTTTTCAGATTCTGTTTTTCGGTAATTTTGATGACAAATCATTTTAAAGAACTATGCTACATATATTATTTTTATCCAAAACTTTGGTCAATTTCTCTATACCTATCTAGGGATTACCCAGAATTTTGGTAGATTTTATTGATGAGTTTTATATGTCGTTTCATGCATGTTTACAAAAGTCATACTTGCTGTATTTTGCTCGCTGTCCTGTAAAGAATTGTGTTTTCACCCAGTTTCCTTATAATGTATGGAAAATGTTTGTGAAATATGAAAGTTAGTTTGTTTTATCTATTTTCATATCCCTTTGGCAGATTTGGATTTCGTTTCACGGTTTGCGAGATATTTTAGTTTTCGTACAGCAGTGTTGGCAAATCCAGGTTTTCCAAAGTATCATTTTTTGGTGTTTTCTTATTTTCGATGGCTGAACAAATTTTACTGCAATATTATGAAACCTTATATATTGATTCTAGACATATAGGGGAATACCCCATATTTTTCTTGGATTTATTTGAGAAGTTTTAATGCTGTTTTTCTGACTTTGAATTCGTTTTCCTGATTCTTGGCTGAACGTGTTTTCTATTTTCAAATCAGTTTTGAGTTATGATTTTCTGAAACACTATATGACTTAATTATATTCGTTGGATTCGTGTGAAAGTCTATTTTCTAGATTCTTTGACCGATCTAGATTTGGATTTCTGTAGTAACGGGAATCACTGGTTTAGTACTGTACTGTCATACTGTCCTGAATATGAACATACACTGTTTTGCTCGTTTATGTGATTGTAAATTATCTATACATGTTTATTTGTTTCCTTGAACCTAATACTAATTATACCATGTTAGTTTGACATTATTCCGTACACATTCATGCCTGTTTGATGACCATAATAAAAGTAATCAAGCCGTGGTTTATGGGAAAGATCTAGTAGTGGGAAAGCATAGAAATGTGTACTTAGAAGGAGACCTGTGTTTTCCATATGATTATCTGTTATCTGTTAACTGACGCTGTCTACATTACTTCTTATATGAAGGTGTAGAGGAGAAGAGAATCACTAGGTTCTATTTGTCTCTTTGGATCTGTTATCTGACTCTGTCTACATTACTTCTTATAGATGGTGTAGAGAAGAGAACCTGTCACACCCCGCTTCCCAAAAATACGGAATATGAGTACGTAAGAAAAGCCCAGCAAATGATTATTATCATCCTTAAGCTGTTTCAGGATCTTTGCAACACATCACAGAATATATCAGAGTCGGAAGCAAAAATGTGGAACCAACATGCAAAATTGAATCAAAATTACCAACAGAAATTTACTTGAAATCAAATACAATATTCCCAAATAAAATTCAGAGTCTGGAGAAAAATAATTATCCTGGGTCACATCGCCCAAATACAAATAATATCCAAGTATCAAAATACAAGAATAACCCAAAGTCTCACAAATACAAATATTGTTCTAGCACGATACAAGAAATAATAATAATAAGCAAAAGCAACACTAATACTTCAAGCCTCCGCTACCGCCTTGAACCTGTTCTCCATAATCTGCAATTTATCGAATGTAGGAAAGAGGAAAAGAGAAAACACAAGTACCCGTCAGTTGCAAGTCGCGGGTCACAAATAGAGTAGGATACAAGTACATGGGAAAACTAACTAACAACATGGTATACTAACAGGTATGGGTAACATATGTCAAGTGTCAAGTCAACAGGTAAACAGGTATAATTATCAGGTAATTAGGTAGTCAGGTAAATATGTATTAAGTATCAGGTATCAGGTAAACAGGTAACAAGTAATCATGTAACAGGATAATCAGGATAATCAGGTAACAGGAATATCAGGTGATAGGTAATCATGTATCCGGTAAACAGGTATCAGGTATCATATATCAGGTTAAGTCTAATTTTGTTATTTACTATCTAGGTAGCACGACATGCAACCCACCCTATATGGTTGTTACGACAAAACAGTTTCGCTTAGTAAGATTTCATAGTGGAGTCCATATGGCAGCGTACTTATGTATAGGAAACAGGAAACAGGTAGAACCTAGTGGTTCTCTTCCGAATACACCCTCCTAAGGGAAGTAATGCAGTCAGGTATAGGAAACAGGTATAACTTAGTGGTTATCTTCCGAGAACACCTTCCTATAGGAAAGCATGCAATCAGATACAGGTAAACAGGATCGTGAATCATGTAGTCATGAACACGTAACAGGCAGGCAGGACACTAGTCCTCTTCCAAGTACACATTTCTATATTTTCCACTACTAGATCTTCCCTTAAACCCCGGCTTAGTTACTTTTATTATTATGCTCATCAACAGGCATGAGTGTGTATGAAATGAGGTCAAACTAGTATGGTATAATCAGGTTTAGGCTCAGGGAATCAAATCAGCATGCATGGATAATATACATTCACATATACGAGCAAAATAGTCTATTTTTGTAATCAGGACAGCAAGACCAATCAATACTAAAACAGTGATTCAAAGAGCTACAGGCATGCAAATCATGATCCGTCGAAGGATCTGAAAACTAGACATTCACACGCATCCAACGAGTATAATAAAGTTATACACTAGTTCACAACATCTCAACTCAAAACTGACTTGAGTACAGATTTTGTGTTCAGCCAGAAAACAGGGGAACGACTTCAAAAGCATGAAAACAGCACGAAAACATGTCAAATAATTCCACGAAAAATCTGGGGTAATTCTCTATAGGTATAGACTCAAAATAACAGGTTTCATAATATTCCAGTAAGTAAAGATAAGCCAGAAAAAATAAGAAGTAACACAAAATCATAGTTTTACGAATCTGGAATTTCTCAACACTGCTGTACGAAAACAAGGATATCTCGCAATCAGTGAATCGAAATCCTATTCCGCCAAAACGAAGTGAAAATAGATAGATTTCACTAACTTTCATATCTCACAAAGAATTTTCATACAGTATAAAGAATTAGGGTGAAAACAGGGTTTTATACTGAACAACACAATTTACAGCACAAAAGGATTTTAGAAAAGGATATGAAACACCACACAAATCTTATATTTAAAATACAAAAAAAATCTGGAAAGTCTCTAACATCATGAGGAAACACTGAACAGAATATTATAGCAATATATTATGTATAGCCTAGTTCTTGAAATTAATTTGTTAACAAAAATGACTCAAAACTGAACCTGAAATCTACCCGACGTGGCTGTACCAAAACTATCATATCTCAGTCATACGAACTCCAAATACAGTAAAACTAGTGGGGTTTGAAAATAGACACAATTATCTACAAATCACTTTTAATTTTGAAGTTGAAATTCGGACTGTAGCATGGGTGAAAACAGCAAACAACACAGAACAGACTGCAAAATACAGATTTCACACTTCTACTTAAAACATCGTAACTTTCATAATATTGATCCAAACTCAACCAAACTTGAAATACAACCTACCAAACATCTAACCATCATGTTTTAGGGATCCTAACATGTCCAAACCTATTATTTTTCACATGGGAAATCAATCAAACACATAACATGCAATAATCACATACACGCATCAAAAATCAAAATTTGGGCATAACCTATGTTATTATCCTATCAAACTTGGTGTCATAAGTCCTCTATGGCCAATTAACACAATAGAGATAAAACCCATCAATAAAAATATAATATTTTGGTTGTCTCTAGACCCAACTACACTATATGTGAATTTTTTGACTTGTATCAACCTAAAGAATTGTAGTACAAGTTACTTGCCTCTTAATGGAGTGAAACACGAAGCAAATGAGTCCTAGCACAAAACCCACGAGCGAAATCCTTCCACGCGCAATTCAAAGCGAACCCACGAACCAAAAATACCTTACGATCAACCTTCTTGATGTACGAACTAAAGTGGATGATACTCACTTCAAAAACACCACAAAGGGAGGAGTTTGTGCTGATTTGGATCTTGGTGGTGCTGGTTTGGGATGGCCGGCCACAATAGAGGAGGGTTAGGGTTTGTATGGTGTTGGAGAAGGGTTTCCAAAGGATGGCTGGGATTGGATGGATGGAGGGGATGGCCGGAGTGGTGAAAGGGGCTGTCGGTTTGGGAGAGCAATAGGCAGGCCGGGATGCACTATCAAGGGGAGCCGGGATTGATTGTGGAGAGGGAGAGAGAAAATAATATTAGGGTTAGGGTTAAGGAGTATTAGGGTATATTTATATGGGAATTAATTGGGCAAATGGGTAGTGGGTATCAATATGAATTAATAGGTATACAAATGGGTAATGGGTATTGGGTAGGTTTCAAATAGGGATACAATATATATTGAATTCTATAGCTCCTAAAAATCTCCTTAAGAGTCAAAAATCACAATTTGTGTAAAACACCACCAAAAATCCATTTCATCACCAAAATAAATAATAATAATGAACGAGGCCAAGAAAATCAGAAAAAGAACTCAAAATGGCGAAAACAACAAAAACAACGAACAAACGACACAAGGAGCTCAAAAATGAAAGAAAAAGAATATATATTGAAAATATATCCAATATAGGGCTCCGAAAAATACAAGAGATATAAAAATACCCAAAAATAAAAAATACACTCCAAAATACATAAAATGAAAAACAGGGGTTACAGAACCACTAGGTTCTATCTGTCTAATCTGATTATCTGATATCTGTCTGAACCCTGAGTACACGGCCCTATATGATCCCCTATGAAATCTAAAGCGAAATTGTTTGTTGTAGCAACCATGTGTTATGTTTTTGGGATGCATGAAGTGCTACCTAGATAGTAATCACACAAGACTTATAAGAACATGACATCTGAATCTGAATCTGAATCTGTTATATGTATCTAGCTATCTGTGATCTGATTATCTGATTACATGTTATCTGTCTAACATTATCACTTGACATCATATTTGATACTATCTATATATCTATCTACATGCCTTTTGACTTTGACACTTGACACATGTTAGTATACCAAGCTAGTTGATTTTGCTATACCATGCTAGATCTGTTTCTGCTATTATTTAGATTTATTTAGTTTTTCCCATGTGCTTGTATCCTACATTATAAGTGGCCCGTAACTTGCAATTGACGGATACTTGTTTTTCTCTTTCCCTCTTTCTTGCATTTGTTGAATTGCAGATTTTGGAGAACAGGTTCCAGACGGTATTGGTCACATGAAGTATTAATGCTGGATCTTGTTATTATTATTTCTTGTAGTTTGCTTGAACAATAATTGTATTTATGTATTTGGATTTATTCTTGTATTTGGGCAATGTGACCCAGGATTATTTGTGTATTTCAGATCATGACTATTTGAGATTAATATATTTTATTTCAAATATTCTTGTTGGTATTTGGTTCATATGTGCATGTGGTTGACTTTTCTGGCTTCCGACTCTGATTATATTGTTATATGTTGTAAAGATTCTTGAACAACTTATGAATGATGAAAATCATTCGCTGGACTTTTGTCGCGATCCGTATTCCGTATTCTTTTTGGGAAGTGGGGCGTGACAAAGGTTTTTAGTGGTATCAGAGCCTAGGTTTGGCTAATGTATTAGTTTGATTGATATATTAGACAAGCTTGGCTCGAACTGGGATCGGCTCAACATTTCACCAACCATGCATACATGAATGAATCATTATCAACTTGATCTGATACTAGTCTTATTCCATTCATTTGATCCCTTCTTATTCGATCCCTTGATTCCTTGATTCCTTGTTTTTTTTTCCGTCTCTTTTAGTCGTTCTCATTTGTTGATTCTTTATTGGGTATAGTTTCGTTCTTTCCATACCCATATTTCTTTGATTCTTTCATTCATCTTTATTTGTTGACTCATTTTGAGTATCATGCTAGTTATTCTTTTTCTGCCTTATTCTCTTGAAATTCCGCTTGTGCCCCCTTGTTCCTTTTCCCTCATATTCAATTCTTTGATTTCTTATTTTCTTTCGTCCCTTGTAGTCGTCCTCCTTTATTGACTCTTTATTGAGTATAAAGTTCATTCTTCTCTTGCTTATATTTTTGTTATATTATATATATATATATATATATATATATATATCGAATATTT
Organism: Hemerocallis citrina; assembly: GCA_017893485.1. Taxonomy (NCBI): domain Eukaryota; kingdom Viridiplantae; phylum Streptophyta; class Magnoliopsida; order Asparagales; family Asphodelaceae; genus Hemerocallis; species Hemerocallis citrina. The sequence continues at coordinate 125,632,985 of CM030363.1, read as the reverse complement.
TGTGTATTTCGACTATTATTTGTTATATTTTGAATTTTCTATGAATTGTTTTCTAAAACAAAAATTTTGTTATTTCAAATAACCGAGTATTTTAATATCATAAATTTCAAAACATAACTTCGTACTTAAATTGAGCAATCAATATCTAAGTACGTGTGGAAGATTGCATCATCTCATTCATCGTTTTGTTGCAACTGGATGTCGAGATGGCAAACATGCAACTAGATGTCAATGGAGGCAAATTGCAACTGGATATCGGGGAGGCAAAATATGCAACTGAATATCCAGATGGTAACCTGCAACCTGATATCGTGAAGGCAAAACTGCAACTTGATGTCGAGAAGACAAGTCTACAGATGGATGTAAATGAGGCAAATCCACATCAAAGAATTTCTACTACTATTATTATTATTGTTTTCCTTATTATTATTGTTATTACTATTACTATTATTATTATTGTATTTTTCTTACTATTTTATTTTTGATGTTGATATTGAATTACTTTCACCAAAATGATGAACCCCAAATTATTTTCTGTCGTGTATTATTATCCTTACCAGTATTGTTAATATTTTATTATTATTATTATTTTTACTAGTACGTTTATGATGCTTATTATTGTTATTATTATTTTCATTATTTGTCATTATTATTTTATTATTATTATGTGTTGATTTTGTATTATTAATATTATTTTTATTAATGCTCATTAGTTTTGACCTAATTATTTAAATTAAAGCCCTCCTCTAAATTCCAATTTTAATCTGGTGTCTCATTCTTTTCTTTCTGCTCGAATCGTCGCTTGTTGTCGCGTGGTCTACAATGACTTGTCTGCAGCTTGGAACGTCACCATCAGAGTGGCGCAGCGGAAGCATGGTGGGCCCATAACCCACAGGTCCCAGGATCATATTGTTGCTTCTCCTTCCTTGCATTGTTATGGTTTCTCCTATCTCTTGCAACTGTTCTCATCCGTTGACTTATTGTTTGATTCAATTCTTTCCTGTCTTTTCTCTTTGATTTCAGTTCTGCCGACTCCCTTATTGCTTTGTTATCTTGTGTTGATTCTTTCCTTTTGATACCGTTTGCTTCTTTTCTTGCATTCCATTTGACCTCGTTGTTATCTGCTTGCTTCTGTTTCTGGTGTTGCCACTGCTTTGTTCTTTCCCCATTAGCCCTCTGTTTTGTTACCCTTCCCCAGTTTGCTTTTGTCTTGTCCTATGTACTGCCTAAGCAAATTTCGAAGACGAAATTTTGTTGTAAGGTGGGTAGGATTGTAACCCCTATTTTTCCAAAAATGTATTTTTGTATATTTTCTGTATTTTAAAGATTTTCGCAAACTATTTTTCTGGTTTTCTTATTCTTTTTGTCAAAATGTATTTTTTTTTGGATCTTCTATTTTAAAATATGTTTTCGATCAATAATTTTAAATTGTAACTATTTTCTATGATTTTATATTGAAATACAATTCCTAGTTTTGTTATTATTTCTCTTATTATTATTACTGTTATTATTGTTATTATTATTACTAATTTTGGCGGGTTATTTAAAATCCATTTCTATGTGCTAATTATATTGTATCTATTTTAAATAAATACTATTTTGTAATGCAAATTACATTTTTTTGTAAACAATATTTTTATTTGTTATTTAACTTTCCTATTTAATTTTAAAACCCTAATACTATAACCCAAATACCCACCTAATTACCCAAAACCCATTAATACCCATTAGAAACCCAACAACCCAATATACTTAACCCCCAAACCCGTTCCCTATACTACCCCAAACCCGAAACCCATATAACCCATAAGCCTAACTACCATACCCGTTTAAAACCCATTTACCTATAACCCATATACAGCCTAACCCTAAACCCTACCTTATATATAATCCATCACCCGTTTCCCGACCTTTCACCTTCCGCCGCCTTCTCCTTCTCTACCTCCTGACTCTTCAACTCTCCCTTGCTCCCGTTCACATGCAGCGAGCCCAGCCACCCTCCGCAACTCCCCATCGCAACCCAGGTCCTCCTGAGCGACACGCCGCGCGACTACAGTGCCGACAACCAGGCGATGCCAACAGCCCTGTGTCCCCTGCCTTCCTCTCGTGCCCCCGCAACTGCAGGCCAGCGCCAGCTAACCTCCTGCCCTTCCTCCCTCTCCCGTCCTCTGCCCTCTCCACCATCGAGTCGTGCTCTCTTCCTTCGGTGCGACTGCAGCATCGCGACTGTCCCCTTGCTCCCCCCTAGCCCTGGGTGCCGTCCCTCCGATGCACAGCCACTGCACCAGTCGATGCCTCCGCAGACAGCATCAGCGACAACAACATCGGTGTGATTTTCCTTCCCTCCGACGCCCGACAGTAAGTGTAGTGGCCAACGGCAGCCGCGGCGAGCTTCCCTCACTGCACTCCCCCTCACCTTTGCCCGTGTCGTCTCTCCCTTCGGTGTTCTTGTCGGTTGTTCTATGGTGGTGCGCATGTGCTCCTTCGTGCCCGTGTTATCTTGGTGGTGCATGAGTACCGTTCTTGGTTCGTGTGTTCTTGAGTTGATTCGTGGTTTCGTTGTTCTCTCATTCATGTTCATGGTTGGGTTCTTGTTCGTTTGATTCTTGGTGCACTATGTCTCGTGCACGTGGAGTTTTGGTTATTCCGTCGTTCGTTCTTGGCTCGTGATTTTTCGATCGTTCTTGTACCTCGGGAATCTATTCCCGTTATTCTTGTTTGTTGGATCGTCGTTTTCTTCATCTCTCGAGTAAGTAACTTGTACTCCAATTCATTTGTTTGATACAAGTCAAAAAGTTCACCTATAGTGTAATTGGGTCTAGAGATGACTCTTGTTTGTGTTTTCCTTGATGGGTTTTCTCTCTATTGTGAAAACTTGACCATAGATGACCTACGACACAAATTTTGATATGAATTAACTTAGCATTTACCCGTTCTTGATTTTGATCATGTATCTGAGACTTGTGCAAGAATTCGTGTTTTGGTTGAGACCCATGTGAAATACTTGCTATGGATAGGCTAAATACCCTAATTCATGATGTTTAGACACTTGGTAGACTCAATTTCATGTTTGATCGTATTTTGAACAAGTTTTGTATGATATATGTTGAGTTGTTGTTAAAGGAAAAAATCTGTAGTTTGACGCTGATCTGTTTTGTTTGCTGTTTTGGACTATTTTAAAGTCAGTATCTTGATTTCGGTATAAAACATGAGTTTTAGATAATTTCGTTTATTTTCAAACCCCTCTGACCTTGCTTGATTTTGTTTTCGTATGAGTGATTTATGACTACTTTACTACAGAGGTGTCGATCTTTTCCAGATTCTGTTTTTCGGTAATTTTGATGACAAATTATTTTAAAGAACTATGCTACATATACTATTTTGATAAAAAAACTTTAGTCAATTTTTCTATACCTATCTAGGGATTACCCAGAATTTTGGTAGATTTTATTGATGAGTTTTATATGTCGTTTCATGCATGTTTACGAAAGTCATACTTGCTGTATTTTGCTCGCTGTCCAGTAAAGAATTGTGTTTTCACCCTGTTTTCTTATACTGTATGGAAAATGTTTGTGAAATATAAAAGTTATTTTGTTTATCTATTTTCATCTCCCTTTGGCGGATTTGGATTTCGTTTCACGGCTTGCGAGATATTTCAGTTTTTGTACAGCAGTGTTAAGAAATCCAGGTTTTCCAAAGTATCGTTTTTTGATATTTTCTTATTTTTGATGGCTGAACAAATTTTACTAGAATATTATGAAACTTTATATTTTGATTCTAGAGATATAGGGTAATACCCCAGATTTTTCTTGGATTTATTTGAGAAGTTTTAATGCTGTTTTTCTGACTTTGAATTCGTTTTCGTGATTCTTGGCTGAACGTGTTTTCTGTTTTCAAATCAGTTTTGAATTATGATTTTCTGAAACACTATATGACTTAATTATGTTCTTTGGATTCGTGTGGCAGTCTATTTTCCAGATTCTTTGGCCGATCTAGATTTGGATTTCTGTAGTAACGGGAATCACTGGTTTAGTACTGTACTGTCATGCTGTCCTGAATATCAACATACACTGTTTTGCTCGTTTATGTGATTGTAAATTATCTATGCATATTTATTTGTTTCCCTGAACCTAATACTAATTATACCAGGTTAATTTGACATTATTCCGTACACATTCATGCCTGTTTGATGACCACAATAAAAGTATTCAAGCCGGGGTTAATGGGAAAGATCTAGTAGTGGGAAAGCATAGAAATGTGTACTTAGAAGGGGGTCCATGTTTCCCATATGATTATCTATTATCTGTTATCTGACCCTATCTACATTACTTCTTATATGAAGGTGTAGAGGAGAAGAGAACTACAAGGTTCTATCTGTCTGTCTGGATCTGTTATCTGACCCTGTCTACATTACTTCCTATAGAAGGTGTAGAGAAGAAGAGAACCACTAGATTCTATCTGTCTAATATGATTATCTGATATCTGTTTGAACCCTGAGTACACGGCCTTATATGATCCCCTATGAAATCTAAAGCGAAATTATTTGTTGTAGCAACCATGTGTTATATTTTTGAGGCGCATGAAGTGCTACCTAGATAGTAATCACACAAGACTTATAAGAACATGACATCTGTATCTGAATCTGAATCTGAATCTGTTATATGTATTTGGCTATCTGTGATCTGATTATCTGATTACCTACTATCTGTCTGACATTATCACTTGACATCATATTTGATACTATTTGTATATCTGTCTGCATCCCTTTTGACTTTGACACTTGACACATGTTAGTATACCATGCTAGTTGATTCTGCTATGCCATGCTAGATTTGTTTTTGCTATTATTTAGATTTGTTTAGTTTTCTCCATGTGCTTGTATCCTACATTATAAGTGGCCCGTAACTTGCAATTGATGGGTACTTGTTTTTCTCTTTCCCTCTTTCTTGCATTTGTTGAATTGCAGATTTTGGAGAACAAGTTCCAGACGGTATTGGTGACATGAAGTATTAGTGCTGGATCTTGTTATTATTATTTCTTATAGTTTGCTTGAATAATAATTGTATTTATGTATTTGGATTTATTCTTGTATTTGGGCTATGTGACCCAGGATTATTCGTGTATTTCAGATCATGACTATTTAAGATTAATATATTTTATTTCAAATATTCTTGTTGGTATTTGGTTCATATGTGCATGTGGTTGACTTTTCTGGCTTCCGACTCTGATTATATTGTGATATGTTGTAAATATTTTTGAACAGCTTATGGATGATGAAAATTATTCATTGGGCTTTTGTCGCGATCCGTATTCTGTATTCTTTTTGGGAAGCGGGGTGTGACAGGTTGTTACAATGACAATGATGACATCCACTCCCAACACTCCCAGCTCTATAAGATCAATCCCAAAAATTCTTCCTCTAATCTCGATCTCACAATCAGTGTAGTACCGATCAGTAGTTAGTGTTTCTCCTGACAGTGTAGCTACTACCAAAACCTTGCTGGGGAAAATTTTCGGTTCTACCCCAACTTTAGAGAAAATTTAGGGGACCCAAAAGTATGCGATGAACCAGTATCGAATAAAACCGTAGCATATATTCCATTTATTAGAAGTTTCCTGTTACATAATGAATTATATCCTTCAGTACATAACATCTATCTATTACAAGATTTATGAATCAACAACATAGATTATATTCGGATGCTCCCATACCGGTAATGACGTTATCGGAGTCCTCAGCATCCTCCTCAGTCAGAGCAAATACTCGCCCCGGTCGGTATGGTTTCTTCCCCTGATCCGCCTGCTTCAGACTTTGCCCTCCTCGCTGGAATTGCAGGGCAATGCGGCTTATCATGGCCTTCCTTCCCACAATTAAAACAAGTGATTGGAATCCACGGCTGGTACATTCGGACTTGTAGTGACCCGATTCCCTACAGTTGTAACAGGTTAACCCTGGGGGCCTCTTACATCCGTTGCTTGTCTTTCCAGTCACAGTACTGGCATTTACCCCAGCCGGCTTGAACCTCTGCGCCAGGGGCTACCTCTTGAAGTTGCTTAATGTCGCGGGCCTCTTACCACTGCTCCAGTTGCTGCACCGTTCTTTCACCAGCTGATATTTCTCCATGTATGACTCTGTAGATGCAACCCTCCGAAAAAGTTTGTCAAATTTTCGGATCCCAAGGGGTATCATACAAGACCTCAGCCCTAGACTCAGACCCTGCTCGAATCTCCGCGCCTTCTTGGCTTCATCACTCACCAACTCGAGTGCATATCTGGTGAGTTGAGTAAACTTCGTCTCATACTCCCGGAAAGACATGTTGCCCTGCTACACGGCCAGGAATTCCATTGCCTTCTTTTCTTGCACATCAATTGGGAAGTAAGGACTCCGAAATCCCTCCAAGAAGTCCTCCCAAGTGATAGGCTCATCACCCAAGGTCCGCTTCATAGACTGCCACCAGACTCCGACATCCTTCTCCATCTAGGTAGTTGCTAGCTTTACCTTACTAGCCTCCAGGGGTCTCCAACACTTCAAACACTATTTCAATTTATCGGATCCAATCATCAGCTGCATCGGGATCCGCCTTGCCTTCAAAGACAGGTGGTTTCAACCCTTGAAGGATTCCACCACTTGATAGCCTTTGGGACATGCACTGTTTGCCCTGCCCTTGTATTCCAGTTCACACTTGCTGCGGTAAAAGTGTTAAGTGTCTGGTATACACGGGCCAACTCCGTCTCCAAATCAAGTCGATTACCTTCTCCGCTTGATCCTTCACTATTTCTAGTCCTTCTTCCTTCCATTTCTGGTTCATAAAACTTCATCATTCATCAAAAGCAACAATAACATCGACTTCCTTCCAACACAAATTACTCATTTCCAAACTAAATTTCTTATATTAAGAAATAAATTGGTTCATACATCCATACATAAAGTACACCAGAAAACTCCAAATCTTCCTACAGAACTTTAAACAAGCATAAAGCAGTCTAGACTCTACGGTTCCTCTAGGCTTCTCTGAGCTCTTCCCGTAGATCATCTATTTCCTTCTGCATTTTCTCGCATCTTTGATGGCATTCTTGTTTCCCCAATGAGTTTTGTTGTCTAGCTAGGTGAAATGCCGAGCATTCCCATGGCGACACTTCTCCAGTTCCCATACACGCTGACTCACAGCGGCGATTGTAACCCCTGTTTTTCATTTTCTCTATTTTGAATGTTTTTTTTTCTTTTGTGTATTTTTCTCATTGTATCTCTTTTTGTACCGTAGATTGGATCTTCTTATTTTTCATTATATTTATCGATTTGATTTATCGTCTCTTTTATTTGATCTTCTTAATTCAATTGTCAGCCTATTGTTCGTATATGTTTGATCGAACTTTTATTTTGATCCTCATTGTTAAATTGTTCACATCCTATTTTTTTTGTTTTGTTCATTTTGCTCTATCCTGATTTTTGGATCTTTATTAAACCGAATAGCCATTAAAATCCTTTAAACCCATTTAACTCCACTATCCAGTTATTAATACCCATACCCATTAGTAATACCCAACCCGACTACATCCAAAACCCTAAAGATCTGCATTATACCATCCTATATAAGACCCTATTAATTTTCCCTGTGCACCCAAAACCCATTTCCCCCTAATACCCTCAGCCGTCACCCTAAAACCCTAATTCTTCACCACCTGTATATATATTCATACTATCCCTACCCTGTTTCACCTATCATATCTGAACCCATTAGCCGCTTCATAACCCTAGCCTGCTCCCGCTCATCTCTCTCTTTCGCTCCTCTCCACCTCAGCCGGTGCAACCCCTGCACCTCCTTATCCCTATATCTCTCGGCCTTCTCGTCATCATCCTCGGTGCCTCCCCTGCCGTGTGCTGCTCCTCCGACAGCATCAGCAACGAGCACTGCCGCTAATTTTACCCTCGTTGCTCTCCCCCGTCCTGCCGCTCGTCTCTGATAGCCCGCAGCCCCGAACTCTCTCCCTCTCTTCCTCTTGCTCTCTTGTGGTTGTGTGTGATCTCGTTGGGTTCGTGTGTTTGTTTTTTTCGTGGTTCATTCGTTGAGTTCGTGCTCGGGAATCCGTTCTCGTTATTCTTGTTCTTTGCATCGTTCCCGTCGCCGTCTCTAAGGCAAGTAACTTGTATTCTTTTCTTTGTGTAATACAAGTACTAAATACCGCCTGTAGTGTAGTTGTGTTCTAGAGACAATTCTTGTGAAACCCCTGTTATATCTTGTATCTATTGTGTTGACCCTCCCGTAGTTGCCTCATTACACACATGACATGAAATAACTTAGGGATGACCACTTCTTGTTGTATACATGCATGTTATTCATATGATATCGTGTGCTCGGTTGTGTTAGTTGTAGTAAACTCGTTGTAGACTTGCAAAACACCCTATACCATGTTGCTTGGACACCTAGTACACTATATTTCATGTTTTGTTATGTTTTGGATGAGTTTCACATAAACTAGTTGATTTTATGCATGAACAATTTTTTCTGTTTTGCCGATTTTCCGTTTTTGTTCATTATTTTAGACCCTATTAAGGTCAGTATATGAAAATTATTTGTGAATATGAGTTATAAAGAATTCTGTCTACTTTCCATATTTTATGACAAATCTCAGTTTCGATTTATGAGTGACTATTTTACTACAGATGTGTTTAAAATTCCAGATCCAGTTTTATATGAATTCTGTATAGTAAATTATTTTTCTACTGATGTTAAAGGTAATATTTTGATCCAATATTTTGCTGAGTACAACTAGACTTGATTGGGATTAACCTTTATTTTTTGTGGATTAATTGATAACTTTTATACCCTATTCTATGCTTGCAAACAACTACTATATATGCAGAATTTTCATACTGTTCAATAAAGATACTTAATTTCAACCTGGTTCTACTTGCTATCTAAAAACACTTTGTGAATATGAATTGTATCCTACTGTATCTATTTTTTCACCCTTTTGAAGGATCTGGATTTCGATTTATATTTTGTGAGATATTGCCGATTTAGTACTGCTGTTTTTATGATTCCAGATTTACAAAACTACTGTATCTTGCTGCTTTCTGATTTTTATTGACTATTCTATCTATGTCGGAAAATTATAAAACTTTATTTTTTATTACTAAACATACTAGGGAATACCCCAGATTTTTTGTAGATTTAATCAGTAAGTTTTTATGTTGTTTTCTTGTTTATGAATACAAACTTGTGATTTCTGGGTGAACATGTTTTCTGGATACAAATCTGTTTTGAGTCCTATTGTTGTGAAATACCATATGACTTATATATATTTTCTGGATTCGGACGGAAGTCCATTTTTCAGGTTTTCTGACGGATCCAGATTTGCACATTTTTAGCAACGGGAATTTCAGATTTAGTGCATGACTGTCTTGCTGTTCTGAACTAGAATTTTCGTTGTTCTATCCTTTTATACCATGATATTCTTGCTATGTTTTGTGACATATACATGTCTGTCTGTTAATAATATCAAAATAACCAAGCCGGGGTTAAGGGAAAGTACTAGTAGTAGATAATATAGAAATGTATACTTGGAAAGGGGCCCGTGTTTCCCATAGGATTATCTGCTACGTGTTCATCACTAAATGATACACGACTCTATCTGTCTGATTACCTAACTGCACACTTCCTTATAGGAAGGTGTACTTAGAAGAGAACCCATAGGTTCTATCTGTCTGTCTGGATCTGCATCTGATATCTATCTATCTGATACCTGAGTACACGGCCCTATAGAATCCCCTACGAAATCTAAACATAACTTGTTTGAATGTAGCGACCATGTGGTAAAAGTTTAGGGCGCATGAAGTGCTACCTAGGTAGTAATAAATACAAGATCTGTAATAACATGATGTCTATTACCTGTTTACCTGTATCTGTTATCTGACATCTGTTATCTGTCTGAGTGTTACATACTACTTGACACCTGTTATCTGTTTACTTGACTGCATGACACTTGACATCTGTTACATATCATCTGTATATGTTAGCATACCATGTTACTTGATTCTGTTTTCTTGATTCATGTTAGATATTCCGTTTTGCTCTGTTATATCTATTCCATGCTATATTTGTTCTGGTATTATTTTATATCTGTTTATCTTCCCTGTACTGCCCATAACTTGCATTGACAGGAGTTTGTTTCTCTTTTCTTGTTCCTGCAATTTATTAAATTGCAGATTATGCAGATCAGCGGCTCGATGGAGTGAGTGATATGAGATTCTAGATGCTATAGTTTGCTATTATTATTAGTTCCTGTTGCTTATTTGAATAATTGTATCTGTTACTTGGATTATTTTGTATTAGGCAATGTGACCCAGGATTTTTGACTTATTCAGATTTGATTTATATAAGATTATTATATTTTGTTTCAAGTAAATTATATTTGTATTGGTTCATATATGTATGTGTGATTGACTTCTCTTGCTCGTACTCTGATTATTCTTGTGAAATGTTGTAAAGATCCTGACAGCATATGGATGATGAAAATCATTCGCTGGACTTAGTCACGTATCCGTATTCCGTATGCTCTTTTTGGGAAGCGGGGCGTGACATGATTTTTAGTGGTATCAGAGCCCACGTTTGGCTAATTTATTAGTTTGACTTATATATTAGACAAGCTTGGCTTGATCTGGGATTGGCTCAACAGTACACAAACCATGCATGCATAAATGAATTATAATCAACTCTGATCTGGATGCTGACTGTTTTTGATTTTGTGCACACCATGGCTCGTAGAGGTTTTACTTCTCGTCCCCAGAAAGATCAGCCCGGGCTTGAGGCCGTTACTAATGTGTTGGAACGGCTGATCAATATGCAGCAGAACCACAGTAACTTGGTGATGGCTGCTCTGGAAGCTGCTCGGGTTTTGCCTCCCACTGTGCCTATGCAGGAAGCTCTCCCTCCCCATCCGGGTACAGTCACAGATTTCATGAGGCCGCATCCTGATAGATTCTTCGGCACTGAGATGCCTTTGGAGGCCGAACAGTGGTTGATCCGGACTGTACAGTTGCTTTTGGCAGCAAGAGTTGTAGATGCTGATAGAGTGGATGTGGTGGCCATCCAGTTGGTGGATCTGGCTTATATTTGGTGGAGGTCCGAGTCCGAAAGGCTAGAGCGACCGATCACTTGGGCGACGTTCACCAGGAGCTTCTTGGAGAAGTTCTTCCCTAGCAGCACTCGAGTTGAAATGGAGCAACTGTTCCTGGCCCTGAAACAAGTTGGTCATTGTTCTATTATTGGAATTTTGTTACATGTTGTTCATACAATGTCATAACATGAGACTTTCTTGAAACAGGGCTCCAGGTCTGGGGATGAGTATGCAGCAGAATTTACAAGACTTAGCCGCTTCGCAGCCATTCTTGTGGCGAACGAAGAGGACATAGCTCGTAGGTTCACATTGGGACTTGAGCGAGAGATTCGGGTGCATCTCGTCTCCCTTCGCTTGCATACTTATGCTGAGGCTCTTGAGGCAGCTCGAGCTCAGGAGCAGGCTCGTGGTGGATTGGCTCCTCCCCAGCAGACTATTCTGCAGTTAGTTGTTGTTAGGCCTTCTGGTGGGCCTATTCGGAGGCATGTTCCCGCCCACCCTGTCAGGGCAGCTCCCTACTCTTCTGCTGGTCCTCGTGGAGCTAGTTTCTGTGACTACTGCCAGATGGCTGGGCATGATCGCATGAACTGTTGGTGCACTAGTCGCCGGTGCTTCAGATGTGGCGCTGCTGACCATTCAGTGCGGGACTGCCTGCAGCAGCGGATGGCTCTTCTAGCCGAGGGTCTAGTTCAGCAGGTAGCCGCAGCTCGTGGTCTAGTCAGGCCACCGCTTTCTCCTAAGCGCCAGATAGTCGGTAAGAGGAACGCTACCCCCAGGAGAGGTCGGGCTTTCAACCTGACTGCTGCTTATGCTGAGACAACAGAGGGTGTTGTTGTAGGTATATTTTGCTTTTATTGCTTTGTTATTTTTGTTGTTTCTCTGTTGCTTCTTTTCATTTCTCTTGCATTTATTATCTCATGTTATCTTTCTGCATTGTGTTTTCCTTATCCCTGTTCAACCATTCTTTTTCCCTTGTCTTTTTGATTCTATCTTAGGTGTTGTCCTTATTTTCTCTTTTCTTGCTCTCGTTCATTTTATTTCGGGCAAATCATTCCTTCATCTCTTCTCGGTTTGTGGCTCACCATCAGTTGGAGTGCAACATCATGTCAGAATCTTTGAACATTATGATAGGTGGTGGTGGTGTTGTTTGTTCCCGGAAGTGTAGGTAGTATTCCGAGATTATTGGTGGCGCAGATTTCAAGGCCGGCCTGATTGTAATTGGGAAATCCGAATTTGACGTTATTCTTGATTTGGATTGGTTGGGTGAGTTCCATGCCATTATTGATTGCCACACCAAGAAAGTTGTATTCTGAATTCCAGGTCGTGCAGAGTTTGAGTTCCATGCCAGAGAGATGTTCCTTGGCCGAGCTGAGACTGCAGTTAATTAGGAGGTTTGTGCGATGGAATTATATTCAGGCTGTAAGGCTGTGCCTCTAGTAGTGCGGGATTTCCTGGATGTTTTTCCAGAGGAGTTGCCTGGCTTACCCCCTGATAGGGATGTGGAGTTCGGTATTGAAGTTCATCCTGGTACGACGCCGATATCGAAGAGTCCCTACAGGATGGCATCGGTTGAGTTAGCAGAGCTTAAGGTGCAGATTTAGAAGTTGCTAGATTTGGGGTTCATTAGACCCAGTGTTTCACCGTGGGGTGCTCCAGTCCTTTTTGTCAACAAGAAGGATGGTGGTCATCGACTGTACGTGGATTATCGGGAACTAAACAGTATTACTGTGAAGAACTGGTATCCATTGCCCAGGATCGACGACTTATTAGATCAGTTGAGTGGAGCTGCTATTTTCTCGAAGTTGGATCTTCGTTATGGGTATCATCAAGTCAAAGTGAAGGCGACTGACATACAGAAGACTGCATTCAGGACCAGATATGGGCACTATGAGTATCTTGTGATGCCGTTCGAGGTCACGAATGCGCCTACTGTATTCATGAGTCTTATGAACATGGTCTTTTCCTAGTTCCTGGATAGATTTTTGGTGGTCTTCATTGATGACATTTTGGTGTATTCTCGGAATCGGGAAGACCATGTTGAGTATCTTAGGTTGGTTCTGCAAACTTTGAGAGAGAATCAGCTCTCTGGGAGACTCAGCAAGTTTGAGTTTTGGCTCGACAGGGTCACTTTCTTGGGGCACATTATCTCGGGCGATGGTATTTCTATGGATCCAGCCAAGGTTGATGTCACGCCCCGCTTCCCAAAAAGAATACGGAATACGGATATGCAACAAAAGCCCAGCGAATGATTTTTATCATCCATAAGTTGTTCAAGAAATCTTTACAACATTATCAAGAAACATCAGAGTCGGAAGCAAAAGAATCAACCACATGCACATAATGAGCCAAAATATCAACAAGAATACTTAAAACCAAATATATAAATCTCAAATAGTCATGATCTGAATAAAACAAATATCTTGGGTCACATCGCCCAAATACAAGAATAAATTAAAGTCTCAAAATACAATATTATTCAAGCAAGCTACAAGAAATAATAATAATAAAATCCAGCACTAATAATTCATGTCTCCGATACCATCTGGAACCTGTTCTCCAAAATCTGCAATTCAACGAATGCAGGAAAGAGGAAAAGAGAAAAACAAGTACCCGTCAATTGCAAGTTACGGGCCACTTATAATGTAGGATACAAGCACATGGGGAAACTAACTAGCAACATGGTATAAGCATGATATCAACATAAACAACTAGCATGGTAAGGTGATCAAGTGTACATGGCATGAATCAGGTGTCAAGTAAATCAAGTATCATGTAAACATGCATCAAGTGTCAAGTATCATGTAATCATGTATCAAGTCTCATGTATTATGTAGTCAAGTATCAAGCAAGCATGTATCATGTTCAAGTATCAAGTTCAAGTATCATGTATCAAGTCTTGTAGTGATTAATATCTAGGTAGCACTTCATGCATCCCACACGACATGGTTACTACAGCAAACAATTTCGCTTTAGATTTCATAATGGACCATAGAGGGCAGTATACTCGGGGACAAGTCAAGTAATCGAGCTCAAAGCTCAAAGTATCATGTATCATGTAATCACGTGTCAAGTGTGCATGTGGCAAGTATCGTGTCTTGCGTACAAGTATCAAGTAATCACGTATCAAGTATCATGTCTCAAGTAATCACGTAGGATCAGTGGATCCCCTTCCGAGTACACATTTCTGAATTATCCACTATTAGGTCTGTCCCTTAAATCCCGGCTTGGTTATTTCTTATTAGTGTCAAATAAGCATGTAGATGTGCAAAATATATCAAGAATAACATGGCATGATCATGTGACAAGTGCAAGTTGCATGATAAACATGTACGAGGGCAAGATGGTTCATAAAAGAATAAAATAGACAAATCTCAAGTTCAGGACAGCAAGATCAAACTGTAGTAAAACAGTGATTTCCAGTGTTACAAACAAGCAAATCTGGATCCGTCGAAGGATCTGGAAAATAGACTTCCATACAAATCTAGCGAATATAAATAAGTCATATATTAATTTACAAAAACATATCTCAAAACTGATTTGAATACAGAAAATAGGTTCAGCCAGAAATCAGGAAAACGAATTCAAGAACAGGTAAACAGCACGAAAACACATTAAATAAATCCACAAAAAATCTGGGGTATTTTTCTATATGTCCAGTATTTAAATATAAAGTTTCAGATTTTTCCAGTAAAAGTTGATCAGTCATCAAAAATAAGAAAGCATCAAGAAAACATAGTTTGGCAAATCTGGAAATCCCAACACTGCTGTACGAAAACTACGATATCTCGCATCCAGTGAAACAAAATCCAATTCATCTAAAGGGATATGAAAATAGATAAAATATACTAACTTCCATATTTCACAAACATTTTCCGTACAATAAAAGGAATCATAGTGAAAATAAGATTCTTTACAGAACAGCGAGTAAAATATAGCAAGTATAGAATTCATAAATGAGCATGAAACAACACATAAAACTCATTAATAAAATTCACCAAAATTTTGGATAAACTCTAACTAGATAAAGAAACACTGGCCAAAGTCTTGGATCAAAATAATATATGTAGTATAGTTCTTTAAAATGGTTTGTCATCAAAATTACCGAAAAACAGAATCTGGAAAAGATCGACACCTCTGTAGTAAAACAGTCATAACTCAGTCATACAAAATCAAAATTAAGCAAGGTCAGAGGGGTTTGAAAATAGACGAATTTATCTAAAACTCATGTTTTATACAGAAATTAAGATACTGACTTTAACACAGTCCAAAACCGAAAAACGAAACAGAACAGCGACAAAATATAGATTTTGCCCTTAAAAACAAAATCAACAAAGATTCAAGAAAATTGATCCAAACACATCCAAACATGAAATCGAGTCTACCAAGTGTCTAAACATCATAAATTTAGGGTATCTAGCATGTCCACACCGATTATTTTACATGAGTCTCAACCAAATCACGAATTCTCACAAGAAGTCTCACATACATGATCAAAATCAAGAACGGGTAAAACCAAAGTTAATTCATATCCATATTGTGTCGTGAGTCATCTATGGTCAAATTTTCACAATAGAGACAAAACCCATCAAGCAAAACACAAACAAGAGTCGTCTCTAGACCCAACTACACTATAGGTGGTATTTTTGACTTGTATCAAATAAATGAATTGCAGTACAAGTTACTTGCCTTAACCGAAAATGAAGAAAATGCAAATCAAGAGTAGGAGTGAAACCTACAAACGAAAATACATGAATCAACGAATCCAAGCAACTAGAGCGAAAATCTCCCCACGAACAAAAATTCCAAAAGCGAGATGATAAAAGTAGCTTGCGGCCACGATGGAACACCACAAAAAGGAGTTGAGGGATTGAGTGGTGGTGTGAGGTGGTCGGGATGGCCAAGAGGGGGATCGAGAGTAGGTGAAGAGGGCTCGTGTGTGGGTGTTGCAGGGATGAGATGATGGTTGGGATAGGGGATGGGGTATGCTCGGCCTGGAGGTAGGGTCGGCCTGGGGGTCGGGGTTGTGTGCGGGTGTGCAGCTGCAACCAAGAAGAGGGAGAGAGAGAGGGGTAGGCCGTGTAACGCCCCGAATCCCAAATACAACTGAATTCGAGAGTTCTACAGGATCCTTCCACTTCATTTAGTACAATTTTACAAGGAAATTTGAATTTTTCACTTCACATCAGGGTTACAAGAGATTTTACACTTTATATTTTACAGCGGAACCATATACATCCATAATTCACATGTAATAACAGCAGAAGCAATTATAACTTTATACAAAAGTTGCAGCAATAAATAATGATCTTCCAGCATTGGCTTTCCTTTAACCTTTATCAAACCAATTATCCTGCATATAAAACTGTGGGTACGTCAGTTTATTCAACCGACGATAATTATACATGGCTATCCTCTCTATGCCAGAAACAGTATAATGATTCTCATTTCTTAACAAATCACAAACTTGTTCACATATCAAATTAAAGGAACTACCCTATTGATGTCGTGTTGTGATTGTGCACCTAATCCTTAGTGCAGTTGTTTATGTTACATGACACTAATGCACACTTGTTCGGATTCTATGCATCCCATACTACATAGGTCCGAGGGCAAGCCCTTAATCGTTCTTCATTTTGGTAGGGTTCAATCCCTCGCCATGACTTAATCTACTACTGTAATTACGGTAGGTATCCTAGATGATCTATGAGTACAAGTACGTGTACAGAAAACCTGGAGGGGAATCCCACATCATGTCACGACGCATCGTGAAGACAGCCTGTGGCAATTCAGCCTCCTTCATGGCACACGATCCTCTTGCAGTCACCAAACATCCCACAAGCGTCGCCACCGGGACGGACTCTGGAGCAGTATCCACATCATGTCACGATGCATCGTGAAGACAGCCTGCGAATACTCTCATGCCGCCAATCCAATGGCCCTCATACTCATGTTTTTCTCCTACTTTCATCACGTCTCCACTATGTACTAATCCTTAGTTTTTATTAGAATCATGAACAAAATCAAAGCTCTAGAGTTAGCCTCTCCACTACACCGGACTTATTCATTTGTTCAAACATGACCAACCTTGGTCTTTCATTTCAATTTTCATTTCATTTCTTTCCAAATGCCGGGGGAGACTTAGCTACTCTTTTGTTTCAATTCCAATTCACAATTACTAAAAATAATCTGAGCACTTCCAGCTCATGAGTTCATTTTTTTCATGATCACCATGGATTTTCTTTTTCATGTTCACAGTTCCACAATTATAACTTTCATAAATTCAAATAAATGATTCACTCCATATTAATTCATGCAAAGACAAATAGAGTTTACTGTCACAACCAATATTCAACATAAGATTCACAATCTTTATCATAAAACAATTTATAGAATTTTCTGAGATGTCAAAAAGTGCTCTGAACAGTCGACTTAGAACTCATCCAGTCGACTTGTTCAGTCAAACAAAGTCCTTCAGTAAACTGCTCGGAAGAGTCGACTACTGCATATGGCCAGTCGGCTATTCCACAGCGTTCAAAATTCCAATATCATTTACAGTGCGGTCGACTGTCAATCAACCCAGTCGGCTGTTTAGCAGAGTTCAACAATGTAACCTTTCAAGTTTAGTATAGTCGACTGGTACATACATTCGGTCGACTAAGCAGATTAAACTTTCGATTAAAGAGTTCTCTCTTTATTCTGTTCTCACATCATTTTTTTGTCACACTACAATGTGCTCATGCCAACATAAACATGAAATTCTTATATGTTTATTAACATCACAACATAGTTTTCGATTAAATGTAAATTCCACATAACTAGTGTTTTCTTTTCTCAAAAGGAAATGCTAAACATATATTTTTCCTTTTACTCATCGTCTACTCATAGAGATGAATACTAATCCCAATTTAACATGCTAGAGCATCAAATTAATAATTCACATTAAAAAGTACGTCGTTTCATGAAAATCCGAACTGTATATATTTTCTTTCAATATACCAGTTGACTGTTCATACGACCGGTCGACTGTAAGGGTCATTTCTAGTTCTCTAATTATTATTAGACCTTTTTCATCAGTTCATAATTTCTACATTAAGTACAACATGGGAGATATCAATTTAGCAATCATTCTGTCACTTCAGTTTGCACATGCTTACACAATTAAATCCTTGATCTTAACATGAATTCTAATTTAGAAGCCATGGGAAATATCCACCTCGTACCAGTCGACTTACTCACATGACCGGTCGACTGTACAGGTCAGTTCCGATCTTTTAGATTTTATTAATTCTGCTCATTCATTCACATCTTTCATACTAAGTATAGCACAACGCATTTTAGCATAATGATCACCATATCAATCCACATTTCACAAGCATGATAACAATCAAAATTGCCCTAGCATAATCTCTATATTAGAAGTCCTGAGAAACACCCACCTTGTTGACGAAATAAACGAAATCCCGAAAAGCCTTCTAGTGATAATGTGACTCCTCATCCTTGCTCCTTGCCACCAAGAATCATCTGTAGCAATGCCGGCCTCCCAAGACTAATCACACTCACAACTTTCTTGCAAATAAATCTTTCTCTTTTCAAATAGATTTTTTTTTGTGTAGATTACACTTAATTGGGAGGGGGGGGGTATTTATACTAAAATCTTGATGAAATGGAAGGCTAACATCAAGTAATTGGTTATAAGATGGAGGGCTAAGATGAAAATAGGAGTTGCATAACTACCCACAACCAAGTAACCACCAAGCGTGATCTCCAATTGAAAATTTCAATTCCCTCCAAAAAGATCCCAACCGGCCACACAAGTGTGCTATTGCACGTGTACGTGTAGCGCACGTGCATGCAACTTGGTCTCCATTATATTTTGTATAAAAAAATAATCTTTAAATTGTATTCTACATTACAAGTTGTTATTTAAAAAAATATTAATTCTTGGGCTTAAATTAATGGGCCGAAACATTAACTTTTACAAAATAAATAATTTAGATTTTGGGCTTAAGTTTATTTGAAACCAGGATCCTTTTAAAGATAAAATAATTTAGCAAACATATCTACATAGATATATACTCATTATTCATTATAAAGTTTCATAAAATGGTACGTGCACGCTACGTGCAAAATAAATAACAAATTTTCATGAATGAAAATTCAGGGCATTACAACACTCTCTCCTTAGAATAGTTCCGTCCCCGGAACTACAGTCAAGGACGAGGAATAAAAACAAGCATAAAAATATAAAATACATATCAAACAAAAAGATCAGGATGGTCTCTCAACATCCTCTCCTCAGATTCCCAAGTAGCCTCTTCAACCAAATGGTTTCTCCAGACTACCTTGACCATCGGTATCATCTTATTCCTCAAGACTTTCTCTCGACGATCAACAATCTCGACAGGAGACTCGAGTAATTCAGATCCAACTGCAAACCTTCCGACACTTCAGGCAAATGATGACTCGAATCTGGAATATAACCTCTCAGCATAGACACATGAAAGACATTGTGCACCTAAGATAACTCTTCCGGTAACTCAAGCCGGTAAGCAGTTTTCCCGATCCTTTTCAATATCTTGTACGAGCCTATAAACCTCGGGGCTAACTTCCCACTCTTGCCAAAACGGATCACGCCTTTACTGGGCGATACTTTTAGAAAGACAAAGTCACCAACCTCAAACTCAAGGTCCCTTCTCCGGTTGTCTACATAGCTTTTCTGCCTACTCTGAGCTTCTACCAACCTTTTCCTGATTAGATCAATCTTCTTAGAAGTTTGCTGTACAAGCTCAGGACCAAACAACTGACGCTCCCCAACTTCAAACCAACAAACAGGTGTCCTGCACTTCCTGCCATACAGAGCTTCGTACGGCGCCATCCCGATGCTGGTCTGAAACTGTTGTTGTAGGCAAACTCTACCAAGGGTAAATGCCTTTCCCAACTGCCTCCAAAGTCTAGTATACAACACCGAAGCATATCCTCAAGAATACGATTGACTCTCTCGGTCTGCCCATTGGTCTGGGGATGAAAAGCAGTGCTAAAATTTGTCTTGGTACCCAATGCTGTTTGAAGACTCTTCCAGAAATGCGAAGTAAACCGCGCATCTCGATCGGACACAATAGTTAACGGAACACCATGAAGCCTGACAATCTCGCCAACATACAACTCAGCTAACTTGTCCATCGAAGCAGTGAGTTTCATCGCCAAAAAGTGAGCGGACTTGGTTAGTCGATCGACTATAACCCAAATCGCATCATTGCCTTTAGAACTCTTAGGCAGTCTCGTAATGAAATCCATACTGATGTTATCCCACTTCCATTCCGGAATAGGTAACGGCTGCAATAGACCTCCATATTTTTGATTCTCGGCTTTAACTTGTTGACAAACCTCACACTTCGACACAAATTCGGCCACGTCCCTCTTCAAACTTGACCACCAGAAATGCGGCTTAATGTCCCTATACATCTTGGTATTCCCAGGATGTACAGACAAAAGAGTAGCATGCGCCTCCTGAAGAATACTCTCTTTCAGGTCCGCCTGATCCGGAACACACAGCCTCTCTCCAAACCACAGCACTCCATCCCTGATTTGAAATCCGGGCAACCTGCCAGCACTAACCTGCTCCTTCATCTCCAAGATATCAGCATCAACCTCCTGACTTGCAATGATCCTTCCATTCAGTGTAGGCTGAAGCCTCAACTGAGCTAAAGATGCTCCTAATCCTTGCAAGACAACTTCAATACCGGCTCGGTCCAATTCCTTAATCAGATGCTTCTGAGTTGTAATCAAACTCGCCAGACTGTTCTTGCGACTAAGTGCATCAGCCACAACATTAGCCTTCTCCGGGTGATACTTAATCTCCGGATGAATGTCCTCAAGTACCTCCAGCCATCTCCGCTGCCTCAAATTCAGATCCTTCTGCTGATATATGTACTTCAAGCTCCTGTGGTCAGTGTACATGTTCAGCTTCTCGCCATATACATAATGTCTCCATTGCTTCAGGGCAAAGATAATCGTAGCCAACTCCAGATCATGAGTCAGATAATTCTTCTCATGCGGTCTTAGTTGCCTAGACCCATAAGCGATTACTTTTCCTTCTTGCATTAAGACATAACCTAGCCCACGATGTGAAGCATCGCTATAAACATCGTACTCAATACCTGCTCTAGGCAAAGCCAAAATAGGTGCAGTAGTCAGTTTCTCTTTCAACTCCTGAAAGCTCGCCTCACATTGCTCAGTCCACTTGAAGTTCACATTCTTCTTGGTCAGATCAGTAAGCGGCACGGCTATCTGAGCATAACCTTGAATGAATTTCCTGTAGTATCCAGTCATTCCAAGAAAACTTCTGACTTCCTTCACTGTAGTAGGACTAGCCCAATCTCTCACTGCCTCTATCTTCTGAGGGTCAGTTGCCACTCCCTCCTTAGAAAGGATGTGACCTAGGAATGCCACTTCAGATTTCCAGAAATCACACTTGGATAGCTTGGCATACAACTTCTGCTCTTCCAGCTTCTTCAAAACTGCTGCCAGATGCTCGGTGTGCTCTTCTTTTGACTTGGAGTACACGAGGATATCGTCGATAAACACCACGACGAAAGAATGAACGGCTTCAGAACTCTGTTCATCAAATCCATGAAGATAGCGGGTGCATTCGTCACTCCAAATGGCATAACTAAGAATTCGTAATGCCCATGTCGAGTTCTAAATGCAGTTTTGTGCACCGGCTTTCACTCGAACTTGGTGATATCCTGATCGAAGATCTATTTTGAAGAAAACAGCTGCTCCTTGTAGACGATCGAACAAGTCATCAATTCGAGGAATAGGATACTTATTCTGAACAGTGACCTTATTCAGCACCCGGTAATCGATACACATTCTCATCGATCCATCCTTCTTCTTTACCAAAAGCACTGGTGCTCCCCAAGGTGACGCACTAGGTTGAATAAAGCCTTTCTCCAACAGTTCCTCAATCTGCCGTTTCACCTCATCCTGTTCTACTGGAGCCATCCTATACGGTGCCTTAGAAATGGGTGCGCATCCCGGTTGAACAGTGATGCTGAACTCTACATCACGATGTGGGGGTAACCCAGGAAAATTATCCAAGAACACAGTCGGATAGTCCTGAACCACAGGAATCCCTTGCACTTCCACAGGAGTCTCTTCCTTGCGGATAGCTGCCACCAGCCTAGAACACTTCTTCTTTCCTTGGAAAATGACTTCAGGTCCACCTGGAGCCTTCACTGTTACCGTCTTGGTCTTACACTCGATGCTTGCACTGTACACTGACATCCAATCAATGCCAATGATAACATCGACTCCCAATCTAGTCAGCTCGATTAGATCAATCCCAAAGATTCGATCTCCAATCACAATCTCGCAATTCGCATAGTACCGATCAGTGGTTAAAGTTTCCCCTGATGGAGTAGCTACTGCTAAGATCTTGCCTGGAAAAATCTTCGGTTCAACTCCCAACACTTTAGCAAATTTAGGAGACACAAAAGTATGAGAGGATCCAGTATCGAACAACACAACAGCTTTCATTCCATTAAGATAAAGTTCTCCTGTTACATAATATACACTCATTACGTAACAGTTCACTAAATAATCAGGAAAAGAAAATGACAAAACCTCTAGACATCCGCCCCGTACCCGTGATGACATGATCAACCTCATCAGCATCAGCTTCAGTCAAGGCAAATACTCGCCCTGATTGGTACGGTCTCTTCCCATTCTACTGAGTTGATCCCCCACGGATGACATTCCGCGGCTTGGAGCATTGAGACATGTAATGTCCCGTCTCACCACAGTTGAAGAAAGTCACCGCAGGAGGTCTCACCACATTGTTCCCAGGTCCTCCAGCCACACTAATAGCGTTCGCCCCTGTCGGTTTGAACCTTTGTGCAGATGGTTGTCCCTTGAAACTCCCAGAATTGGCGGGCCTCTTTCCAGGCTGCCAGTTGTTTCTCCGGTTCTGAACAACATGAAACTGCTCCATGTCTGCTTCCGTGGCTGCTGCTCTCTTGACCAACTTGTCAAATCTTCTGATACCAAGAGGTATCATTCGGGACCTCAAGCTCGGCCTCAATCCATGCTCGAACTTACGAGCCTTCTTAGCCTCATCCATCACTAATTCCGAAGCATACCTAGAGAGCTGAGTAAACTTGGTCTCGTACTCCCTGACTGACATGCTACCTTGCTGTAGTGACAGAAACTCCATAGCCTTCTTCTCTTGGACGTCGGAGGGGAAATAGTGACTGCAGAATTCTTCCAAAAATTCCTCCCAGCCAAGAACTATGCCTCCCATGGTCCGCTTCATCGACTGCCACCAAACAGCCGCATCCTTCTCAAGTTGCAGAGTCGCCAACTTGACCTTACTGCCTTCAGGGATCTCCAGCACTTCAAAGATCGTCTCTACTTGACGAATCCAGTTGTCAGTCGCATCAGGATCTGACTTCTCTTCGAATACAGTTGGTTTCATTCGTTTGAATGATTCCACTAGCTTAATCGCTTCGGGCACCGGATTCGCAGGTCCCCTTTCTTGGTTCTGATTCATGGCCACGGCGTTGAGCGTCTGATAGACCCTCGCGAGTTCCATTTCCAGATCCAGACCTTCCCCGTTCCTGGCTCCTCTTCTAGTCATATTCTGATGCAAAAGATCCATTAAATTCGAAGTATAAGACATGAATTTTTAAATCAACTTGCATTTTATTGAATTCCAAACTTTATACATTCGAATTGAAAAACATTTCTTAACATCAGAATGAAAACAGTAGAAGCTACAATAGTCTAATTCCTACGGTTCCTATTCACTTCTCGAAGTTCTTCCCGTAGTTCATCAACTTCATCCTTTAGCACATCGGTCAGATTCTTCCTCTTCTCGAGTTCCCATACCCGATGACTGAGAACAGAAAAATCGTCCTTACGTTTAGCCAATTGAGCCTCCAATAATCCAACTCTCTCTCGCAGTGTCTCAACCTGCCTCTGAAGAGATGCAACAAGACTATTCGAAACTGGTCCATCTTCTTCATCAGAAGAAGAATCGTCAGACGAGTCTGGGGGTGGGGTAATCTCTCGAGATTTAGGCCACTCCTCTTCATCAGAATCTGCTTGCCCAGGATGGTACTCTTCCTCGGGATCTGCTAGTCCAGGATAGTACTCTTCCTCAATAATATGCCAATTGTCGCCGCCAGCAGGGTCGAAGTGATCAGCCATCTTAGAAATAGAGAGGAAGAAGCATAAGTCATAGAGAAACACAAATGTAAGTCACTTACATTTAAATCTCTAGACTCAAACATACACTCTAATGTCCACTCCTAGGGTGTCGTTCCTTATAAATTTGTACAAGTGTGAAAGCGTGGCTCTGATACCACTCTATAACGCCCCGAATCTCAAATACAACTGAATTCGAGAGTTCCACAGGATCTTTCCACTTCATTTAGTACAATTTTACAAGGAAATTTGAACTTTTCACTTCACATCAGGGTTACAAGAGATTTTACACTTTATATTTTACAGCGGAAGCATATACATCCATAATTCACATGTAATAACACGGAAGCAATTATAACTTTATGCAAAAGTTGCAACAATAAATAATGATCTTCGAGCATTGGCTTTCCTTTAACCTTTATCAAACTAATTATCCTGCATATAAAACTATGGGTACGTCAGTTTATTCAACCGACGATAATTATACATGGCTATCCTCTCTATGTCAGAAACAGTATAACGATTCTCATTTCTTAACAAATCACAAACTTGTTCACATATCAAATTAAAGGGACTACCCTATTGATGTCGTGTTGTGATTGTGCACCTAATCCTTAGTGCAGTTGTTTATGTTACTTGACACTAATGCACACTTGTTCGGATTCTATGCATCCCATACTACATAGGTCCGAGGGCAAGCCCTTAATCGTTCTTCATTTTGGTAGGGTTCAATCCCTCGCCATGACTTAATCTACTACTGTAATTACGGTAGGTATCCTAGATGATCTATGAGTACAAGTACGTGTACAGAAAACCTGGAGGGGAATCTCACGTCATGTCACGACGCATCGTGAAGACAGCCTGTGGAAATTCAGCCTCCTTCATGGCACACGATCCTCTTGCAGTCACCAAACATCCCACAAGCGTCGCCACCGGGACGGTACTCTGGAGCAGTATCTACGTCATGTCACGATGCATCGTGAAGACAGCCTGTGAATACTCTCACGCCGCCAATCCAATGGCCCTCATACTCATGTTTTTCTCCTACTTTCATCACGTCTCCACTATGTACTAATCCTTAGTTTTTATTAGAATCATGAACAAAATCAAAGCTCTAGAGTTAGCCTCTCTACTACACCGGACTTATTCATTCGTTCAAACATGACGAATCTTGGTCTTTCATTTCAATTTTTATTTCATTTCTTTCTAAATGCCGGGGGAGACTTAGCTACTCTTTTGTTTCAATTCCAATTCACAATTACTAAAAATAATCTGAGCACTTCCAGCTCATGAGTTCATTTTTTTCATGATCACCATGGATTTTCTTTTTCATGTTCACAGTTCCACAATTATAACTTTCATAAATTCAAATAAATGATTCACTCCATATTAATTCATGCAAAGACAAATAGAGTTTACTGTCACAACCAATATTCAACATAAGATTCACAATCTTTATCATAAAACAATTCATAGAATTTTCTTAGATGTCAAAAAGTGCTCTGAATAGTCGACTTAGAACTCATCCAGTCGACTTGTTCAGTCAAACAAAGTCCTTCAGTAAACTGCTCAGAAGAGTCGACTGCTGCATATGGCCAGTCGGCTGTTCCGCAGCGTTCAAAATTCCAATATCATTTACAGTGCGGTCGACTGTCAATCAACCCAGTCGGCTGTTCAGCAGAGTTCAACAATGTAACCTTTCAAGTTTAGTATAGTCGACTGTTACATACATTCGGTCGACCAAGCAGATTAAACTTTCGATTAAAGAGTTCTCTCTTTATTCTGTTCTCACATCATTTTTTGTCACACTACAATGTGCTCATGCCAACATAAACATGAAATTCTTATATGTTTATTAACATCACAACATAGTTTTCGATTAAATGTAAATTCCACATAACTAGTGTTTTCATTTCTCAAAAGGAAATGCTAAACATATATTTTTCCTTTTACTCATCGTCTACTCATAGAGATGAATACTAATCCCAATTTAACATGCTAGAACATCAAATTAATAATTCACATTAAAAAGTACGTCGTTTCATGAAAATCCGAACTGTATATATTTTCTTTCAATATACCAGTCGACTGTTCATACGACTGGTCGACTGTAAGGGTCATTTCCAGTTCTCTAATTATTATTAAACCTTTTTCATCAGTTCATAATTTCTACATTAAGTACAGCATGAGAGATATCAATTTAGCAATCATTCTGTCACTTCAGTTTGCACATGCTTACACAATTAAATCCTCGATCTTAACATGAATTCTAATTTAGAAGCCATGGGAAATATCCACCTCGTACCAGTCGACTTACTCACATGACCGGTCGACTGTACAGGTCAGTTCCGATCTTTTAGATTTTATTAATTCTGCTCATTCATTCACATCTTTCATACTAAGTATAGCACAACGCATTTTAGCATAATGATCACCATATCAATCCACATTTCACAAGCATGATAACAATCAAAATTGCCCTAGCATGATCTCTATATTAGAAGTCCTGAGAAACACCCACCTTGTTGACGAAATAAACGAAATCCCGAAAAGCCTTCTAGTGATAATGTGACTCCTCATCCTTGCTCCTTGCCACCAAGAATCTTCTGTAGCAATGCCGGCCTCCCAAGACTAATCACACTCACAACTTTCTTGCAAATAAATCTTTCTCTTTTCAAATAGATTTTTTTTGTGTGTAGATTACACTTAATTGGGGCGGGGGGGGGGGATTTATACTAAAATCTTGATGAAATGGAGGGCTAAGATCAAGTAATTGGTTATAAAATGGAGGGCTAAGATGAAAGTAGGAGTTGCATAACTACCCACAACCAAGTAACCACCAAGCGTGATCTCCAATTGAAAATTTCAATTCCCTCCAAAAAGATCCCAACCGGCCACACAAGTGTGCTATTGCACGTGTACGTGTAGCGCACGTGCATGCAACTTGGTCTCCATTATATTTTGTATAAAAAAATAATCTTTAAATTATATTCTACATTACAAGTTGTTATTTAAAAAAAAAATTAATTCTTGGGCTTAAATTAATGGGCCGAAACATTAACTTTTACAAAATAAATAATTTAGATTTTGGGCTTAAGTTTATTTGAAACCAGGATCCTTTTAAAGATAAAATAATTTAGCAAACATATCTGCATAGACATATACTCATCATTCATTATAAAGTTTCATAAAATGGTATGTGCATGCTACGTGCAAAATAAATAACAAATTTTCATGAATGAAAATTCAGGGCATTACAGGCCGGGATGGGTAGAAGTTAGGGTTAGGGTTGGGGTTTAGTGGAGAGAGGTATATATATATATAGGGTGCAGATGTGGGTTAATGGGTTAATGGGTATTAGGAGTAGTAGTAGGTTTACCAAATGGGTTATGGATTTTGGGTCAATCAAATAGGAATACAGATAGGATTGGGAATTTTAATTTGGCTTTGGTAAAATCTTATTAGGGATCAAATAATAGGGTTGGGGAAAAAATAGGACAACCAAATCACCATCACAAACACCCAAGAAAAATAAAAAATAAAAATAAAAATTAAGGGAACGAGGCCAAAATGAAAGAAAGAACAAAATAATGAAAAACGAAACAAAAGAGACAACCAATCACACACGAAAAGCTCAAAATGAAATAAAACGAATATATATTGAAAACAACTCCAATATACGGTTCAGAAAAATACAGGAGAGAAAAATACACCAAACGAAAAATACATTCAAAAATACACAAAAATGAAAAACAGGGGTTACAGTTGAGGCCGTGAAGGATTGACCAGTTCCCAAGTCAGTTTCAGAGGTGAGGAGTTTTCTTGGTCTAGCTTGCTATTATCGAAATTCCTCCAAGATTTTTCGAAGATAGCAGTACCATTGACTAAGCTGACAGGAAAGGATCAGAAGTTCTATTGGTCTGAGGCTTGTAGTGAGGCTTTTGCTGAGTTTAAAAGCAGGTTGACGTCAGCGCCAGTGTTGACTATTCTAGATGGTTCAGGCGGATTTGTATTTCACTGTGATGCTTCTGGTAAGGGTCTTGGAGCAGCTTATGATGTAGAAGGGCCGAGTCATTGCTTATGCATCGATGCAGTTGAGGTCGCATGCGAAGAACTATCTGACTCATGACTTGGAGTTAGCGGCAGTGATCTTTGCTTTGAAACTATGGAGACATTATTTACTTGGGGACCGAGTGGAGATCTTTACCGATCACAAAAGTCTCAAGTACATCTTCACCCAGAAGGAGTTGAACATGAGGTAAAGGCGTTGGTTGGAGCTTATGGCCGATTATGACATCAGTTTGCAATACCATCTTGGTAGAGTGAACTTGGTACCAGATGCTTTGAGCAGGAGACCGACAGCTATGTTCCTGACTCAGCAGAGTGATTTGGTTGAGCAGATGCGGAGGTTGGAGTTGGATGTGTTGTTACTGAGTTCTGATCGGTATTGTTAGGTGCTTCAGCTTCAGTCGTCTCTTGTGGATCAGATCAAAGAGACTCAGGCTGGTGATATGCAGTTGCATGGTTTCCGAGCTGAGGTTGAGTCTGGTTCTTGAATAGACATTGTTATTCATGCTGGTGGATCACTTCGTTTTGGGTCTAGGTTGTGTGTCCCGAAGGGTGAAGTTTGTCAGAGGTTGCTTGAGGAAGCCCAAGAGTTTTCGTATTCTATCCATCCTGGAGGTACTAAAATATATTGGGATTTGAAGCTTCATTTCTGGTGGCATGGTATGAAGAGGGTTGTGGCTCAGTTTGTTTCTCAGTGTTTGATCTGCCAGCAGGTGAAGGCAGAACATCAGAGGACTGTCGGACTTTTTCAACCGCTTCCCATTCCGGAGTGGAAGTGGGAACATATCACTATAGATTTTGTGACCGCTTTGCTGAGGAGTCCTAAGGGTCATAATGCCATTTGGGTGATTGTCGACCGATTGACGAAGAGTGCTCACTTCATTCCCTTCTGTATCGGACAGTCTACTGAGAGCCTAGCTGAGAAGTACATGCAAGAGATCGTTAGACTTTATGGGGTTCCAGTTAGTATTGTATCCTACAGGGATACAAGATTCAGATCTCAGTTTTGGGAGAGTCTTCAGAACAGTTTGGGAAGTAAATTAAAGTACAGTATAGCTTTTCATGCCTAGACTGATGGATAGTCAGATAGGACCATCCAGATTCTTGAGGACATGTTGAGGTCCTGTATGCTGTAGTTCGGTGGATCATGGGAGGACCATTTGCATCTTGTAGAGTTCACGTACAATAAAAGCTTTCAGGCCAGTCTTAAAGCTGCACCGTTCGAGGCACTTTATGGGCGGAAGTGCAGATCACTAGTGTGCTGGGATGACATTGATGAGAGGAAGTTGTTGGGTCCAGAGTTGATCACCAGGATAGTTGAGGCGATGGCTCAGATCAGGAAGCACTTGAAGGCAGCTCAGGATAGGCAGAGGCGATGAGCCGATGTCCATCTAAGAGCTTTGGAGTTTGAGGTTGGTGACCATGTTTTCCTAAAGGTATCGCCCTGGCGGGGTGTCATTCGGTTTGGTGGTGGAGGCAAGCTTAGCCCTAGGTTCATTGGACCGTTTGATATTGTGGAGCGAGTAGGTAAGGTGGTCTATCGTCATGCATTGCCGCTAACCTTATCAGGAGTGCACGATGTTTTCCATGTCTTATAACTCAGAAGATATATCAGAGATGAGAGCCATGTGATCGACTATTTTGAGTTGACCGTTCGTCCGGATTTGAATTGTGAGATTCCGCCAGTTGCTATTTTGGATCGGCGAAGAAAGTGCTTAAGAACAAGGTCATCAAGCTGGTTCGTGTTGCTTGGAATCCTCACTCACCGGGTGAGTCAACTTGGGAGCTGAAGGAGGAGATTCAGCAGAAGTTTCCTCATCTGTTCGAATAGCTTTTTGTTTTTGTTCTTTCTTTTCTTTTCGGGGTTACCCTATGTACCTATTGTTTGAATTTCGATGACGAAATTCTTCTTGTTAGGTGAGTAGAATTTGTAATCCCTGTTTTCCATTTTCTGTATTTTGGATGTTATTTTCTCTTTTGTGTATTTTTCTCATTGTATCTCTTTTTGGACCGTATATTGGATCTTTTTTTTTCTTCAATATATTCATTTATTTGATTTTTCGTCTCTTTTATTTGATTTTCTTGATTCAATTGTCAGCCTATTGTTCGTATCTGTTTGATCGAACTTTTATTTTGATCCTCATAGTTAAATTGTTCACATCCTATTTTTTTATTTTGTTCATTTTGCTCTATCTTGATTTTTGGATCTTTATTAAGCCCAATAGCCATTAAAATCCCCTAAACCCATTTAACTCCACTATCCAGTTATTAATACCCATACCCATTAGAATACCCAACCTGATTACATCCAAAACCCTAAAGATCTGCATTATACCATCCTATATAAGACCCTATTCATTTTCCCGGTGCACCCAAAACCCGTTTACCCCTAATACCCTTAGCCGTCACCCTAAAACCCTAATTCTTCACCACCTGTATATATATTCATACTATCCCTACCCTGTTTCACCTATTATCTCTGAACCCATCAGCCGCTTCATAACCTAGCCTGCTCCCGCTCATCTATCTTTTCCGCTCCTCTCCACCTCAGCCGGTGCAGCCCCTGCACCTCCCTATCCCCATCTCTCCCTACCTCCTCTTCATCGTCATCGGCACCTCCCATGTCGTGTGCTGCTCCTCTGACAGCAGCAGCAGCGAGCACTGCCACTATTTTTCCCCCTCGCTGCTCTCCCTCGTCCTCCCGCTCGTCTCCGACAGCCCGCAGCCCCGAACTCTCTCTCCCTCTCTTCCTCTTTCTCTCTAGTGGTTGTGTGCGATCTCGTTGGGTTTGCATGTTCGTTTTGTCCTTGGTTCGAGGTTCATGATTCGTTCGTTAAGTTCGTGCCTGGGAATCCGTTCCCGTTATTCTTGTTCTTTGTATTGTTCCCGGTGTCGTCTCTAAGGCAAGTAACTTGTATTCTTTTCTTTGTGTAATACAAGTAATAAATACCTCCTGTAGTGTAGTTGTGTTTTAGAAATAATTCTTGTGAAAGCCCTATTATATCTTTTCTCTATTGTGTTGACCCGCCCGTAGTTGCCTCATTACACACATGACATGAAATAACTTAGGGATGACCACTTCTTGTTGTATACATGCATGTTGTTCATATGATATCGTGTGCTCGGTTGTGTTAGTTGTAGTAAACTCGTTGTAGACTTGCAAAACACCCTATACCATGTTGCTTGGACACCTAGTACACTATATTTCATGTTTGGTTATGTTTTGGATGAGTTTCACATAAACTAGTTGATTTTATGCATGAACAATTTTTTCTGTTTTGCTGATTTTCCATTTTTGTTCATTATTTTAGACCCTATTAAGGTCAGTATATGAAAATTATTTGTGAATATGAATTACGTTTTATGATAGATCTCAGTTTCTAGTTATGACTACTTTACTACAGATGTGTTTAAAATTTCAGATCTAGTTTTATATGAAGTATGTATGGTAAATTATTTTTCTACTGATGCTAAAGGTAATACTTTGATCCAATATTTTGTTGAGTAAAATTAGACTTGATTGGAATTAACTCCTAATTTTTGTGAAATTAATTGATAACTTTTATACCCTATTCTATGCTTGCAAACAATTACTATACATGCAGAATTTTCATAATGTTCAGTAAAGATACTTAATTTCAACCTGATTCTACTTGCTTTCTATAAAAACTTTGTGAATATGAATTGTAGCCTGCTGTATCTATTTTATAACCCTTTTGATGGATCAGCATTTCGATTTATATTTTGTGAGATATTGCCGATTTAGTACTGCTGTGTTTATGATTCCAGATTTACAAAACTATTGTATCTTGATGCTTTCTGATTTTTATTGACTATTCTATCTATGTTGGAAAATTATGAAACTTTATTTTCTGTTAATAAACATACTAGGGAATATCCCAGATTTTTAGTGGATTTAATCAGTAAGCTTTTATGTTGTTTTCCTGTTTATGAATACAAACTTTTGATTTCTGGATGAACATGTTTTCTGTATACAAATCTGTTTTGAGTCCTGTTGTTGTGAAATACCATATGACTTATATATATTTGCTGGATTCGGCCGGAAGTCTATTTTTTAGATTTTCTGACGGATCTAGATTTTCACATTTGTAGCAACGGGAATTCTAGATTTACTGCAGGGCTGTCTTGTTGTCCTGAACTAGAATTTTTGTTGTTCAATCCTTTTATGTGTTATCTTTCATCCGTACATATTTATCTTTCAGTCTAAACCTGTTACCTATTTATGCTTATTCTTGCTCTGTTTTGTGATGCATACATGTCTGTCTGTTAATAATAACAAAATAACCATGTCGGGGTTATGAAAAAGATCTAGTAGTGGATAATATAGAAATGTGTACTTGAAAGGGGCCCGTGTTTCCCACGGAATTATCTGCTACGTGTTCATGACTATATGGTACACGAATCTATTTGTTTTATTACCTAACTGCACACTTCCCTATAGGAGGGTGTACTCAGAAGAGAACTCATAGGTTCTATCTGTCTGTCTGGATCTGTATCTGATATCTGTCTGTCTGATACCTGAGTACACGGCCCTATAGAATTCCCTATGAAATCTAAACATAACTTGTTTGAATGTAGCAACCATGTGGTAAAAGTTTGGGATGCATGAAGTGCTACCTAGATAGTAATAAATACAAGATCTGTAATAACATGATATCTGTTACCTGTTTACCTATATCTGTTATCTGACATTTGTTATCCGTCTAACTGTTACATACTACCGGACACATGTTATCTATTTACCTATCTGCATGACACTTGACATCTGTTACATATCACCTGTATCTGTTAGCATAACATGTTACTTGATTCTATTTTCTTGATTCATGTTAGATTTTCCGTTTTGCTCTGTCATATCTATTTCATGCTATTTGTTCTGCTGTTATTTTATATCTGTTTATCTTCCCTGTACTTATGCCTGCACTACAAGCAGTCTGTAACTTGCATTGACGGGAGTTTGTTTCTCTTTTCTTTTTCCTGCAATTTATTAAACTGTAGATTATGGAGACCAGCTTCCCGATAGAGTGGGTGATATGAGATTCTAGATGCTGGAGTTTGCTATTATTATTAGTTCATGTTGCTTATTTGAATAATTGTATCTGTTACTTGGATTATTTTGTATTTGGCAATATGACCCAAGATTTTTGACTTATTCA
The DNA here is from genome assembly GCA_017893485.1 of Hemerocallis citrina. Classification (NCBI taxonomy): domain Eukaryota; kingdom Viridiplantae; phylum Streptophyta; class Magnoliopsida; order Asparagales; family Asphodelaceae; genus Hemerocallis; species Hemerocallis citrina. Next base: position 125,599,416 of record CM030363.1, on the reverse strand, counting down.
GATATATTTATTTGAGATTATTATATTTTTTTCAAGTAAATTCTATTGGTATTGGTTCATATATGCATGTGTGATTGACTTCTCTTGCTTTCTACTCTGATTATTCTTGTGAAATATTGTAAAAATCCTGACAGCTTATGGATGATAAAAATCATTCACTGGATATAGTCACGTATTCGTATTCTGTATTCTCTTTTTGGGAAGCGGGGCGTGGCAGCGATGTTTTGCTTATCCTCCACATGATGCGCCTCCGTGTGGGTTACTCTCCACTTTTGGATAATCCGCTGCTTAAGGAGGGAACCGATGATATGATCTTTCTTATTCCGAACCGGCTCTTCCTCCATGGATTCATCTTGGGATTCTGGTAGAGGTGGAGTGATTTACCGAGATTCTGGCAATTCTTCCTCCTCTTGTGGGTCTTCTTTCTCTTCAGGTGCTTCTTCCGAGTCTTCTTCTTCTTCTTCTTCTTCAAAGAATACATCTTCCTCCACTTCTTCCATAGGATTTTGGTTATCCGCCATCCTACAGAAAAAGGAAGGAAAACACATTAGTGTATAGAGCAATGCAAATGTAAGTTGATACAACTATAACATTTAAAACTCTATGAACTGAACTCACACTCCTAATGTCCACCCTAATGTGTTTTTCTTATAATTTTGTACTACTTGTTGAAGTCGGCTCTGATACCACTCTGTAATGCCCCGAATTCCAAACATAGATAATTCGTAGCAAAACACGATCTTTTATTTCAACTTCGTACAAATTTACAAATTTAAAATCTTTTCATTTACAACAATGTTTGTCATAAATACACAGCGGAAGTTACATAGAATATACAACTTTAACATTCAACTGGCAATAATTATCAGTATCAACTCATCTTTATGTCTTTCGCTAATCCAAGTCCTGCACTTGAAAACTGTGGGTACGTTAATTGCATACAACTGATGCAAAACTTTAATACAGCGATTTCACCATCTTAACAATCACAAACTTGAATGCAGAAATAAAAATGTGACTATTCTAATTATGTCAGTGTATGATATGACTTAAGGCCTAATGCAGACATTACACTACGATGATACTAATGCATACTTGTTCGGATTCTATGCATCTCATACTACATAGGTCTGAGGGCAAACCCTTATCGTACTCCTCATTATAGGGTTCAATCCCTCGCCATGCAACCTACTACTATGACTACTATGAGATTTAGACACTGCAAGTATTGGTTCTCCCCCCGGAATACTGGAAATCAATCCCACTCCACGGATCATCCGGGGGCCTATTTCATCTATCGTCCCAGAATACTGGAGATTGTCTTACTCCACAAGTCATCCTAGGACCCTCATTGCACAAATGTCCCATGAGCATTGCTCTCGTCCCGGAATACTAGAGATCAATCCCACTCCGCGGATCATTCTGTGGCCTATTTCATCTATCGTCCCGCAATATCGGGATTGTCTCACTCTGTGGATCATCCCGGAGTCCATAACTCACGTTTGCTCTTGTTTCATCATATCTCCAACTACTGCATGTCCTTAGGTTTAAATTGTAGTTCTCAAGACCTAGAGCTAGCTTACCCACATGGCTTAAACCAAAACACTGAGAATGTTAGTCCATACTGGCTACTTCTCAAAATGAAAGTTAACCCAGACTGGTTACTTCTCAAATTTCATATATCAAAATCAGCTGGTATTCTGTGCCCCGCTCACTCTAGAACAAACAACCATCTCAATTAAAGAGATCACATAGGTTACATCTAACCTCATCCATCATAAACATCTCATTCATTATTCATCATTTTTTCTTTATCTATTCTCTTTATGTTTATTATCTCAATATAAATGAACACTTATAACAGTGCGATTGATCAATTTCTTGTAGACAAACACGCAGTTAACATTTTTGATTTGTCACTTAACAATATTCAACAACACTTTAATTGATAAACCCTTTACGAAACCTCACATGATTAATATTTCAAATTCTTTGCTTTTATTATGTTGTAATCTCTCATATAGCACCCTTTGCATGAGTTTCTAAATTTGTGTTCCATTCTCAAAATTTTAGATCATTTTAACATAAGAAAATACCCTCAAATTTAGACTAGAAACTAGATTCATCTAATACATAACTTTTAAATCTCCAAAATACATCTTAAAATAGTGTAGAATTATTTTGAAATGTTCTAATAATATTCTAAAATATTTCTACAAAATTTTCCAATTTTTAAAACATGAAAACCCATTATAAATAAAGATAAAAATAAAAATGTTCATCCCCGGATTCGAACCCAGACCGCACAGCAAACCAGACCGCAACCTAAGTGCGCTAAACAACCAAATTGTCCAACTCTCTGTTGGTGAAGAAACTCCATTTCAGTGGTTTAAATACCCCACATATGGTTGTTATATAGAAATCAAAGTTTTGAAAAAGAACAGAGCCTCCCAAGACTCGAACCCATACCTATGTGCACTGTACACAGCGATCTAAACCCAACGCCAAGACCAGGCTACCAAGCCTCTTCATCTGTATCATTACTATGGTAAATCTTTTATTTCAACTCTCTGTTTCTAAATTTATTTAAAACTTTCGATGTCAAATTTCTACGCTTTAACTTTTACAATTCCAGAAAAAGTAATTTTCCCTTCAAATTGAATATTTTAGCCTGAGATAAATCTTATAATAACCTATTCTCAAAATAAAGGAAAGTACTATCCAACTTGCATAAATTATTCATAGTTCTACAACTTGAACTATAAAAATTAATGTTCTCTATACTACTATATTTTTGGGAAATTTTCACCTTACTACATCATATATAGCTAAATTTAATTCCTTGGATTTATTTTTTATAAATTTTCTACTAGAAAAGGCATTGTATAAAACTCCTATTAGTTCAATTTTCTACTACATGATTGTAATTTAGCATGTACTAAAACATTTTTTTGCTAGAGATGTTACTTTACACTCCATGTTCATATCATTATTCATATACATATTTCTAACACGGACAATTTGTAACACCCCGAATTCCAAATAAGTCTGAATTTGAAGTTTCACAGGATCTTTACACTTCACTTCGTACAATTTTACAAGAAATTTAAAACTTTTATACAACAATGTTTGCATCAACACAGCGGAAGCAAATTACAACATAATATATGAATAAAATAACACTGGAAACAATTCTTTATGCAACATTCCTTCTTTAGTCCTTTCGTTCATTTTATCCTGCATAGAAACTGTGGGCACATCCATTGCATACAACTGACGCTAGGATATAATACACCAATTTATCTTACTTGGAGACACACACTTGATCACAAATAAAGCTAAGGGGGACTACCTTACTGATGTCGTGTGTGACTGTGCACCTAGTTTTAATGCAGTTATTTATATTTAATGACACTATGCATACTTGTTCGAACTTACGCATCCCATTCTACATAAATCCGAGGGCAAGCCCTTAACCGTACATCATCTTGTAGGGTTGGATCCCTCGCTATGAGTTTAACTACTACGGTAACTACGGTAAGTATCCTAAATATTTTATGAGTTACGAGCCCATGCCCAGACAGCCTGGAGGGGAATCCCACGTCATGGCATGATTCATCATGCAGACAACCTATGGACAATTCGCCTCCGTCATGGAATGATGACACTACGTAGTCACCAAGAACCCCACAAGCGTCGCCACGATCCCGATAATTCCGGAGATGTATTCACGTCATGACATGACGCGTCATGTAGACAGCCTGTGAACATTCTCACACTGTGAATCCGAGGCCCTCATACTTGTGTTTTTCTCTTACTTTCATTACATCTTCACTATAGTATAGTCCTTAGATATTTGAATCATGAGTAAAATTAACACCCTAGAGTTAGCCTTTCCTCTACACCTGGTCTTAAACATCAACTGATAACAACGACCCAATCTTGGTCTTTTTCTGCAACATTTATTTTTCAAGAATTCATTCATGCCGGTATAAGGACTTAGCCACACTCTAGTTCTTAACCTCTTTTCATGTTCACCAAAAATTTGAGTGTTCATACTCACTAATTTCTATAATCCATCATGATCTTTTTGTTTCATTTTCCAAGTACAATTATATGTACAAAACATCAATTCCTTATTTAACTTACCATATCTCATAATTTAATCACCACACAAATTTCTTTTTCTTCTTTCTTTACTTATAACAAACTCATATTTTTAAGAAGAATTTTCAAGTTATTTCTCCCATCATTTTAATATAAAAATTACTTCCAATTCTTACAAGGTGTATTAAAATATTGTGGAAATAATTTTCATACCAAGATAATATTTGAGGAATACTAGAAATTTTTTCCCAATTTTGTTATTATTCGTAAAACCCAAGAATATATCCAAAATCAAAATGTATAAAAAATATCAAAACCAATAAAAAGGGGCAGGGGGTCAGATTCGAACCCAAGACCAAACCCTCCGCCCAGCTACAGCAACAGACCCAAAGTGCACCGAAAGACCAAGAGTCCAAGAGTGACTAACTGATATGAGTTTGGTTAAATATTTTCTATATAGACCGTACTGTATTTTGAGAAAAATCAAATTTTGATAAAACATAGCCTTTGCAAGACTCGAACCCGAGACACTATACACTGTACACAGCGCCTATATTCACACTGAAAGCAAAATTTCCCAAACCAATTCTCTGTTATAAAGAGGAGTCGAAATAGCTTTATATATTCTATCTGTTTGTAAATCTCCTTTACCAAATTTCAATTTCTCAATAAATTTGTACCTTTCAAAATCAAACTTTTTCCAGAATATTTTCCTAAAAAATTGTAATGCCCCACCCCAATACTCAGACATTTTTTTTTTTAGAAGACAAATTAATACTTATAGTACAACTGCCCACCACAGGTTGCCTCTCAAAAGGTGGTTAACCAATTATGTGACTCTTGATCATAGGCAATTATATTTATATTTTTAATTTATTGTATACTCCCGATAAGGGATAATTCTAATCAACTCTTCCCCCAAACCCAATCCCGTGTACAGCTGAACCCCGTGGGCCTTCATGTACACGTCAGTATGATCTGTGGGCACCTACTGCTCTCTTCTCATCTAATCAGGGTGGGACCCTCCCACGGTGACGTCATGACGTCACCTCTCAACAACCAACAGCACGTTGTGCTGTTCTTAAATTCCGTGGGCCCCCTCTTCCTTCTCTCTCATACTTTATATATATATATATATATATATATATATATATATATATATATATATATATATATATATCTTAGAAATTACGGGGAATTACTTACACCCCCTTTAGAAATCAGCGTCCTCGCTGAGTACGGGGCATGCCATCTAGCGCAGGATCCTCCTTTCTAGCCGATGTGATGTCGTCCTCGATCTCGGGGATAAGTCCCATACTGCAGGTACACACCTCGATAATTCCGGGAACTCTCAACACCGCAGATCATATTGAGGCCCTTTTCCACACCCGATGTCGAAAGCCGGCTCTGATACCAATTGTAACGCCCCACCCCAATACTCAGACAATTATTATTATTTTTTTAGAAGAAAAATTAATACTTATAGTACAACTACCCACCACAGGCTGCCTCTCAAAAGGTGGTTAACCAATTAGGTGACTCTTGATCATAAGCAATTATATTTATATTATTTAATTTATTGTATACTCTCGATATGGGATAATTCTAATCAACTCTTCCCCTAAATCCAATCCCGTGTACAGCTGAACCCCGTGGGCCTTCATGTACACGTCAGCATGATTAGAGGGCGCCTACTGCTCTCTTCTCATCTAATCTAGGTGGGACCCTCCCACGGTTACGTCACCTCTCAACAATCAACAGCACGTTGTGCTGTTCTCAAATCCCGTTGGCTCCCTTTCCTTCTCTCTCCTACTTTATATATATATATATACACACACCCTTAGAAATTACGGGGTATTACAAAAATACAGTGTAACAGCAATTAAAACTCTTATTTTTGACCTTAAAATAAGTTGTCTTTACAATTTGTATTTAAAGAATACCTCATTGACTTTGAAATGAAACTAAAGTTCCTTCTCAACAACACCAATATAAATCCACTAAAAGTATGTTATTATTTTCTTTCAATTCTACAAGTGTAACACCCAGCAAAATTGGAAATGACAATTTTGGTGTTACGCACATGAATTTTGTACCGTTACTGGTAATATTTGTAACGTGTATCACTACGTATTTTGGATTCTGAAAATTTATCCATTTCCCGTATTCTTAAAATTTTATTTGAGTCAACTCAAATATTAAATTTCAATCTCTGTATTTTTACGTGCTTTACACGTTTTATCGATGCGCGATCGATTACGGATTTTTCACCGCTACGTGTGATATTTTCTATGTGTTTTGATTATTTATTTAATAACGTGTTCGAATTCGTTTTATAAACGGAAATTCATTTTTCTCTCATTTTGATTTAAATACTTTTATACGTGCGGTGCACGTGTTTTCAATGTACGTATTGAGTACATTATTGAATGTGTATACTAAATATAATTTTCTTATATTGTATTCCGATTGCTCCTCAAACTCGTCTCCCAAATGGCTCTCCTAGAGCTAAGCTCTTCACTCCGCTCACCTCCAAAGCGGACCTCCTCTCAACAAGTTCGGAGCACAACTCTCTCCTAGAGTTCCTCCTCAAACTCGTCTCCCAGATGGCTCTCTCCTAGAGTCGAGCTCTTCACTCCGCTTGCCTCCAAAGCGGACCTCTTCTCAACGAGTTCAAAGCTAAAACTCTCTCCTAGAGTTGCTCCTCAAACTCGTCTTCCAGATGGCTCTCTCCTAGAGCCGAGCTCTTCACTCCGCTCGTCTCCAAAGCGGGCCTCTTCTAAGCGAGTTCGGAGCTCAAAACACTCCCATAGAGTTGCTCCTTGCACTCACTTCAAAGAATGGGTCTTCCCATGGCTCGTACGAGGATCTTCCTAGCGCATATTCTCCACCCCTAGGAGTAGAGCTCCTCTTCAAAAATCTCCAAAAACAGAGAGCACATCACCAGGCTTCGGAGCTCTTCACCTCTCCCATATGCCGACCCCCTTCCTCGTCGAGCTCCAACCCCTCCTTCGTCGTCGAGCTCACCTCAATGAACTCACCTCAGTGAGCTCTGCCATGGCCAGCTACCGAGCCGAAGGGATGAGGTACCACCTCCACATATGGAGAAAAATGCTGCCGAGCCAGTTTCACCGTCAGATTGTCTCAAAAAGCGTGCTAGAACATGATGAACGGCTCAGATCGTGCCACGTCTTCACAAAACGACAAGATAATGTTTTTTCAAAATTTGAGCCTCTTGTCTCGTGATTTGCACCATGATCGTGATCAACCATCCAGATTGAGCCGCGTGGCTCAGATCTGAAATCCGAGCTATCGATCCACCGAACTGCAAAGTGGCGAAAAAAGTGCCTCACAATCCGTGCTCGGATCGCCGAACGAGCCCAGAAGAAAAAGAGAAAAAAAAGAGGCTAATGGGTCGGGTTCGGATCTGTTACCCACAATCCGACCCGAACCATTATTCATTCTCCTCCTACTTTTGGCGCCAAAACCGGACAAGAAAATCCCAATGTGATCTGCTTCACACCTTCGTCTCCCTCTTCCTCAAACACCGCTCGTCAAACCCAACAAATGAAGCTCCACCATGGCCTGTCTCCAAGCTCTGCCATGGCCGACCACCTCCACTCCGAGCTCTGCTGCTTCCTCACAGAGCTCCACAATGCCGAGCCGAACCCATCGAACCAAGCTCTACTCCACCCTCGTCGAGCTCTAGCATCGAGCTCCACCTCCGACGAGCTCCATCACCGAGCTCGACCACATCGCCGTGCCGATCTCCTCTATCCGTTGAAGCCAGCAAGCGAGCTCTGTCATAGCTTCGACGACCCGTCGTTAACCTCCGTCGTCGAAGCTCCTTCGACGAAGCTCGACGACCTCCACCGAGCTTCGTCAAGCTCCATGGCCGAGCTCGAGCCCCTCTTCGTCGAGCGACACAATCGCCATGCCAAGCTCCACCTTCCTCTCCCCTTACACCGAGCTCTAACGGCGATCTCGCTTCCGCTGTCGAACCCATTAACGAGCTCCATTGCCGAGCTCCCCCACAGTCGAACGTCGAGCTCTCTTCCTCGACGAGCTCCGAGCTCCACTCGTCGACCACCTTCGCCGAGCTCACTTCCATTCGCCTCATTCCACGTCGAAGCTCTCTCCCTATGCCGAGCTCGCCAATCCACAGGGCTCACAAGCTTCGAGTCCCCTTCTTCGTCGACCTCCACAGTGCCGAGCTTGTCTCCCTCAACCGAGCTGCACTCAGTCGCCGAACTCGCCTCAAGCTCGCCTCCACGTTGCAAGCTCCTCGCCCATCTCCTTCGTCAACTCGCCGAAGCTCCCCCTCTGTCTTCAAGCTCGAAGTCGATGACAGTCGATGACGAAGAAGGAGTCAGTCGAAGAAGAGCCGAAGACGAAGGAGAGGCGATGAAGAACAGAACAGAGCGAAGAAGAAGAGAATGGACAAGGCGGGAAAGAAGGAAAAAAAAAAGAAAAAAAAAAGGGGGTCGGCGGGTCGGGTTCGAACCCGTTAGGGATCCAAACCCGAACCCCACACACTCCTCCACTTCCCTGTGCTTTGGTGCCAAGAAAGAAAATCCCCAACTCTTCTCCAGTTCTCCTCTCCTCCACTGTGCGACCAAACAAACCAGAGGAAGAAGAACCCAACTCCGAAGCATCGTCTCCGAACTCATCTTCAACCTCCTTCGAGTTCCCCCCGAGCTCCACGTTCGACGAACCCCGCCATGGCCTCGCCGAACTAATACCGACCTCCTCCAAGCTCCACGAACGAGCTTCGAGCACCACCATCGCGAGCTCCATTCGTGCCGAGCTCCGCTGCCGAGCTCACCTCCGAGCTCCGCTGCCGAGCTCACCTCCGAGCTCCAACGGTGCCGAACCCATAGCCGAGCTTCAACGCTCCCTACACCGAGCTCCACCTTCGACTCCGACGCGCCGAGCTCCTTCCTCGACGAACCTACGGGAGAGCTCCACTCCCCCATCACCGAGCTCGACCCATCTCCTTCCTAAGGTGCTTCCGTCGTCGGAGCTCTGAACTCCACTCCTTTACCAGCTCACCTCCAAGCTCCAACGGTGCCGAACCCATAGCCGAGCTACAACGCTCCCTACACCGAGCTCCACCTTCGACTCCAACGCGCCGAGCTCCTTCCTCGACGAACCCACGGGAGAGCTCCACTCCTCCATCACCGAGCTACCCCTCCTCAAGCTCCCGACGCCCTCGGAGGCGGAGATAGGGTGAGAGTTGGGGTCGGAGGTAGGTTCCCGGTCAAGGAAGCAGAGGAGAAGGAAGCGAAGAAGAGAAAGAAGCAGCGGGGGAAGAAAGAAAGAAAGAAAAAAATAATATATATATATATATATATATATATATATATATATATGCCACGTGGCGACAACACCAATACTTCGACAATTACCGAGGTGCCGAGCCGAGTGGACAAGGTACCGACCTTGAAATTGGAGAAAATACCTTACCGACCTACACAGGCCGTCTGATCTTCTCAAAATTTGCATCACGATACGATCGACGCACAGAAACGCACCACGTGTCCAGAACGTGATCTACCTTGTGATGCGCGCACATCTGATCATGATCGACGCTCAGAAACGCGTCACGTGTCCAGAACATGATCTGCTTTGCGATGCGCGCCATCTGATCACGATCGACGTCCAAAAATGGCCACGTGTCCTGGTAATATTTAATTAATTAATTTATTTATTCATTTGTTTTAATTATTTAAAAAATCAGAAAAAATATTTAAAAATCAAAAAAATTAATTAAAAATTCTAAAAATAATTATTAATTCAGAAAAATTATTTTTAAATTTTGAAAAATATAATTATTTAATTAGAATAATTAATTAATATTTAGATAATTAATTATTTAATTTGGAAAATGAATAAAAAATTCAAAAAAATGAGAAAAAATTCAGAAAAATCTGGATAAACCACCAAAAATTCAGAAAATTCTGAGGATATTTTTGGGCATTTTACAAGTCCAGAATAACACCGTTACACCCCGAGCAAGATCCGAACTCCCTTAAGAACACCGATAAAATCCTATACGCCATTAGAACAACAAAACTACTCCTCGAAGACTGGAAAACTCAGTCTACAGGGGTGGGGGGCTCGTGATATGGCTAAAAATGGGATTAAATCGGGACTGTTCAAATCGGACACGAATCTTAAAGCTCAGGGTAAAACGGTAATTTCACTTACTAACGAGTCTGAAATGGGAACTGGGTCTTTATTCAAAGCCCAATAACCCATAAACGAATCCATCTCAACTGGGTGCGGGTTTCAACCCGCAGCAAACCCAGTCCAGTAGGGTAGAATTAGGGTTTCTGATTAATTGTAATTAACGGCCTTGATTCGTATCTACCCTTTCACTGGAAATTAGGGATTACATTCCTAATATGTTTCTAGGGATTACATTTCTAATCTGATCCCAAAGGCGACTATAAATACCCTCCATCCACCACCATTAAGAGGTAATCAATACTTTTCCAATTGAAGTTCTTGCTTAATCATTCAGATTACTTACAAGAGCGTCGGAGGGTGCGTCGCCGGGATCCATCCCAGTGTCTCGCACTTTTTGCAGGTTCGCAGCAGCGGTAAGAGACCAAGTCAACACATTGGTGAAGGTCAACAGGTTTACCTTGTTCGTTTTCTCAAGAATCCAAAAATTCTATCTGTTTGCTCCCACACCAAAATCAGCAGCAACATATATATATATATATATATATATATATATATATATATATATATATATATATATATATATGTTACGGCTGAATCTGGTGTGGGGAAAAACAGATAGTATTTGTGGATTCTTAGGGAAACTGAATAATCAAACCTTGACCTCTTCTGCCAGAGTTTGACTGCTGACTCCTGCCATTCACCTGTAAAAAGTGCGAGACACCGGAGTTGATTCCGGCGATGCACCATCCGATGCTCAAGTCAGTAATTAGGAATGATTATGAGAGAGCGTAAATTTGTAAAAGATTGATTACCTCTTAATGGTGGTGGATGGGAGATATTTATAGCCACCGTTGGGATCTGATTAGGAATGTAATCCCTAATTTCCCAGTGAAAGGATAGACGTGAATCAGGGCCGTTGATTAGAATTAATCAGAAATCCTAATTCTATCCTACTGGGGCGGGTCCATTTTGGGTTTGGATCCGCACCCAGTTGAGGCTAATCCGTTTGCGGGTTACAGGGCTTTTTTAGAGAGAAGTCCCATTACCCATTTCAGACCCGTTTGTAGGTGAAATTACCATTTTGCCCCCAAACTTTGAGATTCGCGCCCATTTTGGATGGTTTCGATTTAACCCCATTTTTTGCCATATCACGAGCCCCCCACTCCCGAAGACTGAGTTTGATCAGCATTTGAGGAGTAGTTTTACTGTTTTAATGGCTTACGGAGTTGTATCGGAGACCAAATAGGATGTGTCGAATCTTTGCATGAGGCGGTATGGTGATTTTCCATGTCAGTTGTGCGCTCTAAGTTGTTCTTGAGCCCCTCTAGTTTTCTGGCATTTTTCCTTAATTTCTATTTATTTTTCGGATCATTTATTTAATTTTGCGAAGCGGTGATTAGTTATTCAGGAGTCTCAATCAACTACTCTAAGCAATAATTATTTACTCAGGGGCTCAAAATTTTTTCCTGAGTTTATAATTATTTTCTAGAATTTTTAATTAATTTTCCCGACTTTTTAATCATTTTTTCGCTATTTTTTAAATAAATAAATCAATTTTAATAAATAAAAATTAATTTTTAATACCGAATTATGATGCAGGCAAAATCTGGGCTCGTCCATTTTGTGTGGGTGCGAATTTCTGAAAGATCGGATGGTCAGAGTTGCTCGGCAATGTTTTCTTCGTGTGAGCGGCTCGGATCGCTAGTTGCTCGGAGCACAGATTCCGAGCGACGTGGGGTGATCTGGATCGCTCATCAGGTCGGAGTGCAATTTTTGAGGAGATCCAATGACGGTTATCGCTCGGCGTTCTTTTCTCCGTATAAGCAGCTCGGATAGCTAGTTGATCGGTATCCGAGCTACGTAGCTTGGTGCTATTTCTTTTGCGAGAGCAGCTCGGATTGCCAGCCGCTCGGATCGGAATTTCGAGGGACGTGGGGCGATCAAAGCCGTTGGATCGCTGCGCGGATCTCGAGGCAGGCATAGTTGTCGAGAAAACACTATCTTGTCGTTTTGTGGGCATGGCACGATCTGAGCTGTTCATCATTTTTGGCGCGATTTTCGCAACGATCCAACGGTTGGGGTTGCTCGGTTGCATTTTTCTTCAAATGTGCAGCTCGGACTGCCATTTTCTCGGATTCCGAGCGACGGGACATCGTTCTCTCCCATATTGCGAGTAGCTCGGAATTCTGGTCAGTCGGATTGGGATCTCGAGTTTCTTTCTCAGCTCGGACTGCTTGTCGCTCGAACTTTGTCTCCGAGGGATGTGGAGCGATCCGGGCCGTCGGATCATGGCCCGGATCTCGAGGGTAGGCTCAGATTTCGAGAAAACACTATCTTGTCGTTTTGTGGAGGTGGCACGATCTGAGCCGTCTGATCGAGATCTTGCACGAATTTTGGGGAGAAAGTCATTTTTCTCAAATTCGCAGCTCGGATTGGCAGTCGCTCGGTTTCTGAGCTTCTTCTATGTGTGATGAGCTCGGATCGCAAACCGCTCGGGCTTTGGTTCCGAGGGACGTGGAGCGATCTAGGCTGTTGGATTGTAGCGCGGATCTCGACGTAGGCTCAGCTCTCGAGAAAACACTATCTTGTCGTTTTGTGGAGGTGGCACGATCTGAGCCGTCTGATCGAGATCTTGCACGAATTTTGGGAAGAAAGTCGTTTTTCTCCAATTCGCAGCTCGGATTGGCAGTTGCTCGGTTTCCGAGGAATCGTGAGCCGATCTGAGTGCTTCTCGGTTGCTAAGTAGGGTGTATTGGCGGCCTGGGGCTTGAGGTGCAGCCGAGCAGAGTGGCTCATACCGAACCGTCGTGACTTCTGGTGAACGGTCACCGCTCTTTGCTACTTAGCCATTTGGGCTTTCATAACGCCTTAAGGGGAGGCCTCAAAGTCGCGTCTTTACGTTTCAAACCCCAAGAGTCGTTTCTTTTACTGTAAGTCTTCACCCCCCCTCACACTTTACCTCATTTTTCACTTTTCATTTCTTACTTTCACTTTTACTTTCTACTAGCGGAGTTCTCGCTCTCGGGTGGCGCTACTAGCTGTCGTGGCAAGGCACTTTCAGATTTCGGCGATCTTTTCCGGCCATTCACGTCACTTCAAGGTTAGTGTCTCGCCCTATCCTTAGAAAATGGTTAAGTTTTCTTCTGAGGATGAGACCCCCACCCCGGACCAAGACATCAGCCGAGCGATGATGGTTACGTTGAGCAAGAGGAAGGAGGTTGCCGAGCCGATCGGCGTGACGACGATAGTCGAGCATCCGAAGACAGCAGGGTGAATTGGGCCGGCACCCGTCTGTCTTATCGAGCGTTGGGGGTGTCCGGAGTTACCCTGAAGACTTGTTGGAGAAGGTGACACAGGGCACGACTCCGTCATACGAGGAGAATGATCCGAGGGACCCTTCCGAGGTGGATCAGATCTCCTCAATCTTGACCGAGGCGGACCTGCATCGGATCAGGAGTGGGTTCCGGATCCCTAAAGAATACATTCTTTTACTCCCTGGCCTCGGTGTCCGAGCGTGCACATCTACTTCGGCCGATACTTGCGTCTTCCCGTATGACACACTGAACGCTGGACTTCGGCCGCCACTGCACCCTTTCGTAAACGAGGTGCTGCGGTGGTTCGGCTTGAGTCCCAGCTCAGTTTATGCCAAACATGTGGCGACACGTGATCGCCTTCGTCCTTCAGTGCCAAGAGATTGGTGTGCAACCGGAGATGGTCATACTTCGGAGCCTCTACCGCATCTGCCAGCTGAGCAAGATGGAGGAAAGGTACTATCTGTCGCCGAGGAAGGGCGTGAAACTGATCGAGAACCCGGACTCGATCAAGCACTAGAAAGAGAAGTACTTCCTCATCCGCGCTTCTGAGCCGTGGGTCTTTCTGACACAGTGGAAGATCGGGGTTTCCGAAGCGAGCGAAGAAGGAGCCTGTGCTCACTAAAGAAGAGGAAGAGGTGGTGGAGAAGCTCCTCGGTCTTCCAACCCTTAGTTGGAAGGACATCACCGAGGAGGTCTTGTTTCGTGGGGGTCTCAGTCCGATCGACCCTAGTACGCTTTCCTCTTCTTTTCCTCTTCTTTTCTTGCTTCAGCTTTATGTTTTCGTGGGGGTCTCACTCCTTTTTCTCGATTTTTTCAGAGGCCCCCGGTATGGATTATAAAGGACTAATGGCCAAGGCTCGTGCAACGAAGGAGCAGGAGTCGAGAAAGAGGAAGAGGACTGTGGTCGGGCCTCAGGGTGGCCGAGCTGCGAAGGTCCCCTCGGCCTCACCGACCATCGTACAGCCGGTGGTTGAGGCACCTTCGGATGCATCCGCACAAGGCCCTTTGGAGATGTCTGCCCTAGCTTCTTCGGAGGTACCGGTCAAAGTTGCTCAAGTTGAGGCGCCCGGGTCGTCGAGCGGGGCGTTCAACGTGGGTGCGGCCTTAGCTCTTGAGGTCCCCCCTCTTACTGCTGAGGCTGAGAAGATACTCACCGAGGAGCACAAGCGCCTCTTCGTCCCCGACTGGCGGGTGATGAAGGTGAACGGTTTCCTCGGTGACGGGGGCATTTGTATGCAGGCGGTGAAGCACCTGCCGACCCCAAAAGACTGCGCTGCACTGAAGGCGGGTTCTGTGGGCAATGACGCCATGCAAATCGCTCGGAACACCATGTCGGTGAGTATCAGAAGTTTCTTCAAAAATTATTCTAAATTTTTTCGCTCGGGCCTAATAGTTTTTCTTGTGCCGCTTGCAGACCCTATGCCACTTCAACCACTTGCTCGAAGAGTTTGTGAGCAAGGAGAAGGAGATGACCGTGCTGAATGATCATGAGCGGTCGGAGCGTGCCAAGGCGATCAAACTGCTCGAGGCCGAGCAGGTGCTTTCCGCTTCGCGCGCAACCGAGGTGGCCTGATCTTGAGGCGAAGCTCGCCGAGGCGCTGAAGCGCTCGGCCACAGAGGCTACCAAGGTCGAAACTTTGGAAAAGGAGACGGCTCGTCTCGAAGAGGAGCTGTCCAAGGCACTGAGGGCGTCGAAGGAAGCTCTGAGCAGCCAGGCGTCGAAGGTGAGGGCTACGGAGCAGGCGGTTCGGGACGAGGCCGAGGCCCACATGTTGACAAACATTGAGGAGGTGTACGCCCGAGCACTGAAGCACGTGGCCGCTCGTATCCACGGGTTCGACGGCTCCTACTACTTCTACGACCCCGTAGAGGGGGAGGAAGAACTACCTCTAACCGAGCTCGCCCCCGGGTAGGAGGGCAAAGATGTCGAGGACGAGGTAGGCATCGAGGGTGCGATAGTCACCGTGCCGAGTGACAATGCTTCGGAACAACATCACGAGGTCGACCCCTGACTTAGTCGCTTCTTCTCTAATTGTTTTTGGTTCTTTTGTTTTGTTTTTGCTGTAACGCCTAACTGCGGACTGGCCACTGCTTTTGTGTATTTTTAATGAAACGACTTCTCCCTTTTGAAATCTTGGCCTATTTTCTGACTTGTGTTCGCCTTGTCTTGAGATTTTTCTATATTGAGGGTGATGATACTATTACTGAAATTTTGTCGAAGTGCTATGAACACATCGAGATTTTTGCCAAGTGTTGAACACTTTCTATTTGTGTCAAGAACTCAAGTGTTGAAGACTTCCTTTGATATTCTTTCACTTTTCAGGTCGAGTCGAGTTCAGCAACTGAGGTTTCTCGTCTTCGTGCTGAATTGAAAACGGCGAAGCGGGCCCTCTCTCGCAGCCGAGAGTGCTTCCTCAAAAGTGAGTTAGATCTAGAGGATGTCAAGGCAATGGCGGGAGGGTATTTCTCCGAGCTAAAACAACTACGGAAGCGATCGTGCGAGATTCGTCTTGAAGGCAAGGTGGAGTTGCTCCGAAAGACGCTGTTCAACGTTACTCGAGCGGAAGGTGCTCTTATGGCAGAAGTTCAAGATTTGAAGATAGCTGAGGAAGAACTTTTGGCAGAGGAAGACGAGTTAGCTTCGGCAGTGGGTAAATTGATGGCCGAGCGCGACGAGTTGACGGCGAAGGTCGACGAGTTGAAGAGGGTTACGGTCGACAGAAGCATCGAAGTGACCCACCTTCGTCGAATCATAGCCGATAGCTCTAGCACTGAAGGTTCTGCTCGGCTTCCTCGCTTTAAGATTTCTGTGAAGGACAACTCCTTGAAGGATCGGAATGTCGAGCTCGAGGAGGAAGTCACTCGACTGAAGCCTCAGCCGGCAAGAATCAACTTTCGGAGCATGTCGTGTACGTGCGAAGAGAGCGAGAGGGGAATCTCCCTTTACGAGCTCACGACTCGTCCGCCTGTTGTTAGGCAGAGCCCGACCGATGCTCAAAGCGGGGTGGCTGCCTCGTCTAGTGGTGCTTCGGTGGGGGCCACGGTCAAAGACAACGTCGAAGAGGCGTCTCGGTCCGTTGGCCTACAGACGAGCTCCGAAGTTAGGAGACGCCGTCCTCGGCTGTCTCTGAATCGAAACATCCCCATTCCAAAGAAGCGTTGAATAAGCTATAATTATGTTTCTTTGAGTTTTTGTAGTGCCCCATAGTAGTAACTTGGTCTTGTAATTTGGGTTCCTTTGCCAAACTTTTTAATGAAATAAAAACTCGTTTTCTTTCTGATGCTTGTATGTTGGATGTGCATGGTAGTTCGATTCGAAACAAGTCATGAGAACCAAACGAGTCATACGAACCACTACTAGCTCGCTTAAGAGAGAGATTCCGAAGCAGAGTCGAGCCAAGTGTTGGACTCCGAACTCGTCGTTTGAGTATGTTTCAACGGTTGTGGGAGCAATTCGAATGGCGAACCACTTCTAGCTCGCTTAAGAGCAAGCTTGCGAAGCGGAGTCGAGCCAAGTTTTGGACTCCGAACTCGTCGTTTGAGTATGTTTCAACGGTTGTGGGAGCAATTCCGAATGGCGAACCACTTCTAGCTCGCTTAAAAGCGAGCTTGTAAAGCGGAGTCGAGCCAAGTTTTGGACTCTGAACTCGTCGTTTGAGTATGTTTCAACGGTTGTGGGAGCAATTCCGAATGGCGAACCACTTCTAGCTCGCTTAAGAGCAAGCCTGCGAAGCGGAGTCGAGCCAAGTTTTGGACTCCGAACTCGTCGTCTGAGTATGTTTCAGCGGTTGTGGGAGCAATTTCGAATGGCGAACCACTTCTAGCTCGCTTAAGAGCGAGCTTGCGAAGCGGAGTCGAGCCAAGTTTTGGACTCCGAACTCGTCGTTGGAGTATGTTTCAACGGTTATGGGAGCAATTTCGAATGGCGAACCACTTCTAGCTCGCTTAAGAGCGAGCTTGCGAAACGGAGTCGAGCCAAGTTTTGGACTCCGAACTCGTCGTTTGAGTATGTTTCAATGGTTGTGGGAGCAATTCCGAATGGTGAACCACTTCTAGCTCGCTTAAGAGCGAGCTTGCGAAGGGGAGTCGAGCCAAGTTTTGGACTCCGAACTCGTTGTTTGAGTATGAAGGTAAAAACAGAGAGATACAAACAATTCACAAGTAAAATAGGAAGCAAGATATTCTTTATTGAAAACTAATAGTCGGTTGCTTCTAAGTTGCGAGCCGTTATTACATTGGAGAAATAAAGAAGTACAAGTGAAGGGAAAGGAACCGTTCGACGTCAGAAGGTACTCAGAGAGGCGTTCATGCGCTCTCTTGGTACTTCAAGAGATGGTCGGCATTCTATGTCCCGAGAATCTCTCTTCCTTCAAGGTCTTCTAGACGGTAAGTCCCCGACCAAACCACTTTGGTGATCTTGTAGGGTCCTTACCAATTTGGGGCCAGCTTGTTCTTCTGATTGGGGAATGATATAGCTAACTTTCTGAGGACCAAGTCCCCTTCTTTGAGGTTGGTGGGATGGACCCTCTTGTTGTAGGCCAGCTCGATCCTCCTTCGGTAGCTTTGTTGGCGAATCGAGGCTCTTTCCCGTAGCTCATCAATCAGATCCAGATTCGCCCGAAGTTCCCTAGCATTCATAGGCAATAAGGCGAGGAGAGGGTACACCGACTTCCAAGGGGATCACAGCTTCTGACCCATAGGTGAGATTAAATGGCGACTCTCCTGTAGGGGTCCGTTTGGTAGTGCGGTAATTCCACAATACGTTTGGGAGCTGATCGACCCATAAGCCTTTAGCGGACTTATCCAGCATCTTCTTAATACCGAAGAGGATTTGTCGGTTGGCATTTTCTACTTGACCATTTGACTGTGGGTGGGAGACAGAGGAGAAGCGTTGTTAGATGGCGAGGTCTTCACATAGAGCTCGGAATGCAGCCCCTGTAAATTGTGTTCCATTGTCGGTTATGAGGACCCGAGGGACACCAAACTTGCAGATGATGCTCTTCCAGAAGAACTGAAGGACTTTGTTCTCGGTGATTGTAGCCAAGGGCTCGGCTTCTATCCACTTTGAAAAGTAGTCGATCGCTACGACTAAGAATTGGAGCTGGGGGAAACGGCCCTAGTAAATCCATTCCCCACATTGCAAAGGGGATCGGACTTGATAGGGAGATGAGCTGAGCTTGAGGTAGGCGACGAATGTTGGAATGCTTTTGACAAGAGCTGCATTGCCGAACGTGTCGTTCGGCGTCTTGGAGGAGGGTAGGCCAGAAGTATCCATAATTCAACACCTTTCGGGCAAGTGATCTGGAACCTGAATGTGCTCTGCCTATGCCTTCGTGAAGTTCTTGCAAGGCGTATGTGGCTTGTTCGGGGGGAGAGGCACCTCAGAT
Source organism: Hemerocallis citrina (assembly GCA_017893485.1). Taxonomy (NCBI): domain Eukaryota; kingdom Viridiplantae; phylum Streptophyta; class Magnoliopsida; order Asparagales; family Asphodelaceae; genus Hemerocallis; species Hemerocallis citrina. The sequence goes on along the minus strand of CM030363.1, from coordinate 125,580,416 downwards.
AAGGTCTGCCATCAACTTGTGTGAAGGAGCATTTGTACTAGACCCCCTCAACAAGGGTGTACCGCTCCGCTCTGGTTTTGACTCGGCGAGCTTCCTTAGGGTCTTCGGGGAGGAGCCCATCCCTTAGGAATTCTATTAGGGGTTTCATCCAATTATCTTGAAGTTGAACAGGCAGTGACTCCATGGAGTCGGGAGTTTCTTCTTCTATGCTCGGCTTCAGGAGCATTTCAATCAAGACGGTTTACTCGAGACCTTGGAGGGAGGAAGAGGCTAACATGGAGAGAGCATCTTCTTGGGCATTTTCCTCCCTGGGGATTCGCCGAATAAGTGCCTCTTCGAAGAGAGCAATGAGATTTTGGACCTTGGCTAGATACTTAGCCATTCGGTCATCTCGCGCTTCATACTCGCCCAAGACTTGATTCACGACCAGCTGAGAGTCACTAAATATGCGGAGGCATTGTGCTCCAGCCTTGCGAGCCATTCCGAGACCGGCTATAAGGGCTTCATATTCCGCTTCATTGTTGGAGGCCTTGAAGTTGTTATTGGAGGACGAAGTCATCGGGGCCTGCCAGAATGACCCCGGCTCCGCTCCCTTCGGTGCAAGAGGATCCATCAACATATACCGTCCAAATAGGAGGTCCGTTTGCCGCTTGACTGGCCTCGGGAATGGTGCTTTCAACTATGAATTCAGCTAAGGCCTGAGCCTTGATCGCGGTCCGAAGTTGGTAGGATATATCATGCTGGCTCACCTCGATCGACCACTTCATTAGGCGGCCAGAGGTCTCCGGCTTGTGCAGAACTTGCTTCAGCGGTTGGTCAGTAAGAACGACCACCGAGTGAGACTGGAAATACGGGCGAAGCTTCCTAGCTGCCATAACCAAGGCGTATGCCATCTTCTCTAGCCTTGGATAACGAAGCTCGGCATCCCGAAGTACCTTGCTTACGTAATAGATGGGCTTCTGAGCCTTGTCTTCTTCCCTCACCAAGACAGTGCTGAGGGTTTGCTCGGAGGCAGCTAAGTAGAGGTAGAGTGTTTCCCCGGGGATAGGCTTGCTAAGGGGAGGGGGGTTGACTAGGTAGGCTTTAAGCTGATCGAACGACTCCTGCTGTTGCTAACCCCATTCGAAGACCTTAGCTCCCCTGAGAGCCTTGAAGAAGGGAAGACACTTCTCCCCTGACTTGGAAATGAAGCGCCCTATAGCTGCGAGGCGCCCGGTTAGCTTCTGAACTTCTTTTATATTTTTGGGAGGAGCCATATCCAGTATGGCTTTAATCTTCTCGGGGTTGGCTTCGATCCCTCTTTGGCTGACCATGAAGCCTAGGAATTTTCCCGACGCGACTACGAACGCACACTTGTTCGGATTGAGCCGCATATCATGTTTTCTTAACACATCGAACGCCTCCTGTAGATCGGTGACATGGTTGGCCCCACGAATGCTCTTCACGAGAATATCATCAACATACACCTCCATGTTACGGCCGATCTGATTTTGGAAGACTTTGTTAACGAGGCGTTGATAGGTGGCTCCTGCATTCTTCAACCCGAAAGGCATCATCCTGTAGCAGTAGAGGCCCTGATCGGTAATAAAGGAGGTCTTCGGGATGTCCGAGGGGAACATGCGGATTTGATTGTATCCGAAAAAAGCGTCCATGAAGCTGAGAAGCTCATGGCCCGAAGTGGCGTCAATCAGGGTGTCGATGCTTGGAAGGGGGAATGGATCTTTGGGGCATGCTTTGTTCAGGTCGGTAAAGTCGATGCAAATTCTCCAGGTCCTGTTGGTCTTCTTTACCATCACAACATTCGCGAGCCATTCGGGGTAATTGACCTCTTTTATGAACCGAGCCTTTAGGAACTTGTCCACTTCCTCTTTTATAGCTTGGTGGCGCTCCGGAGCAAACTTGCGTCTTTTCTGTTGGACCGGTTTAGACCCCGGAGCAACACTGAGGTGGTGGACTAGAAGCTCTTCGAAAATTCCAGGCATGTCGGCGGCCGACCAGGCAAAGAGATCATGGTTCTTTCTAATGCACCGGACTATGTCGGAGCATAGGGCAGATGGGAGGGTCTTACTGATAAAGAACTTGCGGCTCGGAACTTGCTCAGAGAAGAGCACTTCCTCCAATTCATCCACCGGCCCAGACGTTTGTCAGACACTCTTTTGGGGGATTCCAAGTGTTTCGAGGGAGAGGACTGGACCCCAGTAGAGGTCATGTAGCATTTGCGGGCCATTTCCTGACTGCCTCTTACTTCCCCTACTCCTGCCCAGGGTGGGAAACTTTATCTTGAGGTGATAAGCGGAAGGGACGGCTTCGAGAGCAGCTAGATCGGGTCAGCCTAGGATCACATTATAAGAGGCGGGGATATCGATGACCATGAAGTCCATCGGCTCCGTTCGGGTAGTAGGAGTTTTGCCAGCGGTTACGTCGAGGGTGATCACCCCTTCAATAGTCACTGGCACTCCCGTGAACCCGTGGAGTGTGTAGCCGGCGGGCTTAAGTCTATCCCGGGATAGTTTGAGTCCTTTGAAAGCAGTGAGGAAGAGGATGTTAACAGAGCTGCCATTGTCCACCAGGATCCTCTCCACTTTAAAATTCTCCATATGGAGGTTGATGACTAGTGCGTCACAATGGGGGGTTCGGACTCCCTCAAGGTCTTCATCTGAAAAAGTGATCGGTACTCCGAGGCCTTTGGTGGGTGGCATGCCATGTACTGAATTGAATTCCCTTATGAAAGTCTTTTGAGAAGAGTTGGAGGAGCCCCCCATTGGGCCCCCATGAATGAGGTGTAGGACACGTGATGAACACAAGAATATTCACATTTAGGAGCAATAATCTTATTATAAATTCACATTTAAAAGCTCTATATGTGATATTTAACTCTTATTTTCTCTTTTCAATAGGAAACAGCCGATAACAGCAAAACAAAGCAGATTCCAGACCAATACAGACTACAGCAGAGATCAGTCGACTACTTCCTCAGCCAGTCGACCGGACAGAGAGTTTGCTAAGCCTCAGCATAGTTGACTTCCCCAAACACCAGTCGACTTGACCGAGAAATCGTGAAGCCACAGATGTCTCAGTACCAGGCGACTTACATCCAAGGCAGTTGACTGGTATGCGGCGGAGTGAAAGGATAAGATGCAGCTGAATCTAAATCTAAATCTATCCAAACCCAGGCTATATGCGAATAATAACTTCTCCAACGAATCAAAGCCAGAGACAGGGGATTGGCAAAAAGCACGTGGTTAGCAGATAAGGAATAAAAGAAGAAAAGAGAAAGATATAAATCGCCGATCAAATAAGGAAAGAAATAATAAAAAGAGAGGGACTTTCCTGAAAAAGGAGAAACCCTAATTCCTCAGCCGTGTTCTATAAATACCAACCAAGAAGCATGAATGGGGCGCTCGCTCTTCTTCCACGTTCCTAATCACCGAATCACAAGTTCCAGAGTCATCAACAAGAAGCACTTTTATCGGCATCAAGGAAGGAGATAGGAGATCAAGTATTCGAAGGCAGCCGACTGTGTGACAGCCAGTCGACCTCATTGCCGGACTTCATTAGTTTATTCCTTCTTCTTCTATTCTTTTATGTTGGTCATGTATTTGAACTCGTTGATTAATAAAAGTATTATTATGTGGAACTAATTTCATAGTTGGATAGATTGAAGCCGTAGTTATGTAGTGCTATGTTCTTCTGAATTCTTCTATTTACTTATTGATTGAATCTGATTGAAGTGATATGGATTTATGATAACCAAACTTGTTCTCGAAGCTCTGAGAGCAGTCGACTGAGGTGAGAGCCAGTCGACTGACATACAGAGCTTGAGAATATCAAGTTTGCATTACCATTTATCTGAATCTGTTATATGAGCATATTGAGACGACCCGAATCTCGTGCCCGTAAATTGTAACAAGGGAATCCTTTGGAGTTCTTGGTTCAATCAACTTAAGGGATCTAGATCTGATACCAATTTCTAGAACCTTGAGTGTTTGTTCGTTTCCACTGATCTTATGTTTTCTTTAAGTACAACTTAGTAGATACCATGCTAAACACTTGATGAAAGAAACGAATTAGAGTAGATACCATGTCTAATTCTTGGCTTAGGGAAACAGTACTTTAAGGAGTAGATACCATGCCCTTGAAGGGAACAAACATAAGTAATAAGAAGAAGTTCAGAAGGTGACTTAGCATTACTGACTACTGGTGGAGATCTAAACCCAACTACTTCATACATATTTGTGATTCAACACTTCTTAATTTAGTTTTAATCTTTTTATTTCTTTTAGACTTTTAAAACAACTCTTTATGATTCTTATTCTTTCTATTGATTAGTAAGTTAAAATCTACAATCTCTGTGGGATCGACCCTTGCTATTGCTACGCTTCTATAAACGATTCGTGCACTTGCGAGGTTTTTAATTTGTGTCTAGTTTTTTCTATTTATTTAGGTAACTAGATATCACAACAAGTTTTTGGCGCCGTTGCCGGGGATTGTTTAGTATTTTAACTTACAAATCAGTAAAATCTTTTTCTGTTTATTTTATTTTATTTCTTCTTTTTCTTTTCTAACATTTTCTTTTAGTTTACTTTCTGCACAAACAGACTCTGACCAGTCGACTGTCCCAAGGACCAGTCGACTGTACAGCGAAGAATTCCAAGAAGCAACAATGGGTGAAAATGTATTAAATCGAGTACCAATGCAAGACAAATTCATTCCAAAGAATATTGTGCAACCGTCTTGCATAGCTTTTCAACCCAAAGTCACAGGAAACATGCATTTATCTCCTCAATTACTCAGCATGGTGCCCCACTTCTTTGGCAGAACAGACAAAGATCCGCATCTACATCTACAAGACTTCTTTGATCTTTGCAGGACACAAAGCATCCAAGGGCTTACCCCCGAACAAATCAGGTTAATCTTGTTTCCTTTTTCTTTAAAACTTAATGCTAAGTTGTGGTATAATTCTTTGGAACCAGGATCAATTCAATCATGGGAGCAATTGGCAACAAAATTCTTGAAAGAGTTCTTTCCAGCCCAGAAAACTAGACAACTAAAAAGGGAGATTCTACTCTTCCAACAAAAAGATGGAGATTTGTTTTTCGAGGCATGGAAGGACTTTAAGAACAAGCTTTTCAAGTGTCCTACGCACAACATACCTAAGGATGACCAGGTACAATCATTTTATGAGGGTTTAAATGACGCTAACAAAGCAATTGTAGATGCAGGTTGCAATCGAATGTTGATGAGGAAGAGTGCTGAGGAGGCCATAGAGTTATTTGAAGAACTCAGCGAGAACTCACAACAATTCTCAACAAGGAGGGGTTTTTCGAAAAAAACAGGGAGTATACGAAATTTCTTATAATAATAACATGCAATTAGAAATAGAAACCATAAACAAAAAGATTGATATGCTTGTAAATTCAACGTTGGGTGGCGTAAAGAACCAACCAAAAGAAATTTGTGCAAATTGTTTTCAATCTAACCATACAACTAATTCATGTCCCTTGTTTTCTTTCGCAGATCAGGAGCACACAAACTACGAAGAACAGGAAATGTACCCGCCCCAGAACAATTTTTTTTCAAACACGTATAACCCAGGGTGGCAAAGCCATCAAGACAATCAATTTGCACCAGGGGATACGCAGCAATTCCAGGGTGGGAATGGGTATGATGAGCCAGCACAAGAATAAAAGAAGTTGGATTTCGAATCCACCATTCTTCAACTACTCCAACAGCAACAGCAAACAAGCAATCAACAAAGACAGGCCATTCAAAAATTGGAATTTCAAATTGGTCAAATTGCTACGGAGTTAAGTGAAAGAAAGGCAGGAGAATTCCCATCACAAACCATACCTAATCCTAGAGGACAAGAACAGCTCCAATCAAGAACAACACTAGAGGAAGAGATTGAGTTTAAAATGTTTGATGCACCACAATTTCCACACAATGATCATGAATGTTATAATGTTGATGTGGTTCAGGAAATTTGTGACCAAACATTTCAGGAACATAGTGTTGACTCATCACAAGAAACAATTACACTCCCTCTAACATTATTTCATGTTAAACAGGAATACGATGACGGCAGGATTGCAGAGACAGTACATCACTTTGAAACTCCAAAGCCATATTCAGGTAAACTCGCACCTGCATGTGAAAATATTATGACTGATACCGCTTTTGTTCCCGCAGATCAGTCGACTGGTAGACGGGATAAGTCGACTGTCCCGACTGCTACTAGAATCCTAGACGTGGAGCTGAAGCCACTGCATGAACACCTGCAGTATGAATATTTGGGGGACAACCAGACATCACCTGTGACAGTTGCTACAAATTTTAGGGAGCAGAAAGAGGAGAGGCTGCAGGGAGTCTTTCAAAAGCACAATGGTGCATTAAGAGGACCATTGCTGATAAACTAATGTCAAGATGGTACGGTCCATGAATTGTTGCACAGGTTTCCCCCACATGGAGCGTTGGCAAAAGCTCAACGTTCGAGGTGAATGGGCAGAGGGAGAAACCTTATAATAAGATGAGTTTTGAGCCGCGATCCATTCAATACATTGCATAAACTCATCAAGTCTAGCTGAAGACAAGAAACACAACGCTTATTGGGAGGCAACCCAATTTTTCAGGGGAGTATTTACACTTTCCCTCTATTTTCTTTCATTTTATCTTTTATTATCAGTCTCTCCTTACTAGATGTGACACATGCCTATTTTTAAATTTTCTTTTGAACATTGAGGACAATGTTCCATCTAAGTTTGGGGGTATTAGGGTTATTTTATAGAGTCTTTTGAATTTTTTTTTTAGGATAAACAATTTCTTATAAAGTAAGAAGAAGGATACTTATTTACTTTAGGATTGTTGAGTTTCATAGTTCCCTACAAAGTTAGATAAGTCATGCGATTATACATAATAAACAAATGTGCTACCTTTTTCTGGTGATTATTCTCTTTTAATCTAGTCCTAAATTGAGTTTAAGTAAATAGAGTAATAAAATATATATATATATATATATATTTGAATAAAGTCAATCTACTCCAATGTTTTGAGTGCTTAGTAACTAGGGGTATTCATCACCAATGTTTACCTTTACGTCAAACGGCAACTTGAAATATGAGTATGCAAAGCACTTTAGAGTTTGTGACTTGCTGAGTAACCGGGTGGATTCATCACCAATGTTTCGCATTCGCGTCAAAAGGCAAGTGACAACTTTAAGAGAAGCGACTAAAAAAAAAAAAAAAAAAAAAAAAAAAAAAAAAAAAAACTCTACTTTGCTACTCGGTTTGTAGTAGAGAAGAGGAGATAATCACAGATTGAGTAGTCGCATACTATAACTACATTAATTGCATGACAAATATGATTGAGTCTGGGGATTATGACTAAACAATTGCACTAGAGAAAGTGGGTATGTTTAATTTTACTTTATCTGAAATTGTTTATAGTTAATATGTTGATGCTCACATAATAAGAACTCTTGGTGGTTAAGGCTGTCATTATTATAAAGATACCCTTGTTCATAATTCTAGTTTGCTTGAGGACAAGCAAAAATCTAAGTTTGGGGGTATTTGATGAACACAAGAATATTCACATTTAGGAGCAATAATCTTATTATAAATGCACATTTAAAAGCTCTATATGTGATATTTAACTCTTATTTTCTCTTTTCAATAGGAAACAGCCGATAACAGCAAAACAAAGCAGATTCCAGACCAATACAGACTACAGCAGAGATCAGTCGACTACTTCCTCAGCCAGTCGACCGGACAGAGAGTTTGCTAAGCCTCAGCATAGTTGACTTCCCCAAACACCAGTCGACTTGACCGAGAAATCGTGAAGCCACAGATGTCTCAGTACCAGGCGACTTACATCCAAGGCAGTTGACTGGTATGCGGCGGAGTGAAAGGATAAGATGCAGCTGAATCTAAATCTAAATCTATCCAAACCCAGGCTATATGCGAATAATAACTTCTCCAACGAATCAAAGCCAGAGACAGGGGATTGGCAAAAAGCACGTGGTTAGCAGATAAGGAATAAAAGAAGAAAAGAGAAAGATATAAATCGCCGATCAAATAAGGAAAGAAATAATAAAAAGAGAGGGACTTTCCTGAAAAAGGAGAAACCCTAATTCCTCAGCCGTGTTCTATAAATACCAACCAAGAAGCATGAATGGGGCGCTCGCTCTTCTTCCACGTTCCTAATCACCGAATCACAAGTTTCAGAGTCATCAACAAGAAGCACTTTTATCGGCATCAAGGAAGGAGATAGGAGATCAAGTATTCGAAGGCAGCCGACTGTGTGACAGCCAGTCGACCTCATTGCCGGACTTCATTAGTTTATTTCTTCTTCTTCTATTCTTTTATGTTGGTCATGTATTTGAACTCGTTGATTAATAAAAGTATTATTATGTGGAACTAATTTCATAGTTGGGTAGATTGAAGCCGTAGTTATGTAGTGCTATGTTCTTCTGAATTCTTCTATTTACTTATTGATTGAACCTGATTGAAGTGATATGGATTTATGATAACCAAACTTGTTCTCGAAGCTCTGAGAGCAGTCGACTGAGGTGAGAGCCAGTCGACTGACATACAGAGCTTGAGAATATCAAGTTTGCATTACCATTTATCTGAATCTGTTATATGAGCATATTGAGACGACCCGAATCTCGTGCCCGTAAATTGTAACAAGGGAATCCTTTGGGGTTCTTGGTTCAATCAACTTAAGGGATCTAGATCTGATACCAATTTCTAGAACCTTGAGTGTTTGTTCGTTTCCACTGATCTTATGTTTTCTTTAAGTACAACTTAGTAGATACCATGCTAAACACTTGATGAAAGAAACGAATTAGAGTAGATACCATGCCTAATTCTTGGCTTAGGGAAACAGTACTTTAAGGAGTAGATACCATGCCCTTGAAGGGAACAAACATAAGTAATAAGAAGAAGTTCAGAAGGTGACTTAGCATTACTGACTACTGGTGGAGATCTAAACCCAACTACTTCATACATATTTGTGATTCAACACTTCTTAATTTAGTTTTAATCTTTTTATTTCTTTTAGACTTTTAAAACAACTCTTTATGATTCTTATTCTTTCTATTGATTAGTAAGTTAAAATCTACAATCTCTGTGGGATCGACCCTTGCTATTGCTACGCTTCTATAAACGATTCGTGCACTTGCGAGGTTTTTAATTTGTGTCTAGTTTTATCTATTTATTTAGGTAACTAGATAGCACAACAACACGCTCCTCTTCGAATTCGGGTGTCTCATCGCGTCGTTCAGGACGCTTGTTAGCCCCCCGAGGAGGAGGAGGAAGGTCGGTTTGGTCTTTTCTCACGAATTTGGCCAGCTGGCCCTTCTGGATGAGGGCCTCGATCTCGTTCTTCAGGGTCCGACAATCATTGGTGTCGTGGCCATGGTCCCGGTGATAGCGGCACCATTTCTCTTTGTCCCTTTTCTTGCCAGGGGTGTTCATCTTCGGGGCAGGAGGTATCACCCCTTCCTTCTCTACTTCCATGAGAATAGTGGAAATGTTGGCATTAAGAGAAGTGAATTTCTTGAATCTGGGGGGAGGGCGGCGCTGACTGCCATTATCCTTTAGAGCTTCTTGGCTTCTTCTTCTTCTGTTCCCTTTCCCTTGGACCCGGAGGAAGGCCCCTCAAAGTTGGGGCGGTGCTCAGCTTCCTCGGCCCGAATATCTTCTCGCTTCAGAGAAAGAGATCGGAGAAGTTCTGCAGGGGCTTCTTGGCAAGAGAGGAGCGGAGGCTGGAATTAAGGACGTTTTATTGGAACGCTGCTGCAGCGACCGACTGGTTGAGGGAAGCGATAGACCTAGCTTCCGCGGTGAACCTTTTCACATAGTCTCTCAGCTTCTCACCCTTCTTCTGGTTGAGGTAGAGTAGCGAAATGCTGGTCCTCTCAGTTCGGCGGTTACTCACGAAGTGGATGACGAAGAGGGTCTCAAATTGCTCGAAGGAGAATATCGAAGATGGGGCGAGGCGAGAGTACCATTCCCGGGCCGGACCCTTGAGGGTAGCGGGGTAGGTCTTACACAGCATAGCATCGGAAGCTTGGTGGATGAGCATGAGGGTCTTAAAGCTTTCGATGTGGTCGACGGGGTCGGACTCCCCGGAATAAGTCTCGAATTGGGGAGGCTTGAAGCCTATTGGAACGGGCGCCTCCATGATGGTTCGAGAGAAAGGAGGTCGACTTGGGCGGAGGGTCCTTCCTCTAACCTCTTCTTCTCTGTCTAGCTGACCCAAGCGCCTCTCCATTTTGTGGAGACGAAGGTAGACAGTGTCATCCCTTCGACGGTAATCAAACGAGCCTCTGGACTCGTCTTCGTACGAGGGAGAGCGGGGGCTACGACGACGGTAGCTCCTGGAGTGGCGAGGACTAGAAATGTGCTGGGGGTTGCTAGGAGCTGGGGGAGGAGTTAGGGACCGTTGGCGAGGACTTCGGACCGGAGGAGTGGGGACCCTCTAAGCATTGTTGTTGTTGGGTCGGAGATTGAGGGCTTGTAAGATGGTTGCTTGGAATTGCTGGAACTCGGCACGAGTGATGGGTGCGTCATCGTTCCTAGGAGGTCGCCAATCATCAGGAGAGTGAGGTCTTCTCCTATGGTGGTCGGGGGACTCTCTCCGCCCTCTGTAAGAAGGGGACCTTCTGTATTCTCGGCGATGAGGAGATCGCTCATTTGGACGGTGTTGGCGAGAGGCTCCCTCTCGAGCCCGCCTTTCATCCAAACGACGGCGAAGATCTCTTCTTTGCGCCGATTGTCGAGAGTGTTGCGGAGGTCATCTGATGCTCGGGGGTTGTGAGATGCCATGGAATCAGTAGAGGGGTTGTGCATGGAGACGTGATCATGTTGAAGAAGTTGTTTCTGAGGATTGGGACGGGAGCCCCCCGCACCGGCATTCTGGGGCCCTGTCTGACCTCGAGGGGGTTGAAGATTTTGAGGAGGAGGTTGGTCCTGCTGCGGGGCCTGATCAGGTTGAGGGGGAAGTCCCGCCGGCTGGACAGTTTGGAGAGGGATCTCCTGTTGTGGTTGAGGAGGAGTGGGTCCACGGTTGGACCCTCTAGATCTTAGTTTCCTTGGAGGCATGGCTAGAGCAGATCTGACCGATGGGAAGAGAAGGATCGCTATTCGTGGTTTCCCACAGACGGCGCCAATTTGTTACCGTTGAATTTGGTGTGGGGAAAAACAGATAGTATTTGTGGATTTTTAGGAAAACTGAATAATCAAACCTTGACCTCTTCCGCCGGAGTTTGACCGATGACTCCCGTCGTTCACCTGCAAAAAGTGCAAGACACCGGGGTTGATCCCGGCGACGCACCCTCCGACGCTCAAGTCAGTAATCAGGAAAGATTATGAGAGAGCGTAAATTTGTAAAAGATTGATTACCTCTTAATGGTGGTGGATGGGGGGTATTTATAGCCGTCGTTGGGATTTGATTAGGAATGTAATTCCTAATTTACCAGTGAAAGGATAGACGTGAATCAGGGCCGTTGATTAGGATTAATAAGAAACCCTAATTCTATCCTACTGGGACGGGTCCGTTTTGGGTTTGGACCCGCACCCAGTTGAGGCTAATCCGTTTGCGGGTTACTGGGCTTTTTTAGAGAGAAGACTCAGTACCCACTTCAGACCCGTTTGTAGGTGAAATTACCATTTTGCCCCCAAACTTTGAGATTCGCGCCCAGTTTGGACGGTTTCGATTTAACCCCATTTTTTGTCATATCACGAGCCCCCCCACTCCCGAAGACTGAGTTTGATCAGCCTTTGAGGAGTAGTTTTACTGTTTTAATGGCTTACGTAGTTGAATCGGAGTCCAAATGGGATGTGTCGAATCTTTGCATGAGGCGGTATGGTCATTTTCCGTGTCAGTTGTGTGCTCTAAGTTGTTCTTGAGCTCCTCTGGTTTTCTGCCATTTTTTCTTAATTTCTATTTATTTTTCGGATCATTTATTTAATTTTGCGAAGCGGTGATTAGTCGTTCGGGAGTCTCAATCAACTACTCTAAGCAATAATTATTTACTCAGGGGCTCAAAAATGTTTCCCTGAGTTTATAATTATTTTCTAGAATTTTTAATTAATTTTTCCGACTTTTTAATCATTTTTTCGCTATTTTTTAAATAAATAAATCGATTTTAATAAATAAAAATTAATTTTTAATACTGAATTATGACATGGCAAGATCTAGGTCGTCCATTTCGTGTGGGCGCGAATTTCTGAAAGATCGGATGGTCAGAGTCGCTCGGCAATATTTTCTGAAAGATCGGATGAAATTACCATTTTGCCCCAAAACTTTAAGATTCGCGCCCAGTTTGGACGGTTTCGATTTAACCCCATTTTTGGCCATATCAATATATATATATATATATATATATATATATATATATATATATACATATATATATATATATATATACATATACATATGTATATATACATATACATATGTATATATATATATATACATATGTATATATATATATATGTAGATGTGTGTGCTTTGAGTTTGGCCACTGTTCATGTGATGAAGATGCTTTCCTCTTGCTGCCGAATTGGATTTGGAGGCTTTCTCTTTGTGCACGAATTTCGAGGAAACGAAGTAGAGCTTTTTTTGGAGTTTATTTCTAGGAGTTCAATTGAGTACATCAATATTTTTGGGTGGGTGTTTCTAAAATTCTTTCTAAATTAGGAGTATGATGCATGCTAGTGATAAATGGTTTATTTGTTAGATTTTAATTGGTATGATGAAAGTAGATTGCATGCTAGTTGATGTAGAATTTAATTGTTTTTATTAAAATAGAATTTAATTGTTAGATTTTGATTAGTGTGGTAGATGTGAATTGCTTAAATGATTCTCTGAAATTTTTTATGATGCTTTATTAATTTATTTTCATGCTAGAATACATGAGAATTGATGAATCATGATTGTATGAAAAATTGATGCGTAGTAGAATATTTCCTATTATAATCAAAATAATGCAATATGTAGGAAAAGGGATTTTTTTATGGTAATGTGGTAAAGGAATGTGGAATTAGTTTCACTAGTATATTTTATGAGTATAGAAATGTTTATGAAGAAGTTTTTGATGAAAAAACAACATTTTATTAGGAAATTGATTACATATGTTTTCTAATACAATTTGGGAAGAAACTTTTGTTACATTGTCAAAAAGAGAATTTTATAAAGTTTAAATAAATATACTATACTGTATTTTGATAGAACACATTCTGAAAAAAGATCTAGATTTTGAGTGAGTACAAATCAATTGAAAAATCGAGTTTAGTAAAGGAAAAATTAATTACAGTGCGGTATATGCAAAAAGTATTTAACTCATTTCATATCGGTTAGTCACTCAAGACCAATTGGTTTTCGGGTGCGATTTGGGTCCATTACTATAGCTGAGCGGAGCTACTGGCCTTGGGTTCGAGTCTTGCAAAAGACTCTTTTTTTTTTCTTTTGAAAATTCGATTTTAAATCAAATCCCGAGACCAGATTTTAAATACAATTCAAGTTCCACTATATTAGTTAGTCACTCTGGCCAATTAGTCTTCGGGTGCACTTGGGTTTGTTACTGTTCACCGGCGAGGTTTGGCTCTCGGGTTCTGGGTTCGAATCCGACTAGCCCCTTTTGTTTTTCTTTTGATTTTTTTTGGTATTGTGGAGTTTTTAAGTGAACTAAAAATTGGGAAAAATTCTATTTAATTCTCTAAAATTGTTTAGACTTTATAAAAATTATTTCTACAATATTTGATATATTTTGTGAGAATTGGAAGAGGATTTTACATTAAATATTGTTGAAGAACTCGATTTTTATCGATTAAAATATGACTTTTGTTTAATTTAAGAAAGATGAAAATTTGGAATGCACTTAGATTCTTATTAATGAGATTTTATGATTATTAACATTGATTAAGTAAATATTTGAATTGTATACAATGCTATAAGTGATTAAATTGTCAAAAGAGGTTGAATTGAATTACTTCATGTTATGAGATCATAAAAGAAATGATTCTCTTTGAGAAAGAGATCTTGAATAAAGAAAATGAAATATTATTTTGAGATTGAATATGACTTATTGTTGATCTTTAGAAAGAGATAGTTGTTGGAATTTAGAGGCTAAGCTAGACCCTAGTGACCGGCAGTTTTTATTAATGAATTTGAGAATTAACTAATGTGGGTTGAGCATTCTCGGTTGTAAGCAACTGACATGCCCACAGTTTCATATGCAGGACTTGAAGTTTACAAGAAGATATAAAGATGAATTTGATGCTGATGATTACTTAAATGCTAAAGATGTTACAATTGTACACTTATCATTGTTGTATTTTATTTATTCCGCTGCGTGTTGATGTAAAAGACTCTGATGTAAATAAAGTTTTAAATTCCTTGTAAAATTGTACGAAGTGAAGTGTAAAGATCCTGTGGAACTTCGAATTCAGTCTTTTATCACATCAACATTATATAACAACAATTTATCCATTTATCAACTAAATATAACAATATCCATTCATCCCAATCTACAACTAAGCCATTCATTTAAGAAAAATCATCACACTAGTATGGTTCATTAAAAATGGATATTCTAGCATGGGTTATATTAATAATACACGATGATGAGTTTTAAGTCACAAATTCAATCAAGATTTTTCTCTTTTTTCCTACTAGTCTTTTTTTAGCAATCACATGGTCAATTTTTACTAGTTTCTCTAGCATATTTATGATATTAATTTCCTAGCATGGTAACTATATTAGAAGTAGAGAAATCGCCCACCTCTTTGAAGAAAGAATTAAGAATTCTCAAAGAAACTTCTTGAAGGCACGATTGCCTTCCCTTCTTAGCCGCGAGCCTTCTCCTCCAAGCTAGTGCACACCCGAGACTTCTCCTCCTTGATGGTGTACAACCGGATTCCTTCTCCTCCTTGATTGGTAGTCGGCCTCCAATATGCAAGAGCACACACACACACACACACACACTCAACTCAATCTTTTCTCACACAATCTCTGTCTTTCTCTCACACAACTCAACCTTTTTCTCTTTCAAATATCTAAGTGCAAGGAGTAATGAATGACCAAGGGGATATTTATACACAACGCATGAACAAATGAAGGGTTGGGATGAGTTTGGATGAAGGGCTAAGATACATTTGAGAGTTAGAAGAACTACCCACTAGTGAGCAATCAACTCTCCACTATCTTCATCTCCCCTACTCCAAGCATTGGGCGGCCTAGTCTTCTCATCCATTGCACGTGCATGTGCAATGCACGTGCCCTCACATGTACACCTAGTTGTTTGTTCATTTATTTGTTAAATGACAAGTCTACCATACAAGTTGTTTTAATTAATAAATGAATTAACTAGTGAGCTAACTAGGTGGGCTATTTCCATGGGCTCTTAATTAATTAATTAATTTTATTTTGGGTGGGCTATAATTAAGTTATTAGGCCTAAGAATTAATAATAAATAATAATAGGCTTTTTAAAAGAGAAAGAAAATGTTTGTTCATGACATATAAAATAATAATTTTAGAGCCAAATGCACACATTAATTTGCACGTGCGAAACACGTGAAATCAATGAATTTTTTTATATTTAATTATATGAAAATTCAGGTTGTTACAACACTCCCTCCTTAGAATAGTTCTGTCCTCAGAACTATGATTAAAGAGTGAGAAACAAAACATAGAAGGAAGAAAGAAAGAAAAATATAATCAAACAAAGAGCTCAGGATGATCCTTCAGTATCCTCTCCTCAGATTCCCAAGTAGACTCCTCAACCAACCGGTTTCACCAGACTACTTTGACCATCGGTATCGTCTTGTTCCACAAGACTTTCTCCTAACGATCCACAATCTCAACCGGCCGCTCAATGTAGCTCAGATCTAACTGCAAACCCTCTGGCACTTCCGGCAAATGGTGACTTGGATCTGGAATGTAACCTCTCACCATAGACACATGGAAGACATTGTGCACCTGAGATTACTCTTCCGGTAACTCCAACCGGTAAGCAGTCTTCCCAATCCTCTTCAATTTCTTATATGGGCCTATGTACATTGGGGATAATTTCCCACCTCTGCCAAAACGAATCACACCTTTACTAAGCGATACCTTCAAGAAGACAAAGTCACCTTCCTCGAACTCAAGGTCCCTTCCTCCGGTTGTCGGCATAACTCTTCTGCCTACTCTGAGCATCCACTAACATCTTCCTGATCAAATTGATCTTTTCTGAGATCTACTGCACGATCTCGGGCCCAAACATCTGCTGCTCCCCCACTTCAAATCAGTAAACAGGTGTTCTGCACTTCCTGCCATATATAGAGCTTCATACGGTGCCATCCCAATACTAGTCTGAAAACTATTGTTGTAGGAAAACTCTACCAGAGCTAGATGCCTCTCCCAACAGCCTCCAACATCTAGAACACAACACCGAAGCATAGCCTCAAGAAATCGATTGACCCTCTCTGTCTGCCCATTAGTCTGAGGATGGAAAGAAGTGCTGAAATCCGTCTTTAGTACCCAATGCTGCCCGAAGACTCCTCCAGAAATGCAAAGTAAACCGCGCATCTCGATCAGACACAATGGTCAATGGAACACCATGAAGCCTGATGATCACTCCAACTTACAGCTTGGCTAACTTATCCATAGACGAAGTCAGTTTCATTACGAAAAAGTGGGCCGATTTGGTTAGTCGATTGACTATGACCCAAATCGCATCATTACCCTTCGAACTCTTAGGCAAACCCCTGATGAAATCCATGCTGATGTTATTCCACTTCCACTTCGGAATGGGTAACGGTTGCAACAAACCTCCAGACTTCTGATTCTCGGCTTTCACCTACTGACAAATCTCACACCTCGCCACAAACTCAGCCACATCACGCTTCAAACCTGACCACCAGAAATGTTACTTGATATCCTTGTACATCTTGGTGCTCCTAGGATGTACAGACAAGAGAGTGGCCTGTGCCTCCTGAAGAATACTGTCTCTCTCAAATCTAATTGATCCGGAACACATAACCACTTTCCAAACCACAACACTTCATCCCTGATCTGAAACTCTAAAAATCTTCCTGCACCAACCTGTTCCTTCATCTTCTGAATCTCTGCATCTTCCTTCTCACCTTCTATAATCCTTTCATTCAGCGTAGGCTGAAGCCTCATCTGAGCCAAAGATGCTCCCAAACCTTGCAGAATTACCTTGATACCAGCCTGATCCAACTCCTCTGCAAGATGCCTCTGGGTCGTGATCAAACTGGCCAAACTGCTTTTACGGCTAAGTGCATCAGCAACCACATTAGCCTTACCCGGATGGTACTAAATCTCAGGATGCATGTCCTCAAGTACTTCCAACCATCTCTGTTGCCTCAGATTCATGTCCTTTTGCTGATATATGTACTTCAAACTTTTATGGTCCGTATACATGTTTAACTTCTCACCGTACACGTAATGCCTCCATTGCTTCAAGGCGAAGATAATCGCAGCCAACTCCAGATCATGAGTCGGATAATTCTTCTCATGCGGTCTTAGTTGCCTAGATCCATAAGCGATTACCTTTCCCTCTTGCATCAAGACACACCCAAGCCCACGATGTGAAGTATCGTTGTAGACATCATACTCAACACCTGCTCTAGGCAAAGCCAAAATGGGAGCATTAGTCAATTTCTTTTTCAACTCCTGAAAGCTTGCCTCGCACTGCTCAGTCCACTAGAAATTTAAATTCTTCTTGGTCAGACCAGTGAGCGGCACAGCTATCTGAGCATAGCCTTGGATAAACCTCCTGTAGTATCCAGTTAACCCAAGGAAACTCCTGATTTCTTTCACTGTAGTAGGTCTTGCCCAATCTTTCACTGCCTCTATCTTTTGAGGATCAGTAGCCACTCCCTCCTTAAAAAGGATGTGACCCAGGAATGCCACTTCAGATTTCTAGAAATCCCACTTGGATAGCTTGGCATACAACTCATGCTCTTGAAGCTTCTTCAGAACCTTAGCCAGATGCTCAGTGTGCTCCTCCTCTGGCTTGGAGTACACAAGAATATCATCAATGAACACCACGACGAAAGAATCAATAAACGGTCTCAGAACTCTGTTCATCATGTCCATAAAGATTGCAGGTACATTCGTCACTCCAAATGGTATAACTAAGAATTTGTAATGCCCATGTCGAGTTCTAAATGCAGTCTTATGCACATCTTCCACTTTCACTCGAACCTGATGGTATCCCGATCGAAGGTCTATTTTGGAGAAAACAGCTGCTCCTTGTAGACAATCGAATAAGTCATCAATTCGTGCAATAGGATATTTATTCTGAACAGTTACCTTATTCAGCTCCCGGTAATCAATGCACATCCTCATCGACCCATCATTCTTCTTCACCAACAACACCGGTGCTCCCCAAGGTGACGCACTCGGCTGAATAAAACCTTTTCCCAAGAGCTCCTCAATTTGCCGTTTAACTTCATCCTGCTCCACGAGCGCCATCCTATACGGTGCCTTGGAAATAGGTGCTCTCCCTGGCTGGATAGTGATGCTGACTCTACATCACGATGCAGGGGTAACCCGGGAAAATCCTCCAAGAACACCGTCGGGTAATCTGGAACCACCGAAATCTGCCGTACCTTTATCGTAACCTTCTTCTTGCTGATAGCTGCCACCAAACCTGAACATCTCTTCTTCCCCTGGAAAGTGACTGTAGGACCTCCTGGAGCCTTCACTGTTACCTCCTTGGTTTTACACTCGATGTTCTCACCGTACACTGACATCAAATCAAAGCCAATGACAACATCGACCCCTAGGATATTCAGCTCGATCAGATCAATCTCGAAGATCCCGTCTCCAATCTCGATCTCGCAGTCTGCATAATACTAATCAGTGGTTAAAGTCTTTCCTGATGGAGTAGCTACTGCTAGGACCTTGCCTGAAAAGACCTTCGGTTCGACTCCCAAGACTTTAGCAAATTTAGGAGATACAAAAGTATGAGAGGATTCAGTATCGAACAGAATAACAGCTTTCTTTCCATTTAATAAAAGTTCTCCTGTTACATAATAAACTCCTATTACATAAGAGTCTTTACTAAATAAATAGGTAAAAAGAACAACAGATGATCTAAACATCCGCCCCCGTATCAGTAATGACGTGATCCACTTCATCAGCATCGGCCTCAGTCAAAGCGTATACTCACCCCTGCTGGTACGACCTCTTCCCAACCTACTGCGGTGGTCCATTTCGGGCGACATCTCGCAGCTTGGAGCATTGAGATCTGTAATGGCCTGTCTCTTCACAGTTGAAACAAGTCACCACAGGAGGTCTCACCCAACCATTTTCGGGTCCTCCAGCCACATTCCCAGAAACTGCGGGCCTCTTCCAGGCATTCCAATTGTTCCTCCTGTTCTGGGCGGCATGGAACTGCTCCATATCTTCGTCCGTGGCTGCAGCTCGTTTGACTAGCTTGTCAAACCTTCTGATACCAAGTGTAGCGCCCCGACTTTCTAACACAATATCTTAGAAATATGTGGCACAATTTCCAGCATCAACTTCAATGTAATCATAAACATAGCAACCAAATACAGGAAAAATTAAAACTTTTTATTACATCAATTGTTTACAAAGCACAGCGGAATACAAAACACCTTGAATTACAAATTTCTTTCTTTACAACACTTTCTTTTACAAATTACATAAGTCATTACATCACTTTAACTCAAGCATCCAAATCCCAAGCTATAGGTAATCAATGATAATAACAACTCACATCATCCACATGCAAATCTATCCATAGATAATTAGGGTTCATAAAAGATTAATTTTTAAGTCATCAATCCATCCAATCCATCCAATCCATCATGTACATATTCATACTCAAACCCTAACATGCTTTCTAGTAGATGAAATTCCATATACAACATTACAAGAATAAAACAGAACAAATTATATCTCTCACATACAACATGCACAAAACAAAATAAAACAAAACAAGTTACTCACCTCAAATGAAGAAATATAATAAGAAAAGTCTTTCTTTTACGAAATCCAAGATCACCCCTTTGAAACTCCAAGAAATTAATGGTAAAAATATATTTTATTTTTACAAACGAGAGGGATGGCTGTAGTGGGCATAATATAGGCCAAAATCTGGAGTTTCTAGGGTTTTACAAATTTATGGAAACATCCCTTAACAAATTATTACTTTACATATATAAACATTTTTTTAAAAAGTAGTTAAAATAAGTTACATAAATTAAAATCAAATCAAATCCTTTTACTACTGAGTTTTCCAGCAATCCAGCACAGCCCAGAAATAAAGAAAATTCAGATTTGTACTCAGGGTGGCAATTTTGCACAAAAGTCCATCTTTTTGTAATATTTGCAAATACATCATAAAATATTCGTAAAAATCCAGAAAATTCAGAAATAATATCTAATAATAAATATTAGATTTTACAATTAAAATATCTGTCTTTTACTTTCCACGAAAATATTTGCACAAGATCCAACATAAATTTCATATTTGCAAAAACACCATATTTGTTTAAATCTTTACCAAATCAACTCTAAATAAAGTTTAAATATATTTTATTTTCAATGGTGACCAAGGAAAGCCCAAAAGTCAGTAAAAAAGAATTTTTATTATTTGTTTGAGATCCAAACGGTTTTTTACATAAAAGCCCATCTCTTTCGAGGTATTTATAAAAATAGTTTCTTTATTCAGAAAAATCCCAAAATTTAGGATAGACTCAATTATAAGTAGGAGAATTTAATAAAAAATCAAAATTGGACATTTACACAAAAAAATATTTGCACGTGTTTTGCACGTGTAAAATCGACAAATTTGTAAAATAGTCAAATTAATTTAAATAAATCTGAAAATTAAAATCATAAAAAAAGAGGAAAATCAATCATAATTCATAACATTTTAAGAATTAAAAATTCATAACTTTGCACGTGTGTTGCACGTGCTTAATTGCAGTTTCAAGAAAATAGTCAAAATAGTCAACTTTACAAATTTAATATTATTTACTAACGCAAAATAAATATTTTTATTTTGCGGGGTATTACACCAAAGGGTATCATCCTTGATCTCAGACTCGGCCTCAATCCGTGCTCGAACTTCTAAGCCTTCTTCGCCTCGTCCATTACAAGTTCGGGTGCATACCTTGAAAGTTGAGTAAACCTTATCTCATACTCCCTGACAGACATGCTTCCCTGCTGCAATGCCAGGAACTCCATCGCTTTCTTGTCTTGGACATCGGATGGAAAGTAGTGACCGCGAAACTCTTCCAAGAATTCCTCCCAGCCGATAACACCATTCCCCATAGTCCGCTTCATGGACTACCACCATACAGCTGCGTCCTTCTCGAGCTGCGATGTAGCCAGCTTCACCTTGCTACCTCTCCCTTCAGCATATCATACATGTTCTTTCTCTTCTCGAGTTCTCAAACTCGATTGCTGAGGGTTGCAGTATTGTCCTTGAATTTTGCACACTGGGCCTGCAATCGGTCTGCTATCTCCTTCTGAGTCTCCACCTGCCTCTGAAGAGATTCAATGCGATCTCTTAGAACTGGTTCTTCCTCGTCAGATGAATCATCTGATGAGTTCGGAGGCAGAGTGATCTCACGGGACTCGGGCCATTCTCCTTCATATTCCTCAGGATCTTCTTCGTCGGAATCTCCGTGTCCAGGGTAGTAGTCCTCTTCAATTATATGCCAATCATCATCGCCTGCTGGGTCGTGGTGGTTCGCCATCTTTAGGAAGTAAGAAGAAGAAGCATCAATCATAGAGCAACACAAATGTAAGCAGCTTACATTTAGATCTCTATACTCAACTCACACTCTAATGTCCACTCTAGGGTGCCGTTCCTTATAAATTTGTACTACTTGGAAGCGTGGCTCTGATACCACTCTGTAACACCCCAAATTCCAAATAAGTCTGAATTCAAAGTTTCACAGGATCTTTACAATTCACTTCGTACAATTTTACAAAGAATTTACTTAAATCATGAATTTTGAAAAGTGTAAAAGATTTTATCGAAAACTTACAGCAGCTTGCCAAACAAAGACTTAGAGAAAAAATAGTAGAGGTATGATAGGCATAATATCTACAATTGGATTGAAAAAGGCATAGGCCTCTGGCAATTTGGCGAAGAAAAAACTACTAGAATAAAGGGTTTAAAACTTTTATACAACAATGTTTACATCAACATAGCAGAAGCAAATTGCAACATAATCTATATAATAAAACACAAAGAAAGCTACCAAGGGGCTCTCCTTCAATCCCCCCAAAATCAAAGGCCCAGATCTAGCCTCACAAAACACATCCCCCCCCCCCCCCCCCAACAAAAAAAAGTTTCCCCCCAAAACACAAATTTAAATCCCCCCACCCAAAACTCCTTTATTTATTTAATTATTTTTTTTTCTCTCTCTCTCTCTCCTACTGAAAAACTTAAGAAAATAAAATTTTAAAATTTTTAAAAAATAAAAAATTAAAAAACTTAAAAACCTAAAAACTAAAAAAATTTAAAACTTTAAAAATAATTCAAAAAAAATCAAAAAAATCACAAACTTATAAAAAATAAATTTTAAACTTTTTTTAAAATTTTAAAAAATTAGAAAATTTGAAAAATTGAAAATCTCAAAGCAAATCCAATGTCGAACCCCAATCAAGAGGTAGTCACCGATATCTGATCCGCTGCTGATTCCGTATCGGTGACTCCCCTCCACCAAATCGAGCGCGAATATCAAGCGACTCTGTATCGGCGACTCCCCTCCACCGAATCGAAAGCCTCTATATGCGATGCGACGACTCTAATTTCATCTCATTAACCGAATTTTCATTCTAATTTTTAATTTTGTGTGTGCAAGGGATTACTCAGTTTTTTGCTGACTCGAATTTTGTGTGTGCATGGGATCTAAGTTTAGAGAGGTATGATTGTTTTATTTTTAGGTTTAAAATTTTTTAATTTGGTGATTTATTTGATGAGTTTTTTATTGGTTTTGATTTAAGGTGTACGCAAGTGAGAGATGGATTATTTGGTGGCCTCAATTTGGGCTTCCAAACCATAGTAGAACAGGTAAGCTGACAAGCAACCTAAAATAACTTGGCAAATATGCAACATTAATTTTTTTACTATAAGAGAAAAGAATATCATGAATTATTCCCTTCACTGGTTATTAGAAACCATGGATAACATAACATATAAGAATTTTTAGTGTATATTTGGATATATAAGATTGGGATGACTGGAGTTTACCAGTGAAGGGTGCTAACTCTCCACTCAAGAAAGACAGCTAAAGTAAATTTGTTATTTATTCATTTTGATTTTTTTTTAAAAGGTACAATGGGGAGACAAAGTGGAGATAAAAGAAATGAATAGCTTGGATTAGAGTTTTGAGAACTTCATGTATTTCATTTTTGTTGAAATAATAATAAGAAGTATTTCAATTGCAAACTGAGTCTCAAACAAACAAATGTTTAGATTATTGGTATTGTAGATACCTTCACACCTGCACTTGCGTTACCATTGTATTTAGACATGCTCATAGTGGTTATGGGATTAGAGTAAGCTCTATAAAACCTATATGATAATGTCCTTGCATAATTATTACAAGCATCTAAAAGTGATGCTGAAGTTTAAAAAAAACTCTATGCACTGTTTCTAACAAACTATATACATTCCAAGTAAGTTCAAGCTAATGATCAAGATGGCGATGGTTGAGCTTAAATGTAGATACGCTGCTTCCTCATATAATATGTTTGCTACTTCAATTAATTTGCTGTACCTCCAAAACTATTTTATGTAATCAAACCAGGTGCACCGTTTCGAAGACGTGCCGTAGGCACGTGTCAACGGGCAAACCTAGTACGTGAATAAAATAACACTTGAAACAATTCTTTACGCAGCATTCCTTCTTTAGTCCTTTCGTTCATTTTATCCTGAATAGAAACTGTGGGCACGTCAGTTGTATACAACTGATGCCAGGATATAATACATCAATTTCTCTTACTTGGAAAACACACACTTGATCACAAACAAAGCTAAGGGGGACTATCTTTATGATGTCATGTGTGACTGTGCACTTAGTCTTAATGCAGTTATTTTTATTTAAAGACACTAATACACACTTGTTCGAACTTATGCAACCCATTCTACATAAATCCAAGGGTAAGCCCTTAACCGTACTTCATCTTGTAGGGTTGGATCTCTCGCTATGAGTTTAACTATTACGGTAACTACGGTAAGTATCCTAGATGTTTTATGAGTTACGAGCCCATGCCCAGACAGCCTGGAGGGGAATCCCACGTCATGGCATGATGCATCATCTAGACAACCTATGGACAATTCGCCTCCGTCTTGGAACGATGGCACAACGTAGTCACCAAGCACCCCACAAGCGTCGCCATGATCCCGATAATTCTGGAGATGTATTCACGTCATAACATGATGCATCATGTAGACAACCTATCAACACTCTCACACCGTAAATCCTAGGCCCTCATACTTTTGTTTTTCTCTTACTTTCATCACATTTTCACTATAGTGTAGTCCTTAGATATTTGAATCATGAGTAAAATTAACACCCTAGAGTTAGCCTTTCCTCTACACCAGTCTTAAACATCAACTGATAACAAATGACCAAATCTTGGTCTTTTCCTGCAACATTTATTTTTCAAGAATTCATTCATGTCGGTATAAGGACTTAGCTACACTCTAGTTCTTAACCTCTTTTCATGTTCACCAAAAATTTTGGTGTTCATACTCACAAATTTCTATAATCCATCATGATCTTTTTGTTTCATTTTTCAAGAACAATTATATGTACAAAACATTAATTCCTTATTTAACTTACCATATCTCATAATTTAATCTCCACACAAACTTCTTTTTCTTCTTTCTTTACTTATACCAAATTCATATTTTTACGAAGAATTTTCAAGTTATTTCTCCTATCATTTTAATATAAAAATTACTTTCAATTCTCACAAGGTGTATTAAAATATTGTAGAAATAATTTTCATAAAGCCTAGATAATATTTGAGGAATACTAGAATTTTTTTTCCCAATTTTCTTATTATTCTTAAAACCCAAGAATATACCCAAATTCGAAATATATAAAAAATATCAAAACATAAAAAAAAAGGCAGGGGGTCGGATTCGAACCCAAGACCAAACCCTCCGCCTAGCTACAGTAACATATCCAAAACGCACCCGAAGACCAAAAGTCCAAGAGTGACTAACTGATATGAGTTTGGTTAAATAGTTTTTGTATAGACCATACTGTATTTTGAGAAAAATCAAATTTTGATAAAACAGAGCCTTTTCAAGACTCGAACCCGAGACC
This sequence comes from Hemerocallis citrina, assembly GCA_017893485.1. Lineage (NCBI taxonomy): Eukaryota > Viridiplantae > Streptophyta > Magnoliopsida > Asparagales > Asphodelaceae > Hemerocallis > Hemerocallis citrina. Next base: position 125,555,074 of record CM030363.1, on the reverse strand, counting down.
CTATACACTGTACACATCGCCTATACTCACACCGAAAGCCAAATTTCCCAAACCAATTCTCTGTTATAAAGAGGAGTCGAAATAGCTTTATATATTCTATCTATTTGTAAATCTCCTTTACCAAATTTCAATTTCTCAATAAATTTGTAACTTTCAAAATCAAACTTTTTCCAGAATATTTTCCTAAAAAAATATAGTATAACATCAATTAAAACTCTTATTTTTAACCTTAAAATATGTTGTCTTTACAATTTATATTTAAAGAATACCTCATTGACTTTGAAATAAAACTATAGTTCCTTCTCAACAACACCAATATAAATCCACTAAAAGTAGGTTCTCGTTCTCTTTCAATTCTACAAGAGTAACAATTTTTATTTTATCACATCAACATTATATAACAACAATTTATCTATTTATCAACTAAACATTACAATATCCATTCATCTCAATCTACAACTAAACCATTCATTTAAGCAAAATCATCACACTAGCATGGTTCATTAAAAATGATATTCTAGCATGGGTTATATTAAAAAGACACCATGATGAGTTTTAAGTCACTAATTCAATCAAGATTTATCTCTTTTTTTCTACTAGTCTTTTTTTTAGCAACCACATGGTCAATTTTTACTAGTTTCTCCAGCATATTCATGAAATTAATTTCCTAGCATGGTAACTACATTAGAAGTAGAGAAATCGCCCACCTTTTTGAAGAAAGAATTAAGAATTCTCAAAGAAACTCCTTGAAGGCATGATTGCCTTCCCTTCTTGGCCGCGAGCCTTCTCCTCCAAGCTAGTGCACACCCGAGACTTCTCTTCCTTGATGGTGTACAACCGGATTCCTTCTCCTCCTTGATTGGTAGTCGACCTCCAATATGCAAGAGCACACACACACACTCAACTCAATCTTTTCTCATACAATCTCTATCTTTCTCTCACACAACTCAACCTTTTTCTCATTCAAATTTCTAAGTGCAAGGAGTAATGAATGACCAAGGGGCTATTTATACACAACTCATGAACAAATGAAGGGTTGAGATGAGTTTGGATGAAGGCATACGTTTGGGAGTTAGAAGAACTATCCACTAGTGAGCAACCAACTCTCCACTATCTCCATCTCCCCACTCCAGGCATTGGCCGACCTAGTCTTCTCCTCCATTGCACGTGCCATCTGTAACTCCTATTTCCCGTATTTGTATTTTTTTTCCTACTGCATTTTCATTCCTGGTATTCTTGTATTCAATTTGAGATCCGTATTGTTTTTCCCGTTCGAATAAAATCTTTTCTTTTGCTTCAACTCAATCTTGGTGCCAATATTTAATTAAATTGTATTGTTCGTTCGACTCTATTTGTGTCGTTCTTCATGTAGAAATGGACTATTCATTCCATCTATCTTTTTTCCCCCCTTTTTAATGAATTTTGACCAAATCTCTAGTCGGATCCCACTTAAACCCGCTATCCATATACCCATTAACCCAAACCCTAACTATATAACCCTAAACCTACCCTAACCCTAACCCTAACCCCTATTACTGTGCAAATCCATAACAAACCGCCGCCTACCATCTCCCCCCTTCCGTCTTCTTCCCCAGACTCGATCGCAACCCATTTTTCCCATCTCATCGCCGTCCTCATTGTCCTCTCACCTGCGCTCCCATCGTCGTCATGACCCCATCGCCATCTCCTTCCATCCCCTCGCATCGCTGTTCCACCATCGTCCCCAACTCCATCGACCCATCGATCCCATTGCGCCGTTAACCCAACTCCCGATCATCCAAGACTCCACCGAACCATCCACCTCCGATCATCGTCTCCATCCCCTCGCCCTCGTCACCATTGCATCTCCACATCGTCCCTCCGATCACTTCGTCCTTGCCATTGCCCTTACCCATTGCCATCGCCATTGTCGCTCGAACCCAACTCAACCCAATCCACTGTAGTAGCCGTCGCCCTAACCCTGTGCTCCGATCGCCTCTCCGTGCACCTCTCATCCTCTGCAGAAACCCATTAATCTCGTCGTCATCATCGAGCCCTCGCAGCCCCACCTTCTCCGCTCCTCTGTTTACACTGCGAAAACAGAGTCGCCGTTCTTGGCCGGCGTTGCGTCGCTTCCCGACCAGTCGCCGCTGCACTTTGCCGCTGCCAGCGTCGCGAGCCCCCACTGCAAGTGCCATCGCAGTCATTCGCCTCTCTCTCTCTCTCTCCGTTGAAAGGTTGAAGAAGGGTGGTGAGTGGTTAGTTGCGGTGTTTGGTGTTTTGCCACACCGGATCCCCGCTTGCTGTCCCCTGTTCGGTCCAGATCCGGAGTGAGGAAGGAACCCTATTGGTCTGTTTTGGTGTCCTGTGTTTTGGTGCAGCAAATCTCCGATCACTGTTTGCTGCTCTGGGCAGATCCGGTGCGGGGTTCCTTTAGTTATAGTTGGATTCTTTGCACGTGGTTTGCACGTGCTTTTAGGAGATTTCTCCCAGAATTTCCGACCCAGTTATTCCCAAATTATCGGATCTAATCGTCGTCAAATCAGGCAAGTATTCTCCTTGTACAATTTATTGACCTAGTACAAGCATTTGATTGAAAATACTACAAATAGGTTGTAGTTGTGACTCCTTCTTGTCTTATCAATTGTCGATCTTGAATTTTTATCGTCGATTCCTTAATCTTAAGAGTCACAACACCTTCGTTGTTATAATTAAAAAATAACTTGGACTCATTTTACCTCCTAGACACATGAACACATGAAATTAAGAAACCCTAGATTTGTAAATATGTGTTGTATCTTGTGTGTGATGATCTTGCACCCATTTGAGTTGAGAAATAAATGTTGCTTGCTGTTTTGATAACCATTACCCCGTATTTGTATCACACATTAATCCAGACGCCTAACAACCAATTATCATGCAACTTATACATGAAAGACATTCACACTTGTTGTTGTCCTGAACTTTACGTGTCGTTTTGACACCTTTAAAATCAGAATCTGAACCTGAGCCTAAACAAAAATGTAGCTTTAGAAGTCTAGATATCGGTAGCACCCAGAATTTTTGAATTCCGAGTTACGGTCTAGGTGATATCGTCGTTTTACTGCAGCTGTGTCGGTAGTCGCAGATTCACAAAACTTCTGCACTTCCTTAGTTTGCAAATTAATTTAACTATGTTAACAGTAAGCGATTGACTTGAAATTTTATATGCTGTTGCTGGACACCCTAGATAACATTCCCAAATTTTCTCAGAATTAATTAACAATGTTTTAACACTGTTTTACATGTATAAACTTAGATTCACAAATCCTGGCTGAACATAGAAACAGTATAGGTTGCTGTTTTGACACATGTTACCACAACCTTCATTTACCTTGATTATATGCATTGGAACCGGGCAGAAGTCTAGTTTCTAAACTTCTTGATAGATCCACTTTTGCTATCTCATAGCAACGGAAATCACAGTTTTGGTACAGCAACGTCGTGCTGTCCAGATTTGAGATTTTCGTTGTTTTTGATATTTTGATTCATGTTGACCCTCGAATATGCTATATAAATATCTCAAACTTGTCCCATATCTATGATTATGATTTCTTGACTTGTTTCGCACACTTGCATGCTTGCTTGATAAAAATTAATAAAAAATAACAAGTCAGGGTTTAAGAGAAAGACCATAGTAGTGGACAATATAGGTAAGTGTACTCGGAAGGGGGCCCGTGTTTCCCAATTATTGGTTCATGAACTTGTTGTATCTTAATCGATTCATGGAGCCAGTTACTTGGCTCATGAACTTGTTTGATTCATGAACCTATTGTGCGGTTCTTGAACTTGTTAGTGGATTCACGAACTTGTTTCGTGAACTTGTTATTTATTTTCCGATTCATGAACCATGGCTTGCTTGATACTTGATACCTGAGTACGCCGCCCTATAAAATCCATTACTAGGCTTAAACGAAATTGTTTTGACTGAAGCAACCATGTAGTAAAAAGATGGATGCATGAAGTGCTACCTAGATAGCAATAACTACAAGACTTGAAACATGAAACTCGAACTTGATACATGCTTACATGATACTTGATGACATGATACATGAGACTTGATACTTAAATATAATACTTGACACTTGCGACTCGATACTTGTACTTGACAACTTGACACTAGACTTGAGACTTGTTACTTGACACTTATACTTGATACTTGTCACTTGATGTTGGATACTCTTATATTTGTTACTTGATCACTAGTCACTTGATCTACTATTAGTATTTGTTACCCAACCTGATCTCTTGAGTTGTCCTTCTTGCTAGTTAGTTCTTGAATTCCCACTACTTGTTGCATCCCTATTCTATTCTTGATTCCAAATTTTGTTCCATGTTTCTTGTACTCGTTTTTACTATTTGTGCCCCTAACTTGCACTAAGGACATTTTCTCTTGTTTTCTCTATTTTTCCTTTTTTGTAATTATTAAACAGACTTTGGAGATGTGCTACCTGCTGGAATTGGTGAGCAGAGATTTTAGTCTTCAAGTGGAGAAAGGACTTGCTTAGATCATTTGTTTTCCGTGAATTATTTAAATTCTTGCTACTTAGAACTTGTAACGGGCTTATGTTCCCGAGTTTTAACTTGGTCCAGACTTGAAACTATTTGGATATTATTATTGTGTTCCAATTGTTTTTGTTGCTAATAAATTATTCATGCATGCTTGGTTATATATATCTCTTGTTATGTTCTTGTTGTGATGTTGAGTCGATCCGATCCTACAGCTTATGAATGATATTAAAATCATTCGCTGGGCTTCGTCACGCACTCGTATTCCGTGTTTTTGGAAAGTGGGGCGTGACACCATCACATGTACAACTAGTTGTCTGTTCGTTTATTTATTAATTAATTACATGAAAAGTCTACCATACAAGTTGTTTTAATTAATAAATGAATTAACTAGTGGGCTAACTAGGTGGGCTATTTCCATGGGCTCTTATTTAATTAATTAGTTTTTTTTTGGGTGGGCTAGAATTAATTTATTAGGCCTAAGAATTAATAATAAATAATAATAGGCTTTTTAAAAGAGAAAGAAAATGTTTGTTCATGACATATAAAATAATAATTTTAGAGCCAAATGCACACATTAATTTGCACGTGCGAAACACGTGAAATCAATGAAATTTTTTATATTTAATTATATGAAAATTCAGGATGTTACACAATTACTAACATTTTAGAAAACAATGAAAACTCTACATTCACATACTAACTATGACTAAGAGTGCACAATTAAAATTATAGGAAGCTTCTGTAGCGCCCCAAATTTCTAATATGAGAGCTTAGAAAATAAGTGGCGAAATCCCAGTAATCCACTTCAATAGAACAATAAACACCAACAACACCACTAAAAATTTTCTTCTTTATTACAGCAATTATTACAAATCACAGCGGAAGTCTAATCATCTCAACTCAATTTAATCTTTCATTTACAGCTCAATAACAACTCAAATATGTCTTTACAATTTTACACCAAACACTAAATAATTTAAAGTATCTCAAAATGCCCACTCAAGCTTCCAACCTCCAAACTAAGCGACCTGCAACATGTGAGGCTAGAGTTGAACCCTAACCCCCAAACTAAAGGGGTCAGCCATAAAAATGGTGTGAGTGGCAACTAATCAAACAAATAACATAAATGAATTTGAAACATAATGTCCAACAAATAATAATCAACCACTAATGTATGAAGTAACAATAAAAGAGTAATGGGTGATACCAAAAACCAAAAAGCCAAGTGTGTAAAAACAGGAAATCCAAATGCATAAAAGTGATTCAAGAAAATATCATGACTACATGCTGACAATGATGACTACTAAGAGATGAAGATAAACTGTGATAATTTGCCCATGCTTGATCATTCCGGAGATTGATCCCACATCACAGGTATTTTCCCTGGATAATTCAGGAGACCATCCCACATCTAAACATAGACTCAGCATCACAATAATACCCCAAAAGCGTCGCCTCGACTCCGATCATTCCGTAGTTCAATCCCACATCTCAAGATAATTACTTGGATAATTCAGGAGATATACCTCGCATCACAGGTTAACTGCCTGGATAATTCCGGAGATAAATCACACATCACAAGTTAACTACTTGGATAATTCAGGAGATTAAATCCTACATCAAAAGCCATACTGAGGTGCATAACTCAAGTTCCCATTCGTCATGACACTACTAATGCCTGTCCTTATTAGTTTGGATTACTGAACAAATCTCCTAGAGTAGTGTACCCTACCGGACTAAAAATCTGAATAACTGAAAATTTGCCTCAATGGGCCTCAACAAATAACTGAACAAATATCTCAACACCGGTATACTAGGGTCACATACTTCTAGAGACTCAAAAACAAATATCTGAACAAATTTCCACTTAACAAGTGGCTCAACAAAATATCTCAAAATCATGTTCTTAACTGAACATCTCAAAGTCAAATACTGAACAAATGTCTTAAAATCAATTACTGAACAAAACATCTCAAAATCAAACACTAAACAAAATATCTCAAATCAGATACAAAGATCCTTCAGGACCAGTCGACTTCATAATGGACCAGTCGACTGTCCAGAGGACATATCCCAACATTTTACAAAAATAATCTAAGGCATGACCAGTCGACTTGACAAGTCATCAGTCGACTGCCCCGAGACAAATTCAAATAATCCTCATCAAAAATAATCTAAGTACTTGAGTCAACTGAAGGGTCATAGGTCGACTGTCCGAAAGGACTGAACAAAATCACAAACAGAGGATCAGTCGACTGACCTCAGTCTAAGTCGACTGTCCCGAACAAATCTCAAGACTCAAAAATACACAGTAGGCTCGTACCAGTCGACTGCTTCGCATGACAGGTCGGCTGTCGGCTACAGATTTCTAAAAACAGGTCTGAACACCAAAAATCAACTGGGGTTTTCCAAAGATCCACTGATCATAAAAGTTAATTTGTATCCAGGCAAATAGACAACTCTCAATAATCTCCATCAAGGATACATTACTCAATCAATCAAATACTCAAATCTCAAATCCTCATGATCTAAACTCTTAATCCTTTGATTAGGGTTTTTTTCTCAACAAAACTTCTTTCACAACATCATCATAAAATCTGAACTACAATCATGAGATCCAGATGTTTATTATCTGATCATAACACAATAAATTATTAATATGTCTCCCAACAATACGATCTCATAATTCCACATTTCCTCAACAAATCTTAATATTTCTCATACATGATCCAAATATCAATAAGAGTTCTCATCCTCCATATCAACTAATAGATCCATATCATACATACAATGAGACTAACAAAATAATGCCATAATGAACACAAGCAAGCATAACAAGATCTTACGTCATCCATCAATCAAGACAAACAAAACAAAGCAAAGCAAAACAAAACCACTCACTTTGATTTGAAGAAAAGATCCACAAAAGCTTTCTCCTTGCTAGATCCAAGAATCCTCCTTTTTGCTCCTCAAGGAAATCTCAATAATCTGAATATACTCAATGACGGCTGGGAAAAGGATTTCCCTTAAATATGCCGGATTGTATATTAGGGTTTTATTCCCACTTTGCAAAATAATCCTTTCAAGAATATAACTTACATATATAATTCTATCCTTGAAACTCAAATCAAATATCATTTAAATTAGGATCTAATAGAAAAATATATTTTTAAACCTCAATAAGTGCTGATCGGAATGTCCAGCAAATACATTTTGCACTCTAACCCTCAAAATGTCAATTTTGCAAATAAGTCCTTCTTTTCTCAAAAATTGCAAATAGGCATAATTAATTTCAGAAAAATCTGGAAAAATATTAAATAATTCTCAAATAATAAATAATGATTTTTCATAAGGAAAACTAAAATTTTCAAACTTCTGAAAAGCCATTTGCACGTGTTTTGCACGTGTACTAAAGATAAATCTTTTAGAAAATATTTATCAAATACTCAAAATCATTAAAACTTCATTTTCAAATAATTAAAATAATATTTGAAAATACGGGGTTCTACATCACTCCCTCCTTAGAAGAGTTCTGTCCTCAGAACTACTACTAATGAGTTCAAAACACATACCAACAAAAGGAAACAATACTTCATAAATAGATCATAAGCCAAATAATTTCATATAACATCGCAATCAAAACAAAAGAATACATCATATATTAGTCAATGGTACAATCATTCAAAGAATTACAATCATACAAAAGGAATACACTCATACAAACAATCCAGGAAAATCCTTCTGCATGCGATCCTCTGGCTCCCAAGTAGCCTCCTCGAACTGCTGATTCCTCCACAATACCTTGACCATAGGTATCACCTTGCTCCTAAGGACTTTCTCCCTACGATCAACGATCTCAACAGGTTGTTCCTTGTAACTCAGGTTCACCTGTAGATCTTCAGGAACTTCTACCAACTGATGATTCTGATCGGCCACATACTTCCTTAATAGCGACACATGAAACACATCATGTACTTGCGCTAACTCCTCAGGAAGTTTCAATCTGTATGCTGTCTTGCCAATCCTCTCCACGATCCTATACGGCCCAATATACCTTGGCGCCAACTTGCCTCCCTTACCGAATCTGATTACTCCCTTGGTCGGAGAAACCTTGAGGAAAACTGCATCCCCAACCTCAAATTCCAAATCTCTTCGTCGAGTGTCAGCATAACTCTTCTGCCGACTCTGAGCTTCAACTAGCCTCTTGCGAATCATCTCAATCTGCTCTGACATCTGCTACACGATCCAGAACCATACATCTGCCTCTCGCCAACCTCATACCAACATACAGGTGTCCTGCACCTCCGCCGTACAAAGCCTCATACGGTGCCATCCCAATACTTGCATGGTAACTGTTGTTATAAGCAAACTCAACCAATGCCAAGTATCTCTCCCAACTACCACCGAAGTCCATAACACAAGCTCTCAACATATCTTCCAGCACTCGATTCACCCTCTCCGTCTGACCATCTGTCTGCGGATGAAAAGCCGTACTGAAATCAGTTCTGGTGCCCAAAGCTGCTTGTAGGCTCTTCCAAAATCTTGAAGTAAACCTTGGGTCTCTGTCAGACACAATCGAAACTGGAACTCCATGAAGTCTCACAATCTCTCCAATGTATAACTCAGCCAATTTCTCCATCGACCAAGTAATCTTCATGGCTAGAAAATGTGCCGACTTAGTCAATCGGTCCACAACGACCCAAATCGAGTCATTGCCCTTTGAACTCCTCGGCAAACCTGTGATAAAGTCCATGCTGACATTCTCCCACTTCCACTCCGGAATGGGTAATGGCTGTGACAAGCCTCCAGGTCTCTGGTTCTCTGCCTTGATCTGCTGACAAGTCAGACACCTTGCCACAAAATCTGCTACATCCCGCTTCATACCAGACCACCAAAAATGTGGTTTGATGTCCCTGTACATCTTCGTGCCTCCTGGATGAACTGATAACAATGTACTGTGTGCCTCCTGTAAGATACTTTCTCTCAACTCTGCATTATCTGGAACACACAACCTTTCACCCATCCAAAGAACTCCATCTTGGACACGAAATTCTAATAACTTGCCTTCTGAAACCTGCTGCAACATCTTCTGGATCTCTGAATCTGATCTCTGACCTTCCACAATCTTCTCTCTCAAAGACGGCTGCAGCCTCAACTGAGCCAAAGATGCCCCTAAACCTCGCAGTACCACCTCGATACCTGCCTGATCGATCTCTGCTGCCAACTCCCTTCGAGTAGTGATCAACCTTGACAAACTACTCTTCCTGCTAAGTCCATCAGCCACTACATTCGCCTTGCCCGGATGATACTTGATCTCAGGACGAATGTCTTCCAAAACTTCCAACCATCTTCTCTGCCGAAGATTCAAATCCCTTTGCTGATAAATATACTTCAGGCTCTTGTGGTATGTGTACATATTGACCTTCTCACCATAAACATAATGCCTCCATAGCTTCAAGGCATAAATGATAGCTGCTAGCTCCAAATCATGCGTCGGATAATTCTTCTCATGCGGACGCAACTGCCTCGAACCATAAGCAATGACCTTGCCTTCCTGCATCAAGACACATCCCAAACCTCTGAGAGATGTATCACTGTAGATGTCATAATCCTTCCCTGCTTGCGGCAATGCTAATATAGGTGCAGTAGTCAACCTTTCCTTTAACTCAAGGAAACTCTCCTCGCACTTATCGGTCCATACAAATGCCACATTCCTCCGGGTCAAACCTGTCATCGGGACTGCAATATGAGAATACCCCTGAATAAATCTCCTGTAGTAACCAGCTAATCCCAAGAAGCTTCTGACTTCCTTCACTGACGTCGGCCTGGGCCAATCCTTTACTGCTTCCACTTTCTGAGGATCGGTAGCTACTCCCTCCTTAGAAAGAATATGACCAAAGAAAGCTACCTCAGACCTCCAAAATTCACACTTCGACAATTTGGCATACAAGCTGTGCTCCTGCAATGTCTGTAATACCGCTGTCAAGTGCTTAGAATGATCCTCCTCCGACTTCGAATATCCTCCTCCGACTTCGAATACACCAAGATATCATCGATGAAGACCACCACGAAGGAATCAATGAACGGTCTCAACACCCGATTCATCATATCCATGAAAACTGCTGGCGCATTCGTCAACCCGAATGGCATCACAAAAAATTCATATAGCCCATGACGAGTCCTGAACGCTGTCTTACTCACATCTTCCTCCTTGACTCGAACCTGATGATATCCCGATCTCAAATCAATCTTCAAAAATACTGCTGCTCCTCGAAGCCTGTCGAACAAATCATCAATCCGCGGTAACGGATACTTGTTCTGAACAGTCACCCTATTCAACTCCCGATAGTCAATGCACATCCTCATCGACTCATCCTTCTTCTTGACCAACAACACTGGCACTCCCCACGGAGAAGAACTCGGTCTGATAAGCCCTTTGCTCAAAAGCTCCTCAATCTGCTTCTTCACTTCATCTTGCTCTACAGGTGCCATCCTGTACGGAGCCTTGGAAATCGGCGCACTTCCCGGCTGAACGTTGATACAAAACTCTACATCTCTCTGCGGCGGTAACCCTGGAAAGTCATCCAAGAACACCTGAGGAAAACTTCGAACCACCGGAATGCCCTTGACTTCATCTGTAATAGACTTCTTAGATACCATTGCAGCCACCTGCGGAATCTTCTTCTTCCCTTGGAAAGTTACTGCAGGTCCACCTGGTGCTTTCACCAACACCTCCTTCTGCTTGCAGTCAATTGTGGCATCATATATAGCCATCCAATCGATGCCTACAATGACATCCACTCCCAACACTTGCAGTTCGATCAAGTCGATGCCGAACATCCTTCCACCAATCTCGATATCACAGCCCTTGTAATATCGATCTGCTACTAGCTCTTCACCTGACGGCGTTGCCACCGACAAAACCCTGCCTGGAAATAACTTAGGTTCCAAACCTAAGATCCTGGCAAAACTTGGCGATACAAATGTATGCGATGAACCAGTGTCAAACAAAACCTTTGCTTTAATTCCATTTATTAAAACAACTCCTGTTACAATAAGAATGGTACTCAATCTTAAATTGTTCTGAAATAAAAGCTTTATTCATTACACTGATTCAAAATGAAAGAAATCAAAATTCCTGCATACCCTGTATTACATCTTCCGAGTTCCTCGCATCCTCCTCGGTCAATGCAAATACTCGCCCTTGCCTCTTCGGAACTTTGCTTCCACCCGAACCGTCTTTCTTCAGTTGTGGACAATGGGGCTTTGAGTGTCCAGTCTGCCCGCACTGAGAACAAACATGCTCTGCCAACTTCGGACATGCTGACCTGTAGTGTCCTACTTCCTTGCAGTAGTAGCAGGTCACTCCCTGAGCTCCAGACGCCTTCTGCACCGGTCCACTGAACTTTGCCTACTTCGCGGGGAATCCCTTCCCACTCTGGCCTGATGCTGGCCTCTTGTTCCGGTTCCAAGTATCCTGCTTCTTCTGAAACAAGTCCATATCCTCTTCAGTCATCGCGGCCCTCCTGACCAGCTTGTCAAATCTTCTAATGCCCAATGGAACCATCCTTGACCTCAAGTTTGGCCTCAAGCCCTGCTCAAACTTCTTGGCCTTCTTCGCTTCGTCCATGACCAACTCTGGTGCATACCTCGAAAGTTGAGCAAATTTCGTCTCATACTCCCGAACAGTCATGCTGCCTTGCTGAAGGTTCATGAACTCGGTCGCCTTCTTCTCTTGAACATCCAGAGGAAAGAAGCGATCTCTGAACTCCTCCAGAAAAGCTTCCCACGTCAACTGCTGATCTCCCAAATTCCTCTTCAGTGACTCCCACCAGACACCAGCATCTTTCTCGAGCTGCATCGAAGCTAACTTCACCTTGCTAGCTGCCGGAGTCTCTGACACCTCGAAAATCGTCTCCATCTTCCTGATCCAATCATCTGCTGCTGTTGGATCAGCTTGCCCCTCAAAGACTGGCGGCCTCATCCTCTTAAAGGATTCAATCTGCTTGATGGGATCGGCATTCACCAATCCATGTCCAGCTCCATGATTGGGCGGCGGATTCTGCTGCTGCTGAGCTTGCTGTTGTTGCGCCACGTTGAATGCCATCAACGTATTCAGTGTTTGATACACCTTGGCGAATTCAGCCTCTAGGTCAATTCCCGTTCCACGAGAACTACCTGATCCATCCTCATTGTTGCCACCATTTCTACGTCTGGGTGCAACCATTTTGAATACTGCAAACGAGGGTAAAGTTAGAGTAACACACACGATTCAACTCATATCAATGCCCCATAGCAAAACCATAACCATACCTCAAACCATAACTTCAAACCAAACATCATATTTCAACTCTATGTGATACTCACGCTCTGATGTCCACACCTAGGTACTCACTCTCTAGTGTCCACACCTAGGTTGGTTGTCATACTAAGTCTATTATTACATTGAAGCGGACCTCTGATACCAATCTCTGTAGCGCCCCAAATTTCTAATATGAGAGCTTAGAAAATAAGTGGCGAAATCCCAGTAATCCACTTCAATAGAACAATAAACACCAACAACACCACTAAAAATTTTCTTCTTTATTACAGCAATTATTACAAATCACAGCGGAAGTCTAATCATCTCAACTCAATTTAATCTTTCATTTATAGCTCAATAACAACTCAAATATGTCTTTACAATTTTATACCAAACACTAAATAATTCAAAGTATCTCAAAATGCCCATTCAAGCTTCCAACCTCCAAACTAAGCGACCTGCAACATGTGAGGCTAGAGTTGAACCCTAACCCCAAACTAAAGGGGTCAGCCATAAAAATGGTGTGAGTGGCAACTAATCAAACAAATAACATAAATGAATTTGAAACATAATGTCCAACAAATAATAATCAACCACTAATGTATGAAGTAACAATAAAAGAGTAATGGGTGATACCAAAAACCAAAAAGCCAAGTGTGTAAAAACAGAAAATCCAAATGCATAAAAGTGATTCAAGAAAACATCATGACTACATGCTGACAATGATGACTACTAAGAGATGAAGATAAACTGTGATAATTTGCCCATGCTTGATCATTCCGGAGATTGATCCCACATCACAGGTATTTTCTCTGGATAATTCAGGAGACCATCCCACATCTAAACATAGACTCAGCATCACAGTAATACCCCAAAAGCGTTGCCTCGACTCCGATCATTCCGTAGTTCAATCCCACATCTCAAGATAATTACTTGGATAATTCAGGAGATATACCTCGCATCACAGGTTAACTGCCTGGATAATTCCGGAGATAAATCACACATCACAAGTTAACTACTTGGATAATTCAGGAGATTAAATCCTACATCAAAAGCCATACTGAGGTGCATAACTCAAGTTCCCATTCGTCATGACACTACTAATGCCTGTCCTTATTAGTTTGGATTACTGAACAAATCTCCTAGAGTAGTGTACCCTACCGGACTAAAAATCTGAATAACTGAAAATTTGCCTCAATGGGCCTCAACAAATAACTGAACAAATATCTCAACACCGGTATACTAGGGTCACATACTTCTAGAGACTCAAAAACAAATATCTGAACAAATTTCCACTTAACAAGTGGCTCAACGAAAATATCTCAAAATCATGTTCTTAACTGAACATCTCAAAGTCAAATACTGAACAAATGTCTTAAAATCAATTACTGAACAAAACATCTCAAAATCAAACACTAAACAAAATATCTCAAATCAGATACAAAGATCCTTCAGGACCAGTCGACTGCATAATGGACCAGTCGACTGTCCAGAGGACATATCCCAACATTTTACAAAAATAATCTAAGGCATGACCAGTCGACTTGACAAGTCATCAGTCGACTGCCCCGAGACAAATTCAAATAATCCTCATCAAAAATAATCTAAGTACTTGAGTCAACTGAAGGGTCATAGGTCGACTGTCCGAAAGGACTGAACAAAATCACAAACAGAGGATCAGTCGACTGACCTCAGTCTAGGTCGACTGTCCCGAACAAATCTCAAGACTCAAAAATACACAGTAGGCTCGTACCAGTCGACTGCTTCGCATGACAGTCGGCTGTCGGCTACAGATTTCTAAAAACAGGTCTGAACACCAAAAATCAACTGGGGTTTTCCAAAGATCCACTGATCATAAAAGTTAATTTGTATCCAGGCAAATAGACAACTCTCAATAATCTCCATCAAGGATACATTACTCAATCAATCAAATACTCAAATCTCAAATCCTCATGATCTAAACTCTTAATCCTTTGATTAGGGTTTTTTTCTCAACAAAACTTCTTTCACAACATCATCATAAAATCTGAACTACAATCATGAGATCCAGATGTTTATTATCTGATCATAACACAATAAATTATTAATATGTCTCCCAACAATACAATCTCATAATTCCACATTTCCTCAACAAATCTTAATATTTCTCATACATGATCCAAATATCAATAAGAGTTCTCATCCTCCATATCAACTAATAGATCCATATCATACATACAATGAGACTAACAAAATAATGCCATAATGAACACAAGCAAGCATAACAAGATCTTACGTCATCCATCAATCAAGACAAACAAAACAAAGCAAAGCAAAACAAAACCACTCACTTTGATTTGAAGAAAAGATCCACAAAAGCTTTCTCCTTGCTAGATCCAAGAATCCTCCTTTTTGCTCCTCAAGGAAATCTCAATAATCTGAATATACTCAATGACGGCTGGGAAAAGGATTTCCCTTAAATATGCCGGATTGTATATTAGGGTTTTATTCCCACTTTGCAAAATAATCCTTTCAAGAATATAACTTACATATATAATTCTATCCTTGAAACTCAAATCAAATATCATTTAAATTAGGATCTAATAGAAAAATATATTTTTAAACCTCAATAAGTGCTGATCGGAATGTCCAGCAAATACATTTTGCACTCTAACCCTCAAAATGTCAATTTTGCAAATTAGTCCTTTTCTCAAAAATTGCAAATAGGCATAATTAATTTCAAAAAAATCTGGAAAAATATTAAATAATTCTCAAATAATAAATAATGATTTTTCATAAGGAAAACTAAAATTTTCAAACTTCTGAAAAGCCATTTGCACGTGTTTTGCACGTGTACAAAAGATAAATCTTTTAGAAAATATTTATCAAATACTCAAAATCATTAAAACTTCATTTTCAAATAATTAAAATAATATTTGAAAATACGGGGTTCTACAGCTTCTACACTTGAAAACCCTAATTAAATTAACTTCTGCACATGCCATGGATAATCAAGCACAATATACAAAATTTTAGAAGACAATGAGAACACCCACCTCAAAAAGTTCCTAGTAGTTGAATCCTTAGCAAAAAGCCTCAAAGAGCTCCACAAGCACAAAATCCCAAGCCTCCTAGCAAATTTCTGGATGCACTCCTTCTCTCTTTCTCTCTCTTTTTTTTATTTTGATTTTGCACTTCTTCATGGCTAAGGAGAGGGCTATTTATAGGGTAAAATAATGAGTAGCTATAATAACTCCTCACTCCCTAAAAGAGCTCTCCACTCACCCACACACTCTCCCTCTCTCCTACTTTTTGCACTCACTCATTGGCCGGCCAATGCATTGGGGAAAGAGCACGTGCACGTGCACCCCATGTGCACATTTCTCATACAATTTTATTATTAGTTTTTAATTAAAGTAGGTGTGTATGGTACACATTGTAATGTATACTAGTTTATTTTAAATAAGAGTTCATGCACGTTGAATGCACACCTAAAATTTAAGGGCTTTAATATATAGTAGTTATAATGGGTTACAAAATATGAATTTAAGTATAATTGATTTTTATTAAAATTGACCACACTAGTGACTTGTAAAATGAGAGAAAAATTTTCATGACTCAAGAGAATTTCATTAATCGACACGTGCACAAACTTACGTGCAAAAATAAAATATTAAAAGTAAATATTTTCGGGGATGTTATAGCAGGTGGAGCGTTGTATACTGAATTAGTTTCCTCCACGAAGGCTTTGCGGGAGGAGTTGAAATTTCCCCCCATTGGATCCCAATGAATAGTGTAGAGAATGGCCATGTGTTCAGAGTCTTACGATTCAGATGGTCTCTCTTGACGCTTATTAGCCCTCCCAATCCGGAGAGGGTTTCGGCATTGTTATCTTTCTAAACGAATTTGGAGAGATAGCCCATAAGAATCAAGCCTTCCAGTTGTTCTTTAAGGGCTTGACAGTCGTCGGTGGTGTGTTCATTGTCCTTGTGAAATGCATACATCTTGTTTCTATCTCTTATTTTGCTGACCATTGTCATCTTGGGAGGAGGACAGACTATCCCATCATTTTCAGCTACCATGAGGATGGTAGAAACACTTGCATTCAGGGGAGTAAACTTGTCGAAGTGTGGCGTTGGAGGAGGACGGTGTAACGGGTGCCGTCTTTTTGGAATTTCTTGGGTATTCCCTCGCTTGCATTCTTCTGTTTGTTCCCTGAGGTGACTCTTTCTTGCCCTGTGGATTGAGAGCTTTCTCGACACTGATGTATTTATCACTCTTTTTTAGGAGGCTTCTTCGCAAGGGATACTTTTTTCAGATCTTTGTGGGTGACATTGTGGCGGAAGGCAGCAGCCGCCACTGATGAATCTAGGGAGGAGAGGACTTTGCTTCGGCTGTGAAGCGTTTGACGAAGTCTTTCAACAATTATCTTTCCTTTTGCTTCAGTTCCAACAGGGGAGACACTTGTTTTTTTAACCTTATGGCTGGCAACGAAGTGCACTATGAAGAGCTTATTGAGCTGGTCGAAGGAGAATATTGACCGTGGAATGAGGCGGGAGTATCATTCCCGTGCTGATCTTTTTAAAGTTGGGGGAATGTTCGACACATGAGCGCATCGGTGGCATTGTAAACCATCATGAGGGTCTTGGAATTCTCGATATGGTCAGTCGGGTCTGAGTCCCCATCGTATGATTCAAATTGAGGAACTTTGAAGTCTTTTGGGATGGGTGCATCGAGGATGATTTTGCTTAAAGGAGGTCGACTGGTGCGATAGACCCTGCTGGAGTGGTTCCCCTCATTCTTCATCTGTTCTAGACGATCTTCTACCTCTCGGATATAGCGAATGTAACCCACATTCCCGTTAATACATATCTTCTGAATATTTTCTGTATTTCGTGTTAAATTCTGTTTGATTTTATATTAAAGTACTTCCTAATCGAAAATTATATTTGATTTCGAATAATAATATATTTTAACTTATTTTATATTCCTAATTGATTGACTATTTATATTTTAGCCCAAATCAGATTTATTTTTACTAGTTGGATTATTTTGATAAATGTGTTAAACCCAATTCCTATTTAATATAATCTATAGTTATTATTGCTATTACTATCATCATCATGATTATTATTTTTATTTTATTTTTATTTTTATTATTATTGTTATTATTGTTACTATTATTATTATTTCTATTGCTATTATTATTATTGTTGTGGTTACTATTATAATAATAATTATTATTAATGTTATTATTAGTATTAGTATTTTGTTATTATGGTTATTATTATTGTTATTGTTATCGTTATTATTGTTATTATACTATTATTGTTGTTACTATCATTATCAGTATTATTTTCTTGTTAATTGCATTATTGTTATTTTTATTGTTAATACTATAATAATTATTATTTTATTTTGATAAACCCTATAATGCTAATTATTTTTTCCCTATTGAATTTATACCCACCAATTGATTTTTGACCCAAAACCCAAACCCATTTTTTTATTGGATCCATACCCATTACCCAAACCCATCCTAATATCCTATATATACACTATTCTATTCTACCCTAACCTAAACCTAGCCCTGTTCTACCCCTGCCGCCTAACCCTACCCTATTCATCCCCTACCTCCGAAACCCCTTCCCCTCCTCTGTCTTGCTCCCAACCCATCCCGATCACCTTTTTCAGCATCTCCTCCACCGTCTTCTGTGCTCCCCTGCGCCGAGAACTCCTGTCGACTGTCCCAGTTGACTGACCGAAGCCAGCGTTCACCCTCGATCCTCTCATTGCCTTCGACCGCCCTGTCTCTGTAATGCCCCGAATCACAAATACACTGAATTCGATATGTTCTACAGGATCTTTTCGCTTCCTTTAGTACAATTTTACAAGGAAATTTGAACTTTTCACTTTACATCAGAGTTTACATCAATATTACACTTTACATTGCACAGCGGAAGTAAAATTTACAACAATGAAACAAATGTACAACAACATTGAATAATCTTTAAGCATTTGTTCCTCTTTAATCTGTATCAAGCCATTTACCTGCATATAAGACTATAGGTACGTCAGTTTATTCAACCGACGATCATTATATACGGCCATCCTCTCTATGCCGGAAATAGTATAACTTATTTTCCCTATTTAGAAAACACAAACTTGTCACATATCAAACTAAAGGGACTACCCTATTGATGTCGTGTTGTGATTGTGCACTTAGTCCTTAATGCAGTTAATTATGTTACATGACACTAATGCACACTTGTTCGGATTCTATGCATCCCATACTACATAGGTCAGAGGGCAAGCCTCCTAATCGTTCTTCATCTTTGTAGGGTTCAATCCCTCGTTATGACTTAATCTACTACTGTAATTACGGTAGGTATCTTAGATGATCTATGAGTACAAGCACGTGTACAGAAAATTCTGGAGGGGAATCCCACGTCATATCACGACGCATCGTGAAGACAGCCTGTGGCAATTCAGCCTCACTTCATGGCACACGATCCTCTTGCAGTCACCAAACATCCCACAAGCGTCGCCACCGGGACGATAATTCTGGAGTAGTGCCCACGCCATGTCTTGACGCATCAAGCAGGCAGCCTATGGATCACTCTCACACCGCCAATCTGATGGCCCTCATACTCGTGTTTTTCTCCTACTTTCATCACGTCTCCACTATGTACTAGTCCTTAGTTTTTATCAAAATTATAAACAAAAATCAAAGCTCTAGAGTTAGCCTCTCTACTAAACCGGACTTATTCATTCATTCAAACATGACCAACCTTGGTCTTTCTTTTAAATTTTGACTTCATTTCTTTCCAAATGCCGGGGGAGACTTAGCTACTCTTTTTGTTTCAATTTTCAATTCACAATTTCCAATTTGAGTATTTCCAACTCATAAATTCATTTTTCATAATCAAAGTAGATTTTCTTTTTCAATCCTGGTTTCTAATTCGTTCAAATAGTCCATAACTATACATGAAATTAAACTATTCATCATGTAGCTCATGAAATGTTATTTTCACATAAAAACCCACATCACTAATTATTCAATCAAAGGTGAACATTTACGCTTCATAATTTCCACACTATTCTCAAATGAGAATAGTTTGCATCACATCACACAATATAATTTCTTTTTGCCAAATTAATTATCTAATCCTTCTTTCCAAATCATTTTTGCAAGATAAAATTTCACAAAGAATATCAATGTAGAACTATAGTTCTATTTACTCATTTAGTCACAAATCATACTTTATTTTATGTAAATAATCCCCAAATTATTTTTAATAAGTCCCATGTATTTTTAGAAGAATAACCATATTTTTTTCATAATTTTTGGATCACAAAAACATCCAA
Source organism: Hemerocallis citrina (assembly GCA_017893485.1). NCBI lineage: Eukaryota > Viridiplantae > Streptophyta > Magnoliopsida > Asparagales > Asphodelaceae > Hemerocallis > Hemerocallis citrina. The sequence goes on along the minus strand of CM030363.1, from coordinate 125,534,895 downwards.
AAAAATATTTTTTCTAAACTGCCGAGCCCCAGATTCGAACCCAGCACCACAGAGAAGACAGCCGAAGGCACAGGCCACTAGGCCGCTTGCGCCAGCAGTGTAAAGAGGCGCTGAGAGTATTAAATACTCTCGACCGCTGATCTTATACACTTAAAAATTTATGAAACAAAATAGTGCCACAAGGATTCGAACCCGCAACCTTAAGGCCGAAACCACTGTAGCGATCAGAGCCATCCCGACCGCTTGAGCTACGCGCTCAAGTTGTCACTAGTATAATTTCGAATTTCATTTAATCCATACTCTCTGTTATTTAGAACATTTCGACGTTCAACAAAATTGCATTTCACATTGTTCTTACTAACACACTGTAAAAATCCGAATTAATCGTTTTCCATCATGAATTTTATTCCAGTATATGAAAATAAATTTCTTAAATAATTAAACATAATTTTTCCCAATAGTTAACACATTTTTACCATACAATTTGGTTAATGTGACATACTACTACTACTACATTCCTTTTTGACATTATAATTTCATTAATCTCTATACTAATTTCTGCTCTTATTCATTTTCCAAACATAAAAATTGCATATTAATTTATTCGTTATAATGCCATAACAAAAATTTCCAATTTAGCACATAAAGCGACATAGTCAATATACTAATCTTGCAAATAGTTTTTCATGCTACTAACGAAGGTTTATTTACATAATTTATAACCACATTCTTATTGCACACAACTTGAATTTTAATAGTAGAAACACACACAATTTGCATATCAACAATTCATTCAATTATAGATCATTTTTTCCAATTAAAAGTGCATTCTTATTAATCATTTTCATGCATCATTTTTCTAATTAAAACTAGCATGCATTCCTATTTTAGAAATAAGGAAAATTTACCCACCTTATTGAAGAAAGATACAATTAACAACCTCCTAGACGAATGTCCTTGCAACAAGAGTGCTCCTCCTCCTAGACAACGCGCACACAAGCCTCCAAGCACCAAAACCGAGAGCTCCTTGATGGTAGCCGGCCTCTCCTTTCCCCCTTGATGTTGCAAGCACAAACCCACACACTCTCAATCTTTTAACACACACAATCACTACTAGATAAGGTATTTTAGACAATAGGTTTGGAAGGATTAATAAGCACAAGAGTAACTAGCCAGGGGGGGGTATTTATACTAAAAATCAAAGAGAATGGAGGGCTAGGATCAAGTGATTGGTTATAAGATGGAGGGCTAAGATGAAAGTAGGAGTTGCAATAACTACCCACAACCAAGTAACCACCAAGTATGATCACCACAAAAATTTTGATTTTCCCTCCCAAAAGATTACAACCGGCCATGGGAAGTGCATTTGCACGTGTACGTGTAGTGCACGTGCATGCACTTGGTCTTCATTTAAAAAAATTTGTACATTTTATTTATAAAAATAAACTTTAATTTTGTATTCTACGTTACAAGTCATATTAAAAAAAACAAATTAACTAATGGGCTTTAGTTTAATGGGCCAAAATAATTATTATAAAATAATAAATTAAATTAACTTTGGGCTTTTAAAAGAAAATGCTTTTTTGTCTAACTGAAAGAAGGCTTTGTGAAAATAATTTAAAAGCACATATTTAAAAATCCATACTCATCGAAATGGAAATAATCATAACACTTAATTCAACCAAAATATTGCACGTGCACACTACGTGCAAAATAAATAATTTTTCATTAAATGAAAAATCAGGGCATTACAACACTCCCTCCTTAGAATAGTTCCGTCCCCGGAACTACAGTCAAGAGTGAGAAACAAAAATACAACACTCACAACAAGAAACAAAGATACAAATCAAGCAAAAAGCTCAGGATAATCCTCTCCTCAAACTCCCAAGTAGCCTCTTCAACCAAATGGTTTCTCCAGACTACCTTGACCATCGGTATCGTCTTATTCCTCAAGACTTTCTCTCGACGATCAACAATCTCGACAGGAGACTCGATGTAATTCAGATCCAATTGCAAACCTTCCGGCACTTCAGGCAAATGATGACTCGGATCTGGAATATAACCTTTCAGCATAGACACATGAAAGACATTGTGCACCTGAGATAACTCTTCCAGTAATTCAAGCCGGTAAGCAGTTTTCCCGATCCTTTTCAATATCTTATACGGACCTATAAACCTCGAGGCTAACTTTCCGCCTTTGCCAAATCGAACCACACCTTTACTGGGCGATACTTTCAGAAAGACGAAGTCACCAACCTCAAACTCAAGATCCCTTCTCCGGTTGTCTGCATAGCTTTTCTGCCTGCTCTGAGCTTCTACCAACCTTTTCCTGATCAGAACAATCTTCTCAGAGGTTTGCTGCACAAGCTCAGGACCAAACAACTGACGCTCCCCAACTTCAAACCAACAAACAGGTGTTCTGCACTTCCTGCCATACAAAGCTTCGTACGGCGCCATCCCGATGCTAGTCTGAAAACTGTTGTTGTAGGCAAACTCTACCAAAGGTAAATGCCTTTCCCAACTGCCTCCAAAATCTAGTATACAACACCGAAGTATATCCTCAAGAATACGGTTGACTCTCTCGGTCTGTCCATCGGTTTGCGGATGAAAAGCAGTGCTGAAATCCGTCTTGGTACCTAAAGCTGTCTGAAGACTCCTCCAGAAATGCGAAGTAAACTGCGCATCTCGATCAGACACAATAGTTGACGGAACACCATGAAGTCTGACGATCTTGCCAACATACAATTCTGCTAACTTGTCCATCGAAGCAGTGAGTTTCATCGCCAAAAAGTGAGCGGACTTGGTCAGTCGATCGACTATAACCCAAATCGCATCATTGCCTTTAGGACTCTTAGGCAATCCCGTAATGAAATCCATACTGATGTTATCCCACTTCCATTCCGGAATAGGTAACGGTTGTAATAGACCTCCGGGTCTCTGATTTTCGGCTTTGACTTGCTGACAAACCTCACACTTCGCCACAAATTCAGCCACATTCCGCTTCAAACCTGACTACCAGAAATATTGTTTGATGTCTTTGTACATCTTAGTACTCCCAGGATGTACCGACAAAAGAGTAGCATGTGCCTCCCGAAGAATACTTTCTTTCAGGTCCGCCTGATTTGGAATGCACAGTCTATCTCCGAACCACAGCACTCCATCCCTGATTTGAAATCCGAGCAACCTGCCAGCACCAACCTGCTCCTTCATCTCCAAGATATCAGCATCAACCTCCTGACTTGCAATGATCCTTCCATTCAGTGTAGGCTGAAGCCTCAACTGAGCCAAAGATGCTCCCAATCCTTGCAAGACAACCTCAATACCTGCTCGATCCAATTCTTCAATCAGATGCTTCTGAGTTGTAATCAAACTGGCTAAACTGTTCTTGCGACTAAGTGCATCAGCAACAACATTAGCCTTCCCAGGATGATACTTGATCTCAGGTCGCATGTCCTCAAGCACTTCCAACCATCTCCGCTGCCTCAAATTCGGATCCCTCTGCTGATATATGTACTTCAAACTCTTGTGGTCCGTGTACATGTTCAACTTCTCACCGTAAACGTAGTGCCTCCATTGCTTCAGGGCAAAGATAATCGCAGCCAACTCCAGATCATGAGTCGGGTAATTCTTCTCATGTGGTGGTAGTTGCCTAGACCCATAAGCGATTACTCTTCCTTCTTGCATTAAGACACAACCAAGCCCACGATGTGAAGCATCGCTATAAACATCGTACTCGACACCTGCTCTAGGCAAAGCCAAAATAGGTGCAGTAGTCAGCTTCTCTTTCAACTCCTGAAAGCTCGCCTCGCATTGCTCTGTCTACTTGAAGTTCACATTCTTCTTGGTCAGACCAGTAAGCGGCACGGCTATCTGGGCATAACCTTGAATGAATCTTCTGTAGTATCCAGTCATTCCAAGAAAACTTCTGACTTCCTTCACTGTATTAGGCCTAGCCCAATCTCTCACTGCCTCTATCTTCTGAGGGTCAGTTGCCACTCTCTCCTTAGAAAGGATGTGACCTAGGAATGCCACTTCAGATTTCCAGAAATCACACTTGGATAACTTGGCATACAACTCCTGCTCTTCCAGCTTCTTCAAAACTGCTGCCAGATGCTCAGTGTGCTCCTCTTCTGACTTGGAGTACACGAGAATATCGTCGATAAACACCACGATGAAAGAATCAATGAACGGCCACAGAACTCTGTTCATTAAATCCATGAAGATTGCGGGTGCATTCGTCACTCCAAATGGCATAACTAAGAATTCGTAATGCCCATGTCGAGTTCTAAATGCAGTTTTGTGCACATCTTCAGCTTTCACTCGAACTTGGTGATATCCTGATCGAAGATCTATTTTGGAGAAAACAGCTACTCCTTGTAGACGATCGAACAAATCATCAATTCGAGGAATAGGATACTTATTCTGAACAGTGACCTTATTCAGCTCTCGGTAATCGATACACATTCTCATCGATCCATCCTTTTTCTTTACCAAAAGCACTGGTGCTCCCCAAGGTGACGCACTAGGTTGAATAAAGCCCTTCTCCAACAGTTCCTCAATCTGCCGTTTCACCTCATCCTGTTCCACTGGAGCCATCCTATACGGTGCCTTAGAAATGGGTGCACTTTCGGTTGAACAGTGATGCTGAACTCTACATCACGATGCGGGGGTAACCCAGGAAAATCATCCAAGAACACAGTCGGATAGTCCCGAACTACAGGAATCCCTTGCACTTCCACAGGAGTCTCTTCCTTGCGGATAGTTGCCACCAGCTTAGAACACTTCTTCTTCCCTTGGAAAGTGACTTCAGGTCCACCTGGAGTCTTCACTGTTACCGTCTTGGTTTTACACTCGATGCTTGCACTGTACACCGACAATGCCAATGATAACATCGACTCCCAAGATAGTCAGCTCGATCAGATCAATCCCAAAGATTCGATCTCCAATCACAATCTCGCAATCAGCATAATACCGATCAGTGGTTAAAATTTCCCCTGATGGAGTAGCTACTGCTAAGATCTTGCCTGGAAAAATCTTCGGTTCAACTCCCAACACTTTAGCAAATTAAGGAGACATAAATGTATGAGAGGATCCAGTATCGAACAACACAACAGCTTTCATTCCATTAAGATAAAGTTCTCCTGTTACATAATACACACTCATTACGTAACAGTTCACTTAATAAACGGGAAAAGAAATGACAAAAACCCTAAACATCAGCCCTCGTACCAGTGATGACATGATCAACCTCATCGGCATCAGCTTCCGTCAAGGCAAATACTCGCCCTGGTTGGTACGGTCTCTTCCCAGTCTGCTGCGTTGGTACATTACGATCACCATTCCGTGGTTTGAGACATTGAGATCGTTAATGTCCTGTTTCACCACAGTTGTAGCAAGTTACCGCAGGAGGTCTCACCACATTGTTCCCAGGTCCTCCAGCCATACTAATAGCGTTCGCCCCTGTCAGTTTGAACCTTTGTGCAGATGGTTGCCCCTTGAAACTCCCAGAATTGGCGAGCCTCTTTCCAGACTGCCAGTTGTTCCTCCGGTTCTGAACAACATGAAACTGCTTCCATATCTACTTCCGTCGCTGCTGCTCTCTTGACCAACTTGTCAAATCTTCTGATACCAAGAGGTATCATCCGGGACCTCAAACTCGGTCTCAATCCATGCTCAAACTTACGAGCCTTCTTAGCTTCATCCATCACTAATTCAGGAGCATACCTAGAGAGCTGAGTAAACTTGGTCTCGTACTCTCTCACTGACATGCCACCTTGCTGTAGTGATAGAAATTCCATAGCCTTCTTCTCTTGAACATCGGAGGGGAAATAGTGACTGCGGAATTCTTCAAGAATTCCTCCCAACCAAGCACTATGCCTCCCATTGTCCTCTTCATCGACTGCCACCAAACAGCCGCGTCCTTCTCAAATTGTAGAGTCGCCAACTTCACCTTACTGCCTTCAGGGGTCTCCAGCACTTCAAAGATTGTCTCTACTTGACGAATCCAGTTGTCAACCGCATCAGGGTCTGACTTCCCTTCGAATACCGGTGGTTTCATTCGCTTGAACGATTCCACCAGTTTAATCGCTTCGGGTACCGGATTCACATGCCCCCTTCCTTGGTTCTGATTCATAGCCACGGCGTTGAGCGTCTGATAGACCCTCGCAAGTTCCGTTTCCAGATCAAGACCTTCCCTGTTTCTAGCTCCTCTTCTAGCCATATTCTGATGCAAAAGATCCATTAAATTCGAAGTATAAGACACGAGTTTTAAATCAACTTGCATTTCATTGAATTCCAAACTTTATACATTCGAATTGAAAAACATTTCTTGACATCAGAATGAAAATAGTAGAAGCTACAACAGTCTAACTCCTACGGTTCCTCTCCGCTTCTCGAAGTTCTCCCCGTAGTTCATCAACTTCATCCTTCAGCACATCGGTCAGATTCTTCCTCTTCTTGAGTTCCCATACACGATGACTGAGAACAGAAAAGTCGTCCTTACGCTTTGCCAGCTGAGCCTCCAATAATCCGACTCTCTCTCGCAGTGTCTCTACCTGCCTCTGAAGAGAAGTCACAAGACTATTTGGAACTGGTTCTTCTTCTTCGTCAGAAGAAGAGTCATCAGATGAATCCGGAGGTGGGGTGATCTCTCGGGATTCAGGCCATTCTTCTCCGTCAGAATCTGCTTGCCCTGGATAGTACTCGTCCTCGGAATCTGCCTGTCCAGGATGGTACTCTTCCTCGATGATATGCCAGTCGTCGTCTCCAGCAGGGTCGAAGTGGTCAGCCATCTTAGAAAATAGGGAGGAAGAAGCATAAGTCATAGAGCAACACAAATGTAAGTCACTTACATTTAAATCTCTAAACTCAAACACACACTCTAATGTCCACTTCTAGGGTGTGGTTCCTTATAAATTTGTACAAGTGTGAAAAGCGTGGCTTTGATACCACTCTGTAACGCCCCGAATCCCAAATACACTGAATTCGAGATGTTTTACAGGATCTTTTTGCTTCCTTTAGTACAATTTTACAATGAAATTTGAACTTTTCACTTTACATCAGAGTTTACATCAATATTACACTTTACATTGCACAGCGGAAGTAAAATTTACAACAATGAAACAAATGTACAACAACATTGAATAATCTTTAAGCATTTGTTCCTCTTTAATCTGTATCAAGCCATTTACCTGCATATAAGACTGTGGGTACGTCAGTTTATTCAACCGATGATCATTATACACGGCCATCCTCTCTATGCCGAAAATAGTATAACTTATTTTCCCTATTTAGCAAACACAAACTTGTCCCATATCAAACTAAAGGGACTACCCTATTGATGTCGTGTTGTGATTGTGCACTTAGTCCTTAATGCAGTTAATTATGTTACATGACACTAATGCACACTTGTTCGGATTCTATGCATCCCATACTACATAGGTCCGAGGGCAAGCCTCCTAATCGTTCTTCATCTTTGTAGGGTTCAATCCCTCGTTATGACTTAATCTACTACTGTAATTACGGTAGGTATCTTAGATGATCTATGAGTACAAGCACGTGTACAGAAAATTCTGGAGGGGAATCCCACGTCATGTCACGACGCATCGTGAAGACAGCCTGTGGCAATTCAGCCTCACTTCATGGCACACGATCCTCTTGCAGTCACCAAACATCCCACAAGCATCGCCACCGGGACGATAATTCTGGAGTAGTGCCCACGCCATGTCTTGACGCATCAAGCAGGCAGCCTGTGGATCACTCTCACACCGCCAATCCGATGGCCCTCATACTCGTGTTTTTCTCCTACTTTCATCACGTCTCCACTATGTACTAGTCCTTAGTTTTTATCAAAATCATGAACAAAAATCAAAGCTCTAGAGTTAGCCTCTCCACTAAACCGGACTTATTCATTCATTCAAACATGACCAACCTTGGTCTTTCTTTTAAATTTTCATTTCATTTCTTTCCAAATGCCGGGGGAGACTTAGCTACTCTTTTTGTTTCAATTTTCAATTCACAATTTTCAATTTGAGTATTTCCAACTCATAAATTCATTTTTCATAATCAAAGTAGATTTTCTTTTTCAATCATGATTTCTAATTCGTTCAAATAGTCCATAACTATACATGAAATTTAACTATTCATCATGTAGCTCATGAAATGTTATTTTCACATAAAAACCCACATCACTAGTTATTCAATTAAAGGTGAACATTTACGCTTCATAATTTCCACACTATTCTCAAATGAGAATAATTTGCATCACATCACAACAATATAATTTCTTTTTGCCAAATTAATTTTCTAATCCTCCTTTTCAAATCATTTTTGCAAGATATAATTTCACAAAGAATATCAATGTAGAACTATAGTTCTATTTACTCATTTAGTCACAAATCATACTTTATTTTATGTAAATAATCCCCAAATTATTTTTAATAAGTCCCATGTATTTTTAGAAGAATAACCATATTTTTTTCATAATTTTTGGATCACAAAAACATCCAAAAAAATATTTTTTCTAAACTGCCGAGCCCCAGATTCGAACCCAGCACCACAGAAAAGACAGCCGAAGGCACAGGCCACTAGGCCGCTTGCGCCAGCAGTGTAAAGAGGCGCTGAGAGTATTAAATACTCTCAGCTGCTGATCTTATACACTTAAAAATTTATGAAACAAAATAGTGCCACAAGGATTCGAACCCGCAACCTTAAGGCCTTAACCACTGTAGCGATCAGAGCCATCCTGACCGCTTGAGCTACGCGCTCAAGTTGTCACTAGTATAATTCGAATTTCATTTAATCCATACTCTCTGTTATTTAGAACATTTCGACGTTCAACAAAATTGCATTTCACATTGTTCTTACTAACACACTGTAAAAATCCGAATTAATCATTTTCCATCATGAATTTTATTCCAGTATATGAAAATAAATTTCTTAAATACATAATTTTTCTCGATAGTTAACACATTTTTACCATACAATTTGGTTAATGTGACATACTACTACTACTACATTCCTTTTTGACATTATAATTTCATTAATCTCTATACTAATTTCTGCTCTTATTCATTTTCCAAACATAAAAATTGCATATTAATTTATTCATTACAACGCCATAACAAAAATTTCCAATTTAGCACATAAAGCGACATAGTCAATATACTAATCTTGCAAATAGTTTTTCATGCTACTAACGAAGGTTTATTTACATAATTTATAACCACATTCTTATTGCACACAACTTGAATTTTAATAGTAGAAACACACACAATTTGCATATCAACAATTCAATCAATTATAGTTCATTTTTCCAATTAAAATTGCATTCTTATTAATCATTTTCATGCATCATTTTTCTAATTAAAACTAGCATGTATTCCTAATTTAGAAATAGGGAAAATTTACCCACCTTATTGAAGAAAGATACAATTAACAACCTCCTAGACGAATGTCCTTGCAACAAGAGTGCTCCTCCTCCTAGACGACGCGCACACAAGCCTCCAAGCACCAAAACCGAGAGCTCCTTGATGGTAGCCGGCCTCTCCTTTCCCCCTTGATGTTGCAAGCACAAACCCACACACTCTCAATCTTTTAACTCACACAATCACTACTAGATAAGGTATTTTAGACTAAAGGTTTGGAGGGATTAATAAGCACAAGAGTAACTAGCCATTGGGGGGGGGGGTATTTATACTAAAAATCAAAGAGAATGGAGGGCTAGGATCAAGTGATTGGTTATAAGATGGAGGGCTAAGATGAAAGTAGGAGTTGCAATAACTACCCACAACCAAGTAACCACCAAGCATGATCACCACAAAAATTTTGATTTTCCCTCCCAAAAGATTACAACCGGCCATGGGAAGTGCATTTGCACGTGTACGTGTAGTGCACGTGCATGCACTTGGTCTTCATTTTAAAAAAATTGTACATTTTATTTATAAAAATAAACTTTAATTTTGTATTCTACATTACAAGTCATATTAAAAAAAACAAATTAACTAATGGGCCAAAATAATTATTATCTATATAATAAAATACAAAGAAAGCTATCAAGTGGCTCTCCTTCAATCCCCCCAAAAATTAAAGGCCCAGATCTAACCTTACAAAACATATTTTCCCTCCAAAAGTTCCCCCAAAATTCAAATTCAAATCTCCCACCCAAAACAACTCCTATATTTTTTTCTTCCCTCCCTCCCTCTTCTATTCAAAAAATTAAAAAAATAAAAATTATAAAAAATTTAAAAAATTTATAAACTAAAAAAATTAAAAATTTGAAAACTTCAAAAATAATTCAAAAAAAAACTAAAAAAATCATATAATATATTTTTTGCTTTATGTTTGCTACTTCAATTAATTTGCTGAATCTCTAAAACTATTTTACATGATCAAATAAGGTGCACCGTTTCGAAAACGTGCCGTAGGCACGTGTCAACCGGCAAACCTAGTAAAATAATAAATTAAATTAACTTTGGGCTTTTAAAAGAAAAGGCTTTTTGTCTAATTGAAAGAAGGCTTTGTGAAAATAATTTAAAAGCACAGATTTAAAAATCCATACCCATCAAAATGGAAATAATCATAACACTTAATTCAACCAAAATATTGCACGTGCACACTACGTGCAAAATAAATAATTTTTCATTAAATGAAAAATCAGGGCATTACAGTCTCTCCCTCCCGCCATCGAGCCTTCTCTCCCCCGAACAGTCATCCCCTCACCCCCCTCGTCGCCCTCGTCCCTACCTTCAACACCGCGCCCGCAACCCATCACCTCCTTCATCCCGTCGACTACACACCCCAGCACCATCGACCACAATCTTCATCCCCTAGTCGATTCCCTCCCTCTGTTTTCAAAACCGAAACAGAGCACGCCAACCCCCTCCAAGCTCCATCGCCCCTAACCACCTAGTCATTCCCTGCTTCGCCCTGTCCTCCACCTGCGTCGTGAACCCACCACCATGCCAACGAGCATCGCCTTTCATGTCCTCGTCAGCCCTCCGACCTCAGCGTAGCACCACCCTGAGCAGTCCCGTTGCCCACCACCATCCTCCAACCTCGCAGTTTCCCCCTCATCACCTTATCTCCTCTTCCTCTATTTTTCATCCGAAACAGAGGAGCACCTCGACCGCCACACTCGCCCTCGACGTCGACCTCCAGTCGCCATCCGCCGCCTGCCTGACGCGCCTCCAGTTGACCGCCCACAAGACCACCCCGCTGTCCTTCCGTCGAGCCAGAGCCGAATTCCCTGCCGCATCGCCATTGCCGGTTGCTGTGATTTGTCACTTCGGCTGTTTGTTGTTGTGGGGGGTGGAGTTTTGTTGTTGGCTATTGTGGGTGTTTGCTGTTTGAGGGCTTAGGGGTTGGCTGTACTTGTTGTTTAGTGTTTGGGAATTAGATTGGTGTTGCACGTAGAGTGCACGTGCTTCTGTGCTCAGTTCGTGTTTCGTCGTTCGGAATTCTCATCCCGTTATTCTTGCATATTCGAATTTACCGTCTAACAGGTAAGTCATTGTCCTCTTGAATTGTTAATTGTATCAAATTCAAGTTTTGTTGAAACTCTTGCAAGTAGATCTCTTGTTATCGTACTATACATTGTTCATCTCTTTCATTGGGTCTATTGAGGGTTTACACGAGCTAACCCCGATATTCTTGACATCGTGCCACTTTTGACTCCAAAGATTGAATCTTTCATGTGTGCATATAGAATTGATAATAGGGTTGTTCATATAATTGTCTCACAAATAAATTATTGTAGATAGAATTGCTAGGTTGTATGTTATTTGATTGATTGATGGTTGATTGATGATAAATTAGTGTATGTATGTGTTCTAATTTTATTTATCATATTTTGACACTTATCATGCTGATTATATAATTTATTGACTATAGAATTGACACCCATCATGTTTAATTAACTTATTTCATGAAAATTACCCAAAACCTGTATATTGCTTGCTAACTGTATCTTGACTGCTAGTTTTGACCCAGTAAATGATCTTAAAATAAATTACTTTCTGAATATGAATTGTAGCCTTATCTTTCTAATTTCCAAAAAATCTTGAATTTCTAAATTCCGAGTTGTGTGGAAAAAGTTATTCTCGTTTTACTACAGCTGTGTTTTTAATTTTATATTCTAAGATTCTTGTACTTTCCATGTTTAAACAGTAAAAAGGCTGATCAAATGATAAAATTTGGTCTGATAATTTTCAGTTTGTTAGAAATCATGTTTAGGAGTCTAGAAAATATTTTTAATGAATTTAATAGTGAGTTTTTGCTGATTCTAAAATTTTAACAATATGACATTGAAATCATGCGTGAACAAGAAATCTGTAAAGAACAATGTGTTTGACCTAGCTATTATTGTCCGGTTTTGAACTTTAAATATGCATTGGAACCGTGTAGAAGTCTAGTTTCTAGAAATTCTGACGGATTCAGTTTTCGAGTTCTAAAACAGCAGGAAATTATGTTTTAGTACAGACTACTTTTGCTGTACAGAATTTCACTTTTCAGTTTTTGGTAGATTAATTAATCCTATATCATTGTATTGCATGAATCGAAGTGTGTATGTTGCACTGCATGATCATAGTGTCTTATTGTATTGCCCTAATTCATGTTATCACCTTATTGTCCCTTTATTGTTATTATTGTTCATCCAATATCTCGAATTGCATATTGTATTGTTGCATTAATAAAATAATTAACAAGCCAGGATTTAAGGAAATGACTTGGGTAGTGAATAATATAGTGACTGTGTCGGCCAGTATTTATCGATTGATTGTGGAGCACTGACTACGGCACCCCAATCTTTCGTGTCGTGAACTTGTGAACTCGTGAACCCATGAACCCGTGAACTCATGAATCAGTGAATCAGTGTATCATTATAATGAATTGTGCAACAATATTGTATCATATTAGTGATTATCGTACCGACACATGATCTATAGAATTTACCACTCAGTCTAAACAAAATTGATTGTATGTATCGAACCTGTAGTATGGGATGTAGTAGTACATGCATTAGTTAGGACTAAAATGCATAATAGACTTAAAGAATTGACACGACATCGACACTGCATATTGTTCCTCATTGTTGCTATCGATATCGAATATTGGCTAAGTGTTATTGTTATTGACTATTGATATTGTTACCGAAAATTGAATCATTGTTACACCATTACATCGATTATCATGATATTGATTATTGTTATTGTCCTATGTTATTGATTCCTATTGATCCATTGATTCATTGTTATATTGTTATTCCATTGTTCCCTGCTTTCTCTACTTGATGTCCATGACTTGCTCTAAGGACAATTTTTCTCCTCTTTTTAGATGAAGTATTACAAGTGTTGATGGAGAATTGCATGATGGATTGGGAGAACAACATTGGTGAAGGAATTGATAGCATCGCCGCTTAATAAATTATTGTTTTGTTATGAAAACTTAATTATCGAACTATTGTTATTTCATTGTATTGTGGGCTTTTGACCCGAATATTTTTATTATTATTTCTAGACATTGATTTATTGTATTTGGATATTTCATATTGTTTATTCCAAGTATTATTGTTCATAAGATTATTATTATTGCCTGCATAATTGTTCTGTATTGATTATATTATTAAGTTGATCGAATAAACAGCTTATGGGTGACGTTAGTCATTTACTGGGCCAATGTCATGTACTCATACTCCATATTTTTGGGAAGCGGAGCATGACAGTGAAGGACTTGGTCGTCCTTCCCTTTGGATCCAGTTGAGTCACTGGATTCTTCTTTGGAGGGCTAACCCTGGTCTTGACTATCTTGGATAGCTCGGAGAATGTCAAGCTTGGACTTTTCCAATTCAGCCCTAGTGATGGGGGCATCTTTCTCTTTGTTCCTCTCAAGAAGCTTTCGACTCTCATGAGTCGGGCTCCTTTTTGCAGTACGCCCCCTGTGAAAGGAGGAATACCTTGATCTCTGTCTTTGAAGAAAGTTGCTTCTCTAGTTTACTTGACAATCTGAGCGGGAGGCCTCAGTTCGGTCGTGCCTCTCATCCAAGCAGATTCGTAGATCAGTTCCTTGTTGCGTGGCGCAGATGATTTGGGGAGATCTCTAGATCCCTGGGGCCTCGTGAAGCCATTGAATCGGTTGAAGCATTATAGACTGAGATATGGTCATGCAGAGGGTGTTGTTCATGACTGCTTTGTTAGGAGCCCCCCGGTGCCTCTCCGTTGACTAGAGCTTGACTAGGCTTTCAGGGCTGTTGTTGAGGAGGAATTAGATCTTTCACAGGAGGAGATGGTTGACAAAGAGAGTTGATGCGATGGATGGAAGCCACCGCTCCGCCTCTTATTCTTAGTGGCATGGTGGTAAGTCAGATTTGTGTAGTTTCTCATAGATGGTTCTAATATGTTGCTGCTTATTTTGGTGTGGGAGCAAACATATAGTGAGTTAATATTTGATGGAAACTTCTAATAATTTGACCTTTGACCGTTGCCGTGAAAAGTGGTTAGAGCTCTTGAGATTAGATCTGGATCGTTGATTGAATACCGTGATCTGAATCCGACTGATGCTAATGCGGTCGATGGACCTACAAAAAGCCTGAAACACCGGGGGTGGCCCCGGTGACAGACCCTCCGATGCTCAAGTCAGAACCAGAAAGAGAAAGTGAGTTTGAGAGAGAAATTGTTAATTGTTGATTACCTTCTGACGGTGGAGGGGAGAGGGTATTTATAGCCCTGAAAAATAGTACATGAGATTGATATGAATCTATTCGATCGACTATGGATTCCTTATCTTCTATTCAGATCTCCTCCTCAAGAGATAAGCTCTCTTGTTTGGGGATATGAAATTTGACTAACAGCCTTCATGGACTGGGTCTCTCTTAGTCAGCCTAATCTGTCCTTTTTTATGGGTTTGAAAGAGGCCCATGTCTTGTAGAGGAGCTTGGAGAAGGTCTGGCCTGTTAAAGAAGCCCGTTATGACTGATCTGCCTGTAGAAGCTTGGAGATTTGTGCTGGAATCGTATGGCCCTGTTTGCTTTGATTTTTACCATTATTGGTACAATATAGAGTTCATGGATAAATTTCACTAAACTGTACTTAGTTTTCACTAATTTGCAGATAACCCAATGCAATTCTTTTTTCTACGGATCACCCTACTATAAGCCAAAAGTTGTTCACGTTTACTATATAGTGTCGAGATCTGTACAAATTAATCTTTTTTGCAGATTTTTCATCCCCCCCCCCCCCCCCCCCCCCAAAATACCTCCTAACTGATTAAAAAGATATTAGAGAGACTTTAATATATAGTTTTCAAAAAAATAGGTTGAGAGAGAGAGAGAGAGAGAGAGAGAGAGAGAGAGAGAGAATATTTCTAATAAATCCATTAATTTTGAAATGCAAATTTTTTAAAAAATGGGCATATATTTTTCTTTTATAGAAACCCTACTGAACTTTACAGGGGTAAAATGGTCATTTTAAGCTAAAATTAACGGCGTCGGTTAAGAGTAGGGTGAACCACCACTACTTTTGGCCTATAGCAGAGTGATCCACCAAAAAAAAAAAAAATTGGTGTAGGATTATCTCGAAATTGATGAAAACAATGTAGAAATTTATACACATGGCAGTAAATTATAATTTTCTTGTATTAAAGTAGGTTTGGACTTTGGATCCTATCAAAGGAATTATCTACAAGTGGATCTTTCGAATCCGAATCCGAACCGTATCCAGCCCTGTATACTGTACCTGACTCATAAATAAATACTAAAAGATAGATATAAATCTAAAATCCTTACTATGCAACTCGGATACTGCATTGAGCCTCCGCCCATCAAATCAATGAACCCTCCAAATCATTATATATGCTAGTAGGGCCAGCCCCTACCTTGAGGCAGGTGAGGCAGCGGCCGCCTCAGGCCCCTGATTTTTTTGTAATTTTGGATTCCTAAATTTGTAATCCTCTAATAAATATATACACGTATTTTGAGCGAAAAAAGTTATATTATAATAATTATTTGGGCCTTTCGCCTTGGGCTCCGGGAACTTGTGGCCGGCCCGGCCCTGTATACTGCTAGTATATAATAACAACAACAACATCAGAAATCAGAAGAAACCTAAAACCCACCTCCAAACTAATCCGAGTTGCGCAGTCATGGAAGGAGAACGTCGTGTAATCCTCGCATCGTTCTTGGACATGACACAGTGTGCTGACGAGCAGACGGCCACGTCTTTTCTTCGGGTTTGTCTACGCTTTTTCTCGACCTCTTTTGCTTCTATTTTCATACGGTTATTTTGCTTTAAACCGATTATGCGATAGATCTTCAATCATGTAAAATATAGATTATTATTTTCTTTAGGTTATGCCATATGATTATTGCTACATCTACATGCATAAAAGATTTCTAGGGATTGTTTAGACTCATTGTTAAATTATTGTTGTTATCTTTATTTGTTTGTAATCAATAAAGAAGAAGAAGAGTACGTAGGTGTATTAATTACTAGTACTATTTTACTCGTAAACGTGGTGTGCATGGTGACCCGAAATCAATCTTCATATGATTGATAAATATTGCGACTATTACCTAATAGGGATTACTTTTTTCTTACTGAAAAGCACCGAATAAGAACGCAAAACAATGAAGGGGAATATAGGAACTTAAGGTAGGAGGGAAATCAATTTGTGCTTTTCGATATTGTGGTCCATGGTTGAGTAGAGTTCAATGAGCCATGCGTTTTGCTATGATTTGACGATAACTTCTGATCTTATAGGGACATGCACTATCGGCTGATATGAAATATATTGACAACTATATATATATATATATGGCATCAAGCCAGATGATTCCCCGATTTGATGTTCATACTTGTGCAACTTTCATTATCTTTCTACCATGACTTTGTAACAGGATGGCTTTCTTTTTATTTTATTTTCCAATGTTTATTTCTTTCCTTTTGTTGGTTATGAGATATCATGGCTGGTTGTAATTAATGAAGCACGGCTCTTAAGCAACATTCACTATTCAGTTGATAATTTTCCACAAAGAACTTTAGATTGATTGATTTGCTACCTCAAAATTTCCCATGATTTCTTGTTCACCCTTTACAATCAGTTTCTGTTAATTCAATGAAGGCTTTCAAACTAACATACACTTTCACTAGAAAAAATAAACCGCAAAAATGTCATTGGTCCAAATAAGTTACTACGTACACGTTTGTAAAGGATTTGTTGAAGTTCACCACACCTATATGCTCTGTAAAGTAGACTTACAAAACATATAATCTATCCCCATTGTTGGAGACTTCACGTGTATGAATATATAGCTGAACAAGGTGTGATTTGCATGCTATCTCTATATAGATCAGGAAGTATTTCCCGATAGTGTATTATTTTCAGATCCACCTTTAAATGAAACAAATATACTTCCATTATGTTGCACCTCCATCTCACGTGCTTAAATATCAAGCATATATGGATAACAGGTTGGAGTGTATCCATATCATATGGGCCTTGGTAAAAAAACCTTAAAATAGAAATTATATTTAAAATTAGGGGAGAACATATGACTTTTGAAATAGCACATTTATAATGTTTGAGGGTCATTTTCTTCATCACTACTTTCTCATGTTGTCAAATGCAACTTGAAGTCACATTAATTCATGTTTTCAAGGTATAGGCAAAGTCACGACATGACACATGATAGAATACCTGGGAACTTCTACATCATTAGGTCTGTTGTGCGGAATACAAATCAAACCAACAATCAAATCAACGCGGAAACAAAGAGAGAACCAGCGAGAGAAAAACAGAAAAGCAAGCAACACAAGAACACAAGATTTACGTGGTTCGGCAAAACGATGCCTACATCCACAAGGGGCGGTTGGGGTTTCTTTACTATGATCTCCAATGAGCAAACAAAGCCTTTACAAGAGATGACGGCTGCAAAATCCGAATAAGGTGTTACAATTTACAAAACCCTAACGGGTGTATTTATAGGGAAACTATTGGGCCTTTCGAATTGGGCCTATTCTGGATCCAAAACCCGCCGACAGTCGACTGGTCTTCATACCAGTCGACTGATTCCTTCGGGACGGTCGACTGACTCCCACATACAGTCAACTGCTACTGCTGTATTCTCAGTCTTCGAAAACTCCTCTCTGGACAGTCGACTGCTCCTCCATCCAGTCGACTGAAGCTCTGAAACTTTCGAACACTGCAGATACCAAATACCAGAATCGAGCCATTATCCTACAATCTCCACCTTGGCGAGATCTTCCAAGTATCCAACAATCTCCACCTTGGTGAAATCTTCCAAGTAGCCCAAGCAATCTCCACAAATACTTCAAAACAACTGCTCATCACCAAATGCAACAAACGAACCCAAACTCCACCTTAGTATGATATCACATACTAAACAAACCAATAGCAAAGTACTATCCCAACTGCCCATGCCAAATTATCAAACATGCAAAATATTAGCCAGGTTCATTCAATGCTTGAACTTGGCTGCCCCAACAGATTTGGTCAACATATCAGCAGGATTATCAGCTGTTCCAATCTTCACCAAATGAATATCACCATCCTTTATCAAATCACGCACAAAGTGATAACGATCATCAATATGTTTGGTCCTCGAATGATGAACTTGGTTCTTCGCTAAATGAATAGCACTCTGACTGTCACAGTGTACCTCCACCTTCTCCCGATGAATTCCCAAGCTCTTCAAAAGTCCATGTATCCAAATGGCTTCCTTCATGGCCTCAGCAACCGCCATGTATTCAGCCTCAGTAGTAGACAACGCTACAGTGGACTGCAAATTTGACCTCCAACTTATAGGTGCTCTAGCCATAGTAAACAAATAGCCTGTAGTAGACCGCCTCTTATCTAGATTACCTGCATAGTCCGAATCAACATAACCTACCAATAACCTGCTAATATTGTCATCCCTTTCAAACTTCAAACCCACATCTGTGGTGCCACTTATGTACCTCAAAATCCATTTTGCCGCTTGCCAATGCTCTTTGCCTGGATCATGCATATATCGACTAACCATACTCACCGCCTGAGAGATGTCTGGTCGAGTACAAACCATAGCATACATCAAACTGTCAACCACACTAGTGTAAGGTACATTAGCCATATACTGTCTCTCTTCATCTGTACTTGGAGACTGAGAAGTACTAATTCTGAAATGAGTGGCTAAGGGTGTACTGACTGGTTTAGTTTTCTCATCTATACCAAACCGTTTCAGCACCTTCAAAAGATATTGCTTCTGTGTCAAACTTACTATGCCCTTTTCCCTGTCTCTAGCTATCTCCATCCCAAGTATCTTCTTGGCTTCACCAAGATCCTTCATCTCGAACTCAGAACTCAACTTATTCTTCAAATTTTGAATCTCCTTAGCATTTTTAGAGGCAATCAACATGTCATCCACATATAATAACAGATATATGAAAGAACCATCCTGCAATTTCCTGAAGTAGACTCAATGATCATACTCACTTCTGGAATATCCCTGCACTCATAAACTGATCAAACCTCAAATACCACTGCCTTGGAGATTGCTTCAACCCATAGAGAGACTTCTTCAACCTGCAAACACAACTTTCCTTCCCAGCTGTCTTAAACCCATCTGGCTGCAACATATAAATTTCTTCATCTAGATCCCCATGTAAGAATGCAGTCTTCACATCCATCTGTGTCAATTCAAGATCAAACTGTACTACCAATGCCAACAAAATCCGAATAGAAGGATGCTTCACAACTGGAGAGAACACTTCATTATAGTCAATACCTTCCTGTTGAGCATACCCCTTTGCAACTAGTCTAGCCTTGAACCGAACACTGCCTTTTGGACCTTCTTTCTTCGTATACACCCACTTGCAACCAATTGCTTTCTTCCCCTTTGGTAGTTGCACTAGATCCCAAGTCTTATTCTTATGAAGAGAGTTCATCTCTTCATCCATAGCAACTTTCCAATCTGCATTTTCTGAACTTCTAGTGGCTTCTTTGAAGTTGGAGGGAACTTCATCATCCACAATGGGAAGAGCAAATGCAACTGTATCTGTAAAACGAGACGGTCGTTTGATATCTCTTCTTTGCCTTCTTACTGCAATTGATTCTACCTGCTGGATAGGAACTTCTTCATCATTCTCAGTATCCACCACATCATCTTCATCTTGGACAGGAACAGGATTTTCAACTGAAAACTTTTCTAACTCCACCTGTTGGAGAACTCTCCTACC
The DNA here is from genome assembly GCA_017893485.1 of Hemerocallis citrina. Lineage (NCBI taxonomy): Eukaryota > Viridiplantae > Streptophyta > Magnoliopsida > Asparagales > Asphodelaceae > Hemerocallis > Hemerocallis citrina. The sequence goes on along the minus strand of CM030363.1, from coordinate 125,514,670 downwards.
AGTCGTCTGGTTATTGCCAACAGTCGACTGTCCCGAGCTCCCACTCTTCTGCTGTTCTAGACCACCAGTCAACTGCTCCTGTACATCAGTCGACTGTCCCGAGATTCTGCTACTCACCTGTTGGAGAACTGTCCCACTCTTCTGCTGCTCACCAGTCGACTGTCCCATACCACCAGTCGACTGTCCCGAGCTAATCATGCTGGTCTCATCAAAAGTCACATCTCTGCTGATTACTAACTTCTTTTGTTCTGGACACCACAACCTGTAACCTTTGACACCAGTACTAAAACCAACAAATATAGCCTTTTTGGCTCTTGCATCAAGTTTAGTTTCAGTTACATGAAAATAAGCAGGACAACCAAATATATGCAAAAAACTATAATCAGATGCAGGTTTACCACTCCATACCTCAATAGGCGTCTTGCCTTCAAGTGCTGCTGATGGTAAATGGTTGACAATGTGGCTTGCATATATAACAGCTTCTGCCCAAAATGTCTTCTTCAATCCAGACTGTGCTAACATACATCTCACCTTCTCAAGTAAGGTTCTGTTCATCCTTTCTGCAACCCCATTTTGCTGTGGAGTCTTCCTAACTATGAAGTGCCTCTGGATCCCTTCATCTTCACACAACTTCAGAAACGGATCGTTCTTGTATTCCCCTCCATTATCTGACCTCAGAACCTTAATCTTCCTACCAGTCTGATTTTCAACTTTCTTCTTCCAACTTGTGAACAATGTCAAAACTTCATCTTTGTGCTTCATGGTATATACCCAAACTCGTCTGGAGTAATCATCAACAAAAGTAACAAACCAGTGTCTTCCACTCATAGAAGGTGTCTGAGTAGGGCCCCAAACATCTGTGTGCACATAATCGAGGATACCCTTTGTCTGATGTACAGCTGTACCAAATTTCACCCTAGTTTGCTTACCCAAAACACAATGTTCACAAAATTCCAACTTGCACCCTTTAGCATCTTTAAGCAACCCTTGCTTCACAAGCCCCTGCAAGGCCTTTTCTCCTGCATGCCCGAGTCGCATATGCCACAACCTAGTAGAGTCGGGAACAACCTGTTTAGGCCTTTCAGTTACACTGGCAGCCTCACCCAAATATGTTTTTCCCTGCAAGAAAAACAAGTTCCTTTTTCTTTGCCCTTTCATCACCACGAGTGATCCGCTAGTCACCTTCAGAATGCCACCTTCACTAGCAAATTTCAATCCACTGGCCTCCAAAGCACCTAGTGAAATCAGATTCTTTTTCAAATCTGGAACATACCATACATCTGAAAGCTCCCTAATAAGACCATCGTGCATTAGCAATTCAATCTTCCCGATTCCTACCTTCTTACAAGGTGCATCATTTCCCATCAAAACTACACCACCATCCATATACTCCAAAGAAGTAAACCACTCATTTTTCCAAGACATATGATAGGAGGCTGCTGTATCAAGAAACCATACTTCTTGATAAAGTGAGGGACTAGAAGCAAGTGCAAAAGAAAAATCCTCGCCACTTTCTAAATTATCAACAGTCACATTTGCAGTCGAATTTCCCTTATTTCGTAGCTTTGGACAATCCTTTTTCCAATGCCCCCTTTCATGACAGAAAGCACATTCATCTTTGGCCGGTATTTTCCTGTCCTTCGAAACTCCTCTCGATTTGGAACGAGATTTGTTTCCCTTTTTCCCAGATTTGGACTCAGATCTGGTCTCAGTCCTGCCCCTTACAATTAAAGCTTCAGAAGTTTCTCTATCAACCATTTTATCCCTTCTCCTAGTTTCATTATTCAACAGAGCATTTGCAACATCTTCATATTTCACAGATCTTTTCCATATAATAAAGTAGTTGCTAAATGATCATAACTTTCAGGTAATGAATTCAACAGAATTAGGGCTTTATCCTCATCCTTAATTTGCTCATCCAAATTTAACAAATCAGCCAATAATTTATTAAATGATTCAACATGAGCATTCATAGACATACCTTCCGTATAGGTGAAGCGAAAAAGTCTCTTCTTCAAATACAGCCGATTCTCCAAACTTTTCCTCATGTATTTGTCTTCGAGTTTCTTCCACAACACCGCAGCGATGGTATCCCTCATCAAATCATACTTCTGAGCCTTCTCAATAAAGAGCCGAATAGTCCCACACGCAACTCGATTCAACTTCTTCCAATCTGCTTCGGACATATCCTTTGGTTTTTCGACTTCCAAAGCAACATCTTGTTCTTGTTGAACAAGAACATCCAACACCTCACATTGCCATATCCCGAAATTGTTTGTCCCATCAAATTTTTCAACTTCAAATTTTGCGTTGTGAATCGTTGTTCTTGACGAACTTGATCCCACAACATCCTTGGTTGCATCTGCATCACCCGCCATCTCCCTCTAGGTCGAACCAATAGCTCTGATACCACTTGTTGTGCGGAATACAAATCAAACCAACAATCAAACCAACGCGGAAACAAAGAGAGAACCAGCGAGAGAAAAACAGAAAAGCAAGCAACACAAGAACACAAGATTTACGTGGTTCGGCAAAACGATGCCTACATCCACAAGGGGCGGTTGGGGTTTCTTTACTATGATCTCCAATGAGCAAACAAAGCCTTTACAAGAGATGACGGCTGCAAAATCCGAATAAGGTGTTACAATTTACAAAACCCTAACGGGTGTATTTATAGGGAAACTATTGGGCCTTTCGAATTGGGCCTATTCTGGATCCAAAACCCGCCGACAGTCGACTGGTCTTCATACCAGTCGACTGATTCCTTCGGGACGGTCGACTGACTCCCACATACAGTCGACTGCTACTGCTGTATTCTCAGTCTTCGAAAACTCCTCTCTGGACAGTCGACTGCTCCTCCATCCAGTCGACTGAAGTTCTGAAACTTTCGAACACTGCAGATACCAAATACCAGAATCGAGCCATTATCCTACAAGGTCTAGATTTCACGATTTTGTCAATTTTTTTGTTGAAAATGATCATCTTAAGCATGAATTATTTTCCGCTCAAGGATTTTATTTCATTTTAAAGTTTTGTTAAGTGGGTTTTACAGACAAAGAATTGGAGATTGGAGGAAGCACTGAACATGTTTTTCGAAGGGACCTCACCCTTCTTTGAACCAACGAGGGCTAGCGAAGGTACCTCGACCGTGGCCTTTGTTGAACCTACGTATGTGACAAAGGATTCTTTTGTATGATGTTTTCGAGTATATATATGAGTTTTGACATGAAAATACACAGTAATTTGTTTGTGATTTTATTCATGATTCTCACTGTTCTATCAGGGGATGGGACTGCGATGAGCACAGCTTTGCTTCTTCAAGGTATGCATTTAACTTCTATTTACAATTATTTATAATTTGTAAGCTACTGTCAAAAGTTGAAGCGAATTTATTATGTACTACTTTGAAAAAGACAATATTCCTTTTGTTGCAATAATTTGCTCTGTTCTTCCTTTCCATTTTATATGGCGTTCCAATTAAGGAATCAGCAAAATAAAAGGCCTAATATTGTTTCATAACATGTTCATTTATGCTATATATATAGCAGAACACTCTCATGTAGCCATCGTGGTTGAGCCTAAGGAACTCAAAAAAAAAAAAATAAATAAATAAATAATTGGTATTTGTATAAATTAGACACCAAAATGTTGGAAGAAGGAAAGTGAAGAACTAAGGAGAAATGAGGAGAAACACTTGAAAGAGAGAAAGCAGTTTCTTTAATTTCTTCCATCAAAGGGAAGATTGTCTTTATGATAATGTTCGGAGTTTCAGACCTATACCTTATTTGTCTAGCAAGAAACTAAAAAATGAAACTCTTCATTTAAAGTGATATTAGATCTTTTTCTCGAGCTCCTAGAATATTACTTTACAAATCTTTTCGGATCTCAATCATATTAGGGAATCCAATTGATTCTTCTGCATCATTTACTGTGGCAATTGATATAAATGTTTTAGTTCAATAAATCCAGTAGGTTTGGAAAGAAATGAAGTGTTGACATAAAGAATCTGTCAGTTTACTTTCTGCTTATGTTTCTGAATTATTGTCTATATGTTGATGCATGACATGCCTTTCTTGAATGTTTAAATGCCTGCCTCTCTTTTATTCTGTACTAGTTGAACTAATTTCCCATTCTCTCTCTTGTAATTTCCAGGCGAGACTCTCAGCTAGGGGAAGACTCTGTCTGGGGATCATATGAAACCGAGGAATCACCGTCAAATGGGCCCGGGAACAATCTTGCATCCCTATATCGCCTTCCTCGTTCCTTGATGTACCAAGGTTCATTTTATGAGGTATTTAACAATTAGAATTGTCTTTACTTTGATCGTTTTATCATCTGGTTGATTATTTGGTCATGTAAATTTTCTTTATGAGTTTTTGCTTTTAAATTATTTTGCAACATTATTATTGGACAGATGTAAGAAAATACTAACTTGCGAAGGCTCCCTTGATAGGATGGCCAAATTTTACACCAGGATCTCATCATAGTAACTTTTGAACTAACCTGGTAATCGAAACATAGATAAAACTAGGACTTGCTGTCATTACTAGTCATACCGGTCACAGTATTCCGCACGCCATGAAGATTGGCGTGTACAAAATTTCAAGTGTTTTGGTGACTACTAGCCTATGCATCAAGCAGTTCAAAAAAAATCATATTAATCATGAACATATATCAGAAAATTTACTTGAACTGCTTGATGTGTAGGCTAGAGATTTCCAAATCATTTGAAATTTTGTATACACCATCTTCATGACGTGAGAGTAACATGAAACAGTGCGATCTAAATTTGGATTCAACTTGTTCATCTCTTAATAAATGAATGGATCTCACTATCTAATATTATCATTATTATATATCTGGTGGGATTGATGATTCTCCCTGATTCTTGGATTGTTTTCCTGTTTCAGGCATGCTATTGAAGTTCTGGTAATCATTTTTTCAACTTTACATATAGCAATAGGAAACCGAAAATATTTTAAGTAGGTGAAGATACCTTTGTTAAAGCATCAGTTTTTTCTTAGATGCTACAACTTATAGGTTTCAAATCACACAACGTTAAATTAACTTCTTACATGAAGTCAGTTGTGCTTTTCTTTTACTCAAAAGTGAATTATTTAGAAGACAGTGAGATCCTTATGGGAAATGTGTAAATCAACTGCCATGTATATATTACTTAATATAAGATTGATGTTGAAAACTATGTTCTTATCTGTTTAAGAAAAGGTTACCTGCATAATAATGTGAATACTCACCTGATCAAAATGAAATTAAAGAAAATTCAAAATATTAAGATTTGTGGATGTTATCTTTTCCTGAATATTCACATCCTAATGTAACTGCCTTTTATATGTATTTTCAGGCAAAAGAGGAGGCTTCTTTTCATAATAAGTGGCTAATAGTTAATCTGCAGTCAGCTAAAGAATTTGCGTCATCCATGGTAACACTTTATGAACATTTTGATATTACTTGGCCTAGTTGATGAGTAGATACTAATGGGTATCTTTTCTGCAGCTTAACAGGGATACATGGTCAAATGAAACTGTGCAACAAACAATCAGCACTAATTTCACTTTCTGGCAGGTAATATATTGTATTATTTACTAATACATTCATATGACTTTGAAGTGTACTTTGTTTACTTCTCCTTCAAAGATGCATAGCCCTCAAAGTCACAGTAGTATTAACACAATCCACAATGTATATCAGTATGTGGATACAATTACCCTTTCAAATACCGGGTTCTTGTGCATATTTTTTTAAGTAGATGTTTTGAGCAGCTTGTTAGCTTTGGTCCCATCACTGAAATTTCCTATGTGGACAATGTGGTTTGTTTGAGTTTCCAATATGTGTTTCATTATCAGTTTCTCAAAGAGGGTATAGAGTTACGAACAGAGCTAATCTTGCTGACAATTTAGCAGAGTAATCTTGCAAACTTTACATAGTTGATGTAGTGTAAGTAAGAGGATGCAAAGCGATTGAGAACTTCTTCACATTCTTTGCCAGGAATCTAAGAACTTATATTATCATTAATAATAATAATCAACGATTAATATATTGTGAAATTGAAGAGGATGTCATGCATTATATTAGTCCACAGGTTAAGTATTTTTGCAGTACAAGGTGGCCATAGGATATCACTCTTTTGAATAAATGGTCAAAACTCTAAATCAACAACCACGGCCAAGAGATTGCTAGCCACAACTCTACATCAGAATACCAGATACTAAATCAACAGCATCACTCTGAAATTTACATATAAACAACTTAGACCTTTTAATAGAATCACCTTTTTAACTACAACAAAAATTGAAATTAAAAAAAAAAATTCAAAAAAAAAAAAGCCATTGTAAGAGCATTCATAGTCGTAAAAGCTAAGAATGCATAAATGCATATATAGAAATTGCAATTTGTGGGTTCGCTGCAGTTATGAAAAGCAAAAAAATAGCAAAGTTGAGAAAAAATTGAACGGACGAAACATCATGTTTTGTTCGATCCAAATTTCGGAATATTTTAATTTTTTTTGTATTTTATATTATTTTTTATTAATTTTTTAGAATAAAAAAAAAAGCAAAAGTCGACGGTTTGTTCGTGACCTTGCTATAGCAACTTGTCCCATTTAATCACTAATTAGTGATTAAGTATATAGCTAAACCTAATTATCTAACTTATCTAACTAATTTTGTTGACCCATAGAAAATTATATGAGTCAACTAATAATCCATATGAAATCCAATGGTCTCAATCAATAAACCATTGAAAATCATATACAATCCAACCCATAGAATCCCAGAAATTCCCAAAATTTTGAAAAAAAACCACTGGACGAAACATCATTCGGCCGTGTGTTTTTTCTTTTTCTGGTTTTTTTAATTAGAAAAAATCGAATTTCGTCGGACGATCTCAAAAATTTATTATAAAATAATTGGGACGAAACATGATGTTTCGTCCGATGCATAAAAATATTATAAAATATTTACAATATGCATATAGCTATATCCATATGCATATTTGCCTATTTACGGTAGCCGAAATGTCAAAAAATGCATTTTTGCCTAACGAGAGTGCAGAGCATTTTTGGTGAAATAATGCATTTTATGCATAATTGCCTAACGACTGTGGATGCTCTAACCATAGGAAGGACTGTGCATTTTACTACAGACAGATGTCTACTCCGGTCAAGGGACCATTGACACATGCATGTATGTTGTAAGAGTAAAATATAAAATGAGGGACTTGGTAATAAACAAAACCTAAGTTAGATGACTTCTATGAACCATAATATTTGAGAGGAATTTTTCTACCTATTTACCAGGAATAGATGGAAAGACCCAGCTTATATTCTCCCAAAAGAAAAGAAATAAATAACTGCCAGACATATAGTAATGTTAGAAGTTAGAACTTAGAACATATAATATATATATATGCTAGTATTTTGGGATTTGGATTAAAATGGTTATTTACAAACTGAAATCAGAGGAAACTGAATAGTATTTACACAAGAAGTTGTTTGTGATGTTGTTTTTTGCCTTCTTTATGCAATTGCATTTTATGACTTCGACCCATTTATCATATTATAATAATTATGATGCTTACAATATTTGGTCCTTACAGTTTACATAGTAATATCATACTGTTTTTATAAGTAAACTCTCTTTAATTTGATTTCTTATGGAATTTTTGTTGGCTGTTTGTTATCAAAACCCAAGATTCCCTCTTTTCTTTTTAGTCCCACATCGGTTGGTGACTATGTCATGTGAGTGTATATAATACAAGCCACTCTTTATCCCCTTGTAGTCTAGTGTGGTGTGGAGAGAACCCGTGGGCCACACGCGCGCGCGGCCGCCGCCCGGCCACGAATGCCGATCCGAAATTGCTCTTCGGGTTGAGATCCAAAACTTATTTTTGCTGTTTATTTCTTTTTCTTTGACTAATTCTTCATGAACGTTGGATCAGTTTCTCAGATCCGAAAAAGATGTCTTCTTTTTCTCCCAACGTTCACACGTTCATGTATCTATAAATCCGTTTTTATTTCTTTTGTTTTCGACAGATCAACAAGAAAATTAGGGACAATTTAAACAACAATCTAAAAGTTGACACGTACTGTTAATCTGACTAGTTTATCATATATTGTTAACTAAGAACAGTCATCTTGTTAATCTGCTCAGTTTAGCATAAATTGTTAATTAACAACAGCCATATTGTTAATCTGACTAGTTTACCATATCTTGTTAATTAAGATAGTCATATTGTTATTCTGATTAATTAAAGATAGTCATATTGTTAATCTGATTAATTAAGAATAGTCGTATTGTTGATCTGATTAATTAAGAACAGCCGTATTGTTAATCTTATTAGTTTATCATATCTTGTTAATTAAGAACGGCCTGATTGTTAATCAGATTAAATTAGTATTTATTGGTAATTAGCACATACATACTGTCAATCTGGTTAGTTACCACATTTAAACAAAATTGCCTTTTATTAATCTGTCAATTAAGCACATACATATTGATTAACTGATTAATTAGCACATATAAACATAATTGCTTATTGGTAATCTGTTAATTTAGTACATTCTGTTAATTCACTTCATTATTAAATATTGTAAGGGCTAAATAAATAAATAAATTATTAGTGAAATCCGAAGCTTTAATACTATCTTCGTTAATCACAATTTCGAGACAGATAATTAAATTTTGTTGCATCACTATAGATTTCCACACTGTAGAATATCTATAGCTTTAAAATCCTTACATTATTAATTTATTGTTAAATCACAAAATTTGTTGGCACGAATTTGTGTTGTTAGATTCACTTTAATATTCTCAAAGTCTTAGAATATTCCTTGCTGTACATTTGTTTTATCAGCTTGCAATTTGCTAGTATAATTAAGTGTATTGTTGTATTGTGAATAGCATTACTACCTTCATAACAATATCAAGACTTCTATTAGCTGTGGTGCTAGATATTTCTTAGTATCCGTTAAACATTTAGATAAAGGAATAGTTATTGATTTTGCAAATTCCTTAAAAGAAATCTAAAGGTCTTAAAAGGAAAGATAAATTTGGGAACAAGCATAAAGGGTCCTTCTGTCAACCGGGTGTAAACAGCCCTAAGCGACACGGTATTTAAGCGTCTTCGGACCACCGCTAGCTGGGAACCGACTCCTACAGCTAACCCAAGTTAATCAGAACTTTGATAGACTAAAGATTTGTTTAGGTTGATTAGAAAAATCATTAAACTATTTTTGCTGTTTATTTCTTTTTCTTTGACTAATTCTTCATGAACGTTGGATCAGTTTCTCAGATCCGAAAAAGATGTCTTCTTTTTCTCCCAACGTTCACACGTTCTTGTATCTATAAATCCGTTTTTATTTCTTTTGTTTTCGACAGATCAACAAGAAAATTAGGGACAATTTAAACAACAATCTAAGAGTTGACACGTACTGTTAATCTGACTAGTTTATCATATATTGTTAACTAAGAACAGTCATCTTGTTAATCTGCTCAGTTTAGCATAAATTGTTAATTAACAACAGCCATATTGTTAATCTGACTAGTTTACCATATCTTGTTAATTAAGATAGTCATATTGTTATTCTGATTAATTAAAGATAGTCATATTGTTAATCTGATTAATTAAGAATAGTCGTATTGTTGATCTGATTAATTAAGAACAGCCGTATTGTTAATCTTATTAGTTTATCATATCTTGTTAATTAAGAACGGCCTGATTGTTAATCAGATTAAATTAGTATTTATTGGTAATTAGCACATACATACTGTCAATCTGGTTAGTTACCACATTTAAACAAAATTGCCTTTTATAATTAATCTGTCAATTAAGCACATACATATTGATTAACTGATTAATTAGCACATATAAACATAATTGCTTATTGGTAATCTGTTAATTTAGTACATTCTGTTAATTCACTTCATTATTAAATATTGTAAGGGCTAAATAAATAAATAAATTATTAGTGAAATCCGAAGCTTTAATACTATCTTCGTTAATCACAATTTCGAGACAGATAATTAAATTTTGTTGCATCACTATAGATTTCCACACTATAGAATATCTATAGCTTTAAAATCCTTACATTATTAATTTATTGTTAAATCACAAAATTTGTTGGCACGAATTTGTGTTGTTAGATTCACTTTAATATTCTCAAAGTCTTAGAATATTCCTTGCTGTACATTTGTTTTATCAGCTTGCAATTTGCTAGTATAATTAAGTGTATTGTTGTATTGTGAATAGCATTACTACCTTCATAACAATATCAAGACTTCTATTAGCTGTGGTGCTAGATATTTCTTAGTATCCGTTAAACATTTAGATAAAGGAATAGTTATTGATTTTGCAAATTCCTTAAAAGAAATCTAAAGGTCTTAAAAGGAAAGATAAATTTGGGAACAAGCCTAAAGGGTCCTTCTGTCAACCGGGTGTAAACAGCCCTAAGCGACACGGTATTTAAGCGTCTTCGGACCACCGCTAGCTGGGAACTGACTCCTACAGCTAACCCAAGTTAATCAGAACTTTGATAGACTAAAGATTTGTTTAGGTTGATTAGCAAAATCATTAAACTATTGTCTAGAACCCGCGATACCTTTATTGAGTAGCTACAGTATTATTTCTGCAGCCTCTAGACTGTTATACTTCTAAATCATGACTGGGAAAGACGAGACCGCTTCTGCAAAGCCGGCCAAGTTTGATGGCACCCACTTTAAAAGGTGGCAGAGTCAGATGAAATTCTAGCTCACCACCTTAGGACTCCTGTCTGCAATTGATGGATCCACACCCAACACGACTGAGTCTGACAAATTTGAGTCCACCAAAGAAGTTTCTGAATCCACCTTTTCATCTCAAACTCCTAAGGAATCCGCTAGTTCCCAAAAACCAAAAACCCCTAAGGATATAGACTTCCACTGTTTTCATCGAATCCTAAGCGCCTTATCTGACTCCCTTTATGACATATTCTTTGAATATAAAAATGCTAAAGAACTTTGGGATGCTTTAGACGATGAATATGGTTGTGATGATGCTGGAATTGAAAGATTCAATTCTTCAGCTTTCAATAGGTATTTCATGGTAGATAACAAACCGATGAATGACCAAATCCATCAATTCCAAGAATATGTGAGGCATATTCAAGCAAAAGGAACAACCTTTTCTACTGAATATAAGATAGCTTGCCTAATAGACAAACTCCCTCCTTCTTGGTCTGATGTCAAGAAGGAACTCACTCATACTCAAGGTGAGCTTACATTTGCTCAAGTCCTAAAGAAGAGTAGAACTGAAGAACAACTTAGGCTTAGGTCAAACCCTAAAAATGAGTCTAAAGCAAAGGTGAACCTTGTAGTGTCAAACCAAGGCAAATCCAAACCTAATAATCCTCACAAACCTAAGAAAACCTTCTTCAAGAAAAAGAACTTTCAGCCTCATCACCAGAATCACCAAAACCACCAAAACCGCCAACACCAGCAAAACCGCAGGACTAGAAACTTCGGTCAGACTCAGGACCAACAAAAGTTTTGTTTGGTGTATGGAAGAACAAATCATCTATCCTTCAATTGCTTTCATAGGAAGAAGGAACCAATGAAGACTCCTTATAAGGGAAAAGGCTCTACTAAACCAGAAGCCAACATGATTCTAAATGGATCTTCTAGTTCCTTCAGGTCAGTGTCTTTCCGACCATCTGTTAATATTTCTTACCATTCTGATGACTGGTGGTTGGATTCTGGAGCTAATGTTCATGTTTCATTTGATCGCTCCTGTTTTTCAAACTATCAGGAATCATGTGGAGGAGGCATAACCCTAGGAGATGGATCAACGGCACAGATTGTAGGGAGAGGAAGAATAGACCTGAAGATGACATCAGGGAAAAATCTAGCTCTTCATGATGTACTTCATGTGCCGTCAGTTAGGAGAAACTTAGTTAGTGGTTCCCTTCTTGTAGCGTCAGGTTTCAAAATTGTAATGGAAGCAAATAAAATTGTATTTTCTAAGAATGAATCTTTTATTGGGAAAGGATATGTAAAGGATGGTCTTTTCATTCTCAGCACTATAAATAAAATATCTGATCCTTCTCCTGTTGTTTCAAATATAGAATCTTCCAATGTTTGGCATGGTAGACTAGGTCATGTGAATCTGGGTTCTCTTAAAAGGATGATGAACTTAGATCTTATTCCCTACTCTCCTGTAGCTAGGATTGCCTCTATTAGAACTCTTCTAGCTTTAGCATCCATTCATGACTTGATAATTCATCAAATGGATGTAAAGACAGCCTTTTTGAATGGAGACCTAGAGGAAGAAATCTACATGGAGCAACCTGAAGGTTTTATTGCTAAGGGTCAAGAAAAGAAAGTTTGCAGGTTAGTAAAATCTCTTTATGGCCTAAAGCAAGCTCCCAAGCAATGGCACAGCAAATTTGATAAAGTTATTTTAGAATATGGCTTCTTACCAAATGAGTATGATAAATGTATATACTCTAAAAATACTGATGGAAGTTGTGTCATTATATGCTTGTATGTAGATGACATCCTTATTCTAGGATCAACACTTGAGTTAATAAATAATACTAAAGATTATTTATCTAGCATGTTTGATATGAAAGACCTAGGAGTAGCTAACCTGATTCTAGGAATGCAAGTATCCAAATCCAAGGAGGGTTATACTCTCTCCCTAGTACATTCTATTGAGAAAATGCTAAGAAAATTTGAGTACTTTGATAAGACACCTGCTCGTACTCCTTTTGACAGTAGTATCATTCTCAAGAAGAATGATGGTTCACCTGTGGAACAACATAGATACTCTCAAATGATAGGTTCTCTTATGTATATATCAAATAGAACTAGACCTGATATTGCATTTGCTGTTGGAAGACTTAGTAGATATACTAGTAACCCAAACCAGTCACATTGGTCAGCATTAGAAAGAGTATTTAGATATCTTAAGGATACTATAGATTACAAACTTCATTATTCTAGACACCCTGATATCATAGAAGGTTACTCAGATGCAAACTGGGTAACTGACTCACATGATGTGAAATCCACAACTGGATATGTCTTTACCTTAGGAGGTGCTGCAATCTTCTGGGGTTCATGTAAACAAACCATCATAGCTAGAAGTACTATGGATTCTGAAATGATAGCTTTGGATACTACTTGTACAGAAGCTGAATGGCTAAGAAATTTGATTATGCATATACCTGTTACTAATGTTCCTGTTCCTCCTATTTCCATAAACTGTGATAATAAATCTGTTATAGAACTACTAAAGCATGATTCTGTGAATGCTAAGATGAACAGGCACTTGCAGCTGCGCTTCAAGTCAATCAAGAGCCTATTAGGCAAATATGTGGTTCTTGACTATATAAAGTCAGAAAAGAACCTTGCAGACCACTTAACAAAGGGTCTGTCTAGGACGTTGATCCTAGAATCATCGAGGGAGATGGGGTTAAGCCCATAAGTAAGTCACCAGCAGTGGCAACCCAACCGAGTCTGACTGGAGATCCCAAGAAGCCGGTTCAATGGGTAGAAACAAGCTGGACTTCGGTGACTATTATGGAACACTGACTCAGAGATTAAATTCTCATAAATTAATGCCCAGGTGGCTGTACGAGGTTGTACAATGATATCCCATCCCTATGGTGACAGTGTTCCTGTGTGATCTGGTTAGGATGAGTTCTAAACTCTTAATAGGTCCAAACATTATTATGTAGGGTTGACTCCGATCACCAACCCTTTGAGGACTTACCTATATGAGAGGTCGTGAAGGCCGCGACTATGGGACAGGGCGATCCCAGACAACTCTCATGAATATGGAAAAGTGCGCATGGCCATTCAAAGGCGCCACCCGATAGACCCAAGAACCTCTAGCGTACTATGTGTGCTATTTTCTGAATCTGAGTCAAGAAGTCTGATTCAAGGCGTAGTCCATCAAGCACTTCTTCAGACAAAGACAATAGTCACTACGTGAGATTCAAGGCTGTAGTCCATCTCATCTATGCATAGTATACTCTTGTCCAGAACTTCTATATCATTACTCTTTTGTTATCACTGCCTTTGAATCTTGGTTTTGGGGGGGGGGATTGTTGGCTGTTTGTTATCAAAACCCAAGATTCCCTCTTTTCTTTTTAGTCCCACATCGGTTGGTGACTATGTCATGTGAGTGTATATAATACAAGCCACTCTTTATCCCCTTGTAGTCTAGTGTGGTGTGGAGAGAACCCGTGGGCCACACGCGCGCGCCGCCGCCGCCGCCCGGCCCGGTTCGGTTCGGCGCGCGTAGTGGGCACGGGTGTGCGCGCCCGCATCTGCGGACACGAATGCCGATCCGAAATTGCTCTTTGGGTTCGGGTTGAGATCCAAAACTTAATTTTGCTGTTTATTTCTTTTCCTTTGACTAATTCTTCATGAACGTTGGATCAGTTTCTCAGATCCGAAAAAGATGTCTTCTTTTTCTCCCAACGTTCATACGTTCATGTATCTATAAATCCGTTTTTATTTCTTTTGTTTTCGACAGATTAACAAGAAAATTAGGGACAATTTAAACAACAATTTTTATTTTAATCTCTTACATTCTTGTATAGGTTTATAATGACAAGGAAGAGGGTATGAAGGTTTGTGCCTACTATAAGCTGGTCTCATTACCAGCGGTTCTCATTATTGACCCAATAACAGGGCATAAAATGAATGCGTGGAAAGGCATGTTACAGGCAGAGGACTTGTTGGAGGTAATATAAAGAAAACTTTTGCAAATATACCTTCAACTTGCATGATGGTTCCTTTTGTTAGTATTTTTTTCGTGAGCGAATTTTTGTTTGTCTTTGTATTGATATAATAATGTATAATTTTAGGCTCTGCTCCCTTATATGGAAAGAGGTCCAAAGGAGTGTATCGCTTGTCTTCGCAAGCATTCAAGAGAAGTTGGGACAACGTATACCAATATAACAGGTATTGTATACATACTATTGTGCATTTCGACATATTAGCATTCATACGCAGTGCATTACTACCCAAATGTGGTTACTGTTACTAACTATTAATTCATACTAAATAATCCAGCATCGCTGGTTCTACTTACAGTATAAATTTTATTGCTATTCAGTGAAAACCTAGTAGGAGAGATATTCCTTTTTTTTGCTTCTTTTAACTCTTCCCTGTTTTCCAATTTGAGCGTCTACTTCGATTTGAAACCGAGACACATTAAGGTATGTTATTTTTATTAGACAGATGTCATGAAAATGGCAATATTGGCATTGAGAAATATTAAGAGTACTAATAGTAACTAGAGTATACTATAATCTTATTATGGAGTTGTCTTTGTGATTGTATCATGATTCAGACATTCTTACAGATTCATAATTAATATTACCATTTTGAAATGTACAAAGCTAGGTCTAAAATTGCATCTATTTTTCTCAGGTTTGGAAGTTAGAGTAAGTCATGTATAAGTCCTTATACTTACCGAAGAACCAAAATATTATCTTGTACTCCAACATCTTTCATCTTTTGGTTTTTCAGCACCAAACAATTAATGGTTGAATCTAGGAGGCTTGTAACTATTTTTTGGGGGTCTTGGTATGATAGTATACCCCATATGCATAACATGTCCCTTGAAGGAAGTTTAAAATAGCTTCGAATAACGCATCCATTTTATTTTTTATTTTTTGAGGGAAAAAAATACCGCGTCCAGATTGACCATCTTGTTTCATTAAAGCTATGATATGGCCAATTTCCACAATGACTTGGCTAAAACAGTCCCATGTCACATACTACTTTCTTTCTTCCTCGTCTTACGTGAAAGAGAGCTTCAGACTTCAGTTTATTGTCTTTCTTAAAAATCATATTAGGATTGTTTAATAATTGCAGCTACTAGATGCTGTTTACTTGAGTGGGCTACCTGCCATACTTGTCAAACATATTTATGTAACCGTTCACTCTGCTGCTTGAGATGGTATTTAATGTTCACTTGGAACCAACTTGCTGAAATTTGTAAGTCTTAACAAAAACGAATTCACGCTTATCAACTATGTCCCTTTCACAAATTGATGCTCTATAGTGTTTCTCTGTGCATCGAGATTTCAAACGATTGTTCCAAGTTATTTAGTTTGGATGTCTGGTAATTTGCTTCACAATTACATCTCTCATATCAGTTATGTTCACTGTAGATAAAAAGAATGAAGCCAAGGGTGGAAATGCAGTGGATGGTGATGGAGTGACGGAGCCAGAATACGAAGAACATAGTATTAGTATAGATGACAACAATGACGATGGACTGACAGAGTCAGAATGTAATGAAGATGGTACAGAAGTTGATGATGGTGAAGAAGAAGAATTTCAAGATAGTATCCTATCCTTTGGCAGTGAAGCGTATCCTCCTCTGGCAGAAGAACCAGAGGGAAGCAAGGAAATTCTTTGTAGAGTTGGAATTCGTCTACCGGAAGGACGAAGAATACAGAGAAACTTCCTCCGTACTGATACAGTGAAGGTACTGGAAAACAATTCTCCCCTTACTTTTTACTATTATTTTTTTAATTTTTTTTTCTTTTCTTTTCTTTTCTTTTCAGGGCAGTTATATTCTTTGTATTAACCATGCTATATTTATATTAACCATTCTGGAAAACAATTCTCCAAACAATGCTATATTTATATTAACCATGGTTATTGTGATATGCAGTTACTTTGGTCCTTCTGCTGCTCTCAGTTAGAGGAAAAGGAGAAGAAGATGGCATTTGTTCATGCAATTCCTGGCGTCGCAACGAATAAACTGCTTTACACAAGCAATTTGACCTTCGAGGAGGCAGACTTGTCTAATTCGGTTTTGACACTAATGTGGTTGTAGAAGGTTGTGATATAATTACTGGTCCTTTAGGCATTACGCTTTGATTTAATCAAATTGGTAATTTTTTCCCCCTTTTTTGTAATTCAGTGGATAGTGTTGAGAATAGTGTTTACCGATAGAAATGTCTGCTTTTTTGTCTACTTTGTGAGTTTCCCTTGAAGGAGGCCTCAGATTTTTTAATGCCGTCAATGATTAAAGACATATCTCGGTAGATTATGAAACTGTGAATTTTTTTCCCAAGTGAAAACCAGTGAATGAAAGGTAATATAATTTTTTTTTTTTGAGGTTAGGTAATATAATTTTACCCACCATAGTTGCTTGATTTCACAAACCGGGTGTTGCTGCTTATTTCTGTGTCAGAGCAACCAGATGATATGGATTCTTCGGAGAAATAATCAAGACTTGATCTTTTGACTTTCAACGGTGATGACTGTCTTTGACTGCGATTGACTTGACTATCTGACTCTTTTGCGCCGTATGATTCGATTTTTGTGCTAAAGATCACCTCTGCGGTCCTGCATAAAGTCTGAGACACTGGGCTAATCCCGGTGATAGGCCCTCTGACACTCAAATTAGAAATCAATAAGACTTTAAAAGAGATTTTGTGGAGAAAATATTGATTACCTTTTTTATGGTGGGGTAGAGGGGTATTTATAGTCGCCTTTAGAAACACTTTCGAGACAATCATTTATCTTTACTTCATAATCATGAATTTAAATAACTCACTAAAGGATCTGGGTTTATTTATTTATAATGGGTTGCCATCATAACCCAATAATACAGATCCGTTTTGGGTATTGGGCCTTGGAGAAGACACAGTTCCCATTTTGCATTTTGGACCTCTTAGGGAAAATTACCATTTTACCCCTGAAAGCTTTGAGATTCGTGCCCAATTTGAACGGTCCCGATTTGGTTCTATTTTTTCCTATTTCACAGCCCCCCACTCCCGAAGACTGAGTTTCACAGCCTTTGAGGAGTAGTTTGCCCGTTTTTTATGACTTATTGAATTTATCAGTGTTCTCGGGGATGTTTATATCTCGCTTGGAGTGTAACGATGCTTTTCTGAGTTTGTAAAACACTTAGAATTATTTTTAGAATTTTCTGGATTTTTTTGATTTTTCTATATTTTTCTGAATTTTGTCAAATTTTTAATCATTTTTTGAATTTTTTATCCAATTTCCGAATTTTAATAATTTATTTTTGAAAATTTTAATTAATTATTCTAATTTAATAATTATATTTTCAGAATTTCAAATTACTTTCCGAATTAATAATTATTTTCAGAATTTTTAATTAATTCTTTTTTGATTTTTTAATCATTTTTTCAGATTTTTAAATAATTAATTCGATTTAATAATTAAATAAAGAAATTAATTAAAAAGAAAATTACCTTGGTGACATAGCATAATCTGGATCGTCGATCACGATTAAGCGCGGTCTGGAGTAGGATTTTTTTCTCTCATTTTTTGTTCTGTTTCGTTATTGCTCGGTGTGCGTCGGCGATCGATGAGATCGTTCGTTCGGAGCGTCGACATGTGGCGGTCAACGTTTGACCGTTGACTCAGTCAACAGTTGACCATTGGCTTTTTTTTTTTGGCGTTCTCTCTTCTGCCAACAACCTCCCTTCAACTTCTCCTCCTTAGTTCGATCCACAATGGTCAAGCTCGAGTGCGGCAAGGTTGACGGTGGTCGGTGAAGAAAGGATCTCAGCGAGGGGAGGTCGTCGGCGAGGTCTTCATCTCGACGAAGCTTCGAGCTTTGGAGAGGGAGCTCAGTTGATCGTGGAGCTTTGGAGTTCGGCGACTCAGTGTACAGGCAGCGAAGGAGTTCGGTAATGGCTTCGATCTTGGCGACGAAGTAGCTCAGCGAGGGTTGTGTTTCGAAGTCAGGGTATTGGAGTTTAATTCGAAGCTAGGCGAAGGAGCATGGTGGTGGAGATTGGTGAGGTTTCGAGCTCGACGAAGCTTCGAGCTTCGGCGAGGGAGCTAAGTGATCATGGAGGCTATGAGCACGGCGACAATGGCGGGGGGAGGGGGGGAGGGTTCGGCGAGAATGGAGTTCGATGAGTTTGGAGGAGCTCGGGTTTTTGGAGAGCGGGTTTCGATGAACGTCGTGGCGCCTTCGGCGAGCGCTGAAAAACGATGGTGAGACGACACATGGCATTTGATCATTTGACTGGTCAATGCCATTTTGCCCTTATTTCATTTGGTTCGTCGTTTGCTCGGATCTGGCCTTCAAACATTGGAGTTGCTTCGGTAAGCTGCATTGTAAGTAGCTTTCCAAGTGCGATAGAGATCCGATTGGAGTGTGTGACCCCTTGTTTCGAAGCTGACTCGAAGATCTTCAATTTCTCTTCAGAAGTTAGTTGAAGAATCATCCTTTTTCAGGGTTAAAACAGGCCTACAATATCTTTGCCTCCATGAAGTTAAGAAGAGCTCTGTATGACTCTGGGGAAGATTCGTTCTGGGAGGCGAGTTTGGGGAGCGTCTTTAACGAGTTAGGCTTCGAACTTGCTGTTGGTGAAGAAAAGGGTCGCTCGGGGAGCAAGCGCAATGATGAGTATCACCGGGCTCTAGAAGAGAACCGTTCGGGAGGCGAGCAACTCTAGGGGTGAGTTAAGCTCCGAACTCGTTTGAAAGAAGGCCGCTCAGGAGGCGAGCAGGATGAGGAGCATCGCTAGGCTCTAGGAGAGAGCCGTTCAGGAGGCAATTTTAAGGAGCAACTCTAGGGGGAGTTGAACTCCGCACCCTTGCTCAGGGGCAAGAAGCTAGAGCGGCTCTATGAACCATGAATGGACTTGTCCAAGGTTGTTTGAGGAGCACTCGAATGGCGAGTTGTTCCCCGCACACTTGCTTAGGGACAAGTGGCTAGAGTGGCTCTATGATCCACGAATGGACTTCGAACAGGGTGACGATGAGTTTTGGGAGCACTCAAATGGCGAGCCGAACCCCGCACACTTGCTTAGGAGCATGTGGCTAGAGCGACCCATGAACCATGAGTGGACTCCTCACTTGTCTGGGGTTGTTTCAGGAGCACTCGAATGGCAAGCCGAACCCCTCGTACTTGCTTGGGAGCAAGTGCTAAAGTGGCCCTATGAACCGTGAATGGACTCTGAATAGAGTGACGACGAGTTTTGGGAGCACTCGAATGGCGAGCCGAACTCTGCGCAATTGCTCGGGATCATGTGGCTAAAGCAGCTCTATGAACCGTGAGTGGACTCCGCACTCGCCAGGGTTGGGCACTCGTACGGCGAGATATACTCCACACACTTGCTCGGGGGCGAGTGTGCCCGTGCGACTCTATGGATTATAAATGGATCCCGCACTTGTCCGTTGGAGTGCTTACTGAAGGGATGATGTGGCTCGAGGGTGAACCATGTGTCTAACTTATTGTTTGCATCCGATGGACTTGTACAAGAATATCGTGAAGGAAAAGACTAAAAATTTATTGAAGAATAAAACTAAGAAGTTGCTTTGATGCTAACCTTTATTACATGCTGTGACCGTTATGAATGTTGACCTTTATTACATGTTTGAACTAACAACTTGGGGAGGGCGTTAAGCGCCCTTGTTGTACTTCATTGGGTGCTTGGTGTTCCGAACGAAGAGATTCTGGTTCTCCCTAATGCAAGTGACGAGTTGCTCCTTAACTTGATGTGGAAGTGCATTGTTCACCCGAAGACAGTTGACTTGATCCTCTTGGGAGAAGGGGATTTCTGCTAGTTCTTCTAAGGGTTCAGAGCTGGCTTGTCCCCCCGCCCTTGGGGGAGTTCTATAGCATTGAGGGTGAGGACCGAGCCCCCTATTGTGGCGGTGTAACATGCCCGAGTAGCCTAATTAATTATCATTTATTTATATTCATGGCCTAATTAATTATCATTTGTTTCCTACCCTGTTGGATCCAATCCTACCCTAAAACCCTATAATCCTATAGCTCTTATTGGATTTTAAACCCAATACCCAATAGCTGAATACCCTAAAACACCCTATATATACTAATTTTCTCCTAACCCGTAATTGCCCTAACCCTAATCACTCCAAACCCTAGCTGCTTAACTGTGTAAACCCACATCCCCTACCTCCCAACTCCTCTCTCTCCCGTCTGCACCCATCGAACCCCCTTGCCTCCTCGTCTTCGTCCTACCGCAATCGACCCTCCATCGTCTTCATCCTTGCCTCTCCCCCACCGCCTTATTGTCCCTCCATAGCAACCCATCTCCTCATCATGTTGCCGTCCCCATCTCGGCGTCGACTTTCCCCATTAGTCGAGCCCCTGGAACCCTCATCAACCCATCACTGAAGTTGCCTCGCCTTCTTCTGAGCACATCCCGCTCACACCTTCGCCTGCTTTCCCTCGCCCATAGTCGACAGCCGATCCCTGTCGTCTGTCCTCGATGCTGTCGCTGTTTTGCCTCCAGCCAGCCCTCGCACCACCACCTCCGGTCGTCCTAAGCATTGCCCTGTGCTCCGCCCTAGTCATCGCGGTTGTTGCAGCCGTCCTTGCTATTGCCAACTTGTTGTTGCACGTGCTTTGGGGTTCGTGCCGGTGTATTGCATGTGCATTGGGATCTGCACGTGTTGTCGTGTTTGTGCTCGTCGCCCGGGATCCATTCCCGTTATTCTTTCGTTGGATTCATCGTCTACACCCAAGGTAACTAGCTTGTATATTGTTTTTTGCTCTTTATACAAGTACAAAATACCGCATGTAGTCGTGCTCTCATTTTTTTGTTCGTTCTCATGATGTACCCTTGATAAATCTTGATCTCATTTGTTTGATCTATTCGTAGTCTTGACTATCATAATAAGTTGTCACTCACACTACATGAAAATAAATTAGATCTGATAGATTCTTGATGTATATATATTCGTGATCTATTGTATGTTGTGGATTTTATTACATGATTGATGTTCTAGATGTGTTATCTCATTGTAGACTTGTTAATACTCATGCCATGTTGATTTGAATATCTAATATATCATGTTTTACATCACACCCTAAATTGGATCTATTAAAGATGAGTTGTTTGATTAAATGCATGAAAGAATTTCGTTTTTGCTGCTGCCCTGTTTTAGTACAGCAATTTAGATCCTGTTTAGGCCAGTAAAATAAATTATTTTGTGAATATGATTCGTAGGCCTCGGTATCTATTTTTCAGAACTTTCGACGGATCTCAATTTCGATTTTTGATGTGTGAGTCATCGCTATTTGACTGCAGCAATGTTGTAATTTCCAGATTTTAAATTATACGATCATTACACAATATATTATTTTATATCTGATGCTAAAAGTAAAATTTGGACTTAATATTTTTTTGGGTATGTCTAGACATGACTGGGGTCAACCCTTAATTTTTGTGGAATTGTTTAATGACTTTTATAATTTATTTCATGCTTGTGAAACTAATCATATAATTGTTAAACTGCATGTTGTTCAGTAAAGAACTCTATTTTCAACCTGATTCCAGTCACTTTTGATTAAAACTTTGTGAATATGAAATATAGCCTGGTATGTCTATTTTACAAACCTTTTGACGGATTTGAATTTCGAGTTGTATTTTGTGAATTATCGCTGTTTTGGTTTGCTGTGTCTGAAATTTCAGATTCAAAAATTTGTTGTATCATTCTGTCTTCCAAATTAAATTGACTATATTATCCTATATTATCTGTAATGAAATTTTATGAAATTTTATGAAATTTTATATGCTGATACTAGACATGCTAGGGAACCTTCCAAATTTTTTCTAGATTTAATTAATGTATTTTTATGTCATTTTCATGCTTATAAATAAAACCTTGCGATTTCTGGCTGAACATGAATTCTGTATAAAACGCTGTCTTGAGCCCTATTCTTGTAGTTGTTATATGATTTGTGTATATGCACTGGATTCAACTGAGTGTCTAGTTTGTAGATTTTTTGACGGATCCAGATTTGCACTCATGTGGCAACGGGAATCTCAGATTTGGTGCAGCATTGTCATGCTGTCCAGAATCGAAAGTCTTGTTGTCCTTGTCTATTATGAGTTGTTTGTCACCCGTGCATATTTTTGTCCGACCTGAACCTGTCTCTGGTTCTTGCCATGTTTTTCTTGCCCTGTTTGTGCACGTATATGTCTGCTTTAATAATAATGACAAATAATCAAGCTGGGATTAAGGGAAAGATCTAGTAGTGGAAAATATAGAAATGTGTACTTGAAAGGGGGTCCGTGTTTCCCACCTATTACAGGTTACATGATTACATGATACATGATCCTGATTACCTGTTTACCTGATTACCTGATTACATACTTCCTTATAGGAAGGTGTACTCAGAAGGGGACCCATAGGTCCTACCTGATACTTGATTACCTATTATATAATTATATGAATACATGATATATGATCCTCTTTACCTGTTTACCTGATACCTGAGTATACGGCCCTATACAATCCATTACGAAATCTAAACGCAACTTGTTTGAATGTAGCAACCATGTGGTAAAATTTGGGACGCATGAAGTGCTAACTAGATAGGATTAAATACAAGACCTGTGAATATCTAATCACTTGCACATTCCTGTTACATGTTTACCTGTACATGCTACCTGACACCTGTTACTTGTTCACCTGCTTGCATGCTACTTGATACCTGTTACATGTTACCTTGTGCCCTGTTGTCTAATCATGTCACTTGATTCTGTTCCTTGGTTTTAGAGTTAGTTGCTCTATTTTTCTGTCACATTCTTTCCATGCTTATTTTAGTACTTGCTTCTTGTTGCTACTTTGTATTTTGTTTATTTGTTTTTTGTACTTGTTGCCTGTACTACATGTGGCCTGTAACTTGCACTGACGGGCATGTTGTTTCTTTTCCCTTTTCATGCCAATTGTCAAATTTGCAGATTTCAGTGACCAGCTGCCCGAAGGAGTAAGTGACCAAGTGTTCTAGGATTTTAGAGTTCCTGCTTGAGTTTATTTTCTGTCACGCTCCGCTTCCTAAAAATACGGAATACGAGTACATGACATTGGCCCAGCGAATGACTAATGTCACTCATAAGTTGTTTATCCGATCAACTCAACAATCTAATTAATACACAACAATTGCCCAGGCAATAATAATAATCTCATGAATAATAATATTTGGAATGAAGAAACACGAAATATCCAAATACAATAATAATCCAACATCTGGAACAAAAATAACAATATTCGGGTCAAAAGCCCACAATACAATGAAATAACAATAGCGCAATAAAACAATAAGCAACTGGAAAGCATTAGATCTTCAGAAAGTCTGTTCTCCAATCCCAGCGGTCAATTCTCCATCAATACCTGTGAACACTTCATCTAAAAAGAGGAGAAAATTTTTCCTTAGAGCAAGTCATGGACAGCAAGTAGAGAAAGCAGGGAACAATGGAATAACAGTATAACAATAATTTTAATGGATTAATAGGAATCAATAACACGGGACAATAAAAATAATTAATACCATGATAATCGGTACAATGACTATAAACAATGATGCAATATTCGGTAACGGTAATCAATGATCAATAACGGTAACACTTAGCCAATATTCGATATCAATAGAACAATAATGAACAATATGCAGTATCGATGTTGTGTCAATCTTATGTCTATTAATCATTTTAATCCTAACTAATGCACGTACCACTGCATCCCATACTACAGGTTCGATGCATACAATCAATTTCGTTTTAGACTTAAGTGGAATATTCTATAGATCATGTACACCGCACGATAACGGTATTTGCAGCATTGGTGCACATTGGTTGGCTCAATAACAATAAACAATACACGATCAATTAGGATACTGTGTCAGTAATCCAACAATAAACCGATAATAATAACAATAGCCAACACACTATATTTTGGGAAACAAGGCCCACACTTCAGTGTACAGTCACTATATCATCAACTACTCTAGTCAATCCCTTAAATCCCGACTTATTAATTATTTTATTAATGCAACAATACAATATGCAATTTGAGACATTAGATGAACGATAATAACAATAGAGAAACAATAGGATGGTAAACGATGATAATAAATCATTAGGATCATTCAATATAACATACACACTTTGATTCATGCAATACTCCAATGTAGGGAACAATTAATTTAAGAAAACTGAAAAATGAAATTCTAGACAGCAAGAGTAGTCTGTACAAAAGTACAGTTTCCTGCTGTTTTAGAAATCAAAAACTGAATCCATTAGAAATTATAAAAAGTAGACTCCCATACGGTTCCAATGCATATTTAAAGTTCAATATCCGACATCAGTAACTAGGTCAATCTCATTATTCTTTACAGATTTCATGTTCCGGTAGAAATTCGACATCATGTTGTTATAATTTTAGAAACAGCAAAAACTCAGTATTAAATTCATTAAAAACATTTTCTAGACTCCCAAACATGATTACTAACAATCTGGAAATAATCAGAGCAAAGTTTTAAAATTTGATCAACTTTTTTACTGTTTAAACATGGAAGATACAAGAATTTGAGAATCTGAAAGTAAAAACACAGCTGTAGTAAAACAGGCATAACTTTTTTTACACGACTCGGAATTCAAAAATTCAAGATGTTCTGGAAACTAGAAAGATAAGACTACAATTCATATTCAGAAAGTAATTGATTTGAAGATCATTTACTGGTTCAAAAATAGCAGTCAACATATAGGTCAGCAAGCGATATACAGGTTTTAGGTAGTTTTCATTAAATAGATTAATTTAAACATGATGGGTATCGATTCTTTAGTCAATAAATTGTGTAATCAACATAATGGGTGCAATAACATGATAAATAAAAATTAAATTATATACATACACTAAATTAACATCAATAAATCAACAACAATCAATTAAACACACAACCTAGCATATCTCACTACATAATTAATTGTGTCATGATTATATGGTTAACCCTATTATCAATTCTACATGAATGCATGAAAGATCCAATCTTTAGAGTCAAAAGTGGCATGAAGTCAAGAATATTGGGGTTAGCTCGTGTAAACCCTCAATACACCCAACGAAGAGATGAACAAAGTATAATACGATAAACAAGAGATCTACTTGCAAGAGTTTCAATAAAACTTAAATTTGATACAATTAACAATTCAAGAGGATAGTGACTTTCCTGTTAGACGGTAAATTCGAATATAAAGAATAACAGGATGAGGACCCCGGGCGACGAATCCACATACACGGAAACACGTGCGAACTACATGCAATACACACGCACACAAAAAGGCAAACACCGGATCTCCAATCCAAACACCAAACATTGGATCCAAAACACCCAACACAACTCCTCTTCACAAACAGCAAACAGCCAAGAGCTGACCCCCTCTCCCAAAACACCAAACAGCCAATCTAACAATTCCACACTTCACAAACAGCAAACAGCAATTCTGGATCCCCAACTCAACACCAAACAACAAAACCCACTTCCCCCCGATCGATCCTCTCCAAACAGCACACAACGAAGAGAGGGAAGGGAGAGTAGGGGACCGCGGCGACTAAGCGGCTTGACTGGCAGGGCGGTGGTGGTGCGGCGGCTTGACGAGCTCGACGGCAATGGTGGGCATCGAGACAGGAGATGAAGATGGGAGGCGGATGGAGGTGACTCTATTTTGGAAGAAAAACAGAGGAAGGGAGTTAGGCGGTGAGGCGACGATGGTGACTGCAGTCGAGGCTTGGGTGGTCGACTGGCTTCGTGACGATGGTTAGCCACGGTGGAAGAGGACAGGAGGGCGATGGTGGTGCTCCAATGTTTAGGATGAAGATGGCGATTGGGATGGGTTTCAGTGAAGGTGCGAGGAAGGAGAAGGGTAGGGCAACTGTGGGGGTGCAGTTAGACGGGGATGGTGAGGAGTTCGATGACGGCGGCAATGGTGGGCGATGCGGGGGTAGGGAGAAGTCGATGGGGCGACTAAGGCGAGGTCGGGGGTGAGCAGCACGGGGTGATGGGACAGTGAGAGGTTAATGGGTGCTCGGGGTGAAGGAGCGAAGGCGGGAAGGCTGACGGAAGAGAGCGGGGAGAAGAGGGGATGGGTTCGTTGGCGCTGGAAGCAGAGGAGGGAGACGGAGGATGTACATGATGAACAGTAGTAGGGGGCTCAACAGTATAGGGGTTAGTGTAATACCCCGTATTTCTGAAATATATATATGGTTTGAAATATATAATAATAAATGAATTTGAGACTTGTCCTATAGAAATATTCTATAGGAAGGGTTTATAAAAGAATTAATTTGAAATGAGAAGGATTCTAAAATCCGGTTTAAAAATCCGGTTTACATGAAATGATGGTGGGGGCCCACCGGATTTAATGAGAACAGCATAGTGCTGGGATTTGTTGAGAAGTGTTCTCCCATGTGTGTGACGTGGAGAGAGAGAAAGGTGGGGCCCGCCAAGTTTGAAAAGCTTTGTTTCGGAATTGGTTTGAGAATATGAAAACGGGATTAGTGAAGGATTTAATCCCACATCGATAGTTTCAAGTAATAAAATACTATATAAATATAATTGCCAAGGATCAAGAGTCACCAATTCGGTTAACCACCTTTTGAGAGGCAGCCTGTGGTGGGCAGTTGTACTACATAGTATCTAATTTGTCTTATAAATTGTATAAATTGTCCGGGCTCGGGGCAGGGGCATTACAAATGGTATCAGAGCCGACTTTCGACACCGAGGGTGTAAGAGCAGTGAGTTATGGACCACCAGATTTGCGGCGGAGAGTATTTCACAGGTTCTTCACGATGAGTCGTGACAAGACGTGGATACGGCTCCAGGTTCCGCGGCGGCAGAGAGTATTTCACAGGTCCTTCACGATGCGTCGTGAGCTCCAGGGTACCGTCCCGGGGGTGACGCTCACAGAAATGCTCTACATCGGGTAGAAAGTAGATCCTGCACTAGATTGTGCATGCCCCGTGCTCATCAGCGAGGACGCTGATTTCTGAAGGGGGGGTGTATGTAATACCCCGTATTTCTGAAATATATATATGGTTTGAAATATATAATAATAAATGAATTTGAGACTTGTCCTATAGAAATATTCTATAGGAAGGGTTTATAAAAGAATTAATTTGAAATGAGAAGGATTCTAAAATCCGGTTTACATGAAATGATGGTCGGGGCCCACCGGATTTAATGAGAACAGCATAGTGCTGGGATTTGTTGAGAAGTGTTCTCCCATGTGTGTGACGTGGAGAGAGAGAAAGGTGGGGCCCGCCAAGTTTGAAAAGCTTTGTTTCGGAATTGGTTTGAGAATATGAAAACGGGATTAGTGAAGGATTTAATCCCACATCGATAGTTTCAAGTAATAAAATACTATATAAATATAATTGCCAAGGATCAAGAGTCACCAATTCGGTTAACCACCTTTTGAGAGGCAGCCTGTGGTGGGCAGTTGTACTACATAGTATCTAATTTGTCTATAAAATTGTATAAATTGTCCGGGCTCGGGGCAGGGGCGTTACAGTTAGGGTAGGTCTGGCAGCTAGGGTTAGGTTAGGGGTAAGGTTTAGGTTTTAGGTTAGTATATATAGGGGTTTAATAGGATATTGGGTTTCGGGTATGATCCAATAAGAGAATAGGCTTGGGTAATGTGTATGGATCCAATAAGAAATAATAGGATTGTAGGGTTTATAAAATATACATTTAAATATACATTAAATCAAATAATAAAATACATATAAAAAAGGAGCATGTTCGGGCTTAAAACAAAATGATGATAATAGTAACGATAAAGATAATAATACAAATACAATAATAATAACAATGATAACAAAATAATAATACTAATAATAATGAGAATAACAATAATATTAACAACAATAATAACAATAATAATAATCATAAGGATAAAAATAACAATAACGATAATAATAATAATAATAATAATAATAATAATAATAATAATAATAATAATAATAATAACAACAATAAGATTATATAACAAAATATAAATTTATTAAAATAACCCAAATAGCAATAATACATTTGATTTGGCTCAAATATAAATAGTCGATCAATGAGAAATAGAAAATAAAAATTAAAATATACCATTATTCGAAATAAATATATTTTTGATTACAAAATATTTTAATAAAAATCCGAAATGAGTTTAGCTCAAAATAACTTATAAAAATCAAATTGTAGAAAAATACACGGAAAATACTTATTGTCTGGAACAGGGGTTACATTTCCTGTTTTGAATAAATTGTACTTATTGCTACTAGGATCTTGTATTGGGCACTTTGTCGCAGAACATATAACTTGTTGTTTCCAGATCTGGTTTATGTGAGATTAAGTATTCTTGTTTTAAAGTAATTCTGTTGGTTATATTAATTTGTTTCATACATGCGTGGATGGTTATTCTTGTTTATTTCTTGTTTGTTCCTGTGTATTGTTGTAAAGATCCTTAGAGCTCATGAATGGTGAAAACTATTTGCTGGACTTTGTCACGTATCCGTATTCCGTATTTCTTTTTAGAAAGCGGGGTGTGACACTGCCCCTGCTGCTATAGGGAACTTCATCTTCACGTGGTAGGCTAAGGCAACCGCGTGAAAGACTGTTAGCCCCGGACGACGAAAAATGGCATTATAGGCAGACTTCATGTCGACAACCATAAAATTGAGTGCTTCCGTGCAGGTAGTTGGAGCTTTCCCCATTATTATGTTAAGGGTGATTATTCCCTCAATTAGAACTGGGCCTCCGGGGAATCCATAGAAAGTGTACTCGGCGGGCTTGAGGGGTCTCGTTTGAGCTTGAGGCCCCCAATACATTCAGGAAGATGATGTTTATCTAGCTGCCGTTATCTACCAGGATGAGGTACACCTCATGATTGACCATACATATGTTAATTACTAGCGCATTGCAGTGAGGTGTTCAAACACCTTCAAGGTCTTGGTCTGAAAATGTGAGTTATTGGGATGGGGGATATTATACACTGAGTTCACTTCTCGAAGAAATGCTTTCCTGAAGGAGTTAGACGATCCCCCATATGACCCCATGGATTGAATAGAATATCTCCATGCACCCCGACCTTGGGACTCAGCTGGTTTTTCTGGTCGCTTATTGGCTCCTCTTGGAGGAGGTTCAGTGTCGTTCCTTTGGGCGAACTTGGTAAGGTAAGCAGGGCTTCTAGATCATCTTTGAGGGCTCGACAGTCATCAGTGAGATGTCATGATCTTCGTGAAACTCGCACCACTTGTTCCTATCTCTTCTTCCACTTGGGGCGTTCATCTTGGGGGGAGGTTGAATGAGTCCCTCCTTGTCCACTTCCATGAGGATTGTAGATATGCTGGCATTAAGCAGATTATACATCTCAAATCGAGGCATTGGGGGTGGACGGTGCTGGCCTGTGATATCCTTCTGGGTCTAACTGGGTTTGTCTTCGTTGGTACTCTTCCGTTTGTTCCTAGATGAGGTCACTTTCTGTTATCGAGGTCTAATAACATCCTCTACTCGGATGTACTTCTAGACTCTTAGAAGAAGGTCAGAGAAGTCCCGGGGAGATCTTTTGACAAGATAGGCTTTGAGGTAATCATGATTTACATTGTGCCAAAGGCATCCATGGCTATGATTGAGTTGAGTGAGGGGATAGACCGAGACTCAGCTATGAAGCACCGAACATAACTCTTGATGGACTCTCCGTCTCTTTGCTTCAAGTCAAATAGGGAGGCACTTGTCTTCTCTGTCTTGTGGCTGTTGATGAAGTGTGTGAGGAAGAGCTCCTCAAGTTGATCGAATGAGAAGCTGAACCCTGGAGAAAGTCGAGAGAACCACTCCCATGCGGATCTCTTTAGGGTTGTTGGGAAAAAAGTCTTGTAGAGGAGGGAGTCAGTGCTTAGTGGATCATCATGAGGATTTTAAAACTCTCAATGTGATCTATCGGATCGGTTTCCCCGTTGTATGATTCCAAGGTTGGGATCTTGAAGTTAACAGGGACATGAGCCTCAATAATCTTCTTGGAGAAGGGGGGTCTGACGAGACGATATCTTCTTTCATGTTTTTCTTCTTCCTGCTTCAGCAGTATTAGACAATCTTCCATCTTTCGGAGGCGTTGAAGGACGACGTCCTCTTGCTGACCGGATCTGGTGGACCCATGAGACACTTCGCGTAGCGGAGGAGTAGAGCAGTGAGGAATGGTTTGTCGGGTCTTAGGAGGAATTATGTTAACGGCCTGAAGAATTTCATCTTTGAACTCTCGGAGTTATGCTCTGGTGATGGGTACTTCTTCCTCCCTTCCTCTTCTATGGGTTGTTCTGCTGGTTGGAGTTGGATGCCTCCTATCTCGGGGAGGAGTTATTCTATGGTCCCTTGGGGAGCGGTGGCTTCCTCTCCCCCTAGGAGAGGGGGATCTTCTTTGCCTTCTGGGAGAGGGAGCTCTTCCATGCCCCCTTGAAGAGGGAGCTCTTCTGGACCTTGGTCTCTAAGGAGAAGGGCTTCCTCTTACTCTCCCGCTGCTCCGGATGGGAGGCTTCTTTAGGAGCCCTCCTCTTGTTGAGATGGGTTTGGAGGTTAGACCCCTACTGGTTGACGAAGACCTGACGAAGGTCGGGTTGTGATTGAAGGAGGAAGGGGTAGAGGTGTAAACTGATCATATGTTTTCAACAAAGGGCCTCGCGGATGGTTCGGGATGGCTCAGGCGAGAGCTCCTTGACACAGCTTCTCTAGGTGGAGGCTGAACCTGTTGAAGGAGGGGCTCCTCTTGCTGGAGTTGCATATGCTGGAAGGTGGGAGGAAGGTCCTCAAGAGGAGGAGGTCGAGGAAGAGGGTTGGCTCGTCGGCTTGAGGCTGCCGCCTTTCCTTTCCCCTTAGGAGGCATGTTGAAAACTTGTTTTTATTGGTGAAGTTTGGTCTGATTTTTTTTGCTATTCCCATAGACAGTGCCAATTTGTTGTTGCTTATTTATGTGTGGGAGCAATCAGATGATGTGGTCTCTTTGGAGGAACAATCAAGAATTTGACATTTTGACTTTCAACAGTGTTGACTGCCTTTAACTGTGATTGACATGACGATCTGACTCGTTTGCACCGTAGGATTCAATTCGTGTGGTAACGATTGCCTCTACTGACCTACAAAAAGTCTAGACACCAGGATTGATCCCGGCGAAAGAACCTCCGTGCTCAAGTCAGAAATCAAGAAGACCTTAAAAGAGCTTTTGTGGAGAAAATACTAATTACCTTTTTTATGGTGGGGGTAGATGGGTATTTATAGTCGCCTTTGGAAACAATTTTGAGATAATCATTTATCTTTACTTTCCCGTATTTTTGGATTAGAAATAGAGTTCAAATACCATCATGATAAGAGATTCGGTTTAATCCGTCTCTTCGGGGTAATCATGAATTTAAATAACTCTTTAAAGGATCTAGGTTCATTTATAATGGGCTGCTATCATAACCCAGTTATACAGATCTGTTTTTGGTTATTCGGCCTTGGAGAAGACCCAGTTCCCATTTTGGACATGTTTGTAGTGGAAATTACTGTTTTACCCCTGAAAGCTTGAAATTCGTGCCCAGTTTGAACGATCCTAATTTGGTTCTATTTTTGCCCATATCACTGGGGCTTCTTTCTTTTTACCATACAGAGGAATTCTTAGGTCAATAAAGTGCAATTACTGTTGTTGTCCCACTTTCTCATCCATTTTTTTGCAAAGGTATGCTACCAAGTAAAGAAAAATGTTTGCCCAGAGTATTAAACTATACGTGATTGGAGAAAGATGTGACGGAGACCCAAAGAAAGAGAAAAAAGAAGCAAGAAGAGATTATGCAGTCAAGATACTTAGGGGGCATTTGTATAGGGTATAATATGCAGCAATGGGTTGGTAAGCGGTGGCGGCAATGCAGATGACGAGGGAGAAGGTAGAGACAGTAAGGTTTCCTTTTGTGTTGGGTTTGGCTAATGAAAGGAGAAAGGAAAGATCGAGAGATTGAGTGAGTGACTTCCAACGTCCATTTTGAAGTTCCAACCCATTAACTAATGACATCTTGCAAATAGCATAGTTTAAACATATAAGCAAGTAAAGGTGAATATGAAAAAGATATGTGTACAATAACCTCTTGACCTTTCCTATTCTAAACTCTTGATCTCTCATTGATTCTCCCTTGATTAACTCTTGACCTTTTTTATTCCAAACTCTTGATCTCTCATTGATTCTAGACTCTTGACTATTCTTATTTTAAACTCTTTGACCTTTCATATTCTAAACTCTTGAACTTCTAATGTATATATATTCAACTTGATTCAATAGAATGATATGCCATAATTTTATCAAACTCTTTTTGGTATCAGAGCTACCTTCGTAAACCTCTCTTCTTCTTCCTCACAAAACACTAAGCTTTCCTCATTCCCCTAGCCATGGCAAATGATATCAATCAAGTTTTCATACCTAACACTCTAGAACCCACCAAACCTCTTACTGTTATCAATACACACAACTCCGTGAAACTCACATCTACTAATTATCTCTTTTGGAAACTGCAAATTGAAACCATTCTTATTGGCTACAATCTACTACAATTTATTGACAGATCCCTCTTGGCACCACCTGCTGTGATCACCGTTAATGAAGCTACCACTCCTAATCCAGAATATCTAACATGACGTCATTAAGACAAACTAGTTTTTGGAGCACTAGTGGGTTTTATCTCTCAAAATATCATTCATCTCCTCACTCAGTGCAAAACATCTCATGAGGCATGGATGATTCTCTCCAACACCAATGCAAGGCCCTCTCGTGGTCACATCAAGCAGATTAAGGAACAAATTAAGCATGCAACCAAAGGGTCACAAACAATCTTAGAATAAAAGCAATTCAACAAGACTCGAGCTGAAGAACATGCCCTCCTTGGCAAGCCTATGGACGATGAAGACATCATTGAGATAATTCTTGATGGACTTAATGATGACTACAAACCCATTATTGATGTTATCAATGCACGAGATACCACAATATCATTTGATGAATTCAATGAGAAGCTGATTAACAAAGAGTTGTCTCTCTGATCTCATCTCTCCAGACAATTTACAATTATTTTGATATAATAATCAGTATGCTATATATTAAATTTTTAATCACATATATGGTTATTATATTGCTTTTACCAATGATATTTTTTGTATTTTTATATACATATTTATTTTTACTATTGCACTTATCTCATACTTTTAACAAAATTCGACACTCACATTTTATTTTTATTTTATTTTTCAGATTATTATTTTCATTATTATTATTATTATTTTGGCTTAGCTAAATTTGTTGGTATTTTGATGTGTCTTTGATTGACTATCTTCCCAGGCCTATATATATATATATATATATATATATCATCTTTAAGTTTGTATTCTTTGTGTTACAATTATTATTATTTGCTTTTGCTTTTTCCATTATTAATGTTCTTAACTTTTTCTTTTGGCTTCTTATTTTGTATGGTTGGCCTTAATTTTTTTTAACATTAACTTTTTCTTTTGGCTTCTTATTTTGTATGGTTGGCCTTAATTTTTTTTAACATTAACTTTTTCTTTTGGCTTCTTATTTTGTATGGTTGGCCTTAATTTTTTTTTACTATAAAGAACTTTTACGATGTTATTTGATCAGTAATAATTTTTTTGTTGACCTGTTTATATATCTATTTTGCATTTTTGGTTTTATACAAATGTTTCAACGACCTTTGGAGTGCTTAATATATTGTTTTACCAACTAAACTTATTTATTTGTTATCTTAGACGGTTTTCTTTTACTTGTATTCTTATCTAAGTTTCGTGTTACGTATGTTTGTCTATTTTCATTAATTCTTAAGTTCATAGTGCATTGTGTTCATAGTGTCTTCAAGTTTTAAGGAAGCTTTTGATTCCTTTGTGTGCTTTATATTAGCTACGATGATTATGCTGTAGAAATTCGTATGCATTAATTGATTATCTAGTTGCTTTCAACAAGTTATTGCATAGTTTATATTTTTTTAATACAATTTTATGTATCTTCTTGGGATTAGTTTTATGCTTGATGAACTTTTGCTCATACTTGTTGCTCTGTCAGTTTTCATATTTACTTTACTGTTCTTATTATACATTATTTTCTTTAGTTAGCAACCCAATGTAACTAGAAAATAAAGATAGAATGATTTTCTGAAACTGTTGTGTAAGTTTTATATTTTTTTGTTATACTCTTATTAAGGATAGTTCTGAGAATGGAACTATTATAAGGGGGGAGTGATGTAACACCCCGTAATTTTTTTGTTATACATTATGATTTTTTTTTCTTCTGATTTATTAAACATTTTCTGAAATTTATCATTTTGCACATGCAAAACACGTGCAAATATTTTTTCTTGGAAAGTGGAAAGTTGGAAAATTTGTTTTGAAAACCTAATATTTATATTTAGATAATAATTCTAAATTTTCTGAATTTTTACGAATAATTTTTGTCATATTTGCAAATATCTCAAAGTGAAGGGTTTTTTTTGTAAAAATCGCCACTCAGGGAAATTTTTGGAAAGAAATGGATTTTTGGGGCTGCTCCAGAGGTTGTCCAGATTTGGGGGGATTGGAGGATGAGATTTTACTCAAATTTGTTTGATTAAATCTAACAAAATCTATGTAGAACACTGAATTATATAAAAACATATTTGTCTATGAGGTTTTTTTGTAAAAACTTCGTATTAAACCCCAGAACCATAGCCGGCCTATTTTTACTGTAGAAAACAGCCACCCTCTGTTGTGAACACATTTTCTTCCAAATTATATTATTATTTTCGGAGTTTGGAGCTTTGCAGATCCTAATTTCGCAAGAAGGAGAAGGAGCATCATTCCTCATTATTGTTATCTTCTTTGAATCTTCTTTGAGGTGGGCAATCTTCCTACTCTATTGATATGTTTATTTTTATTTTTGAACAATAGAGATCATGCCAGGGTTTGGAATTAGTGAATTGTGATTCTATTGGTATGATGACATTGGTTGTTATGAATTGATTGTGGAGATGAACTATTAAATAAAGATTGATGTTAATGAGATAAAAATCTATTTTTTGATGATGATACCCTTATTTGATCTCCTAATGTATGATGAACATTTGGTACATGATGGATCATGTTAAATTATGAAAACTTAAATTTTTATGAACCTTTTGTAACACCCCGAATTCCATTTACATATAATTCGTAGCACAACAGAATCTTTTACTTCAATTCGTACAATTTTACAAGGAAAATATATATATTTTTATTATACAACTTTGTTCTTTACATCAACGCAGCGAAAATTACAACAAAGAACAACTTAAACATCAACAACGTAAATATGAAGATAAACTTTAGCATCAAATCGTCATTAAGTCCTTGCCAATCCAAGCCCTGCACTGAAAAATCTGTGGGCACATCTGTTGCTTACAACCGACGCAATGTTATAAAATAGCGATCCTTTCTATGCCATAATATAAATATCTCTTACTTTAGCAAATACAAACTTGAATGCATATTAAAGTGTAAAACAATGACTATCCTAATCATGTCAGTGTATGATATGACTTAATGCCTAATGCAGATGTTATACTACAATGACACTAATACATACTTATTCAGTATCTATGCATCCCATTCTACATAGGTCCGAGGGCAAGCCCTTATTGTACTCCTAAATATAGGGTTCAATCCCCGACTTTGAGTTACTACTACGGTGACTAATGTATGTTTTAGATATCCTGTGAGTATCTAGTACCACCCTGATAATTCTTTAGTATCGCACTCCCACCGCAAGTGATTTTGGACACACTGCCTCACACTCCGATAATTCTGGAGACGAATACCCATACCGCGAGCTATGACCCAGATAATTTGAGATTCATCCTTCCATCGCGAGTGATTTAAGGTCATCACTCCTCACACTCCGATAATTCTGGAGATGAAATTCACACTGCACTGTCATCGGTACCTCATCACACAAATATCCCATGAGCATCACCTCGATCCTAGTAATTCTGAAGGAATATCTTCCACCGCGAGCCACAGCCCCAATAATTCTAAAGATATCCTCCCACCACACTATCAAGGCCCTCATACTCATGTTTGTCCATACTTCATCACATCTCCTCTTAGTGCCTATCCTTGTTTTAATTTTGAATCATTACAACCGAGAGCAAGCTTACCCTACCAGACTTAAATCAATACAAGAGAAAATCAGCCCACACTGGCTACTTCTCAAAGAGAGAGTCAATCCACACTGGTTGTTCCTCAAATTTCCATTATTCACGAATGTCGGTTACTAAGGGTCTCGTGTAGCCTCTAGACTAACATCTTTCGTGTTCAACAACTGGTGTCAATCATACCCTCATTATTCATATTTTTAATTTCATGTATTCATATTTCATTCAATTCCTTCATTTAGTTTTAGTTATCAATCATGAAGTAACACTTCTTGGTTGGACACACACAACCAACAATTTACTTTAATAAGCTATAAAGTTTCTTCGATTAAATGAACTATTTTCATATTTATCTATATTTCAATTATAAATCTCAATTCTATTCTAAAGATAGATTTATTAGTTTCATAAAAGAGTCTACTATATCCTTGTAGTTGAGTGTAACACCCAGTACTTAAGCGGGTATATATATAATATTATATAGAAATAATAATAATAATAATAATAATAATAATAATAATAATAATAATAATAATAATATATATATATATATATATATATATATATATATATATGTATGTATGTATGTATGTATGTATGTATGTATGTATGTATGTATGTATGTATGTATGTATGTATGTATGTATGTATGTATGTATGTATGTATGTATGTATGTATGTATGTATGTATGTATGTATGTATGTATGTATGTATGTATGTATGTATGTATGTATGTATGTATGTATGTATGTATATAAAATAAAATAAATGAGTGAGAAAAGGTATGTATGTATGTATGTATATAAAATAAAATAAATGAGTGAGAAAAGGTGGTATTGGCCCATAGAGTTTCTATAGGGAGCTTGGGTTTAATGGATTGAGAAAGAAGTCTATGGAAGTTTGTATAGGGCTTAGGAATTAATATGCATTAAATGATAATGCATGAAGAAGTGAAGGGAGCTGTGTTGGGCGTGGGGTTAGTCCCACATCCGACAATGGAGGAGAAAATGTGTGAGTTAAATAGGGAAGCCTTTGATCAAAGGTTACCTAGCTGTTCGGACACCTTTTGTGAGGAACGCCTATGGTGGACAATTGTTAGGATTTTATTTGTTCGAGTATTATGCGCACGTGTAGTCGCGTGCATAGCTGAGCCGGACTCGGGGTAGTACAAATGGTATCAGAGCGGACTTTCGACACCGAGTGTGTGCAAGATGTACGCCTGAGAGGGAGCGAGGTTGGTACAAGTTGCTCGGGTAGGGGACTGTACAACTAGCAGAATCAGGGCAGTCCTCTCCACATCGGCTAGAAAAGGGATCTTGGATCATGTTGCAAGTCCCGTACTCTGCGAGGACGCTGAGCTCTTAAGGGAAGGTGTGTAACACCTCGAACTTAAGCAGGGTATATATATAATATTATATATATATATATATATATATATATATATATATATATATATATATATATATATATATATATGCTCCATTGAAAACGGGTTTGTTTTCACGGGTTGGATAATAACGATCTGAGCCATTGGATCGCTCTTGATCGTGATCAACGACTCAGATGTGAGCCGCCCATCACCCGTTCTCACTAAATGGCGGAGGGTTATTTTGGGAATTTCATCCCAAATAACTCTTCGCCTCGAAGATTATAAAAAAATGAATATAACCTAGGCCGTTGTTGGGAACAACGGCTCATGTTATAAAAATTGAATTATAGGCCGTTGTTTGGAACAACACCTTGTTCTCAATTTTTATAACCTAGGCCGTTGTTCCCAACAACGGCCTAGGCTATAAAATTTCTATAAAAATAGATAGCTTAGGCCGTTGTTCTATAAAAATTGAGAACAAGGCCGTTGTTCAAAACAATGGCCTATCATTCAATTTTTTATAACCTAGGCCGTTGTTCCCAACAACGGCCTAGGTTATATCAATTTTTCAGAGCGAATCAGGCGAAGAGTTATTTGGGATGAAATTCCCAAAATAACCCTCCACCACTTAAGTGATATTGGGTGATGGGCGGAGGCGATCTGAGCCGCTGATCAAGAGTGATCCAATGGCTCAGATCGCTGTTTTTCAACCCATGAAAACAAACCCGTTTTCAATGGAGCATTTTCCTATATATAATAATAATAATAATAATAATAATAATAATAATAATAATAATAATAATAATAATAATAATAATAATAATAATAATAATATAAATGAGTGAGAAAAGGTGGTGTTGGCCCATGGAGTTTCTATAGGGATCTTGGGTTTAATGGATTGAGAAAGAAGCCTATAGAGAATTATATGGGTCTTAGGAAAATAAATGAAATAATGAATGGAAGAAAAGAGAGCAGGTGTCTGCCATGTTGTGGGTGACGTGGCCTTGGGTGTGGAAAATGTCCCACATCGTCCAAAGTAGTGAGAAGGAGAATGTGTATATAGGATTTACCATATGATAAAGGTTACCTAATGGGTATACCCTCCTTTTGATGGTGCCTGTGGTGGGCGTGGCTAGAGTTTTGCGTCCGTTCTTTTGCGTACGCGCACATGTAGCCATGTGCACAGCTGAGCCGGGTCCGAGGCGTTACATTAAGATGACCTAAAATCATTCTGAATTACTTCATCTAAATTCATTTACAAAACAGTAAGTTCAACAATCAGAAAACTGTAGCTCATGCTACTTGTAAATATCATAGAAAATTATATACTTCATGAAACTTTATATTCTTTAGATCAAAATATATGTATATAAGTCTACTACGATTTCTTAGTTATAAGTTTCTCCAAAATATTGTATTTCTAACCCTGAATTCTTCGAAATCTACAGTAGGGTAGAAATATTGAAATACTCCCACTTGTTCAGTCTTGTAAATTCATTATAATTCAGTTCTTTGTGAAAATTTGATTTCTTAGACTTTACAGAAAGGTTAACGAGTCTACTTCAAGTTCTTAGTTTTGACTTTTCTCAAATTACTTCATCTAAGATGTTGAAATGATCAAAATCCGAAATGTGTACAGATTTCCAGCAACTAGTCAATTGCCAACCAGTCCTATGTTTGAATTTTATTAAAATAGTAAACGTCATCGAAAAATTATGAAATTTTAAAGAGATGTTCCTGACGTATACGAGATGTTCCTATAAAAATTTTAATTCTAGATTCCATCTAGTTTAATAGAAAGATTTTCTGAAGTGCAACTAAAATTTAAAACAACAACTTTCTTTGCATATATTAAGAACTTTGTGTATGAATTTATACCCAATTCATTTAATCTAAACATGATATACTAGTATGCACCCAATACCACTATAAAAACTCAATCTAAAATTTCAATTGCTTAATCATGACAATTTTATAATAAATCTTTCAACTAGCATGAATTTATTTTCGTGTCTCACTTCTAGTTATCAATACAACATGCGACATATAAAATTAGAAATTTAAAGAACACATGGCACATTTTCAATCATGGAACAATTAGACATGCATACTACAATATCTAGAAGGCAAAAGAAATCACCTACCGTGTTTTTGATGCAATGAATTAGACTCCTATAGGGATTGTTCCAAAGATCCAACCAAGCAAGCCTTCACCTCCTACCAATTTGCCAAAACTAAAAGTTCATCTCTTTCTTTTTTTTTCTCTCTCTTTCTTTTTGTTTCTTTTAGTGTACATTGTTCATGAATGAGAGAGGTATTTATAGGGGTAAATGGGTGAATGAAGGGACACCCACTACCCAAAATAAATACCCATTATCCAAAATAATTAGATACTCATAAAACCAATAACACAAAACCCCTACCCCTTCACATTCTTGGCCAGCCAACCTCTTGGTGTGTACACACGTACACATGCACTCTACACACTTCTCATTCTTTTAATTATTTGTTATTATTTCATTTGTGTGTGTTTGTTACATGACAGTGTGTAGGATTAAAAAATGTACATTTATAGTGTAGAATAAAATCACGGGCCTCTCTTTTTGATTAATTTCCTAGTGGGCTTTAAAATAGATTTTAGGCCAATAGGTTTTTGTTAAAAAAATAATAATACAAATGTGGCAAATAAAAGAGAAGAAAATGTGCATAACTTTTAGAAAAATTTAGAAATAAAAATTCACATAAAAATTTATGTGCGATGCACATAAAAATATTCAAAATATTAAATAGATTTGATTAATGGGGAAATGTTTATAAATACTCGAAATATAACATACGAAAAATATTTAGTTTTGATAACGTTATAGATATTTCGCATAACGGAGAAATTTACGTAGACGACACATGTATTGAAAACACGTGCAATACACGTAAAATATAAAGATTAAAATTAATATTCGAGTTTGCTAAAAATAGGATAAAAATGAGTTTTGAGATAACGGAAAACATATAAATAATAAGAATATAAGATATATATAACATTTATATAAAAATACGTTACGAATATTATTCGTAACAGATCGAAAGACATGTGCGTAAGGCACGTGGATCAAAATTGTCATTACTCAATTTTGCGGGGTGTTACATTCTCTCCCCCCCCCCCCCTTAGAACAGTTCTGTCCTCAGAACTTACTAGGGTAAAAGTTGTATTTTGTACACACGAAAAGAAAATATCATTATTGTATATAGAAAATTGTCAATACCACGAAAAGAAACAAAGTAAATTTATATAAGAAAACTATGAGTACCAAAAATTTATAAGAACGGAACAAGAAAACTAGAAAAATAGCGTAAGAAAAGAAATGTGACCATAAAAGATAGGATAAATTGAGAGAAATTTTCATTCAAAAATATTATTAGATAAAAGGAACATATAAATTAAGTCATTAACTGTGAAATAATTTGGAAAACATCGCAATTGGGAAAAATAAATAGAAACTTAGTCAATAGATAAATTATTAATAGGCTTAGTAATGAAAATTTCATCAAAGGAATAGGCGATAGAATTAGCAATTTAAGAAAATGCTGTTGGATAAAAATTGAAAATAATTTTAGTTGAAAGAATACAAAAATAATATAAGTATAATAGTAAAATTTTATAATGACGTGTATAAATTAATAGCATAAAATTTTCATTCGTAAAAGTTACATAAAATTAAATTTTTTTTGATGAAGGAATAAATAGTAAAACGAAATAAGGGAAAATATAAAAATATAAAGCAACCCAATAAATAATTGGAAAAGTACAATAATTGAAAAATAGTTAGCACTAATAATTTAATAGGTGGTAATTTAAAAGAAATAGTAAAATTAAGTATGTAACGTAAAGCGCATAAAATAAGGAGATAAAACATCAGTAAAGAAAACGAGCAAGTCAAACTTAAAAGATGTAGTTGAAATAGTAAATATCAAAGTGAATTAATAGTATGAGAATATATATATATATATATATATATATATATATATATATATATATATATATATATATATATATATATATATATATAGGGTAAAAGGGTTATGAGCAACTTGCTCATTTAGTAGATGAGCAATTGATTATGTGGCATGCATGTGATACATTGGACAACTAACATTTTTAATGATTTTCCAATCACATATAGCCACATCATCAATTGCTTATTTTACTAAATGAGCAAGTTGCTTATACCCCTTTTCCCCATATATATATATATATATATATATATATATATATATTTAAGGAGAAAAAGTATTACGATGAAAATCCACGAAGAAAATTTTAGAGAAGGAAGTGTGTCCACGGTAAGGCATCATCAATGTAGTTTCAAACTCACCAGGCTTCCACTGCGCCACTCTGATACCAAGGGAAGCATGCTCGCATACAATATCACATCAATTGTATACGAGGGGAGTATCATGAATTCAAGTTCCATAACTTCATCATTCATGACTCCAGCCATCCAATAGGGAAAGGGAGGAGTAGATATCAGTGTATAGAGCAACACAAATATAAATCAACTTACATTTAAATCTCTATAAACTGAACTCACAATTCAAATCTCTACCCTAATGTGTCGTTCTTGTAATTTTGTACTACTTATTGAAGTTCGCTCTAATACCACTCTGTAACACCCCGAATTCCATTAAATGTAATTCGTAGCACAACAGGATCTTTTACTTCAATTCGTACAATTTTACAAGGAAAATAATTTTTTTTATTATACAACTTTGTTCTTTACATCAACACAAGCGAAATTACAACAAAGAATTATACAACTTAAACATCAACAACTTAAATTTTAAGAT
Organism: Hemerocallis citrina; assembly: GCA_017893485.1. Classification (NCBI taxonomy): domain Eukaryota; kingdom Viridiplantae; phylum Streptophyta; class Magnoliopsida; order Asparagales; family Asphodelaceae; genus Hemerocallis; species Hemerocallis citrina. The sequence goes on along the minus strand of CM030363.1, from coordinate 125,471,457 downwards.
AATCTTTAGCATCAAATCATCTTTAAGTCCTTGCCAATCCAAGCCCTGCACTGAAAAATCTGTGGGCAGTCAGTTGCTTACAACCGACACAATGTTATAAAACAGCGATCCTTGCTATACCATAATATAACAATTCTCTTACTTTAGAAAACACAAACTTGAATGCATATTAAAGTGTAAAACAGTGACTATCCTAACATGTCAGTATATGATATGACTTATTGCCTAATGCAGATATTATACTACAATGACACTAATGCATACTTATTCGGATTCTATGCATCTTATTCTACATAGGTTTGAGGGCAAGCTCTTATCGTACTCCTCAATGTAGGGTTCAATCCCCGGCTTTGAGTTACTACTACGGTGACTAATGTATATTTTAGATATCCTGTGAGTATCTAGTACCACCCCGATAATTCTTGAGTATCGCACTCGCACCGAAAATGATTTTGGACACACTGCCTCACACCCCGATAATTCTGGAGACGAATACCCACACCGCGAGCTATGATCCAGATAATTCTTGAGATTCGTCCTCCCATCGCGAGTGATTTACGGCCATCACACCTCACACTCTGATAATTCTGGAGACGAAACCCACACCTGTGCTATCATCGGTACCTTATCACATAGATACCCCATGAGCATCGCCTCGATCCCAGTAATTCTGAAGGAATATCTCCCACCGTGAGCCACAACCCCGATAATTCTGAAGATAAACTCCTACCGCGCTATCAAGGCCCTCATTCTCATGTTTGCCCATACTTCATCACATCTCCCCTTAGTGTCTGTCCTTAAGTTTTAATTTTAAATCATCACAATCTAGAACAAGCTTACCCTACCGGACTTAAATCAACACAAGAGAAAGTCAGCCCACACTGGCTAGTTCTCAAAGAGACAGTCAACTCACAATGGTTACAACGAATGCCGGTTATTAAAGGTCTCACCTAGCCTCTAAACTAACATTTTTTATGTTCAACAACTGTGGTCAATCATGCCCTCATTATTGATATTTTCGATTTTATTTACCCATATTTCATTCAATTCCTTCATTTAGTCTTAGTTATCAATCATGAAGTAACACTTCTTGGTTGGACACACACAACCAACAATTCACTTTAATAAGCTACAAAGTTTCTTCGATTAAATAAACCCTTTTCATAGTCATCTATATTTCAATTATAAATCTTAATTCTCTTCAAGAGATAAATTTATTAGGTTCATAAAAGAGTCTACTATATCTTTATAGTTAAGATTACCTAAAATAATCCTCAATTATTTCATCTAAATTCATTTACAAAACAGTAAGTTCAAAAATCAGAAAACTGCAGCTCATGGTACTTGTAAAAATTATAGAAAATTATATACTTCATGAAACTTTGTGTCTTTTAGATCAAAATAAAGGTATACAAGTCTACTACAATTTTTTAGTTATAAGTTTCTCCAAAATATTGTATCTATAATCCTGAATTCTTCAAAATCTACAGTAGGGTCGAAATATTGAAATACTGCCACTTGTTCAGTCTTGTAAAATTCATCATAAATTCAGTTTGTTGTGAAAATTTGATTTTTTAGACTTTACAGAAAGGTTAACGAGTCTACTTCAAGTTCTTAGTTTTGACTTTTCTCAAATTACTTCTTCTAAGATGTTGAAATGATCAAAATCTGAAATGTGTACAGATTTCCAGCAACTAGTCAATTGCCAACCAGTCCTATGTTTGAATTTTATTAAAATAGTAAACGATATCGAAAAATTATGAAATTTTAAAGAGATGTTCCTGACGTATACGAGATGTTCCTATAAAAATTTTAATTCTAGATTCCATCTAGTTTAATAGAAAGATTTTCTGAAGTGTAACTAAAACTTAAAACAACAACTTCCTTTACATAAATTAACAACTTTGTGTATGAATTTATACTCAATTCATTTAATCTAAACATGATATACCTGTATGCACCCAATACCACTATAAAAACTCAATCTAAAATTTCAGTTGCTTAATCATGACAATTTTATAATAAATCTTTCAACTAGCATGCATTTATTTTCGTATCTCACTTCTAATTATCAATACAACATGCGACATATAAAATTAGAAATTTAACGAACAAATGGCACATTTTCAATCATGGAATAATTACACATGCATACTACAATAACTAGAAAGCAAAAGGGTAAAAAAGAAGAGCATAAAAAAACAACAAAAAGATGAGAGAGGAGTGAGCAGAGAGGAGAGAGGAGAGAGATGCGTGCATGGCTGCCTTGGAACAAGAGAAGATATTTTGCTCAAGTTTTAATGGCTCCATGCCCTCCATCTCATCATTACCATCCCAACCCAACCCTTTGATCCACACGCCCTCCTCAAAATTACCAAAACCCCTTCTTCACTCCGCCATCCCATCATCTACACACCCAAAACAATTCCACCTCTCGCCCTAAACCCATTTCCCTCCAAACCTTATCCTTGAAACCCTAGACCTAGAATCACCAAGATCCGTTTCAATAAAATGGAGTGGCGTTGCATACGCTGCGGGGAGAACGACCCCCAGATGGCAGACTACTGTAAAAGCGACATCCATTACTTTAACTGCCTGAAATTTGGACACAGAGTTCGAGACTGCCCTACTTCACTACCGGAAGGAATCCATGGCCATTGAAGTCACCCATAACTCAGAGATCGCCTCAGTTCTTCCGGGACTACATGCAAGCGCCTTCCTTCATTTGATCAAGACGCGCCTTGCCCCGATACAGCGACTGTTGAGAGTGCCCTGAACTTTGCATGGAGAAGACAAGGGGGGTGGTGGGTTGTGAAGAGGGTTAGCGATGGGGTATTCCATGTCCAGTTCCCCTCTGAAGAAGAGGCCAAGAAGGCGATTGCTGATGGCGTCATTCAGTTCTCTGGTTTTAACGCAACCTTCTCGCCATGGTCCATGGACTATGGAGCAAAGCTGAAGCCCAAACCAAGTTTTATTTGGATCAATGTTCCACTACTCCCCTTCCACATGTGGAACCAGACCTCCCTCGAGAAACTGGTGAAACCATTAGGCAAGTTCATTACCATGTGTGGAGAGATGAAGAATGTGGTTTCCAAGGACCAAGCCCTTATCCTCATTGAAGTGGAGAATGTCAGCCACATCCCAAAGAATATCCAAATCCACTTCACTGTGCCATGGACCAAGGAGCTTCAGATCCATGATGTACCAGTGCTTATCCTTGGTAACCCCATTCCTTGCAACAACATGGCGAACGGCAAAGTCCAACTATTCACTTCAGGGAGTGGCTCTTCCACCTCCTTCTGGCGCCGCCGAGATTCTCAGGTAGAGAAACATGATGGAGCCAATCAGCTGCCAAATCAGGGAATCATTGGTGATGCTAAAGGCAAGGCGACAATCGCAGAGACAAATCTTTCTGTTAGGGATTCTGTTGCACAATCTCAGTAGCAACCAAATTCGGCTATCTTGGCAGACAATTTTTTAAATATCTCTGGTCTTGCGGATTCTAGTTTGGAAGGTTCCAAATTGGTCCCCCCCCCCAAAGATGAAGAATGTTGCAGATCCTGTGGGGACCAAATTAGGCGAAAAGTTTGTTTTCAACGGCCCCCTATTATTGAGATCCCCTCAGATTTCCCCAAGGGCAATTTGGGAATTTGCTTCAATGGCCCCCTATTATTGAGATCCCCTCAGATTTTCCCAAGGGCAATTTGGGAATTGCTTCCAGCAAATTGAATAACAAACTTGATAGCTCCGCAAGATCCCACGACATTTACCCAGAGGAGGAGATTAGGCAGATGATTTGGAAGGGGAAAGTGGTCAATATCCCTTTATCTCTTTTCAAAGAGATCCAGCCTGCGGTTAAGTTTGCTCTTGAGATGACAGTGGCCAAGCGAGTGGCAAAACTTGAAGCCCCCAAGGGAATGCAATTCAGCTCTGGAGCTAGGGGAGTGCGTGCTTCAAGCTTCAAAACAAAGTCTCCCATCCCTCGATACCATAAGATCACCTCCTCTTCTAGCTCGGGATCAGTTCCACCAAGTTTCGAAGAAGGCACTAGCAAGCGACGCAGGAGATGCAAATCAGCATCTAAAGCAACCTATACCAGACCCTTCATGGAGCATCTGAGATCCTCCCTCAAGTCAGCCTCCACCTGCAAGAATGAAGATACCTCCTCTTCTATGTTTTCAGTTACCAATGCCTACAATAATCCTTTTGCTTTACTTTCTAATGAGGATATAGATGAGGTAGCTTAATCTGTAGTAGTGGAAGCTATTGGGCCACACTCAGTCGGTAAACTTAAGCACCCTGTGAGTGATACTGTTGATCCCCCAGATCAACAGAATCAGCTCAATTGAGTGCCTGGGTTTATTGGCCCTCTCTTTGTTATTGTTATTGCTGCTTGTTCTTCTCTGTTTCAATGAAGATTAGCAATTGATATGTTCGAGGGTTGGGCAACCCCAACAAATGTGCCATGATCAAGGATGGTATTAGAAATGCTCAAATTAATGTCGCCTACCTACAAGAATCCAAACTCACAAAGCCATCTTCCAGAAAGCTAGCACCCATAGGTGGAACTTCTCTCACCAGTTGGAGATCTCTTGATGCTATCGAGAGTTATGGTGGTATTCTTATTGGATGGGATGATAAAATCCTAGATTGTTACTACTGTGCAGTTGATATTTTTTCAATCTCTTTTTCCTTCCGCAACAGAACCTCTGGAACTGAGTGGTCTCTCACCTCTGTTTATGCCCCTTTTGAATTGGATGACATAACCCTTTGCTTCAGCGAAATCAAACTTAGAAGAAGATTCCTATGTGATGTCTGGGTCATTTGTGGTGATTTCAACGCGACCACTTCAAACTATGAAAGGAATGGAGGCCAGAGTTCGAGCAGAGATATGAAGAAATTCAGGAATTGGATTCAGCAGCTGCAACTTATCGATCTCTCTCTTGCAGGTAGAAAATTCACTTGGTATAATCTCAGAGCTAAGCCAGCGCTTGCTAGATTTGACAGGTTCCTAATCTCAAGTCAATTTGAACAACTCTACCTAAATTGCATCCAACACTCCCTCCCGTGTATCGCCTCTGATCACTGCCCATTAATCCTTGACTCTCAAGCCATTCAGGCCAGAGTCCATTTTAAATTTGAGAAGGCTTGGGCCTCTCATGAGGATTTCACTCCTTCTATTACTACCTAGTGGAAGAGCTTTTCCTGCAGAGGTTCTTTGGTTAATGTTTTCGCTCAAAAACTGCTGCTGCTAAAGAGACAGATCAGGCGATGGAGAAATGAGAAGTTCGAACATATTCCACTTCGCAAGAAGGCCCTCTTTGATAAGATTCACCAACTTGACATCTTGGCAGATATCCAACCCTTAGATAGTACTCTATCGAATGAGCTCTCTATTGCCCACAGTGACTACCAGAGCTTGGTGCAAGCGAAGGTCACCTACGAGAGGCAGAGATCAAGAATAACTTGGATCAAAGAGGGTGATGCCAATACAAAATTCTTCCACTCTATTGCTAATGGGAGGCAGCGTAAGAACTTCATCTATTCCCTTCTTCATAATGGTTATCTTATTACATATCATTGTTCAATTCGATCCTGCTTCGAGCAACACTTCAGTGACATCTGTGGAAGTAAGTCAACACCTAATTTCAGAATCGACTGGGCAGCTCTTTATCCTAATTCTACTATTGATCTTTCTGGCCTTGAAGCACCTTTCTGGTGAACCCAATAATATTCACATTTAGGAGCAATAATCTTAATGCAATTGGACATTTAAATGCTCTATATATGGTATTTTACTCTTATTTTCTCTTTTCCATAGGAAACAGCCTAAAACAGCAAAACGAAGCAGATTCAGGATTTTGAGGATGATACACAGAAACTGCAGAGCATAAGTCGACTGGTTCTTCAAACAGGCGACTGGACAGAGAGGTTGAAGCTGCTCAGTACAGTCGACTTACTCCAAAGACAGTCGACTTGACTGATGAATTACGAATCTACAGATGTCTCGGCACAGTCGACTGATTACAAAACCAGTCGACTGGTATTCAGCAGAGTTAGAAGATAAGAACAGTTGAAGATTCATCCTCATCCAAATCCGAAGCAAGAACCCAGGTCATCTGCGAATAACAACTCTTCATTAATCAAGTTAGAGAACCAGGATTGGCAAGTGAGAAGATCAACTCAGATCTATATTCGATGTGTAAAGAGATAGAATTGAAAATCTGCAGATGTGGGCAAAAGAAATTATAAAAAGGCTGGAATAAGGAGTTGAGAGTATCACTGAATTTCTGAATCATCAATCGTCAACCAACATGCATTATTCTATCAGCATCGAAGAAAGAAGGAGATCAAGTACACTGGAAGAAACAATCCAGTCGACTGAGTGACAGCAAGTCGACTTCTCGGGCCGAACATCATCAGTTTATTTCTTATCTTTCTACTTTTTATTTTAATCATATATTCGACACTGTTAGTCAATAAAAGTCTTATTATGTGGAACTAATTTCATAGTTGGGTAGATTGAAACCGTAGTCATGTAATGCTTATATTCTTCTCAATGCTACTCTATTACTTATTGATTAAACCTGATTGTATTGATATAGAATTATAATATGAAGCAAACTTGTTCAGAAGTTCTAAGAGCAGTCGACTGAGAGTGACAGCAAGTCGACTGCCATCCAGAACCTGAGATTATCAAGTTTGCATATTATAAATCTGAATCTGTTATATGAGCATAGAGACGGCCCGTATCTCATGCTCATAGCTTGTAACACATGAATCTTTAGGGGTTCTTGGTTTAATCAACTTGAAGGATCTAGATCTGATACCAATTTCTAGAACTTCGAGTGTTTGTTCGTTTCCATTGTTCCTATGTTTTCTTTAAGTGCAACTTAGTAGATACCATGCTAAATACTTAAGGAAAGAAACGAATTAGAGTAGATACCATGCGTAATTCTTGGCCTAGGGAAACATGAACTTTAAGGAGTAGATACCATGCCCTTAAAGGAACAAACATGAGTGATTAGAGTAGTGTAGAAGGTGACTTAGCATTATTGACTATAGGTGGAAATCAAAGCCCAACTACTTAATAGATATTTGTGATTCAGAACTACTTGATCTAGTCATTTCTTTTAGAACAACACTTTAAGATTCTTATTTCTGTTTTATTGGTTAGTAAGTTAATTTCTACAATCTCTGTGGGATCGACCCTTGCTTGTCACTACGCTTCTATAAACGATTCGTACACTTGCGAGGTTTTAATTTGTGTCTAGTTTATCTATTTATTTAGATAGCTGGATTACACAACACTTTCTGTAAGGAAGAGATCAAAAAAGCTGTCTTTAACATGAATGGAGACAAGGCACCTGGCCCGGATGGCTTCTCGATGCATTTCTATCAGCAATACTGGGAGACCGTTCAAGATGATTTATGTTGTATGTTGCTAGACATACAGAATGGGAAGGCTCATATAAGTAGGCTTAACTACTCAACCATTGTCCTAATCCCAAAGTGCGAAGGGGCTAACTCAGTCTCTAATTTTCGCCCCATCAGTCTCATCAACTGTTATATAAAGATCTTGACCAAAATCCTCGCAAATAGACTAAGCCCCTTACTGCACACTCTGGTTTCCTCTTCACAAAGTGCTTTTCTCAAAGGCAAATCAATAGTGGTTTGTTTCCTTGTGGCCCACAAAGCCATCAATCTATGCTGCACTAAAAAGTCAGATACTCTTATGCTAAAGATTGACTTCCATAAAGCCTTTGATACAATTAGTTGGACTTTCATTGAGCAAATGCTAGTTTCTAGAGGGTTCAGGTTCAAGCTGGTGCAGTTGGATTAAGGCAATTCTTCACTCAACTAAATTCTCTGTTCTAGTAAATGGGGTAGGGGGTAAGGCAATTAACACAAAGAGAGGATTAAAGCAAGGTGATCCCCTTTCTCCGATGTTATTCATCTTGGCGGTAGATGTGCTAGCACAAATGTTGCGAAGTGGAAGAGACAATGCCACTTTTTCTCAGTTGCAAACTCAGGGGCTCCCTAGCTTCGCTTTCCATACTACAATTCGCTGATGACACTCTCATATTCTGCAAGGGTGATGAACAAGATGTGCTACATCTAAAGTTGCTATTGCATATATTTGCGAACATCTCAGGCCTTCACATTAACCTCTCCAAATCATCTATTATCTACTTTGGGCATTCTAAAGCCAAGCTTCAGGCATTTTCTCATATCCTGGGTTGCAAGCATGACTCCCTACCTACCAAATACTTGGGCATGCCACTATCCAAAGGCAAATTAAAGAAGAGAGATTTGCAACCACTTATTCTTAAAATTGAGAGGAGATTATCTACTAGGAAAGGTCGATTGCTCTCTAGGAGGGAGACTTATCCTCATCAATTCAGTACTGAGTGCCCTGCCGACTTACTTTGCTTCATTCTTCAAATTGCCCCAGTGGGTTATATCAAGAATTGACCAAATACGGAGCAGATTCTTTTAGGTAAGCGGAGATACAAATGCTATCGGAGCCTCTTGTACTAACTGGAAGCGAATTTTCCAGCCCAAAAAACAAGGAGGCCTAAGGATTTTAAATCCCAGCCAGTTCAACAATGTCCTGCTTATGAAATGGTGGTGGAAAATCTTATCTGAGGAATACCTTAGCACCCAAATTCTCAAATCCTTATAATTCAACAGAGCAACCAACTCTTTCACATGCAAGGCTCAAGCTTCTGACTTCTAGAAGAATGTCTACAAGCTGAAAGAACAATTTGACCAGGGGATTTCTTGGCAACTTGGAGATGGAAAAATGCTTAAATTTTGGACTTCCAATTGGATTAGAGGCAGCATCATCGCCAAACTATTTTCGACTTTATTTGAGGCAGCTTGGAACAAAGAAGCCCCACTGTGTTCTCCAGGCCACATTCATCAGGGCAGATGGATTTGGAGACCAAACCTTCATACTTCTACATCCACCCACATCCGCCTCGAGAAGAACCAGCTACTGTAACTTATCTCTCACTTACAACCATCTACAACCGCAGATGTTGCTAATTGGAGACACTAGCTCAGGGAGATTCACCGTCAAGTCTGCTTATGATTTCTACAGCATCTCAGGCCTAATATCACCATTTACCGTGCCTGCTGGAAGAATTTAGCACCACTCAAATGCAAAATTTTCATTTGGACGCTGAGATGGGAGATACTCAACTCCAAGGAAAGATTATATTCTAAAGGATGAGATGGTGATCTGACATGCACAACCTGTGCATGTCTGATCGAAACCACCTTCATATCTTCTTTCAATTCACTGGCTGTTCAGGCTTGCCAACACTTCACACATTGGTTCAACATCACAAATTTACTTACATCAACTGTCGAATGCTTCACACATTGGTGCTTTGATTCCCAAAACCACAAGTTCACACACTCTTGGCACATGGTTACGCTGGCTACCTGTTGGAGTATCTTGCATGCTAGAAATGATAGAATTTTTAACAACAAGACTATTACAGCAGATAAACTTATAACTAACATCAAATTCTAGTTTTCTCATTGGCTAGATAGTTGCAGAGACTCAAAGAAGAAAGCCAAGATTCTCCAGGAGATTGAGGATACTGGGGATCGAGATCTCATGAGGCTGAGGGGAAACTGCTCGATTCAAAGTATGGGTCGCACCCAAGGATAGTCATCAGGATCTGCGCCTCTGTTAATAGGTTATTATGTTCTTTTTGGGGACTATGCATGTCCCGGCTCTTGTAATATTTCAAACTTGTTTATGTACTGCTATTTTTAGGGGGGATGGTTCTTTTTTTTGGGGAGCTATCTATGTTGCGTGTAGGGAGGATGAGAGCATATCATTGAGTCTAGTTGAGGAGTACAACAATAGTCCAATGCCCTCTCTATGACTCAGTGCTATGCCATCTCAAACTCAGACATGCACAGAGCTCACCCTGCCTCCAATCCCTTCCCTACTATATTGTAATCGTTTTACTCTATTTATCTTTTTATATATATATATATATATATATATCTGTGAGGTAGGTTTATCCTACCTTTTACCAGTCAAAAAAAGAAATTAGAAAGCAAAAGAAATCACACACCTTGTTTTTAATGCAATGAACTAGACTCCTATAGGGATTGTTCCAAAGCTCCAACCAAGCAAACCTTCACCTCCTAGCAATTTGCCTACACCAAAAGCTTCTCTCTTTCTTTCTTTTCTGTCTTTCTTTTTGTTTCTTTTAATGTACATTGTTCATGAATGAGAGAGATATTTATAGGACTAAATGGGTGAATGAAGGGACACCCACTACCCAAAATAAATACCCATTATCCAAAATAATTTTCAACTCACAAAACCATTAACACAAAACCCCTACCCCTTCACATTCTTGGCCGACCAACCTCCTGGTGTGCACACACGTGCACGTGCACTCTATGTGCATACACTTCTCGTTCTTTTAATTATTTGTTATTAGTCCATTTGTGTGTGTTTGTTACATAAAAAGTGTGTTGGATTAAAAAATGTACATTTAAAGTATAGAATAAAATCATGGGCCTCTCTTTTTGATTAATTTTCTAGTGGGCTTTAAAATAGATTTTAAGCCTATGGGTTTTTATTAAAAAAATAATAATCCAAATGTGGCAAATAAAATTGAAGAAAATGTGCATAACTTTAGAAAATTTTAGAAATAAAAATGTACATAAAAATTTACGTGCGATGCACATAAAAATATTCAAAATATGAAATAGATTTGATTAACGGGGAAATGTTTATAAATACTCAGATTATAACATGCGAAAAATATTTATTTTGATAACTTTTCGGATATTTCTAATAACGGTGAAATTTACGTAATCGACACGTGTATTGAAAACACGTGCAATACACGTAAAAACACAAAGATTAAAATTAATATTCGAGTTAGCTAAAAATAGGATAAAAATAAATTTTGAGATAACGGAAAACATATAAATTATTAGAATATAAGATACGTATGACATTTATATAAAAATACGTTATGAATATTATTCGTAACAGTACGAAAGACACATGCGTAACACACGTGGAGCAAATTTGTCATTACTAAATTTTGCTGGGTGTTACACCTTTGTAGATGATTGGAGTTGTCTTATGTTTTAAACATTCATGTTGGTAAAAAATAATCCTTCGTGAGTTTTAGAGTTCTTTTTTGTGCTTGCTAGATCTACAGTCCTATTGTTTGAGTCTATAAATGAATGTAAATGTATGGATCTATATGTGTGACTAAAGAACATGATTAAATTCTAGAAAAGATGAAATTTTGATAAATTATTCGTCGTGTTTTTGGTGAAATTATGGTGGGTGGGTTGAAGGTTGAATTTTTATTACGCTTATGGATCAAAATCACCACCTGAATATATGTTGAAGTATTGAGACCTAGGGCAAGGGTTTGGTGACCTACCCTCGGTTACTGTTCACCCCGCAGGCAGTAAACAGCAACACTGGCTGCTGTTCTATTTTGCACTGTTTTGGGTTTTTAGGGGTTGTTTTGAGGGGTTTTCGTGTGTATGACTCGTATGCCATGGGGGGGGGGGGGGGACACTACTACACATATGGATATATATATATGTGTGTGTGTGTGTGTGTGTGTGTTAATCTAATAATTTATGAGGATTGATTGAGTTTTTGATGAAGATTCAATGTTATTAATTTCATATTTCTGTTTCAAGTTGTAATATATTAAATTAATGTTTGACCAGAAATAAATTTAAGTTTTGAGAAGATTAAATTCCTTGTTTTGGTGGGCTATTCATTCAGGTTGTAGAGGTAAAAATTTGGAGTTCTAAAGGAATATTTCTTAAATTTCAAAAGAGGCAAGCTTTAGATTTTAAGAAAATGCGTGTTTCAGTTTATTGGAAATTTAGAACTACTATTTTCATGCAAATGAGTTATAAATTTGGTAAAATATCCTATAGTTATGGAGGAAATGTAAATTCAATTCCCCAGATTTTTATATATATTTTTGAATGGACTTCTCTTAAGGAGAAGAATGTACAACTTTCAGATTTTTAGATAATATGTAATTCTCAGTAATTGTTGAATATAAAATATAAAACTAAGCCAATTGAGTCCAGATTTTTATGGTGAGTCCCCTCTTATGTGCTGGATTTGATTGAAGTTTTTCAGAATTTAATAATGATTTTAGATCGTACTGTTTTGAAGAACGAAATGGCGTAACTTTCAGATTTTTGGATACAAGATAGTTCTCAGAATTTGTTAAATATGAACAATTTAAATAAATTTATTTGAGTCCAGATTTTTATGGTGAGCTCCTTGATTTATGTTGGACTTAATGGAATTTTTCCAGAATTTAATAATGATTTTGAAGTGGATTGTTTTGAAGAACGAAAACGTGTAACTTTAAGATTTTGGTGAAATTCTAGTTCCAATTTTTGGTGCATTCAAATACTGGATTGTGGGAAATAAATCTAAATTTTTGTAGATGAAATTCTCAACTTTGAAAAGGCTTGTTTCAGTTTTGGTCGAATAAAATTGTAGTTGAATTTATGGAACTTTACAAATAAATGGAGAGTGATGTTTAAAAGTTGATTTTTTTAGAAATTTCGTAATTTGAATATATTACATTGTATGAAAGAGTTCTTCGTGAAAACATTGGTTGGTTTATAAGAATGTGACTAATGAAGAGTATTTTTGTATAATAAAAACCAAATTGGGTTGGTTTGAGACTTAGGGTTATGATATAGACCCTAGAAAGACCATTTATGATATTTTAACTTTGAGACTCTAGAGGTTGAGTGGGACCCTAGCATGCCGGCAGATGAGATCTTTGTGGAATTGAGCCAGTAGGGCTTTTGTTGTTGTTTTTGTAGAATTAATTCCGGCATGGTACACCAACCCTAGGTGGGATTGTAACTTAATTGAATATAATAAGCATAAGGACAGACACTAGTGGAGATGTGATAGATCTTGGGAAACGTAAGTAGGGGGCCATGTATAGTGGACGAATGAGATTCGGGACTATAGTCGTAGTTGGGCAGTTTGATTCCGAAGGCTGCGATTATCATTGCCATCTCCCGTATTCGCACGCTGAGGGTCTTTTACAGTTGGGCAATTTTATTCCGAAGGTTGGGATCTATTCGTGGAATTATGACATGAAATGTTCAGGGCAATGCTTACATGATTCTTGCGCGTTGAGGGTACTAGTCTGGCAGATAGATACCGAGACGTAGGCTTATTCGCGGAGTATCCAGATCTTATTTCTATCACCATAGTAGGTTAGTTGCATAACATGGGATTGAACCCTATAAAGTGGAGAAGGATAAGAGCTTGCACTGGACCTATGTAGAATGTGATGCATAGAATCCAACAAGTATGCATTAGAAGCCATCGTGTGCATGGTGTTTTCTTGAACATTGTTTTATGCATTGCTCTTTTGTTTTCTTGACACACACTTACTTAGAATAGTTTCATTTTTTGTTTATTGAATCATTCATTGTTATTTTATTTCATGTTATGTGGCAAGTTTGTGATTGTGAGACTTGGGAAGGTTACTATTACTATAGTTGACGTCAGTTGCATTCAACTGACATGCCCACTTTTCATTCAGATTTTTGCAGGATTTTCAGTTATGGATAGAGTTGAATCAAGAAAAAAAGGGGGCGGGGGGGGGGGGGGGGGGGGGGGGGGGGGGGGGGGGGCTTGGAGTTAACTGAGAATTATAATTTATCATGTTGTAAAGAGATTGTAATTAAAGTGTTTATTTCCACTGTGTTGTAAAGAGATGATGTAATAAAAAGTTTTATTTTTTTCCTGTGGTTGTACTATGTTTATAATTGCAATTGAAGTTGAAGCTGGAAATTGTGCCACTTAGTTCTAATTTGAATTATTCGAAATTCGGGGCGCTACAAAGTATTTTTAATGCCCCGACCCCGAACTTAGACAATTTATTTATTTATTAGTACAACTGCCTACCACAGGCTGCCTCTCAAATGGTGGTTAACCAATTTGGTGACTCTTGGTCATAGGCAATTATATTTATTATTTAATTAATCACACCAATCCTCTGATGTGGGATCAAATAATCCATGACCGCACCCCCTTCTTGCGCATGCTGATACGCACAGCTAGCCCTCCCCCCCCCCCCCGGGCCCCACGCGCCAGCACACCCCATTGACAGCATAGCTGGCACCCCCCTCCGAGCCCCATATGCCATCCACGTCACCACACATCAAAGTGGAGCAGCAACCCCCCATCAACTTCTCATAATTAAATCCCATAGGACTACCCTATAGAAACCTCTATAGGACACACCTCACACACATATATATATATATATATTTCATATTTCTTACGTACGGGGTATAACATACACCCCCTCTTAAGAAATCAGCATCGTCGCTGAGCCCAGGACTTGCAACCTAATCCAGGATTGCCCTTTTTAGTCGATGTGGAGTGGAGTACCCTGATTCAGCTAGTATATTGCCCTGACTGCTGACCGCATCAGTGACCGCTCCCTCTCAGGCATACACCCGATTCCTTTAGCAATATGCCCATGTTGCCGGCCACACCTGCGACCGCTCCCTCTCAGGCAACCTCTAACCCACTCTTACCCACAATCAGTGTCGAAAGTCGGCTTTGATACCATTTGTAACGCCACGGCCCCAAACTCAGACAATTTATTCATTTATTAGTACAACTGCCCACCACAGGCTGCCTCTCAAAAGGTGGTTAACCAATTTGGTGACTCTTGGTCATAGGCAATCATATTTATTATTTAATTAATCACACTAATCCTCCGATGTGGGATCAAATAATCCCTCACCGCACCCCCTTCTTGCGCATGCTGATGCACACAGCCAGGCCCCCTGGGCCCCACGTGCCAGCACACCCCACTAACAGCACAGCTGGCGCCCCCCTTCGGGCCCCACATGCCATCCACGTCACCACACATCAGAGCGGAGCAACAACCCCCATCAACTTCTCATAATTAAATCCCATAGGACCACCCTGTGGAAACCTCTGTAGGTCACACTTCATACATTTATATATTTTATATTTCTTAAGTATGGGGTGATACATAATTAAATTCTGGAAAAATACATTTAAGTCTAGCATATAACAAGGAACTCATCATAAAAAAATTGAATTCAAATGAATTAATTCAAGGGGTTCATATCCAGTAAATTCTGAAAACTAACCGTTATTTTAAAAATGTGAAACTACGACAGTATAGTGGTAGAAATTGCATAATTTCCAATCTATGAGTCGAATTGAGGATCCGTCAGATATTCTAGAAACTAGACACAGTGTGCTACAATTTCAATTTATTAAGTTTTAGATGATATCATCAGTAACTGTGTCGAATTCTCGTTCCAATCTGGATCAGACAACAGTCCAGAGCAATAACAACTTTGAAATTCATCCAAACTTGATCAATCCACTCATATATATATATATATATATATATATATATATATATATTAGTTTAAACCCAAATGTAGATGCTGCTATATGTACACTAGAGTTCTCCCCTCATAGCACCCAAAATCACGAACAAAAAATCAATCAAAATCACCAAAAACAAGCCAAAACAGCCCCAAAGACAACAGCATGTAGCTGCTGCTAATGTTCGGGTTGAACAGTAACTTCGGTTACTGTTCATCCGAACCTCTAACCTTCAAACAATGGGTTTTAACCCCTAAACCCTAGCCCTTAGTTCCCAATACTTTTACTTATGTTTTATGATAATTTTATTCCATATTTGTGTGTCAAAAATTCAAACTTTCAACCCATCACAATTCATATAAAAAACAGTAAATAACTTACTAAAGTTTCATCTTTTAATTTTTCAAACATGTTCTTTAGTCACACATATAGATCCATACATTCACATTCACATATAGGTTCAATAGATCAATTTCTACAACAAAATTTTGGATCTTTCATGCATAGAAAAGCTCTAAAATTGGAGAATAACTTATCTTGATCAACATACATGTTTAGTGCATAAGACAACTCCAATCATCTACAACGGTTCATGGGTTCATAGAAATTTCACAATTTAACACGATCTTTCATGTATCAAATGTTCATCATACATTAGGAGATCAAATAGGGGTGTCATGTCATCAAAATTTTGATTTTTATCTCATTAACATCAATCTTTATTTAATAATTCATCCACACAATCAATTCATAACAACCAATATCATCATGCCAATAGAATCACAATTCATTAATTCCAAACCCTAGCATGATCTCTATTGTTCTAAAAATAAAAAGAAATATATCAAGAGAGTAGGAAGATTGCCCACCTTAAAGAAGATTCAAAGAATGTAACAATAATGAGAAACGATGCTCCTTCTCCTCCTTGCGAAATTGGGATCTCCAAAGCTCCAAACTCCGAAAATAATAATATAATTGGGAAGAAAATGTGTTTACAGTAGAGGGCAGCTATTTTCTACAGTAGAAATAGGCCGGGTGCAGTTCTAAGGTTTTCTAAAATTTTATTCTCCAGGAAAAATATTTGCAATACGGTCCCCAACAATCCCAAAATTGCATAAACATATATATATTCAATTTCCATTAAAATCAACCAAATATGGAAATAATCTAATTCCTTAGATCCCAAGACTGAATAGACGACCCTAAATGCAGTAAATCAATTTTTAAGTTCAATTTTCATTTCTAAACCACTTTTTACAAAAAGTCTATTTCTTTTCGAAAATTTACAAAAGTAGTTTCCTTTATTCAGAAAAATCCCAAAATTAAAATATACCCAATAATATATGATAGAATTTGTTTATCAACTCATAATTCTAAATTCGCAGTTCAAAAATATTTGCACGTGTGAAAATGTCAATTTTACAAAAATTCAAAATAATTAAATAAATTGATTTAAAAATTATTTATTGATTCAAGATATTGTATTAAAAATTATGAGGCGTTACATCACTCCCCCTTTAGAATAGTTCTGTCATCAAAACTATCCTTAGTAAGAGGAAAACAAAAATACAAAACTTACACAACAGTTTCAGAAAATCATTCTATCTTTATTTTCTAATTACATTGGGTTGCTTACTAAAGAAAATAACGTATAATAAGAACAGTAAGATAAATATGAAAACTGACAGAGCAATAACTTTGGCCCATAAAGCAATAAAACTAATCCCAAGAAGATATATAAAATGCATTAAAAAATATAAACTATGCAATAACTTGTTGAAAACAACCAGATAATCAATTAATGCATACGAATTTCTACAACAAGTTTATTACAGCTAATATAAATTAGTCAATAATACATCAAAGCACACAAAGGAATCAAAAGCTTCCTTAAAACTTGAATACACTATAAAGACAATGCACTATGAACTTAAGAATTAATGAAAATAGACAAACGTACGTAACACGAAACTTAGACAAAATATGAGAAAGAAAACTGTCAAAAGTAACAAATAACAATAAGCTTAGTCAGTAAAACAAAATATTAAGCACTCCAAAGGTCGCTAAAACATTTGTATGAAACCAAAAAATGCAAAACAGATGTTCAAACATATCAACAAAAGAAAATGCTTACTGATCAAATAACATTGTAAAAGATCATTATAGTGAGAAGGATAATAAGGCCAACCATACAAAATAAGAAGCCAAAAGAGAAAGTTAAGAGCATCCACAGTCGTTGAGGGTCAAAATATGCATGAATGGATAAATGAATATAGCAAAGTTACGTTTTGTTGTAGTCGTTGAATGTTATTTTTTACCTTTTTAAATTAAAATAATAACAGACGGTGCTTCATGTGCCGTCGGAGAAGAAAAAAAAACAAAAAAAAAACATTTTAAAACGGTGGGACGGCATATCATGTTCCATTGGAGGAAATAAAAAATTATAAAAAAAGGTGCGATGGCACTTCAAGTGCCGTCCGAGGGAAAAATTCGTCCTCGAAGTGCAAATAAAAAATTACAAAAAAATTATAAAAAATTTTAAAAAAATTTCAGAAATTACGAAAAAATTACAAAAAATTACAAAAATTTTTCAAAAAATTACAAAAATTGCAAATACCTACCTACAGGGTGGGACAGCACTTCAAGTGCCGTCCGAGGGAGAGGTGGTTTTTTTTGGTTTTTGTTATTAGGAAATTAATTTTTTTTTTGGAGGGACGGCACTTCAAGTGCCGTACGATCATTAAAAAATAATTTTTTTTGTGTGACGGCACTTCAAGTGCCGTCCGACCATTAAAAAAAATATTTTTTTGGTGCGATGGCACTTCAAGATCCGTCTCTCATTTATCCATATTTCTCATATCCATTCTCATTTATAGCAATCTCCTGTAGCGAAATATGCATAATATGCATATTTGGCCACCACCGCAGTGCAATTTTTGACCAAATATGCATATTATGCATATTTAGCAAACGACTGTGGTTGCTCTAAGAACATGAATAATGGCAAAAGTAAATAATAATAAAAGTAACACAAGGAAATGCAAACTTAAAGATGATAAAAAAAATATGTATAGGCCTGGGAAGATAGTCAATCCAAGACATGTCGAAATACCAACAAATTTAGCTAAGCCAAAATAATAATAATATATATAGTGTCCGGATTTGCTGATACCAACTTGTAGCGCCCCGAATTTCCAATAAATAAAATTAAAAATAAGTGGAACAATTCCCAGCATCAACTTCAATTGCAATTATCAACATAGTACAACACAGGGAAAAATTAAAACTTTTTATTACATCATCTCTTTACAACATAGCGGAAATAAACATTTTAATTACAATCTTTTTACAACATGATAAATTACAATTCTCAATTAACTCCAAGACCCTTTTTTTTTCTTGATTCAACTCTATCCATAACTGAAAATCCTGCAAAAATCTGAATAAAAAGTGGGCACGTCAGTTAAATGCAACTGACGTCAACTATAGTAATAGTAACCTTCCCAAGCCTCACAATCAC
This sequence comes from Hemerocallis citrina, assembly GCA_017893485.1. Lineage (NCBI taxonomy): Eukaryota > Viridiplantae > Streptophyta > Magnoliopsida > Asparagales > Asphodelaceae > Hemerocallis > Hemerocallis citrina. The sequence goes on along the minus strand of CM030363.1, from coordinate 125,452,492 downwards.
AAACTTGCCACATATCATAAAATAAAATTACGATAAAAGATTCATGAAACAACAAGTGAAACCATACTAAGTAGTGTGTGTCAAGAAAACAAAAGAGAAGTGCATAAAACAACGTTCAAGAAAACATAATGCACACGATGATCTCTAATGCATACTTGTCAGTTTCTATGCATCTCATTCTACATAGGTCTGGTGCAAGCCCTTATCATCCTCCACTTTATAGGGTTCAATCTCTCGTTATGCAACTAACCTACTACGGTGATAGAAATAAGATTTATATACTCTGCGAATAGGCCTACGTCCCGGTATCTACCCACCAGACTAGCACCCTCAACGCGCAAGCATCATGTAAGCGTCGCCCTAAACATTCCATGTCGTAGTTCCACGAATAGATCCCTTCCTTCAGAATTAAACTGCCAAACTGTAAAAGACCCTCAACGTGCGAATACGGTAGATGACAATGATAATCGCAGCATTCAGAATCAACCCGCCCAACTACGACTATAGTCCTGAATCTCATCCATCCATTATACAGGGCCCACCTACTTATGTTTTCCTAGATCTATCACATATCCACTAGTGCCTGTCCTTATGTTTATTATATTTAATTCACAATCCCCCCCTAGCGTTGGTGTACCCTGTCGGACTTAACTCTACTAAAACAATAACAAAAGCCCCACTGGCTCAATTCCACAAAGATCTCTTCTGCCGGCATGCTAGGGTCCCACTCAATATCTAGAGTCTCAAAATTCAAAATATCATAAATGGTCTTTTCAGGGTCCACATCATAACCCTAAGTCTCAAACCAACCCAATTTGATTTTTATTATACAAAAATACTCTTCATTAGTCGCATTCTTATAAACCAACCAATGTTGTCACGAATGACTCTTTCATACATGGTAATATATTCAACTTACGAAATTTCTATATATCAAATTGTAAACATCACTCTACATTTATTTGTAAAGTTCCATATATTCAACTACAATTTCATTCGACCAAAATTGTAACAAATCTCTTAAAAGCTGAAAATTTCATCTACGCAAATTTAGATTAATTTCCCATAATCCATTATTTGAATGCATCGAAAATTGAAACTAGAATTTCACCAAAATCTGAAAGTTACACGTTTTCATTCTTCAAAACAGTACACTTCAAAATCATTATTAAATTCTGGAAAAATTCCATTAAGTCCAACACATATAAAGGAGATTGCCAAAAAAATCTTGACTCAAGTAAATTTATTTAAAGGGTTCATATTTAACAAATTCTAAGAACTGTTTTTTATCCAAAAATCTAAAAGTTATGCCATTTCTTTCTTCAAAATAGTACACTCTAAAATCATTATTAAATTCTGGAAAAATTCAATCAAATCCAGTGCATAACAGGGGACTCACCATAAAATCTGGACTCAATTGGCTTAGTTTGAAGATTTTATATTCAATGAATTACCCATTATCTAAAAATTTGAAAGTTGTATCTTCTTCTCCTTGAGCGAAGTCCATTCAAAAATAAATATAAAAATATGAAAAATTCAGTTTATATTCCTTCCAAAACTATAGGATTTGTTTTGCAACTTTATAGCTCATTCGCATGAAAATAGTAGCTCCACATTCCCAACAACTAAAACTCACACTTTTCATAGAATCAGAAACTACGACAGTACAGTGGTAGGAATTGCATAGTTTACAATCTATTAGTTGGATTGAGGATCCATCAGAATTTCTAGAAACTAGACACAGTGTGTTAAAATTTCTATTAAATAAGTTTTAGATAATATCATTAATAACTATGCCGAAATCTCATTCCAGTCTGCAACAGACAGCAGTCTAGAGCAAAAATAACTTTGAAATCTCATCCAAACTCGATAAACCCACTTATATACATCTGTTTAAACCCATATATAGATGCTTCTATATATATACTAGAGTTCTTCCATCACAGAACACAAAATCATGCACGAAAAACCCCTTGAAAACACCCCAAACGAGTTCAACACAAGCAAACAACAACAGCTGCTCTTGCGAGTTGAACAATAACCCGCGGGTTACTGTTCACTCGAGAGCCAAAACACCCCCAAAACCCTTACCCTTTAGGGTTTATCCCCGAAACCTAACCCTAGGTTCTTAATACTTCAACATGTGTTTTGTGGTGATTTTAATCCATATCGTGCATAAAATTTAAACTTGCAACCCACCATAAATTCACCAAAAACACCACGAATAATTTATCAAAATTTCATATTTCCTACAATTTAAACACGTTCTTTAGTCACACATATCAATCCATACATTTGCATTCATTTATTGATTCAAACAATAGGATTTTAGATCTAGCAAGCATAGAAAAGAACTCTAAAACTCGTGGATGATTATTTTTGACCAACATGAATGTTTAAAACACAAGACAAGTCCAATCATTTACAAAGGTTCATAAAAATTTAAATTTTCACAATTTAACACCATCTTTCATGTATTAAACATTCATCATACAAAAGTAGATCAAATAGGGGGTGTCATCAAAATTATATTTCTATCTTATTAACATCAATCTTTATTTAATTACTCATCCCCACAATCAATTCATAACAACCAATATCATCATGCCAATAGAATCATAAGTCACTAATTCCCAACCCTAGCGTGATCTTTATTGTTCGAAAAAAAAAACATATCAAAAGAGTAGGAAGATTGCCCACCTCAAAGAAGATTCAAAGAAGATAACAATAGTGAGGAACAATGCTCCTCCTCCTCCTTGCGAAATTGAGGTTTCCAAAGCTCCAAACTCCAAAAATAATAATATAATTGGGAAGAAATTGTGTTCACAATAGAAGGTGGCTATTTTCTGTAGTAGAAATAGGTCGGCTACTGTGCTAAGGTTTAATACGAAGTTTTTACAAAAAAAACCCTGGGAAAACATGTTTTATAGAATTTAGTATTCTAAATAGATTTGTTAGATTTCATCAACCAATTTGAGTAAAAAAATCAAATCTTCCCAATCTCCTAAATCTAGTCGACCTCAGAACAGCCCAGAAAATCTGTTTTTTTCCAAAAATTTCCCTAAGTGGCGATTTTACAAAAAAATCCTTTATTTTGAGATATTTGCGAATATGCCCTAAATTTTTTGTAAAATTGAGAAAATTCAGAATTTTTATTTACAAAATAAAATTAGGTTTCCCAAATAAATTTTCTAACTTTCCATTTCCATGAGAAATATTTACACGTGTGAAAAACATTAATTTTACAAAAATACAAAAAAAATAAATAAATTGATTAAAAATTATTTATTAATTCAAAATAAAATATTTAAAATTCTAGTACTTAAGAAATACAATATATATATATATATATATATATATATATATATATATATATATATATATATATATATATATATATATATATATTTGTGTGTGTGTGTGAGAGAGAGAGAGGTGTGTCCTATAGAGGTTTCTATATGGTGGTATTATGGGATTTAACTAAGAAGTTGATGGGGGGTTGCTGCTCCACTCTGATATGTGGCGACGTGGATGGCATGTGGGGCCCGAAGGGGGGGCGCTAGCTGTGCTGTCTGTGGGGTGTCCTAGCACGTGGGTCCCAGAGGGGGGGGGGGCTGATTATGTGCGTCAACACGCGAAAGAAGGGGGTGCGGTGAGGGATTATTTGATCCCTCATCGGAGGATTAGTGTGATGAATTAAATAATAAATATAATTTCCTATGACCAAGAGTCACCAAATTGGTTAACCACCTTTTGAAAGGCAGCATGTGGTGGGCATCTGTACTAATAAATAAATAAATTGTCTGAGTTTGGGGCCGGGGCGTTACAAATAGTATTAAAGGCGAATTTCGACACCAATTGTGGGTAAGAGTGGGTTAGAGGTCGCTTGAGAGGGAGTGGTTGCTGGTGTGGCTAGTAGCCAGGACATATTGCTAGCTGAGTCGGGGTATGCCCGAGAGGTTGCGGTCACTGATGCGATCAACAGCGAGGGTAATATGCTAGCTGAATCAGGGTACTCCACTCAACATCGACTAGAAAGGGCTATCCTGGATCAACTTGCAAGTCCCGAGATAAGCGAGGACGCTGAATTCTTAAGAGGGGGGGGGGGTATATGTAACACCCTGTACTTAAGAAATATAAAATATATATATGTGTGAGGAGTGTCTAATAGAGGTTTCTATAAAGTGGTCCTTTGGAATTTAATTATGAGAAGTTGATGGGGGGTTGCTGCTCCACTTGATATGTGGTGACATGGATGGCATGTGGGGCCCGGGGGGAGGGGGGGGGGGGCTAGCTGTGTGCGTCAGCACAGGCAAAAAGGGGGTGCGGTGAGGGAATTTTTGATCCCATATCGGAGGATTGGTGTTGTAACGCTCCGGCTCCAAACTCAGACAATTTATTTATTTACTAGTACAACTGCCTGCAATTATAACGAGTCAGCTCTTATACAATTTGTAATGCCCCAGCCCAAACTCAGACAATTTATTCATTTATTAGTAAAACTGCCCACCACAGGCTGCCCCTCAAAAGGTGGTTAACCTGTAATATCCCGAGCAGATATTAATAATATTATTTTATTTTTTTTATTTTTAGAATTGAAATATTTTTGGTGGATATTACTCAGTTTAATTTATAATCATTTTTTGTATATATCCCAGTCTGTATGTATATGTATTGTATCAAATTGGTATTGAAATCTTCCGAGCCGATAATAAAATTTATTATTATTATTATTTTATTATTATTCTCGGTATTAAATTATTTTTGTACAAATTGTTCGATTTGACGAATAAAAATTATCGGTATATATATTAGTATATACGTATACGAATTGTATCGATTTTGTAATTTTTTACAAATCACGTAGTATGTGTTTTTGGACAAAAATATCTTCATTTTGTTATGATTGAAAAAAAATGAATGGCTAGGATTTAATTGGGAGGGATAAATATAGGTATTATATATTTATTTGTATTATAAATTGTATTAATAATTGTTCCTTCATAGCTAAGAGAAGTCAAGCTTACACACACCCTCACCCCTCCTCCATATTGGCCGGCCAAATATCCCAAGGCTAGGGGGTGCCAAACCCTAACTCACCCCCTCTCCCTTTCATACACTTACCCCTCCTCATTTCTCCAATAAATACCCTTCCTCTTCACCCTTTGCCTCATTTGCTAAAGAAAAAAAAAAGATAAATAAAGCAAAAGAAAGAGAGAAGTTCTAACAAGAGAGTTATTATTTGTAGGTAGTAGTAGAAGCTACGAGGAAGGAGAAGGAAAGTTAAGGCTAGTTCTTCCTACTAGAACCTAAGGTGGGGGTTTCTCTTCTTAGTTATTATTTGTTGTTGTTTTGTTGTTCATTTTTTATTGTATGTTAAGTTTTTAAGAACAACTTGGACTAAGATCTTGTGCATATGAATGGTTGTGGATCAAAAATGATCACATTAAGGATTGAACAGTAGAACTCAAATAAAACACATAAAGATTGAGTCTTTCATATTTGTTATTGTTATTTGTTTTTATTTGTTGTTATTGTTGTTATTTTTGCTAATAAAAAACATACAACTTGGACTATTGATGTGCATATAAAAAAATTGGTGGAATGAGAATATTTACATTCCAAGTTTGAGGTTGTAGAACTCAACTAATATAATAAAATATTAGTCTTTTAGTAATAGGTTGTGTGTTGTTTTCTAATTTGTTCAAAATCAAGTCTTTACTAATTTTAATTCATAACAGAGTAGTTTTTGTAATATGTATAACTTCTACTTCTTAAAAGAGTAGTCTTTTGTAATATGTACTAATTTTAATCCATAAAAGAGTAGTTTTTGTAATATGTAGAACTTCTACTTCTTAAAAGAGTAGTCTTTTGTAATATGTAGAACTTCTAATTCATAAAAGAGTAGTTTTTGTAATATGTAGAACTTCTACTTCTTAAAAGAGTAGTCTTTTGTAATATGTAGAGCTTTTAATTCATAAAAGAGTAGTTTTTGTAATATGTAGAACTTCTAATTTATAAAAGAGTAGTCGTTTGTAATATGTAGAACTTCTAATTCATAAAAGAGTATTTTTTGTAATATGTAGAACTTCTACTTCTTAAAAGAGTAGTCTTTTCTAATATGTAGAACTTTTAATTCATAAAAGAGTAGTTTTTGTAATATGTAGAACTTCTACTTCTTAAAACAGTAGTCTTTTGTAATATATAAAACTTCTAATTCATAAGAAGGTTGTTTTTGTCGTATGTAGAACTTCTAATTCATGAAAGATAAAGTGTTTTGTAGTTGTTGTATGTTTACTATGTATAAATGATCAAGTTATTAGTTGCATGTTGTTCTAGTTAAGTTGGTAAAGAACACAAGAATCTAGTTGTATGTTTTTCTAATTAAGTTGATAAAGAACCCATGAATCTAGTTGTATGTTGTTCTAGTTAAGTTGATAAAGAACCCATGAATTTATTTTGTAGGTTTTTCTAGTTAACGTTTGAGAAAGAACCCATGAATTCTAGTTGCATGTTATTCTAGTTAAAGTTTGAGAAAGTACACATGAACTCTAGTTGCATGATTGTCCTAGTTAAAGTTTAATAATGAACACATGAATTTAGTTGTATGTTTTTCTATTTAAAGTTTAATAAAGAATCCATGAATTTAGTTGTATGTTGTTCTAGTTAAGTTTGATAAAGAACCCATGAATTTAGTTGTATGTTGTTCTAGTTAAAGTTTAAAAAAGAACCCATGAATTTAGTTGTATGTTGTTCTAGTTAAGTTTGATAAAGAACCGATGAATTTATGTTGCATGTTGTTCTAGTTAAAGTTTAATGAAGAACCCATGAATTTAGTTTTATGTTGTTCTAGTTAAGTTTGATAAAGAACCCATGAATTTATGTTGCGTGTTGTTCTAGTTAAAGTTTGAGAACGAACCCATGAATTCTTGTTGCATGTTGTTCTAGTTAAAGTTTGGGAAAGAACCCATGAATTCCAGTTGCATGATTGTTCTAGTTGAATATGACAAAGAATCCATGAATTCTAGTTGTATGTTGTTCTAGTTAAGTTTAATGAAGAACCCATGAATTTGTGTTGCATGATTGTTCTAGTTGAATTTGATGAACAACCCATGAATTCCAGTTTGTATGTTGTTCTAGTTAAAATTTGACTAAGTCATATAAGTGTTCTTCATCTTTAACTTATGGATGATAATAAGACGATAGTAAGCTTAACACGAAATTCTAGTTCGTATAAGCTGTATATGCCATGAAATGTTAGGGGTAAAATTATGCACTCAATTATGGGTAATAATGGTTGGTAAATTCACCATTGTTAGTAGCTTAATAAAAGCTAAGGGCCGTCGACCATCAAGACTTATATTTAACTGCCGTAGGAACTATGGTTAAGTCACACCTCGTGCGCGGCGGATCTTAACCAGTGTAGGTTGATCGCGGGCCGAGCGTGTAGGCGAGATCCAATTTCTGGGTAGTGGCAAGTGAGGGAGATCCTATTGCTGGCATCTTGGATCGATAGGCCATGAGTTGGACCCATGGCGATCTCAAGAAAGTCTAGGTTGAGACCTAGGAAGTGTGTTAACATTGTTGCAACCTCGTTAGATTGTTTAGGATTAGTGACATCATTAGTGTCACGCTTTGCTTCCCAAAAAGAGAATACGGAATGCGGATATGTGAATAAGCCTAGCGAATGATTTTCATCATCCATAAGCTGTCAAGATCTTTACAACATTTCACAAGAATAATCAGAGTCGGAAGTAAGAAAAGTCAACCAAGCATGCATATATGAATCAAAATACCAACAAGAATTTACTTGAAACAAAATTTAATAATCTCAAATAAATCAGATCTGAATAAGTCAATAAATCCTGAGTCACATTGCCCAATACAAAAATAATCCAAGTAACAGATACATTATTCAAATAAGCAACAGGAAATAATAATAGAAAAATTCCAGCAACTAGAATCTCAGATAACCTACTCCATCGGGCAGCTGATCTCCAAAATCTGCAATTTAATAAATTGCAGGAAGAGGGAAAAGAAAACAAAACGCCCGTCAATGCAAGTTACGGGTCACTTGTAGTGCAGGATACAAGTACATGGGAAAGATAAACAGATAGCACGGAAAAGGCATGATAACAAAATAGACTAACTAACATGAATCATGAACGGAATCAAGTAATAACAGGTGTATATAACATGTAACAGGTAACAGGTATCATGCAAGCAGGTGAACATGTGACAGGTATCAAGTAACATGTACAGGTAATCATGTATCAGGTAAGCATGTAACAGGTATCATGTAACAGGTATTATGTCATGTCAAGTCTTGTACCAGGTAGCACTTCGCGCATCCCAGGTTTTTACTGCATGGTTGCTACATTCAAACAAGTTACGCTTAGATTTCATAGTGGAGTCCATAGGGCCGTGTATTCAGGGATCAGGAAAACAGGAACAAGAACAGGTTCATGAACCAAACAGGTACACGAATCATCCGATTCATGCATCAATAGGTCCATGAATCAACAGGTACACGAATCAACCGATCCATGCATCAACAGGTAACAGGTACATGAACCAATAGATCCATGCATCAACAGGTAATAGGTACACGAACCAATAGGTCCATGCATCAACAGGTAACAGTTACACGAACCAAAAGGTCCATGCATCAACAGGTTCATGTATCAACATGAATCAAAATAGGAGACACATGCCCCCTTCTAAGTACACATTTTTATATTTTCCACTACTAGATCTTTCCCTTAACCCCGACTTGGTTATTTATTATTATTATCAAACAGACATGTATGTGTCACAAAACAGAGCAAGAATAATATGACATGAACAAGTAACAGGTACAGGGTGGAAGATAAACATGTACAGGTGATAGACAACTCATAAAAGGATAGAACAACGAAAATTATAGTTCAGGACAGCAAGACAGTACTGTACTAAATCTGGAATTTCCGTTGCTACAAACATGCAAATCTGGATCCATCAGAAAATATGAAAAATAAACTCCCGGCCGAATGCAGCAAATATATATAAGTCATATGGTATTTTAGAAAAACATAACTCAAAACAGATTTGAATCCAGAAAACATGTTCAGCGAGAAATCAGAAGTTTGTATTCGAGAACAGGAAAACAGCATGAAAACTCACAAATTAAATCCACAAAAAATCTGGATTATTCCCTAGTATGTATAGTAACAGAAAATAAAGTTTCATAATTTTCCAATATATATAGAATAGTCAAGTAAAATCAGAAAGTGACAAGAAACAATAGTTTTGTAAATCTGGAATCATAAACACTGCAGTACGAAAACAGCAATATCTCACCAAACATAAATCGAAATCAAGATCCGTAAAAAGAGTAATAAAATAGATACAATAGGCTAACTTTCATATTCACAAAGATTTTATAGACAACAAGTAGAATCAGGTTGAATTTAAGTTTCTTTACAGAACAACAACAAAAATCTACTAGTATAGTAGGTGTTTACAACTATAGAATAGTTTGTAAAACTCATCAAATAAATCCACATAAATTCAGGGTTAATCCCAATCAGGTCTAGTTGTATTGTGCAAAATATTGGATCAAAATAATATTTTTAACATCATGATAAAAATAGATTACTCTTCAAAATTCATAGAAAACAAAGTCAGAAAATCTCTCTACACCTCTGTAGTAAAATAGACATAACTCACAACTCGTGAAACGAAATTGAGATCTGTCAGAAGGGTTAGAAAATAGACAAGAATTCTCTACAGTTCATGTTCACAAATAAAATTCATATACTGACCTTAGTAGGGTCTAAAATACTGAATGAAAACGGGGAATCGACAAAACTAAAAATATCCTTCATACACAAAATCAACTAGTTCATACAAAACTCATCCAAAACATAACCAAACGTGAAATATTATGTACTAGATGTCCAAACAACATGGTATAGGGTATTTTACAAGTATTCGACAAGTATATCACGATAACACATCAAGCACAGATATCTCAAACTAGCATGAACATATACATCAAAAGTGGTCAACCCTAGGTTGTTTCATGTCATATATGTCGTGAGGCAACTATGGTCAAATAATCACAATAGAGATAATAGATAACTGAGAATTCACACACAAATTGTATCTAGAACCCAACTACACTATAGGCGGTATTTAGTACTTGTATTACACAAAAAAAAGAATACAAGTTACTTGATTGGAAGACAACGACATAACGAAGCAAGAACAAGAATAACGGGAATAGGGTTCCCGGGCACGAACACAACGAATGACTCATGAACGAGATGATCACGAACAAGATGAACAACCGATCGCGAACAAGATGAAGACAATCGAGATCGCGAACAAGATGAAGACAATCGAGATCACGAACACAATCAGACGGCCGAGATAGAAGACCAAGATCAAGATCAAGATCAACAAGATCGGACGGCTAGGATCTGATCGGATGGTAGAAGCTGATGGTCACGATGATCAAGAAGATCGGATGGCCAAGAATCAATCAATCAAGGGAACATGGTGATCATGATGATCGATGGCCCACAACCAAAATGAGCACACCCACATCGGATCGAACACCAACAGCAACACAGATCCTTCTCCACATCAATCAGCAAACACCATATCTCTGATCAAACATCAAACACCCGAAACTCTAATCTTTTCTCTTCTCAACAACACTACAACGCCGGTTTCCCTACCCAAACACCAAACAGCAGTCAAGGAGGGAAGAAGAGTAGTGGTGTGGATTGCTGGCGACTGCGGCGGGAGGACGACGGCGAGGAGCGTCGGCAGAAGGCCGAGGGGCTGCTGACCGGAGGTGGCTGCTGGCGTCGAAAGGACAGATGGGGGGGGGAGGGCGACTGCTGGAAGATGTTTCTGCTGCTGTTCGTCGGAAGGACATCACATAGGGAGGGCGGAGGAGCACACAGGAGGGAGAAGGGTTGGAGAGAGAGTGGAGGATCACTGGGGAAGAGGGGGGTTGCGGCACTGCACAGGGAGCACGGGGGCTGTGCTGGCACTGCAGCCGGGAGGAGAAGGGAGACAGGGCGGAGCACGGGAGGTGCGACGGGGAAATGGGAGTGGGATGGGGCTGGAGGTAGGGGGTGAGGAAGGTAGGAGAACGAGAGAGAGGATGCAGGGGCTGCTGATGGGTAAATATATATATGCAGGGGAAAAAAATAGGGTTTAGAGTTGGTTGGTGAGGGTGACGGCTGGAAAGGTTTGGGGAGCAAACGGGTATTGGGTTGGGTTTGGGTATAAAAGTCCAATAAGAAAATGGTTTGGAGTTTGAGGAAAATAAATGAATAAATAGATCAAAAATATTATAGTAATACAAGTAATCAATTTGTATGCATTAAATTAATACTCAAATACTACTAAATACAATAGAAAAATTAAAATAACCAATATAAGTAGGTTTATATAACAAAAATATGTTTTGTACTACAATATGGAAATAAATTTGAAATAACTACTAATACAATTAACAATAGAGATGGATTTTTAAATAGACAATCAAAGTCAAAATAATAATAACAACAATAACAATAGTCATAATAATAGTTTTAAAATAACAGTAATGGTAACAATAATAGAGATCAAAGTAATAATATCAATAATAAGATTTGTATTAAAATCAAATAAAATTATTGATCGAAAATAGATTTTAATAGAATATCCTGTCAATACATTTTGACAAAAGAATTTGAAAGCAGAAAGAAAAAAATAATTTACAAAAATTTTAAGTACAGAAAATACACAGGAAATATGTATTTGTGATTAGGGTAGTAACTTGTAACTGTTGTTACTTAACCATTTTATCTACACATTGCCAAATGGAAGAGTTAGTATTAGGGGTGATACCTTATGACCCGAATCGTCCTATAGGCCAACAGTAGGTGGTGTTATTGGGTTGTACCTTTCTTTCAAAGGGATACGTGCGGTGCCTTCCTACGAGTTGGAAGCACGGGTTACGTATCTCGTTCTGTTAATTCCTGAAATACCAGGATAAGAACGGGAGGTTCTCCTGTCGGATCTAGGGGTTGGACCCCAGAATTCCATCACGTTCTATGTCAGGAAGCGAACGGGCCATAAACTACTGTTATATAAGTTATGGGTGCCACAGGGTAGGTTTCTGTGGATACCCGCGTTCATCTGGCTTTTGAGTGAGGTCCAGTACGCCGAGTAGCAGTGGCAAACATAGACACCATGAGCGTACTGCATTGGTGAGACTTGACCACGTCTGCAACCTCATCAATCACGTTGTATCTGTCAGGAACAAGTTCCGTACAAAAGTAGAAATCATAACGTGTGTTCAAATCCCTATGGAGAACGACTTGATATGGACGTATGTAGTTATGGGATGTATACGGTTCCAGAGTCTTGCTTGCATTAGAATAAGTGCATCCTAGCCTTAGTTGACCTTGCATTAGATACTAAGTCATAACACCCACAAACACTTAAACTACACCTGCACATTTTACCATGCTTAAATATGTTTGTTTAAAGTTGAGATTTTCGTTGCTTGTAATCAGCATTTAGCGTTAGTATATGTACTGACGTCCCCCACTCAATTAGGTCGTGGATGTAGGACCACTGATCCAGGATAACTCTAGGCAAGGCGTAGCGTCCAAGTAAAAAGCTCAGTGTTCATTTATTTTTATGTATACTCTGATGTCATTTTTGAAATTATTGTAACACTCGGCTTGTAAGTTATTATGTTGAATAAAAAGTTTTAAATTTTCCTGCTTCTGTGTATTGCGGCTAATTGAAGGTAAAGGTCTGCCTCGTGTCACGAATTCTCCATATACGAAATTCGAGGCATTACAGAGTGGTATCAGAGCTGGCTTTAATTTATAGTCCGTCACAGTAGGAAAATAGACTTGGATGCCTTGTAAGGGTTGGGTTTTAGCCAGTTGTAGGCAATTATAATTGATATTGTTGCTCCTTCAACTTATATTTTATGATATTTCTATATCTGGACTAATTCTCGTGTTTACTCCTTGCAGGATGGCTGATGATGCGTTTCCCTATGGGAACGGGTGGGCACAAGGGATAGAGGTTGAGGTGGATTCATACTTGGAGCCCATCACAGATGGTGACGAGTCATCGGTAGGAGTTGGGTTGGCCAATGGGGCCACAGTAGCTTCCGCAGCAGGGGGTGCCCCTGTGGAGGGCCAGATTCCTCTACCTCCACCCCCGCCACCGCCCCAGCCAACTGCAAAGGAGCAGGCTTTCGAGCAGGTGTTCCGCAATCTCGCGACATGGGGATGGTGCCATGCATTCCTCAAGAACCGGATGGATTCCTGTGGGTTTGTGCTCCTCAATACTGAGAGGGATGTGACAGAGCTGAAGAGGGCCAAGGAAGGGGCCGATCGTAGGACAGTGATCATGAAGCACACACACCGAGTGCAGTATGTGCATCTGGAGCGCAAGTGAGCTGAGCTTCAGGCACAGATCACCCAGGTACATGCACTGTTAGGACCACGACCCGCTGCAGGAAGCCCAGTAGGAGATACCAGTGGTAGTGATTAGGTGGATAGGTGCTTATCAGTTATTTTGTTGTTTTGTAGTTTTTTTGTTTTCATCTATGCTATATATAATGTAATGGAAAAATGCAAGTTGTAAGATAGGGGGTTTTTAATGAAATTAAGCAATACCTTGTGTTTTTCCTACAAAATCACATGCACATTATGAGATTGGATGGATATTATTTTTGCAATATCATGATATGATGCCTATGTTTATTCCATTATTTTCTACCAGATGTCTCGTAGAACCAGGAGCGGTAGAATCGACCAGAATGAGGGCGAGGGTAGTGGTGGCAATGGCACAAGTCTTGATATAGGGGCAGAGTTCACTCATATGTACAGGTGGTCAAAGATTTTGTAGAAGCAAGCTGAAACAACGTTCAGCAACAGGGAGCACCCACAGGTAACCGGGGGGTTGCAACTACCGACCCTGTCAAGATGGTTGAATCTTTCCGTTGAATGAGGCTACCGGTTTTTGAGGGCCAGGCATAACCGACAGCAGCTGACGACTAGAATCGTCAGGTAGAAACAGTATTTGCGGTGATGCTGACACCGGATTACAACAAGGTCAAGTTGGCTAGTATTCTACTAGAGAAGGATGCTGGGGTTTGGTGGTTGTAAATGAAGAGGGGCATGGGCGAAGGACCCATTGCCTGGGAAGACTTCTTAGGGGAGTTCACGCAGCACTACTTTCCTTTGGATGTGCATGAGGACAAGGTCATGGAGTTTTTCAACATGAAATAGGGAAGCCTGACGGTCCGTGAGTACGAGAACAAGTTCACTCAGTGTTCCCGGTATGCTCTAGAGATGGTACAGAACGAGGTCAAGAAGGCCAAGAGATTCGAGTAGCGACTCAGGCCTACACTTAGAACTAAGATGGTACCCTTATGCATCTAGAGGTTCGAGAAGTTGGTCCGCCGTGCACCAACGATGGAGTTAGATATGAACCGAGGACCAGAACTGTAACTCCCCGCAAAATTGAAAATGACAATTTTGTCCTCGGGTGTTACACACATGCATTTTGTACCGTTACTAGTGATATCAGTAACGTACTTCGATATGTATTTTGAATTCCAACTACTTATGAATCCCCGTATTCTTAAAATCCCATTTGAGATAACTCAAATGCTAAATTTCAATCTTTGTATTTTTACGTGCTTTTTACGTATTATCGATGCACGTGTCGATTTCAGGTATTCTACCGTAACGTGCGATGTTTTCGATGTGTTTGAATTATTTATTTTTATGACGCATTCAAATTCGTTTTATAAACGGGAATTCACTTTTCGTCTGTTTTTTATTAAAATAATTTTGTACGTGTAATGCATGTGTTTTCAACATACGTGTTAATTACAATATTGAATGTGTATATTGATTATATTTTTCTTGTGTTCCATTCTGATTATTTATAAATATTTTTCGGTTGATATAGTCAATTTTGTATTTTTGAGATTTTACGGGCGACGCACGTGTTTAAGCATATTCTTTTTCATAATAAATTTCATGAAATGTGTGTGTCAATTTTAATTGTTCATGAAAAAGTATAATTTAATTAAATTAATTTTATACACATCTTATATATTACATACATGTATTTTAAATTAAATAAATAATCAAATTTGTGAATGAAGTGGGTGCACGTGCGGAGCACGTACACGTGTTTTGCAAAAGAGAGGGAAATGGCCGGCTGGAATTTTTTGTGTAGGAGGGAAAAATGAATTTGACTTTGGAGAGTGGAGATAGTGGATGAGTGGTTTTGAGTTCATGGGGTGTGTAGTTATTATAACTACTCTTTTTTCCTCATATAGATACCCCCCTAATACCCTACATTTCTCCTCACCCCTTCCTCCTTTCCCTCTTCTCTAATCTGCCGAAAGTCCCAAATCCCATCAACATGAAGACATGCTCCTACTTTGCCTTCTCCTATTATCCACCACACAATTCAATGTGTGCAAATATATATATATATACATACATACATATATATATATATATATATATATATATATATATATATATATATATATATGTATGTATGTATACAATTAACCTCTCCCTCCTTCCCTTCCCCTGTCTCCTACCGAAAGCATCAAGTCAGACCCCCTATTTCTTTTCTCCAAACCTACTCACACCTAATACATTTGCATAAATCTATATAATAAAACTCAAAGAAAGCTGTCAAGTGGCTCTCCTTCAATTCCCTCCAAAATCAAAGGCACAGATCTAACATCACAAAACACATTTTTCCTCCAAAAGTTCCCCCCAAAATTCAAATTCAGATCCCCCAAAACAAATCATTTATTTATTTAATTCTCTCTCTCTCTCTCTCTCTCTCTCTCTCTCTCTCTCTCTATATATATATATATATATATATATATATATATATATATATAGAAACATGTATTTTTATATCCCAATTTATAATTAATTTTTACCATATACTAATGGAAACATGAACTTTTATTTACAGCTAATTATTGTCATACTATTCAAACTTCAGCTGCATAATTGTTTATTTATTTTTTACAACACTTTTTATATGTAGTATCATTCTGAAGACGTGCTGTAGGCATGTGGCCACGGGCAAATCTAGCATATATATATATATATATATATATATATATATATATATATATATATATATACAATTATATATATATATATAGATGTACACATTTATACCTCTATCTCTCCCTTCTCCTTTCCTATCATATCTGAAGCCCCAAAACCATCAAGCAAATCCACTGCCTTAATCCCCCTACTCTTACACAAATCCATACCTATCCACCACACACACACACACACACACACACACACACACACACACACACACACACACATATATATATATATATATATACACATACACACACACACACAATTATGTACATATGTATAGGTAGATATTTAAGTGTATACATGTAAAGACAAAGATGAAGAAGAGATGTTGGGTGTTGCTTGCAGAAATGAGATGGAGGGGCTGAGTACTTTGCCAAGGAGAATTGGGGAATCCTTTGGTGCACGGATTTCGAGGAGGCCGAAGCGGGATTTTCTAGGAGCTCCTAATTCTAAGAGTACAATTGCTAGGAATTAAATTTCTTTGGGTGGGTGTTTCTCAAATTCTTTCTAATATAGGAGTAGAAATTGCACGGTAGGTAATATATAATTTTATTCGTTAAATTTGAATTGATATGATGAAAATTACATGCTAGTTGTTGTAGAGATGGATTGCTAAATTTTAATTAATGGGATAGATGTGAATTGCTAAATTTATTGTCCAAAGTTTGTTATGATGATTGTTAGAATATTTGCATGCAAAAATCTGTGCCATTTGGTAAGTTGTGATTGTATGATGCATGATTAAAATAGTAATTGAAATAATGCAGATATATGGAAAAAATGACTTTTGATGCTAATGTGTCAAAGAAGTGAGGATCTAATATCAATAATATTTATTTTTGTGAGTATAGAAATTTTATAAAGGAATTTTTGATGAAAAACAACATTTTGTTTTGGGAAAATTAACTATATGTGTTTTTATACATTTTAAAGAAATATCTTGCAAAAGAAATGAGAAATTACGAATTTAAAAACATGTGTGACATATTTTTTTTCAAAGAAGCATACTCTGGAAAAATTAATTACATTTTGTAGAAGTACGAATCAATTGAAGAATCGAGTTTCTTAAAGAAAAATTCATTAAAGTGAAGTACATATAAAAGTATTTTTTTTGGAGCATTGTATCAATTAGTCACTTTGTCCCTACTGGTTAGAGGGTGCATTTTAAGTGTGTTACTGTAGCTTGGCGGAGCTTAATGGTCATGAGTTCGAGACTGGTTATCCCCAATTAGTTTTGTTTAAAAATATCCAGAACCCGAGAGCAAGTATTTAGGGGTTATCGGCCCGCCTTGTGACAAAGAAGTCACAAAGACTTCTTGGTTAGTGCGGCACCATTAAATCTGTCACTGTTGCTGCTGTGTGTGCCTGGTTCGAAACCCCATGGCGCCCAAAGTTTTCTTTTTTTTATTTTAATGGTTTTTATTAGTTTTAAAGTGAAATGAAATTTGGGAAAAATCCTATTTAAATTTCTAAAATTGTTTAGACTTCATGAAAATTAATTCAACAATATTTGAGACATTTTTGAAGTATTAAAAGATAATTTTTACATTGAGTATTGTTAAAGAACTCGGGTTTATTGATTAAAAGAATTAAAAAGTAATTTTTATAATGAAGAGTGTGACTCTTGTCTAATTAAACAGAGATGAATATTTGGATTCAAATTAGATTATTCTCTTAATAAGATTTTGTGATTTTCTATACTGGATTGAGACTATTTGAAATACATACAACGTTATAAGTGATTGAATTGATAAATGAAGTTGAATTGAATTATTTCATGTTATGAGATTATGAAAGAAATGTTCCTCTTTGAGAAAGAGATTGTGAATAAAGAACTTGAAAAACTATTTTGAGATTGAATATGAAATACTGTTGATCTCTAGAAAGAGATAGTTGTTGGAATCTAGAGGCTAGGCGAGACCCTAGTGACCAGCAGTTTTATTTTTGAATTTTTGAGAGCTAACTGTTGAGGGTTGAGCGTCTCTTGAGAAATAGCCAGGTAGGCTGACTGTCTCTGTTGTTTTGATTTAAGTCCGGTAGGGTAAGCTAGCTCTAGGTTGTGATGATTTTCTTTTAAAACAAGCAAAATTGTAAGGATTAGACACATAGTGAAGATGTGACGAAAGTAAGAGAAAAACATTGAGTATGAGGACCATTGGATTGGCGGAGTGAGAGTATTCATAGGATGTCCCATGATGCGTCATTAGTAGGACGTGGATACCGCTCCAGAGTACTGTCCCGGTGGCGACGTTCGTGGGGTGTTTGGCGACTGCGGGTGGTGTCATGTTTATGGTAGGAGGTGAATTACCAAAGCATGCCTGCATGATGAGTCATGTGTCAGTGCATTAGGATTCTCTCCAGGGCGCCTAGATATGAGTTCGTAGTTCGTAGAACATCTAGAATACTTATCGTAGTTACTGTAGTAGATTAAGTCATGGCGAGGGATTGAACCCTACAAGATGAAGAACGAATAAGGGCTTGCCCTTGGACCTATGTAGTATGGGATGCATAGAATCCGAACAAGTGCGCATTAGTGTCATATAATATAAATAACTACATTAAGAATTAAGTGCACAGCACAACACGACATCAATAGGATAGTCTCTTTGGAGCTTTGTTTGTGATCAAGTGTGTGTTTGCTAAAGTATTTAAGAATCGTTATACTATTCGGCATAGCGAGGTTGGCCGTGTATAATATTTTATCGGTTGTAAGCAACTGACGTATCCACAATTTTATATGCAGGACTTGGAGGTTACAAGAAGATATAAAGATGATTTGATGTGTTGATTATTTAAATGTTAAATTTGTAGCAGTTGTACATTTATTATTGCTGTATTTTATTTATTCCACTGCGTGTTAATGTAAAAGACTCTGATGTAATTATTGTTGAAATAAAAGTTTTAAATTCCTTGTAAAATTATACGAAATAAAGTGTAAAGATCTTGTCAAACTTCGAATTTGACCTTATTTGTAATTCGGGGTGTTACAAGAACCGCAAGTGAACACTGGAGGATGGAACAAGGGAAAGAGGCCTGCACCAGCTTCAGGAACCAGGGAGGGAGTCAGAAATTCCAGAAAACTGTTGGTAGGACTAGAGGCGCCAAGCCAGGGAGCTTTTTCTTATGTGGCAAGCAAGAACATTTCAAGGGCCAGTGTCCGAAAAGGAACTCTCAGAGTGATACCCGTACATGTTACAATTGCGGGAAGGTTGTTCATGTACGACCAGACTGTCCCCAGCTTTAGAGTGGCAGCAGTAGGCCAGCTCCGAAGACGAACAACAAGGGGAAGGGGATTGCCCGCCATGGGAGAGTATTCGCGCTTACGAAGGAAGACGCTGATGAAGACGAGGGGGTCATCACCAGTAGGGCAAGAAGAATTATGACTAAGTATACTATTGTGTTTTGAATTTGTTTTAGCATAAGGCAATGAATGATGTAAACACTTTTGTAACAGGATGGATTAATATAAATAGAATCTAGGCAACTATTTTATTTGATAGTGGTTCATCACATTCTTTTGTGTCTGAATTGTTTTCAAAAAAGCTGAAATGCACCCAGGAGGCAACTCCGGATTTGGTTGTGTTGGTTGCTACCCCACTGGAGCAACTCTCCCTACAAATTTGTGCTATAAAGGATGTAACTCCAGATTGGCAGAGAGACCCTGAGTATGGATTTGTTAGAGCTGGGCTTTATAGGGACAGATGTGAATGGATTCGATGTCCAGACATAAGGCTAACATCGGTTGCAAGGAAAGGAGGGTAGCCATTGCACCATCCCGAAGACTAGAACTCGTGTTTCAAGGGCAGAAGAATCAGAGTAAAGAAATTTTACAGCTGCAACTGGAGTACGTGTATTAGGTGAAGTCAAGGAGATACCAATTGTACGTAAATTTCCTCGCTTATTTTTGGAAGAATTACCTGGACTTCCACCACATAGGGTGTTGAGTTCAGCATTACTATCCAGCCAGGCAGCGCACCAGTGTTAAAGACACCGTATCAGATGGCACTAGTGGAGAAGGAAGAAGTTTAGGAGCAAATTGAAGAGCTGCTACAAAAGGGATTCTTCAGGCCGAGTGCTTCACCCTGGAGAGCACCCGTGATACTTGTGAAGAAGAAAGATGGAACCGTAAGGATGTGCATCGACTACCGGGAGTTGAACAAAGTTATAGTTCAGAACCAGTACCCAATTCCCAGGATCGATGATTTGTTTGATCAGCTCCAGGGATCAGCTGTGTTCTCAAAGATTGATTTGCATTCTGGTTATCATCAAGTTTGGGTCAAAGAAGACGATATACCCAAGACAGCATTCCGTACCCGATACGGTCATTACGATTTTTTGGTGATGCCATTCGGAGTGACCAATGCTCCAGTGATTTTTATGGACATGATGAACCGTATCTTGCGGCCATTCATCGATTCATTTGTGGTTGTCTTCTTAGACAACATCTTGGTATATTCAAAAACAGAAGATGAGCATGCTGAGCATCTGAATCAGTACTGAGCAAACTATGGGAGCATCAGCTTTATGCCAAATTGTCAAAGTGTGATTTCTGGAAATCAAAATTGGCATTCTTAGGCCATGTCCTTTCTGAGGAGGGAGTGGCTACAGACCCGCTAAAGATCGTGGCAGTAAAGGATTGGCCTCAGCCGAGAACTTTGAAGGCGTTTAAGTGCTTCCTAGGCATGATGGGGTAGGAAGTTCATCCAGAACTATGCTAGAACTGTTGTACCACTTATAGCACTGACCAAGAAGAACGTAAGCTTTGATTGGACTGAGAAATGTGAATGGAGCTTTCAAGAGCTGAAGAGCAAACTGATTTCTACACCAATTCTGGTTCTGCCTCAACCAGATAAGGGGTATGTTATCTATAGTGATGCTTCATTTTTGGGATTCAGATGTGTTCTGATACAAGAAGGGAATGTCATAGCATACGGATCAAAGCAACTTCGACCACATGAGAAGAATTACCCAACACACGACTTGAAGTAGACAACGATAATTTTTGCTCTGAAGTTGTCGCGGCACTATGTCTATGGGACCAAGGTAGAGATGTTTACCGACCATAAAAGTCTAAAATATATCTACCAGCAAATTGAATCTCAGGAAGAGGCAAAGGTTAGAGGTTTTGGAAGATATCAGACCAGAAATTTTATAGCATCCGGGAAAAGCCAATGTCGTGGCGGATGCACTCAGCAGAAAGAGGAGTATAGCCATGATCGTTGCAACAAGAAGGGAGCTAGACGACGAGATCAGACAAGCCGACATTGATGTGATTGTTCAAGATTTAAGAACAGTTTTGGCACATCTGGAATTGCAACCGAGTCTGAATGACCGAGTCAAGAAGGCTCAGATAGGAGATACAGTGATTGAAGCACTAAAGTGGCAAGTCGATGAAGAAAAAGTCTCAGAGTTTAATGTGAAGGAAGGGTCACTTTGGTTTGGTAATAGGTTGTGTGTACCTAAAGTTGATGAATTGAGGGAAGATATCATGAAGGAAGCACACTCCACCTTACTCACAATCCACCCAGGAAGCACAAAGATGTATAAAGACGTGTAGCAGCATTTTTGGTGGACTGGAATGAAGCGGGATGTGGCAGGATTTGTGGAGAAATGCCCTGCATGTCAGAAAGTTAAGGCAGGAAACCAGAAACTGGGAGGTCTATTGCAACCATTGCCTATTCCAGAGTGGAAATGGGAGAATATCAGTATGGACTTCATCACAGGACTGCCCAGAAGTTCAAAAGAAAATGAATCAATTTGGGTTATAGTGGACCATTTGACGAAGTCTGCACATTTTCTTCGGTGAAGACGACTTGGTCGGTAGAGAAGTTAGCAGAGGTCTAAATCGAGGGCATTGTAAAGCTACATGGAGTGCCAATGTCGATCGTTTCTGATCGAGATGCAAGGTTTCCATCTCGATTTTGGCAGAGTCTGTAAGAAGCATTGGGAATGAGATCAGAGTTCAGCACAGCTTTTCACCCACAGACTGATGGACAGACGGAGAGAATTAACAAAATTCTCGAAGATATGCTAAAGGCATGTATAATGGACTTCAAATGGAGCTAGGAATGACACTTAGCATTGGTAGAGTTTGCGTATAATAACAACAATCAAGCAAGTATTGAGATGACTCCATATGAAGCATTGTGTGGGAGAAAGTGTAGGACGCCCTATGCTGGTTAGAAGTAGGAGAAAGGCAGATTTGTGGGTCTGAAATAGTGAAACAAACATCCGAGAAGAACGAGCTAATCAGAAAGAGGATGTAAGTAGCACGAAGCAGGCAGAAAAGCTACGTCGATGATCGCCGATGAGATTTGGAATTCGAAGAAGGTGATTCGGTATTTCTGAAAGTCTCACCTTCTAAGGGAGTGATCAGGTTCGGGAAGGGTGGCAAGTGAGCACCAAGATATATTGGACCGTACCAGATTTTGAAGAGAATCCGAAAGATGACATACAGACTAGAGCTGCTAGCCAAATTTTCCCAAGTACAGGATGTATTTCACATTTCGATGCTGAGGAAGTATGTGCCAGATCCGAGTCATCAACTGCCAGACATTCCTAAAGACCTACGGGTGGATCTTTCATACAAGGAACATCCAGTCAGAATTATTGATCGTTAGGATAAAGTGTAAGGAACAAGACTATTCCGATGGTTAAGGTTCTTTGGAAGAATCAGTTCGTGGAGGAAGCCACTTGGGAGCCGGAAAGCCGGATGGAGCTTTCTTTTCCTGAGTTATTTTGAGTGTTGCTTTTGCTTTCTGTTCTTTTAACTTAGTACAGTTCTGAGGACAGAACTATTCTAAGGAGGGAGTATTGTATTATCCCGAACAGATATTAATATTATCATTTTATTATTTTCATTTTCAGAATTGAAATATTTTTGGTAGATATTACTTAGTTTAATTAATCATCTATATATCTCAGTCTGTCTGTATATGTATTGTATCAAATTAGTACTGAAATCTTCCGAGCCGATAATAAAATTTATTATTATTATTATTTTATTTTTATTCTCGGAATTAAATTATTTTTCCTACAGATTGTTCGGTTTGACGAATAAAAATTATTGGTATATATATTAGTATATACGTATACATATTGTATCGATTTCGTATAGTTGTACAAATCATGTAGTATGTGTTTTTGGACAAAAATATCTTCATTTTTTCATGATTGATAAAAAAAATGAATGGTTAGGATTCAATTGGGAGGGTTAAATATAGGTATTATATATTTATTTGTTTAATAAACTGTATTAATAATTGATCCTTCATTGCTAAGAGAACTCAAGCTTACACTCACCCTCACCCTTCCCCCATATTGGCCGGCCAAATATTGCAAGGCAAGGGGGTGCCAAACCCTAACTCATCCCCTCACTCTCTCATACACTTACCCCTCCTCATTGCTCCTATAAATACCCCTCCCCTCCACCCTTTGCCTCATTTGCTAAAAAAAAAAGATAGATAAAGAAAAATAAAGAGAGAAGTTCTAACAAGAGAGTTCTCATTTGTAGGTAGTAGTAGAAGCTTGGAGGAAGGAAAAGGAAAGTTAAGGCTAGTTCTTCCTACTAGAACCTAAGGTGGGGGCTTCTCTTCTTAGTTTTTATTTGTTGTTGTTTTGTTTTTCAATTTTTATTGTATATTAAGTTTTTAAGAACAACTTGGACTAAAATCTTGTGCATATGAATGGATGTGGATCAAAAATGATCACATGAAAGGATTGAACGGTAGAACAAAAAAAAAACACATAAAGATTGAGTCTTTAATATTTGTTATTGTTATTTGTTGTTATTTTTGTTATTTTTGCTAATAAAAAAACTAACAACTTGGACCATATGATGTGCATATAAAAAAATTGGTGGATTGAGAATGTTTACATACCAAGTTTGAGGTTGGAGAACTCAACAAATATAATAAAAGATAGGTCTTTTGGTAATAGGTTGTGTGTTGTTTTCTAATTTGTTAAAAATCAAGTCTTTATTAATTTTAATTCATAAAAGAGTAGTTTTTGTAATATGTAGAACTTCTACTTCTTAAAAGAGTAGTCTTTTATAATATGTAGAATTTTAATTCATAAAGAGTAGTTTTGTAATATGTAGAGCTTCTACTTCTTAAAAGAGTTGTATTTTGTAATATGTAGAACTTCTAATTCATAAAAGAGTAGTTTTTGTAATATGTAGAACTTCTACTTTTTAAAAGAGTATCTTCTCTAATATGTAGAACTTTTAATTAATAAAAGAGTAGTGTTCGTAATATGTAGAACTTCTACTTCTTAAAAGAGTAGTCTTTTGTAATATGTAGAAATTCTAAAGAGTGGTCTTTTTTAATATGTAGAAATTCTAATTCATAAAAGAGTAGTTTTTGTAATATACAGAACTTCTACTTCTTAAAAGAGTATTCTTTTATAATATGTAGAACTTTTAATATATAAAAGAGTAGTTTTTGTAATATGTAGAACTTCTACTTCTTAAAAAAGTAGTCTTTTGTAATATGTACAACTTCTAATTCATAAAAGAGTAGTCTTTTGTAATATGTATAACTTCTAATTCATACGAGGGTAGTTTTTGTCGTATGTAGAACTTCTAATTCATGAAAGATAAAGTCTTTTATAGTTGTTGTATTTTTACTTTCATACTATATATAAAAGATCAAGTTATTAGTTGCATGTTGTTCTAGTTAAGTTGATAAAGAACCCATAAATCTAGTTGTATGTTGTTCTAGTTAAGTTGATAAAGAACCCATGAATTTATGTTGTATGTTGTTCTAATTAAAGTTTGAGAAAGAACCCATGAATTCTTGTTGCATGTTGTTCAAGTTAAAGTTTGAGAAAAAACCCATGAACTCTAGTTGCATGATTGTCCTAGTTTAAGTTTAGTAATGAACCCATGAATTTAGTTGTATGTTGTTCTAGTTAAAGTTTAATAAATAACCCGTGAATTTAGCTGTATGTTGTTCTAGTAAAGTTTGATAAAAAACCCATGAATTTAGTTGTCTGTTGTTCTAGTTAAAGTTTAATTAAGAACCCATGAATTTAGTTGTATGTTGTTCTTGTTAAGTTTGATAAAGAACCCATGAATTTATGTTCCATGTTGTTCTAGTTAAAATTTAATAAAGAACCCATGAATTTAGTTGTATGTTGTTCTAGTTAAGATTGATAAAGAACCCATGAATTTATGTTGTATGTTGTTCTAGTTAAAGTTTTGGAATGAACCCATGAATTCTAGTTGCATGTTGTTCTAGTTAAAGTTTGAGAAAGAACCCATGAATTCGAATTGCATGATTGTTCTAGTTGAATTTGACAAAAAAACCCATAAATTCTAGTTGTGTGTTCTTCTAGTTAAGTTTAATGAAGAACCCATGAATTTGTGTTGCATGATTGTTCTAGTTGAATTTGATGAAGAACCCATGAATTCCAGTTTGTATGTTGTTCTAGTTAAAATTGGATTAAGTCATATGAGTGTTCTTCATCGTTAACTTATGGATGATAATAAGATGATAGTATGATTAACACGAATTTTAGTTCGTATAAGCTGGATATGCCATGCAATGTTAGGGGTAAAATTATGCACTCAATTATGGGTAATAATGGTTGGTAAAGTCACCATTGTTAGTAGCTTGATAAAAGCTTAGGGCCGTCGACCATCAAGACTTATATTTAACTGCCATAGGAACTATGGTTAAGTCACACATCGTGCATCGACGGATCTTAACCGGTGTTGGTTGATCGCGGGCCGAGAGTGTAGGCGAGATCCAAGTTCAGGGTAGTTGCAAAAGAGGACGATCCCGTCGCTGTCGTCTTGGATTGGTAGGCTATGAGTTGGAACCATGATGGTCTTAAGAAAGTCCAGCTTGAGACCTAGGAAGTGTGTTAACATTGTTGCAACCCTGTTAGATTGTTTAGGATTAGTGACATCATTAGTGTAGTAACTTGTAACTATTGTTACTTAACCATTTTATCTACATGTTGCCAAAGGGAAGATTTGGTATTTGGGGTGATATCTTATGATCCGACTCGTCCTATAGGCCGACACTAGGTTGTGTTCTTGGGTTGTACCTTTCTGTCAAAGGGATACGTGCGGTGCCTTCTCACGAGTTGGGAGCACAGGTTACGTATCTCGTTCTGTTAATTCCTGAAATGCCATGATAAGAACGGGAGATTCTCTTGTCGAAACTAGGAGATGGACCCCGGAATTCTGTCACGGTCTATGTCAAGCAAGCGAACGGGCCATAGATTACTTTTCTATGAGTTATGGGTGCCACAGGGTAGGCTTCGTGCTATCCTGTTCTGCGGATATCTTGTGTTCGTCTGGCTTTTGAGTGAGATCCAGTATGCCGGGTAGTAGTGGCAAACATAGACACCATGAGCGTATTGCATTGGTGGAACTTGACCACGTCTGCAACCTCATCAGTCATGTTGTATCTGTCAAGAACAAGTTATGTACAAAAGTAGAAATCATAGTGCGGGTTCAAATTCCTAATTATGGAGAACGGCTTGATATGGACGTATGTAGTCAAGAAATGCATACGGTTCCAGAGTCTCGCTTGCATTAGAATAAGTGCATCCTAGCCATCGTTGACCTTGCATTAGATTCTAAGTCATTACACCCACCAACAATTAAACTACACCTGCACATTTTACCATGCTTAAATATGTTTATTTAAAGTTAAGATTTCCACTGCTTGTAATCAGCGTTTAGCGTCAGTATATGTACTGACGTCCCCACTCAATTAGGTCGTAGATGCAGGACCACTGATCCGGGAGAACTCTAGGCAAGGCATAACATCCAAGTAAAGATCCCAGCATTCATTTATTTTTATGTATACTCTGATGTAATTTATTGAAATTATTGTAACACTCGGCTTGTAAGTTATTATGTTGAATAAAAAGTTTTAAATTTTCCTGCTTTTCTGTGTATTGCGGCTAATTGAAGGTAAAGATCTGGCTCGTGTCACGAATTCTCCATATAGAAAATTTGGGGTGTTACATAACCAATTTGGTGACTCTTGGTCATGGGCAATTATATTTATTATTTAATTAATCACACTAATCCTCCGATGTGGGATCTAATAATCCCTCACCGCACCCTTTTCTTGCGCATGCTAACACACACAGCCAGGCCCTCCTGGACACACAGGCCAACACACCCCACTGATAGCATAGCTGGCGCCCCCCTCGGGCCCCACGTGCCATCCACATCACCACACATCAGAGTGGAGCAGCAACCCCCCATCAACTTCTCATAATTAAATCCCATAGGACCACCTTCTAGAAACCTCTATATGACACACCTCACACATATATATATTTTATATTTCTTAAGTACGGGGTGTTACATACACCCCCCGGTGCCCCCCTTAAGAATTCAGCGTTCTCGCTGAGCCCGGAACTTGCAACCTGATCCAGGATTGCCCTTTCTAGTCAATGTGAAGTGGAGTACCCTAATTCAGCTAGCATATTGCCCTGGTCGCTCACCGCATCAGTGACCGCTCCCTCTCTGGCATACCCCATTCAGCTAGCAATATGCCCTGGCCGCTGGCCGCATCAGCGACCGCTCCCTCTCAGGCAACCTCTAACCCACTCTTACCCACAATCCGTGTCGAAAGTCGACTATCATACCATTTGTAACGCCCCGGCCCTAAACTCATATAATTTATTTATTTATTAGCACAACTGCCAACCACAAGCTGCCACTCACAAGGTGGTTAACCAATTTGGTGACACTTGGTCATAAGCAATTATATTTATTATTTAATTAATCACACCAATCCTCCGAAGTGGGATCAAATAATCCCTCACCGCACCCCCCTTCTTTCACGTACTAATGCACACAGCCCCCCCCCCCCCCCACGCACCAGCACCCCCCACTGACAGCACAGCTGGCGCCCCCCTCCGGGCCCCACATGTCATCCACGTCACCACACATCATAGTGGAGCAGCAACCCCCCATCAACTTCTCATAATTAAATCCCATAGGACCACCCTATAGAAACCTCCATATGACACATACACACACGTACGCACGCACGCACGCACGCACGCACGCACGCACGCACACGCATGCACGCGCACACGCACGCACGCACACACACACACACACACACACACACACACATATATATATATATATATATATATATATATATATATATATATATATATATATATATATATATATATATATATATATATATATATATATATATATTATATTTCTTAAGTACGAGGGTGTTACATACACCCCCTTAAGAATTCCGCGACCTCGCTGAGCCCGAGACTTGCAACCTTATCCAGGATTGCTCTTTCTAGTCGATGTGGACTGAAGTACCTTGATTCAGCAAGCATCTTGCCCTGGCAACTGACCGCATGTAACATATCGCAGAATTGTGTTATAACAATTTTGCTCACCGTGTGTTACGCACGTATATTTCGTACAGTTACAAGTAATAGTCGTAACGTTTTCCAATGTATTTTTGTATTTCAATTATTTATACATTTTTTCGTCTCCTCAATACTCATTTTTTATCCTACTTTTAGCCAACTTAAACATTTACGTATATTGCACGTGCTTTCAATACACGTGTCGATTACGTATGTTTTACCGTTATGTGAAATATATATAACACTGTTAATATAAATATTCTACATATTTTGTATTTTGACTGTTTTTCGTTCTCTCAATTTTTTTTTGTATTTTGCAAGTACATGTAAAATTTCATGCATATTCTTATTTCTAAAATTTTCTAAGAGTATTACACATTTTCTTCTCATTTTATTTGTCACATTGTATTATTTATTTTATTTTAATCCTACAGGCCTAAAATCTATTTTTTAAAGCCCATTAAAAATTAATTAAAGAGAAGCTAATGATAAAATTCTATATTAAATACACATTTAAAAGATGCAACCATACATGTCATGTAACAAACACCTTCAATTAATTAATAACAACTAATAAAAATATTAAATTATATAAGGAAGTGCGTGCACATGGGGTGCACGTGCACGTGTTGTGCACCCCCATGTGTTGGTCGACCTGCTATCAAGGGAGAGGGGGAAGTAGGGTAGTGTGTGAGAGAGTGGGAGGTTTTGTGAGTAGTGGGAGTCATTCTCCACCACACAAAAACCCCTATAAATACTTACACTTATTCATGAGCAAAGGCATAAAAAATAAAAGAATCAAAAGAGAAAATAGAGCAAGAAAGAGAAGGTTCGGGATTTCTAAAGGCAAAGGGGGTTTCGGTTTTTCTTCTAGGAGGAGAAGGGCTAGGCTTTTGGTTGGAGCTTTGGAGCAATTTTCTAGGAGCTTATTTGCAATTTTCATAAAAAAAAGGTGGGTGATTTCTTTTACTTTCTAGATATTATAGTGTGCATGTTTAATTGCTTTATGATTGGAATGAAATTATGGTATGTGTCCTTTAGATTACAAATTTATGTTGCATGTGATATCGATAACTAGAGTTTTAATAGTGGTGAAATATGAAAATAAATTCATGCTAATTGAAGGATTTATTATGAAATTGTCATGTTAAAATTCTAGATAGAGTTGTTGTGGTGTTGTTGGGTGCACAATAGTATATCATGTTTAGATTAAATGAAAGTGGGTATAAATTCATACACAAAGTTGTAAATTTTATGCAAGGAAAGTTGTGTAAACAATGGAAAAATTTATAATTGAATGGGAGATGAGAACTTCTCGTGAAATTGATAAAAAGAAAATATGAAATCTCGACTAGTGGTTTAAAGGAAGTAGTTTTGTTAATAAATAAAAAGTATATGTTCATGTTGTTTCTAAAAATCACTATTTACAATGTGTAGGTATAAATTAACATTATTGTGGTTAAAATCAGTAAGAAAACGTCATGGGGATTTGTAGATATATTTTTTATGAACCATTAATTTGGGGGAAACAAATAAAACTGTAAAATATATGAGAAGATAAAAATTGAAGAAGAAACAGAGACTTGGGTTATGATAATTTACATCCATATGTAGTCAGTAATGGTGCTTGGCCTTTTTGGCTAGCGCAAGCACTTGCGCTGCCATGTGGCGCTGCTCTGGGCCTAGGAGGTTTGGGGTTCGAATCTGTCTATGCATAGATTGTGCATTTTTTAGGTTTTTGAGTTTTTTTTTAGTTTTAAAATTTCGGGAAAAATTATATAAATATTTTAAATATTAGTTGAACAATTAAAAATGATTTCCCTCTGTTTTGAGGTATACAGTTGGGAATTTAAAAATCGCATTCATGCCAATGAGTTGTGGAATAATATTAAAAATGAGAAATGTATATGGGTTCGCAAATTGGTTGTAGAATATAAATTTAAAAGAACAGATTTTTATGATTCTCATGAGTACAAAATTTATGAGTTAATAGTTGAAGTAATTGGTAATTATACATGTTATGAAATTTAAATCGAGGTTCTAGTGAAAATTATAGTAAGTGGTTTAAAGAACTTTTTATTAGAAAAGTGTATTCAAAATACCCTTGGAAAATATGAGAAGGTTTTATGGATTAAAAGAATATTGGGAGTTGTTAAAGTGAATAACTTGGTGAATTAATCAAGCATTTGTCCTTAAGAAGTCGATTTGAGAAATTGTTGTATAATGCTTTTAAAAAAACTTAAATATTTGTATGATCTATAAATGTGAAGAAAGTGGATAAAGTGAATGTTGAATAAAGAGTAAGATGTTTATGTTGAGGTTAGTTATAACCTAATTGATCTTTATAAGGAGACAATTGTTGGAATCTAGAGGCTAAATGAGACTCATGTACCGACAAAGTAATGAAAATGAGATTCGATTTTGAGAAGGGGCCAATAGGGGCTATCATTCTCGATATTTTGTTAAGACCGGTAGGCGGGTAAACTATCTCTAGGTTGTGATGATGTTAATTAAACATAAGGAAAAGCACTAGAAGAAGATATGATGGAAACAACGACGAACAGGTCCGGTAAAGGATGTGCAGCTCCTAGGGGTCCGAGATCGAGGAGTACGCCCGATAAATCCATGTATATGGGCTAGGGGTACATCCATTTATCATAGTAAATGCCGTTAAAGAGATTGTATTCCCTAGGAATGTTCGGGACGAACAGGATACGCTCAATAAATCCACCGAGGTGGGCTAGGGGTAGGCCTGGTTCGTAGTTGCGAGAGATCCACTTGCTAGGGTTCGTGGCTGAGGATACACTCGGTAAATCCACTGAGGTGGGCTATGGGTGGGTTGGTAAGGTCCAAAATCCTGGGGGTGCTACTCCTCGGTGACTACGCGTTAGAGTATATTCATTGGGTTAGGCTGCATAACGTGGGGTGTAAACCTATGATGAAGAGTACATTAAGAGCTTGCCCTCGGACCTATGTAAAATGGGATGCATAGAATCCGAACAAGTATGCATTAGTGACATCTTAGTATAACATCTGCATTAGGCATTTAGGTCATATCATACATTGATATGTTTAGGATAGTCACTTTTCACACTTTGTTTTGCATTCAAATTTGTGTTTTCTAAAGTAAGAGAATCGTTATATTATGGCTGTAACCCCCGTTCCCGCCAATACGTATTTTCTGTGTATTTTTAGAATTTCAATTCTTTATAAATTATTTTCCCTTTTTAAATTATTTTTGGTAAAAGTAATTGTTGGATCTCCTATTAAAGACTATTTTAATCAATAATTTTATTTGTAACTATTTTTCAGTAATTTTCATATTGTAATACAAATCTTATTTTTATTATTATGACTTTGATACATATTATGATTATTATTATTGTTATTATTGTTATTATTTTTTCTGTTATTATCATTATTATTAGTATTATTAGTATTAATTTCTATTATTACTATCATTATTTCTTGATTGTTTATTGAAAATTCAATTCTATTCATTAATCGTATTTGCAGTTATTTTCAAATAGTTTTCATATAATCCTATTTTTATATATGACCTTGTTATTGTTATTGTTATTGTTATTGTTATTGTTATTATTGTTATTGTTATTGTTTTTATTATTATTACTATAAAATCCTATTGTATTTGTTAGTATTTGAGCATTAACCTAATGTATACTATTTGATTTATTGTGCTATTATAGTACCATCTATTTACGTATTTATTTATTGATCTAAATCTTTAAATCCTTATTTTATTGATTATGTATATCTCTGATTGGATTTTAACCCAATACCCATTTCCTATTGGATCTGATACCTATTTACCCTTTAACCCAATACCTGTTTACCCTTTTACCCACTTCTACCCTATATATAATACCCTGTTAATCACACTTAACCTAATTAACCCTAATCTCTTATTCATAACTAGTCTCCACTGTTCCCTGTCCTTCATCCTCTTCCCCCTGCTCTATTTCGAACCCATCTTCACCGTCCTGTCGAGCCCCATCTCCCCTGCTTCGTCCACCGAAACCACCTCGACGACCTCACCGCTCTGCCTCGTCACCAACAACAAACCACTGCCATCTGTCATCCTCTTCAACCCTCCCGCACCCCTGTGCTAACCGGATCCTCCACCCTGTCGTCGACATTCTCTTCCCCTAGTTGACAGCCGCTCCCCGACCCTACTCCTCCCCTCGTCACCCTGATCCTCCGCTCCCCATCACCCTCCACTACCGCCCTTGTACCCCTTATTCTCCCATTATTTCCCCCACCCAGTCGACACCGTAGCCTCGCTACACTCTACCAGTCTAGCCACCTGCCCCCGACTGTCGACCACCGACAACCCCGCAGTTCTGCCGTGCTGCTGCCAGTGCTGTCGAGCCCCATCACAGAAAGCTTGCTGCCAACCACCACTGCGATTGTCTCCGTCGATGTCGCAACGTGCTTGCTGCCGCCGAGCCACGGAGACCATCGCCTCCTGCCGTCGAGCCTTGTGCACCGCCGCTTACGTCCGTCGCAGTCGATCCAAGCCACAGCCATCATTGGTTGCTATCATGTTTGCTGTTTTGATCTTCATCCTTGATCACCTTGATCTTGGCCGTCCAATCACCATCGTGATCATCATCATCATCAAGCTCTTTTGAACTTCAGCCGTTGATCGCATCTTGATCATAATCATCAGTGGGCTTCCTTGATCATCTTGATCGATCATCAAGAGAAGCATCAGTTCAGATCAGATTCAGCTTCATCAGGATCCGCAGTAGATTAGATCATCGGAATCATCGATCGTGATCATTGGGATCATCGCGATCATCATCCAATTAATGCAAGTACTTGTATGAATTTTCTTCTTATCACACTCATCTCACAATAATAACTTAGATCTAAACACTTATCAAATTATTTTGTCATATGAATTTATAGATCACCATGAAACATTGATGTTGGTTGTGTGTTGCATATGTTGTTATTGCTCCCTTGTTATGAGTGTAGAATGGACATAAGTGCTTTTTGAATAATCATTAGCCTCTAATTTGTATCATACATTAACTTAGATTCATGATAGATAATAATTATAATACATTTCATGCAAAAGAAACCATATTTGCTGCTGTCCTGATTTTGCTTGCTATTTTCGACCCTGATAATGAAAGAGTTTTTACTTGAGTTACAAATATGAATTGTAGCCCCAGGTGTCTAGTTTACATCCCTTTTGATTATGAATTTTATTTTGTGAGTTATGGCTGTTTTAGTGCTGCTAGGTCTAGACTTCCAGATTCATAATTTTGCCGTGTCACCTTGTTTTACAATTTAATTTGGGCATACTATCTGTAATATAATAATGTGAAATTTAACGTGCTGAGACTAGACATGTCAGGGAACCTCCCTAAATTTTTCTAGATTTATTTATCGAGTTTTCTGACCAATTTTATCCATATGAACACAACTTTAAGAATTTTGGCTGAACATGAAATCTGTGGAAAATACTGTTTTGAACCCAGTTTCTGTAGATTTTACATATCATGTTTATATGCACTGGAATTGGCAGAGAGTCTAGTTTCAAGAACTTCTGACTGATCTAGATTTGCATTCCTGTAGCAACGAAAATCTCAGTTTTGGTGCAGCAACGTCCTGCTGTCCAGAATTGAAATTTTTGTTGTTCTTGTTAATTATAAGTTGATTTGCACTTGAATATGTTTTCTACCTAGCTTGAACTTGTTTCTATCTTCTATCATGTTTGCTTGCCCTGTTTATGTACTTTCATGCATGTTTGATAATAATAATAAATAACAAGCCGAGGTTTAAGGGAAAGATTTAGTAGTGGACAATATAGAAAATATACTCGGCAGGTGGATCCAGTAGGTCCCATCTGTTTTTGCATGAATACATGATTACATGGTTCGTGCGTCTATTATTTGTTATATGATTCTTGGCTGAATTCTTCCCTATAGGAAGGTGTACTTGGAAGGGGGACCCTTAGGTCTCATCTGTACTTGGAAGGGGGACCCTTAGGTCTCATCTGCTGTGCATGGATTCGTGATTACATGATTCCTGCGTCTGTTTACCTGCTAGTGTAATACTTGAGTATACGACCCTATAAAATCCACCACTAAGTCTAAACGCAATGTAGCAATCATGTTGTAAATAAATGGGACGCATGAAGTGCTACCTTAGATAGGTTTAAACAATAGACTTAAAAATAACTTGTTACTTGTTCACACCTGTTACCTGTCTCGCATGATACTTGTTATCCGTTAAAGTTTTCATGTTCACTTGTTTAGTTGATACCTGTTACAAATTACTTGTTCACTTGTTATATGATCATGTTACTTGACTCGATTTACTTGCTTGCTTGTTTCACTAGACCCCATTACTTGTTGCATTCCTGCCATAACATGTTGTATATTCTTGATTCCAAATATCTGTTTCATACCTTATAGTATTTGTTCCTATACCCGTTGCTTGTACTACATGCAGCCCGTAACTTACACTAATGGGCATCTTGTCTCTTGTTTCTCTATTTCTTCCACATGTTAAATACACAGGTTTTGGAGATCAATTAACTGCAGGAGTGGGTGAGTAGACATTCTAAGCTTCGATTGGGATGAATCATGCTTTAGTTTACTTGTGCTTTGAGTTTATTATATTCTTTGTTGCTACATAAACTTGTATTGGACATGTTGTCCCAAAGTTTTATTTTTGTTCCAGATCTTATATTTATTTGAGGATTATGTATTGTTTTCAAATAATTCTGTTGATTATGAGTTTTGTTTCATGCATGCGTGGTTGTATATTCATTTATATTCTTGTTATGTTGTTGAGTCGATCCTTAGAGCTTATGAATGATGAAAATCATTCGATGGGCTTTGTCACGCACTCGTATTCTGTATTCCTTTGGGAAGAGGGGCTTGACAATGGCATAGTGAGGATCACTGTTTTATAGCATTGTGTCAGTTGTATGCAATTGACGTGCCCACAATTTAAAATGCAGGACTTGGATTTGCAAGGAGATATAAAGATGATTTGATGCTGATGATTATTTAAATGCTAAAGCTGTTACAATTGTATACATATCATGTTGTATTCATTTATTTTTCGCTGCGTGATGTAAAGAACAATATTGTGTAATGAAAAATTTTAATTTTCTTGTAAAATTGTACGAATTTGAAGTAAAAGATCATGTTGTGCTACGAATTACATGTAAATGGAATTCAGGGTGTAACAGATTGGTATCAGAGCCAACTTCAGTAAGTAGTACAAAATTACAAGGATGACACATTAGGGTGGATATTAGAAGTATGAGTTCAGTTTATAGAAATTTAAATGTAAGTTGATTTACATTTGTGCTGCTCTAAACACTGATGTCTTCTCCTCCCTTTCCCTATAACATGGTTGATAACCTAGACCTATTGAATGAAGTAGTTATTGAACTAGCATTCATGATACTCTCTTCGTATACATTGATGTGAGATTGTATGCGAGCATGTTTTCATTGGTATCAGAGTGGCGCAGCGGAAGCGTGGTTGGTTTGAACCTACACTCATGATGCCTTACCCGTAGACACACTTCCCTCTTTTATTTTTTTTTTGTTCGTGGATTTTCATCGTAATACTTTTTCATCAAAAAAAAAAATCATAGAATTATTTTCTTATACTATTGATTCATTTTGATATTTATTATTTTATCTACAATCGTTAGTCTTAATCTTTTAAGTTTGACTTACTCGTTTTCTTTCCTGATGTTTTACCCTCCTCACTTTTATGCGCTTTTACATTTTTGCAATTAGTTTTACGTATTCTATTAAGTTTGAATTGCTACTTATTGAATTTAAGACTATCATTTCCCTTTGTTATTAATTCTATTAGATTTTGAATTTAGATTTTTGTATGTTTACATTCACTTTACAAATACTTTGATTTCACGATACTAGATTTTTTCATTATCTTACATTTTCTTATTCATTTTAGTATATTTTTTTTTGAGGTTGTAATGTTTTACTTATATAGATATGACATATTTCTACACATTATAAATCCTCTTCCTACTATTTTTGTGATATAGCTTATATTCGATATTTAAAATCTATCATTTTTAATATTTTATCGTTGTAAATTTTTTCCATTTCTATCCCAACTTTTACATCAATTTTTATATCACCAATTTCACAACAACAAAAAAAATGTAACACCATACTTTATTAAACATCCAGTACCTAAGTACATATGGAAGATTACATCTTCCCATCTCTCGTTTTGGTGCAACCTGATGCCGAGAGGGCAAATATGCAACTAGACATCAATGTAGGTAAACTGCAACTGGAAGTCGGGGAGGCAAAGTTTGCAACCGAAAGTCCAAAAGGCAAACTGCAATCGGATGTCGTAGAGGCAATTCTGCAATATTAGGTCGACGAGGCAAGCCTACGGTTGGACATCAACGAGGCGAACCCACAACCAAAAGAGATTTTTCTACTTTAATAACCCCCCCACACACACACACACACACACACACACATATATATATATATATATATATATATATATATATATATATATACTAGGTATGCTCGTGGGACGTGCCTACGGCATGTATTCGGGACTGCATGTAAATTTAGTTAGATTTATTTGATTGGGTGAACTGCATAAGTGGGTGTAAATTTAGTTAGATTTTGTTTAAAAATTGGGTGACATAAGTGGGTGACATAAGATGTATTTTTAGGATTACCTATTTGATGCCTCGTCACGGAGTGGACAGTTGTTATATCCAGTTCATTTGATGTTTGGATCAAAATATATATGATCTTTTGTTAGTCGAGCAGTGTCTACTGCTGTAAATAAATAATGGAACCGATCATAATGTTCTGCTGCATGTTGGAGCTTATGGGTTTCTGTTTGCAGACCAATATCATAATTTTTCTGGACATCTTGTGGGCTTCTTTCTGTCTGCAGATTCAGAGATTGAGGAAACGATCGAATTCATCGACTTTTGTTAAACGGGACATGATCTGTTGTTAAAAAAGAAGAGAAGAGATGACCAATTGAGGGATGCTGCTAACTTCATGGATGATAACAACTTCATGGATGATAAACGGGACATGATCTGGGAGCCAGCTAACTTCATGGATGATAAGCATGCCATGGCCCAAACTGAGATGCAGAAGGGTGGTGGTGGTGGTCAGCTAACATTACTCATGAAAGGGAAGGGAAGGGAAGAGAGTTGCGAATCTGTGGCTCATTTTACGGTGGGAATTTGGCATGGTATTGACAGATGGTTGTCCTTCATGTCCCGGGTAGCATTGGTACTAAAACCCGAAATCCGGACCTGAAACGGACCCGACCTGGACCCGGCGTTGGACCGAAACCGACCCGATCTAATTTGGGTAGAGTATGGGTCCTAAATAACTACCCGTTGAAATTTCAGGTCGGGTCTGGGTCCCCTAAAAATGGAACCGACACGAACCCAGACCCGCAATAGAGAATTAATCAATAAGCGGACCCGACCCGGACCCGACCCGTTACCCATGCCACTCAGTATATCAAAAGTAGTTTGCCACTGACTCATAAATTAGTCAGTATATCAAAACCAAGTTATTTACATGATCAGAGAAATCATTGATACTGTTGTTTGTTTGTAGTGCATTTATATACGTTCTGCTCAGTTCTTCGATGAGTAGATAGTTGGTGGTGTTATTGATTTATCTTATTTTGCTGGAAGGTTTGTTTTCTTCAAACAAACTGTATGATCAGATTGTTTCATCTGCTGCATTTCCTTTGAAATTGCTTCATTCTTATGTGTGCCGAATGTATTGGTTTTAAATCTGATTTGAGGCATATCTGTATAGGGGCGATTGGTTCAGCTCTTGTTCATCATTAGTATGTAGAGGGAAGAGTTTTAACAGATTTATTTGTCGAAGCATCAAATCAATGTTCATCGAAGGTTTGCAGCAAATAAACAATCTTATTCAAACAAAGATATGTTACCTGCAGCCAGCATCTTCAATCTTGAATCTCATGAGTTAGAACATTACCTAGTTTTTATGGTTTTCCAAGCAGTCAAGCCCCACAAAATGCACGTACCTTATTTTCTCTTCCTTAGTCCACAAATTATGAATCTACATTACTTTTCCTGTCTAATTACCCATATTCTAAATCAGTCTCATACATCTGCAACTGCAAATTGTATAGGGAAAAGAAAAGCCCTATAAATTCCTAAGAATTTCTATAAACCAATGGCTATAGCGAACGGGTAACATTTCTTGTGGGGAACCGGACCCGGACCCGAATTTCATGGGTCTGAGTCCGGGTCCAGTATTTGGACCTGTCAATGACCGGGTCCGGGTCCGGGTATTGAGCTACCCGACCCGACCTGACCCGTTACCAGTGCTAGTCCCAAGTTTGTTTGACTTGATTAGATAGGAATTAAATGAACAAACAAAATTCCTGTTGTCTTTTTTGGTGATGATGAAATGGCCTTAGCCTTTTATTAGCCCTCAAGGCTAACCAACCAGCAAATTTCGTTTGAAAAACCAAGATATTATCATATGACTAAGATACAAAATGAAAACCAAGCGTTTGAAAACATAATAAATTTTAGAAAATTTAGTAAAAATTTTGACAGAACCTCCCTTGAAATATTAGCCCTTTTACAGAAATTCCTTACGGAATTCTGCTAACAATTAAATATATGACATCACAGGCAATAAATATCAATCCTCCCCAGGCTCAATCGAGCAACATCACACAGACATCATATATATAAGGCTCTGGGGGAAAAATTCAGAATATAATGCAAGATACAAAATAAAAATCAAAAATTCTTTTGAAAATGTAATAAATTTTTTGAAAAACCTTCGAAAAACCTTTAAAAAACTAAACACAGAACCCAATACTCCACAAAATTGCGGGTACGGGTATTAACATAACTATATTATATCATCATTATATACAGTTACTTACATAATCTCCAAAAATGCTAAATATTATAATTATTACAACTATTACATCCTCCACCATACTAAACACTAACCAACTAAATGAAAAAAAAAAGTGAGCCTAAAAAACAGTTAGAGTTTTGAATCAAATAGTAAGAGTTTACAATAAACAATTAAAACAATAGTAATAGTTTTGAAACCATTACCTTTCAAACAGAACAATGGCTTCAACCAAACATGTTCCTCATCACCCTACAAAAAGTTAAACTGTCAATATGTACATGATGGTTTTGAGTGTGGACGACAATCTGGGAAAAAAAGAAGCATTAAATTAGCAGCAATTAACGGATAACATAGGGTGTAGTTGTAGTAAATATAACTTTACCTTATTGCAACCCCAATTCA
Organism: Hemerocallis citrina; assembly: GCA_017893485.1. Lineage (NCBI taxonomy): Eukaryota > Viridiplantae > Streptophyta > Magnoliopsida > Asparagales > Asphodelaceae > Hemerocallis > Hemerocallis citrina. Next base: position 125,412,598 of record CM030363.1, on the reverse strand, counting down.
TCAATGTAGTTGCATTTATAAATTTGAGGTCCATGTCAGCTGCTTCCCAATTCTATTAAAGTTCAAAAGTAAAACAACAATAAAAATAAGTTTTAGTAAGGTAAATATATCATATATAAATGGATTTTTTTATTTTGTCGTCTTGTTTCATTAAAGAAAAAATAATAAGTTAATAGACGACCCTCATTCTAAGTTAATTGATTTGAAGAGTTTGCTGGCTCATTATTGATTTAAATTTTGCCATCAAATAATAGAAATGGTGATACTTGTTTTTGCTAAAATAATTGTTTGTTATTGCAACTCCAATTGCTATATAGTTGAAAATTTAGCATCGTTTTGTAGGAAAATAAATAGAGATTCAATATATATTTGCTTGTGTTTAAGATAACCATAGTTATATTTAATATCCATCTCTATGAAATAAGTAAAGAATTGAAAAACTGTGAAGTGTGAATTGTGAATTGTGAAGTGTGAATTGTGAAGTGTTTAAGATAACCATAGTTACAGATTTAAACATATGAGTAGTATAACTGTGAAGTGTGAATTGAAAAAAAAGATGATCACACTAAAGGCTTGATAGTGTAAGTGTGAAGTGTGAATTGAAAAAAAGATGATCACACTAAAGGCTTGATTGTGTTTTGATTAATAGGTAGAGTTTTGAATTAAATTACTTTTACATTTAGTTATCTTTTTTATACTCATTCTCGGAAGCTTGAACTAACCAAGTGTAGCCAGCAATTAGAAATGGAGAATTTTTATGTGTATCAAAAAAAGTGATGAAGTTCTTGCTTCACCTTTTATCTGTATGTTGTCATATTTATGTTTTTCAATTAATGTGGTTCATATTATTTCTTTATGATGGTTACCTATTAGGTAGGTGTGATTGGTAATTTGGTCCATTCTTCCCCAAACATAAAAAAGCAAGTTCTTGCCGCTGGGGCCTTGCAGCCTGTTTTTTGGTACTGTCATCAATCATTAATTTTGTTCATTGCATTTTACATGAAATTATTTTGCAAACATTTTCCTGGTGAGATGTAAGTCTCTAATTATAGGGAATGTCAATTCTTGGAACATGTGGAGTTTTACGATCTGACTGGCATTTGATACTTGAGATAATTCACGTCGTCAGTAACATTAGTTGTCTGATTTTTATACCAATTAACTGCTTTTTTAGTGTGTGATGACTTATGATGCCAACATAATTGTGCTTTTGCTATTATGTTTACCTTTTGGACTATGAGTATTGGAATGATTATAGTATTATTTTAAATGTGTAATATTCAGTAGTAGCATATTACACTGCTTACTTTTGTGTGCCAGACAATGAATTCAGCAATTGACGTTCTAATTATTTTAACAAACCAATCAAGAAAACGTATTAACTACTATTAATTACTATGATCTATCTTCTTTGATGATTATAAATTATTTTAAAAAACGTATTATTAACTACTATGAGATATGGTGTTTAGTCGGGTGATCAAGAAAGATGAAGAGGATGTAGAATGACTAAGCAGAGTTTTTTGGGAGAATCGGACTAAATCCCAAGATTCCATATCTGAAGATTGTAACGATTTTTTCTTTCAAATTGATTGTGTTTTGGGTTAAACATAGCAGTTTTGATGTGCTTGTGGTATAATAGAATTGCCTTCAATTTTTTTTAAAAACTGAACTTTTTTAAGATTGAAACCTTTTTCATGGGTTTTGTTTATTTCTGTGTTTTGTGAATTTTGGGGGGTTGAGATTTGGGCACTTTTTTATTTATTTATAAACTAACCATAGGTTGTATCAATTTTTTTCAAAATATACCCTAAAGTTGGTTGATTCAGTTTTCTCGTATGAATTGTTTTTCGAATCTGTCTGATGGAGTAGCAGGTAGTATTAGAATTCTTGTTTAGTAGATTCTCTGTTAGTTCTTATTCGCGAAGCTTTTTTATCCTCCCGTATTATTCTCTGTTATAATAAATTAATTATGTTAATATTAGTTGGTTTAAATTTCTTTTCTTGAAAGTATGCTAATTGTGATCATTTATCTTTTGCAGCTAATTAAATCTTTTCATGATAACTGTGTATATTGCTGGTAAATAGAGATGAATTTCAGTTGGTGCTTTCGGACCGCCCTAGTTGATTATCTTATTTTCTATAGATGATATTAGTTGTAGTTGGCACTTGAAGGTTGGATTAGAAGCATGTCTATAATGTTCTTGGTGATGCCCAATCACTCATGCCATGAGAGTACAACTTTCCTCAATTTAGTACTTCCTTTCCTCTCATCTGACTACGTCCAAGTTAGTAAAAGACACTGCATAGCTGGTGTGGATACAATGAAGCATTCTATGTAATAAACAAACCTAGAATAAACGCTATGCATTCTATGTTTGATCTTCATATTGTTTACTTAAATTAGGCAAAAATCGCCACTCATTCTAAACCCAACTCGCCACATCCACAACTCTACTTGACGAAGTGATAGGAGCTGAGGTCACGATAAGCTTCCACACCTACAACACTAAGCCCATTGCCTACACCTACAACACTACAAACTCTACAGTGAAAACTCTTCGAAATCAACAACACTAAGCCCAAACCACCCACATTGACTTCCTTCAATACCCAAACATACGTGCTTTTAAAGATACCCAAATTTCTCAATACCCAAATCTCTCTCAATACACAAACTTCCTTCAATACCCAATTCTTCTAATACCATTCCAATTAACTTTACGGGTGTTTTGCATTCACACAATACCACATAAACACTATATTTTGGTCATCCTGCTTCAATTTTATGGATAACAACCTCATCAATTCCCCAATCAAGTGAATGATCAAACATAAATAGTGAAAGGTATTTCTTAGTCATCGACATGAACCGTACATTTAATTAGTCATCGAAATGATCAAAATATTTGTATCTATTTCCAAGACCAATTCCCAACCAGCAAAAAAAATAGTCAAAAAGCTATCAATCTAAGGAGCTAGCCCAACTCAAAACCTATTTACCCACAACATCCAAGTAACATGGCAAAATCCCATACACAAATCACCACCAACAAACTTTCAAAAAAATTAGGACCTACATTTTAACCATCCACACAACATCCAAAATACATGATTCATTCTTGCCTCAAACAATTAAAACAAAGATTGTTATGACAACCATACAATTAATATTCTACCATTCACCATCACACCATCGCAACATACTATTCACAACCAATACTTCTACACCAAAATGCAAAAAATTACCCTCAACTTTTTTTTCTAACAAAAAAAGTATCAATAGCCCTCCACGGCAATTGCGAATATATATGATCACAAAATGCACTTCTACATCACCTCTTGATTGCCCATGGAAACTTAAGGTAATTTTTTGATTGCCCATGGAAACTTAAGGTAAATTTGGGTAATTTTTCTTTTGTTGCATTCTAGACATACCCTTTTAACCAAACATTCACAATTCAGAAAAATAGTATTTGAACACAAAATGCAGTTATACTTCGAATACTCCATCATCCAGTGAAACTTTGAGGTAGTTTTTCACTAAACAAAATATTGAGTGCATCTTCTTGAATTTTTTTTTAGTTGCAGTTTGCACATAGTATAATTTTTTTTAGTTTGCACATAGTCATTCTCAAATTAAACATCACTTCACATTGTAAGATTGACTTAATTCTCTTGTGTTGATCAAACCCATGGTCTCATTTTTTATGTTGTTTGTTTGATTAGTTGGTTCTGTTGTGTTCTTGTAACCATCCTGTTACGATCCATTGGGGAAAAAACTGTAAGCAACTAAAAACATAGAAAAGAAAAAATCGATGATATGAAATATATAGGTTAAGAGCACATACTGAAGAAGGCTGAAAGCTAGAAGGCCTCCTGTTGTTAGTTTGGAAGGAGAAGTCAGAATATGTCATGTCATCTTCCTCTTTGATGCCTTGATCATAATTGGTAGAGTTTTGCTTCCAGTTGTAAGTTTGTGCAGGAATTGCTCATGTGGTTGGAGATGGCAATGGGCAAAAAAAATCAACTGAGCTAAAAATGATAAAAGCAAAGAAATCAAATAATTCAAACACATCAAAATTCCGATACCAAATCATCAAGAATTCCGATACCAAATCAAATAATTCAAAGACAGTAATAAAAGCATCCTAATTCCGGAGGTGAGGTGAAATTCTGGAGGTGAGGTAAGGTGAAATCGATTTTGAGATTTTGTATACCTGAGAGATGAAATAGATGGTTGAGTGCGATGGCGACTGGACTGTGCGGAAGGCGACGGGAGGGAAGGCGACGGGACTGCGGAGTTGGGAGACAGTGAGAGACGGGACTGCGGAGTTGGGTCGGGGGCTGTCGAAGCTGCGAACGGCGCTGGGAGGGAGAGAGTGAGAGAGCGGGAGATCTGGAGGTGAGAGCAGAGAGACAGGACTACGGAGTTGGGTCGGGGGCTGTCGAAGCTGCGAACGGCGCTGGGAGGGAGAGAGTGAGAGAGCGGGAGATCTGGAGGTGAGAGCGGAGATCGGGAGGATGGGGGGGGGCGCTGATGGATGAGAGCGGTTGGGAGGAGGAGGGAGAGAGTGAGAGAGCGGGGAGATTAGACAGAGAGAGTGGGCGGGAGAAAGAGAGAGAGAACGGGGAGAAAGAGAGAGAGAGAAGGGGTGTTTTTTGTTTTTTAGGGAAAAGAGAGAGAGTGTGTGTGTGTTTTTGAATTTGTGGAGTTTGAAATTTGGGCGAAAAAATATGTTTTGTGATAGTAGATCTGGTCCATTGATTTTGGGATAGATTGAATGTGAGCCACTTGATAGCTTTCTTTGTGTTTTATTATATATATATATATATATATATATATATACTATTTCATTTTTGTACTAGTTTATACCATTTTATATTATTTTACAAACTAATATTAAATTAATTACCTTATTATTTATACTAGTTTCTATATCTATCTTACTTGCATAATTTTATTTTCATCCTACATTATTACTACTTAATATCAACTATCTTGCCATCTTCTTTTTATTATTTTGAGTCTTTACATAAGTTAGCATTCCAATCCACTTCATCGTATTTTATTTTGTTGCTAACTTATTTTAGATTGGGTGGGTACTCACCTAACAAAAATCTTATTATTTATACTTTTATTTACGATTCATAATTTATTTCTATATAATTAGTTTTTGTATTGTTTCAATAATATGTTATTACTTTTTCTACTATGATTTCTTGTTTTACTCCTGCAAACCATTTATAATTTTCATATCATAATATTGTTTGTTTCACCCAATAATTTTTACGCCTATGTACGTATATAATTTTGTATGCTGGTTTTTCCTCGCTCTACTTGACAATTTGAAAGTATTTTGATATATGCCAACCAGTATTCTATATCTTTAATTTTTAAATCTTATATATAATTATTGTGTTTACTTTATAAATTATTTTATGATATTAACTTGTTATACCGAATTATTTTTATACTTTCAGCTAAATTTCATGCTCATATACTTTCAAACCTTTTTCTCTCAAATTGCAACTTCATTTTTATATTGTAGTATATACTACTAGTTTAGTTTATGATTTTTATCTTTCCCGTTTTCCTTTAATTAACTTCTCTTTCCGTGTTTTTTAAATTCTTATCAACTACTGCCAACTACTTTTAATTTTTTATGATTTTCTCAATTACTTATCGATTTGTTTTATGTCTCGATATTTTTTTATCATACACCTCTCTATATTATCATAACTTTTAGCTACCTAATATTCCTTTACACCCTTCATCTATTTTCAAGATTTTCTATTGCATTAAAATTTGTCTATACTATTTCAAAAGTTTTATTCTTTGCACTTACATTTCGTTTCTTTCATATTTATTTCCATACTTCTATTTTTGTTTTACTCTTTTCGTACTACTTCCTACTACCGTCTTTTGTATACTATACTTGTTTTTAAAGCATCTATATATTACTATGATTTACCTATTCCTCTTCAACTACTCTGTTTTTTTTTTTTTTCAAATTTTCTAACAATTGATGAATTAATTTACGTTTCCCTTTTCTTTGGTATCTGATACGTTATTATTTTGTATGAAAATTTTCTTTTAATCTATACTATCTTTTATGGTCATGTTCTTTTCTGCTATTTATCTAGTTTTATTGTTTTGTTCTTATTAATTTTTGATACTCATAGTTTTCTTATATAAGTTTACTTTGTTTTCCCCAATACGTATTTTTATACTATAATTATTTTCTTGGTATTGGCAGTTTTTCTATATAAAATAATGATATTTTTTCTTGGTGTGTACGAAATACAACCGTTACCCTAGTAAGTTCTGAGGACAGAACTGTTCTTGGGGGGGGGGGGAGAGTGTAACACCCCGCAGTATTGAGTTATGAAAATTTTACTCCACGTGTATTTCGTAATGTTACGACTAATAGTCGTAATGTGTTTTCCTACGTATTTCTGCATTTTAATTATTTATATATTTTTTCGTCTCCTCAAAACTCATTTTTTATCCTATTTTTAGCCAACTTAAACATTTATTTTAATCTTTGTGTTTTTACGTACAATGTATGTGCTTTCAATACACGTGTTGATTAGGGGTGGTATACCGTACCGTACTATCATTACTCTACCGTCTACCGTACCGAAGTACTTGGTACACAAATTTCTCTACCATTACCGTGCCAAAATTTTGGTTGTATCGAGTTCGGTACCGAAATATCGGTACGGTAATGGTAGTATCATGGTAGTACCGGACATCAATTAGTTCATAAAATTAAGTAATTAACATCCATATAACTAAAGAAAATATAACAACACAAAAAGAAATACAACATTGCTCTGTAAAGAATTAAAGCTGTAGGGATATGTAAATAATATAAAGAAAGTATTAAAGGCTTAAAGCTGTAGGTTCTGTAAAGAATTGCTGAAAATTACTCATGATTTTCAATTGATTTCCAAGTCTGTGAATGTTCACCTACTACATGGAAAAATGCTTACTTTGAGTTATTATTGTTATGGTTGCAGGAAGAGGGGAAAAGAAAGAAGTCTAAGCTTCACGAATTCTATCGTCGTCATCCTCAGAACTGAAAAAAGTCTGAGATTCATCAATTCTTCATTAATGTTTGCTCTACCTGCAATTTGAAGAATGAAATCAAACTTTTCTGCATGATGATTACTGATTAGAGGACTTGTATTGTAGACTTGAACACTGTAAAGTGTAAACCTGCTTCATGTAGTACACAATGATCATACAGTATGACTTCATAGTAAACCTATAAATGAGAAACAAAGACTTAAGGAAAGATCCACCAGGAAAAACTTGCAATATACCACAAGCTAGATGTCAATAATTACTAATAAAAGAACAAAACAGGTCACAAGTTAAATGTACAAAATTTAACTTGGTGATGTAGCGCCCCGAATTTCCAATATGATATCTCAGAAATACGTGGCACAATTTCCAGCATCAACCTCAGTTGTAATAGTAAACATAGCCAAAATACAGAGAAAATTTTTCAACTTTTATTACATTAATTCATTACAAAGCACAGCGAAAAACAAACACCTTGAATTACAAATTCTTTCTTTTACAACACATTCTTTTACAATTTACATAAGCCATAACATCATTCTATCTCATGTATCCAAATCCCACGTTATGGGTACCTACCTATAAAACATGAGGTTAGAGATAACCCTAACCCCCAAAACTACAGGAGTCAGCCATAACGGTGTAAGAGACATAAAAATAAATGCAACATAAGTAAAATACAAAGTATAGAGTCATAAACAACATGTATCAACAGTAAAAATAAATGAAATAAAAAATAATAGTATGTAAAATATGAAAACATCAAGTGAAACTAGACAAAGTGTCAAGTGTAGAAAAACAGGCAACAACATGCATGAAAACAAGTCAAGAAAACATCATTGCTATATGCTGACTCTCAAATGCATACTTGTCGGATTCTATGCATCCCATTCTACATAGGTCCGGTGCAAGTCCTTAACGTTCTTCATTTGATGGGGTTAAATCCCCCGCTATGCAACTAATCCTACTACGATGATTACTATGACATTTAGACATTCTGCAAGTACTGGTTCTCGCCCTTGGAATACTGGAGGCCAATCCCACCCCCGGATCATCCTGTGGCCCTTACGTCCATCGCCTCGGAAACTGGAGATTGCCTCACTCCGCAGGTCATCCTAGAACCTTCATTGCACAAACATCCCATGAGCGTCGCTCTCGTCCTCGGAATATTGGAGATCAATCCCACTCCACAGATCACTCTGTGGCCCATACGTCCATCATTCCGGAATACTGGGGAATATCTCACTCCTTCGATCATCCTGGAGTCCATAACTCACGTTTGCACTCATTTCATCATATCACCATCTAGTGTCTGTCTATCTTGTTAAGTTAATTAATTATTTATTAGATTTCAAATCTCTTAGAGTTGGTGTACCTTACCGGGCTTAACTTAACTAAACAACAACCAAAATCTCAACCGTCGGTAGATAAGACCCCACTCAATCTCTAAAGACTCATAGCTCAACCATCAATACCAAAACATTCAATAAAACTCACAAATCCATCATCAAAACGATTATATAAAGAAAACTTTTTAAATCAACAAAAATCCAAATCTATATAATGTACTCATAAAATTCCAGAATTCAAATAAAATATTAAATCCATTAAATAACAGAAAACCATATTTTTATGTTGTAGAATATCACCAAAACATAAATTCATTGAAAACACATATAACTCACTCAAATAGGGTCATAAGAATACATATGAAACTCTTTTATAAATAAAATATAACTCTCTAAAAAATACTGTAATCTGTAGTAAAGACATCATCTAAAATAGTAGAATAATAATCCATAATATCAAAAAATAGCCGTTTAAAAGAAACGAAGAAAATTTAATCAAAACAGCCCAAAAGAGCAACTGACGGTCGGCTGCTCAAAAAGGGCAGTCGACTGGCAATTGAAAATCCCCAATATAGCACGTGACAGTCGACCGTGACCTGCTGCTATATAGGCGATTAGGCTCTTTGTGCATGTTTTGATATGATACTTGATTAAAACTTGTAAAATCAAAATTAAATTTCCTGAGGTGATAAAATATATCTTTTATAACATACAGGAGTTATTAAAATACATCAAAACATATCAGGATCTCAAAATTGCAACCGTCCGATGAGGCCTATCAATTCTTGGAATTCTTTTATTGACGATCTATGCATGGATCTTGCCTATGTATACATACAGGATCTAAATACAAGAACAAATTAAAGACTAAATAACTCAAAAATTCAATAGGGCAAGGGTGGTCTACGATAATAATTCGTTTATTCTACTAATTCCCTTCACCTTATTTCCAAGAACCATAGCTAATTCAATAAGAAATAAATGGGAATTAGCACTCGATTTAGTTGGTACCACCCACCCGAACCTTTCTTAAGACTAAAAAGCCCTCTCGAATTAGTTCTACGATAGAAGCTTTCAATGTAGACTCGGGGACAAATCTTTCACTCACTGAGATTAGTCAAAAAGCAAAATGGAAAAAATATTCATCTTTGCTTCCTTGCATGCCGCTTTGTTAACAACCGGCGAGAGAGCGATCTGGTGTCCGAGCCGATTGGTCAGATGACGACTACTGCACTTATGAGTCTCCAGTGAAAATTCCAAATATTTATCCATTTCCAATCCTCTTCCAATTGAACGGCTAAAAATTGATCTACAAGGGGGCCGTCTAGGATCTATAATCCCTATCAGTAAGCGTGCCGGACATTGAGGAAGACCCAAAAAGGCATTTCGGGAATCGATCTGATTCTATCTCTATTCGTTTCGTTTGAAGAAAGGGAGGATCCCAAAGAATACAAATTTTTCACAAAAGTCTTCAAAAACAGCAATAGAGTATATATGTATATATATATAAGTGCTCAAATGTTAGTTACAGCATCAAGGTTCTTCAAAAAGGAATATTATAATGTTTAGACTCAAACTCGGTACTAAAATCAATCAATTCTCAATTGAAAACCTCATAAAGAACATAAAATCACTTTTGGCCATTCCTCTAAAACAGAAACATATGGCTTATGGGCACATGTGTGTGTGTGTGTGTGTGTGTGTGTGTGTGTGTGTGTATATAAGCATCAAGAATTAGTATATAGTAGTGTAAGGTTTAGTTTAATGTTAGCACCAAAAGCAACTCAAGAATCAATCGAAAACTTCGAAAACCCCCAAAATCCACTTTTCAGCTGAACACAGTCAGACCCGAAAACAATCCCCTCTTTAACACATCAGAACTTGATTTCCTTTGATCCAAGAATCCTTCTACCTCTTCTTACAAACATCTACAACTAATTAGATTAATTTATTCATGGTTATGTGCAGATATAACATTTAAACAATCAAGTTTTGTCCATCGAAATATCAAGAACAACACAACATATCCATACACACAGTAAGTTCATCTTTAGTTAATTTTATTTAATTTTCATACAACAACATAATACCACTCAATATACAATGTTCAAATCAACAACAATATGATTGAAAACATCCTACTCATGGCTATTATTAGGTTCTAAACAAATCTCAAGTCATCAAATTAGGGTTTTAGTCATCAATAGTATAGTTTCATGAAAAGATTCACTTTTTAATTCAACTACTCATCAAAATTCATTATATCTTCATACAATCATCTAACATGCTTTCTAATAGATAAATCATCACACATAACATGCTTAGAACATTAGGAAATAAACATATGTCACTCACCTTATTGAAGAATCAACCGAAGGTAATAAAGAAATAAGAAAAATCCCTTCTTCGCAAGAAAACCAAGATCCTCGCTTTAAAAATCCAAGAAAATAATAATAAAAAATTCCTTTGTGTTGTGCAGCAAAGAGACGGCTGCACCCCACCCTATATACGCCGGAATTGATGGTATCTAGGGTTTTTGAATAGATTTGCAAAATACATCTTTTAAATATATCTTTACATATATAGATCCTTATACTTGGAAATTAAATAAAACCATCTTAATTGATATTTAAAAACATAAACAAATACCCTAATAGTGGCCGACACTGTTTTGAAAACCCAAAAAACGAAATTGCACTTTTGTCTCTCTAAGTGGCAATTTTGCAAAAAGACCCTTCTTTATCAAAACTTGCAAAATAAACCAAATTTATTAAAACAAAAATTAAACTCTTTACCTCTGAGGCCCAACCCAAAAATCCGAAAATCCGGAGTTTTTACTCCAAGTGGTAATTTTGCATAAAAGTCTCTCTTTTTGTAATATTTGCAAATAGGTCCAAAAATTATCAGAAAAATCCATAAAATTCACAAATAATATCTAATAATAATTAATGGGTTTTCCAAAAATAATTTTTGACTTTGAACTTCCCAATAAAATATTTGCATGTGTTTTGCACGTGTAAAAAGGTAAATTTCAGAAAAATATTCATTAAATTACCAAAAATTATTTTAATTCATTTATTATCTTAAAAGCATTATTTAAAAGTCTGGGGTATTACAGGTGAAAAATAAGCAGCAGAGAATAAGATAAAAACTAATTATACACCTACCATTAGAAGATGAACCAGTGTTTGTACCAGAGCTGCTCGAGCTACTACATGTGCTACCTATCGGTGCTGTATATTTTTCTATCTCTACACGAGGACAGCTTGTAATAGGGAGATCACCCCCCCCCCCCCCCCCCCCAATAATCTGCCTAATATTGATATATGCCTAATGCTATCAGTGCTGAGAAAATAAGAAAATGTTTTCCTCCTTGATATATGCCTAATGCAATATCTGTCAAAACAAGAGGATTGTCTCTGGTATCATTAAGCAACTCGTTTTCCATCAGCCTTGATTTGGATATGTTGCCTCTAGAAAACTGACGATGATCATCGACTTCAAATGCCTTAGCTATAAAGATCACTGAGACAAGAAAACAACAAAACCTTCTAAAAAATCTTGCATACATCAAATCCCTTAGCTATAAAGATCACTGAGACAAGAAAACAACAAAACCTTCTAAAAAAATCTTGCATACAACAAATGCCTTATCTATAAAGATCACTGAGACAAAGAAAAAACTAGTTTAATCTGGTCATACCCAAATTTCCACCTATCAGATATTTGTGGATATTCTCAATACCATCTTCCTGGTGTACATTACAGGTCATGTTGAGGATTAACTGAAAAAACATATCTGCACATTTTCTTATTCCTCGACTAAACCTTTCCGAAGAAAGCTCAATATGAGGCTACTAAATTCAGTAAATTGATGATTAATTGATTTAGCTAGTGAACATAGAGTAATACTGAATAGTGGAAAAAACTAATAAAATCTTCAGGATCTAAACCATAAAGCAAAGATCTAAACCTCAAACACGAGAAAAAACTTTAACAACTATGTAAATAGACAAGGAATATCAACTTCCTCATTGACAGGTTCCTTATCTGCACATTGAGAATGGGTAAGCAACGTCATTTTCAAAGTGTAAATACATTTTAACTCAAGTATAGGTATCCTTCTATAATCAAAGAAGAAGTCACCTCGGCTAGCTTGTGGTAATGAATTACTAACTTTATGTTCAATCAACATCTTCTCAAAAGAAAAAAACATATTCAGGTATAAAAAATTAGATTAGAGCATGTGAATGCCTTCTAAACATTACTCAGATGCGGTTACCTCCATTTCAGAAGGCTCAATCTTTGATACTGGTATTGATTGCTTTGCATCAAAAGAGTCATTCTTCCGCAACTCAATAAGGGTATCATCACTGAGACTATCAATATCAACTCTATCTCATCTTCGGTGGCATTTGGACTTTGAGTGTTTTCTCAAGAAATCAACGATGTGATCTGGCAGACACTCTATTAAAGACTATAACAAGCACAGTTGTAATATAGTACTAATATAATTGTGCAACAAGAACAGTGTGGTTGAAATGATAATGAATTAATGATTAGATACATCAAAAATGAGTAGCAAAAAGCTAACATCTATATGATAAGGAATGAAGGAAGATCTACAAACTAGAGGTATTAATTCTGAATGGAGGAGAAACAAAGTTGCTCATTGGAGGAGAAACAAAGTTGCTCATAGCATCAGATAAAGTAACATACAACTAAATGAAATATAACAACACAAAAAAAAAAAACTTGCAACAAAATATCTAGCAACTCAAAATATCCAACAAAGAAATAGAGTAGCATTTAACGGGAGCTAGATCATCACATTTCTGCAAAGAAAAACAAAATATATCAGAATCGATAGTGTACACTATACAACTAAAAAGTAAGAACTATCAAACACCAAAATAGTATACCTTCTATGAATGAGATTGACTGATTGAGATGTTGAACTAGGAGGCATTTTCACCAGTAGATTGAGCATTTCCTAAGCCTAAATAAAATTTTTAATGAAAAATAAAATATGTTTCTTGTTAGTATTAAATAAATATTCAATGATGAGCTACACAAAAAAAATAATTACTTGATAAATAGATGCATGTCAGTCTTACTTGATTCCACTTCTTCCAATTCCTTGTATAATTCAAGAGCATCTTCTGTTGGGTCCTTGTAGAAACAAAAGCTATCAGCCCTTAACCAATCCGTAGTGCACACTAATGCTTCAACCATTTTTGGAGTCAACAATGCTCTGAAGGGATCCACAATTCTTCTTCCCAAACTAAATGTACTATCACTAGCAACTGTAGATGTGGGAATCGAAATAATGTCCTTTGCAATTTTTGAGAGAATTGGTAAATCAAGTTCATTTGTTCTCCACCAACTCAAGAGAACGAAATCCTTGCTAAGAGGGTTTTGAAAAGGAGCAGCGAGGTACTTGTCCACTTCATTGGTTATCTCAGTAAGGCGTTGACCCCTTCTTTCATTAATAAGTGCCAATAGCATGCTCTTTCCCACATCGTCATTACCTTCACAACCCTCCTCCAACACCTCATTTTCTTGATTGTTTTCTTCCGATGTCTCAACTATATTATCCCCCTTGTACACTTTATATAATTCCAACAAGGTTTTTTTAATCGCCTTGTGGATCTCATCTATCTTAATTTGGTCCCATCTAAGCGTTTTGAGGTGTATTGTAATCATTTGAAGCTTGAAATAAGGATTAAGAACTTGACAAGATAGATGAGAGGATTAAGATTATCAAGACTTCCCCAATACTTGCCAAACTTTGCTTTCATTGAAGAAGCCACCTAGGATTGCGCATATCCCTCATTTTTGCATCAATCTCTATTTGTATCTCTACAATTGAGTTCCAAAGATGGTTGGCCGTAGGAGTCTTGGATGCACTAAGTGTAAGAGTGTAATTGTAGAACTTTTTGCGAAAGTGAACAAATGAAAAAACTAAATCCCAATCCCCTTCTGTTGGAGGCCCTACTCTCTTGACCATGTTTTTGTGACTATCTTTTTCTTTCTCAAGAAAATATATCTGAAATTGCACATTTTCCTCCGCCATCCTTGAAAACACCTTTCGAAACTTATAAGCATTTTCAAGCATCTCATAAGTTGAATTCCACCTCGTAGAGACATCCATAGGCACACATGACATCTTATTTATCCCCAATAAGATTGCAAATTCTCTAAAATTATCCAACCTAGCACTGGAAGAGTGGATGTACTTCACACAATTCCTAATTCCCTCAATTCAGCTGGCAAGCTCCTTCAATCCATTCTTCATAATTAAATTCAAGATGTGACAAGCACACCTCAAATGCATATATTTCCCACCAAGTAAGAGAGTACCCATCTCCTCAAATCTCCTTTTCATATAATCAATTGCGACATCATTGGATTAAGCGTTATCAACCGTGATGGTAAAGACCCTCTGTACTCCCCAACCCTTTAAACATCCCTCTAAAAGCCTTCCAATGTCTTCTCCCTTATGACTAGCGATCTTCCTGAAATTTATGATATGTTTATGCAATTTTCAATCATTATCTAAAAAGTGAGAAGTAACTACCATATAGTTTATGTTTTGCACTGAGGTCCAAGTATTAGTTGTAATACTTACCCTTTTATCATGCATCATATCAAATATCTTAGAATTCTCTAGTATGAACAAGTTCCATATCATAGTGGCAACCTTCCTCCTATTTTGAATTTTAAATCTTGGTATGGCTTCATTCATCATCTCAACAAAACTTTCACCTTCAACAACCCGAAACGGTTGTTCATCCTTAATTACAAACTACACCACTTTTAACACAAGCCTCTTTTGATTAAAATTATGAGGGACAATTTGGCCACCCATCGTCTTATTTGTTAAGACCGATTGGGTACTATCACTGCCCTTTATGTAGAGTGGAGAATCTTTGCACACCTTCCTAAGATGATGCAAGATACTTGAAGTCCCATTTCTAATCGGATGGCAAGGTAACTCTACTTTGCAATTGTAATATCCTAAAATTTCTTTTTAATAAAATATTATTTTTCACGTGTTGTGCACGTGCAAACTTCATGTGTATATTATTTATTTTATTTTATATAAGATCTCATTTTAGTATGAACAATTATTTTCCTTTATTTTTCTAAAAGCCTATTTCTAAAGCCTAAAACACTATTTTATTTGTTTTAGCCCACTTTAATTAATTATTAATTTATTGTCTTGGCCCATAAGCCTAAGCCCACTAATTGTGAAGCCCACCAATTTAAGAAATCAATTAAATTGTCACACTTGTCATGTAGAGATAAATAGTGAACATTTTGATTAATTAAATTGTACAAACTTCTACATAGGGGTACTAGGTGGCACGTGCGAAGCATGTAGTGTGCAATGTACACTATTTGGTAGGCCGGGTTGTGCTAGGAGAGGTGGAGATTGTGGTTGTGTGTGCATGTGTAGTTACTTTGTGTGTGGGTGGTTGCTACAACTTCCTCTCCTATCCTAGCCCTCCATTCTACAACTATCCAACACATCCTAGCCCTCCAATCTATTCTAAAATTAGTTTAAATACCCCCCTTCCTACTTGTATTCTACACTAAAGTAAATATTAAAGGAGACGCTATATAGGAGATATATACATATTAATGTGTGAGTGAGTGTATGTGTGTACACCCCCATTGGAGGCCGGCTATCACTACAAGAAGGAGCTCTCGGTTTTTGGCAATCTAGGAGGAGAAGGCACTCTCTCGCAATCTAGGAGGCTCTAGGATATTTCTCATTGGTTTTCTTCAAAAGGTGGGTGTTTCTCATGACTTCTAGAGTAGAAATCATGCTAGGAAATCAAATTGAATTGTTATTATAAGCTACTAGTTGAAATGAAATGCATGCTCGTCTAATTAGAAGAGAATTGATAATTGTGCTGTTTGATTACTAGATTTATTGGCTTTGAGTAAAAGTGTATGTTTTTCATTGTTATAAACATTAGAATGCATGTTGATTATGTTTAAATTGCAATTGTGTGAATGGAAGGATTATTTCAGGAGTTGAAAGAGAGGCTGACTACTGCACCCATTTTGGCTTTGCCTAGAGCAGATATTGAGTATGATGTCTGCGGCGATGCTTCACATCGTGAGCTTGGTTGTGTCTTAATGCAAGAAGGAAAAGTGATCGCTTATGGGTCTAGACAACTAAGACCACATGAGAAGAATTATCCAACTTATGATCTAGAGTTGGCTATGATTATCTTCGCCTTAAAGCAATGGAGACATTATGTGTATGGTGAAAAGCAGAACATGTATACAGACCATAAAAGCTTGAAGTGCATCTATCAGCAGAATGATCTGAACCTGAGGCAAAGGAGATGGTTGGAGGTACATGAGGACATTCGTCCAGAGATTAAGTATCACCCTGGGAAGGCTAATGTTGTTGCTGATGCACTTAACCGCAAGAGCAGTTTGGTGAGTTTGATTACAACTCAGAGGCAGCTGACAGAGGAGTTGGATCGGGCTGATATTGAAGTTGTTCTGCAAGGCTTGGGATCATCTTTAGCTCAGTTGAGGCTTCAACTGATGCTGAATAAAAGGATTATTGCAAGTCAGAAGGAAGATGCAGAGATTCAGAAGATGAAGGAGCAGGTTGGTGCTGGCAAGTTGCCCAGTTTTCAAATCAGGGGTGAAGTGCTGTGGTTTGGAGAGAGGCTGTGTGTTCCGGATCAGTCGGACTTGAAAGAAAGTATTCTTCAGGAGGCACATGCTACTCTTTTGTCTGTACATCTCGGGAGTACCCAGGTGTATAAAGACATTAAACAGTATTTCTGGTGGTTAGGTTTGAAGCGGGATGTGGCTGAATTTGTGTCGAGGTGTGAGATTTGTCAACAAGTCAAAGTCGAGAATCAGAAACCCGGAGGTCTATTGCAACCGTTACCTATTCCGGAATGGAAGTGGGATAACATCAGTATGGATTTCATCACAGGTTTGCCTAAGAGTCCTAAAGGCAATGATGCGATTTGGGTCATAGTCGATCGACTAACCAAGTCCGCTCACTTCTTGGCGATGAAGCTCACTGCTTCGATGGAAAAGTTAGCTGAGATGTATATTGGTGAGATCTTCAGGCTTCATGGTGTTCCGTTGACCATTATGTCTGATCGATATGCGCGGTTTACTTCGCATTTCTGGAGGAATCTTCAGACAGCTTTGGGTACCAAGACAGATTTTAGCACTGCTTTTCATCCCCAGACCGATGGGCAAACCGAGAGAGTCAACCATACTCTTGAGGAAAGGCAGTTGGGAAAGGCATTTACCTTTGGTGGAGTTTGCCTACAACAACAGTTTTCAGACTAGCATTGGGATGGTGCCGTACGAAGCTCTGTATGGCAGGAAGTGTAGGATGCCTGTCTGTTGGTTTGAAGTTGGGGAGCGTCAGATGTTTGGGCCTGAGATTGTGCAGCAGACCTCTGAAAAGATTGATCTGATCAGGAAGAGGTTGGTGGATGCTCAGAGTAGGTAGAAGAGCTATGCAGACAACTGGAGAATGGACCTTGAGTTTGAGGTTGGTGACTTTGTCTTTCTGAAGGTTCGCCCAGCAAAGGCGTGATCCGATTCGGCAAGGGTGGAAAGTTAGCCCCGAGGTTCATAGGCCCGTATAAGATATTGAAAAAGATCGGGAAAACTGCTTACCAGCTTGAGTTACCGGAAGAATTGTCTCAGGTGCACAATGTCTTTCATGTGCCTATACTGAGAGGTTACATTCCAGATCCAAGTCATCATTTGCCCGAAGTGCCAGAGGGCTTGCAGTTAGATCTGAGTTACATTGAGCTTCCAGTTGAGATTTTTGATCATCGGGAGAAAGTCTTGAGGAATAAAACAATACCGATGGTCAAGGTAGTTTGGAGAAACCAGTTGGTTGAAGAAGCTACTTGGGAATCTGAGGAGAGGATGATGAAAGATCATCCTGAGCTATTTTCTTGATTGTATTTTCTTATTGTGTTTTGTTTTCTCACTCTTTAATTGTAGTTCCTGTAACGCCCCGAATTCCAAAATACACTGAATTCGAGATTCCACAGGATTTTTACACTTCATTTAGTACAATTTTACAAGGAATTTATAACTTTTCACTTTACATCAGAGTTACATGAAACTTTACACTTTACATTGCACAGCGGAAGTAAATTTACAACATTTAAATAAATGTTCAACAACATTGAATAATCTTTAAGCATCTGTTCCTCTTTAATCTTTATCATGTCATTACCATGCATACAAAACTGTGGGTACGTCAGTTTATTCAACCGACGAACATTATCACGGTCATCCTCTCTATGCCGGAAATAGTATAACTCATTTTCCATATTTAACAAACACAAACTTGTCACATATCAAACTAAAGGGACTACCCTATTGATGTCATGTTGTGATTGTGCACTTAGTCCTTAATGCAGTTATTTATGTTACATGACACTAATGCACACTTGTTCGGATTCTATGCATCCCATACTACATAGGTCCGAGGACAAGCCTCTTAATCGTTCTTCATCTTTGTAGGGTTCAATCCCTCGTCATGTTTTAATCTACTACTGTAACTACGGTGAGTATCCTAGATGATCTATGAGTACAAGCTCGTGTACAGAAAACCTGGAGGGGAATCCCATGCCATGTCTTGACTCATCAAGCATGCATTCTATGGCAATTCAGCCTCCTTCATGGCATACGATTCTCTTGCAGTCACCAAACATCCCACAAGCATGGCTAAAGTCCGATCATTACTGAGTAGTGTCCACGCCATGTCTTGACTCATCAAGCATGCATTCTGTGGCTCACACCCGCACCGTAAACTCTAGTTCTCATACTCGTGTTTTTCTCTCACTTTCATCGCGTCTCCACTATGTACTAATCCTTAGTTTTTATTAGAATCATGAACAAAATCAAAGCTCTAGAGTTAGCCTCTCCACTAAAGCGGACTTATTCATTCATTCAAACATGACCAACCTTGGTCTTTTATTTCAAATTTCATTTCATTTCTTTCCAATTGCCGGGGGAGACTTAGCTACTCTTTTGTTTCAATTCCAATTCACAATTTCTAAAATTGAGCGTTTACAGCTCATAAGTTCATTTTCATAATCATAACAGATTTTTTTTTTTTCAATAACATGATCTCTAATTTATTCATGAGTCCATAGCCGTACATGGAATTCAATTATTCCTTATATATTTCATCAAATATCATTTTCAGATTAAAATCACATCACTAAATGAATATTCGCATTTCATAATTTTCACATTATTCTCCAATGAGAATAATTCACATCACATCACTACATATAATTTCTATCTTTCTTACACTTATTTTCTAACATTTTATTTCAAGTCCCTTTTCAAAGTGTAACTTTCATAACATACAAGTGTAGGACATTTATTCTCAAAACATACTCCATTTCATGTAAATAATTCCCAAATTATTTTTCACAAGTCCCAGATAATTTTAGAATAATAAACATATTTTTTTCCATAATTTATCCATCATCAAAATCCTAAAAAAATATTTTTCCCACAAATTAAATACTGGCCGAGCCCAGTATTCGAACCCACGACTACAGGGAAAACCACCGAAGGCACAAACCACTAGGCCGAACGCTCTATGCGTTAGAAGGAGAGGCTGAGAGCATCAAATGCTCTCGGCTGCGATTATTTTTATTTTTTAAAAAAAAAGAACAAAAGTATGGTGCCAAGGGGATTCGAACCAGCAACCCGAGACCCCGAAACCTACTGTAGCGAATAGAAGCATCCCAACCACTTGAGCTATACGCTCAGGTTGTCAATAGTTCAACTCAAGATCTAATTAAATCGATTCTCTCTTTTTAGTAAAACATTTCGATGTTCAACAAGCTCTCATTTTATTTTGCTTTTATAAAATTTGCTGTAAATATCCAGATTGACTAATACCGTCATAAATTATACTCCAGTATATAGAAATTAATTTTTTTTTAATAATTAATGCATATTTTTCATACAATTGACTCGAATTATAAACTACCACTACCACGTTTCTTTTTCGACATTTCTTAACATCTTTATTAGCAAACTTCATAATAATTCTCTGTTTTTAATCATTTCCCAAACATACAATCTACATCTTAATTCATTCATTTCAACATTATCATAAAGATCCATTTAACCACATCAAGTAACATTGTCAATCTACTAACTTTTGTATATAATTCTTGATGGTAATAATGAAATTTTCTTCAAACAATCCATGGTGATAATCAATACACACACAACTTAAATTTGATGATAGAACCACATACCATTTGCATATCAACATTTCAATCAATTAATAGGTCATTTTTCTAATTAAAGTGTACTCTTATTAATCTTTTTCATGCTTCATTCTTTCAATTCACATCTAGCATGTTTCCTAATTAGAAATACGGAAAATTTACCCACCTTAATTGGAGAGAAATACAACTAGCAACGCCTCCTAAGCAAATGTCCTTGCAAAAGAACGATCCCCCTCCTTGATGCGCGCACACAAGCCTCCACCAAGCCAAACCGAGAGCTCCTATTGATGCCGGCCTTGTTGCAAGCACAAACCCCTCACAAACTCTCAATCTTTTACTCACTTGTATACTACTAAATAATGTATTTTAGACTATAGGTTTGGAGGAAATAATAAGCACAAGAATAACTAGGCTAGGGGGGGTATTTATACTAAAAATCTAGAAAAATGGATGGCTAAGATTAACTTAGGAGTTATGATTAAAAGGCTAGGATTCAAGGAGGAGTTACAATAACCAACCATGATCAAGTAACCACCACCCATGACTCCACTCAAATTTTCCCTTTTCCCTCCAAAAGCTCCAAACCGGCCATGCCCATCATGTGCATTTTGGCCGTGTACGTGCAATGCACGTGCATGCAACTTGGCCTCCATTTAAAAATTGTACATTATATTTTACATAAAAATGATTTTTAAAATGTATTCTACATTACAAGTTGTATTTAAAATAAAATAGCTCATGGGCTTTAGTTTATGGGCCAAAATAATAATTATAAAAAGATAACCAATAAATTAGATTTGGGCTTTTAAAAAGAAAGGCTTTTGTCTATTTGAAAAAAGGCTTTATACAAAAATAATTAAAGAGCACAAATATAAATATCTACACTCATCATAATGAAAATAATTACCAAAATATTGCACGTGCACACTACGTGCAAAATAAAATAATTTTCATTAAATGAAAATCGGGGCATTACAGTTCCGGGGACGAAACTATTCTAAGGAGGGAGTGTTGTAATATCCTAAAATTTCTTTTTAATAAAATATTATTTTTCACGTGTTGTGCACCTGCAAACTTCATGTGTATATTATTTATTTTATTTTATATAAGATCTCATTTTAGTATGAACAATTATTTTCCTTTATTTTTCTAAAAGCCTATTTCTAAAGCCTAAAACACTATTTTATTTGTTTTAGCCCACTTTAATTAATTATTAATTTATTGTCTTGGTCCATAAGCCTAAGCCCACTAATTGTGAAGCCCACCAATGTAAGAAATCAATTAAATGGTTACACTTGTCATGTAGAGATAAATAGTGAACATTTTGATTAATTAAATTGTACAAACTTCTACATAGTGGTACTAGGTGGCACATGCGAAGCACGTAGTGTGCAATGCACACTATTTGGTAGGCCGGGTTGTGCTAGGAGAGGTGGAGAGTGTGGTTGTGTGTGCATGGGTAGTTACTTTTTGTGTGGGTGGTTGCTACAACTTCCTCTCCTATCCTAGCCCTCCATTCTACAACTATCCAACACATCCTAGCCCTCCAATCTATTCTAAAATTAGTATAAACACCCCCCTTCCTACTTGTATTCTACACTAAAGTAAATATTAAAGGAGACACTATATAGGAGATATATACATATTAGTGTGTGAGTGTGAGTGTATGTGTGTACACCCCCATTGGAGGTCGGCTATCACTACAAGAAGGAGCTCTCGGTTTTTGGCAATCTAGGAGGAGAAGGCACTCTCTCGCAATCTAGGAGGCTCTAGGATATTTCTCATTGGTTTTCTTCAAAAGGTTGGTGTTCCTTATGACTTCTAGAGTAGAAATCATGCTAGGAAATCAAATTGAATTGTTATTATAAGCTACTAGTTGAAATGAAATGCATGCTCGTCTAATTAGAAGAGAATTGATAATTAGCAAATGTGTGCTGTTTGATTACTAGATTTATTGGCTATGAGTAAAAGTGTATGTTTCTCATTGTTATAAACATTAGAATGCATGTTGATTATGTTTAAATTGCAATTGTGTGAAATTCGCTAGTAAGAAATTGAACCATGCTTATTAATTAAAAATGCTAAAGTAGAATAATGTGTTAAAGATGAATTGATAGAAATGATTGTCAATAGATGTGATGAAATTCCTCATTGCTATATATTTATCATGTGAAAGATTTGAATAAATGAAAAAGAATGTCCTTTTGCATACGAATAATTGCATGTATCATGTGTTGATTAACTAATAAAATGGAAGTTTTTACTCACTTATAAAGTTGATTTTGTGCTCTAAAGATATCATAGTTATCAATGCATAAGCAAACATCATTGCAGTGAACTTTGTATAAGAAATCATCTTTGTTTATGAACAATTATGTAATAGTTTTCAAATGACGAAATAGTGTTCATAAAATGCAAACAAAGGCTAACTACATGTTTTAAAAGAGTGAAAAATACCTTTCAAAATACTGGTTACTGTTAAACTAAATGTAGTTTTATTCTATACATGTTTTTTGGTTTTCAAAAAGAGAAGAAAAAGATCTAAAAACATTTTTTGAAATTGAAAACCAGTAGCACAGTCGACCGACTATTGAAACAGTCGACTGCCTTCTTCATTTATTTTTTTGAGTTTAGAAATCATCGCAGAACGGCCGACTGGTCATATGTGACAGTCGACTACTCTGATTATATATTTTCGAGCTTTAGAACCTCGCAGACCAGTCGACTGGCCATATGCGACAGTCGACTTCCCCGCAGTTTCAAGTAAATCCGTAATGTTTTTGGAGAAAATTTCTATGGTCGGTGTCCTAGTATAAATGAGAATTTGAGACTTTTTTTACAAAGGAGAACTTATTTTAATTACTAACTTACTTTTTAAAGGAAATCGAATGGAGTGTTTACGAAGTTGAAATTGAGATTTTTTGGCAATGGGAAGTTTGAAAGGTGTGAATTGTGAAACCAATTGAAAATGTGAACTGTGTGATTAGTATGGATTAAAATAGAATTATGTGGGTTTATAAACTAGCGAATGTGACGTGTTGCATTTTCATTGTTATGTATGATATTTTACTTGAGAAATTGAAATAGTTGACATGATGAGTTATGAAAGATGTGAATACATGAACGCTATGCTATTGAATCATGAATTGTGATTAATCATGAAAAAATTTCTTATGAGTATGACATTGTGATTATGAGTTGAAATTGAGAATTAGGGTATAGCCAAGCCTTATACCGGCAATGAAAGAATTGTGAAATGATGTTTTGAAATGAGAAGACCAAGGATGGGTAATGTGAAATTAAATGAATAAGACCGGTATAGTGGAAGTGCTACACTCTAAGAGTTGATTTTTATTCATGATTCAATTAAACTAAGGATTAGATACATAGTGAAGATGTGATGAAAGTAAGAGAAAAACATTGAGTATGAGGGCCATTGGATTGGCAGCGTGAGAGTATTCACAGGATATCCCATGATGAGCCATGATAGGGCATGGATACTGCTCCAGAGTACTGTCCCGGTGGCGACGCTCGTGGGGTGTTTGACGACTGCGGGTGGTGTCATGTCTATGGTAGGAGCTGAATTACCACAGGATGCCTGCATGATGAGCCATGTGTCAGTGCGTTGGGATTCCCTTCAGGGCGCCTAGACATGAGTTCGTAGGTCAGAAAACATCTAGGATACTTACCATAGTTACAGTAGTAGATTAAGTCATGGCGAGGGATTGAACCCTACAAGATGAAGAACGATTAAGGGCTTGCCCTCGGACCTATGTAGTATGGGCTGCATAGACTCTGAACAAGTATGCATTAGTGTCATATAATATAAATAATTGCATTAAGGACTAAGTGCACACAACACGACATCAATAGGATAGTCCTCTTTAGCTTTGTTTGTGACAAGTTTGTGTTTGTTAAGAAATGAGAATCATTATACTGTTTTCGGCATAGAGAGAATGGTCGTGCATAATATTTCGTCAGTTTAATGAACTTACGTGCCCACAGTTTTATATGCAGGATAAAGATGCTTGAAAATTGAAGTATACATGCTGCGCAAGACTATTTTAATGTCGTTTCATGTAATTTAATGTAATATTGCTTCCGCTGTGATAATGTACAAGTGTAATGTAACTCTGATAAAATTTTTTTTTATTTCCTTATAAAATTGTACGAAAGAAGTGTAAAGATCCTGTGGAACTCGAATTCAGTTGTAGTCTGGAATTCGGGGTGTTACAGCAATAATTGCATATTGCAAGGTGAATCACTTCTCCCTTATTATTCTTTCTTTGAACCTTAACACTATGTTTCCATGCCTCTGACTTCCCAGGAGCCCCAACTGTAGCACGCTTGCAACTATCTTCATTACGACTACTATAGCAACTATTACTTCAGGGTTAAGGGTTGTGGCTGGAGTTGGATTTAAAGGTGTGGGTTGTGTGGCTTCACCGGTGGAAGTTGAACCCATAGGAGTAATGCTGCTATTCATACAAGTAGTCGTAGATACCATATTACCTACAATAAATTATGAAAAATAACAATTAGTGCAAAAAAATAAAAAATCAAACTTGTATATCTTAGGTGTTGTTTACAGCTAGCTAGAGCAGATTTTACAAACAAAAAGGCATGATGCTCATTGAATGTTCTGATGCCGGAATGATTGACTTGGAAGATTGAATGGGTGAATGTCTTTTAATAGTATATGTAATTACTTTGCATCAAACACTATTTATGTATCTGAACTTATGTCTTACATATATAACATGCTGGCGACCTTCAGAAAATGACAGTTGCCATTGTATTTCTTGAACATAAGACACCACTCACTCTAAAGGACCCATAATGGCTATAAATATATACCTACTAAGAATTGAGATATCAAGCAAGACAAAAATGTTTTACCTTCGCTGAAATAGATCCAACACCAGGGTACAAATTGTATCATAATAGACATAAATGATTCAAATGGTTCAGTTTCTAACTACAGTAGAATTTTATACAGAAAATGCTATCTTATGGCCTTTTGCAAATAAACAGATGGAGAAAAAGAAGGGACAAAACCCTCATGGAAGCCACTCTCCTATCACTGCCACCATATCCAACTAAAACCAAACCTACATGAAATTGCTAACAGGACTATCCACCACTGAGTCACTGGCTATGCTCTCCAGAGCCTTAAATGAGTGAATGTTTATGAAACAGTAGATAAAGTTTAGGAAACAACAGAAAAATGGACCAAATATAAAATATCTTAACAGATGCAATCACTTCATTAAATTCAAAGGCATTCAATTCTATAACTAAAACAAGGTTGTTACTCCGCATTAAAAGTTTGCAGGAGGACCATTTACTTTTAGCCTTACTGATTTGTACCTAGCTTCATAAAGAACATGGCACAGTAAGAGATGTTTGATAATTGTATGTTGAGGAAGAAAAACTCAGTGTTGTAGAAACCGAGCTGACTATCGAGATGGTATGGTTTCCTCAGGGTTCCGTTCAACTAGGTTCAACTCCCCAAATCAAGAACCCCAAAAAATCAACCAAATAAAAAATCAACAAAACTATAAAGGGGACGATCAGAATCAAAATCAATACCAAAAAGTGAACGAGGAGCGATCAGTCACTCAGTCGAGTGATCAGTCGGTGCGTCGGATGTCGGTCTGTCGATGGCCGTCTTGCGACTCGTGCAGTCGTGCATGAGCCCCAGGTTCAAAGCAGAAAAAAAAGGGGAAGAGGAAAATTTGATTCGGTGATTAGGTAATTTGATATCTGATTCACAGTGAAGACTAGCCAACTAGGGTAGAAAAAATGAAAAAGAATGACTGGGCCTGGGCCTGGAACTTATTCTGGGCCTGGGTTTTAAAATATAAAAATTAGATTAAATATATATTAAATATATTCGGTACGGTATGGTATACCAACAGGTATAAAATTTTGTTACCAGTACCATACCATAAAAAATTGGTATGGTACAATATCGAAAATTTGGTACGGTATTACCAAGTTTCGGTATTTTTTGGTATGGTAATGGTATGGTACGGTATGGTATGATAATATGGTATTTTTTGACACCCCTAGTGTTGATTACGTATGTTTTACCGTTACGTGAAACATCCGTAACACTGTTAATATACATATTCTGCATATTTTGTATTTTGACTGTTTTTCATTCTCTCAAATTTATTTTTTTGTATTTTGGACGTACACGTAAAATTTCATGCACATTCTTATTTCTATAATTTTCTAAATGTACTGCACATTTTTCTTCTCCTTTTATTTGTCACACTGTCTTATTTATTTCATTTTAGTCCAATAGGCCTAAAACCTATTTTTTAAAGCCCATTAAAAATTAGTTAAACATAAGCCCATGATTAAATTCTATATTAAATACACATTTAAAAGATGCAACCATACATGTCATGTAACAAACACCTACAACTAATTAATAAAAACTAATAAAAATATTAAATTATATAAGGAAGTATGTGCACATGGGGTGCATGTGCACGTGTTGTGCACCCCCATGTGTTGGCCGGCCTACTATCAAGAGAGAGGGGGAGGTTTTGTGAGTAGTGGGAGTCATTCTCCACCACACAAACACCCTATAAATACCTACACTTATTCATGAGCAATGACTTAAAAAATAAAAGAATCAAAAGAGAAAAGAGAGCAAGAAAGAGAGAGCTCGGGATTTCGAAAGGCAAAGGGGGTTTCGGTTTTGCTTCTTGGAGGAGAAGGGCTAGGCTTTTGGTTGGAGTTTTGGAGCAATTTTCTAGGAGCTTATTTACAATTTTCTTTTTAAAAAAAGGTGGGTTTTGTTTCTTTTGCTTTCTAGATATTATAGTGTGCATGTTTATTTTCTTTATGATTGGAATGAAATTGTAGTATGTGTCCTTTAGATTACAAATTTATGTTGCATGTGATATGGATAACTAGAGTTTTAATAGTGGTTAAATATGAAAATAAATTCATGCTAAATGACGGATTTATTATAAAATTTTCATGTTGAAATTCTAGATAGAGTTGTTGTGATGTTGTTGGGTGCATATATCATGTTTAGATTAAATGAATGTGGGTATAAATTCATACACAAAGTTGTAAATTTTATGCAAAGAAAGTTGTGTAAACATTGGGAGGATTTATAATTGAATAGGAGATGAGAACTTCTCATGAAATTGATTAAAAAAAATATGAAATATCGATTAGTGGTTAAAGGAGGTAGTTTTGTTAATAAATAAAAAGTATATATTCATGTTGTTTCTAAAAATCACTATTTACAATGTGTAGGTATAAATTAACTTTATTGTGGTTAAAATCAGTAAGAAAATGTCATGGGGTTTTGTAGATATATTTTTTATGAACCATTAATTTAGGGGAAACAAATAAAATTGTAAAATATATGAGAAGATAAAAATTGAAGAAGAAACAGAGACTCGGGTTATGAAAATTTCAATCCCTATGTAGTCAGTAATGGAGCTTGGCCTTTGTGGCTAGCACAGGCGCTTGTGTTGCCATGTGGCACTGCTTTGGGCCTAGGGGGTTTGGGGTTCGAATCTGTCAATGCACAGATTGTGCATTTTTTGGGGTTTTGAGTTTTTTTTTTTTTTTTAAATTTCGGGAAAAATTATCTAAATATTTTAAATATTATTTGAACAATTAAAAATGATTTCCCTCTGTTTTGAGATATATGTTTGGCAATTTAAAAATCACATTCATCTTAATGAGTTGTGGAATAATATTAAAAATGAGGAATGTATATGGGTTCGCAAATCGGTTGTAGAATATATGTTTAAAAGAACACATATTTATGAATTCTCATGAGTACAAAATTTATGAGTTAATAGTTGAAGTGATTGGTAATTGTACATGATTATGAACTTTAAATTGAGGTTCTAGTGAAAATTTTATTAAGTGGTTTAAAGAACTTTGTATTTGAAAAGTGTATTCAAAACATCCTTGGACAATATGAGAAAGTTTTATAGATTAAAAGAATATTGGGAGTTGTTAAAGTGAATAACTTGGTGAATTAATCAAACATTTGTCCTTAAGAAGTCGTTTTGAGAAATTGTTATATAATACTATTAAAAGAAGTTAAATATTTGCATGATCTATAAATGTGAAGAAAGTGGATAAAGTGAATGAATGTTGAATAAAGAGTAAGAAGTTTATGTTGAGGTTTGTTATAACCTAATTGATCTCTATAATGAGACAATTGTTGGTATCCAGAGGCTAAGTGAGACTCATGTATCTCAAAATCATTTTCGATGATTTTGAGAAAGGGCCAATAGGGGCTATCGTTCTTGGTATTTTGTTAAGACCGGTAGGATGGTAAACTAGCTCTAGGTTGTGATGATGTTAATTAAACATAAGGATAGGCACTAGAAGAAGATATGATAGAAACAAAGACGAACAGGTCCGGTAAAGGATGTGCAGCTCCTAGGGGTCCAAGATCGAGGAGTACGCCCGGTAAATCCATGTATATGGACAAGGGGTACATCCGTGTATCATCGAAAAGGCCGATAAAGAGACTGCAGCCCCTAGGAATGTTCGGGACAGACAGTATATGCCCGGTAATTCCACTGAGGTGGGCTAAGGGTAGGCCTGGTTCGTAGTTGTAGGAGATCCACTTGCTAGATTTCATGGCTGAGGATACGCTCGGTAAATCCACTGTGGTGGGCTAGGGATAGGCTGGTAAGGTCCAATATAATAGGGGTGCGACTCCTCGGTGACTATGCATTGGAGTATATTCATTGGGTTAGGCTGCGTAACATGGGATGTAAACCCCATGATGAGGAGTACCTTAAGGGCTTGCCCTCAGATTCATGTAGATGTGATGCATAGAATCCGAACAAGTATGCATTAGTGACATCGCAGTATAACATCTGCATTAGGCGTTTAGGTCATATCATATACTGATATGTTTAGGATAGTCACATTTCACACTTTGTTTTGCATTCAAGTTTGTGTTTGCTAAAGTAAGAGAATCTTTATATTATGGCATAGTGAGGATCGTTGTTTTATAGCATTGTGTTAGTTGTATGCAACAGACGTGCCCACAGTTTCAAATGCAGGACTTGGATTTGCAAGGAGATATAAAGATGATTTGATGCTGATGATTACTTAGATCCTAAAGCTGTTACACTTGTATACATATCATGTTGTATTCATTTATTTTCAGCTGCGTTGATGTATAGAACTATATTGTGTAATGTAAAGTTTTAATTTTCTTGTAAAATTGTCCGAATTTGAAGTAAAAGATCATGTTGTGCTACGAATTGCATGTAAAATGGAATTCGGGGAGTTACATCGCATCAGTGGCCGCTCCTTCTCAGGCATACCCCGATTCAGCTAGCAATATGCCCTGGCCGCTTGCCGCACCAGCGACCGCTCCCTCTCAGGCGACCTCTAACCCACTGTTACTCACAATCGGTGTCGAAAGTCGACTCTCATACCATTTGTAACACCCCGATCCCAAACTCAGACAATTTATTTATTTATTAGTACTACTTCCCACCACAGGCTGCCTCTCAAAAGGTGGTTAACCAAATTGGTTACTCTTGACCCATATGACCACCCTATAGAAACCCTTATAGGACACACCTCACATATTATATATATATATATTCCTTAATATATATATATATATATATATATATATATATATATATTAAGTACGGGGTGTTACACCCGGGTTCTCGGATTTGGGGCTTCGAGTTTGGATGTATGATGAGGGAGATAGAAGGAGAGAAGGTAACTGTGAGAGAAGGAGAGGGGGGGGGGAGGTATTTGTGTGGTTTTAAATGACCATATTACCCTCGAGGCTAAGTGAGAAGAGCGGGAGCAACCACAGCCTTCGGATTTTGATCTTGATTGAATTTTTGATCGGACGACCCGCAGATCAATTCACACCTTTGTTCACATTTCCTCCGTTCACAACCGAAGGGCTCCCTATATATGTATATATATATAATGAGAGAGTTGGGGTTGTCATTTGTAGACAACCTGTAATTTGTAACAATCAACTATCTAATCTCAACCATTCATTTTTAAGTGGGAGTTATATTAACCATTCAATTACTCAACTCTTGTTAGTTATCATAATACCCTCAAAGTTCAAATTTATTTACGACATAATTGTTTTCTCCGGCTAGCGTGATAAGGCGGGACGGATCCCAACTCGACAATGTCGGCTCGATCATGTTTATATTGGCAGGAGGAGGACAGAAAGAATACAATACATGAGCTTGACTCATAAACCCCTGGTCAGCATCTAAGTCGTGTACTTTCAAGTCCCTAAATGCTATCCTGAGCCCTATAAGCCATGTCTTGCCTAAGAGGCGTTAATCAGGAATTCAAAAGTGCCACTCATAAATAAAAGTTTGTGCCACTACGGATAATTTGTGAATAGTATGTATGAGTAAAGAAAGTCTTAGGTTCGATGCCAGATTACGTCTTATTATTTACTTTATAAAAAGAAATTGATTAGAACGTGCATCACACGTGCAGACATACGTAGAGATTACTAATAACTATTATGATGAGATAGTAGGAGTTGTCGTTTGTAAATCTATCAACTTATGTGCATTGTCTGTGCATAGCTAATATAAAAGAGATATCAGATTTAAGGCTAGACTACGCTGAAATTTTTACTTAAAATATATATATATTTATTAAGAAGTGCATTGCACATGTAAATTGCTAGAAAGGGAGAGGGAGAGAGGTTTGACGAAGCCCAATTGCCTAAGTTGGGGTTCTTCTCTTTTGAATTCCTTTGCCGCTATTTTTGATTTAGATGACTGAACAAGAAAACATGCAACACTTCCCAAGTCTGGACCAACTACACCACTAACCCATTATTTCTTAAATGCAGATGAATTGTTTGACAAATTTCTCCTTAATATATTTGCGTCGGCTCAATCAAATGCTTTCTTCTTTTCCATTTATAGGAAGAGCTGCTTTTTGAAGATTCGACCTCCTTTTATGCTAAGTAGAATTTCCTTCACTTCTTCGCGAAAAATTCTTCACCTACATCACCATTATGATTTTTTAATCTAGCTTGCCACTTGCACAGCCTATTGGGAAATCTCCCTATCCCCCATTTCATTAATTTCACAACCATTCAAGCAATTCCCTTGAAATCAATGCAATTACCTCTTATTGCTTTGATCTGACTGAATTTCTCACTATGTTAGGGTACGATGAGGCCATTGTAGTCAACTTCCCAATTGTGTCCGTGCTGAATTTTCATTCACTTACATCCATTCTCGACTCTTCAAACAGTTGCCAAAGATCGCGGTTTAAGTTGATTAGCGTGTGATATTGGAGTGATCTTCCATTCCCTCATCAATTCCTTCGTCCATCCGGATCTATATGAAGATGTCATTGACGTTATCTCTTTCAACTGAGGATTGAGAATTCAATGTTGAACTACGATGGAGGTTAGAAGAAAGTTCATGGACTTTGTTTTTTTCAGCTGCGTTTTGGCCAGATGAGTTCTGTAAATTAACTGGGACTCAAGCTGAATGCCAGTTGAAGCGAGTGCAGGAGAGGGTATATATGCTTTTTTGATAAAAGATAACTCTGAAGTCATCGATTCATTAATGATAAATTAACGAAGCGAAGTAGTACAACATCAAGTCTAATACGGAGCACAACGCGGCGTAAGTACAACCCCAAAAATACTACAAAAGATCACCTTCGAGTCTCTACAAAATAACAATAAAGAAACTGACAGAAATGCATCAAAAGCGTTGGACTGAAGCACAACCTAAAGATTCTGGAGATGCGCTCGCTCTCCTCCCCGATCTGATAAGCTACTCCTCCGAATTCATCCTCAGCTTCTTCCTCGCGCCCACAAATCCTGCCCAATCATGAATGAAAAGGAAGATTTTATGCATCGAAGTTGAAAATCTATAGTTAATGCTACGAAAACATAAATCGTTTCGGTCTAGCCATAGACTCCAAAGGGTGGCCACTATTGCTATCTTCCAAGCTCTTCTATCTTCGACCCTAATGAAACTCTCCCTCCACAGACCCCAAAGCGGTGGATCTAGGAAACCTTGCACAACCGAAACCCCTACAAACTATTTCCCATGTGAGGACCGCTTTATGGCACGTGAAGAATATGTGTGTAGTATCCTCTTTAGCTGCTAGACAATAAGTGCATCTAACGTCAATTTGCATGTTTCTTTTCTTCAAATTTACTTTGTTAAGATAGCATCATTGTGTACTAGCCAACTAAAAACTCTAACTTTCAACGGCGCTTGGGTCCCCCATATGACATTCTCTACTAAACATCTGGTTCTACCATCATTTAACCAATTGTACATTGAAGCAACTGAGAAATTCTGTGATTGATCGATATTCCACCAGTGCTCGTTGTGGCCGTTATTCATTTGAGCCCCTTCCGCTTGTATGTACCTATTAAGATCTTCAAACTGGCCTATACTCTCCTGTGTTAATTGGCCTGCTACAGTTAGCGTCAGTTTCCCATTTTTTCAGACATCTGCTACTAGGGCATCTGGATTAACTGCAGCCTCCGTCGCCTTGGAGAAGGTATTTTTTAAAGCTTTGCCCCCACACCATTTGTCCTTCCAAATTCTAGTACTCTTCCCGTTACCAGTCCTGCATCTAGTATTGGTATTGAAAATGCCCCCTTCCTTCGCCACGCCATTCCATAGGAAGGAGACCTTGCCAAACACACTCCGCCCTCCGAACCGAGATTTTTTCCTTTTACGATAATGGTCGAATGAATAGCTCCACCAACCTTTTATTCTTTTATAAATTTTCCACCACCATTTGCTGAGCAAGGCCTGGTTCAAGGATTCCTAACCCGCCGAATTCTCTTCTCTTACAGACTCTCCCATTTAACGAGGTGAAACCGTTTGTTTCCTTTGACAGTGCCTTTCCATAAGAAGTGCCTTCTCATCTTATCTATCTTGTTAATTACCCACTTAGGAAGCTCGTAAATTGACATAAGGTACAGTGGGATTGCGCTCAGCACTGAATTGAGCAAAGTGATTCTGCCTCCTAACGATAGGTATTTACACTTCCACCTTCCAACTTCTTAGCAATCTTGTCAATGAGGGGAGACCAATCCTCTCTTAGCAGCTTCCCCGGCCTAATTAGAGTTCCAAGGTATTTGATCAGAAACTCGGTCGTTTTGCACCCTATAATTGCCGAAATATCGGTTGTAGAGATTGATAACTGATCACTAATTGGTGTGATGCAGCTCTTTCTAAGATTTACTTTTAACCCTGACCAATTTTGGAAACAATGTCACACCCCGCTTCCCAAAAAGAATACGGAATACGGATACGAGACAAAAGCCCAGCGAATGATTTTCATCATCCATAAGCTGTTCAGGAATCTTTACAATATTTCACAAGATAATCAGAGTCGGAAGCAAAAGATACAACTAGGCATGCATAATTAAAACACGATACCAACAGAAATTACTTAAAACCAAATATAATAATCTCAAATAATCAAATTCTGAACAAATCAAATATTCTGGGTCATATCGCCCAAATACAAGATAAATATCCAAGTAGTCAAGTACATCTTATTCAAGTTCAAGCAATAATAATAATAATAATCATAAAGCAGAAAATCTAGCCCTAATACATCATCTCACCAATACCATCTGGCAGCCGACCATCCTGATCTGCAGTTAGTAAATTATAGGAGAAGGAAGAATAAAAATAAGTATCCGTCAATTGCAAGTTACGGGCCACTTATAATGTAGGATACAAGTACATGGAATAGGTAAATCTATGTAACAAACCTAGCATGGTATAATCATGATTACATGATATAAATCATAGCACGGCAAGAAGAGCAAGTATAATAGCATGTATCGAGTGTCAAGTAAACAAGTGTCATGCATCAAGTAACCAGTATCAAGAATCAAGTAATCATGTAGCATGTATCAAGTATCAAATATCATGTATCATGTAGTTAAGTGTCAAGTGGGCATGTATCAGGTTCAAGTATCATGTTCAAGTCTAGTAGTGATTACTATCTAGGTTTTTACTACATGGTTGCCACAACAAACAGTTTTGCTTTAGATTTTGTAGGTGACCATACAGGGCAGTATACTTAGGGACAAGTTCCAAGTATCATATAATCATGTATCATGTAAACAAGCCCCAAAACCCAAACAAGCTCCAGTGCCATATGTGTACGTGTCATGTATATCGTGTCAAGCTCTACATGTAAACAAGCTCCAATACTCACTAGGTTCTTCTGAGTACACGTTTCTGCACTATCCACTATTAGATCTTTCCCTTAACCCCGGCTTGGTTATTTATTATTATTAGTGTTCAACAAGCATGTAGATGTGCAAAACATATCAAGAATAATATGCCATGATCATGTGGCAAGTTCCATGTACGTGTGCAAGGTATCTCATAAAAGAATAAAATAAACAAATCTCAGGTTTAGGAAAGCAAGACCATACTGTAGTAAAACAGTGATTCCCAGTGTTACGAACATGCAAATCTGAATCCGTCAAAACGTCGAGAAAATAGACTCCCAACCGAATCCAGCGAGTATAAATATGTCAAATTCACAAAAATGTATCTAAAAACTGATTTGAATCCAGAAAATAGGTTCAGCCAGAAATTAGAAAAACGAATTCAAGAGCAGGAAAACAACCTGAAAACCCAGTAAATAAATCTACGAAAAATCTGGCGTATTCCCCTATATTTCTAGTACCTAAATATAAATTTTCATAATTTTCTAGTGAAATTAGATCGGTCATAAAAAATAAGAAAACATCAATAAACAGTAGTTTGGCAAATCTGGAATTCCCAACACTGCTGTACGAAAACTATAATATCTCGCAACCAGTGAAACGAAATCCAATTCTGCCAAAGCGATATAAAAATAGGTAAAATTTACTAAAAAATAGGTAAAAAATCCAATTCTGCCAAACATTTTTCATACAGTAAAAGGGATCAGGGTAAAAACACGATTCTTTACAGAACAGCGAGTAAAATACAGCAAGTATAGTTTTTATAAACGAGCATGAAACAATACATAAAACTCACCAATAAAATCCAAAAAAATTCTGGGTAATCCCTAACTAGATATAGAAACACTGACCAAAGTTTTGGATCAAAATAATATAGTTAGCATCAGAATCAAAATCATTTAGCCATCGAAATCATCGAAAAATAAAATCTGAAAAAGATCGACATCTCTGTAGTAAAACAGTCATAACTCACTCATACGAAAACAAAATCAAGCAAGGTCAGAGGTGTTTGAAAATAGATAAAATTCTCTAAAACTCATATTTTATACCAAAATTAAGATACTGACTTCAAGACAGTCCAAAACAGCAAAACAAAACAGATCAGCGACGAAACACAGATTTTTCCTTTTAACAACAATTCAACATATATCATACAAAACTTGTTCAATACACAACCAAACATAAAATCGGGTCTACCAAGTGTCCAAATATCATGAATTAGGGTATCTAGTATGTCCACACCAAGAATATCACATGGGTCTCAAACAAATCACGAATTCTCACAAAAGTCTCACATATATGATCAAAATCAAGAACGGGTAAAACCTAAGTTAATTCATGTCCATATTGTGTCGTGAGGCAACTATGGTCAAGTTTTCACAATAGAGACGAAACCCATCAAATATAACACACACAAGAATCGTCTCTAGACCTAACTACACTATAGGTGGTATTTTTTGACTTGTATCAAACAAATGAATTGGGGTACAAGTTACTTGCCTTAACCGAAGATGAAGAACAACGAAAACCAAGAGTAAGGAGCAAAACCAACGAACGAAAATTCACGAATCAACGAATCCAAGTAACTTGAGCGAAAATCTCCACATGAACAAAAATTCCAAAAGCGAGATGACAATAGTGGCTTGCGGCCACAAGAGAACACCACGAGAGAGACTAGGGATTATATATGGTGGTGCAAGGAGGTGCAAGAGGATTGTATGTAGGTGTAGGAGGCCGGCAAAGAGAGAGATCGGCCAAGAGGGGAAGAGGAGATGGGGGCTCGGGTTTGGGGGTGTTGCGGCGTCAGAAGCAGGCCGGAGGTGGGTGTCAGCCTGGGTGTCAGGTTGGGGTCGGCTGTAGGTGGCGCAAGCAACGGGAGAGAGGGAGGCCGGGTGAGGGAGAGGGAAATTAGGATTAGGGTTTGTGTGAGGGAGGGTGTATTTATATGGAGGGATTAGGGTTAATAATACAAGTTGGGTTGTAGGTTTAATTGGGTATTAGGTGTATTAATAGGTTATACCAATGGGTTGTGGATTTGGGTCCAATCAAATAAGAATACAAATAGGATTTTGGTTTAATTAAGCTTTGGTGAACAAATTGGGATAAAAATAATGGGATTGAAAAAGGATAACAACCAAACACCACCACAAGCACCTAAGAACAAAAATAAAAAGGACAAGAACAAAATGAAAGAAAGAACAAAATACTAAAGAACGAAACAAAAGAGACAACTAATCACACACAAAGAGCTCAAAATGAAATAAAACAAATATATATTGAAAACAACTCCAATATACGGTTCAGAAAAAAAATTCAAGAGAGAAAATACACCAAAACAAAAAATACACTCAAAAATACACAAAAATAAAAAACTGGGGTTACAAACAAACTAGGCAACTTTGATTGCCTCGACTTCTTGAACATTTGCTCTTCCGAATAATAGGGTGTCGTCCGCATATTGAAGAATGGTCATCGGTTTCTGTATTCCTTGGATCTGGATTCTCCTGATGACGTTGCTCTCTTGTGCTCGCCTAATCATTTTAGCCAGTCCATCAGCTACGATGGCGAATAATAGAGACGATAGAGGATCTCCTTGCCTTAGCCCTCTTTTGTATCTTATTTCCTTACCCTGCCATCCGTTCACCTGAATGAATGATTTTCCTCATTGAACGAAATGCTGAATCCACGGTCTACATTTATCTTCGAATCCTTTGAGCTTAAGGGCCTCGTCTAGGCATTCCCAGTTCAACTGAGTCATAGGCCTTTTTGAAGTCAATTTTAGAAGAAAACCATCTGCTCTTTCTTTGTTTCCCCTGAATACTACCTCGTGGGCGGCGGCTATGCTATTTGTTATGTCGCTTCTGCGGATGAAACCACTCTGTGACGTAGCGACCATGTCCTCCATATTTGGTGCCAATCGTTATGTCAGGACTTTCGTTAAAATTTTGAACGATCTATTTAGCAGACTAATTGGTCGAAAATCCTCTCCGTACGAACCTCCTGCTTCTTAGGAATGAGGATGATTGACGCATAGTTTAGCCTTACTAGATTAGTTGTTCCTTTATGAAATTCATTGATAATATTCATTAAGTCCTCCTTGATTATCTGCCAATATATTTTGTAAAAAAATATAGGCAGTCTGTCTGGTCCTGGAGCCTTGTCCTGGCCCAACTTGGCAAGCTTTATTGTATTTGTGTTCGCAGAGAGGAGAGTTTGTATTGATTTTTGCTTGGAAGTGTTGATAGATGTAAATCTTCTTTGTACTCCTTTTTTCTGTTTTTTGTTTTGTTTTGTTTTGTTTTGTTTTTTTTTGAAGAAGCTTTGTACTCCTATTTATTAGTTTCTTGATTTCATTTTCTGATATAAAGTAGTCATCAATGGGGATTTTTTTTATAATAATTTTGTCGCGTTTGTGAACTATGGGTAGCAATGTCATGGTACTCTTGGTGTTATGCTTTCTTACACTTCAGTGGAACAAATTTTAGAATATTTTGATTACAAAATTGTTTCCAATAAAATCAAGTATGAATTAGAGGCACAAATCAGAGATGGAGAAGAAGAAGAAAACCTATAAAATTAAAAAGAAAATGAAAATAACAAAACCAAACCGATTGATGCCGAGGCTTGTGTATCACACAATGTACTTAAAATAGATTTGCCTCGCCTGAGTGCTGGAGTTTGTTGAGGTGTTTGTCTCCCAGGATGCAATGACAGAAGATCTCGATGCACACCATGTCCAGTTCTCTAACTGGACAGTGTCTGAATTCAATCACCGTAGGAACGAAGGAAGGTATTGGACTTTGAGCACAGAACAGAGGTTTAAGGGAAGAGAGGAGGTTCCAGTGTTTTGATTCAGGGAAGAGGGGCCTCTATTTATAGGTCCAGGGTGAGATTTGTAACAGCAGACAACACATTAACTGCATCTACTGTAACGGCAGAAAACTCCTTCAATGCATTGGCTATAACGGCAAACAGAAGCTTGAATGCACTACTATAATGGCGGACAAAACTGTTACGTGAATAAATGACAGACAAGACAGTTTTTTCATTTATTTCAGCCGTTACCGATTCGAAAAAACAAACTGTAACAAAAATTTTGCTCTCACGGGGTGGGTTCACGTCGGTCTGGCATTCGTGTCCGCAGAACGTACGGGCGCACACAAGTCGCATGTTATTCCGAGATTCCCCCCCCCCCCCATACGCGAGAGAGAGCCTCTTGACTTGCTATCCTACAATGCCTAGAAAGAGGTTATTATATATTCGGATAGTTATATGTTATTTTGACATCCGAATATGTTTTCTACCCAGCCCGAACTTGTTTCCTGTTTTCCATCATGTTTACTTGCCCTGTTTCTGCACTTTCATGCCTATTTTGATAATAATAATAAGTAACAAGCTGGGGTTTAAGGGAAAGGTTTAGTAGTGGACAATATAGGCATGTGTACTCGGAAGAGGGCCATGTTTCCCACCTGCTACTTGATTCATGAACTAGTTATATTATTATCGATTCATGAACCTGTTATGTTACTATTGATTCATGAACTAGTTATACTATTATCGATTCATGAACCTGCTTGCCTGTTACATGATGCCTGAGTACACAGCCAGATAGAATCCACCACTAGGCCTAAACGTAACTTGTTTGTATGCAACAACCATGTGGTATATATATGGGATGCATGAGTGGTGTATTAGATAGGATTAAACAATAGACTTAAGAATAACATGTTTTGCCTATACACACCTGTCATCTACCTCACTTGTTTACTTGATACCTATTACAAATTACAAGTTCACTTGTTACATGATCCTATTACCCGACTCAGTTTACTTGCTTTCTAGTTTCATTGGACTCTATTACTTGTTACATTCCTGCCATGATATGTTGTACGATCTTGATTCCAGTTCCCTGTTTTATACCTTCTTGTATTTGTTCTTGTACCCTTTTGTTTGTACTACTTGCGGCCCGTAGCTTGCACTAACGGACACATTGTTTCTTGCATCTCTATTTCTTCCAAATGTTAAATATATAGGTTTTGGAGATCAGTTGCCTGCAAGAGTGAGTGATCAAGTGTTTTAAGTTTTAGCAGTGATCTTTTTCTTCCTTCGTTCATTCCTGTATTGAGTTATCAATTTTCTTGTTGCTACGTGAGACTTTGTGTTGGGCAAGTTGTCCCGGAGTTTTGTTTCTTTCCAAATCTTATTTCTATTTAAGGATTATGTAATTGTTTTCAAATAATTCTTTTGATTTTGAGATTTGTTTCATGTATGCATGGATGTATATTTCTTGTATATTCCTGTTGTACTATTGAGTTGATCCTTACAGCTTATTAATGATGAAAATTATTCACTGGTCTTTGTCACGTACTCGTATTTCGTATTCTTTGGTAAGCAGGGCGTGACAGGTTTTTAGTGGTATCAGAGCACAGGTTTGGCTGATGTATTAGTTTGACTGATATGTTAGTCAAGTTTGGCTTTAGCCAGGGTTAACTCAACTATAAGTAGGCCATGCAAATTACATGAATAACTGATAATCAACTTGATATGGATACTAGTCTTATTCCATTCATTCTGATCCCTTCACATTCAATTCCTTAATTCCTTGTTTCCTTCTATCTCTTACAATCACCCTTTTTGATTAATTCCTTATTGGATATTAATTCATTCTTTTCGTACCAATATTCTTTTGATTCTGGTGCTATCCTTTCTTTCTATTTCTGCTTGGTTTGTCGATTGACATTACTTGATCTGCTACGACATGTCAGTGGCTTAGAACATCACCAGGGGAGGAAGTATCGTCTTTTGCTCCAAGATGTGCATGCAGAGTCTCTGGATCTTAGGAAGTGTTTCGAATCTAAAGTTGTCGGGAGTCCGAATTTCTTGCTAAGAGATGTCGTTTGGACGTGTCAAGGATATGGTAGGCCACGAAACCGATTGCTGGAGTTAATGGACGATGATGACAGAGTCTTCCCGATCAGAGTGGCGCAGCGGAAGCGTGGTGGGCCCATAACCCACAGGTTCCAGGATTTTCTTATTGTTTCTCCTTCCCTGCATTAGTTACTTCCCTCCATTCCTTGCATTTATTGTCATCCGTTGATTCATTATTTGGTTCAATTCTTCCCTATCAATTCTCTCATTGATTTCAATTCTACATACTCCTTTAGCTTCTTTCTTTGTTATCTTGTGCTGTTTCCTTCCTTTTGATACAGTTTACTTCCTTCCGTGCATTCCATCCGTCATCATGCATCAATTCATTATTTGACATCATTGTTATCCATTTCTTTCTTATTCTGGTGTTGCCACCATTTCATTTCTTTCCCTTAATTCTTTGTTCTGTTACCCCACAAGTTTGCTTTTGTTTTGCCCTACGTTCCACCTGAACTGAATTTCGAGGAAGAAATTCTTTTTGTAAGGTGGGTAGGTTTGTAACCCCTGTTCCCGCCAATACGTATTTTCTGTGTATTTTTGCTATTTTGATTATTATAAATTCATTTTGTTTTTAAATTCATTTTGGATCTTCTATTAAAATCTTTTATAATCGAGAATTATATTTACTTCGAATAATGGTATATTTTAACTTTATTTTCTATTTCTAATTGATCGACTATTTATATTTTATAAATTTGTTAATTTCAAATCCTATTTTGATACATGTCACTATTATTATTATTGTTATTATTATTATTATCATTATTATTATGAGTATTATTGTTATTACTATTATCTTCAGTGGTGGCTGTAGCTTCCCGTCACAATGTCAAACATAAGAAACTGAAGGCCTCCCTCGCCATGAGGCCTCCTCGAGATTTCATTTAGCACCTGGAAAGGAGTAAAAAATGGATCAGGGTCGTGGAAGCTCTCAATCCACAAGTCAAGAAAGAGTCACCTTTTGGGAACAAACAGAAGAACGCTAATGAGGAAACACCCAAGAAGTTCCTAAAAACGGTGCAAGCCAATGCCAGTCCTTATCCAACACCCCACTTCAACAAGTTTACTATCTTGAACACGAGTGTGTCTACCATCCTTATTGCAGTTGAAAAATATGGGATAGTTCGTCCTCCTTCCAAAATGACAACGACCAGCAAGAGAAGAGACAAGGGCCTGTGGTGCGCATTTCACAGTGGCCATGGACCCACTACCAATAATAAAATGGCGTGTGTGGGTTACAAAAACAACTCAAGGGCTTTTTTAACACCACCGCGAGTGACTCATTGGTTTGGGTTGCGGTTGGCTCTGGGTTTGAATCCGATTGTACACATTTTTGGGTTTTATTTTTAATTTGTAGTTTTTCATGCTTTAAAAAATTGGAAAAATTCATAAAAATATTATAGAATATTATTAGAACACTTAGGAATTATTTAACATTATTCTAAGAGATATTTTGAGCATTTAAAAGTCATATTCATGTATTAGATGAGTTTTTGAATTCAAGTTTAAA
Organism: Hemerocallis citrina; assembly: GCA_017893485.1. Taxonomy (NCBI): domain Eukaryota; kingdom Viridiplantae; phylum Streptophyta; class Magnoliopsida; order Asparagales; family Asphodelaceae; genus Hemerocallis; species Hemerocallis citrina. The sequence goes on along the minus strand of CM030363.1, from coordinate 125,370,186 downwards.
AAGACAATGTACATGATTGAAGATTTTAAGAGATGGTTAATAATAAAATCAAACCCATGATTAGGATATTAAAATCGGGAATTTCTAGCGATTAATCTTAAAATATCCTTGTATTAAGAAATAGTGATTTAATCTTAAAGAACTTTGTACTGAGAAATATACTTGAAGTATAGACAAACATGAAGAAGATTATAAATTGAAGGATGTTGAATATTATTAAAGTGAATAGTTAACCAAGAAAGTGTCTGCAAGAATTTGAGTTGATAAATGGTCATTGGAAATTGCTACAAGAAGTGGAATACTTCATGATCTATAAATATAAAGAAAGTGATAAAGAACATAAAGAAGAAATGAGAATTATTGAATGAAATGTTTATGTTGATGTTAGATATGACCTAATTGATCTCTGTAGTAAGATGGTTGTTGGAATCTAGAGGCTGAGCGAGGCCTGTAGTGACCGGCAATTTGTGAATAAAGAAATTTGATAAGTAGCCAGTGTGGGCTAATGTTTCTCGTGTATTGATTTAAGTCTAGTAGGGTAAGCTAGCTCTAGGTTGTGATGATTATAATTAAACCTACGGATAGGCACTAGAAGAAGATATGATAAAAACAACGACGAACATGTTCGGTAAAGAATGTGCAGCTCCTAGGGGTTTGAGATCGAGGAATACGCCCGGTAAATCCATGTATATGGGCTAAGATTATGTCCGTCTATCGTTGAAAAGACCGGTAAAGAGACTGCAGTCCTAGGAATGTTCGGGACGGACATGATATGCACGGTAAATCTACTGAGGTGGGCTAAAGTTTGGCCTAGTTCATAGTTGCCAGAGATCGACTTTCTAGGGTTCGTGGCTGAGGATACGCCCGGTGAATCTACTGAGGTGGGCTAGGGGTAGGCCGGTAAGGTCCAATATCCTAGGGGTGCGACTCATCGGTGACTATGCATTGGAGTATATTCATTGGGTTAGGTTGCATAACGTTGGTTGTAAAGTCTATAATGAGGAGTACGTTAAGGGCTTGCCCTCAGACCTATGTAGTATGGGATGCATAGAATCCGAACAAGTATGTGTAATGTCTGCAATAGGCATTTAAGTCATATCATATACTGACATGTTTATGATACTCACTTTTCACTTTTTGTTGTGCATTCAAGTTTGTGTTTGCTAAAGTAAGAGAATCTAGTGTATTATAACATTGTGTCAGTTGTATGCAACTAACGTGCCCACAGTTTTCCAGTGTGGAACTTGGATTAGCAAAAGGCATAAAGATGAATTGATGCTGATCAATATTTCGAGATTAAAGTTGTTGAATGTTAGAGTTGTATATTTTGTTGTAACTTTCGTTGTGTATTTATGTAACAGACATTGTGTAATGAAAAGTTTCAAATTTCTTGTTAAGTTGTACGAATTGAAGTAAAAGATCCTGTATTTACTACGAATTACATGTATTTGGAATAAGGGGTGTTACTCTACTCTTACTACTTTTACCGATTTGATTATTATACTCATTTTTAAGCATCTAATTTTTTCCTTTACTCTTACCAATTTTCTTGTTGTTTTCTAACACTCGTGTTTCGATCCTATTCACTTTAATACGCATAGTTTCCTTATATGAGTTTGTTTTATTATCCACAGTACATATTTTTATACTACAATTATTTTATTAGCATTGGAGGCTTTCTATATACAATAAAGATTTTTCTTTTGTGTGTACAAGAAACAACTTTTACCCTAGTAAATTATGAGGACAGAATTGTTCTAAGGGGGGAGAGTGTAACACCCCGCAAAATTGAGTAATGAAAATTTTGCCCCTCGTGTGTTATGCACGAGTATTTTGTAACTTTACGGGTAACATCTGTAGCATATTTTAATGTAAATATCCGACATATTTTGTATTTTGATTAATTATATATTTTCCGTCATCTCAGAATTCATTTTCATCTATTTTGAGCCAACTCAAACAGTTATTTTAGTCTTTGTGTTTTTTACGTACATTGCATGTGCTTTTACTGTTGCGATTACGCATGTTTTACTGTTGCGTGAAATATCCTTAACATTGTTCTACGTATTTTGTATTTTATACACATTTTTGTTCCTAAATTTTCTTGCGTCACGAGAATTTTTCTTCGCATTTTTTGTAGTCAAATTTTGTGATTTGTTTTAAATAAATCCATTTGGCCTAAATCCACTTTTTTAGCCTACTAAAAATTAGTTAAAAATTGAGGCCCATGATCATTTGTACACTTAAATGAACATTTAAAATGTAGTACACTTATCATGTGTAACACACACCTACATCTATTTTAATAAAAATAAAATTATATGAGAAGAGTGTGCACATAGGGTGCACGTGCACGTGTTTTGTGCACATGAAGAGGGGTGGCCGGCCTATAATAAAGAGTGAGGAGAGAGTGGGTTTATGTTAGTGGGTGGTTAATCAGGTTAGTGGGTAATTAGTTAAATCCCCATTAAATTAAATAATATCTTTTAGAACCCCACCTAATCTTAATTCTAAACAACAAGACAAAATGAGGAAAAAAAATGAAATAGTGTGTGCTCACTGTTGATTGCTGCCGAAAGGGTTGCTTGGATTTTTTCCTCTTGGGCACGGTTTTTGAGGGGGAGAATGGGAGCTTCTTTTGGAGTTCAATTGCTAGGGAATACTTCAATACTTCAAATGGGTGGGTGTTCTTATTACCTTATAATTTGGAGATTGTCTGTGCTTAATTTTACCATGAGTAGTTGCTAAATTTAGTTTGATGTGTTGAATGTGCAGGTAATTTAGAATGTAGATTGTGCATTATTAGTATAATTAATGTATGATTGAGTAGATGCTTTTGACTTCCAATATGTTAATAAATGTTCATGTTAGTTAAAAAAATATGAAAGTAGTAATTAGTGAGTTTTATGTGGAGAGAGATCCCATAAAATCTAATTAGTACATACTAAATTAATCATGTAGTTGACAAATTGGATTAATGTATGTGTAGTAGTTTTAATAAGTTCTTAGATAGTGAAATTTTTTTTAAAAAAGAACCCTTATTAAATGCATTATAATATTGTAACATTTCTCAAGAATCTAGTTGGCTGAGGGATAAAAATTGATACAATTCAAATTGTAGAAATATGAGCAAATTATACAAATTGGGAGTTAGCTTTCATTATATTTAGAGAATAAATAATTATAAAATTTTATTATGGTGAAAATACACAAAAACTTGTGAGTATTAAATTTTGGAAGTGATTAGAGATGATAATACAGAGGCAAATTAGAAATCAACAAATTTGTTAAAAATGATTTGGAAACACAGAATTGAAAGAAAATGATTTTAATCCATATATAATCAGAGATCGAGCTTGGGAGTACTGGTTTCGGTGTGGGTTTAGGTCGCTGTGAACAGTGCCTTGGTTCGTGGGTTCGAGTCGTGGGAGGCTCTGGTTTTTTTTACAAAATTTGATTTTTTAGAGTAGCAGTAGGTGCAGTATATAAAGTACTGAATGGGTTTTGTTTCACCAACTGTGAGTTGGCAAGTTGCTTACTGGGTGCATTTGGGTTGCGGTTTTGAGTGTTGTGAGGTCTTGGGTTCGATCCCGGCCATACACAAATTTCATTTTTAATTATTTTAAAGTGGTTTTTCATGTAATAAAATTTGGGGAAAATGTTATAACATTCTAAAAATCATTACAACTTTCGAAATAATTCCACATTATTTTTAAGAAATATTTTTGGGAATTAGAGGTGATATTCACATTAAATAATGTATTAGAGGAACTTTTGTGAATTCAAAAAAAAAAGATTTGCATGATTAAAGAGAATTACAAGTGGAATACAAATTTAGACTCATCTTTGTAAAATTACATGGATATAAATCCATTGAATTAAGAAAATGGTTTAGATGGATTATAATGGAATAAAAATACAATTAGGAGTTTGGGATACAGAATTTCTAGTCGTGTTAGTCTTAATGAATTTTTCATTCAGAAAAGCATTTGGAATATAGAAATGTACGACAAGGTTCTATTAACTAAAAAGACATTGAATATTGTTAAGGTGGATAGTTTGGGGTTGCCTACAAGGATTTTTATTGATTCAATCGTCTTTGAACGTTGAAGTTGGTTTTTTCATTGTTGATAAACCTAAGGAAAATGAATGAAGAAGAAATCATGAATAATGAATGAGTTATCTATGATGAGGTTAGATGTAACCTATGTGGTCTCTTTTGAGACGGTTGTTTGTTCTAGAGTGAACGTGACCCAGAATACCGGCAGTTGTGATATATGAAATTTGAGAAGTAGCCAGTGTGGGCTAACTCTCTCGGTGTTTTGTTTAAGGCTAGTGGGTAAGCAAACTCTAGGTCTGAATAACTATAATTTGAACTTAAGGATAGGAACTAGTTGGGGATATGATAAAACAAGAGCAAACATGAGTTATGGACTCCAGAATGATCCCCAGAGTGTGATAGTCCCCAGTATTCCGGGACGAGAGCGACGCTCATGGTGCATTTGTGCGATGAGGTTTCTAGAATGACTCGTGGAGTGTGAAAATCCCCAGTATTCCGTGACAATGGATGAAATAGGCCACATAATGATCCACGGAGCGGGATTGATCTCTAGTATTCCAGGGCGAGAACCAATACTTGCAGTGTCTAAATCTTGTAGCAGTCATAGTAGTAGGTTGCATGGCGATGGATTTAACCCTATAATGTGGAGTGCATAGGTGCTTGCCTTCAGACCTTTGTAGTATGGGATGCATAGAATCCGAACAAGTATGCATTAGTGTCACCGTAGTGTAAAATCTGCATTAGGCATTAAGGTCATTTCATACACTGACATGTTTAGGATAGTCACATTTTCTCTTTCTGTATGGACTTAAAGTCACTAATGAGATTGTTGTATTATAGCATTACGTCAGTTGTATGCAACTGACGTGCCCACAGTTTTCTAGCTGTAGGATTGGACTTAGCATGGACTTAAAGTCACTAATGAGATGTCACAAGAATGAAGAATTCTTATCATTGTAAATTGTTTTGTATTCATTTTAATTCCGTTGTGCTGTTGTAAACAACATGTTGTAATCAAAACTTTTAATTTCCTTGTAAATTTGTACGAATTTGAAGTAAAAGATCTTGTTTTTCTACGAATTACCTGTGTTTGAAAATCGGGGCATTTTAGAGTGCGTCCTCATCAGAACGCAACAATAAACCAAATCCATTACCTGCAGCCACTCCGCTAAGCCTACAAAAAGAAATAGTCCTACCAGTGCTCATCCAGAAGGCCTCCCCTTCTCCCCGCACATCCAGGGGAGGCTCACTTCGAAACAAATGACTCCAGGCAAGGTCTACTAAGTTGTTCGCCTTTTGACTCACCAACTTGAAGACCCGGGGGGCAAGGATATGATAACACGGACTCGGAATGAGCAACACCTCATGAAGTACAACGAGAGCGTCTGAAACACCCTCTTCTAGTAGTAGAATTATCAAAACTTGTAATGAAGGCCAACCACTAGAGCAGCCATTAGGGCAGCCCCTCAGTTTATTTCTCAATAAAATTAGCTAGTTTATTCTTAAACATCTTGTTCAATTTCATTAAAGCAAACAACGAGCCAAACGCCCAACTTACAACTAGAGCGGCGCTAAAAGCTCATTACAAGCTTTCCATAAGACGGGTTCGGAGTCCATACCCATGGCTCGAAGATACTCTAGCAATTTGCAAAGAAGCAACTTCAGAGTACGCTTCGCCATTCGATCTGCTCCTGCAACCTGTTAATACTTAAACTAACAAGTTCGGAATCCATACCCATGGCTCGAAGTTACTTTAGCAGCCTCCAATTAAACACATTCAGAGTTCAACTTGCCATTCAATCTGTTCCTGAAGCTAGTTAAAATTTATTAAAACAAACAACGAGCTAAAATGCCCAACTTACACCTAGAGCGGTGCTAAACACTCGTTACAAGCTTTCCACAAGACAGGTTCGGAGTCCATACCCATGGCTCGAAGATACTTTAGCAATTTGCAATAATGCAAGTTCAGAGTGTGCTTCGCCATTCGATCTTCTCCTGCAATCCGTTAGCGCCTCCACGACTGGTTCGGAGTCCATACCCATGGCTCGGAGTTACTTTAGCAACCTGCAATTCAGCACATTCAGAGTTCAACTCGCCATTCGATCTGCTCCTGCAACCTGTTAATACATAAACTAACAAGTTCGAATCCATACCCATGGCTCGGAGTTACTTTAGCAACCTACAATTAAACACGTTTAAAGTTCAACTTACCATTCGATCTGTTCCTGAAACTAGTTTAAATTCCATGAAGATAGATTAGGAGGTCCAAAATCGTGGATCGCAGTTACTCCAGTATCACTTGTAAAGCAACACTTAGAGTTCAACTCTCCACTCGATGTGACTCTCACAATTTGTCGGAGGACCCGTACAGCAAGGTTGGAAAACGAATCTCCTTAAGAGTTGCTCTTACAACTACCTGAGTTCAAGGCGGAGAAGTTTTAAAATACGTCACACACCGTCGATGGTTCGTTAGCTATACGCAACAGACTTGAGGCCCCTGTTATTTAGCTACAAAGAACTAGTCGAAGACACATCGATCTTGACAGCAAGGATCAAGCATATGAATAGAATTCCTCAAATTGCAGGACTATCACAAATCTATGCATTTAGATCCAGCATCATTACAAGTATCTACAAGCCCGTTCAACACCTTGGTTTTCACTCGAGCTCCATCAACAACTCGTTGGCCCCAAACAACGAGTTCAATGTCTTGGACTTCGCTCAAGCCCCACCAAACAACCTGTTGGCCCCAAACAACGAGTTCAACAACTTGCTCTTCTCTCAAGCTCCACCAAATAGCTTGTTGGTTCCAAATAACGAGTTCAATGCTCTGCTCACCGCTTGAGCTCTATCATTGTTGGTTCCAAATAACGAGTTCAACACCTAGGTCTTTGCTTGAGATCCATCAACACCTCGTTGGCCCCAAACAACGAGTTCAACTCCTTGCTATTCCCTAAAGCTCCACCAAATAGCTCGTTGGCTCCAAACAACAAGTTCAACGCTTCTCTCGCCGCTTGAGCTCCATCAATAACTTGTTGTTTCTAAACAATGACTTCAACACCTTGGTCTTCGCTCGAGCTCCATTAACAACTCGTTGGCCCCAAACAACGAGTTCAATGTCTTGGACTTCGCTCAAGCCCCACCAAACAACTCGCTTGCCCCAAACAACGAGTTCAACACCTTGCTCTTCGCACAAGCTCCACCAAATAGCTCAATGGCTCCAAACAACGAGTTCAATGCTTAACTCACCGCTTGAGCTCCATCAATAACTTGTTGGTTTCAAACAACAAGTTCAACACCTTGGTCCTCGCTCAAGCACCATAAAGTTCTGTTTGGTTGAAGGGGAATGGAAGGAAGGGGAGGGGAGGGAAGGGTTTTTTTAATAGTTTTCTTGTTTGGTTCAATTTTTAGGAGGGGAGGGGAGGGAAATGGGGGGGTGCAACACCCCTCCTGAGCCAATTTTGGCTCCCCTCCAAAAGTGGGGGGATTTGGAGGGGAGAGAAAGTAGGTCTAACTTTTTAATATTATTGGACTAAATTGCCCTCCCATTGGTACTCTCAAACCTTGATAATATTTCATAAGTTCATTTGAATTTTTTTGAGATAAACCGTGGTTGAAGCATAATTGAATACTTTGGCAGCTAGCTGTTCATTTCAAGGATCTTGAACTCAACCACCTCACAAGTTTATAAAGAACTTACTTCCTGTAACCTTCTACCGTACAGATGCTGGTGAAGCTTCGAAGACCTTTTCAAGTTAGACTAATTATTGAAGTTGCTCTAATCTGAATCTTCAGGAAGCTTGCCAAAGTATTCAATTATCCGAATCTTGAGGAAGCAATGATAGGGGTGTATGGTTTACTAATTGATTGAAGCTAACCTTCGTTACCAATATCAACTGCTTCTTTGCAAACTAGGTTTAATTCTTAAAAGTTGAGATTTTGTATCTCCTAGATGCAAGTGCTTTCTCTCTGAGGAGAAAGAATGCAAAGAACATGAATTGTCATGACTATAACCAAACAAGAGTAATTTATTATATGCAAAAGGATATAAAAGTAATTTTATTATAAAATCCATTCCCTCCCCTTGTGAACCAAACAAGAAAATTATTATTTTCCCTCCCCTCCCCTCCTTTGAACCAAACAGAGTTTTCATTAAATCTCTCCCCTCCCTTTCCCTCTCCTTCCCTCCCCTCCATTAAAATCCCTCCCCTCCCCTTCCCTCCTTTGAACCAAACAGGCTCTAAATAACTTGTTGGCCCCAAACAACGAGCTCAATGCCTTGGTCTTCGCTCAAGCTCCACCAAACAACTCAATGGCTCCAAATAACGAGTTCAATGCCCTGATCACCATTCAAGCTCCATCACTGACTCGTTGACTCAGGCCAATGGCTTCAACGTCTCTCTCACCGCTTTTCGCTAAGGGCAAATCCTACCAATAACCCCATAACTTCATGCAAAAGTTTTAATCCCTAGGGCCGCCTCTCTAAACTTGCCGGGTATAAACGGCAGGTTCTATAATCGATTCGGACTCAGAGCTAGCTCCCCAAACATGATGGGACAAACGACTATATCTACGTTTAACACTGTTACGCACCATCGACAGTTCGTTAGCGATACACATTAGACTTAAAGCCCTGTTATTTGGCAACAAAGAATTCAATCAATGGTTCATCAACGTCGACAACAAGGTGCACTACAAGGATCAAGCATGCAAAGAGATCTCATCAAGAAACAAAGAATTATTTCAGAACCATATGTTCAGATCCAGTAGTGTTACAGATATTTACAAGTACAAAATTATGAATCATACAATTCGATCTACAAGCCATCCTTTTGACTTCGTGGATGAGGGATGTTGTTCCTAAGCGATACGAGTCTCTTTATGGGTTGCCTGACGCCCACCGCTTTTTCTTGACTGCCAGCATTTTTGACAGAAAACGTTGATCCCATGGATTGAGATTGTTGGCCGGCACACGAGGCGCAATACTTTCCACCAACCAAAGCCAAACTCAACAAAGCTGACGCACCACTCTGGGCGTCGCCAGGATGTTGAGGGGGCACCTGCGCTATTGGCTCCACTCCCCTAATGATTGACTCGATTCCTCCAATCATTGCACTCTTTTTCACATTAGCTGTGATGCCTTCCTTCACCTCAACCATTGTTCTCTTTTTCGCACTGACAACGTGCAAGATGCTTGTTGTTCGTAACCCACAAAGTCTCACTTGAAGATGATACAAATTCAAGTCTTTCATGACAACTACTTCCCTGAGTAGTGCACACTCTCCAATACTGTCTTTAGTCACTTTTGGAGGCAGTGGAAAGTTGGCAAGACGATCGATACATAGGACCACTATCTCGCAATCCCTTTTGATATGCACCAACTTAAAGCGAATAGACACTAGCCATTTATCCTCTAACTGAACATGCAAACGGTCAACTACCAATTCCGTTATGCGCAGTCGCTTGCGAAGGCGCTCAACCTCGTCACTACGGGGTTTCTCACCCATTCCCACGATCATCTGCCAACAATTCCAAAAGCAAGGTCAAGCAAAAAGACAAAATACTGGGTGTCACGGTCAAGCATCGCTTCAAAGCACATCAATGCAATATGAAAAATGGTAATAAATCTGGAAGATAGTTTTTCAACCACAAAACGAAGATACAGGAATGCGGTGGCTAGTCCGCAATTAGGCATCACAGAAAGTAGCTGCAAGTTCGAAACAAAGGCAAATAAAGAAAAGCCTGAAAGAAAAAGGGCATAACAAGGTGAATCAAGTATCCACCTGCTTCGGTGCCACCACCGACAAGGAACCCCGAGCTACTTCCTTCCCCTTGTCCTTTATTCCAGAGCCACTCCTTGCGGTGCTCGTAGGAGTGCCGATCCCACCATCATCCTTCCTACCTGTATCAAGGGGCTCACCAGTTCGAAGAGTCACATGGTAGCCTTTCCCAACGAAACTGGGAACACGCTTCGCCACATGTGAAATTGCTGCGGTAAAAGACTTGAGCATCACTCCCTGCAATTTGGACTTACCATCAGCATGAACCTTGACCACCTAGACCTTCAGCTCCGAAGCCGCATCAACGATGTTCCTCTTCTCCAACGCCTTCTCTTTCTCCTTTGATGCCTCTAGCTTAAGGCGCATCCCCTCCTTACTCGCCGCCAACGCCTCCAACTCAAGGCGCGCCTCCTTTTCCTTCTTCCTCAGCTCCTCCAATTCTGCCTTTGACTCCTTGACGGTATTTTTCTTGTCCTTCTCGGTGCGAGAGATACGGGCCCTCAGGTTCTTCTCCTCGGTCACATAGAAGTCAACCAGATGCCTGAAGTGACATATCGCCTGAGAACAAGGAGAAAACGATTAAAACGTAATGATGCAAGGGAGGAAAGCGCAAGCTAAGGAATAAAGGGAACTAAATCATACCGTCATGTGTGCCCTCACAATCTCTAGGACCGATCTCTCGGGGGGCTCCATCTTTAGCCTTTCTCAGTCAGCTGGAGTAGAAATATGGTGGCTGGCCTCAAGGCAAGCTACGAAGTTCCCCAAAAAGCTTTCCTAGGGTCTTACGTTCTAGTCAGGAGTATAGACCATGTCCCCCCTATCAGGAAGTACCACGAAAGCCGTAGCAGTCAAAGGAGCTGACAAGGCACTCGCCATGATCACAGCCAAGGAAGAACCTGCATCAGCAGCAGGCAACACCTCTGAAGGAGGCTCCGTTCGCACGATGGGGGCCAGGGGCGACAAGTCCTGGGATTGAGAAGGATGCGTAGCTGACCTCTTCCGCTTCTTTAGCTCATCATTCCTCTTGTTATGCAGTGCATCCAAGTCTGCCAGAATATCTTCGTAATCATGCCTGTTCTTTCTGCAAGGTGAAACACGAAGGAGTTAAAACTTGTAAAACCAACTGAAAGCAACAAAGGCATGGATAAAACGAAAAGAAAGCAACAATGGTAAAATCGTACTAGAAACAGTCGGGCCAAGACCACCTTCGAAGAGTACTTCGTATGTGATGTTTTGCCACGCCAACACCTTCAGACCAAGAAGGGCATCACTAACTCTCTTCTCTTCCAAGGTCATCACCGGCTCCGCTCTCACCGTCGAGGGAACCGTTGCCCTCCATGTAGTGGGGATTCCCTATGACTCAGCACTGCGGATAACGAGAAATTTCTCCTTCCAACATCTAACTGCATGGGGAGCATCGACCAATCCCCGATTCTTACGAGGGCTAAGGTACCAACGCTCCTCCATTTTGCTAAGTTGGATGAGTTTGAAATGACATCTAAACACCATAAGACTCGGCTCAGCTCCGAGCCGGTGACACTGTAAGACAAATCCGACAACGTGCCTCCCCGTGTTCGGCACCAGCTACACTGGACACAGCTGATACCAGTTGAGCAGCTCTTTAACAAAGGGGTGAAAGGGCAAGTGAAGCCTCGTGAAAAAGGCATCGCAGGGAAAGAAATAGTATTCCTCGGACATGGTGTAGCAGGCCCTAACTCCAGGACCTAGCAGGAGTAAGGTGTACTCGCAAGGAATCCCAAAGCCTGTTTTAGTCTCGGCGAGCTCCTCTCGTGTAAGGATGGTGGTGGCATAATCAGCCTTAGTAGTGTAGATGCGCTCGGGCTCGTCATATTCCATGCCACTCCTAAAAATCTCTCGGTCAACTATAGGATACTCCATAATCAGTTCAGGGACTAAGAACAATGGGGTCCTAAGTGCACATCCCCTATCTTTCTCATGCTCAACAATCATTTCCACAATAGTGGAACGACTAGCTACATCACACCGACTCTCCCCTCTGGCGAAGGGACTGAACACAATACCACCATATGCATCTAGATTAACCGTGTAACATCCCAAATTCCAAAACAGACTGAATCTGGAGTCCCAGAAGATCTTTACACTTCTCTTTGTACAATTTTACAAGGAATTTAAAACTTTTATTACATCAGAGTTTACATTTACATTACATATTTACAGCGGAAGCAATTTACAACAAATTACATGAATAGAAATGTGCAACACTTGTATCATTCTTTAAATAGTATGCAAACTTTAGTCGTGTTAATCACTTTATCCTGAATAGAAACTGTGGGCACGTCAGTTGCTTACAACCGACGAAATATTATACATGGCTATCCTCTCTATGCCGTACAGTATAACAATTTTCAAATACTTAAACAAACCACAAACTTGATCACAAATAAAACTACAAGGGACTATCCTATTGATGCCGTGTTATGCGGTACACTTAGTCCTTAATGCAGTTACATTTGTTACATAACACTAATGCGCACTTGTTCAGTATCTATGCATCCCATACTACATAGGTCTGAGGGCAAGCCCTTAACCGTTCTTCATCTTGTAGGGTTCAATCCCTCGTCATGACTTAAATTACTACTGTAACTACGACAAGTATCCTAAATGTTCTATGAGTTACGAGCTCATGTCCAGACAGCCTGGAGGGGAATCCCATGTCATGTCACGACGCATCGTGAAGAACCTATGGACAATTTAGCCTCCGTCATGGGACATGACACCACCCGCAGTCACCAAATACCCTACAAGCGTCGCCTGTGGTATGGACTCCTAGAGACATATCCACGTCATGACACGATGCATCGTGTAGATGGCCTGTGAATACTCTCACACCGTAGCTCCGAGGCCCTCATACTCGTTTTGTTCTCTTATTTTTGTCACATTTTCACTATGTATCTAGTCCTTAGTTATTTGAATCATGAACAAAATCAATTCTCTAGAGTTAGCCCTTCCACTATACCGGTCTTAACCATTTATATAACATGACCCAAATCTTGGTCTTTTCATTTCAAATCTCATTTCAACAATCTCTTTTTCAATGCCGGTATGAGGCTTAGCTACGCTCTAGTTCTCAATTTCGATACATAATCACAAAAATTGAGTTTTCATACTCATATAGTCTTTTTCATAGTTCAAATAAATTTCCATCTCTTTTCTATAATTCAGCTTCATACATAAGTTCAATTTCAATTTATAACATTCTCATTCAAACAAATAAGTCTCAATAATTCCATTTAATTTCCGTACTATTATTTCTTTTTCTCCAAAATCAAGATCATATTTCATATATCTTCCAAATGCATACATTACCCAAATAAAGAACACAATCCATAAACGAATACATTACAAGTTCTTTTTATACAAGATTCTCTTTTATAATTTGGTATAACTCCTGATGGATAAAAATCCCTTTTTTATATACTTATGCAAATATCAATTATATAGGTTCTACTCAATTTTTACTTCTCACACTCTTTAATTTAAGTCAAAATAGTGTGCAAATATTTTTCATGAGGTCCATATAATTTTATAATAATTATAATATTTTTTCCCGAATTTTAAAAATAAAAAATCACAAAAAATAATAAAACTGAAAAAGGGGTTTTAAAATGCCGAGTTCAGGAATCGAACCAGCAACCAAAGCCAAGCCCAACACTACAGTGCAGTGCACTGTGGCGCACGCGCTAACCAGAAAAGACAAGGCGCAATCACGTCACAATGGAGGGCTCAAACTCATATGAACCCATTCCCAGAATTTAGATTTTTCCCAAAAAATATAAAACAAAAGCCTCTTGTTCAGTTTCGAACCCGAGACCAAGACCTGACCCACGCTACAGTAAGCGCACCCAAACGCACCCGCTAACCAAATAGTCCAAGTGGCTAATCCGATATAAGTTGGGTTTTTAGGGGTTTGATTCGAGTTTTGATTCATTCGAATTTTTATAAAAAATAACTATTTTAAAATTCATTTCTTCTCCACTTTCATTCAAAATTTCCAGAATAAAACTTTTATGCATTTCTAATATATCAGTAACTCAAAACTTAATTTTTGACATAAAAAGTGTAATTTTTCTCTTTGAATACAATTTTGTCTACAATTTCGAAAATGTACATACAAATGTTGTTTCTTTGATAAGTTTGCATTCAAACTTCTCTTGGATCTCTTTTATTATTTTTATTACTATTAACCGAACATTTCAGTAACAATCATCCCTTTTTCATATTATTAACAAGTGAATTAGCAAAAATCCCCTTTATGCATGGTTATCATTTCGACCAACTAAACATTCAATCATGTCTCCTTAGTTAGCACAATCAATCAATTAAAGCATGGTATCATGGTCAATTCTAAACTAACAATCACAATTTGCAACTAATTTACATTCTTTTCACATACAACCAACCATTGCAATTTTGTCTCATTTTTACAACATATGGCTAAATTAACTAAAGTTTCTTCTCAATTTTATCAACCATACCCTAGCATGATATCTAATTAGAAGTTTAAAAAAATCACCCACCTTTAATGGAGAGAAAACCAAACAAAACTCCTAGGGATCTCCTACAATGAACAAGTGGAGCCTTCTCCTCCTAGATCGAGCCACCAAAAGCCACATCCTCCTTGTGCTAGATAGAACCCGAGCCTCCCCTTCTTGTTCCTTGGTGTAGTCCGGCCACCCCTTCTTGTTCCTTGGTGTAGTCCGGCCTCCCCTTGAGTTGAAGAACACACACTAGCACTCAATCTTTTAATCTCACAAACTACTCAATCTTTTGTCTCATTAAATTGCGTCTCTTTCTTTCTTTCTATTCTTTTCTTTTCAAAATTTTGAGTGTGAGAATGAAGAGTATAGGGAAGGGTATTTATACATATTTTGAGGGTGAATGGAGGGCTAGGAGGAGATCAAATGGTTAGGGATCAAGGGTCTAGTTGAACTAGGGAGTTATAGAAACTACCCATGATGAAGCAACCAACTCTCCACCACTCCCATCTCTCTCACTCTCCCAATCCCATCCGGCCTAGGTACAAAAGTGTGCAATGCACACTCTAGTGCATGCACGTGCCAACTAGTAACCCTCCTTTACAAGTTGTTCATGTGAATAAAATTAATTGTTCACTAAACTTGTCTACACTACATGTTAGATTAATAAAAAGAGAAATTAAGTTAGATGGGCTCACTAATGGGCCAATTAACCATGGGCTCTCCTAATTAGATTAATTAATTAAATAAGAATGGGCTAAAAGAGACAAATAGGCCTAGGATTTAATTAGGCTTTTAAAATAGTTTTTTTTTTTTTTGGAAAATAAAGAGAACAAGAAATATTTTTATAAAAGAAATTATACATATGAGATTATAAGTGCAAAACACGTAAAATCACAAACTCTACTTTGTCATGCCCCGCTTCCCAAAAATACGGAATACGAGCACGTAACAAAAGTCCAGCGAATGATTATAATCATCCTTAAGCTGTTTCGAGAAATCCTTGCAACACATCACAGGCAATATAGACATATATATCAGAGTTAACAGAGTCAGAAGCAGAAATGGAACCAACATGCAACACTGAATCAAACTCACCAACATAAATTACTTGAAATTAAATACCATGTTCTCAAATAAACAGAGTCTGGAAAACAATTAATTCTCTTGGATCACATCGCCCAAGTACAAAATAATAATCAAGTCTCAAGCACGAAAGTAATGCAAGTCCCACAATTACATATAATGTTCTAGAATGAAACAGAAATGATAATAATTATCCAAAAGCAACTACTACTGCAAATCTCCAGCATCATCGCGAACCTGTCCGCCATAATCTACAATTCATAGAATGCAGGAGAGGGGAAAGAGAAAACACAAGTACCCGTCAATGGCAAGTCCGGGTCACAAAATAGAGTAGGATACAAGCACATGGATTGGGATAACTAACTAGCACATGGTATAGGTATAAAGTCAACCTAATCAAACTAGCATGGTATAAGTGTCAAGTGTCACGACATAAATCCAGCATCCTATAAACACGCGTCTAGTGTCAAGTGTCATGTGGTCATGTATCATGTATTATATTCAGGTAATTCATGTCTCATATATCATGTAGTCAAGTGGGTGTCATGTCATGTATCATGTTCTTGTGTTAAGTTCAAGTCTTGTGTGATTAATATCTAGGTAGCACAACATGCAACCCATCCTACATGGTTGCTACAGCACAACAGTTTCGCTTTAGATTTCGTAGGGGACCATGCAGGGCAGTATACTCAGGTACAAGCAAATAATTGAGCTCCAAGCTCCATGTATCATGTAAACAAACTCCAACTCCAAACACTCCAAATATCATGTAAACAAGTTCCAACTCCAAACACACCACATGTCATGTAAACAAGTTCCAACCAAACCAGGTTCTTCCGAGTACATATTTCTGCACTATCCACTACTAGATCTGTCCCATATACCCCGGCTTGATTACTTTTAGGTATTAATGTCCAACAAGCATGTATACGTATAAACTAGTGTCAAATAAGAATGATAGGATCAGGTATAAGTTCAGGTTATCAAATCAGCGTGCATGGTTAATAAAGATCCACATATACGAGCAAAATATACAAGTTTCATAATCCGGACAGCAAGACTAGTCAGCACTAAATCAGTGATTTACAGAGCTACAGGCATGAAAATCTTGATCCGTCGAAGGATCTTGAAAATAGACTTCCACACGCTTCTAACGAATATAATAAAGATATACACTAGTTCACAACATCACGGCTTAAAAGTCATTTCAACACAGATTTCCTGTACAGCCAGAAAACAGGGGAATGACTTCCAACACATAAAAACAGCAAGCAAAGTCATCAAATAAACCCACGAAAATTCTGGGGTAATCCCCTATATATATATAGATTCAAAATAATCATTTTCATAATTTTCCGGAAAGTATAGATATGGTATCAAAAATGGAATACAACACAAGTCCTGGTTTTGATGGATCTGAAATCTCTCAACACTGCTGTACAAGATCGAACTTATCTTGCAAACAGCACATCGAAATCCACTTCCGTCAAAACGAGGTGAAAGTAGATACAATTACCCAACTTTCATATCTCACATGAAATATTCATAAAGTAATTAGAACTAGGGTGAAAACAGCATTCAACATATGGCAACGGGCAGTTTACAGCAAAAGTGATACATAGAAAAGGATACGAATCATCACCCAAAACTCATCTTTAAAATACAACATAAATCTGGGAACTACCTAACATCATGGTGAAATACTGGACAAAAGATTGTGGCATGATATCATGTATAACTTGGGTCTTGAAAATAATTAGATGATAAACTCTACCCCGAACTGAAACTGGAAACTACCAATATACAGTCACTAAAATAATCATAGTTAATTCATACGAACTCCAAACGGGGCGAAACCAGTGGGGTTAGATAATAAGTTCAGTCCTCTAAAATTTACTCTGAAATAGCCATGTTGAGATTCAGACTCTAACCTAGGCAAAAACAACAATCAATCCAGTACAACCCAAATTTCAGATTTCTCAACCAAACTTCAAAACGTCATAACTTCCTCAAAAATCATCCAAACTCTTCCAAATTCGAAACGCAGCCTACCCATTGTCCAAATATCATAATGGAAGGTTTCTAACATTTCAAAACCTAATATGTTCATAAGGGCAACATCCAAACATGTCTCAAGCGCTATTTGACCTATGCGATCAAAATCGCGCTTGGGGCGAAACCTAAGGCATAACCTTATCAAAACTCATGTTCTAAGTCATCTATGGCCTGATTTACACAATAGAGACGAAACCCACAAATAAAAATCAACCTATTGGCCGTCTCTAGTCTCAACTACCCTATTAGGTGAACTTTCTACTTGTATCATACTAATGAAGTTAAGTACAAGTTACTTGCCTTGTTGTGATGACGATAGCGACGAATCCAAGCCTAGCAAAGAAAACCCACGAGCAAGACGCCTTCTAATGCGATTTCGAACGAAACCCACGAACAAAACGCGCCAACGATGGATCTCTTTAACTCATGAACCAAAGTGGGAGATGCCCACAACTCAAAACAGCGAGGGGAGATGATTAGGTGCTGTTTTGGGATGGTTGGGTGCAGCCTTGGTGCTTGCCGGCCACAAGAAGGAGGAGAGACGAAGTATTAATGGTGTGAAGTAGTATAGAATAATGGATGGAAGGGTTTTTGGTGATCGGCCAAGGCAAGAGAGGAGAGGGGAGGTGTCGGCCTGGGGTTTTTGAAGGCAGGCCGGGAGTACTAGGGTAGAGGAGGCCGGTTTTAGATAGGAGAGAGAGAGAGCGAGAATTAGGGTTAGGGATTAATTTAGTGTTTAGGGGTATATATAGGAGATCAAATGTGGGTTAATGGGTAGTGGATATCAATAGGAATAAATAGGTATACAATTGGGTAATGGATATTGGGTAGATTTCAAATGGGGATACAAATTGCAATGAATCATATGGCTCCTAAAAATCTCCTTAAGAGCTAAAAATCTCAAATTGGTCAAAACTCTTCTAAAAATTCATCATGGCCCAAAAATAATTATTAAATATGAATGGGACCAAGAAAATGAGAAAAAGATCTCAAAATGGCAAAAAACGGGCGATCGGCGCACAAACAGTACACGGAGGTCAATAATGCAAGAAAAATAATATAAAATGAAAATAATCCAATAAGAAAATTAATACAATAATTAATAAATATAATTTATGAAATAATCTAATTTTAACAATAGAAACAAAATAAAATAATTATGCAAATAACCGCACTAGCAAAAATAATACGGATAGTAACAATATTAATAATAATAAAATGATAAAGATAATAAGGGTAGTAATAAAAATAATAAGAACTTGTATTAAATAAAAAAATCATAGAAAATTCGTTACAGCTAAAATTATGGATCAATAAATAGATTTTAAATGGAAAATCGAATAACACATTTTGACAAAAGAATTTGAAAATCGGAAAAATAATTTGAGAAAATTTTGAAAATATAGAAAATACACAAAAATACATTTATAGGAAAACAGGGGTTAAATAGATTTTAGGGTGTTACAAACCGATCTAGGAGAAGTGCAAGGTGACGGAATGCTAGACATAATGAACGGCGATAGTGAAAATGTTATCTAGACAAAGTAATGGCAACGACGAATCTACAGCCAGAAACCAGTACTACCGTCGAACACCAGATGAACCACTAGCCCTGCCCGGTAAAACACCGCAACTTCTAGAGAGAGAAGCTCTCAAAATTTCGAGAGAGAGAGAGAGTGAAAGTGGTAATGAAGGAGTGAGAGGTGAAATCAACCCCTATTTATAGAACCCCGGAGATCAAATCGCCACATGGCAGGATCTGAGCCCTCCACAAGATTCAACGGTCAGATCACACTATCTAGGTCTAATAAGAATAGTATCTTAGCAACAGGACATCGACCAACAAAACGAGCGAACATCACAACGCTCAGCCGATGAAAGAAGCAATCCGATGGGGCAAACAATTTCACGAGCACTTGGTAGGTACAATGGGGTAGACAATCTCACAAACACATGGTGGGCGTGATGAGGTGAACAATTTCACAAACACTTGGTGGGCGTGATGAGATGAATAATTTCACAAACACTTGGTAGGTATGATGGGGTGGACAATTTCACAAACACATGATGGGCATGATGGGGTGAACAATTTCACAAACACTTGGTGGATGCCATGTTTACCACCAATAGAAGAAAACCCATCACCAACCAAGCTTCCATGTGACAAAGTCTACTAGCCAAGCGGAGTCTCCAAGTCCGTTCAATCTCTCTCAACCAAGATTTAGCTCAAAAAATCAGATCAAACTTTAAGGAGGTGATCTCCAAAAACCCTAGCACCCCTACCTTGGTGTAAGGAAAAGAACTCCGTCAAAGAAGACTCAACTCCGAACAAGGCAAGCTCCTTGCCAAATCAAAGCTTCAACAAAAAACACCAAGTATATGCAAACCCAAAAATGTGAAAAATCTCAAAATAAGTCTCCCAGATGCCAAAAAAAAAACAAGTCAGGGCCGTCGACTCGAGTCGGGTTTCCAAAACCAACCCAAAACATCCTAAAGCTATTAACAAGTTGCGGATTCCAGACTCGAAAAACCAAACCCAAACATCCAAAACACTTCTCCTTCTTCTCCCCTTCATCTTCTTCTTCAAAAATCCACCTACAGAGCTCGTCGATCAAACTCCGCCACTCCAACTCCGAGCTTCCACTCGGCCAAGAGCTCCACCGAGTCCCCCGTCAACAAAAGAATCACACAGCTCGAGCAAGAGCTCATAACTCGAAGGAGAATATCCATGAATTGATAGGAAAGAGCCCTCATAGCTCGACCAAGCGAACAACTCAATAGCTCGCCTAGCTCTGCCACCTTCTCACAGCTAAAAGAGATGACAGCAAAGCTCCAATAGCTTCGTCAAATTCGTAGTTGACGAGAGGATTTCTTATCTCAGCCATTTTGAAGCTCACATGGCAGAAGAACAGAGATCCTCGCAATCTCGATGAAAACCAGAGCTCTCCCAACAAAAATAGAGCTATATATCGATGATGGGTTCACTTCTCCATAGCTCGGCGAGAAATCCAAGAATCCATAGTTCATAGCTCGACGACATTTGAGAAGCCATAATTCATAGCTTAGCAAGAGATCCAAGAAGCCATAGTTCATAGCTCGGTGACATTCGAGTCTTCGTAGCTTGGTAAAAAATTACTCGATGCGAACTTCATAGCTCGCCTAGAACTCGTAGCTCGGCGAGAACGAGGTGACCCATAGTTCTGCCAAGACCTCAGGCGATGCCACCTCGCAGCTCGACAGAATGGAGCTTCATAGCTCGACTAACCTCAGAGCTTCATAGCTCGACTAGCCTCAGAGCTCCATAGCTCGACTGTACGAAGGATCCCATAGCTCGACAAGAATGCAATGTCAATAGCTCGACGAGATGACAGCAAAGCTCCATAGCTCAACCAAATCTCGGAGCCCTATAGGTCTACTGAAAGAATAGCTCGACATCAAGGAGGTATAGCTCGACCAAATTCAATCGAGTAACTCATAGCACGACGGAGGTATAGGTCGACGAAGCTCCGAAATCCAAGGAAAATTGGCCATAGCTCGGCGAAATGGTCGGTTAAGCTACGGGGTCGCTCATAACGCTTGCAAACCGTCGGAATGCCTAGGCATTCGCGCCACCACGAGATGGAGGCTCAAGATTGAGCCACGTCATCTCATTTCTTCCCCAATGCTCTGCTCAATCCTCCGCCATTGGGTTTCACTCACCGGGTGAACTCCTCCCTGATGAGTGGTCCAGATTGTGCCACTGATGTCTAAGCTCACAGCGATCAGATCATAGCCACCAAAGCACATCAGTGCATGAGCCAGCCTTGATCGACGCCCCTGATCCCGTCAAAAATCGTGCCCAGATCTGATTATTCAATAAAATCCTCATAAATTCCTTCATAATTCAAAAATTAATTAAAAAGTCCAAAAATAATTATTTAAATTCAAAGTTTTCATTAAAAATTTCGAAAAATAATTTAAAATTGGATTTATTATTTATAAAATTCGAAAAAGTGATTTTAAATTGTGAAAAATATCTGAAAATTCTAGAAAAATTCAAAAAAATCTGAAAAAATATGGAAAATTCTAAAAAAAATCAGGAAGATATTCACTGCCTTCAGAAGCCACTAACCAGTTCTAGGAATCTCTTAGCACCCTAAAAACTAAGATTGTACTCAAGAGTCCAAAAGTAACAAGTACTACTCCCCAAAAGCCAAGAAAATTGCCTTCTGGGAGTGGGGGGGCTTATGATGATGGTAAAAATCGCAGCAAATCAGGGTCGTACGATTCTGGCACAGATCTCAAAGCTTCTACAGGCAGATTAATCATAATGGGCTTCCTTAACAGGTCCGGGCCTTCTCCAGGCCCCTCTACATGACATGGGCTTTTTCCAAGCCCATAAAAAGTGACAGACTAGGCCCACTAGGAGAGGCACCCAGCCCATGAAGGCTAGGGGTCAAATCTCTTATCCCCTATCAAGATAACTTATCTCTTGATGGGGAGAAATATAAAGGATATAAGGAATTCATATCGATCCAACGGATCTTGATCGATCTCTTGATATATTTCTCAGGCCTATAAATACCCTCCCCCCTCCACAGTCAGAAGGTAATCAAAAATTCACCAGTTTCTCTCTCAAACTCATTTTCTCTTTCTAGTTCTAACTTGAGCGTAGGGGGGTCTGTCGCCGGGGTCACCCCCCGGTATTTCAGGCTTTTTGTAGGTCCATCGGCCGCATCAGCAACTGTCGGATTCACATCACTATGGATAGTCAACGATCTAGATTCAATCTCAGGAGATCTAACCGCATTTCACGGCAAAGATCGAAGGCCAGATTTTTAGTAGTTTTCATTAAATAAGAACTCACTATCTGTTTCCTCCCACAGAAAAATAAGCAGCAACACCCATGTTTAGCTATAGACCAAGATATCATCAATGAACACTAAGATTAATTTCCTGAGATGAGCTTGAAATACCTCATTCATAAGACATTGGAAGGTAGTTAGTGCATTAATGAGTCTAAATGGCATAACTATAAACTCATCATGACCCTGATGAGTCCTGAAAGGAGTCTTGGATATGTCTTCTTCATGGATTCTGATTTAATGAAACCCAAACTTACAATCAATCTTAAAGAAGAACTTAGCTCCATTCAACTTATTAAAGAGCTCATCTATCACTGGGATAAGAAATTTAGCCTTGATAGTTTACACATTTAATGCCCTATAAACTACACATAGTCTCGAGCTGGCATCAGCTTTCTTGATAAGGATAACAGGAGATGCATAAGGGCTATTGGTAGCTCTAATCAACCCAGCTGATAACATCTCTCTGATTTGCTTTTCTATTTCATTCTTATGACAATAAGGATGTTTCTATGTTCTAATACACACATGTTTTTGTCCACCCATAAGAGGAATTTGATGATCCAGCCTTCTCTTTGGAGGAAGACTTGTTTGATCTGCAAAAGTTTTAGGGAATTGCTGCAAATATTGCTAAATATCAGGTGAGGAATGTGTAATTTTAGAAAATTGACTTGTCTCAATAGTAGTACAGCTAGCACATTCTTCCACCTCTTGAATTTGTATCATGAATGCTTGACAAGAGGATTCTAAAGTCTTAGGTAACTCTAAAGCTGCAAACGTCTGCATCTATGGTATAGTAATTCCCTGTAGTCTCCTAATTGAATCTGCGAGCTTAAACTCCATGGTTATACAGCTGAAATCCATTGTAACTGGACCTAATGACTTCAACCAGTGTGCACCAAGCACCATTTGTGCAGGTACCAATGGCAAGAGCAATAATTCAACTGTGATAGTCACCCTTTGGACAGTGAATTTGACATTTTCAACCATGTCTTCACTGTACATAGATGGTCCATTACCAAATGTAACTCTAAATATGGGTTCATTTAAAATCTTCAAGCATGCCTTAATGACAGTTTGTGGATTAAGATAGTTATAAGTATACCCTGTATCAATGAGAATATTCACCTCTCTACCATTGATCTTCCCTTTTACTCTGATAATTTGAGGATAGACTTTAGCCCCACAATAGCATGGAAAGATATCTCAGGTTGTATAACCATTTCCTCAACTTGTTCTTCATCTGTTACTACTTTTTCTTCTTCATAATCTTCATCAATCATCTCCACAAAATAACTTTTTTGAGATTTACACCTATGGCCTTGTGTACGCTTCTCATTAGAATTAAAATATAATACCTTGGTTTCTCTCCTTAATTTATTGAGGTTGCAGCTGCCTTAGAATAAAGCTAGTAACAGAATTCGATTTCTATATCTTAGGTGTTTGAAAAGAACTGACATGGTATGACACTTGTGCTTTGAGGACAAATGGAGTCTTGAAACTTTTTTTGACACACAATAGCTTATTCTCTTGACCCCTACCTAGACCAATTGTTTCATTAACATTCTTGGGTCTCTGTGACTTCACATACCACATATTCTCATCTCTCAATCCAATAATAAAAGTGCTGGGAAAATGCTTTTCAGTCCAATCTTCAACAAAGTTGGATAGCCTATTAAATTCATGCACATACACCTCCAATTTCCCTTTTTGTTGAAGCTTAGATAGCATTCCTTCGAATTTTTTGCCGTACTGACCCACTTATTGAAAATATTGAGCGATCTGACCCACCTTCAAATATATTTACCCAATTGACTCAGTTTTGGACATATCCGCATTAACTGTTATTGGAAATAATGGCATAGGTTATTTACATGCCGTTATTTTCAATAGCGGCATATGTTATAAAAAAATTTGCATGCCGCTATTTGGAGTAACGGTATCAGTTAACTAATTACTCTCCCTGACTTGAAAAAAAATGCAAATGTGAAAATATCCTATAGCTGATGCCGTTGTTTTGAACAGCAGAAACAAAATTATAGATGTTGTTGTTAGAAATAGCGGCATTAGTATAATATTCATTGTTAGGGATAACTGATGCCGTTCTTTGGAACAACGAAAACAATTCATTTTATAACTTATACATAGCCAATCTATTTATGTGAACTGTTACCGCTATTTCTAATAACGACAACAGTTATCTCATGCCGTTGTTTGGAAGAACGATTGTGGAGGAAGAGAGTTTAATGAGTATTATAACTGATGTCGTTATCTCCAACAACAACATCAGTAATACGAATGTCGTTCTTGGGATTAACGGCATTATTTATAAGTTGTTTCAGCACTTGGATTTTTTTTCAAGTCAGAAGGTTCACACTTGTATAAGAAATGTACCGATGCCATTTTACCAAACAGCGGCATGCTAAAAAATTTAAACTGATGCCGCTTTACGGCATGGTATTAACTTATGCCATTATTTCCAATAACGGTTAATGCTGACGTGTCCAAAACTGGGTCAGTTGGGTAAATATTTTCGAAAGTTGGTCAGATCGCTCAATATTTTCAAAAGGTGGGTGAGTACGGAAAAAAAATCTCTTTTTGCTAAGAACAACGGTTTCAGGTCATAAGAGCATCCACAGTCGTGAATGGTTAGAAAATGCATAAATGCATAAATGCATATAGCATATTCTCTGTTTGCTGCAGTCGTCGAATGATATTTTTTTTAGCAATTTAAGATAAAATAATAAAATCCTCTATCAAGACGGAGTTTGAAGTTGTGTCGGATGAATTTAATAATCTTTTAATAGGTAGACGGAACTTCACTTTGCGTCGGAAGGAAAAAAACAAAAACAAAAAAGCAAAAAAAAAATAAAAAAAATTGAAGGGACGGAACTTCACTTTGCGTCCCATGATTTTTAAGGATTTTTTTTTTAGTTTTTTTATTAATTAAAAACATTATTTAAGTATAAAAAAAGGTGGGCCCCGCTTTGGACGGAACTTCACCTTGGGTCCAAGGAGTGGCCAGATTGAGCAATCAGTTTAAATTCAATTATTTAAATTAAAAGACGTCAGACCAAAGTCAAGTTGCATCTGACAAATTAAAAAAATATTTTTTTTCGTGGGACGGAAAGTCAAGTTGCATCCTGTATAATATGCATTTCTCTCAAATACCCTCTCATATATAGCAATCTACTGTCGCTATTTATGCATAAAATGTATAAATAGCAAACGACTGCAGCTGGTCGTTTGCGATAAAATGCGTAAAAATACATAAATAGCACACGACTGTGGATGCTCTAAGTGGAAATGCACTTTATTTTGTCCGGCTCATTAATTAGCCTCAAAGCCGGACTGCAGCTGGGCGTTTGCGATAAAATGCATAAAAATACATAAATAGCACACGACTGTGGATGCTCTAAGTGGAAATGCACTTTATTTTGTCCGGCTCATTAATTAGCCTCAAAGCCATATCATTCCTCCCACTCTTGATACAGATATTGATCGATGAGATAAACGAAATAGCATCAGGCTTCGGACCATTTGAAATCATAAGATCAAAAACCCTCGAAGCTCATTCCACTTGTCCTTTTAAACCGTAGGCACTAGCTAATATAGTGTACTATGTAATAGTATTAAGCTCTATACCTCTTTTCAATCATTACATACAACGACTTGGGGGCTTCTGTGACCATGCTTTCTTCGCAAATAGTATAAATCAATATGTCGTATGTCACTACAGTGAGTTGAATTTCCTTGTTCCTGCAGTTCAGTGAAAAGTTTCAACGCGTAAGTCTCATAATTTGCCTACTTTGCAAAGAGCTAATCCTAATAACTAACCCACTGTTGATAATTATTTTGCCAAACAACCCACTTTCAAAAAGATTTAGACAAACGACCCACTTTAATAAAATATTATATCTAACTAACCCTATTAATATAATAACCTAAAAACAAAATTTTATATATAACCCTACTGTAGAAATTATAAACTATAATACATTTTATCCTTATAAAAGCTGAAAAATTCACAGAAAATAAAGAAACTAAAATTTAAAAAATCTTTCAAAATTCAAGATTAGATACATTGATAAAAGATTAACTGAAAGGAAGCATATTGCTAGTAAAGAAATATTAGAATACTTATTACTAACAAGAAAAGTAACTAATCAACAACCTAAAGAAATACAAAAAGAGATAGCATATAGAGTATTAGATTACAGAAACGAAGATAAAAGTTGGTATTACCAACAACTAGTAGCATACAAAATAACAGGCTAAGTATGGCCAACGAAGCAGTTGCATTAAATCCTAACATAACCCCAAAAATTTATATGATAAACATACAAGAGTTGGAAGAAGATTACAATGGTCCTGAAATTGTAGGAGATATAAGAAAAGATTTAAAAATCATAAATAAAAATATAACAGAATTAGCTAGATATATAACTGACTACCCAGAAGAAAAATTAGGCATAACGGAAGAAGGTATGAAGGAGTTAGAAGCAATAACAAAACATAACATAAATATTTTGGAAATAGAAGATTTAATGCCAAATCCTAACCCAGTAGAAGTAGAAGAAGTCTTGAAAAATCTAGACATAACAAATGAAGAAGTAAAAATGGGCCAAGATAAAATTATAGCAAAACCTTCAGAAATTCCAAATGACATGTACGAATTCTTAAGGCCACCATCTAACAAAAAACCTTACCAATTACCATGGAAATGGCAAAACAAAAAAAGAAGAATGCAGCTAGGAAAAGACAAAGAAAAGAAAACCCCAAAATATGAACCTACAGAACACTACGAAAAAGGAATAGCAGGGAATGGAGAATGGTTAGACCTAGATTGCGTAAAAGACGTAGATAGGACAATTGAAGAATGAGTAAAAGCGTCACTAATAGTAGGATTTAGACAGAATCTTACAGGAAACGCATTTGAGAAATTTATAGAAGCCACCTTTATAGGTGTAGTAGCAAAATGGTGGAATGAATTAAAGGAAGAAGAAAGAAATACTATAAGAAAATTAAGACCAATTGATGATAAAGAAACTGAAGAAACCTCAGCACAACGAACTTAGGTCCAAAAGAAATAATTACGAATTACGAGATAGCAATAAGAACAGAATTCAGTGTATACGATAAAGGAGAAAAACACACCATATACAAAAAGAATCAACCAAGATGGAGACTAAGCAACTAAGAAATATGCGACATGTGTTATTTTGACAACTATGCTTGTGAATTTAGAGAATATTTTCAAGATAATTATTACACAAAAGAAGAAAGGAGTCCAATCCTGGATTCATTCTTTCTAAAACTACCTGATCCATGAAGTATAAACATATATAGTGCATACATAGGTGTGAAAGTAAAACTAGAAGTAGACATTTTAGGGTATAGAACACAATTCGTAAAAGATTATAGAGACAAAGTATGCCAAGATGCTAGAGCAACAATGAAATATTATAGAACATATAAATAAAGAATTTGTTGTGAAGATGCAAGAACGAATCATTGGGGATGCAATAATAACTATAATTATACAAAGAAGAATAATCACAAATTCCAAAAATATAAACCAAAATATAGAAAACTTTTAAGAGATATAGAAAACACTATAAAAATACTTTAGAAGAATAAATAAAAATAAAAATAGACAGTATACGAAAAACCCTAAGAAATGCAATTATTACATATGTGGAGAGATAGGACATATATCACCAAATTGCCCTAGAAGAATGAAAAAAGAAAATGTAAAATACATAGAAGAAATTGAAGAAATGAACAACATAAACTATGAGCTCATAGAATATGATGAACAATGGTCAGAAATAAGTGAAGATAAAGAAATAATGGTAATGGAAGAAAATAGTAGAAGTAGTGAAGGTGAAACAGAAGAAAGTGAAATAACATGATGACAGAAATAACAGAAATAGGAGAACCTTCAGAAAGAGAAGAAAACAATGAAGAAGTAAGAGAAAGAATGTGTTTTGACATACAAAAATACGATAAAATAAAAGAGACCAAATTAGATATAAATTCAAAAGATAATTTTAAACTACCAATATTCGAAAGAAAGAAAAGTACCATCATAATAGCTAGAAATAATGAACAACCTATAGACATTGAACAACCAAAAGGAAAAACTATAATTCCATTAATAACCGAAAGAATAATAAGACAAGAGATGGAAAAAATAAATGAGAAAACCAGGAAACATTAAGACAAATACATTTAGGAGTAGTACAAATAATAATAAAAGCCAATTTTAAGGAAGGGATAAATACACCCCTGAAAATATATCTAATGGATGATAGAATAATATCAAGTACACAAGATGCCTTAACAGGAATAGTGCAAGGAAACTTAATGTACCAAAAGATAAAATTCACAATAAAACCTAATTTCTCTATAAGCATGGTAGAAGAAAATAAAGACAAAAGTCTAGTCATGTATCATAGGTTATCAGGAATAGAAATGATAGAAAAAGCAAAGTTATGAGTATACAAATAAGAAATATTTGCTTTCACTAGCAAACATGAAGTAAAAAATAGAAATACAGATAATTTTAAAATAAAGCCGCTATTCAACGAAATTATAAGATACAAACCAGTTAGAGAAAATCCTGAAATGACTAAACCAAATTATATAGAATTCGACTTTAATAAAGCAAAAGAATCTGGAAAAGAAAAAGCACTACAAATAATGTTCGGAAAGAGATCACTATCAATAAGAAATAAGCAACAAGCATTAGAATAGTAGACATTTAATTGTACATAAAATTATTGTACCACTAAGGATAAATGGTAAAAAGAAAATGTTATTACACTTACACGTAGACCCAGAACACCGTGTTAATGAAATGCTATTAGAAACTGACTTCGTTACATCAGTACAACCTTACTCAATTCAAAAAGAAAAAATCACAATAACAGTAAACAATGAAAGTATGATAATAAATAGAATATTAGATAAATCAACCCATTAAGAGCAACAAAAAACACATTATACAGACTAACAGAATTTTTTTACGAAGAATACAAATCAAGAAACTATCATAGTCTAATAGACACCGGAGCAGGCACTAGTCTATGCTGCGAAAATATACCGCCAAAATAGAAACAAGATGGATATAATAAAAAAGCAATAACTGGATTAACTGGACAAACTATCATACTTGATAAGTATCAACAAAATGTTAATGTACAAATAGGAAGTTACATACTAAGAATACCAATAATATACCAGTTTGATGATATGAATAATGATGTGCTCTTAGGAAATGACTTTTTCCAACAATACTACCCTATAACTATATCACATAAATCGGTTGTATTTACGACACCTTGTCGACACCAAGCAATAGCAATTAGAATAACCCAACCTTATTCTAGAACCGACCTACCACACATAAGAGTTTCTTCAACCAAGCGTGGCGAATATCCATATTTACCAAACAAAACTAGAATACAACAAGTCCAAGAAATAACTACAAAAGAAATTTTAAAAAAATAATTAGAACAACTGTGCGGAGAAACCCCCTTGGCAAAATGGGACTTATGTAAACCCACAGCACACATAGAGTTAATAGAAAAGAATAAAATAATAAAAATTAAACCTATAAGACATACTCCAACAGAACTAGAAGAGTTTAAAATACATATAAAAAATTAATGGAAAATAATTACAAAAGAAAATCACAAAGTCCACATTCATCACCAGCATTCATAGTAAGAAAGCATTCAGAAGAAAAAAGAGGTAAATCTCGAATGGTAGTAAGTTATAAGGAACTAAATAAAATTACTAAGTTGTTTGGATACCCACTACCAGACATGCAAAAACTACTTAACGCAGTAAGAACAAGAAAAATATATTCGAAATTTGATTGTAAATCAGGATTTTGTCATGTAAAACTAACAGAAGATTCAAAATCTTTAACAACATTTAGCACACCTCAGGAATTTTATGAATGGAATGTATTACCATTCAGTTATAAAAATAGCCCATGAATATTTCAAGAGTATATGGATAAAATTTTTGAAAAATACAACAATTTCATATTAGTATATGTAGATGATATTCTAATAGGATCCGAAAATGAGGAACAACATAAAGAATATCTACTAAAATTCATAGAAATAGTAAAAAATACAGGTATTATACTATAAAAAAAATGAAATTATTCAAAATTGAGATAGAATTCTTAGGAACAAAATTATCATATGAAGGAATAGAATTACAATCACAGAAAAAATAAAGACTTTTCCTAATGTCCTAAAAGAAAAGAGAGAAGTACAATCTATAATAGGGTTACTAAATCAAACAAGAGGTTACATTTCAAATTTATCAGCAAAAACAAATTGGTTACAACAAAAACTAAAAAAATTTAAGAAATGGTAATGGACCCAGAGGATGAAGAGAAACTTAAAATATTAAAATAACAAACTTCAGAATTATATAAGCTAAGATAACCTGTTAAAAAATGTTCATGGATAATAGAAACAGATGCATGTGAAAATAATTGGGGAGCAGTATTAAAATTCATTGAAATATGTGAAGAGGAAGAAAGACTAAGCCAGATATACTAGTGGATCATTCACACAGACCCAACAAAATACCACATAAATGAAAAAGAACTACTAGCAATCTTAAAAGCCATAAAAAAGTTTGAGTTATTCATAATACATACAAAATTCACAGTAAGAACAGACAATACACAAGCAAAGAGTTGGATTAACAAAATAATAGACCCAACTATAGCAAATAAAAGATTTATAAGATGGCAAATGGAGTTAGCACATTACGACTTCTCAATAGAAAATATAAAAGAAAAAGATAACATCCTAGCAGATTTTTTATTAAGAAGCTAACAATTTCATTTTTACAGGATGGAGAATAGAGTCCAACATATAAAACAGGATATAGTCTACCGAAAGGAGACTTTGGAGCAAATAAAAGGAGCATTTAATCAATTACAATTGCAAATATTCGGGCTCCAAAGTCTGTTCTATCAGCATATAAGTCAGCAAGTAACCACAGATAATATGGTGGACAATACTAGCGAGAAAATGAGTGAGATAGGCGAACCTACTCATTCCTTAAAAGATGATGCACTTACATCCTCAAATAAGACTACATATACGGAGACACTTCTTACTGAGAAAGCTCTTATCAAAGTATCAAAGAAAGCATTATTTTTACAATATATTCAAAAACTATGCCAAGTAACAGAGATGAACCAGTTCATCAAAACTATATCACAACAACATATGAACAAGGTCATCATTCTACCAGAAGCTAATCCAAGAACACCAAGGGCATTGTTCGAAAGAGGACTTATTTTATTGCATCTGTCCATCTAGAGAATGTGAGGAACTAGCCAACTTGCCAAGAAAAATTTACAAAGCAGCTATTGCCGCTAAATTTGGTGTGGGGGCAAACAGATAGTAGTTGTGGATTCGTAGGAAAACTGAATAGCAAACCTATTGACCTGTTCCGTCGGAGTTTGACGCTGACTCCTGCCGTACACCTGCAAAAAGTGCGAGACACCTGGGTTGTTCCCGGTGACGCACCCTCCGACGCTCAAGTCAGTAATCAGGAAAGATTATGAAAGAGCGTAAAAATTGGCAAAAGATTGATTACCTCTTAATGGAGATGGATGGAGAGTATTTATAGGCGTCTTAGGGACTGAATTAGGAATGTAATCCCCGTGATCTGATAAGGAATATTCTCCTTGTAAACAGATTAGGAATGTAATCCCCAATTCCTAGTGGAAGGATAGGCATGAATCAGGGCCGTTGATTAAGATTTAACCAGGAACCCTAATTTTATCCCTCCGAATCGGGCTTTCCGCTGGTTGAAACCTGCACCCGATTGAGGTGGATATGTTCGTGGGTTATTGGATTTTTGACGAAAAGATCCAGTACCCATCTCAGATCCATTGGTAGGTGAAATTACCGTTTTATCCCTGGGCTTCAGGATTCGTGCCCGATTTGGACGGTTCCGATTAAACCCCATTTTTAGCCATATCACGAGCCCCCCACTCCCGAAGACTGAGCTTGATCAGCCTTTGAGGAGTAGTCTTACTGTTTTAATGGCTAGGGGAGTTGTATCGGAGTCCAAATGGAAGGTTTTGATTCTTGAAGGAGGTAGTGTGGTGATTTTTCAAGTGGATTGAACTCTGAGTCGCTCCTGAGCTCCCATGGTCGTGTGGTGTTCTTGTAGGAATATCCTTTTAACTTTGCGAAGTGTCAATTCGTCGTTCGGGGGTCTTAGAAGATTGTTCTTGGCAATAATCGCTTGTTTGGGGACTAGAAAATGCTTCCCCACCTCTACAATTGCTTTCCAGGAGTTCTTCCTTAATTTCCCGAATTTTTAATTGTTTTTCTGCGATCTCTTGGTGGAAGGCTCGGCCGTTTTCCTTCGTTGTGTGGCCTACATGCTTGTTTCACACTTCCGACCCCTTCTAGCGCTCGCTGCCCAGGAGGGCGAGGCCTGTAGGTGGTTCGGCACCTCTTTCCGAAGAGGAGAGGGACCTCAGCTAGGTTGTGAGTGCTGAGAGGGAGTTCGGGGAAGTTCGAGGTCCAATCTTTCCACGTAATAGGGTCGGTGCCGAGAGTGCTCGGTAGCTGGTGCCGAACCCCAATTTTTCCCCGTAACAGGGTCGGTGTCAAGAGCGCTCGGCAGCTGGTGCCGAACCCCAACTTTTCCCCCATAATGGGGTCGGCGTCAAGAGCACTCGGCAGCTGGTGCCGAGCCCCAACTTTTTCCTATAACGGGGTCGGTGTCAAGAGCGCTCGGTTTCCCCCATCAATGGGGTCAGCGTCAAGAGCACTCGGCAGCTGGTGCCGAGCCCCAACTTTTTCCCATAACGGGGTCGGTGTCAAGAGCGCTCGGCAGCTGGTGCCGAACCCCAACTTTCCCCCATAACGGGGTCAGTGTCAAGAGCGCTCGGCAGCTTGTGCCGAACCCCAACTTTTCCCCGTAACAGGGTCGGTGTCAAGGGCGCTCGACAGCTGGTGCCGAACCCCTATTTTTCCCCGTAACGGGGTCGGTGTCAAGAGCGCTCGGCAGCTGGTGCCGAACCCCAACTTTCCCCCCATAACGGGGTCGGTGTCAAGAACGCTCGGCAGCTGGTGCCGAACCCCAACTTTTTCCCGTAAAAGGGTCGGTGTCAAGAGCGCTCGACAGCTGGTGCCGAACCCTAATTTTTCCTCGTAACAGGGTCGGTGTCAAGAGCGTTTGGCAGCTGGTGCCGAACCCCTATTTTTCCCCGTAACGGGGTCGGTGTCAAGAGCGCTCGGCAGCTGGTGCCGAACCCCAACTTTTCCCCCATAACGGAGTCGGTGTCAAGAACGCTCGGCAGCTGGTGCCGAACCCCAACTTTTTCCCGTAATAGGGTCTGTGTCAAGAGCGCTCGACAGCTGGTGCCGAACCCCAATTTTCCCCCGTAACAGGGTCGGTGTCAAGAGCGTTCGGCAGCTGGTGCCGAACCCCTATTTTTCCCCGTAACGGGATCGGTGTCAAGAGCGCTCGGTAGCTGGTGCCGAACCCCAACTTTTTCCCCATAACGGGGTCGGTGTCAAGAACGCTCGGCAGTTGGTTCCGAACCCCAACTTTTCCCCGTAACAGGGTCGGTGTCAAGAGCGCTCAGCAGCTGGTGCCGAACCCCAATTTTTCTCCGTAACAAGGTCGGTGTCAAGAGCGTTCGACAGCTGGTGCCGAACCCCAATTTTTCCCCGTAACAGGGTCGGTGTCAAGAGCGCTCGGCAGCTAGTGCCGAACCCCAACTTTTTTCCGTAACGGGGTCGGTGTCAAGAACGCTCGGCAGCTGGTGCCGAGGTCCAAGACTTGTCATTTTTGGCATAGGATGCACTGCGGAGTTGGTGGCTTCAGCACAGCTGGCAGACGTGACAGTCATTAAATGTGATGGCTTCTGAACTTCTGACAGCTCTGACGGATGAGATGCTCATTTAATGTTGTGACCTCTGAGCTTCTGTCAGATGGGACAGTAATTAATGCGGCGTATGGCTTGGCGTGGTAAACAAGGCGACGATTGAGATTGCTTTTGTCGTTTTGTGTGAATGGGCCGGTAGTACAGGCCCATTAACCTCGTTTGGCATGCCTCTCTCTATAAAACCTCATCCCCCCTCTCATTTTTCACTTCTCTTCTCTTCTGCTCAGGCGATCTTTTGTGCTAAGCGACTGTTTCCGGTGGTCAACGTTAATTTTCTGGTGAAGTTTCCGGTAGCTAATCTCTTAAGGTAACTTACACTTAGTTTATTTTATAAACTATGTCTCTTACTTCTATCTCCGAGTCGACCATTGGTCCGAGCCCTCCCTTGAAGTCGTCGAAGATCGTACTCCAAACAAGGGCAAGAAGGTGTTCGGCAAAGATTCGATTGTGGAGGATCCGAAGCGTATGGGGGAGTTCGGAAGATTGCCGGGGCAGCTGACTGGGCTTCACAGAGTTCGGGAGCTTCCGGAGGATCAAGCCGAGTGAATTGTTCACGGGAAGGGGAGGTCCTTCGAGGAGAATGCAACGAGGGAGACGACGGAGGCGGACGAGACGGTGTCTATCCTTCGCGAAGAGGACTTGGGAGTGATCCGGGACTGCTTTCAGATCCCAGAGGAGTATGAGCTAATGCTGCCGGGTCCCGGGGTTAGGGCCAACTCGCCACTGCCAGTGACCATGTGTTGCTGGCCTGTCGACGCCTTTATCGTCGGGGCTCGGCTACCCCTCCATCTGTTCGTGATCCTCGTCTTGAGTTGGTTCGGGGTCAGCCCCATCAGCTCATGCCGAATGCATGGAGGGTCATAAACGGCTTCGTACTTCACTGCCAAGCTGTGAGGATCGAGACGGAGCTGAACGTGCTTCGGACAATCTATCGGCTACACCAAGGGAACAAGTCGGAGTACCGATACTATTTGGCTCCGAGGCATGGCGGCAGGCTCGTCATATGCCCCGACTCCATCAAGCACTGGCGTGAGAAGTTCTTGATAGTGCGGAGTCCGGAGGCCTGACCGATCCCCTCCGGTTGGGTGGAAGGGGTGCCGAAGAGGGCGAGGGCGCTGCCCAAGCTTCGTGCCGAGGAAGAAGAGGCAGTCCGGACACTTCTCGATCAGCCGAAGTACGATTGGAAGGAGCTGACTGAGGACATCTTGTTCAAGGGAGGGCTCTGCCGCGTAGATCCCAGTATGCAGCTTCTTTTATGCTTCGTTTTTCATATTTTACTTCTCATAGCTTGTATTGTGCTGACTAACTTTGTCTTTAATGCAGAAGCGATGGACTATGACGTGGTGCTAGCTTTGAGAGCAGGCCTCGCCAGCAAGGCACCGAAGAAGTGCAAGAGGGTCGCCACCAAGTTGCCGACCCCAAAGACTCCGAGGGTCACGGAGACGATTGAGGAAACGGAGACCCTCAGTAGCCCAGTCGTTGCCGGTGCAGGCGCCTCGGCATCAAACGCGGTCGGCGAGTTCCCCATCACCGCAGCTTTGGGGATGACGACCCCCCATTGTCCGTCGCGGCCGAGGAGCTCCTGACCGAGGAGCACAGGAGGATCCATATTCCGGACTGGCAAGTTCGGAAACATGATGGATTCCTCAGCAACTCCCTAGCGAGTATGCAGGCGGTTAAGCACCTGGCGACTCCAAAGGACCGCGCTGCGATGGAGGCCGGGCAAGAAGGTGACGACGCCATCAAGATCGCTCGCTCGGCCGTCTCGGTAAGTGTTAGGTTTTTGGGGTTGTTGAGTTTCTTTAGCTATAATTTTTTCTAACTCTTTTAGTTCTTCTTTCCTTGTCGCAGATCATCGTCCATTTTGGACACCTCACCGAGAGGTTGGCAGCTCTGGAGAAGGAGCTGAAGCAGGAGTTTGACCAGGCTCGAAAAGAGAAAGCTCGGATGGGGAACGAGCTTGACAAGGTCAGGGTCGAGTTCAAAGGGAAGGCAGCGAGGGTCGAGTCGCTCGAGGCCCAGGTCGCGAAGTTGGAGGGCGATCTTCTCTGCCAGAAAGAGGAGGCGGCCAAGCAGTTGGCCGAAGCTGAAGAGGCCAAGGCGGCGGCGGTGAAGGATGCCGAGGATGTGACCCTGGCGAAGGCGCAAGGTTTCCTCATGCAAAACATGGCTAAAGCTTACACCGGAGCCATAGCCCGGGTGGCGAAGACGTACCCTGATGTGGACGTATCAGGATGGAGACTGTTCCCGGGCCACGTCGATGGCTTCGACCCCGAATCCAAGAGGGAAGAAGAAGAAGGGGAGGACGAAGCCGAGACAGAAGTCGAAGTCACCGGCGAGGTCCCGGGCTCCGCGGTTACCCCGCTGGCGGTGGTGCCCCCTTCAGAGAAGTCGACCCCCACCCACGCTCGCCACCCTGAGAAAGAGGTCGCGCCCTGACTCCACTTGTTTTTTCTTCTGTTTTTCTTTTTCTTTCTTTTTTGAAGTGTAACGCCTAATCGCGGACTGGCCACCGCTATTTTGAAATGAATGAAAAAACTAATCTTTTTGGGTTCGACTTCGTGTCTTTTGGGTTCGACTATGTCTTTCTGTACTTGAGTTGTTCAAAGTTTGTTCGAAAATTCTTGAAGTGTTGGACTTCGGCAGTGTTTGAAATTTTGTTGTTTGTCTCGACTTCTTTTCAGCTCATGGTGGTAGCTCAAGACGTCGAGCCCACTCACTCGGATGACAATGCTCGAGCAGAGGCTGGCTTAGGGGCGACGAGGCTGTGCTTGGCGAGGTGCCAAGAGCGGCTCTATGAAGTCGAGCAGGGATTGCACCGAGCCGAAAGCGAGCGGAACCATCTTCAGCTCATCCTAGGTCGGCGAGACATCGAGATCCAGCGTCTGGAGAGCAGGATCGCCCAGATGACCCCCATAGGAGAGGACGAAGGTTCGTCGACTGCCTTTAGCAACAGGCTTCGGATCCAGTGCATTCGGCACAATTTGTCAAATATAACAGCGGAGAGGGACGATCTGCTTTCTGAGATCCGTCACCTGCAGACTGTAGAGGCGGAGCTTCGGACGGAGGGAGAGGGAGTGACGGCCGATGTTGCCAAACTGACGACCGAACGGGACGAGCTGACGGCCGAGGTCGACGCACTGAAGAGAGCCACGGTAGACAAGACCATCGAAGTCACTCATCTTCGCCGTCTCATAGCCAGTCGCTCTGGCGTGCCGGACTCCGCAATACCTCCTCGCTTCGAGGTCAATGTCAAAGATGACTCGTTGCGAGACCGGATCTCAGAGCTGGAGGCTAAGGTGGCTCGTCTCAAACCGCGTTCGGGGCCGATCAATGTGAGGAGCACTTCGTGTACTCGCGCGAAGAGCGATCGGGGCATCACGTTTTATGAGATGGCGACCTGTTCGCCCCTCGGCCATCCTAGCCCGGGGGATGCACAAAGCTTGGTGGCCATTTCTTCGAGTGGGGCATCCGTCGGAGCGGCTGCTAGGAGCAGTGCCGAGGACATGTCCCAATTTGCTGGTTTGGGGTCGGGCTCCGGAGGCAAACGTCGCCGACCTCGAGTGTCCTTGAAGAGGAACATCCCGGCGCCACGGAGGCATTGATGATCGTTTTTAAAGCTAAGTGTAGTGGGTCGGCATTGTAGTTTTTGCACTTTAAGGCCTTGTATCCTTGTTGTATGGAAGAGTCGCTTTGTACTGTATCACAATTATTAATAATATTTCTTTCTCGAACTTGCATGTTCTTTGTAGCTCTGTGTAGTTGTTTTGTTTGTGACTTTGTTCGTCGTGCCGAGGTCCCTGAGCTGGTCTTTTGCTTGTGTGGGGGTCGGCGACATGAGTGTTCGTCCAGTGGTGCCGAACTCATGCTTCTCGCGAACTTCGCGAGACGTGTCAAGTTTGTCTGATAGTAAGCTCACG
Organism: Hemerocallis citrina; assembly: GCA_017893485.1. Taxonomy (NCBI): domain Eukaryota; kingdom Viridiplantae; phylum Streptophyta; class Magnoliopsida; order Asparagales; family Asphodelaceae; genus Hemerocallis; species Hemerocallis citrina. Next base: position 125,331,968 of record CM030363.1, on the reverse strand, counting down.
GAGTGGGATTGAGCCAAGTGTTCGCGTCCGAACCATCGTTAGAGTAGTTCAACGGTTGTGGGAGCAATTCCGAATGGTGAACTACTTCTAGCTCGCTTAGAAGCGAACTTGCGAAGCGGAATCGAGCCAAGTATTGGACTCCGAACCATTGTTAGATTAGTTCAACGGTTGTGGGAGCAATTCCGAATGGCGAACTACCTCTAGCTCGCTTAGAAGCGAACTTGCGAAGCAGAATCGAGCTAAGTGTTGGACTCCGAACCATCGTTAGATTAGTTCAACGGTTGTGGGAGCAATTCCGAATGGCGAACTACTTCTAGCTCACTTAGAAGCGAACTTGCGAAGCAGAATCGAGCCAAGTGTTGGACTCCGAACCATCGTTAGATTAGTTCAACGGTTGTGGGAGCAATTCCGAATGGCAAACTACTTCTAGCTCGCTTAGAAGCGAACTTGCGAAGCAGAATCGTGCCAAGTGTTGGACTCCGAACCATCGTTAGATTAGTTCAACGGTTGTGGGAGCAATTCCGAATGGCGAACTGCTTCTAGCTCGCTTAGAAGCGAACTTGCGAAGCCGAATCGAGCCAAGTGTTGGACTCCGAACCATCGTTAGATTAGTTCAACGGTTGTGGGAGCAATTCCGAATGGCGAACTACTTCTAGCTCGCTTAGAAGCAAACTTGCGAAGCAGCATGCGGATTCCGAATGGCGAACTACTTCTAGCTCGCTTAGAAGCAAACTTGCGAAGCAGCATCGTGCCAAGTGTTGGACAACGAACCATCGTTAAATTAGTTCAACGGTTGTGGGAGCAATTCCAAATGGCGAACTACTTCTAGCTCGCTTAGAAGCGAACTTGTGAAGCAGAATCGAGCCAAGTGTTGGACTCCGAACCATTGTGAGAGTGAAGAGTGAAAGCAGAGAGATGTAAACAATAGTAAAGTATGAAAAAGCTTTCTTTATTAATGATTAATAGTTGGCTGCTTCTAAAGTTGCTAGCCGTTATTACAAGGGAAAAATAAAAGAAAATCATTACAAGTAATAGGAGAGGAACGGTTCGACATCTCGAAATACTTAGAGAGGCGTTGGTGCTCTCTCTTGGTATTTTAAGAGATGGTCGGCATTCCATGTCCTAGGGATCTCTCTGCCTTCGAGGTCTTCTAGTCTATATGTGCCGAGCCGAACTTCTTTGACGATCTTGTAAGGTCCCTCCCAATTTGGAGCGAGTTTACTCTTTTGACCAGGAAAGGAGATGGCTAATTTTCTGAGGACCAGGACCCCTTCTTTGAGGTCCGTGGGGCGGACTCTCTTGTTGTATGCCAACTCGATCCTTCTTCGGTAGCTTTGTTGGTGAATGGCGGCTCTTTCTCTGTTCTAATCTATCAGGTCTAGATTTACTCTGAGCTCTCTGGCGTTTTGCTCTTCTTCGTAAGCTTTTAGGCGAGGAGAGGGTATTCCGACTTCTAGGGGGATGATGGCCTCGGACCGATAGGTGAGATTGAATGGGCTCTCTCCTGTGGGGGTCCGTTTTGTGGTGCGGTAGTTCCACAACACGTTGGGAAGCTGATCGACCCATAAGCCTTTGGAACACTTATCCAACCTCTTCTTAATGCCGAAGAGGATCTGTCGGTTAGTATTTTTGGCTTGGCCATTCGACTGGGATGTGAGACGGAAGAGAACCTATGTTGGATGGCGAGGTCTTCTCATAGAGCTCGGAAGGTAGCCCCGGTGAACTGGGTTCCGTTGTCTGTTATCAGGACTCGAGGGATGCCGAATCGGCAGATCACGCTCTTCCAAAAGAACTGAACAACCTTGTTCTCGGTGATCGTGGCCAAGGGCTCGGCCTCTATCCATTTTGAAAAGTAGTCGATCGCCACGACTAAGAATTTGAACTGTCCGGGAGCTGGTGGAAATGGTCCTAGTAAATCCATCCCCCACATTGCAAAGGAGACTGGACTTGATAGGGAGTTAGTGGTGGGAGACGTCGGATGTCGGAGTACTTCTGACAGGAGCTGCATTGCCGGACGTGTCGTTCGGCGTCACGTAAGAGAGTGGGCTAAAAATATCCGTAATTCAACACTTTGCGGGCCAAGGATCTGGATCCCGAATGTGCCCCGCCGATGCCTTCGTGAAGTTCTTGCAGGGCGTAGTCGGCCTGTTTGGGGGAAGAGGCATCTCAGGTAAGGCCGGTCATCTACCTGTGTGAAGGAGCGTTTATATAGGATACCTCCGATTAGTGTGTAACGCTCAGCTCGGGTTCTCACTCTTCGAGCTTCCTTGGGATCCTCGGGGAGGAGTCCATCCCTTAAGAATTCGACGAGGGGTTTCATCCAGTTATCTTCGAGCAGGACAGGCAGCGACTCCATAAAGTTAGGAGTTTCGTCCTCAATACTCGGCTTCAGAAGGACCTCTATCAAGACGGTCTGCTCGAGACCTTGAAGGGAGGAAGAGGCTAGTTTGGAAAGGGCATCGGCTTGAGCATTTTCTTCCCATGGTATGCGTTGGATGACGGCTTCTTCAAACAGTGCCATGAGGCTCTTGACCTTGGCTAAGTATTTAACCATCATGTCATCACGTGCTTCATACTCGCCGAGGACCTGATTTACAACTAGCTGAGAGTCGCTAAAGATCCGGAGGCGTTGGGCCCCTGCATTTCGAGCCATTCCAAGGCCGACTATGAGTGCCTCGTATTCTGCTTCGTTGTTCGAGGCCTTGAAGTTGATACGGAGGGAGTATTGGAGGATGAAGTCATCTGGACCTACCAGAATGACCCCTGCCCCGCTTCCCTCATTGCAGGAGGATCCGTCCACATAAACCGACCAGATGGGTGGTCCCTTCACTGTTTGGCTGGACTCGGGGATGGTACTCTCAACTATGAACTCTGCTAAGGCCTGAGCCTTGATCGCGGTCCGAGGCTGATAAGTTATATCATGCTGGCTCAGCTCGATAGACCATTTCATAAGGCGACCCGAGGTTTCTGGCTTATGGAGGACCTACTTCAGCGGTTGGTCGGTTAGAACGACCACCGAATGGGACTGAAAGTACGGGCGAAGTTTTCTCGCGGCCATCACCAGGGCGTAAGCCATATTTTCTATTTTCGGATAGCGAAGCTCGGCATCTCGAAGTACCTTCCTTACGTAGTAATGGGCCTTTGAGCCCGGTCTTCTTCCCTTACCAAAACTGCACTGAGGGTCTGCTCGGAGGCTGCCAGGTAGAGGTACAGGGGTTCACCAGGAATTGGTTTGCTAAGGAGAGGGGGATTGACGAGGTAAGCCTTGAGCAGGTCGAAGGACTCCTGTTGCTGTTGCCCCCATTCAAAACCTTTAGCCCCTTTGAGGGCTTTGAAGAAGGGGAGGCATTTCTCCCCGGACTTCGAGAGAAAGCACCCTATGGCGGCTAGGCGGCCTGTTAACCTCTGAACTTCTTTAACATTCTTGGGAGGGGCCATGTCTAGTATGGCCTTGATTTTCTCAGGGTTTGCTTCAATTCCTCGTTGGTTAACCATGAAGCCGAGGAACTTTCCTGACGAGACTCCGAACGCACATTTGTTCGGATTGAGTCTCATGTTGTGCTTTCTCAGAACATCAAACGCCTCTTGGAGGTCGGTTACATGATCAGGACCTCGGATGCTTTTTACAAGCATGTCGTCAACATATACTTCCATATTGCGGCCGATTTGAGCTTGGAAAACCTTGTTGACGAGGCATTGGTATGTGGCTCCGGCATTCTTCAAACCGAAGGGCATGACCCTATAGCAATAGAGGCCCTGGTCGGTCACAAATGAGGTCTTCGGGATATCCGGAGGGAACATCCGAATCTGGTTGTAGCCTGAGAAGGCGTCCATGAAGCTGAGGAGCTCATGTCCCGAGGTGGCATCGATCAGAGTGTCAATACTCGGAAGATGGAAGGGATCCTTGGGGCAAGCCTTGTTGAGATCGGTAAAATCAATACAAATCCTCCAAGTCCCATTGGACTTCTTCACCATTACTACATTCGACAACCACTCGGGATAGTTCACCTCTTGTATGAACCGGGCCTTCAAGAGCTTGTCCACCTCCTCTTTTATGGCTAGCTGGCGCTCGGGGGCGAACTTGCGCCTCTTCTGCTGAACCGGTTTGGACCCCGGGACAACGCTGAGGTGGTGGACTAAGAGCTCTTCGGAAATTTCGGGCATGTCTGCAGCTGACCAAGTGAAGAGGTCTCGGTTCCTTCGGATGCACTGTACAATGTCCGAGCATAGGGTGGACGGGAGGGTCTTGCTAACAAAGAACTTTCGAGTTGGATCCTGCTCAGAGAAGAGCACTTCCTCCAATTCGTCCACCGGCTCGAACGTCGATTGGGCAGCATCTTGGGGGATTTCCAGAGTTTCTAAGGAGAGGAATGGACCGAGGGTAGAGGTCATGTAGCACTTGCGAGCTGTTTCCTGATTGCCTTTTACCTCCCCTACTCTGGCCCGAGTTGGAAACTTCATTTTGAGGTGATAGGCAAAGGGGACGGCTTCAAGGGCAGTTAGGCCGGGCCGACCCAGAATGACATTGTAGGTTGCGGGGACATCTACGACCATAAAGTCCATCGACTTCGTTCGGGTAGTAGGAGTTTTGCCAGCGGTTACGTCGAGGGTGATCACCCCTTCAATAGTCACTGGCACTCCCGTGAACCTATGGAGCGTGTAGCCGGTAGGCTTTAGTCTATCTCAGGAGAGCTTTAGGCCTTTAAAAGCGGCGAGGAAGAGGATGTTAACAGAGCTGCCATTGTCCACTAGGATCCTCTCCACTTTGAAGTTCGCCATGTGGAGGCTGATGACGAGCGCGTCACAATGAGGAGTGCGGACACCTTCGAGATCTTCATCTGAGAATGTGACGGGCACTCCGAGGCCTTTGGGAGGAGGGGTGGTGCAAACCGAATTGACTTCTCTTATAAATGCCTTTCGAGAGGAGTTTGAGGAGCCCCCCATTGGGCCCCCATGAATGAGGTGTAGGACACGCTCCTCTTCGAAGTCGGGCGTTTCATCGCGCTCCGGACGCTTATTAGCCCCCCGAGGCGGGGGAGGAAGTTCGGCTCGGTCCTTTCTTACGAACCTGGTCAGTTGTCCCCTCTGGATGAGGTCTTCTAACTCATTCTTCAGGGCCCGACAATCGTTGGTGTCGTGGCCGTGGTCCCGATGATAACGACACCACTTTTCTATATCCCTCTTCTTGCCAGGGGTGTTCATTTTTGGTGCAGGAGGTATCACCCCCTCCTTCTCAACTTCCATGCGAATTGTGGATATATTGGCATTAAGGGGAGTGAATTTTTCAAATCTAGGGGGAGGTCGGCTCTGGCCAGCATTATCCTTCTGGAGCTTCTTGGCTCCTTCCTCTTCTGTTCCCTTTCTCTTGAACCCAGAGGAAGACCCTTCCAAGTTGGGGCGGTGCTCAGCTTCTTCGGTCCGAATGTACTTTTCACTTCGGAGGAGGAGGTCAGAGAAGTTCTGTGGGGGCTTCTTGGCAAGGGAGGAGTAGAGGTTGGAATTGAGGACATTGGATTGAAATATTGCTGCAGCGACCGACTGGTCGAGGGATGCTATGGACCTGGCTTCGGCTGTGAACCTCTTCACATAGTCTCTCAACTTCTCACCCTTCTTCTGGTGGAGGTACAGTAGCGAGATGCTGGTCTTCTCAGTTCTACGGCTACTTACAAAATGGGTGACAAAGAGGGTCTCGAATTGCTCGAAGGAGAATATCGAGGATGGGGCAAGACGAGAGTACCATTCTCGAGCTGGGCCCTTGAGATTTGCGGGGAAGGTTTTGCAGAGGAGGGCATCGAAAGCTTGATGGATGAGCATTAGGGTCTTGAAGCTTTCGATGTGATCGATGGGGTCAGTTTCCCCGGAGTAGGTCTCAAATTGAGGAGGCTTGAAGCTGATTGGTACAGGTGCATCCATTATGGTTCGGAAAAAAGGAGGTCTGCTAGGACGAAGGGTCCTTCCTCTAAGTTCTTCTTCTCGGTCTAACTGACCCAAGCGCCTCTCCATTTCATGGAGACGGCGGTACACAGCGTCGTCCCTTCGACGGTAATTAGCCGAGCCTCTAGACTCGTCTTCGTACGAGGGAGAGCGGGGGCTACGACGACGGTAGCTCCTGGAGCGGTGAGGACTTTGCACATGCCGGGAGTTGCTGGGGGCAGGAGGAGGAGATCGGGGACCATCGGCGAGGACTTCGGACCGGAGGAGGAGAGGGGATCTTGGGTGCATTGGTGTTGGGACGGAGATTGAGAGCTTGTAGGACAGTCGCTTGGAACTGCTGGAACTCGGCACGGGTGATGGGTGCCTCATCGTTCCTAGGTTGTTGCCAACCTGCAGGGGAGTGTGGCCTTCTTCTGTAATGCTCGGGGGGCTCTCTCCGCCCCCTTCGGGTAGGGGACCTTCTGTATTCTCGGTGGTGAGGAGACCGCTCATCCGGACGATGTTGGCAGGAGGTTCCCTCTCGGGCCCGCTTTTCATCCAGATGGCGGCGAAGATCCTCATCCTTCTGCCGATTGAGGACGGTGTGGTGGTGATCGGAAGCTCGGGGATGGTGAGAGGCCATAGAGTCCGAAGAGGCGTTATGGATGGAGACGTGGTCCGGATGGAGATGCTGTTTCTGCGGATTGGGACCTTTGGGAGGCTGTTGGTTCTGAGGAGCAGGCAGGCCCTGTTGGAGTGGGTCCTCCGCCTGAGGAAGAAGTTGTCCCTGCTGTTGAGCGGGTTGAGGGGGAACTTCTTGTTGCTGATCGGGGTTGGGTCCTCGATTGGACCCTCTGGATCTGACTTTCCTAGGAGGCATGGCTGGAGAAGATCTGTCCAACGGGAAGAGGGGAGGTTGCTATTCGTTAGCTTTCCACAGACGGTGCCAATCTGTTGCTGCTAAATTTGGTGTGGGGACAAACAGATAGTATTTGTGGATTCTTAGGAAAACTGAATAGCAAACCTGTTTACCTGTTCCTTCGAAGTTTGACGCTGACTCCTGCCGTACACCTGCAAAAAGTGCGAGACACCGGGGTTGTTTCCGGCGACGCACCATCCGACGCTCAAGTCAGTAATCAGGGAAGATTATGAAAGAGCATAAAAATTGGCAAAAGATTGATTACCTCTTAATGGAGATGGATGGGGGGTATTTATAGGCATCTTAGGGACTGGATTAGGATGTAATCCCTGTGATCTGATAAGGAATATTCTCCTTGTAAACAGATTAGGAATGTAATCCCTAATTTCCAGTGGAAGGATAGGCATGAATCAGGGCCGTTGATTAAGATTTAACCAGGAACCTTAATTCTATCCCTCCGGATCGGGCTTTCCGCTGGTTGAAACCCGCATTCGATTGAGGTGGATCCGTTCGTGGGTTATTGGATATTTGACGAAAAGATCCAGCACCCATCTCAGATCCATTGGTAGGTGAAATTACCGTTTTACCCCTGGGCTTCAGGATTCGTGCCCAATTTGGACGGTTCCGATTAAACCCCATTTTTAGCCATATCAGCAGCCAAGAGTTATTTTGGCCTAACAAAGACCTCAAAAATATATGTCAGAATGTATTCAGCCTTCCCCGAATATCTTGAAGACAATGAGAGTTCCCAGCAGAACACGTCATAAAAATAGGAATGACCACCCAGGTGATCTATGGAGCGTCAAATATTGTACCATATAAAACTGAAGAATTTGAAAAATTAATCCCACAATGAAGGGCCATGGGATTCAGGAACATGTACTGTGAGTTAAAGGATATAAAACTAAAAGACAACAACATATGGATCTATGACAGCCCAGATCCAGAAAAAAATATTAATGTATAGTATAGCAAAAATAAAACAGCCACAAGATAAGCATGAGCTGTTTAACAGTTGGTACCAAATACTATCCACAGGGACAATGACAATGACAAAAGAAACAGCTGGATACTACTGTAGCTTGATGAAGACAGAACATGAACACAAATGTGAAGTATGTGAACATGTCTGTCAAGAGGAATTTCTTTTTCTAGAGTAGTCCACAAGGCAATTATTAAAGACTGATGTAAGCAACAATTATTGGACTTGTGATGTAAGCAATGACGTATGTAAACTTGTTGTAAGCTGATCCCTTGGTCTATAAAAGGGTAGGCTGAGTAAGGTAGAAGGCAGAGAATCTGGGAGAGAAAAAATTCCACAAAATCTTGAAGAGTCTCTGTTTGTAACAAGTTTGAAGGAAATAAAAATTATCTTTCTTGTTCAAAATAAGAGATGACTAACTAATCTCTTCCCCTCGGGGAGATTTTTGTTAGGCTCTGCCTGAAAAATCTTGCAAAAAGTCCAATTTGCAACCTTCTCTAGTTGAGCTGTACACCTAGTAGCAGGGAACGAGCTAGGTTGTGGTTGCCTGCATCGAAGTGTTACTAGTAGTTCAAGACGTATCTCTTGGCTGAAGCTCTCTTGAAGAGCATAGTAGTCCTGAGATGGGAAGAACGTAGAAGGAGCACTGAAATCGGGGTGCATACCAGATTTTTTTTATCTACTAGTAGTAACTGGTACAGAGCAGCTCAAAGAGGCTTAACTAGGTCGGAAGCATGATGGACTATTTTGTTTTGATTTTTATGGTATCCTTAAGAAATCTCTCCCTACTCAAGATTTCATTTTTAAGTTTTTTTTGGTACTCTTTTGTTCTCTTTTGAAGACAATTACTACTCTATTAATATAGCCACGAAGTTGTAGCAAAATATCTGAGACAGAATCAGAAGCCATGAAAGATCTTGAAGGAGATTTCACGCTTCACACACAAGTTTCTATTTTTCAGGTGATTTCACGACACGCGCTTCGTATAAAAGTTGGTATCAGAGCATACTAAATACATATGAATAAGAAGAAGACAAGTAGAATTTAATTTGTAAAAATAATGGAGGTACGGGAGATAAGAAAAAGAATCTAACAAAGGAGAATGAGACAAATCTAAAAGGAATCTAACAAATGAGAAGGAGACAAATCTAATAAAGGAGCCTAATAATGGTGAAAGTGACTTAAAGATGGTATCTAATAATGATGAAAGTGACTTGACAACTTATGAGCATACGAGTCTATCAAGACAGCATGCTAGCTGTACTACTTTCTTCATGTTGTCCTGTATTATTTTCTTTATGGCGTGTTAGCCTTGTGAGTTTGTTTTATGTACTGAGTCAGTTTATGTACTTTTTATTTGTATATGCGTCTGAGTCGGTCTTGGAACCAGTCCTGTAACGCTTCACCCAATAATGGTATCAGAGCCAAGGTTAAGTAAGTAATTTTTACATAAATTTTGTAATTTTCTTTAAATTAATTACTAATTTATAAGCTATAGAATAAGAAACAAAAATTTAATAATAAAAACAGAAATTATCTTAAAACCCAAAAACTTTTAGAATTTAAAGAAAGGGCACACATCCTATAGAAATTGCTAAAGATAGTATACTATAAAAATTCAAATAGTAACTAGGTCATTTAGCTAAATAGTTTTCAAACTAGATCATTTGACCAAATAAAATCAGAAAGTGGGTCATTCCACTAAATAGCTCCTTTGTAAAAGCCATCGAGTAAAGAATTGTCGAAAATTTTGCCAAAATGCCCTTGTTTTTGAAAATAATTAGCGACATACCCTTGTTTCGAAAACATTTAGGGAGTTGCCCTTGTCTGTGACATGTCAGCAACAAACGTTATTGGGAAAAACGGCATCAGCTAATTGTATGCCGTTATTCCCAATAACGGCATCTGCATCTGAAAAAATTTACTTGCCGTTATCCCCAATAACGACATTGGTTATTTTTAGTATAGATCTCTATTGTATCAACATTGACTCGAGAATGGAAAGAAAAAAAGAAAAGAACTGATGCCGTTATTCTGGAGAACGGCATCGTTTGTACTGATGCCGTTTTTCAGAATAACGGCATCAGTTATTTACTTTTTGCACAAATCCCTATAATCGTAACCCCCTTTCTTCTCCCCCTCTTCACTTCGATTCTTTCCTTCACATTTTCCACACCGAAAACCCTAGACGCTCTTTTAAAAAAAATCCAGAAGATCTTCGGTGTGTTATTGACTTCAATTTCGGAGTATACTCTTCAATCCTTCATTCAGTTGTTCCTTCTCATTCCGAATCCGAAATCTTTGTAAGTAACAAAAAACCCTAATTTGTATTTTATATAGTTGATTTTGACTGTTTTATTATGTAGTATAGTACAAATATTGTAGATTAGGGTTATTGAAGTAGTAATTTTGGAAGCATTGTTAGCAAAGTAGGGTTTAGTAAATGTTGAATTTTTGAGAAGAACAAATTCCTAAATATTGAAGTACTATTTTGAAGTAGGGGTTTTGAAGATTTTAATACACTTGATTACTACCAAGTAAACCAGTCCTATGTCTTCAAACAATTGGTAAGATGTTAAGTTTTGTAGAGTATATGTTTTCCCGTTTTTTGAAGTTTGGGTTGTGCTCACATGAACAAAAGTTTCATCCCCATTAACACATCCAGTATATGTGATTAAGGAGTAGTTGAGTGTTGTGTTTGGTAGTTCTCTTTGTATGCATAGAAGATCATCTTTCATATATATACTGCATTAGTAATTTCAACAAAAGGGCATTTGCTACACTATCTGCCTAGGCTCATCTCAGTGTAAGGAGATTTGTATACATAACCTATATATATATACTGTAGCGCCCCGAATTTCTAGATGAATAACATAGAAAATACGTGGCACATTCCCAGTGATCCACTTCAATATAACAATAAACACAACCAAACACCACTAAAATTTTCAACATTTATTACAACAAAACTTTTACAAATCACAGCGGAAGACTAAACAACTCAAAATTAATTCAACAGGTCTTTACAAATTTACACTGAACACTTAATAATCCACTTATCCCAAAAGCTAACTCAAGCATCCAATCTCCAACTCTAAGCAATAACCTGCAACATGTGAGGCTAGAGTTGAATCCTAACCCCCAAACTAAAGGGGTCAGCCATAACTGGTGTGAGTGGCATAAAAATCAAACAACAATATAGATGAACTTAAATCATAGTATCCAACCAATAATAACCAAAGGTGTAAAGTGTGAAATAGCAAGAAATGTAAACAACAAGTGATATCCAAAACCAAAAGTCAAGTGTGGGAAAGCAGGAAATCCAAATGCAGAAAAATGAGTCAAGAAAACATGATGACTAAATGCTGACAACGATGACTACTAAGAGATGAAGATAAACTATGATAATTTGCCCATGCTTGATCATTCAGGAGATAGATCCCACATCTCAGGTATTTTCCCTGGATAATTCAGGAGGTCTTCCCACATCTAAACATAGTCTCATCATCACAAGAATACCACAAAAGCATCGCCTCGACCCTGATAATTCAGGAGTTCAATTCCACATCTCAAGATAATCACTTGGATAATTCAGGAGATATAACTCACATCTCAGGTTAACTACCTGGATAATTCAGGAGATAAATCCCACATCTCAAGTTAACTACTTGGATAATTCAGGAGATTAAGTCTCACATCTAAAGCCTTACTGAGGTGCATAACTCATGTTCCCATTCGTCATGACACTACTAATGCCTGTCCTTATTAATTTGGGTTACTGAACAAATCTCCTAGAGTAGTGTACCCTACCGGACTGAAAATCTGAATAACTGAAAATTTGCCTCAATGGGCATCAACAAATAACTCAACAAATATCTCAACACCGGTATACTAGGGTCACGTACCTCTAGAGACTCAAAAACAAATATCTGAACAAATTCCCACTAGCCAAGTGGCTCAACTGAATATCTCAAAATCATATTCTTAAAGAATATCTCAGAAACAAATTACTGAACTGAATAACTTAAATTCCAATACTGAACTGAATATCCAACAATCAAATACGAAGATCCTTCAGGACCAATCGACTTATGCTGAGGTAAGTCGACTGTCCAGAGGACAATTTTCCAACATTTTACAAAAATAAACTAAGGCATAATCAGTCGTCTGGGAAGTCATCAGTCGACTGCCCCGAGACACATACAAATAATTCTCATCAAAATATTCTAAGTATATAAGTCGACTGATAAGTTCACAGGTCGACTGTCCCGAAGGGACTGAACAAAGTTTACAATCAGCAGACCAGTCGACTGACAATAGTCTAGGTATACTGTCCCGAACAATTCTCAAAAGACTAAAGATAATCAGTAGCGTCGTACTAGTCGACTGAACAGTAGGCCAGTCGACTGTCGGCCTACAGTTTTCAAAAATAGATCTGGATACAAAATCAAACTGAAGATTTCTAAAGAATCATGGTTCATTGTTTATCAAACAATAGTTCATACACAAGCCATTGATAACTCTCAAATAATCTCCAATACGATGACATTACTCATCAATCAAATCCTCAAATCTCAACTTCTCAAGATCTAAATTACTAATCTTCCATTAGGGTTTCTCAACAAAATTCCTTCCTCAGCTCATAGTCAAATCTGATTTAAAAGTCATAAGATCTGGATGTTTACCATCCGATCACAACCTAGTCAATTCTTAACATGCTTTCCAATAATACGATTCCATAGATCAATATTTCCTCAACAAATCTTGATAGTTTCTCAAACATGGTCCAAATATCAACAAGTGTTCTCATCATCCATATCAAAATAAAAGATCCATACCTTACATACAACGAGACTAACAAAATAATAGCATAACGATCACAAACAAGTGTAACAAAAGATTCTACGTCATTCATCAATCAAAACAAACAAAACAAGACAAAACAAAACAAACCAACTCACCTTGTTTTGAAGAAAAATCCACAAAAGTGCTCTCCTTCTTGCTAGATCCAAAATCCTCTTCTTGCTCCTCAAAACAATTCTCAAAAATCTGTATATTGTAAATGACGGCTGGAGAAAAGAAATCCCTTATATATGCCGGATTAATATTAGGGTTTTACCCACACTTTGCAAAATAATCCTTTCAAAAATGCAACATTATATCCATAGGTTTACTCTTGAAAATTCAATCAAATATCATTTAAATTAGGATCTAATAGAAAATATACGTCCAAACTTCAACCAATACTGATCGGAATGTCCAGAAAACATAATTTGCTTTTTAACCCTTAAAAATGTCAATTTTGCAAATAAGACCTTCTTTTCTCAAAATTTGCAAATAGTACTAATTAATTTCAGAAAAATCTGGAAAAATACTACATAAATTCTAAATAATAAATAATGATTTTTCATAAGGAAATCTTAATTTTTCAAACTTCTACAAAGTCATTTGCATGTGTTTTGCACGTGTACGAAAGATAAATTTCTTAGAAAATATTAATTAAATCTCCAAAAATCATTTAAATTCATTTTCAAATAATTAAAATAATATTTGAAAATATGGGGTTCTACATCACTCCCTCCTTAGAAGAGTTCTGTCCTCAGAACTACTACCAATGAGTTCAAACATATACCAAACAAAGGAAATAGTGTTTCATATATATAGAACATAATCCAACCAATTTCTTATAACATCACAATCAAAAACAAAAGAATACATCATATATCAGTCAATAGTACAATCATCTAAAGAATTCCAATCACATACAAGAAATACACTCATACAAACAATTCAGGAAATTCCTTCAGCATGCGGTCCTCTGGCTCCCAAGTAGCCTCCTCGAACTGTTGATTTCTCCACAACACCTTGACCATAGGTATCACCTTGCTCCTAAGGACTTTCTCCCTACGATCAACTATCTCAACAGGCCGTTCCTTGTAGCTCAAGTTCACCTGTAGATCTTCGGGAACCTCTACCAACTGATGATTCTGATCGGCCACATACTTCCTTAATAGCGACACATGAAACACATCATGTACTTGCGCTAACTCCTCTGGAAGTTTCAATCTGTATGCTGTCTTGCCAATCCTCTCCACGATCTTGTACGGCCCAATATACCTCGGCGCCAACTTGCCTCCCTTACCAAATCTGATCACTCCTTTGGTCGGAGAAACCTTGAGAAAAACTGCATCCCCAACCTCAAACTCCAAATCTCTTCATCGAGTATCAGCATAACTCTTCTGCCGACTCTGAGCTTCAACCAATCTCTTGCGAATCAGCTCAATCTGCTCTGACGTCTGCTGCACGATCTCAGGACCATACATCTGCCTCTCGCCAACCTCATACCAACATACAGGTGTCCTGCACCTCCGCCCGTACAAGGCCTCATACGGTGCCATCCCAATACTTGCATGGTAAATGTTGTTATAAGCAAACTCAACCAATGCCAAGTATCTCTCCCAACTACCACCGAAGTCCATAACACAAGCTCTCAACATATCTTCCAGCACTCGATTCACCCTCTCCGTCTGACCATCTGTCTGCGGATGAAATACTGTACTGAAATCAGTTCTAGTGCCTAAAGCTGCTTGTAGGCTCCTCCAAAACCTCGAAGTAAACCTTGGATCTCTGTCAGAAACAATCGACACAGGAACTCCATGAAGTCTCACAATCTCTCCAATGTACAACTCAGCCAATTTCTCCATCGACCAAGTAATCTTCATGGCTAGAAAATGTGCTGACTTAGTCAATCGGTCCACAACAACCCAAATCGAGTCATTGCCCTTCGAACTCCTCGGCAAACCCGTGATGAAATCCATGCTGATATTCTCCCACTTCCACTCCGGAATGGGTAATGGCTGTAACAATCCTCCAGGTCTCTGATTTTCTACCTTGATCTGCTGACAAGTCAGACACCTTGCCACAAGATCTGCCACATCCCGCTTCATACCAGACCACCAAAAATGTGGTTTGATGTCCCTGTACATCTTCGTGCCTCCTGGATGAACTGATAACAATGTACTGTGTGCCTCCTGCAAGATGCTCTCCCTCAACTCTGCATCATCTGGAACACACAACCTCTCACCCAACCAAAGAACTCCATCTTGGACACGAAATTCTGATAACTTGCCTTCTGAAACCTGCTGCAACATCTTCTGGATCTCTGAATCTGATCTCTGACCTTCCACAATCTTCTCTCTCAAAGACGGCTGCAGCCTCAACTGAGCTAAAGATGCCCCTAAACCTCGCAGTACCACCTCGATAGCTGCCTGGTCGATCTCTGCTGCCAACTCCCTTCGAGTAGTGATCAATCTCGATAAACTACTCTTCCGGCTAAGTCCATCAGCCACCACATTCGCCTTGCCCGGATGATACTTGATATCAGGACGAATGTCTTCCAATACCTCCAACCACCTTCTCTGCCTAAGATTCAAATCCCTCTGCTGATAAATATACTTCAGGCTCTTGTGGTCAGTGTACATATTGACCTTCTCACCATAAACATAATGCATCCATAGCTTCAAGGCATAAATGATAGCTGCTAGCTCCAAATCATGCGTCGGATAATTCTTCTCATGCGGACGCAACTGCCTCGAACCATAAGCAATGACCTTGCCTTCCTGCATCAAGACACAACCCAAACCTCTGAGAGATGCATCACTGAAGATATCATAATTCTTCCCAGCTTGCGGCAATGCCAATATAGGTGCGGTAGTCAACCTTTCCTTTAACTCAAGGAAACTCTCTTCGCACTTATCGGTCCATACAAATGCCACATTCTTCCGGGTCAAACCTGTCATCGGAACTGCAATCTGAGAATACCCCTGAATAAATCTCCTGTAGTACCCAGCTAATCCCAAGAAGCTTCTGACTTCCTTCACTGACGTCGGCCTGGGCCAATCCTTCACTGCTGCAACTTTCTGAGGATCAGTAGCCACTCCCTCCTTAGAAAGAATATGGCCAAGGAAAGCTACCTCAGACTTCCAGAATTCACACTTCGACAATTTGGCATACAAATTGTGCTCCTGCAACGTCTGTAACACCGCTGTCATGTGCGTCGAATGATCCTCTTCCGACTTCGAATATACCAAGATATCATCAATGAAGACCACTACGAAGGAATCAATGAACGGTCTCAACACCCGATTCATCATATCCATGAATACTGCTGGCGCATTCGTCAACCCGAATGGCATCACCAAAAACTCATACAGCCCATGACGAGTTCTGAACGCTGTCTTACTCACATCTTCCTCCTTGACTCGCACCTGATGATACCCTGACCTCAGATCAATCTTCGAAAACACCGCTGCTCCTCGAAGCCTGTCGAACAAATCATCAATCCGCGGCAGTGGGTACTTGTTCTGAATAGTCACCCTATTCAACTCCCGATAGTCAATGCACATCCTCATCGACCCATCCTTCTTCTTGACCAACAACACTGGCGCTCCCCACGGCGAAGAACTTGGTCTGATAAGCCCTTTGCTCAAAAGCTCCTCAATCTGCTTCTTCACTTCATCTTGCTCTACAGGTGCCATCCTGTACGGAGCCTTGGAAATCGGCGCACTTCCCGGCTGAACATTGATGCAAAACTCTACATCTCTCTGTGGCGGTAATCCTGGAAAGTCATCCAAGAACACCTGAGGAAAATTTCGAACAACCGGAATGCCCTTGACTACATCCGAAATAACTACCTTAGATACCATTGCAGCCACCTTCGGGATCTTCTTCTTCCCTTGGAAAGTTACTGCAGGTCCACCTGGTGCTTTCAC
Organism: Hemerocallis citrina; assembly: GCA_017893485.1. NCBI lineage: Eukaryota > Viridiplantae > Streptophyta > Magnoliopsida > Asparagales > Asphodelaceae > Hemerocallis > Hemerocallis citrina. Next base: position 125,315,383 of record CM030363.1, on the reverse strand, counting down.
CAACACCTCCTTCTGCTTGCAATCAATTGTGGCATCATATATAGCCATCCAATCGATGCCTACGATGACATCCACTCTCAACACTTGTAGCTCGATCAAGTCGATGCCGAACATCCTTCCACCAATCTCGATATCACAGCCCTCGTAATATCGATCCGCTACCAGCTCTTCACCTGACGGCGTTGCCACCGACAAAACCCTGCCTGGAAATAACTTAGGTTCCAAACCTAAGATCTTTGCAAAAATTGGCGATACAAATGTATGCGATGAACCAGTGTCAAACAAAACCTTTGCTTTAATTCCACTTATTAAAACAACTCCTGTTACAATAAGAATGATACTCAATCTTAAATTGTTCTGAAATAAAAGTTTTATTCATTACACTGATTCAAAAATGAAAGAAATCAAAATTCCTGCATACCCTGTATTACATCTTCCGAGTTTCTCGCATCCTCCTCGGTCAATGCAAACACTCGCCCTTGCCTCTTCGGGAATTTGCTTCCACCCGAACCATCTTCCTTCAATTTTGGACAACGGAGCTTGGAATGTCCAGTCTACCCACACTGAGAACAGATATGCTCTGCCAACTTCGGACATGCTGACCTGTAATGCCCTACCTCCTTGCAGTAGTAATAGGTCACCCCCTGAGCTGCAGGTGCCTTCTGCACCGATCCACTGAACTTTGCCTGCTTCGCGGGAATCCCTTCCCACTCTGGCCTGGTGCTGGCCTCTTGTTCCGGTTCCATGAATCCTACTTCTTCTGAAATAGGTCCATATCCTCCTCAGTCATCGCTGCTCTTCTGACCAGCTTGTCAAATCTCCTGATACCCAACGAAACCATCCTTGACCTCAAGTTCGGCCTCAAGCCCTGCTCAAACTTTTTGGCCTTCTTCGCTTCATCCACGACCAGCTCTGGTGCATACCTCGAAAGTTGAGCAAACTTCGTCTCATACTCCCGAATAGTCATGCTGCCCTGCTGAAGGTTCATGAACTCGATCGCCTTCTTCTCTTGAACATCCAGAGGAAAGAAGCGATCTCTGAACTCCTCCAGAAAAGCTTTCCATGTCAACTGCTGATCTCCCAAATTCCTCTTCAGTGACTCCCACCAGACACCAGCATCTTTCTCAAGCTGCATCGAAGCTAACTTCACCTTGCTAGCTTCCGGAGTCTCTGACACATCGAAGATTGTCTGCATCTTCCTAATCCAATCATCTGCTGCTGTTGGATCAGCTTGCCCCTCAAAGACTGGCGGCCTCATCCTCTTAAAGGATTCAATCTGCTTGATGGGGTCGGCATTCACCAATCCATGTCCAGCTCCATGATTGGGCGGCGGATTCTGCTGCTGCTGAGCTTGCTGCTGTTGCGCCACGTTGAATGCCATCAACGTATTCAGTGTTTGATACACTTTGGCGAATTCAGCCTCCATGTCAATTCTCGTTCCACGAGAACTACCTGATCCATCCTCATTGTTGCCACCATTTCTGCCTCTGGGTGCAACCATTTTGAATACTGCAAAACGAGGGTAAGATTAGAGTAACACACACAATTCAAACTCATATCAATGCCCTATGGCAAGATCATAACCATAACTCAAATCATAATTTCAAACCAAACATCATATTTTAACTCTATGTGATACTCACACTCTGATGTCCACACCTAGGTACTCACTCTCTAGTGTCCACACCTAGGTTGGTTTTCTTACTATGTTTATTATTACCATTGAAGCAGAGCTCAGATACCAATCTCTGTAGCGCCCCGAATTTCTAGATGAATAACATAGAAAATACGTGGCACATTCCCAGTGATCCACTTCAATATAACAATAAACACAACCAAACACCACTAAAATTTTCAACATTTATTACAACAAAACTTTTACAAATCACAGCGGAAGACTAAACAACTCAAAATTAATTCAACAGGTCTTTACAAATTTACACTGAACACTTAATAATCCACTTATCCCAAAAGCTAACTCAAGCATCCAATCTCCAACTCTAAGCAATAACCTGCAACATGTGAGGCTAGAGTTGAACCCTAACCCCCAAACTAAAGGGGTCAGCCATAACTGGTGTGAGTGGCATAAAAATCAAACAACAATATAAATGAACTTAAATCATAGTATCCAACCAATAATAACCAAAGGTGTAAAGTGTGAAATAGCAAGAAATGTAAACAACAAGTGATATCCAAAACCAAAAGTCAAGTGTGGGAAAGCAGGAAATCCAAATGCAGAAAAATGAGTCAAGAAAACATGATGACTAAATGCTGACAACGATGACTACTAAGAGATGAAGATAAACTATGATAATTTGCCCATGCTTGATCATTCAGGAGATAGATCCCACATCTCAGGTATTTTCCCTGGATAATTCAGGAGGTCTTCCCACATCTAAACATAGTCTCATCATCACAAGAATACCACAAAAGCGTCGCCTCGACCCTGATAATTCAGGAGTTCAATCCCACATCTCAAGATAATCACTTGGATAATTCAGGAGATATACCTCACATCTCAGGTTAACTACCTGGATAATTCAGGAGATAAATCCCACATCTCAAGTTAACTACTTGGATAATTCAGGAGATTAAGTCTCACATCTAAAGCCTTACTGAGGTGCATAACTCATGTTCCCATTCGTCATGACACTACTAATGCCTGTCCTTATTAATTTGGGTTACTGAACAAATCTCCTAGAGTAGTGTACCCTACCGGACTGAAAATCTGAATAACTGAAAATTTGCCTCAATGGGCCTCAACAAATAACTCAACAAATATCTCAACACCGGTATACTAGGGTTACGTACCTCTAGAGACTCAAAAACAAATATCTGAACAAATTCCCACTAGCCAAGTGGCTCAACTGAATATCTCAAAATCATATTCTTAAAGAATATCTCAAAAACAAATTACTGAACTGAATAACTTAAATTCCAATACTGAACTGAATATCCAACAATCAAATACGAAGATCCTTCAGGACCAGTCGACTTATGCTGAGGTAAGTCGACTGTCCAGAGGACAATTTTCCAACATTTTACAAAAATAAACTAAGGCATAATCAGTCGTCTGGGAAGTCATCAGTCGACTGCCCCGAGACACATACAAATAATTCTCATCAAAATATTCTAAGTATATAAGTCGACTGATAAGTTCACAGGTCGACTGTCCCGAAGGGACTGAACAAAGTTTACAATCAGCAGACCAGTCGACTGACAATAGTCTAGGTCGACTGTCCCGAACAATTCTCAAAAGACTAAAGATAATCAGTAGCGTCGTACCAGTCGACTGAACAGTAGGCCAGTCGACTGTCGGCCTACAGTTTTCAAAAATAGATCTGGATACAAAATCAAACTGAAGATTTCTAAAGAATCATGGTTCATTGTTTATCAAACAATAGTTCATACACAAGCCATTGATAACTCTCAAATAATCTCCAATACGATGACATTACTCATCAATCAAATCCTCAAATCTCAACTTCTCAAGATCTAAATTACTAATCTTCCATTAGGGTTTCTCAACAAAATTCCTTCTTCAGCTCATAGTCAAATCTGATTTAAAAGTCATAAGATCTGGATGTTTACCATCCGATCACAACCTAGTCAATTCTTAACATGCTTTCCAATAATACGATTCCATAGATCAATATTTCCTCAACAAATCTTGATAGTTTCTCAAACATGGTCCAAATATCAACAAGTGTTCTCATCATCCATATCAAAATAAAAGATCCATACCTTACATACAACGAGACTAACAAAATAATAGCATAACGATCACAAACAAGCGTAACAAAAGATTCTACGTCATTCATCAATCAAAACAAACAAAACAAGACAAAACAAAACAAACCAACTGACCTTGTTTTGAAGAAAAATCCACAAAAGTGCTCTCCTTCTTGCTAGATCCAAAATCCTCTTCTTGCTCCTCAAAACAATTCTCAAAAATCTGTATATTGTAAATGACGGCTGGAGAAAAGAAATCCCTTATATATGCCGGATTAATATTAGGGTTTAACCCACACTTTGCAAAATAATCCTTTCAAAAATGCAACATTATATCCATAGGTTTACTCTTGAAAATTCAATCAAATATCATTTAAATTAGGATCTAATAGAAAATATACGTCCAAACTTCAACCAATACTGATCGGAATGTCCCGAAAATATAATTTTCTTTTTAACCCTTAAAAATGTCAATTTTGCAAATAAGACCTTCTTTTCTCAAAATTTGCAAATAGTACTAATTAATTTCAGAAAAATCTGGAAAAATACTACATAAATTCTAAATAATAAATAATGATTTTTCATAAGGAAATCTTAATTTTTCAAACTTCTACAAAGTCATTTGCACGTGTTTTGCACGTGTACGAAAGATAAATTTCTTAGAAAATATTAATTAAATCTCCAAAAATCATTTAAATTCATTTTCAAATAATTAAAATAATATTTGAAAATATGGGGTTCTACATATACACACCTACTTCATGTCAGTGTGAGGGGAATTTATATCAGATACATACATATACACACTACAATTCACTAGCAGATCTACTCCTAAGACTGCTCATGCTCTCAATTTTTCTACTGAAAATGTTGTTGATTATTGTTTGTTAATGTGTACAGGCCAATGGATCCTACACAACCATCTTCTTCGCATGGTGTTGGTGCTTCTTCTACGTCTTCATTTGGACCACGGGGACATCGGGTCCATTAGATCCTACAGTTCTGTTCCTGCAAGAAGACCACAGATCACAGGCCGTTTGGACCAGGGATGTGGAGAAGATGAGTTTCAGGATGCACAAGATCATGCCTATGATCAAGAACTGTATTGCTATGGAAAATTATTTGGTTAGCAGTGGTTTTAGCGGGATGTCAAAGCTGGCCAAAATAAAGTGTGATCACGCCTTGCTTACCGCACTGGTAGAGCGATGGAGGCCGGAGACACACACCTTTCACTTACCGTGCGGTGAGATGACGGTCACCCTACAAGATATAACGGTGATTTCGGGTCTTCCAATTGACGGGATAGCCGTCACCGGCAATTTAATGTTTAACAAGGTTGCACTGGCGCGAGATTATTTGGGCTTGGATGTGCCTGAAGAGAACCACGGCATATGGGTTGGGGAATCCATTAGACGTTCATTCCTAGACGATGAATTCACTAATCGAGTAGCAGAAGTGCCGACGGACATCGAAATCCAGAACTATACGCGGGCATACTTACTGTCGATGATTGGAGGGATTCTATTCCCTAACTCTTCAGGTGACGTAGTCCACCTCATGTACCTTCCATTGATAGCTGACCTGCAGACAGCCGGCAGGTATAGTTGGGGAAGTGCAGCTCTAGCCTCCCTTTACCGTGCACTCTGCAACTGTGCGATGGGGTCGATTCAAATGACCGGACCGATGTCCATCTTGCAAATTTGGTGTTGGGAAAGAATACATCTCGGCCGACCACGTGTGACTGTACTATCAGAGAGTTGGAGATTACTCCCGGATAATCCCGTCATGAGAGCTCCTCTCGGTGCCTACTGGGCGGGGAAGCGTACGTGGAGGGATAACCCACGTGGTGTCCTAACTTATTATAGGGACGAGCTAGATCAATTGAGGGAAGAGCTCGTCAATTGGACCCCGTACACGGATGATCGGCTGCAACGTCTACCACCTATTTGCACTGCTAATGCACAGTTGTGGTTGACCCTAGCTCCACTAGTGAATTTTTCAGTTATGGAGTTTTATTACCCCGGCCGTGTTCTTCGCCAATTCAATGCACAACAACCTGTTCCCGTGAACTCATTATACGATCGTAGACTACACAACATCACGGGCCAAGGTCGTTTACCGAACATGGATTGGGCTGATCACCACCGCGCTTATGTAGGAGCATGGAATGAGCGGAGGTATGAGTTGGTGGTCGAGGGTGTTGAACGTCCGTATGATGGATCAATGCACACAACTTATATGGTCCTGGTACCGTCGCATAACGAGACTTTATATTGCGCCAAAAACGGATTTCCTAGCGGGTATACAACAACCGATACCCGCGCCCCAGGTTGAACCACCACCGGCATTTTCATCTTCACAACCGATGTATCAACCAAAAGCTTCATCATACCGCATAATGGTAAATTAGTTTGTTTATTGAATTTCAATTGTTTCGATTAATTTAAATTATGCATCTTTACTTACAACATATATGGTTTACTATTACAGATCGAAAGCACATGGGACATGGCTAGAAAATGTGCAAATGTGTTGAAGAGCAATGCCAATAAGGCATGCAAAGAATTGGCACGAGACCTCCTGTACAATTGTCATACCTCTCTTGAAGAGGTTGGAGATGGTCCTCGTTTCAATGAACTAGTGCGGTCAACCGAGGGGCAACGCCAACATGACGGCCTACCGCTAGCCAAGCTACACCTCCACCACAACAAGCATTGGTATTGGGAAATCCATCACGTCATCGAAGATCCAAGTCCGTTCGTGACCCTCCACCAGCAAAGCTCATTGGCAAATCCGGAGATTGAAGAAGGAGAAGGTCACGAAGATGAAGGAGCTGGTCCATGTGGACCCCCAACGCAAGAACAACGGGAACGTAGGCGGAAAGTCTCGGCTCGGATGAGAAGAGCACCCCAACATTTCACATCGAGTTAATTTGAAGTAATATTTGTCGTTTTAATGATTTTTTTCGTAATACAACACGTTCATTAGTATGACACTTTATTCTTGCATTTTGAAGTCTGTGCATGTATTTTAAGTTTGTGCATGTTTATGCATGTTCTGTGCACGTTTAATTTTAATTTGAAGGTTTATGCATTTGAGTTTGTTTAATTTGAAGTTTGTGCAGGTTTGTGCAGGTTTGTGGGAGTATCAGCACATGTATGAGTTCACTCAACATTTCACATGTGAGTTTGTGCAGGTTTATCTCACAGAGTTTGTTTATTTTGGAAGTTATGTGAAACTGGTACAAATGCAGATGTATGAGTTGAGTTGAATTGAAATTAGATTTTGATGATGTTGATGTAATTGTGAATTGAGTTGAGTTTACTTGAGTTTACTTGAGTTTACTAAGTTGAGTTGAGTACATTTGATGTAAAGTGCATGTATCAGTCAAATTCTGTGAGATTGACTGAAATTCTGTGAAATTGAGTAAAGTTGATGTATCTGTGTAAGCTGAAATGAACCTCAACTGTGATGAATTCTGATCAACCCCAACTGTGATGTTTCGAAGTTGGTTTGAACTACTTGATTTCTATGGATATAGAGATTGCAATTTAGTGCAAATGTGATGAATCTGTCAAAATTGATGTATTTGTGCATTGTATGTGTCTGTGTAAGTGGAAGTGAACTATGATGTTGAATCTGATCATGCTTCAAGTTTTGTAAACTGAAATGTACCTGTTAAGGTTGATTTTGAACCAAAGCATGTCTGAAAAGTTTTTTAAAAAAAAAACAACTGATGCCGTTATTGCGAATAACGGCATCTTTATCCTGTAACGTTATTGACAATAACGGCAACTTTATATATGGAAAATTAGCCAATTTGTAGTTTGCTGCCAATTTCCTGTCTCCACAGTCGTTTTTGAGAGTAACGGCATAGACCAAAGATGCCGTTATTCTTAATAACGGCATCTTTACACTATGCCGTTATTCTTAAGAACGGCATCAGTTATACTCAAAATCTCCAGATTTGAGTGTTCTGCCAAATTCCTGTCTCCACAGTTGTTTTTGAGAATAACGGCATAGATCAAATATGCCGTTATTCTCAATAACGGCATCTTTAAACTATGCCGTTATTCTCAAGAACGGCATCAGTTATACTCAAAATCTCCAGATTTGAGTACTTTGCCAAACTTTCTGCCTCCACAGTCGTCTTTGAGAGTAACGGCATGCAGCAAAGATGTCGTTATTCTTAATAACGGCATCTGTTAAATGTACTAGTTGTGCATGTTTCTATGCAGATTTTGTCCTGTTTTATTGTAAACAACAAATATAACTATGTCCACCATTGATTAAAAACGCAAATCTCATTCCAAATAATTCAAACGTAAATTACTCAACATTAACAAACAACACTAACGCTTACAAAGGAAAACATGTAACTAACATATAATAACTAATAAAATATTCAAGTGTGGGTAGATTGTGAAGTCCCCACACTTTGTACATTCTTACAACTGCGTCTATTATGTCCGCTCACACCACATTTTGAACATACTTTTCCACTACTCCCACCTTCTCGAGCATCCATGTCATTGCGGATACGAGTACTCTTAGGCCTCCCCTTGACCCGACGAAGACTAGGATCAACAATTAGTACCGGTGCGCTTTGGGTAGGCCAATAAGATTCGTCTGGGAAAGGATTGAAAGATGGTGCCCACGTTTTTGCTAACGAATCTGTAGAGTAGAAAGGATCTATGTACGGTTGATAATCAAGCGCCCGGGAAGCACATGCCACTAACACATGAGAGCATGGAACGTGGAACAATTGAAATTTCCCACATGTACAAGTTCGGCCTTCTAGGTCCACCGTATGCCAATGCCCACCCTTTTGATATCCACCGTCCATTCTAATTCCCGTTTTCACCCCAAAGACACCATCGCGATTATTGAACATTATGGCCTCATGTAAATTTGATTTTTCACTCCGGACATCAATAAGATCCTGGATTCGGGGTGCCCATAGTTTACCTTCAGCGATAAGTGTTTGCGCGGCCTCACGGCGGTCGGTGAAATACATGTTCAGACGGAAAAATATCTGTTCTACAATTGCGGTGACAGGTAAGCTACGAACACCTTTTAGAACCGAGTTGAAAACTTCGGATAGATTTGTTGTCATAATACCATATCTACGCCCACCATCAGCAGTAAGTGCCCACTTCTCAATTGCTTTCTCCTTAACCCAATTAGCCGCATCAGCATTGCTAGCTTCAAGTTGTGCCATCTTTTCCTCGTACTTTCTCCACTGATTTTGACTAGCAATTACCTTTAATTTATTCATCAAAAATTTCGAACCAAATTTTTTATGAAAATTGCTAGCAAAATGCCGCATACAATACCGATGATATGCAAAAGGTTCCCTCCACGTGCCAAACTCATTTCTCATTGCTGATAAAATACCGGCATGTCGATCCGAAATGACGCAAAGACCTTCACGATCTGTCACATAGCACCGAATACAGTTCATGAACCATGTCCACGTTTCTATACTTTCACCTTCAACAAGTGCAAATGCAAACGGAAACAACCTCCCGTTTGCATCTGGTGAAACTGCAATCAATAAACAGCCTTTGTATTTTCCGTACAAGTGAGTACCGTCAACACTTATAACTGGTCTACATGATTTGAATCCTTCGATCGAAGGACCGAATGACCAAAAAATACCCTTAAATGTTTCTATACCCGGCCCGGTCGTAGTCTTCGCCCACTGTACAGCCGTACCCGGATTTGAAGCTTGAATTGCATTGAGTAGGTATGGTAATTTAGTGTACGCTGTTTCAAAAGAACCATATAGTTTCTCAATTGCTTTATGTTTTGCCTTCCAAGCTTTCCAATATGATATTGTGTATTCGAGCCTACCCTTCACCTGCCCAATTATGGCTCTTGGTGTTACTGAGAGTTGTTCCCTCAGAGTATCTATTATCAGCATCGATACAACCGTCGAGTCAATTTTGCTGTGATCCTGAGTCAATGTAGGATTCACACATGTGTGTACACCTTCAAGTTGTTTCACCACAAAATAATCACGACCTTTGGGAATAATTGCACGCAAGCGCCATGGACAACCAACTACATTTTGAAGTGATGGATTTTCTGCAATCTGCTCGGCTGAATGGTTGATGGGCGCGTATTTACATTTCACATGGTACAGACAACGATCTGATTTTACCGTCACGAATTCTCTGTGGTTCTTCACGGCATACATCTTTACTTGATGTTGTAGAGCATCTTTGGATGGAAATCTTTGACCTATGAAGAGTTCATCCAAGTTCATGTACGGTGGAAGACTGGCCATGTTCATGTACGGTGGCACGGGACATCCATTCGCTTGACTGCGCTCCACGCATAGCTGGACCTGTGTCCTGACTTGGCAACACGCGGGCATTGTTAACCGGCACATGAACATTGGCATCAACAACTGGAGCTTCAAGGGCGATCTCCTCATCATCATCCTCGAGACCGCGTACCTCATCTTCTTCCTCTTCTACCAAGTCGTTATTTACAACGGCGTTGTCAAAGTCTGTCAAAGCAATGCCAGCTACCAAAAAATTTTGTGGCAATGGGGTTGTATGTACCTGCTCGTATTCGGAGGAAACAGGTTCCGTTTGAGTTGTGCTAGTATCTCCAACAGTATTAGAAATCCTTGCGTGTGACTCTTCAGATGGTCTCAGAATCCTAGTTGGCCTTGGACCATCGATAACAACTCTTGTAGTATTTGGAAGCCTCGTTTGATCAATATATAACTCAACTATATTCCAACTACAACTTGGATGAAGTGTCCTAAGCAGGACAGACCTCAGAGAACTGTCACTGTCTATGGGTACCAACATGAAGTACTGCCCATCCCCTTTACCAGCAGAATAACGGGCTCTCAATCTCAGACTCATTTCACTTCTGTCCCAATTGGTTACTTCATATATCTTATTTGTTAATTCTGAGTAACCAAAATTGGGGGTAGCCCAAATAATTACAGGATCAACGTCACTATAAGAATATCCAATTTTTGGATCCTTAATTACTTCACACCCAAAATATAACCAAATAGGGATATCAAATTCCATACTTATGCATAAAAATTAAAACATATTCAAATCATTCACTACTCAAAATGTGATGAATCTTTGAAATAAAAATCAAACATAAGGTTAGTATGATAATACCTTTCAAATGATACCAAAAAAACCACCGGCAAAATATTCGTTGTTGAGGAAGACTGAAAATGAGAGTGGGAGTGAGGAGTTAGGATGTATGGAATTTTATAGGACTCAAATGGTTGAAAATTTTTGATTATGAGATCTAGGGTTTGTGGGTAAAAGGGGTGATGTGAGAGAGATGCGTTTTACGAATCAGAAGGGGAAGAAAAGGGGAGAAGAAAGGGGGTTACGATTATAGGAATTTGTGCAAAAAGTAAATAATTGATGCCGTTATTCTGAAAAACGGCATCAGTACAAACGATGCCGTTCTCCAGAATAACGTCATCAGTTCTTTTTTTTTCTTCTTTCCATTCTCGAGTCAATGTTGATACAATAGAGATCTATACTAAAAATAACCAATGCCGTTATTGGGGATAACGGCAAGTAAATTTTTTCAGATGCAGATGCCGTTATTGGGAATAACGACATACAATTAGCTGATGCCGTTTTTCTCAATAACGTTTGTTGCTGACGTGTCACAAACAAGGGCAAATCGCTAAATGTTTTCGAAACAAGGGTAGGTCGCTAATTATTTTCAAAAACAAGGGCATTTTGGCAAAATTTTCAGAATTGTCAGTCACAATGTCTGGAGATATCCTTGATCCACTATTTGATCCATGAGATTATGAACATCATCCACTCTTCCGCTCTTGCATGCAAAGGCCATTCAATAAAGAAGATATAAGTAACGATATATTCAGAGGTATCCCTTCATCTACCATTTGATCCATGAGATTATTAATATCATCCACTCTTACCGCTTTTGCAAAGGTCATCTATAAACTGTTATAGGAAACAATGCCAGGTTGCATTCCTTCCTCTTGCATTTGCTTGAACGCATGCATAGCCTCATCCATCTTTTGGCTTTTTCAACAACCACCAACGAGGCTGCAGTTTGGAAGGTTAAGACCCAAATCCTGATTTTTCATAAAAGTGAGTACCTTCTCTACCTCATTAAAGCTAGTCTTCAAGAGTATACATGCAGCAATGTGTTATATGTAATCAAGTCGGTTCCTTTTTTTTTTTATTATTATTATTATTTTTTTTATTTTTTTATTGTGACGGGAAAGCTTGGGCTCGAACTAGAGACCCTGGATTCGAGCCTCCACTCAATTCCTACACCACCTAATACAAATCACGACATTGCTTGTTAGTGGTTCCGAACCTTTTTCAACCATCAAATTGAATAGCTTGGCATGTGCAACAGCTCCCCCATGCTTTCAATGAGAATCTATTAGTGTACATGTTGAATGTAATAGCAGTTGGTGGAATACCAGAATCAATCATTTCTCTGAACAAATTGTAAGCCATGTACGTGACAACATCAAACTTACAGTCAATTATTTTTACGTCTGTGTTGTTCATTTTCTGGAGCAGCTCAAGTGCCTTGGCGTGTTTCCAACCATGGCAAAGCCCTTGATGAGAGTATTACAAGTGATGACATTAGGCAGCAACAGCATCATGTGTATTGTTCGTCTAGTTAATTAGAAGCATTCTTTGGAACACTTTGGCTGCTTCATCCACCATGCATGTTCTCAGAAGAAAGCCCCGGCCCTTTACAAGGGTGTTGATAGTAACTATCTGTTGCCACTCCATCCTCGTTTAAGCATCACATTCAGAAGAAGGAGAAGCCAAGATCCACATGATTCTTGCACATGCAATAGTTGAAGTTGATGAGAGGACAGTGTAGGTAACTGTTATAATTAGGGATGGGAAGGAATGAATTCTTATAAACTATTGAATGAATAAATTGAGTACAATATGTCTCCTAGGAGAGTAGGGAAGACTAAACAATTACATTATTCGATATGGGACGAAACCTGACATGTCCCGCTTCCCAAAAGAATACGGAATACGAGCACATGACAAAGCCCAGCGAATGATTTTCATCATTCATAAGCTGTAAGGATCGACTCAACAACACAACAGGAATATACAAAAAATATACAACCACGCATGCATGAAACAAATCTCATAATCAACAGAATTATTTGAAAACAATATATAATTATCAAATAAATATAAGATCTGGAACAAAAATAAAACTTTGGGACAACATATCCAATACAAGTTTAAGTAGCAACAAGGAATGAAAGAACTCAAAACATGGAATAAACTAAAGCATAAAATGATCTAGCCCAAGCTCAAAATACTTGGTCACTCACTCCGTCAGGTAGCTGATATCCAAAACCTGTGTATTTAACATTTGGAAGAAAATAGAGAAGCAAGAGATAAGATGTCCGTTATTGCAAGCTACGGGCCGCAAGTAGTATAAACAAAAGGGTACATGAACAAATACAAGAAGTATATAACAGGAAACTCGAATCAAGAACATACAACATATCATTGCAGGAATGCAACTAGTGATAGAGTCCAATGAAACTAGCAAGCAAGTAAACTGAGTCAAGTAACAGAATCATGTAACAAGTGAACATGTAATTTGTAACAGGTATCAAGTAGCATGCGAGACAGGTAAAAGGTGTGTACAGGTAAAATATGTTATTGTTTAATCATATCTAATGCACCACTCATGCGTCTCATATATATACCACATGGTTGTTGCATACAAATAAGTTACGTTTAGGCCTAGTGGTGGATTCTATAGGGCCGTGTACTTAGGCATCAAGTAACAAGCAAGAAGGTTCATGAATCCATAATAATATAGCTAGTTCATGAATCGAGTAATAACGGGTTCATGAATGCAATAATAATATAACAAGTTCATGAATCAAATAATAACGAATTCATGAATGCAATAATATTATAAAAAGTTCACGAATCAAGTACAGGTGGGAAATCCAAGCCCCCTTCCGAGTACACTTACCTATATTGTCCACTACTAAGTTCTTTCCCTTAAACCCCGACTTGTTACTCATTATTATTATTATCAAAATCGGCATGAAAGTGCACAAACAGAGCAAGTAAACATGATAGGAAATAGAAAACAAGTTTGGGCTGGGTAAAAAACATATTCGGATGTCAAAATAACTTATAACTACTAAGAAACAGTAAGAATTTCAATTCTTGACAACAGGACTTAGCTGCACCAAAACTGGAATTCTCGTTGCTACAAGAATACAAATCTGGATCTGTCATAAGTTCTAGAAACTTCCAGCGCATATACACATGATATATAAAAGTTACAGTAACTGGGTTCAAATCAACATTCTACACATATTTTATGTTCAACCAGAATTCTTAAAGTTATGTTTACATGCATGAATCAGGTCTGAAAGCTCATCAAATAAATCCCAAAAAATTAAGGGTGATTCCCTAGCATGTCTAGTCTCATCAAGATAAATTACATATTATTATATTACTGATAACATGTTCAAATTAAATTGCATGGCAGGGTGCTACAGTGAAATTGTGAATCAGGAAATTCAGACACAAACAGTACTAAAACAGCAATATCTCACAAACTATAACTCGGAATTTGATTCCTCCAAATGTTCTAAAAGCAAGACACATGGGGCTACAATTCATATTCAGAAACTATATCCCAATTCTGTTATTAACAGGGTCAAAATTATCAAGCAAGAACAGGACAGCAGCTTTCTCAGATTTCTTTTGCTTGAGATGTAACACGATTATTAACTACCATGGATCGAAGTTAATGTGTAATATAAATCAGGGCTTAAGATATCCAAACAGCACACTATGTCTATTCTCAACTCATAAAAAGGGAAACAAGATCAACATATTTATTATCCAACAAAACATCTATAAGTCATGGTGACTCATGCATTCATGTAATTAAATGACAAGATCTAGCTCATGTGTGTGAAATGAGTGTAATAACGAATGGTTGTGACCCTTACGATTATGGAATTGATAGAGACGAACAAATGAGTGGGACCTAAGATTATCAATGATAAACAAAAGGTGAGTCACAACTAAAATCTACTTGCGGTATTTCAAAAATGTGCTTGTACGGGAAAACAAAAGAATCGTACAAGTTACTTGCCTTACGAGATGATGATTCCGATGAAGATTAGAATAACGCGACTAGGATTCCGAGCATGTGCAAGTAACGAACAACACGTGCGACACGTGTTCAACCCACAACAGCGAATGAAAGCAACAACAGCAAAAGTGCGGCCTCGGTGGCAGCGTCGGGGACAGGCTCGACGGCATGAGCGGCGACGGCGGCGGGGAGATGGTGATCGGAGGTGGAGGTTCTGGAAGAGGTTGTCGCGGTGGTTTGCAGGCGAGCTCGACAAGGGCAGGATTGCGATGGGTGCAGGGTGTTCGGGGAGGTGCAGGCAAGGAGAGAATGGTGGTCGAGGCTCAAGGAGATGAAGGCAGGGTTTCGGGTGGTTGATTGTGGGAGGTAGCGGTGGTTGGGGTGATCAATGGAGACAGGGAGGAGAGTGGCTCGACGGGGGAGTTGAGGAGGGTGGTGATCGAAGGAGACAGGGAGATCCGAAGAGAGAGAGAGATCGGGATGAGAGAGAGGTTCCGGGAGAGAGATGAGCATGTGAGAGAGGGTGATGGCTAGGGTTGCATAGGAGAGAAGGGTTGGGTTTTGCTAGTGTTAGGGTTAACACTAGGGTTTTTATACTTAGGGTAATGGGCTTGGTTTATTGGGGTAGGGAAAACCATTAGGGGAAAAGTCAAATAATTAAACAATTGGGCTATAATATAAATAGTTAGAATTAGTCAAAGCACAATTTATCAATAATAAAAATAATTTAAGGCTAACAGGATAAATGTACATTAATTGGATTGGAATAAAATTTGAGTCGAAGCAATAATGAGTTTATTAAGAGAGAAAAATGAATCACAAGGTTCAGAATCGAACAACGAGGAATACAATGAATAAATATACAGGAGAAAAATACAAAAATGAGAACAGGGGTTACAATTCTACCCACCTAACAAGCAGAATTTCCTCATCGGAATTCATACAAGTGGTACATAGGGTTACCACGAAAGAAAACAAAACAAGGGAACTACTTGAACAGATGGGAGAACTTTTTCTGGATCTCCTCCTCCAGTTCCTAAGTCGACTCCCTCGGCGAGTGAGGATTCCAAGAAATCCGAACCAACTTGATAACCTTGTTCTTCAATACTTTCTCCCGCCTGTCCAAGATGGCAACTGGTGGGAATTCACAAGACAGATCCAACTGCATGGATAATTCTGAATAGTCGATCACATAGCTCTCGTCTCTGATGTACCTCCTGAGTTGGAAGACACGAAAGACATCATGCACCCCAAATAGAGTCGGCGGCATTGCGAGTCTATTGGCCACCTTGCCTACTCGCTCCACAATATCAAACAGCCCAATGAACCTGGGGCTTAGCTTGCCCCCACCACTAAACCGGATAACACCTCTCCACGGTAATACTTTAAGGAATACATGATCTCCCACTTCAAATTCCAAAGGCCTTCTATGAACATCTGCCCATTTCCTCTGCCTGTCCTGTGCTGCCTGTAGATGCTTCCTGATCTGAGCCACTGCATCGACAGTCCTTGTGATCAACTCTAGCCCTAACGGCTTCCTCTCACCAATGTCATCCCAGCACACTGGTGATCTACACTTCCGACCGTAACGTGCCTCGTACGGTGTAACCTTAAGACTTGCTTGGTAGCTGTTGTTGTATGAGAATTCTAGCAAGTGTAGGTGATCTTCCCAAGATCTTCCAAACTGCAGAACACAGGACCTCAACATGTCCTCCAATGTCTAAATAGGCCTTTCTGACTGCCCATCGGTCTGAGGATGAAAAGCTATGTTGTAGTTCAATTTGCTCCCAAGAATCTCCTGAATACTCTCCCTGAATCGAGACTTGAATCTCGTATCTCTGTCTGAAACAATACTGATAGGGAGCCCATGAAACCTGACAATCTCCTGCATGTACTTCTCTGTGAGACTCTCAGTAGACTGACCAACTCTGAAGGGAATGAAGTGGGCACTCTTCGTCAGCCTATCTACAACCACATAAATGGCATTGTGATCATTGGGAATCCTTGGAAAGGTAGTCACAAAAACCATCGTGATGTTCTCCTACTTACACTCTGGAATGGAAAGAGGTTGAAGGAGCCCGACAGTCATCTGATGTTCTGCCTTCACCTGCTGGTAGATCAAGCATTGCGAAACAAACCTTGCTACGGCCCTCTTCATACCATGCCACCAAAAATGCAGCTTCAGATCCCGATACATCTTAGTACTACCAGGATGAATAGAATATGCCGAGCGATGAGCCTCCTCGAGCAACTTCTGCCTGACTTCCCCCTTTGGAACGTATAGACGGGCCCCAAAGCGGAGAGATCACTCCTCATGAATAACCATATCAGTCCTGGAACCTGCCTCAACTTCAGCTCTGAACTTCTGTAATTGCTCATCATCAGCTTGTGCTTCTTTAATCTGCTCCACCAGAGACGACTGTAACTGAAGCATCATACAACTCCGGTCGATACCCGGCAAAATCCCTTCCAATTCCAACCTTCTCATCTGCTCAACAAGTTTCCTCTTCTTAGTTAGGACCATGACGACTGGTCTTCTGATCAAAGCATCCAGCACCAAGTTAATCTTGCTAGGGTGGTACTGCAAATTTATATCATAGTTCGCCATCAGTTCCAATAAGCGTCTCTGCCACATGTTTAGTTCCTTCTGAGTGAACAATGACTTAAGACTTTTGTGGTCAGTGAAGATCTCCACTCGGTTTCCAAGTAGGTAATGCCTCCAAAGCTTCAAGGCAGAGATCACTGCTGCTAGTTCCAAGTTATGAGTAGGATAGTTCTTCTCGTGCGACATCAATTGCCTAGATGCATAAGCAACGACTCGGCCCTTCTGCATCAACAGTGCACCTAGACCTCTGCCAGAAGCATTGCAGTGAATCACAAAAACACCTGAACCATCCGGAATAGTCAACACTGGTGCTGATGTTAGTCTGCTCTTCAGCTCTGCAAAAGCTTCACTGCAAGCCCCATCCCAAACAAATTTATGATCCTTCCCAGTTAGCTTAGTCAATGGCTCGGCAATCTTCGAGAAATCTTGGACAAATTTCCGATAATACCTTGCTAGTCGGAGAAAACTTCTCACTTCTGAAACTGACTTCGGCACCGGCCAATCCTTCACTGCAGCAATCTTGGACGGATCAACAAAAATTCCCTCACCTGATATAATATGCCCCAAAAATGTAACTCGGTTAAGCCAGAACTCGCACTTGCTGAGTTTCCCAAAGAGCTGATTCCCTCTCAGAGTTTGCAAGACCAATCTTAGATGTTCAGCATGCTCCTCCCGGTTCCGAAAATACACCAAGATATCATCAATAAAGACCACCACAAACTTGTCCAGGATACCATGTTCATCAAGCTCATGAACACTGCTGGTGCATTCGTGACTCCAAAGGGCATCACCAAGAACTCGTAATGCCCGTACCTTGTCTTGAAAGCAGTCTTCGGCACATCTGTCGCCTTCACCTTAACCTGATGATACCCTGAGCAAAGATCCAACTTCCAAAAGACTGCAGCACCACCCAATTGATCAAATAGGTCATCAATTCTGGTTAATTGATACCGATTCTTCACTTTAACACTGTTCTCCTCTCGGTAATCAATGCAAAGTCTGTGTCTTCCGTCCTTCTTATTGACGAACAAGATAGGAGCTCCCCATGGTGAAATGCTGGTCCTAATGAAACCCAAGTCTAACAACCCCTGGATCTGCACCTTCAGTTCTGCAAGCTCAACCAGTGCCATTCTGTAAGGACTCTTCGATATCGGCACCATATCCGGCTGAACTTTAATGCCAAACTCCACTTCTCGGTCTGGATGTAACCCGGGCAACTCCTCTGGAAACACATCTAGGAATTCCTGCACGACTAGAAGTGCAACCTCACAGCCTGCGTGCAACTCTATTGCACAAGTTTCCTTATCAACCACCTTCTTGAGACTTGGGGTGTCTCACCAGCATGACACTCAAACTCTGAATGGCCTGGAGTTCTGAACACAACTTTCTTTCCCTTGCAATCGATAATAGCATGGGACTCCCCGAACCAATCCATCCTAAGAATAACATCAAATCTAGAATCCCCAATCACAATCAGATCGAACTTGAAGTCTGCACCACCAATTACCATAGGGTTCTGCTTGCACTTCCTAGAATAAAGGACAACACCGCCACCTGTAGTGATATTCCAAGCTGCTGGCAAAATACTGTACTCCAACTGATGCTGATCCACCAAGCGGGAAGAGACGAAAGAATGGGTCGCCCCAGAATCAAATAAGACATGGGCAGGAAAAGGTTGAACTAGGATGATACCTAAGAGAGAGCCAAAAACAAGGGGAAGATGAATAATGAATGATGAATAAGGAGTAAAGAATAATGATGTGAGAAAGACTATATGAATGAATAATGCAGGAGAGAAATAAATAAAGCAAGGAAAATAATATAACAATAAAGCACAAAATACTTGCAACGACCTCTTCTGCAGTCTCAGCTTCCTCCACATTCAGGTTGTAGGCCTGACCTCTCCTCGGAGCAGCGACCCTCTGACCGACAATCTGATGCTGAAGGGGAAGCGGCGACCTGACCTGACCATGAGCTGGCGCGCCTGCGGGCGGCCCATACCCCCTCTGAGGGAAATCCAGAAGTGATTGGTCACTCGCACCACACTCAAAATATCGGCGATTGGCAATCCTCCAATCCCTATGCATGTGCCACGGTACCTGGTAGAAATCACAGAACCCTTCTCTCCGTGGAGTGGTAGGAGGGTAGGGAGCTGCCCTGATAGGAGGGGCCAGGCGCTGGCCTTCGAATCGGCCCTCTAGTGGGCCTAACAGCAGCGGCAGGGTATTGTGTAACCCGCTGAGGAGGAGCCCCCGAGCTCGAGTCTGCTCCTTTGCTCGGGCCGCCTCCAAGGCATCAGCATATGTACGGAGGTGGGGGGCAGCCAAATGCATCTGAATCCCATGATCAAGTCCCAAAAGAAACCTCAGTGCTCGGTCCTCCTCATTCGCCACCAAGGTGGTACTGAAACGACTGAGCATGGTGAATTCCACAGCATACTCATCTACGTATTTAGTGCCCTGTGCCAAGAAAATTTTCATGTTACGGTACCACATGTATAATATGTAATAGAATTCAAAACACCAGCACTAACCGACCAACCTGCTTCAAGGCGAGAAATTGCTGCTCCATTTCCACCCTGGTGATGTTGGGGAAAAACTTCTCCAAAAGGCTCTGGGTGAAGATGGCCCAAGCAATAGGCCTGCTCAAGTCTCTCGGACTCGACCCTCCACCAGATGTAGGCAAGGTCCATCAACTGGATGCTCACAACATCCACTCGGTCCACATCAGTGACCCTAGCTGCTTGCAGTAACTGCTCTGTCCGGATTAGCCATTGTTCAGCCTCCAGTGGCGTCTCGGTGCCTGAGAACTTGTTGGGATGAAGCCATATAAAGTCTGCAACAGTACTAGGATGAGGGGCAAGAGCTGCCTGAGCGGGCACAACGGGAGTCGGTACAACAATGTTCCGATTGGGAGCCTCTAACGCGGCCCTCACCTGTTCACTGTGCTCTTGCTGCATTTGGACTATCTGCCGCAACACCTGCGTAACAGCCGCAATCTCTGGCTTTTCATCCTAGGAACAGGGAAGTAGATGGATTTCAGTGGGCCAAGGTCTGCACAAAACCCAAAACAACTAGTATCCAGATCAAGTTGATTATCAATTGTTCATGTAATTGCATGGCCTGTTATTATTGAATTAATCCTGGCTAAGTCAAGACTGACTAACATATTAGTCAAGCTAATACAATAGCCAAACCGGGCTCTGATACCTCTAAAACCCTGTCATGCCCTGCTTCCCAAAAGAATACGGAATACGAGCACGTGACAAAGCCTAGCGAATAATTTTCATCATTCATAAGCTGTAAGGATCGACTCAACAACACAACAAGAATATACAAGAAATATACAACTACACATGCATGAAACAAATCTCATAATCAACAGAATTATTTGAAAACAATATATAAACCTCAAATAAATAAAAGATCTGGAACAAAAATAAAACTTTGGGACAACATGTCCAATACAAGTTTAAGTAGCAACAAGGAATGAATGAACTCAAAATATGGAATAAACTAAAGCATAAAATGATTCAGCCCAAGCACAAAATACTTGGTCACTCACTCCGTCAGGTAGCTGATCTCCAAAACCTGTGTATTTAACATTTGGAAGAAAAAAGAGAAGCAAGAGACAAGATGCCCGTTAGTGCAAGCTATGGGCCACAAGTAGTACAAGCAAAAGGGTACAGGAACAAATACAAGAAGTATAGAATATGGATCTGGAATCAAGAACATACAACATATCATGGCAGGAATGCAACTAGTGATAGAGTCCAATGAAACTAACAAGAAAGTAAACTGAGTCAAGTAACAGAATCATGTAATAAGTGAACATGTAATTTGTAATAGGTATCAAGTAGCATGCGAGACAGGTAACATGTGTGTACAGGTAAAACATGTTATTCTTAAGTCTATTGTTTAATCCTATCTAATGTACTACTCATGCGTCCCATATATATACCACATGGTTGATGCATACAAACAAGATAGGTTTAGGCTTAGTGGTGGATTCTATAGGGCCGTGTACTCAGGATTCAAGTAACAAGCAAGCAGGTTCATGAATCCATAAAAATATAACTAGTTCATGAATCGAGTAATAACGGGTTCATGAATGCAATAATAATTTAACAAGTTCATGAATCAAGTAATAACGAGTTCTTGAATTCAATAATAATATAACAAGTTCATGAATCAAGTACAGGTGGGAAACCCGGGCCCCCTTCTGAGTACACTTACCTATTAAGGTCTTTCCCTTAAACCCCATCTTGTTACTCATTATTACTATTATCAAACCGACATGAAAGTGCACAAACAGAGCAAGTAAACATGATAGGAAACAGGAAACAAGTTCTGGCTGGGTAGAAAACACATTCGGATGTCAAAATAACTTATAACTATCAGAAACAACAAGAATTTCAATTCTGAACAGCTGGACGTAGCTGCACCAAAACTGGAATTTCTGTTGCTACAAGAATACAAATCTGGATCCGTCAGAAGTTTTAGAAACTAGACACTCTGCCGGTTCCATCTTATATACACACGATATATAAAAGTTACAGCAACTAGATTCAAATCAACATTCTACACATATTTTGTGTTCATCAAAAATTCTTAAAGCTATGTTTACATACTTGAATCAGGTCTGAAATCTCATCAAATAAATCCAGAAAAATTAAGGGCAATTCCCAAGCATGTCTAGTCCCAACAAGATAAATATCATATTATTATATTACTGATAACATGTTCAAATTAAATTGCAAGGCAGGGTGATACACTGAAATTGTGAATCTTGAAATCCAGACCCAGCAGTACTAAAATAGCAATATCTCACAAGGATTGAGGCGATAGCTTCATCGTTGACTGGAATCGAAATATCTGTAAGATCTGGGTCACAATTTGGTATAATCAGAATTTAAAAAGCCCTATTTAAGTAATAGGACCTTTCACAGAGACCAAGGCTAGAACCTCCACCAGCTTCCAGCCCATGACTTTTCTTCCCTTCGCGTAGCTCAGGCGATGGAATCCGTCCCTTCAAGTCAAGAATTGGGGCCTCACAATCACTTGAAATTTGATTCTGTTAGATGTTCTGAAAGCTAGACACATAGGCTACAATTCATATTCAGAAACTAATTCAAAATTCTGTAGTTAAAAGGGTCAAAATTATCATGCAAGGCCAGGATAGCAGCTTTCTCAGATTTCTTTTGCAAGAGATGTAACACAATTATTAACTACCAAGGATCTAAGTTAATGTGTAGTACAAATCAGGGCTTAAGGTATCCAAACAGCACACCATGTCTATTCCCAACTCATAAAAAGGGAAACAAGGTCAACTTATTCATCATCCAACTAAACATATATAAGTTATGGTGATTCATGCATTCATGTAGTTAAATGATTAGATCTAGCTCATGTGTGTGAAATGAGTGTAATAACGAATGGTTGTGACCCTTACGATTATGGAATTGATAGAGACGAACAAACGAGTAGGACTAAGATTATCAGTGATAAACGAAAGGTGAGTCACAACTAAAATCTACTTGCGGTATTTCAAAAAGGTGCTTGTACAGTAAAACAAAAAAATCGTACAAGTTACTTGCCTTACGAGATGACGATTTCGATGAAGATTTGAATAACGGGACTAGGATCCTGGAGCACGTGCGAGTAACGAACAACACGTGCGACACGTGTTCAACCCACAACAGCGAATGACAGCAACAACCGCAAAAGTGCGGCCTCGGCGGTGGCATCAGGGACAGGCTCGACGACATGAGCGGCAACGGCGGCGAGATGGTGATCGGAGGTGGAGGTTCGGGAAGAGGTTGTCGAGGTGGTTTGCAGGCGAGCTCGATGAGGGAAGGGTTGCGATGGGTGCAGGGTGTTCGGGGAGGTGCAGGCGAGGAGAGAATGGTGGTCGAGGCTCGAGGAGATTAAGGTAGGGTTTCGGGTGGTCGATGGTGGGAGGTTGCGGTGGCTGGGGTGATCGATGGAGACAGCGAGGGTAGTGGCTCGATGGGGGGTTGAGGAGGGTGGTGGTCGAAGGAGATTGGGAGAATAGAAGAGAGAGAGAGAGAGAGAGATGAGAGAGAAGTGGCGGAAGAGAGATGAGCGGGTGAGAGAGGGTGACGGCTAGGGTTGCACAGGAGAGAAGGGTTAGGTTTTGCTAGTGTTAGGGTTAACACTAGGGTTTTTATACTTAGGGTAATGTGTTTGGTTTATTGGGGTAGGGAAAACCATTAGGGAAAAAGTCAAATAATTAAATAATTAGGCTATAAAATAGATAGTTAGAATTAGTCAAAACACAATTTATTATTACTAAAAATAATTCCGGTTGACAGGAGAAATTTAAATTAATTGGATTGGAACAAATTTCGAGTCGAAGCAATAATGAATTTATTAAGAGAGAAAAACCAATCACAAGGTTCAGAATCGAAACGAGGAATACAATGAATAAATATACAGGAGAAAAATACAAAAATGGGAACAGGGGTTACAAAACTAATCTCTCTGCCAGAGATGACAAACTGTGATGCAGGAACGGCACTCAGGTAGATGGCGCAGCGAAGGCGCTCGATGGCGCATGTGTTGGGATCTCACCCCGGACATGAGAATAGTAGTAGTAGTAGTTGTTGTAGTTGAAGGAAGTAGTGGTCACACACTGTTGGGATCCCCATATCCCGATGTTACGCCCCAATTTTTTTTATTTATTTATTTTTTAAAACTATTTCCTTTTTAAATGATTTCTTACTTAAACTATTCCTTACTTACACTATTTCTTACTCAGAATAATCTTCATAAATTTCAATTAAAATTTCGGCAGTCTCCCCTGAAATATTAGCCATTTCACAGAATTTTCTTACAGAATTATGCTAACAGTTACATATAACACAACACAGGCAATATATATCAATCATCCTCAGGCCAATCCAAGAAGCAACACACAGGAAATATATATATAAGGTTCTGGGGGTATATCTCATCATAATATGCAAGATATAAAATAAAAGCCAAAAATTCGTTTGAAAACATAAAGGGTTTTTAGAAAATCTTTGAGAAACCTTTCAAAAGCAAATCCAAACAACCCAATACTCCACAACGAGGCGAGTATGGGTTTTGCTTACTTCATCACATCACTATATATCATCATCTCATACAATAACATACATGGTCTCCCAAAATACAAAATATTACACAAATGTTATCATTTACCCCATTTCCACATGACTTAGGATAATGAAAGTATATAATAGATACATATATCACCAACTCTACGACGAGGAAAGTATAACTACAAAACTAAGTACTACTAAGGTATCTCATCTCGCTGATAACCAAAACCTGTACAAAGAGTCAAGGATGTCCACCCAAAGGGAGGGACTCCTCTGACCCCAAAAACAACAGGGGTCAGCCAAAACTGGTGTGAGTATAATCTATACGGTTAGTTACTAAAATAATTAATATGATAGAAAATTTAAAGAACTTACTATCATGATGATATTTAAATATTACCTGAGATTTAACCTGAAAATATAATAAAAGAAAACTGGATATTGCACAAGAAGTAACTTTCTAGTTTCCAACCAATCTATCATATCAACATCCACTCAATCTACTTGGAAATTATGCCTCGATAGGTAGTTCCTCGACACAATTTCAAGGCATACCAAGATCAAATTATATTTTGTTTTTACTTTAATATTCCTTCTCATCTTATACTATATTCATTTCCATTTTCATCTCATAACACCTTATAAGACATTAACATTCATTCAGTCTTATACTATATTCACATTCATTTTCATCTCATAACATCACAGACATTTAATATAACATTATATTCATTCGTATTTGATGACATATCATATATAATACATTAATATTCATTCTCCTTTTATATTACAGTTTACATTCCTTTTTATTCTTATTTCATCATACCGCTGATGTAAATTCTCATTCTCATTTTATCATATACTTCGCTTTATATATCACTCTTATCTCATCATACAACTTACTTTACTTCTCATTCTTATTAGATAATATATTTTACTTTCATATTCATTCACATCTCATATTACAACTCACTTTAACTTTCATTCTCATCTCATAATATAACTATCATATCAACACCCCACCGATCCACCTTGGAGCTTTGCCTAGGCAGGTAGTTCCTACAATTTCCACCGAAATTATCCGGCGAGTAGTTCCTTGACACAATTCCAAGGCGTACCAAGCTAATATTATAATTTGTTTTTATTTTAACAACCATCCTCATCACATAATACCACTTACTTTTATTTTTCATCACATAATACACCTTATTTTACTTTTCATTCTCATAATACATCTTACTTTACATTTCATTCACATAATACATCTCACATTTTCAATACTTTTTATTTTCATTCACATAACTCAATTTCTTTACTTATCATATTTATTCACATACTCATAACACATTTTCTTTACTTATAATATTCATTCACATACTCATAACACATTTTCTTTACTTATCATTTTCATTCACACAACATTCATTCACACAACACAATTTCTTTATTTTTCATTCTCATTTCATAACACATTTGCTCTACTTTTCATGCTCATTCACATAACCCATTTTCTTTACTTTTCCATTCTCATTTCGATCCATACACTTTCTTTACTTTCTCATTCTCATTTCATATCATACATTTTCTTTACTTTCTCATTCTCATTTCATATCATACCCATTTTATTAATTTGTCGATCAGTGCCCCACATCATCCCAAATACTGAAGCCGCTAGTCCAGTAAACACGCGGACCACTGCCCACTAAGGGTTATGCGTCCGAGGCTATGTCTTCCGCCCAGCCTATGCCAGCGAGGCAATACACCGCACCCCAAGTAGAACTTGGGTAATATACACCGCACCCCAAACATAGTTTGGGTAATAAACACCACACCCCAGCCGGTTCTTGGGTATAAAGAGGTCTAGCCAAAACCCCCATGATTTTTGTAGGCACTGGTAAATAAAATTTAACTTTTATAATCATTTTCATCTCATCATACGTCTTGCTTACTTTTCATTCTCATTGTACACTTTCTTTACTTTACTTTTTCATTCTGAAGATACAAATTACTTTTTTAATACTCTTGCGCATAATACAACTTACTTTAATATTCATACTCATTTCATATTACAACTTACTTTAATGTTCACCCCAAGCCAATAACTTGGGTAATATACAATTTCCTTTACTTTTTGTTTCTTTTCTTTTCTTCATACTTAACTCATCTCGCCGATATAATTTTGTAAGTATAGCCATGTAATTCCAACAATATAAACGTATATCACTCCATTAATTTCATATAAATATACGAGCCATTTATATCATGCAAATAAATGCACAACTCCATCCATATACAATAATTAGATAATTCCAACCATATGGTTATTTAACTATATTTATATCTCATATTTATAAGCATACCTTGGACCATATAGGTATTGTCACATATGTATATATACATATATATCTCCAGTAATATATTCATATATCTCTTTATTATGTAAGATACACAACTCCATATTTATAAATATAGTTTTGTCAACATTTAGTTCGTATTAGTACTATAATATTAGTAGACAAAATCTTATCAGTCATATCTTTAATATCACCCATAAATATAAATGACTTCGATAGTGCTATCGGTAATAAAATTACCAAGATCCACTAGTTATATCTTAACATCATTATCTCCACATATATATATACTAGGTTTGCCCGTTGACACGTGCCTGCGGCACGTCTTCAGTACGGTGCATCTTATTTGATCATATAAAATAGTTTTGAATGTCCAGCAAATTAATTGAAGTAGCAAACATAGAGCAAAATACATATTATATGATTTTTTTTAAATTATTTTTAAAGTTTTTAAATTTTTAGTTTTTCTAATTTTTAAATTTTTTTAATTTTTTTAAAAAAAATTTTTTTTCTTAATTTTTTGAATAGAGAAGGGAAGGAGAGAGAGAGAGAAATAAAAATTACATAAATATAGGAGTTGTTTGGATGGAGGATTTGAATTTGAGTTTTGGAGGAAAACTTTTGGAGGGAAAATATATTTTGTACGGTTAGATCTGGACCTTTAATTTTTGGAAATTGAAGGAGAGCCACTTGATAGCTTTCTTTGTGTTTTATTATATAGATATATATTCGTTCATTCTGTAAATATAGACATATTTATATTTTCTCCTTTCAGTGCCCAGGCAACTGACCTCCTCGTGCAACACAGGGATCTCTGTGCCTCCCCCGTATATTTAATCCCGCTAACCCACCATTTCACCCAGATCCAGGTGTCCTAAAAAAATCTACCATTAGTGGGCTGGATTGAAAATAGGGTTGTGCGCATGTCCAACCAAGACTAAAGTCGATAGCCTAGTCAAAACTCCTTCCAAGTAAAACTTGAGTAAACACACAGATCACTGCCACATAGGTCTTACGTATCCAAGGCTACGTCTTCCTCTTGAACCTATACCAGCGAGGGAAAAACTCCTAAGTATAACTTGGGTATAAAACTCCTCCCAAGTATAACTTGGGTATCTTCTCTTAAATGTAAATTAGGGCGTATATATAACTCCTGTTCCCGAGTATATCCCGGGCCTATGGGCTCTGTCCCAAACCCCTCGGAGATTGTGCGGCACTGCAATATTAAAATATCTCCTTTATATCTACGTATATAAATATATCACAAGGCATATACATATGTATTGCCATTGCTCCTTACATGATTATCATAAATGTCCATATAGTTGTGTACACATATTCCATACACGTTCGTATATAAATCTCCATATAGTCTTATACACATATTATTTCTTTTATCATATTATCACATCATAAGATCACATATCATACATACACGCTTCATTTATCTCATCATCTCATCATATATACATAATCACCTTTGTTTGCATATCTTACATACACATTAAACACATCATATTACCATATATAAATTCAATTATCACCACCTACCATACATACACCAAATCATTTATCACATCATATTGTCATATATAATTCCAGTTTATCCCCTGCATATCATACATATACCATGCCATTTAACACATCATCATATCATATATATAATTTCTATATATCACCCGCATATCCTACGTACACCATGCCCTAAATCACTTCATATTACCATATATAAACCCAATATGTCACTAATAGCACCAAAGTTTCAAAATCATTCAAAGACCCACATATGCACAATTTCAAGTATCAAAATTTCGTATTTTCCATAAATTCATTACCCGGCCTTAACTTTCACATTTCACATGGAATAGGTCTAAAATTTTACCACAACATAAAGTATAGCTAGCATAATCATACTCACTTGTCAAAATATGGAACCTTCGTATACAGCTCCTCCGCTACACGTCCGAGGTCGCTACCACCGCCTATGACCAAGTTTGAATATTAATTGGTGTTAAAAACTCCCAAACCAGTCCAAATTTACAGCTGGAAATAATTTGAGTTCTTACAGACATTTCATCGAACGTCAGGCGTGCATTATATGTATGCACACACTCACAATTCTATTAATTAGGTTTTAAGCCTATAATTCCTCCTAAAATTATTCTAAGTTATTTTTCCATAATTTACAACAAATCCTATTGCCAATCTCTATCAAATTTCAAGCATAAACTCTTCTAATTTCGAACCCAAAATTCTAATTGTTTTCAAATTTACTCCTACCATATCAATTAAAGAATAAATTGTTTCTAACATGAAGATTATCCCATAATCTCCCTATTACCCTATTTCTCTTGTCAAAAATTGAAAACATACAACCCTATACAATTTAAGGAATTATTTCTCACCTTCCAAGAAGCCAATCCGAGAAACCAACACCGGGATGTTGAAGAGCACGTTCAAATTAGCTAAAACCCTCTAAAAGCCGCTCAAAATGGCTAAGAATTTGTGGGAATTAGAAAACCTAAAATGACGAAGAAAAGAAGGGAAAGAAGAGGTTGGTCCACCATGGGGAAAAGATCTGGACAGAAAGTAGAGAGGATAGTGGGGATGGGGTGAAATTGATAATAAAAAATGAAAAGTTAATTATAAACCCCTCTAATGTTCTCATATTACTTATATGCCCTAATAGTGTTATTCTTCGTAAAAATTCTAATAAAACCCACTTCACCAGATGAATAAATAAATTAAGAAGTATATATAAAATAAAATTGCATATATATGCATAATAATAACAACAATAATAATATCTGATAGCTAAAAGAATTACAAATGACTATTTTAAAATCATAAAATAATGGGGTGTTACACCTGAACTGTGGCGGGATCTCCATACCCCGAACTGTTGGGGTCTCACCCCAAACTGAGAAGTAGTAGAAGAAGTAGTGGTGGCGGTAGGAAGTAGTGGTGGCGCACTACTAGGATCTCCATATCCCGAACTATGGCGGGATCTACATATCCCGGAATGTTGGGATCTCACCCCGAACTAAGAAGTAGTAGGAGAAGTAGAAGTGGTGACAGGAAGAAGTGGTGGCACACTATTGGGATCTCCATATCCCGAACTGTGGCGGGATCTCTATATCTCAAACTGTTGGGATCTCACCCCGAACTGAGAAGTAATAGAATGTTGTAATGGCGCACTAATGGTGCATGTTCGGATCTTACCCTGACTTGAGAAATAGTAGTATGTTGAAGAAGGAAGTAGTGTGTTGTTGCTGTTGAAGAGGGGTTGAAGAGGGAGTTGAAGAGGGAGTTGTGGCAGCCATCGAAAGTAGTGGGTGATGTCGGAAACTCCCCCTCTCAAGTTCACAATGGGTTAATCAATGTGAGGTTGTAGCGTTATCTGGATGCAGAAGCAGAACTGTAGAAGTTGAAGAACCTGCAAGAAAGATTAATTTTTCATTTTTATTATTTTTTGCATTTTTTTCTCATTTTTTTTTGAAAAAACAGAAAACGGTTCAGGCAAAGTTCATTTAGGGTAAAATATGGGTATATGGTTATAGGGTTATTGGGTTTGGAGTATAGGGTAAAAGTGTTTCGGGTTGGAATTGGAAGCGGGTCGGGTTATGATGTATAGATGGAAGAGTTAGGTTTAGATAGATTGGGGTTTGGAGGGGATGGCGGTTGTAGATTTTGAAGGAGATGGCGGCTAGGGTTTCGAAGCGTTGGCGGCTAAGGTTTGTGGGGGTCGGTGGCGAGGTTTCAAGGCGGGATTTCGATGATGGGTTTGAAGGAGGATTTTGGGTGAGTTTGAAGTGGGTCGACATCAGGCTATGGTGATGGATTTTGGCTAGGGTTTGATCACTGGATTTGGTGGCCATGAGCTAGAAGAGCTGGACAATGTTGGGGTGGAAGACGCACCGGGGGATGGAGATTTTGTGCTTGATGTGGGTCACGAGGCCGGACTTGTGGATGCGATCCTTGTTAAGTACTTTGATGGCAATGGTGTCGTTGGTGGGGTGTTGCAGGCTTGGTAGACCTTGGCGAAGGTGTTGTGGATGAGGAGCTTGTCGACTTCGAAGTGGCCGATGAGGAGAGGCTGCTGTCGCTATTGGATTTTGATTATGTTAATGGTGTCACGGAAGTTGGAGGTATTCGGGGAGTAGGTGCAGTGGACGATGGAGGGAGTTGACGGAGATGGGCGGCATCGGGATTAGGGGTTGTTAGAGTTGATGGTGCTAGAGTTCGATGTGTTTGGCCTCTACGAGCGACTTCGTCGACGATGAAGAGGATGAAAGAGTTGCTGGAGGAGGGTAGGAAGTTGGATTTTTTATGAGATGAAAGCAGTAAGTGGGCGAAGGTGAAGGGGATGAAGTTTATGAGTTTGGCAACTGAGAAGGAGATTAGGGTTTAGGAGAGGTAGGTCGAGAGGTGGAGTGATTCTGACGAAGACAAGAACCACTCCACCTTGATAACGAGGATCAAATTAGTATAGGCCTTATAGGAATAGAGTCTCGAATATCACGTTAGAATTGGGGATGGGAATGAATGAATTCTGTTGCTGCTTATTTCGGTGTGGGAGTAAACAGAAAGTGAGTTAATAATTTATGGAAACTACTGAAAGTCAAACCTGTGACCATGGCCGTTAAAAGAGGATAGAGCTCCTGAGAATGAATCTGGATCGTTGATTGACCTCTTGTAATATGAATTTGACGGTTGCTCATGCGGCCGATGGACCTGCAAAAAGCCTGAAACACCGGGGAGTGGCCCCAGCGATAGACCCTTCGAAGCTCAAGTCAGAACTAGAAAGAGAATGAGAGTAAGAGAGTAAAGATTGGAGAATTGTTGATTACCTTCAGACTGAAGAGGGGGAGGGGTATTTATAGGCTTGAGAGACATTTTAAGATGTTTATTCGTGTTCGTTGGATCGATTTACCTACCTTATCTCTTTCATGTCTCTCCCCCTCAAGAGATTAGATATCCTTGTTAGGGGATAAGAGATTTGACTCCTAGCCGGTAAGGGCTGGGTGTCTCTCCTAGTGGGCCTAGTCTGTCACTTTTTATGGGCTTGGGAGAAGCCCATGTCTTGGAGTGGGCCCAGGCCTGTAAAAGAGGTCTGTGATGGCTAATCTGCCTATAGATGCTTTGAGATCCGTGCAGGAATCGTACGGCTTTGATCTGATGCAATTTTTACCATCATCATAAGCCCCCCACTCCCGGAAGGCAATTTTCTTGGCTTTCTGGGAGTAGTATGTCTTATCTTTAGAATCTGGCATATAATCATAGCAGTTAGAGTGTCCGGAGATAGCTGGAATTGGTTTGTGGCTTCTGAAGGTAGTGAATATTTTTCTTGATTTTTCCATAGTTCTACAGATTTTTTCGATTTTTCTGGAATTTTTTGGGATTTTTCGGTAGTTTTTCAGATTT
Organism: Hemerocallis citrina; assembly: GCA_017893485.1. Taxonomy (NCBI): domain Eukaryota; kingdom Viridiplantae; phylum Streptophyta; class Magnoliopsida; order Asparagales; family Asphodelaceae; genus Hemerocallis; species Hemerocallis citrina. The sequence goes on along the minus strand of CM030363.1, from coordinate 125,283,006 downwards.
TTCCGAATTTTTTGAAATTTTCCCCAATTTTAAAATAACTTTCTCGAATTTTTTAATTAATAAATCCAATTTTAATTGTTTTTTAGGAATTTCAAATTAATTTTCCAAATTTAAATAATTATTTTTGGATTTTTTAATTAACTTTTCGATTTTTAAAAGATCTTTTATGAATTATCGGAGCTGGTGCAAGTTTTGAAGCGATCTGGAGTGCTCATCAGTGTATGGCTCATCAGCTTCTGTAGGCAGTAAACATTACTACACTAAAAGTACTACAGAGTTTTTTAGGATTATTTAATAATGGCAGAAAGTTTATACCAAACTTATCTTCCAGAGATAAGAATTTACAACAAAATCTTAATAACAAACAAGCAAAATATAAAAAGTCTACTGGTGAACAACTTCATAGATGGAATATTGATTAGATTTCTATTAAGTTATCATCTACAGAAGAAGATGAAATTAAAGCAATTAAAGATCTAGTTAAAGATCAAAATATTCTTTATTTTCCTTACGATGAAGAGACATTAATCCTATAAACAGATGCTTCTGACAAATTCTGGGTAGGAGTATAAATTGCTAAACAAAAGGAAATAGTTGCAGACACATCAATCAGACGAAAAATTATTTCCCGTCAGACAATTTTTTTTAAAAAAATTGATCGGACAAGAAATGATTTCCCATCTGATCAATTTTTTTAAAAAACTAATCGGACTTTCCCGTCCGTCAACTTTCTTTCCAAATTGTTTTTAAAAAAGTTCTATGGAATTAGGCCTATAGAATTATTATGCATACACATTAGGATTTGATTAAGATTTAATTATGATTTAATTAGGATTAAACTAAAATTTAATTAAAATTTCTTAACCAAAAAATTCTTTCGGACGGAAAATAATTCCCCGTCTATGATGATTTTATTTTTTAAATGCTAAAACGGGCCGGAAATGATTTCCTGTCGATTTTTTTTTCTTTTTTTTCTTTTGTGGGACATTAATTCATCTACCGTCCGTCCATGTTTTTAAATAAAAAGACAAATTTTGAGTAAAAATGACTGCATCTCATACTCAAATTTCATATTTCTAAATGCCAAATACCCAAATCTTTAGCTTCAACGACTACAGATGCTCTTAGACAACTCAAATTGTAGTCATAGCTAGTTCAGGTTGTTGTGATTAGTAGTACATGTATCAATTTCCTATCATGAGAAGAGAAGCTTTTTCGAGGTAAAATTATGGCCATATTATCTTGATTTGTAGAATACTCTTGAAACATATCCTGATAGAGCCATTCCATATTCATGTTTTCACGAACGTTGAATTAGGAAATGGTAAAATATGATGTATGGATACATGCAATAAAATGCATATATGGATAAATAGAAATAGCATTTCGTTGTTTTTTGCTTCAGTTGCGAAATGGCAAAATATAGCAAAGTTAGAAGAAATTTGAACGGACGAAACATGATGTTTTGGCCGACTTAAAGATTTTAATTTTTCATAATTTTTAAATGAGCAAAACTGTCAGATGTTTCGTCCATGAATCTTTTCCCCTTAAATTTAGGTGTTAGTTTAAGGTCAATCCAACCCTCCCAATCAATAATTCATAGAAAATCATATGAGTCGGACCTATATATAGATCCCTAAACAATGCCATAAATTTTGCAAAAGAAAACTCCATTCCCTCAACATGATGTTTCATTCTGGAATTTTGGTTTTTTTCCCTTTAATTTAGATGTTAGTTTAGGGTCAATCCAACTGTCCCATTCAGTAATCCATATAAAATCATATATAATCCAACCCATAGAATCCCAAAAAATGTCAAAAATTTTGCAAAAATGACCACTATTTCCTTGGATGAAACATGATATATGGGTTGGATTATATATGATTCATTTCCGGATGATGTTTCATCCATGCTCTAATTCTTTTCCGGCGTTTTTTAATTAAAAAAATTCTAATTTTATCGGACGAAACATGATGGATTAAAAATATTATAAAATATTTGGGACGAAACATGATGTTTCCTCCGATGGATTAAAAATATTATAAATATTAGGCTAAATATGAAGAAATAAAAAAAGAAGAAAAAATCTTGAACTATTCCCTTTATGCAAAAAACTTCACTGAACTTTTTTTTGCGCAGAAAACCACACTTAAGTATGGTTGCAAAAAACCCCCCTGAAGTATATTTTCAAAAAACCACATCTAACTTTTCTGCTTGTATTAGATAACTCCATTCATCTTTGCAAGTTGGTTCAGAAAACATCATGCATCTTTCTCATTATTTTTAAAAAACCTCACTCAACTTTAACAGAAAGCTCATGCCGTCAGAGTGGGGTTTTTGCAACTATACTTGAGTATGGTTTTCTTCATACAGGGGATAGTTCAAGGGATTTTTTTTTCAAATTTATCCTAAATATTAATTTGGGACGAAACATCATGTTTCGTCTGCTATAATATGCATATTTCTATATCCTCTCTTAAATATAGCATTCTACTGTAGCGAAAAAGATAAAAAATGACAGAATAGCACACAACTGCAGCGCTCTCTTTGCTATAATGTGCACATATGCATTTTATAGCACACGACTATGGATGCTCTAACAGATTTTACTTGTCAATGGCTACTTGTTTCATTTTGTAAGTTTATTTTACAAATTATTTAGTTATTTGTAAGTTTCTGACATTAATTTTTACTTGTTTGATTTGCAGGCTTTACATAATGTCATCAACACTGCATACGTGATTAAGATGATTTCTGACCTTATTAAGAACGAATCTTGATTGTGGTCTTAGTTCAATGTCACTGAAGTTAGGTTCTTCAATCTTTGTAAACACCTTCTGTAAATCACCCTAGGTGGGCGAATAGGGTTATTGGACGGAAATTAAAAACTTTAGAAAATGCACAAAGTAAATAGATAGAGTTAGAGAAAGGCAAATAGTGCAAAGAGGCAAGACACAACGATATAAGTGGTTCGGCCCGCAAGTCTAATCCATTATCCGATATCTGTAGCAATTATTCGCCATAGACGTTCCACTATACTCAAACCCCGTACAGTGAGTTCTCGGTATTCAGGCCGAGATTCCTATTATACCAAATAGAACTTCTATTACTCTATAAGCCCCGAAGACATGCCCTATTTGAAGCGAAAAGAAAAACAAAAAGCAAGATTGACATCTTGAGTAAGAAAGCAATAACAACACATTTCTCTCTTGATCTTTGGCAAGGTAATAAGTTCTAGTGTTTATGAGTCAAAAGAGACGAAGAATACTCAGTGGATTCACCTCTATTTACAGAACTTCATAATTATTCATTTCCATAAATGTAAAAGAAATATCAATTGTGAATCAGGGCAAGTTGCGGTCGACTGCTTTTTTGGGGCAGTCGACTGTCATTTCCTACAAACAGAAGTCGAAAGGAAATCATAGTTGACAGGACCAATTCCAACTAAAACTGTAGTCGACTGTCATATGCAGTCGATAGTTATAATTGCAGATGGCCAGACATTTCCCGAATTAAATATTTTGGTGATTCCACTTTATATCCTTTCCATAACTTGATCATTTGCCAAAGATACTTCCACATATTTATTTCTCACAATTAAATCAGTAAAAAATCTTGATTGCACTAGTTTTTTTAGGATCAGTTACATCTTTCTTCTTGATAAACTTTTCCGATATTTGCAATCTTTTATATTTGCATGATTCTTTCATTATTTTCCTTGATCCAAAAGATCTTGAGATTTATTTAAATTTCATTCCATACAATTCATTAAAGATCTTAGAAGGAAATATTAGATGCATGTGTATGTTCTATACACACCAAACTTAAGGTCAACAATCTTCCCCTTTTGGTGTGAACAAAACATACTAAAAACTTATTATAAAGCTGCCTTTAATCCAATACCCTCTTTATTGCATGAATACATCATAAGAGTATATAAGTGTATGTGTATAAAATGATGCATCCTATATGAGAAAAACATATGCACACACAATCTATATATATGCACAACAACATTTATCTAGCAAATGGATTAAACATCATGCACATATTTTATTCTAATCAAAAGAGCTTATATATTTTAAGCCATCAATCATACGAATTAAGTATCACATATATCATTCCAACCAAAAGATCTTATGCATGAGAGAACATTTGAGAGATTGAGATATCATTTGATGAAGAAATACAAAATACAACAAAAATATTCAAGATCATAATAAAACAAGGAAAAAATTCTTTAAGCCCCCAATTACTCCCCCCAATTACTCCCCCTTTCGAGAACACACCAACATAAGCTACTCCTCATCGTCGTCGTCTTCATCTTTACCGCCAACATTCTCCTCATATGTCATAGAGAGAAGAGATAATAGAAAAAAAATAAACACTAAAAAATGAAAATTGTATCCATGTTTACCTCCTTTAATATATGTGTGTGTGTGTGTGTTTGTGTGTGTGTGTGTGTGTGTGTGTGTGTGTGTGTGTGTTGGGATAATCAGGACAAATGAAAATATTTAGTAAAATTGAAAAAGTAACAATTAATCAAGTAGATATATCAATAACATTTAATTCTTCTTGCAAATAATGAAAAAAAAATCATCCAGTGGTCTAAAAAAAGTAGCTAACTGCAAATTAGTTGGAACATGTTCAAGTATAATGTCACCTTAAATGAAATGATCTTTAATAAAATGGTAACAGATTCTATATGCTTTGTGCGACTATGTTGGTCAGAATGCTCGGTAATGTGGATAGTACTAGAATTATCACACTTAATTGGAATATGATCGAGCAATACCTTGTAGTCCTCCAATGTGTGTTTGATCCATAATACATGTGCACAACATCATCCATAATACTGGTATATTTAACATGTGACGCATACAATACTTGATCTTTTTTAAGTATCTCAAAATATAATATTTTATATCAATTATCCATCAACTTCAAAAAATGTATGCATCACAACTTAAGACTATATGAAAAACACTTGATGTACAAAAATAAACGTCTTCCCATAATCAACAACTTCATCAACATATATGCATCACAACAACAATGATGAAACTAACAAAAGAAACATGAATAACTTATTGTAGAACTTTCAATTGAATTCGCATCAATGCATATATATAAACAAAATGAATAAAATTTTCATCAATAATTCATATTCATAAATAGAATCACGAAAATAATGGTATCAAAGCTTAGGCGGTAGATTTATATGGGGATATTAAATATGAGGATAAAGATTTTTTATTTAATGGATATTGGATTTTGATACAATTAAAAATGATCATAAGATGATGTAGCTTGGGATAATTAAGAGGACTTATTTTATTCCATGTTTTGGATTTGTTAGCACTTGTAGATGATCTAGTTGTAGTTGATTTTAAGATTGATTATTCAGAGAGATAGTGGTTGAGTTTATGGATAGAGACATTTCATGTTTTGAGGACAAAACTTCTATAAGGTAGGTTGTAACACCCTATGTTAAGAATATATATATATATATATATATATATATATATATAGGGCTCTTCAGTTGCGCACCCCACATTTGCGCACTCGAGATTGGCCATTCGATTCCCATCATGATCGTGATGGAAATCGAATGGCTCTCCAGACTCCCGCTCTAACCCATTTGTTTCCAGGGGTACAATAGTAATCCCCCCTCCCCCCACTTTCTCAAAACTCTGTGGATTCCATTCTTTCTTCTCCCTCCCCGCTCTCGATTCTCTCAAACCCTAAATTCAAGAAGACTCAGACCCTAGATCCAAATCCGACACCCCAACCTCCAAATCGAAACCCTAACCCCGATGATCTTACTCCACCTAGCCTCCTGCTCTTCGATTTCGACGCTCCTCCCCCTTCATGGTGACATTCCCCCTAAATCGAAACCTCCACCTTCTTCGCACCTCACCGAAACCTCCACCTTTGATTTCGATCACGATTCTCCTCCTTCGAGGAGCGCCGAAACACCTTCGAAACCCTACCACCACCTTTTTAAACCTCATCTGCTACTTCTGTGAGCGCCGAAATTGGTTAGCTCTTCATTCTCCCGCTCTCACTTATGAAGAAGGGGTACTAACTTGATTCAGGGAAGTATTTGATTCTCATTTATACATTTTGGGGGTTTGGTTTTTCTCTATATTTTTTTTTCCATCCGAGCGTTAATGTTCTACAGCCAAGAGGCGGCTTCTCACTGATTTGCCAAATATGTATGTTAAGGTTCATTTGGATAAGTTTGCAAACTTATCTTATGAATAAGTTATAAGTTGGCTTGTGAGTTTGCAAACAGAGCTCAATATGTTTGTAATGTGGGGTGCGCAAGTTCCGATGACAATGCCGATGCAATGAACTGAGGGAAGTGTTTGATTCCTTGTTATGTTTTAAATTTATTCCCATCGTATTCTATTTTCGCTGTTGTGTTTGTAGGCAGTGATGAAAAGTGAAAATGATCAAGTTTAATTACGTGTTTCCCCCACCTTGCAAGTCAAGTTTAATTATGTGCTTATATGATGGCATAATTTGCCATGTTCAGTTATTTAGGTTGTTTCCATGCTTATCGAGCTCAGAAATTGTTGTTTATGAGCATTTTCAGCTCTGTTTGCCTTTGTTTCGAGGGTTATTTAGCTCAGTTTATGTTGTTTCTGAGCTTTCTATGCTCTGATTATATTTGTTTCCCAAGTCAAATATTAGTCCCTTCATTGTGATCCTTTAAAGAGGTGGGGGTGCTACAAATTGACCAACAACTAGTAGGCAGGGCATAATGATGCAACCATAGTGCTTCTCAATTTTAAGCATTTAATACACTTATGCTTGATTCAAAATTGGCATAACAATGCACTTAAGTAGTTATGTTGTTTCTGAGCCTACTCTACTTTTAGTATTCTAGTTGTTGTGAAATCATGTTCTCTGTTAGTATGGAAATCATGCTCTAAAGTCAATTTTTGCAGATGAAGGGGTCGCAGCAAATGAAGGACTTGGTATTGCCAAATTTGGATGGGAACTTGCAAAACTGGGTAGGCTGGAAGAAAAGAAAGAGGACAAGCTTGCTGTTATTTCACACATGGAAAATATGTACGATTGCCTTCTTCCTGCATCAAAAGGGCACCACTAAATGTATCTATCTTCCAAAGGATCAGTCAATGTGACTATAATTATGGTAGCTGCTGAGTTCATGTGAAGAGGGTGATTTTCTTGTAAAATGGAATACTAACTGTATCTATCTTACTAAATGAAGTTCGAATGGAGGAAAGGTTTTGAATGATTTCGAAATTGATTCTGCTACTTAATCTTTTCCTTTTTTTTGTGATGTCATAATTGATGTGTTGTGAACGCCTTAGGGCTGTTTGTTTTGAGATGAGTTGGGAAAACATAGCAAGATTTTAATACTTCAATTTTGATTGAAAAGTTGCCTTTTCAAATGATTAGCCTCAGCCGTCAGGTTTTCAGATTCATTGAAAATTAAAGATATTCACTGAATCTTCAAGTCATTGTAGTAGTTTTTAAGATAGAAACCGAATCTTCTTCAGTACAAAGGGAACCTGTGTGCCCAATAAGATGCAGAAATTTGAGAGACGTTCACAACCCCTGCAAATTTGATGAATAAACTATCAAATTTTCTCTTGAGACTAGGCAGAAAATTATTTAGCAAGTTGCCTGAAATTGGCTTTATCCCGAATCATTCGTTTCATAATAATTATCACATAGAAATGCAAGCTAAATTCATAAATAAGTGGCACACACAAATTTGAGTTCACGAGTCCAATCCAACAAATGTGCAACTGGAAGATCATAGATGAAAGGAGAGACTGCAAGAAGAGATGGAGTTCACAAGTCAAATCCAACAACTCTGTATGCATATTCTATCAGGTTCGATTTACATTCAATGTCTATGTTAGATGTATCTACGAATGCTCATATCATCCCTAGTCATTACATGGGGGAAGTCGCTACCAGATGCATTCTTGCGATCCTTAAATACTGCTTCCAAGCTCTCAGGATAGATGAACTAGGTGAAGGCACTATACTGCCTTCTATATTACAGTGCAAACCAATACATAAATTTCAACTGACAATTCAAACCAGTACTGAGGCAAATTTTAGAACAATCCTGATGGTATCTTATATACTACCTTCATCTTGCTTACATTGACACCAGTTCTATCTACTGAGATCAAAATCTTCGACAACGCCAATTTTTTGTCGATACATATATTTTCAAACTTTTTTTACAGTTTGCCCAAATAATCGTTACAAACAAGTATCAAAACAATCAACAATAGCTGCCTGCAGAGCTGCTGCTTCTCATCTGCTTCTCAATTTCTCAGATCATAAGGTGTGTGATCACCACCTACACCAAAAAAAAAATAGAAAAAAACCAAACCCCCAAAATGTATAAATGAGAATCAAATACTTCCCTGAATCAAGTTAGTACCCCTTCTTCATAAGTGAGAGCGGGAGAACGGAGAGCAAACCAATTTCAGCGCTCACAGAAGCAACAGATGAGGTTTAAAAAGGTGGTGGTAGGGTTTCGAAGGTGTTTCGGCGCTCCTCAAAGGAGGAGGATCGTGATCGAAATCAAAGGTGGAGGTTTCGGTGGGGTGCGAAGAAGGTGGACGTTTCGATTTGGGGGGAATGTCACCACGAAGGGGGAGGAGCATCGAAATCAAAGAGCAGGAGGCTAGGTGGAGTAAGATCGTCGGGGTTAGGGTTTCAATTTGGAGGTTGGAAAGTCGGATTTGGATCTAGATTCTGAGTCTTCTTGAAGTTAGGGTTTGAGAGAATTGAGAGCGGAGAGGGAGAAGAAAGAATGGAATCCACAGAGTTTTGAGAAAGTCGGGGGGAGGGGGGGGGAATTACTATTGTACCCCTGGAAACAAAGGGGTTAGAGCGGGAGTCTTGAGAGCCGTTCGATTTCCATCACGATCATGATGGGAATCGAACGGCCAATCTCGAGTGCGCACGAGAGTGCACAAATGTGGGGTGCGCAACTGAAGAGCCCTCTATATATATATATATATAATTGGAGCAGTGGCCTATAGAGTTTCTATGGGCAGATGAAGATGTGAATTAATTGATGAGAGAGAGAAGGGGGGCCACGGGTTAAGAAGCAGCAGCATAGTTGCTATGTGGTTGCGGTGATGTCACCACTGACATCACCACAGGGGGGCCCACCCGGGTGTTGAGAAAGAAAAAGCAGCGCCAGCTACTTTGTTTTGCTGATGTGGCACATGGGTTGCATGTGTCACGGGATTTGAGAAGGGGGAGAAAGTTGACTTGTCCCATATCGGGAGTATACTGGTTAACCACCTTTTGAGAGGCAGCCTGTGGTGGGAAGTTGGTAAGAAAAATCGCTGAATTGGGGCGAGGAGTTACAAATGGTATCAGAGCCGACTTTCGACATCAAGTGTGGGATAGCCATGAGTTATGGACTCCAGGATGATCGGCGGAGTGAGACAATTCCCAGTATTCCGGGACGATGGTAATTGGCCACAGGATGATCCGCGGAGTGGGATTGGTCTCCAGTATTCCAAAGACGAGAGCAATGCTCATGAGACTGCTCCATGTCGGCTAGAACGAAGATCTTGCGCTACGTTGCATGCCTGGCTTCAGCGAGGATGCTGAATTCTTAAGGGGGTGTGTATGTAACACCCCATGTTAAGAATAGATATATATATAGTTAATTTGAACAGTGGCCTATAGAGTTTCTATGGGTGGATGAGTATGTGAATTAATTGATGAGAGATAGAAGGGGGGCCACGGGTTGAGAAGCAGCAGCACAGCTGTTGTGTGGTTGCGGTGACGTCACTGCTGACATCACCAAAGGGGGCCCACCCGAGTGTTGAGAAAGAAAAAGCAGCGCCAGCTGCTTTGTCTTGCTGACATGGCACATGGGTTGTGTGTGTCACGGGATTTGAGAAGGGAGAGAGAGTTGATTTGTCCCATATCAGGAGTATACAAGATTATATATATATACAAGATTATATATATATATATATATATATATATATATATATATATAATTGCCTATGATCAAGAGTCACCTAATTGGTTAACCACCTTTTGAAAGGCAGCTTGTTGTGGACAGTTGTTAAGAAAAATAGCTGAATTGGGGCGAGGCGTTACATAGGTAGCATGTTATGCTCCGAATTTTCAAGTAATTATTCAAAATTCTATATTATGATTTTTTGGATTGATTTGTAAATATCAATTATTTATGGGTGATGTGCAAATATTGTAAATTAAGAATTGAAGTGCAAAAGTGGATTCATGGAGTTCTGGGAAAAAGAAATAAGGGTTTTCCCCTTGCGTAATATTTCTTTTGCTTGGGCCGCCAGAAAGAAAAGAAAGAAAGTAAGAAAAGGAAGAAACGCAAGAGAGAAAAGAACGTGAGAGAGAGAGAGAGAGAGACAGAGAGAGAGAGGATTATGATGATGACGAACTATGGTGACAAAAAGCATGGAAAGGAATGGAGATTGAGGATGGCATCAAAGTCTACAAGTTAAATTGAATTTTGGATTCTCAATTAAGATGAGTGGTGATTCGTATGTCTTGCTTTTGATTTGGTTTCTTTAATAATTATTGTGATTTATGCAATGTATTGAAAATTTATTTCTTTTAGTGATTTTAGTTTTTTTTTTTTTTTTTTTATTTTTTTTATTTTTAAGTTAAGGATAGAATCTAACGATTCCAGCCCGATATATATTAAAAACCAAATGAGTACTAATAGATACAATTTTACCGGGAGTAAAACTAAAATTCACAACAATATACAAAACAGCGAGATACAAAAGCAGTTGAGAAAATTGCCTAGCGAAAACAGCGAAAAACTTAAACCCAAGGAACGCGATCAGCTACCGCGGAGGCAGGATCCGAGCACACCCCCGTCACCAATGACAGAGGCCTGAAACCAACCACCTCCAGCAAAATGGGAAAACATACATAAACTAACCCCCTGGGACTATAGCGCCGCATAGCAGCAGGGCAGCAACCCACCCATCGAAGAGGCCGAACCTGCCGCCGAACCCTCTTCACCTGATCCAAAGCATCCCAGGCAGGAAAAAACAGTGCACAACCATGAGGCATGCAGGAGAGACTGCCCAAACGTAGAGTCAAGGAGGCAGAGATAGAAACCAACAGCAATACCACCACGAAAACCTCCAAAATGGAACCTTAACAAACCACAGCTATGACCCCAACAAAGAAGGGAGGTCACCAGCTCTTCATCCACCACAAAGGGCACAGTCCAACCCAGAGAGAAAGAAACAAAAATGCTAAAAAATACGAGAATGCTACAATACAAGCCAGACATTGATAAAAGAAACTTCAGCCTCAAATAAGATAAAGACCCACCGGTAACCCAGAACTAGTACCGGTGCTATGGCACCCACAGCTAAAGAGCAAAAAAATCACACAAACCGAGACAGGATATTCGGTCACGAAACAAACCCAAAGCACTCCGGTAACAGCGTGGGCAAAAGGAAAGCTCAGCGCTACCATAGCGAAAGCCACATAAATAAAAAACAGCACACATCCAAGGACCGCATAGTCTCAAGAAGGAGACTCCCACCATAATCAAACACAAGAAAAGATAACAACACCATAAATAAACAATAAATACATCAACCCCAGACGACCATGCCCGGGCACAAACAGCCAACAAAGTTCTCCCAACTAAAGGGAAATACCAACCACCAAAAAGAACAAACCTGCTCAACAACAGAGCACAAAAAAGGATACCAACATACAGCATTAACCAACATCAAAAGAGAACCGAAAAGAGCAGGCTAGGGTAGAAGCAGGAGAGGAACCCAAACCTAAAAACATCAAAAAGAATGCAAACCAAAAGACCCTTCAGAGACGAAGGCTAAGATAATAAGGCCGCACATTAGATCTGCAAAGGAAGGCAAAAGAGAAGTAAGTCAGCAATGGCGCCGAGTAAAAATGATTAAGTGCTAGTAGAATGTAAAATACTAATCACCTCATCTAGACGATTTAAATGTAACGCTTCCACTTTATCAAGGCCAAAATTTAGAAAGGAAAAGAAAATCATCGATAATATTATCAATCGACAAGGCGGAATGAGAAAAAATATGTTTGTTCCGTGCCGACCAAATAACTCAAATGATCGTAATAATCGAAAGAATCCAAGATTTACGAAATTCTAATCTGAGGGATTGAGCCGTCCAACAGCATAAGAAATCGCTGGGGATAGCCGGTGCTTGCCAAGCGATGACAGCGATCCTCCATAACGGTTGAATAAATGGACACTTAAGGAACAGATGAGCGGCATCCTCATGATGTAAGGAACATAACGCACATAATTGGCCGTAAGGCTAGGTTCATCTTGTTGAGAACATCAACAGTAAGAAGCATGTTGTTCAGTGCTAGCCAGGTTTAAATTTTGGATTTGAGGGGAGCACAACTGCTCCATAATGGCTTTGCAATCGGGGAGGTAATCCCTCCGAAGTTGAGAAAATTGTAGAAGGATTTAACTAAGTAATTACCCGAGTTGGTCCACCTCCATTTAAATTCTTCTGACGGAAACCATGAGTAATGGTTAATACCGTCGAAGAGCTCTTGGAGCTGAAGCAAGAGTGGCGGAAAGAGCACGTGTGCGAAAGGGATCAACCAGAACTTTTGGTTATTGATAATAACAACATAATCCTTAACCATGGCTGAGGGGTTGGACGCTAATTGATAAAGGGAAGGAAAAGCTGAAGCGAGCTTGATATTACCAAACCATAAAAAATCCCAGAATTTGGTCTTGGATCCATCTGTGCACTCGTGGACTAAACCACAACGGAACGGGCTGGCTACTTTCCAGAACCCTTTCCAAAATGAAGAGGCTTTACGGAAAGGGAATTCGGAAAATCCCACATCTTGCGATGGGAAAAACAATTAATAGATATAATTTGAACCCAGGGCAGGTGATCATTTTTAAGAAATCTCCATAACCATTTGCCCAATAAGGCTAGGTTTTGGTGTCTGGGATTAAGAACTCCTAACCCTCCAGCTGCCTTAGAAGTGCAGATGAGCTTCCAGTTACAGAGATGAGAGTCAGGTTTAAACAAATCTGCACCTGACCAGAAGAAATTTCTTCTAATCCGGTCAACCCTCTTAATAACCCATGACAGAAGATAAAAGAAGGACATCATGTATAAAGGGATAGAGGAGAGAACGGAATTAACGAGGATAAGTCTGCCTCTGCACGACAGGTGCTTACCAGACCAACAGCTGAGTCTTGAATCAACTTTTTCAATCATTGGCATCCAATTCGATCTATGAAGCTTCCCCCATCTTAAGGGGATACCAAGATAATAGATGGGAAAAGAGGTCGGACTACAGTTGAAGAACTGTGCAATTTCTGCTTAACAGTTTTGAGATCCACCAAGCCAAAGAACAAAAGACTTTTGAAAGTTAATGGCTAAGCCCAAGGTACTTTCAAACACATAAAGAAGTAACTTCAGGTTACGTAAGGTTCCTCCGTTGGGTTTCGCAAAGATAATAGTATCATCCGCATATTGAAGGTTCAACACTCCGCAGAAACTATTAGAACCCCCAAGACCTTCGATAACATCCGCCTCCCACGCGTTGCGTAGCAGCTTACTGAAGACATCAGCAACAAGAGAGAATAAGAGGGAGGAGATAGGATCACCTTGACGAAGACCATGCTTACACTTGAATTTGTGGCCTTCCGTACCATTGATCATAATGGATGAGGTGCCAACGAAGAGACAGGATTTAATCCATGCAATCCATTTGGGACCGAAACCACGATGTAAAAGGGTTTCAAAAAGGAAGTCCCAGCTAACATTATCATAAGCTTTTTGAAAATCTAATTTTAACAGGATCCTCTCCGAATTGGATCTTTGGCATTCAGAAATGATTTCTTGGGCCGAAGCCACGCTATCAAGGATATACCGATCCTTAATGAAACCTGACTGCGTGGAGTCGATCGAGGGAGAAATCAATGCACTAAGGCGGGTAGAGAGAACTTTCATGATTATCTTGAAGGTCGTGTTCAGGAGGCTAATAGGCCTAAAGTTTGAAACTGAGTTGGCACCCAAGAATTTGGAGATCAGGACGATATGCGCATAATTGATCCTATCGAAGGAGAAATTCCCTTGGTGGATATCAAAGAACATTTGGAAAAGATCATCTTTGAGACAATCCCAAAAACGTTAGGAAAAAAAGGCTGGGAACCCATCAGGGCCAGGGGCAGAATCACTTTTTAAAGAGAACACCGCAGACTTGATCTCTTCTAAAGTGAAAGGATCTTCCAAGCTAGATAGATTGTGCGTGTGCTGACCGTATAAAAGAGACCAGTCAAGATGAAACGAGTGGTGCTTACGAGATCCCAGAAGATCTTTAAAGAACTGAAGAAAAGTAGTATGGATATCCGAGTCCGAAGTTAATTCGATGTCATTGTCAAGGATAGAGGAAATACGATTGCAACGGTGGCAATGCAAAGTGAAATTGTGAAAGAAAGAGGTGTTTCCGTCACCCTCCTTTAGCCACTGGAGCTTAGCCCTCTAAGCCCATTTAATGTGATCGTTATGGAGAAAATCTGCGTAGCCTCTTTTACAAGAGGCACGTTCAGATCGAAGGGATTCAGAGATCGGGCCAAGCTCCTCCATTAGATCAATGGATTCGATGTTAGACAGGAAAACATTTTTAAGAAAACTATCATTGGCCACTCTCTCTTTATTCCAGATTTTACTACCAAATTTGATAGCATGAAGCTTAATCAGGATATGCCCTAGCTCGGAGGATCCCGTAATAGAGGAAAGGCATTCAATAATGATATTGACGAAAGTTTGGTCTCGCAGCCAAAATTTCTCAAAACAGAATTTATAAGATCTGGAAAAATTGTAGTTGGAGGACAATGCGATAGGAACGTGGTCGGAAGACGGATTAGGAAAAGCTGACGTGAACGAGTTGTGGAAGAAGTTAATCCAGTCAAAGAAAACCAGAAAGCGATCAAGTTTAGCCATTGACAGCGACAACCGCATATTAGACCAAGTGAATGACTGCCGTTAAGAGGAAGATCAGTCAAATGGAGAGAACGAATGCAGTTATTAAAGCGGGAGGAATCCGACGAATAGGCAAAAATATCCGATCTTTCATAGGAGAATCTGATGACATTGAAGTCACCAAAAAAAAGCCAAAATCCCTAAATGTTGTTTTGGAAGGAATTTAGTTCGTTCCAAAATGCATCGCGACGATCCGCTGTTGACGGACCGTAAATAGACACGACTGTGAGATCACAATTGAATTCAGCCCAGAGAAGACGAACCACAAGGAAGAAAGTTAAGCGTCTAATCGAAATGAGGGAGAACCTGGACTCTTTAAACCCAAAGAAGATACCTCCGGTTGAACCTACGGTGTCAAGAGAGATCCAATTTGTGATTAACGATACACCAATCAATTGAAGGAGGGAAGACGAAGGGGACTGCAGTTTGGATTCTTGAATTGAGATCATATCACAGTGAGAGGAGGAAATCAGATGAAACAACGCTTGTTGCTTCGACACACTCCCCAGCCCCTGAATATTCCAAGAGATGCTAATCATTAAAATAAGTAGTCTCAAAAGCTCAAGAGATCTTGCGGCAGCGAATCGTGTCAAAGTCTACAAAGTTATCCTAATCAACTAGGAACCCCATTTTCCTAGTAAGGGAAAGCATATCTAGATTAGAGAGGGAGTCAAATGCACCTGGTATAAGGATCCAAGTTGTGCTTTCTCAGATGAAGAGATAGAAGGCAGAGATATATCCATTTTCCGGACCTGTGCCGCAAGGGACACTCTGTTGGTCCGGAGACGAGCATTAGAGCGAATGACAGAGAAAGACTCTTTTTTAAAAAAAAATTGGAGGGGGGATTATGAGACTGCTGGCTCCCAGTAAAGGTAGACTCAGCTAATCTAAAAGGTGCCGCGGAATGGCAGCCCGACTCAATCAAGTAAGTAGTAATCCGGGAAGAGTGACCAATAGAAGTGAGCATTGATAGAGGATAATAAGTAGTAGTCTCTTTACCGAGACTGGGTAGGTTAATACCCACCAGAGATGGAGCAGGAGCCCCAATAGGAGATTTAAGATGAAAGTAAGAGGATAGACAGTAATTGAGATTGAAACTAGCCAAATATGGAGAATAACAGCTCAAATTTGACAAGCGCAATCTAAAGGATACCCAACAATTACAGAAAAGGAACTTAAAAACCAATGATTTAGAACTGAAGCATACCTGCTTTTGCGAGAGAGATTGATCCAGATCGGCCAATTCTTCTTCCAGAAGGTTATCTTTATCAATCCATGCATCAGTTTTCTGGGAAGAGAAAGATAAAGCTTTGCCTGACTTAGAAGAAAGAGGGGGGCCTGATGATGAGGTGTCGTGAGCCACCGAGATGAATTTATCCCAATCAGAAGAGTAATAGGGATTCACCTCCCACATAGGCCACTTCTCATTCTTATCAACCAGCTTCTGCTGATCTAGGGCATCGACCTTAGTCGCAGGATCACAGGTAGCCAACGGAGCCTTAGAAGGAAGATGAGGACGCATCTTGAGTAGACGTTCAACAGTATCAGGTTGAGTCGGGGGGTGGGTTTTAACCGAAGCAATGTCTAGATTAATCCAGACCAAATTATGAGCCTTAGAAGGAGAGCTTAAAGACTTGGTAGGAGTAATAAACCCTTTGTGCTGAATAGGTGGGTTTTTTCTAGCGGTCACTTTGTGAGACATCCTCCATTTAGAGGAAGCGGTTGTCGACTGAGACGAAGTACCCACGGAGAAGGTGCTGGGAATGAGTGGGGTTGCGCAAGGGTTTTGGAAACACTCAAAGATAGGGGAGCTGTAGACGGCACACTAACAGAGATATCTTGATAAATGACCAATACCGCAAATAAAGATTTGTGATCTCTAATTGAGTAGGCCTCAATTCTATCGTTCACCGCGGGACAATAGAAAACAGCATCAACCTGAAGGCACCCTGAGGCTAGCATAGCCGAGGAAGAAATGTGCTTCAAATCACCCACACAATTAGAAAAATCCGCAACAACACGATGAGAATCACAGAATGGCAGAAGTCCCAGTAAAGTGACTTTAACATCAGTGAGAATCAGGGGAGGGGGGAAGGATAGTGGTACCTCCATTTGCAAATTGAAAGTTCGATTGCTCCGATCGAGAGGGAGTTAATGGACATAAGGGATTCCAGATTTTTAATAGAAGGGCAATTAATGACCACTTCCCCATTGGAAAAAATGTCGATAGCCCACACCCAGTCTTGCACGTTACATAAATTGCTAAGGAAAGCGTCTAAAGTAGAGTTGGAAATCAACCCACCACTGAAAGAGACAGCACCGTAGTGCTCAAATCTGCTCATCTTATCGAAAGTTTGATAGCAGGGATGAACATAACAGTTGCTGGATCCTTGGATAGTTGCGAAGAGGCAGAAATCCCTTGGGATGTGGGTTGCACCGTCACAGTTAAGCACTACGAGACGGGAGGCGTAGGGAGGAGATGAGAAGAAGCAGAAACCTTAGCCCTCTTAGACTTGGGAGCTAGCAAATCTGCTAGCTTAGATTGTAGAGAGGGAAAATCAAGCGCTGCGATAACTTGATCGGAGATGGGAACTGCCCTAGCCAACCCCAAAATTTATTGTAAAGAGAAACAGCGATTATGAGCATGACCCGATTTCAAACAGAACAGACATTTCATGTTGTCAGTGCAAAATGCCCTAATATGCCCCACTTGGAGACAACGAAAACAAATCAGAGATTGGGGGAGAGGAGGGAGACGAAGAACACTTAGATTGAGAAGTGATGGTGGAGTTGAAAGGGCGGTAAAAGGATGCAGGGAAACGTCTAGGAAGCTTCTGGTGATTGGGTCGGGCATAACTAGCGTACAGCGCTGCTGGATAACTCCGCAGGGGCCCAACTCCAACGGCTTCAGAAGAGCAATTATAATTGATTGTTTTTTTTTACAATATCCACCCAAGAGGAGCCCATAGAGGCCCAGGCTCACAACAGTCACAGGGCAAAGAGAAGAAGAAGCGAAATCAAAGAACAGAGAAGACCACAGACCGCTACTGTAGCGATCGAACTGAGAAAGTAAAAAGGAGAACGAAGAACTAGAACACTCCGAAAACGAGAGGTCACCGATCTCTAGAGCTCAAAATGAAGGGCAACAGGTGTAGCACTAGCTCTTACCGCAATAACGTAAGAATTAGCCTTGCCTGATCCAACGCAAACCACCACAGAAATGGTTAAACAACATCGAATCTCAAACAGAACTCTAAGAAAAGGAAGAAAACGCTTTGGCAGAACAACATACAAGGCAGAGAGGAAGGAGATCCATGAAGATCTCAAAATAAAATGACAAAAGCACACGCACAAAGACCAGCGCAAACACAGCCAATGAACAACAATAGGTGAAAAATACTTACAGTGAGGGGCAAGGCTAAAAACTCTACAGGGAATCGAGAAGAAACGATGCTACAGGAGTAGGGCTGGTTCACAACTGCCAGAGCACAGCAGAGGACCCAGCGACGAGGCAGAAGCTCTAATCGAAAGGACGGCGGGAAACGAGAAGCTGGGCCTGGCAGAACCTCAGCGTGCCGACCAGCAAAAGGGACGAGGAGAAGAGAGGGGAAGATTCTGGTGGCGGAGAGGCGGAGATCAGAAGATCTGGGTCAGAAGGGCTGACTGGGCCCAACAAAGGTAAAGAAGGAAGAGGGAGTGAAAAATGAAAGGAGAGATCGGATCTGGGGAAGATGGAGAGATCAGCTCAGAGGGAGAAGGATCGCCAAGATCTGCTTTTTGCACTGCTTAATTATTAATAAGTTTAATTATGGAGGTTTTTTATTTATCATTATAATTAACCGGATGGTTTCTTAATATATATTCTAGTTTTTTATTTATCATTATAATTAACCGGATGGTTTCTTAATATATATTCTATTTATGTGAATTATGGATGGTAATTCTATTGATTTTGTTTATATGTATGAACTGATGTGAATTCTACTGAAAGTTTTGCAATGAGGTATTCATGTTTCTTTTGATATTTTTGGTGTTATCGATGTAATGTATATTAGTTGATGAAGTTGTTGTATATGCGAACAAATTTATGTTCGTAAATCAAGTGTTTGTCATATAGTCTTAAGTTGTGATAAGTATGTTTTTGTGAAGTTTATGGATATTGAATATGAAATATTAGATTTTGAAATTCGGTAAAAATATTAAATGTTGTATGCATGTATGAATCACATGTCAATATACCGGTATATGAGTTAGAATTTTAAATAACCCTTTATAAGCTCTCATGTGTCCACTGTATGAGTGATATGTTCTTCGTGGCAATAATTGGCCTTTTTACAGACTGCAGTAGTGTTTGGCTGTCAACCAGATTGTAAGTGTTGACCGGATGAGAGGGGGTGTACCTAAAATTCATTGCATGAATACGTGGATCTGGTTATTTACGTAGTATGAGATGCGTAAATTATTAGACAAGTATCGCACTAGTCATTCTGCATTACTTGTTTGTATGATCACTTTAATTATCGTTGAATTTATATTTTGTAAGAGAAATTTAGTATTTGAAGTTTGTTTTCTAAGTTTTTATGAAGTCTTGAATATTCCACATGTTTTATAATATATGTTGTACTCACTAGGAGAAATTTTACACCCACCACAGTTTGTGTGTAGGATTAGGATGTAGATCGTGGAGCATTTGATTTTTCGGATTGAATGTTGGAAGGCTTCAGTTGGTTTTAGTATGCATTTTTATCTATTAATTTGATGGATATTTGATTATTGTAGAGATATTTATCCTCTTGTGAGAATTAATTTTGTGAAAGATCTTTCGATGAGATAATTTATAGGATGACCAATTAATATTTGTTGGCTAATAACCCTAAATTGTATGTGCTCTGATTCGGGGTGTTACAGAATTATCTGTAATACCCCAAATTTTCAGGTGATTATTGAAAAATTCAACATCAGGATTTTTTGAACTATTGTACAAATATCAATTATTGAAGAGGGTCTTTATGTTAATTTCCTAAATGGGTTTTATTGCATATATAATCTGGGACTTAGAAGAGAGAGATTAGGGATCTTTCTGGCTTATTTTTCTTCTCTTAGTATGCAAGAGAGAGATTAACGATCCCTAATCTCTCTCTCCGAATTCCAAGATTATATATGCCATAAAATCCATTCTTAAAATTAACACAAAGACCCTCTTCATGAATTGATATTTGCATAACAATTCAAAAGATCCTAACATTGAATTTTCAATAATTACTTTAAAATCCTGAATATTACAAATATGTTTGTCAATTACCAAACAAGATAATCTAGTGAAAAATCAGAAATTCTCTTGTACATTTTCAAGTACCAAATATGAAGTGATGATGGGCAGTCCTCAAGAATTTGATTGGGATGGGATTTTTTCAGTCACAACATCTAGAAGTATAATTTCCTCAAAATTTAAAAGAGAAAAGGAAAGGTTCTTGGCATTGATGCTGGTTTATTTCCACCAAAGTATTCCGGCTCTAGCGATTGGTTGTGCTTCACTAACTACGCAAGTCAATGACGTAGACTTGTTTCATTTTTAAAGTATACAATTTTTTTTTTTAATTCTTTCTATCACTAATTCATTAGTTGTTTACTTTTCAGACTTTACACGGGGTTGTTGTCTTGTTGGAGGCAAATTACTGTCCTGTGCATCGTTCTTTGAAAACTCAATTAGGTTATTCCAGGGTAGAACCTAGAAATTCTTATACATACTTTTACCATAATGATTACTCATTCAATTATCGGCCCATTTTCACTATAATGATTACTCATTCAATTATCGGCCTTTTTCACTATAATGATTGTTAGAAAAGTTATGGACAGAAGCTACCCCACAACTAAAGTAAAATTGAGAAAATAAAAATAAATGGGTACAAATATTTAAGTGGAAAACCTCCAAAGGAGAAGGGGTAAAAACCACGGATAAGGTAGTAGGATTTTACTGCTAAAAGTAGGGATTACTGTAACACCCCGAATTCCAAAATACAACTAAATTCGAGATTCCACAGGATCTTTACACTTCTTTCGTACAATTTTACATGGAAATAAAAATTTTTCTTTCATCAGAGTTACATTTACACTTGTACATTATCACAGCGGAAGCAATATTACAATAAATTACATGAAACAATATTTAACTCAATCCTGCGCAGCATGTATGCTTCAATTGTCAAGCATATTTACCCTGCATATAAAACTGTGGGCGCGTCAGTTCATTCAACTGACGAAATATTATACATGGTCATCCTCTCTATGCCGAAAACAGTATAACGATTCTCATTTCTTAACAAACACAAACTTGTTACAAACAAAGCTGAAGGGATTATCCTATTGTTGTCGTGTTGTGAATGTGCACTTAGTCCTTAATGCAATTATTTATATTTTATGACACTAATACGCACTTGTTCGGATTCTATGCATCCCATACTACATAGGTCCGAGGACAAGCCCTTAATCGTTCTTCATCTTGTAGGGTTCAATCCCTCGCCATGACTTAATCTACTACTATAACTACGGTAAGTATCCTAGATGTTTTCTGACCTACGAACTCATGTCTAGGTGCCCTGGAGGGAATCCCAATGCACTGACACATGACTCATCATGCAGGCATCCTGTGGTAATTCAGCTCCTACCATAGACATGACACCACCCGCAGTCGTCAAACACCCCACGAGCGTCGCCACCGGGACGGTACTCTGGAGCACTATCCACGCCCTATCATGACTCATCATGGGACATCCTGTGAATACTCTCACGCTGTCAATCTAATGGCCCTCATACTCAATGTTTTTCTCTTACTTTCATCACATCTCCACTATGCATCTAATCCTTAGTTTAATTGAATCATGAATAAAATCAACTCTTAGAGTGTAGAGTGTAGCACTTCCACTATACCGGTCTGATTCATTTAATTCACATGACCCAAACATTGGTCTTCCCATTTCAAAATATCATTTCCTCATTTCTTTCATTGCCGGTATAAGGCTTGACTATACCTTAATTCTCAATTTCAACTCATAATTACAATGTCATACTCATAAGATCTTTTCATGATTACTCACAATTCATATTTCAATAGTATAGTATTCATGTATCCACATCTTTCATAATTCATGGCAATCAATAATTCAATTTCGCGTGCAATCCATGTGCAAGAATAAATTTCACTTAATAGTCACCAACAATTTCATATATTCCACAAATCTATTACTCACAAATTCACAATTTTACTACAACACATTTTTCTATAATTCCATTTAATCATGCTAGTCACAAACTTCAAAAATTCATCTTTTATAACTCAAAAATTTTCATTTTTATTTTTCTTTCGTTTAAAAGAATAAAAATGAGTCATTCCTTGCAAAAACCTCAATTTCTTATTCACACTTCTTCAAAAGTTGTATAAATATTTCCTAATAAGTTCTAATAATTTTTGTAGTAATTAAAACATATTTTCCCAATTTTTATTCTAATTTAAAAATTCAATTTAATCCAAAATTCTCAAAAAAAACATTTTTTTCTAAACTCAAACCCCATCGAGATTCGAACCCACAACCAGCGGCGAAACAGACAGCGCACAGACCAACGCACCAAAGCTGCCCATCGATTTAACTAGGGGTTAAAAGCCCTATGTTCTGTTCTCGGCGAATTTGGTTTTCAACCAAAAATAATTAAAACCAGAGCGGCGGTATCGAACCCGAGACCTCCGCTACTGTAGCAACCCAAACCCATTCCGACCAGTTGGTCTAAGTGAACATATCAATTAGAAGGTATTTAAAATAGGTTTTGATCTTAATTCACTGTTCAAAGTTAAACTTCGACATTGCTCAAAAACGAATTTGTCTCCTTTTCTCCTCTTTTGAAAACAAAAATGTCCAGAATAAAAATTACATTTAATTTAACAATAACCATTATTTTTAAAGGTATTTTTCCCTCTTATAAAACATATATTTAGCCTTAATTTGTATTTTATAATACTATTTCGACATTTGAAAACTAACACACATTTGTTCATAAACAAAGATGATTTCTTACACAAAATTCACTACTATAATGTTTTGACAACTATGATATTTTTAGAGCACAAAAAAAAACAATCCTTATAAGTGGATAAAACCTCTATTTTTATCAATTAGTCTACACATGAAGCATTCGATTATTTGTTTGCCAAAAATACATTCTTTCTATTTATTCTAATTTTCACATGGCATATATAGCAATGGGGAATTTCATTACATCTATTAGCAAGCATTTCTTCTCAAATTATTCTATCAATTCATCTTTAACACATCATTCTACTTTAGCACTTTAATCAATAAACATGATTCTAACTTTTTACTAGTGAATTTCACATAATTGCAATTAAAGCATAATTGGCATGCATTCTAAAGTTATAAACAATGGGAACATACACTTTCACTTATATTAAATGAATCTAACCATCACAATAACACACATTTACTAGTTTATCAATTTCTACTCTAAATAGGCAACATGTATTTCATCTCAACTAATTAGTTTTTAATAACAAATTCAATTTATTCATAACATGATTTCTACTTTAGAAGTCATGAGAAACACCCACATTTTTGAAGAAAACCAATAAAAAAATCTCCTAGAGCCTCCTAGAATGCGAGAGAGTGCCTTCTCCTCCTAGATTGCGATGCTCGATCTCCTTCTCCTTGCTCCCTTGCAAAAACCGAGAGCTCCAAGTGATGATGATGGCCGGCCTCCAAGGGGGAACACACACACATAAACTCACACTCACACACTAATATATATCTCCTATATAATGCTTTCTTCTTTCAATAGATTATTAGTGTAGAATACAAGTATGAAAGGGGGGTATTTATACTAATTTTAAAATGGATTGGAGGGCTAGGATTTATTGGATAGTTGTAGAATGGAGGGCTAGAATAGGAGTGGAAGTTATAGCAACTACCCATACACTAAGTAACCACCCATGCACACTCACCCACACACCCATCACTCCAAGCAGAAACCGGCCCCAATAAGGTGTGCATTGCACACTACGTGCTTCGCACGTGCCACCTAGTACCCCTACGAAAAAGTTTGTACAATTTAATTAATCAAAATGTTCACTATTTGTCTCTACATGACAAGTGTGACCATTTAATTGATTTATTAAATTGGTGGGCTTCACAATTAGTGGGCTTAGGCTTGTGGGCCAAGACAATAAATTAATAATTAATTAAATTGGGCTAACACAAATAAAATAGTGTTTTAGGCTTTAAAATTTGGTTTTTATAAAAATAAAGGAAAGGAAAAATAATTGTTCATACTACTAGATGAAATTTTGTACATAAAAATAGATAAATAATATACGCATGAAATTTGCATGTGCACAACACGTGAAAATCAATATCTTATTAGAATGAAAGTTTAGGGTATTACAATTACAACATTCTCTCTAAATATAAGGAGAGTACACTTTTCACTCTCTCTTATAATAAGAGAAACAATCTCTCACAAATTTGAGGAAAATACAAGTATACAAATTATCTCAAGGGGATACAATTTTATCCCTCTTGAGAACACTCTTGTAATACTCTCTTTCTTTTCTTAATCCCTCTTTTTTTTCTTAATCCTCACTGAGCTCTTGTTGCTCTGCTACTGCTCTACTTAGATGCATTCTCTTCCATTCATTTGATCCCTATTTATAGGGAATGGATTGTCACCAACCCTGGGTCATCACCAACCACAGCCTCTCCATTTGTCAAAAGCTTGCCTCATTTTTCAAAAGGTGATTGGTGCTCTTTGACATTTTCTGCCGACATTCTCCCACTTGGAGATTTGATTAAGGATTAATCATGTCTCCACACGATCCTTTCTACCTTGCCATTCTCATGCTGCATATGTTACTGCTAGGCCACACGAGGATCTACACCATTCAAACTTGTCAGTGTTGATTGCCTTGGTCATAACATCTGCTAGGTTCTCATCAGTGTGAATCTTGTGCATATCCATACTTCTTCCTCCACTACTTCTTGAACGAAGTGATACTGGACTCTTATGTGCTTTGTCCATGAATGAAAGGCTGAATTCCTTGCGATGTGCAAGGCACTCTAACTGTCACAAAATAGAACAATCTTCTCATGTTTGTACCTGAGCTCCTCCAATAACCTTTGAATCCAGACTGCTTCTTTGTAAGCTGCTGTAGCCGCCATGTATTCTGCTTCTGTTGTAGATAGAGCCACAACAGTCTGCAATTTCAAAACCCATCTTATAGCTCCTCTTGCAAGTGTAAACACATACCCTGTAATGGATTTGCTTTTGTCGAGATCGCCTGCAAAATCTGAGTCCACATAGCCTCTGACAGTTAATTCTGATCCTCCATAACATAATGCAGCATCTGAGGTTCCTCTGATGTATCTCAGAATCCTCTTCACTGTGCTCCAATGCTCTTTACCAGGATTCGCCATGTCGACTAACCGCTCCCACTGCTTGTGCAATGTCTGGTCTTGTACATATCATAGCGAACATCAAACTTCCCACTGTTGATCATAGGTACTCGAGACATATCCTTCCTTTCTACTTCATTGCTAGGACACATCTTGGAGGATAACTTGAAATTAATAGGAAGTGGGATCGAAATTGGCTTACAATCTTGCATGTTGAAGCGCTGCAAGATCTTGTTGAAGTAATTCTTCTGGGAAAGCCAAACCTTCCTATTATTTCTGTCTCAGTGAATCTGCATCCCTAGAATCTTGTTTTCCGATCCCAAGTCCTTCATGTCAAACTCCCTAGCCAACTGTGCCTTCATTTCCCGGATTCGATCTTTGTTAGGACCTGCTACCAACATGTCATCCACATACAACAGGAGGATAATGAAGTCACCATCTCCATCAAACCTTTTGTAGTACGTACAATGGTCTGAACTAAGTCTGTTGTATCCAAGGCTAATAATGAAGGAATCAAATCTCATGTACCAACACCTTGGCACCTGTTTGAGACCGTACAGAGATTTGTTCAACCTGCAAACGAAGTTCTCTTTGTCTGTTTCAGCAAAACCTTCTGGTTGGAGCATATAGATTTCTTCTTCAAGATCTCCATGAAGAAAAGCAGTCTTCACATCTAACTGTTTAGATGTAGGTCAAGCGTAGCACACATCGCCAAGACTACTCTAACTGTCGTGAGTCGAACCACAGGTGAAAATATTTCATTGAAGTCGATACCTTCTTTCTGAGCATATCCTTTCACCACCAATCTTGCACGATACCGCTCCACTTGGTCATTTCCATCGTGCTTGATCTTGTAGACCCATTTGTTGTCGATGGCCTTCCTTCCTTGTGGTAGCGTAACATAGTCTTGTTCTTGTGTAGAGCTTCAATTTCTTCCTGCATTGCTGTCATCCACAGGGATACATCTGAGCCTGTGATTGCCTCCTAGAAGGATGATGGCTCCCCATCCTCTGTTAGAAGACAGTATGCAACATTGCTCTCTGTAACATACTCCGAGTGCCAAGCTGGCGGTCTTCTCTCACGAGTTGACCGACGAACTTCTGGAGCCTTGGACTCAACTGGTTCTTGTTCATCATGCTCTGGTGCTGCTTCAGAAGAAACTACATCTTCTTTTGGTTTATCTTCCACTTGAACTGTAGTAGTCTCTGGATTCTCCTTTGACGTGCTATCGCCTCCATCTTCCTTTTGTAGCTGATCTTCTACAAAGATCATATCCCCACTGAAAACAACCTTGTAGGCAGTGGGATCCCACAAGCGATACCCCTTCACACTGTCAGCATACCCCAAGAACATGCACCTCCTGGATTTTGGATCCAGCTTTGTTCTTTTTTGGGTATTGTACATCACGTACGCGGGACATCCGAACCAATGTAAAGTAGAATAATTTTCTGGCTTGCCAGTCTACATCTCCATCGGTGTCTTCAGCTCAATTGTCGTTGATGGCGACCGATTTATGACATAACAGGCGGTTCTGGCTGCTTCTACCCAAAAGGAGTTGGGCTGACCTGCAGTCCGCAACATAGCTCTCATCCTTTCTGCAAGAGTCCTATTCATCCGCTTTGCCATGCCATTTTACTGAGGTGTATATGGGACTGTGAACTGTCTTGTGATACCTTCTTGCTTACAAAGTGCAAGAAACTCGCCGTCAGTGTACTCCTTTTCATTATCTATCCTCAAGCACTTGATCTTCTTCCCAGATTCAAGTTCCACCTATGCTTTGAAGTCTTTGAACACTGGAAACACATCTGACTTCTTCTTGATTGGATACACCCACAATCTCCTGGAGTAATAATCAATGAAAGACACAAAGTACTTTGCTCCTCCTAGGGACATTTCCGGTGATTCCCAGACATCAGAATGAATCAAGTTTAGAATGCATTTACTCCTGGCTTCAGATCTGCTGAACTGCAATCTATGCTGCTTACTTGTAATACAATACTCACAAAACGGTAGATTCACCGATTTGAGCCCTGGAAGCAGCTTCCGGTCGGAGAGAATCTTCAAACCTCGTTCAGACATGTAGCCTAGTTTGAGATGCCACATCATTGCTGACTCTTCTCCCTTGCTAGACGATGCGACACACGCATTAGCTTCCTGCAGTGTTTCTCTATTAAGCATAAACAGATTTGCCACGATCTTTTCTGCCTTCATGACCACAAGCACGCCTCTGACAATCTTCATGACCCCATTTTCGACATGGATCTTGCATCCCAGGATATCTATTTGTCCCAAAGACAATAGATTCTTCTTCAAGCCCTTCACATGCCGTAACTCCTGGATGGTGCGAACCATACCATCAAACATTTTGAGCTTGATAGTACCAATACCAGCGATTTCCAAAGCATAATCATCTCCCATATGTATAGAGCCTCCTGAGATTGGTTCGTATGTGTGGAAACACTCTCTTCGAGAAGTCATGTGCCATGTTACTCCTGAGTCCAGTAACCAGACGTCAGAGAACTGCTTTCTGCCTCCAACCACCATTGTTGCCTCGCTGTATAGAACTTCACCATCATACCGGGTACTTACCACATTCTCTTGAGCATTTGATGACTCAGGGTCTCCACTCTTCTTCTTGAACTGTAGCGCCCCGTTTTCCGATACTGGAAAACCGTGACACGAGCCAAGATCTTTTCTTCAATTAGTCACAATACACAGAAAAACAGGAGAATTTAAAACTTTTTATTCAATACACAAAGTGTTACAAGTCTGAACATTGTACAACTGTAATACCTTACAATAGAGTTACAATATCACCTTTACATTTCCAAGTATTACAACTTTCACATCTTATATCAGAGTACCTCTCACTTAACAGATAATCAATACATATACTGCAGCGGAACTAAAACATAGCACTGACTCCTTGCTTTCCTTGCCTTGAGTCCTCCTGAATTTCACCTTTGTACTTCGACGATCCAGTACCTATGGAAGTGGGGACGTCAGTATTCACTGACGCTTAAAGGCTGATCATATAGCAGCGAATCTTCCAAACAATATACAAAATATACAAACATAGCAATTGTGTTGGTGTAGTTTAAGTGTTCGTGAGCGCTAGGACTAGACTCTAATGCGATACTTAAATAGAACTAATTATACACAACCCGTTCCTGACAATACTCCATGACTCTGTGAGGTTGCAGAAGAGGTCAAGTCCCCTTATGCAGTCTGCTTATGGTGTCTCCGTTTTCCACTACTACCCGGCATGCCGGACCTCACTCAAACAAGGTTGCAGGTGCGGTCTAGTTCCACCACTGCAGTCATATAGTGGTGTCCATGTTTGCCACTATTGCCCAGTGTATCGGGCCTTAATCCAAAATCCAAATCATAGGGTTTCGCAAGCGCAGGGCAGCGCGAAGCCTACCCTGTGGCACCCTCTGGGGTATCGCAAGCGCAGGACTGCACAATGCATCCTGTGGCACCCCAGCCACGGTATTTCAGGAATTAACAGAGCGAGATACGTAACCCGTGTCCTCAACCTGTGAGATGGCACCGTACGTATCCCTTTGACGGGACGCTTCCTATTCTAATGTCAGCAAGTCTCCGAAAGTAACATGCAGCCCATAAATACATGCGACTCCATCTCAAGCCGTTTCTCCATATATAGGGATTTGAACCCGCGTTATGAATTCTAATTGCACACAACCTGTTCCTGACACCTACACGTGACTCGCGAGGCTGCAGATGTGGTCATGTGCCACTGTTGCATTTCGCCCGTGGTGTCTATGTTCGCCACCGCGACCCGGCTAACCGGACCTCACTCAAAATAGACGAACCCATTATATCGGGCGTCATAACAAAAATCAAACCATAGAGTTTCGCAAGCGCAGGGTAGCACGAAGCCTACCCTGTGGCACTCTCTGGGGTATCGCAAGCGCAGGACTGCACAATGCATCCTGTGGCACCCCTAGCCACGGTACTTCAGGAATTAACAGCGCGAGATACGCAACCCGTGTCCTCAACCTGTGAGATGGCACCGTACGTATCCCTTTGACAGGAAGGCACAACCCTGTACACCACCTATGATCTGCCTCAAGGGACGAGTTAGTGTAAGGGGCCCCCTACAACTGACCCATCTCTCCCGGCAAAAGGGTTTAAGTAAACTAATCCTTGTAAGTCACTATCCTAGTGATGTCCCTGACTCGAACGATCCTAGGAATGACAACATTATAACACAACGTGCTAGGCCTTAAATTAGGCTTCACAAGACAACTCTACTAGGCCGCTCAACCTAGACTTACCAGAATCCCTCGGAATCTGGTTTATGGCTCATCGATCCAAGACTTTGGCTGTGCGAATATACACACATGCCGCTACCCTAGACTTGGATTCTGTCTATACTCCGGTCCTCGATTAACCTATCCTGGTTAAGATTCGACGGTACCCAAGGAGTGACTCCTCCACAGTTACTTAGGGTAGACATCATATGTCTTGACGGTCGATAGCCCTTAGGGTAGTAACCTCACCCTTGACGAGCACAACGAACTGTGTACTAGCTAACAAGCTATACACGAGTAACAACCACATACGAGCCCATCAAGCTACGTATGACACAATAACTACCTACGAGCCAGGCGGGCTTCGTAGGAGATAACCACGTACATACCAGCCAACTAGGCCGCGTATGAGACCAACAGCTACGCACGGGCCGGTCGGGCCGCGTGCGAGACAATAACCTACATACGAGCCGACTAAGCTACGTATGAGACCGACAGCTACATACGGGCCAGTCGAGCCACGTACGAGCACAACCGTGTGCAAACAACCATACAGGTAATCAATCCTAGAAGCAACCAAACGTGCTTACTAACAAACTTAATCTTCTACTATTAGAAGCAACAAAGGGATCTACTAGTAGTCTATGATCGGTATTGTACTAGGGAAGGACCGAAGGCGATAAAATGGCCTTTATCGGACTAACTATCCCTAGTGGTCTTCCCAATCCTTATTACTTCAACCTATAGCGCCTTAAGTATGGCATACAATTACAAGCAGCTTCCTACTACAATCAATCATATAACACAACCACCATGATATTCCTATGTATGAATGTGATTAATGCTTATGCTTACATTGAGCTCAAGCATGAAAATCACTAATGTCCTTAAACATAAAATTCTCTATAGTCAATCGTAGGTTACCAATTGAGCATGAAAGCTTACTACTTATCCCGGCTAATCTCCACAACCCAACTAGTATGAACAAGCAACACTCCAAGGCATAGTAGGTAGTTCTAACGCTACTCCTACAACATTTTAAGCAAGTATTACTCTAGCATGGTATAGAACCCCACATAAATCACTACAACTAGCTATGGGTAGTTTCTTTACTTTAAGCATGAACATCATAGTATGGGTATCCTTAACTTAACATGATTAATAATTAGCATGATACCTACTTACTTAGCATAAGTCATGATCATTTACTAACATAACATACACTTCTCTACCATTTATCTAACATGGTATACAATTAGCATACAATTTAAACTAGCATGATATGCAAAGTACTTACAATTAAGCTAGCATGGTATATCGCTTTCCAACAATTAAACTAGCATGGTATATGATTTCATCATGGATCCTACAACACTCTAGGCACATTAAAAACTTATCCACACATGGTAGGAAACTCTTGGATTGAATCCTACACATTCTAAGCATAAGTGAGTTACTAAACATGATGGGTATTTTTAATAAACATCCTACAACTAATTAAGCATAGAATCATGGTAGGATATTTTTATAAGTAATCCTACAACTAACTAAGCATGGATATGGCTTCTAATTATTTTTAGAAGCAAAGCTACAACTAACTAAGCATGGTAAACATGTAGGATATTTTTAGAAGCAATCCTACAACTAACTAAGCATGGATATGGCTTCTAATTATTTTTAGAAGCAATCCTACAACTAACTAAACATGAATATGACTTCTAATTAATTTTAGAAGTGATCCTACAATATAAGTAGCATGAATAAGGCTTCTAATCATTTTTAGAAAAGACCCTACAACATAAGTAGCATGAATAAGGCTTCTAATCATTTTTAGAAAAGATCCTACAACATAAGTAGCATGAATATGGCTTCTAATCATTTTTAGAAGTAATCCTACAACATTAGTAGCATAAATATGTCTTCTAAATATTTTTAGAAGTAAAGCTACAACTAACTAAGCATGGATATGGCTCCTAATTATTTTTAGAAGCAATCCTACAACTAACTAAACATGGATATGGCTTCTAATTAATTTTAGAAGCAAAGCCACAACTAACTAAGCATGGATATGGCTTCTAATTATTTTTAGAAGCAATCCTACAACTAACTAAACATGGATATGGCTTCTAATTATTTTTAGAAGCAAAGCTACAACTAACTAAGCATGGTAAACATGTAGGATATTTTTAGAAGCAATCCTACAACTAACTAAGCATGGATATGGCTTCTAATTATTTTTAGAAGCAATCCTACAACACTTTACTACTATTACTACTCCTATTTTAATCAAAACATAATACACAACTATCTACTACTACTTCATTCTTATCAAGAGCACCACATACAACTTACTACTACTACTACTTTATTCACAACAAATCACAACATACAACTATCTATTACTACTACTTCATTCACAATAAAATCACAACATACAACTATCTATTACTACTACTACTTCATTTTATTACATAATACTACTTATTATTTTAGCTACTACTACTTAGTTGCTTACTAACCTTATTTATTACTAGTGGTAAAGGAGGGATTATTTTACTTTACTTTACTTCTAGTAAATAGAAAAGATAGCTACAACTAGTGATCAAAAATAAAAAGAAGATCTTTTTATTAAACTACAACTAGTGATTAAGTAAAAAGAAAGATCTTTTTATTAAGCTACAACTAGTGATTAAACAAAAAGAAGATCTTTTTAATTATTAACTACAACTAGTGATTAAAAATAAAAGAAGATCTTTTTACTTATTAGCTACAACTAGTGACTAAGAATAAAAGAAGATCTTTCTATTTATTAGTTACAACTAGTGACTAAGAATAAAAGAAGATCTTTTTATTTATTAGTTACAACTAGTGATTAGAAATAAAAAGAAGATCTTTTTATGTATTAGCTACAACTAGTGATTAGAAATAAAAAGAAGATCTTTTTAATTATTAACTACAACTAGTGTTTAGTAAAGAAAGGAAAGATCTTTTTGATTATTACATTAGTTCAATCAAGTCCTACAACCAACAATGGTTGTATTGTTCAACAATATGCAATATGTATGGTTCCATATCAAGTCCTACAACCTTACATGGTTGTATGCAAAAGTTATGTGTATGTATCTTTTTAGTCCAAGTAGTTAACAACATTCAAATGAGAAAACTCACACAACCACACCACTACAAAGTAACCATACCAAAAGAAAAATAAACAAGAGGGTAAGAGAAAGAAGAACATCAAAACCATCATTCAAATAAACAAACAAACAAACAAACATACAAACAAAGAAAGCATGAAGAAACCCCCACCTTGTTTCTTTCTTTGATGGAAGAACTAGCTAGCTACCTTCTCCTTCCCCTAGCTTTTTAGAACTCCTAAGAACCCTACAATAAAACTCTCTTTTGTTAGTATGAAACCTCTCTTTCTTTTCCTTTCTTTCTTTCTTTCTTTCTTTCTTTCTTTCTTTTGTTTTCTAAAATGAGAGAAGGAGGAGAATGAAGGGCTATTTATAGAAGGAGATGGGAGGTGGTAAGTGCACCACATGGCACAAAATAACCCCAAAACAAGGAGGTAGGATTGGGGGGAGGTGTTATGTGAGGGAAAATTGATGTGGAGGAGGGTTTGTTCTAGAAGAATTCTTAACCTTCTTATGTAAACTTAACCTAGGTTAAACCTCCTAATCAAATCCTTAACCATCCCTACTATGTTATAGCAAAATAAGTGTTGTCCAAAATATACAACACATAATTCGTATAATGCACTAATCGACATACTACTCGCACGTGCGCATATATGTCTGTATACCGGAAAATCTTCGCATAATCCGCATAAAAATAATTAAATCTTGGAAATAATAATAAAATAAATTTTATTATTAGTTCGGAAGATCACGGTACCAATTTGATACAATACAAATATATACTGGCCGATATCTGGATACAGATAGTGTCTGGGAGCAAACCGGGTAAAAATCACCAAAATGTTCTAATTTTGGAATTAAAACAAAATAATAATAAAATAATAATAAAATATCAATTTATATACGGTAATATCCGTCCGGGATATTACATGAACCAACAATACTTCTTGAAGTGCCCTTTCCTGCCACAATTGTGGCACTTGTAAGTCTTCTTATTTCTGAATTTTGATCTTCCATGATTCTGACTCCCACTGGGGCCACATTCCGTTGATCTTCCTCTCATCACCATCAAAGCTTCCACTTGCTGCGAACTTCCCTGTTTGTCCTTCTTGTTCTTGCGCCTAGTTTCTTCTTCCAAAACAGTAGCTGCGACTTCGTCGAAGATTAGATAGTCCGTCAGGATATTGTTCATCAGGTTGATGATGAGATGATCATACAAGTCAGGTAGACTTCGAAGTAGAAGCTCCGCACGTTCAGTTGTCTCTATTTTGCAACCCATTGATGTAAGTTGCGAAAATAGGGTGTTCAGGGTTTTGATGTAGTCGGTCACCGATGTCGATTCCGCCATTCGAAGTGAGTACAATCTTCTTTTTAAGAAGACCTTGTTGTGAAGTGACTTGGCCTCATACAACCTTGTCAGAGTATCCTAAATCTCCTTTGCTATCTTCTTTTCAGCCACACTGGATAACACACCATCAGCTAGTACCAAGTGCAGATCGGCAATTGCGTTGCCATCCATCTCGTTTCACTTGCTGTCGTCGGTGATCTCCACAGGCCTATCTCCAATTGCTGCCAAGCAATTGTACTTCCTCAAGATTGCCTTGATCTTCATTTTCCATAACGAGAAATTGCTCCCGTTGAATTTCTCAACATCGAACTTTGTTGTAGTCGACATTTCTGCTCCACTCCTGAAAACCAAAGCTCTAATACCACTATTAGGAAAGTTATGGGCAGAAGCTACCCCACACCTAAAGTGAAATTGAGAAAGTAGAAATAAAGTGGACACAAATATTTTACGTGGAAAACCCCTCAAAGGAGAAAGGGTAAAAACCACGGGCAAGATAGTGGGATTTTACTGCTGAAAGTAGGGATTACAACCTTCTCTCTAAATATAAGGAGAGTACACTTTTCACTCTCTCTTATAATAGGAGAAACACTCTCTCACAAATTTGAGAAAAATACAAGTATACAAATTATCTCTAAGGGGATACAATTTTATCCCTCTTGAGAACACTCTTGTAATACTCTTTTTCTTTTCTTAATCCCTCTTTCTTTTCTTAATCCTCACTGAGCTCTTATTGCTCTGCTACTGCTCTACTCAGCTGCACTCTCTTCCATTCCCTTGATCCCTATTTATAGGGAATGGATTGTCACCAACCCCGGGTCATCACCAACCACAGCCTCTCCATTTGTCAAAAGGTTTCCTCTTTTTTCAAAAGATGGTTGGTGCTCTTTGACATTTTCTGCCGACAATGATTACTCATTCAAATATCGGCCTTCGTTTATCTCAAATGGATAACACTTGTCAAGTGAGATTAGTCATGCTCCATGTTTAGGTTTTTAGGTAAAATCATTCTCATGAGCTTGTTTTTTGTTTGTTTGTTATTTTTTATAGTCTTGTTAAGGTTTGCTGCAATTTCATCTTCTCTGCATCTGAATTATGATAACTTTGTGTAAGCCTGATAGGGAATTAAGCATAACAAAGATTATAGAGAAGCGATAACTGATCACAACAAATCAACTAAGAAAGTAAAGTAAACCAAGCACACAACACAATTTTATCCAAGTTCGGACGAACCTAATCCGTGGGAGAAATAACCGAGATATTATTTAATAAGAGAAAATACAAAAGTTACAATCACTCTCACTAATGATCTATCTATATCTCAAGCCTCACTAGATGATACTCTGCCGTTTACAAAAGAAAACGCTCAGATAAAGTACTACCTCTCAGTGGAGGTCATTACAATATTATATGAAGATCTAGAGAAACTCTAGGCTGTAATCTTGATCCAATACTGTCTGATATACGTGAAGAGAAAATCACAAGATATGAGCCGTACAATCTAACTTGGGGACGTTGAGCTCAAACAGATTCACCCAGAACGCGACCCAAACTACTATTACCGCTAGTTGCAGTCGAATGTACATAAGAGCAGTCGACTGCTTTGGACTTGAAGGCATCCAGATAGCACACCTGATGTTTGGGGTCGACGGGCCTTATATGGAAGTCTACCGTCACTGATACCCGATTTGATACAACATGAACAACTATTCTTCACTCCCTCCACATTCGCTTCGAATATCTTCTCGCTTCATCATTTTCTCTTACGGTTGAACCTAGTATGCAAGACATAAACCCAACATTGTCTTGCTAGTTGCTACCATCTCAATTCTCTTGCCATCCGGGATAGCTACAATTTCATTTTTCCAGCTTACATTCTTATATTATCTTCTCAAATAAATTATCATTGTTAGATATTATATTAGATGTAACAGCCGTAAAATGTTTTCCTTTAAATATCTTTCCACACGTGCTTTACACATGTTTTTTCTTCTATGCATGTGCTAATTGTGTTATTTTGATTACAAAATTTGTGCACAAAAAAAAATCACTAGGATAATTATACTAAAATTAATGTTAAGAAAATAATATAACCATTCATTAAAAGTAAGAATTTAAAATGAAATAAAATAATAAAATGAGAAGTGTACAAAGCACGTGCACACGTGTAATGCACACCATTTTCACAAACTGATTGCACTTGTGAGGTTTGACCAGACTTTGAGATGAATGAGGGAGAGTGGGTATGTGAGTGGGTTAGTTGGTAGTTAGTTTCTAAAACTACTCTCTAATTTCCTATATAAATCTACTCTATCCTCAAATGAACCCAAAGCAAATCATAAATAATAATAATAATAATAATAATAATAATAATAATAATAATAATAATAATAATAATAATAAGTTAAGAGAGTTGTGCTGGCTTTTGCTTTTCGGAAATCAAGGGAAGGCTTGTGGTCTTGGAGTAGGAGCTTTTTGGAGCAATTTGCTAATGGCTTCAACTAGTAGGAGGTCTCTTTTGAAGTGGGTGTTTTCATAATCTTCTAATTTGTTAGAAATTGTGTTTGTTTAAATTAGAAATGTGTAGATGAAGATGAATTGATATGTGCATGTGATATAGTTTTCCTAGAAATTTTATTTGTGCATAATGAAATTAATGTGTGTATGTGTAACAGTTTTATAGAAATTTTATCTAGTGGGAATTTCTTATAATAAATCCATGAGATTGATTTCCTTGTATGCAATTTGGTAATGTAGATACTCCTCACACTCTAATTGTGTAAGGAATAATGCTTCATCTAATTTAAGTTATATGACTTGAGTAATTCATACAATTTAGGTAACAATTCCTATGTTCTTCAAGAATAAATTAGGATATATTTTTTCGTACAGATACAATCTTCGAAATATTTCATTCTGAATTTGTAAAGTAATACGTAGCAATTGAGTTATTGAAATTTTCGAGTTTTTGTACTTACTGTAGTTCGAGTATGTAAGCTTGTGGTGAGCCTTTTTTCACACCAACTGTGAGTTGACTCATTGGTTTGAGTTGTGGTTTGAGTTGCTACTGAGTCTGGGTTCGACGCCTGGTAGGGAATTTTAATTTTAAAAACCTTTTTTTTTTTCTTCTATTAGCTAAATGTGTGTGAATTTGATTAAGAATAAATTTAAATCATACTAGAATATTAATGGAATATTTTGGGATAATTTTTTACAAATTTAGAATTTAATTTGAGGGTAAAATCACATTACATATTAAATAGTATATCAAGATGATTATTTTGAATTTTTTAAGAATACTTTTTTTTTGAATGAGCTAACTTTGGAATAATTGAGATTTAATCAAATATAATTTGGGAAACTCACTTGGGTGGAAATTATAGTGTACATTATTCTAATTAAGGAGTAAACTTAGTAATATTTTATTTTGTGATGTAAGATTAAAATTTGAAATTTTATCCTAGAATGTGTGTACCATATGGAAAATGAATTTCATCCTAGAATTTTTGAAAATTTTAGTTTAATATCTCTGTTAACCTTATTATCAATCCAATAATCTTAGCTTAATTTCTCTATTAACCTTATTATGGTATCAGAGCACTAATCCCTAATTTTTTTCCTTCACTAATGTAGAACCCCGTATTTTCAAATATTATTTTAATTATTTGAAAATGAATTTAAATCTATTCTGGAGATTTAATTAATATTTTCTAAAAGATTTATCTTTCGCACACGTGCAAAACACGTGCAAATGACTTTTGAGATGTTTGAAAAATTAAGTTTTCTTTATGAAAAATTATTATTTAATATTTGGAATTTATTTATTATTTTTCTGGATTTTCTGAAATTAATTGGATCTATTTGCAATTTTTGAGAAAAGAATGACCTTTTTGCAAAATTGACATTTTAGGGGTTGAAATGCAAAATGTATTTTCTGGACATTTTGAACTGTACCAATTGAGATTTATGAGTATATTTTACTATTAAATCCTAATTTAAATAATTTATATTGAATTTCTAAGGATAAGAACTATATATATGTAAAATTATGTTTTGAAAGGGCTATTTTGCAAATGTATTCCTAAACCCTAAAAACAATATTTCCGGCCTATATAAGAGAGTTTGCAGCCGTCATTCGCTGCACAACTCAGATTTTATCATATCTTTTATTGGTGATTGAAGAGGAAGATTGGGATCTAGCAAAAAGGAGGCTTTTCGTTGGATCTTTGCAATCCCAAAAGGTGAGTGATATGAACTGTGTTTTGTTGATTGATTGTGTGTTGTTTTGTCTCGATATCTTCGTATCTTGTTTGTGATCAATGAAATGGTTGTTGTTTATATTATGCATATGAGATCTATGAATGTTTAGTGGATCTTGATGGACAAATTCTTTATTGCTTGAAACATGTTTAAGACTTGAGTATGGTTATAACAATAAGGAATTGGATAGTTGAATATCTAGATTTTGAGACTACGAATCAGATCTGGGCTATGAGTCGTGACAAGATTTAGTTTTGAGAAACCCTAATGAAAGAAGTTGGAATATAGAACGTGAGATCTGAGATTTGAGACATCTAATGATTGAATAATGTATCCATAAGGAAGAATTTTTTGAGATTTTCATTTCACATGATTAAGAATTATTTTCATGAATAAGAACCTTCAGAAAAACTCCAGTATCGATTATTGTATTCATACCTAATCTATGAAATCTGTAGGCCGACAGTCGACTGGTCTACGATTCAGTCCACTGGTACGACCCCACTGCTGTACTTTCAGTCATTTGAGAATTGTTCGGGACAGTCGACTGGGACGGTTGTCAGTCGACTGGCCTGCTGAGTAAAATGTGTTCAGTCTTTTCGGAACAGTCGACCATGACCTCTATAAGTCGACTGTTAGTACTTGGAATGTTTCTTGAAAATTATTGGTAATTGTCTCGGGTAAGTCGACTGAAGGATTATTAAGTCGACTTATAGCACTTGTTATAATCTTGGATATTGGTTCTCGGGGCAGTCGACTTACTACAGTATAAGTCGACTGGTGCTGATGAGTTTTTCATAATCTTGAGTGTTCTTTTAAGCATTTAGTCTTTGTAGATGGATATGTTCTGCGGTGTAAGAGTCACTGTTAGTGATTGCATACCGGGTATCCGATCTATGTTATCTTTAGTCTTTGTAGATGGATATGTTCTGCGGTGTAAGAGTCACTGTTAGTGATTGCATACCGGGTATCCGATCTATGTTATCTTTAGTCTTTGTAAATGGATATGTTCTGCGGTGTAAGAGTCACTGTTAGTGATTGCATACCGGGTATCCGATCTATGTTATCTTTAGTCTTTGTAGATGGATATGTTCTGCGGTGTAAGAGTCACTGTTAGTGATTGCATACCGGGTATCCGATCTATGTTATCTTTAGTCTTTGTAGATGGATATGTTCTGCGGTGTAAGAGTCACTGTTAGTGATTGCATACCGGGTATCCGATCTATGTTACCTTTAGTCTTTGCAGATGGATATGTTCTGCGGTGTAAGAGTCACTGTTAGTGATTGCATACCGAGTATCCGATCTGTGGTATTGAGATTTATTGACAGTTGGGTATATTCTGTGATGTGAGAATCGCTGTTAGTGACTGATAAATGAGTATTTGGCAGAATCAGTCGACTAGTACACTAAAGCAGTCGACTGTACAGTACGGTTGAGCTGTACTTGTTGTGAGTGATTGATTGACGGATATCTGATCGGTGGCATTGTTTCTCGACTTGGTTTCATGCTTGTACAGGCCTATCGTTTCTTATTTCACAATACATGTTTAGTCTATATATCTTTGTTCAGTACATGTTGCTTAAGAAATCATGTCTATCGTTTATTTATGTTTGTTGTTTATATCACTCACACCATTTATGGCTGACCCCTTTAGTTTGGGGGTTAGGGTTCAACTCTAGCCTCATATGATGTAGGTTGTTGCTTAGAGTTTGGAGGCTTGGATGCTTGAGTTAGCTTTAGAGATTATAAGTGATGTAATAGAGCCTTGTGTAAATTTTGTAAAGAGAAGTGTTGTAAAAGAATGTTTTAATTCAAGGTGTTTGTATTTCCGCTGCATTTGAAGAAGGTTATTGTAAGAAGAGTTTGGAATAAAATAATTGTGTTTTTGGTCTATGTGTATTGTTACATTGAAGTGGATCGCTGGGAATGTGCCACATATTTTCTAAGTTCTCATATTAGAAATTCGGGGCGCTACAACTAATCTCTAAACCTAATTAAAAAAATTCCATTTTTTTCTCATTTTCTTGCTTCCTTCAACAACAGCAAGAGCCACCAACAACAACAAGAGCGGCATCAACAACCGTACCACCTACTCACGCTCTCTGACTACCTATTCCCCATCTCCAAAAACTCGACAGCACTGTCGTCCCTTACCATCGAACTCCTTCCTCCTCCGACTCTCAAATCCCCAAACAACTCCAATAACAACAGCATCACCTCCATCAACATTTGCCAACCATCAAACCCATCTCCCGATGTCCAAACCTGTAACACCCCGAATTCCAAATAAGTCTGAATTCGAAGTTCCACAAGATCTTTACACTTCACTTCGTACAATTTTACAAGGAATTTAAAACTTTTATACAACAATGTTTACATCAACGTAGCGAAATTATAATTACAACATGATACATGAAATAAATAACAATTTGAATATTTCTTTAAGCAGCATTCTTTCTTTAGTCCTTTCATTCATTTTATCCTGCATGGAAACTGTGGGCACGTTAGTTGTATACAACTGACGCTAGGATATAATACATCAATTTCTCTTACTTGGAAAGCACATATTTGATCACAAACAAAGCTAAGGGGGACTATCTTATTGATGTCGTGTGTGAATGTGCACTTAGTCTTAATGTAGTTATTCATTATTTCATGACACTAATGCACACTTGTTCGAACTTATGCATCCAATTCTACATAAATTCGAGGGCAAGCCCTTAACCGTTTTTCATCTTGTAGGGTTGAATCCGTCGTAATGAGTTTAACTACTACGGTAACTACGGTAAGTATCCTAGATGTTTTATGAGTTACGAGACCATGTCCAGACAGCCTAGAGGGGAATCCCACGTCATGACATGACGCATCATGCAGACAACCTATGGACAATTCACCTCCCTCATGGAACGATGGCACTACGTAGTCACCAAACACCCCACAAGCGTTGCCACGGTCCCGATAATTTCGGAGATGTATGCACGTCATGACATGATGCATCATGCAGACAACCTATGAACACTCTCACACTGTAAATCCGAGTCCCTCATTCTTGTGTTTTTCTCTTACTTTCATCACATCTTCACTATAGTGTAGTCCTTAGATATTTGAGTCATGAATAAATTAACACCCTAGAGTTAGCATTACCTCTACACTGGACTTAACCATCAATTGTAGCAAAGACCCAATCTTGGTCTTTTTCTGCAACATTTATTTTTCAAGAATTCATTCATGCCGGTATAAGGACTTCGCTACACTCTAGTTCTTAACCTCTTTTCATGTTCACCAAAATTTGAATGTTCATACTCACAGATTTCTACAATCCATCATGATCTTTTTGTTTCATTTTCCAAGCACAACTATATGCACAAAACATCAATTTCATATTTAACTTATCACATCTCAGAATTTAATCTCCACATAATTTCTTGCATTCCACCTTTTTTTTCTCTCTTTCTTTAATTATACTATAACCATATTTGATGAAGATTCATCAAGTTCTTTAATCCATTTTAATATAAAAACCACATCCAACCTTCACGAAATACATTAAAATGTTGCAGAATTATTTTTCATAAGCCTAGATAATATATAAAGAACAATAGAATTTTTTCCCAATTTTTATTACTCTTAAAACTCAAAAATAAACCCACAAATCGAAATATATTAAAATATCAAAAAAACAAACAAAAAAAACAAACAAAAAAAAAGCAAATAAAAGGGCAGAGGTTGGATTCGGACCCAGACCACAACCCCCGCCCAACTACAGTAACGAACCCAAAGCGCACCCGAAGACCAAGAAGTCCAGAGTGACTGACTGATATGATTATACTTCATTACTTCATATATCGACTGTACTGTGTTTTGAGAAAATCAATTTTTTAAGAAAACAGAGCCTTTTCAAGACTCGAACCTGAGACCTTATACACTGTACACAACTCCCTATACTCACACCGAAAGCCAATATACCCAAACTAATTCTCTGTTATGAAGAGGAGATGAAAAAGCTTTATACTTTCTGTCTGTTCAAAAATTTCCTTTACAAATTTTGATTTCTTAATAAACTTATATCTTTTAATTCAAAATTTTCCCAGAATATTCTCTTTAAAAAATACAGTATAACAGTGATTAAAAACTCTTAATTTCGACATTAAAATAAGTTTTCTT
This sequence comes from Hemerocallis citrina, assembly GCA_017893485.1. Classification (NCBI taxonomy): domain Eukaryota; kingdom Viridiplantae; phylum Streptophyta; class Magnoliopsida; order Asparagales; family Asphodelaceae; genus Hemerocallis; species Hemerocallis citrina. The sequence continues at coordinate 125,240,321 of CM030363.1, read as the reverse complement.
TACAATTTATATTATTGACTTAAAATAAAACTATGGTTTCCTTTCAAAAGAAACAATATAGATCCACTAAATGCATGTTCTTGTTCTCTTTTAATTCTACAAGTGTTTAGCAAAGAAAATTCTTTTATCACACTAAAATTATATACAACAATTTACACATTTATCAACTAAACATGACAATATCTATTCCTCTCAATTTACAACTAAACATAGCAATATCCATTCATCTACAACTAAGCCCTTCATTTAACAAGATCATCACACTAGTATGGTTTATTTAAAAATAGATATTCCAGCATGAATTTCGTTAATAGGACACCATGATGAGTTTTAATTCACTAATCACAATCAAAATTTTCTCTTTTTCTTTATTAGTCTCTTTAGGCAATCACATGGAAATTTTAATTAGTTTCTCTAGCAATTTCATGAAATTACATTCCTAGCATGGTAACTACATTAGAAGTAGAGAAATCACCCACCTTCTTGGAGAAACAATGAAAACTCCTAAAAAAAACTCCTTGAAAGCACGATTGCCTTCCCTTCTCCTAGCTTGTGCAAAATCTGAGCTCCTCCTCCTTGTACTAAATCCGAGCCTTCTCCTCCTCTTGCTTTCCGGCCTCCAATGGAAAGGAACACACACTCTCTTTCTTTCTCTCACACAATTTTTCTTCTCACTCAATCTTTTCCTCACAAAGCCTTTTTCTTTCTCTTTCTCTTTAAAATTTTCTAAGTGTATGTGATAAAGAAAGACAAGGGAGGGGTATTTATACACATCTAAGTTTGGATGATGTCCTAAGATACATTTGGGAACTAGAAGAACTACCCATCATAAAGCAACCAACTCTCCACTCTCTCCATTCCCCCACTCCATGAATGGCCGACAACCCCCTTATCCCATTGCACGTGCATGTGCAATGCACGTGCCATCACATGCACACCTAGTTGTTTGTTCATTTAATTGTTAATTAATTTGTTACATGATCATGTCTGCCATACAAGTTGTCTTAATTAATAATAGAATTAACTAGTGGGCTAATTAGTGGGCTAAAATCCATGGGCTCTTAATTAATTAATTTATTTTATTTTAAGTGGGCTAGAATTAAACTATTAGGCCTAAGAATTAATAATAGATAATAATAAGGTTTTTAAAAAGAATGAAAATGTTTGTTCATGACATTAAAAATAATTATTAAAGCCGAAAACACACATTAATTTGCACGTGCGAAATATGTGAAATCAATGAAAAATTTTATATTTAATTATTTGAAAATCCTGGATATGACAAAACCAACTTCACTTTCTCCATCCACTGCTTCAATCAACCCACCACTACCATCACACCCACTTTCATCCCGATGCCTCCTTGCACCCCAACCCAACAGTCCATCATTCATCACCTCAATCCAAACAGGATCCCCGACTAGCCACCCACCCTTCCTCGCACGCTGTCCGACCACCCCGAAACCCTTGTCGTCCACCATTTCCAATCTTCCTAAAACCCTACTCCTCCTCTTCTTCATTATCTCTTCAAATCCTAACCCTACCTGAAATGTAACTACTTAATCCCCTTCAACCAGTACCCGACATGTTTTCAAAAAAAAAAAAAACAAAACAATCCTAACCCTAACCCTACTTCTCTCTACTCCAAATCTGTCCGTTGCTGTTGTCGCCGCCGCCGTCGTTCATCATAAAAAAACACAAAACAAAACAAAAAACAAAAATATACATGAACTAGTTCTTATCCAATGGAACCCCAGTTTCGCCAATATCTTCCCGTTTCCACCGACTTCCCAGTTGCTGCATCTTCCTCTTCACTGATCCATGATTCCGGCATAAAAAAACAATAGCATATTCCCGATCCACACCTCCTCCTTCCTACCCACGCTAGCAACAGCAGCACCAACCCGATCCCCATCTAGATCCCAATAGCAGCAGTTGCGCTAGCATAATCTTGATTACAGCCTCCTTCCTCCTCTCAGCATGAACCCTAACCCTGCACCACCCCTTCTTCCAACACCAGCAACAGCAGCAACATCCAGATCCCTATCTCGATCCCGACATCAGCAACATCGTCGTTCTCATTTTGATTTCTGTCACAACAATACCAGTCTCATTCCTCTTCACCATATTTCTTTCCTTACATCTTCTGCCATGGCCATTACACCACCTTTCTCATCTCCTACTGATTGAAATTTTCCTGGATTTTAGATTCTGGTGCATCACGTTACCTTTCTAATAATTATACACTGCTCACCACCAGCATTGCACTTCCCTCTCACTCTTCATCCCTTCACACAGCCGATGACTTCTCATTACACACTCAGAATCAATTAGTTGTCCCACTCTCACATTGCTTTATGTTCTTTACACTCCCTATTTATCCATGAACCTTATTTCTATTAGTACTTTGTGCGATAGTGGTCTTGTCATTACATTAGATTCATTAGGTTGCTCTATTACAATTTCACACACTAGATAGGAGTTTAGGCATGCTAGTCGATAGGGACGTCTATATTTTCAAGATTTTCTACATGCACATAGATCTCATCCTAGTTTTGCTGGTTTTGTGTCCTCTGATACTGATCTGTGGCATAGATGTTTAGGTCATGTTAGTGAGTCTAGTCTCAAGACTTTAGGTCGTAATTGTGTCATCTTTCCTTTACACATTTGTCTATTTATCAAGGTTGTCAGTTGGCCAAACACATAGCACTCCCATTTCAGAACAAAAGCACTTCTCAGGACACTTATCCTTTTCAACTTGTTCATTCTGACATATGGGGACCCTCTCATGTACCTTCTAGCAGAAGCTATCTCTATTATGTTGTCTTCATAGATGACTTCACTCGATATACTAGATATGGACAAACAATGTAAGATTCCTAACATTTACCAGTTTCTATACGACCATGATTCACACTCAGTTAAGTGTGGGCATCAAGAATTTTCACTCAGAATGTGCTCGTGTGTACACTTCCACTACTATGAGATCGATCCTTCAGTCTCACAGCACATTTTTCAGCAGTCATGCCCTCACAAATATGAGCAGAGTGGAGTAGCTGAACGTAAGCATCATAATTTTCTTGAGACGGCACTCGCTCTTTTAATCTCCTCTTTCGTTCCTCATCCTTTTTGGGCTGAAGCTGTCATGACTTATGTCAGCCTCATTAGCATTACTCCCTCGTCTACCATATCTTGTACGACACCTTATAAGGCTCTTCATCACTCACCTCCGGACCACATTATGCTTCGTATTTTTGGGTGCACCTGTTACGTCATTCTCCCTCTCACTAAGCACACGAAGCTGACCGCCCGGGCTGCTAAGTACATTCACCTTGGTATCATTTCAGAGCACAAAAGTTATCATTATTTTGATTTCTTGGAGCATCGTGTTCGTGTTTTCCGGCATGTCTCCTTTGTGGAAGACTCTCCTTACCACCTGTCCTCTCCTAAGGATACTAGCTTTCTCAATTCCATGAGTCCCTCAACAACCTCCTCGGACACATCTTCATGCATTTTCTTCGATCCCACTCATTTGGCTCCTCTCCCATCTCACACAAACATTATGACTTCTGCTCCGTATACAAATCTTGGACCAGAATTATATGCAGCTTGTAATAGCCAAATCAATGCAATCGTAATAGTCATAATGTTTATTTCGCTTTTATTGTTGTTGATTGTTCTGTTCCCCCATTATGCTTCATAACAGCCAAATGAAGGCAACCGTAACGGCTAAAAATGTTTATTTGGCATTTTATTGCCATTCATTTGTCTGTTCCCCCCTGAATCCTATAAAAGGATAGCCCCCCTTCTCATTCCACACACAGAAAAAAATTCTTCTTTTCTTTCTCAGTGTCTTGTTATTTTCTTACTGAGTCCATCGGTGATAAAGTTTTGCCATTATTCTGTTCGTTGGGAGTATCAACTGGGTGTTGAGTTGCTATTCGAACAACCGTTTTATCCTTGGCGATAAACAACATCTACAATCCTCTAGCACTGGTGAGGAGGTGTAATTGTTTTAAGGGAATTGTGTGAAACACAAAACTCGGTTTAGATTTCTTTATTTGGTTTTCTTATATATATATATATATATATATATATATATATATATATACATGTCTTTTCAGTTGTCTTTCTAAATTCATTGTAATTGCATTCTACCTCATTTCTTCTAACAAAATTAAAATATTTATTTTCTTCTTTTCTTTGCTGATTTTGAGGTATTCCTTTTCTTTTGTTTAACTGGAAATTTACTTCATTGTGTGTTTCAGAAGGATCAGACAACGTTGTTGTGACTGAAACATCTCATCAAATGCTACTATGGCACGAGTGCCAACAATGCCTGTTGTTGTACCTGTCTCAGTCTCACACGGAGAAAAAATTGAGAAGTTCAATAGACAGAATTTTAAGAGGTGGCAACATAAGATGATGTTCTATTTGACCACTGAATCTCGCAAGATTCTTGAATGAAGAAGCTCCTAATTTTGAAGAATATGAGTAAGATCACCAAGTCATCGTTGTTGTGGATCTTGGAAAAGTGCTTATTACTTATGTAGAAATTACATAATGAATAATTTAGCTGACTTATTATATAATGTTCACATTGACAAGATAAAATTTATGGAACTATGGGAATCTCTAGACCATAAATATAAGACTAAAAGATGGTAGATTGCAAGACAGTAATCAATCAAGTTCAGTAAATTCAACGAATCATGCATGAGATACATGCTGCAGGTATGATTTGAGTGAAAGATTTCAAGTGGCATGTATTATTGAAAATTTTCCATCTGGTTGGAAAGACTTTAAAAATTACCTGAAGCACAAGTGAAAGGAAATGGGCATTGAAGATTTGATTGTGAGGCTTCGTATTGAAGAAGAGAACTGAGGACCTTAGAAGATAGGGGCCAACAGTCATGCAGCCAAAGCAAATGTGGTGCAACATAGTCAAGGTGTTAGGTTTCGAGGGCAATCACATACTACACACCGAAAAAAAAAATCACAAAATATCGAAACCTAGCCATGGTTCCATGCGAAAATCATAAATCGTGTTTAGGAGTTATAACTTAAAGATGGATCTGGTGTCTCCAAAATATGCCATCACAGCATTGCAAAGGTTACGGTGCCTCTACTGTATCCATGTGAATTGATCAAATCAAGCTCTCCTTCACGCCGCGGTGCTAGCTACGAGAAGGAGATGTTCCTTACGATCTCTCTCACTCACAATTTCTGTGACGACCAGGGTTTTCTCCTGTGTCTTTTCCACAGAAATATATCGTATATATATAGGTGTAGAAATCAACCCTAAGAGAGTGGTGAGGTGGTTGGGCTCATAATCTAACCTGGGTCAGATTCGTGTGTGGCATTTCTAACTTTAGTTGGCCCATTTAATTTAATTAATTATCCAACCAAGTCAGTAGCCAAGTCTTACTAGGATTCCCAATTAAATTCATCACATAAATTTAAATCTCAATTTCAATCTATTCAAAGTGTGTGACCTTGTAGGTTCCCATTATGTTGACAGTAATACTAAAATCTTATTCTAGTATTACAAACAGTGAGCGGTATCTAGCAATATATCACTGTTATTCAAGTAACGAGAATGTCAATGATTTGAAATAACCTGTTCATGACCAATGTTACCATATATTCTAGTCATTTTTTCCAGATATTTTAATTGAACACAAGGAATAAAGCGTATCACCCATGTATAGTTCAATCTTTGGTTTCTTAATGTTCGAGTAAACTTACTACAACAAATGAGCTCAATATCTCATATTGACTCATTTGTGCACGGCCACGTATTTTGCAGTTTCACTCAATCAAGAGACCCGTAGATATCGCTCATGTTTTGTAGGAGGGAAAAATCATATCTAAGTCACCCACATCCCTCCGCATGATTTGTAGTATATCCAATAGTCGACTTTATAATCACCTTATTACAGGCAATGTTTGATGACATTAAAACATATAACTTCTCATGTAAGGAACGAAAGTGACTTCATGTCAAAGGACTACGTACACCATGATCACTGTGAGAACAGCTTATGACACTCATGTAAGGATTCATGCAGCATTCTCATGGTGGATCAATCCAGTATATTATTACTCTAATATATACCCATGTGAAGATTTGATATCTCATATCCATGACCCGTGAGATATGGTCATCAGTCTATGTACATACTAGTCTTTATGTATTATTGTTGTCCTAATTCACAATAATACTTGACTAGGGACATTTAAGAATAGTGTACAGATTACAACTAATAGGATCTCACAATCAAGTCATGCACATGAAGTCTCATGGTATTGAACCTACTATTAAAAGGACTTTATTATGTTCATTTAATCATGATACACAACAAATAAATAAAATTCCTCATAAATGAAATAAATGTCATGATGCAATGTAAACTAGTAATTTCAATACACAACTGTCCTATAGGACATACACCAATACAAGGTTCCAAAACCAAGAAGTAAAACAACAAAGAAAAAACATCCAAGCTGGGACCTAAAGGAGGAATCACCAAGAAGCCAAAGTTTTGAGGCAAGTGCTTCAACTGTGACCAGTTATGTCACAAATCGGCTGATTGTAGACTACCAGAAGGAAGAGGAACAGAGAAGCCAATGTGGTTGAAGACATTTCTCAAGACGTTCCTGAAATCAACCTTTCAACTGTGGTCTCGAAAGTGAACTTGGTGAGTTCAAACTCTAAAGAGTGGTGGCTTGACATTGGAGCTACCCCCCATGCATGTGTGCTTAAACAGAGGAATGTTCTCTACTTTTGAACCATCAGAGAATGGGAAGAAGATGTTCTTGGGGAACTCAGATACTTCAGAAATGAAGAGTCAAGCCAAGATGATCTTGAAGATGACTTGTGGGAAGGAACGGACTCTAAACAATATTGTGTTTGTTCCTAAAATCCGTAACAACCTGGTATCTAGTTCTTTGCTTAATAATTATGGATTTTGTTTAGTGTTTGAGTCAAACAAATTTATTTTATCTAAGAGTGGAATGTATGTTGGTAGAGGGTACATGAGTAGTAGAATGTTTAAACTCAATATAATTCATGGTCAAGAATATGAGCTATTTTACTTTATACTTGAGTCTTCCAATTTATGGCATTGTAGACTAGGATATGTTAATTATGATACTTAGCATAGACTTATTAACTTGAATCATATACCAACATTTCAAATTGATTCCAAACATAAGTGTGAAACTTATGTTGAGGCAAGACTAATAAGATCACCCTTTAAAAGTGTTGAAAGAAACACTTAACCCTTGATTTAATTCATAGTGATATTTGTGATTTAAAAATAACACAAACAAGAGGTGGTAATAAGTATTTTATTACCTTTGTTGATAACAACTCAAAATATTGTTATGTGTATTTGCTTAAAAGTAAGGACAAAGCTATAGAGAAATATGTTCTCTATAAAAATGAAGTAGAGAATTAACTCAACAAGAAAATTAAGTCGCTAACAAGTAACCGAGGTGATCAGTATTAATCGTCATTTGCTGACACCTATGCTCAGCATGGGATTACAAATGAAACTACAACATATTATTCACATCAGTTTAACGATGTTGCTGAGCGAAAAAATCACACCTTGAAGGAAATAATGAATGCAATGTTAATAAGTTCTGGTTTGCCATCAAACTTGTGGGGAAAAGCTATTCTTTCAGCTAATTAGTTTTTGAATAAGATGCCCAAAAAGAAAGAAGAGAAAACTCCATATGAATTATAAAAAAGAAGAAAGTCATCCTATAATTACTTGCGAATGCGGGAATGTCTTTCCAAGGTGGCAGTACCTCCACCTAAGAAAGTGGAAATATGACCCAAAAATGGTTGATTGTATTTTCGTTGGCTATGCACATAATAGTAATTCTGATGTATGAATCTACTATCCTTGATATACAAAGAATATGATAATGGAGATTAAAAACGCATCATTTTTTGAAGATGTATTTCTATGTATGTCTAAGGAAGAACCAAGTTCTTTCAAACGAACAGAAAAGACTATTAGTGAAGCTAGTAATGACCAAGATAAAGAAGTTGAAGTGGAACATAGATGCAAAAACAGGAGAAGAAAAAAAATTAGTCTAGATTTTTTGACTTTTATGCTTGAAGGTGAACCTCAAACTTTCAACGAAGCGATCAACTCTAGTGATGGTTCTCTGTGGAAAGAAGCTATTAAGACTGAAATTGATTCTATCTTGCAAAACCTTAAACCTTTAGGTTCCAAATGGATTCTCAAGAGAAAAATAAAAGTTGATGGATCAATTGACAAATACAAGACAATGCTTGTAATTAAAGGTTATGGAAAAAAAAAAGTTCTGAATTATTTTGATACATATTAATCTGTGATGAGAATAAGTTCTATTAGGATGGTACTTGCAATAGCAGCTTTGTGCAATTTTGAAGTAGATCAAATGGATATGAAAACATTTCTTAATGGGGATTTAAATGAAGAAATGTACATGGAACAACCTGAGGGATTTTCGGCTCCACGGCAAGAAAAGAAAGTATGTAAATGAGTGAAGTCATTGTATGGCTTGATTCAAGCTCAAGTAATGGCATGAGAAATTGGACATCGTCATGATAACAAATGGTTTCAAAATTAATGAATGCGATAAATACGTGTATGTCAAAAACACGGAAGATGACATGCTTATTGTTAGAAGTAATGATAAGATCATTAAATCTACTAAAATATGTTGAACTCAAAATTTGACATGAAAGACATGAGAGTTGTTGATGTTATATTGGGGTTTAAAATCAAAAAAAATATCAGACGAGGTTATTTTAAGCCAGCCACATTACACAGACAATATTCTAGATATCTAGTGATAATTCAAAATCCACTAGTGGCTATGTGTTTACACTAGGTGGTGCAGCAATTTCGTGGAAATCTTCAAAACAAATAGTGTCGCTAAATCTACGATGGAATCTGAGTTTATCGCACTGGACAAATGTGAGGAAGATGCTGAATGATTATGCCACTTCATTGAGGATATTCCATGTGGACAAAGCATGTGCCACTAATCTGCATATATTCGGATAGTCAATCTACAATTTGTAAAGCACAGAACAATATGTATAATGGTAAATCTAGACATATTCGTCGAAGACATAATACTATTAGACAAGTACTCTCTACTGGGGTTATTTTTATGGACTATGTAAAGTCAAATGATAACACTGCAGATCCGCTAAACAAATGGTTAAACACAGAGTTAGTTGATAAGTCATCGAGAAAAATGGGACTAAAGCCCATTAAAGGATAATTCGATACAATGGATACCCAACAAGTTGACTAGAGATCCCAAGATCTAGGTTTAATATGGACAACTAAATTGTATAGACCGTGCTGGATCAATGTGGGGATTTCTCCATGTCCATTCCTATGATAAAACAGTGATACTCGTAAGGTGAAAGGTTGGGATAGACATTTAATGATTCTTATGTGTTGAAAATCCAAGCAGAGTAATGAGGATTACTCTTAACTAAGAAATCACCTATGTGAGAGGGAATAGTGGTTGCTTCCAACGGAATAAGTTTAGGAAAAAATTTCTATTAAATTCTTGCAGAACCAGGCGTATGTTCATAGCCAAAATGAACATAACAGTAAGAATTGAAATGTGTTTGGAAGATTCCTGTGTGATATGTCATCATTTACACAAATGATAGAACAGTTCAAGGACATCACGTCTACTGTTTAGTTAGTAAGGTCAACATAATTTCATAGGATAGGTACTGTATGAAACCTGCATCAGATAGGTAGGTAATTGAAGATTTGTGACTAGTTTGTTCTCAATGATAGATAGGTAGGTATTCGCTTATGAAACCTGCATAGAATAGATAGGTAGGTGTTTGCTTATGAAACATAGTTTCATACAGCAGCATAATCGATTGAAGATTTGTTCAGAAGCCTTGAGTTTAATTTAGATATTTTTGGCAAACGAAGTAAGGTTTAGAAGCACGGAGAGTTTGTGGGCAAGAACCATAACTGACTATGCAAAATCACCATTACAAGAACTGATGTACAGGGAGAGAAAATTATTCAGTTATTCAATGAAGGAAGATATCGCTCTTCAAGATCATATAGGGGAAGTGTAGAAAGGCGAGTTTGTGGCTAAGACCCATAACTGACTGTGCCAAATCACCATTATAAGAACTGATGTATTGGAAGAGAAACTTATTCAGTTACTCAGTGAAGGAAGATATCGCTCTTCAAGATCATATAGAGGAATCCAATTCAGAGTCATCTGAATTGAAGGCGATGAATGCGTATGATCTTAAAGCTTTCAACTTGATAAATTCACTACTAGATCCATACAAGCATCTAATAACTACCATGCTATACAGAGGGTCTACCAAGGAGAAGTTTTCGGCAGCAAAGGTGATCGAGGGCTTGGAGGATGATGGACGTAAGTAGGAGACTCGAATATCAACATCTCTTTCTACGGTTGCATCAGGATGAATTATATTTCGAGTCGTTGCAGAGGGATTGGGCATTACAAAAGGAATTGTAGCAAGTTGCTGAATCAGAAAAGCGCCAACAATGCTAGCATTGCTAGTTCCGCTGAATAGGTGATTATTTAGACTGTACTCTTGTCTCAAGTTCTATAGATGTGTATTATGGCTAGTTTCTTGATTCAGGTAATTCTTCTCATATTTGCTCCAAGAGGGAGATATTTTCAACTTACAAGTCCACAGGAAATCATTGTATGAGAGCGATGGTTGGTGAGATTTGTAAAGTAATGGGTGAGAGAACAACTGAGTTGGATACACCAAACAGAATGAGATATACACTGGATAAAGGCATGCATATTCCTTTTCTAAAACATTACTTTATATCCTTAGGAACTCTACAAGCACGGGGCTGCATGAACACAACTCAATGTTAAGTTCGAATAGTTTGGGAAGGTCATCGTAAGGTAATGAAAGAAAAATGGGGTGTTCAGCGCAACCTCTACAAGGTTTGTGAGAACAAGAAATCTTGGCCAAGTGTTTCTAAGCTCGGTGTTCCTAAAGCATTATCTAGTATGTCATCACTAGCATCATCGAAACGAGACCACGACGTTTGAATATCGTCGTGAGGTGGAAGGTGTCTCGGTGTAGGTGGAGTTTCTGTGGAGGGTGGTGTCTCCGTGTTAACATTTACTAGGGTGTGTCATTGAGGGGGCATACTGATTGGAGAAAAATGTGGTAGATATATTCAACTAGCTGAAGAACCACTGAACCGGGTTCATTTACAGGCAGTAAATGAAAGAATCTAGAGGCAATTAGTCACACAATGTTGGAAGCATGAGTATGCAATCCAAGTTGGAGATTGTTGGGTTCGTGTCTTGCATACTTGAGTTCGATATGAAGAAAAGGCGATGAAGAAAGAAGATGTCTAAGCATTGTTGGAAGCAAGAAGGAGTAGCAACAGCAGAGCAGTAGCATGCAGAAGTAGTCGACTGCCATATGGGCAATCGACCATCGTTACTCTCTAGAATGGACTTAGGTTCACTGCCAATGGCAACTTGCAGCTTATTGGGCTGATTCTTGGGGAATCTTTCTAGCTTAACTTCTCCTCCATGTTAGATCGTATGACTCCTATCATGTAGCTTTTTCTTTAGTATGGTTATTGTTGCCGCTGAAATTGGTGTGGGGGCAAACAGATAGATTTGTGAATTCTTGGGATGTTGAATAGTCAAACCTAGAAACCTTTCTGCCGGAGTTTTCACCGTGATCTCCCGCCGCTGACCTGCAAAAAGTGCAAAATACCAGGGTTGATCTCGGCGATGCACCCTCCAACGCTCAAGTCAGTAATCAGAAAGATTATGAAAGAACGTTGATTGGCGAAAGATTGATTACCTGTTAACAGTGGGGGACGGGAGGTATTTATAGCCGCCTTAGGGACCAGTTTCGGGATAAGATCAAATCCCTACTTCCCAATGAATGGATAGAAGGAATCAGGGCCGTTGATTAAGTAAAATAATAAACCCTAATCATATCCAGCCGGACTGGGTTTTTTTGCAGGTTGGAACCCGCACCCAGTTAAGACGGATCCGTTCGTGGGTTATTGGGCCTTTCGAAAAAGGACCAGTTCCCATTTTGAACCCGTTTGTAGATGAAATTACCATTTTACCCCTGGGCTTTGAGATTCGCGCCTGATTTGGACGGTTCCAATTTAACCCTTATTTTTAGCCATATCACGAGCCGCCCACTCCTGAAGACTGAGTTTGATCAACCTTTGAGGAGTAGTTTTGCTGTTTTAATGGCTTGCGGAGTTGTATTGGAGTCCGAATGAGGGGTGTCAAATCTTTATATGAGGTATTATGGTGATTTTCAGAGTTAGTTGCACGCTCAAGGTTGTTCTTGAGCTCTCCTGGACTTTTGGTGATTTTTCGGACCATTTGTTTAATTTTGCGGAGTTGTATTCTATTTTTTGGGAGCACTAATTAATTATTCTAAACAATAATTATTTACCCAGGGGTTCAGTACACATGCACATGTACTATTTATATTATAGCATTCACTTATCTTATGATCTTACTTTATCCGTAGGATAAGGAAGAAGCGACCGAGCTAGTAGTTCCAAAGAACTAAGATTAATGAAATGCCGACCACTACTACTACTAAATAGTAGAATATTTTATTTTCCTCGGCTTGGTCTCGCTCCCTTCGCCCGCCTATCGTATCGGCTCGGCTTCGTCCGTCAAGCGACTGCTTCCGCCTCTCTAGGCTGTCTCACTCAAGTGAATTGGTTTCGAGAGCATTCCGCCAGTTTTTGGCGACTTTCACTTTCAACCCGATTCACCGCCTACGTGCCCTTTACGCCCAGTCATTCCGAAGAACACTCTCACGAGCAGCTTGCTTCCTCGTGCTACCGCAGGCGCTTAATGTTGGCCTGGATTGTGAACTCCGTTGAGCCATCAATGGGAAAATATTTCCTCGGATTTATAATTATTATTTAGAATTTTTAATCAATTTTCCTGAGTTTTAAACCATTTTTTCACAACTTTTAAACAACTAATTCAAATTAAATAAATAGAAATAGATTTTTTAATTCTATTTATGATGTGGCACGATCTGGGCTCTCCATCAGCATGGGACGCAAATTTTGGGGAGATCTTGTGCCCGTGGTTGCTCAAAGGTGTATTCCTCTTCATTCAGTGGCAAGTTGCTTTGGCAACGTTGCCGACCCCCTCCAAATACGTGTTAGGAAGGAGGCCGAAGTCTAGGGGGGTTCGGGATCTCCTGCCGAGGTGCAGAGATACCTCGGCGCGGCGACACGTGTAAACAAGGGGTTCGGCGAGTATTTGCCAAAGTCCGGAGAGGGTTTTTCCATGTTTGAGCGTCGGTGCCAAGAGTGCTCGGCGAGGCATGCCGAAGTCCCAAAGTGAGAATTTTTTCCATGTTTGGGCGTCGGTGCTGAGAGCGCTCGGCAAGGCGTGCCAAGGTCCCAAAGTGAGAATTTTTTCAATGTTTGGGCGTCGGTGCCAAGAGCGCTCAGCAAGGCATGCCGATGTCCCAAAGTGAGGATTTTTTCCAGGTTTGGGCATCGGTGTTAAGAGCGCTCGGCAAGGCATGCCGTGGTTCCAAAGTGAGGATTTTCTCCATGTTTGGGCATCGGTGCCAAGAGCGCTCGGAAAGGCGTGCCAAAGTCCCAAAGTGAGGATTTTTTCCATGTTTGGGCATCGGTGCCGAGAGCGCTCGGCAAGGCGTGCCGAGGTCTCAAAGTGAGAATTTTTTCCATGTTTGGGCGTCGGTGCGAAGAGCGCTCGGCAAGGCGTGCCGAAGTCCCAAAGTGAAGATTTTTTCCATGTTTGGGCGTCGGTGCCGAGAGCGCTCGGCAAGGCGTGCTGAGGTCCCAAAGTGAGGATCTTTTTCATGTTTGGGCGTCGGTGCCGAGAGTGCTCGGCAAGGCATGCCGAGGTCCCAAAGTGAGGATTTTTTCCATGTTTGGGCGTCGGTGCCAAGAGCGCTCGGCAAGGCATGCCGAGGTCCCAAAGTGAGGAGTTTTTCCATGTTTGGGCATCGGTGCCAAGAGCGCTCGGCAAGGCGTGCCGAGGTCCCAAAGTGAGGATTTTTTCCATGTTTGGGCGTCAGTGCAAAGAGCGCTCGGCAAGGCATGCCGAGGTCCCAAAGTGAGGATGACAACTTGGAGATGATAGACGGCCTTTTGACCGTTGATCTTCTGATGACTTTGGCCGTTAGTTATTAATGCGATGGTACAACTTTTGTCGTTTTGCATAAATGGGCCTGATTGTTGGTCTTTTGAGGCCCAACATCCTCGTTTAGTGTGTCAGCTTCTATAAGACTCAACCCCCCCTCATTTCTTCACTTCTCAAATTTTTACTCGGGCGGTGATTTTTGCTATCGAGAGCTTCCGGCGATCGTCGACCGTTTTCCGGTGAATACTCCAACCGCGACTGTCACTTCAAGGTAACTTATACTTAGTTTATTTCAAGTAGAAAAATGTCCCTTTCCCCTATTTCAGAGCCCTCCCCCTCTGCTGGCGAAGCACCGTCTCCGAGTCAGAGACCTCGCACCGGCAAGGGCAAGAGAGTTGATGGTCGAGACACCATAGTGGAAGATCTGAAGCGTATGGGGGAGTTCGGCAGACTGCCAGGGGTGCTGACGGGGCTCTATAGGGTTCGGGAACTTCCGGAGGAGCACACCGAGCGTATAATACATGGGAGGGAGCGAAGCTTCGAGGAGAATGCAGCGAGAAAGACCTCAGAAGCAGACGACACAGTCTCCATTCTCAACGAGGCAGACTTGGCAGCGATCAGGGAGTGCTTTCATATCACGGAGGAGTACGAGTTGATGCTGCCGGGTCCCGGGGTGAGGGCCAACTCGCCGATGCCAGTAAATATGTGTTTCTGACTAGTCGATGCCTTCATCGCCGGGGCACGGCTTCCTCTCCACCCATTCGTAGTCCAAGTGCTTAGGTGGTTCGGGGTCAGCCCCATCTAGCTAATGCCGAACGCGTAGAGGGTCATCAACGGATTCACGCTCCACTGCCAGGCAGCCGAGATCAAGCCGGAGGTGAGGGTGCTCCGGACACTCTATCGGCTTCATCAGCAGCACAAGGCCGAGTTCAGATACTACTTGGCTCCGAGGCATGGTGCTCGGCTCGTCAGCTTCCCCGACTCGATAAAGCACTAGCGAGACAAGTATTTCATAGTTCGGAGTCGCGAAGTGTGGCCCATTCCCTCAGGTTGGGTGGAGGAGGTGACGAAGAGGGTGAGGGAGTTGCCAGTGCTCCACCCCAACAAAGAAAAGGCAGTTCGAATTCTTCTCGACCGGCCAAAGTTTGACTGGAGAGATCTGACCGAAGACGCGCTCTTCAGGGGAGGGCTCTGTCGTGTAGACCCCAGTATGCAGCTTTATCCATTTTCTTTTTTATATATATTTGATAATAACTTGTGTTTTAACCAACTTCTCTTGCTGCAGAGGCTATGGACTACGGCGTAATTCTGGCGCAGAGGGCGGCCCTGGAAAGCAAGGCACCTAAGAAGCGCAAGAGGGTCGCCACGAAGGTGACCGCTCCGAAGCCCTAGACGGTCGTCAGTGCCGTTCCGGAGGTGGAGGCTTCAGCGACTGTGACCCTGAGGAGGGCACCAGCAGTGACCTCGGCATCGGTCGAGGCTGGCGAATTCCCGATAGCCGCTGCTCTCGGGATGGAGGCACCCCCACTGATGGCGGAGGCCGAGGTATTCCTGATCGAGGAGCACAAGAAGATATTCGTTCCGGACTGGCAGGTTCAGAAACTCGACGGCTTCCTCGGCGACTCGACGTCGTGTATGCAAGCGGTGAAGCATTTGGCCACGCCGAAAGACCGACCTACCCTGGACGCTGGCAGCATGGGGGATGATGCCTTCGAGATCGCTCGCTCAGCGGTATCGGTGAGTATCATCTCTTTCTCTTAGAATACTTGCATATTTATCTCCAATTCTTTTTTTCTGTTGTTTGGCTACAGATAACCGTCCACTTCGGTCATCTCATGGAGAAGATGACGGAGCTCGAGAAGGACCTCAAGAAGGAGGTCGACCGTGCCCGAGCAGAGAAAGCTCGTCTCGCCAACGAGCTCGATAATTTGAAAGTCGAGGTCAAGGGGAAGACGATGAGGCTGGAATACCTCGAAGGCATCGTCACGAAGCTCGAGGGTGATCTGCTTCGGCAGAGGGAGGAAGCGGCAAAGTAGCAGGCCGAGGCTGTGGAGGCCGCCAAGGTTGCAGCAGCGAAGGAGGCCGAAGCTGCAACTATGGAGAAAGCACAGGGCTTCCTCGCGGCCAACATGACCAAGGCATACGCTCGCGCCATCGAGCAAGTGTTGGAGCAATACCCCGAGGTCGACTGCTCCGGATGGCGACTCTTCCCCGACCACGTCGAAGGCTTCGATGACAAGTCCAAGATGGAATTAGGGGACGATGATGTGGACGCTGAGGTCGAGATCGTCGGCGAACGCCAGGGGTCCGAGGTGACTCTGCTGGCGATGGTCTCGCCTTCGGGGCAATCCGACCCCATCCAATCCTGTCGCCCTGGGAAAGAGGTTGCCCCCCGACTTCTTTTGTTTCTTCTTTCTTTTGTACTTTTTGATGTACTGCTTAATTGCGGACTGGCCACCACACTTTTTTGGAATGAATGAAAAATCCATCTTCTTGAGCTCGGCTAAATGTTTGTGAGTCCATGGCAACGAGTTTACAAAAGTTCTTGAAATTTGGCTAAGTGTCCACGTTGTCTTGTTCAGGAGTTGTCTTTGTGTTAACCAAATTTGCTAATTTTTTCAGCTCGTTGAGGTGACCCAACTTGTCGAAGCAACTCATGCGGCAGAGGAGTCAAGTTCTGAGGTCAGCTTAGGGGCGACGAAGTTGTGCCTCGCTAGGTGCAGAGAGCGCCTTTATGAAGTTGAGTTGGGGCTGCACAGCGCCAAGAGTGAACGACATCTGCAACTAATTATAGGCTGCCGAGACATCGAGATTCGAAGACTAGAAGGGAGGCTTGTTGAGATGACCCCTGAAGGCATGATGGCTCGTCGATAGCCTTTAGTCTCGGCTTCAGGCTCAAGTGTCTCCGCCACTCCTTGTCGAAGATGACAACGGAGAAGGACGAACTATTAGCTGAAATCCACCACTTGCAGATAGTAGAAGAAGAGCTTTTGGCGGAGGAAGAAGAATTAACAGCAGCAGTGGACAAGTTGATGGCCGAGCGCGGCAAGTTGACGGTGGAGGTCGACGAGTTGAAGAGGGTTACGGTCGACAAGAGTATCGAGGTTACTCAGCTCCGCTGAATTTTTGCCGACAGCTCTGGTGCCGTGAGCTTCGCTGTGCCCCATCGCTTCAAGATAGCCATAAAGAATGACTCTTTGAAGCAACGAATATTCGAGCTAGAGGCGGATGTTGCTCGCCTCAAGCCCCATTCGGAACCGATCAACGTCAGAAGCACTTCGTGTACCTGGGAAGAGTGCAAGCGAGGGATTTCATTCTACGAGCTTGCGACTCGTTCGCCTGTTGCTCGGCAAAGTCCAGGTGATGCCCAAAGTGGGGTGGCTATCACGTCGAGCGGAGCGTCCGTTGGTGTGAATGTCAGAAGTAGCGCAGAAGATACATCTCAGTTCGCCGGTCTAGGGACGAGCTCCGAGGTTAGGCACCGCCGCCCCCGGGTGTCTTTAAAGCGGAACATCCCTGCGCGTAGGAGGCATTGAGGCAGTCTTTTGTTTTCCAAGTTTTGAATCTTTGTCTAAGTACGAGGAGTCAATCTTGTAATTTTGCTTTTTAACTGTTGTAACTTCGTTGTAGAAAAAAGTACCAGCCTTGTAATTTGATTTGCTCCCAAACTTTATAGAAACGAAGCTTGTTCCCTCTTTTGGACTTGTGTTTTGTTAGTCATCCGTGGTTGTAGGAGCACTTCTGAAGGGCGGGCCACTTCTTACTCGCTTATGAGAGAGCTCGGCAAGGTGTGTCGAAGTTCAACGCGAGAGTTTTTTCTCACGTTTGGGCGTTGGTGCCAAGAGCGCTCAGCAAGGTGTGCCGAAGTCCAACTCGAGAGTTTTTTTCTCATGTTTGGGCGTCAGTGCAAAGAGCGCTCGGCAAGGTGTGCCGAAGTCCAACGCGAGAGTTTTTTCTCACGTTTAGGCATCGGTGCTAAGAGCGCTCGGCAAGGTGTGCCGAAGTCCAATGCGAAAGGTTTTTCTCACATTTGGGCGTCGGTGCCAAGAGCGCTTGGCAAGGTGCACCGAAGTCCCAAGGCGAGAATTACAACTTCAACTTTTGATAACTACTTAAAATCAGAGGCAAGTCTTCCTTCTTGTAAGCACGGAATGTCAACCTTATGAACTTGAGATTGATAAGCAGTGCTATGGTTTTTGCAGCCTTCCACATATGAGAGCCAATGCGAATTGTAAGAGAAGCCAGTTTCTTGCAGTGCAGAGCAGCCTCTTGAAGAATTACTTCCACTTTAAATGATTCGTAAGAACTTAATCCGAGACTCATAAGGTTAGCTCCTCCAAGTACTCTTCTCCCATGTCTAGTATAGTGGTAGAAACTCAGTTGTCCAGCCAAGTGATTTGGATTCCGAACACGTCGTTCGAGTAAATTTTAACAATTGTGGGAGGAGTTTCGAAGGGCGAACCACTTCTAGCTTGCTTAAGAGCGAGCTTGCAAAGCAGAATCGAACCAAGTTTTGGACTCTGAACACATTGTTCGAGTAAGTTTCAACAGTTGTGGGAGCAGTTCCGCATGGCGAACCACTTCTAGCTCGCTTAAGAGCGAGCTTGCGAAGCGGAATCGAACCAAGTTTTGGACTCCGAACACGTCGTTTAAGTTTCAACAGTTGTGGGAGCAGTTCCAAATGGCGAACCACTTCTAGCTCACTTAAGAGCGAGCTTGCAAAGCAGAATCGAACCAAGTTTTGGACTCCGAACACGTCGTTCAAGTAAGTTTCAACGGTTGTGGGAGCAGTTTCGAATGGCGAACCACTTCTAGCTCGCTTAAGAGCGAGCTTGGGAAGCAGAATCGAACCAAGTTTTAGACTCCGAACACGTCGTTCGAGTAAGTTTCAACGGTTGTGGGAGTAATTCTGAATGGCGAACCACTTCTAACTCGCTTAAGAGCGAGCTTGCGAAGCGGAGTCGAGCCAAGTCTTGGACTCCAAATACGTCTTTTGATTAAGATCAGTTAAAGGTCTAAAACAGGGAGATAAAATAATCACAAGGAAATTATCAGGGGAAAGAAGTTCTTTATTGATAACTGCTAATCGGTTGCTTCTAAGTTGCAAGCTGTTATTACTATGAAAAAAAAAAGAAGCAAGTACAAATAGAAAGAAAGGAAGGGCTCGACATTTGAATGTACTCGGAGAGGCGTTCAAACACCCTCTTGATACTTCAGTAAGTGGTCGACATTCCAAGTTCTTGGTATCTCTCTGCCTTCATGGTCTTCAAGACGATATGCTCCTGGCCGGACTACCTTGGAAACCTTGTACGGTCCTTCCCAATTCGGAGCTAGCTTACTCTTCTGGCTGGAGAACGAGATAGCTAGCTTTCTGAGGACTAAGTCCCCTTCCTTGAGATCTGTGGGACGGACTTTTTTGTTGTAGGCCTGCTCGATAATTCTCCGATAATTTTGCTGGCGAATTGAAGCTCTTTCACGGAGCTCATCAATCAGGTCCAAATTTGCCCGAAGCCCTCTGGCGTTCTGCTCTTCATCATAGGCAATAAGTCGAGGGGATCGCAGACCAACTTCTAATGGGATTACGGTCTTGGACCCATAGGTGAGGTTGAAGGGTGACTCTCCTGTGGGGGTCCGTTTCGTAGTGCAGTAGTTCCACAATACGTTAGGAAGTTGTTCCGCCCATAAGCCTTTGGACGACTTATCTAGTCTCTTCTTGATGCCGGAGAGGATCTACCTGTTGGCATTCTCTGCTTAGCCATTGGACTGAGGATGGGAGACGGAGGAGAAGCGTTGCTGAATGCCGAGGTCTTCACATAAAGATCAGAACGCTGCCCCTGTAAACTATGTTCCATTATCTGTTATCAGGACCTGTGGTATGCCGAACCTATAGATTACATTTCTTCAGAAGAACTGCAACACTTTGCTCTCGGTAATAGTGGCCAGTGGCTCGGCCTCGATCCACTTAGAGAAGTAGTCGATTGCCACGACAAGGAACTTGAGCTGGCCGGGAGCTGGTGGGAATGGACCTAGCAAGTCCATCCCCCACATTGCGAAGGGAATTGGACTCGACAGAGGTGTAAGTTGTGCTTGGGGTAATCGATGGATGTTGGAGAACTGCTGACAAGGGCTGCATTGCCGGACGTATTGCTCGGCTTCTCGAAGTAGAGTAGGCCAAAAGTACCCATAGTTCAAAACTTTCCTAGCGAGGGACCTTGATCCCGAGTGGGCTCCGCCTATGCCTTCATGGAGCTCTTGCAGGGCATACAAGGCTTCTTCCGGAGAGAGGCATCTTAAGTGGGGTCTGCTATCTACTTGGGTATAGGAGCGTTTGTACAAGAATCCTTCAACAAGGGTGTAAAGCTCCGCTCTCGTTCGGATTCGACGGGCTTCCTTTGGATTTTGGGGAAGGATCCCATCCCTGAGGAATTCTATCAAAGGCTTCATCCAGTTGTCCCGGAGTTGGATGGGCAGTGACTCCATCGAGTCGGGGGCTTCTTCTTCTATGCTTGGTCTTAGGAGCATTTCGATTAAGACGGTCTGCTCGACACCTTGGAGGGAGGAGGAGGCCAATTTTTAGAGGGCATCTGCTTGGGAGTTTTCTTCTCTAGGGATCCGCTGGATTTGTGCCTCTTCGAATGAAGCCATGAGACTTTGGACCTTGGCTAGGTACTTAACCATTCGGTCGTCTCGCGCCTCGTAGTCTCCTAAGACTTGATTAACCACCAGCTGCGAATCACTAAATATCCAGACGCCTTGCGCCCCTGCCTTGCGAGCCATACCCAGGCCTGCTATTAGGGCTTCATACTCAGCCTCGATATTGGAAGCTTTAAAGTTGATGAGGAGGGAGTATTAGAGAACGAAGTCGTCTGGGCCTGCTAGAATGACTCTGGCTTCGCTCCCTTCGGCGCAAGAAGACCCGTCTACATATACTGTCCACATGGGTGGCCCATTTGCGGCTTGACTCACTTTCGAGATGATGCTTTCTACTATAAATTCAGCTAAGGCTTGAGCCTTGATTGCAGTCCGAGGCTGATAAGATATGTCATGTTGACTAAGCTCGATCGACCACTTCATCAGACGCCCGGAGGTCTCGGGCTTGTGCAGGACTTGCTTAAGCAGCTGGTCGGTAAAGATGACCACCGAGTGGGATTGAAAATATGGACGAAGCTTCCTGACTGCCATAACCAAGGCGTACGCTATATTTTCCAATCTCGGATAGCGGAGCTCGGCATCTCTAAGAACCTTGCTCACATAATAAATAGGCTTCTGAGTCTTGTCTTCTTTCCTCACTAGGACAGCACTGAGGGTTTGCTCAGAGGCAGCGAGGTAGAGGTAGAGTGTTTCCCCTGGGAATAGGCTTGCTGAGGAGTGGGGGTTGACCAGATAGGCTTTCAGTTGGTCGAACGATTCTTGCTGCTGTTGGCCCCACTCGAAGCCCTTAGCCCCCCCGAGGGCTTTGAAGAAAGGAAGACACTTCTCCCCTGACTTAGACAGGAAGTGCCCTATGGCCACGAGGTGTCCTGTAAGCTTTTGAACTTCTTTCACACTTGTAGGAGGAGCCATATCCAGTATGGCTTTGATCTTCTCGGCATTGGCTTCGATCCCCCTCTGACTGACCATGAAGCCCAGGAACTTACCGGATGAGACCCCGAACGCACACTTGTTTGGGTTTAACCTCATATTATGCTTCCTCAACACGTCGAAGTCTTCTTGTAGGTCGGTGACATAGTCGGACCCATGGATACTTTTGACTAGCATATCATCAACGTACACTTCTCTATTTTGGCCAATCTGATTCTGGAAGACCTTATTGATGAGGCACTGGTAAGTGGCACCGGCATTCTTGAGCCCGAAGGGCATCACTCGGTAGGAATAGAGACCTTGATCGGTGACAAAGGAGGTCTTCGGGATGTCCGGAGGGAACATTCTGATCTGGTTATATCCGGAGAAGGCATCCATGAAGCTTAGCAGCTCGTGACCTGAAGTAGCATCGATTAAGGTATCTATGCTTGGGAGAGGGAAAGGATCCTTAGGGCACGCCTTGTTCAAATCCGTCAAGTCAATGCAAATCCTCCAACTTCCGTTGGCCTTCTTGACCATAACAACATTAGAGAGCCATTCGGGATAGTTGACTTCTTGTATGAACCGAGCTTTGAGGAGCTTGTCCACTTCTTCCTTTATAGTTTGCTGGCGCTCAGGGGCAAATTTGCGCCTCTTCTGCTGGACCGGTTTAGACCCCGGAGCAACACTTAGGTGGTGGAAGAGGAGGTCCTCAGAAATCCCTGGCATGTTTGCAGCGGTCCAGGAGAAGAGGTCATGGTTCTTCTTGATGCAAAGGAATATGTCAGAACAGAGGGTAGAGGGGAGGGTCTTACAGATGAAGAATTTGCAGTTCGGATCTTGCTCTGAGAAGAGCACTTCCTCCAGCTCGTCTACCGGTTCTGACATTAGCAGGGTGTTCCCTTGTGGAATTTTGAGGGTCTCGAGAGAAAGAACGGGTCCTCCGGTCGAGGTCATGTAGCATTTGCGGGCCATCTCCTGACTCCCCCTTACTTCCCCTACATCTGCCTTGGTTGGGAACTTCATTTTGAGGTGATAAGCCGACAGGATGGCTTCTAAAGCAGCTAGGCCAGGTTGGCCTAGGATCACATTGTAAGCAGCTGGAATGTCGACGACCATGAAATCCATTGGCTCCGTCCGAGTAGTAGGAGTTTTGCCAGCAGTTACGTCGAGGGTTATCACCCCTTTGATAGTCACTGGCACTCCTGTAAACCCATGGAGCGTATAGCCGGCGGGCTTGAGCTTGTCCCGCGATAGCTTGAGTCCTCGGAAGGCCGCCAGGAAGCGGATGTTGACAGAACTTCCATTGTCCACCAAAATTCTCTCCACTTTGAAGTTAGCCATGTGGAGGTTAATCACTAGTGCGTTACAATGGGGGGTTCGAACACCCTCCAGGTCTTCATCCGAGAAAGTAACCGGAACTCCGAGGCCTTTGGGAGGGGGTATGCTGTGCACCGAGTTGACCTCCCTGATAAAAGCCCTTCGAGAAGAGTTGGAGGTTCCTCCCATTGGACCCCCATATATTAGGTGCAGGATGCACTCTTCTTCAAATTCGGGGCTCTCGTCGCGCCTCTCGGGCCGCTTATTAGCCCCCCTGGGGGGAGGAGGAAGATCAATCCGGTCCTTTCTTACAAACTTGGACAGCTGTCCTCTCTGAATAAGCGCTTCAATTTTATTTTTCAGAGCCCGACAGTCATTGGTGTCGTGGTCGTGGTCTCTATGATATCGGCACCACTTCTCCTCGTCCCTCTTCTTCCCAGAGATATTCATCTTCGGGGGAGGAGGCAGAACTCCTTCTTTCTCGACTTCCATGAGGATAGTTGAAACACTGGTGTTGAGAGGGGTAAAATTCTCAAATCTAGGAGGTGGTCGGTGCTGACCCCTGTTATCCTTCTGGAGTTTCTTAGCTCCTTCATCTTCGGCTGCCTTTCTTTTGGTTCCGGAGGAAGACCCCTCGAAAGTAGGGCGATGTTCAGCTTCCTCTGCCCGGATATACTTCTCGCTTCTGAGAAGAAGGTCGGAGAAGTCTCGTAGGGGCTTTTTGGCTAGGGAGTACCGGAGGCTTGAGATGAGGACATTGGATTGGAAGGCGGCTGCAACGACCGATTAGTCGAGGGAGGCAATGGACCTAGCTTCCGCGGTAAACCGCTTGACATAATCTCTTAGTTTCTCACTCTTCTTCTGATTGAGGAAGAGTAGTGAAATACTAGTCTTCTCGGTTCGGCGGCTGCATATGAAGTGGGTGACGAAGAGGGTCCCAAATTGTTCAAAAGAGAAGATGGAGGATGGCGGGAGGCGGGAGTACCATTCCCGAGCTGGACCTTTGAGAGTAGCTGGGAAGGTTTTGCACAGTAGAGCATCGGAAGCCTGGTGGATCATCATGAGAGTTTTGAAACTCTCGATGTGATCCACGGGGTCTGACTCCCCCGTATATGTATCGAACTGTGGTGGCTTGAAGTTTGCTGGAACGGGAGTATCCATGATGGTTCATGAGAACGGAGGTCTGCTTGGGTGGAGGGTCCTCCCTCTTAGCTCCTCTTCCCTGTCAAGTTGGCCGAGGCGTCTCTCCATCTCGTGGAGACGATGGTAGACAGCATCATCTCTTCGACAGTACCCTGGCGAGCCTCTGGACTCATCTTCGTACGAAGGGAAGTGTGGAGTTCGGTGATGGTAGCTAGGAGAATGGTGAGGACTAGCGATGTGATGGCGGTGGCTTGGATTTTGAGGAGGAGTTAGGGACCGATGGCGAGGACTCTGGACCGAAGGAGGAGTGGGGACCCTCTGAACATTGTTGTTGTTGTTTGGTCGGAGATTGAGGGCCTGCAAGATTGTAGCCTGGAACTCTTGGAATTCGGCTCAGGTGATAGGTCCATTCTCATCCCTCTGGGGCTGCCGACCAGCAGGAGAATGATGTCTTCTTCGACGGTATTCAGGGGACTCCCTTCGTCTCCTATGAAGAGGGGACCTCCTGTGGTCGCGGCGACGAGGAGATCGCTCATTTGGACGTTCTGAGCGGGTGGCTCCCTCACGAGCCCACCTTTCATCCAAACGGCGGCGAAGGTCCTTTTCTTTCTGCCGGTTGATGAGGATGTTGCGGAGGTCTTCGGAAGGCCAAGGGTTATGAGATGCCATTGAGTCGGTTGAAGGGTTATGTATGGAGACGTGGTCACGGTGAAGGGGTTGGTTCTGAGGAGGAGGACGAGAGGTCCCAATACCGGTGTTCTGGGGCCTGGCTGGAGCCCGCTGGTGCTAAAGATTCTGAAGAGGAGGCTGTTCCTGCTGCAGAGGCTAATCAGGCTGAGGAGGGAGTTGTCCCTGCTGCTGGACGGTTTGGAGGGGAGCCTCCTGTTGCAGTTAAGGAGGAGTGGGCCCACAGTTGGACCCTCTGGATCGTAGTTTCCTTCGAGGCATGGCTGGTGGTGACCTTAACCGATGGAAAAGGATGGATTGCTATTCGTGATTCCCACAGACGGCACCAATCTGTTGCCACTGAAATCGGTGTAGGGGCAAACAGATAGATTTGTGGATTCTTGGGATGTTAAATAGTAAAACCTGGAAACCTTTCTACCGGAGTTTTGACTGTGATCTCCAGCTGCTGACCTGCAAAAAGTGCGAAACACCGGGGTTGATCCCGGCGATGCATCCTCCGATGCTCAAGTCAGTAATCAGAAAGATTATGAAAGAGCTTTGATTGGTGAAAGATTGATTACCTGTTAACAGTGGGGGATGAGGGGTATTTATAGCCGCCTTAGGGACCAGTTTCGCGATAAGATCAAATCCCTACTTCCCAGTGAATGGATAGAAGGAATCAGGGGTCGTTGATTAAGTAAAATCATAAACCCTAGTCCTATCCAGCCAGGCTGGGTTTTTTGCTGGAATTGGAACCCGCACCCAGTTAAGACGGATCCGTTCGTGGGTTATTGGGCCTTTCGAAAAAGGCCCAGTTCCCATTTCGAACCCGTTTGTAGGTGAAATTACCATTTTACCCCTGAGCTTTGAGATTCGTGCCTGATTTGGATGGTTCCGATTTAACCCTTATTTTTAGCCATATCAGTTATTATATTAAGACTAGCTACAACCTAGGGTTTCTCTAGATCTCTATGTATTATTGTATTGGCCTCCCTTGAGAGACAAGAGAGAGTACTTTATTGTAAATAGCAATAGAAAGAGTTCTCCATTGAAATGGTAGATTATCTTCTTGTGATGCTTAAGAGATAGATAGGTTTTTCGTGTAAGTGATGTATCTCTTGTATCTTCTCTAGTTGAATAATATTTTCATCATTTTTTCCTCGGATAGGCGTAGCCAAACCGGGACAAATATTGTGTACTTTGTGTGCTTGGTTTGATCTATGTGTTTGATTATTCATTGGAACGGTTTTCGCTAATAATTCGGATTTCGAAAGTGTTTAGATTGTTTTATTGAAGTTGTAAGGAAACTTCTTATTTAAAGAGTTGTCGTTAATTTTTGTAATGAATTATATATTTTTTTTCACCTATTTGAGATTCTAACTATTGGTGGATTTTATGACCATGAGATTTGAAAATTGTTATGTTATTGTAATGGTTTTACACATTTGCCCACCATAAATGTATTACTCATTAGTCAATACAGATTTTGTTAGGGTTTTGGCCTCAAATACATGTAGGCACTGAGTACTTGAAGTTGGAGAAGAAGAGGAGGAGACAAAGACAGCAAGTGAAGACAACAGCAAGTAGAAGAAGAATGCAGCCTGGAGAGTTGCGGCCGACCGACCTGGGGGTGCGGTCGATCGCTTCTAGATGCTAAGAGTTCTTCGAGTGTATAGGTTCAACAAAGGAGGGAACGGTCGACCGACATTGGGGGTGCAGTCAACCGGTCGAGTCTCGGGTTTGGTTCTACACGTTGCGGTCGACCGACCTTGGGGGTGCAGTCGACCGACTTCGGCAGCTAATTGTTTTTGAGCTTATGAGTTTAAAGCCCAATTGCTAGATTTGTGTTTATCTTTTAGGGTTTACTTGGGGGCTATATATATGGCCGTAGACTCTAGGGTTTGTGTGGATCTAATACATCAATTTGTATAATCAAGAGGTGAGCCGTTATCATTGTTCAACTTCTAGAGGGGATTGTGCCTAGTGTTTCAAAGGTGAAAGAGAGAGATTGAGAATTGTACTCTCTTTGTAATCTTTGTATTTCTTGGGGAATAAGAAGTATTTGTTATCTCTGCATATTGATTGTGTTCTTGTGAGATCTTGCATATATTGTGGTGGCTTGTTCTTGGTTCATCTAAGTCTTGGGTGTTTCTATTGCTTGTGGTGTGTTTTCGCTATTAGCACTACTACGAGTTGTGGGATAGATTCTTCGACAAGTGGTATCAGAGCAGTTGGTTCGAAATGGCCGATAATATGATGAAGATCGAGAAATTCAATGGGAGTGACTTCACGATGTGGAAGATTCAGATAATAGTGTATCTTCGTCAGGAAGATCTTGATGGTCTGTTGTTTGATGAGAAGCCGGTAGGTACAGAAAAGGATGCGATGGTCTTGGCGGATTGGAATCGTTTGGATCAGAAGGTGCTGGGGCAGATTCAGTTGGGGCTGAGTAGGATGGCGTTATTTCATATCTCAAAGGCAAAGACCGCAAAGGAGGATTTGGAGATTCTCATGGTATGTATGAGAAACCGTCGACATCTAATCAAATTCTTCATCTGAAAAAATTGGTTAATATGAAGTTGAGGGAATAGGGTTCAGTAGCAGAGCATGTGAACAATTACTGTATGGTTTACAATCAGATGGAAGCTGCAGGTTTGAAGTTTTCAAACAGGGGGCAGTCATTGTTACTTCTATTTACTCTTCCCAATAGTTATGGTATGGTGGAACAGACTATTATAGGCACTATGACAGATTCGACGACTCTACAGGATGTGGTGAGCAGCATTCTAAACGAGGAGGTGAGAAGGGTGAGAAACGGGGGATATCTATCATCATCTTTTAGAGATTCTGCCATGTACATTGAGAAGAGACGTGGGAGATCTAAAAGCAGTAGAAGAAAAAAGGATCAGAGTAGTTCATCTGAGAGTGGGTCTGATGACAGCGATGGAGGACATGGGCCTGAGTGTTGGTATTGTCATAAGAAGGGTCACATGATGCACAGTTGCAAGGCTTATATGAAGAAGAAGTAAGAGAAACCGAAAAGAGATACTCCAAAGAAAGCTCAAGTGGGGCTTGTTAAGGATTTATGCTTATCAGCACGGGAGGAGTTGGGCACTCAAGATTGGTGTACTGATTCGGGAGCTTCTTTTCATTGCACTCCGAAGAGAGAGGTATTTGATGACTACGAGGAGGGTTCTTTGGAGATGTGATCGTGGGGAATGGTCACTGGTATTCTGTACGTGGGGTTGGTACTTGTTAAGTGAACACCAATGATGATCAAAGTGTTTTCTTGCAGGAGACAAGTCATGTTCCAGACTTGAAGGAAAATCTTATCTCGTTTTGAAGGCTATACTAGAAGGGGTTGTCTACTACAGTTAGTAGTGGGGAGTGGTGTATAACTGCAGGTTTAAGGGTGATTGCAAAAGGGAAGCATGAGGGAACGCTGTATTTGCTTAGAGGCGTGAGGGGCATTTCTCCTGTAGTTGAGTCTCAGCCGGAATCGAATACTAGGTTGTGTGGGGTGCAACCGAGTTATTTCAGTTGTGGAGAGGAGGTTACTAATTTAGTGAGAGCTGCTGGTCATGGAAGTGATCCTAGAGGGCAAGACGTTGCTGCGGTAAGGGTACTTGGCAAATTGGTAGTTGAAGCTTCAAGTCGTCCTTATGCGGTAGAGAGCACTGGTATCGATATGCGGGGTGATATCGATAAGGGTAACCGAAATTGGACTGTAGGGGTTGAACAGTCTGTGGATATTGTTGAGGTGTCGTCCACGGAGACTTCTAATGTAAAGGGTGCATTGAGAGGCTTTGAACCATGTCCAGTGTTGATGGATATGTTGCGAGTTAGGGAGTCTCATAACATGGAATCCGACACGGGAGATTGTTTCTCCGGTATTCGTGCTCTATGCGATTAGTGGAGCACATCCTTCATGAGAAGATGAGGGGTGGTTGGTGCACTCCACGTAGTGGAGTGGTGGAGGTGCTCTTTATGAGAGTGGGGAGTACTTGGGTTTTCCATGGAAGTGGGAGATTGGCAGAGAAAATGCGGGGTAAAAATTGCAATAACTTTGAAGCGTGGTGTATATGGTCCATGTGGGAGATTGTTAGGGGTTTGGCCTCAAATACACGTAGGCACTGAGTACTTGAAGTTGGAGAAGAAAAGGAGGAGGCAAAGACAGCAAGTGAAGACAACAGCAAGTAGAAGAAGAATGCAGTCTGAGAGTTGCGGTCGACCGACTTGGGGGTGCGGTCAACCGCCCCTAGCTGCTGAGAGTTCTTCGAGTGTACAGGTCCAACAGAAGAGGGGACGATCGACCGATCTTGGGGGTGCAGTCGACCGGTCGAGTCTTGGGTTTGGTTCTACACGTTGCGGTCGACCGACCATGGGGGTGCGATCGACCAACTTCGGTAGCTGATTGTTTTTGGGCTTACAAGTTTAAAGGCCCAATTGCTAGATTTGTGTTTATCTTTTAGAGTTTACTTGGGGGCTATATATATGGTCGTAGACTCTAGGGTTTGTGTGATCTAATCCATCAATTTGTGTAATCAAGAGGTGAGCCGTTATCATTGTTCAACTTCGATAAGGGATTGTGCCGAGTGTTTCAAAGGTGAGAGAGAGAGATTAAGAGTTGTAATCTCTTTGTAATCTTTGTATTTCTTGGGGAATAAGAAGTATTGGTTATCTCTGCATATTGATTGTGTTCTTGTGAGACCTTGCATATATTATGGTGGCTTGTTCTTGGTTCATGTAAGTCTTGGGAGTTTCTATTGCTTGGGGTGTGTTTCCGCTATTAGCACTATGAGTTGTGGGGTAGATTCTTCGCCAGATTTTCTAATTTTCTTTCATAATATATAAGCATGGTTTAATTATTTGACTAGTGCTCTTTAGCATCAAGTGTTTTTATAATGAAATAGGATAGTATTTCTTGAAATTACCTGTATTTTACTGTAATTTTGGGCTTCTCCTCCATCACTTTTATGTAAGCGTTATTTTTATTTCTTGCTCACCTTGAAATACAATCTGGCTCTTCCACTGTACATAATGAACTTTTATTGTCATATCATATAAGGTTAAGAATTTCCGAGTTCCTGCTTCATTGGGCCTTCATTACTCCCCATTTTGTTCTAGTTGATTCGAAGCAACCTCAGAATAGTGTCCCCAACACTGCGGAGGGCCATCAGGAACAGGTAAGGCAACCACTTTTAAAAAATGACAAACCTAACGAGACACATAAAGAAGGATAAACCTTTACCAACCTTGAAAGGCGTTACGCTCGGGCTTCTTTAAAGGGGGCTACACTAATGCTATTCTTATAAATAATTAAGTAAGCAAACTAGTAAAAGACTACTAGTCTAGGTGTGAATGAAACGTCGAATTTGAACAAATAATGAGAATCGGGCTTATCCACGAGAAGCCCTATGCTCATTGCGCTAAGGCATTCCGTTCCTCTCGTTCCTATCACCTATCACAAGCTTGGATCACTTCACTCATCTATTGAGTACTTTAAGAGTGAAAGAATGTATTGTATTCTTTCTGTCCTCCTCCTGCCAATATAAACATGATCGAGCTGACATTGTCGAGTTGGGATCCGTCCCGCCTTATCACGCCAGCCGGAGAAATCCAACTGATGGTGGAGACATGACTGGAATCCGGGAGACTTACAAGATTGAGCCCACACCTCGAGTTCACATGCTCCGGTGGGATGATTTCTATGACAATCTCCCAACCGATCATTCCGACTACACTCGGTGAACTCGTGACCTCCAATTATTCCCTGAAAGTCCAGCAAGTGATGAATCCTTTACCCTTGGTCATATTCCTCAACCCTTGGATGAAAGCCCTATAAGCTCGGACCCTACAAACCTAAAACCCTTCCCCGCATTTTTGTGGATGGACTCCGACAAGGCAATACCGCACCAATGATGATATGGATTTTTTCATATATGAGGAGGCCCAATAACCCGTGGGGGAAAAGTATTCAAGCCTTCATATCTGAGATTTTATAACCCAATGGCTAAGACTGAGGACCAAACAGAACCTTAGTGGCTCAGAAACAGAGATCCCGCAGGGAAGAAAAATTGGATTTTCTTCCGATTCAGAAAAAGGAAAAAAAGGGGGCAAAGTCAACCTAACCGCTTACCTTTTCGTAAGCCGCGCACTTTAGGCCAGGCCTTACTATAACCAACCTCACTGATCCCACTCAATCTTTTACACCAATGTTTCGTACTCTTTCGACCAGGTCATCATAATAAAATACTGAAAAATCTTTCTGAAGTGAGAGAAGGAGGGAAGGCGCGCTAGCGCGCTACAACTAACAGCCTGCTTACAAGATTAGCACGCCAAAGCAAGCCTAGTTTAAGTACTAGCGTCCCACCCCAACGTTGTTGTACTTTACTCTCCCCCGCTTGCTGCTCGCCTCAGCCAGACGTGGCTTATGTAGTGGGCTTAACTAAGGTAGCTGGCCTACGTGCTCCGACTTCTTGGGCCCCCCCACTGGAGATGAGATGACGAGTAACCTTTGGAAGCTGTCGTGACGCTCTTTGGTGACGAAGGTCACCGGGGTGACGGTTTATGGATGGATTCCGCGGCGATGGAATCTCGTAAACTCAATCAATATAAACAACATGTCGTGACCGGTTAGGCTTGGTTGACTTTGTCATAAAAGTAAGTAGGTTGAGGGGCTTCATTGATTAGTAAACCTACGGTGATGGTAAGGTCGGGACCGTGGCCGTCCGTCTCCGGTTTGCCGGCCGATAAGATCACTGAGATTGACCAGCCAGCTAGGTTGGTTTGGCAATTCCTTTCTATTGAAAAGGAGTCAGCTGTCTGCGCGAGTCACCTTTCTTCTTCTAGGCTCCGAGTCACCTTCTTCTAATCTCCGCTGGATGACACGGCATTCTCGTTCTATAGGCCGGCCGTACTTGTGATGGTTCCCCAGGATCCAATAAACCCACTTAGGTCTAAGTTGCCACGATATTGTTCTATGGAAGCGGGCGGGTGGCTTTTTAGAAGTTCGGCCCGGTTTTTTATTTTTTATTCAAAAAAGGGGGAGGGATTTACCTTTCTAACGCATATTCTGTCATACTGGCATGGCCCCACTGATTTTTTTTCGATCGGAGCATCAAGCAGCGCAACCCGATTCTACTTGACTAAGCCTCGTGCTCATCCAAGGAGGGAGTTTGCTTTACCCAACTCCCCTTTTTGATAACAAGGTAGAAACCCCCGACCCGACATTCATGAGTTTCGAATGAATAATGAAGAGTGCCCCTCTTTTTTCTTCCCTAAATCGTCGAATTTTTAAGTTGGTAAAGACCCACCCCTTGTTTAAGTCAGAATGAGTCCCCGGGACCCCGGGACATTGGCTTCCGCCAACAGTGAACTATTAAGGATCGCATCCCGCGCATATTCTACATTATAGCCTACAACTGATTCAGCTTCCGCTTCTGGGAGATCAGACGGAGCTCGATTAGTTTCCGCTAGACGAGGAATAAGGAACATAACCAATACGGGGAACAAGGGAATACCGGACCATATCTGCTTTTGCGCCATGATAATCTCACTCAAATTACAGGGACCTACACATATTAGTACAGTATACCGGGGTCCCTAGCTAGAACCACACGTGCAAGTTTCCCCGCATGTGGCTCGTCCGTGCTTTTTTTCGAGGCGCTGCCTGTGACTCCGCATGGGAAAAGGGGAGGGGGCTGAACTGCAAACTTTCGTGTTCAGAGCATTGCATTGTATGAGGGGATAGGGTGAGTAAGCAGTGCCTACCAAGCTAAGCTTTCGTCGAAAAGGCTAGACTGGTTCCTTTTCGGTGCCCGCCCTTTATTTAGATGTTGGGGCAAGGCAAGCCCAAGGAAAGTATAGGTTGGTTGGCTCCATCTCGGCCGGCATCCAGCAAACTCCAGCAAGCAAACTCTAGTTCTAGAAAGAAATATTAGTTAGTTTAGTAGTATAGTATAGAGAGCGTGAGTTAGCACAAGATATTAATAGCTTTGCGAGGTCATAACTTTTTGACAGCTGGCGTGCCTATCAAATATCTTGTTTTCTCGTTGGGTGTGGTCCTTGAGCGAACTACTCATGTGCTGTGTTGCCCCAACCCAAGGGCATTTGGTAAGGAGCTACGGTCCGGTGGTTGACAAGCCACTTATCGGAGTCGACTAGAGTGCTTTTATCAAATGATGCATGTGGGCTGAGCCATTCCCATCCCAAGTGGCGGCCCGATTCGGCCTAGCCTGGTCGGGAAGAGATTCTAAATAGAGAATATGCGCACCTTTTTCTTTGTTTCGGAGCGGGGGCGGGCTTTCCTCTGGTAGTCCCGCTGCGGCCTCTGACAGTCCGTCCTGTCTCATCTTTCTTTCGCTATACTTGTATCCAGCCATGTTGGCTCCACATTAAACCTTTTTTCTATTTATGACGAAAAAGGCACTCATCAGTTGCCGAATTGGATTCCTGTTCAGCTTTGCTTGCCGCCTATTAAGAGAATAGGTCTCGGTTCAAGCGGCCCACCTTTCATCATCTATACCAGCTGCCACGCACGACCCCCATAGGCACGATTTTTGCGCCCTAAGAAGCAGAACGCGCCATCACCTATAGCCTTTTCCTCTGCCGGGGACTTCCACGAAATGAAAACGGGCGGCATCGTCGTATGCTCTACTTTGCCCTGGTGTATATCCCGGAGTAATCCTATGGCCGATCTATCACCCATACATTCTGGGATTGGCCCCGTCCTGTGTGGAGAATGCCCCCCTAGAGGCACATCTTAGTCAGTTATTATTGCAGTTCAGAGTTTCAATATGTAAGCCGCCACTTCATGGTTCTTGCCTCCCTCCTGGGAGCTCGTACATTCGTTGGGTGATCCCTTGCTCTCACGTTCGAGTGTTTGCTCGTCGTTTAGGCCAGTGAGTGACATTTCTGCTCATTACAGTCACCTTCGGGGTTCTTTGCACCTGGGTAGTACCAGGACCCCTGTGCCCCGGACTGCACTGCCTGCCCTATGACCCAAAATGCAAAATGAGCCTTGCGACGAGACGCGGACATTCCTCATGCTGCGGTTCCCTCCGGTCCGTTCCCGGGTTGGGTTAGGGGAACATCCGAGCGATTGCCTTTGTGGATCCAAATGTGCTCACAAGGCGCACAATAAGAATAAGACCAATAGAGACTTCATAAGGGACCATTTGAGCTGCAGATCGTAATGCTCCTAGAAAGGCATATTTCGAATATAGAGGACGTTCCCAACAATCCACGAATCATATCATACCCCACTATGAACCGTACGAGCACGTCCTCTATCACCCCCCACCGCGCTTATGGCTCTATACCCCAACCCAACTTGCTCTGGCCCCGGGCCCTCCTGCATCTCTTCCTCAGTAAGCGGACCGTGGAAGCTGGGGCGCTTGGGACTGATAGAAAGCAGCTTATCTATTTTTTCCCTCCTGATCGAACCTGCCTAAAAAATAAAAAAAAATAGTGGTCGCGTCGGAGACATCTTTATCTGAGGAGGAGGCTTCGTCGTCCGGCTCCTCATAAATTATGTTAGGATCGGCTGGCTCATCCTCGGAATCCGAAAAATAAAAAAGAGACAGAACAGATTTTTGTCAATGACATATCTAATCAGACTGAATAGGATGTCGAAGAAACGATCATTCACATCAATTTCAGCAGGCAGGAAGGGCACGGAAGCTACCGTTTAACAAATGCAATGCAAGCAAGGTAGCTTGCTTACTCTCCTTCTAGCGTGCGTTGGCGGCAAGGAAGGAGGCACTGGAAAGGCTAGACCATACACATTATTAGTACAAGAGGAATTCGGGAAGCGACTAGTCGCTTCTGGCGAAGCTTCACTTTAGTTGGCCGACCACTACATAGAGTAGAGACAACTACCAGTCATGAGCGATAGCGAAGCCTAGAGAGGCGGAAGCAGTCGCTTGACGGACGAAGCTGAGCCGATACGATAGGCGGGCGAAGGGAGCAAGACCAAGCCGAGCCAGACATGGAGTGGCGAAGGGGGCCTACTATACGTATACGTTATGAGTAACCAGTGAAAGACATCGAATGAAAAAGAAAAAGTGAACTATTGAATAGTGTGATTGATCCGACAAGTACCCATTTTGGTAGCTTTCTTTCATTTTCGAATTTTCTTGCGAAAAGTCCTTGCATTAGTATGAGTTCGTTGGCCGCATAAGGGCGATCCATCTTGATGATGAATTCCACGATAACGAGAAATAGAAATTAATCGTTCGATGTCTGCTCGTTCTCCCCTCCTCAATTCCCAATGAACAACATGATATTTACCTATCATTTGTTCAATTTGGTCGATCTGATACTTAGTTAACTCATTCATCTTGATGTTCCAACTGATACCTAATCGATAACGAACCTGAATGGCTTTTTTAGGTCCAATTCCATCCATTTTCGTTGAGGCAATTCCTACTTGTTCATCAGGAACTGATCTAGCTCCTGAGATATATAACATTCTTTATCCTTCTCCTTTGACTGGGCTTCTCGACTGGAATCTACAATGGGCTGGTGTGAACGGATAGATTGATGCTACTCTTCTTACTTATAGCCATGATAGACTGAACACCCGCCCCATCATAAAAGTCAAGGTGCGATGAGATGACAAAAAGCAGTCAAAAGCCACCCCTTGTGCAATAGGGGAATTTCGCTTTTCTCAGTCTCTCATCTCTAAAACACTTTTTATCAGGTCGAACAGAAGCCGACTACTTAAACCAACCCGTGCATATCAACTACTCGAACCGCACATTGGCATAACAACCCCCCTTAAAGCAGATGAAGAGACCGAGGGATAAGTAATTCGACTCATTCACATACAGATCATGAATGTTTTTAATCCATATTATGGCCTATTATAGCTTGGTGGTCGTAGATCAGGCTTTTGCTAATTTGAATTGAAGGGTGATATCAAATTGGTCTATTTTCGGCGTCATATACATACTTAGCACATTCTTCATAATTAGCAGCTCCATATCAATATCATCACTATCATCAATAAAATAACCTTTAGGCTTGTCATCCAGAAACCTGTTCGGAAATACCGTAATGAAAGGAACATAGAAGTTTGTCACTAGGTATTTGACCAAACAGGATCATCCAGTTGGCTCGCTCTTCCGATAGAAAAGTGCTTCCTCCGTCTCTTTTACTGAAAGGCCATCTGTTTAGTCAAACTTTCTTGATTCGCCAGCAAGCTCTATAATTCCACCAGAGATGGTTGGGTTGGCCAACCTCTGATGACAGCCATAAATCCTGTGTACTCCTTAAGCAACCGGCCTTGAGTGATGATTCTCCGCATCCTCGTCTCTCGATCTTTGATTCCGCATCAAGTTGGGAAATCTCATTGCAGAGAGTCTTCACCCTCATCAAATACTGACTGATTGTCATCGAGCCTTGCATGATCAATCCAAACTCATTTTCCAAGAGCTGAAGTCAGGCATCATTTGTTCAGGAATAGAATTTCTCCAAAGTATCCCAACTTCACTTTGCTATCTCTTCCTCACGGATGTGCTTCAAGAATTCTGTCTCAATTGTTGTCTTCAAGACATACATTGCCTTGCCAGCTTTGATACTCCATCGGCCTAACCCTGCAGCATCATTATCTCTGGGTTTGTTGGCCTCACTCCCATAAACTACATCCCAAAAATCTTGGAATTTGGTAAGATTTTATGCATGACTTCCAGTAGTAATAATTATGATGGTTGAGCCGCTCCATTCCTGTAACTGCATTAGCAAGATCTGCCATCGTGATTGATGTGATCGCACCTCAATTCGATCCCTACACCAAGAAGAAGGTCAGGCCCGGACTGATCAGCTTCACAAACTCTGACTGCTCGGTCTTTGACGATGCCCAAATTAGTGTCCGCATGAAGACTATCTTTGATAGGCCAATAGTGGGCCCCACAGCTTGGGCTCAACTTCTTATTTGATTTGCATGGTTCGCTTGGCCATCTCGGATTGGCTTGCTTGCCTAAGACTAGTTAGCTGACCTACTGGACTCGCCTTCGGGTGGGGAAGTCACAGGGCTAGGGGGAATAGAAGACAGACATTTGCTATTGGGCTTATCAGTTCCCGGGCTCGGCTCGCTACTGGTACTGGCTTGAGTTACCTTACTTCCAATGGGATAGCACCGGAGCAGCTCCTTCCCCTCAAAGGGAAGAGGAATGTAATGCGGTTACTACCTACTAAACTAATACTAATAGGACAGGAAGAGCAAAACACCTCTTTTACTGATTTGATAGCTAGCTCGTGCAGTCAAGACTTTGGACTCCAAGTAAACTTCCCTTCTATTCCACTAATAGAAAGAAGAAAAACCGAGTAGGATCCCTACTTCAAGGAAGTCGTTACGAGAAAGGATCATAAGAGAAGGTCCAACAAGCAACGAGCGCATTAAGAGAAAGACGTTGCGCTAACGTAAACTAGAAAGTTTGCTTCTTTTATTATAGGGAATCGAACCCAATTCTTCCACGACCCCCACGAATGGTCCTCCCTTAACTCAATTAACAACGAGAATTCCAGTGGTTGCCTAGTTGTTGTTAGTTTTCATAAGTCCTAGATATACTTTCGTGCTTAAATTCAAAGTCGATGGTTTCTCTTCACTTGAAGATATCAACATCTTATACGTTATTTCCGTTATTTCTCTATCAACAGCGAAACCTTCCTTAGTATACATATAGTGATATTGCTAGCTTCCTCAAATGCAAGGGCGTAGCAGCATTTTTCTTTTATATACTCGCTACATAAACTCCACTACTCGCATTTAGGCTCGTATATATCTACCTTCTTTTAGAACGTTCTGTAAGGCCTTTTATTAGCGTGAGAAGGCGGTGAAAGTCAAGCGGTTGGGGATAGAGAGTATTTCCTTTCTGTGGTGGTCTTAGTCTAAGCTCTTCACTTTCCTTCTTTACTTTACTAATACTAAAGGTTAGCGGTTTGGCCTCTTTACGATAGTGCCCCTGTATAACAAAGCGTCGTTTGGTATTCTTATGCTCGCTTTCACTCTTGGATCGCATGCTTTTCCTTCTTTTCTTTGTGATGCTATGGCCAGCTACCATTATTTAGTTAAGCCCTGGAATTCTTTTTATTTGCCTTTGAGCCCTAGAGCATAGAACGGACGGGATCTCACAGTCTGAACATGTGCAATCTTCTTCACAACCTCGCGCCCTATGTGAAATACGCCTTCCGACGATACCGCCTAGGGCACCTGATCGGGCTAAAGCCCGCCTTCTCTTTCCCACAGTCTTATAGCAGCCCGTATGGAGAGGTGGTGCCCAGAGACCAATACGTTTTTCCGGGAGATCTATATAACTTTAGGTGATGTGGCACGGGTCCTAGGTAAGCCTAGGATGGGGATCCAATTGTCGGCATTAAGCGCGATAGCTGTGAGGTGGACTCCATTGCGTGCTTTGGGTGTGAGTTCCCGGGGCAAGGTAAAATAGAGATTTCATGGCGGGAATCGAGAGAGTAGCTCCTCAATACGAGGAGTACCGCTGTATTGTATCGGCAAAGTGATCCGTTCTCTTCCTTTCGTTCGAAGCGTGAATGAATGATACAAAGCACTTCCCCACTTAGACACGAAATCAATAAAAGACCCGCTTACTGGGGGCAAAGGTTAGCTATCGGAACCCCCTTGACCTTATCATATCAGTAGACGGACAAGCTTTTCATAACTGGGATTACCAATCAACTAGATCTGGCCTGGCAGTTGGATTGGAGATGAAGTTGGAATGGCCGATCGAGAACTAAACTAATAGTGAGTTGGCCTGATTCCATCATTGATTCGGGCAGAGAGATATTCACCTTTGACTCCTTCTCATTCTCATTGGGCGAGGAAGCCAGTGCCTAAAGCAGGGGCCTAGTGCGTATTCAGCCTCTTAAGTTTATTGAAAGCCAGCCGTTCGACTCGTGCTTCTATCAAGGGAAGCACTCGCCTTCCTTTCTTGCCGGATTGCTGCTACAACGGATTAGGATTCAATGCTGCGAGTTGATGAACGAAGGTCTCTTTGTTCACCTTCCGTTGAAAACACAACATTGGTCACGACCCGGCTTTCACAACGCGGGTGACGAGATCTATCAATTTCCAATCACCTCGATCACTACTTGAATTGAAATATAGTGAACGTTGAACTTAGCTAGAAGCCCGTACTTAGCCCTTGGTCCTTAGCCAATGGTACTTAGTCAGTGTGTGTGGAAGGAAGGTTCCTGGAAGTCCTCAAGCTCCAGTCTTTTGCTTTTCACTTCAAATGTGTGTCACCCCCCTAAATCGCCTGTGTGGCTAGTCACCTCAATCTCCATTGGGGATGTCTGACTCGCTACCGAAGCTGAGCAGACGGGGCAAGAGATAGAATTCCCTTCTTCTCGGACTTCGGGAGAGGAAGAGCTAGCGCCCTCATTCTTTTCGGGCTGAGATGATAGCTACTCAATTGCACTTCCCTTAGTGAGAACTAGAAGAAGGAATCACTCTCTTAGCTCTGATATAAGTGTGCTAGCTGTAGCCCTTTTCTATGAGCGAGCCGCCAGGTCCGATCCTCACTGGATAGGTCGGAGATCAACTACGAACTGGACCTGGCAACTCTTATTTTCACAAAAGCTGATCTGGGATCTCCATCTTATCGGGAAAGCCAAAAGATAGTTAGTTCATCAATCTCTTATCTTTGGCAAGATAAGCTTCATTGATTCACTCGTGGCTGGATCGCCTTCGGGAACAACCTCACCTGAACCTCGATCAGGGAGTTCATGCACTTCAGCCTATCACCTATCATTTACTATTGAACTACTGAATTTGTGATTTCTTCTGCCCTAGCAACAAATGCTTTCTTTGAGCATATCGAGATAGCGACATTGCCTGTGGTAAGTACAGCTCCTAAAGCGCCGGGCGGCTCACAAACCCATCCCTTCCTTCGTCTCCCTCCCGTCATGGTCCTGACTCCCTATGGTCATCCTCCCTTTCAAGTCGCCTCACTCACTCGACTCCTAAAAGAACAGCTTACTAGATTACTCACTCCCTTCCCCTCAAAGGCTGGGGAGGCCTGCCCGGACGGGGTTAGCAAAGAACCACTATGCCGCTATGCTTCGCACCTTCGGAAAGAGGGGGAGGAAGGCTATGGCAGAGAATAAGGAACTACTCAGTCCTCCTTGGTCGTGCTTCTTTCCAGGATGCACTCCCTTCATTATGTATAGTTTGACTTTAGCCAAGAGCACTAACAAGAGCAGTACCAAGAGAAAGAAGGAGAGAAGCACCAAGAAACGTACCACGATCTGTACCAGAACCAGACCAATCACCACAACTAACCGATTAAGCACCGATTCTACATCGAGGTCCAAAAACTCACCTTGTAGCTCGGGTTTTCTTCACAATATCTGGGTTGGTTCCTTAAGAATATAGTAGGACCGCCCTCCACAAGGGTATAGTGACGAGGTGAACAAGGGTTGACTAGCTGTGGGACATCCACTAGCACTAGATATTTTTCCCTACACTAGAACCAATGTTGGACCTACGCTAGATGGTTTCTCTCCAACAGAACTTGAACCGCTGTTGGCCATCACAATAGACTCACTGGAACTCGCTCTATACACTAGACTAGCTGGTGACACTCCTTTTCGTATATCGAAAAATCGAAAGTCCTCGCACAAGATATTATAGCTGATTCTTACTTGTGTGCATAACATTTACGGGATCGGTTCGTGCTTCTCCTTATCGGGAAGCACATCACCTCTTCCCTTCTATTGATTCTTTAGGTGTGTGTGTCCGTGCTTGACACTATACGCTGCTCCCCCCGACATTTTTTGTATTTCGGGGGGTCTGAGCAAGCCCGGCCTTCCCACCAGAAGAATAGCCTTAAGCGGTCGTGCTGCCCTCTTCGCAGGGGCATCACTCCCTAAGCTTTGTGGGGTTAATGGGTTCAATATGATGGGGTTTCCGTTGCATTAGCTTTGGTTGACGTCGATCCAATTCAGCGGGTTGATGTCGAAATCACCCAACTGACTGCAAGTTTGCTATTGATTTTCATCTCCCAAAGTTCTCGTAAATAATGATCGAAACCGCCGCCTAACGCAACGGGGCCTGATGAGGGTTTGGTTGACAGTGGCACGAGAAGGTGGTCATGTTGGCAGTATTGATTCGAGAAAGAACCTTACTGTCGTTAAATGAGCTTGGACAACTTGCTTAACATATGGGCTGTCTTAGTCATCAAATCCTTGGTATGGTGGAGTAGTCCCAGTTTGGGAAGTCTCACCTCTCCTTGATTCAAGAGTGGTGGGGAGACCGAACGTCCTTTTTTTTTTAAATGCCGTGGGTCAGTCATCTATTCATACGATATTAGTTATGGAAGGAGCAAGAAAGCTATGAAAAGACAATATTCAAATGAAAGAAAGTGGCTAATGCGCGAACGTATATACCTGCGCTCGCCCGTTGCTTGTTGGCTGATAAAGTTCGTAATAGTAATGCGTAATATCAATTTCTCAGCCTCGTCATCGAAACTTCCAATTGCTCGGAAATTCTCAGCTATATGGGGGACTTGGATGGTGAGCAAAAACAATTGATCAAGAAGTTGGTCAAATCGCATGAAAGATGGTAAAAGAACGAGAGTTCGTGAGTTTATAAAACTTTTCATCGCCCAGCTCGAACTAAACGCGATGTAATCAAACTTATGGTTGACACCGTGGATAATATAAAGCCCATATGCGAAGTGGTAAAAGTAGGAGTCGCAGGTACTATTTATGATGTCCCTGGGATTGTAGCCAGGGATCGTCAAAAAACATTAGCTATTCGTTGGATCCTTGGACATACTTTCAAACGACGTATAAGCTACAGGATAAGCTTAGAGAAATGTTCATTTGCTGAGATATTGGATGCTTCTTGAAAGAGGGGAATTGCACGTAAGAGAAGGGAGAATCTTCATGGACTGGCTTCCACCAATCAAAGTTTCGCGCATTTCAGATGGTGGTAAAGTGAGACCACATAAGGAGCTCTTCCTCATTCAGTCATATTCTCAAGTCATAAATCTTTTAGTTTGCGTTTTCCTTTTTTCATCTTCATATAGAAAAGTCGAACTTCCTCATACTCTCCCCTTCATTGATGGAGTTGGAGGAATCCACAGGAGGCCCGCCCATTATGCATTGCATAAAAGCACTTACACTCTCGGCTAAACCTATAGTAGCGTCATTGCGCCTCAGGTCGTATTAACACGAAAGGGAGATCAATCAAATCAATAGGCCATGAATGAAGAAGTAGTTGGCCTTTCACTTTCTTTTGTTTTACTCGTGGAGCTGAGAAATCCACTTCAAAGGGAGGGAAGCTAGGAGTGCTAGTCCGAAAGGGCTAGGAACGGAGTGTTTGTTATCCTTTTTTTTCCCATCATTTCCGCTTGACTTTAGCCTTCAAAAATGAATCCTATCAAAGATTTTTCTCCTTTGAATTACTCATTGAATTTCATTTCGCACCGGAAACTATTCTAGGAGAAGTTCGAATCCGTTCCGTTCGGATATTGATCGGTCTTGGTTTGACATGGTTTACGCGTTACTGGTTCCCAGAAGAGTCAATTTCTCTATTAGCTAAACCCTTTCTTGCCCTACCTTTGGACTCGTATTTTGTTCATACACAATCAACGGAGGCCTCCCCGACATATGTTGCAACGTCTCCAATAGCATGCTCTTACTTCGTCTTTCCCTTGATAAGTCATCAAATTTGGTGCTTTTCGATCCCCAGTTGCAATGTGGAACAAAGGACGAAATACAATCGATTCCTCCATTTAAGTGGTTCTCGCTTCTCCTTGTTCCTGTTCCTAACTCCTTCCCGAGTAGTTCCCAATGTTTGGCACTTTCCATACTTTGTGGGTGCAACATCAACAAATTCGCTCATGATCAAGTTACAGCCTAAGATATATGACCATATTATGTTAACTGTTTGTATTTCGTTCATTCCCAGGTACCTGTAATTGTGATCCGTTTGCTAGAACCAAGAGGTCTTTCTGTGGAAACCTCCACGAGAAATCGTCATTTTTTGATGGTTTTTCCGCTTATCACAGCAGCTCTTTCCACACCTCTGGATATCTGGTGCCAAATCGTCGCCCGTTTCCTTATTTCTTTGATAATAGAGTTGGCTATCTCTGTGGCATCGATTGTATAAGTTCGTGAAGAGGGCTAGACGAGTAGAATGAGGGAAAG
Organism: Hemerocallis citrina; assembly: GCA_017893485.1. Taxonomy (NCBI): domain Eukaryota; kingdom Viridiplantae; phylum Streptophyta; class Magnoliopsida; order Asparagales; family Asphodelaceae; genus Hemerocallis; species Hemerocallis citrina. The sequence continues at coordinate 125,197,280 of CM030363.1, read as the reverse complement.
CAGCTCAATCGACAAAAAAGAGGAGTAGAGGAACCCCCTAGAACCTGGCAAAAGTCACCTATAAAAGAATTCCCGAGCAATTCTAAACCAACAGATGCGATTCATTTCCGTAATGATTATAACAAACAGAAGACTCCTTACCTTAGGAGCAGGATGAGTGATACATCTGGCGAGCGCCAGTGAAGAACGCAAGCAAAGGTGTAGCTCGGGCATGAACTATTCAATCAAGCAAGAGAAAGGAGGAGCAAGAAATGCGCATTTGTATTATTTTGACTCTCTCCCTTTCTCTACCTTCGATCCAATCCATATATATTCTGAAATTGGCCGTTGCCGAGCGTGCCTCTTCCTGCTGTCCTACTAGAACCTTGATAGCCGAACTAGTCAAAAGAGAGGGAGCTTCCCGGTGCACTCTCGGCCTTGACAAGCAAGAGAGATGAAGAAGGGGACCAAGAAAAAGCCTTCCTCTTTAATATTCACCTTCCCGGAAAAAAGAGGCGGAACTCCGGGTCGACACTTCAGAATGTGGATACCCGCTTTCTTCTTTTTGCCGGAATGAGAAGACCTTGATGGAATCCCAAGGTGTCTTCTCTTTCATTCAATATCAGGAGGACCCCTGCCCGTTGACGACTGACGTGGGAGCTTGCTACTTTCCCGTTTTTCTCTTGCTGGGAGAACAACCTTCTGTGACTCAAGTACGCCAAGGGTTGTGAACAAAAGTCGAGACTAGACTGTTGTAGAAATTCTTGGGATTCTAGGGTAGGTCATTCGTCTGACCACAAAACCTCCTTCTATCTCAAAAGAAAAAGATGTACTGAACAACTTCTCGGCGGACACCCTTGATGCTACTGAGCAAGTCCCTTTCTGGCCTTTGATGCTATGCTGGAATGTACTTCTAGACTCCACCAGCAAACAGGTTAAGTTTCAACCTTACAAGAAAGAAATATTAGTTAGTATTAGTAGTGCGTGCTTTCGAGCCTATTTTAAGGGCCCCTATTTTGAGTTTGCGTTTCTTTTTCTTCGCTCCGTAGTTTGTATCATTTGCTTGAGTGCTCCCGGCTTTTTGGCTGAGCCGTATCTTGTCTCAACCCTTCCTTTTCATCCTAAAGGCTTGACAGTGCCTCAAGAAAGAAAAATAAGATTGAGAATTCATCTGGCTCGATCCAAGTTAATTCGAACTGATCCCAATCGTTGCGGTACTGCGAAGCGGCGAAAGCTACTAGTAAGTCAAGTTCTAGGTGCACCTATCGAAGAAGAAAATGCCCTCGTAGAAAGGACTGATGTGCACAAGTAAACTCGCAAGAATCCCAAGCAAGCCCCACAGGGACACCCTCTTCAGCTGACTTCGAAGCATTGAAGAAGGAAATGGCAGAACTCCAGCAGATGATGCAGTGCATGCTTTCCATGCCTCATGCAACAGCAAAAATGAAAGTCCAAGGCCTTCAACCGGCCCCATGGCTTCATCCACTAGTGGTACCATGCTACCCAGCGCGTTGCCCCACAATGGCCCGACGTCTTGCAGCTGTGGGATCAACTACATCTCCCCTACTCCTACTGACTGAAGGAGCAAGATCAACAAACTAGGGCAAGAGAGCCCGATTCCCTACTTCAAAAGCCTCCTCAGACTGGGCTAGAAAGGTCGTACCAGCAAGGCTAAAATGCCTTCCGTGGGCACATGTAAAAACTTTGGACCAAGTCAAGCACATTTCGGAGGTTCACAGTTCGCTACTAATGCCACTGCTCCTCGATCCAAGCCAATTTAAAACCCCTCCTAAAGCATCTACTCCGGTCCAGCAACCAAAATCTCCCTTCGATCAGGCGGGACATGCAAGTGGTTCCAATCCCATTCTAAGGATTCTTGTGGCAGCAGCTGCTGCAGCTCAAAAGCAAGTTTTAAGTCAAGAGAAGCCCATTTTCAGGGATCGAAGCTACCAAGAGAATAGAACAAGTGGAACTGGAGGGACAAGTGAACCTGAAAGCGAAAGCCAGAAGGGTGCAAAGTACTCTTAGACAAAATAAATACATGTAAACGATGAAGACTAAGACGAAGGTGGATTCCCGTTAATCGACCCAACAACATACTCACTCAAAAGATAGGGGCGTCAAGAATAAGGGCAAGCCAGAAACTTACTAATAGCTGTTCGAGAACCCTATGGATCTCGGTTGGTGATGCTAACACCAAATCGTTTTATGCATCTATGGCTAGTAAGAAGGCCTATAATGGTATGATAGTTTTGAAAGATGAAAGGGGGTAACCTCCATTAATAAAGATTCAGATAGCTGAGTTTGCTGTTGACTACTATCAAAGAATGGTTACTGCTGAACATAGGATGCAGATCAAGGAGGAAATCTGGCCAAGGAGAGTACGCGAAGAAGATTCTAAAAGGTGGCTGACCCATCTCATTAAATAAGTTTATATTAAAAGAGAATTCCTTCTTGCTTGTATTTATTGGGATTCCATCGCCTTTGTTGGGCCTAGTGAAAGATTTCGAACAGATCCGTGTTCCATGACGCGAGGAAAGAGAGAAGCGAGGGTATGGTAGGAAAGCAGGCCCAATGTCCGGTTGTTCATGGTGCGATTTCACGGGAACATTCTTGGGACACTTCTCCTTATGACTTGGCTTTCGAGTAAGGATGGTACTGTAGAGATGGAGTTCGTCCTAAATGATAAAAGGATAGTTCTCATTGGCGAGCCCAAATTGGTGCAGATCCCATGTCCGGATAAGAAAGAAAGTAGCGAATACAAGGAAGGCTAAAGAAAAGAAGCTATTCCCCATGTCCAGCTTAAGAGAAGTAACTAATCTAAGGTAGCAAAGAGAACCCGTGGAGTTGGAGCTGGGTTAGTGCAGGCAAGCAAGTAGAAGCAGGAGAAGAGTAAGCTGGAAGGGAGTCGGTAGCCAATTTACGGAGTGATTAGTGGTTCGGTAGTTCGGAGTGAGAACAGATAGGGGGTTACCCGAGAAAGGGGCTGACGGTAGTTTTGCCATCATAATGATGGGAGGATCTTTGAAAATCAGACCAGATAGCCAGTCCGGACTGAGAATGACAACAGTAGTGGGTTGGGAAATAAAGAGAGGCCACCACGCATTGTAGTAAGGAGGCAAGGAGCTAGCTTCGGGCAAGGAGGAAAGCGCAGTAAGAGCTTCCCGGCGATCAAAAATGAGGAGTGAGAGTTCGCGATACCTATTTCGATTGTTCGTTTCCGCTTTATTAACTATGTGAAGCCGGTTGCTCTCTATCTTGATAATGTAGCTTTTCCCGCGTACTACTAAAAAGGGAGCGGGGGAGGCATAGAGCAGTGAAGTACTTGATCTCCTTTAAATTATTGATATTGCAGATAGGCGAGAGTAAACCACTACTATTGTTTCACACAGAAAGCTCAGTTCAAATCAATGACAGAAGGCATTCTACCTCGAATGTGGATGTGTGAATCTGGCTACTCATCAAATGGATGGCAAAGCTGACCTTCCGTTTTCTTACTGAAAACTTTCCAATAGCAAGCAAGTGGTCCCTATGTTTCAGTCAAAGTCCTGTAGGAGTCTCAGCCTTATGACATGCGGTCGACTGGAGTAGAAGAAATGACTGAGTGGAAAGAAAATCATGCATTCAAAGCCAATCTCATCTCCTCCACTCGTGCATGACTCGAAGCTGACCTTCGAAGCGATGTCCTTCATGCTGACCGGGAGACCCCGAATCTTTCATGTAGGCCCTATTCATCATTCCCGAAGATGGAATGGATTCATCTAGATCCGCGACGGAAAGAGAATCGACTCTTTATTAATTGGATCTTTTTTTTTCTGGACTGGAAGAAAGCGGGACTAAAGAGAGCGATGCAAAGAGCCCAGGGAGTTGAAGATCAATCACTCACCCTCACGATCCTGCTAGTGAAAGCAGTGCTCGCCTCACAGAAGAGGTGCAAGGAGTTCCAATGAGAAAGAAGAAGGCGGTAAGCTGCTCGACCCAAAGGAGAGTTGAGTTCTCTGTGTCGTCAAAATCCTATCTATGTTCTCGGTTATGAGACTGAATCATCCATGAGTAGCATGATATAGCCCTTTGCCAAAGCCCAATCAAGAAGGCAAAGACATTAATCCATATGCTTTCTCACCTTGAAGGGTGACCCTACGCAAATGGGTTGCAATAAAACCTATTTCTTCTGTTGACCTGCTTTCAACCATGGGCACTATCTCTTGTCCTCAACCTCGATCAGGATCCACTGCCTCAGTCCACGGTCCAAGAATGACTCCGGTCTACATCGGATTGGAGTTTGGATCGGATCACCGTCAGGATTTAGTTTGGCCTTCCACTCCTATCATGTTGTGTATAGTCAGATCAGAGCCTTGTCTGTCTCTATGATCTCACTGACACCTTTTTTTTAGTAATTGTGTCATCACTATGTTTTGCCTGGCTACCTCTCGAAAGAAACAACTCTTGCTTGTCCGTTTTGTAGCTACCTTAACCGGTTTTATTTAACTTACCTTGCTTTATCCGTTCCCGAGGCTCTTCAAGACCTTGCTCACTCGTATCCTTTCTATTTTCTTTTTCTTGACCGCTATGTCAACTACTGAAACTCTTTTTTCAGAATCGCCTCGTATTTATTGTTTCGTTTTCTTGTATCGCTTGAGATGGATTTTTGATCCCAGTTAACAACCCTAGATATCGAACCAGAACGAAGAAAGAAAGACGGCAGGCTTAAACGATATGCTTTATCCGGATCCGGGGATTCATCCTTTAATAAATAGTTGCTATTGCCTAGCTGGCTGTACTAAGGGACCAGACCCGGCTCGCTACCAACTAACCGGACTTAAGGCACGGCTCTATCGACGAACCCAGATGTAACAAGTCAAGCAGCCTATACGTTTGTGTAAGGTGTATCGAATTGATGAACTTGACTCACACTCGAATGAATATACCTAATAGCTCAGCGAAGGGGGATCGCGAAACTTTCTTTCTGGCCTTACATACACGAAGACTAAAGCTGGTAAAGCGATGGGTCGCCTATTAGCGATGTACGGAAAGAGGAAAGAAGATCTCTTTAAAACTTGTCCATTACAGACTTGGGCACCCATCTATTAGACATGGTATACATGGGGATACCTTGAAGAAGAGACTTTAGTAGGACCCGAAAAGGAGAGGGTTTTTGCTTTCCAACCAGCTAAGCACTTCCTAACCTTCTCCAATAAGACTTTATTGTAGCATCTTATAGGAATGTGCTTACTAACAATGAAGATAGCCAGATCTTTCATGGGTAATTTCCCTTTGCCAATGCCCAATCCTCTAGAAACCTCTTATGCCTTCTATGAACCTTGCTACCAAGGATGACTTTTCATAGTTCACCTTTTGCCCGCTTAGGTTGCAATAATTCTTAATGATGCTGCCCAATTCCTCAGCGTCTTCAGGACTAGCTTTGCTGAAAATAAAAGAATCATCAGCATAAAGAAGGCCATTTATTGTGCCTTTTATTTCAAAGAAGTAGGATTCTGGTTATGTTATGAATTCATTCTCTTGTCGAAAGAGAATAATGTCTATTTAGAAAGTAAGGCTTGCCACGCGAGAGATGCCGTCAAGGGCAGGGCAGGTAAGAACTCGACGTTTTGTTGATGAAGTAAACCCCATAGGAGACGGGGAAGTTGTTGAAGTATGAAGTCTCAATTCCTCTTGTTTGTCCGAATGATGTCAGGCGTGAAAAGTCAGATGTTTTTATTTTACAAATGCAAGTCGAACGTCTGCTGCTTGTCCTGTCCCTATCGTCGGGTGCTGCTTCACGAGCCGAATCTATTCTCCATCCACCAGCATAGCTTGTTGAAGCCCCTAGGTCTTGCGTTAGATGAGTCTGTGACACCAGATTTCTTCATCCTGATTGATATGCCAGATTGCTACGAACATCCACCATCTATTATTATATGATTGTCAGTGATTCATTGTGTTTTCCTCTTCTTATTTTATATTTGATTAACTCTCTTTTAGCTCTCATTCCATGTGTGATAGATTGAACATAATGTCTGCGGCGTTATCCTCATATGAGAAAGAGAAGAGCTAAGAGCAAGACAACGAAGCTATGAAATAAAGACAAACAATAACTCGCGCTATACCGTTGCTTGTTGGGTGAGAGGTCCGAGTGGGAGTAGTCTATATTCTTCTCACTCTTCGCACGAACCATTGCATCTATACTATACTATAGTAGTTCATACAACTTACAGACCATCAGGTAACCGTGAACAAACAATGATGAAGCCTGTTCGCCCAGAGAGTTCATAAAGAATCAAGCCCTCGCGAAGAGTAGCATTACATGATCAATAGTGAGAACAAAGATCAAAACGTTGACGAACCAAAAAGTTCACCCCTGAGAGCCTTGCGGGGTTGGTGGAACGGTAACCGTTTAGCTGAGATCCTCGCTAAGGTATGCAATGGTTGCTTAGCATCTTTCAAGGGAATGTAATCGTTTCAAGAGATATACCTTCCCACCCCAGAAATCTGGTAGTCAGTAGCAGGAGTCTGTTCTGAAAAGGAAAGATGGAGTGACAGTCTCTCTCATTATAACATACAATAATCAGGCTGATTCATTCAATCGGATAATCGATTACTTCTAATGGGTAGCCAAGATAACAAAGTAGATCTCGCCCAGTAGTGCCTTATTAGGCCGGGTTGAAGCAACTTGCGCATGAAAAGGGACGAAAGCCTCCATTTTGCTTTGATATGCTTAACACATGGATTCAAATAATTCAAACCACTCACTTTGATCTTCTCAATGATTGCTTTTTCCCGGCACATCCAATTCCGATCAACAACTTGGAGGTATGGCTGAGTGGCTTAAGGCATTGGTTTGCTAAATCGACATACAAGAAGATTGTATCATGGGTTCGAATCCCATTTCCTCCGGCACGGAAATGGAACGGGCAGGCGAAATGATGTGAGAGAAAGAACCTCTTCTTGATAGAGTCCCTTGGAGGACAGAATAGCACTACTTAGTGACTAGGCTCTGCAAGACCTCTTTCTTTTTCTTGGTGGCGTCTATAGCGAAGAACACCTGATCGAACAAGGGCCTTTCGTATAAGATCCCTGGCCGGCTCTCGGTTCTTGAGCAAGCTCTTCCACTGCGGGTAGGGCGCTCATAGATGAAGAAAAGAGACTTTAGTTAGACATTAGAAATAGATAAGAATCAGGTAGCAATCTATTAGGATGGAGCAAAGGACTGAAAATCCTTCTGTCAGTGGTTCGAATCCACTCCACTTCTAAGCGGGCTTTTGGTCCAAAGGACATGTAGCTTAGAGCGAGCCGAAGAAAGAAACGTGAAAAAGGCTTGGAGGCAGATGAAAACCAAAATCGGTGGTTCTCGCGGCCCTGTGCCCAAAGCGGGGTGGGCGAGTTCGGTTCGAGTGTTTATCGATCGGGTGGATCTATATGTTCTGGGGGGAGACGAGGTGTAGCGCAGTCTGGTCAGCGCATCTGTTTTGGGTACAAAGGGCCATAGGTTCGAATCCTGTCACCTTGATGTTCTGTTCAGTCAGCTAATAAAAATGAATATCAATCGACTGTGAACTTAACTAAGTACGTACACCTGACTAGCAAAAAAAACTCTTTTCTTGTTGCTGATTAATCAATCATTCATTGACTGGTAGTCAAATAGGCAAGGTGAGCTTCCCGGGACACAACCAAACCAACCGTAACAAGTAACGAGAAATGATGTTCAGCTAACGAAACTGAACAAGCAAAGAAATGAATCTTATTTGTGTAAGGGGTTTGCTTAAGCCCATAGGCCTGTGCGTGAGGAAATGCTTGGACTTTCTCAGGCGGGATAAGATGACGGAAAGACTAAGAAAAGTTGCCGATGACCGATTTTGTCATTGATGCGAAGCCTGGCCGATTTGGAAAGTCGGCGAATACTAAAAAAAATAGTCGAAATGCTCCTGAACATTCTTCTATCGTTGAGATGATTAATGCAAAAGAAAGGGGAAGACTTCACTTCACCCAATTTCCCATTTCATTTCTTACTCTTCTTTATCACCTTCGTAAATCGATTTAGTTTCAGCCATTTTGCCACAGAGCTTAAGATTCTTTCAGAGGTCCGGAAAGCGAAAATGAAGGCCCTTGAAAAATAAAGAAGTTGCTTCACTTCAAAGTGTCATTCTCAAATCTAGATATTACGAGTCTTCCGTCTCAAATGCTTTCATTATTCTGGAACAACTTCTCCTGTAACTAAAATAGACAGAAAGAAGATACTTGCCCCGGCAGATCTTAAACTTTCTCATCTAGTCTAGAGAGAATAGTCTAAATTTCCTCCTGGGGCTTAACTAAATAATGGTGGCTGGCCTTGCTACCTTCATTCTTTGATATCATCAACTGTCCGACATAAATAAGAGTTAATTGCTTTCCAGCAGCTGTATCGTGCTCTCCAAACACAGGGATATCATCTACATAATTGCTAACAAGTGCTGCTGAGGGGACTTAAGAAAAAAATGGGAAAAGAACTCAAACAAACAATCAATTATACTTTTTTTTTGTTGCCGGGGAAGAGTCATCCTGTATCTTGCATATTTTTCAAGTTCAGAGTGAGAAGTAAAATACTTTGATTTAATTTTCCAGGATGGCTATCTGGGCCGACAACTATGCATCCCTGAGGGTTCCCTAAGGGAAAACAACACAGCGGAGCTGCATGTTGGAGGATTGGGAGGTCACGTAACTTTATTTGGCAGGGCAAGATGATCGCGTTGGTTGAAGAGAAGTCTTTCTGGCCTCTGCTCAAAAGAGATGTTAGAAGGTATGTGTTCAGATGCAGGGTATGCCAACTATCAAAGGGGCAGGCACAGAATACCGGACTGTACACCTCTTTACCTGTTACAGTAGCACCTTGTGATTGATAAGGCACAACTTCATCCAGGCCAGGCTAGGCCCCCGAACATAATTATTTTATCCGCCAGCCCCTCCTGGACAAAATCCAAGCCCTATTTAAACAAAAAGTAGAGTCAAGGAGCAAGAGGATTTTTAGTCCTTCCCTATTCCAATCTGGAAGCCGTACCAATATCTTGAAGCCCGCATAAACCAATGAATGCCTAATAAGCTCCTCTCCCTAAAAGTCGGTAGCTTTCCCTGTCTTCAAGTACTGAGATATCCACTGTGGAGACTCTCGGATAAGAGAAGAGGCAAAGAGGTAACTTCCCTTTTCATAATCGCATAGGTGGTAAACTACTTTGTAAAGAAAGAGAGAACTCAATTCTTTTCAGCAAGGGAAGAAAACATTTTTTTTTACATGGGAAGGTGGGTCAACAAACCAGAGGAACTTGGTTCTAAGGAACTCGAAAGCGAGTTTTTACTCTTTGACCTGAGGGGAAGAAAGCTTTGATTACCTGGGGTGAGGTTTACCTTCTTTCTGCGGTACGGCTATTAGCCTTATTAGAGTCAGTAGCTGGGAATCTATTTTTCTGCCTATTAGCGGTGTGACTGTGACTTTCTTCTTGAAATTCCTTTGAAAGAGCTGTGGGCATAGCTAAACTCTCTCAAATGCAGGATCGGGATTTCCTCTTGATGCGGTAGAAGAGGTCTAGTCTAGGTCAGTGCTTTCTTTTTCTATTCTAGAGAATATGTTGTTGTCGGCATAACCAATGCAGTTAGCTCAAAAAAAGGGAGGTAACTATTATAACACTTCCGGATGAATAAGAGTTATCTTTCTCTTTCTCGATCGAAAGAACCTGAATTGAATGGCCAAGCTAAGAAGAATCGAATCATCGCCCGAAAGAAATGCAAACCCTTAATTAAGGCTTTCTTTCCTAGATAGAGAGAATACGCAAGTAGGAATAAGAACATTGTGAAGGGGTCCATCCGCAGTTGTCGACTCTGAACGAATGAATGGTTTTATGTGAAGAAGAGGTGGTAACTATTATAAATAAAGAATTATATCCCCTTAAAGTTAGGAAAGCAAGTGCCATCCGAGAGTCTTCTTTGTCTTCTGCTGGAACTGTTTTATCTAAAGATAGTGAAGTGAGCCGAGGAGAGGAAGCATCCTCCGATCTTGTTTCAGAAGCTGGTAGAGAATAGAATAGGCTGTGATGCCAAAAGAAGGGGAGAGAGATTTTCACTCTTGAGAGATCCTTTGAATACGACCAGGGGGATAGAAGCCCACGGAGCGGTAGGCTAAGCCAGAAAGGGAGAGAGTGGAATTAGATCCGATGCCATTGATTCTATTGGAGGAAGATCTGCAAGAGAGAGAATTGCTTTTTTGTTGTTGAAGAAGCTTAAAAAAAGAAGCTCTGAATAATAGATTTGGATTCAGGTGCAGATGAATATGCTGTTTAGCTTGGGACTAGGGCTTGTGATCCTTTTCTTAACGGTAGAACAAAAATAAAAAAGGAGCTCCCCTAAGCAAGCTGCGGAGTCGTATACCAGACGGGATGGGATCTTTCCTTCTGATCCTAAGCTGTGAACTCATGGTATAATGGCTTCCTAGGCGAGCTTTCCCCTCTCTATGGTAGCATGGTCTTCTCCTAGGGTTTCTCTTGGTGGAGGAAGGGCTACTAGAAGCCTAGAAGGAAAAGAAGTCTGGGCTGGGACGAAGTGACTTACGGGATGAAATTAACGGAGGGAAGGAGCGCGAAAGCCGTTGCACGTTAGCACGCTCGTCCATTGCTTGTTCCCTCACTGCACATTTACAAAAGTGCTTTTAAGTTCTTAGTAGCAGTCGGCGACCTTTTCTTCTTTTACTTCACATAGCTTTTCGTTTCCTTGATAGCTGGAAGTTCTCCAAAAGTATGAAAAGCTGGAGGACTTTGCACCATCCATTCCGGTGTGGTTGGATTCTGTTCAACAGCCCAAGGACTTGGAGCACATCTTTTGTTGTTTCCACTGCTTGAAGTGATTGTGACGACCACGAAGAAACGACGAATCCCAGCTACGGATATATAAGAGCCGAAACTGCTCAGAGCATTCCATCCGGCGTAAGCATCTGGATAATCTGGAATGCGACGTGGCATACCCGAAAGCCCTAAGAAATGCATGGGAAAGAGGGTCGGATTAACCCCGAAAGAAGTGATCCAAAAATGGATTTAACCTAAAGTTTTCGGGTATGTCCGACCAAAGATTTTACCCACCCAATAGTAAAATCCTGCAAATAAAGCAAAAATAGCTCCCATAGAAAGTACATAATGGAAATGTGCAACCACATAATAAGTATCATGTAAAGCAATGTCTAGCCCAGAATTAGCTAGCACTATTCCAGTAAGCCCTCCTATGGTGAACAAAAAGATGGACCCTACAGCAAATAACATGGGTGTTTTGTATTGTATTGAACCTCCCCACATGGTAGCGATCCAACTAAAGATTTTGATTCCAGTGGGGACAGCTATGATCATGGTAGCTACGGTAAAGTAAGCACGCGTATCAACGTCTAAGCCCATAGTAAACATATGATGAGCCCGAACAAGAGATCCAAGAACACCTATACTGATCATGGCATAAACCATGCCTAGATACCTGAAGACCGGTTTTCCCGGAAAGGTCGATACGATATGACTAATAATACCGGATCCAGGCAGAATGGGAATATACACCTCTGGATGACCGAAGAACCGAAAGAGATGCTGGTATAATATGGGGTCTCCCCCTCCTGCAGGATCAGAAAAGGTTGTATTAAAGTTTCGATCGGTTAATAACATTGTAATTTCCCCTGCCAGTACCGGAAGTGATAATAAAAGTAGGAATGCTGTCACTAGAACGGACCACACAAAAAGAGGTGATCTATGCATAGTCATTCCAGGTCCACGCATGTTGGAGATAGTTGTTATAAAATTGATAGAACCTAAATTGATGAAACACCTGATAGATGAAGACAAGAAATTGCTAAATCAACTGCTCCTCTAGAATGGCTGGTAATACCACTTAAAGGCAGATAGACCGTCCACCCAGTGCCGCTACCCACTTCTACTAAGGCTGGGCTTAATAGGAGCAAGCAACTTGGTGGTAACAACCAGAATGATATATTATTTGATCGTGGAAATGCCATGTCAGGTGCACCTATCAGAATTGGAACAAACTGGGACTTTGAATCAACCATGTTTTCCCTAAGAGCGATGATCTAATTCTGGAAATGTGTCAACTCATATACGGGTACTTTGAATAAACTGCGTTTTCAACCGTTGAGGGATCAATTTCATTCATTTCTCATGGGGTCAATAATGTAATGCTAATCCCTCTTTTTGTGCTACTCCTACGGGAAGAGATCGTCTGGTGGGGGAGGATGACTCGGACTCGTCTTCAAGAACCAATGTATTATCTCGAAAGGCTTGCAACGTCCTGAAGGTTGGCAGAATACATTGGTGGGGTACGTACTCGGGTCTAATACTTTCCACATGCAACTTAAAGACTGCGTGCAGAGACTATGGAGGACGAAATGCTCACTAGAGATAGACTCAAGGGAGAATGGATACTTCTTCTTCAAGTTCGCTAACAAGGAAGAGTGTGACAGAGTACTTCAGCAAGGACCTTGGATTGGATCTTTGATGGTAGATTGATCATGCTAAAGAGGTGGTCAGAAAACATAGGGGTAGAGAGGGAGCTACTATCCACTGTACCAATGTGGATTAGGTTTCCATCTCTTCACCTGGTCCAAGAGGGTGATCAGCAAGGCAGCAAGTCTTGTTGGAGTTCCTTTGACCCTATCTAGTCGAGCGGCTACAGGATAAAAACTAGCTTTTGCAAGGTGCTTTTAGTAGAGGTGTCTGCTGCGAAACCTCTTCCGAAGACTGTCAATCTGAAGTTGGAAGATGGCTCGGTGGTAGAGCAGCCAGTAGAGTACTAAGCTAGGGAATCTCCCTCTTTTTTCCATTCCATTGAACTTCCCAATCGAATTTATTGTAACACTCATAACGATCAACTTTACGAAGATCCCATTGTATTCCAAAAGCGCGTAACATTGGTCCTGATAAACCCCAATTTATTGCTTCCTCTCTACCAATAATCCCTACGCCTTCAACTCGTTCCAAAAAAATAGGATTCCGCATAATAAGTTTTGGATATTCAACAATAATATTATTATTTAAAGAATAATCGCAGAAATCCAAACATTTATCTACCCAACCATAAGGTAGATCTGCAGCGACTCCCCCGATACGGAAATAATTATGCATCATTCGCATAAATGTAATATAGGCAATCATGCATTCTTTCATTTTATCGGGATTTTTGGCAGCAATCCGATTCTATTCATTCCTAAATGACATCAAAATCCTGCTCTCATTTCATTTTACCCGCGCCATCAACAAGGCATTACCCCAGTAGTCCTAGTCGTAAACGATGGATACTAGGCGCTGTGCGTATCGACCCATGCAGTGCTGTAGCTAACGCGTTAAGTATCCCGCCTGGGGGATTGCCTATCCTGCCTAGCTGCCTGAACTCTCACTCGAAAGCGTTTTCTCCAAAGATAAAATGCATCATACCTAAAAGAGCAGGCTCGAAGTGTTTGTTTGGTTTCCCTTTCTCAGCTTTTCCGGTAGATTGATCATTCTAAAGAGGTGGTCTGCAAACATAGGGGAGAAAGGGATAAAAACCTCCTACCTGACTTTGATGTCCACTTTTTCTTCCACCATAGTGGAGGTCCTTTGTTCATATCTTTCAAGAGCTTGGGACATCCCCCTGTGCCCCTCCGGTTTGGAGGAGGCGATGGAATCCCTCCTATACTGCCTTCAGTGATCCAGATTGGGCTGGATCTCTAGGTAGCTAGTATAGTTCCCTATCTACAAGCCTGTCATTGTACTGAAATAATTCTACTGATGAAATAGGACTCTTCTGCATGTCTATGGAGTTTTGAAAAGGATATAAACGAATAGAAAAAAAAGTGCACGATCTCGGCGAATTCCTTCTGAATCCATTCAGAAATCATATGTCATATGTAAGAACCACCTTTAGTCTGTTTACTTTGTAGTGTGTGTTCTCTCTTGTTAATTCTGAAGCTATCATATATTCTTTCTTAGGGCCTAACTGGTGCTCTCTCGGACAGTCCTCTCTATAACAGCTCCTAAATGGTGAACTCGTTGGCCGTAATGTTGCATGTGCAGAGCAGTTAATGTAATCTTTCTTTTATCTGTTAGAGTTAACACTTTCTCAAGTGTACTTATCTTTGTATCCTTTTGCGTCTTACCTATCGTTCATCACAACCATTCTCAAGTATACGGATCTTTTTATCCTTTTGTGTCTTATCTATCGGTTCATCACAACCACCTCCTTAAAAAATTCTAAAAAAGTCCTTCAAGCCTAAGAGTGAGGATGGGCAGTCTTCAAACGAATTGACTTCTTCTATATAAACTAAAAAAGAGGTACTTTTAACACTTTCTCAAGTATACTTATCCTTTTATCCTTTTGTATCTTACCTAACGTGCATCGCAACCACCTCGTTAAAAAATTCTTAAAAAGTCCTTCAAGCCTAAGAGTTAGAATGGGCAGTCTTCAAACGAATTGACTTTTTCTATATGAACTAGAAAAGCAGTACTTTCCTTCATTGAGTAATTAAACAGTTTTGTCTTTCAGTATATCTAATCATGTAATGGTTATTCCAAGTAGCCAGTTCTGAGTTTTGTCAACAGAATTTTCGTGCTTCTACACATGACGTCTTTGCCGAAAATATCTAAATTAAACGCAAGGCTTCTGAACAAATCTCTTCAATTCTCCTGTTCTATGTCAATTGGTCTCCCTTTAACTCCTTCCATGACTATATCCAAACCACGTTAAACCGATGTGTCGTGTATGTCCTCCTTCAAGATATTCAAGTTAATCTTACCGTCGAACAGTTTGATCTTCGCAAAATCCAGATTTTTCATCTTCTCCAGGGAACTCGTTTAACTCCTGAACTATGGAAAATTTACGACTTGAAGCTCCGATACCAATTGTTAGGAATTTCGTACCGAGTTTTACAACACTGTCAGTATGAACACCAAGCAAATATTAGACCAAACTAAACACACAAAGAGCACAATTTTGTCTCGGTTTAGGCGATCAGGAATCCAGAGGAAAAATAACTGAGATGATATTCAACTAGAGAAAGATACAAGAATTACAACTGCTCTCACTGTGAACTTATCTATCTCTCAAGTATCACCAAAATATACTTTTTGTTCACAATGAAAACTGTCAAACTCTCTGCAATGGAGTACTCTCTCTTTCCTCTCAAGTGAGGCTTTATAATAATAAATATAAAGAGTTCTAGAGAAACCCTAGGTTTAGTCTTGATACTATAACCGTACGATATATCCTGAAGAAAAGCTACACGATAGGAGTCGTACAATCTAATCTGGAGTTGAAAATGGGTTTTAATCAGATCACCCAGACCCAACCTATTTGCATTTGTCACGCCCTGCTTCCCAAAAGGAATACGGAATATGGTACGCGACTAAGCCCAGTGGATAGTTTTCACCATCCATAAGCTGTACGGATCTACTTAACTCATCATAACAGTAAATATAACAATATACTCAACCGGGCATGCATAAACAATTATAATTCAACAGTATTTATTCGCAAACAATAATGAATATCCCAAACAAATACGAGATCTGAAACAAAATAATATCCTGGGACTACAAGCCCAAATACAAGTCTCAATATAGTAGCATGAATAAAATAGTTCAACACAAAACATTTAAGCAAATTTTTCAAATGTGCAGCTCAAAACTTTTGCTCACCAACTCCAGTAGGCAACTGATCAGCAAAACCTGTTCATATGACAATTACAAGAAAAAAGGGAAGACATGAAAACATAATGCCCGTTTGATGCAAGTTTTGGGCCGCAAGTAGTACAAGCAAAAAAACGAAAGGAAGAAACTAAAATAAAATAGAAAGTACTGACATGGGGAATAGCAACAAAGGTAACATTCCACGGATAACAGAGATAGCAGGATAACAGTGAAGTCAACAGTAATAGTAAAGTCAATAGTAATAGTGAAATCAACGGTAACAGTGAAGTCAATGGTTACAGTAACAGGATGTGACAGTGAAAACAGTTGTTCTTATGTTTAATGTTCATTACTATCTAGGTAGCACTTCATGCGTCCCAAATTATACCACATGGTTGCTACATCAAACAGTTTCATTTTAAGATTTTGTAAGGAAACATATAGGGCCATGTATTCAGACAAACAATAACAGTAACAGTAATAACAAACAGTAAAGGTGTCATGGATCATGCCCTCATGCATCCAGAGATAAAAAATGGGTACCACAGTAAACAATGGAGAAAACGAGTTTTCTTCTGAATACGCATTTCTATTTTTTCCACTACTAGATTTTTTCCCTTGAAAACCCTAGCTTGATTATTTTTTATTATTAAATAGATATGAACAAATACAAACAGGGCTAAATACATGGCAAGAACAAATAATAAGTCTAAGATGAATAGGAACACAAACAAGTGACAAAAACAACCTATAACAGTCAAAACAACGAAACTTTCAGTTCTGGACAGCAAGACACTACTGTACCAAATCTGAGATTCCTGTTGCTACATATTTACGAATCTAGATCCGTCAGAAAATCTGAAAACTAGACTCTCTTCCGAATCCAGCGCATATATACAAGTTGCACATCAGCCACAGAAACAGGGCTGAAAACAGCGTTTAATACAGAAGTTATGTTCAGCAAGAAAATACAAAATCTTGTTTATAAGCATGAAAAGAGTTTAAAACCAACATAAATAAATCTGAGAAAAATATGGAAGATTCCCTAACATATCTAGTCTCAAAATATAAAATATCATGTAATTATATCATAACAGTATAGTCAATAAAATTGGGAAAACAGAGTAATGCAACAAAACTTCGAATCTGAAAGTTCAGATACAGTAGTACCAAAATAAAAATAATTCACAAAATACAATTCGAAATCCATATCCGTAAAAAGGGTAATAAAATATATAAACCAGGATACAGTTGATATTCACAAAATTTTCATCAAAAACAAATAGAATCAGGTTGAAAACATAATTCTTTACTGAACAGAATGCAGTTTGAAAATATATCAATTGGTTTCATAAGCATAAATTGAGATACAAAAGTCATTAATTAATTCCAAAAAAAAATTGGGATTGATCTCAGTCATGTCTAAACATACCCAGCAAATTATAGAGTTCAAATTTTACTTCTAATATTAGTTTTAAAATAATATTTCATACATAATGCATACAGTTCAGAATCTTGAATATACGATATGACTGCAGTAAAACAACAATAACTCATGTATCGAAAATCGGAATTCAAATCCGTCAAAAGTTCTGAAAACTAGAAAACGAAGGCTACAAATCATGTTCACAGATTTATTTATTTTACTGATGTTAACATGGTCAAAATTATTGTACAAAAGTAGGGCAGCAGTGAAACAAACGTTCTTTTATGCATTTTATCAATTAGTTAAGTTACAAACGATCCAATCTAAGATGTCATACCAAGCATGGCATATGGTTCACTTAAATCAGTATGGCATGTGTATTAATGGTCTAAAATGAGATGGCACAATCAACAAGCATTCATGTAGCAATCATCTACAACATATGATATGTGTCACAACAACCATACAAATCAAGATGTCCATCTAATCTAATTATTTTCATGCAACGGGTGTCAACTACTATGAACAACTCAGGACCAAGAGATGAAGGAACTGATCAACTAACTAAATATGGTGATCATGAGGGTACTAACAATTTCATGCAATACTACTTACGGTATTTAACTTGTATGATAAAAAGACACATACAAGCTACTTGCTTGAAAATGACGGCGAAGATGAAGATTAGAATAACGAGAATGGATCCCGACACACGAACTCAACACCGACGGCATGAACAAGGAACGGCATGAACCAGCACCAACACAAAACACGGCGGTGCTCTCACACGCACACACAAGGCAGCGGTAACCACAGCAATAGCGTTGACAGCCCACAGGGGTGTCGGCCTCTGCAAGAAAGAATACGACGACAGAGGGGAGGTACATCGGCGCTAGGTGGCGGTGCGGCACAGCGAAGATGACGACAGCGTGAGGCTTGGGTGTAGGGGTGTGTTGCTGCGGTTCGAACGGGGACAGGGCAGCACGGGGGGGTTGCTGCGGGAGAGGGGAAGGAGGAGAGGGGTGTTGCGGTGAGTGGTCGGTAGCCAGCGTCGGAGGTAGGACGACGATAGCGAAGGGCAGTAGCGGAGAGAGAGGGAGATCAAGAGAGGGTAGGGCGACAGCTAGGGAAGAGAGATAGTATTAGGGTTTGGTAATTAGGGTTATGGTGCAATTAGGGGGATTATATAGACTCAATATGGGTTTGGCTGAACTGTGTAGTATCCAATAGGAAGAAAAAGTCCAATAAGAGACAAATAGGCCATGAAATAGGTTTAACAATAAACAAGATCAAGAACAAATTTGTAAATCAACAAAATGAGAATATAAAGGCTGAAAAACAAGAATGAAAATGAATCATAAGGAGAACAACAACGTACAATTCCAAGGGACGAAAAACAATAAAATCAGAAATAAAATAAAATACCCATGAATTTTATTAAATATAATAAAAATACAAAAATGAGTAATAGAGGTTACAACATTCTTCAGTCGTCATCGGTCAATTGCCCAAAAGGTGGTCGACTGCAATAGGCTCAACTCAAGTCAGAGAGCTAGGATAGTCGGCTATCAATTGTTGCTAGTTGTTTATGCTGCATGTTCGTCCTCTCGTTGTGATGCTTCGACCTCTTCTCGCTTTGTTGTCTTCTCTTTACATCAAATCATAGTATGGAAGACAATCCAAACAATTATACTAGTCCGTAATTTTATGTGTGGGATGAAATGATGCTGGCTTGTTGAGGAACAACAATTGTATGGGTTTAAGGAGACTCGCTGGGATCATCTCCACTCTCGTTGTTGCTCATCATCTAATCAAAATAAAATGACCTCTTTTCTTTTTTGAGAATTTTGTTACGAAGAACAATTGAGATGACGATGTCCTTTTTATATTGTAAGCTTATTTTGTGCTTTGAGTAATGCTACATCCACTACCAATTTCACTACATTTCTCTTCACTATCTTAGGTGGCACACTCCAATAGGTAGGAGAAGATAGAGTAGGTGGGGGAACTCTCCAATAGAAATATGCCACCTAAGGTAGTGAAGAGAATGGTAGTGAAATTGGTAGTGGCTGAAGCATTACTCTTTGTGCTTTGGAGTGTACCAGAGGTGTTACAGAAAATTAATTTTATATTATTCTTTTACCCAATCAATTGGATGCAGTTAGCATAGTAACTTGTACACTAAGTTTATGACATCACTCTTCATAGAATATGAAGATACTATGATAAAGGAAGCATTTTTATGTTTCAACTAGGCAACTAAAAGTTTATCTAAAAGTTTAGGTTAGGAAAATTGAGGATCTTGTTAAATTATTCAATGTAATTAACATAAATTATCAAGTGCACATAGGAGACACTACAAAACAGACTCGATTTCCCGGCGTTTTTTTACGTCTTTGCCGGCATTTTTTTACACTGGTGAAACTTTCACCGGCGTTTATAATAGCACCGGTCCAAATGCCGCCGAAGCGAGCATCGCGGAAAGGAAGAGGTCTACACCGGCGGTTCTACTGGACGCCGGTAAATATTATAACTATACCGGCGGTCAGAAAAACGCCGGTGTATGGGGGTCTCTGAGTGCCGTTCTTTTACCCCCAATATACATTCACCGGCGGCCATAAACCGCCGGTATTTATCAATTCACCGGCATTTCTATAAATGCCGGTGTAGAATGAAAGTATACCGGCGGTCGTTGACCGCCAGTGTACGTGCGTTTATGAGTGCCCGGTTTTCCCTACTTACAAGCACCGGCGTGACCAAAAAACGCCGGTGTAGTTAGGTTCACCGGCGTTTTATAAAATGCCGGTGTTGCTTGGTGCCGTTAAAAATAGCGGCATACACCGGCATGTGTGGGAACGCCGGTATATCGCACACTGCAACAAATTCATTAGATAGACCGGCGTTTTTTAAAACGCCGATCTAGCTATGCCCGTTTGTTTTCATGCTCCGGTTTTCCGTTCGATTTCAATTCACAGTTTCATTTACAAAACCTGTAAACTAATTCACAACTGATTCAACCAATTTTGTTGCATATTACGGCGCAAATCACAACCAAACACAAGAATAATTAAAGATAATAAAGTTTCACACGTGTCATATCAACGTCCAAATTCATTGATTAATTAACAGTGTCATAATTAACAAATTAATATAGTGACTAACATCCCAAATATCCAAACAAACCAGTCTGACAAATATCCCAAATTAAAAGTCTGACATAACTCTCATACAAAAAAACCAGTCTGACATAACAACAGCAAGGAGGACATAAGAACAACAACCATACAGCAAGGAGGACATACGAACAGCAAGGAGGACCGCAGATTCATACCCCTCGAGTAGCTTCAGTTCTGATCATCAGAATTTCCTTCATCTGGGCGACCGCTCTGTGAAAAAAAAAAACAATAGTTTAATTCAACAGTAGACCATAATACAGAATATACATATTTTTTGAACTTGCAAAAAGATCTACCTGTATCTTAAATTATAAGATCAAAGTGCCAATTGCAAATGGAATTGTTAATGATATATACAGAGGTAAAATAATTACATTGCAATGCTAAAAATCTAGTACTTAATTTTGTTTTTAAATATATCTAAAACAACAAAACAAATGAAAATTCAGTATCTAACTTGAAACCTTAATATTCTCCTCTGATTGGGAATATCCACTATCTAAAACAGTAAAACAAATGAAAATTCAGTATCTAAGCATGTCTTTCATGGATTGTTTAGACAATCCATGAAACTGTACATCGTGGAAGGAAACCAAATATAAGAAAAATAAGAAAAATAAGATAGGGCTCATATCAAGTGTATTTTTAGGGAACTGTCATCGTGGAAGGAAACCAAATATAGAAGCCAGAAATGGAAACAGAAAGAAGAATGGTAGAGACTTTGGATACACCAGGCTAACATAGCGGCATTTTCCTCATCTCTCTCTCATCCCTTGTTTCCCTTCAGCACACGAACACAAAGAGACATCAGCAACAACAGCAAGAGCGACAAGAACAACAATAATAATAAATTATTATTAACAAGATGTCTCTATATTGGTTTCCAGATCTCCACTCGAGCCCTCTCTTTCTAATCACAGCCCAATTAAGAACATAGACAACAACCACTAAACAATCCAATCACAGCCCAATCAAAATTTGCCAAAGATGGCAATCAGCTTCATTAACAGTATCTGAAAATGAAAATATCCATTATCTGAGCATAAATGTTGCTCTACTAATTCTTTAGCCCAACTAAATCTAAAAGCCAATTGTTGTGCATATCCGGAGGATTTTGGCATACAGCTATACCATCCTCAGTTCACAGTGAACCCATTTTGGTCAAAAAAACATGCCAAGATGACAATCAGATGCATGAAAATAAGCTTCATTAATAGTAAAAGAAGATGAGGATGCTAGCAGCATACTTAGTTTGGAAGTGAACCCATTTTATGTTAAAAAATCATGCCTAAGATGGCAATCAGGTTCTCTAACAGTATCTGAAAATGAAAATATCTATTATCTGAGCATATATGTTGCTCTACTAATTCTTTAGCCCAACTAAATCTAAAACCCAATTGTTGTACATATCCGGAGGATTTTGGCATACGTACCTATAGCATCCTCAGTTCACAGTGAACCCATTTTGGTCAAAAAAACATGCCAAGATGTCAATCAGATGCATGAGATAAGCTTCACTAACAGTAAAAGAAAATGAGGATGCTAGCAGCATACTTAGTTTGGAAGTGTACCCATTTTATGTTAAAAAATCATGCCAAAGATGGCAATCAGCTTCTCTAACAGTATCTGAAAATGAAAACATCCATTATCTGAGCATATATGTTGCGCTACTAATTCTTTAGCCCAACTAAATCTAAAACCCAACTGTTGTACATATCCGGAGGATTTTGGCATACGTACCTATAGCATCCTCAGTTCACAGTGAACCCATTTTGGTCAAAAAAACATGCCAAGATGACAATTAGATGCATGAAATAAGCTTCATTAACAGTAAAAGAAGATGAGGATGCTAGCAACATACTTAGTTTGGAAGTGAACCCATTTTATGTTAAAAAATCATGCCAAAGATGGCAATCAGCTTCATTAACAGTATCTGAAAATGAAAATTTCCATTATCTGAGCATATATGTTGCTCTGTTAATTCTTTAGCCCAACTAAATCTAAAACCCAATTGTTGTACATATCCGGAGGATTTTGGCATACAGTTATACCATCCTCAGTTCACAGTGAACCCATTTTGGTCAAAAAAACATGCCAAGATGTCAATCAGATGCATGAAATAAGCTTCACTAACAGTAAAAGAAGATGAGGATGCTAGCAGCATACTTAGTTTGGAAGTGAACCCATTTTATGTTAAAAAATCATGCCTAAGATGGCAATCAGCTTCTCTAACAGTATCTGAAAATGAAATTATCCATTACCTGAGCATATATGTTGCTCTACTAATTCTTTAGCCCAACTAAATCTAAAACCCAATTGTTGTACATATCCGGAGGATTTTGGCATACGTACCTATAGCATCCTCAGTTCACAGTGAACCCATTTTGGTCAAAAAACATGCCAAGATGTCAATCAGATGCATGAGATAAGCTTCACTAACAGTAAAAGAAAATGAGGATGCTAGCAGCATACTTAGTTTGGAAGTGAACCCATTTTATGTTAAAAAATCATGCCAAAGATGGCAATCAGGTTCTCTAACAGTATCTGAAAATGAAAACATTTATTATCTGAGCATATATGTTGCTCTGCTAATTCTTTAGCCCAACTAAATCTAAAACCCAATTGTTGTGCATATCCGGGGATTTTGGCATACAGCTATACCATCCTCAGTTCACAGTGAACCCATTTTGGTCAAAAAATATGCCAAGATGTCAATCAGATGCATGAAATAAGCTTCACTAACAGTAAAAGAAGATAAGGATGCTAGCAGCATACTTAGTTTGGAAGTGAACCCATTTTATGTTAAAAAATCATGCCAAAGATGGCAATCAGGTTCTCTAACAATATCTGAAAATGAAAACATCCATTATCTGAGCATATATGTTGCTCTACTAATTCTTTAGCCCAACTAAATCTAAAACCCAATTGTTGTGCATATCCGGAGGATTTTGGCATACAGCTATACCATCCTCAGTTCACAGTGAACCCATTTTGGTCAAAAAAACATGCCAAGATGTCAATCAGATGCATGAAATAAGCTTCACTAACAGTAAAAGAAGATGAGGATGCTAGCAGCATACTTAGTTTGGAAGTGAACCCATTTTATGTTAAAAAATCATGCCAAAGATGGCAATCAGGTTCTCTAACAGTATCTGAAAATGAAAACATCCATTATCTGAGCATATATGTTGCTCTACTAATTCTTTAGCCCAACTAAATCTAAAACCGAATTGTTGTGCATATCCGGAGGATTTTGGCATACAGCTATACCATCCTCAGTTCACAGTGAACCCATTTTGGTCAAAAAAACATGCCAAGATGTCAATCATATGCATGAAATAAGCTTCACTAACAATAAAAGAAGATGAGGATGCTAGCAGCATACTTAGTTTGGAAGTGAACCAATTTTATGTTAAAAAATCATGCCTAAGATGGGAATCAGGTTCTCTAACAGTATCTAAAAATGAAAATATCCATTATCTGAGCATATATGTTGCTCTACTAATTCTTTAGCCCAACTAAATCTAAAACCCAATTGTTGTACATATCCGGAGGATTTTGGCATACAGCTATACCATCCTCAGTTCACAGTGAACCCATTTTGGTCAAAAAAACATGCCAAGCTGACAATCAGGTGCATGAAATAAGCTTCATTAACAGTAAAAGAAGAAGAGGATGCTAGCAGCATACTTAGTTTGGAAGTGAACCCATTTTATGTTAAAAAATCATGCCTAAGATGGCAATCAGCTTCTCTAACAGTATCTGAAAATGAAATTATCCATTACCTGAGCATATATGTTGCTCTACTAATTCTTTAGCCCAACTAAATCTAAAACCCAATTGTTGTACATATCCGGAGGATTTTGACATACGTACCTATAGCATCCTCAGTTCACAGTGAACCCATTTTGGTCAAAGAACATGACAAGATGTCAATCAGATGCATGAGATAAGCTTCACTAACAGTAAAAGAAAATGAGGATGCTAGCAGCATACTTAGTTTGGAAGTGTACCCATTTTATGTTTAAAAATCATGCCAAAGATGGCAATCAGCTTCTCTAACAGTATCTGAAAATGAAAATATCCATTATCTGAGCATATATGTTGCTCTACTAATTCTTTAGCCTAACTAAATCTAAAACCCAATTGTTGTACATTTCCGGAGGATTTTGGCATACAGCTATACCATCCTCAGTTCACAGTGAACCCATTTTGGTTAAAAAAACATGCCAAGATGACAATCAGATGCATGAAATAAGCTTCATTAACAGTAAAAGAAGATGAAAATTTCCAGTATCTAAGCATATATTTTTCTATTCATTCTTCATCCCAACTAAACCATTCATGTTAAGGAAATCAAGATGCATAATATGAAAAAACTTGTTTTTTTTGAAAAATAAGGGAAATCAAGAGATGATACCGAAGAGAGAGAGAGAGAGCGGGGCGACGAGCGCGGGGGCGTAGGAGATAGAGAGAGAGCAGGGCGACACGGTGGTTTCCGATCGCCGATTCACCTCCAAATAGAGAAAGGGAGGAGGGAAATCGAAAATGACGAAGGGAAGAAGGGATGATGACGAAAGGTCGAAGGCTGTCGAAGAGGACGAAGCGGCGGAGGCAAATGCGCGGGAAGTAGAGCGAGGAAGGTGGGAAAACGAAGCGCCCCCCCTTTTTTTTGGGGGGTTTGGGAAAATGGCGAGCGAAAGATTAGGGTTGCGCGGGATTTATCGCAGCTTATTCACCGGCGTTTCAATTAGACACGCCGGTGAATGTGTCGGTATATTCACCGACATTTATTATTAAAACGCCGGTGAATAATATACTTCACCGGCATTTTTAAATAAAATGCCGGTGAATACGAAGATTGCCCGGCGGTTTAAAGCAACCGCCGGTGTATAACCTCCCCATCTGGCGCCCCATTCCTATTCACTCCCTACCCCGGCGCTACTAGTAAAATGCCGGGGAATATTCGCCGGTAAATCAAGTATCTTTTGTAGTGAGATCACACTAAACACACCAAAACATATAAATTTGTTCCGGTTGGGGCTTTCGCCATAATTTGGAGGAGAAGAAACCTCAAAGGTTGTTCAACTAGAGAAGATACAAGAATATTATATTTCTCACCACGACCCTCTCTTTCAAGCCTTACTAGCAAGTACTAGTTGTTTAAAATTAGAGAATCACTCAATCTCTCTTTCAATGAATTACTCTCTCTTACTTCTCAATGGAGGCCAATAACAAAAATATATAGAGATCAAGAGAAACCCTAGTTTGATATCTTGTTACAATAGCCGTTGAATGTTCCTGAAGAGATAACCCTACGATAAGAACCACACGATCTGACTTAAGGATGAAGTTGGGCTTCTCACGAATCAGCCAGACTTGGGCCCAAAACCCATCAGCACCGCGAATGGTCGACCGTCCAACAAAACCGGTCGATCGTCCTCCTTGCAGAAAGATCCTGTGCAGGTGCCAATCACCGCACCTCAAGGTCGGTCGACCGCAACCTACTACTACTGATGCTGACTGTTTCCTTCTCTGTCTTCAACCATATCGATTCCTCTATCACCTCATCCTCTTCGTGTCCAACATAGCATGCAAGACATAAATCCAACAATCTCCACCTTGGATTGCATGCTATGAATCCACACTGTATAATTTAAAACCTTCTAGACTCATTTTCTACCCTTCTTGTAAACAGCTCGTTCTTTTGGCTTCCTCTGCTAGTTGAATCTATCTCCACCTGTTTTTCTCATACCGTATGCCCCCTCAAGGGCACACACTAGTAAATATCATTATTGAGGTGCCACCCTCCACACGAACTCCACCTACATCAAGGCTCTCTCCACCTTCCAACGATATTCGAACGTCGCAGTCTTGCTCGGATGTTTCTAGTGACGGCATACTAGATAATGCTTTAGCAATAATGGGCTTCGAAACACTTGCGCAAGTTTTCCTGTTCCTCACAAGCTAGCAGAGGTTGTGCTAACTCTGCTCAATCCCCCTCTCACCCTTCATCACCTTACGATAACATTCCCAAATAGATCAAACTCCAGCAAGATGTGTGTACCTACAGTCCATAGCTTCAAGAGTTCTCATGGATATAAGGCTACACTTCAACAAAGGAAAGTACATGTTCTTCTCTAGTGTGTGTCTCCTTCCGTCTGTCCTCTTCGATTTTCTCACCCCTTATTTCACAAATTTTATCAAGATTTGTTCGCACACAACGACATGATACAAAATTGTAAGTAGGAACCATTACTTCATAATTCTTATCAAGATCCGTTCTAACACAATGACATGATGCAAACTATTAGGTAGAAACTGTCTCCCTTTCGGAGCAAACTTGAGAAGAACTAACTGAATCAAAAGAACAACCAAAATCGACATATAAAGAACTTAAAACAAAAGCACTATTTAAGCCATCATCTGATTCAGCGGCACTGGATTCAGCGCCCCTCTGACTCAACCACTTGCAACAGTCTCTCATGTAATGCCCAATTCCTCTACACTTGTGACCTCGGACCTTACTCCTATAAACACTTTTCTTTCCATTCGAAGTACCATTTGCCTCCAAGCAACTCACAGAAGTAGACAGCGATTTCTGACTCTTTTTCCTAGGTGCATCCTCCTCCAACCCCTCGATCATACCTGCTAAAGAAAACTTCTCCTTGGTACATTTTTCGTCTAGCACGGTTATCATTTTGGATGATTTTGGTGGTGAATATATCGAGTTAAAAACTTTTAGATCATCAGCGTTGAACGCCTTCAGTTCAGATAACTCTATATTGAACTCCTACTATATGATCTAGAACAGCGGTACTTTCCTTCATTAAGAAAACCCACAACTTTCTTTTCTGGTGCATCCGACCCTGTAACGATGATCTCGAGTAGTCAGTTCTTAATCTTGCCTAAAGAGTAGCTTCTGAATAAATCTCCTCTCAATTCTCCTGCTTTGTGCCGATTGGTCTCCATTTATCTCCTTCTAGGACTATATCCAAGTCCTGTTGAACAGATGCTTCATGCATGTCCTCCTTCAAGAGATCAAAGTTGACCTTACCTTTGAACTGTTTGATCTTTGTGATCTGATATGTCATCTTCTCCAAATAACTCGAACAAACCCACGAACCTAATAGCTCTGATACCAGTTGTTAGGAAAACTGAGGATCTTGTTGAGTTATTTGATACAATTAACACAAAATACCAAGCACATAGAAGATCACACCAAACACACCAAAGAACACAAATTTATCCCAGTGCCCTAATCCGGGGGAGAAGAAACTCGAGATATTATTCAACTAGAGAAGATACAAGAATATTACAATTCTCACCAGGACCCTCTCTTTCAAGCCTCACCAGCAAGTACTAGTTGTTTGCAATTAGAGAATCACACAATCTCTCTTTCAATGAAGTATTTTATCTCTTAGCTCTTAATGAAGGCCAATAATAACTATATGTAGAGATCTAGAGAAACTCTGGTTTGATATCTTGTTACAATAGCGTTGGATGTTACTGAAGAGATAACCCTCCGATAAGAACCACACGATAACCCTCGTGGGATGATTCTGTACAGGTGACTGTCGACCCCACCTCAAGGTCAGTCGACCGCAATCTGCTATTGTTGCTGCTGCTGACGATTTCCTTCTCTATCTTCAACCATATCGATTCTTCTAGCGTCTCATTGTCTTCGTATCCAACATATTATGTAAGACATAAACCCAACAATTTAGTTGGTAGTTTTTCAAGATTTGTTTGATGGAAGATTTGATGACTCTTTTCATACAGATTGGCAATCTTAACTGTTCATGAAATTTTTCGTGAGTTGACCCACTTTTTGAAACTATTCTTGAAGATGACCCACTTTGCAAAATAATTCCGAGACTAGACCAGTTTTCATAGGCAGCAGTTGAGAACTGAGGCATATTCAATTATGAGGTCGCAGTTCCCAACCGCGGCCTCTTCACAAATATATTTTTTCGTTGTCGCAGTTCTGAGTTCATTTTATATTTGAGCTAGACAGACTACGAGACTTGGACAAAAATTTCTAAGTTAAACTGTGTTAAACATAGGCCGCAGTTAGGAACTGTAGCCTAAATACAAAAAGACTGTAGTTGGGAACTACAGCCTCTGTTGACTTTTTTTACTGCAGTTGGGAACTGCAGGCTTCTGTTATATTTAGGCCTCTGATAACACATTTTAACTTAGAAATTATTCTAAATCTTGAAGTCTCTCTAGTCTAAATATGAAATAAACTGAGGCCGGCCTCGAAAAAATACATTTATGAAGAGACCGCAATTGCCTCACAATCGAATAGGCCCCAAGTGCGGCCTATGATGATTGGTCCACCCAAGAAATTAGTTTCGAAAGTGGGTTATCTTCGGATAGTTTCGATTCATGAAAGAAAAAAAAATTCACTATTGAGTAAGAACTTGGGAAGAAGTTTTCAAGTTCCAGAAATGAAATAAGCTCCAATATCCTCTCATACTACTATCATATGTTGAAGACTCATAATCTAACATGAATTTAATTTTCATTTTTTTAGTTTTCTTTTTTTGGGAAAACATGTAACTGTTTTATTTCGTTGCGGGAAATTTAGGAGCAAAGAATGTGAGAGGTGACTGATTAAGTGATTCACCTAACAAAATCTGTAACTGATTTATCTACCATTATTACTAGTATTTCCTCATCCTCTTCTTGTCTTGTTTGAAACCCAGAAGCAGTGCAACTTGAAGAGAATTCCTGCTGCTGCTGCTTGTCGTTCGAAGGCTACCGTCCTTAATAGCCGAACAAGAAGCCCTCGATGATGAACAAGTAAATCGGTATGATTATGAATTCCTCAGGATTGATTATGCAATCCACCTGTTCTATTTAATGCTCCAAGAGTCCAAACCAAAGCCAACTTAGAGCATCTGTACAAGTTGGCTATTTTTCCATTTTTTCAAGAAAAAAGGAGAAAAAAAAAATCATTGCAGTCGTTGGCCAAAAATCTAAATTTTGGATTCTTGATGAACAGGAAACTGCCAAATATAACAAAATATATGAGATTTTGGGATATATAGCAATTGGAAGATGATTTATCGTCTGTTGCATCGGACGAAAAAAAAATTTGTCTGAAAGATTTTTACTCTTATGAAAAGTGTCGGACAAAAATTAATTTTCCGTCCCAACACAATTCATTTTAATTATATTTATTGACGGAAAAGAATTTCCTGTCCGATCGAAGAAAAAAAATCAAGAAAAAAATCACCATATTCATAGGACGAAAGAAGGAATCCTATCTCTTTATTTTTTTAATTTTTTTTCTATTTAAATTTGGATGGACGGGAAAAGAATTCCTGCCCGTTCCAATATTTCATTAAAAAAAATTTACTTCAAACGAAAATTCGTTTTTCATCTGAAATTTTGAAAATTTCGAATAACCATTTTTTGGCAATCAACAATTACAGCGCAAAGCCATTTTTATTATTTCCATTTACCAAATACCCAAAATTTGACTGAAGACCACTGCAGATGCTCTTACTATCTACTCTCATACCAAACTACTCACTCACGTTATTCGGAAGCTCAACAATAACGTCAACTCATCATCAAATTCCAACAACCATACTATGGTCATCTCCCTCTTCAATACGATGAATAACGCATGTGGAAATATCTGAATTTTTTACCGTACTATACCACCTTTTAAAAATATTTGCGATTATGGGGCATTTCAAAAATATTTGCAATTATGGGGCATTTAAAAACAATTAGCACTCGTGGGTTACTTAGTGTCACGTCAGTAATGGCCGCTATTCTCATTAGCGGCTTGTTCTATTTAGAGATCGCTAATGGGAATAGCTGTAACACCCCTTTTTTTGACTAACTAAGCCTCTAAATACAACTCTTTAAATTTCTGTATTACTTTAAACATAACTAAGATAGGTATATTTCAAATAAAATTTTGGCAGTCTCCCCTGAAATTTCTGTCCCGAAACACAAAAAGCTTACAGAATTCTGCTCTAAATTCCGTAGCTCACAACACAGGCATTATAGTCATGGGCCATGCCAAAATGAGCAGAATCGCACAGGCAATATAAATAATATGCACTGGGGGCCAAACTCACAACAGAATATCAATTATAATTTAAAACCATAAATTTCTTTTAAAAACTTATAAAAGAAATAGAAAAGATGTAGAAAAACTTTCCAAAAACCCAACACAGGTCCAAGTACTCAACAACGAGGTGGGTACGGGCTTTCTTACCTCGTCACATCACTATATCTATATATTTTTATCATGATACAAAATAATACATCAAATATTCACCTTTCTACATATATAAGTACATAGATCATAGATCAATTCTAACAAAAGTACAAAATCTAGCTTTATACTACCTCACCATGCTGCTAGCGACATGCAGGAGAGTTAGGGTTGTCCACCCACAAGGAGGGACCCCCCTAACCCCTAGAAAATAACAGGGGTTAGCCATTTCTGGTGTGAGTATAACTTTGGAAATCTAACAAATAAATTAGCTTGACTAAAGAAAATAAATTAAACTTACAAATATCAGGATAAGAAAATTCAACCTGAAATCTGAATATAAAAATATCACCAATACGATTTTATATCAAAATACTCTTCGAATCTGCATCTAACTGTATACATATCCATAACTTCACACGTTTCACTATATGCATCCCACTAACCTCATATGTATCCTTATTTAACATTTACAAAAAACAAATTCTCATACAATCCATTACTTTTTCATTTCGAATTCCCCAACACAATTATTCATCTATCCACAATTACCGTCACGTCACCATCTCTTCATTTATATACATAACCACAAGATGCTATTACATATTTTCTTCATCTTTATTTAGCCACGCGCTTCATTTGCTTATATTATGTCATCAACATACCCATTCATCCTAGAAGTTGTGCCAAGGCAGGTATTTTCCGCCATTCCCACAGAAATAGCGGGTGAGTAGTTCTCCGACACACTTCCAAGGTACACCAACTCATATCACAACATACTTTCTTTAATAACCATTTTCATAACTACTCTCCAAATACATGTATTTATTTTATTGTATTATATCACGTGTCACATCATAAACATTTGCATTCATACTCATAATACCACATTCCACTACAAGAAAAACCCTTTTTCGCAACGCCAAATGTCGTTGCTAAAACTCGTTTGTCGTTGCGAAAAATATTTTTGGCAACGACATTTGTCGTTGCAAGGTCGTTGCGCGTCCGGGCGTCGCGAAAGATTTTGACTACGACTTGCTGTCGTTGCCAAACATAGATTTTTTTGCAACGACATTGCCGTTGCAATATATTTTGTCGTTGCCATACCTAATTCCACCCGTGCTATGGTATAAAATCAATCACAACAACCTTTGTCGTTGCCAAACATACTTCATATATTTGGCAACGACGCATGTCGTTGCTAAAGATACTTCATATAAAATCAATCGCAACAACCTTTGTCGTTGCCAAACATACTTCATATATTTGGCAACGACTCATGTCGTTGCTAAAGTTATATTTTTCGCAATGAATGATTGTCGTTGCCTTACATTTTCTATGTTGGCAATGCCTACTGTCGTTGACAAAGCTCGACTGTTTTGCAATTATTTTTATAATTACTTTGCATTGCTTGTATTTTGGTAACAACAATAGTCGTTGCTAAAGCTACCAATTGTCGTTGCGAAAGTTTAATTCTTTTCGAGACAAATTATATATTGTCGTTGCATCAGCCCTATCCAAACTAGCATACACTTCAAAAACATTAAAAACCAACATCATTCCAAAAACTATAATATTAACCTTGTCCAACATATTACATTTATGTCACATATAAGAAGCAATGCCCAAAATATTACAACCATCAACTTCTCAAAAAGATATCTAAGTATCTCATAATCATTTCCATTGTGCATAATAAACTTAACCATGTTTTCTAATATTCTCTTGACATCTAAACATTGCAACAAAATTGGATGCAAGATTGAAAGAACTGAATCAACTTAGAACAAAAGAACATTTTGGGATGAATATTCTCAGAAATACAAGTAGCAAAAAATTGGGGTTGATGTTGGAGAGTTAATAACCTAAACTAACAGCTAACTCATATAAGATATAACTAAATCATACACTGTCAAAATATGATACAAAAATATATGCTCCCGGACCAATGGCTTCATTCCCTAATTCTCCAAATACAGTTCCTTCTCGTGGTACCTACATATTTGAAATAATGATTAGTCCAGCAGTATACAATGAAACTATGAAAGATTGCCAAAACTATTGGAACCTGTATGCACAAAACAATACAGCATAATAGTGCCACTAAAATTAATAGTACCTTGATGAATTTCATGCACCTCTATTTGTAAGTTATGCCAACAATTCTTGTTTCTAGGAGTGCTCTTGAATACATAATTAATCATTTTAGCAACCAAAAAGAAGACGGAAAAAATACATAATTAGGTGAACTAGAGGAATGCAGAGGACTGGATAGCTCCTTTTATTGTTTTTGACCTCTGTAGCAAAAAAACTTTCAGGCAATTTAATGAAAATTTTGCCGTACTATCCCACTTTTTGAAAATATTTAGCGCTCTGCCCCACTTCCCAAAACAATGAAGGCAATGTACACTACCATATAAATTAAGGCATAGCACAAAATTTATAACGTACATGTATCTTCTTAGATTGACCATCGTCAGCCCACTCAAGTTTGCCTTGGTCATTTTTTCTTGTGTGCTCCGCAAGCCAAAGTGAAGGAAAAGCAAAAGTAAATAGAAGAGAGACAATCAGTTAGTTGTTAATTAGTAAGAGTGCGAAGAAAGTAAAACAAACAAATTTATCAACAAACATCACACTACCTCTTCTTCTCTACCTCTTCTTCTCTACTTCATCCATTTTGCTCTCAGAAATACCCCAATTTTTACCGAGGCCTCTCAAATCCCAATTATAACTTGATATCAGCCTAACTAAAATCTCTGTAGTTGGGAAAAAAATTTAAATGTCATATTATTATACTACCAAAACATTGAGAACAGGAAAAAGGTAAACTGGAAAATACGTAGATGCCATATTACCATGCATAACAATGAAGAACTGAGGCGGCATCTGGGCCAATTAACTGCCATCCCTGTCATTAGCTGCTTGTAAGTGTAAATAGAAGAGAGCGACAATCACTTAGTTATTTGTAAGTGTGTGAATAAAGTATAACAAACTAACTTATCAACAAAATCACATTCACTCTTTACCTTTTCTTCTCTGCTTCTGCTATTTGCTCCATCCCATTTTCCACCATAGCCTCCCAAATCCAAAATTTTCTGATCATGTGTCTAGAAAGTGAAGAAATAGTGGTTTAATGAGAAATAGTGAACAAGTAGAAATCAACAAACACAATGGGTATTGGTTTGAGAGTAAATAATCATCATGTACGATGCCGAAAAATCTACACTACTCCAGGAATCAAAAGCATCTCTTTCAAGTAAATAAATGGTACTACTCTACCAATGAGGTCTATAAGAATATGCTGACAAGGATTTCCAAGTTTTCCAGCATCAATGCCAGCATACAAGTTCCGTGCTTTAGCAAAAGACTATTTGAACTTTCTCTCAGTGAAGTTGTAGAATAGTAACGAAATGAAATGCTCAAAGTATTTGATAAATTAATACTGTACATGTTGAATCCTTTCCCCAAGTAGTTTACCCAACATGGAATTGATTAGTCTGTCATATGATTAATTTATAACAGTTCCAGTCTTTTCTACCCAAAACTCATCATCAACAAATATTCAATTCCAGACAAGGAAAAGTGGAGCTATAAAACATAGTAATAATATAATAAGCATGTACGAGATTCAGACATATGAGGCAACAACAAGCTATCAATGACACCAATGCATGGATTATTGTCATAGATTACACTGTTCTTTCTAATTTCCCATACTACAAGTAGGACAATTCCGGGTGGGTAATCTACCACTCTATAGATATATGACTGTCAGTCAAGAGCCTAATATAGTCTAAGCTCATCAATTTCCAAAAGTTGGCATCTTTACCAGTGATTTGAATGAAAACAATATTTGCATATGAAAAGAAAGATGCTCCAAAAGAAAAACGTACAAGGATGTAGAGTAAGAAACATTTACCTTATTAAGAACTGAATTGGCGCCTGGGCTAATATTTGCAGGGACCACATGATACCAATCAGCCTAACTGACTGCCTCATTTCCAACTAGCTGAGCGTAAACTGGACAAGCACAAGTCAAGTGTTTGTACCTGTGATAAGAAAGTAAAACAAACTTATCGATAAAATTAATAAACATCCGCATTACCTCTTTTCACCATCTTTCCCGTACATCTTCTTTGCTTCATCCGCTTGAATCTGAGCCAACTGCCACCTTACTGTAAATAGAAGAGAAAGACAATCAGTTAGTATTTGTAACTGTGTGAAGAAAGCAAAACAAACAAACTAATCAACAAATTATCACATTTCCATATTACCTCTTATTCTTCTCTGGTTCATCCATTTGCTCTCTGAAGTTCCCAAATCTTCAGACCAGGTTGTTGACTAGAAATAAAGGAAATAGAGTAAGCAATAGAAATAATGAACAAGTAGAAATCAACAACATAATTACACCACCAAATTGAATAACCGAATAAATATCTTCACGTTACTTACATTTGTGCCAATGACAAGTACCACATGACATGGTATCAGCCTAACTGCCTCCTTGTAATTATCTGCGGAGTATAAAATAAGACAGAGAATGGGTGTAAGTATGTGAAGAAAGTTAAACAAACTTTTTAATAAAATCAATCAACACTCACATTACCTCTAAAACTTTTCCACAAATTTTCTTCCTTCATCTCTTGGCCTTCTGAAATAAATAATTCTTCTTTAAATCTGGTTACTAGAAATTAAGGGAATTGGAAGAAACAATGAATTAAATTGAAATTAAGAACAAAAAATTAGGGTTTGCTCTCAGAAAAGATAATCTTAATGTTTGAATCCTAAGCAAATTACGGTTTAGACATCTAGTAAGAAATCAATTGAAATCTTTGAAATAAGAAGAGGAATGGGGTTTCTTTTGTCATAGAACGAGTAGTAAATCAACAAACACAACATTATTGGTTTGAAAATAACTATTCTTCATGTATGAATCCGAAAATACGTAGACTAAATTCAAGAATACATAAGCATCTGTTTCGAACAGATAAATGCCAGACTACTCTACCTATGGTATAAGAGAATATGCTGACATGGAAAACGAATTTCCAAGTTTTTCAGCATCAATGCCATACTACAAGTAACGTGTTTTTAGCACAGATTATCTAAACTTTTTCATACTGAAGTTGTAGAATAGTAAGTAAATTTGAAATGCTCGAAGTATTTGATTAATTAATACTGTACTTGAATCCTTTCCCCAAGTATTTACCCTGCATGGATCTAATTAGCTTGTTATGTTATTAATATTAATCAATAACGGATTCAGTTTTTTTCCACCAAAACTCCTCATCAACATATATTTTGTTTAAACAAGGAAGAGTGGAACTATAAATCTCTTGTATATAGTGTACATAATCATAATGATATAAGAAGCATGTAAGATATGAGGCACACGAGGTGAAAACATGCTATTAATGACACCAATGCATTGATCATTGATGTGGATTACACTTCTCTTTCCAATTTCCATACTACAAGCAGAACAACTTTGGCTGGGGGTAATCTATTTTTCTATGCAGTCTAATTGGCTAAGCCAAGAGCCTTACTTAAAGTCTATGCTCGTCAATATCCAAATTAGCTTAAGTCTATTAGTTGAAACAAGTATGTGAAATGTATGCACTAGAAATCTTCAAAGATGATAAAAGCTATAAAATTGTGATAGTAGAGACATAGAAACCTTAAGATGAGCTCAGCCGTGATGAGGTTGTTGACAGTAGGGCACCTCTGAGATGCTTCTTCCTTGTAGGTATGATGAATATTTTGATCCCTCGGCTCATGGGCTTTCTACTCCATTAATCTCTTTAATGATGTCTTGCATCCTCAGTTGCACCTCATCCCAACAAAGACCTAAATTTCATAGACATTATTCATTTAGCAGTAAAAGTTTCCATCTTTACTAAGGTGATTGAGAAAAAAACATAGATGCCATCTTACATCATCAAATCGCAAGACTGATTTTAAGTTGAGAAAAAAATGTAGATGCCATCATTTACCATCATGGCCTCACTGCCATCTGCAGAGTATAAACAGAAGACAAACAATCAGTTAGTTGTTCTGTGAATTGAAAGTAAAACAAACCTCAACAAGATCACATTCCCTCATAACTAAACTTTTCTCCTCTTGTTCTATATGATCTCTGGAAATCCCCCAGTTCCCACCATGCCCACTCAAATCCCCATATTGTTAAACCATGTAGGTGACTAGATATAGAGGAATAGAGTTTTGATGAGAAATAATTACCAAGTAGAAATCAACAATACAATTACCATCATAAAGAAGGACTAAGTTGATCTTCAGTTTACTTACATCTGGACAAAAATTGGAGGGACCACATGACATGATACTGGGGGATAAAACTCAAATTAGTTCTTAAGAATAAAATTTAGTAAGCGATAAAACTCAACTTCTAAACTCAAATGAAAAGGAATCCCATTCTTCCTACCAATAGCTTCACTCACCCCGTATTCGCATATGGCAATCGTCTTCAGGACAACAAGATCATAGCTATCCATATAGGGCGTTATCACAATGTCGCCAAAGAACTTGGCTTCTTTCTTCAACTCCACATTGACTTCTTTTCTTCCATACTGATGGAACGCAGATATAGTTGGTCAACATTTCCAAAACAAAAAAACACGACAAGGAAACCTAACAACATTTTTCAGAAGTTCAGACACTTACTACAGCAACAAAAAATCGAGCCACCATATTTGTCGACTTCCTTACTGCTGTCATCCATGACTTTCTCACTGCCATTCTCTCTGCAAAATGGTTACCAGCTGAAAGTATGCCAACAAAAAGCTCAACAGGTTCATCTGGAAGAGGAGGGGCTTGCCACTCAGGCAACATTTCAAGGCTCTTTTGCGAGGCAAAACTGGGATGTGATGTTGGTAATGAAACTGCAAAAATGGAGTGCACTTCCAAATCCCCATTTAATGACAACCCAGTAGCATCCTCAAGAACAAATCCCTAGGTGTCATTAAAAGAAAAAAAAGAGGCATAAGACAATGAAAACATTAGGGTACATAGGTTTCTACCCATAATACCAAATGATTATTGAAACAGTCGAATAACTCACTGTGCGATACGGGAAAGACGTTACATGTCTCCCGTTAACATTTATATGATAGCCTTCCAAACCAGCACTGAGTGTCAAAACAAAGAGCTTGTCTTCAGCAAATGGATATGGCCAATCGAAGGATACCTTCTTTGTTCTTCCAATCAATCGGTTTAACCACCAAGTGTTGTTAGATTCCTCGGACTTGTCATCGTCGTCTCGGATCCATTTCTCACACTTCACTTGCTCATCAACTGGAAGAAGAAAAAAATTACTACATTTATCCTCCAATTCCATAAACCATAATCAAAATCTCCTATTCATATGGAAAACCAAAACCCTTTTTCATCATAATCTTAAGCATATCATCAAAATTAAGACTTGCAACCTACTAACTAAAAGTTGATTTGTCTAGAGCAATTCATAGCTTGTCTAGAATAGAATCTACTCACCTAAATTTACTACCAACTGTCTCTTTCTCCAACATTCTACATACAAGATCCCATCTTTTTTTTCTATTTTTTTCCACTAAAAGTAAATGAATGTATCATACCAGTCTCCTCATCAGCCGGCGATCTCCACCCCTCGCACCGCAAGGCCGTCCCCCACTGCATCCTATAACAAGTATTCTGCTCAATCACCGGCTTCCCTGCTCCAATCCCCCTTCAACCTGGGATTAAAATGCAGAATCCTCGGTGGATCCTCCCCGTCCACCGTCTTCAGCCCCTGTAGCTCCATCATGAACTGCGAAACCATCACCACCTCGTCCCCTTCCCTCAGAATCGCAATCTTCGGATCGTAATCCTTATGCACCTTGTACGGCTGCACCACCAACGTCACGTGACTCCCCAACGTCAACCCGCACGGGATCACCATCACCCCGCCCCCGCTTTAAACTCCGAGCTGGTCAGCGCCACCGAGTGCGAGCACTTCGTCTAGGGCGGGATGTGGTGGCAGCTGTGGCGGCTAGGGCAGGGATGTGGTGGCGGCGGGAATTAGGAAAGATACGATATTTGGTGTGGTGGGTTTGGGGAATTAGGAACGGCCAGCGTTTAGGGAATTTGATAATATATTAAGTTAATTGTTTTTTTATATATATTTTTCGCAACAATACTATCGTTGCAGTAGATATAAGGAAATATACGCAACGATATTTATCGTTTCCAATTTACACACAATCTGGCGCAACGACATTTATCGTTTCCAATTTACACACAATCTGGCGGGGATGTGCAAAGGCCCGGAAAAATTTTATTTTATTTTTAGCAACGACTTTCGCGTTGCCATAACTAATGTTCACAACGATTAAACAATCGTTGCCAAAACCTCGTTGCGAAAAAGGGTTTTTCTTGTAGTGTTCATTCATGTCTTATAACACAAATACAACATCTCATTGCACATTGCAATTTGCTTGCAGTTCATCACATCATTAACATATCACTTATTAGAATGCTTATTCTCATTGCATCAAAAGCATGTTTTATAGCTCATTCTTATCACATTATATCACTTAGTTACTACTCAATTTATTGAGAATTAAACTTACTTTCATTGTCACTTATATCTCAAGTCACCATTAATTTCACTTTCATTCTCAACAATTTATACTCCACATCCCAAACATAGTTTGGGCAATAATATATCACACCCCAAAGCCGATAGCTTGGGTAATAATCACCACACCCCAAACACATAGTCTTGGTAATATCTCATCACATCTCAAGCCGAGAGCTTGGTTATTAATTTACTTCAATTACTTTCGTCTTCACTTTACTTTATTCTTTATTTTCATTATTCATTACCGATATCATGCCAACTCACCTTGCGAATTATGCCAAGGCAGGTAGTTCCCACCATTTCCACAAAAATAGCGGGCAGGTAGTTCCTCGACACAATTCCAAGGTGTATCAACTCAAATCATACTGCATTTCACTTTAATAATTATTTTCATTTATACTTATTTATTTTATTAGTTTATCGACCAGTGATCCACAGTATCCTAATATACTGAAAGCCGATAGCCTAGTAAAACACGCGGAATGATGCTCGCATAGAGTCTTACACGTCCGAGGCTACGTCTTCCTCCTAGCCGAACTAGCGAGGGAACACCGCACCACAGACATATAGTCTGGGTGATAACCACTGCACATAGTCTGGGTAAAGAAACACTACACCACAAACACATAGTCTGGGTAAAGATACACTGCACCACAGACACAGTCTGGGTAAAGAAACATTGCACCACAGACACATAGTCTGGGTAATAGGAGGTCTAGCCCAAACCCCTAAGATTGTTGTAGGTACTGGTCAACAAAATTCCATTTGTTATTAACATTAGTCATTTCATCTTCCCCACTTTCTTTATCAACACAAGCATTTCATTTTTGATTTACAACGAGTCATGTCTTCGACTTTAACCACGTGAATTATTAACACATTTTATTAGCACGTACCATTTTATCTTTTATCTTACCATTTAATGCATATCCGATGTCCACGATATTAATCATCATATCATTATACCACATTATGCATACACCCTGTTATTCAACATATAAAACCATCATATCATATTATTGCATAATATAAATGCGCCATGATATTTATTTTTTCATAACATCCCACATTAAGAATACCATATTATTCATTACCTCATTGTATCATATATAGGCATATGCCAAGTTATAACATTAATAAAAGAACTACATTATGTTATTCCATATCGTAAGAGTATCAAAATGTATTATTCATCACATTATAATATCATATTATTGCCCGTTAATTCATTTCGAACATAATTAGAATGTAAACATATACCCACTTACTAATTTCATCAATTATTACATCACAAGCCATTATCATCTATATATATATCACAAGGGTAAAAGGGATATGAGCAACTTGCTCATTTAGTAAATGAGAAAGTGATGAGGTGACATGCATGTGATATATTGAGTATCTAACCACTTTTAAGATTTTCCAATCACATGCATGCCACCTCATCACTTGCTCATTTACTAAATGAGCAAGTTGCTCATATCCCTTTTACCCATATCACAAACATACATCACATTTGTGGGTTTCCAAGAGATAGGGCCATAACCACTTATTTCTTCTAATTGAACTCCATAACAACCAATCATAGCATGCTAGCTCATACACAATGCTCTATGTAAGTAAAATCACCTATAAGGGGCTTATATACCCCAAAATATGCACAAAACATGCACTATATATAAACGGATTTTCAAAACATGACCACAATCACTAATTTTGTCTAATTACATCTTATAACATCCATCCATAGCATGCTAGCCCATACACAAGGCTCCACATACACCAAATCACCTATATCAGCTTATTCACCCAAAAACATGCACAAAACAAGCACGGGGTAAATATATGCGTAAACTGTTTAATATATTTAATTTTTATACTTCAACACGTCACATTAACCCATAATATAGGTTTTATATACTTAAAATAGTTAATTTCACCAAATAGCACAAAAACCCATTTTCGGACCCTTAAAAATCCGTATTTTCATTGAAAATCAATTTTTGACATAATTTCTACAAAATATATCAAAAAGCCACGAAATTTGGCCACAATATAAAATATTTATAGATA
Source organism: Hemerocallis citrina (assembly GCA_017893485.1). Lineage (NCBI taxonomy): Eukaryota > Viridiplantae > Streptophyta > Magnoliopsida > Asparagales > Asphodelaceae > Hemerocallis > Hemerocallis citrina. The sequence continues at coordinate 125,156,101 of CM030363.1, read as the reverse complement.
CAACATACTCACCTGACGGATCGAGCAAATGATGTTCCACGTCCGCCCGGTAGCCAGTCGAAGTTCAACTTTTTCCACCTAATTGGAAAATTATAGAACCGAGTAGCTTAAAACTCAAAACTCAACCTACGGACCTCCAAATTCGAATCCGTCTTCACCCACACATCACAAATGACATAAGTAGGTGAGCTATATCGACGGATTTCAAATTCGAACCCTAATACAAGGACTCACATATTGATCGGAGGCTTTCTAATAGGAAAATTTCCTATTTTCTAATTTCTTTAATCCCCTTTTTCCTAATCTCTCAAATTAGGGTTAATAATAATAATAAGACTCAATTACACCTCCGAACCCATCAAATTCTCACCTAAATCTCACTCGTGCATTTCACCGAACACGCCGCGTGCATACATGGTATACCCGTATTTTTGAGATTCCGACGGGTTTCTAACTCCATAAAATTTTCACTAAACTCATTCTAAATTGTTTCCCCTTAATTCACAACAATTTCTATAACTCATACTTATCAATTATTCTATTTATTATCCAAATTCTAAAGCCAACACACTAATTAATTTATAATTCACAAACAACTCAATTTCTTACCAATCTTCCTTCTCTATAATTACCAGCATCACCTAATTACCCTACTGTATCATTTTCTAGCACTAAAACTCAAAATCATATATTCACATAAAATAGGGTTTCACAATTTCTCACCTTACTTGCAGTATTCTCACAAATGGACTCCAGAAATGAGTTGTACGCCTTGAAAATAGCCCAAACCCTCAAATTTTCTTCAAAATTTGGTTGGAATCACTATGGTGATTGGAACCATATCTTGGTCGGTGAGGGGGAGGGGTTTGCTGGCCGAAACCTGAAGTGGGAGGGGGAGAAAGGGTATGGAGAAGTAAATAAGAGGGTAAAATTTCATATAAGCCCCTATTTGACTATAGGTTTGTATATATACCCTTCTAGTCAACTTTTCTAGAGTTTTTCTTGTAAAAATCACTCCATAATGTACTTAAATTCATCCCAAACATAAAATAAAATTAGAAATGCATTTTTATGCATAATTGTAATCAAAATCAATAGTTATGTATGACAGCAATACATATAAATATGTATATATATGAATATCGCAATATTTTTAGAAAAAAATACTTTCAACTTCAAACCATAATTTAATAACTCAAAATTTTAAACCCCCTATAATGTACAAATGCCCCAGAAAAATTTCGGGTCAAATCAGATTCGTCTCCTCTGAGAAACTCATCTCAAAACTCCTATATTTTCAATTTTTCCTGTTTACCCCAAAATATCAATTTAATCATTCTAATACTAATAAAATCAATTAATATGGGTAAATATACTCGGAAACATATTTAAAAATAATTGAAATCAAATAATTGAGGAATTTAAAAAAACAGATGTTACAATAGCGGCCTCTGTTATTAAATTTTTGAAATTTATGTTTATTGTCGCTATTCCTATTCTCGACCAATTAAATCATATATGAAGTCGCTAATGAGATTAGCGACCTTCAATGAACTGTATTCCAACACTTAGTAAAATCTAGAGAGTTTTTGATCTCTGAAAAAATAACAATCAATTTATTTTTGACATTGAGGTCGCTATTCGGAATAACGACCTTAGTTGTACAAAGGTCGATATTCCGAATAGAGGCCTTTATTGTACTAAAGTCACTATTCCAAATAAAGGCCTTTATTGTACTAAGGTCGCTATTCGAAATAGAGGCCTTAGTTGTATGACTATTTTATAAATTTTACAAAGAACAAGGAAATTGAGTGTCCTACTGAGGTCGTTATTGTGAATAACGACCAAAGTATACTAACGTCACTATTCCCATTATCGACCTTACTTGGATGATTATTTTGTAAATCTTACAGAGAGCAAGGGGATTTAATCTTCTACTCAGATCGCTATTCGGACTAGCGACCTCAGTTTTATTTTTTTTCCCAATAGAGCAAAATTTCTCTAAAAATCGCTAAAGTGTCTCAATACATTTATTTGAGATCGTTAATCCCATTAGCGACCTCATATATACTTCGGTCGCTAGTGGGAATAGCGACAGCAAACAAAAAATTCTAAATATTTTAAAACATATGCCACTATTCTCATTAGCGACTTTCAATGTGAAAAGGCTGCTAATGAGAATAGTGGCCAAGTAATCCACAAGCGCTAATAGTTTCGAAACTAACCCATAATCACAAATATTTTCAAAAAGTGGCCCAGTACAGTAAAACAGTCGAAGTATCTCCCCTAACATTGTTACCTACAGTGTCCTCATCAACTATTGCATCAGCAAGAATCACGTGGATCTTGGCTTCTCTTCTTCTTAAACGTGCGCGGATGGAGTGGCAACAGAATTACTTTCAACACCCTTATTTCAACACCCTTATAAAGGGGATTTGTTCTGAGAACGGGGTGGATGAAGCAGCCAAATTGTTGGAGACAATTAATGCTTCAAACAAAAGGAACAATCGGATACGTGATGCCGCTGCCTAATTTCATCACTCGCAATACTCTTATCAAGAGCTTTGCCAAGGTTGGGAACACCACCAAAGCACTTGAGCTGCTTCAGAAAAAATGAAGAACACAGAGATAAAAATAGTTGACCGTATGTAAGTCTGATGTTGTCACTTACAGTACAATCATCGATGTCCTCTGCAAAGAAGGAGACATTGACAGGGCTTCCAAGTTGTTCAGAGAAATGATCGATTCCAGATTTCCACCTGATGTTATTGCATTTAGCACACTAATAGATTCTCATTGCAAGCATGGGAAACTGTTGTAGCACACAAGCTATTCGATTTGATTGTTGAAAAAGGTTTCGGACCTGACTCTTCTATATATAACGCATTGTTACGTGTGTGTATTGTCTTAAAGGCATCTTTGGTTTAAACTCAAATTTTGGGTATTTGGTATTTAGAAATAGGAATTTGAGATTTTAGTTTTTATATATATAAAAAGTGACGGACGGTAGATGATTTTTCGTCACATTTAATTTTTTTTAATTTAAAAAAGTCACGAACAAGATATCAAATCCCATCCGGAATTTTTTTAAAAAATTTAAAAAGTCAAGGACAGGAAATCAAGTTCTGTCTAACATTTGTGGGCCTTCTTTGAGCATCGGACAGTCCTGTCTAACAATTGTGGGCCTTCTTTGAGCATCGGACGAAATAACATATTTCGTCTGAGAGATCTTTTAAAAAAATAATCATAAATCTTAATTAAATCTTAAACAAATTTTAAATCTTAATTAAATTCTAATTATAGTATTAATTAACTCATTTTGGACAGATACCACATGATCTACCGTCCAAACCCCCCCCCCCAAAAAAAAGGAAGGGAAGATGGATGAATTCTCGTCCGTTGTAATTTTTTTAATTTTTTATTTTAACGGGAAGATAGATGAAGGCTCGTCCGTTCTAATAAATTTTTAAAACAAAATTGGATGAGATTTCATCTCTCATCCGATACAATTTGGCTCAAAAAATTTGAACAGACGAATGTTTCGTGCGCTATAATTTTCAAATTCATATTTCTCTTTCCAAATATAGCAAACTATTGTTCCTCTCAAATCCAAATTTTGTGTATTTGGTCAATGTCTGCGGTACTCTTTAGCCAAATTTTACAAATTTTGGCTTTCATATGCTCTTAATGAGGTAGAAGATGTTCTCACTTCTATGAAAAATCAGGATTTGAGTCTCGACCTTCAAAACTACAGCACCCTGATTGATTGCTATTGTGAAAGCCAAAAGACAGATGAGGCTATGTTCAAGAAAATGCAGAAGACAGGAGTGCAACTTGACAATGTTACCTATAGCACCTGACTGGATGTCCTTTTGCAAGAGCTGAAAAATGGATGATGTTCCAAATCTCAGGGAGCAAATGGTAGATCAAAGGATATCTCCAAACATTGTGATTTAAAATTTTATTGAATGGCTTTTGCAAAGTAGGAAAATTAAGAGAAGCATTGAAATTTTTCACTGAACTGTTCGATCAAGGAATTCAACCACTGTAGTGACATACAGCATATTGATTGATACTATGTGCAGAGAAGGAATGGTCAGAGAAGCCCACATGGAGTATGTAATTGTTGCTGCTAATTTTGGTGTAGGAGCAAACAGATGATTTGTGCGTTTTTTTGGAAACAAATAAGGTAAACTTGTTGATTTCTGGCCAGCATTTGACTGTTTCTCGCTGCTGCTGTTGTCCTGCAAAAAGTTCGATACACTGAGATGGATCCCGACGACGAACCCTCCGACGCTCAAGTCAGTAATCAGGAAGATTATGAAAGAGCGATTTCTGGAAAAATATTGATTACCTTTTTTATGGTGGAGGAGAGGGGTATTTATAGTCACATTTAGAGACAGTTTAGAGATAATCATTTATCTCTATGTCCAGATATTTTTGGATAAGAAACAGAGTTTAAATCGTTTCATGCTAAGAGATTTGGTTTAAACTGTCTCGTAGAGTTAACAATGAATTTAAATTACTCTTTAAATATCCTAGGATGGTTTGTAATGGGCAATCACCCTTACCCGGACAGACCCATTTTTGGGTTATTGAGTTTGGAAAAGACCCAGTTGCCATTTCGGACCCGTTTGCGGTGGAAATTACTGTTTTACATCGCGGAGCTTCAAGATTCGTGCCCGATTTGAAGAATCCCGATTTGGTTCTATTTTTAGCCATATCACAAGCCCCCACTCTTGAAGACTGAGTTTCAGAGCCTTTGAGGAGCAGTTCGCCCGTTTTTAATGGCTTATAGAATTCATCGGAGTTCTCGGGAAAGTTTGGATCTTGCTCGAGATGTAACGGTGTTATTCTGAGATTTTAAAATACCCAAAAATATATTTAGAATTTTCTAGTTTTTTTTAGTAACTTTACTAGATTTTTCTGTTTTTTTTCAATTTTAAATCATTTTTTGAATTTTTTATTTAATTTCAAAATTTTAATAATAATTTTTTGAATATTAATTAATTATTCTAATAATAAAATAATTATTTTCGGAATATAAAAATATTTTTCCCAATTAAAAATTATTTTTAAATTATTAATTAATTTTTTTTGAATTTTTTATTATTTTTCAAAATTTTTTAAATAATTAATTCAATTTACTAATGAAATAAATAATTTATTAATCACCTGGTGATATGGCGTGATCAGGAGCGTCAATCACGATCGAGCGCGGATCGCAAGGAGGCATTTTTTTCCCATTTTGACGTCGGTGGCAACAATGCTCGGCTGCGTTGAGAACGCTCGAGATGGCGACACGTGGCGGTCAACGTTGACCCCTGTATATATATATATATATACTAGATTTGCCCGTGGACACATGACTACGGCACGTATTTGGAACGATACAAAACACGAAAAGCCCTGTAAACAGTAAAACAATAATTATGTAGCTCACGTTTGAATAGTAAAACAATAATTAGTTATAAATAAAAGTCTATGTTTCCATGAATATATGTTGAAAAATAATTATAAATGGGAGTGTAAAATCTAACTTCTTAGAACTTTAAGTGTGGAAAATAATGAAATTTAAGTGTTGAAGAGATATTTTCTATTTTCAATATAACATGTGCAATAAAAAAATATAACAATTCTGAAAATTTACAGACTTAAAATCTTAAAATCTAAATTTCTAAATAAATAAATAAAGAATGGGAGAGAGAAAGAGAGAAATACGAAAAAGTGAAGAGAGAAGAGAGAGATGGTAATAAAGTAATGAGTTTTTTAGTTTTGGGGGGGGAAAACTTGGTTTTGTGGTTTGAAATTTTTTTTTTTTTTTTTTCGGGGGGGGGGGGGGGGGGGGGGGGGGGATGGGTTTTGTGAGGTTAGATCTGGGCCTTTGATTTTAGAGGAATTGAAGTTGAGCCACTTGATAGCTTTCTTTGTATTTTATTTTATATATATATATATATAGATATATATATATTCTTCGACCTCTTCTTCGATTTCTCCGAGGGCGAGCAAGGTCGCTGGAGGTTAGCCAAGAGAGGGACTCGGCCAGGGGAATGTAATACCCCGCAAAATAGCATATGACTATTTTTGCATAGTAATCTGTGCACGTCTAAGTATTGCACAAGATTACATATTTTTCTAATAGTTATCAGTTTTAATTGAGAGATTTTAGACATATGAGCTGTTCTGAACCCGATAAGACAGACTCGGGATATCTTCTCGATTAAACTGTGGATTTGCCCCGATTGTTTTGACCAGACAATTTTCGGGAAAAAAATATAATTTCTATGAAATATAATTTTTATAGATTTTAATTTATATATATTGGTCATTTTTAATTTAAACTAGTGCTTGAATTGAATGTGGATTGGAATTGTGCACAAGGGTTAGAATTAGGATATGATGACCTAGGGTCCCTTGACCTAACCTAGGGTTCGGAACCCTAGCATCATGATGATCTTGGCTTGGATCTTGATGAAGATCCAATGGTGGAAACAATTCACCATGTGTGGTTGACTTATGGAGATGAGAAGTTTCCGAGGAGTTTCCAAGGAACTTCCAAGAAGCATCCACTTGTGGTGTTGGCACCTCGTCTCACCACACATCTCCACACACCCTAGCACCTTCCATCTTCGCCCTCCACCTCACCATCTGGCCAAACAAGAAAACCCTAGCTCCCATCTCCTATAAAATACCCACTCCATCCTCTTCTCATCCTCTCATCTTGTTTCAAAAAAAATAAAAGTAGAGAAGTAGAGAAGAAGAGAAAGTTGTAGTCTTTGAGTAGTGGTAGAGGAGAAGAGTAGTAGAGAAGGAGAAGGTGTTAGCCAAGTTCTACAAGAGCTAGGAGCAAGGAAAACAAGTAAGGCTAGGAGCAAGGAGATTCTCTTGCAAAATCAACATGTGGATGATACTCTTAACTCTAAAGATTTAATTTTTTTATGTGTATGAGCTCTTTGGCATGTGGTAGAAGCTAAGAAGAAATTGATTATCTTGTGTGAAGAACATGGCATGCTAAGAAAAAGATAGTGGTATGGTAGAATATCTCCTTCATGATGTTTTTGTTATAGAACATGTGTGAATATGTGACTTTGGGAATTTCTTGCTCCCAAACGGTTCGAAATTTGGGGCTCAAATTTGGGAGAATTATTTTTCTATATATTTAGTGCATCCATGAATTTTCTCGTAATATTTGAAAGAAATTTGATAGCCCAAACATAAGACCCATTCTCGGACAGTAAGCAGCCGAAATTGCTGCTGGCTGTGTGAAATCTGCTGTGTATTTCCGATTTTGTATCTCAGTGTAGCCTGGGTATTTTGAGATGAAAACTTTTTTGGACACTCTTCTATGTGGATAGAACTATATTGTTAAATTTCATATTTTTCTGAGGTCATTTGATACCTCAAAGAATTTGTAGAATGCGACCGATCTGGATAGTAGAACCGAAGCTGACTGTGTTTAGAATGAAATTCACATGACTATAACTCCTTGTTTGTTTATGATATTGCTATGAAATTTTGGAGTAGCTTGTGTTATGATTCTATTTGATTATTCTCAATTTTTAGAATTTTTAGAGTTCATTTGATGAGGTTTCAAAAATAAGACGTATATAGTGGTATAAACCTTGTTGAAAGAGCAACTGAAAATTATGCTATGTTTGAGGAGTCATGGCTCACTGTGTGAGATGAATCTGAATACAAATTTTAGACACAATGGAATTGTATATGTGTGGATTAAGAATCTCAAATTTCATGATCATTGAACTTAAGGTGGATTTTTTATTGAATTTCAAAGTGAACTAGGTTCAGCCTAGTGCAAATCGACTAGTCTGTGAAGATGGAAAATTCTGGAATTATTCGTTAAGAATTTAGGAAATTAACCAACTAGAGATTTATAGCAGGGAGTCATAGCTTTATAACCCATCTAGAAATTTGTAATTCAAGATTGTAGATTGAGAGTTATGATTTTCCAAAGACTATGGCAGATCCAGTCTAGTCGATGCCCTGTTTATTGAAAAATCAATTTCCCTCTGTTTGTGCACCTGTTGGAGCTTGGTGTTTTTTAGGACTTTAGTGATTGAATCTGAGAATGTGTTCAACTAAAAAGTTGAAGTAGACATTTCCACCTTTCTATAGAACCTGAAATCAAGTAATTCCAATGAATGAGCAAATTTTTATGATGTTGGAAAGGTACAGTGAGTGCATGAAGGAACGTACAAGCTGAGAGTGTATAAGGTTTTATGGTGTCAAGATGATCGAATTTGAGGAAATAGTTAAATGGAGAGTTGTAGACTAGGATCTTATTTTTCTAGAATGAGTAGTATCAAATAATTCCGACTTGTAAGCTGGAAGTTATGGACGTTGCAAGTTTAGCAACCTGTTGTTTAGATCAACTTCAAGCTTAAGTTAACTGGGAGACTTGAGTTCTTTAAAGAATTTGAGGGAGATGTCAACTAGGGGATTGCGATAGAGTCTCCTACCCTTCTTGAAAACCTGATTTTATTGGATTCTGATGAGTATAGCTTGGGGCATAGCTACTGTTATTTCTTGAACTACTTTTATTGGATGATTAATGAGGAATCCTCTGCATACCGTAGTATGGTAATCATGAGCTATTAAGTTTCAAAAGATATTTTTTTGCATTACATCTGGAACTTAGATAAGTTCCTGTGCTTAGTACTCATGATGGATATTAGTAAGTTGGGTTATAGCTCTGGTCGGGTTGTGATTGATGCCTCAATGCCTGAGTCTGTCAATGTTCAGAAGTTTGTTATTATGTATGTGCTTACCTTCATTTGAATTATATTGCATCCTTGTGGCACCGTTAAACTACTCACTGAGGTCACGGGTCGGGATTATTTGGTCGCTAACCTGTGAAGGTATTAGGAATTAGTGGATGTGAATCCCGTGATGATTGTTATTCTGACATACCAGTCAGACTCGACATTGATTGTTCAACACCGTGTATGATTTGAGTAACGGCATGTTTTCACTAAACAACATTGATTAGGTTTTGCTTATTTTTGTTTCGCTTGAAGACCGAATTGGTGTTAGGGGTGATTCCCTATAATCCGATTCGTTCTGAGAGTTGGCACTAGGTGGTGATGACCATGGGATTGTCTCTTCCTGTCATTAGGAATACGTGCTATGGTGCATATCTTGTACTGTTGAATCCTGAAGTACTGCAAGAACAGGATGTCGATTTTCTAGAGGATAGGGAGTTTTAGACCTTCGAAGCCGTTATGTTCTATGTGGTGGACACGAACGGATCATATTGGATCTTCTACATAATGGATACGCTATAGTATATTTGTAGGTTTGTCACGACTTTTGAGTGGGGTCCGGACGCCGGGCACTAGTGGCAAACCGAGACACCACTAAGTGACTGAAGAATGGATGAGACCGATTAATCTGCAACCTCCTCAGCCACGCTCTACTATAGGAAACAGGAAGTGTACAATAATAGAATGCATTGCATGGCGAGGGTTCGAATCCCTGAAACTGGAGAAACGGCTTGATCTGTGGCACATGTAGTATGTGATGCATGTGTGTAACATTAGATTGAGTGCATCTGTTCTATACTCTGTGTTTATTAGACTTCAAGTCATAGCATATACAAACACTAGGAAATCAGGATACACGTTTCTTTTCCATTCAAGATGAATTGTGGGTGTAATAGTTGGAGATCGATGTTTTCTTATCAGCATTGCGTCAGTAGAATTACTGACGTGCCCACTTAATTAGGTACCGGATACCAGGTCGTGAGGGCAGGAGAGCCAGGCCAGCAAGGCACCCAAGTGGGGTGGTAGTGTACATGCCTATTATTCAAGCGGGTACAGAAATATCAGAGTCGCGCAGCAGAAGGCTCAAACCGAAGGGTAAGTCCCAGGGAGACAGATAAACCACTCATCTAGATTTCGGTAGTGACCAATCGATTATCGATCTTGAAGACAGCAAATAGCTTCGCAAGAAGAGTTTTGAATATTTTGTAATCAGTTGTAATAAGTTTATGTAATTTGTATTTCTTGTTCAAGAATAAGATAAGGGTTGTAATTATTGATGTAATGATTCTATTTGGCAATAAAGGTTTTTAATTTTTGTGTTATTTACTATGTTGAAATACATTTAAAGGAAAAGATTCTGGTGATATCACGGATATCTGGTAACGGGGATCCGGGGCGTTACAGGAAACTTGCTGATGTGGGGTCGAGCTCGGCGAGGGGGACTCGTCGATGTGGAGACGAGCTCGGCCAGGGGGACTCATCGATGTGGAAATGGTGCTCGGCGATGGTGATGGTGGAGGAGCTCGACAAAGGTGATAGAGGTGGAGCTCGACGGAGGTGACGGAGATGGAGCTCAGCGAAGGTGATGGTGGCGTAGCTCAATGAAGGTGATGGAGGTGGAGCTCGACGAAGGTGACGGAGATGGAGCTCGGCAAAGGCGATGGTGGAGGAGCTCAGCGAGAGGGGTAGCTCAGCAACAGAGTATTGGAGCTTTGGGGCTGGTGAGTTCGTCGAGGGTTGAGTCGGCGAGGTTGAGCTCGATAGGATAGGAGCTCAGCTTCTTTGGAGATGGGGCTCGGCGATAGAGTCCTCGAGCTTGGAAAAGGAGTTCTCGAACTCGGAGGCATTGAGGGTTGAGCTCAGCGAGGCTGAGCTCGATGGGAAGAGGAGCTCGAATCAATTTGGTCAACCTTTCTCAGGGTTTTTGGAGCCCAACATCATGGACTTGGAGCTTGGCAGCGATGGAAGGGAGCTCTGCGAAGCCAGGGGCAGTGAGCTTTGGAGGTGAGAATGCAGCCCGGCAGTGCTCGAATGGGGGAGAACAAGTTTCACCTTCTTTGGAGGAGCGATCTTGCTTCTCTGAGTTGGGAATTTTGCAGTAGAGTTGGATTTCCATGGGATCTTCGGGTTCGGGTTTTGGAAGAAGGTGGTTCTGAAGAGGGTTTTCGAAGGAGAGGGTTTGGTCCAAAATGGGTGCAAACCCGACCCGTTATCCCATTCAAAAAAATTTGTGTGGAAATCTGTGGCCACTGATGACGATCGAACTCGAAAATCAAAGAGATCGATTGGTCGAGAGCGACACATGTGTCCTTTGACCGTTGACCGTTGACCGAAATTTTCTTCTCCTTTTGACGTCGGTGACAAGAATTGGCACGCCCCGCTTCTCAAAAATATGGAATACGAGTACATGACATTGGCCCAATGAATGACTAACGTCATCCATAAACTGTTTATCCGATCAACTCAACAATATAACCAATACAGAACAATTGCGCAGGCAATAATAATAATCTCATGAACAATAATACTTGAAATGAAACAATAGAAAATATCCAAGTACAATAATAATCCAATATCTAGAAACAAATAATAAAATCTGGGACATAAGCCCAATACAATAATAAATCCGAATACAATTATAAATCTCAAACTCAATAGCAATATGTCTTAATACAATAGTTCAATGAAATAACATTTAATTATAAAGCAATAGTCCTTTAAAAAGTTTGTTCTCCAATCCCAACAGGCAATTCTCCTTCATTACCTGTGAACACTTGATCTAAAAAGAGTAGAAATTTTTTTCCTTAGAGCAAGCCATGGAAAGCAAGTAGAGAAAGCAAGGAACAATGGAATAACGGTACAATAATGAATTCAATGGATCAATAGGAATCAATAACATAGGACAATAATCAATAATCAATATCATGGTAATCGATGTAATTGGTATAAACAATGATTCAATATTCGATAACAATAACCAATGATCAATAACAATAACACTTGACCAACATTCGATATCAATAGAAATAATGATGAACAATATGCAGTGTCAATGTTGTGTGATTCCTAAGTCTATTAATCATTTTAATCCTAACTAATGTAGCACGTCATGCATCCCATTTATTTACCATATGGTTGCTACATACAAACAAGTTACGTTTAGACTTAGTGGTAGATTTTATCGATCATGTACTCGGCAAAAATAATTAATATTTAATAGTCACGATTCAATATTCAATGCACGATACGATAATTTGGTAACGATACAATACACGATAGATTAGATTACCATCGTAAGCCACAATCAACCGATAAAACAATAGCTGATAACAATATTTAGGGAAATACAGGCCCCTCCTCCGATTACAGTTACTATATTATCCACTACTAGAGTCAATCCTTAAACCCCGGCTTGTTAATTATTTTATCAACGCAACAATACATTATGCAATTTATTAGATGAACGATAGTAACAATAGGGAAACAATAGGATGATAACTTGAATAGGACACTTAGAATAATGAAAATAGGACACTAGGATCATGCAATGCAATATACATACTCTGATTCATGCAATAATACTATATAGGAATTATTAATCTATTAAAATCTGGAATATAAAATTCTGGACAGCAAGAGTGGTCTGTATAAAAATACAGTTTTCTGCTGTTTATGAAATCAAAAACTGAATCTGCCAGAAATTCTAGAAACTAGACTTCCACACGGTTCCAACGCATATTTAAAGTTCAAAATCTGACAACAGTAACTAGGTCAAACATACCATTCTTTACAGATTTCATGTTCAAGCAGAATCTCGATATCATGTTGTTATAATTTTAGAATCAGCAAAAAATCGATAATAAAATTCATTAAAAATACTTATTAGACTCTTGAACATGTTAACTAATGTTTTGGAAATTATCAGAGTAAAATTTTAACATATGATCAGTTTTTTAACAGTTAACATCAAATATACAAGAATCTGAAAAACTAGAAATAAAAACACTGCTGTAGTAAAATGGGCATAACTTTTGCTACACAACTCGGAATTCATACATTCAAGATGTTTTGGAAACTAGAAAGATAAGGCTACAATTTTTATTCAGAAAGTAATTTATTTTGAGATCATTTACTGGGTCTAAAATAGCAGACAACATACATCCAGCAAGCAACATACAGGGTTTTGGTGTGTTTTTCATGAAAATAAATTAATTAAACATGATGGGTATCGATTCTTTAGTCAAAAAATTATATAATCAGCATGATGGGTTCAATAAAAATATGAATAAAATTAGAATATACGCATACATCAATTTATCATCGACAAACATCAATCGATCAACCACATACAACCTAAAAATTCTCTCTACAATAATTTATTTGTGTGATAATTACATGAACAACCCTATTATTAATTCTATATGCACACATGAAAGATTTAATCTTGTTGTCAAAAGTGGCACGATGTCAAGTAAATGGGGTTAGCTCGTATAAACCCTCAATATACCCAACGAAAGAGATGAACAATGTATAATACGATAAATGAAGGGATCTACTTGCAAGAGTTTCAAAAAAACTTGAATTTGATACAATTAACAATTCAAGGATAATGACTTGCCTTTTAAACGGTGAAATTGAATACCAGGAATAACGGAATAAGAATCCCGAAGCAACGAACCCACTAACTAGCAAATTAGCACGTATATAATGCGTGCAAAAGAGAACCCAACAATTAACAGCAAAAGCAGCAAGGGAGACAGCAGCGGTAGTAAGGCCAAGGGCGGCAACAACGTCAGCCTGACGTCAGGGGTTCTGATGTCGAGCGGCGACGCGACAGGGGATGAGGGCGTCGCAGGTGGCAATGCTCGGGGATCTGGGCGACGGTTGCTCGACTGGAGTAGGGCGTCGACAGGGTGGATCGGCGGAATTGGGAGGGGGTTGCAACTGAGGAGGGCGGCTCGACGGGGGTTTCGATCTGGGGTGTTTGGTCGAAGGTGAAAGGAGGAGGGGTCGCCGGAGTTGGCCGGAGAGGAAGGTCGGGATTGGGGTGCTAGTTATAGATCGGGGAGAGAGAAACCAAGGAGGAGAGAGAAAGAGGAGAGAGGAAAGAGAAATTGATGGCTACAATTTGTATTTTTGTGTTTTAGGAATTGTATTAGGGTTGTATTTATAGAATACAAGTAGATTATTGGGTTAATGGGTTTAGGATCCAACAATAGTGAGTTTGGGTTAAGAACAAACAGCAATTGGATTTTAGGGTTCAATAAGAGATGAGTTTGAAGACAATAGGGTTCAAATAAAATATCTGCAATCCAATAAAATAAAATTCACAAGATAGATAGTCCCACAAAAAGAGAAAATAGTTCATGAACGAAAATTTAAATCCAAATAGATAAATAAATAATACAAATAAAAAGAATATACATTGGCTTGAAAATAAATTGGAATTCACCAAGAAAATTAGATTAAGTACGGAAATAAAATATTTCGATAAATGAACTTTAAATAGATAATCAAGAAATAACAATTAATAATCACAATCATAATAATTATAAAATTATATAATAAAATAGTATCCAGGCTTAGCAACTTTATTAAAATAATCCAATAATAATAATATATTTGATTTGGGCTCAAATATAATTAACCGATCAATATGAAATAGAAAGTAAGATTAAAATACACCGTTACTTGAAATAAATAAAATTTTCGATTAGAAAATACTTTAATAAAAGATACGAAACAAATTTAGCACAAAATAAATTTAAAAAATCAAATTATAGAAAATACACAGAAAATACTTATTGTCGGGAATGGGGGTTACAAGAATGCTCGGGGAGCGCTACCGAGGTCTAGAGGCATTTCGAGAGAGCGACACGTGGCAAGTTTGACCGTTGACGATTGACCAGTCAACGTCATTTCTCCATTAGCGGCGTCGGTGACAAGAGTGCTCGGCAATAGCTGTGTTGTAACTAGCTTCACCAAAGCTACAGAGGCCCGATCGGGGCGTTTGACCCCTCATTTCGAAGCTGACTCAAAGATTTATAGTTTCTCTTCAAAAGTCAGTTGAAGAATCATCCTTCTTCATGGTCAAAATAGGCCGCAATATATTTGCCTCCATGAAGTTTGAGAAGAGTTTTGCATGACTCTTGAGGAGATCCATTATTGGAGGTGAGTTTGAGGAGCAATTCTAGCGGAGATTTGAGCTCCAAACTCGTTTGGAAATAGGGCCACTCAGAAGATGAGCAGAGCAAAAGCATCACCATGCTCTAAGAGAGAGCCATTCGGGGGACGAGTTTGAGGAGGAACTCTAGGGGAGAGTTGTGCTCCGAACTTATTTGGAAGAAGGCTGCTCGGGAGGCGAGCGGGACAAAGAGCATCACCGGGCTCTAAGAGAGAGCCGTTCGGAAGACGAATTCGAGGAGCATCTCTAGGGGGAGATTTGAGCTTCGAACTCGTTGGGAAGAAGGCTCCTCAAGAGGTGAGTGTGAGGAGCAACTCTAGGGAAGAGTTGAGCTCTAGATTCAGTATGTTCGAGTAAAAATTTGGGAGATAGCCCAGGAAAAGAGCTGGTCTTCGAACTTGCTTGTTGCAAAATTTAACCAGTATTAGGAGTAGTGTGAATGGTTATTTTAAGCCCCGAAATTGCATACTTGCAGACTGTGAGGGCAATTTCGAACCATGACTGTGAACTTCGAACTAGCTGTTTTGGAGTTAGCAACAAGTTGTAGGAGCATTTCCGAATGATCAGCTTCTCCGCACTTGCTTATTGGCAAGTAGCTAAAGCGATGTCGAACCAAGTTTTGGACTTCATACTGGTTGTTTAGGGGTTTCAAAGAGTTGTAGGAGCAATTCCGAATGGTGAGCTGCTTGGCACTTGCTTGTTTACAAGCGGCTAAAATGACTTTGAACCAAGTGTTGGACTCCAAACTCGCCTTTTGAGCCTAGTAAGTTGTGGGAGCAGCCCTGTGGGACAAGCTGGACTCTGAACTTATCGTTAACGAGTCGTAAACGTGACTCAGAGAGAGAGACATGAGGCCAATGCAATAATTTTCAAAAAAAAAAAAAAAGCTAAGTTTTATTGAAACAAACTAAGTGGTCGCTTCAATGGTGCGAGCCTTTATTACATGATTTTGCCATATCACTAGTGGTGGCCTTTTTGAAAACTGAAAACCTATTTCTACAAGAGGGTGTTAGGTACCCTCGTGGTGCTTCATTTGACGCCAAGTATTCCAAGACCGCCTTCCCCGAAGAGGGGGATCTCCTCGAGTTCATTATCTAGTTCGGGAATGACTTGACTATTCTGTTATGGGAGCTCTAATGCTTGAAGTGGGAGGACCGAGCCCCCCATTGTGGCTGTGTAGTACCACTGAGATGTCTCTTGGTTTCCTTTGACCTCTCCTACTTCTGTAGAGGTCGAAAATTTCATTTTCATGTGAAAGGCTACGGGTACGGCATGAAGTACTGCTAGGCCTGGTCGGCCCAGGATAGCATTGTAAGCGGCCTTCACATCGACGACCATGAAGTCCATTGCCTCCTTCCGGGTAGTCGGGGTTTTTTCTGCGATCACATCAAGAGTGACTATTCCTTCGATTGGGACCAAAACTCCAATGAACCCGTAGAGTGTGTATCTGGCAGGCTTGAGACGATCTCGAGAAAGTTTGAGGCCTTGGAAGGCTTCCAAGAAGAGAATATTGACGGAACTGCCATTATCAACTAGGATTCGGCACACCTCGTGGTTGGTCATGTGGAGACTAATAACGAGTGCGTCACAAAGGGGCGTTCAGATGCCTTCCAGGTCTTTGTCTAATAATGTCACTGAGACCCCAGGGTTCTTGGCCGGGGGAAGTTCTGGACCGAACTCACCTCTCGGATGAAGGCCGTTCGGGAGGAGTTTGATTCACCCCTCATTGGACCTCCATAGATATGGTGAAGGATGGCCCCAGGTTCGGAGTCTTGGAACTCGGCAGGCCTTTTGGTTCGCTTGTTGGCTCCTTGGGGTGGAGGATCGGCCTAGTCCTTTCTAACGAACCTGGCCAGGCATCCTCGCTGTATGAGTTCTTCGAACTCCTCCTTGAGAGCCCGACAATCATCCGTGTCGTAGCAGTGGTCCCTATGAAAGCGGCACCACTTTCCTCTGTTCCTTTTCTTGCCAAGGGTATTCATTCTAGGGGAGCACGGAGTAACCCTTCCCTATCCACCTCCATAAGAACTGCAGATAAACTAGCATTAAGGGGGTGTACTTCTTAAAACGAGGAGCTGGGCGGCGCTGACCATTGTCATCTTTCTATAATTTTTGAGACCCTTCTTCGCTTGTATTCTTCCGTTTATTCCAGGACGATGACTCCTCTCGAATGGGGGGCTGAGAGCCTCTTCCACTCGGATGTACTTCTCACTCCTAAGTAGGAGTTCTGAGAAGTCCCGAAGAGGCTTCTTGGCAAGGGATGCCTTGATGTCGGCGTTATTGACGTTGTGCCTGAATGCTGCAGAGGCTACTGATTGGTTAAGGGAGGCAATAGACCGGACTTCGGCAGTAAAGCGACGAACACAATCTCTTAGGCATTCACTCTTTCTTTGGCTGAGGACAAGCAAAGCTGCACTTGTTTTCTCGGCTGGGCGACTGTTAATGAAGTGGATGAGGAAGAGCTCCTCAAACTGATCAAATAAGAAGATGGAGGCTGGGGATAGACGGGAGTACCACTCTCGCGCTGGTCCCGTCAACGTTGTTGTTAAGGCCTTGCAGAGGAGTGCATTCGAGGCTTGATGAACCATCATGAGAGTTTTAAAATTCTCGATATGATCGGCCGGGTCTGACTTTCCATTGTAGGATTGAACGCGTGGCGGCCTAAAGGTTTCGGCGACCGGAGCTTCCATGATTGCTCTGGAAAATGGGGGTCTGCTTGGGCGGAACTTATTGGTCCGTTGTTCTTCTTCGGGATTGCTCTTGTTGAGGCGCCTCTCCATCTTGTGGAGACGTGTAATACCCTGATTTTTCAATTAATGAAAAATTATTTATTTTGCACGTAGTGTGCACGTGCAATATTTTGGGTTGAATTATTTTTACTATGATGTGTATAATTATTTAAATATTTGTTCTCAAATTATTTTGTACAAAAAGCCTTTCTTTAAAGCCTTATTTTGATTTAATTAAAAAGGCCTTTTCTTAAAAGTCCAAATGTATTTTATTTTATTTATTTTTATAAACTATTTTGGCCCAAAAAGAAAGCCCATGAATTAATCTCTTTTAATTAAACTTGTCATGTAGAAGACTTTTTTTTAACCAATTTATTTTTATACAAATTTAAAATGTACAAATTTTTGGCCTAGTTGCATGCACGTGCACTACACGTACACGTGCAATGCACACTCTCTATTGGTGGCCGGTTGGCACATTTCTTTGGAGGGAATTTTGATTTTTTTGGCATGGTGATCATGGAGGTAGTTTCTTAGTTGTGGGTAGTTTTTCTAACTCCTACCTTAATCTAGACCCTTCATTCTACAACCACCAAAGCAATCTTAGCCCTCCATTTCACTTATCTTTTAGTATAAATACCCCCCTCTCATGGCTAATTTTCATATGCAAATTATATTTCCAAGCTATAGTATTATTGTAGTAATAGTGTGAGTTATAAAAGATAGAGAGTTTGTGTGGGTTTGCTTGCTTGGAGTGGCCGGCTATCACAAAGAAGAAGCATTCGGCTTTGGCTAGGAGGCTTGGTGTGGAGCTTGTGCGCGCTTTGTCTAGGAGGAGGTGCTTTCATCTACAAGGACTTGGTTGCTTTTTGTATTTTCTCTCCATTCAAGGTGGGTAAAACTTTCATATTTCTAATGTAGGAATCTATGCTAGTCTTAATTATCAACACTATGCATGAAAAATACTAATAAGAACACACTTAAATTGAAAAGTTAGTGTATGAATGGATTGAAATGATGTGATTAACTTGTGTGTGAAATTCTAGCATGAAATTTAATTGTATATAGAATTCTCCATGATTATTAATTTGAATGAATGATGGTGGAATATTGCTAGCATGATGTATGAAAATCCCCAATTAGATCGCTTGTAAATTGTATGATTGAAACATGAAATTGATTAAGAAAAGAGTACACTTTGATTTGAAAAGAATTATTTTTCTTGAATGATTGAGTTGCAATTATACTAATTAATGAGTAATAGTATACTTTGTGACGTAGATGAACTAATAAAATTATTTTGTTGTCATTAAAGAAGAATCACTCAAAAATTTGTAGTTTTGAGTTTTACCTATTCATGTGCTAAATAAACTTTGATGTTGATATGGGTATGGACAAATCCAAAAATGTATGTATTTGTGAATAAAGATTAACAACAGGGAATTATCATAAGAGAATTGTGAAAAAAAAAAGGGATTAGAAGACTAATTGATTATTCAATGTCGAAAATAAAAGATTTGGTAGTCTTAATGAACAATTTATTAAATTGTGTGGAAAAAATTATGTTTTTAGTACAAAAAATTATTTTCTACTTACTGTTATGAAGATCAGGTAAAGGAGATTAAATCTGGAATTTTTCAGTAGTTTGTATAAAGGCAATATGAACCAAAATTGACTTGAACATCGAGTTGTTTTAACAACTGTAGTAAAATGAAACATATGGATTTTAACTTGGGACTGTGACAACCTGAGCTACTAGCTCAGGCGGTCACTTACTGCGGTTGGCTTCCCTGGGTCGATCGGTTCGAACCCTGTGTTCACAACTTTTTTTTCACCATTGAGAATGTATATGTAGCTGTCGACCGAAAGCATATACACCTAATTTGCCCCTTTCATACCGCTAGCACAGTTCGGCCATGTGGCGGGTGCTCTTGGCTCTCTTTCCGCCGTGCCTGGGTTCGATTCCTCCCATCGGCACTTATAAAAAATATTTTTTTTTGGGAGTTGTAGGTGTCCAAAAAATGTGGAAAAAAATATGGTAATTCTCATAAAAATGCAAGGAATTTTATAAGATTGAGTTGGGTATTATTTGAATAAAATACAATGTGGTTTGTGAACAAAAGGCACAATTAGAACTATGGTTCTAAGATACACACTTATGAAAGTATAGTTTATAAAGATAAATTGAAATGGATTTATTAGAAAGTAATTGGCAAATAGAACCTTGTTGTGTGACATGATATTATTAATTCTCACTTGAGAATATTGTGCAAAATATGAAGTATGAATGTTTATTAGTAATATGAATTTCAAATGTGAAATTATGAAGTGCATGAGTTCATGTATGATTATGGAATTAGAAATCATGTTGATGAAAGAAAAAGAAATTTGTTGGCTATGAATATGAATTTTATGAGTTGTAAGTACTCAAGTTGAAGATTGTGAAATGAAAATTGAAATAGAGTAGCTAAGTCTCCCCGGCATTGAGAAATGAAATGAATTGAAATGAAATTAGACCAAGGTTGGCCAAGTTGAAATAAATGAATAAGTCCGGTTGATGGAGAGGCTAACTCTAGAGATTATTTTTGTTCATGATTTTTAATAAAACTAAGGACTAGTACATAGTGAAGAGGTGATGAAAGTAGAAGAAAAACACGGGTATGGGGGCCAACGGATTTGCGGCGAGAGGGTATTCACAGGTCCTTCACAATGCGTCGTGACATGGCGTGGATACTGCTCCCGAGTACCGTCCCGGTGGCGACACTCGTGGGATGTTCGAGTGGCTATGGGTGGTGCCATTGTTCCATGGCGGAGGCTGAATTGTCCATAGGTTGCCTGCTCGATGCGTCGTGACAGTGCGTGGGATTCCCCTCCAGGCTGCCTGGACATGGGCTCATAGATCATAGGACATCTAAGACACTACCGTAATTACAGTAGTAGATTAAGTCATAACGGGGGATTGAACCCTAGAAAGATGAAGAACGAATAAGGGCTTGCCCTCGGACCTATGTAGTATGGGATGCATAGAATCCGAACAAGTGCGGATTAGTGTCATGTAATATAAATAAATGCATTAAGGGCTAAGTGCACAATCACAACACGACATCAATAGGGTAGTCCCTTTAGTTTGAATGTGACAAGTTTGTGTTTGCCAAATATGAAAAGTTAAGTTATACTATTTCCGGCATAGAGAGGATGGCCGTGTATAATGTTCGTCGGTTGAATAAACTGACGTACCCACAGTCTGATATGCAGGTAAATGTTATGCTAAAGATTAAAGATGATTGGATGCTTAAAGATTATATCAAGATGTTGTACTTGTATTAAATTGTTGTATTTTACTTCCGCTGTGCAAAAGAAAGATGTAATTTGATGTAATCTCTGATGTATGATGAAAAGTTTTAATTTCCCTGTAAAATTGTACTAAAGAAAGTGAAAAGATCCTGTAGAACATCTCGAATTCAGTGTATTTGGGATTCGGGGCGTTACAGAGTGGTATCAGAGCCAGGTTTTCTACACTTTCACACTTGTACAAATTTATAGGGAACGACACCCTAGATGTGGACATTAGAGTGTGTGTTTGAGTCTAGAGATTTAAATATAAGTGACTTACATTTGTGTTGCTCTAAGATTTATGCTTCTTCCTCTCTATTTCTAAGATGGCTGATCACTTCGACCCTGCTGGAGGCGACGACTGGCATATCATTGAGGAAGAGTACCATCCTGGACAGGCTAATTCTGAGGACGAGTACTACCCTGGGCAAGCTGATTCTGACGGTGAAGAATGGCCTGAATCCCGAGAGATCACCCCACCTCCGGATTCATCTGACGATTCTTCTTCTGACGAAGAAGAAGTACCAGTTCCAAGTGGTCTTGTGACTTCTCTTCAGAGGCAAGTGGAAACCCTGAAGGAGAGAGTTGGATTGTTGGAGGCTCAGCTAGAGAAGCAGAAGGCCGACTATTATGTTCTTAGCCATCGGATTTGGGAGCTTGAGAAGAAAAAGAACCTAACTGATGTGCTGAAGGATGAGGTTGATGAACTGCGGGAAGAACTTCGAGCAGCGAAGAGGACCCGTAGGAGTTAGAGTGTTGTAGCTTCTGTTTCTTTCATTCTGATGTCAAAAATATTTTTAAATTCGAATGTATAAACTTTGGAATTCAATGAAATGCAAGTTGGTTTAAATTCTTGTCTTATACTTCGAATTTAACGGATCTTTTGCATCAGAATATGTCGAGAAGAGGAGCTAGGAATGGGGAAGGGTTGGATCTGGAGACTGAACTTGCAAGGGTCTACCAGACGCTTAATGCAGTGGCTCAGAACCAAGGTCGAGGGCTGGCGAATCCAGTGCCCGAGGCGATTAAGCTAGTGGAATCATTCAAGAGAATGAAACCACCGGTATTCGAGGGAAAGTCAGACCCACATGCGGCTGACAACTGGATACGGCAAGTGGAGACGATCTTTGAGGTATTGGAGACACCGGAGGGTAGCAAGGTCAAGTTGGCGACTTTGCAGCTGGAGAAGGATGCAGCGGTTTGGTGGCAATCCATGAAGAGGACCATGGGAGGTCTGTTGTTTGGCTGGGAGGAATTTCTGGAAGAATTCCGCAGTCATTATTTCCCCTCCGACGTCCAGGAGAAGAAGGCGATGGAGTTTCTGTCGCTTCAGCAAGGCAGCATGTCGGTGAGAGCATATGAGACCAAGTTTACTCAACTCTCCAGGTATGCTCCAGAACTGGTGATGGATGAGGCCAAGAAAGCTCGCAAGTTCGAGCATGGTCTGAGGCCTAGCTTGAGATCTCGTATGATACCTCTTGGTATCAGGCGATTCGATAAGCTGGTCAAGAGGGCGGCAGCGACGGAGGCGGATATGGAGCAGTTCCATGTTGTTCAGAACCGGAGGAACAACTGGCAGTCTGGTAAGAGGCCTGCACATTCTGGGAGTTTCAGGGGGCAACCATCTGCACAGAGGTTCAAACCGACAGGGGCGAACGCTGTTAGTGTGGCTGGAGGACCTGGAAACAATGTGGTGAGACCTCCTGCGGTGACTTGCTTCAACTGTGGTGAAGCGGGACATTACCGATCTCAATGTCCCAAACTACAGAGTGGAAACAGCAGCGCACCAATGCAGCAGGCTGGGAAGAGGCCGTACCAATCAGGGCGAGTATTTGCCTTGGCAGAAGCTGATGCTGAGGAGGCAGATCAGGTCATCTCTGATGCGAGGGCTGGTGTTTCGAGTTTTGTCATTTCTTTTCCCGTGTTTAGTGAGACTGTTATGTAATGGTGTGTATTATGTAACAGGCGAACTATATCTTAATGGAATGAAAGCTGTCGTATTGTTTGATACTGGATCCTCTCATACATTTGTGTCTCCAAAGTTTGCTAAAGTGTTGGGAGTTGAACCGAAGATTTTTCCAGGCAAGATCTTAGCAGTAGCTACTCTGTCAGGGGAAACTTTAACCACTGATCGGTATTATGCTGATTGCGAGATTGTGATTGGGGATAGAATCTTTGGCATTGATCTGATCGAGCTGACTATCTTGGGAGTCGATGTTATCATTGGCATTGATTGGATGTTGGTGTACAGTGCAAGCATCAAGTGTAAGACCAAGACGGTGACAGTGAAGGCTCCAGGTGGACCTGAAGTCACGTTCCAAGGGAAGCGGAAATGTTCTAAGCTGGTGGCAACTATCCGCAAGGAACAGACTCCTGTGGAAGTGCAAGGAATTCCTGTGGTTCGGGACTATCCGACTGTGTTCTTGGAAGATTTTCCTGGGTTACCCCCGCATCGTGATGTAGAGTTCAGCATCACTGTTCAACCGGGAAGTGCACCCATTTCTAAGGCACCGTATAGGATGGCTCCAGTGGAACAGGATGAGGTGAAACGGCAGATTGAGGAACTGTTGGGAAAAGGCTTTATTCAACCTAGTGCGTCACCTTGGGGAGCACCAGTGCTTTTGGTAAAGAAGAAGGATGGATCGATGAGGATGTGTATCGATTACCGGGAGCTGAATAAGGTCACTGTTCAGAATAAGTATCCGATTCCTCGAATTGATGATTTGTTCGATCGTCTACAAGGAGCAGCTGTATTCTCCAAAATAGATCTTCGATCAGGATATCACCAAGTTCGAGTGAAGGCTGAAGATGTGCACAAAACTGCATTTAGAACTCGGCATGGGCATTACGAATTCTTTGTTATGCCATTCGGAGTGACGAATGCACCCGCAATCTTCATGGACTTGATGAACAGAGTTCTGAGGCCGTTTATTGATTCTTTCGTCGTGGTGTTCATCGACGATATTCTCATGTACTCCAAGTCTGAAGAGGAGCACACCGAGCATCTGGCAGCAGTTTTGCAGAAGTTGGAAGAGCAGAAGTTGTACGCCAAGTTATCCAAGTGTGATTTCTGGAAATCTGAAGTGGCATTCCTAGGTCACATCCTTTCTAAGGAGGGAGTGGCAACTGACCCTCAGAAGATAGAGGCAGTGAGAGATTGGGCTAGGCCTACTACAGTGAAGGAAGTCAGAAGTTTTCTTGGGATGACTGGATACTACAGGAGATTCATTCAAGGTTATGCTCAGATAGCTGTACCGCTTACTGGACTGACCAAGAAGAATGTGAGCTTCAAGTGGACCGAGCAATGTGAGGCGAGTTTTCAGGAGTTGAAAGATAGACTGACTACTGCACCTATTTTGGCTTTGCCTAGAGCTGGTGTTGAGTATGATGTTTATAGCGATGCTTCACATCGGGGGCTTGGTTGTGTCTTAATGCAAGAGGGAAGAGTAATCGCTTATGGGTCTAGGCAACTACGACCGCATGAGAAAAATTACCCGACTCATGATCTGGAGTTGGCTGCGATTATCTTTGCTCTGAAGCAATGGAGGCACTACGTGTACGGTGAGAAGTTGAACATGTACACGGACCACAAGAGCTTGAAGTATATATATCAGCAGAGGGATCTCAATCTGAGGCAGCGGAGATGGTTGGAAGTGCTCGAGGATATGCGACCTGAGATCAAGTATCATCCTGGGAAGGCTAATGTTGTGGCTGATGCACTTAGTCGCAAGAGCAGTTTGGCCAGTTTGATTACAACTCAGAGGCATCTGATTAAGGAGTTGGATCGAGCAGGTATTGAAGTTGTCTTGCAAGAATTGGGAGCATCTTTGGCTCAGTTGAGGCTTCAGCCTACTCTGAATACAAGGATCATTGCAAGTCAGGAAATTGATGCTGATATCTTGGAGATGAAGGAGCAGGTTGGTGCTGGCAGGTTGCCCGGATTTCAAATTAGGGATGGAGTGCTGTGGTTCGGAGATAGGCTGTGTGTTCCAAATCAGGCGGACCTGAAAGAGAGTATTCTTCAGGAGGCACATGCTACTCTTTTGTCGGTACATCCTGGGAGTACTAAGATGTACAAAGACATCAAACAGCATTTCTGGTGGTCAGGTTTGAAGCGGGATGTGGCTGAATTTGTCGCGAAGTGTGAGGTTTGCCAGCAAGTCAAAGCCGAAAATCAGAGACCCGGAGGTCTATTACAGCCGTTACCTATTCCGGAATGGAAGTGGGATAACATCAGTATGGATTTCATTACGGGATTGCCTAAGAGTTCTAAAGGCAATGATGCGATTTGGATCATAGTCGACCGACTAACCAAGTCCGCTCACTTTTTGGCGATGAAACTCACTGCTTCGATGGACAAGTTGGCTGAGATGTATGTTGGTGAGATTGTCCGACTTCATGGCGTTCCGTCAACCATTGTGTCTGATCGAGATGCGCGGTTTACTTCGCATTTCTGGAGGAGTCTTCAGACAGCTTTGGGTACCAAGACAGATTTCAGCACTGCTTTTCATCCGCAAACCGATAGGCAGACCGAGAGAGTCAACCGTATTCTTGAGGATATGCTTCGGTGTTGTATACTAGACTTCGGAGGCAGTTGGGAAAGGCATTTACCTTTGGTGGAGTTTGCCTACAACAACAGTTTTCAGGCTAGCATTGGGATGGCGCCGTACGAAGCATTGTATGGCAGGAAGTGCAGGACTCCTGTTTGTTGGTATGAAGTAGGGGAGCGTCAGTTGTTTGGTCCTGAGCTTGTACAGCAAACTTCTGAGAAGATTGATCTGATCAGGAAAAGGTTGGTGGAAGCTCAGAGCAGGCAGAAAAGCTATGCAGACAACCGGAGAAGGGACCTTGAGTTTGAGGTTGGTGACTTCGTCTTTCTGAAGGTATCGCCCAGTAAAGGTGTGGTTCGGTTTGGCAAAGGCGGGAAGTTAGCCCCGAGGTTTATAGGCCCGTATAAGATATTGAAAAGGATCGGGAAAACTGCTTACCGGCTTGAATTACCGGAAGAGTTGTCTCAGGTGCACAATGTCTTTCATGTGTCTATGCTGAGAGGTTATATTCCAGACCCGAGTCATCATTTGCCTGAAGTGCCGGAAGGTTTGCAGTTAGACCTGAATTACATCGAGTCTCCTGTTGAGATTGTTGATCGTCGAGAGAAAGTCTTGAGGAATAAGACGATACCGATGGTCAAGGTAGTCTGGAGAAACCACTTGGTTAAAGAGGCTACTTGGGAATCTGAGGAGAGGATGTTGAAGGACTATCCTGAGCTTTTTGCTTGATTGTATTTTTGTATCTTTTGTTCTTGTTGTGTGTGTTGTATTTTGTTTGTTTTTCTCGCTCTTGATTGTAGTTCCGGGGACGGAACTATTCTAAGGAGGGAGTGCTGTAATACCCTGATTTTTCAATTAATGAAAAATTATTTATTTTGCACGTAGTGTGCACGTGCAATATTTTGGGTTGAATTATTTTTACTATGATGTGTATAATTATTTAAATATTTGTTCTCAAATTATTTTGTACAAAAAGCCTTTCTTTAAAGCCTTATTTTGATTTAATTAAAAAGGCCTTTTCTTAAAAGTCCAAATGTATTTTATTTTATTTATTTTTATAAACTATTTTGGCCCAAAAAGAAAGCCCATGAATTAATCTCTTTTAATTAAACTTGTCATGTAGAAGACTTTTTTTTAACCAATTTATTTTTATACAAATTTAAAATGTACAAATTTTTGGCCTAGTTGCATGCACGTGTACTACACGTACACGTGCAATGCACACTCTCTATTGGTGGCCGGTTGGCACATTTCTTTGGAGGGAATTTTGATTTTTTTGGCATGGTGATCATGGAGGTAGTTTCTTAGTTGTGGGTAGTTTTTCTAACTCCTACCTTAATCTAGACCCTTCATTCTACAACCACCAAAGCAATCTTAGCCCTCCATTTCACTTATCTTTTAGTATAAATACCCCCCTCTCATGGCTAATTTTCATATGCAAATTATATTTCCAAGCTATAGTATTATTGTAGTAATAGTGTGAGTTATAAAAGATAGAGAGTTTGTGTGGGTTTGCTTGCTTGGAGTGGCCGGCTATCACAAAGAAGAAGCATTCGGCTTTGGCTAGGAGGCTTGGTGTGGAGCTTGTGCGCGCTTTGTCTAGGAGGAGGTGCTTTCATCTACAAGGACTTGGTTGCTTTTTGTATTTTCTCTCCATTCAAGGTGGGTAAAACTTTCATATTTCTAATGTAGGAATCTATGCTAGTCTTAATTATCAACACTATGCATGAAAAATACTAATAAGAACACACTTAAATTGAAAAGTTAGTGTATGAATGGATTGAAATGATGTGATTAACTTGTGTGTGAAATTCTAGCATGAAATTTAATTGTATATAGAATTCTCCATGATTATTAATTTGAATGAATGATGGTGGAATATTGCTAGCATGATGTATGAAAATCCCCAATTAGATCGCTTGTAAATTGTATGATTGAAACATGAAATTGATTAAGAAAAGAGTACACTTTGATTTGAAAAGAATTATTTTTCTTGAATGATTGAGTTGCAATTATACTAATTAATGAGTAATAGTATACTTTGTGACGTAGATGAACTAATAAAATTATTTTGTTGTCATTAAAGAAGAATCACTCAAAAATTTGTAGTTTTGAGTTTTACCTATTCATGTGCTAAATAAACTTTGATGTTGATATGGGTATGGACAAATCCAAAAATGTATGTATTTGTGAATAAAGATTAACAACAGGGAATTATCATAAGAGAATTGTGAAAAAAAAAAGGGATTAGAAGACTAATTGATTATTCAATGTCGAAAATAAAAGATTTGGTAGTCTTAATGAACAATTTATTAAATTGTGTGGAAAAAATTATGTTTTTAGTACAAAAAATTATTTTCTACTTACTGTTATGAAGATCAGGTAAAGGAGATTAAATCTGGAATTTTTCAGTAGTTTGTATAAAGGCAATATGAACCAAAATTGACTTGAACATCGAGTTGTTTTAACAACTGTAGTAAAATGAAACATATGGATTTTAACTTGGGACTGTGACAACCTGAGCTACTAGCTCAGGCGGTCACTTACTGCGGTTGGCTTCCCTGGGTCGATCGGTTCGAACCCTGTGTTCACAACTTTTTTTTCACCATTGAGAATGTATATGTAGCTGTCGACCGAAAGCATATACACCTAATTTGCCCCTTTCATACCGCTAGCACAGTTCGGCCATGTGGCGGGTGCTCTTGGCTCTCTTTCCGCCGTGCCTGGGTTCGATTCCTCCCATCGGCACTTATAAAAAATATTTTTTTTTGGGAGTTGTAGGTGTCCAAAAAATGTGGAAAAAAATATGGTAATTCTCATAAAAATGCAAGGAATTTTATAAGATTGAGTTGGGTATTATTTGAATAAAATACAATGTGGTTTGTGAACAAAAGGCACAATTAGAACTATGGTTCTAAGATACACACTTATGAAAGTATAGTTTATAAAGATAAATTGAAATGGATTTATTAGAAAGTAATTGGCAAATAGAACCTTGTTGTGTGACATGATATTATTAATTCTCACTTGAGAATATTGTGCAAAATATGAAGTATGAATGTTTATTAGTAATATGAATTTCAAATGTGAAATTATGAAGTGCATGAGTTCATGTATGATTATGGAATTAGAAATCATGTTGATGAAAGAAAAAGAAATTTGTTGGCTATGAATATGAATTTTATGAGTTGTAAGTACTCAAGTTGAAGATTGTGAAATGAAAATTGAAATAGAGTAGCTAAGTCTCCCCGGCATTGAGAAATGAAATGAATTGAAATGAAATTAGACCAAGGTTGGCCAAGTTGAAATAAATGAATAAGTCCGGTTGATGGAGAGGCTAACTCTAGAGATTATTTTTGTTCATGATTTTTAATAAAACTAAGGACTAGTACATAGTGAAGAGGTGATGAAAGTAGAAGAAAAACACGGGTATGGGGGCCAACGGATTTGCGGCGAGAGGGTATTCACAGGTCCTTCACAATGCGTCGTGACATGGCGTGGATACTGCTCCCGAGTACCGTCCCGGTGGCGACACTCGTGGGATGTTCGAGTGGCTATGGGTGGTGCCATTGTTCCATGGCGGAGGCTGAATTGTCCATAGGTTGCCTGCTCGATGCGTCGTGACAGTGCGTGGGATTCCCCTCCAGGCTGCCTGGACATGGGCTCATAGATCATAGGACATCTAAGACACTACCGTAATTACAGTAGTAGATTAAGTCATAACGGGGGATTGAACCCTAGAAAGATGAAGAACGAATAAGGGCTTGCCCTCGGACCTATGTAGTATGGGATGCATAGAATCCGAACAAGTGCGGATTAGTGTCATGTAATATAAATAAATGCATTAAGGGCTAAGTGCACAATCACAACACGACATCAATAGGGTAGTCCCTTTAGTTTGAATGTGACAAGTTTGTGTTTGCCAAATATGAAAAGTTAAGTTATACTATTTCCGGCATAGAGAGGATGGCCGTGTATAATGTTCGTCGGTTGAATAAACTGACGTACCCACAGTCTGATATGCAGGTAAATGTTATGCTAAAGATTAAAGATGATTGGATGCTTAAAGATTATATCAAGATGTTGTACTTGTATTAAATTGTTGTATTTTACTTCCGCTGTGCAAAAGAAAGATGTAATTTGATGTAATCTCTGATGTATGATGAAAAGTTTTAATTTCCCTGTAAAATTGTACTAAAGAAAGTGAAAAGATCCTGTAGAACATCTCGAATTCAGTGTATTTGGGATTCGGGGCGTTACAGAGTGGTATCAGAGCCAGGTTTTCTACACTTTCACACTTGTACAAATTTATAGGGAACGACACCCTAGATGTGGACATTAGAGTGTGTGTTTGAGTCTAGAGATTTAAATATAAGTGACTTACATTTGTGTTGCTCTAAGATTTATGCTTCTTCCTCTCTATTTCTAAGATGGCTGATCACTTCGACCCTGCTGGAGGCGACGACTGGCATATCATTGAGGAAGAGTACCATCCTGGACAGGCTAATTCTGAGGACGAGTACTACCCTGGGCAAGCTGATTCTGACGGTGAAGAATGGCCTGAATCCCGAGAGATCACCCCACCTCCGGATTCATCTGACGATTCTTCTTCTGACGAAGAAGAAGTACCAGTTCCAAGTGGTCTTGTGACTTCTCTTCAGAGGCAAGTGGAAACCCTGAAGGAGAGAGTTGGATTGTTGGAGGCTCAGCTAGAGAAGCAGAAGGCCGACTATTATGTTCTTAGCCATCGGATTTGGGAGCTTGAGAAGAAAAAGAACCTAACTGATGTGCTGAAGGATGAGGTTGATGAACTGCGGGAAGAACTTCGAGCAGCGAAGAGGACCCGTAGGAGTTAGAGTGTTGTAGCTTCTGTTTCTTTCATTCTGATGTCAAAAATATTTTTAAATTCGAATGTATAAACTTTGGAATTCAATGAAATGCAAGTTGGTTTAAATTCTTGTCTTATACTTCGAATTTAACGGATCTTTTGCATCAGAATATGTCGAGAAGAGGAGCTAGGAATGGGGAAGGGTTGGATCTGGAGACTGAACTTGCAAGGGTCTACCAGACGCTTAATGCAGTGGCTCAGAACCAAGGTCGAGGGCTGGCGAATCCAGTGCCCGAGGCGATTAAGCTAGTGGAATCATTCAAGAGAATGAAACCACCGGTATTCGAGGGAAAGTCAGACCCACATGCGGCTGACAACTGGATACGGCAAGTGGAGACGATCTTTGAGGTATTGGAGACACCGGAGGGTAGCAAGGTCAAGTTGGCGACTTTGCAGCTGGAGAAGGATGCAGCGGTTTGGTGGCAATCCATGAAGAGGACCATGGGAGGTCTGTTGTTTGGCTGGGAGGAATTTCTGGAAGAATTCCGCAGTCATTATTTCCCCTCCGACGTCCAGGAGAAGAAGGCGATGGAGTTTCTGTCGCTTCAGCAAGGCAGCATGTCGGTGAGAGCATATGAGACCAAGTTTACTCAACTCTCCAGGTATGCTCCAGAACTGGTGATGGATGAGGCCAAGAAAGCTCGCAAGTTCGAGCATGGTCTGAGGCCTAGCTTGAGATCTCGTATGATACCTCTTGGTATCAGGCGATTCGATAAGCTGGTCAAGAGGGCGGCAGCGACGGAGGCGGATATGGAGCAGTTCCATGTTGTTCAGAACCGGAGGAACAACTGGCAGTCTGGTAAGAGGCCTGCACATTCTGGGAGTTTCAGGGGGCAACCATCTGCACAGAGGTTCAAACCGACAGGGGCGAACGCTGTTAGTGTGGCTGGAGGACCTGGAAACAATGTGGTGAGACCTCCTGCGGTGACTTGCTTCAACTGTGGTGAAGCGGGACATTACCGATCTCAATGTCCCAAACTACAGAGTGGAAACAGCAGCGCACCAATGCAGCAGGCTGGGAAGAGGCCGTACCAATCAGGGCGAGTATTTGCCTTGGCAGAAGCTGATGCTGAGGAGGCAGATCAGGTCATCTCTGATGCGAGGGCTGGTGTTTCGAGTTTTGTCATTTCTTTTCCCGTGTTTAGTGAGACTGTTATGTAATGGTGTGTATTATGTAACAGGCGAACTATATCTTAATGGAATGAAAGCTGTCGTATTGTTTGATACTGGATCCTCTCATACATTTGTGTCTCCAAAGTTTGCTAAAGTGTTGGGAGTTGAACCGAAGATTTTTCCAGGCAAGATCTTAGCAGTAGCTACTCCGTCAGGGGAAACTTTAACCACTGATCGGTATTATGCTGATTGCGAGATTGTGATTGGGGATAGAATCTTTGGCATTGATCTGATCGAGCTGACTATCTTGGGAGTCGATGTTATCATTGGCATTGATTGGATGTTGGTGTACAGTGCAAGCATCGAGTGTAAGACCAAGACGGTGACAGTGAAGGCTCCAGGTGGACCTGAAGTCACGTTCCAAGGGAAGCGGAAATGTTCTAAGCTGGTGGCAACTATCCGCAAGGAACAGACTCCTGTGGAAGTGCAAGGAATTCCTGTGGTTCGGGACTATCCGACTGTGTTCTTGGAAGATTTTCCTGGGTTACCCCCGCATCGTGATGTAGAGTTCAGCATCACTGTTCAACCGGGAAGTGCACCCATTTCTAAGGCACCGTATAGGATGGCTCCAGTGGAACAGGATGAGGTGAAACGGCAGATTGAGGAACTGTTGGGAAAAGGCTTTATTCAACCTAGTGCGTCACCTTGGGGAGCACCAGTGCTTTTGGTAAAGAAGAAGGATGGATCGATGAGGATGTGTATCGATTACCGGGAGCTGAATAAGGTCACTGTTCAGAATAAGTATCCGATTCCTCGAATTGATGATTTGTTCGATCGTCTACAAGGAGCAGCTATATTCTCCAAAATAGATCTTCGATCAGGATATCACCAAGTTCGAGTGAAGGCTGAAGATGTGCACAAAACTGCATTTAGAACTCGGCATGGGCATTACGAATTCTTTGTTATGCCATTCGGAGTGACGAATGCACCCGCAATCTTCATGGACTTGATGAACAGAGTTCTGAGGCCGTTTATTGATTCTTTCGTCGTGGTGTTCATCGACGATATTCTCATGTACTCCAAGTCTGAAGAGGAGCACACCGAGCATCTGGCAGCAGTTTTGCAGAAGTTGGAAGAGCAGAAGTTGTACGCCAAGTTATCCAAGTGTGATTTCTGGAAATCTGAAGTGGCATTCCTAGGTCACATCCTTTCTAAGGAGGGAGTGGCAACTGACCCTCAGAAGATAGAGGCAGTGAGAGATTGGGCTAGGCCTACTACAGTGAAGGAAGTCAGAAGTTTTCTTGGGATGACTGGATACTACAGGAGATTCATTCAAGGTTATGCTCAGATAGCTGTACCGCTTACTGGACTGACCAAGAAGAATGTGAGCTTCAAGTGGACCGAGCAATGTGAGGCGAGTTTTCAGGAGTTGAAAGATAGACTGACTACTGCACCTATTTTGGCTTTGCCTAGAGCTGGTGTTGAGTATGATGTTTATAGCGATGCTTCACATCGGGGGCTTGGTTGTGTCTTAATGCAAGAGGGAAGAGTAATCGCTTATGGGTCTAGGCAACTACGACCGCATGAGAAAAATTACCCGACTCATGATCTGGAGTTGGCTGCGATTATCTTTGCTCTGAAGCAATGGAGGCACTACGTGTACGGTGAGAAGTTGAACATGTACACGGACCACAAGAGCTTGAAGTATATATATCAGCAGAGGGATCTCAATCTGAGGCAGCGGAGATGGTTGGAAGTGCTCGAGGATATGCGACCTGAGATCAAGTATCATCCTGGGAAGGCTAATGTTGTGGCTGATGCACTTAGTCGCAAGAGCAGTTTGGCCAGTTTGATTACAACTCAGAGGCATCTGATTAAGGAGTTGGATCGAGCAGGTATTGAAGTTGTCTTGCAAGAATTGGGAGCATCTTTGGCTCAGTTGAGGCTTCAGCCTACTCTGAATACAAGGATCATTGCAAGTCAGGAAATTGATGCTGATATCTTGGAGATGAAGGAGCAGGTTGGTGCTGGCAGGTTGTCCGGATTTCAAATCAGGGATGGAGTGCTGTGGTTCGGAGATAGGCTGTGTGTTCCAAATCAGGCGGACCTGAAAGAGAGTATTCTTCAGGAGGCACATGCTACTCTTTTGTCGGTACATCCTGGGAGTACTAAGATGTACAAAGACATCAAACAGCATTTCTGGTGGTCAGGTTTGAAGCGGGATGTGGCTGAATTTGTCGCGAAGTGTGAGGTTTGCCAGCAAGTCAAAGCCGAAAATCAGAGACCCGGAGGTCTATTACAGCCGTTACCTATTCCGGAATGGAAGTGGGATAACATCAGTATGGATTTCATTACGGGATTGCCTAAGAGTTCTAAAGGCAATGATGCGATTTGGATCATAGTCGACCGACTAACCAAGTCCGCTCACTTTTTGGCGATGAAACTCACTGCTTCGATGGACAAGTTGGCTGAGATGTATGTTGGTGAGATTGTCCGACTTCATGGCGTTCCGTCAACCATTGTGTCTGATCGAGATGCGCGGTTTACTTCGCATTTCTGGAGGAGTCTTCAGACAGCTTTGGGTACCAAGACAGATTTCAGCACTGCTTTTCATCCGCAAACCGATAGGCAGACCGAGAGAGTCAACCGTATTCTTGAGGATATGCTTCGGTGTTGTATACTAGACTTCGGAGGCAGTTGGGAAAGGCATTTACCTTTGGTGGAGTTTGCCTACAACAACAGTTTTCAGGCTAGCATTGGGATGGCGCCGTACGAAGCATTGTATGGCAGGAAGTGCAGGACTCCTGTTTGTTGGTATGAAGTAGGGGAGCGTCAGTTGTTTGGTCCTGAGCTTGTACAGCAAACTTCTGAGAAGATTGATCTGATCAGGAAAAGGTTGGTGGAAGCTCAGAGCAGGCAGAAAAGCTATGCAGACAACCGGAGAAGGGACCTTGAGTTTGAGGTTGGTGACTTCGTCTTTCTGAAGGTATCGCCCAGTAAAGGTGTGGTTCGGTTTGGCAAAGGCGGGAAGTTAGCCCCGAGGTTTATAGGCCCGTATAAGATATTGAAAAGGATCGGGAAAACTGCTTACCGGCTTGAATTACCGGAAGAGTTGTCTCAGGTGCACAATGTCTTTCATGTGTCTATGCTGAGAGGTTATATTCCAGACCCGAGTCATCATTTGCCTGAAGTGCCGGAAGGTTTGCAGTTAGACCTGAATTACATCGAGTCTCCTGTTGAGATTGTTGATCGTCGAGAGAAAGTCTTGAGGAATAAGACGATACCGATGGTCAAGGTAGTCTGGAGAAACCACTTGGTTAAAGAGGCTACTTGGGAATCTGAGGAGAGGATGTTGAAGGACTATCCTGAGCTTTTTGCTTGATTGTATTTTTGTATCTTTTGTTCTTGTTGTGTGTGTTGTATTTTGTTTGTTTTTCTCGCTCTTGATTGTAGTTCCGGGGACGGAACTATTCTAAGGAGGGAGTGCTGTAATACCCTGATTTTTCAATTAATGAAAAATTATTTATTTTGCACGTAGTGTGCACGTGCAATATTTTGGGTTGAATTATTTTTACTATGATGTGTATAATTATTTAAATATTTGTTCTCAAATTATTTTGTACAAAAAGCCTTTCTTTAAAGCCTTATTTTGATTTAATTAAAAAGGCCTTTTCTTAAAAGTCCAAATGTATTTTATTTTATTTATTTTTATAAACTATTTTGGCCCAAAAAGAAAGCCCATGAATTAATCTCTTTTAATTAAACTTGTCATGTAGAAGACTTTTTTTTAACCAATTTATTTTTATACAAATTTAAAATGTACAAATTTTTGGCCTAGTTGCATGCACGTGTACTACACGTACACGTGCAATGCACACTCTCTATTGGTGGCCGGTTGGCACATTTCTTTGGAGGGAATTTTGATTTTTTTGGCATGGTGATCATGGAGGTAGTTTCTTAGTTGTGGGTAGTTTTTCTAACTCCTACCTTAATCTAGACCCTTCATTCTACAACCACCAAAGCAATCTTAGCCCTCCATTTCACTTATCTTTTAGTATAAATACCCCCCTCTCATGGCTAATTTTCATATGCAAATTATATTTCCAAGCTATAGTATTATTGTAGTAATAGTGTGAGTTATAAAAGATAGAGAGTTTGTGTGGGTTTGCTTGCTTGGAGTGGCCGGCTATCACAAAGAAGAAGCATTCGGCTTTGGCTAGGAGGCTTGGTGTGGAGCTTGTGCGCGCTTTGTCTAGGAGGAGGTGCTTTCATCTACAAGGACTTGGTTGCTTTTTATGTTTTCTCTCCATTCAAGGTGGGTAAAACTTTCATATTTCTAATGTAGGAATCTATGCTAGTCTTAATTATCAACACTATGCATGAAAAATACTAATAAGAACACACTTAAATTGAAAAGTTAGTGTATGAATGGATTGAAATGATGTGATTAACTTGTGTGTGAAATTCTAGCATGAAATTTAATTGTATATAGAATTCTCCATGATTATTAATTTGAATGAATGATGGTGGAATATTGCTAGCATGATGTATGAAAATCCCCAATTAGATCGCTTGTAAATTGTATGATTGAAACATGAAATTGATTAAGAAAAGAGTACACTTTGATTTGAAAAGAATTATTTTTCTTGAATGATTGAGTTGCAATTATACTAATTAATGAGTAATAGTATACTTTGTGACGTAGATGAACTAATAAAATTATTTTGTTGTCATTAAAGAAGAATCACTCAAAAATTTGTAGTTTTGAGTTTTACCTATTCATGTGCTAAATAAACTTTGATGTTGATATGGGTATGGACAAATCCAAAAATGTATGTATTTGTGAATAAAGATTAACAACAGGGAATTATCATAAGAGAATTGTGAAAAAAAAAAGGGATTAGAAGACTAATTGATTATTCAATGTCGAAAATAAAAGATTTGGTAGTCTTAATGAACAATTTATTAAATTGTGTGGAAAAAATTATGTTTTTAGTACAAAAAATTATTTTCTACTTACTGTTATGAAGATCAGGTAAAGGAGATTAAATCTGGAATTTTTCAGTAGTTTGTATAAAGGCAATATGAACCAAAATTGACTTGAACATCGAGTTGTTTTAACAACTGTAGTAAAATGAAACATATGGATTTTAACTTGGGACTGTGACAACCTGAGCTACTAGCTCAGGCGGTCACTTACTGCGGTTGGCTTCCCTGGGTCGATCGGTTCGAACCCTGTGTTCACAACTTTTTTTTCACCATTGAGAATGTATATGTAGCTGTCGACCGAAAGCATATACACCTAATTTGCCCCTTTCATACCGCTAGCACAGTTCGGCCATGTGGCGGGTGCTCTTGGCTCTCTTTCCGCCGTGCCTGGGTTCGATTCCTCCCATCGGCACTTATAAAAAATATTTTTTTTTGGGAGTTGTAGGTGTCCAAAAAATGTGGAAAAAAATATGGTAATTCTCATAAAAATG
Source organism: Hemerocallis citrina (assembly GCA_017893485.1). Classification (NCBI taxonomy): domain Eukaryota; kingdom Viridiplantae; phylum Streptophyta; class Magnoliopsida; order Asparagales; family Asphodelaceae; genus Hemerocallis; species Hemerocallis citrina. The sequence continues at coordinate 125,119,044 of CM030363.1, read as the reverse complement.
CAAGGAATTTTATAAGATTGAGTTAGGTATTATTTGAATAAAATACAATGTGGTTTGTGAACAAAAGGCACAATTAGAACTATGGTTCTAAGATACACACTTATGAAAGTATAGTTTATAAAGATAAATTGAAATGGATTTATTAGAAAGTAATTGGCAAATAGAACCTTGTTGTGTGACATGATATTATTAATTCTCACTTGAGAATATTGTGCAAAATATGAAGTATGAATGTTTATTAGTAATATGAATTTCAAATGTGAAATTATGAAGTGCATGAGTTCATGTATGATTATGGAATTAGAAATCATGTTGATGAAAGAAAAAGAAATTTGTTGGCTATGAATATGAATTTTATGAGTTGTAAGTACTCAAGTTGAAGATTGTGAAATGAAAATTGAAATAGAGTAGCTAAGTCTCCCCGGCATTGAGAAATGAAATGAATTGAAATGAAATTAGACTAAGGTTGGCCAAGTTGAAATAAATGAATAAGTCCGGTTGATGGAGAGGCTAACTCTAGAGATTATTTTTGTTCATGATTTTTAATAAAACTAAGGACTAGTACATAGTGAAGAGGTGATGAAAGTAGAAGAAAAACACGGGTATGGGGACCAACGGATTTGCGGCGAGAGGGTATTCACAGGTCCTTCACGATGCGTCGTGACATGGCGTGGATACTGCTCCCGAGTACCGTCCCGGTGGCGACGCTCGTGGGATGTTCGAGTGGCTATGGGTGGTGCCATTGTTCCATGGCGGAGGCTGAATTGTCCATAGGTTGCCTGCTCGATGCGTCGTGACAGTGCGTGGGATTCCCCTCCAGGCTGCCTGGACATGGGCTCATAGATCATAGGACATCTAAAACACTACCGTAATTACAGTAGTAGATTAAGTCATAACGGGGGATTGAACCCTAGAAAGATGAAGAACGAATAAGGGCTTGCCCTCGAACCTATGTAGTATGGGATGCATAGAATCCGAACAAGTGCGCATTAGTGTCATGTAATATAAATAAATGCATTAAGGGCTAAGTGCACAATCACAACACGACATCAATAGGGTAGTCCCTTTAGTTTGAATGTGACAAGTTTGTGTTTGCTAAATATGAAAAGTTAAGTTATACTATTTGCGGCATAGAGAGGATGGCCGTGTATAATGTTCGTCGGTTGAATAAACTGACGTACCCACAGTCTGATATGCAGGTAAATGTTATGCTAAAGATTAAAGATGATTGGATGCTTAAAGATTATATCAAGATGTTGTACTTGTATTAAATTGTTGTATTTTACTTCCGCTGTGCAAAAGAAAGATGTAATTTGATGTAATCTCTGATGTATGATGAAAAGTTTTAATTTCCCTGTAAAATTGTACTAAAGAAAGTGAAAAGATCCTGTAGAACATCTCGAATTCAGTGTATTTGGGATTCGGGGCATTACAAGACGGCAGTGGGCCAAGTCATCCTTCCGGTCGGATCTAGTCGACCCTCGGGACTCTCCTTCATGAGTGCCGGTATGGCAAGGGCTAGGTGTACGCTGGTCATAACTCAGTGCATGGGGAGGGCTAGCCGCACGCTGATCCTGACCCGTGACAATATTAAGAGCTCGCAGAATATCCTCATTGAAGTTCTCAAACTTGGCCTGAGTGACTGGTGCCCCTTCTGCTCTGCGGTAACCAGGTGCGGCTCAGCATGTTAGAGTATGACCTTTCCACCGACGACGTGGAGGGAGTCCTCTTCGCCTCCTCAGGGAGGAGGTTCTTCTAGGCCTTCACCTATGAGGGGACCGAACTCTAGGGGCCCTTTGGTGCTCGGGTTGAGGGACTTACTCAAGGGCTCGCCTTTCATTCAAGCGAGTTCGGAGGTCAACTCCCAGCTGACGGTTAACAATTACTTGACGGAGATCCTGCCCGAAAGGGCTTTGAGAAGCCATAGAGTCAGTTGAAGGACTGTGGACAGAGATGTGGTCATGGTGGGGATGTTGTCCCTGATGGCTCCGACGGAAGCTACCCGGGGCAGCCCCCTGGACCCGGGAGGAGACTGTTCAGGCTGCAGTTGCTGAACTTGTTGGTCGAGTTGAAGAGGGAGATCTTGGAGTGGTGGAGGTGGAGGAAGAGGAGTGGCTCTTCGGCTGGACGCCACTGCCTTTCCTTTTCCTTTTGGAGGCATGGCTAAAAAACTACCTTTACCGACGATCTGCGACTGGATTGCTTTTTTTTGTTTCCCACAGACGGCGCCAATCTGTGTCTACTAATTTTGGTGTGGGAGCAAACAGATGATTTGTGGATTCTTTTGGAAACAAATAAGGCAAACATGTTGACTTCTGGCCAGCGTTTGACTATTTCACTCTGCCGTTGTCCTGCAAAAATTTTAATACACCGGGATAGATTTTGGCGGCGAACACTCATACGCTCAAGTCAATAATCAGGAAGATTATAAAAGAGCGATTTGTGAAAAAATATTGATTACCTTTTTTATGGTAGGGGGTGAGGGGTATCTATAGTCGCCTTTAAAGACAGTTTTGAGATAATCATTTATCTCTATGTCCCGGTATTTTTGGATAATAAACAGAGTTTAAATCGTTTCATGCTAAGAGATTTGGTTTAAATCGTCTCTTAGAGATAACCATGAATTTGAATTACTCTTTAAATATCCTGGGCTGGTTTGTAATGGGCTGTCACCCTTACCCAGTAGGACAGACCCATTTTTGGGTTATTGGGCTTGGAAAAAATCCAGTTCCCATTTCGGACCCGATTGTGGTGGAAATTACCATTTTATCCCTGGACCTTCAAGATTCGTGCCCGATTTGGTTCTATTTTTAGCCATATCAGTAATGATTCAAAAAGGTATAGAGCCAGATGTTACATACACTTTATTAGTAGGTTATAAGAAGAACTTGATAGTTAGTAATACTGTTTGAATTCAAATTAAAAGGTTTTAAACCAAATAGACTTATGCAATTTGCATTTGACAGTTGGGAGGCAGTTTCATTCAATTGTTTTGGAGTTGGCAGAGTATCTTTTTGGAAGACACTATCAGCATCATTATAAATACAAACCCTATTCAGTTCCTGCTAATATACAAAATAACTTTCTCCTCCATAATAGTCCCATCTACTATGAGAATACTAAAGGTGTAATTAGGAGAAAACTGGAATGGACAACACCAATGTTGCGAGTAAGAAATCACACACACACACTAGTTGAACTTGAATTGACATTTACAAATTCAGTATAGAACTTAAACAATTCATTACTAGGACTTAATTAGATATAGTGTTATATAATATAACAATTGGTATTAGAGCCCGCTATTAGCTGATTAAGTTACTATTTTGAAAGATTGTTCAAAATTCTGAATACGAACCTTGGGACAAAAGCAGTTTTAATCCACATATTGTATATTGCATTGAATTGTGTTTTCTGAAAGTTAATAAATCTGTTTCACATACAACGATACTAGTTAATCTTGCAAACTAAATGTTAATGTGGAAAGTCTAGTGGGACCAACACACAGAAGTATAAGTTCATCGTTTGAGAAAAGAAACAGTAGGGTCAAAACTACGGTGCTTCAAATTAACAAAAGATTCCAAAATACAGGGATACAAACTTTAAAGTAAAGAAATAGAAGGCAATGAATCCAGTAAAATATGTTTCAATTCTGTTTCTGTACAAAGTCAACGTTCATATTTGATACATCTTGCTATAATTAAATGATACATGCCATATTTAGATTTTATGATAATTCAGAAGACTCATTAATGTGTTCATGTCTACTTTAATTTTATGCAAGTGTTGTCAATGGTCAAATGCTTAAAAACTATAGATCCATATACATACCAGATCATGTTCATGTTGATGAAATAAAAATAAATTTTTTTCTTTAAACTAATGCTATTAGAATGGCTGTGTATGAAGAAGATAATGATTTCTGATAAGTTAGAAATCAAATCTGTAAACTTAAAATAAATTTGATATGAGTTTCCAAGGAAATTCTAATTCAAACATTTGATTTTCCGGTTCTATATATTACTAGTGTGAATATTGAAGTATATGAGATTAGTACTCCACAAAGGATGTCAAAATCTTGAATATATACAAAGTCATCATATATCTGTTAATATATTGTTGAGCTTAAGTTATTATTCATGTATGTGAATTCTCTTTTAGGGAAATTAAGATAATTCTAGTATTATGATTTGTCACGCCCCGCTTCCCAAAGTACAGGAACGCGAGCACTTAATCGAGGCCCAGCGAATGATATAAACATCATCCATAAGCTGTACCGGTTTAACTCAACAATATGAACAAAGTAACACAATCACGCATGAATAACAATCACATAGACAATAAGTAAATTTCAATAACATGAAATAATCCACCAAAGTAACATCCAACATCTGGGAAAAGCAAACTTCAGGTCAACAAAGTCCGAAATACAAAATACAGGAAATAACAATGCAGGAAATAAAGAAACATGAATCAAATAGTTATTGTAGACTACTAAGCGGCTTCATCCACTAGAACGTTTGCTCACCCAATCCTTCGTTAAGCTCACCTCGGGATCCTGCGAACTCGTCAACTAAAGAGGGAAAAAAATTGTCCATTAGAGCAAGTCACGAACAATAAGTAGTAAAAAGTAAGGAACAAAGGAAGCATGGTACATCAAGAAAATGAACCAGAACAAAATCAAAAGCAATAACAAGGGTTAAATGATGAGTTCAAGTGTCTAGAGTTATCGAGCGATAATCAATAGTTGCAACAATGATCAATGATTACGAGCAATAATCAATGCCAATGACAATAATCAAGATCAAGAAATGCAAGTATCAATTCTAGGTGTTTTAGTCTTTTATTATTCTATCTAATGCACGTAATGTTGTGTCCCATACCACAGGTTCGAAGCATGCAACAGTGATCATTTAGATTATAGTGGTGAATAATACAGATCGTGTACTCGACACAATAAACAATAATTAAGAATCAATATCTCACGATCCACAATAATTAACCCACAATCCATAACGATAAACAATAACGTGATAAGGGACCCTACTCCGAGTACAGTCTCTGATGATGTCCACTACTAAGTCGACCCTTATTACCCCGGCTTGTTATTATTTTATTATATTCATTGTGAATATGCAATGAGTATAGGAGCAACGAGACGATGTCAAATTATATCAAGGCAATGCAAGGCATGGTATAACTAGTTCAAACCACAAGATGCAAAAGTCAAATATAAATATGCTTAAAAACACAAAATACGCATTCTAGACAGTAAGACGTTGTTGTACAAAAATCAGTTTTCCCGTTTCTACAGGAAAACAAAACAGGTTTCGTCAAGGTTTCTAGAAACTAGACTCCCTGCCGGTTCCAACGCATATTTACACAACATATTGTAACTACAGAAAATTTGGTCAACGACTAGTTCTTTATGGGTCTGCTGTTCAAATAGCAACTCAAAGCAAGAATTATTATAGGTGTAAATCGATTAAAACTAGGCCAGAATTCTTACAAAAATTACATTCTACTTCCTGGAGTTGTTCATTAGTATTCTTAAATTTATTGGACCCTGGTTCATAATTTATCTTATTGTTTTAATTAGCTAAACATGATGACGTCCTTACAAAAATAGTGAACCTGAAATCACAACAGTACTGTAGTAAAATCTGAGTATCTTGCAATCCGAGAGTTGGATCGCAAAATCATCAGATGATCTACATCCCAGATTCAAAGAGATACAACATATATTCAGCAAGTTCTAAGTGATTCTAACCGCAGCTAGGTCAATTAGCCTATTCCTTACAGGTTAAGCGTTCTGGCACCAACCTAGAGTTAAAATTTTGCATGCATAATAGGACAGTAAATTCAATATAAAATCTGATAAAAATCATAAGATGAAACCTAAACATGTCTAGAAACTCTTAGGGAAAATTCACATATAAATTCTACTGTTAACATTATATATTAATTAGAAATCATTTTGGGGTAGCATTAAACAGAAGGTCTGGAAATCAAAAGTCGGCAGTACTAAAAGTGCGATAACTTACAGTTTATAAGTCGGAATTTAGATGTGTCAAATGTTCTGGAAACTAGACTTATAAGGCTACAATTTATTTTTATATAGTTACAAATGATTTTAACAGAAACAGGGCCAAAAACTTAATGCAACATGGAACAACTTGCAGAACAGACGAAACCCAATTCATATGTGATCAACAAAATACCCAACCTGCATAATCTATAGCATGAATTAAACTACCATCAAATTAGCAACTAAGGTGGATTCCTACAGTCCACCCGACAAATCATTACTACTATAAATCAAGTCGCAACCACACATTCAATCGATATACATCAAATCAGTGTATCACCTATATACGAGCATTTCTAGTTTGTGTGTGTGTACTGCATGCATATGGGGATAATAAAGCTTGGGACTAATGTGATGGTACGACACGAAAAGGGAACTACTACTTGGTTTCGCCGATGAATCTGTAGTAGTCTCTTTGAAGGGTATCAAAGCAATTCATTACGATAATAGAAATACAAACTACTTGCGGAGATCAACGGTTCTTGAACTAGAAAAACAATACTGTTCAAGGAGACTTGCCTTATATGACGATTGTTCCAAATATGATAGAATAATGGGACGAGAGTCCCAACGGCCATGCACGCAGCGACTTGTGCAGCAGCAAGAACACGCCATAGTAAGCAAGGAGACTGCGGTAACACAAGTGACGACGACAGCAAGGGCGACGACTTCAAAGGCTGCGGGGGTGGTGGTCTCTGTGCTGTGGTGGAGGCAGGCAGTGATAGGCAGCAGTCGACGGGGTGGAGCTGATAAGGATGGCAGGGTGCAGGGGTGTAGTCAATGGCATAGATGAGGGGCTTCGACGGTCGACGATAGTGGAGTTCCAGCGGTCAATAGGTACGGGTCGAGGACGATCGGGGTGCAGGAGTCGAACGGTGGAGGCTAGAGAGGGGCAACGGGAGTTGCGGTGGTGGTGACAGGGCGACAATGGCGGTTGGCAATGGTGGGGGCTGTCGACGAGGGTGTGCTCGAGATGGAGAGCAGCGGGATGGAGGGAGTTGCGGTGGTGGTGACAGGGCGACAATGGCAGTTGGCAATGGTGGGGGCTGTCGACGAGGGTGTGCTCGAGATGGAGAGACGAGGAGAGAAAGGAAGTCGGGAGAGAGAGTAGGGTAATTTGGGTTAGGCTAAATTAATTAGAGTTTAGAGTTTTGGTGAGTGGGGAAGGAAGAAGAAGAGAATAAGAATGAGCGTGAGAGAAGAATCAAAAGATAGAGGGGGGGGGGGGGGGGTTGTTAGCAGATATTAGGGATCATGGGGAGGTAATCTGGGAGTTGGTTGTTAGTGGGAATTAGGGTATGTGGATTAGCGGGTTTGAGTTATGATCCAATAAGAGATGTGATTGGGTTTTGGCTCTAAATAGATAAATAAATAAGTTCATTAATGGGCTAATTAGGATACTCAAAACAAAAGGATAAAATGAAAGTAGAGTGCACAAAAAAAATCTCAGGGTTCAGCATGAGAAATAGAAAATAGAATGAAGAAATACAATCGGGTTGCAGATGAATAACAAAATTCATCATGAAATAAATATAAAGAACAAATTACACGAATGAGAACGGAAAAGAGTTACAGAAGAAAATCCGAAAAATTGGAAACTGGGGTTACAAATCCTACCCACCTTACAAGAAGAATTTCGTCCTTGAAATTCCTTGAAGCGGGACATGGGGTAACCCAAAGAGAAAAGAAAAGAAATTACTCGAACAGATGAGGGAACTTCGTCTGAATCTCTTCCTCAACTTCCCAAGTCGATTCACCCAGCGAGTGAGGACTCCATGAGACCCGAACAAGCTTGATGACTATATTCTTCGATACTTTCTCACGTCTGTCCAAGATAGAGATTGGTTGTACCTCGCATGATAAGTCTAGTCTCACGGACAATTCTAAGTAGTCAAACACATGACTGTCATCCCTGATATACTTTCTGAGCTGAGAGATTGAATACATCATGAACTCCAGTCAAAGCCGGTGGTAGTGCGAGCCTATAGGCTACCTTGCCCACTTGTTCCACTATATCGAATGAACCGATGAATCGGGGACTCAGCTTGCCCCCTCCACCATAGTGGATAACACCCTTCAGTGGCAAAATCTTCAGGAAAACATGATCGCCTGCCTCAAACTCCAGAGGCCTTAGATGACAATCAGCCCACTTCCTCTGCCTATCATGAGCTGCCTGCAAGTGCTTCCTGGTCTGAGCCACTATATCAACAGTCTTCCTGCCTCAGTCATGAGTTTCCTCTCGCCAATGTCATCCTAACAAACTGGCGATCGACATTTGCGACCATAGAGCGCCTCGTACGGAGCCTCCATGAGGCTCGCCTGATAGCTGTTATTGTATGAGAACTCAACCATGTGCAGATGATCTTACCAAGAACCACCAAACTAAAGAACAAAAGACATCAACATGTCCTCTAGTGTTTGGATCGTTCTCTCAGACTGCCCATCTGTCTGTGGGTGAAAAGCAGTGCTATAGCTCAACTTAGTGCCCAAACTTCTTTGAAGACTCTTCCAAAACTGAGAACTAAGCCTCGTATCTTTGTCCGATACGATGCTGACAGGAACTCCATGCAGTCTCATAACTTCCTAAATGTACTTCTCAGTCAAGCCCTCCGTAGACTGACCCACTCTGAATGGAATGAAATGGGCACTCTTCGTCAACCAGTCTACTATCACCCAGATAGCATTGTGACTGTTGGGACTTCTTGGCAATGCCATCACAAAATCCATAGGGATGTTCTCCTATTTCCACTCCGAGATTGGAAGAGGTTGCAAAAGTCATGCGGTCCTCTGATGTTCCGCTTTCTCTTGCTGACAGATCAAACATTGGGGCACAAACCATGTCACTGCCCTATTAATACCATGTCACCAAAAATGCTGCTTTAGATCCCTATACATCTTAGTACCTCCCGGATGAATAGAATAAGGCGAGTGATAGGCTCCTGCAAGTAGTTTCTGCCAGACTTCTCCTCTAGGTACACATAGTCTCGCACCAAAACGAAGTGATCCATCGGCGTGAATCACCAAGTCAGTTCTCAAGCCTGCTTCTACTTCGCTTTGGAATTTCTACAACTGCTGATCACCTGCATGGGCTTCCTTATTCTGCTCTACCAATGAAGACTGCAATTGCAACATCATGCACTTATGTGCTGAACCAGGAAATATCACATCCAATTCCAATCGCCTCATATCCTCCAAAATCTCCTTCTACTTGGTAAGATGCATAGCAGCAGATATACTGCTCAAGGCATCGAGTACCAGGTTCACCTTGCCAGGATGGTATGGCAAGTTGATGTCATAGTCTGCCATCAGCTCTAACCACCTTCTCTGTCTCATGTTCAGTTCCTTATGCGTGAACACATACTTGAGACTCTTGTAGTCGGTGAAGATCTCGACTCTCTCCCCAAGCAGATAATGCCTCCATACGTTCAAGGCAATGATCACTGCTGCGAGTTCCAGGTCATGCGTAAGGTAGTTCTTCTCATGCGGCCTCAACTACCTAGATGCATAAGCAACAACTCTACCTCGCTCCATCAGCACAGCACTCAAACCTCCACCCCAAGCATCACAATGAACTACAAAGCCTCCTGAACTGTCAGGTATAGTCAACACAGGTGCTGACGTCAACCGACTCTTTAATTCCACGAAGGCTTCATCACTAGCCCCATCCCAGATGAACTTCTTCTCCTTCCTCGTCAAATTAGTTAGGGGTCCAGCAATCTTCAAGAAATCCTGAATAAGCTTCCGGTAATACCTCGCCAATCTAAGGAAACTCCGCACTTCTGAAGCTAACTTCAGCACTAGCCAATCCTTGATTACAGAAATCTTCGACGGGTCCATGGAAACACTAACATGGCCTAAGAATGCAACACAGTCAAGACAAAATTCACACTTGCTGAGCTTCCCATAAAGCCGATTCTCTCTTAAGGTCTGCAAGACAACCCTCAAATGCTCAGCATGGTCCTCACGCTTCTGAGAATACACCTACATATCGTCGATTAACACCACAACAAACTTGTCCAAGAACGGCGAGAATATCCTGTTCATCAAACTCATGAACACGACTGGTGCATTGGTAACTCCAAATGGCATTACCACGAACTCGTAATGTCCATATCTCATGCAGAACACCGTTTCTGAATAGCTTCAGCCTTTACTCTAACCTGATGATAGCCAGAACGAAGATCCAACTTCGATAAAATAGAAGCACCACCAAAATGATCGAATAGGTAGTCAATCCTTGGCAGTGGGTAACGGTTCTTCACAGTAACACTGATCAGTTCTCGATAATCAATACTGAGCCTGCGACTACCATCCTTCTTATTGACAAACAACACCAGGCTCCCTAAAATGAAACACTTGGCCTTATATAACCTCTGTCTAGCAACTCTTGGACTTGCACCTTAAGTTCTGCCAACTCGACTAGTGCCATCCGGTATAGGCTCTTCGAGATTGGTGTCGTTCTAGGTTGAACCTCGATACCAAATTACACATCACGGACTGGGGAGAAGCCAGGAAATTCTTCTGGAAAGACATCAAGGAAGTCTCGCATAACCACGGGTGCAAACTCACCTTCAGTGCACAATGACTCTAGCGCACCAGCCATCGGGTTCATCGAGTTCTTGACACGCCCAAGAGATGTCTCACCCGCATGAAACTCAAACTCCTGGTGACCTGGGAGCCTGAATACTACCTTCTTCTCGCGGCAGTCAATCACAGAATGGGTGACTCCCAGCCAGTCCATCCCAAGAATGATATCAAATCCGAAATTGGGGATCACAATGAGATCAACCTTAAACTCCATGCCACTGATCTGCGAAGGGCTCTGCTTGCACACTTTAGAATAGCCGATCACGCCTCCTCTTGTTGTGATATTCTAAGCAGCGGGCATGACGTTGCTAGCTAAATGATGCTGATCCATAAAGCTAGAAGAAACGAAGGAGTGTGTAGCACCGGAATCGAACAATATGAGCAGGGAGGAGTGGACTAAGATGATGCCTAACAAGAGTCAACGGTAGGAATGAATGTGCATGCAGAAATATGAACACGAATAATTTTGAAGGAAAGAACAAATAAGCAGAATGGAAAACAAATAGTGCAGTCACAGAAAGAAAATACCTGCAACGATGCCAACAACCATCTCAGCTTGAGCTGCAGTCAGGTTATAGGTCTGACAACGATCTCCAATCTGACCTCTCCTCAGAGCCGGTCTCCTCATATCAAAAACTTGCCTCTGCAGTGGGAGTGGCGGCCTGCCCTAACCTCGAGCTCGTGCCCCTTGTTGAGTTGGGCCTCCAGTCAGTGCAGGGAATCAGTTCCTTGGACAATCCCAAATCACATGATCACTTCCCCCACATGCAAGACACAGGCGATTGGCTAGCCTGCAGTCCTTCTGTAGATGCCCAATCTTATGGCAGTGGCTACAAGTTAGGACTGTCCTCGAGGCAGCAGGAAAATATGGCAGTGCCCTCACGGAAGGGTCGGGACTGGCCTACGAATTGGCCCTCCAGTAGGTCAGGCGGTGGTAGGGTACTAAACTGCCCGCTAAGTGGCACTCCTCCTCCTGTGAGCCTATTCGTGAATCCTGGCTGCATCAAGAACATCGGCATAGGTGCGGTGCCGAAGAGCAACTAGGCGGTCCTGAATGTCGAAATTCTGACCCATCAAGAACCTGCAGGCCCTATCCTCATCACTGGCTACCATGGTAGTTGCAAAGCAGCTAAGCCGAGTAAACTCTGTAGCGTACTCATCCACCGACCAGTTCTCCTGAATTAAGGAGACGAACTGCCACTCCATTTCAACCTAGGTGACATTGGGGAAGAACTTCGCCATGAAGCTCTTAGTGAATGTGACCCAAGTGATGGGTCTTTCCAGCCTTTCGATCTCAGCTCGCCACCAGATATGGGCGAGTTCGATAAGCAGGATGCTTACCACATCCACTCGATCTATGTCGGAGATCTGTGCTGCTTGCAATAACTGCTCCGTGCGGATTAGCCACTGCTCAGCTTCCAATAAAGTTTCAGTGCCCGAGAATTTGTCTGGGTGCAACCTCATGAAATTTGTCACGGTACTAGGCCTTGGTGGCAATAGCCCAGATGCGGGGCCAACAGTGGTCCGATTGGCCACCTCTCAGGCCACCTTCATCTGTTCATTGTGATCCTACTGCAGAGCCATCATTTGTTGCAGCGCTTGGAGGACGGCTGCATTCTCTGAATGCTCTACTCTTGGTCTGAAAGAGGAAGAGCCCCCACGAGCCATAGTCTGCAATACAAACAAATTGGTGAGTAACCAAATATAAGTTGGTTATTACATATCTATGTGATCAACGTGGTGCGCATATTATTGAGTTAATCCTGTTAGAGCCGAAACGTGGCTAACATGCTAGCCAATCCTGACTAACACATCGGCCAAATCCTGGCTCTGATACCACTAAGAACCCTGTCACGCCCCACTTCCCAAAGTACGGGAATGCTAGCACGTAACCGAGGCCCGATGAATGATGTAAACATCATCCATAAGCTGTACCAGTTTAACACAATATTATGAAGAAATAACACAATCACGCATGAATAAAAATCACATAGACAATAAGTAAATTTCAATAATAAGAAATAATCCACCAAAGCAACATCCAACATCTGAGAAAAGCAAACTTCGGGTCAACAAAACCCGGAATACAAAATACAGGAAATAACAATGCAGGAAATAAAGAAACATGAATCAAATAGTTATTGTAGACTACTAACTGGCTTCATCCACTAGAACGTTTGCTCACCCAATCCTTCGTTAAGCTCACCTCGGGTTCCTATGAACTCGTCAACTAAAGTGGGGGAAAAATTTTCCATTAGAGTAAGTCACGGGCAGCAAGTAGTAAAAAGCAAGGAACAAAGGAAGCATGGTACATCAAGAAAATGAACTAGAACAAAATCAAAAGAAATAACAAGGGTTAAATGTGTAGCACCACGGATCCCCGTTACCGGACTTCCGTGACACTCCCCAGAATCTTTGTCTTCAGATGCATCTCAACACAGTAATAACATAGAAATTTAAAAACTTTTTATTGCCAAATAAGTCATTACATCATTAATTACAACCAATGTCTTGTTCTTAACAAGAATACCAATTACATAAACTCAGTACATCTTATTACAAACATACATCACTCCTTTCTGTAGAGTTAACAACTTCCTCTCGGACTGGCATTCGAAGGCTCACTGCCGAAGCTCCGTTGGATGGTCATTCTACTTCTCTGGGACTTGCACCTCGGCTTGAGTCTTCTGCTGCGCGACTCTGATATTTCTGCACCTGCTCGAAAGGTAGAATTGGCACCTAAAAGGTGGGGAATGTCAGTACTTCGACTGACGCAATACTGATAATAACAGCGATCCTCCAAACTGGCAATCACAAACCATCTTGAATGGAAAAGGAAACGTGCATCCTAAATCGTGTAGTGCTCATGTATGCCATGATCTAACAACTAAATGCACCAATCACAAGCCTATTCTAAAGCAAGCAAGGCTTGAAAATCTAGATCCGCATGCATCCCATACTACATACGTCCAAGACCCAAGCATAGCCTAATCTAATGCACAAACAAGAATACACTCGATGCACCTACTCTAATGCAGTTCAGTTGGGAACTTATGCATCCCATACTACATACTTTCCCAAAATCAACTTCGATGGAAACGTATGCATCCCATACTACATACTTCCCAAGGAGTTTGCCTCTCCTGATTGTAGGGTTCAATCCCTCACCATACATCCTATCCTTGTACCCATCCAGTTCTCAATTGATTGTCCGTCGCCCAAGGAGATTGCAGCGGTCGGTTTAATTCCACCCTGCAGTGCCCAAGTGGTCACCGCCAGTTGGTACCCGCGCACGGACCTCCTTAGAAATCGCGTTGAACCTGGTCCTTACGACCCTTGGTTCCACATGTCCATTCATGGACTCTCGCATGCGTGTTCACCCCTGGCCCGGGTTATGAACATATATATACCAAAACACAAACCACAAACCCGCGCTTTAGGGACGTGAGCACCATGGGAGGTCAATTCCTCCGGGCCTCCTGCACCTTACTTCGGCAAAACTTTGGGAATCAACAGATCGAGATACGAGCCGGGAACGCAATCTGTTAGCGGCCGAGAACGTATCCCTACGACTGGAAGATACAAAACCGACTATGGTTTACTAGGACTAATGCAATTTTTCAACCCCTTAATAAACCATTCTAACCCCTACCTTACTCTAATTATTTCGGGTAAGAATTTACTGCTTCCACACTTGCCTATCAGCCTCTGTCCCCTGGCGATACCGGTCCGGTTCGCCTCTTCCCCGACTTGGACTCGTCCAGCATCATGGTCTACGCCTACCGCTACCCCACTATAAATATAAAACTGTCCCGTGAGCTCCACTCACTGGCATGCTCGGACATCCTACGCTCAGCAGAAGTCTAATAATATAGGCTTGATAGGTGCAGGGTATCCTTTACCCTAGTGACTAACTCGAGTCACACATCCCACTCGGGGAATCAACAACTTCAATAACAGAGATCAACCATCCCTAGACACGAGTCACCGACTCGGCTCACACACAAGGGAAAAATGCTTTCACAACCCTTAGTCCAAACCCAGACTAAGCGATCTACGGGTTTTTGCCCGAATCTCAAAATGGTCATCCCTCTATCGATACAACTCCGATTGGAGTGTATGGGCCCAACCTGGAAAGGTACGATCCTAGGATACAACTTCCTAATTGATCATGAACTTAGATTCAACCATCTAAGTCATCGAAATAGCTTTTCAAGCTCCAACCTGCGTGCTTCCTGTGCACGGGCTGTACCTTACCATTAACACAAAATCCTACTCGTTCATCAGAACGACACAAACTCAAATTCTGTAGAAGGGTGTGGGTGTCCTCAACAACTCTCTAGTTGGTCATGAGTCCAAATTTTACCATTAAGTCACCCTAATACACTCGTCTATCATTGAAACACCAATTCACACAATTGGTCTCTCCAATTCAGAGCACTCAGCTCTACTCTAGTTCTCTATCCAGTCTCACAAAAATCATAATAATTCAACCGTTTACTGGAATTGCCTCAAATTAGTTTTGTTGGAAAGGTCTAGGTTTCCACTACAACTCTCTACTGGGTCATGATCCTCAAAATGTGCCTCTAACAAGTCTCAAATTCCCAATCTTTACAGAGTATCAAAACTGGCTGAAAACAGCACAGTGCTTAATCACAAAATCAAAGTAAATTCCACACTTCTCCAAATAACCTAAAATTTTAGATGGTGAGACTAGACATCATACCCAACATCATGCAAAAGACCTCATGTCAAAATTCCAATTATACAGTGAGTACTATCTATTGCAAGTTAGCACAGAAACCATCCAGTTTTCTAATTCAACATCAGCTACTGGTTATAGAACGATTTTTCTCATGTCTATAAGCTCATCCAAATAATTTACTGATTTATTTTAATAGTCAACATGCATTCAGGAACATTGAGTAAAAATTTCAGATCAATATCATGCTTCAATAAATCAAGAAAATTCCTACAATATCAGCCATCCTGTTTTTCTTTTTCTGAGTCTGCCTTACGACACAGATCCATCTCACGATTTCCTTAGCATATCATATGATCATAGAAAAATCTGAAATAAATTATGAATGATCCTAACACATATATGAACAAACATTTTTAATTTCATGGCCTAAATCATCATATTTTGCTCTCGGAAAAATCCACAAAATAGTATTCTGAACCAGTTTTTTCTAGTTCAATTCTGACTTCAACTTCTAACCTTTAGAATATCAATCCTAAGCATTCTAGCACACATGCATGCAATCAAAATTAATTAAAAGACAAGAATTTCAAGTTTAGAGAAACTTTCCACCCTTGGTTGTAGTAGTGGAAGGAACTTCTTCAAGCTTCTTCTCTTGGAAATCTCCTTTTGATCCTTCTTCTTCACTTCCTTCTTCTTTCTCTCCTCCTTCTCTTCCTTCTCTTGAGGTGTTTTCTTTCTGAAATTTCCAGAGCAAAATGGAGGAAATGAAGTGGGAAATAAAGGAGATGGGAGGTGTAGGCCGGATTTCACACGCGGGGGGGGGGGGGGGGGGGGGGGGGGGGGGGGGGGGGAGGGTAGGTTTAGGATCTAGGTGGTTTGTAGACCAAAACCATGGCTTATGCCCATTGGTTTTGTGTTTGTTATGTTGGCTGCCCAACATAACCCTTAACGAGCTCCAACGAGTATGAGACGAGTGTTTTAACGAGCGCACGCAACCTATATTCACTGTAGGGGGGGGGGGGGGGTAGGTTTAGGATCTAGGTGGTTTGTAGACCAAAACCATGGCTTATGCCCATTGGTTTTGTGTTTGTTATGTTGGCTGCCCAACATAACCCTTAACGAGCTCCAACGAGTGTGAGACGAGTGTTTTAACGAGCGCACGCAACCTATATTCACTGTAGTATCATATCGTATTATATTTGCATGTGTGTCGTACCGAAAACTAGCAGGTTATACTAGTATCGGTCCGTCTAGTTCTCGTGCATCTTTGGAATGAAACTCTCCCAAGAACCATTCCGTAGCCCTAACCATCCACCACGATAGAAAAATCGATCCATAATACTACAATCAATTGCATGCATACTAACAATATACATACACATATGCATATATTCAGGTATCGTACAATACAGGGTGTTACAAAATGATTAGCTCAAGGGTCTAGATTTATCGAGCAATAATCAATAGTTACAATAATAATCAATGATTACGAGAAATAATTGATGCCAATGACAATAATCAAGATCAGGAAATGTCAGTATCAATTCTAGGTGTTTTAGTCTTTTATTATCCTATCTAATGCACGTAATACTGTGTCTCATACCACAAGTTCGGTGCATGCAACAGTGATCGTTTACACTATAGTGGTGAACAATACAGATCGTGTACTCGACACAAAAAATAATAATTAACAATCAATATCCAACGAATCCACAATCAATAACCCACAATCCATAATGATAAACAATAACGAGATAAGGGACCCTTCTCTGAGTACAGTCTATGATGATGTCCACTACTAAGTCGACCCTTATTACCCCGGCTTGTTATTATTTTAAGGAAATGAAAGGTATGGTATAACTATTTCTATCAATTAGATGCAAAAGTCAAACATGAATATGCTTAAAAACACATAACACGCATTCTGGACAGCAAGATGTTGCTGTAAAAAAATCAGTTTTTCCATTGCTACAGGAAAGAAAAATAGGTTCTATCAGGGTTTCTAGAAACTAGACTCCCTGCCGGTTCCAACGCATATTTACACGACATATTGTAACGACAGAAAATTTAGTCTACCAGCTAGTTCTTTACGGGTCTGCTGTTCAGGCAGCAACTCAAAGCAAGAATTGTTATAAGTGTAAATCGATTAAAACTAGGCCAAAATTCTTACAAAAATTCCATTCTACTTCTTGGAGTTATTCATTAGTATTCTTGAATTTATTGGACCCTAGTTTATAATTTATCTTGTTGTGTCAATTAGTTAAACACGATGACGTCCTTACAAAAATAGTGAACCTAAAATCACGACAGTACAGGAGTAAAATCTGAGTATCTTGCAATCCGAGAGTCGGATCGTAAAATTGTCAGAAGATCTAGATCCCAGATTCAAAGAGCCACAACTTATATTCAGCAAGTTCTAAGTGACTGTAATCGTAGCTAGGCCAATTAGCCTATTCTTTACAGGTTAAGCATTCTAGCAGCAAAACGGGACTGTAAATTCAATATAAAATCTGATAAAAATCATAAGATGAAACCAAAACATGTCTAGCAACTCCCAGAGAAAATTCACATATAAATTCTAATGTTAACATTTAATATTAATTATAAATCATGTTGGTGTAGCATTAAACAGCAGGTCTAGAAATCAAATGTCAGCAGTACCAGGTTTAAGTTGGAATTTAGATCTGTCAAATGTTCTGGAAACTTGACTCATAAGGCTACAATTTATTTTTATACAGTTCCAAATGATTTTAACAGAAATAGGGCCAAAAACTTAATGCAATATGGAACAACCGGCAGAACAGACGAAACCCAATTCATATGTGATCAGTAAAAATACCCAACCTGCATAATCTATAGCATGAATTAAACTACCATCGAATTAGCAACTAAGGTGGATTCCTACAGTCCACCCGACAAATCATTACTACTATAAATCAAGTCGCAACCACACATTCAATCGATATACATCAAATCAGTGTATCACCTATATAAGAGCATTTCTAGTTTGTGTGTGTGTAGTGCATGCATATGGGGATAACAAAGCTTGGGATTGATGCAATGGTATGGCACGAAAAAGGAACTACTACTTGGTTTTACCAATGAATCCGTACTAGTCCCTTTTAAGGGTATCAAAGAAATTCATTACGATAATAGAAATATGAACTACTTGTGGGGATCAACGGTTCTTGAACTAGAATAACAATAATGTCCAAGGAGATTTGCCTTATACGATGATTATTCCGAATATGATAAAATAACGGGACGAGAGTCCCGATGGCAACGCACGCGACGACAAGTGCAGCAGCAAAAACTGCAACAACAACAAGCGGCAACAGTGGCAACAATAAGCAAGGAGACTGTGGCAACACAAGTGATGACGACAGCAGGGGCGATGATGTCGACGGCTGTGGGAGTGGTGGTCATTGTGCTGTGGTGGAGGCAGGCAGAGACTAGCGATAGTCGATGGGGTGGAACTGACGAGGATGGCAGGGAGCGCAGGGGTGCAGTCAATGGCAGAGACGAGGGGCCTCGGCGGTCGATGGTAGTGGAGCTCCGGTGGTCAATGGGTGCAGGTCGAGGACAATCGGGGTGTGTGGGTCGAATGGTGGAGGCTAGAGAGGGGCTACGGGAGTTATGGTGGTGGGGACTGGGCAACAATGGTTGTTGGCAATGGCGGGGGTTGTCGACGAGGATGCTTGACGAGGATGTGCTCGAGATGGAGAGCGGCGGGATGGAGGAGACGAGGGGAGAGAGGATGTCGGGAGAGAGAGAGTAGGGTAATTAGGGTAAGGCTTTATTAATTGGAGTTTAGAATTTTGGTTATTGGGGGAGGAAGAAGAAGAGAATCAGAATGAGCGTGACAGAAGAATCGGAGATATGCGGGTGTAGTTAGCAGATATTAGGGATCATGGGGTGGTAATCTGGGAGTTGGCTATTAGTGGGAATTAGGGTTCATGGGTTAGCAGGTTTGGGTTAGGATCTAAATAGAGATGGGCTTGGGATTAGGCTCTAAATAGAGAAATAAATAAGTTCAATAATGGGCCAATTAGGATACTTAAAACACAAGGATAAAATGAGAATAGAGTGCACACAAAAAAATCTCAGGGTTCAGCATGAGAAATAGAAAATAGATTGAAGAAATACAATCGGGTTGCAGATGAATAACAAAATTCATCATAAAATAAATACAAAGAACAAATTACACGAATGAGAACGGAAAAGAGTTACAGAAGAAAATCCGAAAAATCGGAAACATGGGTTACATTATTTCACGGGAATAGATCTTACTGATCTAATTTATTTACAGAGATGCATTTTCCAATGATTATTAGCCAAATTGAACTTCTGCAAGGTTCAAATTTAGAAAATGGAAAGGTGATAGTGAGTTGAATCTTGGAATGCTGGATTTTGATCATGTGTCAACGGAAGATCCACCAGAAGCTCTGCCTGCAAATGCATCCAAAGAGAGAAAGGAGGCTTTTGAAAAATGGCACAAGCACAACAAAATGGCACTAATCTGTATCAAGAAAAGCATGACAGAGAATGTTAGAGGAGGAGTTCCAAATTTTCAATGCTATTGCTGAGAAATACAAAAGATAGATACGGAAGAAACTGGAAACCTAATGAACAAGCTTATCAGAGTGCAATACAATGGAAAGGGAGGTGTGAGAGAGTACATTATGAAGGGGTCTCAGATTGCAGGCAAACTAAGGGAGTTTAACATGCTAGTTAAAGAACCTTTTCTTACTCACATGCTCCTGAACTCGCTTCCAGATCAATTTAGCCAACTCAAAATATTGTACAAAACACAGAAAGAGAAGTGGAGCATCAATGAACTGATCTCACTGAGTAGAAGAAGAAGATGAAATTCTGAAGAAAGGAAAGGAAATTTATGTGAATCTGATTAATAAGCTGCCATTTAAGAAGAGGTTTGGAAATAGTAAGTTCCATAAGGGAAGCTCCTCAAACTCCAAACTTGTTGTAAAACATGATAGTAATAAAGGTAAGTCTACAAAATCCACTGACATTAAGCAATGGTTCTTCTATAAGAAGACATGTCATTTTAAGAAGGACTGTGAATGTTTCAAAGCTTGGCTTGATAAGAAAGGTACATTTTCCACAAACATATTTTCCATATTATTTCTATTGATTTGGTTTCTGATGACTCATGGTGGTTTGACACTGGCTCACCAATACATATTGTCACTACGTTAATGGGATTATCCAGAGTGACAGTCCCAACTAAGAATGTGTAATATCCCGGACTGATATTATATTGTATAAATTATTATTTTTATTATTAATATTTAATTATTTGATTATTTTATTTATTTTCATGTTTGAGTTATCCTTTTCGTCATGACAACCTAATTAGATAGTTAGGTTTTGATGGACGATTAAAACTAGGATTAAATGTGCATAAGAGTTTAGGAGAGTTCTTCTAAAAGCCCTCTCTCTTTCACCATGCCTCCACCTCACCCTTACACATACCTCCACCTCACCCTCCCCATCCCTTGAGTATGGCCGGCCTATACTACCCCAAGGGGGTTTTTGCAAATGTGCTAGTGTTTTTACACCTCCCACCTTCTCTTCCACCCTATAGATACCCCCTCACTTCACTCTTGTCTCATTTTACAAGAACCAAAAAAGGAGAGGAAAAGAAAGAGAGAACAAGCCTAACTAGAGAGTTTTTCATTGTAGGTTTTTCTTAAGAGTTTTTAATACGAGCTAGGGGAAGGAGAAGGTGCTTAGGCAAGTTCTTCCTTCAAGAAAAATCAAGGCGGGGGTTCCTCCATCTTTTCTTATTCTCTTTTTGTTGATTCTTGTTCTTCTTGTTCCTCTTTTGTTGTGTGTGTTGTTGAGTGTTTGTTCTCTTTGTGGTGTTGTATTGTTGTTCTCTTGTTGTGTTCGAAAATAACATGAACTAAGTTCTAAGCATAAATAATAGTAAGTGAATGGTAGAACTTTAATAAGAACATAAAGATTGAATCTTGGATTGTTGTAACTTTTGTTCTTATATTGTTATTTGGACTAAATGAACATAAGCATATGGTGATTTATATACATATCCATCTTTGGTTTGTAGAACTTGACTTGGAACCAAGGACATAAGCATATGAGGATTTGTTTACACATCCATTTTTGGGTTGTAGGACTCAACAAGGACTATGGACATAAACATATGAGTGGTGTAGTAGAATAATTACTTACCCATTTTTGGGGTTATAGATCTTAACAATCTTAACAAAAAAATTAATAAGTCTTTCTTTTGTTTATTGCTCTCTACTTGATAATTAACAAATCTTGCAAATTCTTAGTTCATAAAAAGGTAAACCTTGTTGTATGCAGGAACTAAGGGGTTAAAGAAAAGAATGTTGTAATATGTAGGACTTGTAATTTATAAAAAGGTAGATTTTTGTAATATTGTAGTTCATAAAGTGGGATTTTTGTAATGTTTTAGGACTTGTAATTCATAAAGATAAGAAATCTTGTATTAGCTAGTAAAGATCATGCTTAAGTAGTAGTAGATGTTCATGCTTAAGTGTAAGTAAAGTAGTAGATATTCATGCTTAAGTATAAGTAAGGTAGTAGTAGATATTCATGCTTGAGTAGCATCCATGTTTAAAGTAGTAAGTAGATGTTTCATGTTAAGTTTTAGTAACATCCATGCTTAAGCATTAATAAAGATCCATGCTTAGGAGTAGGTATCCATCCTTAAAGTGTAGTAGATACTCATGCTTGAGTTGTAGTAGATACCTTACTAATTTGTTGTAGGTTGAAACTCATGCTATGTTGTATACCATGCTTAGATTGTTATAGAAAAGTTATATACCATGCTTGGATTATTGTAGAAAAATTATATACCATGCTTAGATTATTGTAGGAAAGTTATATACCATGCTTGGATTATTGTAGGAAAGTTGTATACCATGGTTAGATTATTGTAGGAAAGTTATATACCATGCTTGGATTATTGTAGGAAAGTTATATACCATGCTTAGATTGTTGTAGGGAAGTTTTATATCCATGCTTAAGGTTGTGGTAGATATCCATGCTTAAAATTGTAGTAGATATTCATGCTTGAGTTGTAGTGACTATCCATGCTTAGGTAGTAAAGATCCATGCTTAAAGTGGTAGTAGATACTCATGCTTAAGATGTACACCATACTTGAGTTATATGTAGAATTCATGCTTGATCACGTTTAGTAAAGAACCATCATGTTGTAATTATAGTGTTAGTAAAGAAACTATCGTGTTGTAGTTGTAGTGTTAACTACCATGTTGTAGTCGTAGTGTTAGTAAAGAACTATCGTGTTGTAGTTGTAGTGTTAGTAGAGAACTATCATGTTGTGGTTGTAACGTTGGTGAAGAACCATCATGTTGTAGTTGTAATACTTGAGTTGTGAAGTCGTTCTAGTTAATCCCCTAGAAGGACCCCATGTTGAGATTGCAAAGTTGTTCTAGATTCAAAAAAAGCCATGCATGCTTGAATGGTATGTTGTAGCTTTCTAGTTAAAAGAAACCATGCTTGAATTGTATATGGTAGTATTGTAGTGAAAGATTAAAAAGAACCATGAAACCATGCTTGTGCTATGTGTTCTAGTGTAACCATTGAAATGAACCTATGTTCTTGTTGTTCTAGTCGACTTTAAAAGAAACCCATGAAACTAGCACCATGGTAGTTCTAGCTCATTTGACAAGAGAATCCATGCATTTAGTTTCTAAGTGATTCTAGCTCAACTTGAGATAGAACCCAAGAATCTAGTTTCATGTAGTTCCTAATATCCGGTTCTCAATTTGTATCTGACAATGGTTTTAGATTTTCAAGTGATAATAAAATTATGTCTTTTTGTTTTTATTCAAAGTGTTTTGGAGATGCAAATCTCATTGGTGATTATTGGTTGGTTAATTGTACAAACCCTTCTACAGATTCAAATATCAACACAGATATATTTGGCAGTATAACACCCCGTACTTAAGAGTGTATATATATAATATTATATTGGGTAAATATAATATATATATATCTGTGTGTGTGTGTGTGTGTGTGTGTGTGTGTGTGAGAAGAGTGTGGTTGGCTGGCCTATAGATTTTATATGGGCTTGAACTAAGTGGATTAATAATGAGGCCTATAGGGAGTTCTATGGGGCTATGGCATTAATAATGCACAAAAGAACAAAAATATGAAAATGAGAAGGTGGTTTTGTGCTTGCTGGCTTGGGCTGACGTGGTTGTGCTTGAATGCATAATCCCACATCGCCCATAAGGAAGTGAGTGAGTGAGGTTATATAGAATAGCCTATGGTCAAAGGTTAACTACTAGTCCGGACACCTTTTGTGAGGCATGCCTGTGATGGGCAGTTGTTAGGATTTTATTTGTTCGCGTATTGCGCACACGTGTAGCCGTGTGTGCAGCTGAGCCGGGCCCGGGGCGTTACAGGCATTAAGAAAAATTCTGGAAAGAAAAGAAAAGCTAAACAAGATTCTTCATCTTTTCTGTGGCACAAAAGACTTGGCCACATTTCGAAGGAAAGTATGAAAGAACTTGTTAAAACAAGAAATTTTGCCACAATTGAATTTTTCTTATTTTGATACATGTGTTGACTGTTTGAAAGGGAAAATGACCAATTTAAGAAAATTAGGTTATAAAAGAAGTGAAAATCTACTTGAACTAATTCACATAGACATATGTGGTCCTTTTCCTATAGAAACTATTTAGGTAACTGTTATTTTATAACTTTTATGGATGATTTTTCACGATATTGTTTATATATTTAATTTATGAAAAATCACAAGCTTTGGATAATTTCATTATCTTAAAAACAGAGGTAGAAAGACAGACAGGCAAGCTTATTAAAAATTGTGAGGTCTAATAGAGGAGGTAAATTTTATGGGAAATTTTCAGAAAAAGGACAACACAAAGTTCCATTTGTTGTTTATCTGGAAAAATGTGGTATTGTGGCTCAATATACCACCCCATATAACCCTCATCTGGAAAAATGTGGTATTGTGGCTCAATATACCAACCAATATAACCCTCAACATAATGGAGTTTCAGAGAGGAGGAATAGAACCTTAGTGAACATGGTCAGAAATATGATTGTGAGATCTAGATTACCAAAGTATTTGTGGGGAGAAGCACTGAAAACAGCAAATTATATATGTAATAGAACACCCAGTAAGGCAGTGCCAAAGACTCCATTTGAACTATGGTGTGGCTATAGGCCTAGTTTAAATCATCTGCCTGTGTCGGGATGCAAGACTGAAGCAAAAATTCATAATTCAGAAAATGGCAAACTTGACTCACAGTCAGTTAGTTCTTATTTTATTGGCTGTTGTGAGAAATCCAATGGCTAAAAATTTTACAGTAATGGCAGAGGAAACAGAATTGTTGAACCACATAGAGCAACATTCTATGATGAGTTGATTGAGCAACAGGAAGTTGTTAATGATAAGTAAGATAATGTAGAGTATTCAAATAAGCCTATTGAAGAATGGTTCATTTATACTAATTGTGCCCCATATTTTGTTGGAAGTGGGAGTGCCATCATAGACATGATTCAAAAAAATATTGAAGTTGACTGGATTGAATAGGTTGAAGAAAATACAGTTCAAGAAAATGAAAATCCACAAGCTGTAGCTGAAAATACTGAAAATACAGAAAATACAGCACCTGTACCACCAGCTGTATTAAGAAGATCAAGTTGAGAAAGAAAATCAGCAATTTCTAATGATTATCATGTTCTTTAAATCATGACAGATGAGATTTTAATGAAGAGGATGATCCAGTTTCTATTAAATAAGCAATGCAATCAAAGAATTGTGGTAAATGGAGATTGGCAATGGAAGATGAACTGAATAGTATGAAGAAGAATGGTGTGTGATTTTGGCGGATAAACTAGATGATGTGAAGCCTATTGGGTGCAAATGGGTTTTCAAAACAAAAAGAGATCTAGATGGTAAAAGAGAGAGGCATAAAGCAAGATTAGGGGCAAAGGGTATAACCAAAAGGAGGGAATTGATTATACTGAAATTTTTTTCCAATTTCAACTAAAGATGCCTTCAGGGTTATCATGGCTTTAACAGCACATTTTAATCTTGAATTATATCAAATAGATGTAAAGACAACATTTTTAAATGGAGATTTACATGAGGAGATTTATATGTTGCAGCCAGAAGGTTTTGGTGACTATGGAAACCAGGTATGCAAATTATAAAAATCAATATATGGCCTCAAACAAGTTTCTAGACAATGGGATCTTAAATTTGATACAGTAATCACTCAATTTAATTTCTAGAAAATAAATTAAATGAGTGCATTTATATGAAGACCAGTGGGAATGATTTTATAATACTGGTCTTATATGTTGATGATATTTTGCTTGCTAGTAGCAGTGCTGGTCTCGTCAAAGACACAAAGAAATTTTTGTTAGACAAGTTTGATACGAAAGACATGGGAGAGGCACACTATGTACTTGGTATTGAGATAGTTAGAGATAGAAAAGCATGCACTTTGGGACTTTCTCAGAAAAATTATATAGAAAAGGTACTTCAAAGATTTGGAATGGAGAATTGTAGAGGTGGTGAATGTCCTATGTCAAAAGGGGACAAATTACATAACGATCGATGCCCTAAAAATGTTCTGGAGAGGAAAAATATGGAGCACATGCCTTATGCTCGATTAGTTGGGAGTTTAAGGTATGCACAGGTCTGCACAAGACTTGACATTGCCTTCTCTGTGAACATGTAGTCCAGATTTCAATCTAATGCTGGACATGAACATTGGATAGCAGGGAAGAAAGTGTTGAGATATTTGAAAAGGACCAAAGATCATTTGCTTGTTTACAGAAAAGTTGAAGATGAAGAATTTGAAGTAAAATTCTACACAAATGCATCATACAAATCAGATATAGATGATTTAAAATGTACTTCAGGTTATATTTTTAAATTGGCTGGTGGAGCAATTTCATGGAAGACATCAAAGCAGACTTTGAAAGCAACTTCAACCTTCCAGGCAGAATACATAGCTATTTTTTAGGCAACTAGTCAAGCACTCTGGTTAAAGAACTTCATATCTAGATTAGGCTTGCTGGAGTCAATTGAGAAGCCTATGAAAATATACTGTGATAATGCTTCTGCAGTATTTTTCTCTAAGAATAATAAAAGGTCATCGGGTTCCAGAAATATAGATGTGAAGTATTTTGCAGTTAGGGAAAGTGTTCATAATGAAGACATTGAAGTTGTGAAAATTGGCACCAGAGATCAGATGGCAGATCCTTTCACAAAAGCATTACCAGTTTCTGAATTCACCATGCATGTCAGAAACATGGGAATTTTAGATAGCATCACTCCTAGACATATTTGAAATCTATTTTCATTGTGTTATTGTGTATCCTAATGTTTTTGTCTTAAAGTATGAATAAAGTGATCAGTAACATAATGTTATTATTTTCTATATATATGAATGTTTCATGAGGTGGCTTACTGTTGCTAGCATTCTCCGGATTTGAAGAAATTTATCATTGTGATGAATTGAATTGCAGATTACAGTTAATGTCATTGAAATATTAGAAATTTTGATGAGGGATCATATATATACTATATTGAATTGATTATTAAGAAGAAGTATATATTATGATTGTTTGTATTAGTAATTCATGTGATTATGTTATATTGTATTGTGAAGTCAAAATGCTGATGTATTTTCAATATATCATGTCATTCTGGTTTTCTTGCAATAATAATATAATTGACAGAATTTTGTTTGAATTGATAAGTGCACATTACAGATTTCTATTTGCTTATACATTATTAGAGCTATCTAAAAAGGAATATCAAGTTTAGTGGGAGATTGTAAGAATAACTTGATAGTTAAGAATATTGTTTGAATTCAAATTAAAAGGTTTTAAACCAAATCGAGTTATGCAATTTGAATTTGACAGTTGGGAAGCAGTTTCAATCAGTTGTTTTGGCAGTTGGTAGACGGTTTCTTTGTGGAAGAAACTATCAGCATCATTATAAATACAAACCCTATTCAGTTCCTACTAATATACAAAATAATATTCACCCTAATAGTCTCATCTACTATGAGAATACTAAAGGTGTAATTAGGAGAAAATTGGAATGGACAACACCAATGCTACGAGTAAGCACACACACACACTAGTTAAACTTGAATTGACATTTACAGATTTAGTATAGAACTTAAACAATCCATTACTATTACTTAATTAGATATAGTTTTATATAATATAACATAGGTGTACAATTTAAAAGGACAAGTGGAAAAAGCTTTGAGGGTTTTTTGTCGTATGATTTCAGATGGTCATCAGCCGAATGCTACTACTTCATTTACTACATTGATTGATATGTGTACAAAAAATGGGAGGAACGATATGGCTAGGAGGCTCAAACATGAAAGGGACAACATCAAATGAATTCCTACTTATGACCTGAAACAATTGTTCTCTGAATATTTAGAAAATGAGTTCTAATTTGTAACGTGAGGGGGTACAATTGCGTACGCACTACCATAGTCCTTACATTGACTCGTGTTGATAAAACAGTTGGTGAAGTTCATGAAGCCGGATTGCGGCTCAATTTCTTTGTTGTTATAGAGGTTTGTCTCTTCTCACTCCGATTGCCTTAGTAATAAACCTTGACTTAAAGTGTAACTAGTTTCTTTGTGAGGATTTGAGAATGTTTGACTAGTTCCATCGTGTGGTTATTTTGCTTTCATCTTATGTGATGGTGATTTTTGGTTGTAATCAGTTGGTATCATTGTAAGCTCTATGAACTTGTTGCTCCATCATATGTGATATGTTAGGATTTGCAGAAGCTCTGATACCAATTGTTAGGCTTTCCTGTTGAGTTTTGCGACACAATCACTATAAATCATCAAGCAAAAGAGTTGATCAAACCAAACACACCAAAGAACACAATTTTGTCCCAGTTGGAGCGAACCCTAATCTGGGGGAGAAATAACCGAGATGATATTCAACTACAGAAAGATACAAAAGTTATAACCACTCTCACCACGACCTTATCAATCTCTTATGCCTCACTACAAGATACTTGTTATTTACAATTGGAAAACCTCTCAAACTTTCTTCAATGAAGTACTCCCACTCTTACCTCTCAAAGGAGGCTAATTCAATAGTATATAGAAATCTAGAGAAACCCTAGTTTGATATCTTGATACAATAACCATCCTATGTGTCCTAAAGAGGAAGTCATACAATAGGAGTCGTACGATTTAACCTACAGAAGAGTTGGACTTCAAATAGATCCACCAGACCCAGCCCATCTGCTGCCCGCTATCGTGTTATTGTCGACTACCATAATGGGCAGTCTACTGTCTTGGTCTCAACCAAAATAGAGAGTAGTGGCAATCGGCCGCCCAACTGGCAATTGACTACTTATTGCCTACTGTTGCTGACGCTTGGTGGTCCTTGTTCCCAACGTCGCTTCGATTCCGTTCTTGCATCGTCGTCTTCTCTTCACATCGAATATAGTATGTAAGACATAAACCTAACCACCTTGGATTTCATACTCATGAATCCAAACCTACATAATTTAAACTCTTCTAGACTCTTTCATTTTCCTCTTGAAAATAACCCAGTTTATTAGTTTCTTATGTTAGTTGAATCTATCTCCACCTGTTTTTTCTCCAATTGGTATGCCCCTCAAAGACACACCCCAATAAGCGATAACACCAAGGTGCCACCCTCTGTACAAACTCCACCTACCCTGAGGCACTCTCCACCTCTCGACGATCTTCGAACATCACAGTCTTTCTTCAGTGATTTTAGTGACTGCGAACTAGATAATGCTTTATAAACAATGGGCTTCTAAATACTCTACCGAGTTTTCCTATTCCCTCGAAGCTGGTAGAGGTTTTGCTGAATTTTTCCAATCCCAAATATCGGGCTCTATTTCAACAACGGAATATGCATGACTGTAACATCCCAAAAAAAATAATTATTATATTTTTACATTTTTGCACGTGCAATGTACGTGATCATTTTTATATGCATATTTCTAAATTTTCTAAGAGGTAATATACATTTCCTTCTCATTTTAAATTACTACACTTTGTATTATATTATTTTTATTAAACTCATGGGCCTAAAAATTTTCTTTAAACCCATCAAAGAAACCCATTTTATGTAACAACTCGGATTTTCATATGAATATATGTATGTTTTGTTAAGAACTAAAATGCTATAGTTATTTATTTATTTTTCTTTTTGAAGCTTTTAGTATGGATTTGACTCTTAAGCTTCAACTAGACCCGCTTGAACCCGAGTTAACCCTAGTTTAACTCAACACTTGTAGCGTACCGTGGCATGTAACAAAAAAAAAGTTGTGCACATGCACAAGGGGTGGCAGGCCATGATTTAGAAGGGAAAAGAAGTAGGGAATTTGAAGAATAGGGTTAGGGTTTGAACATGGAATCTTGACCCATGATTAGTCTTTCAACATCTCTACATTCCACCTCTCACTTCCCCCAATCCAAGAGAAGATGCCTCTCCTCTTTCCCATGCCCAAATCCGGCCACACTCAACCGCTCCCCCCTCCCCCTTTCTTCTCTTTTGTTTTAAAGCCCCCTCTCAACTCCACTTCTCCTTTACATCTCCTACCTTTTCCTTAGACTCCAAACTTCACTCTTTACACTATTGTTACTGATTTGGAGTGAGAAGAAGAAGAAAAAGTCAAGGAGAAGAGAAGAAAAGGCCAAAGCAAAGAGGAGAAGCAAGGAACTCTAGAGGAGTCAAGAAGGAGGACCAACAAGCAAAGAGCTAGAAGGAGAACAAGCTACAAGCAAAAGTGGGTGTTTCTAACCTTATGTTCGTTTTTATGGTTGAATTGTGTTTGTGATGACTAAAAAATGACATGCATGCCCTAAGAATGAATCTAACCAACTCGTTTTGTGTTAAGTAATCCAAACCAGAAAATCCTGTTAAAAGACTGAATTTTTGCTGTCAGTCCGTAGCTCATTGCATGAACACTACTTGGAATTTTTTATCTGAAACTTTTATAGGATGATCATATAGGTGGCGTACACCTTCAGTAATTTTTATAGATTTTTATTATTTTTCCTGCTATTAAAATAAATTACGAACTTGCATGCTGGTCAGAATAGAAATAAGCAGTTTTTTTTGTTACTGTTGTGGAAAGAATAACTTGTATCTCACTGCATGCTTATGGGAATGATCTGAAATTTTAGTATGTCATTTTTGGATGTACCTAAGACCTACGTGTCAAATTTCATGAGATTTGGATCACTGTAGCTATGTCAATAAAATCATGCAAACTAGGCTAGATATTTTAGTAAACAGAACTACTGTTATTACTGACATGTTTTTGGATGACATTCAAAAAGACATAATTGGAAATCTACTTAGTAGAATCACCTGATTTTTGGGAGTTTTGTAACATCATGTGTCAGGAACTAGATTCTAAAATTTCATGATGATCTAACACCATATGCTATTTTAAATAGATTTTTATCCCATGACTGTGTTGATCTGATGTGTTGTTCTGGAAGTCTGTATAGTTGTTAAAGATGGACCCATAAGAGCATCTAAACGGCCTTATCTTAAGAGCCTTATAACTAGGAAATTTTAGTAGACACATAGACCTTTCTGGAATGACCAATAAATCCTGATTTGGACAAGTATTCGATTTTATATGATTTTTGCAAGTGACGACAGAAACACAGTGAAACATAAAGCTCACTAGTTTGCACCATGTTCGTGAAGATGAGTTTGAACTTGTACTTTACTAGCTTAGAGTTGCTGTTTGAGATCAAGAATCATGTTATAAGTTTGAATATGAGTTAGGACTTAAGTGATCTAAAGTTTCGTGCTAAGAGTAGCCCATAGTTGCTTGTAGACCCCAATATAGCCAACATTGTTCAATGTTTTGAAGTAAAAATTGTATTGGATGTTGGGGTATTGTTGTAGACCACTTTGGGATGAAATTTACCCATTGGGTGCTTTCACTTGCATTCTACCTTGATACGAAGCATGGGAGCGCCCGATCGCAATTTCTCAAGGGAACGGGACCGGGAACGACTCCGTTTTGACATAAATGCCAAGTGTGTGCTTGCTGTTTGGAATCTTAAATTGTCATTTTTAGGAATCTTAGAACCCCTTTTTGGGTTAGGACTTACTCCTAGTGTAGTGTGCCTTGGTGGGATACATCGGTTGAGTTTTGAGACCCTAGAATTAAGTCTTGTTAAACAAATCTAGATGGATAGAATATCACATCGAACGTGTTGGAGGAGATGACTTGTGCACCGACTTACTTGCCGTACATGGATGGATTCCATGGCTTGTGTTTGGAGCTACCTCCTATCGAGAACTGTGGAGCATTAAGTTTAGTAGGGAGCTATTTGTTGGTCGGGCCGAGGATGCGATCAAACTCCAAGCGTGGATGGCGGTTCCGCAATCAACGGGGTCGATTCGTTGTGGGTTCGTGCCAAGTGCGGGCCGAGGCGGGTCAACCTTGGGCCGGAATAGAAGGCTATTTGAGTCCCAGTATGGAATGGGTTGAGATCCATTATTGTTAAAGGTAACCAACTAGGAAGAATCTACAAATGGAACTAAACTAGTTGATCCTGGCAAGCAAAGTTGATTACCAAGTTAGGAATTTAGAAATGGTGGATAGGTCACCTAGCTAAGAGGATGGATGATATGAGATAATTCTAGAGGTTCATACTTCTAATAATAAAAAGAAAAGAGAATTCGAGTTTGGCTAGAGTGATGGTTTTTAGTAATTGATCGATAAAACAAATCTTGAATTCAACCTTATTCTTGGAATGGGGTAGCTTTGATACTTGAATAGGGCTAGATCGAGTCTTGGTTGAATGTAAGGACAGGCACTAGTGAGGGTGTCCGCCTGTCAAGGGGGTGCATGGCATCATCACGCCCGACCGAATTCTAGGTTCGTTTAATGCGGACAGGGACCCCGAGCTGCTCTGGGGACTCTGCTGTCTCGGCAGAAATGCCTTTATGATCCGTAACAACCTTTAAGGAGGTTTGGAGTGTTGATGTCGTTTCGACTGCAACATCTGTTCTAGTGTAAGGACGAGTGTAGCAGGAGTTAGGGAAACCCTATATCCGTCAGGTCCTTTGTTGATCAATGTGGGCAGACGGATTAGACGATATCTCGGTGAGCTGGACTCTATCGGGTATTGCTCTAGTCACTCGCAGAGAGCATTTGTGTCCATATATCAGCTTTTGGTGAGGTCCGGGAAAACGTAGATACAGAAACATATCGGGTAAGCCGCCACGCAGGGTAAGCCTGCACAGTCACGCAGCCTGCGACTGGGACCCCGGGCATAGTGGATAAAAGATGAGGATTGGACATCACTAATGATAGCAGCGACGGGTAAGCCGGGCGACTGTAGCCTCACCATCACTGGAATCAGAATCAGGAGAGAGAACAAGGGTAGGATGCATAGCGGGGGATCGAGCCCCATTCAACTGAAGAACGTCATTTGGTTGGGGGGGTGTGTATTATGGGATGCATATCTTTCAACCAAGCGTGCATTAGCTTTAGGAGCATGTGTGCATAGTGTGCATTAGATTAGGTCATGGCATACACCGACACTTGCTTGACACTACCTTTTTCTTTGCAACAAAATATTATTTGTGGTTATTAAGGTTGAAATCGTTATATTATGGCGTAGAGAGGATAGCCGAATGTAGAATTTTTGTCAGTTGTAATCGATTGACGTGCCCACAGTTATCAGTGCAGGATTACCGACTTGGGATCGCAGGAAATCTCTAGCAGGGGAAAGCATCCAAGTGAAAGTTACTGTCCAAATTTTATTATACATTCTTGTTGTAACAATTAATTGTAATTGTTGTAATTATTGGATATTGTAATAACAATTTAATGTAATAAAAGTTTTTAATTTCCTCTGATTTTGTTGTGTTGTGACTCATTTGAAGAAAGATCATGGAGTGTGTCACGAGTTCTTATGTTTGGAATTCGGGGCGCTACAAAAATGGTATCAGAGCCTACTTCAAATTGTAGCCCAACACCATAGGAAATTAGACTTGGGTGCGTCAGTAGGGTTAGTTTTGATAGTGGGATGGTCGTAAATCATATTGTTGCACTTTTGCAACTTTTGTTTACGAACCCCACTGCAATTATTCTTTTACTAACTTTTATGATTCAACTGGATGTCGAGGAGACAAATCTACTGCCTGATGTCCAGGAGGCAAGCATGCAGCTGGGCATCGATAAAGGAGAGCCCACGGTGCAAGAGTCGAGGAAGAAGGGGAAGGAGCCAACAGCGATGACCTCAATGTCGAGGTGAGAATTCAACAGGATGTCCAAGCACAAGGTTCAGTATCGTGACCCAGCCAAGGGACGTGGAGTTCAGCCTGATATCGAGGTGAGAATTCAAGTGAAGAAGAAAAATGGGAAGATTTTGGTGGCTACAGCCGGGAGTACGGTGCCGAAGGAAGTCAAGGGGATACCCATTGTACGAGAATTTCCACTCGTATTTTTAGAGGAGTTATCAGGGTTACCCCCACCAAGGGACGTGGAGTTCAGTATCGTGACCCAGCCAGGCAGCGCACCCGTATCGAAGACGCCGTATCGTTTGGCACCGGTGGAACAGAATGAAGTCAAGAAGCAAATAGAGCAATTGCTGTAGAAGGGACTCATGAGGCCTAGTGCCTCTCCTTGGGGAGCACCAGTACTGCTGGTCAAGAAGAAGGACAGGTCATCAAGGATGTGTATCGACTATCGAGAATTGAACAAAGTCACAGTCCAAACCAAATATCCAATTCCCAGGATCGACGACTTGTTCGATTAGCTACAAGGAGCCGCAGTGTTCTCAGAGATCGATCTACGACCGGGTTACCATCAGGTCCGTGTCAAGGAGGAAGACATACCAAAGACAGCTTTCAGGATGTGGTATGGGCACTATGAATACCTAGTGATGCCATTTGGAGTGACTAACACCCCAGCAATCTTCGTGGACTTAATGAACTGAATTCTACGGCCGTTTATTGACTCGTTCGGGGTGGTCTTCATCGATGACATTCTAGTGTATTTCACAGACGAAGGAGGATCACATGAAGCACCTGACAGCAGTTTTGAGAAAGCTTCAGGAGCATCAGTTGTATGCCAAGATATCCAAATGTGAGTTATGGAAGTCGGAAGTAGCTTTCCTCATCCATGTCCTTTCTAAGGAGAGAGTGGCCACTGACCCACAAAAGATAGAGGCGGTGAAGGATTGGCCTCAGCCATAGACTGTGAAGGAAGTAAGGAGCTTTTTGGGTCTGATCGGGTACTACAGGAAGTTCATTCAGGATTATGCCAAGATTGCGGTACCACTCATAGCTTTGACTAGGAAGGACAAGCAGTTTGAATGGACTCATAAGTGTGAAGCAAGTTTTCAGAAACTGTAGGAGATGCAGGGAACTGCGATGCTATCACTAGCACAGAGGATCCATAGTGGAGAAATTGAATAATTTTGGGATGAAATGCATGTTGTTGAAGTAGAATTTTATGAAATTAAAATTTAAAGTTGTGCAAATTAACATATGAGATGCTATGATGTGATTATTTTAGAGTGAGTAGAATTTTTATAAATAATTTGTGAAAAGAATCGATTTGTGCATGAATTTATTTGATTATGAAAATTTGGGGGAAAATTATCCATCTTTTTAATTGTCATTGAAAAGAGGGGGGAAAATCTATAAATGTGAGAATAGTATCTTATTAATTGCATATGGTGTTTGAGATATTCTCAATTTGTTAGAAACCTTTAAATTGTGTAAATCTATAAAATAGAAAATAAATAGAATTCTAATTCGAAATTCAATAAAAAATAAAAACTGGTTGAACTTTCAAATTAACTCTATTTTACTGCATGACAACTCAGTATGAATTTGGATACTGTGTATTTTAGAATGTGTAGTATCTGTATAATAAAACACAAAGAAAGTTATCAAGTGGCTCTCATTCATTTGGAAGTAAATCAATGGTCCAGATCTAACCTCACAAAAGACATTCCCCCCCCACCATAATTTGAACCCCAAAACTCAATTTTTTTCCCCCAAACAAAATAACTCATTCATTTATTACTCTCTCTCTCTCTCTCTCCCCCCTCTTTTCTCCTTTTTCATAATTCTTTCTCTTTCTTCTCTCTCTTTTTTTTTACCCAGGTATGTCAACAAAAAAAATTCACTTCCATTTTGGTTATGCAATTTCGGATTATGCTTTTTTTTATTATTTCAAATTTTTAATTATGCCTTTTTTTTTCGGATTATGCTTTCGTAACTCAATAACATTCACTTCCATTTAATTATTTTTGAATTGCCATATTTGATCTGATTGTAGAATACTTCACTTAGCAATTGTTTCAGATTAGAATGCTTCACTGAGTTAATTTTGATTAGAATGCTTTTTTTATTATGCAATTTCGGATTATGTTTTTTTTGAATATTTGGGCATTTGCTTCTTTTAAAGATCATTGCAAATTCTTTAATTGACTCGCCTGATCGTATTTTTATGGACAAATCCATGTTTAATCTCTATAATTCGGGTTTTAGTAGCTGCAAAATTGTATCTTGATCTGCTTTGCTGTAATTTCACATCACATATACATCACAACAAATTTTTCCTTTTAAATTCATACATGGTTAACTACATAAAAAACAAATAAGGGGGACCTAGCTCATACAGTTTGAGGCTTCAACCGTATTAGAAAATAAATTGCTACTTATGTCAGACTCTAAATCAAAAAAAAATTCTCTTATGCTCAAATCACACATAGCAAGGAATTTCCGATCCACTACTTTTGTAGATTTACAGTACTATTTTTGAATCCTGAGCTGCTGACAAATGATCCTGCAATATACAAACCAATAAACATTAAGGTCACTCCATAATCTTACTTCAGAGCACATCAATACATCAATGTCTACTAGCAAATAAACATCAATATAAATCATTCCTTACTATTTACATGATTTTTCATATGTTGTATCGTTCCGAATACGTGCCGTAGGCACGTGCACACGGGCATACCTAGTGATCAAATAAATCTAATGTGATGAATCGTAGGATTGTGTATGTTTTAAAAGAATGAAATTGGTCGAGACCAAATATTAATGACTTTAACCAAATAGATGTTGTGATCTGAGCTACGGCTCAGTCAGTAGGCGCTTTGCCGCCTTGCGAGTTGCGCGGGTTCGAGTGGGGGTGTGCTCTGTGTTATTCCAATTTTTTTTAAAAAAGGCTAAGTGAAGAGGGAATGAGTATTTAATAAACACTGCACCCTATACTACTGAGTATGGGATTGGCTCAGTGGCTGGGCATTGGGCTTGCGGTCTGCTGGCACTGGTTCGTGCCAGGGTAGGGCCAATTGAGTTTTTAAAACACATTTTTTGGGGGACTTTAAGTATTTTCTAATGGGGAAATTTATGGAAAATTTAATAAACATTATTAGAACAATTGAAGTTATACTATACTATTCTAAAGATATTGTAGAATCTAATGGTCATGCTTCGTTTACTTGTTGAGTTGGAATTCGAATTGAAAATGTATATGGTTGAAGATCATAAAAGTTGATTTTAAATGAAAGTAAAGTAAAGTTGGAATTATAAATAAATGAATTTTGGAGATGATTTCAAAGAATTTCGAAATTTAAAATAAAGGAATGAGTTTTGTTTGAAACATAGATTAATGTGAAAAGAGTCGTAAGAAAATGAGTTTCGAGAAAACTTTGGTAGTGATTGGTTTGATTGGCTAATTAAAAGTTATTTATGAAAAATTTTGGTTGGAAATTATGGTGGAATAAATTATAAAAAGTTGAATGCTTCAGGGTTGAAGAAAATTGTTGATCAAAAGTTGAAATGTTGTTGTTGAGGTTGAATATAACCTATTTGATCTCTAGAACGAGATAGTTGTTGGAATTTAGAGGCTAGACGAGACCCTAACTACCGGCACTGTTATTAATGAGAATTTTTAGGAGTAACCAGTGTGGGTTGACTCTCTCTTTGAGAAGTAGCCAATGTGGGATGACGTTCTCTTGTGTTGATTTAAGTATGGTAGGGTAAGCTAGCTCTAGATTGTGATGATTTTCAAAACATAAACATAGGGTTAGGCACTAAGGGGAGATGTGATGAAGTGGGAGTACAATACTCAAGAATTATCGGGGTTGTACTAGATACTCATAGAATATCTAAAACATACATTAGTCATCGTAATAGAAATTCATGGCGAGAGATTAAACCCTATATTTAGGAGTACGATAAGGGCTTGCCCTCGGACCTATGTAGAATGGGATGCATAGAATCCAAACAAGTATGCATTAGTGCATCGTAGTCTAAATCTGCATTAGGAATCTAAGGCATATCATACACTGACATGTTTAGGATAGTCACTCTTTACACTTTGTATTACATTTAAGTTTGTGTTTGTGTTTGCTAAAGTGGTTTGAAGCCCATTGTTCCTAAAGTGCTATCTAGTTTGTCATCACTAGAATCATCCGAGCGAGACTGCGACGTTATAATATTATCGAAAGGCGGAGAGAGCCTTAAGGTAGGTGGAGTTTGTATAGAGGGTGGCACCTTCATGATAACATCTACTGGGGTGTGCCCTTGAGCGGGGCATACAGCGTGAGAAAAACAGGTGAAGGTAGATTCAACTAGAAGAGGAAACTATGGAACTGAGTTGTTTGCAAGAGGAGAATAAAAAGAGTCTAGAAGATTTTAATCACACGGTTGTGGATTTATAGTATACATTCCAAGGTAGAGATTGTTGGGTATTTTGTCTTGCATGCTATGTTCGATACGAAGATGATGAGACGATGAAGGGATCAAGATGATTGGATACGGAGTGGAAGCAAGATGAAAGAACAACAGCAGCAACAACAAGAGGAGTTTCGGTCGACCGGTCTGGAGGACGGTCAACCACCCAACTATACAAACTTCCCGCGAGGGGGACAATCAACCGAACTTATTAGATGGTTGACAGAGTGCGGCTAATGCAGACTTCGGGTGCAGGTTTGGGTGATTTTGTTGAAGCCCGAACTTGCTCTTCAAGTCAGATCGTGTGGCTCTTATCGTACGATTATCTCTTC
The DNA here is from genome assembly GCA_017893485.1 of Hemerocallis citrina. NCBI lineage: Eukaryota > Viridiplantae > Streptophyta > Magnoliopsida > Asparagales > Asphodelaceae > Hemerocallis > Hemerocallis citrina. The sequence continues at coordinate 125,080,546 of CM030363.1, read as the reverse complement.
TAGAATATCCAATGACTATTGTATCAAGATATCAAACTAGGGTTTCTATAAATCTCTATATATTATTGTAATTGGCCTCCATTGAGAGCCAAGAGAGTAGTACTTCATTGAAGGAGGAGTTTGATAGGTTCTCCAATTGTAAACAACTAGTACTTGCTAGTGAGACTTGAAAGAGAATCGTTGTGAGAATTATAACATTCTTGGTATCTTCTCTAGTTGAATAGCTTCTCGGGTTTCTTCTCCCCCGGATTAAGGCGAAAGCCCCAACCGAGAAAAACTTGTGTGCTTTGGTGTAACCCCTGTTTTTGTAAATAAATATTTCTTGTATATTTTATCTATCTTGAATAATTGTATATTTTAACGTTAATTTATATTTCTATTTGATTGACTATTTATAATATATATTGTTGGGATTATTTTAAATAAATCTATTAAACTCGAATTTGCATTTTGATATACATATATTATTATTAATATTATCAGAGTATCATTATTTTTATTGTTAATATTATTACTATTATTTTATTTTAAGCCAGTCATACTCTATTTTTATACATATTCATTATTTGATTTAATGTACATATATATGTATGTTTTATAAACCCCTATAATGCTTTTTTTTATTTTTCCCCAATTGGATTTAAATATATTAATTGATTTATAACCCAAACCCATTACCCATTCACCTATTGGATTATCTACCCAAATACCCAAAACCCAAACCCTACTATATATAAACCTAACCTAGCTAACCCTAAACCTAGCCTACTGTTTAACCCCCCCACCCCCCCCCCCCCCCAGCCCCCCCACACACACACATCAGCCGCCAAACCCCTTTACCATCACTGTTCATCATCCTCTCCCACTCTCTCCTGACTTCAACCCGTTCGCCTCTATCCCTCGTCCCCTCCTCCTGTCACCCACGACCATGGTCGACCTCCGCTCCACCCACCGGTCACCCAGTCCACCGAAAAGCCACCGTCATCCTCGTCATCGTCGCCTCGCCCTCTTCCTCGTCTCCACCAACGCAGCCTCCGACTGCACCGCCCTCCGCTGCGTCTCGCTCCCTTCCTCACATCGGCACCCCCACCTCGCCACGACTGCACCTGCACCGCCCTTGTCTACCTCCATTAGTCAATCAACCCATCCCGCTCATTCTCTCCCCCTGAGCATCGTGGCGCCCTTGTCTCCCCTTCCGTTGTCCGCAGCCAGCATTGCGCCGCCTTCCCTGCACCGTCACCCCGCTCTCCGACCTTCATCCCCATGCTGCCCCCTCCCTGTCAGTGGCCGCCAATAGCCACCGTAGCCCTCCCCTGTGCCCTGCTGCAGCCACCTGCAGGCCACCATCGCGGTAGCACAGCACCTTCAGCGTCCCTGCTCGCCGCCGCCGTCGCTCTCCCTGGCTGTCGTTGCCTCCCGGTCAGAGAGCAACTCCCCCCACCACAGTGCATCCATGGGTTGTTGTGTGTATATGGATTTTGATCAAGTGGATTCTGGGCCGTCGATCTCCATCATCATCATGATCATCTCGATCTCTTTGATTATGGGTCGTCCGATCTTGATCATCGTCTGATCTGATCTAGATCTCTTGATCTGGACCATTCGATCGTCGATCTGATTCGATCACCATCATCATCATCATCATCAAGATTTTAATCTCGACCGTCAGATCTCTTTTGATCATCGCGATCATAATAATCATCTTGATCTTGATCTTGATCTTCGATCTCAGCCGTCCGATCGGCCCTTGATCGTCTCGTTCGTCTTCTACTTGGTGAGTTAAACATTTGATCCACTTTTTGTTTCCTTTCGTCAAATTGTCAATCATGGTATATTTACTCTTTTGGAACTCTTCTAATTCTTATATATTTTGTTTTCGATCTCAGCCGTTGGATCTCTTGATCTTCATCATCTTGATCGTCTTCTTGATCATCGAGATCCGTATTTTGTGTTCGTGATTGCGATCGTGATCGTTCATGTTTGGTTCGTGATCCGTGTATTGAGTTCGCCGCCCGGGATCCATTCCCGTTATTCCTCCGTCTGATTATCGTCTACACCCCAAGGCAAGTATCTCTTGTTCATTTCATTTTCTAGTACATGTTTTTCCTTGAAAATACTGCAAATAGTTTGTGAATGTGACTCCTCTTTGTTTATCGTTGATGATCTTGTGTTTCGCCTTATCTATTACATGATCTAAGAGTCACAACCCTTCGTTGATACACTTGTTCACAACTAGTAAGATTTTGATTCATTTCATACAAAAAGTGTTTAGCTGGTTTCTGTTTTTGTCTTGCCTTACTATTTCGACCCCGATAAAACCAAAATTTGAACCTGAGTCCTGAACATGAAATGTAGCCCTAAGTGTCTAGTTGCCGATAACATCCAGAATTTTTGAATTCCGAGTTATGGCTAGGAGATATTGCGGTTTTACTGCTGCTGTGTCGGTAATCGCAGATTCACAAAAACTGCTGCACCTCTTTCGTTTACAATTATTTTAACTATGCTACCAGTAGGTAAATGATTTGAAATTTTGCATGCTATTACTAGACACCCTAGAGAACATTTCCTAATTTTCTCAGAATTAATTAATGATGTTATAACCCTGTTTCATATGTATAAACTCAGATTCACAAATTCTGGCTGAACACAAAAGCTGTATAGTTTGCTGTTTTGACACATGTTACCACACCTTTTATGTGCCTTAATTATATGCATTGGAACCAGGCAAGAGTCTAGTTTCTAGACCTTCTGACGGATCCACATTTGTTATCTTGTAGCAACGGAAATCGCAGTTTTGGTACAGCAACGTCATGCTGTTCAGATTTGGAATTCTCGTTGTTCTTGATATTTTGATTTGTTTTGACCCTAGAACATGTATCCTACCTAGCCTAGACTTATCCCATGTTCTTGATTATGTTTGCTTGACTCGTTTCACACACTTTCATGCTTGCTTGATAATAATAATAAATAATAAGCCGGAGTTTAAGGGAAAGACCATAGTAGTGGATAATATAGGTAAGTGTACTCAGAAGGGGGCTCGTGTTTCCTAGTACTCGGTTTATGAACCTATTGCACCTTGATGTATTCGTGAATCCATTACTTGGCTCATGAACCTATTGTATTCATGAACCCACTGTATGGTTCTTGAACCTGTTAGTATTCACGAACTTGCTTCGTGAATCTGTTATTTTATTTTCGTATTCATGAACCGTGTCTACTTGATACTTGATGCCTGAGTACACCGCCCTTTCAAATCCACCACTAGGCCTGAACGTAGCTGATTGTATGCATCAACCATGTAGTAAAAGTATGAATGCATGAAGTGCTACCTAGATAGTAATAACTACAAGACTTGACACATGATAATTGAACATGATACATGCTTAATTGATACTTGATGACATGATACATGAGACTTGATACTTGAACATAATACTTGACACTTGCTACTTGATACTTGTACTTGACAACTTGACACATTAGACTTGTTACTTGTTACTCGACACTTGTATGTGACACTTGTTACTTAATGCTTGATACCATTACATATTCACTAGCCACTTAATCTATAACTAGTATTTGTTACCCAATCTTGTCACTCAAGTTGTCTTTCTTGCTAGCTAATTTTTTGAATCCCCACTACTTGTTGCATCCCTAATACATTCTTGATTCCAAATCTTGTTCCGTGTTGGTTGTACTTGTTTTACTATTTATGGCTCTAACCTTCACTAAGGGCGTTTATCTTGTTTTCTCTATTTTTCCCTTTTTAAATTTTTACAAGCAGACTTTGGAGACGAATTGCCTGCTGGAATTAGTGAGCAGACATTCTAGGTTTCACTTGGAGCAAGAACTTGCTTAAATATTTTGTCTTCTTGAGTTATTTACTTCCTTTGATACTTAAAAATCTTGTAATGGACTTATAGTCCCGAGTTTTATCTTTTGATCCAGATTTGAGAATTATTTGGTACATTATTATTTTGTTTTAATTATTTCTGTTGCTTAAAAAATTATTCATGCATGCGTGCTTGTGTACATTTTGTTATATTCTTGTTATGATGTTGAGTCGATCCTACAGCTTATGAATGATGAAAATCATTCGCTGGGCTTTGTCATGCGCTCGTATTCCGTGTTTTTGGAAAGCGGGGCGTGACATTTGGTGTGTTTGGTATGATTTCACATGTGCTTGGTAGTTTGTGTTGATTGCATCGAATAACTCAACAAAATCCTCGAAGGGAAGAGTTCCGCTAATTCCCAAACAAGTGGTGTCGTTGTACTGCCTGTTTTCCTAACAAAACATGTTGTTCCCAATGGCGAGTTTGGTTCAAAATTTTCTAACAAGACTCGTCATTCCCAAATGCGATGTTCTTTATACTAGACTCGCTGTTAAGAACAGCGAGGTTATATAAAATTTCATAGAGAGTGAAATAGAGTTTTTTTTGAAAATTCACTATGTCCAATAGAGAGTATCACTCTCTGTGAAATTTCGTATAACCTCTCTGTTCCTAACAACGAGTCTAGTATAAAGAACCTCGCCGTTGGGATTGGCGAGTCTTGTTTGATACTTTTGAACTATACTCGCCATTAGGAATGGTGAGTTTCTCCCAAAAAAAAAAAAAAAAAAAAAAAAAAACTAGGCCCGCCGTTCTGAATGACGAGCACGAAATAACTAAACTACTATTGGGAATGGCGAGTGTAGTTGTTGAGTCCCTGAGCACAATTAGTTGTGAAAGTGTCATTTTTTTCAAATAGTTTCGAAAAAAATACATATATTCAAAAAAAAATCTTTGATACTAGAAGTTTATTTTCACTAGTAACCAATATTGATTTCCATCGGTTTTCCAAACTGCTCATAGTATATGCCACTTGTGGGAGAACATTGGTGGTCTTTTCCATAGCTAATTGTTAATGATGTTATATTTCTTTGGTGAATCTCTGTTATATTTCTTTGATGTAATCTTACTTATGTGATTCAGAGCCACATTATTGAGATAATATTAGTAGATTGCATAAATATGTACAGTTTATTAAGTTCTACTTAATGCATCATGAAATTCTTTGCTAACTTATTGTTTTTTTTTTTTTTTTTTTGAGGTTAAATTAGGAATAACACCACCCTGTTTCATTAATAAGAAATTAATAAAACAACTCCGGCGTACCAGGAGGAATACAAAAGTACAGTGCAAAAAATAAAATATAACACCCGAACAAAACCCTGGGGGTGGGTCTAACCATCCCTACGAAGTACAACCAAAAGTATAGTGGATCGAAACAAAATACAATGTAGAGGTAGTTGCATCCTGTGGGAATCCGAGGTATTGTGTTCCATATAAGCATGAAGGGCGCCAACCCCTCAATCCAGTGTCGGTCCAAACTCGACCTCCGCATTATCAAATTCCTCCACCTGGAAGACTCTGGCAATCCACCCTCTAGCTCCTGTGGCAGCAGCTGTGGCCCAAAAAGAAATAAGATGCATGATATGAGTAAGGTTACCAGAAATACTATTACATGAAATACGAAAATAGAAATTATTTCTGTCTAGCCATAACACCCAAGTAGTTGCCGCAATGGCTATGTACCAAGCATCCTTCATTTCGTAGCGTATTGATGCAAATTTGGGGCCAATCCACAAATCCTCGTATTCATTGGGGTAGTCGCCTGTCTCTAAGGCCCGTAATACCTCTACCATAGTTGTCTTACTCCTTTGGTAGTGAATGAAAAGGTGATTCAGATTCTCCGTATGTATGTTACAGAATTCACAGTTGGTCGCTAATTGGGGTTGCCTTTTGGCAAGGTTCTCTCTGGTGAGGATAGCATTTTTGAGCACTAGCCAGAGGAAGACCCTCACTTTAAGGGGTGTTTAGGCCTTCCATAACACATGTTTCCAACTAGGTCTGCATCCTCGATAGTGAATTCGATGGTACAGAGATCTAACAGTGAAAGCTCCTTTGGTCTCTAGTCCCCAGCGCATCTGATCTGGGCCCTGAGCACACATCACCCCATTCCGTGTAATGTGTATTTGCAGTTCATGCAATTGCTGATGTAACCCTGGGTTGAGAGGTCCTCGGAAAGATGGTCTCCAGTTGCCCATCTTCCATGTCTCGGCCACAGAGACATTCGGGCGAGTCATTTTCTTATACAATCTGGGAAGGTCTCCTTTAGGGTATGGACACCACACCATTTATCCCACCAAAATCTGGTGGACCGTCCATCACCAATAGTTGATGTAACTGCTGAGTTGAAAGGCCCGCTTGCTTTGGTAATTCCTTTCCAGAAGCGAGAAACTCTAGACCCTATCCGGAAGCCTAAACTTCTCGTACCTTTTTCCCGAAGGTACGGTTGAATGAAATCCTGCCAACCTTCCCTGCTGTGGTGGAAGACCTTCCACCACCATTTTCCCAATAAGGCAAGGTTCATATCTCTTAAGTCGATGATGCCTAGTCTACCATGCTTCTTCTTCATGCATGCAATGCCCCACTTGATCAGGTGATATCCCCCCCTATTCAAGTCCGTCCCTTTCCAAAGGAATCGTTTTCGATTCGGTCAATCCTTTGGATTACCCATTTAGGTGGCTCAAAAAACGACATGTAGTAAATGGGCAGATTAGACAACACCGAATTGATAAGTACCACTCTGCCCCCGAGGGAAAGCGATTTTCCTTTCCAACCAGACAATCTATCCTCCACCCTGTTTATGATAGGTAGCCAGTCCGTCTTAGTAAGCTTCCCTGGTCTGAGTGGGAGCCCCAAATATTTGATTGGAAACTCGTCTGTCATACAGCTTAGTATGGTAGCATGGTCCTGTGCTTCTACATCGGAAAGTGCAATTGGAGTGAAAGCACTCTTGTGAAAATTAATCCTGAGCCCTGAACAGACTTCAAAACAGTAGAGGGCCCCTTTAAAGCATATTGTTTCTGACCTTTTCCCGTTGCCAAAGAGTAGGGTGTCATCAGCATACTGAAAAATTGTGTATCCTTGATTAGAGGTGCTGCTAGCCACGGGCGTTATCCAACCTTTCCTTCTACAGTTATCTAGCATGCCCCTCAGCACATCCGTTACGATTGTGAATAGAAGAGGTGATAGCAGATCTCCCTGCCGGAGTCCCTTCTTGCAAGAAAACGGTAGACCCGGTTGCCCATTAACCGAGATAGCCATTTTACTAGTGTATAAACAGTGTTTGATCCACCTAATCCATTTAACCCCGAAGCCTCTCCCTCTGAGAGCTTCCAGCAAGCACTCCAGTCGACAGAGTCATATGCTTTCTCAAAATCAAGTTTTAGGAGAAAATTCTTAGAATTGCCCGTATGGCATTGGTGGATAACTTGTTCTACGGTGGCCACACAATCCAAGATACATTGCCCTTGATGAAACCAGTTTGGGTTTTGCTAATTAAACTGTCCATGATGCTTCCCAGACAGATGGCCAGGACCTTTGTGATGATCTTAACCGAGCAGTTTATGAGACTAATCGGTCTAAAATCCCTCACCCTCGTAGACTCCACCCGTTTAGGTATCAGGACTACTTCCTCAAAGTTGAACATGCCCGATCTGAGGTTGTTGTGGAAGAATTCATCCATCAGCGCCATAATGTCCCCTTTTATTTCTTCCCAGAACACTTGGTAGACCATCATTGGGAAGCCGTCTGGCCCTGGTGACTTGTCTGCTCCTATTTGAGTGATGGCCTTTTCCACTTTCGTTTCCGAAAAAGGTGCTTCCAAAGCGGATAGCATTTGTGCTGACTCGTTCTAGCAGTCCTACCAGAAATCCTCCCTCAGTGGGACCCTGAAGTCATTCTTCTTTCCAAAGAGGCCCTTGTAGTAATCTTGAAAGGTTTTGGAAATCACATTTTCATCTTGCGATGTTCCCATTTCCGTCTGTATTGACAGGACTATATTGGATCTACGTCTCGCGCTTGCCACTCGGTGGAAGTATGCCGTATTCGTGTCTCCCTCTTTGAGCCACGAAATCCTCGACCGTTGTTTCCATTTGATCTCCTCCAGCTTATAAAGATTGGTACTATTTTCTCGGAGCTCTAGTAGTCTGTTTCTTTCATCTTGAGATAGGACTCTCGTTTCTTCCAATCTTTCTAGCTCATCAATTCCTTCCAAAAAGGAGTCTTTTGCACGCCAGATGGTCGAGAATCTAGACCGATTCCTATCTACACAGCCGCTTTCTCAATCTGCAGATTTTTTCACACCCTCTGGTTGCAGCATCCGACCCAGTAGTTGGGAGCGCCCAATTTTCCATCACCATGTGGTGAAATCTCTGTATTTCTAGCCATGCCTTCTCAGATCTGAACTTCCTTGGCCTTTGAGATCCCTGTACCCAAGCATCAAGCAGGACCGGTGTATGATCTGACGTAGGTCTAGGGATAGATTTAGCGGTTGCTAATAGGAATTTAGCTTCCCAGTCCATCGATACTAGTATCCTGTCCAATTTGGCCATAATCGAGGATGGTTGCATGTTTGACCATGTAAATATTCTGTCATTGATTGGGATATCGATCAGCTCTAGTTGTGCAATCACCCTATTGAACTCTTCTCTGTGTCTGTCGCTGGAGCCTTTACCCTTGCATGTTTGCTTGCATGTTTGCTAACTTATTGTTAATGTTGTTCGGTTTTCTTAGTCCGACCTCCACTGGATAATATTCTAGAAGCGAGAAAGAAAAAGGTAGTGCTTATTTTATATAGAATTCCTTCCCAAACTGTCCCACTTTTTTGAAAGTTATTCCCAAACTGCCCTACTTTTTAAAAATTCTCAAACTGCCTCACTCGCTTTCCGAAAAAGCAAGTGTGCTTAAAACCTCATTGCTTTTTCAGAAAGCGAGTGTGAGGCTTTTGATTTTCGAAAGCCTACACTCGCTTTCTTAAAAACCGATTGGGTTTTAACCACACTCGCTTTCTCAAAAAGCGAGTGTCACTTAGTTCATATCAGTTAGTCACTCAGGCCTTATAGGTCAGTGGGTACGTTTTAGGACTGTTACTGTTCATTGGGTTGTTGGGTCTAGGTTCGAATCCGGCATTTCCAACTTTTATTTTTTAATTCTTTTTTAGAGTTTTTGGTGAAATAAAAGTTGGAAAAAATATTATAATTTCATATAAATTAATTAGATCTTATAAGAAGAATTTATTTGGCATTTTGTTTGAGTTTCCAAAGGTTGCGTTGTTTGATTCGGCATCAATCTGTGAAGCTTCGTAATCAAGAACCACTTAGTCGCATCTCACGTTATTCTTGGCTCATGTGTGTTGGAGAACATACAAAGTGTTCGAATAGTAGGATTTTATTAGGCTTGGTGCAAGTTTTAAGTAGTTCATGTGAAAGTTGTCAGCTTTGGTCTGAGCAGATTGAGTAGTAGTTTTTTCTTGCTCGCTGTTAACATGACACTAGTCTCAGTTTGCAAGATATTTTCTGAAAGGCTTTTTATTTTGTACTCTTGCTCTCATATCAGTTCTCATACTCATATTTGTTGTAAAGCTTCTCTCTGTTCATGATTTCTGCCTGTAAGACCAAAACTGCTTTTTTCCCGAGTAGTTAAACCCTTTATGAACATAGTCATGCAAATTTGAGTTACTAGGGAGTACCTACCCTTAGCAGTCCCTTTCATGTATACCTAGCATATGCTATCGAATAGTTCAGGTTTGGGTTTAGCTAGGGAGCTTAATTTCCTATTGGAAGTCCTTTGGTTTTTGAGTTAGCTTTCAAGGATATAAGCCAGGGCCGGGTAGAGGAGATTCTAATGAACACAGAACGAGTAAGTATACTTGAGCATGGATCCATTATAAACACTTGCGGTTACTAACCTGATTTTTTCATCGAGGTAATTTAGAGCTTCTCTATGGAGTAGTACGTTGAATGTTTGTATCAGTCATAAAAGCATTTGATACTCTTTGCATGTCTCTTGCTAAAGCTAAATGAGGAAGACTTCGTGCAATGAAAATTATTACAAATTGTTATCTTATACCATTAGATGATTAGAAGCTTTAGTCAGCTATCTGTTCCGAATAAATTCATTTCTCAGTGCTATAGATTTATGCCAGAGCTGCTAGACAAAGAAAAGAAAAGAAGAAAAAAAATTATAAGGAATTATAATATTTTTTTCCAACTTTTATTTCACCAATAACTCAAAAAAAATGAATTAAAAAATTAAAGTGGAAAATACCGGATTCGAACCCAGACCCAATAGCCCCATGAACAGTAACAGTCCTAAAACACACCCACTGACTAATAAGGCCTGAGAGACTAATTGATATGAACTAAGTGACACTCGCTTTTTGAGAAAGCGAGTGTGGTTAAAACCCATGCAGTTTTTCAGAAAGCGAGTGTCAAAAGCCTCACACTCGCTTTCTGAAAAAGCGATGAGGTTTTAACTACACTCGCTTTTTCAGAAAGCGAGTGAGGCAGTTTGAGAATTTTTTTTAAAAGTATGGCAGTTTGGGAAAAACTTTCGAAAAGTGGGACAGTTTGGGAAAAATTCTTTTATGCAAACCAACAACAACCAACAACAACGTATTCTTTGATGTTTAAGTTTTACTACAATATAATTGACAAAATTAGGAAGATGTAAGAATAAGAACTGGTGATTAATGTGTCACACACACAGGTCATGAACATTGTAGTCCTTGGACAATAGCATCTTTGTATTATAAAACAATGTGAGAAACCAAACCTGTGTGCAATACATGTATTTATTTCTTCTCACGCATATCATGGAAGCAATTAACATGATCAAGTACTGAATACTTAAATAGTAGTTAACGAAAGGTTACTTCTATAGTATCACAGCCCACGATATTGAATAGATGAGAACAGACACATGCAATGATGCAAAGTAAATTCAGTCATCTAAAATTCATCAAATTCTGATAGCTCATAGAAGTCCTTTACTTGTGTTACCATTTGTTCATCTCGAAAAATCTCGGAATGTTTTTTTTATTCTTACAAGGATTTCATTCTTTTCTTTATGCTCAGGATAGTGCATGCAACAATGACAAAGCTTGCAAGATGTGCATTGTTCAATCTTAATGTTGCTCCCTCTTATACTAGGTTTGTTACAGAGCTCGTTCTTATTGTAACTTGGAAAATGAAGATATTTCTTTCTTGATGAACTTTGCTATATTCAATTATTTTTACAGGAGCAATTTAACTTAGTCTGAACATATTGTCTCCTGACTTCAAGAACTTATCGTTGCGCAATATGCATATTGACTTTTTTATTTTATAGGAAATTGTAAATGAAGATGATGATAAATTGTAGCAACTGAAGAATTGAATGACTTGGGTGATGACGCCTACAAGGCAGTGAGTCAGTGACTAGGTCTTTGTGTGAGATGAACGAGTATAATCCCAATGGTAGGCACATCATACCAGAGTTGTGGAACTTTATGGAAGATCCACTCTGGAAGAGGGCATGAAATACTTGTTCAACAAATCAAGTCATTCAAGAGGAAGCATGCGTCGAGTTCTTAAGGAAAGTTTGTATACTGTAACGAGGGAGTTTATACATTGTATAGTATGAAGAAAGCTTGTTTTGGTAATGTTCGGGTCTATATTATTGCTATATATTTAAATATTTTTTTTGAATTTAGTATTTGTTACTAGTGGAATTTTAATTGAAAAAAATATTAAATAAATAACAATCAATAAAAATCAAAAAATCAAAAATAGGTCTAGTACGGCGTATTTGAAATCGCCGAGGTTGATCTCAGGCTACACCGGCATTTTCAAAAAGCACAGTGTAGACCCCGTGGCGCGCTACCCCGGTGCTTCTACCGGTGTTTTTTTGAAAATGCCGATATGACCTATCCCGGCATTTAAAACGCCGAGGTAGGTCAAAAAAAAGTGCCGGGGTAACCCCTTTTGTGTTGTATTGGGCCTTCTATCCGAATAAGAGCATCTGAAGAGAACATTAAGCCATATCTTAGACCTTTTAAAATTAATAACATTCTTTTTTTCTTGCAAAAATTGAGGGACATGCACTCATACAGTTGATACAGTTCAAATGTTTATCACATTATTTCATCAAATACCATTCTACAAAGCTGGGTAGCATTAAAAATTCTAAACTTATAATACGACAAATTTTTTAGTACGTGTTCTAAATCCAACAAAAATATTTAGAATGGAAACCAAATTTTGATTTCTATCAAGATTTCCAACTCATTATATAGCATTTAGTTTTCATATTTTGTCGACATGACACATGAGACTCATTCCATGGAAGCGGGACGAAAAGGTATTGACCAATCGATGCATTTCTGCCCGTTTCATGACCAATATTTTCTACAGAGGCAATAGCAATTTTATAATACATTCTTAAAATCTGCTGCATCATGTATCTGCTAATAACTAGCTCAGTATATAATTCAACAACTACAAGTAGCACTACAGACATGTTGAGACTGGGGCGTCAACAAACACCCGGTGTCGCAGTGAAACTAAATAGAGCAATAAGGAAATCGAAGTAGATTAGGCGAATCAATTGAGCAAGCAAGTAGATCCACCAATCTAGCACAAACACAACGAGGATTTATCCCTGTTAGTTTTTGCTTAATCTGGAAAAAAAATATAGGGAGATTTGACATTCAACTAGAACAGATTAAAGGAGTTACTGATTCACTCAATACAATGAATTAAACTCACTCACCAAAAACTATCTCTCTCTCAAGCCTCTCTTGCAATGGAGAAAATATCAATGAAGTATCCACCTCTCATATTTGAGGAGTTTACAATATATATAGAAAAATAGAGAGAACCCTAGGTTTAATCTTGATTCTCAGTCGTCCGATATAACCTGACGAATAAGTAATTGAATATGCATCGTACGATTTGACTTGGAGTTGAAGATTTGGCTGAAACGACCTAAGAAATCGAGGTCCAGAAAATATACAGCGTCGCGGGCAATCGACCGTCCAACAAGACCGGTCGACTGTTCTCCTATCGGCCAAACCCTGTACAACTGCGGTCGGGTGTGCGGTCGAGGGTGCAGTAGACCTTTTTCCAAGACAGTCGACCGCAACTCTGCATGCACCTTGCTTCTGTTGTTTTACCTTCGACTCTCTTCAATGCTTCGACCTCCGTGTTTCATCTAACCTTCTTCTAATCTGAACAACGAGTATTCAAGACACATTCCTGACAATCTCTACCTTTGATTGCATATGAGTGCTATCACATGATGTGATTATTCATCTCCAAACTCTACTAAAACTCCACTTGCAAAAACACTTGGAACAATAGCTTTTTCTTCTAGTTGAACAAATTTGTACCCAATCTCACCGATCAGTATACCTCGCGATGATATTCGAACGTCTTGGTTTCGAATTGATGGTGCTAGTTGCGGCAAACTAGATGAACTTGCGGGAATAACGGAAAAATGAGCAACACTTGGCCAAGTATTTCGAATTTCCCAAAGTTTCTAGAGATTTTTTTGGCTTGGACCAACCATTCTCATACCTCTAATCACCTTTCGATAACCTTGAAAAACAAACAAAACACCACATCGAGCTGTGTACCTTATAACCCCGTGCATCAAGAGTTTTAAGCAGAGAAATATGCAAAACATCTCTTAGAGTGAACATGTTTGGACCTGACATTTTCAACTCAATTGTCCCCTCACTCACTACTTGACAAATCTCTTCAGTTCACATTCTCACACAACGCCCTGTAGTAGACTTATAAGTTAAAAACAACTCCCTCTCGAAGCAAATATGAGAAGAACTCCCTGAGTCAAAAAATCAACTAGAATCTACTTCTAAAGAATTTGAAACAAGAATACACGAATCACCTGGATCATCAGCACTAACCACATAGGCGGTTGATTTTCATCTTTTGCGCTATTCTGATTCTGTAATTTTCAATAGTCTTTCTTGATATACCCTGACCTCTTACAATTTTGACAACGGATCGAATCCTTTTACATAGCACTGTCTTCCCCCTGAAAGACCTTCCACTGCTAGACAACTTAAAGTAGATGATGATTTATGGGTCTCCGTCCAAAGTTGATTTTCTTTTAATGCTTTGATTACACCATCTACCGAAATACTCTCTTTAGCATATTTACCATGTAGCATGGCAATGATCAAATGCTCGTACAAATCCGACAGTAAATATTTCAAGTTGAAACTTTTATCTTCCTCACTCACATCTGCGTTGATCGCTTGAAGTTCAAACGATACCTTTTTGAACTCTGTGATGTGGTCTTGGAGAACGGTACCTTCCTTCATTGACAAACGAAATAAGTTCATCTTCCAATGTATCTGATCTAATAATGACGAACCAGAATAGTCACTATAAATTTTTCTCACAAACTCGCTGCATCAGTTTCTTCAAGAAATCTGCATTTGACCTGTCAGCCAATGATAGTCGGATCGGAATTATGGAATCTTTTATGAATATCTTCCAAACATCCTCCTTCATATCGGATGATTTTTCCTTCTTCTTAACAGCTAACTGCAAACGTTCTTGAACAATGACATCATACATGTCAACCTTCCAAATATTGAAATTGATATTTCCATCGAACTGCTTGATCTTCAAAAAACTGTGACTAATCATCTTAACCAAGGAACTTAGCAACCTGAAGCTCTGATATCAGTTGTTGGGATTAGGGCGTCAACAAACGCTCGGTGTCACAGCGAAACTAAAAAGAGTAATGAGGAAGTCAAAGTAGATGAGACGAACCGATTGAGCAAGCAAGTACATCCACCAATCCGATACAGATCCATCAATCCAATACAAACACAACGAGGAATTATCTCGGTTAGCTTTCGCTTAATCCAGGAAAAAATATAGGGAGATCTGATATTCAACTAGAAGAGATTACAAGAAGTTACTGATTCACTTAATATAAGGAATTAAACTCACTCACCAATAATTATCTCTCTCTCAGGCCTCTCTTTGCGATGGAGAAAATATCAATGAAATACTCACCTCTCATATTGAAGGAGTTTACAATATATATAGAAGAATAGAAAGAACCATAGGTTTAATTTTGATTTTCAGTCATCCGATATAACCTGTAGAAGAAGTAACTGAATAGGAACCGTACGATCTGACTTGAAGTTGAAGATTGCATTGAAACGACCTAACAAATCGAGGCCCAGAAAATATACAACGCGGCAGGCAGTCGACCATCCAACAAGACCGGTTAACCATTTTCCTCTCTGCCAAACCCTATACAACTGCGGTCGAGTGTGCTGTCGACCTTCTCCCAGAACAGTCGACTGCAACTCTGCATGCACCTTGCTGCTGATATTTTCCTTTCTACTTTTTTCGACGGTTTTGAATTTCGTGCTTCATCTTACGTTCTTCTAATCTGAACCACAAGTATTCAAGACACATTTCTAACATGACAAACATCTCAGAAATCAAGTTTTTCTAGAATGAGTGAACTAAATTTAAGTTATAAGCTTTAGCAATATGTACACAAAATACGTAAACCATTTCCATCACTCCATGTAACAAAAATAAAACAGAAGTAATGGAAACTACATGCTTCTTACTTTCCCTCATAGTTCACCACCACTTCCATGTCTAGGTGATATTATACAGAGGAGGGCTACCAGTATGTGTAGCATTTCTATATTATACACACTACAAAATAAACCCACTATACCGGCATTTATATCCCCAGCATTTTTGTAAAATGTCGAGGGTACGATTATGTTATATTGTGGGGATATAAATCGTCAGCTTACACCGGCGCTTTTAATAAATGTCGGGGTATTATGTAATACACCGGCATTTACTAAATACACGCCGGTGTATACTCTGGGGTTTTTTTACCCCGCCGCCCCCAATTCCCCAATTCCCCCTATTATTTTTACAACGCGGTAATTTCTCTCTCTCTCTCTGGGGTTTTTTTACCCCGCCGCCCCCAATTCCCCAATTCCCCCTATTATTTTTACAGCACGGTAATTTCTCTCTCTCTCTCTCTCTCTCTCTCTCTCTCTCTCTCTCTCTCTCTCTCTCTCCTCCAACGGAGTGCTTTCCTGCCGTCATACCTACGTCGTCGTCTCCTCCGCCGTGCTCCCGCCATCGTCAACTACGTTTCGCTCCCGCCGTCGTCAACTCCCGCCATTAGGTAGTATAATTATTTATAACTTTTGATAAGTTTTATATTTATGAATTAAATTATTTGCAATTGGGATTGTGTGAATGAATAATTAGGAAATATGAAATCTTTTGGGGGAATTTAGACTGATTAGGGTTTGCTAAATTTGTCAATTTGTTAATTAGGGTTTGTAGTTTAATTAGGTTTTGTTGTTATCTTTTGTTTCTTTTCTGATTTATACATAAAGGGTATGTAGGAGTTCTAATATTAGTTGCATTTCATGTTTAGGAATTATGGAATCATGAGGAACTAATTTATAGTTGAAGTATAAAGTTAATCTAAGGCATGTTTACTTTCATGTTTTAGGGTATTGTTTCTTTTCTGATTCTTAGCACATGCTTACTTGTTAATAAGTGTAAAGCTAAGCATGCAATTAGTGAAAAGTGATGCCTACATTTATGTTATTGTTGAATTGTGAACTTCATTTTGATCTTAATAGTTACTTATTTTTTAGTTCGGCTATGAATGTGCACTGGAATTGGTATATTCAACAGAGACATCAATATGGTCATAAAGCGTGATCATTAAGAATTCTTTGAATATAGGTTTACCTCTTGGGGTTCGATCTGGAAGGAGAACGGTGAAAATGGTTATTTGTAGGTACTTCCTGGTCATTAGTGTGAACTATATCATCGTTTCCTAGGTGTTCACAAATACTTCTTTTATTAAATGTGGCTATGAGAGTGTTTTCGTAGATATTGTTCATAACCTGTTGTGTTACATGATATAGTTTAATAATAGGTTCCCACAAATTTCTATATTTGAAGGAGAAGAAAATTTCGAAAATGAAAATATTGGAAATCACAGAAAACGTGTATTGTTTTAATAAATTCTTTGAGTCATGTCACACGATTCATGTGTGTGTGTTAAACCAAGAAGCTTCTATCATGCCACAAAATATTCCATTTGGCCTTATCATTTAATCTTAGATCCAAAACAAGATAAAAGTCGATACAACAACAACAATAACAACAACAACAAAGCCTTTTTTTTCGAATCACCAAATATTAGGTTGCTTTTTATGATATTCTATGATATTGTTTTTATTAGAATCACCGGATTGGACCTTTCATAGGCAATCGACTTGGTAAGTTAGATGCTATTAAAATTTTAATTTCTGATTTTTTTTTTCGGGTTGAGTGATATTGTTGAAATGGATAAAAGCTGGATGAACAAGTCACGATTATTAAAAGAGTATCGGGATGGCGTTAAAGATTTTATTATCTTCGCCAAAAAAAATTTCCGTGATCCTAATTTGATTCTTTGTCCATGTCGACGGTGTACATACTGTCATCTAAAGACATGCAACGAAGTTCAAACACATTTGGTGATCAATGACTTTCTCCAAGGGTACACACAATGGTTTTGCCATTGAGAGCATGCCCCGGCGATTCCGGTTGGACCGGGCGTGTTAGAAGATGAAGACAAGCCCATAGTAAACGACGACTTAAGTGTGGCCGATGAGATGCAAGATTTACTGCGGGATGTATTTAGAATTCATAACAATCCTGCACACTCTAACAGTCCAAACATCAGTAGCCCATAATGAGTCAACAAAAAAATTAGACATTGGTGGTGGAGTGGAGGAGGAAAGACAATATCCTGAAGTTAACAAAGAATACGAAGCATTTACTAAGTTTATGGGAGATGCTAGTACACCTTTGTACCGTGATTGTTCAAAATTTTCGAAATTTGCATTCATTGTTAGACTATTTCAGATCAAAACTTTAAACAGGTGGTCTTCTAAGTCCTTCAACATGCTACTTCAATTAGTTAATAAAGCATTTTCTGAAATCTGTATTCCAGAATCATCCCATGCAGTAAAAAAATTTCTCAAGTCTTTCGATTTAGGGTATAAGAAGATTTTAGCTTGTCCATTTGATTGTATGCTCTTCAGGGGGGATAAGGAGAGACTCCAGAATTGTGAAATCTGCGGAACTTCGAAATGGAAAGGACAGTTGGATGAAGGCCAAGAAGTTGATGACCCAGTTAAAACAATAAGGAGAAAGAGCCTACAAAAATTTTGCGATACTTTCCTCTAATTCCTAAGGAGCAAAGAATGTTTATGTCCTCTAAAACTTCTTCGGATATGAGATGACATGCAGAATGTCGTAAGAATGATGGGATTCTCAGACACCAAGCTGGTTCTCAGTCTTGGAAAAAGTTTGATGAAAGATACCTTGATTTTGCTGAAGATCCTCGCAGTATGAGACTTGGATTAGCCAGTGATGGTTTTAACTCATTTAAGCAAATGAGCAATACATATAGCATATGGCCCTGTTTTGTTAATTCCGTACAATTTGTCTCCTTGGAAATGCATGAAACCTTCATCGTTTATGTTGTCCATGAAAATTCCTGGACCGAAAAGTCCAAGAAATGATATAGACGTGTACCTTCAACCATTAATAGATGAGATTCAAAAAATATGGGAGGGTGTTCCAACCTATGATGCAACAGCTAAAGAAACTTTTCGTCTCCGGGTTGCATTGACTTGGAAAATCAATGATTTTTCTGCATATGCAAATTTATCCGATTATAGCACCAAAGGGTGTTATGCATGTCCTTGTTGTACTAATCAAACGGATTCAAAATGGTTGTATAATGGTAGAAAATTTTGTTACATGGGCCATCGGAGATGGTTGCATGACACACACATATTCAGGTCAGAAACATCAACATTTGATGGGTTGCAGGAGTGGGGACATGCGCCTGAAATTTTGACAGGGTCAGATGTGTCTAGGCGATTACAAGGTCATAATTTCAATTATGGTAAAGAAGCAGAAGTTATCAAGAAAGGCAAGAAAAGAGCAAGGGATGAGGACACCGACTTATGCAATGCAGATGTTAGTGACAACATGGTTGATTTAAGGTCATGAAAGAAGAAGAGCATTTTTTTGAGTTGTCGTATTGAAAATTCAACTCATTACGTCATAATTTAGATGTGATGCACATTGGGAAATATATTGGCGAAAATTGTATAGGAACTGTCATGGAGGATGATCCGAAGACCAAAGATAATCTTAAGTGTCGTCTTGATTTAGTTAGGATGGATATATGACATGAGTTGCACCCAGAGTACTTACCTAATGACAGAGTTTGTCTCGCTCCTGCAATGTATTCAATGTCCAAAAAAGAGTTGGGATTGTTTTGCAAGGTGTTACAAGAGATTAAAGTCCCTGATGGCTATTCATCTAACATAGCACGGTGCATCAACTCTAAGGAGAAAAAGCTGCAGGGTCCAAAGTCACATGACTACCATATATTGATGCAGAATCTCCTTCCCCATGGCTCTAAGGTTTTCAATGTGTGAGCAAGTCACTGCCATCATTAAGAATCTTTGTAGTATTTATAAAGGACTTTGTTTAAGAGTTCTACGTATTGAAGATCTTGACCAATTGAAGCAACGTACTGCAGTTGTACTTTGTCAAATGGAGAGGATATTTCCTCCATCGTTTTTTACTATAATGATTCACTTGATAATCCACCTGGTCGGTGAAGCTAGACTTGGGGGACCTGTACATTATCGGTGGATGTATCCCATTGAGAGGTAATATTCATGCCTCATTAAACATCTGGTTTCTCTACTTTATGTGATGTATTTATTCATTTGTTATGACCTAAATATTTAACTATATAGGTACCTTTATCGACTTAAAAGGTATGTTAAAAATAGAGCATATCCAGAAGGCTCGATAGCGGAAGGGTATCTCTCGGAAGAGTGCTCTAATTTTTGTTCAAGATATCTTCTGGGTGTAGAGACAAGTTTGAATAGGCCAAGGAGAAACCCAGACATGTCAAACCTTGGTGGGGCTAAGTATCTCTTTCAGACTGCTGGCACTACTATCGGTAAAGTTGATGCATTTGAGTTAGATAACTTAACATGGGAACAAGCACATCGATATGTACTAGATCACCATGTAGCAGTTGAGCCATTTCGAACGTAAGTCAATTTTGGAGTTGTTTATATTGCATTAAAATCAAGTCATAATTTTAACTAACTATCATTTCGATCATTTTATTATTTCTAGTGAATTTATCCGTAAAATTAAAAGAACTGCTAGACCGAAAAAACTGAGACCACGTGATCAAAGTAAGATAATGAATGAAAAATTCCATACTTGGTTTCAATCTCATGTAAGTGAAATTCAAGCTTATTAAATGTTTTTTTATATCTACATTCGTCACTGTACTTATACGATTAACTATCACATATGTAGGTCTCTAAATTGCAAAATGAGGATCTTTCATCTGAAATAAAGATTTTGAAGGTCCCCATAAAATGGTTTGAAGATTCAAGGGATATATATACAATGTCTTTAGATTTCATACTAAAGATCGTGAACATTATTTGAAGTCCCAAAATAGTGGAATTGTAGTCACGTCAAAAACTAGAAGTTATGCTACTAGGGGAAGACGCGAATCCTATAGATAAAGATGTTGACTATCATAGGGTGCTCATGGATATCATCGAGTTGGATTATTACGGTCATTTCTGGGTAGTCTTATTTCGCGGGGAATGGGTTGGTTTGGATAAGAATTATCCCAATAACAAGGATAAATTAGGTTTTACAATTGTAAACTTTTCAAATTTGATTCACACAGGTACACACATTAGTCATGATCCATTTGTCTTCCCATCTCAAGTCCTTCAAGTGTTCTATGTTGAAGATCCAGTTTGCCCTAAATCTAACGTTGCACTTATTATGCAACCAAAAGATGTGTTTCAGTTAGGCGATACTGCAGATGATGAGAATAATGATCCCATTAACAATTATATTGCTATTGAGTTTCCAATATTTGATGTAAACATAATAGATGACAACAGTAGTCCTAATTGGCTCCGTACGGATGGAGAGCTGGGAGATGTATTGAATGATATTGTATTATAATAATAAACATTCTCTCTTATGGTTTGCATTGTATCTTGTACAATTTTATGTCATCTGTCATCTCTTATGATTTCCTTTAATATTTTGCAGTATCAAAGCAAATTTGTCCGTTATTTTCTTAATGGAAGAAAAGAGGGTCCTCTCTATATTTTAGACACCTACTGGCTACTGTATTACATATTCAGAGATCCTCTCTATATTATTATCAGAATATGCATGCATATTGTTTGGGATTTGTTTTGTGAATCACATTTTGTAGTCTCACTTTTCAATCAAGATTTTCAGATATTCAGAGATCCTCTCTATATTTGAATGATTTTCAATCAAGCTATAATGAATGATTTTGGCCTCCATCAATGCTGGTTGCTGGGTATTGTTTGTTTTTCTATGATGTTTTGTCAGATATCTGTTGCCTATTTTGAATATTTCTATGATGTTTTGTCAGATATTTCATTTTGTACTATGTATGTGATGACACAAAGTTATTCCTCCTGATACAATGCAAACTCTTATTATTTGTGTAAGATTGGCTTTTTGTTAATTATATTAATATGAAAAAAAAATTTGCAAGTGAAATATGCCCAGAAGGATTACAAAGCACGAGGGTTGTGTAGGGACAGCCTTCAGACGAGACTGACAGTCAATTTGAAATGGGTGAGGGAGTGCACCATTAGCAAAAAACAGGGGACCGACGAGGATGGGAGACGTTTGGAAGCGTTCGCCGGATGATAAAATTGTCATGACAGTAAACGATGCAAATCAGCCTGTAGGTAAGGATGCAGCTACATTCGCTAATTTCATTGGGGTAATTGCAAGGAATGGACAAATGCTTCCCTTGTCTTACGACAGATGGTCGAAAATCCCGGCGACGTCTAAGGCGCTTGCCATCAATACTATCAAGGTATTTCCTTTTCCTTTATTTTATGCATGTCAGAAACTTAAATAATTGCAGTGTTTTATTTAGGTAAGTATATGATCAGTTCAGACCTAAAAGTTTGTCGATTTCATGTTGCTGAACACTTGATCTTTATGCTTGAGCACTGATTTCTTGTACTCTGTTTATGAATCATACATATTGAATATGCATCAGCACTCATTCCTTTATTTTATGAATGATACAAATATTGAATGAAACAACAATTCATTTACAGTTGGTGATTGATATTCACTTTAATTCCTTCCTTCAATTTCTAAAATCTGCATCAAAACTAATTCCTGAGTAGTGCATATGATTTACCAAAGCTATTAGTTTACACCTCTAAATTCCCTGAGCAATGGTTATATTGTAGTCTTGGAAGTTTTAGCATATGCGAGCAGGCAATCTTTCTATGTATTAAAATGGTACATGGATCAGTTGGTACACCATTCTGCCTGTAGTTTTGAAGGTTGGATTCCAATTGTAAGCCCATAATTTATTCATTAGTAATAAAATTCAGGTTATTAAAAGTAAGAATCTATTAATTCAAGTGAGAAACCACTTTCATAAGTAAATCATGAAAACTATTAATATTAAAAGAAAGTTATCATGAAAACTATCATAAGTAAATCATTGGTGCACAGATTAAACTCTGAAGTTGTCTATAATAATAAAAGATGTCCTGTGAGATTTAGTTGTGTCTAGTTCTTTTTGCTCCATTGATGCTCATTGATATATATTAGATCAGCTATTTTAGTCTTCGTTAAGAATTAGATCAGCTATTTTAGATCAGCAACATGATAGATCAGCAACATGATTGTGTGATGGTTTGATAAACAAATGTTGTTATGTGCCAAACCAAACCTGTATTTGATGTTCTCTAGTATCAGAGATCAGTAAGTAGAAATAAAGTGCACGAATACGAATTGCTTTAGCTACTTTAAATGATGATTGCATGCATAAGCTTAATATAATCATTTTAGGCTTAGTCCTATACACATTTAGTATGAGTTTAGTGTGCCCTACTAGGATGCTTTTTAGGGGGAACACAGCAATGCCATATGCCCTGGGAGTTCTCTTAAGAAGTTACAGTTGATAATTACAATTCAAACAACTTATTAAATGATATTTTTTTACATATAGCAGTACCGTTTATGATTAGAAATTTTTTTTATCATATTGCTTAAATATGCATATGAAACCAGTTTCTTCCATTTTGATTAATGTACTAGATTATTAGGTGTTTCTTTTGTGTTACTACATTACATGTTCCTAATCCTACATATTTGTTAATCAAACATATTATACAGCAAAAATTTGAATACCCCAACAGTCTTGATAAGAAATGGTTGAATAAGTTAATGGGAAAGAAGTGGAGAGATTGGAAATGTGAACTTAAGGTGGCATTTTTTGATGAAAATAAGTTCGCAGCCGACAATGCAAGTGTTGCCCCCCCTAATGTTAATCCTTCCGATTGGCACTACATTGTTCATTTTTGGAGTTCTCCAGAGGGAAAGGTATACATATTAATATTAAAATTATTGCATTTGATTTTGTTTATTAATTATGATTGAGTTGTAATAATCTAAAATGTACAGAAAAAGTCTGAAATCGGTTCGGCAAGTCGGGGGCAACAGGAGGTATTGCATGCTGCTGGAACTAACAGCTTCGCTGTAGTTCATGAGAAATTGGTTAGTGTTAAGTGTTTTTTTCCCAATGATTATACAATGATTATAATGTTTCTTACAGTTGTGATTTATTAATATAAAGGTTCAGGAACACGGTGCTGACAAGTTTGGCGATCTAGATTTCTTTGACGCTACCCACAAGAAATCAGATGGGCAATTTGTTTCCACTGCAGCTGCGATGATATCGGTAATTTTTCTTCATGATGTATGTGTTTGTAGATTTGTTAAGATGGTTTGAAGTAAATAACATATGTAGTTTTTTTTTTTCAATTTGTATTTTAACAGAGCACTGCCAGAGTCAAATATGCCGAGCTGTCTTCCACAATCGCATCTAACTCTACCACATCTTCCTTTGCCACATTATCACTTCAGCACCATGCTTTGATCGAAACGAAAGGCCCAAAGCACCCTGGCCGTGTGCCTGGAATGGGTTTAGGCCTAATGCCGACTCAAGTCTTCGAGGCTTGTGCATCTAGTGCCGAGGATCCGAGAGATGAAGAGATGCGCTCTATTAGGTCAGAGTTGTCAGAGCTTAAAAAGGCATTTGCAGAGATGTTGGAGTTGTTAAGGCACCAAAATCTCGAAGTAGCGACTCCGACACAAGTTAGTATTGTAAATTAGAACCGATATCATATGTTTATAGGGTTAGTATTCCTGTACATTTTCATCTATGTTAAACAATTGATATAGTTTTAAGTAGTGATTTTCTAAGCATGATTTCCTTAATCTTAAGTAGTTTTAATTTGCAGAGCTAGAAACACAAGCATGATTTTCTAGGCTATATCACTCCACTAATGTTTGTTTTATGTAATGGTGATCCTTAATTTTAGATTATAATATTAGAGTATTAGAGTATCAGATGGCATAGACTGATACTCTATTTTGCATAGACTGATACTCTATTAGAGTATTAGAGTATCAAATGAAAGGGTTGAAATACAATTTTTTAAATTTAAAAAAAGATTAAAAAGTCATGATAATACAATTAGCTTTCAAAAGAAGAGTAATGACAAAATTCTTATTGAAAAATATTAGCTGTATGCAATGATTAAAGCATGGACATCTAAGAGTAAAAGAAGAATGCAAATACACAGGAAGTTAAAAAAATTTTGAACTTCATCTGCTCAAGGGTTTGGAGTCACTAGCTTTCCTTATTTTCTACACATTCCATTCCATATTGACTATAACTATGTATTTTCCAAAATAAAGAATTAAGTACATTTAATGATATCCAATTATAAAACTTTCCAACCTTACCTATTCTGCCACAATATTTTAATTTTTGGTGTTTAATCCCCTTTTTTTAAGGAAAAAAGTTTTAGATGAAGGATGTATCATGTAAATTTAGGGAATAGAATTTGAGTTTGGCTAAGGGGAATTAAACTATGCCATCACCTTCTTAATATGTAGAAATCTTGGAGGACTACTACACTGCATGAGCTTAAAATGCATAGCACTCCCTCCTTTCTCTCCAATTATCATTCTAGGAATCAGCAGAAACCAGAGCAATCAAAGGGATGTGTAGTGAAAAAAGAGAATCTTACAGCGCTTGCGAGATTTAGATTTTTTAGGCTGACGCATATGGATTGCCCTTCTGTTTGAAGTCATATTTTCCATGTTTGTAGTGTCACCATCAGTTCCATTATGTGAAAATCTTCCTTCAAACTTTGGCAAAGGTATTGAACTAAGGAAGTCATTTTCAGCTGTAAACTGAGAAACTTTTGTTTCACCAGCTAAATGTTCATCAACATATTTCCATCTGTTTTTTACAGTTTCTACTGTTGAAGTTCCTTCCGTTACCTGTCTGCATTCTTTAGTACATGATAGTTGTTAAATTAGAAAGAAACAACCTTTCTAGTAATATAGATAGTCAGCTGGTACCTCCAATCTGCATCATCTCAAATCTTTAGATAATTAATTAACAGAGTTGTGATTGTGGCTTTCAGCTATATCATTTTTCTAGACAAGAAAAACAAATTTTACAAATGAAGTCACGTGTCATATTAATTATTTTTGGTAATCTGCGGTGAAAATGTGTATCTTCCTTCGTTCATTCTGGACATTGTACCCATATCGATCAATCAAACATCATCTCTGTAAAACCAAATATATAATGCCTTATATATCTTCATATGAATTGCATGTGCATCAATCTAGTTTTTATAATTCCACACATTGTATCCAATAGTATTTGGTTATATATGTGTCATTCTTGATTCCATCAGTCTTTGGTTATTTGCCATTCTCTGTTGCAGGAGTGTTTGGTTATGTGTCACTCTCGTGCATAGCATATGATCATCTAGTTCATTATTTGTCATTCTCTATTGCAGTATTGTAATGGTGATCCTATATATATTCTTTAAGTTTTATGTTCTAAATTCATTAGTTTAATGTATAATTACCTTGCTAATATTTTAATATGTTTGACTTACACAGTTTCAAAATAGAGTTCCAACTAATTCAAGTCGGGCCAATCCAGAGAATCGAAGTGAGCATGATGGAAGCAACGAGGACATAGGCAGACGTACCCATTAAGAGAATCTACTAATTGCAAGTCTTTTTTTATGTTCAAATTATTTTGTATGGTGAAACTTGTTTGAACTTTTTTGTAACCGAGTTATATGTAACTTGATACTTCTGTGAGAAACGTTGGATTCTAGATTTTAGACTGCAGAACTTTAAACTTCTTAAGCTGTGTTTGTTGCTGTTTGGAAAATATATATATATAATGAATTTTGTTTTTATATGCTTTTTATTGTGTTATTGTGGATTACTGGAAATTACTACAAATATTTTCTGTTGCAAAAAAGAAAAAATTATACAGGTTTTCAACTGAATAAAACGAAACTGGCGTTTGTTTTAAGAACCATACACCGGCGTTTCCAAAATGCCGGTATATGTTACAAAAAAATGGCGAATATGAAAATTTGAAAATTGTTTGCAGTATACCCTGGCGTTTTACAAACGCCGGGGTTTTCTAAATTTAATAATTTTAAAATATTAAAATGGTTCTGCAATGGCGCTTTCAGAACGCCAGGCAAAACGAAATGTACACCGGCCGTTATCCAAAATGCCGGGGTAGGCTGCCTAAAATCCCCGGCACGCGCAACACCGGCGTTTGGTGCGGTGTTCGCGGAGGCACCGGTAGGGTAATCCACGACGTTTTTAAACGCCGGAGATGCACTAAAAATGCTGCTGAAGAGTTCTTCCGTTGTGGTGACAACATCAAGCTCTGTTTGTTTATTCTTTAATAAATCATGATGGACCCATGAAAAGTAAAAAGCAATCAAACCTGGCCTTCAATTCTCAGTGCCAAGGCCGGTCCTGGGGTATTTTAGGCCCTGGGCGAAAAATAAAATTGGGGCCCTTTACAGACATGCAAGTATTTTTATATATATTAATAAAATATAATATAACGGCGAGGAACATAAAAATAATACTCAGAAAAATAAAGATTACCTTTGTTTAACTTTATGATATCAAATACTCCATAATTTTCATTAAGCATAGTGACAGCGACTCTTGCACTGCACCAAAAAAAATATTAAAAAAATCAATCACATCTCATCAAAAATGTTTTCGTTTTGCATTTTTAGATTCAAAATCATCAATTATATATTCAACCTCAATATTTTTCAACATATTTTTTTCAATACTCAAAATTACTAATCCATTTAACCGATCTTGTGTCATAGTTGTTCGTAAATAAGATTTTAATAATTTTAATTTTGAAAAGATTCTCTCCGCAGATGCCACGGTCACAGGTACAGTCAACAAGATCCTATAAGCAACCAAAATATTTGGAAACATATCCATTTTTATTTTGCAAACTCCAAAATTTTAATTGAATGTCATGGTTTATCTGTTTCATATGCTTCACTTGGTAGCATTTCTTGCAATATTTGTAATTCTGAAAGTAAATAATTTTGGGTCCCTCCCTAAAGTTGGGCTCTGGGCGGTCGCCCAGCTAGACCTGGGCCAAGGCCGGCACTGAGTCAGTGCTGATGGCCCACTCCTGGTGGCAGAGGTCCCACGAATTTTTGTCCCTACCTCAGCCACCACCTGCTGAGTCAGCAAAAGCCCGGCAACAGATGCTGCTGCCATCAGCATTGTGAACACTCCATCCAGACTCTCAACCGAAATGTAGCCCGTCAGAAGTGGTCCCCACTGCTGCACCAATGGAGCCTGTCCCATCTATGATCGCTGTAACCGTCGCCAGAGCCCGAGAGTTGTTATTCAGGGAGCTGTGGGTGCCGAGATCCGCAGAGACAGCGGTTGTGATGAGCGCGTATGGGCCTTTGACAAACATTCCAGCCGTGACATCAGAGCAAGGTTCCAATAAAGGGAGGCAAGAGAGCAGGGATCGAGCAGTAGGTGAAGCTGGCGGCAGTGATTGCACGTGCATTGAGACAGTCTGAAATGTAGCCAGCAAGGATGCCCCCAATGACACCGCCGGCATCGAAGAGAGTCGATGGAGTTCCCGCAGTTGAGTCAGACAGGTATTGGTCATTAATTGCTGGCAATGGCATGAAAGAGGGGTGTAACAATGTCAGAAAGTTGTGTCCACCTACGGAAAGTGATGCAAATCTGTACATTTTAATTAGCATGTTAGTGCGGAAAGTGTTTATAAAAAATTCTGTAATGAAACTCTTATTCAGAGTTTGTTCGTTTACTACTGACTTGTGTATGAGATGCATTGATTTCATCAGTGAGCTACAAGCAGAACCACATCAATTTTTTATTGTTACTATTAGAGTACAAATTAGAATACAAGTACAATTTCCCTCAATCCTTCTACAAGGTCCAAGTTTTAGCATAATGGCAGGAACTTTTATATGGTATCAAAGCAACCCATGTTCAAATTCTACCGGCTACGCAATTTAAATGTGGATTTTAAAACAAATATAGTTGCATATAGTTCAGGTCTCGACCCACAATTTATTGGACATTTATCTCGTTTCTTTGATCCATTAAAAAATGGGATCTTGACCTGAGAGACATGTTACAAAATAAAATTGATAATCACATGTATACAAGTTTCTAGGTAGCAGGAGCAAATAAGATTGCAGGCAATCAAAGCAATATCCAAAAACAGAAATATGCAACCTCGACAGGAGAACTAAAGCGCCAAAAGCAAAAGCCACAATACAACAAAGAACACTTGAGAGTGTTGAGAGTACCATAGGTAAAAGAATACTTACTTCCCTAGAACTCACAAAACGATTTGGGGTTTTCCTTATCTCCATCACCTTCAAACCTGATCTGTACCCTAAAAATTGCTTCCTATGTCTCATGCCCCCAAACTCTCCATTACATGAGTATTTATAGCCCTCGCATAACCCCAGTACACCATCACTATCCCTCGCTTTCGACACATTCACAACGGATCTGTTCTCTCTTTCTAATTCTATGGATCGCTGTCATTCTATCTCTAACAAGTCTCTCGCTCTTCTAAACCGAATAGTCTACTTCTGTATAATCACATACTTTTATTACTTTTGATAAATAATTAATGTTAGACTTTTTATGTTAATTTATTTGTTGTTTATTTAGTACTTGTATATGTGTACGACATATGTTGTACAATTTAATTATATATAGACTAATTCTGGGTTTTATTGTCTGCGAGAAATTTTATGGATGTCTAATTGGAAAATTTTATGAATGTAGAGGTTATCTAGACATACTTACGATATATATATTTTTGTTTGAATGCCTCTCCAATATTTACTATATTTTCGATTTGTTGAAATGGTTCTCCAATATTTACTATATTTTCCGTGTGTCTGTAACATGAAAATTCTTAAAGCCAACATGACTCCTACATCTGGCTTTAGAACTTTGATGAACACAATGTTGAGGTTTGTAGATCCAATACACAATAATGGGGTTGGAGAAATCAGATGAGAAGAAGCAGCAAGCAGCTGCAGACGAGTTGCGGTCGACCGTAGGTGGACAGTTGACCGCATTCGTACAGGCAAAAGTACGGTCGACCGTGCAGTCGACCGTCTGTCTCTCTAGTTGGACCCTGCAGTCTTGAAGAGACGACTGATCAACCGCGCAGTCGACCGACCTAGACTCTGTTGGACCCTGTACAGTCGAAGGAGAGAACCGGTCAACCGACTTGGTGTTGCGGTCGACCGTCCCGACACTGTTTGATGAGCGGCTGAGAATGAAAGTTGAGAAAACCTATATATATTGTATTGTGTACGATTGTAGGGAAAAGTAAAAAGAAAATAGAGATCTACCAACCGTCATTGAGAGAGAGGGAGATAGAGAGAAACCCTACACCTTGGGGGTAAGATTTTTGAGAGATTTGTAAACTTATTCTTCATATTTCTAGTGGAAATCGCAGAAGTGCTTCTGCGCGGGAAAGTAGCCATTGTTTTGGGTGAACCTCGAAAAAATCTCGTGTGTTCTTGTGTGTTGCTTTTGGTTGTTCTTTTTTCTCTTGTTTTGATTCTATTGTTCTTGCATCTCGTCATCGTTATTGAGTTATTCCCCAGTTAGAATTCAACAAAGTGGTATCAGAGTGGTGTCAGAGCTACATGTTGGTAGTATTGATTGAGTGGGGGAAAAGAGTAGAGTCAAGGAGTTCGATAGAACGGATTTCAGAATGTGGAAGATCCAAATAATTGCGTATCTTCGACAGAAGGATCTAGATGATCCGTTGTTTGGTTTGAAGCCAGAAGGAACGGAGATCGATCCGGTTGCGTTGGCGGCTTGGAATAGATTGGATCAGAAAGCGCTCAGGCAGATTCTGTTATCGCTGAGCAGGAAGGCGCTATTTCATATTGAGAAGGCAAGGACTGCAAAGGAGGCAATGGAGATATTGACAGATATGTTTGACAAGCCGAATCCAGCGAACTAGATCCTACACCTAAAGAAGTTGGTTAACTTGAAGCTATCGGAAAGGGGTTTGGTTGCTGAGCACATCAACAATTTCTGTATGGTTTACAATCAGATGGAATCGTCGAGTTTAAAGTTTGAGAAAAGGGCACAGTCATTGTTGTTGCTATCCAGTCTTCCCGATAGTTACGGCACAATAGAGCAGACTATTACAAGCACCATGACTGATAAGACAATCCTAAAGGATGTTATAAGCAGCATTATGAATGAGGATGCAAGGAGAAAAATGTATGGAGAGACTTCAGTGTCATATCCTAGCAATGTTGTGCTGTCAGTTGATAACCGTGGTAGAAGTAACAACAGAGAAAAATCACAGAGCATGAATCATAGGTCCAAGTCAAGAATAGGACATCTCAAAGGTGAATGTTGCTACTGCAAGAAGCCAGGATACAGGAGAGACCAATGCAAGGAGTATAAGAAAGCACAAGCAGGGTCACAGGTAGCCAATGTGGTAAGTATTGAACTCAGTCTAGATAAATTGTGTTTATCTACTGGATTTAATATTATGCAAGATGATTGATGTATAGACTCAGGTGCTTCTTATCATTATTTTCCCATAAGGGATATTTTTGAGGATTACAGGACAAGTAATTTTGGTGCAGTTTCAGTTGGTAATGGGCAGATATGTCCAGTTGTTGGTAGAGGCACTGTGAGAGTTAAGGCTCGCAATGGTGGGTAATTGGTCTTGAATGACACAAGACATATTCCGAGCTTGAAGAAATACTTGATCTCAACTAGCAAACTAGACAAAAAAGGGTCCACAATAACTTTTGGGTATGGAGAATGGAAGGTGACCACAGGTGCCAGGTTAGTGGCAAAAGGAAAACGTGGTGACACGTTGTACTTAATCAGAGGAGGTGATTCAAGTGATAGCATTGCTACAGCATCAGCAAGTAGTTCCTCTTCAATTCTATGGCATGTCAAGTTGGGACACCTTGGTGAAAAGGGTGTCAAGCAGCTTTGTTCTAGGGATCTTTTGCCGGAGCTTAAGAAGATTGAGATGGAATTCTGTGAGAATTGTGTAATGGGAAAACAGAAGACAGTTAGTGAGAAGAAGCTTGGGAAGATAGAGTTGGTACATACTGTAACACCCGCGCAAAATTGAGTAATGACAATTTTTCCCTCGCGTGTTACGCACGTATATTTTGTACCGTTACGAGTAATATTCATAACGTATTTTATATAAATATCATATTCTAATTATTTATATGTTTTCCGTTTTCTCAAAACTTATTTCAAGCCTATTTTTAGCCAACTCAAAATATTTATTTTAATCCTTTTGTTTTACACGTGCTTTCAATACACGTGTCGATTACATATATTTTCTGTTATGTGAAATATCCGTAACATTATTTAATATACATGTTTTATATTTTTGACTGTTTTTTGTTCTCTCAAATTAATTTTTAATATTTGGCATGTGCATTGCACGTAAAATTTCATGTGCATTTTATTTCTAAAATTTTTTAAGATGTCATGCACACTTTTTCTTCTCATTTTGTTTATCACATTTGTATTATTTATTTTTAATAAAAATCCATAGGCCCAAAGTTCATCATAAAGCCCATTAGAAAATTATTTAAAAGAAAAGTCCATTACTTAATCTGCATTTTTAATAAATATTTTTTATCCTACACTTGTCATGTGACAATATATACAATCAAATAAATAACAACTAACTAAATAAGAAGTGTGCACATGTGGAAAATCTAAGAGTTGGCCAATTCATGAAGGAGATGAAGAGTTGGGAGTTTGTGGTAGTAATGGTGGTGGGTGTTTAATTTTGATAATGTGCATTTATATTTTGGGTAATGGGTGTCTCTTCATTCACCCATTTAATCCTATAAATACCACCCCTTTTTTTCATGAAATCTTGCACCAGAAATCAAAAGAAAAGATAAGATAAGAAAGATAAGAAAAGAAAGAGGAAAAGAAAAGGAGACTTATTTGAGTTCTTGCTTGGAGGACGAAAGTCTTGCTGGGAGAATAAGGGAGTTCTATTCTTGGAGCTAGGAGCCATCTACTAGGAGTTCATTTTCTTTCTTCAAATAATGTAGGTGTCGTCTTGAACTTTCTAAAATTTTAGTATCGTGCATGTGTAAGAAAATTGATATTTAAAATTGTTTAGACATATGAGTAGTGGTTAATTTGTGATGATGATATTTAGAATGAAAATGCATGCTAATTGAAAGATTATCTTGTAGAAAGTTGAAATGATGTTGTTTGATTGCATGGTAGTACATCATGATTAGATTAAATGATATGGATATAGATTTGTACACAAAGTTGCTAATTCATGTAAGAAAGTTATTGTTTTCAATTTTGTTTGCACTTAAGAAAATCATATCTAATAAAATAGTTAGAATCTGGAGCTAAAACTTTTTTGAGAACTTCTTGTATGTGTCAGGAATATCCCTTTAAAATTTCATAAGATTTGGAGTTCTTTTACTATTTTAATAAAATCTAAAGTCAGAACTGGTTAGTAGTTGACTGGTTGCTGGAAATCTGTACACATTTCGGTTTTTGATCAATTCAGCATTGTAAATGAAATAATTTGAGGAAAGTCAGAACTAAGAAATTGTAGTAGACTCGTTAAACTTTCTAAAAAGTCTAAGAAATCAAAGTTTCACAAAGAATTGAATTTTATATGATTTTTTCAAAACTGTACAATTGACAGTATTTCAGTATTTCGACCATACAATATATTTCGAAGAATTCAGGGTTATAGAAACAATATTTTGAGGAAACTTATGACTAAGAATTTGTAGTAGACTTGTATACCTTTATTTTGATATAAATAATGAAAAGTTTCGTGAAGTATATGATTTTCTATGATTTTTAAAATTAGCATGAAATACAGTTTCTGACATTGAATTTACTGTTTTGCAAATGATACTTAAACGAGGTGATTGAAAATATATTCTCGCTGTTTTAAGTTATATTTTGGGAAAATAAAAATCATATTCATGCTTAGATGATATGTGAACTCAAGAAAAATATATATATATGGTTAATGATGTTAGGAATTGGTTTAAAATAAATCAAAGAAAAATGATGATATGGGTTTTCAATGATGAATTTTAAGAGATTGTGTTTTAATATTAATTAACTTGTATTGAGAAGTTTTTTATGAATATGAAAAGTGTATTGCGAAAATGAATAGGTTGAGATTGTACTTATTGATGAATAAATAAGAATGAATGAAAGAATTTGAATGAATTATGAATACATGAACATAAGTTATAAGGGTACGACTACCCCAAGTTGTTGAACATGAAAATATGTTGATTCTAAAGGCTTAGTGATACCCAGGTACCGGCAAAAGTAATGGAAATGAATATTTGATTTTTGAGAAGTGACCAATATGGGCTGTCGTTCTCGGTATTTTTGTGTATGACTGGTAGGAGGGTAAACTAGCTCTAGGTGGTATTATTTATTCATGTTCAAACTTAAGAATTAGGTACTAAGTGAAGATGTAGTAAACTTGGGCAAATGTGAGTAGAGGGCCTCTATATAGTCGGGCGGTGGATTCCGGGACTGTGGTTGCTTGCGGTGGAGGCGAGCCTTAATTAAATCTAGGATTATGATTGATCGGGAAGTGGATTCCGGGATCATGATTAGTCAGGAGGATAGTAGGCTGCACTCCAGTGTATATGCGTATACCAGGGCTAGAGGGACACTTGTAGGATGTTCGCACGACGAGGATTCTGTATAGTCAGGGCGGTGGATCTCTGGGACTGGAATCTATACTCGTGGAATATCTAAACTTTATTTTATTGCTGGGTAGTTATCATGGCGAGGGATAAAACTCTTTAATGTGGAGTACGTAGGTGCTTTCCCTCGGACATATGTAGTATGGGATGCATAGAATCCGAACAAGTATGAATTAGTGCCATTGTAATATAATATCTGCATTAGGCATTAAGTCATATCATACACTAACATGTTTAGGATAGTCACTCTTTACACTTTTATATGTTTTCAAGTTTGAGTGTGCTAAAGTAAGAGATTTCGTTATAATATAGCATAGAGAAGATCGTTGTTTATAACTGTTGGGATTCGGGGCACAAACGCAGCGATAAAACCATAAAAATCCGAAACCCTAACCCTAGGATCCGTGTACAAGACATGGCTGATTATGGAGAAACGAAATTTTTTTACCTTTTAAGAGCTTTACGAAGGCTGAAAGATGGAGGTCCTGTTATACAATCACCACGCAACCCTTGTAGCAAGATCCGCGTCTCTAAAGCAGTCCACACGAACGTCCGATCGTCCAACGATCAAGGGAGCCGGTACTAGCCGATGATGCTTGCCTCTATCTCTCTCTCTCTCTCTTGCCTCTCAACAGTTGGAGTGGCTAGGGTTTTCTATGGAAAACGAATTTGCCAAAAGATAAACCCTAAACCAATACATCTCTATGTATTTATAAGAGAGAATGAGGTGGGCTTAACCGTAATCGGTTTTGGCCAAACTGATTTGGTTTAAAGATTTAAATTCGAATTATACTTTAATTAATCAAGTCCAACTCAATTAAATAACTAATTTCGAATTTATAATCATTTAATTTAAATTCCGAATTTAAATTAAAACTCCTTTTAAACGTTCTAAGTGTGTGACTCTTTAGGTTATTATTACGTTGGCAATAATTTTATTATCTAATAATAAAATTATAAACAATGAGCGGCATCTAGTAATACATCATTGCTACCCAAGTAATAATAATAATTGGTGATTCAATTAAACCTTTCGTGACTAATGTCTCCGTGTAATATAATCCTTTTAACCTTGATATTATAGATTAAACTAGAGGCATGGTTCGTGTCATCCTTTTAATAATTTAATCTTTATTTTCTTGATCGATGAGTAGACTATTCAAATAAATCAATATTTGAGCATGGCCATGCATTTCATAGTCTCACTCAAACAAGAGGCCGATAATATCGCTCCTAAAATTAGGAGGGTTAAATTCCATCTAGATCATTCACATTTCTCACACGATTCATAATGAACCCAATACTATCTTTATCATTACCCGATTAAAGATAACTTTTGATAGAATCAAAGTACATTAATTCTCGTGTAGAAATATAATGATTTCAGGTCAGAGGACCATTACATCATTATCACAGTGAGATTACTTATGACATTTATTTATTCCATGGTTGAATCTCACAGTGGGTCTGTCCAGTACAATGTACTCTTACATTTACCTATGTATTGATTTTAGTATCTCTATACTAATGACCCATGAGAGGTGGTCATCAATCAATCAACATACTAGTCTCAATGTATTATTACTGTCCTAATAATAATAATACTCGACTAGGGACATTTAAGATTATTATACTATATATAATCTCATGTTCATATAGTTCGTATTAATAATCTAAGGACATTTATCATACTAACATTTATAACGCAGTAAATACGAAGCATAATAAATTATTAATATAATCAAATAGAACATAATGTCAATAATACTGATTACATAATATCATTGTATTGCCTCTAGGGCACCTACACTAACAATAACATCGCGTCGGTTGTAAGCAAATGACGTGCCCACAGATTTTCAATGCAGGGTTTGATTAGATTGGCAAGGACATAAAGACGGTTAATGATAAAGATTATATTCATGATTTAAGTTGTTGATATTATAATTGTATTTCTTATTGTATGTGATTTCGCTGTGTAATTCTATAATAAACATTGTTGTGTAATAAAAGAAAAGTTTTAATTTCCTTGTAAAATTGTACGAATTGAAGTAAAAGATCTTGTTGTACTACGAATTACATGTAAAAAGAATTCGTGGTGTTACAAATACAGATGTGTAGGGTCCAGCTCAGGAATTCTTTTATGGTGGTAAGAGATACTTTGTCACATTCATAAATGATGCTACAAGAAAGGTTTGGGTTTATGTAATTCGCGAGAAATCAGAAGTGTTTGAGGCATTCAGAGCTTGAAAGGCTTGGGTTGAGAATGAGATGGGTTGCAAGGTGAAAGCAATAAAGTCAGACAACGGAGGTGAGTACACAAGCAAAGAGTTTGTTAACTATATGGTAACAGAAGGGATCAGAGGAATCAAGACAATTCCTAAGACTTCACAGGAAAATGGTGTAGCAGAAAGAATGAACCTGCACAATAATCGAAAGGGCGAGATGCATGAGACTTCATGCAGGTCTTCCGGTCCATCTTTAGGCCACTACAGTTGACATAGCAGTGTACTTGGTTAACCGTTTTCCGTCTAATGCCCTTGATGGGGGCCATTCCAGAAGAGCTATGGTCAGGTAAAACTGTCAATTATTCGCATTTGAAAGTTTATGGTTGTATGGCATATGTACTAATTGACAGGGAAGAAAGAACGAAGTTGGATTCTATGTCCAAGAGGTGTGTATTCATTAGCTACGGTGGAGGTCCTATATAAGGATAGGCACATAGGTCAAGACAGTACAACCAGTTCAGAGTCAGATTGGGGTTCAGACTCAGACTCAGATTCAGATTCTGAAGACGGCCCTAGTGGTGGGGGCCCTGCAGTGCAGCAGCAGGTGCAAGTACCACAGCCAGCACAAGAGGTTCATGGTGAGCCTATTAGGAATGAGCAGGTTATCCAAGACGAACAAGTACAGCCAGAGCAATTCGGGGAACCTAAACCGGTCGTGAACCGGTACCCACATTGAGAAGATCGACACGAAAGAGAAGGCCAACCAAGATTTTTGACCCATCAGCTAGTGTTGTTCATGAGCATGTTCTGTACACAGATTTAGGGAATCCAGAGACTCATGAGGAGGCTTTAAGGGATGAGGCTCGAATTCAGTGGGAGTTAGCCATGAAGGACGAGATGAAGTCCTTAGAACATAACCAAACTTGGGAGTTGACCAGGTTACCTGCAGGAAAGCGCGCTCTTATGAACAAATGGATTTTCAGAGTCAAAGATGAGGCAGATGGCAGTAAGAGGTATAAGGCGAGACTTGTTGTGAAATGATTCTCTCAAAGAGAAGGTGTTGATTGTAGAGAGATCTTTGCACCGGTTGTAAAGATGGCTTCAATTAGGATTCTGCTTAGTATTGTAGTAGTTGGAGACTTGCACTGAGAGCAGTTGGATGTGAAGACAACATTTCTCCACGGTGATGTAAAAGGAGAGTTGTACATGAAACAACCCACAGGTTTTGAAGCAAATGGGAAAGAAGACATGGTGTGTCGATTAAAGAAAAGTCTTTATGGGCTCAAACAAGCACCGCAGCAATGGTACTTGAAGTTTGATTGCTTCATGGGAGGAAAAGGTTTCGATAGATGCGAAACAGATCATTGTGTGTATATTCGTAGATATGAGGACAATGATATAGTTACCTTAGCATTGTATGTGGACGACATGTTGTTAGCAGGTTCATGTATGGATAAGATCAAGGAACTGAAAAAGGCGCTAGCTTCGGAGTTTTCAATAAAGGACTTGGGTGAAGCAAAGCAAATCCTCGGCATGAAGATTAGTAGAGACAGGAGAAGCAAGAAGCTTTGGTTATCTCAAGCGGACTACGTGAAAGTGTTGAAGAGATTCAACATGGACAGTGCGAGGCTAGTCACTTGTCCCTTGGCTGCTCACTTCAAGTTATCAATGGACTTGTGTCCTAAAACGGAGGCGGAGATGGAGGAAATTGCTACTATTCCTTATGCCTCTGCTGTTGGGAGTTTAATGTATGCGATAGGTGTCTACAAGACCAGACATCGCACAAGCAGTGGGAGTTGTCAGCCGTTACATGAAGAATCTAGGTAAACAGCATTGGCATGTAGTAAGGTGGATTCTTAGATATCTAGCAGGTACTTCAGATTACTCTTTTTGTTTTGGGGGAGATTCTTTGCATATACATGGTTATATGGATGCGAATTTTTTAGCAATCCTGATGGTTGCAGAAGTACTACAGGGTATGTATTTACAGTTGGAGGAACAGCTATCAGTTGGACTTCGTAGTTACAAAATATTGTAGCACGGTCAACCACAGAGTGAGAGTTATGGCACTTACAGAAGCGACGAAAGACATGTTGTGGATTTCGGAGCTTATAAAACAGTTGGGCAGGAAGCAACCCATAGGTGAACTATGGTGTGACAGTCAAAGTGCAGTTTTCTTGGCGAAAAATTCGACATATCACTCTAGAACTTGGCCCATTCAAATGAGGTATTATTTTATCATAATGGCAATTGAGAAGAAATAGTTGAAGCTAACTAAGATTTTTTGTACTAATAATCCGGCAGACATGCTCACTAAGGTGGTGGATAGTAGGAAACATTAGTTTTGCTATACCGCTATAGGATCGTGTCCAGGTAATTGTTGCGGAGACTCGCAGAGGCACAGGCCTAAACTAGGCCAATAGAAGAATAAAGAACATGTTAGAGACTTCGTGTATATGTCTCCAAATAGGAGATTGTTAGGGTTTGTTGATCCAATACACGATAATGGGGTTGGAGAAGTCAGATGATAAGAAGCAGCAAGCAACTGCAGGAGATTTGCGGTCGACCGTAGGTGGACAGTCAACCACATTCATACAGGCAAAACTACGGTCGACCGGTAAAACTGATGTAACACAGATAGTTTGTAAGCAAAGCAAAGAGAGATCGGTCGACCATGCATACAAACAGCAAAATAATGATCAGAATGAGAAGCACAGCACAAAGATAAATGCGAGATGTATTTGACATGTTGATCATTGCAAGCACCGACATTTGATGTGGTTACATAACACAAGAAAAATAAAAAGAGGAGTACCATACAAGATCAACAATCTTCCTAACCAATGAAAGCTATTCCTCATATGATCATTGCAATCATCAAAGACATATTCCTAACCAATACAAGCTATTCATCATCATCATTTTCATCATCATCACCATCACCATTTTCGTCTTCATCATCTTCATCATCGTTCTCCTCTTCATCAGAAGGAGGATGAAGGAGTTCTCAATCTTCTTTGCCTTGCAAGTACTCAATGGTGTTGACATAGTAATTGTAGACATTCCTTTGATGGGCGGCAAATTGGTCATGAGTCACAAACGTAGATGACGTGGATGGAGTAGCATTCTTGCGACGAGAGGAGGAAGGAGCTTGTTGGGATTATTCGGCTTGACGATCTTGTTGGGCTTGATGACGACGAGCCCATTGGGTAAACGGGACATCAATACCCATTTTTTGGGAAAGGATTGGCATGGGAATTTTGCTAAGAAGAAAAGTCTCAACACCAATGCAGGAATCAATAGCGAGATTATAAATAAGAGAACTGAAAGGTAGACCACAGTTACGAGTGGTGGCAAAATTCATTGTTCTAATGATGAATGTAGTCAAGATCGAATTTATATTTGCCTAGAATGAGGAAAATTATGAATGATTGGTGTACCCAAATTTCAGTCTTATCATTCTTTTAGGCCAAATGTTGGGTTTAACAATTTTATTCAAGACACGAGCAACATCGATAAAATTTGTGGGTGCGGGACGAGGGATATGAAGAAATTCAGATTTAACGATCATGGATTTAACAGTAGAATTATCATGACCCGGTTTGTAGTCGAGTGTGTTGAAGTCAACATGGTAAGCATCAAATTAACCTTTGGGCAACGCATATCGCGTACGAAGATAATCGGGAGTAATTTTAACCCTTTTCCCAAGAATAATTGAAGAAAGAGTGAGATAATTGTCTTGGATACCATCAAGATTGGCATAAATTTGACGACTCAACGACTCGGAGTGGGTGCTTGGTGTAGTGAGATAATTTTTCCTCCCAAAATCACGAATAATCCTAACCATTTGACTAAATTGCCCACCCAAGATTTCTAGGTTTATTTCACGGTTAACAACAACTGCAGCAGAAAAAAGTGTTGAGAAATAGATATCTACACAATTTGTATTTCTAAACATAATTCCTTCTCTAGTAAAAGATTTAGAGGCAGCAACTTTCTTACCCTTAGATCTGTGAGAGGAAGAAAGATCGTGAGAAGACATAGAGCAAAGGAAGAGATAGCACCCAAAAACTTAGTGGGAAAATCGCAAGAAATTTTGAAAACTTTTAATGGGTTTTGGAAGAGATGAGGTTAGGGTTTCGTGGAGACTGAGAGAGAAAGAAGAAGAGGTACTTATATTAGAAGTGTGGTCCCCGCATGTCAACATAGGGAAAGAGAAGAGTTAACTATAATGAATCTGGCAGAGAGCAAGACGGTCGACCGTGCAGTCGATCGGTCCACTTTCGACCAACCAGATAAGAAAAGAATTTCCTAAGTCGACCGATTGGTC
Source organism: Hemerocallis citrina (assembly GCA_017893485.1). NCBI lineage: Eukaryota > Viridiplantae > Streptophyta > Magnoliopsida > Asparagales > Asphodelaceae > Hemerocallis > Hemerocallis citrina. Next base: position 125,039,770 of record CM030363.1, on the reverse strand, counting down.
GACTGAACCACTTATGAAGGAATAGTTGACTATGCAGCGACCGAACAACAAACTGTCATAGAAAACCATGCACAAAAATATTAATGTCTTTTAGTTCATCTTTTAAGACATGAAAACATATTTCTTCGAATGGTGTTGGATGTATATCAGCTAATTTGTAGTCTAGAACAATATTTCCTCTTTCAAAAATGATCTTAGATGAAGTTATATATTTTAAGAAAGGATTATTTGTAGTAGTTTTATCATATGTTGTAAGTAAAATTAACAAAGTACATGCAATTCATAGATGGATAATTAATGTTTTAGATTTCTTACTTAGAGATATGTCATCTATGAAGCAAAAGTAAGTCGAAATTGGTTTAGATTTTACCCAGTGTTGTACTCATCAGAAGAACTAATGTCCTTCTCTTTTTTCCTTGATTGAGATGCAGATTCTGTTGTTGAACTAGTCATGAATTTCGAACATCTGCCATCAAGGTACCTACGATTTTTTAAGTTGAAGGCGTTGATACACCTACATGAAAGTTTGTAGGTGTCCAAGTAGACGTTGTTCCTGCATTTGTATTCTTTCTCACCTAAACAAAATTAGTATTCCTTTTTAATGAACAGTTATAAGATATATGTGCTAATTTACAACAACAGTTGTAACATCCCATAATTTCTAAGATAATATATAGTATATATATAGAATAAAGTGGATGGCATATGTTGTAAATATATTGAAAATGAATAGTAATTGGGGGGGCACCCGGTACAAAAAGAAGCAGCATGGCTACTTGTCCTGTGCTGACGTGGCCAGCATGTGGGAGGGGCCCACCTCAATGGAAATGGGGAGCTTCTGCCGCTGTCTTCTCTATCTCGCTGACGTGGCACCGTGGGCCCACCTAGAGGCTCTGTGTGCACACAGTTAAGAGAGAAGGGAGTTTGTGATTGTGCCATATCGGGATTCGATCAAGAATAAAATATTAATAAATAATAATGCCTATGATCAAGAGTCACCAACCCTGTTAACCACCTTTTGAGAGGCAGCCTGTGATGGGCAGTTGTACTATACTATAAATAATTTGTCTTCTAAATTGTATAAATTGTCCGAGCAGGGGTAGGGGTGTTACAGATGGTATCAGAGCCGAATTTCGACATCGAGTGTGGGGCATGTCTATATAGCCGGGCGATGGATTCTGGGACTATAGACCCAGTCGGGCGGTGGATTCCGGGACTGTGGTGAACCCTCAATTAAATCCGAGACTGTTATTGATTGGGCGGTAGATTTCAGGGATCATAATTAGTCAGGGCAGATAAGAGGGCAGCTCAATTAAATCTGGGATTATGATTGATCGGGCAGTGGATTCCGAAATGATGAATAATCGGGCGGATAGAAAAGCAAATGCTCTACAACGACAAGAAAGTAAATCCTGCACTAGATTGTGCATGCCCCGTGCTCAGCGAGGATGCTGATTTATGAAGGGGGGTGTATGTAACATCCCGTAATTTTCAAAGAGCTATAAGTATTATATATATATATATATATATATATATATATATATATATATATATATATATATATATATATAGGAAATGCTCAATTGAAAACGGGTCTAGTTTTCACAGGTTGGAAAACAGCGATCTGAGCCGTTGGATCGCTCATGATCATGATCAGCGACTCAGATCGAGCCCCGCATCACCCGTTTTAATTGATCAGTGGAGGGTTAATTTGGGAATTTCGTCCCAAATAATTCTTCTCCTGGTTCGCTCTGAAAAATTAATATAACCTAGGCCGTTGTTGGGAACAACGGCCTAGGTTATTAAAAATCGAATCATAGGCCATTGTTCCAAACAACGGCCTATGATTCGATTTTTTATAACCTAGGGCGTTGTTCCCAACAATGGCCTAGGTTATAAAATTTTATAGCCTAGGTTATTTGAACAACGAAATTTTATAACGGCCTAGGTTATAAAAAATTGAATGAAGGCTGTTGTTCCAAACAACGGCCTATGATTCAATTTTTTATAACCTAGACCGTTGTTCCCAACAACGGCCTAGGTTATATCAATTTTTCAAAGCGAACCAGGCGAAGTGTTATTTGGGACGAAATTCTCAAATTAACCCTCCGCAACTTAAGTGATATTGGGTGATGGGCGGCAGCGATCTGAGCTGCTGATCACGATCAAGGGCGATCCAATGGCTCAGATCGTTGTTATCCAACCCGTGAAAATAAACCCGTTCTCAATGGAGAATATATATATATATATATATATATATATATATATATATATATAAGGTAAAAAGGATATGAGCAACTTGCTCATTTAGTAAATGAGCAATTGATTATGTGGCATGCATGTGATACATTGGACAACTAACCCTTTTAAGGCTTTTCCAATCACATGTATGTCACATCATCAATTGCTTATTTACTAAATGAGCAAGTCGCTCAGACCCTTTTTTCCCATATATATATATTGTATAAAAGTAAGGCAACGACAAAACATGTAATTAAATGGATAATAGGGGGGCCCACGGTATGCAAAACAACACAACGTTGTGCTTGTTCAAGTGATGTTAGCATGACATCACCAAGATAGGGGGCCCGCCAATTGAGAAAGAGTAACAGAAGCCGTATGTGCTGTGTACTCTTGTTGGCGTGCCCGCTACCCTATGTATACACGGGAGAAAAAGAGAGAGAATGAATTGTTATAGTCTCATATTGGGAGTATACTAAAATAAAATATTATTAAAATAATAATGCCTATGATCAAGAGTCACCAATTCGGTTAACCACCTTTTGAGAGGCAGTCTGTGGTGGACAGTTGTACTATATTATAAATAATTTGTCTTCTAAATTGTATAAATTGTCTGAGCTAGGGGCAGGGGTATTACAATAGTGACATGTAATATGATTATGCCTTGGATCATGCACATGTGCATAGTTTTGTGTTGATTTGTAACTGTTTTGATGACTATGCATATGTGTATGACAGGGTTTCTTAGAATTTTGAAGTTGTATTGGCTCATTGTAACCAATTCCTCGATTATCATGATATGATCTTAAATTCTTTGTAATAAGATAACTGGACCCTTCATATTTTTCAACAAATTTTCGAGGCTCAATTATTTTATTTAAAGCCTTTTTCTAGTCTTCTAATCGTCTTTGGTGTTCCAACGAAGAGTGTCTAGACTAGCATCAAGTATTCTATTTTGTTCGAGTGCTTCTTCACAACCTTCCACTACCTCATCAAATTTTCTTTTGCAGTCATTTAAGTCATCAGTGAATTTAGCAATATAAACAGATTTCTTATGATTTTTTTTAGATTTTCATCATGTGTTGCTAAGGATTTTTGAATCTGTTGTTTTAAATACTCATTTATCATTGTCTTTCCTAAATGAATCGAATTTTTCAATAATCAAAGAATTTTTATTTTTCAAATTTAGATTTTTAGCAATGCAAGGGTCATGTGATTCATTCGACATTTGTTTATGTTGTCTCAATTCACGACTTAATTTCGTTGCATAATCTCTTAAATCATTACACATGCCAACTAAATCATCATAGGTGGGTTCTTCGGTTACCGCTTCTTGGGGTGGTGATTGCACCTCACCATTCCAAAGAGCCATGAATCCAAAGTCGTTGTGTTCTTGCTCTTCATTACTGGAATCTGAATCTAGCCATGTTGCCTTCAATGCCTTCTTTCGAAATCCTGAGTTGGAGTGATAATGATCCTTTTTCTGTCCTGTGAGATAGGACGGTTTACACGAATATGTCTCGGCTTCTTGCATTTGTAACATATGTCATCTTTGTCCTTTTCTCTTCCTCTTTGAGCCCTGCCATACTTTTGTGTTTGAGATACTTACGGAATTGTTTGGTCAACAGCGCAATATCTTCATATGATTCTTCATGATCTGACTCTGATTTGATGCTCGCAAAGTGTCGGCTTTCAAAGCAATGGTCTTTTCTTCAGTTTTGGATTCAATCCCAATGTTTTGCTAGTTACCTCTTTATTTCGGTCATCTCCATCTCATACGTCTTCAGTTTTCCTTGAAAAGTGTAGTAATCAAACCCTTTTTCTTCAAGAGTCTCCCTCACTGCGGCAGCTTTTACGTCTCATTCAGGCATAAGACAGCTTATGAGTTTTTCTAGCTTTAGGTTATCATCCAACCCCTTACCTAAGCTCTCAAGCTCATGTGCGATAATGTCGAAGCGGGCAAGCATCTGATCTACGTTCTCTCCTGGCAACATACGAAAAACATCAAACTTATAAAAACATAAATTAAATTTTGCCTTTACCTCAGATGTGTTCCTTCATGCCGTTTTAGTATGTTGTTCCAAATTTCATACGTTGTCTTACAATTTCTCCCACACCGCTTCAATTATTCATTGTTTAGACCTGCATAGAGTGCTGTCAAAGCTTTGGAGTTTGCGGTTTTTAGTGCCAGTTCAACTTTTGTGAAAGCCATCTTTCCGTCACTGACAGGAATATTTGTTTTTTTATGCAAACATTCCGTACTTCTTCTCCAAACATCTGCAAAAAGTATGACATACAAACTTTCCAAACATCATAGCATTTTTCATCAAAATAAGGTGAACGTGTTAGACTTGTCCCATTGGAGATAAATGGCTCCGACGAGTACAAGTTTTCGGGAGGAGGGATTTCGGCCATTGGACCTTTTGCTCAAGCTTTTAAGCTTTTAATAAGCAGCTCGCTCTAATACTACTGTAAATCACCCTAGGGGGGTGAATATGGTGATTGTGCGGAAATTAAAAATTTAAATAAAATGCATAAAGTAAAAAGATAGAGTAAGAGAGAGCAAACAGAGCAACGAGCAGGACACAGCGATATAACGTGGTTCAACCCCCAAGTCTACGTCCACACCACCTACTTGTAGCAATTCTCCACCACAAGCATTCCACTATATATTAAACCCTTGTACAATGATTCTCGAAATTCAAGCTGAGAGACCTATTACACCCGTAGGGCTTCTAAAAATAAGTCCCGCAAAACTCACCGAAGTGGAAAAGAAAGAAAAACTCTCAAGATCTAGAAAGACCTTGACTGAAGAAAATAATAAAATCTCTCACACTCGGAGTATTGATTGAATGATTAGTTCATAAGTGTTATGAACGCAGAAGGTGAAGAATACACTGTGAATTCGCCTCAATATATAAAGTGGGAAATGTATCTTTCCATATTTCCGAAATAGTCAGATCTGCACTAGGACGGTCGACTGCAATGATGAACAGTCGACCGTTCATCATTTAACTCGTAAGTCGAGCAAATGACCGGTCGACTGACTCATCTTTTCCACAGAGATGAGCGGTCGGCTATTGTAACGGTCGACTGTCATTTCGTGTGGTCGACCGTTGTCGGGCATATTCGACTTTTATTTGGCAATTTCACTTTATATTCTTTCCAAAACTAATTTATCAATCAACACAACTTTACATATATTCTCCTCACATAAACATAAATGAATCATCTATTTTTGCTGGCTTTCTTGATGATTTGAATCACATGTTTCTTGTGTGCAATCTTCATTGATTTTTGGGTTTACGCCTCTATTGCTTGATTTCCAATCACTTTGAATCTTTTCTTTTCGTTTTTCTTTTTATGTAGATCCTGTAAATCTCAACTGAAAATATTAGTTGTAGATGATACGTTTTGTGTACACCAAACTTAAGGTCAACAATTCTAACTACAAATAACTTTTAGGACACACTGCTAGGCTTGTCTGACTACATACAACTTCTATTAAATCTATGCATACTTGTGCTATTCTAACTAATTGAAAAGGTAAGCACACTCCACTTTCGTCGACAAAAAACTACAACTGATAGCATTAATTCACTAATTACAGCCAAATTATATCATACCCTAATAGAAAAAATAGAGCATGATTTTACCAACTTCAAGATCATATTTACCGAAGAAAATAAAATATTAGCAAAAAGAATGTGCAAGATAAATTTTAAACTAAACACTAATTCAAACTCATTGACATTGTGGTACCCAATTTAGCGACACCTTGCACATCATCAACAAAAGATGTTCTTGGTGAATCCATATTATGCGCATTCTCCTCTCCATATCCATATTTACTACTCCTGAGGACCTAGGAATCTTGATACCAAGCATCCTATCACTATGCAAAAATAAGCTACTCACAACCATATCGTATTTTACCCTGAGTCGTTCATCAAGTCATCAAGTCATCAACACATCAACAATATTACTATAAATCTCGATAAAGTCAAGGCTACATCCTGCAATGCTTTATGCAACCAAATGAAATGTAGTTAAATAACACATCTTAAAATGTCATAACTAAAATGATGGAATTGAGGTTCATAAGCGACAAAACCACCCCAAAATAATACAAAAAGAAAAGCCTACATCTGCACAAAATTATAGATAGCTCCAACTGGGGATAGGGTTGAAGCTACTGGATCAAAATTGACTGAGAAGAAAGATTCAAGTGTTCATCTCAAGAGGCTTATGGGTGTGTTTGGGAATACTATTAAGTTACAATAACTTGAGTTTGTCGACTTATCTCACATACCTTCAACAATCACAACTTTTAACTTCTGCCATTATTACTTCTAAGTTCAAAAATCCCATTTTGGCACAAATTAACACATATCAATAAATCAAAAGACATTAACATCAAACAAAGGATCAATCCATATGCCCTAATTTCAAGAAAATAGGGAATTGGTGGAATTAGAGTTGGTGATTTGGGCATTATTGAGGATCTGGGCAGCAACGGAGGATCTGAGCATGGAGATGGTGATGACATGCCATCTTGAAGAACTCGAAGGTGCATTTACGAGCCTCCAAGCTCGCTGAGTTCGGTGCCACCATCGTTGATCCTCTCTACCAACGCTATTTCTGGCAGATTAGAAGAAGAAAGTGGTCGAATCTCAAAAAACGACGACCAATTCAGTATCAGCAGCGAGAATGGGAAGGCCTCTATCGATTTAGGAGAAGGGGCGGCATGCGGCATGGGTTGGGTGGGATTTGGATTTTGAAAGTGGGAGACATAAAGATCGTGGAAGAGATGGTTTGGGGTTTTTGCAAGTATTTTCTGTCATAAAAATATGCATATTGCACGTGTTAATTCAGATGGGGAAATCATATTTTTGCTCTTCTTTCTACATTTAAAAATAGAGAAAGTATAAATGGGGTAAACCTACTAGTATAATTGTAACATCCCGAATTCCAAATAAGCCTGATGTAACACCCCGAATTCCAAAATACAACTGAATTCGAGATTCCACAGGATCTTTACACTTCTTTCGTACAATTTTATAAGGAATTTAAAACTTTTCACTTTACCTCAAAGTTACAAAAAATCTTTAAACTTTACATTTTACAGCGGAAGCAAAATTACAACATTTATATAAATGAAAGTACAACAACATTTGAGTAATCTCTAAGCATTAGTTCTTCTTTAATCTGTATCATGACATTTATCCTGCATACAAAACTGTAGGTACGTCAGTTTATTCAACCGACGAATATTATACACGGCCATCCTCTCTATGCAAGAAACAGTATAATTGATTTTTCATATTTAACAAAAGCAAACTTGTTCACAAATCAAACTAAGGGGAATACCCTATTGATGTCGTGTTGTGATTGTGCACTTAGTCCTTAATGCAATTATTTACATTACATGACACTAATGCACACTTGTTCGAATTCTATGAATCCCATACTACATAGGTCCGAGGGCAAGCCTCTTAATCGTTCTTCATCTTATAGGGTTCAATCCCTCGTCATGACTTAATCTACCACTGTAACTACGGTAAGTATCCTAGATGTCCTATGAGTACAAGCTCATGTACAAAAACACTGGAGGGGAATCCTATGTCATGTCACGACGCATCGTGAAGACAATCTATGGACAATTCAGCCTCCTTCATGGCATACGATCCTCTCGCAGTCACCAAACACCCCACAAGCATCGCCAAGATCCCGATAATTCTGGAGTAGTGCCCCCGTCATGTCACGACGCATCGTGAAGACAAACTGTGAATTACACCCACATCGTAGACTCGAGACCCTCATACTTGTGTTTTTCTCTCACTTTCATCACCTCCTCACTATGTACTAATCCTTAATTTTAATGAAATCATGAACAAAATCAATCTCTTAGAGTTAGCCGTCTCACTACTAACGGTCTTATATCTTTCATTTCACAATGATCCAAACTTGGTCTTTTCAATTTCAATAATCATATCTCATCACTTTTCACTTGCCGGTGTGAGTTTTGGCTGCACCCTAATTTTCAATTTCAATTCATAAATTCACAATCTGAGTTATCAAACTCAAGAACATTTCTCTTTTCCAACCACATGATCTCTAATCTTTTCATGAGTCAATAATCATACATGGAGTTCAATTATCCATCATGCATTTCATAACCAACATTTATTTTCACATTTAAAATCATATCACAAAATATCTAGTCAAAGTGAATATTCACAAACTCACTATTGTCACACTATTCTTTAATAAGAATAACTCATATAAAACTTCACATTTATACTTTCTTTCTTTCAATTTTCCTTTTCTAACACTTATCTCAATTTCTTCGTAAAAACACATTTTTATGAAATTATACGAGTGTAATAACTATAGTTCCAATTACACTTTTACTTCCAAAATACACTTTATTTCATTCTAATAACTCCCAATAAATTTTCATAAGTCACACATGATTTCAGAATAATAATAGTTTTTTTTTTCGGAATTTTTACACATCAAGAAAACCCAAAAACCACTTTTTTAATCAAAAATAACATTTTTAAACAAAAATAACATTCTAGCCGCACCAAGAATCGAACCTGCAACCTAGGAGAAGACAGCCGCACGCGCTAACCATCTGGCCACTTGCGCTCAACGATATAAAGAGAAGACGGAGAGTTATATACTCTATGTCCGAAAACTGGTTTAATTTTAAAACGCACATAAAAGAATGGTGGACTCAGGTTTCGAACCAGCAACCTCAACCCACACACACCCGCACTACTGTAGCGCCAAAGGGCTCACCGACCACTTGAGCTATAGGCTCAAGTTGTCTCAACTACAACTCGGATTTCATTTAATTCAACTCTTTATTTATTATAACATTTCGATATTCAAAAGCTCTTATTTTTGTTTTGCTTTCACTAAAATTTCTGTAAATCTCCAGAATGTCTATTCTAATATAATTTAACACTCCAGTAATTTAAAATAATTTTTCAGTAATTAAACACACATTTCTCATACAATTAATTTAAATTGCATATTACTATTTTCATAAATCATTTTGACGTTTCTCACACAACTTAGTATTAAAAATTTCCTACATCAATTCCCTGTTTTTCCCCCTTTCATAAGCCCAAAAGCATATTATAATTTATACGTTCTAAGCAATATCACGAAGGTCCATCTAAGTACGTAAAACAATAATTTCATCTACCAGCATTTTGTACTTAGTTTTGATGTTAACAACAATTCTAATTCATATATTCCATCACTACAAAATGATTCACATACAACATAAGATTCATGACAAGATAACATGCAATCTATCAAGCATCAATTTAATCAACTAGCAAGTCCTTTTTCCAATTAAGCGTATTCTTATTAGTTTCTTTCATGCATTATCATTTCAATCACCCCTAACATGGTATCTAAATAGAAATATAGAAAAACAACCCACCTTATTTGGAGAGAAAGATTCACGAAACCTTCTAAACAAAAGAGTCATTCTCGAGCTTGCCAAACGAGCGCTCCTCCCCTTCCTTGATGTGCAAACCGATGCTTCCCAAGTGCAACCCGAGCCTTCCTAGTAGCCGGCCTCCTTGAATGCAAGCACAAACACTCGACTCTCAATCTTTTATTCTCACTTCCTACTAATAACTCACTACTAATAATTTTATTTTCTTACTATAGGTTTGGAGAATGAAGAGTGCAAGAATAACTAGGCTAGGGGGGGTATTTATACTAAAAGACAAATAAAGGGTTAGGATTAATCTAGGAGTTAAGGACCAAGGGCTAGGATTTAAGGGGAAGTTGTAGTAACCAACCATGATCCCAAAACTACCTCCCACAACTCAACTTCTCTTTTCCTTTCCCTCCCATTCAAAACCAGCCAAGGTGGAGTGCACACTACACGTGTACGTGCAATGCACGTGCATTCAATAGTCCCCCATTTTAAAAGTTGTACATTTTATTTTTTATAAAAATAATCTACATTACAAGTTGTATTTAAAAAGAGAGAATAATTCATGGGCCTTTATTTAATGGGCCAAATTAGTTTACAAAAAAAAAATTTAAAATGGGCTATAAAAGCAACTTATGTTTATTAAAGAAAAATGGGCTTTAATAAAAACAAATTGAGGAGACATATATATATATATATATAGACTCATTTGTCCATATAATGAAAATAATTATAGGATTTTATACTGCAAAATTGCACGTGCACAATACGTACAAAAATAAAAATAATAGTTTTCATAAATGAAAATCAGGGTATTACAACCCTCCCTCCTTAGAATAGTTCTGTCCCCGGAACTACAGTCAAGAGCGAGAAACAAAACACTCACAACAAGCAAAAAAGAAAGAAAATACAAATCAAGCAAAAAGCTCAGGATAATCCATCAACATCCTCTCCTCAGACTCCCAAGTAGCCTCTTCAACCAGATGGTTTCTCCAGACTACCTTGACCATCGGTATCGTCTTATTCCTCAAGACTTTCTCTCGACGATCAGCAATCTCGACAGGAGACTCGATGTAATTGAGATCAATTGCAAACCTTCCGGCACTTTAGGCAAATGATGACCTGGATCTGGAATATAACCTCTTAGCATAGACACATGAAAGACATTGTGCACCTGAGATAACTCTTCCGATAATTCAAGCCGGTAAGCAGTTTTCCCGATCCTTTTCAATATCTTATACGGGCCTATAAATCTCGGGGCTAACTTCTTACCTTTGCCAAATCAAATCACACCTTTACTGGGCGATACTTTCAGAAAGACGAAGTCACCTTCCTCAAACTCAAGGTCCCTTCTCCGGTTGTCTGCATAGCTCTTCTGCCTGCTCTGAGCCTCTACCAACCTTTTCCTAATCAGATCAATCTTTTCAGAGGTTTGCTGCACAAGCTCAGGCCCAAACAACTGACGCTCCCCAACTTCAAACCAAGAAACAGGCGTTCTGCACTTCCTGCCATACAAAGCTTTCTACGGCGCCATCCCAATGCTAGTCTGAAAACTGTTGTTGTAGGAAAACTCTACCAAAGGTAAATGCCTTTCCCAACTGCCTCCAAAGTCTAGTACACAACACCGAAGCATATCCTCAAGAATACGATTGACTCTCTCGGTCTTCCCATCGGTTTGCGGATAAAAAGCAGTGCTGAAATCCGTCTTGGTACCCAAAGCTATCTGAAGAATCCTCCAGAAATGCGAAGTAAACTGCGCATCTCGATCAAAAACAATAGTTGACGGAACACCATGGAGCCTGACGATCTCGCCAACGTACAATTCAGCTAACTTGTCCATCGAAGCAGTGAGTTTCATCGCCAAAAAGTGAGCGGACTTGGTTAGTCAATCGACTATAACCCAAATCACATCATTGCCTTTAGAACTCTTGGGCAATCCCGTGATGAAATCCATACTGATGTTATCCCACTTCCATTCCGGAATAGGTAACGGCTGTAATAGACCTTCGGGTCTCTGATGCTCGGCTTTGACTTGCTGACAAACCTCACACTTCGCCACAAATTCGGCCACATCCCGCTTCAAACCTGACCACTAGAAATGTTGTTTGATGTCTTTGTACATCTTCGTACTCCCAGGATGTACCGACAAAAGAGTAGCATGTGCCTCCTGAAGAATACTCTCTTTCAGGTCCGCCGATTTGGAACGCACAGTCTATCTCCGAACCACAGCACTCCATCCTTGATTTGAAATCAGGGCAACCTGCCAGCACCAACCTGCTCCTTCATCAACCTCCTGACTTGCAATAATTCTTCCATTCAAAGTAGACTGAAGTCTCAACTGAGCTAAAGATGCTCCCACTCCCTGCAAAACAACTTCAATACCGGCTCGATCCAATTCCTCCATCAGATGCTTCTGAGTTGTAATCAAACTGGATAAACTGCTCTTGCGACTAAGTGCATCAGCAACAACATTAGCTTTCCCAGGATGATACTTGATCTCAGGTCGCATGTCCTCAAGCACTTCCAACCATCTCTGCTGCCTCAAATTCAGATCCTTCTGCTGGTATATGTACTTCAAACTCTTATGGTCCATGTACATGTTCAATTTCTCACCGTACACGTAGTGCCTCCATTGCTTCAAGGCAAAGATAATCGCAGCCAACTCCAGATCATGAGTCGGATAATTCTTTTCATGTGGTCGCAGTTGCCTAGACCCATAAGCGATCACCTTTCCTTCTTGCATTAAGACACAACCAAGCCCCCGATGTGAAGCATCGCTGTAAACATCATACTCAACACCTGCTCTAGGCAAAGCCAAAATAGGTGCAGTAGTCACCTTCTCTTTCAACTTCTGAAAGCTTGCCTCACATTACTTAGTCCACTTGAAGTTCACATTCTTCTTGGTCAAACCAGTAAGCTGCACGGCTAACTGAGCATAATCTTGAATGAATCTTCTGTAGTATCCAGTCAATCCAAGAAAACTTCTGACTTCCTTCACCGTAGTAGGCCTTGCCCAATCTCTCACTGCCTCTATCTTCTGAGGATCAGTTGCCACTCCCTCCTTAGAAAGGATGTGACCTAGGAATGCCACTTCAGATTTTCAGAAATCACACTTAGATAGCTTGGCATACAACTCCTGCTCTTCCAGCTTCCTCAAAACTGCTGCCAAATGCTCGGTGTGCTCCTCTTCTGACTTGGAGTACACGAGAATATCGTCGATAAACACCACGATGAAAGAATCAATGAACGGCCTCAGAACTCTGTTCATCATGTCCATGAAGACTGCGGGCGCATTCGTCACTCCAAATGGCATAACTAAGAATTCGTAATGCCCATGTCGAGTTCTAAATGCAGTTTTTTGCACATCTTCAGCTTTCACTCGAACTTGGTGATATCCTAATCGAAGATCTATTTTGGAGAAAACAGCAGCTCCTTGTAGACGATCGAACAAGTCATCAATTCGGAGAATAGGATACTTATTCTGAACATTGACCTTATTCAGCTCTCGGTAATCGATGCACATCCTCATCGATCCATCCTTCTTCTTTACCAAAAACACTGGTGCTCCCCAAGGTGACGCACTAGGTTGAATAAAGCCTTTCTCCAATAGTTCCTCAATCTGCCATTTCACCTCATCCTTTTCCACACGAGCCATCCTATACGGTGCCTTAGAAATGGGTGCGCTTCCCAGTTGAATAGTGATGCTGAACTCTACATCAAGTTGCGGGGATAACCCGGGCAAATCATCCAAGAACACAGTCGGATAGTTCCGAACTATAGGAATCCTTTGCACTTCCACAAGAATCTCTTCCTTGCGGATAGCTGCTACCAGCTTGGAACACTTCTTTTTCCCTTGGAAAGTGACTTCAGGTCCACCTGGAGCCTTCACTGTTACCATCTTGGTCTTGCACTCGATGCTTGCACTGTACACCGACGTCCAATCAATGCCAATGATAACATCGACTCTCGAGATAGTCAACTCGATTAGATCAATCCCGAAGATTCTGTCCCCAATCACAATCTCGCAATCAGCATAGTACCGATCAGTGGTTAAAGTCTCTCCTGATGGAGTAGCTACTGCTAAGATCTTGCCTGGAAAAATCTTCGGTTTAACTCCCAACACTTTAGCAAATTTAGGAGACACAAAAGTTTGAGAGGATCCAGTATCGAACAAAACAACAGCTTTCATTCCATATTCTGATGCAAAAGATCAGTTAAATTCGAAGTGTGAAACATGAACCTTTAAGTCAATATTTCCATTTCATTGAATTTCAAACTTTATACATTCGAATTTAAAACATTTTTTTGACATCAAAATGAAAGCAGTAGACGATACAACAGTCTAAATCCTACGGTTTCTCTTGGCTTCATGAAGCTCTCCCCGTAGTTCTTCAACTTCTTCCTTCAGTACATCGGTCATGTTTTTTCTCTTCTCGAGTTCCCGTACACGATGACTGAGAACTGCACAATCATCCTTGCATTTCGACTCTCTCCTGCAGTGTCTCTACCTGCCTCTGAAGAGATATCACAAGACTACTTGGAACTGGTTTTTCTTCTTTATCAGAAGAGTCATCAGATGAGTCCGGAGGTGGAGTGATCTCTCGGGACTCAGGCCATTCCTCTCCGTCGGAGTCTGCTTGCTCTGGGTAGTACTCTTCCTCGGAATCTGCTTGTCCTGGATAGTAATCTTCCTCTATGATATGCCAATTGTCGTCTCCAGCAGGGTCAAAGTGATCAACCATCTTAGAAAAATGGGGGGAAGAAGCATAAGTCATAGAGCAACACAAATGTAAGTAACTTACATTTAAATCTCTATACTCAACACACACTCTAATGTCCACTTCTAGGGTGTCGTTCCTTATAAACTTGTACTAGTGTGAAGCGTGGCTCTGATACCACTCTGTAACACCCCAAATTCTAAAATACAACTGAATTCGAGATTCCATGGGATCTTTACACTTCTTTCGTATAATTTTACAAGGAATTTAAAACATTTTACTTTACCTCAGAGTTACAAAAAATCTTTACACTTTATATTTTACAGCGGAAGCAAAATTACAACATTTATATAAATGAAAGTACAACAACATTTGAGTAATCTCTAAGCATCAGTTCTTCTTTAATCTTTATCATGACATTTATCCTGCATACAAAACTGTAGGTACGTCAGTTTATTCAACTGACGAAAATTATACACGACCATCCTCTCTATGCCAAAAACAGTATAATTGATTTTCTATATTTAACAAACACAAACTTGTTCACAAATCAAACTAAGAGGAATACCCTATTGATGTCGTGTTATGATTCTGCACTTAGTCCTTAATGCAATTATTTACATTACATGACACTAATGCACACTTGTTCGGCTTCTATGCATCTCATACTACATAGGTCCGAGAGCAAGCCTCTTAATCGTTCTTTATCTTGTTGGTTCAATCCCTCATCATGACTTAATCTACTACTGTAACTACGATAAGTATCCTAGATGTCCTATGAGTACAAGCTCATGTACAGAAACACTGGAGGGGAATCCCACGTCATGTCACGACGCATCGTGAAGACTATTTATGGACAATTCATCCTCCTTCATGGCACACGATCCTCTCGCAGTCACCAAACACCCCACAAGCGTCGCCAAGATCCCGATAATTCTGGAGTAGTGCCCACGTCATGTCATGACGCATCGTGAAGACAAACTGTGAATCACACCCACATCGTAGACTCGAGACCCTCATACTTGTGTTTTTCTCTCACTTTCATCACCTCCTCACTATGTACTAATCCTTAATTTTAATGAAATTATGAACAAAATCAATCTCTTAGAGTTAGCTCTCTCACTACTACCGGCCTTATTTCTTTTATTTCACAATGATCCAAACTTGGTCTTTTCAATTTCAATAATCATATCTCATTACTTTTCACTTGCCGGTGTGAGTTTTGGCTGCACCCTAATTTTCAATTTCAATTCACAAATTCACAGTCTGAGTTATCAAACTCAAGAACATTTCTCTTTTCCAACCACATGATCTCTAATCTTTTCATGAGTCAATAATCATACATGGAGTTCAATTATCCATCATGCATTTCATAACCAACATTTATTTTCACATTTAAAATCATATCACAAAATATCTAGTCAAAGTGAATATTCACAAACTCACTATTGTCACACTATTCTTTAATAAGAATAACTCATATAAAACTTCACATTTATACTTTCTTTCTTTCAATTTTCCTTTTCTAACACTTATCTCAATTTCTTCGTAAAAACACATTTTTATGAAATTATACGAGTGTAATAACTATAGTTCCAATTACACTTTTACTTCCAAAATAAACTTTATTTCATTCTAATAACTCCCAATAAATTTTCACAAGTCACACATGATTTTAGAATAATAATAGTATTTTTTTCGGAATTTTTACACATCAAGAAAACCCAAAAATCACTTTTTAAAACAAAAATAACATTCTGGCAGCACCAAGAATCCAACCCGCGACCTAGGAGAAGACAGCCGCACGCGCTAGCCATCTGGCCACTTGCGCTCAACGATATAAAGCGAAGACGGAGAGTTATATACTCTCTGTCCGAAAACTGGTTTAATTTTAAAACGCACATAAAAGAATGGTGGACTCAGAGCATCCACAGTGGTGGGCTAAATACCCAAATTTTGGAAAAATTTCCAAAAAATGAGCTTCAGTCGTCATCCAAATTTGCAAAATTTGGGTGTACGATGAACAGTTCCTTGCCAAATATAGCAGACGATTTGGCAATAACCAAAATATAGCTAACGAACAATTTTATTTCGTCCGTCAGAATTGACGAAAGATAAAATTTTGTCTCGTATGTGAGACGTACAAAAAGTACATCGGACGAAGGATTAAACAGCGTTTGAAAAAAGAAGTAAAAAAAAAATTTAAAATGCCAGAGACGAAAGATTATACATCGTCAATTGCAAAATTTGCTAGATGCCAAAAATGTGTTTGACGAAGCATAATGAATCGTCCCAGGCTTTTTTCCTTTTTTTTTTTTGTCTTTTAGTGCTTTAAAAAAAAAATTTAAAAAATTGGGACGAGAGATAATCGATCGTCCGGCCATATTTTAGCTTTCAACGACTGCAGCGCGCAGCCATATTTTCTATTTCCAAAAGCCAAATACCCAAAATTTAGCTTAGAACGACTACAGATGCTCTCAGGTTTCGAACCAGCGACCTCAACCCACACACACCCGCGCTACTGTAGCGCCAAAGGGCTCACCGACCACTTGAGCTATAGGCTCAAGTTGTCTCAACTACAACTCGAATTTCATTTAATTCTACTCTCTGTTCATTAGAACATTTCGATGTTCAAAAGCTCTTATTTTTGTTTTGCATTCACTAAAATTTCTGTAAATCTCCAGAATTTCTATTCTAATATAATTTAACACTCTAGTAATTTAAAATAATTTTTTCAATAATTAAACACACATTTCTCATACAATTAATTTAAATTGCATACTACTATTTTCATAAATCATTTTGACGTTTCTCACACAACTGTATTAAAAACTTTGTAACCCCTGTTTTTCACTTTTGGTATTTTTGAGGGTATTTTTCATCTTTGTGAATTATTATTCTTCTATTGTATTTTTCGGAACAATAAATTTAATTATTTTTATTCTATAATATTTTTCTGGCAGTTTTGACTTTCTTTTGTTGATTGTGCGCCGTTTGGCCGTTTTTCGACATTTTGAGCTCTTTTTCTCAATTTCTTGATCTCGTTCATGTATAAATGTTATTTTAGGGTCATGATGAATTTTTAGGAGAGTTTTGACCAATTTGAGATTTTTGGCCTTAAGGAGATTTTTAGGAGCTATAGGATTCATTGTATTTTGTATCCCCATTTGAAATCTACCCAATATCCATTACCCAATTGTATACCCATTGTTTCCTATTGATATCGACTACCCATTAACCCATATTTGATCTCATATATATACCCCTAATACTAAATAATCCCTAACCCTAATCTATTTCTTCCCTCTCCTATTGTGTGCCGGCTACCTCTTTCCCCAAACCATCCCGGCCTGCCTTCCAAAACCCTAGGCCGGCCTTCCCTTGCCTTCTTCTTGCATAGCCGACCACCCATATCTCCCCTCTCCGCTATTTTATACAACTCCGCTTCAAAAACTCGTCTCTCCTCTCCTTCTTGTGTTCGGCCAACACCCAAGGCAGCACCCAACCATCCCAAAACAGTACCTCAACATTCCCCCTCGCTGTTTTGAGTTGTGGGCATCTCCCACTTCGGTTCGTGTGTCAAAGGGATCAACCGTTGGCGCATTTTGTTTGTGGGTTTCGCTCGAAATCGCGCTAGAAGGCGTCTTGCTC
This sequence comes from Hemerocallis citrina, assembly GCA_017893485.1. Classification (NCBI taxonomy): domain Eukaryota; kingdom Viridiplantae; phylum Streptophyta; class Magnoliopsida; order Asparagales; family Asphodelaceae; genus Hemerocallis; species Hemerocallis citrina. Next base: position 125,021,695 of record CM030363.1, on the reverse strand, counting down.
GTGGATTCTCTTTGAAAGGCTTGGATTTGTCGCGTTCGTCGTCACATAAAGGCAAGTAACTTGTACTTAAATTTCTTAGGTTGATACAAGTAGAAAGTTCACACATAGGATAGTTTGAGACTAGAGACGGACAAAGATCATGTTTTTATTTGTGGATTTCGTCTCTAAGGTTCAAAACAGGCCATGGACGAATTAGGACATGAAGTTGATAGGTTTATGCCTTAGGATTCACCCAAACGCGACTGTTATCGCGTATGTGACATATTGTATACCCGATGCATGTTTGAACACCTATATGAGAAATATTGGATTTTGACAGGTTAGAAACCCTTAGATGTGATATTTAGACAACAGGTAGACAGTGTTTTGAATTTGGAAGAGTTTGGATGATTTTTGAGGAAGTTATGATGTTTTGAAACTTAGTTGAGAAATCTGGAAATTTGGATTGAACTGGATTGATTGCAGTTTTTACCTAGATTAAAGTCCGAATCTCAACATGACTATTTCTGAGAAATTTGTAGAGAATTGAATCTAATTTCTAATCCCACTGATTTCACCCTGTTTGGAGTTCGTATGGAATAGTTATGATTATTTTAGTAACTGTATGTTAGTAGTTTCCAGTTTCAGTTCGGGGTAATTTTTGTGGACAATTTATTTTCAAGATCTAAGTTAGACATAATTTCATGCTACAAGATTTTGTTCAGTGTTTCAATATGATGTTAGGTAGTTCCCTGATTTTTGTGATAATTAAAAGATGAGTTTTGAGTGGTGTCCTATATCCTTTTCTATAGATCGCTTTTGCTGTAAACTGCGTGTGATTGTATGTTGAATGCCGTGTTTACCTTATTTCTAATTACTGTATGAATATTTCATGAGAGATATGAAAGTTGGGTAATTGTATCTACTTTCATCCTGTTTTGGCGGAAGTGGATTTTGATGCGCTGTGTGCAAGATATGCATGATTTTGTACAGCGGTGTTGAAGAATTCCTGATCCATCAAAACTGTGTTATGTGTTATTTTCTATTTTTGAAAACATATCTATACTTTCTAGAAAAATATGAAAATCTATATTTTGAGACTATACATATAGGGGATTACCCCAGAATTTTCGTGGATTTAATTAATGACTTTGTATGCTGTTTTCATGTGGTTTAAGTTATTCCCCTGTTTTCTGACTGTACATGCAAACTGTGTTGAATTGTGTTTTGAGTCGAGATGTTGTGAAATAGCATATGGATTTATTATAACCGTTAGAAGCGTGTGGAAGTCTAGTTTCCAGATCCTTCGACGGATCATTATTTGCATGCCTGTAGATCTTTGGATCACTGTTTATGTACAGACTGGTCTTGCTGTCCTGTTTATAGACATACACCATTTTGCTCGTATTTGTGAATGTTTGGTATCCATACTTGCTGATCTGATGCCCTAAACCTAAACCTGATCATATGATATTAGTTTGACACCCTTTAGATCACATTCATGTCTGTTTAATAACCATAACAAAAGTAATCAAGCCGAGGTATGGGAAAGATCTAGTAGTGGGAAAGCATAGAAATGTGTACTTAGAAGGAGGCCCGTGTTTCCCACATAATTATCTGTATTCTGACCCTGTCTACATTGCTTCTTATGTAAGAAGGTGTAGAGTAGAAGAGAACCACTAGGTTCTATCTGTCTGTTCTGATATCTGTCTGATCCTGAGTACACGGCCCTATAATATCCTCTACGAAATCTAAAGCGAAACTGTTTTGTTGTAGCAACCATGTAGTATAAACTGGGATGCATGTCGTGCTACCTAGATAGTAATCACACAAGACTTACATTAATCTGAAATCTGAGATCTGATTATATTTCTGAAGTCTGAATCTGAATCTGATATATGGAAATCTGAATCTGAATCTGAATACCTATTATATGAAACCTGTTATCTGATTTACCTGACATATCTGAATATCTGTTTACCTGACATATCTGTTATATGACACTTGACACTTAATATCTGAGACATCTGCTAGGATACTATGTTAGTTGAGTTTACCATACCATATTAGGTCTGTTTCTGATGATTAGTTAGATCTGTTTAGTTTTTCCCATGTGCTTGTATCCTATTCTATTTGTGACCCGGACTTGCCATTGACGGGTACTGTATTTTCTTCTTTTCCTTTTTCATGCATTCGATGATTGCAGATTACGGTGGACAGATTCAAGAAGGTTCTGGTGGTTCGCAGTGTTAGATGCTGATTATTATTATTTCTGTTTCCTGTTATAACATTATTCTGTATTCCTGAGACTTGATTCATTTCTGTATTTGAGACACGTGTATTATTTATTTTGTTTTGGGCGATGTGACCCAGAATATTTGTTTCCAGACTCTGTTTTATTTGAGAACAAGATATTTGATTTCAATTAATTCCTGTTGGTGAAATTTTCTCGATGTTGCATGTTGGTTCCACTCTTTGCTTCCGACTGCGATATTTTGACTCTGATATATGTTGACTCTGATATACTGTCTGAGATATGTTGTAAGATTTCTGAAACAGCTTAAGGATGATAATAATCATTCGCTGGGCTTTTGTTACGTGCCGTATTCCGTATTTTTGGGAAGCGGGGCGTGACAAACTTCCTATATCAATTCCCTGTTTTTTCCCCTTTCATAAGCCCAAAAGCATATTATAATTTATTCGTTCTAAGCAATATCACGAAGGTACATCTAAGTACATAAAGCAACAATTTCATCTACTAGCATTTTGTACTTAGTTTTGATGTTAACAACAATTCTAATTCATATATTCCATCACTACAAAACGATTCACATACAACTTAAGATTCATGACAAGATAACATGCAATCTATCAAGCATCAATTTAATCAACTAGCAAGTCCTTTTTCCAATTAAGCGTATTCTTATTAGTTCCTTTCATGCATTATCATTTCAATCACCCCTAACATGGTATCTAATTAGAAATATAGAAAAACAACCCATCTTATTTGGAGAGAAAGATTCACGACACCTCCTAAACGAACGAGTCATTCTCGAGCTTGCCAAACGAGCGCTCCTCCCCCTCCTTGATGTGCAAACTGATGCTTCCCAAGTGCAACCCGAGCCTTCCTAGTAGCCGGCCTCCTTGAATGCAAGCACAAACACTTAACTCTCAATCTTTTATTCTCACTTCCTACTAATAACTCACTACTCACTACTAATAATTGTATTTTCTTACTATAGGTTTGGAGAATGAAGAGCGCAAGAATAACTAGGCTATGGGGGGTATTTATACTAAAATTTGGGACAAATAAAGGGTTAGGATTAATCTAGGAGTTAAAGACCAAGGGCTAGGATTTAAGGGGAAGTTGTAGTAACCAACCATGATCCCAAAACTACCTCCTACAACTCCACTTCTCTTTTCCTTTCCCTCGCATTCAAAACCGGCCAATGTGGAGAATTTTTTCCCAAAACGACCCATTTTTGCAAAGTTTTTCCCAAACCGCCCTACTTTTTTTTTTAATTCCCAAAGCGCCCCACTCGGTCTCTCAAAGACCGAGTCTAGTGCAAACAGACTCGATCTTTGAAAGACCGAGTCTTGCGCTTTGAAAAATCAAAGAGTCAAGACTCGGTCTTTCAAAGACCGAGTCTATTTGCACTAGACTCAGTCTTTGAGAGACCGAGTCTTGACTCTTTGCGTATTTCAAAGCGCAGATCCCCTTTCTTTCTTCTTCTTCTTCACTTTCGATTGTTTTTTCTTTTCGCTCTTTCCCTCAACGAATCCGTCGCACTCGATACTTTTCCGTTCGATTACTCTCTTAATCGAATGTTGAACTTCCCAAAACCAATTACTCTCTAATTCATTTTCGATTTTACCAAATCCTATTCCCCAAAATCGATTCTTTCTTTAAACCCTAAACCCCGAATACCCATAATTGGAAGATTTCGGTTGTAGGATCTTGCTCTTCTCGCCAATTTTGTCTTCGTCTTCGGATTCTCCTACTTGTTAGGTATATTTCTTAAGCTTTTCCTAAGCAAAATTTGTGTTAGTGTTGATGCTATTGTGAAGTTCATTAGTTGAATTTGACTTATTGTTGACAATGTAGATTAGTTTATTGATGTTATTTTGACTGTTAATTTTGCTTAGCATTGATGTTCCAAAAGAAAGAGTTGAGTTATTGATGTTCAAAAAGAAAGAGTTGAGTTATTTTTAGTATTAATAACTCCAATTTTGTAGAGTTATTGATGTTGAAAAAGAAAGAGTTGAAAGAGATGAAGTTGGAATGAATAGAATTTTGTTGAAAGAGTTGAAAGAAATATTGTTGAAAGAGTTCAATTCTGTATAGAATTTTGTTGATAGAGTTCAAAGAGTTCTTGAATCATTGTTGAATAGAATTCTGTTGTTGAGTTATTGATGTTCAAAAAGAAAGAGTTGAGTTAATTTTAGTATTAATACCCAAATTTTGTTGAACTATTGATTTTCAAAAAGAAAGAGTTGAAAGAGTTGAAGTTGGGATGAATAGAATTCAGTTGAAAGAGTTGAAAGAGTTCAATTTTGTATAGAATTTTGTTGAAAGAGTTGAAAGAGTTCTTGAAACCTTGTTGAATAGAATTTTGTTGTTGAATCAATTTTGTATAGAATTCCATATAGTATGTGTTGAATCTAGTTTTTTAGAATTTTATAGAATGTAGGTTATGTATAGAATTTGTTGAATTTGTTATACTCTAGTTTTTTGCTAAAATTAGAGAATCAACGGCTTTGTTATATAGAATTTGTTTTTATATCTAGCTTTTGTTTTGTTAATAACATTTTTGTTGAACTTGTAGGATTTGTAGTCTATTGTAAATGGCACGCACAAGGGGTAACATGGAGGTAGGAGAAAGTAGTAGACCTCCACGTAATCGCGGTGGACGTGGTTTAGGAGAAAGTAGTAGACCTCAACTAATGAACTTCACAATAGCATCAACACTAACACAAATTTTGCTTAGGAAAAGCTTAAGAAATATACCTAACAAGTAGGAAATCCGAAGACGAAGACGAAATTGGCGAGAAGAGCAAGATCCTACAACCGAAATCTTCCAATTATGGGTATTCGGGGTTTAGGGTTTAAAGAAAGAATCGATTTTGGGGAATAGGATTTGGTAAAATCGAAAATGAATTAGAGAGTAATTGGTTTTGGGAAGTTCAACATTCGATTAAGAGAGTAATCGAACGGAAAAGTATCGAGTGCGACGGATTCGTTGAGGGAAAGAGCGAAAAGAAAAAACAATCGAAAGTGAAGAAGAAGAAGAAAGAAAGGGGATCTGCGCTTTGAAATACGCAAAGAGTCAAGACTCGGTCTCTCAAAGACCGAGTCTAGTGCAAATAGACTCAGTCTTTGAAAGACCGAGTCTTGACTCTTTGATTTTTCAAAGCGCAAGACTCGGTCTTTCAAAGACCGAGTCTATTTGCACTAGACTCGGTCTTTGAGAGACCGAGTGGGGCGCTTTGGGAATTAAAAAAAAAGTAGGGCGGTTTGGGAAAAACTTTGCAAAAATGGGTCGTTTTGGGAAAAAATTCCAATGTGGAGTGCACACTACACGTGTACGTGCAATGCACGTGCATTCAATAGTCCCCCATTTTAAAAGTTGTACATTTTATTTTTTATAAAAATAATCTACATTACAAGTTGTATTTAAAAAGAGAGAATAATTCATGGGCCTTTATTTAATGGGCCAAATTAGTTTACATAAAAAAAATTAAAATGGGCTATAAAAGCAACTTATGTTTATTAAAGAAAAATGGGCTTTAATAAAAACAAATGGAGGAGACATATATATATATACATATACTCATTTGTCCATGAAATGAAAATAATTATAGGATTTTATACTACAAAATTGCACGTGCACAATACGTACAAAAATAAAAACAATAGTTTTCATAAATGAAAATCAGGGTATTACACCTGAATTCAAAGTTTCACAGGATCTTTACACTTCACTTCGTACAATTTTACAAGGAATTTGAAACTTTTATTACAATAAAATCTTTTTACATCTTAACACAATGGAAAGTAAATGAAATACAACAATGATAAATGTACAATTGTAACAACTTTAGCATTTAAGTAATCATCAGCATCAAATTCATCCTTATATCTTCTTGTAAATTCCAAGTCCTGCATATGAAACTGTGTGCACATCAGCTGCTTACAACCGACGCAATATTATATACGGCCATCCTCGCTATGCTGAAATTATAATGATTCTTTAATACTTTAACAAACACAAACTTGATCGCAAACAAAGCTAAAGAGGGACTATTCTATTTATATTGTATGTGCTCGTGCACTTAACCTTAATGCAGTTATTTATATTTAATGACACTAATGCACACTTGTTCGAACCTATGCATCCCATTCTACATAGATCTGAGGGCAAGCCCTTAACCGTACTTCATCTTGTAGGGTTGAATCCCTCATTATGAGTTTAACTACTACGGTAACTACAGTAAGTATCTTAGATGTTTTATGAGTTACAATCTCATATCCAGACAGCCTGGAGGAGAATCTCACGTCATGACATGACGTATCATGTAGACAGCCTATGGACAATTCACCTCCGTCATGGGACGATGGACTACGTAGTCACCAAGCACCCCACAAGCATCGCCACGATCCCGATAATTCTAGAGATAGATTCATGTCATGACATGACGCATCATGTAGAAAGCCTGTAAAAATTCTCACATCGTTTTTCTCTTACATTCATCGCATTTCCACTATAGTGCATGTCCTTAAATTTTTAGATTGTTTTTGAAGAAAATCATTACAACCTAGAACTAGCTTACCCTACCGAACTTTAAACCAAACAAAAGAGACAGTCAGCCCACACTGGCTACTTCTCAAGATATGCTTAACCCACACTTGGTTAGCTCTCAAATTCATATTAATAACAGCTGCTTATTTCTAAGGGTCTCACCTAGCCTCTAGATTCCAACAGCTATCTCATTCTAGAGATCAACAGTATGTTATATTCAATCTCAAAATAATATTTCAATTTCTTTATTCACAAACTCTTTCTCAAAGAGAAACTTGTTTTTATAATCTCATAACATGAAATAATTCAATTCAACTTCTTTTATCAATTTAATCACTTATGGCATTGTGTATAATTCAAATATTCTCTTAATCAAAAATATTTATAACCATGGAAATTTAATCAAAAAGGGTCTAATCATAATCCACCTTTAATCCTCTTTAACCACACAAAAATCTCTTCTTTAGTTTGAAACCAAGTTCACTAAACAAATTGCTTTAATGCGAAATCCACCTCTAAATCTCACAAAAGTATCCAAATATGGTGGAAATATTTTTTATAAAGTCTAGATAATTTTAGAGGAATAATAGAACTTTTTACCAATTTTTACAGTATGTTATATTCAATCTCAAAATAATATTTCAATTTCTTTATTCACAAACTCTTTCTCAAAGAGAAACTTGTTTTTATAATCTCATAACATGAAATAATTCAATTCAACTTCTTTTATCAATTTAATCACTTATGGCATTGTGTATAATTCAAATATTCTCTTAATCAAAAATATTTATAACCATGGAAATTTAATCAAAAAGGGTCTAATCATAATCCACCTTTAATCCTCTTTAACCACACAAAAATCTCTTCTTTAGTTTGAAACCAAGTTCACTAAACAAATTGCTTTAATGCGAAATCCACCTCTAAATCTCACAAAATGTATCCAAATATGGTGGAAATATTTTTTATAAAGTCTAGATAATTTTAGAGGAATAATAGAACTTTTTACCAATTTTTATACTCTTGAAAAACTCCGACATATCAAAAAAAATATTAAAACTAAGTAAAAGGTAGTGGTTGGATTCGAACCCAAGACCTCACTGTGCTACAGTAACCGCCCCAAGTTGAACCCAAGGACCAGTATGCCCAACAGCAGCTAGTGATATGAGTTCACTTAAATATGTTATAAATGTACTGTACTGCATTTCGGAACAAATCAAAATTCAATAAAACAAAGTCTCTTCAAGACTCGAACCCAGGACCTCCTATACTGTTCACAATGCCCTAAACCCACATCGATAACCAGTAAACCCAAATTCATTCTCTGCTATGAAGAGGGATTGAAATAACTTTATACGTATTATCTGTTTGTAAATTTTCCTTTACAAAATTCGATTACTCAACCAATTTGTACCATTCAAAAATCTAATTCTTTTTCATAATGTATTCTTTCAAAAATACAGTATAGTGCATATATTTAAACTTTATAAAATTCTTATTTTGACAATGTAACAAATTTTCTCCCAAATTGTATTAAAGAACACATATTATAAATTTTCAAATAAAGTATTGTTTCTCATCAAAACTTCGTTATAAAAATTCCTTATACTCATAAAATATATATTAATGAGACTATTTCCACATTTCTCTATTACATTAGCAACTAAAAATCCTTTTCAAACATGTTGCATTATTTTGACTATTATAAGAATATCCTAACATGCATCCATTTTTTACTTCAACAATTCACTAGATACTTTCCATTTTTCTCTTTCTTATTAGCAAAGTTCTGGTCATTTATTTGAATCACAATAGCATTTTAACATATCATAACACAATTAAATTAAGATCATGTATTCATCCTACCAATCAAAATTTAACAATTAAACCATGTATCAACTAAAATGCATCATACTCCTAGATTAGAAAGGATTTAAGAAGCACCCACCCAATAGGAGAATATACTAGTAGCAAGCTCCTTCAAAAGCACCAAGAAAATCCCCAAAAGCAAGCTAAAATCCACACAAAAGCCAACAAATCCTTCTCTGTGCTATTCGCTGATTTGATCCATTTTTGATAAAAGGGAGTTGTATGCATATATATATATATATATATATATATATATATATATATATATATATAAGATAAATAAGCAATTGATTATGTGGCATGCATGTGATACATTGGACAACTAACCCTTTAAAGGCTTTTCCAATCACATGTATGCCACATCATCAATTGCTCATTTACTAAATGAGCAAGTTGCTCATACCCCTTTTTTCCATATAAGAATATATTATAAGTTATATATATATTGTATGGTGAAATGAGTGGAGAAAGCAAAAGGGGTATGTTGAGTTGGTTTCGAAAATGGGCAGAGAAGGAAGGAAGGGCATGAAGAAGATGGTGAATGGTTAGGGGGTTTATATGTATAAATTATTGATTAGTTATAAAACCACTCCCCTACTACTCCCACATCCAATGACCTGGTCATGGCCCTCCACATTCACACATCAGCCCCTAGGTGTGCACAATGCACGTGTGCACGTTGACGTGCACGTGCTTGTGTACACCACCCAAAATTAATTAATTATTTAATTTAAAACATATGTTTATATATATAATATGCATATAAAATTAGTTTAATTAAAAATTATAGTTTTCATGCATGAATAAAATTGACACACACACATACTTCATAAAATTTTATTTTAAAAGATAATGCAAACTAATACGTACATTGCCACCACGTGCGTCGCACGTAAAACAAATAGGTAAATACAAGATTGATTTTATCGACGGAAAAATATTTATAAGTAATTGGAATGTAACGTACGAAAATATATTTCATTATACATATATCGTAGTGTAATCAATGCGTACACAGAAAAATACATGCACCGCATGTATAAAGATATTTTAACCAAAATAGGAGGAAAATGAATTTTTGTTTTTAAAAAGAATTCGAACACGTCATTAAATAAATAATTGAAACACATAGAAAATATTACACGTAGCGGTGAAAAATATATAATCGATACGTGCAGTGATAACACGTGCAATGTACGTAAAAACATCGAGATTGAAATATTATATTTGAGTTGACTCAAATAGGATAAATTAAATTTTGAGAAGACGGAAATGCATAAATAGTCGGAATCCAGGATACGTAGTGAAACACGTTACGGATATTACTCGTAACGGTACAAAATGCACGTGAGTAACACATGAGGGCAAAATTGTCATTTCCACTTTTGCGGGGTGTTATGATAATATATAAGTATATAATTAGCTGTAATCGACATTTTCAAAGGAATAAATGAAATATTATTTACGCTCTCATTGAACGCTTCTGATGCTACTACATGTTGATGGAACGAAAGTGAAACGAAAACTATCAAAGTGGGCGAAAGCCATTGGGAAAAGTGAACATCACTAATGACAAATGCGTATCTTATTTCTAGGTTGAAATAAATAAACTAGAAACTAGCATATTTTGTTGTTGTATGCCCTAAAGGCCAGTTGTGTATTGACATTACTAGTTTACATTGTATCATGATATTTATTTCATACATGAGGCATTTCTTTTATTGTGATTAAATGAGCATAATAAAGTCTTTAGAATAGTATGTTCAACACCATGGGATATCAAGTGCATGACTTGATTGTGAAATCCTATAAGTTATAATCAGAACACTATTCTTAAATGTCCCTAGTCAAGTATTATTGTGAATTATGACAACAATAGAACATAGAGACTAGTATGTGCGTAGACGGATGACCATATCTCACGGGTTGTGGATATGAGATATCAAGTCTTCACATGGGTACATATTAGAGTAATAATGTACGGGACTGACTCACCATGAGAACGCTGCATGGATCGTTACGTGAGTGTCATAAGCGGTTCTCACAGTGACTATGGTATATTTAGTCCTTTGACTTGAAGTCACTACGGCTCCCTACATGAGAAGTTATATGTTTTAATGTCGTCAAACATTGTCTGTAATAAGGTATTATAAAGTCAATTATTGGATATACTACAAATCATGTGGAGGGATGTAAGTGACTTAGATAAGATTTGTCCCTCTTACATAACATGAGTGATATCTATGGGCCCCTTGATTGAGTGAGACTGCAAAATGCATGGCCGTGCTCAAATGAGTTAATATGAGATATTGATCTCATTTGTTTTAACAAGTCTACTAGGACATCAAGAAACCAAAGATTGAACTATACAAGAGTGACACGCTCTATGCCTTGTGGTCAATTAAGATATCTGGACAAAGGGACTAAACTACATGGTAACATTGGTCGCGGATAGATTATGTCTAATCACTGACATTCCTGTTATTTGAGTAGCAGTGATATATTGCTAGATCCGTTTACTGTTTGTAATACTATAATATGACTTTAGTATTACTGTCAACGTCACGGGAATCTACAGGTTCACACACTTAGAATGAATTGAAATTATGATTTAAATTCATAAGATGAATTTAATTGGGGATCCAAGTAAAACTTGGACTCCTGACATTGGTTGGACATTTAAATAGATTAAATGGGTTGATTAAATATCAAAGGCCCACACACGAATCTGAACCAGGTCAGATTGTGAGTCCAACAGCCTCATTACTCTCTTAGGATTGATTTTCTGCAGCTATATATATGATACGTATCTGTGGAAAAGACTGACATGAGAAAATCTTAGCCGTCACAGAAATTGTATGAGATAGAGATCGTGAGGAACATCCCTTCCTCCAGCTAGCACCGCAGCGTGAGGAAAAGCTTGATTTGATCAGATCGTGTGGATCCCATAGAGGCACCACAATATTGTAGTGTCGTGATCAACATACTGTGGAGACAGCAGATCCATCTTCAAGGTATAACTCCTAAACATGATTTATGATTTTTGTATGGATCCATGGCTAGGTTTCGTTATTTCTTTGTAATTTTCCGCTATGTATTTAATCTGAGATTACTATCGAAACCTAACAGTGGTATCAGAGCCACTTGCGAAACCATAATTCAGTTATGAAAGATATGTGACTATTTGTGATATGTTCGCACTTTTGGTAGAAATATTCTTATGTGATATAATTCTTGCAACAGTTGCAATATAAGGATCCGTTTATGTGTTGGTTGTTAACACAGATGTCATACTAGGGTAGCCATCGGTTTAGATACATTGAAAACCCTGGAAAGATGTGATTTGCAGTGACATTAGGGTTTCTTAATGCATGAATAGTTCATACACATGCATTGTCTGCAGCACTGTTAGGGTTTCTTAAAACATGAAAAGTTCATGCTCTAGCGGTGGTAAGGGATGATGAGGCAATTTTTTGCTCCAGGGCACTGACCTGCACCCCCGCAAGGGGCGGCCTCCCCTTGACCCCCGCCCGCTGACCCCCGTGCCAACTCTGCGTAGGGAAATAATGATTCCCCAAAAACCAATCCTTTTTAAATAAACTAAATAAAATTAGAATAACATATTCTTTGATTATTATGTTTTGTGATGCATGATGCATGGTTGTGGCCTTAGTTCTGTGATGCATGGTTTAGTTCTGTGATGCATGGTTTATGTTCTGTAATGTATTGTTTATGTTTTGGTATTTTGAATCGTGTCGTTCTCTCTACATTCTCATTGTAATCCTTTCTCTCTAAACTCCAATTGTACATTCTTTCTTTATATGTAAATATAATCTCACTGAGGATGCAAGGAATTGACAACCATACAAGGACAAGATTGGGGAGCTACTTGGAGAAGACGGTATAATTCCTTTGTTTAGTTTTTGATACTCTCATTGGCTTGAGAGAATCAGTGTGTTAAGGCCACAACCATGTCACATAAATTTTATGCTTTTAATTTTGCATGAGATGCATTTTTATATGCTAATTGATGATGAATGGTGAGATCAATTAATAAAATAACAAAAATCCTTCAAAGTAAATATTAAGTTGCAATAAGATGTCTTCCAATGCATGGCACTCATCTAGGCTAGGATCGATTAAGTGTAGGCCTGCCAAAGCAGGGTGCCTTTATCTATCCTAGTGAGATGCAATGGGATAAAAGTAATATTCAATTGTCAACCATTGGGTCTGACTTAACTAGACTATTTCAATAAGATTGACGGTTTAGAGGCATAGAGTTGGGCTTTAGTCTATGAGATAGATTAGAGTAAGTGTTACTCACCCAACTATCCAAGAGTTATATATGATATAATTAGGAAATGTTTGCTACCTAAATAACTGAATTTTGGGTGATCAGCCAAAGCTGACTCAAAACTAGGTGAAATATGGATCTTGGCCTACTAGAAAATCTTACGATGGGATTTTCCAACTCAATGATGAGGGTCATCGATTTGAATAATAAAGTGTGAGGCACATTTAATAAAAGATCTTATTAAATATTTCTATATCATGATACATACCCTGCATATCTCTGTTGATGGTTAAATATTTTTTCTTTGCATATTTTTGTGAAATGATATTTACTTTGCATATTTATGTTGGTAGATTATCATGGCATCCAACACATCAAATAACTTATCATTGCAATATGTCCTTGACAAGGACAAACTGTGTGGAACAAATTTTCTAGACTGGTACAGGAATCTGGGGATAGTCCTCAGGCAAGAGAAAAAGCTGTATGTTCTAGAGGAGCCTATTCCTGATCCACCTATTGTAAGTGCCCCTCGAATGGAAAAGGATGCTCATAAGAAGCAACAAGATAACGCCTTGGACGTTGGTTGTCTCATGCTAGCCACCATAAACTCTGAGCTTCAGAAAGAACATGAGAACATGGATGTCTACGATATGATCGTACACCTCAAGAGGCTCTTTCAAGAGCATGCATAGCATGAGAGGTTTGAAGTCTCAAAGACATTATTTCAGTGCAAACTGGCAGAAGGAAGCCATGTTGGAACTCATATGCTCAAGATGATTGGGTACATAGAGAATCTTGAAAGACTTGGTTTCCCATTGGGTCAAGAGTTGGCCACTGACTTGGTCCTGCAATCGTTCCCGGAAAGTTATAGGCAATTCGTCATGAACTACAACATGAATGAAATTGACAAACCTCTACTAGAACTGCTAAGTATGTTGAGAACTGCTGAACAGAATATTAGTAAGGGAAAGACCATTATGATGGTCCAACAGGCCAAAGGCAAGGGCAAGGGCAAAAAGCAGATTAAGAAACCCAAAGGCAAGGGCAAGAGCAAGGGCAATATCAAGCCTAGCACTTCTGCCTTGAAACCTAAGGGTGGGGTGGCCAAGGAGGGCACATGCTTCCACTGTGGTGAGACCGGACATTAGAAGAGGAACTGCCATAAGTACCTGGAGGAACTTAAGAAGAAGTAAGGAAGTAAGACTTCCACTACAGGTATTTTTGTTATAGAAGTCAATTTATCTACTTCTGCATTTTGGGTATTAGATACTGGATGTAGATCTCACATTTGTGTAAATGTGCAGGATCTCAAAAGTAGTAGACCATTGGCTAAAGGCGACGTTGACCTACGAGTTGAAAATGGAGCAAAAGTTACTGTTGTAGCTGTAGGAACTTGTCATTTTTTATTGCCACTGAGCTTATCATTGAGTCAGAAAACTGTTATTTTGTGCCTGCTATTAGTAGAAATATTACTTCTATTTCTTGTTTGGACAAGAAGGGTTTTCATTTATAATAAAGGACAAAAGTTGTTTTATTTATTTGAATGATATCTGTTATGCTAGTGCACAATTGAGTAATGGACTTTATATTCTCGACCTCGAAATGCCCGTCTATAATATAAATATAAGAGGTTCAAATCAAATGATACAAACCCAACTTACCTCTGGCATTGTGGTTTGGGCCACATAAATGAAAACCGCATATCCTAACTCCCTAAAAATGGATTCTTGGACTCATTTGATTTTAAATCATATGAGGTATGTAAACCTTGTTTGTTGGGCAATATGACAAAAGCTTCATCACTGGAAAAGGTGAAAGGGCTAGTGATCTTTTAGGTCTCATACATTGTAATACCCCAGATTTTTAAATAATGGTTTTAAGATTAATAAATGAATTAAAATGATTTTTGGTGATTTAATAAATATTTTTCTGAAATTTACCTTTTTACACGTGCAAATATTTTCTTGGGAAGTTCATAGTCAAAAATATTTTCGGTTAAACCCATTATTTATTATTATATATTATTTTTGAATTTTCTGGATTTTTTTGACAATTATTGGAACTATTTGCAAATATTACAAAAAGATGGACTTTTGTGCAAAATTACCACTTGGAGTAAAAACTCCATATTTTTGGATTTTTGGGATGGGCATGATGCCTAGTCAACTTAGAGGTAAAGATTTTACTTTTTTTTAATAAATTTGGGTTATTTTGCAAGTTTTGATAAAGAATAGTCTTTTTTGCAAAATTGCCACTTAGAGGGGCAAAAGTGCAATTTTGTTTTTTCTCGGTTTTCAAAACAGTGCCGGCTGATAATAGAGAGGTTATTTTTTTTTTTAAATATCAATTAAGATGGTTTTATTTAATTTCCAAGTATAAGGATGTATATATATGTAAAGATATATTTAAAAGAGGTATTTTGCAAATCTATTCACAACCCCTAAAACCCTATTTTCCGACCTATTTAAAAGTGGGGTGCAGCCGTCTCTTTGCTGCACAACACAAAGGGATTTCTTATTATTATTTTCTTGGAGTTTCTAAGCGATGATCTTGGTTTCTTGCAAAAGGAATGATTTCTTATTCTCTTTATTTTTCTTCGGTTGATTCTTCAATAAGGTGAGTGACATATGTTTGTTTTCTTTTGTTCTATGCATGTTGAATGTGATCATTTGTCTATTAGAAAGCATATTAGGGATTGGATGAAGATATAATGAATTATTGAAAAGTGGATGAATAAAAATTGAATTTTTTTCATGAAACTATATTATTGATGATTGAAACCCTAATTTGATGACTTGAATTAGTTAAAGAACCTAATAGAAATCATGGGTATGTTATTTTCTATCATACACTTGCTGTTTTGATTTGTTATATTGAGTTATATGATGATTGTTGCAAAAATTGAATAAAACCTAACCTACTGTTGAGTATGCATGTATATACACTCCGTTTGACAAATTTTTGATGTGCAAACTTGATTACATACATGTTGTAAGTGCTTATAGTCATTGGTATGTTGTTTTGTATCATGTTCTCATTAATATGACTGCATATAACAAGTCATAGGTTATAAATTGCCCAAAATGAACAAAGTAGGGTTCTTCACTGTGTAAGTATGCATATAGGCTCTATTTTGGATTTCCGACGAACTAAACTTGATTATTTGCATGTTGTGAGTGCATATGTTCATGAGTAACTAGTATCATCAGTAGGGGCATGTATATAAGAAGTTGTAGAAGGGTTATTGAACTAAAAGAATCAAGTTTGAATGTGAAAGAGGAGTTTTGTATTCGGGTCTGAAGGGTATGGCCGAAAATTGAGTTTTTTGTGTTTTACAAAGCTTTTCGATTGGATTTGATTGGTTTTAATGCTGAAATGGTTTTGAACTTCATACTATAAATCTATAATGAATTTTTTGAAGTTATTGATGTGAACATACACTAAGTACACCTATATATATATATATATATATATATATATATATATATAAATCTACAATGAATTTCTTGAAGTTATTGATGTGAACATACACTAACTACACACACACACACAAACACACACACACAAATATATATATATATACACACTTATACTGTTTTGAAGAATTGGTTTTTTTTAGTGTTTTGTGGAGTTTTGATTTGAATCTTGATTATTTGAGTACTGAGATAGTCCTGAATGATATATTACCTATATACGATGTTATTTTGATACATAACTGATGCTGAAACACTCATATGAACATATACATACATACCCTTCTGATTTTTTGATGTAAATACCCTTCTGATTTTTGAAATATTTTAATGAAAAATTACTCTTTTGAGATCTTCATATGTTTTGATGTGATTTAATAACTCCTATATGTTATACAAGATATGTTTGATCATCTCAGAAATTAGATTTTGATTTTACAAAGTTTTAATCGAGTATCAGTCGAAAGATGCACAAAACAACCCAACCTGGCTGTTTAGTAGGTCACGGTCGACCGTCATACCCCTATTTTGAAAATCTTGAATTGACAGTCGACTGCTCTGTTTGAGCGGTCGACCGTCACTTGTTTCTTTTGGCTGTTTTGTTGGATTTTCTTCGTTTCTTTTAAACAGTTATTTCTTCGATATTATGGATTATTACTCTACTGTTTTAAATGATATTTTTACTACAGATTACAGTATTTTATAGAGTTATATTTTATTTATAATAGAGTTCTAAATATATTCTTATGACCTTATTAAGTGAGTTATATGTGTTTTCAAAAGAATTGATGTTTTGGTGATATTCTACGACTTAAAAATATGGTTTTCTGTTATTTAATGGATTTAATATTTTATTTCAATTCTAGAATTTTACGAGTATATTAAATAAATTTGGATTTTTGATTGATTAAAGAATTTTTACTGATATAAACATTTTGATGGCAGATTTGTGAGTTTTATTGAAAGTTTTGATATTGATGGTTGAGTTGTGAATCTCTAGGAGTTGAGTGGGAGTCCTATGCACCGGCAGATGAGATTTTGTGGATTTAGACCAGTGGGGTCTTAGGTTTGTTGTTGTGAAATTAAGTCCGGCAGGATACACTAACTCTAGAGAAGGAGAATTTTCTTGTGTTTTTAATAATAACCAACTTAAGGACAGGCACTAGTGGAGACGTGATGGAACTTGGGAAATGTAAGTATATGCTCTTGGTTTAGGTCCAACGGATGCATTCCAGGACTTATGTGTTGTTCTGTCTCGAGAGGACATTTGTATGTTCACGTGTCGAGGGTCTGCAGGCCTATTCACGGAGCTGCAGGGTGCATTTGCATGTTGAGGGTCGGTGGGCCTATTCACGGGATGTACCTGGTGTATCTGCACGTCAAGGGCCTTGCAAGCTTATTCGTGGGGTACACATCAGTGAGGTGATTCTCCAGTTTTTTAGCTATTCTTACATGATGCTTGCGCGTCGAAGGTTGTGATGCCTATTCCCGGAGTATTCTGGATCTTGTTCCCATCACCATAGTAGGATTAGTTGCATAACGAGGAATTTAATCCTATCAAGTGGAAAACGATAAGGACTTGCACCGGACCTATGTATTTTGGGATGCATAAAATCTGACAAGTATGCATTAGAGAGTCATCATATAGCATATTTGTTTTCTTGACTTAATTTTATGCATTTTATTTCCTGTTTTCCCTACACTCGACACTTGGTCTAGTTTCACTTGATGTTTTCATGTTTTATTTATTGTTATTTCTTATTTCATTTATTCTTGCTGTTGATACATGTTGTTTATAACTCTATGTCTTATGTTTTATTTATGTTGCATTTATTTTTATGTCACTCACACTGTTATGGCTGACCCCTATAGTTTTGGGGGGTTAGGGTTATCTCTAGCCTCATGTTTTACAGGTAGGTGCCTATAGCTTTGGGATTGGGATGCATGTGCTAGAATGATGTTATGGCTTATGTAAATTGTAAAAGATGTTTTGTAAAAGAAAAAATTGTAATTCAAGGTGTTTTGTTTCTCTGCTGTGTTTTGTAAAGATTAATGTAATAAAAGTGAAAAAAAATTATTTGTGTTTTGGCTATATTTACTATTACAATTGAGGTTGATGCTGGAAATTGTGCAACATATTTCTGAGATATCATATTAAAAATTCGGGGCGCTACATACATAGTGATGTTTGCAGACCTTTCAACACAATGGCTAGAGAAGGTTTTCAGCATTTCATTACATTTACTGATGATTTCAGTATATATGGATTTGTGTATCTGATGAAACACAAACTAGAGTCATTTGAAAAGTTCAAAGAATTCAAGAATGAGGTACAAAATCAACTTGGTAAAAGTATTAAAGTTCTTCGATCAGATCAAGGTGGTGAGTACTTAAGCCAAGATTTTGATGACCATATAAAAGAGTGTGGGATAATGTCACGCCCCGATTCCCAAAAGAGAATACGGAATACGGATACGCGACAAAAGTCCAGCAAATAATTTTCATCATCCATAAGCTGTTCAAGAATCTTCACAACATTTCACAAGAATAATTAGAGTCGGAAGCAAAATAATCAACCAATCATGCACATATGAACCAAAATACCAACAAGAATACTTGAATCCAAAATGTATTAATCTCAGATAATCATGATCTGAATAAGTCAAATATCCTGGGTTACATTGCCCAAGTACAAGATACAATTGTTCAAAGCAAAAAATAAGAAATAATAATAACAAGATCCAGCATTAATATGTCATGTCACCAACACCATCTAGAACCTGTTCTCTAAAATCTGTAATTTAACAATTGCAGGGATAGGAAAATGAAAATAAACTCCCGTCAATGCAAGTTACGGACCGCTTGTAATGCAGGATACAGGTACATGGGGAAAACTAACAAATAGAATGGAATAAGCATGATGATAATATATACAACTAGTATGGTAAGGTGAACAAGTACAAGTGGCATGTATCAAGTGCCAAGTAAACAAGTATCATGTAAATAAGTAACAAGTATCAAGTATCAAGTATCAAGTACAAGTAGCAAGTGTCAAGTATCAAGTGAACAAATATCAGGTATCATATATCATGTACAAGTAATCAAGTGTCAATTATCATGTAATCAAGTATCATGTAGTCAAGTTCAAGTAAGCATGTATCATGTTTGATTCTTATAGTTATTACTATCTAGGTAGCACTTCATGCATCCCATACTACATGGTTGCTACATCAAACAGTTTCGCTTTAGATTCATAGTGAACCATAGAGGACAGTGTACTCAGGGACAAGTCAAGTAACAAGCATCAAGCACGAGTCACGTAATCGTGAGCACGTGGCAGCAAGTAGTTTCAAGCACGAGTTACGTAATCGTGAACACGTGGCAACAAGTAGTATCAAGCATGAATCATGTAGTCATGAAACATGACAACAAGTAGTATCAAGCATGAATCATATAGTCATAAGACATGGCGGCATATAATAACAAGCATGAATTGTCACGAATGGCAACAAGTAATGGAAAACACGGGCCCCCATCTGAGTATGCGTATCTGAATTATCTACTATTCGATCTTTTCCTTAAACCCCGGCTTGATTATGTATTATTATTATCAAACAAGCATGTATGTGTCACGAAATAAGCAAGTATAACATGGTATGATCAAGTAACAAGTTCAAGTTGCAAGATAAACATGTACGGATGCAAGATAACTCATAACAGGATAAAATAACCAAATTCCTAATTCAGGACAGCAAGACCATACTGTAGTAAAACAGTGATTTCCGGTGTCACAAACATGAAAATCTGAATCTGTTGAAAGGTCTAGAAAATAGACTTCCGGCTGAATCCAGCGAATATAAATAATCCATATAGTATTTCACAAAAACACAACTCAAAACTAATTTGAATCCAAAAGTTACGTTCAGCCAGAAATCAGTAAATCGAATTCAAAGTCAGGAAAACAGCATCAAAACACTTTAAATAAAACCAGGATAAATCTGGGGTATTCCCCCATATGTCTAGTATCAGAATATAAAGTTTCTAAATTTCCAGTAAAATTAATTCAGTCAACAAAAATCAGAAAACATCAAGAAACGATAGTTTGGCAAATCTGGAATTCCCAACACTGCTGTACGAAAACTTTAATATCTTGCAAACCATGAAACGAAATCCAAATCTGCCAAAGAGAGAAGAAAAAAGATAAAATAAGCTAACTTTCATATTTCATAAATATTTTTCATACAGGAAAAGGAACTAGGGTGAAAATATACTTCTTTACATAACAGCGAGCAAAATCCAACAAGTACAATTTTTATTCGAAAGCATGAAACGGTATGTAAATATTATCAAATAAATCCACCAAAATTCTGGGTAATACCTAATCAAGTATAGAAATACTGACCAAAATTTCAGATCAAAATAATATGTTTAGCACTAGTATCAAAATAGTTTAGTCATCGAAATCATCAAGAAACGAATTAAATCTGGAAATATAATACACCTCTGTAGTAAAACAATCATATCTCACATATACGAAAACAAAATCGATCAAGGTCAGAAAGTTTGGAAAGAAGACGGATTTCTTTAAAAATCATATTTAATGCTGAAGTTAAGATACCGACCTTAATATGGTCTAAAATAGCAATCAAAACTGATTATCGACAAAATACAGATTTTCTTTTTAACAACAAATCACCATACAACATACGAAACTCATTCCAAACACAACCAAACATGTTATAAAGTATACGAAGTGTCCAAACATCATGAAATAGGGTATATAGTATGTCCACAATAAGTATATCACATGGGTCCAAACAACACACAAATTCTCATAATTATCACACAAATATAATCACATCAAGAATTGTCAAAACCTAAGTTATTTCATGTCAAATTTGTGTAGTGAGGTAACTATGGTCAATAGCACTATAAAGATAATACTCATCAAAAACACATCACACACGAGTTGACTCTAGAACCCAACTATACTACAAGGGGAATTTATGACTTGTATCATACAAAGGAATTGAGTATAAGTTACTTGCCTTAACCGATGATGAAAATGACTCAAAGCAAGAATAACAGGAACGGATCCTGGGGAACGAACACAAACCCAACAAACGGATCACGAACCAATCACGAACACACGATCACGAACAAGATGAAGACGATCGAGATCACGAACATAATCGAACGGCTGAGATCGAAGATCAAGATCAAGATGATCGAATCAGATCGGACGGTCAGATTTTCCTGATGATGATGATAATGATGAAGATCAAGATCGATCGATCGAAGGGCTACGATCAAAGGAAGTTGATGATCATCATGATCGTGACGATCAAGAAGAGATCGGATGGTCTAGGATCACTTAATGATGATGATGATGATCGGATCAGATCAACGATCGGACAATTCAGATCAAGATGATCAAGATCAGACTCAATCAGATGGTTCAGATCAGACTAGATGATCATGATGATCATGATGTTGATCAAACGGCCAGGATGAACCATGATCAAAACTGAGCAAGGAGGGGGTTTGTGCTCTGCGACTTCAACCATGGGTGGCGACAGAGACTGGGCGTCGTCGGAGGGGCTGTTGGCTGCTGGTCAGCGACTGGGGGTGCAACAGCGACGAGAGCATCACTGCTAACCGAAAGAGTACAGCACAGGGGATGATGACTGGAGTTGCACGGTACTGTAGGGGCACACCGAGGTTCTGCAGTCGAGCGGGAGTGGCTCTGCATGGCATCACGGCTCAGGGAAAGGGCAAGATCGGGCAACGGGGCGGAGCAGCACAGGGAAAGAGATAGGGCGGCAGGCAAGGAGTAGGGCGGTGATGGGGTGAGGAGAGACGTGCGGTAGGAAGGTGAGAAGACGAAGCGGCTGGGAGATGAACAGTCAAGAATATGTAGATGGGTTAATATATATATATATATTGGGTAAAAGAATATTAAGGTTAGGGGGAGGGATGAATGACAGCAGAGAAGGGCTTAACGGGTAGGGGTATTGTAAATTGGTTTAGGATAAAGTAATTGGTATGGGGGGGTTTCAAGTGTGGGGGTAACGGGTATAGAGGTTGAGAGAATGGGTTTGGTATATGGATAAATGGGTATTAGGTTAAATAAATAATGGGTTATGGGTAGGGTATTTAGGTAATAGGTATAGGGTTAAAAAGATATTGGGTTTGGGTATTTGGAAAAATAAAATCACCAATAAAAATATACAATTAGGATTTATAGAATTATTAATAATAATAATAAAACAATAATAATAATAATAATAATAATAATAATAATAATATAGTATTAAAAATAACAGTAATAATAATAATACTGCTAACAATAATAATGATAAGAAAAATGATAAAAATAATAACAGTATCAGTAATAATAATAGAAATCAAATAGCTAATAACAATAATAAGATTTACAATAAAATTATCGATCGAAATAGATTTTAATAAAAGATCCAACACTACATTTTGATAAAAGAATTTGAAAACCGAAAAAAAAAAATTGCGATATTTTTAAATACAGAAAATACACAAAAATACGTTTTTTGGAAAAACAGGGGTTACAGATAACATCTCAACTCACTCTCCCTGGAACACCGCAACGGAATGGTGTCTCTGAGAGTAGGAACCGGACCTTGTTAGACATGGTCCGATCAATGATGAGTCATGCAAATCTTCCAAGCTCCTTCTGGGGACATGCTCTATTAACAGCTGCTTTCACAATTAACCGTGTTCCATCTAAAACGGTTCAAGAGAAACCATATGAGATATGGAATGGGAGGCATAGCTATTGTGTCCTTTATGAAGATTTGGGGTTGTGAAGCCTATGTAAGGTGCCAAGTCCCTGATAAACTTGGTCCCAAATTTTGATAAGTGCTTCTTTGTAGGATATCCCAAGAAAACCAATGGTACTATTTCTATAATCCGACCGAAGCCAAAATATTTGTCGCACTGACTGCTGTGTTCCTAGAGAGAGAATTTGTCTCCAAAAGAACTAATGAGAGAACAATAGAACTTGAAGAAATTCAAACTTTGCAAAGTAGCAGCGAAGCAATGGTGGAAATGGAGCAGACTCCACAGATTGTTATGGAACAACCACCTGCTCAAGTAGAATAAGGCCTACGTAAGTCTAGTAGGATACCTCATCAACCTGAGATATATGAATTTCTCGTGACTCAACATGGTGATATATTACTTGTAGATCAGGATGAGCCTATGACTTATGAGGAAGCTGCAAAAGGCCCAGATTCTAAGAAATGAATTGAAGTCATGAGATCTGAGATGGAATCCATGTATACCAACCATGTATGGACCTTGGTAGGCCCACCTGAAGGGATAAAACCTATTGGGTGCAAATGAGTTTTCAAGAAGAAAACAGACATGGATGGTAATGTGCATACCTTTAAGGGGCGGTTGGTGGCTAAAGGTTTCAAATAAGTTCATGGTGTAGACTATGATGAGACTTTTTCCCCAATTGTCATGCTTAAATCCATTCGAATCTTGCTTGCTGTTGCAGTATATCATGATTATGAAATCTAGCAGATGTATGTCAAAACTATTTTCCTAAATGGAAATCTTCTCGAGGATGTGTACATGACACATCCTGAGGGTTTTGTCACTCCAGAGGATGCAGGAAAGGTGTGTAAACTGAAATGATCCATTTATGAATTAAAGCAAGCTTCTAGAAGCTAGAATCTTCGTTTTGATGATGCAATCAAAGAGTTTGGTATCATCAAGAACGAAGATGAATCTTGTGTCTACAAGAAGATTAGTGGGAGCACAGTTGTATTTCTGGTGTTTGTATGTAGATGACATACTACTCATCAGGAATGACATCCCTACCTTACAATCTGTAAAGACTTGGCTAGGAAAATACTTTTCCATGAAGGACATGGGTGAAGTTACCTATGTATTAGGCATCAAGATCTATTGAGAGAGATCAAGGAGACTGCTTGGCCTGAGTCAGAGTACATACATAGACAAAGTATTGAATGCTTCAATATTCAAGAGTCCAAGAAAAGATTTCTCCCTATGTCGCATGGTGTAAGCCTGTCTAAGGCTCAATGTCCTTCCATTCAAGATGAGAGAGACCGCATGACTAAGATTCCATATGCATCTGCAATTGGATCTATCATGTATGCCATATTATGTACTCGTCCAGATGTCTCATATGCTTTGAGCATGACGAGCAGGTACCAGTCAGATCCCAGTGAGTCACTGGACTGCTATCGGACATCCTTAAGTACTTAAGAATGACTAAGGATTCGTTCTAGGTATATGGTTTCGAGGAAGAGCTTATTGTAAAGGGTTACACCGATGCTAGCTTCCAGTCCGATAAGGACAACTCCAAATCGCAATCAGGTTTTGTGTTTTGCCTAAATGGTGGAACTGTGAGCTGAAAAAGTTCGAAGCAAGAAACAGTAGCCGATTCCACCACAGAGGCTAAGTATATTGCTGCCTCCAATGCAGCAAAGGAGGCTGTTTGGATCAGAAAGTTCATCACTGAACTTGGTATGGTTCCTAGCATTGTGGACCTGCTGGACCTCTATTGTGATAACATTGGGGCCATTGCACAAGCTAAGGAGCCTAGATCTCACCAGTGATCCAAACATATACTTAGGTGCTTTCATCTCATTCGAGAGATCATCGATAGAGGAGATGTGAAGATATGCAGAGTACCGACAGATTATAACATTGCTGACCCACTAACAAAGTCTCTTGCACAACGAAAGTATGAGGGTCACACTAGATCTATAGGCATTAGATTTATGTTTGATTGGCTCTAGTGCAAGTGGGAGATTGTTGGTGTATGCCCTAGAGGCCAATTGTGTATTGACATTACTAATTTACATTGTATCATGATATTTATTTCATATATGAGGCATTTCACTTATTGTGATTAAATGAGCATAATAAAGTCCTTAGAATAGTAGGTTCAATACCATGGGATATCAAGTGCATGACTTGATTGTGAGATCCTATTGGTTGTAATCAGAACACTATCTTAAATGTCCCTAGTCAAGTATTATTGTGAATTAGGACAACAATAATACATAGAGAATAGTTAGCGCGTAGACTGATGACCATATCTCATGGGTCATGAATATGAGATATCAAGTCTTCATATGGGTACATATTAGAGTAATAATGGACCGGACTGACCCACCATGAGAACGCTGCATGGAACGTTACGTGAGTGTCATAAGCGGTTCTCACAGTGACCATAGTGTATGTAGTCCTTTAACTTGAAGTCACTACGGTTCCCTACATGAGAAGCTATATATTTTAATGTCGTCAAACGTTGCCTATAAGGTGATTATAAAGTCAACTATTGGATATACTACAAATTATGTGGAGGGATGTGAGTGACTTAGATAGGATTTGTTTCTCTTACATAGCAGGAGCGATATCTATGAGCCCCTTGATTGAGTGAGACTGCGAAATGCATGGCTGTGCTCAAATGAATCAATATGAGATATTGAGCTCATTTGTTTTAATAAGTCTACTCGGACATCAAGAAACCAAAGATTGAACTATACAAGGGTGACACGCTCTATGTCTTGTGGTCAATTAAGACATCTAGACAAAAGGACTAGACTATTTGGTAACATTGGTCACGATTGGTTATGTCTAATCACTGACATTTTCGTTACTTGAGTAGCAGTAATGTATTGCAAGATACCGCCCATTGTTTGTAATACTAGAATATGAATTTAGTATTATTGTCAACGTAACGGGAACCTACAGGATCACACACTTAGAATGGATCGAAATTAGGATTTTAATTCATAAGATGAATTTAATTGGGGATTCAAGTAAGACTTGAAATCTTGACATTGGTTGGACATTTAATTAGATTAAATGGGCTGATTAAATATCAAAGGCCCACACACGAATCTGAACCAGGTCAGATTGTGAGTCCAACGGCCTTATTACTCTCTTAGAGTTGATTTTCTGCAGCTATATATATGATACGTATCTATGAAAAAAATGATATGAGAAAACCCTATCCGTCACAGAAATTGTGAGTGAGAGAGTTCATGAGGAACATCCCTTCATGCAGCTAGCACCGCAGCGTGTGGGAAATCTTGATTTAATCCATTTGTGTGGATACCGTAGAGGCACTGCAATATTGTAGTGTTCGACATACTGTGGAGACAGCAGATCCATTTTCAACGTATAACTCCTAAACACGATTTATGGTTTTCGCATGGATCCATGGCTAGGTTTCAATATTTCTTTATAATTTTTCTGCTGTGTATTTAATCTGAGATTACCATCAAACCCTAACATATTCATGAGCAATATTGCACAAACTATTTAAAAATGAGAGAACTCAATTAAGAAACATAATTAATCTTAAATACAGGGTTCTTAACATTTATGTTCCTAACAAATATGTAAATATCACATATACCTCTCAAAAATATGTAATCTCATATTTGTCTCTAATAATATATGCCCCAGCTCTTAGTTATCCTTGTAGTTAAAATATCTCAAACAATCGAGAATTCTCAGTTCAAATTAACATAATTCAAATAACAATTCTAGCAGAAATAGTTCTCATCACCTAATCAGTTTGGTAATTAAGATCATCATCATCATCATCTATATCACCACTTGATTGAATAATATCAGAGACAACAAAAAAAACTTTACTTGTTCAGCTAAATTAATCCATTCAATGATCTTACAATTTTTCCTCAAGGTTTAAACAGTTAAACAATATTATGTTCACCTCACCACCAAATTTTTATCATTGGCCTCAATGAGTGCTCCATCAAAATGAAACCAAAGAGAGATGTTTTCTTATGTGTCAATCGTTTCGAACTCTAGTCCAAGTACTTATTGCATTTGACTACTCTATTGTACTCCGACTTTTCCACCGTAAAATTTCTAATCTTTCACGTCGGGCTCATGCAGAAAGTGTTTTTTGAGTTAGAAAGATGACACATTATTTTTATCTTGCATCCTACATTAATAAGTGTGTTTTTGTGCATGTGAGAAAAATATTACTTTTGTAA
Source organism: Hemerocallis citrina (assembly GCA_017893485.1). NCBI lineage: Eukaryota > Viridiplantae > Streptophyta > Magnoliopsida > Asparagales > Asphodelaceae > Hemerocallis > Hemerocallis citrina. The sequence goes on along the minus strand of CM030363.1, from coordinate 124,994,235 downwards.
TTTACCTAATTCAACATCATGAAGAAAAATGGAAAGCAACATTACATATTATGAAAAATAACAATAGAGATTAACTTGGAAAATGGTATATAATATGAAATAAGAGCTCATATAACATACCTGATGTAATGAAAAGGTTTTGACTTGCTTCAAAATAATGAGAAATCTCCCTATATCTTTGATTCTTCACACCTACTGTTGCAAACAAAATAGTTGAAAATTTGTCAATAACACCAATTTCTTGATTTTTTAATATTCAGAATTAACAATAGCCCCTTGAAATTTGTCCCTTCTATTAGATTTTAGTTGTAGTAGGTTCATCTCATTACTACCCATTTCAAAACAAAAATCACAATTGAATTGAAATTAACATATAGAAGCCAAAGGATTAAAAGTACATCTTCTCTAGCTTTCTCTCTACCCCTTCCATCACCATCGAATTAAGGACTTTTGTATTCATAATCCATGTTGCCGCTAAATTCGGTGTGGGGGCAAACAGATGGAATTTGTGGATTCTTGGAAAACTTTGAATAGGAAACCTGATTACCTGTTCCGCCGGAGTTTGACCGTCGCTCCCGCCGTACACCTGCAAAAAGTGCAAGACACCGGGGTTGTTCCCGGCGACGCACCCTCTGACGCTCAAGTCAGTAATCAGAAGTGATTATGAAAGAGCGTAAAAAGTGGCAAAAGATTGATTACGCGTCTTAGGGGATCAAATTAGGCATGTAATTCCTGTGTATAGATAAGGAATGTAATCCCTAATTCCCAGTGAAAGGATATATATGAATCAGGGCCGTTGATTAGGATTAATCAGAAACCCTAATTCTATCCTAATGGACCAGGTTCGCTGCGGGTTAAAACTCGCACCCAGTTGGGGTGGACCCGTTCATGGGTTATTGGATCTTTGAGGGAGAGATCCAGTACCCGCTTCAGACCCAACAATAGGTAAAATAACCATTTTACCCCTAAGCTTTAAGATTCGTTCCTGATTTGGACAGTTTTGATTTAACCCCATTTTTTAGCCATATCACGAGCCCCACACTCCCGAAGACTGAGCTTGATCAGCCTTTGAGGAGTAGTTTTACTATTTTAATGGCTAGCGGAGTTGTATCGGAGTCCAAATGGAAGGTTTCGAATCTTTGCAGGGGGTAGTATGGTCATTTTTGGAGTTTGTTGCGTTCCAAGTTGATCTGGAGTCTTCTGGTTATTTGGTGATTTTTACCTACCTTTTCGTAATATTTACTTAATTTTTGCGAAGTGTCGATTCGTCGTTCGGGGGTCTTAATAAATGGTCCTAGGTGATAATTATCCACTCGGGGGTTCAAAAATATTTTCCCGATTTTATAATTATTTCCTAGGATTTTTAACTAATTTTCCCAAATTTTAAATCATTTTTTCGCAATTTTTTAAGTAAATAAAACGATTTTAATAAATAAAATACCAAATTATTGCGTGGCGCGATCCGAACCGTTGATCTCGAGCGAGCACGAAATTCTGGAAAATCGGACGGACGAAGTCGCTCGGCAGTATCTTTCTCGCTTTTGTGGGTCGGATGGGCACTTGCTCGGAATCCGAGCGAAGTGGCTCGGCTCTTCCTCCGCGCAAGTGGCTCAGATCCTAGTCGCTCGGCTCGAAATACCGAGCGACATGGAGCGATCTGGGCCGTTGATCTCGAGCGAGCGCGAAATTCTGGAAAATCGGACGGACAAAGTCGCTCGGCAGTATTTTTCTCGCTTTTGTGGGTCGGATGGGCACTTGCTCGGAATCCGAGCGAAGTGGCTCGACTCTTCCTCTGCACAAGTGGCTCGGATCGCCAGTCGCTCTGCTCGAAATACCGAGCGACGTGGAGCGATCTGGGTCGTTGGATCTTGACGCGAATCTTGAGACTGGCACAGTTCCCAAGAAAACACTATCTTGTCGTTTAGTGGACGTGGCATAATCTGGATCATCGATCATTTGAGGCACGAATTTCGTGATGATCCAACGGTCGGGGACACTCGGCAGCAATTTTCGTCACTTTCGAGGGTCGGATGGGCACTTGCTCGGAATCCGAGCGATGTAGCTCGGTTTTACCCTCGGGCAAGTGGCTCGAATCGTCTGTCACTCAGTTCGGAATGCCGAGTGACGTGGAACGATCTAAGCCATCGGATCTTGGTGCGAATCTCGATGCGGGCTCAGTTTCCAAGAAAATACTATCTTGTCGTGTAGTGGCGCTGGCAAGATCTGTGCCGTCTGATCGAAATCCAGCGCGAATCTTGAGGAGAAAGTTGTTTTTCTCCATTTCGTAGCTCGGATTGGCACTTGCTCGGAATCCAAGCGATATAGCTCGGTTTTACCCTCGCGCAAGTGGCTCGGATCGCCTGTCACTCAGTTCGGAATGCCGAGCGACGTGGAGCAATCTGAGCCATCGAATCTTGGCACGAATCTCGATGCGGGCTAAATTTCCAAGAAAACACTATCTTGTCGTGTAGTGGCGCTGGCAAGATCTGAGCCGTCTGATCGAAATCCAGTGCGAATCTTGAGGAGAAAGTTGTTTTTCTCCATTTCGTAGCTCAGATTGGCACTTGCTCGGAATCCGAGTGATATAGCTCGGTTTTACCCTCCCGCAAGTGGCTCGGATCGCCTATCACTCAGTTCGGAATGCCGAGCGACGTGGAGCGATCTGAGCCGTCGGATTTGATGCGCTGAGCGGCTTTACTTAGGTTGAAACGTTGCTTCTTTTGCCAATAGTTGTGTCTCCTCATCATTTAGCCGTTTGGGCTTTTGTAACGGTTCAAGGGAGGCCCAAAAGTCGCGTCCTAACGTTACAAAGCCCAAGAGACCCCATTTTTACTATAAGTTTTCACCCCCCCAACACTTCACCTCATTTCTCACTTTTACTTTCTCACTCTTGATTTTTACTTGCAAGCGAAGCCTTTAGCTCTCGAGCAGCACTGCTAGCTGTCGCGGCCAGGCATTTTAATCTCCGGTGATCTTTCCGGCCCTAATTGTCACCTCAAGGTCAGTATCTATCCCCATCTTTATAAAAATGGTTAAGATTTCTTCCACGGACAAGACCCCCTCCTCGGGCGCTAGCGTCGACCAAGAAGTTAGGCCAAGCAAAGACAAAGGGAAGAGGGTCGTGGAGCCGACCAAAGAGACGTTGGTTCGACCGAACACAGCCGGGGAGATTGCCGAGCCTCTACAACAGGTTGAGGTCCGTTCTTCCAAAGGAAAGGGTGTGGAGACGATTATCAAGCATCCGAAGACGGCAGGGGAGCTGGGTCGACAGCCGATCGTTTTGTCGAGCGTCGGCAGGTTGCGGAGCTATTCTGAAGAATTATTGGAGAAAGTTACACAGGGCACCACAAAGTCAGTCGAGGAGAACGAGCCGAGGGAAATATCCGAGGTGGACAATTTCTCTTCGGTCCTAACCGAGGCGGATCTGCATCGGATCTGGAGTGGATTCCAGATCCCAGCAGAGTACGAACTTCTACTCCCTGGCCCCAGCTTCCGAGCGTGCACCTCGTCCTCGGCCGATGTTTGTGTCTTTCCCGCCGATTCACTGAATGTCGGACTACGTCTGCCGTTGCACCCCTTTGTGGTCGAGGTGTTGCAGTGGTACGGCTTGAGTCTGGCTCAGCTGATGCCGAATACCTGGCGGCATGTGATGGTGTTCGTCCTTCAATGTCAGGAGGTCAGCGTCGAGCCGAATATGTTCATCATTCGGAGCCTCTACCGACCTTGCCAACCCAGCAAGAACGAGCAAAGGTATTACCGTTCGCCGAGGAGGGGCGTGAAGTTGATCAAAAATCCGGACTCGATCAAGCATTGGAAGGAAAAGTACTTCCTCGTCCGAGCTCCTAAGCCGTGGGAGATACCGACGGTGTGGTCGAAGGACGGTCTACCGAAGCGGGCGAAGAAAGAGCCCGTGCTTAGCAATAAGGAGGCGGATATCGTGGAGAAGTTGCTCGCTCTTCCGATGCTTAGTTGGAAAGATATTACGGAGGAGGCATTATTCCGAGGGGGTCTCAGTCCGATCAACCCCAGTATGCTTTTTTTTTTCTGTTTCTCATTTTTGAAGTTTTTGAAAACTTTTGTAACTTTTTTGCTCGGTTTGTGCAGTATCCTCCGGCATGGACTACAAAGGCTTAATGGCGAAGGCTTGAGCAGCTAGGGAGCAAGAGACGAGGAAGAGAAAGAGGACCGTGTCCGGACCTCAAAGCAGCCGAGCGCCAAAGTTACCCTTGGTTTCTCCAACCCACGAGCGTCCGGTCATCGAGGTTTCTCAGGCCGAGGCCGAGCAAGGTCCTGTCTCGCCGACCGTCAAACCTACCTCGGATGCGCCGCCTCCGCCGGTGCAAGTAGATGCTCCGGGTCTTCTGGCGGAGCGTTCAACATCGGCGCGCTGCTGGCTCTCGACGTTCTGCCACTCACCGTCGAGGCGGAGTGGATCTTGACCGAGGAGCACAAGCGCATCTTCGTCCCCGACTGGAGGGTATGAAGGTCGACGGATTCTTGGGGGACGAAAATATTTGTATGCATGCGGTGAGACTCCTGCCGACCCCCAAAGACCGAGCAGCGCTGAAGGCACGTGAAGTGGGTGACGCTGTAATGCAGATTGCTCGGAAAACTATGTCGGTAAGTAGCAAATCACTTTCTTGATAATTTCTCTAAGTTTTTGTGCTCAGTTTTGACAGTTTCTTCTGTTGTCTGTAGACGCTCTGCCACTTCAACTATTTGCTCGAGGAATTCGAGAGCAAGGAGAAGGACATGACAATTCTGAACGACCGTGAACGGTCAGAACGATCTAGAGCGGTAAAGGAGCTGGAGGCCGAGCAGCTGCGTTCTACTTCGCTCGAGGCTGAGGTCGTCAGTTTGAAAGCTCAGCTTGCCGAGGCACTGAAGAGCTCGGCCGCCGAGGCCTCCAAGGTCGATGCTATAGAGAAGGAGAGAGCTCAGCTTGAAGGGGAGCTGGCGGAAGCTCGGAAGGCGACAGAGGTGGCCCTGGCCAAGCAAGATTCGAAGGTGGCAGCCGTAGAGAAGGCAGTCCGGGAGGAGGCCGAAGCTCACATGCTGACGAATATGGAGGAGGCATATGGCCGAGCCCTGAAGCACATCGTCGCTCGGAACCCCGGGTTTGACGACTCGGACTACTATTTCTATGACTCTGTGGAGGGCGAGGAAGAGATGCCCTTGTCCGTGATCGCGCCAAAGCCGGAGGGCGAAAATGCCGAAGAGGATGGTGTTGGTCGTGCAATTGTAACCGTGCCGGCCGTTAACGAGGTCGACCCTTGACTTTGTCGCCTTCAGCTCTGTTTTTCCTTTCTTCTTTTTTTTGTAACGCCTAACTGGGGACTGGCCACCGCCTTTTGTAAACTCTTGGATTTCAATGCAAACTTTTGTGGGATTTTGGCTGAGGATTATGAAACTTTCACAAAAGTGTTTAACTCTTTTTGCTCGGACTGCATCTCTATGTGTCCAAGATTTCTCTTGATATTCCTCCGCTTTTCAGGTTGAGTTTGGTCCAATTATGAGGTCTCCTACCTCCGCACTGAGTTAGAGAAAACGAAGGAGGCTCTTTCTCGCAATCGGAACAAAGCGTTTTATGACTTCTTGAATTTGGAAGAAATCAAAGCAATAGCGAGAGGGTATTTAAGTGAGTTAAAGCAACTGCGAAAGCAGTCACGAAAGACGCCTCTCGAAGGCAAGGTAGAGCTGATCCGTAAGGGCCTCTTTGATGTCGAAGCGAGAAATAGTGAACTGCTGGCGGAGATTCGTCAATTGGAGGTGACAATAAAAGAACACTCAGCCGAAGAAGAGGAGTTAGCTTCGAAGGTGGAGATGTTGATGTCCGAGCGCGACGAGTTATCGGCCAGAATCGACAAATTAAGGCGGATCACGATCGTTAGAGGTATCGAAGTGACTCATCTTCGTCGCGTAGTGGCTGATAATACTAATGTCGCGGGCTCGTCTAAACTTCCTCGTCTCAAAACATCGGAGGCGGACGAGATCCTTAGAGATAGGATCATCGAGCTGGAGGAGGAGATTGCTTCGCTAAAACCTCAGCCTGTAAGGGCCAATGTTCGCAGCACGTCATGCACTCGCGAGGAGAGCGAAAGAGGGATCACTTTTTACGAACTTGCGACTCGCTTGCCTGCTGTTAGGTGAAGCCCAGTAGATGCTCAGAGTGTCGTAGCTATTTCGTCCAGTGGGGCCTCGGTTGGGGCCACCGCTAGAACTAGTGACGAAGGGGGATCTCGCTTCGTAGGTCTAGAGTCGAGCTCAGAAGCAAGGCGACGTCGCTCTCGCGTGTCTCTGAACCGAAGCGTTCCCCTTCTGAAGAAGCACTGAATAAGTTGTATTATGCTTTTCAAATTATTGTAAAAAAATCTCGTTGTAGTGTCAGCTCGGTCCGGCCCCTTAATAAAAAAATTTGTTTTGTTTCCGATGTTTGAGTGCTGTGATGGTTGACAAATTGATAAGTATAACTTTTCCAACTTCTGACAACTACTCAAAATCAGAAGCAAATCTTCCTTCATATGGGTGACCCACTCCTAGCTCGTTTAAAAGCGAGCTTTGCGGAGCTGAGCCGAACCACGCGTGTGGACTTCGAACTTGTTGTTAGATTAGTTCAACGGTTGTGGGAGCAATTCTGAATGGCGAACTACTTCTAGCTCACTTAGGAGCGAACTTGCGAAGTAGAATCGAGCCAAGTGTTGGACTCCGAACCATCGTTAGAGTAGTTCAACGGTTGTGGGAGCAATTCCGAATGGCGAACTACTTCTAGCTCGCTTAGAAGCGAACTTGCGAAGTAGAATCGTGCCAAGGGTGGGACTCCGAACTATCGTTAGAGTAGTTCAACAGTTGTGGGAGCAATTCCGAATGGCGAACTACTTCTAGCTCGCTTAGAAGCAAACTTGTGAAGTAGAATCGAGCCAAGTGTTGGACTCCGAACCATCGTTAGAGCAGTTCAACGGTTGTGGGAGCAATTCCGAATGGCGAACTACTTCTAGCTCGCTTAGAAGCGAACTTGCGAAGTAGAATCGAGCCAAGTGTTGGACTCCGAACCATCGTTAGAGTAGTTCAATGGTTGTGGGAGCAATTTCGAATGGCGAACTATCTCTATCTCGCTTAGAAGCGAACTTGCGAAGTAGAATCGAGCCAAGTGTTGGACTCCGAACCATCGTTAGAGTAGTTCAACGGTTGTGGGAGCAATTCCGAATGGTGAACTACTTCTAGCTCGCTTAGAAGAGAACTTGCGAAGTAGAATCGAGCTAAGTGTTGGACTCCTGAACCATCGTTAGGGTAGTTCAACGGTTGTGGGAGCATTTCCGAATGGCGAACTACTTCTAGCTCGCTTAGAAGCGAACTTGCGAAGTAGAATCGAGCCAAGTGTTGGACTCCGAACCATTGTTAGAGTGAAGAGTGAAAGCAGAGAGATGTAAACAATTTTCACAAAAGCAAAATAAGTAAAAGCTTTCTTTATTGATGACTAATGGTCGGCTGCTTCTAAAATTGCAAGTCGTTATTACAAGAGAGAAATAAAAGAAAAGCAGTACAAGTAATAGGAGAGGAACGGTTCGACCTCCTAAAATACTTAGAGAGGCGTTGGTGCTCTCTCTTGGTATTTTAGAAGATGGTCGGCATTCCAGATCCTGGGGATCTCTCTGCCCTCGAGGTCTTCTAGTCTGTATGTCCCTGGCCGAACTTCTTTGGCGATCTTATAGGGTCCATCCCAATTTGGAGCTAATTTGCTCTTCTGACCTGGGAATGAGATGGCTAACTTCCTGAGAACCAAGTCCCCTTCTTGGAGGTCGGCAGGACGGACTCTCTTATTGTATGCCAACTCGATTCTTCTTCGGTAGCTTTGTTGACGAATGGCAGCTCTTTCTCGGATCTCATCTATCAAGTCTAGATTTGCTCGGAGCTCTCTGGCATTTTGCTCTTCTTCATAGGCCATTAGACGAGGAGAGGGTATACCAACTTCTAGGGGGATCATAGCCTCGGACCCATAGGTGAGATTGAAGGGAGACTCTCCTGTAGGGATCCATTTTGTGGTGCGGTAGTTCCACAGCACATTGGGGAGCTGATCGACCCACAAGCCTTTGGAACATTTGTCTAACCTCTTCTTAATGCCGGAGAGGATCTGTAGGTTAGCATTCTCGACTTGGCCATTCGACTGAGGATGGGAAACAGAGGAGAATCGGTGTTGGATGGCTAGGTCTTCACATAGAGCTCGGAAGGCAGCCCCGGTGAACTGGGTTCCGTTGTCTGTTATGAGGACCCGAGGGACGCCGAATCGGCAGATTACGCTCTTCCAAAAGAACTGAACCACCTTGTTCTTGGTGATCGTGGCCAAGGGCTCGGCCTCTATCCATTTTGAGAAGTAGTCGATTGTCGCAACTAAGAATTTAAACTGGCCGGGAGCTGGTGGAAATGGCCCTAGTAAATCCATCCCCCACATTGCAAAGGGGATTGGACTTGATAGGGAAGTGAGTGGAGCTTGGGGGAGGCGTCGGATGTTGGAGTACTTCTGGCAAGAGACGCATTGCCGAACGTGTAGTTCGGCGTCTTGCAAGAGAGTGGGCCAGAAATATCCGTAGTTCAACACTTTGCGGGCTAGGGATCTGGACCCTGAATGTGCCCCGCAGATGCCCTCGTGAAGCTCTTACAGGGGGTATTTGGCTTGCTCTGGGGAAAGGCATCTTAGATAAAGCCTGCCGTCTACCTGGGTGAATGAACGCTTGTAAAGGATACCCCTGATGAGTGTGTATCGCTCTGCTCGGGTTCTTACTCTCCGTGCTTCCTTAGGCTTTTCTGGGAGGAGACCGTCCTGTAAGAACTCGACGAGGGGCTTCATCCAGTTATCTTCAAACAAAACAGGCAGTGACTCCATTGAGTCGAAATTTTCATCCTCTATACTTGGCTTTAGAAGGACCTCTATCAAGACGGTCTGCTCGAGACCTTGAAGGGAGGAAGAGGCTAGTTTGGAGAGGGCGTCGGCCTGAGCATTTTCTTCCCAGGGTATTCGTTGGATGAGGGCTTCTTCAAACAGTGCCATGAGGCTCTTGACCTTGGCTAAGTATTTGACTATCCTGTCATCACGTGCTTCATACTCGCCGAGGACCTGATTTACGACTAGCTGAGAGTCGTTAAAGATCCGGAGGCGTTGTGCCCCTGCATTGCTGGCCATCCCAAGACCGGCTATAAGTGCCTCGTATTCTGCTTCGTTGTTAGAGGCCTTGAAGTATATACGGAGGGAGTATTGGAGGATGAAGTCATCTGGGCCTACCATAATGACACCGGCTCCGCTTCCCTCGTTACAGGAGGATCCATCCACATAAACCGACCAGATAGGTGGTCCCTTCATCACTTGGCTAAACTCGGGGATGGTACTTTCAACTATAAATTCTGCTAGAGCCTGAGCCTTGATCGCGGTCCGAGGCTGATATGTTATATCATGCTGACTCAGCTCGATAGACCACTTCATAAGGCGACCCGAAGTCTCTGGCTTGTGGAGTACTTGCTTCAACGGTTGGTCGGTAAGGACGACCACAGAATGGGACTGAAAGTACGGGCGAAGTTTTCTTGCGGCCATTACTAGGGTATAAGCCATCTTTTCTATTCTCGGACAGCGGAGCTCGGCATCCCGAAGCACCTTGCTCACATAGTAGATGGGCTTTTGAGCCCGGTCTTCTTCCCTTACCAAAACGGCACTAAGGGTCTATTCGGAGGCTGCCAGGTAGAGGTAGAGGGGTTCACCAGGAATTGGTTTGCTGAGGAGGGGAGGATTGACAAGGTAAGCTTTGAGCTGGTCGAACGACTCCTGTTGCTGTTGACCCCATTCGAAACCTTTAGCCCCCCTGAGGGCCTTGAAGAAGGGGAGACATTTCTCCCCGAACTTCGAGAGAAAGCGCCCTATGGCTGCTAGGCGGCCTGTTAACCTCTAAACTTCCTTAACATTCTTGGGAGGGGCCATGTCTAGTATGGCCTTGATTTTCTCAGGGTTAGCTTCAATTCCCCGTTGGCTAACCATGAAACTGAGGAACTTTCCTGACGAGACTCCGAATGCACACTTGTTCGGATTGAGTCTCATGTTGTGCTTTCTCAGAACATCAAACGCCTCCTGGAGGTCAATCACATGATCGGCACCTCGGATGCTTTTTACAAGCATGTCGTCAACATACACCTCCATATTACGGCCGATTGTAGCTTGGAAAATCTTGTTGACGAGGCATTGGTATGTGGCGCCTGCATTTTTCAAACCGAAGGGTATAACCCTGTAGCAATAGAGGCCCTGGTCGGTCACAAATGAGGTCTTCGGGATATCCGGGGAGAACATCCGGATTTGATTGTAGCCTGAGAAGGCATCCATGAAGCTGAAGAATTCATGACCCGAGGTGGCATCAATCAAAGTTTCTATACTCGGAAGAGGGAAAGGGTCCTTGGGGCAAGCCTTGTTGAGATCAGTAAAATCGATACAAATCCTCCAAGTTCCATTAGACTTCTTCACCATTACTACATTTGACAACCACTCGGGATAGTTTACCTCCTGTATGAACCGGGCCTTCAAGAGCTTATCCACCTCCTCTTTTATAGCTAGTTGGCGTTCGGGGGCGAACTTGCGCCTCTTCTATTGGATGGGTTTGGACCCCGGGGCAACACTGATGTGGTGGACTAAGAGTTCTTCGGAAATACTGGGCATGTCTGCAGCTGACCAAGCAAAGAGGTCTCGATTCCTTCGGATGCACTGGACTATGTCGGAGCATAGGGCGGATGGGAGGGTCTTGCTAATAAAGAACTTTCGGCTTGGATCCTGCTCAGAAAAGAGCACTTCCTCCAACTCATCCACCGGCTCGGACATTGGTCGGGCGACATCTTGGGGGATTTCTAGAGTTTCTAGGGAGAGGACTGGATCGATGGTAGAGGTCATGTAGCACTTACGGGCCGTTTTCTGATTACCCCTTACTTCTCCTACTCCGGCCCGGGTGGGGAATTTCATCTTGAGATGGTACGCCGAAGGAACGGCTTCTAGAGCTACTAGACCGGGTTGGCCTAGGATGACATTGTAAGCTGCAGGGACATCCACAACCATAAAATCCATCGACTCCGTTCGGGTAGTAGGAGTGTTACCAGCGGTTACGTCGAGGGTGATCACCTCCTCAATAGTCACTGGCACTCCCGTGAACCCATGGAGCGTGTAACCGGCGGGCTTGAGTCTATCTCGGGAGAGTTTGAGGCCTTTGAAAGTGGCGAGGAAGACGATGTTAACGGAGCTGCCATTGTCCACTAGGATCCTCTCCACTTTGATGTTTTCCATGTGAAGGTTGATGACGAGTGCGTCACAGTGAGGGGTTCGGACGCCCTCGAGGTCTTCATCTGAAAATGTGACGGGCACTCCGAGGTCTTTAGGGGGAGGGGTGGCACGGACCGAATTGACTTCTCTTATAAATGCCTTTCGAGAGGAGTTGGAGGAGCTCCCCATTGGGCCCCCATGGATGAGGTGTAGGACACGCTCCTCTTCGAAGTCGGGCATTTCATCGCGCTCTAGACACTTGTTAGCCCCCCGAGGCGGGGGAGGAAGGTCGGCTCGGTCCTTTCTCACGAATCTGGTCAGCTGCCCCCTCTGGATGAGGGCTTCTATCTCATTCTTCAAGGCCCGACAATCATTGGTATCGTGGCCATGGTCCTGGTGATAGCGGCACCACTTTTCTTTATCTCTCTTTTTGCCAGGGGTGTTCATTTTTTGTGCAGGAGGTATCACCCCCTCCTTCTCAACCTCCATAAGAATTCTGGAGATATCGGCATTAAGGGGAGTAAATTTTTCGAATCTGGGAGGAGGTCGGCGCTGGCCGGCATTATCCTTCTGAAGCTTCTTAGCCCCTTCCTCTTCTGTTCCTTTTCTCTTAAACCCAGAGGAAGATCCCTCCAAGTTGGGGCGGTGCTAGCTTCTTCGGCCCGAATATACTTTTCACTCCGGAGGAGGAGGTCAGAGAAGTTCTGTGGGGGTTTCTTGGCGAGGGAGGAGTGGAGGTTGGAGTTGAGGATATTGGATTGAAAAGCTGCTGCAGCGACCGACTGGTCGAGGGATGCTATAGACCTGGCTTCAGCTGTGAACCTCTTCACATAGTCTCTTAACTTCTCACCCTTCTTCTGGTGGAGGTACAGTAGCGAGATGCTGGTATTCTCAGTTCGGCGATGACTTACGAAGTGGGTGACGAAGAGGGTCTCAAATTGCTCGAAGGAGAATATTGAGGATGGGGCAAGGCGAGAGTACCACTCTCGAGCTGGACCCTTGAGAGTTGCGGGGAAGGTCTTGCATAGCAGGGCATCGGAAGCTTGATAGATGAGCATGAGGGTCTTGAAGCTTTCGATGTGATCAACGGGGTCGGTCTCCCCGGAATAGGACTCAAATTGAGGAGGCTTAAAGCTGATCGGTACGGGTGCATCCATTATGGTTCGGGAAAAAGGAGGTCTACTGGGACGAAGGGTTCTTCCTCTAAGCTCTTCTTCTCGGTCTAACTGTCCCAAGTGCCTCTCCATCTCATGGAGACGGCGATAGACTGCGTCATCCCTTCTACGGTAATCCGGGGAGCCTCTAGATTCGTCTTCGTACGAGGGAGAGCGGGGGCTACGACGACGGTAGCTCCTGGAATGGTGAGGACTAGGAATGTAGCGGGGGTTGCTAGGAGCTTGTAGAAGAGTTAGGGACCGTTGGCGAGGACTTCGGATCTGAGGAGGAGTGGGAATCCTTGGGGCATTAGTGTTATTAGGACGGAGGTTGAGAGCTTGTAGGACGGTTGCCTGGAACTGCTGGAACTCGGCATGGGTGATGGGCGCCTCATTGTTCCTAGGATGTTGCCGACCGGCGGGGGAATGTGGCCTCCTTCTGTGATGCTCGGGGGACTCTCTCCGCCCCCTTCAGATAGGGGACCTTCGGTAGCATCGGCGATGAGGGGATCGCTCATCCGGACGTTGTTGGCAGGAGGCTCCCTCTCGGGCCCGCTTTTCATCCAGACGATGGCGAAGATCCACATCTTTGGGCCGATTGGGGACTTTTTGTTGGAAGTCGGAAGCTCGGGGATTGTGAGAGGCCATAGAGTCCGTAGAGGCATTGTGGATAGAGACATGGTCCTGGTGGAGAGCTTGTTTCTGCTGGGTTGGGGCCCTTAGGAGGTGGCTGATTCTGAGGAGGAGGCAGGTCCTGTTGGAGTGGGTCTTCCGCGGGAGGAGGGAGTTGCCCCTGCTGCGGAGTGGGCTGGATGGGAATATCTTGTTGCTGATCGGGGTTGGGTCCTTGGTTGGACCCCCTGGATCTTACCTTCCTAGGAGGCATGGCAGGAGAAGATCTGTTCCATGGGAAGAGGGTAGGCAGCTATTCGTTAGTTTCCCACAGACGGCACCAATCTGTTGCCGCTAAATTCGGTGTGGGGGCAAACAGATGGAATTTGTGGATTCTTGGGAAACTTTGAATAGGAAACCTAATTACCTGTTCCGCCGGAGTTTGACCGTCGATCCCGTCGTACACCTGCAAAAGTGCGAGACACCGGGGTTGTTCCCGGCGACGCACCCTCCGACGTTCAAGTCAGTAATCAGAAGTAATTATGAAAAAGCGTAAAAACTGGCAAAAGATTGATTACCTCTTAATGGAGATGGATGGGGGGTATTTATAGGCGTCTTAGGGGATCAAATTAGGCATGTAATTCCTGTGTATAGATAAGGAATGTAATCCCTAATTCCCAGTGAAAGGATAGATATGAATCAGGGCTGTTGATTAGGATTAATCAGAAACCCTAATTCTAACCTAATGGACCGGGTTCGCTGCAGGTTGAAACCCGCACCCAGTTGGGGTGGACCCGTTCGTGGGTTATTGGATCTTTGAGGGAGAGATCCAGTACCTGCTTCAGGCCCAACAATAGGTAAAATAACCATTTTACCCCTAAGCTTTAAGATTCGTTCCTGATTTGGACGGTTCTAATTTAACCCCGTTTTTTAGCCATATCAATCCATAATTCCACGTCTAAATCTGAAGGAAAAAATTTAAGAAATTGGGAGAGAAATAACCTCTCTAGATTGGTTGAGATGAGCAGAGAAAAACCTAAGGGTGAAGGGGTGGCGTAGCGAGCACCGTGCGGAGTGCGGCATGGCGAGCGGTGTACGACGTAAGGGGCAGGGCACTACGTAAGTGCAGCGAGCGGTGTGCGGTGTGAGGGGGAGGAGGTTGTGTGAGTATTGTCTAGGTCAAGTGCCTCTCACACCTGATTGAATTTCAAATATCAAGTATGCCTAAAATTTTCAGAAGAAACTTCAATCATTACAAAGAATTTGATTCTCAAACTCTAGCGTTATTGGTCATGCCTGATCAGAGAGAAGGAATCTCGAACCTAATCTTCAGTTATCCTCTTAAGTGCATTGAGTCTGAATGACACTACAACCACCAAGCTTCAACTTAGTACAAATATTTTTTTGACCAAAACTGTAGTAAATTGTTCATGTGTCAAATCTAACTAAAACCTTGAATCTTACTGATCCTAAATATCATTGGGAAGTAGTACATCAAAAACACTTCTTGGTAACTAGTTCAAGTTAACGGACACCATGTTTACACAAAAAAACTTTTAACAAATGTAGACACTGGTTTCACCCCTAACAAAGTCGCAACACCATGATTTAATGCAAAATGGTCATTAACAGATTATCTGCAATTCATTTTCACTTAATTCATACTGTCGCGGATATGCACAACTTGAATCACAGAGTCACTAAATTAAATGGAGGGTCACATTCCAACATCTACTAACCCATGTAACAACAATGACGCTAAATAGTTTCTTCAAGGTATCATCATGAATCTTTAACAACACAAATCAAACAACAATAAAAAAATACTCCTAAGAATTACAGAGCTAAACTAAACAACAAACCCAAAAAAGTTGCACCAAAACACGTGCAGAAATTCCTTCCAAACAACAGGAATACAACAACAAGAATACACATAACAGCCTTCAAATCCTCATCTGAACTGTGCCAAAAAAATCACTAAATCCACCATAAAAATCAACACAAAACAAAAAATTTCACTTACCATATATCTACACATCAAAATCCTACATCAAAATCACATTTTGATCCCCCAATCAAAAATTCCTCAACAAATTTCATAATTTCTCAATCAATCGAAAACCTAAAACTCATGCACAAAACTGAAAAAAGAACGCAAAAATTAAATAAATAAAACATAATAATGCTAATTAAAAATGAAGAAATATACAGGTTGTGAACAGCAGTGGCGTTCTTGAGTGCGGCGAGTGGCGTGCGGTGTGAGGGGGAGTGGGCTGCGTGAGTGCGGCGAGCGGCATGCGGGGTAAGGGGAAGGGGGCGGCGGGAGGGATGTGACCGTCTGGGTTGGGTTTTTATTTATTTTGAAAGTGGAGATGAAGAGTTGTTAGGTGAGAGCAGTGAGAGGGTCTGGGATTTTTTGTTTCTGTTTTTATTTTCCTCTATGAAAATGTGTGGGCTGCACGTATATTAATAGATTAAATTTCTCATTTTGCTCTCCTTTCTCTATTTCAAAATAGAGAAAGCATAGTGGGGTAGACACTCTCTTTTCTATTAGTATAATATATAGATATAATTAGTGTAAAGCCAAAGTAATAGTATTGTGGAAAGGATAGTCATTGCTAATGAAGATTAATAACTTGGAAAGTCCTTTGTTTTTAGTATTGTGGATTAGTTGTCGGTTGGAGGTTCTCTTCTTAGTATTGTGGACCGGTTGTCGAGTGAAGGTTCTCTTCTTAGTATTGTGGACCGGTTGTAGATTGAAGGTTGTGTATTATATTAATAAAATTCATTAGGTGCATTAATCCTAGGTTTTTATAATTTAATAAGAATTAATACATCACTTGCTGCATCTTCAAATGCAATGCTTTTACCTTTGGCTCTAGAAGAAAATGATGTTGTACTTGTTGTATGTGGTGTATGAGGAGTAGATGCAAAAATTTTATCATATCTATCTTATAAATTATTTAATACAGACTCAAATTTAACTATAAATGCATGATAATTATAAGAATCTTGTCCAATGTAATTATAAAATAAAGCAACCAAATTCTTCGTACCATCTAACTTGATATGATGATCTATTACACTAGCAACACAATACAACATAGGAATATGATAAAAATATTTCATAAATTTATTGTAAGCGGGAACAACAATTGAAGCAATTAAAGAGTCATGCATCATTTCTTGAAATGTTTTCATCATAGTATTGTAAGTAAAATACCACTAGAAGTGGACATAAGATTTTGAGATTTTAACGGTTGGAGTTTGGAAATGTTGTAAAAATTTTAACAAACTTTCTGCAAAATCCTAAGATTCTTCATTCATACAAAAGTTTTCCATATTTCGTGCAATACAAAAATCATTGACTCATTTGTATTCACTAACAACAATAAGTTTAATTCCAATGGTGTTTAAGATCTTTAGAAAATTTTTTAAAATGTATTCCCTTAACTCTTACTACACTCATATATGGTTCGGTTATCATTAATGCATGAGCTCAGACAATTTATGCAATTTAAAAGACAAATTATTTATAGTATAGTATAACTGCCCACCACAGGTTGCCTCTCAAAAAGTGATTAACCAGATTGGCGACTCTTGATCATAGGCATTATTATTTATAGTTATTTAATTTCTTTGCAACTCCCAATATGGGACTAATAAATCTCATTTTCTCTCCTCTTTTTCTGCCCGTGTACGCACAGCCCCCCATGGGCCCATGCGCCACGTCATCGAAGGGAGCGACAGGGGACAACAGGCATGTTGTCTTACCTCCTCAACAGGTGGGCCCCACAGCAAAGGCCACATCACCATCTCATGGCGACAGCAGCCAAGGCAAATTGCTACATTTCATTACCATGGGCCCCCCTACCCATTCTCTTCCTACATTTTATTAACCAAACAGCCATTCACTTTTTATTTTTCATATTATATATATATATACATGTACTATATATTATTATTTAGAAATTACGGGATGTTACACTATATAGGCTGAAACTCTTGAATTAGTGCAGAAATCATCATTGTATTGTTGAAAGCATTATCAAAATAAATGGCAAAATTTTTATCATGAATAGGGAAAATAGTGTATACCTGTATGATATGTAATGCGATAGACACAGCAATATGAGGATATATATATCATATATCCAAATTGTATAACCATCTTTTGAAGGACCCAATCAGTATCAATCAAATAACATGTTATGCACATCATTGAAACATCGTTAAAACCTTTCTAAAAAATCGGAGGTTAATGAAACCTTACAAGTTAAATACTACAACACAGCAATTAAAAAATCTTTAGCCTCTTGATATATTTTAAAACAAGCCAATTTAATAGTGTTCCTAGGAATTCGTTTGTAATGGGGTTTTAGAGCGATTTGGTTAAAAGTCTCTAGGTTCCTACCGTCTGAATAAGAAAATGGTAACTCTTCATTAATAACGAATTTAGTCATTTCCATACATACAAGATCATGATTATAATTATGGCTATCTACATGACCGGTCCTAGGGTTAATTTCTTTTTGTATAAGATGATCTTCGAATAGGTCTGTCTGTTCTCTTGTCAAGTGCCGCTTAAGTGTACCCGTTCTTGCACCCACTTTTCATATGTAAGCGATTTACACTTGTTACATACCTTAATGACGCTCTTTTTGATTGGCCTGAGATTGAACAAATGTATAATATTTGTGGTCTTCAGAAGTTTCACCTCTGTATTTCATAAAGAAGTTGGGTGATCGGTGTCCTTGTGTTTGGGTATCTTCAACAAGAATTTCATCATCGTGTGTGTGGAAACTCGAGAATACTGTCAAAGTCTCTAAAACTCTCGATATCTAATTGTGGAGCTAGAACATAAGGAGTGTAAGATGTATTTGTTGATTCTAGTCCACTTTGGCTAAGTGAACGTGATGATGTAATTAGTGTATGAAAATTCAAAAATTGATATGAAAAAAGTATATAAGAAATTAACAAGATACAAATTAACAACTAAGTCAACTAACAAATATTGAACTATAAAAAATTAAAAATGGTACCGTACTATTGCAAGAGAAAATTGAGAATGATTCTTGAATGTTTCTTCGCTTCTTTTCTTCCAAAAATTGCAAGAGTAGATTGCAATTTGAAATAGTTGAGACTTTATTTGGAATGAATTGTTGAAATTGAGAGAATTGTTTAGAATGACAGAGTTAAGAGAACTGTAACAATGTTTGGAGATTCTTGAGTGAAGAAAATTATAAGGAATGGGTGACTATTTATAAATTTTCATATTTTTGGGTTCCCCAAATTACCACCCCAAAAACTAGCCATTTTTTACTGTTTATAGTCATTGGGGGGTTTAATAGTAAACTAGTATTTAATTAAAAATAAAAAACTAAGAAATACAAAAAAAAAATTTGCCAACTGCCTGCCAGGTGAGTCGACCGTTGGAGCTTGTCGGGCACAACCTGGACTGGTCCGGGTCAAGCGGGTCCTGGTCCCAAAGTGGCCCGGGTCGAGGATAGGTTGAACCGAACCGACAAACATATTTTTTGCAGGTCGGTGCAGGCTGGTCCGGGACAGGACCCGGTTGCCACCTCTATTTTACACCAAAGAGAAGATTAGATTGACATCAGTTTTCTCAATCTTGTCATTTTCAAATAGTTGATTTTCAATCTTCAATTTGATGGATCTATTTACGAGTTGAACTAATGCCATGCATATACCGGCCTAGCATACATGCATATTGCATACTACTATGTACTTTTTACGAGTACAAACGGGTTTTTCAGTACAATTGTGTTGCATATATATTGATGGTGCTTGTTTTTGGTGCAAGAGCAACAGGTGTGAGTTCTTGTAATTTGTATATTGGAAGGGACAGATCGCAACCGC
The DNA here is from genome assembly GCA_017893485.1 of Hemerocallis citrina. Classification (NCBI taxonomy): domain Eukaryota; kingdom Viridiplantae; phylum Streptophyta; class Magnoliopsida; order Asparagales; family Asphodelaceae; genus Hemerocallis; species Hemerocallis citrina. The sequence continues at coordinate 124,975,311 of CM030363.1, read as the reverse complement.
AGATCCGGTCTGCTACTGGAGGTCGGCTCGGAAAAGTAGCTGGTGGCTGGCCGACCAGAACACCTGCAAATCGCCTAGAAATACCGAGATAAATCCTGACGACAGGCCCTACGACGATCTAGTCAGTCACTGGAAAAGCGTAAGAAAACTAGGGTTCAGGTGAGAAATTTTTTATTACCTCTCTCAAGGAGGGGGGCTAGTGTTTATAGGCAGAGTAAATGGGTATCTGACCCTGATGGACCTGGTCAGACCCATTTGTCCGTGGGCCTGAAGTTGTAGAAGGCCTATTGAACCTTTTGACCTGATGATATGAGATGAGCGAATATTAAGGAGATCCGACGGCCCTAATTAGGCCATGTTACTTATACCCACATCATAAGCCCCCCACTCCCTGGGAGTTGTGTGCATCAGTCGTTAAGGAGTAGTCCCTTCTTGTGAGAAGATCGGAGGAGAGTGTTTTTGCGAAGATGAGATAGTGAGCTCCCGAAACAAATGTTTTGGGTCGGGTCGAGCCGAGCTTGGTCGGGTCAATGTCGAGAGCTAAGAGCGAGGCACTTTCTGAGAGGAAGTTGTGTGCCTACTTGAGGTGCTTGCCGAGCTCCGAACTAGGTGGGTCGGTGTCGAGCGCTGAGAGCGAGACACTTTCTAAGAGGAAGTTGTGTGCATGCTCGAGGTGCTTGCTGAGCTTCGATCCTAGGGGTCGGTGTCGAGTGCTTAGAGCGAGGCGCTTTGTGAGCGGAAGTTGTGTGCCTATTCGAGATACTTGCCGAGCTCCAAGCTTGAGGTTCAGCGTCGAGCGCTTCGAGCGAGGCGCTTTATAAGAGGGAGCTGCATGCTAGCTTGAGTTACGTGCCGAGCTCCGAGCTTGGGGGTCCGTGCCGAGCGCTTCGAGCGAGGCACATTGTGAGAGGAAGTTGTGTGTCTGCTCGAGGTGGTTGCCGAGCTCCGAGCTAGGTGGGTCGGTGTCGAGCGCTAAGAGCGAGGCATTTTCTGAGAGGAATTTGTGTGCATGCTGGAGGTGCTTGCCAAGCTCCGATATTTGTCATCAGAAAAATACGAGAATTTCCATCTTGGGGGTCGGTGCTGAGCCCTTCAAGTGTGGTGCTTTGTGAGAGGGAACTACATGCTTGCTTGAGGTACGTGCTGAGCTCTGAGCTTGGGGTCGGTGCCGAGCGCTTCGAGCGAGGCGCTTTCTGAGAGGAAATGTGTGCCTGCTTGAGGTACTTGCTGAGCTCCAAGATTGGGGGTCGGTGTCAAGCGCTTCGATCGAGCCTCTTTGTGAGAAAAAGTTGGCTGCCTACTCGAGGCACGTGCCGAGCATCGAGCCTGATGACCTTGCTTTAAGGTGCTTTTTGGGAGAAAGCTGGCTGCCTGCTCGAGGCACATGCCGTGCGTCGAGCCTGGTGACCTTGTTTTGAGGTTCTTTTTGGGAGTAAGTTGGCTACCTGCTCAAGGAACATGTCGAACATCAAGCCTGATGACCTTGCTTTGAGGCACTTTTTGGGAGAAAGCTGGCTGCCTGCTCGAGGCACATGCCGAGCATCGAGCCTTGGTGGCTGATCAAAAGCTTGGTTCTTTGTTGGCGGGCTCGAAGTGTATGTATGTCTCCAAGCTTTTCTCTCTAGCACAGTGTAGTCACCGATGGTGAACTTTTTGGCACATTAAACAGGCTAGCAATTTCATAATGTCAAGGGCTCAGTCCAGTTCGTCAGCCTCTACATCGGTTCGGTGCGATGACCCGCATCTTTCTGACTCCACGTCTTGGGAGACAAGGGAGGCAGTTTATGATGTCCAGCCTCTTCGCAGCATAAAACCTTTCATAGTGGAGTCGAGCGACTCGAAAGGAAGTGTGCGCATGGAGGAGGAGGGTGATGAAGTGGTGGGCAGAGTGGAGGAGGACGAGGTAGTTGAAGGAGTGGAGGAAGATGAGGCAGTTAAGGTCGACCTCCTGGCAGAGGATCCTAATATGGTGCCTTTGATGACGCCTTCCCCCCTGAAGGGCCCCCGTCTCCAATGGAAGAAAATGAAGACTACCTTGTCAGATAGTCCGGACGAGATGCTCCAGAAATTAGGCTTGACGCACTTCCTTCGGCAGCCGAGCTCGATTAGAATGTATCCGGACGATGTCGAGAATTTGGTCTAGTATGGGGTGCAACCATCTTCGCCTGGTCGAACGAAGATCTCAATGGATAAAATGCCAACTGTTTTGACCTGCGGACGATCTTCCGATCATCGAGCCAGTTACTTCATTGGTACAGAGTACGAGATGTTGATCCCCAGCCCTGGGCTCCGACCCACATATAACTTAGTGCCATGCTTCTGCATGTTCCTTGTGGATGCCTTCACCTCGGGCTTGCGTCTGCCCATCCACCCCTTCATCCAAAAGGTCTTATCGTAGGCGTCGTTGAGTCAATGCAATACGGGCCGAACTCTTGGAAGCAGCTCGTGTGCTTCATGCTGCTCTGCAAAAATAGGGGGTGTTGCTAAGATTGAAGTACTTCCGAGCGATTTTGGGCATCAGCTCGTCGGGCAAGTACGAAGGGATCTACTATATCTCGCCTCGCCAAGGAAAGAAGGTCGTTCATAGCCACCTAGAATCGATAAAGGGGTGGAAGGGGAAATACTTCGTCATTCATAATCAGACATCCTGGGTGATACCCACGAAGTGGAATTTTTACAAGCCCAGCCTTAAGGATCCCCGAAAGGCCGATTTGACGGCAGAGGAGTGAGGGGATGTCGACCGGATATGTGTGGGCAACAATATTGGTTGTCCGAATGTGATGGAGAGGCATCAAGCTCGGATCGGATTGAGCCCTATTAATTATAGTATGTCTTTCGTTGCCTTTTATCGAAGTTATTTTCTTCATCTTATGCACTTCCCTTTCTTTTGCAGATATGGACGATGCAGAGATCACCGAGCGGAGGGCCTTGCTGAAGAAGAAGAAGGCCAAAAGGGCCGAAAGGGAGAAGCAAAGGAGGGTTTCTTCACAGGGGGGTTCTGAAGAAACTTCTCAACCAGGGGCCGAAGAGATAGAAGACTCGGGCAGTCCCCGGTACTCCTGGCTCTTCCAAGATGACCCCAAGCTCAAGTAACCTGAAGGTTACTGAGGTTGTGAGGGGTGGCCTCCCTCCCATCAATTCGGAGTCCTAAGACGTCCTGGGCAACCCGGGGCTCCAACCGTGAGCCCCTAACTAGGCCGTTCGGGTCGCCGATACCCTGTACGAGGGTCTTGTGGCAATCGAAGTTATTGAGTAGCTGGCCCCTGCCTCGGGACCAGTAGGCCATGGAGTGTGATATCATCGAGTCCAGCTATATAAGGTGGGCTCAGGCGAGCGTGCAGGTAACCATTGTTCTGTTCTGCTTTCCGTGTACACTGTGGTTGCTATTGCTATTTTTTTGTTAAGTCTTATTCCCTCAGTTGTAGGCGTGCATGGTGGGCGCCCAGATGATGAAGCTGCATCACAAGGAGCTGAAGAGGGAAGTGAGGAATGCTCAACGCTATGAGTGCAGATGAAGAACCTCAAGTTGAATCTATTGGCAGTCGAGTCCCGTAACCAAGCTCTTCAGGCCGATCTAGCTTCCCAGACCGACGCCAGCCTGAGGAGGGAGAGCGAGTTGAAGAAGGCATCTACCCTTGAGATAAAGAAGAACAAGCAGGCCAGCATGGTTAAGGTTATCGAGGCCCAGGATGAGGTCTATGCCCTAGGCGATCGGACACGTCCCACCCCGAGTTGGTGCTTGATCATTTCCACTATGACATGAAGCTGCCTGACCACCCGCCGACTCCCGGAGGTGGTGGTGATTAAAATGTTGTCATGGCCGACCCTGGTGCCGAGACAACCGTTGACGATGAGGTTCGCCCACCTTCCGAACAGTAGCATTCGTATTTGCTTCTTCTTTTTTTTTCTTTTGCATTTTGTAACTGCCGAACGCGGACTGGCCATTGCACGCTTGTATGAAATTTTTTAGCAATGAAAAGTTTTTTTTCTTTTGGCCGAAGCTTTTGACTGGGATATTTAAGGCGTAGTCAATCTTGTAAGATTTCGTGAAATTATCCAAGTATATAGGGCTCAGAATGATGTTTCTTTTATCTCTGCCAGATGGATGCGCCCTCAGGGGTAGGCCCTGGTCGTGCCGAGATGGTGTGGCTTAGGGGAAAGGTCACAGCATTAGAGTCTGCACTGACCCGGTACCGTAAAGAGGCTTGCGATCAAGAAGCTGTTGTCCAATATTTTATGGATAAATCAAAGGGACTTAGCTTGGAGTTGGCACACTTGAAGAAATTGATAGCCGACCGAGACCTGGGGAGCGCGGAAGCTCCGTTTTCATCGTCCGGCACTTCCATCCGGAGACCATCGTCTGAATCTTTCCTTCGTGACGTCATCGTGGAGAAAGAGATAGAGATACAATGATACAAGATAATGCTTGGGATGTCAGGATCCCGATCCGCTTCTATCGGTGGTGCCTGCCCTTCGGCTAGAGTCTCGTTACCAACCCTGCGGCTGGGACCTGCGCGGCCAGGCGACGCCCAAAGCCCTACTGCTGGTGTGTCCACCTTGGAGACCCCAGGAGATCCCGTAGTGGAGCAAACTCGTTCAGCCGGCCTTGAACTGGTCTGTACCAACCCTTCGGCCCCGGAGTGGGAGCTTTATTTCGATTGTGAGTGACGTAACAAAGTCTCGTCGATTGTATTGATACACTTCTGTTGGTTGAAATAATAATAAGAAAACATGATTGTATTGGCCTTTTATGAGTTCTTTTATCATGTGCATGCATCCGAAATCTGAGCCAATGGATAAGGACTTGAGAGAATGGGAACTCCCACGTAGGTAGTCGAAGTCCAAGATAGGTTTCGAAGTTCGAGCCGAGGGGTGAAGACGAGAGATTTGAGAAATCTTTCCTAGATTTTCGTAGTCCAAGCCGAAGGGCGAGGACTTAAGAGGATGAAAAATCTCGCAAAACCCATCTGACACCGAGGGATTAGGTGGTCAGCTCAAGGATCAGGTCGAGAGTCGAGCCCTTTGTGCTTTGCAAGAAAACCAGGAGCTCCCTCGAGATGCATGCTGAGCATCAGACGATTATGAATGACTGGTAATGGGAGACATTTCGTCTTCCAAAGTCATAAATGGGCCCTATAGATGTTCCGACTTCCAAGGCCATAAATGCGCCCGATAGGAGTTTCGAATTCCAAGGCCATAAATGCACCTCACCTTGGGGTATATAACCTTGTCCCCCCTAACCATTTCTTGTTCCTCACTTCACAGAGTTCTCACAGCCAGTGATTCTCCTATCACCCTCTGATAGTTAGGGGTAGCGGCGGTGAAGGCTATTCTACCCCTGGCTGTTAGGGGGTGGAAGGGGGGCCAACTCGAAGTGTGGGGGTCGAGGCACTTGCCGAAGGCGAGTGCTAAAAATAAAAATTTTAACCGAGGATTTTTATGACTGGTGAATCTTCTACCACCCTCTGACAGTTAAGGGTAGTGGAGATGAAGGTTACTCAACCCTTGGCTACCAGCGGGTGGAAGGGGAATCAACTTGTCGCATGGAGCTTAGAGGTCCTCGTTGGAGGCAAAGGCCGCAAACCAAACTAAAACTTAGATAAGTAATGAGTTGACGCCGAGCTGGAGGTCTTGAGCAAAGGCTGATAGCTCGCTCAAGGTAAGGGGCAAGGACGAGAGGGATTGAAAAATCCCTCGTAGGTGGTCAAAGTCCAAGCTGAGAGGTGAGGACTTGAAGGATTGAGGAATCCCTCGTAGGTGGTCGAAGTCCAAGCCGAGGGATGAGGACGTGAAGGATTGAGAAATTTCTCGTAGGTGGTCGAAGTTCAAGCCGAGGGGCGAGGACATGAGGGATTGAGAAATCCCTCCTAGGTGGTCAAACTCCAAGCTAAAGGGCGAGGACGTAAGAGATTGAGAAATCCCTCGAAAGTTGTCAAAATCCAAGCTATGGGGCGAGGACGTGAGAGATTGAGAAATCTCACGTAGGTGGTCAAAGTCCAAGCCGAGGGACGAGGACGTGAGAGATTGGGAAATCCCTCAGACGTGGTCGAAGTCCAAGCCTAGGGGCGAGGACGTGAGAGATTGAAAAATCCCTCGGAGGTGGTTGAAGTCCAGGCCGAGGGGCGAGGACGTAAGGGATTGAGAAATCCCTCGTAGGTGGTCGAAGTCCAAGCTGAGGGGCGAGGATGTGAGGGATTGAAAAATCCCTCGTAGGTGGTCGAAGTTCAAGCAGATGGCGAGGACGTGAGAGATTGAGAAATCCCTTGTAGGTGGTTGAATTCCAAGCTGAGGGGCGAGGACGTGAGAGATTGAGAAATCCCTCGGAGGTGGTCGAAGTCCAAGCCAACGGGCGAGGACGTGAGCGCCAGTAGCTTGCTCGATGTTGAGTTTTGACAATGTTTACATGTTTTAAAAATAAATTTTATTACTTTTGTACAAGTTTACAATGGGGTACAACATAAAAGAGGGGTACAACATAAAAGAGGCGTAGTGCCTATTATAATTATGGCGTACGTTTCTCCTCGTGGAATTTGATAAGATGCTCCGCATTCCAGGGTCTCTTGACTGCATTGCCCCCAGGTCTTCGAGTCGGTACATGCCTGGACATACCACTTGGGAGACCTTATACGGGCCCTCCCAGTTCGGAGCAAGTTTTCCATTTCTGTTGGGGTTGGAAATAGCAAGCTTCATGAGCACGAGGTCACCTTCCTTAAGGTTGATAGGACGGACCTTTTTGTTTTAGATCTTCTGAACTCGCTGTTGGTATATGGCTCGTCAGATGGAGGATCTCTCACGGATTTCATCGACCAGGTAGAAGTTGACCCTGAGCTCGCTCGAGTTGGATTCTTCGTTGCAGCCCATGATCTTAGGCGAAAGGAGCCCGACCACTAGTGGGATGACAGCCTATGTCCCGTATGTCAGATTGAAGGGGGACTCGCTTGTAGGAATTCTTTTGGTTGTTCGGTATGACCATAAAATGCTGGGCAGCTCGTCGACCCATAGTCCTTTGGGAGATTGGTCTAATCATTTTTTTGAGGCCTTAAAGAATTTGGTGGTTGGCATTTTTAGCTTGGTCGTTAGATTGGGGATGAGCTGTTGATAAGAACCGCTGCTAGATTCCGAGGTCATCGCAAAACTTTCGAAATTTTTTGCTTGCAAATTGAATCCCATTATCGGTCATGAGCATGCGCGAGTTACCGAACCGACAGATAATGTGCCTCCAGAAGAATTGTTGGGAGTTATGCTTAGTGATTGTGGCCAAGGGTTCAGCTTCGACCTATTTGGGGAAGTAGTCGATGGCCAGGATGAGGAAAAGTCTTTGGCCTGTGGCCTTCGGAAATGGGCCAACCAGGTCCATCTCCCACATGGAAAAAGAAGCTAGACTGGTCACCGACATGAGTTCGGCCTAGGGCAAGTGTCTGATCGAGGAGAATCTCTGTCAGGGGTCACATCGCTTAAAGGGATCACGGGCATCTTGCAGTATGGTCGGCCAACAGTACCCGTGGTTGAGCATCTTCCTTGTGAGCGACCTACTACCCATATGGCATCCTCCAATTCCCTCATGTAACTCTTCCAGCGCATACCTCGCTTCATCGGGACTCAGACATTGGAGGTAAGGTCTATTGTCCACCCTGGTGTATGAACGTTTAAAGAGGATTTTTTCAATCAAGGTGAACCTTTGTGACCGAACTCTTATATTTCTAGCCTCGACGGAGTCTTCAGGTAGTTGGCCTTCCGCCAAGAACTTGTGGACGTGATTCATCCAATTATACGGTTGCATGCCTGTATTGGGGCAGATGGCCTTGGGCTTCTCGATGCCTGGCTCATAGAGGACCTCAATGATGACTGTGTGGTCGAGGCCCTCGAATGATGATGAGGCGAGCTTGGACATGGCGTCTGCCTGACTATTCAGTTCTCTGGGTATCCGCTCAATGGTGGTGTGCTCAAAGGCTTCCAGGATGAGTTTGACGTGTGCCAAGTACCGGGCCATGCGTGCATCACGGGCCTCGTAATCCCCCAAAATTTTGTTAACCACGAGCTGAGAGTCGCTGAAGGCCTTACTCGTCTTGCTCCCACATTGCAGGCCAGTGTGAGGCTGGCGATCATTACTTCGTATTCTGCCTCGTTATTGGAGGCCTGGAAATTGAGGTGTAAGGAATAATGGAGGAAGAAATCATCGGGGCCGCGAAGTATGACGCCCGCTCTGCTTCTACCCTCACAGGAAGATCCATCTACATAAATCTCTCAAGTGGGATCCTGCTCTGGGATCTCGGGTACTTCAGAAATAGTACACTCTCTGATGAATTCTACGAGGGCTTGCCCCTAGATGGCTGTCCGTGGTTGGTAGCTGATGTCGTGTTGGCTCAGCTCAATCGACCATTTGACTAGTCGCCCAAAATTTTCAGGTTTGTTGAGGACGAGCTTGAGCGGCTTATCTGTTAGGAAATGAATGGAGTGAGTTTGAAAATAAGGTCGGAGTTTCCGAGCGGCCCCAATGAGTAAGCGACTTTTTCCATTCAGGCATATCGGAGCTCCGCCTCATGCAAGTTGTAATATATGGGTTTCTGGACCCCTTCTTCCTCCCTGACAAGTACGGCATTGAGCGTGTGTTCAGATGTGGCCAGATAAAGGTAAAGGGGCTCGCCTGGTTCTGGTTTACTGAGGAGCGGGGGTTGGCCAGGTTGGTCTTTAGCAGGTCGGAGGCCTGCTGTTGGGGTTCTCCCCATTCAAAGCCTTTAGTCATCCGGAAGGCTTTGAAGAACGGAAGCAACTTTTCACCAGATTTGGAAAGAAAACGACCGATGGCCGCCAACCGACCCGTGAGCCTCTGGACCTCTTTGAAATTTCTTGGAGGGGCCATGACCAATATGGCATGGATCTTCTTGGGGTTCGCCTCAATTCCCAGCTAGCAGACAACGAATCCAAGAAATTTCTCTGAAGTGACGCGGAAAGCACATTTTGAGGGGTTAAGCCTCATGTTGTGGGATGTTAGGACTTCGAAGGCTTCCTCTAAATTGGTGATGTGGTCTTGGCCTCAGCAGCTTTTGACGAGCATGTCGTCGACATAGACCTCCATGTTCCGACCTATTTGTTCCTTAAACACTCAATTGACGAGCCTCTGGTAGGTAGCACTTGTGTTCTTCAGCTTGAAGGGCATGACCCGGTAACAGTATAGGCCCTGGTCAGTCATGAAGGCAGTTTTCGAGATGTCAGGAGGGACCATTCTGATTTGGTTATATCCTGAAAAGGCATCCATGAAGCTCAGCAGTTCGTGGCCAGAAGTCGCATCAATTAAGGCGTCGATGCTCGGAAAGGCGTATAGATCTTTGGGGCAGGCCTTATTGAGGTCTGTGAAGTCTATGCAGTTTCTCCACTTCCTACTTGGTTTCTTCACCATTACTACGTTAGCCAGCCATTCGGAATAGCTGACTTCCTGGATAGAAAGAGCCGAGAGGAGCTTGTTCACTTCTTCTTTGGTCACCAGCTGCCTTTCGGGGGAAATTTTGTGGCGCTTCTGCTGGACGGGCTTTGAGTTCGGGTGGACGCTCAGTCGGTGCATGATGAGGTCCTCTAAGATTCTTGGCATATCCGAGGGCATCCAGGAGAAGAGTTCAACATTCTGCCTGATGCAGTCAGTGATGGGCAGTTTTATGTCTGGGGAGAGGGACTGGCTCACCCGGAACCACTTAGATTTGTCCTCCTCGACCAATGGGATTTCTTTCAATTAGTCGACGGGCTCGGAGCCTAATAAGTTCCTATCGGACAGAAGTTCGACCGCTTCGAAGGGAAAAACTCCACCTCCCACCGCGGCCATGTAGCAGGACCTGGTCGATTCTTGATTGCCTCGGACCACGCCGACTCTGTGGTCGGTTGGGAACTTCATTTTCAAGTGGTATGCAAAGGGTACCACTTGAAGGGAACAGAGGCCGGGCCTGCCCAGGATCACATTGTAGGTAGCTTTGATATTGACCACCATAAAATCCATGGCTTCTGTTCGGATGTTCGGGACTTTTTCGGCATGCCTGAAAACCCATGCAGCGTGTACCCCGCCGGCTTGAGTCTTTCTCAAGAGAGTTTGAGCGCTTCAAATGCGGTAAGGAACCGGATGTTCACCAAGCTTCCATTATCAACGAGGATACATCGAACCTTGTGATTCACCATGCCAAGGCTGATCACCAGGGCATCATAGTGAGGTAGTCAGACACCTTCCAGGTCATTGTTGGAGAATGAGACCGCCAAGCCTTGGTCCCTGGGGGTAGGTGATCATGGACCGAGTTAACCTCCCCCACGAAGGCCTTGCGGGAAGTATTCGACTCTCCTCCCATGTGGCCACCGTAAACACAGTGAAGGATAGCCGGCCCTCCCGCCTTATCAGGCTCGGGTTCCGCCTCAGGATGCCGACCGGTCGCTCGAGGAGGGGGTGAAGCCTGCTGGTCTCGTTGATTGGTTCGAGTGAATTCCCTCAAGTAACCCCTCTAAATTAGGGCCTCTGTCTCGTCTTTGAGCGCACGACACGTATCGATCTCGCGCACGTGGTCCTGGTGAAACTGACAGTGTTATCTCTGGTTCCTTTTCTTGTTGTTGTTGGGTTGAGGAATATGGCGGACGATCCCCTTGTCCTCAATCTCCATAAGGATGCCCGACACGCTATGAGTCAGCAGGGTGAACTTTTCGAAGCGGGGGATAGGTGGCGGTCTTTTTTTACCGAGGGGGTCTTTTTTAGACTTCTTCATGAGCTCCAGACCATCTACCTTCCTCTTCCCCGTAGAGGGGGCTTTCGTCAGGCCTTCAGGGTGCAGAGCTTCTTTAGCTCGAATGTATTTTGACCCTATGAAGGAGGTCGGGAAAATCGATCGGGGGCTTCTTCGCCAGGGAGACCTTTAGCTGGCCATGGTGAACGTTATGTCGGAAAGCCGCGAATGCGACGAAAGCATTGAGAGAAGATACTGCCCTGGCTTCGAGGGTGAACCTCCGCACAAAGCCCCGCGGAGACTCCTCTTCTTTCTGTTTGAGGTCCAGAAGTGACGTGCTCATCTTCTCGACCTTGCTAGTAGTCACAAAGTGAGCAAGGAAGTTTACCTCGAGTTGTTCAAAAGAGAAGATCGAGTTGGGGACGAGCTTTGAGAATCATTCCCTTGCCGGGCCATGCAAAGTGACGGGGAACGCTCGACAAAGGAGATGATCCGAGGCACTGTGAATCATCATGAGGGTTTTGAAACCCTCTATGTGATCAGCTAGATCTCTCTCTCCATCGTATGCCTCGAACTGAGGTGGTCGAAAATTCCTCGAGATCGAGGCGTCAAAGATTCGAGTGGAGAATGGGGGTCCGGTAGAATGGTGACCCCGACTGGATTGGCCTCCACCCTCGCCGATCCGGGTGAGGAGATTCTCCATCTCCTGGAGTCGCCTAAGGACAGCATCATCCCTCCTCGGTGGTTGAGTCGAGCCAAATGACTCGCTACCTAGGTTTTTCTCTTCCTGGATGGGGTCGTCGACTGGTTGTTTAGTCTTGGGAGCGCCTCGGATGGCTAAGAGGACCTCGTTCCTGAACTCCTGGAACTCAGTCCTCATGATCGCGACCTCTTCGAATTGGACCGTCGGAGGTTGTCGATCTCTGGGTGAGCGTTTGCGTCGTTGCTCTCGACCTTGTAGGCTATAGGTCGGGACCTGGACGAAGGAGGCAGCTCCGCTCCTAGAATAGTCGAGCTGTTTCCGGAGGTCGTCCTTAGGTTTCCGATGGTTGATGATCTTCCGAAGGTCATCAGCTTCCTGGCGCTCGGGTCGCCCAGCAGCTGAGCGTGAGGCGCTCGGACCCGGACCCAAGGGATTCTCGGGTCGGTGTCTTCGGGAACCCTGTGTGTCCGCCTGACTATGAGTCTGGTGATGATGGTCACGCCGTTGCCGCCCTCCTTGGTTTAGGGACCATAGGAGGGGAGGAGTCTGGAGACCAGAATCTGGTTTTGGGTCTGTCAAGCCTTTCCACAGACGACACCAAACTGATGCGGCTTGTTTTTTGGACGGGAGCAACAGGTGTGAGTTCTTGTAATTTGTAAAGTGGAAGGGACATATCGCAACCGCAAATCCTGTCTGCCACTGGAGGACGGCTCGAAAATGTAGCTGGTGGCTGGCCGACCGGAACACCTGCAAATCGCCTAGAAACATCGGGAAAAATTCCAGTGACAGACCTTCTGACGATCTAGTCAATCACTGGAAAGGGTAAGAAAGTTAGGGTTCAAGTCAGAAATTTTTATTACCTCTCTCAACAAAGAGGGGGTCTGGTATTTATAGACAGAGTAAATGGGTATCTAACCCTGATGGACCGGGTCAGACCCATTTGTCCGTGAGCTTGAAGTTGCAAAAGGCCCGTTGGACCTTTTGACCTGATGATCTGAGATAAGCGAATATTGAGGAGATCCGACGGCCCTGATCGGGCCACGTCTCTTTTACCCACATCATAAAGAAGTTAATCACTAGTTAATGTGTGACCAATATTCGTGCTCTAACTGTAAACACTCCAACGGGTTTTTTTAGTACAATTGTGTTGCATATATACAAGTTCTTCACTAGTTAATGTTTGACCAATGTTCGTGTTCTACGTAACTGTAAACACTCCAACCAGAATGTGTTCTTGTGAGAAAAACGCAACCAACTGAAAGTGATTTTCTGACAAGAAATGTATATGAAGTAAATACTTGGATATTGGTATCGTATAAGAAGTCTAATTAACAAAAGAGTAAGCTGATCGACCATACCTTATGTACATAGGAAATAAGAGGAATCAGAAATCATCCATTGATTCGATTCGACTCCAGATTTGAAGAAATTCAACATCGATTGCTATTGCTATAGCTCGGTCCTCTCTCAATCCGAACAAATTCAAACATGACCTTCTGTGCTTACTTCTATGTATATCCCCTCCATTCTAAAATATAAGTCATTTTAGCTTTTTTTTTTTTTTTCACAATATAAACCACTTTAAATCTTCAAAATAAATATCTTGTCATTTTTAAAGATCTATTAAATAATTTCATAAGAAATATTCAATTTTACTTTTTTATCTCTACGTATTCTTAAAAGTCTTCTAATTATAGAAGACTAGTAATTTACACGTGCGATCAGTGGCGGAGGGAGGAAGAGAGTAGGGGGGACATTGGAGACCCCAAAAATATTGTAAAACCTCTTAATATAGACCAAAATTTTTATTTGGCCCCCCAGTTAAAAAAAATTTGGAACCCCCAAGTCTAATCCACCTCTTATTAAAGGCTCAAAATAGTGGTATGAGCTTCGGACTAAAAATTAACAGTGATACTTATTATTTGATCTGTGTAATCATTAGATAAAATTTTTAATAAGAAACTAGTGTCTACAGAAGTTACAAGTATATTTATTCATTTGAGTCGTATCTCTTAGCCTCTAGTATTATAACAGTATAAATAGTGTAGTATGATTATTGATTAGTATTAATCTTACCAAATTTAGAGTACAACTGTACAAGTGCGAAAAAATACATGATGCTAAAAATATAAATTAGAATATTTACATTGATTATAATTTTTTTTTGATCCAATTACTTTAATTCTTCAAAACAAAAGTAAAGTAACAGATTTTCGGCAACAATAATGTCGATGCCGGAGGAAAAAAAAATTGGGACCCCCATTTTGATTTGTCTAGCTCCGCCACTGTGTGCGATGCACGTTTTAATAAATTCAAAAAATAAAAATAAAAATTCTGACGTCGGGAGGATTTGGACTGTAAACCTCCTTTATCTTAGTTATGTACGTATGTTACACATGTTGATAGAATGACAAAATGATAAATGACACTATGGTCTTTTCCCATTATAATATTAGAGATTAGAGATTAGAGATTATATTATATAATATTAGAGATTAGATATTGGAGATTATATTATAGATAGATAGATAGATAGATAGATAGATAGTAATTTACACGTGCGATGCACAATCACTATATTAAAAAAATTTAAAGTAAAAATCTGGCATAGCGAGTACTCGAATCTGAGATCTTTTTCATATTAGTTATGCACGTACAATGCACGCGTTGATAGATTTACAAATGATATTAAGATCTTCTCCCATTATAATGTGAGATGGTAAATATGACGTTTTACAATAGCATATTATTTAAGAGCTTTAATTTTTTTTTAAAAATAGTACTTTTACATAATACTAAGCTGCTCTTAAATAATCAGCTTAGAATGACCTGTATTTTAGAAAGGATCGAGGGAGTACAATTTTGGCGGGCAGAATGAAGAAAACGGTGCAATCCACAAGCGAAAAATTTGCCTTACTGTCCTCTTTTTTGAAAACAATTAGTGACTTGTCCTACTTTCAAAACAATTAGCGAGATGCTCATATTTATGACACGTCAACAACAAACGTTATTAGGAAAAACGGCATCAGTTATTTCGATGCCGTTCTTCCCAATAACGGCATCTCTTTTTAAAAAAATTGTCGTGCCGTTATTGGGAATAACGGCATTGCTTATTTTTTCTAAAGATCTCTACTGTATCAATCGTGACTCGAGAGAGAAATGCAAAAATGAAAATAACTGATGCCGTTCTCTAAGAGAACGGCATAGATTATACTGATGCCGTTTTTCACAATAACGGCATCAGTTATTATCGTTTTGCACAGGTTACAATAATCGAAAAACCCCTTCTTCTTCCCCCTTATCCCTTGCGATTGTTTCCTTCTCAATTCCGACTCTGAAAACCCTAAACCCCCCAAAAAAAAAATTCCTAAAATCCCAAGTATTTGATTTGTACTCAGAGTCTACTCTTCAATCTCTCATTGAGAGTGCCAAATCAACCCGAATCCAAAATTATTGTAAGTATCCAAAAACCCTAATTTTATTTTGTAAAGTTGATTTTGATAGTATGATAGATGTGTGCATTGGTAGTATAGTACAAGTGATGTAGATTTGTGTTCTTTAAGTAGTAATTGCGGAAATAATATTATGGATTCTTAGTGATATAGGGTTTACAAAATGTTGAATTGTTGAGAAAGGTGGAATTGTTCAATTTCTTAGAAAGGTGGAATTGTTCAATTTCTTAGGAAAACAAAGAATTTAGAGGGATACTTTGTAGGGGGTTTCGTTGTCATTATGATGATTGCAATTAGTTCAAAATTCATACTTAGTTTATAAAATCTATTTTTTTACAATGTTATTTCCCGTACAAGTGAGTGCCGTCTACACTTATAACTGGTCTACATGATTTAAATCCTTCGATGGAAGGACCGAATGCCCAAAAAATACCCTTAAATGTTTCTATACCCGGACCGATCGTAATCTTCGCCCAATGTATAGTCGTACCCGGATTTGAAGCTTGAATTGCATTGAGTTGATATGGTAATTTAGTGTACGCTTTTTCAAAAGAACCATATAGTTTCTCAATTGCTTTATATTTTGCCTTCCAAGCTTTCCAATATGATATTGTGTAATGGAGCCTACCCTTCACCATCCCAATTATGGCTCTTGGTGTTATTGAGAGTTGTTCCTTCAGAGTATCCATTATGACCATCGATACGACCGTCGAGTCAATTTTGCTGTGATCCTGAGTCAATGTAGGATTCACACATATGTGTACACCTTCAAGCTTTTTCACCACAAAATAATTACGACCTTTGGGAACAATTGCACGCAAGCTCCATGGACAACCAACTTCATTTTGAAGTGATGGATTTTCTGCAATCTCCTCGGCTGAATGGTTAATGGGCGCGTATTTACATTTCACATGGTATAGACAACGATCTGATTTTACTGTCACGAATTCTCTGTGGTTCTTCACGGCGTACATCTTCACTTGATGTTGTAGAGCATCTTTGGTTGGAAATCTTTGACCTATGAAGAGTTCATCCAAGTTGGAAGAACCAATGGAAGACTGGCCATGTTCATGTACGGTGGCACGGGACATCCATTCACTTGATTGCGATCCACGCATAGCTGCACTTGTGTCCTGACTTAGCAACACACGGGCATTGTTAACCGACACATCAACATTGGCATCAACAACTGGAGCTTCAACGACAATCTCATCATCATCATCCTCAAGCCCGCGTACCTCATCTTCTTCCACTTCTACCAAGTTGTTATTTACAACGGCGTTGTCAAAGTCTTTCATAGCAATGCCAGCTACCAAAATATTTTGTGGCAATGGGGTCGGATGTACCTGCTCGTATTCGGAGGAAACTGGTTCCGTTGGAGTTGTGCTAGTATCTCCAATTGTATTTGAAATCCTTGTGTGTGACTCTGCAGATGGTTTCAAAGTTCTTGTGGGCCTTGGACTTTCGATAACAACTCTTGTAGTATTTGGAAGCCTCGTTTTATCGATATATAACTCAACTATATTCCAACCACAACTTGGATGAAGTGTCCTAAGTAAGACAGACTTCAGAGAACTGTCACTGTCTATGGGTACCAACATGAAATACTACCCATCCCCTTTACGAGCAGAATAACAGGCTCTCAGTTTCAGACTCATTTCACTTCTATCCCAATTGGTGACTTCATATATCTTATCTATTAATTCTGCGTAACCAAAGTTGGGGATAGCCCAAATAATTACCGGTTCAACATCACTATAAGAACATCCAATTTTCGGATCCTTAATTACTTCACCCCCATAATATAACCAAATAGGGATATCAAATTCCATACCTATGCATAAAAATTAAAACATATTCAAGTCATTCACTATTCACAATAAACAAAATATTGGAATAAAAATCAAACATAAGGTTAAGATGATAATGCCTTCAAATTAAACCAAAAAAACCACTAGCAAAAATTTCGTTGTGGATGAAGACTGCAAATGAGAGTGGTAATGAGGAGGTAGGATGTATGGAATTTTACAGGACTCAAATGGTTGGAATTTTTGATTTTGAGATCTAGGGTTTGTGGGTAACAGGAGCGATGCGAGAGAGAGATATTTACGAATCAGAAGTGGAGGAAAGAGAAGAAGAAGGGTTTTTCGATTATAGGAACCTGTGCAAAACGATTATAACTGATGCCGTTATTGTGAAAAATGGCATCAGTATAATCTATGTCGTTCTCTCAGAGAACGGCATCAGTTATTTTTATTTTTGCATTTCTCTCTCGAGTCACGATTGATACAGTAGAGATCTTTAGAAAAAATAAGCAATGCCGTTATTCCCAATAACGGCACGACAATTTTTTTTAAAAGAGATGCCGTTATTGGGAAGAACGGCATCGAAATAACTGATGCCGTTTTTCCCAATAACGTTTGTTGCTGACGTGTTATAAACAATGGCATCTCGCTAATTGTTTTGGAAAGTAGGGCAAGTCACTAATTGTTTTCAAAAAAGAGGGCAGTACGGCAAATTTTTCTCCACAAGCTGATACGTGGCACTTGCATGCATGCATGGCTATCAAAGAACACTACGTCCACGTCAGCTCCTGATTAACTAGAAGATTTTGCCATACTACCCCACTTTTTGAAAATATTTAGCGCTCTGCCCCACTTCCCAAAACAATTAGCGATATGCCTTTGTTTAGGACACGTCAGGAAGAAACGTTATTGGGAAAAAGGGCATAGGTTATTTCCATGCCGTTCTTCCTAATAACGGCATCTGTTTGAAAAAAAAATTGCATGCCGTTATTTGGAATAACGGCATAGGTTGTTTTGTTTTTCGAGAGCTTGTAGTCTCCACTTAGAGGAAAAATTGTAAGTATGAAAAATCTTATAACAGATGCCGTTATTTCAAATAACGGCATTCTCAATACTGATGCCGTTATTTGGAATAACGGCATCAGTTATAAATTTTTTTAATAAAAAAGTAACTTATTATTCATCCTCTCTGATGAATAAGTAATATATATATATATATATATATATATATATATATATATATATATATATATATATATATATATATAACTAATGCCATTATTCCGAATAACGGCATCAGTTACAAATTTTATTTTATTTTTTTTACTTTTTATTAATTCTTTCTGTTTTCAAACAACGGCAAGAGTGCATATTGATATATAACTGATGCCGTTATCTCCAATAACGGCATCAGTCAATCGAATGCCGTTATTCAGGATAACGGCATTGTTTATAAGTTTTTTTCACACTTAGAACTTTTTAAACTTAGAAGATTCACACTTGTAAGACAAATATACTGATGCCGTTATTCCAAATAACGGCATGCAATTTTTTTTCAAACAGATGCCGTTATTGGGAAAAACGGCATCGAAATAACCTATACCGTTTTTTCCAATAACGTTTCTTGCTGACGTGTTCTAAATAAGAACATATCACTAATTGTTTTGAAAAGTAGGACAGACCGCTAAATATTTTTAAAAAGTCAGACCGCTAAATATTTTTAAAAAGTCGGGCAGTGCGGCAAAATTTCGATTAACTAGGACTTCTCTTCGTGACCAAATATCCATCCACTTTCGAACTGTAGGTCCCACCATACAAGAGGTTGGATTAGGAAGCTTCCTAGGTACTGTTCGATCATGCAATTTTTATTTCTTTTTCCTTAAATTGTTTTGTTATAATTTTTTGTTTTTTTGTTTTTTTGTTTTTTTTTTTTTTTTGTTGAAATTGATAGTTCGGGGGCCTTTAATTTTGCACCACAAAAAAAAATTGCTCACTTTTTGAAACTCTTGGTCTTAGTCGTTGTTAAGTTTACATATTATGTTAATTAAGAAAGAACGACTTGCATACATGATTAAGCTGAGTATGATTACAACTTAGAAAGAGAGGGTTAGTGGATTTTAGGTAGCAAATCATCCAGAGAGCAGAGAGTGCTTGCTATATATGTTTCTAATAGCATCCACTAGGGGTGGGCATCGGTCGGTATCCGACCTAATATGGAACATCCACCACCGATCCAAAGAAGATCGGTTTTTTAATTTTCTCATCCGCAACCAATCCGAACCTTAATTGGATAGGTTTCTATCCAATCCGATTAAGCTCGGTTTGGATTGGATTGGATGGTCAGTTTGGCGTGCTACTTTTTACCTTCAACATCATTCATAATTTTGTTGAAATTTAAAAGATCAACTTCAATCAAACTTAAGAAACAATCTGCTATTTGTCATTCAGAAATGAATTTAAAATGAAGATTCATAAAACCACAAGTTGTTAATGAATTTTGCACTAATTGTTTGAGATGATGACGTTTAAATGAGTGAGATAAATTACTTTTTCACTTGCATACTTCTGTAATCTTAGTTTATTATCATAAAAGAAACATCAATAATCATAACTAATTGAATTTCAGGTGCAATAAAAAAAGATTTAGAAAATAATTTCTGCTTGACTTGATTAAAGTAACTACTAAATGTTACATCAACTTTATGATTCTATTAAGTTGGGTCACACTGTAAATCAAGCATTTCTCAACAACATAACATATAGGATTATGGAGAACCAAAACATAGATAGAACAACTGCTCGGTTTGTATTAAAGAAATTAAAAAAGACTGTTTGTATCTCAAGGAAAATGAGAAATGACTATTTGTATATTCAAGAAATTAAAGGAGAACTATATTTTTCATGGACTTATGCATAGAGGTATGGTCGGTTCGGTTTCATCGGTTATTTGAAGGCCTCATCCAACAACCGAACCGATCCAATTGGTTATTAAAGATCAAGAACCGATCCAATCCAAACCCCCAATTGGTTCGGTTAAAAACCGGTCGGTTCGGATTGGATTGGTTTGGATTGGTCGGTTCGGATAATAGTTGCCCACCCCTAGCATCCACTATCGTCTGCTATTTATTTAAAAAATGAAAATTTTGAAAAATTTCACGCCACTATCGTCTGCTATAAACCTAGTTTATAGCAGAGTCGTGAACAGGAGTCGACCATATATAGCAGAGTAAAATAGCATTTGGAAAATATAGAAAACGGTAAATGATCTTCCGTCTATTAAAAATTCCGAATTCTTTAGAATAAAAAATTCGAATAGACGGAAGAAGATCTTCCGTCTATAGAATTTGACCGGTCAAAATTTTATAGACGGAAGAAGATCTTCCGTCTAACGAATTGGTTAATTTTTTTTTTTAAAAAATATCAAACGGAAGATGTTCCTCTGTCTTAGTAATTTTTAAAATTAAAAAAAAAAATTTGAAAGAGTGAACTTCCGTCCCTTTCATTTAATTTTTTTTTTTCCGTCCTTTTCCTAAAAGACAAAAAAAAATCAGAAAAATCAAAAAACTTCCAAACGGAAGATCTTCTTCATGTTAAGGATTTTTATAAAAAAAATTAAAAAAATTAAAACCCACACAGAAGAAGATCTTCCGGCTGGATTTTTTTTTAAAACAAAAAAAATAATAAAGACCTCAGACGGAGGATCTTCTTCTGTCTACATATTTTACTATTTTTTTTTACAAATTATAGCTCTTATGATAGTGGCGGAAGAGATTCAGTGCTAAAAGTAAATTTGCATATAGTTAAAATATAGCACGAATGAAAGTGGATGCTCTAGTTAATTTGTTAGGAAATGTAGTTTAATTTATGGTGTGAGAAATAATGGATGCTTTTATCTTTTTGAATGTTCATTAATTTCACTTTAGGAAAATAAGAGCACTGCCACATATATTCTTTGCACTACAAGAAAAGCGCATGCGAGTTACAGCATAGGTGACGACAGCTAATCATGGACAATGTGATGGAAATAACCGTCATAGAAAGCCATATACAACGGTAAGGAGACAACTGTGACTGTTTTTGGCCGTCACACTTAGGCATGTTCTGATATAAGAGCGTCCACTATCGTTTTGTGTAAGTTTTTCATATTTAGCTTTTAGGATTTAGCATTTAGAATGGATGGTTGCTATTCTTATTTTTAAAATTTCACAATCAAATGAATAGGACGGAGCATGGTCATCCGTCTAACGTGTTTTTTTTTTTTTTTTTTTCTTTTTTTTTTTTTTAAAGAAATTTGTGTCGATGAGAGACGGAACACCATCATCCGTCTCTCATCTGTTTTTATTTTTATTTAACCACAGACAGCACTACTTCATCCGTCCCTTCGTCAAACGGATGAACATCATCTGTCTTCTATATTTAGCAATTGGCTAAAGCGGCTGCTAACTTTAGCAAGAAATTGTTCACTCATATTCTAACTTATGGGTTTTTAGCAAACGACTGTGAACCTATTTTCTCAATCGATTTCCATTTTTTTGGTTTTTAAAAAACGACAATGGATGCTCTAAAAGGAGATCAGTATGAAAAGCAACCCATTAGAGCAACTCCAACCAACGCCCTTAAAAAAAATTACTTTCGCAATATTCTCTTTTAAGACTCGCCACACTCTTTCAAATTTAATTTCTTCAAACTTTATTCATTTTTCTTAATTAAACTAAATTAAACTATACATAAATTTTATCACCTTGCCTAGATTATATGAATGAAATTATAAATTCACATTAATCAAATAATTTTTATAATTTAGAATAATTTAAAATTAAATTTTGATAGAAATAGATTATTTAGAATTATAATAATTAAAATTTAACAGTACAACATGCAACAAAAAAATACAATTTATTTAGTAGATATATTTTGATAATTTATAATTTAGAATAATGTAACTTTTTTAATGTTTTTTACCATTCAGTTCTATGTATTTCACTGTCCAACATTTGTCATTTATCTATTTTCAATTAATAATCACATTTTATGAGTTTGTACAATATATTTAGTAGTCTTTTAAAAATATATTAAGCTAATATAAAATTTTTATAAAAAATCTTAAATATTAATAAATGTTGTATCATTTTTTTTCAATCAATAAAAAATATTCAAAATTGGTCGAAAAAAAATATATCTTTTGATAGATTAATAAAGTAGCTCTCTTGCTAATGCCACCTTCCAACGGGCCTTCAAATCTTCATTTTGAATGCCCGGGAGGCTCCAACCGGACTACATTCCCTCCTTCAAGATGAAGGATGAACTCCTAAGAGCATCTCCAATGGGAGCCTTCAAAAGGAATATTCTTGAAATGTTCCTTTTTGAAGCCTCATCAACTCCAACTACACTCCTTCAAATTTGAATTTTCAAACTTTATTCATTTTTTTTAGTTTAACTAAAATAAACTACACATTAGTTGCAATATTAATAAATTAATCACTACTTTAATTTCTGAATAAATATTTTTAATTATCATATTATTAGATTAATTTTACTTTAAGCGATTATTAATGACATATAAATTTTCAAACATATTAATTTTATTTAGCTATCACCTTGCCTAGATTATGAATGAAATAGTAAATTCATCACATTAATCAAATAATTTTTATAATTTAAAATAATTTAATATTAAATTTTGACTGAAATAAAACATTTAGAATTATAATAATTAAAATTTAAAGTACAACATGCAACAAAAAATAAAAAAATTAACAAACAAATCAATTTACGTGATAGCAAATTACAATGAATTAAAGGCTGATGATTATCAATGTAATATTTTTATTATTTTTTAACATTCAGTTAAGCGAACACAAAATAAATAAATAATCTTAAATATTAATATTGTATCAATTATTAATTTCAATCGATTAAAAAATATTCAAAATTGGTCTCATCTTGAAGATATCGTCGAGATCTTTCCGACGGTACCAAAATAATAAAATTTGGCTTAATATATTATAAGATACATTCATTTAAAATATATATATACAGTTTTATTAAAAGGATATAAAAGTAATTCTTGAAAAGAGGTTAAGATGTAAGATGGTAGAATTGGTATTAAAAAATATAAATAGTGTTTTGAAGGCTTGGAGAGAAGCCTTCAAATTTGAAGGATTTTGAAGTTCCTCCTTCATTTGGGGTGTTTGAAGTCAGTTGGAGCACTTCCGGGCCTTCAAAATGAAAGATTTAAAGGCCGGTTGAAGAGGCTCTAAACCCTAGAAATATGAAGGTTTTAAAGTTGGCCTCCAAAACACTATTCAAACTTTTTAATTCTCATTCTACCCTCCTTTATTTTATCAATTTGAAATATGGTAAGGTAGAACCAGAATATCTAATGATTTGAAGGAAAATGCTAACTACTTGACATCCACCCTCCATAAGTCCCTCCATAAGTCTAATTATACCAAAATATTTTGAAAAAAGAACAACAAGCTATACCCTTAAGAGCATCCACAATGGTATTTCTCAAATATGAGAATATGACAAAATAGCATATCGCAAAATTCACAATTTGCTGCAATCGTGATTTGCTATAATTTGAAAAAGACGGTACATCTTGTTTCGTCCATCTTTTTTTATAATTAATTAATTAATGATTAGATATTTAAAAAGGTTAATTTAATAAAATAAATAATAAAATATATACTAACTACTTAATTATACCACTAAACCTAACATTAAGCTAGTTTACATGTTGTCCCGTCAAAACAAAAATGTCAAAACAAAAATGGCTTCAAACAGGACATGTCCCGTTTCCCGTTTGACGATTTACGGTATTTTTTATTTTATTTTTTTTGTTCAGGCAGTATAACTGACCATTTTTTTTTAAAAAAAAAGGGTCAAACGAAACAATTGATCCCATTATAAAATTTTAAAAAAATAGGGACGGAACATGTTCCATCCCCTATAATTTAACAATCGTCAATTTCATTTCTCAAATATGAAAAACGACTACAACTCTTGCCAAAATAGCAATCAAATATGAAAAACGACTACAACTCTTGCCAAAATAGCAAACGACTGCAGTCACTCATTTCTCATAAAAAGAGAAAATGACAAATAGCAAACAAGTGTGGTTGCTCTATTGACATGAGAATCTACAAAGAGACTATACTGGATCACCATCAACAAATAATTATAATCACTTAATACGATGAAATTTCTTTTTAAGGCTCCCATTCATAAATCATTGCCCACAGCACATGTAAAGAGACCGTTGGATGCAGCAAAAATTAAAGCAAATCCAATTGTGATCGGAACATGATTATTACACTTTTTAATGAAAGAAAGTTTTACTGGAAGGTTATAGACATCCCAGATAAAAATATGAAAAAAGGAAAAACTGGTTCCTTTACTTCTCCTGAAGCTATGTATCAGGAATCTAGATACAAAACACATGAAACGTGATGAGACGAAAATTACACAAAGAAAGGAGTTACTCCTACACAATTACGCGAACCAAATACTGGCGCCACAACATTCCTTTGGCGGTCAGAATTCTACAAGCAGCAAAACACCCTTCTCTAACCTTAAAGAAAGATACGGGTCAAATCTTTGTCTCTTCTCTTTACGGAGGCAGTTTACCTCGAAGGATGGGATAATGAATTATGTCTTCAAAACATAGCCGAGAAGGATTCCCACCAAGGCAATGAGCACCACAAACATGAATGAGAAGCCGCCACTCTGTTTACTTCCTTCTTTCTTTAAAAGATCCTGCACATATTAAAGATAAGGCCAGTTACAATTGAATCAATGATATCGAAGAGAGAAAATAAGTCAGAATGAACTTTTTTCAAGTAAAATCTATAAAGCAATCACATTTGTAAGTTTTAACTCTGGCAGAAGTATCTGGGGAGTACATAGGAAGGGCATAGGAAAGGAGCCGGGCGCTGTTAGATCCCCTAAAGACAACCCGTGCATGATCTCAAAATTCGAAGCAGCCATGGAGGGAACATTGAGATGCATGCCTCTTGCAATCCACCTAGGGGTGAGCACGGTTCGGATTGGCGGCTGAACCGGCCAAAATTAATGAACCGAAACCAACCCGATCGAGAATTGAAACCGTGCTGGACCAGACCAAATAGCACTTGAACAATAAACCGAACCGATTTTCTTGTGGTTCGGTTTTTCGATCGGTTATTTTGAGCTGAAAAGGCGAGAGGGAGAGAGAATCGGTGAAAAATCTGAACAGAGATGTGATTAACGAATGCTTCTGGATTCTTAGTTTATGGCAGTTTATATTGATTATAATTAATTAGGTTATAGATCTGCATGAAAAGATTCTTAGTTTATGGTAGTTAATATTTGATTAGGATTAAACAGGTAATGGATCTTTTCATGCGGATCTGTTTATATTGATTTTGAAGCAGGTTGGTTTTACCGACCCAAACCGAACCCATTTTTATAACCGGTAACCCAACTCGAACCGCTATTCTTGGCAAATTCTTAGCAAATATAGCGCTCTCTCTATAGCTGTTGTTTTTTTTTCTTTCCTTCTAGGTATGTTACGTTGCAATGTGCTCACATTAATGTGGCTGTGTCAGTGATTCTAAGGGGTAGCAAAAAGATTGTGTTAGAATACTTCTTGGCATGCATCAAACAAATGCAACAAGACTAATACAAAGTTACAGAGTGGATCTACTCGCCTCCTCATGCTATTTATTATTAAGTGAAATAAGATAGTAGTGTTTACCCTAGTGTTGGATTTTGATGTTTGAACACATATACGGTTTAAAGGGCTAACATACTACATGAGTGTGTTTTATTAACATGTAGTTTATAGCCTTACAAAGGAGGGATAGTTGTGATACACACCTAGGATAACTCACCTCTAAAAGCTAGAGGGAGGGAACCAAGTTTATATCTACCCCATATTGGCTCCCCATTTACCCCCTACAAGTCAAATGGGATCGTAACAGGTTATATTGGCGGTTGAATGGATTCACGACAAGCTTCTCAAATAAACAAGTCAAGTCAATGTAAAAGAAACTAGTCCAGGTTAAGACTCAAGATTTCAAGCCTATCATGAAGATATGTCAAGTTGAGTCACATATGTTATAATATTTGGGTTAAGTCCATAATGATACCCAAAGTTTATGCTAATTCTAAAATAACACCCAAAGTTTCATATTTCCAAAATAACACCCAAAGTGACTATATATATGCCCAAATAGCACCCAACGTTAGTTTCTCCGTTAAGTCAATAGAATATTCGCGGATATACCTCTTAGTGGGTTTAAACCCATTAAGAAGCATATGAAATCGAAATTGCCCTCATCTCCTTGTACAAATTACGAATCCATACCATCACCTTCTTCCCCATCATCTCCATCAGCCACTACCCCGAATCCATCTTCACTGCCTTTCACCGAACCCATCACCACCACCTTCAAACACCACCAAACTTCAACCCAACTCCATCATCATCTCCTCCTTCACCACCGACCTCCACCTCAATCACCATCCTTCATCTCCACCACCGACCACCCTCTCCACCGACTTTCGAAGGGAAAGAAATAAAACTGAAAGAGAAAAAGTAAAAGGCAAGGGTATTTTGATCATTTTACAACCTGTCGTGAAGAACTTAACGAACTTAACGGGAACTAACATCAGGTATTATTTTGGCATATATATAGTCACTTTGGGTGTTATTTTGAAAATATAGAAACTTCGGGTGTTATTTTGAAATTAGCATAAACTTTGGGAATCATGTATCATTATAGACTTAACCCTAACATTTTTGTATAGGTAATTAATGTGAAAAACGACTCTTTAATTTTAAAGAAAAAATTGTTTTGAAAAGATATTCTAGATTCTGTATTCAAAATGATTTCAAAATATTTCCATACTTTTGGTGTCTCATTTGGAACCGAAAAAATGATAGAACAAAAATTGATAGTAATATTAATCGAAAGCTTGTAATTAAATAGTTAATTCTAAGAACCATGTATGGTAGTACATTTTTAATCAGCAAATGCTGTAAATGACTAATAGAGAAAAACAGAGGTGGATAATATAATAATAAAGAAAAACTCTTGAAAATAAAAAAGTCGACGAAAATTAACAAAATCATAAAAACAAAGTATAACTGAAAGAGTTTTAGCTGATTACAAATTAGACACATTCATATACAATCATGTTTTCGCAGTAAGTGGATAGAAGCTATATATAGGAAAAAGATGCAAAACATTAAGTTAACGAAAATTTAACCCATCAGAGAGAGTTGTCATTTAAACAACTCTGCCTGCAGAAACAAAGCAACCTGTCATTCAAGACTTCAAAACAGAAACAAGTACAATTAACCTGACACACAGAAGATCAAAACACTGAAGGTAATGTATAAAGCAGGTGAAGTTCACTGTTATTGTGCAGCATGGGGTAGGTCAGAAACACTGTAAACACCTGGCTGTTAAAAGAAAATCAACAGGCACTAAATAGACACTCAAAGCCTCACCAGTTCCTGTCGAAGCTTAGCATTCTGTTGAGTTGCAGAATTCTTCTCCTCAGTCAACCTTGAAATCAGAGCCATTGCCTGCAAGAAAAAAGAACAGCTTTTATTCTACAAAGTCCCTGAAAGAATCGTAACGGTTAACGAAAATATTTTATTAGAAATTTTACATTGCATGAATGCCTAAATTATATCAAATTTTGAAAATAGACACAGATATGAAAATTGGTACTAACAAAACAATAGCTCTACTATTATAATGGGAGAGTTGGAGTTGTCGTTTGTAAACATGCCAACTTACGTGTCTCACACGTGCATAATTAATATAAATGATGTCTCAGGTTCGATGCCAGACTACATCGGAATTTTTACTTTTAAAAATATACATTTTTTAAGACGTGCATAGCACGTGCAAATCACCATCTTTTATCTAATCTAATCTAATCAAAATCTTAAATCTCGGATTTTGGACTCATCTCGGCAAGAGGTATTTCGTCTCGGATGAGAGATATCGGAGATCTCGGGGAAATGTGATCATCTCAGATATTCATTTCGGACACTCAATAAACATATTTTTTTTGTTACTAAACAAAATATTATATGTTCTCATTATCACATATCATATAAAATATTGTATAATGTAACTAATGACATGAATCAATCACGGTAAATATTCGCAGAATTAAACAACAATATAAAAGGGAATATAATATAAGTATATAACTAAATTGAATTTATATTGATTATAAAAAAAATATTAGTTAATAGACTTATTTGACTTTGCATATACACAAACAATAGAGAGATGAAATCCTCATATTATCTTAGCTTAAGGTTCTATATAGAGAAACTTGTATACAAAAAGTAAAACATAAAAAAAGTTATATATTCACAATAACATTAGTGTCTATTTCGGTCGATATTTAGGCAATTTCGGCCGAAATCTACACATTTCGGTCCAAAACAATATAGAGTATAAAATCTGTGATTTCTTATCGGCAAACTAGCCGAAATACCAAAATTTCGGCCGAAATTTAAAACAGTGAATCTAATCTAATCTAATCTATCTAATCTAATATTATAATGGGAGAGTTGGAGTTGTAGTGTAGACAACCTAACACGTGCAACACATGTTTAAATTAAAAACCAAATAAACAAACGTGCACTGCACGTACAGATTAAAACCACAATATCTAATGTAAAAGCGGTCTCAGGTTCGAAGCCAGACTACATCGGAAATTTTATTTTTAAAAATATATATTTAATAAGACGTGCATCGCACGTGTAAATTACTAGTCTGAGTTAAATTGGAAAATGAACATTGACGACATAAAGCTGCCTTACTGATAGAGAGACTAAGAGGCGGCCACGCATAAAACATAGTTAACCGAAACTTTTTGGAGGTTCTACATATAGCATAAATCACAGTTCACATAAACTTTTTGGAGTGTTCAACATATAACAATAATGTGATATATTTTATGGGTTGTTACAGTTCCCCATAGAAACATTCGATACTAATTTACTGAGAAAAGATCCCTACCCTCTTTAATGAATAATGGCTGTCATGGAGACGCTAAATCTAAACATCAAAAAGACATGTAATCACAACGCAACTCTTCCAAGCAAAATCCATTCTGGATTCATTTTGTACCAATAACCAAAGCAATTTTCTAATTTAGCAGTACAAACTAATTCTTATATTAGGAAACAATAATCTTAAATATGCCACATAAGTGCAGCAGCTTAGCTGCAAAGAAATATCGAGAAAGATGATGTAGTCTACATTAGTGGTAGCATCTCTCCACCATCTGTCTAGCATCTTCTCTTACAAGGATTTTAGAGTCTCCTGAACTTTTTTGGATATTAAATCTAGACATACAGAAAACACACTACAATCCACATCTCAACTAAGGACTACAATATGAATATGCAATCCTCCAAAAGCATGGTGGTCGATAACAAGTACTAGATTTATATCGTAATACTCCTATAATCCTATATGATGTATATTGTTCGGTTTGTTGGGGTGATGCTTTTTGTTATGGAGGGGGCATACCCAAGGAGTATCCAATTTTTTAATATATTTTGCAACTTTTGAACACAATTATGCTTACGTTTAGATAAATGTTTAAGGTCCAAGTGTAATTTCAAAAACTTGATGTTTCACGTTATGCTCAAACACAAAACAAGTATACCCAAAATTTGATTTTATCATTTTTTCCTCCAAAAATGCTCATAATTATAATGTATTGTTATAGTTCTATGTAATGGTTTAAAGATTTACATTTGTAAGTTGTAACAAGATAGATATTTTTTATTTATATATGTAATATATAAAGATATTATATTTAACGTACCAATATCCTACTTTTTAGTAAAATCGCGCATCCCCATACCCGTGTCATGTTGTACCTGCACCTGTATCCATATTTGTGCTTCATCGCATGTAGTTGTTTCCCTATATTCATGTATAGAGAATTGTTGTCATTGAAATTTGGTATGTTATAAAATATAAAGGAGTGCCTCAACTCTCAACTGCATATATAATAGAGAACTACCGACCTAGGCTACCAGCCTACCATTCACCAAAAGATACTACTCTAGGGCCTTAATTTAGGCCACCGATTAAACCTACTACAGATTGTCCCATTGCACCACTATATGTGTTGATTTCCTCCCAACACATTCTAAGGTACAAGAGTATTGGCTCATTTTATTTTTCTATAATGTTTTAACATAGTGTTCATCACAAAATAGCACACAACACATTAATTTCCTATAATCATCAAAATATTATTAGACATGGACATAATATTGTTTTTTAAAAGAAGGGCATAGCTAGACACAATTCACTGTTTTAAATTTCCTCCGATACGGTCGAAATTTCGCCCAAAATTTCGTTTCGGCTAGCTTGCCGATACGAAATCACATATTTTATACTATACATCGTTTTAGACCGAAATGTGTAGATTTCAGCCGAAATCACCGAAATATCGGCCGAAATATTACCAAAATTGCCGAAATTGTCGAAATATCAACCGAAATAGACAAATGTTATTGTGAATATATTTAAAAAATTGTTTTACTTTTTACATATATGTCTTTCAATATAGGACTTTAAGCTAAAATAATGTGAGGATCTCGTATCGCTATTGTTTGTATATATGCAAAGTCTTATTAACTAATACATTTTTTCTAATCAATGCAAATTTTAGTTATATACTTATATTACATTCTCTTCTATATTATTGTTAAATTATGCCAATATTTACCGAAATTGAGTCATATCATTAATTACATTATACAGTATTTTATATGATAAATGACATATAGGACACATAATATCTTATTTAGTAACAAAAAAAATATTTATTGAGTATAGGAAATGAACATCCGATATGATCACATTTCCCCGAGATCTCCGATATCTCCGATCCGAGACGAAACACCCCTTGCCGAGACGGGTCCGAAATCCGAAATTTAAAACCATGAGACACATTCACTCACTCGTAATATCTGTCAGTTTAATTATATACTTATCATTTAGTATCTAAAAAGACTAATACTTAGGTATTCCAAGCAAAGAGAGATAAGAAATTGTGGCACCAAGGGTGACGCATGGGACAGTTCGCTAGTTGTAGTTTCACTTTTAGGGTCTGTTTGGTTGGAGGGGAATGGAGGGAAGGGGAGGGGAGGGAAGGGGTTTTTTAATAGTTTTCTTGTTTGGTTCAATTTTTAGGAGGGGAGGGGAGGGAAATGGGGGGGTGCAACACCCCTCCTGAGCCAATTTTGGCTCCCCTCCAAAAGTGGGGGGATTTGGAGGGGAGAGAAAATAGGGCTAATTTTTTAAAGTGTTTAGACTAAAATGCCCTTTAAAATGTTTTCTTGTTAACCATCTTGTTTTTTAATGCTGTTGGCTCCAAAATGGAGACTGCTCAGAACTCTGATATACCCGTAAGTGGTTCTCCAGAAGATAAAATCATAAGCGATGATGTTGTTTTGTCTAAATCACCTATGTTCCAAAATGGCGTGCTGCGGACAAATTGCATAGACTGCTTGGATCGCACAAATGTTGCCCAATATGCCTATGGTTTAGCTGCTCTTGGCCATCAGCTTCATGCCTTAGGTTTAATAGATATCCCTAAAATTGATCTTGATACCCCATTGGCTAATGAGCTGATGTTCCTTTATGAAAGAATGGGTGACACTCTTGCTTTTCAATACAGTGGTTCTGCTGCTCATAACAAGGTATATATTTTTCCCCTGACTGCATATATACATGACAATACATCTCATGGATATGTCTTTCTTGTATCGTTCTGCAAGCTTTGATGAAAAGCATGTAGGGATTATCTATTTTTGCACTAGAATGATGAAAACGGAAAACCATTTCCTTTTGGTGGAAAGACTTGGATGATGATGGACATTATTGGATGAGCATATTTTTCTTCATGACTTAATTTCACTGGAGTAAATTGACTCGGTAACAATATTCATCTGTACATGAAAGTGAACTACTTTAATGTGATATATATTTCTTAATGTTTTAATTTCCCTTAATGTGAACTACTTTAAGGAGACCTTCTTATCTAATGAATGTGATAAGAAGGTGGAGTTGTGAAGCCTGATAAGTTAAAGAATGAAGACCTTGTGAAGGTCAACTGGGATTGTAGGCAAGTGTGATCGCTGATTCAATGTAATCAGTAGGTGATCATCTAACTCTTATATGCAAAAGGGTATAAAAGTAATTTTATTATAAAATCCATTCCCTCCCCTTGTGAACCAAACAGAGTTTTCATTAAATCCCTCCCCTCCCTTTCCCTCCCCTCCCCTCCCCTCCATTAAAATCCCTCCCCTCCCCTCCCCTCCTTTGAACCAAACAGACCCTTATGTTTGTGGAACCCATCAATTTTTTTTGTGTTTTTAACGCGCGCACCCTAGCCAAATTTGAATATTGTGCAATCACCCCCCCCCAACACACACAATTATGTATTTGTCTAAACATCCCAAACAATGGGGGCCCACCCACCAATAAATAGTCATTTCGTTCACTTTATCAAATTTAACTGCATTTACAGTTTAATCATGGATGGCGTTTGACCTAAATATCCTCCCCATTTAACTTATCATTTCCTTCATCCAATCTCCTCACCCCCCCCCCACCTATATATATATAGAGAGGGAGAGAGAGAGAAATGTTCCGTTGTGCACTAGGCCTCCGTGTGCACTCGGCCTTCCCGCCTTCGTATCGACGATCCGAACCGTTCACATTGATCTAAATATGTAAAATCAAATTATTTGAAATTTATTTGTCCATCCATTGAAGTGTTACAAAATTGTATGGCTGAAAATCGTTGTTTTTTTATAGTCACATGATGGATGGGCAAATAAATTTCAAATGATTTGATTTTACATATTTAGACTAATTTATATGTGTAGATCAATGTGAACGGTTCGGATCGTTGATACGAAGGCGGGAAGGCCGAGTGCACACGGAAGCCTGGTGCACAACGAAACATTACTCTCTCTCTCTCTCCCCCCCCTCTCTCTCTCTCTATATATATACTAGGTTTGCCCGTTGACACATGCCTACGGCACATCTTCGAAACGGTGCACCTTGTTTGATCATATAAAATAGTTTTGGAGGTCCAGCAAATTAATTGAAGTAGCAAACATATTATATGAGAAACTTTTGGGGATCCAGCAAAAAAAAATATTATATGAATTTTTTGATTTTTTTTTTGAATTATTTTTTAAGTTTTTAATTTTTTTAATTTTTTAGGTTTTTAATTTTTAATTTTTTAAAAATTTAAAACAATTTTATTTTCTTAATTTTGTGAATAGAATAGAGGGAGGGAAAGAGAGGGAGAGGAAATATAATAATTAAATGAATGTAGGAGTTGTTTTGGGTAGGGGATTTGAATTTGAGTTTTGGGGGGAAAATTTTGGGAGGGAAAAATATGTTTTGTGAGATTAGATCTGGGCCTTTAACTTTTGGGGGATTGAAGGAGAACCACTTGATAGCTTTCTTTGTGTTTTATTATATAGATATATATTTCTTAGCCCATTGCTAACAAAGATTAGCATTTCTAAAGTTCCGAGTATTATTGACAACATGGAGGGTACATTTTTTAATCGATTTTTTAATTCATGAAGGGTTTTATTCATTAAAGCATGATTTGCACTCAAATTTTTAATACGAATTTTTTGTTTCTTCCTTCTTGTGTTTTGAATTGTAATAAGGTGATAAAAATAATGAGGGTTATTGATGTATGATTGTGTAAATGGAGGTTTATTTGCTTATGGAGAGAGAGAACTGGACTGGTTAAAAGAGTAAAGGAAATGGAGAGATTAAATAAAATAATAGAGATGGAGCACCAAAGTGAGATGTGGGAGGAATGAAAAAGAAGCGGATGGTGATGGCTTAGTAATTAATCATTTTAGGGTTCTACATATGGAGATGGGATAAAAGAGAAAATAGCGACTCGGATGAGAAATAGAAAGGGGGTATTTTCAATACGCAACTTCATCATGTGGATTTTTTTTCTCTTTGAACAAAAAAGACTACTCGATACATACTTTTCAACAAATTCCGCAAAAACATTTTAGAAACAAGCTTTTAAATTCCCACAGATTTTTCAGGTTAAAATAGTCCAAAGAGAGGGGAATTGCAAGAAAGGTTCAGTGAAGTTCTTTATTGAGGGAGGGAATCTTGAAAGAGTGAAATGAATCCAAACACGTCTTACTAGAAAGTTTTGCAGGATTTGAAAGTAAGATTGGAATTGCCAATTTTCATGAAGTGGATAGCCTTGACTGTCAAGTAGGTAAAGGGCCACACAAAGTAAGAGGCATAGAGTTGCAATGCTCGTGCGGGATAAATAGGGAAAGGATGATGATAAGATAGCTGGTGGCCTCACAACACTCGATAAAGAACGATTTTCTAGAGAATAAGAAAACAAATTTTGTTTTAGTCTACCCCCTTTAACAATTTTATTCTTTAACAAATTTATTCTCAACCTTTCTATTAGTCTCCTAGAATAGTATAAAGGTTCATGCGATATTCAACTTACGGCATGTGTTGGCCATATATACCACAATCTAAATAAATTTTGAATGGTATTTTTCTAATTTGCTAGAAAATAAGAAAATGAACAAAATCCTAGAAGATTAAACTTAATATATTTAATAAAAGATAATTTAAGAATAAAAGGCTCTTCCTTAAAATGTTTTCTTTGTGTAGATATCAAGTTCTAGATATATTGAAGGACGCTCATAATTTAGTCTTGATGTTTAGTCACCAAATACCAATCAAAATCAATTCCTATGGTATGGATAGATAGCATGTTTAAAGATCATAGATAGAAAGAGCTTCTTGAGTTATGTTTTTATTATCGGGGTAAAGAAGAGAATTCTTTGTAGTGCACTACAAAATAAAGAATGTAGCATTTGTCTTGAAATATTGGAGAATATATTCTAATTGACTTATTTAGAGTTGACAGCAAAAAAGTGAACATATGTTTACTACATTGGTGGCATATAACAGGGAAATGAATCACATCAATTTATTGTCCAACTTAAAGATTACCCCCAACAACAATGCAGCAATTGCTAGCTCTTTCCTATAGCATCATTCTCCCTAGAGCGAGAAAGTTAATTCACAACATCTACCACTAGTGATCCAATATGCAAATCACTACATACAACCTCCAAAAGATTGCTTGATCCTTTTTTTTAAAACAAAAGCTAATTGGTTTCTAGATTAGTGATAGCAATGATATTGTGGTTGTTGAATGCATCCACGGCATGTCCGAATCATACTTCTCATGTTTCTTTCACGACATTTTCCTCCTTCAATCTTGACGCAAAATCCATTTTACAAGAAGATAAGAAGAAAGATGTGGGACCAAAAACTTGACAAAGCATGAAACAAACCTAACCCATCAAGAGCTCCATAATATCACAATTGGACAAGTTTTAGGATTTTCCTTGTTTTGTTATTTGCATCTTATTAAAAAGATATATTGACAACCCAAAAAAAATCAAGAGAGGTAAGTTCAACAAATCATGGTCTATTTCCTATCTTAATATTTCCTTTTGTTTAATAATTAAGAATAATTATTAAATGGTGTTGGGATGAGCACTAAAGGAGATTGGACGACCCAAAAACGATGATCATTGAATCTAAAGAACTGTATTTTAATGGAGGGTGTGAATCTAGTTTCTCGCTCAAATTCATACTTGTGGGGTCAGTTGGCTTGTGGTTCTGAGGTCACAAGTTATCCCATCTTGGTATCTTCCCTACATTTACTTGACCTACATCACCTACTTTCATGTTCATATCTTTTGGTTAAGACTCAAGTAAGGCAACAAAGCTACTTCTCCCACATCACCTAATTTCATCTTGATTTCTTGTAGTTGACAATTAAATTACTCAATAAACCTAGTCCAGTCCGATTCAAGAGTGCTTATGAAATAAGAGAAACGAGGGGAACTTTTAATGCGGGAGATGTGAGAGAGAGAGAGTCATTATAATATGCAAACATAGAAGAAGCATATCTTAAAGATGACAAACAAGACAGGTGCTAAAGAAAAGGGTAAGCACTACGATTGAACAAAATAAAATGGATCAAAGCGATGAAAAAAGAAAAGATGTAGAGATTGTTGGGAGAATATGGTTATGCAACCAACAATTTTTTTAAAAACAAAAGCCTTACCATTGTTTTGCTCGATTATGCATCAAATATACACATATTACTCTAAAATATAGCTCGCCAGCACAATAAATTCACCTCAATAATTTACAATGGCAACAAAGGTATTTTCTTAAGTCATATGTAAGTGCGAGCTTCTAAATGCATAATTATAATACACCACACAGTCTAATAGCATCAGTTAATGGAAGTATAAAACCATAGAGCACATAAATGGACCTTCGACAGATTTAGGGGAAAAAAGTTAATAATTACTTTTATCTCAAAGATCATTCAAAAATCGAAGTCTAGAAAACATTGGTTAATACAAATGCCATGAGTGAAGCGATAATTAGTACTTTCTTCATCAGGTTGCGTAATTGAATAATATTTATTTCTTCAAATACCTTATAGGAATTGGAGCATTTTGACAATTGATTAAATTATTCAAGGGGGTGACTTCTGGAAGGATAGACTAAAATCAAGAATACTGAGAAGGATTTGATAATCTAGCAAAGGCAAGAAGATGACCTTAACACTACGGTGTATATATATATATATATATATATATATATATATATATATATATATATATATATATATATATATATATATATAAGCAATGCTCCATTGCAAACCACCGAAGCAGTTATTCGGAACAACGGCTTCGTTTATTTTGAACCTAAGTCGTTGTTCCGAACAATGGCTTAGGTTATATTCGGAACAATGGCTTATGTATACAACCCTAAGCCGTTGTGTTTTTCTAATTTCTTTTCTAGCAGAGTGTGAGAGATTACTCTTTGACTTACCAAAGACGAAGGAGGAATTAGTAGCGGGTTATCAAACAGAATATTCGGGTATCAAATACGCTTTATTTCACCTTGCTTCTTACCTCAATTTATTAGTTTCTTCATTATTTATAACGGTTCTTTACTTAGATGGGTGGAATTTTTCTATTCCATACATATCCATTCCTAGTGAGTTTTATGGACCCACCGGACCAGAAGCTTCTCAAGCTCAAGCATTTACTTTTCTAGTTAGGGACCAACGTCTTGGGGCCAACGTGGGATCTGCCTAAGGACATACTGGGTTAGATAAATATCTAATGTGTTCCCCCACTGGAGAGGTTATTTTTGGAGGAGAAACTATGTGTTTTTGCGACTTTAGAACATATATTAACTCACCTCTCTTTTTCAATCATTTCAATTGTGATTATGATTCATTTGATGACCCTATTAGTAGTCCACGAAATCACAGGGTTACAAGATTCTTCGGAAAAGGGAATGATAGCAGCTTTTTTCTCTATAACAGGATTATTAATTACTCGTTGGATTTCTTCGAGACACTTTCCATTAAGTAATTTATATGAATCCTTAATCTTCCTCTCGTGGAGTTTTTCCATTATTCATATGGTTCCAAAGATACGGAATCATAAAAATGATTTAAGTACCATAACCGCCCCAAGTGCCATTTTTACCCAAGGTTTCGCCACATCGGGTCTTTCAAGTGAAATGCACCAATCAGCAATATTAGTACATGCTCTACAATCTCAGTGGTTAATGATGCACATAAGTATGATGCTATTGACGGCTTTAGTAGTTTGCATACCCGTTTGCACGGGACCCGTTTACAATGGAACATTGCTCTCTCTCTCTCTCTCTCTCTCTCTCTCTCTCTTTCTCTCTCTCTCTCTATATATATATATATATATACACACACAGCTGATTCAAGGTAAAGGCACCCGTTGTTGTTGTTGTTTCCGTTGATGCAAAATTTATGGAAGGATGCACAACTTGTATTAGTTTGTGTACTTTAATGTCTGTTACATTGAACTTCGTAGTAACCGATAATACAGAGAATTACCATTTAACATTAGAAGATGTCATAATATGTTCATACATATGAACAACCAAAAGGAACATAAAAGGTATGGCGTTAAGCACACAAAATATATTTGACTTCCAAATACAAAAAGATAAGAGCAGTAAATAATGAAATTTGTTCAATATATTATACAGCAGATAACATTGATTGAGATGTAAGAAAAATAGCATCCAAAAGAAAACTCACCTCTGAAGATTTTTCTTGAGGTTCAACGGATGATCTTGATGCCTAATACACCCAGCAGCTTCCTTAGGAATAGGACAAGAAACATTACCAATCATGAAACAAAAATATCAGCAACTCACATTGACAAATTCTCCAGTATTCCCATTATCCATAGAAGCCCTTGGCGAGGATCCCTCATCAGATCCCTCAGGAACAGGAGAGGGAGGTTGAGGCGGTGGCACATAAAGAACTCGCAGTTTTACCTCATCCACTGTGTTTCCTGAATCTTTGGTAAACTGAAAGGTAACTTTACATGCATTACGTCTTACGATTCAAGGTAAATTCACAGCCTACTTATCAAAGTAAACCCAATTTCATGCATTGACGTGGATTTTTAGCTTAACCTTTCAGTTAAATTAAGAATATAATAGTTTCTTTCAAATAAAAGTTCGTGGCATCCAAGGACCAAGGGTTCATACCCTTATAATCAGTTGTAACATTTAGGATTTTTCCATACATATCGAATTGAAAGGGTTCAATATCGAATCTAAAAGAAAACGTCTCACCAAGTTATTCTTGGTTCAAGTGTGTTCAAGTGATTTCAACCAAAGCAGACTAATGTAGACATGACAATTCCCAAAAAGATAAAGATAACTATTCGGGTTACTATAATATTAATTAAAATTAAATTCAAAAGAAAAGAGGGAATTCCCCGCCCTCAATCATATTAAATATAATTGGAAAGGATAATTCATGTCAAATAAAATGAAAATTGTGAACCAATAGCAAGAAAATTGCATCAGCAACTTTATTATATAACTTTCTATAAAACCTAATCTAGCCATCAAATAAAAATTTTTAGGAAAAATTTTTGAAAAAAAAATTAATAATTTGACACTATTAAGAGAATCTAGTTCATATAAAAAAATAAGTGTCAAGAAAACCAATCCAAAACAATTAATATTGTCGACAGAAATGACAAGCACTGACTAAATCTATATTGATCTGATATTGTGAACTCCACATCAAACTCTTAGGGAGCATTTGGAACCTAACATTCCTTCCAAAACAATACATGTTGTTTAACTAAACCAAGTAATCCACAAGGGAACATATTAACCACATACCAAAAGCACTCTAAATAAATATCTGTTTCTAAAATAAGCCAATATCACGAATCAAAATGAAATTTGAATTCAAGAGGTTGCCTAACAACAGGAATTAAGTCGGATACCAAAAACATACCTAACAACTGACATTAATTATTGTAAACTAAACAGAACCGACTTTTATACAGCATTCTTAAGATTTGAAAAATAAATAATCAGTTGCTGTCTATTTAAAAAGCATATAAAGCAATCCAAACAAACTAGAAAAACAATTACATGCGCCAAAATCGACATCCTCTAAGCTCAGAGCAACCCATATTCAACCCCTACCTCCACATCAAACCAACTAAAACCATCCCACATCCTAACAAAATTACGCACAATCCCACCAAACAAAAAAAAAAGAAAAATTACCATTTCAGGTGTAACATCCTTCACAGCAACCCCCTCAGTAATGATCACACTCTGAACAAGAAACTTATCCTTGCACACCATATCGGACGGCGCCTCCCGCTGGGCTTGCATCGTAACTATTTTTCCTCAAAAGGAGACAAATTTATCATGAAATTGCAAAAAAGGAAACATTTTCCCCACAATTTCTCATCTATTTCAAACTGCCTTAAAATCCGAAACACGTGCACTGCACGTACAAGTAAAAAAAATTGAAATTTACCAATGACATCGCATGTCGATCGAGGCGAGATGATTCCAGTGTTCGGCCGCACGCAGTACTTTTTCGGGCTGGTCGTCTTGACCTAAACCAAACCAAACCAAACCAAAATCAAATTTTGATCAGACTAATGATTCTAGGGTTTCAAAATCAACCCCAATTCAAAAAATTGTACCTTGAAAGCGACGTGATCGTCGGTTTTGTTGGCGAGGTGGATCGAACATGAGATCTGCTTCTTCAACTCAACTGCTCAAAATTGGAGGAAACTCATCAAATTGGTTGAGAATTGAGAAATTGAGAAAAGGAAACCCTACACTTGATAGATTACATGGGAATTTGAGCTCGACCGGGTCGATTTCGAGGAGATCGGCGGTGCTCATGTCGAGATCGAAGATTCGATCGATGAATTTTGAGGGAGAGGGCAGAGGAGGAAGAACGGGAGAAATGAGCGAGTAATCGCGGCGCGGGGGGGGATTGGATGGGAATTTTTTTCCAAAACGACCCTTTTTTCTAAAGTTTTTCCCAAACCGCCCTACTTTTTTTTTTATTTTCCAAAGCGCCCCACTCGGTCTTTCAAAGACCGAGTCTTGCACTTTGATTTATCAAAGTGCAAGACTCGGTCTTTGAAAGACCGATCTTGTTTGGACTTTGGCATTTTTAATAACGCAGATCTCCTTTCTTCTTCTTCTCTCTCTACTTTAACCAATTCTATTTCTCTAACCCATCTTCATAAATCTAGGGCAACCTCCTACCCACAAAATCTCATCTTAATCTAAATATATTTACCAATTTCTTCCTAACCATCTAGGCATCTCCACTATAAAAACCCTAAACCCATCTTTTGAAAGATCCCTATTTTGAATTTTTGCTAAATTTGAAGAGGATAGCAACTTCAACTCTTTTACCCAAATATCTACGGCTCAATCATTGACGCTTGTGAAGGTATGATGAATATTGGCCTTTAATTTTCTATCTTTTTTTATAGATTTTGTTTGTGGTTAGATAATAACTCGCATATTCGTATAAATATACGTAGGTATGGATCTTGAGATTCCTATTTGGTTATACTTTGGTGGTGAAATAATTCGTGATCCAAAGATTGGTAGTTGCTATAGTGTGTTGGATCCGGAAATAGTTTGGGTACCTCGTACCATTACACTTGCAGAAGTAGTTGAGAAAATTTATGAAGTTACTAATTGGGATAGGAATCAATGGAAGGTGAAAATTTTAGCTCGATACACAGCAGGTAGAGGAGATGGTCAGTATTTTATGACAGTGCCCGTACCTACTGATAATGCGCTGAAGTCATTGATTGCTAGGACATTTGATCCTAATTGTGCTTGGTCTGCATTAGAGTTATATATTCAGCAAATTCAAATTTTGAATGCTCAGGCAGATGATATTCCCAGTTCAAGCTTCATAAGGGTAGTACCTACACAGCAGATGAGGTCTAACCCCGCTCAACCATCACAACCAAATCCACTGTCCTCACAAGAAAACACCTCCAGAAATACAAGAAACGCTGATTCTACAGATGTTGAGTTGCCACCCCAACCTAGTCCGGTTCCCGACTATATTCCAAATGACAGTGTATTTGAGCTCTTTCAAAATGCAGTGGTTAACAACAGCTTATTAGATGATGATGAAGAAGAGGAAGAAACAGACGATGATGAAAGTGTAGAAAATGATGATGGAGAAGAAGATGATGATGTAGCAAATGTAAATCCTACGAACAACAGTTCTAACGAAGTGAGAGCTACTGATAGCTATGCTAATGTTAACGCTCATGTTACGGAGGAGATGGCTCAAGCTGCTAGAGTCCCCCCATTTCCACAAGAGTCTTCTGGTTCATCCAATGTAGACGATTTTTACGTTGGACAGGAGTTTATAAGCAAAGAGTCCATTCAGCAAGCTGTGAAGGTGTATTCTATCAAGAAACATCGTGAATTTGTCACATTGAAAACAACACTGTCACTGTACACTGTTAAATGCAAAATGGCATCTAGAAAACGTACAATTGAGGAGATCATACAAGGTCCCCCAGGAGTAAGTGATGGTGGATGCCCTTGGAGATTACGAGCTATTGTTCCAAAAGGCGGAAGAAATTTTGTGGTGAAGAAGATAGTTGGGCCTCATACTTGTACGAATCCCACGTTGAATCAAGACCACTGTAAAATAGATGCTAACCTTGTTAGTAATTTGATTGTGGGTGTGG
Source organism: Hemerocallis citrina (assembly GCA_017893485.1). Taxonomy (NCBI): domain Eukaryota; kingdom Viridiplantae; phylum Streptophyta; class Magnoliopsida; order Asparagales; family Asphodelaceae; genus Hemerocallis; species Hemerocallis citrina. The sequence continues at coordinate 124,933,429 of CM030363.1, read as the reverse complement.
TGAAGAAGGATATTGCTTTATCACCGGGGGCAATTATTGAGATTGTGAAAATATAATATAATTATCAGATTTCATATAAAAAAAACTTGGAAAGCAAAACAAAAGGCAATTGAGAGGTTGTACGATACCTTCGAAGAAGCATACACGAAGCTGCCTTTTCTACTAACAGAAATTCAAGCAGCAAATCCCGGAACCGTTGTCCACTGGGATAAATATGAGTCTAGCCCCAGCGAGGAAACATTCAAGGGAGTATTTTGGGCATTTGGTCCTTCGATTGAAGGTTTCAAGTCTTGCAGACCGGTTATTAGTGTAGATGGAACTCACTTGTACGGTAAGTACAAGGGTTGTTTGCTAATTGCTGTTTCCCCAGATGCGAATGGTTGCTTATTTCCATTTGCATTTGCATTGGTTGATGGAGAGAGTATAAATACGTGGACATAGTTTATGACTTGCATCCGGTATTATGTCACCGATCGCACTGAGTTGTGTGTTATCTCGGATCGTCATGCTGGTATATTGTCTGCTATGGATTTGCAAAACGGAGCTTGGAACGAACCGAATGGATTTCATCGATATTGTATGCGTCATTTTGCCACAAATTTTTTTAGTAAATTTGGTAGCAAGGCATTGCGGAAAAAGGCCAAAATTATAGCTTGTCAAAACCAACCCAAAAGTTCATGGCCAAACTCGCTGAACTTGAAACCGTCAATGTCGAGGCGGCTAATTGGTTGAAAGAGAAGCCGGTTGAGAAATGGGCACTTTATGCAGATGAAGGTCGACGATATGGAATGATGACTACGAACCTGTCAGAATGCTTCAATTCAGTATTGAAAGGAGTCCGTAGTTTACCAGTAACTGCGATTGTTGAGACGATCTTTTTACGTCTCAACTCTTACTTTACTACTCGTCGATGGGAAGCTAGTAAGCTTTTATGTGAAGGGAAGATTTTTGCTAAAAGTGTACATGATTTGATTGATAGTCGCCGTGAAAGAGCAAATCAACATGAGGTTACAATGTTTCATCATCAGCCTGGAGTTTTTACCGTGAAAACGGGTATACGCATGGTTAATGGAGAACGGAAGGGTGGGAACTTACACACCGTGAACTTGGGTACGAAAACATGCACATGTATGAAGTTTCATCTATATCATATTCCCTGTTCTCATGTATTAGCAGCCTGTGCATATTGTGCAATCGATCACAAGCCTAATGTTGATAAATTTTATCTTGTCACGTCATTAGCACAAACATGGGCTCCTGTGTTTAGTCCTGTTCTAGATCAAGCATATTGGCCTACTATCGACGGTCCACGACTCGTACCGGATGCTAGTTTGCGACGTTCACGGAAAGGCCGGCCTAAATCTACGAGAATACGCAACGATATGGATGTGAGAGATAGTTCTAGCAGGGGTACAAGAATCAAATGTTCAAGTTGCGGGTTGGAAGGACACAACAAGCGTCGATGTACTAACAGAGCATCTCAAAATAATTAAAATTTGATTATGTGCTTTCTAGTGTGTTTGTAATATTTATATCAAACTAAGCACTTAGTTTGGATGTGTTTAATTGTCGAAAATGTATGATGTTATGTTGATGTTATGAGTTAGTATAATTTTGTAATATTTTGAATTTGTTAGGTGTTGTAATATTTTTAGTTAGTTTGATTTTGTAATTTTTTTTAATGTTCTTAATGTTGGGCATATGTTTAGATTGTGGTTGTGAAGATGTTTTTAATGTTCTTAATGTTCTTATTGTGGAGATGTTAATAAGATTGTTGATGTGGTTGTGGAGATGTGGAGATGTGGTTGTGGAGTTGTGGAGATGCGGCGATGTGGTTGTGGAGTTGCGGAGATGTGGAGATGCGGCGATGTGGTTGTGGAGTTGTGATGATGTTAAAGAAATTGTATGTGGCTGTAGTTAAGCCTAGACTCACCTGTAAGCAAAAAATCAATCAGCATCAAGACTCGGTCTTTCAAAGACCGATGTCATTTTAACTAGACTCGGTCTTGTTGCTGATTGCAAAATTTGGCTATCAGACTTAAGACTCGGTCTTTCAAAGACCGAGTCTAGTTATATTGAGCTCGGTCTTTGAAAGACCGAGTCTTGAGTTCAATCTCTTCCAGAGACCAAGCGACTCTCTGGAAATGATTGAACATCACAGTCGGTCTTTCAAAGACCGAGCTAAATATAACTAGACTCGGTCTTTGAAAGACCGAGTCTTCAATCTGTGAATTTTTTTTCATTTTGAGTGAAGACTCGGTTTTTCAAAGACCGGGTCTAGTTATATTTAGCTCGGTCTTTGAAAGACCGACTGTGATTCAATTATTTCCAGAGAGTTGCTTGGTCTCTGGAAGAGATTGAACTCAAGACGCGGTCTTTCAAAGACCGAGCTCAATATAACTAGACTCGGTCTTTGAAAGACCGAGTCTTAAGTCTGATAGCCAAATTTTGCAATCAGCAAAGGCCGAGTCTAGTTAAAATGACATCGGTCTTTGAAAGACCGAGTCTTGATGCTGATTGATTTTTTGCTACAGCCAGATATAACATCTTTCAAATCATCTCTCTTTACAAATATACTCTTCTTCAACCACATCAACTTCTCAATTTTGCATTCTATAACTTCCACAACCACATCAACTTCCACAACCACATCATCTTCACTGTAACGCCCCGCCCCAATACTCAGACGAATTTAATATTTTTATAAGACAAATTAGATACTATGTAGTACAACTGCCCACCACAGGCTGCCTCTCAAAAGGTGGTTAACCGAATTGGTGACTCTTGATCATTGGCTAATTATATTTATACTCAAATTAGTTTTTGTATACTTCCCATGTGGGACTAAATTTCTCAAATCCTTCTCAATTTTCTCAAATCCCGCGCAGACCAGTCGACTGCTCAAACCACCAGTCGACTGTTCGCTCAAGATCTGGGGTATTACATACACCCCCCCTTAGAAATCAACGTCCTCGCTGAGTACAGGGCACACATCTAGTGTAGGACCGCCCTTTCTAGCCGATGTAGTATAGTCCTCGATCCCGGAGATAAATCACTCTCAACACCGCAGATCCTTCCTGATCCCGGAGATAAGTGACTCTCAACACCGCAGATCAGGCCCTTTCTACACCCGATGTCGAAAGTCAGCTCTGATACCATTTGTAACGCCCCGCCCCAATACTCAGACGAATTTAATATTTTTATAAGACAAATTAGATACTATGTAGTACAACTGCCCACCACAGGCTGCCTCTCAAAAGGTGGTTAACCGAATTGGTAACTCTTGATCATTGGCTAATTATATTTATACTCAAATTAGTTTTTGTATACTTCCCACGTGGGACTAAATTTCTCAAATCCTTCTCAATTTTCTCAAATCCCGCGCAGACCAGTCGACTGCTCAAACCACTAGTCAACTGTTCGCTCAAGATCTGGGGTATTACATTCACAACCTACAGCACAACACAAATTTGAACTCAACCAAAAGCACAACACATATTTGAACTCAACCAAAAGCACAACACATATTTGAACTCAAACTTTTCATCTTCAGTAACTCAAACTTTTCAAACTTTTCATCTTCAGTAACCAAAAGCACAACACAAATTTCATCTTCAGTAACTCAAACTTTTCCACAACACAAATTTGAACAACCAAACCAATTTTGCATTCTTCCACAACCACAACCACATCTTCTTCACAACCACATCTCAACCACATCAACAATGTTGTTAATATCATCTTCACAACCACATCAACAATATTAATTACTTCTTCACAAACTCAAGAACATTTTATAAAAAAAAACTACAAAATCAAAATAACTAAAAATATTACAACACCTAGCAAATTCAAAAAATATTACAACAAACTAACATCTACATAACATCAAAAGTCAAGGGTTAGGTGTGTAGAAGTTGGTGGTTCTTCGTTGTCGTCTACTACGTTGTGGAGTTGCCTGTGTTAGTGCGGACAACGGGATGTCCTCCTCTTCTTAAATCTCACCCCCAATCTCAGGCCCTGCTTGTTCTTCGTGTTCTGAATTGCTTTAAGGTTGAGGTGGGGGCCTTTGAACAACTCTCTTTCGTCGAATACCAGTACGGCCGCTCGTTCGATGTGTGGGGTCCATAGTATTGCATCTAATGTTGCACCCTCCCCTACAAGATCAGCTTGTGCACGGCAACATGATAACATCTCCCGTAAGGTATCCTTCCCCTGATCGGCGATGTTGCTATTCAACATAGTTGCACACTTCTTTGCAAGGGACCAAGTCTGGACCAACTGAGAAACATGAAAAGTTGAATGATTAGGTTGCTTAGAAATACACATACATATATGAAAACAAATTTATATATAAACTCTAACAATTTAAAACGAAACTTAAAAAACTTACAAAATTCCGAACAGTGGATCCCTTTGGTTGGTACATCGGCAACTTAACGGAATGTTGATCTGCTGGTTCGGTCCCTGGTCGACGGATCGGGACTGCAACTCCAGCAGGAGTCTGCAACGTTGGAGAAATGAAACGTCTAGTGACTCTCTCGTACCAAGCCATGTATATCCCATGCACCGAGAGGTCAAACGGTGGAATGTCACCGATGACTTCTTGGAAACGGTGAACATTCCATCTCTGAACGTATTCGAAGAAGCAAGCGGCCCAATTGTGACCGGGGGTACGGCCCATTCCTGTGATGTTGTGCATCTCGGCATTGAATGGTGCGGCAACTGGAATCCCTTGGTGAAGACCAAACTGGCGTAACACTCTATCGGGGTAGTAAAACTCGACAACCCCAAAGTTGATTAACGGTGCTTTCGTGAGCCACAAATCACGCCTGTACGTGCAAATAGGCGGCAGTCGAATCAGTCGCTCCTCCGTGTAAGGGGACCACACTACACAGTCAGCGGCCAACCTATCGAGCTCATCGCGGTAGTATGTCAAGCACCTGTTGGGGTTGGCTGTCCATGTCAGTTTGCCTGTCCAGTACACACTGATAGGAGGTAGCATGTCAATATCATCGGGAAGAACTCTCCAATGTTGAGATTGGATCCGTACTACGGGCCGACCTACGTGAATCCGCTCCCAACTCCATATCTGCAGTAAAATCAGAGGCTCATTCATCTGGTTCGAACCTATACTGCACAAACACAGACTCCAATACAGTGACGAGAGTACTGCACTGTCCCAACTGTAACGGCTGACCCTACCTAGATCGGAGATTAAGGGTAAGAACATCAATGAGATGCTATTTCTGGTCGAATTTGGAAACAAGACGGTGCCGAATAGCGTGAGAATGTACGCCCTACAATAGCACTCCACCTCCGCTGCAGTTGTAGCGCCCCGAATTTCTAATAAAATAACTTAGAAAATACGTGGCACAATCACAGCGATCCACTTCAATATAATATTAAACACAACCAACACCACTAAAATTTTCAACTTTTATTACAACCAACTTTTACAAATCACAGCGGAATTTAAAGCATCTCAACGACAAATTTTCTTTTGATTTACAACACAAAAACTATCTCAAATCTATTTTTACAATTTTACACAAAACTCTTATGAATCAATTTATTTCAAAAACCAACTCAAGCATCCAATCTCCAACTCTAAGTAACAACCTGCATCACATGAGGCTAGAGATGATCCCTAACCCCCAAACTGAAGGGGTCAGCCCTAAATGGTGTGAGTGACATAAAACAACAATCAACATAAATAATCATTAAGCAAGAATTCATAAGTAATATATAGTGAACCAGGATTCATAAAATATGAGACAGCAAGAAATGTAACAACAAGTGATACTAAATCAAGTGTCAAGTGTAGAAAACCGGAAAACCACATGCACAAAACTAAGTCAAGAAAACACAGATTCTATATGCAGACTCTCTAATACGTACTTGTCGAAGTCTATGCATCCCATTCTACATAGGTTCGGTGCAAGCCCTTAACGTCTCCACTTCATAGGGTTCAATCCCCGCTATGCAACTAATCCTAACACGATGACTACTACGAGATAAAGGCAAACTGTGAGAATTAGCCCATGCTTGATAATTCCGGAGATAGATCTCACATCTCAAGCATTTTACCTGGATAATTTCGGAGATCATCCCACATCTAAACATTGACACATCATCACATGAATACCACATGTGCGTCGCCTCGACTTTGATAATTCCGGAGACCAATCCCACATCGCAAGCAAACCACTTGGATAATTCCGGAGATATATCTCACATCGCAGGTAATTTACCTGGATAATTTCGGAGATAAATCCCACATCTCAAGGAAGTTACTTGGATAATTCCGGAGATTAAATCCCACATCTAAAGCCATACTGAGGTGCATAACTCATGTTCCCGTTCATCATATCACCACTAGTGCCTGTCCTTATTATTTGTGGGTTATTTAATTACTCAACGAATCTCCTAGAGTGGTGTACCCCACCGGCCTAAACTCAAAACTGAATAACTGAAATGCCTCAACGGGCCTCAACAAAATAACTCAACACCGGTATGCTAGGGTTACACACCTCTAGAGACTCAACTCAAATATCTCAACCAAAGTCCCACTAAAACAAAGTGGCTCAACTGAATGTCTTAAATCAAATACTTAACTGAATATCTTAGAATAGACTGAATTGTCTGAGAACCAAACACTCAAGGAACACTCAAGTTACAAAAGTCCATCAGTACCAGTCACTTATATTGTAGTAAGTCGACTGTCCAGAATGACAAACATCCAAAATTTAACAAAAATAAACTAAGTCATACCAGTCGACTTAAGAAGTTACAGGTCGACTGTCCAGAAGGACAAATATCCAAAATTTAACAAAAATAAACTAAGTCATACCAGTCGACTTAAGAAGTTATAGGTCGACTGTCCAGAAGGAGCTGAAATAATTGTACAAAATAAAGATCTCAGGACACCAGTCGGCTGCCTAAGAGTCTAGTCGACTGTCCAGACAAGAAACTGACATACTTTTACAAAAGAAGTTCTAAGTATACCAGTCGACTGACAAGGGTCTCAGTCGGCTGTACAGAACGGAATTTCAAAAGGCTAATGAAACATCAATGGGGTCGTACCAGTCGACTGACAAGGGTCTCAGTCGGCTGTCGACCTACAGTTTTCATAACTTAGGTCTGAATACAATAATCAAAACTGAGGTTTTCTAAGTATTCATTGTTTATAAGAATAGTTCGTATTCAGGCAAAATGACGAATCTCAAGGAATCTTCATTATGGGTATATTACTCAAAACATCAAATATGTCAAAACCCAAGTTCTCATGTTCTAAATCACTAATTCTTTTATTAGGGTTTCTCAAGACTAAATTCTTTCACAACTCTAAATCAAAATCTGATTTACAATATGTAAGATCCAGGTGTTCACCATCTGAACATAATCACGCTCAAATCTTAATAATACGGTTTTATAAACAAAGAACTACTAAACATTCTTAGATCTCACAACATGGTATAAACAACCATCATTATTCACATGAATCATACCACAACACAAGATCTATATTATTCACAACATCAAATCAAACAATATTGCCACTCGCATCCATAGATCAACAACAAGACAAATTTATATCATTCACAAAACAAAAACAAAACACACAATGTCACTCACATGAATCAAACAACAAAACAATTTTTATATCACTCACCTTGAATTGAGAAAAGTCCACGAAAAAGTCTCCCTTTTGCTAGATCCAAAAACTCCTTTCTCCACCAAAATAAATCTCAAAATTCTGGACATTGTAGCAATGATGGCTGGAAAAATTCTCTTAAATATCCGGGAGTGAATATTAGGGTTTTACCCACACTTTTGCAAAACAATCCTTTCCAAAAATACAATTTCACATACATAGGTATAGTCTTGGAAATCTAATCAAAATTCATTTAAATTAGGATTTAAAGGAAAATATACTTCTAAATCTCAACCAATGCTGATCCAAACGTCCATAAAATATATTTTGCACTTTAACCCTTATAAATGTCAAATTTGCAAAAAGGTCCTTCTTTTCTCAAAAATTGCAAATAGTTCCAATTAATTTCAGAAAAATCTGGAAAAATACTAAATAAATCCCAAATATTAAATAATGATTTTTCATTAAGAAAACTAAATTTTCAAACTTTTCAAAAAGTATCTGCGCGTGTTTTGCACCTGTAACAAGATAAATTTTTCTGAAAATATTTATTAAATTCACCAAAATCAATTTAAATTCATTTTCAAATATTTAAAATAATATTTGAAAATACGGGGTTCTACATCACTCCCTCCTTAGAAGAGTTCTGTCCTCAGAACTACTACTAATGAGTCCAAACAACATATCAACAAAGAAATCAACATCTCATAAATGGAGACATAATTCAAACAATTGCATATGACAACTCAATCAAAATGGAAGAAATACAGCTCAACTCAAAGTACTATCATTCAAAAGAATTACAATCACATAATAGAAACACACTCATACAAAAAGTTCCGGGAAATCATTCTGCATGCGATCCTCTAGCTCCCAAGTAGCCTCCTCGAACTGCTGATTCCTCCACAACACCTTGACCATAGGTATCACCTTGCTCCTGAGAACTTTCTCTCTACGGTCAACGATCTCAACAGGCCGTTCCTTGTAACTCAAGTTCACCTGTAGATCTTCAGGAATTTCTACCAACTGATGATTCTGATCTGGCACGTACTTCCTCAACAATGACACATGGAATACATCATGCACTTGTGCCAACTCCTCTGGAAGCTTCAATCTATATGCTGTCTTGCCAATCCGCTCCACGATCCTGTATGGCCCAATATACCTTGGCGCCAACTTGCCTCCCTTACCAAACCTGATCACTCCCTTTGTCGGAGAAACCTTAAGGAAAACTGCATCCCCAACCTCAAACTCCAAGTCTCTTCGTCGAGTATCAGCATAACTCTTCTGCCGACTCTGAGCCTCCACCAACCTCTTGCGAATCAGTTCAATCTGCTCCGATGTCTGCTGCACGATCTCAGGACCATACATCTGCCTCTCGCCAACCTCATACCAACAAACAGGTGTCCTGCACCTCCTCCCGTACAAAGCCTCATAGGGTGCCATCCCAATACTCGCATGGTAACTGTTGTTATAAGCAAACTCAACCAATGCCAAGTATCTCTCCCAACTACCACCGAAATCCATAACACAAGCCCTCAACATATCTTCCAGCACTCGATTCACCCTCTCCGTCTGACCATCTGTCTGTGGATGAAAAGCGGTACTGAAATCAGTTTTGGTGCCTAAAGCTGCTTGTAGGCTCTTCCAAAACCTTGAAGTAAACCTTGCATCTCTGTCGGATACAATCGACACAGGAACTCCATGAAGTCTCACAATTTCGCCAATGTACAACTCAGCCAATTTCTCCATCGGCCAAGTAATCTTCATGGCTAGAAAGTGAGCCGACTTAGTCAAACGGTCCACGACAACCCAAATCGAGTCATTGCCCTTCGAACTCCTCGGCAAACCTGTGATGAAATCCATACTGATATTCTCCCATTTCCACTCCGAAATGGGTAACGACTGTAACAAACCTCCAGGTCTCTGATTTTCTGCTTTGATCTGCTGACAAGTCAGACACCTTGCCACAAAATCTGCTACATCCCGCTTCATACCAGACCACCAAAAGTGCTGTTTGATGTCCCTGTACATCTTCGTGCCTCCTGGATGAACTGACAACAAGGTACTGTGTGCTTCTTGCAAGATACTCTCTCTCAAATCTGCATTATCTGGAACACACAACCTCTCACCCAACCAAAGAACTCCATCTTGGACACGAAACTCTGATAGTCTGCCCTCTGAAACCTGTTGCAACATCTTCTGAATCTCTGAGTCTGATATCTGACTTTCCACAATCCTCTCTCTTAAGGACGGCTGCAGCCTTAACTGAGCCAAAGATGCCCCTAAACCCTGCAGCACCACCTCGATACCTGCCTGATCAATCTCTGCTGCCAACTCTCTGCGAGTAGTGATCAAACTTGATAAACTACTCTTCCTACTAAGTCCATCAGCCACCACATTCGCTTTGCCCGGATGATACTTGATCTCGGGACGAATGTCTTCCAATACCTCCAACCATCTTCTCTGCCGAAGATTCAGATCCTTCTGTTGATAAATGTACTTCAGGCTCTTGTGGTCAGTGTACATGTTAACCTTCTCACCATAGACATAATGCCTCCACAGCTTCAAGGCATAAATGATAGCTGCTAGCTCCAAATCATGCGTCGGGTATTTCTCTCATGCGGACGCAATTGCCTCGAACCATAAGCAATAACCTTGCCTTCTTGCATGACACAACCCAAACCTCTGAGAGATGCATCACTGTAGATATCATAATTCTTCCCAGCTTGCGGCAAAGCTAAGATAGGTGCAGTAGTCAACCTTTCCTTTAACTCAAGGAAACTCTCCTCACACTTATCAGTCCATACAAATGTCACATTCTTCTGGGTCAAACCTGTCAAAGGAACTGCAATCTGAGAATAACCCTGGACAAACCTCCTGTAGTAACCAGCTAAACCCAAGAAACTTCTGACTTCCTTCACAGACGTTGGCCTGGGCCAATCCTTCACTGCTTCAACTTTCTGAGGATCAGTGGCTACTCCCTCCTTAGAAAGAATATGACCAAGGAAAGCTACCTCAGACTTCCAAAACTCACACTTCGACAATTTGGCATACAAGCTATGCTCCTGCAATTTCTTTAATATCGCTGTCAAGTGCGTAGAATGATCCTCCTCCGACTTCGAATACACCAAAATGTCGTCGATGAAAACCACACGAAGGAGTCAATAAATGGCCTCAAAACCCGATTCATCATATCCATGAAAACTGCTGGCGCATTCATCAACCCGAATGGCATTACCAAAAACTCATAGAGTCCATGACGAGTCCTGAAAGCTGTCTTACTCACATCTTCCTCCTTGACTCGAACCTGATGATACCCTGATCTCAAATAAATCTTCGAAAATACAGCTGCTCCTCGAAGCCTGTCAAACAAATCATTAATCTGCGGTAGTGGGTACTTGTTCTGAATAGTCACCCTATTCAACTCCCGATAGTCAATGCACATCCTCATTGACCCGTCCTTCTTCTTAACTAACAGCACTGGCGCTCCCCACGGAGAAGAACTCGGCCTGATAAGCCCTTTGCTCAACAGCTCCTCAATCTGCTTCTTCACTTCATCTTGCTCTACAGGTGCCATCCTGTAAGGAGCCTTGGAAATCGGCGCACTCCCCGGCTGAACATTGATGCAAAACTCCACATCTCTCTGCGGCGGTAATCCTGGGAAATCATCCAAGAACACCTGAGGAAAATCCCTGACAACCGGAATGCTCTTGACTTCATCTAAAATTGCCATCTTGGATATCATTGCAGCCACCTTTGGAATCTTCTTCTTCCCTTGGAAAGTCACTGCAGGTCCACCTGGTGCTTTCACCAACACCTCTTTCTGCTTGCATTCGATTGTGGCATCATATATTGCCATCCAATCAATGCCCACGATGACATCCACACCCAATACTTGCAGCTCGATCAAATCAATACCGAACAACCTCCCACCGATCTCGATATCACAGCCCTCGTAATATCGATCCGCAATCAACTCTTCACCTGACGGCGTTGCCACCGACAAAACCCTGCCTGGAAACAACTTAGGCTCCACACCTAAGATCTTTGCAAAACTTGGCGATACAAAAGTATGCGATGAACCAGTGTCAAATAAAACCTTTGTCTTTATTCCATTAATTAAAACAACTCCTGTTACAATAAGAATGATACTCAATCTTAAATTGTTCTCAAACAAAGGTTTTACTTATTACATTGATTTGAAAATAAAATCAGAATTCTTGCATACCCTGTATTACATCTTCCGAGTTACTCGCGTCCTCCTCGGTTAATGCAAATACTCGCCCTTGCTTCTGAAATTTGCTTCCACCTGAACCATCCTTCCTCAATTGTGGACAATGGGGCTTAGAATGTCCTGCTTGCCCACACTGGGAACAAATATGCTTCGCCAATTTCAGACACGCTGACCTGTAATGTCCTGCCTCCTTGCAGTAATAACAGGTCACTCCTTGAGTTGCAGGTGTCTTCTGCACCGGATCACTGAACTTGGCCTGCTTCGCGGAGAATCCCTTCCCACTCTGGCCTGATGCTGGCCTCTTGTTCCGGCTCCAAGTATCTTGCCTCTTCTGGAACTGGTCCATGTCCTCCTCAGTCATGGCTGCTCTCCTGACCAGCTTGTCGAATCTTCTGATGCCCAACGGGATCATCCTCGACCTCAAGCCCTGCTCAAACTTTTTGGCCTTCTTCGCTTCGTCCACGACCAACTCTGGCGCATACCTCGACAGCTGAGCAAATTTGGTCTCATACTCCCGCACGGTCATGCTGCCCTGCTGAAGGTTCAAGAACTCAGTCGCCTTCTTCTCCTGAACATCTAGGGGAAAGAAGCGATCTCTGAACTCCTCCAGAAAAGCTTCCCAAGTCAGCTGCTGATCTCCCAAGGTCCTCTTCAGCGACTCCCACCAGACACCAGCGTCCTTCTCCAGCTGCATCGAAGCTAACTTCACCTTGCTGACTGCCGGAGTCTCCAATACCTCGAAGATCGTCTCCATCTTCCTAATCCAATCATCTGCTGCGGTTGGATCAGCTTGCCCCTTAAAGACTGGCGGCCTCATCCTCTTAAAGGATTCGATCTGCTTGATAGGATCGACGTTCACCAATCCCTGTCCAGCTCCATGATTTGGCTGCGGATTCTGCTGCTGATTCTGAGTTTGCGCCAAATTGAATGCCATCAGCGCATTCAGCGTCTGATACACCTTGGTGAATTCAGCCTCAAGATCGATCCCATTTCCTCGGGAACTACCAGATCCATTCTCATTGTTGCCACCATTCCTGCCCCTGGGTGCAACCATTATGAACACTGCAAAACGAGGGAAAAGTTAGAGCATCAGACACAATTCAAACTCACATCAATATCCTTTGGCAAAACTTCACTTGTATCCCAAAGGTAAAGCATCATATTTCAGTTCTATGTGATACTCACTCTTTAATGTCCACACCTAGGTACCCACACTCTAGTGTCCACACCTAGGTTATTTTTATGTCATGTTTAGTATTACTATTGAAGCGTGCACTCTGATACCAATCTCTGTAGCACCCCGAATTTCTAATAAAATAACTTAGAAAATACGTGGCACAATCCCAGCGATCCACTTCAATATAATATTAAACACAACCAACACCACTAAAATTTTCAACTTTTATTACAACCAACTTTTACAAATCACAGCGGAATTTAATGCATCTCAACGACAAATTTTCTTTTGATTTACAACACAAAAACTATCTCAAATCTGTTTTTTCAATTTTACACAAAACTCTTATGAATCAATTTATCTCAAAAACCAACTCAAGCATCCAATCTCCAACTCTAAGCAACAACCTGCATCACATGAGGCTAGAGATGATCCCTAACCCCCAAACTGAAGGGGTCAGCCCTAAATGGTGTGAGTGACATAAAACAACAATCAACATAAATAATCATTAAGCAAGAATTCATAAGTAATATATAGTGAACCAAGATTCATAAAATATGAGACAGCAAGAAATGTAACAACAAGTGATACTAAACCAAGTGTCAAGTGTAGAAAACCGAAAACCACATGCACAAAACTAAGTCAAGAAAACACAGATTCTATATGCAGACTCTCTAATGCGTACTTGTCGAAGTCTATGCATCCCATTCTACATAGGTTCGGTGCAAGCCCTTAACGTCTCCACTTCATAGGGTTCAATCCCCGCTATGCAACTAATCCTAACACGATGACTACTACGAGATAAAGGCAAACTGTGAGAATTAGCCCATGCTTGATAATTCCGGAGATAGATCCCACATCTCAAGCATTTTACCTGGATAATTTCGGAGATCATCCCACATCTAAACATTGACACATCATCACATGAATACCACATGTTCGTCGCCTCGACTTTGATAATTCCGGAGACAATTCCCACATCGCAAGCAAACCACTTGGATAATTCCGGAGATATATCTCACATCGCAGGTAATTTACCTGGATAATTTCGGAGATAAATCCCACAACTCAAGGAAGTTACTTGGATAATTCCGGAGATTAAATCCCACATCTAAAGCCATACTGAGGTGCATAACTCATGTTCCCGTTCATCATATCACCACTAGTGCCTGTCCTTATTATTTGTGGGTTATTTAATTACTCAACGAATCTCCTAGAGTGGTGTACCCCACCGGCCTAAACTCAAAACTGAATAACTGAAATGCCTCAACGGGCCTCAACAAAATAACTCAACACCGGTATGCTAGGGTTACACACCTCTAGAGACTCAACTCAAATATCTCAACCAAAGTCCCACTAAAACAAAGTGGCTCAACTGAATGTCTTAAATCAAATACTTAACTGAATATCTTAGAATAGACTGAATTGTCTGAGAACCAAACACTCAAGGAACACTCAAGTTACAAAAGTCCATCAGTACCAGTCACTTATACTGTAGTAAGTCGACTGTCCAGAATGACAAACATCCAAAATTTAACAAAAATAAACTAAGTCATACCAGTCGACTTAAGAAGTTACAGGTCGACTGTCCAGAAGGACAAATATCCAAAATTTAACAAAAATAAACTAAGTCATACCAGTCGACTTAAGAAGTTATAGGTCGACTGTCCAGAAGGAGCTGAAATAATTGTACAAAATAAAGATCTCAGGACACCAGTCGGCTGCCTAAGAGTCTAGTCGACTGTCCAGACAAGAAACTGACATACTTTTACAAAAGAAGTTCTAAGTAGACCAGTCGACTGACAAGGGTCTCAGTCGGCTGTACAGAACGGAATTTCAAAAGGCTAATGAAACATCAATGGGGTCGTACCAGTCGACTGACAAGGGTCTCAGTCGGCTGTCGACCTACAGTTTTCATAACTTAGGTCTGAATACAATAATCAAAACTGAGGTTTTCTAAGTATTCATTGTTTATAAGAATAGTTCGTATTCAGGCAAAATGACGAATCTCAAGGAATCTTCATTATGGGTATATTACTCAAAACATCAAATATGTCAAAACCCAAGTTCTCATGTTCTAAATCACTAATTCTTTTATTAGGGTTTCTCAAGACTAAATTCTTTCACAACTCTAAATCAAAATCTGATTTACAATATGTAAGATCCAGGTGTTCACCATCTGAACATAATCACGCTCAAATCTTAATAATACGGTTTTATAAACAAAGAACTACTAAACATTCTTAGATCTCACAACATGGTATAAACAACCATCATTATTCACATGAATCATACCACAACACAAGATCTATATTATTCACAACATCAAATCAAACAATATTGCCACTCGCATCCATAGATCAACAACAAGACAAATTTATATCATTCACAAAACAAAAACAAAACACACAATGTCAATCACATGAATCAAACAACAAAACAATTTTTATATCACTCACCTTGAATTGAGAAAAGTCCACGAAAAAGTCTCCCTTTTGCTAGATCCAAAAACTCCTTTCTCCACCAAAATAAATCTCAAAATTCTGGACATTGTAGCAATGACGGCTGGAAAAATTCTCTTAAATATTCGGGAGTGAATATTAGGGTTTTACCCACACTTTTGCAAAATAATCCTTTCCAAAAATACAATTTCACATACATAGGTATAGTCTTGGAAATCTAATCAAAATTCATTTAAATTAGGATTTAAAGGAAAATATACTTCTAAATCTCAACCAATGCTGATCCAAACGTCCATAAAATATATTTTGCACTTTAACCCTTATAAATGTCAAATTTGCAAAAAGGTCCTTCTTTTCTCAAAAATTGCAAATAGTTCCAATTAATTTCAGAAAAATCTGGAAAAATACTAAATAAATCCCAAATATTAAATAATTATTTTTCATTAAGAAAACTAAATTTTCAAACTTTTCAAAAAGTATCTGCGCGTGTTCTGCACGTGTAACAAGATAAATTTTTCTGAAAATATTTATTAAATTCTCCAAAATCAATTTAAATTCATTTTCAAATATTTAAAATAATATTTGAAAATACGGGGTTCTACAGCAGTTGAACCGTCATTCAATCTATTTTTAAACGTGTCCTTCAACCACTTTAAATAGATAAATTTCCCATTTATCGCACCGGCTTCTACTTCAACCCCTAAGTACTCCTCCACTATATACACTGGGTCGAAGTCCATCGATCCTGTGACTGCCTCTCCATCAATTGGAAGCCCGGTAAGTATGGCAACGTCCTATAGAGTAACCGTCATCTCCCCAACTGGCAGGTGAAATGAGTGTGTCTCGGGCCTCCATCTTTCAAGCAGTGCTTCCAAAAGAGGACGATGGCACTTGATGGATGTCATCCTGGCAATACCGTAGAACCCACAGTCTCTTAGTATCTCGTGTATACGTGGGTGCACAGGTAGCGGATGACCAGTCCTAAAGCGGCACTCCGTAGCCTCACCGTTCCAAACATTCTGCGATCGATGCAACGGCTGAAGAGTGAGGAGTGAAGGGTCGAGGGGTCCTAGCCCTCCAGAAGGGATCATATGATGACGAAGGGACTGAAGAAGAGGTGCCCGCCTCATTTGGATTGACTTCAACCTACATAACAATAACATTTACATCAATAGACCGAAATGTAATATAATTCTATTACAATCAACAATTAATTACTTACATTAGTACCCTCGGTACGAGCACGATTACGACCACGAACACGTCCACCGCGAGTACGTGGTCCATCACGTGTACCTCTACTACTTTCTCCTACCTCCATGTTACCCTTTGTGCGTGCCATTGACAATAGACTCCAAATCCTACAGCTTCAACAAAAATGTTATTAAACTACACATAACCTAGATATAAAAAACAACAATCTTGAAACATCTTCACAGCCACAACATCTCAACAACAAAAACATCAAAAATCTCGAAACTTATCCACAACCACAACATCTCAACAACAAAAACAACAACAATCTCGAAACATCTCCACAACAACAAATTCTATATAACAATGCCTGTTGATTCTCTAAAATTAGCAAATTAGAGAATTTTAACTCTTTCTTAGCAAAATTCTCTATAGAATTCTATATAACAAATTCAACTTCAAAAGATTCTAAAATTTCTAACTCTTTCTTAATTTTAGCAAAAATCTATATAGAATTCAACAAATACTATATAACAATGCCGTTGATAGCAACAACTTCAACTCTTTCAACTCTTTCTTTTTCAACAAAATTAAAACTAAAAATAACAAGAATAGCTACTCTACATTGTCAACAATAAGTCAAATTCAACTCATCAACTTCACAATAGCATCAAGAGTAATACAATTTTTACTTAGCAAATTAGAGTAACAATAGCATCAAGAGTAACACAATTTTTGCTTAGCAAATTAGAGTAACACAAATTCTATATAACAATGTCGTTAATTCTCTAAAATTAGCAAATTAGAGAATTTCAACTCTTTCTTAGCAAAATTCTATATAGAATTCTATATAACAAATTCAACTTCAAAAAAATCTAAAATTTCTAACTCTTTCTTAATTTTAGCAAAAATCTATATAGAATTCAACAAATACTATATAACAATGCCGTTGATAGCAACAACTTCAACTCTTTCAACTCTTTCTTTTTCAACAAAATTAAAACTAAAAATAACAACAATAGCTACTTTACATTGTCAACAATAAGTCAAATTCAACTCATCAAGTTCACAATAGCATCAAGAGTAACACAATTTTTGCTGAGCAAAAGCTTAAGAAATATACATTTCAAGTAGGAGATTCCAAAGCGAGCTACTGACATGGTAGAGAAGAGCAAGATCCTTCAACCAAGATCTTCCAAAGACGAAGACGAAATTAAACTAGGTCTACGAAATTGGGTATTCGGGATTTAGGGTTTTAAGAAATAATCAAATTTGGTGAATAGGATTGGGGAAAATCGAAAATGGATTAGAGATTAATTGGTTTTGGGGAGTGTATCGATCGATTAAAGACATAATCAACCACAAAATTGGTGAGGGCGATGGGTTCGTTGAGGGACAGAGAGAAGAAGAAAATAAAGTCCAAGTTTCTAATAACTCGAGAAGAAGAAGAAAGGGGATCTGCGTTATTAAAAACGCCAAAGTCCAAGACTCGGTCTTTGACTAGTTAAAACAAGATCGGTCTTTCAAAGACCGAGTCTTGCACTTTGAAAAATCAAATAGCAAGACTCGGTCTTTGAAAGACCGACCTTGTTTTAACCAGACTCGGTCTTTGAAAGACCGAGTGGGGCGCTTTGGGAAATAAAAAAAAGTAGGGCGGTTTGGGAAAAACTTTAGAAAAAAGGGTCATTTTGGGAAAAAATTCGTTGGATGGAGAGATCTTCGTTTTCGTGTTTTGTTGTTTGGAATTTTGCATTTGGATGCCTTTCTAAAGTTGTATTTGCAATTGTAACTACCTTACATTTGTAAATTTACTACATCTATATATATATATATATATATATATATATATATATATATATATATATATATATATATATATATATATATATATATATATACACACACACACTAGGTTTGACCGTTGACACGTGCCCACGGCACGTCTTCGGAACGGTGCACCTGATTTGATTATATAAAATAGTTTTGGATGTCCAGCAAATTAATTGAAGTAGCAAACATATTATATGAGAAAGCAGTATATCTACCTTTAAGCTCAACCATCGCCTTCTTGATCATTAACTTGAATTACTTGAAATGCATATAATTTGTTAGAAACACTGCACAGAGTTTTATTTAACTTCAGCATCACTTTTAGATGCTTGTAATAGTTATGCATGAACATTATCATATAGGTTTTATAGAACTTACTCTAATTCCATAACTACTATGAGCATGTCTAAATAGTAAATACAATGGTAACACAAGTGCATGTGTGAAGGTATCTATAATACCAATAATCTAAACATTTGTTTGTCTTAGACTCAGTTTGCAATTGAAATACCTCTTATTATTATTTCAACCAAAACGAAATACATAAAGTTCTCAAAACTCTAATCCAAGCTAATCAAGTCTTTTATCTCCACTTTATCTCCCAATTGTACCTTTATAAAAAAAAAAAACCAAAATGGATAAATAACAAATTTACTTTAGTTGTCTTTCTTGAGTGGAGAGTCTACACCCTTCACTGGTAAACTTCAGTCATCCCAATCCTATGTATCCAAACATACACTAAAAGTTCTTATATGTTATGTTATCCATGGTTTCTAATAACCAGTGAAGGGAACACTTCACGATAGTATATTTTCTCTTGTAGTAAAGAAATTAATGTTGCATATTTGCCAAGTTATTTTAGGTTGCTAGTCAACTTACGTGTCCTGCTATGGTTTGGAAGCCCCAATTGAGGCCACCAAATAATCCATCTCTCACTTGCGTACACCTTAAATCAAAACCAATAAAAAATTCAGTAAATAAATCACTAAATTAAAATTTTTTAAACCCAAAAATAAAACAATCATACCTCTCTGAACTTAAATCTCATGCACACATAAAATTCGAGTCAGCAAAAAACTTAATAATCCCCTGCACACAAAAAATTAAAAATTAGAATGAGAATTTGGTTAATGAGATGAAATCAGAGTCGTCGCATCGTATATAAAGGTTCTCGATTCGGTGGAGGGGAGTTGCCGATACGAAGTCGCTTGATAATCAGGCTCGATTTGCTGAAGGGGAGTCACTGATACGGAATCAGCAGCGGATTAGATATCGGCGACGACCTCTTGATTGGGATTCGACATTGGATTTGGATTTGGATTTGCTTTGACATTTTCAAATTTTCAAATTTTCAAATTTTCAAATTTTCAAATTTTCAAATTTTCAAATTTTCAAAATTTTAAATTTTAAATTTTCAAAATTTCTAATTTTAAAATTTTAAAATTTTAAATTTTAAATTTTTTTATTTTTAAATTTTTATAAACTTTTTATTTTTTTTAATTTTCATATTTTAAAAAAATTTCTAAAATTTCAAAAAAATTTTAAATTTTAAAAATTTTAAAAAATATTTAAAAAAATATTTTTTAAAAAAAAATTATAATTTTTTTTAAAAATTTTTTGAATTATTTTTAAAGTTTTTAATTTTTTAATTTTTTTAATTTTTTAACTTTTTAATTTTTAAAAATTTTAAAATTTTTTATTTTCTTAATTTTTAGAATAGAAGAAAGAGAGAGAGAGAAATAGATAAATAAATAAAGGAGTTGTTCTGGGTGGGAGATTTGAATTTGAGTTTTGGGGGGAAACTTTTTGGAAGGAAAATATGTTTTGTGAGGTTAGATCTGGGCCTTTGATTTTGGGAGGGATTGAAGGAAAGCCACTTGATAGCTTTCTTTGTGTTTTATTATATATATATATATATATATATATATATATATATATATATATATAATGTTATAATGGGAGAAGGCCTTAGTATCATTTGTCAATCTACCAACACGTGAATTGCATGTGCATAACTAATATGATTGAAGGAGGTCCCAGGTTCGAGTCCTCACTGTGTCAGTTTTTTTCACTTTAATTTTAAAAAAATTTATTAAATGTGCATCACACGTGTAAATTACTATCTATCTATAATATAATATACAATAACTATTATAATGGAAGAGTTGGAGTTGTAAATCTACCAACTTACGTGCAGTACACGTGCAACTCCAACTCTCCCATTATAGTCTTCACATTTACTTTTAAAAATATATAATCCTACTTATTAAGACATGCATCGCACGTGTAAATCATAGTTCTTGCTTTATTTTTTTTAAAAAATACGTGCATCGCACGTGTATATTACTAGTAGATATATATATAGAGAGAGAAAGAGAGAGAGAGAGAGAGAAATAATTAAATAAAAAAAGGAATTGTTTTGAGAGAATTGAATTTGAGTTTTGGAGGGAAACTCTTGGGAGGGAAAATATATTTTGTGAGATTAGATCTGGAGCTTTGATTTTGGGAGGATTGAAGGAAAGCCACCTGATAGCTTTCTTTGTGTTTTATTATACATATATCTAATCTCTAATCTCTAATATTATCTCTAATATCTAATAATAATATAATAATTAATAATCTCTAATCTCTAATATTATAATGGGAGGAGGCCTTAGTGTCATTTGTCAATCTATCAACGCGTGCACCGCATGTGCATAACTATTATAAAGGAGATCTTAGATTCAAACCTAGACTATGTCTAAATTTTTACTTTAAAAAAATTATATTTAATAAGACGTGCATCGTACATGTAAATTACTAGTGAGGTTTTAGGTTCAATACCAGACAACGTAGGATTTTTTTTTTAAATATATATTTATAAAGACATGCATCATACGTGTAAATTACTAGTATCTCTAATATTATAATGGGAGGAGGTCTTAGTGTCATTTGTCAATCTACCAACCCGTGCATTGCACCGGAATAACTAATTTTAAGGAGGTCTCAGATTCAAGTCCTCACCACGCCAGATTTTTTACTTTATTTTTTTAATATATTAAATGTGCATCACATGTGTAAATTACTATCTATCTATCTATCTATAATATAATATATAATAACTATTATAATAGAAGAGTTGGAGTTGTAAATCTGCCTACTTACGTGCAACTCCAACTCACCCATTATAGTCTTCACATTTAATATAGTCTTCACATTTAATTTTTAAAATATATAATCATATTTATTAGGACATGCATCGCACGTGTAACTCAGAGTTTCACTTTATTTTTTTTAAAATTAATACGTGCACCGCACGTGTATATTACTAGTATATATATATATATATATATGGGAGAAGGCCTTAGTGTCATTTGTGATTCTATCAACGTGTGCATTACACGTGCCTCTAATATTGTAATGGGAGAGGGCTTTAGTGTCATTTGCCAATCTATCAACGCGTGCAATGCATGTGCATAACTATTATAAAGGAGATCTTAGGTTCAAACCTAGACTACGTCTGAATTTTTACTTTAAAAAAACTATATTTATTAAGACGTGCATCGTACGTGTAAATTACTAGTGAGGTTTTCAATACCAGACAACGTACGATTTTTTTTAAAATATATATATTTATAAAGATGTGCATCGTACATGTAAATTACTAGTATATATATATGGGAGAAGGCCTTAGTGTCATTTGTGAATCTATCAACGTGTGCATTACACGTGCATAACTAATATGAAGGAGGTTTCAGGTTCGAGTCCTCACTATGCCAAATTTTTTACTTTAAAATATTTAATATATTAAATATGCATCACATGTGTAAATTACTATCTATCTATTTATATATATATATATATATAATAAAACACAAAGAAAGCTATCAAGTGGTTCTCCTTCAATCCTCCCAAAATCAAAGCCCCAGATCTAATCTCACAAAACACATTTTCCCTCCCAAAAGTTTCCCCCCAAAACTCAAATTCAAATCCCCTAAAACAATTCCTTTTTTTATTTAATTATTTCTCTCTTTCTTTCTCTCTCTCTATATATATCTACTAGTAATATACACGTGCAATGCACGTATTATTTTTTTAAAAATAAAGCAAGAACTATGATTTACACGTGCGATGCATGTCTTAATAAGTAGGATTATATATTTTTAAAAGTAAATGTGAAGACTATATTGGGAGAGTTGGAGTTGCACGTGTGTTGCACGTAAGTTGGTAGATTTACAATTCCAACTCTTCCATTATAATAGTTAATGTATATTATATTATAAATAGATAGTAATTTACACGTGTGATGCACATTTAATAAATTTTTTAAAAATTAAAGTAAAAAAACTCTTCCATTATAATAGTTAATGTATATTATATTATAAATAGATAGTAATTTACACGTGTGATGCACATTTAATAAATTTTTTAAAAATTAAAGTAAAAAACTGACGCAGTGAGGACTCGAACCTGGGACCTCCTTCATATTAGTTATGCACATGCAATTCACGTGTTGGTAGATTGACAAATGATACTAAGGCCTTCTCCTATTATAATATTATATATATATATATATATATATATATATATATATATATATATATATATATATATATATATATATATAATAAAACACAAAGAAAGCTATCAAGTGGCTCTCCTTCAATCCCTCCCAAAATCAAAGGCCCAGATCTAACCTCACAAAACATATTTTCCTCCCATAAAGTTTCCCCCCAAAACTCAATTTCAAATCCCCCACCCAGAACAACTCCTTTATTTATTTAATTATTTCTGTATCTCTCTCTCTCTCTCTCTTTCTTCTATTCAACAATTAAGCAAATAAAAAAATTTAAAATTTTAAAAAATTAAAAAAAAATAAAAATTGAAAAACTTTAAAAATAATTCAAAAAAATAAAAAAATTCAAAAAAATTTTAAAAGAATATTTTTTAAACTTTTTAATTTTTTTTTAAATTTTAAACTATTTTTGAAATTTAGAATTTTTTAAAAATATGAAAATTAAAAAAATAAAAATTTTATAAAAATTTAAAAAAAAATCTAAAAAAATTTGAAAAAAAATTAAAATTTTAAATTTTAAAAAGTAAAAATTAAAAATTTTGAAATTTTAAAATTTTTGGAATTTTGAAAATTTGAAAATCTCAAAGCAAATCCAAATCCAAATCCAATGTCGAATCACAATCAAGAGGTCGTCGCCGATTTCTAATCCACTGCTGATTCCGTATCAGTGACTCCGCTCCAGCAAATCGAGCCCGATTATCAAGCGACTTCATATCGGCAACTCCCCTCCACCGAATCGAGAGCCTTTATGTACGATGTGACGACTCTAATTTTATCTCATTTACCAAATTCTCATTCTAATTTTTAATTTTTTGTGTGCAGGGGATTATTCAGTTTTTTGCTAACTCGAATTTTGTGTGTGCATGGGATTTAAGTTTAGAGGTATGATTGTTTTATTATTGGGTTTAAAAAATTTTTATTTAGTTATTTATTTGATGAATTTTTTATTGGTTTTGATTTAAGGTGTACGCAAGCGAGAGATGGATTATTTGGTGGCCTCAATTGGGGCTTCCAAACCATAGCAGAACACGTAAGTTGACTAGCAACCTAAAATAACTTGGCAAATATGCAACATTAATTTCTTTACTACAAGAGAAAATACTATCGTGAAGTGTTCCCTTCACTGGTTATTAGAAAACATGGATAACATAGCATATAAGAACTTTTAGTGTATGTTTGGATACATAGGATTGGGATGACTGAAGTTTACCAGTGAAGAGTGCAGACTCTCTACTCAAAAAAGACAGCTAAAGTAAATTTATTATTTATCCATTTTGGTTTTTTTAATAAAGGTGCAATTGGGAGACAAAGTGGAGATAAAAGACTTGATTAGCTTGGATTAGAGTTTTGAGAACTTTATGTATTTCATTTTGGTTGAAATAATAATAAGAGGTATTTCAATTGCAAACTGAGTCTAAGACAAACAAATGTTTAGATTATTGGTATTGTAGATACCTTCACACATGCACTTGTGTTACCATTGTATTTAGACATGCTCATAGTAGTTATGGAATTAGAGTAAGTTCCATAAAACCTATATGATAATGTCCATGCATAACCATTACAAGCATCTAAAAGTGATGCTGAAGTTAAATAAAACTCTGTGCAGTGTTTTTAACAAATTATATGCATTTCAAGTAATTCAAGTTAATGATCAAGAAGGCGATGGTTGAGCTTAAAGGTAGATATACTGCTTTCTCATATAATATGTTTGCTACTTCAATTAATTTGCTGGACCTCCAAAACTATTTTATATAATCAAATCAGGTGCACCATTCCGAAGACGTGTCGTAGGCACGTGTCAATGGGCAAACCTAGTCTATAATATAATATATAATCTATCTATATTATAATGGAAGAGTTGGAGTTGTAAAGCTACATACTTACGTGCAACACACATGCAACTCCAACTCTCCCATTATAGTCTTCACATTTACTTTTTAAAATATATAATCCTATTTATTAAGACATACAACGCACGTGTAAATCAAAATTTTTACATCAATTTTTTTTTAAAAATAATACGTGCAACGCACGTGTATATTACTAGTAAATATAAGAGAAAAATGAGACTCACATTTATATGAACAAATTTTCTCATACAAAGTGAGGTGTCAAAACAAAAACTCTTAGATTATAAGTTTGTTGAAGAACATCTTCATTCATCTTGGTTGTTGAGATTCTCTACTGCAATTTGCAAATGAGCCTTTTGATCAAACATATAATATAATGGTTCTTGTTTTGACACCTCACTTTGAATGAAAAAATTTCTCATACAAATATGAGACTCACTTTTCTCTAATGTTAAACAATCGTAGTTGAGATAACTGTATTTGAGGAGAATTGAAACACGGTCGTCTTCAGGCCCATCAGCTGTGGTTTTGAAACAATTAAGCATCGTGTTTCAATCCCATCAGTAGCAGGCCTACTACAAGAACACTGGTCGTCTTCAGGCCCATCAGCTCTGTAACCCCTGTTTTTTGTTTTTCGTATTCTTGGTGTATTTTTTCTTCTTTATTGAGTATTTATACTCTTATTGTATTTTGGACCGTATATTGGAGTTGTTTTCAATATATATTCATTTTGTTCATTTTTTATCTTCTTGTGATTGATTTTTCTGTCTCTTGATTTGTTCTTGATCGTTATTATTGTTTTTTACTTGGTTCTTGTTCTCTTTGTTTGTGCTTGGGTGCTCGTGGTGTTTTGGTTGCTAATCCTATTGCTAATCCTATTGCTATTCATATTGCTTTTCATCCCGAATCAACTACCAAAGCCAAATTAGCCTACAAATCCAATTTTAAATCCTATACAACTCCTAATTAGACCTACTCCTATTCAAACTCCTATTATACCCAATACCCAATAAACCCAATACCCAATATCTCTAAACCCTAATATCAAACCCTAGATAAACTCATCTCTTTCTCCCCTACCGAAAACCCTAGCCCCCTCTCTACTCTGTGCAACCCCGAACCCCCCTTGCAACCCTACCTCACCGAAACCCCCACTTCATCTCCCTCCTCAAACCCGACCGCCATTACCATCCCCTTTCGAAACCCATTACCGAATACACCCTCTTCATCCCGCCTGCACACCCATCCCATTCCCGATCACCCATCGCGACCCCAAGCCGAGCTCTCCACCTCGTACCGTCCATCTCTCCCTCTCCCATCCTCTGTTCGGCGCTCCCTGCAATAGCAGCAGTGACGCCAACCGAAGCCAGCACCGCCGCCGCCCGTTGTTCCCCTCCCGACCTTCCTCGTCGACTGCAGCAGCGGCAGCCACTGTTTGGCCACCGTCATCCCGCCATGGTGTTTTCTCTCTCTCTTGGTTGGTTTGCACGTGCACGGAGTTTGCACGTGTGGTTGTTTTTGTTCGTGGGTTTTGTTCGTTACCGGGATCCGTTCCTATTATTCTTGGTGTTCGTTTCATTTTCGGTTAAGGCAAGTAACTTGTACTCAATTCTTTTGTATGATACAAGTCATAAATTTCGTTTGTAGTGTAGTTGGGTTCGAGAGACAACTCGTGTGTGATGTATTTTTGATGAGTATTGTCTTTATAGTGCTATTGACCAAAGTTTCCTCACGACACAAATTTGACATGAAACAACTTAGGTTTTGACCGTTCTTGATATGATTATATTTGTGAGATAATATGAGAATTTGTGTGTTTGTTTGAATCCATGTGATATACTTGTTGTAGGCATGCTATATACCCTATTTCATTTTATTTGGACACTTAGCAGACTCTATAATATGTTTGGTTGTGATTGGAACGAGTTTTGTATGTTTTATGTTGATCTGTTGTTAAGAGGAAAATCTGTATTTGTCAGTGATCAGTTTTGATTGGTATTTTAGACTATATTAAGGTCAGTATCTTAACTTCAGTACTAAACTTAGTTTTTAGAGAAATCTGTCTTCTTTACAAATTTTCTGGCCTTGATCGATTTCGTTTTCGTATGTGTGAGATATGATTGTTTTACTACAGAGGTGTATTTTATTTCCAGATTTCGTTTCTTGATGATTTCGATGACTAAACTATTTTTATACTAGTGCTAAGCATATTATTTTGATCTGAAATTTTGCACAGTATTTCTATACCTATTTATAGATTACCCAGAATTTTGGTGAATTTTATTGATGAGGTTTATATACCATTTCATGCTTGTTTATAAAAACTATACTTGCAAGATTTTGCTCGCTGTTTGTAAAAGATTTGTATTTTCACCTTAATTCTTTTTCCTGTATGAAAAATATTTATGAAATTTGAAAGTTAGCTTATTTTTTCTATTTTCATCTCCCTTTAACGGATCTAGATTTCGTTTCACGGTTTGCGAGATATTACAGTTTTTGTACAGCAGTGTTGGGAATTCCAGATTTGCCAAACTATCGTTTCTTGATGTTTTCTGATTTTTGTTGGCTAAACTAATCTTACTGGATAATTATGAAACTTTATATCCTGATAATAGACATATAAGGGAATACCCCAGATTTTTCCTGGATTTATTTGAGGTGTTTTGATGCTGTTTTCTGACTGTGAATTCGATTTACTGATTTCTGGCTGAACGTATTTTCTGGTTTCAAATCAGTTTTGAGTTATGTTTTTCTAAAACACTATATGACTTATATGTATCCACTGGATTCAATTGGAAGTCTATTTTCTAGATTCTCTGACGGATCTAGTTTCTGATATTTGTGGTAGCGGGAATCGCTGTTTTAGCACTGTACTGTCGTGCTGTCCTGAATTAGAAAGTACTCTATTTTGTTCTGTTATGTGACTATATTACCATATATACATGCTTATCTGTTATTCTGAACATGTTGGTCGTTATATCATGCTAGATTTACTCTGTTTCATGTACATACACATCTGTCTGATAATAATTATAAAATGATCAAGCCGGGATTTATAGGAAA
This sequence comes from Hemerocallis citrina, assembly GCA_017893485.1. Lineage (NCBI taxonomy): Eukaryota > Viridiplantae > Streptophyta > Magnoliopsida > Asparagales > Asphodelaceae > Hemerocallis > Hemerocallis citrina. Next base: position 124,905,401 of record CM030363.1, on the reverse strand, counting down.
GATCTAGTAGTGGGAAAGCATAGAAATGTGTACTTAGAAGGGGGCCCGTATTTCCATATGATTGTAACGCCCCGAATTCCAAATAAGACTGAATTCGAGATTTCACAGGATCTTCACTTCACTTCATACAATTTTACAAGGAAATTAAAATTTTTTCAACAACATCAGAGTCTTTACATTTTGTTTACACAGTGGAAGAATAAAAGAAATACAAAAATGAAATAAAATACAACTTGTACAACTTTAACAATGTAAGTCATCAACTGCATCATAACATCTTTACTTCTTCACAAAAGTCCATTACATGCATATTAAGCTGTGGGCACGTCAGTCACTTACAACTGACAAAAATGTTATACTCGATCATCCTCTCTATATCGTACATATAACGATCTCAATACTTTAACAAACCACAAAAATTGAATGAACAATAAACTGTCAAAAGTGATTATTCTAAACATATAAGTGTATGCGATGCCTTAATGCCTAATGCATACATTTTATACTAGGATGACACTAATGCATACTTATTCGGATTCTATGCATCCCATACTACATAGGTCCGAGGGCAAGCACCTACGTACTCAACAATAAAGGGTTCGATCCCTCGCCATGAAACTACCCAGTAATAAAGCAAGGTTTAGATCATTCTACGAATATGGATCCCAGCCCCGGAGTCCACCGCTGACTGTTATAACAGATCCCTCATCGTGCGAATCATCCCGCAAGTGCCTCTCTAGCCCCGGTTTAGATCAAAGTGCAGCCAAGGGGTTTCGAACCCGTGAACACACAGACAGCGCCCAAGGAACACACCGAAAGCCACTAAGTCCATATGGACTTGGTGTTCAGACTCTTTACCGAAATGCTCTTATGCCCATTCTTGGGTTCTGAGTGTATTAAAAACAAAACAAAAAAAGATGGACTTAACAGGATTCGAACCCAGGCCAACAAAGAGACCAGCGCAACGCCAGACCACGAGGCCAGATGCGCTCATCGGTACAAAGTCTATTCATGGGCTTTTGTTCAAGCTTTCTGTCATTTCCTCTTTTTATAAAAACTTGGGGTCTCTAATAGTAAGAACTTTCGAACTTATATGTATTTTCTGGATTCGGTTGGAAGTCTATTTCCAGCTTCTCTGACGGATCTAGGTTTTGATATTTGTGGTAGCGGAAATTACTGTTTTAGTACTATACTGTCGTGCTATCCTGAATTAGGAAGTACTCTATTTTGTTCTGTTATGTGACTATCTTACCATCTGTACAAGCTTATCTGTTATTCTGAACTTGTGGGTCGTTATAACATGCTATATTTACTCTGTTTCGTGCACATACATCTGTTTGATAATAATTATAAAATGATCAAGCCGGTATTTATGGAAAGATCTAGTAGTGGAAAAACATAGAAATGTGTACTTAGAAGGGGGCCCACGTTTCCCATATGATTATCTGTGATCTGTTATTCTGTACCATGTCTACATTACTTCCTATAGGATGGTGTAGCAAAGAAGAGAACCACTAGGTTCAATCTGTCTGTCTGGATCTGTTATCTTATATTTGTCTATCTGAACCCTGAGTACACGACCCTATATAATCCCCTACGAAATCTACAAATGTAACTGTCTTGAATGTAGCAACCATGTGATAAAAGGATGGCACATGAAGTGCTACTTAGTTAGTAATTAATACAAGAGTATAAGAATCTGAATCTGTATCTGACATCTGTATTTGTATCTGGTATCTAAATCTGTTATCTGAATCTGCTATCTGATTTTCTGATCATCTGATTATCTGAGTATCTGTTATCTGTCTGAAACTATCACTTGACACCATTATTTGACACTATCTGTATGTCTATCTGCATGCTATTTGACTTTTGACACTTGACACATGTTAGTATACCATGCTAGTTGATTCTGTTATACCATGCTATATCTATTTCTGCTATTATTTAGATTTGTTAGTTTTCCTTGTACTTGTATCCTGCATTACAAGCGGCCCGTAACTTGCATTGACGGGTACTTGTTTTCTTTTTCTTTCTCCTGCAATTTATTGATTGCAGATCAGGATGGTCGTTTGCCCGATGGTATTGGAGAAATGAAATGTTAGTGCTGGACTTCTTTTGTTATTATTATTATTATTATTATTATTATCTGTTGTTTTTTAGCAATGTATTTGAGTACTTAGATTTTATTTGTATTTGGGCAATGTGACCCAGGATATTAACTTGTTCAGATCTGTTTATTTGAGACTATTATATTATTGGATTTAAATTAATTTCTGTTGGCACTTTGTTTTGTTTTGAGATATATATGTCTGTGTGAGGATGATTCTTTTGGCTTCCAACTTTGATTATTCTGATATTTGTTGTAAAGATTCTGAACAGCTCATGGATAATGCAAATCATTCGCTGGGTTGAGTCACGTATCCGTATTCGGTATTCTTTTTGGGAAGCGGGGCGTGACAAGCTCAACCAAATCCACACTTACAGCATAAGAAAGAGGAATTTACAGCTAATGACAACTCTCAGTCAAATCCACCAAAATCAGGGATTAATATTAATTCTATCCCTTTTTTGGGAATCTCTAATCGAATCTTAATAGATACATTTTCAAGTCTATATTCTATAGCTGATTTCTAGCATATCAATACCCTCTCCCCTCCTTCAGCCAAAGGTAATGAATTTTTCTCCACTAAAAAAACTGTAATCTTTATTCCGAGCTGCTGACTTGAGCATCGGAGTGTCTTACGCCGGAGCCACCTCCGGTATTAAGACTTTTACATGTCTCCAAGCAATTCCGATGTAACACCCCGTGTTGAAATATACATACATACATACATACATACATACATATATATATATATATATATATATATATATAATTATATATATATATATATATATATATATATATGTATATAATTAAGTGGAAGTTGAATACACTTAATTATATACATATATATATATATATATATATATATATATATATATAATTATATATATATATATATATATATATATATATATAATTATATATATATATATATATATATATATATATATGTATATAATTAAGTGGAAGTTGAATAGTGTTTGTATATATATATATATATATATATATATAATTAAGTGGATATATATATATATATATAATTAAGTGGATATATATACAAACACTATTCAACTTCCACTTAGTTACATAGATGCCATCATCTTTTATATATATATATATATATATATATATATATATAAAAGATGATGGCATCTATGTAACTAAGTGGAAGTTGAATAGTGTTTGGTGGGGGTCCCATGGGTTATATATACAACATTGTATGCTGTTTGGACCAGGTTGAGGCATTTGACTTTGGTCAAAAGACAAGGCTGACGTGGCATTATAACAATGGGCCCACCAGAGAGTGTAAACAGGGGAGTAGGTAAGTGGGAATTATCCCATATCGGTAAGAAAAATAAATAAAATAATATATAAATATAAATGCCTATGATCAAGAGTCACCTAATCGGTTAACCACATTTTGAGAGGCAGCCTATGGTGGGCAGTTGTACTACATAGTATCTAATTTGTCTTCTAAATTGTATAAATTGTCTGAGCTAGGGGCAGGGGCATTAGAAATGGTATCAGAGTCGACTTTCAACACCGGGTGTGGGGCATGTCTATATAGTCGGGCGAAGGATTCCGGGACTATAGACCTAGTCGGGCAGTATACTCTGGGACTGTGGTGAGCCCTCAATTAAATCCGGGACTGTTATTGATCGGGCGGTGGATTCCGGGATCATAACTAGTCGGGCAGATAGGAGGGCAGCTCAATTAAAATCCGGGATTATGATTGATCGGGTGGTGGATTCCGGGATCTTGAATAATCTGGCGAATAGAATAGCAGATGCTCCACAACAGGTTAGAAAGTAGATCCTACACTAGATTGTGCATGCCCCGTGCTCAGTAAGGACGCTGATTTCTGAAGGGGGAGGGTGTCTGTAGCATCCCGTGTTAAAAAAATTATATATATATATATATATATATATATATATATATATATATATATATATAAGGTGATGGCGTATATGTAATTAAGTGGAAGTTGAATAGTGTTTGGTGGGGGTCCCACGGGTTATATATACAGCATTGTATGCTGTTTGGACCATTTAGTTGAGGCCTTTGACTTCGGTCAAAAGGCAAGGATGACATGGCATTATAACAATGGGCCCACCCGGGAGTGTGTAAATAGGGGAGTAGGTAAGTGGGAATTATCCTATATTAGTAAGAAAAATAAATAAAATAATATATAAATATAAACGGCTATGATCAAGAGTCACCTAATCGGTTAACCACCTTTTGAGAGGCAACCTGTGGTGGGCAGTTGTACTACATAGTATCTAATTTGTCTTCTAAATTGTATAAATTGTCTGAGCTAGGGGCATGGGTGTTACACCCGACCGTCCAAATCCAGATCTTGGAGCTTTCAGTCGTATAGATTCAGATCCTGAATGATGGTCCAGATCCTTACTTTCTCCCTTAATAAAAAGAACTCATCATTTGATTGCTCCTATACCAAAATTAGTAGCAACATAATTGGCACCGACGGTGGTAAAGTAACATATATGCCTTTTTGGTCATATCCATCTACCAAAAGCACTTTTATCCATGCCTCTTAGAAGAAAGCCAAAACTGGCTACCGACAGCCGCTGGGCCGATCTTCCTTGCCCACGTCGCAACCTCCCCCAAGTGGGGCCACATCGGCAGGCTCCTGACTTAATCGTCTCAAGCCCTGTCCTATCGAGAATATGGGTTTGGTCCCGCACATCCACTCCCTCCTCCGCGCATCTTGTGCAATCAGACCTTTGTGGGGTCATCAATGCCCGCTTCGAAGGAACCGACCTCCGCCAGGACTTAGATGGAAGGTGAACCTGAGATGGTGCTTCCCTTTCATAGCACCATAAGAGCCAGATGAGTCCTTCACCCTGACGACAGAGGTCCCGTCGACGCCTTCACCCCAAGGATAAAGACGTGATAAGAGTAGGGGTGGCGGGCCGGGCTAACCCGGGACCAGCCCGGCCCGGCTTGCTCGGTCCTTGGCCCGACTCGGCCCTGCCCAACCCCGGGCTGAACTGGGGTCAGCCCACCCAAACGTCGAGGGCCGGTTCTGTTCTAAAAAAACCCAAAAAAGCCCGTCCAAGGCCCGGCCCGCTTAGACTCGGGACCGGGTTAAACTGGCCCGCGGGCCGACCGTTACCCTGGTTTTTTTTTTCGTTTCTTTTTTTTTCAGATTTTTTTTAAAAAATGTGTTTGTTTAATTACTAAAATACCCCCCAACATATCTATACTAGCTAGTTTGAGGGGGGTATTTTTTGGGAAATTCAAAATATACATATTCTATATATACAACCTCATTTTATTCAATTCTCTTCACAAATTCACTTAACTCTCTCTACTATCTCTCATCTTTCTCAATAAATCAACAACAATCAACAACATTCAACTACTCTCTTGCAAGGATAAACATCAACAGCATCAACAACATCCAACAACAATCAACAACATCAACAAGAACGCTGCAAGCTCTCAACTTTCTCTACCTTCATTCTTCAATCTACATTCTACACTCATACGGTATTTTTGTATTTGTATAATTTTTAGAATTAGCATTATTGTTTTTCCTCATTTATTTTTCTTAATTAGATTGAGTTTTCTTGTACTACTTCTTCTTCTTCTTTTATATTTTTTTTAAAAAAATTTGGTGAACATACACTATTTTATTCATTTAATTGTTGTTGTTTTATTGAAATTTTTGTTCTTTTTGTTTAGAATTTTTTTTTATTAACATACACCGGTTTATAGTAGAATTTTATTTAACTTTATTTGCTTTGTAGAATCATTTTCTATAACATACACTAGTTTATCTATCTTTACTTGTTATGTAGAATTAAAATTTTAAAACATACATTACAAATAATTTTTAAAACACACACTAAAATTAATTTTTAGAACATACACTAGAATTGTTATAACATACACTAGTTTAGATGGCATCTAACCGATCACGTAGTAGACATAGTAGCCAAGAGTCCACTAGTAGTTGACGCATTCCTTCCATTCCAATTCCATATGTACATAGTGAAGAAATACGTATGAATTATGATAGTATTCCCGATTTTCTTGAAACACACATGGATCAAGTAGAAGCAGAAGACATAGAATCACAACCATCGGAACAAGGCCATTCTTAATCCCGTAAAAAAGAGGGAACACATCTGAAGTACACAAATATTTTGACTATGTCCCTTCACAAAATGATAAGAATGTAGGACTAAATTTTTTTAAGAAGTGTCAAACACCCTATAAGTTTAAACTAGGATTGAGAATGAGTACACTTCAATGTCACTTAAATAAATGTCAACCTGAATTTTCGAAAGACAATCTCACACAACAAAAAATACACCATAAGGCCGGTCAAATAGATAGTCATAGCTATGATTACAATATCGTTCGTAGAGAAATTGCTAAGTTAGTAATTAGAGATGAATTACCTTATTCTTTTCGTGAAAGTAGGAATGTAGAGACTTTTGCACAAACTGCATTAAACCCACATTATAAAAAATTCATAGGAATGTAGTTAAAGGTGATTGTAAATTAGTTTACAATGAGGCTAAGGATTTTTTAGTAGCAATACTAACATCACTAAACACTAGAGTTTCTTTGACATCGGATGGGTGGGTAGGAGTGAACGGCGTACCAATGGTGTGTGTAACATGTCATTGGATAGATTCTGATTGGCTACTTCAAAAGAGGATAATTTCATTCGGATTTGTTAGGTACCCACATAAGGGTGAAATAATTGCCACACATATCATGGAAGCATGTAATAATTTTGGTATTTTTGATAAAGTTTTTGCTATTGGTTTTGATAACGCCTCTAATAATACTAAGGCAATTGCTAGTTTAAAAATTATATTAAATCCTACAGAATTGGAAAATTTTCATGTTAGGTGTGCTTGTCATATTTTAAATCTTTGTGTACAAAATGCACTAAAATATGGACACGTTAAAATTGAGGACAATGAGAAATTGTGTTCATTTTATTATGTTGAGTGGTCCAATATATCAAGTTTTTCATGATTGGTGTCAACTTAAGGGAATTGTATTTAAACATTTTCCTAAAGATGTTAGACATCGTTGGAATTTTACTTTTGACTTATTAGGTCTTGTTCTTCACTATCGTTTCAATCTTAGAGAATTTTGTGTTGCAATGGGTATGCAAGATATTTCAATGAAGTGAAATTTTACTAATTTATTTGATTACATATTAAACTTTGTAATCATAAAAATGATCTAATTTATGAATATATCTTTTATCTATATGTTAAAAACAAAATTTCTTTTATCTATAATTTGCTCTCTTTTATTTTTTAAAAAATATTTTTTTAAAAAAACCGGCCCGGCCCCCGAGGTAAGGGTCGGACCTTAATATTTCCCCTCCAGCCCGGCCTGGCCCGGCAGCTTTGGTGGCCCGGCCCACCAAAGCCCAGGACCGAGTCAAACCCGCCGAGCTTCGGCCTGGCCCGGCCTAGTAGGCCTAAATGCCACCCCTAGAGAGGAGCTCGACACCAGTCAGTTGGCGAGCTCCCACAAACAACACAGAAGAGGACATATCCATTACTCGGGCAGAGTTATGAGACTTCACTGATCAAGTCCTTAGAGCTCTCCAAGGTGTCCCAAACAGGAACCATGAGGCAAATGGTCCACCCCCCAGGACCGAACGAGAAGAAGAATCTTGTGGGTTGACTCGATCCAAGGGACGAAAAGATCTGGTACTCCGTCACCTTAGAGAGATGGAGAACCACCTCAACCAGATCGGTCAAGAGGAGAGTCACCGAGGCAGGGGATACCATCCTATCTAGCCTCCCTTTACTAGAGTCATCCTCGAAGCCCTTATTTCCGAGAACTTTAATCCTCCCACCTTCAAGTCATATGACGGTGAGATCGACCCCGCAGACCACATCAAGAGTTTCGAAACTCTCATGATGAGCCTCTGACGCACTCCTCTCCATAACTTTTTCAGCCACCCTGAAGGGATCAACACATGAGCGATACTCACATATCTCTCTAGAGTTCATCTCCTCATTCGATTAGCTTGAAGGACTCTTCCTTACACACTTCATCAGCAACCATGAGACCGAGAAGACGAGTGCTTCCTTGCTCGAGTTGAAGCAAAGCGCAGGGAGCCATTCAAGGACTTCGTCAGAAGCTTCCCGAACGAGACTAGGTCCATCCTAACCCTTGACGCATTTCGACATAATGTCTGTGACACCTACCTCAAAGCGTCACTAGGGAAAAAACCCCATCGAGACTTCTCTGGGCTCTTGTAAAGGTGTGAGACATATACCAGGTCTGAGGAGGTTCATCATCCCCATGACTGAAGTGAGCCATCGTCTAGGAACAAAAGAAGAAATGTGAATAAAGAGGGACCCAAGAAGTCCCAAAAGGATGGATCCGGTTAGTGCAACCCTCCTCCCGTCCCTCACTCGACAAGTTCACCCAGCTGAATACCGACATAACCACAGTCTTCATGGAAATCAAGGGAGACGGGCTACTGCAACCCCCCCCCCCCCCCATGATGAACCCAACCAATTGAATGAGGGTTAAGAACTGATTGTTCTTGTTCCATAAAAGTCATGGCCATGACACGGAGGAGTGTCGATCCCTCAAAGACGAAATCAAAGCTCTTATTCGCTGAGGTTACCTTTCCAAGCATACTCAGAAGGATAAGGTCGAGCATCCACCAGCTCGAGGAGCCAACAAGCGAACGGAGAAAGATCCCAAGTCCCTAGACTCTGAACCTATGGCCATTCTTCATTCCATCCACGGAGGCCCTTTGGGAGTAGAGTCTAACTCAATGCATAATGCCCCCCCCCCCCCCCCCAAAGCTTAGGACCCCCGATAACCTTCTCAGACTTCTCGGATAGGGACCCTGAAGGCATCTAGACTCCTTACTGTGACGAACTAGTAATCAGCCTTTCCATGGTGGACCATGAAGTACGTCGCATCTTGGTGGACAATGGTAGTTCGGTGAACATTATCTTCTTAAAGACTTTTGAGGGCACCAACATCTCCTAAGAATGTCTAAAATCTGCCAGGTAGACCCTCCATGGGTTCTCCAGGGTTCCGGTCCAGATCAAAGGAATTTTCATCCTTGACGTAGTGGCTGGCAAAACCCTTGCTCTATGGATCGAAGCCATGAACTTCATGGTAATTAATGTGAAGGCAGACTATAATGCCATCCTCGGCCTACAAGGCCTAATAACTATCCATGCTGTAGCTTTGATGTTCCACATGAAGATGAAGTTCTCCACATCAGCTTGGGTGGGATAAGTCAGGAAGTGGCTCGGACATGTTACATGGCCACAATGGGGGGCTCAGTCCTCCAGATCGAGGCCCTAAAGCTCCCTCTCGAAAGGAACTAGGTAGTATCTGAGCCGGTTGATGAGTTGGAAGAGATCTCCTTCTCCCATGAAGATCCCTCCAAGTGTTTTCGAGTTCGCCAAGCCCTTCCCTACCGCATCAAAGAATAACTTGTCAGAATCTCGTAATATCTTATCATGCATTGTCTGAATGTAAACCCATATGTCAAGTCGGTCCAACAAAAGAATCGCAAGTTCGCTTCTGATAGGCAACAAGCGGTTAGAGAAGAAGTTGGGAAGCTGTTGGCCGCTCTCTTCATCCAAGATGTTAGTTATCCCGAGTGGCTGGTCAATGTATTCATGGTGAAGAAGGCTAATGGCAAGTGGAGAATGTGCATCAACTTCATTGACTTGAAAAAAGCTTGCCCGAAGGATCTCATTCCACTTCTTGACATTGATAACTTCATTGATTTCACATCCAGACATGAGCTCCTTAGCTTCGTGGATGTAATGCCCTGAATTTTCATTTACTGAAAATTATTTATTTTGCACGTAGTGTGCACGTGCAATATTTTTGGTTGAATTAAGTGTTATGATTATTTCCATTATGATGAGTATGGATTTTTAAATATGTGCTTTTAGATTATTTTCACAAAGCTTTCTTTCAATTAGACAAAAAGCATTTTCTTTTAAAAGCCCAAAGTTAATTTAATTTATTATTTTATAATAATTATTTTGGCCCATTAAACTAAAGCCCATTAGTTAATTTATTTTTTAATATGACTTGTAATGTAGAATACAAAATTAAAGTTTATTTTTATAAATAGAATGTACAATTTTTGGACCTAGTTGCATGCACGTGCACTACACGTACACATGCAATATGCACTCCTATGATGGCCGGTTTGATCTTTTTGGGAGGGAAACCAAAAATTTGAATGGAGATCATGCTTGGTGGTTACTTGGTTGTGGGTAGTTAATGTAACTCCTACTTTCATCTTAGCCCTCCATCTTATAACCACTTACTTGATCCTAGCCCTCCATTCCATCAAGATTTTAGTATAAATACCCCCTTCATGGCTAGTCATTCTTTTTTTTGATGTATCGGATAGAGCCAAAAGGCTCCAGCCATCAAAAATATATTAATCAATAATAATAGAATACAAATAAATAGTCGATGGCTTTACAAGATGTAAAACAATAAAAAGCGAGCAATAAATAAACAAACTAAGGCTATGAACTAAAAATACAGATAAGAGCGCTACAGCCAACTCCCTCGCCAAAACAAGATAGAGAAATCAACCCTCCCCCAACGAGGGCATCCCAATCCGCTAGCAGTCCAATGAAAACTCTAGCAGCATAACAGCGGCGACGCGCAGCCGAAATGAAGGGAATCAGCGAGAAGGCAAGACTCAACTGTGCAGAGACTGGTGGACCGACGCAGAAGCCGTTTTCCTCGCTAGAATGCGAGCACTCACACGAGTAGGCAAATGCAGAGAGACGTTCTTTTTAAAACGCCGCTTGACGGGGGGAGGGGCATCCCTCGCCGAAGAGGGCGAAAAAATCGCAACGACCGAAGTAGAGGCTTCGACTTTGATAGAATACGGCGGGGAAACGCAACAACTGAGAGCGTCCGAAGTGACAGGAGGGAGATAAGGAACATCAGAACTCGGAGAAATCTTACGGGAGAGGGAGAGGGAGAGGAAGAGATGTTTAAAAGCTGACAAGAGCTGATAGAGTCCCGAGAGAACCCCTAAACGTTGATACCAAGAGAATAAGCATCCTGGGAAATGAAAAGAGCACGTAGCTAGTTGGGGAGAAGAAACCTTAATAACACACGGATAGTTAAAATAAAGAGAAGAAAACTTAGTTTCGACCAAAGTCCTATCAGGACGCACAGGGGAATCAGAGGAAACGCTAGGCAAAGCATTCCCCCTCGCGAAACGAGGCCACTCAGGCGAAGGGGAAAAAAATTTAATCAAGTTAGACTTGTAATCCCGCTTCAAAATCACCGAAGGCGACAAGAAGTGGGTACGGGAATGGTCCTTAAAGGAACCCAACCGGGGGTAGGAATCTAGAGGCGAACGAGCTTTGCGATCCTTAACTAGGATAGCAAAATTAGGATAGGGAAGGGTAACGAGAGGATCACAAATAGGGGATGAATAAGAGGAGGTATTCGTCGTTGATGGCGAAACCGAAACTGAGGAGTCTAGGTACTGGCCCGAGCCAACGCTGCTCTTGCTAGCCACCCTCACAAGAAGCTTCCTAGCCAAGCTAGCAAGATACTTGCGCTTTAAAAGGGGATAGTTAAGAAAGGAAAGAAGATTAGCCGGAAGAAGATGACCTTTAGGGAAACCAAGAAGTGTTTGAAGAGAAAAACATCTATTGCGAGAATGACCCGACTTATCACAGAAAATGCATCTAATTTTATTCTTGCACTCGCGTTTAAAATGCCCGGGGAGAAGGCAGTTGTAGCAAATCACAAGAGGCTCAGCCTTACAAGAGGGAGGGAGATGTGTGGAGGAAGCAGAAACATGAGAAAGATGGGAAAAATCGGAACGAGGAGTAGCTAACTCCCTTTGCGATACTAAAACCAACTCCAAATAATTAGGCCTAGCATCAAGCTCGGTGAGATGCATGGTAAGAACCAAACCAACCTTGCCAACCGAGATCACCTGCAGGTAAGGAACAGAACAATAAAACGAGGGGGGGAACAGTACAGTTCCAACTGGACCAAAGTAGCACCACCGAGGAGGAGAACAGTGGAGCACGAGAGGGTAAAATACTACCCACAATGGGGGTTAAAATCACCCTCCAAATAGAGAGAAAAGGAAGGAGAAATAGAGACGATAAGGAAAGAATAATAGAGATGACTGATCTTGAGACAAAAGCTCAGTGCATCACAATACGCTGTTTACCAGCAACTGACGGAGCGGAGCCGTCGGGGGAAGAGAATAGAAGTAGTGAAAAATAGCACTAGTAACACACACAATAACAATCACAGCACCACAAAAGCGATAACGAAACCACTAGACAAACGAGCAGCTCTACCAAAGCCAAACGAGAAGCTTAACCAGCACTATTATCACAGAACCCAATTAGAGCAGTATACTCACAGTGAGGGGAAGGCGGATCCACCGGGAAATCACACTCAGACCGCGGAAGGGAACGAGGGCCGACGGAGAAACGGAGACCACCGGGATGGATCTCGAAGCCGGGGGAAACAATCGGAAGAAACCCTCAAAAGGGGGCAGCCGTTGATCCACCGACGCCGGGATCTCTACTGCAGGAAAACAGCGCGAAGGATTCGGATCTACCGGAGACAGGCGAACCCACGCTGAGCGAGGCGACGCCAGAGAACTGACGAGGAGAGAAAAGGAGGAGAGAGAGGGCGGACGATCACCGAGGCGACGGAGAGATGGCAAACCAAGGAGATGGGTCGAGAGAGGAGAGCGGGCTGATCAAGTTTAAGGAAGGGGAGTAGGGACGAAAAGTAGAGACGGCGCCGGATCTGGCTGGTGAAAGCCGGAGAAGACGCCAGATGAGAATCGCCAAAGAATCGCTTTTTGAATCGCTTCATTACTGTAGATATTTTGAATCGCTTCTTTACCAAGTTGGCTTTCAAATAGTTATGGCTAGTCATTCTTGTGCCCATTACTTTCTACAAACCTATAGTCTAATTATATTATCTAGTAGTGATTTTGTGAGTTAAAAGATTGAGAGTGTGTGGGATTTTTGCTTGCAACTAGAAGAGGGAGAGGCCGACATCAAGGAAGGAGGAGCTCTCGGTTTGCTTGGGTGTGCTTGGAGGCTTGTGTGCACGTGTTCAAGGAGGAGCAATTCATCGCAAGGACATTCGTCTAGGGATTGCTAGTTGTATTTTTCTCTCCAACAAGGTGGGTAAATTTTCTATATTCTAATTAGGGATGCATGCTAGATTAAATTGAATGAATGAGGCATGAAAAATATTAATAAGAGTACACTTTTAATTGGAAAATTGACCTATGAATTGATTGGAATGTGGTTGTGCAATTGTATGTGATTTGATTAGTAAAAATCTAAGTTTGTATGGATTAATTATAACCATGGTTTGTTAAAGAAGGTCTCATTATCTACATCACAAATTATATACACAAAGTTAGTAGATTGGCAATGCTACTTCTTGTGATTAAATGGATCATTGTGTGATATTGAAATAAATGTATTAAGATATAGATTAGTATGGATGATAAAAGGTTAAAAACAGAGAATTAATCCTTAGTTTGCTAATAAAGAGATTGGTGGTATTATTTGTTAATAAATGTCGAAATGAAGAATGTGGTACTTATAATGTAGAATTCGGATTAATTGTATGAAAATATGTTTTAATTGTTGAAAAAAATTATTTTTTTCATACTGATATGTAAATTAGACAAAAAATAATCAATCTGGAATTTTACAGTATTTTTATAAAAGCAAAGTGAAATGAGGACTAGTTGAACATCGAGACGTTTTAATAACAGAGAGAATTGGTTCAAATGAGTCTTGAGTTGCGTTCTTGACAACTTGAGCGCGTAGCTCAAGTGGTCGGGACGGCTCTGATCGCTACAGTAGCCTTGGGTTCCCTGTGGTGGCCGGTTCGAATCCCTGTGGCACCATATTTTATTTCATGAATTTTTAAAACAAAGAATCAGTGGCCGAGAGCATTAAATACTCTCTGTTTCCTTTGATACTGCTGGCGCAGTTGACCTAGTGGCCGGTGCCCTCGGCTATGTTCTCTGCGTGCTGGGTTCGAATCTTGCCCTCAGCAAGATTGGGAAAAATTTATTTTTTAACGTTTTAGTGATCCAAAAATTATGGAAAAAATATGGTTATTTTTCTAAAAATGTGTAGGACTTATGAAAAATAATTTGGAAATTATTTGCATGAAATAAAACCTGATTTGAGAATAAAATGTGTAAATAGAACTATGGTTTTATATTTATATTTTTGTGAAATTATATCTTGCAAAAAAGAATGAAGGATTAGAAAATTAATTTGGCAAAAATAAATTATATTGTGTGATGTGATGCAAATTATTCTCATTTGAGAATAGTGTGGAAATTATGAAGTGTAAATGTTCACCTTTGATTGAATAATTAATGATGCGGGTTTTTATGTGAGAATAACATTTCATGAGTTACATGATGAATAGTTGAATTTCATGTATAGTTATGGACTATTTGAACGAATTAGAAATCATGATTGGGAAAGAGAAATACTTTTGAGTATGATAACTCAACATGGGAATTTATGAGTTGGAAATGCTCGAATTGGAAATTGTGAATTGAAAATTGAAACAAAAAGAGTAGCTAAGTCTTCCTCGGAATTTGGGAATAAATGAAATGAAAATTGAAAAGAAATACCAAGGTTGGTCATGTTTGAATGAATGAATAAGTCCGGTTTAGTGGAGAGGCTAACTCTAGAGCTTTGATTTTTGTTCATGATTTTGATAAAAACTAAGGATTAGTACATAGTGGAGATGTGATGAAAGTAAGAGAAAAACACAAGTATGAGGGCCATCGGATTGGCGGTGTGAGAGTGATCCACAGGCTGCCTGCTTGATGCGTCAAGACATGGCGTGGGCACTACTCCAGAATTATCGTCCCGGCGGCGATGCTTGTGGGGTGTTTGAGTGGCTACGGGTGGTGCCATTGTTCCATGGCGGAGGCTGAATTGTCCATAGGTTGCTTGCTCGATGCGTCGTGTCAGTGCATGGGATTCCCCTCCAGGCTGCCTGGACATGAGCTCGTAGATCATAGAACATCTAGGATACTTACCGTAATTACAGTAGTAGATTAAGTCATAACGAGGGATTGAACCTTACAAAGATGAAGAACGATTAAGGGCTTGCCCTCGGGCCTATGTAGTATGGGATGCATAGAATCCGAACAAGTGCGCATTAGTGTCATGTAACATAATTAACTGCATTAAGGACTAAGTGCACAATCACAACACGACATCAATAGGGTAGTCCCTTTAGTTTGATATGTGACAAGTTTGTGTTTGCTAAATATGGAAAATAAGTTATACTGTTTCCGGCATAGGGAGGATGGCCGTGTATAATGATCGTCGGTTGAATAAACTGACGTACCCACAGTCTTATATGCAGGTAAATGACATGATAAAGATTAAAGAGGAACGGATGCTTAAAGATTATTCAATGTTGTTGTACATTTATTAAATTGTTGTAATTTTTACTTCCGCTGTGCAGTGTAAATTATAATGAATTTATGTAAACTCTGATGTAAAGTGAAAAGTTCAAATTTTCTTGTAAAATTGTACTTAAGGAAGTGGAAAGATCCTGTAGAACATCTCGAATTCAGTGTATTTGGGATTCGGGGCGTTACAGTGGATGCCCTGTCGGGGTACAATCAGATCTGAATGTTCTCTTCCGACATCCTGAAGTCATCTTTCATCACCGACCAAGGTTTCTATTGCTACCGTTTCATGCCCTTTGGGCTAATGACGTTGGTGCCACTTATCAACAGTTGGTGAAGAAAGTTTTCAAATATCAGATCGGCTGAAACATGGAAGTCTATATAGATCACATGCTTTTAAAAAGCCTTGAAAAGAATGACCATGTGGCCGACATCCAATGTCACTCCCCACTTTCCAAAATACGAAAATACGAGCACGTAACTAAGGCCTAGTGAATGATGTATACCACATTCATACGCTGTAACATTCAACTCAACAAGATGAAATATAGTCACGACCACGCATACTATAATGAAATCACATAAACAATAAATTACTGGAAAGATTCATGAAATAATCCTTAATAATCCACAAATAACCAACATCTGGGAGAGAATAAACTTAGGGTTAATGTTCGGAGTACAAGGTAAAAAAATGATAATAATACTAGAAATAAATAACATGAACGTGGTAATAAAATCAGCTAAAATCTTGAATCCATTCCTTAGAAGATTTTCTCACCAAGTCCTTCAGTCAATTCTCCTAGTGTACCTGCAAGCTCATCATCTAGAGTTGGAGGGGGGGGGGGGATGTCCGTTAGAGCAAGTTACGGACAGCAAGTAGTAACAAGCAGTGAACAATAAAATATGATATATCAAGGAACAATGAACTAGAACAATATCCAAGGTCAATGAACGATAGTTGATATTAAGATCGATAGTCTATAATCAATAGTGCAAGAATCGGTAAACAATTGTCAATGGTGTAATGATCAATGACAATAATCAATAATCAATGTCGATAACAATAACCATGATCAAAATGTAAGAGTCGATGCTCAGTGTCAATCCTAAGTCTATCAATCTTTTATTAACCTATCTAATGCACGCAATCCTGCATCTCATACCGTAGGTTCGGGTGCATATAATCAAGTGAACGTTTAGACTATAGTGGTGAACTCTATAGATCATGTACTCAGCAACAATAATCAATAATCAATCATCAATAATCCATAATCAATAATCCAAAATCCATAATAATAATCAATAGAAAAACACGGGCCCCTTCTCCGAGTACAGTCTCCGATATTGTCCACTACTAAGTTGACCTTTATTATCCCGACTTGTTATCATTTTATTATTCCGTTTCCAACACATATTCAGACGACATGTTTCGAATGCAGCAGCTAGGTATAATAATCTGTTCTTTGCAAGTTAAGAGTTTTGGCAGCAACCTGAGGTCAAGTTGTTGTATGCAGAAGGAGACTGAAAATTCATTATCAAATCTTATAAAAATTATAAAATGACTCCTAATCATGTCTAGCAACATCTTGGTTAATTTCATGTCTTCATTCTTCTGATAACATATTATTTAATTAGTAAATCATGTCGATATGCTTCTCAACAGAAATCCGGAATTTAAAACATAACAGTACTAAAATCAGGATATCTTGCACACTACAAGTTGGATTTCAGATCCATCAGAAGTTCCAGAAACTAGATTCAGAAGGATACAAATTTCGTTTATAAAGGTCTAATTTATCTTATCAGCAACTTGGTCATAAACACACCACAAGATGGAATAAACAACAGGGCAGCGACTCAATATTTTTATTTGCAACAATCAAGATACAAAAATATGTACTCTTCTAATAGAATTTAATCAAGCATTTATATTCAGTATTTTGGGTATATCCCTATGGAAGATTATCACTTCTACGATTTAAAATTTACTATTAATAATCATACCGTTACAATTCATACAATCAAAAATAGACTAGCATATATCTCTACATATGTTTGTGTGGTGCATGCAATAAAATATGTGTTATGGATATGAAAAAAATGAATAAGATGACCAATATGACGATGAAATAACATGGTTTAGGGTTCGAGTCAACGATGTGGTACGAGAAGAAAGCTATTACTTGGTTTCGCCGATGAATCCGTAATAACTTCTTTGGAAAGGTAACAATCAATTGATGTATGATAAACGTAGTAAAGAGCTACTTGCGGAGATCAAAAAAATATTTCTTGAACGAGAACAATAAGTCGGGTCAAGAGAACTTGCATTTTTGACGATCACAACGTGGGAGAAAGAGTGGTGGCAACGATGATGGTGAGAGAACAGTAGTACAACAGCAAGGGGTGGCAGCAACAAATGAGAATGGCAGCTTCGAGTCCGGGTTGCTGGTTGAATTTGGAGGGTAGTCGGGAGGGGGGTAGTAACAGCGGGGCCGAGGTAATAGGGATGCTGGATTTGGTGAAGAAGGCTTCGGTGGTGTTGTGGGGGGCTGTGGCGTGGACGGAGGAGGTGATCGGGGCGCCTGCGACATGGACGAAGGAGGTGATCGGGGGTGTGGTGGCTCCAGCAGAGGAGCAGTGAGAGCAAGAGCTTCAGTGATGGGTTTCGGGGTTCGGGAGCAAGAAGTAGAGGAGAAGAAAAGAAGAAGGCCGGTTGTAGATTGATAGGGTAATTAGGGTTTAACTAATTAGGGTTAGGGAGTTTAAATAGTGATAAGATTAGTGGTCTTGGGTTTCAGATATGGGCTTGGGTATGGGGGTTAAAAAAATCAAATAATAATATAATAGATTAATTAAATACTCAAACACAATAATATAAAATAGAATGTACTAGGATTTCAGTGTTCTAGCCAAAAATAAATCGGATGATCAGAGAGAGCAGGATGGTTCAAAAGAATAACACGATTTTAATAGATAACAAGAATACGAGAGTTGAAAAAGACGAACATAAATACAAGTAAAACTCATACATCCGGAAATAGGGGTTACATCCAAGAAGCCTTCGACATCTTGCGGAAGCACAATATGAGGTTGAACCCTCGAAGTGCGCCATCAGGGAAGTTCATGGGGTTCATGGTTAGCCAAAGAAGAATTGAGGCTAACCCAGATAAAATATGGGCCATACTCAATATGTCTCCCCCATCTAACATCAAAGAGATCCAAAAGCTCACGGGGTGCCTCGCTACTACGGTCGATTCCTCTCCAAATCCGGAGAGAAGTGCCTCCTTCTCTTCAAGGCCCTTCGAGGTTCAAAAGGCTATGAGTGGGTGGGAGTGCAACAAGAGGCCTTCGAACAACTGAAGATGTATCTGACTAACCCACCACTCATAAGTAAGCCAGAGTAAGGAGAGGTACTCTACACCTGTCTGGCCATTTCAAATCAGATTATCAATACTATTTTTGTAAAAGAGGGGAAAAAAGGTCCAAAAATCGATCTGCTATATAAGCAAGGTGCTCCATGATGTCGAACTTCGTTATTCCAAGATGGAGAAAATGGCATATGCTCTGATAACGGCCGCCCAGAAGCTTCGCTCTTACTTCCAGGCACACTTTATTTCAGTCCTCACCGACCAACCCCTCAAGTAAGTACTTCATAAGTAGAAAAACTTCAGGCAACTCATGAAGTGGTCCATCAAATTGAGTCAACACGATATTAACTATCGGCCGAGGATAGCTATCAAGGCCCAAGCCTCAACCGAATTCATCGTCGAAAGTAGTATCCCTTATCCCCCCCTGAGAAAACCGTAAATCCCCCAGACTGAATGTTAGGTTTCGAAGGTAATCACAGATTAAATACACATTGTAAAAAATTACAAAAATATCGAAACCTAACCATGGATCCATGTAAAAACCATAAACCGTGTTTATGAGTTATACCTTAAAAATGGATCTGCTTTCTCCACAGTATGTCAATCACAGCACTGCAATATTGCGGTGCCTCTACGGTATCCACATGAACAGAACGAAAAACGGTTCTCCCTCAGACCGTGGTGCTAGCTGCGGGAAGGGGATGTTCCTCCTCACGATCTCTCTCTCTCTCTTATTTTCTGTGACGGCTAGGGTTTTCATGTATCACTTTTTCGCAGATACGTATCATATATATAGGTGCAGAAAATCAACTCTAAGAGAGTAATGAGGTTGTTGGGCTCACAATCTGACCCGAGTCAGACTCGTGTGTGGGCCTTTGAACTTTAGTCAACCCATTTAATCTAATTAAATGTCCAACCAATGTGAGGAGTCTAAGTCTTACTTGGATCCCTAATTAAATTCTTATGATTTTAAATCCTAATTTTGATCCATTCTAAGTGTGTGACCCTGTAGGTTTCCCTTACATTGATAGTAATACTAAAATCATATTCGAGTATTACAAACAGTGAGTGGTATCTAGCAATACATCACTGCCACTCAAGTAATGGGAATCTCAGTGATTGATATAACCTATCCGTGACCAATGTTACCATGTAGTCTAATCCCTTTGTTAAGATATCTTAATTGACCACAAGGCATAGAGTGTGTCACCCTTGTATAGCGTGTCACCCTTGTATAGTTCAATCTTTGGTTTCTTGATGTCTAGGTAGACTTACTAAAACAAATGAGATCAATATCTCATATTGACACATTTAAGCACGACCATGCATTTTGCAGTCTCACTCAATCAAGGGGTCCGAAGATATTGCTCATGTTATGTAAGAGGGACGAATCCTATCTAAGTCACTCACATCCCTCTGCATGATTTGTATTATATCCAATAGTCGATTTTATAATCACATTATTACATGCAATGTTTGACGACATTAAAAAAATATAACTTCTCATATAAGGAACCGAGTGATTTTAAGTCAAAGGACTACGTACACCATGGTCACTGTGAGAACCGCTTATGACACTCACATAACGATCCATGCTGCGTTCTCATGGTGAGTCAGTCTAGTACATTATTGCTCTAATATGTATCCATGTGAAGACTTGATATCTAATATCCATGACCTATGAGAATGGTCATCAGTCTACGCACACACTAGTCTCTATGTATTATCATTGTCCTAATTCGCAATAATACTTGACTAGGGACATTTAAGAACTGTGTTCTGATTTTAGCCAATAAGATCTCACAATAAGGTCATGCACTTGATATCCCATGAAATTGTACTTAATATTCTAAGGACTTCATTATGTTCATTTAATTCACAATAAATAACACAATAAATGAAATGCCTAAATATGAAATAAATGTCATGATACAATGTAAACTAGTAATGTCAATACACAACTGGCTTCTAGGGCATACACCAACACTGAGGTGTATATGTCTATGGCTCCTCTTGCATCGAAGAGAGCAAGGTCGGTGTCATCATGTTCGCCCAGATGAGTCCACTCTCTAATAATCACTCTGTCTCAATTTTCAAGCCTCCAAAAATGAGGCTGAATATAAGTTGCCAATTTTCGGTTTCCTTTTAGCTCGGAAAGCAAGAGCCAGAAAGATCAAAGTGTTCAGCGACTCCCTGTTGATGGCGAATCAAATTCGAGGAGAGTACAAGGCTAGGGATGAACACATGATCAACTACTTAGCTTGCATCAAGAAACTCTAGGCCACATTTTGAGAGGCAATGGTCCCTCGCGAGAGCAAGCAAGCAGACACACTCTCAAAGTAGCTTCTTCCTCTTTCGAATGACTCGACCACATTGTTCTTATTGAGGTCCTACACAAGCCAAGCATCGAAGAGAAAGCTTTAGAGGTCATGGTCGTCACTAAAACATCTGGAGACAACTGTTAGGATGAAACCTTTGATCCACTTCCTCGATAATATCATCCTCCCAGTAGTTGCTAAGGAACTAAGGAAGATGCAGACAAGAGCAGAAAAATACACACCTGTTGAGGGGGGGGGGGGGGGTGCTGGGGGCTTTACAAGTGCTCATACACTTTTATAGAAGGCGACCCTATCAATAGTTCCTCGCTCCCGAAGATGCATGGTATGCCCTTAAAGAAGTACATAAAGGGGTCGGTGGTGGCCACATGGGCACGAGGTCCCTAGCATGGAAGATCCTTAATCATGGGTACTATTGGCCCACACTCCTCAACGAGGTCCTAGAGTATGTATGCCGATGCACCCCCTGCCAAAAACTCTCCTCAATTAAGTGAGTGCCCCAAATTGGTCTCCACTCCATGTCAAGTCTGATCCCCTTCTCCATGTAGGGAATGAATCTACTCGGGTTGTTTCCCTCCGCCATCGGATAGAGGATCTTCTTAATCATGGATATCGACTACTTCACAAAATGGATTGAAGTGGAACCATTGGCCTCCATCTTTGAAGATAAGATTGAGCAATTATTTTGGAAGAACATTGTCTACAGGTCTGGGATACCCCGGATTCTTATCACCGACTACAGAACCCAATTTTCCGCTAAGAAGTTTCGCACTTTCTGCTCCGATCCCGGGATCGAATAAGATTTCTTTTCCATTTCATATCATCATTCCAATGGTCAAACTGAGAACGCCAGTAAGTAGATTCTTGATCGCCTCAAGAAGAGTCTAGATGAAGTGCCACAAGGACTTTGGGTCAAGGAACTCCCAAGTATGCTCTGGTCCTACCAGACCACTGAGAGGACCCTAAAAGGAGAGTCTCTGTTCAACCTCACCTTCGGGTCCAAAGCTCTAATACCCATAGATCCCAGACTACCTTCTCCAAGCTTCCTCTCATTCAATGAGGAACATAAATCGAATGATCTTTGAGGTAACCTCAACATTGTTCAAAGAATTCATGAAAAATCTGCCATATGGAGATAGATTTACCAGGAAATGGTGGAAAGGTTCGACAACAAGAAAGTTTCGGTCGACAAACTTGAAAGAAGAAGACATCATCCTACGAAAGCTCGAGATCTCCGAGCCACGGAAGAAGGGAAAGCTCACTCATAATTGGTAAGGACCATACCAGGTCTCCAAAATGTCTGCCTAGGAGCTTACCGACTTCAAGACCTGGGGGGCAAGGAGATATTAAGTTCAGAGTCTAACTCTTCTCTAAAGTTGCTACCACACATACTAACTTTCAAAAATAGCAAGTTAAGAGTCTAGCTCATCCCTAGAGCTACCCATAAGTTGCTAACTGTCAAACGGAATGTTCGGAGTCCTACTCTTCCCTATAGTTGCTTCCACAACTCGCTAACTCTCAAACAGCAAGTTCGGAGTTGAGCTCGTCCTTAGAGCTACTCTCACAACCTGCTAACTCTAAAACAACAAGTTTAAAATCCAACTCTTCCCTAGAGCTGCTGTAATACCCCGTAATTTCGAAGATTATAATACATATAAACTCTTCCCTAGAGCTGCTGTAATACCCCGTAATTTCGAAGAGTATAATACATACATACATACATACATACATATATATATATAT
Organism: Hemerocallis citrina; assembly: GCA_017893485.1. Lineage (NCBI taxonomy): Eukaryota > Viridiplantae > Streptophyta > Magnoliopsida > Asparagales > Asphodelaceae > Hemerocallis > Hemerocallis citrina. Next base: position 124,882,361 of record CM030363.1, on the reverse strand, counting down.
ATATATATATATATATATATATATATATATATATATATATATATATATATATATATATATATATGTATGTATGGGTGGCAGATTTGTAAATATATGGAAATTAAAGGGGGCCCACGTGCTGTGAAAAACGGCGGCTGGAGCTGCTGTCACTGACGTCAGTAATGACGTCAGCGGGGCCCACCTGCAAGTTGAGAAAAGTTAGAGAGCGCTGTGTCTCTCTGGTTGAGTTTGGTGACGTGGCACAGGGGGGCCCATAGGGTCTTCATGTGCACGGGATGAGTAATAAGGAGATGGATTTGTATAATCCCATATTGGGAGTATACAATAATTAATATAATATTAATATAATTGCCTATGATCAAGAGTCACCTAATCGGTTAACCACCTTTTGAGAGGCAGCCTGTGGTGGGTAGTTACTATAAGTATTAATTTGTCTTCTAAAAATAATAAAAAATATCTGAATATTGGGGCGGGGCATTACAAATGGTATTAGAGCCGACTTTCGACACCGAGTGTGGAAGAGGGCCTCAGTATGATCCGCGGTGTTGAGAGTCATTGATCTCCGGGATTGGGTATGATCCGCGGTGTTGAGAGTGACTGATCTCCGGGATCGAGGACGACGCCACATCGGCTAGAAAGAAGGATCCTACGCTAGATGGCATGCCCTGTACTCAGCGAGGACGTTGATTTCTAAAAGGTGGGGTGTATGTAATACCCCGTAATTTTGAAGAGTATAATATATAAATGTATATATATATATATATATAGGTGGCGGATTTGTAAATATATGGAAATCGAAGGTGGCCCACGTGCAGTGAAAAACGGCAGCTGGAGCTGATGTCGCTGACGTCAGCCCAGCTGCAAGTTGAGAAAAGGCAGAGAGCGATGTGTCTTTCTGGTTGAGTTTGGTGATGTGGCACATGGGGGCCCACGAGGTCTTCATGTGTGCACGGGATGAGTAATAAGGAGATGAATTTGTATAATCCCATATCGGGAGTATACAATAATTAATATAATATAAATATAATTGCCTATGATCAAGAGACAACTAATCGGTTAACCACCTTTTGAAAGGTAGCCTGTAGTGGGTACTATAAGTATTAATCCGTGTTCTAAAAATAATAAAAATTGTCTGAGTATTGGGGCGGGGCGTTACAGCTGCTCCCACAACTTGCTAGCTTTGAAAAGCAACAAGTTCAGAGTCCACTCTTCCTTACAACTACTTCCACAATGTGTTAACTCTCTAACAACAAGTTCAGAGTCCAAATCTTTCCTATAACTGCTCCCACAACTCGCTAACTCTCAAAAACAGCAAGTTTGAGGTCCAACTTATGACTCGAGCTACTTCCACAACTTGCTAACAGCAAGTTCAGAGCATGGATGGCCACTCGAGCTACCTAACAACTCGCTAACTCTCAAACATCAAGTTCGGGTTCCTACTTGTGATTCGAGCTACTCCCATAACTTGCTAACAACATGTTCGGGGCTCAACACGTCACTCGAGCTGCCCCCACAACTCGCTAACGCTTAAAAATAGCAAGTTCAGAGTCCAACTCATCCCTGGAGCTACTGACACAACTCGTTAACTCTTAAATAGCAAGTTTGAAGCTCGACTTTTGACTCGATCTACTCCGACAACTTGCTGATGGCAGCTTCGGTGCTTTGCTCATCACTCGAGCTGCTCCCTCAACTCGCTAACTCTCATATAACAAGTTCGGAGTCCGATTCGTAACCTGAGCTACTCTCGCAACTTTCTAATGGCAAGTTCGGAGCTCAATACTTTACTCGAGTTGCTCCCACAACTCGCTAACTCTCAAACAAATAGTTCAGTGTCAAAGTCGTGACTCGAGCTACTCCCACAACTTATTAACAACAATTTCGAAGCTCGGCTCATCACCCGAGCTTCTCCCACAGCTCACCAACTCTCAAACAACATGTTGGGAATCCAACTCGTGACTCCAGCTGCTCCCACAACTTGCTAACTCAAAAACAGTGAGTTCGGAGTGCAGCTCATCCCTAGAGCTGCTCCAACAACTTGCTGACTCTAAATATTGAGTCAAAACACTAAGGAAGCAAAAAATAAAACAGAAACAAGTGCGTAATCTTTATTTTTCATATCAAAGTTCCGATACACATTTATGGGTGGGAGTACATCAAATGCTCAACATCAGGTCTCTTTATTTCATACATAAGAAAACTATATTCACATCCAAATTACCAATGCCCGCGGGGAAGAGCGATAATTCAATCAAGCGATACAGCTCAGCATGATGCCTCTTCAGCACGGAAGTCCCCTTTCGGCCACTTGGGCTATCCGAAAGAGCTTCTAACCCAACTGATTGAGTCCAAACCTCATGATGAAAGGAGAGCAATGCCCTCTCAGCAATTGCTACACTTGAAGTCCCAGCTATACCACTTTGAGCATCTTCAGGGTTCCTTGGTGATGCCCGAAGCCTAGCTCAAGGAACCTTTTCCCTTGATTATACTCGTCGCGAGAACATGAGGTACTCTGCTTTCATAATCCTCCATGTAACATCCTCAACTTGTAAGTTTCCAAGTCCTTAACAACGAGCATATCCTTGAGGCAAGCACCCGTGAGCCGAATCTTCCACTGAACTACACTAGTGCAAGCCGAGCAACAAGGACGAGTATCCTTCAAGTGGGCAAGCTCCAAGTCCTTCTGAAGGAGCAAGTCCTTCAGACGAACGATTCCTTTTGTTGCAGGTCCAACAAGACGTGAAGAAGAGCGATATCGGCCTCCCGGGGATCCCTTTCGGTGTACATAATGATCTGTCAACATAAACAATGAAGTTACAACAGAAAAGTACAAAAATACTTAGCTTTGGCCTTTGAGAAGTTTTTAGAAGATCCAACAAAAAGCATCAGAAATTTGCACTCAAGGTTTCGACAAAAAAAAACTTTCATTGCTCAGAGAAAAAATACATAGTGGTGGCCAGTCTACAGTTCGACAAAATTATGAAAAGATAGTTAAGAGGTTCGAGTGTTGAGATCAAGGGAGCACCTCGGTTCCCATGTTGGGGGCCTTCGAGGTTCAATTGTCTCCAATACCCTCTCTCGAGGCTCTAAAGTAGTCTCCTCCCAACCCTCCTTGGGCTCGCCCTCCTCGGGAAACACGACTTTCTCACCCACTTTAAGGACGAAGTGGTTTCTCTTGCCTTTAAAACTGGAAACCTGCTCCTCCACATCCTTCAGGGCTTTTCTATAACCCTCATCTTGGGCCGAGATGACCATATTCAAGGTCTTGGTTCGGACACTCGCCATCTCCACTTCCTTCTTCCTTTCCCACTTCGTCTTCTCCTTCAGCAGCCTCTCCTGCTAGGTGTTCAATGAGCCAACCTCTATCTGTAGGACCTCCTTTCTCTGTTGAGAAGCTTCGAGGGCCTCTTTGGGATCGAGGCACTCCTTCTTGACATGCATAACTCTCCTCTTCAGTAGTTTCATCTCATAGTTGAACTACCTTTTCATCTTGGCAACCTGGAGAGAAGCATGCAAAGAGAAACTCTAAAAACTTAGAAAATTAAGCATGTAAGTATTAAAAGGAAAAAAAGGAGCTAGTTACGTACTACTACTTGGGTTCAGGAGAATTTGAGGAAACTGGAGTCGAAGGTCTTACAGGCCAATGTTGCCTGATCTCGGGGAAGGGCTAAGTTGTTTATCACCTCGATTGCGACTGGTGTGAATATTTGCAAGTGTACAAAATCGCAACAAGTAATATAGTAGTGAATAGAGTGTCGAACCCACAGAGACTAGATATTTTATTGAGTACCGATATTACTAGATTTGCTACTATTTGGAAGATCGAAATTTAATAAAGAAAACAATTAAATTAACCTAAATGTCTAACTAAATTAATGAAGAGGGAACGGAGTTTGAAAATTGTAATTTATTGATTGCAAATCAATTCTAGGGCTTTTGACTTCACCTAGTTTATCCCACACAATTTATAATTCCTAAAAATATTATTTTTCCAAGTTGTAGACCGAAATCCCTTAATTATTCGATGCTTTCTCTCGAACAACACCAAAAATATCTCTAACTAACAGTTTGTCACATCTCTATGCAAATTTAATTAATCAAAGACTCATTGAGTTCTATGAATTTCTTAACGGTCACATTAATCGCGGTAAATTATCTCTAATTTCGCTGAATTAATGGTGTTCAATTTTTATTGTTCTAAATCACAAATTACCTCTCGGTCTCTCCATGATCCAATAATCATAAAAAAATTGGCCAAACAATTGTAAGCATTAAGCACAAAAATTAAACAAACAACCTTAGAAAAATATGAAATTGTGTAATCAAAACTAGGCGACATCGAAACCCTATAAAAATAAATTTAGTTCATATTAAAATTGCAATTAACAAAATTGTTCAAGGATTGCATAATGAGAAATTAGAGAGAGAAAAGAGATACAAAAATAGACTGTTTTGTAATAAAAAATGTAAACCGAACAGTCTTAAAAATTGTGCCCAAACAATAAACCAAGTATTCTCTATCTTCTCTGTCTGCGTTGAAACCCGAGCCAGTCCACGATAGCGGAAGCCCACAGGAACACGTCGCTATCGCCACGTCAGGTCCAGCTCTTCTCTCTCCTCGACACGCCCCTGCTTCTCTCCCTTTCTCTCTGTTTTTTATTTTTTATTATTATTTTTTTTCTTTCAGCCGCCAACCAAGCCTTCCTCCTGCCAACTACCCACCTTTCTTTTCTAATTCCTTCTTCACGCCCCCGCTTGCCACCTACCAACTCCTTCCCGTCCTTCATTCTTTTCCAACCTGTTATTATATAGGAAAAATTAAAATAGGATTAGATTAGTATAAAAATTAGGTTTAGTTTTAAATTTAAAGTAATTAGAATAATTATTAATATTAAAAAGATAACTATTTAGAATTTTAAGATTATTATTAATCCTAAGCTATCAATTTAAACAAAACCTATGAATATTTTATTATTATTATTATTATTTTTAATACAAAATTTTATTCTAATCCTTACTTGATAATAATATTTCTATTTTGCTCTTCACATGGCCGAATTGTAAAATTCAAACTTCAACAAAACAATAAAAATTAATAAATCAATAGTTTTGCTTTGTTTGTTGATTTTCTCTAAAAATAATCACTTTTTGCATCAAAAATCTTATTTCTTCATAAATAAATAATTAATTGAAATCTTATAGAAATAAGATGCAATATAAACAATATAAATGAAAACAAGCAATTTTAATGGGTAAATGAGTACAAATATTTATATAAAAATTAGACACATCAGCGACCATTGCCTTAATCATTGAATTCACGAAATTCACCTTCCAGTAGAGATGATATGTAACCCCAGTTTTTCATTTTATGTATTTTTGACTGTATTTTTCATTCTTGGTGTATTTTTTTCTCTTGTATTTTTCTGAGCCGTATATTGGATTTGATTTCAATATATATTCATTTTATTTCATTTTAAGCTCTTTGTGTTTGATTGATTGTCTCTTTTGATTGTTTTTCATTATTTTGATCTTTTCCTTATTTTTGGTCTCGTTATCTTTATTTTATTTTTTCCATGGTGTTGAGGTGGTGTTTTGATGGTGTTTTCCCAAACCTATGATTTTTTGACTCCTAATAAGATTTTTCAAGAGCCATATAATTCACTTCCTAATTGTATTCCTATTTGTATTTGACCCAATATCCATTACCCATTTGTATACCAATTGCTAGTTAATAATACCCATAACCCATTAACCCACATTTACACCCTATATAATTACCCTAACCCTCACAAACTCAAACCCTAATTCCTAAAATGTAATACCCTGATTTTCGAATATATGAAAGATTATTTATTTTTATATATGGTGTACACGTGTAATATTTTGGCTATTATTTTCAACATGATGAGTAAGAATATTGTTTACTATAAAGCATTTTCCTAAAGCCCAAATGTTAATTTACTTATCTTTTTTTAAAATAACTATTTTGGCCCAATTAATTTAAGCCCATGGATTTAATCCCTTTTATTATTTTTCTACAACTTGTATGTGTAACATTTCTTTTTAAAAAGACTTGTTATTTGATGTACAAAATTTTGTAGGGTGGTTTGTGTGTGCACGTGCACTCTATGTACACGTGCATAAAGCACAAATCTTGGCCGGATTGGGTAGAGTAGTGGGTGTAGGTTGTGGGTGGTTATTTAGGGTGTGGGTGGTTTTTTCAACTCCCTAGTGCATCCTAGCCGTTGATCCTATAACCATCTACTGAATCCTGGCCCTCCATCTCACTCCTTTTGGTGTATAAATACCCCCTCTCTCATCCATTGTTCTTTACACTAAGATTATTTTATGAGATTATTATTGTGAGAGAGTTGTGTGTGGAGACCGGGCATCATTATCTGGAGATCTTCGGCAAGGAGCAAGGAGCAAGGGACAAGGAAGGTGCGTTGCATTAAGGAGCTTTTCTGGACTTCGATTCCTTCGTCAATAAGGTGGGTGTTTCTCAGGACTTCTAAAGTAGAAAATATGCCATATTTGTGATGATTATTACTATGCTCATGAGAAGTAAATTCAAACGTACTAGAATTGCTTGAGTATGTTTATGATGATAATTGTGGAAGACTATTAGTGAAATATTAGCACTGCAAACAATGACGTTTGGGTCGGTACAGTCGACTGCCGTTTGAATAAGTCGACTGGTACGAGACATCTGTTACATGTTTTGTTAGAAGTTTCATGACATAAATGTGTATAATTAAAATGAAATAGTAAGGCTAAACTCATATTCTTCATGGTATACATGACTGAGGAGCCATGAGCATGTGGAAAAAGAACTAGCGATGATTAATAACACTAAGAATGATCTGTGCAGTCGACTGGTGTTATGAACAGTCGACCAATGCTTTGTTTAAACTATGAATAATCCAGTAGTTTCATGAAATGAAGTATTTTTCCATTGTGTTATTCTAGTGTAATGGATTGAGATTAATATTTTCACCTCTGCAAGAAAGTTATGAATAAGTATAAATGCATGTTTAAACACTTCCTTGAAGAAAAGACAATGTTAGTTACTTGAAATTCCATACTGCGATATTACTGAACAATTAAGAGATTTCGTGTTTATGAGACATGACGTATGTATACTGTAAATTGATATCATGATGCAAGTGTATGTAAGAACTGTAAGAAAGATAATCCCTTAATTTGAAATATGAATCTATCCAGTCGACTTAATGCGAGTAGCAAGTCGACTGAGCTGAACCTGGATATGTACTGTTGACACCAGGACAGACGACTGATTTGTTGACAATCTACTGTCACGCGGATAACATTTTGAACATGAAAAGTTGCGGGACAGCCGACTGGCCATGTGCAGTAGTCGACTCTCCCGAGTGTTTATGAAGAACTTGTATGGACTGAACAAGTCGACTGGTCTTTTTCCAAGTCGACTGTACAGAGTAGATTTTGATATGACAGAGATTTCATTTTGATTACTGCTAGGAGTTGTGAACTTTATGATTGATGTTGATGAACTCTTTCTATTGCTGTATGAATTTATATGAATCATAGTTTGAATTGAGAAATTCACATGAAATGAGTCATACTTTGAATGAAGAATTACATGAATATGGAAATTAAGAACATGATATGCTGAGGCAATGAAAATGAATTCATGAGTTAGAATTGCTCAAAGTGGAAGTTGTGAATTGGAAATTGAACAAAGGAGTAGCTAAGTCTCCCCCGGCAATGGAAATGAAATGAAAAACGAGAATTTAAAGACCAAGGTTGGTCATGTATTGAAATGAATGAATAAGTCCGGTTTAGTAGAGAGGCTAACTCCAGAACTTTAATTTTTATTCATGATTCTATTAAAATAAGGACTAGTACATAGTGGAGATGTGATGAAAGTAAGAGAAAAACATTGAGTATGAGGGCTATTGGGTAGCGGCGAGAGCGTATCCCAGGAATTCCCATGATGAGTCTGGGTGAGGATACTACTCCAGAGTACCTTCCCAGTGGCGACGCTCGTGGGATGTTTGAAGACTACGGGTGGTGTCATGTCTATAGTGAGAGCTGAATTACCACAGGATGTCTGCATGATGAGTCATGTCAGCGACGGGATTCCCTCCAGAGTGCCTAGACATGAGTTCGTAGGTCGGAAAATATCTAGGATACTTACCGTAATTACAGTAGTAGATTAAGTCATGGCGAGGGATTGAACCCTACAAAAATGAAGAACGATTAAGAGGCTTGCCCTCGGACCTATGTAGTATGAGATGTATAGAATCCGAACAAGTGTGCATTAGTGTCATGTAAATTAAATAATTGCATTAAGGATTAAGTGCACAATCCCAACACGACATCATTAAGATTTCCCTCTTTTCTTTTATTTTTGAATGTGAACAAGTTTGATTTGTTAAGAAATGAGAATCGTTATACTGATTCAGGCATAGAGAGGATGGCCATGTATAATTATCGTCGGTTGAATAAACTGACGTATCCACAGTTTTGTATGCAGGATAAATTACATGTTAAAGAGGAATGGATGCATAAAGATTGAACCATGTTGTTGTACATTTATTTAATTGTTGTATTTTACTTCCGCTGTGCAAATGAAAAGTGTAATATATGATGTAAACTCTGATGTAAAGTAAAAAGTTTAAATTCCTTGTAAAGTTGTACTGAAGAAAGTGAAAAGATCCTGTAGAACATCTCGAATTCAGTGTATTTGGGATTCGGGACGTTACATAAAACCCTAGCCCCCTAACACTCTCCCTCTCCTCTCCCGGCCTGCACACAACCCGAGCCCCCAAAAACCCATCAGCCGGCCTCCCCTATTCCAGGCCGACCCCACCATACAACCCCTAGGCTAAGCCCTACTCCGGCCATCTCCACCTCCGGCATCTCCTACAAACCCGAACCCCCTTCTTTGCCCCTCCTTGCTTGCCGAACCCACAAACCTACACCACCATCATCATCTTGCAACTTTTTGATCCCCTACTCCTTCGTTGTGGTGTTCTCAAAGTGGGTGCTTGCCACTTTGATCGTCGTTGCTTCAAGGAGATCGTTCGTGAGAAGGTTTCGCTCGTTTTGCTTGGATTCGTTGCTTGAAGCGTATTTTGTTCGTGGGTTTTGCTTATAGGCGTGTTTGCATCGTTCTTCATCCCCAAATTAAGGCAAGTAACTTGTACTCCAGTTCATTTATTTGTGCAAGTACCAAAATTTAACTATAGTGTAGTTGGGTCAAGAGACAACCTTAGATTGTGTTTTCCTTGATGGGTTTTGTCTCTATTGTGATATTTTGGCCATAGAAGACTCATGACACCAATCTTGACATGATATAACCTAGGATTCGCTCGTTCTTGATTTCTAGTCGTGTATGTGAGAATTTGTGCAAATTTGTGTTTTGTTTGATACCCATGTGAAATAATAGGCATGGACATGTTAATAACCCTAATGATGTTTAGACACTTGGTAGGTTGTATTTCAAGTTTGGATGAGTTTGGACCAATATTCATGAATCTATATTGATTTTGTACTTGAGGGCGAAATCTGTATTTTCTGGATGTTCTGTTTTGTTTGCTATTTTCGTCTATGCTACAGCCAGTATCTTGATTCCAGTATAAAATATGAATTTTAGATAATTTCGTCTATTTTCAAACCCCACTGACTTTGCTTGATTTGGATTTCGTATGACTGAGTTATGACTGTTTTAGTACAGAGGTGTTGATCTTTTCCAGATTCTGTTTTTGGGTAATTTTGATAACAAACTATTTTCAAGAACCATGCTATACATATTATTTTGATTTGAAACTTTGTTCAGTGTTTCTTTATGAAGTTAGGGATTACCCAGAGTTTTGATGAATTTTATTGATAAGTTTTATGTGGTGTTTCATGCTCGTTTCTAAAATCTATACATGCTGTATTTTGCTCGCTGTTCTGTAAAAAACCCTATTTTCACTATGATTCCTTTTACTTTATGAAAATTATTTGTGAAATGTGAAAGTTAGTAAATTCTATCTATTTTCATATTCCTTTGGCGGAATCGGATTTCGTTTCACTGGTTGCGAGATATCTTAGTTTTCGTACAGCAGTGTTGGAAATTCCAGATTCGCTAAACTATGTTTTTCGTGATGCTTTCTTATTTTTGATGACTTATCTATTTTTCCTGTAAAATTCTGAAACTTTATATTTTGATTCTGGACATATAGGGGATTACCCCATATTTTTCGTGGAATTATTTAATGTGTTTTCATGCTCTTGAATTCATTTTCTTGAAATCTGACTGAACCTAATTTCTGTATTCAAATCAGTTTTGAGCTATATTGTTGTGAACTAATATATGACTTAATTATACTCATTGGATTCGTGTGGAAGTCTATTTTCCAGATCCTTCGATGGATCTAGATTTTCTTATTTGTAACTCTTGTAATTACTGTTTTACTACAGTATGGTCTTGCTGTCCTGAACTTGAGATGTGTTTATTTTATTCCTTTATGAAATATCTTGCACTTGTACATGTTTAGTTTGCAACTTGCACTTGTCACATGATCATGCCATGCTATTCTTGATATATTTTGCACATATACTTGCTTGTTGGACATTAATAATAAAAATAACCAAGTCGGGGTTTAAGGGACAGATCTAATAGTGGATAATTCAGAAATGTGTACTCGGAAGGGGATCCACTAATCCTACTTGATTACTTGATACTTGCACGCAAGACACGATACTTGCCACTTGCACTACTTGACACGTGATTACATGATATATGATAATTGGAGCTTGGAGCTCAATTACTTGCTTGTCCCCGAGTATACTGCCCTCTATGGTCCACTATAAAATCTAAAGTGAAACTGTTTTGTTGTAGCAACCATGTGAGGTGGGCTGCATGAAGTGCTACCTAAATAGTAATTCACTACAAGACTTGATACATGCCACTTGAACATGATACGTGAACATGATATATGCTTGCTTGATACTTGACTACATGATACATGAAACTTGTTTACATGAGACTTGAAACTTGATACTTGATACATGAACACATGATACTTGACACTTGATGCATGTTCATAAAATACTTGATTACTTGACACTTGAGGTAATACCCTAAACTTTCATTCTAATAAGATATTGATTTTCACGTGTTGTGCACGTACAAATTTCATGCGTATATTATTTATCTATTTTTATATACAAAATTTCTTTTGGTAGTATGAACAATTATTTTTTCTTTCCTTTATTTTTATAAAAACCAAATTCTAAAGCCTAAAACACTATTTTATTTGTGTTAGCCCACTTTAATTAATTATTAATTTATTGTCTTGGCCCACAAGCCTAAGCCCACTAATTGTGAAGCCCACCAATTTAATAAATCAATTAAATGGTCACACTTAAATAATGAACATTTTGATTAATTAAATTGTACAAACTTTTTCATAAGTGTACTAGGTGGTACGTGCGAAGCACGTAGTGTGCAATGCACACCGTTTTGGGGCCGGTTTGTTCTTGGAGTGATGGGTGTGTGGGTGAGTGTGCATGGGTGGTTACTTAGTGTATGGGTAGTTGCTATAACTTCCACTCCTATCCTAGCCCTCCACTATACAACTATCCAATAAATCCTAGCCCTCCAATCCATTCTAAAATTAGTATAAATACCCCCCCTTCATACTTGTATTCTACACTAATAATCTATTGAAAGAAGAAAGAATTATATAGGAGATATATATTAGTGTGTGAATGTGAGTGTATGTGTGTGTGTTCCCCCTTGGAGGCCGACCATCATCATCACTTGGAGCTCTCGGTTTTTGCAAGGGAGCAAGGAGAAGGAGATCGAGCATCGCAATCTAGAAGGAGAAGGCACTCTCTCGCATTCTAGGAGGCTCTAGGAGATTTTCTTATTGGTTTTCTACAAAACGGTTGGTGTTTCTCATGACTTCTAAAGTAGAAATCATGTTAGGAATAAATTAAATTTGTTATTAAAAAGTAATTAGTTGAGATGAAATACATGTTGCCTATTTAGAGTAGAAATTGATAAACTAGTAAATGTGTGTTATTGTGATGAATAGATTCATTTAATATAAGTGAAAGTGTATGCTCTCATTGTTTATAACTTTAGAATGCATGCCAATTATGCTTTAATTGCAATTATGTGAAATTCGCTGGTAAGAAGTTAGAATCATGTTTATTGATTAAAGTGCTAAAGTATATTGATGTGTTAAAGATGAATTGATAGAATAATTTGCTAAGAAATGCTTGTTAATAGATGTAATGAAATTCCCCATTGCTATATATACCATGTGAAAATTAGAATAAATAGAAAGAATGTATTTTTGGCAAACAAATAATCGAATGCTTCATGTGTAGACTAATTGATAAAAATAGAGGTTTTATTCACTTATAAAGATTGTTTTTTTTGTACTCTAAAAATATCATAGTTGTCAAAACATTATAGTAGTGAATTTTGTGTGAGAAATCATCTTTGTTTATGAACAAATATATGTTAGTTTTCAAATGTCGAAATAGTATTATAAAATACAAATTAAGACTAAATATATGTTTTATTAGAGGGAAAAATACCTTTAAAAATACTGGTTATTGTTAAATTAAATGTATTTTTTATTCTTGACATTTTTGTTTTCAAAAGAGGAGAAAAGGAGACAAATTCGTTTTTGAGAAATTTTGAAGTATAACTTTGAACATCGAATTAAGATCAAAACCTATTTTAAATACCTTCTAATCAACATGTTCACTTAGACTAACTGGTCGGAATGGGTTTGGGTCGCTACAGTAGCGGAGGTCTCGGGTTCGATACCGCCACTCTGGTTTTAATTATTTTTGGTTGAAAACAAAATTCGCCGAGAACAGAACATAAAGCTTTTAACCCCTAGTTAAATCGATGGGCGGCTTTGGCGCGTTGGTCTGTGCGCTGTCTGTTTCGCTGCTGGTTGTGGGTTCGAATCTCGGTGGGGTTTGAGTTTCTGAAAAAATGTTTTTTTTGAGAATTTTGGATTAAATTGAATTTTTAAATTAGAATAAAAATTGGGAAAATATGTTTTAATTACTGGAAAAATTATTAGAACTTATTAGGAAATATTTATACAAGTTTTGAAGAAGTGTGAATAAGAAATTGAGGTTTTTGCAAGGAATGACTCATTTGAAATTAAATTACTCTTATAAACGAAGGAAAAATAAAAGTGAAAATTTTGAGTTATAAAAGATGAATTTTTGAAGTTTGTAACTAGCGTGATTAAATGGAATTATAAAAAAAATGTGTGTTGTAGTAAAATTGTGAGTTTGTGAATAATAGATTTGTGGAATATATGAAATTGTTGGTGACTATTAAGTGAAATTTATTCTTGCACATGGATTGCACGCGAAATTGAATTATTGATCGTGATGAATTATGAAAGGTGTGAATACATGAATACTATGCCATTGGAATATGAATTGTGATTAATCATGAAAAGATCTTATGAGTATGACATTGTAATTATGAGTTGAAATTGAGAATTAGGGTATAACCAAGCCTTATACCGGCAATGAAAGAAATGAGAAAATGATATTTTGAAATGAGAAGACCAATGTTTGGGTCATGTGAATTAAATGAATAAGACCGGTATAGTGGAAGTGCTACACTCTAAGAGTTGATTTTATTCATGATTCATTTAAACTAAGGATTAGATGCATAGTGGAGATGTGATGAAAGTAAGAGAAAAACATTGAGTATGATGGCCATTGGATTGGCGGCGTGAGAGTATTCACAGGTTGTCCCGTGATGAGTCATGATAGGGCGTGGATACTGCTCCAGAGTACCGTCCTGGTGGCGACGCTCGTGGGGCGTTTGACGACTGCGGGTGGTGTCATGTCTATGGTAGGAGCTGAATTACCACAGGATGCCTGCATGATGAGTCATGTGTCAGTGCGTTGGGATTCCCTCCAGGGCGCCTAGACATGAGTTCGTAGGTCAGAAAACTTCTAGGATACTTACCGTAGTTACAGTAGTAGATTAAGTCATGTCGAGGGATTGAAACCTACAAGATGAAGAACGGTTAAGGGCTTGCCCTCGGACCTATGTAGTATGGGCTGCATAGACTCTGAACAAGTGCGCATTAGTATCATATAATATAAATAATTGCATTAAGGACTAAGTGCACATTCACAACACGACAACAATAGGATAGTCCCTTTAGCTTTGTTTGTGACAAGTTTGTGTTTGTTAAGAAATGAGAATCGTTATACTGTTTCCGGCATAGAGAGGATGGCCGTGTATAATATTTCGTCAGTTGAATGAACTGACGAGCCCACAGTTTTATATGCAGGGTAAAGATGCTTGACAATTGAAGCATACATGCTGCGCAGGATTGAGTTAAATATTGTTTCATGTAATTTATTGTAATATTGCTTCCGCTGTGATAATGTACAAGTGTAAATGTAACTCTGATGAAAGAAAAGTTTTTATTTCCTTGTAAAATTGTACGAAAGAAGTGTAAAGATCCTGTGGAATCTCGAATTCAGTTGTATTTTGGAATTCGGGGTGTTACAGAGTGGTATCAGAGCACACTTCCAAGTAGTACAAATTTATAAGGAACGACACCGTAGAAGTAGATATTAGAGTGTGTGTTGATTCTAGAGATTTAAATATAAGCTACTTACATTTGTGTTGCTCTATGACTTATGCTTCTTCCTCTCTATTTCTAAGATGGCTGACCACTTCGACCCAGCTGGAGATGACAATTGGCATATTATTGAGGAAGATTACTACCCAGGGCAAGCAGACTCTGACGGAGAGGAATGGCCTGAGTCCCGAGAGATCACTCCACCTCCGGACCCTTCTGATGACTCTTCTGACGAAGAAGAAGAACCAGTTCCAAGTAGTCTTGTGATATCTCTTCAAAGGCAGGTAGAAACTCTGCGGGAGAGAGTCGAACTATTGGAGGCTCATCTGGCAAAGTGCAAGGATGATTTTGCAGTTCTCAGTCATCGTGTATGGGAACTCAAGAAGAGGAAAAACATGACTGATGTACTGAAGGAGGAAGTGGAGGAACTACGGGGAGAGCTTCGTGAAGCCAAGAGGAATCGTAGGAATTAGACTATTGTATCATGTACTGCTTTCTTTTTGATGTCAGAAATGTTTTAAATTTGATTGTATAAAGTTTGAAATTTAATGAAATGGAAATGTTGACTTAAAAGTTTATATTTTATACTTCTAATTTAATGGATCTTTTGCATCAGAATATGGCTGGAAGACGAGCTCGTAACGGTGAAGGTCTGGACTTGGAAACGGAACTAGCGAAGGTCTATCAGACACTCAATGCCATGGCCATGAATCAGAACCAAGGAAGGGGGCCTGTGAATCCAGTACCCGAAGCATTCAAACTCGTGGAATCGTTCAAGCGGATGAAGCCACCGGTGTTTGAGGGGAAGTCGGACCCTAACACGGCTGACAATTGGATCCGCTAGGTAGAGACTATCTTCGAAGTCCCAGAGACCCCGGATGGCAGCAAGGTAAAGTTGGCAACTCTGCAATTCGAGAAGGATGCGGCTGTGTGGTGGCAGTCGATGAAGCGGACGATGGGAGGCTTGGCTCATAGCTGGGAGGAATTCTTGGAGGAATTCTGCAGTCATTACTTTCTCTCAGACGTCCAGGAGAAGAAGGCCATGGAGTTTCTGTCACTGCAGCAGGGCGGCATGTCGGTTAGGGAGTATGAGACCAGATTTACTCAACTCTCAAGGTATTACTCAACTCTCAAGGTATGCTTTCGAATTGGTGATGGATGAGACGAAGAAGGCTCGTAAGTTCGAACATGGATTGAGGCCGAGCTTGAGGTCCAGGATGATACCCTTCGGTATCATGAGGTTTGACATGCTGGTCAAACGAGCGGCAGCCACAGAGGCAGACATGGAGCAGTTCCACACTGTTCAGAATAGGAGGAACAACTGGAATGCGGGGAAGAGGCCCGCAGTTGCTGGCAATGTCAGGGGACAGCCACCGGCTCGAAGGTTCAAGCCTACGGGTGCGAACGCTGTTCAAGTGGCAGGAAGACCCGAAAATACTTGGGCGAGACCTTCAGTGACTTGTTTCTACTGTGGAGAGACAGGCCACTACAAGTCTCAATGCCCCAAACTGCAGGATGTCGTCCGTAATGGACCAACTCAGCAGACCGGAAAGAAGCCGTACCAGTAGGGGCAAGTATTTGCCTTGACTAAAGCTGACGCTGATGAGGTGGATCATGTCATCACTGGTACGAGGGAGGATGTTTAGGAGTGTTTTCTGTTGTCTCTTTTTCCTGTAAATTAGTGAACTGTTATATGACGAGTGTGTGTTATGTAACAGGAGAACTTATTTTCAATGGAAAGAAAGCTGTTGTTTTGTTCGATACTGGGTCCTCTCATACTTTTGTATCACCTAAATTTGCTAAAGTTCTGGGAGTCGAACCGAAGATATTTCCAGGCAAGGTTTTAGCAGTGGCTACTCTGTCAGGGGAGACTCTAACCACTGATCGGTACTATGCTGACCGCGAGATTGTGATTGGAGATCGAATTTTCGGGATCGATCTAATCGAACTGAATGTTTTGGGAGTCGATGTTATCATTGGCATTGATTGGATGTCGGTGTACAGTGCGAACATCGAGTGCAAGACCAAGACAGTAACAGTGAAGGCTCCGGGTGGACCTGAAGTTACTTTTCAAGGGAAGAGAAGATGTTCAGATTTGGTTGCTGCTATCAGCCAGAATAGAGGGATTCCTGCAGAGGTGCAGCAGATTCCTATGGTTCGGGATTATCCGACCGTGTTCTTGGAAGATTTGCTTGGGTTACCCCCGCATCATGATGTGGAGTTCAGCATCACTATTCAGCCAGGGAGTGCACCTATTTCCAAGGCACCATATAGGATGGCGCCTGTGGAACAGGATGAGATCAAATGGCAGATTAAGGAACTGTTGGAGAAAGGTTTTATTCAACCTAGTGCGTCACCTTGGGGAGCACTAGTACTTTTGGTAAAGAAGAAGGATGGTTCGATGAGGATGTGCATCGATTATCGAGAGCTGAATAAGGTTACTCTTCAGAATAAATATCCTATTCCGCGAATTGATGACTTGTTCAATCGTCTACAAGGAGCTGCAGTTTTCTCCAAAATAGATCTTCGATCAAGATATCATCAAGTTCGAGTGAAAGCTGAAGATGTGCATAAGACTGCGTTCAGAACTCGACACGGGCATTACGAATTCTTAGTTATGCCGTTTGGAGTGACGAATGCGCCTGCAATCTTCGTGGACATGAAGAACAGAGTTCTGAGGCCATTCATTGATTCTTTCGTCGTGGTATTTATCGACGATATTCTCGTGTACTCCAAGTCGGAGGAGGAGCACACGGAGCATTTGGCAGCAGTTTTGAGGAAGCTTCAGGAGCAGGAGTTGTATGCCAAGTTGTCCAAGTGTGATTTCTGGAAATCTGAAGCGGCATTCCTAGGTCACATCCTTTCTAAGGAGGGAGTGACAACTGATCCTCAGAAGATAGAGGCAGTGAGAGATTGGGCAAGACCTACTACAGTGAAGGAAATCAGGAGTTTCCTTGGGTTAAGTGGATATTATAGGAGGTTTATCCAGGGCTACGCTCAGATAGCCGTGCCGCTCACTGGTTTGACCAAGAAGAATGTGAACTTCAAGTGGACTGAGCAGTGCAAAGCAAGCTTTCAGGAGTTGAAAGAGAGGCTGACTACTGCACCCATTTTGTCTTTGCCTAGAGTAGGTGTCGAATATGATGTCTACAGCGATTCTTCACATCGTGGGCTTGGTTGTGTCTTAATGCAAGAAGAAAAAGTAATCGCTTATGCGTCTAGGCAACTACGACCGCATGAGAAGAATTATCCGACTCATGATCTAGATTTGGCTGCGATTATCTTTGCCTTAAAGCAATGGAGGCATTATGTGTATGGCGAGAAGCTGAACATGTACACAGACCATAAAAGCTTGAAGTATATCTATCAGTAGAAGGATCTGAACCTGAGGCAAAGGAGATGGTTGGAGGTACTTGAGGACATTTGTCCGGAGATTAAATATTATCCTGGGAAGGCTAATGTTGTTGCTGATGCACTTAGCCGCAAGAGCAGTCTGGCGAGTTTGATTACAACTCAGAAGCAGCTGGCTGAGGAGTTGGATCGGGCTGGAAATGAAGTTGTTCTGCAAAGCTTGGGATCATTTTTAGCTCAGTTGAGGCTTCAACCGACGCTGAGTGGAAGGATTATTGCAAGTCAGAAGGAAGATGCAGAGATTCAGAAGATGATAGAGCAGGTTGGTGCTGGCAAGTTGCCCGAATTTTAAATCAGGGATGAAGTGCTGTGGTTTGGTGAGAGGTTGTGTGTTCCAGATCAATCGGACTTGAAAGAAAGTTTTCTTCAGGAGGCACATGCTACTCTTTTGTCTGTGCATTCTGGGAGTACCAAGATATATAGGGACATTAAATAGCATTTCTGGTGGTCAGGTTTGAAGCGGAATGTGGCTGAATTTGTGTCGAGGTGTGAGATTTGTCAACAAGTCAGAGCCGAGAATCAGAAACCTGGAGGTCTATTGCAACCGTTACCTATTCCGGAATGGAAGTGGGATAATATCAGTATGGATTTCATCATGGGTTTGCCTAAGAGTCCTAAGGGCAAGGATGCGATTTGGGTCATAGTCGATCAACCAAGTCCGCTCACTTCTTGGCGATGAAACTCACCGCTTCGATGGACAAGTTAGCTGAGATGTATGTTGGTGAGATCGTCCGGCTTCATGGCATTCCATTGACCATTGTGTCTGATCGAGATGCACGGTTTACTTCGCATTTCTATAGGAGTCTTCAGACAGCTTTGGGTACCAAGACAGATTTCAGCACTACTTTTCATCCCCAGACCGATGGACAGACCGAGAGAGTCAACCATATTCGTGAGGACATGCTTCGGTGTTGTGTACTAGACTTTGGAGGCAATTGGGAAAGGCATTTACCATTGGTGGAGTTTTCCTATAACAACAGTTTTCAGACTAGCATTGGGATGGTGCCGTACGAAGCTCTGTATGGCAGGAAGTGCAGGACGCCTGTCTGTTGGTTCGAATTTGGGGAGCGTCAGATGTTTGGGCCTGAGATTGTGCAGCAGACCTCTGAAAAGATTGATCTGATCAGGAGGAGGTTGGTGGATGCTCAGAGTGGGCAGAAGAGCTATGCAGACAACCGGAGGAGGGACCTTGAGTTTGAGGTTGGTGACTTTTCCTTTCTGAAGGTATCGCCCAGCAAAGGCGTGATCCGATTCGGTAAGGGTAGAAAGTTAGCCCCGAGGTTCATATGCCCGTATAAGATATTGAGAAGGATCGGGAAAACTGCTTACCGGCTTGAGTTACCGGAAGAGTTGTCACAGGTGCACAATGTTTTTCACGTGTCTATGCTAAGAGGTTACATTCCAGATCCTAGTCACCATTTGCCCGAAGTGCCAGAGGGTTTGCAGTTGGATCTGAATTACATTGAGCTTCCAGTTGAGATTGTTGATCTTCGGGAGAAAGTCTTGAGGAATAAGACAATATCGATGGTCAAGGTAGTCTGGAGAAACCAATTGGTTGAAGAGGCTACTTGGGAATCTGAGGAGAGGATGATGAAGGATCATCCTGAGCTGTTTGCTTGATTGTATTTTTTCTTCTTGTGTTTTATTTTCTCACTCTTTAATTGTAGTTTCAGGGACAGAACTATTCTAAGGAGGGAGTGTTGTAATACCCTAAACATTCATTAATAAGATATTGATTTTCATGTATTGTGCACGTGCAAATTTCATGCGTATATTATTTACCTATTTTTATATAAAAAATTTCTTTTGGTAGTATGAACAATTATTTTTTCCTTTCCTTTATTTTTATAAAAACCAAATTCTAAAGCCTAAAACACTATTTTATTTGTGTCAGCTCACTTTAATTAATTATTAATTTATTGTCTTGGCCCACAAGCCTAAGCCTACTAATTGTGAAGCCCACCAATTTAATAAATCAATTAAATGGTCACACTTGTCATGTAGAGACAGATAGTGAACATTTTGATTAATTAAATTGTACAAACTTTTTCATAGGGGTACTAGGTGGCACGTGCGAAGCACGTAGTGTGCAATGCACACCTTTTTGGGGCCGGTTTGTGCTTGGAGTGATGGGTGTGTGGATGAGTGTGCATGGGTGGTTACTTAGTGTATGGGTAGTTGCTATAACTTCCACTCCTATCCTAGCCCTCCATTCTACAACTCTCCAATAAATCTTAGCCCTCCAATCCATTCTAAAATTAGTATAAATACCCCCACTTCATACTTGTATTCTACACTAATAATCTATTGAAAGAAGAAAGCATTATATAGGAGATATATATTAGTGTGTGAGTGTGAGTGTATGTGTGTGTGTTCCCCCTTGGAGGCCGGCCCTCATCATCACTTGGAGCTCTCGATTTTTGCAAGGGAGCAAGGAGAAGGAGATCGAGCATCGCAATCTAGGAGGAGAAGGCACTCTCTCGCATTCTAGGAGGCTCTAGGAGATTTTTTTATTGGTTTTCTTCAAAAAGGTGGGTATTTCTCATGACTTCTAAAGTAGAAATCATGTTAGGAACAAATTGAATTTGTTATTAAAAAGTAATTAGTTGAGATGAAAAACATGTTGCCTATTTCGAGTAAAAATTGATAAACTAGTAAATGTGTGTTATTGTGATGATTAGATCCATTTAATATAAGTGAAAGTGTATGCTCTCATTGTTTATAACTTTAGAATGCATGCCAATTATGCTTTAATTGCAATTATGTGAAATTCGCTAGTAAGAAGTTAGAATCATGTTTATTGATTAAAGTGCTAAAGTAGAATGATGTGTCAAAGATGAATTGATAGAATAATTTGCTAAGAAATGCTTGCTAATAGATGTAATGAAATTCCCCATTGCTATATATACCATGTGAAAATTAGAATAAATAGAAAGAATGTATTTTTGGCAAACAAATAATCGAATGCTTCATGTGTAGACTAATTGATAAAAATAGAGCTTTTATTCACTTATAAAGATTGTTTTTTTTTGTACTCTAAAAATATCATAGTTTTCAAAACATTATAGTAGTGAATTTTGTGTGAGAAATCATCTTTGTTTATGAACAAATATATGTTAGTTTTCAAATGTTGAAATAGTATTATAAAATACAAATTAAGACTAAATATATGTTTTATTAGAGGGAAAAATACCTTTTAAAATACTGGTTATTGTTAAATTAAATGTATTTTTTATTCTTGACATTTTTGTTTTCAAAAGAGGAGAAAAGGAGACAAATTCGTTTTTGAGAAATTTTGAAGTATAACTTTGAACATCGAATTAAGATCAAAACCTATTTTAAATACCTTCTAATCGATATGTTCACTTAGACTAACTGGTCGGAATGGGTTTGGGTCGCTACAGTAGCGGAGGTCTCGGGTTCGATACCGCCGCTCTGGTTTTAATTATTTTTGGTTGAAAACAAAATTCGCCGAGAACAAAACATAGAGCTTTTAACCCCTAGTTAAATTGATGGGCGGCTTTGGCGCGTTGGTCTGTGCGCTGTCTGTTTCGCTGCTGGTTGTGGGTTCGAATCTCGGTGGGGTTTGAGTTTAGGAAAAAATGTTTTTTTTTTGAGAATTTTGGATTAAATTGAATTTTTAAATTAGAATAAAAATTGGGAAAATATGTTTTAATTACTGGAAAAATTATTAGAACTTATTAGAAAATATTTATACAAGTTTTGAAGAAGTGTGAATAAGAAATTGAGGTTTTTGCAAGGAATGACGCATTTGAAATTAAATTACTCTTATAAACGAAGGAAAAATAAAAATGAAAATTTTGAGTTATAAAATATGAATTTTTGAAGTTTGTAACTAGCGTGATTAAATGGAATTATAAAAAAAATGTGTGTTGTAGTAAAATTGTGAGTTTGTGAATAATAGAATTGTGGAATATATGAAATTGTTGGTGACTATTAAGTGAAATTTATTCTTGCACATAGATTGCACGCGAAATTGAATTATTGATCGTGATGAATTATGAAAGGTGTGAATACATGAATACTATGCCATTGGAATATGAATTGTGATTAATCGTGAAAAGATCTTATA
The DNA here is from genome assembly GCA_017893485.1 of Hemerocallis citrina. Classification (NCBI taxonomy): domain Eukaryota; kingdom Viridiplantae; phylum Streptophyta; class Magnoliopsida; order Asparagales; family Asphodelaceae; genus Hemerocallis; species Hemerocallis citrina. The sequence continues at coordinate 124,860,236 of CM030363.1, read as the reverse complement.
AGTATGACATTGTAATTATGAGTTGAAATTGAGAATTAGGGTATAACCAAGCCTTATACCGGCAATGAAAGAAATGAGAAAATGATATTTTGAAATGAGAAGACCAATGTTTGGGTCATGTGAATTAAATGAATAAGACCGGTATAGTGGAAGTGCTACACTCTAAGAGTTGATTTTATTCATGATTCATTTAAACTAAGGATTAGATGCATAGTGGAGATGTGATGAAAGTAAGAGAAAAACATTGAGTATGATGGCCATTGGATTGGCAGCGTGAGAGTATTCACAGGATGTCCCGTGATGAGTCATGATAGGGCGTGGATACTGCTCCAGAGTACCGTCCTGGTGGCGACGCTCGTGGGGCGTTTGACGACTGCGGGTGGTGTCATGTCTATGGTAGGAGCTGAATTACCACAGGATGCCTGCATGATGAGTCATGTGTCAGTGCGTTGGGATTCCCTCCAGGGCGCCTAGACATGAGTTCGTAGGTCAGAAAACTTCTAGGATACTTACCGTAGTTACAGTAGTAGATTAAGTCATGTCGAGGGATTGAAACCTACAAGATGAAGAACGGTTAAGGGCTTGCCCTCGGACCTATGTAGTATGGGCTGCATAGACTCTGAACAAGTGCGCATTAGTATCATATAATATAAATAATTGCATTAAGGACTAAGTGCGCATTCACAACACGACAACAATAGGATAGTCCCTTTAGCTTTGTTTGTGACAAGTTTGTGTTTGTTAAGAAATGAGAATCGTTATACTGTTTCCGGCATAGAGAGGATGGCCGTGTATAATATTTCGTCAGTTGAATGAACTGACGAGCCCACAGTTTTATATGCAGGGTAAAGATGCTTGACAATTGAAGCATACATGCTGCGCAGGATTGAGTTAAATATTGTTTCATGTAATTTATTGTAATATTGCTTCCGCTGTGATAATGTACAAGTGTAAATGTAACTCTGATGAAAGAAAAGTTTTTATTTCCTTGTAAAATTGTACGAAAGAAGTGTAAAGATCCTGTGGAATCTCGAATTCAGTTGTATTTTGGAATTCGGGGTGTTACACTTGATTTATGCCCTGTACACTTGATCACTTTTACCATGTTAGTTGTTTACTTTGATATCACACTTATACCATGTGCTAGTTAATTTTTCCATGTGCTTGTATCTTACATTATAAGTGACCCGTGACATGCAATTGACGGGTACTTGTGTTTTCTCTTTTCCTCTTTCCTGCATTCGATGAATTGTAGATTTTGGAGAACAGGTTTCAGATGGTATCGGAGACTTAAAGTATTAGTGCTGCTTTTAATTATTATTATTTCTTGTATCTTGCTTGAACAATATTTGTATTCGTGAGACTTGGATTATTCTTGTATTTTGAGACATGGATTTATTTCTTGTATTTGGGCAATGTGACCCAAGACTTGTGTTTTATTCAGATCATGACTATTTGAGATTTATATATTTGGTTTCAAGTATTCTTGCTGGTATTTGACTTATTATGTGCATGTGGTTGATAAAATTGCTTCCGACTCTGTATATTTCTCGTGCATGTTGTTAAGATTTCTTAAATAGCTTATGGATGATGAAAATCGTTTGCTAGGCTTATGTTACGTATCCGTATTCCGTATTCTTTTGGGAAGCGGGGCGTGACATGATAGGTCTTTTCTGTCTTGAAGGCAAGGATCTCACGGGCCAAGGCGGTGAAATTGGGGAGGGGAGCTTCAACGAGCTCAGCAGCAGCGAGAGCAGTGGGGCTAGGGGGTACCCTTGTCACCTCGGTTGGAGAGTCCTCCACCACCATCATCACCTTCTTCAATGGCCGGGAGGTGAAGGTAGACACCGATAGCCTCTTTTGACACTTCGGCTTAGCGATGACCTTCTTGCTACCTTGACAGCGTTGATCTGATCTTGGCTGATCATTTCTGTGAGAAAAGTACACAAGTTAAAAAAGAGCTAAACATTTACAAAGAGACACTAACAAAGAACATACTAGGGTCCACCAGACTCAATCCAAACTTAACCAAGTGCTTCTTCTTCAAGGATGGCCAAAGCATAGACCCATTGACAAATATGCGCTTGCATGCCTCTAACTCCTCCTCACCAAAGTCCTTTTTCCTGGGAGCTTTCTCCCTCCCATTCGGTAACTCGCAAGCCCACCGCATAGGTATATCCCATGGTTCGACGCAGTACATGACAAAGCACTTTGACTTCCAATTCTTTATGGAGTTGGGTTTCCCTAGACCGCGTGCTTCGCAATCCGAAGGGAAAGTTAGTACCCTCTCCAGCTCAAAAAAGGCTAATGCTAAAGCACCTACAAAAGATTTTGATATTCGTCGGCACCCCCTTTCTCCCGCATAACTGGAGGAAGCTAACTATATGCTTTCAGCAATTATGTCCTAGCTGCGTTGGACTCACCCAAACCAATTGAGCACCTCCTTGATGAAGGGATGGATCCGCCAACGCATACCTAAAAACAATGCATCAAAGGGGAAAAGGCAAAATTTAGGGGTGAGGATATCGGTGGGTCGGATCCTAGGGCCAGGAAGAAGCAGCTCATAATCTCTAAGAATGAAGAAGACATTCAGAATAATCAAGAGAACTTCTCTTGAAAGAATGTTTTTTATACGGTCTGCTTCGATCAGAACCAAACCAGGCGAAGGGGGTTGAGGTCCAGATCTCACCAAGTCCTGAAGATCCTCACGGTATATTCGAATTAGTAGCGGATCTTAAAAATGAAGGCGATCCAAACCGCCTTCCCTCGCGTACTCGATGGGCACCTCCTTCACCATCGAGTTCGCCTCTGAAAAAACTAACCTCTTTTTCCCTTTTCTCTTGAGAGCTTTAGGAACCATGGGTCATACATGGACATCGTCCTCCCATTCAAAAGGCAGCATCTTAACCTCGCCCCCATCTTCATTTTGAGGACACCACTTCTGTTTCCATTTCCTCCATCTACTCGGAGGATATCACCTCGAACCACTATCTCTTTCTCGGTCGGATGTAGAGGTTGAGTCAGCGGACTAGACCCTAGTCAATATCCTAAAATAAAAAAATACCTGGGAAAGTGATGACAAATTTACGACAAGAGTTGCTGGAGAACCCGCTTGAATCAGAGACCTAGAGAGAGAGAGAGAGTGATGAGGAGAGAAGTTCTGATAAAGAAATAAAGAGTAGTGTGAGAAACGAGCTCAATTTTGAGCTCGAGCTAGGCTCGAGCTCAGTTCGAGCCGAGCTTTGACCGTATTCGAGCCGAATAGCTCGCGAGCTTAGCCTAAAAAAAAAACCCAAGTTCGAGCTCGGCTCGTTTACGAAACGAGATCAGTTTTGAGCTCGGTTCGAGCTGAGCTTTGACCGAGCTCGAGCCTAATAGCTCGCGAATAGCTCGATTTGTTTGCAGCCCTACCTGTAACTGATTTAAATTATGATGTTTCATTTACATTTATATTATGTATAATATCTTCTTCTGTATTTTTCTTAAGTGATATCTTTAGTATAGTATTTTCTGAATGGGTGACAGTTATGAGAGGGTCATGGACATATAGGATAAATAAAGCAGGATAAAAGAGACATATTTACTTGACACTTTGTTCTTACTATCCCTTCTTGTTCTCATGTCTTGCTTTCCTTCCTCTTATGTTTCTGCATATAACCAGAATATCAAGATGAATTCCACTCGACAATCCATCCTTTTGGTGTACCTAAATAATATACTTCACATTTTCATCATTGACTTATTGAGTTTCTTATTGCTAATCACCCGGGGGGGTGAATTGGGTGATTGAACCGGAACTAAAAAATTAAATAAAATGCATAAAGTAAAAGGATAGAGTAAGAGAAAGCAAACAAAGTAACGAGCAAGACACAGCAATATAACGTGGTTCGACCACCAGGTTTAAATCCACACCACCTACTTATAGCAATTCTTTGCCACAAGCGTTCGACTATACTTTAAGTCCTTGTATAGTGATTCTCTAAATTCAGGCCGAGAGACCTATACACCCACAGAGCTTCTACAACAAGTCCCGCAATACTCACCGAAGTGGAAAAAAAAGAAAAACTCTCGATCTAGAAAAGACCTTGACTGAATAAATTAATAAAAATCTCTCACATTTGGAGTATTGATTGAATGATTAGTTCAAAAGAGTTATATATAATAGCAAGGGATGAAGAATACGTTGTGAATTCGCCTCAATTTATAGAGTATGGAAGTGTATCTTTCAGAAAATGAAAAGATATTTCCGAAATAGTCAGATCTGCACTTGGACCGTCGACCGCAATAATGGACAGTGGACTTTTCATGTAATATCCCGACCTGTTAAATAATAAATATTTTTATTTATTTATTATTATTATTATTATTATTATTATTATTATTATTTTATTATTTTATTTTATTTTTCGGAATTGAGATATTTTTGATGGATATTACTTAGTTTAATTATTAACCAGCATCTGTATAAGTACCAACCTGTATACATCTGTATTGTATCAAATTGGTACTGTAAACCTCCGAGCAGATAATAAAATTTAATTTTATTATTATTTTCGGAATTTAATTATTTTTATACGGATTGTGCGGTTTTACAAACGGAAATTATCAGTACACTTATTAATCTATACGTGCGCATATTGTATCGATTTCATGTGTCCATATAAATCATGTAGTATGTGTTTTGGACAAAAAAATATATTTTTGTCATGATTAATCTAAAATTGGATGGCTAGGATTAAGTGGTAGGATTAAACCTAGGGTTTGGATTAATTAGGGTTACATAAATGATCTTGGGTTAACTTCTAGTAGAGGTCTCCACCTCCACCTCACCATGCCACCTCACCCCCTCCACCTCCTCATGTTTTGGCCGGCCAACCTCCCAAAGGGGGTTTTTGAATAAAATCCTAGCACATTATGCACTCCAACCCTTCTCCTTCAGCCTATAAATACCCCCACCCTCATCCCCTTGCCTCATTTACCAAATTTTGGGAGAAAAAGAAAGAGACGAAGAACCCTAGATTTCTCTTGTAGGTTGTTCATTGAATCTTTCACAAAAGCTAGGAGGAAGGAGAAGGAGCATAAGCTAGTCCTTCCTATTTGAAAGTAAAAGGAGGGGGTTTCTCTACTATTTTTGTATGTTGATTTTTGTTTAATTTGCTCTCTACTTTTGGTTATATGTGTGTATGTATGTTGTATGTTGATTAAAACAACTTCGACTAATTGTTGAGCATATAAGTAGTGGTTTGGAACAAAAGGATCCCATGGAAAGTTTGAGTGGTGAAAATTAATTAAAACACATAAAGATTGGATCTTTATCCTTGCTACTATTATTGTTGTTATTATGGTTAAATTTGACTACTCGGACTAAAGAATTAGGCATAAGAATGGTTGATTATAAAAGGGATTTCATATAAGGAAAGTTGAAAGGATGGAACTCACAAAATACACACATAAAGATGAGATCTTTGAACTTGCTATGTTTATGGTTGATTGTTTTGGTTACTTGGTTAAACACAAGTTAACAACTTGGACTTTTACTATGTGCATATAAAGTTGGTAAAGTGAAAATGGTTACTTACCTATTCTTGGGGTTATAGGCCATAACATGCTTAATAAAAGATAGTATTTTTGTTGTATGTTGTTTCCCACCCTAATAAAGATCATGTCTTTACTAACTTTTAGTTCTTAAAAAGCAAGTTTTGTTGATGTAGGAAATTGTAGGTTGTAGATGAATAAGTTTTGCAATATAGAAGATTGTAGATTCAACAAGGGTTAATTTTTTCTTTATGTAGGAACTTGTAATTTGGTAAAACTAGTTCTTTGTAATAAATGGGACTTGTAATCCCTAAAAGAAGTAGTTCTTGTAATATGTAGGTAAGCTTAGATAGTAACTTAGTTTATATACCTTTCTTGAGTTGTAGTAGATCATACTTGAGTTAGTTGTTGTTCTATGTCAAAAGAGAACCCATTCATGCTTGTGAACCCATGAACAATACCATACTTGAGATTGTAATAGAACTACCATGCTTGAGTTAGTAGTAGAATACCATGCTTGAGTTGTAGTAGATCATACTTGAGTTAGTAGGTTGTTCTATGTCAAAAGAGAACCCATTCATGCCTGTGAACCCATGAACAATACCATGCTTGAGATTGTAGTAGAACTACCATGCCCGAGTTAGTTATTGTTTTATGTCAAAAGAGAACCCATTCATGCTTGTGAACCCATGAACAATACCATGCTTGAGATTGTAGTAGAACTACCATGCTTAAGTTAGTAGTAGAACACCATGCTTGAGTTGTAGTAGATCGTGCTTGAGTTAGTAGGTTGTTCTATGTCAAAAGAGAACCCATTCATGCATGTGAACCCATGAACAATACTATGCTTGATTGTAGTAGAACTACCATGATTGAGTTAGTAGTAGAACACCATGCTTGAGTTATACTAAAGAACCCATTCATGCTTATGTGACTTCTAGTAAACCTATCATGCTTGAGTTGTACTAAAGAACCCATTCATGCTTGTATGACATTCTAGTAAACCTATCATGCTTGAGTTGTACTAAAGAAACCATTCACGCTTTTGTGACTTCTAGTAAACCTATCATGCTTGAGTTGTACTAAAGAACTCATTCATGCTTGTATGACATTCTAGTAAACCTATCATGCTTGAGTTGTACTGAAGAACCCATTCATGCTTGTATGTCATTCTAGTAAACCTATCATGCTTGAGTTGTACTAAAGAACCCATTCATGCTTATGTGACTTCTAGGAAACCTATCATGCTTGAGTTGAACTAAAGAACCCATTCATGCTTGTATGACATTCTAGTAAACCTATCATGCTTGAGTTGTACTAAAGAAACCATTCATGCTTATGTGACTTCTAGTAAACCTATCATGCTTGAGTTGGTAGTAAGGAGCCATGCTTTAGTTTATGTACCATGTTTAAGTTGTAGTAGAACATCATGCTTGAGTTTGTGTTCCATGCTTAAGTTTATGTACCATGCTTGAGTGGTAGCAGAACATCATGGTTAAGTTACTAAAGGTTCTAGTAAAGAACCCATCATGCCTGAGTTTTATTGTTCTATATTGAAATGAACCCATCCATGCCTATGTGACATTCTAGTGAACAATCATGCTTGTGTTATATGTAGAAACCCATGCTTATGATGAGTATTTGTTTTTATGATTGTTGTCTCATACGCGGCTCGCCTGGCCCGTATGTAGCTGTGGGTCCCATACGAAGCTCATTGGGCTCGTTTATAGGTATCGTCTTAAAAAAAGTAGGCTATGAGTTGATTCGAGGAGATCGTGTGAAGTCTAGTTTGAGACTTGGTTAATTGTGTCAACAAATTGTCACACTCTCTAGAAGAGAGACACGTACGGTGTTTCTTCATGACAAGTTGGAAGCACAATGCATGTCTCGTTTGTTTAGTTAGAAGAGGGACTCGTACGATGCTTTTTCATGACAAGTTGGAAGCATGAGTTGCGTATCTCGCTTGTTTGACCCATATGTTGCCTTCTCATGATGAGTTGAGAGTACGACTCTTGGTTGAGAGTATCTTGTAGCTCGTATGGCCCCATTTGATTGGTTAGGGTTAGTGACATCGTTAGGGTAGTAACTTGTTACTTAACCATTTTTATCTATAAATTGCCAAAGGGTGAGAGTTGGTGTTAGGGGTGATACCCTATAATCCAACCTCTCCTATAGGATGACACTACGTGGTGTTATCGGGATGTATTCCCTTGTCAAAGGGATACGGGCGGTGCTTTTTCATGACAAGTTGGGAGCACGGGTTCCGTATCTTGATTGTTAATTGCTGAATGTGCCATGATAAGAACAAGAGGATTCCCTAGGAAAATAGACCCTATGATCTCAGCAAGTTCTATGCCTTCTCATGACCAGTTGAGGGCACGGAAGAAGGTTGACAAGTATCTTGTAGTTCGTGTTGGCTTTTGAGTGAGGTCCGGTACACCGGGCAATAGTCGCCAATCATGTAGTATTATGTCAGGAATAGGATGGGTACAAAAGTAGAATTCATAACGTGGGTTCAAATCCCTAAATATGGTGAACGACTTGATATGGACGTATATAGTTATGGGATGCATACGATTCCAGATTCTCGCTTGCATTAGAATAGGAGAATTTTAGCCTTAGTTGACATCGCATTAGATTCTAAGTCATAGCACTCACGAACACTTAAACTACACTGACAAATTTCACCTTGTTTGTATATGTTTGTTATTGGAGATTCACTGCTAATCATCAGCCTTTAAGCGTTAGTATATGTATTGAGGTCCCCACTCTAATAGGTTGTGGATACAGAATCAGCCAGACCGGGAGAACTCTAGTCAAGGCATGGTTTACAAGTGAAGAGCCCAATGTTTTATCATTTTCATACACTGATGTAATATATTGAATCAATGGAAAACACTCGGCTATAATATTGTATTAGTGAAAAGTCTTAAAATTTTCCTGTTTTCTGTGTATTGTGACTAATTGAATGTAAAGGTCTTTGCTTGTGTCTCGAATTCTCCATATAGGAAGTTCGGGACGTTACAGAGTGGTATCAGAGCCGACTTCAATTTATAGTCCAGCATACAAGGAAAAATCGACTTAGATGCCTTATAGGAGTTAGGTTTCTTATAGCTTGTTGCAGATAATTATAATTCATATTGTTGTTCTTCAGCTTATGTTTTATGATATTTCTATATCTATGCTAATTTCCGTGTCCACTCCTTGCAGGATGGCGAACGGAGCTTTTCCCCTAGGGAATGGATGGGCACACGAAGTCGCGATCGAGGTGGACTCAGACTTAGAGCCCATCTCAGAGGGGGACGAGTCACTGGTTGGGGCCGGATTGGCCAATGGGGACACTGCAGCTGTCGTAGCAGGGGCTGCCCCTGTAGGGGACCAGATCCTAGTACACCCACCTTCACCAATTCCCCAGCTTACCTCAGTAGAGCAGGCCCTTGAGCAGGTCTTTTACGATATCTCGACATTCAGCTGGGAGCATGTTTGTCTCGAGCACAGGATGGACTCGTGTGAGTTTGTGGCCAACAATCATGAGAAGGAAGTGGCGAAGTTATGGAGCGCCAAGATGAGGGCCAACCGTAGGATGGTGATCCTGAAGCGCAGCCACCGTGTACAGTTTGCGCGCCTAGAGCACAAATGCGCGGAGCTTCAAGCGTAGATCATGCAGTTACAGGCACTGCTAGCACCACCCCCTGCTGGAGGGAACCCAGTAGAGGACACTGGTAGTACCAACTAGGCAGTCAGGTGTCCGTTGGTTATTTTTGTAATTTTGATATTTTGCTTCCTACTTATATGATATAAATGTAAGGAAGATAATGCATATGTAAGATATGGGGTTATGATGAAATGAAGTTTAGCATTATGTTTTCTACAAGTCTTATGTGTATGGTGAGATGAATGGGTGTTATTTTGCGATATTACAATATGATGCTATGTGTATTCTATTATTCTTTTCTACCAGATGTCTCGCAGAACAAGGAGCGGTCGGGGCGACCCAAACGAAAGAGAGGGTAGTGGAGGAAATGGCACAGGGCTGGATATAGGGGCGGAATCCGCTCATATGTACCAGGCGCTTGGAGACCTAGCCGAGGCAAGCAGAAATAATGTGCAACACCAAGGGGCACCCGGAGGTAATCAGGGAGTAGCAGCTACCGACCCCATTAAGATGGTCGAATCGTTCCGGAGGATGAGACACCTATTTTTTAGGGAAAGGCAGACCCGACAGCGGCTGACGAATGGATTTGTCAAGTCGAGATCGTGTTCGAGGTGATGATGGCACCCAATGACAGCAAGGTCAGGTTGGCTAGCATTTTACTAGAGAAAGATGCTGGAGTCTGGTGGCAGTCGGTAAAGAGAGGCATGGGCGAAGGACCCATTGCCTAGGAGGATTTCCTAGCAGAATTCAGGGTGCACTACTTTCCATTAGATGTGCAGGAGGACAAGGCTATGGAGTTCCTCAACCTGAAGCAGGAAAGCTTGACAATTCGTGAATACGAGACAAAATTCACGCAACTACCCCGATATGCTCCAGAGATGGTAGAAGATGAGGTCAAGAAGGCCAAGAGATCCGAGCAAGGGATCAGACCTGCACTCAGAACGAAGAGGGTACCTTTTTGCATTCGGGGGTTCGAGAAATTGGTCCGCCGTGCAGCAACGACAGAGCTTGACATGAACCGAGGGCCAGAATGGCAAGAGAACACTGGGAGATGGAGTGAGGGGAAGAGATCTGCACCAGCATCAGTGCTCGAGAACCAAGGACGAAAGCAGAAGATTCAGAAACCAGACGGCAAACTTGGAGCTGCCAAGCTAGGAAGTTGTTTCCTATGTGGAGAGCAAGATCATTTCATGAGTCAGTGCCCAAGGAAGGACCCTCAGATGGATACCCGTGTTTGTTACAAATGTGGGAAGATTGGTCATATCCGACCAAACTGTCCCCAGTTTCAGAATAATAGCAGCAGATCAACCCCAAAAGTGAACCACAAAGGAAAGGAGCCGCTTCGCAAAGGACGAATGTTCACACTTACAGAGGATGATGCCAACGAAGGCGAGGAAGTCATCCCTGGTGTGCAAAGATTGGGGGATAACTAGGTTTGAAGTTGCTTTTGAAATTTTATTTTGGACTTTAAGTAATATATGATAACACTTTTTGTAACCAAATGGATTTATATATATATATATATGGAATCCATGCAACTATTTTGTTCAAATCATGGTTCATCATATTCTTTGTCTAAGTTAAATTTTTCATGTGTTAAGAGGTGTGCGGAAGGTGACTCTAAATTTGGTTTGTTTAAATACACCATCTGGAGCATCAGCACTGAGCAAATTATAGGAGAGAATCCTGGAAGTCTGAACTGGCATTCATGGGCCATATCCTATTCTAAGGAGGGAGTGGCTACCAAACTGCAAAAGATTAAGATAATTGAAGAATTGGCCTCACCCAAAGACCGTGGAGGAAGCCACTTAGGAACCAGAGAGCCAGATGGAACTTTCTTTTACCGAGTTATTTTGGGTGTTGCCTTTTATTTTTCTGTTCTTCCTACTTAGTAACAGTTCTGAGGACATGACTATTCTAAGGAGGGAGTATTGTAATATCCTGACCTGTAAAATAATAAATATTTTTATTTAGTTATTTATTATTATTATTATTTTATTATTTTATTTCATTTATCGGAATTGAGATATTTTTTATGGATATTTCTTAGTTTAATTATTAACCACCATCTGTATAAGTACCAACCTGTATACATCTGTATTGTACCAAATTGGTACTGTAAACCTCCGAGCTAACAATAAAAAATTATTTTTATTACTATTATTTTCGGAATTTAATTATTTTTATACAGATTGTGCGGTTTTACAAATGGAAATTATCAGTACACTTATTAATCTATATGTGCGCATATTGTATCGATTTCATGCGTCCGTATAAATCATGTAGTATGTGTTTTGGACAAAAAAATAAATTTTTGTCATGATTAATCTAAAATTGGATGGCTAGGATTAAGTGGTAGGATTAAACCTAGGGTTTGGATTAATTAGGGTTACATAAAAGATCAAGGGTTAACTTCTACTAGAAGTCTCCACCTCCACCTCACCATGCCACCTCACCCCCTCCACCTCCTCATGTTTTGGCCAGCCAACACCCCCAAGGGGGTTTTTGAATAAAATCCTAGCACATTATGCACTCCAATCCTTCTCCTTCATCCTATAAATACCCCCACCCTCATCCCTTTGCCTCATTTACCAAATTTAGGGAGAAAAAGAAAGAGAAGAAGAAACCTAGAGTTCCCTTGTAGGTTGTTCATTGATTCTTGAGAAGGAGCATAAGCTAGTCCTTCCTATTTGAAAGTAAAAGGTAGGGGTTTCTCTACTATTTTTGTATGTTGATTTTTGTTTAATTTGATTTCTACTTTTGGTTATATGTGTGTATGTATGTTGTATGTTGATTAAAACAACTTGGACTAATTGTTGAGCATATAAGTAGTGGTTTGGATCAAAAGGATCCCATGGAAAGTTTGAATGGTGGAAATTAATTAAAATACATAAAGATTGGATCTTTAGCCTTGCTACTATTGTTGTTTTTATTATGGTTAAATTTGACTACTTGGACTAAAGAATTAAGCATAAGAATGGTTGATTATAAAAGGGATTTCGTACAAGGAAAGTTGAAAGGATGGAACTCACAAAAAACACACATAAAGATGAGATCTTTGAACTTGTTATGTTTATGTTGACTATTTTGGTTACTTGGTTAAACACAAGTTAACAACTTGGACTTTTACTATGTGCATATAAAGTTAGTAAAGTGAAAATGGTTACTTACCCATTCTTGGGGTTATAGGCCTTAACATGCTTAATAAAAGATAGTATTTTTGTTGTATGTTGTTTCCCACCCTAATAAAGATCATGTCTTTACTAACTTTTAGTTCTTAAAAAGCAAGTTTTGTTGATGTAGGAAATTGTAGGTTGTAGATGAATAAGTTTTGCAATATAGAAGATTGTAGATTCAACAAGGGTTAATTTTTTCTTTATGTAGGAACTTGTAATTTGGTAAAACTAGTTCCTTGTAATAAATGGAACTTGTAATCCCTAAAAGAAGTAGTTCTTGTAATATGTAGGTAAGCTTAGATAGTAACTTAGTTTATATACCTTTCTTGAGTTGTAGTAGATCATACTTGAGTTAGTTGTTGTTCTATGTCAAAAGAGAACTCATTCATGCTTGTGAATCCATGAACAATTCCATGCTTCAGATTGTAGTAGAACTACCATGCTTGAGTTAGTAGTAGAACACCATGCTTGAGTTGTAGTAGATCATGCTTGAGTTGGTAGGTTGTTCTATGTCAAAAGAGAACTCATTCATGCCTATGAACCCATGAACAATACCATGCTTGAGATTGTAGTAGAACTACCACGCTTGAGTTAGTTGTTGTTCTATGTCAAAAGAGAACCCATTCATGCTTGTGAACCCATAAACAATCCATGCTTGAGATTGTAGTAAAACTACCATGCTTGAGTTAGTAGTAGAACACCATGCTTGAGTTGTAGTAGATCTTGCTTGAGTTAGTAGGTTGTTCTATGTCAAAAGAGAACCCATTCATGCTTGTGAACCCATGAACAATACCATGCTTGATTGTAGTAGAACTACCATGCTTGAGTTAGTAGTAGAACACCATGCTTGAGTTGTACTAAAGAACCCATTCATGCTTGTGTGACATTCTAGTAAACCTATCATGCTTGAGTTGTATAAAAGAACCCATTCACGCTTTTATGACTTCTAGTACACGTATCATGCTTGAGTTGTACTTAAGAACCCATTCATGCTTATATGACATTCTAGTAAACCTATCATGCTTGAGTTGTACTAAAGAACCCATTCATGCTTATGTGACTTCTAGTAAACCTATCATGCTTGAGTTGAACTAAAGAACCCATTCATGCTTGTATGACATTCTAGTAAACCTATCATGCTTGAGTTGTACTAAAGAACCCATTCATGCTTATGTGACTTCTAGTAAACCTATCAAGCTTGAGTTGGTAGTAAGGAGCCATGCTTGACTTTATGTACCATGTTTAAGTTGTAGTAGAACATCATGCTTGAGTTTTTGTTCCATGCTTAAGTTTATGTACCATGCTTGAGTGGTAGCAGAACATCATGGTAAGTTACTAAAGGTTCTAGGAAAGAACCCATCATGCCTGAGTTTTATTGTTCTATGTTGAAATGAACCCATCCATGCCTATGTGACATTCTAGTGAACAATCATGCTTGTGTCATATGTAGAAATCCATGCTTATGATGAGTTGTTGATTGTTGTCTCATACGCGGCTCGCCTGGCCCGTATGTAGCTGTGGGTCCCATACGAAGCTCATTGGGCCTGTTTATAGGTATCGTCCTAAAAAAGTAGGCTATGAGTGGATCCGAGGAGATCGTGTGAAGTCTAGTTTGAGACTTGGTTAATTGTGTCGACAAATTGTCACACTCTCTAGAAGAGGGACACGTACGGTGCTTCTTCATGACAAGTTGGAAGCACAGTGCATGTCTCGTTTGTTTAGTTAGAAGAGGGACACGTACGATGCTTTTTCATGACAAGTTGGAAGCATGAGTTGTGCATCTCGCTTGTTTGACCCATATGGTGCCTTCTCATGATAAGTTGAAAGTACGACTCTAGGTTGAGAGTATCTTGTAGCTCGTACGGACCCATTTGATTAGTTAGGGTTAGTGATATCGTTAGGGTAGCAACTTGTTACTTAACCATTTTTACCGATAAATTGCCAAAAGGTGAGAGTTGGTGTTAGGGGTGATACCATATAATCCAACCTCTCCTATAGGCTGACACTAGGTGGTGTCATCGGGATGTATTCCCTTTTTAAAAGGATACGAGCGGTGCTTTTTCATGATAAGTTGGGAGCACGGATTCCGTATCTTGATTGTTAATTGCTGAATGTGCCATGATAGGAACGAGAGGGTTCCCTAGGGAAATAAACCTACGATCCCGATAGGTTCTATACATTCTCATGACCAGATGAGGGCACGGAAGAAGGTTGATAAGTATCTTGTAGTTCGTATTGGCTTTTAAGTGAGATCCGGTACGCCGGGCAATAGTCTCCTGTCATGTAGTATTATGTCAGGAACATGATGGGTACAAAATTAGAATTCATAATGTGGGTTCAAATCCCTAAATATGGAGAACGACTTGATATGGACATATGTAGTTATGGGATGCAGACGATTTCAGATTCTCGCTTGCATTAGAATAGGAGCATCTTAGCCTTAGTTGACATCGCATTAGATTCTAAGTCATAGCACTCACGAACACTTAAACTATACTGACAAATTTCACCTTGTTTGTATATATTTGTTATTGGAGATTCGCTGCTAGTCATCAGCCTTTAAGCGTCAGTATATGTATTGAGGTCCCCACTCTAATAGGTTATGGATACAGGATCACCAGTCCGGGAGAACTCTAGTCAAGGCATGGTATACAAGTGAAGAGCCCGATGTTTTATAATTTTCATACACTGATGTAATATATTGAATCAATGGAAAACACTCGGCTGTAATATTGTATTAGTGAAAAGTGTTAAAATTTTCCTGTTTTTTATGTATTGTGACTAATTGAATGTAAAGGTCCTGGCTCGTGTCTCGAATTCTCCATATAGAAAGTTCGGGGCGTTACAGTTCATCTTTTAACTCGTAAGTCGAGCGATGACTGGTCGACTGACTCATCTTTTACACAGAGATGAGCAGTCGACTGTTGTAGCGGTCGACCGCTGTCGTGCAGATTCGACTTTTATTAAGCGATTTCACTTCAAATTTTTTCCAAAACTAATTTATCAGTCAATACTTCTTTACATATATGCTCCGCACATATACAGAAGTAAATCTCTATTTTGCTGGCTCTCTTGATGATTTTAAGCACATGTTTCTTGTGAGGCACTCTTCCTTGATTTTTCCAATATTTTCTTATCCATGCCTATTTTGCTTATTTTTGAATCTTTTGGATCTTTTATTTTGATTTTCATTTCCTTGTTTTTCCTACAAATCTTAACCCAAAATATTCGTAGTAAGTGACACGTTTTGTGCCCACCAAACTTAAGTCAACACTTATATGTGATGCCTTGAAGTACAGTCAAGTGTATATATTACATTGCACACAAAACTAAAAGAATTGGATACTTTTTATATCATCCTCAGAAAAGTTTTCTATTTCCATAGATTTTCCTAAATTATATGGGTAAAAGGGATATGAGCAACTTGCTCATTTAGTAAATGAGCAATTGATAATGTGGCATGCATGTGGTACATTGGACAACTAACTACTTTGGAATTTTCCAATCACATGCATGCCACATCATCAATTGCTCATTTACTAAATGAGTAAGTTGCTCATACCCCTTTTCCCCAAATTATATATATTTTTATATAGTCCCCTTATAACTTGTAGTTATTAGTAAATAAACACAAAATTGACCAAACCTTTTTTTCTTCTTGGGAGTGCTGTTGGATGAGAGTTATATGTAAATATCAAGAATTTGGGGCTTTATTATAAAACTTACTGAGAGTTATATGTAAATATCAAGAATTTGGGGCTTTATTATAAAACTTACTAGCATACCTGTAGAAACAATTGTAATCTATTCTTGTTTTAAACCATGCAGTCGAGGTACCCAAGATTCCACGCGCTTCCTCTCACGTCCCAAAGGGTAGCGGCGTTTCCAGATGTAGTGAACGAACTCGTCTACGATGTTCTCATATCCAAAGGTGAACGAACTCGTCTACGATGTTCTCATATCCAAAGTGAGACAACGTTTGAGTGATGTGTCTCGTTTGCCTATTTGGTCATCTGTAGAGCAGACAGGCGATCTCCCACTCCCTAGTTTCAGCGTGTATCCACAAACATATGTGACTAGTGTTGGTGAGTGATGCGGTTTGTTTCTGGGAGACGTGTGGATGCACCAGGTGTGAGTTCTTTACTCGATTTGTATTTGAAGGAGAAAGCTTCTAGTCAGACGACCCTTGGCTGGCCGAGGGGTACCGGTGACAGGCTGGGGTGAGGCGAGGCTGGATGCTCGGCTCGGATCAGGGGGCTCGGATCTGAGGTCTGGTGTACCTGCAGACGGTCTAGGAACACCGGGGTTGATCCCGGTGGCAGACCCTCCGACGATCTAGTTAGTCTCTGAGAGAGAGTACAGTAACTAGGGTTTTGAGTGGAAAAGATTGATTACCTGTAAACAGGGGGGAGGGTCTGGTATTTATAGAGGAAGCCAATCGGGTCCAGACCCATTTGGGGCTGGGCCGGACCCGGTTACCCGAATGGCTGAAGCGGTGGAAAAGCCAGGGCAGTATAGGGTTGACGTGGCAGACGCCGGAGTGGTTTCCGGGCTGACGTGGCAGAGCTCCGGACGGTTTTTCGGTGCTGACGTGGCAGATCAGAAGGATCAGATGGCGCGCGCATCTCTGAGGGGATCCAGTGGTCCAGGATGGGCCATGCTATTTCTGACCCATATCACAAGCCCCACGCTCCTGTAGGGCTGGGTGATCCAGTCGTGTAGGAGCGATTCTTTGCCTCTGGGGGAAGAGCAGATGTTGGGGTGAGAAGGTAGGATCTGTGCTTTTCCTTAAAGAGGCCAGGGGTCAGGAGTAATGGATCCCTTGTTTGGAGTTTCGCGCAAGAGGGGGTGTAAAAGGGTAAGAGAGCCAGGAACGCCTGAGTCAAGCTTTGGGGATCAGCGGACGAGCCCAAGGGTCGGCGGACGAGCCCAAAGGTCGGAGGACGAGCCAAGGGTTCGGCAGACGAGTCCAAGTTTCGGCGGATGAGACAAAGGGTCGGCAGGCGAGCCCACGGGTCGGCAGACGAGCCAAAGGGTCGGTAGACGACCATCTCGCTAGTTGGAAGAGCGAGGGGGCGTCGAGGCCTTCCTTTGGGGCTTGTTTACCCAGCGTTAGAGGTCGGTGGTCGAGACTCTTTGGGTCGGCAGGCGAGCCCACGGTTCGGCAGACGAGCCAAAGGGTCGGTAGACGACCATCTCGCTAGTTGGAAGAGCGAGGGGACGTCGAGGCCTTCCTTTGGGGCTTGTTTACCTAGCGTTAGAGGTCGGTGGTCGAGACTCTTTGGGTCGGCGGGCGGCCTCCTTGGGTCCTGGGGACGATCCCCTCGCTAGTTGGAAGAGCGAGGGGAGCGTTTGGTATTCGGGATTCTATCCGAGTGTCGAGTTCCGAGCCCCACCAGGTGTGGCGAAGGTGGTGTGGCTCACGCTTCTATCCGAGCTCCGAGTCCCATCGTGACGGATGAGGTTGGTATGGCTCGATCTCCCATCCGAGCTCCGAGCCACCTTCGAGAAGGATGAAGGGGGTGTGGCTCGAGATTCCATCCGAGCTCTGAGCCACTACCGAGAACGATGAAGGTGGTGTGGCTCGAGATTCCATCCGAGCTCCGAGCCACCTCCGAGAAAGATGAAGGTGGTGCGGCTCGAGATTCCATCCGAGCTCCGAGCCACCTCCGAGAAGGATGAAGGTGGCATGGCTCGATCTTCCATCCGAGCGTCGAGCCCTTACTGAGAAAGGAGAAGTGGCCTGGCTCGAGCTTCGATCCGAGGGTCGAGCCCCTACTGTGAAAGGAGAAGTGGCCTGGCTCGAGCTTCGATCCGAGCGTCGACCCTTCTATAATGAAGAGAAGGGGAACTGGCTCGCACTGCGATCCGAGCTCCGAGCGTCAACTGAGAAAGGAGAAGTGGCCTGGCTCGAGCTTCGATTCGAGCGTCGAGCCCCTTGTAATGAAGAGAAGGGGAATTGGCTCGCGCTGCGATCCGAGCTCCGAGCATCAACTGAGAAAGGAGAAGGTGGCCTGGCTCGAGCTTCGATCCGAGTGTCGAGCCCTCACTGAGAAAGGAGAAGTGGCCTGGCTCGAGCTTCCATCCGAGCTCCGAGCGTCCACTGAGAGAGGAGAAGGTGACCTGGCTCGAGTTTCCATCCGAGCTCCGAGCGTCAACTGAGAAAGGAGAAGGTGGCCTGGCTCGAGCTTCGATCCGAGCGTCGAGCCCTCACTGAGAAAGGAGAAGTGGCTTGGCTCGAGCTTCCATCCGAGCTCCGAGCATCCACTGAGAGAGGAGAAGGTGGCCTGGCTCGAGTTTCCATCCGAGCTCCGAGCCCCCACTGAGAAAGGTGCAGTGGCCTGGCTCGAGTTTCCATCCGAGCGTCGAGCCCCCACTGAGAAAGGAGAAGTGGCCTGGCTCGAGCTTCGATCCGAGCGTCGACCCCTCTGTAATGAAGAGAAGGGGATTTGACTCGCGCCTGCGATCCGAGCTCCGAGCGTCCAATGGGAAAGGAGAAGGTGGCCTGGCACGAGCTTTGATCCGAGCGTCGACCCCTCTGTTATGAAGAGAAGGGGATTTGGCTCGCGCCGCGATCCGAGCTCCAAGCATCCCCTGAGAAAGGAGAAGGTGGCCTAGCTCGAGTTTCCATCCGAGCGTCGAGCCCCCTCTGAGAAAGGAGAAGGTGGACTGGCTCGAGCTTCCATCCGAGCGTCGAGCCCCCACTGAGAAAGGAGAAGTGGCCAGGCTCGAGTTTCGATCCGAGCGTCGACCCCTCTGTAATGAGAGAAGGAGAATTGGCTCACACTGCGATCCGAGCTCTGAGCTGTCCACTGAGAAAGGAGAAGTGGCCTGGCTCGAGCTTCGATCCGAGCGTCGACCCCTCTGTTATGAAGATGAGGGGAATTGGCTCACGCTTCTATCCGAACCCTCTGACTTGGTGAAATTTTTTCTGTCTAGCGGATAGGAAGGGGTAGTGGGGTAATTTCACACTTTTTTGCTGACGTCATGGTGCAAGGATCAACGCTTGTTTAGATCTTGGTGGCCGTTAGATCTTGTCAGATAAGATCTAACGGCTAGATCCTCATTTGCGAAAATCGAGGAGTCGTTTTCCACTTTAAAAACCCCCACCCCCTCTCATTTTCTTATTTACGTCTTCATTACTCACTTTTCAATTCTCAACAAAGAGCAGGAGTTTTAATCGCTGTCGGCGAATTTTCTCGTGAAAGTAACTTTCCACGCATCAGGTTAGTAATTTTCTTTTAGCCATGTCGCGAACTCAGTCTGGATCCGAGGCTAGCTCATCCGGTCGATCTGGGCAGGAGTCAGAGTTGGAAACGTCCTCGTCCCTGGGCAAGTACCAGGTGAAAGAGGAGGTTCTTTCCGACCCTGGCTCAGACGGTGGTGCTGAGGTAGTCTTTGTGGTGCAACCGTTGAGGTCGAGGAGGCCGGGAAAGGAGCCCATGGAAGAGGGTGGCGAGGAGGACGTGTGGGACAGCGAGGATGAGGACGAGGAGGAAACGGATAAGGAGACGGGTGATGATGATGAGGAGGTGGGTGATGGCGATGAGGAGGGGGATGTTGTGCAATCTAGCTCCCTAAATTAAATAGATAAAACTAGACACAAATTATAAACCTCACAAGTGCACGAATCGTTTGAAGAAGCGTAGCGGCAAGCAAGGGTCGATCCCACAGAGATTGTAGTACTTAACTTACTAATCAATAAAATAGAAAACAGAATCTTCAAGTGTTGATCTAAAAGTCTAAGGAAATAAAAGGATAAAAATCTAAATTAAATAACATCACAAATTGAGTCACAAATGTCTATTAAAGTAGTTGGGTTTTGATCTTCACCAATAGTCAGTAATGCTGAGTCATATACTACATCCATTACTCATGTCTGTTCTCTTTAAGGGCATGGTATCTACTCCTTAAAGTCAATGTTTCCCTAGGCCAAGAATTAGGCATGGTATCTACTCTAATTCGTTTCTTCCCTTAAGTATTTAGCATGGTATCTACTAAGTTGCACTCAAAGAAAACATAAGATCAGTGAAAACAAACAAACACTTGAAGTTCTAGAAATTGGTATCAGATCTAGATCCCTCAAGTTGATTAAACCAAGAACCCCTAAAGATTCCCTTGTTACAAAATATGAACACGAGATACGGGTCGTCTCAATATGCTCATCTAACAGATTCAGATCTATACTACACAAACTTATAATCCCAGATTCGGACCAGTCGACTGGCTGTCACTTCAGTCGACTGCCCTTATGATTCTGAACTAGTTTGATTATTATAAATCTATTCCAATTCACTCAGGTTTAATCAATAAGTAAGAGAGTAGCAAGCATTACATAACTATGGTCTCAATCTACCCAACTATGAAAGTTAGTTCCACATAATAAAACTTTTATTGATTAATATAATAGAGTTCATGACTACAATAGAAATAAAAACTAAGAGAAAGAACAGAAGAACGCTGATTTGTATGATGTTGCACTTTAGCCCAATCAGCAGTCGTCTAGTTCTCCTCCTTTGATGCTTGCTGTCGATGGACTTTCTGGCCGATCTTTTTGATAGTTCCAAAGATAGATGGATCCCCTAGCCGCTTCTTTATTGGTTGGTATTTATAGAACAAGAGAAGAGAATTAGGGTTTGCCACTTTTTAGGAAAGTCCTCCTCTTTTATTATTTCCTTCCTTATTTGATCGGCCTATTATTTCTTTCTCTTTTCTTCTTTTCTTCCTTATCTGCTCACCACGTGCTCTTGCTTTGATTGTTTGAGAAGTTCTTATTTGCAGAAAACACCTGGGTTTGGATAACTTAATTTTGATTCGGATTTGGATAAGGATGCATCTGTTCTTATCTTCTGACTCGCAGCATACCAGTCGACTGGTGTTGGATGTAAGTCGACTGTGTCGAGACATCTGGAGATTCATAGTTAAGCAGTCCAGTCGACTGTCTTTGAGATAAGTCGACTGTCATGAGCAGCTGTGGAAATCAACTCCTCTGTCCAGTCGCCTGTTGTGGGGGAACCAGTCGACTGATATCTGCAGTATTCTGTGTATCATCCTCAAAGTCTGTGTTAGTCTGGAATCTGCTTCGTTTGGCTGTTTTAAGCTGTTTCCTATGAAAAAAGAGAAAAGAAGCGTAAATACCACATATAGAGCATTTAAATGTCTAATTGCCTTAAGATTATTGCTCCTAAAAGTGAATAATATTTGGTTCATCAGGGGATGAAGACGAGCAGGGTGAGGTGGAAGGCGAGGGAGAAGAGGAAGTTGGTGAGCAGGAGACTGGTCAGAGCATGCCCGAGGGGGCAGCGGGGGCCGGAGAGGATCTTCCTCCTTTACCACCTTTGTCGACGCCTTCCCCCAAGCGCAAGCCTCGACCACGTCGGAAGAAGAAAGTCATGATTATTCCCCAAAGTCCCTCTTCGCAAGACAAGGACGCGCCGAGGCAGGGTCTCGATGTTCCCCCCGTCACCTTCCGGAATCCCGTGTCGATACGCATGTATCCAGATGATATCAAGGATATCCAACCGATCCCTCCTGTGCCGGGCGAGAACACTAGGACGAAGATTCATGCGGATAACACCCCGAGCAACCTGAGACCGGAGTTCCTTAACATCATCAGGGCTGCTTACTATATTCCACGGGAGAATGAGCTCCTCCTTCCGAGCCCCGGTATCCGCCCTACCACTGTTCTGGCCCCGGGCTATTGCATTTTCCTAGAGGACGCCTTCCTCTCGGGAGTGAGGCTGCCCCTGCACCCTTTTGTGAAGAGGGTCTTGAACTGGGCGGAACTGTGCCCCATGCAGTACGGCCCGAATTCTTGGAAGCATCTGATTTGTTTCATTCTGAAATGCCAAGAGAAGGGGGTGAAGCCGAGACTGTCGTACTTCCGAGCCATCTTCGGAATTGGTTCGCTCGGAGACATTGAGGGGGTATTCTACTTCTCGCCGAGGCCGTACAAGAAGGTGGTGCACGGCCACCCGGATTCGATTAAGAATTGGAGGGATAAGTACTTTGTTGTTAAGACAGAGGGGTCGTGGGGAATTCCGACCCAGTGGATCTTCGTGAAGCCGAAGCGCAAGCCTCCAAAGAAGAGCGAATTGTCTGCCAAGGAGTGGGAGGCGGTTGAGGCGATAGTTGGGGGTCACAACATTTCATGGCCTCGTGTGATCGAGATTCACCTAGCGAGGGCCGGACTGAGTCCCGTCGACCCTAGTATGTTTCTTTCCATATTTTTTCATCTTTCTGCCTTTGTGTTAACGTTTAGCCTTTCTTTTCTTATCTTGTTGCAGGGATGTCGGCACAACAGGCCCAAGCCAAGAAGATCTTGCTCGCTGCGGCCGAGAAGACGAGGCAGGAGAAGAAGAAGAAGGAGGAGCAGGATCGTCTTGCTGCCGAGAAGAGGAAGCTTTCCGCCCAGGTCCCGCAAGCCGGAGGGACCTCACAAGCGCCTCCCCCAGCATCCGAGGGGCAGTCTCCGGTGAAGAAGCAGAAGAAGCATCATCAGCACCACTCCCATGCGTCGAGATCGGCTCGAGACGCAGCGGGTGGCTCGGGGAAGACCGTGGAGGCCCTGTCGCAACAGCTTCCTCCCGTACGCCCGAGCGCTCCGGAGTTGGTGGGGAAGATGGCTACAATGCCTTTCGTCCCCGATTGGTCGATTCTGAAGGGGGACACTATCCTTGACGGACTTGTCTCGATGGAGTTCGTCTCGAAGGCCATCACCGATCGTGATTGAATGGCCCTGGCGGCGCAAACGGCCGACCAAGCCTATATGCGATGGGCCCAAGCCAATCTCTCGGTAAGTTGGTCGAGATCTGTTTGTTGACTTGGCTTGTAATCACCACTAATCTTGATTTCTTTGAAACAGGCGATGCTCCACAGCCAGCACGTCCACAAGTGCATGGAGAAGGAAATTCTCTACGAACGGAAGCAGGCGGAGAAGTTCCTTCGGGAGCTGAATAAGGCGACCGGCGACCTGAAGGAGGCTCGAAAGCGAGTGCTCGTTCACGAGGCTCAGTTAGATTCTCTTGATAAGATCCATAAACAGGACCGAGAGGATCTGCTGAAGAAGATCGCGACCGAGGCGGCTGAGAAGGACAAGGCGAAGAAGGCCGTGGCGGACCTGGAAGGGGTTTTGGAGGAGACCTTGGTGGCAGCGCAGGACGAGGCGTATGAGCAGGCCAAGTCCCACTTTAAGTATATCTACCCCGAGTGCAACGTCGACCACCTCAGCTTCGGATGGAAGCCGGACTTGCCTCCGACCTCTGGTGGTGATGGTGGCGAAGAAGGCCAAGGCGATGAAGAGGTGCAACTCGACCCCCAAGACTAGATGTTTTTGTATTTATTCTTTTTTTGATGTAAACGCCTTCGGCGGACTGGCCCCCGCAACTTTTTGTACCCAAAATTTTGAGATGAAATGAAATAGACTTTTTGTTCCGACCCTTCAACACTTGCGTTTTTGTGATGTTTGTTTTTCTTTTGGTAGACGTTGGCTCGTCAACAAAAGTTGGCTCAGGACCGAGAGGCCGCCAAGAATTATTTTTTGAACAAGTCAAGGGAGCTCGGCCTAGAGGTGGCTCGTTTGAGAAAAATCGTTGCCGACCGGGACTGGTGGGTCATCGAGACGGACTGGATGGTCTCGGACACCTCTAGTGAGCGCTCGGCTTCGGAGTCCTTTCTTCGTGAGGCCATCGTGGAGAAAGAATTGGAGGTTCGTCGGCTGAAGCTCATTTTGGGTGCGGGCCTAGTTGAAGAGGCGAGTAACTCCACCCCGGGGCAGTCGCTGCCATTCTCGCTGGTTGAGGCCCAGCCGGATGATGCTGGGAGCTCGGTGGTGGGAGCGTCTTCAATGATCGGCCCAACCGAACGTAATAAGAGCCCTGAATTTGAGTTCCTTGCCGAGTGCGAGTGAGTTGAGTTTTTTCATTGTATTTGTATCGACGTTCATCGAGTTGTAAGCAGTGAGTAATCAATGAGTAATCAATAAGAACATTTGTTTCTCGGATCCTTGTTTGCCTCGGGTGCCGAGGGTGCCCAGTTGTGAAATCTACGAAGAGTCGCAACTGACGCGACTGCACCATTAATTGCGACGTTTCGCATTCCAATGAACATTTATGGTGATGTTTTGCCTTCCGCCGTTTCGCATTCCCAAGCGTAATAAATGAGGGTCTCAGTGGGCTATATAATCACCACTCTCCTTGTCAGTTGTCATGCAGAGAGTCATCTGACTCGGATGCCTGCCAAAGGCGGGCGTCCAGAGAATATAAGATTTCCGAGCATCCCGGATCGGAGACACACCGATCACCCTCGAACTATTCAGGGTTCAGGTCGTCATGGCCGTGAGACCCCGGGATGTTCGTTGGTGAGCGGTGGGCCGACCGATCATTTGGGGGGTTCGGAGAGATCCGAAGCTTGGTGGCTCTTCTGCCATCTTCGAACTATTCGGGGTTTT
The DNA here is from genome assembly GCA_017893485.1 of Hemerocallis citrina. NCBI lineage: Eukaryota > Viridiplantae > Streptophyta > Magnoliopsida > Asparagales > Asphodelaceae > Hemerocallis > Hemerocallis citrina. The sequence continues at coordinate 124,835,422 of CM030363.1, read as the reverse complement.
GGACTCATTATGAGTCATAAACCCCGAGCTGTTCGTGGGCAAGAGAAGGGTCAGCTGAACAGTTCGAACGCTCGGAGATCCTGTTCCGGGACGGAAAGAGCAGCGGGTCGATGGCTCCCCTGCCATCCTCGAACAGTTCGGGGTTTAGGTTTGTAAAAGCCGTAAACCCCGAGTTGTTCGCAGGTGAGGGTGGTCAATACCCCGACTCGAGGCTCGGGGCATCTGCCTGAGGCGGACACCCTAAACCTTAATAAAATTTTTATCAACACATGGTGAGAGAACGAGCCGCGAGGGCGTTGGGGTCGCCTCCGAGTGCCAAGGTCGTGGTGCCCTCGGGGAGGGCGCCCACCTTGCTCGGGGTCGACGCCGTGCTCCTGCACATGTTCTCGAGGGGAGACGGTGTGGGCGTGGCTGGCAGATGTCGCCTTGCACATAGGTTGAAGGGCTCTGAGGAGACCAAACCTAGCGAGGGACGGATGCCGAGCCCCCATACCGTTGAGAAAGGCAATTGCAGGCGTAGCAGAGGGTCGCCACCGAGTGCCAAGGTCGCGGTGCCCTCGGAGAGGACACCCGCCTTGCTCGGGGTCGACGCCGTGCTCCTGCACATGTTCTCGGGGAGAGACGGTGCGGGCGTGGCTGGCAGATGTCGCCTCGCGTATAGGTTGAAGGGCTCTGAGGAGCCCAAACCTAGCGAGGGACGGATGCCGAGCCCCATACCGGTGAGAAAGGCAATTGCAGGCGTAGCAGAGGGTCGCCGCCGAGTGCCAAGGTCGCGGTGTTCTCGGAGAGGGCACCCGCCTTACTCGGGGTCGATGCCGTGCTCCTGCACATGTTCTCGGGGAGAGACGGTGCGGGCATGGCTGGCAGATGTTGCCTCGCGTATAGGTTGAAGGGCTCTGAGGAGCCCAAACCTAGCGAGGGACGGATGCCGAGCCCCCATACCGGTGAGAAAGGTAATTGCAGGCGTAGCACAAGGGTCGCCACCGAGTGCCAAGGTCGCGGTGCCCTCGGAGAGAGCACACTCCTTGCTCGGGGTCGACGCCGAGCTCCTGCACATGTTCTCGGGGAGATAAGTTAGTCGGGCTCGCGCTGTTATCCGAGCGCCGAGTCCTATGCTTGTAAGATAAGCATGTTGGGCTCGCACTTTCATCCGAGCGCCGAGTCCTATGCTTGTGAGATAAGCATGTTGGGCTCGCACTTTCATCCGGGCGCCGAGTCCTATGCTTGTGAGATAAGCATGTTGGGCTCGCACTTTGATCCGGGCGCCGAGTCCTATGCTTGTGAGATAAGCATGTTGGGCTCGCACTTCCATCTGCGCGCCGAGTCCTATGCTTCTAAGATAAGCATGTTGGGCTTGCACTTTCATCCGGGCCCCGAGTCCTATGCTTGTGAGATAAGCATGTTGGGATCGCACTTTCATCCGGGCGCCGAGTCCTATGCTTGTGAGATAAGCATGTTGGGCTCGCACTTTTATCCGGGCGCCGAGTCCTATGCTTGTCAGATAAGCATGTTGGGCTCGCACTTTCATCCGGGCGCCGAGTCCTATGCTTGTGAGATAAGCATGTTGGGCTCGCACTTTTATCCGGGCGCCGAGTCCTATGCTTGTGAGATAAGCATGTTGGGCTCGCACTTCCATCCGCGCGCCGAGTCCTATGCTTCTATGATAAGCATGTTGGGCTCGCACTTTCATCCGGGCACCGAGTCCTATGCTTGTGAGATAAGCATGTTGGGATCGCACTTTCATCCGGGCGCCGAGTCCTATGCTTGTCAGATAAGCATGTGGGGCTCGCACTTTCATCCGGGCACCGAGTCCTATGCTTCTGAGATAAGCATGTTGGGCTCGCACTTTTATCCGGGCGCCGAGTCCTATGCTTGTGAGATAAGCATGTTGGGATCGCACTTTCATCCAGGCGCCGAGTCCTATGCTTGTCAGATAAGCATGTGGGGCTCGCAATTTCATCCGGACGCTGAGTCCTATGCTTGTGAGATAAGCATGTTGGGCTCGCACTTTTATCCGGGCGCCGAGTCCTATGCTTGCAAGATAAGCATGTTGGGCTCGTACTTTCATCCGCGTGCCGAGTCCTATGCTTGTCAGATAAGCATGTTGGGCTCGCACTTTTATCCGGGCGCCGAGTCCTATGCTTGTAAGATAAGCATGTTGGGCTCGTACTTTCATCCGCGCGCCGAGTCCTATGCTTGTGAGATAAGCATGTTGGGCTCGCACTTTCATCCGGGCGCCGAGTCCTATGCTTGTGAGATAAGCATGTTGGGCTCGCACTTTCATCCGGGCGCCGAGTCCTATGCTTGTGAGATAAGCATGTTGGGCTCACACTTTCATCCGGGCGCCGAGTCCTATGAGGTGTTCTTTATTTGTTTACCAGATTTGGAGTCATGAGCTTGTTTTAAGAAAGCTGGCATGTTTACAACATATGAGTTTTACAAAAAGTCTAGGCACGACGCGCCGCTTACAGGACTTTTACAAAACACTAGGCACGACGTGCCGATTACAATCGTTACATTTTTACATGGAGGTTACTCTCCTAAGAACTTAATCAAGTGCTCCGCATTCCAGGGCCTCTTGATGGGCTTGTCGTCGGTGTTGGTCAGGCGATAGGTGCCTGGTCGCACGACCTCCGAAACCTTGTAAGGGCCCTCCCAGTTTGGTGCCAATTTTCTTTTCTGGCCGGGGTTGGACACCGCCAGTTTCCGGAGGACAAGATCTCCGCGTTTAATGTCGGTTGGGCGCACCTTCTTGTTGTAGAACTTCTCGATTCTTTGCTGGTAGATGTTCCTTCTAATGGCCGACTTCTCTCTGACCTCGTCAATGAGATCCAGGTCGGCTCGTAGCTGCGACGAGTTACTTGCTTCGTCGAAGGCCATGATCCGGGGAGAAGGGATCCCTATTTCCAGGGGAATGACGGCCACTGCGCCGTACGTCAAATTGAAAGGTGACTCCCCCGTCGGGATCCTTTTCGTCGTTCGGTGGGCCTAGAGAACGCTTGGCAGCTCGTCGACCCATAATCCCTTGGAGGAATTATCCAGTCGCTTCTTGAGTCCGTCGAGGATCTGACGGTTTGCATTCTCCGCCTGGTCGTTGGACTGGGGATGACATACCGAGGAGAAGCGCTGCTGGATCCCGAGATCTTCGCAGAACTTGCGGAAATGCTTACCCTGCGAATTGGGTCCCATTGTCCGTGACGAGCACTTGAGGAATCCCGAACCAACAGACAATGTGCTTCTAGAAGAATTGTTGAGTCTGTTGCTCGGTGATTGTTGCTAACGGCTCTGCCTCGATCCACTTTGTAAAGTAGTCGATCGCCACAATGAGAAACTTTCGTTGCCCTGTTGCCTTGGGAAAGGGGCCCACCAGATCCATCCCCCACATCGCAAAGGGGGTCGGACTGGCCATGGACCGGAGGTTTGCCTGGGGAGCTCTCTTGATTGGCGAGAACCTTTGATAGGGACCACACTTCTTGACAAGGGTTAGGGCATCTTGCAACATGGTGGGCCAGTAGTACCCGTGGTTCAAAGCCTTTCGCGCGAGCGAGCGACTTCCCATGTGGCATCCGCCGATCCCCTCGTGTAATTCCTTGAGAGCATACTTGGCTTCATCGGGGGTGAGGCAGCGGAGATAGGGTCGGCCATCTGTCGTTGTGTAGGACCTTTTGAAGAGTGTTGAGTCAATCATTGTGAATCTTTCCGCTCGGGCCCGGACTCTTCTTGCTTCAGCTCGGTCTTCAGGGAGCTCTCCCTTGACGAGAAATTGCCTAATCAGAGTGGTCCAGTCGTCGGGGGGAGTGTCTTCTTTAATGCACAGGACCTCCGGGATGTCGATGCTCGGTTTTAGCATGACTTCGATCAGGAGCGTGCGGTCGAGAGCTTCGAAGGAAGAGGAGGCGAGCTTTGACAGGGCGTCAGCCTGGACATTCTGTTCCCGGGGGATCCTCAAAACAGCCGACTCGTCGAAGGACGTTAGTCGGCTTTGAACTACAGCTCGGTATCGGACCATGCGATCGTCGCGAGCCTCGTACTCCCCAGTGATCTGGTTGACCACAAGCTGGGAGTCGCTAAAAGCCCTGATCTGTTTGGCGCCGGCCTGATAGCCAGGGTGAGCCCGGCGATCATTGCCTCGTATTCGGCTTCGTTGTTGGAGGCCGGAAAGTTGAGGCGCAGGCAGTATTGTAGAAGAAAACCGTCTGGGCCTCGCAGGATGATGCCCGCTCCGCTGCCCGCCTCGCAGGAGGAACCATCGACGTAAACTTCCCACGTCTGGTCGGCCTCTTGCTTCGCGGGATGCTCAGAGATGGTGCATTCCGTGATGAATTCTGCGAGCGCCTGCCCCTTGATGGCTGTTCGGGGTTGATAGCCAATGTCGTACTGGCTGAGCTCGATCAACCATTTGACGAGTCGACCTGAGCTCTCCGGCTTGTAGAGCACGGCCTTCAGGGGTTGGTCGTCAGTACCTGGACCGAATGAGATTGAAAATATGGGCGGAGTTTTCGCGAGGCCATGACCAGGGCGTACGCTACCTTCTCCATACGAGAGTATCTGGTCTCGGCGTCGAGCAGGACCTTGCTGACATAGTATAGGGGTTTCTGTGATCCCTCTTCCTCCCGAACGAGAACGGCGCTGAGCACCTTCTCCGAGGCTGAAAGGTAGAGCCAGAGTGGCTCTCCTGGTTCGGGCTTGCTGAGGAGGGGAGGGTTTGCGAGGTACTCCTTCAATTGGGCGAAGGCCTCTTGCTGTTGGATACCCCACTCGAACCCTCCGGTGCCGCGCAGGGCTTTGAAGAATGGAAGAGACTTCTCTCCAGACTTGGAGAGGAAACGGCCAATGGCCGCCAGTCTCCCCGTCAGCCGTTGGACTTCTTTGATGTTCCTGGGAGGAGCCATATCCAGAATGGCCTGGATCTTCTCGGGGTTCGCCTCGATGCCCCGCTGGCTGACAATAAAGCCAAGAAACTTTCCTGCGGAGACGCCGAAGGCGCATTTGGTTGGATTGAGTCTCATATTATGGGTCCTAAGTACCCCAAAGACCTCCTCCAGATCGGCTATGTGGTCCTCCCCCCGCTGGCTTTTGACGAGCATGTCATCCACATATACCTCCATATTGTGCCCGATTTGATCCTTGAAGACCCGGTTGACGAGCCTCTGATAAGTGGCGCCGGCGTTCTTCAGCCCGAAGGGCATGACCCTGTAACAGTACAGCCCCTGGTCTGTAACGAAGGATGTCTTGGCGATGTCGGGAGGGAACATGCGGATCTGGTTGTAGCCCGAAAATGCATCCATGAAGGACAGGAGCTCATGGCTCGAGGTTGCGTCGATAAGAGCATCGATTCTGGGGAGGGCGAATGGATCCTTCGGGCACGCCTTGTTGAGGTCCGTGAAATCTATGCAGATCCTCCAGCTCCCGCTCGCCTTCTTGACCATGACGACATTCGCCAGCCACTCGGGATAGCTGACTTCTTGGATGAAGCGTGCGGCCAGGAGCTTGTCGACTTCCGCATTCACCGCCTGCTGTTGCTCCGGAGCGAACTTACGTCGCTTTTGGACAACCGGCTTTGACCCAAGGATCACGTTGAGTTTGTGCATGATGAGATCCTCGGAGATGCCGGGCATGTCAGAAGGCTTCCAGGCAAAGAGGTCGACATTGCGGAGAATGCAGGCAATGAGGTCGGACTTAAGGTGAGGGGTGAGGGAGCGACTTACTCGAAATTGCTTCGATGGATCCCCTATCTCGAACGAGACGTCTTCCAGCTCGTTTGCCGACTCCGGCTCTGGCTGGGTCCTCTGTGGCCGCATCTCGACGGCGTCGAGGGGAAACACGCCGCTCCCGATTGCTGTCATGTAGCATGAGCGAGCAGCTTCCTGGTTCCCCCGGACCACTCCCACTCCGGTCTTGGTGGGGAACTTCATTTTCTGGTGATAGGCCGAGGGGATAGCCTGGAGGGAGCAGAGGCCCGGGCGACCGAGTATAGCATTGTAGGCCGCCTTGACGTTTACCACCATAAAATCCATGGACTCGGTTCTCCGTTTAGGGGTCGTACCTGCCGTGACATCCAGTGTGACGATCCCTTCAATTGTTACAGGGACGCCCGAAAACCCGTGCAAGGTGTACCCCGCCGGCTTCAGCTTGTCGCGGGAGAGCTTCAGGTTCTCGAAGGCTTTGAGAAACAAAATGTTGACCGAGCTCCCGTTGTCCACAAGGATACGCCGAGCATCGAAATTTGCCATGCCGAGGTTGATGACGAGGGCGTCGCAATGCGGGAGCCGCACCCCTTCCAGGTCTTCCCCCGAGAAGGAGACAGGGAGTTGTTGAATCTGAGGGGAGAGAGGACCTTGGACGGCGTTTACATCCCGGATGAACGCCTTGCGGGAAGTGTTGGACTCCCCTCCCATGGGTCCCCTATGGACGCAGTGTAATATGGCCTGGCCGTCTGGCTCATCGAGCTCATGCTCTCGTTCGAGGAGCTGCAGGGGAGCTCGAGGAGGAGGTGGGGTTCTCCTATTCCTCGTGTCCCTCTGCCCTCGACCTTCATCTCGCTTGTATTCCCGAAGGTACCCTCGTTCAATGAGGGCCTCGATCTCGTCTTTCAGGGCACGGCAGTGATCCGTGTCGTGCCCGTTGTCCCGGTGGAAGCGGCAGTAGAACCGCTGATCCCTTTTCTTACTAGTATTGTTGGACGGACGAGGGGGGTACTGGACGAGGTCCCTGTCCTCGATTGCCAAGAGTATGGAGGACACATTTTCAGTTAGTGGGGTATACCTCTCGAAGCGAGGGACCGGTGGGACCTTCTTTATGCCACCCGCATCCCTTGGAGCCTTTTTTGATGGCTCGACTTCTTCGGCCTTTCGCTTCCCCTTCCCCTTCCCGGGGGCCTCCCTGGAATCTTCGGGGTGAAGGGCCTCTTCTGCCCTGATGTACTTTTCGACCCTGTTGAGGAGGTCGGGAAAATCTATGGGGGGTTTCTTCGCCAGGGAGGCCTTCAGCTGTCCATGACGGACGTTGTGTCGAAATGTCGCGGAAGCGACGCCGGGATCGAGGGAAGATACCGACCTCGCCTCTGTGGTGAACCGTCGGACGAACACTCTGAGTGACTCCCCCTCCATCTGCCGGAGTCCGAGTAAAGAGGCGCTCGTCCTCTCGGCCTTCCGGCTGGTGACGAAGTGGGCAAGGAAATTGCCCTCTAGTTGGTTGAAGGAGTAAATGGATCCAGGGGCCAGTTTAGAGAACCATTCACGTGCCGGACCCCGGAGTGTGGCAGGGAAGGCTCGGCACAGCAGGGGATCCGAAGCACTGTGAATCATCATCAGGGTTTTAAAACCCTCCATGTGATCAGCAGGATCCCCTTTGCCATCATAGGTCTCGAACTGCGGTGGTCGGAAATTCCGAGGTATTTCCGCTTGGAGGATAAGGGCGGAGAAAGGGGGCCGGACAGGTCTGTACCCCTGAGCGGCTCTGACGCCGCCGTCGCCTATGTGATCGAGGCGATTCTCCATTTCTTGGAGGCGTCTTAGGAGTGTGCCATCGTCCTCTGCCGGGATCGATGATGGGCGGGACACGCTGGCCTCGGCGTCCGACCTGGTTTGGGAATGGCGGGCTTCCTCCCTGGGGGCCCGTCGGAGAGCCCCAAGAATTTCCCTTCGAAAATCCTGGAACTCCTTGTGAGTGACTGGGGCTCCCTCGACCCTGTTCGGTCGGTCGGAAGGTTGCCTTCCGACGTGGCTGAGCGCTGGCCTCCGTCCTTCGGGCGGCGGTCTTGGATGGTTCGGGGCCGAGTTGGAAGCGGCCCTTCCCCTACTGTGGCTAACCTGCCGGTTGATGATTATCCCCCGGAGGTCGGGCTGGACTTGATGGGTGACGCTCCTCTGGGATCCCTGATGGGGAGCCCTGTGCTTTGATATGCGTGGCTCGGTGTTGGCAATTGCCGGGGGTGAGTCCCGTCGGTTGACGAAGGCAGCAGCCCCCTTTCCTTTGGAGGCCATGAGAGTTCGGCTGTCGAGGTACCTTGATGGTCGGGCTCGGGTCGGCTTCTGAAGTATCTTTCCCACAGACGGCACCAACCTGATGCGGTTTGTTTCTGGGAGACGTGTGGATGCACTAGGTGTGAGTTCTTTACTCGATTTGTATTTGAAGGAGAAAGCTTCTAGTTAGACGACCCTTGGCTGGCCGAGGGGTACCGGTGACAGGCTGGGGTGAGGCGAGGCTGGATGCTCGGCTCGGATCCGAGGTCTGGTGTACCTGCAGACGGTCTAGGAACACCGGGGTTGATCCCGGTGGCAGACCCTCCGACGATCTAGTTAGTCTCTGAAAGAGAGTACAGTAACTAGGGTTTTGAGTGGAAAAGATTGATTACCTGTAAACAGGGGGGAGGGTCTGGTATTTATAGAGGAAGCCAATCGGGTCCAGACCCGTTTGGGGCTGGGCCGGACCCGGTTACCCGAATGGCTGAAGCGGTGGAAAAGCCGGACGGTATAGGGCTGACGTGGCAGACGCCGGAGTGGTTTCCGGGCTGACGTGGCAGAGCTCCGGGCAGTTTTCCGGTGCTGACATGGCAGATCAGAAGGATCAGATGGCGCGCGCATCTCTGAGGGGATCCAGTGGTCCAGGATGGGCCATGCTATTTCTGACCCATATCAGTGAGTATCTTCTCACTCTTCCACAGCAGTTGCAGCCACTGAATCGAGGTATCTCTGGTAGTGATGGTGGCAATGATAAAGCTCTTTTTTGCTACAGAATGGATGTTTAACGTAATAAAATATATTTTTTGTTTTAGAGTTTCCTATTGCAGTCTTTTACTTTAAAAACAATTTTCTTCTTGTGACTGCGTCGCTTCGTAACTTGATCTGATTACATTCTTTGCACACAACATTTTATTCCTTTTGTAAGTATTGGTAATGGTAAAAACTGCACCAACAAGGTTGTACGATTCTAGTATAGGCAGATTATTCATAACGAGCCTTTTTAATAGGTCCGGACATTCTTCATGCTCATCTATAAAAACATGGGCCGCTTTCAGACTTATTAAAAGTGACAGAATATGCCCACCAAGAGAGACCCAGCCCATAAGGGTTGTCATCAAATTTCTTATCCCCAAACAAGAGAGCTTATCTTTTGAGGGGGATATTCAAATAGGATCTAATGGATTCATATCGATCTCCTGGACTGTTTCTCAGACCTATAAATACCCTCATCCCTCCTTAGTCAGAAGGTAATTGGCAATTGCTCTCTCAAACTCTCTTTCTCTCTCTGCTTCTGACTTGAGCGTCAGAGGGTTTGTCTTCGGGGCCATCCCTAGTGTTTCAGATTTTTTACAGCTCCATCGGCCACGTTAGCAACTGTCGGATTCAGATCACGATATTCAATCAACGATCCGGATCCACTCTGATGAGCTCTAACTAGTTTTCCCGGCATCGATCAAAGGTCAGATCTTTAGTAGTTTTCATCAATTATAAACTCATTATCTATTTTCTCCCACACCAAAATAATCAGCAACAAATTGGTGCCATTTGTGGTAAACTACATAGATTAGACTTACCGCCATGCCACCAAGACAAAAAAGGAGAGCGTCAGCCTCAAGTCGTCGAACTAACTCTCTTCGTCAACCAGCTCCTCCAGTGGAAGATCCTGTACATCCTCTACAGCATAATCAAGCCCCTATCAATAGCGAGGCACCGAGGGGCTCCCGACAAAGCCGTCATGAACAACACCCTCTGCACGACCGTATTTCAGTCCATAATGCTTCAACTGATTCAATGGCCTTGCGAGGCCCCCAGGATCTAGAGATCTCCGCCAAATCATCAGTGCCAGGAAATAAGGAATCGGTCTACAATTTGTTTGGACGAGAGGCACACCCGAACTGAGGCCTCCCTCTCAGAATGTCAAGTAAAGTGGATAACCAACTCACCTCAAAGACATAGATCAAGGCATTCCTCCTCTTACAAGGGGCGCACTACAGAAAGAAGCCCGACTCACGAGAGTCGAAAGCCTCTTGCGAAACAAAGAGAAAGAGGCCCCAATCACTAGGGCCGAATTGGAAAGTTCAAACTTGACATCCTCCGAGTTATCCAGGGTAGTCAAGATCAAGGCCAGCCTTCAAAAGAAGAATCCGGTGACTTAATTGGATTCAAGAGGAAGGATGCCCAAGTTCTTCGCCGTATCCGGGAGGTAGAAGATCGCATAAACCAGATAAAGAATAAGGGAAGCCGCTCCACCAGGGCCTACTGCCTCAGTCGACCTCCTTTCAGCAAAACCATTCTTGATGCACCAATCCCAAAGAACTTCAAATCTCTTCAATTCGAATCATACGATGGAGAATCAGATTCGACTGACCACATTGAGAGTTTTAAAACCCTCAGGATGATCTACAATGCCACCGATACGCTTATGTGCCGAACGTTCCCTGCAACTTTGAAATGATCAGCAAGAGAATAGTACTCCTGCCTCACTCCAAAATCAATACTTTCATTCAAACAACTTGAGGAGCTCTTCATAGCGCACTTCGTTGCCAGCTGTAAGGCTAAAATAATAAGTGCCTCCATGTTGGAACTGAAGCAAAGGAGAATTGTTGAAAGACTTCGTCAAATGCTTCACAGCCGAAACTAGGTCCATCTCCTCCCCAGATTCATCAGCGACAGCTGCCGCTTTCCGCCACAAGTTGCCCACAAAGATCTGAAAGCCTCCCTTATGAAGAAGCTTCCTAAAGATTTCACTGAGCTCCCAGAAAGGAGTGATAAATACATCATAGTCGAGGAAACTCTCAATGCACAAGGCAATAAAGAGTCACTTTCCAGGAACAAACGGAAGAATGAAAGTGAGGATGGATCTTGTTCATCTCATCAGAAACAGATACCAGATTCAATGTTTGGAAAAAAACGCAAGTGTGAAGCAACTCACTTGACCTCACTGACTATCGCTGGATTATCAGCACTTCCTCCCATCCTTATCTCTGTCAAATCTGTAGCATTAGCAAAATTAATTCTTCTGTTTTGCTCATGCTCTAATTCTTTTTAAAAAAATGTAGTTGTAAACTATTCGAGAGTGTACATCACATCATCAAACCATAACTCACTAAGATATAAGCTCTATTCCAATTTGAATTGCAATACCCGGTGACACATTTTGTTTAAAATCCGCATACGCTTTGACAATTGAGACATTTCCATAAAAAAAAAATACAAAAAGCAAAACGGATCATGTACCATCCACTAACTCAAACTAAAAAGTGACCCACTTAAAACTGAAAACTATACATCATGCATAATGTATAGTTTTGTATAATTTAAAACTACAATCCATTCTCATGCTCACGACCTCATGCTACACTGTGTACATAATGCGAAAACAATCTCATGCTCGTGAAAACATCTAAATCCTTCCAAATCATAGTAAAAGAAATAACTAAGAATGGATTATAGTTTTGTATAATATGATCATGCATAATTTAAATTAGCACAAAATTTTAATAAAAAGTAAATACTTGAAATACTTATTTAGTGTGCAAAAGAGATAGCTCACCCCTTCTATTGGTGCTACTGATAATGTGTTTTGAGTGGGCAGAGTAGGGCTTTTGGAAAGATCCTTTAGCAGGCCCTGCAAGTCAAAAAATCACGGTATGATTTACATTCAGTATCAAATAAAATGGCAGCTGCAAACTGTTAGTCAAGAAAATAAACTTCATTGAGTTTTAGTTTCAGCACTTTCTAAGAAACATGTTTTGGTTCAGTTTATAGTATTGAAGGATTAATTGCTTGTAGTTTCTTTTTAAGTTTCAGTGATCAATACATACAAATACACATGAATTATGCATGGGCACATACTTATAGCAGAAAATACATATGATGCATATGATATGTACCAAAGGAAAAGAGTTTTAGTTTCAACACTTTCTAAGAAACATGTTTTGGTTCAGTTTATAGTATTGAAGGATTAATTGCTTGTAGTTTCTTTTTAAGTTTCAGTGATCAATACATATAAATACACATGAATTATGCATGGGCACATACTTATAGCAGATAATACATATGATGCATATGATATGTACCAAAGGAAAACATTTATATAGAGCGAATATACCAATATATCCAACAAAAATCGCATCTCTTCAACCAACAACATATGACACATATAGCTAGCTTTTAATTTTTTTTCTTCTCCTAATTAATTATAACCTGGAAATCTTCATTACTATCTTCGAAGGTTTTTGATTAATAATCATGCAAGCCTTCTCAATTACATGCAATTTGCAATATATATACATCTTTATATATACCTGGTTGCTAAGGCCTGAGTATTTCCTATCTGGAGAAGATGATGACTTCAAAGAACTATCTCCACCTCCTGTCTGCTTATGATTACTTCCAATCTGAGAACAAATTGAACAAAATTCTTGACTTTACACAAAGGAAATTAAAGCGAAATTATGTCTAAGAAATTTAGCCATCTCTCTTCTAGAGAATCTTCGGTCTCCGTAAGGTTGAAAAACTTTAGCACTTTTTCCTTTTGGAGAAGATGATACCTGGTTGCTAAGGCATGAGTATTTCCTATTTGGAGAAGATGATGACTTCAAAGAACTATCTCCACCTCCTGTTTGCTTATGATCACTTCCAATCTGAGAACAAATTGAACAAAATTGTTCTCTATAATTTAGACAATTAAAAACTGTATTGAACATGAAGTCTCATATATATATATAGACTTTACACAAAGGGAATTAAAGCGAAATTATGTCTAAGAAATTCAGCCATCATGGTGTTTCCTCTTATTTAGTACTCGTCGGTGCTATTAGCAACCAGGTATCACTTTTTCGTAGGTGCTAACCAGGTCAATTTTTCCTGGTTACTAATAGCACTTTTTCCTTTTGAAGAAGATGATACCTGGTTCCTTTTTGGAGAAGACTTTACACAAAGGAGAAGATGATACCCGGTTACAGAAAGGAAATTAAGGAGAATAATTTTGTCTCCGTAAGGTTGAAAAACTTTAGCACTTTTTCCTTTTATTTAACCAAAATACCCTCACAATTCATAGGCCTAATACTCTAAATCATAAGGAAATGAAAATAACACATGAAGATTCATAGACTATCAGAAAAGGAAACATTTAATTAAGTTAACTCCAAGAAATTAAACCATTAATCAAAGGTATACTTTCCAAAGTGTGAAAAACTTTAGGATATCATTAAGGGTTATACCTGATATCAATGGGTGGTCTGAGCGACGGTAGTGGCAGTGCGCAGCGAAGACAGGGCGGAGCGAGGGCAGAGGTGAGCGGCTGGGCGATGACAGGGCGACTCAATGACAGGATGATGCAGCTGTACGAGGTCAGGGCGGAGCGAGGGCAGAGGCGAGCGACGGCAAGGCGGTGCGAGTCAAGCGCGGAAGGACGGCAAGGCGGTGCGTGTCGAGGGCGGAACGATGAGAGAACTGAGCGGCGTTTCGTTTTTTTTTTTGGGAAAGAGGGAGAAGAATAGGAAGCGTTTTCTGTTGTTGTTTTATAAGAGAGAGACTTGTAGGTGCTGGGATTCATGTGGGCTGGTTATGTTTGTGAGGATTGTGATTTTGTGGGCGTTGCACGGGTTGGTAGAAGGACAAATTACACTAAGGCCTTCTTCCATTATAGTAGTATATATATATATATATATATATATATATATATATATATATATATATATATATATATATATATATATATATATATATATATATATATATATATATTATACACTTTCGAAAATTATGGGGTGTTACACACACCCCCTTCAGAAATCAGCGTCCTCGCTGAGCACGGGCATGCACAATCTAGTGCAGGATCTCCTTTCTAACCAATGTGGAGTGGAGTACCTTGATTCTGCGGGTGGTCCATTATTTCAGGCCACCACCTCGCTCCCTCTCAGGCATAACCGTACATCTCCTTGCTCCATCTTAGGTATACATATCGCCCACTCTTACCCACACTTGGTGTCGAAAGTCATCTCTGATACCATTTGTAACACCCCTGTCCCTAGCTCAGACAATTTATACAATTTATAAGACAAATTAGATACTATGTAGTACAACTTCCCACCACAGGATGCCACTCAAAAGGTGGTTAACCGAATTGGTGACTCTTGATCATTGGCTATTATATTTATATATTATTTATTATATTAATCTTCCGATATGGGACATTTACAACATACCACTCCTGCTCTCTCTCTCTCTCCGAGAGAACACTGAAGCAACACCGAGTGGGCCCCCATTTTAACTGCCATGTCAGCCTATGCATTTGATGAAGTCAACAACCACTCAAATAGAACATATGCTGTTATGTTTCAACGTAGGCCCCCTTTTACCAAATCATTTTTTCAAGACATTTTCCAACCATATCAAATAGCACCCTTTGTTTTTCAACATATATTTATGTACTTTTATACTCTTTGAAAATTACGGGGGGCATGCACAAACTAGTGCATGATCTCCTTTCTAGCAGATGTGGAGTGGGGTATCCTGATTCTGCTAGCTGCACCGTACCCCAATTCTGTGAGTGGTCCATTATTTCAGGCCGCCATATCGCTCCCTCCCAGGCATACCCGTACATCTGCTAGCTCCATCTCAGGCATACATCTCGCCCACTCTTACCCACACTCGGTGTTGAAACCTGGCTCTGATACCATTTGTAACACCCCTACCCCTAGCTCAGACAATTTATACAATTTATAAGACAAATTAGATACTATGTAGTACAATTGCCCACCACAGGCTATCTCTCAAAAGGTGGTTAACCGAATTGGTGACTCTTGATTATAGGCAATTATATTTTAATATTATTATATTCTAGTTCACTTCCGATGTGGTACAAATCCCACACCTCTTCTCCCGAGAGCCACAGAGAATACACTTTGTTTTTTCTCAAATTCAATGTGTGTGGGGCCCATTCAAATGGGCTGACGTCATCAGCCATATACCTCAACAGCCATATATGCTGTTCACGCGAGCCCCTATTACCATATCTTTCATTTTTTTCAAGTTATTTTACATATATGCCATCATACAAATCAAACCAGCCAACACTTTTACTTTTCAACATATATATATATATATATATATATATATATATATATATATATATATATATATATATATATATATATATTATACTCTTTTGAAAATTAGAAGGGGACCCACGTTGAAACATAACAGCATATGTGTTGTTTGAGTGGATGTTGACTTCATCAAATGCATAGGCTGACGTGGCAGTTAAAATGGGGGCCCACCCGGTGTTGCTTCAGTGTTCTCTTGGAGAGAGAGAGCATGAGAGGTATGTTGTAAATGTCCCATATCGGAAGATTAATATAATAAAATAATATATAAATATAATAGCCAATGATGAAGAGTCACCAATTCGGTTAACCAACTTTTGAGTGGCAGCCTGTGGTAGGCAGTTGTACTACATAGTATCTAATTTGTCTTATAAATTATATAAGTTGTCTGAGCTAGGGGCAGGGGCGTTACAGGCAAAATGTGCAACCGAATATCTAGATGGCAACCTGCAACCTGATGTCGTGAAGGCAAACATGCAACTTGATGTTAAGGAGGCAAGATTTTCTACCTATTTGCTAATTGATATTTCAAGACTTTTTACTTATATAATGAAACTAATAGTAAAGAAATATTTTCTTTATGGCATTTTGTTTATACAATTACACTGTATGTTTCCATACAATTTGAACTGGTAAAGTTGAATTTACTCTATTTTGTGTTTACAACTTATTTTTTTACATTTATGTTAAGATTGAGTACATTAACTGATATGGCTAAAAATAGGGCTAAATCGGAACCGTTCGAATCGGGAACGAAACTTAAGACTTAGGGGCAAAACGGTAATCTCACCTACAAACGGGTCTGAAGTGGGTTCTGGGTCTTCTTTCCAAAAGCCCAGTAACCCGCAAACGGATCCGTCTCAGCTGGGTGCGGGTTCCAACCCGCGATAAACCCAGTCCAGCAGGATAGAATTAGGGTTTCTGATTAATCCTAATCAACTACTCTGATTTGCATCTATCCTTTCACTGGGAGATAGAGATTACATTCCTAATCTGATCCCAAAGGCGGCTATAAATACCCCCCATCCACCACCATTAAGAGGTAATCAATCTTTTGCCAATTTACGCTCTTTCATAATCTTCTCTGATTACTGACTTGAGCGTCGGAGGGTGTGTCTCCGGGATCAACCCCGGTGTATCGCACTTTGTACAGGTGAACGGCGGGAGTCAACGGTCAAACTCTAGTGAGAAGATTCCAGGTTTTTGTTATTCAGTTTTCCTAAGAATCCATAAATACTATCTGTTTGCCCCCACACCGGATTTAGCGGTAATAGATTGGCACCGTCTGTGGGAAGCCACGAATAGCACTCCTTCCTCTCTTGGTTAAGATCATCTCCAGCCATGCCTCCAGGAAACTTAGATCCAGGGGGTCCAACTGTGGACCTACTCCTCCTCAACAGCAGGAGATCCCCCTCCAAATCGTCCAGCCAACGGGACCCTCTCCTCAGCCTAATTAGGCCCCACAGTAGGACCAACTTCCTCTGCAGAATGTTCAACCCCCTCGCGGTCAAACCGGTCCTCAGAATGCCGGCGCGGGGGTCTCCCGTCCCAATCCTCAGAAACAACCCCTTCAACATGATCATGTCTCCGTGCACAACCCCTCTAACGATTCCATGGCATCTCCCAATCCCCGAGCCTCAGATGACCTCCGCAACACCCTCAACAATCGGCAAAAGGAAGAGGACCTTCGCTGCCATTTGGATGAAAGGCGGGCCCGAGAGGGAGCCTCCCGCAAACAACATCCAAATGAGCGATCTCCTCATCGTCGAGACTACAGAAGGTCCCCTCCTAGAAGAGGGCAAAGAGAGTCCCCTAGACACCATAGGAGAAGACCTCATTCTCCTACGGGTCGGCAACCCCCAAGGAATGATGAAGCACCCATCACCCGTGCCGAATTCTAGCAATTCCAAGCAACCATCTTGCAGGCCTTCAATCTCCGACCCAACAACGACAATGCTCAGAGGGTCCCCACTCCTCCTCCAGTCCAAAGTCCTCGCCATTGGTCCCTAACTCCTCCCCCAGCTCCTAGCAACCACCATCACATTCCTAGTTCTCGCCATTCCCGGAGCTACCGTCGTCGTAGCCCCCGCTCCCCTTCGTACGAAGATGAGTCCAGAGGCTCGTTTGGTTACCAACGAAGGGATGACACCGTCTACCGTCGTCTCCATGAGATGGAGAGGCGTTTGGGTCAACTAGACAGAGAAGATGAGCTTAGAGGAAGGACCCTCCATCCAAGCCGACCTCCCTTCTCTCGAACAATCATGGAGGCACCCATTCCGATAGGCTTCAAGCCCCCACAGTTCGAGACTTACTCTGGGGAGTCAGATCCTGTGGACCACATCGAGAGCTTCAAGACCCTCATGCTGATACACCAAGCTTCTAACGCTCTATTGTGCAAAACCTTCCCGGCCATGCTCAAAGGTCCGGCTCAAAAGTGGTACTCTCGCCTCTCCCCATCCTCCATATTCACATTTGAGCAATTTGAGACCCTCTTCGTCACCCACTTCATGAGTAGCGCCGCACAGAGAAGACCAGCATTTCACTACTCTACCTCCACCAGAACAAGGGTGAGAAGCTCAGGGACTATGTGAAAAGGTTCACCGCGGAATCTAGGTCCATCACTTCCCTCGACCAGTCGGTCGCTGCAGCAGCCTTTCAGTCAAATGTCCTTAACTCAAACCTGCGGTCCTCCCTTGCCAAGAAGCCCCCACAGAACTTCTCTGACCTCCTTCTGCGAAGCGAGAAGTATATCCGGACTGAGGAAGCTGAGCATCGCCCCACCTTTGAGGGGCCTTCCTCCGGATCCAAAAGGAAGGCGACCGAGGAAGAAGGAGCCAAGAAGCTCTAGAAGGAAAATGGCGGTCAGCACTGCCCTCCCCCCAGGTTCGAGAAATTCACTCCTCTTAACGCCAACATTTCCACTATTCTCATGGACGTTGAGAAGGAAGGGGTTATACCTCCTGCCCCGAAGATGAACACCCCTGGCAAGAAGAGGGATAAAGAGAAGTGGTGCTGTTATCACTGGGACCACGGCCACGACACCAATGATTGCCGGGCCTTGAAGAACGAAATTGAGGCCCTCATTCAGAGGGGGCAGCTGGCTAAATTTGTGAGGAAAGACCGAACCGATCTTCCTCCTCCCCCGCGGGGGGCCAACAGGCGTACTGAAAGGTGCGAGGAAACTCCCGAGTTCGAAGAGGAACGTGTCCTGCATCTCATTCACGGAGGCCCCATGGGAGGCACCTCCAACTCTTCTCGGAAGGCCTTCATAAGAGAAGTCAATTCGGTTCACGGCACGCCTCCCCCTTAAGGCCTTCGAGTACCGGTAACCTTTTCAGATGAAGACCTTAAGGGTGTATGAACCCCTCATTGTGACGCACTAGTGATCAACCTCCATATGGAAAACTTCAAAGTGGAGAGGATTCTAGTAGACAATGGTAGCTCAGTTAACATTCTCTTCCTCACTGCTTTCAAAGGCCTCAAGCTATCCCGGGACAGGCTTAAGCCCGCCGGCTACACGCTCCATGGGTTCACAGGAGTGCCAGTGACTATCGAAGGGGTAATCACCCTCGACGTAACCGCTGGAAAAACTCCTACTACCCACACGGAGCCGATGGACTTCATAGTAGTCGATGTCCCCGCTGCTTATAATTGATTCTAGGCCGACCTGGCCTAGCTGCTCTAGAGGCTGTCCTATCGGCTTATCACCTCAAGATGAAGTTCCCCACCAGGGCAGGGATAGGGGAAGTAAGAGGCAGTCAAGAGATGGCCCGAAAATGCTATATGACCTCCACCAGGGGTCTAGTTCTCTCCCTCGAGACTCTTGAAATTCCCCAAGAGGGTGTCCGGTCAACGTCCGAGCTGGTGGATGAATTGGAGGAAGTGCTCTTCTCTGAGCAAGATCCGAACTGCAAGTTCTTTATCAGCAAGACCCTTCCATTCGCCCTATGCTCCGACATAGTCCAATGCATTAGAAAGAACGGCGACCTCTTTGCATGGTTGGCTGCCGACAAGCCAGGAATCTCCGAAAAGCTCCTCGTCCACCACCTGAGTGTTGCCCCGGGGTCCAAACCGGTCCAACAGAAGAGGCGCAAATTTGCTCCCGAGCACCAACAAGATATCAAAGAAGATGTAGACAAGCTCCTTAAGGCTCGGTTCATACAAGAGTTAAATTACCCTGAATGGCTTTCCAATGTGGTCATGGTAAAGAAGTCCAACGGGAGCTGGAGAATATGCATCGACTTCACCGACCTAAACAAAGCATGCCCTAAAGATCCATTCCCTCTCCCTAGCATCGACACCTTGATCGACGCAACTTCGGGCCATGAACTCCTCAGTTTCATGGATGCCTTTTCCGGGTATAATCAGATCCGCATGTTTCCCCCGGATATCCCGAAGACCTCCTTTGTTACCGATCAAGGGCTCTACTGCTACAGGGTAATGCCCTTCGGGCTGAAGAATGCCGGTGCAACCTATCAATGCCTCGTCAACAAGGTCTTTCAGCAACAGATCGGCCAAAATATGGAAGTATATGTTAATGACATGCTAGTCAAGAGCATCCATGGCACCGATCATGTGGTTGATCTGCAAGAGGCGTTCGATGTATTAAGAAAGCATGATATAAGGCTCAATCCGAACAAGTGTGCGTTCGGAGTCTCGTCGGGGAAATTCCTGGGCTTCATGGTCAGCCAAAGAGGAATCGAAGCCAACCCCGAGAAGATCAAAGCCATACTGGACATGGCTCCTTCCAAAAATGTGAAAGAGGTTCAGAAGCTAACCGGGAACCTCGCAGCTATAGGGCGCTTCCTCTCTAAGTCAGGGGAGAAGTGTCTTCCCTTCTTCAAGGCTCTCAGGGGGGCTAAGGGCTTCGAATGGGGTCAACAATAGTAGGAGTCATTCGACCAGCTTAAAGCCTATCTAGTCAACCCCCCTCTTCTCAGCAAGCCTATCCCCGGGGAAACACTCTACCTCTACTTAGCTGCCTCCGAACAAACCCTCAGTGCTGTCTTGGTGAGGGAAGAAGACAAGGCTCAGAAGTCCATCTATTACGTGAGCAAGGTACTCCGGGATGCCGAGCTCCGCTACCCAAGATTGGAGAAGATGGCGTACGCCTTGGTAATGGCACCTAGAAAGCTTCGCCCATATTTCTAGTCCCACTCGGTGGTCGTTCTTACCGACCAACCGCTGAAGCAAGTCCTTCACAAGCCGGAGACCTCTGGCCACCTCATGAAGTGGTCGATCGAGCTGAGCCAGCATGACATATCATACCATCCTCAGACCGAGATCAAGGCTCAAGCCTTAGCTGAATTCATTGTTGAGAACACCATCCCCGAGGTCAGTCGAGCAGCAAACGGGTCCCTTATCTGGTTGATATATGTGGACGGGTCCTCTTGCACCGAGGAAAGCGGAGCCGGGGTCATTCTGGCAGGCCCAGATGATTTCGTTCACCAATACTCCCTCCGCATTAACTTTAAAGCCTCCAACAATGAAGCGGAGTATGAAGCACTTATAGCTGGTCTCGGTATGGCTCGCAAGGCAGGGGCATAACGCCTACAGATTTTTAGCGACTCTCAACTGGTCGTGAATCAAGTTTTGGGCGAGTACGAGGCGCGAGATGACCGAATGGCTAAGTATCTAGCCAAAGTCCAAAATCTCATGGCTCAGTTCGAAGAGGCGTTCATTCAGCGGATCCCAGAGAAGAAAATTCCCAAGCAGATGCCCTCTCCAAGCTGGCCTCCTCCTCCCTTCAAGGTCTCGAGCAGACCGTCTTGATTGAAGTGCTCCTGAGACCGAGCATAGAAGAAGAAACTCCCAACTCGATGGAGTCACTGCCCGTCCAACTTCAAAACAATTGGATGAAACCCCTGATAGAATTTCTAAGGGATGGGCTCCTCTCCGAAGACCCTAAGGAAGCTCGTCGAGTTAGAACCAGAGTAGAGCGGTACACTCTTGTTAAGGGGGTCTTGTACAAACGCTCCTTCACCCAAGTGGACTGCAGACCCTATTTGAGGTGCCTCTCCCCGGAACAAGCCTCGTATGCCTTGCAAGAGCTTCACGAAGGCATAGGCGGAGCATATTTAGGGTCAAGATCCCTCGCCAGGAAGGTATTGAATTATGGATACTTCTGGCCTACCCTCCTACAAGACTCCGAACGACATGTCCGGCAATGCAGCTCCTGCCAGAAGTACTCCAACATCTGTCGCCTATCCCAAGTTCAGCTCACTTCCCTATCAAGTCTTATCCCTTTCGCAATGTAGGGGATGGACTTACTAGGGCCATTTCTACCAGCTCTCGGCCAGCTCAGGTTCTTAGTTGTGGCAATCGACTACTTCTCCAAGTGGATAGAGGCCGAACCATTGGCTACAATCACCGAGAATAAAGGGCTGCAGTTCTTCTGGAAGAACGTCATCTGTCGGTTCGGCGTGCCCCGGGTCCTAATAACCGATAATGGAACACAATTTACCGGGGCCGCATTCCGATCTCTGTATGAAGAGCTCGCCATCCAACAACGTTTCTTCTCCGTCTCCTACCCCCAGTGAAACGGTAAAGTGAAAAATGCCACCCGACAGATCCTCTCCGGTATCAAGAAGAGACTGGATAAGTCCACCAAAGGTTTATGGGTTGATCAGCTCCCTAACGTGCTGTGGAATCACCGCACTACTAAAAGGACCCCCACAGGAGAGTCGCCATTCAATCTCACCTATGGGTCCGAAGTTGTGATCCCCTTGGAAGTTGGCCTACCATCTTCTCGCCTTATGGCCTATGAAGAAGAGCAGAATGCCAGAGAGCTTTGGGCAAATTTGGACTTGATCGATGAAATACGAGAAAGAGCGTCAATTCGCCAACAGAACTATCGAAGAAGGATCGAGTTGGCCTACAACAAGAGAGTTCGTCCCACCGATCTCAAAGAAGGGGACTTGGTCCTCAGAAAGTTAGCTATCTCTTTCCCCAGTCAGAAGAGTAAGCTAGCTCCAAATTGGGAAGGACCCTATAAGATCACCAAAGTAGTTCGGCCCGGAACATACCATCTTGAAGATCTTGAAGGCAGAGAGATTCCTAGGACTTGGAATGCCGACCATCTATTAAAGTACCAAGGGAGCGCCCAAACGTCTCTCTAAGTACCTTCGGATGTCGAACCATTCCTTTCCTTTCCCTTGTATTTTACTTAGCTTCTTATTTTTCCAATGTAATAACGGCTCGCAACTTAGAAGCAGCCGAGTAGTAGTTTTCAATAAAGAGCTTCTTATTTTCGTATTTTACTTGTGAATTGGTTATATCTCTCTGTTTCTAACTTCCTTGTGCTCAAACAATGAGTTCGGAGTCCAACACTTGGCTCGACTCCGCTTCGCAAGCTCGCTCTTAAGCCAGCTAGAAGTGGTTCGCCATTCGGAATTGCTCCCACAATCGTTGAAACATACTCTAACGATGAGTTCGGAGTCCAACACCTCGCTCGACGCCGCTTCGCAAGCTCGCTCTTAAGCGAGTTAGAAGTGGTTCGCCATTCGGAATTGCTCCCACAACCATTGAAACATACTCTAACGACGAGTTCGGAGTCCAACACTTGGCTCGACTCCGCTTCGCAAGCTCGCTCTTAAGCGAGCTAGAAGTGGTTCGCCATTCAAAATTGCTCCCACAACAGTTGAAACATACTCTAACGATGAGTTCGGAGTCCAACACTTGGCTCGACTCCGCTTTGCAAGCTCGCTCTTAAGCGAGCTAGAAGTGGTTCGCCATTCGGAATTGCTCCCGCAACCACTGAAATTCGCTTAAACGACGTGCACGAAGTGTTTACAACTATACTAGACATAGGAGAAGAACACTTGGAGGTGCTAAACCTTCGGTCCCTATGGTTCGTTCAAAGTTAAAGTTAGACATTCCGTGCCTACAAGAAGAAAGATTTGCTTCTGATTTTGAGTAGTTGTTAAAAGTTGGGGGAGTTTTACTTGAGTAAATGCCAACCGACAAAGCGCACAAACACGAGAGAGAAACAAGCTTTCAGTTATATAAAATTCTAAAGCACAAGAGCGTTCAAGTTACAAGACCAAGCTACCCTAACAAGGTACTACAAAACTCTAAGAGGACTAATTACAACAAGTTGTTCAGTGCTTCTTCGGAATAGGGAAGTTTCGGTTCAGAGATACACAGGGGCGGCGCCGCCTAACCTCCGAGCTTGTCTCTAGACCAACGAACCGAGACGCCTCTTCGGCGCTGCCTCTAACTGTGGCTCCGATCGATGCGCCACTAGACGAAGCAGCCACACCACTTTGAGCATCGGCCAGAATCCGCCTAACGGTAGGCAAACGAGTCGCGAGCTCATAGAAGGAGATCCCCCTCCCACTCTCTTCGCGAGTACATGACGTACTCCGAACATTGACCCTTACAAGCTGAGGTTTAAGGCGAGTGACTTCCTCATCGAGCTTGACGATCCTATCCTTCAGAGCATCGTCCTTCACAGATATTTTCAAACGAGGAAGTTTAGCTGAGCCTGCATCACCGGCACTGTCGGCTATGATGCGACGAAGATAGGTCACTTCGATGCTTTTGTCGACCGTAACCCTCCTCAGCTACTCAACCCTCGCCGTCAGCTCGTCGCGCTCGACCATCAGCTTTCCCACTGCCGTTGCTAATTCGTCTACTTCCGTCGAGAGTTCTTCTTCGGCTATTTCCAAATGGCGAACCTCCGCCTATGGCTCGCTTTTCTCCGTCTCAGCGACGAACAGCGTCTTCCTAAGCAAATCCACCTCGCCTTCGAGACGAGCCTCACGAGATCATTTTTGGAGTTGTTTCAGCTCTGAAAAATACCCCTTCGCAGTAGCTTTGATATCTTCTAGCCTTAACTCGCTCCTAAGAAAACTCTCTCGACTGCGAGATAGGGCCTGCCTCGCCTCCTCTAGTTTGGCACGAAGGCGAGTTGCTTTGGAAACCGAACTAGGTTCGACGACCTGAAAGACGGAAGTATATCAACACAGAAAGACAAAGGGCGGTCCGAGCCAAACACTTAGCCAAAATTTGAGAAGAGAGTTCGAACAAAAATTTTATTCACATCAAAAAAGCGGTGGCTAGTCCGGTACAAGGCAGTACATTGAAAGAGAAAGAAAAAAAATACAAAGACGAGGAGATCAAGGGTCCACCTGGGGCGGCAGCTCAGAAACTGGTGCCTCAGTGGATGGCCCCTTGCCCCCCGACGCCCCGGCTTGGGGGCCGACTGCCACGGTCTCGGGATCAGTAGGCACTTCGCCACCCCGCTGCTCGCCTTCCTCCTGCTCTTCTTCCTCCTCCTCTTCTCCCTCATGCTCTTCGCTTCCTTCCTCGCCGCCGGGCCACAACCGGTACCCCACTCTCTCGACGCTGGGGATTCGAGCCTCGACATGGTCGAGCGCCCGGGCATAAGACAGCTCCATGTTGGCCGCCATGTGCTTTTTCACCTCGGCTTTGATCTCCTTCCTCGCTTTCCCCACCGCCGCGGCCTGTTCCAACCTCACGTCCTCCAAAGCCTTCGCCGCTGCAGCCCTCTCCTCGGCAACCTTAGCGACCTCTGCAGCAAGCTTCTCCTTCGCTTGCTCCAGAGCTGCCTCGAGGTCGGTGAACCGAGCCTCCAAGGCGTCCGAGCGACGCTGCTACACGTCGAGCTGTTTCACGGCCCTCGCCCTTTCCGCTCGGTCCTTGTCACTAAGGGCCTTCAGCTCCCTCTCCTACTCGGCAAACTTCTGGATGAGGTGGCCGAAGTGGCAAGTGGCCTGCAAAAAGAAGGAGTTAGTACGCAGCAAAAACCGAGCTATAGACTTAGTAAATTTTCAAAGATATAGAGTCGAGACTTACCGACATCAGCGACCGAGCGACTTCGAAGGTGTCATCACCGGTCATCCCCACCTTCATGGCGGCTTGGTCCTTCGGGGTCGCAAGATGCTTGACCGCCTGCATACACATCTGCAAGTCGCCCAATAAGCCATCGTGGTTCTTCACTCACCACTTGGGGACGAACAACTTCCTTTGGGCCTTGGTCAAGATCTCCTCGGCCTGAGGAGTCAAGGCTGGGGCCTCGAGCGCCAGCACTGCCGAGACGGAAAAGGTCTCACTTGCAGGGGCAAACGGGGCAGAAGCAGACGGGTTAGGGAGGACGGCCACCTCCGAAGATGGTTCCCAAGGAGCAGGAGCGACGACGATCGAAGGTGCCTTGATGGGTCGGCCGGATGTAGGACCCGTGCTCATCCTCTTCCTTTTCCTGCTGTCGGTGATTTTGCTTCGCTCCGTCATCATGCCCTTAAAGTCCATGTTCGGTGCCTCTGTTCAAAGTAATAAAAGGGAAAAAGTAAGAAGAATGTACAAGGCATTAAAAAAGAATTACAGCGAGATGTCAGGAGCGTACTCGGGTCGATCGGATTAAGGCCCGACCCGTGTAGCACCTCCTCGGTCATCTCTCTCCAGCTCAACATCGGGAGAGCGATCAGCTTGGCCGCCACCTCCTCCTCGGCAGTGGTCAACACTGGGTCAGCCCTTGCAAACTTCGGTACCTCCGCCTTCCACCGAGTCGGGAAACCCAATGTCGAAGGTCCCTTTATCAGGAAAAACTTCTCCTTCCAATGCTTTATCGAATCAGGATTCTCTATTAACTTAACTCCTCTCCGAGGTGACAAGTAATAGCGAGGCTCGAGCTTGGTCATCCCATTGATTCGGTATAAACTTCGAAGGATGACGAGGTTCAGCTCCACTTCGGCAATTCGACACTGAAGCAAAAAGGCGAGCACATGGCGCCAAGTGTTTGGCATGAATTGTATAGGGGCCAGACAGTACCAGTGAAGGACCTTCATCACGAAGGGGTGGAGGGGGAAGCGCAAACCAGCGATCAAGGAGTCGTAGGCGAAGACGCAGGTGTCCGGTGACAGGACGGTGTTCGCTCGTATCCCGGGACCGGGGAGGGTCAGCTTATACTCCTGAGGGATGGCGAATCCCTTCCTGATCTGGAGGAGATCCCGCTCGGAAAACACTGAGGGGAGGTCATCCACCTCGGTGACCTCCCTCGGATCATTCTCCTCATAAGTCGCCGAGCGACCAACGATCGCCTTACTCAGCAGCTCGCCGCAGTACTGCCTTATCCCCGCATGACCAGACAGCACGCCAGGCAGTCGACCCGATTTGGGAGCTCGTCTATCAATCTCCACAGACTCCTCGACTATCGAAGACCGAACCACTACCCTCTCCTCCTCGTCGGCCGCAGACGACCCTGCTACCTCTTTCCCCTTCCTACAGCTCACTACTTCTCTCCCCTCCTCGGCATGCCGACCTCCCGAGGACGAAGCCTCGCTTCCCAAGTTTACTCTTGACATCTCGAATAAATATCTAAGGCAAAGGACACTGACCTTGATATGACGTAACCTTGAAGTGACGACGTTCACGGTCGGAAATAGATCGCCGAAAATCGCCTGGCCCTCACGACAGCTAGCACAACCGCCTTGGAGCACAAATCGCCGCTAGCAGAGCAAAAGTAAAAACCTGGGAGTAAAAATGAGAAATGAGCTAAGGGGTAAGGGGGGTAAGAACTTATAACCAAGTGACTGTTGGGCTTTCGAAATGCCTAGAAGCCCATTAAGGGAGACAAAACGACAAAGCGGCGATGGTTCGGAGGAAAGACGCGTCGGTTCACTGAACACCCTTGCTCGACAACTCGTGACTTGCCGAGCCATGAAGGCAATCTGACGAACTGACAGGTACCGACCTCCACATATGGAGAAAAATGCCGCCGAGCCAGTTTCACTATCGGATTGTCTCAAAATTCGTGTCCAAATCTGATGAGTGGCTCAGATCATGCCACGCCCACAAAACAACAAGATAGTATTTTCTCGTGATCTGAACCTCCAACTTCGTGATACGCGCCATGATGGACGTCTCAGATCCCACCACATGGTTCGAAGACTCGATTCGAGCTACCGATTCACCGGAGCGCTCAGCCGAGCCACTGAGCCACCATCCTCCCTGGCCAGACTAACGAGGTACCGACCTCCACATATGGAGAAAAATACCGCCGAGCCAGTTTCACCGTCGGATTGTCTCAAAATTCGTGTCCAAATCTGATGAGCGGCTCAGATCATGCCACGCCCACAAAACGACATGAAAGTGTTTTCTCGTGATCTGAACCTCTAACTTCGTGATATGTGCCATCATGGATGTCTCAGATCCCACCACGTGGTTCGAAGACTCGATCCGAGCTATCAATTCACCAGAGCGCTCAGCCGAGCCACCGAGCCACCATCCTCCCTGGCCGGACTGATGAGGTACCGACCTCCATATATGGAGAAAAATGCCGCCGAGCCAGTTCCACCGTCAGCTTGTCTCAAAAATCGTGTCCAAATCTGATGAGCGGTTCAGATCATGCCACGCCCACAAAACGATAAGATAGCACTTTTTCGTGATCTGAACCACATCCTCACAATTCGTGTCATGATGAACGTTCCAGATTAAGCCATGTGTCGCAACGGTTCATTCCGATCCGCTGAGCCACCGGAGTGCTTAGCCGAGCTACCGAACAGCTTAGCCGAGCTACCGGGTTACTGTGGACAGAGGTCGAATTGCTGAGCCACAGGAATGCCCAGCCGAGCTACCAAACAGCTTAGCCGAGCTACCGAGCTAATATGGGTAGAGGACTAGCTACCGAGTCACCGGGCCGAAGTGACGAGGTACCGACCCTCACATTTGAAGAAAAAGGGAACCGACTGTAGAACCCCGTATTTTCAAATATTATTTAAATATTTGAAAATGAATTAAAATGATTTTCTGGAGATTTAATAAATATTTTCTAAAGATTTATCTTTTACACGTGCGAAACACGTGCAAATATTTTTTGTGTAAATAACCAATTTTATATTTTTAGTAAATTCTTCTAATTATAATGGAGTATATTCTAAAATTTGGGATTTTTCTGAGTAGAGCAACTATTTTTATAAATACCTCGAAAGGGAGGGGCTTTTATGTAAAAAGTCGTTTGGATCTTAAATAAATTTTGAAAATTTGTTTTTACTGATATTTTGGTTTCCCATGATTAGCATTTAAATTTAAATATATCTAGATTTTATTTAAAGTCGATTTGGTGAAGACTTAAACAAAAAGGGTGTTTTTGCAAATATGGAATTTATGTAGAATCTTGTGCAAATATTTTTCTAGAAAGTAAAAGTCAAATATTTTTATTGAAAAAAATAATATGTATTATTAGATATTATTTCTAATTTTTCTGAATTTTAATGAATATTTTATGATGTATTTGCAAATATTACAAAAGGGAGGGCTTTTGTGCAAAATCGCCACCCTGAGTTGTAAATCTGAAATTTTCTTATTTACTGGGCTGTGCTGGATTGCTGGAAAACTCATTGATAAGAATATTTGATTTGGTTTTGATTTAGTTAACTTATTTTAACTAAGAAAGGTTATATATGTAAAGTAATAAATTGAAAAAGGACTATTTTGCAAATGTATTTCTAAAACCCTAAATCCTTATTTTCGGCCTGTATAAAAGAGGGTGTGCAGCCGTCATTCGCTGCACAACACAAGTTTTATTATATCTTTTATTTTCTTGGTGATTGAAGAGGAGGATTTTGGATCTCACAAAAGAGGGGCTTTCTTGTTGGATCTCTTCATTCCTAAGGTGAGTGACATTGTTTTGTTTATTTTGTTTGTGTATGTTGTAGATGAGTAGATATAATTATTTGGTTATTTTGTTTGTTTCTTTTTGATTTGTGTACGTCATATGAGAACAATATGAATGTTTAGATTGATTGGATGATGAATATGTATATGTATGAATGGATGAAAATTTGGATCTCCGAGAAGAACTCTGGATATCTGCATATGAATGATGTTAGGTCTGTTGAGAACCTAATATAAACTTTTAGTGGACTAATAATGTTAGATTTTCGTGGTGAACAGTCGACTGCTACTGCTTAGGTCAAAATTTCTTAAAAAGTTGGATTAATGTTGATTTGATTGAGTTCGATAGATGCCATGCATAAATTAAATTAGAGATGAGAATTTGGACTATTGGTGAGTTGGATAAAAACAACTTGACCATGTTGAGGATAAATTGGTTTTGTTCATGGATCAACTATAGAGAATAGTTGAGATTTGGTTGAGGAATGTTGTGAATGATTAATTGTCTTGAGGACAAGGTTTTGAGGATTTGAGTTATGAGGATTTAAATTGGAGATTTGTGATTTATGTAAAATATGTTGTTTGAAATTGGATTTCTCAAATACTAAGTTTAAATCTAATTATTTTGGTATTACTAAGATTTGGAAGATAATACAAAGTTATTTTGTTATATGATTGATTCATAAAAACCCTAGTTTTGACATATGTACGACCTAAATTCTTCAGACTGTAGGCCGACAGTCGACTGATACGACCCAGCTGCTACGAATATTAGTTTTCTTGAAATTGGGTTTTGGACAGTCGACTGACGACTTTTACAGTCGACTGGTACCACCCAGATTACTTTTAAAGTTACTGTAGTTTTTCTCTCTGATAAGTCGACCTATAACTTTTTAAGTCGACTTACAACACTTAGAATATTTTCTTAAAAGAAATGTTGGAATTTTCTCTGGACAGTCGACCTATACTATTAACAGTCGACTTCTACTATACTTAGGCTTATTTTCCGAAAATTACTGGATTTCTCTCTGGACAGTCGACTGGTGAGTTTTGCAGTCGACTGTAGATACTTAGATTTTATTTTCTTAAAGATGTTAGTTTCCTCTGGACAGTCGACTGGTGACCTTTTGCAGTCGACTGGTTCTGATAATTTTTCTAAGGTATTTTGATGTTCTTTAAACGACTAATTCTTTAAATGTTTTGGATCTATGACTTACTATTCCAAATATATTTCTTCTATAGAACATATGTTTTCAAGATACTTCATCGTTGGATTTGGATGTTGGAAATTTATAAGAGTTGGGTTTTGTTGAGAGGGGGGATTTCTCCTCTGATCATTTGACGATGGATTAGTGAGTTTGGTCCTGATTGAGGTCTCTAGGAGTTGAGTGGGAGTCCTGTGAACCGGCAATTGAGATTTATTGAGTTAGGCCTAAGGGGTTTTGGTTTAGTTGTTGTTGAAGTCCGGCAGGGTACACTAACTCTAGAGATAGGGATTTGTGATGTCTTAATAATAACCTACTTAAGGACAGGTAGGGTGCATTTGTATGTACCGGGTGTATCTGCACGTTGGGGGTCATAAAGGCCTATTTGTGGGGTACACGGCAGGGAGATGATTCTCCGGATATGTTCGCGTGTTGTGGGTCTACGGGCCTCTTCACGGAGCAGGCAGGGTGCATTTGTATGTAACGGGTGTATCTGCACGTTGGGGGTCATAAAGGCCTATTCGTGGGGTACACGGTAGGGAGATGATTCTCCGGATATGTTCGCGTGTTGTGGGTCTACGGGCCTATTCACGGAGCAGGCAGGGTGCATTTGTATGTACCGGGTGTATCTGCACGTTGGGGGTCATAAAGGCCTATTCGTGGGGTACACGGCAGGGAGATGATTCTCCGGATATGTTCGCGTGTTGTGGGTCTACGGGCCTATTCACAGAGCAGGCAGGGTGCATTTGTATGTACCAGGTGTATCTGCACGTTGGGGGTCATAAAGGCCTATTCATGGGGTACACGGCAGGGAGATGATTCTCCGGATATGTTCGCGTGTTGTGGTTCTACGGGCCTATTCACGGAGCAGGCAGGGTGCATTTGTATGTACCGGGTGTATCTGCACGTTAGGGGTCATAAAGGCCTATTCGTAGGGTACATGGCAGGGAGATGATTCTCCGGATATGTTCGCGTGTTGTGGGTCTACGAGCCTATTCACGGAGCAGGCAGGGTGCATTTGTATGTACCGGGTGTATCTGCACGTTGGGGGTCATAAAGGCCTATTCGTGGGGTACACGGCAGGGAGATGATTCTCCGGATATGTTTGCGTGTTGTGGGTCTAAGGGCCTATTCACGGAGTAGGCAGGGTGCATTTGTATGTACCGGGTGTATCTGCACGTTGGGGGTCATAAAGGCCTATTCATGGGGTACACGGCAGGGAGATGATTCTCCGGATATGTTTGCGTGTTGTGGGTCTACGGGCCTATTCACGGAGCAGGCAGGGTGCATTTGTATGTACCGGGTGTATCTGCACGTTAGGGGTCATAAAGGCCGGTTCGTGAGGTACATGGCAGGGAGATGATTCTCCGGTTGTTGTTTTGAGTTATCTTAATTGATGCTTGAGCGTCGGGGCAGTGATGCCTATTCGCGGAGTATCCTGAATCTTATTTTCCATCACCGTAGTAGGATTAGTTGCATAACGAGGGGTTATCCCTAGGTCGTAGAGATCGTTAAGGGCTTGCACCGGACCTATGTAGAGTGGGATGCATAGACTCCGACAAGTATGTGTTAGAGAGTCAGCATATAGAGATTGTGTTTTCTTGACTTAGTTTTATGCATGTGGTTTTTCCTGTTTTCTACACTCGACACTTAGTCTAGCTTCACTTGTTGTTTTCATTCCATGATGTTTCTATGCCTTACATCTTTGTTATTTCTCATTCATTTATCCTTGTTGTTAATACATGCTGTTGATGACTTTATGTTTTACGATTCAATTATGTTGTATGTTTTTATGTCACTCACACCATTTATGGCTAACTCCTTTAGTTTGGGGGTTAGGGATCATCTCTAGCCTCATGTGTTACAGGTTGTTGCTTAGGGTTTGGAGGCTTGGATGCTTGAGTTAGTTTTGGAGATTAAAACTGATGTAATAGAGCATTGTGTAAATTTTGTAAAAAGAAGTGTTGTAAAAAGAAAGTTGTAATTCAAGGTGTTTGTATTTCCACTGTGTTTGTAAAGATTGATGTAATAAAAGTTTGCAAATAATATTATTTGTGTTTTTGGGCTATGTGTACTATTACATTGAAGTTGATGCTGGGATCGTGCCACGTATTTTTCTAAGATATTATATTAGAAATTCGGGGTGCTACACCGACCTATCTCAGCCGTTGGATCTTATCAAAAAATGTGCTGGAATGCGATGGACGGCTCAGATCGTGCCACTCCCACAAAACGACAAGATAACATTTTTTTTGGAATTTGCGCCATAATAAACGTTCCGAATCTTGCCACGTAGCTCGGCAGATCGCTATGCGCCGATCCACCGAGTTACCAAGGACGCGAGCCAAGGTGCTGATGTACCGACCCTCGCATACGGAGATAAAGCTCGCCGAGCCACCCAGACCGTCCGATCTTCTAGAAAACTGCACTCAACACCGATGGAAGGCTCAGAATGCCACGACATAATTCGGTATTTAAAATTAATTTTTATTTATTAAAATCGATTTATTTATTTAAAAATTGCGAAAAAATAATTAAAAATCTGGAAAAATTAATTAAAATTCTGAAAAATAATTACAAATTCGGAGAAATATTTTTGGGCCCCTGGGGAAGTAATTATGGCTTAGAAGAGACAATTAAGACCCCCGAAATACGAATCAACACTTCGCAAAATTAGATAAGTGATCCGAAAAATAGATAAAAATTAAGAAAAATCACCAAAAGTCCAGGAGAGCTCAAGAGCTGCCTGGAACACGCAACTAACTCAGAAAATCACCACAATACCTCATACAAAGACTCAACGCCGTTCGTTCGGACTCCGATACGATCCTGTAAGCCATTGAAACAGTATAACTACTCCTCAAAGACTAGTTAAACCTAGCCTTCGGGAGTGGGGGCTCGTGATATGGCTAAAAATAGGGCTAAATTGGAACCGTCCGAATCGGGCACGAATCTTAAGACTTAGGGGCAAAACGGTAATCTCACCTACAAACGGGTCTGAAGTGGGTACTGGGTCTTCTTTCCAAAAGCCCAGTAACCCGCAAACGGATCCATCTTAGCTGGGTGCGGGTTCCAACCTGCGATAAACCCAGTCCAGCAGGATAGAATTAGGGTTTCTGATTAATCCTAATCAATGGCTCTGATTCGCATCTATCCTTTCACTGGGAATTAGGGATTACATTCCTAATCTGATCCCAAAGGCGGCTATAAATACGCCCCATCCACCACCATTAAGCGGTAATCAATCTTCTGCAAATTTACGCTCTTTCATAATCTTCTCTGATTACTGACTTGAGCGTCGGAGGGTGCGTCGCCGGGATCAACTCTGGTGTATCACACTTTTTGCAGGTGAACGGCGGGAGTCAATGGTTAAACTCCAGTGAGAAGATTCCAGGTTTTTGCTATTCAGTTTTCCTAAGAATCCATAAATACTATCTGTTTGCCCCCACACCAGATTTAGCGGTAACATCAACTATGGTCTAAGTTTTCGTTATTTTGTGAATTACTATTTATTGCCACCGTTTTTCGATTCTTTAACATTTTAGATTTCTCACTTAATTTTGTTTCCACGTCCTAATTAACGATTTGACGCCTACTTTGGTAATATTTAATAAACTCCTTTTAAGTCTTCTTACATATATATGTTTTGGCCTATTTTGCTCATTACCCTTTAATGTGTTTTTCGAGTATTGATTATAATGTCCACATTCACTAATTATTGTATGTCTTTTACATTCATTGTTATTAATATTTCTTTACTTAGCTAAATTTATTCGTATTTCTATGTATCTTGACTAGTTATTTTCCCAAAACTATTTTTTTTTTATATCACCTTTAAAGTTTGTGTTCCTTTATTGTTTGTATGGTTATCAAACTTTTTATATTTGGGTTTTATCTCTTCATTTTTGACTTCTTATTCTATGTGAATAGTATTCCTATTTTCTTACAATTGGAGATTAATAGTGTATTTCGACTTCACTTTCCATTTATAATTGATGGACTATACATATTCCTGTTTGATTTATTTATAGAGTTGATAATTCAAGTTCTTATTTTTTTATAATGTTTTTATTATTACTATGGTTTTCGTTATTATTATTGGTATCATTATTATTATTGATATTACCATTGCTATTATTATTGTTGTTTTCATTATTTTATTATTGTTGTTAATATTGAATTACCTTCATACAAAAAATGTCGAACCCAAATTATATTCTGTCTTGCATTATTAATCTTACCAGTATTGTTAATATATATTTTTTATTGTTATTATTATTATTATTATTATTATTGCATTATTTTCATGAATGTGTTGAATCCTATTCTGTCATTATCAGCATTTTTAGCATTTTTAATTTTATTATTATTATTATTACCAGTATGATTATGATGATTTTTATTACTGTTATTATTATTGCTATTGTTATTCTTAATATTATTGTTATTATTATTTATTGTTATTAATATTATTAATTTTATTATTAATATTTGTTGTTATTATTATTTTTGTTAAAGCCTATTAGTTTTGATCTATAGCATATCTTTTAATTATTTAAATTGAAGCCAACTTTATATTCATTTTGCATTATTCATTTATATCTATCTTGAGCCCATACTCTCCTTGATCCTGGTGTCTCGTTCTTGTCTTCCTGCTCGGTTCGTCGATTGGTGTCATGTGGCCAACAGCGACATGTATGTTACTTGGGACATCACCATCGGAGTAGCGCAGTGGAAGTGTGGTGGGCTCATGACCCACATGTCCTAGGGTTCTTTTTTTTCTTCTTCCCTGCATTGTTGCCTCCCCCTGTTACTTGTATTCATCTTCATCTGTTGATTCCTTGATTGGTTCAATTCTTCCCTGTCTCTTATTGGTTCAATGATTATTATTATCTTATTTTTAGCCGAACATACTCTATTATTTATGTATTCATTATTTGACTTAATGTATATGTATATGTATGTTTTATAAACCCTATAATGCTTATTATTTTCCCCTATTGGATTTAAACCTATTAATTGATTTACAACCTAAAACCTAATACCCATTCTCTTATTTGATCCTATATCATCTAAATCCAAACCCGTAACCCTATATATATAAACTAACCTATACCAAACCCTACCCTAGATCTACTGTTCATCCACATACAGTAGCCGCCTAATTACCTAGTCCTGTTCATCTTCTCCACCTCAACCTTCTTCCATTGTCTTCCTCCTCAACCCCTGCAACCCAGCGAGCCCCGCCATCCGTCGGCCTGTGCCTCCTCTCGACGATGCAGGCGATCTCTGCAACCTCCCGCAGCAGCGACAACTCCCGACCATAGCGTCCTGCACCCTCTTCATCAGAGCCAGCTTCGCCAGCTGACCCCCATCGCACGCCCTGTGCCCTGCCGCCCGACGCAGCCCATCACCCCCATGCTCCCTTGCTCTGTTCTCCTTCTTCCCTACAACAGCAGAAGCATCCAGCATCGCCCGTTCAGCCAGTGCGACCCCTGTCCGCTATCCCGCCATCACCCCCGGCCGCCGTCACCTTCCACCACAATGCCACGACCCCCTGTCGCGATCAGTCCCCACCTTCCGAGCCAAGCTAGTGCCCGCTTGCCGTTTGCTGTTTTGATCAAGAGTATTGATCAAGTGAATGTGGGCCGTTCGATCTGATCAAGATCCGAGCCATTATCATCTACATCCCGATCTGATCAATCTAAGTCGTCGATCTCTTCTTGATTCGTGGATCTTGGCTTGGATTTTCATCGATCATCATCACCATCATCATCATCATCAAGATCTTGATCTCGATCATCGGATCTCCTTTGATCATCGCAATCGTGATCTTGATCTTGATCTTGATCTTGATCTTCGATCTCAGACGTACGATCGACCGATCAAACTTGATCTCGGCCCTTGATCGTTTCGTTCGTCTTCTACTTGGTGAGTTAAACATTTGTTCCACTTTTTATTCTCATTTATCAAATTGTCAATCATGATATATTTACTCTTTTAGTACTCTTCTAATTCTTATATATTTTACGTTCGATCTAGGCTGTTGGATTCACTTGATCTTCATCTTGATCACCATATTGATCAACGAGATCCATGCCCGATCGTGATCATCGTGATCGTTTGCTTATCGCCGTGTCGTCGGGATTCCGATCCCGTTATTCTCAAATTATCGGATCTAATCATCATCTAAAGGCAAGTCATTCTTCTCGAATAGTTATTGTATCATATTTGATTTTTTATTGAATCCCGCAAGTAGATCCAATTTGATTATCGTGTATTGCCTATTGTTATCTATCGTTGGGATACTACGGATTTACACGAGCGGATCCAAGTAGTAGTCTTGACTTCGTGCCATCTTTGTCTCCAATGTATAGAGATCTTACATGCATACCTACAGTTAGTTATTGAATATAGGAATATGGATTATTATTGTATTCTATGTCATGACATTTCACAACAATTGTAGATTGCATACTAGGTATGATGGCTTATATGATTGATGTTAGTGTAATAGTTGTTTGTGATTAGTAAGATTATGGACATTACACATCTTAATACCATGTTCACATGGGTATGTCTTGCTATGATTTATGATTGACCGCCAATTCATCGTCCCTAACTTTTTAATCGTTTTATTCAAAAAGAATATGTTGACATCGTGAAAATTAACGCCAACCTGAACATTACCTCGCTGTTTTGACCTAGATAATGTCACCAAAATTAATAACTTCCTGAATATGAAATGTAGCCCCAGATGTCTAGTCTACTTTCCTTTCTGGCGGAATTGAATTCCGAGTTATGGTTTGAGAGATATTGCTATTTTACTACTGCTGTGTCGTACAATTCCAGATCCTAAAAACTGTTGTCACACTTTGATTCACAATTAGTTTAACCATGCTAACTGTAAGATAATGACTTAAAATTTTGCATGCTGATACTAGACACATTAGAGAACGTTCCCTAATTTTCCTGGAATTAATGAATGCTGTTTTAGTCCTGTTCCATATGTATAAACACAATTTTACAAATTCTGGCAGAACACAAATTCTGTATAGTTTACTGTTTTGACATATCTTACCACAACTTTTATGTATCTTAATTATATGCATTGGAACTGGGCAGGAGTCTAGTTTCTAGACCTTCTGACGGATCCACATTTGCTAGCCTGTAGCAACAGAAATTCTGATTTTGGTACTGAACCCTACTGCTGTCCAGAATTGGGTTCCTATGTTTAATAGCATACAATTGAATCTATAATATTATATTTGGTGCATTTAATTATATAGAGTATATTGCATGATCTTAGAGTTGTATTGTCATCTTTTCTAGTGTCCCTTATTAATCGCATTGTCGTATGATAATTGAATAAAAAATGTTAATCAAGCTGGGGTTAAGGGTTGACTAGGGTAGGTGATGACATAGTGAGTGTGGGGCCCATGTTTCCCATGTCTTATCGTTAAATGGAACTAAGTGCCATGTAAAACTAAGTGCCATGTCAAGGATTGACAGGGGCCACCTCTAGAACCCATTATATGGAACTAAATGTCATGTAGAACTAAGTGTCACGTCAATGATTGACAGGGGCCACCTCTAGAACCTACGGGAGCCACCTCTACAATTCATTACATGATCGTGTTATTATTGAAATGTTATATTGTGCCGAGTACATGACCTATAGAATCTACCACCTTAGTCTAAACAAAATTGATTGTATGCATGGAACCTGTAGTATGGGATGCAGTAATGCGTGCATTAGCTAGGATTAAAAATGAATAATAGACTTAAGATTTTCATCATATTGTCATTGCATATTGTCATCTTCATTGAACAGTGTTATCGTTATTGTTTACCATTATTGTTATTGTTTATCATTATCGTTATAAATCATCGTTATTGCACATTGTACTATTATCGCTTTGTTTAACACTATTGATTTCATCGTTCATTGAATTCATCGTTATACCGTTATTGTCATTGTTCTCTATTTCTCTACTTGCTGTCCGCGACTTGCTCTAAGGACATTTTTCTCTCTTTAGATGAACTGCTTACAGGTAATCAAGGAGATTTACCTGACGGACTAGGGGAGCAACAATGGTGAAGGAAATATTTTGCTGCGTCGCTTAAATAAATGTTGCTTTATTTGAGAACTTTAATAAATTGAACAAATGTTGTTTTCCTTGTATTGTGGGCTTGACCCGAATATTGTTTGTTATTCCAAATGTTGGATTATTTTTATGTTGGTTATTTTTATGCTTAAATTCCAATATTGTTATTTATGTGATTATTCGTTCATTGCATGCATGGTTGTATTACTTTTTATTTATATTGTTGAGTTGGATCAATAACATCCTACGGATGACGCAAGTCATTCACTGGGCCGTGTCACGTGCTTGCATTCCGTATTTTTTGGAAGAGGGGCATGACAGTGTTCGGACACCTCATTGTAATGCATTGGTCATAAACCTCTGCATGGTAAATCATGAAAAACGCTTTATCTTGGTGGACAATGGCAGCTCGGTAAACATCTTTTTCGTGAACACTTTCAACAGACTTAAGCTCTCGCGAGACCGACTCAAGCTCGTCGACTATACACTCCATGGATTCTCTAGTTTGCCCGTTCAAATTGAAGGAATCATTACACTCGATGTGACGACAAGAAAGCCTCCCACCACTCGAACGGAAGCACTGGACTTTATGGTAGTCGACGTCAAAGCCACATACAATGAAATTTTTTGTCGTCCCGGCCTAGTGATCTTCCATACAGTTGCCTCTGCCTTCCATATGAAAATGAAGTTCCCAACAATAGCAGGCGTAGGCCAAGTTGCAGGGAGCCAACAGGTAGTACGAGCATGCTACATTGCTACAATGGGGGGGCTCGGTTCTCCCCCTCAGCGCCATAGAATTATTGCAACAAAATAATCACAGTAACACCGAGTCTGTAAATGAGTTCGAAGCTACTGCACCAGACAATCTTATCGAGAAATTTAAAACCTGTCAAGTCATCTCCTCTCAGGTCCAAATTCGTCCTCGTCATAATACAATAAAAAATATGAATCCCTTGCCCGAAGCCACTCTGCTAATTCAACGAAAAGAAACAGTCCTGCCTAAGCTCATCGGCGTACCAGAAGATCTCCCTTCTCTCTACAAAATAAGGGGAGGCTGACTACAAAATAGGTAAGTCCAAGCAAGGTCTACCAAGTTCGCCTATCGGCTCACTAACTTGAAAACCTGGGGGGGGGGGTAAGGATATGACAGCAGGAACTTGGAATGAGCAACACCTTATGAAGTATAACGAGAAAACTTCCACTCTTAGCTGTAGCAGTTGAATTTTCTTAATTTCTAATAAAGGTCAGCCACTATAGCTATTCTTTGTTTTCTCTTTTCAATAAAGCCGCTTTCACTACTAGTCATCACATGTAATAAAGGCCAGCCACTAGAGCAGCCCCTTAGTTTATTTCTTAACAAAAATTATCCAGTTATTATTAAAACATTTTGTTCAATTTTATGGAAGCAAATAATGAGTTAAACGCCAAACTTATACCTAAAATGTCACCAAAAACTCGTTAAAAGCTCCTTATAAGACGAGTTCGGAGTCCATACCTATGGCTTGAAGTTACTCTAACAATTTGCACTAAACCATGTTCAGTGTTCGTTTTGCCATTTCATCTGCTCCTGCAATTCGTTAACGCCTCGACAACAGGTTCAGAGTCCATACCCATGGCTCGAAGTTACTCTAGCAACTAGAAACAATGCTAGTTCAGAGTACGCTTCGTCATTCGATCTGCTCCTGCAACCTGTTAATACTTAAACTAACAAGTTCAAAATCCATACCCATGATTCAGAGTCACTTTAGCAACCTGCAATCAAGCACGTTCGGAGTTCAACTCTCCATTCAACCTATTCCTGAAACTAGTTAAAATTTCTTAAAGACATATTAGAGGTCCAAAATTGCGGATTGCAGTTACTCCAATAAAACTTGCAAAAGAAACACTTGGAGTTTAACTCGCCACTTGATGCGACTCACAATTTGTTGGAGGACCCATGTAGTAAGTTTGAAAACAACTCCCCTTCAGAGTTGCTCCTACAACTAGCTAAACACTCATGCAGAAAGTTTGTAAGATAACTCCCCGATGAGTTGTGCCTACAACTATCTGGGTACAAGACGGATAAGTTCTAAACTCCTTCAAACGTTATGCATGTACACCATCAACGGTTCATTAGCAATACACAATAAATTTGAGACCTTGTTATTTAGCTACACAGAACTCAGTCGATGTCTCATCAATCTCAACGATAAGTTGCACAACAAGGATTAAGCATATGAAAAGAATTCATTAAATCACAGAATTATCGCAAATCTATGTATTCAAATCTATTGCCACTACAAATATTTACAATGACAATCATGAGCCATACTACAAGCACCGAACTACAATGAGTCTGCAAGTGAAAGAAACATTACAAACGCATGTCAAAACATTAAGCGGCATAGTAACTTTACAATATGACCTACAAATTGTTGGTGTATGCCCTAGATGTAACCCCTGTTTTTCATTTTATATATTTTGGAGTGTATTTTTTATTTTTGTGTATTTTTATCTCTATTGTATTTTTTTTCGGAACTGTATATTTTTATTTGTTTTCAATATATATTCATTTTATTTCTTTTTGAGCTCCTTGTGTTGGTTGTTCGTCGTTTTTGTTCGTTTTCTTCATTTTGGATCTTTTCCTCATTTTGGACTCGTTATCTTCATTTTATTTTTTTCCATGGTGATGTGATGGAATTTTTGGTGGTGATTTCCCAAATCCATAATTTTTGACTCCTAATTAGATTTTTCAAAAGACATAGATTTCACACTAAATTATATCCCCATTTGAAATCTACCCAATACCCATTACCCATTTGTATACCTATTACTACATACTCATACCCACAACCCATTAACCCACTTTTTACCTCCTATATAAATACCCAAACCCCTTAAACCCTAACCCTAATCTCTATTATCTCTCTCCCTCTCCTATTCAATCCCGGCCTCCCTCTATTTAGTACTCCCGGCTGCACCTCTCTCCCAATCCGAGCCCCTCCATCATCCTACATCTGGCCACCACCCCCTTTGGCCGACCTCACCTCACCACCACATCCCTCCTACATCCGACCACCACACAATCCCTACACCCCATCATTGCTAGCCGACTACCAAAGAACACCACCACCATCAACATCAACCATCATCAATCTCTCTTTTGTGGTGTTTTTTGAAGTGGGTATTCTCCACTTTGATCGTTGCTTCAAGGAGATTCGTTCGTGGGTGGAGTTCTTGTTCGTTGTTTGCTTGGATTCGCGCTTGGAGCGGATTTCGTTCGTGGGTTTCTCTTCTCTTCACATTAGGATCGTTCTCCATCTCCTACTAAGGCAAGTAACTTGTACTACAATTCATTAGGTTGATACAAGTCAAAAAGTTCACATCTAGTGTAGTTGGGTCTAGAGACAACCAAAGATTGTGTTTTCCTTGATGAGTTTTGTCTCTATTGTGATAATTTGGCCATAGATGACTTCTCACACCTATTTTGATAGGAGATAACCTAGGTTTGCCCAAATCTTGATTTTTTTAGTCATGTATGTGAATGTTTGTGTGAATTGATGATTGGATGAATACCCATGTGAAATAATAGGAGTGGACATGTTAATAACCCTAAAACATGATGTTTAGATGTTTGGTAGGTTGAATTTCAAGTTTGGTTGTGTTTGGATCAGTATTCTTGAAGTTATGATGTTCTTGATTAGAAGTGTGAAATCGGTATTTACTGGGTGTTCTGTTTTGATTGCTGTTTTCGTCCATGCTACAGTCAGAATTTTGATTCCAAAATAAAAGATGAATTTTAGATAATTTTGTCTATTTTCAAACCTCACTGGTTTTGCTTGATTTGAATTTCGTATGACTGAGTTATGAATGTTTTGGTACAGACGTGTCGATAAATTCTAGATTCTATTTTGGGTTAATTTTGTTAACAAACTATTTTCAAGAACTATTCTATACATAATATCTTGTTCTAATATTTTGGTAAGTATTTTTTTATGATTTTAGGGACCACCCAGATTTTTGATGAATTTTAAAGACAAGTTTTATGTGGTGTTTCATGCACTTTTCTAAAATCATCTCATGCTGTAATTTGCGCGTTGTTCAGTAAAGAACTCTGTTTTCACTATAATTCTTTATACTGTATGAAAATTCTTTGTGAAATATGAAGGTTAGTAAATTCTATCTATTTTCATATTCCTTTGGCGGAATTGGATTTCGATTCACCGATTGCGAGATATCCTAGTTTTCGTACAGCAGTGTTGAGATTTCCAGATTCGTTAAACACTGTTTTCTTGATGCTTTGGTATTTTTGATGACTGACTTATACTTACTGGAATATTATGAAACTTGTTATTTTGACTCTAGACATATAGGGGATTACCCCAGATTTTTCGTGGATTTATTTAAAGTGTTTTCAGGTTGTTTTCTTGTTCTTGAAGTTGTTTTCCTGATTTCTGGCTGAACCTAAATTCTGTATTCAAATCAGTTTTGAGCTGTGTTGTTGTGAGCTAGTATGTGACTTATTTATATGCGTTGGATTTGTGTGGATGTTTAGTTTCCAGATCCTTTGACGGATCTAGGTTTGCATTTCTGTAGAGATAGGAATCACTGTTTTAGTACTGATCTGTCATGCTGTCCTGATTATGAACATACATCATCTTGCTCATTTATGTGACTCTATATTATCTATACATGTTGATTTGTTTCCTTGAACGTAATACTGATTATACCATGTTAATTTGACACTATTTCTCACACATTCATGTCTGTTTGATAACCATAATAAAAGTAACCAAGCCGGGGTTTATGGGAAATATCTAGTTGTAGGAAAGCATAGAAATGTGTACTTAGAAGGGGGCTCGTGTTTCCCATATGATTATCTATTTCTGACCCTTTCTACATTGCTTCTTAAGTAAGAAGGTGTAGAGTAGAAGAGAACCACTAGGTTCTATTTGTCTGTCGGATCCTGTCTGCATTACTTCTTATATGAAGGTGTAGAGAAGAAGAGAACCACTAGGTTCTATCTGTCTGATCTGTTATCTGTCTGAACCTTGAGTACACGAAATCTGAAGCGAAATTGTTTTGTTGTAGCAACCATGTGATAAAATTTGGGGCGCATGAAGTGCTACCTAGATAGTAATCACACAAGACTTATAAGAACATGACATCTGAAATCTAAATCTGTATCTGAATCTGAATCTGAATCTATTGTATGGAAATCTGTTATCTATCTGTTATCTGTTACCTGATTATCTATTATCGGTCTGATGCTACCATGTGACACCATTACTTAACACTATCTGAATATCTGTTTTCTTAATATTTGACACTTAACCCTTGACATATGTTAGTATACCATGCTAGTTGATTCTGCCATACCATGGTAGGCCTGTTTCTGTTATTAATTAGATCTGTTTAGTTTCCCCATATGCTTGTATCCTACATTATTTGTGACCCGCGACTTGCAATTGACGGGTACTTATTTTCTTATTTTTTCCTTTTTCCTGCAAATTTACTAATTGCAGATCAGGTTGGTCAGTGGCTTGATGGTAATGGCGAAAGGATGTATTAAGTTGGAATTTCTGCTTTATTATTTTTATTAGTGTTGCTTGAACAATGAATAAAAGTGTATTTGGTTTATTTGGATATTTATTCTGTATTTGGGCGATGTGACCCAGGATATTTGTTTTCTCTAGACTCTGATTTATTTGAGAATATTGTATTGGGTTCCAAGTAAATTTCTGTTGGCAAGTTTGTTTCAATTATTCATGAATGGTTGTGCATTTTGCTTCCGACTCTGATAAATTCTGTGATGTGTTGTAAAGATTCTGAAACAGCTTAAGGATGATGATAATCATTCGCTGGGCTTTTGTTACGTATCCGTATTCCGTATTCCTTTTTGGGAAGCGGGGCGTGACACTAGAGGCCAGTTGTGTATTGACATTACTAATTTACATTCATGATATTTATTTTATATATGAGACATTTTATTTATTGTGTTGTTTATTGTGATTAAACGAACATAATAAAGTCCTTAGAATAGTAGGTTCAATACCTTGAGATATCAAGTGCATGACTTGATTGTAAGATCCTTCTGGTTGTAACCAGAACGCTATTCTTAAATATTCCTATTCAAGTATTATTGTGAATTAGGACAAAAATAATACATAGAGACAAGTATGTGCGTAGACTGATGACCATATCTTACGGGTCATGGATAGGAGATATCAAGTCTTCACATGGGTATATATTAGAGTAATAATGTATTGGACTGACCCACCATGAGAACGTTGCATGGATCGTTACGTGAGTGTCATAAAGAGTTCTCACAGTGACCATGATGTATGTAGTCATTTGACTTGAAGT
The DNA here is from genome assembly GCA_017893485.1 of Hemerocallis citrina. Classification (NCBI taxonomy): domain Eukaryota; kingdom Viridiplantae; phylum Streptophyta; class Magnoliopsida; order Asparagales; family Asphodelaceae; genus Hemerocallis; species Hemerocallis citrina. The sequence goes on along the minus strand of CM030363.1, from coordinate 124,791,053 downwards.
CACTACGGTTCCCTACATGAGAAGTTATATATTTTAATGTCGTCAAACGTTGCCTGCTGTAATGCCCCGAATTCCAAATAAGACCGAATTCGAGATTTCACAGAATCTTTACTTCACTTCGTACAATTTTACAAGAAAATTAAAACTTTTCAGCATACATCAGAGTTCTTTACATTTTGTTTACACAGCGAAAAAATACAACAATGAAATAAAATACAACTTGTACAACTATAACAATGTAAATCATCAACTACATCATAACATTTTTACTTCTTCATAAAAGTCCATTACCTGCATATTAAGCTGTTGGCACGTCAGTCACTTACAACTGACGAAAATGTTATACTCGGTCATCCTCTCTATGCAGTACATATAACGATCTCAATACTTTAACAAACCACAAAAATTGAATGAAACAATAAAGTGTCAAAAGTGATTATTCTAAACATATAAGTGTATGCGATGCCTTAATGCCTAATGCACACATTTTATACTAGGATGAAACTAATGCATACTTGTTCGGATTCTATGCATCCAATACTACATAGGTCCGAGGGCAAGCACCTACGTACTCCATAATAAAGGGTTCGATCCCTCCCCATGAAACTACCCAGTAATAAAACAAGGTTTAGATCATTCCACGAATATGGATCCCAGCCACGGAGTCCACTGCCGACTGTTATAACGGATCCCTCATCGTGCGAATCATCCCGTAAGTGCCCCTTTAGCCCCGGTATACATATATATATTGGAGTATGGCAACTATCTGCCTAACTATGAAAAGTCCTGGATTTAAAAATAAAAGACCATCTCCCACGGAGCAACCACAGTCCGCCAACTGGGTCTATAGCCACGAAGATCTACCACTGACTATATAGAAGCAACCCACTTACGTTTGCCCATGTTCACTACATCTTTACTTATGTGCCTAATTATTTAGTTCAAGACATGAATAAATTTCCAAACCTAGAATTAGTATTACCTCCTACCAGACTTAATCAACAAAATACGAGATAGCACCAAGGCCATATCTCAAAATATAACTCAACTCTTTTCAATTCAATAGTGCCGGTACCGAGGTCTCACTAACTCTAAGTCACAACTTTTTCATGTACAAGAATCCATTGGTACACATACCCTTTAAAAAACATGTCTTAAACTTAAATTACTCATTCACAAATGATCAAAAACTTGTCACTATTCATGATCTAGTTATTCATTCAAAGCCTTTATAAGCAAAATAATTCCTTTCAAGTACACAATTTCATCAAATGAAATTTTATGATTAAATTCAAGCTCATACAATGTATCTCAACCACAACAAAGAAATTCTTAAACCAAGTAAGAGTAAAAAAAAAATTTCAAAAGAATTTACTTCACACAAACACATTTTTCTCTTCTTCAAAAATATAAATTTCATACTCTTTACTAATTAAATCTTAAGTAAAAAAAATTCACTTTCTATCTCAATTTCTCCTTTTTAATATCTCCAATATACTTGAAATATTCTACACCTCTTTTTAATAATCTTTATTTTATTTTATATAAATTCTAGTATTTTCTTCCAAATTTTTAATGACATTAAAATATCCCCTTTCATTATAACAACCCAAAAGAAAATAGTGTTTGGCAGTTATCAGGTTTCGAACTAAGCCTCCCGACCACAACAGTAACAGCCTTAAGGCTCCCCAACTAACCAAGAAGTCAAATAGACTTCTCTGTCATAATGACAGACCGAAACCCCTAAGTATCCACTTTCCGGTTCTAGTTTAATTAAACAAAATCAAATAAAAATGGGGCTATTCAGTTTCGAACCCACGATCTCAGACCACACCCGCGCTACAGTGATAGTTTTAAAGAGCCTCCACTAACCAAGAATTCCATGTGACATTTCTGATATAGAGTTATACTAATCTGCTTTTGTTCAAACTTTCTGTTATTCTATTTTCTTCAAAACTCGATTTTTCTCTTGATCTAATCTTTCATATAATTATAATTTGTTCATCTATACTGAGTTTGCTTTCCCACAGTAACTCATAATTTTATAATGCATAAAAAATAAAATTAACTTTCAAATTATTACATGAATTTGTATTTATTCAATTCAATCAAAAGTAGCACACTACATCTTTTGCAATCAAATGAGTTTAATAGCATCAAATTTACTTTACAAAAATTCATTTGCTTATCAAAAGAAAATTTTCTAACAAACGTTCATATAATCAACTATTCCTTCATTCATGTATACTAGTGCATGGCAAAAATAAATTCTTTTATCATTAACAACTACATGATGAAAATAAACATAACATGATTCAATACAACAACAAACAATAGTATAGATTACTTTATCACATCAAACTTTCTGTACTACTCATTCCTTATTATTAGCATGCATTGTTCTGTAATTAGAAAGCATGAGAACACCCACCTCTTATGAAGGTTGAACAAATGAGAAAGATGTACACCACTCCTAGCTCCTAGCAATACTTTCTCCTCCTAGAAAGAACTCCTCCAAGTACAAGAACACTCTACTCTATTTATTTTTCTTTTTCTTGTTTAATTTACTTTTTGGTGTGTGAAATGAGAAGAAAAGGGGTGCTATTTATAGGAAAAATTTATGGATCAAAGTGCAAAATTATCCACCTAATAAATTACTCAATTTAATTTCGCATCCCTTCATTTTCTTAACTTCCAAAACTCCCAACCTTTAAACTCTCCACCTCTCTAATTCTCTAACTCCCAAACTGGCCAACCCCTCGTATCACACGTCAGTTGCATGGTGAAACCAGCACACAAATGTGTTGTTCTTCAAATGCAGTGGGCCCCCCTTGCTTTCCAAAGCCACGTCACACCTAAGGGTGACGTCACACCCTTTTAACAACACACACAGCATTAAGTGTGATGTTCTTCATTCACATGGGGCCCCCACCTTCCAAATCATCGTCAATTAGAACAACACATATGTGCTGTGTAATACCCCTCCACCACTATTTCATTTCACTATTATTACATATATGCCATCACATATATTTCCAACAACCAAACTCATTTTATCAACACACACACACACAACACACACACACACACACACACACACACACACACATATATATATATTATTTTAGAATGTAAGTAAAAATAGTTTAGTTAAAATTTATAATGTATCATGCACAAATAAAAATAAATATACACACTCCAAAATTTTATTTTGAAAACGGATACGCTCAAATACGCTCACCGAAACACACACACACACACACACACACACACACACACATATATATATATATATTATTTTAGAATGTAAGTAAAAATAGTTTAGTTAAAATTTATAATGTATCATGCACAAATAAAAATAAATATACACACTCCAAAATTTTATTTTGAAAACGGATACGCTCAAATACGCTCACCGAAACAAATACGTGCGTCGCACGCAAAATATCAAAAATACAAAATTCGACGTTATTAAAAAATGTTTAAAGATAATAAAAATACAATATAAGAAAATATACTTATTAATTTACGACGTAATTGCTACGTACGTAGAAAACGCGTGCATTATACGTACAAAAGTATTTAGATCAAAATGCGAGAAAATGAATTTCTGTTTTATAAAATGGATTTGAATACATAAAATAAATAATTTAAACACATAGAAAATATTGCACGTAGCGGTGGAAACACATAATCGATACGTGCATCGAAAACACATAAAAAGTACGTAAAACCTAGAGATTGAAATTTAATATTTTAGTTAACCCAAATAGGATAAAATGTACGGAAAATGCATAAATAGTTGGTAATTAATATACGTAGTCAAAACACATTACAAAATACACGTGTGTAACACACGAGGACAAAATTGTCATTTTCAATTTTGCGGGGTGTTACACTCTCCCCCTTAGGATAGTTCCATCCCCGGAACTTGCTAGGGTAAAGGTAGTATTTTATACACACTAAAGAAAATATCATTATTGTATTTAGAAAACTGCAATCTTTAAGAAAAATAAATGTAGTAAAAAAATACGCAACAAGAAAAAACAAGACAACCCTATATAAGAAAATTTCGAGTATCAAAATTTTACAAGAACGGAACGAGAAAATTAAGAAATAAATGTAAAAAAATATAGGATATATTGAGAGAAATTTTCATACAAAAATAATGTTAGGTAAAACGTTTAGAAAAATGAAAAATAAACTCAGCCATTAATTATGGAATAGTTTCGGAAAACAATGTAATAAAGAGAAATATAGTCAATGGATAATTTACAAATAGATTCAGAAATCAAAATTCATCAAAGTATTAAGCGACAGAATAGTAAAATTGCAAAACTAAATTGGTATTGTATAACGAAATCGAATTAGTAATTTAAAACAAGACCATTGAATAAGAGTGAAAAAAAAATATACGAGAATGAAATATAGTCAAAAGTATAGACAATATAGAAATAATTTTGTATACCAATTAATATCATAGAATAATTTTGTAAAGCAAATATGATAATTATACATACGATTTGAAAAGATACATAAGGCATACATCGAAATAGTTTCGAAATGTTCAAGTAGAGCAAGAAAAACCAAGATACAAAATTTATATACGTATATAGGCGTAAAAAATTTAGAGTTAGACAACCAATATGAAAATTATAAATAGTTTGTAGGAGTAAAACAAAACATTATAGTAGTAACAGTAATAACATATTATTGAAATAATGTGAAAACTAATCATATAGAAATAACTTACGAATTGAAGAAAAGTATAAATACCAATTTTATTTTTGTTAGGTGAGTATACACCAAATCCAAGATAAGTTAACATGATAAAGCGGTATGAAATGCTAGAAAATTCAAAATACTAGGAAGAAGATAGTTGATATTAAGTAGTAAATAGACAAGTAGGATAGGAATCAGTTTAAATAATATAATGTTAGGTTGTAAAATATTATAAGCTAGTACGAAAATAGAATAGGAGTAAGTAAATATTACATAAGACAAAATAGGGGTTATCTAAGTAGACAATCTCCTTCTGGTGTAGGTTCGTCTCGTTGGCATTCAACTGCAGACTTGGCTCTATGATCCCAAGTTGCAGAATTTCCCTCTATGACATCCGATTGCAGATTACCTTCTGGACATTCGGTTGCAGACTTTGCCTCCTCGACGTCCAGTTGCAGTTTGCCTCCATTGACGTCTAGTTGCATATCTGTCCTCTCGACATCATGTTGCACCAAAACAGGAGATGGAAAGATGTAATATTCCATATACACTTGGATATTGGGATGTTTAATAAAATAGAGTATTATATTTGAAATCAGTGATGTAAAAGTGGATGGGGAAGTCGCAAATAAAGTAGGGAATTATAATATTAAGATAAATATTAAGGATATACAAAATTTGTAATGAAAATGATTTATAATATTAAGATGAAAATAGTGTAAGGCACATGCACGAGATGAAAATACAAACGAAAACAATAATCATGTAGTGTATGTATTATGTTGAAGAGGCGTAAAACCACAAAATTAATGAGTAGCGATTACTAATAAAAGTGAATGCAATAACAATATTATTGAATGTAGTCAATAAAACAAAATGGTATGTCATTTTATATGGGTAGAATATTTCAATCTTGTTAAAATATAATGAAATATATAAGACAATATAAGATAATAAAAAATATAGTATCACAAAATTAAATCATACAAAATGAATGCACATAAGAAAATTCAAAATACAATAGAAATAATAATAGTTGCAAATTTTAGTTAATAATTGGCAAGAAAATACATAAAGTAATAGAAAATGTAAATGGATAAACATAAAGGGACATAAAAACACGAAGGACAATTTTTTTTAAGATTGAAATACAGATAACAAATTCAAAAGATCGAGACTGAGAAAGATAGTCAAAATAATACATATCCAATTGATTTAATAATATAAGAAAATATTTATTTGAAAAATATTGAATGTTGAAAAATACTAGGATGAAAATCCACGAAAAAAATTAATTTGAGAGGGGGGTGTGTCTAAGTGTAATGTATCATGAATGTCGGGTCAACCAACCACGCTTCCACTGCGCCACTCTGATACCCAAGGAAAACATGCTCGCATACAATCTCTCATCAATGTATACGAGGAGAGCATCATGAATGAAAGTTCCATAACTACTTCATTCACGACCAGCCATCCAAAAAGAAAAGAGAAGAGAAAACATCAGTGTATAGAGCAACACAAATATAAATTGCTTATATTTAAATCTCTTTAAGCTGAAACTCACACTTTAATGTCCACTCTAGGGTGTCATTTCTTATAAATTTTTACTACTTGTGAAGCCCGCTCTAATACCATCTGTAACGCTCCGAATTCCAAATAAGACCAAATTCGAGATTTCACAGGATCTTTACTTCACTTCGTACAATTTTACAAGAAAATTAAAACTTTTCAGCATACATCAGAGTTCTTTACATTTTGTTTACACAGTTGAAGAATACAACAATGAAATAAAATACAACTTGTACAACTATAACAATGTAAATCGTCAACTGCATCATAACATCTATACTTCTTCATAAAAGTCCATCACCTGCATATTAAACTGTAGGCACGCCAGTCACTTACAACTGACGAAAATGGTATACTCGGCCATCCTCTCTATGTCGTACATATAACGATCTCAACACTTTAACAAACCACAAAAATTGAATGAAACAATAAAGTGTCAAAAGTGATTATTCTAAACATATAAGTGTATGCGATGCCTTAATGCCTAATGCACACATTTTATACTAGGATGACACTAATGTATACTTGTTCGGATTCTATGCATCTAATACTACATAGGTCCGAGGGCAAGCACCTACGTACTCCATCATAAAGGGTTCGATCCCTCCCCATGAAACTACCCAGTAATAAAACAAGGTTTAGATCATTCCACGAATATGGATCCCAGCCACGGAGTCCACTGCCGACTGTTATAACGGATCCCTCATCGTGCGAATCATCCCGCAAGTGCCCCTCTAGTCCCGGTATACATATATACATTGGAGTATGGCAACTATCCGCCTGACTACGCAAAGTCCCGGATTTAAAAATAAAATCTCATCTCCCACAGAGCAACCACAGTCCGCCAACTGGGTCTATAGCCATGGAGATCCACCGCCGACTACATAGAAGCAACCCACTTACGTTTGCCCAGGTTCACTACATTTTCACTTATGTGCCTAATTATTTAGTTCAATACGTGAATAAATTTTCAAACCTAGAATTAGTATTACCTTCTACCGGACTTAATCAACAAAATACGAGATAGCTCCATGGCCATATCTCAAAATATAACTCAACTCTTTTCAATTCAATAGTGCCGGTACCCGAGGTCTCACTAACTCTAAGTCACAACTTTTTCATGTACAAGAATCCATGGGTACACATACCCTTCAAAAAACATGTCTTAAACTTAAATTACTCATTCACAAATGATCAAAAACTTGTCACTATTCATGATCTAGTTATTCATTCAAAGTCTTTATAAGCAAAATAATTCCTTTCAAGTACACAATTTCATCACATGAAATTTTATGATTAAATTCAAGCTCATACAATGTATCTCAACCACAACAAAGAAATTCTTAAACCAAGTAAGAGTAAAAAATCTTTTCAAAAGAGTTCACTTCACAAAAACACATTTTTCTCTTCTTCAAAAATATAAATTTCATACTCTTTACTAATTAAATCTTAAGTAAAAAAAATCACTTTTTATCTCAATTTCTCCTTTTTAACATCTCCAATATACTTGAAAAATTCTACAACTCTTTTTAATAATCTTTATTTTATTTTATATAAATTCTAGTATTTTCTTCCAAATTTTTAATGGCATTAAAATAACCCCTTTCATTATAACAACCCAAAAAAGAAAATAGTGTTTTGAAGTTATCAGGTTTCGAACTAAGCACCCCGACCACAATAGTACCAGCCTTAAGGCTCCCCAACTAACCAAGAAGTCAAATAGACTTCTCTGTCATAATAACAGACCGAAACCCCTAAGTATCCACTTTCTGGTTCTAGTTTAATTAAACAAAATCAAATAAAAATGGGGCTATTCAGTTTCGAACCCACGATCTCAGACCACACCCGCGCTACAGTGATAGTTTTAAAGAGCCTCCACTAATCAAGAATTCCATGTGACATTTCTGATACAGAGTTATACTAATCTGCTTTTGTTCAAACTTTTTGTTATTCTATTTTCTTCAAAACTCAATTTTTCTCTTGATCTAATCTTTCATATAATTATAATTTGTTCATCTATACTGAGTTTGCTTTCCTACAGTAACTCATAATTTTATAATGCATAAAAAATAAAATTAACTTTCAAATTATTACATGAATTTGCATTAATTCAATTCAATCAAAAGTAGCACACTACATCTTTTGCAATCAAATGAGTTTAATAGCATTAAATTTACTTTACAAAAATTCATTTTCTTTTCAAAAGAAAATTTTCTAACAAATGTTCATATAATCAACTATTCCTTCATTCATGTATACTAGTGCATGGCAAAAATAAATTATTTTCTCATTAACAACTACATGATGAAAATAAACATAACATGATTCAATACTACAACAAACAATAGTATAGATTACTTTATCACATCAAAATTTCTATACTACTCATTCCTTATTATTAGCATGCATTGTTCTGTAATTAGAAAGTATGAGAACACCCACCTCTTATGAAGGTTGAACAAATGAGAAAAATGTACACCACTCTTAGCTCCTAGCAATACCTTCTCCTCCTAGCAAGAACTCCTTCAAGCACAAGAACACTCTACTCTCTTTCTTTCTCTTTCTCTTGTTTAATTTACTTTTTGGTGTGTGAAATGAAAAGAGAAGTGGTGCTATTTATAGGAAAAATTTAGGGATCAAAGTGCAAAATTACTCACCTAATAAATTACTCAATTTAATTTTCCATCCCTTCATTTTCTTAACTTCCAAAACTCCCAACCTTTCACCTCTCCACCTCTCTAATTCTCTAACTCCCAAATTGGCCAACCCCTCATATCCCACGTCAGTTGCATGGTGAAACCAGCACACAAATGTGCTGTCCTTCAAATGTAGTGGACCCCATTTGCTTTCCAAAGCCACGTCACACCTAAGGGTGATGTCACCCTTTCAGCAACACACATAGCATTAAGTGTGCTGTTCTTCATTCACGTGGAGCCCCCACCTTCCAAATCATCACATCATCGCCAATTACAACAGCACATATGTGCTGTGTAATACCCCTCCACCACTATTTCATTTCACTATTATTACATATATCCCATCACATATATTTCCAACAACCAAACTCATTTTATCAACATATGTATATATATATATATATATATATATATATATATATATATATATATATATATATATATATATACATATATATATATATATGGTAAAAATATGAGCAACTTGGTCATTTAGTAAATGAGAAATTGATTATGTGGCATGCATGTGATACATTGGACAACTAACCCTTTTAAGGATTTTCCAATCACATGTATGTCACATCACCAATTGCTTATTTACTAAATGAGCAAGTTGCTCATACCCCTTTTTCCCATATATATATATATATATATATATATATATATATATACTATTATTTTTTAGAATGTAAGTAAAAAAAATTTAATTAAAATTTATAATGTATCATGCACAAATAAAAATAAATACACACACTGCAAAATTTTATTTTGAAAGCGGATACGCTCAAATACACTCAGCGAAACAAACACGTGCGTCGCACGTAAAATATCAAAAATACGAAATTCGACGTTATCAAAAAAATGTTTAAAGATAATAAAAATACAATATAAGAAAATATACTTATTAATTTACGACGTAATTGCTACGTACGTAGAAAACACGTGCATTATACGTACAAAAGTATTTAGATCAAAATACGATAAAATGAATTTCCGTTTTATAAAATGAATTTGAATACATAAATTAAATAATTTAAACGCATAGAAAATATTGCACGTAGCGGTGAAAACACATAATCGATACGTGCATCAAAAACACATAAAAAGCACGTAAAATCTAGAGATTGAAATTTAATATTTTAGTTAACCCAAATAGGATAAAATATACGGAAAATACATTAATAGTTGGTAATTAAAATACGTAGTGAAAACACGTTACAAAATACACGTGTGTAACACACGAGGGCAAAATTGTAATTTCCAATTTTGCGAGGTGTTATACCTGCAATAAGGTGATTATAAAGTCGACTATTGGATATAGTACAAATCATGCGGAGGGATGTGAGTGATTTAGATAAGATTTGTCCCTCTTACAAAATAGGAGCGATATCTATGGGCTCCTTGATTGAGTGAGACTGTAAAATGTATAGTCGTGCTCAAATGAGTCAATATGAGATACTAAGCTCATTTGTTTTAGTAAGACTACTCGACATCAAGAAACCAAAGATTAAACTATACAAGGGTGACACGCTCTATGCCTTGTGGTCAATTAAGTAATCTGGACAAAGAAACCAGACTACATGGTAACATATGTTATGTCTAATCACTGACATTCTTGTTACTTGAGTAGCAGTGAAGTATTGCTAGATACCGCTCACTGTTTGTAATACTAAAATATGATTTTAGTATTACTGTCAACATAATGAGAACCTACAGAGTCACACACTTAGAATAGATCGAATTGGGATCTAAATTCATAAGACGAATTTAATTGGGGATCCAAGTAAGACTTGGACTCCTGACATTGGTTCAGTGTTCTAAAAAGCGTCATAGGCGGCCGCCTAGGTGGTGCCTAGGCGCTAGGTGGACCTCCAACGCCTCGACTAGGGCATAGGCGTTTATGAAAATCGGAAATGGGTTCTAGGCGGCTAAAATTGGAACTAGGCGGTGTTTAATCGGCCTAGGCGGGTCTAGGCGGACTAGACCCACTTAGGCCTGAAGTAATTTTTTTATAAAAAAAAAAGTAAAAAAAACCCACCGCTCCTCTTAATAAAAAAAGTAAAAAACCCTAATTAAATCACGCTCTTCACTTTCACCCCCAAATCGTGCTCTTCACTTTCACCCCAAATCGCAGCTCCTCTTCCTTCGCCTCCCTCCTCCTTCGCCGTCTTCCTCCGCCTCCATCCTCCTTCGCCGTCCTACACTTTCACCCCAAATCGCAACTCCTCTTCCTTCGCCTCCCTCCTTCTTCGCCGTCTTCCTTTGCCTCCATCCTCTTTCACTGTCCTCCTCTGCCTCCCTCCTACTTTGCCAGTTCGCCGTCCTCCTCCGCCTCCTCCTCCTTTGCCTCCCTCCGACTCCGCCTCCTTCCGATGTCAACCTATTTTCTCTCAAAGTTCACAGCTCCTCCGACGTCCTCCCACCCACCGCCTCCCTCCGAATTGCAGCTCCTCCGACGTCCTCCTCCGCCTCCCTCTGACGTCCTCCGACAATATATGCAAAGCTTCTTACTTCTAATAGTGACCTCGATAGATCTCCAAATATATTGGTAATTGGTTATCTTATCTTTTTTTCCCTTTCACATTCTTTTGCGTGCTCTTAGTACAACTTCTTATGTTTTTGTGGATTATGATATTGTAAGTTATTAATGCTGATGTTTTCTTTGTTATTTATGCTACTAGTGTTCACATCTTTTTCTTGATAATTTTAATGGTATACTTTTGTTCTGTCAGTCGACAGTATGTATGTTCAATTCACCGGCCTTTTACTCAACAAGCTAATGTAGTTTCTTATTTTGATTATTATTTTATGCTCTAATCAGTTAGCTAATGTAGTTCACTAACAAATACAAAGGGCTGCTCAAGATACAATGAGGCTGTATTCATGTATCAATTTCTATTGATAGGAGGCATACTTTGAGAATAACTGAATAAGTATTTGTATGATGTATAGGAATGGTCCGAATGGATTTTCATACATAATTTTTAAGACAAAAGAACTTATGCTATTCAGCAAGTCAAATTAGCTTTTCCAATTTTTTGCAGTATTGACACATGATTGAACTTATTAAATATTTAGATTCCTTGAGAATTGATATTTTTGTATTATATTACTTATGTTGTTATGTAAATTTAAGAATGTTTGAATGAAGAAGTGCGATTGATAATTTAATTTGGTACGGTGATATTCTTGTTTGTAGCACTGATTTTTCCTTCATACAGTAAATGGCTGAAATTTTATCTTCTGCGGCATCTAATGCAATGACCGATGTGAAAGGTGTTGTGTTAAAATGTGATTCCGATGATGTTGGATGGGAGTACGGTGTATCTACATACTGCTGATCTATATATAGCTGAAAGTAAAGTTGCGTGTCTCAGTTATTCAAAGTAAAGTTTATCAGTTTTAAGTCTTGATTAATTATTTCTTCTGCAGCAGCATATCATCTCAGTCTGTTTTATAATAGGCTTAGATTTAATGAAACATGTTTTTTATATTGCAATGTTATTAGTTTTTATTGCAGATCATCTCAGTCTGTTTAATTGCAATCTTATTAGTTTTTATATTTCTTGATTGTCCATTATTCTAAAATCAAAATATGTCCAAATGTTGGTGATTATTCATTATTCTTATATATATGTAATCGTTGTATTTTCCCTACTACTAAGAATCATGGGTAGCTACAAGGTCATCTATTTTTCACAATCTAAACCCTTAGATAACTTTTTGAATGTTCAGGCTGTTCAGCTCTTCACTTGTGCAGGTTGCAGGATCCTCAACATCTTAAGCTCATAATGATGATGAGGAGATTCTGCAAGCTTTTGAAAATAAAAAAAACATTTTTCACATTCTGCAAGCTTCCCTACCCTACCAAAGTCATTTACATATTATGTTAAGAGCACTGGCCAGACGGAAGCTAAAGTTGTTGTTACCACCGATAAGTGGGGGCAAAATGTGTAAGTATCTTTACAGCAGTGTGTTTTTGTGACCTGTTCAACTCAAATTACGTATATTCTTGCTGCCTATGATATCATCTTATTTGTCATATATTTGTATATATTTGAAGAAATAATGTAACATGTAGCATTTAGTAATTCTTTTGCAGAAAATTAAATGCTTGTGCTCCCTGAGATCCATTTACTTTTTATTCTCTTGATCTTTTGGATCTGTTGTGCTCTGGTGTGGGGATTCATTCCCTCTATCAATTTACTGTTAGAAATGAATGAAGTCAACAAGTTAAGAAAGGCTTATGGTTGGGTTAATACTTTTCTCTGAACATTTGCATAGCATTCACCACATTTAGGCATGCAGACAGACAGGAACACCCCTAGGTTGAGAAATTATTTGAGGATCTATTTGCTGATGTCCATTTCTTTAGACCAATTTTCTTGAATCTTGATGTTCTATGCAACTAAGATCATTTATGGTGGTATATTCATTAATCAAGCCAACTGACTTTTCTTTGTGTATGTTCTGCTTTGAAGGTTCATGCTGGTTTGAGGAAATGGCTTGAAAAACATGTGAGTGATCAAGTTGCTGCATCAACTAGGATCATTTATGGAGGTATACTGATTCTTCTTATTTGCTTTGATTCTCTGTTTTTCAATTGTTCTTGGTCAATTTGCTATTGTTGATATCATGGAAGTTAGAATGTTTGTTTCATGTTGTGTTCTTAATTTGGGAGATAAACATTCTTGCATTTGAACAACTTAGCAAGCAACTGATGGATATTTGTTTGTTTATATATTAGTTGAAATTACAAACAATTGTTCTGATATATCATATTATTAACACCTTTCAAATCATTCTATTAGCCTGTTACAAAAAAAATCAAGAATATCATTCAGTTATTTTGGTCCTATTGCAAGGAATACATTTTTTGGCTTTAGTAATGAAAAATGCAAAACAATGTAGGCTACAAACATTATTCATTTCTTGATATAAAAATTATATTCCGAAGCGGGCAGTATTGATGCATTAGTAGTTCTTGGATGGATATGGAGAAGAGGAGTCAAATATTTTGTTGTCTTCATGTTCACCGATACAATAATATATCGATTCGATTTTGTAAAGCCCATCCTGCAGTTGAAAGGATGAATATCAAGATTAAGAATTAGTAACAAAAAAACAAAACAAAATGATAAAATATATAAATAAAATATATAAATAAATAAATAAATAAATAAATAATATATAAATAAAACCGCCTAACACCTAGCCGTTTAAGCACCGCTTACAAGGCCGAGGCGCTAGGCACCCATCGGCCGCCCGACTATCGCCTAGCGACTTTTAGAACATTGCATTGGTTGGATATTTATTTAGATTAAATGAGCTGACTAAAATTCAAAGGCTTAAATGAGCTGACTAAAGTTCAAAGGTCTACACACTTATCTGAACCAGGTCAGATTGTGAGTCCAATAGTCTCATTACTCTCTTATGGTTGATTTTCTGTACCTATATATATGATACGTATCTGTGGAAAAGTGACACACAAGAAAACCCTAGCCATCACATAAATTGTGAGAAGAGAGAGATCGTGAGGAACATCCCCTTCCTGCAGCTAGCACTGCGGCATGAGAGAAAGTTTGATTTGATCCGTTCGTGTGGATATCGTAGAGGCACTGCAATATTGTAGTGTTGTGATCGGCATACTATGGAGACAACAGATCCATCTTTAAGGTATAACTCCTAAACACGATTTATGGTTTTCGCATGGATCCATGGCTAGGTTTCGATATTTTTTTTGTAATTTTTTCGCTGTGTATTTAATCTGAGATTACCCTCGAAACCTAACGCAAACCATCCTTTTGGCTCCACGGGTGGGGAATGTTATTCCTAAGAGACACAGGCCTCCTCGTGGGTTTCTTGATGGGCACCACTACCTACAGGCCACTTACATCTTCGACAGAAGGAACAGATTCCCAAACTGGGTCTGTGGAATAGGAGCCAATGCATGCGGGCCACCACAAGGGGAAGCCAAATTCCACAAAGCAGCTCTGAGCATCGTCAGAAGGATAAGGGGGTACAAGCATGAGCCTGTTCTCCGAATGTTCTGTAGCGCCCCGAATTTCTAATATGATATCTCAGAAATACGTGGCACAATTTCCAGCATTGACCTCAAAGTAATAGTAAACATAGCCAAACATAGAAAAATTTTCAACTTTTATTACAACATTTCTTTACAAAGCACAGCGGAAAACAAACACCTTGAATTACAATTTCTTTCTTTAACAACACATTCTTTTACAATTTACATAAGCCACATTATCATTCTACCACATGCATCCAAATCCCAAGCTATAGGTACCTACCTGTAAAATATGAGGCTAGAGATAACCCTAACCCCCAAAACTACGAGGTCAGCCATAATGGTGTGAGTGACATCAAAAGAAATACAATATGAATAAAGCATAAAGAATAAAGTCATAATCAACACATATCAACAGTAGTAATGAATGGAATATGAAATAAAAATAAATAAGCATGAAAACATCAAGTGAAACTAGACTAAGTGTCAAGTATAGGAAAACAGAAAACAAATATGCATAAAACCAAGTCAAGAAAATACGAATACAATATGATGACTCTCTAATGCATACTTGTCGGATTCTATGCATTCTATACTACATAGGTCCGGTGCAAGCCCTTATCGTTCTCCACTTTGTAGGGTCCGATCCTACGTTATGCAACTATTCTACTACGATGACTAGTACGAGATTTAGGCATTTTGCAAGTATCGGTTCTCGCCCTTGGAATACTGGAGGCCAATCCCACTCATGTGGATCATTCTGTAGCCTATTTCATCACTCATCCTGGAATACTGGGGATTGCCTCACTCCGCAGGTCATCTTGGAACCCTCATTGCACAAACATCACATGCGCGTCGCTCTCGTCCTTGGAATACTGGAGACCAATCCCACTCACGCGGATCATTCTGTGGCCTATTTCAACCATCATCCCGGAATACTGGGGATTATCTCACTCCTCGAATCATCCTAGAGTCCATAACTCACGTTTGCTCTAATTTCATCATATCACCATCTAGTGCATGTCCTTATACTTATTAAGCTCATTTAATTAATTACAAATCTCCTAGAGTTGGTATACCCTACCGGACTTAACTCAACTAATCAACAATCAAGACCACAACTGGCCAAACCACAAAATCTCAACTGCCGGTGACTAGGGTCCCACTCACCCTCTAGAGACAACTCAACCATCAACACAAAATCTTTCATTAAAAACTTCTCAATTCCATTATCAAAATGTTTACATTAAGGAAACGTCTTCAATCAACAAAATCCAAATTCATCCAACACACTCACCAATCCCAGAATTGAAGATGAAATATTAAATCTATTAAATAACTAAGAATCATATTTTCAAGTTGTAGAAAGTCACATAATATCAATTCCTTTGAAAACCGTATATATCTCACTTTTTATAAAGTCATAGAAATACAATCTAAATTCTATTATAATCAAAAATTCTGTAAAATACTGTAATCTATAGCAAAAACATTATCTAAAACCGTAGATCAATAATTCATAAGTTCGAAGAAATAATCGTTCAAGAAAAATGACGAAAAACTCAAGAAAACACTCAGCCAAGCAGCTGACAATCGACTGTCAAAACCAGTTCAAAAGTGGGTGGTCGACTGTCAAGCCAAAATCCAAAAACCCAACTGTCAGTCGACTGACATTTCATTTGCAATTTCGTGCGGCGACTATAAAGTTCGAAAATTGACAGCTTTAATATTCGTGCATATTTCAATTGATTCTTCGTTAAATCTTTGTAAAATCATAAATTCACAAAACAAAATTCCTGAAATGGTCAAATATAACTTGTTTAACATACTGGAGTTTATAAAACAAATCAAAACCTCATCAAGATCATAAAAGAGCATTTTTTGACAAAATCTTCAAAACAGTAAACATGAATGTGTATATATGCATATAGGGAGTTTAAGCCTCAGTTTAAGCATCAAGATGACATCGTATATAAGTAGTATAATGTTTGTTTCAATCTCAGTTTGAAACAAAGCGAGATTCAATCGAAAATTTCACAAAAGGACACAAAATCAATTTTTGGCCATATACCATCAGACCCAAAATCAAGAAACTCCCCAACTCTCAAAACTTGATCTTTTTTATCCATAAAACCCTCTTATAATTTATCAAACACATACACAAGTACTCACATCAGTTTTTTCATGAAATATATACAATTATAACAATCATTCATCAAGTTTTTACTTATCAAAATCTCAACAGTGTGTGTATATAGTAAAGATCAACTTTTTATACAATTTATGCAATATACATTCATACAACTCATATAAACAATCAAAAAAACAAGAATAGAAAAGAAAACATCATACCACTGATTTATTAGGTTCTTAACAATCACAAGTCATCTATATAGAATTTCTATTTATAACTTTCATTAAAATTCCACTTTTAATCTCCCATCCATCAAAATATTCAATATATCCTCACACGATCCTATCACATTCTCTCTAATAGACAAATCATCACATACAACATGCATAGAACAATACAAAAACAAACATATGTCACTCACCTTATTGAAGAATCAACTGAAATAATAAAGAGAATAAGAAAAGTCCTTCCTTTCGCAAGAAAATCCAAGATCCTCGCTTCGAAACTCCAAGAAATCAATAATAAAGAAAATCCTTTGTTTAGTGCAGCGAAGAGACGGCTGCACTCTCTTTATATTAGGCCAAAAATTAGGTTTTAGGGTTTTGAGTAGGTTTTGCAAAATATCCCTTTTGAATATATCGTTACATATATAAATCTTTATACTAGAAAATTATAATAACCAATTCAATTGAGATTTAAAATCAAAAGCAAATACCCAGATCTGGCTTGCACTGGTTTTCAAACCCAGAAAAATAATTTTGTAATTTTGCCTCTAAGTGGCAATTTTGCAAAAAAAAAAAACTCTTCTTTAACAAATTTGCAAAATAAACCAAATCTATTAGAATAAAAAGTAAACTTTTTACCTCTGAGTTGGCTAGCCATCATGCTCAGTCCAGAAAATCAAAATTCTGGTGTTGTTACTCCAAGTGGTAATTTTGCACAAAAGCCCCTCTTTTTGTAATATTTGCAAATATGCCAAATAAATGTCAGAAAAATCCAAAAAATTCATAAATAATACCTACTAATAAATATTAGGCTTCCCCAAAATAATTTCTGACTTTGAGTTTCCCAAGAAAATATTTGCATGTGTTTTACACGTGTAAAAAGATAATTTTCAGAAAAATATTTATTAAATCACTAAAAATCATTTTAATTCATTTATTAATCTCAAAAACATTATTTTAAAAAAATATGGGGTGTTACATGTTCGACCCAGCTCCACCAGCTGTTGTACTCTTCTTCACCTTAGCCATTGTGCCCTTCTTCACATCAATCATTGCTTCCTTTTTTGCACCAACAATGCACGAAGTGCTAGCCATTCGCAACCCATCAAGTCTCACTTGGAGACGATACAACTCCAAGTCTTTCTCAACTACCACTTCCCGAAGTATAGCACAATCCCCAATGTTGTCTTTTGTCTCCTTCGGAAGCAGGGGCATGCGGGCAGGACGATCAGTGCGCAGGAGGGCTAACTCACAGTCCATCTTGATAAGTGCTGACTTGAGGCGAATAGTTACCAACCACCCGTCTTCTGACTGAATACGCAAATGGTCGACAGCTAGTTCCATTATGCGCAGTCGTCTATGAAGATGCTCAAATTCCTCACTACGAGGTTTCTCCCTCGTCCCCACAGTTATTTATAACAAGTTGAAGAAAAAGCAACTAAGAGTCAAGCAACTAAGAGTCACTTCAAAGCGCATTGACACAATACAATAGGCAATGACAACGCAATAAAATTGTCTTTTATGTACTGAAATGAAGATACAGGTGTGCAGTGACCAGTTCGCAATTAGGCATCATACAAAGACTGAATCAAATGCAACTAACATCTGAATCAAAAGCAACTAATGAAGGAACCAAAAAAGCATAAATGGGTGAATCAAGCATCCACCTACTTCGGTGCCACCAAGGGCAAGGAGCCCCCGACTGCCTTATTTTCCTTGTTCTTCTTCCCAGATTTACTCCTTGCACCCCTCGCGGGAGTACTATCCTTGCCACCGTCCTTCTTGCCCGTATCGAGGGCCTCCCCAGGGCGAAGAGCAAGTGGTAGCCCTTCCCATCAAAACCAGGAATGCGCTCCACCACATGTGAAATTGCCGCTGCATAAGACTTAACCATCATCCTCTTCAACTTAGACTTGAACATGGCTTCAACCTTGGCTACCCCCGCCTTCATCTCCAATGCCGCATCGGCACGGGCATTCTCCACCTCCAAAAAGAGGTCGGCTATCCTCTTCGCCAATGCATCCTCCCACTTTTTTGATGCCTCCAATTCGAGGCGTATCTCACCCTCTCTCTTCGCCAATGCCTCCATCTCAAGGTGTGCCTCTCCTTCCTTCCTCTTCAGCATGTCCAACTCCACCCTCAGCTCCTTGATGACTTTCCTCTTCTCTCTCTCAGTGCGAACGATTTGTGCCACATAAAAGTCGAGAAGATGCACGAAGTGACACATTGCCTGAGATAAGGAGAAAATAATTAATACATCATATTGAAAACGAAAAGAATGCAAGCCAAAAATCAAAGAAGACTAGATCATAACATCATATGTGCCCGTGCGATCTCTATGACCGACCTCTCAGGGGGGCACTATCTTCAGTCTTTCTCTGTCAGTAGAAGTAGGAAGGTGGCGGCTAGATCCGAGGCAAGTGGTAGAGTTCCCTAAGAAACTCTCTTGTGGCTTCACATTCCATTCGGGAGTGTAAACCGTCTCCCTCTCATCGATAAGAATCGTCACAGCCTCGGCGATCAGTGGAACAGGCGTGGCACTTGCCACGATCGCTGCCAAGGAGGAAACCGTTTCAACAGCAGGTGGTGCCCCTGAAGCTGGCTTAGTCGGTACTGTAGGGGCCGGAGGCAACGAGTCCTGGGAAGGAGGAGGGCGGCTAGCCGACCTCTTTCGCTTCTTTGGCTCGTCAGCCATCTTGTTACGCAGCGCCTCCATGTCTGCCAACAAAGCCTCATAGTCCATGTCTGTTCTTCCTGCAAAGTGAAACACGAAGAAGTTAGAACTCGTGATGCAAAACAAAAGCAGTGTAAAAATAACAAAGATATGAATAAAACGACAAGAAAGCAAAAGTGGTAAACCATACTAGAAACAACTGGGTCGAGACCACATTCTAAGAGTACTTCGTCGGTGACATCTCACCACGCCAACACCCCTAACCCGAGAAGAGCATCACTGACACTCTCTGCCGCAGTGGTCACCACCGGCTCTGCCCTCATCGTCGATAGAACCGTTCTCCTTCATGTCGTGGGAATTCCTTACGGCTCTGCACTTCTCACAACAAGAAACTGCTCCTTTCAGCATTTGATGGTGATGGGAACGTCGGTCACACCCTGGTTCTTACGAGGACTAAGGTACCAATGTTCCTCTATCTTGCTCTGTTGAATAATCTTGAAGTGATGTCTGAACACGGTGATACTCAGTTCGGCCCCGAGCCGACGACAATGTAAGACAAATCCCAGCATATAATTCCACGCGTTAGGCATAAGCTACATCGGACACATCATATACTAGTTAAGCACCTCTTTAACGAAGGGGTGAAGAGGCAAATGAAGCCCCGCGAAGATGGTGTCACGAGGAAAGAAGCAGAATTTCTCTGACATTGTATAGCAGGCCCTAACTCCAAGCCCCGGTAAAAGTAGTCCATTCTCGGGGGGAATCTCAAAGCCCGTCCTAATCACGACGAGCACCTCCCGCGTAAGGATGGTGATAGCATAATCAGTCTCAGTAGTGTAAACAGGGTCCTGGTTCGGCATACTCCATGCCACCCCAAGGAAGTCTTGATCAACTACGGGGTACTCCCTAATCATCTTGGGGACTAAGAACAACGGGAACTTAAAGGCACATCTCCTATCTCTCTCAGGCTCAACGATCGTCTCCACAACGGCGGAACGACCGACTACATCACTCCTTGTCTCCCCTCTAATGAAATGGCTAGACCTAACACCGTCATCGAAATCTAGACTAACCTGAGGTAGCAGAAGAACTGGTTGACGAAATACTAGACAATGAATAGTGAGATCATGAGAAGGTTACCGTGTCGAAGCAATAGGAACACCGAATCTACAACTACAACTAGCAACACCGTCAAACACCAAACGAACCACCAGAACCGCCCGGTAAAACACCACAAATTCTCTCATAGTCTTCTGGAGAGAGAAAGTGAATGAGGTAAATGTGGAAGAGGCGGGTGAAATTAACTCCTATTTATAGGACCCTCAAGATCAAATTGCCACGTGACAATATCTCAGTCGTCCATAAGAACCAAAGATCGGATTACACTACACCCGAATCATTAAAAATAGTATCCCTATAGAACATTCGATCAGTAAAACGAGTGAACACACAACGCTCGGTCGACGAAAGAGCAGTTCGACAGGGGTGACAACTCAACAAACACTTGGTGGACACAATGGGCTCAACAAATCAACAAACACTTGGTCAGCATAGAAATCACCACCAACAAAAGAAACCCAATATCAACCGAAGCTTTGGGGTGATCAAGCATACAAATCCCCTAATGTCCAACCGCAATAACCAATTCAAATTCTCTTCCAACTCTGCTCACATATTTCGACACAAATCAAACTCAAACATTAACTTAAAAGTTACAAAGAGGTGATCAAGTCCAAAAACCCTAGCACTCCTACCTTGGTACAAGAGAAGTACTTCATCTAAGATGACTCAACTCCAAACAAGGCAAGCTAAAAAACCAAGGAAGGCCAAAATAAGTGAGGGGAGAATGAGTAGAATTCTAAATAGATCTGAAGAAGATGGCAACTTCACTTAATAATTGGTTTTCGGGTCCAAACCCACCTCACATAATAATTGGTTTTTTGGTCTGAACCCAACTCCTACCCGAACCAGCATCACAATAATGAGTTATTGGATTTCAATTCGGATCCAAATGAAACCCGAAACCCACAACACTCCTTCAACCCTTCTTCTTCAATAAATTCAACTCAGAACTCGACGACAATGGATCCTAGCTCGACGAGGGAGTAATAGCTTGACCAAAACGAGGATGAGATAGCTCGGTCGAAGCATGGTTCCATGACCCGACATCTCCATAGCTCGACGGAGATCAAAGGCAGCAACTTCGAGGCTTCAAAGCTCCACAACTTCGAGCACCATCCATAATTGAAGCTAGCACGAGAGCTGTAAATCCTATTTTCCTGTATTTGTATTTTTATACTATATTTTTACCCCATTGTACTCTTTCATCTATTTGAGATCCTGTATTTTGTTTCAGAATGAATAAAACCATTAAATTATTTTCGACTCGATTTTTGGTCCTTTCATCTAGTTCAATTGTGTGTGCTCTTTGGGTCGTTCTTCATGAAGAATGAGCTACTCTATGTCAATCATCTCTTTATTCCCCATTTTAATACAATTTTACCAATTCTCCAGTTGGATCCTATTCATTTCGGATACCCTAATACCCAGAACCCAAACTCACACTATATAAACCTTAATATCCTAACCCTAACCCTAACCTATACCCTAATTACTATTAAAACCCAAACCATCACCCCACCTGCTCTCATCTTCCCCTTCCTCCGCTCTTTTTGCACGCACAGAACCCATTTCCCCACCCCGTTCGCCTCGCCTCCTCCATACTCCATCTCCGTCGTCATCCCCACAATCACCCCAGTGCCGCTATCCTCTTCCATCATCCCCACAGAACCCAATCCACCGTCGTCTTCACCATCGACCCAACTCTCGAACTCCGAAACCCATTTTCTGTCATTACCCACCTCCATCATCTCCGCCACCGACCTCTACCCAATCGCCATTACCTCACCAGTCATCGCCTCATCTTCCCCCCATCACCACGACCTCCGTCCACGTCGCTAGCACCCCGAACCATCTCCTCTGCCCCTCCCCTGTTTCGAACCCACGCGCAGAGCGTCGTCGCTTCTCAACGTCGTGCTGCTATTTCCACTACCTTCGTCCTCATTACCGTCGCGCGCCGCTCGTCGCACCACAGTTGCCAGCATCGTCGCCATCACACCTTCTCTCTCTCTCTCGCTCTCTGTTTCGACGAAGAAGGAAGAAGAAAGGAGGAGTTGGGCGGGATCGGATCTTAACCATTGGATCGCGTCAAGATCCGCGCAATCAGGTCGATCTGATCACTGTTCGATGTTCGGCCACAGAGAATCCTTCTTCCGCTGTTCCGTGTTCTGGCCTAGATCCGCTGCATTAGAGCGATCTGATTCGTTGATTTTGCTGCTTTGCTGTTCTGCCATGCCAGATCGAGAATCGCCATTCGCTGTTTTGGCGGATCTAGTGTGTGGGATTTTCCTCTACTGTTGATTTCTTGCACGTGCTTCACACGTGTTTTTGGGAGACTTCACCCAGGAATTTTCGACCCCTTTTTCTTTAACAATCGGATCTAATCGTCATCAATCAAGGCAAGTATTCCTCTTGTACACATTTTTGTTCTAGTACAAACATTCCTTAAAAATACTACAAATAGTTAGAAATTGTGACTCCTCCTTGACTGTCGTTGTTGATCAAATATTAAACCTCCTCAATTTCAAAATCTTAAGAGTCACAATAAATTCATTGTATTATATTACAACTACTTGGACTCATTTTATCCCCTGAACACATGGACACATGAAATTAAGGAGCCCTAGATTTGTAGACATATGTTATATCTTACATTTGATGAACTTGCACCCATTTGACTTGAAAAACAATCATTACTTGCTGTTTTGACAATCATTTCCCTGTATTTATATCACACATTAAACTAGACGCCTAATAACAAATTTTCATGTAACCTATACAAGTAAGATATTCCCACATGTTGCTGTCCAGAATCTTGTTATGCTGTTTTGACCCCTTTAACATCAGAATTTGAACCAAGACCTGAATAGAAAATATAGCTCTGGATGTCTATATGTCGATAGCCTCCGAAATTTTCGAATTCGGAGTTACGGTCTAGGAGTTATTGCAGTTTTACTGCAGCTGTCATGGTAGACGCAGATTTGCAAAATTGCTGTACACCTCCACTTTGCGAATTAATTTAACTATGTTAACAGCAATCATTTGACTTGAAATTTTATATGTGGTTTCTGGACACCCTAGAGAGCCTCCCAAAATTTTCTTAGAATTAATTAACATTATTTCAATACTATTTCACATGAGTAAATACAAATACACAAATTTTGCCTGAACACTTGAGCCGTGAAATTCGCTGTTTTGACACATGTTCCCACCACTTTCTCGTACCTTGTTTCACACACTTGCATGCTTGCTTGGTAAAAATTAATAAATGTAACAAGCCGGGGTTTAAGGGAAAGACCATTGTAGTGGACAATATAGGTAAGTGTACTCGGAAGGGGGCCCGTGTTTTCCAGTACTAGGTTCATGAACTTGTTGCACTTGACGTATTCATGGAGTCAGTTACTTGGCTCATGAACTTGTTGTATTCATGAACCCACTGTGTGGTTCTTGAACTTGTTAGTATTCACAGACTCGCTTCGTGAACTTGTTATTTATTTTCGTATTCATGAACCGTGCTTGCTTGATACTTGATACCTGAGTACGCCGCCCTATAGACTCCATTACTAGGTCTAAACGAAATTGTGTTAACTGTAGCAACCATATAGTAAAAGTATGGATGCATGAAGTGCTACCTAGATAGTAATAACTACAAAACTTGAACATGTCACATGCTTACACGATACTTGACTACTTGAAACTTGGAACTTGACACATGAAAACCGATACATGAAACTTGAACTGGATACATGTTACTTGATACTTGACAACTTGTTACTTGAGACTAGGCACTTGAATATTATATTTGACACTAGATTTGACAACTTGATACAAGACATCAGACTTGAGACTTGATAACTTGACACTAGACTTGAGATCCCTTACTTGACACTTGTACTTGAAACTTATTATTTGATGTTAGATACCCCTACATGTTCACATGTCACTTGTTTCACCATTAGTATTTGTTATCCAGCCTGTTTACTAAGATGTCCCTCTTGCTAGCTAGTTCTTGATTTTATCCACTACTTGTTATATCCCTGTTACATTCTTGATTCCAATTCCCCATTACTTGTACTCGTTTTTACTATTTGTGGCCCTAGCTTGCACTAAGGGCGTTTTCTCTTGTTCTTCCCTGTTTTTCCTTTTTATATTTATTAAGCACACTTTGGAGATGAGCTATCTGCTGGAATTCGTGAGCAAAGGTTCTA
Organism: Hemerocallis citrina; assembly: GCA_017893485.1. Taxonomy (NCBI): domain Eukaryota; kingdom Viridiplantae; phylum Streptophyta; class Magnoliopsida; order Asparagales; family Asphodelaceae; genus Hemerocallis; species Hemerocallis citrina. The sequence continues at coordinate 124,765,682 of CM030363.1, read as the reverse complement.
GCTTTCAAGTGGAGAAAGGACTTGATTAAACTACTTGTTCTCTAGAATTATTTATTTTTTCTTGAATTATTATTTCTTGCTCCTTATGAACTTGTAACGGGCTGATGTTTCTGAATTTTAACTTGATCCAGACTTGAAACTATTTGGATGTTGTTATTATATTTTCAATTGTTTCTGTTGCTAATAAATTATTCATGCATGCCTGGTTATATATATATATATATATATATATATATATATATATATATATATATATCTTATATTCTTGTTGTGATGCTGAGTCGATCCTACAGCTTATGAATGATGTTAAGATTATTCGTTGGGCTTCGTCATGCACTCGTATTCCGTATTTCGGGAAGCGGGGGCTTCGTCATGCACTCGTCTTCCGTATTTCGGGAAGCGGGGCATGACAAGATTTTAGTGGTATCAGAGCCAGGTTTGGCTAATGTCTTAGTTAACTAATACATTAGGCAGGCTTGACTCAGTCAGGGTTAACTCTGCATTTAACAGGCCATGAGATTGCATGAAAAATTTTATTATCAACTTGATCTGGATTCTGATGTTTTGGGTTTGTGCAGGTTATGGCTCGGAAGAACGCTTCATCCTCCCAGTCTGGGGGTGATCAGACAGAGCAGCCCGCCATTATGCAGCTGTTACAGATGCAGCAAGAGCAAAATGAGCAGCACATGCAGCAGATGATGCAAATGCAGAGAGAGCATGCAGAGATGATGAGAGCAGTCTTAGGAGCTGTCAACCAAGAGCCTCTTGTACCTGCGCCTGGGGTGTTGCCACCCAGATCGGGCAATGTAGCTGATTTCATGAGGCTACATCTCGATAAGTTCACAGGTGCAGAAGGTCCATTGGAAGCTGAGCAGTGGCTCATTAGGACGGAGCAGCTGTTGATCGCGGCAAGGATAGCCGATGTTGACCGAGTGGATGTCGTAAGCATCCAGCTGGTTGATCTCGCACACATCTGGTGGCGAGCTGAGATGGAAAGGCTAGAGCGCCCCGTCGCCTGGACCATCTTCAGGGAGAGCTTCCTCACAAAGTTCTTCCCTGATGTGACTAGGAACGAGATGGAGCGGCAGTTTGTCGCGCTCACTCAAGTTCGTCAGATAGTATTTTGTATGCAAAATTTCATTATCATTTTATGATATATCGATGCTTAATTAAGACACTATCTTGAATCAGGGAAATCGGACCGTGGACGAGTATGCCGCGAAGTTTACCCATTTGAGCCGCTTTGCCACGTCTATGGTGGCTAATGATGAGGACAAGGGCTGTCGCTTCTTACTGGGCTTGGATATCGATATCCAGGATCGCCTGGCTGCTTTGAGACTTCGTTCCTACGCTGATATCCTGGAGGCTGCTAGGAGCCAAGAACAGACCAGTAGGTGGAAGCGTGCCATTCAGCGGTCCGCCCCACACCCTGTCACTGCTAGGCCCACTGGAGGGCCAATCAGGAGGCCAGTTCCAGCCCATCCTGCCAGGGCTACTCCCTACCCTGCTGCTGCTCCACGGAGAGAGGGTTACTGTGACTTCTGTCATATTACAGGACATATGCGTAGGGATTGTAGACGGGCCAACCGTCGATGCTTCGAGTGTGGTGTTGTTGATCACACCATTCGGGACTGTCCGCAGAGGAGGTTTGCGCCACCCGCCGGTGCGCCAGCTCAGGGTCAGGCCAGGCCGCCACTTCCTCCTTAGCATCAGATCGTCGGTCAGAGGACCGCTGCCCCGAGGAGAGGTCAGGCCTTCAACCTGACTGCAGAGGAAGCTGAGACCACAGAGGAGGTCGTTGCAGATATATTGGTATTTTATTATTTTGTTATCTATTTCATGCTTTATTGTTTATCTTGCATCATACTTTGTATGGTTCTTTTCACATCAGTATTTGCTATCCCTTGTTATCCTGCATTAATCATCTCTTCCCATATTTTGACTTTATCATAGGTATCATCCTAGTCCATTCCTTTCTTGCCCATGTCCTATTTGATTCCGGGGCGACCCACTCCTTCGTTTCCTCTCGCTTTGTGGATTCACACCAGTTGGAGTGCAGTGATATGCAGACAGCTTGGAACATCACCACAGGTGACGGTGTTGTCGTTTGCTCTAAGGAGTGCAAGCAGAGCCCTTTGGTTATTAGGGACAAAGATTTCAAGGCAGACCTGATAGTGATTGGCAATTTAGGGTTTGATGTGATTCTCGGCATGGATTGGTTGGGGGAGTCGCATGCTTTTATCGATTGTCGAGCGAAGAAGGTTGTATTCAGGATTCCAGAGCATACAGAGTTTGAATTCCATGTTGGGGAAACACCTCTTGGGCGTGGTAAGAAGGTAACAGATGAGGAAGATTATGCAATGGAATTGCACACAGGCTGTGAGGCTGCGTCTCTTATAGTGTGGGAATTCCTGGATGTGTTCCCAGAAGAATTGCCCGAGTTACCTCCAGATCGAGAGGTGGAGTTCGGCATTGAGGTTCAGCCGGGTACAGTGCCGATATCGAAGAGCCCGTACAGGATGGCGCCAATCGAGCTTGCAGAGCTAAATGTACAGATTCAGGGTCTATTGGATTTGGGTTTCATCAGGCCCAGTATATCACCATGGGGAGCTCCTGTGCTGTTCGTCAATAAGAAGGACGGAAGCCGCAGGTTGTGCATGGATTACCGAGAGCTGAACAGTGTCACTGTAAAGAATCGGTATCCACTACCCAGGATCGACGACTTGTTTGATCAGTTAGGCGGTGCTGCAGTATTTTCGTAGTTGGATCTTCGCTCGGGGTACCATCAGGTGAAGGTGAAGGCAGCAGATGTGCCGAAGACTGCGTTCAGGACCAGGTACGGGCATTATGAGTTCTTGGTGATGCTCTTCGGTGTCACGAATGCCCCAGCAGTGCTTATGAGCTTGATGAACAGAGTCTTCTCCCAGTTCCTAGACAGATTCGTGGTGGTCTTTATAGATGATATCTTGGTGTATTCGCGGAACCGGGAATACCATGCAGAACATCTTAGAAAAGTCTTGCAGACTCTGAAGGAGAACAAGCTCTATAGGAAGCTCAGCAAGTGTGAGTTCTGGCTTGATCGAGTTACATTCTTGGGACATATTATCTCGGGCGAGGGGTTCTCAGTTGATCCGTCCAAGATTGCTGCAGTGAAGGATTGGCCAGTGCCAAGGTCAGTTTCTGAGGTGAGGAGTTTCCTCGAGCTAGCAGGGTATTACAGGAAGTTTATCCAAGACTTTTCGAAGATTGCTGGGCCATTGACTAAGCTGACAGGGAAAGATCATAGGTTTGTTTGGAATGAGGTCTGCAGTGAAGCTTTCACAGAGTTGAAGAGCAGGTTGACTTCAGCACCTGTGTTAACTATACCAGATGGTTCGGGTGGCTTCGTGATTCACTGCGATGCTTCAGGCGGAGGTCTAGGTGCAGTGCTGATGCAGAAGGGTCGGGTGGTTGCTTATGCATCCAGACAGTTGAGGCCGCACGAGAAGAACTACCCTACACATGACTTGGAGTTGGTAGCAGTGATCTACGCTCTGAAGATGTGGAGGCACTACTTGATTAGAGACCACATGGGAATTTTTACTGACCACAAGAGTCTCAAGTATGTCTTCACTCAGAAAGAGCTGAACATGAGGCAGAGGCGCTGGTTAGAGTTGATGGCAGACGACGACATCAGTTTGCAGTATCACCCTGGTAAGGTGAACTTGGTGCCAGATGCGTTGAGCAGGAAACCAGCCGTCATGTGTTTGACTCAACAGAAGGAGCTTATTGAGCAGATGAGGAGGTTAGATATGAATGTGATTTTGCCCGGCACCGATCGCAGTTGTATGATGCTTCAGTTGTAGTCATCTTTAGTAGAGCAGATCAAGGAAGCTCAGGCAGGTGATGAGCAGTTGCAGAAGTTCAGGGCAAAAGTTGAGGCAGGTTCGAGAACTAATATGGTCATTCACTCCGATGGGTCACTTCGCTTTGGGGCTAGGCTGTGTGTCCCAAAGGGTGAAGTCAGGCAGAAATTGCTTGAGGAAGCCCACCAGTCAGCATACTCTATTCATCCTGGTGGTACCAAGATGTATCGGGATTTGAAGCTCCACTTCTGGTGGCATGGCATGAAGAGGGCAGTAGCCAGATTTGTGTCTCAGTGCTTGATCTGCCAGCAAGTGAAGGCAGAACATCAGAGGACCGCCGGACTTCTCCAGCCTCTTCCCATTCCAGAGTGGAAGTGGAAGCACATCACTATGGATTTTGTGACCGCTTTGCCAAGGAGTCCTAAGGGTCACAATACCATTTGGGTGATTGTCGACAGACTGACGAAGAGCGCTTATTTCATCCCCTTCAGAGTTGGTCAGTCTACTGAGAGTCTCGCAGAAAGGTACATGCAGGAAATTGTCAGACTCCATGGGGTTCCGGTCAGCATTGTATCCGACAGGGATACCAGGTTCCGATCTCAGTTTTGGGAGAGCCTGCAGAGCAATCTTGGGAGCAAGCTGAAGTACAGTACAGCCTTCCACCCTCAGACAGACGGGCAGTCAGAGAGGACCATTCAGACTTTAGAGGATATTTTGAGGTCCTGCGCACTTCAGTTTTGAGGGTCTTGGGAGGATCACCTACACTTGGTTGAGTTCTCGTACAATAACAGCTATCAAGCCAGTCTTAAAGCTGCGCCGTACGAGGCATTGTATGGTCGGAAGTGTAGGTTACCAGTGTGCTGGGACGACATTGGTGAGAGGAAATTGTTGGGGCCAGATTTGATTACCAAGACAGTTGATGCAGTGGCCCAGATCAGGAAGCACCTTGTAGCAGCACAGGACAGGCAGAGGAAGTGGGCAGATGTCCACAGGAGACCCTTGGAGTTTGAGGTGGGAGACCATGCGTTCCTTAAGGTATCGCCGTGGAGAGGCGTTATCCGATTTGGAGGGGGAAGCAAGCTAAGCCCCAGGTTCATCGGGCCCTTCGATATTGTGGAGCGAGTAGGCAAGGTGGCCTATCGACTCGCGCTGCCACCGGCTCTATCTGGGGTGCATGATGTCTTTTATGTCTCCCAGCTCAGGAGATACATCAGGGATGAGAGTCATGTGATCGACTACTCGGAGTTGTCAGTGCAGCCAGACCTGTCTTGTGAGATTCCGCCGGTTACTATCTTGGATAGGTGTGAGAAGGTGTTGAAGAACAAAGTCATAAAGCTGGTTCGAGTTGCATGGAATCCTCACTCGCCGGGTGAGTCGACTTGGGAATTAGAAGAAGAGATCCAGAAGAAGTTTCCACACCTGTTCTAGTAGCCTTATTTATTGTTGTTCTTTCTTTTCTTTTGGGGGTTACTCTATGTACCACTCGTCTGAATTTCGAGGACGAAATTCTGCTTGTTAGGTGGGTAGGATTTGTAACTCCTGTTTTCCTGTATTTGTATTTTTATACTGTATTTTGACCCCATTGTACTCTTTCATCTATTTGAGATCCTGTATTTTGTTTCAGAATGAATAAAACCATTAAATTATTTTCGACTCAATTTTTTGTCCTTTCATCTAGTTCAATTGTTTGTGCTCTTTGGGTCGTTCTTCATGAAGAATGAGCTACTCTATGTCAATCATCTCTTTATTCCCCATTTTAATACAATTTGACCAATTCTCCAGTTGGATCCTATTCATTTCGGATACCCTAATACCCAGAACCCAAACTCACACTATATAAACCTTAATCTCCTAACCCTAACCCTAACCTATACCCTAATTACTATTAAAACCCAAACCATCACCCCACCGCTCTCATCTTCCCCTTCCTCCGCTCTTTTCGCACGCACAGAACCCATTTCCCCACCCCGTTCGCCTTGCCTCCTCCATACTCCATCTCCGTCGTCATCCCCACAATCACCCCAATGCCGCTATCTTCCGCCATCATCCCCACAAAACCCAATCCACCGTCGTCTTCACCATCGACCCAACTCTTGAACTCCGAAACCCATTTTCCGCCATTACCCACCTCCATCATCTCCGCCACCGACCTCTACCCAATCGCCATTACCTCGCCAGTCATCGCCTCGTCTTCCCCTCATCACCACGACCTCCGTCCACGTGCAGAGCGTCGTCGCTTCTCGACGTCGTGCTGCTGTTTCCGCTGCCTTCATCCTCATTGTCGTCGCGCACCGCTCGTCGCACCACAGTCGCCAGTGTCGTCACCGTCACACCTTCTCTCTCTCTCGCTCTCTGTTTCAACGAAGAAGGAAGAAGAAAGGAGGAGTTGGGCGGGATCAGATCTTAACCATTGGATCGCGTCAAGATCCGCGCAATCAGGTCGATCTGATCGCTGTTCGGTGTTCGGCCACAGAGAATCCTTCTTCCGTTGTTCCGTGTTCTGGCCCAGATCCGCTGCATTAGAGCGATCTGATTCGTTGATTTCGCTGCTTCGCTGTTTTGCCGCGCCAGATCGAGAATTGCCGTCCGCTGTTTTAGCTGATCTGGTGTGGGGGATTTTCCTCTACTATTGATTTCTTGCACGTGCTTCACACGTGTTTTTGGGAGACTTCAGCAGGGAATTTTTGACCCCTTTTTCTTCAACAATCGGATCTAATCGTCGTCAATCAAGGCAAGTATTCCTCCTGTACACATTTTTGTTCTAGTACAAGCATTCCTTGAAAATACTACAAATAATTAGAAATTGTGACTCCTCCTTGACTGTCGTTATTGATCAAATATTAAACCTCCTCAATTTCATAATCTTAAGTCATAATAAATTCATTGTATTATATTACAACTACTTGGACTCATTTTACCCCTGAACACATGGACACATAAAATTAAGGAGCCCTAGATTTATAGATATATGTTATATCTTACATTTGATGAACTTGCACCCATTTGACTTGAAAAACAATCATTACCTGCTGTTTTGACAATCATTTCCCTGTATTTATATCACACATTAACCTAGACGCCTAATAACAAATTTTCATGTAACCTATACAAGTAAGATATTCCCACATGTCGCTGTCCTGAATCTTGTTATACTGTTTTGACCCCTTTAACTTCGGAATTTGAACCTAACCCTGAAAAGAAAATGTAGCTCTCGATGTCTAGATGTCGATAGCCTCCGAAATTTTCGAATTCGGAGTTACGGTCTAGGAGTTATTGCTGTTTTACTGTAGCTATGTCGGTAGACGCAGATTCGCAAAACTGCTGTACACCTCCACTTTGCGAATTAATTTAACTATCTTAACAGCAATCATTTGAATTGAAATTTTATATGCGGTTGCTGGACACCCTAGAGAGCCCCCCAAAATTTTCTTAGAATTAATTAACATTATTTCAGTACTATTTCACATGTGTAAATACAAATACACAAATTTTGCCTGAACACTTGAGCCGTGAAATTCGCTGTTTTGATACATGTTCCCACCACTTTCTCGTACCTTGTTTCACACACTTGCATGCTTGCTTGGTAAAAATTAACGAATGTAACAAGCCGGGGTTTAAGGGGAAGACCATAGTAGTGGACAATATAGGTAAGTGTACTCGGAAGGGGGCCTGTGTTTCACAGTACTCAGTTCATGAACTTGTTGCACTTGATGTATTCATGGAGTCAGTTACTTGGCTCATGAACTTGTTGTATTCATGAACCCACTGTGTGGTTCTTGAACTTGTTAGTATTCACAAACTCGCTTCGTGAACTTGTTATTTATTTTCGTATTCATGAACCGTACTTGCTTGATACTTGATACCCGAGTACACCACCCTATAGATTCCATTATTAGGTCTAAACGAAATTGTGTTAACTGTAGCAACCATGTAGTAAAAGTATGGATGCATGAAGTTCTACCTTGATAGTAATAACTACAAAACTTGAACATGTCACATGCTTACACGATACTTGACTACTTGAAACTTGGAACTTGACACATGAAACCCGATACATGAAACTTGAACTGGATACATGTTACTTGATACTTGACAACTTGTTACTTGAGACTTGGCACTTGAATATTATATTTGACACTAGACTTGACAACTTGATACATGACATTAGACTTGAGACTTGACAACTTGACACTAGACTTGAGACCCGTTACTTGACTCTTGTACTTGAAATTTGTCATTTGATGTTAGATACCCCTACATGTTCACATGTCACTTGTTTCACCATTAGTATGTGTTATCCAGCCTGTTTACTAAGATGTCCCTCTTGCTAGCTAGTTCTTGATTTTATCCACTACTTGTTATATCCCTGTTACATTCTTGATTCCAATTCCCCATTACTTGTACTCGTTTTTACTATTTGTAGCCCTAGCTTGCACTAAGGGCATTTTCTCTTGTTCTTCCCTATTTTTTCTTTTTATATTTATTAAGAAGACTTTGGAGACGAGCTACCTGCTGGAATTCGTGAGCAAAGGTTCTAGCTTTCAAGTGGAGAAAGGACTTGATTAGACTACTTGTTCTCTTGAATTATTTGTTTTTCTTGAATTATTATTTCTTGCTCCTTATGAACTTGTAACGGGCTGATGTTCCTGAATTTTAACTTGATCCAGACTTGAAACTATTTGGATATTATTATTATATTTTCAATTGTTTCTGTTGCTAATAAATTATTCATGCATGCCTGGTTATATATATATATCTCTCTTATATTCTTGTTGTGATGTTGAGTAGATCCTACAGCTTATGAATGATGTTAAGATCATTCGCTGGGTTTCGTCATGCACTCGTATTCCGTATTTTGGGAAGCGGGGCGTGACAAGAGCCCAACACTCATCGACCAAGCCTATACTGGTCATTTGAGTCGATGATGAACAGAGGTCGATAGCTCGACGATGAACAGAGCTCTATAGCTTAATGATGCTCAGAGCTCCATAGCTCGACGATGAACAAAGCTCCATATCTCGACGACGAGATAGCACCATAGGTCGACGAGATAGCTCCATAGCTTGACCACAACTCGTTCCATAGCTCGACGGAGAAGCTCGACCAAACGACAGTTCGCCTAAAGCCCTATAGCTCGACGACGAGATAGCTACATACGTCGAAAAGATTGCTCAATAGCTCTACCACAACTCGTTCTATAGCTCGACGAAGAAGCTCGACGACGACAGCGAGCTATAGCTCGACCAAGGAAGAATGGCCATGGCTCAACCAAAGCGTCGGACGAGCTAGGGGACTCCAAAAGCAGGTATTGGCCATTGGATCATCCAGAAATCGTGCTCTAGCACGATCGATGCTCAGGATTGCACCACGCCATCTCCATCGCTCCGCTCTCCTTTTCTACCGCCCGATCTCACTCCCATCCTCTCCATTGCATAATGATCAAATCCCAGCCATTGATTCAACTCAGCGGGCGAGTCTATAGCTAATCAATGCTGCAAACTGCGTTAAAAGCGCACCAATGTTTGATTATTCATAAAAAATCCCATAATTTCATTTTAAATTTGAAAAATTAATTAAGAAATACAAAATAATTATTTAATTAGGAAAATTAATAAAAGTTTCTGAAAAAAAATTAAAATTTTGGTTTATTAATTGAAAAATTCAGAAAAATCTTTAAAAAGGGGATGGGGGAATTCATAAAAATATTCACCGCATTCAGAAGCTTCTGATCAATTCCAGGCATCCCTAATACACCCTAAAAGCTAAGATTGTGTTTCAGAATCCAAAAATAAGGCAAACTACTTCTTGAAGGCCAAGTAAATTGACTCTCGGGAATTGGGGGCTTATGATAATGATAAAAATCGCAGCCAGTTAGGGTCGTACGATTCCAGCACAGATCCTAAAGCTTCTACATGGAGATTATTCATAACGGGCCTTTTTAACAGGTCTGAGCCTTCTTCAGGATCATCTACAAAAACATGGGCCGCTTTCAAACCCATTAAAAGTGACAGAATAATAGTTCAACTAAGAGAGACCCAGTCCATAAGGGTTGTTAGTCAAATCTCTTATCCCCAAACAAGAGAGCTTATCTCTTGAGAGGGAGATTCTAATAGGGGATAAGGAATTCATATCGATCTAATGGATTCATATCGATCTTCTAAATGATTTCGTAGACTTATAAATACCCTCCCCCCTCCTCAGTCAGAAGGTAATTGGCAATTGCTCTCAAACTCTCTTTCTTTCTCTGGTTCTGACTTTGAGCGACGGAGGGTCTGTTGTCAGGGGTCATCCCCGTTGTTTCAGGCTTTGTGCAAAGTCCATCGGCCACGTCAGCAACCGTCGGATTCAGATCGCGGTGTTCAATCAACGATCCAGATCCACTCTCAGGAGCTCTAAACACTTTTCTCGGCATCTATCAAAGTCAGATATTTAGTAGTCATCAATTATAAATTTACTATCTGTTTGCTCCTGTACCAAAATAAGCAGCAACAAGTAAATAACTCGTAAGTCGTTACTGTTTGAAAAATGATCACCATTTTGCTGAAGTAGGACTAGAACCTGATCATGGTTTATCATGGCTACTCCTCAGGCCCACAAGGCTGTTACCGGGCTTGGGTTGGCACATTCATCAATTTGTACCAATTTGGTGCTGCCCTTGTTGTGCTTAAACTAGATTGATGTATGAATGAAACTAGGGTTGTGAATTGTGTCAGTATTTTAAATGCATGTATACATTGTTGAGTTCAGAAAGGTGTGGGTAGATGTTTGAGTTGAGGCGGGTTCAAGTTTGTTTTGACGAATTTCAATATTTTATAAATCCATTCCAAATCATTGTAGATATATTGGGCTTGCCCAATTGATTTTGGGGGTTTTCAGAAATAAATAAACCACAAAAAGTTAAGGATTGGTTCAGGTCCAACCTGATATGAATTATGATAACCAACCCTACCAAAACCTTGAGATAAAGACTTCATTTGTTGTCGTCCGCGTCATCTTCTCTCTTAATATTAGTTGTACCATATAGGTTGCTGAGGGAGCGACTGCACTTTTCATGGAGCAACTACGGGGCATACACTACATCACTGATCTTGGTTCGCAACAGCTCTCAGCTGACATCGAGTATTTGAGCAACGCCATCTCGGCCCTCTCGATGCAAATTCCCCTGTTCCTCTCCAGCCAACTCCATCACTCACAGTTAATCGCAGCCAACTCCTGATCATGAGTCGGGTAATTGTTCTCATGTGGTCTTAGTTGCCTAAACCCATAAGCGATTACTTTTCCCTCTTGCATCAAGACACAACCAAGCCCACGATGTGAAATATCGCTGTAAACATCATACTCAATACCTGCTCTAGGCAAAGCCAAAATGGGAGTAGTAGTCAGTTTCTCTTTCAACTCCTGAAAGTTTGCCTCGCACTGCTCGGTCCACTTTAAATTCACACTCTTCTTGGTCAGACCAGTGAGCGGTACGGCTGTCTGAGCATAGCCATAAATAAATCTCTAGTAGTATCCAGTTAGCCCAAGAAAACTTCTGATTTCCTTCACTGTAGTAGGCCTTACCCAATCCTTTACCGCCTCTATCTTCTGAGGATCAGTTGTCACTCCCTCCTTAGAAAGAATGTGGCCCAGGAATGCCACTTCAGATTTTCAGAAATCGCACTTGGATACCTTGGCATACAACTCATGCTCTTGAAGTTTCTTCAGAACTTCAGCCAGATGCTCAGTGTGCTCCTCCTCCGACATGGAGTACACAAGAATATCGTCGATGAACATCACGACGAAAAAATCAATAAACGGTCTCAGAACTCTGTTCATCATGTCCATAAAGATTGCATGTGCATTCGACACTCCAAATGGCATAACTAAGAATTCGTAATGCCCATGTCGAGTTCTGAATGCAGTCTTGTGCACATCTTCGGCTTTCACTCGAACCTGATGGTATCCCGACCGAAGGTCTATTTTAGAGAAAAAACTACTCCTTGTAGACGATCGAACAGGACAACGATTCGTGGAATAGGATATTTATTCTGAACAGTGACCTTACTCAGCTCTCGGTAGTCGATGCACATCCTCATCGACCCATCTTTCTTCTTCACCAACAGCTCCCCAAGGCGACGCACTCGGCTGAATAAAGCCTTTCCCCAAAAGTTCCTCAATCTGCCGTTTAATCTCATCCTGCTCCACAGACGCCATCCTATACGGTGCCTTGAAAATGGGTGCACTCTCTGGCTAAATAGTGATGCTGAACTCTACATCACGTTGGGGAGGCAAACCCGGGCAAATCCTCCAAGAACACAGTCGGGTAATCCCGAACCACTGAAATTTGCTGCACCTCTGCAGGAACCTTCTTCTTGCTGATAGCTGCCACTAAATCAGATAATCTCTTCTTCCCCTGGAAAGTGACTTCAGGACCTCCTAGAGCCTTCACTGTTACCTCCTTGGTCTTGCACTCGATGTTTTCACTGTACACCGACATCCAATCAATGCCAATGATAACATCGACCCCTAGGATATTCAGTTCGATCAGATCAGTCCCAAAAATCCTACCTCCAATCTCGATCTCGCAGTCCACATAGTACCGATCAGTGGTTAAAGTCTCCTCTGATGGAGTAGCTACTGCTAAGACCTTGTCTGGAACAATCTTCGGTTCAACTCCCAAGACTTTAGCAAATTTAGGAGATACAAAAGTATGAGAGGATCCAGTATCGAACAAAACAACAGCTTTCTTTTCATTTAATAAAAGATCTCCTGTTACATAACACACTCTCGTTACATAACAGTTCTTACTAAATAAACAGGAAAAAAGAACAATAGAAACTTCTAAACATTCGCCCTCGTACCAGTAATGACGTTATCCACTTCATCAGCATCGGCCTCAGTCAAGGCAAATATTCGCCCCTGCTACTATGGTTTCTTCCCAACCTGCTGCGGTGGTCCACTCCGGGCGACATCTCGCAGCTTGGGGCAGTGAGATCTGTAATGACCTGTTTCTCCACAATTGAAACAAGTCACCACCGAAGGTCTCACCCAACTATTTCCGGGTCTTCCAGTGACATTAACAACGTTCGCCCCCATAGGTTTGAACCTTTGAGCTGGCGACTGCCCTCTGACATTCCCAGAAACTACGGGCCTCTTCCCAACATTCCAATTGTTCTTTCGGTTCTGAACAGCATGGAACTGCTCCATATCCGCCTCAGTAGCTGCAGCTCGCTTGACTAGCTTGTCAAACCTTCTGATACCCAGCATGGATTTCATCACGGGTTTGCCCACAAATTTGAAGGGTAATGATGCGATTTGGGTCATAATCAGTCGACTAACCAAGTCAGCTCACTTATTGGCAATGAAACTCACTACGAGATGCGCGATTTACAAGTTTGGGATCAAAATAATGAGGAAGTGAGCTAACTTGGCACTTCTTAGCAAATTAATACTCTAAAATGGAACTCACTTCGCGATGATCGACTAACCAAGTCAGCTCTGATACCACTCTGTAACATCCCGAATTCCAAATAATACTGAATTTGAAGTTCCACAAGATCTTTACACTTCACTTCGTACAATTTTACAAATAATTTAAAAACTTTATTTACAACCATGATTACATTAACGCAGCGGAATTATAAATTAGAACATGATACATGAATTAAACAACAACTTGAACATTTCTTTAAGCAGCATTAAATCTTTAGTCTTGTCATCACTTCTGCATAGAAACTGTGGGCACATCAGTTGCATACAACTGATGCTAGGATATAATACATCAATCTCTCTTACTTAGGAAGCACACACTCGTCACAAACAAAACTAAGGGAACTATCCTATTGATGTCGTGTGTGAATGTGCACTTAGTCCTTAATGCAGTTATTTACATTAGATGACACTAATGCGCACTTGTTCGGATTCTATGCATCCCATACTACATATGTCCGAAGGCAAGCCCTTAATCGTTCTTCATCTTGTAGGGTTGGATCCCTTGCAATGATTTAAACTACTACGGTAACTACGGCAAGTATCCTAGATGTTCTATGAGTTACGAGCCCATGCCCAGACAGCCTGGAGGAGAATCCCACGTCGTGATATGACGCATCATGCAGAGCCTATGGACAATTCACTTCTGTCATGGAACGATGGCAACACGTAGTCACCAAACACCCCAAAAGCGTCGCCACGGTCCCGATAATTCTGGAGATGTATCCATGCCATGACTTGACGCATCAAGCAGGCAACCTATGAATACTCTCACACCGTAGATCTGAGGCCCTCATACTTATATTTTTCTCTTACATTCATCACATCTCCACTATGTGTCTAATCCTTAGATAATAGAATCATGAATAAAATTAATACTCTAGAATTAGCGTCACCTCTACATCGGTCTTAAATATCAATCATTAATCATGACCCAATCTTGGTCTTTTATCATCACATTTCTCATTCAAAATTTTCATTTATGCCGATGTGAGGACTTAGCTAAACTCTAGTGTCAAACTCATTTCATGTTCATCAAAATGAGAGTTCATATTCATAAATTCCATATTTCAATATGTTTCTTTCACTTCATTTTCCATGCACAATTTGCATAATTAAACAACAAATCTCATATTTAATTTTACTCAATTTTTCCATATCAAGAAATCGCATTTTAGAACTCTTTACAAAACTTCTCTATATTCAAAATATTTGTTGTCTTTAATTACCCAAAAAATCATATCTTAAGAAACTTATTAATCTTTTTCTTCTCAAAATTTGCTTCTAATTCTCATTATAATAAGTCAAAATATTGTAGAAAATTTTCATGAAGTCTAGATATTTTTCTAAGATTTTTAATAAATTTTGCTCAATTATTTATACAAAAAAAAAACTATTTTAAAAATCAAAATGGAAAAAAAAATCAGGTTTTCCAAAAAAGTGGCCAAGGTCGGATTCGAACCCACGCACAAACCCCCCCGCCTGTGAACAGTAACCGCACTTTTTCGCACCCGAGGACCAGTAAGTCCAAGAGCGACTACTGTTATAAGGAGGAGTTAAATTATACTTAAGTTTGGGCTTTCGGTTTGAAGTTAAAATCAAAATTTAGAAAAACAGAGTCTCTTGAGAGACTCGAACCCAAGACCAGTAGCTCCGCTCAGCTATAGTAATAGACCCAAAGCGCACCCTTCGACCAGAAAGGCCTAAGGGACTAACCGATATGAACTTACAACTCAACTCGCTGCTTATTAATAAATTTCCACAATTCTAAATCTCTTTTAATTTTCTTCTCCTATATTTTTGTGTCATAAATTTTTTTCAGATTATCAATCTTAGAAATTTGCAGCATAACAGTAATTTAAAAATCATTATTTTGACATTAAAAGTGAATTCCCTTCCCAACTTATATTCTAAGTCGACATTTTCGACTTTGAAAGGGAACAATAATTTCTTCACCATTTGGCAATACAATTATCACAAAAAGATGTTTTCCTACTTTCTTTTATTTCTACAAAAATTCTAGAACATTTTTCTTTTATCACATTAACGTTGCACTAATTAAAATAACACATATCAATAGTTCAATTAACCAACCAGTCATTCACAAGCACATTTCCTTAATCTAGCATGGTTCATAAAATACACATTCTATGGCAACATGACAATTTCTAATTTAATAATCACAATTCTACCAATTTATCATCTAATTCGTCAAGAATTCTTCTCATTTCTAATTAGTCTCTTTTTAACAATCATAAAGCCAATTTTAACTAGATTTTTCTTAGCATACTCATCAAATCCATTCCTAGCATGGTATCTACATTAGAAGTAGAGAAATTACCCACCTTAATTGAAGAAACAAAGAAAACTCCTAGAGAAACTCCTTGAACACACGATCCTCTCCTAGTTGTGAGTCTCCTCCTCCTTGCTTGTGCACACCAAGAGCCTTCTCCTCCTTGAACTAAGCAAACCCGAGCTCCTTCCTCTTCTAGTGGTATTGGCTGACCTCCAAGGTGAAAGAGAAACAGACAAATGCACAACTCTCAATCTTTTCTCACACACAAATTTCTACAACTGTTTCTTTTCTTCTCACTCCTTACAAATTTCTAATGGTGCAAAGAGATGAATGGCTAAAAGGGACTATTTATACAATACTCAAGGCTAAATGAAGGGTAGAGATGCATTTAGATGAAGGGCTAGGATGTACTAGGGAGTTAGAAGAACTACCCATGATCACACAACCACCTCACCACTTCTCCACTCACCCCATCTCCTCTTGAACAATCCGGCCACCCCTTCATGCACAAATTGCATGTGCATGTGCAATGCACGTGCCTCTCCATGCACACCTAGTTACTAAATGTTCATGTGTTATTAATTTATTTGTTAAAAAAACAAGTCTACCCTACAAGTTGTCTCATTTAAATGAGAATAAACTAATGGGCTTATTTTAGTGGGCTAAAAAATCCATGGGCTCTTAATTTATTTAATTAATTTAATTAGTGTGGACTAGAATTAAACAATTAGGCCTTTAAGAATTAATAATGGATACTAATAGGCTTTTTTTTTTAAAAAAAAAGAAGAAATAAAATACTTGTTCATGACATAAAAATAAATAATTTTAAGGGTAAATGTACATAAATTTCCACGTGCAAAACACGTAAAATCAAACAAAACTTATATTTAATTATAAATGAAAATTCAGGGTGTTACACAATGTACCCAAACAACATCAAGGTGAGGAGGGAAGGAGATTGAGGACGTGATCAATGGCGACTAGCGAGGAGAGACTGAAATATAGAGTGTTCTAAGAAATCTGATTTAGGGAAGCATTCTGATTTGGGGAGTTTTACATAAGAGAATTGGTGAGGATTGAAGAGGCTTTTGGGCTTTGGATATTGAAGTTATTGGATATTAAGTATAGGGTATTGGATATTATGTTATCAACTTATATACTAATATTAGTAATTTATTATTAATATAAATACAAACATGTAAACGAATTGGAATAAAATTATTTACCCTGACAAACTTTTTAAACAGGTACAAATTTGTACCTTTACCCTACCCGTTTAAAAAATAGGTATGAAAACCCTACCCTTAACCTTAACCATAGGGTAAACAGGCACGGGTAAACGGGTTTACCCTTTATATTTCTTTTGGATGAAAGATGGTAACAAACATCATAATTTAAATATATAGGAGAACCAGACTACATATGCGCCAGAAGCGCACTGCAGAGTAATTAAAATACAGTAGAAAGTAAGAAAGAAACACACAAAATAAAGCATGCATCTTGAAAATATAAAAATATAAAAATACATCATTAAAGAGCGATGGATATCAATAAAAAATAGAGACGCGCCTTTCCAATCGCCAACGCAAAACGCAGCCACGGGATCCTGCACTCCGCGCACACAAAAGCGGCCATAAACTACCTTAAAAAGCGCACTGAAAACATCCACTAGCCCCAGCCTCAACATAATACAAGAAGTAATTTAATCATCCAAACCAAAGAGCTAACTCACATCAAAGAAGCCAAATCAGATCAAGAGAAAAGGATCACAATAATAACACAAGTAACATCATCTAGATGCAACCAAACCATGATATAAGTTGATCCAGCAGTAAGATAATATTACACCAAAAAACATTCAGTATCAAAATGACAAAGGAGAAATACAATAAGTGAATCAAAAGCATGAGTATAACCAATCAGATTGCCCAAATGCTGATCAATAGCAGGCTGTAAGTCCATTTCCTCTCAAATTCGTGTTCCTCATAGCCTAAATGATCACAACTCTTGAGAACAGAGTGTTCCTCACCTGCTCGTGATACATAGTCCTCTCGAATCCTCAATGTCACTTTGTAACACCTCCACTTTCGCATGGACCCTCCTTTTCATTTTTGCCACCACCGCACCTACCCACAAATTAACAAATTTCATTATTTCCCAAATAATATACTGAGAGTTGCGAATAACATGATTGAAACATAGATTATTTCTACAAAGCCATAAGACCCATATTTAGGCGGACATAGTGATATCCCAAACCTTAATGTAATTAGGTTGAATATGTAACGTCCTCCAAATCCCCCATAGTTCCTCGACGTGGTTAGGGAGTGAGGCGCAATCAAACTTAAAACTCTGACTGAGCACCGCCCACATCTCCACAACAATATGGCACTTAAGGAATATATGATTTGTGTCTTCGAATAAGGTTCCACACCTATCACAAAAGCTACTGATATTTAAGTTTCTCTTTTGGAGGTTAGTCTTTGAAGTATCACCTTATTTGCTACAAGTCATAAGAAAATTTTTATTTTATTAAGGATGAAACCTTTCCAGATGATCATTGTTTCCGCCGATGTTGTTCCACCATCATTTAAGAAACCATACATAGATTTGACTGAGAACTCCCTGTTATTGCTCCTTGTCCAAACTCTAGTGTCCCTCACATTGTTGATCCTCTCCTATTGGAACCCTTCATATATGCATTGAAATATCTCATGAATAAGGTCAGCATGTGATCCACTAAGGTCCCTCTTAAATTTAATTCTCCATCCTCGTTCGTATTTCTCGTAGTCCTTGATTAGAAGATTTTGTTCTCTACCTCCTCAAACAACACTGGAAACCTATTAGAAAAGCTTAAATCGAGGCACCATCTATCCAACCAGAACTTGCACTCATCGCCCTTACCCACGATACACCTAGTACCTATATGGAAAACATCTCCTAGTTTTGATATAGATTTCCAAAATGATGATACTTTGTTTCCCCTCCTAATTCCACCAAATTTAAATATTCTTCTTATATGGTATGTTTTAATGAAAGGTTTTCACACTGTTTTCATCCTGATGTATTTTCTACCACCATTTTGCTAATAGTGCATTGTTCATCTCTTTTAGGTTAATTACTCCAAGCCCTCCAAATTCTTTTCTTTTGCACACTCTGCCCCATTTCATGAGGTGATAACCTCCATTCTCCTCGCCATTATTACACCACATGAATTTTTTCCTAATGCGATCAATCCTCGAGATGACCCACTTGGGCAGTTCAAATATGGTCATCCAGAATATAGGTAAGTTTCCTAGAACTGAGTTCATTAATATAACCCTACCACCTAGCGACAAATATTGACCTTTCAACCCCTGCAACCTTTGCTTAAATCTCTCAATTAGGATATTCCAATCATCTTTCTTAAGTTCCCCAACCCCCTCAGAGGTAGCCCCAGGTATATGATCGGGGAATACCATCTCTTCACACTCCATAATTATTTTTATGGAGTTAAAACTGTAGCGCCCCGAGTCCCCAATACCGGGAACTTGAGACACAAGCCAAAATCTTACTTCAAATGAGTCAAAACACATAAAATAAAGGAAATTAAAAACTTTTTATTTCCACAAATGTTATTATAATATACAAGAATTGTTCAACATAAGAATTACATCATAAATTACATTGATAATTTCACATTGTACATTAATCAGTAATCTTTACTTGACAGCTCCACCAAATTGGACAATAACACTTAACTTGGATGCACCCCGTGGCTCGAGTAATCCGCTCCACTGTTCTGGTGGTCCTGCAACTAATCAGACTATGGACATGTTAGTTAAGTGTAACTAACGCAATGCTGATGAAACCAGCTAATCCAAAACCTCAACAATTAGTATTAATGCAAAGGAAAATGTGAAGTCAAACCAAATGACAGTGTATGCCATAACCTGGAATCTAATGCACACTCAAATGTACATGATGCTCCTACTCTAATGCACACTTGATTGGAAACATATGCATTCCATACTACATATTTTCCAGCCAAGCTTGAGCGTTATCCAGATGATAGGGTTCGGTCCCTCGCCATGCAGCCTACTCTTGCACTCTTTCCTATTCCTGATATTTATCTAGTGACTAGTAGAGTCTGCAGTTATGTGGTCCATTGCCGTTATTGCAATCGGTCTGGTGGTTTCACCACTCCGAACGACAATTATCACTCTGTTCGCTCAGATCCGTGAAGAAATCTTTCCACCCCGCCAGGATCCATAGTTTCTCTCCACTCCTGTGATTATTGGCTTTGCCGCAGCTGTACCCGAACCCGTGGATAGAGCCACTCCTACCCCCACCAAAAGTTATTATGATGATAAGGCAAATCCGCAGGGTCTATCCCTACTCCGCCTGGAGACTTAGTGTTGAACACTTGCTTCTCATTGTGTTGCTAGCATAGAACATTCTCATTTGATAACTTAGAACATAGATGGTCACTTAGGGGTCTATTCCCCTAGTTTCCGACAGGAGATAGCACACGCCTCCCATTCTTTCCACTAGATTCTAGAAATTAACAGTCGAGACAACGCACCCGTGTCCCCTTGACAGGAGAGACGATGCCACACGGGTCCCCTTGACAAGAGAGTACAACACCCATTAGTGTCTGTCCTTAACACACAATAATGACTCGATCTAAGTCTAGGACAATCATGCCCAAGGATACTATTGTTAACCCATAACTGGGGCCAAACTAATGAATAAGGTTAAATTTTACCATTTCTAAATTTAATGTTCCGTTCTGGTTTACCCCAATTCTAGTTAAAGCTCTAATCCTTCTTTATTTAGATTATTAGACAGAACTATATCTATTTTATTATCCAACTGCCTTATTAGCTAGGCGATCTACCAACTAGTTTCACAAACTTAACTTAGTAAACAAACACTTAATTTGTTTAGTTAATCTAGCTTATTAACTGTTGAACTTAATCCATCTCATAATGGGGCCCAACTCGGCCCAACTAACTGGTGAACCGAACACCATCGATCGCCACCACCATTTTCTACGCTTGGAGTTGACTATGACTTCGGCCGACCCAAAATGTGTTAGGTTTTGAAGGAAATCACAGATTAAATACACAACGAAAAAAATACAAAAAAATATCAAAACCTAGTCATGGATCCATGTGAAAACCTTACATTGTGTTTAGGAGTTATACCTTAAAGATGGATCTGCTGTCTCCACAGTATACCGATCACAACACTGCAATATTGCGGTGCCTCTACGGTATCCACACGAACTAATCGAAAAAGGGCTCTTCCTTAGTCCGCGGTGCTAGCTGCGGCAAGGGGATGTCCCTCCTCATGATCTCTCTCTCTCACTTTCTGTGACGGCTAGAGTTCTTTCACGTGTGTCTTTTCTACAAATACATATCATATATATAGGTGTAGAAAACCAACCCTAAGAGAGTAATTAAGTTGTTGGGCTCACAATCTGACCTGGATCAGATTCGTGTGTGGGCCTTTGAACTTTAGTCGGCTCATTTAATCTAGTTAAATGTCCAACCAATGTCAAGAGTCCAAGTCTTACTTGGATCCCTAATTAAATTCATCTCAGAAATTTAAATCCTAATTTCGATATATTCTAAGTATGTGACCCTGTAGGTTCCCATTACGTTGACAGTAATACTAAAATCATATTCGAGTATTACAAACAGTGAGCAGTATCTAGCAATACATTACCGCTGCTCAAGTAACAGGAATGTTAGTGATTTGACATAACCAATCCGTAACCAATGTTACCATGTAGTTTAGTCCATTTGTCTAGATATCTTAATTGACCATAAGGCATGGAGCGTGTCACCCTTGTATAGTTCAATCTTTGGTTTCTTGATGTTCGAGTAGACTTACTAAAACAAGTGAGATCAATATTTCATATTGACTCATTTGAGCACGACCATGCATTTTGCAGTCTCAGTCAATCAAGGGGCCCGTAGATCGCTCCTGTTATGAAAGAGGACAAATTCTATCTAAGTCACTTACATTCCCCCGCATGATTTGTAGTATATCCAATAGTCGACTTCATAATTACCTTATTACAAGCAATGTTTGACGGCAATAAAACATTTAACTTCTCATGTAGGGAACGGTTAGGTTTCGAGGGTAATCTCAGATTAAATACACATCGGAAAATTACAAAAAAAAATATTGAAACCTAGCCATAGATCCATGCGAAAACTATAAACCATATTTAGAAGTTATACCTTGAAGATGGATCTGTTGTCTCCACAGTATGCCGATCACAACACTACAATGTTGTTTTGCCTCTACGGTATCCACACGAATGGATCAAATCAAGCTTTCCTTCATGCCGCAGTGCTAGCTACGGGAAGAGGATGTTCCTCACGATCTCTCTCTCACACAATTTTTGTGACAGCTAGGGTTTTCTTATATGTAACTTTTCCACAGATATGTATCATATATATATGTGCAGAAAACCAACCCTAAGAATAAGGTTGCTGGGCTCACAATCTGACTTAGGTCACATTCGTGTGTGGGCCTTTGAACTTTAGTCAGTCCATTTAATCTAATTAAATGTCCAACCAATGTCAGGAGTCCAAGTCTTACTTGGATCCCCAATTAAATTCATCTTATGAATTTATATCCCAATTTCGATCTATTCTAAGTGTGTGACCCTATAGATTTCCATGACGTTGACAGTAATACTAAAATCATATTTTAGTATTACAAATAGTGAGCCGTATCTACAAATACATTACTGCTACTCAAGTAATGGAATGTCAGTGATTTGACATAACCTATCTGTGACCAATGTTACCATGTAGTCTAGTCCCTTTGTCCATATATCTTAATTGACCACAAGGTATAGAGTGTGTCCCCCTTGATAATTCAATTTTTGGTTTCTTGATGTCCGAGTAGACATACTAAAACAAATGAGCTCAATATCTCATATTGACTCATTTGAGAACGACCATATATTTTGTATTCTCACTCAATCAAGGGGCCCATAGATATCACTCATGTTATGTAAGAGGGACAAATCGTATCTAAGTCACTCACATCCCTTCACATGATTTGTAGTAAATCTAATAGTCGACTTTATAATCACCTTATTACAGGCAACGTTTGACGACATTAAAACATACAACTTCTCATGTAGGGAACCGTAGTAATTTCAAGTCAAAGGGCTACATACACCATGGTCACTGTGAGAATCGCTTATGACACTCACGTAACGATCCATGCAGCGATCTCATGGTGGGTCAGTTTAGTACATTATTACTCTAATATGTATACATGTGAAGACTTGATATATTATATCCATGATCCGTATGATATGGTCTTCAGTCTACGCACATACTAGTCTCTATGTATTATTGTTGTCCTAATTTAGAATAATACTTGACTAGGGACATTTAAGAACAGTGTTCTGATTACAACCAATGCGATCTTACGATCAAGTTATGCACTTGATATCCCATGGTATTGAACCTACTATTCTAAGGACTTTATTATGTTCATTTAATCACAATAAACAATACAATAAATAAAATGCCTCATATATGAAATAAATATTATGATACAATGTAAAATAGTAATATCAATACACAACTGGCCTCTAAGGGCATACACCAATAGGAACCATAGTGACTTCAAGTCAAAGGACTACGTACACCATTGTCACTGTGAGAACCGCTTTTGATACTCACGTGATGATCCATGTAACGTTCTCATAGTGGGTCAGTCCAGTACATTATTACTCTAATATGTACCCATGTGAAGACTTGATATCTCATATCCATGACCCGTGAGAATGGTCATCAGTCTACGCACACACTAGTCTATATGTATTATTGTTGTTCTAATTCACAATACACTACAAACCGCTAGGCCTTTAGCGACGTTTTTTTAAGGCTATCCCTGCATTTTTAAATTCCACTATAGCACGTAGCAGTGCTTTCGAAAACGTCGCAAGGAGTGCCGTTGTAGCGAGCGTCGGGACAGATATAGGGTCTATGTAATACCCCACAAAATAGCATATAGCTATTTTTGCATAGTGATCCGTGCACAGTGGAGTATTGCACACGATTACGTATTTTTCCAATAACTATCAGTTTTTAATTGAGAAATTTTATATATATGAGCTACTCTGAACCCAATAAGATAAACTCGGGATATCTTCTCAATTTAGCTGTGGATCTGTTCCGATTGTTTTGCCAAGATAATTTTTGAGAGAAAATAATAATTTCTATAAAATATATATTTTTATAAACTAAGTTAGTGGTTGAATTAATTATGGATTGTATTTGTGCAAAGAGTTACTATTTTGACCTAGGGTTACTTGACCTAACCTATAGTTAGGAACCCTAGCATCATGATGATCATGGCTTGGATCTTGGTGAAGATCCAATGGTGGAAACATTTAACCATGTGTTGACTTTTGAAGGAATGAGAAATTTCCAAGAATCTATGTTGTTGTGTTGTCATCATCTCATCCCTCCATCTTCACTCAACTCCACTCCACCCCATCCCCACACTCCATTATTGGTCGGCCCATTCCCCAAAAACCCTAACTCTCCATCTCCTATAAAACACCCCACTCCATTCTCTTCTCATCTTTTCTTCTTCTTATTTTATTTTGCTTCAAATAAAAAAGGTGAAGAAAGGTGAAGTCTTTTGGAAGGAAGTTGTAATAGAGAAGAGTAGTAGGAGATTTGAGGAAGCCAAGTTCTTCAAGAGCAAGGAGCAAGGAAAGGGAAGCAAGCAAAGGTATAAGGAGTATTCTTGCAATTTAAAGAAGTGGGTGATTGTCTAAAACTCTAAATATTAGTTTATTTTTTTGATGTGTATGTGATTTTTAGCATGTGGTAGTAGTCAAGAAAAGTCTGATTTTTCATGTACAAAATTAACATGCCAAGAAAAAGATAGTTGTATGGTAAGAACAACTCTTTCCATGAGCTTTTGATTAAAGAAGCATGCTTGTGAGGTGTAGTTTGGGAATTCCTAGCTCATAAATGGTTAGGAATTTTGGACTCAAATTTTGGAGATTTGTTATTCCATGTATCTAGAGCTCCCATGAATTTCTTCATAATATTTGGAGGCCATTTGATATCCCAAACACTTGCCCTATTTCGGACAGAAAGCAGTCAAAAGCTGCTGACTGTGTGAGACTTGTTATGACTTTTCAAAATCATAACTCAATATTGGTTAGGTATCTTGATCTGAAATTTTTTTTGGATACTCTTGTATGTGTCTAAAACCATATTCTTAAATTTCATAATTTTCTGAGGTCATTTGATGCCTCAAAGAATTTTTAGATTGCAACTGGTCTAAGGACAGAAGCTGAATTCTGTCTGTTAGAAGACTGAAGTTCCAATAGTCATAACTACTTGTGTGTGTATGATATTGCTATGGAATTTTTGCAGTAGCTTTTGGTATGAGTATATTTGATTATTCTCAAATTTTAGAATTTTTATATGACATTTGATGAGGTTTCAAAATATATATAGTGTGAAGTGATAAAGACCCTGTTAAAGAGTAGCTGAAACTTTATGCTATATTTGAGGAGTCACAACTCTTTCTTTAGGATGAATCTAGGTGCAAATTTTGGACACAATGGAATGTTATATGTTTGGTTTAAGAATCTCAAATTTCATGAGCTTTGGACTTAGGGTTGATTTTTTGTTGAATTTTAAAGTAAATCAGGTTCAGCTTAGTTCAGATCAACTAGTCTGTGAAGATGGGTAATTCTGGAATTATGGGTTAAGAATTTAGAAGATTGATCAACAAGAGATTTGTAGTGGGGAGTCATAGCTTTCCAAAACGTCTGGAATTATGTAATTCCAGTTTGTAGGTTGAAAGTTATGATTTTCCGAAGACTTAGACAGATCCAATCTTAGTTGAGACAGTGTTGGCTAAATAAACAAATTCTTCTCTCTTTTTGCACCTGATGGAATTTTGTATTTTTAAGGACTTTACTGATGGAATCTGAGAATGTGTTCTACTAGGAAGTTTTAGTAGACACTCCCACATTTTCATAGAATCCGGAATCGAGTGATTCCGATGAGTGAGAAAACTTCTATGCTATTGGAGAAGTGTAGCAAGTGCATGAAGGAATGAATAGCTGAGAGTATATGAGGTTTTTATTGTATCAAGACGATTGAATTTGAGGGAATGATTAACTAGAAAGTTATAGCCTAGGGTCTTAGCTTTCCAGATTTGGTGGTATCAAGCAATTTTGAATTATATCTAGGAAGATATGGGTGTTGCAAGTTCGGCAAACTGTTGCCTTGACCGACTTCACGCATTGCTAACGCAAGGGACTTGAGTTCTGCAGGGAACTCGAGGATATTGTCTACTAGGAGATTGCAGTAGAGTCTCCTACCCTTCTATAAAACCAAATTTTGTTGGATTTCGATGAGTGCAACTTTGAGTCACCACAACGACTTGTGATTGGAAGATTGATAAGAAATTTCTCTGAATAACGCAGTATGGTGACCTTGAGCTATTGAATTTAAGATGTTTTAAACACTTCATGGAACTTACACAAGTTTCTTGTGCTTACATGGTGGACATGAGTGAGTTAGGAGATAGCTATGGTCGATTTATGATTGGTGTCTCGATGCCTGAGTCTGTCAATGGTTAGAAATTGGTGGTTATGTGTGTGCTTACCTTCATTCAAATTATATTGCATCATTTGGGCACCGTTGGACTACTCGCTGAGGGTCATGGGACGGGGTTATTGGTCGATGACCTGTGAAGGTATTGGAAATCGGTGGATGTGATTCCCGTGATAAATTGTTATTTTGACAGACCAGTCAGGCTCGACATTGTTTGATCGACACCATGTATGATTTGAGTAATAACATGTTTTTCAGTACTGCATTGATTAGGATTTCTTTATTGTTTGCTTGAAAACCGATTTGGTGTTAGGGGTGATTCCTTATAATCCGACTCGTTCTAAGAATAGCACTAGGCGGTGTTAACCAAGGTTGTCTCTTCCTGTCATTAGAGATATATGCTGCTGTGCGTATCACGCACTGTTGATTCCTGAAGTGTCGTGGTAAGAACGGGAGCTTCCTGTCGGATAGGGGTTTTTAGTTCTTCAAGGCCGTCATGTTCTTATGTTGTGTGGATACAAATGGACCATGGGGCTACTGTCCTATGGATCTTCGGTACCAAAGATATGCAGTTGTATATTTGTAAGTTCGTCAAAGGCATTTGGTCTGATTTGATTTAGGGTACTAGTGGCAACAAGACACCACTGTATTGGTATTTAGCAGTAGGATTACCAGCCATGATTGTATTTATCAGGAACAGGTTGAGTACAATAGTCGAATGTTTGCTTGGCGAGGGTTTAAATCCCTGAAGCTGGAGAAATGGCTTGATCTGGAGCACATGTAGTATGGGATGCATGTGTATCCAGAGTCTTGCTAACATTAGAATAAGTGCATCCGTTTCTGTACTCTATATTATGCATTAGACTTTAGGTCATTGCATACACGAACAATAGGAAGACAGGATGCACGTTTTTTTTCCATTTAGGATGATTCGTGAGTGTGCCAGTTGAAGATCACTATTTCTTATCAGTATTGCGTCAGTAGAATTACTGACGTGCCCACTCATTTTAGGTACTGGATACCGGGTCGCGAGTGCAGGAGAGCCAAGACTAGTAGGGTATCCAAGTGGAGTGGTAGTGAACATGCCTACCATTCGAGCGAGTGCAGAATTATCAGAGTCGCGCAGCGGAAGGCTCTAGCCGAGGGCCAAGCCCAGGGAAGCAGATCGACCATCTAGCGGAAGCTCGGCAGTAACCAGTCAATTACTAATCTGGATGACATCTGTTAGCTTCACGGGAAAAGTCTGGATATTTTTGTAAACAGTTGTAATGGTTTATGTAATTTGTATTCCTTGTTCAAGAACAAGATAGTATTGTAACCAATGATGTAATAATTCTGATGGCAATAAAAGTTTTTAAATTTCCGTGTTATTTACTGTGTTGAAATGTCTTTGAAGGAAAAGATTCTGGTCGTGTGACGGATGTTTAGTAATGATGATCCGGGGCGTTACAGTCTATCCCGGTGTTTTGGATAAATGTTGCTATAGATCTTTCTATCCCATCGTTTTATGTAAAAACACCGGTATAGAGCGCTTATCTAAAAAAAGAAAAAAAATATTTATCCCGATGTTTTTGACCAAAATGCCGGGTTAGAAAAAAAATTTTAAAAAAAAAACTACCCTATCCCGACGTTTTTTTCCCAAAAACGCCGGAATAGGGTTATTTTTTAAAAAAAAAAAAATTTTAAATGATTTCTTTTAAAAATATAAATTTTTTAAAATTTTTTTTAACAAATACAATTATAATACAAAACATTAAAGAAATGATGTAGCGAGGAAAAACAAATATTTGTAAATGATGTATGTCAGAACAAGTCTTCTAATTTGGAGTAAAATGAAGGAACAAATTTGAAGGCATTACAATTAAAAGAGAAAAAATAGTCATCAGTATCTGCAACTTGATCCTTGTAAGAAACAAGTAGATCAAGAGTGGCATTAAAAACACGCGAAAAAGCTTCCTCTGGCAATTGCTCCTCAGGAAGGGAAATCAAACCCAAGCAGCAAACCTTCTTATCATCTTCTCTACAGTTACCGTAGAACATTGAAGCCATATTAATAGTGAAAAAAGAAAAGGAAGAAAATGTAATCAGACATGACCCGTGGCAAATTCTACCTTCTAAAATGTGCAAGTGCACCACTCTTCTTGACTTGTTGTAACATCTGAAGCCAAAAACTAAAAACTTCTGTTGCAACACCAAGCTTGTGTTGTGAAGGAGTCCAAGAGTGGTGATCCAAGGGAACCTACTAGACGGAACACAAATCAACACATGAGCAAAAATAATACGTGATCTATCCTTACATATAGTAATTTAAAATATATACCAAAACTTTCTGTACCAACATTTACTAGAAATTATATCAAGCTTCTCACAAGTCATGCAGAAATCTCTATCCATATTACATTTTAGAGGGAATGTTTCTATACGTTCGTATGATATAAATGAATCAACTATGCAGAAGCCAGCCATGATCAATATTACAAATGTCACACCAAAAGAAACTTGACTAAGCACATAACTAATTGTGTTTCTCATCATCAAGACTAGAAATTATGTGAACTAAAATGCTTGTAAACCTTAAATCTGACAGCAGATTTGAACAATAAAATTGCGGTTTGTCAATGCATATGACTTCAGTATGCAGCGAATTAAGAAATTAAACACAAAAACTTGATATGAATAGTGAATGTAATTAACTACCCAGTGGAAATGGACATCTGTAATGCAAGATGAAGATCCTATCAGTTCATCAAAAGACAAAAAGGAGAAACTTATTTACATCTCAATGCAATAACATGTCTCGCATTGACACTCGCATTCACTACCTTACTCTATGATCCACAAAAGGAATTTATTCTACTTTCAGTTGTCCGTGTTTAGCCCCACTAGGAGGTTAAGGAAACAAATTTCCATTGACGACCAAAAGCAAGCTCCGAAAACTTGGACAGAATAAAATAAATTTAAGTAGAACTGAAGTGACTAATATAAAACTTAATTAGAAAAGAAGAAAGATAAAAATTCAAGGTGTATGGCCTTACTCTCAAAGAAGTCAATTGCCCAATCTGCAAGTGCTTCCATCATCAAAGGCCATAGGCTCCACATCTCCAAACAAATTGTCGGTGCATAAAAATGTCATATAGGAGGCAATTTCCAAAACCTCCTCAAAGACATTTGCATAATATCAATGAAAAATATATTAGAAACAAATGGTCCATAATTGCATATAAAAGAGTTTAGTATATCACGCACTCGTGGACGCATAACCACACAAGTAGTCAGAATATTCTATTTAGACAAGTATAACAAACAGTGTTGACAATACCAAGTTTTAGTAACTAAGAAACGACATGGTAGAGACACTTAGCCAACAACAAAATGAATGTATGACGAAATTTAAATATGTAATGCCAGCAGAATTAAAAATTATAAGCCAAAAAATTCATTACTTAGAACAATGCAGGATGTAGAATTATAGTTTAATGGCACTTCCTCCGTACAGATAAGAAACGAAGCCCAATGATACTAACTTATCGATCGTTCATAGCGTGCATTTACTTGAGGCCAAATGTAGGGTCTGAAATCTTATAAGAAGAAATACCTTGAGCATCTGTTGTCAACATCTTCCTCATAATTTTGAATTTTTTCCCAAACTGTCCCACTTTTTGAAAGTTTTTCCCAAACTGCCCTACTTTTTATTAAATTTCTCAAACCGCCCTACTTGCTTTCTGAAAAAGCGAGTTTGGCTAAATCCTCCTCGCTTTTTCAGAAAGCGAGTCTTAGTTGTAGGTTTTGCACCTACCTAGACTCGCTTTCTCAAAAAGCGAGGGGATTTATCCCAAACTCGCTTTTTGAAAAAGCGAGTGTCTGCACTCGCTTGCACTCGCTTTCTCAAAAAGCGAGGGGAATTTATCCCAAAATCGCTTTTTGAAAAAGCGAGTGTCGATTGGGATTTAACCTCCTAACTCGAAATCAGATCTCATTTTTCTTAAATTCTCTATCTTCCTCCTCCTCTTGTAACCCCGAAACCCTAACCCATCTCTCATCTCATTTTCGTCAAATAACCACAAAAATTTGTCGATTAACCCATAAAATTGCTTTGAAAACCCTAAATCCATCTTCCGAAAGATCCAAAATTTGGAATTTTGATATACTTGAAGAGGAAAGCAACTTCAACTCTTCTACCCAAATATCTATGGCTATATCCTTTCAAATAAGCTTGTGAAGGTATGATGCTTAGTGGCCTATTATTTTGTTCATTTTCATAGGTTTTATTTTTGGGTAGATAATAACTCGTATATTCGTATAAATATACGTA
Organism: Hemerocallis citrina; assembly: GCA_017893485.1. NCBI lineage: Eukaryota > Viridiplantae > Streptophyta > Magnoliopsida > Asparagales > Asphodelaceae > Hemerocallis > Hemerocallis citrina. The sequence continues at coordinate 124,735,151 of CM030363.1, read as the reverse complement.
GGTATGGATTACGAAATTCCTATTTGGATTATACTTTGGTGGTGAAATAATTCGTGATCCAAAGATTGGTTGTTGTTATAGTGCGATGGATCTTGAAATAGTTTGGGTATCTCGTACCATTACATTGGCAGAATTAGTTGAGAAAATTTATAAAGTTACTAATTGGGATAGGAATCAATGGAATGTAAAAATTTTAGCTCGATACGCAGCAGGAAGAGAAGATGGTCAGTATTTTATGACAGTGCCCGTATCTACCGATAATGCAATGAAGTCAATGATTGTTAGGACACTTGATCCCAATTGTACTTAGTCTGCATTAGAGTTATATATTCAACAAATTCAAATTTTGAATGCTCAACCACATGATATTCCTAGTTTAAGCTTCGTACGGGTAGTACCGACACAGCAGATGAGGTCTAACCCCGTTCAAACTTCACAACCAATCCCACTGTCCTTACAAGAAAACACCTTCACAAATACAACAAACCCGGATTCTACAGATGTTGAGTTGCCATGCCAACCTTGTCCGGTTCATGACTATGTTCCAAATGACACTTTATTTGAATTGTTTCAAAATGCTACCATTAACAATGACTTATTAGATGATGATGAAGAAGAGGAAGAAACAGACGATGAAGTTGATGAGAGTGTAGAAAATGATGATGGGGACGAAGATGATGATGTAGCAAATGTAAATTCTACGAACAGCAGTTCTAATGAAGTAAGAGCTACTGATAGCTATGTCAATGTTAATGCTCATGTTACCGAGGAGATGACACAAGGTGCTAGAGTACATCAAGTTTCACAAGAGTTATCTGGTTCATCCAATGTAGACGAATTGTACATTGGACAGGAGTTTGTAAGTAAAGAGTCGATTCAGCAGGCTGTGAAGCTGTATTCTATCATGAAATATCGTGAATTCGTCACATTGAAATCTTCACCATCACTGTACACTGTTAAATGTAAAATGGCACCTAGAAAATGTACAATTGAGGAGATGGTGCAAAGTCCGCCAGTAGTAAGTGATGGTGGATGCCCTTGGAGATTACGAGCAATTGTTCCAAAAGGCGGGACAAATTTCGTGGTGAAGAAGATAGTTGGGCCTCATACTTGTACGAATTCCACGTTGAATCAGGACCACTTTAAAGTTGATTCTAACCTTGTTTGCAATTTGATTGTGAGTGTGGTGAAGTCTGAGATAGGTTTAATACCACGGGCCATTATTGAGATAGTGAAAGTACAATATAATTATCAGATTTCATATAAGAAAACTTGGATTGCAAAACAAAAGGCAATTGAGAGGTTGTTCGGTACCTTCGAAGAAGCATACACGAAGTTGCCTTTTCTACTATCAGCAATTCAAGCAGCAAATCCAGGAACCATTGTCCACTGAGATAAATATCAGTTTAGTCCTAGCAAGAAAACATTCAAGGAAGTATTTTGGGCATTTGGTCCTTTGATTGAAGGTTTCAAGTCTTGCAGACCTGTTATTAGTGTTGACGGAACTCACTTGTACGGTAAGTACAAGGGTTGTTTGTTAATTATTGTTTTCCCCAGATGCGAATGATTGCTTATTTCCATTTGCATTTGCATTAGTTGATGGAGAGAGTATAAATACGTGGACATGGTTCATGAGTTGCATTCGGTATTTTAGGAATCAATGAGACATCAAAGGGACTCGTCCCAGATCTGCAATCAATGGGAGGTACATCAAGGGGACAGAATGTCCGGTCGAATTTGGGAACATCATGCCTCCAAACAGTGTAAGAATGTAGGCCCTGCAGTAGCACTGAACCTCCTCATCAGTGGAATCATCATTCAATCGGTCCTTAAATGTGTCCTTCAACCACTTCAACCGAATAAATTTTCCATTAACTGCTCCGGCTTCCACTTCGACACTGAGGTACTGTTCCACTAAATATATCGGATCGAAGTTCATTGAGCCGGTCACTGCCTGCCCATCAACTGGAAGGCCGGTGAGTACAGAGACATCCTGCAGTGTCACTGTCATCTCCCCAACTGACAGGTGAAAGGTGTGTGTTTCAGGCCGCCATCTCTCAAGCAGTGCTGTAAGAAGAGGTCGATCACACTTGATGGAGCTCACCAGTGCAATACCATATAATCCACAGTCCCTTAGGATCTCGTGAATCCGCAGGTGCATAGGTAGTAGATGACCCCCCTAAATGTACATTCCCTCGATTCACCTTCTCACACATCCTTCGAATGGTGCTGCGACTGGAGAGCAAGGAGTGTAGGGTCGAGAGGACCTAGACCTCCGACAGGAATATAAGATGATGAAAGGGCTGAAGAAGAAGTACCCGCCAAATTTGGATTACTTGAGACCTATACAACAACATTTACATCAAAAGACCAATATAACATTTTATTTTATGATAATGAAACAAATCGAATATAAATAATTATAAGCTTACATTAGTACGCTCGGCACCACCACGACGACCACCATGTCCACTGAGAGGAGGTGGGCCAAAAGCAGTACGTGGTCCATCGCCGCGAGAAGGTCTACTACTAGATCCTTCCTCCACATTCCCCATCGTTCGTGCCATTTTTTATAAAATAAAGTATCCTACAACTAATAACAATCTGTTACCGCTGGATCTGGTGTGGGGGTAAACAGATGATATTTGTGAGTTCGTGGAAAAACCTGAATAGCGGATCCAAGCCTGCTGATTCTTGCCGCTAACTTGCAAGGAAGTGCGATACACCAGGGTTGATTCCAGCGACGCACCCTCCGACGCTCTTGTCAGTAACCAGTGGTGATTAAGAAAGAGCTCAAGTTGGAAAAAGAGTGATTACCTGGCACAGTGGTAGGTAGGAGGTATTTATAGTCGCCATGGGAGTCTAATCAGGGACCTAATTTCCTGTGAAACCGTTAGGAGTAAAATCCTCATAATTAGTTTAGGAAACTGATCCCTGATTCCCGGTGAGAGGATAACTGCAAATCAGGCCCGTTGATTTAGTCAAATCAGTGACCTTGATCTCCTCTTGCTGGTTTGGGTTTGTCTTGGGTCGGAACCCGTACCCAGCTGGAGTGGATCCGTTTTGCGGGTTATTGGATCTGTGAAGGGGAGATCCAGTGCCCGCTTGGGGTCCATCTATATGCGAAAATACAGTTTTACCCCTGAGCTTCAAGATTCGTTCCCAATCTGGACGGTTCCGATTTAACCCCATTTTTAGCCATATCACGAGCCCCCCACTCCTAAAGACTGAGTGTGATCAGCCTTTGAGGAGTAGATTAACTGTTTCAGTGGCTAGTGGAGTTGTATCGGAGTCCGAATGGAGGGTTTTGAATCTCGAGGGGGTAGTGAGGTGATTTTTGAAACTGTAAGCTGTTCCGAAGCCTTGTTGAATATTCGACGGTTTTTATATATTTTTTCGAATTATTTATTTAATTTTGCGATGTGTTAACCAGTCGTTTGGGGGCCTTAACAGTACATTCTAGGCAATAATTGCTCGTTCAGGGACACAAAAATATTCTCCTGAATTTATAATTATTTCTAGAATTTTTAGTTAATTTTCCCGAATTTTTAGCAATTTTTTCGCAATTTTTAAATAAATAAAACGGTTAAATAAATAAAAACTAATTTTTAATACCTATTTATGGCGTGGCGCAATCTGGGCCCTTGATCAGCGCCGAGCGCGATTTTCTGGGCGATCAGACGATCCGCGCTCCTCGGCAGATAGTTTCTTTATATACGAGGGTCGGTTCATCGTCTCTTCGGTTCGGCTGCTCGGCTCGGTTGCTCAGAATCAGCCGAAGTACGTGGCGTGATCCTGAGCGTCCATCTCAGCGCGGATCCCCAAAAAACACTATCTTGTCGTTTAGTGGACGTGGCGAGATCTGAGCCGTCCATCATGACGAGCGTGTTTTTTGACAAGATCCAACGGCTGGGGATGGTCGGCGGGTTTTTTTCCCCATTTTCGAGGGTCGGTTCCTCGTCCCCTCGACTCGGCAGGTCGGCACGCGTAGCTCGGGATCAGCCGAAGTTCGTGGCGTGATCCTGAGCATCCATCTCAGTGCGGATCCCCCAAAAACACTATCTTGTCATTTAGTGGACGCGGCGAGATCTGGGCCGTCCATCATGACGAGCGCACTTTTTGACAGGATCCAACGGCTGAGGATGGTCGGCAGATATTTTCTCCACATTCGAGGGTCGGTCCCTCGTTCCCTCGGTTCGGCAGGTCGGCACACGTAGCTCGGGATCAGCCGAAGTACGTGGCATGATCCTGAGCGTCCATCTCAGCGCGGATCCCCAAAAAACACTATCTTGTCGTTTAGTGGACGCGGCGATATCTGAGCCGTCCATCATGACGAGCGTGCTTTTTGACAGGATCCAACGGCTGAGGATGGTCGGCAGATATTTTCTCCATATTCGAGGGTCGGTTCCTCGTCCCCTCGGTTCGGAGGTTCGATGTCGTCAGCCGAGGTGCTAAGTTGGATGTTTTGGAGAGTCTTGGTTTTGAAGGGTTGCCACCCTCTGGCCCAGTAGCTCGGCTGTTTTGCCAAGCTGTTCAGTAGCTCGGTTAAGCAGGCCGGTGGCAGGTAGCTCGGAAGATATACGTGGTCGAATCTGGAGCGTCCATCATTGCGTGAATCACGAGGACAGGGTTCAGATCACGAGAAAACGTTATCTTGTCATTTTGTGGGCGTGGCGCAATCTGAACCGTCCATCGAGTTTTGACACGAATTTTGGAGAGATCCGACGGTGATTTCGCCTCGGAAGGATTTTTCTCCATATACGAGGGTCGGTTCTTCGTCCCCTCGGTTCGGCAGCTCGGTGCCTTTGGCCGAGGTATGGAGTTAGACGTTTTGAAGAGACTCCGTAACTCGGCTACTCTGCCAAGCTGTTCGATAGCTCGGCCAGGCACGCCGGTGGCCGAATCATGGACTTAGTGATTTGAGGGTTCTCTGTTGTGAAACTGAATCGTCGTGACGTTCTGCCTTGGCGCTTGGGCTTCTTAGTGGGCCTTTTAGGTTCCCAAGGCAGCCCAAACGTTGCTTTTGGGGTTATAAGTTTCTACTCCCCCACCCCCAAGCTCATTTCTCACTTTTCACTCCAAGATTTCACTTTTACTCTCTGTGCTCTCTGCTAGCGGTGATCTTTGCTCCAAGGCAGTTGCGCTAGCTGTCGCGTGGGCCAGGCGATTTCCGGCGAGCTCATTCCGACCGTGAACGCCACTTCAAGGTCAGTCTATTTGCCTTAGCTTTTTTTATAGAGATGTCAAGAGTGAACTCGGGGAGTGAGGCCTCGTCCTTGGACGATGGTGGCGCCGAGGAGAGGAGGCAGGCGGAGATCCGAAGGAAGGGGAAGCAAGTAGCTGAGCCGTCTGTGGCCGAGGTGAGGAAGGAGAAGAAGAAGAGGAGGGTGGTGGCCCAATCTCCCGTGGTCGAGGTGATCGTGGAGAATCCGAAGCGGGCCCCTGAGATGGGTCGATACCCTTCGGTACTGTCTGGGCACGCTGGGGTTAGGCAATACGAAGGCGACCTCATGAAGAAGGCGATCTTCGGCCAATCGGAAGTTTACGAGGAACCCAACCCGGCACTGACCACCGAGGCAGATGAGATTGGGTCAGTGCTATCCGAGAGGGATCTCCTTCGGATCAGAAAGGGATTCGCCATCCCTCCGGAGTACAAGCTAATTCTCCCCGGCACTGGGATGCAGGCGAATTCCAAGCTATCGTCGTCGGATATGTGCATGTTCGACTACGACTCTCTGAACGCCGGACTGCGTTTTCCGCTGCATCCCTTTATTTGCCAGGTCCTCGAATGGTACTGCCTCACGCCGACCCAATTTATGCCGAACACATGGCGTCATGTGAATGCCTTCCTGCTCCAGTGCCGCAATGCTGAAGTCGAGCCGGACCTGACGATCTTCCGAAGCATGTATCAGATAAACCGGATGCACAAGACCGAGCATCGGTACTATCTGGCGCCGAGGAAGGGTGTTCGGATCATAGAAAACCCGAACTCGATCAAAGGCTGGAAGGAAAAGTTCTTCATATTGAGGGGGGCACCAATACTGCAAATTCCGAGCCGGTGGAAGCCCGAGGTGCCCAAGTTTGCGAGAGTCGATCCCGAACTGACTGCGGCCGAGGAGGAGATGGCGAGGAAGATCATAGCCCTCCCAATGTTGAGTTGGAGGGAGATGACGGAGGAGGTGCTGTTTGGGTCAGGCCTTAGCCCAATCGACCCGAGTACGCTCCTGACATCTCATTTATTTTGTTTTTCTTTTAAGTCTTTAGCTTGCCTTTCTGACTCAATTTGTTTGTCGTTCGGTACAGAAGTGTTGAAGATGGACTTCAATGCCATGATGATCGATATGGGCAAGGTGGCTGATGGTAGGAAGAGGAAGAGGTCGACCACGGCTGCCTCGGGTCGGCAGCTCAAAGTTGCTCCGACTACCACTCCGCCTCCTCCGGCCACCAAGGCGCCTTCGTCGGTGGTTGTCGCCGAAGAGCCCTCGGTGCCCGTTGCATCTGTCCCGGTTGGTGGGGCCTTCGATGTCACTGCGGCGTTGTCGCTCGAGGCTCTGCCGTTGACCGGTCCGGCCGAGGAGATCTTGACCGAGCAGCACAAGCAGCTGTTCGTGCCGAACTGGTGAGTGAAGAATCACGATGGGTTCCTCGGAAACTCGCAGATGTAGATGCAGGTCGTCAAGCACCTGGCGACCCCGAAAGATAGAGCCGCGCTGCTGGCGGGGACAGTCGGCGACGACACCTACGAAGTGGCTCGGTCGCTCGTATCGATAAGTTTTTCTTGTCAATTTCTTTAAGTTTATCCCTCGGCCCCTATCTTTGTGCTCACCATTGTTTTGTCTTCACAGGCCACCTGTCACTTCAGCCATCTCCTTGAGGCGTTCGCCGAATAGGAGAAAGAGCTGAAGGCCGCCAGTGATAAAGACAGGGCGGAAAAGGTGATGGCGGTTCGGCAGCTCGAAGCAGAGCAGAGGCGAGCTGAGGGTTTGGAGGTCCAGGTTGCCGATCTTGTGGCCGACCTGGAGCGAGTTAAGGGGTGGCTTGCTGAGGAGTCTGCCAAAGCCGCCAAGGCTGCCGAGGATCTGGCGGTGTCAGCGAAGGCTCTGGCTGAAGTGAAGGCAGAGAAAGAGGCCTTGGCAACGAAGATCAAGGCCGAGGTCGAGGCCGAGGCGAAGAAGCACATGGCCACGAACATGGAGATGTCCTACCAGAGGGCGCTCGACCATGTTCAGGACCGCATCCCCGGCTTCGAGCGGGTCGGCTACAGGTTGTGGCCGGGGTCACCCTCAGGCGGCGAGGAGGAGGGAGGCGAAGGTGACGAGGGAGAAGGCGACGACGACGAGGAGGTGGTAGCCGACGCTTTGGTGACAGACCCCCAGGTCGAGGGGAGAGATGAGGGGCCATCTGGCGAAGCGCCTGTGGTCGAAACGGCGACGCAGGTGGACCCTTGATCTTCTCGTCTTTTTGTAATTTTTGTTTTCTTTTCCAAAAACAATGTAACGCCTTTTTGCGGACTGGCCACCTGCTTTTATGATGAATGAAAAAAGATTGTTTTGGCTTCGAATTTGCCTAAGTGTTTAGTTCGGCCATGTAGTTCTTCAATGCTGTGCTTTCCTATTTCAGATCGTCGAGCAAGCTCATGTCACCGCGGCAGCTCGGCGCCGTGCGGAGTTGTTTCAGCAGTCCCGTGAGGCTCGCCTTGAGGGCGAGGTTCATCTGACGAGGAGAATACTGTATAACGTAGAGAAGAGAAACAGCGAGTTGTTGGCGGAGTTGCACCACCTGCGGCTAGTTGAGGCCGAATTCTCTGCTAAGGAGGAAGAATTGGCCCTGGCTTTGGCCGAGCGAGATAAATTCGCGAGGAGGGTCGAGCAGCTGCAAAGGGTAACGGTCGACAAGAGTATCGAGGTGACCCACTTGCGCCGTGTCATATCTGATAGCGCCGAATATCCTGGTTCGGCGAAGCTTCCTCGGTTCATAGTAATTGTGAGGGACGACATGCTGAAGGACAGGATCGTTGAACTGGAGGAAGAGGTTGCTCGGCTTAAACCTCAGCCTGTGAGGGATAATGTCCGCAGCACCTCGTGTACTCGCGAAGAGAATGACCGAGGGGTTACGTTCTATCAACTCGCGAGCCGCGCCCCCATCGTAGGTCGGACAGTCGCCGACGCCCAAAGTGGAGGAGCGGTATCTTCAAGTGGTGCTTCGGTTGGAGCGAATGTCAGGGTCAGCGGCGAGGGGGCATCTCAGTTCGTCGGCTTAGAGACGAGCTCGGAGGCCAAGAAGCGCTGACCCTGAGTGTCCCTGAACCGGAGCGTCCCCCTTCTGCGGAGGCACTAAATGGGTCGTACTGTGTTTTTGGGTCTCCGAACTGTCTGTTGTTGTAACCTTTGGGTCTTGTAAATTTATCCAGTTATATTAATGAAATTAGAATTTGTTTGCTCGTTGTAGTGCTGTGGTTGCTTTATTCTTGGAATGAATTGTGAGAAGCGAGTGTTAGCTTCGTCGAGCGCCTTAGCCACGAAACTCATGCTTTAGCTGCGGTCCTGACTCTTGCTCGATATATACCGATGCGGCTCGGCACCTCGGCAGATGTTTAGCTCTGTTTCGAGGCAGGAGCCACGTGGCCTGATCTGGATGGTGGACCATGATCATGGCGCGGATCACAAGAAGGGAGGCGCGAGTTTCGAGAAAACGTTATCTTGTCGTTTTGTGGTGACGTGGCGCGATGTGATCCGTCCATCATGGTTGGGTGCGAGTTTTGAAAAGATCTAACGGTGAAATCGGGTCGGCCGTATTTTTCTCCATATTCGAGGGTCGGTTCTTCGTCCGCTCGGCTCGGGGTATTGCTTGAGCGTGGTCGAACCGAACGCTGGACTTCGAACCACCGCTAGAGTTGCTCGACGGTTGTGGAGCAGTTCCGAACGGCGACCTTCTTCTAGCTCGCCGAGGAGCGAGCTTGCGAAGCAGGGTCAAGCCGAGTGTTGGACTCCGAACCATCAGGTCGATTTGTCCAACGGTTGTGGGAGCAGTTCCGAATGGCGAACTACTTCTAGCTCGCTTAAGAGCGAGCTTGCAAAGTAGGGTCGAACCAAGTGTTGGACTCCGAACCATCGGTAGATTTGTCCAACGGTTGTGGGAGCAGTTCCGAATGGTGAACTACTCCTAGCTCGCTTAAGAGCGAGCTTGCGAAGTAGAGTCGAACCAAGTGTTGGACTCCGAACCTATCGGTAGATTTTTCCAACGGTTGTGGGAGCAGTTCCGAACGGCGATCTACTTCTGGCTCGCCTACGGGCGAACCGGCGAAGTAGGGTCGAGCCGAGTGTTGGACTCCGAACCATCAGTAGATTTCAACGGTTGTGGGAGCAGTTCCGAACGGCGATCTACTTCTGGCTCGCCTACGGGCGAACCGGCGAAGTAGGGTCGAGCCGAGTGTTGGACTCCGAACCATCAGTGATTTGTTCAACGATTGTGGGAGCAATTCCGAGTGGCGAACTACTTCGGGCCTGCCTACGGGCGAACTGGCGAAGTAGGGTCGAGCCGAGTGTTGGACTCTGAACCATCGGTGATTTGTTCAACGATTGTAGGGAGCAATTCCGAGCGGCGAACTACTTTGGGCCCGCCTACGGGCAAACCGGCGAAGTAGGGTCGAGCCGAGTGTTAGACTCCGAACCATCGGTAGATTTCAACGGTTGTGGGAGCAGTTCCGAATGGTGATCTACTTCTGGCTCGCTTACAGGCGAACCGGCGAAGTAGGGTCGAGCCGAGTGTTGGACTCCGAACCATCGGTGATTTGTTCAACGATTGTGGGAGCAATTCCGAGCGGCGAACTACTTCGGGCTCGCTTAAGGGCGATCTTGCGAAGTAGAGTCGAGTCGGGTATTGAACTCCGTACCATTGATTGAATAAAGAATAAAGACGGAGAGACAAGCAAGTTTATAAGTACGAAAAAGCATTCTTTATTGATAATTGACAGGCGAGCCGTTTTTACATATGACAACTTAAGAGAGGAATTACAAGTTAGAGGAGAGGAACGGTTCGACACCCTGTGATACTCAGAGAGGCGCCGGGGCACTTTCTTGGTATTTTAAAAGGTGGTCGGCATTCCAGGTCCTCGGAATCTCCCTGCCCTCGAGGTCTTCCAGACGATAAGCTCCGGGCCGAACTACCTTTGTGATCTTGTAAGGTCCTTCCCAATTTGGGGCTAGTTTGCTCTTCTGACTGGGAAGGAGATGGCAAGTTTTCTGAGGACTAAGTCTCCCTCCTTGAGATCGGTGGGTCGGACTCTCTTGTTGTACGCCAATTCGATCCTCCTCCGGTAGTTCTGTTGGCGGATCGACGCCCTTTCTCTCAGTTCGTCCACCAGGTCTAGGTTCGCCCGGAGGTCTCTGGCGTTCTGTTCTTCGTTGTAGGCTGCGAGGCGAGGAGAGGGTATCCCGACTTCGAGAGGTATCACTGCCTCGGACCCATAGGTGAGGTTGAACGGGGACTCTCCTGTGGGGGTCTGTTTGTTGGTGCGGTAGTTCCACAGCACGTTGGGGAGTTGGTCGACCCATAAGCCTTTGGATCATTTGTCCAATTTTTTCTTGATACCAGAAAGGATCTGCCGGTTAGCGTTCTCCGCCTGGCCATTCGACTGTGAGTGGGAGACGGAGGAGAAGCGCTGTTGGATGGCAAGGTCTTCACATAGAGCTCGGAACGCAGCCCCAGTAAACTGAGTTTCGTTGTCTGTTACGAGGACACGGGGGACACCGAATCGGCAGATGACGCTCTTCCAGAAGAATTGAAGCACCTTATTCTCGGTGATAGTGGCAAGGGGTTCGGCCTCAATCCACTTTGAGAAGTAGTCGATGGCTACGACCAAGAACTTGAACTGGCCAGGAGCTGGAGGGAATGGCCCTAGTAAATCCATCCCCCACATTGCGAAGGGGATAGGACTTGATAGGGAGGCGAGGTTGGCTTGGGGGAGGCGACGAATGTTGGAATGTCTCTGACAAGAGCCACATTGCCGAACGTGTCGCTCGGCGTCTTGGAGGAGAGTTAGCCAGAAGTATCCGTAATTCAGAACTTTCCGAGCCAAAGACCTGGACCCTGAATGTGCCCTGCCGATGCCTTCGTGGAGCTCCTGTAAGGCGTAGTCGGCCTGTTCTGGGGAAAGGCACCTCAGGTACGGTCGGCCGTCAATCTGCGAGAAGGAGCGCTTGTACAAGATCCCCTCGATCAGGATGTACCGCTCGGCCCTGGTTCTTACTCGGCGTGCTTCCTTGGGGTCCTCGGGGAGGAGTCCGTCCCTTAAGAATTCCACTAACAGCTTCATCCAATTATCTTGCAGTAGGACCGGCAATGACTCCACTGAGTCGAGGGTCTCGTCTTCTATGCTCGGTTTCAAGAGGACCTCGATCAAGATGGTCTGCTCGAGACCTTGGAGGGAGGATGAGGCCAACTTGGAGAGGGCGTCGGCTTGTGAATTCTCTTCTCGAGGGACTCGTTGGATGAGTGCCTCTTCGAACCGGGCCATGAGGGTTCGGACTTTGGCGAGGTACTTCGCCATCCGTTCGTCCCGTGCCTCGTAATCGCCCAAGACTTGGTTCACAACTAGCTGAGAGTCACTATGGATTTGGAGGCGCTGTGCCCCGGCACTTCGGGCGAGTCTGAGGCCCGCGATTAGTGCCTCATACTCTGCTTCGTTGTTTGAGGCCTTGAAATTCATGCGGAGGGCATACTGGAGGACGAAGTCATCTGGACCCGTCAGGATGATACCGGCGCCGCTTCCCTCGTTGCAAGAGGAACCATCCACAAAAACTGTCTAAATAGGGGGTCCGTTCGGGACATGGCTGACCTCGGGAATGGTGGTCTCGACGATGAAGTCCGCGAAGGGCTTGAGCTTTGATCGCAGTCCGGGGCTGGTAGGAGATGTCGTGTTGGCTCAGCTCGATGGACCATTTCGTAAGCCGGCCTGAGGTCTCCGGCTTGTGGAGGACCTGCTTCAGCGGTTGGTCGGTGAGGACCACAACTGAGTGAGACTGAAAGTATGGGCGGAGCTTCCTTGCCGCCATAACCAGGGCGTAGGCCATCTTTTCTACCCTCGGCTAGCGGAGCTCGGTGTCCCGGAGCACCTTGCTCACATAGTAAATGGGCCTCTGAGCCCGGTCCTCTTCCCTCACCAAGACGGAACTTAAGGTCTGCTCGGAAGCAGCTAAGTAGATGAAGAGGGTTTCCCCTGGAACGGGCTTGCTGAGCAGGGGAGGATTGACCAAGTAGGCTTTCAGCTATTTGAACGACTCCTGTTGCAGTTCGCCTCACTCGAAACCCTTGGCCCCTCTGAGAGCCTTGAAGAAGGGGAGGCACTTTTTCCCAGACTTCGAAAGGAATCGCCCAATAGCGGCGAGGCGACCCGTAAGCCTCTGCACTTCCTTGATGTTCCGGGGCGGGGCCATGTCTAGTATGGCCTTAATTTTTTCAGGATTGGCTTCAATCCCTCGCTGGCTGACCATGAAGCTGAGGAACTTTCCTGACGAGACCCCGAACGCACACTTGTTCGGATTAAGCCTCATGTTGTGCCTTCTCAGTACGCTGAATGCCTCCTGGAGGTCGGCCACGTGGTCGGTACCTCGAATGCTCTTCACGAGCATGTCGTCAACGTATACTTCCATGTTGCGGCCTATCTGGCTTTGGAAGTCTTTGTTGACGAGACGCTGGTAGGTGGCTCCAGCGTTCTTCAATCCGAACGATATAACTCTATAACAGTAGAGGCCCTGGTCGGTAATGAAGGAAGTCTTCGGAATGTCCGGGGGAACATTCGGATCTGGTTGTAGCCGGAGAAGGCATCCATGAAGCTGAGGAGCTCATGGCCCGAGGTGGCATCAATGAGGGTGTCGATATTCGGGAGAGGGAACGGATCTTTCGGACACGCCTTATTCAAGTCTGTGAAGTCGATGCATATCCTCCAGGAACCATTGGACTTCTTAACCATGACGACATTGGAAAGCCACTCGGGGTAGTTTACTTCCTGTACGAACCGAGCTTTAAGGAGCTTGGCCACCTCCTCCTTGATGGCTTGTTGTCGCTCGAGAGCGAATTTACGCCTCTTCTGCTGAACCGGTCTGCACCCCGGTTCGACGCTGAGGTGATGCACTAGAAGCTCCTCAGAAATCCCAGGCACATCTGCGGCGGACCAAGCAAATAGGTCGCGGTTCTCCCGGATGCACTGCACCAGGGCAGTCGGCAGGGACTTGCTGATGAGGAACTTTCGACTCGGGTCCTCGTCCGAGAAGAGCACTTCTTCCAATTCGTCCGCCGGCTCGGACGTGGGTCGGACGTTCGGCTCGGGGATCTCTAAAGTCTCGAGGGAGAGCACCGGACCCCCGGTGGAAGTCATATAGCACTTCCGAGCCGTCTCTTGGCTGCCCCTGACTTCTCCCACTCCCGCCCGGGTGGGGAACTTCATCTTGAGGTGGTACGCCGAAGGAACGGCTTCCAGGGCCGCTAGGCCAGGTCGGCCCAAGATGACATTGTATGCAGCCGGGACATCGACGACCATAAAGTCCATCGGCTTTGTCCGGGTGGTAGGGGTCTTCCCAGCAGTTACGTCCAGGGTGATAACCCCTTCGACAGTTACCGGTACCCCCGTGAACCCGTGGAGCGTGTAGCCGGCCGGTTTGAGGCGATCCCGGGATAGTTGCAGCCCTCGGAAGGCCGAGAGGAAGAGGATGTTCACGGAGCTCCCGTTGTCTACCAGGACCCTCTGCACTTTGAAGTTCGCCATGCGGAGGTCGATAACAAGTGCGTCACAGTGGGGAGTCCGGACCCCCTCGAGGTCTTCATCAGAGAAAGTTACTGGGACGCCGAGGCCTTTTGGGGGGAGGGGTGCTGTGAACAGAGTTGACCTCTCAGATGAAGGCCTTCCGAGAGGAGTTGGAAGAGCCCCCCATTGGGCCCCCATGGATAAGGTGCAGAACACATTCCTCCTCGAACTCGGGGGTTTCATCTCGTCGCTCGGAGGGCTTGTTAGCCCCCCGAGGCGGAGGAGTGGTGCGATCTCCCCGATCATTTGCCTTCACAAACTTAGCCAACTGCCCCCTCTGGATGAGGGCCTCTATTTCGTTCTTCAGCGCCTGGCAATCGTTGGTGTCGTGGCCATGATCCCGGTGGTAACGGCACCACTTCTCCTTGTTCCTCCTCTTGGCCGGGGTGTTCATCCTCGGAGCGGGAGGTATAACTCCCTCCTTCTCGACTTCCATCAGGATGGTGGAGATGTTGGTAGTGAGAGGGGTAAATTTCTCGAACCTGGGAGGAGGACGGCGCTGATCGCTATTATCCTTCTGTAGCTTCTTGGCCCCTTCCTCTTCCGCTGTCTTTCTCTTCGACCCGGAAGCGGATCCTCCGAAGCCCGGGAAGCACTCGGCTTCCTCAGCCCGAATATACTTCTCGCATCTAAGGAGAAGGTCGGCGAAGTTGTGTGGGGGCTTTTTGGCGAGGGACGACCGAAGGTTAGAGTTGAGGACATTGGACTGGAATGCGACGGTCGCCACAGACTGGTCGAGGGAGACGATGGACCGGACCTCCGCAATAAATCTCCTCACATAGTCCCTCAACTTCTCTCCCCTCTCCTGTCGGAGGTGGAGTAGAGAGAGGCTGGTCTTCTCAGTTCGTCTGCTGCTCACAAAGTGTGTTATGAAGAGCGTTTCGAACTGCTCAAAAGAGAAGATGGAAGAGGGAGCGAGCCGGGAGTACCATTCCCGCGCCGAACCCTTGAGAGTGGCAGGGAAGATTTTGCAAAGCATGGCATCGGAAGTTTGGTGGATTAGCATCAAGGTCTTGAAGCTCTCGATATGATCAACAAGGTCCGACTCCCCTGAGTACGTTTCAAACTGCGGAGGCTTGAAACCCCTCGGGATGGGAGCCTCCATGATAGTCCGAGAGAAGGGGGGTCTGCTGGGGTGGACGGTTCTTCCTCTCGACTCCTCTTCTCTGTCCATTCGACCGATGCGCCTCTCCATCTCGTGGAGACGACGGTAGAGGGCATCGTCCCTCCGGTGGTAGTCAAATGATCCCTTGGACTCGTCTTCATAGGAAGGGGAGCGGGGACTACGGCGTCGATAGTCCTGGGATCGGCGAGGACTATGAGGGTGTTGCTGGTGACTAGGTGCCGGGGGAGGACTTATGGATCGGTGGCGAGGACTTGGGACCCGTGGGGGTGTTGGAACCCTTTGGGCATTATTTTTGTTGTGGCGAAGGTTGAGGGCTTGCAACACCGTTGCCTGGAATTGTTGGAACTCGGCACGAGTGATGGGTGCCTCATCGTTCCTCGGATGATGCCGACCAGCAGGGGAATGTGGCCTCCTCCTACGACGCTCGAGAGACTCCCCCCGTCCTCTTCGGTCCGGAGACCTCCTGCCATCTCGGCGATGAGGAGATCGCTCACCTTGATGTTGGCGGGAGACTCCCTCTCGGGCCCGCTTCTCATCTAGGTGGTTGCGAAGGTCCTCATCCTTCTGCCGATTCAGAACGATGTTGCAGAGGTCGGATGCTCGGGGATTATGGGAGGCCATAGAATCCGAGGAGGCATTGTGTACGGAGACATGGTCCTGGTGGAGAGGTTGTTCTGCCTCCGCTGGTTGATTCAGAAGAGGGTCTTGGACCGGGGGAGGAAGCTGCTCGGGCTACGGAGTAGGATGCACGGGGACTTCCTCTTGCTGATCGGCGGGGTTGGGCCCACGGTTGGACCCCCTTGACCTGACTTTTCTAGGAGGCATGGCTGGAGAAGAGCTAGTCGACGGGAAGAGGAGAGGTTGCTATTCGTATGGTTCCCCCAGACAGCGCCAATCTGTTACCGCTGGATCTGGTGTGGGGGTAAACAGATGAGATTTGTGAGTTCGTGGAAAAACCTGAATAGCGGATCCAAGCCTGCTGATTCCTGCCGCTAACCTGCAAGGAAGTGCGATACACCGGGGTTGATTCCGGCGACGCACCCTCCGACGCTCTTGTCAGTAACCAGTGGTGATTAAGAAAGAGCTCAAGTTGAAAAAGAGTGATTACCTGGTCACAGTGGTAGGTAGGAGGTATTTATAGTCGCCATGGGAGTCTAATCAGGGACCTGATTTCCTGTAAAACCATTAGGAGTAAAATCCTCATAATTAGTTTAGGAAACTGATCCCTGATTCCCGGTGAGAGGATAACTGCAAATCAGGCCCGTTGATTTAGTCAAATCAGTGACCCTGATCTCCTTTTGCTGGTCTGGGTTTGTCTTGGGTCGGGACCCGTACCCAACTGGAGTGGATCCGTTTCGCGGGTTATTGGATCTGTGAAGGGGAGATCCAGTGCCCGCTTGGGGTCCATCTATATGCAAAATTACCGTTTTTCCCCTGAGCTTCAAGATTCGTTCCCAATCTGGACGGTTCCGATTTAACCCCATTTTTAGCCATATCACAATAGTTATTAACTTTACCAAAATATATAACCTACATATATATAACCTACATATATACAATTGTTATTAACTATATCCAATTTTTACCCCCAATTTCGAATATATCCACATTTTTTAACTACATATATCTACATATATATACAACATTAAAAAGATAGAGTTTGATAAATATACCGTAAGCTTTATCCCCAAATTTGAAGCACTCCACCTCCACCGCAAGCTTCACCCCCAAATTCGAAGAACTCCTCCTCTACCGCAAGCTTCACCCCAAAATTCGAAGAACTCCACAGCAATTACCACCAAAATCGAAGCACCCCCAAATTCAAAGTGGACAATCAAACGAAAATGAGATATTGAAGAATTTCGTGAGTGATTCGACGATATTTGGTGGGTTAATGGCTGAAATCAGATCAAAAAATCTTGGGTTAGGGTTTCATGACGAAGAGGAGAAGGAGATAGAGAAGAATGAGATTTGATTTCGAGTTTGGGGGTTTAAGACCCAAACGACACTCGCTTTTTCAAAAAGCGAGTTTGGAATAAATCCCCTCGCTTTTTGAGAAAGCGAGTCTAGGTAGGTGCAAAACCTACAACTAAGACTCGCTTTCTGAAAAAGCGAGGAGAATTTAGCCAAACTTGTTTTTCAGAAAGCAAATAGGGCATTTTGGAAAATTTAAAAAAAAGTAGGGCAGTTCAGGAAAAAATTCCATAATTTTTAAGAGAGTGGGCTCAATTTGTACAAAAAAGATGAGGAAGCTTGCTTACAGATTCTAGAATTGTGCTAATTGCGTGCAAACAACCAACAAAAGCCAAAGCACCAGGATCATCACCATCATCATCTTCCCCCGATGATTCCAAGCACCTCCAAAATGCAACAGCCTTCAAAAGGAAAATGAAAATATTGTTTTTGACTTCTGAGCAAGGAATAAATAAACTTGAAATGTTTATAACTTATTAATGCATACCAAATTCTGGCATAGCCCGAGAGCATATAGTGCCATCTCTTCACCAAATTTGTCCACAATAGTCTCAAGGGTGAAAACAAGGTCCTTGTTCTCGACCTCATTCATAAGTTTGAAGAAATCTGCAGATGATACATCAGATATATATGAGAAGGTAAGAAAGAATTAATAACTAAGATTAAAAATTTATGAACGTACCATCAAGTAATTGAGGAAGAATTGGACGAATCTCATCCAGATCTAATCCACTCTTCATCCCAAGTGCACACTCAAGTAATCACTTCTTAATCCATGATTAACACATTCTCACTCATTCACCATCACATAAACAAAGAATCACATAGCTTTCAAAATCTATAAAAATTCAAACAAAATTCAAGAAAAAAAGGGTGAGATCTACCGAACCTGAAAGATCGATTGGAGAGATTAAGGAATCTGGATGCCCTAGCTGCTTTCAGAGCTCAACGACAGAGGAAGGTGGAGATGGAGGTCGACGGCTTGGGAATCAAAAAGAAGGGAGAGGAGAGAAGACGAGGAGGTTTTGGCATCGGGCTGAAGGCGATGACAGCGACATCGAAGACGATATCGATGTTGACGGCGACGGCGACGGCAACGGTTACGGGCTTCGATTTGGGATTTTGAGAGATTTTGGGGTTAAGATTTATAGAGATTTGTGAGGATTTTGATAGAACTGGGGTTGGAAGAAGTTGAGAGATTGAGAGATTTGGGGTGGAGGGATTTTGAGAGATTTTGAGGATTTTGACAGCTCTATCCCGGCATTTCGATGAAAAACGTCAGGATATGGAAAAGCTATTCCGGCATTTTTCCAAAACGCTGTTTCGAAATGCCATGGTAGACCTCTTCGAGTTTTACAAGGGTCTACCGCGGCATTTCACTAAAACGCCGGCAAAAAAAGCCGGGATAACCCATTATTTTGTGGTGATAATACTTGATTAGGGACATTTAAGAATAGTGTTCTGATTTCAGCGGATAGGATCTCACAATCAAGTCATGCACTTGATATCTCATGGAATTGAACTTATTATTCTAAGGACTTCATTATGTTCATTTAATTCACAATAAATAACACAATAAATGAAATGTCTAAATATGAAATAAACGTCATGATACAATATAAACTAGTAATGTCAATACACAACTGGCCACTAGGGCATACACCAACAAAATGTTGCTCCCACTAACCTTCACGCTCCACGGTCCCACGACAAGTGGTAGCACAAAAAGCAATCCTGGACTCCTTCATGTATGGTGAGCACGCCGACGCACGAGTCGTCTCCTCCAATGCACTCACGGTAACATGGGTCCCTAAACTACCCATCAAATTAATGTAATCCAAGAACTATGTAACATCCGGTAATTTCAAAATTGCTATAATAGTATATATAATATATAAGGTGGATGGAAAAAATGTAAATAAAGTGAAGATATGAGAGGGGCCCACGAGTTAAAGAGAGCAGCGGATGAGCTACTGCCTACTGATGTCACCGCTGACGTCAACGAGGGGCCCACCCGATTTGAGGTTGAGACAGCGCCTGCTGTCTTGTGAGTGCTGACGTGGACAGGGGCCTACCATGGGGGTTTCGCTGTGCATGGGAGAAAGAGAGGGAGTGTATGAAATTTGTCCCACATCGGGAATTGAACTAGATTAAATAATAATAAATAATATAGCCTATGATCAAGAGTCACCAATCCGGTTAACCACCTTTTGAGAGGCAGCCAGTGGTGGGCAGTTGTACTATACTATAAATATTTGTCTGATAAATTGTATAAATTGTCTGAGTTTGGGGTAGGGGCATTACAAATGGTATCGGAGCCGACTTTTGACACCGAGTGTGGGACATGTCTATATAGTCGGGCGCTGGATTTCGGGATTATAGACCCAGTCGGGTGGTGGATTTTGGGACTGTGGTGAGCCCTCAATTAAATCTGGGACTGTAATTGATCGGGTGGTGGATTCCGGGATCATGATTAGTCGGGCTGATAGGAGTGCAGCACAATTAAATCCGGGATTATGATTGATCGGGCGGTAGATTCCGGGATCATGATTAATTGGACAGATAGAAGAGTAGATGCTGCACATCGGCTAGAAAGTAGATCCTGCACTAGATGGTGCTTGCCCTGTGCTCAGTGAGGACGCTGATTTTTGAGGGGGGGTGTATGTAACATCCCATAATTTCAAAATAGCTAGAATAGTATATATAATATATAAGGTGGATGGCAAAAATGTAAATAAAGTGAAGATATGAGAGGGCCCATGAGTTAAAGAGAGCATCGAATGAGCTGCTGTCGGCTGACATCATCGCTGACGTCAGCGAGGGGCCCACCCGATTTGAGGTAGAGACAGCGCCTGCTATCTTGTGAGCGCTGACGTGGACAGGGGCTCACCATGGGGGTTCTGCTGGGCACGGGAGAAAGAGAGAGAGTGTATGTAATATAGCCTATGATCAAGAGTCACCAATCCGGTTAACCACCTTTTGAGAGGCAGTCTGTGGTGGGCAGTTGGACTATACTATAAATAATTTGTCTGATAAATTGTATAAATTGTCTAAGTTTGGGGCAGGGGCGTTACAACTTAGGCCTAGGGTCCCAAATCTCTATCTAAGTGACCCTACTTAAGCTCCATACATTAGGGTAATACTCTACAATATTCTCATACCTAAAAAGGTATCTAAGTGCCCTAAAATGTGAAATTACAATTTCAAGCAGCAAGCATAGTCAAGGCAAAAATGCCAATATGGGGTTATTTCAGGTCCCGTTTGTAACACCCCGAATTTCAAAACATACTGAATTCGAAGTTCCACGGGATCTTTACACTTCTCTTCGTACAATTTTACAAGAAAATAAAAACTTTTTGTTACATCAAAGTTTACATTTACATTACATATTTATAGCGGAAGCAATTTACAACAATTTACATGAATTGAAATGTACAACACTTGAATCAATCTTTACTCAACATGCATTCTTTAGTCTTGTTAATCACTTTACCCTGCATAGAAAATGTGGGCGCACCAGTTGCTTACAACCGACGAAATATTATACACGGCTATCCTCTCTATGCCGAAACAGTATAACAATTTTCAAATACTTAAACAAACCACAAACTTGATCACAAACAGAACTATGAGGGACTATCCTATTGATGTCGTGTTGTGCGGTGCACTTAGTTCTTAATGCAGTTATGTACATTACATGACACTAATGCGCACTTGTTCAGATTCTATGCATCTTATACTACATAGGTCTGAGGACAAGCCCTTAACCGTTCTTCATCTTGTAGGGTTCAATCCCTCATCATGACTTAAACTACTACTGTAACTACAATAGGTATCCTAGATGTTCTATGAATTACGAGCTCATGTCCAGACAGCCTGGAGGAAAATTCCACATCATGTCACGACGCATCGTGAAGAACCTATGGACAATTTAGCTCCGTCATGGGACATGACACCACCCGCAGTCACCAAACACCCCACGAGTGTCGCCTGCGGTACGGATTCCTGGAGACATATCCACGTCATGTCACGACGCATCGTAAAGAGCCTGTGAATATTCTCACACCATAGCTCTGAGGCCCTCATACTCGTGTTTTTCTATTATTTTCATCACATCTTCACTTTGTATCTAGTCCTTAGTTATTTGAATCATGAACAAAAATCAATTCTCTAGAGTTAGCCCTTCCACTATACCGGTTTTAACCATTTATATCACATGACCCAAATCTTGGTCTTTTCATTTCAAATTTCATTTCAACATATTTATTTTTCAATGCCGGTATGAGACTTAACTATACTCTAGTTCTCAATTTCAATTCATAATCACAAAATTGAGTCTTTACACTCATAAGTTCTTTTTCCACAATTAACATGATTTCCATTCTTTTCTATGAATCAAATCTTACATATCAAGTTCAATTTCAATTCATGCATTTTATGCTCAAAATTTCTTTTCAATAAACGCATTGTATTCTCATGCTATACTTTCTTTCCTTTACTTAATTCAATAGTCATAAACTCGTATTTTTCACTCATATACAATATTCAAATTAGGCAATGAAATCCATCGATAACACACTTAAATTTTCTTTTATTGAAATTCCTCTTTTATAACTTAGTGTAATCTTCTCATGAAAATAATCACTTTTCGTATTTATACAAAAATCAACTTCATGCGATTCTACTTAATGCTTTGCTTCTAAACCACCTTTATTTTAGTCAAATCATGCCCCAAATATTTTTCATTAAGTCCACATAATTTTGGAATAATTATAGTATTTTTTTCCAAATTTTTATAAGCCACAATTCAATTTTAAAAACAAAAAAAATCAGAAAGTTTAATTCCGGCCGAAGCCAGGAATCGAACTCACGACCACAGAGTAACCAACCGCCACCGAAAGCCAGAACAGCCAAGGCGCCACATCGATATAGACTGGGGGTTAATTTAAGATGAAGTGTGTGTCTCGGTTTTCGTATTTTTTGAAAAAGGGAAAAACAAAAGGCTCACGCCAAGTTTCGAACCCAAGACCACCAAGCCCAAACCCACGGCTACAGTAACCGAATCCAAATGCACCGGCTAACCAATATGGCCAAGTGACTAATCTGATATGTTTTTAGACTACGGGGTTTATAATCTAGGTCTCTGTTCTTTTCGAATTTTTACAAAAAAACGAATGTTTTTTGAGTGCTCTTCTTCTCCAACTTTATTCAAAAACTCCAGATTTTATTTTTCATCTCAGTACAGTATTTCAGTAAATTAAAATTTGATTTTTGATACAAAACACATAATTTGCTCCCTACTTCATTTGGTTCTTCAATTTTCGAATTTTAGGGGAAAATAAGCATATTCTCCTTAGAAAATACACTTAAAATTTTCCTAGGTCACATAATATTTTTATTAATATTGTACAATTATCTCAGTAATAAATTTTCTTTTTCATGCCAATTAACGACTCAATAATCAAAGTTACATATTTCCATAGTTCTTTCTTCAATTATTCAACATACAAGTATGTAATCTTAATTTAGCACATAACAAACAAATAGAGCATGGTAGCATGGTAAACATCTACATTAACAAATCATAATTTTGCAATCAATTTAACACTCTTTTAATATACATTCAAACTAATAGCAATTTGTCTCATTTTCATAATGCATGGTTAAAATAGTTAGAGTTTCTTCTTAATTTGTCAACCACATCCTAGCATGGTGTCTAGCTAGAAGTTTAAGAGAACCACCCACCTTAAATGGAGAGAAAAACCAAATAAACTCCTAGAGATCTCCTACAACGAACGAGTGAAGCCTTCTCCTCCTCCTAGATCAAGCCACCAAGTTGACCTCTCCTCCTATTGAGCAAGCAACCCGAGCCTCCCCTATTGCAATCCGGCCTCCTCTCTTTGGTTGAAGCACTCACACAAAAACACACTCTTTTCAACTCACAAAACTCCTCAATCTTTTGTCTTACTAACTTGTATTTTTTTCTCTTTTTTTTTCAACTTTAGGTGTAAGGAGAACTAGTGTGGGGGGGGGGGGTATTTATACAAATTTTTAGGGTAAATGGAGGGCTAGGATTAGATCAAATGGTTAGAGATTAAGGGCCAAGATGCACTAGGGAGTTATAGAAACTACCCATGATGAACAACCACCTCTCCACCACTTCCATCTCTCCCACTCTCTCCTATCCTATCCGGCCATGGTGACATGGTGAAAGGGTGTGCAATGCACACTCCATTGAATGCACATGCCACCTAGTGTCCCCCATTTATAAATTTGTTCATGTGACAAAAGTTAATTGTCCATGAAAAAAGTCTACACTACAAGTTAGATCATTTTAAAGAGAATTAAGTTAAATGGGCTCACCAATTGGGCCAATTTAACTATGGGCTTAAAATAATTAAATTAATTAATTAATAGAGTGGGCTTGAAAGAGACAATTAGGCTTAGATTTTAATTAGGCTTTTAAAGGAAATTATTTTTGGAAAAAATAAAGAGGAACAAATAATGTATAAGAAATATATTATACGAGAAATTATACAAATAAAATTATACGTGCAAAACACCTAAAATCACAAAATCTCATAAATGAAAATTAGGGTGTTTCACCGTTTCCATGGAGAAACACGCCCAGGTGAACCCCAAGATTCTATATAATGTATACAACAAAATAACAACACAAATTGCGAATAAAACAAATCCCAACAACTAACATCACACATACAATTTGCATATTAAGTTATACCCTAAACAGCGGGCAAATCTTTATTCATTTGCTAATGTGAGTCACAAATGGCTACTCTCCAACTTGAACATGAGATAACAAGTAGCGCAACTCAATCCACACAGTCATAACAAATTCTAAGGCTAATGAACAACAAGTTTAAGTTCAAATTGCAAGCCTAATTCATGATAGCATGCACATTAGCACAAAAAAAATAGTAAGTCTGCAAATCAAAACACAATTTCTGTTAATTGAAAAATTCATTATAAATTGTATACTGCATAGAAATTTAAGAACTCAGTCATTCAAGAATGGCATAAGTGTCAACTACAATTATATTATTTAGGCAATCAAAAGAATCATTGTTTAACAAGCATGCAAAAACTTCCAGAACAGAACAACTATCAACCAATGTTGAGATTAAAATTCTTTTAAAATATTAAATGATGTCTAAATTCCACAAAATTTGGAACATAATCACGTCACACATAAAAACAGTACATATCTAAATTTCAGATCATTCTATCAAATATTTACAAAGTTATGGTCCTTTGAAAACAACTTAAAAACAGAATAGTTAAACATTTAACTCTGTTTTACTATTTTAACCAGCCAGAGATTTCATATTTTATTACCATATCTATTGTTGTCCAAAAATTATGAAATTTAATACGAAAGCTCTATACACAGAGTAGAATCACATAAATAAATTTTAGTTAATTATTCTAAGTGAGTAGTGAGATATAAGCTCAAGAAAATTGCAACAGAACATGCATCAGATCTAGTTTCTTTTATAGCTAGTAAATGAGTTCGTACTCAAATAAAATAGCAAATAGAATAAAAAAAAATGTGGAATTTGGTAGGAAGGTGTCTAACATACACATGTTACTGCCATAAAAATTTCAAGATGAAATTCCTATTTTTTTCAAGTTTTAGTGTCGAGACTAACATGCAATTTCAGAATCAACATTTTAAAGTATGTTTCTAGGCTTTTACTAGTACAATTTAACATTCAACAAATCAATCAGACATTAATCAACACCATAACAAATTCATGTTATTCACATCATCACTAAGACACTATAACATTTTAAACAAATCATGAGGCTTTTAGAGACACCCACCTTGATGATGATTTCCTTTTTGCTTCTCTTTTCTTCAAGCCCTTCTCCTCCATGCTTCTTTCTCTCCTTCTTGTATTGTTTGCCCTACAGCTTTAAGCTAAGCTTGATGAATTTTTTTTTTTGAAGTGTAGAAATCTTAGAATGGGGAAAATGAAGAAAATTGAAGGTGTTAAGAGGTGTAGGATTGTATGAAATGAAGAAGAGAGTGGTTTTGTGAATCAACTTGGGCTTTGTATGGGGGGTTTTCATCATAGTGGCCGACCAACCACCTTGGAACCCAAAATGGGATGGGTGGTTTAGTGCAAAGTGTTCTCATAAGGTAAAGATTGAAACTTGGTATTTAGACTTTCATCATGGCATTAAAAACCAATGAATTAAGTCCATGGTTTCAATTTAGGTTCATGGTTTGTTTAGGTTTAGTTAATGGTTTGGGGTTGGGGTATTTGTAGGTATAAAGAAAATATACATACACATATTTGTACATATCTATATAATAAAACACAAAGAAAATCTATCAGGTGGCTCTCCTTTAATGGTTTGGGGTTGGGGTATTTGTAGGTATAAAGAAAATATACATACACATATTTGTACATATCTATATAATAAAACACAAAGAAAAGCTATCAGGTGGCTCTCCTTCAATAATAAGAAATTCAATGGTCCAGATCTAAACTCCCAAATGACATTTTCTCCCCCAAAAGTTTTTCCACAAAACTTAAATTCAAATCCCCCCACCCCCAAACAACTCCATTATTTATTCAATTATCTCTCTCTCTCTCTCTCTCTCTCTCTCTCCCTCCCTCCCTCCTATTCATATCAGTTTGCTCCCTCTATTCCCCAAACCAGAGAGCTCCAATTTTTCTCTCTCTCCCTAGGGTTTTTAAGCTGCTAACTCCAAATCCCTAAAACTATTTTCTTGAACCTTCACTTCCATTCCATTGGCTCAGCCTCCATCGTCTTCTCAAGCGCGAATCTCAAACCAAATCCAAATCCAAATCCAGTGTTGAACCTCAATCAAGAGGTCATCACCAATATCTGATCTGCTACTGATTTCGTATCGGCGACTTCCCTCCACCAAATCGAGTGCAAATATCAAGCGACTCCGTATCGGCGACTCCCCTCCACCCAATCGAGAGCCTCTGCATGCGATGCGGCGACTCTAATTTCATCTCATTAACTAAATTCTCATTCTAATTTTTAATTTTGTGTGTGTAGGGGATTACTCAGTTTTTGCTGACTCGAATTTTGTGTGTGCATGGGATCTAAGTTCAGAGAGGTATGATTGTTTTATTTTTGCATTTAAAATTTTTTAATTTGATGATTTATTTGAATAGTTTTTTATTGGTTTTGATTTAAGGTGTACGCAAGTGAGAGATGAATTATTTGGTGGCCTCAATTTGGACTTCCAAACCATAGTAGGACAGGTAAGCTGATCAGCAACCTGAAATAACTTAAAAATATGCAACATTAATTTCTTTACTACAAGAGAATATAGTATCATGAAGTGTTCCTTTCATTGGTTATTAGAAACCATGGATAACATAACATATAAGAACTTTTAGTGTATGTTTGGATATATAGAATTTGTTGGGTTTATGTCTTGCATACTATGTTGGATAAGAAGAAGATGAGACGATCAGAGATGGAGTGGAAGCAAGGGAAACAGTCAGCAGCAGCAGCAGGTAGAGTTGTGGTTGACCGCACTTGGAGTCGGTCGACCGCTCCGACTGCACAGAGTTCCTGAAAGGGGGACGGTCGACCGACCTTGTGGTGCGGTCGACCGAATGTGGCGCTGATGGATTATTTTGGTCGGGTCTTGGTGATTCGTGAGAAGCCCAACTTACTCTTCAAGTCAGATCTTACGACTCTTATCGTAGGGTTATCTCTTCAGGAATATCTAATGGTCATTGTATCAAGATATCAAGCTAGGTTTACTTTAGATTTCTATATATTGTTGTTATTGGCCTCCATTGAGGCTTGAGAGAGGGTCATGGAGAGAATTGTAATATTTTTGTATCTCATCTAGTTCAATAATATCTTGGATTTCTTCTCCACAGGATTAAGGCGAAAGCTCCAACAGGGACAAATTTGTGTGTGCTTTGGTGTGTTTGGTATGACCTAATATGTGCTTGGTGGTTTGTGTTGATTGTATCGAATAACTTAACAAGATCCTAAGGGGGATTTTTGGTAGAAATCCCTAACAGGATTGGGATGAGTGGAGTTTACCAGTGAAGGGTGCAACCTCTCCACTCAAGAAAGACAGCTAAAGTAAATTTGTTATTGATCCATTTTGAATTTTTTTTATAAAGATACAATGGTGAGACAAAGTAGAGATAAAAGAAATGATTAGCATGGATTAGAGTTTGAGAACTTCATGTATTACATTTTAGTTAAAATAATAATAAGAGGTATTTTAATTGCAAACTGAGTCTCAGACAAACAAATATTTAGATTATTAGTATTGTAGATTAGCTTGGGTTACCATTGTATTTAGATATGCTCATAGTGGTTATGGGATTATAGTAAGCTCTATAAAACCTATATGATCATGTCCTTGCATAACTATTACAAGCATCTAAAAGTGATGCTGAAGTTAGAAAAAAAACTCTATGCAGTGTTTCTAACAAACTATATGCATTACAAGTAAGTTCAAGCTAACGATCAAGAAGACGATGGTTGAGTTTAAAGATAGATATGTTTTTTCCTCATTTAATATGTTTCTTACTTTAATTAATTTGTTGGACCTCTAAAACTATTTTATACAATCAAACCAGATGCACCGTTCCAAAGACGTGTCGTAGGCACGTGTCAACGGGCAAACCTAGTACATCTATATAATAAAATACAAAGAAAAGCTATCAAGTGGCTCTCCTTCAATAGTAAGTGATGAGTGAAATTTATATATAATTTTTAGTAATTCTTTATACATTAAAATTGCGAGTTCTCATGTATTTCTTTGAAATTTAACTTATTTCTACTCAATATTATTTATTTGTTTGTTTTTGTATGAATGAGATGGATAAGGTTGCATTTGGCCTAGCTTTTTTGGGCTTTAAAGCTACTTCAGAAGGAGAAGCCAGAAAGTAGAGGTTTGAAATTAAAAGTTGAAGTTGTTTGAATAGTCAGTTTTTTTTAACTTTAAAGCTACTTTTAAGCTAGAAGTTGTTTGGCATAAGATATCAATTGTAAGCTACTTTTATACTCAATTTAAGCTTTTGATTTTATTTAAGAATAAAATATAAGTTACCAAATTACAAAAAAAAACTTTATATTACTAATAAATGAAATATTTAGAATAACATAGAAAACTCGTAAAAAGAATAAAATAAAAATATCTGAACTGTACGTAAATATTTGAACTTCTTCTCAACAATGAAAAAAATGATCTGATGTATAGTAGAAGATTTTCTTCGTCTTGTTGTTAGGGATTCTCAACGGTTGCGGAGTGTAAGACTTTCTAATTATCAACTGTTGATGTAGAATCACTTCATAATTTATTGATTTGTTTGCTTAAATCCTTTTTTTCTTCTTTGACGATAGATCCTCAGAAGTGGAATGTCAAATAAGATGTGGGATGTCCTTCTTGAGAATGCCAAAACTTGCGTTATGACTGGAAAATATTATATATACTATTCAGATGAGACAAGGAACATTGGTTATATCTTATGTCTTATTCTTTTCATAATACATTTTTCAGTTAGGGTTCGGCGAGGAAGGGGAAGGGGGAAAAATTTTGTTGTTAGGGTTTGATATGTGGGAAGGGCAAAAAAAAGAGAAAAGGTAAAAAAAAAAAAAAAGGGAGCAGGCAGAAGTTGCTCTTGAGGGCTTTTTTTTAAGCTCATTTTCTTCATTAAAAATAAGCTATTTCTCCTTCTGTAGAGCTTTTCAAAATATACGTTTGGCCCAGCTTCTCCTTCTAAAGGAGAAGAGAAGCTAATTTTAAGCTGGGCCAAACGCTACCTAAGTGCAAAAGGTGGGCATTTGTGGTGAAATCATGGAAGAAAACAAATATGAAGATTTCAAAATTCAAGCACCCAAACACACGTTTTTACGAATTGGCCCATGGAAGAATCGATAAAAAATATATCGGTCAACTAGGGGGTGTAATAAAATTTTGTATTAAAATTCAAAGTTGAGTGGAATTACATTAGGGTTAGTTAGTTGATTAGTTTAAAATTAAATAGATTAATTTTAATCTAGATTTTTAAATTAATTAATTAATTATCTAATAATAATTTAATAACCCTAATCTTAATTACTTAACTATCCTATTTAATAACCTACCCCTAATTCCTATAAAAAGGTAGCAGAGAGCTCTGGGGATGGGTGGCTCTGTTTTGGGGGCACGAAAGACGAGAAGTGGGTAGGTGGGCGGTTGGAAACAGGGAGAAAGAAAAAAAGTAATAATTAAAAAATGTGGCAGCTGGAATTGCGATGGGATTTCCGAGGAAAGAGAGAAGGAAGAGAGAGAAAGGAGGAGAAAGAGAGAAGCTTCGTGGCACGGATTTCGAGATGCGATTTTATGCAAAAATAAGTTTTTCTTCTTCTCTTCTAATTTTTATTATGCAATCCAAGAACATGTTTGTTAGTTGCAAATTTATTATGAACTAATTTTATTTTTTTAGGGCTTGGATGTAGTCTAGTTTTGAGAACACAATTTTAATTTCATATTATTTTTTTAATTTTTCGATGGTTGTGTTTGATTTTTGTTCTTAATGCTTACAATTGTTTAACCAACTTTTGTATGATTTATTAAATCATGGAGAGACCAAACTGGTAATTTGTGATTTCGAATTAATAAAATTAAACACCGTTACAAGAGAGAACCGCTGTTAATGTGACCGTTAAGAAATCCATAGATCTTAATGAATTTTCAATTAGTAATTTTTGCATGAACTATGACAAATAATTAGTTGAGAATATTTTTTTTATATTGCTTGAGAGAGAATATTGAATAACTTGGAGATTTTGGTCTACAACTTGGAAAAATAATATTTTTATTCATATGGAGTTATAAATTGTGTGTGATTAACTAGGTGAAATTGAAAGCCTTAGAATTAGTTTTACTATTAACAAACAACCAAATTTTATATTTTCGTTCTCTTTTGTTAGTTTAGATCTTTAGATTAATTTAGTTGCTTTATTTATTAAAATTTCGGTTTTCCAAATAGTAGTTAATCTAGTAATTTCGGTACTCGATAAAATAATTAGTCCTTGTGGGTTCAACACTCTTTTTACTTAACTATACTACTTGTTGCGATTTTGTACACTTGCAAATTATCACATCAAGTTTTTGGCGCCGTAGCCGGGGACTAATTATTCTTTTATTGATATTGATAATTTCTAGATTGTTGCTAATTTGGATTCTTGTTTTTATTTTATTTTATTTTGTTTAGAAATATTATCTTCGCTAGCTTTTTCTTATTTTTTTATTTTTTACTTTTCTTATTTTTAGTTTTTCTGTTATTTAATAGATTTATTTTAGGACATACAAGTGTATCGTCATGGCAAACGAAGGTAATGGGGAGGAAAGCAAGGCTTTGAGATTTTGTGTTATGCCCTCGCTTAATGTAGCAACATCAAGTATAAAGAGGCTGGTTATACTAGCTAACAATTTTGAAATTAAACATGCAATTATTCAAATGATTCAGCAGACTGTTCAATTTGGGGGACTATCGCACGAGGATCCTAATGTTCACAATGCAAACTTTCTAGACTTCTGCGACACCTTCAAGCACAATGAAGTATCAGATGATGCAGTTCGATTGAGACTTCTTTTTTCACTAAGAGGCGAAGTCCTGGCTAAATTTTCTACCATCGGGTGGTATTACTACTTGGAGGGACTTGCACAAAAAAAATTGGCTAAGTATTTTTCGCCGGTAAAGACAGCGAAGCTAAGGAATGACATTACCACATTCACTCAATTTGAGACTGAGTCTTTGTATGATACATGGGAGATGTATAAAGAGTTATTGAGAAAGTGTCCTCATCATGATCTTCCGAAATGACTACAAATTCAAATATTCTATAATGGTTTAGGAGTTACAAATCGATCTATGGTTGACGCAGCAGCTGGAGGTACACTTATGAGCAAAACTCATGAAGCAGCCTATGAGCTTTTACAGGAGATGACATCTAATAATTACCAGTGGTCTCAGATAGTACAATGCCAAGAAAAGTGGCTGGATTTTTTGAACCTGATCATATTACTACTTTAACTACAAAAATTGATATTTTATCTAAACAAATAGGTAATATGAATGTTAATGCTATTCAAACTAATATGATTTGTGATCTTTGTGCAGGAAATCACTCAAGTACAGATTGCCAACTGGGAAATCCTTTTGCTAAATCAAATTTCAATCAAGCAAATTACATGTCCAATTTCCAATATCAAAACAATCCTTATTCAAATACGTATAATCCTGGATGGCGGAACCAGCCCAATTTTTCATGGAATAACAACCAAGGAGCAATTAGACCACCTCAGAATTTTCAGCATCAAGAAAAGAAGCCGACACTTGAGGAGATGTTCATGTAGTACATGCAAAAGACTGATTTGGCAATCCAAAATGTTGCAACTTCAACTTCAGCTTCAATTCGCAATCTTGAGGTGCAGATTGGTCAACTTTCAAATATTCTTAAAGAGAGAACAGCAGGAACCTTACCCAGTAACACCGTAACAAATTCTGAGGATCATGTTAAAGCAATAACACTAAGAAGCAGGAGAACCATTGAGCAGCCATAAGAAGAAATTACCGAACAAAATGCGGTGGAAAAGCAAGATGAATTCGAGCAAATTTTGGAGAAACAAACGCAGTAGGTGGCCAACCACCATTCTAAGAAGAATAAAAGAGCTTCAAACCTCACGATTTCCAGGGAGTTTAATTTTGAAACTTATCCTAAATCTCCTTATGATCCACCTATTCATTTTCCGCAAAGACTTAAAAAGAATAATCTTGAAAATCAAATTTCTAAATTTTTAAATATTTTAAAGAAATTGCATATTAATATTCTTCCTATTGAAGCTTTGGAATAAATGCCTAAATATGCTAAAATTTTGAAGGTTATTTTATCAAACAAGCAAAAATTGAAGGAACATGAGATGGTGATGCTAACCGAAGGGAGTAGTGTAATTTTACAAAACAAGCTGCCTCCTAAACTTAAAGATCCAGGGAGTTTTACAATTCCTTGCACTATTGGAAATTCTTCTTTTGATAAAGCATTATGTGATTTAGGAGCAAGTATTAATCTTATGCCTTTTTCAGTTTTCAGAAAAATTGGTATTGGAGAAGTAAAGTCTACCACAATTTCTTTGCAATTGGTGGACAGATCTATCAAGTACCTAAGAGAAACAATTGAAGATGTTTTGGTAAAGGTTAACATGTTCATATTTCCAGCTAATTTCGTAATGCTTGATATGGAGGAAGATGAACAAATTTCGTTAATTTTTGGGCGACCTTTTTTAGCAACAAGGAGAGCTTTAATTGATGTCCAATAAGAAAAACTTATTTTGAGGGTTGAGGATGAGCAACTAATGTTTGATGTTTTTAAATCCAGGGAGGTTGCTGCTGAAGCTCACTCATGTTTTCAAGTTTTTGAAACTAATCTAATTAAGGGAGAAACACATAGAGCGGAAGTTGAGAAATTACCAATTAAATTATGTCCAACAAATTCAGCAACTCTTGAATTTGAGAAAGAAAAGATTTTGGAATACATTCAAGTTGCACCATCTATTAATTTTTCTTCTCAGCTGAAATTCAAAGAGGTGGGGATATCAAAGACGCCATCATCAAGAAAGAAACAACTCAAACTAGAGCTTGAACCTAATCCACACCTGAAGAAAAGTATTAGAAAAGATGTTCTTATGTTGTTGGATCTTGGCGTTACATAACCATCTCAGCTATAACGTCTGGCTAAAGACTTAAAACTTAGCACTTTTTGGGAGGCAACTCATGCTTTCTTTTGCTGAATTTAGATAATATTTTCAATTTAGTTTATTTTAATTTTAATTTTTGTTTTTATTTTTGAAGAATTGCATAAGTTTGGAAGTCGCCGAGCGGAGCTGTTTTCTGGACCGACATTGATGGTTGTTTTTTACCAGGATAAAGTCTGAATCTGGAAAAGTGTATAAAATAACGATCGAAGAAAATTGTCTTAGCTTTCCAGAACAAAAAGAATCAGACAATTTGGACATCTACAGCTCCAGATATCACTAAAACAATGAACGTCGCGCGTCAAAATTTTTAACACGAATCAGGGGAGCAATTCTGAACTTTTCGCATTCCTTTTGTTTTTGTTTTTCCTTTCCCATTGAGGACAATGTGATATTCAAGTTTGGGGAAAGAGGTAATTTTTTTAAAATATATTTTATAAATATTTGAAAAGAAAAAGAAAACACAAGGAATTTCAATTAGGCTCACCTTTACACTTTTGAGTTATTTATTGTGCTAAAGCATTGAAATAATTTTTTAGGATAGACAATATCTTATAAAGCAAGATCAAGCATACTTATTTACTTTCGGATTATTGAAGTTCAAAATTTCTCACAAAATTGTGAGTCGTGTGATTATACATAAAAGAAAAATGTGATATTTTTTCTTGTGATTATCCCCTTTGATTTAGTCCTAAACAGAGTTTAAGTAAATAGAGTGATAATGAAAAAAAAAGAATAAAATTCAATCTACTCCAATGTTTTTAGTTGCTTAGTAACTAGGGGTATTCATCACCAATGTTTACTTTACGTTAAACGACAACTTAAAATATGAGTATGCAAAAGCAGTTTAAGTTTGTGACTTGTTGAGTAACCGGGTGAATTCAACACAAATGTTTGCATTCACGTCAAAAGGCAAAGTGACTACTTAAAGAGAAAAAAAAAACTCTAGTTTGCTACTCGGTTTGTAGTAGTGAGAAGGGGAGATCACAAAATAAGTTATTACATGATATAATTACATTAATTGCATGACAAATATGATTGGGTTGGGAATTATGTATAAATAATTGCACTGAAGAAAGTGAGTATGCTTAGTTTTACTTTATTTCCTATTGTTTATATTTTAAGTTTTTGATGCTTCCATGTTAAGATCTCCTAGCGTGATGAGTTGAGCCTACTATTGATTACTATCCCATTATTCATAATTTTACTTTTTGCTCGAGGACAAGCAAAATCTTAAGTTTGAGGGTGTTTGATTAGTGAAATTTATATATAATTTTTAGTGCTTCTTTATGCATTAAAAATTGCGAGTTCTCATGTATTTCTTTGAAATTTATCTTATTTCTATTCAAGATTATTTATTTGTTTGTTTTTGTAGGAATGAGATGGATAAGTGCAAAAGGTGGGCATTTGTGGTGAAATCATGAAAGAAAACAAAGAAGAAGATTTCAAAATTCAAGCACCCAAATACACGTTTTTACGAATTGGCCCATGGAAGAATCAATAAAAAATATATCGGTCAATTAGGGGGTGGAATAAAATTTTGTAATAAAAATCTAAGTTGAGTAGATTTTCATTAGGGTTAGTTAGTTGACTAGTTTAAAATTTATTAGATTAATTTTTATCTATAGATTTTTAAATTAATTAATTAATTATCTAATAATAATTAAACTAACCCTAATCCTAATTATTTAACTATCCTATTTAATAACCTACCCCTAATTCCTATAAAAAGGCAACAAAGAGCTCGGGGGGTGGGTGGCTCTGTTTTGGGGGCACGAAAGACGAGAAGTGGGAAGCTGGAAACAGGGAGAAAGAAGAAAATAATAATAATTAAAAAAGGTGGAGGCTGGACTTGCGGTGGGATTTCCAAGGAAAGAGAGAAGGAAGAGAGAGAGAAAAAGAGGAGAAAGAGAGAAGCTTCGTGGCACGGATTTCGAGACGCGATTTTCTGCAAAAACAAGTTTTTCTTCTTTTCTTCTAATTTTTATTATGCAATCCAAGAACATGTTTGTAAGTTGCAAATTTATTATGAACTAATTTTATTTTTGTAGGGCTTGGTTGTAGCATAGTTTTGAGAACACAATTTTAATTCCATATTATTTTTCTATTTTTCCATGGTTGTGTGTTTATTTTTGTTCTTAATGCTTACAATTGTTTGGCTGACTGTTGTATGATTTATTAAATCATAGAGAGACCAAACTGGTAATTTGTGATTTAGAATTAATAAAATTAAATACCGTTACAAGAGCGAACCACTGTTAATGTGATCGTTAAGAAATCCATAGATCTTAATGAATTTTTAATTAGTAATTTGTGCATGAACTATGACAAATAATTAGTTGAGAATATTTTTTATATTGCTTGAGAGAGAATATTGAATAACTTGAGAATTTTGGTCTACAACTTTGAAAAATAATATTTTTATTCACATGGAGTTATAAATTGTGTATGATTAACTAGGTGAAATCGAAAGCTCTAGAATTAGTTTTGTTATTAACAAACAACCAAATTTCAGATTTTCGTTCTCTTTTGTTAGTTTAGATCTTTAGATTAATTTAGTTGCTTTATTTATTAAAATTTCGGTTTTCTAAATAGTAATTATTCTAGTAATTTCGGTACTCGATAAAATAATTAGTCCTTGTGGGTTCGACATACTTTTCACTTAACTATACTAATTGTTGCGATTTTGTACACTTGCAAATTATCACATCAGTAAGGAAATCAATGGTCAAGATCTAAGCTCCCAAAAGACATTTTTCACACCAAAAGTTTCCCCCTAATACTCAAATTCAAATCCCCCAAAACAGCTCCTTTATTTATTTAATTATTTATCTCTTTCTTTTCTCTCTCCTATTCAAAAGTAAGGGTGGTATACCGTACCTTACCATACCATCATTACTCTACCGTCTACCATACCGGAGTACTTGATACACAAATTTCTCTACCATTATCGTGCCAAGATTTTAGTACTATCGAATTCGGTAATACCGGAATATCGGTACGGTATTGGTAATACCATGGTACTACCGGACATCAATTAGCTTGAAAAAATTAACATTCATATAAATGACAAAAGAAGGATGAATAAGCTCAACATAAATATATATACGTAAGGGTTTTCAACATAAATAATTAAATATATATATGAAGAAGTTCCAATAATCAACCAATGTCAATTCTCAAACAAGACCCAGTTAACGGTCCACAATTTAGTGTAACATCTGTGTTTCTAGAGCCCAATCACTAGCAGTACCAAATAATATAAGCTTCGGTTTAACAATGAAGGAAGAAATCATCACAAAATGCCATTGAAATAACTAATATCTTCAGGCATCTTCCTTTCAAAAGCTCTAGAATTCCCACTCAAAACAAATTAAACACATATAGGAACAAAGAAATACCGTCACGAATAGTTTACAGAAACCTACAGTTCAACCGATTAACTGAAAACAAATTCACATTAAAAAAAGTTATCCTCACAAACAAACATACATCACCTGATATAGTGATAAACAATCGACATAAAATTTAAGATCATGGATAAAAAAACATCAACATCCCCTTCTCATCCCCTAAGTAGTATAACTGAGGTGAAAAATTGAAAAAGAAATAAGAAAAGTGGGCCTGGACCTAGGTCTGGACCTGAGTTTTTAATTATGAAAATTAAATTAAATATATATTAATTACTCGGTACGGTACGATATACCATGATATGAGTATTGGGTACCAGTACCATACCATATAATTTTGGTATTGTACAATACCGAGATTTCGGTACGGTATTACCGAGATTTCGGTACGGTATTACCGAGATTTCGGTACGGTATTACCAAGATTTCGGTAATATATGGTATGGTAACGGTATGGTACGGTAATATGGTATTTTTTGACACCCCTATTCAAAAGTTTTAAAATTTAAAATATTTTAAAATTTAAAAACTAAAAAACTAAAAAACAGAAAAAACAAAAAAAATAAATAAATAAAATTTTTTAAAAAATAATTCAAAAAAAACAAAAAAAAATCAAAAAATAATTTTAAAAAAATTTAAAATTTAAATGAAAAATTGAAAAAATTGAAAAAATTGAAAAAATTGAAAAAATTGAAAAAATTGAAAAAAATTGAAAAATTGAAAAATTGAAAAAATTGAAAAATTGAAAAATTGAAAAATTGAAAAATTGAAAAATTGAAAAATCGAAAATTCGAAAATTTGAAAATTTTGAAAAATTTGAAAATTTTGCAATGTGAAATTTTAAAAATTTTAAAAACTCAAAGCAAATCCAAATCCAAATCCAGTGTCGAACCCTAATCAAGAGGTCATCGCTGATATCTGATTCGTTGCTGATACTGTATCGGCAACTCCCCTCCACCTAATCGAGCGCGAATATCAAGCGAATCCATATCGGTGACTTCCCTCCACCGAATCGAGAGCCTCTGCATGCAATGCGACGACTCTAATTTCATCTCATTTACCGAATTTTCATTCTAATTTTTAATTTTGTGTGTGTAGGGGATTACTCAGTTTTTTGCTGACTCAATGTTTGTGTGTGCATGAGATCTAAGTTCAAAGAGGTATGATTGTTTTATTTTTGGGTTTATAAAATTTTAATTTTGTGATTTATTTGATGAGGTTTTTATTGGTTTTGATTTAAGATGTACGCAAGTGAGAAATGAGATGGATTATTTGGTGGCCTCAATTTGGGCTTCCAAACAGAAGCAGGATAGGTAAGCTGGTCAGCAACCTAAAATAACTTGTCAAATATGCAATATTAATTTCTTTACTACTAGAGAATATACTATCGTGAAGTGTTCCCTTCACTGGTTATTAGATACCATGGATAACATAACATATAAGAACTTTTAGTGTACGCTTGGATATATAGGATTGGGATGACTGGAGTTTACTAATGAATGGTGCAAACTCTTCACTCAAAAAGATAGCTAAAGTAAATTTTTTATTGATTCATTTTGAATTTTGTTTAAAATAAATGTGCAATGGGGAGACAAAGTAGCGATAAAAGAAATGATTAGCAAGGATTAGAGTTTGAGGACTTCATGTATTACATTTTGGTTAAAAAAATAATAAGAGGTATTTCAATTGTAAACTGAGTCTCAGACAAACAAATGTTTAGATTATTGGTATTGTAGATTAACTTGGGTTAGGGTTAGGGTATCATTGTATTTAGACATGCTCATAGTGGTTATGAGATTATAGTAAGCTCTATAAAACCTATATGATCATGTCCTTGCATAACTTTTACGAGCATCTAAAAGTGATCCTGAAGTTAAAAAAAAAAAACTCTATGCAGTGTTTCTAACAAACTATATACATTACATGTAAGTTCAAACTAACGATCAAGAAAACGATGGTTGAGCTTAAAGGTAGATATGCTGCTTCCTCATTTAATATGTTTCCTACTTCAATTAATTTTCTAGACCTCTAAAACTATTTTATATAATCAAATCAGGTGCACTGTTCCCAAGACGTGCCGCAGGCACGTGTCAATGGGCAAACCTAGTACATAAATAAATACGTGATGACTCTAAAACCTAGCACATAAATACAAAGTTATTAGGGGTTAACATACAAAAAGTCCCAAAAGACGTGGCCACTTCCCATTGGCTATGACACCATATATGGCGTTTCAACATTCAAGTGCCCTTTTGTTTATGCGTCGAAGCTCGGACTCCCATCTTCTTCCCCCATCGCTCCTCAGATCACCGACGAGAAATTCAAAATTTCAAATTTCGAAAGAAGGGTAAAATTCTCAGTTCAGCCTTAGTCAATTTCTTGATTCTTTCATGTTTTATCCCGATGATTCTCGATTCGCAATCGATAGATCCCTAAACTCTAATCGATAATTCTAATTGGCGAATCTGGATTCTGTTTCTTAGTGAAAAGATTCCGTCTTGATTCTCCACATGTCGAATTTACATGATTTTTTTTAGCTTCTTATATATTTGAAGAGTGGGAGCAGTGCTGCAAAAGTCTAGGAATGATTGCAAAATTTTATTAATTGCTGTAATTATTAATTCAACAATTTTAGGAATAATTGCGAAAGTTTTGTAGTTGATGCAAAATTGTGGAATATGAGAATCTTCATGGTCATAGCAAAGTTTTATCTATTTTTTTTTTTTTTTTTTTTGGAGTACATAGCAAAGTTTTATGATTCAATATTATGCAAAAAAACATGTTTTGTTGTTGTTGGGATGTTAGGGATTAGCGTCTTATGAGATTGATGGAGATTGGGTTCAATTGCTTAGATGTAGTGTGGGTTTAACTGCAGCTCAGTATAAAGGGGTAATCAAGTTGGTATCTGAAGATATGAAATGTGTCAGGTTTTTACGTGCGTAGCGCACTAATTTTTCATATATGCTTTTGGCGGAAAAAACACTCTGTTTCGTTTGGCGCCACGATGCAGGAGGATTGAATGTAATCTGCACGTGCCTATTTGGGGTTGTAACAAAATTGTAACAGCCTATAAATAGGCCAATCAATGAATGAGAAATATCAAGAATTCAATATTCATCCTCTTCCCCAAATTTCTTCTCATCGTTTCCTGTAATCGC
Source organism: Hemerocallis citrina (assembly GCA_017893485.1). Classification (NCBI taxonomy): domain Eukaryota; kingdom Viridiplantae; phylum Streptophyta; class Magnoliopsida; order Asparagales; family Asphodelaceae; genus Hemerocallis; species Hemerocallis citrina. The sequence continues at coordinate 124,695,901 of CM030363.1, read as the reverse complement.
CATTAATGGGCCGATCAAAGCAACATTTGGCTGGAGCTCTTAACACGGCGGTATTAGAGCCGGCGAGTGACGATACCGATGCTAGGGATGTCGGAAGCACATCATCGGTCGAACTGGATGTTCAACAGCTTAAATCCACTGTGGCCAAGTTAGCTGAAGCAATGGCGGCACTGACGTCATTACCAGCAGCAGTGGCGACATTAACGGAGCAAGTTAATGAGATGATGTTGATGAGTCGCACTGCAATTCCGAATCGAGGTAATCCATTCCTTTCTCAATCAATTCTTAATGGAGGAGGTGAAATCCTCAATCTTGTACATACCGTCAATAGATCAAGAAGTGAACAGATGGTTTTTACAAGAGTGCCTTTCAAAATGAAGTTTCCTGTGTTTCAAGAAAGGGATCCAACTGAGTGGGTTTGTGGAGCCGAACAATTCCTAGATTTCTATGAGATAGAAGATTCTCAAAAGTTAAGATTCGCGACCTTAAATCTGAAGGGAATGGCTTCTCAATGGTATAGGAGGCACATTAAGAGCAGAGGAGGTACTATTACTTGGAAGGAGTTTGTAAGTGAACTCATAACCATGTTTGGACCATCGGAGTTTCAGGATTATGAAGGAATCCTTACCAAGCTGAGCCAAAAGGGGGATATTGAGAATTACATACAAGAATTTGACCGTTTGTCCAATTTCGTTGAGGATTGGACCGAAAAGCATTTCCTAAGTACTTTTATTAGTGGATTGAGAGATGAAATCCATTGGGATGTGAAGGCGCAGCGTCCCAGTACTGTCAATGAGGCAGTGGGGTTGGCTAGAGGATACGAAGAGAAGCTACATTGTACAAGGAAGTACTGTAAACCACCATTCACTGCAAAAACCATACCTCCATCTATAACTCAATTCCCAACCCATACATCTTCTCCAAAGAATAATGATCCTTCGCAAACAACTACTTCAACTACCTTTACTCTTAAGAGTAACTCCTTCTGAACTTTAGAGAAAGAAAAGCCAAGGGGCTTTGTTTTAACTGTGATGAACATTATGAGAAGGGCCATAGATGTAAATCCCAAAGATTTTATTTCTTGGAAATGTTTGATGAGGAAGAGTGAGGAACCTAATAGAGAAGGGGAAGAAGTAATAGCAACTGGAATGAGTATGGAGGGCAGTTTGATGGGAATTTCATTTCATGCCTTGACGAGATCTTGTTACCCCCATTCGCTTAGGGTGAAAGGGTTTATTAATGGAAGGGAAGTTAATATCCTAATTGATACGGGTTCTACACATAATTACATAGATCCTTTTACTGCTAGCAAGACTGGATTGCACATTTTACCTGAACCTAAGTATAAGGTGAAGGTGGCAATTGGAGAAGTGATGTTAAGTGAAGGAAAAATTGAGAATGCTACTTTTACTGTACAAGAGGTGCACTTGTCAGCGGAGTTGTTCGTTTTGCCATTAGGGCCAGCTCAGATGGTGTTGGGAGTTCATTGGCTAAGGTCTTTAGGCAGAGTCACTATGGATTTTGCTTGCTTGACTATGGAGTTTTGCATTCAAGGAGTTAAAAGGGTTCTGCAAGGACATATTGAAGGAAATCTGCAACTCATAGAAGCTGAGGAATTGCCCAAGACACATGAGTATGCCAACCAGGTTTTTATGCTACATTTGCAGCATAATGAGGCTCAAGGCAACCAACAAACCCCAAGACCAGAGGATGGTAATTCATCTCAGAATAAGTCAATAGTCCCTCAACAGATCAAGCAACTTTTGGATCAATTCCCTGAAGTGTTTGCTCCTCAAATTGTGATGCCACCTCAGAGGGGTATAAATCATCAAATCCCTTTGGTTGAAGGAGCAAAGCCAGTATGCATTAGACCTTATAAACAACCCTATTACCACAAGAATGAGATAGAAAGGCAGGTTAAAGAAATGTTGGACTCAGGGTTTATTCAGATAAGTAGTAGCTCTTATGCTTCTCCTGTGATTCTTGTTAAGAAGGCAGATGGAAGTTGGCGTTTGTGTGTGGATTATAGGGCTCTCAACTCACAGACAATCAAGGCAAAGTTTCCAATTCCTATGATTGATGAACTATTAGATGAACTCCATGGAGCCAAGTTATTTTCAAAAATTGACTTAAGATCGGGCTTTCATCAAATAAGAGTAAGTGAACATGATATACATAAGACGGCATTTAGAACTCATCAGGGGCACTATGAGTTTTTGGTCATGCCATTTGGGCTCACTAATGCTCCGGCTACTTTCCAAAGTTTAATGAATGATACCCTAGGAAGCACGGATACTCCATGGAGGGTGCCGTCCCCGTATCCTGGACGTATCGGATACGGGATACGGCGGGATACGGCGGGATACGTCCCCGATACGGCTAAAACGTATCCTATTTTATTTATTTATTTATTTATTGGATACGGCGGGATACTTTGAAGATACGGGGGGGATACGGCCTGCATTTTTTAATTTTTTATGGGCCTTTTCTTTTCAACTGGGTCGGGTTTGGAACAGATCTGTTGATTTCCATCCGATCCTCTCTCTCCCTATCACTACATCCTCTTCTCACCTTTCACTACATCCGACTCTCTCTCTCCCCATCAAAAAAACCCTAGCCCTCTTCTCACCTTCTCTCTATCAGCCAACTCTCTCTCTCTCTCCCTATCAAAAATTTCTCTTCACCGATCTATCGGCGCCTCCTCTCTATTTCTCTCCACCGATCAATCGGCGCCTCCTCTCCCCGCCGATCAATCGGCGCCTCCTCTCTCCGCCGATCAAAGAATCTCTCTACGGTAAACTCTCTCTCTCTCTATCTCCACTCTTATGCTTGTTGTTTTTATGCTGCTTACTTTTTTTTTTTTTTCATTTCATCTTTTAATGCTTTCTTTTTCGCTTCCTTTTTTTAAAAAAAATGTTATGCTTGCTTAATGCTTCCGGTAATCTCTCTCTCTCCACTCTTATGCTTGTTGTTTTTATGCTGCTTACTTTTTTTGTTTTTCTTTTTTTTCTTTTAATGCTTCCTGTTTAGCTGGTTATGCTGGTTGCATTTGATGCATTTGATGAATTCGTGCTAGTTATGCTGGTTATGCTGGTTATACTTTTTTTTAAAATGTTATGCTGGTTATGCATTTGATGAATTCGTGCTTCCTGGTTAGCTTCCTGTTTGGCATGTTAAGATGAATTCGTGCTTATGCATAAGATGAATTCGTGCTTCCTGTTTGGCATGTTTAGCTTCCTGTTTTTTTTAATGTTATGCATGCTTCCTGCTTAGCTTCCTATTTGGCAATTCATAAGATGAATTCGTGCTTAGTCTGCTTGTGCACTCAAATCATACTTAGTCTGCTTATGCACTTAAATATGCTTGCTTAGCTTTTACATACCTTCCATCATACTTAGTCTGCAGTCAGTATCGTATAAATAGTATTAATTTTCACAAAAATAGTTCATTTCATCTTTTAACATAACATAAATATCTTCACAATATAAGGTGTACATAATATGCTTGCTTGCTTGCTGTTATTTTTGCTTTGTGCTTGGTGCTTGGTGCTTGGTGCTTGGTGCTTCTTCTTGCATCGAGCATTCCTGACAAAAAAAATAGAATAAAGAAAAATTGATTAATAAAGGAAATTTCTTGAAAAAGAGAACTATGGAATTAATAGAGGAAACTTCCTAGGTTTGATTCAATTCAATGATCAATTCTTATAATTGCTAAATTGCTCACTGATTGGGATGCTTACTAATTTATGTTTAATTAAAGATATTTACCATTTTCTTATTAACAATATATATATATATATATATATATATATATATATATATATATATATAGCCGTATCCCCGCCGTATCCCGTATCCTAATTTTTTGAAAATTGCCGTATCCCCCGTACCCGTGTCCCCGTACGCGTATCGCCGTATCCGTATCAGTGCTTCCTAGATGATACCTTTAAAGATTACTTGCGCAAATTTGTTTTGGTGTTCTTCGATGACATACTTGTTTATAGTAGTGACTTGGAGAGCCATACACACCACTTAAGGCTAACCTTGGAGGTGTTGAGGAAGAATTAGCTAGTTGCTAAAGAAAGCAAGTGCTGTTTTGCAAGGGAGTCAGTGGGTTACTTAGGACATATCATCAATTCTCAAGGGATTGTTGTGGATCCTGAAAAAATTTCTTCTGTGGTTGATCGGCCAGAGCCCAAGACAATTAAACAGTTAAGGGGATTTTTGGGATTGACGGGATATTATAGGAAGTTTGTGCAGGGATATGACAGTATAGCTGCACCTCTCACTCAGCTTTTGAAGAAAAACTGCTTCAAATGGAACCTGTTGGCTATTGAAGCTTTCAACAAGCTCAAGGAAGCCATGACTTCCACTCCAGTGTTGCGATTACCTGATTTCTCTAAAAATTTTGTGGTAGAAACGGATGCTTCAAAGGTTGGAATTGGAGCAGTGTTAATGCAAGATCAACAACCTATAGCATTAATGAGCCAAAGATTAAAAGGCAGAGCTCTTTCTATATCTACATATGAAAAAGAAGTTCTCGCTATTCTCGCAGCTGTAAAACATTGGCGGCAGTACCTCTTAGGCAGGGTTTTTGTGATTAGAACATATCAAAAAAGTATCAAGTATATACTAGAGTAGCGCATTAATACTGAGGTTCAAGAGAGACGGTTATGGAAATTGTTGGGGTTCAATTTTATTATGGAGTACAAAAAAGGGAAAGATAACACTGCTATGGATTGTCTAGAAGGGAAGGTCAAGCTACTCAATACACAGTTACTCTAATAGTGCCTCAATGGGTAGAAAAGATACAGGATATGGTTGCAAATGACCCTTATTTCCAGTCTTTGGCAGAGAAAGTATCAAGGAGTGAGTTATCTCCAAATGAGTATAGGCTTCAAGGAGGTATTTGGTATTATAAAGGAGAAATCCTGCTAAGTCCTGAGTCTGAGTTGAGGAGAGTAGTGTTTTTGGAAGCTCACACAACTAATGAAGGTTGTCATGCTAGGTTTCACAAGACCTTTCACAGAGTCGAGATCTTTCAATTGGCAGGAAATTAGAAAGGATATCAAAAAGTTTGTTTGTGAATGTTTGGTATGCCAAAGGAGTAAGGGGGAGACTGTGTTACCTGCAGGTCTACTAACTCCACTGCCTATTCCTGAATTAGTTTGGAGTGACATCTCCATGGATTTCATTGAAGCCCTTCCGAAGAGTATGGGCAAATCAGTAATTTATGTGGTGGTTGATAGGCTAACCAAGTATGCTCATTTTATAAGTATGGCACACCCATACACTGCACAAGGAGTAGCACAGCTATTTGTGGATCATGTCTACAAACTCCATGGTATGCCTACAAGTATAGTAAGTGATAGGGATCCTGTGTTCTTGAGTGTGTTTCGGAGAGAATTTTTTAAGCTACAAGGCAGCAAATTGAAATTCTCTACGGCTTACCACCCACAAACTGACAGACGGAAATTGTGAACAAATCAGTGGAAATGTACTTGAGATGTATGTGTAGTCAGCAACCTAGAGATTGGGTTAAATGGTTGAGTTGGGCTGAATTTTGGTATAACACCAATTGACATACAACTACTAGAGTCACTCCTTTTGAGGCTGTTTATGGCCGAAGACCTCCCTGTCCTTCCCTATATATTCCTGGTACTGCGGTGGTGCAATCGGTTGAAGATGCTTTGAGATCTAGGGATGTGGTTCTTAAGATACTCAAAGATAATATCATGGCTGCTCAAGAGAGAATGCAACATTTCTACAATCAGAAGAGAACTGATAGAGAGTTTGCAGTAGGTGAATTAGTGTTTTTGAAACTGTAACCTTATAGGCAATTATCACTGAAGGGTTCAATACCCCAGAAACTTTCTTCAAAGTTCTTTGGCCCATATAGAGTACTGGAGAGGATCGGGAAAGTAGCATATAAGCTAGAGTTGCCTGCTAATGCCTGCATACATCCAGTGTTCCATGTTTCCAAACTGAAAAAGTGCTATGTAGATCAAGTTCCAAATGTAACTGAGGGAATTCCATACTATTGGGAAACACCCAAGGCAAGAGAGCCTGAGTTGGTATTGGATAGGCGTGTATTCAAGAAAAATAATAGAATGGGTATACAATTGCTGATACAGTGGAAGGGGTCTGCAATTGAGGATGCAAAATGGATTGACATTGATGAGTTTTGGAAGCAACATCCCAATTTCGAACTTGAGACAAGTTCGATTTAAGGGAGGAGTTGTTAGGGATTAGCGTCTTATCAGATTGATGGAGGTTGGGTTCAATTGCTTAGATGTAGTGTGGTGTAGCTGCAGCTCAGTATAAAGGGGTAATCAAGTTGGTATATGAAGATATGAAATGTATTAGGTTTTTACGTGCGTAGCGCACTAATTTTTCATATATGCTTTTGGTAGGAAAAACGCTCAGTTTGGTTTGGCACCACGATGCAGGAGGATGAATGTAATCTGCACGTGCCTCTTTGGGGTTGTAACAGAATTGTAACAGCCTATAAATAGGCCAATAAATGAGTGAGAAAACATCAAGAATTCAGTATTCATCCTCTTCCTCAAGTTACTTCTCATTGTTTCCTTTAATCGCCATTAATGGGCCGATCAAAGCAACATTTGGCTGGAGCTCTTAACATGGGAATTGTTGATTCTGTATGGATTATAGAAGGGTCCGAGGGTTAGATGTGTTTTAAATTTAGGACACGTGTGATAAGTGTGCATGTCCAAAATAGTGTTGTTGAATTGTTAGTGATCTACGACGGTACGATAAAGTATGACTACATGAAACCAAAAAAAAGATCATGCTACAGTGTGGTTTGTTGTCCTTTTAGTGGGCTATTTTTATGCTTTCTTTGAGTATTTTTTTTAGATTGTCGACAATGCTAGCGTTGGGACTTTCTTTCATACCACCTCCTATCTTTGGTCGAACACTTTGATCCTCCACAGGTTTCTGTGTGTCTATTAAGGCTATGGTTGGAACAAAGTTAAGTTAGGATAACTGGAGTTATCTCTCTTAATTAAAAAAAAACTATATTTATCATCATTTTGGCATGTTTGGGACTCATTTTGGAGTTAAGACAATTCCAGTTAACTTACCCAAAAAGTGTGAAAACTGACTCATTTTGGAGTTATGATAACTACAGTTATCTTACCCAAAAAGTGCGAAAACCATAGTTATCTAATCTCCTCTCTTACCTAATTTTTCTTGACTTTGAAGATAACTTCAAAATGGAGGTAAGAGTGTGACTACCAAAGTTAGCATACCTTGTACCTGCAAAGTTAAGATAACTTTGGTTATCTAAACTTTGTTCCCAAACAGTGCCTACAGTCTCTTGAAGTGAATTATCCCCTGAATGAATTTGAAGTAGTAGGTCTACTTGGAGGGGTTCTTCTATCGCCTTAGATAGAATGACCTAAAATTAGGTATATCTGAATGTATGTTGTTTTGAACTCTGAATGTAAGTTCCTAGTGTTCCTACTTACCAGTCTAGAAGAGGTGTAAAAGAATGTGAGGCAACAGAGTGAGTAAGAGTGGTCTATCTTAAAGGTTGGTAGTACTTCACTTCAATGAACTATGGACTATCAACATTTTCTTTACTCTAATTGTGTTATATGTAGGGCTTTTCTATCCCATGGATCAAAATTATGAAGTTTCTCGCTAGCCCATTGTATTTTAAGTTCAGAAGTCTTGATTGTCATTAAGATCTTTAGGGTGCAGAGGAAAACACAAGGTTAGTGGTAGAGAGAAATCATAGAAATGTGATTTTTTTTGCTTGGAGTGAAACACTCATATTGCTTAATGTGGATGAATAGAAAATTGTATTTAGTCCCAATAAATGCTTCTTGCCTACTTTCCTAATCAAATTTGTTTCTTCGTTCTTTGAGATTATTATATTTGTTTATTTTTTTTACTTAAGCCAAATGGTTCTCTTTCTATAATAATTCTTATCTTTTTGTCGTCAATTTACAGATGGTGGTATTGTCGGGGTTTGTACTTCTTATAGTGCTAGGTCTTTTGTCTGGATTTCCATCAACTATTGGGTTAAGATTTGTAATAGATAGGGATGAGTGCTTCTCTCATTCAGTTCCATATGAAGGAGATAAAGTTCATGTTTCTTTTGTGGTGATTAAAACCGATACTCCCTGGCACTATGGTGATGATGGTGTTGATCTTGTGGTATGTATCTTTTTTATTTTATTTTAAAGAATGTTGGTGTTATTGGTTTGTGCTTATTAATTTCAATCTCAGTATAAGATGTAGATTATTATTTTTGATAAGATTGCTTATTAAAAAAAAAGGCAAACATAATTTTCCTTTTCATAGTCGTTTTATCTATGTAATCCTGTATCCTAACTAACTTAGGGGCATTGCTGATTGCTGATAATTATGTCCTTGATAACACTGTTTCATATTATCAACTGTTAGAATTGTTATAGATTAAGTGAACTAATAAACCGAAAGGCTTGGAATAATTTGTGTTAATCTGGGTATAGAACAAAGAGAACAGATTTGCTGTTCACACCTGCATAATATATCTTAACTTGAAAACACACTCAGTTACGTTGCCCTGAGGTATTAGAGAGTGTAGTTACAACTTGAAGCTGACTGTTCATACTGGATTAACAAAGCACATTCCCAAGTATTTTGTCGGGGTTATAATTTCTAATTCCTAGTTTATATTTACCTGTGGACATTGTTTCATTTAGATGATATACTAACTAATGTGTATTTGGGTTTACCAGGTTAAGGGTCCCACTGGTGATCAGATTTATGATATTCGTGATAAGACTAGTGACAAGTTTGAATTTATTGTTCAGAGGAAAGGGGTCCACCGATTCTGCTTCACCAACAAATCCCCTTATCATGAAACCGTCGACTTTGATGTACACATCGGCCATTTTTCTTACTTTGATGAACACGCCAGAGATGGTAATCTTTGTGCTCCTTTTTTGTTTTTCTAAAGCATGACCTTGTGCTCCTTTTTTACCTAGGCTTTATTTGGTATTACGAATAGAAAAAGTGTTGTGGAGAAGTGTTTTGACTTGGTCTCTGTTTGGTATTGTTGTGAACATATTTATTTTTGTGACTAAAAAGTAATTTCAGTAAAAAGTGCTGATAAGAAAGAAAAAAAGTGTTTGTTACTATGATTTATTTTTCGGAACTGTTAAAAGCAGCTGTTTTGGTATGGTTGGAGAAAGTGGAATCCTTGAGTTTTAAAGAAGTGCTTTTGTCTCACCATGCTTTTGGAAGTTATATAATGACTTTCTATGACATGGCAGGACTCATTAACATATCTTATGATTGGTTCCACGGTGTCATAGAAAGAGTTTGTGTACTACAAGTAGTATGCAAATCATTTTCCAAACACTTCTCCTTAGTTTTACCAAATACCTTTAAATTGTCCACAATGCTTCTAGCCTTCTGGACATCTTGAGTTCAAATGTTTCTTTTCGGCTCTCGGAAAGCAATAACAGACCCAAGCTTAAGATTTTTACGTAGGGGCAAAAGCACTTCTCCAAATGCCTGAAGGCAATGCTTGAGGTGTTGCGAGAGGGAAGCTTTTAAAAAAACATTTTTTGAGAAGTGTTTACCTAAACACTATTACGGAAACTCAAAAGTTCGTTTTGCTGAATGTTTTACAATTTTTTGCAGAGCATTTGAACCCTTTATTGGAACAAATTGGAAAACTAGAAGAGGCTCTGTACAACATACAGTTTGAGCAACACTGGCTAGAAGCACAAACAGATCGCCAAGCACTTGGTATGTTTCTCCCTCCCCTGTTATTGACAACCATGGTATGATAAACTTAATGATACCCACATTTAATTGTGATTTCTTATTTATTTATGAATTTATATGGTGGACCAAATAAATAACCTTTAAATGGTCACTATTGTATATTAATTTTTTGGGTGAATATGGTTTAAGCCCCTCATTGGACTTTGAGTTTTAATAGGCCCCTTAACTTTTTAAATTTTACTATAAACCCCTTAAACAAAAAAAAAGAAATAAAAGTGAAACCTTTTTTTGTATTCTTAAAATGGATATTAATACCCCAAAAAAGTTTACAAGAATAAAAACTCTTCTCACAATACAAAAATAGTACAAATCTAATGAAAACAGTACAATACAAATAAAAATAGTATAAAACTCATTAGAAAAGTACAAAACCCTGAAGAATACTACAAAACGCTCAAGAACAATACAAAACTCACAATAACGATGCAAAACATAAATTTCACAGAAAGAATATAGAACTTAGAAAAACAGTATACAACTCTCAAGAAACAACACAAAACAGGAAACTCACAGAAATAGTAAACTTATGAAAACAATACATAACTCAAAAGTTCTGAAATCTAACCCAATGAATGCAAGATCTACAGCTCTAAGTATTGAACTCCTATCCTTTTTTCACCAATATTTGGGAATCGTATGAATTTTGACAAAGTCCAACCACAGATAAAGTTTCACTCCAAAATTTTTCCGATCCTTCTCCATCTTTCATACTAGGTTTTGGAAAGATGGTGATGTAAAACTTAATCCTAGGTAGAGAATTTCCAGGAAAGTTAAAAGGATTAATTTTACAGATATGTAATGCGGAATTGCGGATCAAGTTAGAATTTAAAACAGTTATTCGGTTCGATGGATTTTCAAGAATTGAAATAGTTTAACAAGCCCAATTAACGATTCAGTTCTAAAATTCAATAATTATATCTCTAAGCATTCTTAGTAAGTAAAAGATGCAATATTGATTTGTACTTTAATTAGCAAGTGAAACGCTCACTCTTAATAATTGTGGACGACATATAAATCAAATAATATAATAGAGATAATAAGGCAGTAACACAAATATTTAAGAAGTGGAAAGAGTATACTGGGGTTCGAAACAACTAGTGTTAGATATCAAATTGGCAGTAGTGGTGGGGTTTTCCGACGACGGCGAAGGGGGCTCCGGTGATGGCTGACGTGGCGGCAGGCTTTGGTGGCTTCAGTGTGTGGCGACAGTGACTGGCGACGAAGAGTCGCAGGGTGGTCGACGAGGAAGGAGTGGAGGTTGGGATTGAGGGCGTCGGTGGTGGGAGAAGGCGGCGGCTAAGTCAGTGGGTGGAGGGCTTCGGGATGGGTTCAAGAGTTGCAGCTCGGGGGAGGAGGGAGACGGAGTCGGTGTAAGGGGTTTGTGGTTCACCAGAGGTGGTATGGTGAAGGCGGTGGGGTGTTCGGAGTCGAGGCGACGGCGGTGGTGAGGTCGGAGATGGAGGCTAGGGTTTCGGTCGGGGATTGGAGGAAGAAGAGAGAAGCAGATTAGGGTTTGGGTTTAATTTTATTTGGGGATTAGGGTTTAAGATTTTAATTTGGGAATTAGGGTTTGGAAATTGAAGTGGATTTGGAGATTTTGGGGGTAGTTTTAGAGTTTATCACAAACCATAAAATTTTATTAGGATTTATCACAAATCCTAATAATTCTCTCAATTGTATCACACAAAAAAAGAGGGATGAAGAGCAATAACTCAACACACAATAATTTTTTTAATCAGTAATACCACAATTTCTCATTAATCTCAAGGCCTATATATAGGCTCAAAACAAATCTTGATACAATCTCAAAATATTCTAAAATCTCAAAAATATTCTAATATATAAAAGAAATGGTGCAAATTGTAAAACTACTACATAGGGTTAAATCTAAAAAAAAATAAACAGAATTGATGTCCTCATCATATGGGTTCTTTGAAGTGTAAGACGGGTTTGTAGATGGAGGAGGAGATTTAAGGAGTAGAAGGTGGTGGAGGTGGTGGATGTGCCATCGATGAAAAGAATATGAAATCTCAATGATGATGATGAAGAGGTTGATAATGAAAGGGGTTTAAAGAATGAGATCTGGAGGAGAAGGAGAAGGCTAATGAATATGGTAGATTTGGTTGTTTGGGAATAGGGAAAGAAAATAATGGATGAATTGGTATATAAGAACCCAAATGATAGTATTTTTAGTTTGAGGGTTTTATTGTGGATGTCAGAAGGCAAGAGGCCTAATAGATATTCAAAGTCAAGCAAGTGGCCTAAACCATATTTACCATTTTTTTCCCTTATCTTTTTTCCGTTGTCTAGTTTAGTATATCGTGCACTTGTTGCCCGAGATATTGACAATAGAAGTAGTTAAGAAGATGTTTTCTTTCCCTTTTAAGGGAAAGTTCATATATACATGAAATGGACAGGAACAAAAATGTCAAGTTTTGTTTGCATGAAGTGTAATCTTAATTAAAGTGAATTAAGTAGAACATCAATTTCAAAATGGCTAGATAACAAGAGTCAACCCTATAACTTTGGGCCAAAGACAATAAACTACTTCATCTTGCTTTGATATGCATAACCCTCCTAAACTTGTGTATGACAGCAAAAACTACCATCCGTCGATCTGTCATTAATTTTGGCATCACATGAAGTTTTTGTAAAATAAATTACACTATGTCGTTATATCATCTCTATCATATCAGAGGCATAAATTTTAGAAGTTATAGTGACCCCCTTTATCTTTTGTATGTGATATTATATATTGTTTTGACTATGAAAGTTCATATATACATGAAATTGACAGGAACAAAAATGTCAAGTTTTGTTTGCATGAAGTGTAATCTTAATTAAAGTGAATTAAGTAGAACATCAATTTCAAAATGGCTAGATAACAAGAGTCAACCCTATAACTTTGGGCCAAAGACAATAAACTACTTCATCTTGCTTTGATATGCATAACCCTCCTAAACTTGTGTATGACAGCAAAAACTACCATCCGTCGATCTGTCATTAGTTTTGGCATCACATGAAGTTTTTGTAAAATAAATTACACTATGTCGTTATATCATCTCTATCATATAAGAGGCATAAATTTTAGAAGTTATAGTGACCCCCTTTATCTTTTGTATGTGATATTATATATTGTTTTGAATATGATATCCCCCTCTTTTCTTTATCTTAGCATGTAAGTTATTCAATAAAGATTTATACACTAATAGGCAAGTAGAACACAAACTCAATATTTGTGGACGACAGATAAATCAAATAATATTATAGAGATGATAGATGACATCACAAATAAATGAGAAGTGGAAAGAATTTACCGGGGTTGCAGATAGTTTGTAGTTGACGGCGAAGGTGGTTGTGGCAAAGCGATGAGGGGTGCGGCAACTGGCTGTGATGGCGGCGCAGCAAGGAGGGGTGCGGTTGTAGGGTAGGCAACGACTTCGGATAGTGGTGGTTGCGGCGGGAGGTCTACGGGTGCTGGTGGTGTTGGTGGTGGAAGAGGGGAGGCAGCACGGGGGTTGGGGAATTTGGGGATGAGATAGGAGTTTCTGGAGGTGGTCGGAGGCACGAGGGAGGTGGAGCTTTGGTGATGGGTTCGGAGTCGAGTCGACGGCGAGGGGGTTGAAGGGGATTTGGAGTGGATAAGGTGTCGACGGTGATGGGGGATCAATAGGGGTGGTTGTGATCGGTGGAAGGCGGTGGTGGGCTGGGGCGTCGACGGCGGTTGGAGGTGGGTGATGGGTTTCGGAGTAGACGGGGCGGGGGGGGGGGGGGGGGGGGGGAGGGGGAGAAGACGATATTGAGAGAAAAGGAATTTGGGTATAATTTAATTAGGGTTTGAGTTTTTAATTTAGGGATTTGGGGGTAGTTTTAGAGTTTATCACAAACCCTAAAATTGTATCTCAATGTCTCACACAAAAAGATTAATGAAGAGCAAAATTCAATCACAGTAATTTTTTTAATCTATCATAGCATATTTTCTCATTATTTTTAAGGCCTATATATATGCTTAAAACAAATATAAAACAAATCTCTCAAATATAAAACAAATCTCTCAAATAAACTATATATTGCTAAATTTCAAAATAAAATAAAACAGATTTGATGTCCTCATTACTCCATCTCATTGGGGGCTTAACCATTGGAAACAAGAGGAAATATATTCTTCTCAAAATTCTCATTGATGGTTGCCACATTGGCATGGAGGAGGAAATGGTACGCGGAATACCTTGTTGGAAAGGAGGATGTCATCATGAGGTCAAGGGACAGGGTGATGATGGTGCATCGAGGATAAGAGCATGGCCAAGTTGTCAATGGACCTGTGGTAGTGGCCGCCGCCTCCAATCACAGTTATGATGAAGGAGTGTGCAGACTAGAGGAGAGAAGTGAAGGAAGGGGATTGGATGATTGTTGAGAATTTAACAGATGTGACAAAAAAATGGACATTTTCCCTTACACATTTACCCTCACTGTTTCCACTGTAGGGTAGTTTCCGTGGGAAACTCAAGTTTAAGGGGATTACACTTATTAAAGCAAGAAGTAGATAGTTTCTTGATTTGGGCTCAAATGTAAGGTTAGTTTTTAGTAGTTTAGCCATGTCAAAATGTCAAAACTTAAAGCTTGATATATCTTATTATATTATAGGCTTAAAAACTAATTAGTCCCCTTGCACTCTAAAGCTATAGAGCCTGGGATTTGATTTATTTTGTTTTTTGTGTTCATTGTTGCAACTTTTGACTTAATTGCCTTATCTGAAAGCAAATTCTTCAAACAGAATCAATGCATTTTATCTTTTGTATATAATAAGAGAAAGGGTGTTTGCCTGATTCCTTTGTATATCCACAATCAAACATAAGTAGTGAGCCCTTTCCATCTCTTTTTCTTGCAGACTTGGTGCACATGTACAAAACCACGTATACTAACAAATTCCACTATCTTTATCTATATTATAACTTGACTTCAAAGTGGGTTGTAGGTGTGTGAAAATTGTTTTTGTGGCCCGAGCTGCCTGATGCATATATCATGTGCTTTTCATCTGTATTTATCATACCCACTGTAAATTTACGTCAATTATAACGCATTGAGATGTTAAATGAGATGAAAAGGGAACACACATATATTGCACAAAATCATCTAGTTCAATTAACCCACTCCAAAAAGTGTGTTTCAATGCATAAGGAACTTGCACGGACAATTGATCAAGGATCAAAGGGAGATCAGAAAGGGGAACAAGAGGGTTAGGAAAAAACAGAGAGATGTTAGAGAAGAAAGAAGGAAGGAAGCATCTTGAGGTCTGAGAAAACTAAAATTCCTGCCTTAACTAACCTGTCGAAAAATATATAAAAATTAACTTTAAATCAGTGATTATCAATATTGTATTGGTTTTTTTTCATCTTCTTGAATCACATTAGAAATAAGGAAGTCCCAGTGGATTATCATTATTTCGTATTAGTGATTATCAATTTTTTGTTGTAATCTACTACTGTCTAGGCATAAATAATCCTTCAATGGTAATGGTGCTATAGAATCTCATTTTGCACGGGATATTTAAAAAAATAATAATCAATAATAAATAAACTCAGCACAAGGGTGACTTCAATGTTTCTTTTTGTGATGTTTTGGCACAGTGAATGAGGGTATGAGCAGGAGAGCAATTCACAAGGCACTCTTCGAATCTGCAGCCCTTATCGGGGCCAGCGTTCTCCAAGTTTACCTTTTGCGTCGCCTTTTTGAGAGGAAGCTGGGCACCTCACGAGTTTAAGTTCTTCTTTCCCCCTTGGTAAAAAAGAAAAATTAGATCACTACATTCTGATTTGATGTATGGAGTTCAGATGTTCAATCCAGACCTCACAAGAATACTCTTCCAACAGCTTTTACTAAAATCTTATCAATATCAAGTTTGTAACTTTTACTGAGAATTTTATGGTGCTCGTCTGTTTTGTGAATTATTTAGAGTATATTGGTTAGTGGTAGACTCCTTTTTCTAGGAAAAAAAAAGGTGGTAATAGTCCAGAACTTATTTATTTTTGTTTGTTCCTTTTGTATGTTCTAATTCAATAGTTTTATTGGTGATCACTGCAGATTCATGCACTTTTGGATTGCGTTAAACACTCACCTATTCTTTGGTGTTTGTGAGTGTTATTTTCTATACCAATGTGTGCTTCTTTTCGATCCTGGGAACTGTTTTCAGTCTTATAAGGAAGTTGTCTTCAACGACTTGCTCCTAGCCAACCTTCTTCAGTTCGGGGAACACTAGTTCAACTTCAGCAAGTCTCTTACTATGCGCATCTTGTTGTTGGATTATCAGAAAATTGTACATCTTGCTCAACAAACATGTGTATCTCAGCATGATAGTTCTCATTTCACTAGTGATAGATACCATTACTCATCTTCAAGTGGAGGCCCCAACTATTCCCCAAAAAATGATGATTAAAAAATAGAAAAGAATTAAACCGATACAGCGAAAGTATGGAATGACATGCCATGGCTAATGGCTATAAATAAAGCAGAAATATTCCCTCCATCCCAAATGTATGTTATTCATGGTTTTTTTTTCTCACACTTCTTAAGAAATTCTCTAGATTACTATAAAATAAACGGACATTTTTCTTAAATCTTAGTTAAAACTATTACGAGTCAAAAACAAAAAATTGAAGTTGTTAAATGAGGTACCCATAATGAATTCCACAAATGCCCTTGTCTACAATTTGTTTAGGCAAAAAATGAGTAGTTACTCAAAGACAAACTTGGTAGTCTCTCAAAAAATCATTAAAGAACATTTGAAATTCTATAGTAACAAATAATTTGGAGGAAAAGAAGGCTAATATAACATACTACTGTATATTTTTGGATGGAGGGAGTAATAATGGTAAGCAAACTCAATTCCAGTTGAGTGCATGTATAGCTGACTTCAACCTTTCGGGTACAAGATCCTAATAAGGAGTGTATATGCTAAAACTAGTATTGTTTTATTTTAGGTAGAAACCGAATCAGTGGCAAACCAATGTGGGTTCATCTAGACTCTAGAGGCAGCTCCCCCACTTAATTTCTCCTGCAGGTTAAGGTAATTAGGCCTCGAGTCGGATGCACCCACTCCCACTGTGTTGAGATGGGGTATCTACAAACACACCGGTGGCACAACGAAACTAAATAGAGTAATGAGGAAGTCGAATTAGATGAGACGAATCAATTGAGCAAGTAAGTAAATAGATCCACCAATCTAACACAAACACAACGAGGATTTATCTTGGTTCACTTTCGCTTAATCCGGACGAGAAATATAGGGAGATGTAATAATCAACTAGAAGAGATTACAAAGAATTAATGATTTACTCAATACAAGAAATTAAACTCACTCACCAAGAACTTTATCTCTCTCAAGCCTCTCTTTGTAATAGAGAAAATATCAATGAAGTACGTGCCTCTCATATTGGAGGCTACAACAATATATAAAAGAATAATAGAGAGAACCCTAGGTTAACCTTGATTTTCAGTCGTTCGATATAACCTGAAGAAGAAGTAACTGAATAGAAGCCGTACGATCTGACTTGGAGTTGAAGATTGGGCTGAAACGACCTAACAAATCGAGATCCAAAAAGAACACAACACCGCGCACGGTCGACCATCCAACAAGACCGGTGGACCGAACTCCTTTCGGCCAAAACCCTGTACAACTGCGGTCGGGTGTGCGGTCAACCGTAACTTTGGACAGTCTGTTGCTGCTCTGTTTTCTTCTACTCTCTCCGACGCTTCGACCCCCATGCTTCATCATACATTCTTCTAATCTGAACCACGAGTATGCAAGACATAATCCTAACAATCTCCACCTTGGATTGCATACGAGTGCTATCACATAATGTGATTATTCATCTCCAAACTCTGATGAACTCCACTTGCAAAAATACTTAGAACAATAGTTTCTTCTACTAGTTGAACAAATCTCTAGCCAATCTCACCGATTAGTATACCTCCTCAAGGACACACTTCAGTAGGCACTATCACGGAGTTGCCAACCTCCGCACGAACTCCACCTATATCGAGGCACTCTCCACCTCTCAATGATATTCGAACGTCATGGTCTCGAATTGATGATGCTAGTGGTGGCAGACTAGATGAACTTGCGGGAATAACGAAAAAAGAAGTAACGACACCTATACAAGAATTTCAAATTCCTCAAAGCTTATAGAGATTGTTTTGGCTTGACCCAACCACTCTCATACCTCTAATCACCTTTTGACGACCCTTAAAATAGACAGAACACTACATCGAGCTGTGTACCTACAACCTTGTGCATCAAGAGTTCCCAAGGAAATCAGATTCCGTTTAAGTAGAGGAATATGCAGAACTTCCCTTAGAGTGAACATGTTTACACCTGGCATCTTCAACTCAACTTTCCTCTCACCCACTACTTCACAAATCTGTCCAGTTTCCATTCTCACACAACACCCTGTAGTAGACTTATAAGTAGAAAACAACTCTCTCTCAGAGCAAATATGAGAAGAACTCATTGAGTCAAGAAACCTAACTAGAATCTACTTCTAAAGAATTTGAAACAAGAAGACACAAATCACCTAGATCACAAACACTAACCACATAGACGACTGATTTTTCATCCTTGGCACTCTTCTGATTATGCAATTTTCAACAGTCTTTCTTGATATGCCCTGACCTCTTGCAATATCGGCAACAGATCGAATCCTTTTGCATAACACTTTGTCTTTCACCTGAAGGACCTTTCACTGCTAGACAACTTGGAGTAGACGATGATTTATGACCCTCCTTCCTAAGTTGATTTTCCTTTAATGCTTTGATTATACCATCTATCGAAATACTCTCCCTGGCAGATCTACCGTGTAGCTTGGTAGTGATCAAAAGCTCGTACGAATTTGGCAGTGAATATATGAAGTTGAAAGCTTTATCTTCGTTACTCACATCCGTGTTTATCGCCTTGAGTTCCGATAGAACCTTGTTGAACTCTCTGATGTGGTCTTGGAAATCGGTACCTTCCTTCATTGAGAAACGTAATAACTACCTCTTCCAGTGCATCCGATCTAATAACGAAGAACCAGAGTAGTCAGCTATGAGTTTTTCCCACAAACTTGCCTCGTCAGTTTCTTTAAGAAATCTGCATTTGACATCATCCGCCAAAGATAATTGGATTGGACTTAGGACTCTTTTATGAATATCATCCAAAACAACCTCCTTCATATCATATGGCTTTTCCTTCTTCTTGACGGTTAACTGTAGGCATTTTTGAACTAGGACATCATACGTGTCTACCTTCCAAAGATTGAAGTTGATCTCTCCATCGAACTGCTTGATCTTTAAAAGACTGTGACCTGTCATCTTAACCAAGGAACTCGACAACCTGAAGTTCTGATATCACTTTGTTGGGATGAGGTGTCTACAAACACACCGGTGGCACAGCGAAACTAAATAGAGTAATGAGAAAGTCGAAGTAGATGAGATGAATCAATTGAGTAAGCAAGAAAATAGATCCACCAATCTAACACAAACACAATAAGGATTTATCCCGGTTAGATTTCACTTAATCCGGACGAAAAATATAGGGAGATATAATATTCAACTAGAAGAGATTACAAGGAGTTATTGATTCACTCAATACAAGGAATTAAACTCACTCACCAAGAATTATATCTCTTTCAAGCCTCTCTTTGCAATGAAAAAAATATCAATGAAGTACCTGACTCTCATATTGGAGGCCACAACATTATATAGAAGAAGAATAGAGAGAACCCTAGGTTAATCTTGATTCTCAGTCGTTCGATATAACCTGGAGAAGAAGTAACTAAATAAGAGCCGTACGATTTGACTTGGAGTTGAAGATTGGGCTGAAACAACCTAACAAATCGAGGTCCAAAAAAAACACAGTGCGACACACGGTCGAATGTCCAATAAGACCGGTCGATTGACCTCCTCTCGGTCAAAACACTATACAACTGCGGTCAACCGGAACTTTGGACAGTCGACCGGAACTTTGGACAGTCGGCTGCAACTCCGCCTGCACTGTTGTTGCTCTTTATTCTTCTACTCTCTTTGATGCTTCGACCTCTGTGCTTCATCGTACATTCTTCTAATATGAACCACGAGTATTCAAGACATAATCCTAACACACTGAATTGCTCTTGCTTTAAAAACTTCAATGCATGGGCAAATAAATTTCAAATGACTTATTTTACATATTTAGACTAATTTAGATGTGTAGATCAATGTGAACGGCTCAGATCGTCAATACGAAGGCTAGAAGGCCGAGTGTACACGAAGGCAAGTGCATAACGAAAGGGGACTTATATATATATATATGATATGGGTCAGGAATAACGTGGCCCATTCTGGGCCACAGGATCCCCTCAGGATACGCGCACTTTCTGATCCTTCAGATCTGCCACATCAGCATCGGAAAACCGCTCGGAGCTCAGCCACGTCAGCCCGAAAACCGCTCCGGCGTCTGCCACGTCAGCCCTATACCGCCCGGCTTTCCACCGCTTCAGCAACTCTGGTAACCGGGTCCGGGCCAGCCCCAAACGGGTCTGGACCCGATTGGCTTTCCCTATAAATACCAGACCCCCCTGTCTACAGGTAATCAATCTTTTCCACTCAAAACCAGTTACTGCTACTCTCTCCCAGAGACTAACTAGATCGTCGGAGGGTCTGCCACCGGGACCAACCCCGGTGTTCCAAGACCGTCTGCAGGTACACGAGACCTCGGATCCGAGCCTCCCGATCCGAGCCGAGCATCCAGCCTCGCCTCACTCCAGCCTGTCACCGATACCGTTCGGCCGGCCGAGGGTCGTCTGATTAGGAACTTCCTCCTTCAAATACAAATCGAGTAAGAACTCACACCTGGTGCATCCACACGTCTCCCAGAAACAAACTGCATCAAAATATATATATATATATATATATATATATATATATATATATATATTGTTTCATAGATTTTAGTTTTCGTTATAAATATATTTTGCATTCTTTGGAATTATTTTCTAGCTAGACGAGTCATGGAACCCCGAATCTTTAAACCTTCTCTTATTAAGTGAATAAAACTTGTACCAGTTTGTTAACATGCACTTGACAGGAGATAAAATGCTTTGGTGTTTAAAAAAATAAATTAAAAAAATAAACTGCTACAACTACTTCTTAATATACCCACTAAAATAATTCATGTGTTTGATTCCTACGTGAAATTCAATTGACACGATCAATTATAGTACGTATCATCACCAATTATATTAGTAAAATTAATTATTTCTTTTGATTATACATACTATGGTAGTATATGCCAATTAGATTTCAGGTATTAATCGAACATATCAACTAAAACATTTGGTATCATGGACAGAGCATGAGATCTTGCAATGAAGTGTCACAACTATAATGATAGTACATGCATCACAAAATGGATTCCGCCATCAACTGGATGTTTTAAGCTCAACTTTGATGGTTCCTTTGATCCCCTTACGGGTGAGGCAACGGTTGGAGTTGTGGTGAGAGATAGCCGGTGTAGTTTGGTGGTAGCTTTTGGAAAATCTGTGCTAGATGATCACTCTACATTTGATGTTGAAGCTTGGCTATTAATTGGGCTATTGATATGCTGATGAGAGAATTCTTGGAACTAATATAGTCGTGGAGGGCGATGAGCTTTCTATGATTGACCAGTTAAACGGGGAGGATAATACTGCTCATCTCCTATTCTCTTTGATATCCTTCGGTTGTCGCAGAGTTGCCTTTAGAAAGGTGGTATTCAAATACATACCCAGATATTTTAATGGGGCAGCCCGTTGGGTTGCTACATTTGTGAGGAGTAACAAGCAAAGAGTGCGGTGGTCATCTTATGCACCGTTGGAGCTGTGTGACATTGTCGAGGCTGATGTGTGAGGAGCACATCTAGATCCGAGCTAGTTATGTTTTCTAGTTCTTTTTTGATTGGTTGTATCTGTTTTCATTCATTTATTTTGTACAACTAGGGACATAAAAAATAAAAAGAATAAAATATTGTGTACAACTAGGAGTACTGATAGCAATTCTCCAATGGTGTTATTGGTATTTTTTTTTTAAAACGATGAATGGATATTTTGGTAAATTTATTTCCGACAATATTTAAAAATTAAAATTATCTACATCTAAAATCAGACTGTTCGTGGTCTTCTCCTTCTCTTATCGTTATCTTGGCTTTGGTTGAAGCCACGTATTCAATCCAGAGCGGGAGAAAAAGATGAGTCAATCTCGCATATAAGATTTTTTTTTTTAGAAAGTATTTAGGATACCACCCAAACTAATTATAAAAGTAGGACAGTTGGAAGTAATTTTCTGGAAAAGATCCTACCTTTAGAGATATTTACACAACATTAATACTAAAAAAATTACAATTCTCGCTACCCTATTTAAAAACTGGATATATCACAGAAATTTGATAGAAGATTAACTGAAAGAAAACATATAACTGATAGGAAAATATTAAAATATCTGTTAATAACAACTAAAATAACTGAGAAACAACCTAAGGAAATACATAAAGATATATCATACAAAGTATTAGATTATAGGAACGAAGAAGTAAGTTGGTATTAAAAACACCTGCTAACATAAAGAATATTTGGCTAAGTATGGTCAATAGTCCAAAAGTAGAAATATAAATTCAAAAATTGAATCAGAAATTTATATGATAAACACACAAGAGTTGGAAGAATATTACAATAACTCAGAGTTTGTAGGAACTACAAGAAGATTTACAAACCATAAATAAGAACATAAATGAATTAGGTAGATATAAGAACTAGGCATAACGAAAGAAGGTATGAAGGAGTTAGAAGCTATAACAAAGCTTAATATAAATATTTTAGAAATAGAAGATTTAGTGGCAAATATCAATTCAGAGGAAGTAGAGGAAGCCTTATAAAATCTAGATATAACGAATGAAGAAATAAAAATGGATCAAAAGAAAGAAAAGATTATAGAAAAACCTACATAAATTCCAACTGATATGTACGAAATCTTAAGGCCACCCCACCTAACAAACGACCTTATCACTTACCATGGAAATGACAAAACACAAAAAAAATAAGTTAGGAAGAGATAAAGACCCCCCCCCCCCCCCAAAAAAAAAAGAACATGCAGAACACTACGAAAAAGGAATAGCAGAAAATGGAGAATGGCTAGATCTAGATTGCGTAAAAGACGTAGATAGGACAATAGAAGAATGGGTAAATGCTTCACTAGTAGTAGGATTTAGGCAAAACATTTCAAGAAACTCATTTGAGAAATTTATAGAAGCAACCTTTATAGGAGGAGTAGCGGAACGGTGGAATGGACTAAATGAAGAAGAAAGAAATGCTATAAAAAAATCAAGACCAATTGATGATAATGGAACAGAAGAAAGCCCAGTACAACGAACTTTAGGACTAAAAGAAATAATTACAAATTTCGAGATAACAATAAGAACAGATTTCAGTGTCTACGATAAAGGAGAAAAACACACTATATACAAAAAGAACCAAGCAAGATGGAGACTAAGTAATCTAGGATTTAGGCAAAATATTTCAAGAAACTCATTTGAGAAATTTATAGAAGCAACCTTTATAGGAGGAGTAACAGAACGGTGGAATGGACTAAATGAAGAAGAAAGAAATGCTATAAAAAAATCAAGACCAATTGATGATAATGGAACAGAAGAAAGCTCAGTACAACGAACTTTAGGACTAAAAGAAATAATTACAAATTTCGAGATAACGATAAGAACAGAATTCAGTGTCTACGATAAAGGAGAAAAACACACTATATACAAAAAGAACCAAGCAAGATGGAGACTAAGTAATTTAGAAATATGCAATATGTGTTACTTTGACAACTATTATTGTGAATTCCGAGAACATTTTCAAGATAATTACTATACAAAAGAAGAAAGGGGTTCAATCTTGGACTCATTCTTTCTAAAACTACCTGATCCATGGAATATAAATATATATAGTGCATACATAGGTGAGAAAGTAAAACCAGAAGTAGATACTTTAGAGTATAAAACACAATTTGTAAAAGACTATATAGATAAAGTGTGCCAAGAAGCTAGAGCAACAATGAAATACGAAATAACATATAAACAAATAATTTGTTGTGAAGATGCAAGACCAAATCATTGGGGATATAATAATAACTATAACTATACGAAGAAGAGTAAATACAAATTCCAAAAATATAAATCAAAATATAGAAAAACTTTTAAGAAATATAAAAAACCTAATAAAAGATACTTCAGAAGAATAAATAAAAATAGACAAAATCCGGAAAACCCAAAGAAATGTAATTGTTATATATGTGGAGAAGTAGATGTATCACGAAATTGCCCAAAGAGATTGAAAAAAGAAAATGTAAAATACGTAGAAGACATTGAAGAAATGAATAACATAAACTATGAACCCATAGATTATGCGGAAGACTGGTCAGAAATTAGTGAAGATAAAGAAATAATGATACTGGAAAGAGATAGTGGAAGTAGTGAAGGTGAACAGAAGAATGTGAAATAAATATGATGACAGAAATAATAGAAATAAGGGAACAATTAGGAAGAGAAGGAAACAATGAAGAAGGAAAAGAATGTGCACTGACATACAAAAATACGAAAAAATATGAGCAACCAAATTAGATATAAGCCCAAAAGAGATATTTAAACTGCCAATATTTGAAAGGAAAAAAGAATACCATTATAATAGTTAGGAATAATGAACAACCTATAGACATTGAACAAGTCCAAGGAAAAACCATAATCCTATCAATAACTGAAAAAAATAAGACAAGAGATGAAAAAAATAAGTGAGAAACCAGAAAAAAAATTAAGACACATACATTTAAGAGCTGTACAAATAATAATAAAAACTTATTTTAAGGAAGGAATAAATACACCCCTGAAAATATAACTAATGGATGACAGAATAATATCAACTATACACGATGCCTTAATAGGAATAGTATAAGGGAACCTAAGGGAGTGTTTGGTTGGAGGGGAATGGAGGGGAGTGGAGGGGAGGGGGGTTTTTAAAACTTTTCATGTTTGGTTTATTTTTTAGCGCTTTAAGAGAAAGACGTTGCGCTAACGTAAACTAGAAAGTTTGCTTCTTTTATTATAGGGAATCGAACCCAATTCTTCCACAACCGGGAGGTGCAACACTCCTCCTAAGCCAATTTTGGCTCCCCTCCAATATTGGGGGGATTTGGAGGGGAGAGAAACTATGTCTAATTTTTTAATGTGAATAGACTAAATTGCCCTTTTAGTTAGTTCTCTTTGATATCTTCCCTCTTCAATCTCCACATCATCTTCGTTGTTGTATATGTCAGATTTGAACAAACTCGAAGCATGTCTAGCATTGCTCTTGGATAGTCAAAGTCCAATCTATGACAGTTGATTAGTTGAATGACATGTTTGATACGTGCTCTAAGCAGTAGCATATAAAGTTTATGATATTTCTCACACCTCGGACAACACCTTTGCCTGTCACACTCTGAGTAGCACCAATTCTCTGCTTGTCTTCCTCAGAAAAGCCCAGCATGCGGACCACAAGATCTAGAACCTGGCAACAATCTCAAAGATTGCAAATCAAAAGATATGAACCGGTTTCTCACAAGGGTAAAAAGGAAATTATAATATGGCCTCAGTTGAGAATATAGGTGAAGAAGTTACCTCTTTGCTATGATTTCTTTGAAAATATGTCACTAATAATTTGATCACGATGCGCCTGTCATTAACATTTCAAAATTCTGTAAGATTAGGAATGCAATTGAGGATCAGAGAATACAACTCAGTCTTAACCAAATTCTATTCTAAATTACGAGATGGAAAGAAGGTACACATCTACTCAGTCAATCTTCGCAAATTCAACTGATACATGATAATCACAAATTTTCTTTTATAAAAAATGTAGAAACTAACACTGAGACAAATATGCATCTTTTGTATTTTAACAATTGGCTTCTATACTTAACACTGCAGATGCTAGTTGTTGATGGGAGACACTACAACAGCAAGGCTTAGGCTCGACTCTAGGTGGAGTCAACTACTCTTTTGAGAATTCAACCCCTACCAAGCTCTTACGCCATTCCTACTTAGTTCGATTGGACATATCGATCACCTTGTGAAGGGTATAAAAGTAATTTTATTATAAAATCCATTCCCTCCCCTTGTGAACCAAACAAGAAGATAATTATTTTTCCTCCCCTCCCCTCCTTTGAACCAAACAGAGTCTTCATTAAATCCCTCCCCACCCCTCCCCTCCCCTCCCCTCCATTAAAATCCCTCCCCTCCCCTCCCCTCCATTAAAATCCCTCCCCTCCCCTTCCCTCCTTTGAACCAAACAGAGCCTAATGTATCAAAAGATAAATTTACAATAAAACCTAATTTCTCAATAAGTATTGCCGAAGAAAATAAGGACAAAAGTTTAGTCATGTACCACAGATGATCAGGAATAGAAATGATAGAGAAAAGCAAAGTTATGAGTATACCAATAAGAAATATTTATGCCTTCACTAGTAAGTATGAAGTAAAAGTAGGAATACAGATGATTTTAAAATAGAACCATTATTCAGCAAAATTATAAGATACAAACTAGCTAGAGAAAACCCTGAAATGACTATACCAAATTATATCGAATTTGACTTTAATAAAGTAAAAGAAAGTACAAAAGGAAAAGCACCACAAATAATGTTCGGAAAGAGATCACTATCAATAAGAAACAAACAATAAGCATTGTAATTAATACCAATGATAAGTACATTAGACAATCAAAACAATAACCAATTTAAAATAGAATATAATATAATGACAGAGAAAAATGGAATAAAAAAGTAGCCTTGGTAGATACAGAAGCTACTAATTCACATATTAAACAAACAAATATAAAACCAACAGAATTAATACCATTAGAAAATCCATATTACTACGTAGATTATTATAATAATAGACATCAATTGTACATGAAATAATACTGCCACTAAGGATAAATGGTAGAAATAAAATACTATTACATATACATGAAGATCCAACACACCATGTTAATGAAATATTGTTAGGGGTTGACTTCCTTACTCAATTCAAGAAGAAAAAATCACAATAACAGTAAACAATAAAAGTATAGTAATAAATAGAATATTGTGTAAATGAATCTGTTAAGAGCAAAAAAAAAAAAAAACTATACTTACGAATAGAATTTTTCTACGAAGGATACGAATCAAGAAACTATCATAGTCTAATAAACACCAGAGCAGGCACTAGCTTATGCAGCGAAAATATACTACTAAGATGGAGACATGATGGATATAATAAAAAGGCGATAACTAGATTAACTGGACAAAATATCATACTTGATAGGTATCAACAAAATGTTAAAATACAAATAGAAAATTACGTACTAAAAATACCAATAATATACCAATTTGATTATATGAATAATGATGTACTATTAGGAAATGACTTTTTCCAACAATACTATTCTATAACCATATCTGTAATGCGTTGAATTCAGATATAGGTAATTCGTAGTAAAAACATGATCTTTTACTTCAACTTCGTACAAAAATATAGGAAAATTTAAAACTTTTTCATTTACAAACATCGTTCTTTACATTAGCACAACGGAAATAAATAAGTATTGTACATATATGATAATGAAAGCTTTTCAATCTTGTGACATCTCTCACAGTGTCTTCAAATCCATGCCAACCCAATCCTGTAGCTAGGAAACCGTGGGCACGTCAGTTACATACAACTGATGCAATGCTATAATACAGCGATTTCACCATCTTAACAATCACAAACTTGAATGCAGAAATAGAAAAGTGACTATCCTAATTATGTCAGTCTATGATATGAACCTAATGCCTAATGCTGACATTCACACTACGATGACACTAATGCATACTTGTTTAGATTCATTCACCCCATACTACATAGGTCCGAGGGAAAGTCTTTATTGTACTCCTCATTATAGGGTTCAATCCCTCGTTATGAAATCCTACTACGGTGACGAAAACAAGGTTCAGACATCCCATGAGTATGGATTCTAGCCCCGGAGTACACCACCCGACTATACAGAATCCTCCTCATGTAGACATCCCGTAAGTGCCGCTCTAGCCCAGAATATATTAGAGATCCGCCTCCTATCTGCCCTACTATTCATGATCCCGGAGTACACCGCCCGATCATTCATAATCCCATATTTAATTAAGGTTTGTCTCGCTTCGCATAGCTATCATAGTCTCAGAGTACACTGTCTGACTGGATGCACGGTGATTACAGTCCCTGAGTACACCGCCCAACTATATAGAACACCCTACTTATGTTTGCCCAGATCTCATCACATCTTACTTTATAGTGCATGTCCTTAATTCAATTTGTAGTTATCCTGATCTAGAAGTAGCTTACCCTGCTGGATTCACTTATCAACATTCAGGTCCATACTGACCATTCCACAAAATTTTATTTATTAAACTTGCAGAACATTATGGGCCTCGCTTAGCTCCTATAAACCATCTATCTCAACATAGAGATCTTCTAGGTTAATCTTAACCTTATAAAATTTCTCATTTCATAATTCATTTGATTTGTTCATACATTCACTTTGAATTGTCAATTTTCAAATCTACTTCCTTACGCGTCGTAAGTTTCTTATGATAAAACTAAATATAAAGATTATTCGTATTTCAGTCTCTTAACCATGCTTTTATTTTACCACAAAATATCCCAATCATTTACTTCTTTTACTAATTTAATCCCAATGTAATTTTCCAAAGGTAGGTTCTAAATTTGTATTCTACTCCCAAATTTAAACTCATTTTTAACATAAACAAACACCCTCGAATTTAGACTAGAAACTAGATTCATCCAATACATTGTCTAATGTAACTTTTAAATATCCAAAATACATCTTAAAACAGTGTAGAATTATTTTCAAATGTTCTAATAATATTCTATAATATTTCTAAAAATTCTTTCAAATTTTAAAGCATAAAAGTCCATATTGCAATTCTTTTATTGCAACACTATCGGTTTCTAAATTTCATTAAAACATTGATCTCTCATTATCTTCACATTATTATTAATTTATCAGTTTCAGAGAATAAGTTCCTTCAACATTAGTGTATTAGCCCGAAATAAATCCTATAACAATCTATTCGCAAAATAAAGGAAATTATAGCCCAATTTGTATGAATTATTCATAATTCTACAATTTTAGACTATATAAATTATTGTTTCCTATACAACTATATTTTTGCCAATTTTCACATCATTGTATATAGAGAAATTTAATTTCATGGATTTATTTTTCTATAAATTCTCTACTAGAAAGGCATGCTATAAAACTCCTATTAACTCAATTATACATGATCATAATTTATGTCACACCCCGCTTTCCAAAAATACGGAATACGAGCACGTAACATTGGCCCAGTGAATGACTAACGTCACCCATAAGCTGTTTATCTGATCAACTCAACAATAATAACAATACAAAATAATTGCGCAGGTAATAATAATAACCACAAGAACAATAATACTTGGAATAAGCAATATGAAATATCCAAATACAATAATCCAACATCTGGAAACAAATGATAATATTCGGGTCATAAGCCCAATACAATAATAAATTCCAAACACAACAGTAATAAGTCTCAATACAATAAGTTCAATAAAAATAACATTCAATTATAAAGCAATAGTTCTTTAGAAGTTTGTTCTCCAATTCCAGCGGAAAATTCTCCTTCATTACCTGTGAACACTTCATCTAAAAAGAGAAGAAAAATTGTCCTTACAGCAAGTCATGGACAACAAGTAGAGAAAGCAAAGAACAATGGAATAACAATATAACAATGAATCAATGGATCAGTAGGAATCAATAACATAGGACAATAATAATAATCAGTATTATGATAATCGGTGCAATGGCTATAAACAATGATTAAATAGTCGATAACAATATTCAATGATCAATATCAATAACACTTAGCCAAATATTCGATATCAATAGAACAATGATGAACAATATACAATGTCGATGTGTAATCCTTAAGTCTATTAATCATTTTAAATCCTAATTAATGCACTTACTACTGTGTCCCATATGTTCCATACCACAGGTTCGATGCATACAATCAATTTTGTTTAGACTATAGTGGTAGATTCTATAGTTCATGAACTGGGTATGATGACAATAACAATATAACACGGGCCAATGAGATAATTTCTTGCACAATGACGATAACGATAATAACACGGGTCATGGTGTAATTTCTTATACAATGACGATAACGACAATAAGACGGGCCATCATCCGAGTACAATTCCTATATCATCAACTACTCTAGTCAATTCCTTAAACCCCGGCTTGTTAATTATTATATCAATGCAACAATGCAATATGCAATTTGGGACATAAGATGAACAATAGTATCAATAGGAGAACAATAGGATGGTAACATGAAATAGGACAATTAGAATGATGGTAATAACTTATTAGGATCATGCAATGCAACATGCATACTTTAATTCATGTAATATTACGATATATAAATAGTTAATCTATTAAAAGCTGAAATATAAAATTCTGGACAGCAAGAGTAGTCTGTACAAAATTGCAATTTCCCATTGTTCTAGGAATTGAAAACTGAAACCATTAGAAATTCTAGAAACTAGAATTCCACACGGTTCTAACGCATATTTAAAGTTCAAATTCCGACAACAGTAGCTAGGTCAAA
Organism: Hemerocallis citrina; assembly: GCA_017893485.1. Classification (NCBI taxonomy): domain Eukaryota; kingdom Viridiplantae; phylum Streptophyta; class Magnoliopsida; order Asparagales; family Asphodelaceae; genus Hemerocallis; species Hemerocallis citrina. The sequence continues at coordinate 124,665,335 of CM030363.1, read as the reverse complement.
CACATTATTATTTACAGATTTCATGTTCTGGTAGAAATTCGACATCATGTTATTATATTTTTAGAAATCAGCAAAAAACTCAATAACAAATTCATTAAAAATATTTATTAGACTTCTAAACATGTTAAGTAACAATCTGGAAATTTTCAGAGCAAAATTTTAACATTTGATCAGTCTTTTAACAGTTTAAACATCAAATATACAAAAATCTGAAAATCTGGAAATAAAAACACGGCTGTAGTAAAACGGGCATAACTTTTGCTACACAACTCGGAATTCAGAAATTTAAGATTTTCTAGAAACTCGAAAGATAAGGATACAACTCTTATTCATAAAATAATTTATTTTGAGATCATTTACTGGGTCGAAAATAGCAGATAACATGCAGCCAGTAAGCATTAAGAAACATACAGGGTTTTGGGTACTTTTCGTGAAATAAATTAATTAAACATGATGAGTATCAATTCTATAGTCAATAAATTATGTAATCAACATGAAAGGTATAATAGCATGATAAATGCAATTAAAACACACACACACAATTCTAACAACATCCAACATCAATCAATCAATCAAACATACAACCTACCAATTATCTTTACAATAATTAATTGTGTTATGATTATATATGTAACCTTATCATGAATACTACATGCATGCATGAAAGATTCGATTTTTAGAGTCAAAAGTGGTACGATATCAAGAATATTGGGGTTAGCTCGTGTAAACTCTCAATAGAGCCAACGAAAGATAATCAATACAACGACATAATAACGAATAGGATCTACTCGCAAGAATTTCAATAAAACTTGAATTTGATACGATATTCAATTCAAGTGAAAAGTGACTTGCCTTTTGGACGATTAATTTGAATACCAAGAATAACAGGATGAGAATCCCGAAGCAACGAACCCACGAACTAACACAAATTATGTAGAACCCCGTATTTTCAAATATTATTTTTATTATTTGAAAATGAATTTAAATGAATTTTGAGGATTTAATTGATATTTTCTAAAAGATTTATCTTTTGTACACGTTCAAAACACGTGCAAATGACTTTTGAGAAGTTTGAAAAATTAAGATTCCTTTATGAAAAATCATTATTTATTATTTGTGATTTATTTAGTATTTTTCTAGATTTTTCTGAAATTAATTAGTACTATTTGCAAATTTTGAGAAAAGAAGGACCTTTTTGCAAAATTGACCTTTTTAGGGGTTGAAATGCAAAATGTATTTTCTGGACGTTTTGAACTATACCAATTGAGATTAATGAGTATATTTTACTATTAAATCCTAATTTAAATGATTTTTATTGAATTTCCAAGGATAAGAACTATATATGTAAAATTATGTTTTGAAAGGACTATTTTGCAAATGTATTCCTAAACCCTAAAATGATATTCCCGGCCTATATAAGAGAGTTTGCAGTCGTCATTCGCTGCACAACTCAGATTTTATTATATTTTCTATTCTCTTGGTGGTTGAAGAGGAAGATTTGGATCTAGCAAAAAGAAGGCTTTTCGTTGGATCTTTACAATTCAAAAGGTGAGTGATATGAACTTGGTTTTGTTTGTGTGTGTGATTGTGTGCTGTTTTGCTTGATGTATTCGTATCTTGTATGTGATCGATGCAATAGTCGTTATTCGTATTATGCATGAGAAATCCACGAATGTTTAGTAGATCTTGTTTAACAAATTCTTTATTGCTCGAAAACATGTTAAGATTCAAGTATGGTTTGATCGGATGTATGAACATCTGGATCTTGTGTATATAATCAGATCTTGGTTATGATTTGTGAAAGAATTGAGAAACCCTAATGGAAGATTTAGGAATTGAGAACATGAGAATTTAGTATTGTATCCAATATGTGGATCATCTTGAGATTGTCACTTTTAACTAAATACGAGTAAATTCCCTAAGCAATGATTCTTTAGAAAACTCCAGTCTTAATTTTCGTATGCAGACCTAATTTATGAAATCTGTAGGCCGACAGTCGACTGGTTTACGATTCAGTCGACTGGTACGACTCTACTGCTGTATCTTTAGTTTTTCTTGAAAATCCGTTCTGGACAGTTGACTTAGACCCTTTTCAGTCGACTGGTACACTTAGAATTTATTTTTAAAGTTATCTTAGATTTTTCTCTGGTAAGTCGACTTATGACCTTTTAAGTCGACTTATATTGTATTTTAAGTCGACTTATGACACTTAGAAAATTTTCTTAAAGATTTCTGAAATTTCTCTCTGGTAAGTCGACTTATGTTTTTATAAGTCGACTTATGTTCTTATGAGTCGACTTATGTCTCCTTTAAGTCGACTTATGTTTTCTATAAGTCTACTTATGATCTGGTAAGTCAACTTATGATTTTTATAAGTCATCTTATATTGTTGGTAAGTCTACTTATGTTTTTATAAGTCAACTTATCATACTTGTTTGTAATCTTGGATATTGGTTCTCGGGGCAGTCGACTTATTACAGTATGAGTCGACTGGTGCTGATGAGTTTTTCAGAATCTTGAGTGTTCTTTCAAGTCTTTAGTCTTTGTAGATGGATATTCTGCGGTATTGGGAGTCATTGGTCTCTGGGGTTGGTATACTTTGCGGTGTTGGGAGTCACTGTTAGTGATCGATAACCGGGTATCCAATCTGCAGTGTTGTGAGTGACCGATAACCGGGTATCCGATCTATGTTATTGTTAGTCTTTGTAGATGGATATTCTGCGGTATTGGGAGTCATTGGTCTCTGGGGTTGGTATACTTTGCGGTGTTGGGAGTCACTGTTAGTGATCGATAACCGAGTATCCAATCCGCAGTGTTGTGAGTGACCGATAACCGGGTATCCAATCTATGTTATTGTTAGTCTTTGTAGATGGATATTCTGCGGTATTGGGAGTCATTGGTCTCTGGGGTTGGTATACTTTGCGGTGTTGGGAGTCACTGTTAGTGATCGATAACCGAGTATCCAATCCGCAGTGTTGCGAGTGACCGATAACCGGGTATCCGATCTATGGCATTATTAGTGATTGATCGTTGGACATGTACCGTGGTGTTGAGAATAACCAATAATCAGGTATTGGCAGTAAACAGTCGACTGGCCAATTATTCAGTCGACTGTACAGTACAGTTGAGCTGTACTATTTTGAGAGTGATTGATTGAAGGGTATCTGATCGATGGTATTGTTTCTCGACTTGGTTTCATGCATGTACTTGCCTATCGTTTCTTACTTCACAATACATGTTTAATTATGTATTTTTGTTCAGTACATGTTGCTTAAGAAATCATGTTTATTGTTTATTTATGTTTGTTGTTTATATCACTCACACCATTTATGGCTGACCCCTTTAGTTTGGGCGTTAGGGTCCAACTCTAGCCTCATATGATGCAGGTTGTTGCTTAGAGTTTGGAGGCTTGGATGCTTGAGTTAGCTTTAGAGATTATAAGTGATGTAATAGAGCCTTGTGTAAATTTTGTAAAGAGAAGTGTTGTAAAAGAATGTTTTAATTCAAGGTGTTGTATTTCCGCTGCATTTGGAAAAGGTTATTGTAATAAGAGTTTGGAATAAAATAATTTGTGTTTTTGGTCTATGTATATTGTTACATTGAAGTGGATCGCTGGGAATGTGCCACGTATTTTCTAAGTTCTCATATTAGAAATTCGGGGCGCTACAGAAGTGGTATCAGAGCCGACTTTCGACCCACCAGGTGTATCTGCACGATGAAAGGGTGCCTCCGAAGGAGGGGGGCCTATTCGTGGGGTACATATGCTTACGTGTCGAGGGTGCCTCCGAAGGAGGGGGGCCTATTCACGAAGCATGCCGGGTTCTAGAAAGGACGGTCCTACACTAAGGTGTGCCCTGTGCTCAGCGAGGATGCTGATTCCTAAGGGGGGTGTATGTAATACCCCAGATCAGTCGACTGGTACTGCCAGCAGTCGACTGATAGAGGACAGTCGACTGGTACTGCCAGCAGTCGACTGGTCTGTGAGAATTGTGAGAGGATTGTGAAATATAATCCCATATCGGGAATTTGCGAGGATAATCAGAGTATAAATACTATTGCCGAAGATCAAGAGTCACCAATTCGGTTAACCACCTTTTGAGAGGCAGCCTGTGGTGGGCAGTGGAACTACATAGTATTTATAATTTGTCTGAGCATTGGGGCGGGGCGCTACAGAAGTGGTATCAGAGCATGCTTCAATGATAATAATAGACATAGTATGAAAACCAACCTAGGTGTGGACACTAGAGAGTGAGTACCTAGGTGCGGACATTAGAGTGTGAGTATCACATAGAGTTAAAACATGATGTTTGGCTTGGGGCATGGTTATGGTTTTGCCATAGGGTATTGATTTGAGTATGAATTGTGTGATGCTCCAACTTTTCTCTCGTTTTGCAGTATTCAGAATGGTTGCATCCAGGGGCAGGAATGGTGGCAATAATGAGGATGGATCCGGTAGTTCTCGAGGAGCGGGAATTGACCTTGAGGCTGAATTCGCCAAGGTATATCAGACCCTGAATGCGCTGATGGCATTCAACTTGGCACAGCAGCAGAATCAGCAGCAAGCTCAGCAGCAGAATCCGCCACCAAATCATGGAACTGGTCAGGGTTTGGTTAATGCCGACCCTATCAAGCAGATTGAATCCTTTAAGAGGATGAGGCCGCCAGTCTTTGAGGGGCAAGCTGATCCCACTGCAGCAGATGACTGGATTAGGAAGATGCAGACGATCTTTGAAGTGTCGGAGACTCCGGCAGCCAGCAAGGTGAAGTTAGCTTCGATGCAGCTAGAGAAGGACGCTAGTGTCTGGTGGGAGTCGCTGAAGAGGACTCTGGGAAATCAACAGTTGACTTGGGAAGCTTTTCTGGAGGAGTTCAGAGATCGTTTCTTTCCTCTTGATGTTCAGGAGAAGAAGGCGACTGAGTTCTTGAACCTTCAGCAGGGCAGCATGACCGTGCAGGAGTATGAGACTAAATTTGCTCAACTTTTGAGGTATGCGTCAGAGTTGGTCGTGGATGAAGCAAAGAAGGCCAAAAAGTTTGAGCAGGGCTTGAGGCCAAACTTGAGGTCAAGGATGGTTCCGTTGGGCATCAAAAGATTCGACAAGCTGGTCAGGAGAGCAGCTATGACCGAGGAGGATATGGACCAGTCCCGGGTAAAGCAAGAGACCTGGAACAAGAAGAAGAGGCCAGCAGATGATCAGGAAGAGAAGGAATTCCCAGTGAAGCAGAGCAAGACCAGTGATCCAGTGCAGAAGGCACCGGCAACACAGGAAGTAACTTGTTACTTCTGTAGGAAGACAGGACATTACAGGTCAGCGTGTCCAAAGTTGGCAAAGCATACTTGTTTTCATTGTGGTCAAGAAGGGCACATTCGACCAAGTTGTCCACAGCTGAAGAAAGAGAAGGTAGGGAAGGACAAGGATCCGAAGCAGGGACGAGTGTTCGCATTGACTGAAGAGGATACGGGCAATCCAGGAATATGATCTGTGTGTGCAGGAATTTATTCTTTTGTATTAAATAAAACTTTATTTTGGAAATAATTGAAGATTGAGTATTTTCTTCTTTAATTGGATTAATGGAATAAAGACAACGTTTTATTTGATACTGTTTTCTTGCATGCAATTGTGTCGCCCATTGATTACTAGTCTTAGGGTGGATCTTAAGGTATTTCCAAGCAAGGTCTTGAGGTGGCTATCCTTAGTCATGTTCTTCTAAGGAGGGAGTGACCACTAACTCTCGGAAGGATGAAGCAGAAGGTCAGAGTGGGATGCAGAAGTTCAGTAGCTGTCGCAGCGTGGCTTCCGATGGCAAGTTATCAGAGTCGCGCAGCGGGAGCTTGTCTTTTCTGAATTCTTTGCATGTATGATATGTTTGTTTTGTTGGAATGCATTTTTTTGGTGTGACTGCATTTCCTAAGAATTATGTTTCTACCCATGAGTTTTCAATCATTGTTAGTGGGTTGTTCGGACCTCATTAGCCGTAGTTCTGAGGACAGAACTCTTCTAAGGAGGGAGTGATGTAGAACCCCGTATTTTCAAATATTATTTTTATTATTTGAAAATGAATTTAAATGAATTTTGAGGATTTAATTGATATTTTCTAAAAGATTCATCTTTTGTACACGTGCAAAACACGTGCAAATGACTTTTGAGAAGTTTGAAAAATTAAGATTCCTTTATGAAAAATCATTATTTATTATTTGGGATTTATTTAGTATTTTTCCAGATTTTTCTGAAATTAATTAGTACTATTTGCAAATTTTGAGAAAAGAAGGACCTTTTTGCAAAATTGACATTTTTAGGGGTTGAAATGCAAAATGTATTTTCTGCACGTTTTGAACTGTACCAATTGAGATTAATGAGTATATTTTACTATTAAATCCTAATTTAAATGATTTTTATTGAATTTCCAAGGATAAGAACTATATATGTAAAATTATGTTTTGAAAGGACTATTTTGCAAATGTATTCCTAAACCCTAAAAATGATATTCCCGGCCTATATAAGAGAGTTTACAACCGTCATTCGCTGCACAACTCAGATTTTATTATATTTTCTATTCTCTTGGTGGTTGAAGAAGAAGATTTGGATCTAGCAAAAAGAAGGCTTTTCGTTGGATCTTTACAATTCAAAAGGTGAGTGATATGAACTTGGTTTTGTTTGTGTGTGTGATTGTGTGCTGTTTTGCTTGATGTATTCGTATCTTGTATGTGATCGATGCAATAGTCGTTATTCGTATTATGCATGAGAAATCCACGAATGTTTAGTAGATCTTGTTTAACAAATTCTTTATTGCTCGAAAACATGTTAAGATTCAAGTATGGTTTGATCGGATGTATGAACATCTGGATCTTGTGTATATAATCAGATCTTGGTTATGATTTGTGAAAGAATTGAGAAACCCTAATGGAAGATTTAGGAATTGAGAACATGAGAATTTAGTATTGTATCCAATATGTGGATCATCTTGAGATTGTCACTTTTAACTAAATACGAGTAAATTCCCTAAGCAATGATTCTTTAGAAAACTCCAGTCTTGATTCTCGTATTCAGACCTAAATTATGAAATCTGTAGGCCGACAGTCGACTGGTCTACGATTCAGTCGACTGGTACGACTCTACTGCTGTATCTTTAGTTTTTCTTGAAAATCCGTTCTGGACAGTCGACTTAGACCCTTTTCAGTCGACTGGTACACTTAGAATTTATTTTTAAAGTTATCTTAGATTTTTCTCTGGTAAGTCGACTTATGACCTTTTAAGTCGACTTATATTGTATTTTAAGTCGACTTATGACTTTGCAAGTCGACTTATGACACTTAGAATATTTTCTTAAAGATTTCTGGAATTTCTCTCTGGTAAGTCGACTTATGTTTTTATAAGTCGATTTATGTTCTTATGAGTCGACTTATGTCTCCTTTAAGTCGACTTATGTTTTCTATAAGTCTACTTATGATCTGGTAAGTCAACTTATGATTTTTATAAGTCATCTTATATTGTTGGTAAGTCTACTTATGTTTTTATAAGTCAACTTATCATACTTGTTTGTAATCTTGGATATTGGTTCTCGGGGCAGTCGACTTATTACAGTATGAGTCGACTGGTGCTGATGAGTTTTTCAGAATCTTTAGTGTTCTTTCAAGTCTTTAGTCTTTGTAGATGGATATTCTGCGGTTGTAACGCCCCGAATCCCAAATACACTGAATTCGAGATGTTCTACAGGATCTTTTCACTTTCTTTAGTACAATTTTACAGGGAAATTAAAACTTTTCATCATACATCAGAGATTACATCATAATTACATCTTTTCTTTTGCACAGCGGAAGTAAAATTTACAACTATTGAAATAAAGTACAACAACAAGATACAATCTTTAAGCATCCATTCTTCTTTAATCTTTAACATGACATATACCTGCATATAAGACTGTGGGTACGTCAGTTTATTCAACCGACGAACATTATACACGGCCATCCTCTCTATGCCGGAAATAGTATAACTTAACATTTCATATTTAGCAAACACAAACTTGTCACATTCAAACTAAAGGGACTACCCTACTGATGTCGTGTTGTGATTGTGCACTTAGTCCTTAATGCAGTTTATTATGTTACATGACACTAATGCACACTTGTTCGGATTCTATGCATCCCATACTACATAGGTCCGAGGGCAAGCCCTTATTCGTTCTTCATCTTTGTAGGGTTCAATCCCCCGTTATGTCTTAACTACTACTGTAACTACGGTAGTGTCTTAGATGTCCTATGATCTATGAGCCCATGTCCAGGCAGCCTGGAGGGGAATCCCACGCACTGTCACGACGCATCGAGCAGGCAACCTATGGACAATTCAGCCTCCGCCATGGAACAATGGCACCACCCACAGCCACTCGAACATCCCACGAGCGTCGCCAACGGGACGATAATTCCGGAGTAGCGCCCACGCCATGTCTTGACGCATCAAGCAGGCAGCCTGTGGATCGCTCTCACACCGCTATCCTATGGCCCCCATACTCGTATTTTTCTTCTACTTTCGTCACGTCTCCACTATGTACTAGTCCTTAGTTTAATTTAAAAATCATGATCAAAATAATCTCTAGAGTTAGCCTCTCCATCAACCGGACTTATTCATTTGTTCATCATGACCAACCTTGGTCTAATTTCATCTCAATTCATTTTTCTCAATGCCGGGGAGACTTAGCTACTCTATTTCAAATTTCATTTCACAATCTTTAACTCATAACAATTTCCATGTCGAGTTCTCAAACTCACATGCATGTTCTCTTCCAATTCATGATTACACTTTGTTCATAAGTCCATAATGAATACTTAAAATTCACAAATTTCATATGTATAGCCAACCATTTCTTTTTCCCTTTCATAAATCATGATTTTAATTTCACAATCATACATGAATTCATACAACTTTATAACATCACTATTCAACATTCATACTTCATATTTGCACAATATTCTCAAGTGAGAATTAATAAAATCATGTCACACCACAAAATTCTTTTTGTCCATTCTTTCTAATAAATCCATTTCAATATATCTTTATAAACCATAATTTTCATAAGTATGTGTCTTAGAACCCTAGCTTTAATTATACCATTTGTTCACAAATTACATTATATTTTCTTCAAATAATACTCAACTCAACCCCATAAAATTCCTTGTATTTTTATGAAAATTACCATATTTTTCTCACATTTTTTGGACATCACAATCTCACAAAAAAATATTTTTTTTTATAAAATGCTAAAGGGAGGAATCGAACCCAGCACGGTAGAGAAAGAGCCCAGAGCACCCGCCAACAGGCCAACATGTGCTAGCGGTATAGGAGGAGTCAACTAAGTGTATATGGTTCGGTTACAGATTGTATATATTAATACTCATTTGGTAAAAAAAAGTGGTGAACACAGGATTCGAACTGCACCGCTCAGAGAAGCGAACCGCAGTCGACGACCGCCTGAGCCACTGGCTCGGGTTGTCAAGAATCCAACCGAAAGTCTATACATGCTATTTTCGTACAGTAAAAAAATATAACTCGATGTTCATGTAACCATAGTTTCTTATTGCTTTGATAAAATTTACTGAAAACTTCCAGATTAGTTTTCACTCAAACCAGTAATATAAAAATAATTTTTGTACTATAAAAATGTATTTCTTCCCATAAATCAATGAGTTACTCATTAAGTCTATTATTTCTTTTATTGTCGACATTGAAATAAACAATTAATCTTCTAATCCCCTTTCTTTTACAATTCTCTTATAATAATTCACTGTTATTAATCTATATTCACTCCACATACATCTTTGGATTTTTCCATACTCATATTAACAAGAGGATTTATTTAGCACATGAATAGGTAAAACTCAAAATACTAATTTTTGGGTAGTTCTATTTTGATGACAATAAGAAATTTCATTGGTTCATCAATGCCACACAATATACTTCTACTCATGAATTTAACATAATTACCACTCAAGCATTCAAGAGAAACTTTCTATTCAAATTTCAAGGTGTGTCATTATCTTAATCAATTGTCATGTTTCAACCATTCAATTAACAAGCAATTTAATGGAGATTTTCACACATCATACTAGCCATATTCCATCATCATTCAATTAAACTAATAATCATAGAAAATGCTACATATAGTTTAATTTCATGCTAGAATTTCACACACAAATTAATCACATCATTTCAATCCATTCGTATACTAACTTTTCAATTAAAGTGGACTCTTATTAGTATTTTTCATGTATAGTGTTGACAATAAAACTAGCATGGATCCTACATTAGAAATATAAAATGTTTTACCCACCTTAATTGGAGAGAAACACAAACAAAGGCAACCAAGTCCTTGTAGATGAGAACACCTCCTCCTAGCCAAAAGAGTGCACCAACTCCAAGCTTCCAAGTCAATGCCGAATGCTTCCTCTAGTCCACACCGAATGCTTCCCTTCCTTGATGCCGGCCACTCCAAGCAACCAAAAACCCACACAACTCTCTTATCTTTATATCTCACACAATCACTACAATACTATAACTTGAAAATATACTTTGCATATCAAAATTAGCCATGAGAGGGGGGGGGGGGGGTATTTATACTAAAAAATAAGTGGAATGGAGGGCCAAGATTGCTTGGGTAGTTGTTGGATGAAGGGCTTAGATCAAAGTAGGAGTTAGGAAAACTACCCACTCCTAAGAAACTACCACCATGTTCTCCACACCCAAAATCAAAAATCCCTCCAAAAAGAATGATACCCGGCCTACTCTAGGGTGTGCATAGCACGTGTACGTGTAGTGCACGTGCATGCAACTAGGCCAAATTTGTACCCTTTTAATTTGTATAAAAATAGATTTGTTAAAAAAAGTCATTCTCTAGTGTGTCTAGTATCAGCATGAATATGGATACATTCTCTAGTGTGTCTAGTATCAGCATGAAAAATTTCAAGTCATTATCTTACAGGTAGCATGGTTAAATTAATTGTAAATCGGAGTGATGCAGCAGTTTTTAGAATCTGGAATTCTACGACATAGTAACAGAAAAACTGCGATAACTCACAAACCATAACTCGAAATTCAATTCTGTCAAAAGGGTAGTAAACTAGACATCTGGGGATATATTTCATATTCAGGAAGTTATTGATTTTGGTGACATTATCTAGGTCGAAACAGCATGGTAATGTTCAGGTTGACAATAATTTTCAGGGTCTCAATTTATTTTTCATGCATAAAATGATCAGAATGTTATGAATGATGAGTTAGGGGTTAACAATTATAAATCACAACAAGTTACGTCTATGTGAACATGGTATTAAGATGTATAATCTCCATAATCTTACTACTCACAATCAACTAACGCACCAACATCAATCATATAAACAATCAACACTACTATGCAATCTACAATTCTTGTATAATGTCATGACATGAAATGCAATAGCAATCCCTATTCCTATAATCAATAATTAACTATATGAATGCATGTAAGATCTCAATAAGTCGGAGGCAGAAAGACGGCACGAAGTCAAGACTACTACTTGGATTCGCTCGTGTAAATCCGTAGTATCCCAACGATGAACAATAATAAATAATATATGATAATCAATATGAATCTACTTATAGGATTCAATAAACAATCTTGAATACGATACAATACAATTCGAGAGTGAGATGACTTGCCTTTAACAATGACGTTATATCCGAAATATTGAGAATGATGGGATCGGAATCCCGGCGACATGGCGACGAGCAAACGATCACGATCGGGTATAAATCTCGATGACGATCGATGTTCAAGTGCAAGATTAAGTAACCAATGGCCGAGATTTAAAGATCACGGATCCAGATCAAACAGCAAATGGTGATCGCTCCATAAAACAGCAAACAGCGATCATCAAGATATGGTCGATCGGACGGCTGTGACCAAATAGCTTGATGACGATCTGATGTGGATCAAGGAGCTCTGTTGACGATCTGAAACAGAGGAGCTCGGGTGATCAGCGGAGAGAAGCGACGGCCAGGGCGGCTAACGGCAGAGCGCTAGCGGCATGAGCGACGGTGGGAGGCCGGGAGGCGGCACACAAGGCTCGAGCGGTACAGGCGGGAAGCTCTGTTTCAGTGGGAAGAAACAGAGGAGGGTCGAGGGCACTGGCGAAGTCAAGGGCTTCGGGGATGACAACGACTAGTCGAGGAGTCGACGGTGGTTGGAAAGGCGGCGAGGCAAAGGAGGGTGAGTGGGTTGTGGTTCAAAATCCAATAGGAGGTAGGTTAGAATCCAATAGGAGATGGGCTTGGATCAGGCTTCGAATCAAATAATTCAATAATACAATATAGGCCAAAATCAATGGGCTTTGAAAAAAAATAATAATAATAGTAATGACACTGGGTTTTACAAAAATAATAATAATGAGAATCATGACAATAAAATATTAATAATAATAATAGTAACAACATCAATAATAAGAATAACAATAATAATAATATTAATAACAATAACAAAAAATATTGATAAAAATAATAACAATGAAAATACTAAAAATAATAATAACGATAGTAGTAATAATAGTACTACTGATAATAATAATAATAGTAATAACAATAATACTCGTAATAATAATAATAATAATAATAATAATAACAATAATAATAATAATGATATGCATCAATAGAATTTGAGATTAACAAGTTCATTAAAATCTAAACAGGAATAATATAAAATATAAATAGTTGATCAATTAAAAATGGAAAATATATTGTTATTCAAAGTGAATATAATTGTCGATTATAAAATACTCAGCAAAAGATCTGAAACCAATTTAGCACCAAAACAAAAGTTTATAAATAATCAAAATACCGAAAATATTCAGGAAATACGGATTTACGGAAACGGGGGTTACAATCCTACCCACCTTACAACAAAATTTCGTCCTCGAAATTTGCTTAGACGGTACATAAGACAAGACGAAGGCAAACTTATGGGGGGTAATAAAACAAGGAATACAAGGGAAAAGACTGAATGGTGGCAACACCAGAATAAGAAAATCATATATAGGAATGGGGTGATCCAGAATGATGTTGAATAAAGATTTAATGAATGAAGACAATGCAAATGTATGAAAAGGGGAGTAAAGAATACAGAAAGAAGAAAACAACACAAGATTTGTGAGATAATAAAGCTAGAAGATGAACCAATAGGTAGAACCAGAATCGAAAAGAGAATAGATAGGGAAGAATTGAACCAATCAAGGACAACAGATGAAAATGAATACAAGGAACAGAGGGAAGCAACAAGAGAATCCTGGGACCTGTGGGTTATGGGCCCACCACGCTTTTGCTGTGCAAGTATGATGGCAACATTACAAGCTGCAAACATGTCGTCGTAGATCCAGCAATGCCGATCGACGAACCAAGCGGGCAAAAAAGAAAGGATAACTCCAGAACCAAAAAAAATTTAGGCACAAAAGAATAAAATTATACCCAGAAAGGAATCAATCAATGAGGACAACTGCAAGTGATGAAGAAAATAAGAAATGAATGAACTGAATATGAAGGGATCAAAAAGTGGATCAAAAAGATTTGAATCCAGATATATGTTGGTTATCAATTATCCATGTGATTCACCCATTGTACATATTGTTGAGTCAAACCGGTTAAACCCAAACTAACCAAGGTCCAACCCTAAACTAGTTAGAGTCAAATTTGGCTCTAATACCACTAAAAATCTTATCACGTCCTGCTTCCCAAAACTACGGAATGCAAGCACGTGACATGGCCCAGCGAATGACTTGCGTCATCCATGAGCTGTTATCGATTCAACTCAACAATATAAACAGGAAGTAATACAACCACGCATGCATTAAAAGAGTAATCACATGAATAACAATACTTGGAATTTAAGCATAAAATAACTAACATAATAACAATCCAATATCTGGAATCAACAATAACATTATTCGGGTCAAAAGCCCACAGTACAAAGAAAACAACATTGTTCAATTATTAAAGTTCTTAAAATGAAACAATAATTATTAAGCGGCGTAGCATAACAATTCTTTCACCAGTGCTGTTCTCCTACTCCATCAGGAAAATCTCATTGATTACCTGTAAGCCATTCATCTAAAATAGAGGAAAATATGTTCTTAGAGCAAGTCGTGGACAGCAAGTAGAGAAACAGAGAAACAATGTCAATTATGATATAACAATGAATTCAATAAACAATAGAGTCGATGGCAATGAACAATAGCAAAATGGTAACAATGCAATGTGCAGTAATGATGATTGATAGCGGTGACAATAAACGATGACAATAATGGTAAACAATAACAATAATACTGTTCAATAGTGATGATAATATGAAATGACAATGTGATGAAAATCTTAAGTCTATTATTCATTTTAATCCTAACTAATGCACGTACAACTGCATCCCATACTACAGGTTCGATGCATGCAATCAATTTCGTTTAGACTAAAGTGATAGATTCTACAGGTCATGTACCCAGCACGATAATGATAACGATAACGATAACGATAACGATAACGATAACGATAACGATAACAATAACAATAGTAATTTCTTGCACAATAAGGATAACAATGGTCGGCACAATAATCCTAAAACAATACACGATGAATTGGGATACTGTGGTCAGTAATCCAACAAAGAATTGATAGCACTAGCCGACACAATATTTTGGGAAACAAAGCCTACATTCCCGAGTACAGTCACTATATTATCAACTACCCTAGCAACCCTTAACCCCGGTTTGATTAACATTCTTTACTCAATTAACATGCAATACTAATAGGGAACAATAGAGACAGAAATACCAATGGAAAGCGATAATGCGATCAATAAGGGACACTAGAATGATGACAATACAACCCTAAAATCATGCAATGTACTCTATACAATCAAATACACCAAATTCAACATTATAGTTTCAATTATATATTATTAAACATAGAAACCCAATTCTGGATAGCAGTAGGTTGCTATACCAAAATCAGAATTTCCGTTGCTACATGATAGAAAATGTAAATCCGTCAGAAGGTCTAGAAACTAGACTCCTGCCCGGATTCAATGCATATTAACAAGATACATAAAAGTTGTAGCATCATGTGTCAAAACAGCAAACTACACAGGATTTGTAAAATTGTGTTTATACATATGAAACAAGTCTGAAACTTCATTAATTAATTCCAAAAAAAATTAGGAAATGTTCTCTAGTGTATCTTCTATCAGCATGCAAAATTTCTAGTCATTATCTTACAGGTAGCATGGTTAAATTAATTGTAAATCAGAGTGATGCAGCATTTTTTAGAATCTGGAATTCTACGACACATCAGCAATAAAACTGCGATAACTCACAAACCATAACTCGTAATTCAATTCCGACAAAAGCGTAGTAAACTAGACATCTGGGGCTACATTTCATATTTAGGAAGTTATTGATTTTGGTGACATTATCTAGGTCGGAACAGCATGGTAATGTTCAGGTTAGCAATAATTTTTAGGGTCTCAATTTATTTTTCAAGCATAAAATGATTAGAATGTTATGAACGATGAGTTAATCATAATCACAGCAAGTTACATCTATGTAACATGGTATTAAGATATATAATGTCCATAATCTTACTACTCACAATCAACTAACGCACCAACCTCAATTATAAACAATCAACACTACTATACAATCTACAATTCTTGTATAATGTCATGACATGAAATGCAATAGCAATCCCTATTCCTATAATCAATAATTAACTTTATGAATGCATGTAAGATCTCAATAAGTTGGAGACAAAAAGACGGCACGAAGTCAAGACTACTACTTGGATTCGCTCGTATAAATCTGTACTATCCCAACGATAAACAACAATAAACAATATACGATAATCAATATGGATCTACTTGCGGGATTCAATAAACACTTTTGAATACGATATAATACAATTCGAGAGTGAGATGACTTGCATTTAACAATGACGTTAGATCTGAAATATTGAGAATAACGGGATCGGAATCCCACTAACACGGCGACGAGAAAACGATCACGATCGGGTACGGATCTCGATGGCGATCGACAATTAAGTGCAAGATCAAGTAACCAACGACCGAGATTGAAAGATCATAGATCAAGATCAAACAGCAAATGGCGATCGCTCCACAAAACAGCAAACTGCAATCATCAAGATTTGGTCGATCGGACGGCTGCGGTCAAATAGCTTGATGACGATCTGATGTGGATCAAGGAGCTCTGTTGGCGATCTGAAATAGAGGAGCTCGAGTGATCAGCGAAGAGCAGCGATGGCGAGGGCAGCTGATAGCAGAGCGGTGGCAGCATGAGCGACGGCGAGAGGCCGGGAGGTGGCACACAGGGCTCGAGCAGCACAGGCGAGAAGCTCTGTTTTCGGTGGGAAGAAACAGAGGAGGGTCGAGGGCGCTGGTGAAGTTAAGGGCTTCGGGGATCACGACGACTGATCGAGGAGTCGACGATGGTTGGAAAGGCGGCGAGGCAGAGGAGGGTGAGTGGGTTGTGGGTCAAAATCCAATAGGAGGTGGGTTAGAATCCAATAGGAGATGGGCTTGGATCAGGCTTTGAATCAAATAATTCAATAATACAATATAGGCCAAAATCAATGGGCTTTGACCAAAATAATAATAATAATAGTAATGACACTGGGTTTTACAAAAATAATAATAATGAGACTCATGACAATAAAATATTAATAATAATAAGAGTAACAACATCAATAATAAGAATAACAATAATAATAATATTAATAACAATAACAAAAAATATTGATAAAAATAACAACAAAGAAAATACTAAAAATAATAATAACGATAGTAGTAATAATAGTACTACCGATAATAATAATAATAATAGTAATAACAATAATACTCATAATAATAATAATAATAATAATAATAATAATAATAATAATATGCATCAAAAATAGAATTTGAGATTAACAAGTTCATTAAAATCCAAACAGGAATAATATAAAATATAAATAGTTGATCAATTAAAAATAGAAAATATATTGTTATTCAAAGTGAATATAATTGTCGATTATAAAATACTCAGTAAAATATCTGAAACCAATTTAGCAAAAAAAAAGTTTATAAATAATCAAAATATCGAAAATATTCAGGAAATACGGATTTATGGGAACGGGGGTTACACAGGAAGTGCAGAACACCTGTCTGCTGGTTTGAAGTGGGGGAGCGACAGATGTTTGGGCCCGAGATCGTGCAGCAGATCTCTGAAAAGTTCGATTTGATGAGGAAGAGGTTGGTGGATGCTTAGAGTAGGCAGAGGAGTTATGCAGACAACCGGAGGAGGGACCTTGAGTTCAAGGAAGGTGACTTTGTCTTTCCGAAGGTATCACCTAGTAAAGGTGTGATTCGTTTTGACAGAGGTGGGAAGTTAGCCCCAAGTTTCATAGGCCCGTACAAGATATTGAATAGGATTGGAAAAACTGCTTACCGGTTAGAGTTAACGAAAGAGTTGTCTCAGATACACAATGTCTTCCATGTGTCTATGCTGAGAGGTTACATTCCAGATCCAAGTCACCATTTGCCCGAAGTGTCGGAAGGTTTGCAGCTAGATATGAGCTAAATTGAACTACCGGTTGAGATCGTGGATCGTCGGGTGAAAGTCTTGAGGAACAATACGATACCGATGGTCAAAGTAGTCTAAAGAAACCAGTTGGTTGAAGAGGCTACTTGGGAATCCGAGAAGAGGATGTTAAGGGATCAACCCGAGCTCTTTGTTTGATTGTATTGTTTTTCTTTCTTCTTGTTGTGTTTTGTTTTCTCACTCTTTAAGCATAGTTCCGTGGACGGAACTATTCTAAGGAGGGAGTGTTGCAACACCCTGAATTTTCATTTATAATTAAATATAAGTTTTGTTTGATTTCACGCGGTTTGCATGTGCAAATTTATGTATATTTACCCTTAAAATTATTTATTTTATGTCATGAACAAGTATTTATTTCTTCTCTTTTAAAAAGCCTATTAGTATCTATTATTAATTCTTAAAGGCTTAATTGTTTAATTCTAGCCCACACTAATTAAATTAATTAAATAAATTAAGAGCCCATGGATTTTTTTAGCCCACTAAAATAAACCCATTAGTTTATTCTCATTTAAATGAGACAACTTGTAGGGTAGACTTGTTTTTGTAACAAATAAATTAATAACACATGAACATTTAGTAATTAGTTGTGCATGGAGAGGCACGTGCATTGCACATGCACGTGCAAATTGTGCATGAAAGGGTGGCGGGATTGTTCAAGAGGAGATGGGGTGAGTGGAGAAGGGGTAAGGTGGTTGTGTGATCATGGGTAGTTCTTCTAACTCCCTAGTACATCCTATTCCTTCATCTAGATGCATCTCCACCCTTCATTTGGCCTTGAGTAGTGTATATATAGCCCCTCTTAGCCATTCATCTTTTTGCACCATTAGAAATTTGTAAAAAGAAGTGAGAAGAAAAGAAAAGAGTTGTAGAAATTTATGTGTGAGAAAAGATTGAGAGTTGTGTATTTGTGTGTTTCCCTTTCACCATGGAGGTTGGCCAATACCACTAGAAGAGGAGGGAGCTCGGGTTTGCTTCGTTCAATGAGGGGTAGGCTCTTGGTGTGCACAAGCAAGGAGGAGAAGGCTGACAACTAGGAGAGAATCGTGTGTTCAAGGAGTTTCTCTAGGAGTTTTCTTTGTTTCTTCAATTATGGTGGGTGATTTCTCTACTTCTAATGTAGATACCATGCTAGGAATTGATTTGATGAGTATGCTAAGAAAAAACTAGTTAAAATTGGCTTTATGATTGTTAAAAAGAGGCTAATTAGAAATGAGAAGAATTCTTGATGAATTAGATGATAAATTGGTAGAATTGTGATTATTAATAACAAATTGTCATGTTGCCATAGAATTTGTATTTTATGAACCATGCTAGATTAAGGAAATGTGCTTGTGAATGACTAGTTGGTTAATTAAACTACGGATATGTGTTATTTTAATTAGTGCAACATTAATGTGATAAAAGGAAAAATGTTCTAGAATTCTTGTAGAAATAAAAGAAAGTAAGCAAACATCTTTTTGTGATAATTGTATTGACAAATTGTGAAGAAATTATTGTTGCCTTTCAAAGTCGAAAATGTACCTAAAATATAAATTGGGAAGAGAATTCACTTTTAATGTCAAAATAATGGTTTTTAAATTGCTGTTATGCTGCAAATTTCTAAGATTGATAATCTGGAAAATTTTTATGATACAAAAATAGGGGAAAAGAAAATTAAAACAGATTTAGAATTGTGAAAATTTATTAATAAACAGCAAGTTGAGTGCTCAGTTCATATCGGTTAGTCAAGGGTGAGTTTTGGTCTGTTACTGTAGCTGAGCGGAGATACTGGTCTTGGGTTCGAGTCTCTCAATAGACTCTGTTTTTCTAAATTTTGATTTTGACTCAAAATCGAGAGCCCAAACTTAAGTATAATTTAACTCCTCCTTATAACAGTAGTCGCTCTTGGACTTACTGGTCCTCAGGTACGAAACAGCGCGGTTACTGTTCACAGGCGGGGGGGTTTGTGCGTGGGTTCAATCCGGCCTTGGCCACTTTTTGGAAAATCTGATTTTTTTTTCTATTTTGATTTTTAAAATAGTTTTTGTGTGTATAAATAATTGAGGAAAAATTATTTGAAATCTTAAAAAATACCTAGACTTCAGGAAAATTTTCTACAATATTTTGACTTATTATAATGATAATTAGAAGCAAATTTTGAGAAGTATAAGATTAATACGTTTCTTAAAATATGATTTTTGGGTAATTAAAGACAACTAATATTTTGAATATAGAGAAGTTTTGTATAGAGTTGTAAAATGAGATTTCTTGATATGAAAAAAATGACTAAAATTAAATATGAGATTTGTTGTTCAATTATGCAAATTGTGCATGGAAAATGAAGTGAAAGAAACATATTGAAATATGGAATTTATGAATATGAACTCTTATTTTGATGAACATGAAACGAGTTTGACACTAGAGTTTAGCTAAGTCCTCACAACGGCATAAATGAAAATTTTGAATGAGAAATGTGATGATAAAAGACAAGATTGGGTCATGGTTAATTATTGATGTTTAAGACCGATGTAGAGGTGACGCTAATTCTATAGTATTAATTTTATTCATGATTCTATTATCTAAGGATTAGACACATAGTGGAGATGTAATGAAAGTAAGAGAAAAACATAAGTATGAGGGCCTCGGATCTACGGTGTGAGAGTATTCACAGGTTACCTGCTTGATGCGTCATGTCATGGCGTGGATACATCTCCGGGATTATCGAGACCGTGGCGACGCTTGTGGGGTGTTTGGTGACTACGTAGTGCCATCGTTCCATGACGGAGGCGAATTGTCCATAGGCTCTGCATGATGCATCATGTCACGACGTGAGATTCTCCTCCAGGCTGTCTGGGCATGCGCTCGTAACTCATAGAACATCTAGGATACTTGTCGAAGTTACCGTAGTAGTTTAAGTCATAGCGAGGGATCCAACCCTACAAGATGAAGAACGATTAAGGGCTTGCCCTCAAACCTATGTAGTATGGGATGCATAGAATCCAAACAAGTGTGCATTAGTGTTATCTAATGTAAATAACTGTATTAAAGACTAAGTGCACATTCACACACGACATCAATAGGATAGTGCCCCTTAGTTTTGTTTGTGACAAGTGTGTGCTTTCTAAGTAAGAGAAATTGATGTATTATATCCTAGCATCAGTTGTATGCAACTGACGTGCCCACTGTTTCCATGCAGGACAAAGTTGATGACAAGACTAAAGATTTAATGCTGCTTAAAGAAATGTTCAAGTTGTTGTTTAATTCATGTATCATGTTGTAATTTATAATTCCACTGCATTAATGTAATCTTGGTTGTAAATAAAGTTTTAAATTCCTTGTAAAATTGTACGAAGTGAAGTGTAAAGATCCTGTGGAACTTCGAATTTAGTCTTATTTGGAATTCGGGGTGTTACATTTATAGTATATGTTTATTATGTCAACCTACTACATTACATATTTATTTTCTCATTCACATTCGCATTTAAGCCTAAGCATGTATTTCATTCCATTTTCTTCTTACTTTGATAAATTATTTTCATTTCTACTAAATTATACTGTTATGTTTGATATTTATAATATATACATCTATTTTAACATTTCATCGTTGTAATCTTCTACTTCATTTCCTACTTTTACTTTTACTTTTATATCACAAGTTTCAAAAACATAACATTTTACTTAATTAAACATCCAATATTCAAGTACATATGGAAGATTACATCATTCCATTCACTATTTTGGTACAACCTGATGTCGATAGGGCAAATCTGTAACTAAACATCAACGGAGGCAAACTGCAACTGGATGTCGGGGAGGCAAAATCTGCAACCGAATGTTCGGAAGGCAAACTGCAACCGGAAGTCGTGGAAGTAAATCTGCAACTTGATGTCAAGGAGGCAAGCCTGCAGTTGGACACCAACGAGGCGAACCCACAACAAAAGAGATTTTTCTACTTTAATAACCCCCATTTTTATTTCTATATATTACTTACCACTATTCTATTTTTGTACTAGTTTATACCATTTTACGATGTTTTGCAACTCAACTTATACTACTTCAACTTTATTATTTATGATACAGATATACTTACATACACATTTAATTAATCACCTTACCATTTATATTTTCTTCTACATCTATCATATATGTGTTATTATTATTTTATTTATTTTTCAATCTATATTATGGTTAGTATAAATTATTTTATTAATTTTTTTTTATATAATTCCATTTTTATATTTTATTGCTAACTTATTTTCGATAAGATTGTCACTCATATAATATGATTTTTATTATTTTTACTTTCGTTTACTATCTACATTTTATTTCTATCCCAATTAATATTATATATTATTTCAATTATATATTGCTACTTTTACTATTATTTTATTTTGTTTCTCCAATTGCTTACAACTTTCATTTTATAGTATTTTTGTTTCGTCATATAGTTTTTACGCGTATTTACGTATAAAATTTTATATGTTGATTTTCGTGCTATACCTGACAACTTATAAATATTTGATATATACTAATCATCATTCTATAAAATTATTATGTAACTTTTACAAATAAAAATTTTATGATATTATTGTAAACACATCATTAAAATTTCTACTATTATACTTATATTAGATTGTTTATGCTTTTGTTAACAAAATTTAACACTCATATATTTTCTTATTTTTATCCAACGTCATTCTCTTAAATTGCTAATTCCATTTTATCTCGTAATATATAGTACTAGTTCAGTTTGCAATTTTAATCATTCTCACTACAAACGAAGACAAAATCCCCGGTGTTTATTTTTGGCATTCCCAGCATTTAAAAACACCGGTGTTGATGGCCCCGGTGCTTTGCAAAATGCCACCGCAAGCACCGGGTTTGCCCCCACAGGGAATGCGAAAAGTCTTTCCCGACGTTTCCAAATGCCGGGGTTGGAAATGCCGGGATAGAGTAATTTTTTTATATAAAGTTTTTCATTAAAAACCTATCCCTATGTTTTAAAACGCCGAGGTAGGGTTTTTTTTTGGTGGTGGTGGCGTGTAATAGTTGGGTGGTGGTGGTTGTTATTTAATTTATCGAATCAAATTACCTATAATCCATGAATCAAAAATAATAAACAATAGATAGATGAGTACTATAGAACACAAATTCATTCCAATAATAAAAATTATATTTAAACAATTCAGTCCAAAACATCCAAAAATTCAATTGATTACAATGATTAATGAATAATTGTATGCACATTTTAAACGAATAGCTAACATATGGTACATTCCCATCATCAGAAATTACATCAGGTTACTTTGTATGAAAGTCTTCCCATGGGGTAACCTGATAAAAGTTTATATAGAGACTCTGAGTGCATGAGCATACTTTAGTACTTTTTGCAGATCCCCGTATTTCCCCCTATGAAACTGCCTTATCAGGCTGAGCATCAGTGTCACGCCCTGCTTCCCATTATACGGTAACACGGACACGTAATTGAGGCCCAGCGAATGATATAAGTATGCCAACTCATATCATCCATAAGCTGTACAATACCAGTAAGCTCAACAATACAATAATAATCACGGGAACAAGAATATAATGCAATAACCAATATCTGAGATATAAGAACTTACAGAATAGCCTGAGAATATACAATACAATAACAGTTTGCTAAGAATCTTCAATATCCCATCATATGTACCTGTATAAACAATAAGTCAAAAGAAATATGGAGAGTACCCGTTAGAGCAAGCTTCGGGCAGCAAGTAGTAGCAAGTAGTGAAGGAAGTAAAGGACTATATAACAAGAACAGAAATTAAAACGATATCAGAGTCAATAAATGACAGATGATAACAAGATCAAAAGTCGATAATCAACAACCAATAAACAATAGTCGATAATAATAATCAATAATCAATAGAAATAATAATCGAAATAATAGTCAATAATAGGACCAATAAATGATGCATTGGTAGGTAATCAATAATCGATAAACTATGGTCGATAAATAATATTCAATGGGGCCAATAGTCGGTAAACAATAATCAATAGACAATAATCGATGACCAATTAATCAATAACAATAAATCAATAATCAATGTTCAGTGTCAATCTTTAGGTTTATCCATCTTTTATCAATCCTAACTAATGCACGCAATCCTGCGTCCCGAACCTGTACAGTAATCGCAATCAATCGATAAAATAATAACATGTCAATACGGAAACACGGGCCCCCTTCCGAGTACACTCTCCTATATTATCCACTACTAAATCTTACCCTTACCCCGGCTTGTTATCATTTTATTACGATCAATTATGGACGTGTAATCAATACGATCAATGAGAACGGTGGTATCAAAAATCATACAATTGGTACAATCGATGAGAACAGTAGTATTAATACAGTGTCAAAAAGATATCAAGGTTGTACAATACATGAAATATACATGGTTCAATTCATTAAATATGAAAAATATCTGGTTTATATGCAAAAACATAACCATACACGTTCTGGACAGTAGCACCTATCGGTACTCAAATTCACTTTTCCACTGCTAGATTCCGTCAGAGATTCTAGAAAGTAGACTCTCTTCCAGTTCCAGCGCATATATACACGATACATTATAGTTATAGTAACTAGGTCGATCAATCAATTCTTTATGGGTTTTGTGCACAGTCTAGGTTCTGGAAATTATAACATGCCATCACTAAAATAGTGATAACTTACAATCCATAAATTGGATTGAGAATCGTAAGATGTTCCAGATTCAAGACTCAGTGTGCTACAATTCTTATATCCAAGGTTTTAAGTTTCAATGTCAGGAACTGGGTCGAAACCTCAATACAAACTCGGGCAAACGACAGGGCTGCATATTTGAATGTTCTATAATGAGATAAATTTACGGTTCAAGTTTTAAATAAATAACAATAGCACGATAAGACGACTATAAATCAATATTATGGTACGATAAAGGAAATAATGAATCAATAATGAATTTCAACTAGATGCAATATTTAATTCGATTACTACTTGCAGGATTTCAAAGAGTGTTTTCTTGAACTAGAACAGTAAAAATAAAGTTAAGAGATGCTTGCCTTCTTGACGATTATTCCAAATGTGATAGAATAACGGGATGAGAGCCCCGCGGCAACGGAGAAGACAACAACGACGATGGAATGTGCAACACATGGCGAGAATAGAAGCAGCAGCAACTGCAGCAAGAATAGCAAGACAACGGCAACCAACAGCGAGAGACGGCAGCAACACGCACACCGAGAACAACAGCAACACATAACAATTACAACAGCCACCGCAGCAACACAGTGAGAGAGGCGGCAACACACCGTACGAGACAATAGCGACAACAGCGAGAACGGCAGCAACCAACAGCAAGAACAGCAGCAAGAAGAGGCGACGGTGGCTGCGACTTGCGGTGGTGGTGGTCGCGGGAGCACCGGCGACGATGGGGCGCTGTGGCGAAGGTCGTGGTCGCAGCAGGGGGTGAAGGAGGAAGGAGACTGCAGTGATGGCTTCAGCAACAAGGCAAGGTAGGGCTGGTGCGATGGGCTTAGGTGCGAGGGCGGAGGCAGCGACGTTGGCAATGGGTTCGAGGTAGAGGTGAGCGATGAGGGGCGGTGGTTGCGGCAGAAAATGGGGGAAGGAGCAGGCGGCAATGGCAGTGGATGGAGCGCAGGGGCGTCGATGATGATGAGCGGTGGAGGAGAGGGTCGCAGGGCTCGTGGGTTCGTCGAGGGGAAGCCGCAGCGATGGAGGAAGGCGGAGCGGCTGTGGGTTGCGACTGTCGGTGGCGATGAGGGGGAGAAGACCAGTGGTGGTCGCTCGACGACTGTCGATGGTGCAGGGGAGGCGAAGAGGATGCGGGCGAGGCGCGTGGTGTCGACGGTGGTGCCGCGGTGAGTTGCGAGGAGCTTGACGAAGGAGAGGGGCTCTGTTTTGGAACAGAGGGGAGAGAGAGAGAGAGAGAGAGAGAGAGAGAGATAGTCGGGGAGAGAGAGAGTGGGGAGAGAAGGGGTCAGGGGGATTTATTAAATATTAACGTATATTAATAATATTATAACGGGGGTGATTAATAGGTAATTGATTAAGAATTAGTGGGGGAGTTTATGGATTGTAATTAGGAGGAGAGTTATGCAGTTATAGGAAGTAAAAAGGTTGGGATTTTGTTGGGTTGGAGTGGGCTTGTGGATGTGGGCTACACATAAAAATAAGATAAAATATTTGAGTTGGGCTTCACCATAAGAAATAATTTGTAGACTTGTAATTAAATATATTGGGCTAGAAAAGAATGAAAAATTTTAGAAGAATTTTAATATGGGCTTACAAATTATAGGGTGAATTGGGCTTGATAAAATAATACTATTATCAATGATTGCGATAGGGTTTAAAAGAACAAGAAGAAATTAAAATACAATAATATGAATAAAATAAAATACAAATCCGTATAATCGAAAACAGGGGTTACATCTAGAGTCACTCCTATCAAATTCCTGTGCAGTGTTGATGATAATAGCAAAATCAGCACGTCCCACATCGTATTGGCATTTTCTCAGATCAGCTGGTACTCGTACTGCTTCCTCCTTCATTGCCCTTAAATATGTACAATAAAATCCGATTTACCTTTATCAAAACAATTGCAATTATGAGTAGGTAATCAAGTAGGAGAAAATGTACGGCACCTTGCACAATATCAATAACTAAAGCGGGATTGCGTATGGAATGGCAGTATAACATATCTCCTAGTGAGCCATCAGTCAATGCATGGCAATAGACAGAAACACCATTCTGGCAAAGTGCAATGAGTTAGAAATATACTGGAGATTCACATGTACAGTGCAAGTAATTTTTTTGGAAAAATGAAAAACCAGCTACCAACTTAATAGAATCATACTCTTGAAGGATAAATGAAAAGAAGTACTTTATAAAGAGAATGAACAACTATGTTGAAACCATTTAAGATTTATTAGGTGCAAAAAAAAGTGTTCTAAAGAAGAAATTAAACATGATGAGGGATTTGTCACCTTATTGAGTATGAAACCTTGGATGATGTTCCCTAATTCCTTAGCTATGTACTTAAAATGAGAAAATCATGTGCAGTAATGTCTACGTAAATATAATAGAAGTGGAAAAGTTATTTTATATTCAACAATGTCAACCAAGTTCAATCTAGCACTCAAAACAAGAAGTGTGGTCACTAAGCATGATATGACTTTTTGTAACAGTTTATTTAATTACTATTAAGAGAAAGGGAAATTAGTGATCAGTTCCTGCCTATGTTACACAATGTATAGATACAAAAAAAAAATTGAGATTATAGTGTTTCCACAGGAATAAAAGAACAAGAGTAGCACACAACAATCTGACAAATGGGACTATGTTCTTGGATGGTCAAACTTTCACCATCAAAGTATCATTTACATAAATATGCTTTTTTTGTTCAAGATGAATTTTATTGTATCATTTACATCAAAGTATCATTTACATATTTTAATACTCTCCAAGTGATTGAACAAGGTACAAAGGTATGTATCGTGAATACAACCTTCTGCTTCAGGAGATAAAGGGGGTTATCTATCTTTGTATATTACACGAAATGGGTCATGCAAGCCTCATATCTGCCAACCATTACCCATTAAAAAAATATAACATATTTAACCTACAGAAAAGAAGAAATAGAGATATGCCATGACACAGCCCATAAAAGAACAAAGATACAAATTAATGAAGAAACATGCAGATGAGAAGAGGATAGCCAGTTCTCGCAAATGATAGCAGGATAATGCAAAGATGCATGTACCTTATAGACCCAATACAGGTATGAAAAGATTAGCAATCACCTTAGATGATATCCAAAGTGCACCCTGAGAAATTAAACCATTCATGCATATAGGTCAACAAAATGAAGACAACAACTATAAGATCAGAACATGTTCAGGAAATAAGAAATTCCAGATTTTATGGGCATAATCAAATTGAATGAAGAAAACATTTATATAGAAAAATTAATTTGGAAAGAATTATTCTTAGACGACAATGTAACTAAAGAGGACTCTTTAGTCATCCAATTACAATAAGCAATTGAGTCACACTATAAGGAATTAAAAGATATTTAACTATGATTTTTAGTTTGTGAGCCTTTACTAAAATCTGACAAATTTATTGCAGGTGTAGGCAATTATTTGTAGAGATGATTTGAATTTGGTAAAAGTTGGAACTTTACTGCATCCTCTGTAATGATATCCGCCTTATCATTCTCTCTATCTAGTCAAGTTGCAATTTGGTATAGTAAAATAGTGCAAATTGCAGAAATATGCTACACTCGCAGAAAGGCATATTATATGCTTCAAAAAAATCTCCTTCATCTATGTTACACATATGTCACGCCCCGCTTCCCAAAATACGGAATACGAGTACGTAACGTACGCCCAGCAAATGATATAAACATCATCCATAAGCTGTACCAGACTAACTCAACAATATGCAACAACAAACACAACCACGCAGGAAGATGTAATCACATGAATCAAGATAACTTCAATAATAAATAAAATAATCAACAATAATAATATCCAACACAAAGAAAAAAATCCAACATCTGGAAAAAACAAACTTCGGGAACATAAGCCCAAAACAAAGTACAAAGTCATAACAATGTTCAAAGAAATAAGCTAGCAATAAATAAATTAAGCAGCGCAATCTTGGACTCCATCTCTAGAATCGTTGCTCACCAATTCCTTCAGGGATTGATCTTTCAGTACCTGTAAATACTTGATCAAAAAAGAAAAAAAAAGTATCTTTAGAGCAAGTCGTGGCCAGCAAGTAGAGAAAATAGAGGATAAAGGAAACATGAATATCAAAGAAAAAGAAACAGGATCAAAGTCAAAGAACAAAGCAAAGCGCAGGCAATAATATCAAAGGTTTAAAATAATCATGCATATAATGAGTGATGTCAAGTCAAGTTCAATACAGGATCAAGTATGCAGGTTATTAATTATTTTATTATGCTATCTAGTGCACGTACTACTACATCTACAGATTCGGCACAAACACACAGTGAACGTTTAGAAAGATGGTGAATTCACGGATCGTGTACTCGGTATTTATAACAATAATTTACAATCAAGAATTAACAATCGATCATTGCAACCAATACTCCTCCTTCCATGTCAAGTGTTCAAGTGAGCAAGAAGGCCTTACCGAGTACAGTTTCCGATCGTTCACTACCAAGTCTACCCATAATATCCCGGCTTGTTATTAGTTTATTTTCATCCTATGTGAGCATGCAAGAAGGTGTCAAGATTGTATGATACTAAGTGTGACTAATTCTTTTCGTTACAGACAAAGCAAGAAGCATACACATCAAATAAGCACAATTCACACAATCAGGACACCATGACCTTGCTGTACTAAAACATGGATTACGGTCACTACGAAATAGAAAATCTGGATCCGTTAGAAAATTTGGAAAGTAGACTCTTTGCCGGTTCCAGCAAATATATATACGATACATGAAAACTAAAGAAACTAGGATGAAAACTCTATTCTATTCAGGTTTTATGTTCAGGCAGCATGATGCAAATTGTGTTCATCTATTTGTTTCAGGTCAGTAAACTCACCAAATAAATCTGTAAAAATTCTGGGTAGTTCCTACACATGTGTAGTCTCAGGTAGATTAATTTCAGATTTTTATTTTACTGTTAACATGGTTAAACAAATTAAGAAACTGCAAGATACGCATGCAATTGTGAATCTGGAATTTATGACATAGCTATACTAAAATGATGATATCTAACAGATTATACATCGGAATTAAAATCTGCAAAAGGGGCAGTAAACTAGACATCTGAGGCTAAATTTCATGTTCAGAAAGTTATTTCAAATTATGACAGTAACATGGTTGAAAATCTGATTCAAAAAGAGACAACTAGCAGTCCAGAATTTGTTTTAACATGAATGGGCAATAAATTAATCATGCAACCATATATTTCATGCAAATTTGTAATCAAAGTGATCCTAGGTGTCAACATGCATATTTCTATATTTAAGATACAATTTCGCAGGCATGGTATTAATTCATCAATCAATTTCAATCCAACACATTCAATTTAACATGTCTAATCCATCAAACAATCCTATGCATGGTCTAGTTGTTTTCATGTAAATGTGTATATGCATGGAACAATAGGAACTAGGTTTTGGATCAAAGAGAGTGGCACGATGTTAAGAGTATGTCGGGTTAGCTCGTGTAAATCCTCGATAAACATAACGGAATTGTCAAATACAACATGATAAGAAAGAACGGGATCTACTTGCAGAGATCAAAGGAATCTTGAACTAAATAAAATACTAGTTCAAGAAGAGCCTTGCCTCTTAAATTGCAGATTCGAATAATATAGAATAACGGGATTAGAATCCCAAGTAACGATCCACAAGAACACGGCGAGACACGTGCAAAACACTGAACAGCAAACACAAGACAGCAACACCCAAACTCAAGATCGGATCTCTTCTCACACAACAGCAACCACGGGATCGGATCTGCTACACGTCAAACACCAAACACGGAAACGGACCAATACCCTCTCTCCTTCTTCCCTTTGACAGAGAGAGAGAGCGGGGGAGAACTGGCAGCACTTGGGATGACGGCGACGACACCACGACGAGGTGGCGGCACTGCGATCGGGAAGCAACAGCAACAGCGAGGCTTCGACGGCGGGAGCGAACTCTGTTTTCGCTCGAAAATAGGGGAAGATGCCAACAGGAGATGAACGGGGCTTGGACGGTAACGAGGATGTTAGGAGGGGTCTGCGGAGGATGAAGGGGCTGCACGGAGGGGGATCACAGTGGCAATGGGCGAGGATGGTGGGTTTGGCGATGGAGCAAAGGGGGTTCGGTGAGATGGGTTTGGGCGGGTTTTGATGGCGAAGACGGGGATGGTCGGAGGGACGACGGGTCAGAGGTGATGAGGGATGGTGAAGAGGATGATGGTGGATGAAGAAGGTGGTCGGAGTGGCGATCGAGAGACGGGTGGGTTTCGGTTGGGTGAAAACGAAACAGAGAGAGGGAAAGATGAGGGTCTGCGAGAGAGGGAGCGGCGGAGAGAGAGAGGGATTAAAATATTAGGGTTTAATTAATAGGTTATTTATAGGAGATTAGGACAAAGGGTTTTAGGTTGTGGTTCAGTGGGTTTTAGGTACAAATTTGGGTCCAAAAAGAGAAAAATAAATGCAATTCAATGAGACGAAGATAAAGGGGAACAAATCAAACTCAAAATAGGAAGAGCGAAATTTTGCAATGAACCAAAGGTAGCAAAATTTCAACCAAAAGAGCACAGAACGATCAAGAGGAAATAAAAGAACCCAAGAAAAGCCAAAAATATAATATTATAAAGGAATCTAGATACAATAATGAAAAGAGAACAAAATACAAAAAATTCAAAATAGGGGTTACAAATCCTAACTACCTTACAAGAAGAATTTCGTTCTCGAAATTTATACAAGAGGTACATAGGGCAAACCCTGAAACAAAACAAACAAAGCAAAACAAAGCACTACTCAAGCAAATGAGGAAACCTCTCCCGAATTTCCTCCTCCAACTCCCAAGTCGACTCACCTGGCGAGCGAGGATCCCAAGAAACTCGGACCAACTTGATGACTCTATTCTTCAATACCTTCTCTCGACGGTCTAAGATAGAGACTGATCGAATTTCACAGGACAAATCCGGCCTCACAGACAAGTCTGAGTACTCAACCACATGACTGTCATCCCTGATGTATTTTCTTAGCTGAAAAACATGGAATACATCATGGATACCTGCTAAAGCTGGCGGTAGTGCGAGCCTGTAAGCTACCTTTCCCACACGTTCCACAATATCAAATGGACTGATGAACCGAGAACTCAACTTGCCCCCACCTCCAAAACAGATAACACCTTTCCAAGGCGATACCTTGAGGAACACATGCTCGTCTGCCTCAAACTCTAGTGGTCTACGATGACAGTCAGCCCACCTCTTCTACCGATCCTGAGCGGCCTACGAATGCTTTCGGATCTGAGCCACAGCATCAACTGTCTTCGTGATCAACTCAGGACCTAAAAGCTTCCTCTCGCCGATATCATCCCCACAGACCGGCGATCTACACTTGCACCCATACAAAGCTTCGAATGGAGCAGCCTTGAGACTTACCTGTAACTGTTATTATAAGAGAACTTGGCTAAGTGAAGATGATCTTCCCACGAACCCCCAAACTGAAGAACGCAGGATCTCAACATGTCATCTAGGGTCTAAATTATCCTTTCTGACTGCCCATCCGTCTAAGGATGGAACGTTGTACTGTAGCTCAACTTGGTACCCAAGCTCTTCTGCAGACTATCCCAGAACTGAGACCTGAATCTCGTATCTCTATCCGATACAATGCTGACAGGAACTCCATGCAGACGAACAACCTCTTGAACTTACTGCTCGGCCAAACTCTCCGTGGACTGACCCCACACAGAAAGGAATGAAGAAGGCACACTTCGTCAGCCGATCCACTATCACCCAGATAGCATTATGACCTTTAGGACTCCTTGGCAAAGCTGTCACAAAGTCCATCGTGCTTCCATTCTGGAATTGGAAGAGGTTGCAAAAGTCCCGCAGTCCTCTGATGCTCTACATTCACCTGCTGACAGATTAGGCACTGGGCGACGAATCGAGCCACATCCTGCTTCATGCCATGCCACCAGAAATGTTGCTTCAAGTCCCTATACATCTTGGTACTATCAAGATGAATAGAATACAGGGACCGATGAGCTTCCTC
The DNA here is from genome assembly GCA_017893485.1 of Hemerocallis citrina. Lineage (NCBI taxonomy): Eukaryota > Viridiplantae > Streptophyta > Magnoliopsida > Asparagales > Asphodelaceae > Hemerocallis > Hemerocallis citrina. The sequence goes on along the minus strand of CM030363.1, from coordinate 124,632,895 downwards.
CAGTAACTTCCGCCTGACTTCCCCTCTAGGTACACACAACCTAGAGCCAAAATGAAGTGACGTATCAGCATGAATGACCAAATCGGATCTCAAACTAGCTTCTACCTCACTCTGAAACAGCTGCAACTGCAGGTCACCCACTTGAGCTCCCTTAATCTGCTCAATCAAAGAAGACTGCAACTGCAACATCATGAACTGTCGATCTGATCCCAGAAGCAACACATCCAACTCCAGCCTCCTCATGTCCTCCACTAGCTCCTTCTGCACAATGAGGAACATAACGGCAGGCCTCCGACTCAATGCATCTGGCACCGAATTTACTCTGGCCGGGTGATACTGCAAATTGATGTCAAAATCTGCCACCAATTCCAGCTATCTCCTCTGCCTCATGTTCAACTCCTTCTGCGTGAACACATACTTGAGGCTCTTGTAATCTGTGAATATCTCCACTCTATCCCCAAGCAAATAATGCCTCCACAACTTCAAGGCAAAAACCACGGTCGCAAGATCCAAATCATGCGTGGGATTGTTCTTCTCATGAGGTCTCAACTTCCTCGATGCATAAGCGACAACCCTGTCTTGCTACATCAGCACTGCTCTAAGACCTCTACCCGAAGCATCACAATGGATCACAAAACTACCCGAACTGTCGGGTATAGTCAGCACAAGCGCTGATGTCAACCGACGCTTCAACTCGGCAAAAGCATCATCACAAGCTTCATTCCAGACAAACTTCTGCTCCTTGGTCAAACTGGTCAGAGGTCCAGCAATCTTCGAAAAATCCTGAACGAACCTCCGATAGTAGCCAGCCAAACCCAGAAAGTTCCGCACCTCAGGAACAGACTTCGGAATAGGCCAATCCTTGACCACAGAAATCTTCGCAGGATCCACAAAAACACCAGCACCAGAAATAATATGGCCAATAAATGCAACCTGATCCAGCCAGAACTCACACTTATTGAGCTTCCCAAACAGCTAATTCTCCCTCAAGGTCTGCAGAACCATCCTCAAATGCTCAGCATGATCCTCCTTGTTATGCGAGTACACCAATATGTCGTCAATGAAGACCACCACAAACTGATCCAAGAATGGCGAAAACACCTGGTTCATAATGTAACGCCCCTGCCCCGAGCTCGGACAATTTTTACAATTTATAAGACAAATTAGATACTATGTAGTACAACTGCCCACCACAGGCTGCCTCTCAAAAGGTGGTTAACCGAATTGGTGACTAATGATCATTGGCAATTATTATTTATACTATATTATATTCTTTCAAATTAACGATATGGGATTAAATCCTTCTCCCATTCCCGTTTTTCAATCCAAGCCGAATAGTACTTTTCAACTATGGCGGGCCCCACCTTCAACCTCCCCACGTCATCATGTGGGAGAACACTTCTCACAAACACAGCACTATGCTGTTTTTGTGTATCACAAACCCGGTGGGCCCCCCACCTTCCAAGTACAATCCGGATTCAAAGAATCCATTTCTTTCAAATCCATTTAATTCTTTATAAACCCTTCCTATAGAATATTCTATAGGACAAGTCACAAATTAATTTATTATTTCAAACCATATATATTTTTCAGAAATACGGGGTATTACATACACCCCCCCTTCAGAAATCAGCGTCCTCGCTGATGAGCACGGGGCATGCACAATCTAGTGCAGGATCTACTTTCTAGCCGATGTAGAGCATTTCTGTGAGCGTCACTCTCGTCTTTGGAATTCTGGAGACCGACCCCATTGGAATTCTGGAGACCGACCCCACTCTGGGATCATTCTGTGGATCTCTGTCCATCTGTCTCACTCCGCCGGGATCATTCTGTGGATCTCTGTCCATCTGTCTCACTCCGCCGATCATCCTGGAGTCCATAACTCACTGCTCTCACACCCTCGGCGTCGAAAGTCGGCTCTGATACCATTTGTAACGCCCCTGCCCCGAGCTCGGACAATTTTTACAATTTATAAGACAAATTAGATACTATGTAGTACAACTGCCCACCACAGGCTGCCTCTCAAAAGGTGGTTAACCGAATTGGTGACTAATGATCATTGGCAATTATTATTTATACTATATTATATTCTTTCAAATTAACGATATGGGATTAAATCCTTCTCCCATTCCCGTTTTTCAATCCAAGCCGAATAGTACTTTTCAACTATGGCGGGCCCCACCTTCAACCTCCCCACGTCATCATGTGGGAGAACACTTCTCACAAACACAGCACTATGCTGTTTTTGTGTATCACAAACCCGGTGGGCCCCCCACCTTCCAAGTACAATCCGGATTCAAAGAATCCATTTCTTTCAAATCCATTTAATTCTTTATAAACCCTTCCTATAGAATATTCTATAGGACAAGTCACAAATTAATTTATTATTTCAAACCATATATATTTTTCAGAAATACGGGGTATTACACATAAGACTCATGAACACAGCCGGTGCATTAGTCACTCCGAAAGGCATCACCAAGAACTCGTAATGCCCGTACCTCGTTCGGAAAGCCATTTTCGGGACATCCTCTGACTTCACTCTGACTTGATGATAACCGGAACGAAGATCCAACTTCGAGAACACTGAAACACTTCCTAGTTGGTCGAACAAATCGTCAATCCTCGGCAATGGATACCGATTCTTGACAGTGACATTGTTCAACTCCCAGTAGTCAATGCAAAGCCTGCGGCTTCCATCCTTCTTGCTGACAAACAAAATTGGGGCTCCCCAAGGAGAAACACTAGGTCGGATAAAACCCTTATCAAGCAGCTCCTAAACTTACACCTTTAGCTCCGCCAATTTAACTGGTGCCATACGATACGAACTCTTGGAAATAGGCGCCGTACCTGGCTGAACATTAATGCTAAACTCCACATCTCAGTTTGGCAGCAAGCCGGACAAATTCTCCGGAAACACATCAAGGAAATCCCCCACAACTAAGGGTGCCACAACCCCATCAGAACCCAACGACACAAGGGAAATAGCTTGGGGATCCATCAAGTTTTTGACACGCCCAGACGGTGTCTCACCCGCATGGAAAACAAACTCTGGTTGACCAGAAAACCTGAAAGTCACCTTCTTCTCCTGGCAATCAATCACGGCACAAGAAACACCCAACCAGTCCATGCCCAGAATGGCATCGAAATCGAAATTGGGAATTACAATCAAATCAGCCCAGAACTCCACACCACCAATCAGCAACGGGCTCTGCTTGCAAAATCTAGAACAGACAATGGCACCTCCACCTATGATGCTGTCCTAAGCTACGGGCATAGCATCGCTAGCCAAACCATGCTGATCGACAATGGGGGAAGAGATAAAAGAGTGGGTAGCACCCGAATCAAACAACACATGAGCTGGAAGGGAGAAGACTAAAATCACACCTAGAAGAAGATCAAACAAAAGAATAAGATGCTAGCAGGATATACACACAAATAATTGTACAAAAGAAGAAAAATAGTATGCAGAAAACTGAAATAAAGAAAAAAAAAGTACAACTACTGTGATATACCTACAACCACTCCAATAGCAACTTCCGCTTCCTCGGCTGTCAGGTTATAAGCCTGACCACGACTCCTAACCTGACCTCCTCTAGGGGCTACACGCCTCTGGTCAAAAGCTTGTCTCTGCGGTGGAAGAGGTGGTCTATCCTGACCACGAGTCGGCGCTCCTAGCTGAGCAGTACAAGAAGCCGGTGTAGGAACCCTGTTCCTCGGACAGTCACGAATCATATGCTCACTACTCCCACACACTAGACACAGTCGATTGGCCATTCTGCAATCTCGCTGTGAATGCCCATCCTTATGGCAATAGCCACAAGTCTCAACAGACCTCAGGACAATAGGTGCATATAACTCTCGTCGGGGGGGAACTGGCCTCCGAATAGGTTTTCCGGAAGGCTGAGCTGCAACAGGGTGCGAAACAGTCTGCTGAGGAACACCTGACCTGCTAAGGGTCTACTCCTAAATCCGAGCAGCATCCAGAATATCGGCATAGGCACGAAGCCAAAGAGCAGCCAAACGGTCCTGGATGGGAAAACTCGAGCCCGACAGAAATCTGCGAGCCCTATCCTCATCAGTGGCTACGAAGGCAGGAGCGAAGCGACTTAGCTGAGTAAACTCTGCAGCATACTCGTTCGCAGAACGGTTTCCCTGATGAAGACAATGCTCAAATTAATATTGTCACAGTGAAGTAGGCAACAACAATGACATTTAAGAACACTATCTAGCTAGTAAAATAGTGTAAATTGCAATTTGGTATAGTAAAATAGTGCAAATTGCATAAATATGCTACACTTGCGGAAAGGCATATTATATGCTTCAAAAAAATCTCCATCATCTATGTTACACATATGTCATGCCTGCTTTCCAAAATACGGAATACGAGTACGTAACGTAGGCCCAGCGAATGATGTAAACACCATCCATAAGCTGTACCAGACTAACTCAACAATATGCAACAATAAACACAACCACGCAGGAAGATATAATCACATGAATCAAGATAACTTCAATAATAAATGAAATAATCCAACAATAATAATATCCAACACAAAGAAAAAATCCAACATCTGGGAAAAACAAACTCCAAGAACATAAGCCCAAAACAAAGTACAAAGTCATAACAATGTTCAAAGAAATAAGCTAGCAATAAATAAATTAAGCAGCGCAATCTTGGGCTCCATTTCTAGAATCGTTGCTCACCAATTCCTTCAGAAATTGATCCTTCAATACATGTAAATACTTGATCTAAAAAGAAAGAAAAGAGTGTCCTTAGAGCAAGTCGTGGACAGCAAGTAGAGAAAACTGAGGATAAAGGAAACATAAATATCAAAGAAAAAGAGACAGGAACAAAGTCAAAGAACAAAGCAAAGAGTAGGTAATAATATCAAAGGTTTACAATAATCACGCATATAATGAGTGATGTCAAGTCAAGTTCAGTACAGGATCAAGTATACATGTTATTAATCATTTTATTACCCTATCTAGTGCACGTACTACTGCATCCCATACTACAGGTTCGGCACAAACACACAGTGAACGTTTTAGACTGATGATGAATTCACGGATCATGTACTCGGTATTGATAATAATAATTTACAATCAAGAATTAATAATCAATCATTGCAATCAATACTCATCCTTCCATGTCAAGTGTTCAAGTGAGCAAGAAGGCCTTACCGAGTACAGTTTCCGATCGTTCACTACCACGTCTACCCATAATACCCCGGCTTGTTATTAGTTTATTTTCATCCTATGTGAGTATGCAAGAAGGTTTCAATGTTGTATGATACTAAATGTGACTAATTCTATCCGTTATAGACAAAGCAAGAAGCATACACATCAAATAAGCACAATTCATACAATCAGGACAGCATGACCTTGCTGCACTAAAACATGAATTACGGTCACTACGAAATAGAAAATCTGGATCCGTCAAAAAATTTGGAAAGTAGACTCTCTTCCGGTTCCAGCAAATATATATACGACACATGAAAACTAAAGAAACTAGGGTGAAAACTCTATTCTATTCAGGTTTTATGTTCAGGCAGCATGATGTAAATTGTGTTCATCTATTTGTTTCAGGTCAGAAAACTCACCAAATAAATCTGTAAAAATTCTGGGTAGTTCCTACACATGTGTAGTCTCAGCTAGATTTATTTCAGATTTTTATTTTACTAACATGGTCAAATAAATTAAGAAACAGCAAGATATGCATGCAATTGTGAATCTGGAATTTATGACACGGTTGTACTAAAATTATGATATCTAACAGATTACACATCGGAATTTAAATCCGCAAAAAAGCAGTAAACTAGACATATGAAGCTAAATTTCATGTTCAGAAAGTTATTTCACATTATGACAGTAACATGGTTGAAAATCTGATTCGAAAAGAGACAACTAGCAGTCTAGAATTTGTTTTAACATGAATGGGCAATAAATTAATCATGCAACCATATATTCCATACAAATTGGTAATCAAAGTGATCTTAGGTGTCAACATGCATACTTCTATGTTTAAGATACAATTTCGCAGGCATGATATTAATTCATCAATCAAATTCATTCCAACACATTCAATTTAACATGTCCAATCCATCAAACAATCCTATGCATGGTCTAGTTGTTTTCATGTAAATGTGCATATGCATGGAACAATAGGGACTAGGTTTTAGATCAAAGTGAGTGGCACGATGTTAAGAGTATGTCGGGTTAGCTCGTGTAAACCCTCGGTAAACTTAACGGAATTGTCAAATACAGCATGATAAAATAAGGACGGGATCAACTTGCAGAGATCAAAGGAATCTTGAACAAAATAAAATACTAGTTCAAGAAGAGACTTGCCTATTAAATTGCATATTCGAATAATATAGAATAACAGGATTAAAATCTCGGGCGACGATCCACAAGAACACGGCGAGACAAATGCAAAACACCGAACAACAAACACAAGACAGCAACACTCAAACTCAAGATCGGATCGCTTCTCACACAACAGCAACCACGGGATCGAATCCGCTACACTCCAAACACCAAACACGAAAATGGACCAATACCCTCTCTCCTTCTTCCCTTCGACAGGGAGAGAGAAAGGGAGCTACTTCTTGTAGACAATCAAACAGGATATTTATTTAGAGAAAACAGCTACTTCTTGTAGACAATCAAACAGGTCATCGATTCGTGGAATAGGATATTTATTTTGAACAGTGACCATATTCAGCTCTCGGTAATTGATGCACATCCTCATTGACCCATCCTTCATCTTCACCAACAGTACCGGTTCTCCCCAGGGTGACGCACTCGGCTGAATAAAGCCTTTCCCCAAAAGTTCCTCAATCTGCCGTTCAATCTCATCCTGCTCCACAGGCGCCATCCTATACGGTGCCTTGGAAATGGGTTCACTCCCTAGCTGAATAGTGATGCTGAACTCTACATCATGATGTGGGGGTAACCCGGGTAAATCTTCTAAGAACGCAGTCAGGTAATCCCGAACCACGGGAATCTGCTGCACCTTTACAGGAACCTTCTTCTTGTTGATAGCTGTCACCAAATATGAACATCTCTTCTTCCCCTGGAAAGTGACTTCAGGACCTCCTGGAGCATTCACTGTTACCTCTTTGGTCTTGCACTCGATGTTTGCACTATACACTGACATCCAATCATTGCCAATGATAACATCGACCCCTAGGATATTCAGTTCGATCAGATCAATCCCGAAAATCCTGCCTCAAATCTTAATCTCGCAATCCGCATAGTACCGATCAGTGGTTAAAGTCTCCCTGATAGAGTAGCTACTGCTAAGACCTTGTCTGGAACAATCTTCGGTTCGACTCCCAAGACTTTAGCAAATTAAGAAGATACAAAAGTATGAGAGGATCTAGTATCGAACAGAAAAACTGATTTCTTTCCATTTAATAAATATTCTCCTGTTACATAACACACTCTTGTTACATAACAGTTCTTACTAAATAAACAGGGAAAAAGAACAACATAAACTTCTAAACATCCGCCCCCGTACCAGTAATGACGTGATCCACTTTATCAGCGTCGGCCTCAGTCAAGGCAAATACTCGTCTCTGCTGGTACGGCTTCTTCCCAACCTGCTGCGGTGGTCCACTCCGGGCTACATCTCGCACTTGGGGCAGTGAGATCTGTAATGACCCGTCCCTCCACAATTGAAACAAGTCACCACCGAAGGTCTCACCCAACCATTTTCGGGTCTTCCAGCCACATTAACAGTGTTCGCCCCTATTGGTTTGAAACTTTGAGCTGGCGGTTGCCCTCTGACATTTTCAAAAACTGCGGGCCTCTTCCCAACATTTCAATTGTTCTTCCGGTTCTGGACAGCATGGAACTGCTCCATATCCACCTCAGTAGCTGTAGCTCGCTTGACTAGCTTGTCAAACCTTCTGATACCCAGGGGTATCAGCCTTGATCTCAGACTCAGCCTCAATCTGTACTCGAATTTCCAAGCTTTCTTCGCCTCATCCATCATAAGTTCGGGTGCATACCTTGAAAGTTGAGTAAACCTTGTCTCATACTCCTTGACAGACATGACTCCTTGCTGCAGTGCTAGGAACTCCATCGCTTTCTTCCCTTGGACATTGGATGGAAAATAGTGATCGCGGAACTCCTCCAAGAATTCCTCCCAGCCGATAACATCATTTCCCATAGTCCGCTTCATCGACTGCCACCATACAACTGCATCCTTCTCAAGTTGCAATGTAGCCAACTTCACCTTGCTACCTTCTGGAGTTTCCAAGACTTCAAAGATAGTCTCAACTTGCCGAATCTAATTGCCAGCTGCATCTGGGTCTGACTTCCCTTCAAATACTGGTGGCTTCATCCTCTTAAATGACTCCACGAGTTTGATCGCCTCAGGAACTAGATTCGCAGGCATCCCCCTATGGTTTTGGTTCATGGCTACGGCATTGAGGTTCTGTTGACTCTAGCCAATTCCGTTTCCAAGTCGAGTCCATAGCTGGGTCCTTCTCCATTCCTTGATCTTCTTCCAGCCATACTCTGATTCAAAAGATCCATTAAATTCGAAGTAGAAAATATGAATTTAAACTTTTTCATTTCATTGAATTCAAACTTTGTACATTCAAATTTAAAACATCGTCTTACATCAAGCAAAAAGCATTAAGAAGATACAATCATTCTAATCCCAACGGTTCCTCTTGGCTTTCTTAAGCTCTTCCCATAGTTCTGCCACCTCTTCCTTCAACACATCATAAATGTTCTTTCTCTTCTCGAGTTGCCAAACACGATGACTGAGGGTTGCAATATTCTCCTTGCACTTTGCACACTGAGCCTGCAATAGCTCTGCTCTCTCCCTCTGAGTCTCCAATTGCCTCTGAAGAGACTCGATGAGACCTTCCAGAACTGGCTCTTCCTCGTCGAATGAAATGTATGATAAGTCCAGAGGTGGAGTTATCTCTTGGGACTCGGGCAAATCTCCTTCATACTCCTCGGGATCTTCTTTGTCAGAATCTCCTTGTCCATGGTAGTAGTCCTCTTCGAATATGTGCCAATCATCATCACCTGCTGGGTCATGGTGGTTTGCCATCTTGGGAAAGGGAGAAGAAGAAGCATCAACCATAGAGCAACACAAATGTAAGTAGCTTACATGTAAATCTCTATACCCAACTCACACTTTAATGTCCAATCTAGGGTGTCATTCCTTACAAATTTATACTACCTGGAAGCGTGGTTCTGATACCACTCTGTAACACCCCGAATTCTGAATAAGACTGAATTTGAAGTTCCACAGGATCTTTACACTTCACTTTGTACAATTTTATAAAGAATTTTAAAACTTTATTTACAACCATGATTACATTAACGCAGAGGAATTATCAATTACAACACGATACATGAATTAAACAACAACTTCAACATTTCTTTAAGCAGCATTAAATCTTTAGTCTTGTCATCAACTTTATCCTGCATAGAAACTATGGACACGTCAGTTGCATACAACTGACGCTAGGATATAATACGTCAATATCTCTTTCTTAGAAAGCACACACTTGTCACAAACAAAACTAAGGGGGACTATCCTATTGATGTCGTGTGTGAATGTGCACTTAGTCCTTAATGCAGTTATTTACATTAGATGATACTAATGCGCACTTGTTTAGATTCTATGCATCCCATACTACATAGGTTTGAAGGCAAGCCCTTAATTGTTCTTCATCTTGTAGGGTTGGATCCCTCGTTATGACTTAAACTATTAGTGTAACTACGACAAGTATCCTAGGTGTCCTATGCATTATGCATTTTATTTACCAAACAAAACTAGAATACAACAAGTCCAAGAAATAACTACAAAAGAAATTTTACAAAAACAATTAGAAGATCTGTACGAAGAGGTCCATTTGGCAAAATGGGACTTAAGTAAACCCACAACACATATAGAGTTAATAGATAAGAACAAAATAATAAAAATTAAACATATACCACAGTCCAATAGATTTTAAAGAGTTCAAAATACATATAAAACAACTAAGAGACATTCAGAAGAAAAATAATTATATAAGAAAATAACAAAGTCCACATTCTTCATCAGCAATTATAATAAGAAACGTTCAAAAGAAAAAATAGGTAAATCTCGAATAGTAGTAAATTATAAGGAATTAAATAAAAATACTAAGAGATTGGATATCCACTACCAGATATGCAGATAGTACTTAACACAGTAAGAAGAAGAAAAATATATTCAAAATTCGATTGTAAATCAGGATGTTACCACGTAAAACTAACAGAAAACTCAAAACAGTCAACAACATTTAGCACACCACAAGGATTCTATGAATATAATGTATTACCATTCGGATATAAAAATAGTCCAGGAGTATTTCAAGAATATATGAATAAGATATTTTAAAAACACAATAATTTCATACTATTATATGTAGATGACATTCTAATAGAATCCGAAAACGAAGAACAACATAAAGAACATTACTAAAATTCATAGAAATAGTAAAAATGCAGGTATTATACTATCAAAAAAGAAAATGAAATTGTTAAAAACTGAGATAGAACTCTTAGGAACAAAATTATCACATGAAGGAATATAACTACAATCACTTATACCAGAAAATATAAAGACACTTCCTAATGTCCTAAAAGAAAAAAGAGAAGTACAAGCCATATTTGGATTACGAAATCAAACAAGAGAATACATACCGAATCTTTCAGCAAAAATAAATTGGTTACAACAAAAACTAAACAAAGTTTAAGAAATGAGAATGGACCCCAGATGATGAAGAAAAACTTAAAATATTAAAGCAACAAACTTCAGAATTAAAAAAACTAAGATTATTAGTTAAAGAATGTTATGGATAACAGAAACAGATGCATGTGAAAATAATTGGGAAGCAATATTAAAATTCAATGAAATAGGTTAAAATGAGGAAAGACTAGCCAGATTCACTAGTGGCTCATTCACACAAACCCAACAAAATTACCACATAAATGAAAAAGAACTACTAAAGCTATAAAAAAAGTTTGAATAATTCATAATATATACAAAATTCACAGTAAGGACATATAATACGCAAGCAAAGAGTTTGATTAACAAAATAATAGATCCAACTATAGCAAACAAAAGATTAATAAGATGGCAAATGGAACTAGCAAATTATGATTTTACAATAGAAAACATAAAAGGAAAGAACATTATTTTAGCTAATTTTCTATCAAGAAATTAACTATTTCATTTATTGTAGAATGGAAACTAGAGTCCAGCAAATAGAACATGATATAATTTGCCTCAAGGGAACCAGGGAATAAATAAAAGAAGCATTTAATCAATTACAGCTACAAATATGCAAACTCCAAAGTCTGTTCTACCAGCATGTAAGTCAACATGTAACTACAGAAAATATGATGGACAATACTAGAAAAAAAATGAGTGAGATGGGCGAACCTACTCATTCGCTATAAGAAGAAGCAATTACAACCTCAAATAAGACTACATACTAAGAGAAACTTTTTACTGAGAAATCTCCTGCCAAAGTATGAAAGAAAATATTATTTTTACAATATATTGAAAAATTATGCCAAATAACCGAGGTGAACCAGTTCATCAAAACAATATCATAGCATCATATGAACAAGGCCATCATCCTACTAGGAGCTAAACCAAGAACAACCAGGGCATTGTTCGAAAGAGGACTTATTTATTGCATCTATCCATCTAGGGAATGTGAAGAACTGGTCCACTTGACAAGAGACATTTACAAAGCAGTCAAGAGTTATTTTGGCCCTACAAAGGCCTAAAAAATATATGTCAGAATGCATTCAACAATCCCTGAATCTTGAAGAAAATGAAGAGCTTCCAGTAGAACACATTATAAAAATAAGAATGACTAATCAAGTGATTTATGGAACATCTAACATTGTACCAAATAAAGCTGAGGAATTTGAAAAAATAATCCCAGAAAGAAGAGCAATGAGATTCAGAAACATGTAAAACTAAGAGACGACAACATATGGATGTATGACAGCCCAGATTCAGAGAAAATAATAATGTATAGTATAGCAAAAATGAAACAACCACAAGATAAGCATGAGCTGTTTGACATTTGGTACCAGATACTATCTATAGGAGCAATGACAATGACAGAACAGACAACTGGATACTACTGTAGCTTGATGAAGACAAGACATCAACACAAATGTGGAGCATATGAAGATGTCGGTCAGGAGAAATCTCTTTTTCTAGAATATTCCACAATGTAATCAGAATAATTATTATAGGTTGATGTAAGAAGTTACGTATTTGTAGCAATTATTGAACATATGATATAAGCAGTGATGCATAAGAACTTGTTGTAAGCACATCCCGTGGTCTATAAAAGGGGAAGCTGAGTAAGGGAGAATGTAGAATATCTAAGGAAAAAAAAAATCCATATAAGCTTGTAAAGAGAGTTTGGTTTGAAAAGAAGTTTGGAGAGAGTTTTAAAAGAAAATATCAAAGAGAGAAATTCCATAGAATTCTCCTTGTTCTTTCTTCCATACAATCTTTCTTGTTATTTCTTGTCCAAGAAATGACTAACTAATGTTATGAATGATGTGTCACCAAACATCCTACAAGCGTCGCCTTGGTCCCGATAATTTTTGAGATGTATCCATGCCATGATGCATCAAGTAGACAACCTATGAATACTCTCATACCTGTAGATCTGAGGCCCTCATACTTGTGTTTTTCTCTTACTTTCATCACATTTCCACTATGTGTCTAATCCTTATATAATAGAATCATGAATAAAATTAATACTCTAGAATTAGTGTCACCTCTACATCGGTCTTAAACATAAATTATTAACCAAGACCCAATCTTGGTCTTTTATCATCACATTTCTCATTCAAAATTTTCATTTATGCCGATGTGAGGACTTAGCTAAACTCTAGTGTCAAACTCGTTTCATGTTCATCAAAACGAGAGTTCATATTCATAAATTCTATATTTCAATATGTTTCTTTCACTTCATTTTCCATGCATAATTTTCATAATTAAACAACAAATATCATATTTAATTTTACTCAATTTTCCATATCAAGAAATCTCATTTTAGAACTCTATACAAAACTTTTCTATATTCAAAATATTAGTTTTCTTTAATTACCTAAAAAATCATATTTTAAGAAACTTATTAATCTCTTTCTTCTCAAAATTTGCTTCTAATTCTCATTATAACAAGTCAAAATATTGTAGAAAATTTTCATGAAGTCTAGGTATTTAACTAACATTTCTAATAATATTTCCTCAATTATTTATACACACAAAAACTATTTTAAAAATCAAAATAGAGAAAAATCAGATTTTCCAAAAAAGTGGCCAAGGCCGGATTCGAACCCACGTACAAACCCCCCACCTGTGAACAGTAACAGCATTGTTTCGCACCCGAGGACCAGTAAGTCCAAGAGCGAATACTGTTATAAGGAGGAGTTAAATCATACTTAAGTTTGGTATCTTGGTTGTGAGTTAAAATCAAAATTTAGAAAAACATAGTCTCTTGAGAGACTTGAACCCAAGACCAGTAGCTCCGCTCAGCTACAGTAACAGAACCAAAGCGCACCCTTCGACCAGAAAGGCAAGAGTGACTAACCGATATGAACTGAGCACTCAACTCGCTGTTTATTAATAAATGTTTACAATTCTAAATATCTTTTAATTTTCTTCTCCTCTATTTTTGTATCATAAAATTTTCCAGATTATCAATCTTAGAAATTTGCAGCATAACAGTAATTTAAAAATCATTATTTTGACATTACAAGTGAATTCTCATCCCAATTTATATTTGAAGTACATTGTCGACTTTGAAAGGCAACAATAATTTCTTCACAATTTGGCAATACAATTATCACAAAATGATGTTTTCTTACTTTCCTTTATTTCTACAAGAATTCTAGAACATTTTTCCTTTTATCACATTAATGTTGCACTAATTAAAATAACACATATGAGTATTTCAATTAACCAACTAGTCATTCACAAGCACATTTCCTTAATCTAGCATGGTTCATAAAATACACATTCTATGGCAACATGACAATTTCTAATTTAATAATCACAATTCTACCAATTTATCATCTAATTCATCAAGAATTCTTCTCATTTCTAATTAGTCTCTTTTTAACAATCGTAAAGCCAGTTTTAACTAGTTTTTTCTTAGCATACTCATCAAATCAATTCCCAGCATGGTATCTACATAAGAAGTAGAGAAATCACCCACCTTAATTGAAGAAACAAAGAAAACCCCAAGAGAAACTCCTTGAACACACGATCCTCTCCTAGTTGTGAGCCTTCTCCTCCTTGCTTGTGCACACCAAGAGCCTTCTCCTCCTTGAACTAAGCAAACCCGAGCTCCCTCCTCTTCTAGTGGTATTGGCCGACCTCCAAGGTGAAAGGGAAACACACAAATGTAGAACTCTCAATCTTTTCTCACACGCAAATTTCTACAACTCTTTTATTTTCTTCTTACTCTTTTTACAAATTTCTAATGGTGCAAAGAGATGAATGGCTAAGGGGGGCTATTTATACACTACTCAAGGCCAAATGAAGGGTGGAGATGCATCTAGATGAAGGGCTAGGATGTACCAGGGAGTTAGAAGAACTACCCATGATCAATGTAACACCCTAGAATTGATTTATGAGATTTTGTGATTTTTACGTGTTGTGCACGTATGATTTCGTTTGTATAATTTCACGTATGAAATATTTTTATATCGTAATTGTTCTCTTTATTTTTCTAAAATTATTATCTTTGAAAAAGCCAATTTAAATCTAGGCCTAATTGTCTTTTTTAAGCCCACTATATTTATTAATTATTTAATTATTTTGAGCCCATGGTTAGTTTGGCCCATTAGTGAGCCCATTTACTTTAATTCTCTTTTGAAATGGTCTAACTTGTAGTGTAAACTCATTTCATGGACAATTAAATTTGTCACATGAACAAATTTGTAAATGGGGAGACTAGGTGGCATGTGCAAGCACTAGGGTGTGCGTTGCACACTTTTCCCCATAGGCCGGATTGTAGATGGAGGAGTGGGAGTGATGGAAGTAGTGGAGAGGTGGTTGTTCAACATGGGTAGTTTTCATAACTCCCTAGTTCATGTAGACCATTGATCTCTAACCATTGGATCTAATCCTAGCCCTACATTCATCCTAAAATTTTGTATAAATACCCCTCCATATACTCTTCATTCTCACACTTAGAATTTTTGAAAGAAAAGAATAGAAAGAAAAGAAAAGAGAAGTAATTTTAGTGAGGCAAAAGATTGAGGAGTTGCGAGATTGTGTGCTATTGTGTTCTTCATCCAAGGAGGAGGCCGGCATTTTCAAGGATTTAGAAGAGGGAGGCTCGAGTTGCTTGCAACACTATAAGGAGAGGCACAACTTGGTAGTTGATCTAGGAGGAGAAGGCCTTGATCATTCGTTGTAGCAGATTCTCTAGAAGTTCTTTGGATTTTTCTCTCCATATAAGGTGGGCGTTTCTCATACTTCTAAAGCTAGATACCATGCTAGGAATGTTTTGATAGAATTGTTGATGAAAATTGAAGTGAAATTGGCCTATGGTTGCTTATGTAGAGATGAATTGGTAATTTAGAAGATGTGTGTTGAAGTGATTGCTAGTTGATAAATTATGAGTTAAAATGCTAGAAGATATCATGTTTTGCCATGCTAGATATTAAAGAGCCATTTTGTGGGAAGAAAATCTATATATATGAGACAAAATTGAATGCTTCATGTGAAATTGATTTGGTTAATTGTGAGTGATCTCATCGTAGCAAGAAAGAAAATTTTTGATGTTCTAAGTTAATGTGATGGATTAATAAATGAAAAAAAAAAGAATGAAATATTTTTTGTCAAAAATTATATTTCAAAATGTGTGCAACTATGATTTGTTCCTAATGTCGAAATTATGGACATAGAACATAAAATAAGATCAAAAATGCATGTTTTTTTAGTAAATAATGATTATAAAAATACTGGCATGCTGTAATCTTATACATTTTGAAATCTGGAGATTTTTGACTCAAAAAGAGAAGAAAAAGAACTAAAAACTATTTTGGAAGTTGAAAAAACCTAGTAGCATCAGTCGATCGATTATATTGAAACAATCGACTGCTCTGAGTAATAGTTTTCGAGTTCAAATCTTTGCGAAACAGTCGACCAGTTATATTGAAACAGTCGACCATCCTGATTATTTATTTTCGAGTTCAAACCCTTGCGGATCAGTCGACCGACTACACTGTGACAGTCGACCACCCTGACCATTGATTTTCGAGTTGTAAATCCTCACAGAACAGCCAACTGTCCATGTCCTAACAGTCGACTGCCCTGAAGTTTCAACTAATATCTGGATTTTTATGAAAGAACATTCCATAACCTGTGGCCCAGTATGAATAAGGATTTGAGACTATTTTTGGCAAGCAAGAACTTATTATTTTTATTAGTTCAAATTGTCCTTGAATAAAGAAAAATACATGCCTTGTTTAAAAGAGTTTTGAAATGAGTTTTGGCAATGAGAGTGTAAATTTTTGATTAAATGACAGCACGGTAATTTCATGGTGGTTGAATGAGTTATGAATGTGACAAGTTAGAAAAACGAATTCTTTTGTTTATGCATGAGTTTGTACATGAAAGTGAAATTGAATGTTATGATGAATTATGAAAGATTTTATGAGTATGAATATATAAATGCTATAAACATGAAAGGAAAATTAATGTTAATCATGAAAAAAAGGCTTTATGACTGTGAAAACTCGATTTTGTGATTGTGAATTGAAATTGAGAACTAGAGTGTAGTTAAGCCTCCTACCGACATTGAAAAGAGATATATTGAAATGAAATTTGAGAGGAAAAGACCAAGATTGGGTCATGTCGAATAGATGATTAAGACCGGTATAGTGAAAAGGCTAACTCTAGAGAATTGATTTTTGTTCATGATTCAAATAACTAAGGATTAGATACATAGTGAAGAGGCGATGAAAATAAGAGAAAAACACGAGTATGAGAGCCTCGGACCTACGGTGTGAGAGGTATTCACAGGCTGTCTTCACAATGCGTCGTGACATGACGCGGATATGTCTCTAGGACTCCGTACCGCAGACGACGCTCGTGGGGTGTTTGGTGACTGTGGGTGGTGTCATGTCCCATGACGGAGGCTGAATTGTCCATAGGTTCTTCAGATGCGTCGTGACATGATGTGGGATTCCCCTCCAGGCTGTCTGGACATGAGCTCGTAACTCATAGAACATCTAGGATACTTATTGTAGTTACAGTAGTAATTGAAGACATGACGAGGGATTGAATCCTACAAGATGAAGAACGGTTAAGGGCTTGCCCTCAGACCTATGTAGTATGGGATGCATAGAATCTGAACAAGTGTGCATTAGTGTCATCTAATATAAATAACTGCATTAAAGACTAAGCGCACCGCACAACACGACATCTATTGGATAGTCCCTTATAGTTCTGTTTGTGATCAAGTTTGTGGTTTGTTTAAGCATTTGAGACTCGTTATACTATTTCGGCATAGAGAGGATAGCCGTGTATAATATTTCTTCGGTTGTAAGCAACTGACGCACCCACAGTTTTTATGCAGGGTAAGGTGATTAACATGACTAAAGAATGTATGCAGATTAAAAAAATGTCCAAGCGTTGTACATTTCAATTCATGTATTTGTTGTAAAATTGCTTCTGTTGTAAATATGTAATGTAAGTATAAACTCTGATGTAACAAAAAGTTTTTATTTCCTTGTAAATTTGTACGAAAGAAGTGTAAAGATCCTGTGGAACTTCGAATTCAGTCTGTTTTGGAATTCGGGGTGTTACAATCACACAACCACCTCACCACTTCTCCACTCACCCCATCTCCTCTTGAACAATCTGGCCACCCCTTCATGCACAATTTGCACGTTCATGTGCAATGCACGTGCCTCTCCATGCACACCTAGTTACTAAATGTTCACATGTTAATAATTTATTTGTTATAAAAACAAGTCTACCCTACAAGTTGTCTCATTTAAATGAGAATAAACTAATAGGCTTATTTTAGTGGGCTAAAAAATCTATGGACTCTTAATTTATTTAATTAATTTAATTAGTGTGGGCTAGAATTAAACAATTAGGCCTTTAAGAATTAATAATAGATACTAATAGGCTTTTTAAAAGAGAAGAAATAAAATACTTGTTCATGACATAAAAATAAATAATTTTTAAGGGTAAATGTACATAAATTTGCACGTGCAAAACATGTGAAATCAAACAAAACTTATATTTAATTATAAATAAAAATTCAGGGTGTTATAATAAATCATATACAGTAATGTAGTAATTAGATAAGTGTAAAATTATAGGTGTAGTAAGTATGTTGAAATATATGATGTATATAGTCATCAGTGGAAAGTATGTGTAGTAACCAAGAATGTGAAGATAATTAAAACTTAAATAAGGTAAAAATATAAGTAGTGACTGTATATAGTATGTTAGATGAGTATAAAGCAAAACAATTAATAAGTAGCTATTAATAGTGAAAAGTAAATATAATAAGACAAACTAGCAAATAATATGTAATAACAATAGCATCAAATATAGGCTATAACACAAAAATAGTAGGTAAGAAAAATTATAATGTGTAGAAGTATGTCATATTTATATAAGTAAAATATTACAATCTTGTTAAAAATATACTGAAATGATTAGACAATGTAAAATAATGGAAAAATTATAGCATCGTAAAATCAAAGCATATATAAAATGAATGAAAATATGCAAAAATTTAAAATATAATAGAATTAATAATGAAAGATAATAATAGTCAAAATAATAATTTAGTAAGTAGTAATTTAAAACTTAGTAAAATACGTAAAAGTAATAGCAAAAATAAATGAGTAACGTAAAAGTACATAAAAGTAGGAAGGATAAAAACATCAAGGAAGAAAAATGAGTAAGTCAAACTTAAAAGATTAAGACTAAGGAAAATAGATAGAATAATATATATCCAAGTGAAGTAATAGTATAAGAAAATAATTCTCTGAAAAAAAATATTAAACGTTAAAGATAAAAAGTACTACGAGGAAAATCTACGAAGAAACGTTAAAGAGAAAAGTTAGTCTCTGTATAAGGTATCATGAATGTAGGTTCAAACCAACCATAGCACCCGTGATACAAAGGAAAACAAGCTCGCATATAATATCACATCAATGTACACGAGGAGAGTATCATTAATGCAAGTTCAATAACTTCATCATTCATGACTCTAAACTGACACTCACACTTTAATGTCCATCATAATTGTGTTTTCCTTATAGTTTTGTACTACTTGTTGAAGTCGGCTATGATACCTCTCTGTAACACCCCGAATTCCAAACACAGGTAATTCATAGCAAAAACATGATCTTTTACTTCAACTTCTTACAAAAATACAGGAAATTTAAAATTTTTTCATCTACAAACATCGTTCTTCACATTAGCACAGCGGAAATAAATAAGTACAATACATATATGATAATGAAAGCTCTTCAATCTTGTGACATCTCTCACAGTGTCTTCAAATCCATGCTAGCCCAATCTTGTAGCTAGAAAATTGTGGGCATGTTAGTTGCATACAACTGACACAATGCTATAATACACTGATTTCACCTTCTTAACAATCACAAACTTGAATGTAGAAATAGAAAAGTGACTATCCTAATTATGTCAGTGTATGATATGAATCTAATGCCTAATGCAGACATTCACACTACGCTAACACTAATGCATACTTGTTCGAATTCTATGCATCCCATACAACATAGGTCCGATGGCAAGCCCTTATCGTACTCCTTATTATAGGGTTCAATATCTCGTTATGAAATCCTACTACGGTGACGAAAACAAGGTT
This sequence comes from Hemerocallis citrina, assembly GCA_017893485.1. Taxonomy (NCBI): domain Eukaryota; kingdom Viridiplantae; phylum Streptophyta; class Magnoliopsida; order Asparagales; family Asphodelaceae; genus Hemerocallis; species Hemerocallis citrina. The sequence continues at coordinate 124,612,985 of CM030363.1, read as the reverse complement.
CAGACATCCCACGAGTATGGATTTCAGCCCTGGAGTACACCGCCCAACTATACAGAATCCACCTCATGCAGACATCCCGCAAGTGCCACTCAAGCCCGGAATATATTGGAGATCCGACTCCTATTCGTCCGACTATTCATGATCCCGGAGTACATCGCCCGATCATTCATAATATCGGATTTGATTAAGGCTTGTCTCGCTCCGCATAGCTATCATAGTCCCGGAGTACACCGCCCGACTAGATGCACGACGATTACAGTCTCGGAGTACACCGCCTGACTAAATCTATAGTCCCGGAGTACACCGCCCGACTATATAGAACGCCCCACTTACGTTTGCTCAGGTCTCATCACATCTTCATTTCTAGTTTATGTCCTTAATTCAATTTATAGTTATCCTGGTCTAGAACTAGGTTACCCTGCCGGACTTAAATTCACTCATTAATATTTAGGTCCATATTGAACATTTCACAAAATTTATTTATTAAACTTGTCGGACATTACGGGCCTCGCTTAGCTCCTAGAACTCATCTAACTCAACATAGAGATCTTCTAGGTTAATCTTAACCTTATAAAATTTCTCATTTCATAATTCATTTGATTTGTTCATACATTCACTTTAAATTGTCAAATTTCAAATCTACTTCCTTACGCATCGTAAGCTTCTTACGATTAAACTAAATATAAAGATTCTTCGTATTTCAAATCTCTTAACCATGATTTTATTTTACCACCAAATATCCCAATCATTTACTTCTTTTACTAATTTAATCCCAATGTAATTTTCCAAAGGTAGGTTCTAAATTTGTATTATAATCCCAAATTTAAACTCATTTTAAACCTAAACAAACACCACCAAATTTAGACTAGAAACTAGATTCATATAGTACACTGTCTAATGTAACTTTTAAATCTCCAAAATACATCTTAAAATAGTGTAGAATTATTTCTAAATGTTTTAATAATATTCTAAAATATTTCTACAAATTTTCTCCAATTTTAAAGCATAAAAATCCATTTATAAACCCAAAATCACAAATTTTGTGTACACCCAAAAATAAAAAATTTGGTGTACACCTTGGGTCGAACCCAGGCACAGCAGCGAGCTCAAGTCGCCCACACTAACCAGGAAGCCCAAGGGCTTTCTTTGTAAAGCTTCTGCATCCAACTCTCTTTATTTCTATACTCACAGTTCGAATTTCTTTTCCGAAGAAGACGAAAAAAAACTACGCCTAAGGGAATCGAACTCGAGACCCTAGGTTACTGTACACAGTGATTTAAACCCAATGCCAAAACCAGGCAATCAAGCCTACACAACTGATTATAATACTATTGCAATTTTTTTCTTTGCAACCTTCTCGGTTTCAAATTTTATTACAATTTTGATCTCTCAATATCTTCGCATTATTATTATTTTATCATTTCTAGAGAATAAGTTCCTTTAATATTAGTATATTATTAGCCCAAAATAAATCCTATAACAATCTATTCTCAAAATAAAGGAAATTATTACCAAATTTGTATGAATTTTTCATAATTCTACAATTTTGAACCATATAAATTATTGTTTCTTATACACCTATATTTTTGGGAATTTTCACATCATTGTATATAGAGATATTGGATTTTTTTAATTTATAAATTCTCTACTAGAAAGGCATGCTATAAAACTCCTATTAACTCAATTGTCTACTACATGATCGTAATTTAGCATGTACTAATAAATTTGCTAGTGATGTTACTTTACTCAAAAATTTCATCATTCATCAACATATTTCTAACATGCACAATTACTAGCATTTTAGAAAACAATGAAAACCCCACAAATTTACAAACTAACTATGACTAAGAGTGCACAATTAAAACTATAGAAAACTTCTAAACTTACACACCATAATTAAATTAACATCTACACACGTCATGGACAATCAAGCATAATCTACAAAATTTTAGAAGACAATGAGAACACCCACCTTAAAAAGCTCCTAGTAGTTAAAGCTCATAGCAAAAAACTCCAAAATCCCCCATACTCCAAAACCAAAAGCTCCATAGCTCTTTCCCGAAATGTACCAAATAGCAAAGCACAATTTTTTTGTTTCTCTTTTGCTTTGTGTTCATTTGGGGTTAGAATAAGGGGGTATTTATTTGGTGAAATAGAGAGTAGTTATAATAACTCCCCACCTCCTAAAAGAGCTCCCCACTCACACACTAACTCACCCACTCTCTCCACTCTCAAAATGACCGACCAACTTGGAAAGAAAGAGCGCGTGCACGTGCACCTAATGTGTGTGCACACTTCTTCATATAATTTTATTATTAGTTTTTAATTAAATTAGGTGTGTATGTTACACATTGTAATGTATACTAGTTTATCTAAATTTTTAAATGAGAGTTCATGCACATTGAATGCACACAAAATAATTAGGAAATAGAAATGCATATGTTACTAAAATTTAATATGGATTTAATAAAAACTAGTTTGAATTTGTTATAATTAAAGTTTCATGCACAAATAAAAATAAACATATAAAATTTTATTTTGAAAAATAATACAACCAACACATGCAATGCAAACGATAGGAGTAGTTGATAATGGAATCCAATTTTTCCCTAATCAAATAAAGTATCTAGTGCGTTGCACGTATCAATAAATATTTAAATACAAAAGGGATTTGAGCAACGGAGAAATATTTATAAATAATCGAAATACAATATACGTAAAAATATTTATATTAACAATGTTACAGATATTTCACGTAACGGTAGAATATATGTAATTGACACGTGTATTAAAAACACATGCAATATACATAAAAACACAAAGATCAAAATAAATATTTAAGTTGGCTCATTATAAGATAAAAAATAAATTTTGAGAAGACGAAAAATGTATAAATAATTGAAATACAGAAATGCGTAGGATATTTATATTAAAATATGTTACGGATATTACTTGTAACACTATATAATACATGTGTGTAACACCCGTGGGCAAAATTGTCATAACTCAATTTTGCTGGATGTTACAATATCACATAAATTCGTTATATTTACAACCCCTTGTCAACACCAATCAATAGCAATTTGGATAACCCAACCTTATTCTAGGAATGACTTGCCGCATATCAGAGTTTCTTCGACCTAGCGCGATGAATATTAATATTTACCAAACAAAACTAGAATACAACAAGTCCAAGAAATAACTACAAAAGAAATTTTACAAAAACAATTAGAAGATCTGTACGAAGAGGTCCATTTGGCAAAATGGGACTTAAGTAAACCCACAACACATATAGAGTTAATAGATAAGAACAAAATAATAAAAATTAAACATATACCACAGTCCAATAGATTTTAAAGAGTTCAAAATACATATAAAACAACTAAGAGACATTCAGAAGAAAAATAATTATATAAGAAAATAACAAAGTCCACATTCTTCATCAGCAATTATAATAAGAAACGTTCAAAAGAAAAAATAGGTAAATCTCGAATAGTAGTAAATTATAAGGAATTAAATAAAAATACTAAGAGATTGGATATCCACTACCAGATATGCAGATAGTACTTAACACAGTAAGAAGAAGAAAAATATATTCAAAATTCGATTGTAAATCAGGATGTTACCACGTAAAACTAACAGAAAACTCAAAACAGTCAACAACATTTAGCACACCACAAGGATTCTATGAATATAATGTATTACCATTCGGATATAAAAATAGTCCAGGAGTATTTCAAGAATATATGAATAAGATATTTTAAAAACACAATAATTTCATACTATTATATGTAGATGACATTCTAATAGAATCCGAAAACGAAGAACAACATAAAGAACATTACTAAAATTCATAGAAATAGTAAAAATGCAGGTATTATACTATCAAAAAAGAAAATGAAATTGTTAAAAACTGAGATAGAACTCTTAGGAACAAAATTATCACATGAAGGAATATAACTACAATCACTTATACCAGAAAATATAAAGACACTTCCTAATGTCCTAAAAGAAAAAAGAGAAGTACAAGCCATATTTGGATTACGAAATCAAACAAGAGAATACATACCGAATCTTTCAGCAAAAATAAATTGGTTACAACAAAAACTAAACAAAGTTTAAGAAATGAGAATGGACCCCAGATGATGAAGAAAAACTTAAAATATTAAAGCAACAAACTTCAGAATTAAAAAAACTAAGATTATTAGTTAAAGAATGTTATGGATAACAGAAACAGATGCATGTGAAAATAATTGGGAAGCAATATTAAAATTCAATGAAATAGGTTAAAATAAGGAAAGACTAGCCAGATTCACTAGTGGCTCATTCACACAAACCCAACAAAATTACCACATAAATGAAAAAGAACTACTAAAGCTATAAAAAAAGTTTGAATAATTCATAATATATACAAAATTCACAGTAAGGACATATAATACGCAAGCAAAGAGTTTGATTAACAAAATAATAGATCCAACTATAGCAAACAAAAGATTAATAAGATGGCAAATGGAACTAGCAAATTATGATTTTACAATAGAAAACATAAAAGGAAAGAACATTATTTTAGCTAATTTTCTATCAAGAAATTAACTATTTCATTTATTGTAGAATGGAAACTAGAGTCCAGCAAATAGAACATGATATAATTTGCCTCAAGGGAACCAGGGAATAAATAAAAGAAGCATTTAATCAATTACAGCTACAAATATGCAAACTCCAAAGTCTGTTCTACCAGCATGTAAGTCAACATGTAACTACAGAAAATATGATGGACAATACTAGAAAAAAAAATGAGTGAGATGGGCGAACCTACTCATTCGCTATAAGAAGAAGCAATTACAACCTCAAATAAGACTACATACTAAGAGAAACTTTTTACTGAGAAATCTCCTGCCAAAGTATGAAAGAAAATATTATTTTTACAATATATTGAAAAATTATGCCAAATAACCGAGGTGAACCAGTTCATCAAAACAATATCATAGCATCATATGAACAAGGCCATCATCCTACTAGGAGCTAAACCAAGAACAACCAGGGCATTGTTCGAAAGAGGACTTATTTATTGCATCTATCCATCTAGGGAATGTGAAGAACTGGTCCACTTGACAAGAGACATTTACAAAGCAGTCAAGAGTTATTTTGGCCCTACAAAGGCCTAAAAAATATATGTCAGAATGCATTCAACAATCCCTGAATCTTGAAGAAAATGAAGAGCTTCCAGTAGAACACATTATAAAAATAAGAATGACTAATCAAGTGATTTATGGAACATCTAACATTGTACCAAATAAAGCTGAGGAATTTGAAAAAATAATCCCAGAAAGAAGAGCAATGAGATTCAGAAACATGTAAAACTAAGAGACGACAACATATGGATGTATGACAGCCCAGATTCAGAGAAAATAATAATGTATAGTATAGCAAAAATGAAACAACCACAAGATAAGCATGAGCTGTTTGACATTTGGTACCAGATACTATCTATAGGAGCAATGACAATGACAGAACAGACAACTGGATACTACTGTAGCTTGATGAAGACAAGACATCAACACAAATGTGGAGCATATGAAGATGTCGGTCAGGAGAAATCTCTTTTTCTAGAATATTCCACAATGTAATCAGAATAATTATTATAGGTTGATGTAAGAAGTTACGTATTTGTAGCAATTATTGAACATATGATATAAGCAGTGATGCATAAGAACTTGTTGTAAGCACATCCCGTGGTCTATAAAAGGGGAAGCTGAGTAAGGGAGAATGTAGAATATCTAAGGAAAAAAAATAATCCATATAAGCTTGTAAAGAGAGTTTGGTTTGAAAAGAAGTTTGGAGAGAGTTTTAAAAGAAAATATCAAAGAGAGAAATTCCATAGAATTCTCCTTGTTCTTTCTTCCATACAATCTTTCTTGTTATTTCTTGTCCAAGAAATGACTAACTAATCTCTTCCTGTCAGGGAGAGCTTGGTAAGGCTCTGCCTAAAAAATCTTGCAGATTGTCCAATTTGCAACTTTCAATAGCCGGGCAGTACACCTAGTAGTAGGAAACGAGCAAGATTGTGGTTGCCTGTACATCAGAATAATCAGAAACAGAATCAAAAGCTATGAGAGATTTTGAAGCAATCACAACTACTAGGCGCCTACTATTTTTGGTACAACTATTACACGCTTTGCACCCACTTGGTACCAGAGCATACTAAATACATATGAAGAAGAAGAAGACAAGTAAGAAGAGAATAATAAATAAGAAGATAAATGAGGGACTTGGATTTAATTTGTGAATGATAATGGAGGTACGGGAAATAAGAAACGGAATCTAACAAAGGAGAAGGAGACACAGAAAATTGCATCTAATAATGGAACCTAATAATGGCGAAAGGGACTTGAAGATGTAATCTAGTAATGATGAAAGTGAAAAAGACTTATTAACATACTAGCCTATCAAGACAACATACTAGCTGTACTACATTTTTTATGTTGTGTCTATCTGTTCTGTCTCGTGTGTTTGCTTTATGTACTGAGTCAGTTTATGTACTTTTTATTTGTATTGTGTCAGAATCGGTCCTGTAACCAGTCATGTAATGCTTCAATTCAATTGGTATCAGAGCCTTGTTTCTAAGTAAGTAACTCTTTCCTGGTTTTCTAAAAATATTTAGTACAATTTAAGTAGTTAAAAAATTGATTAGATAAGAGAAATAAAAAATATTACAAAAACAATTGTTAAATTTGTAGAAAGATCACACATCCTGTAGAAAATGTTATACGATATGAAGCATATAATAATATTTAAAAACTATCCCTTAGTTGCAAATAATTTGGCCATTTTCCTTTTTTTGTAAATAGTTTCAAAAATTGTCCTAACAAAATAATTAGCTCGAAAAAGATAGCAGTCATTAAAAAAAAAAAAATAAAAGAGAGAAATTAACCCAAAAATACATCTATTTATTTATCCCACTCATTTGATTTATTTCCTTGAGTTCCCATTTGAAGCTCCCTCTTTTGTAGGCATCACAAAAGGTAACCATAACCACCTTCCATTCTTTGTATTTTTTGTTTGGAAATTAGTTTGTACTAGTTGGGTTCAGTTTATATATCTGTTTCTTTCTTTGTATGAGATGGGCTTGTTGGATTTGGCTTTGTTTGTTCACTTTTACATTTTTTTATTTAAAAAAAGGTGACCGCACCGCTTCATTAATAAAATATTAATGAAACACGTATTACAAATAGATAACATCTATCTGTTCCTAGAACGGAACCACAGAAAACAATTACTCAGTTAAGCCTACAACATTAACTAGTCCCTCTCCTAGCTAAACCTATAGACGATGTCAACTGTAATATGTTATCCCCCATATCAGATGTGACACATGCAAATTCCTATGGAATAATCAGATACTGACTCATCGAGCACCCACCATAGTTACGACTTGCCCATGCACCTTCACGCGACGTCTAACTTGAACACCACTCTAGCAACGACTTCTCTACCCCATTCGGTGACACCTAATCAAAACAACATACCGAAAACGACTTGCCTAATCACAATTCTGATAATGACTTGCCACTTTGCCCATTCAGTGATGAATTATCACTTCTCTAGTCTGGAACGCTCAGCTCATTCACCACCACAGTGGCCGACGTTACGTTCGTGTTGTCGCTGATGACTAGCCTGAACACCTTCTCTGTGACGACTTGGCCACCAGCAGACCTGCAACGACTTACATCACTCTTACCACAGCAACAACCTCGCTAAAACTCCCAAACTAGTGACGAATCGCACATCTACCATATCGGCGCTGGCTTGCACATCTATCACAACTGTCACAGCTCGTACATCCTCCACCATATGACGACTCGCACATCATCCCAACGAAGTTGACAAAATCAGACACCGCATCTGTGAGAATTAGCAACATCATCAATGATTGTTCAATGAAGGACAAAATGAAGCGACTCATTCTGACCTCTTACTCTCGACCAAGAGCCTAGATGAAAGCCCCCGCATACTTTCATCCCCTCCTAGATGTATTTTGAGTTTCAAAACTCTAAATTGAAATTCAAACTCCATCAAAATAACTCTCCACCCCAGAAACTCCCTCCATCTTCCCCCAAGCGTCCACCATGATAACAAATACAGCCACCGTCTCTTGCTGGCATACTTACTCCTTTCCCAATGACATTTCCGTATTGGATCAGCCTAACCAACCCCACCGCGATGCCCTCTTCTGATTGCGCCAAATCCAACCATCAACAGTAGTCGTTGTTTTCAATCATTAGGCCGAAGGTACAGACTATCTATACCACTTTGGCATTATCATAAACACCTGGTTGTTAGTGTTTTCTGGGTTGGGGTTCAATCTGCTTTGAGAGTTTGATTAGATATTGTAGAAATTCTGAATTGGGTTTGGTTTATGAACAATAATTATTTGACCCTTTATACCTTTTTGAATTTCACTGTGTTTTGCTGGAACATTTTATTAATTTAATCATCTCGAATTTAGTTATAGGCAAAAAAAAATAAAATCTCATTGTAGGTTGTACCAATTAGTGAAAATTACCAAGTTTGGAAAGACTTCACTTTTGATAAGGATTTTAACTTATACATGCTATACTTCTCGTTGTAGCTGATGTGTTGAATTCATATTCATACATGGAATTGGCACAAGTTGGTACAATATGTATAATCACAAGAAATACTTAATTTTACCATATTTGATTAGGTGATGATACATACCATAATTAAGTGTTTGTTCCAATTGGATTACACGTAGAAATCCAATACATCTCTACTCTTTTAATGGGAGAGTTTGTCACCAAACAAATATGTGCATTGTAACCCAACAAACACGTATAAATACATGCAATGCACTTGCACGTGGTTGTCAATTTTTTATATTAGTGGGTACGTATTTTGCTGTAGCACTCATAAATATTTCATCTTTCGTTCTATGCAGACCTTTTTGTGACTTTGTGTTTTTCAATTATATATATAGAAACTAGCCTTTAAACATTTGTTGGAACCGGGCTCTCAGCTTAGACTCAAGGAACTTCAGACCTACATCACCAACGCTGGAATTAGTTGCTCTTAGGGTCCAGACAGGAAAAATTGGGGACTGGAAAAGAACGGCACGTTCACCGTGCATTCCCTGTATAACCGTATTCACTAATGTGCCCCAAAGTGGTCATGCATCATCTGGAGGACGAAAGCCCCACTGAAAATCAAAGTTTTCTTATGGATGATGTTGAACGATGCGATTTTGACTAGAGAAAACCTCACTAAATGCCAACCGAATGTAGATTCTTTTTGTGGGTTCTGCCATGCTGCCCTAGAGACTAGAGACCACATTTTTCTACATGTCCTAGGAGCAAAGCGGTACTCGTTGAGGTACTCAGTGTCTTGGGGACGAATCAGTATGCTACTGTGTACGAGGATCTGTGGGTAGGTTCAAAATTTGCTAACAAAAGAAGAACTATGAGAGAAGCGTGGTATATCGCTATTGCCGCAACGACCTGAGTTCTTTGGCTAGACATGAATAATATTTATTTTCACAGAACTTGTAATAATATTTCTAGTAATTTGACTCACATTATGCATTTTATTTTATTTTGGGCGAATGTGGCCGCAGCAGGTTCCAGAGGGAGGATAGCGAGCGTATTCCAGGTTGATGATGATGAAGTCGAGATAGGTCCGACGATCGACTGAATGCTAGCTTGACCTTTTACTGTTGATAGACACCCATCGCCCTAGGGTTTGTTGGGGGATATGATGTATTTTGTTTAGACGCGTGTATGTTGCGCACATTCTGTTCTTCTTTTGTCCTACCCCCCATGTTTGGGGTGGAGTTTATGTACTTGTTTTGATTGTAGGACCTTGTATTTGGCTCAGTACTCTGAGTTTGTTTTATTAACCCCTTATTAATGAAGCAGGGTGGCCATACTCCACCTTTTCTTCAAAAATAAAATAAAATCTATTTTCTATTATAAAAGCAAGAATAAATCTGTTCAGAGTAGATCTGAACCACACATCTAATCCTCATCTAATCCTGATTGTATCATTAATCTTATCTGGACCAAAGAAATCTTTCAAATAGTTCAGATCTGGACCATACATCTTATTCGTAGGTCTAATCCGGGCCATCCAAATTATTGTAAAACCCTATAATTCTAAAATCCAATTTTTTTCAATCCCTACCCAGGCCGCCCTCTGTCTTCTTTCTTCCATCTCCAATCCCGTTGCCCCCTTGACGCTAATCTCCCCTTCTCTCTCTCCTATTTAACTCAACGAAGAAGATGAAGAAGAACCATGACCTCCCTCTCTCTCTCTTGCAACCTCAGGTACGCTTTCCCCCTTTCAGAATCCTTTCGAATTCACATCAAATCGACCGTTTTCTTATTCCAATCGATGAAGATCCGTTGAATCTCGGGAATATCTTCATCTGCATCCCTATTCCAGTTGTTTTTTTCTTGATCGAGATGGAATCTAAGGTTATAGTTGATCAATTTCGTGTCTTGGCCAAGATTTGGATTAGGTTAGGGTTTTGAGGGGGAAATTGGGGGTTTTGATTAGATCTGTGTTTTTGTTTAGCACTATTTTACCACTCGGTTTTTAAATAAAAAGGCTAATTGCATTGTTAAACTTTGAAGGTAATTGGAAAGCTGAGTGATGGAAGGCTTGTCATATACCTTGTTGTGATTTGAAGTTGACACGCCTACTTCAGTCTTCATTGAGTGGCCATGGACATGTGTCGGTGAGTGTTCAAAGGATGTCCATTTAAATATTTTGACTCTATCGATGTTCATTTATACTAAGATCTTTTGGTATATTATTTAAAAAAACAATCATTTTTGTCTTTTGAGTGTTTTTCCCCACAAACATATTTGTTCTTTCTTCATCTTATTACTATTTCATGGTTATAAGCAGATGCTTATCCTATTTTAACTATCTGTAATGATGTTGAAAATTTTGGTTTCAGATGAGAAAAAAGCTAACATATCTTTTACAGCTCATTTACACTATTACTGCGACATCTAATAACATGGAAGAAACACAACACAGTGAAATTTGCAAGTAGGGTAAAGCTAGTTGATATTTATGCTTCTTGTATTTGGGTAAACCTACTTTCCCTGCCAAGCTTTTGGTAGATTTTTTGTAGCAACCCTGGATAACTGATTTATTTTGCTTTTAATAAAATTTCTAGATAATAGATGAGAAAGCCCCGATTAAAAAATATCAGAAAGAAAAATCAGTCTTAAAGCAAGATCTTAACCAACTCAGGAAAGAGATACTTCCTGGGATCAGTCACAAAGAAACTGAGTGTGAAGCAGTAGATTTTTGCTTGAATTATATGCTTGATCTCCCTGGAGACCTACTGCTTACTAATCTTGTTTCAAGTATAACTGTCTTTTATCTTATGATATGCTGGCTATGATAATCTTAAAGTTACAATCTTAGAGGAATGACACTATTATTTTTTTATTTTTTTTAACAACAGTTGGAAGAGAGAGCAGGTGAAGATGCAATCTCGTTTGGAGGAGGATGCAGCAGAAAAAGCAGCTCTGCTGAGTAGAAGACAAGAGGTTAACAAAGTTTTGTATCATCTATACTCATACAGAACTTCTTAATGAATGTAAATATTTTATGTAATCAGGGCAACATTTATTAAGTTTAGAGTAATGAAAAACTTTTATGTAGTGTAGGTCTATGCTGCACCAATACCATCGTATCTGATATTTCAAAACAGTTGGGCACTCACCCTTGTAGGTTGCCTGTAGTCTACAAAATTTTCTCTTACAATTTATGACATCCAGTCCGTGCAATGTGCTAAAATTGTAGCTACTTACATATTGAGAAAGTGTAAACTTGTACTTGATATCCAATATTTCGTCTTGATTAAAATTGAAGGCCACCTAAGTTTAGCTGTTAAGATCACTTTTGCTTAAGTTTAAGCAATTGATATCTCAGAGTGCTCAACCAAACAATATTAATCTTCAATTTTTCATTAATTTTAGAGTTTAGAGGAATGCATGTTTAATTGGTGTGACTTATGTCATACACATTTCTCATCCAGGAGAATAAACTCTATATTAACCTGAATTATAGATGTATGCTATCAACTTATGCAAAATAACTATTATATTTTATAGAAACTTTTTTGAGTTCAGTTTGAAATTAGCAGAGGCTCTAAGATTTTTATAGCTATTTATATAATATAATATTTTGTTATGTAGTGTAGCCGAGAAGAGTGATTTCATACTTGATGCTTTGTGTATTGATGCACCATATTCTTTTCGCAGAGGTAATCAATTTTCCCATTTGCTTGATTAGTGAAATCTTCTTTTGTTAATTTTTTGAGAATTTCATTCTTCAATTCATATCTGAAACATTTTTTTTATGAAGATAACGTTCTTTTGATCCTCACCTAGATTATCAACTATTTAAGAACGTTACAGACTTATGAAGAAAGTAATATTCATTTGGTAAATGATTTCTTAATAAAATCATGTTCATATATTGATATATATTCATATTGAATTAGGTGATGATTACACGTACATGGACTCAAGAGTATCCCATAATGATATGAAAGAAATATGGAGGTATCCTTACTTTCTAAAAGAGTTGAGGAGAACTCGTGAGAGACATGGATGAGTACGCTTTTCACAGGATAAGGTGAAGAGAGTCAAGAGACCCTATATTTCTCGTGTTGAACTAAAGGTAAAGAAGATTAAATCTCTAAGTTTTTTGAAAGTAATATGTGGAGTCATATTCTATTTTCGAATAGCAATTTCATAAATTAACTTCTTTATACTAATAAATAGTCCCTACAATGTTAATATTTTTTCCAAAGATCCAGTTTCAGCAGTGAGTTCTATTATTTCAAGGTTGTTATTATAATAAAGTTTGATAGATGAGGTTATAATTTTTTTTCTTCATGTTTAACAAGAGACAATCAATAGTCAATTTATTATATGTTTTTCTTTTCACATACATATATAGGTTACTTACATGTTCAATTTTGTAGGCAGTGGCTCGAATCATTATTTGATGACACTTCACTTCGACGACACTTCACTTCGAGAGGCATATGTCCTGTAAGTTTCTTTTCCTTCCTGCTTCCACGAGTAAATGAAAATTATAACTAGGGATATAGAAGATATCGAGGTCATAGCTTCATCGTTATGGTGTAGTAGGGTCACTAAAGGCTTGTTTAAGCTAATAAGGTGCTGTCAGTTGTTATTTTTTCAAGTTTTTTTACTTGGACTTATTTGGAAAAGTACCTAATTTTGATACACAGACAGCCTTAGCTGGCCTTGTTGAGGTATGTAGCATGTGGTTTGTGAATGGAGTACGTGCTCATACTAGATTCATGGGGATTGACTACCCTACAGCAAACTGGCTTTATAGGTTAGCCAATTTCTTCTTTTCAGTATGTACTTATCTTGAGGCTTTAATATATCAATGCTTCCTTTATTTTTTTAATAGTCCGGAACGGCAATACAAAAATCTTACTTTTTCTTTAAAAAGATTTGATGGAAAACTTCTAAAGTATGATTTGAATTTAGATTAATTATGCCAATCTTTTTGAGGAAACAATGACGAATCATCTTATAGGATTCCCAATATTGTTTTTATACCAACTTCCATTTAAGTGTATAATCATTTTTCCCCTAAATATGATTTTGCATGTTCTTTGGCTTGTTCGTTTTTTAATTCTATACTACTGCTCTTTGTTTTTGTCGACATTTTATTTTTCTTCTATAGGGATATTGGCTAAAGCCTGAAGGGAATATAGAGTGAATTCTGTGGATGACCTCAATAGTTCATTTGTTTGCTAGCTTCATCCTCATCCACCTACAAACAAGGGAAACAAAGTAAATAATTATTCTCCTAATCATTTTGTACTAGACTTTTTTTTTGAAAGATGACATTCTTTGCTATTAAAACCATAAAGCATGTAATAAAATGAAACAAATGCAAAAGAGATGAATCCCACCAGTTCAATCCCAAAAAAGGGAATGAATGTAGAAAAGGGTTAAAAAAAGATTTTAAAAATGGAAAGATGCCACAATAGGTTTTTAGTAGTACAATCACCACAGAAAGGACAAATACAGTAGTAAAAGGTGATGAGATACCCAGAGCCTTGTCCTCATTATACTTATCTATTCAGTTATTCTTTCTCATATGTCATACCCTCTTTCTCTTTCTAATCCTATAGTTTTAAGAGCCACCTTTGAACCCTTTTCTCGATCTCATCTCACTCACTGTAAGTCTGTGATGGTCCTTTTAGCTTCCTAGGAGCTAGTTGGAGAATATCAGTATGATAATTTCTGTTGTTTATTTGTTTTGTAGGTTTTATGTTCAAGACTGAGAATTGGGCAGTTGGCTTGTTAGGTTTGAACAAAGGTGATTTCTTTTCTTTTTTATTTGTCTTTCTTTGTGTTTGATGAGATGGGCACTGTTGTTAGAGGGAATTTGGTGATGGGTGTTTGTGATTTAGGCTAAAGGTTTGATCTTTGTTCAATTTTGATTATGTGATTGCTTAATTTCATAGAGATGTTCTTGTCTTCCCTCTTTGTTCTTATTCTTCTTTCAGTAAAACCATTTATGATGCATGCATTTATTTGTGCTTTTTAGGAACAATTCCATTTGATGATAGGATGTCTGAATGTAGAGTAGTTCAGACAAGATTTTTATGTTTATTTCATCACTCTATTATTTTCTTAGGTTTGGCGGTTTTGTTTGTTCAGTATACAAGATTAATTCTTTGTGGAGGCAGTGAGTTCTAATGTTGAACAACTTCTTCTTCTTTGATTGCAGAGTGATACTTTCAATATTTTTAGTTTGAGGCTGTGGGTCGCAACGGGTCGGATTGAGTTTGAATTCTATGAGATCCACATTTTAGATTATGATCTGTATTACATAAAAGTTTTTTTGGGAAAAAATGGGTGGTTTCAGTATTTTCATCCATTAATTTAGTGGTTGCAAGATGAATGGTATTTGAATAATAGGAACAATTTAGACAAAATTTTGTATACCTATATTATATCTAAATATTTGTTTATACTATAGTTTTTTTTGTTGAAAACAGGCAAAGGAGTAACGAATTCATAATTCAAGCTTATTTGGGAGGGCTAGAGAATGTGAACCTACAGGAGACAAACTCCCTCTACTCCCTCTGGAAGAAAAATCATAAAACATTCCTAACTCAAACTTATTTTTTAAACTTATTTGTTGCGGATTTTCAGCCTGGATTTGATTTCTTGTTGCAGACCATACCTTTCCTTCTGTTTTAACCGAAAATTTGATTTCTATAAAACTTCAAATCCAACTCCTGCTTAGTGGATGATTGATATAACTTTTTATTAGAAGGGGTTTTAACAGATATATTCCTTACAAATGTTTGAATTTCATACTTACAACACACAAATGTGAATTTTCATATTTACGCATAATAATTTCATATTTACCCATAATAATTTAGATTATGTTTCATATTTGCTCATATGACTGAGTTGGAAAATAAAGAACATAATGGTCAAGTCAAGTAGATTCCTTTATAGTTAGCATTAAATTAATTGTTCCAATTTTGATTACAATTAACTTTTGGGACAACTAAAACATGGTTATAATATTGTTGGGGGGCAAATATAAAAAAACCATATTCGTAAAGGGCAAATATGAGATTCAAATATTTGTTGGGGGCATATTATTGTACATTTTTTATTATTAGTCTTTTTTTGTGTAAGCACAATTTATTTGTATTCTAAATTTCGTCTATGCATATAAGGCATTGTCAGGTTTTGAGCAATTTTTTATTTTTTATAGTTTCTACCCTTGCAATGTGCACTTGGTGGACGGTAAATTTCAACTAGTAATATATATATATATATAGAGTCCCCTTCGGTTGCACACTACTTTTGGTGAGCACTCCGTGAGCACTCATGAAATAGAGCGCCTATGACAAATCCGAACCGCTCATATTGTTCTATATACCTTAGATAGTTTAACAATAAAAAATCAAGTAATTTGAAGTTCATTTACCCATCCATCATGCTGTTAGAATTTTCAGCCATACAATTTTGTAATGATGTAAATCATGGGCAAATGAACTTCAAATTACTTGATTTTTTATTGTTAGGCTATTTAAGGTTTATAGAACAATATGAGTGGTTCGGATTTGTCATAGGTGCTTTATTTCGTGAGTGCTCACGGAGTGCTCACCAAAGTAGTGTGCAACCGAAGATTTCTCTCTCTCTCTCTCTCTATATATATATATATATATATATATATATATATGGAAAGCTTTGGTTGTGCACTCCTCTAGTGCATACGGCGTGTGCACTAGGCCTTCGGGCGTTCATATCGACGATCTAAACCGTTCACATTGATCTACACATCTAAATTAGTCTAAATATGTAAAATCAAATCATTTGAAATTCATTTACCCATCCATTCATTTACCCATCCATCAAATCACTTGATCAAATCTTGACCATCGGATCGCAATCGAATGACTGAGAATCTCAGCTCACGATAAGAATCTCAGCTCACCATCTCATAATAGACTCACTCCTATTAATCATTAAATCGTAGTGTGCAACTTCAGAAACATAATCCATCTCATCATCACTTATAACCAATGAGGAAAAATAAAGCTCAGACAGGATGAGTTCATCACTAGTCACTCCTACAAATCATTAAATAAATGATTCTTAGTGTGCAACTTCATAAACATAATCCATCTCATCATCACTTGTAAAACTAGAATCCAAGTTATCCAAAGCAAACTCACAATCACATGAATATAACAGACTATTCCCTGACATATTGTAGCTGATCATCTTGTTCCACACACTATTCTTGACATGCAAACATTACCTGACAAATTAATTAACAATAAAGAATTTGAACAACTGAATGGAAAAAATATAACAATTTTTAAAACATAGCAATTAATTTACATAATAAGCGAATTGAAAAAAAAATTGGGAAAAAAAATGTTTACCAAAATTATACCTGAACGAAGATATCGGGGAGGATGTTGAAAAATGGAGTTAGGGTTTCTATCAGGTGGGGTTTGATGGGTTTTTGGGGATATGGGGGGATTTCGAAAGCTGGAGAAGGGGCGTCGACCATTTCCCATTAAAATGGACCCAATCAGAAACCTTAGCTTCGAATCGCTCAGGAAATGGAGATGGGCGACACATCGAAGAAAGGGAGAGAACGGGAGAGATGAGAAATGGACCAAAATCTGAAGCCCTAGCTTCGATTCGCTCAGGAAATAGAGATGGGCGACGCGTCGAAGAGAGGGAGAGAACGGGAGAGATGAGGAATGGGCAAATCAGAAACCCTAGCTTCGAATCGCTCAAGAAATGGAGATGGGTGCTTTGACAAAAAGAGAGAGAGAGAGAGCGGGAGAGCTGAGGGCTTTTTTTGGATTTGTCAAAGAGAGAGAGAGAGAATGGGAGAGAGTAGATGAATCTGAGAAAGAAAGAAGCTGAGAAATGACTATTTTGCCCTTCAACATATCAGTTGATAGTCGCATCAAATCTTGACCATCGGATCGCAATCGAACGGCTGTGATCTCCCGCTCACGATAAGGAGCCCATCTAACCATCTCATAATAGACTAACTTTCTCTCTCTCTCTCTATATATATATAGGCAAATGAATTTCAAATAATCTGATTTTACATATTTAGACTAATTTAGATGTGTAGATCAATGTGAATGGTTATATATATATATATATATATATATATATATATATATATATATATATATATATATAGGCAAATGAATTTAAAATGATTTGATTTTACATATTTAGACTAATTTAGATATGTAGATCAATGTGAACGGTTCGGATCGTCGATACAAAGACGGGAAGGCCGAGTGCCTACAGAGTGGTTGTACACAATGGAAGATTTTCCTCTCTCTCTCTCTCTCTCTCTCTCTCTCTCTCTCTCTCTCTCTCTCTATATATATATATATATATATATATATATATATATATATATATACTAGATTTGCCCGTTGATACGTGCCTACGGTACGTCTTCGGAACGGTGCACCTTATTTGATCATATAAAATAGTTTTGGAGGTCCAGCAAATTAATTGAAGTAGCATACATAAAGCAAAAAACATATTATAAACATAGCGAAAAAAAAAACATATTATATGATTTTTTTGAATTATTTTTAAAGTTTTTAAATTTTAATTTTTTTTAGTTTTTAAATTTTTAATTTAAAAAAAAATTTTAAAAATTTTATTTTCTTAATTTTTTGAATAGAAGAGGGGGAGAGAGAGAGAGAGAGAGAGAGAGAGAGAGAGAAAATTAAATATATATAGGAGTTTTTTTGCGTGGGGAATTTGAATTTGAGTTTTTGGGGGAAAACTTTTGGGGGAAAAATATGTTTTGTGAGATTAGATATGGGCCTTTGATTTTTGCGGGATTGAAGGAGAGCCACTTGATAGCTTTCTTTGTATTTTATTGTATTGATATTTTCATCATTTTTAGTGCAAACTTACCTTATTCTGAATTATATCGTGTTTAATATTTGTAATACATCGAAAACACCTGTCATAAACTTGTGCTTACACTTGTTGCTTGATTAAACTGGATGCATATGTTGACAATTATAAACTAAATATGAAACTTAACTATACAAATGCTTAGGGCTGTTCATCGGTGCGAAACCGAACCGAACCGAAATTTTCCGTTTGGTATATTTGAAACCGAAATTCGAACCGAAACTGATAAAATTTGGTTTGAACCGAACCGAATTTTATCGGTTCGGTTCGGTTAATAACCGAACTAACCGAAATTTTTAAATGAGACTGAAATTGTTTAATCATATAAGACATCACTCCATATATATGAAGAATGATTTGTCACTGTTCACTCCATATATAAGAAGAAACAGTAGCTAGGCCCTGTTGGATCTGGGTGATTCATCCTGTACTGTTTCACATATCATTATTGATTTATATAAGGGGTGGGCCTAACAGAGTGCCGTGCTTGCACTCGTAATCACTGTCACTGTCTATTGTTGGTAGCTTCCCAGACCAAGAATTTTGGCAATAAATAAGATCGATATACTATCAAGAAGGATCTTTCATGGAGGATTGTGCTCCATAGCTAACTTCAATTTGATAGAAAATGAAATAGATGATTGCGCCATCAGAAGTAAGCAAGAAAGAAACAGGAGAATGAAATGATAAAATGAAAAGATAAACACCAAAAACATAGTTCCAATCTAAAAGATAATGCTAGGGTCTGATAGTAGGCTAAGAAGTCCCACACTAATACTTTCTTCAACAAGAGGAACATGATCAATATGAAAGCAACTAGCTCATGTCACAGTCGACCATTTTGGACCTAACCCTCCTTCAAGTAGTTCGTGTAGTCATAATCCAGGTTTTGTTCATTTTATACCATATTATTAGATTCCTAATTTTCATACAAATTGGAGATTTGTTGACAATAGTTTATCATGGGGATGATTAGGGCTGTTCATCCGTGTTTTGTTTGAGATGGATCCTAGGGCTATAATTTATTTTGGTCCTAAAAAAGTTCAGTTTTTTGTTCGGTTCGGTTTATTTAGAAGCCAACCAAAAACCGAACCGAACTCTCTAAAAAAACTTCGGTTTGGATCAAAACCAAACCGAAAACCGAAAGCCAAAAAACCGAACCAAATTGGTAAATTTCGGTTCGGTTCGGTTCGGTTCGGTAATCGGTTTTAACCAAAGTATGAACAGCCCTACAAATGCTATGCTGGATCAGCAGGATTGACTGGTTTTGGTTTTGGAGGGGCAATTTGACCCTCCTCCAGAACGGTGGGGTCGTGATTCAGAGTAGGGATTGGTTGGTATGCAGTGTGAATCAGGTGATTCAGCCAGATCCAAAATATCAGAGAAGGAGGAATGAAAAGAAAAAAAAGGAAGCAAAGAAATAGATTGAGAAAAAAGAACCAGAACGTTACTTGACCTTTAACCAAAATGGACATCACTGTAAGTTCAGGACGCTCATCAAAGTTTAATGCTTGGGGGGCGGGGGGAATGATTGGAGTTTGTGATGCATTTTAGTTAAGGCCATCTTCAACCAATAACACTATTTTTCATCAAAATAGTGTACAAGTCACATCAAATATTAATTCATCCCCAATCCATAACACCAATTCTAACACCAAAAAAAAAATATTCTCTTTATATTCTTCACTATCTACTAGGGGTGGACAACTATTATCCAAAGCGACCAATCCGAACCAATCCAACCCGAACCGACCGGTTTTTAACCGAACCAACTGGGGGTTTGGGTTGGTCCGGTTCTTGATCTTCAACCGGACTGGATCGGTTGTTGCATGGAGCTTGCAAATAACCGATGAAACCGAACCAACCGTACTTCTATGCATTAGTTCATAAAAAAATATAGTTCTCCGTTAATTTCTTGAATATACAAACAGTCATTTCTCATTTTCTTGGAGATTTAAATGTCTCCTTTAATTTCTTTAATATAAACCGAGCAGTTGTTCAACCTATGTTTTGATTCTCTATAATCATGTGTGTTATGTTGTTGAGAAATGCTTGATTTACAGTGTGGCTCAGCTTAATAGAATAATGAAAAGTTGATGTAACATTTAGTAGTTACTTTAATCAAAGTCAAACATAAATTATTTTCTAAATATTTTTTAATTGTACCTAAAATTCAATTAGCTATGGTTATTGATGTTTCTTTTATGAGAATAAACTAAGATTAGCAATGTATCTCACCCATTTAAATGTCATCATCTCAAACAATTAGTGTAACATTCATTAGTAACTTGTGGTTTTATGAATCTTCACTTTAAATTCATTTATAAACAACAAATAGTATGTTGTTTCTTAAGTTTGATTGAAGTTGATCTTTTAAATTTTAACGAAATTGTGAATGATGTTGGGTGTGAAAAGTAGCACGCCAAACCGACCATCCAATTTAATCCAAACCCAGCTTAATCAGCTTGGATGGAAACCGGTCCAATTAAGACTCGGATTGGTTGTGGATGAGAAAACTAAAAAAACGATCTTCTTTGGATCGGTGGTGGATGATTCGTATTAGGTCGGATACCGACCAGTGCCCACCCCTACTTTTTATATAACTTTTTCATATTTTGATAATAAAATATAATTAATTTGGTCATAAATTATACAATTGGGGAAAAAAATACAATTAACTAAACAATGCGATTTCTTTAAAAAAGCAAAAAAAATAAAAATAAAAAATGGCGCTTGTGAATAGTAGCACACCAGATATAGCGCGCTACTGTTCCAAGGCGCCAAAAAATGGCATTTTGATGTGGAAAGTGGCACTGGGTTGGAGTGGGGTCTGCACCAAAAATGGCGTTTCACACCATTTTGGCACAGGCGTTGGAGATGGTCTAAGTTGGATTCTAAATTTCTAAAAAAAAGTAGTTAATTGATCAATTAATTTTGGAAGTAACAATATAATTAACTCTATAATATACACTACAAAACACGTCTATCCCGGTGTTTTTTTATACCCGGCGTTTAAAAATGTCGGGATAGAGCGTAGCGGTGAATCTAGAAACGACGTTTCTAGAAACGCCGCCGGTAACTCCGCAATAGCCTGCGTCGAGATAGATAATAGGTCTATCATTGTGTTTTTTAGAAACACTGCTATAGAGGTAGCTATCACGGCGTTTTCATTAGAAAAACGCTGGGATAGACATGTTAATTAAAAAAAGGAAAAGTTACGTATCCCGACGTTTTGTCCAAAACTGCCGGCATCTGTTACTTACTTTTTAAAAATAAAAATACTTTATCCCAACGTTTTTGGCTAAAAACATAGGGATAGGGTATTTTTCTTTAATTTTTTTTAAAAACTTTTTAAAAAAATAAAAAAATAATATATTTAAAAAAAAAAATACTATGAAGGATGATTTATATGAAGGATGATCACAATAGAAAACAATCACACAATCAAATGCTAATCCATGTCAATTTGCATCTCTTTGATTCACATAATAGTTACTAATAGCTAGATCTGTTAGGAATTTGAGAATCTTGTTGAGTCTTTGACACAATCAACAAAAATCACCAAGCAAAACTAGATCGCACCAATCACACAAAGCATACAAGAATTGTCCCGGTTGGGATTTCACCTTAATCCGGAGGAGGAAGAACCGAGATGTTATTTCAACTATAGAAGATACAAGAATATTACAATTCTCACCAATACCCTCTCTCAAGCCTAACTGGAACTTGGTTGCTGCTTACAATGGAGAAACTCTCTCACCCTGTTATATGAAGTACTCACTTCTTCTATTCGGCATTCGATCGAATCATATCATTCTAGGAGCCGTTTACATTGTATTTATAGATCTAGAGACAATAGCCATTTACATTGTAGTTTAGATATCTTGAAACAATAGCCATCTAATGTATACTGAAGAGATAAACATACA
This sequence comes from Hemerocallis citrina, assembly GCA_017893485.1. Taxonomy (NCBI): domain Eukaryota; kingdom Viridiplantae; phylum Streptophyta; class Magnoliopsida; order Asparagales; family Asphodelaceae; genus Hemerocallis; species Hemerocallis citrina. Next base: position 124,590,517 of record CM030363.1, on the reverse strand, counting down.
ATTAGAGCCGTATGATCTAATCAGAAGATGAAGAAGGCTTCAACCGAATCAACAAACTCGCACCTGAAAATTCCATCAGCGCCGCGGACGGTGGACCGCACATAGTTACGGTTAACCGCATCTTCCAGACCATCATCCCGAGAAGGTGTCGGGTGACCGCACAGTCTACCGTCCCTTGCTCTGTTGGTTGCTATTGCTGCTGACTGTTTCGCCTTCTTTTTGATCCTTCGCTTCGAACCCTCTACTTGTTTCACCATCTTCTTTTCTCACCGAATAAGTATACAAGACATAAAACCCAACAATTTCCACCTTGGATTGCATATGCATGAATCCATACTTGTGTGATTTAAAACTCTTCTAGACCTTTCTTCTCCGCTTTGTAAACAACACGTTTCTATGACTTCTTCTGCTAGTTGAACAAACCTTGACCTGTTTTCCTCCAGCTGTATGCCCCCTTAAGGGCACACCCCTATAGATGTAATCATAGAGGTGCCACCCTCCACACGAACTCCACCTACATCAATGCTCTCTCCACATTCCAATGGTATTCGAACGTTACATTCTTGATTCGGTAATTCTAGTAACGACTTACTAGATGATGCTTTAGGAACAATGGACTTCCATACACTCAGTCGAGTTTTCTTGCTCCCACAAAGCTGGTAGAGGTTGTGCTGATCCTGATCAATTCTCCTCTTACCCTTCATACCTTACGACGACCATCCCAAACTGAAAAACTCCACCTCGAGTTGTGTACCTGCAACCACGAGCATCAAGAGTCTCTAAGGATATCCAATTCTACATGACTTATTCTAGTATGAACCCTTACCATTCGGTGTCTCTAATTCAACTGTTCCCTCACCCACTACTTCACAAATCTCATCACTCCCCATTCTCACACTACGGCCGTTTGACGACTTGTAAGTAGAAAATATCTCCCTCTTGGAGCAAATATGAGAAGAACTTTCCGAACCAAGATACCAACTTGAATCCACATCTGAAGAACTTGAAACAAGAAGACATAGGTCATCATTATTACCTGACTCAATTGCGCTGACTATATGGGCTTGTTCCCCTTTTTTAGTAGCACTCTTCTGAGTCAACCACTTGCGACAGTCTCTCTTGTAATGCCCAACTCCTTTACAATAGTGGCAACGAATCTTACCCTTGTGTGCCGCATCCCTTCCAATTGAAGTATCACCATCCACCGCAGAGCACCCTGTAGGATTAGACCCTCCTTTATTTGTCTCTTTTCGCAGTTCATCTTCCTTCAGACCTTTAATCACTCCGGCTACTGTAAGTGTCTCCTTAGCTGATTTTTCAAGTAGCATGGTAGTTATCAAGTGATCATAAGAAGTTGCAAGTGAATATATCAAGTTGAAAGCTTTATCCTCTTTGCTAAGATCATCAGCATTAATCACCGTCAGTTCAGATTTACCTTATTGAACTGCACAATATGAATTTGAAGATTGGTACCTTCCTTCATTGAGAACCTAAAAAGCTTCCTCTTCTAATACATCCGATCTAGCAATGATGACCCCGAGTAGTCAAATTTGAGTCTCTCCCATAGACTCACTGCACTCTTTTTCTCAAGAATATCACACTTGACTTCGTCCGTCAATTGCAACTGGATTAAACTCAAGGCCTTCAAACAAATTGCATCCCACTTCTTCTGCTTCATGTCGGTTGGCTTCTTCTCTTCTAGGACAATGTGCAAGTCCTTTTGAACCAAAACATCATACACGTCCACCTTCAATAGATTGAAGTTGATCTTACCGTCAAACTGCTTGATCTTCGTCTTTTGATCTGTCATATCCTCCAAAGAACTCGAACAAACCCACGAATCTGATTGCTCTGATATCACTTGTTAGAAATTTTAGGATCTTGTTGAGTCTTTGACACATTCAACACAAACCACCAAGCAAAACTAGATCGCACCAATCACAAAAAGCACACAAGAATTATCCCAGATAGGGCTTTTGCCTTAATCTAGAGGAGGAAGAACTGAGATGTTATTTCAACTAGAGAAGATACAATAATATTTCTCACCACGACCTTCTGTCAAGCCTAACTGGAATTTGGTTGCTGCTTACAATGGAGAAACTCACTCACCCTTTCATATGAAGTACTTTCTTCTTCTATTTGGCAGTCAATAGAATCATATCGTTCTAGGAGTCATTTATATTGTATTTATAGATCTAGAGAAACCCTAGTTTAGATACTTGATACAATAGCCATCCGATGTATACTGAAGAGATAAACATACAATTAGAGCTGTATGATCTAATCAGAAGATGAAGTGGGCTTCAATCGAATCAACAAACTCGCACCCGAGAATTCCATCAGCTCCGCAGACGGTCGACCGCAACTTCCAGACCATCATCCCGAGAAGGTGTCAATCAACCGCACAATCGACCGTCCCTTTCTCTGTTGGCTGCTATTGTTGCTGACTGTTTCTCTTGCTCTTTGATCCTTCGATTCGAACTCTCTACTTGTAACACCATCTTCTCTTCACACCGAATAAGTATGCAAGACATAAATTCCAACAAGACCATGTAATTGATGGAAGCAATAGAAGAGTACAATGAGAATATAATGCTCTACATCTTGTATCCTCTCTTACTCAAGAATGAAAGCAACCGAAGTGAAGTAAATGCAAAGGTATCACACTTAAACCTATAAGAATTTATGATGCAGGTCACAATATTAGGGCATTGAAGATTTTCAGAAGTTGTGCAAGAACGCATACTTCATACATACAACAATTATATTACATGTTGCACAATAGAAACTACAAGAAATCATACTCAATTAGAACATATTATACTATGGCTCGAGTTTAATCACACTAGTCATAATGCTCAATATTGTCATTCCAGTCAAACTCATATAAATATCTCATTCAATATTACCAGAGAAGAACACGACGAGCACACATATTATGCTGGGGTAGTTCACGCTGAAAAACTCTGAATATGTAACACTAAGCAACTCGTGTATATGACATCTCAAACAGTCAGAAGAGAAAAAATACATTTTGCAAAAAAAGTTAACGTAAAATTATCTATGAACTATTAGTATATCAGAAGGCAGAGCTGGTAGTGTATCACTTACCTAAGCAACCCAATCTAGTATACTGGCACCAACTTTAAGTGCAACACTGCATAGAGAACAAATAGGAGGCCAGCCATACTCTCCATTAACTACCTAATAAGGGTAATTTTTCACCTAAATATTGTTGCTGCTTATTTCGGTGTGGGAGCAAACAGATAGTGAGTTAATAAATGAAGGACACTACTAAAAGTCAAACTTGTGACCTGGCCGTTATAAACTGTTAGGGCTCCTGAGAATGAATCTGGATCATTGATTGACCTCCTGTGATCTGAATTTGACGGTGGATGATGTGGCCAACGAACCTACAAAATGCCTGAAACACTGGGGGTGGCCCCTGCAACAGACCCTCCGACGCTCAAGTCAGAACCAGAACAAGAGAGAAAGTAAGAGAGTGAAAACTGATGAATTGTTGATTACCTCATGACTGAGGAGGGGGAGGGGTATTTATAGGCCTGAGAGACATTTTAGAGATCAAATCGTGACCGTTGGATCTTTCATGTCTCCCTCCTGAACAGATAAGATATCCCTGTTAGGGGATAAGAGATTTGACTCCTAGCCAACATGGGCTAGGTGTCTCTCTTAGTGGACCTAGTCTGTCACTTTTTATGGTCTTGAGGGAAGCCCATGTCTCGGAGTGGGCCTAGGCCTGTAAAATAGGCCTGTGATGGCTAATCTACCTTTAGATGCTTTGAGATCCGTGCAGGGATCGTACGGCTCTGATCTTCTGCAATTTTTACCATCATCATAAGCCCCCACTCCCGGAAGGCAATTTTCATGCCTTTCGGGAAGTAGTACATCTTATTATTTAGAATCTGGTGAATAATCTTAGCGGTCGGAGTGTTCGGAGATACTTGGAACTGATTTTTGGCTTCTAAAGGTAGTGAATACTTTCCTGAATTTTTCCATATTTTTTTGGATTTTTCCGAATTTTCTGGAATTTTCTGGGAATTTTTCTATAGTTCTTCGGATTTCTCCGAATTTTATGGAATGCTTTATAGTCTCAAAATCACTCTTTCGAATTTTATAATTAATAAATTCAACTTAATTATTTTTTTCGGATTTTTAAATTATTTTTCCGAATTAAAATAATTATTTTTGAATTTTTTAATCAATTTTTCGAATTAAAAATGGTTTACAATTGATTTTTAATTATTCTGGTTTATCAGATCCGGGCTCGCTTTTTGGAGCGATCTGAAGCACAGATCAGAGATGCGCTGATTTTAACGCGATCTGAGTCGCTCATCGTGTGGAAACTCACCCGCTGATGGAGATCGGACGGCGGAGAGGCGTGATCAAGCCGAGAAAATCGCTGAGCATCGATCACGGGGCTAGCGCGCATTTTGTGGAGATCATACGGCGTTGGGCCATCTTCTTCTACCCCTCAGCTCGGCGAACCAATTTGCCGAGCTATTCTCTTCTCCTTCGACACATAGCTTAGCGGAGGCTCTAGTAGGCCATTGCGGAGTTATGGACGTCGAGCTCTCACCGAACTATCGAAGCATCGCCGTGGTGGAGCTATGGCATGCTTTTCGCCAAACTATGGGGATTTCAAATTCTCGCCGAGCTATGGGGACTTCAAAACTCTGCCGAGATATGGCGATAGGTCGTTTCGCCGAGCTACGATGGTTGAGCGCTCACCAAGCTATGGAGGCTCCGAATTCGCCGAGCTATAGCCATTTTTGGGTTTCGCCGAGCTATGGAGCTCGGGTTTCTTGCCGAGCTATGGGTTCTCTTTGCCGAGCTATGGTGGTCTCGGAGCTTTCACCGAGCTACGGCAGCTCGTTTCGCCGAGCTATGGTGCTTAAGTTCTCACCGAGCTACCACTGATTCGCTGAGCTATGAAAGTTTCGAATCCACCGAGCTACGAACTCGAGGTCTCGCCGAGCTACGGGATATCGAGGCTTCGCCGAGCTATGGGTTCGCCGAGCTATGGAGCTCGAGCTCTTGCTGAGCTACGGAGTTAGAATTTTTTGGGTTCGAACTCTGTTTTCGGTCGAGCTTTGCGAGTGCTCGAAGTCGGCGATGCTCATGAGGAGGCGAGAGCTCAGTGTCGTTGGGGGGGCGAGGAGTCATGGAGCTTGCTTTTTGAGCGAGGAGATGAGTCGGAGTTCTTCAGACGAGCTCGGGTCTTCGAGTTTTCGAAGACGTGGTTTTGGCGGGAAAAATTGGAGAAGAAGAAGAACGGAGTTGAGGCGGAGCGGGTTTGGTAGTGGAGCCGGGTTTTGGATCCGACCCGTTAACGCCCCTTGGGCTTTTTTCCTACTTCTGAGCGGATTTTGGGTCTTGGATCCTACCCGTTAGCACCCTTAGTTGATTTCTTGACTTCGTTTGTGGGTTTTTTGAAATTTGAACTAGGGATTGGGTTCACACAAAAATATTCAAATATGTTTCGTGTATAGGCAACAAATACATATACGCGCATCTTCATGTGAGGGTACCCATCTTCTAGTCTTCCAAAAAATCACGCTTTTGCTCGGAGTTGGATCGTCTTCGTTGTGGTGTCTTCTCCTTAAGGTAGGAGCAATATAGTGCTTGGATCGTTGGAGTTGGTTTTAATCAAGAGAGTTTTGATCGACCTTGGAGTTGTTACGGGATAGTAGGCTTTGTCTCAAGTGGAGCTTGATGAGTAATAGGTTTTTGTTGGTGGTGTACATAGCGCCCACCAAGTGTTTGTGATTTTACTCACTCCACCGTAGTCACCAAGTGTTTGTGAGATTGCCTCTTCCAAGACGTTCACAAGGTGTTTGTGAGATTGCCTCTTCCAAGGCGTTCACAAGGTGTTTGTGAGATTGCTCCTGGGTGTTGTTTCTTCTGTTGACTGAACATTTTGGCAACCGTTCGTGTTGTCAACTGCGGATCAGTGTGATTCTGTAACACCCCGAATTCCAAAACAGACTGAATTCGAAGTTCCACAAGATCTTTTCACTTCTCTTCGTACAATTTTACAAGGAAATTAAAACTTTTATTATATCAGAGTTACATCTTGAATTACTAAATTTACATTTAAATAGTGGAAGCAATTTACAATAATTTACATGAATAAAATGTACAACACTTGAAACATTCTTTAAACCTCATGCATACTTTAATCTTATCAATCTCTCTGTCCTGCATAGAAACTGTGGGCTAGTCAGTTCATTCAACTGACGCAAGGATATAATACATCAATTTTCTTCTACTTAGAAAGCACACACTTGTCACAAGCAAAACTACGGGGACTATCCTATAGATATTGTATTGTGCTGTGCGCTTAGTCCTTAATGCAGTTGTTTATATTATATGACACTAATGCACGCTTGTTCGGATTCTATGCATCCCATACTACATAGGTCCGAGGGTAAACCATTAATCGTACTTCTTCTTGTAGGGTTCAGTCCCTCACCATGACTTAAACTACTATGGTAACTACGTTACGTATCCTAGATGTTCTATGAATTACGAGCCCATGTCCAGACAACCTGGAGGGGAATCCCACGCACTGACATGAAGCATCATGCAGGCAATCTATGGACAATTCAGCCTCTGTCATGGAACGATGGCACCACCGTAGTCACCAAACACCCTACAAGCATCTCCACCGGGATGATAATTCCAGAGTAGTACTCACGCCGTGTCATGACGCATCAAGCAGACAATCTGTGAATCACTCTCACACTGGCAATCTGATTGCCCTCATACTCGTGTTTTTCTCTTACTTTCGTCACATCACACTATGTATCTAGCCCTTAGTTTTTTTGAATCATGAATAAAATCAACTCCTAGAGTTAGCACTTCCTCTATACCGGTTTTAACCATTAATTCAACAATACAACCCAAACTTGGTCTTCTCTTTTCAATTTCTCATCTCAAAAATATCTTTCAATGCAGGTATAAGGCTTAGCTATCCTCTATTTTTCAATTCCATTTCATGTTCATAGCATTTGTGTATTCATATTTATAAGACTTTTTATAATTCATCATGATATTTGATTTCACTTTCTTGTACAATTTCATGCATAAGACAAATAATTTCATTTTCTAACTTGTCACATTCATTCTTCATTATTTCCACATAATTCTTTTATTCTCATTTTACCAATACTAAATCAAACATTCATACTTTCGATTTTCCTTTTATCAAAAATCTCTTTTCAAACTCTTTTAACCAATACATTTTTCTTTATCCAATGACAATTTAAAATAACAATTTATAGTAAGTTCTTTCTTGCAAAATAGTCTCAAATTCTCATTTACATTAGGCCAAGGGTTATAGAAAATTATCTCATGAAATCAGGATATCAATTAAATCATCAGGACAGTCGACTCTTAATGTAACGCCCCGAATCCCAAATACACTGAATTCGAGATGTTTTACAGGATCTTTTCACTTCCTTTAGTACAATTTTACAAGGAAATTTGAACTTTTCACTTTAGATCAGAGTTTACATGAATACATTACAATTTACACTGCACAGCGAAAGTAAACTTTACAACAATAAAACAAATGTACAACAACATTGAATAATCTTTAAGCATTTGTTCCTCTTTAATCTGTATCAAGCCATTTACCTGCATATAAGACTGTGGGTACGTCAGTTTATTCAACCGACGATCATTATACACGGCCATCCTCTCTATGCCGGAAATAGTATAACTTAATTTCCATATTTAGCAAACACAAACTTGTCACATATCAAACTAAAGGGACTACCCTATTGATGTCGTGCTGTGATCGTGCACTTAGTCCTTAATGCAGTTATTTATGTTACATGACACTAATGCACACTTGTTCGGATTCTATGCATCCCATACTACATATATAGGTCCGAGGGCAAGCCCTTAATCGTTCTTCATCTTTGTAGGGTTCAATCCCTCGTCATGACTTAATCTACTACTGTAACTACGGTAAGTATCCTAGATGTTTTTTGACCTACGAACTCATGTCTAGGCGCCCTGGAGGGAATCCCATCGCTGACATGACTCATCATGCAGACATCCTGTGGTAATTCAGCTCCTACCATAGACATGATACCACCCGTAGTCTTCAAACATCCCACGAGCGCCGCCACCGGGACGGTACTCTGGAGCAGTATACTCGCCCAGACTCATCATGGGACATCCTGGGATACGCTCTCGCCGCTATCCAATGGCCCTCATACTCAATGTTTTTCTCTTACTTTCATCACGTCTTCACTATGTACTAATCCTTAGGATTTATTAAAATCATGAACAAAATCAAAGCTCTAGAGTTAGCCTCTCCACTAAACCGGACTTATTCATTTGTTCACACATGACCAACCTTGGTCTTTCATTTCAATATTTCATTTCATTTCTTTCCAATTGCCGGGGGAGACTTAGCTACTCTTTTGTTTCAATTTCAAATTCACAATTTCCAATTTGAGCATTTCCACTCATGAGTTCATTTCCTTCATGATCACCATGGATTTTCTTTTTCATGTTCATAGTTCCACAATTATAACTTTCATAAATTCAAATAAATGATTCACTCCATATTAATTCATGCAAAGACAAATAGAGTTTACTATCACAACCAATATTCAACATAAGATTCACAATTTTTATCATAAAACAATTCATAGAATTTCTGAGATGACAAAAGGTGCTCTGAACAGTCGACTTAGAACTCATCCAGTCGACTTGTTCAGCCAAAGAAAGTTCTTCAATAATCGCTCGGAAGAGTCGACTGCTGCACACGGCCAGTCGACTGTTCCGCAGCATTCGGAATCTGAATATCATTTATGGGGAAGTCAACTGTCGTTCATATTAGTCGGCTGTTCATATGATCGGTCGACTGTACAGGCAATTTCCAGTTCTCTAAACGTCTTTAGTTCTTTTTCATTCATTCATATTTTCCTCATTATGTATAGCACAGAGCATTTCAACATAACTTTTATCCTATCAATCCACGAATACATTCTTTTCCGACATTATAATTTCATTAATCTCTATACCAATTTTCTACTCTTATTTATTCCACGAACATAACAATTGTATCGTAATTTTATTCGTTACGACATCATAACAAAATTTCCAATTTAGCACATAAAGCGACATAGTCAATATACTGATCTTGCACATAACTTTTCATGCTACTAACAAAGGTTTCTTTACACAATTTATAGCCATATTCGTATTGCACACAATCTTGAATTTTACTAATAGCAACACACATAATTTGCATATCAACAATTCAATCAATTAGAGATCATCTTTTCAATTAAATGTGCATTCTTATTAATCATTTTCATGCATTATTTTGCTAATTAAATCTAGCATGCATTCCTATGTTAGAAATTGGAAAAATTTACCCACCTCAAATGGAGAGACAAACACAATTAGCAACAAAAGTCCTTGCAACACGAGTGCACCTCCTCCTAGACGATGCGCACACAAGCCTCCAAGCACACCTCACCGAGAGCTCCTTCTTCCTTGATGTAGCGGGCCTCCCCTTGATGTTGCAAGCACAATCCCACACTCTCTCAATCTTTTAACTCACAAAAACACTACTAGATAATATAATTGAACTATAGGTTTGGAAGAGAATAATTTAGCACAATAATAACTAACCATGGGTATTTATACTAAAATCTTGATGGAATGGAGGGCTAGGATCAAGTAGTTGGTTGTAAGATGGAGGGCTAGGATGAAAGTAGGAGTTGCATTAACTACCCACAACCAAGTAACCACCACACCATGATCACCACCCAAAATTTGATTTCCCTCCAAAAGATTACAACCGGCCTACTAGGAATGTGGATATTGCACGTGTACGTGTAGTGCACGTGCATGCAACTAGGCCCAAAAATTGTACATTAAATTTTTGTATAAAAATAAAATAGTCTTTAAATTGTATTCTACATGACAAGTTGCTTAAAAAAATAGTTCATGGGTTTTAGTTTATGGGCCAAAATAATTATTATAAAAATGATAAATTAAATTAACTTTGGGCTTTTAAAGAAAAGGCATTTTGTCTAATTAAAAAGAAGGCTTTTGTATAAAATAATTGAAAGCACATATTTAAATATCTTTACTCATCTTGATGAAAATATTTATCAAAAATATTGCACGTGCACACTACGTGCAAATAAATATACTTTTTCATTAAATGAAAAATCAGGGCATTACACTTAAAGCATAGTCAGTCGACTGCTCTGCGAGGATTAAAAACTCGAAAATTAAAATAGTCAGGACAGTCGACTATTAAAGCATAGTCGGTCGAATGTTCTGTGATGATTTAAAACTTGGAAATAAACAGTCAGGACAGTCGACTGTTAAGGTATAGTCGGTCGGCTGTTCTGCGAGGATTTAAACTCGAAAATAAACAGTCAGGACAGTCGACTGTTAAAGCGTAGTCGATCGACTATTCTGCGTGGATTTAAACTCAGAAATAAATAGTCAGGACAGTCAACTGTTAAAGAGTAGTCGGTCGACTGTTCTACGATTAGAATCCGAAATGTGGACTTTATACCATAACTCAAGATTTTCAAAAAACCATTTCTCTCATTTTCATATAAAAGACTATTCTTTTATTTGTACGAAAATGAAATCAATCTTACTAACAATAAGCATGTATGATTTGTTAATCAATCTACTTTCATAACAAGGAGATTTTCTCATAGTTCACATCATATAACCACACATTTATTCACATTGCATTTTTTCACATTCATGAATAACTCAACATAAAGGTTCATAATTTCTTAATTAGCGAACGAGCATGTTATCAAATCATCACCACAATATTTCTATTCATATCATTCAAACAATTTACTAATTTCATGCAATTTCACATGGGTTCATTTTTCTCCTTAAACATGGTACTAACATAAAGTAATATTTTATTTTCTTGTTTATTTTTGCATGATTAAAACACAACCTACCATGGTGTCTATTTCGAAGTTGGAGAAAATTGCCCACCTTATTTGGAGAGAAAACAAAAGAAACTCCTAAGAACTCCTAGAATGATCAAAAGAGGCATTCTTCTTCCAGTTTGAGCCACCAATTGACGTCTCCTCCTACTATGGTAAGCAACTCGAGCTCCCCTTGCTTTCTTGAAGAAATGCCAGCCAATATAGAGGAAAGAACACAGAATTTTGAAACCCTCAATCTTTTGAACTCACTATTCTTTCAATCTTTTACTTACTAGTTGTATTTCTTTCTTTTTTTGATATAAATTAGGTGCAAAGACAACTAATGTAGGGGAGGGGGTATTTATCCAAATTTTTAGTGAGAATAGAAGGCTAGGATTAGATCAAGTGGTTAAGGGTCAAGGGCCTAGATGAATTAGGGAGTTGCCATAACTTCCCATGATGGAGTAACCACCTCTCCACCTCATCTACACTCCCACTCCTCTTGAATCCCATCTGGCCAACCTCAAAGTGTGTGCAATACATGTGCTAGTGCATGCACGTGCCACCCTAGTGTCCCCCATTTATAAGTTGTTCATGTTAATTAAATTAATTGTCTATTGATTGAGTTTACAGTACAAGTTTGGCTAAAATAAAAAGGAATTAAATTAAATGGGCTTACTAATGGGCCAAAAGACCATGGGCTCTATTAATTTAATTAATTTATTAATTAATGTGGGCTACAAGGATACAAATTGGCCTAGATTAAATTAGGCTTATAAAAAATTGTCTTTTGGAAAGTAAAAGAATAATTACTAACTCAAACTATGAAGAAATATTTTTCTAGAAAAATGCAAATGAAATTATACGTGCAAAACACGTAAAATCACGAACTTTAATAAATAAAAATTCCGGATGTTACACCACTCCCTCCTTAGAATAGTTTCGTCCCCAGAGCTACACTTAAAGGGTGAGAAAACAAAAAATACAACAAGAAGAAAAGAAATGAAAAGAAAAGAAGATACAAATCAAACAAAGAGCTCAGGATGATCTTTCATCATCCTCTCATCGGATTCCTAAGTAGCCTCTTCAACCAACTGGTTTCTCCAGACAACATTGACCATCGGTATCGTCTTGTTTCTCAAGGCTTTCTCCCGACGATCGACAATCTCAACCGGAAGTTCAATGTAACTCAGATCCAACTGCAAACCCTCTGGCACTTCGGACAAATGATGACTCGGATCTGGAATGTACCCTCTCAGCATAGAAACATGGAAGACATTGTGCACATGAGACAACTCTTCCGGCAACTCCAACCGGTAAGCAGTTTTCCCAATCTGCTTCAATATCTTGTACGGGCCTATGAACCTTGGGGATAACTTCCCGCCTCTGCCGAAACGGATCACACACTTGCTAGGTGAAACTTTCAGAAAGACAAAGTCATCAACCTCAAACTCAAGGTCCCTCATCTGGTTGTCTGCATATCTCTTCTGCCTACTCTGAGCATCCACCAACCACTTCCGGATCAGATCGATCTTTTCAGAGGTCTGCTGCACAATCTCAGGCCCAAACATATGCCGCTCCCCAACTTCAAACCAACAAACAGGTGTTCTGCACCTCCTGTCATACAGAGCTAGTCTGAAAACTGCTGTTGTAGGTAAACTTTACTAGAGCTAGATGCCTTTCCCAACTGCCTCCAAAGTCTAATACACAACACTGAAGCATATCCTCAAGAATACGGTTGACTCTCTCGGTCTGCCCATCGGTCTGCAGATGAAAAGCAGTGCTGAAATCCATCTTGGTACCAGAGCTGTCTGAAGACTCCTCCAGAAATGCGAAGTAAACCATGCATCTCGATCAGACACAATGGTTAACGGAACACCATGAAGCTTGACGATCTCTCCAACATACAGCTCGACCAACTTGTCCATTGACGAAGTGAGTTTCATCGCCAAGAAGTGAGCGGACTTGGTTAGTCGATCGACTATGACCCAAATCGCATCATTGCCCTTTGAACTCTTGGGCAAACCCGTGATGAAATCCATACTGATGTTATCCTACTTCCATTCCGGAATAGGAAACAGTTGCAATAGACCTCCGAGTTTCTAATTCTCGGCTTTGACCTGCTGACAGATCTTACACCTCGCCACAAACTCGGCCACATCCCACTTCAGACCTGACCACCAGAATTGTTGCTTAATGTCCTTATACATCTTGGTACTCCCAGGATGTGTAGACAAAAGAGTAGCATGTGCCCTCTGAAGAATACTCTCCCGTAATACTATTTGATCCGGAACACACAGCCTTTCTCCAAACCACAACACTTCATCCCTGATCTGAAACTCTGCCAACCTGCCAAAACCAACCTGCCCCTTCATCTTCTGAATCTATGCATCTTCCTTCTGACTTGCGATAATCCTTTCATTCAGCATTGGTTGGAGCCTCAACTGAGCTAAAGATGATCCCAAGCCTTGCAGAACAACTTCAATCACAGCCCAATCCAACTCCTCTACAAGCTGCCTCTGAGTTATAATCAAATTAGCCAGATTGCTCTTGCGGCTAAGTGCATCGGAAACAACATTAGCCTTTCTAGGATGGTACTTAATCTCTGGATGAATGTCCTCAAGTACTTCCAGCCATCTCCGTTGCCTCAGATTTAGGTCCTTCTGCTGATAGATGTATTTTAAGCTTTTATGGTCTGTGTACATGTTCAGCTTCTCACCATACACATAATGTCTCCATTGCTTTAAGGCGAAGATAATCATAGCCAACTCTAGGTCATGAGTCGAATAATTCTTCTCATGCAGTATTAGTTGCCTAGACCCATAAGCGATCACTTTCTCTTCTTGTATTAAGACACAACCAAGCCCAGGATGTGAAGTATCGCTGTAGACATCATACACAACACCTGCTCTAGGCAAAGCTAAAATGGGAGCAGTAGTCAGCTTCTCTTTCAACTCTTGAAAGCTTGCCTCGCATTGCTCAGTCTACTTGAAGTTCACATTCTTCTTGGTCAGACCAGTGATTGGCACGGCTATCTGAGCATAGCCCTGAATGAACCTCCTGTAGTATCCAGTTAGCCCAAGGAAACTCCTGATTTCCTTTATTGTAGTAGGCCCTGCCCAATCCTTCACCGCCTCTATCTTCTGCAGATCAGTTGCCACTCCCTCCTTAGAAAGGATGTAACCTAGGAATGCCACTTCAGATTTTCAGAAATCGCACTTGGACAACTTGGCATACAACTCATGCTCCTGAAGCTTCCTCAAAATAGCTGCCAGATGCTTCGTGTGCTCCTCCTCCGACTTGGAGTACACAAGAATATCGTCGATAAACACCACAACGAAAGAATTAACAAACGGTCTCAGGACTCTGTTCATCATATCTATAAAAATTGCAGGTGCATTCGTCACTCCAAACGGCATAACTAAGAATTTGTAATGCCCATGCTGAGTTCTGAACGCAGTCTTATGCACATCTTCAGCTTTCACTCGAATTTGACGGTATCCTGATCGAAGATCTATTTTGGAGAAAATAGCTGCTCCTTGTAGACGGTCGAACAGGTCGTCAATTTGGGGAATAGGATACTTGTTCTGAACAGTGACCTTATTCAGCTCTCGATAATCGATGGACATTCTCATCGAACCATCCTTCTTCTTTACCAACAGCACCGGTGCTCCCCAAGGCGACACACTCGGTTGAATAAAGCCTTTCTCCAACAGTTCCTCAATCTGCCGTTTGATCTCATCCTGCTCCACAGGCGCCATCCTATACGGTGCCTTGGAAATCAGTGCACTCCCTGGCTGAATAGTGATGCTGAACTCTACATCACGATGCGGGGGTAACCCAGGAAAATCTTCCAAGAATTTGGTCAGATAATCCCGAACCACTGGAATTTGCTGCACCTCTACAGGAATCCCTTTCTTCTTGCTTATAGCAGCAACCAAGCCTGAACATCTCCTATTCCCTTGGAAAGTGACTTCAGGTCCTCCTAGAGCCTTAACTCTTACTTCTTTGGTCTTGCACTCGATGCTTGCACTGTATACTGACATCCAATCAATGTCAATGATAACATTGACTCCCAAGACATTCAGCTCGATCAGATCAATCCCGAAAAATCTGTCCCCAATCTCGATCTCGCAGTCTGCAGCATAGTACCGATCAGTGGTTAAAGTCTCTCCTGATGGAGTAATTACTGCTAAGACCTTGCCTGGAAAGACTTTCGATTCAACTACCAATTTTTTTTAGCAAACTTAGGTGATACAAAAGTGTGAGAGGACCCAGTATCAAACAAAACAACAGCTTTCTTTCCATTCAAATAAAGTTCTTCTCTTACATAACACACATTCGTTACATAACAGTTTACTAAATAGGTGGAAAAAAGAAGAACAACAGAAAACACACCTAAACATTCTCCCTCGTACTAGTGATGATGTGATCCACCTCATCAGCCTCAGCTTCAGTCAAGGCAAATACTCGCCCCTGCTTGTACGACTTCTTCCCGACCTGCTGAGTTGGTCCCTTATGCATGACGTCCTGTAGCTTAAGGCACTGGGATCGGTAATGACATGACTCCCCATAGTGGTAGTAATGTACCACTGGAGGTCTCACCCACGCATTCCCAGGTCTCCCAGCTACACTGACAGCGTTCACCCCGGTCAATTTGAACCTTTGGGCCGGCGGCTGTCCTCTGACATTTTCAGCAACTGCGAGCCTCTTCCCCACATTCTAGTTGTTCCTCCGATTCTGAACAGTATGGAACTGCTCCATGTCTGCCTCAGTGGCTGCAGCTCATTTGAACAACTTGTCAAACCTCCTGATACCGAAGGGTATCATCTACGATCTCAGACTTAGCCTCAAACCATGCTCGAATTTTTGAGCCATCTTCACCTCGTCCATCAGCAATTCGGGCGCATACCTCGAGAGTTGAGTGAACCTTGTCTCATACTCCCTAACTGACATGCTGCCCTGCTGCAGCGCTAGAAATTCTATGGCCTTCTTTTCCTGGACATCTGATGGAAAATAATGACTGCAGAATTCCTCCAAGAATTCCTCCCAGCCAAGGACAATATCTCCCATTGTCCGCTTCATTGACTGCCACCACACAGCCGCATCCTGCTCGAACTGCAATGCAGCCAACTTCACCTTGCTGCCCATCGGAGTCTCTAAGACTTCGAATATAGTCTCGATCTGTCGGATCCAGTTGTCAGTCGCATCAGGGTCTGACTTCCCTTCAAACACCGATGGTTTCATCCGTTTGAACTATTCCACAAGTTTGATTGCTTCGGGTACTGGATTCACAGGCACCCTCCCTTGGTTCTGATTCATGGCAACGAAATTGAGTGTCTGATAGACCCTCGCCAACTCCGTTTCTAAGTCCAGACCTTATCCGCTTCTAGCTCTTCTTCCGGCCATATTCTGATGCAAAAGATCCATTAAATTCGAAGTAGAAAATATGAATTTAAATTAATTCTTTATTTCATTGAATTTCAAACTTTATACATTTGAATTTAAAATATTTCTGACATCAAATGAAAGCAGTAAGAAGATACAACATTTTAGTTCCTACGGTTTCTCATGGCTTCTCGAAGCTCTTCCTGTAGTTCCGCCATTTCCTTCTTCAGCACATCGTACATGTTTTTCCTCTTCTCGAGTTTCCAAACACGATGACTAAGTGTGGCAATGATCTCTTTGCACTTCGCACTTCGCACACTATGCCTGTAGCAGCTCCGCTCTCACCCTCTAAGTCTCAACATGCCTCTGAAGAGACACAATGAGACTACTCGGAACTGGTTCTTCTGCGTCGGAGGAATCATCAGATGAATTCGGAGGTGGAGTGATCTCTCTGGACTCAAGTCATTCCTCTTCATATTCTTCAGGATCTTCTTTGTCAGAATCAGCTTGCCCGGGGTAGTAATCCTCCTCAACTATGTGCCAGTCATCACCTCTAGCTGGGTCGAAGTGGTCTGCCATCTTAGAGAAAGGAGGAGGAGAAGCATAAATTATAGAGCAACACAAATTTAAGTGAATTACATTTAAATCTCTAGACTCAACACATGCTCTAATGTCCACTCTAGGGTGTCGTTCCTTATAAATTTGTACAACTTGGAAGCGTAGCTCTGATACCATTCTGTAACACCCCGAATTCCAAAACAGACTGAATTCGAAGTTCCACAAGGATCTTTTCACTTCTCTTTGTACAATTTTAAAACAAAATTAAAACTATTACATCAGAGTTACATCTTGAATTACTAAATTTATATTTAAACAGCGGAAGTAATTTATAATAATTTACATGAATAAAATGTACAACACTTGAAACATTCTTTAAGCAGCATGCATACTTTAATCTTATCAATCTCTCTATCCTGCATAGAAACTGTGGGCTCGTCAGTTCATTCAACTGATGTAAGGATATAATACATCAATTTTCTCCTACTTAGAAAGCACAAACTTGTCACAAGCAAAACTACGGGGACTATCCTATAGATGTTGTGTTGTGCTGTGCGCTTAGTCCTTAATACAGGTGTTTATATTATATGACATTAATGCGCACTTGTTCGAATTCTATGCATCCCGTACTACATAGGTCCGAGGGCAAGCCCTTAATCGTACTTCTTCTTATAGGGTTCAGTCATTCACCATGACTTAAACTACTACGGTAACTACGGTAAGTATCCTAGATGTTCTGTGAATTACGAGCCCATGTCCAGACAACCTGGAGGGGAATACCATGCACTGACATGACGCATCACGTAGGCAATCTATAGACAATTCAGCCATCGTCATGGAACGATGACACCACCTGTAGTCACCAAACACCCCACAAGCGTCGCCACCGGGATGATAATTCCGGAGTATTGCTTACGCCGTGTCATGACGCATCAAGCAGGCAATCTGTGAATCACTCTCACACCGCCAATCCGATGGCCCTCATACTCGTGTTTTTCTCTTACTTCGTCACATCACCACTATGTATCTAGTCCTTAGTTCATTTGAATCATGAATAAAATCAACTCCTAGAGTTAGCTCTTCCTCTATACCGGTCTTAACCATTAATTCAACAATACGACCCAAACTTGGTTTTTTCTTTTCAATTTCTCATCTCAAAAATATCTTTCAATGCCGGTATAAGGCTTAGCTATCCTCTAGCTTTCAATTCCATTTCATGTTTATAGCATTTGTGTATTCATATTAATAAGACTTCTCATAATTCATCATGATATTTGATTTCACTTTCATGTACAATTTCATGCACAATTTCATGCATAAGACAAATTAATTCATTTTCTAACTTGTCACATTCATTCTTCATTCTTTCCACATAATTCTCTTATTCTCATTTTACTAATACTAAATTAAACATTCATACTTTCGATTTTCCTTTTATCAAAAATCTCTTTTCAAACTCTTTCAACCAATACATTTTTTTTTATCCAAAGACACTTTAAACTAACAATTTATAGTAAGTTTTTTCTAGCAAATTAGTCTCAAATTCTCATTTACATTAGGCCAAGGGTTATAGAAAATTATCTCGTGGAATCTGGATATCAATTAAATTGTCAGGACACTCAACTGTTAAAGCATAGTCGGTCGACTGCTCTCCGAGGATTAAAAACTCGAAAATTAAAATAGTCAGGACAGTCGACTGTTAAGGCATAGTCGGTCGACTGTTCTGCGATGATTTAAAATTCAGAAATAAACAGTCAGTACAGTCTACTGTTAAGGCATAGTTGGTCGACTGTTCTGTGAGGATTTAAACTCGAAAATAAACAGTCTGGACAGTCGACTGTTAAAGTGTAGTCGGTCGACTGTTCTGCGAGGATTTAAACTATTAAACAGTCAGGACATTCGACTGTTAAAGCATAGTCGGTTGACTGTTCTACGATTAAAATCCGAAATTTGGACTTTATACCATGACTCAAGATTTTCAAAAAACCATTTAACTATCATTTTTCATATAAAAGACTATTTCTTTTATTCGTATGAAAATGGAATCAATCTTACTAACAATAAGCATGTATGATTTGTCAATCAATATACTTTCATAACAAGGAGATTTTCTCACAGTTCACATCATATAACCACACATTTATTCACATTGCATTTTTCCACATTCATGAATAACTCAACATAAAGGTTCATAATTTCTTAATTAGAAAACGAGCATATTATCAAATCATGACCACAATATTTCTATTCATATCATTCAAACAATTTACTACTTATTTTATGCAATTTCACATGGGTTCATTTTTCTCCTTAAACATGGTACTAACATAAAGTAATCTTCCATTTTCTTGTTTATTTTAGCATGATCAAAACATAACCTAGCATGGTATCTATTTAGAAGTTGGAGAAAATTGCCCACCTTATTTGGAGAGAAAACAAAAGAAACTCCTAAGAACTCCTAGAATGATCAAAAGAGGCATTCTTCTTCCAGTTTGAGCCACCAATTGACGTCTCCTCCTACTATGGTAAGCAACCCGAGCCTCCCCATGCTTTCTTGAAGAAATGCCGGCCAATATAGAGGAAAGAACACACAATTTTGAAACCCTCAATCTTTTGAACTCACTATTCTTTCAATCTTTTACTCACTAGTTGTATTTCTTTCTCTTTTTGATATAGATTAGGTGCAAAGACAACTAATGTGGGG
This sequence comes from Hemerocallis citrina, assembly GCA_017893485.1. Lineage (NCBI taxonomy): Eukaryota > Viridiplantae > Streptophyta > Magnoliopsida > Asparagales > Asphodelaceae > Hemerocallis > Hemerocallis citrina. Next base: position 124,570,906 of record CM030363.1, on the reverse strand, counting down.
GGGGGGGGGATTATTTATAAATTTTTTTAGTGAGAATAGAAGGCTAGGATTAGATCAAGTGCTTAAGGATCAAGGGCCAAAATGAATTAGGGAGTTGCCATCACTTCCCATGATGGAGTAACCACCTCTCCACCTCATCCACACTCCCACTCCTCTTGAATCCCATCCGGTCAACCTCAAAGGGTGTGCAATGCATGTGCTAGTGCATTCACGTGCCACCCTAGTGTCCCCATTTATATGTTGTTCATGTTAGTTAAATTAATTGTCTATTGAATTAATTGTCTATTGATTGATTCTACACTACAAGTTAGGCTAAAATAAAAAGAAATTAAATTAAATGGGCTTACTAATAGGCCAAAATACCATGGGCTCTATTAATTTAAATAATTTATTAATTAATGTGGGCTATAAAGAGACAAATTGGCCTAGGATTAAATTAGGCTTTTAAAAAATAGTCTTTTTGGAAAGTAAAGTGAATAATTACTAGCTCAAACTATGAAGAAATATTTCTCTAGAAAAATGCATATGAAATTATACGTGCAAAACACGTCAAATCACAAACTCTAATAAATAAAAATTCAGGATGTTACAGATTCGATCGTCGATTTGTTGGGAAGAGCATAGACGTCGCCATGTTGCGACTTTACCTTCTCTGGTCCTATAAATAGGGGTTGATCCTATCTCCCTTCCTCATTTACCACATTCCATTTTCCTCTCCTAATTTTTTTTTTTGGAGAGCTTCTCTCTCTAGAAATTGCGGCGTTGCATTTTGTGGTGTTAACTCCAGTTGTTGGTTCGGAGTTTCTTCCGCTTGGACTAGGTAACTTTCTTGCGATTGTTGTTTGCCATATCTAGTGTTGCATCGGTCTGTGCCTCTACTAGATCAGCTAGTCTAGATGGAGAAGAGGGTGTTATGCTTTATCACCTTCCTGGAGTAGAAGGCGTTCGTGGTGAGGCTGATCGTTCCACCATGGTGGAAACTTGAAAGAGATAGGGGATGTAGGCTTCAGACCCCATTGTTCCTTGTTCCTGAGTTGATTAGGGAGTATTCGGTAGTAGATCAACCATTCCTGAGGAGTGGCATGGAATACGATGAGCCAAAACTTGTTTATACTATTGAGGCTAATCATATCGCCATCATTCTTACACGCGATGAATTGATCGTGATAAGAGAAGGTTTTGGCATTCCTAGTGAGTATAGCCTGCTCCTGTCAGGGCCTGGTGTCAGGGTGTGTTATGCCATGCTGGAGGAGTATTGTTTCTTTCCTTGCGATGCTTTCTTTGCGGGACTTCGTCTACCTCTCCATCCCTTTGTTAAGGAGGTGCTTAATTGGTATCGTCTATTTCCGGTGTAGCTGATGTCAAACACATGGAGGTACGTCATTGGCTTCATCTTGCAGTGCCGCCAGCTTGGAGCTGTGCTGAGTCTCGCGGTGTTTAGATGACATTTCAAGCTTATTCGACTTAGCCAACTGGAGGAACGTTTGGTATCTCAGCCCTTACAGGAATAGGGTGCTGGTTGATACTCCTCGATCGGTAAGATGCTGGAAGGAGAGTTCTTCGTTGTTCGCAGTGCCGAGCAATGGGGGATTCCCACTACTTGGACGGAAATGGTTCCTTCGGCAGTGAGAGCAGAGCCGATAATGAGCGTAGAGGAAAAGAGCCGTAGCGACGCGCTTCTGGGGCTGAAGGTGTTGTCGTGGCAAGATATTACCAACGAAGTGCTTTTTGAAGGCGGCCTTGGACCGGCCGTTCCTAGTATGATTTTGTTGTTACTGTTTTCATGCCTTGTTATCCATGCTTGTGCCGACTTGTAGCTTTTTGATTTATGCCTCTACTACTTTCCTTTGATTTTACGGTTTTTAACTATTCCATATTTCATCTTGCAGGTAAGATGGACATGGATTTTGAGGAGATTTTTGCAGAGCTGGATGCAGTACAGAACAAGAGGGTGGAGGAGCTGAAGAAGCGAAAGAAGAAGGTGCTGCGTCCTTCTTCTTCCCCGAGCTTATCGCCCACGGTTCCCGCTGCACAGATTGAGTCCCCTGTAGGGGCACCGCCTGTCGTTGGGGCAGGTTCTTCTTTAGCCACGGTCGTGGCTAGCGCCGCATCAGCTCTACTGACTGCTACAGCTGCTGCAGTGCTTGTTAGTCAGAGAGATGTGGTCTACACTCCTGACTAGAATGTGAAGGCCCAGGAGAACTTTTTAGGAAACTCCGCTGCTTGCCTTGAGGCCTGTCGCCACATCCCTACTCCTTCTGATAGGAAGAAGTTGAAGATGGAGCCCCCCAAGAGATCGGTCTTGGAAATTACGAGGGCGCATGTGATGGTATGACCTAGTTTCCTTAGTTATTTATGTTGCGTTCCCTTTTCTTGCATCGTTATGTTTTTAACTATTTTTTCCTTGTTCCAGGCGATGAGCCACTTCGGGCACTTAGTAGAATTCTACACAGCTGAAGAGAAGAACATGAGGGCTCGCATCACTCGTGCCAAAAAAGACAAGAAGAAGGCCGCCAAGGAGTCCAAGGCAGAGTTGGATGGGATGAAGAAAAGGGAGCAGGAGGCACTTCTTGAGTTAGAGGCATTAGCCGCGAAGGTGGAGGGGATGCACCTTGACCTAGAGGCATCCAAGGAGAGAGTTGGCATTAGAGAAGAAGAACGCCGATCTTCTGTTGGAGCTGGAGAAGGCCTGCGCTGACACGGCCTCGGATGTGAACGTAGAAGTGGCCAAGGTCCATGCCGAGTGTAAATCAAAGCTTCGGGGGGGTGATGTGGAGGTCCTATGCTTTGGCGATCTCACATGTGGTGGAGCACGTTTGCGGTTTTGACGGAAAGGGCTACCATGTGACTCTTCGATCTGGTGAGCCTCTAGATCCCAACAGGAAGGACGATGTTGAGGCTAATACTCCTACGGATGGCACGAGGAGCAGTTCTGGGAAGACAAACAGGCGCAAAGGCATGGCCAGAAGTTCCTTGTCTGAGATGACACCGAAGCAAGTGGATGCTTGATTCACCTTGATGTGCTTTTTGTCTTTCCAGACTATTGTTGGGTTGTTTCGTCTGAGACTTGTAGTTTGCTTTTGTGATGCCTAATTGCGGAATGGCCACTACACCCCTGTATCTTCCTTTTAGTGTTTAAAGAACTATCTTCTAGACTGGTTATTGCTTGTCATGTTGTGTTGATGTGCCTTGGCGTGGTGTTCGCTTGTGACACTTTGCACTTTGATCCTATGTCTGAGTATACTTTTGGGCTTGCTGATAGATGACCGTGGGATCTAATAAAGATCCTCGTAGTGATGAGGTGGAGCACCTCGTGAAGTGACTGTGTATAACGGAGATGGTGGTCGACCGTTTGCGTGTTCAGTCGGATGAATGGTTGGAGCCCGTTCGCCTTAAGATGGCACTAGTTGAGTGGGAATGTGAGTTAGCACTCCTGTATTACAGTCATCTGGTAAACTTGCCACTTCCTTCGAAAGTGACAAAAGACAACATTGGGGAATGTGCCTTGCTCAGGGAGATAATTGTTGAGAAGGACTTGGAACTATATCGCCTCCAGGCGAGGCTTGGTGGGTTGAGGACGGCAAGCACCCTGCATGTTGTTGGTCCTAGAGAGGATCAACTGGTTGGAGCAAAGAAAGGCACCACGACTATTGCAAAGGATAGTGTGACGGTAGGAGGAGCTAGGTCGAGTGTCGGCAGAGCTGTGCAAATAGCGTTGGTGCCCTTTCAACACCCCGGAGGTGCCCCGAGAGGAGCATCAGCTTTGTTGAGTTTGACTTTGGTTGATGGAGAGTCACGCGGCTCGTGTGCCTGTCAGCAGTCATAGTCGCTAGGATCGATGTTTGCTATGCAAGGTGCTGGCTGCCAAGGAGGTGGCTGTCAGGAATTCTACAAGGAGGCTCGTGTCTCTCAGGAACAATGTTCCTCACCCAGTAAGTCGCAGGGATGGCTTGTAAATCGAGTTGTATGGTTGATGACTCCTAACTTGTAAATATTTGTAGTACCATTGAATATGAAATTGTGGACTTGTGATAATTCTACAACTCTCTTTACGTGCTTAGTCCTTGTTGTCGTGGTTGAGGCGTTATCGACGGATTCTTTGTCGCTAAATAACAGGGCCTCAAGTCTGTTGCGTATAGCTTAAAGAGTATTCGATGGTGTATGATGGAGTTGAAAATTTTTTCGTCCTGTACCCAGCTAGTTGTAGGGACAATTCTGAAGAAGAATTGTTTTCCAAACTAGTTGTATGGGCCCTTTAACAAATTGTTAGAATCACATCGAATGGAGAGTTGAACTCCAAGCGTGGCTTTTTATAAGTGTTGCTAGAGTAACTTCGATCCATAATTTTGGACCTCTTAATCTGTTGTTGAGGGAATTTAACTAGTTGCAGGAATAGATCGAATGGTGAGTTGAACTCTGAACGTGTGTGATTACACATTGCGAGAGTAACTCTGAACCATGAACATAGATTCCGAACTAGTTAGTTTAAGTATTAACAGGTTGCAGGAGCAGCTCGAATAGCAAAGCATACTCTGAACTTGCTTCTTTGCAAATTGACAGAGTCTCTTTTGAACCATGAACATGGACTCCGAACCGATCGTCGAGGCGTTAACGGATTGCAGGAGCAGATCGAATAGCAAAGTGCACTGTGAATTTGCATTATTGCAAATTGTTATAGTCTTTGTCGAGCCATGGGTATGGACTCCGAATCCGTCTTACGGGGAGACTCGCAATGAGTGTTTGATGCTGCTTAAGTGTATAAGTGTGATACTCAACTCGTTGTTTCAGAGCCTCTAAGGAATTTCAACTAGTTGCAGGAACAGATCGATCGGTGAGTTGTGTTCTAAACGTGCATGTTTGCACGCTGCAACTCCTGAGTGTTGGATTCCGAACTTGCGTTGTAGAAAGCTTGTAACGAGTGTTTAGCACCACTCTTAAATATGAGTTGGGCATTTTTAGCTCAGTATTTGCTTTGCTCAATTGACCAAGATGTAAAGAAATAAAATGGCCAATCTAATTAAAGTATAAACTAAAGGGGCTGCTCTAATGGCTGGCCCTTATTACATGCTTGGCCGCTTTAGTAATGACGGTTCTTATTGAAAGAAAAACTAAATGGTTGCTCTAGTGGCTGACCTTTATTACAAAATCTTAAAAATCTGTAGAAATTAGGAGAGCGTGTTTCAAACACTCTCATTGTTTGGAGAACGCATTTCAGACGCTCTCGTTGTACTTCATTAGGTGCTCGGCATTCCAAGTTCTGGGTATCTTCTTCCCCCCAGGTCTTCAAGTCGATAAGACCCTGGGCGAATCACTTGAGAGACCTTGTACGGTCCCTCCCAGTTAGGGGAGATCTTTCCTTTTCTCCGCGGGTTCGAGATCTCGAGTTTACACAAGACAAGGTCCCTTTCTTTAAGATTTGCGGGGCGGACTTTCTTGTTATAAAATTTCTCGACCCTTTGATGATAAATGTTTCTCTGTATAGCTGACTTTTCCCGTATCTCTTTAACAATGTCTAGGTTTGCTCGAAGCTTATTCGAGTTTCGCTCTTCATTGACAGAGATAAGACGGGGGGATGGTAGTCCCACTTCTAGGGGAATGAGTGCTTCTGAGCCATAAGTGAGGTTGAAAGGTGACTCCCCAGTGGGTGCTCGCTTTGTGGTCCGATAGGCCCACAGAACACTTGGTAGTTCTTCAACCCACAATCCTCTCGTAGCTTCCCCCAGTCTCTTTTTAAGGCCGTCCAGGATTTGTCGATTTGCATTTTTCACTTGGCCATTAGTTTGGGGGTACGAGACTGAGGCGAAGCGCTGAGTGATTCTCAAATCTGTACAGAATTGGTGGAAATTCTTGCCTGTGAATTGTGTGCCATTATCTGAGACAAGCACACGGAGGATCCCAAATCTGCATATGATGTGCTTCCAGAAGAACTGTTGGATTTTCAGCTCAGTGATTGTGGCTAGCGGTTCTGCTTCGACCCACTTAATGAAGTAGTCGATGACAACTATTAGGAAAAATTTTTGCCCAGCTATCGGTGGGAATGGTCCAAGCAAGTCTATCCCCCACATGGAAAAGGGAATAGGGCTAGACATAGAGTTGAGAACTGCTTATGGCCCATGCCTGATTGCTGAATGCTTTTGACAGGGGTCGCATTGGCTGACATATTCCTGTGCATCATTGAGTAGCGTGGGCCAATAATACCCATGATTGAGTATCTTACATGCGAGAGACCTCGCCCCTTGATGGCAGCTCCCGATCCCCTCGTGTTGTTCTTCGAGGGCATATTGCTTCCTTCGGAGTGAGACATCTTAGATAGGGCCTGCCATCAACTATGGTGTACGAGCGTTTGTATAGGAGTCCTTCCACAAGAGTGTATCTTTCCGCTCCCGTTCAGATCTTCTTTGCTTCTTTGGGGTCCTCGGGGAGGATTCCTTTGTCGAGGAAGTCGACTAGGGGTATCATCCAACAATCTTTAGGTATTTGGGGCGCGATAGCCATGATCTCCAACTCTTCCTCCTCGATGCTTGGCTTGAGAAGGACCTCAATGAGGATTGTACGGTCCAGCCCATCGAAAGATGAGGAAGCCAACTTGGAGAGGGCATCTGCCTGCCCATTTTGCTAGTAGGGAATGCAAGTGACATTGGCCTCTTTGAATGCCATGAGGAGTTTTGTATCCGTGACAAATATTTGGCCAAGCGCTCATCCTTGGCTTTGTATAAGCCTTGGACCTGGTTAACAACTAGCTGAGAGTCGCTAAACACCTCAATTCTCTGCGTGCCAAGTTCTGTGCTAAACGGAGGCCAGCGATTAATGCCTCGTACTTCGCTTCATTGTTAGATGTGAAAAAGTTGAGTCGCAAAGAATATTGGAGAGTAAAATTATCGGGACCGAGCAAGATAATTCTGGCGCCGCTTCCTTCGAGGCAAGATGACCCGTCTACATACACTTTCCAAAGTGAGGGGGTTTCGTCTTCCTCGGGGAAGTCAGTGATGGTGGTCTCCACGATGAATTCGGCCAAGGCCTGAGCATTGATGGCTGTTCTGGGGTGGTAGCTGATGTCGTGCTGATTCAACTCAATGGACCATTTCATTAACCTTCCCGAGCTTTCGCATTTAAGGAGCACCTGCTTGAGCGGCTGATCAGTTAGGACACATATGGAGTGTGCCTAGAAAGAGGGGCGGAGTTTTCGCACTGCTATAACCAGTGCATAGGCTACCTTCTCCATTTTTGAGTAACGGATTTCTGCATTATGGAGCACCTTGTAACACCCTAGATTTGATTTATGAGATTTTGTGATTGTACATGTTTTGCACGTATAATTGCATTTGTATAATTTCTTTTATAAAAATATTTTTTATATAGTATTTGTTCACTTTATTTTCCAAAAGTTATTTTCTTTGAAAGCCTAATTAAAATATAAGCCTAATTGTCTCTTTTAAGCCCACCTTATTAATTAATTAATTTAATTATTGAAGCCCATGGTTAAATTGGCCCATTGGTGAGCCCATTTAACTTAATTCTCCTTTAAAATGGTCGAACTTGTAGTGTAGACTCTTTTCATGGACAATTAATTTTTGTCACATGAACAAATTTGTAAATGAGGGACACTAGAGTGGCACGTGCATGCATTAGCATGTGCAATGTGCACACTTTTGGGGTAAGCCGGATAGGATAGGAGAGTGGGAGAGATGGGAGTGATGGAGAGTTGGTTACTTTCATAATGGGTAGTTTCTACAACTCCCTAGTGCATCTACACCCTTAATCTCTAACCATATGATCTAATCCTAGCCTTCAATTCATCCTAACAAATTGTATAAATAACCCCCCCCCCCCCTCCACACACACACACACACACACTAGTTCTCCTTACACCTAAAGTTGAAAAAGAAAGATCGAAAAAAAATACAAGTTAGTGTGACAAAATATTGAGGAGTTTTGTGAGTTGTAAAGATTGAGTGCTAGTGTGTTCTTCATCCAAGGAGAGGTGGCCGGATTTTCCAAGGAGGGAGGCTCGGTATCTAGCTTGCAACAAGGAGGAGGTGGCTTTGTGGCTTGATCTAGGAGGAGAAGGCTTCACTTGTTCGTTGTAGGAGATCTGTAGGAGTTTATTTGATTTTTCCTCTCCATTTAAGGTGGGTGGTTCTCATAAACTTCTAATTAGACATCATGCTAGGATGTGGTTGATAAATTAAGAAGAAACTTTAAATAATTTAGCCATGTGTTATGAAAATGAGACAAACTGCTATTGGTTTGAATGTATGTTAAAAGAGTGTTAAATTGATTGCAAAAATTATGACTGTTAATACAGAGTTTACCATGCTACCATGCTCTATTTGATTGTTATGTGCTAAATTAAGAATACATGCTTGTATGTTGAATAATTGACGAAAGAACTATGGAAATATGTGATTTGGATTACTGAGTTGTTAAATGGCATGAAAAAGAAAATTTATTACTGAGTTAATTGTACAATGTTAACAAAATATTATACGTGACCTAGGAAAATTTTAAGTGTAATTTATAAGGAGAATATGCTTATTTCCCCTAAATTCGAAAATTGAAGAACAAAATGAAGTAGAGAGCAAATTATGTTTTTTGTATCAAAAATCGAATTTTAATTTACTGAAATGCTGTACTGAGATGAAAAAAAAAATCTGGAGCTTTTGAATAAGTTTGGAGAAGAAGAGAACTCAAAAATATTCATTTTTGTAAAAATTCGAAAAGAACAGAGACCTAGATTATAAGCCTCGTAATCTAAAAACATACCAGGTTAGTCACTTGGCCATATTGGTTAGCCAGTGCATTTCGTTTCGGTTACTGTAGCGTGGGTGGCCATGGGTCTTGGGTTCGAAACTTGGTATGAGCCTTTTGTTTTTCCCTTTTCAAAAAAAAAATCCGAAACGCGAGACATACTTTATCTTAAATTTGTTGATTCTTTATTTTGATGATTACAACACAATGCAAAGTTGTTGTTCTACTTCTTACATATTACAGGATATACAAGGGTAAAATGTTCTAACAACCTTCTTAAAGCAAGTTGATCAAGCACAACTACAAACAAAGCTCTTATAGCTAATTGACCAAGAAAGCTACAAGGTTTCCAGCTAACAAGAAAAAGACGAAGGCTAAAAGCTCCATCTCAAGACTCAAGAATGAAGACAAGACATATGCTTCAATTTATTGTATTAAGTGTCTTGTAACAATTGTAACTTTTTTATTTTTCTTGAGTCTTAGAAATTCTGTAATAGCCTTGTCACACACACTCACACATTATCTTTAAAATAATTTGAGTGTTTTTCAAACTTAAAAAGATCGAAACAAGATTAAAAAAGCTCAGCAATTAAGTACCAGTCGACCGCCATAAGGCACTAGTCGATTGTCTTAGTACGAAACTGACTGAACTTATTCAAACTCTGACCAGTCGACCCATAACGGCAACCCAGTCGACTGTTCAAGTCATTTCGACAGTTTGCTGATTTCAAAATTTGATTTTTCGAATTCAAAAGTTTATTTCCGTTGGTTGACAGTTGGTACAACTGCCTCTCAACGTCCAGTGATTCTAACTCTATAAATAGAGAATAGAAATCACTTGCAAAAGGTGAACAACTTATTTTCCAAGCTTTTAGTTTTAAACAAGAAAAAAGCATTCAAAAGCATTCTCTTTCTAAGTCTTGGTTCTCTAAAATCAGTCTAGCATAACAGTGATTTCGTTTTAGACTGATTTCGGAAGTTGACCTAATAGCCACGCATAAAATCACATCCACAACAAGACTATAGGTTGATTGTAAACTTTTTGTTGTTGTTCTTCACTCTCGTGTTGTGAGAGTAGTTTCCTCTCGGTTGGAGAGTAGGGCTCTAGGGTGTAGAGTCAGGTTTTCACTCTTGGTGGAAGAGTGGGTTGCTTTATCTAGTTGTGAGAAAGGACTACGGGTTGGATAAGGTTGTTGTCTAACGTCGTAGGGTGTTCTTGTAATTATTTCAAGAATAGTGGAAAATCTCAAGTGGGTTGCTTGGGAACTGGATGTAGGTCGGGAGGACCGAACCAGGATATATCATGTGTACTCTGTGGTTGTATCTCTTTGAACTTGCATATCATTTTCTTGATTTTTATAGTTCTCTGTGAAACTTGTCTGGACAGTTGACTGTATCTATTTGTGAGTCGACTGGTCAGACTTGTACTACTTTCTCTCTTAAAACTTGTGTGATATGACTAGCTCTTCTATAAGTTGGCTGATCAGACTCGCTTTAAAATACTCTTCTTAACTGTCGCCCCAGTCGACTGTTTTATCTTTTCAAGTCGTCTGGACAGAAGAAAAGTTTAATTCCGCAATTAATTTTTATAAAACACTGTTCACCCCTCTCTAATGTTTCTTGCCTTGCCTACAGGATTCAATACTTGGTATCAGAGCCTGGTTGAGTGCAATGGCAACTACTTTGAATGCAAATCAGTACCATGAAGGCCAATCTACACAAAGGCCACCCCTCTTCGATGGAACCAATTATAACTATTGCAAGTGTAGAATGAAGATCTACCTTCCGTCCATCAACTATGAAATATGGAACATGACGGAGACCGAGTACACCGCTCCTACCATTCCATATGCACAATGGAACGACAACATGAAGAACCAAACTATGAACAATGCAAAGGTGATGAATGCACTATTTTGTGCCCTTACAAAGGAGGAGTTCAACCGTGTATCAAATGCAACAACCGCACATCAAATTTGGCACACACTCAAGGTAACTCATGAAGGAACAAACAAAGTAAAAGAATCTAAAATATCTGTTCTTGTTCACAGGTTTGAAATGTTCCGCATGAAGGAGAATGAGAATATGTCCGAGATGATTACAAGGTTCACAGACTTTACAAATTCACTTGTGGCACTTGGAAAGACATACACTCAAGCCGAGATGGTAAGAAAGGTACTTCGTGCACTAATCCCCGAATGGGAGAAGAAGACCACCGCCATAGAAGAGGCCAATCATTTAACACAACTTTCTCTTGAGAATCTTATGGAAAATCTTATGGCCTATGAGGTACAACTTGAAGAGCACAAGAAGGATGCCGAACCACAACAATCAAAGAAAAAGACATTAGCATTCAAAGCCATGTCAGACTCCGAGGATGAAAAAGAAGATGAGGAAGAGATTGCCATGTTCACGAGAAAATTCAAAAAGTTCCTAAGAAAAGGTAAGTTTAATTCAAAAACTAAGAAATCTAATGAACCTCCAACTTGTTTCAGGTGTAACAAGATAGGCCATATGAAGAAAAATTGTCCACTAGAGAACGTAAAATCTAAGGGAAAGTCATCCAACTTCAAGAAGGATAAGTACACAAAAGAAAGTTCGTGAAGAACAAAAAGGCATACCAAGCAACTTGGGATGACAGCGATTCTTCGTCAGAAGAAGAAATTGATGAGACAAACGAGGTTGCAAACGTGTGTTTTATGGCGTCTCAAAATCAAGTAAGTAGTGAGTATGATTCTAATGATTTACTTGATACTTTCAATGAAAATTTTCAAGCACTTAAAAAGAAAAAGATTAGAGTTAAGAACTTAGAGAAAGTTAATCAAACACTTTCTCAAGAGAATCTTAACCTTGATAAAGAAGTAAAATCCTTAAATTCTCGTATTTCTAGTTTAGATATGGATCTTGAATCTCTAAAGAAAAATTATGAAGAGATATCCAAGAATGTATCTAAATTTAATAAAGGAAAAGATAATTTAAATGATGTTATTTAAAATCAAGTAAAATCTAGTCAAAAGTTTGGACTTGGTTTTAAAAAGTCACTTGAAAAATCTCATTCTTCTAAGATACTAGTGTAAATAAACCTATATCTATTTCTAGTGTTAAGCATAAACTTTATGAGTTCTTTGAAAAGCCTAAAATTGTAAGTTTTCATGATAAAGGCAAATCTAAAATTCAGCCAAGTCGACTGCACCCATCCACCAGTCGCCTGTCCAGAGATACTGAGTCTTATTCAACAAGAAAAATACCTCAGATAAGTCAACCTATACTACCTCCCAATCGACTGACTAATAGTAAAGGTCGACTGAAAGGTGTTATAAAGTCGACTGGACAGAGCAAATATGTATGAGTTTCCATCAACCTGAGTTCGAAAGATAGAATTGCTTATATTGATTCATATATGCTTAATGTATGTAATTCTACTAATTTCATTTCTGCTTATGGTGGAAAATCAAACTCTTCATGGGTTTGGTTTCCCACAAACTAATCTATTTTGGATCCAATGAAAAGGGTACCATATTCACATTGAATATTTTATAGGTACCTAAGAGAGATCGTTGGATACTTGACAGCGGATGCTCGAAGCACATGACTGGTCATGCCAATCTCCTATCTTCCATACAAAACATTGATGGAGGAACAGTTACATTTGGTGACAATAATAAAGGAAAGGTCATAGGAATTGGTATGGTCGGTAAGCACACTAACCCCTCTATAAAAGATGTCTTATTAGTTAGTGGACTTAAGCATAATCTGTTAAGTATTAGTTAACTTTGTGATAAGGGTTATAAAATCATGTTTGAAAAACATGTTTAATTTATGATTCTACTATGCAAAATATAATTTTCCAGGGGTTTTGGAAAAATAACATTTATGAATTGTGTTTGAAAGCATATGAGTTTTCGAATGGTTTTTGCTTAGTAGCTTCTAATAATGATTCTTGGCTTTGGCATAGACGTTTTGGCCATGTGAATATGAAAAATCTCTCTAAATTGTCTAAGCACAACATAGTTAAAGGGCTGCCAAGACTATCCTTTAAAAATGATAAGTTATGTGATGCATGTTAACTAGATAAACAAATTAAATCTACTTTTAAAACAAAATAAGTTATTTCTACTAGTAGGCCGCTCGAATTAATTCACATGGATTTATTTGGCCCTACTAGAATTGCTTCTTTAAATAAAAGTAGGTATGTTTTTATTTTAGTAGACAATTTTTCACGATTCACTTGGAATTTCTTTTTAAAACATAAGAATGATGCCTTTGAAGAATTTGCTAATTTTTGTAAACGAATTCAAAATCAAAAGTCTCTAACCATAGTCACTATTAGAAGTGATCATGGTGGAGAATTTGAAAATGAAACGTTTGCAGAATATTGCAACAAGAATGGTATAACTCATTTATTTGCATTTCCTAGAGCTTCACCACAAAATGGAGTGGTTGAAAGGAAAAATCGGACTTTGCAAGAATGTGCACGTACCATGCTTGTTGAAAGCAATATACCTAAGTATTTTTGGGCTGAAGTTGTTGCTACAGCTTGTTATGTTTTAAATAAAATTTTGATTAGGCCTAAGCTAAAGAAAACATGTTATGAGCTATTCTTTGATAGAATTCCTAAGGTTTCTTACTTTAAAATATTTGGATGTAAGTGTTTCATTCTGAACACTAAGGATAATTTAGATAAATTTGATCCTAGATCTAATGAGGGTATCTTTGTAGGATACTCAAATAGGAGTAAAGCATATAGAATCTTCAACAAGTCAACAATGACTATTGAAGAATCCATGCATGTTGCATTTGATGAATCTTTGTCTTCATCGACTTTAATTGAAGATGATGAAACTAATTCATCACCCTTAAATAAAGTAATTACATCTTTTGAACAAACTAGTCTTGCAGATAAGTCGACCGATAAGGAAGTCAAGTCGACTGATGTGAATCAGTCGACTGAGGCACTTGTCAAGTCGACTGATCCTATTGTGATGTCTCCAACTTTACCAAAGTCTTTTGTTGAAGTTAGAGATCATCCTCATGACTTAATAATTGGTGACATCTCACATGGTATTCCGACGAGATCACATGTTAATATGATATCTCATACAACTTTCTTGTCGGATTTTGAACCAAAGAATATACAAGAAGCATGTGAGAATGAATTTTGGATGAATGCCATACAAGATAACTTAAACCAATTCATAAGGAATGATGTATGGGATTTAGTTCCACGACCTCCTGATCATACTATAATTGGTACTAAATGGGTATTCAAGAATAAGTTAGATGAATCAGGACAAGTTGTTAGGAACAAAGCTAGACTAGTTGCTCAAGGGTATAATCAAGAAGAAGGCATAGATTTTGATGAAACATATGCTCCTGTTGCTAGATTAGAATCAATTTGTATCTTATTATCTTTTGCTTATTTTATGAATTTTACACTTTTTCAAATGGATGTCAAAAGTGCATTCCTTAATGGGTTTATAAAGGAAGATGTTTATGTTAAACAACCACCAGGTTTTGAACATGAATAATTTCCAAACCACGTTTTTAAATTGAAAAAGGCTTTATACGGTCTTAAACAAGCACCTCATGCGTGGTATGATCGATTGAAGACTTTTCTTTTAGAAACAGGTTTTGAAATAGGTAAAGTAGATACTACATTGTTTATTAGAAGAATTAAGAATGATATTTTAATCATACAAATATATGTTGATGACATAATTGGTTCCACTGATAGTAATCTATGTCAAGAGTTTGCTAACACCATGAAAAACGAGTTTGAGATGAGTCACATGGGTGAACTCAATTATTTTCTTGGACTATAAATTTAGCAGTCACAAAATGGCATATTCATTAATCAAGGAAAATATGCCAAGGAATTACTCAAACGGTTTAACATGGATAGCACAAGTAGTAAGACCACACCTATGGCTACTACCACTATCCTTGACAAAGATGAATTTGGTAAAAGTGTCAATTAGAAACTCTATCGAGGTATGATTGGCTCACTCTTATATATAACTGCTAGTAGACCGGACATTATGTTTAGTGTATGTTTGTGTGCTAGATATCAGTCAAGTCCTAAAGAATCTCACTTAAAAGTTGTGAAACGCATTTTGAGATATATTAAAGGCACGTATGATTATGGTCTATTTTATCCACGTACCGATAATTTTCAACTTTTGTCATATATTGATGCAGATTTTGCTGGTAGTAAAACTGACCGCAAGAGCACAAGTGGGACATGTCACTATTTGGGACATTCACTAGTCTCTTGGTGCAGTAAGAAGCAAAATTCGGTATTCCTATCTACTACAGAAGCTGAATATATCGCTACAAGTTTGGCTTGTGCCCAAATTTTGTGGATGAAACAAACCCTATTAGACTATGGTATTTCATTTGAAAAACCTTCAATAATGTGTGATAATACCAGTGCCATTAACTTATCTAAGAATCCAGTTCAACACTCACGTACGAAACATATTGATATTCGACATCATTTTCTACGTGATCATGTTTTAAAGGGAGACATTTCTTTAAACTTTATTTCTACTGATAAACAAGTAGCTGACATTTTTACCAAACCCCTTAAAGAAGACACCTTTATAACCTTAAGAAGAGAACTAGGGATTTGTAATTTTCATGATGTTTCTTGAATTTTTTTCTGGTAAGGCGACTTACACGTATTGTTCGGTCGATTGCCAAGTATCCTTTTCTAATTTTTGTCTGCATTTTATGGTCTGGGCAGTCGACTGTGCTTAGTACCCAGTCGAATGACCAGTTGTATTAATATTACGTTCAATTTTCTATTTTGACTCTCGACTAAGTCGACTGCCTCCTAATACCAGTCGACTATCACGACTCAGATCTTCATCAAAATTAATTTTTGGCACATCGTTTGAGACGATCTTTATTACCCTTTGACCGATCTGAGCCTTTGAAACTCTCTACCTACATCTCAGTCATCCATTCAAAGTAAAAACCCTAACTCTTCCCCCTCATTCTTTCACTTTTACCTTAACTCTCTCTCTCTACAAAAGTTCAAGTCGGAAGTTCAAGTCGGCTGCTGCTACTGCTTGGGGATTTCAAGGATTTTGAAACTCAGATTGAAGATCGCTTGATGTTCTTTACTTCTCCTTGCTACTTCATTGTCGGTATATCCTCTTAGATTTTTATTCCATCTCTTAATTTTTAGGATTTCTATTTATGGCACCTAAAAGATCAAAAACATCTCATGTAGAGGAGGGCTCCTCTTCTAGGGACTACATTCAATATCATAGAAGTCCCAACCTTGTTGAAAAATGGTACATCATATGTTCCATTATGATTTTTCCAGGTCGGTTTGTAAATTTTTCTGATCTTGATAGGTTTAATCTCATATCTTTGTTTCAACATTGTGGTCTATATGAGTTTTTATCTTTAGAAAATCAACCCTACTACTACCCTCAACTCATCTATTTGTTTTATACAAATCTGAAGGTTGTCCAATCGGATGATGGTAGTGAGATTTTTATCTATACCTCTGTCAAAAATAAGAAGATGAAACTCACCTCCAAAAGAATCAACCTTATTTTGGGTTTAGATGATGAAGGGCTTGACTTAGGAGAAATTGAGATGGATGATGCCACCACTTTATCTAGAATTTATTTGCCAAATCATGGATCTCCTATGTCAAATAGGTCCATTACCCCTGTTGCAAAACTTGTTGCACGGATACTATCATGCAATATCATTCCCAAAATAGGGAGTTATGATCAGTATTCCATGGAATTACAACAAGCCGTTTATGCAATATTCGGCAAAATTAATCTAAATTGGGGTCGTATCATATTTTCTAGGCTTCATAAGGCTCATACTTCATTTCTTCCTTTTGGTGCTTTTCTTACTCGAGTCTTTTGTGCTTATGATGTCGATCTCGATGCAGAGACCAATGTAGTAAAGCAATATGAGTCTTTTGATCGTTCAAGTTTAGCACGCATGAAGTTTCTTACTTCTCCACCTAGGTCTAATTCTAGGACTTCCCCTCCTGTTCCTTTAGCTACTTCAGCTCGTCCGTCTTCCGCGTCTAGTTCCTTTCGTCCTCGAGCAGATTTTGATGATCCGTGCAGTATTTATAATGCCATCAATTATATCATGGATCGTCAAGATGTTCTTGAGTCACACATTTCTCATCTTACTCACCTATTCACAACTCAATTTTCTCCTCCCTCTCATGATGACCAAGATGAAGATGATGAAGATTAATGAGTTACTACTTTTATATTTTCTTTCTATGTATTTTCCTACTTATTGTTGCATTTTCTATCTATTATGTAATCGTTTGAACTGATTAATTTTTTTTTATGAATGACATTTTGTCTGGATTATTTTTGTGCGGATTATTTTTTCCCATTTTTGTTGATGCCAAAGGGGGAGAAATTATAAGCTATTTTTTTACTTTGTGTGTTATGTTGAGGTGATACATATCTTTGTACACTCTTTCACACCTATGCATGTTATACATTTGATAGGGGGAGCATGTGAACACTTGTAATATTTATTACCATTATTTTTAAGCTATTGTATTGTCATTATCAAAAAGGGGGAGAATGTTGATTCTTGATTTTGATGATTACAACACAATGCAAAGTTGTTGTTCTACTTCTTACATATTACATGATATACAAAGGCAAAATTTTCTAACAAGCTTCTTGAAGCAAGTTGATCAAGCACAACTACAAACAAAGCTCTTATAGCTAATTGATTAAGAAAGCTACAAGGTTGCCAGCTTACAAGAAAAAGACAAAGGCTAAAAGCTCCATCTCAAGACTCAAGACTCAAGACAAGACATATACTTCAATTTATTGTATTAAGTGTCTTATAACAATTGTAACTTTTTTATTTTTCTTGAGTCTTAGAAATTCTGTAATAGCCTTGTCACACACACTCACACATTACCTTTAAAATAATTTGAGTGTTTTTCAAACTTAAAAAGATCGAAACAAGATTGAAAAAGCTTAGCTATTAAGTACCAGTCGACCGCCATAAGGCACCAGTCGACTGTCTTAGTACGAAACTGACTGAACTTATTCAAACTCGGACCAGTCGACTCATAACGGCAACCTAGTCGACTGTTCAAGTCGTTTCGACAGTTTGCTGATTTCAAATTTTGATTTTTCGAATTCAAAAGTTTATTTCCATTGGTTGACAGTTGGTACAACTGGCTCTCAATGTCCAGTGATTCTAACTCTATGTATAGAGAATAGAAATCACTTGGAAAAGGTGAACAACTTATTTTCCAAGCTTTTAGTTTTAAACAAGAAAAAGCATTCAAAACCATTCTCTTTCTAAGTCTTGGTTCTCTGAAATCAGTTTAGCATAATAGTGATTTTGTTTTAGACTGATTTCGGAAGTTGACCTAATAGCCACGCATAAAATCACATCCACAATAAGGCTATAGGTTGATTATAATTTTTTTTTTGTTGTTCTTCACTCTCGTGTTGTGAGAGTGGTTTCCTCTCGGTTGGAGAGTAGGGCTCTAGGGTGTAGAGTCAGGTTTTCACTCTTGGTAGAAGAGTGGGTTGCTTTCTCTAGTTGTGAGAAAGGACTACGGGTTGGATAAGGTTATTGTCTAATGTCGTAGGGTGTTCTTGTAATTATTTCAAGAATAGTGGAAAATCTCAAGTGGGTTGCTTGGGAACTGGATGTAGGTCGGGAGGACCGAACTAGGATACATCGTGTGTAATCTGTGGTTGTATCTCTTTGAACTTGCATATCTTTTTTTTGATTTTTATTGTTCTTTGTGAAACTTGTCTGGACAGTTGACTGTATCTATTTGTGAGTCGACTGGTCAGACTTGTACTACTTTCTCTCTGAAAACTTGTGTGATAAGTCGACTGGCTCTTCTATAAGTCGGCTGATCAGACTCACTTTAAAATACTCTTCTTAACTGTCGCCCCAGTCGACTGGTTTATCTCTTCAAGTCGACTGGACAGAAGAAAAGTTTAATTCCGCAATTAATTTTTACAAAACACTATTCACCCCCCCTCTAATGTTTCTTGTCTTACCTACAGGATTCAACAAAATTAACCCCTAGTCTCTATCTCATTGGCGCCTAGACTTTTCTGGCCCTCGGTGGCGATTGGTTTCTCTGTGGTCGTGGGTTCGATTCTTGGCTTCGGCAGGAATTAAAACTTTTGATATTTTTGGGTTTTTAAAATTGATTTTTGGCTTTTAAAAATTTGAAAAAATACTATAATTATTCTAAAATTATGTGGACTTAATGAAAAATATTTGGGCATGATTTCACTAAAATAAAGGTGGTTTAGAAGTAAAGATCAAGTAGAATTGCATGAAGTTGACATTTGTATAAATATGAAAAATGTTTATTTTCATGAGGGGATCCTGCTAAGTTATAAAAGATAATTTTGAATGAAAGAAATTTAAGTGTGTTATTCACGGGCTATTACTTACTAAGTTGAATATTGTATATGAGTGAAAAATACGACTTTATGACTATTGAATTAAGTAAAGAAAAGAAACTATAGTATGAGAATCTAATGTGTTTATTGAAAAGAAATTTTGAGCATGAAATACAAGAATTGAAATTGAACTCGATATATGAGATTTGTTAATAGAAAGGAATGGAAATCATGTTAATTGTGAAAAAGAACTTATGAGTATAAAGACTTAATTTTGTTATTATGAATTGAAATTGAGAACTAGAGTGTAGTTAAGCCTCATATGCATTGAAAAAGAAATATGTTGAAATGAAATTTGAAATAAAAAACCAAGATTTGGGTCATGTAATATAAATGGTTAAGACCGGTGTAGTGGAAGGGCTAACTCTAGAGAATTGATTTTGTTCATGATTCAAATAACTAAGGACTAGATACATAGTGAAGATGTGATGAAAATAAGCGAAAAATACGAGTATGAGGCCCTGGGAGCTACGGTGTGCGAATATTCACAGGTTGTCTTCACGATGCGTCGTGACATGACGTTGATATGTCTCCAGGAGTCCGTATCGCAGGCGACACTCGTGGGGTGTTTGGTGACTGCGGGTGGTGTCATGTCCCATGACGGAGGCTGAATTGTCCATAGGTTCTTCACGATACGTCGTGACATGACGTGGGATTCCCCTCCAGGCCGTCTGGACTTGAGCTCGTAATTCATAGAACATCTAGGATACTTATCATAGTTACAGTAGTAGTTTAAGTCATGATGAGGGATTGAACCCTACAAGATGAAGAACGGTTAAGGGCTTTCCCTCAGACCTATGTAGTATGGGATGCATAGAATCTGAACAAGTGCACATTAGTATCATGTAATATATATAACTGCATTAAGGACTAAGTGCACCACACAATACGACATATATAGGATAGTCCCTTGTAGTTCTGTTTGTGATCAAGTTTGTGGTTTGTTTAAGTATTTGAGAATCGTTATACTATTTCGGCATAGAGAGGATAGCTGTGTATAATATTTCGTCGATTGTAAGCAACTGACGTGCCCACAATTTTTATGCACGGTAAAGTGATTAACAAGACTAAAGAATGCATGCTGATTAAAGAATGATCCAAGTGTTGTACATTTCACTTCATGTAAATTGTTGTAAATAGCTTCTGCTGTAAATTAGTAATGTAAATGTAAACTCTGATGTAACAAAAAAAATTTATTTCCTTGTAAAATTGTACGAAGAGAAGTGTAAAGATCCTGTGGAACTTCGAATTTGGCCTGTTTTGGAATTCGGGGTGTTACAGAGTGATATCAGAGCCACGCTTCCAAGAAGTACAAATTTATAAGGAACGACACTCTAGAAGTAGACATTAGGGTGTGTGTTGAGTCTAGAGATTTAATTGTAAGTCACTTACATTTGTGTTGCTCTATGATTTATGCTTCTTCTTCTCTTTTCTCTAAGATGGCAGACCACTTCGACCCAGCGGGAGGTGATGACTGGCACATAGTTGAGGAGGATTACTACCCCGGGCAAGCTGATTTAGATGAAGAGGATCCTGAAGAATTTGAAGAGGAATGGCCTGAGTCCCAAGAGATCACTCCACCTTCGGATTCATCTAATGATTCCTCTGACAAGGAAGAACCAGTACCGAGTAGTCTCATTGTCTCTTCAGAGACAGGTAGAGACTCAGAGGGAGAGAGCGGAGCTGCTACAGGCACAGTGTGCGAAGTGCAAGGAGAGCATTGCAACTCATAATCATCGTGTTTAGGAACTCGTGAAGAGGAAACACATGTACGATGTACTGAAGGAAGGGGTGGCGGAACTACGGGAAGAACTTCGAGAAGCCAAGAGGAACCGTAGGAACTAGACTGATGTATCTTCTTACTACTTTCATTTGATGTCAGAAATGTTTTAAATTTGAATGTATAAAGTTTGGAATTCAATGAAATGAAAAGTTGACTTAAAATTCATATTTATACTTAAAATTTAATGGATCTTTTGCATCAGAATATGGCTAGAAGAGGAGCTTGAAATGGAGAAGGTCTAGACATGGAAACGAAACTAGAGAGAGTCTATCAGACACTCAATGTCGTTGCCATGAGTCAGAATCAGGGAAGGGTACCTGCGAATCCAGTACCCGAAGCAATCAAACTTGTGGAATCATTCAAGCGGATGAAACCACTCGTATTTGAGGGTAAGTCAGACCCCGATGCGGCTGACAACTAGGTCCGACATGTAGAGACAATCTTCGAAGTCTTGGAGACTCCGGAGGGCAACACGGTGAAGCTGGCTGCGCTGTAGTTCGAGAAGGATGCGGCTGTTTGGTGGCAGTCGATGAAGCGGAAGATGGGAGGTATTGTTCTTGGCTGGGATGAATTCTTGGAGGAATTCTGCAATCATTACTTTTCATCAGACGTCCAGGAGAAGAAGGCCATGGAATTTTTGGCGCTACAGCAGGGCGGCATGTCGGTTAGGAAGTATGAGACAAGGTTCACTCAGCTCTCTAGGTATGCGCCCAAACTGGTAATGGCCGAGGCGAAGAAGGCTCGAAAGTTCGAGCATGGTTTGAGGCCAAGTCTGAGATCTAGGATGATACCCATCGGTATCAGGAGGTTTGACAAGCCGGTCAAACGAGCTGCAGCCACTGAGGCAGATATGGAACAATTCCATGTTGTTCCAAATCGAAGGACCAACTGGAATGTTGGGAAGAGGCCCACAGTTTCTGGCAACTTCAGGGGACAGCCACTGGCCCAGAGGTTCAAACCAACGGGAGCGAATGTTGTCAACATAGCTGGGAGACCCGGAAATAATTGGGTGAGACCTCCTGTGGTGATACGGGACATTACAAGTCTCAATGCCCCAAGCCGCAGAATGTCACTCGTAGTGGACCAACGCAGCAAGTTGGGAAAAAACCGTACCAACAGGGGTGAGTATTTGCCTTGACTGAAGCTGACGCTAATGAGGTGGATCACGTCATCACTGGTACAAGGGAGGATGTTTAGGAGTGTTTTTCTGTTGTTTCTCTTTTTTCCGCTTTATATGGTGAACTGTTATGTAACGAGTGTGTGTTATGTAATAGGAGAACTTAATTTGAATGGAAAGAAAGCTGTTGTTTTGTTCGGCACTGGGTCCTCACACACTTTTGTATCACCAAAGTTTGCTAAAGTTTTAGGAGTCGAACCGAAAGTCTTTCCAGGCAAGGTCTTGGCAGTGGCTACTCCATCAGGGGAGACTTTAACCACTGATCGGTACTACGCGGACTGCGAGATCGAGATTAGGGACATAATTTTCGGGATTGATCTGATCGAGCTAAATATCTTGGGAGTCGATGTGATCATTGGCATTGATTGGATGTCAGTGTACAGTGCAAGCATCGAGTGTAAGACCAAGGAAGTAACAGTGAAGGCTCCTGGTGGTTCTGAAGTCACTTTCCAAGGGAAGAGGAGATGTTCTGGTCTGGTGGCAGCTATCAGCACGAGGGATGTTCCTGTAGAGGTGCAGCAAATTCCGGTGGTTCGGGATTACTCGATTGTGTTTTTGGAAGATTTGTCTGGGTTACCCCCGCATCGTGATGTTGAGTTAAGCATCACTATTCAGCCAGGGAGTGCACCATTTTCCAAGGCACCGTATAGGATGGAGCCTGTGGAGCAAGACTAGATCAAACGACAGATTGAGGAATTGTTGGAGAAAGGCTTTATTCAACCGAGTGCGTCGCCCTGGGAGTACCGGTGCTGTTGGTAAAGAAAAAGGATGGTTCGATGAGGATGTGCATCGATTACTGAGAGCTGAATAAGGTTAATGTTCAGAATAAGTATCATATTCCCCGAATTGACGACTTGTTTGATCGTCTGCATGGAGCAGTTATTTTCTCCAAAATAGATCCTCGATCAGGATATCATCAAGTTCGAGTGAAGATTGAAGATGTGCATAAGACTGCGTTCAGAACTCGACACGGGCATTATGAATTCTTAGTTATGCCGTTTGGAGTGACGAATGCACCTGCAATTTTTATGGATATGATGAACAGAGTTCTGAGGCCGTTCATTGATTCTTTCGTCGTGGTGTTTATCGACGATATCCTTGTGTACTCCAAGTCGGAGAGGAGCACACAGAGCATCTGGCAGCAGTGTTGAAGAAGCTTCAGGAGCATGAGTTGTATGCCAAGTTGTCTAAGTGCGATTTCTGGAAATCTAAAGTGGCATTCTTGGGTCACATCGTTTCTAAGGAGGGAGTGGCAACTGATCTGCAGAAAATAGAGGTAGTGAAGGATTGGGCAAGGCCTACTACAGTGAAGAAAATCAGGAGTTTTCTTGGGCTAACTGAATACTACAAGAGGTTTATTCAGGGCTATGCTCATATAGCCGTGTCGCTCACTGGTCTGACCAAGAAGAATGTGAACTTCAAGTGGACTGAGCAGTGCGAGGTAAGCTTTCAGGAGTTGAAGGAGAGACTGACTACTGCTCCCATTTTGGCTTTACCTAGAGCAGGTGTTGAGTATGATGTCTATAGTGATGCTTCACATCGTGGGCTTGGTTGTGTCTTAATGCAAGAAGGGAAAGTGATCGCTTATGGGTCTAAGCAACTATGACCGCATGAGAAAAATTATCTGACTCATGATCTGGAGTTGGCTGCGATTATATTCTCCTTAAAGCAATGGAGACACTACGTGTATGGTGACAAGCTGAATATGTACACGGACCACAAAAGCTTGAAGTACATCTATCAGCAGAAGGATCTGAATCTGAGGCAAAGGAGATGGTATTGAAGTTGTTCTGCAAGGCTTGGGATCATCTTTAGCTCAGTTGAGGCTTCAACCAACGCTGAATGAAAGGATTATCGCAAGTCAGAAGGAAGATGCAGAGATTCAGAAGATCAAGGAGCAGGTCCGTGCTGGCAGATTGTCTGAGTTTCAGATTAGGGATGAAGTGCTATGGTTTGGAAAGAGGCTGTGTGTTCCAGATCAAGCAGAATTGCAGAAAAGCAATATTCAGGAGGTACATGCTACTCTTTTGTCTGTAATCCTGGGAGTATAAAGATGTACAAGGACATTAAACAGCATTTCTGGTGGTCAGGTTTGAAGCGGGATGTGGCTGAATTTGTGTCAAGGTGT
Source organism: Hemerocallis citrina (assembly GCA_017893485.1). NCBI lineage: Eukaryota > Viridiplantae > Streptophyta > Magnoliopsida > Asparagales > Asphodelaceae > Hemerocallis > Hemerocallis citrina. Next base: position 124,546,613 of record CM030363.1, on the reverse strand, counting down.
GAGATTGTCAGCAAGTCAAATTCGAGTCAGAAACCCGGAGGTCTATTGCAACCGTTACCTATTCCGGAATGGAAGTGGGATAACATTAGTATGAATTTCATCACGGGTTTGCCCAAGAGTTCAAAGGGCAATGATCCGATTTGGGTCATAGTCGATCGACTAACCAAGTCCGCTCACTTCTTGATGATGAAACTCACTTCGTCGATAGACAGATTGGCTAAGTTGTATGTTGGTGAGATCGTCAGGATTCATGGTGTTTCGTTAACCATTGTGTCTGATCGAGATGCGCGGTTCACTTCGTATTTTTGGAGGAGTCTTCAGACAGCTTTGGGTACCAAGATGAATTTCAGCACTGCTTTTCATCCGCAGACCGATGGGTAGACAGAGAGAGTCAATCGTATTCTTGAGGATATGCTTCGATGCTGTGTATTAGACTTTGGAGGCAGTTAGGAAAGGCATTTAGCTCCGATGGAGTTTGCCTACAACAATAGTTTTCAGACTAGTATTGGGATGGCACCGTACGAAGCTCTGTATGGTGGGAAGTGTAGAACACCTGTTTGCTGGTTCGAAGTTGGGGAGCAGTAGATGTTTGGGCTTGAGATTGTGCAGCAGACCTCCGGAAAGATCGATCTGATCAGGAAGAGGTTGGCGGATGCTCAGCGTAGGCAGAAGAGCTATGCAGACAATCGGAGGAGGGACCTTGAGTTTGAGGTTGGTGACTTTGTCTTTCTGAAGGTTTCACCTAGCAAGGGTATGATTCGCTTCGGCAGAGGTGGGAAGTTAGCCCCGAGGTTCATAGGCCCATACAAGATATTGAAGCGGATTGGCAAAACTACTTATCGATTAGAGTTATCAGAAGAGTTATCTCAGGAGCACAATGTCATCCATGTGTCTACGTTGAGAGGTTACATTCCAGACCCGAGTCACCATTTGCCCAAAGTGCCGGAGGGTTTGCAGTTAGATCTGAGTTACATTGAGCTTCCAGTTGAAATTTTTGATCGTCGGAAGAAAGTCTTGAGGAACAAGACGATACCGCTGGTCAAAATAGTCTGGAGGAACCAGTTGGTTGAAGAGGCTACTTGGGAATCTGAGGAAAGGATGATGAAAGATCATCCTGAGCTTTTTGGGTGATTTGTATCTTCTTTTCTTTTCTTTTCTTATCACTTTGTTGTATTCCTATTTTCTCACTCTTTAAGTGTAGTTCCGAGAACGGAACTATTCTAAGGAGGGAGTGTTGTAACACCCTAGATTTGATTTATGAGATTTTGTGATTTTACGTGTTTTGCACGTATAATTGCATTTGTATAATTTCTTTTATAAAAATATTTCTTATATAGTATTTGTTCTCTTTATTTTCCAAAAATTATTTTCTTTAAAAGCCTAATTAAAATCTAAGCCTAATTGTCTCTTTTAAGCCCACCCTATTAATTAATTAATTTAATTATTAAAGCCCATGGTTAAATTGGCCCATTGGTGAGCTCATTTAACTTAATTCTCTTTTAAAATGGTCTAACTTGTAGTGCAAACTCTTTTCAAGGACAATTAATTTTTGTCACATAAACAAATTTGTAAATGAGGGACACTAGAGTAGCACGTGGATGCATTAGCATGTACAATGTGCACACTTTTAGGGTAGGCCGGATAGGATAGGAGAGTGGGAGAGATGGGAGTGATGGAGAATTGGTTACTTTCATCATGAGTAGTTTCTACAACTCCCTAGTGCTTCTAGACCCTTAATCTCTAACCATATGATCTAATCCTAGCCTTCCATTCACCCTAAAAATTTGTATAAATTCCCCCCCTCCCCACACACACACACACACACTAGTTCTCCTTACACCTAAAGTTGAAAAAAAAAGATAGAAAAAAATACAAGTTAGTGAGAAAAAATATTGAGGAGTTTTGTGAGTTGTAAAGATTGAGTGCTAGTGTGTTCTTCATCCAAGGCGAGGTGGCCGGTTTTTCCAAGGAGGGAGGCTCGGGCTCTAGCTTGCAACAAGGAGGTGGCGGCTTTGTGGCTTAATCTAGGAGGAGAAGGCTTCACTCGTTCGTTGTAGGAGATCTCTAGGAATTTATTTGATTTTTCCTCTCCATTTAAGGTGGGTGGTTCTCTTAAACTTCTAATTAGACATCATGCTAGGATGTGGTTGATAAATTAAGAAGAAACTTTAACTAATTTAACCATGTGTTATGAAAATGAGACAAACTACTATTGGTTTGAATGTATGTTAAAAGAGTTTTAAATTGATTGCAAAAATTATGATTGTTAATGTAGAGTTTACCATGCTACCAAGCTCTATTTGAATGTAATGTGCTAAATTAAGAATACATGCTCGTATGTTGAATAATTGAAGAAAGAATTATGGAAATATGTGATTTTGATTAATGAGTTGTTAAATGGCATGAAAAAGGAAATTTATTACTGAGATAATTGTACAATGTTAATAAAAATATTATATGTGACCTAGGAAAATTTTAAGTGTAATTTATAAGGAGAATATACTTATTTTCCCCTAAATTCGAAAATTGAAGAACAAAATGAAGTAGATAGCAAATTATGTTTTTTGTATCAAAAATCAAATTTTAATTAACTGAAATGCTGTAATGAGTTGAAAAATAAAATATGGAGCTTTTGAATAAATTTGGAGAAGAAGAGAACTCAAAAACATTCATTTTGTAAAAATTTGAAAAGAACAGAGACCTAAATTATAAGCCCCGTAATCTAAAAACATATTAGGTTAGTCACTTGGCCATATTGGTTAGCCGGTGCATTTGGGTTTGGTTATTGTAGCGTGGGTGGCCATGGGTCTTGGGTTCGAAACTTGGCATGAGCCTTTTGCTTTTCCCTTTTTCAAAAAAAAATCCGAAACCCAAGACATACTTTATCTTAAATTAACCCCCAGTCTCTATCACATTGGTGCCAGGCTTTTTTGGCCCTCGGTGGCGGTTGGTTACTCTGTGTTCGTGGGTTCTTTTCCTGGCTTCGGCAGGAATTAAAACTTTTGAATATTTTTGGGTTTTTTAAATTGATTTTTGGCTTTTAAAAATTTGGAAAAAATATACTATAATTATTCTAAATTTATGTGGACTTAATGAAAAATATTTGAGCATGATTTGACTAAAATAAAGGTGGTTTAGAAGTAAAGATCTAAGTAGAATTTCATGAAGTTGACATTTGTATAAATATGAAAAATGGTTATTTTCATGAGAGGATCATGCTAAGTTAAAAAAGAGAATTTTGAATGAAAGAAATTTAAGTGTTTTATTCATGGGCTTTTACTTACTACGTTGAATATTGTATATGAGTGAAAAATACGACTTTATGACTATTGAATTAAGTAAAGAAAAGAAACTATAGTATGAGAATCTAATGTGTTTAGTGAAAAGAAATTTTGAGCATGAAATACAAGAATTGAAATTGAACTCGATATGTGAGATTTGATTCATAGAAAAGAATGGAAATCATGTTAATTGTGAAAAAGAACTTATGAGTATTAGGACTCAATTTTGTGATTATGAATTGAAATTGAGAACTAGAGTGTAGTTAAGCCTCATACTGGCATTGAAAAAGAAATATGTTGAAATGAAAAGACCAAGATTTGGGTCATGTGCTATAAATTGTTAAGACCGGTATAATGGAAGGGTTAACTCTAGAGAATTGATTTTGTTCATGATTCAAATAACTAAGGACTAGATATATAGTGAAGATGTGATGAAAAAAAGAGAACAACACGAGTATGAGGGCCTCGAAGCTACGGTGTGAGAATATTCACAGGCTGTCTTCACGATGCGTCGTGACATGACATGGATATGTCTCCAGGAGTCCGTACCGCAGGATACGCTCGTGGGGTATTTGGTGACTGCGGGTGGTGTCATGTCCCATGACGCAGGCTGAATTGTCAATAGGTTCTTCATGTTGCATCGTGACATGACGTGAGATTCCCCTCCAAGCTGTCTAGACATAAGCTCGTAATTCATAGAACATCTAGGATACTTATCGTAGTTACAGTAGTAGTCTAAGTCATGACGAGGGATTGAAACCTACAAGATGAAGAACGGTTGAGGGCTTGCCCTCAGACCTATGTAGTATGGGATGCATAGAATCTGAACAAGTGTGCATTAGTGTCATGTAATATACTTAACTGCATTAAGGACTAAGTGCATCGCACAACATGACATCTATAGGATAGTCCCTTGTAGTTCTGTTTGTGATCAAGTTTGTAGTTTGTTTAAGTATTTGAGAATTATTATACTATTTCGGTATAGAGAGGATAAGCGTGTATAATATTTCGTCGGTTGTACGCAACTGGCGTGCCCACAGTTTTTATGCAGGGTAAAGTGATTAACAAGACTAAAGAATGCATGCTAATTAAAGAATGATCCAAGTGTTGTATATTTCAATTCATGTAAATTGTTATAAATTACTTCTGCTGTAAATTGGTAATGTAAATTAAACTCTGATGTAACAAAAAGTTTTTATTTCCTTGTAAAATTGTACGAAGAGAGGTGTAAAGATCATGTGGAACTTCGAATTTGGCCTGTTTTTAAATTCGGGGTGTTACACACCTTGCTCACATAGTAAATTGGTTTTTGGACCCTATCCTCTTCTCTGACTAGGAAGACACTGAGAGTCTGGTCAGAAATAGCTAAGTAGAGAAAAAGGACTTCACCCGACTCAGGTTAGCTAAGAAGTGGAGGGTTTGCTAGGTATGCTTTGAGTTGTTCAAAAGCATTCTATTGTTCTTCCTTCCATTCAAAACCCTTCGCGCCCCAGAGGATTTTGAAGAATGGTAAACCCTTCTCCCCTGATTTGGAGAGGAATCGGCCGATGGCAGCTAAGCAGTCGGTTAATTTTTGCACTTCTTTGACCGTTGATGGGGGAGTCATGTTACGAATTGCTTGGATTTTCTCGGGATTGACTTCGATTCCCCTTTGGCTAACCATGAAGCCCAAAAATTTACCAGAGGAGACTCCGAAAGCGCATTTGGTGGGATTTAAATGCATGTTATGCTTGCACAATTCTCCAAATGCTTCTTGAAGATCCGTGACATGGTCCTCTTTCCGAAGGCTTTTTACTAACATGTCATCCACATAGACCTCCATGTTCTTGCCGATTTGTCCTTTGAAGACCTTATTTACCAGGCATTGGTAAGTAGCGTCGACATTTTCTGGTCGAAAGGCATAACTCGGTAGCAGTACAGACCCTGATCGGTGATGAAGAGTTTTTTTCGGAGTGTCAGGTGGAAACATCTGAATTTGATTGTACCCAGAAAATGCATCAATGAAAGTCAGGAATTTGTGGCCCGACGTGGCGTCGATCAGTGCGTCAATACTGGGGAGCGGAAAGGGATCTTTCGGACATGCTTTGTTGAGATCCGTAAAGTCTATACACATCCTCCAATTACCAATGGCTTTCTGAACCATCACCATATTTGCCAACCATTCTGGGTAGTTAACCTCTTGGATGAAACGTGCGGCTAGGAGTTTGTCGACCTCCTCTTTGACCGCCCGGAGCCTGTCTGGAGCAAATTTGCGGTGTCGCTGCTGAACCGGCTTGGCGTCGGGACTCACGCTAAGACGATGCATGATTAGATCTCCAGGAATTCCCGGCATATCGGCCGCAGTCCAGGCGAATAAGTCTTGATTTTGCCTTATGCAAGCAATAAGGCACTCCTTCAGCTGTGGAGAAAGGGCTTTGCTAACTCGAAAATTCTTGCTTCGGTCTTCTCGAGAGAAGGGGATCTCCTTTAACTCGTCTACGGGTTCCGAGTTCACATGATTTCTTTCTGGCGGGGGGCTCGATGGTATCAAGCGAGAGAATTGAGCACGCGATGGTGGCGGCGTAACATGCCCGCGCCGCCCGTTGGTCTCCTAGCACTTGGCCTATGCCTGCCATTGTCGGAAATTTCATTTTCAGGTGAAGTATGGATGCGATAGCGTGGAAGGCGGGGGCGACCAAATATGGCATTGTATGCGGACTTAACATCGACTACTAGAAAGTCAAGTGTCTCCGTTCGAGTTGTTGGGGCCTTTCCGGTTGTTACATCAACCGTGATTATTCCCTCAACATGGACAGGTACGCCGGTGAAGCCGTGGAGCATGTAACCGACCGGTTTGAGTTGATCTCGAGAGAGTTTTAAGGCATTGTATGCAGCCATGAAAAGGATATTTGCGGAACTGCCGTCATCTACCAGGATGCATCACACCTCGTGATTTGCCATGGCTAGTTTGATAACCATTGCATCGTAATAAGGCGTGTTGGCACCCTCGAGATCTTGATCAGAGAAGGAGACTAAGAGGTCCGAACCGTCTGGAGGAGGAGTGTTATAAACTGAATTAACCTCCTTCACATTGGTTTTGCAAGAAGAGTTAGAATCTTCCCCCATAGGTCTGCCATGGATGGTATGCAAGACAACGACATGCTCAGAAGGACCTGTCTCAGAAAGCCTCTCAGGACGCTTATTAGCCTCCCGTGGCAGAGGGTTTTCAGCATTGTTGTTTCGTTGGGCAAACTGAGATAGGTAGCCCCGCTGAATCAGGTTTACAATTTCTTGTCTAAGGGCTTTGCAATTATCAGTTGTATGTCCGTGGTCTCTGTGAAACGCACACTGTAGGCTCTTTTTTCTTTTATGCCGAGTATCGTCATCCTAGGAGGAGAACGGACTATCCCATCTTTCTCTACTGCCATGAAAATGGCAGATGTACTTGCATTTAGGGGAGTGAACTTTTCGAAGCGAGGCGTAGGAGGAGGGCGGCGCAGTCCTGTGCCATTTTTCTGAAACTTTTTAGGCATTTCCTTTGTTTGGCTCTTCGTTTGTTCCCGGAGAGTGATTCTTTCCTGTCTGGAGGGTTGAAAGCTTCCTTAACTCTGATGTACTTCTCACTCCGTTCTAGGAGCTCTGTGAAGTCGCGAGGTGGCCTCTTGGTGAGGGATGCTTTTAGCTCTTTATGCCTGACGTTGTGGCGGAAGGCAACAGCCGCCACTGAGGAGTCTCGAGAGGAAATTGATCTCGCTTCTGCTGTTGATCGCTTGACAAAGTCCTTTAGCAATTCTCCATCTTTTTGCATCAGTTCTAGCAGGGAGACGCTGGTCTTTTCAATTCTCCATCTAGTAACGAAGTGTGCGATGAAGAGTTCTTCAAACTGGTCGAAGGAAATACGGACTCGGGTTTCAGATGTGAATACCATTCCCTAGTTGATCCTTTCAGTGTAGCAGAAAATGTCCGACGCATGAGTGCATTGGTGGCATTATCGACCATCATGAGCTTTCTAAAGCTCCCGATATGGTCTGTCGGGTCTGATTCCCCGTTATAGGATTCGAATTGAGGAGCCTTGAAATCCCTTGGAATAAGTGCATCGAGAATAGTTCGGCTGAACAGAGGTCGACTAGGGCGGTAGGCCCTGTTGGAGTGGTTTCCCTCATTCTTCATTTGTTCGAGGTGTTTCTCTACCTTTTGGATTCGGCGGAGGACTTGATCATCCTTCTTTTGGGATCCAGTTGAGTCAGCGGATCCTTCTTTCAGAGGAAGGCTTTGAGTGTGACTTCCTTGGAGAGCATGGAGAAGGTCACGTTTGAATTGATTAAGCTTGGCCCTGGTGACTGGTGCATTCCGATCTCTGTTTTGCCCAAAATGCCTTTGATCATCCTGCGTCGGGTTTCCCCTAGCTGGTTGCCCCCTGTGAGAGAAGGATTGCCTTGATATTTGTCTAGAAGACTGGGCTCTCTGGCTTGCTTGATGTCCTGAATGGGAGGCCTCAGATTGGGCGCGCCTCTCGTTCAGCTTTATTCGCAGGTCGCCTTCGATCTGGTTGAGATTTCTAGACCCCCGTGGGTCTTGTGTAGCCATTGAATCAGTCGAGGCGTTGTGGACCGAGATGCAGTCATTGTGAGGATGCTGTTCAGGATGGTTCTATCGGGAGCCCCCCGGCGCCTCTGCATTGACAGGAGTGTGATTAGGCTCTAGGGGCTGCTGTTGAGGAGAAATTTGATCTTCCATTGGAGGAACCTGAGTTTGCTGACGAAGAGAGTTGGTGCGATGGCTGGAGGCCGCCCCTCTTAGTTTTGGTGGCATGATGAAAAGTTGGACTTGTGCAGTGGTTTCCCACATACGGCGCCAATCTGTTGCTGCTTATTTTGGTGTGGGAGCAAACAAAAAGTGAGTTAATAAATGAAGGACACTACTAAAAGTCAAACCTGTGACATGGCAGTTATAAACTGTTAGGGCTCCTGAGAATGATCTGGATTGTTGATTGTCCTTCTGTGATTTGAATTCGACGGTGGATGATGCGGCCGACGGACCTGCAAAACGCCTGAAACACCGGGAGTGGCCCCGACGACAGACCCTCCAACGCTCAAGTCAAAACCAGAAAGAGAGGGAAAGTAAGAGAGTGAATGTCACGCCCTGTTTTCCAAAAATACGGAATACGAGCACGTAACAAAAGCCCAGCGAATGATTTTCATCATCCATAAGCTGTTCTGGAATTCTTTACAACATATCACAAAATAATCAGAGTCGGAAGCCAGAAAAGTCAACCACATGCACATATGAACAAAATACCAACAAGAATATTTGAAATAAAAATATATTAATCTCAAATAGTCAAGATCTGAAATACACAAATAATCCTGGATCACATTGCCCAAATAGAAGAATAAATCCAAGTCTCAAAATACAATTATTGTCCAAAATAAGCAACAAGAATAATAATAGCAAAATTCCAGCTTCTAGTACATCATGTCACCAATACCGTCTGGAACCTGTCCTCCAAAATCTGTAATACAATGCATGCAGGAAAGAGAGAAAGAGAAAACACAAGTACCCATCAATTGCAAGTTGCGGGTCACAAATAATGTAGAATACAAGCACATGGGAAAACTAACTAGCACATGGTATAGGTGTGATGTCCAAGTAAACAACTAGCATGGTAAGGTGATCAAGTGTACATGACATAAATCAAGTGTTAAGAAATCAAGTAAACAGGTAAACATGTAACAGGTATCAGGTAACAGATATACAGGTAAACAGGTAATCATGTATCAAGTCTCAGGTTATCAATCTCATGGAAACAAGTCTCATGTATCATGTTCAAATATCATGTATTAAATATCTTGTATTATTACAATCTAGGTAACACTTCATGTGCCATCCTTTTATCACATGGTTGTTACAGTCAATGCAGTTTTGCTTTAGATTTTATTGTGGACCATAGAGGGCAGTGTACTTAGGAATCAGAACAGAAACAGGTAATAGGTTCATGAATCAAAACACGTACACGAATCATCCGATTCATGCATCAATGGGTTCATGAATCAACATGTACACGACCAACAGGTCCATGCATCAAAAGGTAACAGGTACATGAATCAACAGATCCATGCATCAACAGGTAACAGGTACATGAACCAACAGGTATCATGCAACAACAGGTTCATGTATCAACATGAATCAAACTGGGAAACACGGGCCCTCTTCCGAGTACACGTTTCTGAATTATCCACTGTTCGATCTTTCCCTTAAACCCCGGCTTGGTTATTTATTATTATAATCAGGCATGCATGTAAGTGTCGCAAAACAAAGTAAGGATATCAGGGTATAAATATTTATCAGGTTCAGGGTGCAAGATGAACAAGTACAGGCACAAGATATCACATAATCAGGTCAAAACAACTAGTTTTCTAATTCAGGACAGCCAGACAGTGTTGTACTAAAACAGTGATTCCAAGAGTTACAAACAAGTAAATCTAGATCCGTCAAAGGATCTGGAAAATAGACATCCACACGCATCCATCGAGTATAATTAAGTCACATACTAATTCATAACAACACAGCTTAAAGCTGATTTGAACACCGAAATTAGGTTCAGCCAGAAATCAAGAAAACAACTTCAAGAGCAAGAAAACGGCATGAAAACACAGTAAATAATTCCATGAAAAATCTGGGGTAATCCCCTATATGTCCAGAATCAAAATACAGAATTTCAGAATTTTCCAATAAAAATAGATAAGTCATCAAAAATAAGAAAGTATCGCGAAAATATAGTTTAACGAATCTGGAATTCCCAACACTGCTGAACGAAAACGAAGATATCTCGCAACCAGTGAAACAAAATCCAATTCCTCTAAAGGGATATGAAAATAGATAGAATTTACTAAATTTCACATTTCACAAAGAATTTTCATACAGTATAAGGAATCAAAGTGAAAATAGGATTCTTTACTGAACAGTAAGCAAAATACAGCATGAGTAGATTTTAGAAACGAGCATGAAATACCACATAAAACTTGTCCTTAAAATTCATCAAAAATCTGTGTAGTCCCCAATATCATAAAGAAACACTGACCAAAATGTTAGATCAAGATAATATGTATAGAATAGTTCTTGAAAATAGTTTATTAACAAAATTAACCAAAAACTGAATCTAGAATTGATCGGCACATCTGTACTAAAACAACCATAACTCAGTTATACGAAATCCAAATCAAGCAAAACCAGTGAGGTTTGAAAATAGACAAAATTATATAAAATTTATCTTTTATTTTGGAATCAAGATTCTGACTGTAGCATGGAAGAAAATAGCAATCAAAACAGAACACCCAATAAATACAGATTTCACAATTCTAATTAAGAACATCATAACTTTAAGAATATTGATCCAAACACATCCAAACTTGAAATACAACCTACCAAGTATCTAAACATCATGATTTAGGGTTACTAACAAGTCCACACCAAATATATCATATGGGTCTCAATCAAAACACAAGTTTGCACACAAATCTCACATACATGTTCAAAATCAAGAATTGGGCGAATCCTAGGTTATTTCATGTCAAGATTTGTGTCGTGAGTCATCTATGGTCAAATTTTCACAATAGAGACGAAACCCATCAACAAAAAAAAAACAAGAGTCGTCTCTAGACCCAACTACACTATAGGTGAACTTTGGGACTTGTATCAAACAAATGAATTGGAGTACAAGTTACTTGCCTTAATTTGGAGATGAAGAACGATGCAAATCAAAAGTGTGAGCAAATCCCACGGACGAAAATTCACGGACTCACGAACGATCCATACGCGCACTCGAGCACGCACAAGAAAATCCAAGAGCAAGAAAGCGCGAGACGACGGATGGAGAGAAACGGGAGAGATGAAACACGAAAGTAGGGTGCAATGGTTTGGAAAAATCTAGGCTTAATGTGTTTGCAAATATATATAAGGATGTATATGCACTAGGGTTTTTGAATAAAGGGAAAGGGGTGCATATGACCGCTAAAAAAAATGAGATGGGGGTCGGGTATGCTTTGGGTAGTAATCCGGGTGTGTAGGTGGGGGTAGTAGCTCACGGTAGGATGTAGTATAGGAAGGTATACATGGTAATAGGTATTAGGATTATAAAGTAGTAGGTGTAGTATTAGGAAATGAGTTGGTATGGTGTTTTAGATTAGGATAGTTCTGATGGTAATGGTAAATTAGGATGGGTATTTGGATTAAATGTAATTGGGTGTATTAGGCTAGTGGGTTAGTTTAGGATAATAGGGTAATGGGTTTATTTTAAATGGGTATAGAAAAATATCCAATAAGAACTAAATGGGTTATAGGGTTAATAGGATATCAAATAAGGGAAAATTACAGGGTTTATAAATATCCAATAAGGCAAATACGGTTTATAAAATCCTATAAAAATATTGTTCATAATAAAAATGCAATTTGCATTACAAAATATAATTTATTTAAAATACTATAAATAAAAATAACAAATAGAAATGAATTTTTAATAAGAACTCAGAAGTAGTAATAATAATAGTAGTAACAGTAACAAAAGTAATAATAACAAAAACAAAATTTGTATAAAAATCATAGGAAGTAGTTACAAATAAGATTATTTGTCGAAAATAGATTTTAATAGAAGATCCAAAAAAATACATTTTGACAAAAGAATTTAAAATCCGAAAAAAATAATTTGCGAAAATTTTTAAAATACAGAAAATATACAAAAATACATTTTTGAGAAAACAGGGGTTACAATCCTGCCCACTTTACAACAAAATTTCGTCATCGAAATTTATTTAGGCGGTACACAAGACAAGGTAAAACCAAACTTGGGAAAGGGTAGTACAACAGAGACAGAGGACTAATGGAAAAGGAACAAAGCAGGGGCAAAACCAGAAATAGAAGGAAGGGGATAACAATGGGATCAAATGGAACGCAGAAAGAGAATAAACAGTATCAAAAAGGAAGGAATCAACCCAGATAATAAAGTGATAAGGAAGTCGGCAGAACTGAAATCAAAGAAAGAAAAGACAGAGAATAATTGAATCAAACAATAAGTCAACGGATGAGAACAATTGCAAGGGATAGGGGAAACCAAAACAATGCAAGGGAGGAGAAGCAACAATAGGATCCTGGGACCTGTGGGTTATGGGCCCACCACGCTTCCGCTGCGCCACTCTGATGGGGACGTTCCAAGCTGCAGACAAGTCATTGTAGACCACGTGACACCAAGCGACGATCCGAGCAGGAAGAAAAGAATGAGACACCAGATTAAAATTGGGATTTAGAGGAGGGCTTTAATTTAATTAATTAGGTCAAAACTAATGAGCATTAACAAAAATAATATTAATAATACAAAAAAATCAACACGTAATAATAATAAACTAATAATGACAAAAAAAATAAAATAATAATAATAATAATAATAATCATCATGGACATACTGGTAAAAATAATAATAATAATAAATATTAACAATACTGGTAAGGATAATAATACAAGACAGAAAATAATTTGGGGTTCATCATTTTGGCAAAAGTAATTCAATATCAGCATAAAAAATAAAATAGTAAGAAAAATACAATAATAATAATAGTAATAGTAATAACAATAATAATAACAATACTAATAATAATAAGGAAAACAACCCAACTTATAGAAGTGAGTTTCGACTGACGGTTCGAGAGAAACGGCCGTGTATCGCTTCTGGTTAAAAAAAAACCAAATAAAGCGGTATACGGCCGTATCTCGAAAACCGTGACTCGAAACTCACTTCTACATATTAGGGTGGCTTGTGTTATGTGAATTCGACTAAGTTGTAAATTTTTATAAATTCTGGTTGCCATTTGTGAGGTTTTTTCACGTTGCTCAAACAAGAACTAAATGACTTAGAATTTTTTTAGTGAGGTTAGACTAGAAAACCCTTCAAACAACCTCAAAAATACGAAACTTTGTGAGTAAGTTGGTCTCACGTAGCACAAGCCATCCCAACTTGTAGAAGTGAGTTTCGACTCACGGTTCGAGAGATACGGCTGTATATCGCTTTTGGTTTAAAAAAACCCAAATTAAGCGGTACACGGCCGTATCTCGCAAATTGTGACTCAAAAATTACTTCTACAAGTTGGGGTGACTTGTGTTACGTGAATTGGACCAAGTTGCAAAGTATTGCTATTTTTCGTTGTTATTTGTGCATTTTTTTTCCACATTTTCGTTTTGTTTGTTGATGATAGAGAAATGGATGTAACCCGTATTAACTAACGTTAAATTTTTTGTTCATAGATTAATGGCTAGAACAAGGCGATCGAGAAGCCCTTCTGGTAGCGCTAGTGGCGCACCATTTATAGAGGTAAGATTAATTATTATTATTTGTTTTAAATACGAATATGTAATATTGTATCAATAATAACAGCATTTATCTTTGTTTGTGTAGGTTGGTGGCCGTCAATCTACTTCTGCCGAGGCCGATCCATCGTCTTCGGTTGCCGTTACACCGCCTGGACCGTTGGACTCAAGCTTAATTTTGTTGCAATCCATACACCGATCCGAAGTTGTGTGGAATGAGTCCGTAAAGAAGTGTAACTTCCGGAAGCACGCGGTTCTTCCCATGGACCCTCGTATCACTTCGTACTTAGTTGAAGCTGGTTTCTACGAAGCTCAATTTATGGGGGATGTGAAGCTTGATCGAACTCTACTTACAACTCTTGTCGAGCGATGGAGGCCAGAGACCCACACATTCCACCTACCGGTGGGTGAGATAACCGTCACTCTCCAACATGTAGCATTCATTATTGGGCTTCCAATAGATGGGGTCGCCATGACGGGGAACATGGACTTTGACCGAGTAGTAGTTGTTCGTGATTTGCTCGGTATTGATCTGGAGGTGTCGTCGGACAAAAAAAAAAAGAGAGGACGTTGAAAATGAAATCCTCAAAGATATTCCCGAAGATCATGATCTTGATCTAGTATATCAAGCAATAGAGGATGCTAAAGATAAAGCCGAAGCTGATTTTTGGGATGAAATCTTTGACGGTAAATCACTTCGAATTAATTAGTTGAAATTGCAATTCGATGAATATTTGACGGATGATTCGGACGAGGAAGCCCTACATTACTATGCCACATATTCGGTATGATCGGGGGTGTGATCTTTCCCAACTCATTTGGTGCGAGCATGTCGCTTATGTATTTACCGTTGTTGAAATATTTCGGTTCGGCCAGCTGTTACAATTGGGGGAGTGCGGCTTTGGCGTTACTGTATAGGATTTTTGCGCATGTGCATTAGGTGCCTTACAAATGGGTGGCGCGATGGTTCTGTTGCAAATATGGAGTTAGGAATGCATCCACATCGGACGTCCCCATATTATTGAACCAACACCTGATTGGTTGGCCAAACCACCAGTTCCAGAGATGTTACCTCCTTTAGGGGTATATTGGGTAGGGCGGCACACGTGGGTTGATAACCCATGCCAATATCTTACGTATTATAGTGATGAGTTAGATAACTTGTGGGACGAGTTTCGTCAAATGGGTACTGTACTGGACCGCCAGGTTGGAAAGAGTTTTATCGATATGTTTGGCTAGTGCGCTTTGGTTGATGGCTGCCCCACTTGTGAACTTTTCTGTTGTTGATTTTCAGTATCCGGATAAAGTGATGCGGCAATTCATATATCAGCAGAAGATTCCTGAAGTCCGTTGTTACGACAAAAAATTGCACGAGGTGAAAGGAACGGGTCGAGCGCCCAACTTCGATTGGGTGGATTTTCACTGGGTCCATGTGGCCAACTGGAACTCCTTGCGCTATCAGATGACACTGAATATAATGTTCTTCGCTATACCGTACAATGGCTCGTTCCAACAGGTTTACATGACATGAACTAGGCGCATTACAAGATTGTATGTTTCTCTACAAGCCGCTGTATTAGCTGGTGTCCAGATTCTGATTCCCCCGACCGAGGAAGAACCACCACTGACTTATTCCTCTTCCCAGCCGATGTATCACCCAAAGGCATCGACGTATCGAAACTTGGTTAGTCTAACTTCATGCAATTTCATATATTTCGTATACATGTATTGTTATTTGAGGATGGGATGATAATATAGATAATGTTGTTTAAATTCAAAATTTCAACCTAATGTAGATTGAAAACACATGGGAAACCGTTCGGATAGCTTCTCGCACCCTGAATAGTAAGGTTCCCGATAGCGTTAAGGAAATAATGCGGGAGATTCTAAAATTGTGTCGCCATAGTCTTGAAGAGGTTGGTGAAGGTCCCAAACTTGATGCATATTTAAAAGCCAACGTGGCAGGTTCTCGGTAAAAGAGCGTGACAAGGCCGGGAGTTCACATCGCCGAGCCACAACAATTCCAACAATAGGAACCACCGGAAGTAGATGTGGAGGAGCAGTGGTCGGATAAACCTCAATCTCCCAAGACTCAAGGTAGACGCCGAAATCCTCAACAGAAAAGGAACCCGCCTGCTCAATTCACACCAAGTGGTCAAAAACCGCATGATCAAAAGAGGTAGTATCTAACCATAGCTTCGTTATTAGTAGTTTAGTATTTAGTTGATGATTTTATTCCTTACATAACTAATGCAAAGTTTTTTTCTATTTTGATAAATGTTGTAGATAAATACTGGGCATGCAAGGAAGTCAACCATGAAGATAAATGTATTGATCCAGTTAGGCTACTTTAGATTGATAGTTGAAATGAATATATTGTAATGAATATGTTGTAATTCTTACTTGAGATAATTCCAAAAATGTAGATGAATAATTTTTCTAATATTTGTAAAGTTTCGTGTTGTCAAATTGTTGTGAAAATTGTTGAGACTTTTGCTGTTAAATTGCTGTGATATTATCCGTGAATTTATATATATTGTTGTGAATGAATTGTTGTGATCTTAATTTTTGATTATGTGAATGAATTGGTGTGATTTGTAATTGATGTGAATTGCTGTGAATGAAATGTAGATGAAATGTAATTGATGTGAATGAACATGTGAGCTTAACCCTGGCAAAATAATTCAACTTAACCCATTATTCACAATAGCGGGTTAACTTGAAATAATTTCACAGGCACTCGTTTTGTGAAGTTGAATTTTCATCCACATACAGCAATTAGAACTAGAAAATATTCCTACCTAACACGTTATCGGCAATGACGGGTTAGGATCACTTAACCCGTCATCCCCAATAACGGGTAAAGTAGGAAGACATTGACAACACTTCATCCTGTAAATAATCCACAAAGAGAAATACACTGTCAAAATCTCCCTACTTAACCCGTTATTTACGATGACGAGTTAAGTGATCTTAACCTGTCATCGCCAATAACGGGTTAAGTAGTAAGATATCGGCAGAACTTCATCATCGACAGACCAAATATTCATCCACTTAGAAAAATACACTGTCAAAATCTTCATATTTAACCCGTTATTGATGATGACGGGTTAAGTGAACTTACCTCGTCAATAACGAGTTAAGTTGGAATATATTGGCAGAACTTCATCATCGCCAATAACGAGTTAAGTTGGAATATATTGGCAGAACTTCATCTTTCAAAGATCAAATTTTCTACCACAAAGAGAAATACACTATCAAAATCTTCCTACTTAACCCGTTATTGAAGATGTCGGGTTAAGTGAACTTAACCCGTCATCGCCAATAACGGATTAAGTTGGAAGATATTGGCAGAAATTCTTTTCGAAAGATCAAATTTTCTACCACAAAGAGAAATAAATTATTATAAAATCAATTGTAATAATTTTGAAATTAATATTAGAATTGTGAGGAAATTATATAGAAATTAAAAACTAGTGCTCCAAGTTGAGCCTTATCCGTAACCCTACACTAACCCTAGCCCTAACCCTATCTGGAAAATTTATTATATAATTTTTTATGAAGCGAATTTATTTTCAAGAAGTCAAGTGTTTTTTTAAAAAATAAATTCCCACTTAACTCATTAATAACGATATTATGCCCACCTAACGCGTTCATAAAAAAAGAAACATTACACGTTTTAGTTCTTGAAAAAAAAATTTTAAAAAAACTTTTTAAAACAAAATAATAATATATTTGAAAAATATAAACAATAAGGTTCATATAAAAAAACGTAGAACCCTATTTGTAATCCTACACTAACCCTTGCTATAACCCTCAAAACCCTCTAACCCAAGCCTCTAACACTCTCACTCTTAAACTTAATTCAATGTTTATAAAGAATGATCTGTAAATTTTATATACAAATATTATTTGTAGTTTCAAAATTGTTTTGCACCCGATTCAAATGTTCGAATATAAAATATAAAATTCATTTTCAAATTTGAACCTTTTTTTTTGAAAAAGAATTGGGGGAAAATTATATAAAAAATAAAATTATAATTTTAAAAAGAAAACATTATAAATTAAAAGAATCAATTTTAGAAGTCTAAATATTAAAGCTGATAGAGCGCCAAATCAAGCACTATCACTAATCCTACCCTAACCCTCTAACCCTAGCCCTAACCCTCTGACACTATAACTCTTAAACCGAATTCAATGTTTATGAAGAATGATGTTAAATCTTAATTTTATACTTTAAAATATTATATGGAGTTTTCAATTTGTTTGAATAGTTGATTATATATTTTTTTATGAAGATATTTTATTTTCCAAAAAATGAAGAAAATTTTTGTAAAAAAAAAAATATTATGAAATTGTTTTAAATCTTGTAAAAAATAAAAGAAAAATACATTATCAAACAAATAATATAGTTGAAAAATGTAAACATTAAAGTTCATAAAAAAATTAGAAAATCTATTTCTAGCCTTACTCTAACCCAAGACATTACCCTCATAACCCTCTGACCCAAGCCATAACCCTCTAACACTCTAACTCTTAAACTGAATTCAATGTTGATGAAGAATGATGTGAAATATTTATTTTTTATATTAAAATATTATATGGATTTTCCAATATGTTTGCACCAAAAGAAAGGTTCCAATATAAATTAAAAATTCATTTTCAAATTTGAACAAAAAAAATACGAATTGGGGGAAAATTAAATAAAAAATAAAATTATAATTTTAAAAAGAAAACATTATAAATTAAAAGACTCAATTTTAGAAGTGTAAACATTGAAGCTGATAGAGTGCCAATCCAGCACAATCTCTAACCCTCTAACCCTAGCCCTAACCCTCCGACACTATAACTCTTAAACCAAATTCAATGTTTATGAAGAATGATGTTAAAACTTTATTTTTTTACTTTAAAATATTATATGGTGTTTTCAATTTGATTGGATAGTTGATTATATAATTTTTTTTGAAGAGATTTTATTTTCTAAAAAATGAAGAAGATTTTTGTCAAAAAAATAAAAAAAATTAAAGAAATTGTTTTAAATCTTGTAATAAAATTTAAAAAACACATTATGAAACAAAACAATATATTTGAAAAATGTAAACATTAAATTTCATAAAAAAAAAGTAGAAGATCTATCTCTAATCCTACCTAACCCATTCTATTAAAAATGGGGAAATATATATATATACACCAAAATTTATATTTGTTAAAAATTACATTTTAAAACAAATTACTTAATTTTAAGCATTGAAGTTGATAAAAAACTAGAGCTCCAAGCCCAGCACTATTTGTAACCATCCAATAACCCTCTAACCCTAGCTCCAACTGTCTAACACTCTAAACTCTTAAACCGAAATCAGTGTTTACGAAGAATGATATTGAATATTAATTTTTAATTAATAAACATTATATGGAGTTCTCAATTTGTTTGGAATGTTTATTATATAATTTCTTTTTGGAGAGTTTTTATTTTAAAATATTCGAGTTATTTGTTACGAAATATTCCAACGTAACCCGTTCTTGACAATAATTGGTTAAGTGATCTTAAACTGTCATCGCCAATAACGTGTTAAGTAGGAATATATTGGCAGAACTTCATCTACGAACGAACAAGTTTTCATCCACATAGAAAAGTACACTGGGGAAATATTCAAACTTAACTCGTTATTGGCAATGTAACCCGTCATCGCCAATAATGGGTTAAGTTGGAAGATATTGGCAGAACTTCAACTCGTCAAGATGAATTTTGTGCAAGTTTTCTTCCCCAAAGACAATCACACTGTTAAAAAAGTCCAACTTAACCTGTTATTATAAATGACGGGTTAAGTTAGCTTAACCCGTCATTGTCAATAATGTGTTAAGTTTGAAGATATTGGCAGATTTAAACTGTTTAAGATGAATTTTGTGCAAATACACTGTCAAAATATTCCAACGTAACCCGTTATTGTAAATAACGGGTTAAGTGTACTTAACTCGTCATCGCCAATAACGGGTTAAGTTGGAAGATATTGACAGAACTTCATCTTCCAAAGATCAAATTTGTACAAATTTTCAGTCAATCTAACCTGTTATTACCGTTAACGAGTTAAGTGGGAAAAAAACAAAAAAATAAAAACACCCACAACTATAGATGCCATCTCAAACAGTTGACAAATTTCACAAATTTCACATATCAAGATTTTATATCATTCACACATACACAAAGTTTACAAATTTCATCATATTTATACATTCTCAAACCAATTACAACAACATTCACATGTCAATCACATTACCATTATCACCAATCATTCACTTTTTTCGGCAAATTTGATACACTAATTTCAAATTACACACACCAAAAATATACTTATAAATTCAAATATATTTACTTGATCATATATATAATCAAAAGTTTAAAACTTTTTGATGATTGATGCCTTCCATCGGCACGATCATGTTTCATTCCAAACCTACAATTTTTTTTTTGTAGAAATGAATAATTGTCTTCTCATCAATTGAAATTAGTAGTAAAGGTATTCAAGTTTAATATGACATACATAGTATGAAATTTACCTTACCACAAATCTTCACCTTCATCGTCATCACTCTCTTCAGCGGTTGGATCTTCTTCATATGATACCGATCCACTAAATAAATGAGAAGAATGAGTTGGTCAATAAGAAGTTAAGATTTATTGAGTCAAATTAATATATACTTAGTCTCGGATATATTACCTAGCCATATTTTTCGGGAAATTTCATGAATCGTGATATACGACACAAAGGCATGTCTTGCAAAGTCTCGGTTTTTTCATTTTTTGCGATTCTTTTATGGACTTCAGCCTCTTCCCTCTAGGCCTTCTCTTTGTAGTACATTGTATCGGGTCCCCCGCCGGTGGATGTGCATGTCCACCACTCTCCGGTTGTGCACTACCTTCGCGGTGTGCGCTAATCCCGAATTGAATTTGAGAAACACCTTCAATGCCCTTAAGCATGTAATCGAGCATGTACTTGTACGTTCCCGTGAAGAACAACCCAGATCAACCAACTGTCTTGAGTGCTGACTTAATTCACAATATCGAGAGGCAAAATTGTTGCCCATACTATTGGAAACGGATGTACTACTTCTTCTCAACTGATCCCGGGTCCATCGTCTACAAATATATTGCTCTGATAGTGCAGTGTGTTCGGTGAACCGAAGAACTGCCAAAAGATGTTGGCATGGAATGTGATGTTGATATTTGCAAGTGGACAAAATCGCACAAGTAATATAGATAGATGAGTAGAGTGTGGAACCCACAGGGACTAGATATTTTACTGAGTACCGATATCTCTAGATTAATCACTATTTGGAAGATCGAATTTTATGAATAATAAAACAACTAAATTATTCTAATCTAATTTAATCTAACTAAATTTGTGAAGAGGGAGAGGGCTGTGAAACTTTGAAGCTCTTGTACTTTGTTTAATGGTAAAATTAGTTCATGTTCATTTTGCAATTAATAAAAATGTTTGGATTGCATCTAAAATAAATTTGAGAAAAAAAGATACAAAAAGAAATACAAAAATTAATTCAAACCAGTCCTGTCTCAAATTCCGAGCCTGAGTCGAGACGCGTGCCACGTCGAATCACACCCGTCATGTCAACTTCACGCTGTCAGATCGCCACGTCAGTGTCCAGGTGGGTTCGTGTGGGTCCACGCGCTTCTTCAAACCGGCTTCTTCTACCTTGGTTTTGTCGTGAAGCACACTGAAGCTGATGCCAGGTCAGCACTTCGAACCGTGCGCCAGTGAGCAGACAGCCTGTCACCTCTGTCTGCTGCTGTCGCTTTCGCCCTGGAGCTTGGGTCCCATCGAAGTCTGTGCTTCTCTCTCTCCCTTTTGTTCTTAGTTCGGTTACGCAAAAGAGAAAGAACGAAGGAGTCGTCAGGTCAAAGAGCAATCGCTGGGTGCACTTCGAATACTTTGCCAAAGAAGACAGTAGCCCTACTGCCCACACGCTGCTGTTTCGCCTTGGAACTCGCACACGACTTCTCTCTCTCTTACTTTTTTTCTTTTTCTTCTTTTGAGTTATTGTACAGCCGTCACCTCTTGAGTTTCTCCTCTCTCCTTTGGTTTGCATTTATAGAGTACGGGAAGAGAGTTAGGGTTTTCACTTTTTGCAGAAAAGTCCACACTCTTTCTTTATTTCCTTCCTTTAATTGATCTGAATTTATTTATTTCTCTTTCTTTCTTTTTTGCCTTTTTTGCCCACCACGTGCTTCTGCATACACAAAATAATACCTGAAATTAGGATTTTTAAATAAAATAAATTTAATTAGTTTAAAATTAATTAAACTAACTATAAATCATATTAGCATATAAAAATCCTTTTACAAATTATTTATCGCACTTTTAAGTCAACAAAACAATAAAAATTGATAAATCTATTATTTTACTCTGTTTGTTGATTTTTTTCCATAGTTCTTTACTTTTTGCATCAAAAATATTATTTCTTCAAAAATAATTAATTAAATTAAATCATATAGAAATAAGATGAATTATAGACAATATCAGCGAAAACAAGCCATTTTAATAGGTAAATGAGTACAAATATTTGTATATAAATTAGACTTATCAAATACCCCCAAACTTAAGATTTTGCTTGTCCTCGAGCAAAAAGTAGAATCATGAACAAGGGAATAATAATAATAGACTCAACCCATCACACCCAAAGATCTCATCATGTAAGCATCAAAATTTCAATTAAAAATATAAACAATTGCAAATAAAGTAAAACTAAGCATACCCACTTTCTCCAGTGCAATTATTTATTCATAACTCCCAACCCAATCGCATTTGTCATGCAATTAATGTAATTATATTATACAACAACTCAATCTGTGATTATCCCTTCTCTCTACTACAAACCGAGTAGCAAATTAGAGTTTTTTTTTATTTTATTTTTATTTTTTTTATTTTTATTTTTAAGTCCCTTCTTTAAGTTGTCACTTGCCTTTTTACGCGAATGCAAATCATTTGTGATGAATTGACCCGGTTACTCAACAAGTCACAACCTTAAAGTGCTTTGCATACTCATATTTCAAGTTGCCGTTTTACGTAAAAGTAAACATTTGTGATGAATACCCCTAGTTACTAAGCAACTCAAAACATTGGAGTAGATTGACTTTATTCATAAATATATATATATATTTTTTCATTATTACTCTATTTACTTAAACTCTGTTTAGGACTAGATTAAAGGGGATAATCACAAGAAAAAGCATCACATTTGTCTTTTATGTATAATAGCATGACTCACACAATTTTGTAAGGAATTTTGAAACTCAATAATCCTAAAGTAAATAAGTATGCTTAATATTGCTTTATAAAAAAAATTGTTTATACCAAAAAAAATTGTTTCAATGCTTATCACAATAAAGAACTCAAAAGTGTAAAGGTAAGCCTAATTATAATCCTTTTGTTTTGTTTTTCTTTTTAAAAATAATAAAAATAAAAATAAATTTGTAAACATTCCCCCCCAAACTTAAATATCACATTGTCCTTAATAGGAAAGAAAAGAAAAACAAAAAGAATGCAAAAAGTTTAGAATATCTCCCCTGATTCGTCTTTAAATTTCTGCACGCGCAGCGTTTAGTATTTTGGCGATATCTGGAGCTGTAGATGTCCAAATAGGCTGAA
The DNA here is from genome assembly GCA_017893485.1 of Hemerocallis citrina. NCBI lineage: Eukaryota > Viridiplantae > Streptophyta > Magnoliopsida > Asparagales > Asphodelaceae > Hemerocallis > Hemerocallis citrina. The sequence continues at coordinate 124,523,338 of CM030363.1, read as the reverse complement.
TTTTTTTTGCTGGAAAGCTAAGAAGATAGGCTATAACTTCTATTTGAATCACTTTTTCCAGATTTTGACTCCAAACTGCTCAAAAACAGCCATCAATGAAGGTGTTCAAAACAGCTCCGCCCGGCGACTTTCAAAATTTGTGCAATCCTACAAGATAAAATCAAAAATTAAAATAGAATAAACTAAAAGATAAATCAAAACTAAATGCAATAAAAGAAAACATGGGTTGCCTCCCAAGAAGCGCTAAGTTTTAAGTCTTCAGCCAGACATGGGGGTGAGATGGTTAAGTAACGCCAAGATCCAACAACATTAACACATCCTTTCTAATTTTTCTTTTCTTGTGTGGATCAGGTTCAAGTTCCAATTTGAGGCGTTTCCTTCGTAATGATGATGTCTTTGATTCCCCCACCTCTTTGAATTTATGCTACAAAAATGAATAAATAGAAGGTTCAGCATCCAAATACATGACATGTTCAAAAATATTTTCTTTCTTAGGTTCAAAATTTGTTGCATTTGTTGGACATACTTCTATAGGTGATTTTTCAAATTTAGCCTTATGTTCCTCGCCCAAAATTAAATCAATTTCACTTACTTGAATAGATGACTGTTCTTCAGGAGAAAAATTTGTGGAATTAAAAACATTATACATTACTTGTTCATTCTGAATTTGTTCCTCCACAATTTGTTCATTCTCACTTTTCTTTTCAACCACATCGCCATTTGCTTCTTGTGGTTGCTCAATCGTACTCCCGTTGCTTAGTGTTATCGCTTCGACATGCTCCTTGGGATGGACAACTGTATTGCATGGTAATGTTCCTACAGTTTTTTCTTTAAAAATATTTGAAATTTGACTAATTTGTACCTCAAGATTGTGAATGGAAGCCGAAGTTGAATTTGCAACATTTTGGATAGCCAAATCTGTCTTTTGTATGTATTGTTCTGCCCTTTGCATGTAGTACTCAAACATATCTTCAAGCGTCGGCTTCTTTTCTTGTTGTGGAAAAATTTGAGGTTGTATAACTGCTCCCATATTGTTGTTCCATGGATAATTAGGGGTGTTTCTCCATCCTGAATTGTATGTGTTTGCATAATGATTGTTTTGCATTTGAAAGTTTGACACAAAATTTTCATGTACGGCATTTGATGGAGCAAAAGAGTTCCCCACTTGACAATCTGAACTTGCATGATTTCCTGCACAAAGATCACAAATCATATTAGATTGCATAACATTAAAACTCATATTTTCTACTTGTTTAAATAAAATATCATGTTTTGCATTTAAAGTAGAAAAAGGATCACGTTCAAAAACTCCAGCCACTTTTCTTGGCATTGCTCTCTCTGAAGACCACTGATAATGATTTGATGCCATCTCCTCTAAAAGATCATAGGCTGCTTGGTATGTTTTGCTCATCAGTGCACCACCAGCTGCTGCGTCAACCATAGATCTATGTATAACTCCCAAACCATTATAGAATGTTTGCATTTGCAGCCATTTCGGTAGTTCATGATTAGGACACTTTCTCAATGACTCTTTAAACCTTTCCCATGCATCATACAAAGACTCGGTCGCAAATTGAGTAAATGTGCAAATATCATTTCTTAGCTTTGCGGTCTTTGCTGGTGGAAAATACTTGGCTAGAAACATTTGTGCAAGTCCCTCCCAAATAGTAATACTACCGGGTGGTAGATAATGTAGCCAAACCTTCGCCTTATCTCGTAGGGAAAAAGAAAAGAGTCTCAGTCTAATTGCATCGTCTGATACACCGTTGTGCTTGAAAGTGTCACAAATTTCTAAAATATCTGCAATGTGAGCGTAAGGATCCTCGTGTGGTAGTCCCCAAAATTGAACAGTCTGTTGAATCAATAGAATCATTGCCAGTTTAATTTCAAAATCGTTAGCTTCATTAACCGGCTTCTTTATACTTGACTCATAAATTGAGGGCATAACATAGTCTCTCAAAGGCATGTTCTCATCGTTCCCCATGATAATGTACGTGTATGTCCTGAAATATCAGTATCGAAAAAGAAAAAAAATAGAAAAACTAAAAAAAATAAAATAAGAAAAATAAATAAAAGAAAAAGTTAGTCAAAATAAAATAAAGATGTAAAATGATAATAAAATAAAAATAATTACAAAAAAATCCAAATTAGCAATAATCTAACAATTTTCAATATCAATAAAAGAATAACTAGTCCCCGGCAACGGCGCCAAAAACTTGATGTTTATATTTGCAAGTGGACAAAATCGCACAAGTAATATAGATAAATGAGTAGAGTGTCGAACCCACAGAGACTAGATATTTTACTGAGGACCGATATCGCTAGATCAATCACTATTTGGAAGATCGAATTTTATGAATAATAAAACAACTAAATTATTCTAATCTAATTTAATCTAACTAAATTTGTGAAGAGGGAAAGGGCTGTGAAACTTTGAAGCTCTTGTACTTTGTTTAATGGTAAAATTAGTTCATGTTCATTTTGCAATTAATAAAAATGTTTGGATTGCATCTAAAATAAATTTGAGAAGAAAAGATACAAAAAGAAATACAAAAATTAATTCAAACCAGTCCTGTCTCAAATTCCGAGCCTGAGTCGAGACGCGTGCCACGTCGAATCACACCCGTCATGTCAACTTCACGCTGTCAGATCGCCACGTCAGCATCCAGGTGGGTTCGTGTAGGTCCACGCGCTTCTTCAAACCGGCTTCTTCTGCCTTGGTTTTGTCGTGAAGCACACTGAAGCCGACGCTAGGTCAGCACTTCGAACCGTGTGCCAGTGAGCAGACAGCCTGTCACCTCTGCCTGCTGCTGTCGCTTTCGCCCTGGAGCTTGGGTCCCGTCGAAGTCTGTGCTTCTCTCTCTCCCTTTTGTTCTTAGTTCGGTTACACAAAAGAGAAAGAACGAAGGAGTCGTCAGGTCAAAGAGCAATCGCTGGGTGCACTTCGAATACTGTGCCAAAGAAGACAGCAGCCCTACTGCCCACACGCTGCTGTTTTGCCTTGGAACTCGCACACGCCTTCTCTCTCTCTTACTTTTTTTCTTTTTCTTCTTTTGAGTTATTGTACAGCCGTCACCTCTTGAGTTTCTCCTCTCTCCTTTGGTTTGCATTTATAGAGTACGGGAAGAGAGTTAGGGTTTTCACTTTTTGCAGAAAAGTCCACACTCTTTCTTTATTTCCTTCCTTTAATTGATCTGAATTTATTTATTTCTCTTTCTTTCTTTTTTGCCTTTTCTGCCCACCACGTGCTTCTGCATACACAAAATAATACCTGAAATTAGGATTTTTAAATAAAATAAATTTAATTAGTTTAAAATTAATTAAACTAACTATAAATCATATTAGCATATAAAAATCCTTTTACAAATTATTTGTCGCACTTTTAAGTCAACAAAACAATAAAAATTGATAAATCTATTATTTTACTCTGTTTGTTGATTTTTTTCCACAGTTCTTTACTTTTTGCATCAAAAATATTATTTCTTCAAAAATAATTAATTAAATGAAATCATATAGAAATAAGATGAATTGTAGACAATATCTGTAACGCCCCGAATCCCAAATTACTGAATTCGAGATGTTCTACAGGATCTTTTCACTTTCTTCACATACAATTTTACAAGGAAATTTAAAACTTTTCTTTTACATCAGAGTTTACAACACATTACATTTGAATTTACACAGCGGAAGCAAAATATACAATATTTACATAAATGAACAACAGCATAATGAACTCTTTATGCATCCATTCCTTGTACATGTAGTTATATCCTGCATAAAAACTGTGGGTACGTCAGTTTATTCAACCGACGATAATTATACATGGCCATCCTCTCTATGCCAGAAACAGTATAATGAGTCTCATTTCTTACAAATCACAAACTTGTTCAACATAAGCATGCAAATAAGGGGGAACTTTTAATGATGTCGTGTCGTGACTGTGCACTTAAATCCTTAATGCAATTTACTTAATTAATCATGACACTAATGCACACTTGTTCGAATTCTATGCATCCCATACTACATAGGTTCGAGTGCAAGCCCCTTAAACGATCTTCATTTTTGTAGGGTTCAATCCCCCGCCATGACTTATTCTACTTCTGTAATTCCAATGAGTATCCTAGATGAATCTATGAGTACAAGCATGTATCCTGGCCCCTGGAGTAGAATTTCGCGCCATGTCTTGACTCGTCAAGCATGCATTCTGCGACAATTCAGCCTCCTCCCTGAACACACTCCTCTTGCAGTCACCAAAACATCCCATAAGCGTGACTAGAGTCCGATCATTACTGAGTTGTGCCCGCACCATGTCTTGACTCGTCAAGCATGCATTCTGCGGCTCACACACCCGCACCGTACCCTAGCTCTCATACTCATGTTTTTCTCTCACCTTCATCACCTCCACACTATGTATTAATTTAATTAGAATCATGAATGAAAATCAATCTCTAGAGTTAGCCTCTCCATCATCCGGACTTATCATTTCATTTCACTTGACCAACCTGGTCTAATTCTCAATATCATTTCATTCACTGCCGGGGAGACTTAGCTACTCTTCCGTTCAATTTCACACTCACAATATCCAATTGAGCATCATCAGCTCATCATTCATTTTTGAGTCTCACAGACTTTTCTCATCATGATTTCACATTTCATAATTTCATTTAATCTTCCATTTCTCATCTATGATTCATTTACACCATTCATGCAACCACAAGCAGAATCCATTGACTTTAATCATACAGTTCACAATTACCAACAGCAAATAACATGAATTCAAATATGTCAAAGTCCTTTCTATACAGTCGACTTGGAAGAACACCAGTCGACTTATACAGTCATATACAGGGTTATCAAAAGGCTCGAGATAGTCGACTGTGTACACTACCAGTCGCCTGTCCCGCAACTTTCAAGTTCACAATATTAGTCACACAACAGTCGACTGTTCACACCTCAGTCGTCTGTCTTAGCAATTTTATCAGCATAATTCTATGTCCAGATCAGTCGACTTGCTACACGCAATCGGTCGACTGGACAGATCTAATTTCAATAGATCATTTACAGTTCTTACGTGCATTTCATCATGATGTCAACTAACAGTACACAAAAGTTCATGTTTCACAGACAAGGTCTCTTATCATTCAGTAACACTACAACATGGATCATCAAATTACTACCATGTCCTTTCCGTTAAGGAAAATACTTTAAACATGCATTCACATATGCCCATAATGTCTTAAAACAATAAAGATGTAAATCCCAAGTCATCAAACTGGGTCCACACGATGAAAATATATCAGTTTATGAAACTACCCAACAGTCACAGTCAGATTTGAGGTACCAGTCGACTTAACACACTATCAGTCGACTGCTTCGACAATTCCAAAATTATTAATTACCATGAGCTCTTTTTATTCATTTACCTTCCCTCCAGCATATGTGTCATAGGGAAACCATGCAAATAGTATTCATACCATCATGTTCATTTATACACACGTTTATCATTGCAATCATGCGAATTAATGTCTCGTACCAGTCGACTGGCTCACATGGCAGCCGACTGTACCGACAGCCTCGTTTCAATATTAATAGCAAGTTCAAGCAATTTCTACTGCATTTAAATCACTTTTATAACATAATATCAATCATAGCCATTGTAGCATTATTCCTACATTAGAAGTCCTGAGAAACACCCACCTTGTATGAAGAAATAAACCGAAATCCCGCAAAGTCCTTCAATAACACAGCACTTCTTGTTCCTTTGCTCCACACCGAAATCTCCAGCAATGCTGCTTGCTTCCACAGAAGAGCTCCCACACAACTCACAGATACTCTCTTTAAACTCAGGAAATTTTAAGTGTAAAAGAGATAGGGAAAGTAGGGGGGTATCTATACTAGAAGACCAATAAGATGAAGGGTTGAGATCTATTAGGGAGTTGGAGGATTAAGGGCTGAGATTGATTTGGGGGTTGCAAAAACTACCCACAACTCAGGGTAACTACCCATGATCTAGCCCACCCTCTCCCAAAACCGGCCAAAGAGTTTGTGCCTAATACACGTGTACATTGAGTGCACGTGTACACACAACCACACCCTACAAATAGCATATTTAATACCCGGGATAAAAATAGAGCAAGAAAAATGTTACATTACAAGTTGTGGAAAAATAATAAGAGAGTTTACAATCCATGGGCTTAAAACCAAATTGGGCCAAAATAAATTTTATTAAAAGAAAAATAGACAAATTAACATTGGGCTTTAAAGCAAGTAATTTATAGGGAAAAATATAATTTATACATCATGGAGTAATAGCCACGTGCTATACAAGCATACTAAAAGAGAATTAATCTTTATATATTAAGAAAATCGGGGTATTACATCACTCCCTCCTTAGAATAGTTCCGTCCCGGAACTACAGCCAAGAGCGAGAAAAGAAGACACAACAACAAGAGATACAAAAACACAAAATAGAAAAATACAATCAACAGGACAATCAAGCAAAAAGCTCAGGATAGTCCTTCAACATCTTCTCCTCAGATTCCCAAGTAGCCTCTTCAACCAAGTGGTTTCTCCAGACTACCTTGACCATCGGTATCGTCTTATTCCTCAAGACCTTCTCCCTACGGTCAACAATCTCAACAGGAGTCTCGATGTAATTCAGGTCTAACTGCAAACCTTCCGGCACTTCAGGCAAATGATGACTCGGATCCGGAATATAACCTCTTAGCATAGACACATGAAAGACATTGTGCACCTGAGACAACTCTTCCGGTAATTCAAGCCGGTAAGCAGTTTTCCCGATCCTTTTCAATATCTTGTATGGGCCTATAAACCTCGGGGCTAACTTCCCGCCTTTACCAAATCGAACCACACCTTTACTGGGTGATACCTTCAGAAAGACGAAGTCACCAACCTCAAACTCAAGGTCCCTTCTCCGGTTGTCTGCATAGCTTTTCTGCCTGCTCTGAGCTTCCACCAACCTTTTCCTGATCAGATCAATCTTCTCAGAAGTCAGCTGTACAAGCTCAGGACCAAACAACTGACGCTCCCCAACCTCATACCAACACACAGGAGTCCTGCACTTCCTGCCATACAAAGCTTCATACGGCGCCATCCCGATGCTAGCCTGAAAACTGTTGTTGTAGGCAAACTCCACCAAAGGTAAATGCCTTTCCCAACTGCCTCCGAAGTCTAGTATACAACACCGAAGCATATCCTCAAGAATACGGTTGACTCTCTCGGTCTGCCCATCGGTCTGTGGATGAAAAGCAGTGCTGAAATCTGTCTTGGTACCCAAAGCTGCCTGAAGACTCCTCCAGAAATGCGAAGTAAACCGCGCATCTCGATCAGACACAATAGTCGAAGGAACGCCATGAAGTCGGACAATCTCACCAACATACAACTCAGCCAACTTGTCCATCGAAACCGTGAGTTTCATCGCCAAAAAGTGAGCGGACTTGGTAAGTCGATCGACTATAACCCAAATAGCATCATTGCCCTTAGAACTCTTAGGCAATCCCGTGATGAAATCCATACTGATGTTATCCCACTTCCATTCCGGAATAGGTAACGGCTGTAATAGACCTCCGGGTCTCTGATTTTCGGCTTTGACTTGCTGACAAACCTCACATCTCGCGACAAATTCGGCCACATCCCGCTTCAAACCTGACCACCAGAAATGCTGCTTGATGTCTTTGTACATCTTAGTACTCCCAGGATGTACTGACAAAAGAGTAGCATGCGCCTCCTGAAGAATACTCTCTTTCAGGTCCGCCTGATCTGGAACACACAGCCTATCTCCGAACCACAGCACTCCATCCCTGGTCTGAAATCTGGGTAACCTGCCAGCACTAACCTGTTCCTTCATCTCCAAGATATCAGCATCAACTTCCTGACTTGCAATGATCCTTGCATTCAAAGTAGGTTGAAGCTTCAACTGAGATAAAGATGCCCCCAATCCTTGCAAGACAACCTCAATACCTGCTCGGTCCAACTCCTCAATCAGATGCCTCTGAGTCGTAATCAAACTGGCCAAACTGCTCTTGCGACTAAGTGCATCAGCAACAACATTAGCCTTTCCAGGATGATACTTGATCTCAGGTCGCATATCCTCGAGCACTTCCAGCCATCTCCGCTGTCTTAGATTGAGATCCCTCTGCTGGTAGATATACTTCAAGCTCTTATGATCCGTGTACATGTTCAGCTTCTCACCATACACGTAGTGCCTCCACTGCTTCAAAGCAAAGATAATCGCAGCCAGCTCTAGATCATGAGTCGGATAATTCTTCTCATGCGGTCGTAGTTGCCTAGACCCATAAGCGATTACTTTACCTTCTTGCATTAAGACACAACCAAGCCCCCGATGTGAAGCATCGCTATAGACATCATACTCAACTCCTGCTCTAGGCAAAGCCAAAATAGGTGCAGTAGTCAGTCTATCCTTCAACTCCTGAAAACTCGCCGCACATTGCTCGGTCCACTTGAAGCTCACATTCTTCTTGGTCAACTCGGTAAGCGGCACCGCTATCTGAGCATAACCTTGAATGAATCTCCTGTAGTATCCAGTCATCCCAAGGAAACTTCTGACCTTCTTCACTGTAGTAGGCCTAGCCCAATCTCTCACTGCCTCTATCTTCTGAGGGTCAGTTGCCACTCCCTCCTTAGAAAGGATGTGACCTAGGAATGCCACTTCAGATTTCCAGAAATCACACTTGGATAACTTGGCATACAACCTCTGCTCTTCCAACTTCTGCAAAACTGCTGCCAGATGCTCGGTGTGCTCCGCCTCAGACTTGGAGTACACGAGAATATCGTCGATAAATACCACGACGAAAGAATCAATAAACGGCCTCAGAACTCTGTTCATCAAGTCCATGAAGATTGCGGGTGCATTCGTCACTCCGAATGGCATAACTAAGAATTCGTAATGCCCATGCCGAGTTCTAAATGCAGTTTTGTGCACATCTTCAGCTTTCACTCGCACTTGGTGGTATCCTGATCGAAGATCTATTTTGGAGAATACAGCTGCTCCTTGTAGACGATCGAACAAGTCATCAATTCGAGGAATCGGATACTTATTCTGAACAGTGACCTTATTCAGCTCCCGGTAATCGATACACATCCTCATCGATCCATCCTTCTTCTTTACCAAAAGCACTGGTGCTCCCCAAGGTGACGCACTAGGTTGAATAAAGCCTTTTCCCAACAGTTCCTCAATCTGCCGTTTCACCTCATCCTGTTCCACTGGAGCCATCCTATAAGGTGCCTTAGAAATGGGCGCACTTCCCGGTTGAACAGTGATGCTGAACTCTACATCACGATGCGGAGGTAACCCAGGAAAATCTTCCAAGAACACAGTCGGATAGTTCCGAGCCACAGGAATCCCTTGCAATTCCACAGGAGTCTCTTCCTTGCGGATAGTTGCCACCAGCTTAGAACACTTCAACTTCCCTTGGAAAGTGACTTCAGGTCCACCTGGAGCCTTCACTGTGACGGTCTTGGCCTTGCACTCGATGCTTGCACTGTACACCGACATCCAATCAATGCCAATGATTACATCGACTCCCAAGATAGTCAGCTCGATCAGATCAATGCCAAAGATTCGATCCCCAATCACTATTTCGCAATCAGCATAGTACCGATCAGTGGTCAAAGTCTCCCCTGATGGCATAGCTACTGCTAAGATCTTGCCTGGAAAAATCTTTGGTTCAACTCCCAATACTTTAGCAAATCTAGGAGACACAAAAGTATGAGAGGATCCAGTATCAAACAACACCACAGCTCCCTTTCCATTAATATAGAGTTCTCCTGTTACATAACATATATCATTACATAACAATTTCACACTATGAGCGGGAAGAAGAAATGGAAAAGAAACCACACTAAACATCAGCCCTCGTACCAGAGATGACCTGATCCGCCTCCTCAGCATCAGCTTCTGTCAAAGCAAATACTCGCCCTGACTGGTACGGCCTCTTCCCAGTCTGCTGTATTGGCACATTGTGATTGCCAGCCCGTGGTTTGAGACATCGAGATTGGTAATGTCCTACTTCACCACAGTTAAAGCAAGTGACTGTAGAAGGTCTCCCTACATCGTTTCCAGGTCTCCCAGCTACACTGACAGCATTCGCCCCTGTCGGTTTGAACTTCTGTGCAGATGGTTGCCCCTTGAAACTCCCCGATGGCACGGGCCTCTTTCCGGACTGCCAGTTGCTCTTCTGGTGCTGAGCAACATGGAACTGCCCCATATCTGCCTCCGTTGCTGCCGCCCTCTTCACCAGCTTATCGAATCTCCTGATACCAAGGGGTATCATACGAGATCTCAAGCTCGGCCTCAGACCATGCTCGAACTTGCGAGCCTTCTTCGCCTCATCCATCACCAGTTCTGGAGCATACCTGGAGAGCTGAGTAAACTTGGTCTCATACTCCCTTACTGACATGCTGCCTTGCTGAAGTGACAGAAACTCCATGGCCTTTTTCTCCTGGCGTCAGAGGGGAAATAATGGCTGCGGAATTCTTCTAGAAATTCCTCCCAGCCAAACAACAAGCCGCCCATAGTCCTCTTCACCGACTGCCACCAAACAGCCGCATCCTTCTCCAACTGCAAAGTCGCCAACTTGACCTTGCTGCCCTCCGGTGTTTCCAACACCTCGAAGATTGTCTCCACTTGCCGAATCCAGTTATCGGCTGCATCCGGGTCTGACTTCCCCTCGAACACTGGTGGTTTCATTCTCTTGAACGATTCCACTAGCTTGATTGCCTCGGGTACTGGATTCACCGGCCCCCTTCCTTGGTTTGCAGCCACTGCGTTCAGCGTCTGGTAAACCCTTGCAAACTCGGCCTCCAGGTCCAGACCTTCACCGTTCCTGGCTCCTCTTCTCGCCATATTCTGATGCAAAAGATCCATTAAACTCGAAGTATAAAACAAGAAATTAAACCAACTTTCATTTCATTGAATTTCAAAGTTTATACATTCGAATTTAAAAAAAAACATTTTAACATCAGAACAGAAGAAAGATAGAAACTAGGACAATCTAATCTCTACGGGTCCTCTTCGCTGCTCGAAGTTCATCCCGCAGTTCATCCACCTCATCCTTCAGTACATCAGTTAGGTTCTTTTTCTTCTCAAGTTCCCAAATCCGATGGCTGAGAACAGAATAGTCAGCATTCCGCTTCTCCATCTGAGCCTCCAAAACTCCAACTCTATACTTCAAGGTATCCACTTGCCTCTGCAGAGAAGCTACAGCGCTACCCAGAGCTGTTCCCTTTTCTTCATCGGAAGAAGAAGAATCATCAGGTGAGTTCGGCGGTGGGGTGATCTCTCGAGATTCAGGGTACTCCTCATCATCAGAATCAGCTTGCCCGGGGTGATACTCGTCCTCAGAATCAGCCTGTCCAGGATGGTATTCTTCCTCAATAATGTGCCAGTCGTTGCCTCCAGCAGGGTCGAAGTGATCAGCCATCTTAGAATAGAGAGGAAGAGGCATAAATCATAGAGCAACACAAATGTAAGTTACTTACATTTAAATCTCTAAACTCAAACGCACACTCTAATGTCCACATCTAGGGTGTCGTTCCTTATAAATTTGTACGAGTGTGAAAGCGTAGAAAGCGTGGCTCTGATACCACTCTGTAACGCCCCGAATCCCAAATTACTGAATTCGAGATGTTCTACAGGATCTTTTCACTTTCTTCACATACAATTTTACAAGGAAATTTAAAACTTTTCTTTTACATCAGAGTTTACAACACATTACATTTGAATTTACACAGCGAAAGCAAAATATACAATATTTACATAAATGAACAACAGCATAATGAACTCTTTATGCATCCATTCCTTGTACATGTAGTTATATCCTGCATAAAAACTGTGGGTACGTCAGTTTATTCAACCGACGATAATTATACATGGCCATTCTCTCTATGCTAGAAACAGTATAATGAGTCTCATTTCTTACAAATCACAAACTTATTCAACATAAGCATGCAAATAAGGGGGAACTTTTAATGATGTCGTGTCGTGACTGTGCACTTAAATCCTTAATGCAATTTACTTAATTAATCATGACACTAATGCACACTTGTTCGAATTCTATGCATCCCATACTACATAGGTTCGAGTGCAAGCCCCTTAAACGATCTTCATTTTTGTAGGGTTCAATCCCCCGCCATGACTTATTCTACTTCTGTAATTCCAATGAGTATCCTAGATGAATCTATGAGTACAAGCATGTATCCTGGCCCCTGGAGTAGAATTTCGCGCCATGTCTTGACTCGTCAAGCATGCATTCTGCGACAATTCAGCCTCCTCCCTGAACACACTCCTCTTGTAGTCACCAAAACATCCCATAAGCGTGACTAGAGTCCGATCATTACTGAGTTGTGCCCGCACCATGTCTTGACTCGTCAAGCATGCATTCTGCGGCTCACACACCCGCACCGTACCCTAGCTCTCATACTCATGTTTTTCTCTCACCTTCATCACCTCCACACTATGTATTAATTTAATTAGAATCATGAATGAAAATCAATCTCTAGAGTTAGCCTCTCCATCATCCGGACTTATCATTTCATTTCACTTGACCAACCTGGTCTAATTCTCAATATCATTTCATTCACTGCCGGGGAGACTTAGCTACTCTTCCGTTCAATTTCACACTCACAATATCCAATTGAGCATCATCAGCTCATCATTCATTTTTGAGTCTCACAGACTTTTCTCATCATGATTTCACATTTCATAATTTCATTTAATCTTCCATTTCTCATCTATGATTCATTTACACCATTCATGCAACCACAAGCAGAATCCATTGACTTTAATCATACAGTTCACAATTACCAACAGCAAATAACATGAATTCAAATATGTCAAAGTCCTTTCTGTACAGTCGACTTGGAAGAACACCAGTCGACTTATACAGTCATATACAGGGTTATCAAAAGGCTCGGGATAGTCGACTGTGTACACTACCAGTCGCCTGTCCCGCAACTTTCAAGTTCACAATATTAGTCACACAACAGTCGACTGTTCACACCTCAGTCGTCTGTCTTAGCAATTTTATCAGCATAATTCTATGTCCAGATCAGTCGACTTGCTACACGCAATCGGTCGACTGGACAGATCTAATTTCAATAGATCATTTACAGTTCTTACGTGCATTTCATCATGATGTCAACTAACAGTACACAAAAGTTCATGTTTCACAGACAAGGTCTCTTATCATTCAGTAACACTACAACATGGATCATCAAATTACTACCATGTCCTTTCCGTTAAGGAAAATACTTTAAACATGCATTCACATATGCCCATAATGTCTTAAAACAATAAAGATGTAAATCCCAAGTCATCAAACTGGGTCCACACGATGAAAATATATCAGTTTATGAAACTACCCAACAGTCACAGTCAGATTTGAGGTACCAGTCGACTTAACACACTATCAGTCGACTGCTTCGACAATTCCAAAATTATTAATTACCATGAGCTCTTTTTATTCATTTACCTTCCCTCCAGCATATGTGTCATAGGGAAACCATGCAAATAGTATTCATACCATCATGTTCATTTATACACACGTTTATCATTGCAATCATGCGAATTAATGTCTCGTACCAGTCGACTGGCTCACATGGCAGCCGACTGTACCGACAGCCTCGTTTCAATATTAATAGCAAGTTCAAGCAATTTCTACTGCATTTAAATCACTTTTATAACATAATATCAATCATAGCCATTGTAGCATTATTCCTACATTAGAAGTCCTGAGAAACACCCACCTTGTATGAAGAAATAAACCGAAATCCCGCAAAGTCCTTCAATAACACAGCACTTCTTGTTCCTTTGCTCCACACCGAAATCTCCAGCAATGCTGCTTGCTTCCACAGAAGAGCTCCCACACAACTCACAGATACTCTCTTTAAACTCTGGAAATTTTAAGTGTAAAAGAGATAGGGAAAGTAGGGGGTATCTATACTAGAAGACCAATAAGATGAAGGGTTGAGATCTATTAGGGAGTTGGAGGATTAAGGGCTGAGATTGATTTGGGGGTTGCAAAAACTACCCACAACTCAGGGTAACTACCCATGATCTAGCCCACCCTCTCCCAAAACCGGCCAAAGAGTTTGTGCCTAATACACGTGTACATTGAGTGCACGTGTACACACAACCACACCCTACAAATAGCATATTTAATACCCGGGATAAAAATAGAGCAAGAAAAATGTTACATTACAAGTTGTGGAAAAATAATAAGAGAGTTTACAATCCATGGGCTTAAAACCAAATTGGGCCAAAATAAATTTTATTAAAAGAAAAATAGACAAATTAACATTGGGCTTTAAAGCAAGTAATTTATAGGGAAAAATATAATTTATACATCATGGAGTAATAGCCACGTGCTATACAAGCATACTAAAAGAGAATTAATCTTTATATATTAAGAAAATCGGGGTATTACAATATCAGCGAAAACAAGCCATTTTAATAGGTAAATGAGTACAAATATTTGTATATAAATTAGACATATCAGAATGCCTACGAATTCATACATGGAACAAGGACATTTAGCTATTTGACGGTGTTTGTAAAAAAAAATACCCTCCCGAGTTCTGTATTTCCACAAATCATCACAGAAAAAAGCTGAACTATCCGGTGTATCCATACTCGCAATGAAATTCACATTAAGTAATAAGTTTTTTTACACTTCTTGTAGGAATTTGTAGAAAATCTTCAATGTGTATGTTCCCGCCATTTGTGACTCCATCGCCCATTCGGTCTTCAATTTTGGTCTCTTTTCACGATTACGATGAATTTCTTTAAGTTCCTCGTGTCTTTGTTTTACTAAGACTTGGTCAAAGATAACGGCAAATTCATGTAATGAGTACTTCTTATGAGAATGTTGCTTCAAGGATGAATGCAGAGATTTGCTCCGTTGGGTACTCAACATGTCGCCCCAAAATGAATATCTTGCATAGACGGGAGCCCATTTCTCATGAATGTCAAATTTATCGTTCAACCATTTGTTATTCTCAAGTTTGTATTGCGCAATCAATATTTTCCACTTCTCTTCAAAATCAGTTTTATATTCCGTCATATAGATGATACTCTTCAAAGCATCCCTACTCATTGATATTATTTGACATGCACACCTCATGCGGTAACTTATCCAAAATATACCAAATGCAATATCTATGATTAGTGTTAATGAAAACTTTCTTCAATGCAGCACCTATTCTATGATCCTCATCTGTCACGATGCCCAACGGATCGTGAGGCATTACTCCTCGCCACTTTTCAAAGAACCACTCAAATGAGGAAGCCGTCTCATGAACCCACAACCTAAGAATGTTGATTGCCAATGATGGTTGACTCCAACAAATAGTACGAATAATATCCTGTATCGGTTCGTGTTGTAGGTGACATCAAAGCAAACTACATCCCCAAATACTTCATAATTCTTCCTACCAGTACCATCCACCCAAATACAATGGGACAATCTCCCTTCAGGATCTACTTGATAATCATAAAAAAGTAAAGGATCAGTCTCCTTTTTAGATTCAAAGAACTCAATTAGTATTTGCCTGTCATGTCCTTAAATTTCTAATATCGGTTTTAGTGAATCCAATTTTCTCATTACCACCACTTACACCTTCGAAGAAAAGCATTTATTTGCATATAGGGACATTAGCTTCGGTAAGTTGATCAATAACTTTTTAATCTGATTTTGACAATATACGATTTCGAGGCAACAGGTGACGTCCACCGGGTGAGGTAAATTCGTGATTGTGTGGTTCATTAAATGAGTAAATAATCCATGTATTACTTTGTTCGATTAGTTTTACACGAACGAAAGCTTTGCAACCCGTTCTAGAAGTAGTTCCCTGTCTAGCTTTATTAGGATTACTCGGCGACTCCCCGGCTTTATTACATACATATGATTTGTCTACTATATCGGTTCCCTTATATTTATTTCCACCCTTACGTATAGCCAAATCCGTACATCTACAGTATGAAGCATAAAATTTCTCCGCTTCATCTAAAGTATGACATGTCATACCTATCATCGGTTTTAGGTGCTCGTCAACTTGTGGCTGAAATTCACCCAATTCTTGTGCACGAACAAATTTTCCTCAGGTAACGGAACTTCCTTCAACACTGTCCATTTTCTAAAAGAACAAAAAAAGTTCAATAATTATGAACACAAACCGTTACGGTATGTGATTTTTTTTTTCTAAGTCATTTAGTTCTTGTACGAGGAACGTGAGAAAATCGCACAAACGGCATCCAGAATTTAAAAAACTTTGTAACTTGGTCTAATTCACGTAACACAAGCCAACCTAACTTATAGAAGTAAGTTTCGAGTCACGGTTTGCGAGATTGAGTCGAAACTCACTTCTACAAGTTGGAGTGGCTTGTGTTACGTGAGACCAACCTACCCGCAATGTTTCGTATTTTTTGGAGGTCATTTGTAGGGTTTTCTAGTCTAACAGCACTAAAAATTTTCTAAGTAATTTAGTTCTTGTTCGAGGAACGTGAGAAAACCGCACAAATGGTATCCAAAATTTATAAAACTTTGCAACTTGGTCCAATTCACATAACACAAGGCACCCCAACTTGTAGAAGTGAGTTTCGAGTCACGGTTTGCGAGGTACGGCCATGGACCACTTTATTTGGGTTTTTTTTTAACCAAAAGCGATACATGGCCGTATCTCTCGAACCGTGATTTGAAACTCTTTTCTACAATTTTGGGTGACTTGTGTTACGTGAGACCAATCTACTTGCAAAGTTTCGTACTTTTTCGGAGGTCGTTTGCAGGATTTTCTAGTCTAAGAGCACTAAAAAATTTCAAAATAATTTAGTTCTTATTCGAGGAACGTGAAAAAACCGCACAAACAGTATCCAAAATTTATAAAACATTACAACTTAGTCCAATTCATGTAAGAAAAGCTACCCCAACTTGTAGAAGTGAGTTTCGAGTCACGGTTTGCGAGATACAGCCGTGTACTGCTTTATTTGGGTTTTTTTAAATCAAAAGCGATACACGACCGTTTCTCTCGAACCGTGAGTCGAAACTCACTTCTACAAGTTAGGGTGGCTTGTGCTACGTGAGACCAACTTAATCGCAATGTTTTGTAGCCTTTGGAGGTTTTCTAGTCTAACCGCACTAAAAAATTTCTATGTCATTTAATTCTTATTCGAGGAACGTGAGAAAACCGCACAAACGACATCTAAAATTTGTAAAACTTTGCAACTTGGTCGAATTCACGTAACACAGGCCACCCCAACTTGTAGAAGTGTGTTTCGAGTCACGGTTTGCGAGATACGGCCGTGTACCGCTTTATTTGCGTTTTTTTAAACCAAAAGCTTTCACGGCCGTATCTCTCGAATCGTGAACCAAAATTCACTTCTACAAGTTAGAGTGGTTTGTGCTACGTGAGAACTACCTCCTCGCAAAGTTTCTTATTTTTTGGAAGTCATTTGTAGGGTTTTCTAGTCTAACCGCATTAAAAAATTTCTAAGTCATTTAGTTCTTGTACGAGGAACGTGAGAAAATTGCACAAATGGCATCCAGAATTTATAAAACTTTGCAACTTGGTCCAATTTACTGTAACACAAGCCACCCCAACTTGTAGAAGTGAGTTTCGAGTCACGGTTTGCGAGATACGGTTGTGTACCGCTTTATTTGGGTTTTTTTAAACCAAAAGCGATACACGGCCGTATCTCTCGAACCGTGAGTCGAAACTCACTTCTACAAGTTAGGATGGTTTTTACTACGTGAGACCAACTTACTCACAAAGTTTTCGTATATTTTGGAGGTCCTTTGGAGGTTTTCTAGTCTAACCGCACTAAAAAATTTCAAAGTAATTTAGTTCTTGTTCGAGGAACGTGAAAAAACCGCACAAACAGTATCCAAAATTTATAAAACATTACAACTTGGTCCAATTCACGTAACAAAAGCTACCCCAACTTGTAGAAGTGAGTTTTGAGTCACGGTTTGCGAGATACAGCAGTGTACCGCTTTATTTGGGTTTTTTTAAAGCAAAAGCGATACACGCCGTATCTCTCGAACCATGAGTTGAAACTCACTTCTACAAGTTAGGGTGGCTTGTGCTATGTGAGACCAACCTACTCGAAAAGTTTTGTATTTTTTGGAGGTCGTTTTTAGTGATTTCTAGTCTAACCGCACTAAAACTTTTCTAAGTAATTTAGTATGTATCGAACGATTATAAATACGACTCAATCTACAATATTGTCGAGCGATCATCAACAACCACGACTACAATTGCACCGTCTACATTCATCAAAATACTAGTTACAAAGTTCTATATCTACAACTTTTTGGGCACTTTTAATATCTTCAATTAATTGGAAAGAGACAATAAAAATGAAAAAAAAACAAATACTACTATTAAAGTAAAGAATTAGTCATTACCTTACAAAATAACTGCGAATTTCCCCTGTAAGTGTTGTGGCCGAACTATGGTTTAGATTTGCTTTCGAAGTTGGGATGAGAGAGTTGGGTTTCGATGTTTGGAGTAGAGATTGGGAGAGAGAAATTGTATGGGAATGGAAGAGGAGGAGGAGGTGGGGATGGAGGAGGAGGAGAGCTTGGTGTTTGGATTAGGGTTAGGGTTTTCTGTGTTAGGGAGCAACAGACGGAAGAGATGGAGAGAATCGCCGGAATCAGAGAGGAAGTGATTTAGGAGTCGCCGAAATGAGAAGCTCTCAATTTCGGCTGAGTTGGATTTGGGTTTGGGAACAAACGAGAGAGAGAGAAAGTGGGGAGAGATCGAGAGAAGAAGATGGAGTATACAGAAAAATTCAACTTTTGCCATAACCCGTTCTTGGAAACGATGGGTTAAGGCAAAAAAATTTAAATTTTCTTGCCTTAACCAGTTGTTTTCACTGATGGGTTAAGGATAATTTTTTCAAAAAAAATTATCTGTATCCAACGACCCAGATCTCAGTTCGCAATGGGTCTGTATGCACAGACCCATTTGCGACTGAAGAAAGCTCATATATATATATATATAATGCTCCATTGCAAAAGGGTTTACAAACCACTTAAGCTGTTGTTGGAAACAACGGTTTAAGTTATAAATCTAAGTCGTTGTTCCCAAACAACGGCATAGGTTATAAACCTAAGTCGTTGTTCCGAACAACGGCTTCAGTGGTTTGCAATGGAGCATTGCTCATACACACACACACACACACACACACACACACACACACACACACACACACACACATATATATATAGGGCCCTTCAGTTGTGCACTACCCTCCGTGTGCACTCTGTGTGAACTTTTTACACAGTGTGCACATGGATGATCCGAACTGTTCACATTGATTTACACGTCTAAATTAGTCTAAATATGTAAAATCAAGTCATTTGGAATTCACTTGCCCATCCATCAAGTCAGTTTAAAAACAAACAATATTCAGCCAAACAATTTTGTAACACTAGAATGGATGGGCAAATAAATTCCAAATGACTTGATTTTACATATTTAGACTAATTTATACGTGTAGATTAATGTGAGCGGTTCGGATCATCCATGTGCACTCCGTATAAAAAGTTCACACGGAGGGTAGTGCACAACAGAAGGGCCCTCTATGTAGACACACACTCACACACACACACACACACACACACACACACACACACACACATTGTGCACTATATGTACATCCAGATTACTGCTTAGAAGTATGTCGTCAGGGTTAACTGATTATAATAATATGTTATTAGTAGAATTAAGACTTGAGACTAACCAGGATGTTACTGAACATGATTGTGATTCATTTTATGATTTTTATAAGAATTTTAAATGAATTTACAGTCGATTGTTATGTACAAGAACTTGGCACTGTGTTGCTGCCTGAATAGTAGACTCGTAAAGAACTGATTCGTAGACATAGTTTCTGTAATTAAATTGTGTCGTATGAGTATGTGTTGGAACTGGAAGGAGGTCTATTTTCTGGAACCCCTGATGGAACCTAGTTTTCGTTTCTGTAGCAGTAGGAAAGTCAGTTCTTATACAACAACGTATTGCTTTTCAGAATTTGTATCTTCATGTATTTAAATATAAATATGTTTATTTTTCATGTAATGAATTGCGCTCTGATACCACTAAAAACTTGCCACGCTCTGCTTTCCATTTACGGGAACATGGGCACGTAATCAAGGTCCAACGAATGATATAAGTATACCAACTCATATCATCCATAAGCAGTACAATGCCAGTAAACTCAACAACACAGATAACAATAATAATCACATGAACAAGAATAGAATAAATATCCAATATCTGAGATACAAGAACTTATACAACACCCAAGAATGTACAATGTAGTAAACGGTTATCCAAGTTACTTCAGCATCCCATCGTCTGTACCTGTATAAATATTAACTAAAAATAAGAAAGGAGTGTTCGTTAGAGCAAGCTTCGGATAGCAATTAGTAACAAGCAGTGAAACAAGGAAGTACAATACAACAAGGAACAAGGAAACAAGGAGTTGGAACAATACAAGTAACAACTGTAAACTTGTACACTGGGAGAACATGTAGATGGTACAAACAGGACTTCAAAATATATTTAATCGGTAACCAAGGAATCATGAATTTGGAAACATGCAAATATGAAGTCAGTTAATCTGAAATCATAAATCGAGAAACAAGTCATTTAAACGGGAAAATACAAACTTGTAAACGGAAATCATGTAACTTGTAAACATGTAACCCCCATTCCTGCCAATAAGTATTATCCGTGTATTTCTAAAATTTGATTTTTTATAAATTAATTTTGTACTAAATTCATTTTGGATCTTCTACTAAAGTATTTTTCTAATCAACAATTATATTTATTTCAAATGATGATATATTTTAACACCATTTTCTATTTCTAAGTGATCGACTATTTATATTTTATATTATTACTATTTGGATTTTAATAAATTGTTAATCTGGAATCCTAATTTGATACTTTCATTATTATTGCTATTGTTATTATTATTATTACTTTTTATTGGTTATTAAAAAAATCCAATTCTATTTATTAATTGTATTTGTAGTTATTTCAAATAAATTTTTATATTGTAATACAAATTATATTTTGTTATAAATCCTATTTTATTGGTTATTTTATTTCTCTATTGGATCTAGAAACCCAGAACCATGTTATTTCTCCTATTGGACATTACCCAAAACCTAATATCTTAATATCCTATATATATTCTATTAAAACCCTACCTCTATAACCTAACCCTAGCCCCCAATACACAACCGCCAAACCCTAACCCCCTTTCTCACCTACTGTGCAGACCTACTCTATCCCCCCCCCCCCCCCCCCCCCCCGTGCGCGAGCTCCACTCTTTTCTTCCTCTGCCTCTCGTTGAAACCCACTTCCACAACCACCGTCGCTCCACCATCCTCTCCTCATCGTCATCATCTTCCCCATCCGCAATCGTCCCCTACCTCCAGCCTCGCCATCTCTGAACCCAATGTAATACCCTGATTTTTCAATAAATGAAAAATTATTTATTTTGCACGTGTTGTGCACGTGCAATATTTTGTTTGGGTTATTTTATCATGATGTGTGTATTTAACATATTTTTCAAATTATTTTAGTACAAAAGCCTTTCTTTAAAAGCCTTATTTGATTTAATTAAAAAGCCCTTTTCTTAAAAAGCCCAAATGTATTTTGTTTTATTTATTTTTATAAACTATTTTGGCCCAAAAAGGAAGCCCATGAATTAATTTATTTTAATTAAACTTGTCATGTAGAAGACTTTTTTTAACAAATCTATTTTTATACAAATTAAAAGGGTACAAATTTGGCCTAGTTGCATGCACGTGCACTACACGTACACGTGCTATGCACACCCTAGAGTAGGCCGGGTATCATTCTTTTTGGAGGGATTTTTGATTTTGGGTGTGGAGAACATGGTGGTAGTTTCTTAGGAGTGGGTAGTTTTCCTAACTCCTACTTTGATCTAAGCCCTTCATCCAACAACTACCCAAGCAATCTTGGCCCTCCATTCCACTTATTTTTTAGTATAAATACCCCCCCCTCTCATGGCTAATTTTGATATGCAAAGTATATTTTCAAGTTATAGTATTGTAGTGATTGTGTGAGATATAAAGATAAGAGAGTTGTGTGGGTTTTTGGTTGCTTGGAGTGGCCGGCATCAAGGAAGGCAAGCATTCGGTGTGGACTAGAGGAAGCATTCGGCATTGACTTGGAAGCTTGGAGTTGGTGCACTCTTTTGGCTAGGAGGAGGTGTTCTCATCTACAAGGACTTGGTTGCCTTTGTTTGTGTTTCTCTCCAATTAAGGTGGGTAAAACATTTTATACTTCTAATGTAGGATCCATGCTAGTTTTATTGTCAACACTATACATGAAAAATACTAATAAGAGTCCACTTTAATTGAAAAGTTAGTATATGAATGGATTGAAATGATGTGATTAATTTGTGTGTGAAATTCTAGCATGAAATTAAACTATATGCAGCATTTTCTATGATTATTAGTTTAATTGAATGATGATGGAATATGGCTAGTATGATGTGTGAAAATCTCCATTAAATTGCTTGTTAATTGAATGGTTGAAACATGACAATTGATTAAGATAATGACACACCTTGAAATTTGAATAGAAAGTTTCTCTTGAATGCTTGAGTGGTAATTATGTTAAATTCATGAGTAGAAGTATATTGTGTGGCATTGATGAACCAATGAAATTTCTTATTGTCATCAAAATAGAACTACCCAAAAATTAGTATTTTGAGTTTTACCTATTCATGTGCTAAATAAATCCTCTTGTTAATATGAGTATGGAAAAATTCAAAGATGTATGTGGAGTGAATATAGATTAATAACAGTGAATTATTATAAGAAAATTGTAAAAGAAAGGGGATTAGAAGATTAATTGTTTATTTCAATGTCGAAAATAAAAGAAATAATAGACTTAATGAGTAACTCATTGATTTATGGGAAGAAATACATTTTTATAGTACAAAAATTATTTTTATATTACTGGTGTGAGTGAAAACTAATCTGGAAGTTTTCAGTAAATTTTTCCAAAGCAATAAGAAACTATGGTTATATGAACATCGAGTTATATTTTGTACTGTACGAAAATAGCATGTATAGACTTTCAGTTGGGTTCTTGGCAACCCGAGCCAGTGGCTCAGGCGGTCGTCGACTGCGGTTCGCTTCTCTGAGCGGTGCGGTTCGAATCCTGTGTTCACCACTTTTTTTTACCAAAGGAGTATTAATATATACAATCTGTAACCGAACCATATACACTTAGTTGACTCCTCCTATACCGCTAGCACATGTTGGCTTGTTGGCGGGTGCTCTGGGCTCTTTCTCTACCGTGCTGGGTTCGATTCCTCCCTTTAGCATTTTAATAAAAAATATTTTTTTGAGAGATTGTGATGTCCAAAAAATGTGAGAAAAATATGGTAATTTTCATAAAAATACAAGAATTTTATGGGGTTGAGTTGGGTATTATTTGAAGAAAATATAATGTAGTTTGTGAACAAATGGTATAATTAAAGCTATGGTTCTAAGACACATACTTATGAAAATTATGGTTTATAAAGATATATTGAAATGGATTTATTAGAAGGAATGGACAAAAAGGATTTTGTGGTGTGACATGATTGTATAAATTCTCACTTGTGAATATTGTGCAAATATGAAGTGTGAATGTTATGTAGTGATATTATGAAGTTGCATGGGTTCATGTATGATTATGAGACTTAGAAATCACGTGGATAAAAGAAAAGAAATTGTTGGCTATAATTATGAACTTCATAAGTTAAAAGTATTCATTATGGACTTATGAACAAAGTGTAATCATGAATTGAAAGAGAACATGCATGTGAGTTTGAGAACTCGACGTGGAAATTGTTATGAGATAAAGATTGTGAAATGAAATTTGAAATAGAGTAGCTAAGTCTCCCCGGCATTGAGAAAAATGAATTGAGATGAAATTAGACCAAGGTTGGTCATGATGAAACAAATGAAGAAGTCCGGTTGATGGAGAGGCTAACTCTAGAGATTATTTTGTTCATGATTTTAAATTAAACTAAGGACTAGTACATAGTGAAGAGGTGATGAAAGTAGAAGAAAAACATGAGTATGGGGGCCATCGGATAGCGGTGTGAGAGCGATCCACAGGCTGCCTGCTTGATGCGTCAAGACATGGCGTGGGCGCTACTCCGGAATTATCGTCCCGGTGGCGACGCTCGTGGGATGTTCGAGTGGCTATGGGTGGTGCCATTGTTCCATGGCGGAGGCTGAATTGTCCATAGGTTGCCTGCTCGATGCGTCGTGACAGTGCGTGGGATTCCCCTCCAGGCTGCCTGGACATGGGCTCATAGATCATAGGACATCTAAGACACTACCGTAGTTACAGTAGTAGTTTAAGACATAACGGGGGATTGAACCCTACAAAGATGAAGAACGAATAAGGGCTTGCCCTCGGACCTATGTAGTATGGGATGCATAGAATCCGAACAAGTGTGCATTAGTGTCATGTAACATAATTAACTGCATTAAGGACTAAGTGCACAATCACAACACGACATCAATAGGGTAGTCCCTTTAGTTTGAATGTGACAAGTTTGTGTTTGCTAAATATGAAATGTTAAGTTATACTATTTCCGGCATAGAGAGGATGGCCGTGTATAATGTTCGTCGGTTGAATAAACTGACGTACCCACAGTCTGACATGCAGGTAAATGTTATGCTAAAGATTAAAGAGGATTTGGATGCTTAAAGATTATATCAAGCTGTTGTACTTGTATTTAATTGTTGTATTTTACTTCCGCTGTGCAAAAGAAAAGATGTAAATGGATGTAATCTCTGATGTATGATGAAAAGTTTTAATTTCCCTGTAAAATTGTACTAAAGAAAGTGAAAAGATCCTGTAGAACATCTCGAATTCAGTGTATTTGGGATTCGGGGCGTTACACCCAACTCCCCGTCATCCCCATCCTCCCCCTCCTCTATCTTGCAGCCTCTGCTCATCCTCCGAGCACTCCCGTCCTCGTCGAACCCATTTCCTCTCGTCAACTGCACACCCCAGCACCATCGACCACCACCCTCATCCCCTCGTCGACTCCCTTCCTCTGTTTTACATCCAAAACAGAGGCCACCAACTACCATTGTTGTGCTCTTCGATCACCGAAGTTGCAAAGCTCCATTGCCGCCTTCCAGGCCTTTGACTGATGACATCCCTCCTCGACTACTCCTCGTCGACCCCCGAGCGGCAGCACATCCGTCATCCAGTCCACCGTCGTCCCGCCTCCAGTCGACGACTTTCGACTGTTCCTCTTCCCTCCCGACTGCAGTTAGCTCTGTTCTACCCACCGACCGTTTGCCTGCTGCCGCCAACCACCGTAGCCGCCGTCGGAGTTGCCGCTGAAGTCATTGCCGATCCGTGTTGTTTTTCCATGCATATGGGTTAATCTGGCTTTGGATCAACAGTTCGTGATCATTGAATCATGACCCTTGATCTTTTGATCATAGGATCTTGACCCTTGATCTGATCGTGATCATCAACAACAGAAGCTTCATTTTGATGCTGGACTTATGGTCAGCTTGGTCTTTTGATATCGGCCGTTGATCTTTGATCTTTGATCTTGCACTTGATCTTGATCATGATCTTGCTCTCGGTCGTTAATTGTTTGATCATTGATCGTCAATCGTCATCAAGATCCGTACCCGGTCATCATCATCACGTTAGGATCCACTTCGTTCGCGATCATCGCCGTTACTGTCGGGATTCTCATCTCGTTATTCTAATATATTCAGATCTAACATCGTCCATAAGGTACGTCACTTTCCCCTTGAATTGAACATATAAAATTCAAGTTTTATTGAAATTCTTGCAAGTAGATCCTATTCGTTATCATATCGTTGTATTGATTATCTTTCGTTGGGTCCATTGAGGGTTTACACGAGCTAACCCTAATATTCTTGACTTCGTGTGCTTATTGACTCTAAAAATTGAATCTTACATGCATTCATATAGAATTGAGAATAGGGTTGTTCACATAATCATAACACAATTAATTATTGTAGAGATAATTGCTAGGTTGTATGTTTGATTGATCGTTTGATGTTCGATTGATGTTAAAATAGCGTATGTGTGTGTTTCTAATTTATTTATCATGTGTTGACACCCATCGTGCTAATTATGAAGTTTATTGACTATAGAATTGATACCCATCATGTTTATTTAATTTATTCCCTGAAAAATTCCCCAAAACCTGTATGTTGCTTCCTGGCTATATCTTGTCTGCTATTCTCAATCCAGTAAATGATCTCAAAATTAATTACTTTCTGAATAAGAATTGTAGCCTTATCTTTCTAGTTTCCAGAAAATCTCGAATTTTCGAATTCCGAGTTGTGTAGCAAAAGTTATGCCCATTTTACTACAGCTTTGTTTTTATTTCTAGATTTTCATATTCTTGTATATTTGATGTTTAAACTGTTAAAAGGCCAATCATATGTTAAAATATTGCTCTGAAAATTTCCAGATTGTTAGTTATCATGTTTATGAGTCTAGAAAATATTTTTAATGAATTTATTATCGAGTTTTTGCTGATTCTAAAAATATAACAACATGATGTCAAATTTTTGTCTGAACATAAAATCTGTAAAGAACAATGTGTTTGACTTAGCTACTGTTGCCAAATTTTGAACTTTAAATATGTATTGGAATCGTGTGGAAGTCTAGTTTCTAGAACTTCTGATAGATTCAGTTTTTGAGTTCTGAAACAGCAGGAAATTGCAGTTTTATACAGACTACTCTTGTTGTCCAGAATTTCACTTTTCAGTTTTCATGAATTAATGTTCCTATATTGTAGTCTTGCATGATTTAGAATGTGTAGATTGCATTGAATGATCCTAGTATCCTATTGTCATCATTTTCATTGTCCTATTCAAGTTATCATCTCATTGTTTCTCTATTATTACAATTGTTCATCGAAATTTCCCTTATTTACATATTATATTGTTGCATCGATAAAAAATGTTAATCAAGATGGGGTTTAAGGGTTGACTTAAGTAGTAGACAATATAGAGACTATACTCGGAAGGGAGCTCGTGGTTTCTCTACAATTACTGAATGACTGAATAACGGCATATTGTTCCATGGATATTGATACTGAATAACTGAATAACTGAATACTGAAGAGAATCGTTTGAATATTTTCCTAAGTACATGAACTATAAAATCCACCACTAAGTCTAAACCTAACTTGTTTGTATGTAACTACCATGTGGTAAATAAATGGGACGCATGAAGTGCTACATTAGTTAGGATTAAAATGATTAATAGACTTAAGAATTGACACGGCATTGACACTGCATACTGTTCATCATTATTCCTATTGATATCAAACCTTGGCTAAGTGTTATTAATATTGTTCATTGAATATTGTTATCGAATATTGAATCATTGTTTATAGTCATTACATCGATTACCATGATATTGATTATTGTTATTTTCCCATGTTATTAATTCCTATTGATCTATTGAATTCATTGTTATATCGTTATTCAGTTGTTCCTTGCTTTCTCTACTTTCTATCCATGACTTGCTCTAAGGACAAATTTTCTCTTATTTTTAGATGAAGTGTTCACAGGTAATGAAGGAGAATTGCCTGCTGGGATTGGAGAACAGACATTTTGAAGATTTAATGCTTTCTAATTGCTTATTGTTTTATCGAACTTAATGTATTAAGACTTATTATTACTGAGATTGGATTTATTATTGTATTGGGCTTATAACCCGGATATTATTATTTGTTTCCATACGTTGGTTTATTGTATTTGGATATTTCATATTGCTTCATTCCAAGTATTATTATTCATGAGATTATTATTATTGTCTGCACAATTATTCTGTATTGATTATTTTGTTGAGTTGATCGGATAAACAGCTTATGGGTGACGTTAGTCATTCGCTGGGCCAATGTCACATGCTCGTATTCCGTATTTTTGGGAAGCAGGGCATGAAAAAATAGGAATCATGTAACTTGTAAATAGGAACATGCACGTGTTTAGTATTAATCTTAAGTCTATCATTCTTTTATCAATTCTAACAAATACACGCAATCCTGCATCCCATACCACATGATCGGGTGCATACAATCATGTGAACACTTAGACTCTAGTGGTGAATTCTGTAGGAATATGTACTCGGTCTTATAGTGACATTAACAGAAACATGAAGCATGTAAATAGGAGCATGTAACATGTAAACAGAATCAGGTAAACGTGCAACAGGAGTCACCATTAGGGGAAACATGGGTCCTCTTCCGAGTACACTCTTCTATATTGTCCACTATTAGGTCTTACCCTTATTACCCCGACTTGTTATTCTTTTATAATAATTACTCATGAACATGCAACAAATGGTAACGGTGTGAAGATAGTGTCAAGAAGGTATCGGGAGTTATGCAATGCATGGTGCACAGGCTCAATTAATCAAATGCGAGAAATAAATATTTTTATATTTAAATACATGAAGATACAAATTCTGGACAACAATACGTTGTTGTACAAAAACTGACTTTCCCGCTGCTACCGGAAAGCAAATCAGGTTCTGTCATGGGTTCCAAAAAATAGACTCCATGCCGGTTCCAATTCATATTCACACGACATATTATTATAACAGTAACTATGTCAACCAGTCAGTTATTTACGAGTCTGCTGTAAAGACAGCAACTCAGTGCCAAGTTCTTGTGCATAATAATTGACTGTAAATTCAGTTAAAAATCTTATAAAAATCATAAAATGACTTTCATTCATGTTTAGTAACATCCTGGTTAATCTCAGGTCTTGATTCTACTGATAACATATGATTTTAATCAGTTAGTCAGGATGACTTAATCTAAACAGTAATCTGGAATTAAAAACGTTGCAGTACTAAATTAGGTATAACTTGCACTCTACAAGTCGAATTTTAGGTCCGTCAGTTGATATGTATTCCAGACTTAGACGGCTAAAACTTTTATGCAAAGGGTTCTAAATTATAATGCATGGAACTAAGTGAAAATCTTTGTACAAGTTAGGGTAATTGACAAACGGAAATTTGAATATTTGATAACATGATAAAATAGCGGTTCCAAATTTGAATCAATGACAGGGTACGATAAAGAAAACAATTATTCCGATTCGTTGATGAGTCAATAATAGTTTTCCTTGAAATACGACAATTCGATGAGATGTGATATCAATGTAATGAACTACTTGCGAAGATCAAAGAAATGCTTGAACATGAACAATCAATTAAGTTCAAGGGATGCTTGCCTTATTGTCGATTATGAATGCGAATAGTCAATGGAAAAAAAGAGATGCACCGTGACAACGATGATGAGGCAGAATTTGAATGGCAGCAAGCAACTGCAAGAAGGTAGTGGCAATAACAGTAAATGACGATGATGATAATGAGGCAACATCAATGGTAGTGGCCTCGGGTGTACTCGAGTGTAGTTGTGGTGATGTCGGAGGCAATGACAATAGGGAAACGATAGCGACACTACAATGACAACTCATAGCAAGAGCGATGCAACCACAACAAAGACGTCGGCAGTAAACAACATCGAAGAAGTTGGCTACGGTTGCAATAGAGGGCAGCGAAGGGTAACAACAAGAGCGAGCAGCAGGGACAGCAATAGTGGCCAACAAATGACGATAAAAGCAAGTAGCACAAGCACATCAAGGGGTTGATGTTGGGGTGCTGCGATGGTGCAGCGGCTCGACGGTGCAACGCGGGAGAGCGAAAGCAATGGAGCTCGGGTGAACTGGAGCTTTGGCTGCGATGCAGTGATGCGAAGATTGGTTTCTTGCAGTTCAGTGCTTGGGGAAGAGTTCGGGTGAGGAGTTTCGGCGAGGAAGATGGTGGTGCTGCGGTGGAGATGAAGCTTCGGGAAAATGACAACAAAGTAACAATGATGGAGTAGCAATGAAGGTTGTGGTAGTGTGTGGCCGACGGGGAGGCAGTGAGGGACTGCTGCGGGGATGCGGGATGAGGTGTAGCGAGGTTCAGGGAGGCAGCAATGGGGATGGTGACGGGGTGCAACAAGCTGTTGTCGGTGGTGGAGTTGCAAGGAAAAGGTGAAGATGCTGATGATGACGATTGAGTGCAGTGGAGGAGATGATCTCGAGTCAAAGATGATGCGGAGATAGTGAGGGTGGTGATGGTGGAGTTGTAGCACAAGTGAGGGAGGCTCTGGGTGCGAAGGAGAGTCCAATGGGTTTTGGGAGCAGAAAGAGAAAAGGTGGGAGGGAGAGTTGGTTGTGAGATTGAAGAGGGGGGGGGGGGTAATTAAGGAGATTAGATTAGGGTTTAATGATGATTAATGGGTTTAAATAGGTTACTAGATTAATGGGCTTTTGGTTATGGGTTTAAATAGATATTTGGGCTTTGGGCTTTGGGCTTGGGATTTGGGCTCGGAAAATGATAAATGAAAATCAGAGAGAAAATAATAAAGAAATATTGAATGGGTTAAAATGGTATGCAATTAAATCTTGATTAGGAAAATAAAAATATAGAATGGATTGAGTTTGGATTTGAGTTTCACAATAGAAGGAGAATCAAATAATCAAATTGTAGGATGGGATAGTATTGAGCTACGATAAGAGTTCCAAAAAATTTAATCTAATACAAATGAATGAATTTATGAGAGTGAAAATAATTTGCAAATAATAAATAATGACATCAAAGAATGGATTAGGAGTCTGGGCTTTAACAAAATAATTGAACATCCGGTGTATGCAATTGAGTTTAAAAGAATAGAAAGATTTATAGAAAATTGAAATACAAGAATACGGAAGAGAAAAAGAAAATTAAATCCGTGCAATCGGGAACGAGGGTTATAATCATACCCACCTTACAAAAAGAATTTCATCCTCGAAATTCATTCAGGTAGAACGTAGGAAAAAGACAAAGCAAACTTGTTATATAGCGAAGCAAGTAAATGAAGGAGTAGGTAGAACTGGAATTGAAGAGAGAATGGGTAGGGAAGAAGTAAACCAAATAATGAGTCAATGAATGAGGATGACTGCAAGGTACAGGAAGAAATAAATTACGCAAGAACTGAAATATGACAAAATCGAAAACACTTGCAATTGCACCTCTGGGTGGTCTCTGCCTCCTCTGCAATCAGGTTGTGGGCCTGACCACATTCTCCAGCCTGTCCTACACTGGATGTTGACCCTCCTGCTGGTGCACTTCTCCTTTTCTTTGGGCAGTCTCAAACCATGTGGTCATTCGCTCCACATGCAAGACATAGGCAGTTGGCTTTCCAGCAGTCATTACATATGTGTCCAACCTGGTGGCAATAATCACACTTCTGGTCCCTCTTCGAGGTTGCTGATGGGTAAGGTGGTACTCCAGACATCGGGGTTTGAGCTGGCTTTCATATTGGTCCTTATGTAGGCCGTGCAGCAGTAGGGCGCTGTACCGCCCACCGAACGGCATTCCTCCTTCTATGGGTTTGCTCCTAAATCCTAGCTGCGTCGAACATGGTAGCGTAGGTGTGATGCTTGTAAGCAAACAGAACTAGTCGAGTGGACTTAGCGACATCCTGGGCCCTATCCATACTAGCTCTCATCAGTTCATTGTGTTCTATTGTAGCTCCGTCATTCATTGCATCGCCTGGAGAATAGTGTCATTCTCTGATAGTTCATCCCTGGGTGGATAAGTTGAAGAACCTTTGTGAGCCACAGTCTGCAATATAATCAAATAATGTCAGTACTCAGATTAAAAGTTGGTTATTAAATGTTCATGTGATCAACATGGTGTGCATATTGTTGAGTTAAACAAGGTTCAAACTTGGGTTGTGGGGTCAGTGGTCACTCTACCTGCACACCTTAGAGCGAGTGATAGCACATCCTCTCGTGGTGATGTTCCAAGTAGCAGACATGTCGTAGGTCAAGCATGGTTCGAACCTAGGCTCTGATACCACTAAAAATCTGTCATGGCCCATTTCCCAAAATACGGAAGTACGGGCTAAGGCCCAACGAATGATATATACATCATCCATAAGCTGTAACAGTTAACTCAACAATATAAAATATAATCACAATCACATGAACAAGGAATAAACTGAAATAATCCATAGATAACCAACATCTGGAAGAAAATAAACTTCGGGTCAAAATATATATACGAAAATAACAATAGTACTGGGAATAAAATAACAGAAATGAGATAATTAATGCAGGATAAAATCCAACTCCATCATCTGACAATTTGATCACTAAGTCATTCTTTTCATTCGTCTTCAGTACCTGCAAGCTCAATATCTATAGTTGGGCAGGGAGGGGGGGGAGGATGTCGGGGGGGAGAGGGGGGGAGGATGTCAGTTAGAGCAAGCTTCGGACAACAAGTAGGAACAAGTAGTGAAATAATAAAACATATTATAACAAGGAACAAGAAATGGGAACAAGGAACAAAGTACGATACAAGAACACGTGTAAACTTGTATACTGGAAACAAGAAACATGTAAATAAGACTTTAATGTATAATCAATCGGTAACAAGGAATCATGTAATAAAAAACATGCAAATATGAAGTCATTTAATCAGGAATCATAAATCGGGGAACAAGTCATGTAAACGAGAAAATACAAACATGTAACTTGTAAATAGAAATTATACACATGCTCAGTATTAATCTTAAGTCTATCTGTAACACCCAAATTTTTTTTTTTTTTTTTTGAAAACTAAGTCTCCAAATTCAATTCTTTCAATTTCTATATCACTTTGATCATAAACTAAGAAAGTTATATTCCAGGAAAAATTTTGACAGTCTCCTCTGTAAATTTTGCCCCGAAACACAAAAAGCTTACGGAATTCTGCTCAAAATTCCGTAGCTCACAAACCACATAATATTTTCAAGGGCTCCCCAGGCCAAAATGAGCAGATACACACAGGCAATATAATATAATGCTCTGGGGGCCAAACTCATAACGGATTATCAAATATCAATTAAAAACTATGAATTTCTTTGAAAAACAAGGTAAATTTTTAGAAAAATCCTTGTAAAACCTACCACAGAGCCCGGTACTCCACAACGAGGTGGGTACGGGTCACAAACATACCACATCACCTCACACTATACTCATCTTCGTCATATACATACTTATACACCCATAATACAATTTAAATCATAAATTTCACTATTCCTATAACTAAATAATACAAATTTTTAAAATAAAAAGTTATACTACCACTCCACGCCTCACCTCTGCACTGATGAGAACCTGCAACAGTGGGGGACCTAGGGTAGTCCTCAGACTCCCCTAACCCCCCAAACACTAAGGGGTTAGCCATTTCTGGTGTGAGTATAGTTATTAATCAAATATCAAATTTAAAATAGTATAAAGAAAATAATTTAAACTTACGAATACCAATTTAAGATAATGCAACCTGAATCCTGGACACAACAACATCGTCAATACAACGATATAGCTAATACTTTGCCAATCCTGCATTCAACTATTTAATTATCCATAACTTCCCACATTTCATAATATACTTCACATCAGCCTCGTATATATATATATACTTATTCGACATCCGTATAGTACGAATACACATAACATCCATTACTTTTCAATTTAACTACTCTAACCCAATATTCATTCTTCCACAAGTATCGTCATAATAGCATTTTACTATTTATATTAATATAACTTCATGATGTTATTACATCATTTCTCCAACTCTATTTAGACATGCATTTCATTTACTTATATTATGTCATCAACACACCCATTCATCCTGGAAGTTGTGCCGAGGCAGGTAGTTCCCACCGTTTCCACGGAAATAGCAGGCAAGTAGTTTCCCGACACACTTCCAAGGTACACAAACTCATATCACAACATACTTTTTTTAATAACCATTGTCATACCCAATCTCATAAAACAAGTATTTATTTTATTATGTTATAAAAGTATCATATCATAAACATATGCATCTATTCTCATACTACCACATTCCTTCATTTCTCATGACATAATTACCACATCTCATTGCCCATGCAATTTACTCACATTTCATCACATCATTAACACCTCATTAATTAGAATACTTATACTCATTGCATCAAAACCATGTTTTATAGCTCATTCACATCTTATTATATCACTTTAGTAATTACTTTTTCTTATAACAATAAATCTTATTATCATTTTCACTTAATCCCCAAACACACTCTGGGGCCACCACATATCACATCCCATAGCCGATAGCTTGGGTAATAATCACTGTACCTCAAACACACAGTTTGGGCAATATCACATCACATCTCAAGCCGATAGCTTGATTATTAATTTCACTTCAATCACTTATCATCTTCACTTCACTTTATTTCTCATTTCTATTAATCATTACCACAATTATATCCACTCACCCTGCGAATTATGCCAAGGCAGGTAGTTCCCACAATTTCCACTGAAATTGCGGGCAGGTAGTTCCTTGACACAATTCCAAGGTACAACTCATATCAACTGTATTTTACTTTAATGATCACACACATAATACAATTACTCCGTATTATTCATGATAACACATCTCTTTTATTATTTTCATCTTAAATTAATCACAAGCTGTATTTATCACTTCTTTTCATATATTAACTCATAGCACGTTCACTTTCACATTTACTTCATTCACACAACTTTCTTTTCCACACACAGTTCACATTTTACTATCCACTTTTTTTTCCACGCACAATTCACATTTTACTATCCACTTTCTCTTACTACCACATTCATTATTAACACTTATTTATTTTATTAGTTTGTCGACCAGTGAGCCACAGTATCCCAACATACTGAAAGCCGACAGCCCAGTAAACACGCGGCCCGATGCTCACACAGAGTCTTACTCGTCCGAGGCTACGTCTTCCTCCTAGCCGAACTAGCGAGGGAACACAGCACTCCTAGTCCCACTAGGGTGCCTCCTCGCGATG
The DNA here is from genome assembly GCA_017893485.1 of Hemerocallis citrina. Classification (NCBI taxonomy): domain Eukaryota; kingdom Viridiplantae; phylum Streptophyta; class Magnoliopsida; order Asparagales; family Asphodelaceae; genus Hemerocallis; species Hemerocallis citrina. The sequence continues at coordinate 124,488,324 of CM030363.1, read as the reverse complement.
TCTGTCATCGAGGGAAAAACACATCGCCCCAGGTAAACTGGGTACTTCCTCGCGACGGCTGTCATCGAGGGAAAAACACATCGCCCCAGGTAAACTGGGTTCTTCCTCCCAGCCGATAGCCAGGAGGGAAAAACATCGCCCCAGGTAAACTGGGTTCTTCCTCGCGACAGCTGTCATCGAGGGAAAACCGGGCCTCAAGCTGATAGCTTGGGCGATAAAAATCACTTACCCCAAACATAGTTTGGGTCCACTATTCCCAAGCCGGTCCTTGGGTGTTAGGAGGTCTAGCCCAAACCCCTAGGATTGCTGTAGGTACTGGTCAACAAAACTATCTGTTATTAGCATTAATCATTTCATCTTTTCATCTTATTATATCAACATAAAGCATCACAGCTTTTAATTAAACAATTGCCATATTCTTGACTTTAATCACGTGAATTAATACCACATTTTATTAGCACGCACCAGCTGATCTTTTATCTTCATGTCATTATACCACACTATGCATACACCATGTTATTTATCATATAAACCAACATGTCATATGATTGCCCATTAATTCATTTCAAACATAATAAATGTAAACATGTACCCCATTTATTAATTTCATCAATTATTGCATCACACATCATAATCATCTATATATATATTACAAATAAATATCACACATGCGGGTTTCCCATCATAAGGGGCCAAAACCACTTATTTCCTCTAATTAAGTCTTATAATATCTAATTATAGCATACTAGCTCATATATCATATTTCATATAGATAAAATCACCTATAAGGGCTTATATGCCCCAAAACATGCACAAAACGGGCACTATAATTATACAGATCTTCAAAACATGATCACAATCACTAATTTCGTCTAATTACACCTTATAGCATCCATCCATAGCATGCTAGCCCATACACCAGGCTCCGCATATACCCGATTGCCTATATCGGCCTATATACCCCAAAAACATGCACCAAACATGCACGGGGTAAAAATATGCATAAATAATTTAATATATTTAATTTTTATACTTCAACACATGACATTAATTCATAATATAGGTTTTATACACTTAAAATAGTTAATTTCACCAAATATCTCAAAATCCCATTTTCGGTTCTTAAAAATCCGTATTTTTCGGAAAATTGAATTTTTAGCATAACTTCTATCAAATATATCGAAATGCCACAAAATTTGGCCACAACATAGAATATACCTAATTACAACATACTCACCTGACGGATCGAGCAAACGATGTCCCACGTCCGTCCTGTAGCCAGTCGAAGTTCGACTTTTTCCACCTAAATAGGAAATTATAGGATCGATTAGTTTAAAACTCAAAACTCAACTTACGGATCTCCAAATTTGAATCCGTCTTCACCCACACATCACAAATGACATATGTAGGTGAGCTACATCGATAGATTTCGAATTCGGGTTCTAATACAAATACTTCCTTATTGATCGGAGGCTTTCTAATAAGAAAAATTCACATTTTCTAAATTCCTTAATCCCCTTCGTCCTAATCTCACATATTAGGGTTAATAATAATAATAAGACTCAACTACACCTCCGAACCCATCAAATTCTCACTAAATCTCGCTCGGGCATTTCATCGAACACCCGGCGTGCACTTTTCACCTATAGTCTATTTCACTCAATTTAATTGAGCTTAAGCCTATAAAAATAATCCTAAATTTATATTAATCTTTTCATAATACTCTACACCCTCATATGCATTTTCTACAATTATTTGGATTGAGTTTTCTACCCGATTTCATAAACTCTTTAATTCGAGTCTATACCAAAATCACTACTCCCCATTTTATTTTAATGACTCACTACAATTTTTTCCACCAAACCAGAGATAATTCTTATATATATATATCTCTATTTTGCAAACCCAAAACCCTAATTTTACTACAAATTGCAATTTCTCTAACAACCCACTAATTTCCCAAATCTTCTACTTCCAACACCTCTAAATCTCTCTACCATCATAATCCTACTCAATAAAACTAACCATACTAAATTTTATACGAATAAATAAAATAGGGTATACCTTTTCGGAATCCTTTCGAAAATCCGATGCTACCACATTGTAGAGGACCCTTCAATTAGCCTATCCCTCAAGTTAATTTGGATTTGGCGAAGAAATCAAGCGGATTTGAGCGTTGGGGAGGTCGGCTGAATGGGTCGAATGCTTCTCTCGGTCGGGATCGGGAAAAAGGAAAGAAAGAAAGAAGGAGGAAGAAGAATGGGGGGGGGGTTTGTTTAAAATAATTAATTAAATAAATAATTAATAGGGAGTATGACATATAAGCCCCCCAACTCTTACACTTTACAAATCTAACAATATAAAATACATAAATGGTCTCATAATAATTTTCCAAAGTAGAAAATAGAGTAAACAATATTTCTTCATATAAAACTCGACTCATAACTCCAATATATCATTAATACAGATCCAACTCAAATATCAATCTCAATATCAATATTTAAAAATAAGAATAAAATACGATATACCTTAAAATTAATTCTCACCACTACAAAATGAAAAAGGGGATATTTTCGGTATTTTAAAATCCGAGGTGTTACATTCTACACACCTCAAAAGAAGCTCGTCCTCGAGCTATGGGGTTTAAGAAAACTCATCGAACAAAGTCATGATTCTTCCTCCACACCATTACCTAGGATTTCCAAGTACATTATCAGCATCACTACTTCATTGCACTAGTGACAACTGAACAACTCGTCGTCTAGTTCGCCGCACTATCGACCTACAATAACCGCTAGTCTCATAGGATATATCACATTCAATGCCACCACTAATTAGACTTTAATCTACCACGGCTCCTCCACTTAATAGGTCTTTCACACCTTTCTCGACATAGAACAAGAAATTCATCCAGAATACCCATATCTTCAATTTATATCTTCAAAAGGCTTTTGCCGCGAATCTGCATAATCATTTTCTTTGTCAGCTACACACCTCAAAAGAGGCTTATCCATACTCACCTGATAATTAATATTTTTCCTCATTCCGGTCTATTAAAATATTCTCCTAAAATCTTAATACATCTTCATGCCACCGGGATAGACAGTATACTAAATATAAAAAGTAATCCCCGTCGCCTACTACTCCAACCCATCCACATCAAGAACACCAACCCACGATAATAACGGGGATTTCCCCTATGGGTTACTAACCAACCTGCATTACATTCATTAATCCCCTCTAGAATTCGATTTCGCGTCCTTTGTCACCAACAGAAATTTTGAATTCAAGTTCAACCAATCAGCTGTAGGCAGTAGGATAAACAGCTGTATTGATCAATTGCCCCCATCTACAATCGTGCTGCCCTCTGCCACTGAAATAAAATTAATTTGATCCAATGATCTTTAACATCGTCCACTCCTGGGAGGTCATTAAAAGCCAACATCTTCTTTCTGTTAATAGCATTCATCACCTTATTTCTTTCCCATGTGGTATTTCATTTCCATACCAAGCTACCAAGGTACTCAAGCCACGTTTATTGCCTCCTACTCAAATCATTTACACAAACGAGTGCTCAAACTCTTACAATCACAGAAAATGCTGAATTATTCTCTGAAATACTAATTTCTCAACACCTTCAATACATGCCTTACAATTACTAATTTCAAATTTGCGTAATTCACGCACCTCGTATAACCACAACTGCCTCATATATAAGCCACAAGCGTGCCTTTAGGCATCAAACCCCACCTGATCCTATACTACATGCACTCCCTTCTCGGGATGATAAAAACATGAGCTGTCGTTAATCTTCCTTTAACTCTTGAAAATATCTTTCCACGCTGTTCGGATCATACCAACGGCTCATTCTTTATAAGAAAATGAGTCATCAGTATAGCAATAATATAAAATCGAGGGATGAACCTCCGATAATAGCCAGTGAAAACCAAAAAAACTATGAATTTCCAACACATCCGATGGTTACTTCCCGTCTTTTCACCATTTGTAATTCTCTTCGGATCCATAAATATGCCTTCAACAGACACAATGTGTCCCAAAATTCACACTTCTCGCCCCCAAAAATAGCAATTTACAGACTTATCATACCACTTCTGGTCTCAACCTATCGATCAGTGCTCCACCATACAGCAATTATACACCAAATATCATTCACATATACAATCATACCCTGTTAATATAAGGGTGAAAGGCCCAATTCGTCAAATTCATAAAAACTATAGGGACGTTTGCCAGCCCAAAAGATATCACTAAGAACTCATACAATTCATACCGAGTACGAAAAACAATTCCTGAGGTTTTTCCCTCTTCGAGGATTATCTGATAGTACTCAGTGTGCAACTCTAATCAGGAGATTAATGACACTCCCCGCAACTAATCCAACCAATTATCTATTCTCAACAATAAATACTTAATAATCCCCTTACTTAGTACACCTTCTCGGTGAACTGCCATCTTTATTACAATACTGCAGAAGCACCCTACGGCGTATCACTTGAACTGATACCCTTTATCAAAAACATCTCCTCAATTTCTCTTTCATCTTTTCTCATTCCTTAAGTGCTATAACACAAGTTGATTTAAAAATTGGAGTCATACCAAATATCAAATCAATCTTGAACTCCCGAGTTCGCTAAGGTGGGGGACCAAAAACCCCATCGAATATACCAGAAACTTTGCAAACCACATCAACAATCTCAATCTTTACCTTAAATGTTTCCACCAAACCCAACGGGCATAATCTTCATTGTCCAAGGCGCTACATACAATCAAGACTGGGTTTCATCGGGCTGTCTCACCCGAATCCTCCCTGCACCATGCCCCAACTACGCAGATAACCTACATATCCTTCTACAACCAATCAATCTTCCCAAATATGAGATAAACCCATAACCATGCATCACTCCACAGTCTATAAAATACACCTATAGGACATATGCCCATAGGACTCACACAAAATCTCTAGGGGATACCCCTTACAGCACACAGCAATCGATATAATAAAATACTCCAATAGTACACAAGGTCATACCGAAATTTCTACTGAGGTCAACCCATATGCAGGGTCATGAAAAGTAATACTGACTCAAAATCAGACCAAGATCTAATGGGGATCACACCATTCCACGATATAATCTATTCTTCAACAAAACACCCGCATAAAATACACTCTCTATCTCCAACTAAGCGAAAATGAACCCATACTCACATGGTAAGATCGCTAGGATTAACAATTTCCTTGTTAACCTAAGCTCTGATACCAAACTGTAACACCCCAATTTTTTTTTTTTTTTTTGATAACTAAGTCTCCAAATTCAATTCTTTCAATTTCTATATCACTTTGATCATAAACTAAGAAAGTTATATTCCAGGAAAAATTTTGACAGAGTCTCCTCTGTAAATTTTGCCCCGAAACACAAAAAGCTTACGGAATTCTGCTCAAAATTCCGTAGCTCACAAACCACATAATATTTTCATGGGCTCCCCAGGCCAAAATGAGCAGATACACACAGGCAATATAATATAATGCTCTGGGGGCCAAACTCATAACGGATTATCAAATATCAATTAAAAACTATGAATTTCTTTGAAAAACAAGGTAAATTTTTAGAAAAATCCTTGTAAAACCTACCACAGAGCCCGGTACTCCACAACGAGGTGGGTACGGGTCACAAACATACCACATCACCTCACACTATACTCATCTTCGTCATATACATACTTATACACCCATAATACAATTTAAATCATAAATTTCACTATTCCTATAACTAAATAATACAAATTTTTAAAATAAAAAGTTATACTACCACTCCACGCCTCACCTCTGCACTGATGAGAACCTGCAACAGTGGGGGACCTAGGGTAGTCCTCAGACTCCCCTAACCCCCTAAACAATACGGGGTTAGCCATTTCTGGTGTGAGTATAGTTATTAATCAAATATCAAATTTAAAATAGTATAAAGAAAATAATTTAAACTTACGAATACCAATTTAAGATAATGCAACCTGAATCCTGGACACAACAACATCATCAATACAACAATATAGCTAATACTTTGCCAATCCTGCATTCAACTATTTAATTATCCATAACTTCCCACATTTCATAATATACTTCACATCAGCCTCGTATATATATATATATACTTATTCGACATCCGTATAGTACGAATACACATAACATCCATTACTTTTCAATTTAACTACTCTAACCCAATATTCATTCTTCCACAAGTATTGTCAGAATAGCATTTTACTATTTATATTAATATAACTTCATGATGTTATTACATCATTTCTCCAACTCTATTTAGACATGCATTTCATTTACTTATATTATGTCATCAACACACCCATTCATCCTGAAAGTTGTGCCGAGACAGGTAGTTCCCACCGTTTCTACGGAAATAGCAGGCGAGTAGTTTCCCGACACACTTCCAAGGTACACAAACTCATGTCACAACATACTTTTTTTAATAACCATTGTCATACCCAATCTCATAAAACAGGTATTTATTTTATTATGTTATAAAAGTATCATATCATAAACATATGCATCTATTCTCATACTACCACATTCCTTCATTTCTCATGACATAATTACCACATCTCATTGCCCATGCGATTTACTCACATTTCATCACATCATTAACACCTCATTAATTAGAATACTTATACTCATTGCATCAAAACCATGTTTTATAGCTCATTCACATTTTATTATATCACTTTAGTAATTACTTTTTCTTATAACAATAAATCTTATTATCATTTTCACTTAATCTCCAAACACACTCTGGGGCCACCACATATCACATCCCATAGCCGATAGCTTGGGTAATAATCACTGTACCTCAAACACACAGTTTGGGTAATATCACATCACATCTCAAGCCGATAGCTTAATTATTAATTTCACTTCAATCACTTATCATCTTCACTTCACTTTATTTCTCATTTCTATTAATCATTACCACTATTATATCCACTCACCCTGCGAATTATGCCAAGGCAGGTAGTTCCCACAATTTCCACTGAAATTGCGGGTAGGTAGTTCCTTGACACAATTCCAAGGTACAACTCATATCAACTGTATTTTACTTTAATGATCACACACATAATACAATTACTCCGTATTATTCATGATAACACATCTCTTTTATTATTTTCATCTTAAATTAATCACAAGCCGCATTTATCACTTTTTTTCATATATTAACTCATAGCACGTTCACTTTCACATTTACTTCATTCACACAACTTTCTTTTCCACACACAGTTCACATTTTACTATCCACTTTTTTTTCCACGCACAATTCACATTTTACTATCCACTTTCTCTTACTACCACATTCATTATTAACACTTATTTATTTTATTAGTTTGTCGACCAGTGAGCCACAGTATCCCAACATACTGAAAGCCGACATCCCAGTAAACACGCGGCCCGATGCTCACACAGAGTCTTACTCGTCCGAGGCTACGTCTTCCTCCTAGCCGAACTAGCGAGGGAACACAGCACTCCTAGTCCCACTAGGGTGCCTCCTCGCGACGTCTGTCATCGAGGGAAAAACACATCGCCCTAGGTAAACTGGGTACTTCCTCGCGACGGCTGTCATCGAGGGAAAAACACATCGCCCCAGGTAAACTGGGTTCTTCCTCCCAGCCAATAGCCAGGAGGGAAAAACATCGCCCCAGGTAAACTGGGTTCTTCCTCGCGACAGCTGTCATCGAGGGAAAACGGGGCCTCAAGCCAATAGCTTGGGCGATAAAAATCACTTACCCCAAACATAGTTTGGGTCCACTATTCCCAAGCCGGTCCTTGGGCTTTAGGAGGTCTAGCCCAAACCCCCAGGATTGCTGTAGGTACTGGTCAACAAAACTATCTGTTATTAGCATTAATCATTTCATCTTTTTATCTTATTATATCAACATAAAGCATCACAGCTTTTAATTAAACAATTGCCACATTCTTGACTTTAATCACGTGAATTAATACCACATTTTATTAGCACGCACCAGCTGATCTTTTATCTTCATGTCATTATACCACACTATGCATACACCATGTTATTTATCATATAAACCAACATGTCATATTATTGCCCATTAATTCATTTCAAACATAATAAATGTAAACATGTACCCCATTTATTAATTTCATCAATTATTGCATCACACATCATAATCATCTATATATATATTACAAATAAATATCACACATGCGGGTTTCCCATCATAAGGGGCCAAAACCACTTATTTCCTCTAATTAAGTCTTATAATATCTAATTATAGCATACTAGCTCATACATCATGTTTCATATAGATAAAATCACCTATAAGGGCTTATATGCCCCAAAACATGCACAAAACGGGCACTATAATTATACAGATCTTCAAAACATGATCACAATCACTAATTTCATCTAATTACACCTTATAGCATCCATCCATAGCATGCTAGCCCATACACCAGGCTCCGCATATACCCGATTGCCTATATCGGCCTATATACCCCAAAAACATGCACCAAACATGCACGGGGTAAAAATATGCATAAATAATTTAATATATTTAATTTTTATACTTCAACACATGACATTAATTCATAATATAGGTTTTATACACTTAAAATAGTTAATTTCACCAAATATCTCAAAATCCCATTTTCGGTTCTTAAAAATCCGTATTTTTCGGAAAATTGAATTTTTAGCATAACTTCTATCAAATATATCGAAATGCCACAAAATTTGGCCACAACATAGAATATACCTAATTACAACATACTCACCTGACGGATCGAGCAAACGATGTCCCACGTCCGTCCTGTAGCCAGTCGAAGTTCGACTTTTTCCACCTAAATAGGAAATTATAGGATCGATTAGTTTAAAACTCAAAACTCAACTTACGGATCTCCAAATTTGAATCCGTCTTCACCCACACATCACAAATGACATATGTAGGTGAGCTACATCGATAGATTTCGAATTCGGGTTCTAATACAAATACTTCCTTATTGATCGGAGGCTTTCTAATAAGAAAAATTCACATTTTCTAAATTCCTTAATCCCCTTCGTCCTAATCTCACATATTAGGGTTAATAATAATAATAAGACTCAACTACACCTCCGAACCCATCAAATTCTCACTAAATCTCGCTCGGGCATTTCATCGAACACCCGGCGTGCACTTTTCACCTATAGTCTATTTCACTCAATTTAATTGTGCTTAAGCCTATAAAAATCATCCTAAATTTATATTAATCTTTTCATAATACTCTACACCCTCATATGCATTTTCTACAATTATTTGGATCGAGTTTTCTACCCGATTTCATAAACTCTTTAATTCGAGTCTATACCAAAATCACTACTCCCCATTTTATTTTAATGACTCACTACAATTTTTACCACCATACCAGAGATAATTCTTATATATATATATCTCTATTTTGCAAACCCAAAACCCTAATTTTACTAACAAATTGCAATTTCTCTAACAACCCACTAATTTCCCAAATCTTCTACTTCCAACACCTCTAAATCTCTCTACCATCATAATCCTACTCAATAAAACTAACCATACTAAATTTTATACGAATAAATAAAATAGGGTATACCTTTTCGGAATCCTTTCGAAAATTCGATGCTACCACGTTGTAGAGGACCCTTCAATTAGCCTATCCCTCAAGTTAATTTGGATTTGGCGAAGAAATCAAGCGGATTTGAGCATTGGGGAGGTCGGTCGAATGGGTCGAATGCTTCTCTCGGTCGGGATCGGGAAAAACGAAAGAAAGAAAGAAGGAGGAAGAAGAATGGGGGGGGGGGGTTTGTTTAAAATAATTAATTAAATAAATAATTAATAGGGAGTATTACATATAAGCCCCCCAACTCTTACACTTTACAAATCTAACAATATAAAATACATAAATGGTCTCATAATAATTTTCCAAAGTAGAAAATAGAGTAAACAATATTTCTTCATATAAAACTCGACTCATAACTCCAATATATCATTAATACAGATCCAACTCAAATATCAATCCCAATATCAATATTTAAAAATAAGAATAAAATACGATATACCTTAAAATTAATTCTCACCACTACAAAATGAAAAAGGGGATATTTTCGGTATTTTAAAATCCGAGGTGTTACACTATCATTCTTGTATCAATCCTAACTAATGCACACATTCCTGCGTCCCATACCATAGGTTCGGGTGCATACAATCATGTGAACGCTTAGACTCTAGTGGTGAATTCTATAGGATTATGTACTCGGGTCTTGCAGTAACATTAGCAGAAAATATGAATCATGTAAACATGAACATGTAACTTGTAAACAGAAACAGGTAAATGTGTAACAGGAATCACTATTTTGCATGTAGTGAATTGCACTCATTACCATGCATTGCATAACTCTTGATACCTTCTTGATACTGTCTTGACACCTGTTACCATTTGTTGTATGTTCATGAGTGGTTATTATAAAAGAATAACAAGCCGGGGTAATAAGGGGAAGACCTAGTAGTGGATAATATAGGAGAGTGTACTCGACCGCGTTATTCCTTAGATCAAGTTATTAAATGTTTATGAAGGCACTTGACCACTGACCCCATAATCCATTCTTTAAATCGGGAATGGGGTTTACAATCCTAATCGATCTAAGACATGTCATAGGTCAAGTGACCGCTGACACCTTAGATCGAGTGATAATTAGTTCTTGCGTCATTTATTTCTTTCTATACCTCACATTCATCTTCATTTATCGATTCATTATTGAGTATCATACCAGTTCTTTCTTCCTATCCATATTCTCTATGATTCCGGTGCTACCATTCTTTTATTTCTTCTCATTGCATCGATCGACATCACTTGATTTGCAATAACATGTTAATAGCTTGGAACATCACCACGAGATGAAGTGCTATCACTCGATCTAAGGTGTGTAGGTAGAGTCCCAGAATCTCAGATATTGTTCAGAATCCAAAGTCACTAGGAGTTCGAATTTCTTGCCAGAGAGATGCCGCATGGACGTGCCAAGGATTTGGTGAGCCAGGAGGTAAATTGCTGGAATTGATGGACGCTGATGACGGAATCTTGTAAATCAGAGTGGCACAGCAGAAGCGTGGTAGGCCCATAACTCACAAGTTGTGTACTGTTTCTTTCCTTCTGATATCATTTACCTTCTCCCCATACATTTGCATTCATCATCATTCATCGAATCTTTATTCACATCATTCTAGATCACTCCATTCCTATCAATGTCCTTTCTTATTCCGGTGCTGCCACCACTTCATTTCTCTCCTTCTAATTTCCTGCTTTGTTATATCATATTCTGCTTTGGCTTTATCCTACTTTCTACCTGAATGAATTTCGATGACGAAATTCTTTTTGTAAGGTGGGTAGAATTGTAACCCCCATTTTCGTTTATACAAAAAAATTCTGTATTCTTGTATTTCACTTGTCTATAAATTGTTCATATTCTTTTCTTGAACTCAATTGTACGAATTTTAATTCGTATTTCGCTTTCTCTCTTCTACAATTCTTGCATTCCAAACATTTGATATGTATCCTGCCATTCTTTTAAATCCAATTGCTTTCTTCGATTATTTTTTTGGAGCTCCAACCGAAATCCTATTTCATTTTACAATCTTATTCATTTCTCTTGATTACATATTTGGACACAAATCATATTTCATTCTATAATCTTATTTCTTTTCTTTTTGATTATTCGTTCATATTGTGAAGCCCAAACCTAAGTCCAATTTTAACCTACCCTACATATATTATTTGATTTATTATTTCTTTTTGAAATACAAGCCCAAAGCCCAAATCTCTATTCAAACCCATAACCCAAAGCCCATTACTATAATAACCTATTTAAACCCCCTAATCATCATTAAATCCTAATCTAATCTCTTTAATTACCCCCCTTCAATCTCATAGCTGCCAACTATCCCTCCCTATTCTTCTCTTACTGCTCTCGAAACCCATCGAGCTCTCCTTCGCACCTAGAGCCTCCCTCACCCGAACTACAACTCCACCATCACTTCTGTCACGCCCTGCTTCCCAAAAGAGAATACGGAATACGGATACGCGACAAAAGTCCAGCGAATGATTTTCATCATCCAAAAGATGCTCAAGAATCTTTACAACATTCACAAGAATCATCAGAGTCGGAAGCAAAAGTATCAACCAACATGCACATATAAACCAAAATACCAATAAGAATACATGAAATCAAATATATAAATATCAAATAGTCATGATCTGAATAAAACAAAATCCTGGTTCACATTGCCTAAATACAAGAATAATCTAAGTATCAAAATACAATATTGTTCGATCAACTACAAAATAATAATAACAAGATCCAGCACTTATACTTCATGTCACCAATACCATCTGGAACATGTTCTCCAAAATCTGCAATTTAATAATTGCAGGGAAGAGGAAAAGAGAAAATAAGTATCCGTCAATTGCAAGTTACGGGCTGCTTGTAACGCAGGATACAAGTACATGGGGAAAACTAACTAGAAATATGGTATAAGCATGATATCAAAATAGAATACTAGCATGGTAAGATAAACAAGTACAAGTGGCATGTATCAAGTATCAAGTGAACAAGTATCATGTAAACAAGCAACAAATGTCGAGCAAGCAGGTAAACAGGTAACAGGTGTCAAGTATCAAGTACAAGTCTCATGTGTCATGTAGTCAAGTATCAAGTAAGCATGTATCATGTTCAAGTAGCAAGTGTCATGTATCATGTAATCAAGTATCATGTAGTCAAGTTCAAGTAAGCATGTATCATGTTCAAGTGTCAAGTATCAGGTCTTTTAGTTATTACTATCTAGGTAGCACTTCATGCGCCCCATATTATAACACATGGTTGCTACAACTAACAGTTTCGCTTTAGATTTTATAGTGGACCATAGAGGGCAATGTACTCAGGGACAAGTAATCCAATTATTTACCAAATTCCAAATAATCCAAATCATATACCAAATTTCAAATAATCCAAATCACATACCAAATTCCAAATGTGGGAAACACGGGCCCCCGTCCGAGTACACGTTTCTGAATTATCTACTATTAGATCTTTCCCTTAAACCCCGGCTTGGTTATTTATTTATATATCAAACTGGCATGTATGTGTCACGAAACAAGCAAGTATATCATATTATGATCAAGTAACAAGTTCAAGTTGCAAGATAAATAAGTACGGGTGCAAGATAACTCATAAAGGAACAAAATAACCAAATCTCTAGTTTAGGACAGCAAGACCATACTGCAGTAAAATAGTGATTCCCAGTATTACAAACATGCAAATCTGAATCCGTCAAAACTTCTAGAAAAAAGACTCCCAACTGAATCCAACGAGTGTAAATAAGTCATATATTCACAAAATCATAACTCAAAACTAATTTGAATCCAGAAAATAGGTTCAGCCAGAAATCAGAAAATCAAATTCAAGAGCAGAAAAACAGCATCAAAACTCATTAAATTAATCCACGAAAAATTTTGGGTATTTCCCTATATGTCTAGTATCAGAATATAAAGTTTTAGAATTTTCCAGTAAAATTAGATCAGTCATCAAAAATCAGAAAACATCAATAAACGATAGTTTGGCAAATCTGGAATTGCTAATATTGCTGTACAAAAACTGTAATTTCTTTCAAACCGAGAAACGAAATCCAAATCCATCAAAGGGAGATGAAAATAGACAAAATATACTAACTTTCATATTTCATAAATATTTTTCATACAGGAAAAGGAATCAGGGTGAAAATACGATTCTTTATAGAATAGCGAGTAAAATACAGCAAGTACAGTCTTTATAAACAAGCACGAAACGACATATAAAACTCATCAATAAAATCTGCTAAAGTTCTGGGTAATCCCTAGATAAGTATAGAAAAACTGACCAAAATTCTAGATCAAAATAATACGTTTAGCACAAGTATCAAAATAATTTAGTCATCAAAATCACCAAGAAACGAAATCTGAAAAAGATCTACACCTCTGTAGTAAAACAGTCATATCTCACACATACTAAAACGAAATCGAGTAAGGTCAGAGGGGTTGGAAAGAAGACAAATTTCTATACAAATCATGTTTGATACTGAAATTAAGATTCTGACCTTAATATGGTCTAAATTACTGATCAAGACAGATCATCGACAAAACACAGAATTTCCTCAAAAATGAAAATCAACATAGGTTCAACGAAACTTGATCGAAACACAACCAAACATGAAATCGAGCATACCAAGTGTCCAAACATTATGAGATAGGGTAATTAATATATCTAAAATAAGTCTATCACATGGTTCTCAACAAATACCCAAATTCTCACAACAATCCCACATACATGATCAAATTAAGAACGGGCAAAACCGAAGTTGTTTCATGTGAATTTTGTGTCGTGAGTCAACTATGGTCAAATAGCACTATAGAGACAACTCATCAATCATACATCACACACAAGTTGTCTCTAGAACCCAACTACACTACAAGCGGAATTTATGACTTGTATCATAAAAAAAAATTTGAGTACAAGTTTCTTGCCTGAGAGATGATGACGGGAATGGAGCAAGAACAAGAATAACGGGAACGGATTTCTGGGCACGAACACAACGAACGGATCACGAACCAATCACGAACACTCGACCACGAACAAGATGAAGACGATCGAGATCATGAACACAATCGATCGGCTGAGATCGAAGATCAAGATCAAGATAATCAGATCAGATAATCAGATCAGATCGGACTGTCAGATTTTCCTAATGATGAAGATCAAGATCGATCGATCGTACAGCTGCGATCAAAGGAAGTTGATGATCATCATGATCGTGACGATCAAGGAGAGATCGGACGGCTAGGATCTAATCAGATGATCAAGAGGAGATCGATGGCCCACATCCAATCAAGCATGATGATCAAGATCCAACGGACAACCAGAATTCAAACCATCAAGATCAAGATCAAGAGATCAGGATCTGATCAAACGAATGGCTAGGAATCCATCACTCAAGATGATCAAGATTGCGATGAAATGGATGGCTCTCATCCAAAGTTGATCAAAACCTTGATCAACAGCAACCCACGGCATGGTGGCAGATGGCGGGCGGCAGGACGACAGCCGGCGGCAGAAGGCTGTCGCGGCTGTTGGATGGCGCAACAGTGCACAGGGTGGCTGTAGGTGCAGTTGTCACTGCAGTTGCCAAGGGGAGAAGAAGAGACGACGCTGGCTAGCGGGTGCGTAGAGGCTGCATCGCGAGGTGGGGTCGCGAGCGGATGGCAGGGCACTGCAGGGGTGCACACAGTCGAGGTGCACAGGGCGCTAGTTGAGTTTCTGCTGTTGCAGTGCTAGGGATAGGGCAGAGAAGCACGGGGAAGACGCTGTCGTTGCCTGTGGAGTCGCGATTGGGCTGCGGTGCTGCTGTTGCCCGTCGGAGGGAGCAACGGAAGGTGACGGGGTTGGCGCAATGGGGTCTGCACACAGGAAGGGGGAGAGAGTAAGAGGTCAGGAAAGGTGGGTGATGGGTTGAAGAGGCGGCTAGGTAGAGTATGTAGAAGATGAACAGGTGGGTACTGAATATATAGGTTGGTGAAGAAGGGTTTTTAGGGTGACGGTGGAGTAGAATAGGGTTAAACGGGTCGGGTGTAGAATAGGATTATGGTAGGGGAAACAGAGCAGGGGTTTTGGGTTTAGTAATAGGGTATGGGTTGGGGTTTAAGTAATGGGTCTATATGGTTCAAGATGGGTTTGGGTATTTGTTAGTATAGGATAATGGGTATTTGGGTTTTGGGGTTTTAATAGAATATAGGATAAAATAAAATAACCAAATGATAAAAATGTACAATTAGGACTTTATAAAAAAAAATAATAAAACAATAAAAATACCAATAATAATAATAGTATAAAAATAACAGTAATAATAATAATACTGATAACAATAATAATAAAAAAAATGATAAAAGATAATAATATCAACAATAAGATTTGTATTATAGTATAAATTCATTGGAAAATAGTTACAATGAAATTATTGATCGAAAAATTAGATTATAATAGAAGAGTCAAGAATACATCTTGATAAAATAATTTGAAAACCGAAAAAATAATTTCCGAAAATTTTTAAAATACAGAAAATAAACAAAAATATGTTTTTGGGAAAACAGGGGTTACAACCTCCCTCACTGTCTCCTCTTCATCTTCGAGCCGAGATCATCTCCTCTACCGCACTCAATCGTCTTCATCATCATCATCATCATCATCATCATCACCTCTGCCTTGCGAATCCACCACCGACCACTGCTTGCTGCACCCCGTCACCATCCCTATTGCTGCCTCCCTGAACCTCGTTGCACCTCATCCTGCACCCCCGTAGCAGCCCCTCACTGCCTCCTCGTCGACCACACAACACCAGAACTGTAATATCTCGGTCGGATATTATATTTATATAATTATTATTTTAAAAAAAATTAAAATATTTCTTATAGAAATTACTTAGTTTTTATTAATAGTCATTATCTAGATATATATACTAGTAAGTATATATATGTATTGTATCGGTTTTGTGCACTTGTACAAAATCCTGTAAAATGCATTTTTTGAGAAAATATCTGTAAAATCTCGGGCCAATATTAAAAATTATTATTTTATTATTATTTTCAGAATTGAAATATTTTTGGTGGATATTACCCGGTTTTACTAATAGACATTATCTATATATATATACCAGTCTGTATACATCCGTATTGTATCAAATTGGTACTGAAATCTTCCAAACCGGTAATAAAATTATTTATTATTATTATTTCTGAATTAAAATATTTTTGGTAGAGATTATTCATTTTAACTAATACAAAATTATCTGTATAGACAGATATATGTACGTATATGTACTGTATCGATTTCGTACGTTGTACGAAATCATGTAATATGTGATTTTAGGTAAATGTCTCTTATTTTTTATCAATCATGGATCAAGATTGAGGGTTAGAGATGAGTAGGGTGTTGACTGCAATTTGATCTCAAATTTGTTAAGCAATGAGAATGAGAACAAGTGGACTCTTCTCAACCACAAGCCCATATCCCCTCTCCTATAATCCCCCCCCCCCCGGTCGGCCATGTATTCCAAGAGGGCAAGAAACCCCATTCATTTTATGTTTTCCTTCTCATCTCATTCTCTCTTTCTTACTTGTTTTAATTTTAGAAAAAATTGAAAAAAAATAGAAAAGAAACGAGAGATCAAATCAAAAGATGGGTTAGGGTTTCATGGGTTCTCATTGAAGGGGAGCAAGAAAAAGGAACAAGGAGAAGAGCAAGCTAGTCCTTCCTACAAGTTTAAGTGGGGGTTTCTCTACTTTTATGCTTTGTTGTTTATTTTTATTGTTGTATGATGTTAAAAACTTGGACTAAATCATGTGTATATGGATTTTTATGGACTAGAATAAAAGGCATACAAATTGTAGTGGTAGAACTCAAGTAGAACACTAAAAAATCAACCCTAAACTAGTATGTAGTTTTGATTAATTACTTGTGCTAAAATTAGAATTTTGACTCCAAATTAATTTGAGAGCTTCTTGTATGTGTTACTACCATGATGTAATTTTTATAGATTTTTTGGGGTTAATTTGATAGGATAAACAAATGTTTCCCCTAGAACAATGAGCTTTTAAGCAAAAAGCTGTTTTGGTTAATTTTGCATGTGTTCAAAGGGTTGGATTTTGAGTTCCTTACGGAATCTAAAAAAGTGTTCCACTATAAAGTTGTATTAGATGTTATCCCCTTTTCAAAATGGCCTATTTTGTTAGATTCCAATAAGTATTGCAAAAGTTATGAGCTTTACAAATCTCAACAGCCAGCTTTTTAGCCGAAGCTCGCTGACTGGATGGTTCAAAGTATTTGCACCTCTTATTGATTGAATCTAAAAAAGTGTTCAACTAGAAATTTGTAGTATATGTTCCCACCTTTCCAAAATATCCTATTTTGTTAAATTACGAAAAGTATAGCAAAAGTTATGAGCTTTGGAAGTTTCAGCTTTTGGGCTGTCTTTGTCGTTTTTTGTATTGTGTTTAAGGAGTTAGATTTTGAGTTCCTTACAGAATTTGGAAATGTTTTCAGCTAGAGAGTTGTATTATATTTTCTCACCTTTCCAAAATTTCCTATTTGGTTAGATTTCGATAAGTAGAGTAGGAGTTATGACTTTTACAAGATTGAAAGCAGCTAGCCTTTTTGGCTGAAATCAGTGTTTAGATTGTTCGAAGTTTTTTTAACTCTTACTTACTGAATTTGGAAAAATGTTCGAGTTGTATTAGAGTTTCTCACCTTTCCATAATGTTCAACTTGGTTAGATTCCAATAAACGGAGTAGGAGTTATGACCTTTACAAGTCACAACAGCTAGCCTTTTGGCTGAAGCTTCGATGTTTAGGTTGTTCGAGGTTTTTCTACTCCTTAATAACTGAATCTAAGAAGGTCATCAACTAGAGACCTGTAGTAGATTTTCTTCCCTTTCCAAAATGCCCTATTTGGTTAGATTCTGATAAGCGGAGTAGGAGTTAGCTAGCCTTTTGGCTGAAGCTTTGCTGTTTAGGTTGTTTAATGTTTTTCTACCCCTTAATGATTGAATCTGAGAAGGTCATCAACTAGAGAGTTGTAGTAGATGTTCTCTTCTTTCGAAATTTTTCTATTTGGTTAGATTTCGATAAGCGGAGTAGGAGTTATGACATTTACAAGTCACAGCAGCTGGCCATTTCGGCTGAAGCTTCGCTGTTTAGATTATTCGAGGTTTTTGTACCTCTTATTGATTTAATCTGAGAAAGTTTCAACTAGAGAGTTGTAGTAGATGTTCTCACCTTTCTAAAAAGTCTAAGTTTGTTGAATTCCGATGATAGTAGCATGTTTAATTGCTTCTAGGTTGTTAGAAGGCTTTTTACGTTGCTTTTGGGTATGAAAGATCAAGTTTTTGTTAGTAAGCTTATACACGAAATTCTAGTTCATTTTAATTAGAGTTGTCATGAATTGTTAGTAATTTGAATTATGCACTTGATTATGAGTAATAGGTATTCCTTGTGCTCATAAGTCATGTAATAAGTATTGGTCTGTCTCATACGTAGCTTACCTAGCTCGTATGTAGATTTTTGTTCATGCATAGCTCATTGGGCTCGTATGTAGTAATTATCTTGAATAGATAGGCGATGAGTGGATTCGAGGAGATCTTGTGAAGTCTAGGTTGAGACTTGATAGATTGTGTCAACAATTATTACACTCTCTTGAAGAAGGACACGTGCGGTGCTTTTTTCATGATAAGTTGGAAGCACAGTGGTATGTCTCACTTATTTGAATCTTTTGGTGCCATCTCATGGCAAGTTGAGAGTACGACTCTAGGTTGAGGGTGCCCTGTAGCTCGTACGGCCCCATTTGATTGGTTAGGGTTAGTGTCATCGTTAGGGTAGTAACTGTTAACCATTTTTATCTATGAATTGTCGAAGGGCGAGAGTTGGTGTTAGGGATGATACCCTATAATCCGACTTCTCTTATAGGCCGACATTAGGTGGTGTTATTAGGATGTATCCCCGTATCAAAGGGATACGAGCGGTGCTTTTTCATCATTAGTTGGGAGCACGGGATCAGTATCTCGGCTGTTAATTCCTGAAGTGCCATGATAAGAACGGGAGGTTTTCCAAGGGAAATAGATCTTACGATTCCATCAGGTTCTATACCTTCTCATGATGAGTTGAGGGCACAGCTCAAGGTTGTCTAGTATCTTGGGGTTCGTGTTGGCTTTTGAGTGAGGTCCAGTTTGTCGGGTAGATAGTGACAAATATAGACACCACTATTGTACTGCAGTAGCAGAACTAGATCGTATCTGCAACCTCACCAGTCACGTTGTATCTTTCAGGAACAGGAAAGGTACAAGAGTAGAATTCATGATGCGGGTTCAAATCCCTATATATGAAGAAACGACTTGATATGGGGCGTATGTATTATGGGATGCATACTGTTCCAGAGTCTTGCTTGCATTAGAATAAGTGCATCATTGCATTAGTTAATCCTGCATTAGATTCTGAGTCATAGCATACACTAACACATCAATTATATATACATGTTTTTCTTTTCATCAATCTGTTTGTTTAAAGTTGAGAATCACTACTAGTCATTAGCCTTAAAGCGTTAGTACATGTACTGATGTCCCCACTTCAATAGGTACTGGATTGCAGAGCTACAAGTAAAGGATTCAGGAGGACTCAAGGCAAGAGAAGCAAAGTGTTGATTTCGATTGTAATATATGTTGGTTACCATTGTAACATCTATTGTAAATTTATTTATGTTGAGAAGCATCCAAGTGAAAGTACCAAGTGTTATATTATTTATTATACTCTGATGTAATTTTTATTGAATGTTTGTAACACTGGGCTTGTATGGCATTATTGTAACACTAATGTAATGTATTGTAGTTTTATAACATTCGAACTTGCAATACATTTGTGTTGAATAAAAAGTTTTAAATTTTCCTGTTTTTCTGTGTATTGTGGCTAATTGAGGGAAAAGATTCTAGCTTATGTCATGGTTTTCCAGTGTATGGAAATCGGGGCGTTACAAGAACCTCCCGCTGCTACTCCACCGTTGCTGCCATTTTTCCGAAACTTCATCTCCACTGCAACATCAACTCCACCGAGCGCCACCATCTTTCTCGCCGTAACTCCTCACTCGAACTCTTCCCCGAGCACTGAACAGTAAGAAACCAATCATTGCACCATCGCATTGTAACCGAAGCACCAGTTCACCCGAGCTCTATTGTTGTTGTTCTCCCACGTCGTGTCGTCGAGCTGCTGCACATCGCAACACCCGACATCAACCCCTTGCTGTGCTCGTGCTACTAGCTGTTATCATTGTTGGTTGGCCGCTATTGCTTTCCTTGTTGCTCGCTCTTGCTGTTGCCATTCGCTGCCCTCTATTGTAACCGCAGCTAACTTCTTCGCTTTTGTTTGCTACGACGTCCTTACTGTGGTTGCGTCACTCTTGTTGTGAGTTGTCGCTGCAGTGTTGCTGCCATTTCCCTGTTGACACTACCTCCCTCGTCACCACAGCTACACCTGAGTAAATCTAAAGCCACTGCCATTGCTGTTGCCTCATTATCATCGTCGTCGTTCACTGTTATTGCCGTTACCTTCTTGCAGTCGCATGCTGCCATTCACTTGTTGCCTCGCCATCGCTACCGTGGTGCATTTCTTTCTTCCTGTTGATTGTTCGCATTTGTAATCATCAAATAAGGCAAGCATCTTTGAACTCAATTTATTATTCTTGTTCAAGCATTTCTTTGATCTCCGCAAGTAGCTATTTATATTGATTATCATATCTTATCGAATTATCGTATTTCAATGAAAACTATTATTGATTCAACGACAAACCGAAATAATAGTTTTCTTTATCGTGCCCTGTCATTGATTCGAATTTGAAACCGTTAATTTATCATGTTATCGAATATTCAAATTTCTGTGATGTTATCTCCCCTGACTTGCTACCAAAATTTGAACCAGTTATCATTAATATAATCCAGAACTTTATATATGTAAGTTGTATCCCTCTGTGTTTAGAATCTAGAACAACTAACTGTCTTGCAATCCAACTTACAGATTGCAAGATATATTGATTTTAGTAATGTGACATTTTTAATTCCAGATTACTGTAAAATAATATCTTATCAGTAGAATCAAGACCCGAAGTTTAACTAGGATGTTACTAAACATGATTAAGAGTCATTTTATGATTTTATAAGATTTTTTAAATAAATTTACAGTCAATTATTATGCACAAGAACTTGACACTGAGTTGCTGCCTGAATAGTAGCTCGTAGAGAAATGACTGGTAGGCATAATATAATATGTCGTGTGAATATGCATTGGAACCGATAGGGAGTCTATTTTCTGGAATCCCTGACGGAACCTGATTTGCTTTCCCGTAGCAGCGCAAATGTTAGTTTTTGTGCAACAATGTATTGATGTCCAGAATTTGTATCTTCATGTATTTAAATATAAAAATGTTTATTTCTTGCATTTGATTAATTGAACTTGTGCACCATGCATTGCATAACCCCCGATACCTTCTTGATACTGTCATGACACCCGTTACCATTTGTTGCATG
This sequence comes from Hemerocallis citrina, assembly GCA_017893485.1. Classification (NCBI taxonomy): domain Eukaryota; kingdom Viridiplantae; phylum Streptophyta; class Magnoliopsida; order Asparagales; family Asphodelaceae; genus Hemerocallis; species Hemerocallis citrina. The sequence goes on along the minus strand of CM030363.1, from coordinate 124,466,138 downwards.
TTTATGAGTAATTATTGTAAAAGAATAATAAAACGAGGTAATAAAGGGAATGAACCTAGTAGTGGACAATATATGAGAGTGTACTCGGAAGGGGACCCGTGTTTCCTGTAATAGTGACTCTTGTTGCACATTTACCTATTTCTGTTTACATGTTACATATTCCTGTTTACATGCTTCCTGTTTTCTGTTACTGTCACCGGAAGACCCTAGTACATAACCCTATAGAATTCACCACTAGTGTCTAAGCGTTCACATGATTGTATGCACCCGTACCTATGGTATGTGACCCATGATTGCGTGCATTTATTAGGATTTATAAAATAATGATAGACTTAAGATTAATACTGAGAACATGCATGATTCCTGTTTACAAGTTACATGATTCATGTTTATAAGTTACATGATTCCCGTTTACATGTTTGCATTTTCCTGTTTACTTGACTTATTCCCTGATTAGGATTCCAAATTAAATGACTTCATATATGCATGTTTCGAATTCATGACTCTTTGTTCCCGATTGCATGTACTTTGAAACTTGATCGAACTTTCATTTGCATCTTACATTTTTGTGTTCATTCCATAATTGAATTGTCAGTTCTTAATCTTTCCGTGTTACTTGTATCATACTTGATCATATTGTTCCTTATTCCCGTTTCTTGTTCCTTATTATATCATGCTTTATTGGCACTGCTTGTTGCTACTTGCTGTAGGAAACTTACTCTAATGGACATCCCCCTCCCCCCCCCCCCCCCCCCCAACTCTAGATGTTGAGCTTGCAGATACTTAAGATGAATTAACAAAGGAATTGGTGATCAAATTGCTAGATGATGGAGCTGGATTTTACCCTGCATTAATTATCTCGTTTATGTTATTTTATTTTCAGTACTATTGTTATTTTCATACATTGTATTCCCAAAGTTTATTTTCTTCCAGATGTTGGTGATTTGTGGATTATTTCATGGATTATTTATGTTATTTATTGTTTATGTGATTATTCTATTGCATGCGTGGTTGTGATTATTATTACATGTATTGTTGAGTTAACTGTTACAATTTATGGATGATGTATATATCATTCACTCGGCCTTAGTTGCGTGCTCGTACATACGTATTTTGGGAAGCGGGGCGTGACATTGGACCTCCACGTGCAACGGATGAGGAAGAAGTCTCTCCAACGCCGGAAGATGAGGGAACCTACAAACATAATGGAAGAAATGATGTTTTAGCTACAATATTATTATGTGCAAATTCAATTGTTTAAAATATATCAACACTTCTTACATTGGTAGGTGCGGTACCACATCAACACTACTTGAAGACTCGTGTATTCTAGTCAGGGGTCTTCCATCGCGAGGCCCCCGACCTTGCTCACTAGTACCGGCTAATTCATGGTATCTTCCTGCATTCATTAATCACTCTGATGACAAATGAATTATAAATAACGAATTATTTCAACTCAAAAACACGAACTACTTATTGGTGGATGGCTAGAACAAGTTGACCGTCCAAGATTACCCATCGTTCGTGCCATTACCTACTTGCTCATTCAATACACAATTGTATGACTAATATTAGAACATGATTAATATATAAAAAATACGTTATATGACATGAAAAAATTAAGGAACGCAGCTCATAGAAAACTAAATGTGTAGTATTATGTCATAACTTCATATGCCATATGTAATGAATTCAATTCAGTATTACACATCACAACAAACGTATTCTCTATTGCGCACATTTTTTATCGACTACTGTATATTTCAATTCAAATGTTTTAAAAAAATACAAACTGTACCTATTTTATTCTCACAGGCAATTCATCAAACACATGGTGGACAATAAGCTAATTTGCAATTGACAAGAGTAACCAATCTTGCACACAAAATTTGATACAATCATCTAAACCTCTTTCTTCACAAACACAGTATACAATATCTTCGTTACTCACTAATAATTTATAATTAACATGGCTAAAAATGGGGTTAAATTGGAATCGTTCAAAGGGGGCACGAATCTCAAAGTCCTAGGGGCAGGACGGTAATTTCACCTACAGACGGGTCCGAATTGGGAATCGGGTCCCTCCTCTTGGACCCGTTAACCCATGAACGGATCTGTTCAGTTGAGAAAGGGTGTCAACTTGTTAGGGGCAAGTTCAACAGGATGGAAAGAAATCCTAGCTCCCCCAGATCTTGAGGAAGTGGTTATAACCAGCTTGATCCTGCCACACCGGGAAGTAGGGATTCACTCTGATCCTGAAAGAGATCCCCATGACGACTATAAAAACCTCCCTACCTCATACAGAAAAAGGTAATCACTCTTTGCACACTTGATCTCTTTTTCCTTTCTTTTTTGGTATTGCTAAGAGTGTCGGAGGGTTCGTCGCCGGGATCCATCCCGGTGTTTCGAACATTTGTGCAGGTCAGCGGGAGCACCAAGGAGTCAAGCTATCAATAAGCAAGAAGGGAGATCCAACCTGTTCGAGTCCCCTACAAACCTACAAATCTCATATATTGCCCCCATACCAGAATCCAGCGGCAACAGATTGGCACCATCTGTGGGAAAGTCTCGACAAAGCAATCCAACCTTCCTCCTTCCACCAATGCCACTCCCAGCAATGCCTCCCAAAAAGAGACCCGCAAACTCCAATCGAAGAACAACCTCTTCTCATCCTCCTCCACCTCCTTTGCAGGGGGATCTCCCTCATCCCAACCAACCAACCCTGCAGTTCGATCTACTAGCTCTGCTGTCCATCTAGCAGCCTTTGAGACCCTAAGCCACAGTGGGGGAATCCTCCCGACGAAGCCGCCACAAGCAACCTGTCCATCAGGTTAGAGTCTCCATCCACAATGCCGACATGGACTCAATGGCTTCTTATACTCCTCCCACTCCAAAGGATCTGCAGAACGTGATCAACAATTGGCAGACCGAGCATGGACCCGATCTTCGTACCCATCTGGACGAGAGGCGAGCCCAAGAGGTGAATCCTCACCGTGAGCACTCGAGGGATCGCTCGCCATGCCGATCCAACCAAGGAGGGTCCAACTCTCCCCGTAGGCGAAGAGTCGTCCCAACGTCGCCCAAGACGGAGCCGCTCCCTGGTAGGCCACCTTGCACCTCGGGCCCATCATGAGCAGGAGGCCCCCATCACAAGGGCAGAATTCTAGCAATTCCAGGAGGCAGTCCTCCGGGCGCTCAACGCAGCCCCCAACAATGGCCGTCGGGCTCCCAGCCCTCTGCCAACTCCTCGCCACCCTCATCGCTCCCGCAGTCCTCGACCGGCTCCAAGCCACCCTTGCCGCTCCCGAATCCCCAGGCCGGCTCCGAGCAATTGCCGCCTTTCTCCCGACCGTCACCGTCTCTCTTGGAGCCCGCGGCATGCTCCAAGCCGCCCCCATCATTCTATCAGTCTGCCACCCACTCAGAGCCATCGCCGTCGCAGCCCCACCCCTCCTCGGCATGAGGAGAAGTCTCGAGGCTCAGCTAGACATGACCAAAGGGAGGAATCGGTCTACCACCGTCTCCACGAGATGGAGAGGCACCTCAGCTAGCTTGACCGAGACGAAGAACGAAGGGCCAGGGGCCTCCGCCCGAGCAGGCCCCCATTCTCACGCACCATCATGGAGGCCCCAGTCCTGGACAACTTCAAGCCTCTGTACTTCGAGACCTACACCGGGGAGTCGAACCCCATAGATTACATCGAGAGTTTCAAAACTCTCATGATGATTCACCATGCATCCGATGCTCTCCTTTGCAAGTCCTTCTCGGCCACACTCAAGGGGCCAGCCCGGGAATGGTACTCTTGACTTGCACCAGTATCTATCTTCTCTATTGACCAGTTTGAGGGTCTTTTCCTCACTCATTTCGTGAGCAGTTGCCGCATCGAGAAGACGAGCGACTCCCTACTGTTCCTCAGTCAAAAGAAGGGCAAACGATTGAGGGACTATGTCAAGTGCTTCACTGCTGAAGCCAGGTCCATCGCTTCCTTGGAACCCTCGGTCGCCACCGTCGTCTTCCGGTCCAACGTCCTCAATGCTGACCTCAGAGCGTCCCTCGCCAAGAAGCCCCCACCGGACTTCTCAGAGCTCCTACTCCGGAGCGAGAAGTACATCCGAGCGGAGGAAGCCATTCACCGCCCCACCTTTGAGGCCTCATCCTTCGCGAACAAGCAGAAAGGCGCAGAAGAAGAAGGAGCTAAGAAGCTCCAGAAGGACAATGGGGGTCAGTGGCGTCCTCCTCCTCGGTTCGAGAAATTCACTCTGCTTAACGCGACTGTATCTGTCATCCTGATGGAGATCAGGAATGAAGGCCTCCAATCGCCTCCCCTAAAGATGAATACTCTGGGAAAGAAGAGGGACCGGAATAAGTGGTGCCGTTTCCATCGGGACCACGGGCACGACACGGACGAATGTCAGGCCCTCAAAGATGAGATTTAGGCCCTCGTCCAGAGATGGCAGCTCACTCGGTTCGTGAAGAGGGACCAAGCCAATCCGCCCCCTAGGGGGGCTAACAAGCGAACTGAGCAATGCACGGAGACTCTAGAGGCCGAAGTAGAGGGCATCTTGCACCTAATACTTGGAGGCCCAATGGGGGGAGATTCCAACTCCTCCCAAAAAGCCTTCGTAAGGGTGGTTAACTCTGTGCAGAGCCATTCTCCTCCAAAAGGCCTTGGAGTCCCGGTGACGTTCTCCGATAGGGACCTGGAGGGCATTCGTACGCCCCATTGAGATGCCCTCCTCATCAACCTCCGAATGGCGAACTTTGAAGTTCGTTGGGTCTTGGTAGACAACGGCAGCTCCATCAACATCCTTTTCATGGAGGCCTTCAAAGGCCTCCCACCGTCGAGGAACCAGTTCAAGCCCATAGGCTACACTCTCCACGTGTTCATGGGTTCCCGGTTATGGTCGAGGGAGTTATAACCCTCGACGTAATGGCAGGAAAGGCCCCGGCAACTCACACGGAGCCAATGGACTTCATGGTGGTCAACATCAAGGCTGCCTATAATGTTATCCTGGGTAGACCAGATTTGGCCGCATTGCAAACCATCCCTTCAGCCTACCACATGAAGATAAAGTTCCTTACGCCCTCAGGAGTGGAGGAAGTGAGGGGAAGCCAAGAAGCGGCTCGGAAGTGCTATATGACCTCAGTGGGGGGTCCAGTTCTCTCTTTGGAAGCGCTCGAACTTCCTCAGGAAGGCGGTCAAACTATCTCCGAGCCCATGGACGAGTTGGAGGAAGTGGCCTTCTCCGAAGAAGACACCACTAATACGTTCTGCGTCAGCAAGGCTCTCTCCCCCTCCATTAAGCAAGATATCTCCCAGTGCATACGGGAGAACCTCTTTGCCTGGACCGCAGTAGACATGCCCGGGATCTCATAGGAGCTTTCAATTCACAGTCTAAGCGTCACTGATGTGTCGGATTTATATACAAATATTTGTACTCATTTACCTATTAAAATGACTTGTTTTCGCTGATATTGTCTATAATTCACCTTATTTCTATATAATTTCATTTAATTAATTATTTTTGAAGAAATAATATTTTTGATGCAAAAAGTAAAGAATTGTGGAAAAAATCAACAAACAAAGTAAAATAATTGATTTATAAATTTTTATTGTTTTGTTGAGTTAAAATTGCGACAAATAATTTTAAAAGGATTTTTTATACGCTAATATGATATAAAGTTAGTTTAATTAATTTTAAACTAATTTAATTTATTTTATTTAAAAAATCCTCACTTCAGATATTATTTTGTGTATGCAGCAGCACGTGGTGGAAATAAAAGGAAGAAAAGAAAGAAAGAGAAGTAAATAAAATTCTGGGTTATAAAAGGAAGGAAATAAAGGAAGAATGTGGACTTTTCTGCAAAAGTGCAAACCCTAATTGTTTACTCCGTTCTCTATAAATACAAGGCAAATGACAAAGGATCAAGTAAGAGGTGACGGCTGTACAATAACACAAAAGAAGAAAAAAGAAAAAGTAAGGGAGAGAGAGAACGTGTGCGAGTTCCAAGGCAAACAGTACGTGTGGGCAGTAGGGCTGCTCTTCATCGGTGCAGTTTTCGAAGTGCACCCAACGCAGCTGTGTGACCAAACATCTGGCGAATCCTTCGTTTTCTTCTCTGCTTACGGCACAGAAAAAAAAAAAATTCAAACAGAGGAGAAAGCAGAAGCAACACGTGGGAGCGTTGACGTGGCGATCTGTGGCTGGCTGCCTTCGACGCTGACGTGGCGACAGGCGACAGCTACGCAGTCGACAGCGATAGGCGACTCTGACGTGCGACGAGACAGCGACGTGACCACCTCTGACTGGCGACGCAGTATTGGCTTTTGGGTTCGGTATTTTTGAGACAGGATGCATACATATATTTTTTTTTATTATAATCTTTTTTGTGTACTCCTTCTCTATATCTTTTAGATGCAATCCAAACAATTCTATTAATTGCAAATTTCATATGAACTGAATTTAAATGTTCTAGAGGCTAAGATGTAGCCAAGTTTTGAACACAAATTTTAATTCCTTGTTATTACTCTATTTTTCCTGATTGTGTTTTAATTTTTATTATTTATGCATACAACATGGTGGATAGACATTTGTATGATTTTTCAAATCATGAAGAGACCGAACAGGTTATTTGTGATTAATAAAAATTAAGACCGTATATTGGAGGACGTGATCGTTAAGAAATCCAATTTTTCAATTAATAATTTGGTGGATAGATGAATGATTAATTGAGAATAATTTTTAGACTACGTTGATAGAGTGGTTAATATCTTTAGGATTTTGGTCGACAATTTGGGAAAGATAATATTTTTATTTATAAGGAATTATAATTTGTGTGTGTGATAAACAAGGTGAACCAAAAACCCTAGAACAAATTTTACCAATAAACAAAGTACAAGAGCTTCATAGTTTAACAGCCCTCTCCCTCTTCACAAATTTAGATAGATTTAATTAGATTAAAGTAATTTAGTTGTTTTATCCTTATAAAATTTCGATCTTCCAAATAGTGATTAATCTGGTGATATCGGTACTCAGTAAAATATCTAGTCCCTGTGGGTTCGACACTCTACTCACCTATCTATATTACTTGTGCGATTTTGTACACTTGCAAATTCAACATCAGTCACCCCTGGGGTCAAGCCTGTCCAACAGAAGAGGTGGAAGTTTGCCCCTGAGAGGCAATAGGTGATCAAGGAGGAGGTTGAGAAACTCCTTAACGCCCCCTTTATCCAGGAGGTGAACTACCCTGAGTGGTCTCCAATGTGGTGATGGTCAAGAAAGCCAACGGGAGCTGGAGAATATGCATTGACTTCACCAATCTCAATAAGGCATGCTCGAAGGACCCTTTTCCTCTTCCCAGCATCGACACCCTAATTGATGCGACCTCCGGGCATGAGCTCCTCAGTTTTATCAATGCATTCTCTTGGTACAACCAAATCAGGATGTTCCCTCCTGACATCCTGAAGACCTCGTTCGTGACGGACCAAGGCCTCTATTGCTACCGTGTTATGCCCTTCGACTAGAAAAATGTGGGAGCTACCTACCAGCACCTTGTGAACAAAGTCTTCCGAGACCAGATTGACCGAAACATGGAGGTCTACGTCGAAGACATGTTGGTCAAGAGCACCCGAGGGCAGGAGTACACTCTCGACCTTCAAGAAGCCTTCAGGGTGCTCAGGAGGCACAATATGAGGCTAAACCCGAACACGTGTGCGTTCGGTGTCTCATCGTGCAAATTCCTGGGATTTATGGTCAGCCAGAGGGGCATAGAGGCCAACCCCAAAAAGATCCAAGCCATTCTCAAAATGGCTCCCCCCTCAATAATCAAAGAAGTACAGAGGCTCACGGGGCGCCTCGCCGCGATTGGGCGATTCCTCTCCAAGAATGCCCCGCTCAAAGATCCAGGGGCTTCAGCCGAAGGGAGCATGACTTGCGGCTCTGAGGGAGCGTCGCTGACTAGGTCCACGACAGCCACTGGCACCGAAGGCGCCTGTACCGCTCAGCTAGAAGGAGGCCCTGTCATCGTCCTCTTCCTCTTCTTGCTATCCTTCGCCACCGCCGCAGTCCTCTTAGCCATTAGAGCTCGGTAATCCATACCGGGGGCTTCTGAACACAAAAAAAATCCAAGCAAAAGAATTAGCAAAATAAACGCAAACACTAAAAGCAAATACCTATACACTAAAGAAAAAGAAGTAAAGGAGCATACTAGGGTTGATCGGACTGAGACCCCCACCGAACAAGACCTCCTCAGTGATATCCTTCGAACTGAGGATCGGAAGACCGAGGATCTTCGTCACTATCTTCTCCTCTTCTTTAGTGAGCACCGGTTTGACCTTCGCCCACTTCGGAACATCCTCCTTCCACGTCGTAGGGAAGCCCCACGGCTCGGGGCCTCGGATCAGGAAGTACTTCTCCTTCCAATGCTTGATGGAGTCTGGGTTCTCGATTAGTTTAACCCCCTTCCTCGGCGACAGATAGTACCGGTACTCCATCTTGCTCATTCGGCAGATCCGATAGAGGCTGCGGAGAATGACGAGCTGGGGTTGCATGCCGACCACTTGACATTGGAGGATGAAGTCGATGACGTGTCGCAACATGTTTAGCATGAATTGCACCGGGCTCAAGCTGTACCACTGCAGCACTTCGACCACGAAGGGCGGGAGCGGCAGCCGAAGGCCAGCATTGAGTGCGTCGTATGGGAAGACGCATGTGTCTGGCGACGTCCCCGTACATGCTTGGAATCCGGGGTCGGGAAGGAGCAGGGCGTACTCCTTCGAGATGCGGAATCCCTTCCTGATCCGATGAAGGTCTGCCTCGGTCATGATCGAAGGGATCTCATCCACCTCAGAAGGATCCCTCGGGCTGTTCTCCTCATACATCGCGGACATCCCGTGCGCTGCCTTCTCCAAAATATCCTTGGAGTAGCTCCTGACCCTCCTGAGGCTTGACAGTGTCGACGATAGCCGACCCAGTGCTCCAGCCCCCCTCACCGTCTCCATTATTATCTCCACAACGGCCGACTTCGCCACTTCCTTCCCCTTGCTCGGGACGACCACTACGGCTCGGTCAGCACCTTGGTCCGAGGTGGAGGTCTCATTCCCTGACGACACTCTAGACATTTCAAGATTAAGTTTGAGATGATTTACCTCAAAGTGACGTTTACGGTCGGAATAGCTCGCTGGAGATTAAAAATGCCTGGCCGCGAAAGCTAGCAGCGCCGCTCGAGAGCAAAAGTGGCTTGAGAAAAAAGTGAAGTGAAAGTAAAACGGTAAGAAATGAGGGGAAAAGAGGCAGTGGAAACTTACAAGTGTTAAGGTGGATTTGGGTGGGCCTTCGAAAACTTTGGGCCCCCATAACGGCTCATCAGAAGCTCAAACGCCTAAACCAAAAGCCTAAACGTCTCTTGCCTAAGGATTTGTACATGATCTTCAATCAGACGGCAGAGACCGTGCCATGTCGCTCGGAAGCCAAATCCGAGCAACTTACATTTCGAGCTGCGTATTGGAGAAAAACGACTTTTTCCTCGTGATTCACGCCAGATCTTGATCAGACGGCTCAGATCAGACCGCGTCGACCAAAATCACGTTTTCTCGCAATCCACACTATCGTGTCTCCAGATTCATACCTGATTTTCAATCAGATAGCGGAGATCGTGCCACGTCGCTCGGAAGCCAAGTCCGAGCAACTTGCATTCCAAGCTGCTACGTATTGGAGAAAAATGACTTTCTCCTCGTGATTCGTGCCAGATCATGATCAGACGGCCCAGATCAGACCGCGTTGACCAAAATCACATTTTCTCGTTATCCACGCCTGCGTGCCTCGTGATTCGTGCCTGATCTTCATCAGACGGTACAGATCGCGCCACGTCGCTCGGAAACCAAATCTGAGCAACTAGCATTCTGAGCTGCAAATTGGAGAAAAATGACTCTCTACTAGTGATTCGCGCTTGATCGTCATCAGACGGCCCAGATTGTGCCACGTCACTCAGAAATCAAAACCGAGCAACTTGCATTCCGAGCTGCTCATGCGGAGAAAATGTCACCGAGCTATGGGATCCATCTGATTGCCTCTAAATTCGTGCCGTGACCTGATGATCGTCCCTAATTCAGCTACGTTGACCAAAATCATGTTTTCTCGTGATCCACGCCTTCGTGCCTCGTGATTCGCACCTAATCTTCGTCAGACCACCCAGATCATGCGACATCGCTCGAAAATCAAATCTGAGCGACTCGCATTCCGAGCTACTCATACGGAGAAAATTTCGCCGAGCTATGGGAGTCGTCTGATCGCATCGAAATTCGTGCTGCGACCTGATGCACGTCCCTGATTCAGCCACGTCGACCAAAATCATATTTTCTTGTGATCCCCGCCTTCGTGCCTCGTGATTCACGCCTGATCTTCATCAGACGGTGCAGATCGCGCCACGTCGCTCGGAAACCAAATCCGAGCAACTCGCATTCCGAGCTGCTAATACAAAGAAAATGTCGCCGAGCTACGAGAGCCGTCCGATCGTCTCGAAGTTTGTGCCGTGACCTGATGGATGTCCCTGATTCAGCCACGTGGCCAAATGCAAGATCCACCGTTAGATTACCTCAAAATTCGTGCCGCATCTAGATGGACGCCTCAGATTATGCCACGTCGCTTGGAATCCCAATCCAAGCGAGAGACGTTCCAAGCTGCTCGTATGGGCAAAAACACTCCCAAGCGACCAGAGTCGTCCGATCACACAGATCTTTGCACTTAAGGCTGATGGGCAACCCAGATTTTGCCACGTCATAATTGGGTAATAAAAATTATATTTTATTTATTAATTCAAATTATTTACTCAAAAAATTGCAAAAAAATAATTAAAAATTTGGGAAAATTAATTTAAAATTCTAAAATATAATTATAAATTCAGGAGAACATTTTTGAGCCCCTGGGTAAATAATTATTGGTTAGAATGATTAATTAATGCTCCTGGAAAACAAATCATCGTTATGCAAAATTGAATAAATGGTTCGAAAAAATAATATAAAATCGGGAAAAAATCACCAAAAATCTAGAAGGACTTGAAAGCAAACTTGGGCATACTACCAGCTCAGAAAGGCACCATCGCCCATCAGACGAGATTCTAACACCCTTTGAGAACTCCGATAAAGCCCTATACGCCATTTAAACAACAAAACTGCTCCCCAAAGGCCGTAACACACAGTCTTTGGGAGTGGGGGCTCGTGATATGGCAAAAAATGGGGTTAAATCAGAACCGTTCAAAGGGGGCACGAATCTTAAAGTCCCAGGGGCAGGATGATAATTTCATCTACAGACGGGTCCGAATTGGGAATCGGATCCCTCCTCTTGGACCTGTTAACCCATGAACGGATCTGTTCAGTTGAGAACGGGTGTCAACCCATTAGGGGCCAGTTCAATAGGATGGAAAGAAATCCTAGCTCCCCTTGATCTTGAGGAGGTGGTTATAACCAGCTTGATACTGCCACACCAGGAAGTAGGGATTCACTCTTATCCTGAAAGAGATCCCCATGACGACTATAAAAACCCCCTAGCTCATACGGAAAATGGTTATCACTCTTTGCACACTTGATCTCTTTTCCCTTACTTTTTCTGGTATTGCTAAGAGCGTTGGAGGGTTCGTCGCCGGGATCCATCCCGGTGTTTCGAACATTTGTGCAGGTCAGCGAAAGCACCAAGGAGTCAAGCTATCAACATGGAAGAAGGAAGATCTAGCTTGTTCGAGTCCCCCACAAACCTACAAATCTCATTTATTGCCTCCACACCAGAATCCAGCGGCAACAATAATATTCATGGCAGACGACACAAACAAATTATAATAATTATCAAGAAACAGCACATACTAACCAACCACGATATACATTCAAGAACTCCGGGTGACGGTGTAGATGATGTCGAATGCTGATGAAGGAGAGGCTAAGCTTCATGGGTGTTGTCTGATTGAAGGTGGGCGGCGGCAGTTGGGCGAATTAGGAAGAAAATGTGTAATTAGGGTTTTGGGATTTCCAAATTTGATGGGAATGGAAAGAGGAAGATGAAGTGAAGTTGAGAGTTGGATTTGAGAGAGATTTTAGGGAGTAGGAGAAGAGTGATGAGGGTTGTATGGATTTGGGCTTCGTGAGTGTTACCGTAGGTAGAGTTGGGGAGCTTTTTGGGGAGGGATGAAGTGAAGTGAAGTGGAGAATAGAGGGTTAGAGGGGTTTAAGAACTGGACCCCATCATGTGGTGACTGAAGCCACTGTTGTGAACTTTGATCTACGTATTGTCAAGGCCGCAGTACCCAGCTGCGGCCAGTTAAATCACCCTTGAACTTCTTTGGACTTGAAAAATTTTAAACAAATCTTAGGAGTCTAGAGGAATTTTGGTTTTTACGTAGACTGCAGTTCACAACTGCAGCCTTGAAGTTGAAGAGACCATAGTTCGGTATTGCGGCCTATAACGACTGATCTATTTTCGGAATTGGTTTCGAAAGTGGTCTATTGGATGAATTAATTTCAAAAAGTGGCCCATTTCGGGAAAAAATTCACATACACTTCGGATTGCAAAAGAAGCATTGCGATCATTTCCCTATATATATTTATTCAAGTATCCAATAAGCTTCTCATCTTGATCATTAATGATTAATCCATATTCATGTTTCAAGCAATTATCATAGTTAAAAGATGTAGTAAATTTTCTTGAGATAAATAAGGAAATATTGTAGTAGTTAAAGAAAGCAACAACCATTTATAAGGAGAGAAAAACAAACAACTAAAAACCTAGAATTCTCTAGAAATACAAACAACCACGAAACTATCGATTTTTTTCCGTATTGACCCACTTTTTCAAAATATTGACCTATCTGACCCACTTTCGGAAATATTTACCCAACTGACCAGTTTAGGACACGTCAGCATTAACCGCTATTGGAAATAACGCCATAGGTTATTTATATGCCGTTGTTTCCAATTGCAGCATCTCTAATTTTTTTCTTCACATGCTGCTATTTAGAGTAATGACATCAGTTAACTTCTTCTCCATCGTGTACTCTCTGACCTGGAAAAAAATTGCAAGTGTGAGAAAATTTTATAGCTGATGTCGCTATCCTGAACAACGGCACTCACATTACTGATGTCGTTGTTGGGGATAGCAGTTTCAGTTATAATAGTGGTTGTATATAAATAGTGGCCCCCTCTTCTCCTTCCCCTTTTACTTTCGCTTCATCTCTCTCCCTCTCACTCCCAAAACCCTAAAACCCTAGATCCTAATTTAAAACCTTCAAACTCTTCTCTTTCATATCCTAAAAAATTCACAAAATGCTCATCCTTAAATCTTAATTGTCAACACCTCCTCTCACTCGTTCACTAAGACTTCGACGCAAATTTTTCTACAGATCACCTCAGCCTCAAAATTGTGGTAGGTATTTGGAAACACTTAATTCCTTTGAAAATATTCACTTTGTTGATTTAGATTTATATTGAGGGTGTAGTATATGAGAAGTTGTGGAGATTGATATGAGTTATAGTATCCTATGGATGAGAATAGATTTTGGGGATAGTAGAATTGACAATGTAGTATATTAGATGTTGGAAAAAATTGTATAAACTAGAATTGCTATATTTGTAAAAGTTAATCAGATTTTTGTTTATGTATGAATGGATGTTGATATAAGGTGTTTGTATATAAACTAGTATTTTTCACGTGCGATGCACGTTTTGATAAGATTTGGAGGATTTTCACGTGCGATGTACGTGTTAAGAAATAGTTTTGGAGTTGGACGACGTAATTGGGAAAAATATATCGATGAAAAATAATGATTTGTACGTGCGATGCACGTGTTCATAAGTAGAATTGGAGTTGTACGTGCAACATATTCATTTGTTTGGTGTTAAAAAAGTATTTAAAAATTATTTTGCACATGCATTGCATGTTTAAATAGGTGGAATTTTTTTGCTTGTTTATTTTTGTTGTAATTAATGAGAGAGTTGGAGTTGCATGTCTAACGCACAGGTTTGTGTGTTGACAAATTACAACTCCAACTCTCCCATTATAATATAGATATGTAGTATATAAAGCTGTAGTGTTGGGAATTGTTATATGTACATTTAGTTTGATACGAGTATTGAGATATTTCTGTTATTTTGACTCAAACTTTATTTTTGTTGATACGTGGTTTATTAATTTGAAATTCATGACACATGGTTTATTAAACTAGTGTTATTTTGACACATCGTTTATTAATTTTGTTCATGACAAATTGTTTGTTCTTGTTGATAGAGAATGGATGTCGGCCAACCATCTTCTTCGCATGTAGTAAGTGTGTCGTCTTCCACCGCACATAAAGGTCCAGGTCCACTAGACCCAACCCTACTCTATTTTCAAGAAGAGCATATGTCTCAAGCGGTGTGGTAGGGAGAGGAAAAGAATATGAGTTTCCGAATGCACACAACTTTGCCGGCCGACCCACATATATGCAACTACTTAGTAAATGCCGTTTTTCATGGAATGTCAATATTGACAAAAGTGAAATGAGACCATGCATTACTTATTGCTCTTGTCAAGTGATGGAGTCCAGAGACACACATTTTCCACCTACCCATTGGAGAGATATCAGAGACGCTACAAGATATAGCGATTGTATCGGGACTTTCAATCGATGGGGTGGCCATGACCGGTAACATCATGTTTAACAAAGTTATTTTAGTTAGAGATTATCTTGGAAGAGATGTTGAAGAGGATGACAAAGGTGTTTTTGTCGGCGAATCAATCCGGCATTCGTGGCTCTATCAAGAGTTCGACAATATTTTAGGAGATGAACCGACCGATTTCCAAGTGCACTGTTACACTCAGGCATATTTAATTAGTATGATTGGTTTTCTCATGCCGAATTCTTATAGTGATGTCGTCCATCTAATGTATCTTCCTTGATTGCCGATATGGATACGGCCAACTTTTATAGTTGGGGGAGTGCAGCATTGGCTTCTCTTTACTGTGCTTTGAGCAACTGTGCAATGAGGTCGATTCAAATGACTGGGCTGATGGGGATATTATAGATTTGGTGTTGGGACTGAATACACCTTGGAAGTCCCCGAATAACGGTTATTTCAAATGCTTGGAGAGTGGTTGAGGAGAACGTATTATAGTATCCGTCCCCGAATAAGGTTTATTGGAGAGATAGCCTATGTGGAGAGATAACCCATGTGGAGTATTGACGTATTACAGGGATGAGCTCGATAAGCTCTGAGAATAGTACGTCAATTAGACACCGTACACACCCGAAATGCTACAACGGCTACCCCCACTGTATATATAGCAAACATGCAACTTTGGTTGACACGAGCTCCACTTATAAATTTCAACATCGTAGAGTTTTACTACCTTGATCCAGTCCTCCGACAATTCAATGCACAACCGGAGACTACTCAATATCATCGGTCAATGTCGATTGTTGACTATGGATTGGGCCGATCAGCATCGCTCTCATGTCGCAATGTGGAATGAGAGAACGTATGATTTGTGAACTTTTATAACTGTGTACTTCATGAATTTTGTGAGAGTGGAAAATTGTGAACTTTATATTGTAAACTTTGGATCAATTTGGGATAAATGTGAATTAATTCGTTATCAATTATTGTGTTGTGATATATGATATTCAGCAATTATCTACTTCATGAGCATGCATGTAAACTTATTGATAAAGACTGTTTGGCAAAATTGTTGTCGATGCGAATGTATAGCATTGATTCATTGAGAAGTTGAAGTCTGATACATGAAGATAAGCTCTGACGTCTGTGCATGATTTAATTTAAACTTAAAATAACAGATACCGTTATTGAGAATAACGGCATAAGATATCTGTAACGTTATTCCCAACAACGACATCAGTTCAAAACATGCACAAAGTTTTCAAATTTTTATAAAAACCGTTGCCGTTTTTTCTTAGAACGATAACAGTTCAACTGATGTCGTTGTTCCAAGACACAACATCAGTTAACCTATTTTTTCCAACCAAACAACTTCTTTGCCAAACTCTCTGTCTCCACAATCGTTATTGACGGCATGACAATAACTGATGTCGTTGTTTAGAAGAGCGACAACTGTTCAAAATTTTAATTATAAAAACATCTATTTTTTCCTACTGTTGTTGTTATTTCAGAGAATGAAAATAGTTATCTCATGCATTGTTTGGAACAACGAAATTAAGGTTAGAAAAATTTTCCTCCAACACCATCTTTACCAAACTCTCTGTCTCAAACAACAGTTGTTTCATGCCGTTGTTCCAAACAACAACTGTGGAGACAGAGAGTATGGCAGAGATCATGTTCAGAAGAAAATTTTTCTAACCTTAATGTCGTTGTTCCAAACAACGGCATGAGATAACTTTTGACGTTCTCTGATATAATTAAAAATTTGAACTGTTACCGCTCTTCTAAACAACGACATCAGTTATTTTCATGCCGTTATTGACAATAATGACTGTAGTAATAGAGATTTTGGCAGAGAAATTGTTTGGTTGGATAAAATAGGATAACTGATGCCGTTGTTCCAAGAAACGCCATCAGTTGAATTGGTGTCGTTATTGTAAAGAGCGGCAACGAGTTTTATAAATTATCGTAAACTTTGTGCATGTTTTGAACTAATGCTGTTGTTGGGAATAACATTACAAGTATCTGATGCCGTTATTCCCAACAATGATATCAGTTATTTTAAGTTTATATCAAACATGCACAGACATCAGGTGCAAAAAAATGTATCAAACTCAGATTGACATAATCATATATTCCAAAAATGTTCAACATTAACAACTTTAACAAATGATGATAAGTAATGGATACATATTTAAAATATTTATAATGGCTATTCCGCATATTAGAATTGATCCATCAACGGATTACAATTTAGGGCACCCAAGTATTGCAATAACATAAAAATAAATAATGGATACAACTTCAAGTATCAATCGTTTTCAGATGGACCTACATTAGCTATATTCTTATAGTTGCACCTATTGTGTCCACTTAATCCGCATTTAGAACAAATTTTATCCGTAATCCCATCTTCTCGAGCATCCATATCGTTGCAAATACGAGTACTCCTAGGGTGACCTTTCATCCTATGTAGACTCGCATCGGCTGTGAGTTTCAGTCCACTCGGTGCTGACTAATAAGATTTGTCTTTGATTGGATTAGAAGGTGGTGCCCACGTTAGTGCCAATGAACTTGTAGAATAAAATGAATCAATATAAGGTGGATAATCAATTGCACGGGATATAAAAGCCGCCAATACATGAGAACATGGAATTTGGTAGAACTGGAATTTCCTATAAGTACACATACGGCTACCCAGGCCAACAGTGTGCCAATTTCCACCATTTGATGTCCTTTATCCATTCTAATGGCGGTTTTGACTCGGAAAACACCAGGCCGATTATGAAACATTATCGCCTCATGCAAATTTGATTCCTCATGCCGTAAATCGATAATTTATTAAACACGTGGTGCCCACAGCTCCCCTTCGCTAATAAGGGTCTGTATCACTTCATGACGGTCAGTAAAGTACAAGTTGAGATGAAAGAATATCATCTCTACAATTGTCGTGACGGGGAAGTTACAGACACCTTTTAAAACTGAATTGAAAACTTCTGAAAGATATGTAGTCATTATACCATATCAGCGACCTCCATCGGCGGAAAGTGCCCACTTCTCAATCGGCTTCTCGTTCAACCAATTAGCCCCATCAACATTAGCTGCTTCAAGCTGTGCAATCTTTGCCTCAAACTTCTTAGACTGATTTTGACACATGATGTCCTCGTGCTTATTCGTAAAAAACTTGCTCCAATTTTTTTTTAAAAAAATTTGGTAGCAAAATGACGCATACAATAATGATGATATGCAAGTATTTCCTTCCATGTTTCATACTCATTGTCCATTGCCGACAAAATGCCTGCATGGCGACCAAAAATGACACATAGACCTTGCAGGTCTATGACAAAGTATCAAGTATATCTCATGAACATATCCAGGTTTCTATGCTCTCTCCATAAACTATTGCAAATGCAAATGGAAACAACCTACTGTTTGCATCGGGCGAAACAGTTATCAATTAACAACCTTTGTATTTTTCATACAAATGTGTTCCGTCAACACTTATAACTGGTCTGCATGCCTTAAACCCCTAGATCGAGGGGTCGAATGCCCTAAAGATCCCCTTCAATGTTTCTTCAGTAGGGCCGGACACAACCTTGGCCCAATGGACGATCATACCTAGATTTGAAGCCTGAATTGATGTGAAAAGAGAAGGCAATTTAGTTAAGCTTCTTGAAATGAACCATACAATTGCTCAATCACTTTATGTTTCGCTTTCCAAGCTTTTCTATATGAAATAGAGTAATTGAACTGAAGCTTGACTATCTCAATTATGGCTCTTGGTGTTACTCCTAGTTGTGCCTTCACAACATTCACTATCATCGTTGATACAATATTAGAATCAATTTTATTGTGATCTTGATTCAATGTATTCACATATGTATGTGGACCTTCAATGTTCTTCACCATAAAAAAAGATTGCCCTTTTGAAACAATTGCACGCAATCGCCATGGACAACCCACTTCATTTACGAGCTCCATATTTTCTACAATCTCCTCAGGTGTATGTTTGATCAGTGCGTATTTACATTTGACATAGTATAAAACTTGTGGTCGATTTCACTGTCGTAAATTTTTGATGGTTCTTCACGCAGTACATCTTATCTTGATGTTGTATACTATCTTTAGTTGGAAATCTTTGATCGATGGAGAGTTCACCCGTATTCGAAGAGCCGACGTAAAACTGTGGATGTTCATGTACGGTCACACTGGTCATCCATTCACTCGACTGAACCTCATGTACAGATGCACTAATGGATTGATTTGGCGACATCACATTGTTAACATGTACATTAGCATTAACATCATTAACCGGACCTTCTCCGACATCCTCCTTCTCCTCAACTTCAAGTCTGTGATCCTTATCTTCTTCCTCTTCTACCAAATCGTTATTAATAATGGCGTTGTCAAAGTCTTGCATGACCATGTCGGTGTGGAGAATTCTTTTTGTCGAGGTGAAAGGATGTACTGGCCCATATTCTATGGTAATATGTTCTGTTGAAGTTGTGCTAATATCTTCTTATGTATTTATTCTTGCATGTGACTCGGCTGATGGTTTCGAACTCCTAACGAGGCTTGAACTTGGAATAACAACTGGCCTAGTGTTTGAAAGTTTAATTTGATCAATATATAACTCCAATGTAGTCCAACTACAATTTCGATCAAGTGTCCTCGCAATCATGGACCTTAGTGCATTATCATTATCTACGACACCACCTTGAAATATTGTCCTTCTCCTTTACTAGCAGCATAACGGGCTTTGATTTTTGACACTCCATTCACCTCTATCCCAATTCGTTACTTCAAATATTTTAACCACTAGTTGTGAGTATATAAAGTTATGGGGAACACAAATAATGACTGGTTCAACATCGCCATAACAATACCAATCTTTGGATCTCGAATTATTTCACCCCCAAAATATAACCAAATACGTATATCATAATACATACCTAAACATAAATGGACACATATTCAAGTCATTAACTACTCACAAGCATAACATATGCATACATATAACACATATGGTTATACAGATACCTTCAAATTAGACCGTCACTTGGATAGCTTGAAAATACTTCGTGGATGAAGAATGAGATGATTATATACAATTTTGGTGATTTTCAAAATGGGGAGTTGAATTTCGGTGGGAGAGGGAGAGAGAGGTAGGAGATATGAAGTTTGAAAGGAAACAGTTGTGGGATTTCAGGTTTTAGGGTTTTAGGATTTTGGCTTCAGGAGTGGGGAGGGGAGGGGGGATAGATCTTGTTAGAATTAGGAATAGGAAAATATTCTTTTATTGATTTAATTAACTGAGTACAATATGTCTCCTATATCTAGAAGAGAAGGAAAGACTAAACCAATACATTATTCGATATGCGACTAAATTAATATCTCTCATAATATAATATTTAACTTAATATCTAACACCCCCTCTCAAACTTAAGTTAGTTCAAGTAACATGAGTTTGTAATGTTGACGATGTTGATGTGGCAGGGAAGACACACGATGATGCACTTGGTGATGAAGATGACATAGGGAAAGGTGCTAGAGTAGATGGCGCATGTTGGGATCTCCATATCCCGAACTGTGATGGATCATGGGATCTCCATATCCCAAATTGTATTGGATCTCGGTATTTCCATATCTCGAACTGTGTTGTAGAGGTAGTAATGGTGGCGCTCGGCTAGCAGCGCATGTTGGGATCTTACCCCTGACTTGAGAATAGTAGTAGTGTTGGGATCTCACCCCTTACGTGAGAATTGTAGTAGTGGTTGTATCTCACCCCTGACTTGAGAATAGTAGTAGTGTTGGGATTTGGAATGATGTTAGGATCTCCCCCTCTCAAACTCATGATGGATCAACCTGTGTGAGGTTGTAGTGGGATCTGGATGCGGAAGCAAAAGCTGAAGAACCTATAAGCAATTTGTTTATTTTTTTGGAAACAAAAATGGGTTAGGGTGTGGGTGTGGGTGTGGGTTCGGGTCTGGTTTCGGTTAGGTTTTGGATTTGATTTGGGTTTCAGGTTTGGATATGGGGTTTCGGGTTTGGATGTAGATTAGAGAGATAGGAGGTGTGGGTTAGGGTTTGAAGAAAGAAGGAAGAAGATGACAGCTGTAGAAGGGTGGGCGGCTAGGGTTTGGGTAGTGGTTGTAGGAGAGAATTGTGGCTATGGTTATTAGAATTTCTCTTCAAATTCCATCACTCCGTCTTCTTCAGATCTTAGTTTGTTGTTGATCTTCTTCTTCTTCACTAATCGGGAGGTTGAAGTAAAGGGTTGAAGGCAGGTAGGGAGGTAGAGATGTAGGCGACATTGGGATGTTTTTTGGTTTGGAAGGAGGTCAGTGATGGCTAGGGTGTTGGATGGTGGTGTGGTGTGGCTTGTTGAAGATAGGGTGGTCGGCCATGGCGTTCGATCGATCTAGGGTTTTAGGATGTTAATGTCGGGATCTGAAGAGGAGGGATGGATTCGTTTTTTGATATAGGACTGGATAGTAGCAGCGTCGGAGGTCGGGGTTGTTGGAGTTGACGGCAATGGAGGTCGGAGTTTAGATATGGATTTGGGGTTTCGGTTTTGGTTGCTCACTAGAGTGGAGTTCGGGAAGAGGAAACTTCCGATGATGATGATGATGATGATGATGATGATCTGAAGTTGATGATGATCTCGTTCGGAAACTTGATGATTGATGGTGATGTTGGGTGTGGCTGGAGTTGTTGTCGCCAAAGTTGTTGTTGTTGGTGTTGTTGTTGTTTGGAGTGGCCGGTGTTGTTGTTAGAGTGGCCGGTTGGAGTTGTTTGAGGAATTTGAAAGAAGGCAGCGGAGGTGATGGTGGCGCCTGTAGAAGGAGGAGATTAGGTGATGATTAGGGTTCAATTAGGAGTAGGGTATTTGAGTTAGGGTTTTGGGAATTAAGGTTTTTTATTAAGATCAGGAGAGGGATGTCAGGAGGTGGAATGATTCTGATGAAGACGAAAACTACTCCACCTCGATGACGTTGATAAAATTAGTATAAACCTTATAGGAGTACATGCTCTGATACCATATTAGAATTAGAGATAGGAAAATATTCGTTTATTGATTGAATTAACTGAGTAAAGTATGTCTCCCATATATAGGAGAGGAGAGAAGGGAAGACTAAACCAATACATTATTCGATATGGAACTAAACTAAAGTGAAAAGGGAAGGAGAAGAAGGGGTCACTATTTATATGCAATCACTATTATAACTGATGCCGCTATCCCTAACAACGACATCAGTAATGCAAACACCGCTGTTGGGGATAGCGGCATCAGCTATAAGATTTTCTCACACTTGCAATTTTTTCCAAGTCAGAGAGTACATGATTAGGAAGAAGTTAACTGATGCCATTACTCCAAATATTGGAAACAACGACTTATAAATAAACTATGTCGTTAATTTCAATAGCAGTTAATGCTGACGTGTCCTAAACTGGGTCAGTTGGGTAAATATTTGATTGGTCAAAATTTTGAAGAAGTGGGTCAGTATGAAAAAAAATTCAAAACTATCTTCATCTTTCGAATTCCTAAACACTATCACAAACGGTGAAGGTTATATGAAAAGTTATAGAAGATGAATGCAGAGAAAACTGTTGAATGCTTCATTGTTTCAGTCCTTCCACATCGTCTTTAGCTTTTGGTGCGAAGTAGAACCGAATGTTGCCTGTATCAGCAATCCTGTACTCGACAACTACCGCCAAATCGGAGGAAAGGCTTGTACCGCCCCGGATCTCCATTACCGGACATCCGTGATGCAACCAGAATCTTTGCCTTCAAATGCATCTTAACAATGTAATAACACGAAAAATTTAAAACTTTTTATTGCCAAATAAGGTCATTACATCATTGATTACAACCAATATCTTGTGCTTGAACAAGAATACAAATTACATTAACTCATTACATCTTATTACAAAATATTTACCAACTCCTCTTGTAAAGCTATCAGCTGTCTCCCAGAATGCTAATTGACTGATCACTGCCGAAGCTCCGCTGAGTGGTCAATCTGCTTCCCAAGAACTTGTCTCTCGGCTTGAGTCTTCCGCTGCGCGACTTTGATATTTCTGCACCTGCTCGAAAGATAGGACCGGTACCTAAAAGGTGGGAAATGTCAGTACTTCGACTGACGCAATGCTGACAATAACAGCAATCTCCAAACTGGCAACCACAACCATCTTTAATGGAAAAAGAAACGTGCATCCTAATTTCCTAGTGTTCGTGTATGCCATGATCTTACAACTAAATGCACCAGTCACATGCCTACCTCTAATGCAAGCAAGACTTGGAGACTCTGAATCTGCATGCATCCCATACTACATACGTTCCAGAATCAAGCATGGCCTAATCTAATGCATACAACAAAGAATGCACACGATGCACCTACTCTAATGCAATTCATTTGAGAATGTATGCATCCCATACTATATACTTCCCCAAAGAGTTTGCCTCTCCTGAATGTAGGGTTCAATCCCTCGCCATGCATTCTACCCTTGTACTCATCCTGTTCCCAATAGATTTCCCTGTCTGAGGAGGTTGCAATCATTCGGTCTAGTTCTGCACTGCAGTCCCTAAAAGTGGTGGTCGTGTTTTCCACTTAGTACCCGCGTATGAACCGCACCATGAAAACCTTCCAATACGAAACCATGTTACCAATAACCTTCCGATACAGGCCATGCACCCAATAACCTTCCGGTACGAAACCATGTACCCAATAACCTTCCGGTACAGGACATGCACCCAATGACGTCAATGATTCATATATAGAACAAACCCACGCGCATAGGAATGACGGCTTTGAGGGTCAAATCCCCCTATCCGACAGAAGCACCTCCCGTTCCTTACTCTGGCTCTTTGGAAATTAACAGATCGAGATACGAGACTGTGAACTCAAAAAACTGAGAACCAATTCCATATCCCAACGATAGGAAAAGTACAACACTCGACTATGGTCTGCTAGTACTAATACAATGTACAAAGACCTAATACATCCCTCTAGACCAAGACTTATCTAACCATTCAGAATAGATGATTGCTTCCAAAACTCTGCCCATCGACTACTGGCCCCGGCGACACAAGTCCCGCTCGCCACTTCCCCTAGCTTGGAGTCGTCCCTCACCATGGCCCGTGTTCATCCACAACCGGCATGAAAATACAACTTAACGGCACCACTAGGACGTCCAACGCCTCGGCAGAAGTTCTCATGTAGGGTCGATAGGCGTAAGGTATCACCCTAACCTAGTGACTAACTCGAGTCACAACAAACCTCCACAGGAGTCACACCAACAAGACCAGCAAAAGACATCATTCATCCCCAAGCAATGAGTTATCAACTCTTAGGTACACAAGGGAATGGTTCTACCAACACTTAGTCAAAACCATGACAAAACCCAACTAAATTGTGTTCTGCGTGAAACGTAAAAAGATCATAACTCCGACAATACAAATCAGATTTCGGTTTTCAAACCCAATCTGAAAAGGTAAAGACCTAGGATACAACTCTATAGTTGATTATCACCTCAGATTCAGTCATCTAAACCCTCATATTGTCCTCACAAGCCTCATCCGGTGTACTTCTTGTACACTGGCTGTACCTTACCGATAGCATAAGATCCTACCTGCTCATCAGAATGCTACCAATCCAGGTTCTGTAGAAAGGTGTGAATGTCCTTTACAACTTCCTTGTTGGTCACCAATCCAAATTATGTCATTTGATCACCCAAAAATAGACATTACTCTCAGATGTACAGAACCACACACTAAGTCTTACTCAAACAGAGCCTTCAGCTCAAAATCTGGTTTCTGTCTAGTCTTGTAAAAATCATATTAAATAATCTACTCATAGGAATTTCCTCAACTAAGGCTTGTTAGAGAGCTCTACATGTCTAATACAAATCCTTAGTAGAACACTTCCTCAAACTTTGCTCTTACAGAGCCTCAACAGTACCATCTTATCAAGGTGTCCACTCTGACTGAGTTAAGCACAGTATATGCTACAATATCCATCATAATTCACATACTAGTCAATTGGTCACGAAATTTGCATTTTAGAAACTAGACATAATTATGAACAACATGCAAAAAGATTCATATCAAAATTCTAAGTATTCACTGAGTTGTATCGGTTTTAAACATGCATAAAAATCTTGTTGTTCTTCAGTTACAGTCTAGACACCCTTTGATTAAATAATTCTGAAAATGCATGAAAATTCATCCAATTAGTTTCATGATTTTTCGTTAGAGTCTAGATACATTTAAGGAATCATGTGCCAATTAATTATAAGAATTCCCACAAACTCGGTTATCACAATAAACAGATCCTGTTCC
Organism: Hemerocallis citrina; assembly: GCA_017893485.1. Classification (NCBI taxonomy): domain Eukaryota; kingdom Viridiplantae; phylum Streptophyta; class Magnoliopsida; order Asparagales; family Asphodelaceae; genus Hemerocallis; species Hemerocallis citrina. Next base: position 124,441,161 of record CM030363.1, on the reverse strand, counting down.
TTCCTTACGGCTCTGTCCACAAAATGGATTTTATTAAAATATCAAATATCATCAGAAAAATCCTAAATAATTCATGCATCATCTAGAAATGAACGAGATCAACTTGTGAAAGTTTCATAATCAAATTCCAAGTAGTTTGTTCTCTGGAAATTCGGAACTATGGCATACAGATCAAGAATCTGTCATCATTTTCATATTCTAATAATCTACTTTTAAATCAACCATCCATAACTACCACTATACATGAATGCAAGAGATTTAAACCATAATGAAAAAGAATGAGATTAGAGAACTCCCCACCCTGAGTTGGCTTGAGAGGATGTGGTTTTCTTGAGCTTGCTCCTCCAAAGATCCTACTCCAAGTTGAGAACTCCTCTTCAAATTTTCTCCTTTCTTTCTCTCCTCTTTCTCTTTTCCCCTTCTTTTCTTCTGAAAATTCCAGAGCTTGGGAGGGAAAAAGGAGGGGTTTTAATGAGAAAGGGAGTGAGGAAAGAGTGGGGAAAGAGGGGCTGGCCTATAGGGGTAGGGGGGTAGGGGGTAGGCTAGGTGGTTTTGCAAAAATCCATTGTTTAGCACTAGGTTTTTGAGTTGGAGTTGGCCTGAAATTATTTGGTCTTGATCAAGCCTTAAATGAGATATGAGAGGTTAGATTTGACTGTATGCAAAATATACCCATTGTAGCTTCATACAATTGCGTATTTGCATACGTACGGCACTCAAAAGTAGTGCATGTACTAGTATCGGTTCGTCTCATTCTTGCGGATTGCCAAGAATGCAAGTACCCACACGATCCGCCTCGCAAACCTAAATGCACTCCATATCAATCATACGTATACAATCAAACCAACACCGCAACATGTACATATGTACAGACAATATATATATATATATATATATATATATATATATATATATATATATACAAAAGCATTATATTATCCGGGGTATTACATTACTCCCTCCTTAGAATCGTTCTGTCTCCAGAACGACGCTAGGGGCAAGAAAAAAATCAGACAATTACCAATGTGAAGTAGATACTTTCCTTGATCATTTCCAATTCCTCGAGGAACATCCTCGACAACTGACTTTCAAAGTGCTCAATACCGGGTTACAAGCCTCAAGTGCTCAACGCATCCTTCCATCCTGAAGATCAATCTCATCGTGTGGATCATTTTGGGGCCTGCCTCATCCCGTATCCACCGTACTGGGGATGAATCACCTTGGGGTTCGTCGCTCTCGTCCTGGACTATTGGAGATCAATCACTCTCCACCGAACTTTTTGGGGCCTATTGCATCCCACGTTCTGAAAATACTGGAAAATATCTCGCTCTACGGATTATTCTGGAGCCCTCACCACACGAACTCTCCATGAGTTTTGCTCTCGTCTCAAAATACTGGAGATCAATCCCACTCTACATATCATTCTGGGGCCTATTTCATCTCTCGTCTGGATTACTGGGGAATATCTTACTTCGTGGATCATTCTGGAGCCCCTACTCATCTTTGAATTCCTTCGTGGGCACTACTCTCGTCCTCGGAATACTGGAGATCAATCCCACTCCATAGAACACTCTGGGGCCTATTTCATCCCTCGTCTAGAATACTGGGGAATATCTCACTCCTTGGATCATTCTGGAGTCAACGTCCCACTAACCTGCTTGTGAATGTTGCTCTCGTTCCTAGAATACTGGAGATCAATTCCACTCCACAGAACATTCTGGGGCCTATTTCATCCTTTGTTCTGGAATACTTGGGAATATCTCGTTCCATGGATCATTATGGAGCCAACCTCACACAATCTTCCCTCATGAGCGTTACTTTCGTCTCTGGAATATTGGAGACCAATTCCTACTCCACAGATCATTCTTGAGCATATTTCATCCATCGTCTGGAATACTGAGGAATGTCTCACTCCATGGATCATTCCGGAGCCGACCTCATTACATGAACTCCCCATGAGTATTGCTCTCGTCCCGTAATACTGGAGATCAATTCCACTCCATAAAACACTCTGGAGCCTATTCCATCCCTCGTCTGGAATTCTGAGGAATATCTCACTCCGTAGATCATTCTGGAGCCTCCCTACTCACGATCATTCTTGATTCATTATATCTCCCTTCCTAGTGCCCGAGTCAAGTTCTCAGCATATCTTCTAGCTCTCAGTTGCACTACTTGAGGGTCGGTGACCACTCCCTCCTTAGAAGGAAACGAGGCTTACCAAAGAGAAGGTAAAAAATTCAGCTTTATGCCTTATCCCAAACACTTAATAAAATAAGCACAAGACACGAGATGACCAAATACCCAAAAACTTTCATGTTTTACAAAAAGTCATAATATCTTGGTACAGAACACATTACAAGTTCGCCGTTCATGGCTGCCAAATACAACTAACAAAATATATTACTACTTCTGGACCATGATAGTCCATACCACTTCATACATCTTTCTAGTTAAGCTGAAGCTCGTCGAACCAATTTTTCAAACCTCCGAATGTACAATGGCACTAACTTGGTTCTACGTCCAGGCCTAAGTCCTTGTTCAATCTCTTGCCCTTCTTTAGTTCATCTTGCACCCTTTCTTGGGGCATAACGAGACAGTTAAGTAAATCTGGTTTCAGATTCCCGGATGGTCATACCTCCCTGCTTTAGACGTTGAAATTTCATTCTCTTTTCTTCTTGTAAATCTAGGAGAAAATAATGCTGCTTAAACTCGTCTAGGAAGTCCTCCCCATTATATGGGTCCTCTTCCCATTCTTCGTATCATAGATTTCCTCCATTGCCTTCCTTGGTATGTCTCGAATTCTAGTCCCAATAGTGAGTCTCGGTGCGACCGTGTCGTTCTTCCTTAACCATGTGCTGCGACTCACCCTCATTTGTCATTCGACTGCAGACTTGCTACCTGCACATCAGGTTATGAATTTGCTTTTTCGACATCCGGTTGTAGATTTGCCTTCTAGACATTCGGTAGCAGACTTGCCTTCCGATATCCAGTTGCAGGTTTGCCTTCTGGACCTTCGGTTGCAGATTTACCTTCCGATATCCAGTTGCAGGTTTGCCTTCTAAACATTCAGACATGCCCTCCGATATCCAGTTGTAGGTTTGTCTCCATTGATGTCTGGTTACAGACTAGCCGCCATTTGAACTTGACTGCACCAAGTTTGTTAGTAAAAACGAAGTACACTAAGACTGGTTCAGATATAGGGAAGATCATAATCATAAGTTGTAAAGCGCTACCATATGATTTATGATCATCCTATCTGCCAACTAAACCCAATTTATCCAGCCTGCAAGTCTAATTTCCTACCATGTTAGACTGTAATTTGAAGTCCGCTCTGATACCACTTTTGTAATTCCCCGGATTTCCGTTACTGGACATCCGTGACGCAACCAGAATTTTTGCCTTCAAGTGCATCTCAACACAGTAATAACACGAAAATTTTAAAACTTTTATTGCCAAATAAGGTCATTACATCATTGATTACTACCAATATCTTGTTCTTGAAAAAGAATACAAATTATATTAACTCATTACATCTTATTACAAAAGATTTACCAACTCCTCTTGTAAAACTATTAGCTGTCTCCCAGAATGGTAGTCGACAGATCACCGCCGAAGCTCTGCTGAGTGGTCAATCTGCTTTCCTGGAACTTACCCCTTGGCTTGAGTCTTCCACTATGCGACTCTAATATTTCTGCACCTGCTCGAAAGGTAGGACCGGTACCTAAAAGGTGGGGAATGTCAGTACTTCGACTGACGCAATGCTGATAATAACAGCGATCTCCAAACTGGCAACCACAAACCATTTTGAATGGAGAAAGAAACATGCATCCTAATTCCCTAGTGTTTGTGTATGCCATGATCTAACAAGTAAATGCACCAATCACATTCCTACCTCTAATGCAAGCAAGACTTGGATATTCTGAATCTGCATGCATCCCATACTACATACGTTCCAGAATCAAGCATGACCTAATCTAATGCATACAACAAAGAATGCACACGATGCGCCTACTCTAATGAAATTCATTTGAGAATGTATGCATCCCATACTACATACTTCCCCAAAGAGTTTGTCTCTCCTGAATGTAGGGTTCAATCCCTCGCCATGCATTCTAACCTTATACTCATCCTGTTCCCAATAGATTTCAATGTCTGAGGAGGATGCAATCATTCTGTCTAGTTCTGCACTGCAGTCCCTAAAAGTGGTGGTCGTATTTTTCACTTAGTACCCGCATACGGACCACACTCAAAAAGCCATGAAAGCCTTCCGGTACGAAACCATGTAACCAATAACCTTCCGATACAGGCCATGCACCCAATAACCTTCCGGTACGAAACCATGTACCCAATAACCTTCCGGTGCAGGCCAGGCACCCAATGACGTCAATGATTCATATATAGAACAAACCCATGCGCAAAGGAACATGACGGCTTTGATGGTCAAATCCGCCTACCCGACAGGCGCACCTCCCGTTCCTTACCCCGGCTCTTTGGGAATTAACAGATCGAGATACGAGACCGTCAACTCAAAACCTGAGAACCAGTTTTGTATCCTTATGACAGGAAAAGTATAACACCCGACTATAGTCTGCGAGTACTAATGCAATGTTCAAACCCCTAATACTTCCCCTAGACCAAGACTCACTCTAACCATTCAACATAGATGATTGCTTCCAAAACTCTGCCCATCGACTACTAGCCCCAGCGATACATGTCCCGCTCGCCACTTCCCCTAGCTTGGAGTCGTCCATCACGATGGCCCGCATTCATCCTCAACCAGCATGAAAATACAAATTGACAGCACCACTAGGACATCCAATGCCTTGGCGGAAGTTCTCATCTAGGGTCGATCAGCGTAGGGTATCACCCGACCCTAGTGATTAACTCGAGTCACAACAAACCTCCACAGGAGTCACACCAACAAGACCAACAAAAGACACCATTCATCCCCAAACAATGAGTTATCAACTCTTAGGTACACAAGGGAATGGTTCTACCAACACTTTGTCAAAACCATGACTAAACCTAACTAAATGGTGTTCTGCATGAAACTTAAAAAGATCATAACTCCCACAATACAAATTAGATTTCGGTTTTCAAACCCAATCTGGAAAGGTTAAGACCTAGGCTACAACTCTATAGTTGATTATCAAGTCAGATTCAGTCACCTAAACCCTCAAATTGTCCTCACAAGCCTCATCCTGTGTACTTTCTGTACAGTGGCTACACCTTACCGATAGCAAAGATCCTACATGCTCATCGAAATGCTACCAATCCAGGTTCTATGGAAAGGTGTGAATGTTCTTTAAAACTTTCTAGTTGATCACCAATCCAAATTATATCACTTGATCACCCTAAAACAGACATTACTCTCAGGTGTACAGAACCACACACTAAGTCTTACTCAAACAGAGCCTTCAGCTCAAAACCTGGTTTCTGTCCAGTCTTGTAAAAATCATTTTGAATAATATACTCATAGGAATTTCCTCAAATAAAGCTTGTTGGAAAGCTATAGATTTCTACTCCAAATCCCTAGTAGAACACTTCCTCAAATTCTGCTCTTACAGAGCCTCAACAATACCATCTTATCAAGGTGTCCATTCTAACTGAGTTAAGCACAGTACATGCTAAAATATCCATCATAATTCACATACAGATCAATTGGTCACCAAATTTGCATTACAGAAACTAGACATAATTATGAACAAAATGCAAAAAGATTCATATCCAAATTCCAAGTATTCACTGAGTTCTATCTATTTTAAACATGCATAAAAATCCTGCTGTTCTTCAATTACAATCTGGACTACCTTTGATTAATTAATTTTGAACATGCATAAATATTCATCCAATTAATTTCATGATTTTTCCATAGAGTTTAGATACATGCAAGGACTCGTGGTAAAATTTCAGCCACAGATCATGTGCTAATTAATTATAAGAATTCTCACAAGCTCAGTTATCACAATAAACAGATCCAGTTTCTGCCTTATGGCTCTGTCCACAAAATGGATTTTATTAAAATATCAAATATCATCCGATAATTTCGAAATAATTCATGCATCTTCTAAGCATGTACAAAATCAATCTGTGAAAGTTTCATCATCAAAATCCAAGTATTTTGTTCTCTGGAAATTCGGAACTAAGGCATACAGATCAAGTTTCTGTCATTATTTTCCGATTCTAATAATCTACTCTTAAATCAATCATCCATAATTACCACTACACATGAATGCAAGAGATATAAACCAGAATGAACAAGAATGAGATTAGAGAACTCCCCACCCTGAGTTGGCATAAAAGGATGTGGTTTTCTTGAGCTTGCTCCTCCAAAGATCCTACTCCAAGTTCAGAACTCCTCTTCAAATTTGCTCCTTTCTTTCTTTCCTTCTCTTTCTCTTTTCCCCTTTCTTTTCTTCTGAAAATTCCAGAGCTTGGGAGGGGAAAAGGAAGGGTTTTAATGAGAAGGGGAGTGAGGAAAGAGGGGGGAAAGAGGGGCCGGCCTATAGGGTAGGGGGGTAGGGGGTAATCTAAGTGGTTTTGCAAAAAACCATTGTCCAGCACTTGGTTTTTGAGTTGGAGTTGGACTGAAATTATTTAGTCTTGATCAAGCCCTAAATGAGATATGAGAGGTTAGATTTGAGTGTATGCAAAGTATACCCATTGTAGCTTCATACAATTGTGTATTTGGATACGTACCACAGTCAAAACTAGTGCATGTACTAGTATCCGTCCGTATCATTCTCGTGCATTGTCAAGAATGCAACCACCCACACGAACCGTCTCGCAAACCTAAACGCACTCCACATCAATCATACGTATACAATCAAACCAACACCGCAATATATACATACATACAGACAATATATATATACTAAATTTGCCCGTGGGCACGTGCCTACAACACGTATTAAGAACGATACAGCATATGAAAAGCTTTGTAAATAGTAAATCAAAAATTATGTAGCTCAAGTTTGAATAGTATGATAATAATTAGGTGTAAATAAAAGTTCATGTTTCCATAAGTGTGTGTGTGTGTGTGTGTGTGTGTGTGTGTGTGTATAGAGAGAGAGAGAGAGAGTGAGTGAGTGTGTGTGTGTGTATATAGAGAGAGAGAGAGAGAGAGTGAGTGAGTGAGAGAGAGAGAGAGAAAAATAATTAAATAAATAAAGGAGTAGTTTTGGGGAATTTGAATTTGAGTTTTGGGGGAAAACTTTTGGGGGGAAAATGTGTTTTGTGAGATTAGATCTGGACCATTGATTTTGGGGGGAATGAAGGAGAGCCACTTGATAGCTTTCTTTGTATTTTATTAAGTAGATATATAAAAGCATTATATTATCCAGGGTATCACAAGGCTAATGGTAACAGTTTCATATACATATATATATATATATATATATATATATATATATATATATATATATATATATATATATATATATATAATAAAACACAAAGAAAGCTATCAAGTGGTTCTCCTTCAATCCCCTCAAAAATCAAAGGCCTAGATCTAACCTCACAAAACATATTTCCCCCCCAAAAGTTCCCTCCAAAACTCAAATTCAAATCCCCCACCCAAAACAACACCTATATTTATTTATTTATTTATTTATTTTCTCTCTCTCTCCCCCTCCCTCTTCTATCCAAAAAATTAAGAAAATAAAATTTTTAAAAATTTTTAAAAAATAAAAAATTTAAAAACCAAAAAAATAAAAAATTTAAAAACTTTAAAAATAGTTCAAAAAAGTCAAATAATATGTTTTTTACTGGATCCCCAAAAGTTTCCCATATAATATGTTTGCTACTTCAATTAATTTGCTGGATCTCCAAAACAATTTTATATGATCAAACAAGGTACACCGTTCCGAAGACGTGCCGTAGGCACGTTTCAACGGGCAAACCTAGTATATATATATATATATATATATATATATATATATATATATATATTTATATATATATATATATATCTTCAGTTGCGCACCCTCCTCTTGCGCACTCTCGTGTGCACCCTTTAAGAGTCGTTTGATCTTCATCATGATCACGATGATGATCTGATGGCTCTCCTTCTCTCGCTCTCTAAAGTATTGAAGATGGGGAGTAAACTAGGAAAATTTCCCCCCATATGTTCTAATCTCTCCCTTATCTCTTTCCCCGCTGTCTCTCTCTTCATCCCTTTTCCTCCCGCCTGAAAGTGAAAAAAACCCTAGCGATCTGTCGCTCTCGTCTCTTACCCAAATCGAAGTGCCAAATGCCCCTCTTCTCTTACCCAAATCGATCTGTCACTCTCTCCCTTATCTCTTTCCCCGCTGTCTCTCTCTTCATCCCCTTCCTCAGATCTACAAATCGCAAGCCTCACGAATTGGAACCCTAGCTCCACAATTCGCAAGTCTTTTCGAAGAAACCCTACTCTCATCCCCAAATAGAAGAAACCTCATTCCATCCCCTCCCTTACCCCACGCCGATGCTCTCTTGCTGTGATTTTACTCCGAAAATCTACCTCCAGACGGCCAACCATCTTTTGACGGTTTCAGGTATATTTTTTCTTCACCTTCCTCTTTGATTAGAGCAAGATGTGTTTGTGAGGTAAGAGTGTTTTTCATGTAAAATTTTGGTGGGGAAATTTTTTCAACTGAGAACTCAACTTCAGGAAAAAAGAAACAATCTTTTGTGAACTGAGAGTGTTCTTCACTTGTAGTTCAAGATTGCAGTGATAAAAGCAATCTGTTCAATGGATTGAAATCATCTTCTATATCTGAAAATTTATACATGTATCTATGATTCATTTATTAAAATTTGATTATATATTGATAATTTTTAATAGGTATGGAGAGTGGGGAAGGTTGCTCACAACTCGGTGACAATTTTTTGTCGGTACAAGAAGGTGATTTTACACCCATAGTTGACGAGCATCTAATACCAAAACTAGGTATGACATTTGATACCCTTGTAGAAGCCGAACATTTTTATGATAGTTATGCAAAATGTGGTAGGTTTCAAATGCGAAAGGGAGGTCAAAAAGTCAATGATGGTGAAGTAGTGGACAAGACCTTTCTTAGTAATAAAGTGGGGGTGTCGAAAAGTATGAATAATGATGTTAGGATGGGAACTACATCTAGAACTTCTTGCAATGCTTTTGTGCTTGCAAAATTAAACAAAGTAGCAAATTCATGGTCATTTTATTCATTTCATGAAGTACACAATCATTCTTTCACCTCACCTGGTAGACGACATTTGTTGCCGCGAAATCGTGTTGTGTCTAGTTCAGATAAACTATTAATGGAACAACTTTCGGGTGCTAATATCCCAACATGCAAACAAATGATATTTTTTGAAAATACTAGTAGGGATATGAGAAGGTTGGATTTACTGAAACTGATGCTAGAAATCATGAAAGAGACTTGAGGGAGTCGATGAAGGGACACGATGGTCAAATGCTGATTGACTTTTTTCAATGGTAAATGGAAAAAGATCCTTCATTTCTTTATGCATTCTAGCAAGATCAGTGTGGTAGATTGTCTCATTGTATTTGGGTGGATGGAATTGCTCGGATGAATTATGAAGAGTTTGGTGATGTAGTTTCTTTTGATGCAACACATAGTACAAATCGCTACAGAATGCTATTTGTACCATTTGTGGGAATAAATCATCATTGGCAGTCAGTTTTTCTGGGTTGTTGCTTGATTCCAAATGAATCAGCTCCCTCTTTTGTTTGGTTATTTGAAAAATGGTTAGGAGTCATGAAACATGCTCCACTTGGCATTATAACGGACCAAGACCGTGAGAAAGGTGTTGCAATATAACAAGTTTTTCCTCAAATTCGCCATAGGTATTGTGTATGGCATATTTTAGATAAGATCCCCGGAGAGGTGCCTCAATTGGTTCAAAATGTTAACTTTATGGAAGCTTTTAAAGATATTATTTGGAATTCTTATAACATCATTTCTTTTGAAGAAAAATGGAAGTCATTGATGATAGAATATGGAGCGAAAAATAATAAATGGTTGAATGATAATTTTGAAATCCGTGAGAAATGGTCCCCCGTTTATTATAGGCCTAACTTTTGGGCCGGCATGTCAAGTAGCCAAAGAAGTGAGACAATGAATTCTTTCTTAAAGAAGCATACTCAAAAGAATTACTCACTTCTAGAATTTGCAGTAATCTTTGAAAGAGTAATTGGAAAACAAAGAGAATAAGAACTTAAAGAAAATCATTGTACACTTGAGAAAAAACCTAAATTGAAGACCGAATGGTACATGGAGGAACAAATGGCCCAAGTGTACACTTTGGTAATGTTCTATGACTTCCAAAAGCAACTCAAATCAAGCCTCTTATATAATGTGAGTTTGGTGGAAGACCATGATAATGCTGCAAATGCTTATTACGCAGTGAGGTTGTGTGGTAGAGTTGAAAATGAGACCATTATTACTTATGCCAAGGGAACTCAGTTTGGTAGTTGTTCATGCTACATGTTTGAATTTACTATTATCCCTTGCAATCATCTTCTGACTTTTCTTAAGTACTCAAATTGTAATGAACTCCCACAACAATATATTTTACGAAGATGGTCACGCGAGGTGATTAGAAGAAACTACACCTTCACAAATATTAGAGGCATTGATGAAGGCAATGGCAAGAATTTTGCATCCCGCTATTGTGGGTTGAGTAATTTAGCAAAACAATTTGTTGAAATTGGATTAGCTTCCGATGAAGGTTACACGTTAATGCGTGAAAACATGCTCAAGTGTATTGAAGGCTTTGTTCCTACGCAACCTCAAGGTAGTGGAGTAGGCAAAGGTAGTGGAACACGACCTTATGGGAAGGACTTGCTATCGTCTCAAGTTTCCGTTGAAGAGCCAAGCCAATGCAAAACTAAGGAAAGACTAAGTGGAAAGAGGTTGAAGCCAATGCGAGAGAAAACTAGAGGTAAACCAAGAAAGTGCAATTGTTGCGGTTTACGGGGACAAGGCCACAATGCAAGAACTTGCCCAAAGAAGCTTGATAGGTATAGTATGTCTAACTATCTCAACTTTCATATTAATTGTTCAATCTGGATATTGTTCGTGACTATGTTTATGTTTACTTTTTTTTTTGTTTAGTGCGTCCAATGCACAAGAAGTGGATTCCTCTAGTGAAGAAAATTCCGATGAAACTGCGGATACAATGAACTAAGGGAAGTGTTTGATTCACTGTTATGTTTTAAATTTAGTCCCTTTGTATTTTTTTTCCTGCTGTTGTGTTCGTAGGCAGTGATGAAAAGTAGTCCAGCTGATCAAATTCAATTATGTGTTTCCCCCACCTACCATCACAAGTATAATTATGTGCATCACTTCTTATGGGTGATTATGTTGGCTGATTGGCATTTCAGTATGTTTCACTTTGGTTCCTAGTTGAGCAGTTTTTGTAGTTGTTTATTAGCTTTCGACAGCTCAGCTCAAGTTTGGTTTCTTAGCTTCAATACAACAATTTCCATAAGCTTCAATGCTATCCATATTGTGTAACCATTTACAAAGTGGCAGAAACATGGGTATCAAACATATAATCATATTGTCAACGTATAATCATAAGAATCAACATGAAAACTGATTTTGTTCAACCATAGCGCTTACATTAGTTCTAATAAAATCTCAGTTTTGGTTGGGTTTTCATTACAGTAGTCCCTTCATTGTAGATCCTTAGTAGAGGTGGGGTACTACAAATTGGGCAGCAGCTATTAGGCATGGCATAATAATGCAGCCATAGTGCTTCTCAATTTGTATGCATTTGATACACTTGTGGTTGATTCAAAGCTATTAGGCATGGCATAACAATTCACTTATAATAAGCTATGTTGTTTCTGAGCCTACTTTATTTTTAAAGTATTCATGTTGTTGTGAAAGCATGTTCTTTGTTTATGTTCTGAAATTAAGCTGTAAACTCATTTTGTAATTGCAGAGTGGAAGCACCCTCAGTAGTCGCAGCTATGGAAATTGTAGCCGCAGCTAAAGCAGAAAAGCAGAAATTTTGTGAACTTAGAATGAGTACTTGAACTTAGAATGAGTAGGAAATTTGTGAACTTAGAATGTGTATTTCAACTCAGAATGTGTACACTCATAATCAAAATTTTATGTGTACTTGAACATAGAATGAATATGAAAATTGTGACAGTTTTTTTGGCATTTCAGTTTGATCTCCGTTTTGTCGCTCTTGCTTGAGCTGTTGAAATTTTTATCTCAGTTTTGGTTGATCCAAACTATGCTTATTTGGTTGATCCAAATTAGTTTCCATGTTGATTCTTATGATTATACGTTGACGATATGATAATGTGTTTGATACCCATGTTTCTGTCCATTTGTAAATGGTTACACAATCTGGATAGCACTGAAGCTTATGGAAATTGCTGTATTGAAGCTGAGAAAAACAGAAAGATATAACTTAGAAATTTTAGTCCATTTCTGTCCATTTGCTACATTGAAGCTATGGAAATTGCAGAAATTGAAGCTAATTTGGTTCCATTTGCTGTATTGAAGCTTATTTGGTTGATCCAAGCTATGGAAATTGCAGAAATTGTAAATGGTTACGCAATCTGGATAGTGTTTGATACCCATGTTTCTGTCCATTTGTAAATGGTTACACAATCTGGTTACCCATGTTTCTGTCGTTCAGTTTTGGTATCCTTTAGTTTTGGATCGATTTTTTTTAAACAAGAGTCAACTTCTTTAATTACAGAAAAATTCATTCTAAGTACTCATTCAATAAGTACTCAAATTTACCTCAATGCACTAAAACTGAAAGGTAAAGGAAATTATACCAATACTGTAAATGAATTCAAATATAAACACACTCAAATTGCACAGAAAATATTGCTTTATTTCAAATTTGCTACTACATTCTTATCAAAGCCATTAAAACAATCCATTACACATAACTACAGTAAACTTGTCTTCTCCAGTCCTACATTAACAAACAAATGAAAACACACTCAAATTGAACACGAAACTTAATTAGCTACTTTAGCTACAATTGAACTCTGCCAGCAAGCAGTTAGTTTACCCCATTTCAGCTCCATCTACTTCATCATCTTCTTATTCAGTTAGTGTAGTACCTCGTCTTCCTCATCCTCTTTTTCTGCTGAAATTAAAACAAAAACATTAAAAAAAAACACAAGTATTAGCTACGATTCAAATCATTGTTGTTGCATGATTTGTAACCTCTAAATTCATGTTGCAATTTTTGAAGTGGCAGTAGGCTTAGAAAACAACTTTTTAAAACTATAGTAGGCTAATAAAACCTCATTTCAGCTAAAAAATCAGAATCTTCAGTGCATCAAATGCAGCAGAGAAGTGGACAAACATCGGTATTTCCAAATGAAAATATGCTACAAATTGCTCAACAATTCAAACATCACTGATTAGGGCTGGATATTAATGCCATGCCATCTAGTTTGTTTGAATGAATATTATATATATAGAGAAGTCTTCAGTTGCGCACCCCTACGGTGCGCAATCTCGTGCGCACGATACTATAGCCGTCTGATATTCATCGTGATCACGATGAAGATCTGATGGCTTTCCTTCACGTGCTCTCTGCCTTAATGAAAAAAAAAAACCCTAGCTAACTTTTTTCTTTGCTTCAATACAGCAATTTCCATAACCTTCAATGCTATCCAGATTGTGTATCCATTTGCAAATGGACAGAAACATGGGTATCAAACACATTATCATATTGTCAATGTATAATCATAAGAATCAACATGAAAACTAATTTGGATCAACCAAATAAGCATAGTTTGGATCAACCAAAACTGAGATCAAAATTTCAACAGCTCAAGCAAGAGCGACAAAACTGAGATCAAACTGAAATGCCAAAAGAACTGTCACAATTTTCATATTCATTCTAAGTTCAAGTACACATAAAATTTTGATTATGAGTGTACACATTGTGAGTTCAAGTACACATTCTAAGTTCACAAATTTCCTACTTATTCTAAGTTCAGGTACACAAAAATGCTGCAAATTACTCAACAATTCAATCATCACTGACTACGGCTGCATATTAATGCCATGCCATATAGTTTGTTTAAATGAGTATTATAACTCAATCGAAATAGTCTCCTTCTCTCCTTCGTGGTCCTCATTCATTTGCAAAACTAACAGTGAGGAAGGTACGACAACTGCAAGACTAGCAGTAAAACAACATCATTGCCTACATTGCAAATGCAGCAACAACACCAAATGAAGAAAGAGCAAAGTATAGCAAATGCAACAAATTAACATACAGTAAAGGCTCATTACTCATTGCCTACTGATTATCATATAATAACTCAAGCAACTAAGTATCATATAATAACTCAGGCCTACTATATTGTCGAATTCATCATTGCCTACTAATTATATACCCATGGTAAAAAAAATGCAATAAACTGAACAAGATGAGAATCAAACACTTCCCTTCAAAAGCCTCTTATCAAATGACAGAACTCAACTCCGAGCCACCTTCGATTTGGGTAAGGTAGATTTTCGGAGTAAAATCATAGCAAGAGAGCAGCGGCGTGGGGTAAGGGAGGGGATGGAATGAGGTTTCGTCTATTTGGGGAAGAGAGTAGGGTTTCTTCGAAGAGGCTTGCGATTTGTGGAGCTATGGTTCCGATTCGTGAGGCTTGAGATTTGTAGATCTGGGGAAGGGGATGAAGAGAGAGACAACGGGGAAAGAGATAAGGGAGAGAGCAACAAATCGATTTGGGTAAGAGAAGAGGGGCTTTTGGCACTTCGATTTGGGTAAGAGAAGAGAGCGACAGATCGCTAGGGTTTTTTTCACTTTTGAGCGGGAGGATAGGGGATGAAGAGAGAGACGGCGGGGAAAGAGATAAGGGAGAGATTAGAATAGATGGGGGGTAATTTTCCTAGTTTACCCCCCTATTTCAATACTTCAGAGAGCGGGAGAAGGAGAGCCATCAGATCTTCATCGTGATCATGATGAAGATCAGACGGCTTTTAAAGGGTGTGCACGAGAGTGCGCAAGAGGAGGGTGCGCAACTGAAGATATATATATATATATATATATATATATATATATATAGAGAGAGAGAGAGAGAGAGAGAGAGAGAGAGAGAGAGAGAGAGAGAGAGAAGAAGAAGAAGAAGAAGAAGAATGGCCTTGGTGATGGAGTTCATGTCTCTTAAAAGCAAATGTTAAAGACACAGATGATATGGGTCAAAATAGAACTAAATTTGGACCGTTCAAATCAGGTACGAATCTTAAAGCTCTCAGAGATAAAACGATAATTTCACCTATATACTTGTCCGAAAATGGGAACTGGGTCTTTTCCTGTAATATCCCGATCAACTATTAATAATATTATTTTATTAGCGTTCGACTACTTGATTATTTTATATTTCTTTCACCATTGTGTTATCGTTTAGCCATGACAATCTAATGGATAATTAGAAATTGTTGTGTAGCTAAACCTAGGGTTACAAATACATAAGGGATTAAGAATGCTTCTAGAACACTCTCTCCTCCACATCACCCTCCACCTCACCAAAAGAACCATACCCTCACCATACCTCCACCTCACCCTCCCCTCCACTAGTAGAAACCGGCCCAAATATGGGGAAGGACTTTAGTGCAATTGTGTGCATACACATTTGCACTTTCCACCCTTTTTCCCACCAATAAATACCCCATTCCTCCACCTTTGTCTCATTTTAGAAAGATCAAAAAGAAAGAAAGAAAGAAAGGAAAAGAAAGAGAGATCACCATGCTAACTTGAGAGTTTTTATTTGTAGGGTTAGTAGGAGTTCTAGGAGCTAAGGAGGAGAGTAATCTAGTTCTTCCATCAAAGAAAAGAAAAAAAAGGTGGGGGTTTCTCTTGTTTGTTTGTTTGTTTGTTTGTTTATTTGAATGATGGTTTTGATGTTCTTCTTCTTCTTACCTCCTTGTTTATTTTTCTTTTTTGGTGTGGTTATTATGTGAATTCTTATGTTGTATGTTGTAGTATAAACCACCTAAAAAGAGTTCTTATGTTGTATGTTGTTGTATGATAAAGAATTAACTACTTGGACTAAAAGGATACATGCACATGAACTTTTACATACAACCATGTAAGGTTGTAGGACTTGAATGTGAACTAATGCATAAGGCATATGAACTTGTGTACAACCATTTTGGTTGTAGGACCTATGTTGAACCTTGGACAAAAAAAAGAAAGCACATATTGGATTGAACCAAAATGGATGTTCTTACTTATTGTTGTTTAGTTTCTCTTACATTCTTAAGTAGGAAAGAACCCATTGTAGATATTAATGAAAAAGAAACTAGCTAATCACTAGTTGTAAAAAGATTAAAAGATCTCTTTTTTAATGTCCACTAGTAATAATAAGAAACATATGCTAATAAAGATTTTTTTGTAGTAATTTAGTTGTAGTCATTTATGTTATGTGAAATTTTTAGATACTCATAATCGTAGTGGTAGATATGTATGTTCAAAAGAAAGTAATAGTTGAAGTAATTTAGTTGTAGATATTTATGCTAAATTTTAGTAGTTGCTCATGGTAGTAGTAGTAGATATATATGTTGTAGATGTGTATGCTTCAATTAAAATAGCAATAGTAGATGTGCATGTTTCAATTAAAGTAGTAATAGTAGATGTGGAATTTATTTAGGGATTAGATTTATGCTTCAAATGTGGTAGGATTCCTTCTAAAATACTTATCATGTTTAGAAGTAATATTCATGCTTCAAATGTTGTAGGATTCCTTCTAAAATTACTTATCATGTTTAGAAGTAATATTCATGCTTAGAATGTTGTAGGATTAATTCTAAAATTCCTACCATGTTTAGATTAGTCTATTTATGCTTAGAATGTTGTAGGATTAATTCTAAAATTCCTACCATGTTTGGATTAGTCTATTTATACTTAGAATGTTGTAGGATTAATTCTAAAATTCCTACCATGTTTAGATTAGTCTATTTATGCTTAGAATGTTGTAGGATTAATTCTAAAAATTCCTACCATGTTTAGGAATAATGAATACCATGCTAAGTGTAGGTACATGCTTAGAATGTTGTAGGATTTAAATTAAAAATGCCTACCATGCCTTGGAAAGTTGTATGTTCATACTAGTTATATATCCATGCTTAAGACTTGTTACAAGTGCATGCTAAATCGCTTCATAATTAAGAATATTGTGACTTGATGGTTATGTCATATATACCATGATTAATTGTCGTAGATTAATGCTTGAAATTGCATGCCATGATTGAATTGCCATAGGCTAAGTAATAAGGAAGAGCCATGTTGGAATTGTAGTTATAACTACCTTGTTGTAGTTGATATTGGTAAAGAACCATACATGCTTGTACGGCATAGTATAGCATCCTAGTTGCATGAGGATATGTACCAATGTTTATGTGGGTTAGGAATAGAACCCATGGACTCTAGTCGAGTAGGTTCTAATTTAAAATGGAACCATAGCATATGAGCACCCTTCATTCATAGTAATAAGGGTTGAGAAGTTCTAATAGTTGTAGCTTGATAAAAAGCTAGTTTAGGGTATTCAATTACCCTAAGGGTCATCGACCATCAAGACCACATCCTACCCCCTAGTGTAAAATGGATAGATCTCACCTCGGGCGTCGACGGATCTTAACCAATGTAGGTTGACCGTGGGCCAAGAGTGTTGGTAGAATCCGAGTTAGGGGTAGGGATGAGTGAGAGAGATATTATTACCAGAGTCTTGGATCGAGGGACCACGAGTTGGACCATGATTGGAAACTATGCAAGATTGCATAGGAATAATAACCTCATTAGGATAGTGACCTATAAAATCATTACTTAACCTTTTGCCCGAAAGAAGGGGAGTTGGTAGTAGGGTGCACTGTACGACCAAACCTTTCTTTAAGGCCGATCTTAGTTGGTGTTATTGGGTTGTACCTTCCCGTCAAAGGGATACGTACGGTGCCGTCTCACAGGTTGAGGACACGGGTTGCGTATCTCGCTCTGTTAATTCCTGAAATACCTGTGGCTGGGGTGCCACAGGATGCATTTGGGCAGTCCTGCGTTTGCGAAACCCCAGAGGGTGCCACAGGGTAGGCTTTGTGCTACCCTGCGCTTGTGAAACCCTACGGTTTGATTTTGGAACGATGCCCGATATACTGGGATCGAGTGAGGTCCGGCATGCCAGGTAGTAGTGGAAAACAGAGACACCATAAGCAGACTGCATAGGGGGACTTGACCCCTTCTGCAACCTCACAGAGTCATGGAGTATTGTCAGGAGCAGGTTGTGTACAATTAGAAGTTCATAACGGGGGTTAAATCCCTATATATGGAGAAACGGCTTGAGATGGGGTCGCATGTAGTATGGGCTGCATGTTGCTTTCGGAGACTTGCTGGCATTAGAATATGAGCATCCTGGTTTAGTTGACATGGCATTAGAATATGAGTATCCTAGCTCAGTTGACAGTGTATTAGTATTCTAGTTTAGTTGACAGTGCATTGGTATTCAGTTTGATTGACATTTATTAGATTCTAATCACTGCACTCACGAACATTTAAACTACACCGACATACTTCACCCTATTTATATATGTTGTGTTGGAGATTCGCTGCTATATGATCAGCCTTTAAGCGTCAGTGAATACTGACATCCCCACTTCAATAGGTTGTGGACACAAGATCGCGAACCAGAAGGACTCTAGCCGAGGCGTGATCTACAGGTGGAAAAGCAATGATTATCTTTTATTTATGTACACTCTGATGTAACTTATTGTATTAGTAGAAACACTCAGCCTGTAATATTATAATAAAAAGTTTTAAATTTTCCTGTTTCTGTGTATTGTGACTAATTGAATGAAAAGGTCCTTGCTCGTGTCTCGATTTCCTAGTATATGGAAGGCGGGGCGCTACAGAGTGGTATCAGAGCCGACTTCAATTTATAGTCCAAACATAGAAGGAAAATACACTTAGGTACCTTGTAGGGGTTAGGCTCCCTTTTAGCTGGTTGTAGACAATTATAATTCATACTGTTGTTCCTTCAACTTATGTATTATGATGTTCTATATCTATGCTAATTTCCGTACCCACTCCATACAGGATGTCGAACGGAGCAGTTCCCCCAGGAAATGGAGTGACACACGGAGTTGCAATCGATGTGGGCTCGGACTTGGAACCCCTCACAGATGGGGACGAGTCACAGGTTGGAGTCGGATTGGCCAATGGAGCCACCTCAGCTGTCGCAGCAGGGGGTGCCCCTGCCAATGGCCAGAACCCAGCACCACCACCACCACCTCCTCCCCCGCCTAACCCAGTACAACAAGCTTTCGACCAGGTCTTTCAGGATCTGGAGACATGGGGATGGTGCCATGTCTGCCTGGAAAACAGGATGGACTCATGTGAGTTCGTAGCCCTCAACAATGAGAAAGAAATAGCAGAGTTAAGGAGGGCAAGGGCAAGGGCAGACCGCAAGATAGTAATCCTGAAGCACACCCACCGTGTGCAATTTGCGCGCCTGGAGCGCAAATGCGTGGAGCTGCAGACACAGGTCTCACAGCTACTTGCACTGTTGGTACCACCACCTGGTGAAGGGGACGGGACCTCTAGTAGTACTGACTAGGCAGTTAGGTGCCCTAGGATATTTTGTTATTTTGGATATTTTGCTTCCTACTGTATGATATAAATGTAAGGAAGATAATGCTATGTAAGACCTGGGGTTATGATAAAATGAAGTAGCTTTATGTTCTGCAAATCTTGCGCGCATGTCAAATCAGATGGATGTTATTATTATTATTCTTATAACAAATATGATGCCCTGTGTATTCCGTTGCTCTCTTCTACCAGATGTCTCGCAGGACCAGGAGTGGTAGGACTGACAATCTGGAAGGCGAGGGCAGTGGAGGCAATGGCACAGGCCTTGATTTGGAGACAGAATTTGCTCGTATGTACCAGGGCCTTGGGTGACCTCGCAGAAGCGAGCCGAAACAATGTGCAACATCCAGGAGCACCCAGAGGTAATCGGGGAGCAGCAGCTACTGACCCAGTTAAGATGGTCGAATCATTCCAAAGGATGAGGCCGCCTATTTTTGAAGGCAAGGCCGACCCGACAGCGGCTGACGACTGGATTCGTCAAGTCGAGACAGTGTTTGAGGTGATGTTGACACCAAAGGATAGCAAGGTCAGGTTAGCCGGCGTTCTGCTAGAAAAAGATGTCGGAGTCTGGTGGCAATCAGTGAAGAAAGGCATGGGCGAAGGGCCCATTACCTGGGAGGATTTTCTTGCAGAATTCAGGCAACACTATTTCCCACTAGACGTGCAAGAGGAGAAAGCCATGGAGTTCCACAACCTAAAGCAGGGAAGCATGACGGTTCGAGAATACGAGACCAAGTTCACCCTGCTTTCCCGCTATGCTCCAGAAATGGTACAAGATGAAGTCAAAAAGACCAAGAGGTTTGAGCAGGGGCTTAGGCCCATACTTAGGACTAAGATGATACCGCTTTGCATCCGGAGGTTCGAGAAGCTAGTCCGTCGAGCAGCTACGACAGAGTTAGACATGAATAAGGGGCCAGAACTGCAAGGAAACACTGGAGGGTGGAACAAGGGAAAGATGCATGCACCAGTGTCAGGATTCAGAAGCCAGGGTGGGAACCAAAAATTTCAGGAGAGGGTTAGCAACACCAGCAACATCAAGCCAGGGAGCTGTTTCACATGTGGCGAGCCAGGGCAATTCAAGAGCCAATGCCCCAAGAATGGGAACCCTCTGAATGATGCCCGCTCCTGTTACAATTGCGGGAAGGTCGGCCATATCCGGCCAAACTGTCCCCAACTTCGAAGGGGCGATGGAGGGCCGGCTCCCAAGGCAAACAGAAGGGGGATAAACCGCCAAGGGAGGGTATTCGCACTCACAGAGGAAGACGCCAATGAAGACGAGGGAGTTGTCACCGGTAGGTGAAGGAGTACGACTAAGCTTTTGTAGTATTTTGAATATTTTGGCATAAGTTAGTATTGATGTAACCACTTTTGTAAACAGGATGGATTAATATAAATGAAATCCAGGCAACTGTTTTATTTGATAGTGGGTCATCTCATTCCTTTGTGTCTGGAGCATTCTCCAAGAAGTTGAAACACACCCAGGAGGCAACTCCGGAATCAATTCTGCTAGTAGGTACCCCGTCTGGAGCAACTCTCCCCGCAAATTCATGCTACAAGAGATGCAATCTCAGGATTGACAGAGAAACCCTGAGTATAGACTTGCTAGAGTTAGGCTTTGTAGGGACGGATGTGATTATCGGGATGGACTGGATGTCCAAGCATAATGCTAGCATCGATTATAAGGAGAAGAGGGTCACCATTACCCCATCCGGAGGATGGGAGCTTGTGTTCCAAGGAAGGAAGAAGCACAATGTGGAAATTCTTACAGCTGCAACTGAGGTGCTAGTGCCAAGTGAAGTCAAGGCAATACCAATCGTACGAAAATTTCCCCGCGTATTTTTGGAAGAATTACCTGGACTCCCACCACATAGGGATGTTGAGTTCAGCATTACTATCCAGCCGGGCAGCGCACCAGTGTCAAAAACACCCTATCGGATGGCACCAGTAGAGCAGAAGGAAGTAAAAGAGCAAATTGAAGAACTGCTACAGAGAGGGTTCATCAGGCCAAGTGCCTCACCCTGGGGAGCACCCGTACTACTAGTAAAGAAGAAGGATGGAACCTCAAGAATGTGCATCGATTATCGAGAGTTGAACAAGGTGACTATTCGGAATCAGTACCCCATTTCCAGGATCGATGACCTGTTTGATCAGCTTCAGGGAGCAACTGTATTTTCAAAGATCGATCTGCGTTCAGGCTATCATCAAGTTCGGGTCAGGGAGGAAGATATACCCAAGACCGCATTCCGGACTTGGCACGGTCATTACGAGTTTTTAGTAATGCCATTCGGGGTGACAAACGCTCCAGCAATCTTCATGGACATGATGAACCGCATATTGCGACCATTCATCGATTCCTTCGTGGTTGTCTTCCTAGACGACATCTTGATATATTCAAAAACAAAAGAAGACCATGCTGAGCGTCTAACTGCAGTATTAATCAAGCTACATGAGCACCAGCTATACGCCAAACTGACGAAATGTGAATTCTGGAAGTCAGAAGTAGCCTTCTTGGGCCATGTCCTTTCTAAGGAGGGAGTGGCTACAGACCCGCAGAAGATAGAGGCAGTAAAAGATTGGCCTCAGCCTAGAACTGTAAAGGAGGTCAGAAGCTTCTTAGGCATGACAGGGTACTACAGGAAGTTCATCCAGAACAATGCCAGAATTGCCGTACCACTTACTGCCCTGACCAAGAAGAACGTAAGTTTTGATTGGACTGAGAAGTGTGAAGACAGTTTCCAAGAGCTGAAGAACAGACTGATTACTGCACCAATTTTGGTTCTGCCTCAACCAGACAAGGGATACGTAATCTTCAGTGATGCTTCACTTTTAGGGTTCAGATGTGTTCTGATGCAAGAAGGAAGAGTCATAGCATACGGATCCAGGCAACTTCGAACACACGAGAAGAATTACCCGACACATGACTTGGAATTGGCTGCAATAATCTTTGCTCTGAAATTATGGCGGCACTATGTCTATGGATTGAAGGTGGAAATGTTTACCGACCATAAAAGCCTGAAGTATATCTACCAACAAAAGGGCTTGAATCTCAGGCAAAGGCGATGGTTGGAGGTTCTGGAAGACATAAGACCAGAAATTTTATATCACCCGGGAAAAGCCAATGTCGTGGCCGATGCGCTAAGCAGAAAACGAATTGTAGCCATGCTCACTGTGATGAAACGAGAGCTACAAGATGAGATCAGACAAACCGGCATTGAACTAGTGGTTGAAGATTTAAGCGTCATTTTAGCCAATCTAGAGCTACATCCGAGTCTGAATGACCAAGTCAAGAAGGCTCAATGGGGTGATGCAGAGATTGAAGCACAAAAGCGACTAGTCAACGAAGGAAAAGCCTCAGAGTTCAGTATAAGGGAAGGGTCGCTTTGGTTTGGGAGTAGGTTGTGTGTGCCAAAAGTCGACGAATTGAGGGAATGTATCATGAAGGAAGCACACTCCACCTTACTCACAGTCCACCCAGGAAGCACAAAGATGTCTAAGGATATAAAACAACATTTTTGGTGGGCTGGAATGAAGCGAGATGTGGCAGAGTTTGTGGCCAAATGCCTTGCATGTCAGAAAGTCAAAGCGGAGAACCAGAGACCAGGAGGTCTACTACAGCCCCTACCCATCCCAGAGTGGAAATGGGAGAACATCAGCATGGATTTCATCACGGGACTGCCCAGAAGTTCAAAAGGGAACGACTCGATTTGGGTTATAGTGGACCACTTGACAAAGTCCACACATTTTCTCCCAGTAAAGACAACTTGCTCGGTAGAAAAGCTAGCAGAGGTCTACATAGAAAGCATTGTGAAGCTACATGGGGTGCCAATGTCAATCGTTTCCGACCGGGATGCCAGGTTTACGTCCCGATTTCGGCAGAGTCTGCAAGAGGCCTTGGGAACGAGACCAGATTTTAGCACAGCTTTTCACCCACAAACAGATGGGCAGACAGAAAGGGTTAACAGAATTCTCGAGGATATGCTGAGAGTGTGCATAATGGACTTCGGAGGAAGTTGGGAACGACACTTAGCATTGGTAGAGTTTGCATATAATAACAGCTACCAAGCAAGTATTGGGATGGCTCCATATGAAGCATTGTATGGAAGGAGATGCAGGACCCCGGTGTGCTGGTTTGAAGTAGGTGAAAGACAAATGTTCGGACCTGAAATAGTGCAACAAACGTCTGAAAAGATTGAACTAATCAGGAAAAGGATGCAAGCAGCACAAACCAGACAGAAGAGCTATGCTGACAACCGCCGGCGAGACCTAGAATTCGAGGAAGGTGATTCGGTATTCCTGAAGGTCTCACCTACAAGGGAGTGGTCATGTTCGGAAGAGGGGGCAAGCTAGCACCAAGGTATATTGGACCCTACCAGATTTTGAAGAGGATTGGGAAGACGGCATACAAACTAGAGCTACCAGCCGAATTGTCCCAGGTACATGATGTATTCCACGTTTCAATGCTGAAGAAATATGTACCAGATCCAAGTCACCAGCTGCCAGATGTCCCTGAATACCTACAAGTGGAACTTACATATAAGGAGCGACCGGTGAAGATCATCGATCGTCGGGATAAGGTACTAAAAAACAAGACTATTCCAATGGTCAAGGTTCTTTGGAGGAACAAACTCGTGGAAGAAGCCACTGGGGAGACGGAAAACCAGATGAAGCTCTCTTTTCCTGAGTTATTTTGAGTATCGTTGTTTCTCCTCGCCCCACTTAGTACAGTTCTGAGGACAGAACTATTCTAAGGAGGGAGTATTGCAATATCCCGATCGACTATTAATAATATTATTTTATTAGCGTTCGACTACTTGATTATTTTATTTTTCTTTCACCATTGTGTTATCTTTTAGCCATGACAATCTAATGGATAATTAGAAATTGTTGTGTAGCTAAACCTAGGGTTACAAAGACATAAGGGATTAAGAATGCTTCTAGAACACTCACTCCTCCACATCACCCTCCACGTCACCAAAAGAACCATACCCTCACCATACCTCCACCTCACCCTCCCCTCCACTAGTAGAAACCGGCCCAAATATAGGGAAGGACTTTAGTGCAATTGTGTGCATACACATTTGCACTTTCCACCCTTTTTCCCACCTATAAATACCCCCTTCCTCCACATTTGTCTCATTTTAGAAAGATCAAAAAGAAAGAAAGAAAGAAAGGAAAAGAAAGAGATCACCATGCTAACTTGAGAGTTTTTATTTGTAGGGTTAGTAGGAGTTCTAGGAGCTAAGGAGGAGAGCAATCTAGTTCTTCCATCAAAGAAAAGAAAAAAAAGGTGGGGGTTTCTCTTGTTTGTTTGTTTGTTTGTTTGTTTGTTTGTTTGTTTATTGAATGATGGTTTTGATGTTCTTCTTCTTCTTACCCTCCTTGTTTATTTTTCTTTTTTGGTGTGGTTATTATGTGAATTCTTATGTTGTATGTTGTAGTATAAACCACCTAAAAAGAGTTCTTATGTTGTATGTTGTTGTATGATAAAGAATTAACTACTTGGACTAAAAGGATACATGCACATGAACTTTTACATACAACCATGTAAGGTTGTAGGACTTGAATGTGAACTAATGCATAAGGCATATGAACTTGTGTACAACCATTTTGGTTGTAGGACCTATGTTGAACCTTGGACAAAAAAAAGAAAGCACATATTGGATTGAACCAAAATGGATGTTCTTATTTATTGTTGTTTAGTTTCTCTTACATTCTTAAGTAGGAAAGAACCCATTGTAGATATTAATGAAAAAGAAACTAGCTAATCACTAGTTGTAAAAAGATTAAAAGATCTCTTTTTATGTCCACTAGTAATAATAAGAAACATATGCTAATAAAGATTTTTTTGTAGTAATTTAGTTGTAAACATTTATGTTATGTGAAATTTTTAGATACTCATAATAGTAGTAGTAGATATGTATGTTCAAAAGAAAGTAATAGTTAAAGTAATTTAGTTGTAGATATTTATGCTAAATTTTAGTAGGTGCTCATGGTAGTAGTAGTAGATATATATGTTGTAGATGTGTATGCTTCAATTAAAATAGCAATAGTAGATGTGCATGTTTCAATTAAAGTAGTAATAGTAGATGTGGAATTTATTTAGGGATGAGATTTATGCTTCAAATGTTGTAGGATTCCTTCTAAAATACTTATCATGTTTAGAAGTAATATTCATGCTTCAAATGTTGTAGGATTCCTTCTAAAATACTTATCATGTTTAGAAGTAATATTCATGCTTCAAATGTGGTAGGATTCCTTCTAAAATTACTTATCATGTTTAGAAGTAATATTCATGCTTGGAATGTTGTAGGATTAATTCTAAAATTCCTACCATGTTTAGATTAGTCTATTTATGCTTAGAATGTTGTAGGATTAATTCTAAAATTCCTACCATGTTTAGATTAGTCTATTTATGCTTAGAATGTTGTAGGATTAATTCTAAAATTCCTACCATGTTTGGATTAGTCTATTTATGCTTAGAATGTTGTAGGATTAATTCTAAAATTCCTACCATGTTTAGATTAGTCTATTTATGCTTAGAATGTTGTAGGATTAATTCTAAAAATTCCTACCATGTTTAGGAATAATGAATACCATGCTAAGTGTAGGTACATGCTTAGAATGTTGTAGGATTTAAATTAAAAATGCCTACCATGCCTTGGAAAGTTGTATGTTCATACTAGTTATATATCCATGCTTAAGACTTGTTACAAGTGCATGCTAAATCGCTTCATAATTAAGAATATTGTGACTTGATGGTTATGTCATATATACCATGATTAATTGTCGTAGATTAATGCTTGAAATTGCATGCCATGATTGAATTGCCATAGGCTAAGTAATAAGGAAGAGCCATGTTGGAATTGTAGTTATAACTACCTTGTTGTAGTTGATATTAGTAAAGAACCATACATGCTTGTACGACATAGTATAGCATCCTAGTTGCATGAGGATATGTACCAATGTTTATGTGGGTTAGGAATAGAACCCATGGACTCTAGTCGAGTAGGTTCTAATTTAAAATGGAACCATAGCATATGAGCACCCTTCATTCATAGTAATAAGGGTTGAGAAGTTCTAATAGTTGTAGCTTGATAAAAAGCTAGTTTAGGGTATTCAATTACCCTAAGGGTCATCGACCATCAAGACCACATCCTACCCCCTAGTGTAAAATGGATAGATCTCACCTCGGGCGTCGACGGATCTTAACCAATGTAGGTTGACCGTGGGCCAAGAGTGTTGGTAGAATCCGAGTTAGGGGTAGGGATGAGTGAGAGAGATATTATTACCATAGTCTTGGATCGAGGGACCACGAGTTGGACCATGATTGGAAACTATGCAAGATTGCATAGGAATAATAACCTCATTAGGATAGTGACCTATAAAATCATTACTTAACCTTTTGCCCGAAAGAAGGGGAGTTGGTAGTAGGGTGCACCGTACGACCAAACCTTTCTTTAGGGCCGATCTTAGGTGGTGTTATTGGGTTGTACCTTCCCGTCAAAGGGATACGTACGGTGCCGTCTCACAGGTTGAAGACAAGGGTTGGGTATCTCGCTCTGTTAATTCCTGAAATACCGTGGCTGGGGTGCCACAGGATGCATTTGGGCAGTCCTGCGCTTGCGGAACCCCAGAGGGTGCCACAGTGTAGGCTTCGCGCTACCCTGCGCTTGCGAAACCCTACGGTTTGATTTTGGAACAATGCCCGATATACTGGGATCGAGTGAGGTCCGGCATGCCGGGTAGTAGTGGAAAACGGAGACACCATAAGCAGACTGCATAGGGGGACTTGACCCCTTCTGCAACCTCACAGAGTCATGGAGTATTGTCAGGAACAGGTTGTGTACAATTAGAAGTTCATGACGCGGGTTAAATCTCTGTATATGGAGAAACGGCTTGAGTTGGGGTCGCATGTAGTATGGGCTGCATGTTGCTTTCGGAGACTTGCTGGCATTAGAATATGAGCGTCCTGGTTTAGTTGACATGGCATTAGAATATGAGTATCCTAGCTCAGTTGAATGTGTATTAGTATTCTAGTTTAGTTGACAGTGCATTGGTATTCCAGTTTGATTGACATTTATTAGATTCTAATCACTGCACTCACGAACACTTAAACTACACCGACATACTTCACCCTATTTATATATGTTGTGTTGGAGACTCGCAGCTATATGATCAGCCTTTAAGCGTCAGTGAATACTGACATCCCCACTTCATTAGGTTGTGGACACAAGATCGCGAACCAGAAGGACTCTAGCCGAGGCGTGATCTACAAGTGGAAAAGCAATGATTATCTTTTATTTATGTACACTCTGATGTAACTTATTGTATTAGTAGAAACACTCGGGCTGTAATATTATAATAAAAAGTTTTAAATTTTTCTGTTTCTGTGTATTGTGACTAATTGAATGAAAAGGTCCTGGCTCGTGTCTCGATTTCTCAGTATATGGAAAGCGGGGCGCTACATTTCCATAAGGGATTTCGCAGTAGTGCCCCGCTTTCCATATACTATGATATTCGAAGATGGAGAAAATGGCTTATGACCTAGTAACTGCCACCTAAAAGCTCAGGCCTTACTTCCAAGCACATTCAATCTATGTCCTCACCAATCAGCCACTCAAGTAGGTCCTTCACAAACCTATGAACTTGGGGAGACTAATGAAATGGTCGATCGAGCTAGGCCAGCATGACATTATATATCACCCCAGAACCGCAATTAAGGGAAAAACTTTAACCAAATTCATCCTCAAGTGTACAATTCCTGATCCTCCCCATGAAGGAGACAACCCCTCACTATGGCTAGTATACATGTATGGGTCCTCTTGCCTTGAAGGGAGCAGAGCTGGAGTGATTTTAACCGGCCCCGACGAATTCATTCTGCAATACTCACTGCGCCTCAAATTTCTAGCCTCCAACAATTTGGCCGAGTATGAAGCCTTAATTGCTGGTCTCCTCCTGACGAAAAGGTCAGGAGAACGAAGAGTCAGAGTATTCGGTGACTCTCAGTTAGTGGTCAACCAAATCCAAGGAGAATACGAGGCGAGGGATAACCGCATGGCAAAGTACTTGGCATATGTAAAGGAGATCATGGCTACCTTCAAAGAGGTTGAGGTCACTCGCATTTCGAGAGAAGAAAACGGGCAGGCAGACACCATTTCCAAACTTGCATCTTCGTCGCTCGACCGGCTCGACTGTACTGTACTAATTGAAGTGCCACTCAAACCAACCATAGAAGAAGAAGCGTTTGAGCTCATGCTCATAACCCCTCAAATACCCAACGATTGTTGGATGAAACCCCTTGTCGATTTCCTCGATAAAGGAATCCTCCCTGTGGATATCAAAGGGTCAAGAAAAATCCGGGTGACAGCCGAAAGGTTTGTACTTATAGAAGGGGGTCCTTTATAAGCGCTCCTACACCCAGACTGATTGTCAACGTTACCTTCGGTGCTTTTCTTCCGAATAGGCCAAATATGCCCTGAAGGAAGTACATGAAGGAATAGGTGGTAGCCACCCCGAAGTAAGGTCCCTTGCGCAGAAGGTACTCAATCATGGTTACTATTGGCCCACTCTTCTAAGCGATGCTCAGGCCTATGTCTACCAATGCATTCCTTGTCAAAAATATTCTACTATCAAGCGCACCCCTCAAGCCAACCTTAGTTCAGTGTCAAGTCCCATATCCTTTGCAATGTGGGGAATGGATCTATTCGAACCCTTTCCTCCTGCAATTGGACAGCTGACCTTCCTAGTGATCGCTATCGACTACTTCACAAAGTGGATAAAAGCTGAACCACTAGCGACTATTATCAAGCATAGAGTGCAACAGTTCTTCTGGATGAACGTGGTCTGTCGATTCAGGATCCCTCGCATCTTGGTCTCCAATAATGGAACACAATTTGCCAGTAAAGGGCTCTGCAAATTTTGTACTGACCTGAGTATTGAGCAGCGATTATCTTCAATATCACATCCTCAAACCAATGGTCTAGCTGAGAATGCCAATCGGCAAATCTTGGATGGCCTCAAAAGAAGGATTGATGAAGCCCCGAAGGGACTATGGGTTGAAGAACTCCCGAACGTGCTTTGGTCCTACAGGACCACAAAGAGAATCCCCACGGGAGAATCCCCGTTCAACTTACCGTTCGGCAATGAAGCTCTCATTCCTCTTGAAGTAGAAAAACCCTCTCCTCGCCTTATCTCATTTGATGAAGAACAGAACTCGAATGGAATCTGAGCCAATCTTGATCTCCTCTAAGAAATCCAGGAGAAGTCCCTTGTTCGGAGAAACATATACTAACATAGGGTGGAGAAATTCTACAACAAGAGAGTTCGCTCGACCAATATCCAGGAAGGAGACTTGGTCCTCCAAAAGTTAGAGATTTCAAACCCTCGAAAGAAAGGAAAACTTGCCCCAAAATGGGAAGGACCATACAAAGTCTCACAAGTAGTCCGCCCGGGGCTTACAGACTTGAAAACTTAGGGGGAAAGAGAATACCTAGGATCTGGAATGCTGAGCACCTTACAAAGTACCAGGAGGGCGCTTAAATGCCCTCACTTAGTAGTTATAGATAAACATGTAATAAAGACTGATGATTAATAATGGTCACAACATGTAATAAAGGCCCGCCTTGAAGCAGCCATCTAGTTTATTCAACCATTTTTCATTTCATTTCTTGCTGAAAAGTTACGAGTGACTGACAGATTCAACACTGTGTGTAATACTACACGGGGCATCCCCCGTGTAACATTATCTTACCCACTACAACACTTTAACGGACGATTGCGGGGTCCATCCAGGATTTGAGGATCGCAAGGGCATGCTTGCCCCTGAGCAAGTGTGTGGGGTGTATCTCACCGTACAAGTGCCACAGCCCTGATAAGTGAGGAGTCCATTCATGGTTCATAGAGCTGCTCTAGCCACACTGCTTCCAAGCAAGTAGGAGAAGAAGCAACTCGCCATTCGAATGCTTCCAAAACTCGTCATCATCATTGTTCGGAGTCCATTTACGGCCTGATGGACCATCTTAACCAGTTGCTCCCAAGTAAGAAGGCATGATTTGGTTCGCTGTTCGAGTGCTCCTAAAACAAACCGGACAAGTGAGGAGTCAATTCATGGTTCATAGAGCTGCTCTAGCCACACTGCTTCCGAGAAAGTAGGCGAAGAAGCAACTTGTAACATCTCAGAAAAAATAATAATTAAATTTTCACATTTTTTGCACGTGCAATGAACGTGAGAAATTTTTATATGCATGTTTCTAAAATCTTCTAGAAGATTATACACATTTCTTTATCATTTTAAATTTTGCACGTTGTATTATATTATTTTTATAAAACTCATGGGCCTAAAAATATTTTTTAAAACCCATAGAAGAAATCCATTTCATTAGTGAGCCCATTTGCAATTTAAAAATAAATAAATAAATAAGAAATAAAAGTGTGCTGTACACAAGCACTTGCACATGCACACGTGCAATGTGCACACCAAGAAAGAAAGCAGCCGCCTATGGGAATTTGACTGGGTAAAAGGACTGGAGTTAGTGGATTAAGTGGTAAATTAGTTATAATAACCACCCTAGTTTATACTATAAACACCCTAAGTTTTAGCCATTCAAAATACAAAACAAAGCAAAACCAAAAGAGATTAGGCTGAGTATTGGGCTGCGTATTTCGGGAGGAGTGTTGTTGCTTGCTTCCTGTTGGATTTCGGAGGGATTCTTTTGGAGTTTTGAGGGGTCTTGCTACTAGGGAAATTCTCCTAATAGGTTGGTGTTTCAATATGCTTTCTAATTTATAGTTTAATTGTATGTTTAGAAAATTTATATTACAATTGTAGATGTAAATTGCTTAGTTTATTCTCTAAATTTTTATGTGATGCATTTTGTAGGAAAAATCTAAAATTTTAGTGATTGATGAATGAAATGCATGTTAAATGTAAAATTTATGATGTAGATTTTATGACAAATTAAAATTTAAGTGTGCAAATTATTATATGTGATGCCATGAAATTTTTTTAAGTAGTATAAGTAGATTTTGTTTACAAAGATTGTGAAAGAAATTGAATTTGTGAATGAATTGAATTGATTATAAAATTTTAGAGGGAATTTTCACTATATAGTTAAAATAAATGCTTTTATGAGTTTAATTCATGCTAATACTCAGATTGTTGAAGCAAAATGTATTATGGAAATAATTAGAATTTATTAATACAAAACAATTTGGAGATTGGAAATTTTAAAAGATACTTATAAACAGAGAAGTATAATAAAGGGATTTAAACCCCTATATATATCAGAGATCGACTCTGGGATTACTGGTTCACGGCGTGGCTTCAGAGCATCGTGTATAGTGTTCCCCGGTCATGGGTTCGTGTCTTGAGAGGTTCTGTTTTTTGTGTTAAAATTTGATGTTTACCAAAATACACAGTGGTTGTACATTTGAAGCAGTGAAGGGATTTTCTTACAATAGCCACAGATGGCCCACTGGTCCTTGGGCGTTGACTTGGGCACTATCTTGGTTGGCTGCTGATCGCGGGTTAGGCCCCGACCATGCACTTTTTGGGTTTTATTTCATTTTTTGGTTTTTCAAGTTAATAAAATTTCGGAAAATTCTATTATTATTCTAAAATATTATTAAGACTTTAAGAAATGTTTCCACAATATTTATGATATATTTGTGAGATTAGAAGTGGTATTTTCATTAAAACAATTTGTTTGGAGGACTTGAATTCGAAATTAAAGAAGAGATTTTTTTATGGTTAAAGAAGATTAAAGTGGAATACAATTAGACTCATCTTGATTAAATTTCATGGTTATAAATCTATTTGATTGAGAGAATAGTTGGGTTGCCTACAACGCTATAATTAATTAAATCGATAATGAAAATTGAAGTGGGTTACTTCATGTTGTATGATTACAAAGAAAATGAATATGAAAAAATTGTGAATAAAGAATTCAATTATCTTTGATGAGGTTAGATGTAACCTTAGTGGTCTCATTGAGACGGTTGTTTTTCTAGAGTGAGTAAGGCCCAAATTACTGGCAGTTGGAATTTATGAATTTTGAGAACTAACCAGTGTGGGTTGACTGTCTCAGTGTTTTGTTTAAGCCTGGTGGGTAAGCTAAACTTTACGACTTAATAACCATAACTTAAACTTAAGGACAAGGCACTAGTTGGAGATATAATGAAACAAGTGCAAACGTGAGTATGAGGGCCTCAAAATGATCTGCAGTGTAAGAAAATCCCCGGAGGTGTGAATGAAATAGTCTCCAGAATTACTTGCAGTGTGGGATTGATCTCCAGAATTATCGGGATCAGGGGCGGCGCTCATCGGAACGTTTGCATGTAGTGAGGCGCCATTGCTTGCAGTGTGGGGTATTATTGAAGATTCCCAAGAGTGAGTGAATAGTCTCCGAAATTATTTGTCGATAGAGATTGACCTCCGGAATTATTGGGGCATAGGCTAAGTATGCGTAGAATGTCTAAATCTTGTAGTATTTGTAATAGTAGATTGCATGGCGAGGATTTTAAACCCTATAATGTGGAGTACGTAGGTGCTTGCCCTCGGACCTATGTAGAATGAGATGCGTAGAATTCGAACAAGTATGCATTAGTGTCATCCACCTGCATTAAGCATTAAGTCATTGCATACACCAACATGTTTAGGATGGTCACTTTCACACCTTGTTTTACATTCAAGTTTGTGTATGCTAAAGTATAAAGAATCGTTATATTACGGCATAGTGAGGATCTCTGTTTCATAATATTGCGTCGGTTTTAAACAACTGACGTGCCCACAGTTTTCAGTGTAGGACTTGGATTGGCAAAAGAACACACAGATGAATTGATGCTAAAGATTGCCTTCTGATTTAAGTTGTTGTTATTAAAGTTGTATTTATCATGATGTATTTATTTAATTCTGCAGTGTTAATGTAAAA
Organism: Hemerocallis citrina; assembly: GCA_017893485.1. Taxonomy (NCBI): domain Eukaryota; kingdom Viridiplantae; phylum Streptophyta; class Magnoliopsida; order Asparagales; family Asphodelaceae; genus Hemerocallis; species Hemerocallis citrina. Next base: position 124,407,610 of record CM030363.1, on the reverse strand, counting down.
GAACAGTATTGTATGAAAAAGTTTTAATTTGTACGAAATTGAAGTAAAAGATCCTGTTGTGCTACGAATTACTGTGTTTTGGAATTCGGGGCGTTACACAACTCTCCATTTGAATGCTCCCAAAACTCGTTGATGTGAATTTTTACAAGTATACAAAAACGCAACAAGTAGTATAGTTAAGTGAAAAGAGTGTCGAACCCACGGGGACTAATTATTTTAATGAGTACCGATATTACTAGATGAACTACTATTTGGAAAATCGAAATTTAATAAATAAAACAACTAAATTAAATTAATCTAAAAATCTAACTAAAGTAATTAAGAGGTGCAGAATCTAAATTTTTTGTGATTTGTTAATGGGAAAATTAATTCTAGGGCTTTTGAGTTCACCTAGTTAATCACACACAATTTATAATTCCATATGAATAAAAAAATTATTTTTCCAAGTTGTAGACCAAAATCCCCAAATTATTCAATGTTTTCTCTCAAACAACACCAAAAATATTCTCAACTAAATATTTGTCATAGTTCATGCACAAATTACTAATTGAAAATTTATTAAGATCTTATGGATTTCTTAACGGTCACATTAACAGCAGTTTACTCTTATAACGGTGTTTAACTTTTATTTATCACAAATTACCAGTTCGGTCTCTTCATGATTTAATAGATCATACAAACGTCTGTCAACCGATTGTGCGCATTAAAAATATAAATCAAACACACAACCATGAAAAAATAGAAAAATAATATGGAATTAAAATTGTGTTCTCAAAACTAGGATACATCGAAGCCCTAGAAAAATAAAATTTAGTTCATAATAAATTTATTGCAACTAACAAATACAGTCTTGGATTGCATGATAAAATTAGACAAAGAGATGAACAGAAAGAACAGTTTTGTAAACAAAAATTTTGCAAACCGAATAGCCTCGTACCGCGTTCTGAAAAGCCAAATTCGTTCTTTCTCTACTGTCTGGAACTGTCACGTCGAAACAGACCCGCCACGTCAGCACCTGGTTTCCCTTCCGCTGTCTTCTGCACGCCGCACGAGATGCTAACGTCATCCCATACCCCAGACGCCACGTCACACCCCTGGCTGCTTCTCCTTTGTCTTGTGCTGTCCTCGTCATGGAGTGCACACCGCCACAGAGCTAACAGAGAGAGCTCTGTATCTCTCTATGTTTATTTTTATTTATTTATTTATTTTTGATAGTAGCCGTCCTTTTCTTCTTTTTTTTCGTATGGCGTGCTCCCTTTTCTCCTTCTCTTGATGTTGTATTTATAGGCATACGGATAGGACAATTAGGGTTTACATTTGCAGAAAAACTCCTTTTCTTTCTTTATTTCCTTCCTTCTTTAATTTGGTTTTTTTCTTTCTTGCTTCTTTTTCTTCTCTTTCACATGCTGCCCACACAAAATAAAGAAGAAATTAGGATAAAAAATAAAACTAATTAGTTTAAATTAATTAAACTAACTAAAAATCATATTAGCTCATTTAAACATTTTTATTGCACTTTTAGCTCAATTACAAATTAAAATTTTTATCTTGCTTTCACATGGCCAAAATGTAAAATTTAAAATTCAACAAAACAATAAAAATTAATAAATCAATAGTTTTGTTTTGTTTGTTGATTTTTTCCCAAAAATATTCACATTTTGGATCAAAAATCTTATTCCTTCAAAACTAATTAATTACTTGAAATCTTATGGAAATAAGATGAATTATAAACAATATAAACGAATACAAGAAATTTTAATGGGTAAATGAATACAAATATTTGTATAAAAATTAGACACATCAAATACCCCCAAACTTAAAATTTTGCTTGTCCTCGAGCAAAAAGTAAAATCATGAATAAAGGAATAATAATCAATAGTAGGCTCAACTCATCATACTAATAGATCTTATCATGCAAGCATCAAAATTTCAATTTAGAATATAAACAATAGCAAATAAAGTAAAACCAAGCATACCCACTTTCTGTAGTGCAATTATTTTTTCATAATTTCAAACCCAATCATATTTGTCATGCAATTAATGTAATTTTAGTATGTAACAACTCCATCTGTGATTACCCCTTCTCACTACTACAAACCGAGTAGCAAACTAGAGTTTTTTTTTGCCTTTTTTTGTCTCTTCTCTAAGTTGTCACTTGCCTTTTGACACGAATGCAAACATTTGTAATGAATTCACCCGGTTATTCAACAAGTCACAAACTTAAAAATACTTTGCATACTCATATTTCAAGTTGTTGTTTGACGTAAAAGTAAACATTTGTGAAGAATACCCTTAGTTACTAAGCACTCATAACATTGGAGTAGACAGACTTTATACATTTAATTTTTTGACCATTATTACTCTATTTACTTAAACTCTGTTTAGGACTAGATCAAAGGGGATAATCACAAGAAAAAACATCACATATCACATTTTTGTTTTATGTATATAATCACATGACTCACACAATTTTGTAAGAAATTTTGAAATTCAATAATCCTAAAATAAATAGGTATGCTTAATCTTGCTTTATAAGCAATTGTTTATCCTAAAAAAAATTCAATGCTTTAGCACAATAAAGGACTCAAAAGTGTAATGATAAGTCTAATTGAAATCCCTTTTGTTTTGTTTTTCTTTTTAAATATATAGAAAATAAAAAATAAATTTGTAACCCTTCCCCCCAAACTTGAATATCACATTGTCCTCAATGGTAAAGGAAAAAGAAAAACAAAAAGAATCCAAAAAGTTCAGAATTTCTCCCCTGATCCGTCTTAAAAATTATGCACGCGCGGCGTTCAGTGTTTCAGCAATATCTGGAGATGTAGGTGCCAAATGGGATGATTTTGCTTGTGCTGGAAAGCTAAGACAATTGTCTACAATTTCTCTTTGAAGCAATTTTCCAGATTCTGACTCCATACTACTCAAAAGCAGCCATCAATGTAGGTGTACAAAACAGCTCCTCCCGGCGACTTTAAAATTTATGCGATCCTACAAAATAAAATCAAAAATTAAAATTAAAGTAAACTAAAAGATAAATCAATTCTAAATGCAGTAAAAGAAAATATGGGTTGCCTCCCAAGAAGCGCTAAGTTTAAAGTCTTCAGCCAGACATTCTTCATCTTGTTACTATTATTTGGCCTTCTCGATGTGCAAGATTTTCTTGCCAACTTCTCTATCCATATATGGCTTCAATCGCTGTCCATTGACCTTGAATGTCCCTTTTTTCTCATGATGAATTTCTATGGCTCCATATGGAAAAACTTGTGTGACAACAAATGGTCCCATCCACCTAGATCGCAATTTTCCTAGAAAAAGTCTAAGTTTTGAATTGAATAACAACACTTTCTCCCCTTCCTTGAATTCTCTTCTCAAAATATGCTTATCGTGCCATCGTTTAGTCTTTTCTTTATAGATCTTGGCATTTTCATAAGCATCATTGCGAAACTCGTCCATTTCATTTATTTGCAACATTCTTTTTTCACCAGCATTTTTCATATCAAAATTAAGTATCTTTATTGCCCAGTAAGCGCGATGCTTAAGTTCCACCGGCAAGTGACATGCTTTACCATACACCAATCTATATGGGGACATTCCAATTGGTGTTTTAAATGCCGTCCTATATGCCCATAATGCATCATCCAATTTTCTTGCCCAATCTGTTCGTGACATATTCACTGTCTTCTCAAGTATACGCTTCAACTCTATATTTGAAACCTCCACTTGACTACTTGTTTGAGGATGATATGGTGTTGCCACATGATGAGTAACTCCATACTTAGCAAGTAAAGTATCAAATTGACGGTTGCAAAAATGTATTCCTCCATCACTAATAATTGTCCTTGGAGCTCCAAATCGTGAAAAGATATTTTTCCTAATGAAGTTCACCAGTACTCTTGCATCATTGGTTGGTAAGGCAGTAACTTCCACCCACTTGGAGACATAATGTACAACAAGCAAAATATATCTATTAGAAAATGATGATGGAAAAGGAACCATAAAATCTATCCCCTAAACATCAAATAATTCAATCACTAAAATATTATTTAGAGGAATCTCATGTTTCCTAGAAATATTTCCCACCCTTTGACAATGATCACATAATTTAACAAAATTAAAAACATCTTTAAAAATTGAGGGCCAATAAAATCCTGATTGTAAAATTTTTGCTGCTGTTTTGTTCCATGAAAATGGCCACCAACTTCCAATGTGTGACAATGTTTGAGTATGTTTTTTATTTCCTTTTCAGGTACACATCTCCTTATTACTTGATCTGCACAATGGCGAAATAAGAAAGGTTCCTCCCAAAAATAATATTTCAAGTCAGAGAAAAATTTCTTCTTTTGTTGATAAGTAAAATCAGGAGGTAGAATTTTTTATACCAAGTAATTAACTATATCGGCATACCATGGAGGAGTTTGTATCATCATTAAATACTCATCTGGGAATTCTTCATTTATTGGTGTAACCTGCCATTTGTTTTCATCTTTTGGCTCAATGAGAGATAAATGATCGGCCACCACATTTTCGAGACCCTTCTTGTCCTTGATTTCCACATCAAATTCTTGTAAAAGTAAAATCCAACGAAGCAATCTTGGTTTGGCTTCCTTCTTTCCAAGCAAGTATTTGAGAGCTGAATGATCCGTGTACACAACCACCTTTGAACTTATCAAATAAGCTCGAAATTTGTCAAAAGCATATACAACAGCTAATAATTCTTTTTCAGTAGTAGAATAATTAAGTTGTGCTTCTGTCAAAGTTCTACTTGCATAATAAATGATGTGGAAAAATTTATTTTTTCTTTGCCCTAAAACAGCACCTATCGCCACATCACTAGCATCACACATTAATTCAAAAGGTAAACACCAATCTGGTGCAATAATTATAAGTGCTGAAATCAATTTCTTTTTCAATGTTTCAAAAGCATGCAAGCAATCATGAGAAAAATCAAAAAGGTGTATCTTTGTTTAACTGATTGCAAAGAGGTTTAAGAAAAATCATTTTATAAATCTTAGATAAAATCCTGATGACCCAAGAAACTTCTTACTCCCCTAACATTGGTTGGTGGTGGTAGTTTTTCAATGACATCAATTTTAGCACGATCCACTTCAATTCCCTTAAAGGAAACTTTGTGGCCTAACACAATCCCTTTTTTCACCATAAAGTGACATTTCTCCCAATTCAAAACTAGATTTGTTTCCTTGCAACGCTGCAAAACCAAAGATAAGTTAGATAAACAATTATCAAATGAATAACCAAAACTGAAAAATCATCCATGAAAATTTCAATAAATTTCTTAACTATATCTGAAAAAATTGATATCATGCAGCGTTGAAATGTGGCGGGGGCATTACAAAGACCAAAAGGCATCCTTCTATATGCAAAAGTTCGATATGGGCAAGTAAAAGTTGTTTTCTCTTGATCTTCTGGTGCTATAGCAATTTGATTGTATCCCGAATACCCATCAAGAATACAATAGTATGAATGGCCTGCAAGTCTTTCTAGCATTTGGTCAATGAAAGGTAGTGGAAAATTATCTTTTCTAGTTGCATCATTTAGTCTTCGATAATCTATGCACACTCGCCATCCCGTGACTATTTTAGTTGGTATTAGCTCATTATTATCATTTTTTACTACAATTATTCCTCCTTTCTTTTGCACAACATGTATAGAACTTACCCATGCACTATCTGAAATTGGATAAATTATACCTGCATCTAAAAGCTTCAAGACCTCCTTATGCACCACTTCTTGCATTGATGAATTTAATCTTCGTTGTCGCTGCACTATAGGTTTAAAATCATCCTCCATTAAAATTTTATGCATGCATATTGATATGGCTAAAAATGGGGTTAAATCGGAACCGTCCAAACTTGGTGCGAATCTCAAAGCCTGAGGACAAAATGGTAATTTTACCTACAAACGGGTCCGAAGTGGGTACTGGGTCTTCTCTCCAAAAGCCCAATAACCCGCAAACAGACCCATCTCAACTGGGTGCGGGTTTCAACCCGCAGCAAACCCGGTCCAGCAGGATAGAATTAGGGTTTCTGATTAATCCTAATCAACGGCCCTGATTCATATCTATCCTTTCACTGGGAATTAGGGATTGCATTCCTAATCTAATCCCAAAGGCGGCTATAAATACCCCCCATCCACCACCATTAAGAGGTAATCAATCTTTTGCCAATTTACGCTCTTTCATAATCTTCTCTGATTACTGACTTGAGCGTCGGAGGGTGCGTGCCGGGATCAACCCCGGTGTATCACACTTTTTGCAGGGGAACAGCGGGAGTCAACGGTCAAACTCCGGCGGAACAGGTTTCAGGTTTGCTATTCAGTTTTCCTAAGAATTCACAAATACTATCTGTTTGCCCCCACACCAGATCCAGCGGTAACAGATTGGCACCGTCTGTGGGAACCCACGAATAGCGATCCTTCCTCTTCCTGTCAGTCAGATCTCCTCCGGCCATGCCTACAAAGTAACTAAGATCCAGAGGGTCCAACCATGGACCCACTCCTCCTCAACCACAATAGGAGATCCCTCTCCAAACCGTCCAGCCAACGGGACCCTCTTCTCAACCTAATTAGGCCGTGCAACAGGACCAACCTCCTCCTCAGAATCTTCAACCCCCTCGTGGTCAAACCCGACCTCAGAATGTCGGTGCGGGGGGGATCCCGTCCCAATCCTCAGAAACAACCTCTCCAACATGATCACGTCTCTGTGCACAACCTCTCTACTGATTCCATGGCATCTCACAATCCCCGAGCATCCGATGACCTCCGCAACACTGTAGACAATCGGCGTAAAGAAGAGGATCTTCGTCACCGTTTGGATGAAAGGTGGGCCCGAGAGGGAGCCTCCCGCCAACACCGTCCAAATGAGAGATCTCCTTATCGCCGAGAATATAGAAGGTCCCCTCCTCGCAGAGGGCAGAGAGAGTCCCCAGGCCACCAAAGGAGAAGACCCTATTCTCCTGCTAGTCGGCAACCCTCGAGCAATGATGAGGCGCCCATCACCCGTGCCGAGTTCCAGCAATTCCAGGCAACCATCTTACAAGCCCTCAATCTCCGACCCAACAATAACAATGCTCAGAGGGTCCCCACTCCTCCGGTCCGAAGTCCTCGCCAACGGTCCCTAACTCCTCCCCCAGCTCCTAGCAACCCCCAGCACATTCCTAGTCCTCGCCGCTCCAGGAGCTACCGTTGTCGTAGCCCCCGCTCTCCCTCGTACGCAGACGAGTCCAGAGGCTTGTTTGACTACCATCGAAGGGATGACACTGTCTACCATCGTCTCCATGAAATGGAAAGGCACTTGGGTCAGCTAGACAGAGAAGAAGAGCTTAGAGGAAGGACCCTCCGCCCAAGTCGACCTCCTTTCTCTCGAACCATCATGGAGGCGCCCGTTCCAATAGGCTTCAAGCCTCCCCAATTCGAGACTTATTCCGGGGAGTCCGACCCCGTCGACCACATCGAAAGCTTTAAGACCCTCATGCTCATCACCAAGCTTCCGATGCTCTACTGTGTAAGACCTTCCCCACTACCCTCAAGGGTCTGGCCCGGGAATGGTACTCTCGCCTCGCCCCATCTTCGATATTCTCCTCCGAGCAATTCGAGACCCTCTTCGTCACCGACTTCATGAGTAGCCGCCGAACTGAGAAGACCAGTATTTCGCTACTCTACCTCAACCAGAAGAAGGGTGAGAAGCTGAGAGACTATGTGAAAAGGTTCAGCACAGAAGCTAGGTCTATCGCTTCCCTCGACCAGTCGGTCGCGGCAGCAGTGTTCTAATCAAATGTCCTTAATTCCAGCCTCCGCTCCTCCCTTGCCAAGAAGCCCCCGCAGAACTTCTCCGATCTCCTTCTCCGAAGCGAGAAGTATATTCGGGTCGAGGAAGTTGAGCACCGCCCTAACATTAAGGGGCATACCTCTGGGTCCAAGAGAAAGGGAACAGAAGAAGAAGGAGCCAAGAAGCTCCAAAAGGATAATGGCGGTCAGTGCCGCCCTCCCCCCAGATTCGATAAATTCACTCCTCTTAACTCCAACATTTCCACTATTCTCTTGGAAGTAGAGAAGGAAGGGGTGATACCTCTTGCCCCGAAGATGAACACCCCTGGATAGAAGGGGGACAAAGATAAAATGGTGCCTCTATCACCGGGACCACGGCCACGACACCAATGACTGTCGGGCCCTAAAGAACGAGATCAAGGCCCTCATCCAGAGGGGACAACTGGCCAAATTCATGAGAAAAGACCAAACCGACCTTCCTCCTCCTTCTCGGGAGGCTAACAAGTGTCCGGAACGACGCGGAGAGACACCCGAATTCGAAGAGGAGCGTGTCCTACACCTCATTCATGGGGGCCCAATGGGGAGCTCTTCCAACTCCTCTCAAAAGGATTTCATAAGGAAAGTCAATTCAGTACATGGCATGCCTCCCCCTAAAGGCCTCGGTGTACCCGTCACATTCTCAGATGAAGACCTGGTAGGCGTCCGAATCCCCCATTGTGACGCACTAGTCATTAACCTCCATATGGCGAATTTTAAAGTGGAGAGGATCCTAGTGGACAATGGCAGCTCCGTTAACATCCTCTTCCTCGATGCTTTCAAAGGACTCAAGTTACCGCGGGACAGGCTTAAGCCCGCCGACTACACGCTCCATGGGTTCACGGGAGTGCCAGTGACTATCGAAAGGGTGATCACCCTCGACGTAACCGCTGGCAAAACTCCTACTACCCGAACGGAGCCGATAGACTTTATGGTCGTCGACGTCCCCGCCGCTTATAATGTGATCCTAGGTCGATCCGGTCTAGCTGCTCTCGAAGTCGTCCCTTCCGCTTACCACCTCAAGATGAAGTTTGCAGGAGTAGGGGAAGTGAGAGGCAGTCAGGAGATGGCCCGAAATTGCTACATGACCTCCACTGGAGGTCCAGTCCTCTCCCTCGAAAAACTTGAAATCCCCCAAGAATGTGTCCAACAAACGTCCGAGCCGGTGGATGAATTGGAGGAAGTGCACTTCTCTGAGCAAGATCCGAGCCGCAAGTTCTTTATCAGTAAGACCCTCTCATATGCCCTATGCTCCGACATAGTCCGGTGCATTAGAAAGAACCACGATCTTTTTGCCTGGTCGGCCGTCGACATGCCTGGAATTTTCGAAGAAAACCTAGTCCACCACCTCAGCGTTGCTCCGGGGTTCAAACCGGTCCAATAGAAGAGGCGCAAGTTTGCTCTCGAGCACCAGCAAGCTATAAAAGAGGAAGTGGACAAGCTCCTAAAGGCTCGGTTCATACAAGAGGTCAATTACCCAGAATGGCTCTCGAATGTTGTGATGGTAAAGAAGGCCAACGGAACCTGGAGAATTTGCATCGACTTTACCGACCTAAACAAAGCATGCCCCAAAGATCCATTCCCCCTCCCAAGCATTAACACCCTAATTGACGCCACTTCGGGCCATGAGCTTCTCAGCTTGATGGACGCTTTTTCCGAATACAATCGAATCCGCATGTTCCCCTCGGACATCCCGAAGATCTCCTTTATTACCGATCAGGGCCTCTACAGCTACAGGGTGATGCCTTTCGTGTTGAAGAATGCAGGCGCCACCTATCAACGCCTCGTTAACAAAGTCTTCCAAAACCAGATCGGCTGTAACATGGAGGTGTATGTTGATGATATGCTTGTGAAGAGCATTCGTGGGGCCGACCATGTCACTGACCTGCAGGAGGCGTTCGACGTGTTAAGAAAACATGATATGAGGCTCAATCCGAACAAGTGTGCGTTCGGAGTTGCGTCGGGAAAATTCCTGGGCTTCATGGTCAGCCAAAGAGGAATCAAAGCCAACCCCGAGAAGATTAAGGCCATACTGGATATGGCACCTCCCAAAAGTATAAAAGAAGTTCAGAAGCTAACCGGGTGCCTCGCAGCTATATGGCGCTTCCTTTCCAAGTCAGGGGAGAAGTGTCTTCCCTTCTTCAAGGCTCTCAGGAGGGTTAAGGGCTTCGAATGGGGTCAGCAACAACAGGAGTCCTTCGATCAGCTTAAAGCCTACCTAGTCCACCACCCTCTCCTCAGCAAGCCTATCCCTAGGGAAACACTCTACCTTTACTTAGCTGCCTCCGAACAAATCCTTAGCGCTATCTTGGTGAGGGAAGAAGACAAGGCTTAGAAGCCCATCTATTACGTAAGCAAGGTACTTCGTGATGCTGAGCTTCGTTACCCAAGGCTAGAGAAGATGGCATACGCCTTGGTTATGGCAGCTAGGAAGCTTCGCCCGTATTTCCAGTTTCACTCGGTGGTCATTCTTACCGACCAACCGCTGAAGCAAGTTCTGCACAAGCCGGAGACCTCTGGCCGCCTCATGAAGTGGTCGATCGAGCTGAGCCAGCATGATATATCCTACCAACCTCAGACGGCGATCAAGGCTCAGGCCTTAGCTGAATTCAATATTGAAAGCACCCTTCCCGAGGTCAGTCAAGCGGCAAACAGACCTCCTATCTGGACGGTATATATTGATGGATCCTCTTGTACCGAAAAATCCCTCCGCATTAACTTCAAGGCCTCCAACAATGAAGCGGAATATGAAGCCCCTATAGCCGGTCTCGGAATGGCTCGCAAGGCCGGGGCACAATGCCTCCGCATATTTAGTGACTCTCAGCTGGTCGTGAATCAAGTCCTGGGCGAGTATGAAGCGCGAGATGACCGAATGGCTAAGTATCTAGCTAAGGTCAAAAATCTCATGGCTCTCTCCGAATAGGCACTTATTCGGCAGATCCCCAGGGAGGAAAATGCCCAAGCCGATGCTCTCTCCAAGTTAGCCTCCTCCTCCCTCCAAGGTCTCGAGCAGACCGTCCTGATTGAAGTGCTCCTGAAGCCGAGCATAGAAGAAGAAACTCTTGACTCGATGGAGTCGCTGCCTGTTCAACTTCAAGATAATTGGATGAAACCCCTGGTAGAATTCCTAAGGGATGGGCTCCTCCCCGAAGACCCTAAGGAAGCTTGCTGAGTCAGAACTACAGCGGAGCGGTACACCATTGTTGAGGGGGTCTTGTACAAATGCTCCTTCACAGAAGTTAACGGCAGACCTTATCTGAGGTGCCTCTCCCCCGAACAAGCTATATATGCCTTGCAAGAACTTCACGAAGGCATAGGCGGAGCACACTTAGGTTCAAGATCACTTGCTCGAAAGGTGTTGAATTGTGGATACTTCTGGCCTACCCTTCTCCAAGACGTCAAACGACACATTCGGCAATGCAGCTCTTTCCAAAAGCATTCCAGCATTCGTCGCCTACCTCAAGCACAGCTCATCTCCCTATCAAGTCTGATCCCCTTTGCAATGTGGGGGATGGATTTACTAGGGCCATTTCCCCCAGCTCAAGTTCTTAGTCGTGGCAATCAGCTACTTTTCAAAATGGATAGAGGCCGAGCCCTTGGCCACAATCACCGAGAACAAAATACTTCAATTCTTCTGGAAGAGCATCATCTGCAGGTTCGGTGTCCGTCGAGTCCTTATAACAGACAATGGAACACAATTTACAGGGGCCGCATTCCGAGCTCTATGTGAAGACCTCGCCATCCAACAACGCTTCTCCTCCGTCTCCCACCCACAGTCAAATGGTCAAGTAGAAAATGCCAACCGACAAATCCTCTCCGGCATTAAGAAGAGGATGGACAAGTCCGCTAAAGGCTTATGGGTCGATTAGCTTCCTAATGTACTCTGGAATTACTGCACTTTCAAAAGGACCCCTACAGGAGAGTTGCCATTTAACCTCACCTATGGGTCTAAGGCCGTGATCCCCCTGGAAGTCGGTGTGCCCTCTCCTCGCCTCATTGCCTATGAAGAAGAGCTGAATGCCAAGGAGCTTCGGGCGAATTTGGATCTGATTGATGAGCTCCGTGAAAGAGACTCGATTCACCAACAAAGCTACCGAAGGAGGATCGAGCTGGCCTACAACAAGAGGGTTCGTCCCTACAACCTCAAAGAAGGCGACTTGGTCCTTAGAAAGTTAGCTATATCATTGCCCAGTCAGAAGAACAAGCTAGTCCCAAATTGGGAAGGACCCTACAAGATCACCAAAGTGGTTCGGCCCGGGACATACCGTCTAGAAGACCTTGAAGGAAGAGAGATTCCCAGGACATGGAATGCTGACCATCTCTTGAAGTACCAAGAGAGCACATGAACGCCTCTCCGAGTACCCTCAAATGTCGAACCATTCCTTTCCCTTCACTTGTAATTTACTTTTGCTTCTTTATTTCTCCAATGTAATAACGGCTCGCAACTTAGAAGCAGCCGACTATTAGTTTTCAATAAAGAACATCTTGCTTTCTTCACTTGTGAATTGCGTGTATCTCTCTGTTTTTACCTTCTTTATACCCAAACGACGAGTTCGGAGTCCAACACTTGGCTCGACTCCGCTTTGCAAGCTCGCTCTTAAGCGAGCTAGAAGCGGTTCACCATTCGGAATTGCTCCCACAACTGTTGAAACAAACTCTGACGATGAGTTCGAAGTCCAACACTTGGCTCGACTACGCTCTGCCAGCTCGCTCTTAAGCGAGCTAGAGGCGGTTCGCCATTCAGAATTGCTCCCACAACAGTTGAAACAAACTCTAACGACAAGTTCAGAGTCCAACACTTGGCTCGACTCCGCTTTGCAAGCTAGCTCTTAAGCGAGCTAGAAGCGGTTCGCCATTCGGAATTGCTCCCACAACCGTTGAAACAAACTCTAACGACGAGTTCAGAGTCCAACACTTGGCTCGACTCCGCTTCGCAAGCTCGCTCTTAGGCAAGCTAGAAGTGGTTCGCCATTCGGAATTGCTCCCACAACCGTTGAAATATACTCTTGTTTTGCCGCCGAGCGCAAAATCCTTACAACTAAACTATACATGGGAGAAGCTGATGCTAGGTCTACCATTCGTATGCATCTCTTGATCCTCGTAGATTGGAAGGTCAGTGATATGAATTTGCTATATTCTTCGTGTTTCCTCAAGAGAAGGCGAAGTTGAAGGTCCCCAATCGCCCAAGTCCTTGAGCAAATACCGACTATGAAATCACCTCTAGAATCTCGTATATTGCCGACCCATGTCCAGGACCCTGAGGAGCTGACCTCTGGTTCTTATGGTTCATTTAAAAGTTGAAGTAATCCTCAAATAGGTGGCTCTCCACTGCAAGGAACTCGTCCTCACAGATTCAGGAGCCAAGAGGTTCGAAACAGTGCTCTGCCCGCCTAGTCTTACTGTAGAATTCGACACACATTGCCGAGCGCACTTGGCACCGACACCCAAACAAGCAAAAACCTTGCTGTGGACCTCGGCACGCCTAGTCGAGCGCTCCTGGCACCGATGCCCAAATAAACAAAAAACCTTGCTATGGACCTCGGCACGCCTAGTCAAGCGCTCTAGGCACCGACGCCCAAATAAACGAAAAAACCTTGCTATGGACCTCGGCATGCCTAGTCGAGCGCTCCAGGCACCTGATGCCCAAATAAGCGAAAAACCTTGCTCTGGACTTCGGCACACATTGCCGAGCGCTCTTGGCACCGACGCCCAAACAAGCAAAAAACCTTGCTCTCGACTTCGGCACACATTGCCGAGCGCTCTTGGCACCGACGCCCAAACAAGCAAAAACCTTGCAATGGACCTCGGCACGCCTAGTCGAGCGCTCCTGGCACCGACACCCAAACAAGCAAAAAACCTTGCTCTCGACTTCGGCACACATTGCTGAGCACTCTTGGCACCGAGGCCCAAACGAGCGAAAGTTTATCTCCGGACCTCGGCACGCTAAAGACAGTCACGAGTAACACAACAATAAAAAGGGTTCAAAAACGCACAAGTTCAAGAAATAAAAAGCATCATTTCGATTAAGTGCGGGGAGACAATTACAAAGCGGCATCTTCTCTACAACTGAGCTACAAGACTTCCAAAAACAAAAACTACAATGCCGACTCGTTACACTTAGGTGAAATACAAAACTTGAAAAACAAAAAATCTTCAGCGCTTCCTTGGCGCAGGGATATTTCGCTTCAAAGACACCCGAGGGCGGCGACGCTTGATCCCGGTACTCGTCCCTAAACTGGCGAATTGGGAAGTGACATCGGCGCTGCTCCTGACAGTTACCCCGGCAGACGCCCTGCTCGATGAAATCGCCACAGCACTCTAGGCATCACCCGGACTTGGTTAACCTACGGGAGAACGTGTCGTGAGCTCATAAAATGAAATGCCTCGCTCACCCTCCTCGCGAGTGCATGAAGTGCTCCTGACATTAATTGGCCCCGAGTGGGGCTTTAGGCGAGCCACTTCAACCTCCAACTCTGGCATCTACCTCGAAGCGAGGAGGCACGGCGGAGCTCGGAATGCTGGGGCGACTGGCAATAATCCGGCAGAGGTGAGTGACTTCGATGCCCCTATCCACTGTGGCTCTTTTCAACACATCGACCTCCGCCATCAGCTCGTCACGTTCGGTCATCAGCCTGCCCACTGCCTTGGTCAGCTCCTCTTCCTCCGCTAGAAGTTCGGCCTCCACAATCTGCAAGTGGTGCACTTCGGTGAGCATATCGTACCTCTCCGCTGTCATCTTCGACAGGGAAAGCTGGAGACACTTCAACCTTAGCCCGTTGGTGAAGGCTGTCGACGAGCCATCCGCTTCATCCACAGCGGGGATATCGGCGAGCCGACCCTCCAGTCGCCGAATCTCGATGTCCCGTGGTTCCGCTCGCTCTCAGCCCTGTGCAACCCTAACTCGACCTCATAAAGGCGCTCTCGACACCTGGCCAGACTCAACCTCGTCGACCCCAAGCTATCCTCGGAACCAAACTCCTCCTCGGAGCGAGTGGGTTCGGCTGAGAGGGTCGCCTCGGCAAGATGAAAAGATCAAGGCAAATAACGGAGCTCAGTAAATAGTCAAAAGTTCACTCCTCGTCCGACCGCTGAATAAAAGCTACAAGCACTAAAGCGGAAGTTCTTCGTCTAAACACTTAGCCAAATTTCAAATGCCGGGGGGGGGGGGGGGGGAGGGGGGGTTATTCAAAGGTGACGTGGGGTCGAGTTCAAAAGTTTCTTTCATTTATCACAAAAATGCGGTGGCCAGTCCGCAATTAGGCAATACAGAACAACACAAAAAAAAAGACAAGAAGAGGTGAAATCAAGGGTCGACCTTTTTCCCAGGGCGTCGAGAGTGGATGGGGACAAACCCCCCGATGGGGGCTGAATCGCCAGCGGGGTTACTTCACTGATCTGCACCTCGCCGATGACCTCAATCTCGTGGTCGTCCTCATCCTTGCCTTCTTCTTCCTCTCCTTCCAATTCAGGGTCGAAGCTCTCAACATGGCCCGGGAACAACTTCCACCCCGAGCAGTCCACCTCAGGGTATCGCTCCGACACCTGAGATATGGCTTGGGCATAGGCCTTGGCCATGTTTTGGGCAAGGAAGCCCTGCGCCTTCGCCATGGTGGCCTCTTCGGCCCCCTTCACCGCGGCGTCCTTGGTCTTCACCGCCTCGGCCAGCTGTTTGGCCGACTCCTCCTTCTACCGTAGAAGATCGGCCTCGAGCTTCGCGGCCTGGCCTTCGAGGTACTCGACCCTCGTCGACCTCCCTTCGAGCTCGATCCTCAGCTTGTCGAGCTCTATGGCCATTCGAGCCATCTCGGCCCGAGCCCGGTCGGTCTCCTGCTTCAGCTCCTTTTCCAACTCCGTCATCTTTTCCGAAAGATGACCAAAGTGGACGATGATCTACAACAAAAAAAAAAGTGCCAAGAGTTAGAAAAATCAAAAGAGAAAGTAACCAACGAGAGCAGAAATTTGACACTTACCGAAACCGCCGAGCGCGCGATCTCAATGGCGTCGTCGCCCGCCATGCCGACCTCCATGGCGGCTCGGTCCTTTGGCGTCGCCAGGTGTTTGACCACCTACATACTCGCCAAGGAGTCGCAGAGAAACCCATCATGCTTCCGAACTTGCCAGTTCGGAACGTGGATCCTCTTGTGCTCCTCAGTGAGGAGCTCCTCGGCCGTCGCAGTTAGTGGGGGCATCTCCATCCCGAGAGCTGGGGAGATCGGGAAGTCCCCTGCCTCATTCGACGCTGACGCTACTTCTGCGGCCGAGGTCGGGTTCACCACAACCGGAGACTCAACCGCCTCGGCTACGCTCGCGCCCCTCGGAGCCTTCGCGGGTGGCAGCTTGGTGGAAACCCTCTTGCGCTTCTTCGGCACCTTACTTCCTAGGGCAACCCTCTGCGCCATCACCGCGTCGAAATCCATTGCCTCTACATCAAATAAGAATTTAGTTAAAGACACAAGTTAGAATAGGAAAGGTGAAAAAAAAAATGAGAGCATAGAAAGAGCCGCGTACTGGGGTCTATGCGGCTGAGCCCTCCCCTGAAGAGAATGTCCTCGGTATGCTCCCTCCAATTGTACTTCGGCCTGTCAAGAAGAGTCTACACTGCCTCCTCTTCTTGAGGGTGAAGCATCGGCGACTCCCTCACTCGCCTCGACACCTCCTCCACGAAACTGATGGGTATGGGCCACGCCTCAATGCCCCATACTATCAAGTATTTATCTCACCAGTGCTTGATGGAGTCGGGGCAGACGACGAGCTGACCTCCGTGCCTCAGAGCTAGGTAGTACCGGAACTCCGACCGGTTCTGCTGATGAAACCGGTAGATAGTCCGGAGTACCCTCAGCTCTGGCTTGATCCCAGACGCTTGGCAGTGGAGTACGAAACCATTGATAACTCTCCACGCGTTCGGCCTCAGTTGAATGGGGCAGACCCCAAACCACCTCAGCACTTTGATCACGAACGGGTGGAGAGGTAGTTGAGCCGCGGCAATGAAGGCGTCGACCGGCCAAAAACACATGTTTACTGGCATCGGCAAATTTGCCCTAACCCCGGGTCCCGACAGCATAAGCTCGTACTCCTCCGGAATTTGGAAGCAACCCCAGATCACTACCAAGTCCTCCTGGCTGAGAATAGAGATCGTTTCATCGGCCTCAGAGGTCTCTCTTGCCTCATTTTCCTCGAAGGCTCTTCCCCTCCCATGAATGATGCGCTTGGCATGCTCCTCAGGAAGCTCTCGAACCCGCTGAAGCCCTGTCAGTGGTCCTGGATACCTACCGAACGGTCCCATGCGCTTCGGATTTTCCACTATACTGTCTCGACGGGATACCTTCTTTCCTTTATCTTGGCGACGCGGGGAAGGGACTTCGGCGGCAAAAGGGGTGGGCTCGGATATAGGAGAAAGAGACATATTTATACTTAAAAAACGACTAAGTATAAATTACCTTTGAGTTGATGGGAATGGTCGGAATATTCACCGGAAAAGCAATCGGCGATCACCGTGAGCTCTCACTAGTAGAAATTACCGCCTGAGTAAAAATTCGGAGAAGTAAGAAATGAGAGGGAGGGGTGAAGTTTTATAGAACTGGGCACATGAAACGAGGTTAATGGGCCCACAGAGCCAGGCCCATTTATACAAGGCGACAAAACGACCTGAACCGTCACATTAATTACCGTGCCTAGCTACACTATCATATTAATGACTGACACATCTGTCAGAGTCGTCAGAAGATCAGCAACCATCGCATTAAATGACTGTTACATCCATCAGAAGATCAGCAGCCATCACATTAAATGACTGTTACATCCGTCAGAAGTTCAATAGCAGTCAACTCAGCCTGACGTTTCCTATGCTGCCAAAAATTGCACCCCAAGACCTCGGCCCATGCTCCCGAATGTTCTTGCCACCGACCATGTTACATGGAAAAATTGGACCTCGGCACATTCTGCCGAACGTTCTTGCCACCGACCATGTTACATGGAAAAATTGGATCTCGGCACATGCTGCCGAACGTTCTTACCACCGACCATGTTACATGGAAAAATTGGACCTTGGCACATGCTGCCGAACGTTCTTGCCATCGACCATGTTACATGGAAAAATTGAACCTCGGCACATGCTGTCGAACGCTCTCGGCACCGACCCTCTTACGGGGAGGAAACCACTTCGAACTCTGCCAAAAATCCACCGAACACGCCTATAGCCTGGCCGAAGTATTTGTGCACTTCAGTGGAAGGTGCCGAACCCCCAGGGACCTCGGCCTCCTTCGTAGCGAGTGTTCGGAGGGGGTCGGCGACGAGGCCGAAGCATCCAGGCCATGAAACGATGAAAATAACACCGAATCATCTACCTAAACACTGCAAAAAAATGATTTAGAATTTAGGAAAATTAATTAAAAATTCTAAAAAATAATTATAAATCTGGGAAAATATTTTCGAAACCCTAGGTAGATAATTATTGCTTAGAAAGGTTAATTAAAGACCCCCGAATGACAAATCACCACTTCGCAAAGTTAGGAAAAATCATCAGAAGTCGAAGAGAGCTCAAGAACAATCTAGAGCGCACTACTAACTTGGAAATTACCACGATACCCCATTTAAAGATTCGACACCCCTCGTGTGGGCTCCGATACAACTCCATAAGCCATTAAAACAGTGAAACTACTCCTCAAAGGCTGACCAAACTCAGTTTTCGGGAGTGGGGGGCTCGTGATATGGCTAAAAATGGGGTTAAATCGGAACCGTCCAAACTTGGCGCGAATCTCAAAGTCTGAGGACAAAATGGTAATTTTACCTACAAACGGATCTAAAGTGGGTATTGGGTCTTTTCTCCAAATGTCCAGTAACCCGCAAATGGACCCATCTCAACTGGGTGCGGGTTTCAACCCGCAGCAAACCCGGTCCAGCAGGATAGAATTAGGGTTTCTGATTAATCCTAATCAACGGCCCTGATTCATATCTATCCTTTCACTGGGAATTAGGGATTACATTCCTAATCTAATCTTAGGGATTACATTCCTAATCTGATCCCAAAGGCGGCTATAAATATCCCCCATCCACCACCATTAAGAGGTAATCAATCTTTTGCCAATTTACACTCTTTCATAATCTTCTCTGATTACTTGAGCATCGGAGGGTGCGTCGCCGGGATCAACCCCGGTGTATCGCACTTTTTGCAGGGGAACAGCGGGAGTCAACGGTCAAACTCCGGCGGAACAGATTTCAGGTTTGCTATTCAGTTTTCTTAAGAATCCACAAATACTATCTGTTTGCCCCTACACCAGATCCAGCGGTAACACATATTGAAGGACTAATCCCATTTATATTAGAAATGTTCCATCCCAAGGCTGTTTTATGTTCTCTCAAAACTCTCAACAATTTCCTCTTCAAAACTATTTAAAGAATCATTAATAATAACAGGAAAAGTGGAGTTTTGGCTTAAAAATGCATACCTCAAACTTGATGGGAGTTGTTTAAGCTCAAGTTGTTGTGGTGATGAGGAAATGAGTGGTGTATCCTCCAAATTTTGATCATATTCCAAAATCTCTTCATTTTCTAATTCAAGTGTTTCTTAAGTTGTTAAGAATTCTTCTAACGGTAATTTAGCAATTTCATCCCAATGTGTTTCTCCCTTGACTTCGCTTACTTGAAAGCATGCATGAACTTCTGAGGGAAGCTCCATGGATTTAAATACATCAAAAGTTACTTGCTCATTGTCAGCCTTTAGAATAAGTTTTCCTTGTTGCACATCAATCAACGTTCTCCTTGTTGCAAGAAAAGGTCTACCCAAAATCAAAGGGATTTGTTCAACGTCCTCCATGTCAAGCACAATAAAATCAGTTGGAAATATGAATTTGTCAACTTTCACCAAAACATCTTCAATGATCCCTCTTGGATATTTGATTGACTTGTCTGCCAATTGCAAGAAAATTGTGGTAGGCTTTGCTTCTCCAATACCTAATTTTCTGAAAATAGAATACGGCATAAGATTAATACTTGCTCCTAAATCACATGGTGCTTTATGAAAAGAAGTATTTCCAATAGTGTAAGGAATTATAAAACTCCCTGGATCTTTAAGTTTAGGTAGCAGCTTCTTTTGTAAAATTGCACTACTTTCTTCAGTTAACATCACCATCTCAGGCTCTTCTAGCTTCCTCTTGTTTAATTAAATATCCTTCAAAAATTTAGCTTATTTAGGCATTTATTCTAAAGCTTCAATAAGAGGAATATTAATATTCAATTGCTTGAAAATATTTAAAATTTTTGAAAACTGATTATCAATCTTATTCTTTTTAAGTCTTTGTTTAAAAGGAATAGGTGGATCATAAGGAGAACTAGTACAAGTGTTAGAATTAAACTCCGCTGAAATTGTTTGGCTTGCCCCTCCTTTGTGCTGCGTTTGTTCCTCCACACTTTGCTCATTCTCACTTTGCTTTTCAACCACATTTTGTTCGACATTTTTGAATTGTGGCTGCTCAATTGTTGTCCCAGTTCTAAGTGTTATTGCTTTGACATGCTCATTGGGATTGACCACTATGTTGCTCGGTAATGTTCTTGTAGTTATTTCGTTAAAAATATTTAAAATTTGACTAATTTGTACCTCAAGATTGTGAATGGAAGCCGAAGTTGAATTTGCAACATTTTGGATTGCCAAATCTGTCTTTTGCATGTATTGCATGAACATCTCTTCTAGTGTCGGCTTCTTTTCTTGTTGTTGAAAATTTTGTTGTGGTCTAGCTTCTCCTTGATTATTGTTCCAAGAAAAATTGGGGTGATTTCTCCATCCTGGATTGTATGTGTTTGCATAAGGGTTGTTTTGCCGTTGAAAATTTGACACATAATTTGCTTGTTCGGCATTTGATGGAGCAAAAGGATTCCCTACTTGGCAATCTGTACTTAAATGATTTCCTGCACAGAGGTTACAAATGATATTAGATTGAATAGAATTAACATTCATATTACCTATTTGCTTAGATAAAACATCAATTTTTGCAGTTAAAGTAGAAATAGGATCAAGTACAAAAACTCCCGCCACTTTTCTTTGCATTGTTCTTTCTGAGGCCCACAGATAATTATTAGATGCCATCTCCTCTAAAAAGTCATAAGTTGCTTCATGAGTTTTGCTCATTAGTACACCTCCAGCTGCTGCATCTACCATGGATCGATTAGTAGCTCCCAAACCATTATAGAATGTTTGCACTTGTAGCTATTTTTTAAGTTCATGATGATGACACTTTCTTAATAGCTCTTTGTAGCTCTCCCATGCATCATATAATGACTATGTCTCAAATTGGGTGAATGTTGTGATGTCATTTCTTAACTTTGCTGTTTTTGCTGGAGGAAAATACTTTGCCATAAATTTTTGTGTTAAGCCCTCCCAAGTTGCAATGATTCCTGGCGGTAAAGAATTCAACCAAGCCTTTGCCTTATCTCTAAGTGAGAAAGAAAAGAGTCTCAGTCGAATAGCATCATTAGAAACTCCATTGTGTTTGAATGTATCACATATTTCGAGAAAGTTTGCGATGTGAATATTTGGATCATCATGTGCTAGTCCTCCAAATTGAACTCTCTGCTGAATCATCTAAATAATTGCTGGTTTAATTTCAAAATTGTTTGCTTCAATTGTAGG
This sequence comes from Hemerocallis citrina, assembly GCA_017893485.1. Lineage (NCBI taxonomy): Eukaryota > Viridiplantae > Streptophyta > Magnoliopsida > Asparagales > Asphodelaceae > Hemerocallis > Hemerocallis citrina. The sequence continues at coordinate 124,386,171 of CM030363.1, read as the reverse complement.
CCTTGGGATGCTTGATATTGTTCCATTGACTGAGGGCATTGCATAATCCCTCAAAGCTTTGTTCTCCTCTTCATTCGCCATGGATAAAGAGGATGTGGTGTTTTCTTTCTTTTCCTTTCAGATCTGACGTAAAGTTCTTTCAATCTTTGGGTAAAAAAGTGTAGGCTCCAATAGATTAGATCTGGGCATACACTCCTAAGTCCTGAAAAATAAATAAAGGAAAATAAATCAAAAGATAATAAAGAGGTAAAATAACAATTAAATCTAAAATAAAAATACAAATCCAAACTAGTAAAAGTCTTGCAATTTTCATTATCAATAAAAGAATAACTAGTCCCCGGCAACGGCGCCAAAAACTTGATGTGAATCTTTGCAAGTGTACAAAATCGCAACAAGTAGAGTTAAGTGAAAAGAGTTTCGAACCCACAGGGACTAATTATTTTATTGAGTACCGATATTACTAGATGAACTACAACTTGGAAAATTGAAATTTAATAAATAAAACAACTAAATTAAATTTATCTAAAAATCTAACTAAAGTAATTAAGAGGTGCGGAATCTAAATTTTTTCTGATTTGTTAATGGAAAAATTAATTCTAGGGGTTTTGAGTTCACCTATTTAATCCCATACAATTTATAATTCCATATGAATAAAAAGATTATTTTTCCAAGTTGTAGACCAAAATCCCCAAATTATTCAATGTTTTCTCTCGAACAACACCAAAAATATTCTCAACTAATTATTTGTCATAGTTCTTGCACAAATTACTAATTGAAAATTCATTACGATCTTATGAATTTCTTAACGGTCACATTAACAGCAGTTCACTCTTATAACGGTGTTTAATTTTTATTAATCACAAATTACCAGTTCGGTCTCTTCATGATTTAATAGATCATACAAATGTCTGTCAACCGATTGTACGCATTAAAAATAAAAATCAAACACACAACCAGGAAAAAATAGAAAAATAATATGGAATTAAAATTGTGTTATCAAAACAATGCTACATCGAAGCCCTAGAAAAATAAAATTTAGTTCATAATAAGTTTATTGCAACTAGCAAATACAGTCTTGGATTGCATGATAAAATAAGACAAAGAGATGAGCAGAAAGAACAGTTTTGTGAACAAAAATTTTGCAAACCGAACAGCCTCGAACCGCGTTCCGAAAAGCCAAATCTGTTCTCTCTCTCCTGTCTGGAACTGTCACATCGAAACAGACCTGCCACGTCAGCACCTGGTCTCCCTTCCGTTGTCTTCTGCACGCCGCACGAGATGCTGACGAAAACCCGTACCCCAGACGCCACATCATACGCCCTTGCTACTTCTCCTTTGTCTTGTGCTGTCCTCATCTGGGAGTGCGCACCGCAACAGAGCTAACAGAGAGAGCTCTGTATCTCTCTCTGTTTATTTTTTTTATTTTTATTTTTTATTTGATAGTAGTCGTCCTTTTCTTCTTCTTTTTTTCGTATGGCGTGCTCCCTTTTCTCCTTCTCTTGGTGTTGTATTTATAGGCATACGGATAGGAGAATTAGGGTTTACTTTTGCAGAAAAACTCCTATTCTTACTTAGTTTCCTTCCTTCTTTAATTTCTTCTTTTCTTTCTTGCTTCTTTTTCTTCTCTTTCACGTACTTCACACACAAAATAAAGCAGAAATTAGGATAAAAAAGAAAATTAATTAGTTTAAATTAATTAAACTAACTAAAAATAATATTAGCTCATTTAAACCTTTTTATTGCACTTTTAGCTCAATTAGCAAATTAAAATTTTTATCTTGCTTTTCACACGGGCAAAATGTAAAATTTAAAATTCAACAAAATAATAAAAATTAATAAATCAATAGTTTTGTTTTGTTTGTTGATTTTTTCTCAAAAATATTCACATTTTGCATCAAAAATCTTATTCCTTCAAAATTAATTAATTACTTGAAATCTGATGGAAATAAGATGAATTATAAACAATATAAACGAATACAAGCAATTTTAATGGGTAAATGAGTAGAAATATTTGTATAAAAATTAGACACATCACTCGTCGTCGTCATTGTTCGTAGTCCATTCACGGCCCGAAGGACCATCTTAGCTACTTGCTCCAATGCAAGAAGGCATGATTCGGTTCGCCGTTCGAGTGCTCCTGAAACAAACTAGAAAAGTGGTGAGTCCATTCATGGTTCATAAAGTTGCTCTAGCCATGCTGCTTCTGAGCAAGTAGGCAAAGAAGCAACTCGCCATTTGAATGCTCCCAAAACTCGTCGCCATCATTGTTCGAAGTCCATTCACGGACCGAATGACCATCTTAGCTACTTGTCCCCAAGCAAGAAGGCATGATTCGGTTTGCCGTTCGAGTGCTCTTGAAACAAAGCGGACAAGTGAGGAGTCCATTCATGGTTCATAGAGCTGCTCTGGCCACACTGCTTCCGAGCAAGTAGGCGAAGAAGCAACTTGTCTTTCAGTGAATAGTCATTAGACCTCAACGCTACTACAAGTGGACAGTCCTCTAACTCTTCAAAAATCTTGAGACACAACAAGATGGATTAGAAGTGTTATTGATCAATCAAAGCTGTTACAAGAAAGTGACTCTCCAACACTTAGTCAAAAATCTTATTTCACCACAAAACGATTACAAGTGTTATTAGGCAAATGAGGCCGTTACAAGAAGACGATTCTCCAACACTTGGAGAAAAATCTTTTTTCACAACAAAAAGATTACAAGTTTTAATAGACAAGCAAAGTCACTACAAGGCTGCAAAATCTAACTAAAGCGTTACTTCAGCTCTTCCGCGGCAGAGGGATATTCCTCTTCCGGGACACACGCGTTTTGCGACCCCCAATGGGGACACCGGTGCTGAACTTCCCCTTCGACCCATCCGAAGTGATATCCAAACCCAGGGAGTAAGTTGCATCGTCAGGACCTACAATCCTCTCCACTCCGCCGATCGACGCTCCACTAGAGGAGCTAGTGACACCACTTTGAGCATCGCTAGGATTCCTTGGGACCTCAGGCAAGCACAGAGCCATTTCGTGGAAGGGCCTCCCCTGAGCGTGCTCTTCATGAGAGCAAGAGGTACTCCTAACGTTGCCTCCCTCGGAGATTCACTTTAGACGAAGGTTCTTTGCCTCTAACTCGACATGCCTCTCTTTGAGAGAGTCATCCTTTACCCTAAACTTCAATCGAGATACCCCACTCACACTGCCCCCCCGAGAAAGCTCGAAGATCGTCCTTCTAAGGTGGGTTGCTTCTAAACTCTTCTCAAGCAATACGTTCTTCAATTCATCTCTTTCGGCTGTAACAGCGAACAAAGAATGATGAAGGGCTTTAAGTTTAGAAGAATTCCCAATAGTCGCTGAACTGTAGTCTTCCTTGTCCTCAGGAGGCACTTCTCAAAGAGCCTCGTCATTACGCCGTGTCTCAACATCTCGGCGAACCAAGACTCTCCTCAAATGACCAAGCTCTGCCTCCACTTTAGAAAGCCTCTCTTGTGAGCAAGAGAGCCCTAGCTCTGTCACCAGAAACTTAGTGCGAAGATGAGTCACCTCACCGACCTCATGCGCTACGACCTGTTTACGAAATAGGCTGATAGATTACACTATCAAAAATAACAAATCCACAAGACATGCAAAGGAAAATTGCATAAAAAAGTAACGAGTCATACGAGGCAAAGTCTAATTTTATTGCAATGTAAGAGATACAACAAGTGGTGGCCAGTCCGCTGTAAGGCATCCTTATAAATACAAAACAAAAATAGGTTGAAGGCAACTACAAAAAAAAGGGGGGGTTCAAGGATCGACCTCGGTCGACTGAGCACCGGGGGGGAGTGAGCTCATGACCAACCCCTTCAACCATGTCAGGGGCCACCACTACGGCAGACAAAGGGTCCAGTGCGACCTCCTGTTCCTGCTCCTCACCATCCTCTTCATCTTCTTCATCATCCTCCTCGACACCTTTGGAGACGGGGTCGTAAAGAGAATTCCTGGAGCGGCTGAACCCGGGCACTGGTGCCTTCACTTGTTGAAAGGCTCTGACATACGCCTTCTCCATGTTCCCCCTCAGGTAGCCTTTTGCTTCGTCTTCACTTGTTGAAAGGCTCTGACATACGCCTTCTCCATGTTCCCCCTCAGGTAGCCTTTTGCTTCGTCCTGAGCATCCCTCACCACGTCCTCCTTCTCCTTAGCCACTTTCTCCCTCTCGAGGACCAACTGCTGCTCTCCTCGAGCCCTTTCATCTTTCATCTTTGCTAACGTGGACTCCAACAGTGCGATTTGTCTCGCAAACATGGGTCATCTCCTCCAACTGCTTCTTAGACTTGGCTCGCTCCGCCCTATCTCTGTCACTCTCCGCCTTCAGCTCCTTCTCTTGCTTTTCAATTCGCTTCATCAAGTGACCGAAGTGGCAAGTGACCTATAATGAAAGATATTCAAGTTTACGCCCATAAAAAAGAAAATGCCAAGTACCGATCAAAAACAATGAAAGCATACCGTCATATTGGCCATAGTGATCTCCAAGGCGTTGTCACCAACTGACCCCGCGTCCATTGTGGCTCAGTCCTTCGGGATCGTAAGATGGTTGACTGCTTGCATTCAAGAGGCCGAGTCCCCAAGAAATCCGTCGTGCCTCATCACATGCCAGTCCGGGATGAAAAGCTTCTTGTTCTCCTCTATCAAAATGGCCTCAGCAGTGGCAGGGGGGGTGCCTCAAGATCAAGAGCAGCCCCCAGGGTAAATCCCATGGCCGAAGGAACAACCAAAGCAGATGGAGGTGATTCGAGATCAACCACTGGGGACTCGCTAGTCTGACCCCTAGCAACTTTCGAGGCAGAGGGCTTGGTGGACGTTCTCTTGCTTTTCCTCTCTTTGGGGGCCTTGCCACTTAACCCTCTTATGCTGAGAAATTATCAAATCAAAGTCGCGTACTAGGGTTGATCGGACTAAGAACACCCCCAAAGACATACTCCTCCATCACTTCTCTTCAATCTAAGGAAGGCCGGTCTAAAAGTTTCCTAACCATCTCGTCCTCCTCAGGGCTTAAAACAAGTTAAGACTTTGCCCTCTTCGGCACTTCTTCCCTCCATTTCGTGCCAATCCCCCACGGTTGACTACTGCGAACAAGGAAAAACTTTGCCTTCCAAAATTTGATTGAGTCAGGGTTCTCGATCAACTTCACACCTCGACGAAGAGTAAGCTAATACCTATACTCCGACCTATTCTTCTGGTGGATCTTGTAGAGCTTCCTCAAAATGCTCAACCGAGGCTCGATTCCTACCGCTTGACTGTAACGCCCCGAATTCCAAATAAAGCCAAATTCGAGATTCCACAGGATCTTTACATTTCACTTCGTACAATTTTACAAGAAAATTTAAACTTTTCATCATACATCAGAGTTCTTTACAATTTCTTACACAGTGGAAGATAAAATAAAGTACAATAATGAAAATTATACAATTGCAACATCTTTAACATTTAAGTAAATCAACAGCAGCATATCAACTTTATATCTTCATGAAAATCCATCTCCTGCATATAAAACTGTGGGCACGTCAGTTTCTTACAACCGACAAAAATGATATACATGGACATCCTCTTTGTGCCGAAATTATAACGATCTCAATACTTTAACAGATCACAAACTTGAATGCAATAAATTGATAAAATGTGACTACACTAAACATGTAAGTGTATGTCATGCCTTAATGCTTAATGCAGATATTTTATACTATGATGATACTAATGCATACTTGTTCGGATTCTATGCATCCCATACTACATAGGTCCGAAGGCAAGCACCTATGTACGACACATTAAAAGGGTTCAATCCCTCGCCATGAAAAGTTTTGGATGCATGCGGAACATACCACGAGTACGGATTCCAGTCCCGGAGTACACCGCCCGACTGTTATACAGACTCCTCATCATGTGAATACCCCGCAAGTGCCCTTCTAGCCTCGGTATACTTATATACACTGGAGTACGATAAACTATCCGTCTGACTACGCATAGTCCCAGATTTAAAATAAAAATCGTCTCCATCGAAGCAACCTCAGTTTCGGAGTACACCGCCCAACTGGGTCTATAGTCCCGGAGTACACCGCCAGACTATATAGAGTGCCCCACTTACGTTTGCCCAGGTTTACTACATCTTCACTTATGTGCCTAGTTCTTAAGTTCAAGACATGAATAAATTATCATACCTAGAGTTAGTTTTACCCCTTACCGAACTTAAACACGAATGCTGAGATAGCTCCATAGCCATATCTAAAAAATAATTCCAATCTTTTAATTCAACAATGCCGGTACCCGGGATCTCACTAAACTCTAAATCACAACCTTTCATGTAAAAGAATCCATGGGTACTCATACCCTTCAATAATCATGTATTAAACTTCCGTATATTCATATCTTTACCTTAATCAATCTCATGAAATTCAATTCACTCACTTATTCCTAATTCTTTCAAAACAACGTTTCTTTTCTTGAACTCATAACATAGGGTAATCACTTCAAATCTCATAATTTAATCACACATTGTGTTTTTTAATCCATCAAGTATTCTTAATCAACCAAAAATAATTTTAGAATCTCATTAAGAGAAAAATTAATTGCATTGCCAAATTTAATCTTCTTGTAATCAAGGTCATACTCTTGAATAAATTTTCAAATTCATCAACTTATCAATTTCACTTTTAATTATGTTCTTCTCACACTCCCAGTGCTTCTCAAAAATACCCAATGAGACATATATAAAAATAAAATGGTTTTAGACTTAAAGTCAGGGCCTTCACATATAAAAAATATATATTTTTTTTTGAAATAGTCAGAGCCCCACATATTGAAAAAAAAAATGTTTTAGAAACAAACTAGAGCCACCACCGATTGGAAAAAGGGGTTTAGAAACACGTTAGAACCTCCACAAAGGTTCGAACTCACGCCAGCAAGAAGAAGGCCCAATGCCCAACCAAGGGGCCAAGTGCTCCCACGTGGGAGAAGTACACTTGGTGTTTTAAATACCCCAAACTCCCCTACTTCATTCTGTTTAATAAAAGTATTCTGAAAGCCAACTCAACGACACCAATACTCGAACCCATGCAGACTAAGAGGCTTCCGAACGCCTATCGACTGAGGCATTGCGCAGATCACAACCTATATGAAGTTTAAACCCTCACTATTTAACCTCGAATGATTCATCTCTTTTAGAAATATACATGCATTCAATCTTTATGGTTCCATCAATTAATTACGGTCAACCTACGCACTCTAAAATTATCAGAGAACAATATACTGAATTCTAAGCCAACAATGAGTTCACACAATTGAAAACTTCTACCGCGTGAAGAGTAACTCAATTTTCGCTAAAATTTGTAAAATGCCAGTTTTTACTTTACTATGTATACTCTTTCATGTCCATTAGCAATAAGAGAATTTTTCTCATGGTAAATTAAATTCGTATTTTATGAAAATATCTACTATCCTAAAGTGAGCACAAGTGAACAATTCACATGCCAATTTACGCAATTTCTAAACTTTAATTTCTCAATTCTATTTTAATTAACATGCATTTCACTCAAAATTTTAGAGTTTCTTCTGTCACACATCACAAATCATAAGAGCAAACTAACAATTCTATATTAGCAATTTAAATTTTAGAGTATCTACACATGCAACTACTCAATAAATTAGAAAGTATAAAAGATCACCCATCCAAGAAATGTTGATTTCTTGCAATTTGCACTCCTAGAGTGAGAGATCCTAGAAACTCCGCTTCACCTCCTCGAAAACCGCGCGCAAGAAAAAGCTCCCATACTCCATTTCAGCCAAGGTAAAACAGCAAAAGCCTTCATCTCGGCAACCAAGACCAACAGCATCACTTGCATCTTCATGTGCATATACTACATATATATCTACATATCTATATATATATATAACTATATATATGCATATTAGACTAATAGGAAGAAATGTGGTAGGTGATGTAGCACAGTGGACTTTGATGGGGGTTTCGGATGGAGACAACACAGAGAATAAAAGGAAGGAGGAATGGAAAATAATTGAGTGGGGGTATGTATATATATATACATAAGAGTGGAGAAGCAAAAGTTTGTTGGACTGGCTTGGCTGATGGTGACTTGATTCGGCAGTAGACAGAGAAAGAGAGATGGAGAGATGAAGAGCAAATGAGGGGGTATGTATAGGGTCTTAATAGAGTAGTTATAATAGAGTAATAACTACTCTCCATAACTCTACTCACCTACTCTCCACCTTTCCAATTTCCTAACTCCTGGTCTCTCTCTCTTCCCATAACCGGCCTCCAACTTTCTCTCTTCCCATACGTGCACGTGTTGTGCGCTAGCACACACACTTCTCAAATTAATTTAAAAAAAACATAAACTATATATATACATAATATATACGTAAAAATTTGTTTAATAATGTTTCATGCAAAAATAAAATAAACATACGCGCTCTCCAAAATTTATTTTGAAGACGGATACGCTCAAATACGCGCACCGAAACAAATACGTGCATCGCACGTAAAATATCAAAATTACGAAATTGACTTTATCAATGGAAATATATTAAAAATATAATCGAAAAAAATATAAGAAAAATATACTTATTAAATTATACATTCCACGACGTAATCACTTCGTACGTAGAAAATATGTGCATTACACGTATAAAAATTATTTTAATCAAAATAAGGGGGAAATGAATTTCCGTTTATAAAAATAGATTTGAATACCTAAAATAAATAATTTAAACACATAGAAAATATTACACGTAGCAGTGGAAACACATAATCGATACGTGCATCGAAAATACGTAAAAAGCAAGTAAAAATGCAGAGATTGAGATTTAATATTTTTGTTAATTTAAATAGGATAAAATATACGGAGAATGCATAAATAGTCAGAAATCACAATACGTAACGAAAACACGTTATAAATATTACCAGTAACGGTACAAAATACACGTGCGTAACACACAAGGACAAAATTGTCATTTTCAATTTTGCGGGGTGTTACATTGGCAATGTAGAACGAATCTGTTCTCATGCTTCCACATGTTCGACATGAACTGCATGAGGCTCAAGCCGAACCACCCAAGAACTTTGCAAGTAAACGGAGGAAGGGGGAGTCGAAACCTCGCGTGGAATGCGTCGAAAAAAAAGAAGCAAGTAACAGGGAAGGTGGGCGTGCAAGCTCTAATACCTGGGCCAAACAATATGAGCTCATACTCTCTCGAAATCAAGAAACATCCCTGGATGTAGCGCAGATCCTTCTCCTTGAGCATTGTTGGAATTTCGTCTACCTCTGAGCGCTCGCGAGACTCGTTCTCCTCATACAAAGTTGTCATTCCAAGCTCGACTCGAGATAAGAGGTCGGCGGAGTACTCCCTAATTCAGCCGTGGCGCGACAAGGAGCTCAGCAACCTGCTGAACTCCCCTGCTTCTCGACGACTCTCCACAATCTCCTTGACTATAACCGATTCCCACCGCCTCCTTCCCTCTATCTGCTCTAACAACCGACCTACCTTCTCCTTGGCCTGAGGGGGTGGTCTCATCTCCAAAAGACACCCTAGACATCTTTGCTAAGATAAATATATATATGAATAGAAACCTTGGATGTGACAGCTACGGTCGGAAAACTCGTTGGAAAATGACAAATCGCCGGAATGCTCTAAAAACTCCGACTGAAAGAAGAGAACTTCTGAGAGTAAGAGATGAAAAATGAAGGGGATGGGAGATTTACAGGAAAAGAGGCAACCCTTGGGCTTCGTGGGCCTTTAAAGCAGTTAAAAAGCCCAAGAATGGGGAAAGCCCAAGAGATAGGAAGGCTAAAAAACGAAGAAAAAGCGCAAAAAATTGTTGACTAGTCCACGGTCAACGGCCAACAGGTGAAACGTGTCGCGCAGCCAAACCAACAACAACGTTCGGTTTCTCACGCCGAACAAATGTGTCTCCGATCATGAAATTGCCAAAAATTGTTGACTGGTCAACGGTCAGCGGTCAACAGGTGACACGTGTTGCACAACCGAACCATCAACAACGTTCGGCGTCACGCGCCAAACGAACGTGTCCCCGATCAAAAAAGCACAGATCATCGTTGACTAGTCAACGATCAACGTTCAACAGGTGGCACATGTCGCACAACCGAACCATCAACAATGTTCGGCATCATGAACAAACGTGTCCCCGTTCGAAAAATCATAGAAGATCGTTTGACTAGTCAATGGTCAATGCCACGTGTCGCTTCACTGAGCCATCCACGTCGTTGGTGCTAAAAGCCGAACAAACGTGTCCCCATACAAAAAATCACTGAAAATCATTGACTAGTCAATGGTCAATGCCATGTGTCGCTTCGCTTAGCCATCCATGTCGGTCGGTGCCAAAAACTGAACAAACATTCCACCGAACGAAGAATAGGAGAACAACCTTGCCTCCCGGTGCACGCTTGATCAAGATCAGTGGCCCAGATCTCGCCATGTTGCTCCCTAACTCATCAAGGCATCAGTGAGCGAGCATGATCTTGATCGACGTCCCAGATCGCACCACGTGGCCTCTTCGTCAGATCCCCTCATCGTGGCCATCCAATCTCATCTACGTGCGAGTCTTCTCTTGATCAACAGTCGTGATTAAATCAAGGTAATTTCTTTCATTTAAATTCCTTTATTTAATTATTAAATTTAATTAATTATTTAAAAATTTCGAAAAATGATTAAACGTAGTAAAAAAATAATTAAAAATTATAAAAATAATTATTAAATTTGGTAAATTTTTTCCTAAAATTCCAAAAAAGAATTATTAAGTTAGTATAATTAATTAAGATTTTTCAAGAACTAATTATTAAATTCGAAAATTGAATAAAAAATTCATAGAATGGTTAAAAATTGGAAAAAATTCATAAAAATCCAGAAATTTCAAAAAATAATTCTGAGTGTTTTAAAAACTCAGGAAAGCATCGTTACGCTCTAAGTGAGCTCTAAACATCACCGAGAACTCTGATTGGTTCTATGAGTCATTAAAAACGGGCGAACTACTCCTCAAAGGCTGTGAAACTCAGTTTTCAGGAGTGGGGGGCTTGTGATATGGGTAAAAATAAAACTAAATTGGGACTGTTCAAATCAGGCACGAATATTAAAGCTTTCAGGGGTAAAACGATAATTTCACATATAAACGGGTCCGAAAATGGGAACTGGGTTTTTTCCAAGCCCAATAACCCATTTTTGGGTCTGTCTTACTGGGTCAAGGTAATAGCCAATTATGAACAAACCCAGGATATTTAAAGAGTAATTAAAATTTGTGATTATCTCTAAGAGACGGTTTAAACCGACTCTCTTAACATGAAATGATTAAAACTCTGTTTCTTATCCCTAAACACCTAGAAGAAGAGATAAATCATTATCTTGAAACTGATCCCCAAGGTGACTATAAATACCCCTCTACCCCCACCATAAAGAAGGTAACCAATATTTTTTCACAAAAAGCTCTCTCCTATTCTTCCTTATTACTAACTTGAGCATCGGAGGGCCTGTCGCCGGGATCAATCCCGGTGTTTCAGGCATTTTGCAGGTCAGGCAAAAGCAATCGTTGTAGTCAATACCATCGAAAGTCAAAAGGTCAGATTCTTGATTGTTCCACCAAAGTATCCACATCACCTGGTTACTTCCACACCGAAAAAAGCAGTAACAACATGTTCATTCATCTCAATGATGGTAACTTCCTCTGGCTTGTCAACCGTAATGTTCTGCCTGCAAATAATATTAGCACTTGCAATATCTCCTCTCTTCAAAAACTTGACACCTTCCCTGGTCATTGAAACAATAACAGTAGTCTCACCAATGCTTCTGACATTTTTATTTTTATTGTATTTTTTTGCTCACCACGAGCTTCATCTCAAAGTCCGCAAAGCCTATCTTGATAGGGGGTTTCAAACATAAAGGTGATGGTATCATTGTCGTCATCGTCCTTGATGGTGATGATGTCATCTTTGTCGGTGCACTTTGGGCATCCTAGCCATGTTTCCGAGGTTCATTACAATGGAGATGTTGCAGGCGGTCACAGTGGTAGAGTTCGAAGCCCTTCGGATCATTGGAGGAGGAGGGCGACGAGTGCCACTTGGCTCAAATCCATGGCTTGGGAGTGAGAATCCTGAGGAGTGCAGCACAGCATAGGAATAAAAAAGGGAATCTTTTTCCGTACTGACCCACTTTTTGAAAATATTAAGCGATCTGACCCACTTTCAAAAATATTTATCCAGTTGGCCTAGTTTTGGACACGTTAGCATTAACTGTTATTGGATATAACGGCATAGGTTAATACCATGCCGTTCTTCCAAAAAGCGGCATCAGTTCAAATTTTTTTTACTATTTGGAAAAACAGCATCAGTACTCGTTATCCCCAAGAACAGCATTAGCATTACTGATGCCGTTGTTGGAGATAACGACATCAGTTATAATACTCATTAAATTCTCTTTCTCCACAGACCTTCTTGCAAACAACGGAATGATATAACTATTGTCGTTCTTAGAAACAACGGCAACAGTTCACAAAAATAGATTAGCAAGTATAAGTAATAAAATGAACTGTTGCCGCTGTTCCAAACAACGGCATCAGTTATCCCTAATAATGAATATTATAAATGATGTTGCTATTTCTAACAATGGCATCTGCAATGTTGTTGCCGTTGTTCCAAACAACGTCACAGTTATAAGATTTTTTCACACTTGCAATCTTTTCCAAGTCAGAGAGAGTACACAATTGGGAATAAGATACCGTTACTCCAAATAGAGGCATGCATTTTTTTAAAATATATGCTGTTATTGGAAACAACGAAATATAAATAACCTATGCTGTTATTTTCAATAACGGTTAATGCTGACGTGTCCAAAACTGGGCCAGTTGGGTAAATATTTTCGAAAGTGGATCAGATCGCTCAATATTTTTTAAAATGGGTCTGTACGGCAAAAAATTTGAACTAAGGGAGGATACCTTATTCAATAAAAACAAAATATATATAATAATAATAATAATAATAATAATAATATTAATAATAATATTTTCACTTTATTGGATAAATCTTTACTATTTTAATGGGAGAGTTGGGGTTTGTAACTAACAAACCCTAACTTTGTAATTATATAAACACGTATAATACTATACACGTTCAAACTATATCCAATAAATATAAATGTGCATTGCACATGTAGCCCAAATCAAAATATTCAAATATAAACTATTTTGTTTCATATTCGATATATATTTATTAAATTTGACGACTTTACTTTTTTAAAACGTGCAATGCACGTACATTATACTAGTTCAAATAGAACGAAGGCCTCCCTATATGTAGTAGGAGAGGATGACAACTTAATCTCTTGTTCTATCCGATGTGATACTAAACTAATACAAGTACTGTCTACCTCTATTTTCTACTTCCTCTCGATTTTTCCAATTGGAGTCTTTATAGGTCTCTCACTACAACATATATGCCATTTGATAGTATTTTGTAAATGCTATTAAAGACATATGACAGCGTTTTACAAATGCTGTCAATACCCACGCTATGGAATGTATATAGCGTTTCCGCGAAACGCTATAAAAAGAATAGCATTTCGAAAACGCTATAAAGATGATAGCGTTTGCGAAACGCTGTGCTTTTTTTAGCGTTGGCGAAACGCTATCGTTTATATAGCGTTTTCAAAACGCTATAAATACGATAGCGTTTCGACAAATGCTATGGTATTTATAGCATTTTCAAAACGCTATAAATACGATAGCGTTTCGACAAATGCTATGGTATTTATAGCATTTTCAAAACGCTATATAAACCATAGCATTTCGACAAACGCTATCGTTTATATAGCATTTTCGAAACACTATATAAACGATAGCGTTTGTCGAAATGCAATGGTTTATATAGCGTTTTGAAAACGCTATAAATACCATAACGTTTGTCGAAATGCTACCGTATTTATAGTGTTTTCCAAACGCTATGCCTTTAATAACATTTCGAAAACGCTGTCGTTTGTAAGAGTGGTGTTTTTTTTTTTTGCCAGCATTTTAAAAACGCTATTTATTTTGACCTGTATGCAAAAAAAATGCTACAGATGCATATAAAAGTTTTGAAAATTCTCCAGAATATATCAATTTGCTGATAGTTCAGTTAATGTTGTTCTCCAGCATCCATGATCAATGCTATAATGCTCAAGGTCGATACAGTTGAACATAAAATCCTCAGTTTCCAAAACACCAATATTTTATATAAAAAAATTGTAACAAGATAAAATTAGCACATGCATAGCACAAAGATTCAGCAGTATAAGAACCAATACGTTAACAGATTCGTCTACTCAGAATAAGAGTTTTGAAAGCTATACAGAGCAACTTATAAAGCACTTTCTGTCAGTTATGTACAGCTCAAAACCCATATGAGACCGAACAAAAATCTCCCTCTTCAAAGTCAATATTCATCCCAACTCCTAAAATAAAATATTCATATTTCTACGTATTTCTACGCTAATTATAGAACCATGCAGTATAAATATTTTGAATACACTAGTATATAGAGAGCAGCCATCTTAATATTACTGGATAAAGTTGTAGCTGCATTCTATTCCATGCGCTTCTTTGACCATGCACCGAACTGATTTGTTGTTCTTGCAGAGAAAGCCAAGATTGACTTAAACAAATACAAACAAAACTAATAAAGTGAAGTATACAAAAAATATAAACATAACTGATAAACAAAATGGTAATCATGTTGAATATGAATTTATATGAGTTTCTTATACTGCTAAACTCATAAACAAGCAGGAAACCCAACAAATACTACCTAGAAGAATATCGGAAGTCGTTAGGTAAGGATCCCCGTAAAACTTGAGATTGGTATCCAACCGGGATGCAACTACGATTCCTTCCATTGAAACCCCAATAAAAGCACCTGAAATTAGTTCGTTCACATATAAAACGAAAGATATGGTTAGGTCATACCCAAACGAAATTGACAAATTATGTAATGTGTGCAGCTATATTTAAACCACCAGCCATAATTGGCTTATAACTATGCATGAAGAATAGAATGAAGTTTTGTAACTATGATCTTATTTATATATACTCATAACCTCTAAATGAACGAATGCACTTACATGAATAATTTGGACTTTCCAATACCAATGAATTCTTTTCACAAACACTTTCACCTCATGACAATACAAGCTTTCACAAATCATGAAAAAATAAGATACTTTCTTCTTCTTATAATTTTTTTAACACAATGGTTCATTCTTCAATTATTTCCTGAACCAGGACAGTAGTAACAGTAAAAGCATGGCTTCAACACCTGTATTGGTATTGATATTACTATTGGCTGTTGGCCGTTTACATCGGGCGCATGAGGAGTACCAGTAAGCAGATATCAGAGTCGACTTAGCCACTGTGTCTCAGTATTGGCCCAGATTCCATACCATAGTAGAAGTAAATGCTACACAAAATATTCTATATACAAGTTATAACTGGATAAACACAAATGTACTACGGTTACAAAAAATAAACAAACAATTTTATGGACATTCGTTAATGCCCTTTGATGCAGACTTAATACTTGATAGACTAGTCGATCTACCTGTCTATTTCTCAAAGTGCTTGAGCATCAGGGGGCATGAAAATCTAATGAGGTTAATTACCTGCACCATTCTTCTACAACTCCCTCATGCAATATCTTCAATCTCTTTCAGAGATTTGGAAGAGTTCCCTACAACAAACCACCATGTCCTCCCTTTTCATTAGTTGGAGACTTTCAGCCCTAATAGATAGTGTTGATACTGCACCTTAGATGCATGAGATTAACCAAAAGGGACAAAGGATATTTTGTTGTTTGCACGTTTCAGTTACATTCAAAACGCAATTTTGCATCAACTATAACTACTTAGTAGCAGTCCCTACAAGAGTTGCAAAGAGGAAAAGATAGGAGGATATAGGAGGTTGCAATGGTTGATTTCAGCTGCATATAAACTTGTCAAAGTGTTGGCAGACAGATCAGGATTTTAAGGGATGAGATGATGGGGCAAGGGGAGAAGGAAGAAGGCGAAGGATAGCAGAGAAGTGGGGAAGAGGGAAGCAAGAATCGAGTGGAGATGGGAGTAACTCTAAATCCATTAATGCTTTCAGGCTATGAAGGCCAAGTTACTATTTTCATCTGTAATTGGACTTGCAATGTCATAAAGAACCGAACACACGCAACTAGCATTTCTTGCAATAGAGTTACACCGCAACTGCAATAGTATGTTACAAAATATCTAGAAAATGTAAGGCTGTTAGCTATCTCATGATGGTTTGGCTATGAATTTGGTAAGTATAATAAGCTAATTGTACTAATGTTGACATTCAGTCAACCAGTCAATCCTTGTTTGAAGCCCTCTTAACTACAATACATGTCTAATACTTCATCCGATTTGAATGGAAAAAAGCTTGGAAGGATGTTGACAATGATGCTTATGATTGCTAGGAACTCAAATATCCCAACTGTTCAGTGACATTTATTTATTTTCTTGCATCAAAAACCACCCGAATAATAAAAGAAGCAACCAAAACTTTGATCTCCTCGAACTCAAAGAACAAAAATATACCAGACTGGTTGAGTTTTGGAGGGAAATTACCTTTGGAACAACTGTAAGTGTAGCACATCCCAGACCCGCTATCTCCTGCTCGGATATCTGCTTCAAAGACTCTCCCTACTGGTCCTGCAGCTGCACTCAAACCAGCTCCAAGTGAACAATGCATGCGGCTGCTAAATGCCTTGACAGCTTTAAAGCCATGAAGCACAATAAAGAAGTCCATAAGCTCACCCCCAATCTGTACAAAAGGGATAGAGGATGCATGAACGGATTATTACTTACAATTAAGACAGGTCACACTAATCAAGTAGAAATATATTCTACTATGTGTAACTCTTCTTTTCAAATATATACCAATTAGTTCACATCTCTACTTTATGTAATGTCAAAATCCAAAAAAAAAATGTTTCTTTAAGACTAACATACACTTAGTGTTGACAAAATAGGAAGACAATGGTTTTCTATAGTAGCGTCATGAATAAAACCATCTAAAAAATGGATAGAACAACACAGTTTACACAACTAAAACTCTTCGTTAAGCACAACAAATTTCTTAAGCACTTGCAGAAAGTTGACATAAAAGTGTAATTTTGTTCAAAATCCAATTGCTACTGTGTTTGAGGAGTTCCAAACCCAAGACTCCCCGTTAGGCGGAGGAGAGTTATACTGCATGACCTAAGCTCAATTGGTTGGTTGATGGTAGACTTGGACGAAACATATTGTGGATCTCAAAAGCACATCTTAACATTACCAATGTGGTTAGATCTTATCAAGTCTTATTAGATACAGAAGAATGGTTATATTAATAAACCTAGATGGTGGATGGTAATGTAGTATTTGATATCATGCGGTCAAAAGTTCAAATCTTTGCAAACACCATATTTGGAAGAATTCCTCCCAGAATTTAAGGGAGAAGGTGGAAGAGCCCCACCGTACATTCAAAGAGTAACTTAAAAGCTAGACCACCATTTTCACTGATTTAGCCTAATAGCCTAATTCAAAAGACCATACCATTATCAGACAAAAGACTCAACCTTTATAGATATTCCAACTAATTAAGCTAGAAATACTATTGTATCCAACCTTAATCAACATAAAATCAATAAAATTATGATGCATTCATTTATTGCTTCAGTAATGTTCCAGACCATAAATATATCAATGTTTACTGAACTGAAGGAAATTAACCACGCATCTAATAATTTTTTTTTACAAAGGCACTAGTGCATAGAGGTTCACCTGTGCTCCCCATCCTAAACCAGCAGAGGCTATAGCAGACGGTGCAGACCACGATCCATCTGACCTTCTAGAAACTACCAGACCAGTACCCAGTTTGTACATAAGAAGTGCCCCTGCTTTAATAATTGTTAGAACATCAAGCCCTTTTGCTCCTTTCAGAACTGCTAGCGGAATAGACTTTTTAGGGTTTAACCGAGCAACCAATATAACTGACGACTAAGTTAAATACGAAAATAATTATTACCAAAACTTTAAATAACCAAGACCGCACTTGACTATAATTTCTCAATGTATTTGATGCCTTATATATATCTCATGTTCCATCGATCGACCCACAGGCAAATTCAACCAGCCCCTTGTGCATGTCCAATCCATAACATCGTGTTTTGCTGGCTGCATTGCTGATGGAGTTAATGAATATTCCTTGCAAAGGATCAAGCTTGTCATAACAAATGTCACAAACTCTGTGTGGATTCCACTCTCTAAACTTGGTAGGTAACAAACATCTTCCTTTTGTGCATCCTCTGTACTCCACAAAATCAACAGTGATGCCTGCCATTGAAGGTCTACCGGAGACAACATTGAAGGTTCTCCTTCCCTCTCATACCTGCAGCATCAAGTACTTGAATATATATTAGGAATATATTAATCTGTGTGACATGTACAATTTGTGTTCCTACTATACCTACTTAGTTTTTTCTAACTTCATATAATTTCATACACTTGTATATGTAGAAATATTGATGAAACAGTTACAAATTAAGTTTAGCAATCTCTTAAAACCATCCTTACCTTGGCCTTCTGGTTGAGGTTTACAAATGTCATTCTAGAACTATGAGTTCGAGAAATGGTCAAAAAAGGGTTAACTATCCTCATTTTAAAACTTTGTAGGTAGTAAAAGAAAAGTTGATTCAAACCAGGAGCTGAGTAGGAAAAAACCTGTTTCCTAATTTAATTTCTTTAAACACCTATGAGAAGAACTGAAATGACAAAGTTGGAGATTATGTAGTAGCAGTGACCTGAGAGAAAGGCGGTCAAGATATGTCTCACGGTCGATGGGGAACCATTTCGGGAACTGATTGAGGATCCAAGAAACAGCGAACCAAATCTCACATACGACCGAAGTTAGCCACAGCCCAATAGCATCATGAACTGGGTTGAGAATTCTATACCGGATAAAGAAGCAAAGGACTACCAATCGAAGAACTATCACCATTCGGTAGGGATTAATTTTGCTTGAAGCAATTGCCACCTTTCTCGAAAGAGGTTGCCTTGCTTCATCCATCCTACACAAGATCATTCAGGTGGACTACCTATTAGAAACCAATGCAATCTATGTAAAGAAGATGCAATCTAGGCTTAAGTTTAGTGCCTTACCAGGTCTTTGCAGCAAAAAATGCCAAAGTTTATACAAAAATTAAGATACCGAATTCTAAGAAGAGAAATACAATACAATACAATGAAGAAAAAAAATATTCAACATTACAAGCTGTATAAATTATAAAGAAATTTGTTTGTTTAATAGTACCAAAGATATATAAAACTTTTAAAAGCAATTTTTTGTGTTAAATCTTGAAGCACGGCTAGCTAAAAGTGTTCTGAAAAGGTAAATCTATCTCAAATGATTGAATTGGTTTTAAGAATTTACATGGGCATGTCAGGATCAACTTCATCTGGATCACAGCTAAGAAGTCCTTGCTTTGATTTCCACTCATCCATATGCTCTTTCCACCCATCATCTCGCTTCTCCTCCCATCTTCCACTCCCTGCTCAATTATGGAAAATATTTTTGAGTCGGGATCGAGGAACTTATGTTTGTTGTTGTATTGAAGAATGAAACAACACTTACCGGACTGGAGCAACATCATCTTCGAGGTTGAATTCGTGTTCTAAGTCGTCAACATCTTCTTTGTCATCATTGATGGGGGAAAAAGCGACGACGGGGGAAGGGGAGGGGGAAGGCAGCGCCGAAGGGGGCGGGTGGCGGTGATGGGAGAAGGAGCGATGACGGTGGAAGGGGACGGGGGCGGCGGCGCCGAAGTGGCGGGTAGCGGCGATGGGGGAAGGAGGAGGAGGAAAATAATTTTTGGATTTTGGGGTGGCTGTGAATTTGGGATGGAAACCCTACTTGGGATCGTGATAATTGAATAAAAATAAGAGGAGGAGGAGAAAATGAACTGGTTTGAGAATGATTTGGATTTTAATTAGAATTTTCTTTTTTACCCTTACCACTTAAGTTTATTTACAGATATTATAGCGTTTCTAAAATGCTGTAAAAAATACAGCATTTTAAAAACGCTGTTGTAGCTAAGAATAAATTTCAAAATTAATCAAAGATAGCATTTTATTCTGGAATGCTATTATTGATCACTTTCAATAGCATTTACACTTAAACGCTATAATAAATCCGTTATAGAAAGTCATATATGTTGTAGTGTCTATTGCACATGCATAAATCATCTCAATCAGTATTCCCTCATTTTTCTTCAAATGTGTCTTATCATAATTTTGTAATTACAGACGCGCTCATTCTTATATTTTATCAGAAGAAACGAGTAACACACCTAAATTGAAACTTTAGTTTGTCAGCAACTTTCAGAGTTGTTATACTTCTTTTATGAGGAATTGAATTTGAGATACATGAGATATGTGAACTTAAGTCCGACCTAATTGTTCCATTTATTCATTATCCCTCTTTCTGTATTAAAAAAAGAAAGAAAGATTAGTAGTTATTTTTTGAGTAGATATAAAAATGTTAAAACCCAGATTTTGTTCCATGAAAGAATTGACCTAATTTTGATGAATACTGTGCATGACTGTAGATCTCTTAATCATGGTTACTTTTGGTGTGTATATATGTAACACCTCGAATTCCAGACACAGGTAATTCTTAGAAAATACAAGATCTTTCACTTCAATTCGTACAAAAAAAAATACAAGGAATTTAAAAAAAATTCATTATATATTGTTAGTTACAAATACACAGCGGAAGTTATACAAATTTAACATTCAATAACTTTAATCTGGCAATAATCATCGGTATCAACTCATCTGTATGTCTTTCGCTAATCCAAGTCCTGCACTTAAAAACTGTGGGCACGTTAGTTGCATACAACTGACGCAATGCTATAATACAGCGATTTCACCATCTTAACAATCACAAACTTGAATGCAGAAATATAAATGTGACTATCCTAATTGTGTCAGTATATGATATGGCCTAATGCCTAATGCAGATATTCACACTTACAATGCATTAATGCACACTTATTCGGATTTTATGCATCCCATATTACATAGGTACTAGGGCAAACCCTTATCATACTCCGCATTATAAGGTTCAATCCCTCGTTATGAAATTCTACTACGGTGACTAATGTAAGGTTTAGATATCCTGTGAGTATCTAGTACCGCCCCGATAATTCTTGAGAATCGCTCTCCCATCGCGAGTCGTAACTCCGATAATTCTGGAGACGAAACCCACACCGCGAGCCATGACCCCGATAATTCTTGAAAGTCATTCTCCCACCGCAAGTGATTTTCAGACGTCACGCCTCACACCCAATAATTCTGGGGACAAAATCCACACAGCGATTCATATGGTACCTCATCACACAAATATCCCACGAGCGTCACCTCGATCCCGATGATTCTGAAGATAAATCTCACACCGCGAGCGATTTTTGATATCATGCCTCACACCCCGATAATTCTTTAGATAATCTCCCACTGCGAATTGTATGAGGCCCTCATACTTATGTTTGCCCATACTTCATCACATCTCTCCCCAGTGCCTGTCCTTAGGTTTAACTATAACCATCACAACCTAGGGTTAGCTTACCCTACCGGACTTAAATTAACACACGGGGAAACAAGTCCACACTGGTTACTTCTCAAATTTCATTTATCAAAGCTTGCCAGTCTCACTCAGCCTCTAGATTCCAACATCTCAAACCGTGATCATATAGGTTATCTCAACCTCTATTACACAGTTTTTTTTTAATTCATAATTCATTTGATTTGTTCATTCATTCCTTTTGAATTGTCAATTTCAAATCTAATTCCTTGCTTATCGTAAGCTTCTTATGGTAAAACTAAATATAAAGATTCTTCGTATTTCAGTCTCTTAACCATACTTTTAAAATATCCCAACCATTTACTTATTTCAATAATTTGATCCCAATGTAATTTTTCCAAAGGTAGGTTCTAAATTTGTATTCCCCTCCCAGATTTTAAACTCATTTTTTTTAATATAAACAACGCCCTTGAGTTTAGACTAGAAACTAGATTCATCTAGTACGTTGTCTAGTGTAACATTTAATTCCCAAAATACATCTTAAAATAGTGTAAAATTATTTCCCATTGTCCTAATAATATTTTAAAGTATTTCTACAATTTTTCCCAAATTTTAGCACATTGAATAAACCATTAAAATAAAATAATAATAAAGTGTGCGCCCCCAGATTCGAACCCCAGACCGCACAGCAACCCAAACCACCACTCAAACCAGTGAGCCACTCTCAGTTTGTGAAGAAAAACCCCATTCAAATGTTTTAATAACCTGCCTACTGTTAAAATATTGAAAATCGAAATCTACAAAAAGCAAAGCCCCCCAAGACTCGAACCGGCACCCCTGGCCACTGTACACAACGCTCGAAATCACACCCTCAAACCAGGCTCCCGACCCTCACAATCTGATTATAATATTATCAAAGTTGTTTTATTTCAAAACTCTCTGTTTCTAGATTTCTTTAAAATTTCGATTTCGTATTCACTATGAATTTTTATTTCTAATCATTTCCAGATGATAATTTTACTTTCAAATTGAGCATATTAGCCAGAAATAAACCCTATAATAATCTATTCCCAAAATAAAGGAAATTATTGCCCAACTTGCATAAATTATTCATGTACTACAATTTGAACTATACACATTATTGTTCTTCATACAACTACATTTTTGGGAAGATTTTTTTTTACATTACTACATCGTATATAGAGAGATTTGATTCCATGGATTTATTTTTATAAATTCTCTACTAGAAAGCATTCAATCGAACTCATATTAATTCAATTACCTACTACATGATCGTCATTAAGTTTGTACTAATAAATTTTACTGGAGACACACATATGTTAATTTCACCATCCATCTACATATTTATAACATGCACAATTACTAACATTTTAGAAAACAAAGAAAATTCTACACATTCAGATACTAACTATGACTAAGAGTGCACAATTAAAACTATAGAAAGCTTCTACACATATACACCCTAATTAAATTTACATCTACACATGTCATGGATAATCAAGCACAATCTACAAAATTTTAGAAGGCAATGAGAACACCCACCTCAAAAAGCACCTAGTAGTTGAATCCTTAGCAAAAAGCCTCAAAGAACTCCAGAAGCACAAAAACCCCAAGCCTCCTAGCAAATCCCGAAAGCACTCTTCTCTCTTTCTCTCTCTTTTTTATTTTTTTTATTTTTATAATTTTGATTTGCACTTCTTCATGGCTAAAGGGAGGGACTATTTATAGGGTAAAATAATGAGTGGTTATAATAACTCTCCACTTCCTAAAACAGCTCTCCACTCACCCACTCTCTCCACTCTCACACAAATGGCCGGCCAACTCTTTCAAATGGGTGAGAAACACATGCACGTGCACAATATGTGTATGCACACTTCTACATACAATTTCATTATTAGTTTTTAATTAAATTATGTGTGTATGTTACACATTGTAATGTGTACTAGTTTTTTCTAAATTTTATAAGAAAGTTCATGCACGTTGAATGCACACATAATAATTATGGGCTTTAATTTATAATAGTTTTAATGGGCTACAAAATATAGATTTAAGCCTAGTTGGTTTTTATTAAAATGAACCACACACTAGTAACTTGCAAATGATAGGGAAATTTTCATGACTCAAGAGAATTTCATTAATCGACACGTGCACAGAATTACGTGCAAAGTACGTGCAAAAGAAAGTATTAAAAAAAATCGGGGATGTTACAATATAGATGGTGACCACCTTCGGGATGTCTGATATTGGTCCATGGTCGTTGATGGATTCAATGTCTCAGAGTGATGTGATCATGAGGATGATGGCAAGGAACTCTGATACGATATAGGGCTCGTTCTCAGTAAGATAGTAAGGTTCCCCAAAGAATAGCTATTCAAATAGATGTTTTTAATGACAAGTTGAAGATACAAGAATTAGGGTTCATAGATTGGGGAAGAACAAGAAGAAGGTCTATAAAAAGGACAAAGAAGTTTGTTACAGAATTCTCAATACCCTCCCTCTCATTCTGTACTCTATTTATACCCTTCTAGATGCTACAGTTGTACATTCCTTTTTTGGCGTCTTATTTCCCTTCAAATCTCGTTTCTCCAACCCGTGCATGCCCCGTGCTTTTTTCACAGTATATAATCCTTCAAGTACTCATGTTTAGCTCTGTTTCTCTTCACTCCATCTTCAAATGTTATTGCTGCTGCTTGTGTATCTGTATCAATTCGTGGTTCCACTCTTGTATCCGTATCAATACCGCTCTTTGAGGAATCTTGCCCTCAAGGTTCAGTTGGGGAAATGCTTTTGTGACCATTGTTGCATTCTCCCAACTGTCTACATTTGCACCTAGCCTATCCCATTTGATCAACAGTTTCTCTTCAATTCTGTTTCCCTTCTTAATTCTTCTTCTTCCTATGATTTCTTTTGGTTGAAAATATACACAGTTCTCCCCACTCATTGCAGGTATCTCGGAAGGCATCCCTGTAGGTTCTTCACCATAATACTTCTTTAGCAGAGAAACATGAAACACTAGGCGAACTTTTGAACCATGAGGTAACTGAAGCTGATATGCGACCTTGCCAATCTTTTTAACAAACCTATATGGTTCATAGAACCTCTTTGATAGCTTCTGACAATTTCTTTACTCAACGTAATGCTGCCGATAAGCCCACAGCTTCACATACACCCAATCACCTTCACTAAATTCTTTTTCGTTGCGATGAGCATCAGATTTATTCTTCATTCTGATTTGTTCTTGTAGCAAATTGTGCTTTAAGTTGCTCAACATCTCCTGCCGTGAATTGAGTTCAAAATCAACTATAGAATTTGCTGCATTTCCACCTATATAATCATGTGTCTTTGGAGCTTTTCTTCCATTCATAATTTCAAAGGGGCTCATGCCTGCGGAAGAATGCCAGAAGGTATTATACCAATACTCTGCCAAAGGTAGAAATTTCACCCAATTCCTGGGTTCTTCATTGACGAATGCCCTCAAATATCGCTCAATACACCTGTTTACCACTTCAGATTGGTCATCCGTTTGTGGATGATAAGAGGTGCTCATTTTTAGAGTTCTACCTTGCAAATTGAACAGTTCTTTCCAAAAAATGCTCAAGAATATTGGATCTCTATCTGAGATTATTGACTTGGGTACCCCATGGAGCTTCACAATATTTGTAGCAAAGACTTCAACTACTTTAACTGCAATATAGTTATGTACAAGAGAAACAAAATGGCTTCCCATGGATAATCTATCCACTACCACTAGAATAGTTGTTTTCCTTGGAGAATTTGCCAAGCATGTAATAAAATCCATTGACAAATCTTCCAATATCTGATTAGGAATAAGCAGGGGATGCAACAAACCCCCTGGCTTGGTAGCTTCATATGTGGTTTGTTGACATATTGTGCAATGCTTGATGAAATCATAGATATCATGGTGCATATTTTTCTAATAAAATGATTCCCTTACTCGTGTTGTAGTCTTGGCTACACCTGCATGACCCCCAAATGGGGTGGAATGCCACTCATATAAAATCACTGATTCCAATTGTTTAGGCAGCACCACTCTTCCCTTATACAACAACAATCCTTCCCTCATTAGCATAAAAGGCCTTACAGCTGGGTTGAGTGATAACTCTTGAACAATTGAGTTACATTCATCATCTCGCAGCAACTCTTCCCTGATTTTATCCAACGAATATAATCTTACCTTCGACACTACAGGCTCAATTTGATGGTACTCAGCATGAGGAACTCTTGACAAACCATCTGTAGCTGAATTAAGCTTACCAAGTTTGTATAATATCTTAAAATCATATCCCGCTAGCTTATAAATCCACATTTGTTGCTCAGGTGTTTGTATGACTTGATTAACAATATGATGAAGGCTTTGTTGATCTGTTTGAATCACAAGCTCTCTCCCCAACAAATATTGTCTTCATTTCTTAATAGCTTCTGTAATTGGATACATCTCCCGTACATAAGTAGCTTAAGATTGCATCCTCAGAGTTATCTTCTTGCTAAAAAATGCCAATGGATGCCCTTCTTGTTGTAATATTGCCCCAATTCCCTTACCTGAAGCATCTTTTTCTACTATGAATTGCTTTGAAAATTTTGGTAGGGCAAGTACTGGTGTGTGTGGCATTGCATCTTTGAGACTTTGAAAAGCCTTCTCAGCTTCATCCGACCAACTAAAAGCATCCGTTTGCAACAGATCAGTTAGTGCAGCTACAATTGTAGCATATCCCTTCACAAATCTTCTATAATACCCAATTAATCCTAAGAATGCCCTGAGTTGTTTGATATTCTTTGGATGGGGTCACTTTTGCACAGCCTTCACCTTTGAATCACAAGCTCTGATTCCCTCCACTGAAATTTCATGCCACAGATACTCCATTTCCTGCTTGCCAAATGCGCACTTGCTTTTCTTCACATAAAGTTGATTTTGTTCCCATACCCGTAATACTACTGAGAAATGCTACATGTGTGAACCCCGGTCTTAGCTATATACTAATATTTCATCCAAGAAAACTAAGACAAATTTCCTCAGATATGGTTTAAATATCGAGTTCATTACGGCTTGGAAAGTTGAGGGTGCATTTGTGAGACCAAAAGGCATCATTAAAAACACATAATGCCCTTCATGTGTGTGAAATGCAGTCTTCTCTATGTCAGCAACTTGAACCCTGATTTGATGATAACCAGCCCTTAAATC
This sequence comes from Hemerocallis citrina, assembly GCA_017893485.1. NCBI lineage: Eukaryota > Viridiplantae > Streptophyta > Magnoliopsida > Asparagales > Asphodelaceae > Hemerocallis > Hemerocallis citrina. Next base: position 124,359,307 of record CM030363.1, on the reverse strand, counting down.
CAGCTTTGTGAAGTATCTGGCTCCATAAAGTTCATCAAATAACTCATCCGCAGTGGGTATTGGGAATTTATCCTTTATAATTGTAGAGTTTAATGCTCTATAGTCTACATAAAATCTCCACATTCCATTTTTCTTCTTAACCAACAAAACTGGTGATGAGTAGTGGTGCCTAAATGGAGTTAGAGACTCTTACTTTGCCTTATGATGCCTTGCTCCAACATCTTAGCTACTTGATTCTCTAACTCCTCTTTCTAAAAATGGGGATACTTGTATGGATTCACATTTGTGGGTGCAACACCAAGGATGAGGTGAAGTGGAAGATCATAATCTCTGCTAGGTGGAATGCCTATAACTTCATCAAATAATGATGCATGTTGTTGACGTAGGATCTCAATGCCAGCATGGATAAATTGGTCACTTTCCTCCTCTTGCAAAACCAAGTGAAAATATTGCCCTATAGAGCCAGTGTCTACTTCCCTTCTCAACTCAATCAATTGCATTTGTGTTGGACTCTGTGCATCCCCTCCTTGCAACTTCACCTCTTGCCGATTATGAGTGAATTCCATAGTCATCTACTTATAATCAAATACTATCTTACCAAGTAGCCTCAACCATTGTACTCCCAAAACAATATCAGCACCATATATAGATAAAAAATAAAGGTCTATCAGAAATGAGTAGCCTTGGATTATGACTGGTAGCCCTATACACTTTCCTTCACAGTGAAGTGTTTCGCCATTGCCTACCATCATACTAAAATGGGCAGTAGGCTACACTGGAATGTTCAAAAATTTCACTAACCTTTCTTGAATGAAATTATCTGTGCTCCCTGAATCAATGAAGACTTACACCTGAGTTGATGTAATAAATCCCGGGACTCTCAAAGTTCTGAAAGATTCTTGACCTGCAAATGCTTGGAATGATATCTCAGGTACACCAATGTCATTTCCCACAACATCAGCCTGTACAAATTGATCTGTTGCACATTCATGCCCTATTAGCTGACCAAGATCCTGATCCTCATCAAGCAATAACATGAAGAATTGATTCTTACACCTGTGGCCAGGTATGTATTTCTCATCACAATTAAAACACAATCCCTTCTCCTTTCTCATGGCCCATTATGATGAAGGAATTCTCTTAACAAGTAGCTTTGATGGTACTGAGTTTGGTGGTTGTGTAGAGGGTGTGGGTAACAGAGGGAGAAGATTACTAGGTGGAGGCTGCCATAGGGGTCTGGAATTACCACCCCTATTCCAAAAAGTTCTTCTCTCATTAAACTTCTCTTCTTGCAATTGAGCCAATCCAATTGCATCAACTAACGAAACTGGCTTGTGAGCCAAAACTTCTTGCCTAATTTCAGGCTTCAACCCTGAAATATAATTGCCTAAAAACCCTGTCACGCCCCGCTTCCCAAAAAGAATACGGAATATGGATACGAGACAACAGTCCAGCGAATGATTTTCATCATCCATAAGCTGTTCAAGAATCTTCAAAACATTTAGAAGAATCATCAAAGTCGGAAGCAAAAGAATCAACCACATGCACATATGAGCCAAAACCAATAAGAATACTTGAAAACAAATATATAAATCTCAAATAGTCATGATCTGAATAAAACAAATATCTTGGGTCACATTGCCCAAATACAAGAATAAATCCAAGTCTCAAAATACAATATTGTTCAAGCAAGCTACAAGAAATAATAATAATAAAAGCCAGCACTAATACATCATGTTACCAATACCGTCTGGAACATGTTCTTCAAAATCTGCAATTCAACGAATGCAAGAAAGAGAGAAAGTGAAAAACAAGTAACCGTCAATTGCATGTTACGGGCCACTTATAATATAGGAAACAAGCACATGGGGAAACTAACTAACAATATGGTATAAGTATGATGTCAACATAAACAACTAGCATGGCAAATTGATCAAGTACATGTAGCATATATCAAGAGTCAAGTAAACAAGTATCATGTAAATATGTGTCAAGAGTCAAGTATCATGTGATCATGTATCAAGTGTCAAGTTTCAAGTCTCATATATCAAGTAGTCAAGTATCAAGCAAGCATGTATCATGTTCAAGTATCATGTTCAAGTCTTGGAGTGATTACTATTTAGGTAGCACTTCATGCAACCCACCTTACATGGTTGCTACAACAAGCAGTTTCGTTTTAGATTTCATACTAGACCATAGAGGGCAGTATACTCGAGGACGAGTCAAGTAATCGAGTTCCAAGCTCCCAGTATCATGTATCATGTAATCACGTGTCAAGTTGTGCAAGTAGCAAGTATCGTATCTTGCGTGCAAGTATCAAGTAATCATGTTTCAAGTATCATGTCTCAAGTAATCACGTAGGATCAGTGGATCCCCTTCCGAGTACACGTTTCTGAATTCTACACTATTAGATCTGTTCCTTAAATCCCGGCTTGGTTATTTATTAATGTCAAACAAGCATGTATATGTGCAAAATATCTCAAGAATAACATGGCATGATCATGTAACAAGTGCAGGTTGCAAGATAAATATGTACGAGTTCAAGATATTTCATAAAGGAATAAAGTAGACAAATCTAAAGTTCAGGACAGCAAGACCATACTGTAGTAAAACAGTGATTCCCAGTGTTACAAGCGTGCAAACCTAATTCCGTCGAAACTTCTAGAAAATAGACTCCCAACCGAATCTAGCGAGCATAAATAAGTCATATATTAACTCACAAAAATATAGCTCAAAACTAATTCGAATACAGAAAATAGGTTCAGCCAGAAATCAGGAAAACGAATTCAAGAGCAGGAAAACAACATGAAAACTCAATAAATAAATTCACGAAAAATCTGGGGTATTCCTCTATATGTCCAGTATCTATATATAAAGTTTAAAAATTTTCCAATAAAATTAAATCAGTCATCAAAAATATGAAAACATCAATAAATGAGAGTTTGGCAAATCTGGAACTCCCAACACTGCTGTACGAAAACTATGATATCTCGCAACCAGTAAAACAAAATTCAAATCCTCAAAAGGGATATGAAAATAGATAAAATATACTAACTTTAGTATTTCACAAATATTTTTCATACAGTAAAAGGAATCAGGGTGAAAATACGATTCTTTACAGAACAGCGAGTAAAATACAGCAAGTATAGTTTTCATCAACAAACATGAAACGACATGTAAAACTCACCAATAAAATCCACCAAAATTCTCGGTAAACTCTAATAGGATAAAGAAACACTGACCAAAGTTTTGGATCAAAATAATATATGTATCATCAGTATCAAAAATCATTTAGTCATCAAACTCATCGAAAAACAAAACCTGGAAAAGATCTACACCTCTGCAGTAAAACAGTCATAACTCACACATACGAAAACGAAATCAAGCAACGTCAGTGTAACGCCCCGAATCCCAAATACACTGAATTCGAGATGTTCTACAGGATCTTTTCACTTTCTTTAGTACAATTTTACAGGGAAATTAAAACTTTTCATCATACATCAGAGATTACATCAAATTACATCTTTCTTTTGCACGGCGGAAGTAAAATACAACAATTTAATACAAGTACAACATCTTGATATAATCTTTAAGCATCCAATCCTCTTTAATCTTTAGCATAACATTTACCTGCATATCAGACTGTGGGTACGTCAGTTTATTCAACCGACGAACATTATACACGGCCATCCTCTCTATGCCGGAAATAGTATAACTTAACTTTTCATATTTAGCAAACACAAACTTGTCACATACAAACTAAAGGGACTACCCTATTGATGTCGTGTTGTGATTGTGCACTGAATCCTTAATGCATTTATTAATGTTACATGACACTAATGCATACTTGTTCGGATTCTATGCATCCCATACTACATAGGTCCGAGGGCAAGCCCTTATTCGTTCTTCATCTTTCTAGGGTTCAATCCCCCGTTATGACTTAGTCTACTACTGTAATTACGGTAGTGTCTTAGATGTCCTATGATCTATGAGCCCATGTCCAGGCAGCCTGGAGGGGAATCCCACGCACTGTCACGACGCATCGAGCAGGCAACCTATGGACAATTCAGCCTCCACCATGGAACAATGGCACCACCCATAGCCACTCGAACATCCTACGAGCGTCGCCACCAGGGACGGTACTCGGGAGCAGTATCCACGCCATGTCACGACGCATCGTGAAGGACCTGTGAATACCCTCTCGCCGCAAATCCGTTGGCCCCCATACCCGTGTTTTTCTTCTACTTTCATCACCTCTTCACTATGTACTAGTCCTTAGTTTTATTAAAAATCATGAACAAAAATAATCTCTAGAGTTAGCCTCTCCATCAACCGGACTTATTCATTTATTTCAACTTGACCAACCTTGGTCTAATTTCATTTCATTTCTCAATGCCGGGGAGACTTAGCTACTCTATTTCAATTTTCATTTCACAATCTTCAACTTGAGTACTTACAACTCATAAAATTCATATTCATAGCCAACAAATTTCTTTTTCTTTCATCAACATGATTTCTAATTCCATAATCATACATGAACTCATGCACTTCATAATTTCACATTTGAAATTCATATTGCTAATAAACATTCATACTCCATATTTTGCACAATATTCTCAAGTGAGAATTAATAATATCACGTCACACAACAAGGTTCTTTTTGCCAATTGCTTTCTAATAAATCCATTTCAATTTATCTTTATAAACTATACTTTCATAAATGTGTATCTTAGAACCATAGTTCTAATTGTGCTTTTTGTTCACAAACCACATTGTATTTTATTCAAATAATACCCAACTCAATCTTATAAAATTCCTTGCATTTTTATGAGAATTACCATATTTTTTCCACATTTTTTGGACACCTACAACTCCCAAAAAAAATATTTTTTATAAGTGCCGATGGGAGGAATCGAACCCAAGCACGGCGGAAGGAGAGCCAAGAGCACCCGCCACATGGCCGAACTGTGCTAGCGGTATGAAAGGGGCAAATTAGGTGTATATGCTTTCAGTCGACAGCTACATATACATTCTCAATAGTGAAAAAAAGTTGTGAACACAGGGTTCGAACTGATCGAACCAGGGAAGCCAACCGCAGTAAGTGACCGCCTGAGCTAGTAGCTCAGGTTGTCCCAGTCCCAAGTTAAAATCCATATGTTTCATTTTACTACAGTTGTTAAAACAACTCGATGTTCAAGTCAATTTGGTTCATATTGCCTTTATACAAACTACTGAAAAATTCCAGATTTAATCTCCTTTACTAGATCTTCATAACAGTAAGTATAAAATAATTTTTTGTACTAAAAACATAATTTTTCCACACAATTTAATAAATTGTTCATTAAGACTACCAAATCTTTTATTTTCGACATTGAATAATCAATTAGTCTTCTAATCCCTTTTTTTTTCACAATTCTCTTATGATAATTCCCTGTTGTTAATCTTTATTCACAAATACATACATTTTTGGATTTGTCCATACCCATATCAACATCAAAGTTTATTTAGCACATCAATAGGTAAAACTCAAAACTACAAATTTTTGAGTGATTCTTCTTTAATGACAACAAAATAATTTTATTAGTTCATCTACGTCACAAAGTATACTATTACTCATTAATTAGTATAATTGCAACTCAATCATTCAAGAAAAATCATTCTTTTCAAATCAAAGTGTACTCTTTTCTTAATCAATTTCATGTTTCAATCATACAATTTACAAGCGATCTAATTGGGGATTTTCATACATCATGCTAGCAATATTCCACCATCATTCATTCAAATTAATAATCATGGAGAATTCTATATACAATTAAATTTCATGCTAGAATTTCACACACAAGTTAATCACATCATTTCAATCCATTCATACACTAACTTTTCAATTTAAGTGTGTTCTTATTAGTATTTTTCATGCATAGTGTTGATAATTAAGACTAGCATAGATTCCTACATTAGAAATATGAAAGTTTTACCCACCTTGAATGGAGAGAAACACAAAAAGCAACAAGTCCTTGCAAATAAAAGCACCTCCTCCTAGCCAAACGCACGCACGAGCTCCAAGCCACCCAAGCCCAACCGAATGCTTCCTAGCACAACCGAATGCTCCCCTAGGTGATAGCCGGCCACTCCAAGCAAGCAAAACCCACACAACTCTCTATCTTTTATAACTCACACTATTACAACAATAATACTATAGCTTAGAAATATAATTTGCATATGAGAATAGCCATGAGAGGGGGGGTATTTATACTAGAGAATAGGTGAAATGGAGGGCCAAGATTGAGTGGTTGGTTGTAGAATGAAGGGCCTAGATCAAAGTAGGAGTTATGCAAACTACCCACTTCCATGAAACTACCACCATGATCACCATGATCAAAAATCAAAATTCCCTCCAAAAGAATGCATCCCGGCCACCAATAGAGAGTGTGCATTGCACGTGTACGTGTAGTGCACGTGCATGCAACTAGGCCAAAAATTTGTACATTTTTAAATTTGTATAAAAATAAATTAGTAAAAAAAGTCTTCTACATGACAAGTTCTAATTAAAAGAGATTAATTCATGGGCTTTCTTTTTGGGCCAAAATAGTTTATTAAAATAAATAAAATAAAATACATTTTTGGGCTTTTTAAGAAAAGGCTTTTTCATTAAATTAAAATAAGGCTTTAAAGAAAGGCTTTTTGTACAAAATAATTTGAGAACAAATTTATATATATTTATACACCTCATAATAAAAATAATTCAACCCAAAATATTGCATGTGCACACTACGTGCAAAATAATAATTTTTCATTAATTGAAAAATCAGGGTATTACAGTCAGAGGGGTTTGAAAATAGAAGAAATTCTCTAAAACTCATGTTTTATACCAAAATTAAGATACTGACTTCAAGACAGTCCAAAACAGCAAACAAAACAGATCAGCGACAAAATACAGATTTTTCCCTTTAACAACAACTCAACATATATCATACATAACTTGTTCAGAACACAACCAAACATGAAATCGAGTCTACCAAATGTCCAAACCTCATGAATTAGGGTATCTAGCATGTACACACCAAGTATATCACATGGGTCTCAACCAAATCACGAATTCTCACAAAAGTCCCACATACATGATCAAATCAATAACGGGAAAAACCTAAGTTAATTCATATCCATATTGTGTCGTGAGGCAACTATGATCAAGTTTTCGCAATAGAGACAAAACTCATCAAGAATAACACGAACAGGGTCGTCTCTAGACCTAACTATGCTATAGGTGGTATTTTTGACTTGTATCAAACAAATGAATTGGAGTACAAGTTACTTGTCTTAACCGAAGATAAAGAACGACGAAAACCAAGAGTAACGAGCAAAACCCACGAACAAAAATCTGCGAATGAATGAATCCAAGCAAACTCGAGCAAAAATCTCCACACAAACAAACTCCACAAAAGAGAGATGATTAAGAGAGAGATGACGGCAATGGTGGCTTGCGGCCACGAGTTGATCGACGCTGGCGAGAGAGAGAATGAGGGAAAGAGCAAGGGATTATACGGTAGTGGTGGTCGGGATGTGTAGGTGGTCGGGATGGCCAAGAGGGGGATTGGCCTGGGGGATGATGGGGCTCAGGATGATGCAGGCCGGAGGAGAGTGGGGCTTGGCCTGGGGTTGGCATCGGCTGTAGGTGGGGTGTGCGGTGTCGGGTTGCGGCGCAAGCAAGGAGAGGGAAAGAGAGTCCGGGAGAGAGAGGTAGAAGGTTGGGGTATTACGGTTAGGATTTGTGAGAGGGGGGAGATATATATATGAGGTTCTAGGGTTAATGGGTAATTGGGTTGTGGGTAACTAGGAGTAGTAATAGGACTTGTTTAATTGGGCTTTAATGATGATACAAATTGTATAGGATATCAAATAGGATTAGGAATTTTAATTTGGCTTTGGTAATCTTATTAGGGAACAAACAATAGGATTGGGAAAAGGATAACATCCAATCACCACCACAACACCCAAAAATAAAATAAAATAAGGAGAACGAGACCAAATGAAAGAAAGATCAAATAATAGAAGAACGAAATAAAAGAGACAACCGATCCACACAAAGAGCTCAAAATGAAATAAATCGAATATATTTTGAAAACAATTCCAATATACGGTTCATAATGAATACAAGAGAAAAAATACACCCAAACGAAAAAATACACTCAAAAATACACAAAATGAAAAACAGGGGTTAGTGCTCTGATACCACTAAAAACCCTGTCACACCCCGCTTCCCAAAAAGATTACGGAATACGGATACGAGATAAAAGCCCAGCGAATGATTTTCATCATCCATAAGCTATTCAAGAATCTTTACAACATTCACAAGAATCATCAGAGTCGGAAGCGAAAGAATCAACCACATGCACGTATGAGCCAAATTACCAACAAGAATACTTGAAACCAAATATATAAATCTCAAATAGTCATGATTTGAATAAAACAAATATCTTGGGTCATTGTCCAAATACAAGAATAAATCTAAGTCTCAAAATACAATATTGTTCAAGCAAGCTACAAGAAATAATAATAATAAAAGCCAACACTAATACTTCATGTCACCAATACCGTCTGGAACCTGTTCTCCAAAATCTGCAATTCAACAAATGCAGGAAAAAGGGAAAGAGAAATAAGTACCCATCAATTCAAAGTTACGGGCCACTTATAATGTAGGATACAAGCACATCGGGAAACTAACTAACAACATGGTATAAGTATGATGTCAACATAAACAACTAGCATGGCAAAGTGATCAAGTACATATAGCATATATCAAGAGTCAAGTAAACAAGTATCATGTGAACATGTGTCAAGTGTTAAGTATCATGTGATCATGTATCAAGTGTCAAGTTTCAAGTCTCATGTATCAAGTAGTCAAGTATTAAGCAAGCATGTATCATGTTCAAGTATCAGGTTCAAGTATCATATTCAAGTCTTGGAGTGATTACTATCGAGGTAGCATTTCATGCAGCCCACCTTACATGGTTGCTACAACAAATAATTTCGCTTTAAATTTCATAGTGGACCATAGATGGCAGTATACTCGTGGACAAGTCAAGTAATTGAGTTCCAAGCTCCGAGTATCATGTATCATGTAATCACGTGTCAAGTTGTGCAAGGGGGAAGTATCGTGTCTTGCCTGCAAGTATCAAGTAATCATGTGTCAAGTATCATGTCTCAAGTAATCACGTAGAATCAGTGGATCCCCTTCCGAGTACACGTTTCTGAATTATCCACTATTAGATCTGTCCCTTAAACTCCGGCTTGGTTATTTATTATTAATGTCAATCAAGCATGTATATGTGCAAAATATATCAAGAATAATATGGGATGATCATGTAACAAGTGCAAGTTGTAAGATAAACATTTACGAGTGCAAGATATTTCATAAAGGAATAAAGTAGACAAATCTCAAGTTCAAGACAGCAAGATCATACTGTAGTAAAATAGTGATTACCAGTATTACAAGCTTGCAAATCTGATTCTGTTGAAACGTCCAGAAAATAGACTCCCAACTGAATCCAGCGAGTATAAATAAGTCATATATTAAATCACAAAAACATGGCTCAAAACTGATTTGTATACAGAAAATAGGTTCAGCCAGAAATCAGGAAAACGAATTCAAGAGCAGAAAAATAGCATGAAAACGCAATAAATAAATTCACGAAAAATCTGGGGTATTCCCCTATATGTCCAGTATGTAAATAAAAAGTTTCAAAATTTTCCAGTAAAATTAGATCAGTCATCAAAAATAAGAAAACATCAATAAACGAGAGTTTCGCAAATCTGGAACTCCCAACACTGCTGTACGAAAACTATGATATCTGACAACCAGTGAAACGAAATTCAAATCCGCCAAAGGGATATGAAAATAAATAAAATATACTAACTTTCATATTTCACAAACACTTTTCATACAGTAAAAGGAATCGGGTGAAAATACGATTCTTTACAGAACAGCGAGTAAAATATAGCAAGTATAGTTTTCATATACGAGCATGAAACGACATGTAAAACTCACTAATAAAATCCACCAAAATTCTGGGTAATCTCTAACTGGAAAAGGAAACACTGACCAAATTTTTGGATCAAAATAATATATGTAGCATCAGTATCAAAAATCATTTAGTCATCAAACTCATCGAAAAACAAAATCTGAAAAAGATCTACACCTCTGCAGTAAAATAGTCATAACTCACACATACGAAAACGAAATCAAGCAAGGTCCGAAGGAATTGAAAATAGAAGAAATTATCTGAAACTCCTGTTTTATACCGAAATTAAGATACTGACTTCAAGACAGTCCAAAACAACAAACAAAATAGATCAGCGACAAAATACAGATTTTTCCCTTTAACAACAACTCAACATATATCATACAAAACTTGTTCAAAACACAACCAAACGTGAAATCGAGTCTACCAAGTGTCCAAACTTCATGAATTAGGGTATCTAGCATGTTCACACCATGTATATCACATGGATCTCAACCAAATCACGAATTCTTACAAAAGTCCCACATACATTATCAAATCAAGAACGAGTAAAATCTAAGTTAATTCATGTCCATATTTTGTCATGAGGCAACTATGGTCAAGTTTTTACAATAGAGACAAAACTCATCAAACATAACACAAAAAAGAGTCGTCTATAGTCCAAAATACACTATAGGTGGTATTTTTGACTTGTATCAAACAAATGAATTAGAGTACCAATTATTTGCCTTAACCGAAGATGAAGAACAACGAAAACCAAGAGTAATGAGCAAAACCCACGAACGAAAATCTGTGAATGAATGAATCCAAGAAAACTCGAGCAAAAATCTCCACATGAACAAACTCCACAAAAGAAAGATGATGAAGAGAGAGATGACGGCGATGGTGGCTTGCAGCCACGAGTTGATCGACGGTGGCAAGAGAGAGGATGAGGGAGAGAGCAAGGGATTATACGGTAGTGGTGGTCGAGATGTGTAGGTGGTCGGGATGGCCAAGAGGGGGATTGGCCTGGGGGATGATGGGGCTCGGGATGATGCAGGCCGGAGGAGAGTGGGGCTCGGCCTGGGGTTGGCATCGGCTGTAGGTGGGGTGTGCGGCGTCGGGTTGCGGCGCAAGCAAGGAGAGGGAAAGAGAGTCCGGGAGAGAGAGGTAGAAGGTTGGGGTATTAGGGTTAGGATTTGTGAGAGGGGGGAGATATATATATATGAGGTTCTAGGGTTAATGGGTAATTGGGTTGTGGGTAACTAGGAGTAGTAATAGGACTTGTTTAATTGGGCTTTAATGAGGATACAAATTGTATAGGATATCAAATAGGATTAGGAATTTTAATTTGGCTTTGGTAATCTTATTAGGGAACAAACAACAGGATTGGGAAAAGGATAACATCCAATAACCACCACAACACCCAAAAATAAAATAAAATAAGGAGAACGAGACCAAATGAAAGAAAGATCAAATAATAGAAGAACGAAATAGAAGAGACAACCGATCAACACAAAGAGCTCAAAATGAAATAAAACGAATATATTTTGAAAACAATTCCAATATACGGTTCAGAATGAATACAAGAGAAAAAATACACCCAAACGAAAAAAAACACTCAAAAATACACAAAATGAAAAACAGGGGTTACAATCCTACTCACCTAACAAGAAGAATTTCGTCCTCGAAATTCAAGAAGAAGATACATAGGGTAACCCTAACACAACCAAATGATCAAAACAGAAACTACTCAAACAAATGAGGAAATTTCTGCTGAATCTCCTCCTCCAGCTCCCAAGTCGACTCACTAGGCGAGTGAAGATTCCAAGCAACACGAGCCAACATGATGACCTTGTTCTTAAATACTTTCTCCCGCCGATCCACAATAGCAACTGGCGGAATCTCACAAGTCAAATCCGGCCGAATGGTCAACTCAGAATAGTCGATCACATGGCTCTCGTCTCGGATATATCTCCTGAATTGTGAGAGATGGAAAACATCGTGCACCCCTGATAAAGCTGGCGGCAATGTCAGACAATAGGCCACCTTGCCTACTTGCTCCAAAATCTCAAACGGTCCAATAAACCTAGGGCTAAGCTTGCCCCCACCACCAAACCGAATGACATCGCGCCACGGTGATACCTTTAGGAAAACATAGTCACCAATACCAAACTCCAAATCTCTCTGATGGACATCGGTCCATCGTTTCTATCTGTCCTGAGCTGCCTGCAAATGCTTCCTGATCTGAACCACAATATCAACTGTCTTGGTGATCAACTCTGGACCCAACAACTTCCTCTCCCAATGTCATCCTAGCACACTGGCAATCTGCACTTTCGCCCATGGAGTGCCTCGAACGGAGCAGCTTTAATACTGGATTGAAAGCTGTTATTGTACGAGAAATCTACGAGATGCAAATGATCCTCCCAAGACCCACCGAACTGAAGCATACAGGACCTCAACATGTCCTCAAGAATCTGAATAGTCCGCTCTGACAGTCCATCATTCTGGCAATGAAAAGCTACATTGTACTTCAATTTACTCCCCAAACTGTTCTGAAGACTCTCCCATAACTGCGATCTGAATCTCGTATCCCTGTCGGATACAATACTGACTGGAACCCTATGAAGTCTAACAATCTCTTGCATGTACCTTTCAGCTAGGCTCTCAGTAGACTGCCCGACACGAAAAGGAATGAAGTGAGCACTCTTCGTCAAACGGTCGATAATCACCCAAATGGCATTATGATCCTTCGGACTCCTCAGCAAAGCGATCACAAAATCTATCGTGATATGTTCCCACTTCCACCCTGGAAGAGGAAGCGGTTGAAGAAGTCCAGCGGTTCTCTGATGCCCTGCCTTAACCTGCTGGCAGATCAAACACTGAGCAACAAACTGAGCCACAGCCCTTTTCATACCCTGCCACCAGAAATGAAGTTTCAAATCCCTTTACATCTTAGTACCGCCAGGATGGATAGAATACGAGGACTGATGGGCTTCCTCAAGCAACCTCTGACGAACATCACCTTCTGAAACACATAATCTGGACCCAAAACGAAGCGATCCATCCGAATGAATAACCATGTCCGTCCTAGACCCAAACTCAACCTCCGCTCAAAATCTCTGCAACTGTGCATCACTAGCCTGTGCCTCTTTAATCTAATCAACAAGAGACAATTGCAGCTGAAGCACCGAACAACTTCGATCAGAACTCGACAACAAAACTTCCAACTCCAACCTCCTCATCTGCTCAATCAAATCCCTCTGCTGAGTCAAGAACATAACTGCCGGTCTCCTGCTCAAAGCATCTGGCACCAAGTTCACTTTACCAGGATGGTATTGCAAACTGATATCATAATCGGTCATAAGCTCCACCCAACGCCTTTGCCTCATATTTAACTCCTTCTGGGTAAAGACGTACTTGAGACATTTGTGGTCTATAAAGATCTCCAATCGATCTCCAAGTAAATAATGTCTCCATAGATTCAAAGCAAAAATCACTGCCGCTAACTCCAAGTCATGAGTCGGATAGTTCTTCTCATGCGGCCTCAACTGCCTCGATGCATACGCAATGACTCGGCCCTTTTGCATCAAAATTGCCCTAAGATCCTTACCAGAAGCATCACAGTGAATTACAAATCTGCCTGAACCATCGGGAATAGTCGACACAGGTGATGATGTCAATATGTTCTTCAACTCAACCAAAGCTCCATCACACTCATCAGACCAATAGAACTTCTGATCCTTCCCAGTCAACTTAGTCAACAGTCCTGCTATCTTCGAAAAATCTTGGACGAACTTCCGATAATAGCCTGCCAAACCGAGAAAACTCCTAACTTCTGAAACTGATTTGGGAATAGGCCAATCCTTCACAACCTCAACCTTGGTAGGATCCGCAGAAATACCATCGTCGGAGATAATGTGCCCCAAGAATGAAATCCTGTCGAGCTAAAACTCGCACTTGCTGAGTTTCCCATAGAGCTTATTCTCCCTCAAAGTCTGCAGAACTAGTCTAAGATGCTCTGCATGATCTTCTCGATTCCGAGAATACACCAAAATATCATCAATGAAGACCACCACAAATCTATCCAAGAACTGAGAGAAGACTCGGTTCATAAGAATCATGAATACAGCCGGCGCATTCGTAACTCTGAACGGCATCACAAGATACTCATAGTGCCCGTATCCAGTCCTAAATGTAGTCTTTTGTATATCTACAGCCTTCACCTTGACTTGGTGATACCCAGAACGAAGATCCAACTTCGATAAAACAGCAGTTCCACTCAACTGATCAAACAAATCATCGATCCTGGGCAACGGATACCTATTCTTCACAGTAACTCTGTTCAGTTTCTGATAATCTAGGCACAGTCGACGACCACCATCCTTCTTGTCGACAAAAAGTACCGGAGCACCCCAAGGCAAAACACTAGGTCTGATGAAACCCAAATCAAGCAACTGCTGAATCTGCACCTTAAGCTCTGCTAGCTCAACCGGTGCCATCCTGTAGGGACTCTTCGATATCGGCATTGTTCCAGACTGAACATCAATACCGAATTCCACTTCCCTATCAGGGGGTAAGCCAGGCAACTTATACGAAAAAACATCCAAGAAATCCCGAAATACTAGAGGCCCAGCCTCACAGCCTGAATGCAACTCCATCGCACAAATCTCCTGATCAACTGCAGCTCGGCCAAGGGAAGACTCCCCGGCATGGAACTTAAATTCTGCAGGATCTGGAATCCGGAACACAACTTTCTTGGCACGGCAATCAATAATGGCATAGGTTTCACCCAACCAATCCATACCCAGAATAACGTCGAATCCCGAATTTCCAATTACAATCAGATTGACTTTGAACTCTGCGCTACCAATAATCATGGGACACTGCCTGCACTCCCGGGAACAAATGACAACTCCACCACCTGTCACAATGTTCCAAGCCTCTGACATGTTGTTGCACTCCAACTGATGGTGAGCGACAAGTCGAGATGAGACAAAAGAATGGGTTGCCTCAGAATTAAACAGAACATGAGCAGGGAAAAAGCACACGAGCACTACAGCTAAGACAGAAAGCAAAAGAGACAAGGAAAAGAATGGTTGAAGAGGGGTGAGAAAAAAAAAAGCAAAATGTAGAAAGAACGAACAGAAGAAAATAAAGCAAGGGAAATGGAGAAAACAAATCGAAAGAACAAACAATAAAACAATAAAACAAAAGATACCTGCAACCACACCATCAGCTGACTCAGCATCTGCAGCAGTCAGGTTGAAAGCCTGACTTCTCCTCGGAACAGCGGTCCTCTGACCGACAATCTGACGCTGCGGAGGAAGCG
Source organism: Hemerocallis citrina (assembly GCA_017893485.1). Taxonomy (NCBI): domain Eukaryota; kingdom Viridiplantae; phylum Streptophyta; class Magnoliopsida; order Asparagales; family Asphodelaceae; genus Hemerocallis; species Hemerocallis citrina. Next base: position 124,343,974 of record CM030363.1, on the reverse strand, counting down.
GTGGTCTAACTAGACCACGAGCTGCGGCAACTGGCTGAACAAGACCCCTGACTGAAGGAGCCAACCGCGGGCAGTCCCGTACCGAATGATCAGCAGCAGAACCATAGGGATTTGGTGATGGCTGCTTTGGAAGCCGCTCGAGTTCCTCTGCCCATTGCGCCTAGGCAAGATGTTCTTCCTCCCCGTCCGGGAACGGTCACAGACTTTATGAGGCTACATCCCGATAGGTTTTTAGGCATTGAGATGCTTTTGGAGGCTGGACAGTAGTTGATTCGGACAGATCAACTGCTTTTGGCAGCTAGAGTTGCAGATGCAAATCGTGTGGATGTGGTTACCATCCAGTTGGTGGACTTGGCTCATATCTGGTGGAGGTTCGAGTCCGAAAGGCTCGAAAGACCGATCACTTGGGCCATTTTCATTGGGAGATTCTTGGAGAAGTTCTTTCCTAGTAGTACCAGAGTTTAGATGGAGCAACAATTCTTAGCCCTGAAGCAGGTTGGTCGTTATTTCTAGTAATAAAATTTTGTTACATATTGTTCATGTAATGTTGTAACATAAGAATTCTTGAAACAGGGCTCCAGGTCTGTGGACGAGTACGCAGCCGAATTTACGAGATTTAGCCGCTTCGCAGTCGTTCTTGTGGCGAACAAAGAGGATAGAGGTCGTAGGTTCATTTTGGGGCTTGAACGAGACATCAAGGTGCATCTTGTCTCTCTGCGCTTGCGTACCTACGCTGAGGCTCTTGAGGCAGCTAGGGCCTAGGAGCAAGCTCGTGGTGGTTTGACTTCTTCTCAGCGGACTGTTCCGCACTCAGTTGCTAAGTCTTCTGGTGGGTAACTAGGGGTAGACTCGATTACATGATCATGCTTAAACTATGGGGTTCTAGGGTTAATAGGTAATTGGGTTGTGGGTCACTAGGAGTAGTAATTAGACTTGTTTAATTGGACTTTAATTAGGATATAAATTGTATAGGATATCAAATAGGATTGGAGATTTTAATTTGGCTTTGGTAATCTTATTAGGGATCAAACAATAGGATTTGGAAAAGGATAACCTCCAATCACCACCACAACACCCAAAAATAAAATAAAATAAAGAGAACGAGACCAAATGAAAGAAAGATCAAATAATAGAAGAACGAAACAAAAGAGACAACCAATCAACACAAAAAGCTTAAAATGAAATACAACGAATATATTTTGAAAACAATTTCAATATACGGTTCAGAAAGAATACAATAGAGAAAATACACCAAAACGAAAAAAATACACTCAAAAATACACAAAATGAAAAAACAGGGGTTACAATCCTACCTACCTAACAAGAAGAATTTCGTCCTCAAAATCCAAAAAGAAAATATATAGGGTAACCCCAAAACAACCAAAAGATCAAAACAAAAGCTACTCAAACAAATGAGAAAACTTCTGCTGAATCTCCTCCTCCAGCTCCCAAGTCGACTCACCAGGCGAGTGAGGATTCCAAGCAACACGAACCAACCTGATGACCTTGTTCTTAAGCACTTTCTCACGCCGATCCACAATAGCAACTAGCGGAATCTCTCAAGTCAAATCCAGCCGAACGGTCAACTCAGAATAGTCGATTACGTGGCTCTCATCTCGGATATATCTCCTGAGTTGTGAGACATGGAAAACATCATGCACTCCTGATAAAGCTAGCAGCAATGCCAGATGATAGGCCACCTTGCCTACTTTCTCCAAAATCTCAAACGGTCCAATAAACCTACCCCACCACCGAACCGAATGACACCACACCACGGCGATACCCTTAGGAAAACATGGTCACCAACACCAAACTCCAAAGGCGTGAACATGCCATTAAAATCCCTGTCACCATGAGTATCTTGTGATGACGTTCTGATCATAATCCTATCACTAAAAACCCTGTCACGATTCCCAATTACAAAATTCTATTACTAGAAATAACGACCAACCAATTTCAGGGCTAAGAATGGTTGATCCATCTCAACTCTGGTGCTGCTAGGAAAGAACTTCTCCAAGAAGCTCCTAGTGAAAGTGGCCCAAGTGATCGGTCTTTCGAGCCTTTCAGACTCAGACTTCCACCTGATATGAGCGAAGTCCACCAACTGGAACCACATTCACACGATCTGCATCTGCAACTCTAGCTGCCAAAAGCAGTAGCTCTGTCCGAATCAACCGCTGTTCAGCCTCCAAAAAGCATCTCAGTGCCTGAAAACCTGTCGGGATGTAGCCTCATAAAGTCTATGACTGTTCCCGAACGGGGAGGAAGAACATCCTGCCTGGGCACAACAGGCGGAGGAACTCGAGCGGCTTCCAAAGCAGCCATCACCAAATCACTATGGTTCTGCTGCTGATTAATCAAGCGCTCAAGCACAGCAGTGACAGCCTCGATCGGGTCACCCTATGACTGAGAAGTAGAACCCCTGCGGAACATAATCTGCACAAAACCAAAAACAGTTAGCATGCAGATCAATGTTGATAATAATTGATTCATTTATACATGCATGGTTGGTGAAATGTTAAGCAGATCCCAGTTCGAGCCAAGCTTGTCTAATATATTAAGCAACTAATACATTAGCCAAACCTGGTGCTCTGATACCACTAAAAACCCTGTCACGCTCCACTTCCCAAAAAGTATATGGAATACGGATACGAGACAAAAGCCCAGCGAATGATTTTGATCATCCATAAGTTGTTTAAGAATCTTTGCAACATTCACAAGAATCATCAGAGTCGGAAGCAAAAGAATCAACCCCATGCACATATGAGCCAAAATACCAATAAGAATACTTGAAACCAAATATATAAATCTCAAATAGTCATGATCTGAATAAAACAAATATCTTGGGTCACATTGCCCAAACACAAGAATAAATCCAAGTCTCAAAATACAGTATTGTTCAAGCAAGCTACAAGAAATAATAATAACAAGATCCAGCACTAATACTTCATGTCACAAATACCGTCTGGAACCTGTTCTCCAAAATCTACAATTCAACGAATGCAGGAAAGAGAAAAAGAGAAAAACAAGTACCCGTCAATTGTAAGTTACGGGCCACTAATAATGTAGGATACAAGAACATGAAGAAACGAACTAACAATATGATATAAGTATGATGTCAACATAAACAACTAGTATGGCAAAGTGATCAAGTACATGTAGAATATATCAAGAGTCAAGTAAACAAGTATCATGTAACCATGTGTCAAGTGTCAAGTATCATGTGATCATGTATCAAGTGTCAAGTTTCAAGTCTCATGTATCAAGTAGTCAAGTATCAAGCAAGCATGTATCATGTTCAAGTATCATATTCAAGTCTTGTAGTTATTACTATCTAGGTAGCACTTTATGCAGCCCACCTTACATGGTTGCTACAACAAATATTTTCGCTTTAGATTTCATAGTGTACCATAGAGGGCAGCATACTCGGGGACAAGTCAAGTAATCGAGCTCCGAGCTCCAAGTATCATATATCATGTAATCAAGTGTCAAGTTGTGCAAGTGGCAAGTATCGTGTCTTGCGTGCAAGTATCAAGTAATCATGTAGGATCAATGGATCTCCTTCCTAGTACACGTTTCTGAATTATCCACTATTAGATCTGTCCCTTAAACCCCGGCTTGGTTATTTATTATTAATATTAATTAAGTATGTATATGTGCAAAATATATCAAGAATAACATGACATGATCATGTAACAAGTGCAAATTGCAAGATAAACATGTACGAGTGCAAGATATTTCATAAAGGAATAAAGTAGACAAATCTCAAGTTCAAGACAGCAAGACCATACTGTAGTAAAACAGTGATTTCCAGTGTTACAAGCAAGCAAATCTGATTCCGTCAAAACGTCTAGAAAATAGACTCCCAACCGAACCCAGTGAGTATAAATAAGTCATATATTAACACACAAAAACATAGCACAAAACTGATTCGAATATTGAAAATAGGTTCAGTCAGAAATCAGGAAAACGAATTCAAGAGCAGGAAAACAGCATGAAACCTCAATAAATAAATTCACAAAAAATATGGGGTATTCCCCTATATGTCCAGTATCTAAATATAAAGTTTCAAAGTTTTCCAATAAAATCAGATCCGTCATCAAAAATAAGAAAACATCAATAAATGATAGTTTGGCAAATCTGAAATTCCTAACACTGCTGTACGAAAACTATGATATTTCGCAACCAGTGAAAGGAAATTCAAATCTGCCAAAGGGATATGAAAAAAGATAAAATATACTTACTTTCATATTTCACAAACATTTTTCATACAGTAAAAGGAATCAGGGTGAAAATACGATTCTTTACAGAACAGCGAGTAAAATACAGCAAGTTTAGCTTTCATAAATGAGCATGAAATGACATGTAAAACTCACCAATAAAATCCACCAAAATTCTAGGTAATCCCTAACTAGATAAAAAAAACACTGACCAAAGTTTTGGATCAAAATAATATATGTAGCATTAGTATCAAAAATTATTTAGTCACCAAACTCATCTAAAACCAAAACCTAGAAAAGATCTACACCTCTGCAGTAAAACAGTCCTAAATCACACATACGAAAACGAAATCAAGCAAGGTCAGAGGGGTTTGAAAATAGACGAGATTATCTAAAACTCATGTTTTATACCAAAATTAAGATAGTGATTTCAAGATAGTCCAAAACAGCAAACAAAACAGACCAGCGACAAAATATAGATTTTTTCCCTTTAACAACAACTCAACATATATCATACAAAACTTGTTCAAAACGCAACCAAATATGAAATCGAGTCTACCAAGTGCCCAAACAGCATGAATTAGACTATCTAGCATGTCCACACCAAGTATATCACATGGGTCTCAACAAAATCACGAATTCTCACAAAAGTCTTACATACATGACCAAATTAAGAACGGGAAAAACCTAAGTTAATTCATGTCTATATTGTGTCGTGAGGCAACTATGGTCAAGTTTTCACAATAGACAAAATCCATCAAACATACACAAACAAGAGTCGTCTCTACACCCAACTACAGTATAGGTGGTATTTTTGACTTGTATCAAACAAATGAATTGGAGTACAAGTTACTTGCCTTAACCAAAGATGAAGAACGACGAAAACCAAGAGTAACGAGCAAAAACCACGAGCGAAAATCCGCAAATGAATGAATCCAAGCAAACTCGAGCAAAAATCTCCACACGAACAAACTCCACAAAAGAGAGATGATCAAGAGAGAGATGACGGCGATGGTGGCTTGCGGCCACAGTTGATCGACGCCGGCGAGAGAGAGGATGAGGGAGAGAGCAAGGGATTATACGGTAGTGGTGGTCGGGATGTGTAGGTGGTTGGGATGGCCAAAAGGGGGATCAGCCTGGGGGATGATGCAGGCCGGAGGAGAGTGGGGCTCGGCCTGAGGTTGGCGTCGGCTGTAGGTGGGGTGTGCGGCGTCGGGTTACGGCGCAAGCAAGGAGAGGGAAAGAGAGGCCGGGAGAGAGAGGTAGAGGGTTAGGGTTAGTGAGAGGGGGGGAGATATATATATATATGTTTCTAGGGTAAATAGGTAATCGGGTTGTGGGTAACTAAGAGTAGTAATAGGACTTGTTTGATTGGGCTTTAATTAGGATACAAATTGTATAGGATATCAAATAGGAATGGGGATTTTAATTTGGCTTTGGTAATCTTATTAGGGATTTAACAATAGGATTGGGGAAAGGATAACATCCAATCACCACCACAACACCCAGAAATAAAATAAAATAAAGAGAACGATACCAAATGAAAGAAAGTTCAAATAATAGAAGAACAAAATAAAAGATACAACCAATCAACATAAAGAGCTCAAAATGAAATAAAACGAATATATTTTGAAAACAACTCCAATATACGGTTCAGAAAGAAAACAAGAGAGAAGAAACACCAAAATGAAAAAAATACACTAAAAAATACACAAAATGAAAAACAGGGGTTACAATCCTACCCACCTAATAAGAAGAATTTCTTTCTCAAAATTCAAAAAAAAATACATAAGGTAACCCCAAAACAACCAAAAGATCAAAACAGAATCTACTCAAACAAATGAGGAAACTTCTGCTGAATCTCCTCCTCCAACTCCCAAGTCGACTCACTAGGCAAGTGAGGATTCCAAGCAACACGAACCAACTTGATGACCTTGTTCTTAAATACTTTCTCCAGCCGATCCATAATAGCAACTGGCAGAATCTCACAAGTCAAATCTGGCTGAATGGTCAACTAAGAATAGTCGATCACGTGGCTCTCATCTCGGATATATCTCCCGAGTTGTGAGACATGAAAAACATCATGCACTCCTAATAAAGCTGGCAGTAATTTCAGATAATAGGCCACCTTGCCTACTCGCTCCAAAATCTCAAACGGTCCAATAAATCTAGGGCTAAGCATGCCCCCGCCACCGAACCGAATGACACCACGCCATGGTGATACCTTTAGGAAAACATGGTCACCCACACCAAAATCCAAAGCTCTCCGATAGACATCGGTCCATCGCTTCTGCCTGTCCTGAGCTGCCTACAAGTGCTTCCTGATCTAAACCACCGCATGAACTATTTTGGGGATCAATTCCAAACCCAACAACTTCCTCTCACCAATGTCATCCCAGCACACTGGCGATCTGCACTTCCGCCCATAGAGTGCCATGAACAGAGCAGTTTTAATACTGGCTTGAAAGCTGTTATTGTACGAGAACTCTACGAGATGCAAATGATCCTCCCAAGACCCACCAAACTGAAGCATACAGGATCTCAACATGTCCTCAAGAATCTGAATAGTCCACTCTGACTGTCAATCAGTCTGGGGAAGAAAAGTTGTACTGTAATTTAATTTACTCCCCAAAATAGCTTGAAGACTCTTCCAGAACTGAGATCTAAATCTCGTATTCCCGTCGGATACAATACTGACAGGAACACCATGAAGTCTAACAATCTCTTGCATATACCTCTCGGCTAGGCTCCCAGTAGACTGCCCGACACAAAAAGGAATGAAGTGAGCACTCTTCGTCAAACGGTCGACAATCACCCAAATGGCATTATGACCCTTAGGACTCCTCGACAAAGCGGTCACAAAATCCATAGTGATATGTTCCCACTTCCACTCTGTAATAGGAAGTGATTGAAGAAGTCCAGTAGTTCTCTGATGCTCTGCCTTAACCTGCTACAGATCAAGCACTGAGCAACAAACTGAGCCACAATCCTTTTCATACCCTACCACCAGAAATGAAGCTTCAAATCTTGATACATCTTAGTACCGCCAGGATGGATAGAATACGAAGACTAATGGGCTTCCTCAAGCAACCTCTGATGAACATCACCTTTCAGGACACTTAATTTGGACCCAAAACGAAGTGATCCATCTGAATGAATAACCATGTCCGTCCTGGACCCAAAATCAACCTCAGCTCGAAATCTCTGCAACTGTGCATCACTAGCCTGCGCCTCTTTAATCTGATCAACAAGAGACGACTGCAGCTTAAGCACCAAACAACTCCGATCAGAACTCGGCAACAAAACTTCCAACTCCAACCTCCTCATCTGCTCAATCAGATCCCCCTGCTGAGTCAAGAACATAACTACTGGTCTCCTGCTCAAAGCATCTGGCACCAAGTTTACTTTACCAGAACGGTATTACAAACTGATGTCATAATCGGCCATAAGCTCCAACCAACGCCTTTGCCTTATGTTTAACTCCTTCTGGGTGAAAACGTACTTGAGACTCTTGTGGTCTGTAAAGATCTCCACTCGGTCCCCAAGTAAATAATATCTCCATGGCTTCAAAGCATAAATCACTGCTGCTAACTCTAAGTCATGAGTCGGATAGTTCTTCTCATGCGGCCTCAACTGCCTCGATGCATACGCAACGTCTCGGCCCTTATGCATCAAAACTACTCCAAGACCCTTACCAGAAGCATCACAGTGAATTACAAATCTGCCTGAACCATCGGGAATAGTCAACACAGGCACTAACGTCAATCTGTTCTTCAACTCGACAAAAGCTCCATCACACTCATCAGACCAACAGAACTTTTGATCCTTCCCAGTCAACTTAGTCAACGGTCCTGCTATCTTCGAAAACTCTTGAACGAACTTCCGATAATAGCCAGCCAAACCAAGAAAACTCCTGACTTCTGAAGCTGACTTGGGAACAGGCCATTCTTTCACAGCCTCAACCTTGGCAGGATCCACAGAAATACCATCGCCGAAGATAATATCCCCCAAGAATTAAATCCTGTCGAGCCAAAACTCGCACTTGCTAAGTTTTCCATAGAGCTGATTCTCCTTCAAAGTCTGCAGAACCACTCTAAGATTCTCAGTATGATCTTCTCGATTCTGAGAATACACCAAAATATCATCAGTGAAGACCACAACAAATCTATCCAAGAGCTGAGAGAAGACCCGGTTTATAAGACTCATGAATATAGTCGGTGCGTTCGTAACTCCCAACGGCATCACAAGATACTCATAGTGCCTGTATCCAGTCCTGAATGCAGTCTTCTGTATATCTGCAGCCTTGACCTTGACTTGGTGATACCCAGAACATAGATCCAACTTTGAGAAAATAGCTCCCCCACTCAACTGATCAAACAAATCCTCGATCCTGGGCAACGGATACCAATTCTTCGCAGTAACTCTGTTCAGTTCCCGATAATCCATGCACAGTCGATGACCACCATCCTTCTTGTCGACAAAAAGGACTGGAGCACCCCAAGGCGAAACACTAGGTCTGATAAAATCCAAATCAAGCAACTACTGAATCTGCACCTTAAGCTCTGCTAGCTCAACCGGTGTCATCCTGTAGGGACTCGTCGATATTGGCACTGTTCCAAGCTGAACATCAATACCGAATTCCACTTCCCTATCAGGGAGTAAGCCAGGCAATTCATCTGGAAAAACATCTAAGAAATCTCCAACAACTAAAGGTGCAACCTCACAGCCTGAATGCAACTCCATCGCACAAATCTCCTGGTCAACTGCTGCTCGACCAAGGGAAGACTCCCCGGCATGGAACTTAAATTCTGCGCGATCTAGAATCCGTAACATAACTTTCTTGGCATTGCAATCAATAATGGCATGGGTTTCACCCAACCAATCCATACCCAGAATAATGTCGAACCCCGAATTTCCAATTACAATCAGATTGGCTTTGAACTCTGCGCTACAATTAATCACGGGACATTGCCTACACTCCTGGGAACAAATGACAACTCCACCACCTGTCACAATGTTCCAAGCCTCTGATATGTTGCTACACTCCAACTGATGGAGAGCGACAAATCGAGAGGAGACAAAAGAATGGGTTGCCCCAGAATCAAACAGAACATGAGCAGAGAAGGAGCACACAAGCATAACACCTTAGATGGAAAGCAAAAGGGTCAAAAAAAAGAATGGTTGAATAGGATGAGGAAAAACAAAATGCAGAAGACAACAGAAAGCAATAAAGCGAATGAAATGGAGAAAAACAAAGAGAAACAACAAATAATAAAATAATAAAACAAAAGATACCTGCAACCACACCCTCAGCTGACTCAGCATCTGTAGCATTCAGGTTGAAAGCCTGAGCTCTCCTCAGAACAGCGGTCCTCTGACCAACAATCTGACGCTGCGGGGGAAGCGGTAGTCTAACTGGACCACGATCTACAACAACTGGCTGAACAGGACCCCTGGCTGGAGGAGCCAATCGCAGGCAGTCCCGCACCGAATGGTCAGCAGCACACATCCAAAATAGCGACGATTGGCACATCGGCAATCCTTGCGCTCATGCCTTGGAAGACAGTAAAAGTCGCAGAAACCAACTCTCGGAGGACCCGCAGAAGAGTAAGGAGCTGCCATGACCGGAGGGATGAAATTCTTTTTGTTAGGTAGATAGGATTGTAACCCCTGTTTTTCATTTTGTGTATCTTTGAATGGATTTTTCATTTTGGTTTATTTTCTCTCTTGTATTCTTTCTGAACCATATGTTAGAGTTGTTTTCAATATACATTCGTTTATTTCATTTTGAGCTGTTTATGGTTGATTGGCCGTCTTTTTGTTTCGTTCTTCATTATTATTGTTCTTTTTTTTTATTTGGTTCTTGTCTTCTTTATTTTGTGTTCTTGGGTGCTTGAGGTGGTTGGTTGTTATTCTGTTCCCAATCCTATTGTTTGATACCTAATAAGATAACCAAAGCCAAATTAAATCCCCAATCCTATTTGATATCCTTTACAATTTGTATCCTAATTAAAGCACATTAAACAAATCCTACTACTACTCCTAATTACCCACAACCCAATTACCCATTAACCCTAATCCCTTATATATATATCTAATCTCTCTCCCTAAACCCTAATCCTAAACCCTAGCCTCCACCTAATAACCCCTGGCCTCCCCCCTTTCTCCTTGCTTGCGCCGCAACCCAACGCTAGACCCCCCAGGCCGAGCTCCCTCCGCCCTGTGCACCCTCCGACGCCGCAACACCCCACACCCGAGCCCCCCATCATCCCCTTAGCCGACCATCTCCTACACCACCATACAATCCCTGGTCTCTCTCTCTTGGTGTTCTATTGTGGCCGCAAGCCGCTATTGTCATCATCCCTCTTGGATCATCTCTCTTTTGGTGGAGTTTGTTCATGTGGAGATTTTTGCTCAAGTTTGCTTGGATTCATTAGTTCGTGGATTTTTCTCGTTGTCGGTAATCCATTCCCGTTACTCTTGATTTTTATCGTTCTTCATCTTCGGTTAAGGCAAGTAACTTGTACTCAAATTCCTTTGTATGATACAAGTCAAAAATACCACCTATAGTATAGTTGGGTCTAGAGATGACTCTTGTTTATGATATTCTTGATGGGTTTTGTCTCTATAGTGCTATTTGACCATATATGACTCACGACACAAAATTTGGCATGAAATAACTTAGGTTTTACCTGTTCTTGATTTGATCATATATGTGGGACTTTTGTGAGAATTTGTGATTTTGTTGAGATCCATGTGATATACTTGGTGTGGACATGCTAGATACCCTAATTCATGATGTTTGGACACTTGGTAGACTCGATTTCATGTTTGGTTGTGTTTTGAACAAGTTTTGTATGTTATATGTTGAGTTGTTGTTAAAGGGGAAAATCTATATTTTGTCGCTAATATGTTTTGTTTGCAGTTTTGGACTGTCTTGAAGTTAGTATCTTAGTTCCAGTATAAAACAGGAGTTTTAGAGAATTTCGTCTATTTCCCAACCCCTCTAACTTGGCTCGATTTTGTTTTCATATGTGTGAGTTATGACTGTTTTACTACAGAGGTGTAAGCCTTTTTCAGATTTCGTTTCTTGATGATTTTGATGATTAAATTATTTTGATACTTGTGCTACACATATTATTTTGAACTGAAACTTTGGTCATTTTTTTTATATTTACTTAGGGATTACCCAGAATTTCGGTGGATTTTATTGATGAGTTTTATGTATCGTTTCATGCTCGTTTATGAAAACTATACTTGCTGCATTTTACTTGCTGTTCTGTAAAGAATCGTATTTTCACCCTATTTCCTTCTACTGTATGAAAAAATCTTTCAAAGTATGAAAGTTAATATATTTTTTCTATTTTTATCTCCCATTGGAAAATTTGGATTCCATTTCACTAGTTGCGAGATATTATAATTTTCGTACAGCAGCGTTGGGAATTCCAGATTTGCCAAACTCTTGCTTATTGATAATTCCTAATTTTTGATGATTGGTCAAATTTTACTGAAAAATTCTGAAACTTTATATTTAGATACTTGACATATAGGGGAATACCCCAGATTTTTTGTGGATTTATTTAATGAGTTTTGATGCTGTTTTACTGACTGTGAATTCATTTTTCTGATTTCTGGCTGAACCTACTTTCTGTATTCAAATCAGTTTTGAGCTATGTTTTTGAGAATTAATATATGACTTATTTATACTCGCTGGATTTGGTTGGGAGTCTATTTTCTAGAAGTTTTGACAGATTCATATTTTTGTTTTTGTAACACTGGTAATCACTGTTTTACTACAGTATGGTCTTGCTGTCCTGAACTTGAGATTTGTCTATTTTATTCTTTTATGAGATATCTTGCACTCGTACATATTTATCTTGCAACTTAAACTTATCACATGATCATGCCATATTATTCTTGATATATTTTGCACATATACATGCTTGTTTGACATTAATAATAAATAACCAAGCCGGGGTTCAAGAGACAGATCTGATAGTGGATAATTCAGAAATGTGTACTCGGAAGGGGATCCACTGATCCTATGTGATTACTTGAGACATGATACTTGACACGTGATTACTTTACACTTGCACGCAAGACACGATACTTGCCACTCGCACAACTTGACACGTGATTACATGATAAATGATACTTGGAGCTTGGAGCTCGATTACTTGACTTGTCCCAGAGTATACTACCCTCTATTGTCCACTATGAAATCTAAAGCGAAACTATTTGCTGTAGCAACTATTTAAGGTGGGCTGCATGAAGTGCTACCTAGATAGTAATCACTATAAGACTTGATACATGATACTCGAACATGATACTTGAACATGATACATGCTTGCTTGATACTTGACTACATGATACGTGAGAACTGAAAGTTGACACTTGATACATGATTACATGATACTTGACACTTGATGCATGTTTACATGATACATAATTACTGGACACTTGATTCATGCCATTTACACTTGTTCACTTTACCATACTAGTTGTTTATTTTGACATCATGCTTATACCATGTTGCTAGTTAGTTTTTCCCATGTACTTGTATTCTACATTATAAGTAGCTCGTAACTTGCAATTGACGGGTACTTGTTTTTTTCTTTTCCTCTTTCCTGTAATTGTTGAATTACAGACTTTGAAGAACAGGTTCCAGATGGTATCGGTGACATGAAGTATTAGTGCTGGATTTTATTATTATTATTTCTTATACCTTGCTTGAACAATATTGTATTTAGAGACTTGGATTTATTCTTGTATTTGGGCAATTTGACCCAAGATATTTGTTTTATTCAGATCATGACTATTTGAGATTTATATATTTGGTTTCAAGTAATCTTGTTGGTATTTTGGTTCATATGTGCATGTGGTTGATTCTTTTGCTTCCGACTCTAATGATTATTTCGTGATATGTTGTAAAGATTCTTGAACAGCTTATGGATGATGAAAATTATTCGCTGGGCTTTTATCTTGTATCCGCATTCCGTATTATTTTTGGGAACAACTCAACATATATCATACAAAACTTATTCAAAACACAACCAAACATGAAAATCGAGTCTACCGAGTATCCAAACATCATGAATTAGGGTATCTAGCATGTCCACACCAACTATATCACATGGGTCTCAACAAAATCACGAATTCTCACAAAAGTCCCACATACATGATCAAATCAAGAACGGGTAAAACCTAAGTTAATTCATGTCAATATTATGTCGTGAGGCAACTATAATCAAGTTTTCACAATAGAGACAAAACTCATCAAGAATAACACGAACAGGGTCGTCTCTAGACCTAACTATGCTATAGGTGGTATTTTTGACTTGTATCAAACAAATGAATTGGAGTACAAGTTACTTGCCTTAACCGAAGATAAAGAACGACGAAAACCAAGAGTGACGAGCAAAACCCACGAACGAAAATCCGTGAATGAATGAATCCAAGCAAACTCAAGCAAAAATCTCCACACGAACAAACTCCACAAAAGAGAGATGGTCAAGAGAGAGATAACGGCGATGGTGGATTGTGGCCATGAGTTGATCAATGCCGGCGAGAGAGAGAATGAGAGAGAGAGCAAGGGATCTTTGCAACAATTAAACAAAGATCTGGTGGAGATATATGAGGAGATATATGGGGAGATATATGGTCCACTATGAAATCTAAAGCGAAATTATTTGTTGTAGCAATCATGTAAGGTGGGCTGCATGAAGTGCTACCTAGATAGAAATCACTACAAGACTTGATACATGATACTTGAACATGATACTTGAACATGATACATGCTTGCTTGATACTTGACTACATGAAACTTGACACTTGATACATGATTACATGATACTTGACACTTAATGCATATTTACATGATACTTGATTTCTTGACACTTGATTCATGCTAATTACACTTGTTCACTTTGCCATGCTAGTCGTTTATGTTGACATCACACTTATACCATGTTGCTAGTTAGTTTTCCCATGTGCTTGTATCCTACATTATAAGTGGCCCGTAACTTGCAATTGACGGGTACTTGTTTTTCTCTTTCACTCTTTCCTGCATTTGTTGAATTGCAGATTTTGGAAAATAGGTTCCAGACGGTATTGGTGACATGAAGTATTACTGCAGGATCTTGTTATTATTATTTCTTGTAGCTTGCCTGAACAAGATTGTATTTTGAGACTTGGATTTATTCTTGTATTTGGGCAATATGATTCAAGATATTTGTTTTATTCAGATCATGACTATTTGAGATTTATATATTTGGTTTCAAGTATTCTTGTTGGTATTTTGGCTCATATGTGCATGTGGTTGATTCTTTTGCTTCCGACTCTGATGATTCTTGTGGATGTTGCAAAGATTCTTGAACAGCTTATGGATGATGAAAATCATTCTCTAGGCTTTTGTCTCGTATCCGTATTCCGTATTCTTTTTGGGAAGTGGGGCGTGATAAGGTTTTTAGTAAAGCAAAACTGTTTGTTGTAGCAACCATGTAAGGTGGGCTGCATGAAGTGCTACCTAGATAGTAATCACTACAAGACTTGAACATGATACTTGAACATGATACATGCTTGCTTGATACTTGATTACATGATACATGAGACTTGAAACTTGACACTTGATACATGATATGTGCATCAGATAATCCTTTTTTTTGTTCATCAGGACATCAAACTGATCCATATACTCTGCTAAGAACGAGGTTTCTGTCAATTTGAACAACTGGCCAGTGTGATCAACATAGGGAGAGACACCAAACCTAATATCCAACTCTTTAACAAACACTTCCCAATTCACAAAGTCACCATTATTAAATGTGTATTGAAACCAGGCTAAGGCTTTCCCATCCATATAGAAATAAACTATATTCAACTTCTGCTCATGAGGTATTTGATGATATGCAAAAAATTGGTTGGCCTTAAAGAGCCATCCCATTGGATTACTGCCATCAAATCTAGGAAAATCAAATCTAGGATTCTTGAAAGAACTTGCAAGATGTGGAGTTATGTTCAGGGTTCTTACAGAGATCGGATTGTCAGATGTAGGATTCTCTGATGTAGGTGGCCGATTCAAGACCTGATCAAGCTTCTCTTCCATTACTTGAAAGCGACGAATCATCTTTGCCATCAATGTCTTCTGTGTCTCTACATCATTCGTAAGTGTTTGCAACTATTCACCATGGAATCAAATGGTCTCCTTCACTTCATCTATTGATTGCCTCCCATCTGCCATTGCTGCAACTGAAATCGTTGCAATACGGATCAAATTTCTGAATCTAAAATGGTGAAAGCACCAATTGATACGAAATAGGGCTCGTTCTCAATAAGATAGTAAGATTCACCAAAAAATAGCTGTAACACCGATTATTTCGAAAATCATAAAAGATTCGTTTTTATATTTCTGGGATAATTTTGATTATTATGCCTATCTTATTTTATTTTAATTCATGTTATATAGTTGGAAATTAGTATTTGTTTTAGAATAAGAATTATTCAAATATAAGAGCTAGAGTTTTAGTTTTCTCGGAGTAGAAAATTTTAAATTTAGCCGATCTTTTTCCTGATTGTGTGCGATAAATGAGAGTTGAAAAAGAATGTAAATTTGAGGGGTTGGAAAGTTGAGAAACTTCAGGAGAAAAATAATTATTTCTCCTCCTAGAAAGTTTGTTATTCAGTGGAGATGAGTCTAATAGATTCCACTCGAACTGTACTTTGTGATGGTATTTTTAATCAAAAATTTGGAGATTTATTATAGGTTATTTAAGTGTATTTTTAAGTAATTTTAATATAAAGTTAAGTGTTCTTGGGTTTTAATAAAAATATTTAGTCAACATGGGGTGTTTAAATAATTGTTCTTAATCTACTGTTAAAGTTACACATTATTACATCCACTACCCCTCCTCCCCCTTTCCTCCTTCTTACTGCCGAAATCCAAGACCTCCCCCTTTCATTTCCAAAATCATTCTTCTCCTCCTAGGGTTTTCGAAATCCCTTCATTTTCTTCAAAAATTTTAAAATCTATTTTAGGGTTTCTATTAATTCAAGGGTGCTCTTACATATTCCGGTGTTTGTTTGGAGAAAGAATTTATTTTGGGTGAGTAGATATGAAATTAACTTTATGCAAGTTTGTATTTTAGTTTTATTTCATTTTAATGCATAAAAAGAAGTTTATAGGCTATGTTAGTTATATTGGTATTAAGAAATAATTGATTTATTAAGAGTAGGTTGATTTGGAAAAATTTTGGGTTTATGGAAAAGAGGTAGAATGGTGAAATAATTTAGCTAAAGTTTTTAGAAAATAAAATAGAGTGTGGAGATTTATCAATGAGGGATATTTGAATTATTGGGTTGATATTCCAATATGTTTAAAATATAAAGAAAGATGAAAATTAGATAATATTGCAGAGAATTGTAAATTGAGGCTTAGGTGAGTTGCATGGATTAATTTGAACAAGTATGTAAAATTGAATTCGAAATTGGGGGTCGTTAGGGTTTGTTTTGTGAAAATTCCTAATTGGTCCTGAAATTTTGTGAATAGGTTGTGAAGAGTGAACTTTGACGAAGTTTTGGGAGAAGCATGTGTAGGGATTTTTCAAATTCCTCATGTGAGTATGATTTCTTTTAATTTATGTATATGATGTGCTATGAAAATTTTAAATCATGGGTTGTCATGTGTAATGTAAAAAGTGTATTGAATATCAAAATTCATAAGTATGATACGGAGTAAATTATGGGGTGTAAGAAATTAGTATACATGTATGGGAGTGTGTTGATGCTTGTATGTATATATATATGATATGGGGTTGCAATATTTAGATTCGGGAAGCTATGCTGATATTGATATATGTAAGTGTATGTATGATATGCATGCGTTAACTTTAAAATTTGACATGATAATGAATAAACAGCATAGTGTGTGCATGATATATGATAATAGGACAAGATAGGCATGATATCTATATAATAAATTACAAAGAAAGCTATCAAGTGGCTCACAATCAATCCCCCGCAAAATCAAAGGCCCATATCAAACCTCACAAAACACATTTTCCCTCCAAAATTTCAAACCCCAAAACCAAATTTTTCCCCCTAAAAAATTCATTACTTTATTAATATCTCTCTCTTCTCTCTTTACTTTTTCATATTTCTCTCTTTCTCTCTCTCTATCTCTCTCTCTCTCCCATACTTTCTTTATTTACTTAGAAATTTTGATTTTAAGATTTTGGTTTTGTAAAATTTCAGAATTTTTAATAGCAAATATCTCTTCAACAATTAAATTTCATTATTTTCCACACTTAAGTTCTAAGAAGATAGATTTTATACCTCCATTTATAATTACTTTTCAACATAGACTTTTATTTATAACTAATTATTGTCATACTATTCAAACTTGAGCTACATAATTTTTGTTTTACTGTTTACATGGCTTTTCGTGTTTTGTATCGTTCCGAAGACGTGCCGTAGGCACATGCCCACGGGCAAATCTAGTATGATAATATAACAAGATAAAAAACATGGTGTATGCATAAAATGTGATAAAACGTAAGATAAATAACATGGTGTATGTCGGTTATATGACAATATATATTGCGATAAAATGATGAGATGATATGTGATAATATGATGGGATTAAATAAAGGAGATATACTTATATAAATGGGATATAATTATATACGAAAATGTAAAGGAGTAAAATAAAGTAAGCATATAATAAATGAGTATAAAGAAAATATATATGGAGTTATTGGTGTTAAGAAAAGGGTTAAGTATTTATATGATGTTAGTGAGAGCATTTATTAGATGGAAAATCTGATTTTATACTGTGGTGAATATAAAGGAGATTACATGATATTAATGGAGTTATATACATTTATGTTATAAAGGAGATAATTTTATATTTCAGTGCCGCACAATCTCTCAGGGGTTTGGGCTAGACCCCACAGGCTCGGGATATACCCGGGATTAGGATTTATAGATACCCCAAATTTCATTTGGGATGAGAGCTGATTTCCCAAGATGGACCTGGAAGAGTAGATACCTCAGGATAGACCTGAGATGAGAGCAGGTTCCCCAGGATGGACCTGGGACTACAGATCCCCCAGGATGGACCTGGGAGGGGTTTACCTCGTTGGTATAGGGCCAGGAGGAAGACGTAGCCTCAAATGCGTAAGACCTATGTGGCAGCAATCTACATATTATACTTATTTTTGACTAGCTTGTTGGCTTTAGTCTTGGTTGGATATGCATGCAACCGTACTTTTAATCTAGCCAACAAATGATAGATTTAGGACACCTGGATCTGGGTGAAATTGTAGGTTAACATGTACGGGGGGAGGCACAAAGATCCTTGTATTGTACGAGGAGATCAGTTGTGTGGGCACTGAAAGGAGAAAATTATCATTGTGTATTTGTGTACTGAAGGAATATATGTATGTGTGACAATAATAATGTTAAACTAAAACAGTGGATCTTGGTAATTTTAGTACTAATGGAACTATGGAGACTATTTATATTAAAGGAGATGAATATGAATATATTACGGGATATATATATATATATATATATATAAGCAATGCTCCATTGAAAACAGGTCTGTTTTCACAGACTCGTGAAAACAGACTAGTTTTGGTCGTATGAACCTAGGCCATTGTTTGAAACAACGGCATAGGTTATAAAAAATTGAATGAACCTAGGCCGTTATTTAGAACAATGGCCTTTTATAACTTAGGCCGTTGTTCCCAACAACGCCTTAGTATATATATATATATATATATATATATATATATATATATATATATATATATATATATATATATCATTGACAATACTATATATATATATACTAAATTTGCCCGTGGGCATGTGCCATATATATATATATGCCCACGGGCAAATTTAGTATATATATATATATATATATATATATATACACACTAAATTTGCCCGTGGGCACGTGCCTACGACACGTCTTCGGAACGATATAGCATATGAAAGTCTTGTAAACAATAAAACAACAATTATGTAGCTCAAGTATGAATAGTAAAATAATAATTAGTTGTAAATAAAAGTTCATGTTTCCATTAGTATATGTTGAAAATTAATTATAAATGGGGTGTAAAATCCAACTTGTTAGAACTTTGAGTGTGGAAAATGATGAAATTTAACTGTTGATGAGATATTTGTTATTTTCAATGTAACATGAGCAATAAAAAAATGCTTAAAAATCTGAAAATATAAATTACTGAGTAGAGAGAGAGAGGGAGAGAGAGAAAGAGAGAGAGAGAGAGAGAGAAAAAAATAAATAAATAAATAAATAAATAAATAAATAAATAAATGAAGGAGTTGTTTTAAGGAGATTTGAATTTGAGTTTTGGGGGGAAACTTTTTGGCGAAAAAATATGTTTTGTGAGGTTAGATCTGGACCATTGATTTCAACCATATTGAATGAGAGCCACTTGATAGCTTTCTTTGTGTTTTATTATATAGATATATTGACAATAATATATGGTTAAAGTTATGCTTATACATATGAGTTATAAATATATATAACCATGTGGTGGGAAATGTGCATTTATATGCATGATATTAAAGGCATATAAATTTATGGAATTGTACATTTATAGGTATGATATTAATGGCTTGGTATATGTATGATATGCAGGTGATAAATTGAAATTTTATACGATAATATGATATGAGTGAATAGCACCGTGTATGCATGATATATGATAATGTAACATGATACATAACATGGTGTATTCATGACAGGTGATAATATGACAAGATAATATGTGATACAATGATAAGATAAATAATGTGGTATATGTCGGATATGTGATAATATATATATTGAGATACAATGATGAGATGAAAATGAATATAAAAGTAAATATTTGTTTATCAGTGCTTACAGAATCACGAGGGTTTGGGCTAGACCTCCTAATACCCAAGTTATCGGCTTGGGGTGTGGTATTTGCGTAAGGCCCTTGGTGGGCAGCGATGCGTAAGACCCTTGGTAGGCAGCGATTAGATGCGTAAGACCCTTGGTGGGAACCTATAAGTTTGTTGATGATGAGAGCACTGGTAATTGGATATTAAAGTAAAGACATGATACGACATGAGATTGGTATGCCTTGGGATTGTGTTGAGGAACTACTCGCCTGTTATTTCAGTGGAAATGGTGGGAACTACTTGCCTAGGCACAACTCTAAGGTGGATTGGTGGGGTGTTGATATGGAAGTGTATCATGAGATGAGAATGAAGAGTAAAGTGAGTTATATTATAATATGAGAATGAGAAGTAAATAAGTTGTAGGAGGAGATTAGAATGAAAAGTAAAGTAATTTGTATTATGAAATGAGAATGATAAATTAAAGCAAGTGTATTATGAGATAAGAATGAAAGTTAAAGTAAGTTGTAATATGAGATGTGAATGAATACGAAAGTAAGATATATCATCAAATAAGAATGAGAAGTAAAGTAAGTTGTATGAGGAGATGAGAATGAAGTATAAAGCAAAGTATGTAAAATGAGAATAAGAATTAAAGTAAGCGGTATGATGAAAAAAAAAGGAAAGTGAATTGTACTATAAGATGAGAATGAATGTTAATGTATTATGAGATATTATGAGATGAGAATGAAAGTGAATATAGTAAAATATTGAATAAATGTGAATGCAGTAAAAGAATGAATGAATGTGATGTTATGAGATGTGAATGAATGCGTGGATATGAGATGTGCATGAATGTAATGTTATGAGATGCGAATGAATGTGAGGTTATGAGATGATTCATATGATGTTATGAGATGTGCATGAATGTAATGTTATGAGATGTGAATGAATGTAATGATATGAGATGAGAATGAATGTGAATATAACATGCTGGGAATTCTGTCGAGGAACTACTTGCCTGCTATTTCCAAGGGAATGGTGGGAACTACTTGCCTAGGCACAACTTGAAGGTAGATAGAATAGATGTTGATATGGGAGATTGGTTGAAGATTAATAAATTACTTTTGTCCAATATTCAGTTTTTATTTACTAAGTTTTCATGTTTAATTTCAGGTTATATTTAATGATCATTATGTTAGTAAATTCCTTAAATTTCTTGCATATTATTTATTTTAGTAACTAACCATGTAGATTATACTCACACCAGTTATGACTGACCTCTGTTGTATTTGGGGGCTTGAGGAGTTGATCCCTGAGGGTGGAGGTCCCTAGACTTCCCTTTTGCAGGAATTGAGTAGCGCGCAGCAAGGTGAGACATGTGGTTTCTTTAGTTTTTTTAGTGTTATTTTCTCAGGAATTAATAAGCTTATATATGTAGATATTGTTAAATTTCTATTAGTTAAAGTTTTACATATATAGTGGTAGAGAATAGAATTCGTGTAATAATTTGTATTTTGGAAAATTATGTATGTATCTGTATGAGATGGTGATATACAGTGATGAGATACATATGTTAAAGCCCGTACCCGCCTCATTGTGGAGTATTGGGTTCTGTGTGTTGGTTTTTCAAGGTTTTCTATGGTTTTTCTAAAAATCTTTTATGTTTTCAAATGAAATTTTGGTTTTTAATTCGTATCCTACTTATTATGATGAGTTATGCCCCCATAGCCCTATATATATATTGCCTGTGTGATGGTGTTTGTGTTGGCCTGGGGAGAATTAATATTAAATACCTGAGTTGTGATATATTTAATTGTTAGCAGAATTTTGTAAGAAATCGCTGCGAAATGACTAATATTTTAGGGGAGACTCTACCGAAATTTTAATTAAAATATCTGAATATTATTTTAATAAGAAAGTGTTAAAAAAAAGTGTGAATATTTGGGGATGTGACAATAGCTATTCAAATTGAAGTTTGTAATCACAAGTTGAAGATACAAGAATTAGGTTCATAGATTGGGGAAGAACAAGAAGATGGTATATAGAAAAGGACAAAGAAGTTTGTTACTGATTTCTCAATACCTTCTCTCTCATTCTCTACTGCTATTTATACCCTTCTAGATGCTACAGCTGTACATTCTTTCTTTGGCACCTTATTTCCCTTCAAATCTCTTTTCTCTAGCCTGTTCATTCCCCGTGCTTTCTTCACAGTACGTAATCCTTAAAGTACTCAGGTTTAGCTCTATTTCTCTTCACTCCATCTTCAAATGTTAATGCTGCTGCTTGTGTATCTGTATCAACTCCTATCAACTCCTGGTTCCACTCTTGTATCCGTATCAAACTCCATGTCAGAGAAGCTTACGGAGGACATCGACTCGGCAGTCAGAAGGTCATCTAACAGTGCCTATGTGATTGCTTTGAGCCACATCAGGAACAACCGAGAATCCATCAACAAGAATGTTGAAGTTCTCATAAAGAAGGAGCCAATGACTGGAGACGAGTTCCGAGCAATCCTGTCCGAGTTTGTGGAGATCCCCGTAGAGAACAGGTTTCCCCCAGGTATACCAACTTCTGTGAGCTTTCATGGTTTTGATAGTGTTTGTCATGTTTTATATGATTGTTAGTTCGGGATTTCGAATGGGTATCTAATGTAAAGTAAATAACTAGTTGTTTTTAGTGGCATAGCTTAGTGAGGGCCCGGGGGTGCCCGGACCCCTCCAGAATTTTCAAAAACTCCCTTCATACAGTTGAAAATTTTATAAACCCCTCAAAAAAATTATGATTTAACCTCTATGAAACCTAAGTTTTATTGTTTTGCCCCACTAAAAATTATGAAAAAAATCTCTATATTTTTACATGTAATCATAGAATTTTACCTTGGCCCTCCCGGTAAAAAATTTCTGGCTTCGCCCCTGGTTGTTTTGTACTGTATATGTAAATTGATACTTACAAACATTCGAATAGGAAATTATATAGTTTCCATTGTGTTTATGGGTGGCCTTAGAGGACTGTCATTTACAGACGAAAATTTTATAGAATTATTATTATTATTATTATTATTATTATTTTATTTTATTTTTGTTTCTGGGAGTAATATTTTTACTTGAGTAAACAAAAACTTCATATTGAATTCTGACAGACATTGTTTGCATTTACCAATAATTGACATTGCAATACAATTGGTTTTATTATTGAAGACCCAATTTTCTTTCTATTAGACTGAAGATCCAAATTGGTTAGTGATATGGCTAAAAATAGGGTTAAATCGGAACTGTTCAAATCGGGCACGAATCTTAAAGCTCAGGGGTAAAATGGTAATTTCACCTATAAACAGGGTCTGAAATAGGAACTGGGCCTTTCTTCAAAGCCCAATAACTCATAAACGGATCAGTCTTACTGGGTACGGGTCCCAACCCGTAAGAAACCCAGTCCGTTTGGATAGGAGAAGATTTAGAATTATGATTATCCTTAAGCAGCAGTCTTAACCACTTCTATCCATTTACATCGGAAAGTAGGAATTTAACCTTATCCTGAAACTGGTTCCTAAGGCGGCTATAAATACCCCCCACCCCCACTGTTACCAGGTAATCAATCTTTTGCCAATTAAAGCTCTTTCTTAATCATTCAGATTACTGACAAGAGCGTCGAAGGGTGCATCGCCGGGATCAACCCCGGTGTCTCGCACTTTTTGCAGGTCAACGACAAAAGGATCTCGGTCAAACTCCGGTGAAGTCGCTCAGGTTTGACTATTCAACTTCCCTCGAATCCACAAATCTATCTGTTTGCCCCCACACCGATTTCAGCGGCAACAGATTGGTGCCGTCTGTGGGAATCTCGAATAGCAGTCCAGCCTCTTCCACTGGTTAAGACCGCCTCCAACCATGCCACCAAGAAAGGTAAGGTCTAGAGGGTCCAATCGTGGGCCCACTCCCATTCCTCCCCAACTGCAACCGGAGGCTCCCCCCAACCCGTCTAGCAACAGGGACAGCTCCCTCCTCAACCTGATCCACAGCTACAGCAGAGGCAGCCTCCTCTTCAAAATCCTTAACCCCAGCAGACTCAACGCGGGCCCCAGAACGCTGGTATCGGGACCTCTCGTCCTAATCCTCAGAAGCAACCTTTTCACCGTGATCATATCTCGATACATAACCCTTCCACCGACTCCATGGCATCCCATAATCCTCGGCCTTCAGAAGATCTATGCAACATCATAATCAACCGGCAGAAGGAGGAAGACCTTCGCCGCCATTTGGATGAGAGGCGGACCCGAGAGGGAATCTTCCGCTCAGAACGTCCAAATGCACGATCTCCTCACCGCTGCAACCACAGGAAGTTCCCTCCTCCTAGGAGGCGGAGGGAGTCCCCCGAGTACCGTCGAAGAGGGCACCAATCTCCCTGTTGGTCGATAGGCCCAAAGGGACCAGAACGGACCCATCATCCGAGCAGAATTCCAAGAGTTTTAGGCAACAGTCTTGCGGGCCCTCAATGTCCCGCCAAACAACAACAATAATATTCAGAGGGTCCCCACTCCTAAGCCGGTTCAAAGCCCTTGCCATCGGTCCCTAAGTCCTCCTCAAGCTCCGAGCCACCGCCATCACATCCCTAGTCCTCACCGATTTCTGAGCTACCGTCGTCGTAGCCCACGCTCCCCTTCGTACGAAGACGAGTCCAGAGGCTCAGTAGGATACTGTCGAAGGGATGATGCTGCCTACCACCGTCTCCATGAGATGGAGAGGCGCCTCAGTCAACTCGATAGGGATGAGGAGCTAAGAGGGAAGACCCTCCGTCCAAGTAGACCTCCGTTCTCTCAAACCATCATGGAGGCTCCCGTCCCAGCAAATTTCAAGCCCCCTCAGTTCGAGACATACACGGGGGAATCAGACCCTATGGATCACATTGAGAGTTTCAAAACTCTCATTATGATCCTTCAAGCCTCCGATGCCCTCCTATGCAATACCTTTTCGGCCACTCTTAAAGGCCCGACTTGGGAATGGTACTCCCGCCTCGCCCCGTCCTCCATCTTCTCTTTCGAACAGTTCGAGACTCTCTTCATAACCCATTTCGTGAGTAGCCGCCGCTCCAAAAAAACGAGTATCTCACTACTCTTCCTTAGTCAGAAGAAGGGCAAGACACTGAGATACTATGTCAAGCGGTTTACCGCAGAAGCCAGGTCCATCGCCTCCCTCGATCAATCGGTCACTGCGGCCGCCTTTCAGTCCAATGTCATCAACTCGGACCTCCGGTCCTCCCTAACCAAGAAGCCCCCGCGAGACTTCTCCGACCTTCTTCTCAGAAGTGAAAAGTACATCTAGGTGGAGGAAGCTGAACATCGCCCCACATTCGAGAGATCCTCTTCTGGAAATAAGAGGAAGGCCGCTGAAGATGAGGAAGCTAAAAAGCTCCAGAAGGACAACGGGGGTCAGCATCGTCCACCTCCCAGATTTGAGAAATTCACCCCTCTCAACACCAATGTCTCGGCAATTCTGATGGAAGTTGAGAAAGAAGGGATCCTACCTCCTCCACCAAAGATGAACACCACTGGGATGAAAAGGGATAAGAAGAAGTGGTGCTGCTACCATCGAGACCATGGCCACGATACCAATGACTTTCGGGCCCTGAAAAATGAGATCGAAGCCCTCATTCAGAGAGGGCAGCTCGCCAAGTTTGTAAGGAAGGACTGGGTCGATCCTCCTCCACCTCCCATGGGGGGACTAACAAGCGACCCGAGAGGCGTGACGAGACTCCCGAATTCGAGGAAGAGCGCATCTTGCACCTTATCCACGGAAGGTCCAATGGGAGGAACCTCTAACTCCTCACGAAAGGCTTTTGTCATGGAAGTCAATTCAGTGCACAGTCTCCCCCCTACCAATGGCCTTGGAGTCCCGGTTACTTTCTCAAATGATGATCTAGAGGGTGTCTGAACCTCCCATTGTGATGCACTGGTGATCAACCTCCACATGGCTAACTTCAAGGTAGAAAGGATTCTAGTGGATAATGGCAGTTCTGTCAACATCCTCTTTCTAGAGGCCTTCCGAGGACTCAAATGATCAAGGGACAGGCTCAAGCCCGCCGGTTACACACTCCATGGGTTCACGGGAGTGCCAGTGATGATCGAAGGTGTTATAACCCTCGACGTAACCTCTGGCAAAACTCCTACTATCTGAACGGAGCCAATGGACTTCAAGGTTGTTGACGTCCCGACCGCCTATAATGTGATCCTAGGTCGACTAGGCCTAGCTACTTTAGAAGCCGTCCCATCAGCTTACCATCTAAAAATGAAGTTTCCCACCAAGGCAGACGTAGGGAAAGTAATGAGAAGTCAGGAAATGGCCCGCAAATGCTATATGACCTCGACCGGAGGATCCGTCCTCTCCCTCGAGGCCCTTGAAATTCCCCAGGGGAACACCCAGTCTATGTCGGAACTGGTAGACGAGCTGGAGTAAGTGCTCTTCTCGGAGCAAGATCCGACCTGCAAATTCTTCATCAGCAAAACCCTGCCCTCTGCTCCGATATAGTCCACTGCATAAAGAAGAACTGTGACCTCTTCGCATGGACAGCTGCCGACATGCCGGGGATTTTCGAAGAGCTCCTCGTCCACCATCTGAGTGTCGCCCCAGGGGCCAGACCAGTCCAGCAGAGGAGGCGTAAGTTCGCTCCCGAGCGCCAGCAGGCTATAAAGGAGGAGGTGGAGAAGCTCCTCAAAGCCCGATTCATACAAGAGGTCAACTATCCGGAGTGGCTCTCCAACGTCGTGATGGTCAAAAAGGCCAATGGAAGTTGGAGTATTTGCATCGACTTCAAAGATTTGAACAAGGCATGCCCCAAGGATCCTTTCCTGCTCTCCAGTATCAACACCATGATTGATGCCACTTCGGGTCATGAGCTGCTAAGCTTCATGGACGCCTTCTCCGGATACAACCAAATCCGAATGTTCCCCCAAGATATCCCAAAAACGTCCTTCGTCATAGATCAAGGTCTCTACTGCTATAAAGTGATGCCCTTCGGGCTTTAAAATGTTGGTGCCACCTACCAATGCCTCGTCAATAAGGTCTTCAAAAATCAGATCGGACAGAACATGGATGTTTACGTCGACGTTATGCTGGTGAAAAGCATCCATGGGTCTGACCATGTCGCCGACCTCCAAGAAGCCTTTGACGTGATAAGAAGGCATAACATGAGACTAAACCCGAATAAATGTACATTCGGGGTCTCATCAGGTAAATTTCTGGGCTTTATGGTCAGCCAAAGGGGGATTGAAGCCAACCTTGAGAAGATAAAGGCCATATTCAGAATATGGCTCCCCCCTTAAACGTGAAAGAAGTGCAAAAGCTCACAGGGCGCCTCGCGACTATAGGGCATTTCCTCTCCAAGTCTAGGGAAAAGTGTCTCCCTTTGTTCACAGCCCTCAGGGGGACTAAGGGCTTCGAGTGGGGCCAGCAGCAACAAGAGTCGTTCGACCAACTTAAAGCCTACTTGGTCAACCCCCCACTCCTCAGCAAGCCTGCACCCAGGGAAACCCTCTACCTCTACCTCATTGCCTCCGAACAAACCCTCAATGTTGTCCTAGTGAGGGAAGAAGACAAGGCACAGAAGCCTATCTACTATGTGAGCAAGGTCCTTAGAGATGCCGAGCTCCGCTATCTGAGGTTGGAAAAGATAGCCTACGCCTTGGTTATGGCGGCCCGGAAGCTTCGTCCCTATTTTCAATCCCATTTGGTGGTCGTCCTTACCAACCAGCCACTCAAGTAGGTCCTGTATAAGCCCGAGACCTCCAGACGTCTAATGAAGTGGTCAACTGAGCTAAGTCAACATGACATATCTTATCAACCTCGGACTGCTATCAAAGTTCAAGCCCTAGCCGAGTTTATAGTGGAAAGCACGATCCCGGAAGTCAGTCAAGCAGCAAATGGGCCACCCATCTGGATGGTGTATGTAAATGGGTCTTCTTGCGCTGAAGGGAGCAGAGCCAGAGTTATCCTGGCAGGCCCAGATGACTTCGTTCTCCAATACTCCCTCTGTATCAATTTCAAGGCTTCCAACAACGAAGCTAAGTACGAAGCCCTAATAGCAGGCCTGGGCATGGCTCGCAAGGTAGGAGCACAGTGTGTTCGAATATTCAGTGACTCTCAACTCGTGGTGAATCAAGTCTTGGGAGAATACGAGGCACGAGACGACCGAATGGCCAAGTACCTACCCAAGGTCAAAAGTCTCATGGCTTCGTTCGAAGAAGCGCAACTCCAGCGGATCCCTAGAGAGGAGAACGCCCAAGCAGATCCCCTCTCAAAACTAGCCTCCTCCTCCCTCCAAGGCCTCGAATAGACCATCTTGATCGAAGTTCAACTAAGGCCCAGCATCGAAGGAGAAGCCCCCGACTCAATGGATTCGCTACCTGTCCAACTCGAAGATAACTGGATGAGGCCTTTAATTGAGTTCCTCAGAGATGGGAGCCTTCCCCAAGATCCTAAAGAAGCTTGCCGAATTCGAACGAGAGCATAGCGGTGCACCCTCGTTGAGGGAGTCTTGTACAAACGCTCCTACACCCAAGTAGATGGCCGACCCTACTTGAGATGTCTCTCTGCAGAAGAAGCCTTGTATGCTCTGAAAGAACTCCACAAAGGGATAAGCGGAGCCCATTCGGGATCAAGGTCCCTCGCTAGAGAAATCATGAACTACGGGTAATTCTGGCCTACCCTACTTCGGGATGCCGAGCAACATGTCCGACAATGTGGCCCCTGTCAATAATTCTCCAATATTCGCCGCATGCCGCAAGCTCAACTCTCTTCCCTCTCGAGTCCAACTCCCTTTGCAATATGGAGAATGGATCTGTTAGGCCCGTTCCCACCGGCTCCAGGCCAGCTCAAGTTCCTAGTCGTGGCAATCAACTATTTCTCCAAGTGGATTGAGGCCGAACCACTAGCAACTATTACTGAGAATAGGGTGCAACAGTTCTTCTGGAAGAACGTGATCTGTAGGTTTGGCATACCTCGAGTCTTGGTGACAGATAACGGAACACAATTTGTGGGGGCAGCATTCCGCTCCCTATGTGAAGACCTCGGCATTCAGCAAAGGTTCTCCTCCATCTCTCACCCTCAGTCCAATGGTCAAGTAGAGAACGCCAACAGGCAAAACCTTTCGGGCATCAAGAAGAGACTAAGCAAGTCGGCTAAAGGATTGTGGGCAGAACAGCTTCCTAACATACTGTGGAACTACCACACTACAAAGAGAACACCCACAGGAGAGTCTCCCTTCAACCTCACCTACGGTTCCGAGGCTGTAATCCCCTTAGAAGTTGGTTTGCCATCCCCTCGCCTAATTGCATATAATGAAGAGCAGAATGCCAGAGATCTCTGAGCCAATCTGGACCTTATCGATGAACTCCGCAAAAGAGCCTCGATTCGCCAAGAGAATTATCAAAGAAGAATCGAGCAGTCTTACAACAGAAGGGTCCGCCCCATAGATCTTAAAGAGGGGGACTTAGTCCTCAGGAAGCTAGCCATCTCGTTCCCTAGCCAAAAGAGCAATCTAGCCCCAAATTGGGAAGGACCATACAAAGTCTCCAGGGTAGTCCGGCCAGGAGCATATCATCTTGAAGACCTCGAAGACAGGAAGATACCAAGAATATGGAACGCCGACCATTTACTGAAGTAACAAGAGTGTGTTTGAACACCTCTCCAGGTACCATCAAATGTTTGGTTATTCTATCTATTTCCTTTTTTTTATTATTCTTCCATTGTAATAACGGCCCGCAACTTAGAAGCGGCCGATTAGCAATAATTAATAAAGAACTTCTTTTGCAAAATAATTCTTTTGTGATCATTTTATCTCTATGTTGTGTTGTTTTAAACGACGAGTTCGGAGTCCAAAACTTAGCTCGATTCCGCTTCGAATAACTTTGCTCTTAAGTAGTTGGAAGTGGTTCGCCATTCGGAACTACTCCCACAACCGTTGAACATCTCTAAAACGACGAGTTTCGGAGTCCAAAACTTGGCTCGATTCTGCTTAGAATAACTTTGCTCTTGAGCAAGTTAGAGGTGGTTCGCCATTTGGAACTACTCCCACAGCCGTTGAACCACTCTTAAAACGACGTGTTCGGAGTCCAAAACTTGGCTCGATTCCGCTTCGAATAACTTTGCTCTTGAGCAAGTTAGAAATGGTTCACCATTCGGAACTGCTCCCACAACCGTTGAACCACTCTTAAAACAACGTGTTCGGAGTCCAAAACTTGGCTCGATTCCGCTTCAAATAACTTTGCTCTTAAGCAAGTCAGAAGTGGTTTGCCATTCGGAATTGCTCCTAAAACCTGTTGAAACATCTCCAAAATGACAAGCTTGGAGCCCAACACATGGTTCGACTCTGCTCCAAGTATGTGCCAAACAAACAACAAGTGCCAACGAAACACGCAAGTTCATAAAACAAATATTATTGCACTGAAGTTTGAGGAACAAATCTATTTACAAGACCAACTTCTCGATACAAAACTTGAAGAACAAAAAGAACAAGAAAACAGACAACTACTTCAACGCCACCTAGGGGCAGGGATGCTTCGGTTTAAAGACACTCGGGGACGACGAATGCTGTATGGCTGACGTCTAACCTCGGTGCTCGTCCCTAGAACGGCAAACTGAGATGCATCCTCAGTACTGCTTCTAACGGTAGCCCCAACGAACGCTCCGCTCGACGAAGCAGCCACCCCACTTTGTGCGTCACCAGGGCTCCGCCAAGCAACAGGCGAGTGAGTCGCAAGCTCGTAAAAAGAAATTCCGATGTCGCTCTCTTCCCGAGTACACGAGGTGCTTCTGACATTGACCCATTCAGGTTGGGGCTTGAGGCAAGCGACCTCCACCTCAAGTTCGAAGATTCATTCCTTCAGAGAGTCATCCTTTACAGCTATCTTTAAGTGAGGTAGCCGAGCGCAGCCTGCAGCACCAGAGCTGTCGGCGATAATCCGACATAGATGAGTAACCTCGATGCTCTTATCAACAGTAACCCTCTTCAGCTCGTCTATCTCCACCGTCACCTTGTTCATTGCGGCTGACAACTCATCTCGCTCCGTCGTCAACTTGCCCATCGCTGCTGTTAGTTCTTCTCTCTCCACCGAAAGCTCGTCTCTTGCTGCTGTCAATTCATCCCTCTCAGCTGCTAGCTCATCTCTCTCCGTTGTCATCTTCGTCAAAGAATTGCAGAGTCGCCTAAGCCTCAGGCCGAAATTAAAGGGTATTGACGAATCATCGTCATCGCTTTCGGGGGTCGTCTCCCCGAGCCTCTCTTCTAACCTCCGAATCTCGATATCTCGACAACCTACAATTAGTCGCAGATGATTCCGCTCACGTTCCGCTCCGCGAAGCCCCAACTCAACTTCGTAAAGGTGCTCTCGGCACCTAGCGAGGCATAACTTTGTCACCCATAGGCCAGCCTCGGGACGAGTCTCCTTAGCCACATAAGGCACTTCAATGAGCTGCGTCACTTCGACGATCTGAAAATTTCAAGGCAAGACGATGTGAACACTTAGCGGAATTTCAAAAATTTTGTGAACACATAGCCAAAATTTCTAGGCGGGGCGACGTGAACACTTAGCCAAATTTCAAAAAAAAAAATTGTAAACACATTGCCAGAGCTTCAAAACAGAGCGACACAAACACTTAGTAGAATTCAACGAAAAAGAGATATTTCATTCATTCAAAAGTGCAGTGGTCAGTCCGCAATTAGGCGATACATCGCTAAAACAAAAGAAAAGAACAAAAAAAAATAAAGTCAGGGGGCGACCTCTTTCCCAGGGCGTCTCGAAGTGGCGGGGTCGGACTCCTCCGAAGGAGCGATGATCGCTAGAGGGGTCACCTCGGATCCCTGAAGCTCGTCGACGATCTCGACCTCGGCATCTGCGTCTTCATCCCCAACTTCACCCTCGGACTCATCATCAAAACCGTCGACGTGGTCGTGGAAGAGGTGCTACCCGGAGCAGTCGACTTCGGGGAAGCGCTCGGAAACTTGGTCGATGGCGCAAGCATATGCCTTGGCCATGTTGGCTGCGAGGAAGCCTTGGGCCTTCTCCATGGTCGCGGCTTCGACTTCCTTCGCCGCCGCAACCTTAGCAACTTCTATGGCCTCTGCCTGCTGCTTCGCCGCCTCCTCCTTCTGCCAAAGCAGATCACCCTCGAGCTTCTTTACGAGGCCGTCGAGGTACTCCAACCTGATTATTTCCCATCGGCCTCGACCTTCAACTTGTCGAGCTCGTTCGTGATCCGAGCTTTCTCGGCCCGAGCTCTGTCGACCTCTTTCTTCAGGTCCTTCTCGAGCTCGGTGATCTTCTCCATGAGATTACCAAAGTGAACGGTTATCTACAGCAAAAAGACAAGTTAAAAAAGTTAGCAAAATGAATGAGTAATTCGTCAAAACGTACGAAACCAAAACACTCACCGATATCGCCGATCGAGTGATCTCGAGGGCTTCATCCCCTACGCCGCCGGTGTCCATGGTGGCACGATCCTTCGGCGTCGCCAAGTGTTTGACGGCCCGCATACTCGACGCCGAGTCGCCGAGGAAACCGTCCAATTTCCAAACCTGCCAGTCCGAAACAAAAATCTTCTTGTGTTCCTCGATCAGGAACACTTTGGCCTCCACCATCAACGAAGCCGCCTCCATCCCGAGAGCAGCCGCCATCAGGAACTCGCCGACCTTGGTCGATGCCGAAGTCGCTGTGGTCGCCACCCTCAAGGTCACTATTGCCGAAGCCACCGCCTCATGAACGGCACTGTCGACTGTCTTTAGCTTCGTAGCAGTCACCTTCATAGCGACCCTCTTTCGTTTTCGAGGAGCCTTGCTGCCGAGCGCCGCCCTTTACACCAAAATAGCATCGTAGTCCATAGTTTCTGCACCAAAAGAAAGTGTGGTTAAAACACAAGTTAAAAATTGAATGGGAAAAGAAAAACTACCAAAAGAAAACCACATACTAGGATCTATGCGGCTAAGCCCTCCCCTGAAGAGCGCCTCCTCCGTCAGGTCTCTCCAATCAAACTTCGACCGGTCGAGTAGAACCTGAACCATCTCTTCTTCATTAGGGTACAACACCGGAAGCTCCTTCACCCTCTTCGTCACTTCCTCAACCCAATCCAAGGGTATGCACCACGGCTCGCGACCCCGAATGATGAAGTATTTGTCTCGCTAATGCTTTATGGAGTCGGGGCAGCTAACGAGCCAAGCACCGTGCCTCGAAGCCAAATAGTACCTAAACTCTGACTTGTGCTGCCGATGAAGTCGGTACAGCATCCGAAGTACCCTCAAGTCCGGCTCGATCTCGGCTGCCTAACAGTGGAGTGCGAATCCATTGATGACCCTCCACCCGTTCGGCATTAGCTGGATGGGGCTAACCCCGAACCACCACAACACTTGGACTTCGAATGGGTGGAGTGGTAGACGCGCTCCGGCGATGAAGGCGTTGACGTGCCAGAAACACATGTTCACCGGCATCGGCGAGTTGGCCCTCACCCCGAGACCTGGCAGCATCAGTTCGAACTCATCAGGGATCTGAAAGCACTCCCAGAATGCCACCAAGTCCGCCTCGTTGAGGATTGAGATGGTGTCATCCACTTCCGAAGTCTCCCTCGTGGCGTTCTCTTCGAAACTCCGCCCCCTCCCATATACGATATGTTCGGCATGCTCCTCCGGAAGCTCTTGAACCCTATTGAGCCCCGTCAAGACGTCCGGCAGTCTCCCGAACTCCCTCATCCTTTTCGGATTCTCCACTATAGTCTCCATAACCACCGAATTAGGGACCTCGTCTCTCTTGCCCCTGTCGACGTGAGGAACCTGGTTCAAAGACGGCTCGTCGCTAGCAGAGGGGGAAGGCTCCAAAGTAGGAGAGAGGGAAGACATTTTGATAAAAAATAAACTAAGTATAAGTTACCTTGAAGTGACAGCTGCGGTCGGAAAGATCACCGGAAAATGGTAGAAGTTGCTGGAAGCTCTCGCTAGTGAGAATTACCGCCTGAGTAAAAATTTTGAGAAGTGAAGAAATGAGGAGGGGGTGGAGTCTTATAGAAGGTGACACACAAAACGAGGATATTGGGCTCCAAAAACCCAACAGTCAGGCCAATTTACCACGAAACGACACGCTTAAACGTGAGAAAAAACTCTCGCTTTGGACTTCGGCATGCTTTGCCGAGCGTTCTTGGCACCGACGCTCAAACGTGAGGAAAAACTCTCACTTGGGCTTCGGCACACTTTGCCGAGCGCTCTTGGCACCGACGCTCAAACGTGAGAAAAAACTCTCACTTTGGACTTTGGCACACTTCACCGAGCATTCATGGCACCGACACTCAAACGTGAGAAAAAACTCTCGCTTTGGACTTCGGCACGCTTTGCCGAGCGGTCTTGGCACCGACGCTCAAACGTGAGAAAAAACTCTCACTTGGGCTTCGGCACGCTTTGCCGAGCGCTCTTGGCACCGACACTCAAACGTGAGAAAAAACTCTCGATTTGGACTTCGGCACGGTTTGTCGAGCGGTCTTGGCACCGACGCTCAAACGTAAGAAAAACTCTCACTTGGGCTTAGGCACACTTTGCCGAGCACTCTTGGCACCGACGCTCAAACGTGAGAAAAAACTCTCGCTTTGGACTTCGGCACACTTCGCCGAGCATTTTTGGCACCGACGCTCAAACATGAGAAAAAACTCTTGCTTTGGACTTCGGCATGTTTTGCCGAGCATTCTTGGCACGGACGCTCAAACGTGAGAAAAAACTCTCACTTGGGTTTCGGCACACTTTGCCGAGCGTTCTTGGCACTAACGCTTAAACGTGAGAAAAAACTCTCACTTGGACTTCGGTACGCTTTGCCGAGCATTCTTGGCACCGACGCTCAAACATGGAAAAATGACTCGTTCGGACTTCGGCAAACCTCGCCGAACCACTTTTGATGCGTGTCGCCACCCCGAGGCACCTCTGGACCTCGGCAAGGGTCCCCGAACCTCCCTCGACTTCGGCCTTCTTCCTGAATTAAAAATTCTATTTTTTATTTATTTAATTCGAATTGTTTATTTAAAAATTGCAGGAAAATGGTTAAAAATTCAGAAAAATTAATTAAAAATTCTAAAAAATAATTATAAATTTGGAGAAATATTTTTGAGTCCCTGGATAAATAATTATTGCTTAGAATAATTAATAAATGCCCTCGAAAAATAAATCACCGCTCTGCAAAATTGAATAAATGATCCGAAAAATAATTAAAAAATCGAGGAAAAACCCCAAAAAACCAGAAGAGCTCAAAAATAATCTTGAGTGCACTATCAACTCTGAAAAACATCATAATGCCTCGTTTAAGATCCGAAACCCCTCATTTGGACTCCGAAACAACCCCGCAAGTCATTAAATCAGTAAAACTACTCCTCAAAGGCTGATCAAATCCAGTCTTTGGGAGAGGGGGGACTCGTGATATGGCTAAAAATAGGGTTAAATCGGAACCGTTCAAATCGGGTACGAATCTTAAAGCTCAGGGGTAAAATGGTAATTTCACCTATAATGGGTCTGAAATGGGAACTGGGCCTTTCTTCAAATCCCAATAACTCATAAACGGATCTGTCTTACTGGGTACGGGTCCCAACCCATAAGAAACCCAGTCCGTTTGGATAGGAGAAGATTTAGATTTATGATTATCCTTAAACAGCGGTCTTAACCACTTCTATTTACATCGGAAAATAGGGATTTAACCTTGTCCGGAAACTGGTTCCTAAGGCGGCTATAAATACCCCCACCCCCCACTGTTACCAAGTAATCAATCTTTTGCCAATTAAAGCTCTTTATTAATCATTCAGATTACTGACAAGAGTGTCGGAGGGTCCGTTGCCGGGATCAACCCCGGTGTCTCGCACTTTTTGCAGGTCAACGGCAAAAGGATCTCGGTCAAACTCCGGTGAAGTCGCTTAGGTTTGACTATTCAACTTCCCTCGAATCCACAAATCTATCTGTTTGCCCCCACACCGATTTCACCGGCAACAATTAGGATAACAGGTTAAGCTCATGGATGCATGTTCGGATGACATTAGGGAAGGAGCTGCGTTGATAGGAGGTGTCGATGAAACTGTTGTGTTGGTTATGTTTCCCATGTTGATAATATTGATGATCTAAAATAGAGTGGAAGACAATTAGTGGCTACACTAAGTGAATGTCGATGGATTGACAGTCGAGCTTCATCTCAGCGGCAGCAATGGGGGAAAAAACTACAAGTCTGCGATAATAAGGGGAACCAGGATTGCAGCAACAAGGAGGTCGTTTATGTTTGGTGCACCTCCACTAGATAGACATTACGCAATACAAGAAACGTCAACAATGTTATGATGCAAACAAGACGATTAATCAATAAGGTGACCTGCAAGCCTGCAACAATAGATACCTATAAAAAAACTAAAGAAAGAGCTCAGTTCCAAATATACTTGACAACATGATCTTCTAAGATCAACTAAATTCAACCTAAAGTTCGTCAAATTAAGGTACAAATGTAGAGACCACTCTTTATGGCAATGAGTAATAATTCATTAGATGCATATTCGTCTTCCCAAACATATTAAGTAAATGGCTAAATTTCAGTACATCCTCTTACCAATAATAATTCGTCATCAAAAGTAATCCCTAGCTTTTAATATCCGAATAAAAATATTTCTCTTTCGATGTAAAATAAACCAATCCTCTTACCTAAGGGTTGCAATTGGCCGGAAGCCACCAGGCCCAACTCGATTATAAGCAGGCTTGGACTAATCGTTATATTATTCGAGCCGGGCTCGGGCTCGGGCTCATGGTTTTAGGCTCGAACAAATGACGGGCCAGGCTCATGTTTAAGTGACTAGGCCCAATGGGCCCATATCAAGTTTTGTTCCGCATGTGTTTATGTAATTATTAAAAATATGCATTTACATATTTATGTATGTATCATGTAATTTCGTAATTATAAAATAAATTATGTATATTTATGTATTTATGTGCATAAGTTGAAATGAGTATCATATATATATATATATATATATATATATATATATATATATATATATATATATATATATGTAGTTGTGTTCGGTTTTGCACTCGCCTAGTGCACACAGCCGTGTGCTCTAGGCGTCAGCAGTCCAATCTGAAAGGTTAATCATGATCGCCATCTAACGGCTGCTAGAACATCCCGCTCATCTCATATGGGTAAAGGGTTATTTGCGTCTTTTCCTACCCCCGCTCATCCCCAAATTGACTCTCGCTCTCATCCTTCTCACGCTCATCCTTTCGTTCCTCTCCTCGTCGCCTTCTCATCGCACGCCAATTCGAAAACCCTAGGTCCAAAAAATCCCCAAATCCCTACCCTCACTCATCCCCAAATCGACTCCCGCTCTCATCCTTCTCACGCTCATCCTTTCGTTCCTCTCCTCATTGACTTCTAATCGCACGCCAATTTGAAAATTCTAGCTCCAAAAAATCCCCAAATCGAAACCCCCACCTCTCTGAATTCTTCAATTCGGGTCCTCGTTTACTCTCTTCCTCTCTAATCTCCCGTCGAATCACCTCTCGAAATCCACCAATTTATGGAAATCAGCGAAACCCTAGCTCCGAATCCATTGCTTCCCCTTCACCGCTGCTGGAATCTTTCTCCACTTTTCCCTTTGGAAACCCTAGCTCCAGATGTTGCACCATCTCCAATCGATATCAGGTGTAAAACTTTTCGCTTTATTTGAGTTCAATCAAAACCCTAATTTCTTCCAAGATTAGTCTAAAAAAAATAGGCTAAAAAAAGTTATAATCAAGAAAAATTATGATTTCATATCATAAGTTAAATAAATTTTGGGTAATCAAAAAAAATGAAGGAAAAAAAACAGTAGAAATGTGAAATCAGTTGAAATTAAGTTTTAAAAAAATTAAATCAAGAAAATCAGGATTTCATATTTTAAGTTAAAAATATTTACAGGCAAAGAAAAAAAAATTTAAAAAAATAAGGAAAGTACACCTTCCATAAAATTTCATTGATAAGATTTTGAGAAGTCATAATTACTTTACATGAACAATTTTCATATGTAGTTCCCTTTCCTCGTGACCATTTGAAGTTGATAGAATTGTGATGTTTAAAGTGGCAGTAACCACAGTAGAATCAAAGGAACGAGAGACTGAGGTAGCAAATATCAAGATGCTCCTTCAATACTTTAGTAACTCTGAGGAGCATCCTCAACAACAGACACTACGAGAAGCTCTAGTAATAGAAAGTTAGTAAATGAGCTCAAAGTATAAACAATGGTAGTGCCAGATCTTGCTTCTAGGTCAGCTCAATTATATACGAATGAATTCATGGACTGAATAATTAAATGCCAGATTGCTTGATTGCTAATTTCACAACACAAGGGGAAATTTATAATGATTGTTTATAAGTAGAAATATACATATGATCTTACGTTCGAGACATTTAAAATGATTCTCCTTGCATTGAAATGTATTAAACGACATAATAAGAAAACGAAGTAAACTATTGGAGTATATTACCACTACTTTCTGCAGACTCTAAAATATGGATTAAGAAAAAAGTTTCATCAACGACGACAATTTTCTCCAAATGACTTCTTCTAATTGAAATTTAATGCATCTCATTCCCATATCATTTGAGAATGACATGAACAACCCTAATTATGCCCCATATTCCCATACCATTCTATTTGTTTCCCAGGTGTATGTTCACTATTTTTTAAACTCTGTGAATTCTCAGCCTACACTATTTTTACCAGAATTCTAGTTGTTGATGCACCATGCTCTGTATCAGATATGTAGTCATTCCATTCTAAACTGAATTTTTGTTTGTTTGTTTTGGAATTGCAGATGAAGCAGATGAATCATGCATCATACAAGAAAATCGACAAATCAGCAGCGGACGAAGCAATTGATGCATGCAGCAACAAAATAAACAATTTTTTTAGAAGCAGCCATATTGTTATTAAGCTCTCTTTATATACTTTTGAACAGTATATAATTGAACAATGTTGTTGCTAGCAAACAATGCTGTTGTTTAGAATTATTTTGTTCATCTTTGGATCTGTTTGAGTTTGTTTGCAGACATGTTTTGAGCCAAAAGTGTGATATTTAGCTCTCTTTATGTATTTTTAAATTGTTTACGATAATTCCTGTACAGTTTGAGCTATGTTTCAGTTTCGTTTCGATGCAGGTTTTGAGCCGAAATAATGGATTTTGATCCAAATGAGTGTTATTCATCTTTAGTTTATTTTTTTACAGGGCCAATATACAATTTGAGCTCTCTTTACGTAATTTTTTATAGGTTCATTTAGTTATGTTTGAGCCACTAACCGCAGGATTCTTTGATGCTTCATGCTCTATTCGCATTTGTTTACAGGGCATGCTTCAGCTCTGTTTGCATTTCTTTCCAGGTTATGCAACTCAATTTATGTTGTTTCTGCCGCTTCCTAGCTCTATTTATGTTCAATAAGTTCAAGCAAATTGAAGCTCTTGGCATTGATAGGCCAAGTTCTCGGCAAAACAAAATTTGTAAGGTCTTTACTATTAGTCATATACAATTAGCACTACAGTTTTTGAGCAGCAAGAAGAAGAACAACAACATAAAAAACGTTTTCTTTACTTTTGTGGAAATTCTATTAACAAAAATATCAAAATCTTTCAGTCATAAAATAAACTCCCTGTAATGTAGACATAAACTCCCACTTATAACATAAACTCCCACTCATCAGTCTCACTCTCATTATCCCTATAATGGAAACAGCCAAACGTAAACTCCCACTCATTTGCCTGCAAACATAAACTCTCACTCATCTGCCTGCAACCTCTCATCACTCTCATCACTCAAACATAAACTGCTGCTGCTGCCTGCAACCTCTAACTCTCCAACTTCACCTCTGCTGCATCTCCAGCTTCACCTCTGCTGCTGCCTGCAACCTCTCACACTCCAACTTCATGGCTTGCATATGCTACAAAATAAAATAAAAAACAATAAAAATGACTTTAGAGCATGATCTTGCAAGTGTTAACAGTGTATAATTTCACAATGGTAGAAAATACTCAAAAAAATGTAGGCTCAGAATTAAAGTGCATTGTTATGCAAATTTCAATCAAGCATAAACGTATCAAATGCATAAAATTTGGAAGCACTATGGCAGCATTATTATGCCATGCCTAATAGTTCAACCCAATTTCTAGCACCCTCACCTCTTAAATATAAACAATGAAGGGACCGTTTAACCAAAAACCAAAAACTGGTTAAAATGACATTCAGTAAATGAGAGTGAGAGGTTGCAGGCAACAGCAGAAGTTGAGCTGCTAAACAAAAAGCATTATGCAATGTAACAAAATTACATACTAAGGATGCATTATGCAGAAACAACCTTGAAACATAAACTCCCACTCATCACTCTCACGCTTATCACTCTCACTCATTAGTCTTCAATGTAACCAAAAACCAAACACTCGACAGGTTATTCAAATTGCCAGAATAACCCACATTCATTCAGTAAGTGAAATTTGTACATGCAATATTATGACATGTGTTTCAAACTCAAACTATTCATCACGGCCTACAAACCAAAAAATACACATACAATGGGAACACAATAATTTAAAAATTAATAGTGAATCGAACACTTCCCTCAACTCATATAATCGGTAGTGTAATCAGAACTTTCTTCGGTGGAAGAATCCACCTCTTGTGCAGTGAACGCACTAAAAAAAGCAATAAAGATGAAATTAGTTCAATTTTTATTTTTTAAAACAAAAAATATGAAACTTGAGCAATAAATATAAAAGACTATACCTATCAAGCTTCCAAGTTCTCGCATCATGGCCTATTATTCAACTCACAATAGCGGGACGCAAAATTCTCGCTATTGCCTTCATCAATGTCTTGTAAATTTGAGAACGTGTAGCTTCTTCTAATTACCTTTCGGGACCATCTTCTTAAAATATACTATTTTGGGAGTTAATTACAATTTGAGTACTTAAGAAAAGCAAAGAGATACTTGCAAGGGATGCCGATAAATTCAAACATGAAGCATGAGCAACTACCAAATTGAGTTCCCTTTGCATAAGTGATCATGGTCTCATTTTCTAATTTACCACATAATGTCACTGCGTAATAAGAATTTGCTGCATTCTCATGATCTTTCATCAAAGTTACATTATATAATAGGCTTGATTTAAGTTGCTTTTGGAAGTCACAGAACATTCTTAAAGTGTACAGTTGGGCCATTTGTTCCTCCATATACCATTTGGTCTTCAATTTTGGTTTTTTCTCAAGTGTACGATGGTTTTCTTTAAGTTCTTGTTCTTTTTGTCTTCCAATTACTCTCTTGAAGATAACGGCAAATTCATGAAATGAGTACTTCTTTTGAGTGCTTCCTTAAGAAAGAATTTATTGTCTTGCTTCTTTGACTACTTGACATGCCGGCCCAAAAGTGAGATCTATGATAGATGGGAGCCCATTTTTCACGAATTTCAAAAATATCATTCAACCATTTATTATTTTCTGCTCCATATTCCACAACCAATGACTTCCATTTTTCTTCAAAACAAATGCTATTATAAGAATTCCAAATATTATCTTTAAAAGCATCCATAAACTTAACATTTTGAACCAATTGAGGAACCTCTCTAGGAATTTTATCTAAAATTTGCCATATGCAATATCTATGGCGAATTTGAGGGAAAACTTGTTTTATTGTAGCACCTATCCCGCAGTCCTGATCCGTGACAATGCCAAGTGGAACATGTTTCATGACTCCTAACCATTTTTCTAATAACCAAACAAAAGATGTAGCCGTTTCATTTGGAATGAACCCACAACCGATAAAAAATGACTGCCAATGATGATTTATTCTAACAAAGGGAACAAATAGCATTATGTAGCGGTTTGTACTATGTGTTGCATCAAAGGAAACTACATCACCAAATATTTCATAATTCATCCGATCAATCCCATCCATCCAAATACAATGAGACAATCTACTACACTCATCTTGCTCGGATGCATAAAAAAACGAAGGATATTTTTCTTGTTGCCATTTGAAAAAGTCTATCAACATTTGGCCATCGTGACCTTTCATTAACTCCCTCAAGTCTCTTTCATGGTTTCTAGCATCTCTTTCAATAAATCCAACCCTATCATAAACATTTGTTTGCAAATAGGAATATTAGCACATGTAAGTTACTCCAAAATTACTTTATCGAAATTTGACACAACATGATTTCGCGGCAACAAATGCCGTCTACTGGGTGTGGTGAAAGCATGATTGTGTACATCATGAAATTAATAAAATGACCATGAATTTGATGCATTGTCTAATTTCATACGAACCAAAGCAATGCAAGTAGTTCTAGATGTAGTTCACATCCTAACTTCATTAATCTTACTTTTTGATACCCCCGATTTATTACAAAAAAAAGATTTTTTCCACTACTTCACCATTCTCAAGTTTATGAGATACCTTACGCATTTGAAAACCCCAAAATATCGCATAACTGTCATAAAAATTTTCTGCTAGCTCAAGGGTATCAAATGTCATACCTAGCTTTGGATTAAATACTCATCAACTATGGGTGTAAAATCACCTTCTTGAATCCACGAAAAATTGTCACCGAGTTGTGAGCAGCCTTCCCCACTCTCCATACCTTTTACAAATTCCATTATATAATCAAATATCTAAGACAATACATGGTAAAATTTATGCATACCACAAATATAAAAATTCCAATTACGACCCACACAATACACTTAATTTCAAGAAATTAATATTAAATACCCTTTATAAGTTAGATTAATTAATTTGGACACAAGTATTTCGATAATTTCAAGAATTTTGACACCCTATACAAGTACTGTATAGTCAAAAGTTGTAGTAGAAATGTGATACTCAGATGAAGATGATTTTTTTAACTTAATTTCAATTGATTTCACATTTCTACTGTTTTTTTTCCTTCATTTTTTTTGATTACCCAAAATTTATTTAACTTATGATATGAAATCATAATTTTTTCTTTAAGCCTTTTTTTTTTACTGATCTTGGAAGAACTTAGGGTTTCGATTGAACTCAAATAAAGGGAAAAATTTTATACCTGATAT
This sequence comes from Hemerocallis citrina, assembly GCA_017893485.1. Taxonomy (NCBI): domain Eukaryota; kingdom Viridiplantae; phylum Streptophyta; class Magnoliopsida; order Asparagales; family Asphodelaceae; genus Hemerocallis; species Hemerocallis citrina. The sequence goes on along the minus strand of CM030363.1, from coordinate 124,300,768 downwards.
CGATTGGAGATGGTGCAACATCTGGAGCTAAGGTTTCCAAAGGGAAAAGTGGAAAGCAATTCCAGCAGCGATAAAGGGGAAGCAATGGATTCGGAGCTAGAATTTCTTCGATTTCAAGAAATTGGTGGATTTCGATAGGTGATTCGGCGGAAGATTAGAGAGGGAGAGAGTACACAAGGTCCCGAATTGAAGGATTTGGAAAGGTGGGGGGTTTCGATTTGGGGATTTTTTGGAGCTAGGGTTTTCGAATTGGCGTGCGATGAGAAGGCGACGAGGAGAGGAACGAAAGGATGAGCGTGAGAAGGATGAGAGTGTGAGTCAATTTGGGGATGAGCGGGTGTAGGGATTTGGGAATTTTTTGGAGCAAGGGTTTTCGAATTGGCGTGCGATGAGAAGGCAATGAGGAGAGGAACGAAAGGATGAGCGTGAGAAGGATGAGAGCGTGAGTTGGTTGAGGGATGTGCGAGGGTAGGAAAAGATGCAAATAACCCTCTACCCATATGTGATGAGCGGGATGTTCTAGTAGCCGTTAGATGGCGATCATGATTAACCCTTCAGATCGGACGGCTGACGCCTAATGCACACGGCTGTGTGCACAAGGCGAGTGTACAACTGAATACAATTCTCTCTCTCTCTCTCTCTCTCTCTCTCTCTCTCTCTCTCTCTCTCTCTCTCTATATATATATATATATATATATATATATATATATATATATACATATATATATATATATATATATATGGTATTAAATTGGAAATAAATAAAACTAGATTTAATTTTACAATAAATTAAAGCTGCATCGCTATAATTTTATATGTTGTTCTATCATATTGGTAATTATTTACATTAAAAAGTGTATAAGTACTTCGGGTTAGGCTCGACCCGTTTTTGGGATCTAATTCGGATTCGGACTCGGGCCCAACTTTTCAAGCCCGAAGAAAAATCAGGTCGGGCTTGTGCCCATTTTTAAAATGGCATATCCAGGCTTGTACTTATATGGGTCTAGCCCAATCCTGACTTGTTGCCAACCTTACACTTATTTAACCATGTCTAGTATCTTATTTTCTCTCTCAACTTTTACTTCTCTGTGACCTTTTGCCATGTACATCTTCACCCAATCGACATTTTATTCTCATCCAAATCGATTATTTAATCCATGTATTTTTAAAATTCTGAAGTGAGTGGCATCAATTAATTTTTGTTGTAAAATCATGTCTTAATTTGAAATTTAGGCTCTGTTTGATAAAGCTGTAAACGGAAAGTGTTTTCAATGAAAAGTATTGTTTTAACTTCAATATTTTCCTAGTAAGTAAAAATATTTTTTGAAAAGTTAAACGCACCATTTTAGGTGCTTTAAGAAAAATGCTAAAAATAGTAGTTTTAGAAAGAAAAAAAATTTTGATTAAACATATTTTCAATTAAGTTTACCAAACACCTATTTTAATCTCAAAAGAGCTTTCTGACCCAAAAGCAACATCTAAAAATAATGCCAAACGAGCCTTAACGTCTAATCCCATTAACAAAATCATCAAAAATTACTAAAAATAAGAATTAAGGATACCAATAAAAAAGACAAAATAAAAAGCCAATGAAACAAGTAAATAAACACTCCCGAAAAAGGAAAAAAAGAACACCTTCAAGTAACTATTCTCAGATTTATATGAACTAGCGACACAATCACATAGTATGATTGCCAATATTTGGAAATTGGGTTCGTGGAGACCAACTTTTAGACATCGCCTTGGTCAGATTGCCAACTTAGATTGGAGGAACTTCAAGCACATCTAGACCAGGTGGGTGTGAAATGCTCATATAGCCCAGATCGGAAAGCATGGGGGCTCCAAAAAGATGGTAACTTCATGGTTCGTTCGCTTTACAAACGCATTCATTTTAGGGCTTGTTGATTGAAATGGTTGGCTATAATCTGAAAGGAAAAATCCCCTTTAAAAGTCAAGGTTTTTATGGCTAGTCTTCAAAGATGTGATCCTAACAAAGGAGAACCTAGTCAACAGGCAGCCAGAATACTGTGACGACTTACGATTTTTGCAACGCAACCACTGAGTCTAGAGACCGCCTATTTATTGAATGCCATAGGAGCCAGGCAGTCATGGTGGAGGTACTAAAGGCCTTAGGTACAAACGTTTATCCACAAACCTACAAGGAATTGTGGATATGTCCTAAGTTTTATATGGAAAGACACGAGATGAAAGAAGTCTGGTATATCCCAACCACCATAATGACCTGATTTTTTTGGTTAGATATGTAACACTTGACCCTAGCTCAAACAATTTATACAATTTATCAGACAAACTATTTATAGTATAGAACAACTGGCCACCATAGGTTGCCTCTCAAAGGTAGTTAACCGGATTGATGACTCTTGATCATAGGCATTATTATTATAATATTATTTAATTCATTTGCATTCCCGATGTGGGACTAATTCCACACATCAAACTCAGCTTTTTTTTAATCCCGTGAGCAATTCCCCTGTTTCTCTTCTCAAATGGAGGGCCCCCACACATGGTGACATCGCCGCAGAGAAACACAGTAAATTCTCATGCTGTGTCTTTTCTCTCTCCGTGGCTCCCCCTCTATCAACTATTCACTTTTATTACACCTTTTTGCCATCAGCCATTCACTTTTATTTATTTATTATATTATATTATATTATATTATATTATATTATATTATATTATATAATATATATATATATATAATAAAACACAAAGAAAGCTATCAAGTGGCTTTCCTTCAATCCCCCAAAATCAAAGGCCCAGATCTAACCTCACAAAACACATCCCCCCCCCCCAAAAAAAAAAACTCAAATTCAAATCCCCCCACCGAAAACAACTCCTTTATTTATTTAATTATGTCTCTCTCTCTCTCTCTCTCTTCAAAAAATTAAGAAAATAAAAATTTTGAAAATTTTGAAAAATTAAAGAACTAAAAAAATTTAAAAAATTAAAACTTTAAAAATAATTTTAAAAAAAAATTAATAAAAAATATTTTTAAAAAATATTTTTTTAATATTTAAAATTTTTTATTTTTTTAAAATAAAATTTTTTAAAATTTCTAAATTTTTTTAAATTTTAGAAAATTTAAAATTTTGAAAATTTAAAAAAAATAAATTTTAAATTTTAAATTTTGAAAATTTAAAAATTAAAAATTTTGAAAATTTCTAAAATTTTAAATTTTGAAGTTTAGAAATTTTGAAAATTTGAAAATCTCAAAGCAAATCCAAATCCAAATCCAATGTCGAACCCCAATCAAAAGGTCGTCGTCGATATCTGATCCACTGCTGATTCCGTATCGGTGACTCCCCTCCACCAAATCGATTGCGAATATCAAGCGACTTTGTATCGGCAACTCCCCTCCACCGAATCGAAAGCCTCTCTATATGCGATGTGACGACTCTAATTTCATCTCATGAACAGAATTCTCATTCTAATTTTTATTTTTTTTGTGCAAGGGATTACTCAGTTTTTTGCTGACTCGAATTTTGTGTGTGCATGAGATTTAAGTTCAGAGAAGTATGATTGTTTTATTTTTGGGTTTAAAAATTTTAATTTAGTGATTTATTTGATGAGTTTTTTATTGGTTTTGATTTAAGGTGTACGCAAGTGAGAGATGGATTATTTGGTGGCCTCAATTTTTCCTTCCAAACTATAGTAGGATAGATAAGCTGACTAGCAATCTAAAATAACTTGGCAAATATGCAACATTATAAGAGAAAATACTATCGTGAAGTGTTCCCTTCACTGGTTATTAGAAACCATGGATAACATAACATATAAGAACTTTTAGTGTATGTTTGGATATATAGGATTGGGATGACTGGAGTTTACCAGTGAATGGTGCACACTCTCCTATCAAGAAAGATAGCTAAAGTAAATTTGTTATTTATCCATTTTGATTTTTTTTATAAAGGTGCAATCGGGAGACAAAGTGGAGATAAAAGAAATGATTAGCTTGGATTAGAATTTTGAGAACTTCATGTATTTCATTTTGGTTGAAATAATAATAAGAGATATTTCAATTGCAAACTGAGTCTCAGGCAAACAAATATTTAGATTATTGGTATTGTAGATACCTTCACACATGCATTTGCGTTACCATTGTATTTAGACATGCTCATAGTGGTTATGGGATTAGAGTAAGGTCTATAAAACCTATATGATAATGTCCTTGCATAACTATTACAAGCATCTAAAAGTGATGTTAAAATTTTTAAAAAAAACTTTATGCATTGTTTCTAACAAACTATATGCATTCCAGGTAAGTTCAAGCTAATGATCAAGAAGACGATGGTTGAGCTTAAAGGTAGATATACTGCTTTCTCATATAATATGTTTACTACTTCAATTAATTTGCTGGACCTCCAAAACTATTTTATATAATCAAACCAGGTGCACCGTTCCGAAGACGTGCCGTAGACACGTGTCAACGGGCAAACCTAGTATATATATACTTCAACGGACATCGTTCCGAAATCACCTTTTGAGAGGCACAGCCAGTGTTGTCTTCTTCACAATAGATGGGCCCCCCAATGTCGCTGACGTCATCAGATGTCAGCACCACAGCAGCTTCACAATCCACTGTTACACATCCTGTGGGCCCCCCTATCACACATTTATTTACAAGTCTGCCACCATTTAATTCCTTATAACACTATTTACCATTAATACCATCACCTTTTATATAATACTTATATATACTATTATATATCTATTTATAAATTACGGGGTGTTACACACACCACCCCTTCAGAAATCAGCGTCCTCGCTGAGCACGGGGCATGCACAATCTAGTGCAGTATCTACATTCTAGTAGATGTGGAGCAGTCTGTGAGCGTCGCTCTCGTCTTCGAAATACTGGAGACCAATTCAACTCTGCGGATCATTCTGTGACCCTTACGTCCATCGTCCCAGAATACTGGGGATTGTCTCACTCCGCCGATCATTCTGGAGTCCATAACTCATGGCTCTCCCACACTCAATATCGAAAGTCAGCTCTGATACCATTTGTAATGCCCCTTCCCCTAGCTCAGACAATTTATACAATTTATCAGACAAATTATTTATAGTATAGTACAACTGTCCACCATAGGCTGCCTCTCAAAAGGTGGTTAACCGGATTGGTGACTCTTGATCATAGGCTATTATATTTATAGTTATTTTATCTATTGTATACTCCCAATATGGGACTAACTGAATCACATTTCTCTCCCTCTCTCCACTGACGTCAGCATCAGAGTCCCTATTGGTGGGCCCTAGCCACGTCAGCCTCGAGAGACACAGCCAGCGCTATTTTCTTCACAATGGGTAAGCCCCTCAATGTCGCTGATGTCATCAGATGTCAGCACCACAGCAGCTTCGCAATCTGCTGTTACACATCCTATGGGCCCCTCTATCACACATTTATTTACAAGTCTGCCACCATTTAATTCCTTATAACACTATTTACCATTAACGCCATCACCTTTTATATAATACTTATATATACTATTATATATCTATTTAGAAATTACGGGGTGTCACAAGATAGGAATAACTTTTTTACTTTCATGGGACTAATAATAGTATTTTCAGTAATCTAACTCACATTATGCACCTTATCTCTTTTTAGGCGACAACAACTACGATGGGACCTAGAGGGAGGGTAGCCAAGAAATTCGAGATCAAGCAGTACGACGATGACGAGGTCGTGATCGGACATACTTTGGACCGAGTGAGGTGGTTCTGGCTGGATCCCCAACCCTCAGGGTTTTTGTTAGGGGGATCTCTACTTCAAATGTTGTTTATGTTGAATTTTGTTCCATCCTCCCATGTATGATGGAGGAGTTATGTTTTACTTCTTGCTTTATTTCTTGCACCTCCTCGTTCTATTATGGAAGAGAAACAATTCGAGACCAAAAGTTAGGAGCTTGTTAAAGTGAAGTCAAATCAGAATTAGTTTGAGCTCTTCGTAATATTACAATGCACGAACTAGTAGAGAAGGTGTAAGAAATTACTAACTAGGATAAAGGTGAATGGAGTGTTAAAATATGAGCTTGATATACAGCTAGAAAAGGAGAATCACAATATTTCATGGCGGTGCATGTAGTCGATGATGACGCTCTTACTTCCATAATTGCAAGAACACTTTATTCGAATTCTAGTAGGATTGTGTTAGAGTTATATATTGAGCAAATCAAGCTTCCTAATGGGCAGCCACATGTTATTCATATTTCAAGCGCAGTACGTGAAGCGCTAACTCATGAGACGAGTCCCAATCCGAGTCCTGAATCACATGCAAGATTGTCGGCTCAACAAGAAAACATATTAACAATTCGAACACGACCAAATTCCCCCGACATGAGTTACCACGTCCTTCTAGCTTTATATGCGATCTTGTTGATAACAAAAACATTATTGAATTGTTTAATCATGCTACGGTTAACAATGAGTTATTAGAAGATGAAGAAGATGAAGAATACGAAGAAGATGTAGAACATGAGGAAGATGAAGAAGAAAGGCATCTAGATGATAACATTAATGACGTTCTGGACTTACAACATGATGTCCAACAAGCGATCCCCCTGACTCAATTCATGAGTCCAACTATACCTGAATTTGAATCGGTAATTGAGTTAATAATGCCCGGGTACATCAATTTCCACAAGATTCATGGGGCTCATCTGAGATAAGTGGATTGTACATTGGGCAAAAGTTTTCAACCAAAGATAATATCCAACATGCGGTGAAGATATTCTCTATTAAGGAACATTGATAATTCATCACAGTGAAATCGAACAAAAACCTATATGTCGTTAAATGTATTTTCGCACCAAAAGTTTGCACAAATGAGGAGAGGGCACAAAATCCCGAAGTCATAGCTGAGCCAGGTTGTTCATGGCGATTACGTGCAATTGTTTAAAAGGCCAGACGTACTTCATTGTGAAGAAATTGGGAGGGGCACATACATACACAAATCCGACGTTAACTCAGGACTACAGTAAAGTTGATTCAAAGCTTATTTCAGACTTAATTTTGAATGTTGTGAAGGCACAGTTGGGAACAACATCGAGGACCGTAATTGAGATAGTCTTGCTTCAATGCAATCATGAGATTTCATACAATAAAACTTGGATTGCAAAACAAAGAGCTAATGAGAAGTTATTTAAAGGGTTTGAGGAAGTATATACAAAGTTGGTTGCTCTTTTATCAGCACTATAAGCTTCAAATCAAGGAACTTATGTCAATTGGGATAAGACTGCGTCCAGACTCGGCGAGGAAACATTCAAAGGAGTATTTTGGGAATTTGCAGCTTCGAATGAAGGGTTTAAGTCATGCCAGCATGTTATTAGTATAGATGGAATCCATTTGTATGAAAAAATACAAGGGTTGTTTGTCGATTAATGTTGCACCCGACCCAAATAACAGGTTATTTCCATTTGTTTTTGCAATAGTAGATAACGAGAGTATATAAAGTTGGACTTGGTTCATGAGTTGTATTCGATATTCTATCACTAATTGCCAAAGGTTATGTGTTGTTTCTTATCGTCATGCAGGTATCTTGTCATGCCTGGAGTTGGAAAACGGATCATGGAATGAGCCACATGCATATCATTGTTATTGTATGCGACATTTTGCTACAAAATTCTTTACCAAATTTGGTAGCAAGGCTTTGATGAATAAGGTTATGGTTGTTTCATATCAAAATCAGCCGAAAAAATTTGCGAATAAATGGCAGAGATTGAAAAGGTTAAATCCGAGGATCTCAATTGGCTTAAGGAGAAACCAATCGAGAAGTGGGCACTTGCTGCAGATGGAGGACGTCGATATGGCATCATGACTACGAATTCATCAAAAATATTTAGTTATATTTTGAAAGGTGTTCGTAGTTTGCAAGTGACGGCAATAGTGGATCTGATATTCTATCGTCTCAATTCCCACTTTACCTGAAGTCATCAAGCGGCACAAAAGCTTATAAGTGAAAGGAAGATTTGGGAGTTCAAGAACTTATCAATATACAACGGGAGGAAGCTAATTCGCATGAGGCTATAATGTTTGATTATAATCATGACATATTTCAAGTCAAAATAGGTATTCGAGTTGAGGGTAGGCTCCGAAAGGGTGAAAAATTATAGATTGTTGACTTGGGAGCGTGCATGTGTACTTGTAAGAAATTCCAGCTTTATCGCCTTCCATGTTCACATGTCTTGAAGACTTTTGCATCTAGGGCTCTCGATTACCAACTGTATGTTGATCCAGTCTATTATTTGGCATCTTTAGCACTTACTTGGACGCCCACCTTTCATCATGTGCAAGACCCAGTGTATTGACCTATCCAAATTGGATCGAAACTAATAGTTGATGCGAGACTAAGAAGATGTAGGAAAGGGCGGCCAAGAACTACACACATTCGCAATGACATGGATGTCGGAATAGGCTCCCGCATGGGGCTGACTTGTTCAAAATGCGGTCTAATATGACACAATAGGCGTAGTTGTTAGAGTGATATTCCCTCTGGTACTACTGGTGGGACACGGGTAAGTTGTATGAATTTTGATGTTTGAAATTATGTTTATTTTCATGCATTTAAACAAATTCTATATTTTTTATGGATGATATGAATGAAGCTACTTTTACAGCTAGCCGAGTATGGGGACACGAACGCACGGTGGATGACCCCCGAGAAGTTCTAGCGAGCCTTTTACGAGCAATTGTGAAGCACGCGAACAATCATTTGGTTAATATGAAGAACTACTTAGTGAAACTTAACATGGATACTGTCACCCCGTACTTAAGCGTGTATATATAATATTATATTGGGATAAATAATAATAATATATATATATAAAGAAGATGAGTTGTTGGTTGGTTGGCCAATAGAAGATTTTTATGGGCTTGGATTGATGGATTAATCAAAAGGTGCCTATAGCATGGTTTATGAGGCATAGGCTATTATGCGCATGAAAGTGTGCATGCATGGAATGGAGGGGGTGTCGTGGCTTTGGAAATGGGGTTTAGTCCCACATCGTGGGTTAAAGTGTGTGTGTGTGTGAGTGTATATTAGGAACCAAATGAGAAAGGTTCACCTAATGGGTATACCCCCCTTTTGATGGTGCCTATGGTGGGCGTGGCTAGAGTTTTGCGTCCTCGCTTTCGCGTGCACGCTGCTGATACAGGCTCGGAGCGTTACAAATGGTATCAGAACCAACTTTCGACACTGATTATGGGTCGGAGTTGGTTAGAGGTACGCCTGGCTAAGGACAGTACGCTGGTAGAGACCAGGGACAGTACGCTAGTAGGGTACTCCACTCCACATCGACTAGAAAGGTGGTCTTGTATTAGCTTGTGGGTCCCGGGCTCAACGAGGACGCTGAATTCTTAAGAAGGGGTGTGTGTAACACCCCGTACCTAAGCATGTATATATAATACTATATTGGGATAAATAATAATATACATATAAATAAAGGAGATGAGTTGTTGGTTGGTTGGCCTATAGAAGATTTCTATGGGCTTGGATTAATGGATTAATCAAAAGGTGCCTATAGCATGGTTTATGGGGCATAGGCTATTATGTGCATGAAATTGTGCATGCATGGAATGGAGGGGGTGACGTGGCTTTGGAAATGGGGTTTAGTCCCACATCGTGGGTTAAAGTGTATGTGTGTGAGTGTATATTAGGAACCAAATGAGAAAGGTTTACCTAATGGGTATACCCCCCCCTTTTGATGGTACCTGTGGTAGGGCGTGGCTAGAGTTTTGCGTTCGTGCTTTCGCGTGCGCATACGTGTAGCTGTGCACGTGCGCAGCTGAGCCGAGCTCGGGGTGTTACAGATACCCAACCTTTTTTTTGATGTATCAGCTAATGTAAACCTCATGTTCTATTTTCGCTTTCCAAGTTTGTAGTTGTAGTTTTCATTTGTGGTTGTATTTGTATCGATTTGTGTAATGTGGTCAATTTCAGATGATGGGGTTTATGGAAGTGTCGATGGTTTTTCTAAGATGTTGTGAATGGAAATTGATGATTGTGTAAATACGGAAACACTTGTGTTCGAAGTTTTAGTCCAAATTTTTACACTGAGGATTTGCCAACAGCGGACTTGGTCATATTGAGGCCGCAGTTGGCAACTACGACCTCTATATTAGAAAATTTGAATCCCACATCTAAGCTCTCTGGTACTCTCTGTTGAACAAGAAATTGAACAGTTGCAGTTGCTAGCTGCTGCCACAGTTCAGTTGGGGCTGCTGTTGGCAACTGCGACTGTTTATTTTCTTGTTCAATAGAAACTTCTAGAGAGCTTGGATGTGAGATTCAAAATTGCAAATATAGAGGACGCAGTCGAAACTGCGACCTCAATATGACTATGGTCGTAGTTGGCAATTGCGACTGTTCAATTTCTTGTTCAAAAGAAACATCCAGGGAGCTTGGATGTGGGATTCAAAATTTCTAATATAGAGGCTGCAATTGCCAACTACGGATACAGAGAGCTAGAGCTTGGATGTGGGATTCAAATTTTTAATATAGAGGCCGTAGTTGCCAACTACGACTGTTCACTTTCTTGTTCAACAGAGACTTCCCGAGAGCTTGGATGTGGGATTCAAATTTGCTAATATAAAGGTCGCACTTGGCAACTGCGACCTCAATGTAAATATTCGCAGTTACTAACTGCAGCCACAGTATAGTTGGGACCGCTGTTGGCAACTGCGATTGTTCATTTTCTTGTTCAACAGAAACTTCTAGAGAGCTTGGATGTGAGTTTCCAAAATTGCTAATATAAAGGTTGTAGTTGGCAACTGCGGCCTCAATATGACTATGGCCGCAGTTGGCAACTGCGACTGTTCACTTTCTTGTTCAACAGAGACTTTCAGAGAGCTTGGATGTGGGATTCAAATTTGATAATATAAAGGATGCAATTGGCAACTGCGACATCAAAGTAAAAATTTGGAGTAAAGTTTTGAAATTAAGTGTTTCCTTGTTTACACAATCATCAATTTTCATTCACAACATCTACAGAAAAACCATCGGCACTTCCACAATCCCCATCATCTGAAATTTCTCACATTACTCAAATCAATACAAATACAACCACAAATCAAACAACAACCACAAATACAAATTCAAACCACAACTACTCCGACTAATTTAATAATCAGCAACTACAACCACAACAAAACTACAAATATTACGACTACAAACTTGGAAAGCGAAAATAGAACATCAGGTTCACACAGAAGATACATAAAAAAAAGATCGAGTATCCATTACAATCAGATCAGAGTATATAATTTCATCTTTTTTCTCTTTCATTGTGGCCTCCTTGCAGATAATTGTTTAGCCTGGGAGATGGGGACATGCTTGTCGATTTCTTGCTCTTTTTTTTGATGTTTCGGCTTTTCTTCTTCTAGCTGCGCACCCACTTCTCCTACCGGCTCCTCCTCCGCAAGTTGCTCCTCTGCATGTGCCCGCGACATAGTGGGTTTCCTCGCCACCTTTTTCGTCCCTCTATTTGATGCGCCAGAGCATTCAACAGAGCATCCAGTCAGGCTCCTTCACCAACTTGTTTTGAGCTATGACTGTTTGAGCTGTGACCTACATGGTTTAAGCATGTCGCGTGCGAAATCCTTCACTGCATCGACCACATTGCTTGATAAGGCACGAGCACACTACTTTGTAATTTCCCATGCATCTTCCATCTACTTCATATTATAATGTATTATATGCTTCAAAATGATATAATAAATTTAAAGAAAGATATATGAAATGAATAGCCAAGTATTATGTCTTACTATGGATTGGTGAGTCGGTTCCCTTGGTTGATACATTGGCTGCAACATCGAATACCCAGGAGCTGGCTCGGTCTTTCTCCTCGGAACCTGTATTTGGACGCCTGCTGGACTAGGTCGAGGATGAGCAATATACAACCATGTCTTCCTCCGTTACCAAAACATATATGGGCAGTGTAAATCTGGGTCAAATGGAGGAGATAGATCTACCACCTCTTTGAACTGGTGCTCATTCCAATGGTTGACATGTTCTTGGTGATGTATTGCCCAATTGTGATCATGTAGCCGACCCATACCCTTGACACCGTGCAATTTAGTGTCATTTGTTCATCCGACCAGGATGTGTTGATGAAGAACAAAATATCGAAGCACTGGGTCAGTGAAACAGAACTCCACAACCCTAAAGTTGACTACTGGTGATCTCGTCAACCATAGTTTTGGGGCTGCCCTACATGTAGGTGGCAATTTATCAACTCTCTCGGTATTATAAGACTCCCAATTGATGAACTCCTCTCAAAATTGATCGAGCTCGTCTCTATAATATGTCAGCACAATACGTGGGTTATCCTTCCACGTGTGTGACCTAGCTCAATAGACACCAATGGGAGCCAACATCACTTCAATCTTTATGGCTGCCAACTACAACTGTGATTTCCTACTTATGCGGGGCCGACTGAGGTGTAGGTGCTCCCATCTCTGCACCTATACTATTACCGACGGACCAATCATTAGAACACCGTTCAAGGCCCCAATGCAAAAACTCCCATACAATGCGGCTAATGCTGCACTACTCCAACTGTATTGGCCGACTTTCTTAATGTTGGCGATCAACTGTGGGTACATTAGCGGCACGACATCACCTGACGAGTTTGGAAAGACCACACCGCCAAACAATGTCATTATGTATGCCCCGGTGTAGCTTTCAACTTTGAACTCCGATGAATCATCGTTCAAGGAGCCTTTGAACATTTCCTCCAACCATGACAGCTTAAAGGATTGGCCAACAAAGGTTTTCTCACCTGGCTCAACACCGAGGTATTCTATTCTAGATGTTCTCTATTAAACCACATACTCCCGGCCACAGCTAGCCCATCGACATGAAGACCTGATATCATCACAACATCTGGGAGTGTGACAGTCATCTCTCCTACTGCTAGATGAAAAGTATGCATCTCTGGTCACCATCTCTCGAGGAAAGCGTAAGAAGAGCATGATCAAGCTTGATAGACCCAATCAAGCTTATTTTGTAGAACCAAGTGACGACTAACAATCTGTGTGTGCGTGCATGCATCTGCAATGGGTCCCTACGGAACATGCAATCTTCGATACACCGTTCCATATGGATTGTGATCGGTGTTTACTTTGCAAAGTCAGATGTGTCGGGTCTAACGGACCGAGGCCTCCATGTGTAACGGAAGAGGAAGAAGGCTTGCCAGTGTCGATAGATGAGGGAACCTACAACAACATGAAAGACGAGTGCCCACTTTGGGAGTGCCCACATTAGGATTTTGTGCTTGTGACGTGGGGTTCAATACTTAATTTCAGACAAACTCTGAAGGACGAGTGCCCACTTTGGGAGAGACCTAAAAAATTTCAAAATGGTGGATGTGTACTATTTGACCGATTAAAATGTACACTTGTTGGGATTGAACCTGGGGATTTGATATACCATGTGAGATGCCCCTATTGCTACACTAGAAAACTAAGGTTTTGGTGAAGGTTGAGTGATATATGTATATTCTAACTGTTTGTCATTGATTGGGAGATGTTAAGGTTATGTTTAGGTAGATGGGAGGATGGGAATTGATAAGCTAAAGCCAGGCATTTAATAGGATTTTCGTGAAATGGAAAAAAATGTCAAATGATGTTCAAAAACTATTAGTGTACCTTGGGCTAATCCAACCCATAAAGGAGCTTTGTTTCTCTATAAATATCTAGGATAAATATCTAAGGAAATAATTTGTTTTGGAAATCTAAAAGTACTAGAGTTTTCCACAATTAAGCTTCTACATTGTTCCACCCTCCCCTATATAAGGAAGTGATCTTCCTAATGTTGGTATCAAGCAATTGAAAGAGTTCTAATCCAAAGTGAGTAAGGTGTTTCACTCTAAGTAAAAAGTGAGACTTCTTAGAGTGTTGTATACCACTTCAAGTTGAAAGTGAGAGAGAGTGTTCCACCAAAACTAGTGTGTGAGGATAAGAGTGTGATTCTAGTATTCTCATGTTGTACCCATTATTTGAATAGTGTAAGAAGTTTTACTTCTGCTCGTAGTTTTTCTCCTTAGTGGGGTTTCCAAGTAAAAATCCTTGGTGTTCTGGCTTACTTATTTCTATTGAGTATGTGTGATTTTTCATTTTGTGCTTATCAATCCTAACCAGGTTAACTTTGTTGTTCCACAATGGAAGGAGGTGGAATCTCGATGATCAAACTCAACAACTCCAACTGGGTGACGTGGAAACCAATGATGGAGGATATCTTATTCTGCAAAGATTTGCATGGGCCGATCAAAGGTGGTGCAGCAAAGCCGGAGAATATATTCAATGTCGATTGGGGAAGTTGAATCGTAAGACGATTGGCCACTTTAGAAAATGGGATGATGACAACGTCTTTCACCATGTGTCTAGTGAAACTGACGCTCATGCTCTCTATGTGAAGCTCGAGTCCTTGTTCGAGAAGAAGACTGTTGTAAAGAAAGCCTTCTTGATCAAAGAGCTCATCATTGTAAAGTACAAGGATGTCATGAGTGTAACTGAGCACTTAAACAATTTCCAGAACATGATTAACCAATTAGCCTCTATGACTCTATGAACATGGCGATTGATGATGATCTGCAAGCACTCTTATTGTTGGGTTCCTTGCCATACAGTTAGGAGACCTTCGTAATGACTGTAAGTAATTTTGCTCCTAATAGTGTTTTAACCATTGACACTATTAAAGATAGTATATTTAATGAAGAAATAAGGAGAAGAGTTTTAGGAACTGACAATGGTCAAGTACATGTGACAGAAAGCAGACGAAGGAGCAATAGTAGAGGTCCGAAAGATCGCGGTAGAAGTCCAAGCCGATCAAAGCCAAAATTTAGAGGCACTTGCCATCATTGTGGCAAAGAAGGCCATATGAAGAAGAACTGTCGAGCGTGGAAGCGACAGCAAAAGAAAGAAGATGGCAACAACACAAAGAAAGATGACAACAACAATACCATTGCGGTCCAATGCAGTGTGGTGGAGCTGAGAACCTTTCTATGGGTGAAGGCCTACACGTTGTCAACTCTAGCCAAGGTATTGATTAAGTCTTTGACAACGGTGCTTCCTTTCATGCTACATCCAAGTGGGAGTTCTTCTACTCATACAGAGAAGGCGATTTCAGCACGGTGAAAATGGAAGACGAAAGTTACTCCAAGGTTCTGGGAATTGGTGGCATATGCCTTAAAACAAATATTGGCTGCAAGCTAGTACTGAAAGATGTGAGACATGTTCCCGAGTTGTATCTCAATTTGATATCTATAGGTGTACTTGACCCACAAGGTTATGAGTGTTACATTGGCCATGGAAGACTGAAGCCTGCAAAGGGCTCAATGGTGATTGCTAAAGCCAAGCTTTGTTGCACATTATATAGGTCTTATGTTAAAGTCTGTAAGGAAGAGTTGAATGTAGTGAAGGAATCTTCTCCAGATATATGGCACAAGAGGTTAGGCTACAAGTTCTGGCAAAGAAGTCTTTCATTCCCTTTGCCAAATGTACATCTCTAAACACTTGCGATCATTGTATAATTGACAAACACAATCGAGTTAGTTTTTCTAGCACCTCCACTAGAAAAATCAGTTTACTAGATCTTGTTTATTCTGATGTGTTTGGTCCCATGAATGTGGAGTCGCTAGGAGGAAATAAATATACTGTTAAAATATATTGTTACTTATATTAATGATGCTTCACGAAATATTTGGATTTATTTGTTGAAATCCAAAGACCATCTGTTTCAGACATTTCAGGAGTTCCATGCCAAGGTGGAGAGAGACTGGTAGATTTCTCAAGTGCCTTAACTACGGAGAGTATACATCTCACATGTTCAGTGACTACTATGTAAAGCATGGAATACGGCATGAGTAAACTGTCCCTGGCACTCCACAACACAATGGTGTAGCTGAGAAAATGAATACTGATGGAATAATTTGCAAGCGCACAAAATCGCAACAAGTAGTACAGTTTAAAAGAAAAGAGCGTCGAACCCACAAGGACTAATTATTTTATTGAAAATCGAAATTTACTAGATTAACTACTATTTGGAGAATCCAAATTTTGATAAAAACAACAAATAAATTTAATTAAACTAAAGGAAAAACTACATTAATAAAAAAAGAATGAAATCTGAAATTTTGGGGTTTATAGGTAGCAAAACTAACTTTAGGGCATTCGGTTTCACCTAACTAATCCCGCACAATTCATAATTTCAATAGACTAAGAACTCTACTTTTTCATGTTGTAGACCAAAATCCCGTAATTATTCAATTCAATGTCCTCTCGAATAACAGGAAACATATCCCTAATTAATCATTTGTCATATCTGTATGCAAATTTAATTATTTGAAGATTCATCATGTTCTGTGGATTTCTCTACAGTCACATTAACTGCGGTAAATTATCTCTAATTTCGCTCAATCAGTAGTGTTTAATTCTATTATTCTAAATCACAAATTATGTTTCGGCATCCCCCATGATTCAATAAATCAAATAATAGTTGGTCAGACAATTGTACCCATTAATAACAAAAATTAAACACACAACCATGAAAAAGTAGAAGAATAAAATAACATGATATTCGAATTGTGTTATCAAAACTAATTACATCAAAGCCCTAGAAAAGTAAAATTAGTTCATGAAAAATTTGCAATTAATACACATCTTATTGGATTGCATAATAAAAATAGAAAAATAGAAGAGAGAAGAAAGAACTCATTTTGCTCAGACTTCTCCTCCAAAAGATCAAGTCTCTGCCCTAAAAAAACTAAACTCCCGACAGCAAATTCAAGTTTGGCAGCCAAAAATCCTAGTGTCGGCCTTTTTGGGGTTTTGAAGGAATTGAGATTAAATTAGGGATTTAGAGTAGTTAATTAGATTAGTTAATTAGTAAAAATCAAAAGACTAAGATTAATCTTTAAAATTTTAAACTAATCAAATAACGAATCCGAATCCACATCCACTCACCATTCAAATCCGTGTTGTTTCTTTTTCTTCTTTGATTTTTTATTACAAAATTTCATTCCACCCCCTAGTTGACCATAATATTTTCTATTGGTTCTTCAAAGAGCCAATTTTTAAAAACGTGCATGAGTGCTCGAAATTTTTATAAATCTTCACATAGAATCAATTTGAATTTTGAAATCTTTATCCTTGTTTTCTTCCTTGATTTTACCAAAATGCCCACATTTTGCATTTATCCATCTCATTCTTCAACAACGAATAAATAAGTTGAAAGAAAATAAAATTTAAAGAAATAAATGAGAACTTGCAACTTTAATATGTAAAAAGAGTAATAAAAATCAAGTAAAATTTACACTCATCACGTACCATCATGAAGACGATGAGGTGTATGCTGGATAATGCCATGCTACCCAAGCAGTACTGGGACGAAGCTATGAGAACCATTGTTTATCTCATCAACCATTCTCCTTCAGTTTTGTTGGGCTTTGATATTCCAGAGGGAATGTGGACCGGAAAAGGTATGTCTTAGTCTCATCTGAAGGTATTTGGCTGCAAGGCGTTTGTGAATATGCCCAAAGAACAGAGATCGAAGTTAGATTACAAGGTTGCCTGATGTATTTTTCTTGGCTATGGTGAAGAATAATTTGGCTACAGATTATGGGACCCGAAAGCAAAGAAGCTCATAAGAAGCAGAGATGTAATATTTCATGAAGATCAAACACTTGGCAATATTTATGAACATGTACAACAAGGACGTATTGTAAAAGCAGTTGATCCATTGGCTTTAGATGGAACAACAAGGAGATACAAGTAAAGTTTCTCCCGACATTCCTGAAGTGGATAATAATGAGATACCTCAAGAACCAGAGATTCTTGATCAGGGGGAGCCTAATCAAGATGAGACTAATTAGGAGGAGCTTTCAACCCCTCAAGAAGATGAAACTCAACTCAGAAGATCCAATAGAGACCGAGTTCCGTCAACCAAATACCACCCATTTTAGTACATCTTGTTGACTGATAATGGTGAGCCTGAGACATATGAGGAGGCCAAATCTTATAGAGATGGTGACAATGGATGAAGGCAATGGAGTCTGAGATGGATTCTCTAATCAAGAATAGTACCTATGAGCTGGTACATCTTCCAGAAGGCAATAAGGCACTCAAGAATAAAAGGGTGTACAAGCCAAAAATAGATGACAACATGAGAAATTACAAAGCTCTCTTGGTGGTCAAGGGATTTGGGCAAAAGAAAGGCATTGATGTTGGTGAGATTTTCTCACCAGTGGTGAAGATGACTTATATTCGAGTTATTCTCGGTTTGGCAGCTAGCATGGATCTTGAGTTAAAGCAGTTAGACGTGAAGACCGCATTCCTCCATAGCGACCTAGAGGAGGAGATTTACATGGAGCAACCCAAAGGCTTCGAAGTCAAAGGAGACATGGTCTGCAAGTTAAAGAAAAGTCTATGTGGTCTGAAACAAGCTCCAAGACATTGGAACAAGATGTTTGACTCATTCATGGTGAGTCATAGGTACAAGCAGACCAATGTAGATCATTGTGTCTATATTCGTTAATTTTTCAGAGGTAAATTCATTATCTTGTTACTCTATGTTGATGACATGTTAATTTTTGGTCAAGATGCCTCTATGATTAGGAAGTTAAAAGAGAAATTATCCAAGTCCTTTGATATGAAGGACTTAGGTTCAGCCAAACAGATTTTGGGCATACAGATTGTTCGTGACAAAAATCCAAGAGTTGTGACTATCGCAAGAGAGGTTTTTGTTGAACGGGTGCTTGAGAGGTTCAACATGAAAGGAGCTAAGCCTATAAGCTCACCTCTAGGTAACCATTTTAAATTGAGCAAGAAATCATGTCCAAGTACAATTGAAGAAAAAGAAATGATTTCAAGTATTCCCTACTCTCTGGTGGTAGGAAGTCTTATGTATGTGTAATACCCCGCAAAATTGGAAATGACAAATTTTCCCTCGTGTGTTACGCACGCGTATTTTGTACCGTTACGAGTAATATCCGTAACGTGTTCACTACGTATTTTGGATTCCAACTATTCATGCATTTTCCATTTTCTCAAAATTTATTTTATCCTATTTGAGTCAACTCAAATATAAATTTCAATCTCTGTATTTTTACGTGCTTTATACGTGTTATCAATGCACATATCGATTATGTGTTTTCCACCGCTACGTGTGATATTTTCTATGTGTATCGATTATTTATTTAATGACGTATTCGAATTCGTTTTATAAATAGAAATTCATTTTCTTCTTATTTTGATTAAAATATTTCTATATGTGCGGTGCACGTGTTTTCAATGCACGCATTGAGTACGTTATTGAATGTGTGTATTAAATATATTTTTTCTTATGTTGTATTTTGATTGTCTTTAACATTTTTCCGTTGATAAAGTCGAATTTCGTATTTTGATATTTTACGTGCGATGCACATGTTTTCGGTGCACGTATTTAAGCGTATTCTTTTCAAAATGAAATTTCGGAAGTATGTGTGTTTATTTTATTTTTGCATGGTGAATCTAATTTATAATTAAACTACACTAATTTTATTTAAACATTTTCTATATATTATAAACCTACACTTCAAATTATATATATATATATGTATATATATATATATACTGAATTTGCCCGTGGGCACATGCCTATGGCACGTCTTCGGAACGATACAACATATGAAAGTCTTGTAAGCAGTAAAACAACAATTATGTAGCTCAAGTTTGAATAGTAAAACAATAATTAGTTGTAAATAAAAGTCCATGTTCCCTTTAGTATATGATGAAAAATAATTATAAATGGGGGTGTAAAATCCAACTTCTTAGAACTTTGAGTGTGGAAAATGATGAAATTTAACTTTTGATGAGATATTTGCTATTTTCAATGTAACACGAGCAATAAAAAACTACATAAATAATATGAAAATTTACAAACCTGAAATCTGAAAATATAAATTTCTGAGTAAATAGGGAGAGAGAGAAATAAATAAATAAAGGAGTTGTTTTGGGGATTTGAATTTGAGTTTTGGGGAAAACTTTTTGGGCGGGAAAATATGTTTAGTGAGGTTAGATCTGGACCATTGATTTCAACCCTATTGAATGAGAACCACTTGATAGCTTTCTTTGTGTTTTATTATATAGATATATATAATAAAACCTAGGTATGCCCTAGATATATATAATAAAACCTAGCTTTCTTTGTGTTTCAACCCTAGGTATGCCCGTGGCATGTGCCTACGGCACGTATTCGAAACTCCATATAAATTAATTTGGAGTTATTTGGTTATGTGAACTGCATATAAATTTGTTTATTATACATGCTAAGATCAAAAGCCATTCACTATACCTCTTTAACAATTATTCGTTAAATTGTTTCAATTTTTTAGTTATTTCATCGTTATTGCCCTTAAATTTCTCAATATTGACTTATCCAATTCTCCAAAAACCTAGCTATTTTTCAAGAAATGTGAGCACATCCATTAAAAATATGCACCATGACAAAAAAAAATCTGAGTGTAAATAAATACAACCACCTTTCTAATATAATCATCTTCTCTATACAGCCCTCCTTTGATATTTTATTGTTTCCTAATTGTTTTCTAATACAATGACCTTTAAATTATTTCCTACGGCACGTCATCGCGAAGAATGATTAATTAATTAAGTTGTTTAGTAAAAATTTCGACAGTCTCCTCTATAATTTTACAGGCAGTTAATATTAACTTTGACGTAATAGATTTCGTTTGATATTAGTCCAGATATAAAATAATCTCCTCTAAAATAATATCCTCTAAAATTTTCATATTAACCTAGATTTCGTTTGAAAACGTAATATATTTTTAGAAATTGTAGTAAAAAATTCGACAGAATATCCCCTTAAATATTAGCCCTTTTAGAGCAATTCCTTACGGAATTATGCTCACAATTAAAAAATTAATATCACAGGTAGTCAATATTGAATCCTCCCCAAGCCAATCCAAGGAACATCACACATGCATCATATATATGGGGCTCTGGGGGGAAAAATCTTCATATGACTAAAGATACAAAATAAATACCAAGATATCGTTTGAAAACATAATAGATTTTAGAAAATTTAGTAAAAGTTTCGACAGAGTCTCCCCTAAAATATTTGCCCTTTTATAACAATTCCTTACGGAATTCTGCTAACAATTAAAAATATAATATCACAGGCAATAAATATCAATCCTCCCCAGGAAAAACCAAATAACATCACATAGGCATCATATATATAAGGCTCTGGGGGAAAAAATCATAATATAATGCAAGATACAAAATAAAAACCAAAATTTCGTTTGAAAATGTAATGATTTTTTAGAAAAACCTTTGAAAAACCTTTCAAAAACCAAACACAGAACCCAATACTCCACAACTTTGCGGGTACGGGTATTAACATAATTGCATTATATCATCATTATATACAGATACTTACATCATCTCCCAAAATGGTAAATATTACAACTATTACATCCTCCACTATAATATATACCGACCAACCGAATAACCAAAAAAAAATTTGCAGGGTTGAACAATGCTTCAAGTCTTCAAGTCTTCAAAAATGGGACCAAACAGCGAGCCTAAAAAAATAGTAAGAGTTTACAATAATCAATTAAAACAATGAGTTTTAAAACAATAGTAAGAGTTTTGAAACCATTACCTTTCAAACAGGACAATGCCTTTTAACTCAATGGTTTGAACCCTACCAAAAGTTAAACTGTCAATATGTATATAACGGTTCTTAGTGTAGATGACAATCTGGGGGGAAAAAACAAGCATTAAATTAGCGACAATTAACGGCAAAACATAGGGCGTAGTTGGAAACTGTAGAGTAATGGGTACATGCATTTGAAGCCTACATCTATTGCAGCCGCAGTTGCATTTCTAAGTTATTTTAATGCTTGTTAGTTGGTTTCATATATAATATTTGTTATGTTTAATATTTTGTTGTTGCATGAAATATACCGATTTTTACACTTGCTAACCATGTTTTATTATAGGGAACACTACTAACTGTTGCAATTTAAAAGTTTAAAGAACTGAAAATTTGTTGGAGCCCATTGTTTTGGATGCATCTCTAATTCTTTAACATGGTTATATTATTTTTGCAATTTTCAGAAAATGCTAGGGTGATTGTGAATCAAAGGGGAGAAATGAAAGGTAAGGCGATACACTTATTCTGTTTTAAGTGCATTATTGCAGAAACTTGCAAAAATACTATGTCACAATGTTGATCTTGTCAGTTGACAAAAAAATTTACTTTATTTATTAAGATAGGCATAGTCTCTTGATTTGAGAAATTAAAATACCAACTAATCAATGCTTGGTACATGTTAGTCACCTAAACTTTTTTTTATTAAGATACAGAATTACGAATTTAAGATCTTTATAGCTATTTCGTTTTATTTGTTAGAAGTGGATATATAAAGACTGTAGCTTGCATCATATGATCTATTTTTTCCCCTCCTAAAGGATTAACTAAATAATTTGTAAATATTTCCAAATGCATATCGTATTTTTTTAGCTTATTCTGTTGGAATTGACCTCGGAATGATTATTAATTGGTTACTTGCTTTTTCTTTGATTAGTCTCAGATCCATAAATTTAATGAGTTCTATTGGCCATGGTTGTAGGATCTGCTATTACTGGGCCCATTGGAAAAGAATGTGCTGACCTGTGGCCAAGGATTGCTAGTGCTACCATTGCCATTGTTTAACTGTTGCTGCTATTTCATGAATTTTGGCCTTGTGTTCTTAATTTTGTGATCTCTAGACTTTTGCAGTTTGTGTTAGTCTTGATTTTTTCTTAATAGATATAGTTGTCTAGATTGGAGTTTAAATTTCAGTGTTTATCGATAATAATAATATGCTATCTTTATAATTCATTGAGTATGTGGCATTGGAGCCAAATGTGTGGTACTCTGCATGAAATTCATTGAGACAACTTCAGATGAATCCCAGGTTTTGGATAATTTCATGAATACATCCTCTGAAATTTTTGTTTTGATTGTAAATCTTGTTGCTTCCAAATTTGATTGTTTGTGAGTCTTAAGCAAAATTAGTTTGGCTGGTTTGGAAGGGATACTGAATATATTTTCTGCGACAAAAGTGTTAATAACCTTCATTTGCGGATATCTGATTCATAATTTCTGAAGCCAGTATGCCCATTAAAAATATGTATATGAACCTATGGATTATGTTGGAGTTGTGTCTTTCATCAAAATTTCAATGATTGGTAACGAACCTATTGTCATATATGCTCGTGTAGTTCTTGCAGAGTTAATATTGAGCTTCCTTAAACTTTATTCCTGGTGAAGATTATGGATGAGAATTTGATCAGGGTTACCATGCTTGCGGTGGTTGTTGGCGAAGGAATGTCTTGTTGCTTGTAGTGGTGGTAGTGGCAACGACCTTGTTGAAGATAGAACGGAGTGATTGGAGGTTTGTGAAGAAATGCATTGGTGATAGGGTGGTGATAGTGCAGGCCAAGATGAGAAGAAGAGAGAAAAGTTCCAGGGTGCTAATGGAGGCGATAGCTAGTGTTCAAAGAGAACGGTGTATCAAAATGTTTACATTATTATGAACTGTATGAAAATGTTAACATTATTGGTCGGTCTCTACTTAATAAGACTGTATATCTTATTGACAACCAACTCAATGCCTCGGGATGATACAGTCTATGGTTTGGAGTTATCCTTGACTGGGCACAACAAATGCAATCAGTTTTCGTATCACATAATTGATGGTGGTCTTCCCTGGGATAGAAACTTACTAACTTGAGGTTTGACTCACTCATTGATACCTAAGTTCAGGGGGGGAAATAATATAATGATTAACCAAAAATTTTCTTGGCCAGTAGGCACAGACAGTTTGGTTATGTTTATTGGCAAAGCACTCATTTTTTGTTAATGTTCATATGAAGAATGTGCTTTTGTAATATCCTTGCATTCTATTTACCAGATTGTCCCTTGGAATTGTATTAGTTAATATTTTGATCCTAAAATTATATGCCAAAAACAATATAATCTTTTCTCCCATACACCTTCAAATTTTTTTTGCAATTACTAATTTCTTCTAATGTAGCTTTTGGATCTGTAATATTCATAAACCCATCTAGATGTCTGTTTAAAAGATTTAGATACTCCCTGAAACATTTACTTCTACAATTTATGTTTTCCTCTAAAAACTTCAATAAGAACATAATGCGCGTTAAAACCGTTATCCTGTGCCTATTGGAAATCTTTTCCTGTCATACTCATGTTGAGGCAAATGCATGGTTATACTATGGTTGAATCTTCCTTAGATTTATTGCCCCATAAATTATTGTCGTGTTTTATTTGGTATTCCAGTCTTTCTCTGATTGTAATAATGAATTTGGAGTACTTCATTGCAATTAGTTAACCAACTTTTTATTAGAATCCATTATAGTTGTTACTAATGACCTGCTTGATGAGTACTCTTGTAGTTATTGTTCAATCTCCTTTTGGTACTCCTGAACTTCATTTTTTTGTAAGAGTTTAACAATTGCCATCATCAAAGTAGATTAAAATAAGACAGAGCACTGAAAGCACCTTCTAGTGAGAAGCAAATGTAAGAGAATTTCTAGTTATAATATGAAGTTGTGGTACCACATTTATAATGAGAATAAAACTAAAAGAGGATGAGTATAAATTTGAATGAATAATTGATAACAAATAGTAGTCGGTGCAAATGAAGAAATAATCCACAAATTGAGCTTCAACCAGAGTATAACCATGCATTTGCAATTGTTATTTCATCCTATATGAGCTTTACGATTGTTACTTCATTGAATTTTTCTAAATTCAAAGCATGATGACTTATGAGATAGATTTTGAGCATGTTACCTGCACTGTCCCCACAAATTGTACAGTATTGTGCATTGATTGATTGTTTTGTTGCTTCACTGTCTATTCAAGTCAAGTGCAAAATGCTTGTGCAAGTGCAAAATGCAAGTGCAATCCTTGGCTATTTTGCTAGCAAATATGCAAATGCCTAGCACATGTACCAATAGCAAGATGATGATGAAGGTAACAGACTATTTTGCTACATTTAAGTTTTGGCAAATGCAAATGCCTATCACATGTACCAATAGCAAGTGCAAAATCTTGGCTTTTTAATTTCCCCTTGAGGTTGATGCTTATAACATTATCAAGTGAATATACTTATCTACGTATGGATGTCATACAGTGATACTTGAATTGTATGTTTTGGCTCAATCTAATATGAACTGTTAATCCTCTGTTATCTCTGGCACATTTTTGCTTTGAGTCTTTAGCTCTTTACATCAGGAATGGAATTGTCCATAAGGAATTATCAAGATGATGAGATGGATTATATTTTTGAAGTTGCACACTATGATTCATTTATGATTTAATTAAAGATTTATAGTAGTGATTAGTGATGAAATAATCCTATCCGAGCTTTATGATTGATTGATTGTTTTGTTGCTTCACTGCATTTTAATTTTCCTTGAGCTTGATGAAAAATGCTTG
Organism: Hemerocallis citrina; assembly: GCA_017893485.1. Classification (NCBI taxonomy): domain Eukaryota; kingdom Viridiplantae; phylum Streptophyta; class Magnoliopsida; order Asparagales; family Asphodelaceae; genus Hemerocallis; species Hemerocallis citrina. Next base: position 124,275,237 of record CM030363.1, on the reverse strand, counting down.
TGCAAGATTGTGCAAGATTGTGTAGGATTGAGTTGTCTAGTGCAAAATGCGTAACTGTCCACTCCTCTCTGCAAAATGCTTGTGCAGGTTTGTGCAGGATTGTGCATTGATTGATTGTTTTGTTGCTTCACTGTTTATTCAAGTATGTGTAGGATTGAGTTGTTAAAGTGCAAAATGCTTGTGCAAGTGCAATACTTGGCTATTTTGCTAGGAAATCTACAAATACCTAGCACATGTCCCAATAGCAAGATGATGATGAAGGTAACAGACTATTTTGCTACATATAAGTTTTGGCTCAATCGTTGGCTTTTTAATTTCCCCTTGACTTGATGCTTATAACATTATCAAGTGAATCTACTTATCTACAAATGGATGTCATACAGTGATACTTATTACTTGAATAGTCTGTTTTGGCTAAATATCAACTGCTAATCCTCTGTTTTCTCTGGCACATTTTTGCTTTGAGTCTTTGGCTCTTTACATCAGGAAATGGAATTGTCTATAAGGAGTTATCAAGATGATGATGAAGAAAACATACTATATTGCTACATTTAAGTTTTGGCTCGATCCTTGGCTTTTTAATTTCCCCTTGAGCTTGATGCTTATAACATTATCAAGTGATTCTACATATGGATGTCATACAGTGATACTTAGAGTCTTAGATAGTTGGTGCAAATTCATTAAAAAGTAACCTTTAATCCACAAACTGGCTATACAAAAGTCGTCGGTGCAAATAGTTAAGTTGATTCTAAGATCATTTTCACCTATTACTACTTCAACTCAAACTATAATGAAACCATTTCTAAACTAGATCCAAATTGTGAACAATAATGACTCACACATTTTCTAGTTGGAAGAAGATGTGTGGGAGACTCAAGTCGAGCATGGAGAGTCTTTTGGATTAATTTTATTGATTCGAACATATTAGATTTCTGATTTATTGTAGAGAACAAATAGCACTTAGTAACCTCGAAATGTTTAGAACAACAAATATTAGCATCAACCCTCGTAACAGATACAATCAGATATCCACGGGAATACTAAAAAATTTAAAATCTGCAACCCTAAACAGATACAATCCTAAAATTAGATGCAAAATTAGATAGAAAACAGTATCAATTTCGAATAACACTTATAATCCTAAAATCTGCGCTGAGGTGAAAGTTGGGTTGACAGAGTTGCAAAACAGAATCAATCCTAAAATTAGATGCAAAATTAGATGCAAAACAGTATCAATCCTAAAATTAGATGCAAAATTAGATGCAAAACAGTATCAATCTAACACAAACCAACAAAACGAACGCAATACCTGAGATGTAGAGACGGTGAAAAAGAGTTCTTGAGTATCTCTGAGTTCTCTCTTTACAACACCTGCCAACATAGGTGAGAACAATAGCCTTCTTCTCTTCATTGCATTTCCTTCTATTTTCTTCCTTCATAACAAAACAGATATAAACAAAACTTCAATAACATTAAAAAAAATGACTTGGAATGACATATGTTCTTCTATTTCCAGTAAAAAATTAGATTTTACATCAACACATGATGGCATTAACATTTAGGGATAGAACAATAACCACAAAAATCATCTAGACAGCAAGTAATGATCATAAATTGAAGATGTATGTATATACCTTGGGGTTGTACTCTGCATTACGCGCTTGCAGGGCAGTGGACTTTAGATCCAACTTGAAGTCCAAATTTACAGTTGACACAATATTCCTGCTTATTCAAGCAACATTTCAAATACTTCAAAATCAAATTAAGGGCACCCACATACATTTTACATAACTAAAAATGCATGTGAATGCTTGACAGTAACAAATTCTTAAAACAGCTGCACTTACATCGTTCAACTTGGAGTAAGTTCTCTGTACGAACTTACAAAACATATATTACTGCCTCATTAATTTAGCAACTACAAAATTCATTTTGAACACTCACAATGGAAGAGTGATCTTAACTATTTAACCCTTCACTAAATTAATGCACAAAGTTACAACATACACCTTACCAACTACTCATTCTTACAACAGTCACTCAAATAGCTTAATCTAGCCAACTCTTTGTTCTCACCTAATAATAAAAACACCCTCACACATTATCTCCTAAAATTTTCTTTCGCTGTTGGTCCAAAATAGGGGCTGCGTGGTTTATCCACTCTCCAACCAATTTTGAACAAATCTCCCATTAAACCCTATATATTTACTCCAAAAAGGGTTGATCCAAACTCCATTCATTACTTAATTAAGATAACTATTTAACTTATTTAACTTTTGGATTAGTGAGAACTGAGTCTCACATTGAACTCTAATATCAACCTCATGTTGACTACAATTCTAGTTAAGCTGCTACAATTTTATGGTCCTATTAGTTCCACCAAACAGTAAAGAGCTTCTTTATAAACCAATTTTGTGTGCAATCAGTACATGTTCTTAGAAGTATAAAAAATATTATCTGAAACTCAAATCTCAATCATCCAAAACCCTAATAACCACAGAATAACATTGAAATTTTAATAATTTGTGTGTAACTACTAACTACTAACTACATCTGGAAGTTAATTATTTTCTAAATCACCAAGAATCTGGAAAAAAAATTCAAAGCTCCTGTAGTAGTAAATTTCAAATCCCCAAACCTAATTTTCATGTGTTACTTCCCAAACACCTATAAAATTAAGTATACCTAAGATGTAAAGACGGTGAAATCAGTGGTCGGGATCAACTGGGGATGTGGTCGGCATGTTGAAATCGGTGACAGTGAGGGGTTCGGTGGTTGGATGGGGTCGCAGTGGAGCGACATCGGAGTTGCCGCTGGTGGTCGCTGATTGCAAAAAGGGAGGAGGACGGGGCTGGTGGTCAATGAGAGCTGAAGGGAGGAGAACAGCGGTCGAGGGATCTGGTGTGTTGGCAACTGGAGGGGGGCTGTGTGGTGACAGGATTGAGAACGGTAGTCTCGATTGGAGGTGGGGGAGCACTGTGTGGTGAGAGGAGGGGTCGTCGGCAGGAGGGCAGCATTGAAGAGGCGCCGGAGGTGGTCGGAGTTGGCGGGGGGAAATTTGCAGGATCGATGAGAGAGAGAGAGCGGGGAGAGAAAGAGAGAAGGAGGCGGTGAGAGAGAGAGACTGAGCGGGAATGTGATAGAGAGAGAAGGGGGTATTTTGGGAAAGAGAGAGAGTGTGTGGTGGGTTTTGAAATTGTGGGGTTTAAAATTTTGGGCGGAAAAATATGTTTTGTGAGAATCAATCTGGGCCATTGATTTTCGGAAAGATTGAATGTGAGCCACTTTATAGCTTTCTTTGTAATTTATTATATATATATATATATATATATATATATATATATATATATATATATATGAATGAAGTGTGTGCAAGTGCATGCAAGTGCGATGCACGTGCACATGTTTTTGGCATGAGAGACCAAACCGACTGTTTTGGACATGGAGGGGAAAATGGCTTTTGAATTTAGGAGTGGAGTTAGTGGGGGTAGTTAATATAACTATCTCCTAAATTTCTTATATAATCACCAACTCATTCGCTCTTCCTTCCCCTCTTTCTTTCCTTCTCTGTTCATTTCCGAACCCCCCCCCCCCCCCCCAATTCAGCCGAGTCTTTGTTTTCTCCGCTCATTCCACCATTCAATACATATATATAAGTATGTAGGTGTATACATATATATGTATATCAAAAGGGAAATGAGATGAGTGCTTTCATCTTTCCTTCACTTCTTCTCTGCCAAAATCCACCAGCAAAATCCCCCACTGTGCTTCTCCACTTACCACATACACACATACATAATCATATTCTATCATATACGTATACATATATAATTATATATATGTACATATATGTAAGGAATGCCTCCCTGTTGCTCTACCGAAATGAGAAAGAAGGCGCTCACTGTGCTAGCCGAAATGGAGTGGAGTGTTTTCCTTGTGCACGGATTTTGAGGAGACAAATTGGAGCTTCTCTTGGAGTTTATTTTTAGGAATTCAATTGAGTACATCAATATTTCTTGGGTGGGTGTTTCTTAAATCCTTTCTAAATTAGAAGTATGATGCATGCTAGTTAATATAAGGTATAATTGTTAAATTTTGATTAGTGTGGTAGATGTGAATTCTTAATTTATTCTCTGAAATTTGTTATGATGTTTTATTAATATATTTGAATGCTAGAATACATACAAATTGATGAATCATGATTGTATGAAAAATTGATGCATGGTAGAATATTTCCTGTTATAGTCGAAATAATGTAACATGTATGAAAATGGTTTTATAATACGATTATAGTAGAGAAATAGTCTCATGAGTTTATTTTATGAGTATAATGAGTTTTATGAAGAAGTTTTGATGAAAGACAATTTTCTATTTGTATATTAATGAGTTCTTCAATGCAAGATTAAGATTTTATTATATTATCAGAAATAAATTTTTTGTGAATTTAAATATATGCACTATACTGTATTATTTTGATAGAAATACATTCTGGAAAAAGATCTAGACTTTGAGTGAGTACAAATAAATTGAAAAATCGAGTTATTTAAAGGGAGAATTAAATACAGTGCGGTTTATACTTAAAGAATTTAACTCTTTTCATATCAGTTAGTCACTCTGGACTTATTGGTCTTCGGGTGCACTTTGGGTCTATTACTGTTCATGCGCGAAGGCCTTGCTGGGTTCGAGTCTTGTTAGCGATTCTGTTTTTATGAATTTTGATTTTAACTCAAATTATCGGAAGTATATATATAAATATATTTCGATCTCTCCTCTTATCAATTAGTCACTCTGGCCAGTTGCTCCTCGGGTGCGATTTGGGTCGGTTACTGTTCACAGGCGAGGGTTTTGACTCTGGGTTCGAATCCGACCTTGCCACTTTGTTTTTCTTTTGTAATTTTTTTGGGTATTTTGAGTTTTTAAGTGAAATAAAAATTGGGAAAAAAATTCTATTATTCTTCTAAAATTGTTTAGACTTTATAAAAAATTATTTCTACAATATTTTGATATAATTGGGAGAATTGAAAGGGAATTTTACATTAAATAATGTTGAAGAACTCGATTTTATCGATTAAAATGTGACTCTTATATCATTAAAGAGAGATGAAAATTTGGAATGAAATTAGATTTCTACTCTATGAGATTTTATGATTAGTAACATTGGTTAAGTGAATATTTGAAATGCACATAAGGTTATAAGTGATTAAATTGATAAAAGAAATTGAATTGAATTGTTTCATCTTATGAGATTATAAACAAATGTTTCTCTTTGAGAAAGCGATTATGAATAAAAAAATTGAAATATTATTTTGAGATTGAATATAACATGTTGTGATCTCTAGAATGAGATGGTTGTTGGAATCTAGAGGTTAGGCGAGAGCCTTGTAACCGGCAGTTTTTATTAATGAATTTGGGAGCTAACCAGTGTGGGTTTAGCATCTCTTGAGAAGTAGCCAGTTGGGCTGCCAGTCTCTTTTGTTTTGGTTTAAGTCCAGTAGGGTAAGCTAGCTCTAGGTTGTGATGATTTTCTTCTAAACAAACTGAAAATATAAGGACTACACTATAGCAGAAATATGATGAAAGTAAGAGAAAAACACAAGTATGAAGACCTCGAATCTACGGTGTGAGAGTATTCACAGGATGGCTGCATGATGCGTCATGTCATTGCGTGGATACATCTCCGGAATTATCAGGACCGTGGCAACGCCTCTGGGGTGTTCGGTAACTACGTAGTGTCATCGTTCCATGACGGAGGTGAATTGTCCATAGATTGTCTGCATGATGCTTCATGTCATGACGTGGATTTTCCCTCCAGACTTTCTGGGCATGGGCTCGTAACTCATAGGACATCTAAGATACTTACCGTAGTTACCGTAGCAGTTAAACTCACAACGAGAGATTCAACCCTACAAGATGAAGAACGATTAAGGACTTCCCCTCGGACCTATGTAGTATGGGATGTATAGAATCCGAACAAGTGTGCATTAGTGTCATTTAATATAAATAACTACATTATGGATTAAGTGCACAGCACCCACGACATCAATAGGATAGTCCCTCTTTAGCTTTGTTTTGTGATCAAGTTTGTGTTTTTTAAAGTATTAAAGAATCGTTATACTTTCGGCATAGCGAGGATGGCCGTGTATAATATTTCGTCGGTTGTAAGCAACTGACATGCCCACAGTTTCATATGCAGGACTTGGAGTTTACAAGAAGATATAAAGATGAATTTGTTGCTGATGGTTATTTAAATGCTAAAGTTGTTACAATTGTACATTTATCATTGTTGTATTTATTTACTTTCCGCTGTGTGTTGATGTAAAAGACTTTGTTGTAATAAAACTTTTAAATTCCTTGTAAAATTGTACGAAGTGAAGTGTAAAAATCCTGTGGAACATCGAATTCAGGCTTATTTGGAATTCGGGGTGTTACAGTATGTCATGGTGTGTAGACAACCAGATATCGCTCATGCTGTAGGCAATGTGAGCAGATTCGCTCTAATCTAGGTAAGGATCACTAGGAAGTAGTAAAGTGGATTCTCAGATACTTGAGAGGCACTTCTATGCTATGCTTGTGCCTTGGTAATTCCAAACCAGTCTTGGAAGGATTCACAGATGCTGACATGGCAGGAGATCTTGATGGTAGAAAATCTATATCAGGCTACTTATTTACTTTTGCAGGGGGGCTATGTCATGGAAATCTAAGTTACAGAAATATGTTGCGTTATCCACTATAGAGGCAGTGTACATAGTTGCTACAGAAGCATGTAAAGAGTTGTTATGGATGAAGCGGTTTCTCCAAGAATTGAGTTTGAAGTAAGATAACTATGTTGTTTACTGCGATAGTCACAGTACTCTTGATTTGAGCAAAATTCTACATATCATTCCCATACCAAGCACATTGACATACGATACCATTACATTAGATATGCGATCGAGAAAAAGTTGCTCGAGATAAAGAACATTCATACAGACAAGAACTTGTCAAACATGTTGACAAAAAATGTAACAAAGCAGAAATTGGATTATTGCATAAAGCTCACTGGAATGGACTCCAAGTAGTTCAGAGTCGTGATCGGTGTTCCTCCATTATGGGCTAAAGGGGGAGATTGTTAGCGTACCATGGGCTAATCCAACCCATGATAGAGCTTTGTTTCTCCAGAATTATCTTGGAGAAATTTCCAAGGAAATAATTGGTTTTGGAAATCTAAAAATACTAGAGTTTTCCAATATAAAAAATTGTGATGTTGAAAAAACAAATTGGTGCATGTTAATTAAATCACATACCAATTTCAAAGCTTCTGCATTGTTCCACCCTTTCCTATATAAGGAGGTGATCTTCCTCAGTTTGGTACCAAGCAATTGAGAGAGTTCCTCCAAAGTGAAGTAAGGTATTCCACTCCAACTAGGAAGTGAGAGTTCTTAGAAAGTTATATACCACTTTAAGTTGAAAGTGACAGAGAGTGTTCCACCACAACTAGTGTGTGAGGATAAGAGTGTAATTCTAGTATTCACTTGTTGTACCAATTATTTGAATAGTGAAAAAAGTATTATCATTACTCGTGGTTTTTGCCCTTAGTTGGTTTTCTATGAAAAAAATCTTGGTGTTCTTGCATACTTTTTTTTTGTTGAGTTTGTGTGATTTTTTTTATTTTGTACTTATCAATCCTAACAAAAGCGAAAGATTTGCTGTGCTGACCCACTTTTTGAAAATATTTGGGGGTCTGGCCCACCTCCGAAAATAATTAGCGATCTGACTCAGTTTTGGACACGTCAGCATAAACCGTTATTGAAAATAACGGCATAGGTTATTTACGTGCCGTTATTTCCAATAACGACATCTATTTTACATTTTTTTACCATGCCGTTATTTGGAATAACGACATCAGTATATTTCTCTTACAAGTGTGAATCTTCTAACTTCAAAAAATTCTAAGTGTGAAAAAAATATATAAATAATGCCATTATCCCCAATAACGGCATTCGAATGACTGATGCCGTTATCTATTGCTGTTGTTTGGAAACAGAGAGGATGAATAATAAGTTATTTTTTGATAAAAAAAAAAATATAACTGATGTCGTTATTTGGAATAACGGCATAAGTTATAAATTTTTTTAAAAAAAAAAATTAACTTATTCGTCAGAGAGGATGAATAATAAGTTACTTTTTTATATAAAAAAAATTTCTAACTGATGCCGTTATTCCAAATAACGGCATCAATATTGAGAATGCCGTTATTTGAAATAACGACATCTGTTATAAGGTTTTCACACTTGCAATTTTTCTCTAAATGAAGACTACAAGCTGTCGAAATACAAAATAACCTATGCCGTTACTCCAAATAACGGCATGACACTTTTTTTAAATATAGATGCCGTTATTAGAAAAAACGGTATTTAAATAAGTATGCCATTTTTTTTCAATAACGGTTTTTACTGACGTGTCCAAAACTGAATCAGTTTGCTAATTGTTTTCGAAAGTGGGAAAGTGGGTCAGAGCGCCAAATATTTTCAAAAAGTGGGTCGGTACAACAAAATTTTCAACAAAAACAATCTATTAGGAACTGACCATCCACACAATAACTGTTGTTGTCAGTACTCTGGAATTGCATCGCACTTTTTGATTTATCCGATCCACTAATTTTTAGATCAACCTCCAGTACAGCCACAACTCCTAGCTTATCTTCGGAATGGGAGAGGGAACGCAAATGGGGTGGGTGAAAGTGTCCTATAGTGCTCTATTACTAAAACCCAATGACTCCGCAAATGTAAATGATGTAAATGTGATCATGTAAATGTAATCATCTCTCTCTCTCTCACTCACTACAAAACCCAACGGATATCCCGACATTTTGTTAACCTATCCCGGCGTTTTCGCGTTTTTAAACACCGGCATAGATCATAGCAGCGCTTCTGAAATCTCCGCTATAGCAATTGTCGGGACAGACCAGGGATCTATCCCGGTGTTTTATTGGAACGTTGGTATAGACCATCCTGGCATTTTCAGTAAAAAAATGCCAGGATAGAGCATTTATTTAACAAAAGAAAATTATAACCTGTACCGGCATTCTGGACCAAAAACGTCGTTATAAGTTATAACTTTTTTAAAAAAAACCTTATCCCGACGTTTGTGACCTAAAGTGCCGGGATAGGGGCGTTCTTTTTTAAAAAAAAAAATTAATTTTTTTATTTAATTTTTTATTTAATTTTTTTTTTAAAAAATTAATAAAAAAAATACCCACAGAAAATAGAATCCCACATGTTATAAAAAAAAACCATAAAACACATCAATTTCATTAAGGCATATGATGCAATCTTTTAAAAATCAACAAGAATATTACAATCCTTTTACTGATATCCTCGATGTCATGTCTGGCATCATACCAGTTTTGACGAAGGGATGCATTAAGCAGTGATGGGTTTTGCCTGATTTGCAATTTTTGCACTCTCCGAATTCTCCTATATAACTTGGGATCACTCTATCTCCTTCCTTGAAACCCTCCACACTGTCTCCCACGCTCTCGGTCACACTGAAAAGATTAATATATATTATTTGCCAGCAGTAATACATAAGAACTTCTTGATGATATTATACTGTTATTCAGAAATTTATATGTTAGAAGTTGGAACGGTCAAGTTTGGGAGAGATTTCGGAAAATATTAAACTCGACAGAAGCTTGCTCTGATTCTTGTTTTTCCAAATATACTGAAAATTGATTTGGAGCAGTAGAAGCTTACCCAACTCCTTCATGGCCCAAAACTCGTGGATACAATCCCTGCATCCCTCAAAAGCACAATAAGTCACTGAGGAAATAGTGAATTGAGTTAGAAAACTTTGACAGGAAGATTATTTTGATTAAAGAAACTGTGTGCTTCCCGGAGTATCATTAATAAGAATTCACTGAACATTCACAATATAGATGCATAACGCAATTCGTCAACTTGTTGCATTTTCCAGATAGTCTAGCATTCACTAGGTTGATGTCTGCATGCATAATCATGATGGAAAAAGCCAAACAGACTAGAAACACAGACACCGGCCTACAAAATCACTGTGATGCCCTTCGACATCAATTGAAGAATATTGCAAAAGGCATATCTAACTCATCTTGATTTTACAGTCCTCCTAAGCTGAGATAACTTGGTACATTGATACCCCAACCTTCAAAGACCTTTTGCTCTTCCCGAAGGAGGAGATGGGTAGAACTGTTTCCACGCCACCTCGGCATATGATAATCCTATGAAATGTTGGCAGGAACAAATTTCCTTAATCCAATCAACCCCATGTCAATTCATATAAAATTTTATACCCAATTGGGCATAAGATTTTGCTACTGGAGAAAAATGAGTTGTAAACTTGCAATGCACCAAAAGTTCAAGCTTCCACAATCAGGAATAGGAAAGGAAAAAGCACAGTATCCTAGCCCTATCCTGCAAGCTCAAACCCGCATATATGAACTTAGAAATAATATTAATAGCTTGTTAGTTTACAAGTCATGAGAAGTTCATGAATAACAAATGAAATCTACCTAGGATTTCGATTTTCGAAACTCATCCTCCTCCCCCCTTCAAACCCTAACCTCTCCCTCTCCACCACTCCTCCTCCGCCTCCCCCTCCCCCCTTCAAACCCCTCGTCGCCCCTCCCTCTCCACCCTAGCCACCTCTCCTCCTCCACCCACCCGTCGCCCCACCTCAACCACCCGCCCATGCCGCCTCTCCCTCTTCACCCCCATCGAAGCTTCCCCAAAAAAAACCAAAAAAGAATCAAACTAAAGATCTGTACTAGGAGGGGGGTGGCGGCTAGGGTTTCACCGCCCCCCTCCCGTCCCTTGCCCCGTCCTCTCCTCCCTCTCTTTTTCGTCCTCCTTCTGCTCTTTCCCTAGTTGCCACTCTCCCTCTCTCTTACTATTCACTACCATTTAATGTTATTATTGGTGGTTTCATGCCTTTTCCGACCATATAGCATAGCCGAGCTCTAGGGGTTCGAGATAGGGTTCGCGTTCAGGTGGCTGATCGGACAATGACATTGAGGGGGCGCCACTGATCGCTAGTGCCGAGGGGGGATGACTTCGGGTGCGGTTTGGGACATGTCGAATGTTGCTCATGGTTTTGGGAGCGGCGAAGGCTGCAAGCGGCAAGCTCGTAGGCGCCAGATGGCTCTTTGGCGGGTTCGAAGTGGTCGATATTTGGGCGTGGTCTACGACGGTTGCCAGTGTAGTCAGGTGGTCGGGGGTTGGGGTCTGACGTCGGGGCATGCGCGACGGGTGTGGGATTCGACAACGGTGGTCGCCGCCGGATGTGATAGGGGAGTGCAGGGAGAGTAGCTCGGGGGATTGGAGCTGGGAGTGATGAGGCGGTGGGGGTTATTTTGAATTTCAAATTAGTTTTTGAAATTCGAATCCGTGTTGTGTGTTGTGGCACTTCCTTACATCCAAATGATATTTCTTCCTAAATATCCAAATTATAACTGATTTACAATTAGCAACGAAATGTATCCTAGGTGGTGGGGCAATGGTAATCCGGCAATTTTATAGTTTGGGCTCTACTTTATCCTATTCAGATCAAAGTTATGGATACCTAAGGTCTCTCTTTCATGTCAAGGGGCTTGGAGGTGGTGGTGGCATTAGTAGAGTCGGCAGGGGCAACGACAGCCTTCGTTGTGAGGTAGCGGTGAGAGTCAGTGAAGGTCAAGCGAGGGAATGAGAACGAGGACTCAATGTGTACAGAGAGATGTCAGATTGGTGGAGTACCTGCGGTATCTCTTATATGGTGCTTGAAGTTGACGTATGGGTCATTGCTGGGGGCGACGGAGGTGTTGTCGCGAGCGACGAGGAGGATAAACAGTATACAAGCAAGGGACGGAGAGAGAATGAGCTCAAATTGGCACGAAAAATGGCACTGACGAGGTCGGCCGATCAGTAGGATTAGATTTCATTGTATTTGTTTGTTGTTTATTGGTTGGGGTGTATGAGTTTCAGGACCCAGTTTATTGGGATCTGAATTTCATTAATCTTATTTTTTGTTGTATGTTTTGTTAAATTCTTTTTAATGAAATGCAGGGGGCATTCAACCCATCGTTTACAATATAAAAAAAAACAAATGAAACCTACATCCCTTAAATAACAAGAAATGAGATTGGTGCACGAACGCAACATTGAACTCCCATTTCTGAAAAAATACATTCAAATGCATGAAGGTGACTTAGATTGGTACAAATAATGCATTTGAGATGGGAGAAAGTTCTTAAAAAGTCATGTGGAAACTGTGACCTCCCATTTTTTCGAACAAAGCCAAATGAAATGCATTCCCAGATACACAAAGTTGAGTGCTTGTTTTGGTCTCAAGTCAACTTTGCTCTCTCTCAAAACCTTCAGTATCAACAGGTTTCAGATCGTTCTGAAAGTCTTACTATGAGTTTCAATTTAGATTACTGTGGGCTAAAAATATATTATGGGAAAAAGTAATAAAATAAATTACCTGTTAAATTGCAAAACATATACTGAAATTTTGACATTAGGGACCTAATCTCCTCCAATCGGGAAGAAAGTTGCAGCAATGAGAAGAAAATATTGAAGGGTAACTTGGTGCTACCATATTGCCTCTGTGTAACCTTGATAACATTCGCACTGGTACACTTAAACACCACTAACTACTTTACCGATGTGGGGAAAAAAACTTGATTCAGAATAGCTCACCACTCAAGAACTAGAAAAATAAGAATAATGTACAAATAAAATCGAGATGCCATAAAACAAAACTACTTGAAAGGAAGGAACATAGAAGGTGCAGAAAAACAACACCTAACTGAAATTTAAAACTAGTAAAATTGAGGTAATTAAGTAAGAATTATCCACCAAGGTTTTCATCACTGACATGGATTTCCCAAACGAGTAGTTCTTTACAAATAATAAAAGGAAAACATATCAAATTTCAACATAATTAACTGATGTGATGAGGAAATATTTGAATGCACCAGCATACCTCAGAAGAAACACTAAAAAGGCCCCACACTTCATACTGCTCCGCAACATTTGCAACTAATAGAATATCTTGGCAAAATGAAGCAAAAGATGAATATCTAGAGAAATAGCTCACAAGTAATCAAATTGCAAACTAGAAGACCAAATCTCACTTGCAAATATTTGTCAAGAAGGATACATCGCTGGAGAACAAAGTAGTCATCAGTGCTGGACAGTCAAAATTTCCATCTTTCTATAGCATTGAGTCATAACTAAATAATTAAAATTTCTATTCATCAGAAATTCATTCAGTAAAACCCAAATTTACAGCACCCACGTAATAGATCTCTCTATTAAATACATTATATCCAAAAGACTACAACCGAAAACCAAAAGAAGAAGAGAAACAAAAGAGAGAGGCTCAGATTCGCCATTAATCCATCACAAAAACCCCAACGAAGTTAGGGTTAGGGTTTGGAAATGAAAGATCACAGCTTTTCAGTAAATTGATGGATGAAACACTAGATTTTGGGATTAAAAACTCACCAAGGGTTAGGGATCCGGACATGAGGAGGAAGGGAATCCAAAAGACTACAATCGAAAACCAAAAAGAAGAGAAACAAAAGTGAGAGGCTCAGATTCGCCGTTAATCCATCACAAAAACCCAAGTTAGGGTTAGGGTTTGGAAAGGAAAGATCACAGCTTTTCAGTAAATTGATGGATGAAACACTAGGTTTTGGGATTAAAAACTCACCTAGGGTTAGGGCTCCGGACATGAGGACGAAGGGACGGCGACGGCAAGGCTAGGAGAGGGACGGAGAGGAGAGGCTGGCTCGGGAACGGCGACGGGGGGCGTTGGCGTTAGGGACGACGACTGGGGTGCTGGAGGGTGGGGGCACGACGATGGGGGGTTTGGATTTAGGTTTAAAGAAAGGGAAATGCAAGAGGAAAGTTTGGGAAATTGGGGATTTAAAATACAAAAGCTATCCCGGTGCTTCCTTTAAACGCCGTTACAAAACGCCGGGATAGACCCTGCCAATGATTAGTGACTCTGCAAATGTAAATGATGTAAATGATTACATCTCTCTTGATGTAAATGATTAGATAAATGCTACACATACATTAGTATCTATCCCAAACATATATTGGGTTTTTCTTTTAAGGGTTATTGGGTCTTTATCATTTATCATTTAGTGAGGAATTGACCTAATGATCACTAAAAATATGCCCAGTGTATATTTGGAATATAAACCAATGTATATGTAGCATTTCTCAAATGATTACATCTCTCACTCTCTCTCTCTCTTTCTTTTTGTGCGTGTGTGTGTGTGCACGCGCGCGTGTGTTTTTTTTCCCTTACTGTCTATTGTTTTAGGAGGCCCTGGCTCTATGAGCATTCTGAGGTACGCGTGGATAGGGTGAAGATAATGCTACACTATCTTCGGATGTACACTATAAGTGGAGGTTATTGTAGAGTAGGTGTAGAGTAAGGTGGTAGAAACCAGGACTAGCCCTGAGTTCACGGGGGCCCAAGGCGAACTTCTGAAATGGGGCCCCCATACATTAAAAAAAAAAACATTGTAATAAAAATTTTGCACATTGTTAAAGGAAAAATATGCAAAATATATATCATCGAATAACAAGTTTGAATTAGTATTGACGAACAAGTTCAAACTACAGTAAAGCAAAGAATACATAGCTCATACATGCAAAAGGCAATAAAATATAAATTAGTTGCAGTAAGTATACCTTGGGCATTGCATGCATACAACCTTCCTTCCTGAAAGAAGCTCAAGAAGCACAACAGCAAAAGCATAGACATCAATCTTTTGTTACTTCAAGCTCACTTTCCAACTTCCTCATTGACTCATCAAGTTGCATCAAGATAAAAGTTTATAATTTGATAATTAAAAAAAAACAAAGTGTAAATGGAGTTCAAAAAAAATTAAATCCATATAGGAGAAAGAGAAAATATTAATATGGAAGAAAGAAGCAACCTTATGGTGTTTGTTCTGCGCAGCTCTGCTAAAAAGTGAGAACTCATGTAATTTGAGTTCCAACTGAGATTTAGATGCATGAATTGTTTGTGGACATGCATAACTTTTCCAATCTGAAATCAGCACAAAGGTAAAAGTAAATCATGGAAATTTGAGGAATATAACTAAGCTCAATAGAGTATTTTTTGGAAGTCTACTACACTACTGTACAGCCTGTATTGAATCCAGAACGAATAGAGTCAAAAGCATCAATCAACAAATAACAAGAATTTGGGAAGCATCCAAGTGTATGAACTATAGTTATTCTTAAAAGCATCCACATAATCTCCACACAAGAGAAGCATATAAAAACATGCATAAGATCATCAGATATGCAAAACATATAATTGAGCCAGGTAAATTTGGAGCATTATGTTTGAGAATATGAATTCTCACCTGTGATTACTAGTAGAATGGTAGAAAATGTAATAAACGTGTTGAGTAATGATTTAGGGTTGGGTATCCAGACTTGATTTGAATGCGGATTTGTTTAAATCACCAAATTTTAAAGGCCCAAATTCAATCAAGCCCAAACCCAAATAATTAAAAAAACAAAATTTAAAGTCCCAAATAATTAATTTTGGGGGCCCCTATTAACACTGTAATTTTATTTCACACGCAAAACATGAACCTAGATTTACAAGGAAAATACAAATTTGGGAGCCCCTAAAATTGCAAAAAATCCGAGGGCCCAAGGCGGCCGCCTCCCCTGTCTCAAGGTGGGGGCCGGCCCTGGTAGAAACCTCCAATAGTCGTGTACCACCTGATGATGGTAAAAATCATAGCAGATCAGATCCATACGATTCCGACACGGATTTCAAATCATCTGCAGGCAGATCAGACATCACAAGCCTATTTTACAGGTTTGGGCCACTCCAAGACATGGGTTTCTCCCAAGCCCATTAAAAGTGACAGACTAGGACCACTAAGAGAGACACCCAGCCCATGATGGCTAGGAGTCAAATCTCTTATCCCCTTACAGGGATATCTTATCTCTTCAGGGGGGAGACATGAAAGATTCGACGGTCACAACTCGGCTTGTAGAATGTCCCTCAGGACTATAAATTCTCCTCCCCCTCTTCAGTCTCCAGGTAATCAACAGTTCACCAGTTTTCACCCTCTCTCTCTCTCTCTTTCTGGTTCTGACTTGAGCGTCGGAGGGTCTGTCACCGGGGGCCACCCCCCGGTGTTTCAGACATTTTGTAAGTTCATCGGTCGCATCACCCACCGTCGAATGCATATCACAGGAGGTCAATCAACGATCCAGATTCAATCTCGGGAGCTCTAACCTCTTTTAACGGCCAAGGCACAGGTTTGACTTTTAGTAGTTTCCATCCATTATTAACTCACTATCTGTTTGCTCCCACACCGAAATAAGCAGCAACAGATTAGCGCCGTCTGTGACAAACTACACAAGTAAAACTTATCGCCATGCCACAATGACTAAAAGGTAAATGGGCAGCCTCCAGCCGTCGCACTACTACTCTTCGTCAACCAGCTCCTCCTATGGAAGATCAGATTCCTCCTCAACAGTCACCCCGACAGCCTAATCATGCTCCTTCCAACGGAGAGGCATCAGGGGGCTCCTGACAAAACCGTCGTGAACAACATCCTCAGTACGACCGCATCTCAGTCCACAATGCCCAACTGGATTCCAAAAGAAGGACAACCAAGTCCTTCGCCATATCCAAGAAGTAGAAGATCGCCTAGAACAGATGAAGAATGAGAGAAACTGGTCCAATAGGGCCTACCGCCCAAATCAACGTCCCTTGAGCAAAACCATCCTCAATGCACCTGTTCCAAGGAACTTCAAAGCTCCTCAATTAAAATCCTACAACAGGGAATCAGACCCGACAGACCACATTGAGAGCTTCAAAACACTTATGATGTTCTATAACGCCACCGATGTACTCATGTGTCGGACATTTCCCGCTACACAAAAATGATCAGCTAGGGAATGGTATTCACGTCTGACACCCGAATCCACATTTTCTTTCGATCAGCCCGAGGAACTCTTCATTGCTATCCAGAGAGCTGAAAAGACCAGCGTCTCCCTGCTAGAACTGAAGCAAGAAGATGGGGAACTGCTAAAGGACTTCGTCAAGCATTTTACAACTGAAGCAAGGTCAATTTACTCCTTCAACACTTCAATCGCAACTGTAGCTCTTTCGCCGCAAGACTTCATAAAGCATTTTACAACTGAAACAAAGTCAATTTACGCCTTGAACACTTCAGTCACAACTGCAACTTTTTTGCCGCAAGACTTCGTCAAGCATGTTACTAATGAAGCAAGGTTAATTTCTGCCTTGAACACTTCAGTCGCAACTACAGCTTTTTGCCACAACGTCACTAACAAAGACCAGAAAGCCTCTCTCGCAGAAAGGCCTCCCAAAAATGTAACTAAGCTCCTGGAAATGAGTGACAGATACATCATGGTCGAGGATGCTCTATATCCTCAAGGCAAGAATGACTCATCTTCCTGGGACAAACGGAAGAGCACAAGCGAGGAAGAACTCAGGAAGTTTCAGAAAAACGGTGCAAGTTCACGCCGTCCAACTCTAGCATCATGCTTCGACAAATTCACTCCTCTCAATGCAAGCGTATCAGCCGTCCTCATGGAAGTGGAGAGGGATGGAATAATCTGCCTTCACCCTACGATATCAATGTCTAGCAGAAGAAGAGGCAAAAATAAGTGGTGCACATTTCACAGAGATCAAGGACATACTACTTACGACTGTCGAGCCGATAATGAAGAACTGGAAGCCTTGGTTCACGTGGGCCATCTCTCAAACTTCGTTCAGAAAGACAACGATGCCGAAAATTCTCCGTCCCGGGGGGCTGATAAGCATCAGCAGAGGCCATGCGAGTCGCAAGACTCTGAACACATGACCATCCTCCATTCCATTCATGGAGACCCGATAGTGGGAGATTCCAACTCCTCCCGCAAGGCTTTCGTCAGTAAAGTCAACTCCATAGATAACACTCTGCCTTGCCAAACACACCGGGGTCCTGACATCTTTCTCTCACAAGGACTTAGACGGCGTCCAAACACCTTATTGCAACGCGTTGGTTATAAACCTTTGTGTTACCGCTAAATCTGGTGTGGGGGCAAACAGATAGTATTTGTGGATTTTTGGAAAACTTGAATAGCAAACCTGAAATCTTTTCCGCCGGAGTTTGACCATTGACTCCCGCCGTTAACCTGCAAAAAGTGCGAGACACCGGGGTTGATCCCGGTGATGCACCCTCCGACGCTCAAGTCTGTAATCAGGAATGATTATGAAAGAGCGTAAATTGGCAAAAAATTCATTACCTCTTAATGGTGGTGGATGGGGGTATTTATAGTCGCCGTTGGGATCAGATTAGGAATGTGATACCTGTAATCAGATTAGGAATGTAATCCCTGTGATCAGATAAGGAATGTAATCCCTAATTCCCAGTGGAAGGATAGACGTGAATCAGGGCCGTTGATTAGTATTTAATCAGAAACCCTAATCCTATCCTACTGGACCGGGTTTTCTACGGGTTGAAACGTGCACCCAGTTGAGATGGATCCGTTCGTGGGTTATTGGATCTTTGGGGAGGAGATCCAGTACCCATTTCAGACCAGTTAGTAGGTGAAATTACCGTTTTATCCCTGAGCTTTAAGATTCGTGTCCGATGTGAACAGTCCCGATTTAATCCTATTTTTAGCCATATCATGAGCCCCCCACTCCTAGAGACTGATTTCTACAGTCTTCGAGGAGTAGTTTTGTTGTTCTATTGGCGTACGGGATTTTATCGGTGTTCTTAAGGGAGTTTGGACCTTGCTCGGGGTGTAACGGTGTTATTCTGAGCTTGTAAAATACCCAAAAATATTCTCAGAATTTTCTGGATTTTTGGTGATTTTTCCAGATTTTTCTGAATTTTTTCTCATTTTTTTGAATTTTTTATTCATTTTCCGAATTAAATAATTAATTAATTATTCTAATTAAATAATTATTTTTTTCAGAATTTCAAAATAATTTTTCTGAATTAATAATTATTTTTAGAATTTTTAATTAATTTTTTTCGATTTTTTAATATTTTTTTTAGATTTTTAAAATAATTAAAACAAATTAATTAATTAATTAATTAATTAAATATTACCTGGACACGTGGTGCATTTCTGGACGTCGATCGTGATCAGATGGCATGCATCGCAAAGCAGATCATGCTCTGGACACGTGGCGCATTTCTGAGCGTTGATCATGATCAGATGTGCGCGCATCGCAAAGCAGATCACGTTCTGGACACGTGGCGTGTTTCTGTGCGTCGATCGTGTCGTGGTGTGATTTTTGAGAAGATCGGACGGATCGTATGGGTCAGCGGGTTTTTCCTCCAATTACAAGGTCGGTGCTTCGGCACCTCGGCTCGGCGACTTTGATCTGCCGACCCTTCGAGATGATGCCACGTGGCTTTTTTTTCTTTCTTTCTTTCTTCCCTGCTCTTTCTCCCGCTCTGTTTCCTGCTCCTTCATCTTCGACTTCTTCGTACGACCTCACTCCTCCGATGTTGCCTTCGTAAGAGACGAAGCTCAACGAAGGCGGCAGAGGTGGAGCTTGGCAAGGGGAGGAGTTTGGTCGAGGAGCTCGTGAAGGAGGTTGATGAGTGAGGGAGCTCTGGCAACGAAGGAGTTCGTTATTGGAGCTCAATGGAGTTTCGATTGCGATTGGCGAGGAGCTCGCAAGTTCGACGAGTTAGGTGAGGAGCTCTTCAAACTAGAGATGGGATCGAGCTCGATGGTGGAGTGGCGCTCGACATCGTTAGAGATAGGCGAGCTCATCGATGGAGGGGGAGCTCAGAGACGATAGAGCTCAAGGTGCTGAGCTTAGGAGTCGGAGGACCACTCGAGCTCGGTAATGGCATGAGCTAGGCCATGGCGGGAGGCGAACATGGAGTTTGGCAGCGAAGGGGAAGTCGAAGCTCAGAGTTCGAATGAAGTGGGTTTTGAGCTTGATGAAGAAGAGATTGATGCTTATGGAGTAGGAAACTCGTCAAAGCCATGGTGATGGGTTCGAGTTCGGAGCTCGTCGACTCAGTAGAGAAGAGCTCGGAGGTGGTCTTGGTGAGCTCGCGGAGTTGACGACGGAGACGGAGCGGTCAAGCTCGGTGAGGGGAGCTCGTGATGGATGGCGAGCTCGACAGTGGGGTATGTCGCCTCGTCGAGGGTGACGGCAAGGAGTTCTATGGAGTTCGGAGCTCGGTTGCGAGGGGAGCTCGTTAGAGGTGGTCGACGAGTGGAGCTCGGAGCTTCGTCGAGGAAGAGAGCTCGACGTTCGACCGTGGGGGAGCTCGGCAATGGAGAGGGAGCTTCGACGTAGAGAGGAGATCGGAGCTCCCCATTGGAGCTCGCAGTGTAGGTGAGCTGTGAGCTCTGTGGCGGTGAGCTCAGAGCTCGTCGAGGGAGAGAGCTCGGTTTGGTGAAGCTTGGCGGAGAACTTGAGCTTCGGCGGAGGGGAGCTCAACGCTCCAAGGTTGAAGATAAGTGTTGGGTTTTCTTCCTCTCGTTTGTTCGGTCGCATAGTGGAGAAGAGGAGAAGAATTGGGGATCTTCTCTTTTTTGGCTTTGTTGGCAGGAAATTCGGAGGAGAAGAAGAGATAATGCTGAAGTGGGTTATGGGTTTGGATCCCTTAACGGGTCCGACCCGACCCTCGTCCTTCTTTTTTTTTTTTTGGCGATGCTTCTTGTTCGGCAAATTCGAGCGCGGATTTTGAGGAGCACTTTTCTCCACTTTGCAGCTCGGTAGATTGGTAGCTCGGATGTCAGATCCGAGCTACGTGGCTCCATCTGGACGGTTGATCACGATCGTGGTGCGAATCACGATACAAGAGGCTCAAATTTCGAGAAAACGTTATCTTGTCGTTTTGTGGAGACGTGGCGCAATCTGAGCTGTTCATCATGTTCTAGCACGTTTTTTGAGACAATCTGAAGGTGAAACTGGCTCGGCGACATTTTTCTCCATATGTGGAGGTCGGTAGCTCGTCCCTTCGGCTCGGTAGCTCGGCCATGGCGGAGCTCGGCCCTGAGAAGAAAGAAGAGGGGGAGGAGAGGCATTCGGGTTCTCTCCTCTGCCTTGTTCTTTCGCACAGTGAAGAAGAGGAGAAGTGTTGGGTACTTTTGGCGGGAAGAATGAAGATGCCAAGAAAGGTATGGGTCGGATCGTGGGTATCGGATCCGACCCCGACCCGTTAGCCTCTTTTTCTTCTTGCTTGTTCGGCGAATCCGAGCACGGATTTTCGAGGCAAATTTTTCGCCACTTTGCAGTTTGGTAGATTGGTAGCTCGGATTTCAGATCTGAGCTACGCGGCTTAATCTGGACGGTTGATCACGATCACGGTGCGAATCACGAGACAAGAGGCTCAAATTTCGGAAAACGTTATCTTGTCGTTTTGTGGAGACGTGGCGCGATCTGAGCGGCTCATCAGATTCGGACACGAATTTGAGACAATCCGACGGCGAAACTGGCTCAGCGGCATTTTTATCCATATATGGAGGTCGGTACCTCCGCACCTCGGCTCGGTAGAACGGCGGTTCGGTGGCACGTCGAGGCGCTGGTTGTCGAGTGATGGAGTTAAGCATTTTGACTAGTTCTTGTCTTGAATCGTCGCAACTCTCCAACCCAGTAGCTCGGTTGCTTGGCCAAGCTGTTCGGTAGCTCGGCGTAGTGGAGCTCGGCCCTGGCGGAGTTCATCGAGGGGAGCTCGACGACGGAGGAGAGGTCGGATATAAACGAGGAAAGGGGTCGGCATATTTGGAGAGGTGAAGAGCTCCGAGGCCTGGTGATGTGCTCTCTATTTTTGGAAATTTTTGAAGAGGAGCTCTACTCCTAGGGGTGGAGAAGATGCGCTAGGAAGATCCTCGTACAGGCCATGGGAAGACCCATTCTTTGAAGTGAGTGCAAGATCAACTCTATGGGAGAGTTTTGAGCTCCGAACTCGCTTAGAAGAGGCCCGCTTTGGGGGAGCGGAGTGAAGAGCTCAGCTCTAGGAGAGAGCCATCTGGAAGACGACTTTGAGGAGCAACTCTAGGAGAGAGTTTTAGCTTCGAACTGGTTGAGAAGAGGTCCGCCTTGGAGGTAAGCGTAGTGAAGAGCTCGGCTCTAGGAGAGAGCCATTTGTGAGGAGGAACTCTAGGAGAGAGTTGTGCTCCGAACTTGTCGAGAAGAGGTCCGCCTTTAAGGTGAGCGGAGCGAAGAGCTCGGCTCTAAGAGAGAGCCCTCTGGAAGACGAGTTTGAGGAGCAACTCTAGGAAAGAGTTGTGAGCTTCGAACTTGTTTGAGAAGAGGTCCGCCTTGGAGGTGAGCGGAGCGAAGAGCTCGGCTCTGGGGGAGAATCATTTTGAAGACAAGTTTGAGGAGGAACTCTAGAAGAGAGTTGTGAGCTCCGAACTCGCTATTTAAGTGAGAGAATCAACGGTTGTAGGAGCAGTTCCGAATGGCGAACCACTTCTAACTCGCTTAAGAGCAAGTTATCCGAAGCAGAATCGAGCCAAGTGTTGGACTCCGAACTCGTCGTTAGAGGGATTCAACGATTGTGGGAGCAATTCCGAATGGCGAACCACTTCTAACTCGCTTAAGAGCAAGTTATCCGAAGCAGAATCGATCCAAGTGTTGGACTCCGAACTCATCGTTTAAGAGAGTATCAACGGTTGTGGGAGCAATTCCGAATGGCGAACCACTTCTAACTCGCTGAAGAGCAAGTTATTTGAAGCAGAATCGAGCCAAGTGTTGGACTCCAAACTCGTCGTTAGAGGGATTCAACGGTTGTGGGAGCAATTCCGAATGGCGAACCACTTCTAACTCGCTTAAGAGCAAGTTATCCGAAGCAGAATCGAGCCAAGTGTTGGACTCCGAACTCATCGTTTAAGAGAGTATCAACGGTTGTGGGAGTAATTTCGAATGGCAAACCACTTCTAACTCGCTGAAGAGCAAGTTATTTGAAGCGGAATCGAGCCAAGTGTTGGACTCCGAACTCGTTGTTAAAGGTTAGTAAGTTGCGGGAGCAGCCATGTAGAAGAAGTTGTACTCTGAACTCACCATTTAGCGAGTCGTGACTCGGAGAGATAGAGAAGCAAGAGCAATAATTTTCGTTGAAAAGATGTAAAGTTTTATTGAAATAAACTAAGTGGCCGCTTCAATAGGGTGAGCCATTATTACATGCTATTGGCTGGGTTACAAACATCGGCCTTATTGAAAATCGGGATCCTACTTCTACAATAAGGTGAAGACCTCCTGGGAGGAGTTGGGAGATTCTGAGTCTTGAAGCTTGGCGGGCCCTTCTGTTCTTTTGTAGGCTCCTCAGGGGGGAAGCTCGGCCCCCTTTTTTGGACGAACTTGGTCAGGTGTCCCCGCTGTATGAGTTCTTCGATCTCCTCCTTGAGAGCCCGACAATCATCCGTGTCGTGGCCGTGGTCCCTGTAAAAGCGGCCACCACTTATCCTTGTTCATCTTCTTGCCGGGTGTATTCATTCTAGGGGGAGCACGGAGTAGCCCTTCCTTGTCCACCTCCATAAGAACTTCTGATATATTAGCAATGAGGGGGCTGAACTTCTCAAAACGAGGAGTCAGGACGACGCTGTCCATTGTCGTCCTTCTGGGATTTTTGGGACCCCTCTTCGCTTGTGCTCTTCCGTTTGTTCCCGGAAAATGTCTCCTCAAAGCCCGGGAGATTCTTAGCTTCTTCGGTCCGAATGTACTTCTCGCTCCTAAGAAGGAGGTCGGCAAAATTATGCGGGGGCTTCTTGGCAAGGGAGGAGCGAAGGTTAGAGTTGAGGACATTTGATTAGAAGGCGGCCACCGCAACTGACTGGTTGAGGGAGGCGATGGATCTAACCTCTACAGTGAACCTCCTCACATAGTCTCTCAACTTCTCTCCCTTCTCCTGGCGGAGCTGGAGTAACGAGATGCTGGTCTTCTCCGTGCGTCTGCTACTCACAAAATGGGTGATGAAGAGGGTTTCAAACTGTTCGAAGGAGAATATGGAAGATGGGGCGAGGCGGGAGTACCATTCCCGAGCCGAACCCTTAAGAGTGGCAGGGAAGGTCTTGCATAGCAAGGCATGGGAAGCTTGGTGGATTAGCATGAGGGTCTTAAAGCTTTCGATGTGGTCCACGGGGTCCGACTCCCCCGAGTAAGTTTCGAACTGTGGGGGTTTGAAACTTCATGGGATAGGAGCCTCCATGATGGTCCGGGAGAAGGGAGGTCTGCTCGGGCGGATGGTCCTTCCTCTTAACTCTTCATCCTTGTCAATTCGACCGATGCGCCTCTCCATCTCGTGGAGACGGCGGTAGAGAGCATCATCCCTCCGACAGTAGTCAAACGAGCCTCTGGACTCGTCTTCATAAGAAGGGGAACGGGGACTACAACGACGGTGACTCTGGGAGCGGCGGGGGCTAGGCATGTGCTGTTGGTTGCTAGGAGCCGGAGGAGGAGTTATGGACCGATGGCGAGGACTTTGGACCCATGGAGGGGTAGGAGCCCTTTGGGCATTGTTGTTGTTGGGTCGGAGGTTGAGGGCTTGCAAAACAGTCGCCTGGAACTGCTGGAACTCGGCACGAGTGATGGGTGCCTCATCGTTCCTCAGATGTTGCCGACCGGCAGGAGAGTGAGGTCTTCTCCTATGGTGCTCAGGTGACTCTCTCCGCCCTTTTCGGGTAGGGGACCTTCTGTAGTCTCGGCGGTGAGGAGATCGCTCATTCGGACGTTGCTGGCGGAAGGCTCCCTCTCGGGCCCGCTTTTCATCCAAACGGCAGCGAAGATACTCATCCTTCTGCAGATTGAGGATGGTATTGCGAAGGTCGGAAACTTGGGGATTGTGGGAGGCCATAGAATCTGTAGAGGCATTGTGTATTGAGATGCGGTCCTGATGGAGAGGTTGCTTCTGCGGGTTGGGACGCGAGGCCCCTGCACCGGCATTCTGAGGACCGGGGGGACCCTTAGGGGGTTGCTGATTCTGAAGAGGAGGCTGGTCCTGTTGGAGAGGGTCCTCAGCTTGAGGAGGAAGTTGCCCCTGCTGCTGAGCTGGTTAGAGGGGGACTTCCTGTTGCTGATCAACGGGATTGGGTCCATGGATGGACCCTCTGGATCTTACTTTCCTAGGAGGCATGGCTGGAGAAGATCTGACCAATAGAAAGAGGGGAGGCTGTTATTCGTTTGATTCCCACAGACGGTGTCATTCTGTTACCGCTAAATCTGGTGTGGGGGCAAACAGATAGTATTTGTGGATTCTTGGAAAACTTGAATAGCAAACCTGAAACCTGTTCTGCCGGAGTTTGACCGTTGACTCCCACCGTTAACCTGCAAAAAGTGCGAGACATCGGGGTTGATCCCGGCGACGCACTCTCCGACGCTCAAGTCAGTAATCAGGAATGATTATGAAAGAGCATAAATTGGCAAAAGATTCATTACCTCTTAATGGTGGTGGATGGGGGGTATTTATAGTTGTCGTTGGGATCAGAATAGGAATGTGATCCCTGTGATCAGATTAGGAATGTAATCCTTGTGATCAGATAAGGAATGTAATCCCTAATTCCAAGTGGAAGGATAGACGTGAATCAGGGCCGTTGATTAGTATTTAATCAGAAACCCTAATCCTATCCTGCTGGACCGGGTTTGCTGCGGGTTGAAACCCGCACCCGATTGAGGTGGATCCATTCGTGGGTTATTAGATCTTTGGGGAGGAGATCCTGTACCCATTTCAGACCCGTTAGTAGGTGAAATTACCGTTGTACCCCTGAGCTTTAAGATTCATGTCCGATGTGAACGGTCCCGATTTAATCCTATTTTTAGCCATATCACTTTGCATGCTATATCATGAGGTATGCCGCATCTTGGTGGAAAATGGCAGCTCAATAAACAACCTCTTCATGGCCACATTCGAGGCTCTCAAGCTCTCCCGAGACCGCATCAAGCCAGCCGGTTATACACTTCATGACTCCTCTGGTGCACCTGTCCAAGTCGAGGGAATTATCGCACTCGACGTAACAGCAGGGAAAGCCCCCGCTATTCAAACAGAAGCACTAGATTTTCTGGTAATCGATGTCAAAGCTGCATACAATGTTATATTCGGCCGTCACAGCCTAACGGCATTCAATGCAGTTGCCTTTGCATTTCACATGAAAATGAAGTTTCCAACAACAGCTGGCATGGGCCAAGCTGTAGGAAGCCAACAGGCGACACGAGCATGCTACACCGCTACAATGGGGGGCTCCATTCTCCCCCTCAACGCCATAGAGTCACCGCCAAAAAGTAGTCACAATACTTCAAAAACTGTAAACGAGCTTGAAGCCTCTACCGTTACCAACTCTACCAAGAACTTCCAAACCTGACACCTCATCTTTCACAAGGTCCAAACTAGTTCTCATCATGACACAATAATAAACCTGAATCCCTCGCCCGAAGCCACTCCACTTACTCAACGGAGACAAATAGTCAGACCTAAACACATTTGTGCATCAGAAGATTCCTCTTTTACTATGCAAAACAATGGGGGGCTCCCTCCAAAACAGGCAAGTGCAGGCAAGGTCTACCAAGTTGTTTGCCTGATGGCTCATTAACTTGAAGACCCAGAGGGTAGGGAGATATCAGCAGGGACTTGGAAAGTAGAACACCTTGTGAAGTACAAAGAGTTGAGTGCCAAACTTATAGATAAAAATGGCACCAAAATTGTTAAAAGCTTCATACGAGACGGGTTCGGAGCCCACATCCATAGTGCGAAGTTACTACAGCAATCTACAATGAATCAAGTTCAGAGTGCGCTTGACCAATCGATCTGCTCCTAAACCTGTTAATTCATCAAAGAAAACAGTGAGCTACACACCTAACTTACATTCAAAGTGGCTCTAAACACTCGTTACAAGCTTTCTACAATGCAAGTTCGAAATTCAGAACTCGGGAGTTGCGGCATGCAACCTCGCATGCTTAGAACACAATTCACCGATCGATTTGTTCTTGCAACTAGTTGAACTTCCCTAGAGGCTCGGAAACAACAAGTTGAGTGCCACACTTAAACACTTAAGCAGCACCAAACACTATTTGCGAGTCTCCACGTAAGAAGGATTCGGAGTTCATACCCATGGCTCGATAGGGACTCTAAACAATTTGCAATAACGCAAATTCATAGTGCACTTCGCTATTCGATCTGCTCCTGCAATCCGTCAACGCCTCGACGACCGGTTCGGATTCCAGTTCATTGTTCAAAAGAAAACCGGTCAATTTGCAAAGAAGCAAGTTCAGAGTGCGCTTTACCATTCGAGCTGCTCCTGCAACCTTTTAATACTTAAACTAACAAGTTTGGAATCCATGTTCATGGTTCAGAGTTACATTCGCAACCTGTAATGACACATGTTCAAAGTTTAACTCGCCATTCGATCTGTTCCTGCAATTAGTTAAATTTCCTCAACAACATATTAATAGGTCCAAAATCATGGATCAGAGATACTCTAGCAACACTTATAAAAAGCAGCACTTGGGATTCAACTCTCCATTCGATGTGACTCTCACAATCTGTTAGAGGCCCCATACAACAAGTTTGGAAAACAACTCTCCTTCAGAGTTGTCCCTATAACTAGCTAGGCTCAAGATAGAGCAATGCTAAACTCTGTCATACACCGTCGATAGTTCTTTAAGCTATACGCAATAGACTTGAGGCCCTGTTATTTAGCGACAAAGAATCCGTCAATGGCACATCAACCATGATAGCAAGGATCAAGCATATCAAATGACTCTCGCAAATCACAGAACTATCACCAACTCATATATTCAGATCAAGTAGCACTATAGACGTCTACTAATACAAAACAGCTAGTTCAAAGTCTAACTCTACCAAAATTAGCTCATACGACTAGTCAACCCCCAAGACGATGTATCACAGGACAAAACACAAGCATGTAGAAGACTTCTCATTCCACAAGCTACAAATCTCATTACAACAGCAAAGTTACAATGACTCCACGTTTCACGTCTAAGAATTGCTACCGAAGTCCTGTGAACACTATACAGCAAACTATCATGAAAGCTGTTCTTCCAGCTATACACACTGGAGAAATGCTCTACCCAAGAGAAACAAAACTCCTCGCCGGCCTACTACCAGCTAACAGCTCCATAGAGACACCTCAACTCTTGATGATAATATTCGAGACAAGTCTTCCTTAGACGAGCAAACTCCAGATGTATCTGACCACCTTCACTTGAGAAAGCTCCAACTCCATCTCGCTTGAAGAGCCGTGCAAACGGGAGAGATCCTACTCCGTCAAGCACAACGTACCACGAAGGAGAACAAGCTCAATGTCCCAGAGAACCTCGTTCGATGCATGCAACTACTTGTCAGTAAAGAGAAGAATGGAATCATCTCAACGCTGAATAAACACAAATGACTTCACTTCCACACTCAGAAGATTCAGAATACCTAAAACTCATCTGCTCTAACAATGAGTTTGGCGCTATGCATGCCACTTGGGTTCCTCCGGTCAACTATCCGTCAACATCGAGCAACAGGTCCAATGCTCCATTTACAGCTTGAGCTCCATCAATAGTTTGTTGGCTCTGAACAACAGATTCAATGTTCTAATCTTCGCTTGAGCTCCATCAGCAACTTGTTGGCTTCCGACAACGAGTTCAATGTCTTAGTCTTCGCTCAAGCTTCACCAAATAGCTCGTTGGCTACAAACAACGAGTTCAACACTTTGGTCTATGCTCAAGCTTCACCAAATAGCTCGTTGACTCCAAACAATGAGTTCAACGCTTTGGTCTTCGCTCAAGCTTCACTAAATAGCTCGTTGACTCCAGACAATGACATCAATGTCTTGCTCTATGCTTAGGCTCTATTAACAACTCGTTGGTCCCAAACAATGAGTTCAGCGCTCCGCTCGCCACTTAAGCTCCATCAACAACTCATTCGTCCCAAACAACAAGTTCAATTCTCTGCTCGCCACTTGAGCTCCATCAACAACTCATTCGTCCCAAACAACGAGTTCAATTCTCTGCTCGCCACTTGAGCTCCATCAACAACTCGTTTGTCCCAGAAAATGAGTTCAGCGCTCTGCTCGCCGCTTGAGCTCTTTCAACAACTCGTTTGTCCCAAATAACGAGTCCAACGCTCTGTTCGCCGCTTGAGCTGCATCAACAACTCGTTGGTCTTAAACAACGAGTTCAGCACTCTGCTCGCCGCTTGAGCTCCATCAACAACTCGTTTGTCCCAAACAACAAGTTCAACGCTCTGCTCACTGCTTGAGCACCATCAGCAACTCGTTGGTCTCAAACAACGAGTTCAGCGCGCTGCTCGCCGCTTGAGCTCCATCAACAACTTGTTTGTCCCAAACAACGAGTTCAGCGCTCTGCTCGCCGTTTGAGTTCCCTCAATAACTCGTTCATCCCAAACGATGAGTTTAATGCTCTGCTCGCCACTTGAGCTCTATCAACAACTCGTTTGTCCCAAACAATGCGTTCAGCGTTCTGCTCACTGCTTGAGCTCCATCAACAACTCGTTTGTCCCAAACAACGAGTTCAGCACTCTACTAGCTGCTTGAGCTCCATCAACAACTCGTTGGTCCTAAACAACGAGTTAAGAGCTCTGCTCGCCGCTTGAGCGTAATCAACCACTCATTGGTCACAAACAACGAGTTCAGTGCTCTACTCGCCGCTTGAGTTTCATCAACAACTCGTTGGTCCCAAACAACAAGTTCAGTGCTCTGCTCGTTGCTTGAGCTCCCTCAACAACCCATTTGTCCCAAACAACGAGTTCAACGCTATGCTCGCCGCTTGAGCTCCCTCAACAGCTTGTTTGTCCCAAACAACGAGTTCAACGCTCTGCTCGCCGCTTGAGCTCCATTAATAGCTCGTTAGCTCCAAACAACAAGTTCAGCGCTCCGCTTGTCGCTTGAGCTCCATCAACAACTCGTTGGCTCCAAACAATGAGTTCAATGCCTTGGTCTTCACTCAAGCTCTGCCAAATAGCTCATTGGCTCCAAACAATGAGTTCAATGCCTTGGTCTTCGCTCAAGCTCCGCCTAATAGCTCGTTGGCTCCAAACAACGAGTTCAATGCCTTGCTCTTCTCCAAAGCTTCACCATATTGCTCGTTGGCTCCAAATAACGAGTTCAATGCCTTGGTCTTCGCTCAAGCTCTGCCAAATAGCTCATTGGCTCCAAACAATGAATTCAATGCCTTGGTCTTTGCTCAAGCTCCACCAAATAGCTAGTTGGCTCCATACAACGAGTTCAATGCCTTGGTCTTCACTCAAGCTCCACCAAATAGCTTGTTGGCTCTAGACAATGAGTTCAATGTCTTGATCTTTGTTATGCAATCTAGATGATCTAAATATATAGATCAACTAGACACAAATTAAAAACCTTGTAAGTGTACGAATCGTTTATAGAAGCGTAGTGACAAGCAAGGGTCGATCCTACAGAGATTGTAGTACTTAACTCACTAATCAATAAAA
The DNA here is from genome assembly GCA_017893485.1 of Hemerocallis citrina. Lineage (NCBI taxonomy): Eukaryota > Viridiplantae > Streptophyta > Magnoliopsida > Asparagales > Asphodelaceae > Hemerocallis > Hemerocallis citrina. The sequence goes on along the minus strand of CM030363.1, from coordinate 124,244,786 downwards.
CAAAAGAAAATGCAAATCATAAAGTTTTGTTCTAAAAGTTTGAATGAAAGAAATGAAAAGATAAAAATCTAAATTAAGTAGCATCACAATTTGAGTCACAATTTGAGTCACGAATATCTATTAAAGTAGCTGGGCTTTGATTTCCACCTATAGTCAATAATGCTAAGTCGTATACTACTCCAATTACTCATGTTCGTTCCTTTAAGGGCATGGTATCTACTCCTTAAAGTTAATGTTTCCCTAAGCTAAGAATTAGGCATGGTATCTACTCTATTTCGTTTCTTTCCTTAAGTATTTAGCATGGTATCTACTAAGTTGCACATGAAGAAAGCATATGAACAATGGAAACGAACAAACACTCAAAGTTCTAGAAAGTGGTATCAGATCTAGATCCTTCAAGTTGATTAAACCAAGAACCCCTAAAGATTCCTGTGTTACAAATTATGAGCACGAGATACGGGTCGTCTCTATGCTCATATAACAGATTCAGATTTATAATACGCAAACTTGATAATCTCAGGTTCTGCATGGCAGTCGACTTGCTGTCACTCTCAGTCGACTGCTCTTAGAACTTCTGAACAAGTTTGATATATTATAAATCTATACCAATACTCTCATGTTTAATCAATAAGTAATAGAGTAGCATTCAGAAGAATATAAGCATTACATGACTACGGCTTCAATCTACCTAACTATGAAATTAGTTGCACATAGTACAACCTTTATTGATTAATAAAATAGAATTCATGACTCTACAATAAAAATAAAAGTAAAAGGAAGAACAGAAGAACACTGATTTGTATGATGTTGAAATTAAGCCCAATCAGCAGTCGACTTGTTCTCCTTCTTTGATGCTGGTATCTTGATGCTTGCTGGTCGATGGATCCCCCCTTTTGATGGTAGATGATTCTCTCTTTATTATAGTTTCTCTTGTCCTTGTCTGCAGATATCAAGTTCCTGATTTCTTATCTCTTCACTCATAGGATGATCTTACTTGCCAATCCGGTCTCTAGCTTTGATTGTTGGAGAAGTTGTTATTCGCGGATAACCTGGGTTTGGATAACTCAATTTTGATTTGGATTTGGATGAGGGTGGATCTTCAACTATTCTTATCTTTTGACTCTGCCGAATACCAGTCGACTGGTTTTGTCATCAGTCGACTGTGTCGAGACATCTGGAGCTTCGTGATTCATCAGTCAGTCGACTGTCTTGGAGTAAGTCGACTGAACCGAGCAGCGTCAACCTCTCTGTCCAGTCGCCTGTTGGAAGCACCAGTCGACTTATGCCCTGCAGTTTCTGTGTATCATCCTCAAAATCCTGCATCTGCTTCGTTTTGCTGTTTTAGGCTGTTTCCTATAGAAAAGAGAAAATAAGAGTAAAATATCACATACAGAGCATTTAAATATCCAATTGCATTAAGATTATTGCTTCTAAATGTGCATATTATTGGGTTCATCAAATACCCCCAAACTTAGCTTTTGCTTGTCCTCAAGCAAACTAAAACTACAAGCATCACTTGAACATCTTGACCCTTTCAACATTTACCTCAGAGAACTCACTACTTTTGGTGTCAAGTTTAGAACAAGCATTAAGATAGGTCTAAAAAGTTTTAATTCAAATGTCAATCACTTATTCACAAGAATACTCAACTTGAATATAGAATAGTAGAGTGGCCAATGCCTCTGCAACATAATCATGATTAAGTTTAGCAAGCTCAACTATATTTCAACTCCAAAACCTCACCATGGCATACACTCCCAAATAAATATAGCTCTCATTGACATGGGACATTCAAGTTAGATCTCGTGACACTTTTTCATTACTTGGATGATACCATATTCTTGATCTTGCTACTACATCTTCACGCCATTGATTTGCAAACTACTTGGATCAAAAGGTCTTATATAGGTTGTAATGGGGCCTTGGGTGAGGGTTTAAACAATGAAGGGAAAAAGGAATACAAAATTTCTAAAGAATTAGCAGAGCAACTTGCATTGTTCTAAAAGGTTTTTTTTTTTTTTTTTTTTTTTTTTTTTTTTTTTTTTTTTTTTTTTTTTGGAGGCCACCTATTACAGGCCTATATTTTTTTTTTTTTACCAACACCTTTCACCCATCCACAACTCAACAATTTATAACTTTTCATTCATTTTTTTTTGTGGCAAATCCTCCAACTTTATATTTTTTTCCCCTTCACCTTGACATACCGCATCTCTTTTACAATTCTTGCTCTACTAACTCAATAGATATAGGTAAGGTAACATATTCATCTAGGCATGGTTAAGGATGATGTGTCTTACAAAAAGAAGGCTTTTATAGGCTTCAAAGGGGCAACTAGTGAATAATTGATGTTGGGTAGGCTATTTGTCTTTGGTGACAATCTTTGGTGCCTTAATCATTTCCAAGTTTTTATGCAAAAACCAAAAATAAGTTTCGAAAAGTAGCAAAAATAAGTTCTAGTTCACCTCAAGAATGCAGTCAACTGAAATCTTCAAGTGTATGATTCTCTCACAATTAAAATAAATAAGGCTCATGTGTATTTAAGTTTACTCACAGTTGAACTCGCTATTCCCTTTCAAGATTCGTCGAATTGACATGACCATATGAATAAAAGTTTCAAGTATGATCCATATGAAAAGTTATTAAAATTTTTAAAGATAAAGATAAAGACCACACTTAATACTTGTTCTCCACTCTCTACCTATAGTAACTGAGCTCAAATCATTAAATGTTGGAATGGTTAAAATAAAAAGACTCCAAATGTAAATAACTACCCCCAAACTTAGATGGAACATTGTCCTCAATGTTTGCACAAAACTTTTAAAATAGGCATGTGTTACCAACCAGTTTGAAGGAAAGAAAATAAAGTAAAGAAATAAAGAAATGATTAAAGAAATAAATAAATAGAGAGTGTAAGTACTCCCCTGAAAAATTGGGTTGCCTCCCAATAAGCGCTGTGTTTCTTGTCTTCAGCTTGACTCGATGAGTTTGTGCAATGTATTGAATGGCTCGTGGCTCAAAACTCATCTTATTATAAGGTTTCCCCCTATGCCCATTTCACCTTGAACGTTTGATTTTTCACCAACGCTCCATGTGGGGAAACCTTTGCAACAATTTATGGACCGTACCATCTTGACATAAGCCTATCCGCAATGGTCCACCTTAATGCACCCTTGTGTTCTTGCAATACTCTCAACAACGTCGCTTCTTCCTGCATCCTTAAGTTTGCAGCAACTGTCACAGGTAATGTCTGGTTTTCACCCAAATATTCATACTTCAAGTGTTCGGGTAGTGGCTTCAGCTCCACATCTGGTGTCCTGGTAAAAGAAAAAACAAAAGTATTATTAGACACAAGATTTTCAAACACAGGTACAAACTTACCTGAATATGATTTTGGATTTCCAAGGGTATGTATTGTCTCTGCAATCCTCCAATCATCATATTCCTGTTCAACTTGCGATAGTGATAGAGAGTGTGTAATTGTGACTTGTAATGGGTCGACACTATGTTCCTGAAATGTTTGGTCACAAATTTCAACATTATAATATTCATGATCATTGTGTGGTAATTCTGGTGCATCAAACATGTTAAACTCAATCTTGTCCTCTAGGGTTGTCACCGATTGGAGCTGTTCTCCTGCCTTCCTTTCACTTAACTCCTTAGCAATTTGACTGATTTGAGTTTCCAAATTCTGAAAGGCCTGCCCTTGTTGGTTGCTTGTTTCATGTTGCTGTTGGAGCAATTGAAGAACGGTGGATTCGAAATCCAACTTCTTCTGTTCTTGTACTGGCCGATCAAACCCATTCCCACTCTTGAATTGCTGCGTATGCCCTTATGCGAATTGATTGCCTTGATGGTTTTGATTATTGCTCCATGAGAAATTTGGATTGTTTTGCCACCCTGGGTTGTACGTGTTTGAAAAAGTTTTGTTCTGGGGTGGGTACATTCCCTGTCCTACGTAGTTTGCGTGCTCCTGATCTGTGAAAGAAGACATGGGACATGTATTAGTTGTATGATTAGAATGAGAACAAATTGCACAAATTTCTTTTGTTTGGTTTTTTACACCACCCAACGTTGAAATTGCATTAACAAGCATATCAATCTTTTTGTTCATAATTTCCATTTCTAATTGCATGCTATTATTGCTAGAAATTTCGTAAACTCCCTGTTTTTTCGAAAGGCCTCTTCGTGTTGAGAATTGTTGTGAGTTCTCGCTGAGTTCTTCAAATAGCTCGATGGCCTCCTCACCACTCTTTCTCATCAAGATTCCATTGCAAACTGAATCTACAATTACTCTGGTAGTGTCATTTAAACCCTCATAAAATGCTTGTACCTGATCATCCTTGGGTATGCTGTGCGTAGGACACTTGAGAAGCTTGTTCTTGAAGTCCTTCCATGCCTCAAAGAACAAATCGCCATCTTTTTGTTGGAAGAGTAGAATGTCCCTTTTTAGTTGCTTGGTCTTCTGAGCTGCAAAGAATTCCTTCAAGAATTTTGTTGCCAATTGCTCCTATGATTGAATTGATCCTGGTTCCAAAGAATTATACCACAATTTAGCATTAAGTTTTAAAGAAAATGGAAACAAGATTAACCTGATTTGTTCAGGGGTAAGCCCTTGGACGCTTTGTGTTCTGCAAAGATCAAAGAAATCTTGCAAATGTAGATGCGGATCCTCGTTTAGTCTACCAGTGAAGTGGGGAACCATGCTAAGTAATTGAGGTGATAGAAGCATATTCCCTGTGACATTAGGTTGATAAGCTATGCAAGAAGGTTGCTCAATATTCTTCGGAGTGAATTTGTCTTGCATTGGTACTCGATTTGGTACTTTCTCCGCCATTGTTGCTTTTGGAAAAATTCGCTGTACAGTCGACTGGTCCTTGGAGACAGTTGACTGGTCTGTCTGTGCACAGTGTAACCTGAAAGAAAATGTAATAAAAGAGAACGAAGAAATAAAATAAAATTAAAAAAAGAAAAAGATTTTTATTGACTTGTAAGTTAAAATACTAAACAATCCCCGGCAACGGCGCCAAAAACTTGTTATGCAATCTAGATGATCTAAATATATAGATCAACTAGAAACAAATTAAAAACCTCGCAAATGTACGAATCGTTTATAGAAGCGTAGTGACAAGCAAAGGTTGATCCCACAGAGATTGTAGTACTTAACTCACTAATCAATAAAACAAAAGAAAATGCAAATCATAAAGTTTTGTTCTAAAAGTCTGATTGAAAGGAAATGAAAAGATAAAAATCTAAATTAAGTAGCATCACAATTTGAGTCACGAATATCTATTAAAGTAGCTGGGCTTTGATTTCCACCTATAGTCAATAATGCTAAGTCGTATACTACTCCAATTACTCATGTTCATTCCTTTAAGGGCATGGTATCTACTCCTTAAAGTTAATGTTTTCCTAAGCCAAGAATTAGGCATGGTATCTACTCTAATTCATTTCTTTCCTTAAGTATTTAGCATGGTATCTACTAAGTTACACTTGAAGAAAGCATATGAACAATGAAAACGAACAAACACTCAAAGTTCTAGAAAGTGGTATCAGATCTAGATCCTTCAAGTTGATTAAACCAAGAATCCCTAAAGATTCCTATGTTACAAATTATGAGCACGAGATACGGGTCGTCTCTATGCTCATATAACAGATTCAGATTTATAATACACAAACTTGATAATCTCAGGTTCTGCATGGCAGTCGACTTGCTGTCACTCTCAGTCGACTGCTCTTAGAACTTCTGAACAAGTTTGATATATTATAAATCTATACCAATACTCTCAGGTTTAATCAATAAGTAATAGAGTAGCATTCAGAAGAATATAAGCATTACATGACTACGACTTCAATCTACCCAACTATGAAATTAGTTGCACATAGTACAACCTTTATTGATTAATAAAATAGAATTCATGACTCTACAATAAAAATAAAAGTAAAAGGAAGAACAGAAGAACACTGATTTGTATGATGTTGAAATTAAGCCCAATCAGCAGTCGACTTGTTCTCCTTCTTTGATGCTGGTCTCTTGATGCTTGCTGGTCGATGGATCCCCCCTTTTGATGGTAGATGATTCTCTCTTTATTATAGTTTCTCTTGTCCTTGTCTGCAGATATCAAGTTCCTGATTTCTTATCTCTTCACTCATAGGATGATCTTCTTACTTGCCAATCCGGTCTCTAGCTTTGATTGTTGGAGAAGTTGTTATTCGCGGATAACCTGGGTTTGGATAACTCAATTTTGATTTGGATTTGGATGAGGGTGGATCTTCAACTATTCTTATCTTTTGACTCTGCCGAATACCAGTCGACTGGTTTTGTCATCAGTCGACTGTGTCGAGACATCTGGAGCTTCGTGATTCATCAGTCAGTCGACTGTCTTGGAGTAAGTCGACTGAACCGAGTAGCGTCAACCTCTCTGTCCAGTCGCCTGTTGGAAGCACCAGTCGACTTATACCCTGCAATTTCTGTGTATCATCCTCAAAATCCTGCATCTGCTTCGTTTTGCTGTTTTAGGCTGTTTCCTATGGAAAAGAGAAAATAAGAGTAAAATACCACATATAGAGCATTTAAATATCCAATTGCATTAAGATTATTGCTTCTAAATGAGCATATTATTAGGTTCATCAATCTTCGCTCCAGCTCCACCATCAATAACTCGTTGGCTCCAAACAATGAGTTCAATGTTCCACTCCACACTCAGTGGCTCCTCACAATGAGTCCAATTCCTTGGTCCTTCGTCCTAGCACCACAACAACTTGTCGGGGCCAAACAAAAAGTTCAAGCTCAAGTGCATCTCATAGCTCTCCCTACAAACTCGTCGGGATCAAACGGCAGTTTCTACATCAGCTCCATCACGGAGTCTCTCTGCAAACTCGCCGGGATCAAACAGAAGTTTCTACATCAACTCCATCACGGAGTCTCCCATACAAACTTGCCGGGATTAAATGACAGTTTCTGCATCAGCTCTATCTCAGAGTTGTCTCTAAACTCACCGGAGTCAAACGACAGTTTCTGGACCAACTCAATGTCCTTACACACCTGCTGGGCGCAAACACCATATGTAATATCCCAGTCTGTCATAGAGTCCTCTCCAAGCTCGCTGGGACCAAACGACAGTTCCTACATCAACTCTATCTCAGAGTTGCCTCGAACATTACTGGGGTCAAACGGCAGTTTCTAAATTAACTCTATCTCAGAGTTGTCCCTAAACTCGCCGGAGTCGAACGGCAGTTTTTGGACCAACTCAATCAAGGAGTTGTCCTTACATGCTGGCTGGGCGCAAACAGCAGATGCAACATCCAACTCTGTCATAGAGTCTTCCCTAAACTCGCCGGGATCAAACGGCAGTTTCTAGACCAACTTAATCAAAGAGTTATCTCTACACGCTTGCTGACCGCAAACAGCAGGTGTGACACATCGACCCTATCTCAGAGTTCACTCAAAACTTGTCGGGGTCAAATGGCAGTTTCTACAACAACTCTATCTCAGAGTAGCCTACACGCTTGCTGGGCGCAAACAGCAGGCGCAACATCCAACTCTGTCATAGAGTCTTCTCTAAACTCGTTGGGGTCAAACGGCAGTTTCTATGTCAATCTATCTCAGAGTTGTCTCTATATGCTTGCTGAGCGCAAATAGCAGGCGCAACATCCAACTTTGTCATAGAGTCCTTTCCAATCTTGTTGGACCAAACAACAAGTTCAACGCTCAATTCCGTCATAGAATTTTCTCCATAAACTTGCCGGGATCAAACGGCAGTTTCTACATCAACTCTATCTCAGAGTTGTCTCTACATGCTTGCTGGGTGCAAACAGCAGGTGCAACATCCAACTCCGTCATAGAGTCCTCTCTAAGCTTGTTGGAAACAAACAACAAGTTCAGCATACAACTCGATCACGGAGTTTCCCTTATAAATTGGCTGGGGCCAACCAGCAAGCTCAGCACTCAATTCTACCGCTGAGTTCCATCTAAATTTGCTAGTTACAAATAGCGAGCCATACATTAACTCAGCCACAGAGTTGTCTCTACGAACTTATCGGGATCAAACGGCAAGCCTGAACGTTCACCTCTATCACAAAGTCCTCTACACGCTTGCTCAGTGCAAATAGCAAGTTTAGCACTCAATTCTGCCACCGAGTTCTCTCCAAACTTGCTGGGAACAAACAGCAAGCTCTATGTCAACTCAGCCACAGAGTTGTCTCTACGAACTTGTCGGGATCAAACAACAACCTCAAACGTTCAACTCTGTTTCGGATATGCCACAATAACTTGTTGGGATCAAACAGCAAGTCTGCAAACAACTCTCCTATCACAACTGGTTATATACGTGCAAGGTCCACCAATCGATGGTGACGGAGTAAAAAGTTGGGTATACACATATAAGTAATTATATATAGATATATATGAGTTGTTGCATATACACGACCATATATGCATATATAAAAATTTATATGCAAATCCAAGCTCAAAACAACTCCAAGATACTCCATAAATACCCAAAAAACAACTTTCATTGAATAAATATGGAGAAAAGAAGACCGAGTCGGGTTCGGATCCACAAACCAATACCCAAAAACCCTCAAACAAAGTCTGATATGTCATCAAGGGGTGTTAACGGGTCGGATCCCAACCTGAACACCTGATACCCGCTCCGCTCTCCTCTTCTTCTCCTTCTTCTCCAAAGTTTCCCGCCAAAAATCACGTCTTCAAAAACTCGAAGACCAAGCTCGCCTGAGACCTCCGACTTGTCTCCTCGCTCCAAGATCGAGCTCCGCAGCTCCTCGCCCCACCGACGACACCGGACTCTCGCCTCCTCACAAGCACCGCTGACTTTGAGCTCCCACAAAGCTCGACCAAAAAACAGAGGTAAAAAATTTCTCTAACTCTGTAGCTTGGTGAGAACTTAAGCATCGTAGCTCGGCAAGAACTTAAGCATCGTAGCTCAGCGAGAACTTGAGCTCCATAGCTCGGTAAAACGGAGCCTCAGCATCTACGCAGCTCAGCGAAAGCGGCCGTAGCTTGGCGAGAGAGCACGAAACCCATAGCTCGGCGAATTCAAAATTTTCATAGCTCGGCGAGGCGGGCTATTTCCATAGCTTGGCGAAATCTAAAGGCGGCCATAGCTCGGCAAAGGAGTTTTCATAGCTCGGCGAAACGAGCTACCATAGCTCGGTGAAAGCTCCGCGACCACTATAGCTCGGCGAAGTGGCTGTTCCCATAGCTCAGCGAATTCATAGCTCGGTGAGAGCGTGAGCTCCATGGCACAATGAAGCCTCCACAGCTCGGCAAAGGAGTTAACACAATGGAGAACGAAGCTTGACCACCATGGCTCCATCCGAAAACAGAGCTCGACTTCGTAGCTCGGCGAAACCCATTGGTCATAACTCAGCGAGTTCAAAGACCATAGCTCGTCCAAATCACGCTCTCATAGCTCGACCGAATCACCTCCTCATAACACAGACGGAGTGGCATTTCGATCCTGTGGTAGCTCGACGAGTGTGAAAACCCTGGCTCCGTGAACGCACGAGGTCCCCGGGGCTCCGCAGTCGCCGAAAAAGAGCATTCGCCGAGCTATGCATCGAAGGAGACGAAGAATAGCTTGGTGATTTCGTTCGCCGAACTAAGGGGTAGAAGAAGACAAGTGGTAGCCGTCATATCTCCAAGATCTTCATGCTGGCCCATGATCAACGCTTTGCAATTTTTGATCTTGATCTCATCTCTCAGCCGTCCAATCTTCATCAGCGGGCAAGCTGCCTCATGATGGGTGACTCAGATCGCGCCAAAATCAGTGCATCTCTAATGTGCACTTCAGATCACTCCAAAAAGCGTGCCCAGATATGATAAATCAGAAAATTAATTAAAAATCATTTTTAATTTGAAAAATCAATTAAAAATTCAAAAATAATTATTTTAATTCAGAAAAATAATTAAAATTTTCGAAAATAATAATTAAATTGTATTTAATAATTAAAAAATTCGAAAGAGTGATTTTGAGATTGTAGAAAATTCCATAAAATTTGGAGAAATCCAAAGAACTATGGAAAAATTCCCAGAAAATTCTAGAAAATTTGAAAAATTCCGAGAAAATATCGAAAAATCTAGGAATATATTCAGTGCCTTCAGAAGCCAAAGATCTATTCCAGGTATCTCCGAACAGTCCGATTACTAAGATTATTCGCCAGATTCCAAAAATAAGACGTACTACTTCCCGAAAGCCATAAAAATCGCCTTTCGGGAGTGGGGGGGGCTTATGATGATGGTAAAAATCACAGCAGATTAGAGCCATACGATCCCGGTATGGATATCAAAGTATCTACAGGCAGATTAGCCATCACATGCCTATTTTACAAGTTTGGGCCCACTTCGAGACATGGGCTTCTCTCAAGCCCATAAAAAGTGACAGATTAGACCCACTAAGAGAGACACCCAGCTCATGATGGCTAGGAGTCAAATCACTTATCTCCTCACAGGGATATCTTATCTCTTCAGGGGGGGAGACATGAAAGATCCGACGATCACGATTCGGCTTCTAGAATGTCCCTCAGGCCAATAAATACTCCTCCCTATTTTCAGTCTCCAGGTAATCAACAATTCACCAATTTTCACCCTCTCTCTCTTTCTGGTTCTGACTTGAGCGTCGGAGGGTCTGTCGCCAGGGGCCACCCCCCAGTTTTTCAGACATTTTGCAGGTCCATCAGCCGCATCACCCACCGTCGAATGCATATCACAGAAGGTCAATCAACGATCCAGATTCATTCTCGGGAGCTCTAACCTCTTTTAACGGCCAAGGCACAGGTTTGACTTTTAGTAGTTTCCATCCTTTATTAACTCACTATTTGTTTGTTCCCCCACCGAAATAAGAAGCAACACCTCCTAAGATAGTAAAGAGAAAAGTAATGGATTTGGTAGTGGACGTAACATTACTTTATTCAAAAATGTTGATGACAGTCATAGAGGCTTGCCGGCCCATTCATCAACGTCAGTTTCTCTGTTTCATCATTTTTGTAAAGGAATCCCACAATTCTACTGCCTTTGCATCTCAGTCATGAGCACTCTCTAATGGTCAAATGATCAACCATTGTTGCAACAATTGTATCTCCTCCACGTACGTAGTGTGCTGTTATTCTCAGTTGAACATTGAGAAATGATCCTTTAGCAACCAAATTCAGGCTGACAGTTCACCGAGCATTGGTTTATTTAATCAGAGCTATGCGCATGTTGTGAACCTCAAGTTTGTTTAAAGTTTGACGACAGGTATGTATTCCTCAAAGCCATTAAGGCAGTCACCATCTTGTTAGATCGCTTGATCAACTGCCACTGAACATCCAAGTTTGACAGTGACTCTAGTGAAAGAAGAAAAAAACATTTAACCACCATATATATATATATATAGGTACTTTGCTTGTTCCGTTACTCTTGTACTGAGTAGAAACTACTAAAAGTTAGCGCGAAGTTTCAGCATGAAATACATTTTTACTGAGTCAACCTCGACTATGGACCAGGCTTAGTGTAGATACGTACTCAGATTGCAACTGGTCATATATATCCAGCTGGTGCTATGTCATGCACTTGAACTAGATGTGGAACTGGTCGGGCATGGGATCAACGTTAAAATGTGTTTATTATTTTCCCAACAGTATATTCCATTTTGTTCTTACAGCATTTGTAAATAGTTTATGTTTTTCCACCAGTATATTTTCATATAAGATTCATCACTATTTATTTTAGAAATTAGTCTTATGAATTAATTTAAAACATTTGAACCCAAACTCTGTCCACAGGTATACAAAAATGAGGTACAAGCCTGACTCAAAACAAAAAACTTGGTCCAAGCCGAACCAATATTTAGTTTGGACTGACCTGACCAGGCTCGGGCTCAGGCTGGGTTCAGGCCATTCACGCATAATTTTTATATGGTGAATTGGTGGGATGTGGTATTTATTTATTGAAGGAATCACTTCCATTAACCTATAACTAGTAATTTGTACTTGTATCGCAAGTTGTATTTTTTTTTTTATATATAGTAAATAATACAACATAATCTGACTTCAAATCTAAGACCTCACTTTACTCATCACATTCTCTTTATAAATTATCCCTAGTGGCACAAATTTTTATTTTATATGAGTGACACTTTTGTAAATAATTATGTCATAAATAAATTTAAACGTTGAGGATATTATAGTAACTAACAACAGTTGAGTAAATGAATGATTAATATAACTCGCACTTAAAATTGAATGGTTGAAATTAGATGGTTGAATGTCTACAAATTACAGGTTGTCTACAAATGACAATCCCAACTCTCCCAGTATAATATTAGAGATAAGAGATGATGTCTTTTTTCCTTCTATCATGTATAATCTCTCAAAACTTATTAAGCAAACTTAAACCAATTTAAATGAGTTGAACATGCAGGATAAGGTTGCTAAAGATATGTGTACACAATAACAGACTCTTCCTATTGTAGATTCCTAACCTTTCCAATTCCCAACAACTGACTCTTCTTATTCTTTAACCATTCCTATTCTAACTCTGATTGGATTAGAAAATGATTAGAAACACTAACCTCTTGATCTAATGTGTATAAATTCATCTTGATTCAACTGAATGAAGTGTATCATAATTTCTCTTTCTATTATTCTTTTTATGGCATCAAATGTATATAATTTGTATAATCCTATTATTATCAATATGATATTAGAGCTATAATTCTTTCAATCTCAATATGGTATTAGAGCCTAGATCCTAAATCCTAGATCACATCTAGTAGCCATTAAAAAAAATCCAAATCAAACCCAAATCCTCCTACATCCACATCTCGCTGCTCCTCCACCATACCCCATTCCAAATCCTGATGTCGAACTCCATTCGACATCGACTTAACTTCTTCTCCCAAAGTGGAAGTGAGTTCTTCGATGATCCATGAGATAGAGGAGGCCTTCCATAGTATCCAGGCTTTGTTGTTGGCCTCCAATTACTTCCACTCTGATTTCTCATACTCCAGTGCTCCGTCCTTGTAACTCTTCTGACAAAACCTGAAATACCTAGAAATAGAAAAGAAAATATGTGTGTGTGTGTGTGTGTGTGTGTGTGTGTGTGTGTGAGAGAGAGAGAGAGAGAGCTTGACACCATAATCAGCACTCCCTTTGACAAAAGCTCAGATGCATAGAAATAGAAAAGAAAATGATGAGAGAGAGAGAGAGAGAGAGAGAGAGAGAGAGAGAGAGAGAGAGCAAGCGCTTGATCTTGACACCATAATTAGCAGTCCCTTTGAATGCTTGGCAAAGGCATGAGACTTTCTCCTTCACCACCTTCTTCAAACCAGGGCAGCATTGTCCTTGTGGCTTCATCTCTTTTCTTCCCTCTTCAACAAAAGTCAAGCAATCGGCCAAGCTCACAACGGAAGAGGAGAAATCACTCTTAGTAGTACCGATATGGGCTCATTTGCAGACAGAGAGATGACACATATGCCAAAGAGAAGCAGGGCAAGTGTAACACCTCGCAAAATTGGAAATGACAATTTTGCCCTTCGTGTGTTACGCACGTGTATTTTGTACCGTTACTGGTAATGTTTGTAACGTGTTTCACTACGTATTTTGGTTTTTGACTATTTATGCATTTTCCATATTGATTTTATCATATTTTGAGTCAACTCGAATATATATTTCAATCTTGATATTTTACGTGCTTTTTCGTGGTTTTTGATGCACGTATCGACTCTGTATTTCCACCGCTACGTGTAATATTTTTATGTATTTAAATTATTTATTTTATATATTCAAATCTATTTTTATAAAAAGAAAATTTATTTTCCCTTATTTTTTATTAAAATACTTTTTACGTGTAATGCACGTGTTTTCTACGTACGTATTGATTACATATGAAATATGTATTAATTAATAAATACATTTTTTATATTGTATTTTGACCATCTTTAACATTTTTTGTTGATAACGTCGAATTTCGTATTTTTGATATTTTACGTGCGACGCACGTATTTGGTTCGGTACGCATATTTAAGCAGATTTGTTTTCAAAATAAATTTCGGAGTGTGTTATAGCAAGAGCAGTCATTATTGATATGTTGTCATTGTAGTGTTTGGGTGTGTGTTTTAGAGTGCTTATTCGGTTGTTTGTTTGTGCTTAGTTTCTTGTGTTTAGTTACTATCCAGTAGCACTGGTAGTATAATTTGTAACTTGTTTCTGATTGTTGGGGTTTATGTATGACTGTATATTAAAAAAAAATCTGCAGGTTCTTCTACAGTCGTCGTTCCGATCCAGACAGATCCCAACATCCATCCCGTCTGCCCAGAACCATCCCGCCACTACTTTTACTACTTCCTGCCGAAGAGCACTACTTCTACTACTTCTTGCTGACGAACACTACTTCTACTACTTTCTGTCGAAGAGCACTAATTCTACTACTTCTTGCCGAATAACACTACTTGCGCCACCGTGCGCCGTTCTCTGCATCATCGTACGCCGTCCCTTGCACCATAGTGTGCCATCTCCGCGCCATCGTGCATCGTTCTCTGCTCCATTAAGCGTCGTCCTTGCTCCATCGTGCGCCGTTCCTTGCGCCATTGAGCACCGTTCCCTACATCACTGTTCTTACTTCCAACAATTAACATACAATATTGGAATCACCTCACGGTGCTCTATTTTGTGGGGGCTGATAAAAATATGTGTACACAACAAGAGACTCTTCCTATTCTGGATTCCCAACATTTTTTAATACCCAACAACTGACTCTTTCTATTCTTAATCCTTCCTATTCTAACTCTTAATCTTCCCTAGATTAGAAAATGATTAGAGACATTGACCGCTTGATCTTTCTGTAATGTGTATAAATTCATCTTGATTCAACTGAATGAAGTGTGCCATAATTTCTCTTTCTATTATTCTCTTTATGGTATCGTTGTTGCTGATTTCGGGTGTGGGAGCAAACAGACGAATTTGTAAGTTCTTTTAAGAAAAACAGTAAAGCAAACCTGTTAACTTTGCCTATGTGTTGACTCGTTCCTTACCTGCTGCCACGAACCTGCACAAAGTTCGATACACCGGGATGGATCCCGGTGACGAACCCTCCAACGCTCTTGTCAATAACCAGAAAGATTAAGAAAGAGCTTTAGGTAAGCAAAGATTCATTACCTTGTAACGGTAGGGGTGAGAGGGATATTTATAATCGTCGTGGGGATCCGTTTTGAGATAAGAATAAATCTCTACTTCCCGATGTGGATGGATATAAGTGGTTAAAACCACCTCTTAGGGATAAGGATGAATTTTGATTTCTCCATATCCTTCTGAACTGGCTTGTAACGGATTGGGACCCATATCCAATAGGGTAGATTCATTTATGGGTTGTTAGGCCGTGAAGAAGAGACCCAGTTCCCATTTCAGACCCGTTTGTAGATGAAATTACCGTTTTGCCCCTGTGAGCTTTAAGACCCATGCCCGATTTGAACAGTCCCAATTTCATCCCATTTTTGGCTATATCATGAGCCCCCCACTCATAAACACTGTGTGTTACAGTCTTTGTGGAGCAGTTTTACTGTTTCAATGGCGTACGAGACTTTATCGGAGTTCTTAAAGGGAGTTCGGATCTTGTTCGAGGAGTAACGGTGTTTTTTTGAGCTGGCAGCATGTCCAAAATTATTTTTAGGCTCTTCTAGATTTTTGGTGGTTTTTTCCGATTTTTAACTATTTTTCGAATCATTTATTTAATTTTACAAAGTAGTGATCTATTTTCAAAGAGTACTAATCAACCATTCTAATTAATAATTCTTTATCCAAGGGCTCAAAATATTTCCCTGAATTTGTAATTACTTTTTAGGATTTTAAATTATTTTTCTTGAATTTTTAATTATTTTTTTGCAATTTTTAAACAATTAATTCGAATTAATAAATAAGAAAAAGGAATTAATCAGCTGAATATCGACGTGGCCAAATCTGGGGCGTTCATCAGCCTTCGACGCGAATTTCTGAGCAATCGGACGGCTCCTCTGGCGCGTAGGCATTTTTCCCTCATTTGGGGGTCGGTGGCAAGAGAGCTCGGCACCAGTTGCCACCCCCTCAGCCACTTCTGTAGGATGACACGTGTCTGGGTGGAGGCCGAGGTCGAGGAGGTTCGACAAATGTTGCCGAAGTCGAGAGGGACATCGAGAGGATGACACGTGTTGAGTTGACCATTGACCGTTGACCAGTCAACGTATTTTCTTGCATTTGGACGTTGGTGGCAAGAGTGCTCAGCACAGGTTATCGAAGTCCAGGAGAGATTTTTATCGCATTTGGACGTCGGTGGCAAGAGTACTCGGTACACGTTGCCGAAGTCCATGAGAAATTTTTTCTCGTATTTGGACGTCGGTGGCAAGAGTGCTCAGCACACGTAGCTGCAGTCCAGGAGAGATTTTTTCTCGCATTTGGACGTCGGTGGCAAAAGCACTCGACACAGGTTGCCGAAGTCCAGGGAGATTTTTTCTCGCATTTGGACGTCGGTGGCAAGAGTGCTCGGTACACATTGCCGAAGTTCAGGAGAGATTTTTTCTCGCATTTGGACGTCAGTGGCAAGAGTGCTTGGCACAGATTGCCAAAGTCCAGAAGAGATTTTTCCTGTATTTGGACGTCGGTGGCAAGAGTGCTCGGCACAGGTTGCCGAAATCCATGAGAGATTTTTTCTCGCATTTGGACATCGGTGGCAAGAGTGCTCGGCACAAGTTGCCAAAGTCCAGGAGAGATTTTTTCCGCATTTGGACGTCGGTGGCAAGAGTGCTTGGCACAGGTTGCCGAAGTCCAGGAGAGATTCTTTCTCACATTTGGACATCGGTGGCAAGAGTGCTCGGCACAGGTTGCCGAAGTCCATGAGAGATTTTTTTTGCATTTGGATATCGGTGGCAAGAGTGCTCAGCACAGATTGTCGAAGTCCAGGAGACTGACATGTGGCACACTAACCATTTCACCATTGACCAGTCAAAGGCCTGTTGAGTTTCTCCATTTTCTGTCGTCTTGTGGTAAATGGGCTGGGCTTTTGACTCTTTGAATCCTTTTAGTCTCGTTTTGTGTGCCCCCTCTATAAAACTTCACCCCCCTTCTCATTTGTTCACTTTCTAGTTTTTACTCAGGTGATTCTTTTTCACTAGTGGGAGCTTCCGGCAAGATTTTACCGATTTCCGGTGATTTTTCCGACCGTCGTTGTGACATCAAGGTAATCTCGCACTTAGTTTATTTTTAGAGAATGTCTAGCTTTCCTCCGAGGCAGGAGACCTCCCTTACTCTCGCTCGTGAGCCGACCTCAGGCCAAGTTCCTTCAATCGACAAAGGCAAAGCCGTAGTAGGGTCTTCTTCGGTCGTAGTGGAGACCGTAGTTGAGAATTTGCGGAGGATGGGGGAGTTCGGCAGAATGCTCGTGGTGCTAACCGGTCTTCAGAGGGTTCGGGACCTTCCGGACGAACATGCCGAGCGCATAATGTACGGCATGGGGCGAAGCTTCGAGGAGAATGCCGCCAGAGAAACTTCGGATGTAACACCCTACATTTTATTTGTTTATTAAAAATGCATTTTTGATTTTTGCACGCATGATGCACGTGCAAATTTTTTATTCTCATTTTGTTACTCTCATTTACAAATTTTTAGCATGCATAAGTTTTAATTAGCCTTATTTTGATCCATGGACATAAAACTTAAAATTTAGCCCATTAGGAGAAGTGCCCACTAGGATAATTAAATTAATTAATTAGAAGTGAGCCCATGAATCAAGCCCATTAATAAAATCACAAATTAAGTTGAGCTTGGACTAATACATGACAAGTTACAACTTTCAGCACACATTTAGAGTTATAAAATTGTGTTATTTTTGTTTGTGCATATGTGCTTGTGTGCATGCACACACCCATGCATGGCCGGTTTGCACCTAGGGTGACCAGATTTTGAAGAGTGTGGGAGATGGAAATCTTGGAGTTTTAGGAGTTGAGTTCTCGAAAGGTTGGAAAGATGAAAAGGTGGGTGTTTTAGGAGTCAGGAAAATGGAGGGTTGTAGGAATTAAAAGAGAGAGTTATTAGGGTGAGAATTTTGCACTTTAGACCCTCACAAAACCCTATAAATAGAACCTCCATTTCTCATTCTCTTTTGCACCAAAATCATTATCAAAACAAGAGAAAGAAAAGAAAGAGAGTAAGAGAGTTCTATTTGCTTGGAGGAATTCTTGCTAGGAGAGCTTGCTAGGAGGAGAAGCTTTTGCTAGGAGGAGAAGTCTTGCTAGGAGCTAGGTGTTGCTTTGGAGCTAGAAGTGGTGTTGCATTTTTTCTTTCCTTGTTCAATCTTCAATTAAGGTGGGTGATTTCATTATTTTCTAATGTAGGACATGTATGCAAAAATGAGTAATATAAGAAGAATTTTTGATGTGAAAATTATAGATAAAATTCATGTTAGTATAAAATGATATGTATGAAGGTAGTTTTGTTGTAATTAAGTAGAAAAAAGATACCATGCTAATTAAAGAGAAGAATTCTTTTATGTTATAAACAATGTTAGTATGTTTGCAACATTTTGTGTTTATGATATTGTTGACCACATCATGCCTTGATAACTAGAAAGAAGAAAGAAAGTGAATTTAGTGTTTTGTAACGTATCGACATATGTATGTCATAATTGAAAAGAATATAAACTATTGCTTTATAGAGTATTCTTGTGAAATTCTCATGTTCATGTGTATTGTTATAAAAGGGTAATTTATGTAAAAATGAGAACACAACTATTTGTCATGAACACTAGTTGTTTTTTTGTAAAATTTAAGTTTGTAAAGAAAAAACCTAAGTCGATGTGAAAATGAGAAAGCAAATTATTTAAATGAGTGGAAATAGTATTGTAATGAATTTGAAAATTGTTGTTTACTATTCTTAAAATCTAATATCAAGGAAAAGTTTATTTCAAAAATTATTAGAAAGATTTTAATCTTTTCAATAAACAAGTTTCATGGAAAAAGAAACAATTTCTGAATAGTTGAACAAAAGTACAATAGTACATATTCTAAATAGAAATACACTTAGACTTACTGGTTAGCTAGTGCAAAACAGAGTACTGTTGTGAGAGGTCTTGGGTTCAAAACTTGATAGTCACATTCAGTTTTGTTTTCTTTTATAAAATTCCGAAACCGAAACTGAACATAAGGGTATTTCGGCTTATGAATTTGACAAAAGTCCACAAAGGACTTAGTGGCTAGCCCCCTGGGCCTTGGGCGCTGTGTGTGTGTGTCTGCTGACCCGGGTTCGAACCCCTAAGCCACTTTTTATTTTTTCGATTGTTTGAGTTTCATTTTCAAAACCATTTCTTGGACCTACTGACTCTGGGAAAAAGAACAAAAAAAATATAAACGTTTTCCATATAAAGTTACATAAAAATTTTTTAAGAATAGTTTTAAATTTAATCTTGTATATTTTTGAGAAAGTGACGAAGAAGTTGAAATAGTAAATGCACTTTGCTTCCGAAAATATTATTTGAATAAATAATTCTTTAGAACAAAAGAAAAATATGTAATAAGATTCTCTTGTTATAAACAATCCCTTTTGTTGAGTAAGAAGTGCTAGATGGGATTTAAAATTTGTGAGAATTCATATGGGGTCTTGGAAAGAATTACTATACTACTTGTTCGCCTTGATGAGATTATATGAATATGTTTGTTTACGGTTAAGAAATTTTATGTGATTAATTTCCTAGAAGAGATTTGGATCTGTACTATGGACTCATGTAAAGAATTGTTACTTTAGAAAGATAGTGAATGAATTGAATGAATGATGCTAAAACAAGACATATATCAAGTTGTGAATAGATAAAGAATACTTTGAGTTAAGACAAGATTATTGAAGGGTATGTGTACCCATGAAATCTTGCACATGAATAGTTGTGATTTGGAGTTAGTGAGACCTCGGATACCGTCACTACTGATTGGAAAAGAGTTGAAATATAATTTGAGATATGGCCATGTGGCTATCTCGTGTTTTGTTGACAAAGTCCGGTAGGAGGTAAGACTAATTCTAGGTTGGAAAATTTATTCATGTATTGAACTAATTAACTAGGCACATAAGTGAAGAAGTAGTAAACCTGGGCAAATGTAAGTGGGGTGATCTATATAGTCGGCGGTGGACTCCGAGGCTATAGACCTAGTTGGTGGACTGAGGTTGCTCCGTGGGAGATGGTCTTTTTATATTTTAAATCCGGGACTATGAGGACGGGTCAGCGGTGGACTCCTGGATCTTGGGTAGTTGGGCGGATAGTTTGCCATACTCCCATGTATATACGTATACCGGAGCTAGAGGGTCACTTGCGGGATGATTCACACGATGTGGGATATGTTATAACAATCAGCGGTGGACTCTGGGGCTGGGATTCAAATTCGTGGAATGATCTAAACCTTGTCTTATTACTGGGTAGTTATCATGGCGAGGGATCGAGCCCTTTATTGTGGAGTACGTAGGCGCTTGCCCTCAGACCTATGTAGTATGGGATGCATAGAATCCGAACAAATGTGCATTAGTGTCATCCTAGAATATAATGTGTGCATTAGGCATTAAGGCATGACATACACTTACATGTTTAGCGTAGTCACATTTTAACACTTTATTGTTCATTCAACTCTTGTAATTTGTTAAAATAATGAGATCGTTATATGTTCGGCATAGAGAGGATAGCCGAGTATAATATTTTCGTCAGTTGTAAGTGACTGACGTGCCCACAGCTTGATATGCAGGTAATGGACTTTGCTATGAAGATGTTATGCTGAAATCGATGACTTATTTGATAAAGTTGTACAAGTCATATTTTTGTTTTCAATGTTGTAATCTTTCATTCTTCCACTGTGAACAAAGATGTAAATGAACTTTGATGTATTATTGAAAAGTTTTGAAGTCCTTCTCAAATAGTACGAAGTGAAGTCAAGATCATGTGAAAATCTCGAATTCTGTCTTATTTGGAAGTCGGGACGTTACAGATGGTATCAGAGCAAGCTTCACAAGTAGTACAAATTTATAAGGAATGACACCCTAGAATGGACACTAGCGTGTGAGTTTCAACTTATAAAGATTTAAACTTATGTTTGCGTTGCTCTATGAGATGACATTTTTCTCCTCCTTTTTTTCTATAAGATGGCCAATCAGCATGATCACCAGAATGAGGCTCCTTGGTTTGTCCGCTTCGAGGATGAAGAGGAAGAACCAATGGAAGAAGAAGAGGACCCAGATAAAGAACCAGAGGAGGAGGAAGAAGAAGAACCATTCGAGATAGAAGAAGAATTTTTCGAGTCCAGGGAGATTACTCCACCTCTGCCTGATCTTTCCGAAGACTCTCGAGAGGAAGAACTCATCCCAAATAACCCAAATGACATTATTGCTTCTTTTCGACAGGATTTGGACGCTCAAAAGTGGAGCATTAACCCCTTGGAGTTACAAAGGGCACAAGACAAGGAACACATCTGGGAGCTGAACTTTCAAGTGTGCGAGCTTGAGAAGGTTCGACTCGTGAATGATCGACATTTTGCCAAGCTGGACCACATCACTCGCTGGAACAAGGAAGAGCGACAACCTAAATTTAAAGTTATGCAGAAGGAAATCCAAGAACTACGGAAAGAGCTCAAAGAAGCCAAGGGAAACCGTAGAATCTAGGGTGTCTTTTATTCAAGGATGTAATGGATGTATTGGAACAAAAGTTTTTCTTTCTGAATAAAGAGTTTAAATTTTGGAATGAATAAAATTGTGTTGTTTGTGTTATTTATGATGATTAATGATGAATTTTATGACTTAGAAATGGCACGAAGAATCGAAAATGGTGAAGGGTATAGTAGGGAGAATGGGCTAGACTTGGAAACAGAACTAGCTCGTGTATACCAGGCCCTAAATGCTCTCGATGCTAATATTCCCAAGAACAGAGGACCAGGGCCAGTTATGCATGTACCTGAAGCCATCAAGCCGGTCGAGTCGTTCAAAAGAATGAAGCCACCAGTATTTGAGGGTCAGACTAATCCAGATGTTGCTGATGACTGGATTAGGCAAATCGAGACAGTCTTCGAGGTACTGGAAACCTCGGAGGCATGCAAGGTGAAATTGGATACCATTCAACTGGAAAAGGATGCAAGTGTTTGGTGGCAATCATTGAAGAGGAACTTGGGCAACGTACAACTCACATGGGAAGAATTCCTTGAAGAATTCAGGAGTCATTATTTCCCACTGGACGTCCAAGAAAAGAAGGCCATGGAATTCTTGAGCTTGCAATAGGGCGGTATGACAGTGCGGGAGTACGAAACCAAGTTCAACCAGCTCTCCAGGTATGCGCCTGAAATGGTACAAGATGAAGCCAAGAAGGCACGCAAATTTGAGTAGGGACTGAGGCAAAGTCTGAGATCCAGGATGATACCTTTGGGCATTCGGAGGTTTGAGAAGCTAGTCAGAAGGGCCGCTGCAACTGAGTCTGACATAAACCATTTCCAGACTATGCAAGTCAAGCGGAACAATTGGAACATGGGCAAGAGGCCTACAAGGCCAAGCAACTTCAGAAGTCAGCCCCGAGCACAGCGCTTTAAGACAACATGTGCTAATGTTATTGCAGTGGCAGAAAGGGTACCCACTTGCTATAAATGTGGAGAATTAGGCCACATATCTTCTGGGTGCACCAAGCCGCTGTCGATCAGGACTTATTTTCTGTGTGGTAAGGTGGGCCATTTCCAGTCAGCTTGCCCTCAACTTCAACGGGGAGGACCGAGTCGACAGCAGTCCCACCCTGGGCAGAAGCAGTTCAAGCAAGGGCGAGTATTCGCCTTGACGGAAGCAGATGCAGATGATGTGGACCATGTGATCACTGGTATGGAGGATAGAGCATAGTTGATTTGTTACTTTTCCATTTGTGTAATAAAATGTTATGTAATGAGATCACTCATATGTAACAGAAGACATTTTAATAAATGGAATAAAAGCTTCGGTGTTATTTGATACGGGATCTTCGCACACTTTTGTGTCACCTTTATTTGCAAAAAGATTGAGAGTTGAACCAAAAATATTTCCTGGCAAGGTTTTATCTATGGCTACTCCGTCAGGAGAGAAGTTGACAACTGATCAATACTACAAAGGGTGTGATCTCGAAATCGGAGGCAGGCTCTTGGGCATCAACCTCATTGAATTGGCAGTTCTTGGAGTTGACGTCATTATTGGCATAACTGGATGTCAGTGTATAGTGCCACCATTGAATGCAAGAGAAAAGAAGTTGTGGTGAAGGCTCCAGGGGGACCAGCTGTTACATTCCAAGGTAAAAGGAAGTGTAAGTAGATGTTAGCAGCTTTATCAGAGTAGAAAGTTTCAGAAGAAGTGAAGCAGATCCCAGTTGTCCAAGACTTCCCAACAGTATTTTTTGATGATCTACCAGGGCTTCCCCCTCATCGAAATGTAGAGTTCAGCATCACTATTCAACCAGGAAGTGCACCTATTTCCAATGCACCATACAGAATGGAACCAATTGAATAAGATGAGATCAAGAAGCAAATCGAAGAATTGTTGAGCAAAGGATTCATCAGGCCAAGTGCATCACCGTGGCGATCCCCAGTTCTTTTAGTGAAGAAGAAGGATGGATCAATGAGGATGTGTATCGACTATAGAAAGTTGAACAAGGTTATGGTTCAGAACAAGTACCCAATTCCTCGAATCGATGACTTGTTCGACCGTCTACAAGGAGCAACTGTATTCTCCAAGATAGACTTACGGTCAGGATATCATCAAGTCCGAGTGAAAGAAGAAGATGTGGACAAAATGACTTTCCGAACCAGGCATGGTCACTATAAGTTTCTAGTCATGCCATTTGGAGTCACAAATGCACCAGCTATTTTTATGGGCATGATGAACAGAGTTTTGCGGCCTTTCATCGATTCTTTTATTGTTGTATTCATCGACGACATATTGGTCTACTCCAAGTCAGAGGAGGAGCATGCCAATCACTTGGCAGAGGTTCTGAAGAAGCTTCAGGAGCATCAGCTGTATGCGAAGTTATCCAAATGTGACTTCTGAAAAATCAAAGTCGCCTTCCTGGGTCACATCCTTTCTAAGGAGGGAGTATCTATTGAACCGCAGAAAGTTGAAGCTGTGAAAGATTGGCCAAGACCGACCACAGTGAGGAGATCAGGAGCTTTCTGGGTTTGACTGGATATTACAGAAGGTTCATTCAGGGTTATGCCTAGCTAGCTGTGCCACTCATAAGGCTCACAAGGAAGAATGTGAGTTTCAAATGGTCGGATTAGTGTGAAGCTAGTTTCCAAGAGTTGAACGAAAGGTTGACTACCGCTTCCATTTTGGCGTTGCTAAGAGCAGGAGTCGACTATGATATCTACAGCAATGCTTCCCATTGCGGATTGGGCCGTGTGCTGATGCAGGAAGGGAAGGTAATTGTTTATGAGTCTAGAAAGCTGAGACCACATCAAAAGGTTAACATGTACCACATCAAAAGCTGAGACCACATCAAAAGCTGAGACCACATCAAAAGAATTATCCAACCCATGATTTGAAGCTGGCAGCAATCATCTTTGCTTTGAAGCAATGGAGGCATTACGTGTACGGAGAAAAGGTTAACATGTACACGGATCACTAGAGTTTGAAATATATTTATCAACAAAGGGACCTAAATTTGAGGCAGAGAAGATGGTTAGAAGTGTTGGAAGATATCCGACCTGAGATCAAATACCATCCAGGCAAGGCAAATGTTGTGGCAAATGCACTCAGTAGAAAGTGCAGCTTGTCTCAGCTGATCACAACTCAGAAGGAATTGGCAGAGGAGCTTGATCGAGCAGGGATTGAAGTGGTCTTACGAGGTGTGGAAGCTTCCTTAGCTCAATTGAGGATTGAACCCACTTTAAAAGACAGAATTATTGATGGTCAGAAGGCAGATCCAGAAGATGATAGAGCAAGTTGGTACTGGCATATTGTAAGAATTTCAAGTGAAGGATGCAGTGCTATGGTATGGCAAGGGGTTGTGTGTGCCAGATCTAGTAGAACTGAAAGAAAGCATTCTTCAGAAGGCACATGCTACTTTGTTATCAGTACATCCAGGGAGTACCAAGATGTACAAGGAAATAAAGCTATACTTCTAGTGGCCAGGAATGAAGCGATTTTTTGCCAAGTGTGCAGTCTGTTAGCAGGTCAAAGCAGAAAATCAGAAGCCCGGTGGTTTGTTGCAGCCATTACTCATCCTAGAGTGGAAATGGTACTGTATCATCATGGATTTCATCACGGGTTTACCCAAGAGTTTCAAAGGCAACGATACAATTTGGGTGATAGTGGACCGACTCACCAAATCAGCTCACTTTTTGGCAATGAAGCTTACTTGGTCGATGGAGAAGCTGGCAGAGATGTTTGTAGGTGAGATTGTGAAGCTGCATGGAGTTCCACTGTCAATAGTATCCGATCGAGATGCACGTTTCACTTCGCATTTCTGGAGAAGTTTTCAAGCAGCTTTGGGGACAAAGACCGATTTCAGTACCGCCTTTTATCCTCAAACTGATGGGCAGACTGAGAGAGTCAATAGGGTGCTGGAAGATATGTTGAGATGCTGTGTATTGGATTTCGGTGGCAGCTGGGGGAGGCATTTAGCTATTGTGGAATTTGCCTACAACAATAGTTTCTAGGCAAGCATTGGAATGGCGCCATATGAAGCACTATATGAGAGGAAATGCAGGACACCGGTTTGTTGGTATGAAGTGGGAGGTCGGCAGCTATATGCACCAGAGATTGTGCAGCAAACCTCAGAAAAGATCGAGCTGATCAGAAAAAGGTTGGTCGACGCACAGAGCAGGCAGAAGAGTTACGCCGACAACAGGAGGAGAGACCTGGAGTTTGATGAAGGTGACTATGTCTTTGTGAAGGTGTCTCCAACTAAAGGAGTGATTTGGTTCGGAAGAGGAGGAAAATTAGCCCCGAGATATATTAGACCCTACAAGATACTGAAGAAAATTGGGATGACTGCTTATCAGTTAGAACTGCCGGAAGAGTTGGCCCAAGTACATAATGTTTTTCATGTATCCATGCTGCGAGGCTATGTCCCAGATCCGAGTCATCATTTGCCAGAAGTGCCTGAAGGTTTGCAACTGGATTTGAGCTATGCATAGCGTCCTATTGAGATCATGGATCGTCAAGAAAAGGTCTTGAGAAAGAAGACGATACCTATGGTCAAAGTTATTTGGAGGAACCAGTTTGTTGAGGAGGCCACTTGGGAATCAGAGAAAAAAGATGATGAAAAATCACCCAGAACTCTTCCACTGAAATCTTTGTAAACTTTTCTTTTTCTTCTTTATATTTTTCTCGATCCTAAGTGTAGTTCCGGGGACGGAACTATTCTAAGAAGAGAGTGTTGTAACACCCCACATTTTATTTTTTAGTAAAAATGCATTTTTGATTTTTGCACACATGATGCATATGCAAATTTTTTATTCTCATTTTGTTACTCTCATTTACAAATTTTTAGCATGATTAAGTTTTAATTAGCCTTATTTTAATCCATGGACCTAAAGATTAAAATCTAGCCAATTAGAAGAAGAGCCCACTAGGATAATTAAATTAATTAATTAGAAGTGAGCCCATGAATCAAGCTCATTAATAAAATCACAAATTAAGTTGAGCTTGGACTAATACATGACAAGTTACAACTTTTAGTACACATTTAGAGTTATAGAATTGTATTTATTCTTGTTTGTGCATATGTGCTTGTGTGCATGCACAGACCTATGCATGGCCGGTTTGCACCTAGGGTGACCGGATTTTGAAGAGTAGGGGAGATGGAAATCTTGGAGTTTTAGGAGTTGAGTTCTTGAAAGGTTGGAAAGATGAAAAGGTGGGAGTTTTAGGAGTTAGGAAAATGGAGGTTTGTAGGAATTAAAAGAGAGAGTTATTAGGGTGAGAATTTTGCACTTTAGACCCTCACAAAACCCTATAAATAGAATCCCCATTTCTCTTTCTATTTTGCACCAAAAACATTATCAAAACAAGAGAAAGAAAAAAAAAGGAGTAAGAGAGTTCTATTTGCTTGGAGGAAATTATTGCTGGGAGAGCTTGCTAGGAGGAGAAGCTTTTGCTAGGAGGAGAAGTCTTACTAGGAGCTAGGTGTTGCTTTGGAGCTAGAAGTGGTGTTGCATTTTTCCCTTCCTAGTTCAATCTTCAATTAAGGTGGGTGATTTCATTATTATCTAATGTAGGATATGCATGCAAAAATGAGTAACATAAGAAGAATTTTTGATGTGAAAATTATAGATTAAATTCATGTTAGTATAAAATGATATGTATGAAGGTAGTTTTGTTGTAATTAAGTATAAAAAAGATACCATGCTAATTAAAGAGAATAATTCTTTTATGATATAAACGATGTTAGTATGTTTGCAACATTTTGTGTTTATGATATTGTTGACCACATCATGCCTTGATAACTAAGAAAGAAGAAAGAAATTAAACTTAGTTAGTGTTTTGTAACGTATCGACATATGTATGTCCTAATTGAAAAGAAAATAAATTATTGCATGAAAGAGTATTCTGGTAAAATTCTCATTTTCAAGTGATACACTAGTATTGTTATAAAAGGGTAATTTATGTAAATATGAGAACACAACTATTTGTTCTGAACACTAGTTGTTTTTTTGTAAAATTTAAGTTTGTAAAGAAAAACCTAAGTCTATGTGAAAATGAGAAAGAGAATTATTTAAATGAGTGAAAATAGTGTTTTAATGAATTTGAAATTTGTTGTTTACAATTCTTAAAATCTAATATTAAGGAAAAGTTTATTTCAAAAATTATTAGAAAGATTTTAATCTTTTGAATAAACAAGTTTCATGGAAAAAGAAACACTTTCTGAATAGTTGAACAAAAGTACATCGGTACATTTTCTAAATAGAAAATACACTTGGATTTACTGGTTAGCTAGTGTAAAACAGAGTATTATTGTGAGAGGTCTTGGGTTCAAAACTTGACAGTCACATTCACTTTTATTTTCTTTTATAAAATTCCGAAACCGAAACTGAACTTACGGGTATTTCTGCTTATGAATTTGACAAAAGTCCACAAAGGACTTAGTGGCTAGCCCCCTGGGCCTTGGGCGCTGTGCGTGTGTGTCTGCTGACCCGGGTTCGAAACCCCTAAGCCACTTTTTATTTTTTTGATTGTTTGAGTTTCACTTTCAAAACCATTTCTTGGACCTGCTGACTTTGGGAAAAAGAACAAAAATATATATATACATTTTCCATATAAAGTTACATAAATTTTTTTTTGAGAATAGTTTTAAATTTAATCTTGTATATTTTTGAGAAAGTGACGAAGAAGTTGAAATAGTAAATGCACTTTGCTTCCGAAAATATTATTTGAATAAATAATTCTTTAGAAGAAAAGAAAAATATGTAATAAGATTCTCTTGTTATAAAAAATTCCTTTTGTTGAGTAAGAAGTGCTAGATGGGATTTAAAATTTGTGAGAATTCATATAGGGTCTTGGAAAGAATTACTATACTACTTGTTTGCCTTGATGAGATTATATGAATATGTTTGTTTACGGTTAAGAAATTTTATGTGATTAATTTCCTACAAGAGATTTGGATCTATATTATGGACTCATGTAAAGAATTGTTACTTTAGAAAGATAGTGAATGAATTGAATGAATGATGCTAAAACAAGACATATATCAAGTTGTGAATAGATAAAGAATACTTTGAGTTAAGACATGATTATTGAAGGGTATGTGTACCCATAAAATCTTGCACATGAATAGTTGTGATTTGGAGTTTGTGAGACCTCGGATACCGTCACTACTGATTGGAAAAGAGTTGAATTATAATTTAAGATATGGCCATGTGGCTATCTCGTGTTTTGTTGACAAAGTCCAGTAGGAGGTAAGACTAATTCTAGGTTGGAAAATTTATTCATGTATTGAACTAATTAACTAGGCATATAAGTGGAGATATAGTAAACCTGGGCAAATGTAAGTGGGGTGCTCTATATAGTCGGCGGTGGACTCCGAGGCTATCGACCTAGTTGGTAGACTGAGGTTGCTTCGTGGGAGATGGGCTTTTTATATTTAAATCCAGGACTATGAGGACGAGTCAGCAGTGGACTCCGGGATCTTGAGTAGTCGGGCAGATAGTTTTCCATACTCCTATGTATATACGTATATCGGAGCTAAAGGGTCACTTGCGGGATGATTTGCACGTTGTGGGATCTGTTATAACAATTAGCGGTGGACTTTGGGGCTGGGATTCAAATTCGTGGAATGATTTAAACCTTGTCTTCTTACTGGGTAGTTATCATGGCGAAGGATCAAGCCCTTTATTGTGGAGTACGTAGGCGCTTACTCTCGGACCTATGTAGTATTGGATGCATAGAATCCGAACAAGTGTGCATTAGTGTCATCCTAGAATATAATGTGTGCATTAGGCATTAAGGCATGGCATACACTTACATGTTTAGTGTAGTCACATTTAACACTTTATTGTTCATTCAACTCTTGTGATTTTTTAAAATAATGAGATCATTATATATACATCATAGTGAAGATAGCCGAGTATAACATTTTCGTCAGTTGTAAGTGACTGACGTGCCCACAGCTTGATATACAAGTAATGGACTTTGCTATGAAGATGTTATGATGAAATCGATAACTTATTTGATAAAGTTGTACAAGTTATATTTTTGTTTTCAATGTTGCAATCTTTTATTCTTCCGCTGTGTAAACAAAGATGTAAATGAACTCTAATGTATTATTGAAAAGTTTTAAATTCCTTATAAAATTATACGAAGTGAAGTAAAGATCCTATAAAAATCTCGAATTCTGTCTTATTTGGAATTCGGGGCATTACATCGGAGGTCGACAAGACGATTTCCATCCTCAACGAAGCTGATTTAGCATCGATCCGGGAGTGTTTTCAGATTTTGGAAGAGTTCGAACTGATGCTGCCAGTGCCGAGGGTGAGGGCTAATTCTCTGATGGTGAACATGTGCTTCTGGCCTGTCGACGCCTTCATAGCCGGGATGCGGCTGCCTCTTCATCCTTTCATCATCGAGGTGTTGCGGTGGTTTCGGATCAGCCCAGTTCAGTACATGTCGAACGTGTGGAGCTTGATCAATGGGTTCATCCTTCACTGTCAGGGGCGGGGCTCGAACCGGATTTGAGGGTGCTGCGTATCGTATACCAACTTCATCAACAACATAAGTTGGAGTTCAGGTTCTTCCTGGCTCTGAGGCATGGCGCCAAGCTTGCCAGCTGCCCTGACTCATAAAGTATTGGAGGGACAATTACTTCCTTATCCGGCATCGAAAGTCGTGGATCATCCTGATGACTTAGGTCGAAGAAGTCTCGAGGAGGGCTAAGGAGATCCCGGTGCTCAGCCCTGATGAAGACGAGAAGGTTCAGATGCTTCTCGATCGGCCGAAGTTCGATTGGAAGGACCTGACCCAGGAGGTGCTCTTTAGGGGGGTTCTCAGCTGCATAAACCCTAGTATGCAGTTTATTTTTAGCCTCGCATTCTTCTTTATGAGTCGGGTATTACTTGTGCATAACCTTCTTTTCTCCTTTTTTTTGGTTGCTGCAGAAACTATGGACTTCGATGACAAGTTGGCTCAGCATGGGGTCCTAAGCAGCAAGGCCCCGAGGAAGAGGAAGAGGGTGGTCTCGAAGGTGGCTTCACCGAGGGTGAAGATTGCCGCTGTTGCTGTGGAGCATGCGACGATGCAGGCTGCCGTTGTTCAGCAGCCGCCGACCCCCACATCAGCATTGGCCTCGACAGAGGCGGGGGCCTTCCCCTTAGCAGCGACATTGGGTTTGGAGGTCCTGCCGTTGACGGCCGAGGCTGAGGTGTTTCTGACCGAGGAGCACAACAAAATCTTCGTCCTAGACTGGCAAGTCTACAAGCTCGACGGGTTTCTAGGGGACTCGTCGTCCAGTATACAAGCTGTTCGGCACCTCGCTACGCCGAAGGACAAGGCCGCTATGGATGCTGACGGTGTTGGAGACGATGCGCTCGAGATCGCATGAGCGGTAGTATCGGTAAGTACTGTGGACTTGTGGTTTTCAACTCTTTGAAACTATCCCTTCCGAGTTCGTCATGGTGCTCCACCTTCTTTTTGTAGATAACTTGCCACTTCGGTCATCTAATGGAAAAGATGACCGAACTAGAGAAGGACTTGAAGTAAGAGACGGATCGAGCTTGGGCACAGAAGGCTCAGATTGCCAAAGAGCTCGAGCAGCTAAAAGCCGAAGCCGAGGGGAAGGCCGCGAGGTTGGAGTACCTCGAAAGTCATGTGGCGAAGCTGGAGGCCGACAATGCACTGATGCTTCAACAAAAGGAGTCGGCGACGAAGGACAAGGTGGACCTATCGCCGCTGCTAGGGTCGTCGCGGCTAAGGAGGTCGAGGGCGAAGCCATGGAGAGGGTGAAAGGGTACCTCGCCATCAATATGGCGAAGGCCTATGCTCGTGCCATCGTGCAGGTGAAGGAGACCTACCCGGAGCTAGACTGCACTGGATGGCGCCTATTCCTTGACCCCATCCCAGGGTTCGACGATGCCTCCGAGGAGGGTGAAGAAGAGGACGAGGTCGAGGTGATCGAGTTCGATGAGGCGGAGGTGGAGGCCGGTGCGGAGGACATGCCCCTGGCGATCGTCGCCGCCGCACAAGGGTCGGAGCCCTCAGCGACCGAAGATCACGTCAAAGAGGTCCACCCTTGACCTGGTTGTAGTTCAAATTTGTTTTGAACCCAGAAATATTGCCTAATCGTGGACTGGCCACTACTTGTACTTGTTGAACTTCAATGAAATGATTTTTTTTTTAACAAGTGTTGTGGCCTTGAAACTTTTATGTTTGTTTTACTTCTGAGCTGTCCCGTAGTTGCTCCTTTTAGACTTAGTATCTTCCTGTTGGCTCTTTGGACTTAAAGATTCACGCAACTTTTTTTTTGTTCGACTTTGACAGATTAGCGAAGTGTGTCGTCTACGATCCAACCTGGGCATTGCCAAGTTGGAGCTCGCGCGATCTCGAGAGAGGCTTTATAAAGCCGAGTCAGAGTTAAGTTATCTAAAGCTAACATTGGCCTCAGACTCCGAGTTGAAACGCCTATAGGAAAAGGCTCACGAAGTGCCCCCTGAAGGGGAAAGAGACGTGTCCCTCGATGGCCGTCAGCCAAGGCTCGAGACTCAAGTTCCTTCGTCAGTCTCTATTCGACGCCAGGGTTGAGAGAGAAAGGTTGAAGAACGTAGTGCTTGATAAGAGCTTGGAGGCGGCGCACCTTCGGAGGGCTATCTCCGAGGCTTCTCGTGGGGGCCGCTCGAGCCGAGTGCCTCACCTGAAGGTAAGAGTGACGGACCACTCGCTGAAGGAATGGATCGTGGAGCTATAGGCGGAGAGCCTTCGTCTGCAATGGCTTTCTGAGGGGAGCAACGTCAGAAGCACTTCCTGCCCCAGATGTGACTATGCACAAGGAAGGTCGTTCCATGAGTTAGCGCTATGCTCGCCCCCCCTCATGAGACACCCTGGGGACACACAAAGCAGGATGGCCAGCTCGTCGAGTGGAGCATCTGTTAGGGCGACTCTTAGGCTCTTAAGTGCCGAAGACGCTACTCGGCTCGCCGGCTTGGAGATTTCTACGGAAATGAGTCGACAGTAACACAGTGCTCGCCAACCCCGTTTATCGCTTAATAGAAGCATCCCACTCCCTAGGAGGGGTTAGGGCAGAATTTGTAATCTTGTAGTCTTTTGTTTCATATGAGTTGTATCTCAAATAATGAGTTTTTGGTATAGAATTAGACTTTTACTTCAAATTTTAATGAAATAATATACTTCTCGAGCTTCTTGTGAGAGTTTGTGTTTTGCTAGTGCTTGCGAGTGTCAACAGTTGTGGGAGAAATTCTGAATGGCGAGCTACTTTGTACTCGTTCGTTCGCAAGTAGCAAAAGTTGCGTCGAACCAATTGTTGGACTCTGAACTTGTTGTTTAGAGAGTATCAACAGTTGTGGGAGCAATTACGAATGGTGAGCTACTTTGTACTCGCTCGTTTGCAAGTAGCAAAAGTTGCGTCGAACCAAGTGTTGGACTCCGAACTTGTTATTTAGAGAGTATCAACACTTGTGGGAGCAATTCCTAATAGTGAGCTACTTTGTACTCGCTCGTTCGCAAGTAGCAAAAGTTGCGTCGAACCAAGTGCTAGACTTCGAACTTATTGTTTACAGAGTATCAACTGTTGTGGGAGCAATTTTGAATGGTGAGCTACTTTGTACTCGCTCGTTCCCGAGTAGCAAAAGTTGCGTTGAGCCAAGTGTTGGACTCCGAACTTGTTGCTTTAATGAGTTTTTTTTTGTAAGCCCAAAAAGAAGTACAAACAGAATCTTTGGAATAGAAAATTTCCAGGGGGTAGATCACTTTTATTGAAAACAACTAGGCGGCTACTTCTAAGTTGCGATCCGCTATTACATTTGATAAAGAAAAAGAGAGAAACTTTTAACATGTTTTGGAGAAGTTTCTTGGAGCGGTGTTTAAACACCCTCTTGGTACTTCAACAAGTGTTCTACGTTCCATGTCCTCGACACCCTCTTGCACCCCGGGTCTTCAAGTTGATAAGCGCACGGGCAGAAAATTTTGGAGATCCTATACGGTCCTTCCCAATTGGGTGCTAATTTGCCTTTCTTGCTGGGAAAAGATATAGATAGCTTCCTGAGCACTAGATCTCCTTCTTTGAGATTAGTAGGGCTGGCTCTCCGGTTGTAGGATTGCTCGATCCTACGCCGATAGGTTTCTTGCCGAATGGAGGATCTCTCACGGAGCTCATCAATGAGGTCCAAGTTGCCACGAAGCTCGTTCGCGTTTTGCTCTTCATTGTAAGCAATCAAGCGGGGGGACGGTAGACCCACCTCCAAGGGGATAACGACTTCGGAACCGTAAGTGAGGTTGAAGGGCGATTCTCTCGTGGTGGTCCTCTTCATAGTGCGATAGCTCCAGAGCACTGGGGAGCAACTCTACCCATAACCCTTTAGCCAACCTACTCAGTCTTTGTTTTAGGCCGAAGAGAATTTGCCGATTGACATTCTCTGCCAGATCGTTGGACTGGGGATGGGAGACCGCGGAGAATCATCGCTGAATGCCAAGACCCGCACATAAAATGCGGAATTCCGCCACCGTGAACTGAGTTCCGTTGTCCGTTATCAAGATTCGGGGCAGGCCGAACCTGCAGACAATGTTCTTCCAAAAGAAGTGCTGCACCCTATTCACCGTGATCGTTGCTAGGGGCTTGGTCTCGAACCACTTACAGAAATAGTCGATCGCCACGACAAGAAACTGTAGCTGGCCTGGTGCTGGAGGGAACTGTAACCTTTGTTTTCCTAAATATGTATTTTCTGTATATTTTTGGATTTTGGATTTTTTTTTGGAAATTATTTTTTCGTTCTTAAATTCTTTTTTTAAAAATGTATTGTCGGATCTCCTACTAAAGTTATTTATGATCAATAATTTTTGTAACTAATTACGATGATTTTTATACCCTATTATTCTTGTTATTATTATTGTTATGCTATTATTATTATTATTGTTATAAGCATAATTATTATTGCTGTTATTTTTAATACTATTATTATTATTATTGTTAATGTTATTGTTTTTGTTATTATTGTTAATATTTTTATAAAATCATAATTGTATATTTTTATTGGTTATTTTATTTTTCCAAAAATCCCTAATCTTTTGGATTTTTATTTATTATTAAATCCATTTCATCAACCCTATAATCAATCCATTTGTATTAAAACCCTTTATACCCATTTGTTTCTTTATACCCATTTGTTTCCTTAACCCAATACCCAATAATATCCAAACCCAATAACCCTATACCTACCCGTTTTACCCTATACACCCTACCCAAAACCCATCTGCACCTAACCCTACACAATATCCCTACAACCCTAATATTTACCCCTCCTATATATTCACCTGTATATCTCTACCTCCTATTCTAACCAGCCGCTATTCCTCTGCCTGTTCACCTTCAACCTCTGACTTTTCATCTACCTCCCGCTCTCTCCCTCTTAACCCATCCCTCCTTCCGCTCATCCCTCTCCTAGTCGTGACGCCCTCCTGTCTGACGGCAGACCCCCACCTCGCCTCAACGTCACTAGTCACCAATCGCAGCCCTGCCGGCAACCTCCCTGCAACACCTAGCAGCTGCCAGCCCCCTACGTCACGCTGCTCCCCCTTGCGTCAGCCTCCCTGTGCTGCTCACTCGACGCCAGAGCAACGACTACACCCACTGTGCACGCTCCCTGTGCCGACTTCGCTACCTGGCCCTGTCCTCCCCTGACGTCCTCGACAGCAGCAGCAACCACGGTTCTTGTGCTCCCTCTGCCGGTCGCAACAACATTGTGACAGCAGGGACAGCACTGCCGTCCCGCTGCCGTGCCGCCGTCGTCTCCCCGTCCATCCCTCGCTCTCTCTTTGAGTGCGTGTGTTGGTTCGTGGGTATTGTGTTCGTTGGTTCGTGGGTATTGAGTTTGCATGCTCGTTATTGTGTTTATGGGTTGTATTCGTATTTGGTTTCGTCGTGTTCTTGTTCGTGGTTTGTGGGTTGTGCGATCGTTGAGTTTGTGCTCCGGGGATCCGTTCCCGTTATTCTTATACTTGCTTCGTTCCCATCGTCGTCTCTCAGGCAAGTAACTTGTATTCTTTTCTTTGTGTAATACAAGTACTAAATACCGCCTGTAGTGTAGTTGGGTTCTAGAGACAATTTTTGTGTGAATTCTCTGTTATCTATTGTCTCTATTGTGTTAATTGATGTAGCGCCCCGGATCCCCATTACCGAACATCCGTGACACTCACCAGAATCTTTGCCTTCAAATGCATCTCAACACAGTAATAACACAGAAATTTAATAAAAACTTTTTATTGCCAATGAGTCATTGCATCGTTAATTACAACCGATACCTTGTTCTTGGACAAGGAGTACAAATTACATCCACTCATTACAACTTATTACAAATATTTACAGACTCCACTTGTAAAGCTATCAGCTGCATCTCGGAATGGTAATCGACTGATTACTGCCAAACTTCGCTGAGTGGCCCATCGGCTCCCCTCGGACTTGCTCCTCGACTTGAGGTTTCTGCTGCGCAACTCTGATATTTCTGCACCTGCTCGAAAGGTAGAACCGATACCTAAAAGGTGGGGAACGTCAGTACTTCGACTGACGCAAAGCTGATAATAACAGCGATCCTCTAAACTACAATCACAACCATAATTTTATCCAAAAGAAAGGGATGTGCCAAACAAGGGTTTAATGGATTCGGGTTCTATTGCAGTGGCATGCCATGACCCTATGACTAGATGCAGCAAATCACACGCCTGACTCTAATGCAAGTAATACTTTGGAGAACAAATGCATCCCATACTACATACGCCCCCAAATCTAGCCGTCTTTCTCCACATTTCAGGGATTCAAACCCTCACCATGCACCCTACTCTTGTACCCAACTAGTTCCCAATAGATTGTCCATTGCCTTAGGAGGTTGCAGTTGATCGGTCTAGTTCCGCCACTACATTGCCTAAGTGGTGGTCGTGTTTGCCACTCAGTACCCGCGTACGGACCTCTTCAGAAAGCTGCATTGAATTCGGTCGCAAGATCGTGTAATTCGTGTGTCCACCCCTAACCCGGCTGTGGACTGACGCATGCGTGTTCACCCCTAACCCGGCTGTGAACTGATATATATATATAAACAAACACGTGCATAGGAACGTGATGGCCTCGAGGGTCAAATCCCCCTACCCTTTCGTCCCTTACTCCGGCAAAACTTTGGGAATCAACAGATCGAGATACGAGCCGAGGACTCAATCATGAGTGCCAAAAATATATCCCTACGACAGGAAGGTACAACACCGACTATGGTCTGCTAGTACTAATGCAATTACCAAACCCCTAATGCATCACTCTAATCCGAGCCTCATTCTAAT
This sequence comes from Hemerocallis citrina, assembly GCA_017893485.1. Taxonomy (NCBI): domain Eukaryota; kingdom Viridiplantae; phylum Streptophyta; class Magnoliopsida; order Asparagales; family Asphodelaceae; genus Hemerocallis; species Hemerocallis citrina. The sequence continues at coordinate 124,207,814 of CM030363.1, read as the reverse complement.
CACTTTGGGTAAAAGATAAGATTGCTTCCAAAAATTTGCCTATCGACCTCTGGCCCTGGCGATACCGATTCGGTTCGCCACTTCCCCGGCTTGGAATTGTCCAGCACCGTGTCCTGCATTCACCCCTTACCCGGCTGTGAATGTCTGTGTTCACCCCTAACCCGGGCTATGAACTTATATTAATGGCATGGCTCGGATATCCTACACTTTGGTGGAAGTTCATAACTTTTGGTCAACAGATGCAGGGTATCACCTTACCCTACTGACTAACTCGAGTCACACATCCCACTATGGGAGTCAACAAAACCAACAACAGATACCAACATCCCCAGACAAAGATTTATCATCTCTAATGGTACACAGGGGAAAAGTCCTCACAATACCTAGTCAACACCAAAGACTAGGCAACCTACGGGACTTCTGCCTGAAACTTAAAAAGGTCATAACTCCCTCAATACAACTTCGATTGGGGTGTACAAGCCAAATTTGGAAAGGTAAAAACCTAGGCTACAACTTCCTAGGTGATCATAATCTCAAATTCCATCATCTAAGTCCTCAAAAAGAACTCTCAAGCTTCAGCCTGTGTATTTCCTGTACACGGGCTGCTCCTTACCAGTAGTATAAAGCACTGCTCACTTATCAGAATGCTACAAATCCAAGTTCTATGGAAAGGTATGGATGTCCTCTACAATCTTCTAGTTGGTCACAAGTCCAAAATATGCCAATAGATCACCCTAACACACACATTACTCACAAGTGTACCAAGTTATACAGTAAGACTTTCTCAACCAGAGCACTCAACTCAAATCCTGGTCTCTGTCCAGTATTGAAAAAATCATAATAAAGCAACCACTTACTAGAAACACCTCAAATAGATCTTGTTAGGAAGGTCTTGCTGTCTACTACAATCCTCTAAGGAAACACTTCCTCAAAATTTGCTCTTAAGGAGCTTCAATTGTGTCACCTCTACAGGGTGTCAAATCTGACTGAATCAGCATAGTACATTCTATAAAATCCATCATAAATCCTATACTCATCCAATGGGCACAAATCTTACAGGAAAGAAACTGGACTTCATAAATAACAACATGCAGAAGGTTTCATGTCCAATTTCTGAGTCTACACCGAGTTCTTCATGTTTCAATAAAGCACAAAAATCATCCTATTCTTCAGTTACAACTCTAGCTACTGTTGATAGATTAATTTTTAACATGCCTGTAACTTCATCCAGTTATTTTCCTGATTTTTCTGTAGAGTCTAGATACAAGTGGGAAAACAAGGTAAAAATTTTAGATTAAGAAATTGCTCCAATTAATTATGAAAAATCCAACAATCTCAGGCATCATAGTAACCAATTTCTACTACTGCCTTACGGCACTGTTCCACTAATGGATTTTATTAAAATATCAAACAGTCTCAGAAAAATCCGAATTAATTTATGAATGATCTAGACATATAGAGGAACAATCTGTAAAAATTTCATAATCAAATTCTATGTGGTTTGCTCTCAGAAAAATCTAGAAAATAGCATACAGATCAAGATTCCAGTTCTACTTTCTGATTTCAACTTTCAATCTTCTTAAACATGCATTCTAACTCTTACTACTACACATGCATGCAAGAAATTAATCAAGAAATAAAAATAAAGGTTTAGATAAACTCCTCACCCTGAGTTGATTGTAGAGTAGAATGTAGTTTTGAGCTTCACTTCCTCAAAAATCACTCAAAGAGCTCATTCTTCAATCTTTCTTCTTTTCTTTGGTTTGAGTTTTGAAATTTTCAGAACATGGGAGAAGAATGAAGGGGTTCATGGTCAGCAATACAAACCCTGATCGGTGACGAAGGAGGTCTTCGGAATGTCGGGAGGGAACATTCTTATTTGATTGTACACGGAGAAAGCATCCATGAAGCTTAAGAGCTCATGGCCCGAGTTCGCATCAATCAGGGTGTCGATGCTCGGGAGCGAGAATGGATCTTTGGGGCAAGCTTTATTTAGGTCTGTGAAATCAATGCAAATCCTCCAGCTCCCATTGGCCTTCTTGACCATCACGACATTGGAGAGCCACTCCGGGTAGTTGACCTCATGAACCGAGCTGTAAGGAGTTTCTCAACCTCCTACTTGATAGCTTACTAGCGCTCGAGGGAGAATTTGCGTCGCTTCTGCTGAACAGGTCTGGCCCCCGAGGCTATGCTAAGGTGATGAATGAGAAGCTCCTTGAAGATTCCCGGCATGTCAGATGCCATCCAGGCGAAGAGGTCTCGATTCCCCCTTAGGCACTGGATAATGTCAGAGCGAGAAGGTGGGGGAAGGGCTATGCTAATCAGAAACTTGCGGGTTAGATCTCCTTCAGAAAAGGCCACCTCTTCCAGTTCATCGACCGGTTCTGAGATAGGTGGACTACTCCCTTTGGGGAGTTCAAGAGCTTCAAGGGAGAGGACATGTCCTCCCATCGAGGTCATATAGCACTTGCGGGCAGCCTCCTGGCTTCCTCTGACTTCTCCCATGCCCGCTATGGTGGGGAATTTCATCTTCATGTGGTAAGCCGAGGGTATGGCTTGCAGAGCAGCTAGGCCTGGTCGGCCTAGGATGACGTTGTAGGTGGCTTTCATATCTACCACCATGAAGTCTATCGGCTCAGTTTGGGTGGTGGGAGTTTTACCAGTGGTTAAGTCGAGAGTTATGACACCCTCGATCGTCACTGGCACTCCGTAAACCCGTGCACAGTGTAGCCGACAGGCTTGAGCCGATCCCTGGATAGCTTGAGCCCCTGGAAGGCCTCCAGAAAGATAATGTTGACCGAACTACCGTTGTCTACTAAGTTCTGGCGCACGTCAAAGTTGGCCATATGGAGGTTTATGACCAATGCATCGCAATGGGGGGTTCGGACACCCTCTAAGTCTTTATCTGAAAAGGTGATCAGGACCCCTAGGCCCCTGGGGGGGAGTACTGTTCTGCACAGAATTTACCTCTCGGACGAAGGCTTTTTGGGAGGAGTTGGAATCTCCCCCATTGGGCCTCCGTGGATGAGATGGAGGATGGCCTCTGGCTTGGAGTTCGGGGTCTCGACATGCCGCTCTGGACGCTTATTAGCCCCCCTAGGGGGTGGAGGAGGATCGGCCATGTCCTTCCTCACGAACCTGGAGAGCTGTCTCTCCGAATGAGGGCCTCGATCTCGTCTTTCAGGGCCCGACAGTCATCCATGTTGTGGTCGTGATTCCTGTGAAAGCGACACCACTTGTCCCGGTTACTCTTCTTCCCCGGGGTGTTCATCTTTGGAGGGGGCGGAGAAGGCCCTCTTTCCCAACCTCCATCAGGATGGCTGAGACACTCGCATTGAGCGGAGTGAACTTCTCGAAGCGGGGAGGAGGGCGATGTTGGCCCCTGTTGTTTTTCTAGAGCTTCTTAGCTCCTTCTTCTTCAGTGCCCTTCCGTTTGTTCCCGGAGGACGATCCTTCAAAAGTTGGGCAGGAGTGGGCTTCTTCCGCTTGAATGTATTTCTCACTCCTAAGCAGGAGTTCTGAAAAATCCCCAGGGGCTTCTTAGCGAGGGATGCTCGGAGGCTGTCATTAGCGACATTTGATTCGAAGGCGGCAGAGGCCACGGACTGGTCCAGGGAGGCGATGGATCTGGCCTCCGCGGTGAAACATTTGACATAGTCCCTCAGCTGCTCACCCTTCCTTTGGTGAAACAAGAGGAGGGAGGTGTTGGTCTTTTCGGTTCGGCGGCTTCTCACGAAGTGAGTTAGGAAGAGGGCTTCGAGCTGATCGAAGGAGAAGGTGGAGGCCGGGGCTAGACGGGAGTACCAATCCCTTGCAGGCCCCTTCAGAGTGGCCGAAAAAGTCTTGCAGAGAAGGGCTTCTGACGCCTGATGTATCATCATGAGAGTTTTAAAAATTTCAATGTGGTCAGCGGGGTCGGACTCCCCATTGTAAGATTCGATGTGAGGAGGTTTGAAGCTTTCTGGGACCGGTGCCTCCATGATGGTCCGAGAGAATGGGGGTCTGCTGGGACGGAAGTTCCTTTCCTGTTGCTCCTCCTCTCTGTCTAGCCGGCCAAGGTGTCTCTCCATCTCGTGGAGACGGCGGTAGACCGAGTCTTCCCTCCGGTCGTATCTTACTGAGGCCCGAGATTCTTCCTCACGCGGAAGAGGACTAGGAGTTCGATGACGATAGCTCAGGGTAGGTTGAGAACTAGGCATACGATGCCTATAGTTGCGGGCAGGTTGGGGGATTGGTGTACAATGACTATGGTCCCGGGTAGGTTGAGGACTGGGCGCCCGGTAACCGTGGTCGGGGGCAACATTGAGGACCCTCAAGACTGCCTCTTGGAATTGCTGGAACTCTGCTCTTGTGACGGGGGCCTCCTGCTCTTGGTGGTCCCAAGGAGCAGGTCGGCCGATCGGAGAGCGGCTTCTGCTTTGATGGTGCCGGGGCGACTCCCTCCGCCTTCTGGGAGAGTTGGACCTTTTGTGATCCGACCTACAGAGGGACCGGGCTCTAGGGGACCGGATCGTTTGACCCCTGTGATGCTCTCAGCGGGGTATCTAATCATGGGTTCGTCTCTCATCTAGGCAGGTCCGGAGATCTTCCCAATACTACCTTTTGATGATAATGTTCTGGATATCCTTTGGCATAGGGGGACTGTGCGAGGCCATAGAGTCAGATGTTGAATTGTGTATCGACATATGGTCGCAATGAGGATGTTGCCCCTGTCGACTCCGGCGGGAGGGTCCCCCGGAAGCCTCTTGTTGCCCTTGAGGGGCCAGCTGGGGCTGAGGTTGTTGAGGAAGAAACCGTCGAGGCTGTGGTTGCTGGACATGTTGAAGAGGAGGATGTCCAGGCTGCTGGACTTGTTGTATGGGTTGAGGAGGAACTTCAAGTACTGGAGGAGAAGAAGGTACGGGAGTTTCTCTGCTGTTAGAGACCATGGTCTTCCCTTTCTTGGGAGGCATGGCTCGAAACTAGTTTGGCTGAGAAGAGAGGAATGGATCGCTGCTTCTATTTTCCACAGTGCGCCAATTTGTTGCTGCTGATTTTGGGTATGGGAGCAAACAGACGAATTTGTAAGTTCTTTTAAGGAAAACAGTAAAGCGAACCTGTTGGCTCTGCCTATTTGTTGACTCGTTCCTTGCCGCTACCATGAACCTGCACAAAGTTCGATACACTAGGATGGATTCCGACGACGAATCCTCTGATGCTCTTGTCAATAACCAAGACGATTAAGAAAGAGTTTTAGGTAGGCAAAGATTCATTACCTTGTAACGGTAAGGGGGAGATGGGTATTTATAGTTGTCGTGGGGATCCGTTTCGAGATAAGAACAAATCTCTACTTCCCGGTGTAGATGGGTAGAAGTGGTTAAAACCACCTCTTAGGGATAAGGACGAATTTTGATTTCTCCATATCCTTCTGAACTGGCTTGTAACGCGTTGAGACCCGTATCTAATAGGGCAGATCCGTTTATGGGTTGTTGGGCCCTGAAGAAGAGACCCAGTTCTCATTTCGGATCCGTTTGTAGCTGAAATTACCATTTTTCTCCTGTGAGCTTTAAGATCCGTGCCCGATTTGAACTGTCTAGATTTAATCCCATTTTTGGCCATATCAGTATCAAATATATATATATATAATTTGTATAATCCTATTATTATCCATATGGTATCAGAGCTATAATTCTTTCAATCTGAATAGTTGCTTCACTCTTTTGTAAATGCAGTTAGCATATATTTTTGTGGCTCGACCACCAGACAATGGGGAAAAGAGATGAAGAGTGGAATCCATATATAGAGTCATTTTCATTCATTCATCTGCTCCAAGCAAATAATTAGGATATTTTCTCAATCTTATGACCTTAATAGGTTTGCCCGTTGTCACGTGTCTACGGCACGTCTTCGAAACGGTGCACCTTATTTGATTATATAAAATAGTTTCGGATGTCCAGCAAATTAATTGAAGTAGCAAACATAGAGCAAAAAACATATTATATGATTTTTTTGAATTTTTTTGAATTATTTTTAAAGTTTTTAAATTTTTAATTTTTAAATTTTTTAATATTTTAATATTTTTATTTTTTTAGTTTTTTGAATAGAAGAGGGAGGGGGAGAGAGAGAGAGAGAGAATATAAATAAATATAGGAGTTGTTTTGGGTGGGAGATTTGAATTTGAGTTTTGGGGGAAAAATATGTTTTGTAAGGTAAGATCTGAGCCTTTAATTTTTGGGGAATTGAAGGAAAGCTACTTGATAGCTTTCTTTGTGTTTTATTATATAGATATGTAGGTTGTAGCAGAATCTTCGACCTATTATATAGACAGTAATGGAAAATATAATTTCATAGAAATGCGTTGCCAAACATACTGATCTCAAATCCTAAAATTTTGATTAAATCAAAATATTTCCTAGTACGTGCTGCTTTTATGTTGCTTTCCAGATATCCTGTGATCTCCACCTGCAGGCACTCACTAGACATCTCCCCCTTCTGCTTTCTCTTTATTTATTTTCTTATTCTCACATAACAATGGTTTATCCATGTATCCCTGTCATTATATCATGTTGTAGCAACTGTATAAGTAGTCAATATTTAGCAAGATCAAATATCAATGGTAGTAGCTATGATTGTATCAATTTCCATTGTACTGTATACATAGTCTTATAAGTTATTACTAACTCAGATCACTAGTAAAAGTGATGGGGTTCCAGTTAATAGACTTTAGATTCCAATGTCGTCTTATCTGATTCATCTGTCTCTAGTTTGATTTAGTTTCTAGATGACATTATTTTTAGTGGACCTTATCTATTTCTTTTATTTGAGTTATTTGACGGGTTAGATGTTTGTTAGTTTTAATTGATTTTGTCCCTTTATTGTATTTGTCCTGATCGTTGTGACATTATAAATAATCTTCAAGTCCGCAGCATCGCAATTTATTTTGATGATTGAATATAATAATGTATATTGGTATTTCCTGAGTTCTCTCTTTTTCTTTCCTCCTTTTTCTTCTTTTTGCACCTTAGTTCAGTGTGGTGATCGCTTCATTATGCGTACATCTCAGGTGGTATAGGCAACTTGTGGCTTGCATGTTGCAAGAATTGGCATTCTTCAGCTCCATCTAATGATTCTACATTATATGGTAATTATTGTTAAAAGTTGAACCATAATAAACCTGGCAAGTAAAATTTTGCGGGTCCAAACATTGTTTTGAGGAATGCACTTGGTTTAGTAGATGCCGATGTTGAAGGGAAATTAACACATGGCTGTCGGAGAAATCTACCCCACAACTTGTACTGCTAATAGCGGAAACACACCACAAACAATAGAAACTCCAAAGACTTAGATGAACCAAAAATAAGTCATCACAATACAAAGCAAGATCTTACAAGAACACAATCAATATGCAGAGATAACCAATACTTCTTGTTCCCCAAGATTTACAAAGATTACAAAGAAATTACAACTCTCAATCTCTCTCTCTCACCTTTGAAACACTCGGCACAATCTCCTCTTGAAGATGAACAATGATAACAACTCACCTCTTGATTACACAAATTATGAATTAGATCTATTCAGATAAATCTACTAAACCCTAGAGTTTACGGCCATATATATAGTCCCCAAGTAAACCCTCAAAGATAAACACAAATCTAGCAATTGGGCCTTCAAGTAAGCCCAAAAATAATCAGCCGCCGATATCAGTCGACCGCACCCCAAGGTCGGTCGATCGACCGCAACGTGTAGAACCAAAACCGAGGGCTGACCGGTCGACTGCACCCCCAAGGCCGGTCGACCGTCCCCTCCTCTGTTGGAACTGTACACTCGAAGAACTCTCAGCAGCTTGGGGTCGGTGGACCGCACCCCAAGATCGGTCGACCGCAAACCTCCAGGCTGCATTCTTCTACTCGCTGCTTGTCTTCTGTTTCTTCTTTGTCTCATCCTCTTCTTCTCCAACTTCAAGTACTCAGTGCCTACGTGTATTTGAGGCCACAATTCCTAACAATCTCCCACTTGGACCAAATACACCACGCATCAAAGTTATTGCAATATTCACCTCGCATTATCTCTGCCAATCTCCCTCTTTCATGGAAGACTCAAGTACTCCCCACTTTCATGAAGAGAACGTCCGCCACACCACCACGTGGAGTGCACCAACCACCCCTCATCGCCTCATGAAGGATGTGCTCCACCAATCGCATAGAGCATGAATACCGGAGAAACAACCTCCCGTGTCAGATTCCGTGTTATGAGACTCCCCAACTCGCAAAATCTCCATCAACACTGAACATAGTTCAAAGCCTCTCAATACACCCTCTGCATTAGAAACCTCTGTGGATGACACCTCCACAAACTTCGCAGACCGTTCAACCCCTACAGCCCCAATTCGGTTACCCTTATCGACATCACCCCGCATATCGATACTAATGCTCTCTATTACACAAGAGCGACTTGAAGCTTCAATTGCCAATTCGCAAAGTTCCCTCACCGCAGAAACGTCTTGCCCTCTAGGATCACTTACATGGCCAGCAGCTCCCACTAAATTAGTATCCTCTCTTCCACTACTGAAAGAACTCGATTGCACCCCACACAACCTACTACTTGATTCCGGCTAAGAGTCAACTACAGGAGAAACGCCCCCCACGTCTCTAAGCAAATACAACGTTCCCCCACGCTTCACTTTTGCAATCACCCTTAAATCTGTAGCTATACACCACTCCCCACTTCCAATTGTAGTAAACAACCCTTCCTTGTCTAGCCTTCCAATCGAGATAAGATTTTCCATCTAGTCTGAAACATGCATTGTCTCTCGCAAGACATTACTTTGATCATCAATGGTGTTCATGCGAACAGTACCAACCCCACGTACAGGACACCGGTGACCATTCCCCACGATCACATCTCCAAAAGAACCCTTCTCGTAGTCATCAAATATCTCTCTCCTCGAAGTGCAATGGAAAGAAGCTCTCGAATCAATACACCAATCTTGAGTGCCCAACTTCTCCCGAGTTGATAAGCATAGGTCCTCAACAAGCCCCTCTTCCTTTGGGGTATCTTTCTTCGGTTTTTCCTCATATAAGCCTTGCAACTGTGCATCATGTGATCCTTCTTGTGACAATACCAGCACTCAAGCTCATGTCCCCCATTGCTGTCATCAGACCCACTCTCAGATGAACTACTTTGATCCTTTCTTCTTCGACTGCTGTTAGATCTTCCACGTCTCTTCACAACATACATGGCAGAATCTCTAGAAGATGATGATGGATATCCCCTATTTCTCACCCTTCTCACCTCCTCGTTCAGAATGCTACTCACCACATCCTGTACAGTCGTTGAATCTATCATATTGCCTGTAATAGTCTGTTCCACCGTACCATAACTATCGGGTAAAGTAGATAGAAGTAACAATGACTGTCCCCTCTCTGAAAACTTCAAACCTGCAGTTTCCATCTTGTTGTAAACCATACAGTGATTGTTCACATGCTTTACTACTGAACCCCCTTCCTTCAACTTCATATTAACCAATTTCTTCATATGAAGAATTTGATTAGATGCCGACAATTTCTCATACATATCCATGGGAATCTCCATAGCCTCCTTTGTCGTCTTTGCCTTCGATATATGAAACAACGCCTTCCTACTCAGCCCAAACTGAATCTGCCCCACCGCCTTCTGATTCAAATGATTCCAATCTGCGAAGACCTTCGTATCCTTGTCTGCACCTTCCGGCTTCTCATCAAACAACGGACCATCAAGATCTTTCTGACAAAGATACGCTATCATCTGAATCTTCCACATTGCAAAGTCACTCCAATCGAATATCTCGATCTTCATCTTGTTATAAGCCATTTCAAACCAACTGCTCTGATACCACTTGTCGGAGAAATCTACCCCACAACTTGTAGTGCTAATAGAAGAAACACACTACAAGTAATAGAAACTCCCAAGACTTAGATGAACCAAGAACAAGCCACCACAATACTAAGCAAGATCTCACAAGAATACAATCAATATGCAGAGATAACAATACGTCTTATTCCCCAAGAAATACAAAGATTACAAAGAGATTACATCTCTCAATCTCGCTCTCTCTCACCTTTGAAACACTCGGCACAATTTCCTCTTGAAGTTGAACAATGATAATGGCTCACCTCTTGATTACACAAATTATGGATTAGATCTATTCAGATAAATCTACTAAATCCTAGAGTTTACGGCTATATATATAGCCCCCAAGTAAACCCTAAAAGATAAACACAAATCTAGCAATTGGGCCTTTAAACTCGTAAGCCTAAAAACAATCAGCAGCCGATGTCGGTCGACCACACCCCCAAGGGTCAGTCGACTGCAACGTGTAGAACCAAATCCGAGGGATGACCGGTCGACTGCACCCCCAAAGCTGGTCGATCGTCCTCTCTTATATTGGACCTGTACACTCGAAGAACTCTCACTGCACCCCCAGGTTGGTCGACCGCAACCCTCCAGGCTGCATTATTCTACTCGCTGCTTGTTTTTTCTTGCTTCTTTGTCTCATCCTCTTCTTCTCCAACTTCAAGTACTCAGTGCCTACGTGTATTTAAGGCCACAATTCCTAACAATGGCTCCAGGACCGGCCCCGAGGTAGAGGCTGGAGAGGTGGTCACCTCAGGGCCCCCTGATTTTTGCATTTTTTAGGGCCCCCTAATTTTGTTTCCCTCATAAATATATATACTTATTTTCAGGTGAAGTTAAATTAAAATATGTTTAGGGGCCCCCAAATTAAAATTTTTGGGCCTTTATTAAAAAGAAAATAGTTCTCGGGTTGGGGGATATATATTTGGGTTTTTTCGGGCTTTTTATTGATTTAATTGTATGGCTTAATTTATTTATCCATTTATCTATCCCCCAAATCTCAATTTATTTATCCCGACCGATCCACCCGAACACCCACATGAATGCCTAACCCGACATCCGAACCCGAACACTCTTCCTCCAACTCCAACCCCAACCCGACCGATCACAATTTCAATACCATCTCCATTCTATTCATTTTCTCCCAAATTCTATTTCTAATCCTAAAACCTTAAATCCCTAATCCTCAATTTTAATCTCGCAATCCACTCTTTGCTTCCTCCATCTCCAACGACAGCCTTGCCCAACGGTCACTCCGTCTACTCTGACTCCAATTCTCGACTTTCAACTCCAATCTCCATCCTCCATTACTCATATCTCCAATCTCCATACAAACCACCCAACCCAAGTATTCCAATCTCCTCCCCTTCCGGCTCCCGATTCCCGTCGACGTCGCCTGACTGAGTGATTGACTCCGAAGTCCCGATTCCTGATCCCGACTCCAAAACCCGTCGATTCTGTTTGTTGTTGCTGTTGTCTCGCTGTTTGTTGTGGTTTCTTTCTTGTTGCCGCTTTTCTCTGTATTCGTTGGCCTGACCACTGAGAATTAACCAACACCAACCAATTGGTAGCTACCCTCTTTTACTTTAAATGAGTCGTAATTGGTTGATTATTTGATTGTTGTAGACATGTAGAGTTACAGTTGTAGTCTTGTAGAATGTAGACTTGTAGTATTATAAAACAGTAGAACTATAAAAACAAGGGTTTCAAATTGATTGTTGTGAGTTGCAATTTGCGAGTCTCAAGCTAGGGTTTTGTCGTTTCGAATTAATGTTATATTTCATTATTTTTGTTTATAGGGCTTAATTTGGTAGATTTGGGCTTAATTAAATAGATTAGTATTTTTATAAGTTGAAATTTCATAGACGATGGCTTAACTTAAAAAATTGTTTATTATTTCAGTTTATCATGCCTAGAAAGTATCTATTTGGAGTATTAAAAAGAAAGAAGAAACAAGATGAAGATAAACTTATACAATCTCAAATCGGGGCTTTTGATAAGTTTTTTTTACCAACTAACCTATAGAGAATGATATTGAGTTTTCTTGAAGAAATGCGAGAAGAAGTCCTACTTTATTGTAATAATAAAATATCAGATTTTGCCTTGAACAATGTGCATATATATATATATATCTATCTATCTCAATTTTTTAGAATTGTAGCACAAAAAAAACCAATTTTTTATACCAAATTTTAAATAAATAAAAAATATATGTAGGGGGGGGGGGGGGGCATTTCGGAAAGGTAAAAAAATGCCATGTTATAGAGGTGATTCAGATGTTGACACCATTACAACTTCTAGTAGGCCCCATCACTCTGTGAAAATCGGTATACGGTCTGCACTCACATTAAGCTGAATAATAATAATAATAATTTCCTTTCTTTCTTCCTCTTCTTCTTCTTCTTCATTGATGTAAACAGAGAGAGATAGTCCATCTATCGTGTAGAGCAAATAATTGGATTGATCGATGTTACATGAGCCCGATCCAACAAGAAGCCACCTAGCCCATCATTAAATAACCTACCATTTCTTTCAGACATGATGACAGTCGAAGACTCCAACTTCTCATATTTTGTAATATCCCGGTCTGACATTATATTTGTGTTATTATTATTTTTAAAATTAAAATATTTCTTATAGAAATTACTTAGTTTTAACTAATAAAAAGTCATTTGTATATATATACTAGTATGTATATATCTGTAATATATCTATTTTGTGCACTTGTACAAATTCATGTAATATGCGTTTTTGAGGAAATATCTGTAATATCCCGATCTGATATTAAAAATTAATATTTTATTTTTATTTTCAGAATTGAAATATATTTGGAGAATATTACCCGGTTTAATTAATAAACATTATATAAATATATATATATATATATATATATATATATATATATATATATATATATTTATATATTTATTTATGTAACGCCCCGAATTCCAAAATACACTGAATTCGAGATTCCACAGGATCTTTACACTTCTTCCGTACAATTTTTCAAGGAACTTAAAACTTTTCACTTTACATCAGAGTTATAAGAAATCTTTACACTTTACATTTATATAAAGGTACATCCACATTTGAATAATCGCTAAGCATCATTTCTCCTTTAATCTTTATCATGTCATTTACCCTGCATACAAAACTGTGGGTACGTCAGTTTATTCAACCGACGAACATTATACACGGCCATCCTCTCTATGCCGGAAACAGTATAACTGATTTTTCATATTTAACAAACACAAACTTGTTCACATATCAAACTAAGGGGAATACCCTATTGATGTCGTGCTGTGATTGTGCACTTAGTCCTTAATGCAATTATTTACATTACATGACACTAATGCACACTTGTTCGGATTTTATGCATTCCATACTACATAGGTCCGAGGGCAAGCCTCTTAATCGTTCTTTATCTTATAGGGTTCAATCCCTCGTCATGACTTAATCTGCTACTGTAACTACGGTAAGTATCCTATATGTCCTATGAGTACGAGCTCATGTACAGAAACACTGGAGGGGAATCCCACGTCATGTCACGACGCATTGTGAAGACTATTTGATGGACAATTCAGCCTCCTTCATGGAACACGATCCTCTCGCAGTCACCAAACACCCCACAAGCGTCGCCAAGATCCCAATAATTCTGGAGTAGTGCCCACGTCATGTCACGACGCATCGTGAAGACAAACTGTGAATCACACCCACATCGTAGACTCGAGGCCCTCATACTTGTGTTTTTCTCTCACTTTCATCACCTCTTCACTATGTACTAATCCTTAATTTTAATGAAATCATGAACAAAATCAATCTCTTAGAGTTTGCCCTCTCACCAATACCGGTCTTATTTCTTTCATTTCACAATGACCCAAACTTGGTCTTTTCAAATCAATAATCATATCTCATCACTTTTTACTTGCCGGTGTGAGTTTTGGCTACATTCTAATTTTCAATTTCAATTCACAAATTAACATATTTGAGTTGTCATACTCAATAACAATTCTCTTTTCCAATCACTTGATTTCTAAATTTTTTCATGAGTCAATAATCATACATGGAGTTCAATTTTCCATCATGCATTTCATAGCTAACATTTATTTCCACATTAAAATCATATCACAAAATATCGAATCAAAGTGAATATTCGCAAACTCATTATTGTCACACTTTTCTTTAACAAGAATAATTCATACAAAACTTCACAACATTTACTTCCTTTCTTCCAATTTTTCCTTTTCTAATACTTATCTCACTTTCTTCGCAAAACGCATTTTTACGAAAATATACGAGTGCAAAACTATAGTCCCAACTACACTTTTATTTTCAAAAATACACTTTATTTCATTCTAATAACTCCCAATAATTTTTCATAAGTCACACAATGTTTTAAAATAATAATAATATTTTTTTCGGAATTTTTACACATCAAGAAACCCAAAAAATCACTTTTTCATAAAAGTTAACATTCTGACCAAGCCAGGAATCGAACCAGTGACCCAAGAGAACACAGCCACGCGCGCTAGCCATCTGGCTACTTGCGCTCATCGATACACGAGTGCAAAACTATAGTCCCAACTACACTTTTATTTTCAAAAATACACTTTATTTCATTCTAATAACTCCCAATAATTTTTCATAAGTCACACAATGTTTTAAAATAATAATAGTATTTTTTTCGGAATTTTTACACATCAAGAAACCCAAAAAATCACTTTTTCATAAAAGTTAACATTCTGACCAAGCCAGGAATCGAACCAGTGACCCAAGAGAACACAGCCACGCGCGCTAGCCATCTGGCTACTTGCGCTCATCGATACAAGGAGAAGTCATAGAGTTTTATACTCTCGGTCTGAAAATTGGTTTAATTTTAAACCCACATAAAAGAATGGTGTTCTCAAGTATCGAACCAGTGGCCTCAACCCAACACACCCGCACTACTGTAGCGCTAAAGAGCTCACCGACCACTTGAGCTATAGGCTCAAGTTGTCTTGACTACAACTCGTATTTTATTTAAATTAACTCTCTGTTCAATTAGAACATTTCGATGTTCAAAAGCTCTTATTTTAGTTTTGCTTTTACTAAAATTCTTGTAAATCTCCAGAATGTCTATTTAAACATAATTTAACACTCCAGTAATTTAAAATAAATTTTCCAGTAATTAAACACATATTTTTCATACAATTAATTTAGATTGTATACTACTATTTCCATATCTCATTTTGACATTTCTCATACGACTTAATATTAATATTTCCTACATTAATTCCCTGTTTGTCTTCCTTTTGTAAACCCAAAAGCATATTTTAATTTACTCATTCTAAACATTATCACGAAAGTCCATCTAAGCACATAAAGCAACAATTTCCTCCTACTAGCATCTGTACTTAGTTTTGATAATGACAACAAATTTTAATTCACACATTCCATAGCTACAACCAATTCATATACAACTTAAGATTCATGAAGAAATAACATGCAATCTATTTAGCATCAATTCAATCAACTAACAAGTCATTTTTTCCAATTAAGTGTACTCTTATTAATTTCTTTCATGCATTATCGTTTCAATCAACCTTAACATGGTATCTAGTTAGAAATATAGAAAATAACCCACCTTATTTGGAGAGAAAATATTTTGCAATACCTCCTAAACGAAAGAGTCCTTCGCGAGCTTGCCAAACGAATGCTCCTCCTCCTCCTTGATGTGCAACCGAACCTTCCAAGATTGCAACCCGAGAGCTTCTAGTAGTGTAGTAGCCGGCCTCCCTTGTTGCAAGCACACACTCACCCTCTCTTTCAATCTTTTATCTCACTTCTTACTAATAAATTACTACTAACAATTGTATTCTCTACTATAGGTTTTTGGAGAAATGAAGAGTGCAGGAATAACTAGGCGGGGGGGGGGGGGGGGTATTTATACTAAATTTTGGAGCAAATGAAGGGCTAGGATCAATCTAGGGATTAAGGATAAAAGGCTAGGATTTAAGGGGAAGTTGTAGTAACCAACAATGATCCAAACAACTACCACCCACAACTCCACTTCTCCTTTTCCCTTTCCCTCCCATTCAAAACCGGCCACACAAGGTGCCCCATGCACGTGTACGTGCAATGCACGTGCATTTACTAGTTCCCCATATAAAAAGTTGTACATTTTATTTTTTACAAAAATGATCTATAAAAATAGTCTACATTACAAGTTGTAATTAAAAGGGAAAATAAATTCATGGGCCTTTATTTAATGGGCCAAATTTAGTTTACAAAATAAATTAGATTTGGGGTATAAAAGAACTTATGTTTATTTGAAGAAAATGGGCTTTAATAAAAACAATTAGAGAACACATACACACACACACACACACACACACACACACACACACACACATATATATATATATATACCCATTGTCTAATGAAAATAATTATAAGATTTTATACTACAAAATTTGCACGTGCACAATACGTGCAAAAATAATAATTTTCATAAATGAAAATCGGGGTATTACAACACTCGCTCCTTAAAATAGTTCCGTCCCCGGAACTACAGTCAAGAGCGAGAAACAAAACACTCACACAAGCACAAGAAAATACAAAATACAAATCAAGCAAAAAGCTCAGGATAATCCTTCAACATCCTCTTCTCAGACTCCCAAGTAGTCTCTTCAACCAAATGGTTTCTTCAGACTACCTTGACCATCGGTATCGTCTTATTCCTCAAGACTTTCTCTCGACGATCAACAATCTCGACAGGAGACTCGATGTAATTAAGATCCAAATGCAAACCTTCCGGCACTTCAGGCAAATGATGACTCGGATCTGGAATATAACCTCTTAGCATAGACACATGAAAGACATTGTGCACCTGAGATAACTCTTCCAGTAACTCAAACCGGTAAGCAGTTTTTCCGATCCTTTTCAATATCTTATACGGGCCTATAAACCTCGGGGCTAACTTTCCGCCTTTGCCAAAATGAATCACACCTTTACTGGGCTATACTTTCAGAAAGACGAAGTCACCTTCCTCAAACTCAAGGTCCTTCTCCGGTTGTCTGCATAGCTTTTCTGCCTGCTCTGAGCCTCTACCAACCTTTTCCTGATCAGATCAATCTTTTCAGAGGTTTGCTGCACAAGCTCAGACCCAAAAAATTGACACTCCCCAACTTCAAACCAACAAACAGGCGTTCTGTACTTCCTGCCATACAAAGCTTCGTACGGCGCCATTCCAATGCTAGTCTGAAAACTTTTGTTGTAGGCAAACTCTATCAAAGGTAAATGCCTTTCCCAACTGCCTCCAAAGTCTAGTACACAACACCGAAGCATATCCTCAAGAATACGGTTGACTCTCTCGGTCTGCCCATCGGTTTGCGGATGAAAAGCAGTGCTGAAATCTATTTTGGTACCCAAAGCTGTCTGAACACTCCTCCAGAAATGCGAAATAAACTGCGCATCTCGATCAGACACAATAGTTGACGGAACACCATGAAGCCTGACGATCTCGCCAACATACAACGCAGCTAACTTGTCCATCGATGCAGTGAGTTTCATCGCCAAAAAGTGAGCGGACTTGGTTAGTCGATCGACTATAACCCAAATTGCATCATTGCCTTTAGGACTCTTAGGCAATTCCGTAATGAAATCGATACTGATGTTATCCCACTTCCATTCCGAAATAGGTAATGGCTGTAATAGACCTCTGAGTCTCTGATTCTCGGCTTTGACTTGCTTACAAACCTCACACTTCGCCACAAATTTAGCCACATCCCGCTTCAAACCTGACCACCAGAAATGCGGTTTGATGTCTCTGTACATCTTTGTACTCCCCGGATGTACCAAAAAAAGAGTAGCATGCGCCTCCTGAAGAATACTCTCTTTCAGGTCCGCCTGATTTGGAACACATAGTCTATCTTCGAACCACAGCACTCCATCTCTAATTTGAAATCCGAGCAACCTGCCAGCACTAACCTGCTCCTTCATCTCCAAGATATCAGCATCAACCTCTTGACTTGCAATAATCCTTCCATTCAATGTAGGCTGAAGCCTCAACTGAGCTAAAGATGATCCCAAGTCTTGCAAAACAACTTCAATATCAGCCCGATCCAATTCCTCTGCCAACTGCCTCTGAGTTGTAATCAAACTGGATAAACTGCTCTTGCGACTAAGTGCATCAGCAACAACATTAGCTTTCCCAGGATGATACTTGATCTCAGGTCGCATGTCCTCAAGCACTTACAACCATCTCCGCTGCCTCAAATTCAGATCCTTCTGTTGGTATATGTACTTCAAACTCTTGTGGTCCGTATACATGTTCAATTTCTCACCGTACACATAGTGTCTCCATTTCTTCAAAGTAAAGATAATCGCAGCCAACTCCAGATCATGAGTCGAATAATTCTTCTCATGCAGTCGTAGTTGCCTAGACCCGATAAGCGATTACTCTTCCTTCTTACATTAAGACGCAACCAAGCCCACGATGTGAAGCATCGCTGTAAACGTCATACTCAACACCTGCCCTAGGCAAAGCCAAAATAGGTGCAGTAGTCAGTTTCTCTTTCAACTCCTGAAAGCTTGCCTCACATTGCTCAGTCCACTTGAAGTTCACATTCTTCTTGGTCAAACCAGTGAGTGGCACAGCTAACTGAGCATAACCTTGAATGAATCTCCTATAGTATCCAGTCAATCCAAGAAAACTTCTAACTTCCTTTACTGTAGTAGGCCTTGCCCAATCTCTCACTGCCTCTATCTTCTGAGGATCAGTTGCCACTCCCTCCTTAGAAAGGATGTGACCTAGGAATGCCACTTCAGATTTTTAGAAATCGCACTTGGACAGCTTGGCATACAACTCCTGCTCTTCCAGCTTCCTCAAAACTACTGTCAGATGCTCGGTGTGCTCCTCTTCTGACTTAGAGTACACGAGGATATCATCGATAAACACCACGACGAAAGAATCAATGAACGGCCGCAGAACTCTGTTCATCAAATCCATGAAGATTGCGGGGCACATTCGTCACTCCAAATGGCATAACTAAGAATTCGTAATGCCCATGTCGAGTTCTAAATGCAGTTTTGTGCACATCCTCAGCTTTCACTCGAACTTGGTGATATCCTGATCGAAGATCTATTTTGGAGAAAATAGCTGCTCCTTGTAGACGATCGAACAAGTCATCAATTCGGAGAATAGGATACTTATTCTGAACAGTGACCTTATTTAGCTCTCGATAGTCGATACACATTCTCATCGATCCATCCTTCTTCTTTACCAAAAGCACTGGTGCTCCCGAAGGTGACGTACTAGGTTGAATAAAGCCTATCTCCAACATTTCCTCAATCTGCTGTTTTATCTAATCCTGTTCCACTGGAGCCATCCTATACGGTGCCTTAGAAATGGGTACACTTCCCGGTTGAATGGTGATGCTGAACTCTACATCACGTTGCGAGGGTAACTCAGGAAAATCATCTAAGAACGCAGTCGGATAGTCCCGAACCACAGGAATCCTTTGCACTTCCACAGGAATTTCTTCCTTGCAGATAGCAGCCACCAACCTAGAACACTTCTTCTTCCCTTGGAAAATGACTTCAAGTCCACCTGGAGCCTTCACTGTTACCATCTTGGTCTTACACTCGAAGCTTGCACTGTACACCGACATCCAATCAATGCCAATGATAACATTGACTCCAAAGATACTCAGCTCGATTAGATCAATTCCGGAGATTCTGTCCCCAATCATAATCTCGCAATCTGCATAGTACCGATCAGTGGTTAAAGTCTCCCCTGATGGAGTAGCTACTGCTAAGATCTTGCTTGGAAAAATCTTCGGTTCAACTCCTAACACTTTAGCAAATTTAGGAGACACAAAAGTATGAGAGGGTCCAGTATCGAACAAATTCATTCAAATAAAGTTCTCCTGTTACATAATACACACTCATTACGTAACAGTTCACTAAATAAACGGGAAAGAGAAGCAACATGAACCTCTAAACATCCGCCATCGTACTAGTGATGACATGATCTTCCTCATCGGCATCAGCTTTGGTCAAGGCAAATACTTGCCCTTGTTAGTACGGTCTCTTTCTAGTCTGCTGCATTGGTGCATTGCGATTAACATTCCGCGGTTTGGGGCATTGAGATTTTTAATGTCCCGTCTCACCACAGTTGAAGCAATTTACCGCAGGAGGTCTCACAACATTGTTTCCGGGTCCTCCAACCACATTGATAGCGTTCGCCCCTGTCAGGTTTGAACCTTTGTGCCGATGGTTGACCCTTGAAATTCCCAGAATTTGCAGGCCTCTTTCCAAACTGCCAGTTGTTCCTCTGATTTTGAACAACATGAAACTGCTCCATGTCTGCTTCCGTGGCTGCCGCGCGTTTGACCAGCTTGTCAAATCTTCTGATACCAAGAGGGATCATCCGAGACCTCAAGCTCGGCCTCAATCCATGCTCGAACTTACGAGCCTTCTTCGCCTCATCCATCACCAATTTGGGAGCATACGTTGAAAGCTGAGTAAATTTGGTCTCATACTCCTTAACTGACATGCCACCTTGTTGCAGTGATAGAAACTCCATGGCATTCTTCTCCTGGACGTCTAAAGGAAAGTAATGACTGCAGAATTCCTCCAAAAATTCCTCCCAGCCAAGAATAATACCTCTCATCGTCCGCTTCATCGACTGCCACCACACAGCCGCATCCTTCTCAAATTGCAGAGTCGCCAACTTCACCTTGCTGCCTTCAGGGGTCTCCAAGACTTCGAAGATAGTCTCTACCTGCCTGATCCAGTTGTCAGCCGTATCAGGGTCTGACTTCCCTTCAAACACCGGTGGTTTCATCCGCTTGAATGATTCCACGAGTTTGATTGCCTCGGGCACCGGATTCGCAGGTACCCTTTCTTGGTTCTGATTCATGGCCACGACATTGAGTGTCTGATAGACCCTTGCGAGTTCCGTTTCCAAGTCCAGACCTTCACCATTTCTTGCTCTTCGTCCAGCCATGTTCTGATGCAAAAGATCCATTAAATTCGAAGTGTGAAACATAAACTTTTAAGTCAATATTTCCAATTCATTGAATTTCAAACTTTATACATTCGAATTTAAAACATTTTTGACATCAAAATGAAAGCAGTAGACGATACAATGATCTAACTCCTACGGTTCCTTTTGGTTTCACGAAGCTCTCCCCGTAGTTCTTCAATTTCTTTCTTCAGCACATCGGTCATACTTTTCCCCTTCTCGAGTTTCCATACACAATGACTGAGAACCGCGAAATCATCCTTGTGCTTTGCCAACTGAGCCTCCAATAGTCAGACTCTCTCCCGTAGTATTTCTACCTACCTCTGAAGAGATATCACAAGACTACTTGGAACTGGTTCTTCTTCTTCGTCAAAAGAGTCATCAGATGAATCCGGAGGTGGAGTGATCTCTCGGGACTCAGGCCATTCCTCTCCGTCGGAGTCTGCTTGCCCTGGGTAGTACTCTTCCTCGGAATCTGCTTGTCCAGGATAGTAATCTTCCTCTGTGATATGCCAATTGTCGTCTCCATCAGGGTCGAAGTGATCAGCCATCTTAGAAAAATAGAGGAAGAAGCATAAATCATAGAGCAACACAAATGTAAGTAACTTACATTTAAATCTCTAGACACAACTCACACTCTAATGTCCACTTCTAGGGTGTCGTTCCTTATAAATTTGTACTAGTGTGAAGCGTGGTCATACAATTTTTTAAGGAATTTAAAACTTTTCACTTTACATCAGAGTTACAAGAAATCTTTACACTTTACATTTTACAGCGAAAGCAAATTTACAACATTTATATAAAGGTACATCCACATTTGAATAATCGCTAAGCATCATTTCTCCTTTAATCTTTATCATGTTATTTACCCTGCATACAAAACTGTGGGTACGTCAGTTTATTCAACCGACGAACATTATACACGACCATCCTCTCTATGCTGAAAACAGTATAACTGATTTTCCATATTTAACAATCACAAACTTGTTCACGTATCAAACTAATGGGAATACCCTATTGATGTCGTGTTGTGATTATGCACTTAGTCCTTAATGCAATTATTTACATTACATGATACTAATGCACACTTGTTCGGATTCTATGCATCCCATATTACATAGGTCCGAGGACAAGTCTCTTAATCGTTCTTCATCTTATAGGGTTCAATCCCTCGTCATGACTTAATCTACTACTGTAACTACGGTAAGTATCCTAGATGTCCTATGAGTACGAGCTCAAGTACAGAAACACTGGAGGGGAATCCCACGTCATGTCACGACGCATTGTGAAGACTATTTGATGGACAATTCAGCCTCCTTCATGGCACACGATCCTCTCGCAGTCACCAAACACCCCACAAGCGTCGCCAAGATCCCGATAATTCTGGATTAGTGTCCACGTCATGTCACGACGCATCGTGAAGAATCACACCCACATCGTAGACTCGAGGCCCTCATACTTGTGTTTTTCTCTCACTTTCATCACCTCTTCACTATGTACTAATCCTTAATTTTAATGAAATCATGAACAAAATCAATCTCTTAGAGTTTGCCCTCTCACCAATACTGGTCTTATTTCTTTCATTTCACAATGACCCAAACTTGGTCTTTTCAAATCAATAATCATATCTCATCACTTTTCACTTGCCGGTGTGAGTTCTGGCTACACCCTAATTTTCAATTTCAATTCACAAATTCACATATTTGAGTTGTCATACTCAATAACAATTCTCTTTTCCAATCACTTGATTTCTAAATTTTTTCATGAGTCAATAATCATACATGGAGTTCAATTTTCCATCATGCATTTCATAGCTAACATTTATTTCCACATTAAAATCATATCACAAAATATCGAATCAAAGTGAATATTCGCAAACTCGTTATTGTCACACTATTCTTTAACAAGAATAATTCATACAAAACTTCACAACATATACTTTCTTT
Organism: Hemerocallis citrina; assembly: GCA_017893485.1. Taxonomy (NCBI): domain Eukaryota; kingdom Viridiplantae; phylum Streptophyta; class Magnoliopsida; order Asparagales; family Asphodelaceae; genus Hemerocallis; species Hemerocallis citrina. The sequence continues at coordinate 124,184,990 of CM030363.1, read as the reverse complement.
CTTCCAATTTTTCTTTTTCTAATACTTATCTCACTTTCTTCGTAAAACGCATTTTTACGAAAATATACGAGTGCAAAACTATAGTCCCAACTACACTTTTATTTAAATAATAATAGTATTTTTTTCGGAATTTTTACACATCAAGAAACCCAAAAAATCACTTTTTCATAAAAATTAACATTCTGACCAAGCTAGTAATCGAACCAGCGACCCAAGAGAACACAGCCGCGCGCACTAGCCATCTGGCTACTTGTGCTCATCGATACAAGGAGAAGTCAGAGAGTTTTATACTCTCGGTCTAAAAATTGGTTTAATTTTAAATGCACATAAAAGAATGGTGTTCTCAAGTATTGAACCAGTGACCTCAACCCAACACACCCGCACTACTGTAGCGCTAAAGAGCTCACCGACCACTTGAGCTATAGGCTCAAGTTGTCTTGACTACAACTCGTATTTTATTTAAATTAACTCTCTGTTCAATTAGAACATTTCGATGTTCAAAAGCTCTTATTTTAGTTTTGCTTTTACTAAAATTCTTGTAAATCTCTAGAATGTCTATTTAAACATAATTTAACACTCCAGTAATTTAAAATAATTTTTCCAGTAATTAAACACATATTTTTCATAAAATTAATTTAGATTGTATACTACTATTTTCATATCTCATTTTGACATTTCTCATACGACTTAATATTAATATTTCCTACATTAATTCCCTGTTTGTCTTCCTTTTGTAAACCCAAAAGCATATTTTAATTTACTCATTCTAAACATTATCACGAAAGTCCATCTAAGCACATAAAGCAACAATTTCCTCCTACTAGCATCTGTACTTAGTTTTGATAATGACAACAAATTTTAATTCACACATTCCATAGCTACAACCAATTCATATACAACTTAAGATTCATGAAGAAATAACATGCAATCTATTTAGCATCAATTCAATCAACTAACAAGTCCTTCTTTCCAACTAAGTGTACTCTTATTAATTTCTTTCATGCATTATCGTTTCAATCAACCTTAACATGGTATCTAGTTAGAAATATAGAAAATAACCCACCTTATTTGGAGAGAAAAGATTTTGCAATACCTCCTAAACGAAAGAGTCCTTCGCGAGCTTGCCAAACGAACGCTCCTCCTCCTCCTTGATGTGCAACCGAACCTTCCAAGATTGCAACCCGAGAGCTTCTAGTAGTGTAGTAGCCGGCCTCCCTTGTTGCAAGCACACACTCACCCTCTCTCTCAATCTTTTATCTCACTTCTTACTAATAAATTACTACTAACAATTGTATTCTCTACTATAGGTTTTGGAGAAATGAAGAGTGCAAGAATAACTAGGCTAAAGGGGGGTATTTATACTAAATTTTGGAGCAAATGAAGGGCTAGGATCAATCTAGGGATTAAGGATAAAAGGCTAGGATTTAAGGGAAAGTTGTAGTAACCAACCATGATCCAAACAACTACCACCCACAGCTCCACTTCTCCTTTTCCCTTTCCCTCCCATTCAAAACCGGCCACACAAGGTGCCTCATGCACGTGTACGTGCAATGCATTTGCATTTACTAGTTCCCCATATAAAAAGTTGTACATTTTATTTTTTACAAAAATGATCTATAAAAATAGTCTACATTACAAGTTGTAATTAAAAGGGAAAATAAATTCATGGGCCTTTATTTAATGGGCCAAATTTATTTTACAAAATAAATTAGATTTGGGCCATAAAAGGACTTATGTTTATTTGAAGAAAATGGGCCTTAATAAAAACAATTAGAGAACACATATGCATATATATATATATATATATATATATATATATATATATATATACTCATTGTCTAATGAAAATAATTATAAGATTTTATACTACAAAAATTGCACGTGCACAATGCGTGCAAAAATAATAATTTTCGTAAATGAAAATCGGGGTATTACAATATATATATATATATATATATATATATATATATATATATATATATATATATATATACACACTAGTCTGTATAGATTCGTATTGTATCAAATTGGTACTGAAATCTTCCGAGCCAATAATAAAATTAATTATTATTATTATTTTATTTTATTCTTAGAATTAAATTATTTTTGTAATGATTATTCGGTTTGATGAATAAGAATTATTGGTATATATAGATGTATGTACGTATATGTATTCGATCAATTTCGTACGTTTGTACGGAATCATGTAGTATGTGATTTTGGACAAAAAAATTTATTTTTGTCATGATTGATCATAGAATCAATGGCTAGGATTTAATTGGGTGGGATAAACATAGATTATATGATTATTAGAAATACAATTAGTATTAATAGGTGTTGTTTCCTTCATGGCTAAGTTAACCCAACTCATACACTCACCTCCTCACCCCTCACCCTTCATTTTGGCCGGCCAATACCCCAAGGCAGGCACGGCCAAGCCCTAGTTTCACCCCCTCTTCCTCTCATACACTCACCTTCTCATTTTCTTCTATAAATCTCCCTTCCCTTCACCTTTTCTTCATTTGTTAAAGAAAAAAAAAGAGAAAGAGAAAGAAAAAGAAAGAGAGAAACTTAATTTGAGAGTTCTTCATTTGTAGGTTATAGTAGGAGCTAGGAGGAAGGAGAATAAAAGCTAAGGCTAGTTCTTCCTACTATAAAATAAGGTGGGGGTTTCTTATCTTATTCTTGTTATTTTTATTTATTTTTGTTAGATATAAATAAGTGAAGAACTTGTACTAATTTCATGTTGTTGACTGAACTTGAGAAAGTTATCAACTATAGAGTTGTATTAGATGTTCTTAGCTTTCCAAAAAATCTAATTTTGTTAGATTCCAATAAGTATAGAACCGGTGATGATTTTTACAGAATTACAGCAACAACTTTCTCTTGTTGAGTTTCGGTTTGGAAAGATCAGAGTTTTCGACATCTTGTTGAATGAACATGAGAAAGTTGTCAACTAGAGAGTGCTAGTAGATGTTCTTAGATTTCCAAAAAACCCAACTTTGTTAGATTTCGATAAGTATAGCACCGGTTATGATCTTTACAAAATTTCAGTAGCAGCCTTCTTTGCTGAGTTTCTGTTTGGAGAGGTTAGGAGTTTTCGACCTCTTATTGACTTAACTTGAAAAAGTTGTCAACTAGAGAGTTATAGTAGATGTTCTTAGATTTCTAAAAAGCCCAATTTTGTTAGATTTCGATAAGTATAGCACCAGTTATGATCTTTACAAAATTCCAGCAACAACCTTCTTTGTTGAGTTTCTGTTTGGAAAGATTAGGAGTTTTCAGCCTTTTGTTGACTGAACTTGAGAAAGTTATCAACTAGAGAGATATAGTAGATGTTCTTAGCTTTCCAAAACATCAAATTTTGTTGGATTCCGACAAGCGTAGAAATTACTGTGAATTTCTCAAGCTTCAATAGTTTTGACCTTTGGCAAATTTGCCGTTTGGAATATATGGTTGTTTTCCCCCTATTCAAGCCTTTGTTTAGGACTTCAATGTCTTTCTATATGCTTATATACACATATCATAGCATGTTTTAGGTTAGAAAAATAGTTGTGCTATTATTTAACATGTAATTTGTTAGTAAGTAGCACATTTATTTGCTTCTAGGTTGTTGGAAGACTTCTATGTTGCTTCTATGTATAAAAAATCAGTTTATATTAGTAGCAGGTTCATTGTGCTTCTAGGTTGTTAGAAGACTTCTATGTTGCTTCTATGTATAAAATATTAGTTTATATTAGTAGCACGTTTATTTTGCTTCTAGGTTGTTAGAAAACTTCTATGTTACTTCTATGTATAAAAGATCAGTTTTTATTAGTAGAACGTTTATTTTGCTTCTAGATGGATTAAAAGACTACTATGTTGCTTCTATGTATAAAAGATTAGTTTATATTAGTAGCACTTTTATTTTGCTTCTAGGATGATTAGAAGACTACTATGTTGCTTCTATGTATAAAAGATCAAGTTTTTATTAGTAGCACGTTTATTTTGCTTCTAGGTTGATTAGAAGACTACTATGTTTGTTCTATGGGTAAAAGATCAAGTTGTAGTAGCATGCTGTATTTGCCTCTAGGTTGTTAGAAGACTTCTATGTTACTTCTATGAGTAAAAGAACAAGTTACTAAGTAGGTGGTTCTAGTTGATGCATACAAAAGAACCGATTTTAGTATTGTTGTTTTATAGGTTCTATTTGATAAAAAACTCATCCTTATAGTGTTGTTGTTTTATAGAACAACTTAGACTAATCATATGAGTATTCTTCATCTGGAGTTATAAATGGTTAAGAGATTATTTTTTGAATGTTCATCTTGTATGTTAAATTAGTAAGCTTAACATGCATTTTCGTTCATGTTAGTAAACTTAAACACGAAATTCTAGTATAGGTTAGCTAGAGATGTCATGAATTGTTAGTAGTTTGAATTATGCACTTGATTATGAGTAATAAGTATTCCTTCTGCTCATAAGTCATGTAATAGCATGTTTTATGATTGAGAAATAGTTCGTACCAATTATTAGTATTGGTCCGTCTCATACGTAGCTCACCTGGCTTGCATGTAGTTTGTTTGTTTAGGCATTGCTCATTTGGCTCGCATGTGATTTGTTAGCTCGTACATAGCTTATTAGCTACTACACAGCTTGTTGTGCTCGTCTAGGGTGATATCATTGCCCTAGGGGCCATTGACCATCAAGGCATGTAATTATTTTACCCCTTAAGGACTGTGGACGAGTCACCCCTCGTGCACCATCAGATCTTAACTAGTGTAGGTTGCTCGCGGGCCGGGAGCGTAGACGAAATCCAAGTTCAGGGTAGTAGCATGCGAATAAATTAGTATTGCCGGAGTCTTGGATCGATAGGTTGTGACAGGATCCTTAGTGATCCTGGTAAGTCTAGGTTGAGCACCTAGCAAAGTTATCTCGCGAAGTCTAACTTAAGACCTAACATGTTGTGTTAGTACTGTTGTGATCCTTCGGATTGTTTAAGGTTAGTGACATCGTTAGGGTAGTAATTGGTAACTATTGTTACATAACCTTTTTATCTATTACTTAGCCGAAGGGATGGAGTTGGTATTAGGGGTGATACCATATGATCCGACCTGTCCTATAGGCCAACACTAGGTGGTGTTATTGGCTGTACCCTTCCTGTCAAAGGGATACTGTCTGTGCCTTCTCACGAGTTGGGAGCATGAGATTCGTATCTTGTCTGTTAATTTCTGAAGTTCCATGATAAGAACGGGAGGTTTTCCTGTCGGAACTAGGGGATGGTCCCCCAAAATTCCGTCATGTTCTATGTCAGGGAAAGCGAACAGTCCTTAGACTACGGTCAATAAGCTAAGGGGCCACAGGGGATGCTTCGAGCTAACCTATGTTGCAGTAAACTCTCGGTGTTCGTCTGATTTTTGAGTGAGGTCCGGTATGACGGGCAATAGTGGCAAACAGAGACACCACTATATGACTATGAATGGCGGGATTAGACCATTTCAAAGTAAGCTCATCAATCATGCTGTATCTTCAGGAACAGATTGAGTACAAGAGTAGAATTCATGGCACGGGTTCAAATCCCTAAATATGAAGAAACAGCTTGATATGGGCGTATGTATGTATGGGCTGCATACTGTCCAGAGTCTTGCTTGCATTAGAATAAGTGCATCCTTATATTAATTAATCTTGCATTAGAGTCTAAGTCATAGCATACACTGACACATCAAAATTATGTATACAAGTTTCTCTTTTCATCAGTCTGTTTGTTTAAGATGAGAATCTGTGTTTATAATCAGCAATTGCATCAGTATAGTATTGACGTCCCCACTCAATTAGGCGCTGGATTACAGGACTACAGGTTCAGGGTTCAGAAGGACTCCAGACAAGTGGAGCGTTCACGTGAAGCACTGTATTGATTATTGTTCCTATTGTTATATGTTTATTGTTGAGAAGCATCCAAGTGAAGTACCAAGTATTATTAATTATTTGTTGTACTATAATGTAAATTTATTAAAAGTTGTAACACTTGGGCTTGTAAGGCATTATTGTAACATTGATGTAATGTATTTCAATTTTATAACATTTGGACTTGTAATACATTTGTGTTGAATAAAAAGTTTTAAATTTTCACATTTTCTGTGTATTGTGGATAATTGAAGGTAAAGATTTTGGCTTGTGTCACGGTTTCCCGGTATAGGAAATCGGAGGGTTACAGATTTAATGAAGCTCAAGGGGCTTGAATGAAAACATTGATAATTCTCACAGATCAACAAAAGTTTCTGAACCTATCCCAAAGAAAGTTTCAAACAGATTGAATGAGAATAATTGTACTAGAGGAAGAAGATTGCTGGCTGATGAAGTGATGAGAGTAGCTTGGGATTCCAACTGTCTTCGCTTTCATTCTCTTTCCTAACAATGGATGAAGTCAAGAATGCCAGGCTCGCCAGCCTCCTCTTCTCTGCAACTGACAATTATTTGCTCTACATGATAAGTGGGCTCTCTCTATATAAAAGAAGAAGAAGAAAAAGGAGTGAAATGATTTTGATTTTTCTGGTTTATACTGATGTCGCTATTGCCAATAACGACATCAGCTTAATGTTTCTGTTATTCGGAATAGCGACATCAGTTATAAGATGTTTCCTCTTATAATTTTTTCCTCAAGTCAGAGAGCTCATAAGTGAAAGCGAGATATATTGATGCTGCTACTCCCAATAGCGACAATGGAAATTTTTTTTAACAGGTGCCTCTATTGGCAACAACGGCATCAAAGTAACATCTGATTTTATTGCTAATAGCATTTTATGCTGACGTGTCCAAAACTGGATCAATTGGGTAAATATTTTCTAAAGTGGGTCAATTTTGTCAATATTTTCAAAAGTTGGTTAGTATGGAAAAAAAAACCTCAGGTTCAGTTGACTGTAAAGGCCCAACTGAGAGAAAGAGAAATGGAGGGAAAAGGGCTAAACGAATTTTGCATGAAACTAAGAACAAAATAACTTCCGCTCCTGCAACTATTTCCCCAGAAAGCAAAGTGGGAGATTTTGTTGAGGTAGCTGATCCACCAACTCTATTGTCAAAATCGAGTAATTTGTTCTGTAAAGGATACTCTCTTGCCAATTTTGAGTTATTGTGAAACACTTTTCATGAACCCCGCATAGTTGATGGCTGTTGCTATTGATTTCTGTGTGGGAGCAAACAGATGATATGAGTGATTTTAAAAACAATAAAAAAGTTGACAATTTTAACTTTCACCGATGTTAACTGTTTCCAACTGATGTTGACTATTGAATCTGACTTGTATGCACAGTTGGATATGATCTCGATGGTGACGATCGCTTCGGTTGACCTGCAAAAGTTTGAAATACCGAGGTTGATCCCGGTGATAGACCCTCCGACGCTCAATTCAGAACTCAAGAATAAAACGAGAGCTTTTGTTGGCAAAATACTGCTTACCTGTCTCTGGAGGTAGGGGTATTTAGAGTTTCTTTTGTCAGTTTCAAGATAATTATTTATCTTTACTTCCTAAAATTTTTTGATTGAATCAGTTATCTCTTTCTCATGAAGGGATAAGATTAGTTGAACGGATTGAGTTTAAACTCTTCTGTCTCTTATGGATAATTATGAGTTTGATTCATATTCAAATTATCTGGACTCATTTATGTTGGGCCGCTATGACAACCAAGTAAGACGGACTTGTTTTAAGCTATTGGGCATGAAAGAGACCTAATTCCCGTTTACGGACCCGTTTCGAGTGAAATTACTGTTTTACCCTTCAGAGATTTAAGATACGTGCTAGGGGTGGCATTCGGGTGTAGAACCCCGTATTTTCAAATATTATTTTTATATTTGAAAATGAATTTAATTTTGATTTTTGGAGATTTAATTAATATTTTCTAAAAGATCTATCTTTTAAACGTGCAAAACACGTGCAAATACTTTTTGAGAAGTTTGAAAATTTTATTTTTCTTTATGAAAAATCATTATTTAATATTTGGGATTTATTTAGTATTTTTCGAGATTTTTCTGAAATTAATTGGAACTATTTGCAATTTTTGAGAAAAGAAGGACCTTTTTGCAAATTTGACATTTTTAAGGGTTAAAATGTAAAATGTGATTTCTGGACGTTTTGAACAGTACCAATTGAGATTTAGAAGTATATTTTCTTTTAAATCCTAATTTAAATGAATTTTGATTGAATTTCCAAGACTATACCTATATATGTGAAATTGTATTTTGGAAAGGATTGTTTTGCAAAAGTATGGGTGAAAACCCTAAACCTATTCCCGGATATTTAAGGGATTTTTCCCAGCCGTCATTGTTAAAAATATACAGATTTTTGGAGATTTATTTTGGTGGAGAAAGGAGTTTTTGGATCTAGCAAAATAAAGACTTTTTCGTGGACTTTTCTCAATCTAAAGGTGAGTGACTTTGTGTGTCTTGTTTTGTTTTGTGAATGTTATAAATTCGTCTTGTTATTGATCTATGTGTGCGAGTATCAATGATGTATTAATTTGATATTGTGAATGATATAGATAATGTATTGTGGCATGATTCGTGTGAATATTGATTGTTGTTTATACCATGTTGTGAAATCTAAGAATGATTAGTAGATCCTTATTTATAAAACCGTGTTATTACGATTTGAGTATGATTTTGATCGGATGAGGAACACCTGGATCTTACATATTGTAAATCAAACTTTTATTGAGAGCGAGAAAGAATTTAGTCTTGAGAAACCCTAATAAAAGAATTTGTGATCTAGAACAATAGAACTTGAGTTTTGACATATTTGATGTTTTGAGTAATATACCCATAATGAAGATTCTTGAAGATTTGTCATTTTGCCTGAATACGAACTATTTCTTTAGAAAACCTCAGATTTGATTATTGTAATCAGACCTAAGTTATGAAAACTGTAGGCCGACAGTCGACTGGTATACCTATCAGTCGACTGGTACGAGCCTGTTGTTGTATTTTAGTATCTTTGAAATTCTGTTCTGGACAGCCGACTGAGACCCTTGTCAGTCGACTGGTATACTTAGAACTTCTTTTGTAAAATTATGTCAGTTTCTTGTCTGTACAGTCGACCTATAACTCCTTTAAGTCGACTTATATACTTAGAATATTTTTGTGAAAATTATTGGAATTTATCTCGGGCAAGTCGACTTATATACTTAGAATATTTTTGTGAAAATTATTGGAATTTATCTCGGGCAAGTCGATTTATATACTTAGAATATTTTTGTAAAAATTATTGGAATTTATCTCGGGCAAGTCGACTGAAGCCTTTTTAAGTCGACTGCTATGACTTAGTTTATTTTTGTAAAATTCTGGATAATTACCCTTCTGGATAGTCGACTTACCACAGCTTAAGTCGACTGGTGCTGATAAGTTTTGTAACTTGAGTGTCCCTCAAGTGTTTGGTTCTCAGATAATTCAGTCCACACTTTTCTTTCAGTTAAGCATTTGTTTCTAAGATATTCAGTTAAGCATTTGATTTAAGACATTCAGTTGAGCCACTTCGTTTAGTGGGACTTTGGTTTAGATATTGAGTTTGAGTCTCTAGAGGTGCGTGACCCTAGTATACCGATGTTGAGTTGTTTTGTTGAGGCCCGTTGAGGCATTTCAGTTATTCAGTTTGAATTTAGGCCGGTAGGGCACACCACTCTAGGAGATTCGTTGAGCAATTAAGTAACCCAAAAGTTAATAAGGACAGGCACTAGTGGTGATATGATGAACAGGAACATGAGCTAAGCACCTCAGTATGGCTTTAGATGTGGGATTTAATCTCCGGAATTATCCAAGTAACTTTCTTGAGATGTGGGATGATCTCCGGAATTATCCAGGTAAATTACCTGAGATGTGGGATCTATCTCCAGAATTATCCAAGTGGTTTGCTTGCGATGTGGGATTGGTCTCCGGAATTACCAAAGTCGAGGCGACGCACATGTGGTGTTCATGTGGTGATGTGTCAATGTTTAGATGTGGGATGATCTCCGAAATTATCCAGGTAAAATACCTGAGATGTGGGATCTATCTCCGGAATTATCAAGCATGGGCTAATTCTCACAGTTTATCTTTATCTCGTAGTAGTGATCGTGATAGGAATAGTAGCATAGCGGGGGATTGAACCCTATGAAGTGAAGACGTTAAGGGCTTGCACCGAACCTATGTAGAATGAGATGCATAGACTTCAACAAGTATGCATTAGAGAGTCCACATATAGCATTTGTGTTCCTTGACTTAGTTGTATGCATGTGGTTTTCCTGTATTCTACAGTTAACACTTGGTTGGTATCACTTGTTGTTACATTTCGTGCTATCTCATATTTTAAGTATTTTGATACACTATATGTTACTTATGAATCCATGCTTAAGTTTTGCTGTATGTTGTTTGTTGTGGTCACTCACACCATTTATGGCTGACCCCTTTAGTTTGGGGGTTAGGGATCATCTCTAGCCTCATATGTTGCAGGTTGTTGTTTAAAGTGGAGGTTGGATGCTAGAGTTGGTTTTTGAGAAAAAGTGATTTAATAAGAGTTTTGTGTAAAATTGTAATAGCAGTTTTGAGATAAACTTGCGTTGTAAATAAAAGAAATTATGAGTCGAGTTTGTTTGAATTCCGCTGTGCTTTGTAAAAGTTGTTTTAATAAAAGTTGAAAATTTTAGTGGTGTTGGTTGTGTTTAGTATTTTATTGAAGTGGACCGCTGGGAATGTGTCACGTATTTTCTAAGATATCTTATTAGAAATTCGGGGCGCTACATCGGGTCTACCGGACCGAGCCGGGCCGAAGCCCAGCGGGTTTGACCAAGTCTCGGGCTTTGGCGGGCCTGGGGAGAAATATAGCAGCCCGCCCGCTGGCCCCTAGCTCGGGGGCCGCGCCGGGTTTTTTTTTAAATATTTTTTTACAAAGAAAAATTAAAAGAAAATTTGTTCACAATTGTTAAAAACATATAGATAAAAGAGATATTCATAAATTAAATTGTTTTTATGAATTACAAAGTTTAATATATAATCAAATAAATTTGAAAATTTTCATTCAAATATATTCAAATTACAATACGAGGGAAACATTTGTATTAGAGAGATGGCCTCTATTTAGATTCAAGAGAAGGCAACGGACTATTGTCGTGCACTTCTACTTAACCTAAATATATAATCTCATCCCCCCTAAATTTTCCCAATTATTTACAATACATTATCCAAACTACATTCTACTAAATGTTCATTCGTCGCTACTTGTTGATCTGTTGTGTGCTTCATATAAATCTTGGGTCCTCTCTCCCGCTTTCATCCAATCTCCAGCGCATACTAACATCTCTAAATTCTTTGATAACAAGGGATTCCTGTTCGGGCTCATAATCCTGTCACCAAGAGAAAAAAATACTTTTCGATGCAACGGTTGACACCGGTACAGTTAGCAAATCTTTAGCCATGCGAGAAAGAATAATAAAAGTATTTTCATTGGTTTTCCAAAAAGAAAACACATCTACTACATCTTCAATGGGAGGTTGTGCATTATACCAATTCAACTCAGTTGGTGAATTGGTTCTTGGTTTTTTTGATTTTATGAGAGTTAAAACACTACTAGTAGCAAGATCATTTCCTTTGATAATATAGAAGAAGAAGAACTAACATTTTGTGTTTGTGTAGTGAATAAAGTCTATCGTAACTATCATATAAACTAGTCAAAACGTGCTCAAATTGTATAGTGAAAACAACATGATCAAAATCTTTAATTTCATCGTGTGGAGCATAAGTATAAAAAATCTCAATTAAATTTTTGGTGCCTTCTAACTTAATCATGGGATTCATTACACTAGCAACACAATATAACATAGGAAGTGGATTAAAATATTTTAAAATTTTAATATAAGTGGTATAAACCATTTCTCCAATATAAGGGTTATTTACCAAATCTTTAATTGCTGTCATCATAGTGACAATTACAAGTAAAATACCATTAGATGTAGATGTATATATTTTTTTAAATTGTAAAGTAGCTTCATTAAAAGGTTCTAAAAATTTGTACAAACTATCGGCAAAAAACCAAAAATTATCATCTAACATACAATCTTGCATACCCATTGCAACACAAAATTCTCTAAGATTAAAACGATAGTGAAGAACAACACCTAATAAATCAAAAGTAGAATTTCAACGATGTCTACCATTTTTAGGAAAATATTTAAATACAATTCTCCTATGTTGATACAAATCATGAAATGTTTGATATATTGGGCCACTCAATGTAATAAAATGAACATAATTTCTCATTGCCTCAATTTTATCGTGTCCATATTTTAATGCATCTTGTACACAAAGATTTAAAATATGACAAGCACACCTAACATGAAAATTTTTCGGTCTATAGGATTTAGTGTAATTTTCAAACTAGCGATTGCCTTAGTATTATTAGAGATGTTATGAAAACCAATAGCAAAAACTTTATCAAAAATACCAAAATTATTACATGCTTCCACGATGTGTGTGGCAATTATTTCACCCTTATGTAGGTACCTAATAAATCCGAATGAAACTATCCTCTTTTGAAGTAGCCAATCGAAATCTATCAAATGACATGTTACACACATTATTGGTACGTCATTCACTCCTACCCACCCATCCGATGTCAAAGAAACTCTAGTGTTTAGTGATGTTAGTGTTGCCACTAAAAAAACCTTAGCCTCATTGCAAACTAATTTACAATCACCCTTAACTACATTCCTAGGAACTTTTTTATAATGGGGGTTTAATGTGGTTTGTGCAAAAGTCTTTACATTCCTACTTTCATCAAACGAATACGGTGATTCTTCTTTAATTACTAACTTAGCAATTTCTCTACGAACGATATCGTGATCGTAGCTGTGACTATCTACTTGACCGGTCTTATGGTGTATTTTCTATTGTATGAAATTGTTTTTAGAAATTTTGGGTTGACATTTATTTAAGTGTCGTTGAAGTGTACCCGTTCCCGATCCTATTTTAAACTTATAGGGTGTTTGACACTTCTTACAAATTTTTAATCCTACACTCTTATCATTTTGTGAAGGGACATAGTCAAAATATTTGTGTTCTTCGGATGTGATCCATCTTGTTTTACGGGCTATCATAATTCATAAGTGTTTCTTCACTATCTATATATGGAATTGGAATGGAAGGAATGCGACGACTACTAGTGGACTCTTGGCTACAATGTTTACTGTGTGGTCGGTTAGATGCCATCTTAACTAGTGTATGTTATAAAAATTCTAGGGTATGTTCTAAAAATTAATTCTAGTATATATTTTAAAAATTAATTGTAGTGTATGTTTTAAAATTTAATTTTACAAAACAAGTAAAGATAGATAACTAGTGTGTGTTATAGAAAATGATTCTACAAAACAAATAAAATTAAATAAAATTCTACTATAAATCAGTGTATGGAAATAAAACATTCTAAACAAAAAGAACAAATATTTCAATAAAACAACAACAATTAAATGAATAAACTAGTGTATGTTTACCAAATTTTAGAAAAAAATCTTAAAAAAAGAAGAAGAATAAGTACAAGAAAACTTAATCTAATTAAGAGAAATAAATGAGGACAAACAACAATGCTAATTCTAAAAATTATACAAATACAAAAATACCGTATGAATATAGAATGTAGATTGAAGAATGAAGGTAGAGAGAGTTGAAAGCTTGTAGTGTTGTTGTTGACGTTGCTGATTGTTGTTGGATGTTGTTGATGTTGTTGATGTTGTTGATGTTGATCCTTGCAAAAGAGTAATTGAATATTGTTGATTGTTGTTGATTTGTTGAGAAAGATAAGAGAAGTAGAGAGAGTTGAGTGAATTTGTGAAGAGAATTGAATGAAATGAGGTTGTATATATATAATATGTATATTTTAAATTTCCCAAAATACCCCCAAAACTAGCTAGTATAGATCCGTTAGGGGTATTTTAGTAATTATACAAACACAATTTTTTTTAAAAAAAATCTAAAAAAATCAAAAAATCACAACGGTTGATCCGCGGGCCGGCCCGGGCCAGTTCAACCCGGTCCCGAGTCTGAGTGGGCCAGGCCTATTGCAGTTTTTTTTGGGATTTTCGAGGACTGAACCGGCCCTTGGTTTTGGGCGGTCTGAACCGGGGTTGGGCGGGCCGGGCCCGGACTAGCCCGGCCCTAATGCCACCCCTAATATGTGCCCATTTTGAACGGTGCGATTTGGTTCTATTTTTACCCATATCACAAGCCCCCCCACTTCCAAAGACTGAGTTTCACAGCCTTTAAGGTATAGTTTGCCCGTTTCTAAGGATTTACAGAACATATCAAATTTTTCGAGACATTTGAATCTTGCTCGAGGTGTAATGGTGTTATTCTGAGTTTTTAAAATACCTATAATTATTTTTATAATTTTCTGTATTTTTGTGACTTTTCCAGATTTTTCTAAATTTTTTCCATTTTTTTCCAATTTTTAATCATTTTTCGAATTTCTTATTTAATTCCCAAATTTTAATAATTAACTTTTAAAATTTTAATTAATTACTCTAAATTAATAATTATATACTTAGAATTTAAAATTATTTTCAATTAATAATTATTTTTAGAACTTTTTAATAATCAATTTTTATTGTTTTTAATTATTTTTTCTAGAATTTTTAAATAATTAATTCAATTTAATAATTAAATAAAATAATTAATCAAATACTTGATGGCGTGGCAAAATCTACAACGTTGATCATGGCGGGCGCGAAAATCACTGAGATCGAAGGGCGGAAAAGCTTCGTCAACCATAAACCGTTGATCGGTCAACGGGTTTCGCTCCAATTTCGATCGGGGACACATTTGGTCGGCGCATACCACCGAACATCTTTGGTGCTTTGGTTGGGCACCATGTGTCCCATTGACCAGCCAATGGTTTTTTCTCCATTTTCGATCGGGGAAACATTTGCTTGGCTCATGCCATTGAATGTCTTTGATGCTTCTGCTGGGTGCCACGTGTCCTGTTGACTGTTGATCGTTGACCAGTCAATAGTTGTTGCTCTAAATTTGATCGGGGACACGTTTTCTCGGTGCATGCCACCAAACATCTTTGATGCTTTTGCTGGGCGCCACGTGTCCCGTTGACCGTTAACCGGTCAATGATTTTTGCTCTAACTTCGATCGGGAGCGCGTTTGCTCGGCGCATGCCACCGAACATCTTTGATGCTTCAACTGGGCGTCACGTGCCCTTTGACCAGTCAACATATTTGCTTCGTTTTCGAGGGGGGGGGGCAGGTTTGGTCGGCGCGAGATTCTGAATAGCTCTAAATGGTGATGTGGCAAATGTTGGTCGTTAATTGGTCAATGGTTTCGTCGTTTGGCCTTCATAACTGTTGGGCTTCCCCACTGGTTAGGGGTCGAATAGTCTCGAGAACCTAACTGTTGCTCACCTTCCTATAAAATGCTCCCCTCTTTCCCCCTCCACTCCTTCCTCATTCTCTCATTCTCAAAAAATTTCTTTCCGGCGAGATTTTCTTTTGGGAGAGCTCCGACGAAAATTTTCTTGCTCCGGCGAACTTTTCCGACCGTGGTTATCACTTCGAAGGTAATATATATATATATATATATATATATATATATATATATATATATATATATATATATATATAACACACATATATTATTTATCAAGATGTCTAGGGTTTCTTCGGGTGACGAGAACTCCCCTTCTGGTCCTGTTGGAGAGTAGTCGTTGGTTCCGCCTTCTAGAGCGGATAAAGGGAAGGGCATAGCGGAGTCACCTTCAAATATTGTGGAGACGTTAGTACAGAGAGATAGAAGATTGGGGGAGTCGGGGAGACTTCTGTGTCAATTGTTTCGTCTTTGTAGCATTCTAGATTACCACGTTGATTTATTGGGGTGAGTTGAGCACGAGATGATGCCATTATATGAGGAGAGTGAGTAGCATTGGCATTCGAAGGTGGATGACATATCTTCGATGCTTATGGAGGCGGACTTGAGAAGCATACAGGAGTGCTTCAAGATTCCGAGAGAGTTCGATCTAGTGTTACTAGGACTTGAGGTTAGAGCTTGTTCACCAATTTCTCATGATTTCTGTTTCTTTCTGTTTGATGCTTTTCATGCAGGGCTCCATCTCCCCTTTCATCCATTCATGAGAGAAGTCTTGAGGTGGTATTCTCTGAGTCAGATTCAGTAAATGTCAATGACTTCATGTTGCATTGTCAAGCAGTAGAGTTCGAGCCGCGACAGAGTGTGTTGAGGATGCTTTACAAGATCCACCAGAAGAATAGGTTGGAGTTCAAATTCTATCTCACTCCACGTCGGGGGGTGAAGTTGATTGATAATCCTGATTCGATCAAGTACGGGAGAGAGAAGTACTTTATCATTCGCAGTCACGAGCCGTGGGGAATTCCTACAACCTGGAGTGAGGCGGTGCCGAAGAGAGCAAAGACTGATCCGATTCAGAGCCCCGAGTAGGAGGACCTAGTTAGGGTTCTTTTAGATCGGCCAGCTTTGAGTTGGAGAGAGGTGAGCGAAGAGTTTCTCTGCTGGGGGTCTCAGTCCAATCAACCCTAGTATGCACCTTTATTTTTATTGCATTTTAATTCTGCGTTTGTAGTTATCTTTTATCTCTTTTTATTCTTTGAACACTTGGCATTTTGTTTGGCTAGGGCGATCGGCATGAATTTTGACTCCAGTATTTCCAAATGCTCGGGGTTAAGCAGCAAAGCCCCTAAAGAGAAGAAGAGGAAGAGGACGGTTACTAGGTCTGCGCCGTCGAAGGTCTCGAAGGGATCAACGAGCATCGCTTAGGGGGGGGGACTTAGGCTCTCCACCCGCTCCCTCGACTACCCATGACACCAGTGGATTCTCCTTAGCTTCTGTTCTCACGCTCGAGGCTTCCTCTTACTGCGGAGACTTACGCAATTCCCATGGATGAGTTGAAGAAGATTTTCATCCCGAATTGGAAGGTCAAGAGGCACGACAGCTTCCTTGGGGATTCAGTGACTTTCATGCAGAAGATTCATCATCTCACAACCCCCAAGGATAGGGTTGCACTGGCCATGGGGTCAGTTGATGATTCGGCTATGGAGATTACTAAGGCTAATATGTCGGTACGTCGTTAAAATTTGCTTATTGTATTAGTCTTTTTGTGAAATGACAATAGTTATCTTTTTATTTTGTTACTCCGAATCATTCTATTCTAGCAAATTACTTGTCACTTTCGCCATCTGCTGAAGAATGTGGTGG
This sequence comes from Hemerocallis citrina, assembly GCA_017893485.1. Lineage (NCBI taxonomy): Eukaryota > Viridiplantae > Streptophyta > Magnoliopsida > Asparagales > Asphodelaceae > Hemerocallis > Hemerocallis citrina. Next base: position 124,167,773 of record CM030363.1, on the reverse strand, counting down.
AGCAAGAGAAGGAGTTAAAGGCGGCAACCAATAGGGTGAGGGCTGAGCAATCAAAGACAGCTAAGATGTTGGAAGAAGCGATGCTTTGAATGGAGACTCAGGTAAGGCAGATCACTCTGTTGGAGGTCACCTTAGCTAAGGAAAAGGAGGAAGTAGCCCAAGAAAGAGAATAGGCATTCAGGGAGAGGGAGAGCACTGTGAGGGAGAGAGAGGATGCAGTGGCTCAGGCAAAGCTCGAGGCGGAGGAGCTTCTTGCAAGATGTCAGTGAGCGAGTTCCAGGTTTCTATAGCTCGAGGTATGCGTTGTTCAAGATGGCTCCTGCCTCGGTAGAGAAGCAGGGGGAAGAGGAAGAAGAAGAGGACGCCGCAATAGAGACTTCGGGATATGCGCCAGGGGGGGGTCATGACGAGCCTCCCACTCCTGTGGTTCTATCGACCAAGGTGGACCCTTGACTCCTCTGCTTTTCTTTTTAGTTTTTGACTTAGTTTTTGGTTTTTTGTATTTGCCTAATAGAGGACTGGCCACCGCTCGATGTATTTAGACTATTTGAATTGCAATGAACACTCTTTTGGTGTTGGATACTTGTATCTCCTTTATTGATAACTATTTTCGATGTGCTGGATTTGAACTTTTGAACCTTTGTGCGTTATGTGATCCTGGTTGTACTGTCGTAGTAATCCAGCGCTCTTTTCTACTAACATGTCATCATGTATGTTGGGATAGAGAGATTGCCCATCACCATACTAAGGTCCACGTGATAGAGCTGGGACTTTCTTGCTCACGTGGGAAGCTCTCTAGGGCAGAAGTAGAGCTTGTCCATTGATAGTGTTGATCCGAAAGGATATTGAAAATAGTCGTTTTGACAAACGTCTAGGAAGAAACCTTTGGCCGAAGTGGAGGATTATCCTTATGATAGCGGGGTTCTCGTTGCTAAGGCAACGGTTAGGAGGAGCTTGGAAGTAAAATCTCTTCGCTGTTCTTTGCTTGTGGCTACCACCGAATAGGACGATTTGAAGAATGTAATCTTAAAGAAGAGCTTAGAAGTGGCTCAACTGAAGAAAGTAGTTCCCGAGCTTTCGGGGAGACTCGCTCTGGTGGTGCTGGAAGATTAAGGTGAAGGACGCCCAACACACGGAGAGGCTAGTCGACCCAAAAGTGAAGATCCATCAGTTGAGGTTGCCACTTGAGAGGATTAATACAAGGAATACTTCCTGCTCCCGCGACGAGGTTAACAAGGGGAGGTCGCTTCACGAGTTGGCTTTGCACCCGTACGAGACCTCGAGAATTTGAGGAGATGCCAGAGTGGGGTGGCCGGTTCGTCAAATGTTGCCTCTGTTAAAGTAGCGAGGCGTGTTGATGGTTGCCTGGCTGGTACACAATCAGCGAGCTTGGTATTTCCTTCTGATCAATCAAGGGAGAGGAGCGGTGCTCTTCTGCCCCCGAGGGGGCGTAAGCCACGCATGTCTCTTGATAGAAATATCTCTTTGAAATGAGGAGGGAAAGACGACTCCGAGGGAGACTTGTAATCTTGTAGAGACTTGTAATTTTGTAATAGACTTGCATTTCTGTAAAGACTTTTTCTCCAATAACGAAGTTCTTGTAACCATATGTTAATATGGAACGAAAATCTTCTAAGTGTTCATGCTTTGTCTCTTTTTACTACATCTTTCTTGTTTGGGGTTGTTTTGGGAGCACTCGAGTAGCGAGCCCAGCTTTGCATTCTTGCTCGGGGGCAAGAGGCTAAAGCGGACTTGTGAACCACAAATGGGCTCCGAAGAAGGTGACGATGAGTTTTAGGAGCACTCGAATGGTGAGCCGCACTCCGCATACTTGTTCGTGGACAATTCGTTAAGGGGGTTGTATGAACCATGAATGGACTTCACACTTGTCTGAGTTGTTTTCAAAGCACTGGGTGGCGAGCTGAACTCCGTATACTTGCTCGGGGGCAAGAAGCTAGAGTGGCCCTATGAACAACGAGTGGACTTCGAACAAAGTGACGTTGAGTTTTGGGAGCAGTCGAACAAAGTGACGTTGAGGCTTCAGCCTACGCTGAATGAAAGGATTATTGCAAGTCAGAAGGAAAATGCTGATGTTCAGAAGATTAAGGAGCAGGTTGTTGCAGGTAGGTTGCCCGGATTTTAAATCAGGGATGAAGTGTTGTGGTTTGGAGAGCGGCTGTGTGTTCCGGATCACTCGGACTTGAAAGAAGTATTCTTCAGGAGGCGCATGCTACTCTTTTGTCAGTACATCCTAAGAGTACTAAGATGTACAAGGACATCAAACAGCATTTCTGGTGGCCAGGTTTGAAGCGGGTTGTAGCTGAATTTGTGGCGAGGTGTGAGATTTGTCAGCAAGTCAAAGCCGAGAATCAAAAATCCGGTGGTCTATTGCAACTATTACCTATTCCGGAATGGAAGTGGGATAACATCAGTATGGATTTTATCACAGGTTTGCCCAAGAGGTCAAAGGGAAATGATGCGATTTGGGTTATAGTCGACCGACTAACCATGTCTGCTCACTTCTTGGTGATGAAACTCACTGCTTCGATGGATAAGTTAGCTGAGATGTATGTTGGTGAGATGGTCAGGCTTCATTGTGTTCCGTTAACTATTGTGTCTGATTGAGATGCGCAGTTTACTTTGCATTTCTGGAGGATTCTTCAGACAGCTTTGGGTATCAAGACAGATTTCAGCACTATTTTTCATGCTCAAACCGATGGACAGACCGAGAGAGTCAATCGTATTCTTGAGGATATGCTTCAGTGTTGTGTGCTAGACTTTAGAGGCAGTTGGGAATGGCATCTAGCTTTGGTGGAGTTTGCCTACAACAACAGTTTTCAGACTAGTATTGGGATGGCACTGTACGAAGCTTTGTATGGCAGGAAGTGCACAATGCTAGTTTGTTAGTTCGAAGTTGGGGAGCATCAGATGTTTGGGCCTGAGATTGTGCAGCAGATCTCTGAAAAGATAGATCTGATCAGGAAGAGGTTGGTGGATGCTCAGGGTAGGCAGAAGAGTTATGCAGATCACCGGAGAAGGGACCTTGAGTTTTAGGAAGGTGACTTTGTCTTTCTGAAGGTATCGCCCAGTAAAGGTGTGATCCAATTTGGCAAGGGTGAAAAGTTAGTCCCGAGGTTCGTAGGCCCATATAAGATATTGAAAAGGATCGGAAAAACTGCTTACCGGCTTGAGTTACCAGAAGAGTTGTCTCAGGTGCATAACGTCTTCCACGTGTCTATGCTGAGAGGTTACATTCCAGATCCCAGTCACCATTTGCCTGAAATGCCTGGAAGGTTTGCAATTAGATCTGAGTTACATTGAGCTCCCAGTTGAGATTGTGGATTGTCGGGAGAAAGTCTTGAGGAATAAGACGATACCGTTGGTCAAGGTAGTCTGGAGAAACTATTTGGTTGAAGAGACTACTTGGGAATCTGTGGAGAGATGTTGAAGGATCATCCTGAGCTCTTTGTTTGATTTGTATTTTCTTTTCTTTCTTCTTATTGCGTTTTGTCTTCTCACCCTTTAAGTGTAGTTCCGGGGACGGAACTATTCTAAGGAGTGAGTGTTGTAATAACCTGAATTTTTATTAAATGAGAAATTGTTGATTTTACGTGTTGTGCACGTACAAATTTTTGTATCTATGTTTCTTAAAAAATTATCTTTTATAATATGAACAAACAATTGTTTTCTCTCGTTCTCTTTATTTTCTAGAAGCCCATTTTAAAAGCCTAAGCATGTTTTTTTTCTAATTTAAGCCCAACCTAATTAATTAAATATTTTATTTTGACCCATGAGTCTAAAAGCCCACTATTTTGAAGCCCACAAATTAATTATCCTTTTAATTGTCATAACTTGTAGTGTAAGCACAATTAGTAGACAATTAATAAATTATCAATGTACAACTTTTAATGGGGGACACTAGTTGGGGCACGTGCATACACTAGTGTGTGCATTGCACACCCTAGGGGTAGGCCGGATTTTGGAGAGAAGAGAGGGAGAGTGGGGTTGAGTTGAGGGGTGGTTATGAGATCATGGAAGTTACTACAACTTCTCATTTCATCTTGATCATTGATCTCTAACTCCTAGATTAAATCCTCACCATCTATTCTCATCCTAAATGTGTATAAATACCCATAGTTTTCTTCTCGTTAGTAGAATAAACATTTTATTAAGAGAAGAAAAGACTAAGTGAGCAAAAGATTGAGAAGTGTTAGTGAATAAAATATTAGAGTGTGCTTGTGTATGTGTGTTGCCTCAAGTGGAGGCCGGCCAGCATCGAAGGAGCAATAGGTGAGCTCGGGTTTCCAATCAAGCACAAGGAGAAGTTTTGACAACACAATCTAGGAGGAGAAGGCCACTTTCTTGCATTTCAGGAGATTCTAGGAGGTTTTATTTCATTTTCTCCAATAGGTGGGTGTTTCTCATGCTTCTAAATCTAGATACCATGCTAGGAATGATTTGATAAAATTACTAAGGAACAACTAAGTGAAAAATTGGACTCATGTGTGCTTATTTAGAGATGAAATGGTAATTTAGAGAATGATTGATAAAATGGTTGCTAGTTGATAAATGGTGAATTAAAGTGCTGGAAACCATCATGTTGTTATGCTATATGTTTTGAATTGAGCACTATGATGAAATTTGTGCTTATGAGATAAATAGTTGATTAAATGCACCATGTGTAGTTGATTGTCTAAAATAAAGTTTCAATATTGTAGAAAGATGAGAATTTGTGTTTTAAAAATGTAGTAGGATGTTAATAGGAAAAAGAACAAAGGAATATAGTAGTTTGTGGAAATCTAACTCTAAATTATGAAGAAATGTGTTATTGTTCTCAATGTCGAAATTATGCACATAGAACATAAAGTAGGACCAAAATGCATGTTTTATAAAGCAAATAATCATTATAAAAATACTGGTTTACTGTAATTTTAAGTAGGTTGTAATCTGGAAAGTTTTGCTTTCCAAAGAGAAGAAAAAGAAATGAAATCGTTTTTAGAATCATGAAAAATTAGATATGAACTGAGAGTTAGATCAAACCCAACCCGAACTAGTTGTGAGACAATCTGGTCACTTAGACCATTTGGTCGAAGGGTGTTTGGGTGCTACTGTAGCGCAGGGGGGTTGGCTCTGGTCTCGGGTTCGATACTGAGTAGGAGCTTTTTCTTTTATTTTTTGTTAAAAATCCCGAATACCGAGAGTTGATACACATGGATAAAAACCCATTCCATATCGCTTCTATGGCTTTGGCTCAGTGGTCATTGGGGGTGCCCACGTGGCCGCTGTTTGTGGGTTCGAATCCGGTTGTGGGTTTTGGTTAAAAAATTGTTTTTTTTTTTGGAAAAATTAATATTATTTTGAGCTTACAAAATAAATTAAAATTGAGGAAAAATATGGGAAAAATTACTGAAATTATTTAGACTTCATGAGATAAATTTTTTTAACTTTTGGTGTAGTATAATTGAGAATTTGTTGCTATTTGCAAAAAAGGACTTGTTTTAATTTGTCTTTTGGATAAAGGAAAAATAAATGGGTTTTTCCAAGGAGTTTAAAAAATGAGAATTAGTAATGAGAAATTTGAAAGTGTGAATTGTGAAATTAGTAGGGATTGAAGTAAGAATAAGAGATTTGTGGAAAGAATGAACTATTGAATATGACAAGTTGAAATTATATTGTTTATGCATGAGATTGTCTATGGAATTGAAATTAAATAACATGTTGAGTTATGAAGGATATTGTGAATATGAATACATGAATGCTATGAACATGAAATGAAAATTATTGTTAATCATGAAAAAGACTTTATGAGTATGAAAAACTCGATGTTGTAATTATGAGTTGAAATTAAGAACTATGGTGTAACTAAGCCTCATACCGGCAATGAAAGAAATGTTGAGATGATATTTGAAATGAAAAGACCAAGATTTGGGTCATGTGAAATGAATGGATAAGACCGGTATAGTAGGAGTGCTGACCCTAAGGGATTGATTTTGTTCATGATTCAATTAAATTAAGAACTAGATACATAGTAAAGAGGTGATTAAAGTAAGAGAAAAACATGAGTATGAGGGCCATTCGATTGGTGGCGTGAGAGTATTCACAGGATGTCATATGATGCGTCATGAATAGGACGTGGATACTGCTCCAGAGTACCGTTCCGGTGGCGACGCTCGTAGGGTGTTTGGTGATTGCGGGTGGTGTCATGTCTATAGTAGGAGGTGAATTACCACAGGATGCCTGCATGATGAGTCATGTGTCAGTGCATTAGGATTCTCTCCAGGGCGCCTAAGTGTGAGCTCGTACGTCATAGAACATCTAGGATACTTACCGTAGTTATAGTAGTAGATTAAGTCATGGCGAGGGCTTGAACCCTACAAGATGAAGAACGGTTAAAGACTTGCCCTCGGACCTATGTAGTATGAGCTACATAGACTCTGAAAAAGTGCGCATTAGTCTAATATAACATAAATAATTACAATAAGCACTAAGTACACATTCACAACACGACATCAATAGGATAGTCCCCTTAGCTTTGTCTGTGAATAAGTTTATGGTTTGTTAAGTATTGAGAATCGTTATACTATTCCGGCATAGAGAGGATGGCCGTATATAATATTTCGTCAGTTGAATGAATTGACGTGCCCACAGTTTCTATGCAGGGTAAAGCATATGAAAAAGACTAAGGAGGAATTGATGCTTAAAGATTATTCAAGTGTTGTTGTATTTCATTCATTGTTGTAAAAATTGCTTCTGCTGTATAAGTGTTAATGTAAATGTAACTCTGATGTAAAGTAAAGTTTTAATTTCCTTATAAAATTATACGAAGTGAAGTGAAAAGATTCTGTGGAACTCGAATTCAGTCTTATTTGAAATTTGGGGTGTTACAATAGCGCTCTACTTACTTACTCGGAGGCGAGTATCTAGAGATGCCCTATGAATCATGAATGGACTTCACACTTGTCCAGAGTTGTTTTGGGAGCACTCAAATGGCGAGCCGAGCTCCGCACGCTTGCTCGGGGGAAATAGAGTGGCCCTGTGAACCACGAATAGACTCCAAATAAAATGACAATGAGTTTTGGGAGCACTCGAATAGCGAGGCGTGCCCCGTACACTTTCTCGGGGACAAGTGGCTAGAGCGATTCCAATAACCATGAGTGAGTGGATTCTTAGTGAGTAAACGGTGTTGCTCGAGGGGAACCATGTCTTTGTCTCATTTTATGCATCCGATCAAATTTTACAAAATTTTTTCAAAAGAAAAGACAAAACTATATTTGAAAAAGAATACTAAGTGGTTACTTAGATGCTAGCCTTTATTACATGTTTGAAGCTAATTGCTAGGGGAGGGCGTAAAGCGCCCTCGTTGTGCTCTCGAGTGCTCGGTGTTCCAAGTGAAGATTTCTCTATTCCCCCTAATGCAAGTGATGAGTTGCTCCATGACTTGATGGGGGGGGTGAATTGCTCACCCAAAAATACTTGGCTTGATGTTCTTAGGATCAGGAGATTTCTGCTAGTTCTTCTAAGGGTTCAGAGTTGGCTTGTCCCATCTCTTGGGGGAGCTCCATAGAGTTGAGGAGGAGGACCGAGCACCCCCTTGTGGTGGTGTAACACGCCCGAGTAGCTTCTTGGCTTCCTTTGGCTTCTCCTAACCCCTACTGCTATAGGGAACTTCAACTTCATGTGGTAGGCTGCGACAATCACATGAAGGGCTGCTAGCCCCGGGCGACCAAAAATGGCAATGTAGGCGGACTTCATGTCGACAACCATGAAATCGAGTGGTTCCGTGTGGGTAGTTGGAGCTTTCCCCACAATTACGTCTCGGATGACTATTCGCTCGATTAGAATTGTGGCTCAGGAGAATCCATGGAGAGTGTACCCGGTGGACTTGAGACGGTCTCACTTGAGCTTGAGGCCCTCGAATACATTCAAGAAGAGGTTGTTCATCGAGCTTCCGTTATCAACGAGGACACAACGCACATCAGGGTTTGCCATGCATATGCTGATCATGAGTGCGTCGCAATGAGGTGTTCGAACATCTTCAAGGTCTTGGTCTGGAAATGTGATCGGAACACCTGAGTCTTTGGGAGGAGGGATATTGTGCACTGAGTTCACTTCACGGACAAATGCTCTTTTTGATGAGCTAGATAATCCCCTCATAGGTCCCCCATGAATTGATTGGAATATCTCCATGCGCCCTGAGCCTTGGGACTTGGCAGGTTTCTCTGGTCGCTTATTGGCTCCTCTTGGAGGGGGTGGTTCAGTATATTTCCTTGAGCAAACTTGGTGAGGTCTTAGTAGTCCTTCGAGTTCATCCCTGAGGGCTCGACAATCATTTGTGAGGTGCCCATGATCTTTGTGGAAAGCACACAACTTATTCATGTCCCTTCTCTTGCTTGAGGAATTCATCTTAGGAGGAGGTCGGAGGAGTCCCTCCTTGTCGACTTCCATTAAGATAGCAGAGATGCTGACATTTAGTGGGGTGTACTTCTCGAAGAGTGGTGCTGAGGGTTGACGGCGTTGGCCTGAGGCATCCTTCTGGGTTTTTCCTAGGTCTTTCTTCCTCGGTGCTCTTCTATTTGTTCACGGACTAGGACACCTTCTATTCTTGGGGCCATATGGCGTCTTCCACTCAGATGTACTTTCCGACCCGTTGAAGGATGTCAAAAGGTCCTGAGGAGGTATTTTGACGAGGGAAGCTTTGAGATGGTCATGATTCACATTGTACCTAAAGGCAGCAGTGGTCACGCCCAAGTCGGGCGAAGGGATTGAACGAGACTCGGCCATGCAGCGATGAACATAGCTCTTAAAGGACTCCCCTTCTCTTTGCCTTGGGTCAAGTAGGGAGGCGCTTTTCTTCTTTGTCTTGTGGCTGGTGATGAAGTGCATGAGGAAGAGCTCCTCAATTTGGTCGAAGGAGAAGATGGACCCTGAAGAGAGATGAGAGAACCACTCCCATGTGGATCCCTTCAAGTTTGCTTGAAGTTTGGATCCCTTCAAGTCTTGCAGATGAGGGAATCAGATGCTCGGTGGATCATCATGAGAGTTTTAAAACTCTCAATATGGTCTACTAGGCCGGTCTCCCCGTTGTAAGAGTCGAATGCTAGGATCTTAAAATTGGTCGAAACAGGAGCCTCGATGATTTTCGTGGAGAAATGGGGTCTGGATGGATGGTAAGTTCCTTCATGTCTTCCTTCTTCTTGCTTCAACGGCGCAAGGCAATCTTCCATCTTCTGGAGGCGTTTAAGGACAACATTGTCCTGCTTTTTGGATCTAGTAGACACGTAGGACTCTTCACGCATGGGAGAAGTAGGACGGTGATGGCTAGTTTATCGGAACCTGCTTGGAGTGGCGTTTAGGGATTTAAGGATCTCATCTTTGAATTCTCGAAACTCTGCCCGGGTGACACATACATCTTCCCTTCTTTCTCTCTTGAAAGCTGGTCGACTTGTTGGAGTAGGGTTCCTTCCCCCCGAGGGGGAGTTCTTCAATGTTCCCTTGGGGAATGATGACTTCTTAGACCTCTGGGAGAGGGGGGTTCTTCTACGTCCTTTTAGGGAGAGGTTTCTTCTATGTTCCCGACTCTGGAAGATTCTTCTTGGCGAGATGGATGGGGGATACCATCCCTTTCTCGCGGTCTGCTTGAGCGGACCTAACATGCACTGTCATGCCTCGCTTCCCAAAATACGGAATTACGAGCACGTAACGAAGGTCCAACGAATGATAAGAATACCATCCATAGTTGTAACAGATTAACTCAACAATATACAAGAGAATACAACCGCGCAAGAAAAGAATAACCACATAAACAATGAATAAACTCCAAAATAATCATGAAATAAATTCACCAAATAATATCCAATATCTGGGAAAAAGTAAACTTCGGGACAAATAAGTCTGGAATACAAAGTATAATAAAAGCTATAAAATAAACAAATAACATGAGATAACTATAATAGTCTAATAGTCCAGCTCTGATCTTTAGAGAGTTTGCTCACTAAGTCCTTCTGGTATCGCTCATTCGGTACCTATGATTCGTGATCTAAAACTAGAAAAAATAATGTCCTTAGAGCAAGTCACGAACAACAAGTAGTGGGAAACAGAGAACAATAAGAAACATGGCATATCAAGAATAAAGGACTGGATCAAAGTCAAGAACAAAGACAAGGATTTGTAATAATGTCAATGGTCTATGTTTAATTATGCAATAGTCAATGGTTACAATTCAAAATCAATATCGATGACAGTATACGGGGATCAAGCTTAAAATGTAGGTCTATTATTATTATTCATTTTATTAACCTATCTAATGCACGTAGTACTGTGTCCCATTCCGCAGGTTCGGTGCATGAAAATAGTGATTGTTTTAGACTGTGATGGCGAACTCTACGGATCATGTACTCGAGAAACATGTAAACGGTTTTCAGTATTCAGTTATTCAGTCATTCAGTTATTCAGTTATTCAGTCATTCAGTATCAATGTTCAAGGAAGAATATGCAGTTATCTAGTTATTCAGTTATTCAGTTATTCAGTAACAATAGGAAAACCACAAGCTCCCTTCCGAGTACAGTCCTCTATATTGTTCACTACCAAGTCAATTCTTAATACCCCGGCTTGTTAATACTTTATTATATCCTAATGTGAGCATGCAAGAAGGTGTCAATATTGTGTAATACAAGGTGTGACTAATTCTACTCATTACAGGCAAGGCAAGAAACATTTATACTAAATCAATGCAAATCACACAATCTAGACAGCAGGACATTACTGTACAAAAATAGGTATTCCCGCTGCTACAGGAAAATAAATCCGGATCCGTCAGAAGTTCTAGATACTAGACTCTTTGCCAGTTCCAGCACATATACATACGACATATAAAAATTATAGAACCTAGGTTCAAACTTTTATTCTTTACAGATTTTATGTTCAGACAGCATGTTATAGATTGTATTCACATATATGTATCGGGTCAGAAAACTTATCAATTAAATTCAAAAAAATTCAAGGTAATCCTTAAGCATGTCAACTCTCAGCCAAATTAATTTCACATTTTAATTTTACTGTTAACATGTTCTTTTTATTACTAAATCAGGATGATACATATGTAATTGCGAATCTGGAAATCCAGACCTACCAGTACTAAAAGTCAGATATCTAGCAGACTATATATCGGAATTCAATTCCGTCCAATGTTCTGGAAAATAGACTCACCGAGCTATAATTCATGTTCACAAAGTTCTTTCAAATTACTACAGAAAAAGGTTCGAAAGTTAAATGTAAAAAGAAGCAGACAGCATGCCAGAAAATAAATTAACTTGAATAGACAATAATTTCATCATACAAGCATGCAATATCATGGTAATTAATTAACAAGGGTTCTAATTAGTTATTAGCATGCAATTTCAAGATTAACGATGCAATTTACAATCAAGGCAATTAATTCACGAAAATCAAATTCAATTGGGAAGATTCTAGTCATCAAACAATTCTATAATATGGATCTAATTGTTTTCATGTATTACGTGCATATGTAATGCTCAATAGGGACTAGGGTTCGAGTCGAAGATAATGGTACGAAGTCAAGAATATCTTGGGGACAGCTCATGTAAACCCTCAATATACTCAACAGAAGATACACAGTATAACAATACGATAAACAATCAGGATCTACTTGCAAAGACCAAAAGAATTCTTGAACAAGAAAAATAAACTAGTTCAAGAGAGACTTGCCTTTTAGACGATTGATCTGAATACAATAGAATAACGGGATTAGGATCCCGACGGCAACACGTACAATGCACGTACCTACAAAAGCATGTGCACACTACGTGCAAAGAACATAGCAGCAACTCAGCAAATCCCCAACAACAGCAAACGGTGAATCCTCATAGCAGCAACAATGCACAACAGCGTACATGAACATCAATATCATGAACGGCAATGATAAACCCCAACACAATGGCAAACACCAACACAACGGTAAGTGAACCGCAGCGACACGTCCAAGGGCAGCCATGGTGGCAATCGGCAAGATCAAGAACAGCGACAATAGCAGAGACGGCAGCATGCGGTGACCGGGGAGAGGCAACAGCGAGGGAGGCTATGGCGATGGCAATGGAAGGGCTGCTGTCGAGGAGGTCGCGAGCAAGGGCCAGTGGGGGTGGAGCTTGGGCAGTAATGGAGTTCGAACTGCGGGGAAGAGGGCAGTGGCAGCATGTCGGCGAAGTGGCGGTGTGAGACAGGGAGGCAGCAACACGATGGAGTGCAGTGCTCGGGTGGTTGACGGTAATGGCGAGGGAGGGGATCGAAGGTGGAGGCGATGGGTTCTTGGGGTTGCAGTGCAGGAGGGAGATGAAGGGGCATCGACGGTGTAATACCCTGATTTTTCAATTAATGAAAAATTATTTATTTTGCACATAGTGTGCACGTGCAATATTTTGTTTGGGTTATTTTATTATGATGTGTATAAATATTTAAATAGGTGTTCTCAAATTATTTTTTTGTACAAAAAGCCTTTCTTTAAACAAATAGAAAGCCTTATTTTAATTTTATTAAAAAAGGCCTTTTTCTTAAAGCCCAAATGTATTTTTATTTTATTTATTTTAATAACTAATTTGGCCCAAAAATAAAGCCCATGAATGAATCTATTTTTAATTAAACTTGTCATGTAGAAGACTAATTTATCATTATTTTATTTTTGTACAAATTAAAGTGTACAAATTTGGCCTAGTTGCATGCACGTGCACTACACGTACACGTGCAATGCACACTCTTGAATGGTGGCCGGTTTGCACCTTTTGGAGGGATTTTCAAAAATGGTCATGGTGTTCATGGAGGTGGTTGTATAGTTGTGGGTAGTTTTTATAACTCCTACTCTAATCTTGGCCTTCCATCTTTCAACCACCTAATCAATCTTGGCCCTCCACCTCTCATGGCTATTTTCATATGCAAATTTTATCTTTCCAAACTATAGTCTAATTTAGTAATAGTGAGTTAAAAAGATAGAGAGTTTGTGTGGGATTGTCTGCTTGTTCCAAGGAGGAGAGGCCGGCTATTGCTAGGAGCATTCGGTTTTGCTTGGGGGCTTGGAGCTTGTGCGCGCTTTTGGCTAAGAGAAGGTGCATCTTGTTGCAAGGACTTGGTTGCTTTGTGTGTTTATTTTCTCTCCATACAAGGTGGGTAACCATTCATATTTCTAATGTAGGAATCTATGCTAGATTTAATTGTCAAAACTATGCATGAAAAAGAATACTAATAAGAACACACTTTAATTGAAAAGTTAGTGTATGAATTGATTGAAATGTTGTGATTAACTTGTGTGTAATTCTAGCATGAAATTAAATTGTGCGTAGAATTCTCCATGATTATTAGCATGAATGAATGAGGGTGGTTAAAATCCCTTAAGAATATTGCTAGCATGATGCATGAAAATTTCCAATAAGAACGCTTGTTAATTGTCATATTGAAACATGAAATTGATTAAGAAAAGGGCACACTTTAATATGAAAAGAGTGATTTTCTTGAATGATTGAGATGTAATTATGCTAATTGATAAGTGATAGTATACATTGTGACATAGATGGACTAATGAAATTACTTTGTTATCATCAAAGAAGAACTACTCAAAAATTAGTAGTTTTGAGTTTTACCTAGTCATGTGCTAAATAGACCTTTATGTTGATATGGGTATGGATAAATCCAAAATATATGTGTTGTTGAATAAGAATTAATAACAGTGAATTATTATAAGAAAAATTGTGAATAAAAGGGGATTAGAAGACTAATTGATTATTCAATGTCGAAAAGGAAAAAGTATAGTAGTCTTAATGAACAATTCATTGATTTGTGTGGGAAAAACTATGTTTTTAGTGCAAAAAATTATTTTATACTTGCTGTTATGAAAATCATATGAAGAGGATTTAATCTGGAATTTTTCAGTAGTTTTTATAAAGGCAATATGAACCAAGATTAATTTGAACATTGAGTTGTTTTTAAAACAGTATGAATATGACTCATATGGGTTTTTATTGGGTATTGTGACGACCTGAGCTAGTAGCTCAGGCGGTCACTGAGTGCGGCTGGCTTCTCTGGGTTGAGCGGTTCGAATCCCAGGATCAAACATTATTTTTGTTGTTTAATTCTTTCAAAAAAATTCAACAGCAGACTGAGAGCATTTAAAGCTCTCAGTTGCTTTTTACACTGTAGCGGCAACCGGCCTAGTGGCCTGTGCTCTAGGCTGTGTCGGTGGTGTGCTTGGGTTCGAATCTTGCTATCGGCAAGATGAAAAAAAAAAAATTTTGGGAGTTTTATGTATCGAAAAATTATGAAAAAAATATTGTAATTCTCATAAAAATGTAAGGAATTTTATAAGAATGATTTGGGTATTATTTGAATAAATTTTAACTATGGTTTGGAGTCAAAATGCATATATAGACATATGGTTCTAAATGGATTATTGGTATGAAACTATAACTTGAAAGAATAAGTGAATTGGAACATTAAGAGTTGATTTGGCAAAAAGAAATGTGGTTATATGATATGATGAAATTATTTTCTCACTTGTGGCACAATATGAAGTGTGCATATTGTTTAGTGATGTGGAATTATTGATGTGATAATTGATAAGTAAATGCAAACTTATGTGCAATGATGGACTTGTGAACAAAATGAGAAATCATGGAATGAAAAGAGAATATACATGTGAGTATGAGAACTCAACATGGAAATTTATAAGTTGAAGATTGTGAAATGAAATTTGAAATAGAGTAGCTAAGTCTCCCCGGCATTGAGAAATGAAATGAAATTAGACCAAGGTTGGTCATGATGAAATGAATAAATAAGTCCGGTTGATGGAGAGGCTAACTCTAGAGATTAATTTTGTTCATGATTTTTAATAAAACTAAGGACTAGTACATAGTGGAGACGTGATGAAAGTAGAAGAAAAACACGAGTGAGGGCCATCGGATTTGCGGCGGAGTGTATTTCACAGGTTCTTCACGATGAGTCGTGACATGACGTGGATACGACTCCAGGGTACCGTGGCGGCGGAGAGTATTTCACAGGTTCTTCACGATGCGTCGTGACATGACGTGGATACTGCTCCAGGGTACCGTCCCTGTGGTGACACTTGTGGGATGTTTGGTGACTGCATGAGGATCGTGTGCCATGAAGGAGGCTGAATTGTCCATAGGTTCTTCACGATGCGTCGTGACATGACGTGGGATTCCCCTCCAGTTTCTGTACACGTGCTTGCACTCATAGATCATCTAAGACACTACCGTAGTTACAGTAGTAGATTAAGTCATGGCGAGGGATTGAACCCTACAAAGATGAAGAACGATTAAGGGCTTACCCTCGGACCTATGTAGTATGGGATGCATAGAATCCGAACAAGTGCGCATTAGTGTCATGTAACATAAATAAATGCATTAAGGATTAAGTGCACAATCACAACACGACATCTATAGGGTAGTCCCTTTAGTTTGAATGTGACAAGTTTGTGTTTGTTAAATATGGAAGGTTAAGTTATACTATTTCCGGCATAGAGAGGATGGCCGTGTATAATGTTCGTCGGTTGAATAAACTGACGTACCCACAGTCTTATATGCAGGTAAATGACATGTTGAAGATTAAAGATGAATGGATGTTTAAAGATTATACCATGTTGTTGTACATTTATTTAATCGTTGTATTTTACTTCCGCTGTGCAAAAGAAAAGTGTAATATTGATGTAATCTCTGATGTATGATGAAAAGTTTTAATTTTCCCTGTAAAATTGTACTAAAGAAAGTGAAAAGATCCTATAGAACATCTCGAATTCAGTGTATTTGGGATTCGGGGCCGTTACAGAGTGGTATCAGAGCCACGCTTTCTACGCTTTCCTGTTGGTACAAATTTATAAGGAACGACACCCTAGATGTGGACATTAGAGTGTGTGTCTGAGTCTAGAGATTTAAATGTAAGTGACTTATATTTGTGTTGCTCTATGACTCATGCTTCTTCCTCTCTAATTCTAAGATGGCTGATCACTTCGACCCTGCTGGAGGCGACGATTGGCTTGTGGCATCTCTTCAGAGGCAGGTAGAAACACTGCGAGAGTCGGATTGTTGGAGGCTCAGCTGGCAAAACAGGAAGGACGACTTTTCTGTTCTCAGTCATCGGGTTTGGGAACTCGAGAAGAGGAAGAACCTGACAGATGTGCTGAAGGATGAAGTTGATGAACTACGGGAAGAACTTCGAGCAGCGAAGAAGACCCGTAGGGATTAGATTGTCTTAGCTTCTACTATCTTCTATCCTGATGTCAAAAATGTTTTAATTCGAATGTATAACCTTTGGAATTCAATGAAATACAAGTTGATTTAAGTTCTTGTCTTATACTTCAAATTTAATGTATCTTTTGCATCAGAATATGTCGAGAAGAGGGGCTAGGAATGGTGAAGGATTGGATCTGGAGACTGAACTTGCAAGGGTTTACCAGACGCTTAATGCAGTGGCTATGAACCAAGCAAGGGGGCCGGCGAATCCAGTGCCCGAGGCGATTAAGCTAGTGGAATCGTTCAAGAGAATGAAACCACCAGTATTCGAGGGAAAGTCAGACCCAGATGCGGCTGACAACTGGATCCGTCAAGTGGAGACAATCTTTGAGGTGTTGGAGACCCCTGAGGGTAGCAAGGTCAAGTTGGCGACTTTGCAGCTGGAGAAGGATGCGGCGGTTTGGTGGCAGTCCATGAAGAGGACCATGGGAGGCGTAGTGCTTGGCTGGGAGTAATTTCTGGAAGAATTCCGCAGTCACTATTTCCCCTCCGACGTCCAGAAGAAGAAGGCGATGGAATTTCTGTCGCTTCAGCAAGGCAGCATGTCGGTGAGAGCATATGAGACCAAGTTTATTCAACTCTCCAGGTATGCTCCAGAGCTAGTGATGGATGAAGCTAAGAAGGCTCGCAAGTTCGAGCATGGTCTGAGGCCGAGCTTGAGGTCCCGGATGATACCTCTTGGTATCAGGCAATTTGACAAGCTGGTCAAGAGGGCAGCAGTGACGGAGGCGGATATGGAGCAGTTCCATGTTGTTCAGAACCGGAGGAACAACTGGCAGACTGGCAAGAGGTCTGGGAGTTTCAAGGGGCAACCATCTGCACAAAGGTTCAAACCGACAGGGGCAAACGCTGTTAGTGTAGCTGGAGGACCTGGAAACAATGTGGTGAGACCTCCTGCGGTGACTTGCTTTAACTGTGGTGAGACGGGACATTTCATGTCTCAATGCTCCAAGCCACGGAACAGTAATCGCAATGCACCAATGCAGCAGTCTGGGAAGAGGCCGTACCAGTCAGGGCGAGTGTTTGCCTTGACGGAGGCTGACGCTGAGGAAGCAGATCAGGTCATCTCTGGTACGAGGGCTGATGTTTAGTGTGGTTTTTGTCATTTCTTCTTCCCGTTCATATTGTGAAACTGTTATGTAATGGTGTGAATTATGTAACAGGAGAACTTTATCTTAATGGAATAAAAGCTGTTGTATTGTTCGATACTGGATCCTCTCATACATTTGTGTCTCCAAAATTTGCTAAAGTGTTGGGAGTTGAACCGAAGATTTTTCCAGGCAAGATCTTAGCAGTAGCCACTCCGTCAGGGAAAACCTTAACCACTGATCGGTATTACGCTGATTGCGAGATTGTGATTGGAGATCGAATCTTTGGCATTGATCTGATCGAGCTGACTATCTTGGGAGTCGATGTTATCATTGGCATTGATTGGATGTCAGTGTACAGTGCAAGCATCGAGTGTAAGGCCAAGACGGTGACAGTGAAGGCTCCAGGTGGACCTGAAGTCACGTTCCAAGGGAAGCAGAAGTGTTCTAGGCTGGTGGCAGCTATCCGCAAGGGAGAGACTCCTGTGGAAGTGTAAGGGATTCCTGTGGTTCGGGACTATCCGACTGTGTTCTTGGATGATTTTTCTGGGTTACCCCCGCATCGTGATGTAGAGTTCAGCATCACTGTTCAACCGGGAAGTGCGCCCATTTCTAAGGCACCTTATAGGATGGCTCCAGTGGAACAGGATGAGGTGAAACGGCAGATCGAGGAACTGTTGGGAAAAGGATTTATTCAACCTAGTGCGTCACCTTGGGGAGCACCAGTGCTTTTGGTAAAGAAGAAGGATGGATCGATGAGAATGTGTATCGATTACCGAGAGCTGAATAAGGTCACTGTTCAGAATAAGTATCCGATTCCTCGAATTGATGACTTGTTCGATCGTCTACAAGGAGCAGCTGTATTCTCCAAAATAGATCTTCGATCAGGATATCACCAAGTGCGAGTGAAAGCTGAAGATGTGCACAAGACTGCATTTAGAACTCGATATGGGCATTACGAATTCTTAGTTATGTCATTCGGAGTGACGAATGCACCCGCAATCTTCATGGATTTAATGAACAGAGTTCTGAGGCCGTTTATTGATTCTTTCATCGTGGTGTTTATCGACGATATTCTTGTGTACTCCAAGTCAGAGGAGGAGCACACCGAGCATCTGGTAGCAGTTTTGCAGAAGTTGGAAGAGCAGCAGTTGTATGCCAAGTTATCCAAGTGTGATTTCTGGAAATCTGAAGTGGCATTCCTAGGTCACATCCTTTCTAAGGAGGGAGTGGCAACTGACCCTCAGAAGATAGAGGCAGTATTGGGCTAGGCCTACTACAGTGAAGGAAGTCAGAAGTTTTCTTGGGATGACTGGATACTACAGGAGATTCATTCAAGGTTATGCTCAGATAGCTGTACCGCTTACTGGACTGACCAAGAAGAATGTGAGCTTCAAGTGGACTGAGCAATATGAGGCGAGCTTTCAGGAGTTGAAAGATAGGCTGACTACTGCACCTATTTTGGCTTTGCCTAGAGCAGGTGTTGAGTATGATGTTTATAGCGATGCTTCACATCGTGGGCTTGGTTGTGTCTTAATGCAAGAAGGAAGAGTAATCGCTTATGGGTCTAGGCAACTACGACCGCATGAGAAAAATTACCCGACTCATGATCTAGAGTTGGCTGCGATTATTTTTGCTTTGAAGCAATGGAGGCACTACGTGTACGGTGAGAAATTGAACATGTACACGGACCACAAGAGCTTGAAGTATATATATCAGCAGAGGGATCTCAATCTGAGGCAGCGGAGATGGTTGGAGGTGCTCGAGGATATGCGACCTGAGATCAAGTATCATCCTAGAAAAGCTAATGTTGTTGCTGATGCACTTAGTCGCAAGAGCAGTTTGGCCAGTTTGATTACAACTCAGAGGCATCTGATTGAGGAGCTGGATCGAGCAGGTATTGAGGTTGTCTTGCAAGGATTGGGAGCATCTTTGGCTCAGTTGAGGCTTCAGCCTACTTTGAATACAAGGATCATTGCAAGTCAGGAGGTTGATGCTGATATTTTGGAGATGAAGGAGCAGGTTGGTGCTGGCAGGTTGCCCGGATTTCAAATCAGGGATGGAGTGCTGTGGTTCGGAGATAGACTGTGTGTTCCAAATCAGGCAGACCTGAAAGAGAGTATTCTTCAGGAGGTGCATGCTACTCTTTTGTCGGTGCATCCTGGGAGTACTAAGATGTACAAAGACATCAAGCAGCATTTCTGGTGGTCAGGTTTGAAGCGGGATGTGGCTGAATTTGTGGCGAAGTGTGAGGTTTGTCAGCAAGTCAAAGCCAAAAATCAGAGACCCGGAGGTCTATTACAGCCGTTACCTATTCCGGAATGGAAGTGGGATAACATCAGTATGGATTTCATTACGGGATTGCCTAAGAGTTCTAAAGGCAATGATGCAATTTGGGTTATAGTCGATCGTCTTACCAAGTCCGCTCACTTTTTGGCGATGAAACTCACTGCTTCGATGGACAAGTTGGCTGAGATGTATGTTGGTGAGATTGTCAGACTTCATGGCGTTTCGTCAACTATTGTGTCTGATCGAGATGCGCGGTTTACTTCGCATTTCTGGAGGAGTCGTCAGACAGCTTTGGATACCAAGACAGATTTCAGCAATGCTTTTCATCCGCAAACCGATGGGCAGACCGAAAGAGTCAATCGTATTCTTGAGGATATGCTTCGGTGTTGTATACTAGACTTCGGAGGCAGTTGGGAAAGGCATTTACCTTTGGTGGAGTTTGCCTACAACAACAGTTTTCAGGCTAGCATTGGGATGGCACCGTACGAAGCTTTGTATGGCAGGAAGTGCAGGACTCCTGTTTGTTGGTATGAAGTGGGGGAGCGTCAGTTGTTTGGTCCTGAGCTTGTACAGCAAACTTCTGAGAAGATTGATCTGATCAGGAAAAAGTTGGTGGAAGCTCAGAGCAGGCAGAAAAGCTATGCAGATAACCGGAGAAGGGACCTTGAGTTTGAGGTTGGTGACTTCGTCTTTCTGAAGGTATCACCCAGTAAAGGTGTGGTTCGTTTTGGCAAAGGCGGGAAGTTAGCCCCGAGGTTTATAGGCCCGTATAAGATATTGAAAAGGATTAGGAAAACTGCTTACCGGCTTGAATTACCGGAAGAGTTGTCTCAGGTGCACAATGTCTTTCATGTGTCTATGCTGAGAGGTTATATTCCAGATCCGAGTCATCATTTGCCTGAAGTGCCGGAAGGTTTGCAGTTAGACCTGAATTACATCGAGTCTCCTGTCGAGATTGTTGATCGTCGAGAGAAAGTCTTGAGGAATAAGGCGATACCGATGGTCAAGGTAGTCTGGAGAAACCACTTGGTTGAAGAGGCTACTTGGGAATCTGAGGAGAGGATGTTGAAGGACTATCCTGAGCTTTTTGCTTGATTGTATTTTTGTATCTTTTGTTCTTGTTGCTGTGTTGTATTGTTTGTTTTCCTCGCTCTTGAGTGTAGTTCCGGGGACGGAACTATTCTAAGGAGGGAGTGCTGTGATACCCTGATTTTTCAATTAATGAAAAATTATTTATTTTGCACGTAGTGTGCACGTGCAATATTTTGTTTGGGTTATTTTATTATGATGTGTATAAATATTTAAATAGGTGTTCTCAAATTATTTTTTTGTACAAAAAGCCTTTCTTTAAACAAATAGAATGCCTTATTTTAATTTTATTAAAAAAGGCCTTTTTCTTAAAGCCCAAATGTATTTTTATTTTATTTATTTTAATAACTATTTTGGCCCAAAAATAAAGCCCATGAATGAATCTATTTTTAATTAAACTTGTCATGTAGAAGACTAATTTATCATTATTTTATTTTTGTACAAATTAAAGTGTACAAATTTGGCCTAGTTGCATGCACGTGCACTACACGTACACGTGCAATGCACACTCTTGAATGGTGGCCGGTTTGCACCTTTTAGAGGGATTTTCAAAAATGGTCATGGTGTTCATGGAGGTGGTTGTATAGTTGTGGGTAGTTTTTATAACTCATACTCTAATCTTGGCCTTCCATCTTTCAACCACCTAATCAATCTTGGCCCTCCATTTCACTTGTTTTCTAGTATAAATATCCCCCCCCCCCCCTCTCATGGCTATTTTCATATGCAAATTTTATCTTTCCAAACTATAGTCTAATTTAGTAATAGTGAGTTAAAAAGATAGAGAGTTTGTGTGGGATTGTCTGCTTGTTCCAAGGAGGAGAGGCCGGCTATTGCTAGGAGCATTCGGTTTTGCTTGGGGGCTTGGAGCTTGTGCACGCTTTTGGCTAGGAGAAGGTGCATCTTGTTGCAAGGACTTGGTTGCTTTGTGTGTTTATTTTCTCTCCATACAAGGTGGGTAACCTTTCATATTTCTAATGTAGGAATCTATGCTAGATTTAATTGTCAAAACTATGCATGAAAAAGAATACTAATAAGAACACACTTTAATTGAAAAGTTAGTGTATGAATTGATTGAAATGTTGTGATTAACTTGTGTGTAATTCTAGCATGAAATTAAATTGTGTGTAGAATTCTCCATGATTATTAGCATGAATGAATGAGGGTGGTTAAAATCCCTTAAGAATATTGCTAGCATGATGCATGAAAATTTCCAATAAGAATGCTTGTTAATTGTCATATTGAAACATGAAATTGATTAAGAAAAGGGCACACTTTAATTTGAAAAGAGTGATTTTCTTGAATGATTGAGATGTAATTATGCTAATTGATAAGTGATAGTATACATTGTGACATAGATGGACTAATGAAATTACTTTGTTATCATCAAAGAAGAACTACTCAAAAATTAGTAGTTTTGAGTTTTACCTATTCATGTGCTAAATAGACCTTATGTTGATATGGGTATGGATAAATCCAAAATATATGTGTTATTGAATAAGAATTAATAACAGTGAATTATTATAAGAAAAATTGTGAATAAAAGGGGATTAGAAGACTAATTGATTATTCAATGTCGAAAAGGAAAAAGTATAGTAGTCTTAATGAACAATTCATTGATTTGTGTGGGAAAAACTATGTTTTTAGTGCAAAAAATTATTTTATACTTGCTGTTATGAAAATCATATGAAGAGGATTTAATCTGGAATTTTCAGTAGTTTTTATAAAGGCAATATGAACCAAGATTAATTTGAACATTGAGTTGTTTTTAAAACAGTATGAATATGACTCATATGGGTTTTTATTGGGTATTGTGACGACCTGAGCTAGTAGCTCAGGCAGTCACTGAGTGCGGCTGGCTTCTCTGGGTTGAGCGGTTCGAATCCCAGGATCAAACATTTTTTTTGTTGTTTAATTCTTTCAAAAGAATTCAACAGCAGACTGAGAGCATTTAAAGCTCTCAGTTGCTTTTTACACTGTAGCGGCAACCGGCCTAGTGGCCTGTGCTCTAGGCTGTGTCGGTGGTGTGCTTGGGTTCGAATCTTGCTATCGGCAAGATGAAAAAAATATTTTTTTGGGAGTTTTATGTATCGAAAAATTATGAAAAAAATATGGTAATTCTCATAAAAATGTAAGGAATTTTAGAAGAATGATTTGGGTATTATTTGAATAAATTTTAACTATGGTTTGGAGTCAAAATGCATATATAGACATATGGTTCTAAATGGATTATTGGTATGAAACTATAACTTGAAAGAATAAGTGAATTGGAACATTAAGAGTTGATTTGGCAAAAAGAAATGTGGTTATATGATATGATGCAATTATTTTCTCACTTGTGGCACAATATGAAGTGTGCATATTGTTTAGTGATGTGGAATTATTGATGTGATAATTGATAAGTAAATGCAAACTTATGTGCAATGATGGACTTGTGAACAAAATGAGAAATCATGGATTGAAAAGAGAATATACATGTGAGTATGAGAACTCAACATGGAAATTTATAAGTTGAAGATTGTGAAATGAAATTTGAAATAGAGTAGCTAAGTCTCCCTGGCATTGAGAAAGGAAATGAAATGAAATGAAATTAGACCAAGGTTGGTCATGATGAAATGAATGAATAAGTCCGGTTGATGGAGAGGCTAACTCTAGAGATTAATTTTGTTCATGATTTTTAATAAAACTAAGGACTAGTACATAGTGGAGACGTGATGAAAGTAGAAGAAAAACACGAGTGAGGGCCATCGGATTTGCGGCGGAGAGTATTTCACAGGTTCTTCACGATGAGTCGTGACATGACGTGGAAAAGGCTCCAGGGTACCGTGGCGGCGGAGAGTATTTCACAGGTTCTTCACGATGCGTCGTGACATGACGTGGATACTGCTCCAGGGTACCGTCCCTGTGGTGACACTTGTGGGATGTTTGGTGACTGCATGAGGATCGTGTGCCATGAAGGAGGCTGAATTGTCCATAGGTTCTTCACGATGCGTCGTGACATGACGTGGGATTCCCCTCCAATTTCTGTACACGTGCTTGCACTCATAGATCATCTAAGACACTACCGTAGTTACAGTAGTAGATTAAGTCATGGCGAGGGATTGAACCCTACAAAGATGAAGAACGATTAAGGGCTTGCCCTCGGACCTATGTAGTATGGGATGCATAGAATCTGAACAAGTGCGCATTAGTGTCATGTAACATAAATAAATGCATTAAGGATTAAGTGCACAATCACAACACGACATCTATAGGGTAGTCCCTTTAGTTTGAATGTGACAAGTTTGTGTTTGTTAAATATGGAAGGTTAAGTTATACTATTTCCGGCATAGAGAGGATGGCCGTGTATAATGTTCGTCGGTTGAATAAACTGACGTACCCACAGTCTTATATGCAGGTAAATGGCATGTTAAAGATTAAAGACGAATGGATGCTTAAAGATTATACCATGTTTTTGTACATTTATTTAATCGTTGTATTTTACTTCCGCTGTGCAAAAGAAAAGTGTAATATTGATGTAATCTCTGATGTATGATGAAAAGTTTTAATTTCCCTGTAAAATTGTACTAAAGAAAGTGAAAAGATCCTGTAGAACATCTCGAATTCAGTGTATTTGGGATTCGGGGCGTTACAGACTGGGTAGGATGAGGTCGATGGGAGGTCGATGGTGGACGAGGCTGGATGAAGGCGGTGGATGGCAGTGAGGAGGAGACGAGGAGATGCTGGTCAGAGCAATGGGAAGACGATGGGGACTGAGTTTCGGCGCAACCCAGAGGAAGAGGAAAAGGATTGATGATGGTGAAGATGGGTTTTGATTAAACAGAGGAAGGAGGTAGGGGATGACGGCTGTAGATTATTAGATGGGTGATTAGGGTTAATTAGGTTTAGGGAAAGATTAGTATATAAGGAAAATCAGGTTGGGTTTTGGGTTGCGGGTTACGGCTTGAAATCCAATAGGGGAAAATATAGGGTTTAGATTAAAAATTGAACAATAATCAATAGTAATATAATATGACAATTAAATCAAATAATATGCATTACATTAATACTCAACTATCTATATAATAAATTACAAAGAAAGCTATCAAGTGGCTCGCAATCAATCCCCCTAAAAACAAAGGCCTAGATCAAATCTCACAAAACATATTTTCCCTCCAAAATTTCAAATCCCAAAACCAATTTTTTTCCCCCCAAACTAAAAAACTTATTACTTTATTACCATCTCTCTCTTCTCTCTTCACTTTTTCATATTTCTCTCTTTTCCTATCTCTCACTCCCATTCTTTCTATATTACTTAGAGATTTAGATTTTCAGAATTTTAATGTTTTTTTTTTCACATGTTATATTTTATACCCCCATTTATAATTATTTTTCAACATATACTAATGGAAACACGAACTTTTATTTACAACTAATTATTGTCATACTTTTCAAACTTGAGCTATATAATTGTTGTTTTACTCTTTACAGACTTTTCGTGTTTTGTATCGTTCCGAAGACATGCCGTAGGCACGTGCCCACGGGCAAATCTAGTAAATGAACACAATCGAATGTATAGATTCACAACATAAATAAGATTGGATCTAATTGGTTAAAATATAATAGATAGCAATATAGTAGTACATATTAATTTATTAAACCAAATAGTATACATAAAATCCATACTCTAATAATAATAAAATATAGATCAAGATCAATAGGCTTTCACAAATTAATAAATAACAAAAGATGGATTTTAAATAGATAAACAATCAAAAGTAGTAGTAATAATAATAATAATAATAATAGTAGTAATAGTAGTAGTAGTAGTAGTAATAAGATCATATAAAAAAATAGAAATTGGGTTTAACAAACTTATTAAAATAATCCACATAGTAATAATAAAAATAATCCATCAATTAGGAATAGAAAATAAAGTTGAATACACCATTATTCGAAATAAATAAAATTTTCGATTAGAATTTTTTTTAATAGAATATCCAAAACGAATTTAAAAATAAAATGAATTTATAAATAATCAAAATACAAAAAATATTCAGGAAATATGTATTTGCGGGAACGGGGGTTACATGCAGACTCTTGCTGTTTGGAGGTTATGAGGAGGCAGAGGTCCTGTTGGGGTTGAGGTTCATCAAGGGGCACCGTGGAGGGTGTGGAGGTCCACACTGACCCCCGGTTCTGTTCAAACTGTTGTGCTTGGTGCTAACTTCTTCGGGAGCCCTCCTCTGAAGCCTTTCTAAGGGGAGACTGGGTAGGCTATTTTGGATGAAGAGGTTGATCCACTTGAAGGGGATAAGGGACGTCCCCATGAGGAGGAGGTGGAGGAAGAGGGTTGGTTCGTCGGCTTGAGGCCACCGCCTTCTCTTTCCCCTTCAGAGGCATGGCTGAAAACTGTTTTTTCCGACGAAGTTTGATCGGATTGTTTTTTCTGTTTCCATAGACAGCGCTAATCTGTTGCTACCGATTTCTGGGTGAGAACAAACAAATGATATGAGTTTTTAAAAAACAATAAAAAGCTGACATTTTTTACTTTCACCGATGTTGACTGTTTCCAACTGATGTTGAATGTTGAATATGACGTGTATGCACCGTTGGATCTGATCTCGATGGTGACAGTCGCTCTGGTTGACATGAAAAAGTCTGAAACACCGAGGTTCATCCCAGGGACAGACCCTTCGATGCTCAAGTCAGAACTCAAGAATAATATGAGAGCTTTTGTTGGCAAAATACTGATTACCTTGTTTCTGAAGGTAGGGGAGTATTTATAGTCGCTTTTGGTCAATTTCAACATAATGATTTATTTCTACTTTCCGGTATTTTTGGATTGAATTAGTTATCTCTTTCTCATGAAGGGATAAGAGTAGTTGAGAGGATTGAGTTTAAACTCTCATCATGATAAGATATATGATTTTGGAACCATCTCTTATGGATAATTATGAGTTTAAATCTTATTCAAATAATCTGGACTCATTTATATTGGGTTGTTACGAAAACATAGTAATACAGACATGTTTTGGGCTATTGGGTACAAAAGAGGCCCAATTCTCGTTTACAGATTCGTTTCTAGTAAAATTACAGTTTTACCCCTGAGAGCTTCGAGATCTGTGCCCGATTTGAAATGATCATGGAACTCACAATTTTGAAGATGTAAACTGTGATTCATCGTCTGTTGCAAAGGATGAAAAAACCCAAGAATCGACATCTTCATCTTCAGTAATAAACCAAGATGTTGTTTGTCAAAAGCAGTTTGATACCCTGCAAATAGTTCAGGGATCAAATCGATTCTAAGTGTGGCTACAGGTAATGCACGAGAATTTGAAAGTTCTACGCTTGCAAGTGGAGACACTTCAAATTCTACGATCCTATACTACTAGTCCAGGTTTTTATGACTGAACAAAAATGGAGTAATTTATAATATATAACGCCGGTAACTCCATGCGTGGGAGGCACTTCATTGGGGTGGCCAAGCACTACTCCAAGCCATTTAACCTCTGCTAATTCTTCACCACAAAACTTCAGCAGCTACAGATAGGTTGCATTTAGAGGTTGGTTACAGACATCCAAATCGTTTTGCGTGAGTCCTTTGTACCATTGAGACATCGATCAGGTTAGAAATTCATCTGTAGAAGGTGGCCACGTACGGTATTATCTTTGCCTTCTCTAAATTTGCACATAGAGTTAGGACGGGGGCAAGTGGGCCAGGTCAACTGTCAATCAGCCTGCAACCCGCCCGTTGAACCCGGCTCGTGAAAGGGTTATGCGGGTTCGGGTCGAACCCGTGTACAGTAACGGGTCGACCCGGGTCGTCGAAAACGCGAATCCAACCCGTGTAACCCGGCTCCCGAACCCGTTTAAAAATCCACAACCCGCAGCAAACCCACGGGTCGACCCGCGGGTTACGACCCGTTGGACCCGTTCGGGTCGAACGTTCGGCCCGTCACTGGTCAACCGTTGACCCGCGGGTCAAACAGGCCATTGGGGGGGGGGTTACTGTACAGCAGAGAGCCGTTTGGCTCTCTTCTAACCGTTTTTTTTTTTTTGGTTTTTTTTGATTTTTTTTAGCCTATAAATACCCCCCAAAACCCCATAAAAAAATCACACCTTACTCTCTTACTCTCTCTATTACTATAACTCATTTCTAAGGAATTTTTTAACAATTGAAGTATTCAACAAACAAGTCGTCAAGACATATACACGATCAAATTTCGATCGTATCGAAATCAAAATTCAACAACATCTTCAACTCTTCAACTCTCGTCCAACTCCAAGTGATCAAGTCGTCAATTCACCTTCAAGAATCAAGCTCTCCACAACTCTTCAATTTCGGAATTGCTTATTTCTAGTTCTACTTCAATTCTTATTTTCACGGTTTTTTTATATACACGTATCCACGGTGAACGGTATCAAAATTTCATACCTCTCTCGTTATTTTATTTTTGTGTTGTAGTTGTAATTATTGTTGGTTTTTTTTATTTTCTCTATCTCAACCCTCTTGTTTTTTAGATTTTTTTTATAATTAATCGTTCCTACATTGTGTAGTTTTTTTACATACATTACTATATTATGTCTAAATCACGCGGTAGCGGTCGTAGCGAGCAAGATTCCTCCTCTTCACGTAGGCCACCAATTGTCCCAATTAGCGAGCCCGTTCAAGAGTACCATGATCCTCCTACCCAACAATGGTGTGCACACGACGAGTTTGTAGGTGACATACAATTAGAAGAAGAACAACAACAACAACAACCAACCGAAACCACACAACCCCATAGTAGTAGGAAAAGTAGAGGAGAAAGTAGTGATTGGCATAAGTTTTACAATTATATTCCGGACGAACAAACTTCGGATATAGGTTTGAAAGTTTGTAAAACATGTTCTAAGGCATACAAATTCAAGAGGGGTGACAGCACCGGTACAATTAGTAGACACATCCAAAATAACCATAAAGACCTTCTTGCTGACCTACAAGACCAACAAAAAATTAACCCTAGGACCAGTCTAGCTGATAGCCACCCTTATGATCCTGATCTTGTTCGTCGGGAAATGGCCCAATTAGTCATAAAGGAAGAGTTACCATTTTCCTATCCCGAGAGTAGGGACTTGAAAAATTTTAATCAAACGGCCTTAAACCCTCATTTTAAAAGAATTCCGAGAAATACTTGCAAATCAGATTGTTTTAAAATGTACAATGAAACGAAGGACGCTTTGATTTCAATTTTATGGAGTTTGACTTGTAGAGTTAGTTTAACTTCGAATTGTTGGACGGGTGTGAACAATATTCCAATGATGGGAATAACCTGTCATTGGATCGACAATGATTGGATTCTTCAAAAAAGAATTATATCACTTGCGGCGTTGCCGTATCCCCATAGTGGCGCTGAAATAGCAAACCGTATTTTAGAAATTTGTGATGTTTTTCATATTCGCGATAAAATTATATGTATTAGTTTTGATAATGCATCTAACAACAATGTAGAAATTACTACCTTAAAATCCGTATTAAACCCTCCATCTAACAATATTTTTCATGTTAGATGTACATGTCATATTTTAAATTTATGTGTTCAAGATGAATTAAAGATAGCCGATCCATATATAGTTAAAATTTAAAATTGTGTACATTTCATTGCATTAAGTCCCGGCGTATTTCAAGAATGGAAAAATTGGTGTCGGATTTCAAATGTACCCTTTAGAAGATTTTCCAAAGGATGTTAGACATCGATGGAATTCTACTTTTTATTTACTACATGTTGTTTCCGAATATAAAGTAGTTGTAAATGATTTTTGTATCGCAAAAAATATGCCAAATTTTGAAATGACTCACACCGATTGGTTTTATGCCGAATCTTTATTGAAATTTTTAGAACATTTTAAAACTGCAACTTTAAAATTTTCAAAAACATATGAATCTACTTCTAGTAGCATTTTTATTTAATTAGTTAGCATGATGCAAACATTTAACGAAATGTTAAATGATACTTATGTTGGTGAGATTGTAAAACTTGCCTACAAAAAAATTTTGAAGTATTATTTTCCTCCTCCTATGTTGATTTGCGTTGCTACCGTTAGATCCTCGTATCAAATTAGAAGGTACGAGAGTTTGATTGAAATATTTTTTGCATTACTTGGGAAAAATGTAGAAATAGTAATTGATTGCGCTACTACTTTTTAGTTCAGTTTGAATCTACATTAAATAACTTGTATGATTATTATGATAGATATTTTGCTTCTAGTAGTACAACTTCTGTAGTTAGTTCTTCTTCTGCTACTTCTAAAGATAAGGGTACTAGTATATTTGATGATAGAACATTTAATTTACTTGCACAAATTCAATCAAAAAAACCTTGGACTAATCAACCAAATGAATTTAATTGGTATAACCAACAAGATTCTGAGCCTTCTCCTTCTCCACTAGATATTTTACAATGGTGGAACGACCATGAACACACTTTTAGTATTCTGTCAATTATGGCTAAAGATTTACTAACTCCTCCTGTTTCTACAGTTGCTTCTGAAAGTGCATTTTCTTCAAGTGGTAGAGTTCTAGCTGATTACAGGAATCGCTTGAAGCCCGACACGTTAGAGATGCTCGTTTGCACAGAAAACTGACCGAAAGCTGAAGATAGGACACAAGGGAAAGCACTATCAACGTCCACAAGTGGGAGCAACTCGCCGGAAGAACAACAACA
Source organism: Hemerocallis citrina (assembly GCA_017893485.1). Lineage (NCBI taxonomy): Eukaryota > Viridiplantae > Streptophyta > Magnoliopsida > Asparagales > Asphodelaceae > Hemerocallis > Hemerocallis citrina. Next base: position 124,137,316 of record CM030363.1, on the reverse strand, counting down.
ATAACAACAACAATAGCTTTGCTTGTAATAGCAACTCGATCGACACATTAGAAATTGTATTACATCTTTACTTGTTATGTTAAATTAGAAAAATTGAAGTCAATTAAAATTGTATATAAGAAATATGTTAGTGTATAAAATATATTTGTGAATTGATTTCTTCATTTCATTAGAAATTGTGAAAATTGTCTTAAATTCATATGAATAATATTTCAATATTTTTTGCCAATTTCACTCTTTCAATCTTATTATTATTATTACAACTTTTAATGTTTATTATTATTATTATTATTATTATTATTATTATTATTATTTTAAGTTAAAAATATTTTTAAAAAAAACCTATCTATCTTAACGGGCCAACCCGCAGATCGATCCGAACCGACCCGGGTTGGACCCTAAAGGGTTCACTGATTGAGCGGGTCGGCTAAAACAACTTTCGGCCCAGCCCGGTTAAGTCGCCAAACCGGCCCGAGCCCGTCCAAGTCAAGGTCCAATCCGGACTGGTTCGACCCGGCCCGCCCCGACCCGTTCGGCCCGAATGCCAACCCTAGACAGGCATATATACTTGTGCTAGGGTACGTTTAAGTCAGACAGTAACTATAAGCTATGATTCTTTCTTAATTTCAACCTATAACTAGCTACCACCTTTAATTTTGTCCGGGTATTGTTCCACATACTGCTCATAGGGATTCTGGGGATATTTTTTGATATGTATGATATGAAGACTACCGCTTCTGAGTTGCCAGCTGATACATATCTAGGGTTATTGGTTGTCTGAAGAAGAGTCCAATCGAGGCTCATGCATTTTCTTTTCTGGTAGAGATTAATTATAATCAATTCTTTGGTGGTGCATGGGGTTATGTATTTTTTTTGAAGAAAAGGTGGAATAATGCCACCCTGTTTCATTAATAAGTGATTAATAAACAACCCCGAAGTTCCGGGAAAATACAAGTGCAGTGCAGGAAATAAAACATAACCCCCAACATAACCCTGGGGGGTGGGTAACAACATCCAGCCTACTTCTTCAAAAACAACATCCAGCCTAAAGGCAACCAAAATACAAATACAACATACTAAGGCCTGATACAAAATATGTCATAGTGAGGCGAGAGTCCACTCATCAGTCAAGAGTTGGTCCGATCTCTATCTTGCATGGGGTTATGTATTGGAACCCGGCCCCCAGCTGAACATGTGGGTACAGGCTTTTCTCGTCCTCCTTCTTACAGTACTTGTTGAAAATTGTTCCTGGGCTTGGTACCCCATATTAATAAATAGAGCTATTGATTAAATGGAAATATGTTGATTCTAGAGGATTAATGATACCCAGGTACAGACAAAAGTAATGATAATGAATAATTGATTTTTGAGAAGTGATCAATAAGGGTGTCGTTCTCGGTATTTTTCTGTAAGACCGGCAGGGAGGGTAAACTAGCTCTAGGTAGTATTATTTATTCATGTTCAAACTTAAAAATTAGGCATTAAGTGAAAATGTTATAAACTTGGGCAAACTTAAGTGGAGGGCCTTTATATAGTTGGGTGGTGGATTCCCGAACTATAGACCCAGTCGGGCGGTGGATTCCGGGACTGTGGTTGCTTGCGATTGAGGCGAGCCTTAATTAAATACGAGATTATGATTGATCGGGCGGTCGATTCTGGGATCATGAATAATCGGGCAGATAGTGGGTCGTACTCCAGTATATATGTGTATACCGAGGCTAGAGGGACACTTGCGGGATGTTCGCACGATGATGATTTTGTATAGTCAGGCGGTGGATCTCCGGGACTGGAATCCGTACTCATGGAATGTATAAACTTTGTTTTATTACTTGGTAGTTATAATGGCGATGGATTAAACCCTTTAATGTGGAGTACGTAGGTGCTTGCCCTTGGACCTATGTAGTATGGGATGCATAGAATCCGAACAAGTATGCATTAGTGTCATTGTAGTATAACACCTGCATTAGGCATTAAGTCATGTCATACACTAACATATCTAGGGTATTCACTCTTTACACTTTTATATGCATTCAAGTTTGTGATTTGTTAAAGTAAGAAATTTCCTTATAATACATTAAAGAGAGGATCATTGTTTGTAACATTACGTTGGTTGTAAGCAACTGACGTGCCCGCAGTTTCATATGCAGGACTTGGATCTTACAAGGAGATATAGAGATGAATTTGATACTGATGATTAGTTACATGTTCAAGTTATTGAAATTGTATATTTATCATGTTGTACTTCATTTATTTTCCACCGCGTTATTGATGTAAAAGAACAATGATCTAATAAAAGTTTCAAAATTTCTTGTAAAATTGTACGAAGTGAAGTGTAGATCCTGTTGAGCTACGAATTACAGTATTTTGGTATTCAGGGCGTTACAAATGGTATTAGAGCCACGCTTCAATAAGTAGTACAAATTTACAAGGACGACACATTAGGGTGGACATTAGAGTGTGAGTTCAACTTATAAAGATTTAAATGTAAGTAGTTTACATTTGTGTTGCTCTATACGCTGATGTTTCTCTCCTTTTCCCTATAAGATGGTCAATCATCATAACCCCGAGAATGAGGTGGAATGGTTCGTTCCTTTCGAAGAAGAAGAAGACCCTGAAGAGGAAGATCCAATGAGGAAGAAGAAGACCCAGAAGAGGAAGAAGACCCAGAAGAAATAGAAGAAGAACTACCCGAGTCTAGGGAGATTACACCACCTCCACCTGAATCCCCAGAAGAATCCTTAGACGAAGAACCCATTCAAAATGACCAAGGTGGTATTGTTACTTCTCTTCGAAGGAAGTTAGATGCTCAGAAGTGGAGAGTAAACCACTTAGAATCACGGCAAGCAGAGGACAGGGAACGCATTCATGAACTGAGTCACCAAGTATGGGAACTCGAAAAGCTCCGGCACGTGAATGCTCAACACTTCGCTAAGCTGGATCACATGACTCGCTGGGACAAGCAGGAGCATCATCAGAAGTTTGAAGACATGAAGAAAGAAATCCAAGAATTACAGGGAGAGATCAGAGAAGGCAAGAGAAAGCATAGAATCTAGGATATCTTTATGTTGAAGTGATGTAATGGATGTAAAAGCAAGTTTTCTCTCTATCAGGAGAAAATTTGACTACCGACTGTTGCTGCTTTTTTTGGTGTGGGAGCAAACAGATAGTGAGTTAATAATAGGTGGAAACTACTAAAAAGTCAAACCTGTGCCTTGATTGTTAAAAGACGTTAGAGCTCCTGAGATTGAATCTGGATCGTTGATTGATCGCCCGTGATCTGAAATCGACGGTTGTTGATGCGACCGTTGGACCTGCAAAACGTCTGAAATACCGAGGGGTGGCCCTCGGCGACAGACCCTCCGATGCTCAAGTCAGAACCAGAAAGAGAGAGAGAGAGAGTAAAAACTGGTGAATTGTTGATTACTTGGAGACTGAGGAGGGGAGGAGTATTTATAGGCATGAGAGACATTCTAGAAGCCGAATTGTAACGTCGGATCTTTCATGTCTCCCCCTTAAAGAGATAAGATATCCCTGTGAGTGGATAAGAGATGAGACTCATAGCCATCATGGGCTGGGTGTCTCTCTTAGTGGGCCTAGTCTGTCACTTTTTATGGGCTTGAGAGAAGCCCATATCTTGGAGTGGGCCCGGGCCTGTATAATAGGCCTGTGATGGCTAATCTTCCTGTAGACGCTTTGAGATCCGTACAGGGATCATACGGCTCTAATCTGCTAAGATTTTTACCATCATCATGAGGCCCCCATTGCCAGAAGGCAATTTTCATGGCTTTCGGGTAGTAGTACGTCATATTTTTAGAATATGGCGAACAATCTTAGCAGTAGGAGTGTTCTGAGATACCTGGAACTGATATGTGGCTTCTGGAGGCAGCGAATATTTTCCTAGATTTTTCTATATTTTCTCAAATTTTTCCAAATTTTTTGGATTTTTCTGGGAATTTTTCCATAGTACTTCGGATTTCTCTGAATTTTATGAAATGCTCTGCAATCTCAAAATCACTCTTTCGAATTTTATAATTAATAAATTTATTTTTAATTATTTTTTACGATTTTTTTATTATTTTCCAATTTAAATTAATTATTTTTGAATTTTTTAATTGATTTTTCGAATAAAAAATGATTTTTTAATTGGTTGTCTGAATTTATCGAACCTGATACGCTTTTTGAAGCAATCTAAGGCCTCAATCAGCCGTGGACTCATGCGCAGAGGTGATCAGACGACGGAGAAACATTTGATCAGACCGAAAAATGTGGAGCGCTGATCAAAAACTGGCGCTATGTCCTTGGAGATCTGACGGCTCCTGGCTGTCTTCTTCACCCCCTAGCTCAGCCGACGAAATCGCAGAGCCATTTTTGCCTCCTTCGATGCGTAGCTCGGTGAGTGCCTCCTTCGACGACTTTGGAGCAATGGGGGTCGATCGCCGAGCTAGTTCGATCGAGTTGAGGGGTGGAGCACCGTTCGAGACTTCGAGGTGCTGTTTCTCATGCGAGATTCTACTCCGAGACTTTGTTCGAGCTATGGGCGCTACGAATCCGCTGAGCCGTAGCATTTTTGTGATCTCGTCGAGCTATGATGGTGAGTTCTCACCGAGCTCGGGCCACTTGAGTGCTTTGCCGAGCCATGGGTTTAGAGCTTTCGACGAGTTATGGCATTCGTGGACTCCGCCGAGCTATGGTAGCTCGTCGCCGAGCTATGGAGGTGAGTTCTCGGTGAGCTATGATGGTGAGTCGTCGCCGAGCTAGGGTAGCTCGTCGCCGAGCTATGGAGGTGAGTTCTCGCCGAGCTAGGATGGTGAGTCCTCGCTGAGCCATGGTAACTCGCCACCGAGCTATGATGGTAATTCCTCGCCGAGCTATGGTAGCTCGCCGCCGAGCTATGGACTCGTCTTACCGAGCTACAGTGTTAGCAAAATTTTTGAGCTTTGTTTTCGGCGAAGCTTGACGTTGAGGTGGGCGCTCATGAGCTCGAAATGGCAGAGCTTGACGTCAGGAGTATTTGAGAGGAGGCGAAAGCGTCGAGGCCTGACATTTGAGCGATAGGAGAGGACGAGTCGAAGTGGTGGTGGAGGTTGAGAACTTCGAACAGAGTTTTGGCACTCAAACTCTGAAGAAAAGGAAGAAGAAGGAGTTAGCAGAGCGGTCGCGGGTTTGTGGGTTCAAACCCGACCCGTTAGCACTTTTTACCTAGTTTCTTTGAATTCCTTTGCGGGTTTGGGTAGCAAATCCGACCCGTTTGCACCTTTTACTCTTCTAAGCTCACCGAAAGTGCTTTTTGGGATTGATTTGGGAGTATTTTTGGAGTTTTTAACTAGGGATTGGGTTCACACAAAAATATTCATATATGTTTCGTGTATCGGCAACAAATACATATACGTGTATCTTCATGTGAGTTTACCCATCGTCCAGTCTTCCAAAAAATCTCGCTTTTGCTTGGAGTTGGCTCGTCTTTGTTGGAGTGTTTTCTTTTTGAGGTAGGAGTAATATTGTGCTTGGGTGTGCATATAAGTAATTTTGTACGTATATTTATTGTTGTGTATGTGCAACAACTCATATATACATTGTTGCCGCTAAATTTGGTTTGGGGGCAAACAGATAGTATTTGTGGATTCTTAGGGAAACTGAATAGTAAACCTGTATACCTGTTCCGTCGGGGTTTGATCGTCGCTCCCGCCGTACACCTGCAAAAAGTACGAAACACCGGGGTTGTTCCCGGCGACGCACCCTCCGACGCTCAAGTCAGTAATCTGGAAGACTATGAGAGAGCGCAAAAACTGGTGAAAGATTGATTACCTCTTAATGGAGATGGGTGGGGGGTATTTATAGGCATCTTAGGGAACAGATTAGGCATGTAATTCCTTGTGTATAGATAAGGAATGTAATCCCTAATCCCCAGTGAAAGGATAGATTTGAATCAGGGCCGTTGATTAACATTAATCAGAAACCCTAATTCTACCCTGTCGGACCGGGTTTGTTGCAGGTTGAAACCTGCACCCAGCTGAGGTAGATCCGTTCGCGGATTATTGGATCTGTGAGAAGGAGACCCAGTACCCGTTTCTGACCCATTTGTAGGTGAAATTACTGTCTTACCCCCGGACTTCAGGATTCGTGCCCAATTTGGACGGTCTCGATTAAACCCCTATTTTTAGCCATATCACGAGCCCCCCACTCCTAAGGGCTGAGGACAATCAGTCTTTGAGGAGTAGTTTGACTGTTTTAGTGGCTAGTGGAGTTGTATCGGAGTCCGAATGGGTGTTTTTGAGTCCCGAAGTGGGTGGTAAGGTAGTTCCTTCTTCTTTTTTTTGAAGCCATGTGGTGTATCAAGTTTTTATCTATCTTTTCGGGCTATTTATTTAATTTTGCGATGTGTTAGCTAGTCGTTCGGGGGTCTCAGCCGTACGTTCTAGGCAATAATTGTTCGTTCGGGGGCTCGAAAATATCCCTCCGAATTTTTAACTATTTTCTAGAATTTTTTGCTAATTTTCCCGAATTGTTAGCAATTTTTTCGCAATTTTTAAATAAATAAAACGATTTAAATAAATAAAAATCGATTTTTAAATACCTATTTATGACGTGGGAGAATCTGGACCATCGATCAAGGTGCAGCGCGAAATTCTTAACGATCAGACGGTCCCTGCTCCTCGGCATGTTTTTCCGCCGCATACGAGGGTCGGTACCTCGGTACCTCGGCTCGGAGGGCCAGCGCTTCGGCTCGGAGGGCCAGCGCTTCGGCTCGGTGGGTCAGTGGTTCGGCTCGGAGGATCCGAGGTACGTGGCATCATCTGGGCCGTCCATTTCAGCGTGGATCTCCATAAAACGCTATCTTGTCGTTTAGTGGACGTGGCCAAATCTGGGCCGTTCATCATGACGAGCGCGCTTTTTCACAAGATCCAACGGCTGGTATGGGTCGGTGTGATTTTTTACCATATACGAGGGTCGGTACCTCGGCTCGGAGGGCCAGTGCTTCGGCTCGGAGGGCCAGCGCTTCGGCTCGGTGGGTCAGTGGTTCGGCTCAGAGGATCCGAGGTACGTGGCATCATCTGGGCCGTCCATTTCAGCGTGGATCTCCATAAAACGCTATCTTGTCGTTTAGTGGACGTGGCCAAATCTGGGCCTGCTCATCATGACGAGCGCGCTTTTTCACAAGATCCAATGGCTGGTATGGGTCGGTGTGATTTTTTGCCATATACGAGGGTCGATACCTCGGCACCTCGGCTCGGAGGGCCAGTGCTTCGGCTCGGAGGGCCAGCGCTTCGGCTCGGTGGGTCAGTGCTGTTTGGCCGAGGTGATGAGTTGGCTATTTTGGAGGAAGCATTTCTTGAAGTTCCACCTTTTCGCGCCCAGTGGCTCGGCTGCTCGACTAAGCTGTTCGGTAGCTCGGCGGAGCGGGCCGATGGCAGGCAGCTCGGAAGGTACGCGTGGCTGGATCTGGGCCTTTCATCATGGCGCGCATCACGAGGATGGGGTTCAGATCACAAGAAAACGTTATCTTGTCGTTTTGTGGGCGTGGCGCGATCTGAACCGTCCATCAGATTCTGTCGTGAATTTTGGAGAGATCCGACGGTGACTTCGCCTCGGGTTGATTTTTCTCCATATACGAGGATCGGTACCTCGTCATCTCGGCTCGGCGCGTCAGGGCTGTTTGGCCGAGGTGCTGAGTTGGCTATTTTGGAGGAAGCGTTTCTTGAAGTTCCACCTTTTCGTGCCCAGTGGCTCGGCTGCTCGACTAAGCTGTTCGGTAGCTCGGCTGAGCGGGCCGATGGCAGGCAGCTCGGAAGGTACGCGTGGCTGGACCTGGGCCTTTCATCATGGCGCGCATCACGAGGATGGAGTTCAGATCACGAGAAAATGTTATCTTGTCGTTTTGTGGGCGTGGCGCGATCTGAACCGTCAATCAGATTCTGTCGCGAATTTTGGAGAGATCCGACGGTGACTTCGCCTCGGGTTGATTTTTCTCCATATACGAGGGTCGGTACCTCGTCATCTCGGCTCGGCGCGTCAGGACTGTTTGGCCGAGGTGCTGAGTTGGCTATTTTGGAGGAAGCGTTTCTTGAAGTTCCACCTTTTCGCGCCCAGTGGCTCGGCTGCTCGACTAAGCTGTTCGGTAGCTCGGCTGAGCGGGCCGATGGCAGGCAGCTCGGAAGGTACGCGTGGCTGGACCTGGGCCTTTCATCATGGCGTGCATCACGAGGATGGGGTTCAGATCACGAGAAAACATTATCTTGTCATTTTGTGGGCGTGGCGCGATCGGAACCGTCCATCAGATTCTGTCGCGAATTTTGGAGAGATCCGACGGTGACTTCGCCTCGGGTTGATTTTTCTCCATATACGAGGGTCGGTACCTCATCATCCAAGCTCGGAGACTCAGTGCTGTTGGCCGAGGCGCTGAGTTGTGAGTTTGGAGAGAACTCAGCGGCTCGGTTACTTAGCCGGCTGTTCGATAGCTCGGCTTGGTAAACTGGTGGCCGAGTTGTTGACTTGAGCGATTTGAGGTGTTTTTCGCTTCTCGTAATGTCGCAACTTTCCGCTTGGCGCTTTGGCTTCTTAGTGGGCCTTTGAGGTTCCCAAGGAGGCCCACTATCCCCTAGGGTTATAAGTTTTCACTCCCTCATCCCTGAGCTCATTTCTTACTTTTCACTCCACGATTTCACTTTTGTTCTCAAAGTTCTCTGCAAGCGGCGACTTTTGCTCCAAGGCGGTGCTGTTAGCTGTCGCGTAGGCCAGGCGATTTCCGGCGAGCGTATTCCGACCGTGAACGTCACTTCAAAGGTCAGTTTACTTAGTCTTAGCCTTTTACCTAGATATGTCACGAGTGAACTCGGGAAGTGGGGCCTCGTCCTTGGGCGATGATGGTGCCGAGGAGAGAAGGAGGTCGGAGATCCGGAGAAAGGGTAAACAAGTTGCCGAACCGTCTGTAGTCGAGGCGAGGCAGGAGAAGAAGAAGAGGGGGGTGGAGACCCAATCCCCCGTGGTCGAGGTGGTCGTGCAAAACCCAAAGCAAGCTCCCGAGATGGGACGATATCCCTCTATTCTGTCCGGGCATTCGGGTGTCAGGCAGTACGAGGGTGACCTTTTGGAGAAAGCTATCTATGGGAAGTCGAAGATCGTCGAGGAACCTAACCCGGCTCTTCCCACCGAAGCCGACGAGCTCATTTCGGTGTTATCCGAGAAGGATCTTCTTCGGATCAGAAAGGCCTTCGCCATCCCTCCGGAGTATAAACTAATACTCCCCGGTCCCGGGATGCGGGCGAATTCCAAGCTGCCGTCATCGGATATGTGCATGTTTGACTTCGACTCCTTGAATGTCGGGCTAAGTTTCCCGCTGCATCCTTTCGTCCTTCAGATCCTCAGCTGGTTCTGCCTCGCGCCGACCCAATTCATGCCAAACACATGGCGTCACATGAACGACTTCTTGCTTCAGTGCTGCCGAGCCGAAGTAGAGCCGGACCTGACGGTCTTCCGAGGGATGTATCGCATAAACCGGCAGCACAAGACGGAGCATCGGTATTATTTGGGGCCGAGGAAGGGTGTCAGGATCGTAGAGAACCCCGACTCGATTAAGGGTTGGAAATTGAGGTATTTTATAGTAAGGGGTGAGGCGATGCTGAACATTCCGACCCGGTGGAAAGTGGAGGTGCCGAAATTCGCCAGAGCCGACCCCGTACTGTCTGAGGCCGAAGAGGAGGTGGAGAGGAAGATCATGGCCCTTCCCCTGTTGAGTTGGAGGGAGTTGACGGAGGAGGTGCTGTTCGGGTCCAGCCTTAGCCCCATCGACCCGAGTACGCTCCTGACATCTCACTTGTTTTCGTTTTTCCTTCAAGTCTTTAGTTCATCTTGCTAACTCGTCTCTCTCTTTTTTTTTTGTCCGATGCAGAAGCAATGAAGATTGATTTTAACTCCATGATGGCCGATAGGTCGAAATTGGCCGGGGGTAGGAAGAGGAAGAGGGCGGTTACGACTGCCTCGTCAACTCCGCAGCCCACGGTCGCCTCGACCATCACTCCGCCCCCTCCGACTACTGAGGCGCCCTCGGAGGTTGTTGTTGCCGAGGATCCCTCGGCCCCTGTGGCCCCTGGCGTGATTGAGGGGGCCTTTGACGTCAACGCGGCGCTGTCGCTTGAGGCTCCGCCGTTGACTAAAGCGGCCAAAGAAATCCTGACCGAGCAGCACAAGCAGCTTTTTGTGCCGAACTGGCGGGTGAAGAACCACGACGGGTTCCTTGGCAACTCGCAGATGTCGGTTCAGGTCGTCATGCATTTGGCGACGCCGAAGGACGGAGCAGCGCTGAAAGCGGGGACGGTCAGGGACGACACCTATGAGGTGGCTCGGTCGCTCGTGTCGGTAAGTTTTCCTTCTGCAAATTCGTTCAAGTTTTCTGCCCGGTTTGCATATTGTCCTGACTGTTGTTTTTGCAGGCAACCTGCCACTTCGGCCACCTTCTCGAGTCGTTCGCCGAGCAGGAGAAGGAGCTGAGGGCCGCCAGCGACAAAGACAAGGCGGCAAAGATCAGGGCGGTCAAGGAACTTGAGGCCGAGCAGAGGCGAGCCGAGGCCCTGGAAGTCCGGGTGGCCGACCTTGTTGCCGACCTGGAGAAAGCCAAGGGGCGTATCGACGCGGAGTCTGCCAAGGCCGCCAAGGCCACCGAGGAGCTGGCTGCGTCGCTGAAGTCCTTGGCCGAAGAGAAGGCGGAGAAGGAGGCCTTGGCGACGAAGATCAGGGCCGAGGTGGAGAAGGAGGCCGAGGCCGAGGCGAAGAAGCACATGGCCGAGAACATGGAGCTGTCTTATCAGAGGGCACTCGATCATGTCCAAGATCGGATCCCTGGCTTCGAGCGGGTCGGCTACCGACTGTGGCCAAGGTCGCCTTCAGGCGATGAGGGGGAGGAAGGCGAAGGCGACGAGGCCGAAGGTGAAGACGAGGAGGAGGAGACCGAGCCACCTGTGGCGGACGGCCAGGTCGAGGGGAGGATCGAGGGGCCATCTATTAATGCGCCCGTGGACGAAGCGGCGACGCAGGTGGACCCCTGATCCCCTCGTGAAATTTTTTGTAGTTTTCGTTTTGTTTTCTTCCGAGCATTGTAATGCCTTTTGCGGACTGGCCACCGCTTTTTAATGGATGAAAAATGTTTTGACTTCGAAATTTTGTCTAAGTGTTTGGTTCGGCAATATAGTACTTCAATGCTATCCCTTTCTCATTTCAGATGGCCGAGCAGACTCTTATCACCTCGGCTGATCGGCGCCGAGCCGAGTTGTTTAAGCGATCTCGGGAGGATCGTCTCGAGGGTGAGGTTCACCTGACGAGGAGGATACTTTACAACTTGGAGATTAGGCATAGTGAGGCGTTGGCCGAACTGCACCATCTACGGATCGTCGAGGCCGAACTATCTGCTAAGGAGGAGGAACTGGCGCGAGTTTCGGCCGAACAAGATGACTTTGCAAAGAAAGTAGAACAGATGCAAAGGGTGACGGTCGACAAGAGCATCGAGGTAACCCACTTGCGACGCGTCATATCTGACAGCACCGAATACCCCGGTTCGGCGAAACTTCCTCGATTCAAAGTGATCGTGAAGGACGACACGCTGAAGGACCGGATCGTCGAACTGGAAGAGGAGGTTGCTCGGCTCAAACCTCCGCCGGTGAGGGCTAATGTCCGGAGCACCTCGTGCACTCGCGAAGAGATTGAGCGAGGGATCACGTTTTATCAAGCCGCGAGCCGGACTCCTATCATAGGCAGGTCAGCAGCCGATGCCCAAAGCGGTGTAGCGGTGTCTTCAAGTGGTGCTTCGGTTGGAGCAACTGTCAGGGTCAGCGGCGAGGAGGCGTCTCGATTCGTTGGTCTGGAGACGAGTTCGGGGGCCAAGAAGCGCCGACCCAAGGTATCGCTGAACCGGAGCGTACCACTTCCTCGGAGGCAGTAAACGGGTCGTGTCTTGTATTCGGATTTCCGAACTGTGTTTTGTTGTAATCTTTTTGTAGATCTATCCGAGTTATTAATAAAATTGAAGTTGATTTATCCGAACTGTTATCTACTGGCTTCTTATTGCGTTGTAATCGCGCTAGCTAGGGTAGGCTCGAAACGAATCCGCGAGGCAAGTGTTTGCTTTATCGAGTATCTTGGCCTTGAGACTCACACTTTTGCCTGTGGTTCTGAATTTCGCTCGCGCGCCTTCAGATATGGCATCGAGAACGGTACCCCATAATTAATACGCGGCGCTCCGGTTCCCTAGGTGCGACTTTTGGACCCCCGAGGGTCATAATGACGGTCTCTTGGGGGGAGGCTATAAATCCCACACCCCCCTTGTAGTTTGTCATTGTAGTCTTGAACTTTCGTGGCATCGATGGTGTCTGCCCTTGGGCAGATGCCAGCTTTGTGAAAACTTTTCACCTCTAAAGGTTCGGAGGGGTGGTCACTCTACTGCCTTGTTCTTTTCCCGTTCCTCACGGCTACGATGTGGGTGTCAGGAGCGGGGAAGGACAAGGCAGGAGAGTTGGCGACCGTAGTCCGGACCGAGGGAAAGGTTCTTCGGAAGGACGGGTGGTCGTTCTTCAACTAAGGTCTTCTCCTGACTCTGACGGCTCCGATGTGGATGTCTGGGTCATAGGAGTTCGTGGTAGAAGCGGTGATGACCGAGGCCCTAATCTGAGGGGGAGGTCCCCTAAATCTTAACCTAAACTCTTTCGAGGCTCGGCTGGCTACTTGCTTGGCATGGGTCGGTTGCGCTTTCGTAGCTTGATAGCCGGAGTGACTTTTGCCGAAGGCTTGTTCTGGTGCCATGCGAAGTGAAGCGATCAGAGCCGTTAGATGGTTGCACGAATCTTGAGGCGGGTCCAGTTCCCAAGAAAATGTTATCTTGTCGTTTTGTGGATACGTGGCTGAATTAGATCCGTTCATCACGCTCTAGCACACATTTTGAGATGATCTGGCGGTGGTTTCGCCTCGGAAGGTTTTTCCGCCATATACGAGGGTCGGTACCTCGGCACCCCGGCTCGGCTCGATAGCGGGGCAGACCGGAGTGGTTATCTAGCCTCGGCCCGTTTAGGGACGAGCAGGTGAGGTAAAGTCGAACCATAGGACACCTACCATAGTTAAATTAGTTTAAGGGCTGCGGGAGCAGTTTCGAATGGTGATCTACTTCTGGCTCGTCTGTGGGCGAGCCGAGGAAGTAAAGTCGAGTCGAGTGCTGGACTCCGAACCATTCAACTGCTGCGGGAGCAATTTCGAACGGCGATCTACTCCTGGCTCGTCTATGGGCGAGCCGAGGAAGTAAAGTCGAACCGAGCGCTGGACTTCCGAACCATCGTGAGATTAGTTTAAGGGTTGTGGGAGCAGTTCCGAATGGCGAGCTACTTCTAGATCGCTTAGGAGCGAACATGGAAAGTAGAATCGAGCCAAGTGTTGGACTCCGAACCATTCAACGGCTGCGGGAGCAATTTCGAACGGCGATCTACTCTTGGCTCGTCTATGGGCGAGCCGAGGAAGTAAAGTCGAACCGAGTGCTGGACTCCGAACCATCGTGAGATTAGTTTAAGGGTTGTGGGAGCAGTTCCGAATGGCGAGCTACTTCTAGATCGCTTAGGAGCGAACATGCGAAGTACAATCGAGCCAAGTGTTGGACTCCGAACCATTCAACGGCTGCGGGAGCAATTTCGAACGGCGATCTACTTCTGGCTCGTCTGTGGGCGAGCCGAGGAAGTAAAGTCGAGCCGAGTGCTGGACTCCGAACCATCGTGAGATTGGTATAAGGGTTGTGGGAGCAGTTCCGAATGGCGAGCTACTTCTAGATCGCTTAGGAGCGAACATGCGAAGTAGGATCGAGCCAAGTGTTGGACTCCGAACCATTCAACGGCTGCGGGAGCAATTTCGAACGGCGATCTACTCCTGGCTCGTCTATGGGCGAGCCGAGGGAGTAAAGTCGAGCCGAGTGCTGGACTCCGAACCATCGTGAGATTAGTTTAAGGGTTGTGGGAGCAGTTCCGAATGGCGAGCTACTTCTAGATCGCTTAGGAGCGAACATGCGAAGTAGAATCGAGCCAAGTGTTGGACTCCGAACCATTCAACGGTTGCGGGAGCAATTTCGAACGGCAATCTACTCCTGGCTCGTCTATGGGCGAGCTGAGGAAGTAAAGTCGAACCGAGTGCTGGACTCCGAACCATCGTGAGATTAGTTTAAGGGTTGTGGGAGCAGTTCCGAATGGCGAGCTACTTCTAGATCACTTAGGAGCGAACATGCGAAGTAGAATCGAGCCAAGTGTTGGACTCCGAACCATTCAACGGCTGCGGGAGCAATTTCGAACGGCGATCTACTTCTGGCTCGTCTGTGGGCGAGCCGAGGAAGTAATGTCGAGCCGAGTGCTGGACTCCGAACCATCGTGAGATTGGTATAAGGGTTGTGGGAGCAGTTCCGAATGGCGAGCCACTTCTAGATCGCTTAGGAGCGAACATGCGAAGTAGAATCGAGCCAAGTGTTGGACTCCGAACCATTCAACGGCTGCGGGAGCAATTTCGAACAGCGATCTACTTCTGGTTCGTCTGTGGGCGAGCCGAGGAAGTAAAGTCGAGCCGAGTGCTGGACTCCGAACCATCGTGAGATTGAGTGAAAAGCAGAGAAATGTAACAGTATCAAAAATATGAAAAAACTTTATTTATTAATATCCAATGATCGGCTGCTTCTAAAGTTGCTAGCCGTTATTACAATGAAAAATAAAGGAAAAATTACTACTAGTAACAGGAAGGGAATGGTTCGACATCTCGAGTTACTGAGAGGGGCATCGTTGCTCTCTCTTGGTATTTCAAGAGATGGTCGGCATTCCAAGTCCTGGGGATCTCCCTGCCTTCGAGATCTTCTAGCTTGTATGCACCGGGGCGGATCACTTTTGAGATCTTGTAGGGTCCCTCCCAATTCGGGGCCTATTTGCTTTTCTGTCCGGGGAACGAGATGGCCAATTTTCGGAGGACTAGGTCCCCTTCTTTGAGGTCCGTTGGGCGGACTCTTTTGTTGTATGCTTGCTCAATCCTTCTCCGGTAGCTTTGTTGCCGTATGGCAGCTCTTTCTCGAATTTCGTCTATCAAGTCTAGACTTGCTCTGAGCTCTCTAGCGTTCTGTTCTTCTTCAAAAGCTATCAAACGAGGAGAGGGTATCCTGACTTCTAGGGGAATGATGGCCTCGGACCCATAGGTGAGATTGAACGGGCTCTCGCCTGTTGGGGTCCGCTTTGTGGTGCGGTAGTTCCACAGCACGTTGGGCAGCTGATCGACCCACAAGCCCTTGGAACACTTGTCTAGTCTCTTCTTGATGCCTGAGAGGATCTGCCGGTTGGCATTTTCGGCCTGGCCATTTGACTGAGGATGAGAGACGGAGGAGAAGCGGTGTTGTATGGCGAGGTCCTCACACAAGGCTCGAAAGGCAGCCCCAGTGAACTGCGTCCCGTTATCTGTAACTATGACCCGGGGAATGCCGAATCGGCAGATCACATTTTTCCAGAAGAATTGAACGATCCTATGCTCGGTGATTGTAGCCAGGGGCTCGGCCTCTATCCATTTCGAGAAATAGTCGACTGCCACGACTAGGAACTTTAACTGTCCGGGAGCTGGCGGAAATGGCCCCAGTAAGTCCATCCCCCACATTGCGAAGGGGATCGGACTTGATAGGGAGGTGAGTGGTGCTTGTGGAAGGCGTCGGATGTCGGAATATTTTTGACAGGAGCGGCATTGCCGAACGTGTCGTTCAGCGTCCCGTAGAAGAGTGGGCCAGTAATACCCGTAGTTCAATACTTTGCGCGCTAGGGCTCTGGAGCCAAAATGAGCCCCGCCAATGCCCTCATGAAGCTCTTGCAGGGCGTAGTCGGCTTGCCCGGGGGAGAGGCACCTTAGGTAAGGCCGACCGTCTACCTGAGTGAAGGAGCATTTATATAGGATGCCTTCGATTAATGTGTAACGCTCGGCTCGGGCTCTTATTCTTCGTGCTTCCTTCGGATCCTGGGGGAGGAGTCCGTCTCTCAGAAATTCGACGAGGGGTTTCATCCAATTGTCTTCGAGGAGGACAGACAATGTTTCAACAGAGTCGGGTGTTTCGTCCTCTATGCTCGGCTTCAGGAGGACTTCTATCAGTACGGTCTGCTCAAGACCTTGAAGGGAAGAGGAGGCTAATTTGGATAGGGCGTCGGCCTGAGCATTTTCTTCTCGGGGAATCCTTTGAATGAGGGCCCTCTTCAAACAACGCCATGAGGCTCTTGACTTTGTCCAAGTATTTAACCATCCTATCATCGCGGGCTTCATACTCGCCGAGGACCTGATTGACGACCAACTGAGAGTCGCTGAAGATCCGTAGGCATTGTGCTCCTGCGTTTCGGGCCATTCCAAGGCCGGCTATGAGCGCCTCGTATTCAGCTTCGTTGTTTGAGGCTTTGAAGTTTATACGGAGGGAGTATTGGAGGATAAAGTCATCTGGGCCTGCCAGGATGACCCCTGCCCCGCCTCCCTCGCTACAAGAGGACCCGTCGACGTAGACCGACCAGACGGGTGGTCCCTTCACTGTTTGGCTGGACTTGGGGATGGTACTCTCAACTATGAATTCGGCCAGTGCCTGTGCCTTGATCGCGGTCCGAGGCTGATAAGTTATATCATGTTGGCTCAGCTCAATCGACCACTTCATAAGGCGACCGGAAGTCTCGGGCTTGTGAAGAACCTGTTTCAGCGGCTGGTCGGTAAGAACGACCACCGAATGGGACTGAAAGTAGGGGCGAAGCTTCCTCGCGGCCATTACCAGGGCATATGCCATTTTCTCAATCTTCGGGTACCGGAGCTCGGCGTCCCGAAGCACTTTGCTGACATAGTAGATGGGCTTCTGAGCCCTTTCTTCTTCTCTGACTAAGACCGCACTAAGCGTCTGTTCGGAAGCTGCCAGGTAGAGGTAGAGCGGTTCGCCAGGTATTGGTTTGCTGAGAAGAGGTTGATTGACGAGGTAAGCTTTAAGCTGGTCGAAGGAGTCTTGTTGCTGCTGCCCCCACTCAAATCCTTTAGCCCCCCTGAAGGCTTTGAAGAACGGGAGGCACTTCCCCGGACTTCGACAGAGAGCGCCCTATGGCGGCTAGACGACCAGTGAACCTCTGAACTTCCTTTACGTTTCTAGGGGGGCCATGTCCAGTATGGCCTTGATCTTCTCCGGGTTTGCTTCTATTCCTCGTTGGCTAACCATGAAGCCGAGGAACTTCCCTGATGAGACGCCGAACGCACACTTGTTCGGGTTAAGTCTCATATTGTGCTTTCTCAGAACGTCAAATGCTTCTTGGAGGTCAGCCACATGATCAGTGCCTCGGATGCTTTTCACAAGCATGTCATCAACGTACACTTCCATGTTCCGGCCGATCTGAGCCTGGAAAACCTTGTTGACGAGGCGCTGGTATGTTGCCCCCGCATTCTTTAGACCGAACGGCATGACTCTGTAGCAATAGAGCCCCTGGTCGGTCACGAACGAGGTCTTCGGGATATCCGAGGGGAACATTCTTATCTGATTGTAACCTGAGAAAGCATCCACGAAGCTGAGGAGCTCATGTCCCGAAGTTGCGTCAATCAGAGTGTCAATACTCGGCAGAGGGAAGGGATCTTTGGGGCAGGCCTTGTTGAGGTCGGTGAAATCAATACAAATCCTCCAAGTCCCGTTGGACTTCTTCACCATTACTACGTTTGACAACCACTCAGGATAGTTTACCTCCTGTATGAATCGGGCCTTCAACAGCTTGCCCACCTCCTCCTTGATAGCGAGCTGATGCTCGGGGGCGAACTTGCGCCTCTTCTGCTGAACCGGTTTGGACCCCGGATCAATGCTCAGGCGGTGGACCAAGAGTTCTTCGGAGATACCGGGCATATCTGCTGCTGACCATGCGAAGAGGTCTTGATTGGTTCGGATGCATTTTACAATATCTGAGTATAGGGCGGACGGGAGGGTCTTACTAACAAAGAACTTGCGGGTCGGCTCCTGCTCAGAGAAGAGTACCTCCTCCAACTCGTCCACCGGCTCGAAAGTCGGCCGAGCAGCATCTTGGGGGATTTCCAGTGTTTCTAAGGAGAGGACGGGTCCGAGGGTAGAGGTCATATAACACTTGCGGGCCTGCTCTTGATTGCCCCTAACTTCTCCTACTCCGGCTCGAGTGGGGAATTTCATTTTGAGATGATAGGCGGAAGGGACGGCTTCAAGGGCGGCCAGACCGGGCCGACCCAAAATGACATTGTAGGCTGCTGGGACATCTACGACCATGAAGTCCATCGACTCCGTCTGGGTAGCAGGAGTTTTGCCAGCGGTTACGTCGAGGGTAATCACCCCTTCAATAGTCACTGGCACTCCCGTGAACCCGTTGAGCGTGTAACCGGCGGGCTTGAGTCTGTCCCGCAAGAGCTTTAGGCCTTTAAAAGCGTCGAGGAAGAGGATGTTGACGGAGCTACCGTTGTCTACTAAGATCCTCTCCACTTTGAAGTTGGCCATGTGGAGACTGATGACGAGTGCGTCACAATGAGGGGTGCGGACCCCCTTAAGATCTTCGTCAGAGAAAGTGACGGGCACTCCGAGGCCTTTGGGAGGAGGGGTGGTTCGGACTGAGTTGACCTCTCTTATAAATGCTTTCCGAGAGGAGTTCGAGGAGCCCCCCATTGGACCCCCATGGATGAGGTGGAGGACTCGCTCTTCCTCAAAGTCTGGCGTCTCTTCTCGTTCCGAATGCTTGTTAGCCCCCCGAGGCTAGGGAGGAAGTTCGGCTCGGTCTTTTCTTACAAACTTCGTCAGCTGCCCCCTTTGGATAAGGGCTTCGATCTCGTTTTTCAAAGCACGGCAATCGTTGGTGTCATGCCCATGGTCCCGGTGATAACGGCACCATTTTTCTTTATCCCTCCTCTTGGCAGGAGTGTTCATCCTCGGAGCTGGAGGTAAGATCCCCTCCTTTTCGACTTCCATCAGAATAGTTGAGGTGTTAGTGGTGAGGGGAGTGAACTTCTCGAATCTGGGGGGAGGTCGGCACTGGCCGGCATTGTCCTTCTGGAGCTTCTTAGCCCCTTCCTCTTCTGTTCCTTTTCTCTTGAACCCGGAGGAAGACCCCTCCCAGTTGGGTTGATTCTCGGCCTCTTCGGCCCGAATGTACTTTTCGCTGCGAAGGAGAAGGTCGGAAAAGTTCTGTAGAGGCTTTTTGGCGAGGGAGGAGCGGAGGTTGGAATTGAGGACATTAGATTGAAATGCTGCCATAGCGACCGACTGGTCGAGGGATGCGATGGTTCTGGCTTCAGCTGTGAACCTCTTCACATAGTCTCTCAGTTTCTCCCCCTTCTTTTGGTGGAGGTGCAATAGGGAGATGCTGGTTTTCTCAGCTCTACGGCTGCTTATGAAATGTGTGACGAAGAGGGTTTCGAACTGCTCGAAGGAGAATATTGAGGAGGGGGCAAGGCGAGAATACCACTCTCGGGCTGGTCCTTTGAGAGTTGCGGGGAAGGTTTTGCAGAGGAGGGCATCGGAAGCTTGATGGAGGAGCATCAAAGTCTTAAAGCTTTCGATGTGATCAACTGGATCGGTCTCCTCGGTGTAAGTCTCAAATTGGGGAGGTTTGAAGCCGGACGGGACAGGCACATCCACTATGGTGCAGGAGAAAGGGGGCGGCTAGGACGTAAGGTCCTCCCCCTAAGCTCCTCTTTCCGGTCTATCTGGCCCAGGTGCCTCTCTACTTCATGAAGACGACAGTACATGGTGTCATCCCTCCGGCGGTAATCAACTGAGCCCCTAGACTCGTCTTCGTATGAGGGAGAGCGAGGGCTACGACGATGGTAACTTCGGGAGCGACGAGGACTTGGGGTACGCCGGGAGTTGCTAGGAGTAGGACGAGGAGATGGGGACCGTTGGTGAGGGCTTCGGACCGGAGGAGGAGATGGGGCCTTCGGCTCATTAGGGTTTTGGCAGAGGTTGAGGGCCTGCAGGACGGTCGCTTGGAACTGCTGGAACTCGGCACGGGTGATTGGTGCCTTATTGTTCCTGGGCTGTTGCCGACCCGCGGGGGAGTGCCTTCTTCGGTAATGCTCGGGGGACTCTTTTCCTCCCTCTGCGGATGGGAGACCTGTAGTACCGGTGGCGCGGAGACCGCTCGCCCGGATGGTGTTGGCGGGAGGTTCCCTCTCGGGCCCGCTTTTCATCCAGATGGCGGCGGAGGTCATCATCTTTCTGGCGGTTGAAGGCGGTATTGCGGTGACCAGAGGCTCGGGGATGATGGGAGGCCATAGAGTCCGTGGAGGCATTGTGGATGGAGACGTGTTCTTGATGAAGAGGTTGTTTCTGAGGGTTGGGACCCTTTGGATGCGACTGATCAGGAGGGGGAAGGTTCTGTTGGAGTGGGTCTTCCGCTGTAGGGGGAAGTTGCCCTTGTGGTTGAGCAGGATTATGGGGGACTTCTTGCTGCTAATCAGGGTTGGGTCCTCGGTTGGACCCCCTTGACCTGACTTTCCGAGGTGGCATGGCTGGAGAAGATCTGTTCACTGGGAAGAGGAGAGGTCTCTATTCGTTAGCTCCCCACAGACGGCGCCAATCTGTTGCCGCTAAATTTGGTGTGGGGGCAAACAGATAGTATTTGTGGATTCTTAGGGAAACTGAATAGTAAACCTGTATACCTGTTCCGTCGGGGTTTGATCGTCGCTTCCGCCGTACACCTGCAAAAAGTGCGAAACACCGGGGTTGTTCCCGGCGACGCACCCTCCGACGCTCAAGTCAGTAATCTGGAAGACTATGAGAGAGCGCAAAAACTGGTGAAAGATTGATTACCTCTTAATGGAGATGGGTGGGGGGTATTTATAGGCGTCTTAGGGAACAGATTAGGCATGTAATTCCTTGTGTATAGATAAGGAATGTAATCCCTAATCCCCAGTGAAAGGATAGATATGAATCAGGGTCATTGATTAACATTAATCAGAAACCCTAATTCTACCCTGTCGGACCGGGTTTGTTGCGGGTTGAAACCCGCACCCAGTTGAGGTGGATCCTTTCGCGGGTTATTGGATCTGTGAGAATGAGACCCAGTACCCGTTTCTGACCCATTTGTAGGTGAAATTACTGTCTTACCCCCAGACTTCAGGATTCGTGCCCAATTTGGACGGTCTCGATTAAACCCTTATTTTTAGCCATATCATACATATATAATTACTTATATGTGTATACCCAGCTTTTTATTCGATCACCATCGATTGGTGGATTTTGTACACATATAGCTGGTTGTGATCGGAGAGCTATTCGCGGACTTGTTGTTTGATGCTAACAAGTCGTTGTGACATATTCGGGACATAGTTGAACGTTTTGAGCTTTTCGTCTGCGCTCGACGAGTGTATGTGGAGAACTCTGCGATGGAGTCAAACGTTGAGCTGGCCGTTTGATCCCGACAAGTTTGGAGTGAGCTCTGAGATAGAGTTGATGCGGAAACTGCTGTTCGATCTCGGCGAGTTTGAAGACAACCCGGAGATAGAGTGGAACGTTCAAGCTTGCCGTTTGTGCCCGACAAGTTTAGAGGAAACATTTCACCTATCGTTTGCGCCTAGCAAGCGTGTAGGATCAACTCATTGATATAGTTGGTTGTCGCACTTGCTGTTTGTGCCCAGTAAGCATGTAGAGACAACTCTGCGATAAAGTTGATGTAGGAACTGCCGTTGGATCTCGGCGAGTTCGTAGAGGACTCTATGACAGAGTTGGATGTGGGACTTGTTGTTTGTCCCCAATAGGCTTAGAGAAAACTCCATGACATAGTAGGATGTTGCACCTGCTGTTTGCATCCAGCAAGCATGTAGAGACGACTCTTTGATTGAGTTGGTCCAGAAATTACTGTTTGACCCCGACGAGTTTGTAGGGGCAACTCGTGGCTGAGCTGGCATAAAGCTCGCTGTTTGATCCAAGCGAGTTTATGGAGACAACTCTGTGGTAGAATCGATGTAAGAATCGCCATTTGGTCCCGACGAGTTTGGAGGGGACTCTATGACAGAGTTGGATGTTGCACCTGCTATTTGCACCTAGCAATCATGTAGGGACAACTCCTTGATTGAGTTGGTATGAAAACCGCCGTTTGACCTCGGCGAGTTTGCAGTGGAAAATTCATGATGGAGGTGTGTGTTGAACTTGTTGTTCGTTCTCAACAAGCTTAGGGAGGACTCTATGACAGAGTTGGATGTTGCACCTGCTGTTTGCACCCAGCAAGCATTTAGAGACAACTCTGTGGTTGAGTTGACGTAGAGCTTGCTGTTTGTTCCCAGTAAGTTTGGAGAGAACTCTAAGATAGAGTTGGATATTGCACCTGCGGTTTGCGCCCATCAAGCATGTAGAGACAACTCGTTGATTGAGTTGGTTGTTGCACTTGCTGTTTGTGCCCAGCAAGTGTGTAGAGACAACTCTGAGATAGAGTTGATGTAGGAATGGCCGTTTGGCCCCGGCAATGTTCGAGACAACTTTAAGATAGAGTTGATGTAGGAACGGCTGTTTGACCCCAGCGATGTTCGAGACAACTCTGTGGCTGAGTTGACGTAGAGCTTGCTGTATGTTCCCAGCAAGTTTGGAGAGAACTCAGTGGGAGAATTGAGTACTGAACTTGCTGTTTATGCCCAGCAAATGTGCAGGGTCAACTCGTTGATTGAGTCGATCCAGAAACTGCCCTTTGACCCCGTCGAGTTTGTAGGGAGAGATGTCAGATGCACTTGAGCTTGAACTTGTTGTTTGTTCCCAACAAGTTTGGAAAGAACTCAGTGGCGGAATTGAGTGTTGAACTTGCTGTTTGCGCCCAGCAAGCATGTGGAGAACTCTGTGACGGAGTGGAATGCTGCACTTGCTATTTGCACCCAGCAAGCGTGTAGAGGCAACTCTTTGATTGAGTTGGTCTGAAAACTGCCGTTTGACCCAAGAGAGTTTAGAGGAGAGTCTATAATAGAGTTGGGTGTTACACCTGCTGTTTGTGCCCAACAAGCGTGTAGACTACTCTGAGATAAAGTTGATGTAGAAACTGGCGTTTGATCCTGGCGAGTTTGTAGAGACAACTCTAAAATAGAGCTGATGTAGAAACTACCGTTTGATTCCAGCGAGTTTGTGGGGAGAGCTATGAGAAGCACTTGAGCTTGAACTTGTTGTTTGGCCCCGGCAAGTTATTAGTGGTGCTCGGGCGAAGACCAAGGCATTGGGCTCGTTGCGAGGAGCCAACAAGTAGCTGAAGGATCTCATGCGGAGAGCAGAATTTGAGCTTGTTTCTTAGAGCCAACAAGTAGTGGATTGAGTTCATGCGGCGAGTGAAGCGCTAAAATCATTGTTGAAGGAGCTCAAGCGAAGAGTAGAACATTGAACCCGTTGTCTGAAGCCAATGAGTTATGGGCGGAGCTCAAGCATAGAGCAAGGCGTTGAACTCATTGTTTGGAGTAAACGAGCTATTTGGAGGAGCTTGAATGAAGCCTAAGATATTGAACTCGCTATTTGGAGCCAACGAGCTATTTGGTGAAGCTTGGGCGAAGACCAAGGCATTGAACTCGTTGTTTGGATCCAACGAGTTGTTGATGGAGCTCACGTGGTGAGCGGAGCGCTGAACTTGTTGTTTGGGACAAACGAGTTGTTGATGAGGCTCAAGCGGCAAGCAGAGCACTGAACTCGTTGTTTGGGACAAAAGAGTTGCTGATGGGGTTCAAGCGGTGAGAGGAGCGCTGAACCCATTGTTTGGGACAAATGATTTTTTAATGGGGCTCAAGCGACGAAAAGAGTGCTGAACTCGTTTTTTGGGACCAACGAGCTGTTGATGTAGCCTGAGCATTTGGCAAGGCATTGAACTCGTTGTTTGGGATAGCAGAGTATTGGCAACATATTAGCAGAGTATTGGATAACGAGTTGTAGACGGAGCTCATGCGGAGAGCAGAGTATTGAACTCATTGTTTGGGATAAACGAGTTGTTGATGGAGCTCAAGCAGAGAGCAGAGCGCTGAACTCGTTGTTTGGGACAAACGAGTTGTTTGGTAGAGCTTTAGCGAAGAGCGGAGATCGGGGTGTTGGCCCGTTGCTCGATGTTGATGAGCGGTTGGCCAGAGGAACCTAAGTGGAGTGCATCGCGCCGAACTCATTGTCAGAGAAGATGAGTTGTGGGTATTCTGAATCTTCTTAGTGTGGAAGTGAAGTCACTTGTGTTTATTTTGCGTTGAGATGATTCCATTCTTCTCTTTTCTGACAAGTAGTTGCACACATGGAATGCGGTTCCCCGGGATACTGAGCTTGTCCTCCTTCGTGATACGTTGTTCTTGACGGGGTTGGAACTTTTCCGTTTGCACGGTGCTTCAAGCGAGACAGAGTTGGAGGTTGCTCAAGTGAAGGAGGTCGAATGAATCTAGAGTTTGCTCGTCTAAGGAAGACTTGTCTTGAATATCATTATCAAGAGTTGAGGCGGCCCTATGGAGCTGTTAGCTGGTAGGAGGCCGGCGAGAAATTTTTGTTTCTCTTAGGTAGAGCATCTCTCTAGTTTGTATAGTTGGAAGAACAGCTTACATGACAGTTTGTCACACAATGTTCGGAGGACTTTCGGTAGCGATTCCTAGCCGTGAAACGTGGAGTCATTGTAACTTTGCTGTTGTAATGAGACTTGTAGTTTGTGGAATGAGAAGTCTTCTACATGCCAGTGTCTTGTCCTGTGATACATCGTCTTGGGGGTTGGCTAGTCGTATGAGCTTCTCTTGGAAAGAGTTGAACTTTGGACTAGCCATCTTGTATTTGCAGACGTCTGTAGTGCTACTAGATCCGAATATATGAGTTGGTGATAGTTCTTTGCTTTGTGGGATTCATTTCATATGCTTAATCCTTGCTTTCATGGTTGATGTGCCATCGACAGGTTCTTTGTCTCTAAATAACAGGGCATCAAGTCTGTTGCGTATAGCTTAAAGAACTGTCGACAGTGCATGATGGAGTGTAGCATTGCTCCGTCTTGAACCAAGCTAGTTGTAGGGACAACCCTGAGGAGAGTTGTTTTCCAAACTTGCTGTGTGGGGCCTCTGACAGATTGTGAGAGTCACATCGAATGGAGAGTTGAACCCCAAGTGCAGCTTTTTACAAGCATTACTAGGGTAACTTCGATCCATGATTTTGGACCTACTAATCTGTTGTTGAGGAAATTTAACTAGTTGCAGGAACAGATCGAATGGCGAGTTGAACTTTGAACGTGTGTCATTACAGGTTGCGAGAGTAACTCTGAACCATGATCATGGATTCCGAACTTGTTAATTTAAGTATTAACAGGTTGCAGGAGCAGCTCGAATGGTAAAGCGCACTCTGAACTTGCTGCTTTACAAATTGACAGGGTCTCTTTTGAACAATGAACTGGACTCCGAACTGGCCGTCGAGGCATTGACGGATTGCAGGAGCAGATCGAATAGCAAAGTGCACTGTGAATTTGCGTTATTGCAAATTGTTTAGAGTCATTGTCGAGCCATGGGTATGGACTCCGAATCCATCTTACGAAGAGACTCGCAATGAGTGTTTGGTGCTACTTAAGTGTTTAAGTGTGGCACCCAACTTGTTGTTTCCGAGCCTCCAAGGAAGTTCAACTAGTTGCAGGAACAGATCGATCAGTGAGTTGTGTTCCAAGCGTGCATGTTTGCACGCCGCAACTCCCAAGTTCTGGATTCCGAACTTGCATTGAGTTTAGCTTGTAACGAGTTCCTAGTGCCATTTTAAATGTAAGTTGGGCGTGTCGCTCGTTGTTTGCTTTAATGAATCAACAGGTTGTAGGAACAGATCAAATGGCGAAGCACTTTGAACTTATTTCATTGTAAATTGCTGTAATAACTTCGCACTATGGAAGTGGGCTCTGAACCTGTCTTGTAGGAAGTTTTCAACGATTTTCTGGTGCCGTTTTGTGTACAAGTTTGGCCCCCAACTCATTGTACTTCGCAAGGTGTTCTACTTTCCAAGTCCTTGCTGATATCTCCCTGCCCCCCCAGGTCTTTAAGTTGATGAGCCGTCAGGCGAGAAACTTGGTAGACCTTGCCTGGACTTGCCTATTTTGGAGGGAGCCCCCCCATTGTTTTGCATAAAGAAAGGAAAATCTTCTGATGTACCAGTGTGTTTAGGCAAGATTATTTGACTCCGTTGAATAAGTGGAGTGGCTTCGGGCGACGGAGTCAGGTTTATTATTGTATCATGATGAGAACTAGTTTGGCCCTGGCGAGAGATGGTGTGGCAGGTTTGGAAGTTCATGGCAGAGTTGGTAATGGCAGAGGCTTCAAGCTCATTTACAGTTTTTGAATCATTGTGACTATTTTCTGGTGGTAGCACTATGGCATCGAGGAGGAGAATGGAGCCCCCCATTGTAGCGGTGTAGCATGTTCGTACGACTACTTGGATTCCTACAACTTGGCATGCGCCAGCTGTTGTTAGGAACTTCACTTTTGCGTGAAATGTGAAGGCAATTGCATGGAATGCTGTCCGGCCTAGACGATCGAATATGGCATTGTATGTAGCTTTGACATCGACTACCATAGAGTCTAGTACTTTCGTTTGAATACCGGGGGCTTTCCCTGCTATTACGTCGAGTGCGACAATTCCCTCGACTTAGATAAGTGCACCAGAGCAGTTATGAAGTGTATAACCGGCTGGCTCGAGTCAGTCTTGAGAGAGCTTAAGAGCCTGAAATGTGGCCATGAAGAGGATGTTTACTGAGCTGCCATTGTCCACCGGGATGCGGCGTACCTCATGATTTAGCATGCAAAGGTTTATGACTGATGCATTGCAATGAGGTGTTTGGACGCCTTCTAAGTCCTTGTCGAAGAAAGATATTGGGATCCCGGTGCATTTGGCTGGTAGAATATTATCTATGGAGTTGACTTTGTTGACGAAACTTTGCGAGAGGAGTTGGAATCTCCCCCATCAGGTCTTCATGAATGGAGTGGAGGACGGTCATGTGTTCAGAGTCTTGCGACTCACATGACCTCTGCTGACGCTTATTAGCCATCCGGGATGGAGGATTTTTAGTGTCGTTATCTTTCTGAACGAAATTGGAGAGATAGCCCCTGCGTATCAGGGCTCCCGGTTCGTCTTTAAGGGTTCGACAGTTGTTAGTAGTGTGTCCATGATCTCTGTGAAATTTGTACCACTTATTTTTGTCTCTTCTTTTGCTAGACGTTGACATCGTGGGGGAAAGGCGGATTATTCCGTCCTTCTCCACTTCCATGAGGATGGCTAATACGCTTGCATTGAGAGGAGTGAATTTGTCGAAGCGTGATGCTAGAGTTGGACGGCGTGAACTTGCACCATTTTTCTGCAACTTCCTGAGTTCTTTCTCGCTTTTGTTCTTCCGTTTGTTCCCGAAAGATGAGTCATTCTTGCCTTGAGGATATAGAGTTTCCTCGACCCTGATATACTTGTCACTCCTTTTCAGGAGCGCAGTGAAACTTTTGGATGGCTTTTTTGGCGAGAGAGGCTTTCAGGTCTTTGTTAGTGACGTTGTGGCGAAAAGCTGTAGTTGCGAATGAAGCGTTCAAGGCAGAAATTAACCTTGCTTCAGTAGTAACATGATTGACGAAGTCTTGCGGTGAAAGAGCTGCAGTTGCGACTGAAGTGTTCCGGGCGTAAATTGACCTTGCTTCAATTGTACCATGCTTAACGAAGTCTTGTGGCAGAAGAGCTGCAGTTGTGATTGAAGTATTCAAGGCATAAATTGACCTTGCTTCAGTTGTAAAATGCTTGACGAAGTCCTTTAGCAGTTCTCCATCTTTTTGCTTTAGTTCTAGCAGGGAGACACTAGTATTTTCAGCTCTCTGACTAATAACGAAGTGTGCAACGGAGAGTTCATCGAGCTGATCAAAGGAAAACGTGGATTCGGATTTCAGATGTGGATACCATTCCCTAGCAGATCATTTCAGTGTAGCGGGAAATTCTGACACATGAGTGCATCGGTGGCATTATAGAACATCATAAGTGTTTTAAAGCTCTCGACGTGGCCTGTCAGGTCTAATTCCCCGTTGCAGGACTCGAATTGAGGAGCTTTGAAGTTCCTTGGAACAGGTGCATCGAGGATAGTGTTGCGGTAGGCCCTGTTGAACCAGTTTCTCTCGTTCTTCATCTGTTCTAGGCGATCTTCTACTTCTTGGATATGGTGAAGGACTTGGTCGTCCTTCTTTTGGGATCCAGTTGAAGCATTGTGGACTGAGATGCGGTCGTACTGAGGAAGTTGTTCAGGATAGTTTTGTCAGGAGCCCCCGAGTGCCACTCCGTTGGAAGGAGCGTGATTAGGCTGTCGGGAACTGTTGAGGAGGAATCTGATCTTCCGTAGGAGGAGCTTGTTGACGAAGAGTGGTAGTGCGATGGCTGGAGGCTTCCCCATTACCTCTTAGTCTTTGTGGCATGCCGATAAGTCTTACTTGTGTAGTTTCCCACAGATGGCGCCAATCTGTTGCTACTTTTTTCTGTGTGGGAGCAAACAGATAGTAAGTTAATAATGGATGGAAACTAATAAAAGTCAAACCTGTGCCTTGGCCGTTAAAAGACGTTAGAGCTCCTGAGATTGAATCTGGATCGTTGATTGACCTCCCATGATCTGAAATCGATGGTTGTTGATGCGGCCGTTGGACCTGCAAAATGTCTGAAACACCGGGGGGTGGCCCCCGGCGACAGACCCTCCGACGCTCAAGTAAGAACCAGAAAGAGAGAGAGAGAGTAAAAACTGGTGAATTGTTGATTACCTGGAGACTGAGGAGGGGGAAGGAGTATTTATAGACCTGGGAGACATTCTAGAAGCCGAATCGTGACCGTCGGATCTTTCATGTCTCCCCCTTGAAGAGATAAGATATCCCTGTGAAAGGATAAGAGATGAGACTCCTAGCCATCATGGGCTGGGTGTCTCTCTTAGTGGGCCTAGTCTGTCACTTTTTATGGGCTTGAGAGAAGTCCATGTCTTGGAGTGGGCCCAGGCCTGTATAATAGGCCTGTGATGGCTAATCTACCTGTAGACGCTTTGAGATCTGTGCAGGGATCATACGACTCTGATCTGCTGTGATTTTTACCATCATCATCGACCAATATTATGAAGGGTGTGATCTTGAGATCGGAGGCAGAATCTTGGGCATCGACCTCATTGAGTTGGCAGTTTTGGGGGTCGACATCATTATTAGCATAGACTGGATGTCCATCTATAGTGCCACTATTGAATACAAGAGTAAAGAGGTTGTGATAAAGGCACCAGGGGGACCAGTAGTGACATTTCACGAGAAATGGAAATGTAAATAGTTGGTAGCAGTGCTATCTGAGCAGAAGGTTCCCGAAGAAGTGAAGCAGATTCCAGTAGTCCGGCATTTTCCAATAGTGTTTCTAGAAGATCTACCTGGGCTTTCACCTCAGCGGGATGTAGAGTTTAGTATATTCGTTCAGCCAGGGAGTGCACCCATTTCTAAGGCACCATACAGAATGGCACTGGTTGAGTAAGATGAGATCAAGAAGCAAATTGAAGAGCTGTTGGGTAAAGGATTCATCAGGCCAAGTGTGTCGCCTTGGAGAGCACCAGTTCTTTTGGTAAAGAAGAAGGATGGATCGATGAGAATATACATCAGTTACAGAGAATTGAACCGGGTAACAGTGCAGAACAAGTATCCGATTACTCGAATCGATGATCTATTCGACCGTCTATAAGGAGAAGTTGTCTTCTCTAAAATAGATCTACGATCGGGTTATCACCAGGTTCGAGTAAAGGAAGAAGATGTGCACAAGACGTCGTTCAGAACTCGACATGGCCACTATGAGTTCCTAGTCATGCCATTTGGAGTAACCAATGCACCTGCTATTTTCATGGACATGATGAATAGGGTCGTGCGGCTGTTCATCGATTCTTTCGTCGTTGTGTTCATCGACGACATATTATTATACTCCAAGACAGAGGTAGAACATGTGAGCGCCTAGCAGAGGTACTGAAGAAGTTGCATGAGGAGAAGCTATATGCAAAGTTGTCTAAGTGTGACTTCTGGAAAATCGAAGTCGCCTTCCTGGGTCACATCCTTTCTAAGGAGGGAGTGGCTACTGACCCACAAAAGATTGAGGTAGTAAGAGATTGGCCAAGAACGACTACAGTGACAGAGATCAGGAGCTTTTTGGGGTTAAAAGGCTACTACAGAAGGTTCATTCAGGGCTACGCCTAGATAGCTGTGCCGCTCACGGAGCTTACGAAAAACATGAGTTTTAAATGGTCAGAACAGTGTGAGTCTAGCTTTCAGAAGTTGAAGGAGAGGTTGACTACTACTCCCATCCTGGCTTTGCCATAAGTAGGAGTCGACTATAATGTCTGCATCGATGCTTCCCATCGCAGACTGGGCAGTGTGCTGATGTAGGAAGGGAAGGTAATAGCTTATGGGTCTAGACAGCTGATGCTGCATGAGAAGAATTACCCAACCCACGATCTGGAGTTGGCAACAATCATCTTTGCACTAAAGTAGTGGAGGCACTATGTATATGGGGAAAAGGTTAACATGTACACGGATCATAAGAGTCTAAAGTACATCTACCAGCAGAAGGACTTGAATCTGAGATAGCGGAGATGGTTGGAAGTGTTGGAAGATATCTGACCCGAAATGTGGTGGCTGATGCGCTCAGCAGGAAGAGTAGTTTGTCCCGATTGATCACAACTCAGAAGATGTTGGCAGAGGAACTTGATCGAGCAGAGATTGAGGTGGTGTTGCAAGGATTAGGGGCTTCATTAGCTCAGTTGAGACTTCAACCCACATTGAGGGACAGGATTATCAACAGTCAGAACAACGATTCGGAGATTCAAGAGATGAGAGAGCAGGTTGGCACCGACAGGTTGACAGAATTCCATGTGAAAGATGAGGTATTATGGTTTGGAGAGCGGCTGTGTATGCCAAATCAAGCAAAACTGAAGGAGAGCATTCTACAGGAAGCACATGCCACTTTATTATCCGTACATCTAGGAAGTACCAAGATGTACCGGGATATAAAGCAGTATTTCTGGTGGTCGGGAATGAAGCAGGATGTGGCTGAGTTTGTCACCAGGTGTGCAGTCTGTCAGCAGATCAAGACCGAGAATCAGAAACCCGGGGGTTTGTTACAGCCATTACCCATTCCAAAGTGGAAGTGGGATAATATCAGTATGAACTTTATTATAGGATTGCCTAGGAGTTCCAAGGGCAACGATGCAATTTGGGTGATAGTGGACCAACTCACCAAAACGGCTCACTTTCTGGTGATGAAGCTTACTTGGTCTATGGAGAAGTTAGCCGAGTTGTATATCGGGGAGATCGTGAGGCTACATGGAGTTCCTTTGTCGATTGTATCCGACCGAGATGCACGATTTACCTCTCATTTCTGGAGCAGTCTTCAAGCAGCTTTGGGGATGAAGACTGATTTCAGTACTGCTTTCCATTCCTCAGACTGATAGACAGACCGAGAAGGTCAACCGGGCATTAGAAGATATGCTAAGATGTTGTGTGTTGGATTTTGGCGGCAGTTGGGAGAGGCATTTGGCTCTAGTGGAATTTGCCTACAATAATAGTTTCCAGACAAGCATTGGGATGGCACCTTATTAAGCTCTGTATGGAAGGAAGTGTAGAACACCAGTGTGTTAGTATGAAGTGGGGGAACGACGGCTGTATGGGCCAGAGATTGTGCAACAAACCTCAGAAAAGATTGAGTTCATCAGGAAGAGGTTAGTCGACGCCTAGAGCAGACAGAAAAGTTATGCCGACAACCAGAGGAGATATCTAGAGTTTGAGGAAGGTGACTTTGTCTTTGTGAAGGTATCTCCAACAAAGGGAGTGATTCGGTTTGGAAGGGGAGGGAAATTAGCCCTGAGATACATAAGTCCTTATAAGATATTGACGAGAATTGGGAAGATGGCTTATCGGTTAGAACTACCGGAAGAGTTGGCCCAGGTACAAAATGTCTTCCATGTGTCTACGCTGCGAGGCTATATTCCAGATCTGAGTCAACATTTGCCTGAAGTGCCAGAAGGTTTGCAGTTGGATTTGAGCTACACTGAGCATCCAATAGAGATTGTGGATCGACGGGAGAAAGTCTTGAGGAATAAGACTGTACCTATGGTCAAGGTCGTTTGGAGGAACCAACTTGTTGAGGAGGCTACTTTGGAATCTGAGGAAAGAATGATGAAAGATCACCCTGAGCTTTTCAAATAAAAAAATTTGTATTTCTTTTTTCTTCACACTTTCTTTGTTTTTCTCACTCTTCTAAGGAAGTAGTGTTGTAACATCCCGTATAAAATTTTTAAATGAAAAATACATTTCTTATTTTTACACGTGCAACGCACGTGCAATTTCATCTTATGATTTTTTTATCCTCAATTTTATTTAAAAGTTACGAACAATTTTCTTTCATTCATTTTTGTTGCATATTATAACCCATAGGCCTAATAAAAGACTCTAAGCCCATTAAAATAAATTAAATAAATAAAAATAGACCAAGCCTACAAGAGGAAGCGCACTAAGAAAAATCCTACAATTAGTTGTACACTTGTCATGTAAACAACATGTACAAATAAACAAATACCAACTAACAAATGAGAGTGTGTGCTTGTGGGTTGCACGTGCACGTAGTGCAACCCCAAAGTCACAAGAAGAGTTAGCCACGCATAAGAATAGTAACACTTGGGAGTTTGTGAGAGTAATGGTGAGTGGGCAATTAGTGAAGGGTGTTATGTAGGTTATGAATTAGAACACTTAATTTGAGTAGTAGAAGAGCCTTCTCAAACCCTATAAATTTCACCCCCTTTCCTTCATAATCTTGCACCAAAGATCAAAAGAAACGAAAGATAAAAATAAGAAAGAGAGAAAAAGAAAGAGAGAACTGTTTGAGTTCTTACTTGGAGGAAGGAGAGTTTGCTTGGAGAAAAAGAAAGTCTCATTCCTGGAGCTAGGAGCAACTTCTAGGAGGCTTCTTCTACTTTAGAATCTTCATTTGAGGTGGGTGTCTTCTTGAGCTTTCTAATTTATAGTATCATGTATGTGTAGGTAAATTTATAGATAAACTTGATATGTATATGAGTAGTGATTTAATTGAAATGATGATATTTAGAATGAAGATGCATTCTAATTGAAAGATTTTCATGAAGATAAGTTGAATTGATGTTGTTTAATTGCATGGTAGAACATCTTGATTAGATTAAATGGTATGAAAATAAATTTGTGCACAAAGTTACTAATTCATGCAAAGAAAGTTACTATTTTAAATTTTGTTTACACTTCAGAAAATCATATCTAATAAAATAGTTTGAATCTGGAACAAACACTTTTTCGGAAGCATCTTGTATATGTCAGTAGCATCCCTTTAAAATTTCATAATATTTGGAGTTCGTTTACTATTTTACTAAATTCTAAACTCAAAACTGGTTAGTAGTTGGCCGGTAGCAGGAATTCTGCTCACCTTTCGGTTTTGGATTAATTCAGCATTGTAAATGAAATAATTTGAGAAAAGTCCGAACTAAGAAATTATAGTATACACGTTAACCTTTCTGAAAAGTCCAAGAACTCAAATTCTCATAAAGAATCGGATTTTATATGAATTTTACAAGACTGTATAATAGCAGTATTTGAGTATCTCGACCCCACTGTATATTTTGAAGAATTCAGGGTTATAGATATGGTATTTCGAGAAAACTTATAACTACAAAATGAAAGTAGACTTTTATACCTTCTGTTTGATATAAAGAACACTAAGTTTCGTGAAGTATACAATTTTCTCTGATTTTTACAAATAGCATGAAATGCAGTTTTCTAACTTTGAATTTACTATTTTGCAATGTTAATTAAACGACTTGATTGAAAATATATTCTTGCTATTTTAAGTTATATTTCGAGAAAGTAAAGAACGATAGGAGGGTAAACTAGCTCTAGGTGGTATTATTTATTCATGTTCAAACTTAAGAATTAGGCACTAATTGAAGATGTAATATACTTGGGCAAACGTAAGTGGATGACCTCTATATAGTCGGGCGGTGGATTCCGAGACTGTGGTTGCTTGCGCTAGAGGCGAGCCTTAATTAAATCCGGAATTATGATTGAATGGACGGTGGATTCCGGGATCATGAATAGTCGGGCGGATAGTGGGCCGTACTCCAGTGTATATGTGTATACCGGGGCTAGAGGAACACTTGCGGGATGTTCGCACGACGGGGATTCTGTATAGTCGGGCGGTAGATCTCCGGGACTGGAATCCATACTCGTGGAATGTCTAAACTTTATTTTATTAGTGGGTAGTTATCATGGTGAGGGATTAAACCCTTTAATGTGGAGTACATAGGTGCTTGCCCTCGAACCTATATAGTATGGGATGCATAGAATTCGAACAAGTATGCATTAGTATCATTGTAGTATAACACCTACATTAGGCATTAAGTCATGTCATACACTAACATATCTAGGGTATTCACTCTTTACACTTTTAAATGCATTTAAGTTTGTGATTTGTTAAAGTAAGAGATTTCGTTATAATACAGCATAGAGAGGATCGCTGTTTGTAACATTGCGTCGGTTGTAACCACCTAACGTGCCCACAGTTTCATATGCAGGACTTGGATCTTACAAGGAGATATAGAGATGAATTTGATGCTGATGATTAGATACATGTTCAAGTTGTTGAAATTGTATATTTATCATGTTGTACTTCATTTATTTTCCGCTGCGTTATTGATGTAAAAGAACAATGATGTAATAAAAGTTTCAAAATTCCTTGTAAAAATATACGAAGTGAAGTGTAGATCCTGTTGAGCTACGAATTACTATATTTTGGTATTCGGGGCATTACATAAATTGCAAAATACCCACCAAAAGCTTTATCAAAACCCAAACAAAATCACAACCATCCAAAATAAAGCAACCTTTTTCTAATTTTTGCATCTAAACCCTAAAAAATAAAACCCGTAAAAGCTTGAAGAAAGAACCTTCGAATTCCCATCAAATTTCCCACTATCTACAACAGATCTACAGATCAAAACATCAGCAAATCCAACCAACTATGAACTACACAAATCTTAAAGCTTATTGCAGATCTAACCACATTACGTACAAAAAATTATTAAAATTAAATACGAAACAAAGAATTAAAAATAATGTACCTACTAATTACAATGAATACTTTACGAGAAGAACAACTATTGAAAAGAGATTAGTTTTTACTGAACTTATACCACAAACAATTATTTCTGAGTTTTTTTAAATATCAAATATATGTAAAAACATAATGATGTTGTAATTGATCTTTGTTTGATTAGTCTGGAGGGTTCTCAAATGATTCCTCATTAAATCACCACATAAACAAAAGAGAATCTAGATAAAGAATCAAAATCAGCATCATTAACGAAGAATTAGACACCTATTGATGGCAATTGTTTTTCCACTCTTTTGTTTTTCCACGGTCCACCAAGAAGAAGAAGAAGAAGAAGAAGAAGATTATGGTTCTGTGCATTCAAAGCCTAGTCTCATATGCTGTTTTTATAGGAGAGTAAATTGGCAAGGAAAACAATTGTTAAAATTTGTAAAACTAATCTTTTATTGGTTGAAAAAACAATCAACAGATATATATCTGAAAACTTTAAACTATTTTTAATAGTAAAACTGTTAGTTCAGTCAAATTCAAATTTGTTATCATATTTATTAATAAAAACTTTAATGTGTAAATAAGTCAATACACCATCCAAGAAAAACCATCAATCTCAAAACAAGCTTATACTGCAGATACTATAAAAAGATAATCAAATAACCTTCTTAATTATCATATTTTAGGATATATATATCTTCCATTCTTAATTATGTAAAGTGTTGTGGATTTTAGTTCAGATGTATCTAAGGCAAAAAAAAAAAAAATTTAAATTTAAATTAAAAAAAAACAAATATTTTCTTAAAGGTAACAGAGAGTTATATAATGTTTGACTAAAAATGTATATATATTTCAGAAGAAAACAGACGTAAAAAATTGAAAGAATTTTTTTATTTTATAAATCAATTAAAAACTATTAGTTCATTCAAATTCAAATTTGTTATTTTATCTAAAAAATAAAAACATTAATGTGTAAAATAAACACATCCAATCCAAAATTTTGGGTATGAATCCTCCAAAATAGATCCGTCAGCTTAATGGGTACAATATAGATCCTAAAAATAGATCCATTTTCTTATTGAATCTAGATGTGGATCCTTATGAATCCAAATTCAATAACCCAATGGATAATCCAAAATATGTATATGCTAGTTAAAATTTGCGATGCACCAAGTGCATTTGTCTTGGTGGACGTGCCAATTGAATATATGAACAATGTTTTGTGTTGTTCAGAAAACCAATCACATAAGAAATCTCATTAAGAAGTCAAATGATTATATAGTATAATCACTATATATTAATTTTGTACACAAATACTTAAAATTTTAATATTAAAGACTCTAAATATTATATCTAGTCTTGAGTAAATACAAAATAAATTGTAAATAATTGTCTCATCCAAAACATAAAATAAAAGAAAATATATTAGAAAAAGAACAAATATTGAAATTAAATATTGATTAGGGTTTAGTTTGATCCCTCACCCTAGACTTGTGTGCATATCTTCTGTCAGCCCGACCCCGTAGCATGTTTCAACCCACAAATAGGGCAATCAACCTATAGGGAAACGAGTTCCTACCCGCTATTGACAAAGTTGTCATGATCGACTACAAACCAACTACTGCTACAAATCTGTGAATGAGAGGAGAAAGAAAGAAAGAAATGTTTGTTGGATGTATTTTTGTTTGCATCTTCTAAACGTGTACTTTCAGATTGTATCAGACTTGTTTTTCGTAATATTAAATGCTGAAAATGTTAGCTTAGTTATGACATAAAAATTAGACATAGTTTGTGTTACAGAAAACTTACTTTGATATGCTTTACTGTTTTATATTGGCCATATCAATTACATTTGTACCTCATCATTTCCTTCCTTTTCAATACCCCTGTTTGATTGAAAGTGGTCAAATTATGTAATTATATTGTTAGAATATTTTATGGTTTAATATATTAGAATTCATCTCTGCACAAAGGGTTGTTTGTTTAGTTGCAAGTAAAGTTAAAAAAATTGTATTAAAATTGACTCACCCCAACCCCAAGCAACTATTCTATGTAATTCAAATGGTCCTTGAAATTACATGCAGTCTTGAACATGGAGGATTGAAAGCATGAATTTATTTTATTTATTTATAGGTTGGAGAGACAAATCCATGATAATTCATAGGAAACTAACCATTTACTTGCATACTCTCAACAGGCAAATTTCTTATTTACCCACAGGCATGAAAACCAAAGAGCAGTT
This sequence comes from Hemerocallis citrina, assembly GCA_017893485.1. Lineage (NCBI taxonomy): Eukaryota > Viridiplantae > Streptophyta > Magnoliopsida > Asparagales > Asphodelaceae > Hemerocallis > Hemerocallis citrina. The sequence goes on along the minus strand of CM030363.1, from coordinate 124,099,997 downwards.
TGTTACCATCTTTGCAATCCACTAAAATAATGATGTGACATATACTATTTTGTTACTATCTTTGTTATCCACTTAAACAATGATGATCTACAGCATGCGTCACGCCAATGATATCAATGACACTCTGTAGACCATTAGTTTCCACAAGATCCACCTACATCCAAACAAACTCCAAACATTCTGCACAAGTCTTCATATCAAACTTCTTCCAGTCGGATCACATAAACTCCCACAATCTTCTTTCTAACAAATGCCTTTGAAACCAAACAAAACATTAGTGTGAAGATTGGACAATCAATTCCAGCTATCTAGGGGTAAAGGAATGCAATCCACATGATCTCTCTTTTATCCGACAATGTATTAGTTTCTTTCCAAGTTTCACAAAATGGCTAGTGGGCCTAGTTTTATAAGATTAACAACTAAGCTAATTCTATTTTATTCCTCACTGGATTATACAAAATCATCGAAAGATGTTAGCTAGAAAACTTGTGGGACACGAAGCTATCCCTGCCCAGGAGTTTGATTAGATTCATCATTGAGGGCCTCAGTACAACCAACCTCAGCTGGACGAAGAACACGATCATGCAGCATGTCACTAGACTGCAATTTAAGAAAAAAATAAAAACAAACTAAAAAATAAAAACAACTATAAATCTTTTGAAAAAAACAATAAATATAAACAGATGAAGTGTATCAAACGAGAACGTATCACACACACACACACACACATATATATATGAATACCTTGAGGACAACAGCAACAGTACCATGTGGTTTTGAAGCATTAGGGATTTGAAAAACTGCATGATGCCTGTGAGGATCAAATTGCTTATCAATAGGATCAAATTTCTCCACACAAAATTTCCTAAACACCTGCAAACAAGGATACGTTGTAAGCTTCTCAGTGATGTAATAAACAGAGCAGATAAAGTTTCGGCAGATAGCACCAGTGGGTAAGCACAAAAGAGCATGCACTCATGCATGCAACGTTTGGTGCATGCTGATGCATGACAACGTTTGGTGCAAGCATGGTGTCTCTTCCGAAGCATGGTGTCTTTTCCGAAGCATGGTGTCTCTTCCCCTCCTATAAATTCTCACTATTTTCTTCATTTGAAGATACACTCAACTGAAGAGAAAAAATAGAGATTGATAGCCACAGAGAGCTTATAAAGTATTGAGAGTTTTTTTTGTAAATCTTTTGAGATTGAGAAATAATATTTGTGTTATTTTCTTCTCAAATTTATCTCTGTTGTTTTTCTCTCGATCCTAACAAGTGGTATCAGAGCGAGGTTGAGTTGTTGAGTGCCAAAAGCCTTTGCAGATCAAGATGTCGATGGAGGAATCAATATCATCATCATCATTTGGAGCCATGATCAAGCTTACTGCCACCAACTATACACTTTGGAGACCTCGGATGGAAGATCTCCTAAGTTGTAAAGATCTCTTTGATCCTATTGAGGAGAAGGGAGAGAGACCTGAAGCTACCAATGAGGCGGACTGGAAGAAGATGAACAGGAAAACGATCGGTCAGATTCGACAGTGGATCGATCACAGTGTCTTTCATCATGTTGCCCAGGAGACGGATGCTTTTGCCCTTTGGAAGAAGCTGGCAGATATGTACCAGGCCAAGACAGCTCGAAATAAGGCCCTGCTGATGAGATGGTTGGTGAACCTGAAGCTACAGGGAGGAACTTCTGTAGCAGAACACACCAGCGAGTTTCAGAGCCTGGTGAATCAGCTATCTTCAGTGGAGTTACCATTTGAAGATGAGTTACAGGCACTTCTACTTCTCAGCTCTCTTCCAGACAGTTGGGAGACATTGGTGGTCTCCCTCAGCAACTCGGCTTCGACTGGCAATCTTACCATGTCTATGGTTAAGGATGCCCTATTCAATGAGGAAGCTCGGAGAAAGGACGTTGGCACAGAAGCACAAGCCTGCGTCACAGAAGTCCGTGGGAGACAGCGAGAGGAAGATCGAGGCAGGTGGAGAGGTAGGAGCCAAAGCAGAGGCAGATCGAGAGGCAAATCAAGTGATGGGAGGAGGCCTGCATACAACTGCCATCACTGTGGCAAACCAGGCCACATGAAAAGAAATTGTTGGAAGTTACAAAAGCAAGGCGGTCAGGGAAGGTCACAACCAAAGAAGGAAGGAGATGCACAAGTCACAGTACTAGAAGATGTGGCTCTTTGCTCTCATGAGGATGAGACATGCCTCCATGTGTCGAATCAGGGCGTAGAATGGGTGGTAGATACTGCAGCATCTTGCCATGCCACTCCTCGAAAGGACATCTTCACGACGTACAAAGCTGGAGACTTTGGCCCGGTGAGGATGGGCAATTCTAGCTTTGCTAAGATTGTCGGAATTGGTGACGTTCGGATGCAGACTGATGCCGGGTGCACAATCACACTGCAGGATGTTCGCCATGTACCTGAACTTCGACAAAATCTTCTTTCGGTGAGAGCCCTAGATGAAAAGGGCTATGATAACCATTTTTGCAATGGCTCATGGAGGACGCTGAAAGGTGTAATGGTGATCGCTCGTGGACATCTCTGCAGCACTTTGTACAAGACTCATGTGAAGATCATTGTGGAGAGTCTCAATATTGTTGAACATGAAGCTTCGCAGAAACTGTGGCACCAGAGACTTGGTCACATGAGTGAGAAAGGTTTATCAACCTTGATGAAGGAAAATCTTATCTCCATTACCAAGAATGCAGAGCTTCAACCTTGCAGCAGCTGTTTATTTGGCAAGCAGCGAAGAGTCTCTTTTAGTTCCTCTTCGACAAGGAGATCAGAGTTGCTCAGTCTGATACATTCTGATGTTTGCGGTCCCATGGAGGTGGAGTCGCTAGGCGGTAACAAATACTTTCTGACATTTATTGATGATGCTTCTCGGAAGGTGTGGGTGTATTTTCTGAAGACAAAAGATCAGGTCTTGGAAATCTTCAAATCATTTCATGCCATGGTAGAGCGTGAAACGGGGAAGAAGCTGAAGTGCCTTCGCTCAGATAACGGAGGCAAGTATACATCCAGGAGTTTTGATGCCTATTGCAAGAGTCAGGGCATTTGGCACGAGAAGACGGTTCCACGTACCCCGCAACACAATGGGGTAGCAGAAAGAATGAACCAAACAATCATAGAAAGAGTCAGAAGTATGCTCAGCACAGCAAAGCTGCCAAAGCCATTTTGGGGAGAAGCTGTTCGCACCGCCTGCTACTTGATCAATCGTTCTCCATCAGTCCCGCTGAATTTCAACATCCCGGAGAAGAAATGGACCGGCAAAAACCCCTCCTACTCTCACCTGAGGATATTTGGATGTCTGGCTTATGCACATGTCTCAAAGGAGCTCAGGCAGAAGCTCGATGCGAGAACCACTCCATGCATTTTCATAGGCTATGGAGACGAGGAGTTTGGATACAGGCTATGGGATCTAAAGACGAAGAAGCCCATCAGAAGTAGAGACGTGGTGTTCCATGAAAATCAGACATATGGGGACACTGAAAAGCCTACAATTGCTGAAAGTCCTGTCAGTACTCAGGACTTTGTTCCAGATACAGTACCAGTACAAAGCTGCCGCAGATGATGATGTGTCTGATCAAGAACTAGAAGCAGAACCAGAGGAGGAGGAAGAAGGGATTGATGAGCCTGGGGAGCCGCAACCTTTCACAGCTGCAGAACCAGTACAAGATAATGATACACCGCCTGAGACGAGTGAGCCTCAGCTACGTAGATCTGAAAGAGGCCATGTTCCATCTACTAAATATCCAGAATCAGAGTACATTCTTCTTACTGATGAAGGGGAGCCAGAGAATTTCCAGGAAGCATTGTCTCATCCAGACAAAGACAACTGGCTGCACGCTATGCGGGATGAGATGGACTCTTTAGAGAAGAACCAAACCTACGATTTGGTTAAGCTTCCAGGAGGGAAGAAGGCACTAAAGAACAAGTGGGTATTCAAGCTCAAGAAAGATGGCAGCAGAAAGGTGGTGAAGCACAAAGCTCGGCTAGTGGTCAAAGGATTCCTTCAGAAGAAAGGCATCGATTTTGGTGAGATTTTTTCTCCAGTTGTAAAGATGACTTCAATCCGAGTCATGCTCGGATTAGCAGCTAGCCTAGACTTGGAGCTTGAACAAATGGATGTGAAGACTGCATTTCTTCACGGTGATCTGCATGAAGAAATTTACATGGAGCAGCCAGAGGGATACGAGGTTCCAGGGAAAGAGAATCTCGTATGTAAGCTGAAGAAGAGTTTGTATGGCCTCAAGCAAGCACCAAGGCAATGGTACAAGAAGTTTGATTCATTCATGGTGAGTCAAGGCTACAAGAGGACTGCTGCAGATCAATGCGTCTACATTCAAAGGTCCCCTGATGGAAATTTCATTGCACTGTTACTATATGTCGATGACATGTTCGTCGTCGGACAAGATGCAGTGAAGATCAGACAGCTGAAGATAGAACTCTCTAAGGTCTTTGATATGAAGGACCTTGGGCCAGCTCAGCAGATTTTAGGTATGAACATCTCTCGAGACAGAAAGGCCCGAAGATTGTGGTTATCTCAAGAGAAATATGTTGAACGGGTGATCAAGCGATTCAACATGGAGGGTGCCAAGCCAGTTAGCATCCCACTGGCTAATCATTTCAAGTTGAGCAAGAGTTCGTGTCCCTCATCCAGGAAAGAGATCGAGGAAATGGAAGTTGTGCCTTATTCTTCAGCGGTTGGAAGTCTGATGTATGCAATGGTGTGTACGAGGCCGGATATTGCACATGCAGTGGGTGTGGCAAGCAGATTTCTCTCCAATCCAGGAAATGAGCATTGGGAGGCTGTTAAGTGGATTCTCAGGTATCTTAAGGGTACTTCAAAGATATGTTTGTGTTACGGGGGAGCTGATCCGGTTTTGGTAGGCTATATAGATGCAGATATGGCCGGAGATCTTGATGGTAGAAAATCGATTTCTGGTTTTATCTACACTTTTGCAGGGAGAGCTGTGTCATGGCAGTCAAGGTTGCAGAAGTGCGTTGCACTATCTACGACAGAAGCAGAGTACATTGCTGCCGCTAAAGCTGGCAAGGAGATGTTGTGGTTAAAGCGATTTCTACAAGAACTCGGGATCAAACAGAATGACTACAAGGTACATTATGACAGTCAGAGTGCTCTGGATTTGAGCAAGAATTCAATGTACCATTTCCGAACAAAACATATTGATATTCGCTATCACTGGATACGCGAGGTGATGGATCAACAATTGTTGAAACTGATGAAGATCCACACGAAGGAGAATCCAGCAGACATGTTGACAAAGATTGTGTCTCGGAAGAAACTAGAGTTATGCAGAGACATAACTGGAATGGATGAGAGATGACGATTGGTGCAGATGTGGCGTGAGGGGGAGAATTGTAGGTCCCGCCACAAAAGAGCATGCACTCATGCATGCAACGCTTGGTGCATGCTGATGCATGACAACGTTTGGTGCAAGCATGGTGTCTCTTCCGAAGCATGGTGTCTCTCGAAGCATGGTGTCTTTTCCGAAGCATGGTGTCTCTTCCGAAGCATGGTGTCTCTTCCGAAGCATGGTGTCTCTTCCCCTCCTATAAATTCTCACTATTTTCTTCATTTGAAGATACACTCAACTGAAGAGAAAAAATAGAGATTGATAGCCACAGAGAGCTTATAAAGTATTGAGAGTTTTTTTTGTAAATCTTTTGAGATTGAGAAATAATATTTGTGTTGTTTTCTTCTCAAATTTATCTCTGTTGTTTTTCTCACGATCCCAACAAACAGCAACAGTACCATGTGGTTTTGAAGCATTAGGGATTTGAAAAACTGCATGATGCCTGTGAGGATCAAATTGCTTATCAATAGGATCAAATTTCTCCCCACAAAATTTCCTAAACACCTGCAAACAAGGATACGTTGTAAGCTTCTCAGTGATGTAATAAACAGAGCAGATAAAGTTTCGGCAGATAGCACCAGTGGGTAAGCGTATATTGCCAAATATATACGATCACGCATGTATAATTTACAATTACATGTCCATGTAACTATGTAATGTAGTAAGTAAATTTAAATACAACAAGGACCGATAAGCCATGAAATATCCTGATTTATTTCAATATTACATAACAATGAAAATATTAGACAGACAAAGAAGCTAATTAACGAATATATACCATGAGAATCTTGCTTAGCTGTGAACTCTCATAAGCATTACAAAATCGGATTGATGATAGAAATAGGATCTGAAGTGCAATAAAGTAGTTAAAAATATAATATTTGGCCTTGTGGTTATAGTGAACGTCAGAAGTATCCAAAAAAAATAAACTAATATCGATCTTTAAGAATGTAAGAATTATCTAAAAAGAATTTGACTCTGACCACTAAATAGAATGGACAATTTAAGATTAAGAGTAATTTATTTGCAAAATTCAATACTGTATTGAAGTAGTTCTTTAAAGGCTCAAAAATCATTATCAGCCCTAATAACTACAAGTTAAAAGGACAAAATCCAAGAACATAGTTTATAAAAACCATTTTTTTTGAGTCAATCTACCAAGAAATATTGTATTAGTCCATAAATACTTTGTCAATGAACATATTCTACAATTGTTCAAAAGATAAAATTTATATACATGATTTAACAAAGCCATAGTTAAATCATGTATATACTGTATTAATGTTGAAAGAAATCCACATTCGCCATTTTTCCAGAGCTAACAAGTCATAGGAAACAAATGTGCACTCAATTTGGCTACTACAGAGATCGAGGGATGGGTAGTCATGGGTTCACTCGTAGATAACAATTGCATCTATCTACATACACATATAATCATTGAAAATTTTAATTACGTACAAAATTTATTCCCTTCCAAACAAATCTCAAGCTATTTTTTGTGGATACAGAAAGGGTCCTTCAGCGGACATGGGCCAAATTCTCCAACATAATTGTTGTAGAAATGGTATGCATTCCTGCAATAGGAGTTGCAGGCCACAAGCCAGAGTTAACTACCATATCTTTGATATTCTTTATTCTTTCAAGGGTTTCAACAGTATGTGTCATTTTGGGTCTGTCTTTAGGGGTTGGGCTGATGCATTGAAGTGCTAGAGATGCAGCTACTGATTGACCTGCAAGTGACAAGTATAGGGTCCATAATTTAGCCAACCATATCGAAATACAAGTTGTCCTATAATAAATACATGTGGTGATTCATGCATATATGTTCCATATGCATATATGTTCTATAATTAGAGATGCATTGAAGTGCTAGAAATATATATATTGTATGCAATAAATATATATGCATAATTTACATATATGCAAAATAATGCATATATGTACAAAATAATGCATATATGTATTAATATTTCATATATTAATACATGTATTTCATATACTTCTTACATTCATAGTTAAGGATTAACTAAACTCGGTAAACACTACCCCATCCTCATAGAATAGGCTTCAGAACTGAAATTTAATCAATGGGCCTACCAAAGACAACAACAAAAGAACCCACTTTTGTATTCTCAAACTACCCTAGTCTTGTTCAATACCAATCCCATCCAACCCTAGTCTTGTTCAATAAGGTCCGGTTGAGTGGATGGGCTAGAGTTCACCCCGACTGAGGAGATGGGCTAGAGTTTAGTTACATACCCGCTATGACTGACTTTACAGTACTACAAGGAATTTGACATATAGTGACAGCAAAAATCCGTGGGTAAAAGGCGAAAAACCGTAGGTCTAGCCCGTAAAACCTATACCAACGGACATTATTTTCCGTCGTTTTTAATTAGCTATACCCACGGCAAAATACCGTCACTATAGCCTATAGCGACGTTTTTTTCACCCGTTGGACAAAACCTCGGTGTTATACCCACGGTTTCGTATCGGTTGGTATAGGTTTTAAAGACACCTTTTGCTTTCCTATACGCACGATTGAAACTCCATTGCTATAGGTTTTAGCGATGGTATTCGCATCCAATTATTTGAATATATACCCATCGCTCTATACACAATTTTTTCTTATTAATTACGCTTATAATAATTTAATATTTTCTTTTATAATATTAATCCAATTATAAACTAAATACACAATAAAATAGATAAATGTGTTTATGAAACAAAATTTAAAAAAAATTAAACTTCAATCATATTGAAAATCAATGAAGTATTACAAGCATGTCAAATTACAAAATAGTTAATAACCAAATACACAATTGAATTCATGTGTGCAGACATGAGAATCAATACTTTAAACTACGATCAACATTTTCAATGACATTATAAGATAACATTCAATTAACTCCTCACTTGAGATACGACACTAACAATTTTCTTATTTAACCAGATCTTGATTGATCTTGATTCTCTTTGCAGTAATCTTCTTTTAGCATCCTGCAAATCTACTTTACAACCTTCTTCACTTCATCACCGGCAAACACAAACACGGCTGCATTTTGAGAGAGTTCAATCATTTCTCGCTTGTTGAGAGCCCTTCACAAACAAAACAAAGCAAAAAGATCCAACTTTGGTCATCAACAAATAGTCAAAAAGAGAACAGTGTACTATAGATCTGATTGATAGGAACCAGTCTACTAGTATGTGGCAAGAATTGAAGAAACTAATGCATTGCCAACGAAAGAGATACACTTTGTAATCCTATTTTTTAGATAAAATTCGGAGAAATGGTAGGGCATTCTAATGAGTGAAAAGAGTAAAATAGTACAAACCGAAAACCAATTTAACAACATATCAGATAGAAACTCAATTAAGAATAATGGCAAAATCATGGTTTTTCGACCTTAAAATTCTGGCACAAGTTTCAGATACTGGTGGGACAATAATTTTTGCGCTTATAATAATTTTATGGATAATTCTATTGCACAAGTTTCAGATATTGGTGGGACAATCTTTCTTTAAAAAGCTGAGTTAGTTAAACTTACGCTAAATCTGCATTTGTCTCGGATTTATTCACAGCTTTTCCTTCAGCATGTTCAAGGCAAGAGCAGTGCATTATCATTTCTTTCAAAGTATGTTTGGTGCTTTTGATATCATTGTCCCACAAGATGCACTGTGAAACAAAAAACTTCAAGTGAATTGATCGACAATTTAACATAGATAACTGAAAAGTTCAGAATAAGTAATTTAAGAGCAAACTCTTCACTCAACTAATAATGACTGGTATAGATAAAAGAAAAAAACTATGAACTGATAAATTTGTTATCTAGGTGCACCTTTCGAATGTACTCTCTTTTGATATCCTCCCAAGCTGATTTTCCTTTAGCACAGAAAATTGAAGCATTCCATAGTGCACCTCTGGCTGCATCACAGATGTTGCACCTGAAACAAAATCCAGCACATTATCAAACAATACACCTCAATCATTTCTACAGAAATAAGAAAAGACATTGGTCAATGCAGAAGGACGATTTTTTATGTTGATTATCATAATGCATGGGATATTAGTTTGGTAACCACAAAGGTGAGAGTAGTTGGTGAGTTGTTATCTGTCCGCAATATGTTTTCTTTGCACTCTGGCTTATAAATAATGCTTTACTTGCAGAGAAATTAGTAAATAAATTTATTTGGAAAACAATGGAGAAGTAGTTCACTGAAGTACTTTTTACTACCTGTTGAACTTTTGATCCGTTACTTATGCTTGATAATGACTATCTGCTGTTATTTTGATTTCTTGTAGCGCCCCGATTCCCATATAACTGGGAAACCGTGACACATGCCAAGATCTTTCCTTCAATTAGTCACGATACACAAAATGCTGAAAATTAAAACTTTTTATTCAATATGGAGTTACCCCGCAGTAATTACAAATATCAGTTTGTAATACCAACTGTAGCGCCTGCCCTTTTCCCTTTTTGACTCCAAACTCAATTCTTCCAATTTTTATATCACTTTAACCATAAACTAAGATAGTTGTGTTTCAGGAAAAATTTCGGCAGAGTCTCCCCAGTAATTTCTACCCCGAAACACAAAAGGCTTACGGAATTCTGCTCTAAATTCCGTAGCTCACATCACAGACAACAATATCACGGGCTCCCCAGGCCAAAATGAGCATCATCACACAGGCAATATATATATATATGCTCTGGGGGCCAAACTCATAACGGTTTATCAATTATCAATTAAAAACCATAAATCCTTTTGAAAACATAGTAAGTTTTTAGAAAATAACTTGTAAAAGCTTACCACAGCCCCCTGGTACTCCACAACGAGATGGGTACGGGTCCAAACCCTATCATGCCACTCCACACTCTACTTCCCATCATCATCCACATACTTATACATCAGAAATACAATTTAGAGCAAAAACCTTTACTATTTACAATTAATTCATAACAACACATAGTAAAGTGAAGCTCCACTCCACCGGAACTTGAACCTATACCTCACCTCTGCACCGCTGAGGACCTGTAACAGTAGGGGCCTAGGGTAGTCCAGGGACCCCCTAACCCCCCAAACACTAAGGGGTTAGCCATTTCTGGTGTGAGTACAATATATTAATAAGCAAATAAATTAACTTATAAGTAAAACAGAATGAACTTACGAATACCAAGATAAACCTGAACATGTAAATATCATAAATGGAATTTCGCATCAAATACTCACTGCATCACTTCCTGCATGCATATCCATACCTGCTCACAGCATACTTATCATAAGTTTGGAAATTATTCCAATTTGTCACTTAAGGCCCATCACTTTGCGCCTTAAGCAACCATTCCTATAGCTTTATTTTTTTTTTTTTCCATAAAGCTTTACATTCACAAATACTCTACTATCACATAACTGCATCATATTTACCATTCATTGTAATTTCATACTCACGACTTATCTTCTTTTCCAATCTCATATCACACAACACCGCATTCATTCATTTCTTACAACATATATCATCAAGTCTCGCAATACATCACTTCCACATACATACTTCGTCTTAAATGGAAAATAAGCGTGTATTCTAATTTCCTAGTATTTGTGTATTTCATGACCTGAGTCTAATGCAACAATACAGAATACAGAACAGATGCACTTAATCTAATGTCAGCAAGATTCTGGATACACATGCATCTCATACTACATGTGACCCAGGTCAAGCCAACACACTTAGTCTAATGTAAGCGAGACTTTGAAAATGTATGCATCCCATACTACTTAATTTCCAAATCAAGCCATTGTCTCTAAGTTTAGGGATTCGAACCCTCGCTATGCAATGCATTTTAATTTGGTCTACTTCCTGTTCCCGATAGATCGTGGCAATGAGGTTGCAGTTAACGGTCCCACCGTTCTGCAGTCAACAGCCGTGAAAATAAAGATATACGGTCCCACCGTATGGCAGTCAACGGTCCCACCGTTCTGCAGTCAACAGCCGTGACAATAAAGATATACGGTCCCACCGTATGGCAGTCAACGGTCCCACCGTCCTGCAGTCAACAGCTATGACGATAAATATATACGGTCCCACCGTATGGCAGACAACGGTCCCACCGTATGGCAGACAACGGTCCCACCGCTCTGCAGTCAACAGCTGTGACGATAAATATATACGGTCCCACCGTATGGCAGACAACGGTCCCACCGTTATACAGTCAACAGCCGTGACGATAAATATATACGGTCCCACCATATGGCAGACAACGGTCTCACCACTCTGCAGTTAACAGCTGTGACGATAAATATATACGGTCCCACCGTATGGCAGTCAACGGTCCCACCGTTCTGCAGTCAACAGCTGTGACGATAAATATATACGATCCCACCGTATGGCAGTCAACGGTCCCACCGCTCTGCAGTCAACAGCTGTGACGATAAATATATACGGTCCCACCGTATGGCAGTCAACGGTCCCACCGTTCTGCAGTCAACAGCCGTGACGATAAATATATACGGTCCCACCGTATGGCAGACAACGGTCCCACCGTTCTGCAGTCAACTTAAACTTGAAGTTTAGTCTAATCAACAGGTCGTTAGCTTGCACGTCCATAACTTCCAACACACAATACAAAATTGCTTGATACTATAAAACCTCATGTACTCTCAATAGTACATTCTTCTTGCACTCGCTGCACCTTTCCAATATCATAAGAGTTTGCTCACTCATCAGAAATTCTCGATTCCGAGTCCTATGGGAAGGTGGGAGTGTCTATTCCGACTTCTTAATTTGACTCTTTCAGACTCTATCATTTGAGTTCTCGAAAACACAAGTTCCAACTTTGGAAAATCATAACTCTCAACCTATAAACTGGAATTACAAAACTCCAGATGGGTTAGAAAGCTATGACTCCCTACTACGACTCTTTAGTTGGTCAAACTCCCAAAATTCTTAACAATAGTTCACAGTCTCTCATCTTCACCAACTAGTCAACTTATACTAGGCTGAACATAGCCCACCTCAAAGTTCAACAATAAGTCGACCTTGAGTTCCGTGCTCATGAAATTTGAGATTCTCAATCTACACATATACCATTTCGTTTAAATTCATCTCACACAAAAAGCTACGACTCTTCCATCATAGTACACGAATTCGGCCACTCTTCCAGCAGAGCGTTCACTACCCTTTACTAATGAACTCTAGAATTTCTAGAACTTGAGAATCATCAAATAAACTCATACCCAGAGCTACTCTCAGAGTTCATAGCAATATCATATATATACAATTGGTTATGACCTTTTGGACTTCAGTCCAAAAGCAACCGGCTTCAGCTCTGCCCTTTTCAGACCAGCTGCACTCCACAATTTTTTTGAGGTATCAACGACCTCGAAAATTTGTGAAATGTAAACTATAGTGCTGGACACATACAAGAGTATCCACACGAATTCTTAGCTCAAAACATCCATACTACACTAAGATACGAAATCGAAAGTACGTAGCGAATCGTAATTTAAAATCTTCATAACGCACCATGTGCGTAAAAATAAAAGATATCATACTCACCATATTTGATATCATCATATAAATATAATTCATCCCCATATACACATATACGTTGTTCTGATACCCTCGATCCAAACACGCCTTATCCGTAATTCATACTAACCATTCAGGTTATTATAATTTTTTTTCTTAAAACACGGAATGCATAAATAAATTCATACTCACAAATTGTCCAGCGAAGACTCGAAGCGCCATCCCGCATCCAAAGTCGCCAACGTATCCTATTATCAAATTTCAACGCAATTAAGGCTCAAATCATTCAAACCAGCCACGGAAAAACAATAATACTAATTATCTTACTATCACACAGATGTTTTATTGAATGTCTGGGATACACGTGCGATGCACGTAAAAATCTAATGTCTAAGGGATTTTCATTCCCCAAACAATTACCAAAATGACCCCCAACTTATTATAATAGTTCTACTAAACTTCTACTATTATAAGGGAGATAATTCTCACATATATAATTTTCTTTTACAAACCCAAAACCCTAATTTATTAACAACATGCAAACTCTTTAATAATATGCTAATTTCTCGCCTCTATTACCTCTAACATCTTCTAATCTCCCTACCATAATCCTCTTACTCCAAATAAATTTACCACACTAAATTTTATACAAAAATAAAATCTAGGGTTTACCTTTTTGAATTCCTTTCGAAAAACGGACTCCGCCACGAGCTAGAGCACCCTCCACTTAGCTATCCCTCCGAATTAATTTGAAGATGACGAAGAAAAGAGGTGGATTTGGCCGGGGGAAACCTTCGGCCGATTTGGGTTCGGCGGGTTCGGGATGGAAAGAACAGGAAGAAGATGGAGAAGGAGGAGAGAGGGGGGGGGGGGGGGGGGGGGTTATAAAAAATATATAATATAAATATATATATATGGAATAATTACAACTAGGCCCCCAGACCTCCAAAGTATTTCAAAAAAATCCCAACTCTATTCTTTAATAGCACCAACAATACAAAATACATTAAAACGACTTTGTAATAATCCGTATAAAATAATTTCATTTTCGAAAATAATAATGATAAAATAAAGTAGACAATATAACTTATATTTCTCGATAAAAATAATTATTATCGGAAAATACATATTCGCGCGAAATTCTCAATCGCGCACACATTTTGATGCAAAATAGGCATATGCTATTTTTCGGGTCGTTATATTTCTAGTAGCTATTTAAATGAAAGACAAAATGAGTAACACTAGGTTGAGATCATAACAACATCTGATTGCAATGTGAAGAAATTTAAAGAGAAAAACTGACATTCTGAAAAGTTAGTTTAGTGAAATCATAAACATTTCTACAATGGATTTGTGGGCAGAGGGAGAGAGAAAAACCAAAAATAATTGAAAGGATATTTGTCTGACCTGATGCAAAAGATTGTAATGTGTAAGCATCACACCTTTCGGGGAACCACTTGTTCCACTTGTGTACATAATTGTTGCGACGTCATCTGAATTAATGATTTGCGATGTATAATGGTCACCTGAAAGATATCAGTTCAGCTAGTGTCCATTATTGAGAATGTAAGGATTAGGTACTAAAGGAAGCATTCAGCAAAAACTGCACATTATAATTAAAGGTGTAATGGAGACAACTTTGGTCCAGCCAAGTTCTGTTCACACTTAGATTTATACTCTTCCTAGTAATTTGCTTCTTGCCATCGTTCTTTTGATCCATATATGTCTTCTTCGAGATCATATTTGGTATCAAACGAAACACAGGTTGTTAATTAATAGAATGTTTAAACCAGCAACCTTAAAACATAAAGACATACTCATAGAAAATAACTGAGATTATCAGAGCTATATGCAAAACAGTTCAAGAGAGAGAATGAAAATACACTGATCAGAAAAGCCTGTATTATGTGTATTTTATGAGATTGTAAGACATAGAAGACAGAGACAATACAAGATAACTAAACACAAAAAGAATTGACACTATGATCGATTAGTTAGGGTAAATTAGGGATCAATTAAAGACATTGCCATTAGCCATAACAGGAATTGATAACGACACCACAATATCAGCAATCCCACTCCAATTTGCAGGATCTCTTGGCCTGTCTTTAACTCTTGAGAGAGAGAGAGAGAGAGAGAATGAGAGAGAGAATTAAATAAATAAAGGAGTTGTTTTGGGAGGATTTTAATTTGAGTTTTGGGGAACAACTTTTGGGGGGGGGGGGGGGGATGGAATCTGGGCCTTTAATTTTGGTGGGATTGAAGGAGAGCCACTTGATAGCTTTGTGTTTTATTGTATACTAGATTTGCATGTGGGCATGTGCCTACGGCACGAACGATACAGCATATGAAAGTCTTGTAAACAATAAAACAACAATTATATAGCTCAAGTTTGAATAGTAAAACAATAATTAGTTGTAAATAAAAATTCATGTTTCCATTAATATATGTTGAAAAATAATTGTAAATAGGGATGTATAATTCAACTTCTTAGAAGTTGTAAATAC
The DNA here is from genome assembly GCA_017893485.1 of Hemerocallis citrina. Classification (NCBI taxonomy): domain Eukaryota; kingdom Viridiplantae; phylum Streptophyta; class Magnoliopsida; order Asparagales; family Asphodelaceae; genus Hemerocallis; species Hemerocallis citrina. The sequence continues at coordinate 124,084,572 of CM030363.1, read as the reverse complement.
TTGATAAAAATATGTTTCGTTGTAAATTATAGTTCTAAGAAGTTAGATTTTACATCCCCATTTATAATTATTTTTTAATATATACTAATGGAAATATGGACTTTTATTTAGAACTAATTATTGTCATACTATTCAAACTTGAGCTACATAATTGTTGTTTTACTATTTATAGGGCTTTTAGTGTTTTGTATCGTTCCGAAGACGTGCCGTAGAGATGTGCATATTATTCGTTGTTAACTGAATTGTTGATGGAAATTAAAACATGATATATTGCGGCCTGATGTAGCATTGCGTTAACAACCTGCTGATCTATTGAATTGTACTCTTAACACATTTCTATCTATCATCAGGGCCGACCCTACCTTGAGGTAGCTACCCCGGGCTCCCGAATTTTGCACATTATTAGGCGGGCAAAATAAATTTCCATATATTTATATACACATATTTTGTATTTTACGTGTAATGTTATTCTAGGGGCCCCAAAAAAAATTTTTTGCGGATTTTGTTTTTTTTAAATCAAAGCAACGTACTTTTGGGAATTTGTGTAGCGAAGAGTTCATGTGATATTGTCTTTCTACTAACATATACAAATTTATCAGTTTTTATCGTTCAAGCTTCTTACCTCGACTAGCTAGAGTCTCCAGCTTTGAGTTATTTACAGTAGTGGATCCAATGTTAACTGTGGGTTCATCTTTAATGTTAAATCAAAGGTACGTTGCTGCTGATAATCTGATGAAGAAGCCATATATTAATTGGGCTGTTAAGAGGGTGACACGATCTCTTCAGGTCTTTTGGCCTCGGACAAATATTTTTGATTCAAATGCAACTGGGTTTGCTCTTCCAACTAGCTATTAGTGATGTAGATCTTGTGGTTTCTCTTCCACCTGTACGAAATTTGGTGAGCAATATATATATATGCTAAGTCCTCAAACGCATTTCATCATTTTATGCACTTCAGTCCAGGATAACTTATGAATGAAGATGCTAACTAGGAACCTATCAAAGAAGCTGGAATTCTGGAAGGCCGCAATGGCATCAAGGAGACATGCCTTCAGGTATTTTATTTAGTTAACCTGGAATTCTGTGACAAACTACCGTTCAGCCATGTGATTATGGTACATTCACAGACAATATATATAGTACACTTTGTTGGCTCTCGTTGTGGATAGGGCCATAAGGGCCATAAGGGTTTTGTGCGCATATAATATTTTCTGTACTCTTTTAGGTCTATTTCTTATGGTGTGAACAATTTTTGCCAAAACGAAGAAGAAGAAAAACAATGGAAATAAAATTGCTAGTGATGCTTATGTACATAATCTGTCATAGAGATCACGGTGGAGCAAGTTAGCCATCTGAAAATTTCAACTGTTATATCTAATATGAGGGTTTCCAATTTTATGGGCATCGTTGTACACTGTTCTGAAAGGAGAAAATATGTGGTGCATATGCGGTATGCGTCTACCACTTTGTTTGGCCTCCATAGAGGCTATATGCAGTTTAATTAACATATGTGATTCATTACTGAATCTGCGGACCTTATGTTGTTCATGCGGCTCATAGCTTTGTATGCATGAGTGCCACTAGTGCCTAGTGATAAGCTAGTGATCAAGCGATCGGGAGTTTGATACACGCTTGCTCAGTTTTCCCCCGAGTAATATATAAACGGGGTGAGAGTGTATGACTACGTCCTTGTTAAAAAAAATTGGAAATAAAAACTTTTGTGTATGTGCCCGCAAATGGATTATTGATGGCTAGGTTTTTTTAATAAAAGGTTATGTGTAACACCCGACCCAAATACGACTTTGAAACCCGACCCAAACTCCCCTCACCTTCTCTGTTTCAAATAACAGCTATGAGTCCCTCAATTTAAGCCCATTTCTCCCTTGAGATTAGCCCTAAATTTTCACCCGTTCACCTCCCCACTTTCCCTAATTTTCAGCTCCACTTCAGCTCCTTGACATCCCCTCATTCAATCAGCCAACTCCCCTCTCCTCTGGCTATAAAAAGCCCTCAGGCTAGCCTCATTCCCACACCTTTGCAGCACTACTTTCAACCAGAGAGTTTGAGAGAGAGAGAGCGCGCTAGTTGGAGTTTGGAAAGCTGAATATTTTGAGTTGAGTTTTCTTAAGGTAAAATCAGCAATTGTATACTACTTCATTGGTTTTAGATTATTAGTATATGAGATGCTAGTAATAGTGTATGCTATGTGGTGATCAATGTTGAGTTTATCGAGCTTGATGTTGGGGGTCTATAAGCAATCACTCACAATTAGAGGTGGGTAATAACATCTTCTAACTTTATTAATTTGATGTGACTACATGCTTTGAGAATGTGATGGATTGCTTAATGTTATTAGATGTATGGGTAAATATACTTTTAGAATACAATTATATATTTGAAATAGGATATCAATGAAGTAATAGGAAATTTTAGAACATCTATCATGTAGTATATGTATTCTATGTTTCATGTTAAGAATCGAACAATATGATAAAGAAATGTTCTTCTTTTTATGATGATTAGTAATGTTTCAATGTAGTAAATATCCTTGTGAATGATATTTTAATATCAATTGGTTATTTTAGACTAATTAGAATAAAAATGAGTTTATAAGCGATATCCAGTGATGTTCATATGACTTATTAAAATTTGGAAAATTTTTAGAGATTTAAGAGGATTTATATCAGAACTTGTTGAGTAATTAATTTAAATGATTATTCTAGGAATTGTTGAGAGTTTGAAATCCGACTCAAACAATTTAATTATCCTCTGATTTTTGAGAGCATGTAATGATCATGATATTGGAAATGAGAGTTAGTATTGTGTAAAATTAGTTTACACTTGTACCTCATGAAAGACCCCAATATATTTTTGAATCTGAGAATTTATATGTAGCTAGGGCTTGATAAGTGACTTCAATCTACGAGAGTAGTCTAGGCAGTGAACTTGAAACTAGTAGAGCTAGTGTGTGACTTGGGTTAACCATGATTAAGTATGACATAAGATTAAGTGAAGTGATTTAGCGCTATGATAGACTTGTACTAAGTAAGTAGTGTCTATTTCAGAAATACTGAGATCATTTATAAAGTAGATGATGAATAGATATTATGGTGTGAAAATATGAATCCAATTTAGATGGTGAATTTGATAAAAACTATATCTAGAGGTGGTCTAATTAAGAATTTGAGATTAATTTGATTAAAATATAATTTCTCTATTTTGATGTAATGAGATTTGTGACATACTCATAATATTGGTTGAGTAAGAATCGTACTAAGATGAGTACAATATGAAGAAATGGATTAAGTGCTAGATTAGTACTATTTTATGAAAGCCGCAAAAAACTGTGGACTATATATTGCCCACAAAATATGGCAAAAAAAGTAAAATACGAAATTTCTCAAAAACGCTGAAAATTGTGTAGAAACGTAGAAAATGTGGCCAAAACAGTTAAATACATAATTTCACAAAAAATGCCAAAAACTCAATTTTTTTTTTGGCAAAAACAGTGAAATACAGATTTTCACGAAAACGATAAAAAACTATAGGCTAGCCCACCAAATCTGGCAAAATGACGAAATTCACAATTTTCTGAAAATTGCCAAAAATGGTGGATAATAGTGAAATACAGAATTTCGCTACTTTTTTATGACTATAGTTCACAAAATGTTACTAAACAGTGAAAGACTGATTTTTTTTAAAACGAACCACAAACCACGGACTATATGCCCACAAAACTTGGTCAAAATAGTAATATTTTAAATTTCGCAAAAACTGTGAAAAATTGTGGACTATATAGCCCACAAAATCTTGGCTGAAACAGTGAAATACAAAATTTCACTAAAATGGCTAAAAAAACTTTGTACTATAGCCCACAAAATCTGCTAAAGCAGTGAAATTCAGAATTTCACGAAAACTAATGAAAACTGTGGCCTATATATAGCCCACAAAATCTGGCCAAAACAATGAAATACAAAATTTTGATAACAGAGCTGAAAACTATAGACTATAACCCGAAAAATCTGGTCAAAATAGTGAATTACGGAATTTCACAAAAAATGAAGAAATGGTGGACTGTATCCCACAAAATCTTGTCAAAATAGTTAAATACGAAATTTTGCAAAAACGGAGGGAACTTGTGAACTATATATCCCACAAAATCACCCAAAGAATTGAAATAAGAAATGTAATGAAAGTAAGCGAAAATGTTTACTATATCGCACAAATTCTGGCCAAAATAATTTAATATGGAATTTTGCAAACACTACCAAAAACTGTGGACTATATAACCCCTTAAATTCGGCTAAAACCTGGAAATAAAGAATTTTGCAAGAACGACCAAAAATTGTGGACAATAAATAACCACAAAACTTGGCCAATATAGTGAAATACATAATTTTGTGATGACGGCCGAAAAACTGTGGACTATAACCTACAAAATGTGGCCAAAAAGAATGAAATACAGAAATTCGAGAAGGTTGCCAAAAACTGCAAAATGTAACCAAAACAGTGAAATACGAAATTTTGTGAAAATGGAAGAAAATAGTGGACACAGAACTTGACAAAAATAGTAAAATACGGAATTTTGTAAAGACGGCCGATAACTTTGGACAATAGCACACCCAAAAAACTTAGTCAATACAATGAAATACTGAATTTGACGAAAATGGCCACAAACTTTGGACTATTTATTGCCCACAAAATTTGGCTAATAAAGCGAAATATAATTTTTTTTGGAAAATGACCGTAAACTATGGACTAACCCACAAACTATGGCCAAAACAGTGAAATAAAAAATTTTGTAAAAACATACAAAAAATGTGAACTACCCACACAATGTGGCCAAAACTATGAAATACGTATTTTAGCAAAAAACCTCCAAAAACTGCGGACAGCCCACAAAATCTGGTAAAAAATGGTGAAATACGGTATTTCGCAAAAATAGTAGAAAACTGTGGACTAAAGCCCACAAAACATGACCAAAACAGTGAAATACAGAATTTCAAAAATGACAAAAAACTTTGGACAGCCCACAAAATCTGGCCCAAACGGTGAAATACGATATTTCTCAAAAACCTTGGAAAACTGTGCACTATAGTCCAAAGAGTCTGGATAAAATATTCAAATATGCAATTTTGTGAAAATGACCTAAAACTTTGGATTATAGCCTGCAAAACATGGCCATAACAATGAAATATGGAATTTGGCAAAAACGGCCAAAAATTGTGGACAACCTATAAAATCCGCCTATTGCTGCGTATTTTGGTGTGGGAGCAAACAGGTAGTGAGTTTATATTTGAAGGAAACTATTAAAGATCTAACCTTTGATCGTCGCAGTAAAAAATGGTTAAAGATCCTAAGATTGGATCTGGATCGTTGATTGAACACCGTGATCTGAATTCGACGGTTATTGATGCGATCGATGGACCTGCGAAAGGCCTGAAACACCAGGGATGGCCCCAACGACATAGGAGATTGAGATGAATTTGTTAGATTGATATGAATCCATTATCTCATGTTGATTCTCCCCCTTAAGAGATAAGGCTCTCTTGTCTGGGGTTAAGAGATTTGACTTACAGCTCTCATGGGCTGGGTGCCTCTCCTAGTGGGCCTAATAATTTTTAATAGGCTTAAAAGCGGCCGATATTCTTATAGATGAGCCTAAGAGGGCCCGAACCTATTAAATAGGCCCGTGATGGCTAACCTACCTGTAGAAGCTTTAGGATCTGTGCTAGAACCGTACGGCCTTGATTTTCCATGATTTTTACCATTATGATAAGCCCCCCACTCTTGGAAGACGGACTTTCCAGGTTTTCGGGAAGTTGTTCGCCATATTTTAGAGTTTTGGAGTACAATCTTAGCTTTCAGGGACGATTGGAGATACCTGGAACTGATCTGAAGATTTTGGAGGAGTCAAATATTTTCCTGGATTTTTCCTAATTTTTTTGGAGTTTTCCAATTTTATTTTTTTTTTCAAATTTTCAATATTTTCCCTAATTTAAAATTGCATTTTCGAATTTTTAATTAGTTATTCCATTTTTTACTATTTTTCAGAATTTCAATTTTCTGAATTGAATAATTATTTTTGAAATTTTAATTAACTTTGCAAATTTTAATTGATTTTGGGGACTTTTTATGAATTTATCTGGTCTGGTGCACTTTTTGAAGCGATCCGGAGCATTGATCACACAGGGCTCGCCCGCTGAATGAATCGGGCGGTGGCGATGAAGTGGTAGGTACAGGGGTGACGTGACTTCATCCTGTTCGCCCATCACTGAGGAGCTCGCATTTCGGTGTGATCGAGCGACAGCGAAGAGATTGGAATTAAGAGAGGCGATGTGGCATCATCTGGCGCGCTGATCATGCGCCCGCATAAATTTTTGTGCTATCCAACGGATGTTGTCCGCTTTTAGCACCCCTCAGCTCGGTAGCTTTTGGTGAGGGTGGCTTTTAGAGCTCGGCGGAGTCGATTTTCAGTGAGGAACGAACTCGACAAGGTGATGGAGCTCGGCGAAATCATTGTCGAAGTGTGGTCGGCGATGAAGCTCCGTTATGGAGCTCGGCGCGGTGATGGAGTTCAGCAAAATCACTGTCGAAGTTATGTTGGTGATGGAGCTCAGCAAAATCACTGTCGAAGTGAGGTCGGCAATGGTGCTTCGCTGTGGAGTTTGGCGTGGTGATGGAACTCGGCAGACAGAGCTCGGCGAACTTTGTTTGGGTTGAGGAGCGAGCTGGCAGAGCTTCTTTGTGCGAGAGGCGAGCTCGGCGAGCAAGCACAGCGGTGCTTCATTAGGGAGAGAAGGAGCTCATCAAGCTATTTTTGGCATAGGATGGAGCTCAACGATGACTTGGAAGTAGCAGAGCTGATATGTGGGCGAGCTCAGCGACGTAGAGCTCGACGACGGAGTTGACATGGCCGAGCTACATTATGGGCAAGCTTGACGGCGTGAGCTCGACGAGATCAGAGCTAGGGTTGTTTGTCTACACCTAGGAGTTTTGCCAAGCTCGTTGTCTTTGGAGCTCCATAAGGACTTTGCTTGCAGTCGTCGAACTCGTAGTTGATCCTCAAAGCTTGTGCCGAGGCGTGTGGAGCACTAGCTAAGAGTTGGGGTTTCTATGGAGTCGGGTTGTGTACTTAGGAGTTCGGAGGTCGGATCGGGTTTGAGAACCCAACAGTCCATTTGATTAAACTAGGTGGGAACAAACTAGTACATCTTTTGTGTGGGTTTTTGAAGCTGAAGCAAACAGATGTTGATCTCGGTTTTGAGCTTCGGGATGGAGTTAGGGTTTGGCATTTGGAGCACCAGCGTATTCGTGTTCGATGCTTCAATTGGGGTTGGAGTTTGATCAAGTGGCTCGAGCTTGAAGTTGGATTGATGTCTTCAGAAGTGGAGACTTGCTTGAATTTGATCAAGTTGGTGATCTTGTTGGAGAGTTTTTGGTTTTTGCTGTCCATGCTAGAGCATTGAGACAGAGTCGAGCGTTGAACCTGCCATTTGCACCCAGCAAGTTCTGTAGAGGTAACCCTTTGACCGAGTTAAACGTTGTACTTACTGTTTGTGCCTAGCAAGTTTAGAAAGGCAATTCTAAGATAGAGTTGAACGTTGAACTTGTAGTTTGATCCCAGCCAATTTGATGAGACAACTGTGAGACAAAGTTGAATGTTTGATCTTGTTGTTTGTGTCCAGCAAGTTTGTAGAGACAACTCTAGACGGAGTTGAATGTTTGAACTTGCCGTTTAATCCCGGCAAGTTTGGGGAGGTAACTCTGAGACGGAGTTGAACGTAAAACATTGTTGTTTGATCCAAGAAAATCTAGAGAGGCAACTCTGAGATGGAGTTGGATGTAGGGCATGTCGTTTGATCCCGAAAAGTTTATAGGGATAACTGTGAGGTAGAGTTGAACGTTGAACTTGCTGTTTGTGCCCAGCAAGTTTTGTAGAGGCAACTTTGAGATGGAATTCAACGTTGAACTTATCATTTTATTCTACCAAGTTCTGTGAAGGAAACTCTAGGACAGAGTTAGTGTTTGGACTTGCCATTTGTGCCCAGCAAGTTTAGAGAGGTAACTATAGACGAAGTTGAACGTTTGGACTTGCTGTTAGGAAGAACTCGAGCGAAGAGTGAGAAATCGAACTCGTTTTTTGGAGTCAACGAGATGTTAATGGGGCTCGAGCGGAGAGCAAGTAATTGAATTCATTTTTTGGAGTCATCGAGTTGTTGATGGAGCTCGAGCGGAGAGCAGGGTGCTGAACTCGTTGTACAGAGTAAACGAATTGTTGATGGAGCCTGGGCTAAGAGCAAGTCAATGAACTCGTTGTTTGGAGCCATCGAGTTGTTGATGGAGCTTGAGCGAAAAGCGAGGCATCGAACTCATTGTTTTGAGCTAACGAGTTATTGATGGTGTCTGAGCGAAGAGCGAGACATCGAACTCATTGTTTGGAGCCCCAATGAGTTATTGATGGAGCTTATGCGAAGAGTGAGGTATTGAACTCATTGTTTGGAGCTAACTCGTTGTTGATGAAGCCTGAGCTAAGAGCGATGCGTCGAACTCGTTGATTGGAGCCAACGAGTTTTTGATGGAGCTCGAGCGGTGAGCAAGGAATCAAACTCGTTGTTTGGAGTCAACGAGTTGTTGATGGAGCTCAAGCGGAGAGCAGAGCGTTGAACTCATTGTTTGGAGTCAATGAGTTGTTGATGGAGCACCCGAGCAGAAAGTAAGCTTTGAACTCGTTGTTTAGATCCAATGAGTTGTTGATGGATCTCGAGCGGTGTACAAGGCATCGAACTCGTTGTTGTCAATGGGTTGCTGATGGAGCTTGAGAAGAGAGCATAGCGTTGAACTCGTTGTTTGAAGTCAACGAGTTGTTGATGGAGCTTGTGCGGTGAGCAAGACATCGAACTTGTTGTTTGGAGTCAGCGGATTGTTGATGGAGCTTGAGAGGTGTGCAAGGCGTCGAACTCGTTGTTTGGAGTCAACAGGTTGTTGATGGTGCTGAGCGGTGAACAGAGCGTTGAACTCATTATTTGGAGCTAGCAAGTTGTTGATGGAGCTCGTGCGATGTGCAAGTCCTTGAACTCATTATTCAAAGTCAACGGGCTGCTGATGGAGCACAAGCAGAGTGCAAAGTATTGAACTCATTATTTGGAGTCAGAGTCGCTGATGAAGCTCGGGCAGAGTGCAAAGCGTTAAACTCATTATTTGGAGTCAACGAGTTGCTGATGGAACTCAAGCAGTCTGCAAGGCATCGAACTCGTTGTTTGGAGTTAATAAGTTATTGATGGAGCTCGAGCGGTGAGCTGTGCTTCGAACTCGTTGTATGATGCCAACGAGTTGTTAATAGAGCTCAAGCAGTGTGCAAGGTGACAAACTCATTGTTCAGAGTCGACGGTTGCTGAAGGAGCTCGAGCAGTAGCCATAGCATTGAACTCGTTGTTTGGATCCAACAAGTTGTTGATGGAGCTCGAGCGGTGAGCAGAGCGTTGAACTTGTTGTTTGGAGCCAATGATTTGTTGATGGAGCTCGAACGGTGAGCAGAGCATTGAATTCGTTGTTTGAAGCCAATAAGCTATTGATGGAGCTTGAGCAGTGACCAAGAAGTTGAACTCATTGTTTGGGGTCAATGAGTTGTTGATGGATCCTAAGAGGAGAGGAGAGTGTTGAAATTGTTATTTGGAGTCAACGAGTTGTTGATGGAGCTCAAGCAGAGAGTAGAGCGTTGAAATCATTGTTTGGAGTCAACAAGTTATTGATGAAGCCTGGGCGTAAACTCGTTGTTGGGAGTTAACGAGCTATTGACGGAGCTCGAGCGGTGAGGAAGGCATTGAACTCGTTGTATGGAGTCAACGAGTTGTTGATGAAGCCTGGGTGGAGTGCAAGCTGTTAAACTCGTTGTTGGGAGTTATCTAGCTGTTGACGGAGCTCGAGCAGTGAGGAAGGCATGGAAGTTGTTGTATGGAGCTAACGAGTTGTTAATAGGGCTCGAGCGAAGTGTAGGGAATTGAACTCGTTGTTTAGGAGTCAAGTTGTTGTCGGAACTTGTTCCGAGTTTTCTTGATATTGAAGTGAAGTCCTTTGTATTTGTTCAGCGTTGAAGTTATTTCATTCTTTTTTTTGCTGACAAGTAGTCATGTACACTAGATGAGGTCTTTGGGACATCAACCTTTATTTCTTCCTCAGTATGCCGCGCTTGACAGAATTAGAACTTGACCATTTGTGCGGCGCGTCATGTGAGATGAAGTTGGAGCTTGCTCAGTCGAGGGTGGTGTTACTTAGAAAAGACTCATAGCTTGCCCTTTCTGAGGAGGGCTTGTCTTGAATTTCGTCGTTAAGGGTTGAAGCGGCCTTGGGGAGCATGCTAGCTAGCAGGAGGCTTGTGTCTCTTAGGCAGAACATCTCTCTGTTGTGTAGCTAGAAGGACGACTTGTAGGATAGCTTGTTCTATAATGTTTGCAATACTTTTGTAGTGATTCTTAGGCATGAAACATAAACTCATTGTAATTATGCAGTTGTAACGAAACTTGTTGTTTGTGAAATAATAAGTATTCTACATGCCTGTGGTGCTTCCTGTGATTCGTCATCTTGGGGGTTGGCTAGTCGTAGAAGCTGCTCTTGGGGAGAGTTGGACTTCAGACTTGCCATTTTTAGCTAGTTGTAGGAGCGGCTTTAGGGAAGAGTTAGACTCCAAACTTGCTATATGGGTCCTCCAATAAATTGTGAGTCACATCAAGTGGCGAGTTGAACTCTAAATGTTGCTTTTGCAAGTTTTATTGGAGTAACTACAATCCACAATTTTGGACCTATAATTTGTCTTTAGGGATTTTTAACTAGTTTCGGGAACATAACTAATGGCGAGTTTAACTCTGAACATGCTTGGTTGCTAAAGTAACTCTGAGTCATAGGTTTGGATTCTGAACTTATTAGTTTATGTATTAACAGGTTGCAAGAGCAGATTGAATGGCGAGTTGAACCCTGAACTTGCTTTGTTGCAAGTTGCTAGAGTAACTCTGAGCCATGTCTATGGACTCTGAACCTATCTTATAACGAGCTTTTAATGAGTTTTTGGTGCCATTTTCAGAAGTAGACTCGGCGTTTAACTCGTTGTATGTATCCGTAGAGTTGTACAATAATTCTGCAAAAATTAATACTAAACTTTATTGTAAAATAAAATAAGCTGTTGCTCTAGTGGCTGGCCTTTATTTTATGCAGTGACCGATAGCAAAAATGGTCTTTATTGAAAGAAAAAACTAAACGACTTCTCTAGTGGCTGGCATTTATTGAGAAAATATTGAGATTATATAGAGGAGGCGAGCATTAAGCGCCTTTGTTGAAGTTCATGAGATATTCCACTTTCCAAGTTCCTGCTGATATCTCCTTACCCCCCGGGTATTCAAGTTGATCAGCCTAGGCGAACAACTGGATAAACCTTGCTTGGACTTTCCTGTTTCGGAGCGAGGCTCCCCTTATTTTTCAGAGAAAATGGTAGATCTTGCAGTTCGCCTATGTTGTTAGGCATGACTGTTTCTTTCCTTTGAGTGAGCGGAGGCTTCGGGCGAGGGGTTCAAGTTTATTACTGTATTCTGATGAGAACAAATTTGGACTTGGTGGGAGATGATTTGGCAGGTTTGGAAGTTCTTACCGGGATTCTCTAAGGCAGTGGCTTCAAGATTGTTTATGATCTTGGAGTTACTGTGATGGCTTTACAGCGGTAGCTCCATTGCATCGAGGGGGAGAACTGAGCCCCCATTGTAGCAGTGTAGCATGCTCGTGCTGCCTGTTGGTCTATAACTTGGCTTATGTCTGCTGTTGTTGGGAACTTCATTTTCATATGGTAGGAAGCAACTGCATGAAAGTTCGCTAGGCCTGACGTCTGAATATTGGGTTGTATGCGACTTTGACGTCGACTACCAGAAAGTTCAATGCTTCTGTTCGAATTGCAGGGGTTTTTCCTACTGTCACATCGAGTGTGACGATTCCTTTTATTTTAACGGGTACACCGGAGAATCTGCAGAGTGTATAACCAGCTGGCTTGAGTCGGTCTCAAAGAGCTTCAAGTCGTTGAAAGTATTCATGAAATGATGTTTACTGAGCTGCCACTATCCACCAGGATGCGGCGTACCTCATGATCTACCATGGGAAGGTTTAAGACTAATACGTCGCAGTGAGGTGTTCGGACACCTTCTAAGTCCATGTATGAGAAATATATCTGGACCCCGGTACTCCTGGCAGGCAGGATGTTAAGTACTGAGTTGACTTCTTCGACAAATGCTTTGCGAGAGGAGTTTGAATCTCCCCCCATCGGGCCTCCGTGAATAGAGTGAAGAATGGTCATGCATTTGAGTCTTGTGACTCGGAAGGCCTCTCTTGATGCTTATTAGTCCCCTGTGTCAGAGGGGTTTGGGCGTTGTTATTTTGTTGGACAAATTGAGAGAGATAGCCCCGGCGAATCAGGCCTTCAAGTTCAACTTTGAGGGCTCGGCAGTTGTCGGTAGTGTGTCCATGGTCTCTATGAGGCTTCTTCGCAAGGGAGGCTTTCAGATATTTATGAGTGACATTGTGGCAGAATGCAGCAGCCACCACTGACTAATCTAGGTATGAGATGGACCTTGCTTTGACTGTGAAGCGCTTGACAAAGTCTTTCAACAGTTCTTTGTCCCTTTGCTTTAATTCCAATAGGAAAAAACTTGTTTTTTCAGCCTTGCGGCTAGTAACGAAGTGCGTTATGTAGAGCTCCTCGAGCTGGTCGAAGGAGAATATTGACTCTAGAGTGAGGTGGGAGTACCATTCCCTTACTGATCCTTTCAAAGTTGTAGGAAATGTTCGGCACATTAGCACATCGGTGGCACTGTAGACCATCATGAGAGTTTTAAAACTCTCAATATGGTTCGCCGGTTCAGATTCACCATCGTATGACTCAAATTGAGAAGCTTTGAAGTTCTTTGGAATGGGTGCATCGAGGTTGGACTTGCTGAATGGGGGTCGACTAGGACGGTAAGACCTACCAGAGTGGTTCCCCTCATTCCTTATCTGTTCCACATGATCTTCTACTTCTCAGATGCGATGAAGGACTTGGCCGTCATTCTTCTTGGACCTAGTTATGTCACTTGATTTTTCTCTTGATGGAGTAGAGTGACATCTCCATGAGCGTCAACCCTGGTCTTGGGTACTTCGAATAGCTTGGCGAATGTCATGCTTGAATTTTTCCAGTTCGGCCCTAGTGACTGGGGCCTCTTTCTCTTTGTTTCTCTCAAGATGCTTTCGACTCTCACTAGTCGGGCTTCTTTCTGCATTGTGCCCCCTGTGAGAGGAGGAGTATCTTGATCTCGGCCTTCTGGGAGAGTTTCATCTCCTGTTCACTTGACGTTCTGAGCGGGAGGCTCGCACTATGCACGCTTCTCATCTAAAAGAATCTTTAGATCGGTTCCAATTGTATGACATTGATGATTTGATGGAGATCTGTTGACCCTCGGGGACCCCACATGGGTATTGAGTTGCTGGAAGCATTATGGACAGAGATATGGCCGTTAGAGGTTGTTGTTCATGTTGTGGTGCATAACAGATTTTTGGGAGCCCCCAGTGCCTCTCCGCTGATAGAAGCTTGATGAGGCTGTTGGAGTGGATCCACTGGTTGAGGTAGAATTTGGTCCTCCACGGGAGGTGTAATACCCTAATTCTTTATTTTTATTAATTGAATGAAGCTTTGTGAATTTTACGTGCATTGCAGGTATTAATTTAGGTTCATATTCTATAAGAATTATTTATTTTGTAGCATGAATGAACATTTTTCTATCTCTTTTTTATTTTTGAAAGCCTAATTGTTTATTTTAAAGCTCATCCTAATTATTTGGTTTATTTTAATTAGCCCATTGAAATTTGAGCCCACTAATTCAAAGCCCACTAGTTATCTTCTCTTTTAAATAGCATGACTTGTAGTGTAGATCATTTTTTTAAACAATTAATTAAATGATCATGCACAACTTGAAGTTAGGGGTGCTACATTTGGCACGTGCATGCACGAGGGTGTGCATTGCACACCCTTTCTACTTGGCCGGATATGCATAGGAGAGAGTGGAGAAATGGCTTAGTGGATGAGTGGTTACTTGCTCATGGGTGATTGCTACAACTTCCCAATGTGTCCTAGCTAGCCATTTATCTACAACCATCTAATGCAATCCGAGTCCTCCATTCACCTTAAAACTAGTATAAATACCCCTCCCTTGTATACATACAACACACTAAGAAATTTTGTAAAGAAAAGAAAGAAAGAAATACATAGGAGAGTAAAAAGATTGAGAGAGTTAGAAAAAGATTGAAAGTATTTAGTTTTTGTTCCATTCTGGGAGACCGGCCACTTCACCAAGGCAAGAGGGAGGCTCGGGTTCACTAGTGCAAGGAGGAGGAGACATTTGTGGTGGCTCAAACTAGGAGAAGGACCACGCGTGTGTTCAAGGAGATTCTATGAGCTTTTGTAGTATTCTTCTTCAAATAGGTGGGTGTTTTTCTATACTTCTAATCTTAGACATCATGCTAGGGATTTTTGATAAATATGAATGCTAAAAGAACTAATAAGATAATCACTTGTTGGCTCTAAAAAGGACTTGGAAGATGATTGAGTAAATGCTTGATGAATATCATGCTATTAGTTATAAGTCATGTCTAATGTAGTGAAATTGATTTATTACCATGAAATTTGTGAAATTAGAACCATGTGATTGTAGAAAAATGTTTATGAATCGTTAATAGATGAATTATGAATTTTTGCGTTTATTGAACCATTGTAACACTTGTTCAAGGAATGTAACTTTGTTTATGAGTATTATGGATAAAAGAAGAGAAAAAAAGAATTTAATACTTCTTTAATAAAGTCATAAAGCAAAATTTAATAGAAAGTTTTGTTAAATTGAAATTGTGCAATTATAAACATAGAATGCAAATTAGAGTGAAAAATACTTGTTTTAATGTCAAAAAATTATTTTAAAAACACTGATTTGTTAAATGAATGTAAACTCAGTATTCTGAAAAATTTTAGGACTTTTTGTGAAGAAAAAACGAAGTTATGATCTTTTGAAAAATGAAATAATTCTAATAAACAGAGACTCGACATAAACCTATTTTAAACTAATCCTATATCAGTTGGTCACCATGGTCATACTGGTTATAGGGGGCGCTAGGTGCGTCACTGTAGCGGTGCGGTACTGTATGTGTGGATTTGAGTCTCGGCAGTGGCTTTTTTTACTTTTAATTTTTGATTTTTCCAAATGCCGAGAACTGGACTCAAACCCCACTCACTCTCCCTTTATGACAGTTGGGCACTTGTCCCTTATGGCTAGCGCGTAGGGTTTGGTTTTCGGTGACTGTGCACTTGGCTGTGTGTGTGCGGGTTCGAAATTGGTTGAGGCCAAAATCTTTTTAGGAAAGAAATCTTTTTTTTTTCTTTTCTTTTCTCACTTGATTGTTTTGGGTTTTTAAAAATAAAATAAATACTGAGAAAAATATTAGAAATTTTCTAAAAATACATAGACTTCATAAAATAATTATTTTTTACTTGTGGACCTTTAAAAAGAGAAATAAGAGTACAAAATTTAAGAGTTAAGTATTCATCTTAGTTTGATCTTTTGAAACGCTAAAACAAAGAAGTGGATTTTTTTTTATTATAGAAATAATTGCAAAGAGATAAATTGAGATTTTCATTCATAAATGTTGAGTAGAATTAAAATGAGAATTTTGAATATGCAGGTTGTGCATGGAAGTATGAGAAAAAGAGAACATGATGAAATGTACAATTTTGTGAACAAATATATTTTCTTCTATAAAGGTGAAAGGAGGACTTAGACTAGAATTTTTAGCTAAACTCTACGTCGGCAAGAATGAAAAATATGGAAAAGAGGATTTCATATTTTGCCAAGTTTGGGTCATTGATAATGATTGTTGTTGAAAAGACTAATGTAGGAGTAATGCTAGATTCTAGAATATTGACCTTCAAATTATACATAAGGATTAGATACATAGTGAAGACGTGATGAACGTAAGAGAAAAACATGAGTATGAGGGTCATTGGATTGGCGGCATGGGAGTATTCACAGGATGTCCCATGATGCGTCATGAGTAGGACGTGGATACTACTCCAAGTACCGTCCCGATGGCGACGCTCATGGGATGTTTGGCGACTGCGTGTGGTGTCATGTCTATGGTAGGAGGTGAATTACCACAGGATGCCTGCATGATGAGTCATGTGTCAGTGCGTTGGGATTCTCTCCAGGGTGCCTAGACATGAGTTCATAGTTCGTAGAACATCTAGGATACTTACCGTAGTTACAGTAGTAGATTAAATAATGGCGAGGGATAGAACCCTACAAGATGAAGAACGGTTAAGGGCTTGCCCTCGGACCTATGTAGTATGGGCTGTGTAGACTCGGAACAAGTGCGCATTAGTGTCATATAATGTAAACAATTGCATTTAGGACTAAGTGCATAGCACAACACGACATCAATAGGGTAGTCCCTTTGTAGCTTTGTCTGTGATCAAATTTGTGGTTTGTTTAAGTACTAGATTTGCCCGTGGGCACGTGCCTATGGCACGTCTTTGGAACGATACAGCATATGAAAGTCTTGTAAACAGTAAAACAACAATTATGTACCTCAAGTTTGAATAGTAAAATAATAATTATTTGTAAATAAAAGTCCATGTTTCCATTAGTATATGTTGAAAAATAATTATAAATTAGGGTATAAAATCCAACTTCTTAGAAATGTTGATGAAATTTAACTGTTGATGAGATATTTGCTATTTTGAATGTAACATGAGCAATAAAAAACTGTATAAAAAGTCTGAAAATTTACAAACCTGAAATCTGAAAATATAAATTTCTGAGTAAAGAGATAGAGAGAGAGAGAGAAATAAATAAATAAATAAAGGAGTTTTTTTTTGGATCTGAATTTGAGTTTTTTTTGGGGGGAACTTTTGGGCGGGAAAATATGTTTTATGAGGTTTGATTTAGACCGTTGATTTCAACTCTATTGAATGAGAGCCACTTTATAGCTTTCTTTGTGTATTATTATATAGATGGAAAATTGTTATACTATTCGGCATAGTAAGGATGGTCGTGTGTAATATTTTGTCGGTTGTTAGCAACTGATGCGCCCACAGTTTTCTATGCAGGATAAAGTGCTTGGTAACATTAAAGTATGCATGCTTATTACAGATTGATTCAAATGTTGTATATTTTTATTCATGTAAATATTGTAAAATTGCTTCCGCTGTATAAATGTAAATATAAATGTAACTCTGATATAACGAAAGTTTTTAATTCCTTATAAAATTGTACGAAGAGAAGTGTAAAGATCCTGTGGAACTTCGAATTCAGTCTGTTTTGGAATTCGGGGTGGTACAGAGTGGTATCAGAGCCACACTTCCAAGTTGTACAAATTTATAAGGAACGACATCCTAGAAGTGGACATTAGAACGTGTGTTGAGTATAGAGATTTAAATGTAAGTCACTTAAATTTGTGTTGCTCTATGATTTATGCTTCTTCTTCTCCTTTTTCTAAGATGGCGGACCACTTCGACTCAGCTGGAGATGACGGTTGGCACATAGTTGAAGAGGATTACTACCTTGGGCAAGCTGATTCAGATGAAGAGGATCCTGAAGAATTCGAAGTGGAATGGCCTGAGTCCAGAGAGATCACTCCACCTCCGGATTCATCTCATGATTCCTCCGACGAGGAAGAACCAGTTCCGAGTAGTCTCATTGTGTCTCTTCAGAGGCAGGTAGAGACTCAGAGGGAGAGAGCAGAGCTGTTGCAGGCGCAGTGTGCGAAGTACAAGGAGAGCATCGCAACTCTCAGTCATCGTGTTTGGGAACTCGAGAAAAGGAAAAACATGTACGATGTACTGAAGGAGGAGGTGGCGGAACTACGGGAAGAGCTTCGAGAAGCCAAGAGGAACCGTAGGAACTAGACTGTTGTATCTTCTTACTGCTTTCATTTGATGTCAGAAATGTTTTAATTAGAATGTACAAAGTTTGAAATTCAATGAAATGAAAAATTGATTTAAAATTCATGTTTTATACTTCAAATTTAACCGATCTTTTGCATCAGAATATAGATAGAAGAGGAGCTCGAAATGGTGAAGGTCTGGACTTGGAAACGGAGTTAGCGAGGGTCTATCAGACACTCAATGCCATTGCCATGAATCAGAATCAAGGAAGGGTGCCTGCGAAGCAATCAAACTCATGGAATCATTCAAGCGGATGAAACCATCGGTGTTTAAAGAAAAGTCAGACCCAGACGCGGCTGACAATTGGATCCAACAGGTCGACACTATCTTCAAAGTCTTGGAGACTCCGGAGGGTAGCAAGGTGAAGTTGGCTGCGCTGCAATTCGCGAAGGATGCGGCTGTGTGGTGGGAGTCGATGAAGCGGACGATGGAGGATATTGTTCTTGGCTGGGAGGAATTCTTGGAGGAATTCTGCAGTCATTATTTTCCATCAGACGTCCAGGAGAAGAAGGCCATGGAATTTCTGGCGCTGCAGCAGGGCGGCATGTCGGTTAGAGAGTATGAGACAAGATTCACTCAGCTCTCTAGATATGCACCCTAACTGGTGATGGACGAGGCGAAGAAGGCTCGGAAATTCGAGCATGGTTTGAGGCCAGGTCTGGGATCTAGGATGATACCCCTCGGTATCAGGAGGTTTGACAAACTGGTCAAACGAGCGGCAGCCACGGAGGCGAACATGGAGCAGTTCCACGCTGTTCAGAATCGGAGGAACAACTGGAATGTGGGGAAGAGGCCTGTAGTTGCTGGAAATGTCAGGGGACTGCCGCCGGCTCAAAGGTTCAAACCTATGGGTGCGAGCACTGTTCATGTGGCGGGAAGACCCGGGAATACTTGGGTGAGACCTCCTGTGACTTGTTTCAACTATGGAGAGACAGGCCACTACAAGTCTCATTGCCCCAGGCTGCAGGATGTCGTCTGTAATGGACCAACTCAGCAGGCCGGAAAGAAGCCGTACCAGCAGGGGCAAGTATTTGCCTTGACTGAAGCTGGCATTGATGAGGTGGATCACGTCATCACTGGTATGAGTGAGAGTGTTTAGGAGTGTTTTTCTGTTGTCTCTTTTCCCGCTTATTTAGTAAACTGTTATGTAACGAGTGTGTGTTATGTAACAGGAGAACTTTATTTGAATGGAAAGAAAGCTATTGTTTTATTCGATACTGGGTCCTCTCATATCTTTATATCCCCTAAGTTTGCTAAAGTTCTAGGAGTTGAACCGAAGATATTTCTAGGCAAGGTCTTAGCAGTAGCTACTCCGTCAGGGAAGACTTTAACCACTGATCGGTACTATGCGGACTGTGAGATCGTGATTGGAGATAGAATTTTTGGGATTGATCTAATTGAGCTGAATGTCTTCGGAGTCGATGTTTTCATTGGCATTGATTGGATGTCGGTGTACATTGTGAGCATCGAATGCAAGACCAAGACAGTAACAGTGAAGGCTCCAGATGGACCTGAAGTCACTTTCCAAGGGAATAGGAGATGTTTAGATTTGGTTGTTGCTATCAGCCAGAAGAAAGGGATTCCTGGAGAGGTGCAGTAAATTTCAGTGGTTCGGGATTATCCGACTGTATTCTTAGAAGATTTTCCTGGGTTACCCCGCATCGTGATGTAGAGTTCAGCATCATTATTCAGCTAGGGAGTGCACTCATTTCTAAGGCACCGTATAGGATGGCACCTGTGGAGCAGGATGAGATCGAACGGCAGATTGAGGAACTGTTGGAGAAAGGCTTTATTCAACCGAGTGCGTCACCTTAGGGAGCGCCAGTGCTTTTGGTAAAGAAGAAGGATGGTTCGATGAGGATGTACATAGATTACCGAGAGCTGAATAAAGTCACTGTTCAGAATAAATATCCGATTCCAAGAATTGATGACTTGTTCGATCGTCTACAAGGAGCTGCTGTTTTCTCCAAAATAGATCTTCGATCAGGATATCATCAAGTTCGAGTGAAGGCTGAAGATGTGCATAAGAATGCATTCAGAACTCGACACAGGCATTATGAATTCTTAGTTATGCCGTTTGAAGTGACGAATGCACCTACAATTTTCACGGATATGATGAATAGAGTTCTAAGGCCGTTCATTAATTTTTTCGTCATGGTGTTTATCGACGATATTCTTGTGTACTCCAAGTCGGAGGAGGAGCACACAGAGCATCTGGCAGCAGTTTTAAAGAAGCTGGATGAGCAGGAATTGTATGCTAAGTTATCCAAGTGCGATTCCTGGAATTCTGAGGTGGCATTCCTAGGTCACATCCTTTCTAAGGAGGGAGTGGCAACTGATCCGCAGAAGATAGAGGCAGTAAAGGATTGGGCAAGGCCTACTACAGTGAAGAAAATCAGGAGTTTTCTTGGGTTAACTGGATACTACAGGAGGTTCATTTAGGGCTATGATCAGATAGCCGTGCCGCTCACTGGCCTGACCAAGAAGAATGTGAACTTCAAGTGGACTGAACAGTGCGAGGCAAGCTTTCAGGAGTTGAAAGAGAGATTGACTACTGCTCCCATTTTAGCTTTGCCTAGAGCAGGTGTTGAGTATGATGCCTACACCGATGCTTCACATCGTGGGCTTGGTTGTGTCTTAATGCAAGAAGGGAAAGTGATCGTGTATGGGTCTAGACAACTAAGACCGCATGAGAAGAATTATCCGACTCATGATTTAGAGTTGGCTACGATTATCTTCGCCTTGAAGCAATGGAGATATTACGTGTATGGTGAGAAGCTAAACATGTACACGGATCGTAAGAGATTAAAGTACATCTATCAGCAGAAGGACCTGAATCTGAGGCAAAGGAGATGGCTGGAAGTACTTGAGGACATTCATCTGGAGATTAAGTACCATCCTGGGAAGGCTAATGTTTTTGCTGATGCACTTAGCTGCAAAAGCAGTCTGGCTAGATTGATTACAACTCAGAGGAATCTTACAGAGGAGTTGGATCGGGCTGGTATTGAAGTCGTTCTACAAGGCTTGGAATCGTCTTTAGCTCAGTTGAGGCTCCAACCAACGCTGAATGAAAGGATTATCGCAAGTCAGAAGGAAGATACAGAGATTCAAAAGATGAAGGAGCAGGTTGGTACTGGTAAGTTGTCGGAGTTTCAGATCAGGGATGAAGTGTTGTGGCTTGGGGAGGCTGTATGTTCCGGATCAAGCTGAATTGCGGGAGAGTATTCTTCAGGAAGCACATGATACTCTTTTGTCTGTACATCCTGGGAGTACCAAGATGTATAAAGACATTAAGGAACATTTCTGGTGGTTAGGTCCGAAGCGGGATGTGGCCAAGTTTGAGGCGAGGTGTGAGATTTGTCAGCGAGTCAAAGCCGAGAATCAGAAACCCAGAGGTCTATTGCAACCGTTACCTATTCCGGAATGGAAATGGGATAACATCAGTATGGATTTCATCACAGGTTTGCCCAAGAGTTCCAAGGGCAATGATGCGATTTGGGTTATAGTCGATCGACTAACCAAGTTTGCTCATGTCTTATCAATGAAACTCACTTCGTCTATAGACAAGTTAGCTGAGCTGTATGTTGGTGAGATCGTCAGGCTTCATGGTGTTCCGTTAACCATTGTGTCTGGTCGAGATGTGCAGTTTACTTCGCATTTCTGGAGGAGTCTTCAGACAGCTTTGGGTGCCAAAACGGATTTCAGCACTGCTTTTCATCCTCAAATCGATGGGCAGACCGAGAGAGTCAACCATATTCTTGAGGATATGCTTCGGTGTTGTGTTCTAGACTTTGGAGGCAGTTGGAAAAGGCATTTTGCTCTGGTAGAGTATGCTTACAACAACGGTTTTTAGACTAGTATCGGGATGACACCGTACGAAGCTCTGTATGGCAGAAAGTGCAGAACACCTATTTGTTGGTTCGAAGTTGGGGAACGGCAAATGTTTAGGCCTGAGATTGTGCAACAGACCTCTAAAAAGATTGATCTGATCAGGAAAAGGTTGGTGGATGCTCAGAGTAGGCAGAAGAGCTATGCAGACAACCGGAGAAGGGACCTTGAGTTCGAGGTTGGTGACTTTGTCTTTCTGAAGGTGTCACCTAGTAAAGGTGTGATCCGATTTGGCAGAGGTGGGAAGTTATCCCCAAGATTCATAGGCCCGTACAAGAAATTGAAGCGGATTGGAAAAACTGCTTACCGGTTGGAGTTGCTGAAGGAGTTGTCTCAGGTGCACAATGTTTTTCATGTGTCTATGCTGAGAGGATACATTCCAGATCCAAGTCATCATTTGCACGAAGTGCCGAAGGGTTTGCAGTTGGATCTGAGTTACATTGAGCTCCCGGTTGTGATTGTCGATCGTCGGGAGAAAGTCTTGAGGAATAAGATGATACCGATGGTCAAAGTAGTCTGGAGAAACCAGTTAATTGAAGAGGCTACTTGGGAATCTGAGGAGAGGGTGATGATAGATCATCCTGAGCTCTTTGTTTGATCTGTATTTTCTTTTCTCTCTTTTTATTGTATTTTGTTTCCTCATCCTTTAATTGTAGTTCCGGGGACGGAACTATTCTAAGGAGGGAGTGTTGTAATACCCTAAGTCTTTATTTTTTTTAATTAAATGAAGGTAAGTGAATTTAAAGTGCATTGCACGTATTAATTCAGGTTCATTTTCTATAAGAATTATTTAAGTAGCATGAATAAACATTTTTCTATCTCTCTTTTATTTTTGAAAGCCTAATTGTTTATTTTAAAGCCAATCCCAATTATTTGATTTATTTTAATTAGCCAATTGAAATTTGAGCCCACTAGTTATCTTCTCTTTTAAATAGCATGACTGGTAGTGTAGATCATTCTTTTAAACAATTAATTAAATGATCACGCACAATTTGTTGTTAAGGGTGCTACATTTGGCATGTGCTTGCACGAAAGTGTGCATTGCACACCCTTTCTACATGGCCGGATATGCATAGGAGAGAGTGGAGAAGTGGCTTAGTGGATGGGTAGTTACTTGCTCATGGGTGGTTGCTACAACTTTCCAATGTGTCCTAGCCATTTATCTACAACCATCTAATGCAATCCTAGCTCTCCATTTCACCCTAAAACTAGTATAAATACCCCTCCCTTGTATGCATACAACACACTAAGAAATTTTGTAAAGAAAAGAAAGAAAGAAATACATAGGAGAGTAAAAAGATTGAGAGAGTTAGAAAAAGATTGAGAGTATTTAGTTTTTGTTCCATTCTTGGAGGCTGGCCACTTCACCAAGGCAAGAGGGAGGCTCGGGTTCACTAGTGCAAGGAGGAGGAGACATTTGTGGTGGCTCAAACTAGGTGGAGAAGGACCGCGCGTGTGTTCAAAGAGATTCTAGGAGCTTTTGTAGTATTCTTCTTCAAATAGGTGGGTGTTTTTCTATACTTCTAATCTTAGACATCATGCTAGGGATTTTTGATATATATGAATGCTAAAAGAACTAATAAGATAATCACTTGTTGGATCTAAAAAGGATTTGGTAGATGATTGAGTAAATGCTTGATAAATTGCATGATATTAGTTATAATTCATGTCTAATGTAGTGAAATTGACTTATTGCCATTAAATTTGTGAAATTAGAACCATGTGATTGTAGAAAAATGTTTATGAATGGTTAATAGATGAATTATGAATTTTTTGCGTTTATTGAACCAATGTAACAATTGTTCAAGGAATGTAACTTTGTTTATGAGTATTATGGATAAGAGAAGAGAAAAACAGAATTTAATACTTCTTTAATAAATTCATGAAGCAAAATTTAATAGAAAGTTTTGTTAAATTGAAATTGTGCAATTATAAACATAGAATGCAAATTAGAGTGAAAAATACTTGTTCTAATGTCAAAAAATTATTTTAAAAACACTGATTTGTTAAATGAATGTAAACTTAGTTGTAACACCTCGAATTTGTAAAATACCAAAAATACTTGTTTTTATATATTTGGGGTGGAAAAAATTATTTTTGATATATTTTATTTAAATATTGATACTGGTATGGATATTTGTGGTAGATTGGTATTATTGATATATTGGAGCTACGAGTTGAAATTTTATGTGAAGAGATATTGTTTATTTTTATTTTATTTTATAATTTTGGAGGATTATTATGCGATAAATTTAGTGTATTTTGTACTGTTCGTATTATTAAAGGATAGAGTTGGGGTTTATTTGAAATATTTTGGAAAATTGGAGGCTTATATGTAAATATTTTTTATTAAATATATATATATTTCATTTATTTCCAAACCCCCTCCCCATTCCTTTCTCCTTCCTCTTTCTTTCGCTAGTTTCGATCCCGACCCAATCACCCCACCGAAACCCATTCGGCCTCCCCTTCTCCTGTCCAAATCCACTAAATTTCTTCGTGATTTTCAAACTAATTCGGAGGGATGGCTAAGTAGAGGGTGCTCTAGCTCGTGGTGCTCTAGCTCGTGGTGCCCTATTTCATTTTATTTGTATAAAATTTAGTGGGGTTGATTTTTATTGAGTAGGAATATTATGGTAGGGAGATTAGAAGATGTTGGGAATAGTAGAGGCGAGAAATTAGCAAATTCTTGGAGATTTTACAAGTTGCTAATAGATTAGGGTTTGGGTTATAAAAGGGGAGTAAATATATGAGAATTTGTCTCTTTCATAGTAGTAGAAATTCTTGTTAAGCTATTAGAATAATTTGGAGATGATTTTAGTAATTGTTGAGAAATAAAAATCTCGTAGGACTTTGAATAACACGTGCATCGCACGTGTGCATCCCAGATGTTCAATAAAATGCATGTGTGATATTAAGATTAGTGTTATTATTTTTCTGTGTCTGGTTTGGATGTTTTGAGCCTTGATTGCTTTGAAATTTGGTAATAGGTGATGTTAGCGATTTCGGATGCGTGACTGGGTGTTTCGAGTCGTCATGAGATCTCAAGTGAGTATGATCTTTTTATTTCATGTGCATAATGTGCTATGATAATTTTAAAATATGGTTTGGTGTGTGTGACATTTGATCTCATGACTAATGTGATAAGATGGGAAGCATGGTGTCTGTAGATATATATGATATGTAAAATATGATATGTCAATGTGATGGGATAACATGATGAAATGATGATTTGGTGTAAGTGTGTTATGCGGGTGATAAATTGGAAATTTTATGTGATAATGTAATGCGAAATTGATATGATGTGTGTGTGACGTGTGGGTGATAGATGAAAATTTTATGCGATAATCGATGAGATGGATGGTTTGTGTATGCTTATGAATTTAATGGAGTTATATGCATTTATGTTCTATTATAAAGGTGTATACCGAGATATATTATAAAGGAGTTATGCGGAGATATGTTATAACGGAGTTATGTTATAAAGGAGATATATATATATATATATATATATATGGAGAAATATTATAAAGAAATATATGAAGATATTTTATAAAGGAGTTATATTGTAAAGGAGTTATTTTATAAAGGGGTTATATTGTAAAGGAGTTATATTATAAAGGAGTTATATTATAGAGGAGTTATATTATAAAGGAGTTATATTGTGAAGGAGTTATATAATAAAGGAGATATACTTATGTATTTAAAGGAGATAATTTAATATTGCAGTGCCACACAATCTCCCAGGGGTTTGGGCTAGACCCCACAGGCCTGAGATACACCCGGGAACAGGAGTTATATTTATATTGCCCCAAATTTTATATCTGGGGATCAGGAGTTATATATTGCCCCAAATTATATTTGGGGATCAAGAGTTTCCCTCGCTGGTATAGGGCCAAGAGGAAGACATAGCCTCGGACGTGTAAGACTCTGTGTGAGCATCATCCGCGTGTTATATTTTATTTTTGACTAGCCTTTTGGCTTTAGTCTTGGTTGGACAAGCGCGCAACCGTGCTTTCAATCCAGCCCACAAATGATAGATGCATAGGACATCTGGATCTGGGTGATATGGTGGGTTAGCGGGATTGAAATGTATGGGAGGGGAGGCACAGAGATCCCTGTGTTGTACGGGAAGGTCAGTTGTGTGGGCACTGAAAAGGAGAAAATATAAATGTGTATATGTGTATTGAAAGAATGTGTATATGATGATATGATGTCTTACAGAGACTATTTATATTATGGGAGATATGCACATACTACGGGAGGTATATATATATATACATATATGGGTATATATTGGCATATGGCTATACTTAAGAAGCTATATTGATGAACATGAGTAGAGGAGAGTGAGAAAGTAAAGAAATGAGATGAATAAGTATATAAAGTATGTTGTGTTATAAGTTTGTCTGCCTTGGAATTGTGACTAGGAACTACCCGCCTGCTATTTCGGAGGAAATAGTGGGAACTAGCTGCCTAGGCACAATTTTCAAGATGAATGGGTGAGTTTTTGATATGATGCCGGTATTTCAAGTTGGAAATAAAAGAGGAGTAAATTGAAATATGTGTTATCTGGGAAAAAGAAAGTAAGTTATAACCATGATGAGTTTGATGATGGGTATGATGATGTATTGAGAGTGTAAAGAAGATAGTTGTAATATATGATGAGAGTAAAGGTGATGTATTGCGAGATGTGATGATATGTGTTATAAGAAATAAATGAATGCGGTGTTATGTAATATGAAAATGAGAAAGAAAGTGTTTATGAATGAATATGAGTATGAAAGAATACAAGTCGTGAGTTCGTAGATGCAAATGCATGGCAAATGAAGTGTGTGGTTAACTAAGTATGAAGAAAAGTGGCGGTGACCTTATGTGATTAGTTATGAAAATAAAGAAATGTGGAGGTGGTGGTAATGATGAAATGATGAGTATTTGTGTTGGGGATTTCAAAATGGAAAGAAATGGAATGTGAATTAATGTGTTGTTTTGTAATTGAGTATAAATTGAATGAGTTATATATATATATATATATATATATATATATATATATATATATATATATATATATATATATATGCAGTCATATATTAATATGATGCATTTAGCAAAGGGTGTGAAGTTATGGATATAGGTAGACGGATGCAGATTTGTCGAGTACTTGATACAAAGTTGTATCTTGATGCTTTAATGTTCAGATTCAGGTTGAATCTTTTTACCTTGATATTTGTAAGTTTAATTTATTTTCATTATATAGTTTGGTTTATTTATTAGATTAGTGAATTATACTCACGCCAGAAATGGCTAACCCCTTAGTGTTTGGGGGGTTAGGGGAGTCTCAGGACTACCCTAGATCCCCTACTGTTACAGGTCCTCAGCAGTGCAGAGGTGAGGCGTAGATTTGTAGGGTGGAGTTTACTTTAAAATTTTGTATAAATTAGTTTTGTGAATAGTGGAATTTGTGGTTTAAATTGTAATTTGAATGTATAAGTACTTGGAAGTCGATGATGAGTATAGTGTGGGGTAGTATGGTATGTTCTTGACCCGTACCCATCTCGTTGTGGTGTACCGGGCTCTGTGGTAGATTTTACTAAGGTTTTTCTAAAATTTTTACCTTGTTTTCAAAGAAATTTATGGTTTTTATTTAATATTTGATATTCTATTATGAGTTTGGCCCCTAGTGCATGATATTATATTGCCTGTGTGATTCTGCTCATTTTGGCCTGGGGAGCCCATGATATTATTGCTTGTGATGTGAGCTACGGAGAGCAGAATTCCGTAAGGTTTTTGTGTTTCGGGGCAGAAATTTCAGGGGAAACTCTACCAAAATTTTCTTTGAAATATAATTTTCTTAGTTTATGTGTAAAGTGATATAGAAATTGAAAGAACTGATTTTGAGAGTCAAAAAAAAAATTTGGGGCGTTATAGTTTGGTATCAGAGCCTAAGTTAACTAGGAATGTTATACCTGTTTCTAGTGATCTTGACTTGTGTGTATGGGTTTCATTTCGCTAAGTAGAGAATGTGATGTTTGTGTGAAGTTTGTTTTATGTTTTGATAGCATTTTGCTTAGTATGGATTTTGTTATTGAGTGAAGTGATCCCTACTATTTTTATCTGACTTTGGGTCAGTGATATCTTTTATAAGTCTATGTATATGATCTGCTTTATGGCACTTTTATTGTCCTTTTTAGAAGCCTTGGTGAGAAATTGTACACCATTAGAGAGTTTCATTGTATTGCTTGCTGTGTGCCAAGTGGGGCTATTCCTTGGGGATCCTGTATATGTTCTATAGACCGGAGGGTGATGTGTTGTAAGTGATATCATTGGAAATCGGGGAGATGGTTTGGTTGGGAAGGTTTTATGCATAGTTGGAGTGAATGCAGAGAGGATTCGGGTGAGCAAGCCTGATGAAACTCAGCATCTAATTGAATGTAATGCCTTGGACGATGTAAGTATGTTCGTTGGGTTAGTGGAAATACCTAAGGTGAAGATTGAAATTATTGATATGGTTGTAAACTTCTGATATATTAGAGGATGGTTCCCTGAGAACATGTGTTGATTATCTGGAGCTGAATAAAGTGACTATTAAGAATATGTATCCGTTGTCGAGACTTGGATGAGTTGCTTGATCGGTTGCAGAGAGTTACAGAGTTTTCACAGCTGGAGTTGCAAACCGGGTATTGACAGATGATCACTGAAGAGGGACGTATTCCAGGGACTGCTTTTTGTACTTGGTATAGATTGTACAAATTCTTGGTGATGTCTTTTGTGCTTGGCTGGCTATTATCGGAGGTTCTTGTTATCATTGTAGACTTGGTGTTTCCTAATGTGGATGATTTATGGTTGCGTATGATGGAGCTTACTTATTATATTCAATATATTAGTTATCCTGGTGGTATGGAGATGTTTTGAGACTTTAAAGGAACATTTTGGTGAACTGGAACAAAGAAGGATGTTAGTTATCAGGCGAGAATGGATAAGCCCCTTTTCAGGTGTGTAGTCGACGGGATAGTCATGTAGATCAGTGGTGAATAAGATGTCAAGTTGCTTAGTTGCTGAGAGTTCAGTCGAGTACTAATATTAATGACTGTATCTGGAACATTGGAGAGATGGTGAGGAGAAGGCATCCAGAATTGTCTGGACAGTTTTCTTAACCCTTGTAGCTGGAGGACGAGCTTCTTTTGAGGTGTGTAGAATGTAACACCTCGAATTTGTAAAATACCAAAAATACTTGTTTTTATATAGTTGGGGTGGAGAAAATTATTTTTGATATAATTTATTTAAATATTGATACTGGTATGGATATTTATGGTAGATTGGTATTATTGATATATTGGAAAATTCCTGAAAATACATAGACTTCATAAAAAAAATATTTTTTTACTTGTGGACCTTTAAAAAGAGAAATAAGAGTACAAAATTTAAGAGTGAAGTATTCATCTTAGTTTGATCTTTTAAAACACTAAAACAAAGAAGTGAATTTTTTTTTATTATAGAAATAATTGCAAAGAGATAAAGTGAGATTTTCATTCATAAATGTTGAGCAAAATTAAAATGAGAATTATGAATATGTAAGTTGTGCATGGAAGTGTGAGAAAAAGAGAACTTGATGAAATGTACAATTTTGTGAACAAATATGTTTTCTTCTATAAAGGTGAAAGGAGGACTTAGACTTGAATTTTTAGCTAAACTCTATGTCGGCAAGAATGAAAAATATGGAAAAGAGGATTTCATATTTTGACCAAGTTTGGGTCATTGATAATGATTGTTGTTGAAAAGACCAATGTAGGAGTAATGCTAGATTCTAGAATATTGACCTTCAAATTATACATAAGGATTATATACATAGTGAAGACGTGATGAACGTAAGAGAAAAACATGAGTATGAGGGCCATTGGATTGGCAGCGTGAGAGTATTCACAGGATGTCCCATGATGCGTCATGAGTAGGACGTGGATACTACGCCAGAGTACCGTCACGATGGCGACGCTCATGGGATGTTTGGCGACTGCGGGTGGTGTCATGTCTATGATAGGAGGTGAATTACCACAGGATGCCTGCATGATGAGTCATGTGTCAGTGCGTTGGGATTCTTTTCAGGGCACCTAGACATGAGTTCGTAGTTTGTAGAACATCTAGGATACTTACCGTAGTTACAGTAGTAAATTAAATCATGGCGAAGGATTGAACCCTACAAGATGAAGAACGGTTAAGGGCTTGCCCTCGGACCTATGTAGTATGGGCTGCATAGACTCTGAATAAGTGCGCATTATTGTCATGTAATGTAAACAATTGCATTAAGGACTAAGTGCACAGCACAACACGACATCAATAGGGTAGTCCATCTGTAGCTTTGTCTGTGATCAAGTTTGTGGTTTGTTTAAGTATGGAAAATCGTTATACTATTTGGCATAGTAAGGATGGCCGTGTATAATATTTCGTCGGTTGTAAGCAACTGACGCGCCCACAGTTTTCTATGCAGAATAAAGTGCTTGGCAAGATTAAAGTATGCATGATGCTTAAAGATTAATTCAAATGTTGTATATTTTTATTCATGCAAATATTGTAAAATTGCTTCCACTGTATAAATGTAAATGTAAATGTGACTCTGATGTAACAAAAGTTTTTAATTCCTTGTAAAATTGTACGAAGAGAAGTGTAAAGATCCTATGGAACTTTGAATTCAGTCTGTTTTGGAATTCGGAGTGTTACAGGAGGAGCTGGTTCACGAAGAGAATTGGTGTGACGGCTTGACGTCGCTGCTTTGCCTCTTAGTCTTGGTGGCATGGCGGTAAGTCTGATCTATGTATTTTCCCTCGGGCGATGCCAATCTGTTGCTACTTATTTTGGTGTGGGAGCAAACAGATAGTGAGTTTATATTTGAAGGAAACTACTAAAGATCTAACCTTTGATCGTCGCCGTAAAAAGTGGTTAGAGCTCCTGAGATTGGATCTGGATCATTGATTGAACACAGTGATCTGAATCCAACGGTTGATGACGCAACCGATGGACCTGCAAAAAGCCTGAAACACCGGTGATGGCTCCGGCGACAGACCCTCCAACGCTCAAGTTCGAACCAGGGAGGGAAAGAGAATTTGAGAGAGAAATTGTGAATTATAGATTACCTTCTGACTGAGGAGAGGGGAGGGTATTCATAGGCCTGAGAAATAGTTTAGGAGATTGAGATGAATCTGTTAGACTGATATTAATCCATTATCTCATGTTGATTCTCCCCTTTAAGAGATAAGACTCTCTTGTCTGGAGATAAGAGATTTAACTTACAACCCTTATAGGTTGGGTGTCTCTCCTAATGGGCCTAGTTGCTTTTAATGGGCTTGAAAGCTACACACATTCTTGTGGATGAGCCTAAAAAGGGCCCGGACCTGTTAAATAGGCATGTGATGGCTAATCTACCTGTTGAAGCTTTATGATCTATGCTGAAATCGTATGGCCCTGATTTACTGCGATTTTTCCATTATCACTACCCCAAAAAATGGAATTTTGCAGCGAAAATAGCAGAAAGTTGTGTTCTATAACCCACAGAAGTTAGCAAAAATAGTGAAACAAGAAAACAAAATAAAAATTGTTGACTTCTCAAAGTCCAAGCCAAATTAGGGAAATACACAATTTTGCGAAAACATGAGAAAATTATAGACTATAGCCCACAAAATGTGCAAAAATAGTGAAATACGGATTTACGCAAAAAAAATGGCCGAAATTAACAGCAACTAGGCCCACTAGGATAGAACAGTGAAATATGAAATTAAACCAGTGAAATACGAAATTTCGCGAGAACAACCGAAAGCTGTGGACTATATCTCAAAATAGTGAAATACGATTATTTTTAAAAACGACCAAAGATTGTGGCCCACAGAACTTTGCTAAAACAGTGAATTATGGGATTTCGCGAAAACGGCAGAAAATTTTGGCATATATATATATATATATATATATATATATCACAAAATTGGGACCAAACCAAGAAATTCAGAATTTCATGAAAACCACCAAAAACTGTAGTATTTAGCCCACAAAAACTATCCGGCTCAGTGAAATGTGAAATTATTTTGCGAAAACATGAGAACATTAGACTATTGCCCACAAAATCTAGTCAAAACAGTTTAATATGGAATTTCACAAAAACGACTGAAAAATGTGGACTATAACCCACTAAATCTGGCTGAAATAGTGAAATACAAAATTTATCAAAAATGTTGAAAAACTGTGGACCATAATCCTAAATTGTGGCAAAAATAGAGAAATAGGAAATTTCGCAAAGCAACAAAAAAATGTGGACTATAACCCACGAAATGTGTCCAAAACAGTGAAATTCGAAATTTCATGAATGGTCGAAAACAATTGATTATAACACAGAAAACCTGGCCAAAATAGTGAAATTCGGAATTTCATGAAAACGGCCAAAATTTGTTCATTATAACCTACAAAATGTGGCTAAAACAATGAAACGCAAAATTTCATGAGAACAACCGAAAACTGTGACTATTGCTCACAAAATGTGTGTAAAACAGTGAAGTACATTATTTTGCGAAAACGATCATATTCTGTGGACTAGCTCACAAAATATAGCAAAAATCAATGAAATACAGAATTTGCGAAAACGGCCGAAAACTGTGGAATTTAGCCCACAAAACTTCCCCAAAACAGTGGATTGCAAAATTTCGCAGAAACGGCTTAAACTGTAGATTATAGCTCATAAAATCTGGCCAAAATAGTGGAATACGAAATTTTGCGAGAATAGCCAAAAATTGCGAGAACTACATAGCCCACATCATTGAAATACGGAATTTCAAGAAAACGATCGGAAATTGGGGAGTATCTCACGGAATTTGTCCAAGTGAAATACAGAATTTAGCGAAAACATGAGCAATTGTGGACTATAGCCTACAACATCTTGCCAAAATAGTTTAATATAGAATTTGTGCAAACACTGCCAAAAACTGTGGTCTATAACCCCTTCCATCTTGGTAAAACCAGGAAATACAAAATTTTACTAAAACTTCCAAATATTGTGGACAATAATAACAAACAAAACTTTGTCAATACAGTGAAATATGGGATTTCGTGAAAACAATTGAAAGCTATAGACTATAACCCTACAAAATCCGTAGGTAGAATATGGAATTTAGATAAAATGGCCAAAAATTGTGGACTATAGCCCCACAAAATCCATAGGTGGAAATGTGCCTTTGTTCTGATTGCAGTGACAACTGCATGCAGTAACTTTATGATTAGTAGAAATGCAGTATGGTAAATTTCAAAGGACTTAAATACATAAATACTGCATTGCACACTCTCTTGGTTAAAACTTCTTATGGCTCTCGTTATTGTACGCAGTATTCTGAAGTTTCCTCCTGACAATTGCAGTGCATGTGGTGGTCGTGGGTAAGATGAAGCTTCTCTCTGTGGGCCACAACAACTGGCAGATCAACTCTGCGCTCCTCATGTAATGCCCCCGGATCCCCGTTACCGGACATCCGTGACACAACCAGAATCTTTGCCTTCAAATGCATCTCAACACAATAATAACACAAAAATTTAAAAAAATTTTATTGCCAAATAAAATTATTACATCATCAATTACAACCATTATCTTGTTCTTGAACAAGGAATACAAATTACATTAACTCATTATAACTTATTACAAAATATTTACAGACTCCACTTGTAAAGCTATCAGGTGTCTTCCAGAATGGTAATCAACTGATCACTACCGAAACTCCGCTGAGTGGTCAATCTGCTTCCTGGGACTTGCTCCTCAACTTAGTCTTCGGCTACGTGACTCTGATATTTCTGCACCTGCTCGAATGGTTGGTAAGTACACTGCTCCTCCACTTGGATGCCTGCATTCCCGATCCAATTTCCAGCACCTAATGGAGTGGGCACGTCAGTACATATACTGACGCAATACTGATAGTAGCAGCGTTCTCAACCTCACACACCCACAAAACCATCTTAAATGGGAAAGGAAACGTGCATCCTAATTTCCTAGTGTCCGTGTATGCCATGACCTGAGGTCTAATGCATAATACCAAGTACAGAAATGTGTGCACTCAATCTAATGTCAATAAGACTCTGGATACACATCCATTCTATACTACATACATTCCAGATCAAGCCGTCTTCTCCAGTTTTAGGGTTTCGAACCCTCGCCATGCAATGCATTCTAATATTGTACACTTCCTGTTCCCAATAAGTACACATGATTGAGGAGTTTATAAAGTTTCGGGGTATTTCCGTTTGTCGCTAATAACCGTCATACCGGACCTCTCTCAAAAGCCGTGACAAACTTAAAGAAACACCGCAGCATACCCATTACGTCGAAGATCCATGAAACCGCATTCCCTATGGCCCGTTCGTGTCCACCAACATAGAACAAGGGAACATCCCGTTCTTATCAAGGTACCCCGGAAATTAATACAGCCAGGTACGACTCTCGTGTTCTTAACCATTGAAAAGACACAGCCCGTATCCCTTTCACAGGAAGAGACAACCCCGGTTGTCACCGCCAAGTGATGGCCGTTTAGAGCAAATTGGATTATAGGGAATCACCCCTAAATACCAATTTGGTCCTTAAGCAAAAAATAAGGAAACTTAATTAAATAACAATTTACTGAAAATACGTTTGTCACCCAAAATCATGCACGAAGTTTTATCAAACAATTGATCCCTGATTGGTATGTCAAAATAATAACCCGGTGATATGGCTAAAAATAGGATTAAATCGGGACCGTTCAAATCGGGCACGAATCTTCAAGATCTCAGGGGTAAAACGATAATTTCACTTACAAAAGGGTCTGAAATGGGAACTGGGTCGTTCTTCAAAGCCCAATAACCCATAAACGGATTTGTCCTATTGGGTATGGGTAGCCGCCCGCTACAAACCAGCCCATGATATTTAAAGAGTAATTCAAATTCATGGTTATCTCTATGAAACGATTTAAACTCTACATCTTATCAAAAAATACTGGAAAGTAGAGATAAATTCTTATCTCGAAACGGATCCCCAAGGTGACTATAAATACCCTTCTCCCCCCACCGTAACAATGTAATCAATCTTTTTCCACATAAAGCTCTTTCATAATCTTCCTGATTACTAATAAGAGCGTCGGAGGGTTCGTCGCCGGGATCCATCCCGGTGTATCGAACTTTTTTGTAGGTCAACGGCAGCGGCAAGAAACCAGTCAAACATCAGTGAAGGTCAACAGGTTTGCTTTATTGTTTCCAAAAAGATTGCAAAAATTCATCTGTTTTCTCCCACACCAAACTTAGCAGCAACAGATTGGCGCCGTCTGTGGAAAACAGAAAAACCAATCCAACCTTACTTCATTAGCAAAAGTCGTTTTCAAACCATGCATCCGAAAGAGAAAGGGAAGGCAGTGGCCTCCAGCCAAAGAGCCACTCTTCCTCCTCCTCCTCTAGTCCAAGATGTTCTTCCTCAACAGCCTCCTCCTCAACAGGCCCCTCCAGGGTCTCGGGGGGCTGCCCAGCGAGGCTCTTGTCGAAGTCGTCCAAAGCAATATTCTCTTCATGACCATGTCTCGGTTCACAATCCTTCAATTGACTCTATGGCTTCTCAAAACCCTCCCGAGTAGGATCTCCGTCAAGTGATTGTTAACCGCTGGCAGGGGGTTAACCTCCAAACTCGCTTGAATGGATGGCGAGCCCTTGAGGGAGTCCATCAACCTGAGCACCCAGGGGCCTCGAGAGTCCGGACCACCCCGTAGACTGAGGACCAGAAGATCCTCTCCCCAGAGGAGGCGAAGAGAGTCCCCTCCACGTCATCGGCAGAGAAGTCATACTCCAGTAACACGAGCCATACCTAGGGATCGCTGAGCTGGAGGGGCACCAGTCACTCAGACCGAGCTCCACAACATCAAACAAGATATCATGCGAGCTCTTAATTTTTCCACGAGTCAGGATCAGCGTGCCCCTAACCCTCACCATACTGCCACTCATGAAGGAGAGTCCCGAGGGTCTACTGGATCCGACCGAAGGGGTGACTCGGTCCGCCGGCGTCTCCACGAGATGGAGAGGCAGCTCACAAGATCAATCCCGAAGAAGAGCAATGGACCAATAGGTTCTGCCCAAGCAGACCCGCCTTCTCTAGAGCCATCATGGAAGCTCCGGTCCTCGAAGCCTTTAGGCTGCCCCACTTTGAATCCTACGATAGGCAGTCGGACCCGGCCGATCATATCGAGAGTTTCAAAACTCTCATGATGATTTATCAAGCCTCGGGTGCGGTCTTCTGCAAGGCCTTCCCTGTAATACCCTAAAATTTCATTTTTAATAAAAATATTAATTTTCACGTGTTGTACATGTGCAAACTTCATGTGTATATTATCTATTTATTTTATATAAAATCTCATTTTAGTATGAAAAATTATTTCCTTCATTTTTCTAAAAGCCTAAAACACTAATTAATTGTTTTAGCCCATTTTAATTAATTATTAATTTGTTGTCTTGGCTCACAAGCCTAAGCCCACTAATTGTGAAGCCCACCAATTTAATAAATCAATTAAATGGTCACACTTGTCATGTAGAGACAAATGGTGAACATTTTGATTAATTAAATTGTACAAACTTCTAAATAAGGGTACTAGGTGGCACGTGCGATGCACGTAGTGTGCAATGCACACTAATTTGGGGCCAGTTGGTGCATGGAGAATGGGAGAGTGGGTGTGTGTGCATGGGTAGTTTATTTGTGTGTGGGTGGTTGCTATAACTTCTACTCCCATCCTAGCCCTCCATTCTACAACTATCCAATCAATCCTAGCCCTCCAATCTACTTCAAAACTAGTATAAATACCCCCCCTTTTTCCTACTTGTATTCTACATTCAAGCAAATATTAAAGGAGATATATATACATATTAGTGTGTGAGTTATGTGTTGTGTTCCCCCTTGGAGGCCGGCTTTTCAAACCCCCCAATCTTGGAGGCTCTCGGTTTTTGGCAAGGAGCAAGGAGGAGAAGTTCGTGCATTGCAATCTAGGAGGCTCTAGGGGATTTTTCTTAATTGGGTTTTCTTCAAAAGGTGGGTGTTTCATGACTTCTAGAGTAGAATTCATGCTAGGGAATGATAATTGAATTATTATTATTAACTACTAGTTG
This sequence comes from Hemerocallis citrina, assembly GCA_017893485.1. NCBI lineage: Eukaryota > Viridiplantae > Streptophyta > Magnoliopsida > Asparagales > Asphodelaceae > Hemerocallis > Hemerocallis citrina. The sequence continues at coordinate 124,047,560 of CM030363.1, read as the reverse complement.
AAATGAAATACGTGTTTGTCTAATTAGAAGAAAATCGTTAATTAGCAAACGTCTGTTGACTGATTACTAGAGTTATTGCCTATGAGTAAAAGTGTATGTTTCTCATTGTTATAAACGTAAGAATGCATGTTAGTTATGTTTAAATTGCAATTATGTGAAATTCACTAGTAAGGAATTGAGCCATGCTTATTGATAAAAAAATGCTAAATTAGAATAGTGTGTTGATTGAATTGATTGAATTGTTTGTTAATAGATGTAATGAATTTCCCTATTGTGATATTTATCATGTGGAAATTTTGAATAAAATGATAAAGAATGTCCTTTTGCATATAAATAAATGAATGCATCATGTGTAGATTAATTAATAAAAATAGAAGATTTTACTCACTTATGGAGTTGATTTTGTGTTCTAAAAACCTCTTAGTTATCAATGGGTAAGCGAACATCATTGTGGAGAATTATGTGTGAGAAAACAACTTTGGTTATGAACAATTATGTATTGGTAGTATTCATAAAATGCAAACTATGGCTAATTACATGTTTTAAAAGAGTGAAAAACACCTTTAAAAATATTGATTATGGTGGAATTGAATGTAGTTTTAATCTGAAAAGTTATGTTTCAAAAAGGGAAGAAAAAAGGAACTGAAAACATTTTTTTGTGAAATTAAAAACTAATAGCACAGTCGACCGACTATTGTAACAATCGACTGCCCTGAACGTTTTATTTTGAATTTAAAAATCATCACAGAACAGCTGACTGGCCATATGAGACAGTCGACTTCTCAGACTATTTTATTCTCGAGCCTTAGAACCTCGCAGAACAGCCGACTGGTCAGGGTTATCAGGCGACTGCCCTGAAGTTTCAAATAATATTTGTATTTTGGGAGGAAACCTCTATGACCTGAGGCTTTGTACAAGTGAGACTGTTTTTACAAAAAAAAAAAACTCATTTTGATTATTAACTTAAATTGTTTCTTTAAGAAATTCGAATGGATTGTTTCAGAAGTTTAAAATGAGATTTTGGTAATGAGAAATTTGAAAGGTATGAATTGCGAAACCAATTGAAAATGTGAACTGTGGAATTGGAATGGATTGAAATAGAATTATGTGAGCATATAAACTAGTGAGTGTGACATGTTCGAAGAATTTCAGTTTTCAAGTATCTATGCATTGAATTATTGATTGTGAAGAGTTATGAAAGATATGAATACATGAACACTATGCTCATGAAATGTGAATTGTGATTAATTATGAAAAGATCTTACGAGCATGACATTGTAATTATGAGTTGAAATTGGGAATTAGAGTATAGCCAAGCCTTATATCGACAATGAAAGAATTGTGAAATGGTATTTTAAAATGAGAAGACCAAGGTTGGGTCATATGAATTAAATGAATAAGACCAGTATAGTGGAAGTGCTACATTCTAAGAGATTGATTTTATTCATGATTCAATTAAATTAAGGATTAGTTACATAGTGAAGATGTGATGAAAGCAAGAGAAAAACATTGAGTATGAGGGCCATTGGATTGGCGGCATGAGAGTATTCACAGGATGTCCCATGATGAGTCATGATAGGGCGTGGGTACTGCTCTAGAGTACTGTCTCGGTGGCGATGCTCGTGGGGTGTTTGACGACTGCGGGTGGTGTCATATCTATGGTAGGAGCTGAATTACCACAGGATGCCTGCATGATGAGTCATGTGTCAGTGCATTGGGATTCCCTCTAGGGCACCTAGACATGAGTTCGTAGGTCAGAAAACATGTAGGATACTTACCGTACTTACAGTAGTAGATTAAGTCATGGCGAGGGATTGAACCCTACAAGATGAAGAACGGTTAAGGGCTTGCCCTCGAACGTATGTAGTATGGGTTGCATAGACTCTGAACAAGTGCGCATTAGTGTCATATAAAACAAGTAATTGCATTAAGGACTAAGTGCACATTCACAATACGACATCAATAAGATAAGTCCCTTTTAGCTTTGTTTGTGACAAGTTTGTGACTGTTAAGAAATGAGAATCGTTATACTATTTTCGGCATAGAGAGGATGGCCGTGTATAATATTTCATCAGTTGAATGAACTGATGCGCCCACAGTTTTATATGCAGGGTAAGATGCTCGACAATTGAAGTATACATGCTGCGCATGATCGATTTAAATATTGTTTCATGTAATCCATTGTAATATGGCTTCCGCTGTGATATTGTACAAGTGTAAATGTAACTCTGATAAAAGAAAAGTTTTTATTTCCTTGTAAAATTGTACGAAAGAAGTGTAAAGATCCTGTGGAACCCGAATTTAGTTGTATTTTGAAATTTGGGGTGTTACATTCCCAACAACATTGAGGGGACCAGCACGAGAGTGGTACTCCCGTCTAACCCCCGCCTTTATCTTCTCATTCGAACAGTTTGAGGAGCTTTTTCTTACCCACTTCGTGGGCAGTCGCCGAGCTGAGAAAACAAGTGCATCATTGGTGACCCTCGGCCAAAGAAAGGGTGAATGCCTAAGAGATTAAGTTCGGTGCTTCACTGCCGAAGCCCGGTCTATTGCCTCCCTCAACTAATCAGTAACCTCGGCGGCATTCTGGCACAACATTACTAACGCCAACCTCAAGGCGTCCCTTGCCAGAAGCCTCCTCGGGACTTCTCAGAACTCCTGCTTAGGCATGAGAAGTACATTCGAGAAAAGAGGCTCTCAACCCCCCCCCCCCTCCTGAGGAATCGTCTTCCGGGAACAAACGGAAGAATACAAGCGAAGAAGGGTCCCAAAAATTTCAGAGGGACGACAATGGCCAACGCCGCCCAGCTCTTCATTTTGAGAAGTTCACCCCCCTCAATGTTAGTATATCAGCAGTTCTTATGGAGGTGGACAAGGAAGGGCTACTCCACGGTCCCCCTAGAATGAATACCTCTGGCAAGAAAAGAAACATGGATAAGTGGTGCCGTTTTCATAGGGACTACGACCATGACACGGATGATTGTCGGGCTCTTAAATAGGAGATCGAAGAACTCATACAGTGGGCACATCTTGCCAAGTTCATCTGAAAAGACGAGTCCGATCTTCCACCCCGAGGAGCCTACAAGCGAACAAAGAGGTCCGCCGAGTTTCAAGATTCCGAACCTGGGGCCGTCCTCCACCTTATCAATGGAGGTCCAATGGGGGGAGAACCAAACTCCTCCCAAGCGGCCTTCACCCTATTGTAGAAGTAGGTTTTCATTTTCAATAAGGCCGATGCTTCTAACACGGCCAAAAGCATGTAATAATGGCTCGCCCCATTGAAGCGGCCACTTAGAGTGTTTCAATAAAACTTAGCTTTTTTCTATTGAAAATTATTGCGTTTGCCTCATTTCTATCTCTCTGAGTCACATCTACGACTCGTTAAACGGCAAGTTCGGAGTTCAGCTTGTCCTACAGGGCTACCCCCACAACTTACTAAGCTCAGAAAATGAGTTCTTAGTCTAACACTTTGTTCGCTGCCACTTTAGCTACTTGCGAACGAGCGAGTACGAAGTAACACACCATTCGGAATTGCTCCTACAACTCGTCAAACTCCCTCAAACAACAAGTTCGGAGTCCAACACTTGGTTCGATGCCACTTTAGCTACTTGCGAATGAGCGAGTACGAAGTAGCTCACCAATCAAAATTGCTCCCACAACTGTTGAAACTCTCTTAAGCAACAAGTTCGGAGCACAACTCTCCCCTAGAGTTGCTCCTCAAACTTGTCTCCCAAACGGCTCTCTCCTAGAGCCTGGTGATGCTCTTCACTCCGCTCGCCTCTCGAGCGACCTTCTTCTCAACTAGTTCAGAGCACAACTCTCCCCTACAGTTGCTCCTCAAACATTTCTCCCAAACGGCTCCATCCTAGAGCCTGGTGATACTCTTCGCTTCGCTCACCTCCAGAGCAGACCTTTTCTCAATGAGTTCGGAGCACAACTCTCCCCTAGAGTTGCTCCTCAAACTTGTCCCCCAAATGGCTATCTCCTAAATCCTGGTGAAGCTCTTCGCTCCGCTCGTCTCCAGAGCAGACCACTTCTGAACGAGTTCGGAGCACAACACTCCTTAGAGTTTCTCCTCAAACTCGTCTCCCGAACAGCTCTCTCCTAAAGAGTGGTGAAGCTCTTTGCTCCGCTCACCTCCCGAGTGGCCTTCTTCCAAACGAGTTCGGAGCCAAAACTCTCTCCTAGAGTTGCTCCTAGCACTTGCCTCCAAGAACGGATCTTCTCGTGGTTCTTACGAGGATCTTCTTAGCTCGTGTTCTTAGCTCCAAGGAATGGAGCTCCTCTTCGAATATTTCGAATACCAAAGCACTCCTCAACTTCATGAGGACAAAGATACTGCGGGGTTAGTTTGAAAATGAAGAAGGATAATTCTTCTACCGACTTCCAAAGAGAAATTGTAGATCTTTGGGTTATCTTCGAAATGTGGAGTCACACGCCCTGATCCGACCTCCATTGCATCGGATAAGTGGGTTACAACATAGCTGTGCTAAAAGTAAAAATGAGGGGGAAGTTTTGCCTCAAGATGCGCGCCTGATCAAGATCCAACGGCTCAGATTGAGACACGTCCCTCGGAGTCAAATCTGAGCAAATACGGCTCCGAGCGTGAAAATGGAAAAAAAACGTCGCCTCAAAAAATGCGCCTGATCGAGATCCAACGGCTCAAATTGAGCCACATCCCTCGGAGTCAAATCCGAACAAATGCGGCTCTAAGCGTAAAATTGGAGAAAAACTACTCCTCGCGATCCGCACTCAAGTCAAGATCTACAGCTCAGATTCGTCAATGGGCTCAAATAAACAGGTGCAGAGAGATGTGCACAATAATTCGAAGCAACATTCTACTTCATCTACCAATTCTAAAGTCAGGTTGTACTCCTCATCTTTAGACCTAAGTGATCCTCTTGTTCCCCCACAACTTAAAGAGGCTTAACGGGTCGGGTTCGGACCAAACCCTCAAAATACTCCTTCAAAACCGTTACCCTCAGAAAACCCAAACATCCTGAGCTTCCACTCCTCGCCAAGCCGTCTGTTACCACTGGATTCGGTGTAGGGGCAATAGACAGAATTTGTAGGTTCGCAGGGACTCGAACAAGCTGGATCTCACTTCTTCCTTGTTGACAAGTTGACTCCTTGGTGCTCCTGTGACCCTGTAGAAACGTTCGAAACATCGGGATGGATCCCGGCGACGAACCCTCTGACGCTCTTGTCCATACCAGAAAAAGTAATAGGAAAGAGCTCAAGTGCACAAAGAGTGATCACCTGTGACAGTAGGAGGTAGGGGGTATTTATAGTCGCCATGGGGACCTCTTTCAGGATAAGAGTGAATCCCTACTTCCCAGTGAAGCTGGATAGGGGTGGTTATAACCACCTCCTCAAGATAAGGGCGAGCCAGGATTTTCTCCAATCCTGTTGAGCTGGCCACTAACGGGTTAAGACCCGTTCTCAACTGAACAGATCTGTTCATAGGTTAGCGGGCCTAAGAGGAAAGACCTGGTTTCCAATTCAGACCCGTCTGTAGGTGAAATTACCATCTTGCCCCTGCGACTTTAAGATTCGTGCCCACTTTGAACGGTTCCGATTTAACTCTATTTTTAGTCATATCACGAGCCCCCCACTTCCAAAGACTGCATGCTACAGCCTTTGGGGAGTAGTTTTGTTGTTTGACTGGCGTATAGGGCTTTATCGGAGTCTTCAAAGGATGTTCGAATCCCGTTTGAGGGGTGATCGTGCTTTTCTGAGCTAGTAATGTACCCAAGTATGCTTTCAAGCTCTTCTAAATTTTTGGGGATTTTATAAGATTTTTTTAATTATTTTTCAGATCATTTATTCAATTTTGCAAAGTGATATTTATTTTTCGGGAGCGTCGATTAACTATTCCAACCAATAATTATTTATCCAGGGGCTTAAAAATATTTCCCAAAATTTATAATTATTTTTTAGAATTTTTAACGAATTTTCCTCCATTTTAAGTCATTTTTTGCAATTTCTTAAAAAAATAATTCGAATTAATAATTAAAAAATAATTTTAATCACCTATTTACGACGTGGTGCAATCTAGATCGTTCATCAGCCATTAGGGCAAAATTCTGAGTGATTCGTCGGAGGGATGGTGCCGAACAACGAGGGCTCATCTGGAGCCGAGATTGGGTTTTGGCACGAATTCAGAGGTGATCTGACGGCTCATATTGCTCGGCGGTGTTTTCCCCACATGAGCAGCTCGGAACGCCTGTCGCTCGGATTGGGATTCCGAGAGATGTGGCATAATCTGGGACGTCCATCTGGATGCAGCACGAATTTCGAGGTAATCTAACGGTAGATCTTGCACTTGGCCACGTGGCTGAATCAGAGACGTCCATTAGGTCGCGGCACGAATTTTGAGGCGATCAGACAGCTCTCATAGCTCAGTGACATTTTCTCCGCATGAGCAACTCGAAATGCAAGTTGTTCGAATTTGGTTTCCGAGCGACGTGGCACGATCTGAGCAGTTGAAGGAGATCAGGCGCGAATCACGAGGCACGAAGGCGTGGATCACGAGAAAATGTGATTTTGATCGACATGGCTGAATCAGGGTCGTCCATCATGTAATATCCCGGACGGATATTATATTTTGATAATTATTATTTTTAAATTTAAATATTTTTATGGAAATTACTTGGTTTTTGAAATAAAAACTTACCTGGACAAAGATACTAGTAAGTATATATGGGTATTGTATCAGTTTTGTACACTTGTGCAAAATCTCGAAAAAACGTGTTTTTGAGAAAAACGTATGGAAAATTTCGGGATGGTATTAAAAATTATTATTTTATTATCATTTTATTTTTATTTTTCGGAATGAATTATTTTTGGTGGACTGACACCCGGTTTTGTCAATAGACATTATATATGTAAATATACTAGTCGGTATACGACTGTTTTGTACCAAATTGATACTGGAATCTTCCGAGCCAGTAATAAAATTATTTTATTTTATTTCTCGGAATTAAATTATTTTTTGTACAGATTTGTTCGTTTTCACTAATGAAAAATATCTGTATAATCAGATATACGTACGAAATCGAACTATGTCGATTTCGGGCGTTTAAACAAATCGTGTAGTATGTGATTTGACAAATTTATTTCTTTTTGATCCATCATTATGAGATGGGGGGTTTGGATTGGTTTGGGACATGATTGTAAAACTTATTTGCAAATAAACCCTCGCCCACTTCACCAAATAAACCCACCCCCATAAAACACCTCCCCCACACCCCACCTCTCTCTCTCCCTCTCCTACTCAATGGCCGGCCTCCCCCCTCCCCCTTTCCATTCATTTCTCATTTTGTTCTTCATTCTTCTCCATCTCTTTCTCATCTCATTCTCCATCTTCTTCTACTTCTACTTCTTACTAGTTTTGATTTTAGAAAAGTTTGTGAGAGAAAAGAAAGAGGGATCAATCAAAAGAAACAGGGTTTTCATGGGTTCATTTTTCATGGTGGAGTTCTTGAGATCAAGAACAAGGAGCAAGGAGGAGGAAAAGAGCAAGTCCGTCCAACCAAGTATAAGGTGGGGGTTTCTCATCTCATGCATTTTTTAGTTATTTTAGGGTTTTTATGGTTGTATGAAGTTTTAGCACCATGTTCTTATGTTTGTGTATGGACTAGAACAAAGTAGATGTAAGGATTCAAGTAGTAGAACAAAAATTAGGTATAAAGATTCGATTTTTGCCATTCTAGGGTTAGAATTTATTAACTATGTAAACGGAGGAATCTTGACCCAAAATTTATGTGGGAGGTTCTCCTAGGTGTTAGTAGCATGCTGTAACTTTTGTAGATTTTTCGGAGTAGTTTTGATGGGTGAAACGACCGTTTCCCCCAAAACAGCGAATGTTTAGGGCAAAACAGTAAACTGTGTTTTTGGGAATTGGGTCGCTGAATGTTCGGAGGGCTGGAAGTTGGTCTTCCTTGCTGAATTAGAGGTAGGGACCCTGTAGAGAAGTTGTAGTAGACACTCTCCCCTTTCCGAATTGATCTCTCGCGTTAAATTTTGTTAAGAGACGCAAAAGTTATGGTCGTTACAAAAACAGGGCAGCAACTCGATTGAGTTGCTCACTATTTCTGTTGATTGCTATTTTTGAGCCTCTTAGTGGTCGAATCTGAGGTAGAGACCGATTAGAGAATTTGTAGTAGACATTCTCTCCTTTTCGAATTGGTCTCTCAGGCTAAATTCTGATAAGCAGAGTAGGAGTTATGACCTTTAGAAAATACAGCAAAAAGCAGTCTGACTGAGTAGGTACTGTTTTGACTCATTGAGGTTTTTGAGGGTCTTAATGGTTGAATATGAGGTAGAGACCCATTAGAGAAATTTTAGTAGACATCCTCCCCTTTCCGAATTGGCCTCTCGGGCTAAATTCTGATAAGCGAAGTGGGAGTTATACCCTTTGCAAAATACAGCAATTAGCTGTTTAAACTAGGTTCTTGCTGTTTAATTTCTTGGTCATTTTTGAGGGTCTTGCTTGATGAATCTGAGGAGCCGACTCATTAAAGAAGTTGTATTAGACGTTCTCCCCTTTCCAAATTGGCCACTCGGGCTAGATTCTGATAAGTAGAGTAGAAGTTATGGGCTTTCAAAGTTCCAATTTTCCTTGGGTCAAGTTGGCTGTTTTGTTACCAGTTGTGTGTTCGATAAGTAGGAACTCGGATTTCCTTTCGGAATCTGAGCAACTGGGAAGTTTTGATAGATGTTCTCACCTTTTCAAATTGTCCAGTTTTGTTAGATTCCGATAAGTGGAGCAAAAGTTACAAGCTACGGAAGTTCAAGTTTTTGTTGAAAATCTGCAGTTTGGTAACTGTTTGCGTATGTTCGAGGGTTAGGAATTTGGATTTCCTTACAGAATCTGAGCAATTGGTCAACTGGGAAGTTTTATTAGATCTTCCCACCTTTTCAAATTGTCTAGTTTCGTTAGATTCTGACGAGTGGAGCAAATGTTACCCGCTTGCAAAGTTTCAGTTTTTTGTTGAAAATCTGCAGTTTTGGTGAACTGTTTGTGTGTGTTCGATGGACCAGATTTTGGATTCCTTATGGAATCTGAAAAAGTGTTCCACTAGAGAGTTGTGGTAGATGTTCTTACTTTTCTGAAAAAGTGTTCCACTGGTTACTTCTAGGCTGTCAGGAGGTTTTTATGGCGCTTTTAGACTTTTCCTTGGTAGAATATTTGTATTAGACTATTAGTAGATTCCTCTGTTGCTTCTAATTGTAGAAGATCGAGAGTTGCTAGTAAGCACATTTGGTTGCTTCTAGGTTGATTACATGTATGGTTGTTTTTGTATGTAGTTTTGCTCATACGCGGCTCGCCTGGCCCGTATATAGCTGTTGATCTCATACGTAGCTTATTTGGCTCGTATGTATATTGTTGTCTCGTACGCAGCTCAACTGGCCCGTATGTAGCTGTTGGTCTCATACGTAGCTTATTTGGCTCGTATGTATTTTGTTGGCTCATATGCGGCTCGCCTGCCCCGTATGTTGCTGTTGGTCTCATACATAGCTTATTTGGCTCGTATGTATGTTGTTGTCTCATACGCTGCTCGACTGGCCCTTATGTAGCTGTTGATCTTATACGTGGCTTATTTGGCACGTATGTATGTTATTGTCTCGTATGAAGCTCATTGGGCTCGTATGTGGGTATTGTCTTGAATAGGTAGGTTGTGAGTGAATCTGAGGAGATCTTGAGAAGTCTAGATTAGGAATTTGTTATTTGTGTCGACAAATTGTTACACTCTCTAGAAGAGGGACATGTACGGTACTTTTTCATGTCAAGTTGGAAGCACAGTGCATGTCTCGCTTGTTTAGGTTAGAAGAGGGACATGTACGATGCTTTTTCATGTAAAGTTGAAAGCACAGTGCATGTCTCGCTTGTTTAGGTTAGAAGAGGGACATGTACGGTGCTTTTTCATGTCAAGTTGGAAGCACAGTGCATGCCTTGCTTGTTTAGTTAGAAGAGGGACACGTACGGTGCTTTTTCATGTCAAGTTGGAAGCACAGTGCATGTCTCGCTTGTTTAGTTAGAAGAGGGACACGTACGGTGCTTTTTCATGTCAAGTTAGAAGCACAGTGCATGCCTCGCTTGTTTAGTTAGAAAAGGGACACGTACGGTACTTTTTAATGGGGCATTACACATCAGGTCGCGTCACGAATTTTGAGGCGATCAGACGGCTCTCATGGCTCGGCAAAATTTTCTCCGCATGAGCAGCTCGGAATGCAAGTTGCTCGGATTTGGTTTCCGAGCAATGTGGCACGATCTGGACCGTCTGATGAAGATCGGGCGCGGATCACAAGTCATGACAGCGTGGATCACAAAAAAGCATGATTTTGGTCGATGCGCAAGATCTAAGCCGTCGAATCAAGATCATACGCGAATCACGAGTGTAAAGTTGTTTTTTTTCAATGCGCAGCTTGGAATGCAAGTTGCTCGGGTTTGGTTTCTGAGCAACGTGGCACGATCTGGACTGTCTGATGAAGATCAGGAGCGGATCATGAGGCAGGACGGCGTGGATCACGAGAAAACGTGATTTTGGTCGACGCGGTGAGATCTGAGCCGTCTGATCATGATCAGATGCGATCACAAGGAGAAAGTCGTTTTTCTCCAATACGCAGCTCGGAATGCAAGTTGCTCGAATTTGATTTCCGAGCGACATGGCACGATCTGGACCGTCTGATGAAGATCAGGTGCGGATCAAGAGGCACGACGGCGTGGATCACGAGTAAACATGATTTTGGTCGATGCGACGAGATCTGAGCCGTCTGATGAAGATCAAGCACGAATCACGAGGAGAAAGTCATTTTTCTCCAATACGCAGCTCGGAATGCAAGTTGCTCGGATTTGGTTTCCGAGCGACGTGGCACGATTTGAACCGTCTGATGAAGATCAGGCATGGATCACGAGGTAAGAGACGAGGATTACGATGATTTTGGCGTTTAGGCTTCTGATTTTGGCGTTTAGGCTTCTGGTGGGCCGTTATGGGGGCTCAAAGTACTCGGAAGCCCACCCGAATCCGCCTTAACACTTATAAATTTTCACTGCCTCCCTTTCCTCTCATTTCTTACTCTTTTATCTTCACCTCACTTTTTACTTAAGTCACTTTTGCTCTCGAGCGGCACTGCTAGCGTTCGTGGCCAGGCGTTTCTATTCTCCGGTGATCTTTCCGACGGTAGACATCACTTCGAGGTAATTCATCTTAAACTTAATTTAAAATGTCCAGAGTGTCATCGAGGAATGAGACCTCCACATCGGACCAAGAGACTGACCAAGCTCTAGTGGTCCCCCCGAGCAAGGGGAAGGAAGTGGCGAAGTCAGTCGTCGTAGATACTATAGTGGAGAAGGTGAAGGGGGCTGGTGCACTGGGTCGGCTACCGTTGACGTTGTCGAGCCTCGGGAAGGTCAGAAGCTACTCCGGGGATATCTTGTCGAAGGCGGTGCAAGGGAGATCGGCCGCCTATGAGGAGAACAGTCTGAGGGACCCTTCAGAGGTGGATGATATCCCCTCGGTAATGGCCGAGGCGGACCTTCATCTAATCAGGAAGGGGTTCCACATCCTAAAAGAGTACGCCCTGCTCCTCCCTGGTCCAGGCTTCCGAGCGTGCACGGGGACGTCGCCGGATACATGCGTCTTCCCGTACGACGCACTCAACGCCGGCCTTCGGCTACCCCTACCGCCCTTCGTAGTCGAGGTGCTGCAGTGGTACGACTTGAGTCCGGTGCAGTTCATGACGAACATGTCGTGGCACGTCACCGCTTTCGTCGTCTAGTGCCAAGCGATGGCGTGTAGCCCCAGCTCGTCATTCCCTGCAATCTCTACCAGATCTGCCGAATGAGCAAGATGGAGTACCGGTACTACCTGTCGCGAGGAAGGGGGTCAAGCTGATCGGGAACATGGACTCCATTAAACATTGGAGGGAGAAATACTTCTTGATCCGAGGTCCCGAGCCGTGGGGCTTCCCGACGGTGTGGAAGGAGGATGTTCCGAAGTGGGCGAAGGCCGAGCCGGTGCTCACCAAGGAAGAAGAGGAGGTCGTGTCGAAGATCCTCGGTCTTCCGACCCTCAGTTGGAAGGATATCACCGAGGAGGCCCTATTCGGTGGGAGTCTCAGTCCGATCGACCCTAGTACGCTTCGTTTACTTCTTTTTCCTTAGTTTATATGTGTTTGCTTTTATCTCGCTAACTCTCCTCTGATTTTCCTTGTACAGAAGCTCTCGGCATGGACTACAGAGCTCTTATGGCGAAGAGGAGAGCAGCAGCGGCAAAGGGTGTAGACACAAAAAGAGGAAAAGGACAACGACGGGGCCCCCTTCTAGCCGAGCAGTTCAGGCACCCTTGGCTCTTGCGATTGTCGTTGACTTGGTCAGCAACTCCCCATCGGCTCTGCAGGCCACGCTCCCCTCGTCCGATGCCCCCAGATCTTCGAGTGGGGCATTCTTGGTGGGTGCAGCCTTGGCGTTGGAGGTGCCGCCACTTATGGCTGAAGTGGAGGCCATCTTCACCGAAGAGCACAAGAAGTCTTCATCCCTGATTGGAGGGTGATGAAGCTTGACAGCTTCTTAGGCGATGCGGCGATGTGCATGCAGGCCTACGCCACCAGCCAAATCCGAAGAATCGTGCGGCTCTGAAGGCCGGCACGGTCGGCGACGATGCATTGGAGGTCGCCCGGTCAACGATGTCGGTAAGTAATCTTACTCTGATCTATTAAGTTTTGGAGTTAGTGATTTTGGGTTCTCACGTTCTTCTCCTTTTGTTTTCAAACCCTCTACCACTTTAGCCATATGCTCGAGAAGTTCGCCGAGCAGGAGAAGGAGATGAAGTAAACGAACGACAGTGAGCGGGCGGAGCATGCCAAGGCGGTGCGAGGCCGAACAACAGCTCTCGGCATCGTCAGCTGCCGAGGTTGGAGCCCTCGAGACTAAACTTGCCGAGGCACTCGAGCTCAAAGACCGAGGCGGCTAAGGTCGAGGTGCTGGAGAAGGAGTAGGCTCGCCTCGAGGAGGAGCTAGCGAAGGCTTTGAAGGCGTCTGAGGAGGTGCTAAAGGAGCAGGAGACGAAGGTGGAAGAGGCGAAGAAAGCCATTCAGGACGAGGTGGAGGCCCACACGATGACAAACATGGAGGAGGCCTACGCTCGAGCCTTGAAGCATGTAGCGGCTCGTCTCCCGGACTTCAACAGCTCGGGGTACTACTTCTACGACCCGGTGGAGGGCGAGGAGTTCGTTCCGCTAGCTGAGATCGAGCCCATAGGGGAAGGCGACGAAACTGACGGTGACGGCAAGGAGGAGGCTAATCCCGAAAGGGCGCTCATCACTTTGCTGAGCGAGGGCACCTCGGAGCAGCGCCTCGAGGTGGCTTCCTGACTCAGTTGCTTTTTCTTCTTCTTTTTTTCTTCTTCTCCATGTATTGCCAAACTACGAACTAGGCACGGCTTTAATTTTGAAATGAATAAGAAAATTCTATCTGTTTTTGTCTAAGTGTTGAAAATTTTCGAGCTCTTTTCGTTTGAGTGTTGTAGAAATCTTTAAACTCTTTTTGGCTAAGTGTTGGAGAATTCTTCGAGCTCTTTTTGTCTATGTGTGCGAGTCGTAAAACTCAATAGCTCTGTGCTCTAGCTTTTTTCAGATTGTCGAAGTGCTACAGATCGCTGAAGTGCCTCGGATAGCCGAAGTGGCTCGTCTCAAGGCTAGTCTAGGGGCAACGAGATTGGGGCTCGCGAGGAACCAATAGCAGCTTCTTGAAGCAGAGTTGGATCTCTGCAAGGCGAAGTATGAGCTGAATCACCTGAGGTCGACCCTAGTTCACCGAGACATAGAGAGGAGGCAATTAGAGGAGCGGATCAATGAGAAGACCCCCGGAGGTGATGACGTGGGCTCGTCGGCAGAAGTCAACCTTGACCTGAAGCTTAAGAGCCTTCGTCACTCTCTATCTAAGGTGACAGCTGAGAGGGATGAGCAGAATAAGGTGACCCTCGATAAGAGCATGGAGGTTGCTCGCCTTCGGCGGATGATCACCGGTGGCTCTCGAAGGGCAGGCTTAATGCGATTGCCTCATCTAAAGATAAAGGTGAGAGATGACTCACCCAAAGAGTGAATTGTCGAGCTCAAGGCAGAGGTCGCTCGTCTTCAATCGCGATCCGAGCGGAGCAATGTCAGATCCACATATTGCACTCGGAAGGAGCGTGATATAGGGATAACTTTCCACGAGCATGCGCATCGCTCGCCGCCAATGCATCGAAGCCCAGGCAATGCACAAAGTGGGTGGCAGCTTCGTCGAGTGGAGCATCTGTTGTGGCCACCATTAGAATGGGTGCCGACGATGCTTCTCGGCTCGCCGGCCTAGAGACGAGCGCCGAGGTGGGGCGTCGGCAGTACAACATTCGTCGCCCTCGGGTGTCTCTCAAACAAAGTATCCCCACGCCTAAGAGGCGTTGAAGTGGCTCTCTGTAGTCTTGCGCTTTTGGTTTCACAAGTTTTGTATCTCGTTCTAAAGATAAGTAGTTGGTCTTGAATTAGACTTGTTCCTCAAACCTTAATGAAATAATACATGTTTTTCGCACTTGTTTGTTTTGTTAGCATTTGTAGTTGTCAACAAATGCAGGAGTAATTCTAAATGGTGGGACGCTTGGTACTTACTCGTTCGCGAGTAACAAAAAGTTGTGTCGAACCAAGTGTTGGACTTCGAACTTGTCGTTTAAAGAGAACCAACGGTTGTAGGAGCAATTTTGAATGGTGATTCGCTCTTTACTTGCTTAGGAGCAAGTAGTTAAAGCGGAGTCGAACCAAGTGTTGGACTCCAAATGCGTCGTTTTGAAAACATCAATAGCTGTAAAAGCAATTTCGAATGGTGATCCGCTTTGTACTCGCTTAGAAGCAAGTAGTTGAAGCAGAGTCGAACAAAGTGTTGGACTCCAAGCGTATCGTTTAGAAAGTATCAACAGCTGTAGGAGCAATTTCGAATGGTGATCCGCTTCGTACTCGCTTAGAAACAAGTAGTTGAAGCAGAGTCGAACCAAGCGTTGGACTCCGAGCACGTCGTTTTAATGAATTTTTTTTTTGTAAGTAGAGTTAGACTACCCTAAAATAGAAAATTTGCTAAGTAGAGTTAGACTACTCAAAAGATAGAAAAGTTGGGGGGAAAGATTTCTTTTTATTGAGAACAACTAGGCGGACGCTTCTGAGTTGCGGGCCGCCTTTACACTTTGATAAAAAAAAAATTACAAGGACTTTTGACATGTCCTCTGGAGCGCTCTTGGAGAAGTTGCTTGGAGCGGTGTCTAGACACCGTCTTGGTACTTCATCAAGTGCTCCGCATTCCATGTCCTCGGTATTCTCCTGCCCCCCGGGTCTTCGAGTTGATATGCACCCGGGCGAATAACTCTGGAGACCCTATATGGTCCTTCGCAATTGGGTGCCAACTTGCCTCTTTTGCTTGGATCGGAGATCGACAACTTTCTGAGCACTAGGTCACCCTTTTTTAGGTTGGCTAGTCATATTCTCTTATTGTAAGCCTGAGTGATCCTATGGCAGTAGGTCTCCTGCCGAATTGCGGCTCTCTCGCGGACCCCGTCAATGAGGTCTAGGCAGTTGCGAAGCTGGTTCGCATTCTGCGCTTCACTGTAAGCTATGAGTTGGGGTGAAGGCAGGCCCACCTCCAGAGGGATGAGAGCTTTGGATCCATATGTGAGGCTGAAGGGGGACTCTCCCGTTGGAGTTCTTTTGGTGGTGTTATATTTCCAAAGCACATTGGGGAGTTGGTTGACCCATAGCTCCTTAGTAGACTTGTCAAGCCTCTTCTTCAAGCCGGAGAGGATTTGTCAGTTTGCATTCTTGCTTGGCCATTAGACTGGGGGTGAGCTACCCAGGAGAACCGTTGCTGAATGCCGACGTTAGCACAAAAGTTGTGAAAAGTTGCTCCCGTGAATTGAGTCCCGTTGTCAGTTACGAGGATGCGAGGTACCCCGAACTGACAGACGATGTTCTTCCAAAAGAACTTCTGGACCTTGTGCTCTGTGATCGTCGAAAGAGGTTCAGCCTCGATCCATTTTGAGAAGTAGTCTATTGCTACCACTAAAAACTTCAGTTGGCCTGGTGCTGGAGGGAAGGGTCCGAGCACATCCATTCCCCACATTGCAAAGGGGATTGGACTCACCAAGGAAGTGAGTTGTGCTTGGGGCAGGCAACAGATTGGGGCGAACTTCTAGCAGAAGTCGCACTGGCGGACGTACTCCTTGGAGTCACTTAGTAGTGTGGACCAGAAGTAGCCGTAGTTCAAGAGTTTCCGGGCGAGGGATCTCGCTCCCAAGTGCACGCCACATAGGCCATCATGGGCCTCCTTTAGGGCATAGAGCGCTTCCTCCGGGGAGAGGCACCTCAGATAGGGTTGACCGTCGACCTGGATGTAGGAGCATTTGTACATGACCCCATCTAGGAGTGTGTACCGCTCGGCTCGTGTCCTGACCCTCCTTGCCTTTTTCGGGTCTTCGGGAAGGGCTCCGTCTTGGAGGTACTCGAGGAGGGGCTTCATCCAGTTTTCTCCAAGTGTTAGGGGGTAGGCTTCCATCGACTCCAGGCCATCTTCATCAATGCTTGGTCTGAGAAGGACCTCTATTAAAACGGTCCGTTCTAAACCCTGGAGAGACGAGGCGAGCTTAAAGAGGGCGTCGGCTTGTGCATTTTCCTCTCGGGGAACCCGCTAGAGTTGAACATCTTCGAATAGGGCTAGAAGCTCCCTCACCTTCGCCAAGTATCTGGCCATGCGCTCGTCCCTTGCCTCGTACTCCCCGACACTTGGTTGACAACCAATTGCGAATCACTGAAGACTCTGATCCACTTGGCCCCGGCTTTGCGAGCCATGCAGAGCCCCGCTATGAGGGCCTTATACTCTGCCTCGTTGTTTGATGCCGAGAAGTTTAAACAGAGGGAGTATTGGAGGATGAAAGCGTCTAGGGCCGGCTAAGATAACACCAGCCCCACTTCCGTTGGTGCACGAAGACCCATCTACATAAACGGTCCAGACAAAGGGGTTGGTAGACGACTCGCAAGGGTCGGGGATGGTGCTCTCCACAACGAATTCGGCCAGAGCTTGAGCCTTAATTGCTGTTCTGGGCTGGTAGCTGATGTCGTGTTGGCTCAGCTCGATGGACCATTTCATCAGGTGCCCGGAGGTCTCGGGCTTGTGGAGAACTTGCTTGAGGGGTTGGTCAGTTAGGACGATAACCGAATTGTATTGGAAGTAGGGGTGGAGCTTTCGGGCCGCCATGACCAAGGCAAGGGCCATCTTCTCCAGCTTCGGAAAACGGAATTCGGCATCCCGGAGGACCTTACTCACATAATAAATGGGCCTCTTCGTTCTATCTTCTTCTCTTACAAGGATCGCACTGAGGGTTTGCTCCGAAGCAGCGAGATATAGGTAGAGCACCTCTCCAGTCGTTGGCCTGCTGAAGAGCGGGGGGTTGGCTAGGTATGCTTTGAGCTGGTTGAAGGACTTCTACTACTGCTTGCCCCATTCAAAACCTTTAGCCCTCCTGAGGGACTTGAAGAAAAGGAGGCACTTTTCCCTGGACTTGGAGAGGAACCGCCCAATTGCTGCGAGGCATCCCGTGAGCCTCTGTACCTCTTTGACGTTGGAGGGAGTGGCCATTTTGAGAATAGCCTGGATCTTCTCGGGGTTGGCCTCTATGCCCCTCTGGCTGACCATAAACCCCAAGAACTTATCGGATGAAACCTCGAACGCACACTTGTTCGGATTCAGCCTCATATTGTGCCTCCGGAGCACCTCGAAGGCTTCTTGAAGGTCGAGGACGTGCTCCTACCCTCGGGTGATCTTGACCAACATGTTGTCTACGTAGACTTCCATGTTTCGGCCAATCTGGTCTCGGAAGACCTTATTCACGAGGCACTGATAAGTAGCTCCCGTGTTCTTCAAACCGAACGGCATTACCCTGTAGCAGTACAAGCCCTGGTTCGTCACGTAGGAGGTCTTCGGAATTTCGAGAGGGAACATCTGAATCTGATTGTACCTCGAGAAAGCATCCATGAAGGTGAGGAGCGCGTGCCCGGAGGTTGCATCGATCAGGGCATCGATGCTTGGAAGGGGAAATGGGTCCTTTGGGCATGCCTTCTTGAGATTGGTAAGTCGATGCATATCCTCCAGCTCCCATTGGCTTTCTTGACCATCACCACATCGGATAGCCACTCGGGATAATTCACCTCCTGGATGAATCAGGCGTTGAGGAGCTTCTCGACCTCCTCTTTGATCACCTGCTGTCGCTTGGGAGCGAACTTCCGCCTCTTCTATTAAACAGGCTTAACCCTAGGGGCGACACTCAGATGGTGCATTAGGAGCTCCTCCGAGATCCTTGGCATGTTTGCCGTCGTCCAAGTGAAGAGGTCGCAGTTCTCCCGTATACATTGGGAAATGTCATGCTTGATGGAGGGGAGAGAACCTTGCTGATGCGGAACATCTTAGTGGCATCTTCTTCGGAGAAGGCCACATCCTCCAACTCGTCCTCTGGCTCGGAGATAGTTTGACTACCCTCCTGGGGAAGCTCGAGGGCTTCTAGGGAGAGGACCGGACCCCTCATTGAGGTTATGTAGCACTTTTGAGCTGCTTCATGGTTTCCCCTTACTTCTCCCACTCCTGAGGGCGGGGTGAACTTCATCTTCATGTGGTAGGGCGACGGAATAGCTTGGACCACGGCCAAACCTGGTCGACCCAGGATATCATTATAGGCGGCCTTGACATCCACCACCATGAAGTCCATCGGCTCTGTGCGAGTTACTGGGGCCTTTCCAGCCGTTACGTCGAGGGTTATAACTCCCTCGATCGTAACTGGGACCGCAGTGAACCTGTAAAGAGTGTAGCCTGCAGGCTTAAGCCGGTCCCTCGATAGCTAGAGGCCTTTGAAGGCCTCCAAGAAAAGGATGTTGACAGAGCTGCCGTTGTCCACCAAGAGCCGATGAACGTCGAAGTTTGCCATTCGGAGATTGATGACGAGGGCATCGCAGCGAGGCATGCGGACGCCCTCTAAGTCCCTATCGGAGAATGTCACAGGGACTCCCAAGCCTTTTGGGGGAGGATGGGTCTGCACGGAGTTGACCTCCCTGACAAAGGCTTTTCGGGAGGAGTTGGAATCTCCCCCCATTGGGCCTCTGTGTATCAGGTGCAAGATGCCTTCTACTTCGACCTTTGGAGTCTCCGTGCGCTGCTCAGCTCTCCTGTTAGCCCCCTAGGCGGTGGAGGCAGATCGGGCTCGGTCCAATCTCACAAACCGAGTGAGCTGCCCTCTCGGATGAGGGCCTCAATTTCATCCTTCAAGACCTGACAATCATCGGTGTCGTGCCCGTGGTCCTGGTGGAAACGGCACCACTTCTCTCGATTTCTCTTCTTCCCGGGGGTGTTCATCTTCGGAGGTGGCGGCAGGAGACCTTCGTTCCCGATCTCTATTAGGATGGCGGACACACTCGCGTTAAGCGGAGTGAATTTTTCGAAGCAAGGAGAGGACGTCGCTGACCCCCGTTATCCTTCTGAAGCTTCTTAGCTCCTTCTTCTTCTGCTCCCTTCTGCTTATTCCCGGAAGTCGACGCCTCAAAGGTGGGGCGGTGGAGAGCTTCTTCCGCTCGGATGTACTTCTCACTCCGAAGTAGGAGCTCGGAGAAGTCCCGAGGGGGTTCTTGGCAAGGGACGCCCTTAGATCGGCATTGAGAATGTCGGACTGGAAGGCAACCATGGCCACCGAGGGTTCCAAGGAGGTGATGGATCTGGCCTCAGCAGTGAAACACTTAACATAGTCCTTCAATCGTTCGTCCTTCTTTTTGTTGAGGAATAGAAGGGAGGCACTTGTCTTCTCTGTGTGGCGACTGCTCACGAAGTGCGTGAGAAAGAGACCCTCAAACTCATCGAAGGAGAAGATAGATGCCGGTGCAAGTCGAGATTACCACTCTCGAGCTGGCCCCTTGAGTGTGGCCGGGAAGGTCTTGCAGAGGAGGGCGTTGGATGCATGATGGATCATCATTAGAGTTTTGAAACTCTCAATGTGATCGGCAAGGTCTGTCTCTCCAGTGTAGGTCTCGAAGTGTGGAGGCTTGAAGTTGTCGGGGACTGGGGCCTCCATGATGGCACGGGAGAATGGGGGCCTGCTTGGATGGACGTCCCTTGCCCGTCGCTCTTCGTCTCGGTCGAGCTGGCCGAGGTGCCTCTCCATCTTGTGGAGACGGCGGTAGACCGAGTCCTCCCTTCGGTCCTGGCTGGCTGAGCCCCGAGACTCGTCCTCATGTCAAGAAAGGCTAGGGCTGCGACGGAGATGGCTCAGAGTAGGTGGCGGACTGACCAAATGAGGAGGGTGACTCGGAGTAGGACGCAGACTTCGGGATCCGTGGTGGTGATCAGGAGAAGGGTGGCATCGGCTTGGAGCTGGCCTGGGACTTCGGGAGCGGTGGTGATGGCTCTGAGCTGTCCTGGGACTCCTGGAGCGGCGAGGATGACGAAGAGCTGGCCGAAGGCTGGGTGCCCGAGGACCATTGTTGGGGGCGGCGTGGAGCGCCCGAAGGACTGGCTTCTGAAATTGCTAAAACTCTGCCTTTGTGACGAGGGCCTCCTGCTCGTGATGGGCTCGAGCTGTAGGACAGCCAGCCGGGGAGCAGCTTTGTCTTGGGCAATGCAGGGGTGAATCCCTCTGCCTCCGGGGAGAGTTGGACCCCCTGCGGTCTGACCGGCGTGGTGACCGATCCCTCGGGTGCTCCCGTCGAGGGGTTCGCCTTGCGGGTCGGCCTCTCCTCTATATGGGTCCGAAGATCGGGCCCTGGCTCGGTCTGCCGATTGTTGAGCACGTCCCATAGATCCTTTGGCGTATGAGGACTATGGGAGGCCATAGAGTCTGTGGAGGCATTGTGGATGGACACCCAAACCTGATGTACAGGCTGCTTGTGGTGGCTTCATCTAGAGGGCTCCCCTACGAATGACTGGGGCACTGTAGGCTGCAGAATAGACTAGGGAGCCTGCTGCTCGAGCTGTAGGGTCTGCGGGACGGGTGGAAGGAGATCCTCTGGAGGAGAAGGAGGAGGAGGATGAGAAAAGGTTGTTCTTCGGTTAGAGTTTGTGGGCTTCCTCTTGAGGCATGGCTAGGAGTAGCTTTGGCTGAAAGAGGAAGGCGGGGTTGCTTGTCGAGTGTTTCCCATAGACGGCGCCAATCTGTTGCCGCTGGATTCAGTGTGGGGGCAATAGACAGAATTTGTAGGTTCGCAGGGACTCGAACAGGCTGGATCTCACTTCTTCCTTATTGACAAGTTGACTCCTTGGTGCTCCTACGGACCTGCACAAACGTTCGAAACACCGAGATGGATCCCGCGACGAACCCTCCGACACTCTTGTCAATACCAGAAAAAGTAATAGGAAAGAGCTCAAGTTCACAAAGAGAGATCACCTATGACAGTAGGAGGTAAGGGGGTATTTATAGTCGCCATAGGGATCTCTTTCAGGATAAGAGTGAATCCTTACTTCCCGGTGAAGCTGGATAGGGGTGGTTATAACCACCTCCCCAAGATAAAGGCGAGCCAGGATTTCCTCCAACCCTGTTGAGCTGGCCACTAACGGGTTGAGACCCGTTCTCAACAGAACATATCCGTTCATGGGTTATCGGGCCTAAAAGGAGAGACCTGGTTCCCAATTCGGACCCATCTGTAGGTAAAATTAGCATCTTGCCCCTGCGACTTTAAGATTTGTGCCCACTTTGAACGGTTCCGATTTAACCCCATTTTTAGCCATACACCGTCGAAGAGCTCGGAGCTCCGCCGAGCCCTCCTCCATCATCGCAGAACTCAAGCTGCCACCGAACCCCATCGATCTCCCCTCCAGTGCCGAGCTCCAACCTCTCCTCCGTTCGCCGAGCTCAAAGTCTCCGCCGCCAAGCACTACTCCGAGCAACAAGCTCACCTTCCTAGTCGTCACCTTCTTCAACCTCCACGACAACGAAGCTCCATCGAGCTCCATTCGACGTTGAGCTCCCCTCGTCGCCCTCCACTTAGCGAGCTCACATGACAGCCAAGCACCGCTACCGAGCTCCCCTCTTGTGCCAAAACCCACCATCGCTGAACCTATTTGAAGCGACCTCAACTCCGAACTCCACTGTCTCCGAGCTCACCTCCACTCCTCGTTGATTCCCCCTTCGCCTGTTTCCGAGCTCCACCTCTGTCAAAGCTCTGCCCTACTCCTAGCTTCAACCACCTTGTCGAGCCCCAAGCTCGAGCTCCCTCGCACGAGCTCCGCGAGCTCTCCTCTCCACTGACGTCAAAGACGAAGAAGGTCGGAGACGAAGAAGACGACGTCGAAAGAAAAACACAAGAAAGAAGAAGAAGAAGAAGAAGAAAGGCGCGAAAAAAGAAAAAAAAAAAGGGCCACGTGGCGGTCAACGTCAACGTTGACCGACCATATGGCAGCATCTGGTAGGTCGGCGACGGGGTCCGAACAAAAGCTGTTCCGAGTGCGAAATGAGAGAAAAACAGCCCCTTTGAGATGCGCACCCTCTGATCGTGATCAACGTACAGGATTGCGCCACGTGTACAGGTAATATTTAATTAATTAATTTATATATTTAATTGAATTAATTATTTAAAAATTCTAAAAAAATTAATTAAAAATTGAAAAAATTAATTAAAAAATTCTAAAAATAATTATTAATTCGAAAAATAATTATAAAATTCTAAAAATAATTATTATTAAATTAGAATAATTAATTAAAATTTTCGATAATAAATTATTTAAATTCGGAAATTGAATAAAAAAAATTCAAAAAAATGATTAAAATTTTGAAAAATTCAGGAAAATATGAAAAAATCACAAAAAATCGAGAATAATTTGAGAATAATTTTAGGCATTTTACAAGCTCCGATTGACACCTTTACACCTCAAGAAAGATCCAAACTCCCTTAAGAACTTCGATAAAATCCCGTACGCCATTAGAACAACAAAACTACTCCTCAAAGACTATTAAACTCGGTCTTCAGAAGTGGGAGGCTCGTGATATGGCTAAAAATAGGATTAAATCGCGGCCATTCAAATCGAGCACGAATCTCAAAGCTCTCAGGGGTAAAACGGTAATTTCACCTACAAACGGGTCTGAAATGGAAACTGGGTCTTTCTTCAAAGCCTAATAACCCATAAACAGATCTGTCCTATTAGGTATGGGTAGCAGCCCGCTACAAACCAGTCCAGGATATTTAAAGGGTAATTCAAATTTATGGTTATCTCTATGAAACGATTTGAACTCTACATCTTATCCAAAAACACCAGGAAGTAGAGATGAATTCTTATCTCGAAAGGGATCCCTAAGGCGACTATAAATACCCCTCTTCCCCCACCGTAACAAGGTAATCAATCTTTTTCCACATAAAGCTCTTTCATAATCTTCCTGATTACAGACAAAAGCATCAGAGGGTTCGTCCCCGAGATCCATCTCGTTGCACCGAACTTTTTTGCAGGTCAACGGTAGCGACAAGAAACAAGTCAAACGTTGGTGAAGGTCAACAGGTTTGCTTTATTATTTCTAAAAAGAAATCACAAATTCATCTGTTTGCTCCCACACCAAAATTAACAGCAACACCGGGCGAGTCGATATTTATCGGCTGCCATACCCCTGTTGGTCCTTGACCAAATTCTTGGCCCGTGACCCTCATTGAGTGGTACTATGGCGCCCAAGAAATGCCTTTTACCGGCAATTACTTACAAACATGACACCCAAACTATTGACACGCCAAGGTTATCAAACACAAGTAAACATACTCAAAATGTGATAAAATCAATATCTTGAGTATAACAATGCTACAAGTTCCCAAATCCTTAACTTCTAATCTATGTACTGGAATTGCATGAATTGATACCTTCTTGGAAGCTATGAATGCCCACTTCAATTCACTAGTTGATCATTTTCTGATATTCCAATCACACAGTTCCAGAAATTCACAAGTTTTACTGTTATGTCAAAACAAAATATACTCAATTCTATATCAACTTTAAACACAAATCCTGAACTTAGAAAACTCATAACTTCCAAAATACAATTCGGAATTGCATGATCTAACCCATTCTGGAAAGCTAAGACTCTACACTACAAGTCTCTAGTTAACCATTTCTTCAAATTTAGCCATCTAGAAGCTATACAATCTCTGTATGTTCTCAGCTGTACATTCTTCCATACGATTGTTGCATCTTACTATTAACATAAAAACTTACTCACTTATCGGAATTACTCAATCTTAGATTCTATAGAAAGTTAGGAGTGTCTACTACAACTACCTAGCTGATCACATCCTCAAATTCATCCATTAAAGCACTCTAAAACTCCAATTTCTATCAGTGTACGCAGGGAAATGTTAGATTCTATAGACAGCTAGGAGTGTCTACTATAACTTCCTAGTTGATCACATTCTCAAATTCATCCATTAAAGCATTCTAAAACTCCAATTTCTATTAGTGTACACACAGGGAAATGAACTCCTCTACAAAATCCAAGTTCTTATATTAAGACTGGTTCTGCCCAACTTAGAAAAAATCATAACTTTTGTTATACAAACTGGAATTGCATGATTTAAGATGTTTTGGAAAGCCACAGCTCTCTACTACAAATCTCTAGTAAAAACTTCGTTGCAAGATTATGCACCAATATGTAATGAATTGTTGAACTTCAATTCCCTAATAGAGCTGAACCAGCTTTTGGTTCTGAACCAGTTGTCAATCCATATCTTTTTAAAGTATCAAACAAACTCAGAAAAATGTGAAATTTGAAACTATGGTTGTTTACACATTCAAGAACACCTAGTAACATTTTGGGCTTAAAATATTCAACCAATCCCGAGATATGATTTTTGAAAGAGCACCCAAATTTCATAAACACAGCAGATTTTCCACTGCTCACTTTCCGAAAATAAAGTAATTGTTTGAGCTACTAAACAAACTAAGAAAAATATGAAAAAGTTAGAGGAAGCTCTAAACTCATCCTAGAACATGCCACAAAAATTTCATGATCAAATTCTAGGCCATTTGCATGGTAGGAATTCTTAAGCTTACAACATCACATACACAAAGAAAGGGAAATAACTAGATTAGAGTTTGAGAACACCCACCCAAGCTTTTTGATTTTGGAAAGATGAAATCTTGCAACTTCCTCTAGCTTGCTTCTTCTCCTCCAATGCTCCGAAGCATGACAAATGAAACAATCTCTCTTTCTCTCTTCTCTTTTTGAACTAACAAAAAAGGAGAAGAAGGAAAATAGATAAATGGCTGAACTGTTGGAGTTTTATAGCAAAATGGGAGTGGGAATAGGGTTTGGCCGAAATGGGAGTAGGGGGAGGGTGGAGATGAGTTGGTTGAGTATGAGTGGAAGTGGATGGTGTGGATGAGAGCCAACACAAACCCTAGGAAGTTTCCTAGCAATTTCCTCATTCTCTTTCCCACCACAAACTTGGCATATTTAGGGCCCTTAGATCTCATCAAGATCGCACCCAATCTCATATCATCTCAATTTGAAGTAGGGTTCCTAACCCTAGGTCAACAAACTCCAATCCTAACCCTAATGCAGAAGCATGCATGGTTAATTATGATTCAAATTAATGTTTTGATATCCATAGCAAAAATATATTATAATATTCAAATTATAAAATATATACGGTCGTATTCACATTCAAACAATTATAGATCGTATATCATGTACGATCCAATACGATCAAATCAAAATATATGTATAGATATTTTATCTATATACTAAAAATAAGATATTTTGAATTTATAAAAATATATGTTTATAAAAAAATTATTATTTTTCCGAAGATTGTCTTGTCAGGACAATCGGGGCAATTCATAGTTTTAATTGAGAAGATATCCCGAGTCTTCCTCATCGGTTCAGAATAACTAATATATCTGAAATTTCTCAATTCAAACTAATTATTTATTAGTAAAATACATAATCGTGTGCAATACTTAACTGTACACGGATTACAATGCAAAATAGATATATACTATTTTGAGAGGTGTTACATTACTCCCTCCTTAGAATCGTTCTGTCCTCAGAACGACGCTAGGGAAGAGAAAAATAGCATAAAATTATCAATGATCTGAAGGCACTTTCCTTGGTCATCTCCAATTCCTCGAGGAACATCCTCGACAACTGACTCTCAAAGTGCTCAATACTGGCTCACCAGCTTCAAGTGCTCAATGCATCTTTTCCATCTTGGAGATCAATCTCATCTTGCGGATTATTTTGGGGCCTGCCTTATACCACATCCACCATACTGGGGATAAATCACCTTGGGTAATGTCGCTCTCGTCCTGGACTACTAGAGATCAATCCCTTTCCACAGAACATTCTGTGGCCTATTTCATCCCACGTTCCGAAATGTTGGAGAATATCTCACTCCACGTATTATTCTGGAGCCTCCTTTATCCTTGAATTTCTTTGTGGGTATCACTCTCTAAACTTTTCTTGTTAATTATTGTTGATTCTTGTATGCATGTGAAGTGGTAGGAGTTTAAAATAGTTATTTAATAGATTGGAAGTTGAATCTGAAACTGGAACCTAAAATCTTGATCTGCATGTCATTTTCTAGAATTTTTCGAGAGCAAAACAAATGGATTTTGATGAAGAAATTCTCACAGATTGTTCCCTTACATGTTTAGATGATGCATGAATTATTTCGGATTTTTCTGAGGTGGTTTGGTATTTTAATCAAATCCGTTTTTGGAACAGAGCCGTAACGCAGTAGCAGGATTTGTTCACTGTGTTACTTGAGATTGTTGAATTTCTCATAATAAATTGGAACATGATCTCATTCTGAAACTTTTACCATGTTTTCTCACATGTATCTAGACTCTATGAAAAAATCAAGAAATTAATTGGAGAAAGTTACATGCATGTTCAAAATTAGTCTATCAACAGTAGTTAGAACTTTGACTGAAAAACTGTATGATTCTTATGCTTATTTGAAACATGAAGAACTCAGTGTATACTTGGAATTTGAACATGAACCCTTTTGCATGTTGTTCATTATGATGTCTAGTTTCTTCACTGTAAATTTGGTGACTACTGTAGGAGTATATGATTTATGATGATTTTTATAGCATGTACTATGCTGAATTCAGTCAGATTAGACACCTTGATGAGATGGCACAATTGAGGCTCTATAAGAGCAAATTTTGAGGAAGAGTTCTCCTAGAGAATTGTATTAGACATCTAGATCTTTCTAACAAGCCTTGTTTGAGGTGATTTCTGTAAGTGGTTGATTTAATATGATTTTTATAAGACTGGACAGAGACCGGGATTTGAGCTGAGTGCTCTGTTTGACTAAATCTTTGTGTGTGTTTTGGTACACCTGAAAGTAGTGTGTGTTTTAGGATGATCAAATGGCGTAAATTGGACTAGTGACTAACTAGGGAGATGTAGAGGACAACCACACCTTTCCATAGAACCTGGGTTGGTAGTATTCTGATGAGTGAGCTGTGTTTTAGGCTACCGGTAAGGTACAGCCAGTGTACAAGAAATACACAGGCTGAGGCTTGAGAGGCCATTTTGAGAACCTAGATGATAGAATCTGAGGTTATGATCAACTAAGAAGTTGTAGCCTAGGTCTTTACCTTTCCTGATTAGGCTTAGACACCCAAATCTGAGTTGTATTGTAGGAGTTATGATCTTTTTAAGTTTCAGCCAGAAACACCGTACTTGCTTGGTCTTGGGTTTTGACTAAGTATTGAGAGGACCTTTCCCCTGTGTACCTTTAGAGTTGATGACTTGCTATTTGGGGACGATTGGTATCTATTGCTGGTTTTGTTTGACTCCCATGGTGGATTTGTGACTCGAGTTAGTCACAAGGATAGGGTAATACCCTACGTCTGTCGACCCTAAGTTATGAACTTCCACCAAAGCGTAGGATGTCCGAGTCGTGCCGTTAAATTAAGCTCATTGCCTGGTTAGGGCTAAACACATAAGTTCATTGTCCGGGTAGGGGTGAACACATAAATTCATTGCCCGGTTAGGGATGAATGCAGGCCATGGTGCTGGACAATTCCAAGCTAGCGGAACTGGCGAACCGAACTGTGTCGCCAGGGTCAGAGGTCGATAAGTAGAATTTTTGGCGGCAATTTTTGATTGAGTTCACGGTCTCGTATCTCGTTCTGTTAATTTTCAAAGATTGTCGGGGTAAGGAACGGGAGGGGGACTCCTGTCGGATAGGGGGATTTGACCCTCAAGTCCGTCATGTTCCTATCCACGTGGGTTTTTTATGTGAATCATTGACATCATTTTGTATCGGGTAGGTACACGGTCTTGTTACCGGAGTTTGACATGACTTTCTGAGTGAGGTCCGTGCACGGGTACTGAGTGGAAAATGCGACCACCACTTAGGCACTACAGTGGCAGAACTAGACCGACCAACTGCAACCTCCTTAGGCATGGATAATCTATTGGGAACAGGTTGAGTACAAGGGTAGGATGCATGGCGAGGGATTGAACCCTACAATTAGGAGAGGTAGACTCTTTGGAAAGTATGTAGTATGGGATGCATACGTTTCCATCAAAGTTGATTTTGGAAAAGTATGTAGTATCAGATGCATACGTTCCCAAATGAATTGCATTAGAAGGTGCGTCGTGTGCATTTTTATTTTGTGCATTAGATTATGCCAGGCTTGGGTCTGGAACGCATGTAGTATGGGATGCATACGGATCCAGAGTCCCAAAGTCTTGCTTGCTTTTGAATAGGGTTTTGATTGGTGCATTTAGTTGTTAGATCATGGCATACACGAGCACTACAGAATTAGGATGCACGTTTCTTTTTCCATTCAAAATAGGTTGTGGTTGCCAGTTTCGAGATTGCTGTTATTACCAGCATTGCGTCAGTCGAAGTACTGACGTTCGCCACCTTTTAGGTACCGGTTCTACCTTTCGAGCAGGTGCAGAGATATCAGAGTTGCGCAGCAGAAGACTCAAGCCGAGGAGCAAGCCCTAGGAAAGCATATTAACCATTCAGTGGAGCTTCGGCAGTAAGCCGTCGACTGCCATTCTGGGAGACAGCTATTAACTTTACCAGTGGAGTCTGTAAATTTTTGTAGTAGGTTGTAATGAGTTGATGTAATCTGTATTCCTTGTCCAAGTATAAGATATCGGTTGTAATCAATCATGTAATGACCTTATTTGGCAATAAAAAGTTTTTAAATTTCCATGTTATTATTGTGTTCAGATGCATTTGAAGGCAAACATTCTGGTTGCATCACGGATGTCCGAAAATGGGGATCCGGGGCATTACAAATTTGGTATCAGAGCTGACTTCAAACTGCCGTCTAACACAGTAGGAAATTAGACTTGAATGCCAGATAAATTGAGTTTAGTTTGGTAGATAGGATGATCGTACATCATATGGTAGCGCTTTACAACTTATGATTATGATCTTCCCTATATCTGAACCAGTCTCACTGTACTTCATTTTTACTAATAAGCTTGGTGCAGTAAAGTTCAAATGGCGGCTAGTCTGTAACCAGACATCAATAGAGGCAAATCTGCAACTGGATATCGGAGGGCAAGTCTGCAACCGAATGTCCAGGAGGTAAACCTGCAACTGGATATCGGAGGGCAAGTCTGCAACCGAATGTCTAGAAGGCAAATCTGCAACCGGATGTCCGAAAAGCAAATTCATAACCTAATGTGCAGGTAGCAAGTCTGTAGTCGAATGACAAATAAGGGCGAGTAGCAGCACAAAATTGAGAAAGAACGACAAGGCCGCATCGAGACTCAGTATTGAGACTAGAATTCGCGACATACCAAGGCAATGGAGGAAATTTGTGAAACGAAGAATGGGAAGAGTACCCATAGAATTGGGGGGGGACTTCCTGAACGAGTTTAAGCAGCATTATTTTCCCCCAGACTCTTAAGAAGAAAAGACAATGGAATTTTAAAATCTAAAGCAGGGAGGTATGACCATCCGGCAATATGAAACCAGAATTACTCAACTGTCTCGTTATGCCCCAAGAATTGGTGCAAGACGAAGTAAAGAAGGCTAAGAGATTTGAACAAGGACTCAGGCCTGGACTTAGAACCAAGTTAGTACCACTGTGCATTTAGAGGTTTGAAAACTTAGTTCAACGAGCATCAGCTTAACTGGAAAGAAGTGTGAAGTTGTGCATGGTATAGAATAGTAATATATTTTGTTAGTTGCATTTCTTGCTAGCCATAAATGGCAAACTTGTACTATGTTCTGTAGCATGATATTATGACTTTTATAAAGCATGAAAGTTTTGGGCATTTAGGTCATCTCGTGTCTTGTACTTATTTATTTAAGTGTTTAGGAAAAGGCATAAAACTGAAATTTTTGCCTTCTCTTTGGTAAGCCTCAGTTTCTTCTAAGGAGGGAGTGGTCACCGACCCTCAAGTAGTGCAACCGAGAGCTAGAAGATATACTGAGACTTGACTTAGGCACTAGAAAGGAGATATGATGAAGCGAGAGCGATCATGAGTAGGAAGGCTCCAGAATGATCCACGGAGTGAGATGTTCCCCAGCATTCCAGATGAGGGATGAAATGTGCCCCAGAGTGTTTTGTGGAGTGGGAATGATCTCCAGTATTTCGGGACGAGAGCGATACTCACGGGAAATTCGTGTAATGACGTTGACTCCAGAATGATCCATGGAGTGAGATGTTTCCCAGCATTCCAGACGAGGGATGAAATATGCCCTAGAGTGTTCTGTGAAGTGGGAATGATCTCCAGTATTTCGGGACGAGAGCGATACTCATGGGAAATTCGTGTAATGACGTTGGCTCCAGAGTGATCCTCGGTGTAAGATGTTCCCCAGCATTCCAGACGAGGGATGAAATATGCCCCATAGTGTTCTGTGGAGTGGGAATGATCTCTAGTATTTCGGGACGAGAGCGATACTCACGGGAAAGTCGTGTATGACGTTGGCTACAGAATGATCCACGGAGTGAGAAATTACTCAGTATTCCAGATGAGAGATGAAATATGTCCCAGAATGATCTGTGGAGTAGGAATTGATCTCCAGTATTCCAGGGACGAGAGCAACATTAACAAGTAGGTTAGTGGGACATTGACTCCAGAATAATCCAAGGAGTGAGACATTGCTCAGTATTCCAGACGAGGGATAAAATATGCCCCATAATGATCTGTGGAGTAGGAATTGATCTCCAGGATTCTGAGGACGAGAGTAGTACCGACGAAGGAATTCAAGGATGAATAGGGGCTCCAGAATGATCCAGGAAGGGAGATATTCCCCAGTAATCCAGACGAATGATGAATGAAGCCCCAGAAATGATCTGTAGAGTGGATTGATCTCCAGTATTTTGGGATGAGAGCAAAACTCATGGGAGTTCGTGTAGTGAGGGCTCCAGAATAATCCGTAGAGTGAGATATTCCCCAGTATTTTCGGAACGTGGGATGCAATAGGCCCCAGAAAGTTCGATGGAGAGGGATTGATCTCTAGTAGTCCAGGATGAGAGCGACATACCCCAAGGTAATTCATCCCCAGTACGGTGGATGCGGGATGAGGTATGCCCCAAAATGATCCACATGATGAGATTGATCTCCAGAATGGAAGAGTGCGTTGAGCACTTGAGGATTGTGAGCCGGCATTGAGCACTTTAAGAGTCAGTTTCCGAGGTTATTCATTGAGGAATTGGAGATGGTCAAGATAAGTATCTTCTTATCATTGATACTTAGAGTCGTTCTGGGGAGAGAACGATTCTAAGGAGGGAGTAATGTAATACCTCGGATTGTATAATACTTATATATATATATATATATATATATATATATATATATATATATATATATATATATATATATTGTCTGTATGTTTGCATATGTTGCAGTGTTGGTTTGATTGTATGTATACGTATGATGATGGGGTGCGGTTAGGTTTGTGGGGCGGTCCATGAGGGTGGGTTCATTCTAAATAGTGTACGAGAATAAGGAGGACCAATACTAGTGCAAGCACTAGTTATGGGTACAGTACATATGCAAATATATCATTGTATGATACTAGAATGGGTATACTTTACGTACACTCAATTTAACCTCTCATCTCTCATTTGGAGCTTGATCAAAACCAAATTAGTGCAGCCCAAACATTGTACTCAAAACAATGGGCCAAGAGACCATTGTTTTACAAAACCACCCTAGCCTAGTCTACCCTATCCCTACCCTAGGTCGGCCTACACACCCCCCCTCCCCACTCTTTCCTCCCTCATTCTTCATTCCCCTTCCCATCAAAACCCTCACATTCTCCTCCATAGTTTTGAAATTTTCAGAACACAAACCAAAAAAAAAAAAAAAGAGAAAGAGAAGGAGAAAAAGAAGGAGAAATTGAAGAGGAACTCTCACTTGGAGTGGATTCGTGGAGGAGAAAAGCTCAAGACCATCACCTACTCTCAAACCAAATCAGGGTGGGGAATTTCTCTAAACTTTTCTTGTTAATTCTTGTTGATTCTTGCATGCATGTGAAGTGATAGGAATTTAGAATAGTTGTTTAAGATATTGGAAGTTGAATCTGAAACTAGAACCTGAAATCTTGATCTGCATGTCATTTTCTAGAATTTCCAGAGAACAAACCAATTGGAATTTGATGATGAAATTTTCACAGATTGTTCCCTTACATGTCTACATGATGCATGAGTTATTTCGGATTTTTCTGAGGTTGGCTGGTATTTTAATAAAATATGTTTTTGGAACAGAGCCTTAAGGCAGTAGCAGGATTAGTTCACTGTGTTACCTGAGATTGTTGGATTTCTCATAATAAATTGGAACATGATCTCATTCTGAAATCTTTACCATGTTTTCTCACATGTATCTGGACTCTATAGAAAAATCAAGAAATTTTTACCATGTTTACCATGTTACATGCATGTTCAAAATTAGTCTATCAACAGTAGTTAGAACTGTGACCGAAGAACAGTATGATTCTTATGCTTATTTGAAACATGAAGAACTCAGTGTATACTTGGAATTTGAGTGTGAACCCTTTTACATGTTGTTCATTATGATGTCTAGTTTCTTTACTGTAAAATATGGTGACTATTGGATGAGTATATGATTTATGATGATTTTAATAGCATGTACTGTGCTGAATTCTGTCAGATTAGACACCTTGATGAGATGGCACAATTGAGGCTCTGTAAGAGCAAATTTTGAGGAAGAGTTCTCTTAGAGAATGGTAGTAGACATCTAGAGCTTTCTAACAAGCCTTGTTTAAGGTGATTCCTGTGAGTGGATTATTTAATATGATTTTTACAAGACTGGACAGAGACCAGGATTTGAGGTGAGTGCTCTGCTTGAGTAAAGCTTAGTGTGTGTTTTGATACACCTGAGAGTAATGTGTGTTTTAGGGTGATTAAATGGCATAAATTGGACTGGTGATCAACTAGGGAGTTGTAGAGAACAACCACCCCTTTCTATAGAACCTGGGTTGGTAGTATTCTGATAAGTGAGCAGTGTTTTAGGCTATCGGTAAGATGCAGCCAGTGTATAAGAAATACACAGGCTGAGGCTTGAGAGGCAATTTTGAGGACCTAGATGATAGAATCTGAGGTTATGATCAACTAGGAAGTTGTAGCCTAGGTCTTTACCTTTCCAGATTGGGCTTAAACACCCAAATCTGAGTTGTATAGTGGGAGTTATGATCTTTTTAAGTTTCGGCCAGAAACACCGTAATTGCTTAGTCTTGGATTTTGACTAAGTATTGAGATGACCTTTCCCCTGTGTACCTTTAGAATTGATGACTCGCTATTTGGGGACGATTGGTATCTATTGCTGGTTTTGTTTGACCCCCTTGGTGGATTTGTGACTCGAGTTAGTCACTAGGGTAGGGTGATACCCTACGTCTGTCGACCCTAAGTTATGAAGTTCTACCGAAGCGTAGGACGTCCAAGCCGTGCTGTTAAATTAAGCTCATTGCCCGGTTAGGGCTAAACACATAAGTTCATTGCCCGGGTAGGGGTGAACACATAAATTCATTGCCCGGTTAGGGATGAATGCAGGCCATGGTGCTGGACAATTCCGAGCTAGCGGAAGTTGCGAACCGAATTGTGTCGCCAGGGTCAGAGGTCGATAAGTAGAATTTTTTGTGGCAATTATATTTTCACCCGAGTGATTAGAGTAAGGCTGGGATTAGAATGGTGTATTAGGGTTTTGTAACTTGCATTAGTACTGGCAGACCATAGTCAGGTGTTGTACTTTCCTGTCGTAGAGATATGTTTTCGGTTCTCAGGATTGAGTTCACAGTCTCGTATCTCGATCTGTTAATTTCCAAAGATTGCCGGGGTAAGGAACGAGAGGGAGACTCCTGTCGGATATGGGGATTTGACCCTCGGGTCCTTCATGTTCCTATGCAAGTGGGATTTATATGGGAATCATTGACGTCATTTTGTACCGGGTAGGTACACGGTCTTGTTACCGGAGTTTAACACGGCTTTCTAAGTGAGGCCCGTGTGTGGGTACTGAGTGAAAAATGCGACCACCACTTAGGCACTATAGTGGCGGAACTAGACCGACCAACTACAACCTCCTTGGGCACGGATAATCTATTGGGAATAGGTTGAGTATAAGGGTAGGATGCATGGCGAGGGATTGAACCCTACAATCAAGAGAGACGAACTCTTTGGAAAGTATGTAGTATGGGATGCATACTTTTCCATCGAAGTTGATTTTGGAGAAGTATGTAATATGGGATGCATACATTCCCAAATGAATTGTATAAGAGTAAGTGCATCGTGTGCATTCTTATTTTGTGCATTAGATTAGGCCAGGCTTGGGTCTGGAACGCATGTAGTATGGGATGCATACGGATCTAGAGTCCCAAAGTCTTGCTTGCTTTAGGATAGGTTTGTGATTAGTGCATTTAGTTATTAGATTATGGCATACACAAGCACTACAGAATTAGGATGCACGTTTCTTTTTTCATTCAAAATAGGTTGTGGTCGCCAGTTTGGAGATCGCTGTTATTACCAACATTGGTCAGTCGAAGTACTGACGTTCCCCACCTTTTAGGTACCGGTTCTACCTTTCGAGCAGGTGCAGAGATATCAGAGTCGCGCAGCAGAAGACTCAAGCCGAGGAGCAAGCCCCAGAGAAGCTAATTGACCATTCAGCGGAGCTTCGGCAGTGAGCCATCGACTGCCATTTCGGAAGACAGCTGTTAACTTTACAAGTGGAGTCTGTAAATATTTGTAGTAGGTTGTAATGAGTTGATGTAATTTGTACTCCTAGTCCAAGATCAAGATATCGGTTGTAATCAATGATGTAATGACCTTATTTGGCATTAAAAAGTTTTTAAATTTCCGTGTTATTACTGTGTTGAGATGCATTTGAAGGCAAAGATTCTGGTTGCATCACGGATGTCCGGTAATAGGGATCCGGGGCGTTACAAAATGTCACACAATCTTTCCCAGTAGTGTCACTCTCGTCCCCCGGAATACTGGAGACCAATTCCTACTCCACAGATCATTCTGGGGCCTATTCATCCCTCTTCTGGAATACTGAGGAATGTCTCACTCCATGGATCATTCTGGAGCCAACATATTACTCCTTATACAAGATCTCCACGTGCCTCCAAGCTCCCGGTTGCTGCACTTGAGGGTCTGTGACCACTCCCTCCTTAGAAAAAGAATGAGTTTCTACCAAGTAGAAGGCAAAAATTTTAGCTTCATGCCCTCTCAAAAAAAATTGTGCACAAGACAAGAAATGATCAAATGCCAAAAACTTCCATGCTTTATAAAAGTCACAATATTTTGCTACAGAACATATTACAAGTTCATCATCAATGGCTTGCAAAAATGCAACCAACAAAATATATTACTACTCCTGGACAATGATAGCCCACACCACTTCATACTTCTTTCCATTTAAGCTAAAGTTCGTCCCCAGCGAACAGGTTTCTTCCCTTTATCGACCACCTTCTGTATATGGTCATTGGGATTCCCTTGCAATTGTGGACAATTTGATTTCTTGTTCCCGGCTTCTCCGCAGTAATAGTAAGTGTTTGTCTGGGCTCTTTTTAGGCATTGACTCTTAAAGACCCTGTTCCTTACAAAGTAACACACCACCATCTGGCTAGTGTCTTTGCTGCTATTGAGCTTTCTGGACTCGTGAGTTAGGTTCTGCTTGCCATGGTCAGAGGTGAGAATATACTTCTTTCTCTTTTTCCTCGTCTCAGCCTTGCCTTGATTTTGCTGATCCTGGTTCATGTCTAATTCAGTTGCAGCTGCCCGCCGAACCAACTTTTTAAACCTTCGAATGCACAATGGTACTAACGTAGTTCTAAGTCCTGGCCTGAGTCCCTGCTCAAATCTCTTGGCCTTCTTTACTTCGTCTTGTACCATTTCTGGGGCATAATGAGACAGTTGAGTAAACCTGGTTTCATATTCTCGAATAGTCATACCTCCCTGCTTTAGATTTTGAAATTCCATTGCCTTTTCTTCTTGTACATCTAGGGGAAAATAATGCTGCTTAAACTTTCGAATGCACAATGGTACTAACGTGGTTCTAAGTCCTGGCCTGAGTCCCTGCTCAAATCTCTTGGCCTTCTTTACTTCGTCTTGTACCATTTCTGGGGCATAACGAGACAGTTGAGTAAACTTGGTTTCAAATTCTCGGACGGTCATACCCCCCTGTTTTAGATTTTGAAATTCCATTGCCTTTTCTTCTTGTACGTCTAGGGAAAAATAATGCTACTTAAACTTATCCAGGTAGTCCTCCCATTCTATGGGTCCTCTTCCCATACTTCGTTTCACAGATTGCCACCATACCCAAGCATCTTTTTCTAGTAGAATTGTGGCTAGTCGGACCAACTGTCGTATGGTGTTATCATAAATTCAAACACTGTCTCTATTTGACGAATCCAATTGTCAGCCGTATCTGGATCTGCCTGGCCCTCGAAGATAGGCGGCTTCATCTTCTTAAAAGATTCTACCATTTTGACTGGGTCGGCTTTGTTATTCTCCTGGTTCCCTCCTTAAGCACCATGTGGTGGTATGGAGTTCCTACTTGCTTCAACGAATTTTCCAATCATCTGGTATTCAAGGGTAAACTCTGCTTCAACATTGAAGTCGATGATGTTGGTCCTACTGCCCTCGCCCTCAGCCGTTCCACGGTGGCTGTTTCTGATTCTTCTGAACATCCTTCAAAGAAAGAAAACACACAAGGTTAGTTCTGGATGTAGGGATTATGTGGAAAAAGTGCAATAATTATGGTTTTGATCATCCTACAATCCGAACTAAACCCAACTATACGGCATTTTAAGTCAAATTTCCTACTGTGTTAGATTACAATTTGAAGTCAGCTCTGATACCAACTATAATGCCACCGGATCCCCGTTACCGGACATCCGTAACACAACCAGAATCTTTGCCTTCAAATTCATCTCAACACAGTATTAACACGAAAATTTAAATACATTTTATTGCCAAATAAAATCATTACATCATCAATTACAACCATTATCTTGTTCTTGAACAAGGAATACAAATTACATTAACTCATTACAACTTACTACAAAATATTTACAGACTCCACTTGTAAAGCTATCAGCTGTCTTCTAGAATGGTAATCAACTGATCACTACCGAAACTCCGCTGAGTGGTCAATCTGCTTCCCTGGGACTAGCCCCTCGGCTTGAGTCTTCTACTAGTGACTCTGATATTTCTGCACCTGCTCAAATGGTAGGTAAGTACACTGCTCCTCCATTTGGTTGCCCGCATTCCCGATCCAATTTCTAGCACCTAATTGAGTGGGCATGTGTAACTACCATTTTTTTTCTTTTCATTCTCCCCCTTTTTGTATTATTTTAATTACAGTTGAATAAAATACTATATTTTCATTTCTTGATTATTTTAATTAAACTTGTTCATGAAATTCTTCATTCTTCTTGATTGAGCTATTCTTGTTGATCCGATTTTCTTTTATTAAATTGTGGGTATTTCTATTTGAACCCTATTATTT
Source organism: Hemerocallis citrina (assembly GCA_017893485.1). Taxonomy (NCBI): domain Eukaryota; kingdom Viridiplantae; phylum Streptophyta; class Magnoliopsida; order Asparagales; family Asphodelaceae; genus Hemerocallis; species Hemerocallis citrina. The sequence goes on along the minus strand of CM030363.1, from coordinate 124,009,569 downwards.
TAGATCTATCACTTATTGAACCCTAAAACCAAATTTCAATTGTTCTTGACCCAAAACCACTATTGTTGGATCCTAAACCACTAACCCAACATCCTAATTGCACCCTATAAATACAATCCTATTGCATACCCTAAAATTTACACAAATTGAAACCCTAATTAGCCATCTAATATCTCTCCTCCTGTTTCTCTCTCCCCGACATAATTTTACCTCATAAATCTCGAAACCCCCCACACCCTTCTTCTCTGACCATCCCTCTGGCGACCCCACCACTAATACCTCCTCCCGATCGCCGTCGACGCCACGATCAAACCCTCAACCCCAGATCCTGATCCCCCTTTCTCTTTGTTTCCTGTCGAACAGAGCAGCCAAACCCATCGGCACCCTCTGTCTGCTCCTCTTCCCGATCGACGTCAGTTGCCCAGTCGACCCCTGTCCCACCGTCGCTCGACCACCGTCCAGTCGATGCCGTCAGTGATGCCCGCCACCGTCGACTTTGCTGCCTTTGCTCTCTCTCTTTCTCTCTTGCAAGTTGCTTTGCTGTTAATTACTGGATTTCTATGACACATAGTTTAAACGTGTTAATTCGTGTGTTTGTGGGTTTGTTGCTTCGGGATCCTTATCCCGTTATTCTGAATTTCAACGTGTATAGCAAACGTTATTATCGTTTTACTACTGCTATGTTTTTGTTTCCAGAATTTCAGATTCTTGTATGATTCATGTTTAATCATTTAAAGGGTTGATTTAACATTAAAATATTGCTGTGAAAATTTCCAAATTATTACTTAACATGTTTAGGAGTCTAATAATTTTTAATGAATTTGTTATTGAGTTTTTGCTGATTCTAAAATATAAAAACTTGATGTCGAATTTATGCTTGAACATGTAATCTGTAAAGGATGATGTTGTTGACCTAGCTACTGTTGTCAGAATTTGAACTTTAAATATGCGTTGGAACCATGTGGAAGTCTAGTTTTCATAATTTCTGATAGTTTTAGTTTTCGATTTCTGTATCAGAGGAAAATTACATTTTTGTACAGACTACTCTTGCTGTCCAAAATTATATATTCCAGATTTTAATAGATTAATTATTTCTATATCGTACTATTGCATGAATTAAAGTGTGTGTGTTGCATTGCATGATTCTAATGAGTTATTGTCATCATTCTAATTGTCCTATTCCAAGTTACCATCCTATTGTTCCCCTATTGACACTATTGTTCATCTCATATCTCAAATTGCATATTGTATTATTGCATTGATGAAATAATTAACAAGCCGGGGTTTAAGGGATTGACTATAGTAGTTGATAATATAGGGACTGTACTCGGATGATGGGCCGTGTTATTATCGTTATCGTCATTGTGTAAGAAATTACACCATGGCCCGTGTTATTATTGTTATCGTCATTGTGCAAGAAATTGTCTTAATGGCCCGTGTTATATAGAATCTACTACCATAGTCTAAACGAAATTGATTGTATGCATTGAACCTATGGTATGGAATATATGGGACACAGTAGTACGTACATTAGTTAGGATTTAAAATGATTAATAGACTTAAGAATTTGGACGACATCGACATTGCATATTGTTCATTATTGTTCTATTGATATCGAATATTGGCTAAGTGTTATTAATATTGACCATTGAATATTGTTATCGAATATTGAATCATTGTTTATAAGCACTGCATCAATTATCATGATATTGATTATTGTTATTGTCCCATGTTATTTGATTCCTATTGATCCATTGAATTCATTGTTATATCGTTATTCCATTGTTCCTTACTTTCTCTACTTGTTGTCCATGACTTGCTCTAATGACAATTTTTCTTCTCTTTTTAGATGAAGTGTTTATAGGTAATAAAGGAGAATTGCCTACTGGGATTGGAGAACAAACATTCTGAAGATTTCATGGTTTCTAATTGCATATTATTTATTGAACTTAATGTATTGAGACTTATTATTATTTATGTTTGGGATTTATTATTTTATTGGGCTTATGTCCTGGATTTTCGTAGACATTGGTTTAATGTATTTGGATATTTCCAATTGCTTAATTCCAAGTATTATTGTTCATGAGATTATTAATATTACTTGCGCAATTGTTCTGTATTAATTATATTGTAGAGTTGATTGGATAAACAGCTAATGGGTGACATTAGTCATTCGCTCGGTCAATGTCATGTACTCGTATTCTTTATTTTTGGGAAGCGGGGCATGACAGAACGTCAGTACATATACTGACGCAATGCTGATAGTAGCAGCGATCTCCAACTCGCACCCCCACAAACCATCTTGAATGGAAAAGAAAACGTGCATCCTAATTTTTTAGTGTCCGTGTATGCCATGACAAGAGGTCTAATGCATAATACCAAGTACAGAAACGGATGCACTTAATCTAATTTCAGGAAGACTCTGGATACGCATGCATCTCATACTACATACGTTCCAGATCAAGCCATCTTATCCAGTTTCAGGTTTCGAACCCTCGCAATGCAATGCATTCTACTATTGTACACTTCCTGTTCCCGATAAGTACACATGATTGAGGACTTTATAAAATTTTGGGGTATTCCAGTTTGTCACTACTAACCATCTCACCGGACCTCTCTCAAAAGCTATGACGAACTTACAGAAACACCGCAACATACCCATTGCACTGAAGATCCATGAGACCACAGCCCCTATGGTCCGTTCATGTCCACCAACATAGAATAAGGGAACATCTTATTCTTATCAAGGTACCCCAAAAATTAACAGAGCGAGATACAGCTTCCGTGTTCTTAACCATTGAAAAGAAACAGCCTGTATCCTTTTGACAGGAAGAGACAACCCCGGTTATCACCGCCTAGCGCTGGTCTTTTAGAGAAAATCAGATTATAGGGAACCACCCCTAAATACCAATTTGTTCCCTAAGAGAAAAGTAAAGAAACTTAACAATTTACTGCAAATACGTTTGTCACCAAAATTTATGCATGAAGTTTTATTGAACAATTGATCCCTGACTGGAAACCCGGCGAGTCGATACTTATCGGCTGCCATACCCCTGTTGGTCCTTGACCAAATTTTCGGCCCGTGACCCTCAGCGAGTGGTAAACCGGTGCCCAAGAAATACCTTTTACCGGCAATTACTAACAAACATGACACCCAAACTATTGACAGACCAAGGTTATCAAACACAAGTAAACATACTCAAAATGTGATAAAATCAATATCTTGAGTATAACAATGCTACAAGTTCCCAAATCCATAACTTTAATCCATGTACTGGAATTGCATGAATTTATACCTTCTGGGAAGCTAAGAATGCCCACTTCAATTCTCCAGTTGATCATTTTCTCATATTCCAATCACACGGTTCCAGAAATTCACAAGTTTTACCATTATGTCAAAACAAAATATACTCAATTCTATGTCGACTTTAAACACAACTCATGAACTTAGAAAACTCATAACTTCCAAAATACAATTCGGAATTGCATGATCTAATCCATTCTGGAAAGCTAAGACTCTACACTACAAGTCTCTAGTTAACCATTTCTTCAAATTCAACCATCTAGAAGCTATATAATCTCTGTATGTTCTCAGCTGTACATTATTCCATGTGATTGCTGCATCTTACTATTAACATAAAAACTTGCTCACTTATCGAAATTACTCGATCTTAGATTCTATAGAAAGCTAGGAGTGTCTACTACAACTTTCTAGTTGATCACATGCTCAAATTCATCCATTAAAGCACTCTAAAACTCCAATTTCTATGAGTGTACACACAGGAAAATGAACTCCTCTAAAAAATCCAAGTTCTTCTATTAAGACTGGTTTTGCACAACTTAGAAAAAATCAAAACTTTTGCTATAGAAACTGGAATTGCATGATTCAAGATGTTTTGGAAAGCTATGACTCTCTACTACAAATCTCTAGTTAAAATTTTATTGCAAGATTATGCACCAATAAGTAGTTACGAATTGTTGAACTTCCATTCCCCAACAGAGCTGAACCAGCTTTTGGTTCTGGACCAGTTGTCAATCTATATTTTTTTGAAGTATCAAACGAACTCAGAAAAATGTGAAATTTAAAACTATCGTTGTTAACACATTCAAGAACACCTAGTAAAAATTTGGGCTTAAATACCTAACCAATCCCAAGATTTGATTTTTGGAAGAGCACCCAAATTTCATAAACATAGCAGATTTTCCACTGCTCACTGCCCGAAAATAAAGTAATTCTTTGAGCTACTAAACAAACCCAAAAAAATATGAAAGAATTAACGGAAGCTCTAAACTCATCCTAGAACATGCCACAAAAATTTAATGATCAAATTCTAGGCCATTTGCATGGTAGGAATTCTTAAGCTTACAACATCACATACACAAAGAAAGGGAAATAACTAGATTAGAGTTTGAGAACACCCACCCATGCTTTTTGAGTTTGGATAGAGGAAATCTTGCAACTTCCTCTAGCTTGCTTCTTCTCCTCCAATGCTCCAAAGCATGACAAATGAAACTCTCTCTTTCTCTCTTCGCTTTTTGAACTAAGAAAACATGAGAAGAAGGAAAATAGAGAAATGGGTGAAGTGTTGGAGTTTTATGGAAAAAATAGGAGTGAGATTAGGGTTTGGCCGGAAATGGGAGTAGGTGGTGGGTGGAGATGAGTTGGTTGAGTGTGAGTGGGAGTGGATGGTGTGGATGAGAGCCAAAACAAATCCTAGGAAGTTTCTTAGCAATTTCCATATTCACTTTCCCACCACAAACTTGGCATATTTAGGGCCCATAGATCTCATCAAGATCCCACCCAATCTCATCTCATTTCAATTAGAAGTAGGGTTCCTAACCCAATGTAACTCCTATTTTTCGTTTTGTGTATTTTTTGAGTGTATTTTTTGTTTTGGGGTATTTCTCTCTTTGTATCTTTTTCTTGGACCGTATATTGGACATTTTGTTTTAATATATTTATTTTTATTGTTTATCATCTTTTTATTTGAATTCTTGATCCTGTTGTCTCTTTTGTTCGTCTCCATTTGATCGAGCTATTATTTGTGATCCTCTTTATTTTATTTATTCGTGCCCTATTTTATTTCTCTATTTTGTGCTCGTCTCATTTTTTATATAACTATTTTGATCACCATATTTCTTTAATCATTCAACCCAATCAAATACCCATTATCTAAATCTCTACCCATTATCTAACAATTACAACTTCTTTTATTCCCGTATCCAAAGCCAGTTAATTCCCCTCTTTTATTCCCATATACAGCTAATATCTAACCTTTCGAATGTCTAACATTTATAACCTAATATCTAACCTTTCTTCAATACCCATTAATGAACCTATAGAAATCCTAATGCTCTGTTTTACCTAACCAAACCCAATTAATTAATCCCCTAAACCCACTCTACACCCAACCAGAAACCCACTAAGCCTAGTTACCCGGTTGCACCCAAAAGCCCCACCCGATCCACTCATATCAGCCTAACCCTGAACTCCTCATTTATAAGCCTACCTCTCCTTGCAACTGATCCCTCACCATTAGCCGCAAACCACTGTGCCCTATCCCGTGCTCTCTCTCTCTCCCGTCTTCCCTCCACTCTCTGTCTCATCCTCGTCCTCCCTGTCTTCGACGATAGTGCCTCCGCAGCAGCGAGCCGCGACTGCCTCAGTCGCGTCACCTGTTCTCAGCCGCCTCCGACAGCTGCAGCGGTAGTACTGTGCAGTGCTGCCGCTCCTCGCCCCTCTTTGTTTGCGAGTTTGGTTCCCGTTCGTTCCCGAGTTGGTTCTCGGTTGTTCGTGGGTTTTGTTCGCAGATTTTGTTCGTGGTTCCGTTTCGTTCGTTGGGTTCATTGCTCTAGGAATCCGTTCCTGTTATTCTTGATTTTTGTTGTTTTCGTCGTCGGTTATAAGGCAAGTAACTTGTATTAAATTCCTTTGCATATACAAGTACTAAATACCGCTTGTAATGTAGTTAGGTTCTAGAGACAACTTGTGTGTGATGTTATGTTTGATGATTTTTGTCTCTATTGTGCTATTTGACCATAATTGCCTCACGACACAAAATCGACATGAAAACCACTAGGTTTAACCGTTCTTGATCTATTCATACATATGAGATAATTAGGTGAAATTATGTGTTTGATGAGATCCATGTTATGTGATGGTTGTGAATATGTTATATACCTATTTCATGTTGTTCGTACACTTAGTAGATTCTAATTCATGTTTAGTTATGTTTCGATCAACTTTCGTGTGATTCATGTTGGTTTTGTTCCTAAAGGAAATTCTGTGTTTTGTCGATAATCTGTCTTGATCGGTAATTTAGACCATATTAAGGTCAGAATCTCAATTTCAGTATAAAACATGAGTTTTGGAGGAATTCGTCTTCTTTATAACCCCTCTGACCTTTGCTTGATTTCATTTTCGTATGTGTGAGATATGACTGTTTTACTACAAAGGTGTAGATCAATTCCAGATTTCGTTTCTTAATGATTTTGATGACTAAATTATTTTGATACTTGGCTAAAAATATTATTTTGATCTGAAACTTTGGTCAGTATTTCTATATCTATCTAGAGATTATCCAGAATTTTAGTGGATTTTATTGATGAGTTTTATATGCCGTTTCATGCTTGTTTATGAAAGCTATACTTGTTGCATTTTGCACGCTGTTCTGTAAAGAATCGTATTTTCACCCTATTTCCTTCTACTGTATGGAAAGTATTTATGAAATATGAAAGTTAGATTATTTTATCTATTTTCATCTCCCATTGGCATATTTGGATTTTGTTTCACGGTTTACGAGATATTTCAGTTTTCGTACAGCAGTGTTGGGAATTCCAGATTTACCAAACTATCATTTTTTGAGGTTTTCCGATTTTTTTTACTGAACTAATTTTACTGTAATATTATGAAACTTTATATTATGATACTAGACATATAGAGGATTACCCCAGATTTTTTCTGGATTTATTTGAGAAGTTTTAATACTATTTTTCTGACTGAGAATTCGTTTTACTGATTTCTGACTGAACGTATTTTCTGGATTCAAATTAGTTTTGAGTTATGATTTTGTGAAATATTATATGGCTTATTTATAACCAATGGATTCGTGTGGAAGTCTATTTTCCAGATTCTTTGACGGATTTAGATTTGGATTTCTGTAGTAACGGAAATCACTATTTTAGTCCTATACTGTCATGCTGTCCTGAATATGAACATACACTGTTTTGCTCGTTTATGTGACCGTATATCATCTATGTATGTTTATTTGTTTTTCTGAACCTAATACTGATTGTACCATATTAGTTTGATACTATGTCATGCACCATCATGCCTGTTTGATAATCATAATAAAAGTGATCAAGCCGGGGTTTAAGGGAAAGATTTAGTTGTGGGAAATTATAGAAATGTGTACTTGGAAGGGGGCCTGTATTTTTCATACTGAGCATCTGTTATACTATTATATTGATTACCTAACTGCACACTTTCCTATAGGAAGGTGTACTCGGAGGAGGACCAATAGGTTCTGACTGTTACTGTTACTGATTACCTGACTGCACACTTCCCTATAGGAAGGTATACTCAGAGGACGACCACTAGGTTCTGACTGTTACTGCTACTGCTGCTGTTACTATTACTGATACCTAAGTACACTGCCCTATATGATCCCCCACGAAATCTAAAACTAAACTTTTTGAATGTAGCAACCATGCGATAAAAGGATGACGCATGAAGTGCTACCTAGTTAGTAATGGACACAATACTGTAAGAACATAACACTGATACTGTTACACTGATATACTGAACATACTGCTACTGATACTATTATCTGATACTGTTACTGGACACTGTTAGTTGCCATATGACACTGTTACTTGACACATGCATCCGTACTGTTAGTATACCATGTTAGTTGACTTTGCTTTACTAATTCATGATAGATATCACTGTTGATGTGTTATACCATGCTACATTTGTTTCTGCTGTTATTTAGATTTGTTTCCCATGTAATTGCATCCTGCACTATAAGTGGCCTGTGACTTACATTGACGGGTACTTGTTTTCTTTTTCCTTCTCCTGCAATTTATTGATTGCAGATCAGGATGGTCGTTTGCCCGATGGTATTGGAGAAATGCAATATTAGTGCTGGACTTCTTTTGCTATTATTATTATTTGTTGCTTTTGAACAATTGTATTTGATACTTGGATTTATTTGTATTTGGGCAATGTGACCCAGGATATTATTAACTATCCAGACTTGATTTATTTAAGATTATATTATATTTTGGATTTCAAGTAAATTTCTGTTGATCTATTTGATTCAATTGTGCATGATTGGTTGATTCTTTTGCTTCCGACTCTGGTTATTTCTATGAGATGTTGTAAAGATTCTGAACAGCTTATGGATGATAAAAATCATTCGCTGGGCTTAGTCACATATCCATATTCCGTATTTCCTTTTTGAGAAGCGAAGCGTGACACCCAATGTTAGTTTCTAACTCTAGGTCAACAAACTGCAATCCTAACCCTAATGCAAAAGCATGCATGGTTAATTACAACTCAAATTAATGTTTTGATATCCATAGCAAAGTATATTCTAATATTCAAATTATAAAATATACATGGTCGTATTCACATTCAAAGCAATTATAGATCGTATATCATCATATACGATCCAATACGATCAAATCAAAAAATATATGTAGATAGATATTTTATTTATATACTAAAAGTAAGATATGTTGAATTTATAAAAATATATGTTTATAAAAAATTATTATTTTCCCAAAATTATCTTGTCAAAACAATCGGGGCAATCCATAGTTTTAATTGAGAAGATATCTCGAGTCTTCCTCATCGGTTCAGAATAACTAAAATATCTGAAATTTCTCAATTCAAACCAATTATTTATTAGGAAAATACATAATTGCGTGCAATACTTAACTGTGCATGGATTACAATGCAAAATTGAGATATACTATTTTTGCGAGGTGTTACACCTTAGCCCCTTTGTTCTGAAGCTCTCCATCTTATTTCACATGCTACCACCTTTGCACCGAATGGGTCCGACCTTAGATTCCTAGCACTTCAAATCATCAGTTCTAACTGTTTGAGGATTCGCAGAGCAATAATATGTAGTCTGTATGAGCTTTTCTGTTGGCCACGGTGACTAGAATTGTTCTGCTGTGTGCAAAAGGTAGTCTTGTTGGCTATTCTTGATCCCAGAATATAAGAAATGACTTAGTCTCTCTCCTAAGATTATTGATTGGAATTCAAAGTATTGAGTGTGGTTCGTAACCTTTGTAGATTCGGAGTGTTGATGTTTGATGCTGCTTGTTTTTGGTGCGGGAGCAACATGTGTGAGTTCTTGTAATTTGTGAAGTGGAAGGGACGGATCTCGACCTAGACTCGGTTCGGTTCCTAGAGGTCGGCTCGAAAGAACTATTGGGGCACAGACGGTCGGAGAACCTGAAAGTCCTAGAAACACCGAGAGAAATCCCAAAGACAGGCCCTCCGACGACCTAGTCTGTCACTGGAAAAGAGTCTGAGCAGCTAGGGTTTAGGTGGAGAAATTTTGATTACCTTCTAAAGTGAGGAGGGAGGTTGGTATTTATATACAGGGGCAATACGGGTACCTGACCCTACTGGGTTGGGTCAGACCCGTTTGTATGTGGGCCTAAAATGGTAGAATGGCCATTAGACATGTTGATCTGATGATCTAGGATGAGCAAAATCTGAGGAGATCTGAAGGCCCTGATTGGGCAACGTCATTTATACTACATCATAAGCCCTCCACTCCTGGAGGGCTGTATACACCAGCCATGGAGGAGTAGTTTTTCCTTGTGGGAAGAGCGGAGGGGAGTGTCTTGCGAAGATGAGATGGTAAGTCCCTGGGGAGTGTTTTGGGGTCGGCGTCGAGCCGAGCATGGTATACGGCCTGACCGAAGTCTACACCAAACACCGAGCTCGAGGGGTCGGTGCCGAGCGTCGAGCCAGGAGGGTCGGTGTCGAGCATGCCGATCGAGGTGCTTTTTGAGTGGAAGTTGTATTGATGCTCGAGGTTCATGCCGAGCTCCGAGCTTGGATTTGGCGCCTCGCACCTTGATAGAGGCATTTTGTGAGATAAAGCTGCATCGATGCTCAAGTTTCTAGCTGAGCTTTGAGCTTTGGGTTGGTGCCGAGCGCCTCGATAGAGGCATTTTGTGTGAAAGCTACATGATGCTCGAGGTTCATGTCAAGCTCCCACCTTGAAGTCAGTGTCGAGCGCCTCAATAGAGGCCTTTTGTGAGAGAAAGCTGCATCGATGCTGAAGATTCATGCCGACCTCCGAGCTTGTAACCCCTGTTTTTCGTTTTTCGTATCTTTGGTGTACATTTTCTTTTTCTTGGATATTTGTACTCTCTTGTATATTTTTCTGGACCGTATATTGGAGTTGTTTTCAATATATATTCATTTTTAGCTCATTCTTGGTCTTTTGTGATTTATTTTCGGTTCCTCAATTTGTCTTGATCATTGTTGTTATTTTCGTTCTTCATTTGTATCTTGTTCTCTTTATTCTTGTCTTTGGGTGCTCATGGTGATGTGGTTACTCATCCTATCCCCAATCTTATTGTTTGATCCTACTACCAATGCCAAAACTAAAATCCACAATCCTATTTGATATCCTATACTAATTGATCCTACCAAGTTGTAGTTGATCAGGAGGTTTGTGCGATGAAGTTACACTCAGGCTGTGAGGCTGCGCCTCTAGCAGTTCGGGATTTCCTGGATGTTTTTCTAGAGGAGTTTCCTGGCTTAACCCCTGATAGGGATGTGGAGTTCGGTATTGAAGTTCAGCCGGGTACGGCGCCTATATCGAAGAGTCCCTACAGGATGGCACCGATTGAGTTTGCTGAGCTTAAGGTGCAGATTCAGGAGTTGCTTGATTTGGGGTTCATCAGACCCAGTATTTTGCCTTGGGGTGCTCCAGTCCTTTTTGTCAATAAGAAGGATGGTAGTCGTCGACTATGTGTGTATTATCGAAACAGAACAGTGTTACTGTGAAGAACCGGTATCCGTTGCCTAGGATCGATAATTTGTTTGATCAGTTGTGGGGCTGCTATTTTCTCGAAGTTGGATCTTTGCTCTGGATATTATCAAGTCAAAGTGAAGGCGACTGATGTGCAGAAGACTGTATTCAGGACCAGATATGGCCACTATAAGTACCTTGTAATGTCGTTCGGAGTTACGAACGCGCCTGCTGTGTTCATGAGTCTTATGAACCGAGTCTTTTCTCAGTTCTTGGATAGATTCGTGGTGGTCATCTTAGAATGGTTCTGCAGACTTTGAGAGAGAATCAGCTCTATGAAAAACTCAGCAAGTACGAGTTTTGGCTCGACAAGGTTTCATTCTTGGGGCACATTATCTCTGGCGATGGTATTTCTGTGGATCCTACCAAGGTTGAGGCTGTGAAGGATTGGCATGTTCCCAAGTCAGTTTCTGAAGTCAGGAGTTTCCTCGGTTTAGCAGGCTATTATCGAAAATTTGTCCAAGATTTTTCGAAGATAGCAGGACCGTTGACTAAGTTGACTGGGAAGGATCAGAAGTTCTATTGGTCTGATGAGTGTGGTGTGGCTTCTGTTTAGTTGAAGAACAGATTGACGTTAGCGCCTGTATTGACTATTTCCGATGGTTTAGGCGGATTTGTAATTCACTGTGATGCTTCAGGTAAGGGTCTTGGAGCATTTTTGATGCAGAAGGGCCGAGTCATTGTGTATGCATCAAGGCATTTGAGGCCGCATGAGAAGAACTATCCAACTCATGACTTGGAGTTAGCGGTAGTGATTTATGCTTTGAAGCTGTGGAGACATTATTTACTTGGGGACCGAGTGGAGATCTTTACAGAAAACACAAGTCTCAAGTACGTCTTCACCCAGAAGGAGTTAAATATGAGGCAAAGGCATTCATTGAAGCTTATGGCCGATTATGATATCAATTTGCAATACCATCCTTGTAAAGTAAACTTTGTGCCAGATGCTTTGAGCAGGAGACCGAAGTTATGTTCTTGACTCAGCAGAGGGATCTGATTGAGCAGATGAGGAGGTTGGAGTTGGTGGTTTTGTTGCCGAATTCTGGTCGGAGTTGTTTGGTGCTCCACCTGCAGTCGTCTCTTGTTGAGCAGATTAAAGAGGCGCAGGCTGGTGATGCATAGTTGTAGAGAGTTTGAGTAGAGGTTGAGTCTAGGTCCAGGACAAACATGGTTATTCATGCTGATGGATCGCTTCGTTTTGGTTTCCATTTGTGTGTCCCGAAAGGTGAAGTTCGTCAGAGATTGCTTGAGGAAGCCCACCAGTCATCCTATTCTATCCATCTTGGCGGTACTAAGATGTATCGAGATTTGAAGCTTCATTTCTAGTGGCATGGTATGAAGAGGGCTGTGGCTCAGTTTGTTTCTCAGTGCTTGATCTGCCAGCAGGTTAAGGCAGAGCATCAGAGGACCGCTGGACTTCTTCACCACTTCCTATTCTAGAGTGGAAGTGGGAACATATCACCATGGATTTTGTGACCGCTTTGCCAAGAAACCCTAAGGGTCATAATGCCATTTGGGTGATCGTCGACCGTTTGACGAAGAGTGCTCACTTCATTCCTTTTCGTGTCGGGCAGTCTACTGAGAGCCTAGCTGAGAGGTATATACAAGAGATTGTTACACTTCATGGGGTTCTAGTCAGTATTGTGTCTGATAGGGATACGAGATTCAGATCTCAGTTCTGTGAGAGTCTTCAGGCCAGTTTGGAGAGTAAGTTGAAGTACAGTACAGCTTTCCATCCCCAGACAGATGGACAATCAGAGCAGACTATTCAGATTCTTGGGTACATGTTGAGGTCCTGTATGCTTCAGTTTGGTGGATCTTGGGAGGACCATTTGCATCTCGTAGAGTTTTCATACAATAACAGCTTTCAAGTCAGTATTAAAGCTGCTTCGTTTGAGGCACTCTATGGGCAGAAATGCAGATCACCGGTGTACTGGGATGACATTGGTGAGAGGAAGTTGTTAGGCCCGGAGTTGATCACCAAGATAGCTGATGCGGTGGTTCAGATTAGGAAGCATTTGCAGGCAGCTCAGGATCGGCAGAGGCAATGGGCTGATGTCCATTGGAGAGCTTTGGAGTTTGGTGTTGGTGACCATGTTTTCCTAAAGGTATCACCGTGGCGCAGTGTAATTCGGTTCGGTGATGGGGGCAAGCTTAGCCTTAGGTTTATTGGACCGTTTGGGATTTTGGATCGAGTAGGCAATGTGGCCTATCGTCTTACATTGCCGCCAGTGTTATCAGGAGTGCACGATGTTTTCCATGTCTCACAACTCGGGAGGTATATCCGAGATGAGGGCCACATGATCGACTATTCTGAGTTGATTGTTTGGCCGGATTTAACTTGTGAGATTCCGCCAGTTGCTATAATGGATTGGCGGGAGAAAGTGCTTAAGAACAAGATCATCAAGTTGGTTCGAGTTGCTTGGAATCCTCACTCGCCTAGTGAGTCGTCTTGGGAGCTGAAGGAGGAGATTCAGCAGAAGTTTCCTCATATGTTTGAGTAGTTGTTTTGTTTTGTTTTGCTTTTTTTTCTTTTCTTCTCGGGGTTACCCTATGTATCTTCTTTTTGAATTTTGTGGACGAAATTCTTCTTGTTAGGTGGGTAGGATTGTAACCCCTATTTTCGTTTTTCGTATCTTTGGTGTATTTTTTCTTTTTCTTGGATATTTGTACTCACTTGTATATTTTTTTGGACGGTATATTGGAGTTGTTTTCAATATATAATCATTTTTGGCTCATTCTTGATCTTTTGTAATTTATTTTCAGTTCCTCGATTTGTCTTCATCATTGTTGTTATTTTCGTTCTTCATTTGTGTCTTGTTCTCTTTATTCTTATCTTTGGGTACTCATGGTGATGTGGTTGCTCATCCTATCCCCAATCTTATTGTTTGATCCCAAATTGACTACCAATGCCAAAACTGAAATCCACAATCCTATTTGATATCCTATACTAATTGATCCTAATCAAATCCTATTAGTCTAAACCTATTGCTGCTCCTAAATACCCACAACCCATTAACCTAATTACCCATCTCATACAACTAAACCCTAAACAACCCTATATATAATCTCTCCCTAACCTAAACCCTAACCCTAATACTAAACCCCAGCCTCCCTCTCTTCTCTGCCTTTCATCGCACACCCCAGCCCCAAACCAGCACACCCCAATGCGCCCCAGACCGACCACCCCCTGTTCGGCCTGCAGCCATCCCGATGCCACCTAGCCCTACACCCCGATCCCGATCCCTCACCCTTGCCGCAACCACCACTCCACCATCACCCGAGGACCCATATCCTCATCTCTCTCTTCGGTGTTCCTCCGGCACCATCGACTGCAGCCAAGGCCGTAACCCCTCCGTCCGCCATCCCTCTCTCTTGGTCTCGCTCTCTCTTGCTTGAGAGTTTGCATGTGGGATCGTGCAAGTTGTTCGTTGATTCGTGGATTTCTTATTCGTGGATTTTATTCGTTGCCGGGATCCTTTTCCGTTATTCTTGGTGTTCGTTCTTCGTCTTCGGTTAAGGCAAGTAACTTGTACTCAATTTCTTTGTATGATACAAGTCATAAATACCGCTTGTAGTGTAGTTGGGTTCTAGAAACAACTCGTGTGTATGTTATCTTGATGAGTATCGTCTCTATAGTTCTATCTCGATCATAGGTGCCTCATGACACATATGACATGAATTAACCTAGGAGTGACCGTTTCTTGATGTGATGTGTAAGTGAAACAATTATGAGAACGTGTGTGCTTGTGAGATCCATGTGATATACTTGTTGTGGACATATCGTGTACCCTATTTCATGATGTTTGGACACTTAGTAGACACTAATTCATGTTTAGTTATGTTTCGATCAAGTTTCGTGTGATTCATGTTGGTTTTGTTCCTAAAGGAAATTATGTATTTTGCCGATAATCTGTATTGATCAGTGATTTAGACAATATTAAGGTCAGAATTTTAATTTCAGTATAAAACATGAGTTTTAGAGAAATTCGTCTTCTTTCCAACCCCTCTGACCTTGCTCGATTTTGTTTTCGTATGTGTGAGATATGACTGTTTAACTACAGAGGTGTATTTCATTTCCAGATTTCGTTTCTCGATGATTTTGATGACTAAACTATTTTGATACTTGTGCTACACATATTGTTTTCATCTAGAACTTTGGTCAGTATTTCTATATCTATCTAGGTAATACCCAGAATTTCGGTGGATTTTATTGATGACTGTATATGTCATTTCATACTTGTTTACAAAAGCTATACTTGCTGGATTTTGTTCGTTGTTCTGTAAAGATTTGTATTTTCATCTGGATTCCTTTTACTGTATGGAAAATATTTGTGAAATATGATAGTTATTTTATTTTGTATATTTTCATCTCCCTTTGGCGGATTTGGATTTCGTTTCACGGTTTGCGAGATATTACAGTTTTCGTATAGCTATGTTGAGAATTCCGTATTTGCTAAACTATCGTTTCTTGATATTTTCTGATTTTTTATGGCTAAACTAATCTTACTGAAAAATTTTGAAACTTTATATTCTGATACTAGACGTATAGGGGAATACCCCAGATTTTTTCTGGATTTATTTGAGATGTTTTGATGCTGTTTTCCTGACTGTGAATTTGATTTTCTGATTTCTCGCAGAACGTGTTTTCTGGATTTAAATAAGTTTTCAGTTATGATTTTGTGAAATAATATATGACTTATTTATATTCTCTGGATTTTTTTGGGAGTCTATTTTCTAGATCTTTCGACGGATTCAGATTTGCATTTCTGTAACACCGGGAATTTCAGTTTTGCTACACTATGGTCTAGTTGTCCTGAACTAGAAATTAGATTATTTTGTTCTTTTGTGAGTGATCTTGCACTTGTACATATTTTATCTTGCAACATGAACTTGTGACTTGATCTTACAATGATATGCTTGCCTTGTTTCGTGACAAATACATGCTTGTTTGACCCTAATAATAAAATTAACCAAGTCGGGGTTTAAAGGGACAGATCTAATAGTGGATAATTCAGAAACGTGTACTCGAAAGAGAATCTATTGATTCTACGTGATACTTGGCTTGATACTTGAAACTTGGCTTAATACTTGAGACTGGGCTTGAAAGTTGATTACTTGAGGCTTGATATTTCACTACTTGAGGCTTGATACTTCACTCTTGAGGCTTGTTTACTTGATACTTGATACTTGATTCTTGAGGCTTGTCCCTGAGTACACTACCTTATATGGTCCACTATGAAATCTAAAATGAAATTGTGTTGACTGTAGCAACCATGTGATAAAAGGATGGCACATGAAGTGCTACCTAGATAGTAATAATACAAGATATTTGATACATGCTTACTTGATATTTGATAACATGATACATGAAACCTGATGCTTGAACATGATACTTGACATTTGTACTTGACTACTTGACTACTTGACACTTGTCACTTGTTACTTGATTTTGTGATACTTGATTCATGATACTTGACACTTGTTTACATGATACTTGTCACTTGACACTTGATACATGCCACTTGTACTTGTTCATCTTGCCATGTTTGTATTCTATTTTGTTATCATGTATATTCCATGCTGTTATTAGTTAGTTTTCCCCATGTACTTGTATCCTGTATTACAAGCGGCCCGTAACTTGCAATTGACAGGTACTTGTTTTCTCTATTCCTCTTCCCTGCAATTGTTGAATTGCAGATGATAGAGAACATGTTGCAGATGGTATTGGTGACATGAAGTATAAGTGCTTGATTTTATTATTATTTTTCCTTGTTTTCTTGCTTGAACAATATTGTATTTTGGTACTTGAAATTATTCTTGTATTTGGGTAATGTGACCCAAGATTTTGACTTATTCAGATCATGACTATTTGAGATTAATGTATTTGGTTTCAAGTATTCTTGTTGGTATTTTGGTTCATATGTGCATGATTGGTTGATTCTTTTACTTCAGACTCTGATTAATCTTGTGAATGTTGTAAAGATTCTTGAACAGCTTAAAGATGATGAAAACCATTCGCTGGGCTTTTGTCGCGTATCTGTATTCCGTATTCACTTTTGGGAAGCGGGGCGTGATAAAGATTTTGCTCGGCGCCTCCCGCCTCGATAGAGGCATTTTGTGAGAAAGCTGCATCGATGCGCCGAGCGAGAGCTGCTATTGGGTCCTATCAGGTCCTCCACTACCCGGACCCGGTACCTTACGGGTCCAAAAATTGGACCCGAACCCGGACCCGAACATGCAAGAATCAGGGCCCGGGTCCGGGTCTGGGTTCGGGTCTAATTAAAAAATATATACCCATCAGATCTGATAGCGGGAAATAAATATTTGCACTTAAGTATTTTTACACCCGATACCCTACGGTTTCAACAAATTTTGCACTTAAGGTACATGACTAAATATTATATTTACACATATATCTTCAACAATTACTACTTACATATATATCCCTGTAACTCTATTATTCAAATTTCATTTTTTTGGGTATTTTTTTACGGGTCCGGGTCTGGGTCCAGGTCGGTTCTATTTTGAGCGGAGCCGGACCTGGACCCGGACCCGGAAGTGCATCGGGTCTTATTTTAGGACCCGGACCTGGACCCATGTAGATCGGATCGGTTGCGGTCCAATGCCGGGTTCGGGTCGGTTTCGAGATCAAGTGAATGTGATAGTGCTAGTTGAGTGCCTCAATAAAGGCACTGTTCTGAGAGAAAGTTGTACCGATGCTCGAGGTTCATGCTGAGCTACGAGCTTTTGGTCGGCACCGAGCGCCCCGATAGAGGCATTTTGTGAGAGAAAGATGCATCGATGCTGGAGGTTCATGCCAAGCGTCAAGCCAGATGGCCTTACTTTTGAGGCGCTTCTGTAGAAATGCTAGGTGCCTACTCGAGATCCATGCTGATCGTCGAGCCAGGTGGCCTTTCTTTTGAGGCAATCTTGTAGAAATGCTAGGTGCCTGCTCGAGATTCATGCTAAGCGTCGAGCCAGATGGCCTTGCTTTTGAGGCGCTTTTGTCAAAATGTTGGGTGCCTGCTCAAGATCCATGCCGAGCGTCGAGCCAGATGGCCTTACTTTTTAGGCAATCTTGTAGAAATGTTGGATACCTGCTCAAGATTCATGCCGAGTGTCGAGCCAGATAGCCCTGCTTTTGAGTTGCTTTTGTAGAAATGCTAGGTGCCTGCTCGAGATCCATGACGATCGTCGAGCTAGGTGGCCTTGCTTTTAAGGCAATCTTGTAGAAATGCTGGGTGCCTGCTCGACATCCATGCCGAGTGTTGAGCCAGCTGGCCTTCCTTTTGGAATGCTTTTGTAGAAATTCTAGGTGCCTGCTCGAGATCCATGCCGATCGTCGAGCCAGGTGGCCTTGCTTTTGAGGCAATCTTGTAAAAATGCTAGATGTTTGCTCAAGATTCATGCCGAGCGTCGAACCAGGTGGCCTTGATTTTGAGGGGCTTTTGTAGAAATTTTAGGTGCCTGCTCGAGATCCATGCCGATCATCGAACTAGGTGGCTTTGCTTTTGAGGCAATCTTGTAGGAATACAGCTGGGTGCCTGCTCGAGATTCATGCTGAGCGTCGAGCTAGATGGCCTTGCTTTTGAGGCGCTTTTGTCGAAATGTTGGGTGCCTGCTCGAGATTCATGTCGAGTGTCAAGCCAGATTAACTTGGTGTCTGGCCAAACCCTTATTTCTGTGTTTGGTGTGTCCCAGGTGTATGCCGAGGCTCGAGCATTTTGGACATGGGGAGAAATTGGGCCGTATGTAGGCCACTCATGCAGTGACACGTGTAATGATGATGTCATGTTTAAGGATTTCGAGGAGTCCTTGGAAACTATATATCCCCCACCCTTCTCCTCATTTTTCACCTTTTGCTCTCTCTCTCCAAGTTCTCAAGTTTGCTCTCTAGCATAGTTCAGTCACCGACATCAATCTTTTTCGGCAACTTCCCAGCATTTCGAATAGGTTATTTTTTTTCATTATGTCGAGGGCTCAGTCTGGTTTGTCCGCCACTACATCAGATTGGGATGATCCGACTCAATGTCATAGAAAACAGTGGAGAAGGTTTACGAAGGCACGTCGCTTCACAGCAGGAAACCCTTCGTAGTGGAGTCGAGCAACTCAGAAGGGAGTGTGCGCATGGAGGAGGGTGATGATGAGGAAGTTGTCGGTGGTGTGGGGGAAGATGAGCTGATTGAGGGAGTGGGGGATGGCGAAGGATTTGAAATTATCGAGGGGGCGAGGAAGTCGAGGATGACCCCTCATCAGAAGATGACCATCTAGCCCCTTTGGCGACGCCCTCTCCCCCGAGGGGTCGTCGTGCCCAACGGAGGAAAACGAAGTGGACATTACCGAACATCCTGGATGAAATGGCTCCTGAAGTAAGACTCGATGTCCCCTTCACAATGCAGCTGAGATCCATTAGAATGTACCCAGACGATGTCAAGGAGTTGCTCCAATACAGAGCGCAACCGTCCTTGCCTGGTCGGCAGAAAATTTCTACGGAAAAAATGCTGACTGTACTGACCGCGGATAACCTTCCGGTTATCTGAGCTAACTACTTCATTGATCAAGAGTACGAGCAATTGATCCCCAGCCCCGAGCTTCGTCCCACCAATAACCCCCCCCCCCTCTGTATGTTTTCGGCGGACGCGTTCAGCTTGGGCTTGCGACTACCACTCCACTCGTTCATCCAGAAGGTTCTGAACTGGGCATCGTTGAGTCCGACGCAATACGGGCCCAACTATTGGAAGAAGCTTGTGTGCTTCATGCTTCTTTGCGAAGAAAGGGGCGTTCCCCTGAGATTGAAATACTTTTGAGCGATCTTGAGTATGAAGGGATCTACTACATCTCACCTTGCCGAGGGAGGAGGGTTGTACACGGGCATCCGGACTCCATAAAAGGGTGGAAGGGAAAATAATTCATCATTCGGAGCCTGACACCCTGGGTGATACCCACGACGTGGAGTTTTTATAAGCCCAACTTTAAGGGCCCTCACAAGTTCGATTTGACGGTCGAGGAGTGGGTAGACATTGAGCGGTTATGTTCGGACAACAGCATTGGTTGGCCAAATGTGGCAGAGAAGCATCTGGCTCGGATCGGACTGAGCCCCACTCCTTCCAGTATGTCTTTTGTCTAAATGTCATTCTAGTATTTTCCTTCGTCTTATACGCATCTTTTTTTGCAGATATGGACGACTCGGAGATCACTGCAAAGAGGGCGCTGCTGAAGAAGAGGAAGGCCGAGCAAGGGAAGCCGGGAAAGGTCCCCTCGGAGGTGGTTTTGGAGGAACCTTCTGACCCAAAGCCAAAGAAGTAGAAGGCCTCCAAAGTCGGGACCAAGATCCAGTAGCCTGAGGGTTACTGAGGTGGTGAAGAGTGGCCTTCCCCCCGTCGCTCCAGCGGCTGAGGAGATCATAGGCAAGGCGGGGCTTCAACTATGGGCCCCTGGACTAGTTTGTTAGGGTCAGGGACACCTTGTCGGAGGGTCCCGTGGCCATCGAGGTGGTTGAGAAGCTCGCCCCACCTCGGGACCAGAAGGCCCGAAAGTGCGACACCATTGAGTCCATCTACATGAAGTGGGCTATGGCGAGCGTGCAGGTAACCTTCGTTCCGACTCTTTTGTAGTTTGTTTTCTTTATATATATTTTCCAAGTCTGATTCCCTCGGCTATAGGCTTGCATGGAGGGCACTCAGCTAATGAAGCTACACCACCAGGAGCTGAGGAGGGAGGTGAGGAACGCTCAAAGCTATGAGCGTGAGATGAAGGACCTCAAGATAGTGCAGATGGCGATCGAGCCCGCAACCAAGCCCTTCAGGCCGAGCTGGCTAACCAGGCCGAGGCCAGCATGAAGAGGGATGGCAAGCTGAGGAAGGAGGCCAACAAACAAATAAGGAAGGTTAAGCAGGCTGACATGGATAAAGTCATTGCAGCCCAGGATGAGGTCTACGCCCTGGCGATCCGGCGCGTTAAGTACTACCACCCGGCATTGGATCTTAGTCAGTTTCATTATGACATGGAGCTGCCCGACCATCCGCCAACTCCTGGGGGTGGTGGTGAAGAAGGTGTTGCGGTGGCCGACCCCAACACACAGACGGCTGCCGAAGAAGAGGTTGGCTAGCAGTAGCATTTGTTATTTTCTTTTCTTCTTTTTTCTGTTACTATTTTGTAGTTACTGAGCGTGGACTGGCCACTACATCTTTGTATATACATTTTTGAGTAACGAAAAGAGTTTTTGGCCAAACCTTTTGACTTGAATTTTGGGCATAATCAGTCATGTGAGATTTTTTGAGTTTTTAGCGAAGTTTATATGACTCGGAATTATGTTTCTCTGTTTGCCTTTGTCAGATAAATGCAACCTTAGGAGTAGACCCTGGTCGTGCTGAGATGGCACGTCTTAGGGGTAATGTCTTGGCTTTAGATTCTGTACTAACCCAGCGCCGCAAAAAGGCTCGTGAGAGACTCAGATCTCCATTACTTTATGGATAAGTCAAAGGGACTAAGCTTGGAGCTTGCGCATTTTAGGAAGCTGATAGCCCGCGACTTAGGAAGTGCGAAGGTTGTGTTTTCGATGGCTTTAGAGTATGCACTTCCGTTTGGCGACCCTCGTCTGAGTCATTCCTTCGTGATGTTATTGTGAAGGAGTTAGAGGTAAAACAGTACAAGATAATGCTCGAGATGTTAGGGTCCCTATCCGTTTCATTCGGAAGCGCCTGCCCTTCTGCCGAAGCCTTGTTGTTGACCCCAAGGATCGGGCCAACGAGGCCCTGTGACGAACAAAGCTCGGTGGTGGGTATGTATAACTTAGCGACTTCGGGCAATCCTGCTGAAGATAAAACTCGTTCGGCCGGTCTTGAACTGGTCTGTATTAACCCTACGGCTCCGATATAGGAGCCTCGACCGATTGTGAATGTTGTAATAAAGTCTCTCCTTGTAATGATGAACTTTCTTTGGTTGAAATAATAATAAGAGAACATGATTATATTGGCCTTTTGGGGATTCTTTTGTTGTGTGTATCCATCCGAACCCCGAGGATGATTCTTCATTGTCCGAGCCGAGGGGGAAGTGCGAGCCAAGGGGTGAGGACTTGGAAACATCAAGGGGACCGAAGGATCTCGAATGATTGGTAATAAAGGACGTTTCATCTTCCAATGCCATAAATGCAATTAATAGATGTTTCGACTTCCCATGCCATAGGTTTCTCAACTGATCTTGGATCTACATCGGGAAAGTCCTTCTGGTGTGGAAGTTCCCCCTATCTAGTGCTCTGATACGGAGGTTCAAACGTGGAAAGGCTTACGGTGGATACCTAGGCACCCAGAGACGAGGAAGGGCGTAGCAAGCGATGAAATGCTTCTGGTAGTTGAAAATAAGCATAAACCTCATCTTTGGGCTATATAATCCTCACCCCCCCCCCCATTCATTCCTTACTTCACTGTGACCTCTTGTCACTGGTGGCTCTTCTACCACCTTCTGACAATTAGGGGTAACAGCGATGAGGGCTGTTCTACCCCTAGCTGCTAGCTGGTGAAAGGGAGGTCGAGTCGAATTACGGGGCTCAAGTCACTTACCGAAGGCGAGTGCCAAAAAATAAAAAAAATCTTTGCTGAGGGTCCCTCTGACCAGTGACTCTCCTACCACCCTCTGACAGTTAGAGGTAGCGACGATGAATGCTACTCTACCCCTGGATGCCAGCGGGTGAAAGGGGGGCTGACTCAGGGTGTAGGGCCCAAGGCACTTGCCGAAGGCAAGTATCAAAAGCAGAAATTTTCCGAGGGTTCCTATGGACGGTGGCTCTCTTGCCATCCTCTGACAGTTAGGGGTAGCGGCGATGAAGGCTGCTCTAACCCTAGCTGTCAACGAGTGAAAAGGTGGTCAACTCGGAGCACAGAGCTCGGAGGTCCTCGCCATGGGCAAGGACCGCAAATCAAACTAAAATTTTGGTAAGTAGTGAGTCGAAGTCTCTACCAAGGGGTTAGGACGGATTGAGGAATCCCTTATAGGAGGTTGAAGTCCATGCCGAGGGGCGAGGACGTTGGTAGCCGAAGTCCGAGCCGATGGGCTAGGACTTGAGGGATTGAAGAATCCCTCATAGGTGGTCGAAGTCCGTGCCGAGGGGTGAGGACGTTGGAGGCCGAAGTGCGAGCCTCTGGGCTAGGACTTGGGGGATTGAAGAATCCTTCATAGGTGGTCGAAGTCCATGCCGAGGAGCAAGGACATTAGTGGCCGAAGTGCGAGCCTCTGAGCTAGGACTTGGGGGATTGAAGAATCCCTCATAGTGTTGGGTCCTGTAGGCAAGGCAAGAAACACTAAATGGGGATGAATAGTGTTGTATAAAAAATAAAAACAAAATTGAACTTTTTCTTCTGTTCAGTCGACTTGAAAAGAGAAATAAATCGACTGAGGCATCAGATTAGAAGAGTATTTTAGACAAGTCTGATCAGTCGACTTATAGCGGAAACCAGTCGACTTGCCAGACAATTTTTCGAAGAGTATGTTATACAAGTCTGACCAGTCGACTTAAATAAGAGAGGAAGTCGACTGTCTAGACAAGTTTCACAGAGTAATTAAAAAGCAAGTGAAGAAAATGCAAGTTCAGAGAAATACAACCACATTGTACACACGATGTATCCTAGTTTGGTCCTCCCGACCTACATCCAGTCCCTAAGCAACCCACTTGAGATTTTTCACTATTCTTGAAAAAATACAAGAATACCCTATGGCATTTAAACAACAACCTTTTCCAACTCGTAGACCTCTCTCACCTTTAGAGAGAGCAAACCCACTCTTCCACCAAGAGTGAAAACCTGACTCTACAACCTAGAGCCCTACTCTCCAACCGAGAGGACCACTCTCACAACCCGAGAGTAAAGAACAACAACAAAAGAGTTACAATCAATCTATAGCCTAGTTTTGTGGTTGTGATTTTTATAAGTGGCTAATCGGTCAACTTCTGAATTCAGTCCAAAACGAATTCAATGTTATATTGGACTGAAAATCAGAGAACCGAGACTTAGAAGATTAGAGTGCTAGTTTGAATACTTGTTCTTTTAAAAGCAATAAACTTAAACTTTTTTATCAAATGCTTGGAACCATTCAATGGTGATTCCTAGGCTCTATTTATTGAGAGGAATCCCTTGAACGTTGTAAATCAGTTTATAAAACTGATTTAAAACGGATATACTCTTTTGAAATTCGAAAAACAAGTTTTGAAATCCGAAAACTGTTGAACCGACTTGAACAGTCGACTGGGTTGTCATGATGAGTTGACTGGCCAGAGTTTGAAAGAGTTTAGACAGTTTCGTACTGGTACAGTCGACTGGTGCCATAAGGCAGTCGACTGGTACTCAACAGCTGATCTAATTCAAACTGTTTCGACCTTTAATCTTTTGAAAAATACTCAATTATAAAGATGTGTGAGTGTGTCTGTGACAAGGCTATTACATCAATCTAAGACTCAAAAAATGAAAATTACAATTGTTTTACAAGACATGTAATATAACACATTGAAGCATGGGTCTTGTCTTGAGTCTTGAGTTTTGAGATGGAGCTTTAGCCTTTGTCTTTGTCTTTGAAGCTTGCTTGATCAATCTTGAGCTTTAGAACCTTGCAGCTTTCTTGATCAATTTGCTTTGAGAGCTTCGTTTGAACACTTTGCCTTTGTGTATACATGGTATTGATACAACCTGCAATATATAAGAGCTAGCACAACAACTTTGCATTATGTTGTAATCATCAAAACCAAGAATCAACATTCTCCCCCTTTTTGATGATGACAACACAATAGCTTACAATAATAGAAATATTACACATGCTCAATGCTCCCCCTAACTAATGTATAATATCCATATGTTGAAAAACATGCACCAAATACACAAACATACACATATAGCGATTTTTCTCCCCCTTTGTCATCAACAAAAAATAGGAGGAAAAAATAGTAAACACAAAGGAGCATTTGCAACATAAAAAACACATAGGAAAAGCAAATTTATACATAGAAATTTGAAATACATTGTTCAAACAACTACATAAAAACAGAAAATACAAAATAAGTAGAAAAATACAAAAAAATAAAATGCAGCTAATCAGTCTTCTTCATCGTCATCTTGGGCACCGTGAGAGGGAGGAGGAAACTGAGAGGTGAACAAGTGAGTGAGATGGAAAAGACTGGCTTCAGGAGCGTCTTGACGATCCATGATATAATTGAAAGAAGTGTAAAGACTCCTATGATCATCAAAATCAGCACAAGGACGAGATGAACTAGAAGCAGAAGACCAACGAGCTGAAGTGGCTAAGGGGATAGGAGGTGTATTCCAATGAGATGGATAGGTGAGAAGTTTCATACGTGCTAGACATGCACGATCAAAGGACTCATGGTGTTTTACAACACTCGTCTCCGAATCGAGATCAACTTCATAAGCAGAGAAGATGTGAGTGAGTAGAGCACCAAAAGGAAGAAATGAAGAATGAGTCTTATGAAGACAATTATAGATGACTTGACCCCAGTTTATTTTTATATTGCCAAAAATTGCATAAACGACTTGTTGCAACCCATGGGAATACTGGTCATAACTCCCTGTTTTGGGAATAATGTTATATGATAGTATGCGTGCAACTAGTTTAGCAATGGGAGTAATTGATCGATTGGTCATAGGAGGACCATGATTCGGCAAATAAATTCTAGACAATATGGTGTCATCATTTATCTCAACATCTCCTAAATCAATCCCTTCATCAGATAAACCCAAAATAAGACATAATCTAGCAGGGGTGATTTTTATGCGTTTATTTTTTACTGAAGATAGTATAAATATCTCGCTACCATCCTCCGATGTGACAACCTTCATATTTGTGTAAAACAAATATATAAGGTGAGGGTAGTAAGAGGGTTGGTTCACTAAAGACAATAAATCAAATAACCCACATTGTTCAAACAATGGGGCTAGAGGAACCTATCAAGATCCGGAAAGTTTACAAATCTACCCGGAAAAATGATAATTGAACAAATAATGTACCATTTATCAATAAGACTAGGGCTTCTTAAGTACTGAAGATAGTCTCTTGAGGATTGTCCCTCCTCTACATTAGAGGTACGAGATCTTTTAGGAGCCATTACGCAAAAACTCTAGAAATAAAGAGATGGAGGATTTATACCAACAACGAGACACAAAGAGAGGCACAAGACTTCGGGGATCTTTGAAAGAACTTCTGCAACAAAAAATTTTGGATCAAGGGTTGAATCTTGGGCTCCAAAAATTCTGGAATCTCCAAGCAGCAGCAGAAGCCGGCTGGGAGACCTCGGAAGGGAGAGAGACAGTGAAGAGTAAAGTGAAAAAGAGAGAGGTAGAAGTTATGGTTTTTACTCAAGGGTAAAGAGCTAGGATCAAATCTGGAGAACATCGAGGGACAAGATTGGTCAAAGGTGAAAACGGGGTAAAAGAGTCGCCTCAAAAGAAGTGCCATATTTCGAATATGAAGAAAACTGATTCCCAACAATCGACTGTATGGTTAGGGCAGTCGACTTAGTTGAGAACAAAAATAGATAAACGAAAATAGCAAAAATACAACTGGCAGTCGACTGGATTACTGTTCACAGTCGACTTTCCAGAGCATAAAAACTCAGGAAAATAGATATAACGAAAAATACTTGGTCAGTCGACCGAAAAGAATTTTGAAGTCGACTTACCAGAGTTAAAAATTCAAGAAACATCATGAAAACTACAAATTCCTAGTTCTCTTCTTAAAATGATAAAAGTGTCTTCCTTAAGAGCATCCATAATGGTGTTTCTCATTTTTTAGAATATGGCAGCTACAGTAAAAGCAAATAGCGAAATCGTCTGCAGTGGTTGTTTGCTATATTTTTGAGAAAGACGAGACATGATGTTTCGCCCGTTAGTTTTTTTTTATTAATTACTGATTAACTATTAAAATATGTTAATTAAATAAATTAAATAATATAATATTACCTAAAACCTAATTAAAAACCCACTAAACCTAATTATATCCACTAAACCTACCCGTAATTTCACCCTTAATACCTGGACGGGACATGTCCCGTCCCAAGCTTTTTTGCTTGAGACGAGACAACATGTCTCGTCCGAGCATTTTTTTTGATTTTTTTTCCAGACGAATCAGACCGCCCGATCAAAAATATATATATATATATTCAGACGAAACAAGTTCTCGTCCGATCCCATTAAAAAATTCAAAAAAAATTGTGACGGAACATGTTGTCTCGTCTCTTATAATTTGAGAATTGCAAATTCATTTCTCAAAAATGAAAAAGAACTGTAGCTACTTTGCCATAAAATGGCAAAATAGCAAACGACTACAGCAGCTCATTTCTCAAAAAATGAGAAATTGGCAAATATAGCAAATGATTGTGGATGCTTTAAGTGGTTTAGTAAAGATATCTGCTACTTGTTTATCAGTAGAAATAAAGTCTAAAGAAATATCTCCCTTTAAAACATGTTCATGTAGAAAATGATGTCTAATATCAATGTGTTTTGTACGTGAGTGTTGAACCGGATTTTTAGATAAGTTAATGGCACTGGTATTGTCACACATTATAGCAGGTTTCAAAAATAAAATACCATAGTCTAATAGGGTTTGTTTCATCCACCAAATTTGGGCACAAGCCAAACTTGCAGCGATATATTCAGCTTTTGTAGTAGATAGGGATACCGAATTTTGCTTCTTACTGCACCAAGATACTAGGGAATGTCCCAAAAAGTGACATGTTCCACTAGTGCTCTTGCGGTCAGTTTTACTACCGAAAAAATCTGCATCACTATATGACAAGAGTTGAAAATTATCGGTGTGTGGATAAAATAAACCATACTCAGACGTGCCTTTAATGTATCTTAAAATCCATTTCACAGCTTTTAAGAGAGACTCTTTAGGACTCGACTGATATCTAGCACACAAACATACACTAAACATAATGTCTGGTCTACTAGCAGTTATATATAAGAGTGAGCCAATCATACCTCGATAGAGTTTTTGAACGATACTCTTACCTAATTCATCTTTGTCAAGGGTAGTGGTAGTAGCCAAAGGTGAGGTCTTACTACTCGTGCTATCCATGCCAAATTGTTTGAGTAATTCCTTAGCATATTTTTCTTGATTAATAAATATGTCATTTGGTGACTGTTTAATTTGCAGTCCAAGAAAATAATTGAGTTCACCCATGTGACTCATCTCAAACTCATTTCTCATGGTATTAGCAAACTCTTGACATAGAATACTATAAGTAGAACCAAAAATTATGTCATCTACATATATTTGTATGATCAAAATATCAGTCTCAATTCTCCTAATAAACAAGGTAGTATCTACTTTACCTATTTCAGAACCCATTTCTAAAAGAAAAGTCTTCAATCGATCATACCAAGCACGAGGTGCTTGTTTAAGACCATATAAAGCTTTTTTCAATTTAAAAACACGATTTGGGAATTGTTCATATTCGAAACCAGGTGGTTGCTTAACATAAACATCTTCTTTTATAAACCCATTAAGGAAAGCACTTTTAACATCCATTTGGAAAAGAGTAAAATTCATCAAACAAGTAAAAGTTAATAAAATACGAATTGATTCTAGTCTAGCAACAGGAGCATATGTTTCATCAAAATCTATGCCTTCTGCTTGATTATATCCTTGAGCAACTAGTCTAGCTTTGTTCCTAACGACTTGTCCTGATTCATCTAACTTATTCTTGAATACCCATTTGGTACCAATTATAGTATGATCAGGAGGTCGTGGAACTAAATCCCATACATCATTCCTTATAAATTGGTTTAACTCATCTTGCATGGCATTCATCTAAAACTCATTCTCACAAGCTTCTTGTATATTCTTCAGTTCAAAATCCGACAAGAAAGCCGTGTGAGAAATCATGTTAACATGAGATCTTGTCTGAATATCATGTGAAATGTCACCAATTATTAAGTCATGAGGATGATCTCTAACTTCAACAAAAAATTTTGGTAAAGTTGGAGACATCACAACAATATCAGTCGACTTGACTAGTCCATCAGCATACTGATTTACATCAGTCGACTTGACTTCCTTATCAGTCGACCTATCCGCAGGGGTAGTTTGCTCTAAATATGTAATAACCTTATTTAAAGGTGATGAATCAGTTTCATCGTCTTCAATTAAAGTTGATGAAAGCAGTGATTCATCAAATGCAATATGCATGGATTCTTCAATAGTCAATGTTGATTTGTTGAAGATCCTATATGCCTTACTCCTATTTGAGTATCCTATAAAGATAACCTCATTAGATCTAGGATCAAACTTATCTAAATTATCTTTAGTGTTTAAAATGAAATACTTACATCCAAATATTTTGAAGTAAGATACTTTAGGAATTCTATCAAAAAATAGCTCATAACATGTTTTCTTAAGCTTAGGCCTAATCAATATTCTATTTAAAACTTAACAAGTTGTAGCAACGGCTTAAGCCCAAAAATACTTAGGTAAATTACTTTCAACAAGCATGGTACGTGCACATTCTTGCAAAGTCCTATTCTTTCCTTCGACCACTCCATTTTGTGGTGAAGCTCTAGGAAATGCAAATGAATGAGTTATACCATTCTTGTTGCAATATTCCGCAAACGTTTCATTCTCAAATTCTCCACCTTGATCAGTTCTAATAGTGACTATGGTTAGAGACTTTTGATTTTGAATTCGTTTACAAAAATTAGCAAATTCAACAAAAGCATCATTCTTATATTTTAAAAAGAAATTCCAAGTGAATCGTGAAAAATCATCTACTAAAACAAATACATACCTACTTTTATTTAAAGAAGCAACTCGAGTAGGTCCAAATAAATCCATGTGGATTAAATTGGGAGGCCTACTAGTAGAAATTACTTCTTCTGTTTTAAAAGTAGATTTAATTTGTTTACCTAGTTGACATGCATCACATAACTTATCCTTTTTATAGGATAGTCTTAGCAGCCCTTTAACTAGGTTGTACTTAGACAATTTAGCAAGAGTTTTCATATTCACATGGCCAAATTACTTATGCCATAGCCAAGAATCATTCTTAGAAGCTACTAAGCAAAAAACATTAGAAAAATCATATGACTTTAAACACAATTCATAAATGTTATTCTTCCTAAATCCTTGAAAAATTATATTTTGTATGGTAGAGTCATATATTAAACATGCATTTTTTCAAACATGATTTTATATCCCTTATCACATAGTTGGCTAATACTTAACAAGTTATGCTTAAGTCCACTAACTAGAATAACATCTTCTACAGAAGGGTTAGTGTGCTTACCAACCATGCCTATTCCAATGACCTTCCCTTTGTTGTTGTCACCGAATGTGACTATTCCTCCATTAATTTCTTGTATGAAAGATAGGAGGTTGGCATGACCAGTTATGTGCTTTGAGCATCCGTTGTCAAGTATCCACCGATCTCTTTTAGGTACCTATAAAATTTTCAATGTAAATATGGTACCCTTTTCATTGGGTCCAAATAAAATTAGTTTACGGGAAACCAAACCTAAAGAGAGTTTGATTTTCCACTAAATGTAGAAATATAATTAACAGAATTACATACAGAAAGAATGTATAAATTAATGTAAGTAATTCTATCTTTCGGACTCAGATTTACTGGAACCCATATATTTTTGCTCTGTCCAGTCGACTTTATCGAACCTTTCAGTCGGCTGTTACTGAAATCCAGTCGGCTGGGAGGTAGAATAGGTTGACTTATCTGAGGTTTTTGTTTCTTTGAATGAAACTCAGAACCTCTGGACAGGCGACTGATACTTGGGTTCAGTCGACTTGTCTAAACTATAGATTTACCTTTATCATTAAAACTTATAGTTTTAAGCTTTTCAAAAAACTCATACAGTTTATTCTTAACACTAGAAATAGATACAGATTTATTTACACTAGTGTTCTTATAGACATGAGATTTTTCAAGAGACTTTTGAAAACCAAGTCCAAACCTTTTATTGGATTGCACTTGATTTTGGAGAACATCTTTTAAATTCTCCTTTCCTTTATTAGATTTAGATACATTCTTGGATATCTCTTCATAATTTTTTTTTAGAGAGACAAGATCTATATCTAAACTAGAAAGACGAGAATTTAAAGATTTCACTTCTTTATCAAAGTCAAGATTCTCTTAGGAAAGTGTTTGATTTACTTTCTCCAAGTTCTTAACTCTAATTTTTTCTTTCTTAAGCTCTAGAAAAATCTCATTGAAAGCATCAAGTAAATCATTAGAATCATAATCATAACTTACTTGATTTTGAGACATCATAAAGCAAACGTTAGCAATCTCGTTTGTCTCTTCATTTTCTTCTTTCAATGAAGAGTCGCTATCATCCCAAGTTGCTTGGTGTGCCTTTTTGTTATTCATGAACTAGTTCTTTGTGTACTTGTCCTTCTTGAAGTTGGAAGCCTTTCCTTTAGATTTAGCATTCTCTAGTGGGCAATCCTTCTTCATATGACATATTTTGTTAGACCTAAAACAAGTTAGTATTTCATTAGTATCCTTAGATTTTGAATTAAACTTACCTTTCATTAGGAACTTTTTAAACGTTCTCGTGAATATGGCTATCTCTTCCTCATCTTCTTCTTCACCTTTGGAGTCCGACATGGCTTTGAATGCTAGTGTCTTCTTCTTTGATTGTTGAGGTTCTAGATCCTTCTTGCATTCTTCAAGTTGTACCTCATATGCCATAAGATTTCCCACAAGATTCTTAAGAGAAAGTTGTGTTAAATCGTTGGCCTCTTATATGGCGGTGGTCTTTTTCTCCCATTCGGGGATTTGTGCACGAAGAACCTTCCTCACTATTTTGGCTTGAGTGTACGTCTTTCCAAGCGCCACAAGTGAATTTGTAATGTCCATGAACCTTGTAATCATCTCAGACACATTCTCGTTCTCCTTCATGCAGAACATCTCGAACTTGTGAACAAGAACAGAGATTTTAGATTCTTTTACTTTATTTGTTCCTTCATGAGTTACCTCGAGTGTGTGCCAAATTTGATGTGCGGTTGTTGTATTGGACACAGGGTTGAACTCCTCCTTTGTAAGGGCACAAAATAGCTGTTCATCGCCTTTGCAATGTTCATGTTTGGCTCTTCATGTCATCGTTCCATTGTGCATATGGAATGGTAGGAGTGGTGTACTTGGTCTCCGTCATGTTCCA
The DNA here is from genome assembly GCA_017893485.1 of Hemerocallis citrina. Classification (NCBI taxonomy): domain Eukaryota; kingdom Viridiplantae; phylum Streptophyta; class Magnoliopsida; order Asparagales; family Asphodelaceae; genus Hemerocallis; species Hemerocallis citrina. The sequence goes on along the minus strand of CM030363.1, from coordinate 123,977,327 downwards.
TATCTCATAGTTGATGGACTGAAGGTAGATCTTCATTCTACACTTCCAATAGTTGTAATTGGTTCCGTCGAAGAGGGGTGGCCTTTGTGTGGATTGGCCTTCATGGTATTGATTTGCATTAGAAATAGTTGTCATTGCGCTCAACCAGGCTCTGATACCAAGTATTGGTTCCTGTAGGCAAGACAAGAAACACTAGAGGGATGGTGAATAGTGTTGTATAAAAAAAAAATTGAACTTTTTCTTCTGTTCAGTCAACTTGAAAAGAGAAATAAGTCGACTGAGGCATCAGATTAGAAGAGTATTTTAGACAAGTCTGATCAGTCAACTTATAGCGGAAACCAGTCGACTTGCCAGACAAGTTTTCGAAGAGTATGTTATACCACTCTGACAGTCGACTTAAATAAGAGAGGAAGTCGACTGTCCAGACAAGTTTCACAAAGTAATTAAAAAGCAAGTAAAGAAAATGCAAGTTCAGAGAAATACAACCACAGAGTACACACGATGTATCCTGGTTCGGTCCTCCCGACCTACATCCAGTCCCCAAGCAACCCACTTGAGATTTTCCACTATTTGAAAAAATACAAAAATACCCTACGGCGTTTAGACAACAACCTTGGCCAACCAGTAGACCTCTCTCATCACTAGAGAGAGCAAACCCATTCTTCCACCAAGAGTGAAAACCTGACTCTACAACCTAGAGCCCTACTCTCTAACCGAGAGGACTACTCTCACAACCCGAGAGTGAAGAACAACAACAAAAGAGTTACAATCAATGTATAGCCTTGTTTTGTGATTGTGATTTTTGTAAGTGGCTAATCGGACAACTTCTGAATTCGGTCCAAAATGTTGGACTGAAAATCAGAGAACCAAGACTTAGAAGATTAGAGTGCTAGTTTGAATACTTGTTCTGAACCAAGACTTAAAAGATTAGAGTGCTAGTTTGAATACTTGTTCTTTTGAAAGCAATAAACTTATACTTTTTTATCAAATACTTGGAACCTTTCAATGGTGATTCCTAGGCTCTATTTATAGAGAGAAATCCCTTGAACATTGTAAATCAGTTTATAAAACTGATTTAAAATGGATATACTCTTTTGAAATTCGAAAAACAAGTTTTGAAATCTGAAAACTGTTGAAACGACTTGAACAGTCGACTGGGTTGCCATGACGAGTTGACTGGCCAGAGTTTGAAAGAGTTCAGACAGTTTCGTACTGGTACAGTCGACTGGTGCCATAAGGCAGTCGACTGGTACTCAACAGCTGATCTAATTCAAACTGTTTCGACCTTTAATCTTTTGAAAAATACTCAATTATAAAGATGTGTGAGTGTGTGTGTGACAAGGCTATTACATCAATCTAAGACTCAAAAAATAAAAATTACAATTGTTTTACAAGACATGTAATATAACACATTGAAGCATAGGTCTTGTCTGGAGTCTTGAGTCTTGAGATGGAGCTTTAGCCTTTGTCTTTGTCTTTGAAGCTTGCTTGATCAATCTTGAGCTTTAGAACCTTGTAGCTTTCTTGATCAATTTGCATTGAGAGCTTCATTTGAACACTTTGCCTTTGTGTATACATGGTATTGATACAACCTGCAATATATAAAAGGTAGCACAACAACTTTGCATTGTGTTGTAATCATCAAAACCAAGAATCAACACATAGGTGGTCGAAGTCCATACCGAGGGGTGAGGATGTTAGTAGCCAAAGTCCTAGCCGAGGGGCTAGAACTTGGGGGATTGAAGAATCTCTCATAGGTGGTCGAAGTTCATGCAGAGGGGCGAGGACGTTAGTAGCCGAGGTCTGAGTCGAGGGGGTAGGACTTGAGGGATTAATCCCTCGTAGGTGGTCGAAGTCCATGCCGAGGGGAGAAGACGTTAGTAGTTGAAGTCTGAGCCGAGGGTCTAGGACTTGAGGGATTGAAAAATCTCTCGTAGGTGGTCGAAGTCAAAGCCGAGGGGCGAGGACGAGAGGGATTGAGAAATCCCTCGTAGGTGGTCGAAGTCCAAGCTGAGCGGCGAGGACGAAAGGGGTTGAGAAATCCGCAAACTTTAATTTGTTACATAAAATCTCTTGCCTTTATATCATGTTTGTTTACAGGGAAATTGGCGCATAGCGCTCATTACAATTGTAGGCTCTCCCTCACCTTCCCTCTTGGAACTTGACTAGGTGCTCCGCATTCTACGGCCTCTTAACTACCCTGCCCCCCAGGTCTTTGAGGTTGTACGTACCAGGACATATCACATGGGAGACTTTGTAAGGGCCTTCCCAATTAGGAGCTAGCTTTCCTACAGCTGTGGGCATCAAAATTGCGAACTTTCTGAGCACGAGGTTACCTTGCTTGATATTGGTCGGACGGACTTTCTTGCTGTATAACCTCTCAATTCACTGCTGATATATGGCCTGTCGGGTGGTGGATCTTTCTTGGACTTCGTTAATGAGGTCCAGGTTCACCTCGAGGTCGCTCAAGTTTGATCCCTCGTCGAAGCCCATGTACCTAGGTGAGGGTAGACTGACTTCAAGAGGAGTAACCGCCTCGGTCCTGTATGCTAGGTTGAACGGGGACTCGCCTGTCGGGATTCTCTTAGTGGTATGGTGTGACCAATGGACACTCGATAAATCCTAGATCCAGAGGCCCTTAGGGGATTGGTCCAGCCATTTTTTTAGACCGCCAAAAATTTGGCGGTTGGCATTTTTTGCTTAGCCATTCAATTGGGGGTGGGAGATTGACAAGAAGCATTTCTGGATTCCTAGGTCTTCACAAAACTTTCGAAAATTTTTGTCAGCGAACTGGGTTTCGTTATCGGTGACTGGCACGCGCAGGATTCCGAATCGACAGATGATGTGTTTCCAGAAGAATTTTTGGGCCTGAAGTTCTGTGATCGTGGCCAGGGGTTCTGCCTCGATCCATTTGGTGAAGTAGTCGATGGCCACAATGAGGAACCACCTTTGGCCTGTAGTTTTTGGAAAGGGACCAACCAGGTCCATCCCCCACATGGCCAAGGGGGTAGGGCTAGCAAGTGATTTTAGTTCGGCATGGGGCGAGAGTTGGATGGGAGAGAATCTTTGGCAGGGGCCGTACCTTTTTACCAGGTCTTGGGCATCTTGCGACATAGTGCGCTAGTAGTAGCCAGCGACATGCCGCCTATATGGCAACTTCAATTCCTTCGTGTAATTCCTCCAAGGCATACTTTGCTTCATCTGGTTTTAGACAATGGAGATAAGGTCTTCCGTTAGCCTTTGTATAGGAGCGCTTAAAGTGCACGTCCTCAATTAGTGCAAACCTTTCGAACCAGATCTTTGTAGTCCGTTCCACAGCACGGTTCAGCAGTAGCTCGCCGTTTGTCAAGAACTTTAGTATAGGATCCATCCCTGTCTCGGCTTGTTCGACGGAGAGGAGGCACAGGACTTCAGGTCCTTCAATGCTGGGTTTGAGGAGGACCTCGACTAGGACGGTGTGGTCTAATCCTCTAAGGGATGACGTTGCGAGCTTGGACAAAGAACCGGTGTGACTATTTTGTTCTCTTAGGATCTGTCGAACCTCCTCCTGCTCAAAGAGCTCCAGGAGCTGCTTCGCACTTGCCAAATACTGGGTCATCCTAGTGTCGCGGGCTTCATACTCCTCGGTGATCTTATTGACCACGAGCTGGGAATCACTGAAGATCCGTATCCGTCTTGTGCCTGCCCGATATGCCAGTGTAAGCCCTAGTGATCAAGGCTTCATATTCCGCTTCAATGTTGGAGGTTGAAAATTTTAGCTGAAGTGAATATTGGAGGATAAATTCGTCAGGACCCCTAAGGATGACGCAAGCTCCGGTCCCTACCTCCCATGATGATCCATCCATATAGACGTCCCATACCGGGATGTCCTTCCGAATTTCTGGGGACTCGGGGATGGTACTCCGTAATGAATTCTGCGAGAGCCTAACCCTTGAAGGACGTCCGAGGATGGTAGCTGATGTCGTGCTGGCTGAGCTCAATTGACCACGTAATTAAGCGGCCAGAGGTCTTGGGGTTTTCGAGGATCACTTTGAGAGGCTTATTTGTAAGGACATGAATGGAGTGGGCCTAAAAGTATGGCCGGAGTTTTCGTGCGACCATTACCAACGCATAGGCGATCTTTTCCACCTTGGGGTATCGGACCTCGGCATCCTGCAGGACCTTACTGACATAGTAGAGGGGCTTATGCACCCCTTCCTCCTCTCTAACCAACACGGCGCTGTGCGCGAGTTCCGTGGCGACCAGGCAGAGGAAGATGGGTTCGCCCAGCTCTGCTTGCTGAGGATTGGGGGGTTGTCCAGGTAGACCTACAGTAGGTCAAACGCTCTTTGTTGAGAATCCGCCCACTCAAAGCTTTTTGCCCCTCGGAGGGCCTTGAAGAATGGGAGCGACTTCTCTCCTGACTTGGAGAGGAAATAGCTGATGGCCGCCAGCTATCCCGTGAGCCTTTGGACTTCTTTGACGTTTCTTGGAGGGGACAAGTCAAGTATGGCCTGAATCTTTCGGGGTTCACCTCAATGCCGTGCTGGCTTACCACAAATTCAAGAAACCTTCTCAAGGAGACGCCGAAGATGCATTTGGAGGGGTTGAGTCTTATCTTGTGAGATCGCAGGACCCCAAAAGCCTCCTTGAGGTCACTGACATGGTCATGCCCTCTGTGACTCTTGACGAGCATATCGTCAACATACACTTCCATGTTCCGGCCTATCAGCTCTTTGAAGACCAGGTGGATGAGCCTTTGATATGTGGTGTCGGCATTCTTCAGCCCGAAGGGCATGACTTGATAACAGTAGAGGCCTTGGTCGATCACGAAGGCAGCCTTGGATATCCGAAAGAAACATTCTAATTTGGTTGTAGCCCGAAAAGGCATCCATGAAGCTCAACAGCTCATGCCCCAATGTAGCATCGATCAGGATGTCAATGTTCGGGAGAGGGAACGGATCTTTAAAACATGCCTTGTTGAGGTCTGTGAAATCTATGTAGATTCTCCATTTCCCGCTCGTCTTTTTCACCATCACAACATTGGCCAACCACTCCGGATAGCTAACTTTCTGTATGAACCGTACTGAGAGGAGCTTGTCCACTTCTTCCCTCACTGCCTGCTGCTTGTCGGGGGCGAACTTACATCGCTTCTGCTGGACCCGCATCGAATCCGAGCGGACACTTAGCTTGTGTATTATGATGTCTTCGGAAATCCTAGACATGTCGGATGGTGTCCAGGCGAAGAGGTCATCGTTTCGGCGGATACATTCAATGATTGCCAGCTTCAGATCCGGGGCCAGAGATTGGCTCACTCGGAACCATTTGGACATGTCTTCTTCGAAGAAAGAGACCTCCTCCAGCATGTCAACGGGCTCCGAGCCTCGCTCGGATGGGATTTCTACCGTGTCAAGAGGAAAGACTTCGTCTCCCACAGCGGTCATGTAGCACGAACGTGCCAATTCTTGATTACCCCGACTACGCCGACCCCGTGATCGGTGGGAAATTTCTACTTCAAGTGATAGGCGGAGGGAACCTGTAACACCCCAAATTCCAAATAAGTCTGAATTCGAAGTTCCACATGATCTTTACAGTTCACTTCCTACAATTTTACAAGGAATTTAAAATTATTATACAACAATATTTACATCAACGCAGCGGAAGTAAATTACAACATAATACACAAAAAATAACAATTGAAACATTTCTTTAAGCAGCATTCCTTCTTTAGTCCTTTCATTCATTTTATCCTGCATAGAAACAGTGGGCACGTCAGTTGCATACAACTGATGCTAGGATATAATACATCAATTTCTCTTACTTGGAAAGCACAAACTTGATCGCAAACAAAGTTACGGAGGAACTATCCTATTGATGTCATGTGTGCTAGTGCACTTAGTCTTAATGCAGTCATTTATATTTCATGACAATAATGCACACTTGTTCGAACCTATGCATCCCATTCTACATAGATCCGAGGGCAAGCCCTTAACCGTACTTCATCTTGTAGGGTTGAATCCCTCATTATGAGTTTAACTACTACGGTAAGTTCTTAAATGTTCTATGAGTTACGAGTCCATGTCCAGACAACCTGGAGGGGAATCCCACGTCATGGCATGACGCATCATGTAGACAGCCTATGAACAATTCGCCCCCGTCATGGGACGATGGCACTACGTAGTCACCAAGCACCCGACAAGCGTCACCACGATCCCAACAATTCTAAAGATGGATTCACGTCATGACATGACGCATCATGTAGACAGCCTGTGAAAACTCTCACACGTGAATTCGAAGCCCACATACTTGTGTTTTTCTCTTACTTTCATCACATCTTCACTATAGTGTTGTCCTTAGGTATTTGAATCATGAGTAAAATTAACACCCTAGAGTTAGCATTTCCTCTACACCGGTCTTAAACATCAATTGATAACAACGACCCATTTTTGGTCTATTTCTACAACATTTATCTTCAAAAACTCATTCACGCCGGTGTAAGGACTTAGCTATACTCTAGATTTTAATCTCTTTTCATGTTCACCAAAATTGAGTGTTTATACTTACAAATTCTATGATCCATCGTGATCTTTTTATTTCATTTTCATGCACACTTGCATATATTAAAACACCAAATTTCATTTATTGACTTACTCCAATCTTCCATGTCGAAAGTGTCAATATTTTATCTCTACACAAAATTCTTTACATTGAAAATTTTCCCTTTCTTTAATTATACCAAAGCCATAGTTTAAGAAAAATTATCAAGTTCTTCATCCCATTTTTTTAATATAAAAACATTTTTAATTCTCACAAAATGTGTCAAAATATTGTAGAAATACTTTTTATAAAGTCTAAATAATTTTAGAAAAATATTAGAATTTTTTCCCAATTTTTATTGCTTTTAAAACTCAATAATATGCCCAAAAAATCAAAATTTATTAAAAGCCAGGCGCCAGGTTCGAACCCACGACCCCCGCCCCTGCTACAGTGACCAACTCAGAGCGCACCCGAAGACCAGAAAGCCCAAAGACAGCTAGCGATTAAAGGTGAACTCACAGTCTTATGTACGGGTTCTTCAGTGATTTGGTAAAAATTCAATTTTATAAAAACAGAGCCTCTTCAAGACTCGAACCCGAGACTTCTAGCACTGTTCACAGCGCTATAAACCCACACTGTAAACCAGTATTCCCAAACCATTTCTCTGTTATAATTCTGAGATAAAATTCCGTTATTCTACTAGTTTGTTTATAACTCTTTCTTTAACAATTTTGATTCCCAACTAAATTTATACCATTCAAAATCTAATTCTTTTCCAAACCGTTTTCTTTCAAAATTACAGTGTAGTACATGTATTTATATTCACAAAATTCTTATTTTTCACAATATAATGAAATCTTCCTTCCAACTTGTATGAAGGAAATTATATTATCAAATTTTTAAATAAAATGTTAACTCTCATCAAAGCTTCTTTATAAAATTCCTTATACTCATAAAACATATACTAGTGAGACTATATCTTCTCTTATCACATCATCGCTACATAATTGAAATAACAACTAAGCCATTTAGCAACTGACATATATCAATATTCATTCATCTCAATCAACAATTAAGTCATTCACTAAGCAAAATTATCAAATTAGCATGGTTCACTAAAATGGATATTCTAGCATGAAATATTGATATAGCACAATGATAAATTCACTAATCTCAAATTCATTCTACGAATTTTCGTATATTAACCATCACGATTTTCTCTTTTTTCCTACTAATCTTTTTAAGCAACCACATGGCAAATTTTTACTATTTTCTCTAGCATATTCATAATTTTAACCTACTAACATGATATCTAGATTAGAAGTAGAGAAATTGCCCACCTCTTTGAAGAACGAATTGAGAGTTCTTAAAGGAAAACTCCGTGAAAGCAAGATTACCTTCCCTTCTCCTTGATCCTAGCTGCGAGCCTTCTCCTCCAACGTGTGCAAAATCCGAGACTCCTCCTCCTTGTACAATGCCGGCCTCCAATGAAAATGAACACACACTCTCACTCTATTTCACACATAATTTCTTTCTTTTTCGCACACACTCAATCTTTTTCTCACACAATCTCTTCTCTTTTTCTTTAAAATTCTAAGGTGCAAAGGATAAAGAATGACAAAGGGGGCTATTTTTACATAATTCATGAACAAATGAAGGGTTGAGATGTGTTTGGATGAATGGCTAAGATGCGTTTGGGAGTTAGAAAAACCACCCACTAGCAATACAACCACCTCCCACTCTTCCACTTACCCATGAATGGCCAGCCTACTCCTTGTCCCATTTGCACGTGCCCCCATATGCACACCTATACTTAAGTTTGTTCATCAATTGGTTTATATTATTTTGTTACATGACAAGTCTACCATACAAGTTGTTTTAATTAGCAAACGAATTAATTAGTGGGCTAGCTAGGTGGGCTAATTTTATGGGCTTTTAATTAATTTATTTAATTTATTTTGGGTGGGCTAGAATTAAGTTATTAGGCCTAGAACTCTATAATAAATAATAAGAGGCTTTCAAAAGAGAAATAAAATGTTTGTTCATGACATAAAAAATAATTTTAAGGCCAAATGTATACAATAATTTGCACGTGCGAAACACGTGAAATCAAATGAAAAAATTATATTTAATTATATGAAAATTCAAGATGTTACAACACTCCCTCCTTAGAATAGTTTTGTCCTTGGAACTACGCTTAAAGAGTGAGAAACAAAACATTAAAGAAGATAGAAAAAAAAATAATACAATCAAACAAAGAGCTCGGAATGATCTTTCAACATCCTCTCCTCGGATTCCCAAGTAGCATGTTCAACCAACTGGTTTCTCCAGACTACTTTGACCAACGGTATCGTCTTGTTCCTCAAGACCTTCTCCGGACGATCCACAATCTCAACCGGCCATTCAGTGTAGCTTAAATCTAACTGCAAACCCTCAGGCACTTCGGGCAAATGGTGACTTGGATCTGAAATGTAATCTCTCAACATAGACTCATGGAAGACATTGTGTACCTGAGACAACTCTTCTGGTAACTCCAACCGGTAAGTAGTCTTCTCAATCCTTTTTAGTATCTTATAAGGGCCTATGTACCTTGGGGATAATTTCCCACATCTACCAAAACGAATCACACCTTTACTAGAAGACACCTTCAGGAAGACAAAGTCACCTTCCTCGAAATCAAGGTCCCTCCTCCGGTTCTCGGCATAACTCTTCTGCCTACTTTGAGCATCCACTAACCTCTTCCTGACCAAATCGATCTTTTCTGAGGTCTGCTGCACGATCTCGGGCCCAAACATCTGCCGCTCCCCCACTTCAGACCAGCATACAGGTGTTCTGTACTTCCTGCCATACAGAGCTTCATATGGTGCCATTCCGATATTAGTCTGAAAACTGTTGTTGTAGGCAAACTTTACCATAGCTAGATGCCTCTCCCAACTGCCTCCAAAATCTAGAATACAATAATGAAGCATATCCTCAAGAACTCGATTGACCCTTTCAGTCTGCCTATCAGTCTGAGGATGTAAGGCGGTGCTGAAACTCTTTCAGCCTTTCTTCGGTTTTCGGCTTAGTGTCAAGTGGAAGTAATCCATCTTAGTACCCAAAGCTGCCTGAAGACTCCTCCAGAAATGCAAAGTAAACCGTGCATCTCGATCAGACACAATGGTCAATGAAACACCATGAAGCCTGACGATCTCCCCAACATACAGCTCGGCTAACTTATCCATAGACGAAGTGAGTTTCATTGCCAAAAAGTGAGCCGATTTGGTTAGTCGATCAACTATGACCCAAATCGCATCATTAGTCTTCGAACTCTTGGGCAAACCCGTGATGAAATCTATGCTGATGTTATCCCACTTCCACTCCGGAATGGGTAACAGTTGCAATAAACCTCCAGGCTTCTGATTCTCGACTTTCACTTGCTGAAAAATCTCGCACCTTGCCACAAACTCAGCCACATCACGCTTCAAACCTGACCACTAGAAATGCTGCTTGATGTCCTTATACATCTTGGTTCTCCCAGAATGTACAGACAAAAGAGTGGCATGTGCCTCCTGAAGAATACTTTCCCTCAATTATGATTGATCCGGAACACATATAGCCTTTCTCCAAACCACAACACTTCATCCCTGATCTGAAACTCCGATAATCTGCCTGCGCCAACCTGCTCCTTTATCTTCTGAATCTCTGCATCTTTCCTCTGACCTTATATAATTCTTTCATTCAACGTGGGCTGAAGCCTCAGCTGAGTCAAAGATGCTCCCAAACCTTGCAAAACTACCTCAATTCTAGCCTGATCCAACTCCTCTAAAGATGCCTCTGGGTCGTGATCCAACAAGCCAAACTGCTTTTATGGCTAAGTGCATCAGCAACAACATTAGCCTTACCCGGATGGTACTTAATCTCAGGACGGATGTCCTCAAGTACTTCCATCCATCTTTGTTGCCTCAGATTTAGGTCCTTTTGCTTATAGATGTACTTCAAACTTTTCTGGTTTATGTACATGTTTAACTTCTCACCGTACACGTAATGCTTCCATTGCTTCAAAGAAAAAATAATCGCAGCCAACTCCAGATCATGAGTCGGATAATTCTTCTCATGCATTCTTAGTTGCCAAGACCCATAAGCGATTACCTTTCCCTCTTGCATCAAGACACACCTAAGCCCACGATGTAAAGCAATCTCTATAGATACATACTCAACACCTGCTCTAGGAAAAGCCAAAATGGGAGCACTAGTCAATTTCTCTTTCAACTCCTGAAAACTTGCCTTGCGTTACTCAGTCCACTTAAAATTTACATTCTTCTTAGTTAGACCAGTGAGTGGCACGGTTGTCTGAGCATAGCCTTGAATAAACCTCCTGCATTAACCAATTAACCCAAGAAAACTTCTGATTTCTTTCACTGTAGTAGGCCTTAACCAATCTTTCACTGCCTCTATCTTTTAAGGATCAGTAGCCACTCCCTCCTTACAATAGATGTGACCCAGGAATGCTACTTCAGATTTCCATAAATTGCACTTGGATAACTTGGCATACAAATCATGCTCTTGATGTTTCTTTAAAACCTCAGCCAGATGCTCAGTGTGCTCCTCCTCCGGCTTGGAATACACAAGAATATCGTCGAAAAACACCACGACAAAAGAATCAATAAACGGCTTTAGAATCATGTTCATCATGTCCATAAAGATTACAGGTGCATTCGTCACTCCAAATGGCATAACTAAGAATTCGTAATGCCCATGTCTAGTTCTGAATGCAGTTTTATGCACATCTTCTAATTTCACTCGAACCTGATGGTATCCTGACCGAAGGCCTATTTTAGAGAAGACAACTGCCGCTTGTAGACGAACGAACAGGTTATTGATTTGTGAAATTGGATATTTATTCTGAACAGTTACCTTATTCAGCTCCCGGTAATCGATGCACATCCTCATCGACCCATCCTTCTTTTTCACCAACAATACCGGTGCTCCCTAAGGTGACGCACTCGGCTGAATAAAACGTTTCCCCAAAAGCTCCTCAATCTTCCGCTTAACTTCATCATGCTCTATAGGTGCCATCCTATACGGTGCCTTGAAAATAGATGCACTCCCTGGCTAGATAGTGATGCTGAAATCTACATCACGATGTGGGGGTAGCCCTGGAAAACCCCCCAAGAATACATTCGGTTAATCCCGAACCACTGGAATCTGCTGCACCTCTACCGGAACCTTCTTCTTGCTAATAACTACCACCAAACCTGAACATCTCGTCTTTCCTTGGAAAGTGACTACAGGACCTCCTGGAGCCTTCACTGTTACCTCCTTGGTTTTACACTCGATGTTCGCACTGTACACCGACATCCAATCAATGCCAATGACAATATCGACTGTCATGCCCTGCTTCCCAAAGGAATACGGAATACGAGTGAGTAACGAAGCCCAGCGAATGGTTTTCATCATTCATAAGTTGTAGGATCGACTCAGCATCATAACAAGAATATATTCAACCATGCATGCATGAATAATTTATTAATCAACAGAAAAGTATTTGAAACAAATACAAATAAGCCAATAATTTCAAGATCTGGATCAAAAAAAAGGAAACTTCGGGACTACAAGCCCGTTACAAGTTTTAAGTAGCAACAAATTTAATAGACTCAAATACAAAGTAATTAATGCAAGCTTTTTCCTTAATCGAGGCTTAGAAAGTTTGGTCACCAATTCAAGCAGGCAACTCGTCTCCAAAGTCTGTATATATATATATATATATATATATATATATATATATATATAAAGGAAAAATAGAGAAAACAAGACAAACGCTCTTAGTGCAAGTTAGGGCCGCAACTAGTACAAGCAAGGGTATGAAAATAGATGCAAGAAAATATGAAACAAGATCTGGAATCAAGAATGTATAACATGATATAATAAGGATGCGACAAGTACTGGAGTTCTAAAGTCTAGCTAGTAAGTAAGACAACTCAAGTAACCAAATTGGGTAACAAGTACAAGTAGTGGAACAAGTAACAAGTGAGCATGTAATTGTATCAAGCATTAAGTAACAAGTATCAAGTAATAAGTGTCAAGTAACAAGTATCAAGTACAAGTGTCAAGTAACAAGTGTCAAGTAACAAGTGTCAAATAGGGTATCAAGTGTGTACAAGTAACAAGTTATTATTAAGTCTAATGTTTAATTCTATCTAGGTAGCACTTCATGCGTCCATACTTTTACCACATGAGTGCTACTTACAAACAGTTACGTTTAGGCCTAGTGGCGGATTTTATAGAATGGTGTACTCAGGTATCAAGTATCAAGCAAGCATGGTTCATGAATACAAAAATAATATAACAAGTTCACGAACCAAGCTCGTTAATGCACTAACAAGTTCAAGAACCAACCATGGGTTCATGAATGCTCTGACGATACAACAAGTACATGTGCCAAGTAGTGGGCTCATGAATACACTCAAGATACAATAAGTTCATGAACCAAGTACTGGGAAACATGGGCCCCCTTCCGAGTACACTTACCTATATTGTCCATTACTATGGTCTTTTCCTTAAACCCTGGCTTATTATTTATTATTATCATAAACAAGCATAAAAGTATGCAAAACAGGTCAAGTAAACATGATCATGAACATTGAACAAGTTTAAGATAATTAGAAGGCATATTCGAGGGTCAACACAAATTAAAATTATCAAGAACTACGAGAATTCCAATTCTGGATAGCATGACGTTGCTACACAAAAACTGTGATTTCCGTTGCTACAAGATAGCAAATATGGATCCGTCAGAAGGTCTAGAAACTAGACTCCTGTCCGGTTCCAATGCATATAAATAAGATACATAAAAGTTGTAGCATCAAGTGTCAAAACAGCAAACTACACATGACTTGTGTTCAGCCAGAATTTGTAAAACTGTGTTTATACATATGAAACAGGTTTAAAACTTCATTAATTAATTCCAGGAAAATTAGGAAATGTTTTCTAGGGTATCTAGTATCAGCATGCAAAATTTTAAGTGATTATTTTATATGTAGAATGGTTAAATTAATTGTAAAACAAAGTAATGCAGCAGTTTTTATGAATCTGTGATTCTAGACACAGCAGCAGTAAAACTGCGATACCTCCTAAACCGTAACTCGAAATTCAAATCCTATCAAAAGGGTGGTAAACTAGACATCTGGGGCTACATTTCATATTCAGGACTCAAGTCCAGATTCCGATGTTATCAGGGTCAAAACAGTAAGCAAAGACAGGACAGAAACCAACAAAGACACTTTTTGCATGAAATGTATCATAATTATACTAGTTGTGAATGAGTGTATCAACGAAAAATAGTGACTCTTAGATCATGTAATTGATAAGGCATAGAATGAGATCATCAACTGATAAGTCAAAGGAAAGTCACAACTACAACCTACTTGCAGTATTTTCAATTAAACACTTATACTAGAACAATAAATTGTACAAGAAGATACTTGCCTGAACGATGGTGAATCCAAACACGAACAAATAACAGGATGAGAATCCTAAGAAATGAAGCACAAACATGAACACACGCAAGCACGTGCGAGATACGTGCAAAACAACACACAACAAATCAAGATCCAATCCTCACAAAATGGCAAACACAAGAGGAAATCCCAACTATCCTCTTCTCTCCAAACAGCACACAGCCAAACCGAATCCCAATCACGATGGAATTGGACGGCTGAGATTTCAATTGATCAACTTCTTCTTCCTTCTTCACATTAACAGAGAGAAAGAGAGTTGGCGGAAGAGGGGACGGTGACCACGGCGGCAGTTGGTGACACCCACGGTGGGGCGACTGTCGGCGGGGAAGCTGGCGGCGGTAGGAGGACGGTGAGGAGCGCCGGGGGTGCAGGTCGCTGGCTGCAACTGTGGGGAGAGGAGCTTGGACCACGACGTTAATGGCGTGCTCTGTTTTTGGAGAAAACAGAGGAGAGGGAGGAGCAGCTCGACGGCGGGAGACTGGGGTGGTGCACAGGAGCGCAGTGCGGCAATTGGGGAGCAGTCGATGGAGGTTTGCGGCGATGCAGATGGTTGCAGGCAATGGGTTCTTCGGAGGTTCGGAAATGGCGATGCTTTGATGGGGGGGCAGCCATGGTGGAGACCAGAGGGAGCGAGTGGGAGGCTCGACGACAGCTCTATTACAAAAGGAAGGAATAGGGGAGGCAAGGTGAGGGAGGCGATGAACAAGGGATTCGGCAACGGTGGTGAGCGGGATGACGAGGATGATGCTCGAAGATGAGATGGTGGTCGGGAGACGATGATGAGGATGACGGCATCGGAGGTAAGGCACAGGCGGTGGCAATGGCGAGTTAGTGAGTGAAGACGAGGAGAGGGAGAGAGATCGGGAGGTTGGAGATGATGAATAGGAGAGAGTAGGGTTGGTGGCTAGGGGTTTAACAGTAGGGGTAGGTTAGGGTTAGCTAGGTTAGGTTTTATTAGGTATATATATATATTATTATGGGTTTTGGGTTAATGGGTTTGAATAGGGTGTGATCCAATCAGAAAAAGGGTTTGGGTTTTCGGATTAAAATCCAATAGAGAAATAAAATAACTAATAAAATATATAATTTATAATAAAATATAATTTGCATTACAATATAGAATTTTATTTGAAATAACTACAAATACAGTTAGCACATAGAAATGTATTTTTAATAAACAGTCAAAATTAATAATAATAATAATAATAATAATAATAATAATAATAATAATAATAGTAATCATAATATGTATCAAGGTCAAAAAAATAATAAGATTCGTATTACAATATAAAAATTATTGGGAACTAGTTACAAATAAAATCATTGGTTAAAAATTAGGCTTTAATAGAAGATCCACCAATACATTTTAACAAAAAAAATGAATTTGAAAGCAGAAAAATAATTCACAAAAATCAAAATACGGAAAATACACAGAAAAAACGTATTTGCAAAAACAGGGGTTACAAATCCTACACACCTTGCAACAAAATTTTGTCCTCAAAATTTGCTCAGGCGATACATAGGACAGGGCAGAAGAAAACTTAATAAATAATAAGGCAGGAAAAGTAGAAGGGAAAAAAAACTCAAGTGATGGAAGTACTAGGATAAGAAAAGGACATTTATAAGATCGATGTCAAAAAAATCGACAAAAGATGCTGAGTGAAAAAGACGAACAAGATCTGAATGATGCAAAGAAGAAGGAACAACAAGAGAATACTGGGACCTGTGGGTTATGGGTCCACCACGCTTCCGCTGCGCTACTCCGATGGTGATGTCCCAAGCAACATACATGTCGCTGTAGGCCACATGACACCAATCGACGAACCGAGCAGGAAGATAAGACTGAGACACCAGGATCAAGGAGAGTATGGGCTCAAGATAGATATAATAAATGATGCAAAATGAATATAAAGTTTGGTTTGAATTTAAATAAATAAAAGATATACTATAGATCAAAACTAATGGGCTTTAACAAAAATAATAATAACAACAAATATTAATAATAAAAATAATAATATCAATAATAATAAAATAATAATAACAATAAAATAATAATAAAAATAATAGTAACAATACATATTAATAATAAAAATAATAATATCAATAATAATAAAAATAATAATAACAATAATATTAAAAATGATAATAGCAATAATAATAACAATACTAAAAATCATCATAATCATACTGGTAATAATAACAATAATAAAATTAAAAATGTTAACATTACCGATAATAATGATAATACATACATGACAGAATAGGATTCAACACATTCATGAAAATAATGCAATAATAATAATAATAATAATAATAATAACAACAACAACAACAACAACAATAATAATAACAATAATAATAATAACAAAATAAAAAATATATATATTAACAATACTGGTAAGGATAATAATGCAAGACAGAATATAATTTGGGTTCAACATCTTTTTGTATGAAGGTAATTCAATATTAACAACAATAATAAAATAATCAAAAACAACAATAATTACAGCAATGGTAATATCAGTAATAATAATGATACCAATGATGATAACGAAAACCATAGCAATAATAATAACATTATAAAACAAAATAAGAATTTGGCTTACCAACTCTATAAATAAATCAAACAGTAATATATATAGTCGATCAATTATAAATAGAAAGTGAAGTCAAAATACACCATTAATCCCCAATCGTAAGAAAATAGGAAGATTATTCACATAGAATAAGAAGTCAAAAGTGAGGCGATAAAACCCAAATATAAAAAGGTTGATAATCATACAAACAACAAAGGAACACAAACTTTAAAGGTTATATAAAAAAATAGTTTTGGAAAAATAACCAGTCAAGACACATAGAAATACGAACAAATTTAGCTAAGTAAAGAAAATATTAATAACAATGAATATAAAAGACATATAATAATTAGTGAATGTTGATATTATAATCAATACTTGAAAAACAAATTACAGGGTAACGAGCTAAATAGACCAAAATATACATATGCAAGAAGACTTAAAAGGAGTTCATTAAATATTACAAAAGTAAGTATCAAATCATCAATTAGGACGTGGAAACAAAAGTAAGTGAGAAATCTAAAATGTTAAAGAATTGAAAAACGGTGGCAATAAATAGTAATTCACAAAAGAACGAAAACTTAGACCATAGTTGATGTACTCAATCTTAACATAAATAAAAAAAAATTGTAAACACAAAATAGAGTAAAATCAACTATACTAGTTCAAATTGTATAGAAACATAAAGTGTAATTGTATAAACAAAGTGTCATAAGGAAAATATTTCTTTACCATTAGTTTCATTATATAAGTAAAAAGTCTTGAAATATCAATTAGCATATAGGTAGAAAATCTTGCCTCCTTAACATCATGTTGCATGTTTGCCTTCACGACATCGGGTTGTAGGTTGCCATCTTGATATTCGGTTGCATATTTTGCCTCCCCGACATCCAGTTTCAATTTGTCTTCATTGACATCAAGCTGCATATTTGCCATCTCGACATTAGGTTGCACCGAAATGGTGAAATGGAAGATGTAACATTCCATATGACAGGGATATGGGACATTTAATTTAAGTATGATGTTATGTTTTGAATTCGTGATATGAAAATAATAGAAAAGTAAGAAATGGAGTTGAAAGTCATACAATGGAATATAAAAATAGATGTATAGATTATAAATATCAAACACAATAATACAAAATAGTAGTAGTGAAAATAATTTATAAAAGTAATGAGAAAAACAGAATGAAATACATGCATAAGCACAATGCAAATATGAATGAGAAAATAAATATACAGTGTAGCAAATTTAAACAATAAATATATCATAAAAATATATAGTAACGTAAGAATTAAACAAGCCTCTAACATATCGTTGAAGATCCAACGATTCTGATCGACGAACCAAGCAGAAAGAAAAGAATGGATAGCACCGGAATTTAAGGAGAACAAGATAGGAAAGAAACAACTAGTATGATACACAATATGAATCAACAAATGAAGATGAATGCAAGGCACGAAAAGCAATGAATGACACGAGCGAAAATAAGAAGGAGCAACGAGGCAAGCAGAAATAAGAGATTGCTTGCACCGGAATCAAAAGAACATGGGTATGGAAAGAATAAATTTATACCCAATATGGAATCAACAAATCAGGACGACTGTAAGAGATGGAAGGAAACAATGAATCAAAGAATTGAATATGAAGGGATCAAAATGAATGGGATAAGACTAGTGTCCAGATCAAGTTGATTATCAAATTGTTCATGTGATTGCATGGCCTGTTTAATGTTGAGTCAATCCTGACTGAGTCAAGCCTGTCTAATGTATTAGTCAAACTAACACATTAACCAAACATGGCTCTGATACCACTAAAAACCTTGTCACGCCCCGCTTTCCAAAGGAATACGGAATACGAGTGCATGAAGAAGCCCAACGAATGATTTTCATTATTCATAAGTTGTAGGAACGACTCAGCATCATAATAAGAATATAACAAGAATATATTCAACCACGCATGCATAAATAATTTATTAATCAACAGAAAATTATTTAAAACAAATAAAAAATATCCCAATAATTTTAAGATCTGGATCAAAAGAAAGAAAACTTCGAGACTACAAGCCCGTTACGAGTTTTAAGTAACAACAAATTTAATAAACTCAAATACAAAGTAATTAAAGCAAGCTTTTTCCTCAACCGAGGCCTAGAACGTTTGCTCACCAATTCCAGCTGACAACTCGTCTCCAAAATCTGTATATATAAATATAAAAGGAAAAAATAGAGAAAAAATGACAAACGCCCTTTGTGCAAGTTAGGGCCGCAAGTAGTACAAGCAAGGGTATGAAAATAGATGCAAGAAAATATGAAACAATATCTGGAATCAAGAATGTATAATATGATATAATAGGGACGCGATAAGTAGTGAAGTTCAAAAGCCTAGCTAGCAAGTAAGACAACTCAAGTAACCAGATTGGGTAACAAGTACAAGTAGTAGAACAAGTAACAAGTGAGCATGTAATTGTATCAAGCATTAAGTAACAAGTATCAAGTAATAAGTGTCAAGTAACAAGTATCAAGTACAAGTGTCGAGTAACAAGTGTCAAGTAGGGTATCAAGTGTGTACAAGTGACAAGTTATTCTTAAGTCTAATGTTTAATTCTATCTTGGTAGCACTTCATGCGTCCATACTTTTACCACATGGTTACTACTTACAAACAGTTATGTTTAGGCCTAGTGGTGGATTTTATAGGGCGGTATACTCAAGTATCAAGTATCAAGCAAGCATGGTTCATGAATACAAAAATAATATAACAAGTTCATGAACCAAGTTCGTGAATGGACTAACAAGTTCAAGAACGAACCGTGGGTTCATGAATGCTCTGACGATACAACAAGTTCATGAGCCAAGTAGTGGGCTCATGAATACACTCAAGATACAACAAATTCATGAACCAAGTACTGGGAACACAGGCCCCCTTCCGAGTATACTTACCTATATTGTCCACTACTATGGTCTTTCCCTTAAACCCCGGCTTATTATTTATTATTATCATCAACAAGCATGAAAGTTGTAGCTTGCCAGATTCTTGGCTTTTGAGATTCCTGGTTGGGTCTGTTTTGTTCGATGTGTTGGGGTATGGATTTTTGATACTCGGGCCAGTATTCAGTTTGTTGTTGTGGACACTATGTTCTTTACAGGTGGCCCATCGTTTTGGTGTTTCCGGCACCTTGTATACTGGCCTTGCATAGCTTCTGCTCTGTCTATTCTTTGTTCATTCTGTTGGCAGGAAAGTTTTTTGGGTAACGGTTCGATGCTTGTTCTCTGCGTCTGCAGTTTCCCTGCCGCTGTGTAAGCCTCTCGCTGTCCTGTCGCGGGTCGTTCATCATTGGTGGAGTGCGACCTTCTTTGGAGTCGGAGGCATTTCTGTTCCTTGGTCGGTTGTGTTTGGGTAGGATTGCCTGGACCAGTCCCTAGTTTGTCTAGCGTGATCGACTACTTTCTTTTACTGTTTGCAGCGGCTTTGTTTTCCTGGTTCAACTGTGGCTCCCTGTCGCTTTGTTTTCTTCTATTTTTATGTTGTCTTGATTTGGTTTTTCTCGCTAGTTTTACTTCTTGTAAATTTGAGGCTTGTACGTTACTCTTTATTTATGATGATTTTTTGTTGGCTAGAATCATAAGACTCTATCCGTTTCCTCAAAAAAAAAAACAAGCATGAAAGTGTGCGAAATAGGTCAAGTAAACATGATCAATAAAATGGAACAAGTTTAAGATAATTAGAAGGCATATTCGAGGGTCAACACAAATTAAAATTATCAAGAACTACGAGAATTCCAATTCTGGACAGTGTGACGTTGCTGCACTAAAACTTTGATTCCTGTTGCTACAAGATAGAAAATGTAGATCCGTCAGAAGGTCTAGAAACTAGACTCCTGCCCGGTTCCAACGCATATAAACAAGATACATAAAAAGTGTAGCGTCAGGTGTCAAAACAGCAAACTACACATGACTTGTGTTCAGCCAAAATTTGTAAAACTGTGTTTATACATATGAAACAGGTTTAAAACTTAATTAATTAATTCTAGGAAAATTAGGGAATATTCTCTAAGGTGTCTAGTATCAGCATGCAAAATTTCACATGATTATTTTACAGGTAGCATGGTTAAATTAATTGTAAAACAAAGTAATGCAGCAGTTTTTATGAATCTGCGATTCCAGACCCATTTGTCTGTGAGCCTGAAGTGGAAGAAGGCTCGTTGGACCTATTGACCTGATGATCTGGGATGAGCAAAATCTGTGGATATCTGACGGCCCTGATTGGGCGACGTCATTTATACTACATTAATGTTGTTGTTTTTTTAAGAAAAAGGTGACCGCGTCACCGTTTCATTAATAAATTATTAACGAAATAAGTATTACAAATAATATACATTTATCTGTTCCTAAAACGGAACAATGGAAAAAAAATTATAATTAAGCCTACAACATAAACTAGTTCCTCCTCTACCTAAACTTGTAGACGAAAGCATCTGCACCCTGTTCTCCCACCCATCTTTACCATATGTAATTCGAATTTCAAAAAAAAAAATTCTAATTTGAAATTTGAATTCCATCAAAATTTTCTCTCCACCCCAGAAACTCCCTCCACCTTCCCCAAACGTCCACCTCGGCAACAACCACAACCACCATCTCTTGGCGGTATGTATCCTCTTCACCTGATGAATCCACCAATCCAACCCCACCAGAACGCCATCTTCCGATTGTATTAAATCCAGCCCTCAACAGTAACCATTGTTCTCAACCGACACGCCGACACTCCCAACAATCCCGACAACCCTCAACAGGAGTGTTGATGTTGTTGTTGTTGCTGCGTATCTTGAGTGTTGCTTACATAGAACCATTTACTGAAGAAAAGAGTAATGTTTAAGTATGTATACGTCTACATCTATGTATTATAAAAAGACAAATTTTATCCGAGATTGCATATTGAGTCCTCCGTTGGCAAACTTTAAGTAGGCCTCTTGACTATATATATATTATCTTTTAATAGGAGAACTAACTAAATTTCATTTGTAACAAAACAAACACGTGCATTGTAACCAAACAAACAGGTGTAAGCGTACACCGCACGTGTAAATAGCTAGTTTACAAAAGTGACACTCATATAAAATAAAAGTTGATACCACTATGGATAATTTGTAAAAAGTATGTGATGAGTAAAAGGGGATCTCAGGTTCGAAGCTTAATTGCATCTTAGTATTTACTTTTAAAAAAAATTGTTAGGACATGAATCGCACGTGCAGATTACTAGTATATATATATATATATATATATATATATATATATAGGAAATGCTCCATTGAAAACATAAATGTTGTGAAAATCCGTGAAAACAATCTAGATCGCTGTTGGAAGCAGTGGTCGGCCTAGATTCGTTTTTACGTTTTTCACGTTACAGTACGTTTTCAGTAGAGCATTTTCATATATATATATATATATATATATATATATATATATATACTATTATTAAGCAAAGCCCCATTTTGACGGCTTTTTACTATCATGCCCTCATAAACATAAAAGGCTAAAAAAATACAGGGTTAATATCGGATGTCAGAAATGTAATTTGCATGTATTGGAAAAA
Source organism: Hemerocallis citrina (assembly GCA_017893485.1). Lineage (NCBI taxonomy): Eukaryota > Viridiplantae > Streptophyta > Magnoliopsida > Asparagales > Asphodelaceae > Hemerocallis > Hemerocallis citrina. The sequence continues at coordinate 123,955,149 of CM030363.1, read as the reverse complement.
TAATTAATATGCATAGATTTGCATGCATGTCTGCATAGATTTAGGAAAATAATTAATAGTATAGATTTGCATGTACTTGCATGCACAATTTATTCATAAGAAAGTTTCTTCCTATCAAATCCAGTAGGTCTAACACATGCATGCAAATATCAAAATGAATAAATTGTACATACCTGTCTGCATGCATGCATGCAACCTCTTCGGTGACCTGCCCCTTCCTCAAAATCCTACACATCTTTATAGACGTGCATCGCACGTGCATTATACTAGTATATATATATTTTGTGGGAGAAAGGAATGTGTAGTGTTTGCCTTCATTTAATCATTAACTTGCGTTGAAGAGTTGTTTTGTACGTGGCAACATATGAAAGAAGGTTTATTTGTAAATTAATTTTAAATTTTTAACACAACCGCCTCCGCAACATGGTGTTGTAACTTATAATCCACTTCTATTTTATTGAAAGAATAAAGTCCACAAGTAGCAAATACACATTTTTGTCCCTAGTTGACAAAGAAAAACAACAATCAAAAGAGAACATTTTTTTCCCACTAATCGGTACAACACCTAATAATGCAGGTTGTTTTCAAAAGCTCGATCATCGGTGTATATGGAACATTTTCCCAAGCCAAATCTCAGTTCTCAACCATTGCTTGTAATCAATGCATTTCCCACAGAATCCACCACCTGCTCACGGACTCGTATAAATGCACATTGCTTGTGAGCGTTACTGTCACACTCCGCTTTTCAAAATACGAAATATGAGTACATAACGTAGGCCCAGCGAATAATATAAACACCATCCATAAGCTGTAGCAGACTAACTCAGCAATATGAACAATAACACAACCACGCAAGAAAGATATAATCACATGAATCAAAGATAAACTTCAATAATAATAAAATAATCCATATAATATCCAACACAATATCCAATATATGTGGAATAAAAATAAACGACGGGAACATAAGCCCAAAACAAAGTATAATATCCAAACAATGTTCCGAGAAAGAAAACTAGCAAAAAAAGAAACTAAGCAGCTCAATCTTTAATTCCATCCTCTAAAATCGTTGCTCACCAATTCCTGCTAGTATAAATCCTCTAGTACCTGTAAATTCTTAATCTAAAAAGAAAGAAAATAATGTCTTTAGAACAAGTCGTGGACAGTAAGTAGAGGAAACAGAGAATAATAGGAACATAGTATATCAAACAAAATGGATGGGATCAAAGTTAAATAGCAAAATTAAGGAATAGCAATAATGTCAATAGTCTATATTTAATCATGCATGTAATGAATGATGTCAATTTAAATTATATCTTGATGACGATATACAGGATCAAGCACGAAGTATCAAATGCAGGTTATTAATCATTTTATTAATCTATCTAGTGCACGTACTACTGCATCTGATATGTTTCATACCACAGTTTCAGTGCAAGCAAACAGTGTACGTTTTAGACTGATGGTGAATTCACGGATCGTGTACTCGGTAACAAGATGACAATATATCATGACAATCTGATCACACAATGACAAGCAATTCTCCACCTTCCAAATAATAAATCAGGCAAGCAAGAAGGCCTTTATCGAGTACATTCTCTGATCGTTCACTACCAAGTCATCCCATAATATCTCGGCTTGTTAATAGTTTATTTTCATCCTATGTAAGCATGCAAGAAGGTGTCAATATTGTATTATGCTAGGTGAGACTAATTCTACTCGTTATAGACCAAACAGGAAGCAAACATATCAATTACACATAAATTACACAGTCTGGACAGCATAATGTTGCTATACAAAAATACAAATTATCACTATTAAAGAAAAATAAATCTGAAACCGTCAGAAATTCTAGAAACTAGACTCTCTGCCGGTTCCAGAAAATATATATATATGATATATAAAATTCACAGAAACTAGGGTGAAAACTCTATTCTTTTCAGAAAATTGTATAAACTCTATTCTTTATGTTCAGGCAGCAAATTGTAAATTGTATAAACACATATTGAACAAATCAGAAAACTCATCAGTTAAATCTACAGAAATTCAGGGTAGTTCCTACATATATCTAATCTCAGCCAAATTTATTTCATATTTTTATTTTACTGTTAACATGTTCAATTAAATTAAGAAACAGAAAGATACGCATGAATTTGTGAATCTGAAAATTCTGACACAGTTGTACTAAAATACAGATATCTAACAGATTATAACTTGGAATTCAGATCCGTTAAAAGTTATGGAAAATAGATTCATAGGGATATAATTCATATTCAGAAAGTTAGTTCAAAATACAATAGCAACATGGTCTAAAATTTGATACAAAAAGGAACAACCAGCAGTCCAGAATTTATTTTGACATGAATAGGCAACAATTTAATCATACAACCATGTAGTTCATGCTAATTAATAATCAATGTGAAGCTAGATGTTTAGCATGCATAATTTAAGTTTTAAGATGCAATTTCACAGGCATGGCAATCAGTTCATCAATCAAATTCAATCTAAGATATTCAATTCGTCAAACAATTCTAATAACATCGATCTAGTTATTTTTCATATAATTGTCCATATGCAAGATTCAAGAGGGACTAGGTTTTTTTATCAAAGATGTAGGCATGATGTTAAGAATATATTATGTTAGCTCGTGTAAACCTTCAATAAACTTAATGGAATTTCAAATAGCAGTAAAATAAAAATGACTGGATATACTTGCAGAGATCAAAGAAATCTTGAACAAAACAAATAACTAGTTCAAGAAGAGACTTGCCTTTTATATGAGAGATTCGAATATTTAGAATAACGGGATAAGAATCCTGGGAGACGGACCATGACCACGGAAACACGTGTGATCCACGTGCAAGACACCAAAACAGCAAAACCCAACAGCAGATCCTTTTCACAACACCAAACACTGGAAAAGCGGATCCCCTACTCACAAATAGAAAACACCACAGGAGAAAACCCACTGTGCTTCTTCTCCAACGTGACAGAGAGAAAGAACAAGACGGTGGGAGGTTCGGCGACTGGCGACGGTGACAACCCACGGTGAGAGCGGTCAGGGGGTGACTGGCGGCGGCGCTACGGTCAAGAAGCAACGGCAGCGACCAAGCTCGGCGCTTCGACGGAGGCTCTATTTCTCAACGAAACAGAGGAGGAGACAGTGGGGTGGTTCGGAGCTCAGGACGATGACGACGAGGTGGTAAGGGATCTTCGGTGGTTGCAGGGTGAATGGAGAAGGGTCGGGGAGGGTCACGGTGGTCAACGAGGTGGTTGTCGAGGAGATGGGTGCAGGCGAGGTTGAAGGCGATGGGTTCACGGAGATGACGGGGATAGGCGACGGGTTAAGGCGAGGACCAGAGGTGATGATGAGGGTGATGGTAAGTGGTGGCGATGGTCAAGGTGGCAGTCGGAGACGGGATTGGAGAATGGGGATGGGAGGCAGTTTGGGTTTGGCTGAAACAGAGGAGAGAGATGAGAGTCGGGGGTGAGGAGAGAGAAGACGGCGAAAGAGAGAGGAAGTAGGGTTTATTATAATTAGGGTATTTATAGGGGATTATGGAATTGGATTTTGGATTGCGGGTTAATGGGTTTACGGTACAGGTTTAGGTTCCAAAAAGAGAAAAACACACGTGAATCAATGGGATGAACACATAGCGGAACAATTCAAACTCAAATCATGAAAAGTAAAATTTGCAATGAGCCAAAAATAGAAGAAAAGAGTATGGAATGATCAAAAGACAATAAAAGAACTCAAGAAAAGCAAAATTCTATTATTAAAAGAAATCAGATACAATAATCAAGAAAAAAAAAACAATAAATCCAAAATAGAAAAATAGGGGTTACAGTTACATATCAAAGTGGAGTACAGTTAGCACTGCTCAAAATGAAATTGTTGGGATGTTTAAAGTTAGGGATGGCAACCGGACGGGGTTGACCCGTGACCTGCCCGCAACCTACCCACACGAACCCGGCCTGCAATTATGTGGTTCGGGTTGGGTCGAACCTGCGGGTCTACCCGGGTAGACCTAAGTCGAAAAATGATAAGGATTTCTACCGAAACCCCTTCTTAGGATCTTATTGAGTTATTCGATGTAATCAACACAAACTACCAAACACATATGAGATCATACCAAATACACCAAAGCACACACAAATTTGTCCCGGTTGGGGCTTTCGCCTTAATCCGGGGGAAACGAAATCCAAGATGTTATTCAACTAGAGAAGATACAAGAATATTACAATTCTCACCATGACCCTCTCTCAAGTCTAACCAACAAGTACTAGTTGTTTACAATTAGAGAATCACTCAATCTCTCCTTCAATAAAGTACTCTCTCTCTTAACTCTCAATGGAGGTCAATAACAATAATATATAGAGATCTAGAGAAATCCTAGCTTGATATCTTGATACAATAGCCATTGGATATTCCTGAAGAGATAACCCTACGATAAGAGCCGTAAGATCTGACTTGAAGAGCAAGTTGGGCTTCTCACGAATCACCAAGATCCGACCCAAATAATCCATCAGCACCGCATTCGGTCGACCGCACCACAAGATCGGTCGACCGTCCCCCTCTCGGGAACTTCTGCAGAGTTGGGTGGTAACTGCACCCCATGTACGGTCGACCGCAACTCCTGTTGCTACTGCTGCTGACTATTTTCCTTGCTTCCACTCTCTCTCCGATCGTCTCGATTCCTCCATTGTCTCATCGTCTTCTTATCCAACACAGTATGCAAGACATAAACCCAACAATCTCCGCATTGGATTGCATACTCATGAATCCACACATGTGTGATTTAAAACCTTCTAGACTTTTTTTTCTTCTCTTCTTGCAAACAACTCGTTTCGATGGCTTCCTCTACTAGTTGAATCTATCTCCACCTATTTTTCTCCCGCTGTATGCCCCCCTCAAGGGCACACCCCAGTAGATGTAATCATGGAAGTGCTACCCTTCACTCGAACTCGACCTACCTCAAGGCTCTCTCCACCTTCCGACGATATTCGAACGTCGCAGTCTCGCTCGGATGATTCCAGTGACGACATACTAGATGGTGCTTTAGGAACAATGGGCTTCAAACCACTTGGCCCAGGTTTCCTGTTCCTCCAAAGCTGGTAGAGGTTGTGCTGACCCTACTCAATCCCCCTCACCCTTCATCACCTTGCGATAACTTTCTCAAACTAAACGAACTCCACCTGGATCGTGTACATGCAGTCCCGAGCTTCAAGAGTTCTCATGGATATAAGGCTCTGCTTCATCAAAGAAATATGCATGCCCTCCTTTAGTGTGTGTCCCCTTTCGTCTGTCATCTTCGACTCATTTGTTTTCTCACCCTTTACTTCACAAGTCTTGTTAATCTTCGTTCCTACACAACGACATGAGGCAAACTCGTAAGTAGAAACCATTACTTCACAAATCTTATCAACCTTCGTTCTTACACAACGATATGGTGCAAATTTGTAAGTAGAAACAATCTACCTCTCGGAGCAAACTTGAAAAGAACTAACTAAATCAAAAAAACAACCGGAATTCACATCTAAAAAACTTGAAACAAAAGCACTGTTTAAGTCATCACCTGAATCATCGGCACTGGATTTGGTGCCCTTCTGACTCAACCGCTTGCAACAGTCTCTCTTGTATTGCTCAATCCCTCTGCACTGGTGGCCACGGACCTTACTCCTATATACACTTGCCATTCCAATCAAAGTACAATCCACCTCCAAGCAACTCACATAAGTTGACGCCAATTTCTGACTCTCTTTTCTAAGTGCATCCTCCTCCAACCCCTTGATCATACCTGCTATGAAAAACTTCTCCTTGGTAGATTTCTCATCTAGCACAGTTATCATGCTGGATGAATTTGATGATGAATATATCGAGTTGGAAAACCTTAGATCATCTGCGTTGAACGCCCTCAGTTCAGATAACTCCATGTTGAACTCCACTTCATGATCTAGAAGAGCGGCACTTTTCTTCATTGAGAAACCCCACAACTTTCTTTGCTAGTACATCTGACCCTGTGATGACGAACCCGAGTAGTCAGTTCAGAATCTTGCCCAAAGACTCGCCATGCTTCTCTTATACCTAACTTTGCTCGTTGATGACAACCGGATTAAACCCAAGGCTTCTGAACATATCTTCTTCCACTTCTCCTACTTTGTGCCGATTGGTCTCCCTTTATCTCCTTTTAGGACTAGATCCAAGTCCTGTTGAACCAATGCTTCATGCATGTCCACCTTCAAGAGATCAAAGCTGATCTTGTCTTTGAACCGCTTGATCTTCGTGATATGATCTGCCATCTTCTCCAAGGAACTCGAATAAACCCTTGAACCCAAAGCTCTGATACCAATTGTTAGGGATTTCTACCAAAAATCCCTCTTAGGATCTTGTTGAGTTATTCGATGCAATCAACACAAACTACCAAGCACATACGAGATCATACCAAACACACCAAAGCACACACAAATTTGTCCTGGTTGGGGCTTTCGCCTTAATCCGGGGAAAAAGAAACCCAAGATGTTATTCAACTAGAGAAGATAAAAAAAATATTACAATTCTCACCACGACTCTCTCAAGCCTCACCTGTAAGTACTAGTTGTTTACAATTAGAGAATCACTCAATCTCTTCTTCAATGAAGTACTCTCTCTCTTAACTCTCAGTGGAGGCCAATAACAACAATATATAGAGATCTAGAGAAACCCTAGCTTGATATCTTGATACAATAGCCATCGGATATTCCTGAAGAGATAACCTTACGATAAGAACCGTTAGATCTGACTTGAAGAGCAAGTTGGGCTTCTCACGAATCACCAAGACCCGACCCAAATAATTCATCAGCGTCGCGTTCGGTCGACCGCACCCCATGTACGGTCGACCGCAACTCCTGTTGCTACTGCTGCTGACTATTTTCCTTGGTTCCACTCCGTCTCCGATCGTCTCGATTCCTCCATCGTCTCATCGTCTTCTTATCCAACATAGTGTGCAAGACATAAACCCAACAAAAAATTCGTAAATCCAACCCACTCGACCTGGCCCGCTCGACCCGTTGACCAAGTCAAGCCCTCCCGCCAACCCGCGGGTTTGGACCCGTTTGACCCGAACGTTCGACCCGCGGGTCGAACGGTCGGCAGCCATTGGACTGGCTTTTTTTTTTACCCCTATAAATATCCCTTAATTCAATCTAAAATTTCCACACCTTACTCTCATACTCTCTCTACTACTACTACTCAATTCAATCTGTTTTTTCAACAAAGAAGCAAGCAAATAAAGAAGTGAAAATTTTCGATCGTATCGAATTGTGTTGATTAAACTCTCAACTATGTCTACTTCAACTCCAACAAAGAAGCTCTCTCTTTCTCTCACTTTCAAATTTCAACGACTACCGGACTACCGACTACTCTCTACTTTTATTTTCTCTCTCATTTCTATATTCGATTATCAGCGAAGTACGGTATCAAAATTTCACAACCCTTCTATTATCTTATTTTTTGTTGTAATTCTAATTTTTTGTATCATATTTGTTTGTTGGTTTTTCGCTTTTCTCTCTCTCAACCCTCCTATTGTTTTTAGATTTTATTTTTTAACATATACCTCATATTTTTTTATTTTGCATTATTGACATTGCATACACTAGTAAAACACTAGAATAACTTTTTTTTCTTTCACATACACTATTACCATGTCTAGATTACGAAGTAGCAGCCGTAGCCAAAGTGGACAAGATTCCACCGGTACTTCATGTCGGCCTTCAATAGTCCAACAAATTGAACCCGAATTTACACATAATCTTATGGTAGGAACTCACGATATCCCTACACGAATAGAAGAAGAAATGCATGATGTTGATACACAAACACAACACACCGAACCCACTAGTAGTAGAAAAACTAAGGGAAAAACAAATGATTGGCACAGATTTTATGACTATATCCCCGATGAGAATAATCTAGATATAGGACATAAGATGTGTAAACATTGTGACAAGAGTTACAAATAGAAGAAGGGGGAGGGCATAGGTACAATTCAACGACATATTTTAAGTGTACACAAAGAATTAGTACAAGACCAACAAGGCTAACAAAAAATCAACCCTAGGACTCGACAAATAGAGAGCCAACCCTATGAATCCGAACTTGTTCGTCGGAAAATGACCTACTAGTTATTAAGGATGAGCTACCTTTTTCCTATTCCGAACGTAGGAATGTAGAGTCTTTCAACCAAAATGCACTAAATCCACATTTTAGACGAATTCCTAGAAACACACTAAAGTCCAATTGCTTTAAACTTTACAGCGAAATGAGAGACGCTTTAATTGCACTCTTGTATTCTTTAACTTGTAGAGTATCGTTAACTTCCGATTGTTAAAAATGTTGTAACGATATTTCGATGATGGGCTTAATTTGTCATTGGATAGATAGTGATTGGTTGATTCAAAAGAGAATCATCTCACTTGCCGATTTGCTGTATCCCCATAGTGGACTAGTTATTGCAATACGTATTTTAGCAGTTTGTGATTTATATTATATTCGTGATAAAAATTTTAATATTAGTTTTAATAATGCATATAACAATGCTTCGATTAGTACATTAAAAATACAATTAGCTCTTCCATGTAATGAAATTTTTCATGTTAGATGTGCGTGTCATATTTTAAATTTATGTGTACAAGATGCATTAAAATTGGCCGATTCATATATAATTGTAATTAAAAATTGTGTACATTTTATTGCTTTGAGTGATCTTATGCTTCAAGAATTTAAAGTATGGTGTAAAGCTAGGAAAATACATTTTAGAGAATTTTCTAAAGATGTTAAACACCGATGGAACTCTACTTTCGATTTACTAAATGTTGTTACTCAATACAAAGATATTATAAACGATTTTTGTCCTGCAAAAAATATGAAAATTTTTCAAATGACTACCCAATCATGGTATTTTGCCGAATCTTTATTACGATTTTTGGAACCTTTTTAAACCGCAACTGTGAAGTTTTCTACATCTTATGTTTCTACTTCTACTAGTATTTTTATTTCAATCATTACTATGATGCAAACTTTTCAAGAAATAATTTCGGACGAATACATTAGTCATATTGTTGTTCCCGCTTATACAAAATTTTTGAAGTATTTTAATCCTCCTCATATGTTGTATTGTATTGCTAGTGTTATAGATCCTCGTATCAAATTAGAGGGTACGAGAAGTTTGATTGAAATATTTTTTACTTTACTTGGAGATGAATTTGAAATTGATTGCGATAAATTTTTAGCTAATTTTGAATCAACATTAAATAACTTGTATGATTATTATGACAGAACTTTTGCATCTAGTAGTACAACTTGTATAGTTACTTCTTCTTCTTCTACTTCTAGAGGTAAGGGTAAGAGTACATTAGAAGATATCACTTTCAATTTACTTACTCGTATTCAATCAAAAAATCTATGACTAATGCACCTAATGAATTAAATTGGTATACTCAACAAGATAGTGAGAGTTCTAGTACTAAGATTGAAGTGCTACAATGGTGGAAAGAACATGAAAATATTTTTCCTATTCTTTCACATATGGCTAGAGATCTACTAACTCTTCCGGTCCCCAGAGTTACTTCCGAAAGCGTTTTTTCTATAAGTGGCAGAGTTCTAACAGATTACAGGAATCGTTTAAAGCCGGATTTGTTGGAGATGCTCGTGTGCACTGAAGATTGGATGAAGGCTGAAGACATGACTCAAGAAAAAGCGACATCTACATCAACAAGTTGAAGCAACTCCTCTAAGTCCAACAACAAGATTAGGAAATTGAGGGCGATGAGATCCTAGGTTTAGGTTAATTAGAGGTGCACGTCAGTAGTCTTATGTCTTCTCTTCAATCTAACTTTAAACTATCCCGAACTCTAGATTGTCCTCTTAAACATGTAATTGAAGAAATTCTATATATTTTTAACAGTACTTGTATGTAAACAAATTGTAAAAATTTCACAGAAATTGAAATGAATAATATATACAATTTTATTTAATTCTTAATCTCTTATAGTTGTTGTACAATTTTTTTTTTAAATTATTTTTTTAGGTTAAAAGATGGGAGGGAAAACTTGTATTTGTATGTAAAAAACTTGTAAAAAATTCATAGTAGTATAAATAAATAATCGATAATATATGCATTTTTTCACTCTTATACAGTTATACTAGTAAATTTTTATTTTCTTCTAAGCTAAGTTGTTAAATATATATATATATATATTACAAAAGGGCCAACCTGTGATCCAGCCCGGCCCGGCCCGAAACAGATTCAACCCTAACATCGCGGATCAACTGGATCGAACATTTCATTTTTGAACCCGGCCCGGCCCGGTTAACGCACCGACCCTACCCGAACCCGCCCAAGTATAGCTGCAACCCGCACGGGTCCGACACAACCCAACCCGGTCGACCCGAATGCAACAACCCTATTTAAAGTCAATGAATATCAAAAAATGCATGCTACAAAAATGATTTAATTGTAGTATACTTCCAGCACAAATCAATCTGTTGTAGAGAACATAAATCTAAACCACCAACAGCATATACACAGAAAAACAAATTGTAATATATGTATGGATGCAAGAATGATGGGAAGATCACTTGTTTGTGCATTCACAACCAAACAATACGACACCTTTTGAAACCAGTCACAACTTTTGCTGTGAAAAACTCGTTACATCCGAACAATTTAAACAGAGTTAAAAGGTCCATAGAAACAGATCACAAATCAGCCAAACTCCGGGTAAATAAAGTATAACTCTAGCTTATCATAGGGCTTAGCATCGGGATAGTGGAAAATTCCTTCACTTACAGTTTAATTGTTGAACCCTAAGGTGTACAACTAATTATTTCTCTTAAAGATATCTTATATTCAAATAAATAAACAAATTGTCTGTACATCGGTACCAACATGCTTTCATGTTAAATGGAAACCAACCAACCCGCTTAATATATAACCTAGGTATCCAAACATAACTTTAGTACAAAAAGGCCCATTTTTAGGAAAGTAGCATTTTCATCCGAGCAAAACTATCTCGTTACCTTTCAAAGCTACTTCTCTCACCGGATTTGACAGGCATCAGATGGCTAGCATTCAGAGCTCGACCTCTTGAAGTTCATCCCCGAGAAATCCACGAGTGGGTGGTGGATTCTGAGGGGAAAAATTGGGCAGAGAGCCAGCCATAAACCCACTTGCTTTAAGATTGTTTCCATCAGTTGAAGATCCACCCCACGATGATGAACGTGTGTGAGATACATCGGCGTCGTTGTTACTCTGTGGCAATGCTGCTACCTTATTTCCAAATGGGGGCATGTTGTCCGAACTTGGAAAACGATGCAATGTTGATGATGACGATGATGGTGGTGATGCTGAGGGTAAGGAAGATGATGCTTCTTTTAAGTCCGAAGGAAGAGGTTCAGCATTGGTGGTGGAATCATAGGTGGTTTCTTCAATTGCATCACTTTTTGTTTCATCCGAAGGTGCAGGCATTGTGGGCACAAAGAACTTCGCACCAATCGCAGGTTTGACAAATGGAGCAGAAAGTGATTGGAACGAGTTAGGCAATGTCCCGCTGCCACCACCACCACCTCTCCCCTTGTTGAATGTATCAACATATCTGGGTGGAAAGTACCAAACAGAAGACAGTTACCTCCTCAAGCGATATTTATATATAGAGCAGAGTTGGACTAAATACTAACTTTGAAAATTTTAACCAATGGAAAGGTGATCTACACTCGACAGCATTAAATTTCCACATACAAACTGTGGAAGGTTTCAATGTTTGATCAAATGACTACAATATCAATGTTTTGTAGTAATTGTGGTCACTTGCGCAATTCTCGTCAAACCGCTACAAACTTCGAATTCTGAGTAGATAATTTAATGTGTGATCTAGTTCACATCCAACAGGCTGCATGCTCAACTTGGATAGTCTATCCATTTTGAAGTGAGTATCCACATTTCAACAAAATCCCCTGCCCCGTTTGAAGTGAGTATCCACATTTCAAGTGAGAAACTTAGATAGTCTATTCATATTCATATGTACACATTTCTACATAAAATTTAGATTACACACAACAAAGTACATACCTTGAACGAACCCCCATTCTGGCACGAGCTGAGAACTGATTTTGGCTGGGGGGAATCGGCGGAATCCCTGAGTTAGGTTCCAACGGGGCAGGGGATTTTGTTTCTGGTGGGCCCCCACTGGAAGCAGGACTAGGGTTCTTAAAGGCACTATTTATGTTGTAATCTGATGTGCCATTCTGGAACACCGCTGTTGTTGGAGGTGGAAGAAGAGCAGACTCTTCAGCCGGAGGTTCAGCACCTTCCTCTACCCACATTTTTAGTTTCTCATTATAATAAAATTTGTTGATTTCCCCCAGTTTTGCCTAAAAGCCACAATTTACAAACAAGTTAGTATGGGAGCAAAACCAAGGTTTGACAACTCAATGGGTTGTATACATATAGTAACTAAATACTGACAAGAGCAAGTGGCACAAAGTGCATGTAGCTTAACATAAAAATATATGAAAATAAATAAATTTAGAATAATAACGAGAAAAAGTAAAATTTTCATGATAAAAAACATTGACTTAAAATTCAGTATCGGGTATAGGCTACCAATTATAAGTAAAATCGGACATGAGTGAAGGATCGGTACCAAATTTCCAATCCGACTCGGTCAATGTATCACGGTGTAGGCCAATTGCTATGACGAGTATGGTCAAATATCTCATGGATAAATGTGGGAGAAAGTCTACACAGAGACTCTAATTGGAACATTTCTAAACTCATTCATAATATAGTAGTAAGTTGAATTAATGTATAAATGTACATTTTGTGCTGTATTTATTTTAATTATATACAACTGGAGATATACTATATATATTAATTATATTCAATTGGAGATATACTATTACCAATATCAATTTTTATTTTCTTTTTGAGTTTTAATAATCTTTTACCTGTTTTGTCCAAAATTAGATCGTAACTATTGGGCTAAAGTGAAGGTAACAAACTAAAAGACCGATACTAACCGACTAAGCAGCTACAGCCGGATTCATATAGTTTTGCACAAGTACTGGCCAAAGCCGAAAATGAAACCAGTTGGCATTATACCTTTTGGACAAACTCAAGAAGATTAAAAGAATACAGCATGTCAGAATAAATACCTGACGATCTGAACGGGGCCTTGAAACCCAACCCATAGTTTTCTGAAGAAGTTGTGAGCCTATACGTCCGAACCTCGATGGTACACCCGATTGTTTGCTCTGGCCGTCTGGTGAGCCTGCATCCTTGATGAATTCTATGTGCAGTCAGCAAATAGCTTAATAATTTTTTGTTTGTTTGCAGAAAAGAGTTAAATTGTTATTAGCTCGACACGAAAAAGTAACAATTTTATCAAATGCTAGTTACAGAAAACAAATACAAGAAAAACAGACTCCATACAAAAGAACCTGCTGAACAAAAATAATGATTAGAACCACCTTAATTTACTGATATCTATTAAAAATGGTCCTTCAGTTTAATATTCAATTTGGCACAAAGAGAATGCAGTATACAAAATGTCTGTCCTTCAAATTTACTTTGTCAAATTCTATTTATATAGATCCAAAATTAGGCCAATAAATGTGTGAATTAATGGGAATGTCCTATTTGAAATAATTCAAAAATTTTAATGTATTACTGTGTAGTATTTAGTAATTAGACGGTTAATATGAAAAAAAACAACAAATACACGAAAAGTAAATACTTTATGCCGACAGATCTTTCATCTTTGCTCGCACTAAATGATTTCTCCACTCAGCTTCACGTGTAAGCAGTCATTACAAAAGAAAACAAGCAATCTTTTTTAGTATGTTAATGTCTAAAGAACAGACAGTACCTGTTTAGGGGTTCTACCGAAGTCAGGCTCTGATATGCTTCTATTGTGAATAGCTTTCCTACTTCCATCGCCTGTCCACTCACTTATGGCCTCCACTGATGCAGATGGAACCAACGATGACATTGCCATTGTTGACTGACTACTGGAAACTTTTGGAGGCATCGAGAAGACTTCTTTATTGTTGGTACTACTGTGAGGAAGCGGGGGTAGAGATGCTGGTGGGGCACCCATCATGCGGTGAATTGACCTATCGATAGATGTAATTAATTTACCTACAAGTTTTGCAGGGTTTGAGTTTGAGCCATACCCTCCCTGAAGAAAGTGAAGACAACATGGAAAAAGTTAAATCAATCACAAGAATCTATTTAGCATAGATACGAACATGGGACAAAGAAAATTTGTATAGGATAGGACAAGTGGACATGAGCATAAAATTATTACTACTAGTAATTTACACGTGTGATGCACATCTTTATAAATATTTTTTTAAACTAAAAATTCCGACGTTGTGTGGCATCAAACCTAAGACCTCCTTTATATTAGGTATGCACGTGCATTGCACGTGTTTGTTTGGTTACGCAACGCCAACTCTCCCATTAAAATATTAGAGATAAATTCATAAATATTATATACACAATAATGCATATATTTAATCCAAATGACACCCAATGATATAATATTGGGCCAAATAGTCAAAATAAAACATCTCCCATCAATACAGAAGTAATAATAGATCTATAGTCCATACGAATTTACAAATTTAGAGAAGCTCCATCGTCAATACAGTAGTAATGAGTCCACTAGTCTTAGCAAAAAATGTTACGAGTCCACTAGTATAAGAAATGTGAAAAAGTTATTCAAATTGTTCGTTACCTGATAAGAAAGTTCTCAGGAGAATCTAAGAACTCTCCAAAATACAAGATATATTATAGGAGGTGTGAGAGGAAATAACTTGTGCCTAAGGAGTGTCGATAAGGTGTCGGTGTCCAAACATATCTGGCACAGGTACGGAACCGTGGAATTAATGTAGCTGCTACATAATTATGTACCAACAAAGACTTAAAAATTAATACCTGCTGGTGTATTCTTAATCTCTCTTCTAAGGATGATAACATAGTTTTCAACATTTCTACTTCAGGAGTACTTGTACGGCTTGAACTTTTGATCAGCTTAAGTGATGCTTGACAGTATCTGAATTAACATAAGATAAATATCAGGGAAGAAGCAATTGCTAGACAATAAAGGCAAATTTCATTTCCTCACCTTAATGAATCGGAGACATTTCCCACTTCAGCAAGCATGTAAGCATATACTAACTTGTAAGCCTGGAATGGCTGCAGTACGAATTGAGAATTCCCGAGCACTTTTGAATATTCATATACTTCTGTCCTCTGCAAGAATATATTTGACAGGTTAAATGAGGAAATTTAATATTACAGGTCAAAGATAAGGAGCCTTTCAAATCCAGTACAGAAGTAACATTAAAAATAAAACTCGAGTAAATAATGTGGTACTTTAGAGTGCAAATGTCAGAGACGAGAGCAGTGGAGCAGTTAGCATGTCAAATTTCGAAGTAATACCATTTCAATTATAGCCCAAATAATGTACAACCCAAGACAAAATGCAGTATTTTCCGACTCAATATAAACCATAAGAAAATACATTTGTAAAGTTGTAGAGCCA
This sequence comes from Hemerocallis citrina, assembly GCA_017893485.1. Classification (NCBI taxonomy): domain Eukaryota; kingdom Viridiplantae; phylum Streptophyta; class Magnoliopsida; order Asparagales; family Asphodelaceae; genus Hemerocallis; species Hemerocallis citrina. The sequence goes on along the minus strand of CM030363.1, from coordinate 123,939,564 downwards.
ATTGAATGAAGAGATTTACAGTTCAACACGTGTGCTTACAAGTCTACAAGGGCAAACGGAGGTTAGTTAAGATATATCAAGATCTGTGGAGGTATCTAATAGTTATTCTAACATTCGGCTGCTCTAAAACTTTATTTGAGTTGAGATATTTGCAGTAATCTCACCCAAAAGTTAAAATACATAGAGGTATTATCTCTATCTCTACTATTTTAATGGGAGACTTTGTCACCAAACAAACTCCATTTGTAACCAAACACGTGCACTGTAACCCAACAAACACGTGCAATGCACATGCATAACTAATATCAAGCAGGTCTTAGGTTCGATGTCAGACGTCAGAATTTTTTTAAAAAAATTATATATTTATAGACATGCATTGCACGTGTAAATTACTAGTATTACTAAAGACGCAGTATTGAGATTTTCATTTGTTACAGACTGCTGACACCTGCAATTAATGTGGAAAATATCCAGCTACTGCATTAGATTTACCACCTAAAAATGGTAACAAGACAAAAAATAAAAGCCAAGCAGGTGATCCTGTCCGAGTACTGGGAGCCACCTGGTTGTCATTATAATAGTTGTACGTACGTTATTCAAGTCAAAACTAATTGCTACTATTAACTACAGCACCAAGCATATTCAGCAAAAAACATATAATTACTAAATAGTGTCAGAACAATTTATTTTAAAAAATGAAATTAAATATGACAGCCAAGTAGGGAAAACCTGGATGGCTTCAGGACTTGCATAAGTCCGAGGACACTTCCAGTGGTCTGCACCAATGAGACATAGCCTTGCACTGTCAGAGTAGGATTCAAAATTTGTTTCAGCAACTAAGTAGCAGGTATGTGCAGAAATAATCTGCACAAGAAAGAGGATTTGCATTAAGATGTGGATCATACTTAAAGATTGACATCGAGAAGAGGCATCCACAATACGCAAAATCAAAAATACAAACCTCGTTTCTCTCTTTCAAAAGGCAGTCCCCAAGATGGATTATAACAAGTTCATCATCCTTTGTTCTGTTTGCAGTTATTATGGCCAAATTCTCTTCCCACTCATCCAGTATGCCATTGGATAGAGCCTGTATTTCATTCAGAAAGCCGAGTAAACTCTCTTGCAAAAAAATATAAGAATATTTAAAACCTCAAATAGAAAAACTGTAATCAAATAAATTTCTTGAAATTATGAGATTCTAGAATCCACCACAAGTGCTCATTCAATTAGACTTGCAATCCACCAAGGATCCTTCAAGAATTAAAAAGGACAGAACCAAGAAACAGCAAAAAACCTACATTCAATATCACACCTCCCCTCTCAAAACACATATTGACAACATCAACAAGATGATGTCCACAAAAAAAAAATTGCATAAAAATATTCCTAAAAGATACATATAGTTAAATAAGAATATAGCAATGAAACCCAACAAACTAATAACATTATCCAAATCAAACCCGATCGGGTTTTGGATCCTCAAAGAATTTAGTGGACCCCAAGTCAATCAAGAAGGTTCCTTTATATACATGCTTAGTTGGATTGGAACCCCTGTGGGTTTTTCAAAATATTACTGGATCTTCAAGTGAGTCTTAAAGGACTAAATCCAATATCACACCTCCCCTCTCAAAACACATATTGACAATTCCAAGAAGATGATGTCCACACAAAAATATTTGTGTAATAAATATTCCTAAAGATACATATAGTTATATAAGAATAGGGGTAGCAATAAAACCCAACCAACCAATAACATTATCCGAATCAAACCCAATCGGGTTTGGATCCTCAAAGAATTTAGTGGACACTGAGACGATCATGTAGGTTCCTTTATATACATGCTTAGTTGGTTTGGAACCCCTGTGGGTCCTTCAAAATTTTATTGGATCTTCAAGTGTCTCAAAGGATCCAACCCGAATCAGAAGGCTTGCCACTCCTTACATATGACAAGCAAAACCTGAAGTCAGCAGCTCAGTCAAGTAGATGAATCACCTGAGTTGAGCCATGGGGCTCATTTGCAGTACCATAGAAGATATCTGCAGGTTGCCCAGCAATAAGTAGGCACAATGTTCGTAAAGGTGAACCATAGACAAATTGACGTTGGGCCATGTTCTTCACAGTATCAACATAAAACTGCAATGAAATACCAAAAAGTAGAAAGAATTAGAAATTATTGACTGCAACTGAACTCATGGTCCAACACAAAAGTTCCATGACACAATGTGTAAACGGCACTATCACTAATAATAATATCAGAAATAGAACAACAAACTATACATCATGAGCCAGACCTTTTCACCAAGCTGTGCTGCTAGAACAAGAGCAGGGCCCCACAACTGCCCTTCTTGTGCACATTGGAGAGCTTCTTTTCTTCTACCAAAGACGAGAAGATTCTGAACCTCAATAGTAGTTGCCTAAAACAAGTGAATATATACATTAATAGGATGAAATATTTAGTGAAAATAATTAGAAAAAGCTTGGAATAATAGCATTAAGCTGAACCCGAAGCTGTCCTTCTAGAGGAAGACTTTGTATAGAATGAGACAATGAACCAAACAAAGAACCAAATTCCGTCAAACGAGCACCGTTCTTCCTCGCAGATGCAAATAGCCGTGCTACTGCAGACTCTGGACCATCAGTTTCCTACAACGTAGCAAGACATCAATGTCAAAGAACATATAAGATGCACCTGAATTGCCAAAACACAGACAGAGGTTAAGATATTGATTTTCATTCTTTCTTTGTTTTCTTCTCTTTCCTACAGGAACTTGCAGATGCAAGACACATGCACTTGGCTGAAAGGAAGAACATATAAGATGCGCCTGAATTGCCAAAACACAGACAGAGGTTAAGATATTGATTTTCATTCTTTCTTTGTTTTCTTCTCTCTCCTACAAGGAGCTAGCAGATGCAAGACACATGCACTTGGCTGAAAGGAAATTGAGACTGCAATACGACTGAGGGTAAAGATGAAGCCAGCCATAGCAATAATTTAAATATACGAGGAAATGGAGTGGATCAGTTAGAAAGGCATGTTTTGGATGCTTTCGAAGTACTGTTGAGAAAGGAGAGAAGATTTGAAGGAAAGAACATAAAAATGGGCATAGCTGAGCAGAACCGGAGATTAGATGACAATGGACTAAGTTGCGCAGATGCAGATACAAACAGGACATGTGATTTCTACGGAAAAAAAAGGGCATGAGACACAACTACATAATTAATATCTTATTTGTTTAAGTCCGCAATTACAAACTACTGTAATGCTATGATGCAATGAGACTTTTGGATGCACATCGGTTGGTCAAAATCTGGTAATTTAAGTTGAAAAATTGTGACCGTTGAATTTACAACCAATGGGCAGGATTTATAACTCAAGTTGTAAGCTCTGTGACAATTAAAATTAAAAGTATCAGATGAGATTATTACCACTGGATGAAGGTCCAAAGCAAACCATAAACATAACTACTAGCAGAAATAGAAATTTTAATCAGCATGGAAATGATATAGTAATGATTTTTTTAGCTTCACATCAAGTAATTGTAAAAAGTAGATACAGGCAGATACTATGCACATTGCACATGTTTATTATTACTATTTCCAGTTCGTCTAAGAAAGGCAAGTGCGGCAAACAACAGCATTGAAACCTCTAGTGTGTCACTGTTGCATCTCTGTAGCACCTAAACTTACAAATGGATTTTGTGTATGTGACTCTCTGTCGAACATGATGTATCCAACACTCACACTTACCCAACAGATATCAACTAGGAAGCACAGGTACTCCTCCTGATGGCCGATGTACCTATATCAGGTGCCGATACTCCTTGAGTACTATCGTGTGCACGTCCAAGGAGTACCCAATTTTTTAAATATATTTTAACAACTGTTGGACACAGTTATGTTTAGACATAAACTAGAGGCTGAGTGTAACTTAAAAAACTTATTTATATTTTTGCTCAAACACAAAAGAAGTATTCCCAAACTTTTGATGTTTAGAGTATGGGAATACTTTTGATGTTTAGAGTATTACATGTTTTCTTCCAAAAATGCTTATTATCATAATTTATTTCTATAATTATCTAAAACGGTTTAAATGCTTGCATTTTGAACTAGAAATTCATAATCTGTAAATATATAATATAAAATGTATTATATTTAGAATACACACAAGCACACTTGTATTCTACCATTTGGTAAAGTCATGTCCCGTACCCTTATCGTGTTTTTTCCACACCCAATACCCGTATCTGTGCTTTGTAGGATGTCAGATACATCAAAGTGGTATATGGATCAAACCCTAATCGACGTACTAGGTCCAAACTATGGATGTATTGTTCACTCGATGGAAGAGGCAGACATGACAAGGGTGTGGGCGTGTGTGAGAGAGAAGGGTAGGGTTACTGTTTACTTAAAGTCAGATATCACAATTGGATAGCAATCAAAACAACCAGGGATGTAAAACAACCGGTAACATATTTTACTAAATAGCTAATCCAACTATCAAATGAATATTTGATCGTGTATATGGCTAATAGTGTATGTAATCAAATTCTATAAAAACGATAAATGATTGTTGCCCCACACACCCACCCAGATATATAATGTAGCCATCTCCTTCAATATACACACATTGTGTAGCTGAGCAGTTCCGATTAATTGCCTGATTAATCCCTGATTAATCTCTAATAGGAGGCTAAGCGATTACTTTTTAGCGATTTTCAATATTTCAATAGTCAGCGATTTAATCAGGTATAATTGGCCGATTAGTGGTTAATCGGTCAATTTTAAGTGATTGATTAACCGATTAAATTCCCTCCTTTAATTTTCATGATCGTTTGCATTATTTGAACTCAGTCCGGCTCAAACTCAAATCCAAATTCAAAATTCAAACCGCTTCTGGTCCTCTCACAAAACCAAACCCGACCTGTCGTCGCTCTCTTCTTCTTCCTAGCGCAAACCCAAGCTGGACCCATCCCCGCTCACTCGTTTAAACACAAATCCAAACTGATTCTCTTCTTCTTCCTCGAACAAACTCAAACCTGACCTGTCGTAGCACCCCTACGCCGTCGCAAACTTGACCCGACCCGCATCTGCTGCACCTCCTCTTGCTGTTGGTGCTGCTGCTCCCCCCTATTGTTTTTGTTTGCTAGAACCGACCAGCAAATCCGACCCGACCCACATTCAGAATCCAAACTCAGCTCAAACCACATCCTCTCTTCTTTCTCTCTATAACTATATGTTCATATTTGATAATCTCATAATAATTTTATATTAAGATTTATGTTGCTACATAATGAGGATAGATTATTTTTTAAAAATTTTATAAATATCACTTCCATTGCAATGGAATACTCCACACACATATATAAACACACAAACAATTTTTCCGATTTAATCCCCGATTAACTGATTAATCACTAATCGCTTCTAGATCGATTAGTTCTAAAAGCCGATTTTAATTGCCTAGTTGTGTAGCCATGTCTTTGAATACTATAGTGGGAAATGACACGTCCAACACCATGTTAACTTTTTTTATAAGTGCATATTGCATAGTTGATCAAATTAAATATGAGAAAGTTAATCAATTTTAAAATAATAATGGAATGACAAAAACAGATTTTGATGATATAAAATATGTACTAAATATCGCTAATGGAGAGATATGTGAGAAAATAAAATAGAAAGGATCTCACATAGAGGAAAAGGTAGAAGGCAATCTTAACTTATAAGTTAACATAAATTTATTTAAATGTTCAGTCTTCTTTTTAATATATTTATGACTTTTAATTAATTCTTATTTTTTCCCACCTAAAAGCAAATTTGCAAATAGAATTGTTTTGGAATACTCCAAAATTTGTACATTATATATAGTAGTGTAGTTTTTTGGGAATTCTCATGTTATTTCATCCATGTCAAATCTTCAGCCGCAAAACGAACGGAAAATTCATAGGCACAGAATAAGGGTATTTGGAGAGTTAGAAAAGGAAAAGAAAATTTGAGAGCGAAACATGATAGAAGGTAATGCCATGCAGTCCAAGGCACAAAGCTTTCGCATTCTTAAATAATCTAGTCTCTTTTACTTAATAATAGACTGACCTTTAAATGGGCTTATAAGATAATATCAAATAAAATCCTAAATTATTCTTGCCATTAATCTAAAATAAAATAACAACCAAATAAGATCCACAACTACTCTTTCCTTTTCAAACAAAACTAAATTAGCAAGCAAATAAAGAAAATAACAAAATAAATCAACAAGATAAATTTAAAATTATCTTCTTAACAAGTTGATTATTGTTGGAAACATTTGAATTATACTGATGGTATAGGTCCATAGGAGGATTGTGAGGGCTACAGCAGAGTACGAGGTAGAGAAAGGAAGACACTACACATGGTTAGTTTGCTAGTGAGAATTGGTGATAGTGAGGAAGAAGACAGGCTTGATCATCAAAAAAAGAACCTGATCGTAGAAGGAAGAAGAAATAGACATGGGATGAAGTTGTCAGCTTAAGAATAGTCTCAACGAAAAAGAAGACAGTATAATTTTTCAAACAGCTGGTTAACAGAAACTAATCAGAATAAATTGTTTGATTGAAGGTAAGAAAATGTAGTCATACTCGTACTTTCACAGAAAAGGGGCACATTCTAATATTTAATCAACTTCAAATATCATCCTTCAACTCTTTACATACATCACACAACTATTACAAACAAACAACAATGATTGAGGTAGGAGAAAGCATGTGACAACATGAAAAAACAATAAGCAATTAGAACGAAACATCATAAAGAAGTAATTGAAAAACTTCGAAAAACATTTACGACACTACTATAACCAAGCCTGATGTAACATAATTCACAAGGGCGACAAGAAGAGATGCAAGGGACAGTACCTCTATCGACGGATCAACACCAAAAGGAGCTCGTAGTTTCCCATAATGCTGACACATAATTTTCAGCAGTGAAAATAGTAATTTGAAAAATTCCTGTTTTTGGAACTCCATGCTGGCAGATTCACAAGCCCCGATCCTCTCATCTATCCATTTATTCACATCCTTCGCTGCAGCACTCCCACCAACAAGTGGACCTGGAAAGGATTGTTGGCACAAAGCACTAAAATACCCGTCGTTGCTTCCACTAATGAAGCCCAAAGCATCCCCTTTACCCTTCACAATTTCTGACAAGTTGAGAATGGAGATTCCACCACTGGAATTTTCCTTCAGATATATAAACAAAGAAAAAATGGTTTAAGTTAGGTTTTATTAATTTGCAAATTTTCCAGCCTACTCAACGAAATACCTTCGGTCTTAACAATTGTGAGTATTTGTTTGCGGATTCTGGAATTTAGAGAATTAATTTATAAAATTATGATAAATAGTGCCGGTTGATTCTCTTACTTGAAGAAATTCATAATCACAATACATTCAGATTCTGTTCAACTCACAATTTACCTGAAATGAGTTATATTGCAAAGTTGAAGGGTTTAAGTTAAATTTTGCTAATTAACCAATAGTCCAGCGTTCTATTGCAATTAACAAAATAAAATCTTCCAGCCTTTTTTTATAACAAATTTGAAGTATGTTCAGTTGGAAGATAAAGATGTAACAATAATTTACCTGTTTCCCATAATCCAAATTAGCACTGAAAGAGTCGACATCTTTCATCACTATGAGTTTCCCACCAAATCCAAAATCAACCAAAGCATGTGGAGGACGCCCAGCAGAAGACCTACCTTCAGTTGGAGTATAAGAAAACTGAGAGGATGACCCATTTGGCCCTTGAAATGATTGCTGTGAATAATTCACTGTGTTCTGCTCTCCATAATAGCTATTTGATAAATGTGCATCCAGGGTCTGTTCCACCTTTGGCTGATTAATCCGATACATTCTTTCTTTAGGGGCAAAGCCTTCAAAGCTAGTGACACCATTGCCACTTTTAAAGTTCTGTTTGACAATGGGCTCAACTGGCTTAAACCCGGGTTGTTGACTTGTCCAGCTTTCTTTTTGAGGCTGCCACATGTTATGTTGAGCATATTGACTCTGATATTGCTCGGATTGGCTGGTACTACTGTATAGACTGTTTAGTGGAGCATAGTTACTTGTTGAGGAATCCCAATTCTGCCCGAACTCTTGACTGGTATGTGTAGATTGGCTGATATTGCTCAATACACTGTCCTGCCGAGAATGATTACTCATGGATTTCCCCCAATCCTGCCCAAATTCTTGGCTACCCCATCTCCGATTGTTCTGTTCGGGTTGGTTTGTTTTATTGTAGAAACTCATAGTGTGGTCATAGTTACTCTTGGACACATCCCAAGTCTGCCCAAAGTCTTGGGAAGAATTGCTGGCATTGTACAAACTGTTCTGACTGGGGTAATTACCCACCCGAGCATATACTTGGCTAGTATTGCTCTGAACAGTGTGTTGTTCTGATTGTTCGGCATTACTATAACACCCATCGTTTTGCTCTGAGCTGAAGGCTAACTGATCCTGATCTGCATTTGAATTAATCTGTATACTCTGAGTGTATGACTCAAGAGAGCACCACTGTTGGGTGTTTGTATCGTAATACCATTCCGGGTATTGAGGATCAAACACCATATTTGGTGGGTATTCCACACTTCGTTGAGAACTCGTACCTGTATTCCAATTAAAAACACTACCTACTATACAATTTTCAGCTACAGTCTCCACCACAGATTGAGAAGTTTGCTGCAAATATGATACACCCGTGGTATCTGAAACCAGCTCACTAACTCCCACATTGGAATTATCCGATACGGAATGATTAGTTGCATCATAACTATCCACTTGATACCATTGTCCAGTACTAGAATCAAACTTCCAACCAGGGTAGAGATTTTCCCAGTATTGAGCATCATTTTGAGCATCTTGTTGCTTAGTTACATTTGAGCTAAAATTCTCAACTGGGTTATCAATCGAACCAGTTTGCCCAACAAAACCATCAGGATTCTCTGACAGAAAGTCCGAATAAGGTTCGAATTCAGAAACTTTCTCAAACTCCTCCGAATTATCAACCCTAAAAGAACTCCATTGAACCACTTTCACACTAGTTCCTTTTGATCCATCATTCTTCACTGTAGATTCAACTGAACTCGAAGATTCCATTTGTAAGCTCTCATTCGAATCCAACCCACCCTCTTTCACAGCATCATCAAGCTCCAAGACACCACCTTTCTCACTATTTTCAACTCTACTACCAGATTCAGCTTCCCCCGTATCATCTAAAGAAGTATTAACATCGCCCAACATATGATTCGACAAAACCCTAGTTAAATCTTCAGGCTTCGAACTCGATCCGTCAAATTCATCATCCACCAACCTATCGAAAAAATCCTCATCCGTCTGATCATCGATTTTTGCAGATGCCATAGCAATCGCAGAAAATAAACCCCAAAAATCCGAATCCTAAAGCAAATCCGCAGTCACGATGGCTCCTTCCAGATCCGATCAGAAACCCTAATCCAATCACCAAATTTAGGGTTTCCCGCTGCAATTCGGATACCGAGGCGTTATAAGGAGTGAGATCCGGCGACTATTCTGAACTAAAACAGAAATTGAAAGGGAGGAATTGCAAAAAAGTTGATATTTTTGGGAGATTCTTACAGAGATCGGATCGGAGAAATGAGAGGATGCCCTAATTCTGGATCGGATTCGAGATCGTTTCCGCCATTGATGCAATTTTGGAGGTTTTCGTGCGCTTCAATTTCTGTTTCTCTCTCTTAAAAAAACCCTCGGTTTTATTCTCTTTCTCTCTCTCGATTTGGGGGGAAATTAAGAGCGATGTATTGGAGAAGGCAGGGGGCAGAGCTGTAATTATGAACTAAGTTGAGAGTCCTTTGTGAATTTATTATACAATATATTATTCTAAGACCATTTTTTGTTTAGGATTTTTCTCCTTTATCCTTTTCTAAGAAAAAACCTGAGCAAAAATAGGAAGCAACTCCTACTTCTTTCTCCACGCAAAACTCAAAATTTGTAAGCATATACGTTGATCAAATCTCAAAAAAGTGTGCTCAAAATAACCAACCCACTATTTTTTTACCAAACATTCAAAAATAAAATCACATCCTTTACAAAAGGTGACCTTAATTATTCTAACTAGTTACGAACATGACTCCTTAAAATTAACGAGGAACATAAAAAAGGAAATTTCCAGTGATTGAATCAAGAATAAAATATGTCAATATGGAATTGGTGGTGATTCAGTTATCCTTCAGCTTTATTTGGATTTGCCTAACGGAAAAATATTGATGACTCATTTCTTTCTTATTCTCTGTATAGCTCATGTGATATATTCTTTCATCATCTATAGATTATATCTATAGAGTATGAGATTTTGAATCCATACAATATATTATGTTAAGAGCACGGTTCAATGATTTTTCTCCATTTTTTCAAAAACAAAAAAAATAGTAAATGTAGGAGGCACCTTCCTACTTTTTTTTCATCCAAATTTTAAACTGAAATTCTATTTCTTGATTAACTTAAAATTCGTACAATATTGTATAAAAGTTATTAGATGAATTTTTCATAAATAATTTTGTTATTTTCTCAATTTTTAAAAATTATGTGCATTATTGCACAGGGCTATACTAGTAGGGATAATTGAGAGGGGTGGTGCGACACATGATGATTTGTTAGGGAAGCCGATGGCAGTTCTTTCTCTATCATACAAGTTCAACAAGTGTATTGCACGTGGTTTCTGTTGGTGATAGTTTAGTTTAGTTTAGTTTAGTTAGTGGAAAATACATTAGTAGTTCAATTCAATTATATATATATATATATATATATATATATATATATATATATATATATATATATATATATATATATATATAAAGAAGCTATCAAGTGGCTCCCCGTCAATCTCCCCTAAAACCAATGGCCCATATTCATTCTCACAAAACATGTGTTTCCTCTCAAAATTTCAAACCACAATTTCAAAAATCACACACACTCTCTCTCTTTACCGAAATACCCCCCTTCTCTCTCTCTTTCTCACTGTCTCTCTGTCTCTTTTCGCTCTCTCTCTCTTTCCCCGGCTCTCTTTCTCTCTCTCTCCATTCCCCAAATCACCCCTTGGTTCTCTCTCTCTCCATTCCCCAAATCACCCCTCGGTTCTCTCTCTCTCTTCCCCCGGCTCCCCCCCCAGGCACCACCGCCTCTCCCCCCTTGAAACCCTCCCCCCGCCGCCACTCCCGCCACCCTCCCCCCTCCACCCTCCTCCACTTCCCAACCTCCACCAAACCCCGCCACCTCTCCTTTACGGCCTCTGCCTTCTCCACCCCCTTCATGGGCCCCACTCTCGGTGGTGGCAGTGGCAGCGGCGACCGCATCGGATGTGCGTCATCATCCTCGATGACAGTAGATAATTCCCTATCGATTAGAGATCTAAGGTTTCAACGCTTTTATTTTTGTTGTTGTTTCCACATTTTCAACCTGAATGCAGTCAATTTGTTATTAAGTTTCTATTTTTTGGGTTTTAATTTGATATTGATCTTCGTTAGATTCTACATTTGGCTTTGGGTTTAGTTGCGTTCCTCTATAATTGCTTAAGGCAAGATAGGTGTAGTGTAATCCCTGATTTGGAAATATGTATTATCGTTGATTGCATGGGCAAAATGGGTCAGATTGAAAGAGCTTATGAGTTCATCAAACACATGCCTACAGAACCTAATGACTATATATGGAGTTCTCTCCTTAATAATGGTAGGATTCATGAGAATGTTGAAATGGCTGATATTTCAGCCAAAAAATTGACAGACATGGAGCCTATACATTCTGGGTATTGGGTTTTGTTGTCGAACGTATATGCCGATATGGAGTGTTTGGTCAGCAATGAAGGATGGTGGAGTGAAGAAGAGCCCTGCCATCTACTTTCCTATATATAATCAGACTAAATAGTTAAAATAGATAATCTGGGGTTGCTATGATCCTTTAATTACTTATTATGCTCGAGCATATATGTTGTGTATGTCATCTTAAAATTTAGGGATGGAGAATGCAGGTTGATATGTGAAGTTCTTAGTAGTTTATTGAAATGAGTTTTGGGGAATAAATTTGATTACATATGCTAAAAGCTAAATCTCCTCATCTCTCATTTATTTTGCATCTTCGCTTTTATTGTAAATTGTTCTTTTCTAATTGTGAGCGTTTATTTTGACTACTGTAGCACGTCTTCAATTTTCCAACTCAAATTTATTTTACGTACCCATTTCATTGCCATTCCATGGCACCTAACCGATAAATAATGTCTGAAGGCTAATGCCTAATGATAATCATGCCTGTAGAAATTTAATCTCTGGACTAAGAGTTGATGACTGTATTAGATGTTTTAACAATCCTTGAATATTTTGATCTATTTGTTGCCATATTCATGTGTGTTAGCTTACTGTCATTCTGTGTACTCAGAATCACTATTAGCATATGTAGCTATCATTCTCTGAACATTACAAAAATGACTTATGATTGTTACTGTTAAGCACTTGACATTTTCAGTACTGTAGTAGGCTCTTTTACTGCGTTCACTGGTCCCCTCATCCTGCATATTGTAGTTGACCTTGCAATAATGTGACGGCACTCAGAAATTTGAGGTACGGGCCATTTCACTCTTACATCCAGTTTATACTTCTTAGAACATTTTTTTTCTATTACTGCAATTTGCCCAAGTGAGGGTTCTTAATCTACTTATTTAGCTAATATGCACATTGCGCAATAGCCTGAATTTGAGTAGTAATAAATGTTTTCTTAGGGCCCAATCTTTGTTGAAACCCATTTTGAATCATGCGCAGGTTAATGTTGGATTCGGCTTAAACACTGCTAGGGGAATACTATAACTATTGCTTGAACCTAGGTTTGCCTAGGTAAAGGATTTGTATAGTTTCTATACGTCTCTCAGAAATACTTTCTTCGAACCAATCTTGAAAAGAAAGTTTCTGTGGATTAAGCCGAGTACATGCAACATAATCACAAGATGCGCAGGTCTTTGTCTGTTTGGTTGGGAAATGAATTTTAATTTATTTATTCTATAATTTGAACACGATAATCTGGGTTGGCAAACTTACTTAGATTGCTAAATATACACTCCAGCATTAGGAAGTTTAATTATCCATTTCTTGATACTTAACAGACGTGTCCACACTGTTAGCAATCGTTTTGCATTTTAGTATTTGAGATTACAGTTCACAGGAAACACAATCAGATATTTTTCCTTGATGGTTATTTGATGGGAAGTCATGTTTAAGGGTTTTGCAGGAGGAACTCTCTAATATCACAAAGAGTGAGAATAAATTAATCATGCTGGAGAAATAGACTCAATAATCCACTCTCAATAAACTCAAAAGTGGACATAGACTCAGCTCCATTAAGTTCCATTAAAACTTGATTTAATATCTGTGATAAGTACTCCTCTTTTTTGGCAGGGTTAGTTGTAGAGGTACTCACACTACTATCCAGTTTTGTGCATATTTCCTTGAGATTTCGTACATTCTCAGATAAACCCATACTGGAGATAAAAGCTTCAGTAAAGAAATTATACATTATGCTCTGAGCCAACGTAGGAATAGTACTCTTTTGAAGAAATTATAAATTATACACTGATCTTTTATGTTGTTTATATTTTCCTTTCATTGGTCAATTAGTTAATGTTTTCTACCATACAGATGGTATAGAAAACATAAAGGCCAATATTTGTTATGTTACTTATTTGAGTTTACTTTACTTAGATGAGGGTTGAGCATGTGTATAAATGAAAGGCATGTCTCCTATTTAACATGAACACAATGTAATTAACAATCTGACTAATTTGAAATGTTTCTACCTATAGTTTATATGTCAAAATTTTCCTAACAATTATATGTATAGAGTTTTCCTAACAATTTTCTCTATCAGCAATTGGATGTCACTTCACAATAAATTTGATTGGAGAGAGTGAGGAATAGAGAAACTCTAAAGTTGTAAAGCATTGACTGACTTCTACTCCAAGAATTTGATACTTTAATTTTCAGTCATTGTCAAATTTAATTACCACAATTATCTTCTTTAGTTTTAATGTGAATAATATAATTTATTTTTCACTACAATATTGCAGGTGTTAGTTCCACTTCCAATAGGATTTGCAGTGTTTATGGACAGGCATCAATCCTGCTAGGAGCTTTGGAGTTGATGTCATCTACAACACTGACAAGTCATGGGATGATCAGGTAATTTTAGCTCTTCACCTATTTCGGTCATAATATAACTATATAATTGGATATCTGGCACGTCCACTGAATTTTCTATTTACAAAGAATAGAAGTAGTGATTGATGATAAAACTACTTTTAGAGTTATAGTAGTTAAGAATTTCTTATGTGAGTTTCCCTTAAGTATGTAAATTCCTTAAGAAGTTAGATCAAATATCAAGCTTTTCCTTTTGAATGAAAGACTATGTGGTAATATGGTCTTCAACCCTTCCATTACCTCTTTAACTCTTTACTTCTAAGTTACAACTCAATGGACAAAATATCGAACTGTGGACATCCAAATTTTAAGTTTAGTCTATCTCTCAAACAATTTTAAGTTTAGTCTCTAGCTAAAGTTTAATCTTGGATGATAAAGTTGTGATCATTTCAATATTTATAGGTGTTCCCGCCATTGATTTCGGTGAGGGAGGATTCATGATTTCGCGAACTCGCAGACTCAGTTTTTTTGAGGTATGTTGTTTCTTGATTTGAAATTGATTAGTTGAATGTTGATGAGTTAGATTTGGAGATCAAGTTAGTAGGTTGTTCAACAGTGCATTGTGTTGTGCAATATTTTCGTAATACTTTGTAAAAGTTGATTCATTCTTTCTTTGTCTGTGATGAGTTAGATTGTCATCAGAGAGGTGCATTGTGATGAGTAAGATTTGAAATAATTGTAGAATATGTGATGAGTTAGATTTATTACATAGAAGTTGAATACAGAAGTTGATTAGTTCTTTGAAGAGTTGATTAGTTGATTAGTTCTTTGATGAGTTGAATACATAGAAGTTGAATACAGAAGTTGATTAGTTGAATACAGAAGTTGAATATGGAAGATGAGTTAGATGTTCAACAATGCATTGTGATGAGTTAGATTTGAAATAATTGTATGGTAGAATAGCATCCTTTCATTTTATACTTGGATACTTAATATTTGCACTTACAATTATATATAGGATAGTTTCTGGCTTAAGTATTGTTTTTGAGAGAGGTGTGATTGGGGGAAGACACAGTCTTTCTTATATTCACTCTAACTAAAGAAGTTAACTATAGTATCCATATTTTAGCTACTTGAATGTAATAGCTAGCCTGATTTAGCCATAGCTTAGTATTGCAATTGCGAAACAAGATCTAATATTTTATTTTATTTTATTGCAATTGCAATTGCAATTGCGAAGTAGTGTTTCTTAAACCGTCCTTATATTACTTGCAGCCGGGCCCAAGGGACTTCCCGCTCCAATGTTTTATTAAGAGAGACGAACTACTCAGACATACAGCCTTTACCTTGGTCTTACGTCAGGTATGCTTGCTTCCTATCTATGATGGATAAACATCAATGTGTGGAGATAGAGGAAATCGAATGTGGAACTGTAGTAGGGAACTTGGTAGTGTTTTGGATGATGATGGTCAATTATTTCGTGTGCACTAATAACTTTATTTTGTTCTTGCCCTATTGGGTAATGAATTTGCCAATTATATAATGGGATCGTTGTGGCTTAATTGCTAATAATTCTTCTTCATTTTTAAAACAAATTTTTGATGTAGCTTTGCAATTTTTAAATGCTTGACTATTTTTTTTCTTATGGACAATTTTTGCATACTTCTGTGTCTTTTTTACGATGTTTAAGCTCAAGTTCTCTGAAATTACTTGCTATTGTATTGTGATTTTGTATACGTAATAAACTTCTCTAGAATCATAATCCTGGGACTAATTATAGATGACAATTACGTACAACTTAACTAAAATAACTAGATATACGAATTCGAATTGGGTTGTATAGATTCAACATGATTCCTTTACTACGCAACCCATGAGAATAATATCTCGAATTCTCGATGTAGAGCTCACACCATGAATCCAAATAAGGAAACACGACCATGAAAGCAATTTTCTAAAGGAACCTTTTATGGTTAGTTCAACATAAGATGGAAATATACACCAATTTTTTTGTTGCATCAAACCTGGATACTACTACAACAAAAATATCTAGATAATGAAAGAGATAAACTGAAATCTGAGAAACTCTTCAATCATACTTCTTTTTCACTTATCAATCTTATTATTGAGTAATCATAGGAATGTGGTTAGCATATTAAGATCAAAGCCATGAAATTTTTTACTGTATTGTTTGAGAAGCTGAATTGTTTGAGAAATTAAAGATGAGAAATTGAATTGTTTGAGATTGAAATTAAAGATGAGAAGCTGAATTTAAACTTGATTGATTAAAGCTGAATTGTTTGATTGAAATTCTGATATCGATCAAGAACATTAGATGAGAAGTTGAATTGTTTGAGAAATTAAGGATTAGGGTTTTACTGTTGCTAATTTTAGGTAATTTGTGCATTGTTATTGTTAGATTTGAACATTTTTTTGTATTAAATGTGCAATTAGTGTTGTTTATTATATTAGGAGTAAATTTATGATCTTGATTAGTTATAACTAGATTAGTTAGTTACATGTAGGAGGTAAAGATATTGCGAGGATTGCGACATTGTCATGGAGGGAATTGCTTCAAGGTTTCAAAACATCATCTGTTTATAGTGTTACATTATGAATCAGTGGAAGTGTAACACCCCGCAAAATTGGAAATTACAATTTTGCCCCTGGGTGTTATGCACGTATATTTTGTAATATGTTTCACTACATATTTTGGATTCGTACTGTTTATACATTTTCCGTATTGATTTCAGTCAACTAAAATATAATATTTCAATCCCTGGGATTTACGTGCTTTTTACGTGTTTTGATGCACGTGTTTCCACCACTACGTATAATATTTTCTATAGGTTTAAATTATTTATTTTTATGTATTTAAATCTATTTTATAAAACAAAAATTTATTTTCCCCTTGTTTTTGATTAAAATGCATTTTTCAATTTTTTCTGCACGTATGGTGCACGTGCAAATTTTTATTCTCATTTTGCTACTCTCATTTTACTATTTTTGGCATGCATTGGTTTTATTTAGCCTTTCTTTTGATCCATGGGCCTATAAACTAAAATGTAGCCCATTAAGAAAGGAGTCCACTAGATAATTAAATAAATTAATTAGTAATGAGCCAATGTAGCAAGCCCATTATTAAAATCACATTTTTAGTTAAATATGTACTAATACATGACAAGTTACAAATATTAGTACACATTTTTGAGTTATAGAAATGTGTTCATATTTGTTTATGTATGTGTGCATGCATACACAAATGTATTTGGACCATTTTTTGGGCAAGGGGAGGAGAAGAGTTGGTAGGTTGAGTTAGTGGAGAGTGGGGAGATGAAGAGATTGAGGTTTTAGGAGTTAGGAAAGTGGAGAGTTGTAAAATAAATTTGAAGAGTTATTAGGGTGAGATTTTTGCACTTTAGACCCTTCCAAAATCCTATAAATAGAGTCTCATTTCCTACATTTCTCTTGCACCAAAATCAATATCAAAATAAGTGTAAGAAAAAGAGGGAAAGGAAAGAAGAAAGAGAGTAAGAAAAGAAGTGTTCTCTTGCTTGGAGCTTTTGCTAGGAGGAGAAGAGAACTAGGAGGTGCTTGTGAAGCTATGAGCAAGAAGGAACCATTCTCTTGTAGTTTTCAAGCTTCAATCAAGGTGGGTGTTCTCATGCTTTTTATTTTAGAATTATGTGTTCTAGTAAAAAAAAAAAAAATGAGTATATGATGTTGATATGATGAAGTATAGTAGATTTATGCATTGGTTGTCATGAAATTGCTAAGTTAAGGGATAAATCCACTTAATGTTAGTAAGTGATTTTATGTCTTCTTAATTGTAGAGACTTGCATGCTTGATGAATAATAGAATTTTGATGTCTTAATTAAAAGATAAATTCATGTTTCTTTTTATGTATAATAAGTTGGATGTTGAGATGAAGTATATAGATAAAGTTTCATGCTAATATAATATACTATGAAGGAGAATATTCTTGTTATGATTAAGTAAATAATAGAAATTTTTGACTAATAACATGATCATGTTAGAATGCTTGTATGCTAAATGTATATTTTGTATGGAAATTTTGATGTAATAAAGTAGAACAATTTATACTATTGGGTGAGGTAAAAATAGTAGTGAATCATGTAAATAAAATTACAACTTGTTAATTGGTAAATAAGAAAGGAAAAGATTGATTATTTTTGCCATGTGTGAATAAAGAAATGGTAATCGAGATTGGCTGGCATCAAATTTATCCCTGCAAATTCTACCAATTTACACCTGAATGTATCGATCTACATTCAATATTTGAGATTTGGGAGTCCGTTGAAACTAGACCTGCAATTTTGATAGTGAGTAGGTCAATTTGGTAAATAGTTTCGAAAGTGGGTCAGTTTGGTAAAAATTTTCAAAAGTTCCGTTGAAACTAGGCTTGCAATTTTGATAGTGAGTAGGTCAATTTGATAAATAGTTTCGAAAGTGGGTCAGTTTGACTTTCAAAATTGTTTCATTTTGGGAAAATTCTAGGGTTCATAAAACATAATGAAGAAATTATTAAAAATAGTTTTTTGAGATTTTCATGTACAATTAAGAAAATAGAAGGGAAACTGAAAAAGAAATTTGGGTTGTGATTAGAATCTATTTAGTAAAGAATATGACACTTATTTTTTTTAAAAAAAAGAGAAAAATATTGTGTTGTGAATCAAATTCTTTTGAAAGGATTACACTCTTATTTTGTGTAGAAATGTTGATGTGGTTGAAATGTATTGCTAAAGTGACTTAAAAATGGATGAAAATATTGTTCATGAAGAAGAATATGGCTTTTGAAAGATTGTGAATAAAAGACTCATGAGTAGTATTAAAATGAGACTTCATGAATACAAATTAAGATGAGACATTGAATCACATTTGTGAATAATTTGAAAGACGAAAATATCTATGTTTAAGACATGATTACTAAAGGGTATGTGTACCCATGTTTTCTTGTACATGAAAGTTTATGACTTAGAGTTAGTAAGACCTCGATACCGGCATTATTGAAAAAAATATTTGAGATATGATTTGGAGATATGGCCATGGGGCTATCTCGCAGTTGTTGATTAAGTCCGGTAGGGGGTAAAACTAATTCTTTGAATGGAAATTATTCATGTCTTGAACTTAAGAAAATTTAGGCATATAAGTGAAGATGTAGTAAACTTAGAGAAACGTAAGTGGGGTGCTCTATATAGTCGGCGGTGGACTCCAAGACTATAGATCCAGTTGGTGGACTGAGGTTGCCTTGTGGGAGACAAATTATTATATTTTAATCCGGAACTATGAGGACGGGTCGGCGGTGGACTCCAAGATCTTGAGTAGTCGGACGGATGGATTTTTGTGTTTACCGTCTCCAATGTATATATATATATATACTGGGCTAGAGGGTCACATACGGGACGGTTCGCACGATGTGGAATCTGTTATAACAGCCGGCGGTGGACTCCAAGACTGGGATTCACATTCGTGGAATAGTCTGAACTTTGTTTTGCTACCGGGTAGTTTTCATGGCGAGGGATCGAGCCCTGTATTGTGAAGAACGTAGGCGCTTGCCCTCGGACCTATGTAGTATGGGATGCATAGAATCCGAACAAGTGTGCATTAGTGTCATCCTAGTATAGAATGGTATGCATTAGGCATTAAGACATGACATACACTTATGTTTAGAATAATCACTTTTGACACTTTACTTGTTCATTCAATCTTTTTATGATTTGTTAAAGTATGAGATCGTTATACTATTCCCGGCATAGAGAGGATAGCCGTGTATAACATTTCGTCAGTTGTAAGTAACTGACGTGCCCATAGACTGACATGCAGGTAATGGACTATTCATGGAGTTATATAGTAGATATGCTGTTGCTGTTTAGAAGTTAAAGATATTGCAAATGATGTTAAAGTTATACAAGTTGTATTTCATTGTTGTAATCTTTTATTCTTCCGCTGTGTAAAGGAACTCTGATGTATTGTGAATGAAAAGTTTTAAATTCCTTGTAAAATTGTACGAAGTGAAGTAAAGATCCTGTGAAATCTCGAATTTATCCTTATTTGAAATTCGAGGCATTACAGGAAGTGCATCTACCTTACTCTTAGACTTCGCATATAGTCTGGATATTTTAGTTATTGTACCTGGGTTGCTCACTTAGCCTTAAAAAATTTCCTCGAAGGAAATTGAGAGTTCCTTTCAAAACTGTGTGTGGGATCGAGTTTTGAATAGTTGCTGGAAAACTTAATTTTTATGAGTATCTAACATTCTAATTACATTTGTTTCGAGAGTCATTTTATAGACTTGATTAGGCTACTCACCACTATTAGTAACAACAGTTTTATTTCTTTACAAGATTTGATACAGTATTTGAAGTTCTTTCTGAATTAAATATTTAGTGGACTTTGATGTATAACATAAAGGCATACATGCATGAAATCTAAACTTGAGCTGTTAAGATGTGCAGTTTAGCATAGTCTATCATTATTTATAAATTTCACTACCTTGATATGCACTTCACTGTATGTTAATTGTCACATTTTTTGAATTTGTATATATGGAACTAGGTCACATAACATTTACACTTACATGTTCTATATATGCTTTTAGGTAAAATAAAACACTTACTTTGATTATCTTGCTAACTATATTCTTGGTTCTAAGTATTTGTTCATAATTTGAGTTACGGAGGTTTCACCACTGACCTGGTGTTGTCACTCTTGCAAGCTATTACTGTTTTTCCCATTTATATATTAACGAATTTATGAATCTTCTGCACAACTTCTGTTTATGCTCCCAGCTGAAACTTAGCCAACCAAATCTAACGAGCTAGGACATGTTGACTCTGTTACATTGGCTATGGTTGTAGAATCTGCTATGTAAAACTGTTTTGGAGAATAGAAATGTTGTAGGATCTGCTATGTGGGAGAAGAACTGATTATAATTAGGGACTGCATTGTTAATTTGTAGGGTTTTATGTAAAAGTTTTAAGCCATGGATGCAATATATTTGAATAGTAAGGACTCAGATAATTTTACTGAATAAGTAAATGGGTTGAATTAGGATCATGGTTTTCGACCCAGAACCCAACTATTTAAGTTAAAAATCATAGAATGAGTCAGGGTTTACTTTACTCAACCCCAACCCAGTTCTAATTAGACCCAATTTACGGGAAACGTCCCAAAACATTGGTTGCACATATAAATAAGCAAATATGAAAATGCAATTAGAAACAAAAAACATTGGTTGTACATGAAAATTTGAAAAGAATGAATTTCATACTCTGATGGGTTTGCTTGACGCATTAGCTACCACAACACTTTTAGTCAATAAAATCCTGAGATCAGTTTCAATAATCAAAACATGTCTACCAAAAATTAATTTTGGATGTGAACTTTTCTAAAGGTAGAAACCCTACCTAGGTCTGTAAGTGTTATGTCCAGTAGCTGTCCTTCTGCATGATCATTCAAGTGCAAGAAGAAAATTAACAAATCAACACTTCATACAGTCAAGTAGGCTCACTTCAAGTGTAATAAAGAACAAGTGTATAATCAAGAAGGTTGCATTATTCATACACTTGAGATTTATTGATGCCCTATAAATTCTCCTTCCTGTTAATACAAGAGACACGCGAGGATATACTTTAGTAATCTGAAGAACACTTACATTATCCTTCCATATTATAGCGAGACTGAATGTCATGAACTCGCTTGATAAGTACCTTTAGGGGTAAAATAACTAAATAATTTTTTTTTTAATGTTCGGTTCTTCTGATTATAAAGATAGCATATCATCATTATCAATACACACTGAAATTTAAACTCCAACCCAGACAACTATATCTATTAAGAAAAATTAAATCCACATAACAGATTCAAACAAAAATATCTCAATAACAACCAAAAACAAGCCTAACACAAACTGCAAAAGTCTAGAGATCACAAAATTAAGAACACAAAGCCAAAATTCATGAAACAGCAGTAACAGTTAAACAATGACATTGACAGCACTAGCAATCCTTGGCCACAGGTCAGCACATTCTTTTCCAATGGGCCCAGTAATAGCTGATCCTACAACCATAGCCAATAGAACTCATTAAATTTATGGATCTAAAACTCTTACTATAGTAGGTGCTGTGTAAAACTGTTAACTCTGTTAGAATTTCTTATTGATCTTGACAATAGAAATGTTTGTTACAAATAGTATCAGTCTATCAGAGCAATAGAAATTTTTGAATTGCTTATTGATCTGGAGATCAACTATATACAACCAAATATATTTGTTTCGCGGTTCTAAACAGATTATGTGGTTGTATAGAGGTTCAAATTTTAAGGACAAGCCTAGCACAAGTATGTTTAGGTTGTAGGGAGAGAATTTATCTTTTTGTGTATATATGATTATGTCAATAGTTCATATCCAATAAGTTAATATAGGCTTGGGGACTTGCAATTTCTACTCACTTGTGTCAAGAGTACATAGTTGTAAATGTTGCTCTGCATTGATGTTAATTTGCTATGTTACATATATTTGGAGTTTGTTAAGTGTCAAAAAGTTGCATGTTCGCATAGAACTGTTAGTAAGTCCTCAATCAACTGTCATTATGAAATACCTATGATCTGCATTGTGTGCAAGCCAAACAATAGTGTATTAACTATACTTTTGGAAGCTGTTAACCTGAGATTGCTTTATATAAACTGTTTCCTTTTTGCATCGTAATTAGAAAATCAAAGTCATGACATTGTGTATGTGTGATTTGAATTAAAGGATTTGTGAGTTGAGTTCTTATTAGAATCTCATGTAGTTGCTTTCTTTCCAGGTAATGAGAAATAAGCATAAATCTATATACTCTTACTATTTGTTTCTTTAATTATCATTGGTTTTGATTGATTCTTGAAAAACTCTTACTGTTTGTGTAGACTCACTGTTTCATCCCATATTGAAGACTCAAAGCTTTGTATATTGAAGACTCGAAACTCTTACTATTTGTGTACTCTTACTATTTGTAACAACCCTGTAATCTTTTTTTTTTTTGTAGTAGGGTTGTATATTTTGTTCCCTTAAGTTATGTAGAATAAGGGATTATGTAAATCTGTCTAATATTTAGGATTTTGGGAGATGATGTAAGTATCTGTATAAGATGATGATATAATATAGTAATGTTAAAACCCGTACAAGTTGTGGAGTATTGGGTTCTGTGTGTTGTTTTTCAAAGGTTTTTCAAATGTTTTTTTCTAAAAATTCATTATGTTTTCAAACGAATTCATGGTTTTTATTTTGTATCTTGCGTCATATGAAGATTTGTGCCCCCAAAGCCTTATATATATGATGCCTGTGTGATGTTGCTTGGATTGGCCTGGGGAGGATTGATATTAACTGCCTGTGATGCTATATTTTTAATTGTTTGCAGAATTCCGTAAGGAATTGCTGTAAAATGGCTAATATTTTAGGGGAGACTCTGTCAAAGTTTTTACTAAAATTCCTACAAATTCATTACGATTTCAAACGAAAATTTGGTTTTTATTTTGTATGTTGCATCATATCAAGATTTTTGCCCCCAGAGCCTTATATACATGATGCCTGTGTGATGTTGCTTGCATTGGCCTGAGGAAGATTGATATTAACTGCCTGTGATGCTATATTTTTAATTGTTTGCAGAATTCCGTAAGGAATTGATATAAAAGGGCTAATATTTTAGGGGATACTCTGTCGAAATTTTTACTAAAATTCCTACAAATCCATTACGTTTCAAACGAAATATTGGTTTTTATTTTGTATGTTGCATCATATCAAGATTTTTGCCCCCAGAGCCTTATATATATGATGCCTGTGTGATGTTGCTTGGATTGGCCTTAGGGGCTAATATTTTAAGGGAAACTCGGTCAAAATTTTTACGAAAATTTCTATTAAAGTACTCTTTTTACAGGTCCTGTAGATTCACAGTATTATTTTTCAATCTCGAGCACCTGACAAATGATTCTGCAAAGATTTAAACAAATAAACATCTTAATTCAGAATACATCAATGTCTTAGCCAAATACACATCTATATAAATCATTTTTCACGAAGACGTGCATATATTTAACTTTTTACAGGCCTTTTATATGCTGCATCGTTCACGAAAACGTGCCATAGGAACGTGTCCACGGGCAAACCTAGTATATATATATATATATATATATATATATATATATATATATATATATATATATATATATATAGGGTGTTTGGTATGCGGTAATATATAAGGGAATCTAGGATTACCCTCTGGATTAGCTGGTTTAGTAAGATATTAGTATAGTTTTGGAAGGATTTTAAAATTCTCATGGGAATCAAAAAAAAAAAAATTTGGGAATGATATACATTCATCTTTAATATGGTGGGATTTGTGGATTCTTCCACATAAATTAAATAAGTATGATATATGTTTCAGTATAATGTATCAATTTTAACAATAGTATCTACCATTATTAATTAAAAAATTGAAGGGGAAACCTTCTGTTTACTAAGTCATATATAATATATTTCTTTGATAATTATAATCCATGTACGCCTAAAATCATGTGTTTGTAATGCGTGCATTTCATTTTTTTTTTCTTTTTGTTATGTTTTTTATCTACCTTGTTGAAATATATTAGAATCATAATGTAACTTTTTGAGTCATCTATTATTACTGTACTCAGGTTTTATAAGCTATATATCAAT
Source organism: Hemerocallis citrina (assembly GCA_017893485.1). NCBI lineage: Eukaryota > Viridiplantae > Streptophyta > Magnoliopsida > Asparagales > Asphodelaceae > Hemerocallis > Hemerocallis citrina. Next base: position 123,914,673 of record CM030363.1, on the reverse strand, counting down.
ATTGGTTGTGTACATGTCACGCATATACATCGATTACTAAAGTAGATAACAATTATATTGATTTTTTAAAAATTAAACCAAAAGGGTATTTTCAGTAATGTCTACTATAGCGAATGATTGATGGGAATGAATTTGTCTATATCAAACAGAGTAATAAAATATTCCATGGAATGCAATGTCTGGAACTAAACGCAGTATTGCAACATTCCTAAGAATCATGATTCCTACCCTCACAATTCTGGGAATCCGCTCATTTCAAGGAATTCTCCAATCCGCGTACCAAACGCCCCCATATATTTATCAAGAAAATATAAGGGGAACCCTACCTCAATCTATTAGCAAAAGTCAGAATTAGCAAATATATACAAGCAGAGACCTTAGTATCCGAGATGAAAACCAAGAGTGGGTAATTCAGATGGGAATAATTCAAGTACAATAATGATTACCAGTTCCTAACATTTTGGTATATAAAAGATCGACTGGCATCCTCCTTGGGAGCATTTTGGTATATAGGGAGTGGAGGATTCCCGAGACTGAATACATTCCAAGGAATGTGATGGGAGTAAAATCAGATTTCCAGATTTCTTTAATTATTGTATTTTGTATAACATATCTCTACTATTATAATGGGAGAAGGGGTTAGTGTCATCTGTCACCGGATGTCATTTTGTCAACACGTGCAGCGCACGTGTTGACAAAATGACTTACTTTGGTAAATATTTTTGAAAGTGGACCAGTTTGGTAAATATTTTCGAACGTGGATCGGTTTGGAAATTATTTTCTTTTTATCCTTTTCATTCTGTCAACACGTGCAGCGCACGTGTTGGGTTATGGACTAACTTTGGTAAATATTTTCGAAAGTGGACCAGTTTGGTAAATATTTTCGGGAGTGGATCAGTTTGGGAATTATTTTCTTTTTATCCTTTTCATTATCCCTTCAATTTTTTCCACGTGCACGTGTGCACGTGTATGATACTAGTATGTATACATGAGAATCATATATTGTTATTTTACTATAATACGCTTTCAGTAATCGTAGGACAAACTGAAAGAGGGAGAGGACAACGATGGGCGACGAATGGCAATGACAATAGCAAACGGTTTGGTTGAAGGCGATGAACGCTGGAGGTGGTGGAGGCACCAAATGGGAACAGTGGTGGCGGTTGTGGTAGGCAGAGGTTGTACCAGCAACAATGATGCGGCGGTAGTGGTGGTGGAGACGATAGATGGTAATGGCGATTGTGGCAGGCGGAAACAGTGGTGGTGGTGAGGGGTGGCAACAATGACGATGTCAATGGTGGACTGGTAATAGCCATGAATGTTGTGGCAACAATGGTGTGGAAACGATAGAAGCAACGATTGTGGCTACAGATGTAACACCCCAAATTCCAAATAAGCCTGAATTCGAAGTTCTACAGGATCTTTACACTTCACTTCGTACAATTTTATAAGAAATTTGAAACATTTATTATAACATACTCTTTTACATCAACACGCAGCAGAAAGTAAATAAAATACAACAATGATAAATGTACAACTGTAACAACTTTAGCATTTAAATGATCAGCAGCATCAAATTCATCTTTATATCTTCTTGTAAATTCCAAGTCCTGCATATGAAACTGTGGGCACGTCAGTTCCTTACAACCGGCACAATATTATACACGGCCATCCTCGCTATCTCGAAAACATATCAATTCTTTAATACTTTAACAAACACAAACTCGATCACAAAACAAAGCTAAAGAGGAACTATCCTATTAATGCCGTTTATGCTTGTGCACTTAACCTTAATGTAGTTATTTATATTTAATGACACTAATGCACACTTGTTCAAACTTATGCATCCCATTCTACATAAATCCGAGGCAAGCCCTTAACCGTTCTTCATCTTATAGGGTTGAATCCCTCGTTATGAGTTTAACTACCACGATAACTACGGTAAGTATCATAGATGTTTTATGAGTTACGAGCCCATATCCAGACAACCTGGAGGGGTTTCCCACATCATGACGTGACGCATCATGCAGACAACCTATGGAAAATTTGCCTCTGTCATGAAACGATGGCACTACGTAGTCACCAAGCACCCCACAAGCGTCGCCACGGTCCTGATAATTCCGGAGATAGATTCACGTCATGACATGATGCATCATGTAGACAGCCTATGAAAATTCTCACACCATGAATCCGAGGCCCTCATACTTGTGTTTTTCTCTTACTTTCATCACATCTTCACTATAGTGTGGTCCTTATGTTTTTAATTTGTTTTAGAAGAAAATTATCACAACCTAGAGCTAGCTTACCCTACCGGACTTAAACCAAACAAAAGAGACAGTCAGCCCACATTGGCTATTTCTCAAGAGATGCTCAACCCACACTGGTTAGCTCTCAAACTCATAATAACAACTGCCGGTTTCTAAGGGTCTCGCCTAGCTCTAGATTCCAACAACTATCTCGTTCTAGAGATCAACAAAATGTTATATTCAATCTCAAAATAATACTTCAATTTCTTAATTCATAATCTCATTCTCAAGGAAAACATTTATTATAAGCTCATAACATGAAGTAACTCACTTCAACTTCTTTTATCAATTTAATCACTTATAGTATTGTGTGCAATTAAAATATTCTCAATCAGTTACTATAACATCTCGTCAAGAGAATTCTAATTGCAATTCAAAACTTCATCTTTCTTTAATTATACAAGAGTCACATTTTTAATTGATAAATTCGAGTTCTTCAACATTATTTAATGTAAATTCTCCTTTCAATTCTAAAAAAAATATATCAAAATATTTTGGAAATATTTTTTATAAGGTCTAAATAATTTTAGAGGAATAATATAAAATTTTCCCAATTTTGATTACTCTTTAAAACTCCAATATATCAGAAAAAAAATCAAAATATATTAAAAAGGCAGTGATCAGAATCGAACCCAAGACCCCCCCGAGCTAGGGATGGCGAACGGGTCGAGTGGGCCGGGCCGGGCCCAACCCGTACGGGTTGGCACATATAGTGGGCGGGCTCAGGCCGGTTTGCCCACTTATCCGGGCCGGGCCGGGCCGGGCTCAAGCTTGGTTTGGGTGGCCCGCCCAACCCGTGAACCCTTTAGGGTTCAACCCGGGTTGGGCCGGGTCGACCCGCAGGTTGGCCCGTTTATATAGGGTTAGAATTTTTTTTAATTTTTTTTTTGTATAATTTTTTTTGTAGCTTAAAATAATAATAATAATAATAATAATAATACTAAGTAAGTAATAATACTAATAAACATTAAAAATCGTAATAATAATAATAAGATTGAAAGAGTAAAATTGGCAACAAATTTTGAAATATTATTCCTATGAATTTAAGTTATACAATTTTAACAATTTCTAATGAAATGAAGAATTCAATTCATAAATAAGTTTTATACAATAACATATTTCTTATATACAATTTTACAACGACTACAATTTTTCTAATTTAACATAACAAGCAAAGCTATTGTTGTTGTTGTTGTTGTTCTTCGGGCGAGTTGCTCCCACTTGTGGACGTTGATAGTGCTTTCCCTTGTGTTCTATCTTTAGCATTCAGCCAGTCTTATGTGCAAACGAGCATCTCTAACGAGTCCGGCTTCAAGCGATTCCTGTAATCAGTTAGAACCCTGCCACTTGTAGAAAATGCACTCTCAGAAGCAACTGTAGAGACAGGAGGAGTTAGTAAATCTTTAGCCATAATTGACAGAATACTAAAAGTGTGTTCATGGTCTTTCCACCATTGTAAAATATCAAGTGGAGAAGTAGAAGGCTCAGAATCTTGTTGGTTATACCAATTTAATTCATTTGGTTGATTAGTCCAAGGTTTTTTTGATTGAATTTGTTCAAGTAAATTAAATGTTCTATCACCAATTCTACTTTTACCCTTATCTTTAGAACTAGCAGAAGAAGAACTAACTACAGAAGTTGTACTACTAGAAGCAAAACGTCTATCATAATAATCATACAAGTTATTTAACGTAGATTCAAACTGAACTAAAAAAGTAACGCAATCAGTTACTAATTCTACATGTTCCTCAAGTAATGCAAAAAACATTTCTATCAAACTCTTCGTACCTTCTAATTTGATACGAGGATCCATAAACGTAGCAACACAAATCAACATAGGAGGAGGAAAATAATACTTCAAAAGTTTTTGAAATGCAGGTTTTACAATCTCACCAACATTGATATCATTTAACATTTCGTTAAATGTTTGCATCATACTAACTAATTCAATAAAAATGCTACTAGAAGTAGATTCATATGTTTTTGAAAATTTTAAAGTTGCGGTTTTAAAAGGTTCTAAAAATTTCAACAAAGATTTGGCAAAAAACCAATCGGGGGGAGTCATTTCAAAATTATGCATATTTTTTGCGATACAAAAATTATTTACAACTGCTTTATATTCGGTAACAACATTTAGTAAATCAAAAGTAGAATTCCATCGGTGTCTAACATCATTTGGAAATCTTCTAAAAGGAACATTTCTAACCCTACACCAAGCTTTCCATTCTTGGAAAATGCTTGGACTTAATGCAATGAAATGTAAACAATTTCTAATTTTAACTATATATGGATCAGCTATTTTTAATGCATCTTGAACACATAAATTTATAATATGACATGCACATCTAACATGAAAAATATTGTCAGATGGAGGGTATAATACGGATTTTAAAGTAGTAATTGCTACATTGTTGTTAGATGCATTATCAAAACTAATACACATAATTTTATCGCGAATATGAAAAACATCACAAATTTCTATAATACGATTTTCTATTTCAGCGCTACTATGGGGATATGGCAACGCCGCAAGTGATATGATTCTTTTTTGAAGAATCCAATTATTTTCGATCCAATGACAAGTTATTCCCATCGTTGGAATATTGTTGAGACCCTGTCCAACAATCCGAAGTTAAACTAACCCTACAAGTTAAACTCCATAAAATTGCAATCAAAGCGTCCTTCGTTTCATTGTACACTTTAAAACAATCCGATTTGCAAGTATTTCTCGGAATTCTTCTAAAATGAGGGTTTAAGGCCGTTTGATTAAAATTTTCCAAGTTCCTACTCTCGGGATAGGAAAATGGTAACTCTTCATTAATGACTAATCGGGCCATTTCCCGATGAACAAGATCGGGATCATAAGGGTGGCTATCAACTAGACCGGTCCTAGGGTTGATTTTTTGTTGGCCTTGTATTTGATCAAGAGGTTTTTTATGGTTATGTTTGATGTGCCTACTAATTGTACCGGTGCCGTCACCCCTCCTGAATTTGTATGCTTTACCACATGTTTTACAAACTTTCAAACCTATATCCGAAGTATGTTCGTCCGGGATATAATCATAAAACTTATGCCAATCGCTAGGTTCTCCTCTACTTTTCCTACTACTACGGGGTTGTGTGGTTTCGGTTGGTTGTTGTTGTTGTTCTTCTTCCAATTGTATGTCACCTACAACTACGTCGTGTGTACCCCATTGTTCCATAGGAGGATCATGGTATTCTTGGGCGGGCTCACTAGTTGGGACAATTGGTGGCCTACGGGAAGAGGAGGACGAATCTTGTCCGCTACGACCGCTACCGCGTGATCTAGACATAATGTAGTAATGTGCTAAAGTAAAGTATGTAAAAAAAATATACAATGTAGGAACGGTGAATTATACAAAAAAAATCTGAAAAACAAGAGGGTTGAAATAGAGAAGTTCAAAAAACGAACAATAATTTTAACTACAACGCAAAAAGAAATATAGCGAGAGAGGTATGAAATTTTGATACCGTTCACCGTGGAATATGCGTATGTAAAAAAAAACGTGAAAATAAGAATAGAATAGAAAAGATGGAGGAGCGCTTTGCCGATTCCGCAATTGAAGAGTTGAGGAGAGCTTGAAGTAGATTTGATGAGGGTTGAAGAGAGTTGAAGACATTGAAGACGTTGAATTTTGATTCCGATACGACCGAAATTTGATCGTGTATATGGCTCGTTATAGACTTGTTTGATGAATACTACAATTGTTGAAAAATTCTTTACAAATGATGTATAATAGTAGAGAGAGTAAGAGAGTAAGGTGTGATTTTTATGAGATTTTTGGGGGTATTTATAGGCTCAAAATATGGGACATAACAAAAAAAACAAAAAAAAAACAAAAAAAAAACGGCTAAAGAGCCGTTCGGAACGGCTCTGGACTGGAGATAGCCGTTTTCGACCGTTCGACCCGCGGGTCAACGGTCGACCCATGACGGGTCGAACGTTCGACCCGTACGGGTCCAACGGGTCGGAACCCGCGGGTCGACCCGCGGGTTGACGGGTTGAATTCGCGTGCTTAACGGGTTCGTAGGGCCGGGTTTCGCGGGTTCAATTCGAGTTAATTGCGACCCGGGTCGACCCTGTACTGTTCACCGGGTTCGACCCGAACCCGCCTAGATGTTAAACGGGCCGGGTTAGTGGGCCAGGTCGCGGGTGGGTCGCCGGTTGACCCGGCCCAGTTGCCATCCCTACCCCCAGCTTCAGTAACTGACCCAAACCGCACCCGAAGACCAAGAAGTCCAAGGTGGCTAACTGAAATGATTCTACTCGACTATCTTATATACATACTGGACTGTAATTTGGAAAAAATCAAATTTTCAATAAAACAGAGCCTCTTCAAGACTCGAACCCGAGACTACAGGCACTGTTCACAGCATCCTATACTCACATCGAAAGCCAGTAAGCCAAATTCCATTCTCTATTATGAAGAGGAAGTGAAATAAATTTATACTTTATGTCTGTTTGAATTTTTTTTTTACAAAATTTCAATTTCTCAATAAATATGTATCTTTCAATTAAAAACCCCTTCCTGAATATATTCTTCAAAAATACAGTAAAACAGGAATTAAAAACTCTTATTTTTGATATTATGATAAGTTTTATTCCCAATTTATATTTAAAGAATACATTATTGGTTTTGAAATAATCTATGGTTCCTTCTAAAAAACACCAATATAAATCCACTAAATGTATGTTCATGTTCTCTTTCCATTTTGCAAGAGTTCTAGCAATTTTTTCTCTTTTCTTTTATCATATCAACATCGCATAATTGGGATAACAATATATCCATTTAGCAACTAACACATATCGATATTCATTCATCTCAATCTACAATTAAGTCATTCATAAGGCAAAATTATCAAACTAGCATGGTTCATTAAAAAATAGATATTCTAGCATGAATTACATTAATAAGACACCATAATAAATTTTAATTCACTAATCTCAATCAAAATTTCTCTTTTTCCTTACTAGTCTCTTTAAGCAATCACATGGCTAATTTAATTATTTACTTTAGCATATTCATAAAAATCAACCTACTTGCATGATATCTAGATTAGAAGTAGAGAAATCGCCCACGCTCTAGCCATTTATTTGAATCACAATATCATGACACAATTAAAGTAAGATTATGCAATCTACATTTACCATTTCAATCAAAATTTAACAATTAAAATATACATCAACTAGCATGTAACCTACTCCTAAAATTAGAAAGGATTTAAGAAACACCCATCCAATAAGAGAATATACTAGTAGCAAGCCCCTTCAAAAGTACAAAAAAATTTCCCAAAAGCAAGCCGAAATCCACAAAAAAGCCAAGCAAATAGCCCCTCCCAAAATCAACTGTAAGCAACAGCAAGACCCGAGACTCCCCCTTGCCTATGCTCTGTTTTGATCCATTTTAAGACCTGAGACTCCCCCTTGACTATGCTTTGTTTTGATCCATTTTTTATAAAAGGGGGTATATATATATATGTGTGTGTGTGTGTGTGTGTATATATATATATATATAACTATATATATATATATATATATATATATATATATATAACTATATATATATAACTATATATATATATATATATATATATATATATATATATATATATATATATATATATATATATATATATATATACTATATATATAGTTATATATATATAACTATATATATATAACTATATATATATATATATATATTTCTTTATAATAAATTACAAAGAAAGTTATCAAGTGGTTCTCATTCAATCTCCCCTAAAACCAATGGGCTAGATTGATTCTCCCAAAACATATTTTTCCGCCTAAAATTTCAAAAACCCAAAATTAAAATTTTTTCCCCCCAAAACTAAAAAACTCATTAGTTTATTACTATCTCTCTTCTCTCTTCACTTTTTCATATTTCTTTCTTTCTCTCTCTCCCTCTCTCTCTCTCCCATTCTTTCTTTCTTAACTTACTTAGAAAATTTAGATTTTAAGATTTCAGGTTTGTAAAATTTTCAGAATTTTTATGCTTTTTTTATTACACATGTTATATTAAAAATAGCAAATATCTTTTCAACAGTTAAATTTCATCATTTTTCACCCTTAAAGTTCCAAGAAGTTGAATTTTACATCCTAATTTATAATTATTTTTCAACATATACTAATAGAAACATGGACTTTTATTTACAACTAATTACTGTCATACTATTCAAACTTGAACTACATAATTGTTGTTTTACTGTTTACATGGCTTTTCGTATGTTGTATCGTTCCAAAGACGTGCCGTAGGCACGTGACCACGGGCAAATCTAGTGTATATATATATATATATATATATATATATATATATATATATATATATATATATATATATATATATATATATATATATATATGTGAATAGGTGGAGAACAAGGTGAAATGCTGGTGGATTGGATTCGGCAGAGAAAGGAAGAAGGAAGGGGAAGATGAGAGTGTGAATGGTTAAGGGGGTGTGGGATGATTATAAAGGAGATTAGGAGATAGTTATTAAAACCACCTCCACTGCTACAACCCACTAATCCACTCATGCAATTAAAAAACATTATTCTTCCCTCCATTCCAAAACAGCCGGCCACTTTTAAGGTGTGCACATTGCACATGTGCATGTGCACGTGCTTTGTGTACACTTCAAAAAAAAAATAATTATTTATTTAAATTAACACATATGTATGTATGTGTATATATATATATATATATATATATATATATATATATATATATATATATATATATATATATATATATATAATATGCATATAAGATTAGTTTAATTAGAAATTATAGTTTTCATCCATGAATAAAATAGACACAAACACATACTTCACACATAAAAATATTAAAATACGAAATCGACTTTATCAATGGAAAAATATTTAAAGATAATCAAAATACAACATAATAAAAATATATTTAATAATTTTTATATATTCCACAACGTAATCACTACATACATAGAAAACACGAGCACCGCACGTATAAAAGTATTTTAATTAAAATAAGAGAAAAATGAATTTCTATTTATAAAACGAATTCGAACACGTCATTAAATAAATAATTGAAACATGTAGAAAATATTACACATAGCAGTTGAAAAATACGTAATCGATACGTGCATCGATAACACGTATAAAGCACGTAAAAATACAGAGATTGAAATTTTTTATTTGAGTTGACTCAAATAGGATAAAAGAATTTTTAGAAAACAGAAAATGCATAAATAGTCGGAATCCAAAGATACACAGTGAAACACGTTACAGATATTACTCGTAACGGTAAAAAAATACATGTGCGTAACACACGAGGGGCAAAATTATCATTTTCAATTTTGCGGGGTGTTACAACAACGGCCGTGACAACAATAGTGATGGTGTTGGAAACAATAATGGTAGCAATGTTGATGATGGTGGCATTGGAGGTGATGACAATGGTGGTGGCAATGGCTGCAGTGGTGGTCATAGTGGCCATGGTGGGAGCATAGATGATGGTTGTGGGCAGTGAGGGTCAGGGCGGGGTGTTGTGGATGGTTAGGTGGAATTTCTCATATAATATATTTGTTACTTCAATTAATTTGCTGGACCTCTAAAATAATTTTATATAATCAAACAAGGTGCACCGTTTCGAAGATGTGCCTGCCAACGGGCAAACTTAGTCCCCAACAAAATTTGTAATTTTAAAGAACCCCATTAAAACATTAAGTTACTTCAAAAATTATCCAAAATCTAAAATAAAATTTTCAATACCTAAACAACCCATCTCTTTTGTCACAATCATCATTTGAAACAGCCACAATTGAACCCAATTTTCCCTCATATTTTATCCTTCAATCCTACCTCCCTTTTCCTTCCTTCCACTCATCTATTTCTATTTTTCTTCCTTTATACACATAAGGAAAAAAAGTTTAAACGGAATAGACTGTTAGAGGCATTAAAGAGATTAATTATTTCATTAATTAGTATTAGCGAGTTAAGAGGCAATATTTTTTTTAAAGCAACTTAACATTTTAATAAGGTTGTACAAAATACAAAGTTGTTTATAATTATATAAAAAATACCTAGAGAAAGAGGTGAATGAGGCGATTAGAGATCCATCGAAAAAAGAATGAAAGAAGAAGGGAGGAACTAAGGAGAACAAAAAATGAGGGGAACATTGGAAGTTAAATACTAGTGTTTAAGTGGAGAAAATTATAAGTAAGAGGAGCAGTTTAGGCATTAAAAAATTATATTTTGATTTGAGAGATTTTTGAAGTAACTTAATGATTTAATGAATTGTTTAGAATTACAAAGTTTGTAGAAATACCTTAGTTTTATAGGAGCATCCCCCACCCCCCCAGTTCTTTTGCGAGATGGTTTGAATCTTTTTTTTTAATTTTTTAATTTTTTTTAATTTTTTAATGTTCTTGATATCTCAGAGTGGTGATTGACATGTATCAGAAAGCAGTATTAGTGTTAGTTTAATAAAATTTAATACTGTCACGTAAGGGTTGTAAACCCTAGCTTGGAGAGTAAGTTTGGTAAGCATATTTATTGATATCCAATCTTCTGAATAATGATGAATCTTTATTTTCTTCTAATAAAAGCTTTACATAGTATCTAAGCAAGCTTTAAAAACCGAGATCTTTGTTTACTCTTATCGTCTGTATGTTGTTCGATCTCTTTTTATGGTGATGAAGAAGAATAAGGAACGAAAGAGAGAAGAAAAAGAAAAGGGAAAAAAAACTATAAAGAAGGTATAAAGTAGAAGAAAAGAAGAAGAATAAGAATGAGAATAAATACAGAAGTCGTTGCCATTGACTTCACCTTCTTCTCTAACTTTGCCATCGCAGATATGAACTCAAGTCCATCTCCTTAACATTGATGAGACTTCGTTAACTCGAATTTAATGCCTCCCTAATGGGAGCTGCAGCCAAATCTAACTCATCTTCTCTCTCATGCAGGCCAGTCACAAATTCGGGATTCAGGAATAATTCGGCTAGGTTAAAATTTTTGGAATTTGGGAAAATTTGGTAAATTCGGTAATAGTTTGTTAAACATTCAAGACTTTTTAATATAATACATATATTTCTCTATGCCTAAATGTTTGTTTTTATGTATATATGTATGTAAATGGCTATATATCTTACACTACAAGAAATTTGACATATGCCAACGGACACATGTAGTGACGGTCAGTAAAACCGTGGGCATAGGCATCATATACCTACAGACGTGTAGTAAATTGTGGGTATAGGTATCTTATAGCTTTAGAGCTTTTAATTCGTAACTATAAGCTTTTAATCCATAACTATTGTTTATTTTCTCCCTCTCTCACCAAACCCTATCTCCAAATCCCCCTCCTCCCGCCACCGTGCCCCCCTTCCGATGTCGTGCCCCCTTCCCTACCGCCATGTTGTCGTCTTGCCGCCCCCTGCCATCGTCTTGCTACCACTTCACCCCGCTGTCTTCGTTTCTCTCCAGTTTCATTCTCCCCTTTCCCCATCGTTGTCCCCCTCCACCGCCGTCGCCCCTTCCTCCATCGCCGTCACCTGCTCCCTTCGCCTGCCCCCCGTCCCCGGTCGCCGTCCCACCTCCCCCAATCTCCTTTCTCTTTCCCTCTCACCCAACCACTGCACCTCCGTCGTCATCGTCCCCCGCCCTCCGTCCCCCTAACATTCCCCCCTCCCCAATCTCTCTCTCTCCCTCACACAAACTGCACCGCCCTCAAGAACTGAGCCATAATCCCATCAAATCAAGTAAGGAATTTCCATTAATTAGCAAGAAATACACAATTAATTAGCAAGAAATTATTCATGTTTTCTTCTAGTTATTTCCTAATCAAGTATATTCTTAGTGATTTATTAGGCTGGGTATCCTTTGACGAAGATTCATTGACTGGGTGGTAGAGCTGTTGAGAGGTGAACATAGTTGGTCCAGTAAGGTACTTTACTCTCTCATAGTTATATAAATTGGAAACATCAATTAGTAGTTGCTTAGAGAGTGAGTTTGTTACACTATATTGTTTCCTTCTTTTTTCAATGGTTTCCTTGTCGCCACTGTAGGTGTCGTTGGGAATGAACAAGTCTGGGCTAAGTTGGAGAGATTCACATTTCCATTTTGGTATATTGTTTCCTTCTTTTTGTTTATACAGAGAGACTTGGTGATGGCGATTCTTCTTAGAGCAATTTGGATGTAGATGAGGTAAGAGTCAATTGTTTGGCTTTAGTATGTTGGTTGATATTGTGAAGAACAAACCTAAAGGACTGATACAGATCAGAAATATCCTGGTTCTCAATCATTCTGATGGGCTGCTTTTGTGGTTTTCTTTGCAAGAGTCATTCTCGGATAACAATCTCACAGTCCAGAATTCTTCAGTTTCCCTGGTATCAGGAAGTAGGCAATTGATTCTGCTATGTTGTTGGGAAATAACTAGTATTTTTTGTACAGTCTTTGCCTCTCTTGTATTGTTACTTTCATGTTCATTGCCTTTTTTTATTTTCACATTTGAAACTTTTTTTTTCCATTAATGTGCAAGAGCCCAGGTGCTGCAGACGTTACTAAAATGAATATTGGTGAAGATCTGCTTGGCTGGCCAGAGGATAAGGACAGTGAAGCTTCAACGGACTTATCAAAACTCCTTTACAATTATCGTGGCAAGCATGTCATATCAGATGTTGAGAACTCAAATGCAAATTTCTCTCTCAATGACTAATCTTCATCATTCAAACTCCTAACCTGAATGAGGTATATTTCCTCTATGATCGTATTGGAGGTCTGTTAAAAAGGTAAACATTGTTCAACTGAAAATGTTTCACAAGTTTTCTATCTGTATGTATATGTGTATGGAAGCAACGAAATGAGATGGTGAGATTAGACTAGAATCATGAGATGGTTAAATGTTGATCCAAAGACATGAACTGAAGTTGTTCATATAGTTCTTTGTTTCATGAAATCTCTAATTTCTTTTATGGCCGCTTAAGTATTCTTCACTCAGGGCAGATTGTATTTGGCTTCACACTTTTTAAAATGGCAAAGGAAGGTTGAATCAAATTTGACTTTGCTGACAAAGTGTTTAATTACTTTTGGACTTTAATTTGTCAACTTTTAGTGAGGATATCATGTTTTAAGTAGTTACTGCTGCCGCTGGATTTTGTGTGGGGGCAATAGACAGAATTTGTATGTTCGTAGGAACTCGAACAGGCTGAATCCTACTTCTTCCTCGTTGACAAGTTGACTCCTTGATACTCCCACGAACCTACACAAACGTTCGAAATACCAGGGTGGATCCCGGCGATGAACCCTTCGACGCTCTTGTCAATACCAGAAAAAGTAAAGAGAAGGAGCTCAAGTGCACAAAGAGTGATCACCTGTGACAGTAGGAGGTAGGGGGTATTTATAGTCACCGTGGGGATCTCTTTCATGATAAGAGTGAATCCCTACTTTTCGGTGAGGCTGGATAGGGGTGGTTATAACCACCTCCTCAAGATAAGGACGAGCCAAGATTTCCTCCAATCCTGTTGAGCTGATCACTAACGGGTTGAGACCCGTTCTCCACTGAACAGATCCGTTCATAGGTTAGCGGGTCTAAGAGGAGAGACCCGGTTCCCAATTCGGACCCATCTGTAGGTGAAATTACCATCTTGCCCCTGCAACTTTATGATTCGTTACCACTTTGAACGATTCTGATTTAACCTCATTTTTAGCAATATCACGAGCCCCCCACTCCCAAAAACTGTGTTACAGCCTTTGGGGAGTAGTTTTGTTGTTTTAATGGCGTATAGAGCTTTATCGGAGTCTTCAAAGGGTGTTTGAATCCCATTTAAGGGGTGATGGTGCTTTTCTGAGCTAGTAATGTACCCAAGTTTGCTTTTAGGACCCTATGGATTTTTGGGGATTTTACAAGATTTTTTAATTATTTTTCGGATCATTTATTCAATTTTGCAAAGTGATGATTTATTTTTCGGGAGCGTCGATTAACTATTCCAACCAATAATTATTTATCCAAGGGTTCAAAAATATTTTCCCGAATTTATAATTATTTTTTAGAATTTTCAATTAATTTTCCTGAATTTTAAATCATTTCTCCCAATTTTTTTAAATAAATAATTCGAATTAATAATTAAAAAATAATTTTAATCACCTATTTACGACGTGGCACAATCTGGATCGTCCATCAGCCATTAGTGTGAAATTCTAAATGATCTGATGGAGGGATGGTGCTGAACGACGTGGACGCCTCTGGAGCCTGGATCAGGTTGCGGCGCGAATTTAGAGACGATCTGACGGCACATATGGCTCGGCAGCATTTTTCCCACATAAGCAGCTCAAAATGCCTGTCGCTCGGATTGGGATTCCGAGCGACGTGGCGTAATCTGGGGCATCCATCTGGATGCGGCACGAATTTTGAGATGATCTAACGGTAGATCTTGCACTTGGCCACGTGACTGAATCATGGACGTCCATCAGGTTGTGGCACAAATTTTGAGGCGATCAGATGACTCTCATAGCTCGGGGATATTTTTTCCGTATGAGTAGCTCGGAATGCCATTCGTTCGGATTGGGATTCTGAGCAACGTGGCACAATCAGGGACGTCCATCTGGCCTCGGCGCGAACATCTTGACGATCCGACAGTGGATCTCGCACTTGGCCACGTGGCTGAATCAGAGATGCTCATCAGGTCGTGGCACAAATTTTGAGACGATCAGACGGTTCTCACGCCTCGGTAGCATTTTCTCTGTATGAGCAGCTCGGAATGCATGTTGCTCGGATTTGATTTCTGAGTGACGTGGCATGATCTGGGCCATCTGATGAGGATTAGGTGCGAATCACGAGGCACGATGGTGTGGATCACGAGAAAATGCAATTTTGGTCGACGCGGTGAGATTTGAGCCGTCTGATTAAGATCATGCGCGAATCACGAGGAGAAAAGTCGTTTTTCTCCAAAACGCAGCTCGGAATGCAAGTCGCTCGGATTTGGTTTCCGAGCGACGTAGCATGATCTGGACCGTCGATGAAGATCAGGCGCGAATCACCAGGCACGATGGCATGGATCACGAGAAAATGTGATCTTGGTCGATGCGGCGAGATCTGAGCCGTCCGATTAAGATCAGGCGCGAATCACGATGAGAAAGTCATTTTTCTCCAATACACAGCTCGGAATGCAAGTCGCTCGGATTTGGTTTCCGAGCGATGTGGCATGATCTAGGCCGTCTGATGAATATCTGGCACGGATCCTAAGGTGAGAGACGAGGATTATGAGGATTTTGGCGTTTAGGCTTCTGGTGGGCCGTTGTGGGGGCCCAAAGTATTCGGAAGCCCACCCGAATCTGCCTTAACACTCATAAGTTTTCACCGCATCCCTTTCCCCTCATTTCTTACTCTTTTATCTTCACTTCACTTTTTACTTAAGTCATTTTTGCTCTCGAGCGGCACTGCTGGTCTTCGTGGCTAGGCGTTTTTACTCTCCGGTGATCTTTTCGACCGTAGACGTCACATCGAGATAAATCATCTTAAACTTAATTCGAAATGTCTAGAGTGTCATCGGGGAATGAGACCTCCACCTCGGACCAAGAGACCGATCGAGCTCTAGTGGTCCCCTCGAGCAAGGGGAAGGAAGTGGCGAAGTCAACCGTCGTCGAAACTATAGTGGAGAAGGTGAGGGGGCCCGGTGCACTGGGTCGGCTACCGTCGACACTGTCGAGCCTCGGAATGGTCAGAGGCTACTCCGGGGATATTTTGTCGAAGGTAGTGCATGGGAGGTCTGCGGCCTATGAGGAGAACAGTCCGAGGGACCCTTCCAAGGTGGACGAGATCCCCTCGATCATGATCGAGGCAGACCTTCATTGGATCAGGAAAGGGGTTCCGCATCCCGAAGGAGTATGCCCTGCTCCTCCCCGGTCCAAGCTTCCGAGCAAGCATGGGGACGTCACCAGATACATGCGTCTTCCCATACGACGCACTCAATACCGGCCTTTGGCTATCCCTGCCGCCCTTCGTAGTCGAGGTGCTGCAGTGGTACGGCTTAAGCCCGGTGCAGTTCATGCCGAACATGTGGCGGCACGTCATCGCTTTCATCCTCCAGTGCTAAGCGGTCGGTGTACAGCCTCAGCTCGTCATTCTCCGCAGTCTCTACCGGATCTGCCAAATGAGCAAGATGGAGTACCGGTACTACCTGTCACTGAGGAAGGGGGTCAAGCTGATCAAGAACCCAGACTCCATCAAACATTGGAAGGAGAAGTACTTTTTGATCCGAGGTCCCGAGCCGTAGGGCTTTCCGACGGTGTGGAAGGAAGAGGTCCCGAAGTGGGCGAAGGCCGAGCCGGTGCTCACCAAGGAAGAAGAGGAGGTCGTGTCGAAGATCCTCGGTCTTCCGACCCCCGATTGGAAAGATATCACCGAGGAGGTCCTATTCGGTGGGGGTCTCAGTCCGATCGACCATAGTACGCTCCGTTTACTTCTTTTTCCTTAGTTTCTATGTGTTTGTTTTTATCTCGCTAACTCTTTTCTAATTTTTCTTGTACAGAAGCCCCCGACATGGACTACAAAGCTCTTATGGCGAAGAGGGGTGCGGCAGCGGCGAAAGGGGTTGACAGCAAGAAGAGGAAGAGGACGACGACGGGGCCCCCTTCCAGCCAAGCAGTTCAGGCACCCTCGGCTCTTGCGGCTGTTGTTGACTTGGTCAGCGACTCTCCCTCGGCTCCGCAGGCCACGCTCCTCTCGGCTGACGCCCCCAGGTCTTCGAGCGGGGCATTTTTGGCCGGTGCCGCCCTGGCATTGGAGGTGTTGCCGCTTACGGCCGAAGCGGAGACCATCCTCACCGAAAAGCACAAGAAGCTCTTCATCCCCGATTGGAGGGTGATGAAGCTCGATGGCTTCCTCGGCGACGCGGCGATGTGCATGCAGGCCGTGCACCACTTGCCGACCCTGAAGGATCGTGCGGCTCTAAATGCTAGCATGGTCGACGATGACACGTTGGAGGTCGCCTGGTCAACGATGTCGGTAAGTGATCTTACTCTGCTCTCTCAAGTTTCAGAGTTAATGATTTTTGGGTTCTCATGTTCTTCTCCTTTTGTTTTTAGACCCTCTGCCACTTCAGCCATATGCTCAAGCAGTTCGCCGAGCAGGAGAAGGAGATGAAGGCGACAAACGACCGCGAGCGGGCGGAGCGTGCCAAGGCGGTGAAGTGGTTCGACGCCGAACAATGGATCTCGGCATCACGAGCTACCAAGGTCGGTGCCCTCGAGACTAAACTTGCCGAGGCACTCAAGCACTCAGCGGCCGAGGTAGCCAAGGTCGAGGCGTTGGAGAAGGAGAAGGCTCGCCTCGAGGAGGAGCTGGCGAAGGCTCTCAAGGCGTCGGAGGAGGCACTGAAGGAGCAGGAGACGAAGGTGGAAGAGGAAAAAAAGCCATCCAAGATGAGGCGGAGGCCCACATGATGACGAACATGGAGGAGGCCTATGCTCGGGCCTTGAAGTTTGTGGCAGTTCGTCTCCCGGACTTCGATAGCTTGGGGTACTACTTCTACGACCTGATAGAGGGCAAGGAGTTCATTCCGCTAGCTGAGGTCGAGCCTGAAGGGGAAGGCAACGAAGCCGAAGGCGATGGCGAGGAGGAGGCGAACCTCGAAGGGGCGCTCGTTACTCTGCCGAACGAGGATGCCTCGGAGCCGCACCTCGAGGTGGCTCCCTGACTTAGTCACTTTTTCTTTTTTTTGTGTTCTCCATGTATTGCCTTGTGCGGACTGGCCACCGCCTTCACTTTGAAATGAATAAGAAAATTCTATCTCTTTTTGTCTAAGTGTTGGAGAAATCTTCGAATTCTTTTTTTTCCAAGTGTTGGAGAAATCTTCGAACTCTTTTTTGTCTAAGTGATGGAGAAATCTTCGAACTCTTTTTTTTCTAAGTGTACGAGTAGTGAGAATCTCAATAGCTCTGTGCTCTGGCTCTTTTCAGATTGTCGAAGTGCTACAGGTCGCCGAAGTGGCTCGGATAGCCGAAGTGGCTTGCCTCAAAGCCAGTCTAGGGGCGACGAGATTGGGGCTTGCGAGGAACCGAGAGCGGCTTCTCGAAGTGGAGTCAGATCTCCGTAAGGCAAAGTATGAGCTGAATCACCCGAGATCGACCCTAGTTCGCCGAGACATAGAGAGGAGGCAATTAGAGGAGCGTATCAATGAGAAAACCCCCGAAGGTGATGACGTGGGCTCGTTGGCGGAAGCCAACCTCGGCCTGAAGCTTAAGCGCAATCGTCACTCTCTATCTAAGGTGACAGCGGAGAGGGACGAGCTGAAGAAGGTGACCCTCGACAAGAGCATGGAGGTTGCTCACCTTCGGGGGACGATCACCGAGGGCTCTCGAGGGGCAGGCTTGATCGATTGCCTCGGCTGAAGATAAAGGTGAAAGATGTCTCGCTTAAAGAGCGAATTGTCAAGCTTGAGGCAGAGGTTGCTCATCTTCAACCGCGATCTGAGCGGAGCAATATCAGATCCACTTCTTGCACTCGGGAGGAGCGTGATAGAGGGATAGCTTTTTACGAGCTCGCGCATCGCTTGCCCCCTATACGTCGAAGCCCGGGCGATGCACAAAGTGGGGTGGCCACTTTGTCGAGCGGAGAATCTGTTGGGGCCACCGTTAGAACGGGTGGGGGCGATGCCTCTCGGCTCGCCGGCCTAAAGACGAGCGCCGAGGTGGGGCGTCAGCAGTACAACATTCGTCGCCCCCAGGTATCTCTCAACCGAAGTATCCCCGCCCCTAAGAGGCGTTGAAGTAGCTCTCTATAGTCTTGTACTTTTGGTTTCACAAGTTTTTTGTCTCGTTGTAAAGATGAGTAGTTGGTCTTGTAATTAGACTTGTTCCTCAGACTTTAATGAAATAATACTTGTTTTTCGCACTTGTGTGTTTTGCTAGCATTTGTAGCTGTCGACAGTTGTAGGAAGATTATGAATGGTGGGACGCTTGGTACTTACTCATTTGCGAGTAGCAAAAATTGCGTCGAACCAAGTGTTAGACTCTGAACTTATTGTTTAGAGAGTACCAACTGCTATAGGAGCAATTCGAATGGTGATCCGCTTCGTACTTGCTTAGAAGCAAGCAGTTGAAGCGGAGTTGTACCAAGTGTTGAACTCCAAACGTGTCATTTAGAAAGTATCAACAGCTGCAGGAGCAATTTCGAATGGTGATCCGCTTCGTACTCGCTTAGAAGCAAATAGTTGAAGCGGAGTCGAACCAAGTGTTGGACTCCAAGAATGTCGTTTAGAAAGTATCAAAAACTGCATGAGCAATTCCGAATGGTGATCCGCTTCGTACTCGCTTAGAAGCAAATAGTTGAAGCGGAGTCGAACCAAGTGTTGGACTCCAAGCGTGTCGTTTAGAAAGTATCAACAGTTGCAGGAGCAATTCCGAATGGTGATCCGCTTCGTACTCGCTTAGAAGCAAATAGTTGAAGCGGAATCGAACCAAGTGTTGAACTCCAAGCACGTCGTTTTAATTTGTAAGTAGAGTTGGACTACCCCAAAATAGAGAACTTGCTAAGTAGAGTTAGACTATTCAAGGAATAGAAAACATGAGAGGTAGAATTAGACTACTCAAAAGATAGAAAACTTGTGGGGAAAGATTTCTTTTTATTGAGAATAACTGGGCGGCCGCTTCTAAGTTGTGAGCCGCCTTTACACTTTGATAAAAGGAAAATGCAAGTAAGGACTTTGGACATATCTTCTGGAGCGCTCTTGGAGAAATTGCTTGGAGCGGTGTCTAGACACCCTCTTGGTACTTCATCAAGTGCTCCGCGTTCCATGTCCTCGGTATTCTTCTGCCCCCCGGGTCTTCGAGTTGATACACGCCTGGGAGAATAACTCTGGAGACCCTATATGGTCCTTCCCAATTGGGTGCCAACTTGCCTCTTTTGCTTGGATCAGAGATCGACAACTTTCTGAGCACTAGATCTCCCTCTTTTAGGTTGATTGGCCGTACCCTCTTATTGTAAGCTTGAGTGATCCTACAATGGTAGGTCTCTTACAGAATTGCGGCTCTCTCGCACACCTCGTCTATAAGGTCTAGGCAGTTGTGAAGTTGGTTCGCGTTCTGCGCTTCACTATAAGCTATGAGTCGGGGTGAAGGCAGACCCACCTCCAAAGGGATGAGAGATTCGGATCCGTACATAAGGTTGAAGGGGGACTCTCCTGTTGGAGTTCTTTTGGTGGTGCGATAGTTCCAAAGCACATTGGGGATTTGTTCGACCCTATAGCCCCTTAGTGGATTTGTCAGGCCTCTTCTTCAAGCCAGAGAGGATTTGTCGGTTTGTGTTCTCTGCTTGGCCATTGGACTGGGGTGAGCTACCGAGGAGAACCATTGCGGAATGCCGAGGTCGGCGCAAAAGTTGCGAAAGGTCTCTCCCGTGAATTGAGTCCTGTTGTCAGTTACGAGGATACGAGGTACCTTGAACCGACAAACGATGTTCTTCGCAAAAAAATTCTGGACCTTGTGCTCGGTGATTGTCGGAAGAGGTTCAGCCTCGATCCATTTTGAGGAGTAGTCTATTGCTACCACTAAGAACTTCAGTTGGCCTGGTGCTGGAGGGAAAGGTCTCGAGAAAATCTATCCCCCACATTGCGAAGGGGATTGGACTCGCCAAGGAAGTGAGTGGTGCTTGGGGGAGGCGGTAGATTGGGGCGAATTTCTGGCAGGAGTCATACTGGAGGACGTACTCCTCGGAGTCACTTAGTAGTGTGGGCTAAAAGTAGCCGTTGTTCAAGAGTTTTCTGGCGAGGGATCTCGCTCCCAAGTGCGCACCATACAGACCATCATGGGTATCCTTTAGGGCACAAAGCGCTTCCTCCAGGGAGAGGCACCTCAAATAAGGTCGACGTCGACCTGGGTGTAGGAGCATTTGTACATGACTCCGTCTAGGAGTGTGTACCGCTCGGTTCGTGTCTTGATCCTCCTTGCCTCTTTCAGGTCTTCAGGAAGGACTCCGTCTCGGAGGTATTCGAGGAGGGGCTTTATCCAGTTTTCCCCAAGTGTTGAGGGGTATGCTTCCATTGGCTCCGGGCTGTCTTCATCAATACTTAGTCTGAGCAGGAACTTTATCAAGACGGTCTGTTCTAGACCATGGAGAGACGAAGAGGCGAGCTTAGAAAGAGCATCTGCTTGCGCATTTTCCTCTCGGAGAACCTGCTGGAGTTGGACATCTTCAAATAGGGCTACAAGCTCCCTCGCCTTTGCTAAGTACCTGACCATATGCTCGCCCCTCGCCTCATATTCCCCCGACACTTGGTTGACGACCAATTACGAATCACTAAAGACTCTGACCCGCTTGGCCCCGGCTTTGCGAGCCATGCAGAGCCCCACTATGAGGGCCTGCATACTCTGCCTCATTGTTTGATGCCGGGAAGTTTAAGCGGAAGGAGTATTGGAGGATGAAAGCATCTGGGCTGGCTAAGATAACACCAGCCCTACTTTCGTCGACGTAAGAAGACCCTTCTACATAAACGGTCCAAACAAAGGGGTCAGCAGATGACTCGCAAGAGTCGGGGATAGTACTCTCCACAATAAATTGGTCCAGAGTTTGGGCCTTGATTGCTATTCTTGGCTGGTAGCTGATGTCGTGTTGGCTCAGCTCGATGGACTACTTCATCAGGCGCCCGGAGGTCTCGGGCTTGTGGAGAACTTGCTTGAGGGGCTGGTCGGTTAGGACGACAACCGAGTGGGATTAGATATAGAGGTGGAGCTTTCGAGCCACCATGACCAAGGAAAGGGCCATCTTCTCCAGCTTCGGATAACGGAGTTCGGAATCCCGGAGGACCTTACTTACATAATAGATGGGCCTCTGCGTCCTATCCACTTCTCTTACAAGGACCACGCTGAGGGTCTGCTCCGAAGCCACGAGATATAGGTATAGGTCCTCCCCAGGCATTGGCTTGCTCAAGAGTGTGGGATTAGCTAAGTATGCCTTGAGCTGGTCGAAGGACTTTTGTTGCTGTTCCCCCCATTCGAAGCCTTTAGCCCCCTGAGAGCCTTGAAGAAGGGGAGGCACTTCTCCCGGACTTGGAGAGGAACTGCCTGATTGCTGCGAGGCATCCTGTGAGCCTCTGTACTCTTTGACGTTGGAGGGAGGAGCCATTTTGAGAATGACCTGGATCTTCTCGGGGTTGACTTCTATGCCCCTTTGGCTGACCATAAACCCCAAGAATTTGCCGGATGAGACTCCGAATGCACACTTGCTCGGATTCAGCCTCATGTTGTGCATCCTGAGCACCTCAAAGGCTTCTTGAAGGTTGAGGACATGTTCCTGCCCTCGGGTGCTCTTGACTAACATGTCGTCTATTTAGACTTCCATATTTCGATGAATCTGGTCTCGGAAGACCTTATTCACGAGGCACTGGTAAGTAGCTCTCGCATTCTTCAAGCCGAACGACATTACCCTGTAGCAGTATAGGCCCGGTCCGTCATGAAGGAGGTCTTCGAGATGTCGGGAGGGAACATCCGAATCTGGTTGTACCCCCATAAAGCATCCATAAAGCTGAGGAGCTTGTGCCCAGAGGTTGCATCGATCAGGGCATCGATGCTTGGAAGTGGAAAAGGGTCTTTCGGGCATGCCTTGTTGAGATCGGTGAAGTCGATGCATATCCTCCAGCTCCTGTTGGCTTTCATGACCATCACCACATTGGATAGCCACTCGGGACAATTCACCTCCTGGATGAATCGGGCGTTGAGGAGCTTCTCGACCTCCTCTTTGATCGCTAGTTGTCGCTCGGGAGTGAACTTTCGCCTCTTCTGTTGGACAGGCTTAACCCCAGGGGCGACGCTCAGGTGGTGCATTAAGAGCTCCTCCGAGATCCCTGGCATGTCTGCCACGGTCCAAGCGAAGAGGTTGCGGTTCTCCCGTATGCACCGGGAGATGTCTTGCTTAATGGAGGGGGAGAGAGCCTTGCTGATGCAGAACATCTTAGTGGTGTCTTCTTTGGAGAAGGCCACTTCCTCCAATTCGTCCACTGGCTCGGAGATAGTCTGACTACCCTCCTGGGGAAGTTCGAGGGCTTCCAGGGAGAGGACCGGACCCCCCATCGAGGTCATATAGAACTTTCGAGCCGCTTCTTGGCTTCCCCTCACTTCTCCCACTCCTAAGGGCGTGGGAAACTTCATCTTCATGTGGTAGGTCGATGGAATAGCTTGGAGTGCGGCCAAACCTGGTTGACCCAGGATAACGTTATAGGCAGCCTTGACATCCCTCACCATGAAGTCCATCGGCTCCGTGCAAGCTATCGGGGTCTTTCCAGCCATTATGTCGAGGGTTATAACTCCCTCAATCATAACCGGGACCCCAATGAACCCGTGAAGAGTGTAGCCTACGGGCTTGAGCCGGTCCCTCGATAGCTGGAGGCCCTTGAAGGACTCCAAGAAAAGGATGTTGACGGAGCTGCCATTGTCCACCAAGA
Source organism: Hemerocallis citrina (assembly GCA_017893485.1). Lineage (NCBI taxonomy): Eukaryota > Viridiplantae > Streptophyta > Magnoliopsida > Asparagales > Asphodelaceae > Hemerocallis > Hemerocallis citrina. The sequence continues at coordinate 123,890,918 of CM030363.1, read as the reverse complement.
CTCGACTAACGTCAAAGTTCGCCATTCGGAGATTGATGACGAGGGCGTCACAGTGAGCCGTGCGGACACCTTCTAAGTCCCTATCGGAGAACATCACAGGGACTCCCATGCCTTTTAAGGGAGGATGGCTCTGCACAGAGTTGACCTCCCTAACGAAGGCTTTTCGGGAGGAGATGGAATCTCCCCCCATTGGGCCTCCGTGTATCAGGTGCAAGATGCCATCTACTTCGGCCTCCAAAGTCTCCATGCGCTGCTCAGTTCTCCTGTTATCCCCCCTAGGCGGTGGAGGCGGATCGACTCGGTCCCTTCTCACAAACCGAGTGAGCTGTCCTCTCTGGATGAGGGCCTCGATCTCATCCTTCAGGGCCTGACAATCATCAGTGTCGTGCCCGTGGTCCCAGTGGAAACGACACCACTTGCCCCGGTTTCTCTTCTTCCTGGGGGTATTCATCTTCGGAGGTGGCAGCAGGAGACCTTCGTTCCCGATCTCCATCAGGATGGTGGATACACTCGCGTTAAGCAGAGTGAATTTCTCGAAGCGAGGGAGAGGACGCTGCTGGCCCCCATTATCCTTCTGGAGCTTCTTAGCTCCTTCTTCTTCTGCGCCCTTCCGCTTATTCCTGGAAGTTGGCGCCTCAAAGGTGGGGCGGTGGAGAGCTTCTTCTGCTCAGATGTACTTCTCACTCCGGAGTAGGAGCTCTGAGAAGTCCCGAGGGGGCTTCTTGGCAAGGGATGCCCTGAGATCCGCATTGAGGACATTGGACTGGAAGGCGACCGTGGCCACTGAGGGTTCCAAGGAGGCGATGGATCTGGCCTCGATAGTGAAATGATTAACGTAGTCCCTCAATCGTTTGCCCTTCTTTTGACTGAGGAACAGTAGGGAGGTGCTCGTCTTCTTTGTGCGGCGACTGCTCACAAAATGCGTGAGAAAGAGACCCTCGAACCGGTCGAAGGAGAAGATAGACACCGGTGTAAGTTGAGAATTCCACTCCCGAGCCGGATCCTTGAATGTGGCCGGGAAGGTCTTGCAGAGGAGGGCATCAGATGCATGATGGATCATCATGAGAGTTTTGAAACTCTTAATGTGATCCACAGGGTTGGTCTCAAAGTGTGGAGGTTTGAAGTTGTCGGGGACTGGGGCCTCCATGATGGCGTGGGAGAATGGGGGCCTGCTTGGATGGAGGTCCCTTGCCCGTCGTTCTTCATCTCGGTCGAGCTGGCCGAGGCGCCTCTCCATCTCATGGAGACGGTGGTAGACCGAGTCTTCCCTTTGGTCTTGCTGGTTGAGCCCTGAGACTCGTCCTCATGATGAGGAGGGTTGGGGCTGCGACGGCGATGGCTCTGAGTAGGTGGTGGACTGATGGAACGACGGGGGTGACTCGGAGTAGGATGCAGACTTCGAGAGTGGTGGTGGTGATCGGGAGAAGGGCGGCGATGGCTCGGAGTCGGCCTAGGACTTGGGGAACGGCAGTGATGGCTCGGAGCCGGCCTGGGACTTCGGGAGCGGCGATAAGGGTGACGAGCTGGCCGAGGGCTGGGATCCCGAGGGCCATTGTTGGGGGCGGCGTTGAGTGCCCAGAGGAACACATCCTGGAATTGCTGAAATCCCGCCCTTGTGATGGGGGCCTCCTGCTCGCGATCGGCTCGAGCTGCAGGACGACCAGCCGGGGAGCGGCTTCACCTTAGGCGATGCGGGGGTGAATCCCTCTGCCTCTGGGGGGAGTTGGACCCCCTGCGGTCTGATCGGCGCGGTGACCGATCCCTCGGGTGCTCCCGGCAAGGGTTCGCCTCGCGGGTCCGCCTCTCCTTTAGATGAGTCCGAAGATCGGGCCCTAGCTCGGTCTGCTGATTGTTGAGCACGTCCTGCAGATCCTTTGGTGTAGGAGGACTATGGGAGGCCATAAAATCTGTGTAGGCATTGTGGATGGACACCCGAACATGATGTACAGGTTGCTTGTGGCGGCTTCGCCTAGAGGGATCCCCCACATATGCCTGGGGCCCTATAGGTTACAGAATAGACTGGGGAGCCTGCTACTTGAGCTGTAGGGTCTGCTGGACGGGTGGAGGGAGATTCTCCGGAGGAGGAGGACGAGAAGAGGCTGTTCTTCAGTTGGAGTTTGTGGGCTTCCTCTTGGGAGGCATGGTTAGGAGTAGCTTTGGCTGAAGGAGGAAGGTGGGGTTGCTTGTCGAGTGGGTTCCCACAGATGGTGCCAAACTATTGCCGCTGGACCTGGTGTGGGGGCAATAGACAGAATTTATAGGTTCGTAGAAACTCGAACAGGCTGAATCCTACTTCTTCCTCATTGACAAGTTGACTCCATGATACTCTCGCGAATCTGCACAAACGTTCGAAACACCGGGATGAATCCCGGCGACGAACCCTCCGATGCTCTTGTCAATACCAGAAAAAGTAAAGGGAAAGAGTTCAAGTGCACAAAGAGTGATCACCTGTGACAGTAGGAGGTAGGGGTATTTATAGTCGTCGTGGGGATCTCTTTCAGGATAAGAGTGAATACCTACTTTCCGGTGAGGCTGGATAAGGGTGGTTATAACCACCTCCTCAAGATAAGGACGAGTCGAGATTTCCTCCAATCCTGTTGAGCTGGTCACTAACGGGTTGAGATCCATTATTGACTGAACAGATCCGTTCATGGGTTAGCGAGTCTAAGAGGAGAGACCCGGTTCCCAATTCGAACCCGTTTGCGGGTGAAATTACCATCTTGCCCTTGTGACTTTAAGATTCGTGCCCACTTTGAACGGTTCCAATTTAAACTCATTTTTAGCCATATTAGTTACCTATTAGAGCATCCACAGTCGTTTGCTTTTTTGCCATTTTTGCCATTTTTTGTATACTGTAGCGCACACAGTCGTTTGCTATTTTGCCATTTTTTGGCAATTTGTCTACAGTAAAAAGGGATAAATAGCATTCGAAATAGCAAAATGCATATTATAGCTGACGAAACATCATGTTTTGTCTGGATTATTTAATTATATTTTTAATTGATCGGACGAAACATGATGTTTCGTCTGAATTATTTAATTATATTTTTAATTGATCGGACGAAACATCAATCGTCCGAATTAAAAAAAATTTAAAAACCAAATAAGTTAACTGGTTAAATGAATTTAATGGTGGGAATAAACATGATGTTTCGTCCCATGTGGGACGAAACATGATGTTTCGTCCCAATCCATTTTTTATTAAAAAAAATAATTTTTAAAATTAATTTTGTAAAGTTTTAAATTGTTTTTGCAATTGTTAAACTGTTTTTGCAAATTTTTAAATTGTTTTTGCAAATATTTTTTACAAACTATTTTTAAAAATTGTTTTTGCAATTTTTTTTGCAAAAAAAACTTCCTCAAAACCCTGACGAAACATCATGTTTCGTCCAGTTATTTTGAATTTTTTTTCTTCAACATCATGTTTCGTCCCGTATTTTTTATTATTAATTTCTAAGTATAAATTATTTTTTATTAACAGATGTTTCGTCTTTTCCATTTTTAACGAATTTATGCATTTTTTTGCATTCAACGACTGCAGCATTTCTTCGAAATGCAATGCTAAAATATGCATTTTGCTATTTTTCCATTGAACGACTGTGGATGAGATTTTTTCCTAAAGATTTCTTAAAGATTTTTTCCTAAAGATTTTTCCCTAAAGATTTCTAATTTTCTGTTGATGGAGCAAATTTAGAAATTAAGTGGATGAGATTGTTATTAAACTTTATATGCTTATTATATGTCAGTATGGTACTCTTAGGTTGACATTTTAACTATTTTGTAATTTGACATATACTTGTAATACTTCATTAATTTTTAATATGATTGAAGTTTAATTTTATTTAATTTTGTTTCATGAACATTTATTTATTTTATTGTGTATTTAGTTTATAATTGGATTAATATTATAGAAGAAAATATTAAATTTTCATAAGCGTAATTAATAAGAAAAAAATTGTGTATAGAGCGATGGGTATATATTCAAATATTTGGATGCGAAAATCATCACTAAAACCTATAGCAACAGAGTTTCAACCGTGGGTATAGGAAAGCAAGAGGTGTCGTTAAAACCTATACCAACGGATACGAAATCGAGGGTATAACACCGAGGTTTTGTCCAACGGGTGAAAAAACCGTCACTATAGGCTATAGTGACGGCATTCTGTCGTGGGTATAGCGAATCATTGACTACGGAAAAATATGTCCGTCGGTATAGGTTTTCCGCCTTTTACCCACGGATTTTTGCTGTCACTATATGTCAAATTCCTTGTAGTATTATACTAATAGGAGAGAGAGTCTACCCCCTCTCTCCTTTATCTATTTTGAAATAGAGAAATGAGAGGAAAAGTAGGGATTCCTATTTAACTAACACGTGCACTACGTACGATTTCATTAAAAAACCAAAATAAAATAAAACCTCAATCCTTCAAACACAGTATCTTTCCCTCTCACATTCTCAATCTCACAAAATCTTGTGGCTCTTCCCAAACCCACCCCATCTCTACTCCGCACCACTCTCTCGCGGCCCAGCTACTTCCCTCCCCCCACGCCGCTCGTGCCCTCCGCTGCCCAACCCCCACGCCGCTCCCACCCCCACACCCTCTAACTCCCACCTCACAGTTTTAGTAATATTCAATTGGACAATGTTCAAAAAATGAGTGTAGTGGAGATGAGGATTCACAGATGGATGTGTGGTAAAATAAGGAAGGATAGAATTAGAAACGAGCATATACGAGACATGCTAAAGGTAGCTGTAATCCAAGGCAAGTTACGAGAGAATCGCCTCAGGTGGTTTGGATATGTCACACGTAGACCTAGAAGTGCCCCTGAAAGAGTGATTTAATAACTATTGAAGGTAGAATTAGAGTTAGAGGAAGACCTAAACTAACTTGGGTGGAAACTGTGAAAAAATATAAGATAGCTTGTGACCTTACAGAAGATATTGTGCAAAACCGAGCAGAATTGAAAACCAGGATTCATGTAGCCGACCCCCGCTAGTTGAGAAAAAGGCTTTGTATTATTGTTGTAGTTGTTGTAGTGATTCTCTAAACCATCTGCTTATGTGAGGATGATAATAATGATTTCAGTAATTATGGTAGAATGATAATTCATAAGTTTCTTCCAATTCTGTCACATTTTTTTTCAATTTCTATATAATTTTGTGAATCCCTCAAAACTATTTTAGGTTGTACAATTTGTACAGGGTAACACTAGTATATATTTGGGCTTGCAACGGGCCGAGTTTGGGCCGGACCCATATAAACTCGGGTCCGAGCCCGAGACCGAAGTTGGAAACATTCCCCGAACCCAACCCGATCTTTCTTTAGACTTAAAAAATTAGGCCCAAGCTCGGGCCCGAATTAGGCCCAAAAATAGGTTCGGGCCTAGGCCTGAACTATTTATGCATATTCTAATATATAACTTTCCCATAAAATAATACTATATCAACAACAACATACGATAAAAAAATAAGAATAATAGGAATACAGTAAACTTTAGAGTAATTAACATCTAATTTGTCTATTTTTATTTAATTTTATATACAAGACATACTTTCTCTATCTATAAACTTTAACACTCATTTCAACTTACTAACAAGAATATTCTCCTTTAAAAAAATTATACATAAATATACATGATGTATACAAAAACAACACATGTACATATAAAAATTTGATTCGGGCCCATCGGGCCTAAGCACTTGGTTTCGAGCCCGGCCCAAATTTTCCTTGGGCATAAAAAATTAAGCTCGAGCCTGGCTTGAATGAGAATTATTAGCCCAAGCCCACTACTTATCGGGTCGGACCTAGGCGGGGTTCGGGTTCGAGCCAATTGACCCTTAGTATATATGTATGTACTTATATGTATGTATGTATATATGTAAAGTAGGAATATGCACAATATCTTAAAAATTAATTGATGTATGGAAAGTTTGTTTCATACTTGGGTAAGGGAGCAATTTTCCTTATTCTACTTATGATATGCTAGGTTGAAAGGTGGGATCTGGGGGTAAAGTCGTCTTTCTGTTAACCCTTTCTGAACCTTCTGAATAGCCAAACGAATGAATGAAAAGCCCCAAATCTTCTAACTTTCTGCTTCAATTTCACATTATAAATAGTCGAATAATACGCGAATTACTATTCTATATACGTATATTCGTGAACAGTTTATAGATATGGCGATTAATTCACGTAATGACGATTAATTCACGCATCCATTCGGCTGTTGTCCCATTCGCGAATAATTCATGAGTTTTTCGATTAATTCGTGAATTCCATGACTAGGCATGCATTTACTGCATATTTTGAACCAAACTAAATTTGTCAACCTGACTAGGTAAATTAGAGATTCATACCCAACCCAAACTGACTTCGAATCACTCCGATGCTGACATCTTTGCCATAGAATCTGGCCTACTTACTATCATGGTGTCATCCAATACATTAGTTCTTGCTGGCCAGTACACTTCAATTGTCATTGCTCTTTCACCTTGTTGATTGATAATGGTAAAAACCACAGTAAATTAGGGTCGTGCGATTCCAGTGATCCTTAAGCTTCTACAGGTAGATTAACCATAACAGACCTCTTTAGCTGGTTCAGGCCTTCTTCAGGATCATCCTCGATGCACCTATTCCAAAGAAATTCAAAGCTCCTTAATTTGAATCATACAATGGTGAATCTGACCCAGTTGATCATATTGAGAGTTTTAAAGCCCTCATGATGGTCTGCAACGCCCTCGATGTGCTCAAGTGCCGAACATTCTTCGCAACTTTGAAAAGATCAGCAAGGGAATGGTACTCTTGCCTCACTTCAGAGTCAATATTCTCGTTTGACCAGCTCGAGGAGCTCTTCATAACGCACTTCGTCACCAGCTTCAAGGTTGAAAAAACAAGTGCTTCCCTGTTGGAATTAAAGCAAAAAGACGGAGAACTGCTGAAAGATTTTGTCAAGCGCTCCACAACCGAAGCAAGGTCCATTTCTCCCTAGACTCATCAGTGGCGACTACTGCTTTTCGCCACAACATCACTCATAAAGACCTGGAAGCCTCACTCGTTAAGAAGCCTCCTAAAGATTTCACCAAGCTCCTAGAAAGGAGTAACAAGTATATCAGAGCCGAGGAAGCTCTTTGTTCTCAAAGCCAGAATGATTCATCTTCTAGGAACAAACGGAAGAATACAAGCGAGGAAGGACCCAGGAAGTTTCAGAAAGACAGCGCAGGTCAAACCATCCTCCTCCAGCACCACATTTTGACCAGTTCACTCCCCTCACCGCAAGTGTGTCAGCCATTGTAATACCCCATAGTTCGATTTCCTAGATAGATGGTGTGCAAACGTGGAATGCACACAAGGTATTTGATAAAACTTATGATCCAAGAGCACCAACTAAGCTATAACATTTTTGGTGAGGCAAATGTCTTGTGGTGGTGCCGTGGTTTAACCGATATATGCACGTGGTGAGTCGACCTAGGCTCGAGGCGCTACAGCCATATTCATGGAATTTGAGAAGGACGGGATAATTCGTCATCCCCCCAAGATGTCCACAGCTTGGAAGAGAGGAGATATGAACAAGTGGTGCGCATATCATAGAGACCATGGACACTACCAACAACTGCCGACCCCTCAAAAAAGAACTTGAAGGCCTGATTCGCTGGGGCTATCTCTCTCAATTTGTCTAACAAAACAACAATGCCGAAACCCCTCCGACACTGGGGGCTAATAAGCATCAAGAAAGACCTTCTGAATCCCAAAACTCAAAACACATGGTCATTCTCCACTCCATTCATGGGGGCCTGATAGGGGGAGATTCTAACTCCTCCTGCAAAGCCTTCGTGAAGGAAGTCAACCCAGTACATAACATCCGCCTGTCAAGAACACCTGGTCCCGATATCTTTCTCTGACAAGTACTTAGAAGGTGTCTGAATACCTCATTGCGACACATTGGTCATAAATCTTTGTATGAAAAACCATGAGGTTAGGGGCCCAATGGGGGGGGGGATTCTAACTCCTTCCGCAAAGCTTTCGTGAGGGAAGTCAACCTAATACATAGCATCAAAACACCGGAGTCTTGATATCTTTCTCCAACAAGTACTTAGAAGGTGTCTAAACACCTTATTGCGACACATTGGTCATAAATCTTTGCATGACAAATCATGATGTACAATGCATCCTTGCATACAATGGCAGCCCAGTAAATATCATTTTCATGAACACTTTCAACGGGCTCAAGCTCTCCCAGGATAGGCTTAAGCCAGTCGACTATACACTCCATGGCTTCTCAGGTGCATCGGTTCAAGTTGAAGGAATCATCACACTTGATATGACAATAGGGAATGCCCCCGCTACTCGAATGAAAGCACTTGACTTTATGGTAGTTGATGTCAAAGCTCCATACAACGCAATATTTGGTTGTCCAGGCCTGACGGTCTTTCATGCAATTGCTTCTGCTTACCACATAAAAATGAAGTTTCCAACAACAGCAGGAGTAGGCCAAGTTGTTGGAGGCCAATAGGCAGCACGATCATGCTACACCGCTACAATGGGGGCTTGGTTCTCTCCCTTGACGCCATAGAACTCCCGCCGGAAAATAGTCACAGTAACTCTAAGCTCGTAAACAAGCTTGAAGCCACTGCCATAGATAATCCTACCATGAACTTCCAAACCTACTGAGTCATCTCCCACCATGTCCAAATCCGTCCTCATTAGAATACAATAATAGACCTGAATCCCTTGCCCGAAGCCACTCTACTCATTCAATGGAAAGAAACATCCTTGCCTAAACACATTGGCGAATTTGAAGATCTCCCTTCTCTCTGCAAAACAAGGGGAGGCTCACACCAAAACAGGTAAGTCCAAGTAAGGTCTACCAAGTTATTCGCCTAACGGCTTATCAACTTGAAGACCCGGGAGGCATGAAAATATCAACAGAGACTTGGAAAGTGGAACACCTCATGAACTTCAACAAGGGCGCTTAACGACCGCCCCCGCTTTATATTATCAACATTTTCTAATATAGGTCAGCCACTGGAGCAGCCGTTTAGTTTTATTTTTCAATAAAAGTCCGGTTTCTCTATCAGTCACTGTATGTAATAAAGGTCAGCCACTAGAGCAACCGCTTAGTTTTATTTTCCAATAAAATTTAGTATTAATTTTTTCAGAATTATTGTACAACTCTAAAGATGCATAGAATTAGTTAAATGTCAAGCTTACTCCTAAAAATGGCACCAAAAATTCATTGTAAGCTCCTTATAAGAAGATTTCGGAGTCCATACTCGTGGCTCGGAGTTACTTTAGTAACCTGCAATCAAGCACGTTCAGAGCTCAACTCGCCATTCGATTTGCTCCTGCAACTCGGTAAACACTTCAACGACAGGTTCAGTGTCCATACTCATGGCTCAGAGTTCCTTTAGTAATCTGCAATCAAGCACGTTCAGAGCTTAATTTGCCATTAGATCTGCTCTTGCAACTTGTTAGAACCCTAAACCACAAGTTCGGAATCCATACCTATGGCACGGAGTTGCTTTAGTAACCTGCAATCAAACACGTTCGGAGCTCAACTCGCCATTCAACCTATTCCTAAAACTTGTTAAAAATCCCTTAGACATATTAGATGTCCATAAATGTGGATCACAGTTACTCTAGCAAAAAGCAAGTTTCGGAGTTCAACTTGCCACTCGAAGTGACTCTCACAATTTGTTGGAGGACCCATCTAGTTCAGAGTCCAACTCCTTTCTAGAGTTGCTCCTACAACTAGTTAAGTACAAAACGACAAGTCCGGAGTCCAACTCTCCCCAAGAACAGCTCCTACGACTAGCCAACCCCTCAAGATGACGAATCACAGGACAAGGCATAGGCATGTAAAAAATTTCTTATTTCACAAAAACAACAAGTCTCGCTGCATAATCATAATGAGTCTACGTCTCATGCCTATGAATAGCTACACAAGTCTTGCAAACACTATACAAAAAGCTATTTTACAAGTCGTCCTTCCGGCTACACGGCAGAGGGATGTTCCACCTAAGAGACAAACCTCTTTACAGGCCTCTTGCCAGCTAAAAACTACTCAGGGCCGCCTCAACTCTTGACGATAAAATTCGAGACAAGCCTTCCTTAGGTGGGAAAGCTCCAAGTCTTTCCTACCACCTTCACTTGAGCAAGCTCCAACTCCGTCTCGCATGACGCTCCGCACAAATGGATAAGTCCCAACTCAGTCAAGCGCAACATAGTGCAAAAAGAGCAAACACGACATCATGAGGACAGCAGTCGATGTACACGACTACTTATCAACAAAGAGAAGAATGAAATTACTTCAACGTTGAAAAAATACAAAGGACTTCACTTCAATATCAAGAAGATTCAGAACACCTACAACTTATTTGCCCCATAAAATGAGTCCGGTGCTCAGCGCGTCAATTGAGTTCCTCCGTTAAAGAACTCATTAATCCCATACAACGAGTTCAATGCCTTGCACTCTGCTTACAATCCATAAGCAACTCGTTAACTCCGAACAACGAGTTCGGTCCGGTGCTCTTCGTTCGAGCTCCATCAACAGCCCGTTAGCTCCATACAATGAGTCCAATGTCCTGCTTATCGCTCGAGCACCATCAACAACTCATTAACTTCGAACAAAGAGTCCAATACCTTGCTCTCCACTCGAGCTTCGTCAATGACTCATTAGTCCCATACACTGAGTTCGATGCCCTGCTTACCACACGAGTTCCATCAACAACTCGTTGACTACAAACAGCGAGTTCGACGCCTTGTTCATCGCTTATGTTCCATCAACTCATTAACTCCATACAACGAGTTAAATGCCTTGTTTTTTGCTCGAGCTCCATCAACGGCTCATTAACTCCATAAAACGAGTTCATCCTTGCTCTTTACTCGAGATCCATCAACAACTCGTTAGCTCCATACAATGAGTTCAAATCCCTACTTACCGCTCGAGCTCTATCAACAATTCATTGACCCCAAACAACGAGTTCGACGGCTTGCTCATCGCCCAGCTCCATTAAGAACTCGTTAGCTCAATACAACTAGTTCAACAACAGTTCGTTAACTCCATACAACGAGTCTAATGCCTTGTTATTCACTCAAGCTTCACCAACAACTCGTTGACTCCATACAACGAGTTCAACATCTTGCGGTTCACTCGGGATCCATCAATAACTCGTTCACTTCATACAACGAGTTCAACACCTTGCTCTTTGCTCGAGCTCCATCAACAGCTCGTTAGTATCATACAACGAGTTCAATGCCCTGTTTACCGCTCAACTCCATCAATGACTCGTTGACTCCAGACAACGAGTTGGACACCTTGCTCATTGCTTAGGATCCATCAACAGTAGGTTAACTCCAGACGTTCAACACAACACTCCTCAGACGAGCTTCGTCAATGACTCGTTAACTCCATACAATGAGTTTAATATCTAGCCCTTCGTTCGAGCTCTGTCAATAACTCGTTGACTCTATACAACGAGCTCAATGCCATGCTCTTTGCTCGAGTCCTTCCAACAACCCCTTAACATCACGCAATAGGTTTGTTGTCCAATGCCGGCCTAGAGTTTGCATCTAAAAAACTTGCTGGGTGCAAATGGTAAGTTCAAACATCCAACTTTGTCTCAGAGAGTTGTCTCTACAAACTTACTGGGTACAAACAGTAAGTTCCAACGTTAACTCCGACTCAGAGTTGCCTCTCCAAACTTGCTGGGTGCAAACAACAAGCTCAACGTCAGCTCCATCTCAGAGTTGCCTCAACTCACTTACCGGGTGCAAACGGCTGGTCCAACATCAACTCCATCCGAGAGTTGCATCTACAAACTTGCTGGGTGCAAACAGCAAAATCAAATAACCAATTATATCCCAGAGTTGTCTCTATAAACTTGTTGGATGCAAACATCGAGTTCAAACGTGCAACTCCATCTCAGAGTTTCTTCTCCAAACTTGTTGGGAGAAAACGATCAACTCTGTCCCAGAGTTACCTCTTCAAACTAGCTGGGCACAAATAATAAGTTCAACGTTCAACTCCGTCTTAGAGTTGCCTCTCCAAACTTTGTGGGATCAAATAACAAGCTTTATGTTCAACTCCGTCTCAAAGTTGTTTGTCCAAACTTGTTGGGTTCAAACGATAAGTTCAACGTTCAACTCCGTCTCAGAGCTGCTTCTACATACCTACTGGGCTTAGACAGCAAGGTCAAACATCAACCCCGTCTCAGAGTTATCTCTACTAATGTAAGACCCCGCAAAATAGCATATGATTATTTTGCATCGTAATCTGTGCGCAATTGAAAATTGCACGCAATTATATATTTTCTGATAACAATTGTTTTTAATTGAGAAATATCAGATATATTTTCTACTTTATTTTATAATTTTGAAGGATTATTACGAGGTAGTTTTAATGTATTTCGTAATATTAAAGTAGAGGTTTGGGGCTTATTTTAAATTTATTAAGACTAGGGGGCTTATACAAAATATTCCCTTACATTATTAATTATCTATCTTTTTATTTATTTACTTATTCCTTTTTACAACCCCCCCCCCCCCCCCCCCCCCCCAATTCTCCTTCCGTTCTCCTTCTTTTCTTTCTCCCGTTCCCTTCCCAAACCGAAAGAGAAAGAAAACCCCCCTCCTTCTCCTCCTTCCTTCCTTCTCCCGTTCACTCCCGGCCGAATGGGAAAACCCCACCCACCTTCTCTCCTTCTCCTTCTTCTTTCTGTCCTGTTCTTTCCCGACCCAAAAAAAGACCCCACCCCGAACCCATTCGACCGGTTCTTTCCCACCTCAAATCCCTTCCTTTTCTCCGTGGATTTCAAATTAAATCGAGGGTTAGGCTAATTGAAGGGTTCTCTACATAGTGGTAGCATCGGATTTTCGAAAGGATTTCGAAAAGGTAAACCCTAAATTATTTTATTGTATAAAATTGAGTTGGGTTAATTTCTTTTGAGTAGGAGTATTATGGTAGGAAGATCAGGAGATGTTGAAAATGGCAGATGTGAGAAATTAACAAATTATTAGAGAGATTGCAAGTTGTTAGTAAAATTAGGGTTTTGGATTTGTAAAAGGAAATTATATATGTAAGAATTAGTTCTCGTATGGTAGTAGAAATTGTGGTTGGACTATTAGAAAAATTTAGGAGTGGTTCTAGTAATTATTTGGGGATAAAAATTCCATAGGCATTAGATTATTACGTGCATTGCACGTGTGTATCCCAAGCGTTCAATAAACGCATGTGTGATATTTGGAATAGTATTATTAGCACTTGAAATTGGTTTGGATGTGTAGAACCCCGTATTTTCAAATATTATTTTTATATTTGAAAATGAAATTAAATTTATTTTTGGAGATTTAATGACATTTTCAGAAAAATTTATCTTTTGTACACGTGCAAAACACGTGCAAATGCTTTTATGAGAAGTGTGAAAATTTAGTTTTCTTTATGAAAAATCTTTATTTAATATTTGAGATTTAATTAGTATTTTTTCAGATTTTTCTGAAATTTATTGGAGCTATTTGCAATTTTTGAGAAAAGAAGGACCTTTTTGTAAATTTGACATTTTTAAGGGTTAAAGTGCAAAATGTATATTCTGGACGTTTTGAACAGTATTAATTGAGATTTAGAATGTATATTTTCTTATAAATCCTGATTTAAATGAGTTTTGATGGAATTTCCAAAGAATGATCTATATATGTCGTTTTGCAAAGTGTGGGTAAAACCCTAATACTCAATCCGGCATATTTAAGAGATTTTTCTCCAGCCGTCACTGTTGAGAAAAATACAGAATTTTGGAGATCTATTTTGGTGGAGAAGGAGACTTTGGATCTAGCAAGGGGAGGATTATTCTCGTGGACTTTCTCAAACCTAAAGGTGAGATATATAAAAATTGTTGTGTTGTTCTGATTTATGTGAGTGATATAAAAATTTGTTTTGTTGTTTGTTTTGATGTTGTGAATGATAGAAATTTGTCTTGTTGTTGATCTATGTGTGCAAGTATCATTGATATATTGATTTGATGTTGTGAACGATTTAGATCTTGTAATGTGGTATGAATTATGTGAATAATTGTGGATGGAATAGTAGATCCTTATTATTGAAATTGTTTGCTAAAAGCATGTTGAGATTTGTGTATGAATACCTAGACATTAGATTCATAATTCAGATTTGATTTAGATTTGTGAAGGAATTTAGATCTTGTAAAACCCTAATGAAAGAATTTTGATTAGAACATGAGAACTTAAATCTTGACTTATTGATATTTTGAGTGATATACATGCCTATACCTGATGAAGATTCGTTGAGATTTATTATTTTCCTGAGTACGAACTATTTTCGTAAACATCGATCATTAGAAAGCTTCAGATTTTGATTTTGTATTCAGACCTAAACTTTGAAATCTGTAGGCCGACAGTCAACTGGCCTACTGTGCAGTCGACTGGTACGAGCCTGATGCTTAATTTTAGAATGGTTGAAAACGTTGTTCTGGACAGTCGACCTAGCTTATAGGCAGTCGACTGGTCCACTGAAGATATTATTTTTGGTGAAAATTAATTATCCTTCTGGACAGTCGACTTATAGTCCTTTAAGTCGACTTATTTACTTAGAATATTTTTGAGAAGATTATTGGAAATTACCTCGGGTAAGTCGACTGATCCCTTCTTAATTCGACTGCTAAATGACTTAGTTTATTTTTGTAAAACCTTGAATTTGGTCCTCTGGACGGTCGACTTATCATCAGTTTGAGTCGACTGGTACTGGAAGATCTTTGTAAACTTTAGTGCTATTACGAATGATTCGTCCTTCCGATAATTCAGTATATACTTGACCTTCAATTTAGTATATGATTCAAGATATTCAGTTGAGCCACTCTTGTTAGTGGGACTTTGGTTTGGACCCTTTTGAGTTTGAATCTCTAGTAGGTGTGTGACCCTAGTATACCGGTGTTGAGTTAATTGTTGAGGCCCAGTGAGGCATTTCAGTTATTTGGATTTGAATTTAGGCCGGTAGGGTACACCACTCTAGGAGATTCGTTAAGTAAACAATTAAGCAAAATGATAAGGACAGGCACTAGTGGTGATATGATGAATGGGAACATGAGTCAAGAACCTCAGTATGGCTTTCGGTGTGGGATTTAATCTCCGAAATTATCACAGTAGATTATTAGTGGTGTGGGATATGTCTCCGGAATTATCACAGTCACGTGGTGTGGGACAATCTCCGGAATTATCACGGTAACTATTTGTGGTGTGGGATTGATCTCCGGAATTATCGGAGTCGAGGTGAAGCACATGTGGTATGTTGTGGTGACGTGTCAATGTTTCGGTGTGGGATGATCTCCGGAATTATTCAAGTGAAATATCTTGGGTGTGGGATCCATCTCCGGAATTATCGGGCATGTGATACTATCCATGGTTTATCTTTATCTCGTAGTAGTCATCGTGTTAGGATTAGTTCATAACGCGGGGATTGAACCCTATGAAGTAAAGACGTTAAGGGCTTGCACCGAACCTATGTAGAATGGGATGCATAGACTTCGACAAGTACGCATTAGAGAGTCTGCATATAGAACTTGTGTTTTCTTGGCTTGGTTTTATGCATTTGGTTTTCCTATTTCCTACACCCGACACTTAGTTTAGCTCCACTTGATGTTTTATGTACTGTCATTTCGTATTTCCCATATTCTTATTTAGTACTTGATGTTTAAGAATTTATGAGATATGATCTTTTATGTGGTTTGTTTATTTTTATATTTCTCACACCATTTATGGCTAACCCCGTTAGTTTTGGGGGTTAGGGATCATCTTTAGCCTCACTTGTTGCAGGTAGTTGCTTAGAGTTGGAGATGGATTGCTTAAGTTGGTTTTGAGATATACTTGACTCATAAGAGATTTGTGTAAAATTTGTAATAGCATATGGAGATAACTTGAGATGTAAATGAAAAGAAATATTGAGTTGAGTTTGTTTGGAATTCCGCTGTGATTTGTAAAAGATTTGTTGTAATAAATGTTAAAAATTTTAGTGGTGTTGGTTATGTTTAATATTGTACTGAAGTGGATCACTGGGAATGTGCCACGTATTTTCTATGTTATTAATCTAGAAATTCGGAGCGCTACAGGATGATTTGAGTTTTAATTGCTTTGAAATTTGATGATATGATATATTAGCGACTTTGGATGCGGGGTGGCATGGTGGCACTTCGGATCTTTGCGAAATATGTGAGTATCAATTTATTTATGTATTTTTGTGTTTTAAGAAATATGTGAGTATGTATTTATTTACGTATTTTTGTGTTTTAAGAGAAATTTTATAATAACCTGAATGGTTGGTATGAATTACAGATAAGGCGTAATTGGATCAAGGGTATCGGAATAACGTATATATGTATACGGGGATGAGTTATATTTATATAATAATATCGAAATATGTGAGTATGTTCTCTTTTGTTTTATGTACGTGGTGTGTTGTTGGGTTATTGTTCTCTTGTATGTATGTTGTCCTAAACAAATTGGACAAAGTCCTAAGCTTACGAATGATGCCATGGATAAAACAAATGATCACCTAAGAAAGTGATTGGTAGAACTTTAATAAGAACATAAAGATTGAATCTTGGATTGTTGTAGGATTGAGGCTCATGCTATATACCATGCTTAAGGCCATTGTAGATTTGTGCTTAAGTAATAGAAAAGAATCATGTTGTTGTTGTGGAGTTAACTATCGCGTGGTAGTCGTAGTATTAGTAAAGAACTTTCGCGTTATAGTTGTAGTGTAGTAGAGAACTATCATGTTGTAGTTGTAGCGTTAGTAAAGAACTATCGTGTTATAGTTGTAGTGTAGTAGAGAACTATCATGTTGTCGTGGTAGCGTTAGTGAAGAACCATCGTGTTGTAATTGCAATACTCAAGTTGCATAGTAGTTCTAGATTCAAAGGAACCACACTTGAATTGTATTATGATTGTAGTGAAAGATTAAAAAGAACCCATGAGCCCATGCTTTTAGTCCTAGGTGATTCTAGCTCAAACTTGAAGAAAGAACCCAAGAATCTAGTGCATGTAGTTCTACTTCAATTTGGGGAGGGAAACCACGGATTCTAGTTGTATGAGACCCTAAGTAAAGTTGAACCATATCACATGAATATTACTCATCTTCATGGGTAATAAGGGTTGGGAAGGTCACTAATAATTGTTAGCTTGATAATAGTTTGATGTCGCTTCTTGGGCTTCTCATTGGTAGAATGCCTATTGTAGATTGTAAGTAGATTCTTCTGTTGCTTCTAATTATAGAAAATCAAGTTTGCTAGTAAGCACATTTGGTTGCTTCTAGAATTGATTACTGTATGGTTATTTTTATGTGTGGTTTTGCTCATACGGGCTCGACTGGGCCGTGTGTAGCTGCTGGTCTCATACGTAGCTTATTTGGCTCGTATGTATATTTATGTCCCATACGCGGCTCGACTGGCCCGTATGTAGCTGTTGGTCTCATACGTAGCTTATTTGGTTCGTATGTATGTTGTTGTCTCATACGCGGCTCGACTGGCCCGTATGTAGCTGTTGGTCTCATACGTAGCTTATTTGGCTCGTATGTGTGTTGTTGTCTCATACGCGGCTTGACTGGCCCGTATGTAGCTGTTGGTCTCATACGTGGCTTATTTGGCTCGTATGTATGTTGTTGTCTCATACGCGGCTCGACTGACCTGTATGTAGCTGTTGGTCCCATACGTAACTGTTTAGTTCGTATGTGTTTTTGGTTACTCGTATGTGGCTTCTTAGCTAATACACAGTTTGTTGTGCTCATCTAGGGTGATATCATTGCCCTAGGGCTATCGACTATTAGCACGTGTGTTTACCTTACTCCTAAGGGACTGTGGACGAGTCACTTCGCGTGTGTCGTCAGATCTTAACCATTGGTTGATTGCGGACTGGAGTGTGACGAAATCCAAGTTCAGGGTAGTAGCATGCGAATGCGTTTCGTATTGCTGGGGTCTTGGATTGATAGGCCATGAACCGGATCCTGAGGGATTCTAGTAAGTCTAGGTTGAGCAGCCTAGTAGAGTTATCTTGCGAAGTCTAATTTGAGACATAGCATGTTGTGTTTATAATATTGTCATTCATAGGATTGTTCAGGGTTAGTGACATCGTTAGGGTAGTAACTTAAGGCTATTACTACTTAACCATTACTTATTATCATTATTCGCCGAAGGGAAAGAGTTGGTATTAAGGATGATTCCTTATGATCCGACCTGTCCTATAGGCCGACACTAGGCGGTGTTATTGGGTTGTACCTTCCCATCAAAGGGATACGTACGGTGTCTTCTCACGAGTTGGGAGCACGGGTTGCGTATTCCGTCTGTAAATTCCTAAAATTCCCTGATAAGAACGGTCTGTCAGAACTAGAGGATGGACCCCGAAAATTCCATCACGTTCTATGCCAGGGAGAGTGAACGGGTCATAGATCACGGTCTATGAGTTATGGGTGACACAGGGTAGGCTTCGTGCTATCCTGCGCTCGGAAGACCCTGTGTTCGTCTGGTTTTTGAGTGAGGTCGGGTGCGCCTGACGGGATTAGACCGTTCAGGGCAACCTCATCAGTCAAGTTGTATTGTCGGGAACAGGTTGTGTACAAAATAGAATTCATAATGTGGGTTCAAATCCCTATATATGGAGAAACGGCTTGAGATGGGGCGTATGTAGTATGAGATGCATAATGTTCCGGAGACTTTCTTGCATTAGAATAAGAGCATCATTGTATTGGTAATCTTGCATTAGAGTTTAAGTCATAACATACACTGGCACATCAATTATATGTACACGTTTCTTTTCCATTCAAGATGAATTGCGAGTGTGATAGTTGAAGTGTATAATGAGTGTGAAAGTGATGTATTGCGGGACGTGATGATACGTGTTGTAATAAATGAATGAATGCGATGTTATGTGATATGAGATTGAGAAGGATCGTGTTTATGAATAGAGATGAGCACGAAAGAGTATATGTCGTGAGTTTGCAAATGCAAATGTTGGTAAATGAGGTGCAGTTTATGCGAAAGTAGAGTTTGTGAATGTTAAGCCTTATGGGAAAGTAAAGTTATAAGAATATTTGTATACATGGGCGTTAAGCATCTATGAGTTAAGCGACTAATTTATGAATGATTTCCAAACTAAAGTATGTTATGAGCAGGTATGGATATACATACAGGTGATGACTCAGAGAGTATTTGATGTGAAATCCCATTTATGATGTTTACATGTTCAGTTGTCAAGTAAAATTTTATTATCTTGGTATTCGTAAGTTCGTTCTGTTTTTACTTATAAAGTTTAATTTATTTGCTTATTTAGTAAATTATACTCACACCAGAAATGGTTAACCCCTTAGTGTTTGGGGGTTAGGGAGTCTCTGGACTACCCTAGGCCCCCTACTGTTACAGGTCCTCAGCAGTGCAGAGGTGAGGTGTAGATTCATGGTTCTGTGGAGTGGAGCTTCAATTTATAATTTGTTGTTTAAGGTTTATTATGTGAATAGTGAAAGTTATGGTTTAAATTGTATTTTCGATGTATAAGTATGTGGATGATGATGATGAGTATAGTGTTGAGTGGCATGTTATGTTGTTGACCCGTACCCATCTCGTTGTGGAGTACTAGGCTCTGTGGTATGTTTTATAAGTTGTAATCTAAAAACCTTACTACGTTTTCAAAGGAATTTATGGTTTTTATTTGATATTTGATATTCTATTATGAGTTTGGCCCCCAGAGCATATATATATATATATATTGCCTGTGTGATTCTGCTCATTTTGGCCTGGGGAGCCCATGATATTATTACCTGTGATGTGAGCTACGGAATTTAGAGCAGAATTCTATAAGCTTTTTGTGTTTCGGGGCAGAAATTATAGGGGAAACTCTGCCAATTTTTTTTTTTGAAATATAATTATCTTAGTTTATGTTTAAACTGATATAGAATTTGAAAGAATTGATTTTGGAGTCAAAAAGAAAAGAAAGGGGCAGGCGTTACAGTTTGATATGACAAATTGATATTTGTAATTATTGTGTAATAACTCTGTGTTGAATAAAAAGTTTTAAATTTTCCAGTTTTTCTGTGTATCGTAACTAATTGAAGAAAAGATCATGGCATGTGTCACGGTTTCCCAGTTACCGGAAATTGGGGCGTTACAACTAACTTGTTGGGCGCAAATAACAAGTTCAAACGACTAACTCTATTTTAGAGTTGCCTCAAAAAACTTGATGGGCAGCGGAAATTAAACACCTTGAATTACAATTCATTTTTTTACAACAAATTTTTTCACAATTTACATAAACCACAATATCATTCTACCAGATGCATCCAAATCCCAAGCTATAGGTACCTACCTGCAAAACAAGAGGATAGAGATAACCTTAACCCCCAAAACTATGGGGTCAGCTATAACGGTGTGAGTGACATCAAAAGAAATACAACATGAATAAAACATAAAGAATAAAGTCATAAACAACATATATCAACAGTAATAATAATGAAATATGAAATAACAATAAATAAAATATGAAAACATCAAGTGAAACTAGACTAAGTGTCTAGTGTAGGAAAACAAAAAACATCATGCAAAAACCAAGTCAAGAAAACACATGCAATATCATGACTCTCTATTGCATACATGTCGGATTCTATGCATTCCACACTACATAGGTCCGGTGCAAGCCCTTATCGTTCTTTACTTTATAGGGTTAAATTCCTCGTTATGCAACTAATCTTACTACGATGACTACTATGAGATTTAGATAAACTGTGAGTATCTAGCCCATGCCCATATAATTCTGAAGGTCAATCTTTATCCACAAATAATTCTGGAGACTATTTCACTCTCACCTGGGAATTTTCGAGAATACCCTACACCGCAAGCTATGGCACCTCATCACACAAATACCCCACGAGCGTCGCCTTGACCCCGATAATTCCGGAGATCAATCCCACACCGCAGGTAATTTCGGAGACTATTTCACTTACACCTCGAAAATTTTGGGGATTATCTCACAGCGCAGATCATACTGAGGTCCTTAACCAATATTTGCACTCATTTCATCATATCAATATTTAGTGTCTGTCCTTATCTTATTAAGTTAATTAATTAATTACGAATCTCATAGAGTTGGTGTACCCTACCGGACTTAACTCAACTGATCAACAAGAAAGCCACAACTGGCCAAACCACAAAATCTCAACTACTTGTGTACTAGGGTCTCACTCACCCTCTAGAGACTCACAACTCAACAATCAACACAAAATCTTTCATTAAAACACTCAATTCCCTTATCAATACTCTCATATTAAGAAAACTTCTTAAAATCAATGAATCCAAATTCATTTAATACACTCACAAATTCCACAACTGAAATAAAGTATTAAATCTATTGAATAACTAAAATCATATTTTGAAGTCGTAGAATATCACAAAACATCAATTTCTTCGAAAACCAAATATATTTCATTTAATAAAGTCATGAAAATAAAATTTAAATTCTATTATAATCAAAACATAACACTCTGTAAAATACTGTAATCTGTAGTAAAAACATCATCTAAAACAGTAGATCAATAGTCTGTAATATCGAAGAAACAATCGTTCAAGAAACACGAAGAAAACTCAAGAAAATAGCCAGTGCTGACAATCGACCGTCAAAGACAGTACAAAATGCGACGGTTGACCGACATGCAAAAATCCCAAAGACAGTCCACCGACATTTCTAGTTTAAATACTATGCAGTCGACCGACATGTCGAGAAAATCACAGCTTCGAATTTCATGCACCTTTTTACTGATACTTCGTTAAATCTTTGTAAGTCATAATTTTCTGAAATAAAAATCCTGAATGATCAAATACAACTTGTATAACATATAGGAGTTTATAAAACACATCAAAACCTCATCAAGATCATAAAAGAGCAATTTTTATAAAATCCTTCACAACAGCAAATACATAAGTGTATGTGTGTGTATATATATATATATATATATATATATATATATATATATATATATATATATATATATATATATATATATATATGTTTATATAAGTGTTCAAGCATCAGTTAAAGAATCCAAATTTCATCAAATAGGAGTAGTACAATGTTTATTTCAATCTATGTATCAAACAAAGTAAGATCCAAACGAAAACATCACAAAAATCTCAAAAAATCAATTTCGGCTAAAACACCATCAGACCCAAAAATAGCAAATCCCCTATTTCACTCAAAACTTGATCTTTCCATTCAATAACTCCTCTTGTAATTCATTAAACACACATACAACTACTGACAATAGTTTACTCATGAATATAAGTGGTTACAACATGCAAATGATCGAGTTTCATCCACCAAAAACATCAAGAACAGAGTATATACATTCATACAAAGCAAAGTTGAGTTATTGTTTACTTTTATGCAATAATCATCATACAATTCATAGTACATGTTCAAATCAGCAAGGTTATGAATGAAAGCCACATACCCATGATTTCTATTAGGTTCTTAACAATCTCAAGTCATCTATTTAGGGTTTTAATCATCTATAGCATAGGTTTCGTGAAAAGATTCAATTTTTATTTATTCATCAATCAATAATTCATTATATCATTATTCCCTTCCCTTAACATGCTTTCTAATAGACAAATAATCTCATACTACAAGCATAGAACAATAAGAAAACAAACATACGTCACTCACTTTATTGAAGAATCAACCGAAGACAATAAAGAGAATAAGAAAAGTCATTTATTTCGCAATAAATCCAAGATCCTCATTTCGAAACTCCAAGAAATCAATAATAAAGAAAACCCTTTGTATAATCCAACAAAGAGACAACTGCTACTGCCTATAACAGGCCGGAAACTAGGTTTTAGGGTTTTGAGTAGATTTTGCAAAATATCCATTTTGAATATATCTTTACACATATAAAGCTTTATACTTGGAAATTAGATTAACCAATTCACTTTAAATTTAAAAGCAAAAATAACCACCTTAATACTGGTCGGCACTGGGTTTAAGTCCAGAAAAACAAATTTGTAATTTTTACCGCTAAGTGGCAATTTTGCAAAAAGACCCTTCCTTAAGAAATTTACGAAATAAACCAAACCTATTAAAAAAAAGTAAACCTTTTACCTCTGAGTTGGCTAGCAATCATGATCAGCCCAGAAAACCAAAATTCTGGAGTTTTTACTCCAAGTAGTAATTTTGCACAAAAAGCCCATTTTTTGTAATATTTGCAAATAAGCCAAATAAATATAAGAAAAATCCAGAAAATTCATAAATAACACCTACTGATAAATATTAGATTTCCCCAAAATAATTTCAGACATTGAACTTCCCAAAAAAATATTTGCACGTGTTTTGCACGTGTAAAAAGATAAATTTCACAAAAATGTTTATATTAAATCACCAAAAATCTTTTTAATCCATTTATTAATCTCAAAAACATTATTTAAAAATCTAGGGTATTACATCACTCCCTCCTTAGAATAGTTCAGTTCTCAGAACTACTACTAATATGGACCAAACAATATAAGGAAAAGAAAATGCAATCACATAAATGAAAATATAGTTTAAAGAGTACAATGACACAAGAGAATATAGTTCTATATATATATATATATATATATATATATATATATATATGGGAAATGCTCAGTTGGAAACGCAAATGTTTGTAAAAACGTGGAAAACCACCTAGGCCGCTGTTGGGAACAACGGCCTAGGTTATAATGCCTAGGGTGTTTTCACGGGTTTTCACAACATTTGCGTTTTCAATGGAGCATTTCCCTATATATATATATATATATATATATATATATATACAATCACACAAAAGAATACAATCATACAAAAAGCTCAGGAAAATCCTTCTGCATTCAATCCTCCGGCTCCCAAGTAGCCTCCTTGAACTGCTGGTTCCTCCACAATACCTTAACCATAGGTATCACCTTATTCCTCAACACCTTCTCCCTATGATCGACAATCTCTACAGGTCACTTTTTGTAACTCAAGTTAAGTTGTAGACCTTCAGGCACTTCCACCAACTGATGATTCTGATCCGGCACATGCTTCCTCAACATCGACACATGGAACACATCATGCACTTGTGCCAATTCCTCCGGTAGCTCCAACTTATATGTCGTTTTACCAATTCGCCCCAAAAATCCTGTATGGCTTAATGAACCTTGGTGCCAACTTGCCTCCCTTTCCAAACCTGATCACTCCCTTAGTCGGAGACACCTTGAGAAAAACTGTATTCCCAACCTCAAACTCCAAGTCCCTTCAGCAAGTGTCTGCATAACTCTTCTACTGAGTCTGAGCCTTGACCAACCTCTTACGAATCAGCTCGATCTTTTTCGATGTCTGCAGCACAATCTCAGGCCCAAATATCTGCCTCTCACTAGCTTCATACCAACAAACAGGTGTCCTGCACTTCCACCCATACAGAGCTTCATACGGAGTCATACCGATACTTGCATGGTAACTGTTGTTATAGGCAAACTCAACCAATGCCAAGTATCTCTCCTAATTACCACCAAAATCCATAACACAATCCCTCAGCATATCCTCCAATACCTGATTCACCCTTTCAGTCTGACCATCAGTTTATGGATGAAAAGCGGTACTGAAATCGATTCTGGTACCCAAAGATGCTTGCAAAAACTTCCAAAACCTCGAAGTGAACCTCGCATCCCTGTCGAAAACAATCGACACAGGAACTCCATTAAGTCTCACAATCTCATCAATGTACAGCTCTGCCAATTTCTCCAACGAACAAGTAATCTTCATGGACAGAAAGTGAGCTGACTTAGTCAAACGGTCCATAATAACTCAAATTAAGTCATTGCCCTTCGGACTCCTCGGCAACCCTGTAATGAAATCCATGCTGATATTCTCCTACATCCATTCCGGAATAGACAATGGCTGCAACAAACCTCCAGGTGTCTAGTTCTCTGCTTTGATTTGCTGGCAAGTCAAACACCTTACCGCAAAGTCTGCCACATCCTTCTTCATACCAGACCACCAAAAGTGTTGTTTGATGTTCTTGTACATCTTTGTGCCTCCAGGATGTGCTGACAATAAAGTACTGTGTGCCTCCTGCAAGATACTCTCTCTCAAATCTGCATTCTCTGGAACACACAACCTCTCACCCATCCATAGAACTCCATCTTGGACACGGAACTCTGATAACTTGCCTTCGGAAACCTGCAGCAACATTCCCTAAATCCCTGCATCTGATTTCTGACCTTCCATAATCTGCTCTCTCAAAGAAGGCTGTAACCTCAACTGAGCTAAAGATGCTCCCAAACCCTGCAGTACCACCTCGGTACCTGCCTGATCAAACTCTGCTGCCAACTCTCTTTGAGTAGTGATCAAACTCGACAAACTGCTCTTCCGACTAAGCCCATCGACCACCACATTCGCCTCGCCTAGATAATACTTGATCTTGGGACGAATATCTTCCAACACTTCCAACCACCTTCTCTGCCGAAGATTTAGATCCTTCTACTGATAAATGTACTTCAGGCTCTTGTGGTCGATATACATGTTGACCTTCTCTCCATATACATAATGCCTCCACTACTTCAAGGCAAAGATAATAGCTGCCAACTCCAAATCATGTGTTCGATAGTTCTTCTCATGCGGATGCAACTGCCTTGAACCATATTTCCTGCATCAAGACACACCTCAAACCTCTGAGAGATGCATCACTGAAGATATCATAATCCTTCCCAGCTTGTGGCAAAGCTAAGATAGGCACTGTCGTCAAACTCTCCTTTAGCTCAAGGAAACGCGCCTCATTCTTATCAGTCCAAGTGAATGCCACATTCTTTCGAGTTAACCCTGTCAAAGGAACTGCGATCTGTGCATAGCCCTGAATGAATCTCCTGTACTACCCAGCCAATCCCAAGAAATTCCTGACTTCCTTCACTGTGTTGGCCTGGGCTAATACTTTACTGCTTCAACCTTTTGAGGATCAGTGGCCACTACCTCCTTAGAAAGGATATGACGACGGAAAGCTACTTCAAGCTTCCAAAACTCACACTTCGACAGCTTGGCATACAAGTTATGCTCTTGCAACTTCTTCAATACATCTGCCAAGTGCTTAGAGTGCTCTTCCTCTGACTTCGACTATACCAGAATATAATCTATGAAAACCACCACGAAGGAATCAATAAATGGCTGCAAGATCCGATTCATCATATCCATGAACATTGCCAGCGCATTCATCACTCTGAATGGCATTACCAAAAATTCATAAAGTCCATGACGAGTCCTGAAAGCTGTTTTACTCACATCTTCCTCCTTGACTCGAAACTGATGATACCTTGACCGTAGATCAATCTTCGAAAACACAACTGCTCCCCGAAGCTTATCAAACAGATTATCAATATGTGGAAGCGGATACTTGTTCTGAATAGTCACCCTGTTCAACTCCCGATAGTCAATGTACATTCCCATTGACTTATTCTTTTTCACTAACAACACTGGTGCTCCCCACGGTGAAGAACTCGGCCTGATGAAACCCTTGCATAGCAATTCCTCAATCTGCTTCTTAACTTTATTCTGCTCTACAGGTGCCATCCTGTATGGAGCCTTAGAGATCGGAGCACTCCCCGGCTGAACATTAATGCAGAACTCAACATCTCGCTGCGGTGGTAATCCTGGCAAATCTTTCAAGAATATCGTAGGAAAATCCCTGACAACCGGAATGCTTCTGACTTTATCTGGGATCATCAACTTAGATACCATTGCAGTCACTTTCAGGTCCTTCCTCTTCCCCTGAAAAGTCACTGCGGGGCCTCCTAGTGCTTTCACTAACACCTTTTTCTTCTTGCACACAATTGTGGCATCATATATTGCCATCCAATCAATGCTCACGATCACATCCACACCCAAGACTTGCAATTCAATGAGATCAATGCCAAATAATCTCCCACCAATCTCGATATCACAGCTCTCATAATATCGATCAGCAATCAATTCTTCCCCTGAGGGGTTACCACCGACAAGACTCTGCCTAGAAATACCTTAGGTTCCATACCTAAAACTTTAGCAAAATTGGGCGACGCAAATGTATGCGAAGAACCAGTATTAAATAAAACTTTTGCTTTTATTCCATTCACCAAAACAAATCCTATTACATGAAAAATGATACTCAAATCTCCAATTTATTCTTAAACAAATTTTTACTTAATACATCGAATAAATGAATTAAAAATTCTTGCATACCCTGGATCACATCCTCCGAGTTAACCCACATCCTCCTCAGTTAATGTGAATACTCGCCCTTGCCTCTGGAATTTGCCTTCGCCTGCACCTTCCTTCTTCAACTGCAGACAGAAAATCTTAGTATGCCCCTCTCGCCCACACTGGAAACAAGTCTGCTTCGCCATTTTAGGACAGCTGACCTGAAGTGACCATCCTTCTTACAGTAGTAACAAGTCACCCCTTATGTTGCGGGTGCCTTCTGCTCTGGCCTACTGAACCTGCCTTGCTTCACTGGGAACTTCTTCCCATCCTGACCAATTGCTGGCCTCTTGTTCCTATTTCAGGTCTCTTACTTCTTCTGGAATTGATCCATATCTTCTTATGTCATTGCTGACCTCCTGACCAGCTTATCAAACTTCCTTATGCCCAACGGTATCATCTGCGACCTCAAATTCGGCCTCAAGCCCTGCTCAAATTTCTTGGCCATCTACGCCTCATTAACAATCTGCTCCGGTGCATATCTTGACAGCTGAGCGAACTTAGTCTTCATCCGCTTGAAGGACTCAACTTGCTTAATCAAATCAACATTAACAAACACTGGTCCAGCCCCTTGATTCTGATTCTGATTCCGTGCCATGTTGGCTTCCATGAATGCATTCAAGGTCTGATACACCCTGGCAATCTCAGTATCAAGATCAAGTCCAGCCCCACAGGAACCCTCAGCCCCATCACCATCTTCACCATTCCTGGTCCTGGGTCCTGCCATTATACCGAATACTGCAAAATGAGGAAAAAGTTAGAGCATCACAATATACTTCATATTCACATCAATTCCTCACGGTAAAACCCCAGTCATACCCCAAACCATAACATCTTCTTTTAATTCTATGTGATACTCACACTCTAATCTCCACACCTAGGTACTCACACTCTAATGTCCACACATATATTTATTTTTATACCATGTTTATGATTACTATTGAAGTATGCTCTGATACCAATCTCTGTAACGTCCCGAATTTTCAATATGATATCTCAGAAATACGTGGCAAAATTCCCAGCATCTATCTTAATGTAATAGTAAACATAGCCAAACAAAGAATTTTTTTTCAACTTTTATTACATCATTTCTTTACAAAGCACAGCAAAAAATTAAACACCTTGAATTACAATTCTTTCTTTTACAACACATTCTTTTATAATTTACATAAGCCACAATATCATTCTACAAGATGCATCCAAATCCCAAGCTATAGGTACCTACCTGTAAAACATGAGGATAGAGATAACTTTAACCCCCAAAACTACGGGGTCAGACATAACAGTGTGAGTGACATCAAAAGAAATACAACATAAATAAAACATAAAGAAAAAAGTCATACACAACATATATCAACAGTAATAACAATGGAATATGAAATAACAATAAATAAAATATGAAAACATCAAGTGAAACTAGACTACGTGTCTAGTGTAGAAAAACAGAAAACATCATGCAAAAACCAAGTCAAGAAAAGACAAATGCAATACGATGACTCTCTAATGCATACTTGTCGGTATCTATGCATTCCATGGTACATAGGTCCGGTGCAAGCCCTTATCATTATCCACTTTATAGGGTTAAATCCCTCGTTATGAAACTAATCTTACTACGATGACTACTATGAGATTTAGATAAACTGTGAGTATCCAGCCCATGCCTCGATAATTTCGGAGGTCAAACTCTATCCACAGATAATTTCGGAGACTATTTCACTCACACCTGGAAATTTTTGAGAATACCCCACACCGCAAGCTATGGCACGTCATCACACAAATACCTCACGAGCGTTGCCTTGAACCCGATAATTTCGGAGATCAATCCCACACTGCAGGTAATTCCGGAAACTATTTCACTCACACCTCGATAACTCTGGGGATTATCTCACACCGCAGATCATACTGAAATCCATAACCCATGTTTGCACTCATTTCATTATATCAATATTTAGTGCATGTCCTTATCTTATTAAGTTAATTAATTAATTACGAATCTCATAGAGTTGGTGTACCCTACCGGACTTAACTCAAATGATCAACAACAAAGCCATAACTGGCCAAACAACATAAAATCTCAACTGTCGGTGTACTAGGGTCCCACTCACCCTCTAGAGACCCACAACTCAACAATCAATACAAAATCTTTCATTAAAACTCTCAATTCCCTTATCAATACTCTTATATTAAGAAAACTTCCTAAAATCAACGAATCCAAATTCATTTAATACACTCACAAATTTCAGAACTGAAATAAAGTATTAAATCTATTGAATAACTGAAAATCATATTTTGAAGTCGCAGAATATCACAAAACATCAATTTCTTCGAAAACCAAATATATTTCATTTAATAAAGTCATGGAAATTCAATTTAAATTCTATTATAATCAAAACATAACACTCTGTAAAATATTGTAATCTGTAGTAAAAATATCATCTAAAACAGTAGATCAATAGTCTGTAATATCAAAGAAACAATCGTTTAAGAAACACGAAGAAAGCTCAAGAAAACAGCCAGTAAACTACTGACAGTCGACCGTCAAAGACAGTACAAAACGCGACGGTCGACCGACATGCAAAAATTCCAAAGACAGTCCACTGACATTTCTAGTTTAAATACTATGCAGTCGACCGACATGTCTAGAAAATCACAGCTTCGAATTTCGTCCACCTTTTTACTGATACCACGTTAAATTTGTAAGTCAAATTTTGCAAAATAAAAATATTGAGATGATCAAATACAACTTGTATAACAAATAGGAGTTTATAAAACACATCAAAACCTCATCAAGATCATAAAAGAGCAATTTTTATAAAATCCTTCACAACAGCAAATACATAAGTGTATGTGTGTATATATATATATATATATATATATGTGTGTGTGTGTGTGTGTGTGTGTGTGTGTGTGTGTGTGTGTGTGTGTGTGTGTGTGTGTGTTTATATAAGTGTTCAAGTATCAGTTAAAGTATCCAAATTTCATCAAATAGGAGTAGTACAATGTTTATTTTAATCTCAGTATCAAACAAAGCAAGATCTAATCAAAAACATCATAAAAATCTCAAAAAATCAATTTCAGCTAAAACACCATTAGACCCGAAAATAGCAAAACCTCTCTTTCACTCAAAACTTGATCTTTCCATTCAATAACTCCTCTTGTAATTCATTAAACACACATACAACTACTGGCAATAGTTTACTCATGAATATAGGTGGTTACAACATGCAAATAATCAAGTTTTATCCACCAAAAACATCAAGAACGAGTATATACATTCATACACAGCAAAGTTGAGTTTTTGTTTACTTTTATGCAATAATCATCATACAATTCATAGTACATGTTCAAATCAGCAAGATTATGAAAGAATGCAACATGCCCATGATTTCTATTAGGTTCTTAACAATCTCAAGTCATCTATTTAGGGTTTTAATCATCTATAGCATAGGTTTCGTGAAAAGATTCAATTTTTGTTTATTCATCAATCAATAATTCATTATATCATCAATCAATAATTCATTATATCATCATACCATCCCCTAACATGCTTTCTAATAGACAAATCATCTCTTACAACAAGCATAGAACAATAAGAAAACAAACATACGTCACTCACCTTATTGACGAATCAACCGAAGACAATAAAGAGAATCAGAAAAGTCCTTTCTTTTGCAAGAAATCCAAGATCCTTACTTCGAAACTCCAAGAAATCAATAATAAAGAAAACCCTTTATATAATGTAGCAAAGAGACACCTGCTACTGCTCTTATAATATGTCGGAAACTAGGTTTTATGGTTTTGAGTAAATTTTGCAAAATATCCCTTTTAAATGTATCTTTACATATATAAATCTTTATGCTAGAAAATTAGATTGAACAATTCACTTTAAATTTAAAAACAAAAATAACCACCCTAATACTGGCCGGCACTAGATTTTAGTCCAGAAAAACAAGTTTGTAATTTTTGTCTCTAAGTGGCAATTTTGCAAAAAGACCATTCTTTAAGAAATTTGCGAAATAAACCAAACCTATTAAAACAAAAAAAGTAAACTTTTTACCTCTGAGTTGGCTAGCAATCATGCTTAGCCTAGAAAACTGAAATTCTGGAGTTTTTACTCCAACTGATAATTTTGCACAAAAGCCCATTCTTTTTGTAATTTTTGCAAATAAGCCAAATGAATATCAGAGAAATCTAGAAAATTCATAAATAATACCTACTAATAAATATTAGGTTTCTCCAAAATAGTTTCTGACTTTGAACTTTCCAAGAAAATATTTGCACGTGTTTTGCACGTCTAAAAAGATATATTTCACAAAAATATTTATTAAATCACCAAAAATTATTTTAATCCATTTATTAATCTCAAAAACATTATTTAAAAATCTAAGGTGTTACACCCAATCTCTGAGCACCACTTCCTTCAAAGGTGAACATGATCTCACACAACCAAAGTCTTGCTTGCCTGAAGTTTGCTCGATGAAGAAGATAGTGGTTGCCCAAAACTTCGAGGTCGTCAAAACTCTGGTTGGCTAAAAATCTTAGTCGCCGAAGCTTTAGCTCGGCCAGAGCAGCTCGACGAGCTCACCCAAACTTTGAGCTCACCCAAAGTAGCTTGATGAGAAGCAGCTTGCCCAACTCCTAGCTCGCCCAAAGTAGCTCGACGAGAAGCTGCTCACCCAAAGCTTTAAGGTCATCGGAACTCATCAAAAGATAGCTTGCTGAGCTTTTAGGACGCCCAAAGCGAGATCACCGAGCTCGTAGCTCATCCAAAGTGACATCACCGAGCTCGTATCTCACCCTAAGTGAGCTCGACAAAGAAGGAGTGACATCACCGAAGAGCAGCTCACCGTGCCAATAGTTCACCAAAACAATGTTTGCTGAGCTCGTAACTCGACCGAAATGACATCGTCGAGGTCATAGCTTGTCCGAAGTAAGCTCGACAATGAGGAGCAACATGCTCCATAGCAAAAATGCGCTGAAGATCAGTTCACCAAGCTTATAGCTTTCCAAAATAGTGCCCTCCGAGCATACAGCTCGCCCAAAGCAAACTCGCTGAGCACCATCACCAAAAACAAGCTCACCGAGCTCCATCACCCAAAATCTTGCTCGTCGAAAAGCTAGCTCGCCGGAGGCTTCTCTCAACAAAGAAGAGGTTGACGAACCATTGTCCTCGACCAAGGAGGATTGGTCGACGTGTTCTTGGAGGTCAGCCAACGTCTTGGTCGCCCAAAAAAAAAGAAAAAAAGAAGAAGACGAACAATAGCTCAGCCGAACAGTCGGGTGAGCTAGGGGGTTCTCACAGTTGACAGTAGCCGTTTGATCCCTTAGACATTCGAGCCTGAGCGTAATAGACACTATAGATGAAGCCACACCACCATCACCCACTCGCTCGCATCACAACCGCCTGATCTCACTCAGCGGGCGAGCTCGAGCCTGATGATTGCTCCAGATTGCGCCACATAACCCCCTTACCACAACACCTAATCGCGACCACCCTATCTCATCAGCGGGCGAGAAAAGCATGATTAACGCTGGAGATTGTTCCAAATCTCGTGCCAGATCAGATAAAATAACAAAAAATCCCAAAAAATCATTTATAATTTGAAAACTCAATTAAAAATTCTGAAAATAATTATTAAATTCCAAAAATTAATTAAAAATTTTGAAAAAATAATTATAAATTGGAATAGTTAATTAGAAAATTTGAAAAAAAAAAACAATTATTAATTGGGGAAATTTTTTAAAAAATCGAAAAAATTTCAAAAAAGTATAGGGAATATTCGCCGCCTCCAGATGCTTCTGACTAGTTTCAAGTATCTCCAATCATTATTCCTGAAAGCCAAAATTGTACCATAGAGCTCTAAAACAAGGCGAACTACTTCACGAAAGCTAAGAAAATTGCATTCCGGGAGTGGGGGGCTTATGATAATGGTAAAAACCACAGCAAATAAGGGCCGTGCAATTCCAGCACAGATCTTAAATCTTCTACACGCAGATTAACCATAATGGTGCTCTCTAACAAGTCCGGGCCTCCTTCAGGCTCTTCTATAAGGCATTGACCGCTTTCTAGCCTTTTAAAGACTAGGTCCACTATGAGAGACACCTAGCCCATGATGCTTGTTAGTCAAATCTCTTATCCCCAAACAGGAGAATAACATATTCTATCTCTTGAAAGGGGGAGAATTAGACATGAGATAACAAATTTATATCAATCTCCTAACTGTTTCTCGGGCCTCTAAATACCCCCCTTCCTCAGTAAGAAGGTAATTGGCAATTTCTCTTTCAAACTCACTTTTTCTCTCTGGTTTTGACTTGAGCTTCGGAGGGTTTGTCACTGGGGCCATCCCTGGTGTTTCAGGTTTTTTGTAGGTACATCGGCCACATTAGCAACCGTCGGATTCAGATCAAGATGTTCAATCAACGATCTAGATCCAAACTCAAAAGCTCTAACTACTTTTTATGCCGACGATCAAAGATTAGATCTTTAGTATTTTTTTTCAAAATATAAACTTACTATCTATTTGTTCCCACATCAAAATAAGCAGCAACACTAATCTGACCAACTTCAACCTCCTTGTTTTCGGATCCACTGCTTCATCTTAGTTTCTTCATCGGGATCGAAACAACCGATCACTACCAACCACAATTCCAACGCGCTGAGTTTATATCTGAGGTTTGATAAAATCCTAATCCTACTTCTTCTTCACTGGTACCGTTATTCCCACTCCTTCCGATTTTCACGTTGCCTTAATCGACTCTGGCGATGTCCTGAATCTTGATCCATGTTTGTTCCTCTCACTTGTTCTCAATTTGGAGTCACCCAAACCAAATCCACTTCTACATGGATCCAACCCTTTTCCAAATCGAATCCATTCCAAAACAAGGTAGATCCAAATCCTCGAACCAGCTCTAGTATTCGAGTTTATGGTACGATCATCTCTAATTTTGTTTTGTGATATCTGCTCCCGTATGATTGTCCAAAGTTTGCATGATATGTTCTAGTTCACGTGCCGATCTGATATGATGTGTTGAGCTGCTTTCATTTTCATGTCGATTCTGATGTATCAATCTAATAAGGTTTTTGAGAGATATTCCATGTCCTATTTCTAATTCTCATATTTTTCTATTGTGATTTGATTTGTATCTCAAATCAAATTAGGCGGAGGATGAAAGAAAGAAATGAGAGAAAGTGAAAGAAATAAGAAAGATTTTAGTTGCAAATTCCAGGCTCATGTTGGGAAAATTTGTGTACGCAGTGGAATGAACAAGAACGATGATGGGTCAAGTTGAAATTGTCATGCTATGAAAGGCTTCTTGAGAAGGCTAGGCATAATTCATGTTGAAATTGAAAACAAGTAGATTAATATTACAATAATATAATCTAAAATCTTAAACGAATATATAACTATATTTATATGAAAGCACAAGTCGAAGCCCAATATCATGCTTGTACTTAGGCCCAACCTCAAGCCGATACCACGTCAAGAGAGCTTCAAGATTTGTGTATTTTGCTTTCGACTGGTAGCGGAGTTTGATGGCTTGACATGGTGACACCAACTTAGCTACTAAGTGCTAGATAGTGTCACGTCCTACTTTCCTAATTGATGCATAAACTCATCCTTCACTTACTATCCTTTTTACAACTGCATGTCACTTCTAAAACTCTTCTTTATTGATAATCCATCCATCCATCATAGCTTCTAATTTCTCTAGATTTGAGATCAAATGTTTAACTTCAAGGGGAAAATTAGTGAAATTAGTGAAGAGGCTCAAGTTGAAATTTCCACCAAAATAAGAAATTGTAGATTAAATATGGAGGTGAAGAAAACATAAGTTTTCATGAGGAACAACACAAATAAAATGGGTAATGTTTAAACTATGTGTTTAAATACTACGATTAATAGTTTCAATTGAGTTTATCCATGCGAAAATTACATTGACGAAACACGTCTATGTGGTTGTTTTAAAAGTAATAATTATTTGATGATTGGGTTATGTATACTAGTTGTCTGAGTAAATGGTTGGCGATGGTTGGGTCTATTAGGTAAGCAAGCTGGTAGAGTAAATGCTTATGCAGCGAATGGTTTGATTATGTAGTCTAGGTCTTTGAGTATTTGCCTATGTTAGTATCGCAATGTTGTATACATGAAAGTAGCGTACGCGTAACAAGATGATAGTAATCAAAGTTACTCTTACTAGTAATTTACACGTGCGATGCACGTCTTAATAAATATATAGTATTTTATAAAATAAAAATTCCGATGTAGTCTGGCCTCGAACCTGATACATCATTTATATTAGTTATGTACGGACAATGCACGTAAGTTGATAGATTTATAAACTAACGGACAATGCACGTAAGTTGATAGATTTACAAACTCCAACTCCAACTCTCCATACATTAGGGTTTGTTGAGAGGTATTTTCCCATTTATTATAGTACTTAGCATTAGCACGTGTGATGCACGCCTTAATAGTTTTTATTTTATTTTAAAAGTAATAAATAGTATAATGAGTGGTATGTGCAATGCACATAAGTTGTTAGATTTAAAGGGTATAATAATAAAGAGTATAATGAGAGAGTTGGAGTTGCACATGCTGTGCACGTAAGTTGATAGATTTACAAAACTACAACTCCTCCCCTCCCATTATATATAGAGAAGATGTTAACAATATTTTATCATTATATTAGAGTTCCTCTATAAGTCTATGCTACCTTATATTCATCTCATGTTAACATAGATGAGGGTATGAGATTATGGAAATGTTACTTGTAAGTTATATATGTGATAATGGTAAAATCAGAGCAAATCAGGGTCGTACCATTTGAGTACAGATCTCAAAGCTTCGACAGGAAGATTAACTATAACGGGCTTCTTTAACAAGTTCGGGTCTTCTCTAGGCTCCTCTACAAGACATGAGTTTCTTTCAAGCCCATAAAAAGTGACAGACTAGGCCCACTAGGAGAGACACCCAATCCATGAAGGCTAGGAGTCATATTTTTTATCCCCTAACAAGAGAACATATTTCTTGAGGGGGAGAAACATAAAGGAGATAAGGAATTAATATAGATCCAATGGATTTAGATCGATCCCTTGATATGTTTCTCATGCCTATGAATACCCTCCCCCCTGTAACTCCCGTTTTCATCTTTTCCTTTTTGATCCATTGTAATTCTTTTTTTTGTAATTTGAATTATATTCTATCTTTCATTTATTGTCTCGAATAATTTTGGTCCTAATGTTGTTCATGAACTCTCATTGATCTCCGTTTAATTATTCGAATCTTATTAGTATTTTTTTTCAATTCAAATTTAAATTTCATAAATTTGTTTTTCTCCTTGTTGGACTATATATTTTCATGATAACCTTATTCTTGTTGGATTGATAATTATCTTATTATTTGATCCATATTTAACCTATTAATTTAATAGCCTTCTTATTGGTTCCCAAAGCCTTTAACCGGAAACCCATTAACCCAACATCTCAAATACCCTATAAATACTAATCTTCATTAACCCTAATCCCTACCTTAATCTTAATTAACCCTCATCAGCCGCTAATCACCCTCATTATCTTCCTCCTCCCCTGACTTTGAAACCCATCAGCATCCCGTCTTCATCCTGCGCCTCGTCCCCCTCCGATCACCTTCTGGCCACCCGCCATTACTGCCGAAACTCATCGCCAGCTTCCTGCACGCCGTCGCAACCCATCGACAGCACCATCATCGTCCAACCCGAAGCAACACCCCCTATTGTCGCCCTCGTCGGCTCCACCACCACCGCAACACCACATCGGCCTCCATCAAGCCACCGTCGACCATCCACCTTTGTCGCAGTCAGCCTCGACCCTGTCAATCCCTTGCCAGATCGACCTTGCCACCCCTGTTTCCCTTGTTCACTGCCTTCATCCAACACCTGAGCACTCCTCAACTGCAGATCCACCGTCGACTGCACCGCCGCAGTCCACCGGAGTCGACACCGACCCTTTCGACGCCGCTGAACAACCAACCCCTGCCATTACCATTACTGCTCCGCTATTTGCTGTTTGGATTCACTGTTGCCGTTGTCGTTGCCGTGTTTTCTGTTTGGAGAGCTCGCTGTTTTTTGTTCTGCCATCTTGCTGTTGCTGTTGTATTGTGCACGTAATTGCACGTGCATCATTGCCCCGGGATACTAATCCCGTTATTCTATTATCTCGGATTAATCATAGCAAGTCACTTCCTTCTTGAATTGCATATTATGTCAAATTCATGGTTTTTATTAAAACTACGCAAGTATATCCTAATTGTTTATTATTGTTATATCGTTTATCTTTCGTTCAGTATATTGAGGGTTTATACAAGCTAACCCAAGATATTATTGACTTCATGCCATTATTGACTTTAAAATATCTAATCCTTCATGCATTCATGTAATATTGATAATAGAAGTTATTCATGCATAACACCGCACGAATAAACTATTGTAGAATTGATTATTAGGTTGTTGTGCTTGAATGATTGATTGATGTCTTCTTTGATGTTAAACTAGTGTATGGATGTATTCTTTATTGTGCTTACCATGTTATTGTGTTTACCATGCTGAATATATGATTTGTTAACTATTGAGTTGAAGTTCATCATGTTAGGTCGCTTTTATTTCATGAAATATGTTGTACCCTAATTTTCAATGTCTGCTTGGAATTTGTGAGACCTTTTTGACCCAGTATTTGACAACAAAAATTTTAACTTTCTGAATGAAAATTGTAGCCCTATGTTTCTAGTTTTCAGAACATCAAAAATATTTGAATTCTGAGTTTTATTGCAAATGTTATGGTGTTTTTACTATTGCTGTATTTTTACTTCCAGAATTCCTGATTAATGTATTTCTTCATGTTTATGTTATTGAAAAGCTAAGTTAATGTTAGAATATTTTCCTAATAAATTCCATATTGTTAGTTAACATGATTAGGAACTTAATGAATATTTTTGATGAATTTAAAATAGGATTTTTACTGATTTTACAAATATAACAACATGACCTTGATTTTCAGTCAGAACGTGTAATCTGCAAAGAACGATGTAATTAAAATATCTATTGTTATCGGATTTCGTATTTTAAATATGCGTTGGAACCAGACAGGAGTCTACTTTCTAGAATTTCTGACGGATCTAGTTTTGGATTTCTGTTGCAGCAGGAAACTTGATTTCGGTACAGTAACTTACTGCTGTTCCGAATTGTATTTTCATATTTTCTTAATATAATTGTATACATATCGTTATATTGAATCTATTGAAGTGTATAAATTCCATTGCATGATCCTAATATGCTATTGTCATCATTCTAATTATTCCATTCTAATTGATCGTCCTATTGTTACTTCTATTGATATCATCGTTATCGAATTTTTCTAAATTGGATAATGTATTGATTGCATCGATAAAATATTTAACAAGCTGGGGTTTAAGGGTGATTTAAGTTGTGACAATGTAGAGACTGTACTCGGAGGAGGGGCCCGTGTTTCCCTAAATAGTGTTATCGGCTAGTGTTTTATCGATTGATTGTGGTTTACGACGGTAACCCAATCTACCGTGTATCGTATCATTGCCGAATTATCGTATTGTGCACTGAAGAGTGAATAGTGATTATCGTTGCCGAGTACATGATCTATAGAGTACACCACTTCGGTCTAAACAATATTGATTGTATGCATCGAACCTGTGGTATGGGACGCAGTAGTACGTGCATTATTTAGGTTAAAAAAAAACTAATAGACTTAGGATTGAAAAAATATTGATATTGCATATTCAACATAATCATTGCGATTGATATTGAACAATGTTATTGATATTGACATTGACCATTGAGTGTTGACATCGAATATTGAGATATCGTTTAGTGTTACACCCATCGCATTGTTACTATTGATATTGAATATTGCTATCGACCATTGTTATTGATTCCTATTGTTTTATTGAATTCATTGTTATACCGTATTTCCATTGTTCATTGCTTTCTCTCTTGCTGTCCATGACTTGCTCTAAGGTCAATTTTTCTCCTTTTTTTAGATAAGATATTCACAGGTGATCAAGGAGAGTTACCTGCAGGACTTGGAGAACAGACTTTCTGAGTATTTATTGCTTTCTAGATTGATCGTTATTTTATTGCACTTCTTGTATTGAGATTTATTAACGTTGTATTATGGACTTTTGACCCGGAGATTGTTATTTTGTTTCCAGACGTTTATTATCGTATTTGTTTATTTTATGTTTTATTCCAAGTATTGTTATTTATGTGATTGTTCTTATTGCATGCGTGGTTGTATCTATCTTGTTATATTGTTGAGTTGAACAATAACAGCTTATGAATGATGAAATTATTTTGCTTGGCCAATGTCACGCGCTTGTGTTCTGGGAAGCGGGGCATGACACCCCTCCACTGTCAGAAGGTGATCAACAAATCGACAGCTTCTATCTTAAACTCTCTTTCTCTTTCGGGTTCTGACTTGAGCGTCGGAGGATCTGTTGCCGGAGCCAACCCCCGGTGTTTCAGGCTTTTTGCAGGTCTGTCGGTCGTGTCCGCAACCGTCGAATTCAGACCACGGTGGTCAGTCAACGATCTAGATTCAATCTTAGGATCTCTAACCGCATTTCACGACAAAGATCAAAGGTCGGATTTATAGTATTTTCCATTAAATAAGAACTCACTCTTGTTTGCTCCCACACCAAAATAAGCAGCAACAGATTGACGCCGTCTGTGGGAAACTACACAAGTCAGATTTGCTGCCATGCCACCAAAACTAAGAGGCAGAGGGGTGGCCTCAAGCCGTCGTACCAGCTCTCTTCGTCAACCAGCTCCTCATATGGAAGATTCGATTCCTCCTCAACAGTCACCTCGACAGCCTAGTCGAGCTCCTTTCAACAGAGAGGCACTAGAGGACTCCCGACAAAACCATCATGAACAACATCCTCTGTACAACCACGTCTCAGTCCATAATGTTTCAACTGATTCAATGGCCTCGCGAGGGCCCTGGGGGTCTAAAGATCTCCGCCAGATCATCAGTGCCAGGCAACAAGGAATAGATATGCGAGTCCAATTGGACGAGAGGCACACCCGAACTGAGGCCTCCCGCTCAGGACATCAAGAAAAACAGATAACATATTTTCCTAGACAGAGATCAACGCAATCCTCTAACAGGGGGCACATCACAATAAGGAGCCTAAACTCATGAGAGTCGAAATTTTCTTGTGCAGAACAATGGGAAAATGCCCCAGTCACTCGGGCCGAATTAGATAAGTTCAAGCTCGACATCCTCCAAGCTATCCAAGGAAACCAAGATCTGGGCCAGCCCCCCCAACGAAGGATCTGCCGACTCATCTGGGTCCCAGTGGAAGGACGACCATGTCCTTCGTTGTATCCAAGAAGTAGAAGACCGTCTAGAGCCGATGAAGAATGAGAGAAACCGCTCTAGTAGGGCCTACCGCCCTGGTTGACAACATTCAGTAAAGCCATCCTCGATGCACCCATCCTAAGGGACTTCAAGGCCCCTCAATTCAAATCCTACAATGGAAAATTAGACCCGACTGACCATATCGAGAGCTTCAAAACACTCATGATGGTCTATAACGCCACCGATGCACTCATGTATCGAACATTCCCCGCCACACTGAAAGGATCAACAAGGAAATGGTATTCGGCTTGACTCCAGAATTGATTTTCTCTTTCGATCAGCTCGAGGAGCTTTTCATTGCACACTTCGTTACTAGCCGAAAGGTTGAAAAAAAAGTGCCTCCCTATTAGAACTGAAACAAAGAGATGGAGAACTGCTGAAAGACTTCGTCAAACGCTTTACGACAGAAGCAAGGTAAATTTCCACCTTGGACTCTTTATTGCGGCTGCAGCTTTCTGCCACAACGTCATACATAAAGAATTGAAGGCCTCCCTCATCAAGAGGCCTCTTCGAGATTTCACTGAGCTCCTAGAAAGGAGCAAAAAATACATCAGGGTCGAGGAAGCTCTCAATCCACAAGTCAAGAAAAAGACCTTTCGGGAACAAATGAAAGAACGCAAGCGAGGAAACACCCAAGGATTTCCTGAAAAACGGTGCAAGCCAACGCTGTCCTCCTCCAACGCCCCGCTTCGAAAAGTTTACTCCCTTGAACACGAGTGTGTCTGCCATCCTTATGGCAGTTGAAAAAGATGGGATAGTTTGTCCTCCTCGCAAAATGACAACGACTAGTAAGAGAAGAGACAAGGGCCTGTGGTGCACATTCAGAGGTCATGGATACACTACGTAAAATTTTCGGTCCCTCAAGAAGAAATTGAAGACCTGATTTGGCGGGGCTA
This sequence comes from Hemerocallis citrina, assembly GCA_017893485.1. Taxonomy (NCBI): domain Eukaryota; kingdom Viridiplantae; phylum Streptophyta; class Magnoliopsida; order Asparagales; family Asphodelaceae; genus Hemerocallis; species Hemerocallis citrina. The sequence goes on along the minus strand of CM030363.1, from coordinate 123,849,333 downwards.
TCTCTCTCAATTTATCCAACGAAACAATAACACTGAAACTCCTCCGCCACGGGTGGCTTATAAGCATCCAGAAAGGCTTTCTGAATCACGAGACTCCGAGCACATGACCATCTTACACACCATTCATGGAGGACCTATGGGGGAGATTCTAACTCCTCCCGCAAAACCTTCGTAAGGGAAGCTAATTCAGTACATAACACTCCACCCCAAAGGGTTCGGGCCTCTCTGTGTACTTCTCCGATAAAGATCTTTAGAGCGTCAAAATGCCTCATTGCGATGCACTAGTTTTCAATCTAGATATGACAAATCATGAGTTACGACGTATCCTCCTAGACAATGGCAGCTCCATAAACATCATCTTCATGGCTGCATTTGATGCTCTAAAGATCTCTCGAGATCAACTCAAACCAGTAGGTTACACACTTCACGGCTTCTCAGGTGTACCCGTCCACGTAGAAGGAATAATCACACTCGAAGTCACGGCAGGAAAAGCCCCAGAAACTCGAACTGAGGCACTTGACCTCCTGGTAGTCGACATCAAAGCTGCATACAACAAATATTTGGACGCCTCGGACTAGCCGCTTTCCATGCGGTCGCGACGTTTCACATGAAAATGAAATTCCCAACTCTAGCAGGCATAGCCCAGGTTGTGGGAAGCAAACAGGTAGCGCGGGCATGCTACACTGCTACCATGGGGGGATCAGTTCTCCCTCTCTATGCCGCAGAGCTACTACCAGAAAAAATTCACAGTAACACCGAGCCTGTAGACGGGGTCGAAGCTACTGCACTGGTAAGTCAAATAGAGAATTTTGAAATTTGTCAAGTTATCTCCTCCTAGTTTCGAGTGCGTCCTCATCAGAACACAACAATAAACCTAAATCCATCATTTGCAGCCACTCCGCCAAGCCTACAAGAAGAAATAGTCCTTCCATTGCTCATCACTGCACCATAAAGCCTCCTTTCTCTCCACACATTCATGGGAGGCTCATTTCAAAACAAACGACTCTAGGCAAGGCCTAACAAGTTGTTCGCCATTCGGCTCACCAACTTGAAGACCCGGGGGGCAAGGATATGATAAAAGGGACTCGGAATGAGCAACACCTCATGGAGTACGTCAAGAGCGTCTGAAACGCCCTCTTCTAACAGTAGAATTTTTAAAACGTATGATAAAGGCCACCCGCTAGAGCAACCATTTGTTTTTAATTTCAATAAAGACCACTTTCACTAACGGTCATGCATGTAGTAAGGGCCAGCCATTAGAGCAGCTCCTTAGTTTATTTTTCAATAAAATTAGCTAGTTTATTCTTAAACATCTTGTTCAATTTCAATAAAGCAAACAACGAGTTAAACGCCCAACTTAGTGTAATATCCCGGTCGGATATTATATTATTATTTTTATTTTTATTTTAAAATTAAAACATTTCTTATGGAAATTACTTAGTTTTAACTAATAAATTATATATATATATACTAATATGTATATATATATGTATCGTATCGATTTTGTGCACTTGTACAAAATCATGTAATATGCGTTTTGAGAAAATATCTGTAATATCCCGGTCTGACATTAAAAATTATTATTTTTATTATTATTTCAGAATTAATATATTTTTGGTAAAGATTGTTTAGTTTAACTAATAAAAATTATCCGTATATATATTAATATGTATGTATATGTATTGTGCAGATTTCGTACGTTTGTACAAAATCATGTAGTATGTGATTTTGGAAAAATATTTATTATTTTTGATCAATCATGATCAAATTGGAGGGCTAGGATTAGATTGGGTGTTGATTGCAATATATTAATTTGCAAATTGATCTCACAATTATAGAATCACAAAATCAATGACACTTGGCATTCTCTCACCCACATCTCTCTCCTCCTCCACCTTTAAAATGGCCGGCCAAACCTAGGGCAAAAGCCCCATTTCATTTTTGTTTCCCTCATTTTCATCTCACTCCCTCTCATCTTCTCTTTTGCTTGTTCTTGAGAGAAAAATATAAAAGAGAAAAGAAAGAGAGAAAATAAAGAGAGAAAAGAAAGAGATCAAATCATAAGAAAAGAATGGGTTATTTTGCTTTAGGTTGTTCTTGAGGAGCAAGAACAAGGAGAAGAAGAGCTAGGCTAGTTCTTCTTACTAGTTTAAACAAGGTGGGGGTTTCTCAATAATGATTTGTTATTGTTGTTTATTGTTGCTATTAATTTAAATAATTGAACAACTTGGACTAATTTCTTGTGCATATGGATGATTGTGGACTAGAATAATTTGCATACAAATTTGAAGGGAAAGAACGTAACATAAACGATAAAAAGTCCAATTTTTAAGTTGAAGGTTGATAGATTGATGGTTGGAAATGCATAACTTGAGTGCTATAAGAAATTTGAGAAAGTTGTCAACTAGAGAATCGTAGTAGACGATTATAGATTTCTAAAATCTAAATTTGTTAGATTCCGATAAGCGTAGCATCGGATATGAATTTTACATGTTCAGGACAATATCCTTTCTTTTTGGCTGAACATACTGTTCAAGAGTTAGAGATTTTTCCGACCTCTTATTGACTGAATTTGGAAAAGTTATCAACTAGAGAATTGTAGTAGAGATTCTCACCTTTCTAAAAAGTCAATTTTTGTTAGATTCCAATAAGTGTAGAATAGGTTGTGAATTTTACAAGTTCAGGTTAGTAGCTTCTTTAAAAGCTGCTCTGTTTTAAGTAAAAGGTTGAACTTTAAATTATTATAACTTCTTGTACACTTAGAACTGGGTAAAGTTTTCAACTAGAGAATTATAGTAGAGGTTCTCACCTTTCTAAAAAATATATTGTTATTAGATTCTGATAAGTGTAAAATCGGTTATTAATTTTACAAGTTCAGGTCAGTAGCTTCTTTAAAAGCTGCTATGTTTTAAGTAAAATATTGAACTTTAAATTAGTATAACTTCTTGCACACTTAGAAATGGGTGAAGTTGTCAACTAAAGAGTTGTATTAGAAGTTCTTAACTTTCTAAAAAGTCTAATTTTGTTGGATTCCGATAAGTGTAGCATTTGTTATAGATTTTTCAAGTTTCAGCAGTAGCCTTTCTGTTGGCTGAGTTCACTATTTGAGAGTTTGGAGATATTCTAGCCTTTTTTTGGCTGAATCTGAGAAGTTTGTCGACTAGAGAGTTGTAGTAGATGTTCTCACCTTTCTAAAAAGTCTTATTTTGTTGGATTCTAATAAGAGTAGCAAGAGTTATAAATTTTACAAGTTCAACAGTAGTCTGCCTTTTTGGCTGAGTTCATTGTTGAGATGTTAGGGGTTTTTCTACCTCTTTTTGATTGAATTTGAGAAACTTGTCAACTACAGAGTTGAAGAAGAAGTTCTTAGCTTTCTAAAAAGTCTAATTTTGTTGGATAAGTGTAGTATTTGTTATAGATTTTACAAGTTTCAGCAGCAGCTTTCCTGTTGGCTGAGTTCACAATTTGAGAGTCTGGAGTTTTTCTAGCCTTTTGTTGGCTGAATCTGAGAAGGTTGTCAACTAGAGAGTTGTAGTATATGTTCTCAACTTTCTAAAAAGTCTTATTTTGTTGGATTCTGATAAGAGTAGCAAGAGTTATGAATTTTATAAGTTCAACAGTAGTCTGCCTTTTTGGCTGAGTTCTTTATTGAGATGTTAGGGGCTTTTTCTATCTCTTTTTGATTGAATTTGAGAGAGTTTTCGACTAGAGAATTGTAGTAGAAGTTTCTAGATTTCTAAAAAGTCTTATTTTGTTGGATTCCGATAAGCGTAGCAAGAGTTATGAATTTTACAAGATTCAGCATTAGCTTTCTTGTTGGCTGAGTTGCTATTTAGGATGTTAGTGGTGTTTCTACCCTTTGTTGGCTGAATGTGGGAAAGTCATCAACTAGATAATTGTAGTAGAGGTACTCACCTTTGTAAGAAGTAATTTTTTAAAAATTCCGATAAGTGTAGCATCGGTTATGAATTTTAAAGGATTCCAGCAGTAACTCTCTTTTGGCTGATTTTCTGTTTGGAGTAATTAGAAGTTTTCTAACTCTTGTTGACTGTATTTGAGAAAGTTTTCAACTGGAGTATTGTAGTAGAGGTTTCTACCTTTCCACAGAGTCTAATTTTGTCAGATTCTGGTTATTGTAGCATTTGTTGTGAATTTTATGAGATTTCAACAGCGGCTTAACTTGGAGCTGATTCGCTGTTTAGTTGTTTTTGTTGTTTTTTCATATTCGAGCACTCATTTAGGATCTAGATGTATTCCTATGTGCTCATGATTCATGTTTCATATTGGAGAATGGTTCATGCAAATTATTAGCAGTTTGTTGTCGCATACGTAGCTAGTTAGCTTGTATATAATTCATACGTAGCTAGTTGGCTCGTATGTAAGTTGTTTTGCTCATACGTAGCTTGTCGGGATCGTATGTAGTTTTTTGGTTCATATGTAGCTCGTTTGGCTCGTATGTGATTTGTTGGGCTCGTATGTAGCTTGTTAGCTCGTAAGTAGCTTGTTGAGCTCGTCTAGGGTGATATCGTTATCCTAGGGGCCATCAACCATCAAGACGTGTATTTGTTTTACTTCTCAAGGATTGAGGACAAGTCACTCCTCATGCGTCGTCAGATCTTAACCGGTGTAGGTTGATCGCAGGCTGGCAGCGTAGAAAAAATCTAAGTTCAGGGCAGTAGCATGCGAATAGATTCATATTGTCGGGGTCTTAGATCGATAGGCTGTGAGCGGGATCCATGGTGATCTTGGGAAGTCTAGGTTGAACACTTAGCAAGGTTATCTTGCGAAGTCTAGCTTGAGAGCTTGCATATTGTGTTAACATTATTGTCACCCCTTAGATTGTTTAGGGTTAATGACATCGTTAGTGTAGTAACTTATAACTATTGTTACTTAACTATTTTATCTTTTTTAACCGAAGGGAAGAGTTGGTATTAGGGGTGATACCTTATGATCCGACTTGTCCTATAGGTCGGCACTAGGTGGTGTTATTGGGTTGTACCATCCTGTTAAAGGAATACGATCTGTGTCTTCTCACGAGTTAGGAGCACGGGATCCGTATCTCGGTTGTTAATTTCTGAAGTGCCATGTTAAGAACATGAAAAGTTCTCCTATCAGAACTAGGGGATGGACCCCGGAATTCCGTCATGTTCTATGTTAGGGAGAAACAAACCGACCATAGACTACTATTCTATGAGTCAAGGGTGCCACAGGGGATGCTTCGAGCTATCCTATGCAGCGGTAACTCTGGTTTTGTCTGGCTTTTGAGTGAGGTCACCGGATGATAGTGGCAAATATGGACACCACTATAGTACTACATTGGCAGGATTGAACCGTCCAAGGCAACCTCATCAGTCACGTTGTCAGGAACAGATTGTGTACAATAGTAGAATTCATGGCGCAGGTTCAAATCCCTAAATATAAAGAAAGGGCTTGATATGGGCATATCTATTTATGGGCTGCATACTGTCCAGAGTCTCGCTTGCAATAGAATAAGTGCATCCTTGTATTAGTTAATCTTGCATTAGAGTCTAAGTCATAACATACACTGACACATCAATTATATATACACATTTATCTTTTCATCAATCTGTTTGTTTAGTTAAGATTCTGCTGCTTGTAATCAACATTTAACGTTAGTATATGTACTAACATCCCCACTCAAATATGTATTGGATTGCAGACCTACGGGTACATGATTCAGGAGGACTCAAGGCAAGAGAAGCACAGTGTTGATTTTTATTTCAATTGTAATATTTGTTGTAATTTATTTAATGTTGAGAATCATCCAAGTGAAGTACCAAATGTTATTAATTATTCGTTGTACTCTGATATAAATTTATTGAAAGTTTGTAACACTTGGGCTTGTAAGAAATTATTGTAACAATGATGTAATGTATTGCAGTTTTATAACATTCTGACTTGTAATACATTTGTGTTGAAAAGTTTTACATTTTTCTTGTTTTTCTTTGTATTGTGGCTAATTGAAGGAAAAGATTCTGGCTCGTATCATGAATTCTCCATATAGGGAAATCGGTGCGTTACAGTTACACCTAGAGCGGCGCTGAAAACTCGTTACAAGCTTTCCATAAGACGGATTCGCAGTCCATACCCATAGTTCGAAGTTACTATAGCAATTAGTTTAGAGTTTGCTTCACCATTCGATCTATTCCTGCAATCCCTTAGCGCCTCTACGACCGGTTCGGAGTCCATACCCATGACTCGAAGATACTCTAGCAATTTGCAAAGAAGCAAATTCAGAGTGCGCTTTACCATTCGATCTGCTCCTACAACCTGTTAATACTTAAACTAACAAATTCGGAATCCATACCCATGGCTCGGAGTTACTTTAGCAACCTGCAATTAAGCATGTTCAGAGTTCAACTCGCCATTTGTCCTATTCCTGAAACTAGTTAAAATTTCTTGAAGACAGATTAAGAGGTCCAAAATCGTGGACTGCAGTTACTCCAGTATCACTTGTAAAAGCAACACTTAGAGTTCAACTCACCATTCGATGTGACTCTCACAATTTGTTGGAGGACCCATACAGTAAATTTGGAAAACGAGACTCCCTCAAAGTTGCTCCTACAACTAGCTGAGTTCAAGGTGGAGAAGTTCTAAACTCCTCACACACCGTTGATGGTTCGTTAGCTATACGCAACAGACCTGACGCCTGTTATTTAGCTACAAAGAACCCAGTTGATGGCACATCGATCTCGACAGCAAGGATCAAGCATATGAAAAGAATTTTTCAAATCCTAGGACTATTGCAAATCTATGCATTCAGATCCAGCGTCACTACAAGTACCTACAAGCCCGATTGAAAACTTTGCTGGCTCCAAACAATGAATTCAATGCTCTGCTTTCCATTCAACTCCAATAATAACTCGTTGGCCACAAACAACGAGTTTAACGCTCTGATCACCACTCAAGCTCCATTAGTGACTCGTTGACTCAGAACAATGGCTTCAACGTCTCGCTCACCGCTTTTTGCTCAGGGTGAATCCTACCAACAACCCTATAACTTCTTGCAAATGATTTAATCCTTAACGCCAGACTCAGAGCTAACTCCCCAAACATGCCAGATCAAACAGCGAGACCTACGTTCAACTCTGTTACGCACCATCGATAGTTCGTTAGCTATACACAACAGACTTGAAGCCCTATTATTTCGCCACAAAAAATTCAATCGATGGTTCATCAATATCGACAACAAGGTGCACCACAAGGATCAAGCACACAAAGAAATTTCATCAAGAATCAGAGAATTATCACAGACCCATATGTTCAGATTGTAATACCCCAGATTTTTAAATAATGCTTTTAAGATTAATAAATGAATTAAAATGATTTTTTGGTGATTTAATAAATATTTTTCTAAAATTTACCTTTTTACACATGCAAAACACGTGCAAATATTTTCTTGGGAAGTTTAAAGTCAGAAATTATTTTATGAAAAATTCATTATTTATTATTAGATATTATTTGTGAATTTTTTGGATTTGTCTGATAATTATTTGATCTATTTGCAAATATTACAAAAAGAGAGACTTTTGTGCAAAATTACCACATGGAGTGGAAACTCCAGATTTTCATATTCTTGGGCTGGGCATGATGCCTAGTCAACTCAGAGGTAAAGAGTTTACCTTTTTTTTAATAAATTTGGTTTATTTTGCTAGTTTTGATAAATAAGGGTCTTTTTTGCAAAATTGCTACTTATAGGGCAAAAGTGCAATTTCGTTTTTTGGGTTTTCAAAACAGTGCTGGCTGATAATAGAGTGGTTATTCTTGTTTTTAAATCTCAATTAAGATGGTTTTATTTGATTTCCAAGTATAAGAATTTATATATGTAAAGATATATTTAAAAGAGATATTTTGCAAATCTATTCAAAAACCCTGGGTACTCTAAATTCCGGCCTATAAAGGGTGGGATGCAGCAGTCTCTTTGCTGCACAACACAAAGGTATTTCTTATTATTATTTTCTTGGAGTTTCAAAGCGAGGATCTTGGTTTTCTTGCGAAAGGAGGGATTTTTCTTATTTCTTTATTATCTTCGGTTGATTCTTCAATAAGGTGAGTTATCTATGTTTGTTTTCTTATTGTTCTAAGCATGTTGTATGTGATGATTTATCTATTAAAAGTCATGTTAGATGATGGTAGGAAGATATATGAAGTTTTGATGAGTAGATGAACTAAAAATTGAATCTTTTCATGAAACCTATGCTTTGATGATTAAAATTTCATATGGATAACTTGAGATTGTTAAAGAACCTAATAAAATCATGAGCACGTTATATTCTTTCATGTAATTGCTGATTGGAACCTACATGATGAATTGTATGATGAGTAATTGCAAAAAAATTGAATAAAACCCTAACTTCACTGGCAAACATGCCTACATACACTCTATTGATTTTGTTGATGAGAAAACTGGATGGTCTACAGGTTGTAAGTGCTTACTTTCATGAGTATGTTGCTTCCCTCCATGCATTTGCTGTTTGGATTGAGTATAAAGAGTGGTAGGACTCAAAGTTCTCAAAATTGAACCTTTCACTGTGTATGTGCCCTATATGCTCTGTTTGGACAGTTGACGAATAAGGACTTGATTAAAACATGTTATATTTGCATAGTATTCGTGAGATAATTTGAATGTGAAAGAGGAGTTTTGTATTCGGGTCTGAAGAGTATGGCCGAAAATTGGTTTTGTGAATTTTTGTGAAGTTTTTGATTGGATTTCAATTGTTTTGGTACTGAGATGGTTTTGAATATCAGACTACTCCTATTTGGTGAATTTTCATGCTTAAACTGATGCCTAAACTTTCGTATGAACATATATATATATATATATATATATATATATATCTATATATATATATATCTATATATATATATAGGTTGCTGTTTTGAAGGATTTTTGCGAAAAATTACTTTTTTTGAGATTTTGATATGTTTCGATGTGTTTTAATAACTCCTATATGTTTTACAAGATATGTTTAATCATCTCAGGAAGTTTAATTTTGGTTTTACAAAGTTTTAATCGAGTATCAGATCAAAACATGCACAAAGAGCCTAATCGGCTGTATAGCAGGTGACGGTGGACCGCACGGTCGACCGTCACACTGCTATTTTGGGGATTCCCAATTGACCGTAGACTGCCCTTCTTGAGCGGTCGACCGTCAATTGCTGTTTTGGCTATTTTGCTGAGTTTCTTCGTTTCTTTAAAACAATTATTTTCTCGATATTATGGATTATTACCCCATTGTTTTAGATGATATTTTTATTACAGATTACAGTATTTTTTAGAGAGTTATATTTTATTTATAATGGAGTTTTAAATGTATTCTTATGGCCTTATTAAGTGAGTTATATGTGTTTTCAAAAGAATTGATGTTTTGGTGATATTCTCGACTTAAAAATATGGTTCTCTGTTATTTAATTGATTTAATATTTTATTTCAATTCTGGAATTTTATGAGTACATTATATAGATTTGAATTTTGTTGATTTAAAAAGTTTTCTTCATATAATCATTTTGATGATGGATTTGTGAGTTTTATTGAAAGTTTTGGTATTGATGGTTGAGTTATGAGTCTTTAGAGATTGAGTGGGGCCTTAACTACCAGCGGTTGAGATTTTGGTTGTTGTTCAGTTGAGTTAAGCCCGGTAGGGTACACAAACTCTAAGAGATTCGAAATCTAATAAATAATTAATTAACTTAACAAAATAAGGACATGCACTAGATGGTGATATGATGAAATGAGAACATAGGTTATGGACCTCAGTATGGCTTGCGGTGTGAGATAATCTCCAGAATTATCGAGGTGTGAGTGAAATAGTCTCTGGAATTACCTGCGGTGTGGGATTGATCTCCGGAATTATCAGGGTCGAGGCGACACTCATGGGGTATTCATGTGATGAGGCGCCATAGCTTGCGGTGTGAGGTATTCTCAAAAATTCCTAGGTGTGAGTGAAATAGTCTCCGGAATTATTTGTGGATAGAGATTGACCTCCGGAATTATCGAGGCGTGGGCTAATACTCACAGTTTATCTAAATCTTATAATAGTCATCGTAGTAGGATTAGTTGCATAGCAGGGGATTTAACCATATCAAGTGAAGAAGTTAAGGGCTTGCACCGGACCTATGTAGAGTGGGATGCATAGAATCCGACAAGTATGCATTAGAGAGTCAGCATATAACATTGGCGTTTTCTTGACTTGGTTTTATGCATGTTGTTTTCTGTTTTCTATACTTGACACTTAGTCTAGTTTCACTTGATGTTTTCATGTTTTATTTATTATTATTTCTTATTTCATTTATTCTTGCTGTTAATACATGTTGTTTATGACTTTATGCCTTATATTTTATTTATGTTGCATTTATTTTTATGCCACTCACACTGTTATGGCTGACCCCTTTAGTTTTGGGGTTAGGGTTATCTCTAGTCTCATATTTTACAGGTAGGTACTTATAGCTTGGGATTTGGATGCTTGTGCTAGGTTGATGTTATGGCTTATGTAAATTATAAAAGAATAAGTTGTAAACGAAAGAAATTGTAATTCAAGGTATTTGTTTTCCGCTGTGCTTTGTAAAGAATTAATGTAATAAAAGTTGAAAAATTTTCTCTGTGTTTTAGCTATGTTTACTATTACAATTGAGGTAGATGCTGGGAATTGTGCCACGTAATTCTGAGATATCATATTGGAAACTCGAGGAGCTACAGAGGTTGGTATCAGAGCCGACTTTCGACACCGGGTGTGAAAGAGGGCCTCAGTATGATCCGCGGTGTTGAGAGTCACTGATCTCCGGGATCAGGTATGATCGGCGGTGGTAAGAGTCACTGATCTCTGGGATCTGGTATGAAATGCGGTGTTGAGAGTCAATGATCTTCGGGATCGAGGACGACGCCACATCGGGTAGAAAGAAGGATCCTGCGCTAGATGGCATGCCCCATACTCAGCGAGGACGCTGATTTCTAAAGGTGGGGTGTATGTAATACCCTGTAATTTCTAAATAGTATAATATATATATATACATATATATATATATATATATATATATATATATATATATATATATATATATATATATATATAGTAGGAGAGAGGAGGTTGAGAGGGGGGCCCACGGTAAGAGAAGCTAAACAGCACAACGCACTGTGTGCTTGTTGAGGGTGACGTCGTGATGACGTCACCAGGATGAGGGGCCCACTCGGTTTCTGGAAAAGAGTCAGCACTGTGGTCTTTGGTTGAGATGGATGACGTGTGCATAAGGTTAGGGCCTATAGGCTTTAAGCTTGTACACAGGATTGGATTTGAGGAGTAGAAAAGAGATGGATTTGTATAATCCCATATCGGGAGATACAATAAATAATATAATATAAATATAATTGCCTATGGTCAAGAGTCACCTAATTGGTTAACCACCTTTTGAGAGGCAGCCTGTGGTGGGCAGTTGTACTATAAGTATTAATTTGTCTTCTAAAAAGAATAAAAATTGTCTGAGTATTGGAGCGGGGCGTTGCACTGATGGATGAGAGAGGAGAGAGGAGAGAAGAGACGACTAGGAATTTAGGGTTTGTATTATGTGTTTTTAGGATTTGCAATAAGATTGTATTTATAGAGTACAATTAGGTTGTTGGGTTAATGGGCTAGGATCCAACAATAATGGGTTTGGGTCTAGATACAATTGCAATTGGGTTTTGGATTTAATAAGAGATGGATTTAGTGACAATAGGGTTCAAATAAAATACTCATAATCAAATAAAATGGGATCAACAAGAAAATAACTTAACAAGAAGAACAAGAATAATTCATGAACAAAATTGATCAAGATGATCAAGAAAAATAGAATATTTTATTCAAAAGCAAATAAAATATTACAATAAAAGGGAAAAATGAAAAGAACGGAAACAGTAGTTACATAGTCATTGCATTGAGTGAATCTCGGAAAAATCTCTTGTGTTCTTATGTTTTGACCTTTTGATTGCTTTCGTTCTCTTACTTATAATTCTATTGTTTTGCATCTCGTTTGTGAGTTATTCTGTAGTTAAAACTGAACAAGTTTTGTAGGTATAAATTTGCAAACATCAAGTTTTACTTGTTTTTGGTTTTCGAATGCAATAGAATATAGACACTTGTTTCATTAAAGACAAAACCATCATTTATTTCACATCCAGAGGCGGATCTGGGCCCAAGCAGCAAAAGCAACTGTTTTGAGTCACCAATTTTATAGGGTCCCATATTGTTTAAGTGTTTACAATGTTTTTTTAAAAAATGTAATTGTTTTCAGATATGATTATATTGTATTATCTAAACTTTGAAACAATAGTTGACCTATTAGGTCATTTGGTTAGAGGGTCATGCTAATAATGCGAAGGTAGCAAGTTCGAAACATGCATAGGCTAATTGATTTTTCAATCTTTTTTTATATTTTTTAAACTAATTATTTTTCACATAGCCATACATGTTATTTTACAATTTTATGAATTTAATATTATTTTTCACTTAGCCCATGCATGCTACTCTATGGTTTTTTTTCAATGTTCTACGGTATATCATATTTTCCTGTTTATGATAAATTTCTATCCAAATCGTCAAATTCATATGGTTATTTTACATTTTAAGCGTCCAACTAGTATTCTCATATGCATATATTCAGCATCACTTCAGTCTGAATGTGTTATCTAATATATCATATTTATCTTTTTGCGATAATGTAATATTCAAGTGCATGTACATGTTTGCTTTATTTACTTCTTTTTCCTTTCTTTTAAATTTTATATCTGTTGATGAAATGAATACTAGGGTTGCCTTCAATAAGAAAAAAAATATAAGGGGCATTTGCTAAAACAAAAAATGTATCCATGAAAGCATTCAAAATAACATTCTACATATACTTCAAATATGTCAGCTCAATATTTTCGATTAATGTACTCAAACTCAACATGCATTTACTTGTATGTTTGAACATAATTTTCTTCTTCTTCTATTCCTCTTTAATTCTCTCATTTGTCATTTCCATCCTCTTAGATAACACACAATTCAGAATAAATCACTGTCTCTTCTTCTTTAGAGTTTGTCCGAGTTTCTTTTTGCCACGAGGCATTTCATGTAAAATGTGTATGTTATCAATTAATTTTTTTGGAAGTATATATATATATATATATATATATATATGTTTTCATTTAAATTGTTTCTGCTTCAAGGCTTTAAATTTATTTGCATTTAAATAATTGTTATTTTTATTTTGTCAACGTGGACCCCATTTGATAACTTGCTTAGAACCCCTGAAACTCAGATATGCCCATGTTCACATCTAAAACTTTTGATAAGGAAAATCTGTACAGTAGTTCTTCATTCTGGAGTGTATGTCACTAGCATGTTTGTTGGGAAGTTTGTTTCCAGGTCGTTTGTCTGAATCTAATTTTTCGCGATCCTTAAATATTTGTATATATACTTCAATTCCTCTACTGTTAAGCATTTTGGAAAGAGGAAAAACACCTTTGACATGATAGAGTTATAGTAGATTCTGATAAGTTATGCTTTTCGCTCTACTAACCTTTGAAGCAATACCTTTTTCTTTTTGTGGAATTTTGAATCAATACCTTAATTTGAATAAGAAAATTTCATCCAAAAAAACATTTTTTTTGTTGATTTTTGGACCCAAAAAATGCTATTTTTGAAAAATGTAATCTTATTATACTATTCTATACATTTTTCCTGTTGAAATAATGTAAATTTTTAAAATTGACATTGTTTCGAATCAGGGATATTGTCATTAAAATATTTACCCTAAACAGCATGTCCGAGGAGATCTTTCTGTTTGTTTTTTCTTGAATGGCAAAGGGTTCAAAGTATACTAAAAAAAGTCAAAATATTTTTGATATGGGTAAATTATCCAGCTCAATCAGAGCCATCCGATCCCCTCAAAATCCGCTCATCTCTGATAATCAGGCCTGATGATTCTATGGGCCATCTGCTGCTTCAGGCCCACAGAAGCGGGTCAACCCGGCCCGCTAGGGTTAGGGCTCACACTCTCTCTGCCTATAAATACAAGATCTCCTCCCCTTTCTACAGGTAATGAATCTTTCTTCACTGAAACCCAACATCCACCTTTTTTTAGTGTCTGATTAGATCGTCAAAGGGCGGGTTGCCAGGATCTTTCCCGGTGTTTCTTGGCGTTTTGCAAGTATTAAGGGCGGCTAGCTACCAACAGCACCCCCTCTCCTGCTCCTCACCAAATCCTCATCTCAAATCCAGATCTGTGGTAGAAATCTGTCTCTCCTTCTACAAATAACAAGAACTTACATATGTTGCTCTCACCTCCAAATCAGCAGCATCAGATTAGCGCCGTATGTGGGAACAGATAGACTGATTCGATCACAGACTCAGATCTCACCCTAAGGCCAACCTTTCCATGACACCCAAAGCTAAAAGAGCACCCACGGCAGGATGTCATGCCGACCCTCATCCTTCTCATAGTCACGTGAACACACAGGAGTCACGAGAGCAGCGAGCCGAGGGTCCATCAGAACCTGGTCTGAGTGCTTCACTCTCGGTCGCCAATGACCGTCGGTTCGTCATCAAAATCGACCTCCGGCACTAGCTTAGTCGATCGAGGGACGGAGCTGCCCCCTCTAACTAGACTCTGACCTGCAGCATTCACCCATTCCAGAATCGAGAGCAGAGGTGCAGCCTTCCCTGAGAGTTCGTCCACCATCAAACAGTCAATGCGAACAGGTCCCAGTCACGAGAGTCGAGTTCCGAAATTTTGGGAACAAGGTCCTTCAGGCCCTACGGGGTGGCCCCGGAACCGAGCGTCATAATGACAACCTTCTCCGGGAGGAAGCCCAGGGCAGTGAGTCTCACGGCTTAACTCAATCGACGAGCCGGGATGAGGCCTTCCATTAGCGCCTCTAAGAAATGGAGAATTGCCTCGCTCGGATCGGCAAGAGCGGGTTGCAACCCAACCGGGGGTATCAGCTTACCCGACCCCCGTTCTTCACTAAATTCCACGATGCTGAGATTCCAAGGAATTTTAGTCCGCCTCAGTTTGAGATGTACAATGGATAGAGTGATCCTGCTGATCACATGGAAGGGTTCAAAACCCTCATGACGATTCACAGTGCCTTGGATCCTCTCCTCTGTCGCGCATTCCCAGCCACGCTGCATGGCCCAGCACGAGAATGGTTCTCAAAGCTCGCCCCTAACTCGATTTTCTCATTCGACCAGCTCGAGGCGAGCTTCCTTGCTCACTTTATGACCAGTCGCAAGGTCAAGAACGAGCGCATCCCTCCTGGACCTCAAGTAGAAGGAAGGAGAGTCCCTTCGGGACTTTGTGTGAAGGTTCACTGCCGAGGCTAGGTAGGTTTCTTCTCTCGACGCTGGCGTCGCGTCAGCAGCCTTCCAACACAATGTTCGCCACGACCAGCTAAAAGCCTCCTTGGCGAAGAAGCCTCCCATCGATTTTCCCGACCTCCTCAATAGGGTCAAAAAATACATCCGAGTCGAGGAGGTTCTGCACCCTGAAGGCCTGAAAGAAGCCCAAGCCAAGGAAAAAAGAAAGACTGATGAATCCAAGCCTACGAAGATGGCTCAGAAAGATGCACTTGGCCGGAAACGACCACCTCTTGTCCCTTGATTCGAGAGGTTCAATTCACTTACTCAGATTGTGTCAGCTATCCACATGGAAATTGAGGATAAGGGGATCGTTTGTCATCCTTCCCGAGCGAACAACAATAAGAAGAGGGACCAGAGATTCTACTGTCGGTTTCATCGGGACCACAGGTACGAGACTCATAATTTCCATGCCCTCAAAGACGAGATTGAAGCCCTCATCCAATAGGGGTACCTAAGGGAGTTCACCTGAACTAACTTGAGGGACCAAAGGGCTTCACCCCCTCCTCGAACGGCCAGCAGGCATCCATAGGCAGAACCGGAGCCCGAAGAAGCCGGGGGGACTGCCATTCTTCACTGTGTCCATGGTGGATCCATGGGAGGAGAGTCGTGCACCTCCCGTAATGTCTTCATACCGGAGGTTAACTCAATCCACAAATATCTGCCCCCCGGGGATCAAGGAGTGGCGGCCTCATTCTCCAGTGGAGATCTGAAAGGCGTCCGACTTTCTCATTACGATGTGCTAGTAGTCAGCCTCGACATGATTAGTCACGAGGTCCGTCGCATCCTAGTTGACAATGAAAGCTCCGTTAATATCATGTTCCTGAATGCATTTGAAAAGCTCAAACTCTCTCGCGAGAGGCCAAAGTCGGCTGGGTACACGCTCCACGGGTTCTCGGGCGACCCTATCCAAATTAAGGGAATTGTCACACTTGATGTAACAGTTGGAACGACCCCAAAAATCCATACAGAGTCAATGAAATTCATGTTGGTCAATGTTAATGCCGCCTATAATGCCATCCTCGGTAGACCCGACCTCTACTCTCTCCAGGCGGTGACTGCCGCCTATCACCTGAAGTTGGAATTTTCTATCGATCGCTAGGTCGGCATTGTCCAAGACAATCAGGAATCCGCCGTGGTGGGAAGCGGAGTCTTCCCCCTTGATGTGGTGAAACTTCCATCTGATAGGAGCCAATTGCACTCGAAACCCGTCGAAAAGTTGGAGGAGGTCCCTATATCCGGGGATGAAAAATATAAACGGTTTCATGTGAGCCAGTCACTCGCTCCAAACCTGAACCTGGCCATTCTTGGCTGTATTTGTCGGAATACCGACCTCTTCGCATGGACGCCCTTGGATATGCCAGGGATTTTGGAGGACCTCATCATGCAAAAACTAAGCGTCCACCTGGACTCGAAGCCAACCCAGCAAAAGTAGCGTAAGTTCGCTCCCGATTGGCAACAAGCAGTGAAGGAAGAAGTGGACAAGCTCCTCTCGGCGTGGTTCATATAGGAAGTCAACTACCCGCAGTGGTTGGCAAACATTGAGATGGTGAAGAAACCTAGTGGCAAGTGGAGGATCTGTATAGACTTCAAAGACCTCAATAAGGTCACTCCTAAAGATCCGTTCCCCCTCCCGAGCATCGATGCCCTCATAGATGCGACCTCGGGTCACGAGCTGCTAAGTTTTATGGATGCCTTCTCAGACTACAACTAGATCATAATATTCCCTCCAGATATCCCTAAGACCATGTCACGCCCCACTTCTCAAAAACGAATACAGAATACGGATACGCGACACAAGTCCAGCGAATGGCTTTTACCATTCATAAGCTGTAAGGATCTTTACAACATGTACAGGAATAAACAAGAGATACACAGAAAATAATCAACCACGCATGCATGAATAATTTAACATAACCAAAAGATTTCTTGAAAACAAGAATACTTAATCCCAAATAATCAGGCCTGGAAACAAGACATAAATCCTGGGACAAAAATGCCCAATACAAAATCCATGTAGCAATTACAATTTATTCAAACAGAAAATAAACGAATGCAAGAAACTCCAGTCAGCTTAGAATACTTGATCACTTACTCCCTCGGGCAGCTGGTCACCGAAATCTACAAATTAAAAAAATTGCAGGAAGATGATAAATAAACAAAATGCCCGTCAATACAAGTTACAGGCCGCTTGTAGTGCAGGCAACAAGTACAGGAAAGATAGACAAGTATAGAGTAACAGTGAAAGCAAGTACTGAATAAACATAGAATGCAGGTGACAGCAAAACAAAATGACTAACACTAAACAGGAACAGAGTCAAGTAATGTGATGAGATAATAGGTGCATGTAACATGTAATAGGTATCAGATAGCATGCAAGAAGGTAAACATGTAACAGGTAATCATGTAGCATGTACAGGTAACAGGAATATGTAGGTGATCATGCCTATCTAGGTAGCATTTCATGAGTCCCAAATTTTACCACATGGTTGCTACTTACATGCAAGTTACATTTAGATCTAGTGGTGGGTATCCCTAAGGCCGTGTACTCAGGCGTCATGCACAGGTAATAGATAACAGGTTCATGAATCAGGTAGTAACAAAACAGGTTCATGAGTCAACAGATTCATGAATCAACAGGTTCATGAATCAAAGCATAAAGTACAGCAGGTTCATGAATCAACATAAAGTAAAATAGGTTCATGAATCAAACATAAAGTGGAAAACACAGGCCACCTTCTGAGTACACATTCCTATATTGTCCACTACTGAGGTCTTTCCCTTAACCCCGGCTTGGTTACTTGTTATTATCATCAAACAGGCATATACGTGCACGAAACAGGGCAAGAATAACATGTCAAGAACAAGAGGCAGGTTCAGGTCGGACAGAAATATGCATGGGTGACGAACAACTCATAAAAGGCTACGACAACGAGGCTTTCAATTATGGACAGCAAGACATGACTGTACCAAAACCAAGATTCACATTGCCACAAGATTACAAACCTGGATCCGTCAGAAAATTTAGAAAATAGACTCTCGGTCGAATCCATCACATATATATAAGTCATATAATAGTTAAATAAACAGGATTCAAAACAGCGTTATATTCAGAAATTATGTTCAGCCAGAAATCGCAAGGTTGTATTCATAAGCATGAAAATGGTATAAAAACTTACTGATTAAATCTAAGAAAAATTTGAGGTATTCCTTAGTATGTCTAGTATCAGCAAATAAAATTTCATAATATTCCAATACAGATAGCAGAGTTAAATAAATTCGGAAAATAGCAAGATACAACAGTTTATGAATCTGAACTTTTTGACATAGCGGTTCTAAGGCATCGATAGATGACAAAGTATAACTCAAAACCCAAGTCCGTTAAAAGGCTTGTAAAATAGATACAGCAGGCTATATTTTATCTTCACAAAGTTTTAATCAACAGCGACTGGAATCAGGTTGAAAATATGGTTCTTTACTGAATAGAATGCAGTTTGGAAATATATTGGTTTGTTCACAAGCGTAGAAATATTTATAAAAGTCACCAAATAAATCTACAAAAATTAGGGGTTAATCCAAGTCATGACTAGTCATGCTCAGAAAATTATTAGATTCAAATCTTACCTTTAACATCAGTATTAAAATGAATAACTATACAGAAGTCACATAAAACAGAGTCTGAAATTTTAGCACATCTGTAGCAAAACAGCAATAACTGACACCTCACAGATTGAAACTGAGGTCTGTTGAAAATTCTGGAAAATAGACAACGGGTTCTACAATTTAGATTCACAAATTAGTTTGATTTACTGACCTTAACAGGATCTAAAATACTGAAACAAAACAGAACAGCAATAAGACGAAAACTCTTCTCATGCATTTAATCAAATAGTTCATATGCAATAAATCCAAATTAGAACAAAATACAAAGCATGGTATAATAGATGTCCAAAACAACATGGTATTGGTGTTTAACAAATCCACTACAAGATACTACAACTAACATATCAAGCATGCAAGAAGGATACAACATATCATGGATCACGAAACAATATATATATATATATATACATGCATCAAGAGTCTAGTTAGATCTAAAAAAAATTATGTCGTGTGTGTGACAACTATGACTACGAATGGATCAACAAATGGAGTCAAGGTTTAACAAGAGATTTTCATGAGGGTGAATCTAAAAACAAAAGCAAGACTATATGTAGCGCCCCGGATCCCCGTTACCGAACATCCGTGACACCTTCCAGAATCTTTACCTTCAAATGCATCTCAATACAGTAATAACATGGAAATTTAAAAACTTTTTTATTCGCCAAATAAGTCATTACATCATTGATTACAACCGATAACTTGTTCTTGGACAAGGAGTACAAATTACATCAATTCATTACAACTTATTACAAGTATTTACAGACTCCAATTGTAAAGCTATCAGCTGCCTTCTGGAATGGTAATCGATTGATTACTTGCGGAACTTCGCTGAGCGGCCCATCGGCTCCCCCGGGACTTTCTCCTCAGCTTCAGGCTTCTGCTGCGCGACTCTGATATCTCTGCACCTGTTCAGAAGGTATAACCGTTACCTAGAAGGTGGGAAACATCAGTACTTTGACTGATGCAAAGCTGGTGATAACATCGATCCTCTAAAATTCAATCACAACCAATAATTTATGCAAAAAGAAAAGTGTTGTGCCAAAACAAGGGTTTAGTGGATTCGGGTTCTAGTGCAGTGTTATGACATGACCCTATGACTAGATGCAGCAAACTCACATGCCTAACTTCTAATGCAAGCAAGACTATGGAGCACGAATGTATCCCATACTACATATGCCCCCAAACCTAGCCATTTTCTCCACAATTTAGGGATTCGAACCCTCACCATGCACCCTACTCTTGTACACACTCCAGTTCCCAATAGACTGTCCGTCGCCCAAGGAGATTGCAGCGGTCGGTCTAATTCCGCCCTACAGTGCCCAAGTGGTCACCGCCAGTTGGTACCCGCGTACGGACCTCCTTAGAAACCGCGTTGAACCTGGTCCTTACGACCCTTGGTTCCACATGTCCACCCATGGACTGACGCATGCGTGTTCACACCTCATCGGGTAATGAACTGATATATACAAAAAAAACACAAAACACAAAACCCGCGCTTTAGGGACGTGAGCACCACGGGAGGTCAAATCATCCGGGCCTCCCGCACCTTACTCTGGCAGAACTTTGGGAATCAACAGATCGAGATACGAGCCGGGGACGCAATCCATTAGCGGCCGAGAACGTATCCCTACGACTGGAAGATACAACACCGACTATAGTTTATTAGGACTAATGCAATTTCCCAACCCCTTAATAAACCATTTCTAACCCCTACCCTACAGTAATTATTCGGGTAAGAATTAACTGCTTCCACACTTGCCTGTCAACCTCTGGCCCCTGGCGATACCGGTCCGGTTCGCCACTTCCCCTGCTTGGACTCGTCCAGCATAATGGCCTACGCCTGCTGCTACTCCGGTAGTAAATATATAATTGCCCCGTGAGCTCCACTCACTGGCATGCTCGAACGTCCTACGCTCGGCAGAAGTTTAATAATATAGGCTTGATAGGTGCAGGGTATCCTTTACCCTAGTGACTAACTCGAGTCACCCATCCCACTCGGGGAGTCAACAACCTAAATAACAGTGATCAACCACTCATAGACACGAGTCATCGACACAAATAACACACCAGGGAAAAAATGCTTTCACAACCCTTAGTCTAAACCCAGACTAAGCGACCTACGGGTTTCTGCCCGAATCTCAAAATGGTCATCCCTCTATCGATACAACTCCGATTGGAGTGTATGGGCCCAACCTAGAAAGGTACGATCCTAGGCTACAACTTCCTAGTTGATCACGAGCTTAGATTCAACAATCTAAGTCCTCGAAATAGCTTCTCAAGCTCCAACCTGCGTGCTTCCTGTGCACGGGCTGCACCTTACCATTAACACAAAATTCTACACGTTCATCAGAACGACACAAACTCAAATTCTGTAGAAGGGTGTGGGTGTCCTCAACAACTCTCTAGCTGGTCATGAGTCCAAATTATACCATTAAGTCACCCTAACACACTCATCTATCATCAATACACCAATTCACACAATTGGTCTCTCCAATTCAGAGCACTCAGCTCTACTCTAGTTCTCTGTCCAGTCTTACGAGAATCATAATAATTCAACCGTTCACTGGAATTGCCTCACATTAGTCTTGTTGGAAATTTCTAGGTGTCCACTACAACTCTCTACTGGGTAATGATCCTCAAAATGTGTCTCTAACAGGTCTCAAATTCCCAATCTTTACAGAGTATCAAAACTGGCTGAGAACAGCACAGTGCTTAATCAAAAAATCACAGTAAATTGCACACTTGTCCAATTGACATAAAATTTATGGTGGTGAAACTAGACATCATAGACAACATTATGCAAAAGACCTCATGTCAAAATTCCAATTATACAGTGAGTACCACCTATTGTAAGTTAGCACAGAAACCATCAAGTTTTCTAATTCAACATCAGATACTGGTTATAGATAGATTTTTCTCATGCCTCTAAATTCATCCAAATAATTTACTGATTTTTTTACATAATCAGAATTCCTTCAGGAATATTGAGTAAAAATTTCAGATCAATATCATGCTTCAATAAATCACGAACGTTCCTACAATATCAACCATCCTGTTTTTCTTTTTCTGAGTCTGCCTTACGACACATATCCATCTCACAATTTTATTAGCATATCAAATGATCATAGAAAAATCTGAAATAAATTAGGAATGATCCTAACACTTATATGAACAAACAAATTAATTTTATGGTCTAATTCATCATATTTTGCTCTCGGAAAAATCCACAAAATGATACTCCGAACCAGTTTTTCCTAGTTCAATTCTGACTTCTACTTCTAACCTTTAGAAGAGCAATCCTATGCATTCTAGCACACATGCATGCAATCAAAATTAATTAAGAGACAAGAATTTCAAGTTTAGAGAAACTTTCCACCCTTAGTTGTAGTAGTAGAAGGAACTTCTTCAAACTTCTTCTCTTGGAAATCTCCTTTTGATCCTTCTTCTTCACTTCCTTCTTCTTTCTCTCCTCCTTCTCTTGAGGTGTTTTATTTCTGAAATTTCCAGAGCAAAAGGGAGAAATGAAGTGGAAAATGAGGGTGATGGGAGGTGTGTAGGCCGGATTTGACAAGGGGGGGGGGTAGGTTTAGGCTATAGGTTGTTTTGTAGACTAAAACCATGGCTTAGCCCATTGGTTTTGTATGTGTTTTGTTGTCTACCCAACATAACCCTTAAAGAGCTCCAACGAGTGTGAGATGCGTGTTTTAACGAGCGCACGCAACCTATATTCACTGTAGTACCATACCGTGTTATATTTGCATGTGCGTCGTGCCGAAAATTAGCGGTTATACTAGTATCGGTCCGTCTCGTTCTCGTGCATCTTTGGAATGCAACTCTTCCAAGAACCGTCCCGTAGCCCTAACCATCCACCACGATAGAAAAATTAACCCATAATACTACAATCAATTGCACGCATACTGTCAATATACATACATACATATACAAGCATAATACAATCCGGAGTGTTACATCACTCCCTCCTTAGAGTCGTTCTGTCCCCAGAATGTTCCTAGTGGGATAAAAGAACACAACAAACAAAATAGGAAACATTCAAAATAAATCCGGATATAAGGCCTTCATGAGGCCATCCGGCTCCCACGTGGCTTCTTCCACGAACTGGTTCCTCCAGAGAACTTTGACCATCGGGATAACCTTGCTTCTCAGTACCTTGTCCTGATGATCAAGTATCCTGACTGGTTTCTCTCTACAGGAAAGATTTATCTGTAAATCCCTCGGAACCTCTGGCAACCGATGGCTCGAATCCAGAACATACTTTCGTATCATAGAGACATGGAACACGTCATGCACTTGAGATAGCTTGCCTGGTAGCTCCAACTTATAAGCCATCCTGTTGACTCTCTCCGTCTGTCCATCCGTCTGAGGGTGAAAAGCTGTGCTGAAGTCTGTTCTAGTTCCCAATGCTGACTGTAGACTTAGCCAGAATCGAGACATAAATTTTGCATCTCGGTCGGATACTATCGACACTGGCACTATATGTAGCTTTACTATGTTCTCAATGTAAACCTCGGCCAAATTCTCGACTGTCCATGTCGTCTTTACTGGAAGAAAATGTGCTGACTTGGTCAATCGATCCACAATCACCCATATTGAGTCATTTCCTTTAGGGCTCCTTGGTAACCCAGTGATAAAATCCATACTGAGGTTCTCCCATTTCCATTCTGGAATGGGTAAAGGCTGTAACAATCATCCTGGTTTCGGGTTTTCGGCCTTAACTTGTTGGCATGTCAAACATTTGGCGACAAACTCTGCTATATCTCGCTTCATCCCTGACCACCAATAGTGCTGCTTCATATCGCGACACATCTTGGTGCTCCCGGGGTGAATCGTAAGTAATGTGGAGTGAACTTCCTTCATGATGTCTTCCCTCAACTCCTCGTCCTTTGGTACACATAGTCGGTTACCAAACCACAGTGAACCTTCTCTTATATTGAATTCCGCCAATTTTCCTTCATGCACTTGCTTCTTCATGTCTTCCATCTCTGGATCTTTGGTCTGAGCCTCTTTCACTCGCTCATCCAAGCTTGATCGTAACACCAACTGTGCCAGAACTGCACTTATGTGTTGTGTAACCACTTCGATGTTTGCCTGCCTGATCTCTTCATCTAGCTCCCTCCGGGTCGCTATCAATGTTGCCACACTTCTCTTCTTGCTGAGTGCGTCTGCTACCACGTTGGCTTTTCCTGGATGATATATAATCACAGGCCTGATTTCTTCGAGTACTTCCAACCATCTCCTCTGCCTTAAGTTGAGATCCTTCTGCTGGTAGATGTACTTTAAGCTCTTGTGATCAGTGTAAATTTCCACCCTTGCTCCGTAGATATAATGTCTCCATGATTTCAAAGCAAAAATTATCGCTGCAAGTTCCAAATCATGGGTTGGATAGTTCTTCTCGGGTGGTCGTAGCTGTCTCGAACCATAAGCTATAACCTTGCCTTCCTGCATTAGCACACATCCGAACCCCAAATACGATGCATCACTGTAGATGACGTAGTCCTTGTCTTCCTGAGGTAAAACCAATATAGGTGCGGAGATTAAATGGTTCTTCAGTTCCTGAAAACTTTTTTCACACTTCTCTGTCCAGTCGAAACTTCGGTTCTTTTTTGTCAAAGCTGTAAGGGGTACAACCATCCTTGCATAATTTTGGATAAACTTTCGATAATACCCAGTCATACCCAGAAATCCTCTTACTTCCTTCACCGTCTTCGGTTGTGGCCATTCCTTGACCGCCTCTATCTTCTGAGGATCCGTTGCCACTCCCTCCTTAGAAAGGATATGGCCTAGGAATGCAACTTCCGATTTCCAGAACTCACACTTAGATAATTTAGCATACAACTGATGCTCTTGTAACTTGCTCATGACTGCTGTTAGATGTTCAGCATGATCCTCTTCCGTCCTTGAATATACCAAAATGTCGTCGATGAAGACCACGACAAATGAGTCGATAAACGGCCGTAGAATTCTGTTAATTAAGTCCATGAAAATAGCTGGAGCATTAGTCACTGCAAACGGCATTACCAAGAACTCATAGTGTCCATGTCGAGTTCGAAAAGCTATTTTAGGTACATCCTCTTCCTTGACTCGTACCTGATGATATCCAGATCGTAGATCAATCTTGGAAAATACTGCTGCTCCCTGAGGCTGATCAAACAAATCGTCGATCCTGAGAATTGGGTACTTATTCCAAATAGTTACTTTATTCAATTCCCGACAATCATACACATCATGGACGACCCGTCCTTCTTCTTAACCAGCAATACTGGTGCTCCCCAAGGTGATACACTTGGTCTGATAAATTCTTTCTGCAAATACTCTTCAATCTGCTTCTTGATCTCATTTTGCTCTACTGGTGCCATTCGATAGGGTGCTTTGGATACTGGAGCGCTTCCTGGTTGAATTGTGATGCTAAACTCGACATCACGGTGTGGAGGAATTCCAAGTAAATCCTCTAAGAATACAAGTGGAAAATTCCTCACCACTGGTATCTTGCTCACCTCTTCTGGTACCCGTACTTCACTAGCAGTTGTGAAAGTCATTACCTCCGATCTCTGCTCCCCGTGGAATACAAGTTCCACTCCTTCAGCTGAAATAATTACCTTCTTCTCCTTGCAGTCAATGTTTGCCTTATACCTCGACATCCAATCCATGCCAATAATGATATCTGTCCCGGCAAAACCCAACTCCAACAAATCAATACTAAGGATTTCTCCGCTAATCTGGAGCTTACATCCCCTATAGCATAGATCTGTAGTGAGGTTTTCCCCTGATGGCGTAGCTACCATCAAAGCTAAATCTGAAATTGCCTTTTGCGTGCATCTTAGTTTTCTCAAAAAAGATTTTGACACAAAAGAATGAGTCCATCCACTATCAAACAAGACTGTTGCCAAAATTCCATTTATATATATATGTCTTGTTACAACAGTACATCGTCCACCAACTTCCATAAACCCAAAATACAACTTAAACTTGATTACATTACTTCTTCAGCTTCCAAAAGATCTCAAAATATAGTAGGTCCACATATTATCTTCACCTTGTCATTTATCCGGTTACTTGCTCGATGAGCATCCCCTTTGTAATTCTGGGCAATTTGACTTGACATGCCCAAGTTCCTTATAGTTGAAACAACCCTTGATCGCTGCTAGGCAACGCGACCTGTAGTGTCCGACTTCCCCGCATTTGTAGCAACTCTTAGTCGCAATTGTTCTCTTGGGGTATTCTCCTTTAGAAGGTTTGGTGATTTTCCCAGTAGTTTTTTGGCTTGGGACCCTTCTGAAGTCCCCACCAACGGTTCTGAAGGTGTGTCATACAGTCTTGAAGCTGCTTTCGTTCTTTCTTCAGGTGTGTCATCTGTGCCTGATGAAATTTGATCTGCTGCTGGGCTCGGTGGATCACCTTGTCCCTGCATTCCCTTTCCCTTTTCATTTCCAGATACCCGATGGCTATCCTTTGCTGCTCTGCCATTGGGTCTAGCAATGGTGGAGGTGAGTTCTCTTCACCTTTGGTCTTCCGTAGCACTTTCTTCATTTCTTCCTCCATCGTCATCATTTTCCTTATAGGTATTGGCTTACCTACTGACCCATCCTGGATGAAGATATCTTCGAACATCATCTGTAAAACATAAACAGGGTTTAGTTTCGGGATCACAGACACATCTTGTTCTGTTTGCATCCACTAATGTCTGGTAACAGACTAGCCACAATTTGGACTTGACTGCTCCAAGCATGTTAGTAAAAATGAAGTAATCTGAGTCTGGTTCACATATAGGGAAGATCATAATCATAAGTTGTAGCGCTACCATATGATTTGTAATCATCCTATTTGTCAACTAGAATCATCTTATCTGGCCTTCAAGTCTAATTTCCTACCGTGTTAGACTGCAATTTGAAGTCAGCTCTGATACCAACTCTGGAGTCTGCCGCCTGACACTCAGGACGGTAATGGCCAGAAAGGGTAACCTCAGAGTTTGTTTTACGCCAATAGCCTCTCGACTGTTGCAACCGCATCGGTGGCTAGCCGATCTGGACATGTCAGGGCAAGAGCCATTGCTTCGCCATCAATCACACTGTGAGAACCCCTGATCATGTTTTCGAATTTCTAAAGCCTTCTTGTCTAACCAAGCTCTGATACCAACTCTGTAGCGCCCCGGATCCCCGTTACCGGACATCCGTGACACCTTCCAGAATCTTTACCTTCAAATGCATCTAAACACAGTAAAAACATGGAAATTTAAAAACTTTTTTATTCGCCAAATAAGTCATTACATCATTGATTACAACCGATAACTTGTTCTTGGACAAGGAGTACAAATTACATCAATTCATTACAACTTATTACAAGTATTTACAGACTCCACTTGTAAAGCTATCAGCTGCCTTCAGGAACGGTAATCGACTGATTACTTGCGGAACTTCGCTGAGCGGCCCATCAGCTCCCCCGGGACTTTCTCCTCAGCTTCAGGCTTCTGCTGCGTGACTCTGATATCTACGCACCTGTTCAGAAGGTATAACCGATACCTAAAAGGTAGGAAACGTCAGTACTTTGACTGACGCAAAGCTGGTGATAACAACGATCCTCTAAAATTCAATCACAACCAATAATTTATGCAAAAAGAAAAAATGTTGTGCCAAAACAAGGGTTTAGTGGATTTGGGTTCTAGTGCAGTGTTATGACATGACCCTATGACTAGATGCAGCAAACTCACATACCTAACTTCTAAATGCAAGCAAGACTTTGGAGCACGAATGCATCCCATACTACATACGCCCCCAAATCTAGCCGTCTTTCTCCACAATTTAGGGATTCGAACCCTCACCATGCACCCTACTCTTGTACACACTCCAGTTCCCAATAGACTGTCCGTCGCCCAAGGAGATTGCAATGGTCGATCTAATTCCGCCCTGCAGTGCCCAAGTGGTCACCGCCAGTTGGTACCCGCGTACGGACCTCCTTAGAAACTGCGTTGAATCTGGTCCTTACGACCCTTGGTTCCACATGTCCACCCATAGACTGACGCATGCGTGTTCACCCCTCATCGGGTAATGAAATGATATATACCAAAAAAAACACAAAACACAAAACCCGCGCTTTAGGGACGTGAGCACCACGGGAGGTCAAATCCTCCTGGCCTCTCGCACCTTACTCTGGCAGAACTTTGGGAATCAACAGATCGAGATACGAGCCGGGGACGCAATCCATTAGCGGCCGAGAACGTATCCCTACGAGTGGAAGATACAACACCGACTATGGTTTACTAGGACTAATAAAATTTCCCAACCCCTTAATAAGCCATTTCTAATCCCTACCTTACTCTAATTATTCGGGTAAGAATTAACTGCTTCCACACTTACCTATCAACCTCTGGCCCCTGGCAATACCGGTCCGGTTCGCCACTTTCCCTGCTTGGACTCGTCCAGCATAATGGCCTACGCCTGCTGCTACTCCGGCAGTAAATATATAATTGCCCCGTGAGCTCCACTCACTGGCATGCTCGGACGTCCTACGCTCGGCAGAAGTTTAATAATATAGGCTTGATAGGTGCAAGGTATCCTTTACCCTAGTGACTAACTCGAGTCACCCATCCCACTCGGGGAGTCAACAACCTAAATAATAGAGATCAACCACTCCTAGACACGAGCAATCGACTCAAATAACACACCAGGGAAAAAATGCTTTCACAACCCTTAGTCCAAACCCAGACTAAGCGACCTACAGGTTTCTGCCCGAATCTCAAAATGGTCATCCCTCTATCGATATAACTCCGATTGGAGTGTATGGGCCCAACCTAGAAAGGTACGATCCTAGGCTACAACATTCTAGTTGATCACGAGCTTAGATTCAACCATCTAAGTCCTCGAAATAGCTTCTCAAGCTCCAACCTGCGTGCTTCCTGTGCACGGGCTGCACCTTACCATTAACACAAAATTCTACACGTTCATCAGAACGACACAAACTCAAATTCTGTAGAAGGGTGTGGGTGTCCTCAACAACTCTCTAGCTGGTCATGAGTCCAAATTATACCATTAAGTCACCCTAACACACTCATCTATCATCAATACACCAATTCACACAATTGGTCTCTCCAATTCAGAGCACTCAGCTCTACTCTAGTTCTCTGTCCAGTCTTACGAGAATCATAATAATTCAACCGTTCACTGGAATTGCCTCACATTAGTCTTGTTGGAAATTTCTAGGTGTCCACTACAACTCGTACTAGGTAATGATCCTCAAAATGTGCCTCTAACAGGTCTCAAATTCCCAATCTTTACAGAGTATCAAAACTGGCTGAGAACAGCACAGTGCTTAATCAAAAAATCACAGTAAATTGCACACTTGTCCAATTGACATAAAATTTATGGTGGTGAAACTAGACATCATAGCCAACATTATGCAAAAGACCTCATGTCAAAATTCCAATTATACAGTGAGTACCACCTATTGTAAGTTAGCACAGAAACCATCAAGTTTTCTAATTCAACATCAGATACTAGTTATAGATAGATTTTTCTCATGCCTCTAAAGTCATCCAAATAATTTACTGTTTTTTGTACATAATCAAAATACATTCAGAAACATTGAGCAAAACTTTCAGATCAATATCATGCATCAATAAATCACGAAATTTCCTACAATATCAGCCATCCTGTTTTTCTTTTTCTGAGTCTGCCTTACGACACATATCCATCTCACAATTTTATTAGCATATCAAATGATCATAGAAAAATCTAAAATAAATCATGAATGATCCTAACACATATATGATCAAACTCATTTAATTTCATGGTCTAATTCATCATATTTTGCTCTCTAAAAAATCCACAAAATGGTACTCCGAACCAGTTTTTCCTAGTTCAATTCTGACTTCTACTTCTAACCTTTAGAAGAGCAATCCTATGCATTCTAGAATACATGCATGCAATCAAAATTAATTAAAAGACAAGAATTTCAAGTTTAGAGAAACTTTCCACCCTTGGTTGTAGTAGTAGAGGGAACTTCTTCAAACTTCTTCTCTTGGAAATCTCCTTTTGATCCTTCTTCTTCACTTCCTTCTTCTTTCTCTCCTCCTTCTCTTGAGGTGTTTTCTTTCTGAAATTTCCAGAGCAAAAGGGAGAAATGAAGTGGGAAATGAGGATGATGGGAGGTGTGTAGGCCGGATTTGACAAAGTGGGGGGGGGGGGGTAGGTTTAGGCTATCGGTGGTTTTGTAGACCAAAACCATGGCTTAGCCCATTGGTTTTGTGTGTGTTATGTTGACTGCCCAACATAACCCTTAACGAGCTCCAACGAGTGTGAGACGCGTGTTTTAACGAGCGCACACAACCTATATTCACTGTAGTACCATACCGTGTTATATTTGCATGTGCGTCGTGCCGAAAACTAGCGGTTATACTAGTATCGGTCCGTCTCGTTCTCGTGCATCTTTGGAATGCAACTCTCCCAAGAACCGTCCCGTAGCCCTAACCATCCACCACAATAGCAAAATCGACCCATAATACTACAATCAATTGCACGCATACTGTCAATATACATACATACATATACAAGCATAATACAATCCGGGGTGTTACACTATAGGTTGTATTTTGTACTTGTATATACAAAAAAAATTAATACTGGTTACTTGCCTTAGGATAGTCGACGAATCTGATGGAAAGATGAGAATAACGGGAATGGATTCCCGGTAATGAACACAATACTAACGATCACGAACACAACGCTTGAGGGATCAACCGCATGCACACGAAAACCAAGGCAGCCGGGGGGGGGGGTGTGCTCTGTGATGGGAGGGCGACGTTGGACAGGGGTGCAGGCATCAGAAGGAAACAGGCCGAGAGGGGGCGTCGCCACTATGGGTGCTGCTGTCATCGCTTGCTTCAGGAGGAGAAGGGAGAGGTCGAGAGGGGGCACTGTTGTGGTGGCATGGCGGTAGCGTCAAGGGGGGTCTTCGAGGGCAGCGCTGTAGCGGGGTCAGCCAGCGGTCGGGGGGTAGGGTTGGGATGTAGGTCGGGGATTGGGTGTAGTGAGGGAGAGATGAGTGATTAGGATTAGGGTTTAGAAGATAACAATTGTATATAGCAGTAACAAATTTTGTTGGGGTTTTAAGAATGAGATTTAAGGTAAGTTGGGATTTGAAGAATCAAGAGAAGATAGGAGGAGGCATGATCTGCTTTTTAGGCAGATACAGAATGTGAAGAAATATCTGGAGAATAATGGGTAAAAGAAGAGGGTATTGGGTAGCGGGTTAGGATCCAGTAGGACGGATAGAAGGGTTCAAATATGGTAGACTGGGTAAAAACCGGACTCAATAATCTAGAAACGAATGAATAGGCAACTAGGCTAAGAAATGAAATAGATTAGAATTAGCAAATCATTGAGAGGTAAAATAATTGGTAGACAAATGAATCACAATGATCAAATCACAGACGACAAATAATAGATGAATTTATATACTGGAAAAGAAGAACAAGTATACAGTTCAGAAAAATACAGTACAAAAATACAAGGAATGGAACACAGGATATACAGACCACCTTTGTGACGGAACAAGGCCTCTATTATTACAGGATCATGCCCTTCCGGCTGAAGAACGCCGATGCTACGTAGCAAAGTCTCGTCAATCGAGTCTTTAAGTTTAACACCCCGAATTCCAAATAAGACTGAATTCGAAGTTCCACAGGATCTTTACACTTCACTTCAAATAATTTTACAAGGAATTTAAACTTTATTTACAACAGTCTTTTTACATCAACACGCAGCGGAATAATAAAATACAACAATGATAAATGTACAATTGTAACAACTTTAGCATTTAAATAATCATCAGCATCAATTTCATTTTTATATCTTCTTGTAAATTCCAAGTCCTGCAAATAAAACTGTGAGCACGTCAGTTGCTTACAAACGACGAAATATTATACATGGCCATCCTCGCTATGCTGAGAGTATAATGATTCTTAAATACTTTAACAAACCACAAACTTGATCACAAACAAGCTAAAGAGGGACTATCTTATTGATGTCGTGGGTGCTGTGCACTTAATCCTTAATGCAGTTATTTATATTAGATGACCCTAATGCACACTTGTTCGGATTCTATGCATTCCATACTGCATAGGTCCGAGGACAAGCCCTTAATCGTTCTTTATCTTATAGGGTTCAACCCCTCGCCATGAGTTAAACAACTACGGTAACTACGGTAAGTATCCTAGGTATTCTATGAGTTACGAGCCCATGTCCAGACATCCTGGAGAGAATCCCACGTACTGACACATGACGGATCATGCAGGCATCCTGTGGACAATTCACCTCCGCCATGGACAATGGCACCCCCGTAGTCACCAAACACCCCACAAGCGTCGCCACCGGTACGATATCCCGGAGTAGTATCCACGCCCTGACATGACGCATCATGAGGACATCCGTGAACACTCTCACACCGCAGATTCAATGGCCCTCATACTTATGTTTTTCTCTTACTTTCATCACATCTCCACTATAGTGTTGTCCTTACAATTTTAGTTTGTTTTTAAAAGAAAATCACCCCAACCTACAGCTAGCTTACCCTACCGGACTTAAACCAAACAAAAGAGACAGTTAGCCCAACATGGCTACTTCTCAAGAGATGCTCAACCCACACTGGTTAGCTCTTAAATTCATTAATAAAAACAGCTGGGCACTAGAGTCTCGCCTAGCCTCTAGATTCCAACAACTATGTCTTTCTAGAGATCGACAATAAGTCATATTCAATCTCAAAATAATGTTTCATTTTCTTTATTCATATCTCTTTCTCAAACAGAAATATTTCTTTATAATCTCATAACATGAAAACATTTCAATTCAACCCTTTTATCAATTTAATCCTTTATACCGTTGTATGCAATATCAAATAATCTCAATCAATTATTAAAATCATAAAATCTCATGAAGAAGAAAATCTAATTACAATCCAAATATTCATCTCTCTTTAATTAAACAAGAGTCACAATTTTAAAAAAAAAACACTTCTAACTCTTTTAATCGATAAACTAGAGTTCTTTAATGTAAAATCCTCTTTTATTTCTCACGAAATATATCCAAATATTGTAAAAATAATTTTCATGAAGTCTAAATAAATTTAGAACAATAATAGAATTTTTTCTGAATTTTTGTCTCATTTATAGCTTTAAAAAACATAAAAAAGTCAAAAAAGCAATAAAAGGCTACACCAGGTTTCGAACCCAAAACCCAAGGCCAGACCCGCCTGTGAACAGTAATAGTGTTAAAGTGCACCGAGAACCAATAAGTCCAAGACAACTAACTGATATGAGTTGAACTTAAATTATACTCTCGGTAATTTGAATTAAGATCGAAATTCACAAAAAATAGAGTCTCTAACAAGACTCGAACCCGAGCCCAATAGCTTTGCTGGCTACAGTAACATTCTTAAAATGCACCCGAAGACCACTAAGTCCGAGTCACTAACCCGAAATGAAAATGGTTAAGTAATTTTTGTATATACCGCACTATATACAATTTTCCTTACCAAATTCGATTATTCAATCGATTTGTACTCATTCAAAAATTTAAATCTTTTCCCAGAATATATTTTTATCAGAATAATACAGCATAGCATATTATATTCAAAATTTTATAGAATTTTCTTTTTGACAATAAAACAAGAGTTTCCTTCCAAATTGTATTAAAAACACAAATAATCAAGTTGCAAATAAAATGTTGTTTCTCATCAAAATTTTTTTATAAAAATGCCTACATTCATAAAATAAATGCTAGTGAGATTAATTCCACATTTCTTTATCACATTAGCATCATAATTCATTTTTCATACATATTGCATTATTGGACTACTATTCTAACATGCATCAAATCTCATTCCAATAATCTTCTAATTGATACATCATTTTTCACTTTTTAATTTAACATGAATTCTAATCGTTCATACGAATCACACCATCAAATTAATACATAATGACACCAAATAATTAAAATTAAGTAATCTACATCCTAACATACCAATCAAAATTTAGTAATTAAATTCTACTTCACTAGCATAAATTTTACTCCTAAATTAGAAAGAATTTTAGAATCACCCACCAAAAATGTGATGTACTCAATTGAACTCCTAGAATTAGAAGCTCCTAGAAGCGAAACTCCGCTTCGCCTCCTCGAATTCCGTGCACAAGGAGAACTCCCCAACTCATTTCTGCAGCAAGTACATCTCATTCTTTTGGCAAGCAACAGCAAAAGCATCTCCACTTCTCATCATAAATATATATATGTGTTTATGTATATAACTATGTATATATATGTTTATATATACATATATGTACAAATGACTACATGATATAGATGAGTAGGTGGAGTCCAACAGTGGGCTTTGCTGGTGGTTTGGGGGGGGGGGGGGGGAGGGGGTTTCAGAAGTGCACAGAGGAGGAAAGAAAGAAACATGGGAGAGGATGTAAAGAATGTATGAATGTATCTATATATATACATATATATCTATATATATATACACACATAGTAAATGAATGGAGAAAGCAAAGAGGGAATGTGCTGGATGTGATCTTTCGGCAGAGGTAAAGAGGAAAGGAGGAAGGAAGGAGGAAGTGAATTAGGGGTATAGGTACATGTAAATGTAAATGTATATATATATATATATATATATATAGGCTTCTTCCGTTGCAAATGAGTCTGTGTGCACAGACCCGTGCGAACTTTAATCTGGCCAACGGCCCATATATATTTTTATGATATTTTGCCTTAACCTGTCGTTGGGAACGACGGGTTAAGGCTTAATATTATAAAAAATATAGCCTTAACCCGTCATTCCCAACGACGGGTTAAGGAACTCTAAATTCATTTAGATCTGCATACAGATATTCTTCTTCGACGACTCTCTCCCACTCTCTATCTCTTTTCTTCACCGAACCCACATTGAAAAAAAACCCTAATCCTTGATCTAAACCCAAATTAGCCCTCCTCCGTCCGCTCCCCCTCCTCTCTCTCAATATTTACTCCAAACATTGAAACCCAACTATCTCTTCCCCTCTTCGAAACCAAATCGAAACCTTAGTTTGACCCCAAGTTGAATCATTGTCTAATTTCGGACTTATTTTGTAAGGTATTGAATATTTCTTTACCTCAGTAGATATATTTGTGTTTATTTTTCAATTTTTGTATACTAAATTATTTAGAAAGTGGGCAAAAAATTATTTGCCTTAGCAGATTGTACATGTAGAATTGGGAAGACTTTAGTATATTCAATTGCCAAAATTTTTTGTTTGCCTTAGTAATTTGTAGAACTAGAATTGTATATACGAAATTATTTAGCGGTTATGGTTGAAAACCCTGCAAACGACCGTAAAAAAATACGAAACATTGCAAATAGGTTGGTTTCACGTAGTACAAGCCACCCCAAGTTGCAGAAGTGAGTTTCGACTCACGATTCGAGAGATACGGCTGCATATTGCTTTTGGTTGAAAAAAACCAAGTAAAGCGGTACACGGCCGTATCTCGCAAACCGTGACTCGAAACTCACTTCTACAAGTTCGGGTGGCTTGTGCTACGTGAATTCGATCGAGTTGGAAAGTTTTATAAATTTTGGATGTTGTTTGTGCGGTTTTCTTACATTCCTCGCATTAGAAGTTCGTGACTTAGAATTTTTTAAGTGGGTTAGATTAGAAAACCCTTCAAACGATATCCAAAAAATTCGAAACTTTGCGAGTAGGATGATCTCATGTAGTACAAGCAACCCGAACTTGTATAAGTCAATTTTGACTCACGGTTAGAGAGATACGGCCGTGTATCGCTTTCGGTTAAAAAAAGCCAAATAAAGTGATACACGGCCGTATCTCTCGAACCGTTAGTCGAAACTCACTTGTACAAGTTGGGGTGGCTTGCCCTATGTGAATTCAAGCAAGGTGCAAAATTTTATTAATTTTGGATACCGTTTGTGCGGTTTTGTCACGTTCCTCGCATTAGAAGTTAGTGACTTAGAATTTTTTAAGTGCGGTTAGATTAGAAAACCCTTCGAACGATCTCCAAAAAATACGAAACTTTGCGAGTAGGATGATCTCATGTAGCACAAGCAACCCGCACTTGTATAAGTCAATTTCAACTCACGGTTAGAGAGATACGGCCGTGTATCGCTTTAGGTTGAAAAAAACCCAAATAAAGGGATACACGGCCGTATCTCTCGAACCGTTAGTCGAAACTCACTTGTACAAATTGTGGTGGCTTGTGCTATGTGAATTCAAGCAAGGTGCAGCATTTTATAAATTTTGGATGCCTTTTTGTGGGGCTTTCTCACGTTCCTCGCATGAGAAGTTAGTGACTTAGAACGCGTTTAGTACGGTTATACTAGAAAACCCTTCAAACGACCTCCAAAAAACGAAATTTTGCGACTCGGATGGTCTAACGTAGAGCAAGCAACCCCAATTTGTAGAAGTGAGTTTCGATTAACGGTTCGAGAGATACAATCTTGTGTCGCTTTTGGTTATAAAAACACCAAATACAGCGGTACACGACCGTATCTCGCATACCGTGAGTCAAAATTCACTTCTGCAAGTTACGGTGGCTTGTGTTAGGTGAATTAAAGTTACAGTTTTGTGATGTTTCTCTAATAATATGTAAATAAAGTTATAAAGTTATCATTACATTCCGTAACGAGTTTAGTAGCCCTAACTGTTCTCCTTTTCACGATTTCTTAGATATGGACAGTTTTGAAGGAAGTTCTGTTGCCGGAGAGAAATTTGTTCGTGCACAACAAATTAGTGAGTTTCTTCCTCATGTTGACGAGCACATAAAACTAAAGATTGGTATGACATTTCCCACTCTAGAGAAAGCAAAATTTTATTCATCATATTGCAAATTTGCGGGATTCTCTATGCGTAAGGGTGGAAATAAGTACAACGGAAATGATGTAGTGGATAAATCATATGTTTGTAATAAAGTCGGGGAGTCACCGAATAATCAGAATGAAGCTAGACGAGGAACAACTTCTAAAATGGGTTGCAAAGCTTTCGTTCGTGTCAAACTAAACTCACAAAGTAATTCACAAAGTAATTCGTGGATTCTTTATTCATTTAATGAAGCACACAATCAAATATTTACTTCACCCTGTAGACGTCACTTGTTACCTCGAAACCGCGAATTGATAAATACAGATAAAAAGTAATTGGTCAACTTACCGAAGCTAATGTTCTTGTATGCAAACAAATACTATTCTTCGAAGGTGCAAGTAGAGGTAATGAGAAAATTGGTTTCACTGAAACCGATGTCAGAAATCTCTGGAGAGACAAGGTGGAAGGTTTAAAAGGATACGACGGGCAAATGCTACTTGAGTTCTTTGAATCCAAAAAGGAGACTGATCCTTTATTCTATTTTGATTACCAATGTGATCCCGAAGGGCGATTGTCTCATTGTGTTTGGGTGGATGGTATCGGTAGAAAGAATTATGAAGTATTTGGGGATGTTCTTTGATTTGATGCTACCTACAACACAAACCGATACGGGATGTTGTTCGTACCATTTGTTGGATTCAACCATCATTGGCAATCAATATTCCTAGGTTGTGGGTTCATCCCAAATGAGAAGGTATCATCATTTGAGTGGTTCTTTGAAAAGTGGCGAGGAGCAATGATTCACGATCCGATGAACATCGTGAAAGATGAGGATCGTGGAATAACTTCTACAGTTTCTAAAGTATTGCCAACACGTCACATAGATATCGCATTTGGCATATTTTGGATAAGTTACCGCATGAAGTGTGTATGCCGAATAATGTTGACGAGTTCAGGGATGCTTTGAAGACTATCATTTATACGGCGGAATATAAAACAAAATTTGAACAAAAGTGGAAAATTTTGATTTCCCAATATAAACTTGAGAATAACAAATGGTTGAAGGAAAAATTTGAGATCCCCTAGAAATGGGCTTCCGTGTACGCAAGAGACTCATTTTGGGGTGGCATGTTGAGTACCCAATGTAGCGAATCGCTACATTCATCCTTGATGCACCATACTCATAAGAAGTACTCATTACATGAATTTACCGTCATCTTTGACCGAGTCTCAGTAAAACAAAGATACGATGAACATAAAGAAACACATTGTAATCGCGAGGAGAGGCCAAAATTGAAGATCGAATGGGCGTTGGAGTCACAAATGGTGGGAACATACACACTGAAGATTTTCTACAAATTCCAACAAGAAGGTGGAAAAAGCTTATTACTTAATGTGAGTTTAATTGCAAGTATGGATACACCGGATAATGCAGCTTATTCTGTAACCGTTTGTAGAAATTCAGAACCGGGGAGGGTGATTTCTTATTGTAAAATTAGTCAAATTACTAAATGCCCTTGTGCCATGTATGACTTCTTAGGCATTCGCTGCAAACATCTATTGGCAGTTATTCAGTTCACAGATCACACCGCACTACTCGAGCAATATATTTGTAGGTGATGGACCAGGAATCAACTGACAAGAAGCAATGGGCGACAATTTTGCCTCTCGTTATTGTGAACTGATTATGCACTCAAGACATTTGGTCGATCTTGATTGTTCTTCAGAGCGAGGGTACAAGTACATGCTCGACCACATGCTGAAGGGAATCGAAGACTTTGCTCACATTGAATCCGGGAATAGCATACCACACGAAGGTAGCGCACAACCGGAGAGTGGTGGACATGCACATGCACATGCACACGTAGGGGACCCCGTGCAGTGCACCACAAAGGGGAGGCATAAAGGAAAAAGGTTGAAGTCTATCAGAGAAGGCCAAAAAAGAAGAGGGTAAGACTTTGTAGGACATGTCTTCGTGTCGTATGTCACGATTCACGAAATTGCCCAAAAAATATGGCAAGGTAATATATCAGAGACTAAGTATTTATTAATTGGACTGAATGAATCTATACTTGTTGTAGTTGATACTAACCCATTCTTCTCCCTTATTTAGTGGATCGGTAGGATATGAAGAAGCTCCAAACGCTGGAGAGAGTGATGATGATGAAGGTGAAGGTTCGTGCTAAGTGGTTTTTCGTGTTATGTATGTCATATCAAACTTTCAAGATAAACACCGAATAATTGCTTACTTTTATCTTTTGATGTGAAGATAATTATTAATTTCGACTTGATTATTAATCCTTTTTTTTTGGGTGTAGGTTCGGAATGAAATAAAATCGTCCCATGGAATGTTTCGTCTGCATTGAAAACTTCCTTACTTTTGATTGTATATATGTGGTTAATTGAACGTTTCTTTTTGGTACAATTTCTGTATTTGATCAGAGTGTAATCTCTGTATGTATATTTGATCAGAGTGTAATTGGGTAGCGAATGTATATTTATGCTGAAATTTGTGAATTTTGAAGATGTGTGCAATTTGGGCAAACTATTAGTGATTTTTTTTGTAATTGTTTTTTTTGGGATGCCGAGTGTACAGATTTATTATTTGTGTTGAAGGTTGTGAGTGAATTTTACGTGTTTGTGCAAACTTACATTTTGAAAATAGAGCCTACACAGACGAAAGTTCTGTAAAAAACTCTCTACGTAACCCGTCATCACCAATAACGGGTTAAGTAGAGAGATATTGGCAGGACTTCATCCCCTACAGACCAAGTATTGATAAAGTACTGCCAATATCTATCTACTTAGCCCGTTATTGGGGATAACGGGTTAAGATCACTTAACCCGTTATCCCCAATAACGGGCTAAGTAGATAGATATTGGTAGTACTTTATCAATACTTGGTCTGTAGGGGATGAAGTCCTGCCAATATCTCTCTACTTAACCCGTTATTGGTGATGACGGGTTAAGGTCACCTAACCCGTCATCGTCAATAATGGGTTAAGTAGAGAGTTTTATACAGAACTTTCGTATGTGTAGGCTCTATGTGCTTTTCTTGATACATATACAACTTCACAAAATTTGTTCATTCACAACAACTTCTACAGATGATAATTTGTTCATTCAGCAATTCACATCAATCTTGAGATACTTCTAGTTTTGTAGTGTCTTCGCCTTTGTGGTACAACTCTTCAAATTTCCAAGATATAGTTCGGAGAATATAGGGATACGGGTTATATCTTATAACAACTTTGTACATCAAACATTACAAACTAGCAAATACATGTAAATTGAACATACATAGAATGCATACATAACTCAAGGGAATTGATATTACAAAGTCATTCTTTGACACTTTCACCCAAATTTGCAATTAATTTAGTATACAAGTACATGCTGGGTTTCTTCTCAAAGAGGTAGGAAGGACTGCTGACTCTGCCTTTTTTGAATGCATAAGTAGCAGTTATCCCCCAGCATACAATATAGTTCGCTACAATAACACAGAAGCAGCAATTCAGTTCGTGGGATAGAGTAGTAGTGGGTGTAACCGTATATTCAAAGTACTTGACAACTTCTTGACACACACTCCTTATATTTGTACTATTTGTTGCACGATTGTGAGGTGTGCATGCCAAGAAGTTGAAAAGTACCATGAATACATTGTGACACCCACCACTATTCCGTCCTACGAA
Source organism: Hemerocallis citrina (assembly GCA_017893485.1). Taxonomy (NCBI): domain Eukaryota; kingdom Viridiplantae; phylum Streptophyta; class Magnoliopsida; order Asparagales; family Asphodelaceae; genus Hemerocallis; species Hemerocallis citrina. The sequence continues at coordinate 123,808,732 of CM030363.1, read as the reverse complement.
ACCATAGAATTGTTGCCCTCTGTGTAACAATAGGGAACGAATGTGTATGAAGGGAGGAGAATTGCTACTTATGCATACATTCAAAAAGCCCCAAAAAAGTAGACTAAGGGGAGTGAAGAAAAAAAAGGGCAGAGCCAGGAGTTCTCCCTACCCCTTGAGAGAAACATAGCATGCACTTGTACGCTAAAGTAGACATGCATATGTCTCTCTACTCCTACATCTTCAGCTTCTCTCTGAAACACTGTTATGAAGAACTCAGTTGAAGGAGACTCTCTTTGAACTCAGTTTTTTTAGAACTCAAACTTCTTCCCCCTTCAAGAAGAAAAGATTATAATGAAGACAAGAAGAAAAGATTGGCTCCTTCTACATTTTTTGAACAATGTTATTTGCAGTGTCTCCTCCCTTTTTTTTTCTTTCTTCTCTTCATTGAACTCAAGAGGCATGAACTCAAGAGGCATAGTTATAGGGAAATGAAGAAGGAAACAACAAGGATAGCAAGCATGCAGCAAACTCTACAACAAACAAGAAGGTAAGAAAACAAGAAGAAAATGAAGACGAGAAGAAAATGTTGATATACTTCTCAAAACTTTGATACACTTCTCAAAATGCAGCAACAAGGACAGCAAGCATGAATAGCAATATGATACACCTCTCAAAATGCAGCAACAACGACAACAATATATAGACCAAGTATTCATAAACTTCTGCATATATTTGTCTACTTAACCCGTTGTTGGTGATGAAGGGTTAAGTGTACTTAACCCGTCATCACCAACAACGGGTAAAGTAGGCAAATATATGCAGTACTTTATGCCAATACTTGGTCTGTACATGATGAAGCACTGCCAATATATGTCTACTTAACCTGTTATTATCGATGATGGGTTAAGTCTACTTAACCCATCATCACCAACAACGGATTAAGTAGACATATATTGGCAGTACTTTATGCGAACTTGGTCTGTAGATGATGAAGCACTGCCAATATATGTTAACTTAACCCGTTATTGGCGGTGTCAGGTTAAGTGTACTTATCCCGTCATTCTTAATAACGGGTTAAGTAGACATATATTGGCAATACTAATAATTTTAAAATTGTTTGAAAAAAAAATGTAAAAATGTTTGTTCATAACTTCTCAATATATAATGTAGTTCAATAAATTAAAACAGTTTATTATAAATTATTCAAACACTACTTTAGCCCTACTAAAACCCTCTAACCTGTAGAACCCCGTATTTTCAAATATTATTTTAATTATTTGAAAATGAATTTAAATGATTTTCTGAGAATTTAATTGATATTTTCTAAAAGATTTATCTTTTGTACACGTGCAAAACACGTGCAAACGACTCTTGAGAAGTTTGGAAAATTAAGTTTTCTTTATGAAAAACCATTATTTATTATTTGAGAATTATTTAGTATTTTTCCAGATTTTTCTGAAATTAATTGTGCCTATTTGCAATTTTTGAGAAAAGGACTTATTTGCAAAATTAACTTTTTAAAGGGCTAAAATGCAAAATTGGCATTCTGGATGTTTTAAACAGTATTGGTTAAGATTTAGAAGTATATTTTCTATTAAATCCTAATTTAAATGAATTTTAGATGAATTTCCAAGAGTAGATATATATATATATATATATATATATATATATATATATATATATATATATATATATATATATATATATATATATATATATATATATATATATATATGTATAATTGCATTTTGAAGGGATTATTTTGTAAATATATTCCTAAACCCTAATACTTGATCCCGGCCTATATAAGTAGAGTCGCAGCCGTCATTCGCTGCATAACTCAGATTTCATTATATTATTTTCTTGGCGATTTGGAGAAGGAGTTTGGATCTAGCAAAGGAAGGCTTTTGTGGATTCTTCTCAATTCTAAAGGTGAGTGATATGGACTTGTTTTGTTTATGTGTATGATTGCATGCTGTTTTGTTTGATGTTTTCGTATCTGGTATGAAATCGATGCCATGGTTGTTGTTCGTAATATACATGTGAAATCCATGAAAGATTAGTAGATCTCGATTGACAATTCTTGATTGTTTGAAACATATTAAAGATTTGATTATGATTATTGAAGATAAGAAATTGGATGGAGGAATCTCTGGACCTGGTTATTACGAATTGGATTAGATTTGAGTTGAGGAAGAGATTTGGTGTTGAGATAAACTCCAGTATTGAGTATTGATTACAGACCTAAATTGTGAGATCTGTAGGCCGACAGTCGACTGGGACTATGTATCAGTCGACTGGTACGACCCTAATATTGTACCTTCAGTCTTTTGAGGATTCGTTCGGGGCAGTCGACTGAGACCCTATTCAGTCGACTGGTCTGCTGAATATTTTGTTTGTAAAGTATTGAGTTTCTCGTTTGGATAGTCGACCGATGATTTGTTAAGTCGACTGTTAGCACTTGGATTGTTTCTTGAGAATTATTGATAATTGTCTCGGGTAAGTCGACTGATGGTTTTCTTGAGTCGACTTACTGCACTTGTTAAAATCTTGGATATTGGTTCTCGGGGCAGTCGACTTACTATAGAATAAGTCGACTGGTGCTGATGAGTTTTCATGATCTTGAGGGTTCTTGTTATCTTTAGATTGTTTGTAGATGGATATGTTCGTCGGTGTCTTGGCATGCCGGGTTCGTATTCGATCTATACCTTCTTAGTTTGTTTGTAGATGGATATGTTCGTCGGTGTCTTGGCATGCCGGGTTCGTATTCGATCTATACCTTCTTAGTTTGTTTGTAGATGGATATGTTCGTCGGTGTCTTGGCATACCGGGTTCGTATTCGATCTATACCTTCTTAGTTTGTTTGTAGATGGATATGTTCGTCAGTGTCTTGGCATACCGGGTTCGTATTCGATCTATATTATCTTTGGTCTTGTAGATGGATATATTGTTATCCGATCTATGGCATTATTGGTGATCGAATGTTGGACATACATTGTGGTACTGAGAATTGTTGACAGTTGGACATATTCTGAGTTGTGAGGATTACTGTTTGTTCAGAACAGTCGACTAGTTCATAAGACAGTCGACTGTACCGTACAGTTAAGCTGTACATATTTTGAGGGAGATTGATTGATTGATACTTGATCGTTGGTATTGTTTCTTGACTCGGCTTCACTCATGTACTGGCCTATCGTTCTTGTTTCAGATTACATGTTCAGTTTATGTATTTTTGTTCAGTACATGTTGCTTATGTTTAGTTGTTTTGTTTATGTTTGTTGTTTATATCACTCACACCATTTATGGCTGACCCCGTAGTTTTGGGGGTTAGGGTTCAACTCTAGCCTCATGTGATGCAGGTTGCTTAGAGTTGGAGGCTTGGATTAGCTTTGGATTTTAGAGAGTGATATAATAGAGCCTTGGGTAAAATTGTAAAGAAAAAGGGTTGTAACAGTTAAATGTATTTTAAGGTGTTTTGTATTTTCGCTGCAATTGTAAAAGAATGTTCTAATAAGAATTTGGAATAAAATGATTTGAGTTTTTGGGCTATGCATATTGTTACATTGAAGTGGATCGCTGGGAATGTGCGACGTATTTTCTAAGTTCTCATATTAGAAATTCGGGGCGCTACATAACCTGTTCATAAAATTTTATATAATCGCCTATCCACATAAGTTCGTTACACGATTTGAACTTTTAAAGTAAACAAACAAATTTTTATAACATTTACGTACATTCAACGAATTCGGTTTAAAACTTACAGTGTCAACGGGTTACGGCTAGGGTTACAAGGTTATTGTAGGCTTACAGTAGGGTTAGAGTAGTCCTTAGGGTAAAAATAGGGTTACAGATTTTTGTAAAATCCAACTTATCAAAACTTTGAGTGTTGAAAATGATGAAATATAAAAAAAAACTAAAATTAGAGGAACTTGGTTCACAGCAAATACATATAACCCAAATAAATAAATAAAGGTGTACTTAACCCGTCGAACCAATGACGGGTTAAGTAGAGATATTATGAAAATAGGGTTAGAGTAATTTTAAACATTATGAAAATAAATAATATAGTCCGTCATTTGAAAAAGTTTATTACATATGAATCTAACCCTACGAACTGCTCTCACCCAAGGTGTAACCCTACCGTATGGTTAGAGTCATGTTTAGAGTTAGGGTTCGGACAAGGACAAGGTTGTAGGTTTAGAAAAGGTTAGAGATAAGGTTAGAGGAAGTTAGAGTATGTTATAGATAAGGTTAAAGTAGGTTAGAGTAGTTCATAGGGTTAGAGTAGGGTTACAGTAGCTTTGGATAGTTAAAGTAGGGTAACAGTAAGGTTAGAGTAATTTTAAACAATATGAAATTAAATAATATAGTTCAAAATATAAAAAATTTTATTAAAAATTGGAAATAACCTTACAAACTAATCTCTAACCCTAATGTACAGTGAAATCTAATAATAGGCCGATTACGGACTTGTTCTACATGTGGGGATCTACATGTAGGGCCCACTAAATGAACACTCCATTCCTCGATATAGACTTACCAAAATCTATCTGAGTAAAGGGGGAACTATGGAGAGAAAAAGAGCAAGGACGAAGTTATGGCCATGTTGTACATGTGGTTCCACATGTTGTATAGTGAAATCTAATAATAGGCCGATTACCGACTTGTTCTACATGTGGGGATCTACATGTAGTGCCCACTAAATGAACACTCCATTCCTCGACATAGACTTACCAAAATCTATCTGAGTAAAGGGGGAACTATGGAGAGAAAAAGAGTAAGGACGAAGTTATGATCTCATGTTGTACATGTGGTTCCACATATTGTATAGTGAAATCTAATAATAGGTCGATTACGGACCTGTTCTACATGTGGGGATCTGCATGTAGTGCCCACTAAATGAACACTCCATTCCTCGACATAGACATGCCAAAATCTATCTAAGTAAAGGGAGAACTATGGAGAGAAAAAGAGCAAGGACGAAGTTATGATCTCATGTTGTACATGTGGTTTCACATGTTGTATAGTGAAATCTAATAATAGGCCGATTACGGACTTGTTCTACATGTGGGGATCTACATGTAGTGCCCACTAAATGAATACTCCATTCCTCGACATAGACTTACCAAAATTTATCTGAGTAAAGGGGGAACTATGGAGAGAAAAAGAGCAAGGACGAAGTTATGATCTCATGTTGTACATGTGGTTCCACATGTTGTATAGTGAAATCTAATAATAAGCCAATTACGGACTTGTTCTACATGTGGGGATCTACATGTAGTGCCCACTAAATGAACACTCCATTCCTCGACATAGACTTACCAAAATCTATCTGAGTAAAAGGGGGAACTATGGAGAGAAAAAGAGCAAGGACAGAGCAAGAAAAGTACGATTCTACTATTACATTTTACTCTACAAAGTGGGCACCACATGTACAACGCCACAATGTTAAACCCAATAATATGGGGATTTGAACAAAATTGTGAAAATCACATAAGATTATAGTCCCCACATGTGGAACACCACATGTAGAACCCCACATGTAGAACCCAATAATGGAATAAATTCAGTGCGTTTTAGATCGGAGAACTACAAATATTAACCTAGTTAATCAAAAAAAAAAAAAACAACCACTTAGGGCTAATATTAAGCTTTACCCTAACCCCAACACATAACCCTACACTAACTCTTAACCCTAGCTTACCCTAACCCTAACCCTAGGCTAGTTATCAAAAAAAAAATTTTAAAAAACTTTTTGACCACATTTAGTGGTCACGATTTTATATTGGTTAGTTACGTGGCAATAAATGAAAATTATTAAAAAATATAAACAATTTACAAGCATATGAATGTCACTTTGCAGAGTTCAGGAGACAATGTTTGCAAAGAATGAAGAGAAAGTTGTAGAAAGCATAAAAATACCTTTCTACTTAACCCGTTATTGAAGATAATGGGTTAAGTGATCTTAACCCGTCATTCACAATAACGGGTTAAGTAGAGATATTTTGGCAGAACTTCATCTTCTACAGACCAAGTATTCAAAATCTTCTGCCAATATATGTCTACTTAACCCGTTATTGTGGATAACGGGTTAAGTGATCTTAACCCGTTATTCACAATAACGGGTTAAGTAGAGATATTTTGGCAGAACTTCATCTTCTACGGACCAAGTATTCAAAATCTTCTGCCAATATTCGTCTACTTAACCCGTTATTGAGGATAACGGGTTAGGTGATCTTAACCCGTTATTCACAATAACGGGTTAAGTAGAGATATTTTGGCAGAACTTCATCATCTACAAACCAAGTATTCAAAATACTCTGCCAATATATGTCTACTTAACCCGTTATTGAGGATAACGGGTTAAGTGATCTTAACCCGTTAATCACAATAATGGGTTTAGTAGAGATATTTTGGCAGAACTGTATGAATGCTAGGTCTGTAGATGATGAACTTCAACCAATATATGTCTATTTAACCCGTTGTAGGTGATGACGGGTTAAGTACACTTAATCCGTCATCAACAATAACGGGTTAAGTACACATATATTGGCAGAACTTCAGTACAAGTGTTTGGATGAAAATACAACTTCACAACAACAATTCATATCACAAGAATTGAGAAACTCAATTCACAACAATACAACAACATATATATATCATATCACAACAACTCAGAAACGCATATCGCAACAATATATATTATACGACAAATAATATGACATTCATTATCAAATACTCATCTCAACAATTCGTTCAACTACATTTCTGTAATATTTTCAACTACCTATTACAAGACATTCAGTACAAAAATATTCATCTCAACAATGAAGTCGTGTACATGGATTGATTCAGCTATCTTCATGGTTGACTTCTGTGGATGCCTGGTATTTATCTACAATATTTATAAACATAGAAACAAACAATAGTTCTTAGTTATTTGAACGGAATAAAATCATAAACTAAACAGTCAAATACCACTAACCAACCTATTGTTAGATACTACCTTTTACGACCACGCGGTTTACGACCACTTGGTGTAAATTGATCAGGTGGGTTCCTCTTTCATTGAGGATTCCGTAGTCTACCTTCCGTCTCGGGAGATTGAAGGTCATCTTCCCACTGCTCCTCCTCATCTTCTTCAAGTGGTTAGTGTTGTTGAACCTGTTGTGGCTCGGTGATGCGAATTTTCGACCTTGTCGTGCTTTTTTGCCGAGGAAGTGCCACGTTGGATTTTAAATATGCATCAAGTTGTGGACCTTCACCAACCTCTTCAAGACTACGGCGGCATGGCTTTAGAATCTCCCGCATGATTTCCTTAACGTTCTCGGGTACCTTACTCTTCAAGACGCGAGTAGCTACCCGAACGGTCTCCCATGTGTTTTCAATCTACATAAGGTTGAAAATTTCAATTTAAACAACATGTACAATAATTTATCATTCTATCCTTATATCTTAATAATACATGCATACTAAATGTATGAAATTGCGTAAAAAATTACTAACCAAGTTCCGATACGTCGACGCCTTTGGTTGATACATCGGCTGGGAAGAGGAATATGCCGGGGCTAGTTCTTCCTCGGCTGGGGGAATCAGAATCTGCACACCAGCTGGTACAGCGGCTTGTGGAGAAACATACAACCGTGTAATGTGCCTGTACCACGTCATGTATACACATGGGAACGAGCCATCGAATGGTATAGCGAAGTACATCATATTCGGTGTCATCTGATACCGCATGATGTTTCAATTTGCCACATGTACTCAGTGAAAATCAGCCCAATCAAAGTTGGGCACTCGACCGATTCCTCTCACCTCGTGTAATTTTTTATCATAATACCGGACTTCGGGAATCTTTTGCTGATATCTGAATTGCTGCATCACTCTATCCGGGTACTGAAACTCAACAACAGAAAAATTGACAAGTGGTGCAGCTGTCAACCAAAGGGCACCGGCCAAACAAACCGGTGGAACCCTTTCCAACTTTGCGGGTGAGTACGGTTCCCAATTGACGAACTCGTCCTGCAAGTTATCTAACTCATCTATATAATAAATCAGTGATTGCTGTGGGTTATCGACCCACGTGCACTGTCCCGCCCAATATACCCCTAATGGAGGTAACAACTCTACAGCTGGTGGGTCAGCCAACCAATCCGGCGTTGGTTCAATAATACGGGGACGTCCGATGTGGATGCGTTCCTAACTCCAGATTTGCAAAAGAACCATTGGGCCACCCATTTGTACGGCTCCTAATGCACATGATGTAATACCCCGTATTTCTGAAATATAAATATATATATATATATATATATATATATATAGGAAAAGGCTCCGTTGCACACTATCTTGGTGCTCACGGCGTGAACACTACTAGTTCGGGCGTTCAAATCGAAAATCCGAACCGTTCACATTGATCTACACATCTAAATTAGTCTAAATATGTAAAATCAAATCATTTGAAATTCATTTGCCCATCCATCACGCGACTATAAAAACAATGAATTTCAGCCATACAATTTTGTAACACTTCAATGAATGGGCAAATGAATTTCAAATGATTTGATTTTACATATTTAGACTAATTTAGATGTGTAGATCAATGTGAACGGTTTGGATTTTCGATTTGAATGCCCGAACTAGTAGTGTTCACGCCGTGAGCACCAATAGTAGTGTGCAACGGAGCCTTTCCCTATATATATATAATAAGGGAATTTGAGATTTGTGGATTGTTACAATCCGGTTATGATTGTATGGATTTGTTTAGTGGATGATGACGTCATCCAAAAATTGAGATTTGAGTTCTGGAATGGAATATTTGAGTATATTGGTTGGTTTGGAAAAAAGAATGCTTACGGGATTGGTTTGATTGGGTATTGAATGATTCGGGATTTGTGTGAAGAGATTTGAGAATATAGTCCCACATGGGATATGCACAAGAATAATTTGAGTGTAAATATAATTAGCCAATGATCAAGAGTCACCTAATTGGTTAACCACCTTTTGAGAGGCAGCCTGTGGTGGGCAGTTGTACTACATAGTATCTAATTTGTCTTCTGAAAATATTAAAATTGTCTGAGTATTGGGGCGGGCCGTTACAAATGGTATCAGAGCCGACTTTCGACACCGGGTGTAGAAGAGGGCCTCAGTATGATCTGCGGTGTGAGATAATCCCCTGGAATTATCACAGTAGATTATTAGTGGTGTGGGATATGTCTCCGGAATTATCACAGTAGATTACTTGTGGTGTGAGACAATCTCCGGAATTATCACTGTAACTACTTGTGGTGTGGGATTGATCTCCGGAATGATCGGGATCGAGGACGACGCTACATCGGCTAGAAAGGCGGATCCTACACTAGATGTGTGCCCTGTACTCAGCGAGGACGCTGATTTTCTAAGGTGGGGTGTATGTAATACCCCATATTTCTGAAATATAAATATATATATAATAAGGGAATTTGAGATTTGTGGATTGTTACAATCCGGTTATGATTGTATGGATTTGTTTAGTGGATGATGACGTCATCCAAAACTTGAGATTTGAGTTCTGGAATGGAATATTTGAGTACATTGGTTGGTTTGGAAAAAAGAATGCTTACGGGATTGGTTTGATTGGGTATTGAATGATTCGGGATTTGTGTGAAGAGATTTGAGAATATAGTCCCACATGGGATATGCACAAGAATAATTTGAGTATAAATAAATATAATTAGCCAATGATCAAGAGTCACCTAATTGGTTAACCACCTTTTGAGAGGCAGCCTGTGGTGGGCAATTGTACTACATAGTATCTAATTTGTCTTTTGAAAATATTAAAATTGTCTGAGTATTGGGGCAGGGCATTACACATGAGCACATATTACTATATAGAGATGCCATTGCAGCACTGCCCCAACTGAAACGGTCGACAAAACCAAAATTTTACAACAAGCGTAAATACATCAGCGGCACGCTCGCACCAGATGAGTTAGGGAAGATCACTCCCCCGATCATGCTGAAAATGTACGCACGAGCATAGTAACGTATGGATTCATCGTCCGAATTCTTCGTCAAATATCCGTCGAATTGATATTACAACCAACTAAGTAGAAGTGAATTCCCATCGAAGATTTCAGTCCAGAATTCAGCTTCCACCTTATCTTTCGCATCGTCTAAGGCTTGATCTAATAGATCGGCATCATAATCATCAGGAGTATCTCTGAGAATTTCTCTTTCAACGTCCTCTTTTTTTTTTGGATCAATGACTCCTCAACATATACCGAGCAGATCACGAACAACTTCTACTCGGTCAAAATCCATGTTTCCCGTCACGACGACCCCATCTATTGGTAACCTAGTAATGATTTCTACATCTTGGAGAGTGACGGTCATCTCACCCACCGGTAGGTGGAATGTGTGGGTCTCCGGCCTCCATCGTTCAACCAGAGCTCTGTAAGTAGAGGTCGGTCAAGCTTCACATCCCCCATATAGCGAGCTCCGTAGAAACCGGCTTCAACTAAGAACGGAGTGATACGGGGGTCGAAGGCAAGAAGTTCATGCTTCCGGAAGTTGCACTTCTTTGCGGACCCAGTCCACACGGATTCCGATCGGTATCTGGATTGCAACGAAAGTAAACTGGAGTCCAATGATCTAGGAGGAGCAACAGATACTGAAGACGAGGGATCGGCCTCGGCAGGTGCAGACCCACAAACCTACATGAACAAAGAGAAATATTGTTATTAATGAGACAATGAAACTCATATTCGTATTTAAAACAGATAATAATAATCAATCTTACCTCCATTATTGGTGCACCACTAGCGCTACCAGAAGGGCTTCTCGGTCACCTTGTTCTAGCCATTTATCTGTGAATGAAAAATTTAAGCTTAGTTGATACAGGTTACATCCATTTATCTATTAGCAATAAACAAAGCAGAAATGTGTCAAAAAATGCACAAAACACAACAAAAAATAGCTATACAATGCAACTTGGTCGAATTCAAGTAACACAAGCCACCCAAACTTGTAGAAGCGAGTTTCGAGTCACGGTTTACGAGATACGGTCGTGTACATATTGGTTTTTTTGAAACAAAAGTGATACGCGGCCGTATCTCTCGAACCGTGAGTCGAAACTCACTTCTGCAAGTTGGGTTGACTTCTCATAGGTGATACCAACCAACTCGTAAAGTTTCGAATTTTTTCGAGGTGGTTTGAGGGGTAATCTAGTCTAACCGCAATGAAAAAGTTCTAACTCATTTACTTATAAAAAGATAAACTTGAGAAAACTGCACAAACAGCATCCAAAATTTATAAAACTTTCCAACTTGGTCGAATTCATGTAGGGCAAGATACCCGAACTTGTAGAAGCGAGTTTCGAGTCACGGTTTGCGAGATACAGCCGTGTACCGCGTTATTGGTTTTTTTTTTAACCAAAAATGATACGCAGCCGTATCTCTCGAACCGTGAGTCAAAACTCACTTCTACAACTTGGGTTGGCTTCTCATAGGGGACACCAACCAACTTGCAAAGTTTCGAATTTTTTGGAGGTGGTTTGAAGGGTAATCTAGTCTAACTGCAGTGAAAAAGTTCTAACTTATTTACTTATAAAAAGATAAACTTGAGAAATCCACACAAGCGGTATCCAAAATTTATAAAACTTTGCAACTTGGTCGAATTCACATAGGGCAAGCCACCCGAACTTGTAGAAGCGAGTTTCGAGTCACGGTTTGCGAGATACGGCCATGTACCGCTTTATTGGTTTTTTTTTTTCAACCAAAACCGATACGCGACCGTATCTCTCGAACCGTGAGTCCAAACTCACTTCTGCAAGTTAGGTTGGCTTCTCATAGGGGACACCAACCAACTCGCAAAGTTTCGTATTTTTTGGAGGTCGTTTGAAGGATAATCTAGTCAATAAAAAAGTTCTAACTCATTTACTTATAAAAAGATAAACGTGAGAAAACCGCACAAGCGGCATCCAAAATTTATAAAACTTTGTAACTTGGTCAATTTCACGTAACACAAGCCACCCCAACTTGTAGAAGTGAATTTCGAGTCACGGTTAGCGAGATACGGCCGGGTACCGTTTTACTTGGTTTTTTTCAACCAAAAGCGATACGCGGCCGTATCTCTCGAACCGTGAGTCGAAACTCACTTCTACAACTTGGGGCTTGTACTACGTGAGACCAACCTACTCGCAAAGTTTCGTATTTTTTTACGGTCGTTTGCAGGGTTTTCAACCATAACCGCACTGAAAAGTTTCTAAATAATTTCGTATATACAATTCTAGTTCTACAAATTACTAAGGCAAACAAAAATTTTTGGCAATTGAATATACTAAAAGTCTTCCCAATTCTACATCTACAATCTACTAAGGCAAATAATTTTTTGCCCACCTTCTAAATAATTTAGTATTCACAAATTGAAAAATAAACACAATTATATCTACTGAGGTAAAGAAATAGTCAATACCTTACAAAATAAGTCCGAATTTAGACAATAATTCAATTTGGGGCTGAACTAGGGTATCGATTTGGTTTCAAAGAGGGGAAGAGAGAGTTGGGTTTCAATATTTGGAGTAGATATTGGGAGAGAGGAGGGGGAGCGGACGGAGGAGGGCTGATTTGGGTTTAGATCAAGGATTATGGTTTTTTTCGTTGTGGGTTTGTCGAAGAAAACAGAATGAGAGAGAGAGAGAGAGTCATCGAAGAAGAAGATCTGTATGCAGATCTAAATGAATTTAGAGTCCCTTAACCCATCGTTGGGAATGACGGGTTAAGGCTATATTTTTTTATAATATTAAGCCTTAACCTGTCGTTCCCAACGACGGGTTAAGGCAAAATATTATAAAAATATATATGGGCTGTTGGATCAAATTTGATCCAACGGCCCAGATTAAAGTTCGCAAGGGTCTGTGCACACAGACTCGTTTGCAACGGAAGAAGCTTTATATATATATATATATATATATAGGTGGAGGAACATAAAGGACATGGACTAATGGATTTGGGGGTATGCTGAATGGGGATTTGGCAGAGCACAGGGAAGGAGAAGAGAGGATGAGGAGAATGAAGGAGTTAGGTGGGGTAATTATATAAGAGAATTAGTAGATAGTTATTAAAACTACCCATTAATCAAACCCATTAACACCACTAACTCCACTATCATATTCAAAACTCTATTTCTCCCTCTATCAAAAACAACCCAGCCACTCCTCTCTATTCATGTCCAAACACGTGCACGTGCTTCGCACTTGCATACACACACTTCACTCAGACACACATATATATATTTAATTTAAAATCATATGTATATAATATTTTTAATGTATATAAATTTAAATTAATTAAAAATTATACTTTTTCATGCATGAATAAAAATAGGCACATACATACTTCATGAAATTTTATTTTAAAATGCAACTAGTACGTGCACCGCAAACACGTGCATCGCACGTAAAAATAACGAAATACGAAATTCAACTTTATCAACATAAATTTATTAAAATATAATCGAAAACAGCATAAGAAAAATATATTTATTAATTATATATATATTCCATAACGTAATCGTTATGTACATAGAAAATACATGGATTACAGGTAAAAAAGTATTTTAATCAAAATAAGGGAAAATAAATTTTTGTTTTATAAAATAGATTTGAATACATAAGATAAATAACTGAAACAAAAAAATATCACACGTAGCGGTGGAAAAATACGTAATCGATACGTGCATCGATAATACGTAAAAGCACGTAAAAACACAAAGATTGGAATTTATATTTGAGTTGACTCCAATAGGATAAAACCAATAGGGTTAATACATAAATAGTCGAAAAACAAAATACGTAGTGAAGTACGTTACGGATATCATCAGTAACGGTACAAAATACACGTGCGTAACACACGTGGGGCAAAATTGTCATTTTCAGTTTTGCGGGTTGTTACACCCTCCCCCCTTAGAACAGCTCTGTCCTCAGAACTCGCCAAGATAAAGGTTGTATTTTGTACACACTAAAGAAAATATCGTTATAGTATATAAAAAACTATAAACATTAAGAAAATAAATGTAATATATAAATAAGGAATGAGGAAAAATAAGACAAACTCTACATAAGAAAACTATGACTATTAAAATTTTATAAGACGAAACAAGAAAACTAGGAAAATAGCATAAGGAAAGAAATGTGACAAAAGATAGGTTAGATTGAGAGAAATTTCATATAAAATAATGTTAGGTAAAGCATCGGATAAAAGAAAAAATAAACTTAGTCATTAATTGTGAAATAGCTCGGAAAACAATGCAGTAAAGAGAAACATAGTCAATAGATAGCTTATAAATATGTTTCGTAGTCAAAATTTATCAAAGTAATGAGCTGTAGAAAAAATCGCAAACTGGATTGGTACTGTATGCCAAAATTTTGAATTAGTAATTTAAAAGAAGGCTATTGGATAACAGTTTGAAAAATAAATGAGAATGAAATTTAGTTAAAAGTATAGGAAACAAAAAAAATTATTTTGTATACCAACTAATATCATAAAATAATTTGTAAGGTAACTATAATAATTATACATACGATTTGAAAATTAATGATATAGAAGGCATACTTCGAAATACTTTCGAATTGTCAAGTAGAGCAAGAAAACCAACATACAAAATTATATACGTGCATATGTGTAAAAATTATAGGGTGAAACAAACAATAGCATGATATGAGAATTAATAAAGATTTGTAGGAGTAAAATCACACAACATAGTAGAAAAGCAATAATACATCACAAAAACCAATTATATAGAATTAAATTAGGAATCGTAAACAAAATATATAAATAAATTATATATATATATATATATATATATATATATATATATATATATATATGGGAAAGCTTCGGTTGAGCACTACTCTAGTGCTCACCGCGTGAACACTAGGCCTTCGGGCGTTCATATCGAAAATCTGAACCGTTCACATTGATCTACACATCTAAATTAGTCTAAATATGTAAAATCAAATCATTTGAAATTCATTTGCCCATCCATCATGTGACTATAAAAACAATAATTTTCAGCCATACAATTTTGTAACACTTCAATGAATGGGCAAATGAATTTCAAATGATTTGATTTTACATATTTAGACTAATTTAGATGTGTAGATCAATGTGAACAGTTCGGATTTTCGATATGAACGCTCGAAGGCCTAGTGTTCACGCGGTGAGCACTAGAGTAGTGCTCAACCGAAGCTTTCCCTATATATATTATATTGTTGGGTGAGTAGTCACCAAATATAAGATAAGTTAATAGTAATATAAAACACGATGAAGTGGTATGAAATGCTAACTCATGAAAAGATTCACAATAAAGAAGAAGACGGCAAGATAGTTGAGATTAAGTAGTAAATACACAAGTAAGATAGATATAGAAAACAGTTGAAATAATATAATGCTAGGTTGTAAAATAGTATAAGCTAGTGCAAAAACGGAATAGTGGTAAATAAATATTATAGAAAACAAAGTAGGGGTTATCTAAGTAGAAAATTTCCTTCTGGTGTAGGTTCGCCTCGTTGGTATCCAACTGCAGATTTGCCTCGTTGAAATCAAGTTGCAGAATTGCCTCTACGACACCCGATTGCAGTTTGCCTTCTGGACATTCGGTTGCAGACTTTGCCTCCCTGACGTCCAGTTGCAGTTTGCCTCCATTAACGTCTAGTTGCAGATTTTCCCTCTTGGGTTGCACCAAAATGGGAGATGGAAAATCTTTCCTATATACTTGGGTATTGGGAAATTTAATAAAGTTTGGTGTTATGTTTTGGAATCAGTGATATAAAAGTGGATGAAAAGTTGTAAATGAAGTAGGAAATTACAATGGCAAAATATTAAAATAGATAGACTTTAAATATAAGGTATACAAAATTTGTAGTAATGAAAATGATTTATAACATTAGGTCGAAAATAATGTAAAATATATGCACGAGATGAAAATACAAATGAAAACGATAATCATGTAGTGTATGTATTAAATTGAATAAGCGTAAATCTACAAAAATTAATGAGTAGCAATTAATAGTAAAAGTGAATATAACAAAACAAAATAGCAAATAATATGTAATAACAATAGTATCGAATGTAGGAAATAAAACAAAATGGTAGGTCATATCTGTATGGGTAGAATATTTCAATCTTGTTAATAATATATTGAAATATGTAGGACAATATTAGATAATGGAAAAATACAGTATCACAAAATCAAATCATATAAAATGAATGTACATAAGCAAAATTCAAAATATAATAATAAATGAAGAAAATAATAGTTACATTGCTAGTTTAGTAAAATACGTAAAGCAATAGCAATATAAACGGATAAACATAAAGTGACATAAAAACATGAAAGACAAAATTTTAAGATTGAAAGCGAGATAATAACAAGTTCAAGAGATCAAGACTAAGGAAGATAGACAAAGTAATTGATATCCAATTGATTTAATAATAAAAGAAAATATTTATTTGAAAAAAATTAAATGTCGAAAAGCACTATGATAAAAATTTACGAAGAAAAATTTGAGAGAGAATGTCTACGTGTAAGGTATCATGAATATAGGTTTAACCAACCACGCTTCTGCGCGCCACCCTGATACCAAGGAAAAATGTGCTCGCATACAATCTCACATCAATGTATAGAAGGAGAGCATCATGAATGAAAGTTCAATATCTACTTCATTCACGACTCCAGCCATCTAATAGGGAAAGGGAAGAGAAAACGTCAGTGTATAAAGCAACACAAATGTAAATCACTTACATTTAAATCTCTGTAAACTGAACTCACACTTCTAATGTCCACCCTAATGTGTCGTCCTTGTAAATTTGTACTACTCATTGAAGCATAGCTTTGATACCACTCTGTAGCACCCCAAAATCTAAATAAGACTGAATTCAAAGTTCCATAGGATCTTTACACTTCACTTCGTACAATTTTACAAGAAATATAAAACTTTATTTACAACAGAGTCTTTTTACATCAACACGCAGCAGAATAATAAAATACAACAATGATAAATATATAATTGTAACAACTTTAGCATTTAAATAATCATCAGCATCAAATTCATTTTTATATTTTCTTGTAAATTCCAAGTCCTGCATATAAAACTGTGGGCACGTCAGTTGCTTACAACCGACGAAATATTATACACGGCCAACCTCGCTATGCCGAGAGTATAATACTTTAACAAACCACAAACTCGATCACAAACAAGCTAAAGAGGGACTATCCTATTGATGTTGTGGGTACTGTGCACCTAATCCTTAATGCAGTTATTTATATTAGATGACACTAATGCGCACTTGTTCGGATTCTATGCATCCCATACTACATAGGTCCGAGGGCAAGCCCTTCATCGTTCTTCATCTTGTAGGGTTCAATCCCTCGCCATGAGTTAAACTACTACCGTAACTATGGTAAGTATCCTAGGTAATCTATGAGTTACGAGCCCATGTCTAGATATCTTGGAGAGAATCCCACGCACTGACACATGACACATCATGCAGGCATGCTGTGGACAATTCACCTCCGCCATGGACAATGGCACCACCCGTAGTCACCAAAAACTCTACAAGCGTCGCCATCGGTACGATATCCGGAAGTAGTATCCACGTCCTGACATGACGCATCATGAGGACATCCCGTGAACAGTCTCACACCGCAGATCCAATGGCCCCATACTTATGTTTTTCTCTTACTTTCATCACATCTCCACTATAGTGTAGTCCGTACAATTTTAGTTTGTTTTTAAAAGAAAATCATTCCGACCTAGAGCTAGCTTACCTTACCGGACTTAAACCAAACAAAAGAGACAGTCAGCCCAACCTGGCTATTTCTCAAGAGATGCTCAACCCACACTGGCTAGCTCTTAAATTTATTAATAAAAACCGCCGGTCACTAGGGTCTCGCCTAGCCTCTAGATTCCAACAACTATCTCTTTCTAGAAATCGACAATAAGTCATATTCAATCTCAAAATAATGTTTCATTTTCTTTATTCATACTCTTTCTCAAAGAGAAATATTTCTTTATAATCTCATAACATGAAAACATTTCAATTCAACCCTTTTATAAATTTAATCTCTTATACCATTGTATGCAATATCAAATAATCTCAATCAAGTATTAAAATCATAAAATTTCATTAAAAAGAAAATCTAATTACAATCCAAATATTCATCTCTCTTTAATTAAACAAGAGTCACAATTTTCAAAAAAATCACTTCTAACTCTTTTAAATGATAAACTAAAGTTCTCTAATGTAAAATTCTCTTTTATTTCTCACAAAATATATCCAAATATTGTAGGAATAATTTTTATGAAGTCTAAATATTTTAGAATAATAATTGAATTTTTTCTGAATTTCTGTCTCATTTAAAACTTTCAAAAACATAAAAAGTCAAAAAAACAATTAAAGGCTACACCAGGTTTCGAACCCAGAACCCAAGGCCAGACTCGCCTGTGAACATTAACAGTCTTAAAGTGCATCTGAGAACCAATAAGTCCAAGACAACTAACTGATATGAGTTGAACTTAAATTATACTTATATTTATACTCTCGGTAATTTGAATTAAGATCGAAATTCACAAAAAAACAGAGTCTCTAACAAGACTCGAACCCGAGCCCCATAACTCCGCTGGCTATAGTAACATTCTTAAAATGCACCCAAAGACCACTAAGTCTGAGTCACTAACCCGAAATTAAAATGGTTAAGTAATTTTTTTATATATCGCACTGTATTTAATTTTTCTTACAAAATTTGATTCTTCAATCAATTTGTACTCATTCAAAAATCTAGATCTTTTCCCAGAATATATTTTTATCAGAATAATAAAGCATAGCATATTATATTCAAAATTTAATAGAATTTTCTTTTTGACAATAAAACAAGAGTTTCCTTCCAAATTGTATTAAAAACATACATATAATCAAGCTGAAAATAAAAAGTTGTTTCTCATCAAGAACTTTTTATAAAAATGCCTACATTCATAAAATAAATGCTAGTGAGATTAATTCCACATTTCATTACCACATTAGCATCAAAATTCATTTTTCATACATATTGCATTATTGGACTACTATTCTAACATGCATCAAATCTCGTTCCAATAATCTTCTAAATGATACATCGTTTTTCACTTTTTAATTTAACACGAATTCTAATCGTTCGTACGAATCACACCATTAAATTAATGTTAGATCCTGTATGCAAGGCAAATAACACTGGAGGGGAGGGGTGAATAGTGTTGTATAAAATTAATCAATAAATAAAACTTTTCGCACTGTTAAGTCGACTGAAAAGAGAAGGTAGTCGACTGAAGCGTCAGATAAGAAGAGTAATTTAACTGAAAAGTTACAAGTCTATTAAGTTGACTTTAAGAGTAAGGCAGTCGATTGACCAGACTCGATTTACACAAGAAACAGAAAAATTAAAAATGCAAGTTTAGAGAATACAACCACAGTTAGTCAACACTGCAAACACCACGATGTATCCTGGTTCGGTCCTCCAGACCTACATCCAGTCCCCAAGCAACCCATTTGAGATTTTTCACTATTCTTAAAAAAGTTACAAGAATACTCTACAGCCTTTGACAACAACTATGTCAAATCCGTCGACCTATCTCACCACTAGAGAGAGCACAACCCACTCTACACCCTAGAGTGAAACTGACTCTAAACCAAGAGTCCTACTCTCCAACCGAGAGGACCACCCTCACAACCCGAGAGTGAAACAACAACAAGAAGAGATTTACAACAACCTAAAGCCTTGTATGTAAAAGTGCTTTTAGTATAGTGGCTATTAGGTCAACTTCTGACTTCAGTCTAGAATGAATTCAATGTTATACTAGACTGAAAATCAGAGAACCAAGTCTTAAAGAAATTGAATGCTTTGAACAACTTGTTCTTTTCTTTTCTCAAAAGCAAAAGACTTGAAATCAAAAATATAGGAGTTAAGTAACCTTTGCCAAATAAATTCTATACTCTTTTTATAGAATTAGAAACGTTTGGACATTGAGAGATAGAATCCCAACTGCCATACAATGGCAGTAAAAAGGTTTGAATTTGAAAAACAAGTTTTAAATTCAGAAAACTGTCAAAAAATGGCTCGAACAGTCGGCTGGGTTGCCATAAGAGTCGACTGGTCAGAGCTTAAGTGAGTTCAGTTAGTTTCGTACTCAACAGTCGACTGCTTCCAAGAGTAAGTCGACTAGTACTCAATCAGTCAAACTTATACAAGCTTTGTTTTGAAATTTTGATTTTGTAAAATATTTTCTTTATTTAGGGAATGTGTGAGTGTGTGTGACAAGGCTTTTACAAGATTTTATGACTCACAAATAATACAAACAATATTGCAAGTCATTTGTTCAAATGTAGCTCTTGAAAGTCTTGAACTTGAAACTTGAAAGCTCTTGAAAGTCTTGAACTTGAACTCGAGTCTTAGTGGCTTGAGCAAATACTTTTGAAAGCTTCATCACATTGTATTGGGATGCTTCATCATGGTATTGACCTTGACCACTTTTGATACACACTGCAAAAGATATGTAATATAGAACAATTGTGTATTGTGTTGTAGCCATAAAAATCAAGAATCTACAATTAACACATCATGACACAAAATAATTAAAATTAAGTAATCTACAACTAACATACCAATCAAAATTTAGTAATTAAATTCTACATCACTAGCATAAATTTTACTCCAAAATTAGAAAGGATTTTAGAATTACTCACCCAAAATGTGATGTACTCAAATAAACTCCTAGAATTAGAAGCTCCTAGAAGCGAAAATCCGCTTCGCCTCCTCCAATTCCGCGCACAAGGAGAACTCCCTAACTCATTTAAGCAGTATTTCGGCAAGCAATAGCAAAAGCATCTCCACTTCTCATCATAAACATATATATATGTGTTTATGTATATAACTATGGATTTGGGGGTATGTTGGATGGGGATTTGGCAGAGCATAGGGAAGGAAAAGAGAGGATGAGGAGAATGAAGGAGTTAGGGGGGTAATTATATAAGAGAATTAGTAGATAGTTATTAAAACTACCTATTAATCAAACCCAATAATACCACTAACTCCACTCTCAAATTCAAAACTCTATTTCTCCCTCCATCACAAACAGCCCGGCCACTCCTCTCTATTCATGTCCAAACACGTGCACGTGCTTCGCACTTGCACACACACACTTCACTCACTCACACACACACACACACACACACACACACACACACAGAGAGAGATATATATATATATAATTAAACCATATGTATATAATATTTTTGATGCATATAAAATTAACTTAATTGAAAATTATACTTTTTCATGCATGAATAAAAATAGGCACATACATACTTCATAAAATTTTATTTCAAAATCCAACTAGTACGTGCACCGCAAACACGTGCGTCGCACGTAAAAATACCAAAATATGAAAATCGACTTTATCAACGGAAAGTTATTAAAATATAATAAAAAAAACATTAAAAAAATATATTTTTTAAATATATATATATATATATATATATATATATATATATATATATATATTCCATAACGTAATCATTACGTACATAGAAAACACGTGCATTAAGGAAAAATGAATTTCCATTTTATAAAATAGATTTGAATACATAAGATAAATAATTGAAACACAGAAATATCACACGTAGCAGTGAAAAAATACGTAATCGATATGTGCATCGATAATACGTAAAAACACGTTAAAACACAAAGATCAGAATTTATATTTGAGTTGACTCCAATAGGATAAAATCAATACGGGAAATGCATAAGTAGTCGAAAAACAAAATACATAGTGAAGTACGTTACGGATATCACCAGTAACGGTACAAAACACTCGTGCGTAACACACGAGCGGCAAAATTGTCATTTCTAATTTTGGGGGTGTTACATTAAAGGCAAAGAGACAGGAAAATAGAGGTATATGTCGACCATATGCTCGCTGAAAGCCGCAGGGTACAAGATCACATTAGCGATCTCGAAGAGGCTTAAGGGTCTTGCAAACCCACAATATGAGACTCAACCCCTCTAAATGCGCCTTCGGCGTCACCCTTTGGAAATTTTCTTGAATTTGTGGTCTGCCTACAAGGCATTGTGGTGAACCTCGAAAAAATTCAGGCTATACTGGACATGATCCCTCCAAGAAATGTCAAAGAAGTCCAACGACTCGCGGGCTGACTAGCAACCATCGGCCGTTTCCTCTCCAAATCTGGAGAAAAGTCACTCCTGTTCTTCAAAGCCCTCTGGATGATGAAAAGCATCAAGTGGGTAGATTCTCCACATCAGGCTTTCGATCAGCTGAAGTCCTATTTGGTCAACCCCCTACTCCTTAGCAAACCCGGTCCGGGCGAGTCCCTCTATCTCTACCCGGCTGCACCGGAACACGCACTCAGTGTTGTATTAGTTAGGAAGGAAGACGGGGTCCATAAGCCCGTCTATTATGTCAGCAAACTCCTACATGATGCTGAACTCTGATATACTGGGATGGAAAAGGTCGCATATGCATTGGTGATGGCCAGTCAAAAACTCTGAGCGTACTTTCAAGCCCACTCCATTCGAGTCCTTACGGACTAGCCCCTCAAGACGGTCCTCAACAAACTGGAGAATTCAGCCGCTTGATCAAGTGTTCAATTGAGCTGAGCCAGCATGATATCAGCTACCAACCATGGACAACCATCAAAGGGCAAGCCCTCGCAGAATTCATCATGGAATGTACCATTCCCAAAGAATCTGAAATCCAAGAGGATTGACCAGTTTGGGAGATTTATGTTGATAGATTTTCCTGCAAGGGTGGAAGCAGAGCTGGCGTCATACTCAAAGGCCCCAATGACTTTGTCCTCCAGTACTCTCTGCATCTCATGTTTCAGGCCTCCAACAACGAAGCAGAATACGAAGCGATGATCGCCGGTCTCATGCTAGCCCATAAGGCAGGGGCAAGACGAGGTGAGGGCCTTCAGTGACTCTCAGCTCATGGTCAATCAAATTTTTGAGGATTATGAAGCTTGTGATGTCCAGATGATCCAATACTTGGCACGCATCAGGAAACTCTTAACAGTCTTCGAGGGTGCCGCTGTCGAGTGCATTCCGAGGGAATAAAATCATCAGACCATTGCCTTGTCCAAGCTCTCCTCGTCGTTCTTCGAGAGCCTAGATCACACTGTCCTCATTGAGATCCTCCTCAAGCCTAGCATCGAGAACCATGAGGTCTTTTGCATCAACCCAGGCATTCAAGCGTGTACTTAGATGGATCCTATCCGGAAGTTCTTGGCAGATGGCGAACTCCTGGTAGACCTGACCGAAGTTAGGAAAACTAGAATCAGATAAGAAAGATTTACCTTGATTGATAATGTACTATTTAAGCACTCATACACTAAAGTGGATGGAAGACCATATCTCCGATGTCTGAGTCCCGATGAAGCCTAGTATGCGCTAGAGGAGCTTCACGAATGAATTGAGGGGTGCCATATGGGACGCAGGTCATTCACGAAGAAAGTACTCAACTACGGCTACAATTGGCTGACCATATTGCAAGACACCCATGATCTTATGAAATTGTGTGGCCCATACTCGAGATTCTCTTCGATCAGACACTTGCCCTAGGTTGAACTCAAGTCACTTACCAGTCTGTCCCACTTTTCCATGTGGGGGATGGACCTAGTCAGCCCCTTTCCGAAGGCCACGGGCCAAAGACGCTTCCTCATAGTTGCCATGGACTACTTCACTAAGTGGGTCGAGGCAGAACCCTTGGCCACAATCACTGAAAATCAAGCCCAACAATTCTTCTTGAAACACCTTATTTATAGGGCTCGGGATCCTACGCGTGTAACACCCCGCAAAATTGGAAATGACAATTTTGCCCTCGTGTGTTACGCACGTGTATTTTATACCGTTACTGGTAATATTTGTAACGTGTTTTCATTACATATTGTGAATTCTGATTATTTATGTATTTTCCGTATATTTTATTCTATTTGAGTAAACTAAAATATTAAATTTCAATTTCTAGGTTTTACGTGCTTTTTATGTGTTTTTGATGCACGTATCGATTATGTGTTTTCACCGCTATGTGTAATATTTTCTATGTGTTTAAATTATTATTTTAGGTATTCAAATCTGTTTTATAAAACGAAAATTCATTTCCCCCTATTTTGATTAAAATACATTTTTCAAATTTTGCACGTATGATGCACGTGCTAATTTGTCCATCTTTATTTTTCTTACTCTCATTCATAATTTAGCATGCATAGTCTTTTATTTATTCTTTTATTAAATCCATGGACCTAGAATAGATTCTAGACCACTAGACTAACTAATTAAATTAATTAAAAAGAAAGCCAATGAGACAAGCCCATTAATAAAATATATTTTCAGTTGTGCATGGACTCACACATGTCATGTAACAACTTTTAGTATACAAATAAAAACTATAGGATTTGTATTTGTATGTGTGTGTGTGCGCATGTGTGGAGAGTGAGAGAGGGGGGGACCGGTTAAGAAAGAGAAATCGGTGTGGAAGAGGAGGGGGGACCGGATGGGAGTTGAGAAGTGAAGAGGTTAGGGGTTAGGATTTTGAAAAGGTGGGGAGTTAGGAAAGTGAAAAGGTTTTAGTGGGTAGTTATTAGGTGGTGAGATTTTGCAATTAAGCCCTTTACTTTGTACTATAAATACACCCCCATCATTCTTCACATTTCATACCTAAACTAAACAAATTAAAGAGAGGAAAAGAAAGAGAGAAAGAGAGTATCATTGTGCATTGGAGAGCTTTTGCTAGGAGGAGAAGGACAAGGAGGTGCTAGTTGGAACTAGGAGCTAGAAGTTGTCGCTTCATTCTTGATTGTTATTCTTCATTAGAGGTGGGTGGTTTTGATATTTTCTAAATTTTAGTTTGAGCATGCTAGAACATGATCAATTGATGTGATGTGAGTAATCTTGTGTTTTTCTAAATTATGAGACATGCATGCTAATGTATTACATGAGTAGTAAAGATAAAGTAAATGTGATAATAAAAGAACAAATCCATGCTATTTATGAATTGTAGAAATGTTATTATAGTCAACATGTTGATTGAAAATAAGAAAAAGAAAAAGAACAAAATCCATGCTTTTATGTGTGCTATGAATTGTAGAAATTTTGATGTGATGAAAGAAACAAGTTGTCATCATGTTAATTTAAAATGAGAAAAAGAGTTATGGCTATACATGCTTACGTAGAAATATAATGAAAAGATTACTTGTTGAGATTTTTTTTTTTTTGATAAAAATGAATTTGTGGGTGAAATCGAATTGATATACATAGAATCATTTTAAATTATTTGTAAGAGTTGCATTATGTTATTTTTGATCAAAATGAAGAAATGAAATTTTTGTTCATTCAAGAGAAGGAGATAATTTGAATATAGATACAATATTTAGAATACAAGCTTGGAAATTTGTGAATCATCATTTCAAGCAAAATCAGTATGAATAAGAAAAGTACAGTTCATAAAAAATGTTAGATCGATCATGTGTCGAGTTTTATGAAAAATAACTAATTTCAGAATGTTGTGAACAAAACTAGAGTAGCATGATTCCTAATCAGAAATCACACTTGGACTTACTGGTTAGTCAGTGCACCACAGAGCACTACTGTGCTTGTAAGAGAACTTAGGTTCAAAACTTATTGGACACATTTTTTATTTGTTTCCTTTAAATAAAATCCGAACTATAAATTTGGGTATAAAGGGATTTCGCCGTAGCTTTATGACACAGAGTCCATATGGACTTAGTGGTTTGTGGTTGGATTCTTGGGCGGTTACTGTAGCTCTTGTCTGGTCCTGGGTTCAAAACCGAAGGCCACTTTTGATTTTTTTTTCCTTTCAGTTTTCATTTTTTAAAAGGATTTCTAATGAGAATAATAAATTAAGAAAAATACTAGAATTTCTATAAAATGAAATAGAATTTATTAAAAAGAGTTGTAGAATTTTTCAAGTATATTTGAGAAGTTAAAAAGGATAAATTGAGATAGAAAGTGAATTTTGACTTAAGATTTAATTATTAAAGAGTATGAGATTTATATTTTGAAGAAGAGTAAAATATAGTTGTGTGAAGTGATTTCTTTTGAAAAAATTATACTCTTACTTGGTTTAAGAAATGTTTGATGTGGTTGAGATACATTTTTTACGAGCTTAAATTGCTAGTAAGATTTCAAGTGGTTAATTTATATTCTTGAAAGGAATTATGGCTTCTAAATATTGTAAATGAATAAGTGAATTATGAATAGTGTCAAGATAAGACAATGATCACTTTGTGATTAAGTATTAAGACAAGACATTGATCATTTGTTAATAAGTTGAAGATGAGAATATTTAAGTTTAAGACATGTTTATTGAAGGGTATGTGTACTCATGGATTCTTGTACATGAAAGTTTGTGATTTAGAGTTAGTAAGACCTCGGGTACCGACATTGTTGAAATAAAAAGAATTGAGTTATATTTTGAGATAAGGCTATGGAGCTATCTCGGTATTTGTGATTAAGTCCGGTAGGAAGTAAGACTAACTCTAGGTATAAAAATTTATTCATGTCATGAACTTAAGGACTAGGCACTAAGTGAAGATGTAATAAACCTGGGCAAACGTAAGTGGGCACTCTATATAGTCGGGCGGTGGATTCCGGGACTATAGACCTAGTCGGGCGGTGGATTCCGGGACTGTGGTTGCTTCGTGGGAGACGAGCTTTTATATTAAATCCGGGACTATGTGTAGTCGGGTAGATAGTTTTCCGTTCTCCAATGTATATACGTATACCGGGGCTAGAGGGGTACTTGCGGGATGATTCGCACGATGAGAAGTCTGTTAAAACAGTCGGGGGGGGGGGGGGGGTGGACTCCGGGACTGGGATCCGTACTCGTGGAATGATCTAAACCTTGTTTTATTAGTGGGTAGTTTTCATGGCGAGGGATCGAACCGTATAATGTGGAGTACGTAGGTGCTTGCCCTCGGACCTATATAGTATGGGATGCATAGAATCCGAACAAGTATGCATTAGTGTCATCTTAGTATAAAATATCTGTATTAGGCATTAAGTCATTGCATACACTTACATGTTTAGTGTAGTCACATTTAACACTTAATTTGCATTCAAATTTGTGATTTGTTAAAGTATTGAGATCGTTATATTTCGGCATAGAGAGGATGGCCGTGTATAACATTTTCATCGGTTGTGAGCAACTGACGTGCCCACAGTTTTATATGTAGAAATTGGATTATCCATGAAGATATAAAGTTGATGTGATGCTGTTGATTAATTATATGTTAAATATGTTGCAAGTTATATATTATTTTCATTGTTGTATTTCATTTTATCTTCTGCTGTATAAATAAATGTAAAGGACTCTGATGTATGATGAAAAGTTCAAAATTCCTTGTAAAATTGTACGAAGTGTAAAGATCCTGTGGAACTTCGAATTCGGTCTTATTTGGAATTCGGGGCGTTACAGCGTGTGCTCATCACCGATAACGGAATTCAATTTGCAAGCAAAAAATTCCAAAAGTTATGCGAAGACCTCAGGACCCAGCAGTGGTTCTCATCAATAGCCTATCTGCAGTCAAACGACCAAGCCAAAATGCCAACCGCCAAATTCTTGAAGGTCTTAAAAATGGTTGGACAAATCTCCCAAGGGACTGTGGATCGACGAATTGTCGAGCGTCCTATGTTCGCATCGAACAACCAAGAGGATCCCCATGGGCGAGTCCCCATCCACCTTGACTTATGGAATAGAGGCTGTCATCCCCCTGGAAATCGGGCCCCTTCGCCTAGGATCATGGGCTTCAACGAGGAATCGAACATGAGCGACCTCAGGGCCAACTTGGACCTAATCGATGAAATCTGTGAGAAGTCCATCGTCAGGAGAAATATCTATCGTGAACGGATTGAAAAGTTCTACAAAAAGATGGTCCATCCGACAGACATCAAGGAGGGTGACCTCGTACTCAGGAAACTGGATATTTCTAACCCTACCAAGAAAAGCAAACTGGCCCAGAACTGGGAGGACTTGTATAAGGCCTTGCAAGTGGTATGTCCAGGTATGTACCGACTCGAAGACCTGGGGGGCAGGGTAGTCATGAGAACCTAGAATGCGGAGCATCTTTTTAAGTTCCATGAGGGGCCACATGACCGACATACTTGTCAGTAGAGGTAGCAAGTGCAACCCACTTTTGTGTACCTCCCATACTCGCTGACTCAGAGCTGCGATGTTTTGCTTGTCCTCTGCATGATGAGCCTCCATGTGGTTTACTCTCCACTTATGGATGATCAACTGTTTCCAGAGAGAAGCGATGATGTGGTCCTTCTTGTCTCGAACCGGCTCTTCGTCCAAGGATTCATCTTGGGAATCAGGTGGGGGTGGAGTGATTTCCCGAGATTCGAGCAATTCTTCCTCTTCTTCTTCCGGGTCCTCTTCTTCTTCTTCTTCTTCTTCTTTTTCTTCTTCTTCTTCGGGGTACTCAAAGAATAGTTTCTCTTCAACTTCATCCACCGAGTTTTGGTTATCGGCCATCTTATAGGAAAAGGGAGGAGAAGATATCAGTGTATAGAGCAAAGAAAATGTAAATCAACTTACATTTAAATATCTATAAACTGAACTCACACTTCTAATGTCTACCATAATGTTGTTTTCCTTATAATTCTGTACTACTAGTTAAACTTGACTCTGTTACCATTTGTGACACCTTAAATTTCAAACACAGATAATTCGTAGAATAAACAGGATCTTTTACATCAACTTCGTACAAATTTACAAGGAATTTAAAACTTTTTATTACAAAAATGTTCTTTACATCAACACAACGGAAATAAATGAATTAATATAGTTTATGATAATAAAAATTCTTCAAACTTGTAACATCTCATCATAGTAACTTCAAGTCCATGCCAAGTCCAAATCCTACAACTAGGAAACTGTGGGCATGTCAGTTGCATACAACTGACACAATGCTATAATACAAAGATTCTTTAATCTAGCAAACACAAACTTGAATGCAAACAAGAAAAGTGACTATCCTAGTTGTGTCAGTGTATGATATGACTTAATGACTAACGCAAACATTGCACTACGATGACACTAATGCATACTTGTTCGGATTCTATGCTTCCCATACTTCATAGTTCCGAGGGTAGGCCCTTATCGTACTCCTTATTGTAGGGTTCAATCCCTCACCATTCAACCTACTACCATGACTACTATAAGATTTAGATACTTTGCAAGTATTGGTTCTCGCCCAGGAATACTAGAGATCAATCCCATTCCGCGGATCATTCAGTGGCCTATTTCATCCATCGTCCCGGAATACTGGGGATTGTCTCACTCTGCGAGTCATCCTAGAACCCTTATTGCACAAGTATCCCGTGAGCGTCGCTCTCGCCCTAGAATACTGGAGATCAACCTCACTCCGCAGATCATCTGGAATACTGGGATTTTTTTACTCTGCGAGTCATCCTGGAGTCCATAACTCACGTTTTCTCTTGTTTCATCATATCTCCAACTAGTGCTGGTCCTTAAGTTTAAATTGAATAATAATACCACCTAGAGCTAGTTTACCCTCCTACCGGTCTTAAACAATATACCGAGATCGATGGCCTATATTGGCCACGTCTCAAATTTCAATAATCTCTTTCATACTTGTCGGTACTTTGGGTCTCACTTAGCCTCTAGAATCTACACATTTCATGTGCACAGCATCCTGGGTTATTCATACCCTCTACATTTTAAAGTCTCATTCATTCATATATCCAATTATTCTCTTGCTCACACAACCCAATTATTCGAACAACTAATTTCATAATCTTATTCATCAATTTCAAATCAACATTCTCTATGTAATAATGGATAGTTTCTCCATCTCTTTTAATAGAACTGTGATGAAGTTGTAGATTGACAACCTCTACCAATTACATGCAATAAACTCCTTCCAAAATAATATGATGTTCAACTTTCAAATTAGTCTTTAACAACTTAAATTAACTCGCGATATAATTTCTAGAACACCTCTAGTCCAATTATTCACTTTGTTTTTAATCAAAAGGTATAAATTACTATTTATTTAGCCACCATATATACCTCAAATCCACATATTCTTCTACTTAAACCACAATTTAGATCTCACAATATAACTCTAGTTTCAGTGATCAAATTGTTCCATTAATACGAACATAAGTTACTATTTATTTACCTTCCAAATAAACTTAATTTTTTTTTAATAAACTGCATTTCAACGATTCTTCTTAATTCACATTTTTTAAAATCTAATAGAACAACTCTAGTCAAGGTACTAAAATGTCTCTTTTTCAAAATAATTTACTTTTCATTTAAAATTCCCAAGTAAACCTCGATCATTATAATCACTCAATTTCAGTTCATATTTTGAATATAATAATAACATAATTAAATGTATTTTAATCCAATACAAATTTCCATTTATTTAATTCCCAAATAAATCAAAATTTTATATTTACTCATTTATAAACTTTCCCTTAAATCCATCTTTTATTTCTCTTAATAAACCCAAAAATCTAATAAAGAGAAAAAAAAATAAAAAAAAATAAAAAGAAACAAGTTTCCTTCACCATGGCTCGAACCCGCGCGCAACCAGAGGCGCCCAAAGTCGCACGCACGCTAACCAAGAAGTCCAACAACTCATCTGAATATAACTCTATTAAATTATTTTTATACAAACTCTCTGTTTCTCGGTTATTTTTATTCTAATCATATAACTTCAAATTTTCTTTTTCTTTAAATATTTTCATGATTATTGCTATACACAGCGCCCCTAAAATTTCCAGAACGAGAATTTTCTCTAATTTAATATATTTTAACTTGGGAATTATTCAAATTAGTCTAGATTAGAGAAATCTTGACTTTTACATTCATGTTCCTCCTTAATCAAATTAGACTACAATTTGTTCTAGGTCTATAAAATTAGCATGAAGGCTTCTACCATTTAATATAAAGTTGGGAAAATACCGACACCCACAAATCCACTTACAAAACTACATGTAATTCCTAACATGAATTTCTCAATTTTGCAACTTGCTATGCATTCTAAATTTCACATATATAATTTAATCATGGTGTAGAAAAATCTGATATGAACCAACATTCATGAATTAACATACATGAGCAAACACACCTGATATTAACACACAAAAAATCTTATGCAAATTTATTTTAGAAGCATGAAAAATAAATTTCCATGTTGTATCTTCATGTATTCATCTAGTCTATTTAATCTAGCATGCATTAATACTCAAATTAATTCACCAATCACATTGTAGATTACACAAAACAATTATCTAACAATTTCATCCATCAAAATAACTAAATTACAAATTAAAGAGACACCCACCTAAAAAGGAGAATTCCTGTAGTAGAACCCCTAAAAAAATGCTCCAAAACCTCCCAAGAAATCCCGGCCTCCTCCTCTAGCAAAGCCACAAGCCACTAGCTCTCTTTCTCTCTTTTGTTTTGATTTTGATTTGCATTTTTCTCATGACAAGAGGTGATCTATATATTTTACAAATTAAGGAGTAGTTACAATAACTTCCCACTCCCTAAAAGAGCTCACCACTCCTCCACAAACTCACCCACTCTCCCTCATCTCAAGAAAGACCGGCCACTCAAGCGGGTGTGCACAAAGCACGTGCACGTGTATTCAATGTGTGTGCAAACTCCTTCATACAAATTTTTTTATTAGTTTTTATTAAATTAGATGTATGTGTTACACATGGCAAGGTGCACCAATTTAACAATATTTTAAATGTACATTAAGTGCACACAAAAATAATCATGGGCTTTAATTTGTAATAGTTTTAGTGGGCTACAAAAATGGATTTAGGCCTAGTGGATTTTAATTAAAATAAATTACACAATTGTACCAGAAAAATGAGAGGAAAAATGTCTATGACTCAAGAAAATTTTAGGAACCAACATGGGCATAAAATTTTACGTGTAATGCACGTGTAAAAGAAAAATAATAACAATAATTTTTCTCTGGGGTTGTTACATCCATGGCTAGGTTTCGATATTTTTTTTTTGTATTTTTTGTTGTGTATTTAGTGTGAGATTACCCTCGAAACCTAACATTAACCTCAAGTACCAACGAGGGATTTCTCAATTTCTCAAGTCCTCGCCACTCGGCATTAACCTCGAGCACTAACGAGAGATTTCTCAATCTCTCGCACCTTCGACGCCTCGCATCAACCTCGAGCAAGCACCTAGCTTGCATAAAAGCTCACAAGGCTTGATGATCGGCATTAACTACGAGCCAACACCTATCTTTCATACAAGCTCGCATGGCTCGACACTCGGCATCAACGTAGAGCAAGCATATAGATTTCATACAAGCTCACTGAGATCGATGCTCAGAATGAACATCGAGTCAGCACCTAGCTTTCCTATAAACTGAAGTGCTCGACGCTCGACATTAACTTCGAGCCAGCACCTAGCTTTTATACAAGCTCAAGTGCTGGACGTTCGGCATTAACTTCAAGCCAGCACCTAGCTTTCATAAAAGCTTACAGGGCTCGACACTCGGCATCAACCTCGAGCAAGCACCTAACTTTCATACAAGCTCATATGGCTCGACGATCGGTATTAACTTCAAGCTAGCAACTAGTTTCATACAAGGTCAAGGGTTCGACGCTCGGCATCAACCACGAGCAAGCACCTAACTTTCATAAAGCTCACAGGGCTCAATGCTCGGCATTAATTTCGAGCCAGCACCTAGCTTTCATACAAGCTCAAGTTCTCGACGCTCGGCATTAACTTCAAGCCAACACCTAGCTTTCATACAAGCTCACAAGGCTCGACACTCGGCATCAACCTCAGGCAAGCACCTAGCTTTCATACAAGCGCACAGGGCTTGACGCTAGGCATTAATTTCAAGGTAGCACCTAGATTTCATACAAGCTCACATCGCTCGACGCTCGGTATCAAGCTCATGCAAGCACTAGCTTTTATACAAGTTCACAGGGCTCGACATTCAATATTAACTTCGAGACAACACCTGGCTTTCATACAAGCTCAAGGGCTCGACGCTCGGCATCAACCTCGAGCAAGCAACTAGCTTTCATACAAGATTACAGGGCTCGACGCTCGGCATTAACTTCGAGCCAGCACCAACCTTTCACACAAGCTCAAGTTCTCGATGCTCGACATTGACTTCGAACGATCAACTAGCTTTCATACAAGCTAAAGTGGTTGACGCTCCGCATTAGCTTCGAGCCAGCACCTAACTTTCATACAAGCTCACAGGGCTCGATGCTCAGTATCAACCTTGAGCAAGGAACTACCTTTCATACATGCTCACAGGGCTCGACACTCGGTATTAACTTTGAGTCGGCACCTGGTTTTCATACAAGCCCAAGGGATCGATGCTCGGCATCAACCTTATGCAAGCACTTAGCTTTCAAACAAGCTTACACGGCTCGACGCTCGGCATTAACTTCGAGCTAGTACCTACCTTTCATAAGAGCCCAAGTGCTCGATGCTCGGCACCAACCTCGAGCAAGCACCTAGCTTTCATACAAGCTCATAGGGCTCGATGCTTTGTATTAAGTTCGAGCCAGCACCTAGATTCATACTAGGTCAAGGGTTCGACGCTTGGCATCAACGTCGAGCAAGCACCTAGTTTTCATACAAGCTCACACGGATTGACGTTGGGCATCAACCTTGGAAAAGCACCTAGATTTCATACAAGCTCACTGGGCTTGACGCTCGGCATTAACTTCGAGCCAGCACCTAGCTTTCATAAAAGCTCAAGGGTTCGATGCTTGACATCAACATCGTGCAAGAACTTAGCTTTCATACAAGCTCACATGGCTCGACGCTCGGTATTATCTTTGAGCTAATAGCTAGCTTTTATACAATCTCAAGTGCTCAACGCTTGGCGTCAACCTCGAGCAAGCAGCTAACTTTGATACAAGCTCATAGGGCTCGACTCTCTACGTCAACCTCGAGCAAGCACCTAGCTTTCATGCAGCTCACAGGGC
The DNA here is from genome assembly GCA_017893485.1 of Hemerocallis citrina. Lineage (NCBI taxonomy): Eukaryota > Viridiplantae > Streptophyta > Magnoliopsida > Asparagales > Asphodelaceae > Hemerocallis > Hemerocallis citrina. Next base: position 123,774,685 of record CM030363.1, on the reverse strand, counting down.
CTAACACTCAGCATTAATTTCAAGCAAGCACCTAGCTTTCATACAAGATCGATTCCTCGTCTCACTGTGTTAACCTCGAGCCCTAAACGAGAGAATTCTCAATCTCTCAGATCCTCACATCTCGGCATTAACCTCAGCTCTAATGAGAGATTTCTCATTCTTTCAGGGCTCGATGCTCAGCATTAACTTCGAGCCAATACTTAGCTTTCATACAAGCTCACAGGGCTCAACGCTCGGCATCAATCTCAAGCAAGCACCTAGCTTTCATACAAGCTCACAAGGATCGATACTCAGCATTAACATCGATCCAGCACTTAGCTTTCATACAAGCTCAAGGGCTCGATGCTCGGCATCAACCTCGAGCAAGCACCTAGCTTTCATACAAGATCAAGAGCTCGACGCTCGGTGTTAACCTCGAGCAAGCACCTAGCATTCATACAAGATCACAGGCATTGACGCCCGGTATTAACTTCAAGCAAGCACCTAGCTTTCATAAAAGCTCAAGTGCTCAATGCTCAGCATTAACTTCGAGCCAACACCTAGCTTTCATACAAGCTCACAGGGCTCGACACTTGGCATCAACCTCGGGCAAGCAGCTATCTTTCATAGAAGCTCACAATGCTCGGTGTTGGACGTTGACCTCGAACCAGTTCCTAGCTTACACGCAATGCTCGATGCTCGAAGATCGGAGCTCGCGGAGCTCCGTCTTGGCCTCATGTCACTCTCTTCGGGGATATTCCATTCTATCCTTATGCACACTGTCTATCGATCTTCTAACAAGGATGGACTACTCCTCGATGGCTGATACATACAACCCTCTAGGAGTGGGGGGCCTGTGATATGGGTATGTAATCCAGCTTAATCATAGCTGTCTGAGCCCCTCAAAATCTGCTCATCCCTGATAATTAGGCCTGAAGATTCTAAGGGCATTTTGGTGCTTCAGTCCACAGAAGTGGGTCAACTCGGCCTGCTAGGGTTAGAGCTCCCACTTTCTCTATCTATAAATACCATACCCCTCCCTTTTTTGTAGGTATTGAATATTTCTTCACTAAAACCCTACCTCCACCTTTTTCAATGACTGATTAGAACGTCGGAAGGGTCTGTCGCCGGGATCTCTTCTTGTGTTTATTGACATTTTGCAGGTGTTCAGGGCGGCCAGCTTCCAACAACACCCTTTCTCCTACACCTCACCAAATCCTCATTTGAGATTCAGATCTGTAGTTGAGATCTATCTATCCCTCTACAAATAAGAAGAACTCACATCTATTGCTCTCACCTCTAAATTAGCAACATCAATTTCTTTGTAAAATAGGTTACCACACTCTAACAGAGTTTCTCCTTTGATTTCACTATCCAGCATAACTGAAACTTTGGTCACATTACAAGCAGCAACGATGGTTAACTTTTCAGCCATGTTGTCTTTGAGTGATGTGATGGAATTAACAGGCTCCATTATTACTTCTTATGGGAATACACTACGGAAGAATAACTCAATATTGGTACTTTGAACCTGACTCACAAGCATCATCTACATTATGCTGTTGGTACTGATGCTGCTGATTTAGAGGTGGGAGCAACATATACGAGTTCTTATTATTTTGAGGGGATCAGACGGCTCAGATTGAGCTGGATTATTTACCCACATCATATGCCCCCCACTCTTGGAGGGTTGTATATATCAGCCATCGAGAAGTAGTTCGTCCTTGTGAGAAGATCGGTAGACAGTGTACATTAGGACAAAATGGAAAATCCCTGAAGAGAGTAACATGAGGTCAAAATCGAGCTCCGTGATGACCGAGTTCCAACCTTCGAGCATCAAGCATTGCATGTAAGCCAAGAGCTAGTTCGAGGTCAACGTCGAGCACCGAGTGCTGTGAGCTTGTATGAAAGGTAGGTGCTAGCTCGAAGTTAATGTCGAGCATCGAGCACTTGAGCTTGTATGAAAGACAGGTTCGGGCTTGAAGTTAATGCTGAGTGTCAAGCACTCAAGCTTTTATGAAAGCTAGGTGCTTGCTCGAAGTTAATATCGAGCATTAAGGCTTGTGATCTTGTATGAAAGTTAGGTGCTTGTTCAAGGTTGAGACCGAGCGTCAAGCCCCGTGAACTTGTTTGAAAGCTAGGTGCATGCTCGAGGTTGACGCTGAGCATCAAGCTCTTAAGCCTATATGAAAGCTAGGTGCTGGCTCGAAGTTAATGCCGAGCGTCGAGCCCTGTGAGCTTGTATGAAAGCTAGGTGGTTGCTCGAGGTTGATGCCGAGTGTCGAGCCACTGAGCTTGTATGAAAGCTAGATGCGGGCTCGATGTTAATGCCAAGTGTCGAGCCTAGTGAGCTTGTATAAAAGCTAGGTGCTTGCTCGAGGTTGATGCCGAGCGTCGAGCCATATGATCTTGTATGAAATCTTGGTGCTAGTTCAAAGTTAATGTCGAGCATCGAGCACTTGAGCATGTATGAAAGCTAGGTGCTGGCTCGAATTTATGCTGAGTATTGAGCACTTGAGCTTCTATAAAAGCTACCATGGGCTTGTATAAAAGCAAGGTACTTGCTCGAGGTTGATGCCGAACGTCGAGCCCTTAAGCGTCTATGAAAGCTAGGTGTTGGCTCAAAGTTAATGCCGATTGTCGAGCCTAGTGAGCTTGTATGAAAGCTAGGTGCCTGCTTAAAATTGATGTCGAGTGTCGAGGCCTATGAGCTTGTATGAAAGCTAGGTGTTAGCTCGAAGTTAATGCCGAGCATCGAGCCCTGAGAGATTGAAAAATCTATAGTTAGAGCTCAAGGTTAACGCCGAGAGGTGAGAACCTGAGAGATTGTGAAATCTCCCGTTAGTGCTAGAGGTTAATGCCGAGCGGCAAGAACATGAGAAAATGAAAAATATCTCGTTGGTGCTCGTGGTCAGCACCGAGCATCAAGGACTTGAGAGATTGAGAAATCTCTTGTTAGTGCTCGAGGGTAGCGCCGAGCGGCGAGGACTAGAGAGATTGAGACATCTCTCGTTATTTCTCGAGGTTAATGCCGAACGGCAAGGACTTAAAAGGCATAGAAATCTCTTGTAGGTGCTTGAGATTAATGTCGATCAGCGAAGACCTGAGAGATTAAGAAATCTCTTGTTAGTGCTCAAGGTTAATGTCGAGCGGCAAAGACCTGAGAGATTAAGAAATCTCTCGTTTGTGCTCGAAGTTAATGCTGAACGGCGAAGACTTGAGAGACTGAGAAATCTCTCGTTAGTGCTCGAGGTTTTTGTCGAGTGGCAAGGACTTGAGAGATTGAGAAATCTTTTTCTAGTGCTCGAGGTTAATGCCAAGTGGTGAGGACTAGAGAGACTGAGAAATCTCTCGTTGGTGCTCGAGGTCAGTGCCGAGCGGTGAGGACTTTATAGATTGAGAAATCTCTCATTAGTGCTCGAGGTTAATAACGAGCGACGAGGACTTGAGAGATTGAGAAATCTCTTGTTAGTGCTCAAGGTAAATGCCGAGCGGTGAGGACTTAAGAGATTGAGAAATCTCTCGTTGGTGCTTGAGGTTAATGCTAAGTAGCGAGGACCTGAGAAAGTAAGGAATCTCTTGTTGGTGCTCGAGGTTAGCATCGAGCGGCATGGACTTGAGAGGTTGAGAAATTTCTCGTTAGTGTTCGAGGTTAATGCCAAGTGGTGAGGACTTAAGGGATTGAGAAACCTCTTGTTATTGCTCTAGGTTAATGTAAAGTGGTGAGGACTTGAGAGACTGAGAAATCTATCATTGGTGCTCGAGGTTAATGTCAAGCGGCGAGGACTTGAATGTTTGAGAAATCTCTCGTTAGTTTTCGAGGTCACTGCCAAGCGGCGAGGACCTGAGAGAATGAGATGTTAGGTTTCAGTGGAAAACACAGATTGAATACACAGCGGAAAAATTACAAAAAATTATTGAAACTTAGCCATGGATCCATGCGAAAACCATAAATTGTGTTTAGGAATTATACCTTATGGATGGATCTACTGTCTCCAAGATATGTCGATCACAGCACTGCAATGTTGCAGTGCCTGTAAGGTATCTACACGAACGGATCAAAATCAAGCTTTCCTCACGCTGTGGTGCTAGCTGCGTGATGAGGCTGTTCCTCACGATCTCTCTCTCATAATTTCTGTGACGGCTAGGATTTTCTCTTGTGTCTATTTTCTATAGATATGTATCATATATATAGCTACAGAAAGTTAACCTTAAGAGAGTAATGACGTCGTTGGGTTCACAATCCGGCCTGGGTCAGATTCGTGTGTGAGCCTCTAAACTTTAGTCAGCCCATTTAATCTAATTAAATGTCCAACCAATGTCAGGAGTGCAAGTCTTACTTGGATTCCCAATTAAATTCATCTTATGAATTTAAATCCCAATTTCGATCCATTCTAAGTGTGTGACCCTGTAGGTTCTCGTTACGTTGATAGTAATACTAAAATCATATTCTAGTAATACATCACTGCTACTTAAGTAACGGAAATGTCAGTGATTAGACATAACCTATTCGTGACCAATATTACCATGTAGTTTAGTCCCTTTGTCCAAATATCTTAAATGACCACAAGGCATAGAGCGTGTCACCCTTGTATAGTTCAATCTTTGGTTTCTTGATCTTCGAGTAGACTTACTAAAAACAAATGAGCTCAATATCTCATATTGACTCATTTGAGCATGGCCATGCATTTTGTAGTATCACTCAATTAAGGGGCCCATATATATCGCTCCTGTTATGTAAGAGGGACAAATCCAATCTAAGTCATTCACATCCCTCCGCATGATTTGTAGTATATCCAATAGTCGACTTTATAATCACCTTATTACAGACAATGTTTGATAACATTAAAACATATAACTTCTCATATAGGGAACCGTAGTGACTTCAAGTCAAAGGACTGCATACACCATGATCATTGTGAGAACCGCTTATGACACTCACGTAACGATCCATGCAGTGTTCTCATGGTGGGTCAGTCCAGTACATTATTACTCTAATATGTACCCATGTGAAGACTTGATATCTCATATCCATGACGCGTGAGATATGGTTATCAGTCTACGCATATACTAGTCTCTATGCATGTAACCCCTATTTTTTATTTTCTGTATTTTGGATGTATTTTTTTTCTTTTTGAATATTTATTCGTATTGTACTCTTTTGTTCCTTTTGAACCGTGTATTGGATTTTCATTCTCAATATATTCATCTATTTGTTTTGTTTCCTTTAAATTTATCTTCTTGATTCTATTGTCTGCCTATTGTTTCATCTCTAGTTGATCAGACTATTATTTTTTATTCTCATTAATATATTGTTCATGTCCTATTTTATTTAGTTATTTTGTTCCTATCTCAATAATTGGATCATCCTATATTTTATTGGATCCTATTAATACCCTATTTCTATTTCTTGTGGATCTTGAAACCCTATAACCTTTAAACCCTATTTTTTTCCTATTTGGATCCGTTAAAATCCATTATACCCTAACCCAATACCCATTATATCCTACCCGTTAACCTAATCCTTTATATACCCTATTAACACCCGTCAACTGAACCATAATCTACTGCAAATTATATCCTTCCGCCACTGTATAACTCCTTCATCCCCTACCTTCCTACACCCGACCTCCTAAACCCTCTCCCGATCACCCCCATACTGTTTCATCATCCTCTTCCTCGCACCTCCACAGTCCCCGTCTCCTTTCTCTACCCCCGTCATCTCTTCACTTCCTCAACCTTGCCATCATCTCTGCCTCCCCCTTTCACCCCGAGCACCGCCCTTGTCTCTGCAAGTTGAACCCCCCTGATCGCCATTGCCATCCCCAATCATCCTCGCAGCCTCCGCTCCAAAGCTCACTCCTCCCGTTGTGCCGCCGTCACACCCTCTTTCCGTCTGCCTCCCTCACTGCAATCGCGACCACCGTCGCTGCCCCCATCCTGGACCGCCACCGCCATCTTCTCCTCTGTTTTACCACTGAAACAAAGCACCTCATTGCCTTTCTTCCCCTGTGCTCGACTCCCGATCCCTCGCGCCAGCCTCTGCCATAGCTGCACCCTGCCTTCGCTCGTCGCCTACAACCTGCTCCTCACCCTTATCTCCACCCGTCAACCTTGCTGCCTGCCCTTCCTCGCCGACTGCTTGCCATAGTCACCACCCCGTGCGCCCCCTGTGCCCCTCCAACTGCACCGCCCTTGCGCTGCTCGCGACCGCCTTCACGACCCCCAGTCGTGCCTCCCACGAAGACAGTAGCCGACGCCAGCCCCAGCCACGATAGCCACTACATCCTGTGTCGCAATCTCCTATCATCGATAGCAGCAACCACCACAGCCAGTCGCGCCTCCCCCCTCTCGGCCTATCCCATGGCCGTCGTTGCGGTGCAGTCGTCAACTGTCCCATCGTCGTCCGCCAACAAGCCAGTACGAAGCCATCACTATTGTTGTTGGTTTTGATGGCTTTGAACATCGGCCGTCCGATCTCTTCTTGATCATCACGATCATGATGATCATCAAGCTTGCTTTGATCGCAGCCGTCTGTTTGATCTGATCTTGATCATCACCTTGTTCTTGGAATCTGGACCGTCTAATCTTCTTGATCTTGGTCATCACATCTTGATCTTGATCGTCGATCTCGACTGTTGGATCACTCGATCATCATCATCATCATCTTAATCATCTTCTTGATCATCGAGATCCGTGCCTTGGGTTCGTGATTGCGATTGTGATCGTGTGTTCGTGATTGGTTCGTGATTCGTTCGCTTGTTCGTGCCCGGAATGTAACACCTCGCAAAATAAAATGATTTATTTTGCATTACTAAATAATATTATATTGGTAAAGTTGATTATTTTGATTGTTTTCTTCAAATTGCAATTTTGCACGTGCAACACACATGCAGAGTTAGGAAAATTTGAATTCTTAAAATTTTATGGTGAATGATTGTTTTTTCTCATTTATTTATGATATTTTAATTTTCAGATTTATTTGAATTTATTTGACTATTTTATGAATTTCTCAATTTTACACGTGCAAAACACGTGCAAATATTTTTTGGTACAAATCTCCAATTTTAAATTTCTGGATACATTCTCCTATTCATAATTAAGTATATGCTAAATTTTGGGATTTTTCTGAGTAAAAAAACTATTTTATAAATGCTTCGAAAGAGAGGTGCTTTTATGTAAAAAGCCGTTTGGATCTCAAACAAATAATGAAAATTTGTTTTTAAATTTTTTTGGGCTTTCCATGGTCATCATTGAAAATAAAATCTATTTATAATATATTTAGATTTTATTTTGTAAAGATTTAAACAAATATGGTATTTTTGCAAATATGGAATTTAAGTGGATCTTGTGCAAATGTTTTCTTGGTAAGCAAAAGTCAGAAATTTTAATTGAAAAATCTATTATTTATTAGTAGGTATTATTTGTAAAATTTTTGGATTTTTCTGATATTTAATTGACCTATTTGCAAATATTACAAAATGAGGGACTTTTGTGCAAAATAACCAATTGGAGTGAAAACTCCAGATTTTTGGATTTTTGGGCTGGGCATGATGCCTAGTCAATTTAGAGGTAAGTATTTTACTTTTTGTTTTAATAAATTTGATTTATTTTGCAAGTTTTGATAAAGAAGGGTCTTTTTGCAAAATTGTCACTTAGAGGGCAAAAAGTACAATTTCATTTTTCTGGGTTTTTAGAACAGTGCCGGCTAGATCTGGAGTTTTGGTTTTGTTTTTAAATAAAAATTGAATTGTTTTTATCTAATTTCCAAGTATAAGGATTTATATATGTAAAGATATATTTAAAGGAGATATTTTGCAAATCTATTCACAAACCCTAGATACTCTATTTTCGGCCTATTAAAGGTGAGGTGCAGCCATCACTTTGCTGCATAACACAAAAAGATTTCTTTATTATTATTTTCTTGGAGTTTCAAAGCGAGGATCTTGGTTTTCTTGTGAAATGAGGGATTTTCTTATTTTCTTTATCTTCGGTTGATTCTTCAATAAAGTGAGTGATATATTTTTATTTTGTGTTGTTCTAAGCATGTTGTATGTGATGATTTTCCTATTAGAAAGCATGTTAGGAATTGGTATGAAGATATAATAAATTTTGATGAGTAGACGAACTAAAAATTGAATCTTTTCATGAAACTATGCTCTTGATAACTAAAAACCCTAATTGATGAATTGAGATTGTTAAGAGCCTAACAGAAATCATGGGTATGTTGCTTTGTATTATAATCTTGCTGATTTGAACATATACTATGAATTGTATGATGAGTATTGAATAAAAGTCAACAAAAGCTTAACCTTACTGTGCATGAATATCTATACCCTGTTTTGATATTTTGAAAGAGTAAAGCTTGATTGTGTGTATGTTGTATTCACTGTTATTCATGCGTAAACAATTGTAATCAGTGGGGTTTGTGTATAACAAGTTATAGAAGGGTTTGTTGGATAAAAAGATCAAGTTTTAAAATGAAGAGGGGTTTGGTTAATTTCGGGTCTGATGCATTATGATCGAAATTAGGATTTTGTGATTTTGTGAAGTTTTTAATTGGATTTGAGTTGTTTTCAATACTGAGATTGATTAGAACTATATATTGCGTATTTACAATGGTTTCTTGATGTTTAGATATACCCACATAAACTTATATACCTATACTCTATTACACTGTTTTGAAGAAATTGAGTTTTTGTGTGTTTTGTGGAGTTTTGATTTAAATCTTGATTATTTTAGTATTGAGATAGTTTTGAAAAATATATCACCTATATAAGATGTTATTTTGATGCATAACTGATGCTCAAACACCCTATGCTCATATACACACATATTCATATCATGTTTTGAAGAAATTTGTCAAAATTGCTATTTTATTAATTTGAAGTGGTTTTGATTTGTTTCATAAACTCTTATATGTTATACAAGTTGTATTAACTCATCTAAGATAATTAGTTTTCAAATTTGTGATTTTACAAAGTGGAATCGAAGTATCAGTCGAAACATGCACACTTTTCAACCTGGCTGTTAACAGCTAGCGGTCGACCGCACGGTCGACCGCCATTATATTTTTTTGAGAATTTCAATAGGGACAGTCGACTACCATTATTTTGCACTACTTTGGCAGTCGACCGCACCTGCTGTTTGAGTCATTTTGTTGAGTTTTTTTTCTTTGTTTCTTTAAACGGTTATTTCCTCGATATTATGGATTATTGATCAACTGTTTTAGATTATGCTTTTACTACAGATTTCAGTGTTTTACAGAAAGTTATATTTTGTTTATAATGGAATTTAAAACATATTCCTATAACCTTATAAAGAGAGATATATGTGGTTTTCAAAGGGACTAGTGTTTTGTGATACTCTACGACTTCAAAATATGATTTTCTAGTGTTTAATGGATTTAATATTTTATTTGAATTCTGAATTTTATGACTACATTATATAGATTTGGATTTTTGTTGATTTAAGAAGTTTTCTTCATATAATCGTTTTGATGATGGATTTGTGAGTTTTATTGAAAGTTTTGGGTTGATGGTTGAGTTACGAATCTCTAAAGGGTAAGTGGAACCCTAATTACCGGCGGTTGAGATTTTGTGATCAGTTGCTCAGTTGAGATTTTGTGATTAGTTGAGGCCTTGTTGTTGATCAGTTGATCATTTGAGATTTTGTGATTTGATTAGTTGAGGCTCCGTTGTTGAGCAGTTGAGTTAAGTCCGGTGGGTACACCAAACTCTAGGAGATTCTTAATCAACTAATTAACTTGAAAGATATGCACAGGCACTAGATGGTGATATAATGAAATGAAAACATGGATTATAGACCTCAGTATGGCCTACGGTGTGAGTGAAATAGTCTCCGGAATTATCGGAGTCGAGGCGACGCTTATGGGGTATTCATGTGATGAGGCGCCATAGCTTGCGGTGTGGGGGTATTCTTGAAGATTCCCAGGTGTGAGTGAAATAGTCTCCGAAATTATCTGTGGATATAGATTAACCTCTAGAATTATCGAGGCATGGGCTAATACTCACAGTTTATCTAGATCTCATAGTAGTCATCGTAGTAGGATTAGTTGCATAACGAGGGATTAAACCCTATCAAGTGGAGAACGTTAAGGGCTTGCATCGGACCTATGTAGAGTGGGATGCATAGAATCCGAAAAGTATGCATTAGAGAGTCAGCATATAGCACTGGTGTTTTCTTGACTTAGTTTTACGCATGTTGTTTTCTGTTTTCCTACACTTGACACTTAGTCTAGTTTCACTTGATATTTTCATGTTTTATTTATTGTTATTTCTTATTCCATTCGTTACTACTGTTGATACATGTGTTTATGCTCTATGCCTTATATTTTATTTATGTTGCATTTATTTTATGTCACTCTCACCGTCATAGTTGACCCTTGTAGTTTTGGGGGTTAAGGTTATTTCTAGCCTCATGTTTTACAGGTAGGTACCTAGGAGTTTGGATGCATGTAGTAGAATGATATATGCCTTGTGTAAATTGTAAAAGAATGTGTTGTAAAAGAAAAAAAATTGTAATTCAAGGTGTTTAATTTTCCGCTGTACTTTGTAAATAATTGATGTAATAAAAAGTTTTAATTTTCCCTGTATTTGGTTGCTATGTTTATGATTACATTGAAGTTGATTCTGGGATCATGCCACGTATTTCTGAGATATTATATTAGAAATTCGGGGCACTACACGGGAAACCATTCCCTTTATTCTAGTCTTCTCATCGTTTTCGTCGTCAATTGCAAGACAAGTAACTTGTATAATTTCTGTTTGAATATACAAGTACTAAATACCGCTTGTAGTGTAGTTGTTTCAAGATCCATTCTCATGAAACCCTTGTTAGATCTTGTCTCTATTTGTTGATCCATCCGTAGTCGTCTTTGGTTACACACACGAAATAAAATAACTTAGAAATAACCATTTCTTGATGTATACATGCATGTTGATCGTGATTTATAAGGTGTCGTATACTTGATTGTGTTAGTCATAGTATAATTTATTGTAGACTTGTTAAATACCTTACACTATGTTGCTTGGACATCTATTATACCATATTTCGTATTTTATTATGATTTGGATGTGTTTCCATACAAACTAGTTGATTTTATACATGAAGAGGATTTCTGTTTTTATTGTGACTCCGTTTTGTTCAGTATTTTAGACCCTATTATGGTCAAATAATAAAATTTATTTGTGAATATGATTTATAGAGAATTCTGTCTACTTTCCAGAATTTCTGACAGAATTCAGTTCCGATTCGTGAGTTGCAAGTTATTGCTGTTTTATTACATATGTGTAGGAAATTCTAGTAACTATTTTATATGAATTCTGTATGGTTATTTATTTTTATAGTGATGTTAAAGATAATATTTTGATCCAATATTTTGCTGAGTACAACTAGACTTGATTGGGATTAACCTCTAATTTTTGTGGATTTAATTAATGAATTTTATAAACTATTCTATGCTTGCAAACAACTACTATACTTTCAGAATTTTCATGCTGTTCAGTAAAGAACCTAAATTTCAACCTGATTCTGTTTGTCGTTTATAAAAACTTTGTGAATATGAATTGTATCCTACTGTATATATTTTATCCAACTTTTGACGGATCTGGATTTTGATTTATTTGTAAACTATTTTTGTTTTAGTACTACTGTGTCAAGAGTTTCAGATTTACAAATTTGCTGCATCTTGTTATTTTCTGACTTTATTTGACTATACTATCTATATTGGAAAATTGTGAAATTATATTTATTGTTACTAAACATACTAAGGAATACCCCAGATTTTTCGTGGATTTAATCAGTAAGTTTTTATGTCGTTTTCCTGTTTGTGAATACAAACTTCTGGTTTCTAACTGAACATGTTTTCTGGATACAAATCTGTTTTGATTCCTGTTTTTGTGAAATACCATATGACTTGGCCGAGAGTCTATTTTCCAGATTTTCTGATGGATCTAGATTTGCGTATTTGTGGCAACGGGAATCCTAGATTTGGTGCAGTACCGTCTTGCTATCCTGAACTAGAATTTTTGTTGTCCTACCCTTTTGTGTGTTGTCTATCACCTGTGCATGTTTATGTTCTGACCTGAACCTGTCTCTTGTTCCTGCCATGTTATTCTTGCCTTTTTTTATGCACATATATGCCTGTTTGATAATAATAACAAATAACCAAGTCGGGGTTAAGGGAAAGGTCTAGTAGTGGACAATATAGAAAAGTGTACTCAGAACGGGGCTTGTATTTCCCGTAATAGTGGCACCTGATTTGGTTACATGATATGATTTAGATTACATTTGGATGATTTGGATTACATTTGGATAATTTGGATTACTCGATATGATTTGGTTAATATGATTTGGATTACTTGATATGGTGCACTACTGCTTGATACCTGAGTACACGGCCCTATAGAATCCACTACGAAACCTAAACACAACTTGTTTGAATGTAGCAACTATGTAGTAAAATTTGGGACGCATGAAGTGATACCTAAATAGAAATAAATACAAGACTTGAGATAACATGATCACCTGTATATTCCTGTTACCTATACATGTTACCTGACATATGTTACCTGTTCACCTGCTTGCATGATACTTGACACCTGTTACATGTTACCTGTACTCTGTTAGCATAACATGTTACCTGATTCTGTTTCCTGATTTGTGTTAGTCATTCCGTCTTGCTGTTACATCCTTTCCATGCTACTCTATTCTTGTCCATTTATTTTTCTTGTACTTGTGCCTGCACTACAAGCCGCCCGTAACTTGCATTGACGAGCGTTTTGTTTCTCTTTCCTTTTCCTGCAATTTATTAAATTGCAGATTATGGTGATCAGCTGCCCGATGGAATAGGTGAACAAAGATTCCAGTTGGCTGGAGCTCTTGCTATATCTATTTGTTTCTTGTTACTTATTTTGAATAATTGTACTTGGTTGCATGGATATTTGTATTGGGTTTTTTTTCCCAGATTTGTGTTTTGTTCCAGACATGATTATTTGAAATTTAGTATTCTTGCTTCTTATTTCAAGTAATCTTGTTGACTATATTAATTCAGTTATGGATGCATGGTTGACTATTTCTCATGTATATCTCTCATTTATACTTGTACTTGTTGTAAAGATCCTGACAGCTTATGGATGGTGAAATCTATTTACTGAACTTAGTCACGTATCCGTATTCCGTATCTCCTTTTGGAAAGCGGGGCGTGACAATGCATTATTGTTGTCCTAATTCACAATAATACTTGACTAGGGACATTTAAGATTAGTGTTCTGATTACAACCAATAGGATCTCACAATCAAGTCATGCACTTGATATCCCATGGTATTGAACCTACTATTCTAAGAAATTTATTATGCTCATTTAATCACAATAAATAACACAATAAATAAAATGTCTCATATATGAAATAAATGTAATATTCCGGTTGGAAATTATATTTGTATTATTATTATTTTTAAAAATTAAAATATTTCTTAAGGAAATTACTTAGTTTTAATAAATAATCATTATTTGTATATATATATATATATATATACTAGTAAGTATATCTATATAATAAAACACAAAGAAAGCTATCAAGTGGCTCTCCTTCAATCCCCCCAAAATTAAAAGCCTAGATCTAACATCTCAAAACACATTTTTTCCTTCAAAAGTTTCCCCCTAAAACTCAAATTCAAAGCCCCCCCAAAACAACTCCTTTATTTATTTAATTATTTCTCTCTCTCTCTCTCTCTCTCTCTCTCTCTCTCTCTCTCTCTCTCTCTCTATATATATATATATATATATATATATATATATATATATATACACATACATACATACACTTATGGAAACATGGACTTTTATTTTCAACTAATTATTGTCATACTAGTCAAACTTGAGCTCCATAATTGTTGATTTACTGTTTACAAGGCTTTTCATATGCTGTATCATTCTGAAGACGTGCCGTAGGCATGTGCCCACAGGCAAATATAGTGTATATATATATATATATATATATATATATTGTATCGGTTTTGTGCACCGTACAAAATCATGTAATATGCGTTTTTTAAAAAATATCTGTAATATCCCGAGCTGATATTAAAAACTATTATTTTGTAATTATTTTATTTTTATTTTCAGAATTAAAATGTTTTTGGTGGATATTACCCGGTTTAGTTAATAAACATTATATATATATATATATATATATATATATATATATATATATACTAGTCTATATATATCTGTATTGTATCAAATTGGTACTGAAATCTTCCGAGCCGATAATAAAATTATTTTTATTTTTTTTAATTCTCAGAATTAAATTATTTTTGTACAGATTGATGGATGAATAAAAACTATCTGTATATAGACGTATGTATGTATATGTACTATGTTGATTTCGTACGTTTGTACGAAATCATGTAGTATGTGATTTTGAAAAATTATTAATTATTTTTTATCAATCACGATCAAATCGGAAGGCTAGGATTGGATTGGGTGTAGATTGCAATATATATTTGCAAATTAATCTCAAATTTGTTGAGCCACAAGAGAGAGAGACACATGGCTCTCTCTGTACCACATCTCTCTCTCTCCCTATCCTATAAGTGGCCGGCCATTCAAGGGCAAGAGCCCATTTTTCATTGTGTTCCTCCATTCTCATCTCACTCCATCTATTTTTCTTATATTTCTTCTACTTCTTCTTCTACTTGTTTCATTTTAGAAAAAAAAATTGAGAAGAAAAGAAAAGAAAGAGAGATCAAATAAAAAAAATATAGTGGGTTCATTTCTTGAGGTTGTTCTTGAAGAGGATGAAGAACAAGGAAGGAGAAGGATCAAGCTAGCAAGTCCTTCCTACAAATTGTTGGGTGGGGGTTTCTCAACTTGTTTATTATTGTTTTGTTGTATTATTTTGCTTGTTATGTGAACAACTTGGACTAATTTCATAGGAATATGATTATTATGGACTAGAATAAAATTGCATATGAAGATTGAAGTGATAGAATAAAACAAAACACTCAAAAATCAACCTTTAATAAACTAGCATATTGTTATGATAGTTAGAATTAATTACTTGTGCTAAATTTGGAATTTTGACTCCAAATTAATATGAGAGGTTCTCATATACGTTATTACCATGCTCTAATTTTCGTATATTTTTTTGGGTTAGTTTGATCGGTGAAACAAATCGTTTCCCCAAAACAGCGAGTTTTTCAGCAAAACTGCTGTTTTGGTTAATTTTTACATGTGTTTAAAGAGCTGAATTTTAAGTTCTATAAGGAATTTGAAAAGGTTGTCAACTAGAAAGTTGCAGTAGTTGTTCTTAGCTTTCCAAAAAGCCTAATTTTGTTAGATTCCTATATGTATAGCAAAAGTTATGAGCTTTACAAGTTTCAGCCTTTTGCTGTCTTTGTTGTTCTTTGAATTGTGTTTAAAGAGCTGGATTTTGTGTTCCATATGGAATCTGAAAGAGTTGTTAACTAGAATGTTATAGTAGTTGCTCTTAGCTTTCCAAAAATGAGCTTTACAAGTTTCAGGCTTTTGCTGTCTTTGTTGTTCTTTGAATTGTGTTTAAAGAGCTGGATTTTGAGTTCCATAAGGAATCTGAGAAGTTGTAGTAGAGGTTCTCACATTTCCAAAATATCCTATTTTGTTAGTTTCTGATAAGCGGAGTATGAGTTATGAATTTTACAAGTCACAACAGCTAGCCTTTATTGGCTGAAGCTTCACTGTTTAGATTGTTCGAGGTTTTTCTACCTCTTATTGACCGAATCTGAAAGATTATCAACTAGAGAGTTTTAGTAGAGGTTCTTAACTTTCCAAAATGTCCTATTTTGTTAGTTTCTGATAAGTAGAGTATGAGTTAGGACTTTTACAAGTCACAGCAACTGCCCTTTATTGGCTGATGCTCGCTGTTTAGATTGTTCGAAGTTTTTGTACCTCTTATTGACTGAATTTGAGAAGGTTGTCAACTGGAGAGTTGTAGTAGAAATTCTCACCTTTCTAAAAAGTCTAATTTTGTTTAATTCTGATAAGAGTAGCATGTTTAATTGTTTCTATGGTGTTAGAAGACTTTTATGTTGCTTTTATGAATAAAAGATCAAGTTTTGTTAGTAGTTTGAATCATGCACTTGATTATGAGTAATAAGTGTTCATTGTGTTCATAAGTAGTATGTTTATGTTGGGAAATAGTTCACGCTAATTGTTAGCAAATTGTTATCGCATACATAGCCAGTTGGCTCATATGTAATTCATTTGGCTCATACGTAGCTAGTTGGCTCGTATGTAAGTTGTTTTGCTCGTATGTAGCTTATTAGCTAGTAAGCAGTTATTGTGCTCGCATAGGGTGATGTAGTAGCACCCCAAATTTCGAATATGATATCTTAGAAATAAGTGGCACAATTCCCAGCATCAACTTCAATGTAATCATCAACATAGCAACCAAATATAGGGAAAATTAAAACTTTTTATTACATCAATTGTTTACAAAGCACAACGGAAAACAAAACACCTTGAATTAAAAATTTCTTTGTTTACAACACTTTCTTTTACAAATTACATAAGTCATTACATCATTTTAACTCAAGCATCCAAATTCCGAGCTATAAGAAATCACCTGTAAAATATGAGGCTAGAGATAACCTTAACCCCCAAAACTAAAGGGGTCAGCCATAATGGTGTGAGTGACATAAAACAAACAACATAAGTAAAGCATGGATTTACCAACAACAGAACATAAACAGAAGTAAATGAATATAGGAAATTCACGAAACGCGAAAACACAACAAGTGAAGCTAGACTAGGTGTCAAGTGTAGAAAACAGGAAAAACACATGCATGAAACCAAATCAAGAAAACATCAATGCTATATGCTGACTCTCTAATGCGTACTTGTCGGAGTCTATGCATCCCACTCTACATAGGTCCGGTGCAAGCCCTTAACGTCTCCACATTGTAGGGTTTAATCCCCCACTATGCAACTAATCCTACTACGATGACTACTACGAGATAAAGATAAACTGTGAGTACTAGCCTATGCCCCGATAATTTCGGAGGTCAATCTCTATCCACAGATAAATCTGGAGACTATTTCACTCACACCTGGGAATCCTCGAGAATACCCCACACCGGAAGCGATGGTACCTCATCACACGAATACCACATGTGCGTCGCCTCGACCCTGATAATTCCGGAGATCAATCCCACACCACAGGTAATTTCGGAGACTATTTCAATCACACCTGGATAATTCCGGGGATTATCTCACACTGCAAGCCATATTGAGGTCCATAACCCATGTTCTCGTTCATCATATCACCACTAGTGCTTGTCCTTATCATTTAGGTTGTTTTATTACTTTACGAATCTCCTAGAGTTGGTGTACCCTACCGGACTTAACTCAACAACTAATCAACTAAAATGCCTCAACAGGCCCAAACACAAATATCTCAACTGCCGGTATACTAGGGTCACACACCCTCTAGAGACTCACACCCAAATATCCAAACCAAATCTTCCAACATAAATTGCTCAGTTAAACCACTTGAAAACGTATGTTCAGTAGAAGATAAAGTATAGAGTAGTAACTTATAGATTAAAACATCTGGAGAATAAATCTTTTAAAAGAACATTCAAATATGTATAAGTATATCAGTATCAATCGACTACAAAAGCCATCAGTCGACTGTCCAGAGAAAAAATCTAGTAGTTTTGAGAAAATAATTCTAAGTATTATAAGTTGACTATCAAAGGATCATAGGTCGACTGTCCAGAGCGAAAAAATACAATAACTTCGAGAAAATAATTCTAAGTGGTATCAGTTGACTGTCCAGAACTAAATTTCAAGAAAAACTAGAGAACACAGCAACCAGGTCGCGTCGGTCGACTGTATAGTCACACCGGTCGACTGTCGACCTGCAGACTGCAATTTTTTTTTGTGCACATTTCAACTGATACGTAATTTTACTTTATGAAAACGATTTCTACAAAAAGCATAGTTCTTATATGATCAAATACAACTTGTAGGACAAATAATAGTCCATAAAACTAAATTAAACTACTTGAATTTATGAAAATAGCGATTTGTTAATTTCTTTCAAATAAAACATAAATTGTGCATATAATCGAAATAGAGTTTCTTAAAAATTAATTATTTGTTGAAATAGCTTTGTATTCAGATCCAAACCATATCAATACCAAAATCTCAAAAGAAAAGCCCCAATTTGGATATATTTCTTCAAACTCGACTAAATTCCTAATTTCGATTATCAAGACATGATTTCTTGATTCATAAATTTTCTTCAAATTTCTCAAACTGAATTACCATTACAACTCGCAACCATAATCAATTGATAGCATCATCATATCAAATTTGTATTCAACCAATACTCAAAAGTAATAAAAGTCTCATTTTTATTAGGTTTACGCATAAAATCCATCATATTCAATCAATCCAACATTAATCCAAAAGGAATAGCGTACCCATGATCTCCTATAGGTCATTCATCAACCTCGAATTACCCACACACAATTTTATTCATAAACAACTAGGGTTTCACAAGATCCAATTTTTCATCCATCCAACCAATTCATCAAGTACATAATCATACTCAAACTCTAACATGCTTTCTAGTAGATGAAATACCACATACAATATTCCAAGAACAAACAAAACAATTATATCTCTCGCATACAACACACACAAAACAAAAAGAAAACAAAACAAGTCACTCACCTTAATGAAAAAATCCAATCGAATTAATGAAGAATAAGAAAAAAATCCTTCTTTTGTAAAATCCAAGATTACTCATTTGAAACTCCAAGAAATTAATAGTAAAAATATATTTTATTTTTGCAGAGGAGAGGGACAGCTGTAGTGACTATAATATAGGCCGAAATCTGAAGTTTCTAGGGTTTTACAAGTTTATGGAAACATCCCTTAACAAATTATTACCTTACATATATAAACCTTTTTTTAAAAAGTAGTTAAATAAGTTAAATAAATTAAAATAAAACCAAATCCTTTTACTACTGAGTTTTCCAGTCCTCCAGCACAGCCTAGAAAAATAAAAATTTCAGATTTGACTCAAAGTGGTAATTTTGCACAAAAGTCTCTCTTTTTGTAATATTTGCAAATACATCATAAAATATTCGTAAAAATCCAGAAAATTCAGAAATAATATCTTATAATAAATATTATATTTTCCAATTAAAATATCTGACTTTTACTTTCCCGGAAAATATTTACACAAGATCCAACATAAATTCCATATTTGTAAAAACACCATATTTGTTTAAATCTTTACCAAATCTACTCTAAATAAAATTTAAATATATTTTAATTTCAATGATGACCATGGAAAGCCCAAAAATCAGTAAAAACGAATTTTCATTATTTGTTTGGGATACAAACAGCTTTTTACATAAAAGCCCCTCTTTATCAAAGTATTTATAAAAATAGTTTTCTTTACTCACAAAAATCCCAAAATTTAGAATAGACTCAATTATAAGTAGGAGAATTTAATAAAAATTCAAAATTGGATATTTGCACGTGTTTTGCATGTGTAAAATCGACAAATTTATAAAATAGTCAAAATAGTTAACTTTACAAATTTAATATTATTTAATAATCCAAAATAAATCATTTTATTTTACGGGGTATTACATCACTTCCCCCTTACAAAAAGTTCTGTCCTCAGAACTTCTCTAAGCAAAAGAAACCAAAATACAAAACTTATAAGATAGTTTTGGAAATTTGCTCTATCATTATTTTTATAATTGGATTTAATTACTAACCAAAAACTAAAATAACATATAATTATAGCTTAAAGAGAAAAGGGTGAAAACTGACATGGCAAAAGGATCGGAAATCCAATAGAATACACAATAAATCCCAAAACGCGAAAGTCGGTAAGACTATTCTCATAGAATAAGAAGTCAAAAATAAAGCGATAAAACTCAAATATAAAAGGTTGATAATCATACAAACAACGAAGGAACACATACTTAAAAATAAAAAAATATTTTTGGAAAATAATCAGTCAAGATACATAGAAATACGAACAAATTTTTGCTAAGTAAAGAAATATTAATAACAGTGAATGTACAAGACCAAGAATAATAAGTATACTAGTGAATGTGGATATTATAATCAATACTCCAAAAACACATTAAAAGGTAACGACCAAAATAAACCAAAATATATATATACAAGAAGACTTAAAAGAAGTTCATTGAATATTGCAAAAGTAAGCATCAATTCATTAATTAGGACGTGGGAAAAAAAGTAAGTGAGAAATCTTAAATGTCAAAGAATTGGAAAACGGTAACAATAAATAGTACTTACCCAAGAACGAAAGCTTAGACCATAGTTGATGTATTCAATCTTAACACAAACATAAAAATTTTGTAAACACAAAATACAGTAAAATCAACTATACTAGTTCAAGTTACATGGAAACATAAATTGTAATTTGTATAAACAAAATATTATAAAGAAAATATTTCTTTACCATTAGTTTCATTATATAAGTAAAAATTTTGAAATATCAATTAGCAAATAAGTAAAAGAAATAGTCAAAAGTAAGAATTGAGCGATCAGAAAAACTTGTTAAACACATAATGCTTGAATAAAAATGGACATAACGAAGTAAAAATCCCAAAAGGACAATATTAAGAAAGAATAAAATAAAGACATAAAAATAATTTAGGTAGTATGCAGATTTGGAGAATCTAATGAAAATTAAGTGAAAATTAAAATATTGTTATGAATAGAGGAAATGCGAAGGAGAGCAGAAATCGTACCAAGAAATCAGAAGGACCAAAGTCCAAAAATAAAACAAGTGAGCAAGATGAGATACGAGAGTATATCAAACAGATTTAAAGAAATATAGAGTATCAATGGTTAAAGAAAATTGAGTAAAACAAACCAGTAATGGGTTAAGTTTTAAAATCTCATAAAATGGTATGAACCAGTATAAAAGAATAAGACATTGATAAGTAATATACACATAAAATACTAGTGGTATTATTATAGTAGAAATTCTTTAATGTGGGTTTGCCTCATTGATGTCCAACTGTAGACTTGCCTTCTCGACATCAAGTTGCAGATTTGCTTCCACGACATCAGGTTGCAGGTTGCCGTCTGGATATTCAGTTGCACATTTTGCCTCCCTGATATCCAGTTGCAATTTGCCTCCATTGACTTCTAGTTGCATATTTGCCGTCTCGACATCCAGTTGCAACAAAACGATGAACGGGATGATGCAATATTCCACACGCACTTGTTATTGATTGCTTAATTTAAGTATGAAGATACGTTTTGAAATTTGTGATATAAAAATAGTAGCGAAAGTAAGAAATGGAGTTGAGAGTCATATGATGGAATATCAAAATAGAAGCATAGATTATAAATATCAAACACAATAGTATAAAATAATAGTAGTGAAAGTAATTTATAAAAGTAAGAAGAAACGGAATGAAATACATGCATAAGCACAAATGCAAATGTGAATGAGAAAATACATATGCAGTGTAGCAAATTTACACAATAAATATATCATAAAATATACAGTAATGTAGGAATTAAACAAATATAAAATGATATGCATAGCAAGTATGTTGAAATATGTGGTACATATATAGTAATTTGTAGGAAGTACATGTAAAAATCAAGAATGTAATGATAATAAAATTTAAGTAAAATATAAGTAGTGGGTGCACATAGTACATTCGAAAAGTATGAAGCAACAAAATTAATAAGTAGCTTTTAAATAGTGAAAAGAAATTATTACAAAAGCAGTCAACTATAAGTAATAATAAAGGTATCGAATATAAGGTGCAAAAACATAATTAATAATAAAAATTTAAATGTGCAGAAATATATCATATTTATATGAGCAAAATATTGCAATCAAGTTTAAATGCTCCAAAATAAATAAGACAATACAAAATAACGGAAAATATAATATCGAAAAATCCTAGTATATATATAAAATGCAAGTAAATATGCAACACCAAATTTCATAATATAGTAAAAATAATAATGAAAGAAAATAGGAGTTGCAATAATAACTTATCTTGTAGTAATTCAAAATTTAGTGTGGTAGGTAAAAGTAATAGCAAAATATGCGAGTAACGAAGAAGCACATGAAAGTAAAATAAATAAAACGTCAAGAAAGAAATGGGTAGGAGTCGCAAAATAAAAATGAGTTTGTGAAATGCTAAAGGATGCACTATTGAAATACAGCAAAAGTTGTAAAATAATAATTTGGACAAAAGACAAAAGTAAGAACCAATAGTAAAGTCAGAAAACAAGATGTTTAGTAAAAGTTTAATGTTTGCACTAATGAATAGAAATAATATAAACTCGGTTGGAGATATAGAAACTAAATAAATTCAATTGCTGACAATAAAAGAAACCGAATAAAATTAAAATAAGTTAATTATACAAAAGTTATTTAGTAAGCAAACAAATATAAAACAGTAAAAGTGATATGATACAAGAGTGATCACAAAATTGAGGTACACAAAATATACAAGAGAGCAAATAATTAAAAGAATCTAGCGGAAGATAATTAAATTTTATAACTGAAAATAAATAAATAAATAAAAATTAACACTGGGGAAAATCATATAATCTAGAAATTATATACTGTGGGTAAAATAGGAAGACATATAGTAGATCATTAATAAGTAAGATAGAAAATATTCAAGTTGAAAGGGTAATACCTTACATAATAAAATATCAAATACACATAGCAAACAAAAGAGGTCAAAAATAGCTAGTGAGAAAATATATGCTTTATGCAAAAATAACCAATACATTTGTGATAAAGAAATTTCATTCAAGTCTAAGCATACAAACAGTCTAAATCTCATCACAGGTCTTTATGACCAAACAATCAAGTCACACAAATCAGATGTCCGCCAAGGTACTCACACTTCTAATGTCCACCTAGGTTGTATTTAATGTCCACTTGTGTACTCACACTTCTAATATCCTCCTAGGTTCTCACACATCAAATGTCCTTTTATATTCATTCTCCGTACTATGTTTAAAATTACTAATTGAAGCATGCTCTGATACCAAATCTGTAGCGCCCCGAATTTCAAATATGATATCTTAGAAATAAGTCGCACAATTTCCAGCATCAACTTCAACGTAATCATAAACATAGCAACCAAATACAGGAAAAATTAAAACTTTTTATTACATCAATTGTTTACAAAGCATAGCGGAAAATAAAACACCTTGAATTACAAATTTCTTTCTTTACAACACTTTGTTTTACAAATTACATAAGTCATTACATCATTTTAACTCAAGGATCCAAATCCCAAGCTATAAAAAATCACATGTAAAATATGAGGTTAGAGATAACCTTAACCCCCAAAACTAAAGGGGTCAGCCATAATAGTGTGAGTGACATAAAACAAGCAACATAAGTAAAGCATGGATTTACCAACAACAGAACATAAACAGAAGTAAATGAATATAGGAAATTCACGAAACGCAAAAACACAACAAGTGAAGCTAAACTAGGTGTCAAGTGTACAAAACAGGAAAAACACATGCATGAAACAAAATCAAGAAAACATCAATGCTATATGCTGACTCTCTCATACGTACTTGTCAGAGTCTATGCATCACACTCTACATAGGTCCGGTGCAAGCCCTTAACATCTCCACATTGTAGGGTTTAATCTCCCGCTATGCAACTAATCCTACTACGATGACTACTACGAGATAAAGATAAACTATGAGTATTAGCCCATACCCTGATAATTTCGGAGGTCAATCTCTATACACAGATAATTCCAGAGACTATTTCACTCACACCTGGAAATTTTCGAGAATACCCCACACCGCAGGTGATGGCATCTCATCACACGAATACCACATGTGCATCACCTCGACCCCGATAATTCCGAAGATCAATCCCACACCACAGGTAATTCCGGAGACTATTTCACTCACACCGGGATAATTTCGGGGATTATCTCACACCGCAAGCCATACTGAGGTCCATAACCCATGTTCTCATTCATCATATCACCACTAGGGCATGTCCTTATCATTTAGGTTGTTTTATTACTTTACGAATCTCCTAGAGTTGGTGTACCCTACCGGACTTAACTCAACAACTGATCAACTAAAATGCCTCAACAGGCCCAAACACAAATATCTCAACTACCGGTATACTAGGGTCACTCACCCTCTAGAGACTCACACCCAAATATCCAAACCAAATCTTCCAACATAAATTGCTCAATTAAACCACTTGAAAACGTATGTTCAGTAGAAGATAAAGTATAGAGTAGTAACTTATAGATTAAAACATTTGGAGAATAAATAATTTAAAAGAACATTCAAATATGTATAAGTATATCAGTATCAGTCGACTACAAAAGTCATCGGTCGACTGTCCAGAGAAAAAATCTAGTAGCTTTGAGAAAATAATTCTAAGTTTTATAAGTCGACTATCAAAGGATCATAGGTCGACTGTCGAGAGCGAAAAAATACAATAACTTCGAGAAAATAATTCTAAGTGGTATTAGTCGACTGTCCAGAACTAAATTTCAAGAAAAACTAGAGAATATAGCAGCCAGGTCGTGTCGGTCGACTGTATAGTCACACTGGTCGACTGTCGACATGCAGACTGCAGATTTTTGGTTGTGCACATTTCAACCAATACGTAATTCTACTTTATGAAAACTATTTCTACAAAAAGCATATTTCTTGTATGATCAAATACAACTTGTAGGATATATAATAGTCCATAAAACTAAATCAAACTACTTGAATTTATAAAAATAGCGATTTGTTAATTTCTTTCAAATAAAACATAAATTGTGCATATAATCAAAATAGAGTTTCTTAAAAATTAATAGTTCGTTGAAATAGCTTCGTATTCAGATCCAAATCATATCAATACCAAAATCTCAAAAGAAAATCCCCAATTTGGATATATTTCTTCAAAATCGACTAAATTCTCAATTTTGATTCTCAAGACATGATCTCTTGATTCATAACTTTTCTTCAAATTTCTCAAAACTGAATTACCATTACTACTCATAACCATAATCAATTGATAGTATCGCCATTTCAAATTTGTATTCAACCAATACTCAAAAGTAATAAAAGTTTCATTTTTATTAGGTTTACGCATAAAATCCATCATATTCAATCAATCCAATATTAATTCAAAAGGAATAGCCTACCCATGATCTCCCATAGGTCATTCATCAATCTCGAATTACCCACGTACAATTTTATTCATAAATAACTATGGTTTCACAAGATCCAATTTTTCATCAATCCATCCAATTCATCAAGTACATAATCATACTCAAACTCTAACATGCTTTCTAGTAGATAAAATACCACATACAATATTTCAAGAACAAACAAACCAATTATATCTCTCGCATACAACACACACAAAACAAAAGGAAAAGAGAACAAGTCACCTCAATGAAGAAATCCAATCGAATTAATGAAGAATAAGAAAAAACCCTTCTTTTGTAAAATCCAAGATTACTCCTTTGAAACTCCAAGAAATTATTAGTAAAAATATATTTTATTTTTGCAGAGGAGAGGGACGGTTGTAGTGACTATAATATAGGACGGTTGCAGAGTCTAGGTTGAGCACCTAGTAGAGTTATCTTACGAAGTCTAACTTAAGACCTAGCAGGTTGTGTTAGTACTGTTTTCATCCATCGGATTGTTTAGGGTTAGTGACATCATTAGGGTAGTAGCTTATGGCCATTACTACTTAATCTTTATTTATTATTATTTCTCCGAAGGTAAAGAGTTGGTATTATGGGTGGTACCTTATTATCTGACCTATTCTATAGCCCAACACTAGGTGGTGTTATTGGTTGTACCCTTCCAGTCAAAGGGATACGGTTTGTGCCTTCTCACGAGTTGGGAGCATGGAATCTGTATCTCTTCTGTTAATTTCTGAAGTGTCGTGATAAGAGCGGGAGGTTTTCTTGTCGGAACTAGGAGATGGACCCCCAGAATTCCATCATGTTCTATGTCAAGAGGCGAACAGGCCATAAACTACAATCTATGAGCTATGGGGCCATAATGGACGCTTCGAGCTAACCTGTGTTGTAGTTAACTCCGAGGGTTCGTCAGATTTTTGAGTGAGGTCTGGTACGCTAGAAAATAGTGGCAATCAGGGACACCACTATATTGCTGTGAATGGCGGGATCAGACCGTTTCAGAGCAATCTCATCAGTCACGCTGTATCTTCAGAAACAGGTTGAGTACAAGAGTAGAATTCATGGCGCGGGTTCAAATCTCTGTATATGATGAAACAACTTGATATGGGCATATGTATTTTTGGGGTGCATACTGTCTAGAGACTCGCTTGCATTAGACTAAGAGCATTCTTACATTAGTTAATCTTGCATTAGAGTCTAAGTCATAGCATACACTGACACATCAATTATATATACACATTTCTCTTTTCATCAATCTATTTGTTTAAAGTTGAGATTCGCTGCTAGTTATCAGCCTTAAAGCGTCAGTGTATGTACTAACGTTCCCACTTCAATATGTACTGGATTGCAAAACTACAGGTACATGATTCAGGAGGACTCAGGGCAAGAGAAGCAAAGTGTTGATTTTCATTTCAAATGTAACATTTGTTGTAATTTACTTTATATTGAAAAGCATCCAAGTGAAAGTGTAATATCCCGACCTGTAAAATAATAAATATTTTTATTTATTTATTTATTATTATTATTTATTTTATTTTTCGGAATTGAAATATTTTTTATGGATATTACTTAGTTTAAATAATAACCATCATCTGTATATATATCAATCCATATGTATGTGCGATATACTGTTTTGGTACTAGAAACTTTCGACCCGACAATAAAATTTATTTTTATTATTATTTTCAAAATTAATTTATTTTTATACGGATTGTGCAGTTTTACAAACAAAAATTATCGGTACACTTATTAATCTATACGTGCGCATATTGTATCGATTCTATGCATCCGTGTAAATCATGTAGTATGTCTTTTGGACCAAAAAAATATTTTTTGTCATGATTAATCGAAAATTGGATGGCTAGGATTAAGTGGTAGGATTAAACCTAGGGTTTGGATTAATTAGGGTTACATAAAAGATCTAGGGTTAATTTCTACTAGAAGTCTCCACCTCCACCTCACCATGCCACCTCAACCCCTCCACCTCCTCATGTCTTGGCCGGCCAACATCCCCAAGGGGGTTTTTGAATAAAGCCCTAGCACATTATGCACTCTAACCCTTCTCCTTCATCCTATAAATACCCCCACCCTCACCCCCTTGCCTCATTTACCAAATTTTTGGGGAGAAAAATAAGGAGAAGAAAAACCGTAGAGTTTGTCTTGTAGGTTTGGAGCTTTCAAACAAAGCTAGGATGAAGGAGAAGTAGCATAGCTAGTCATCCTACAAAGTAAAACAAAGGTGGGGGTTTCTCTACTATTTTTGTATATTGATTTTTGTTTAATTTGCTCTCTACTTTTGGTTATATGTGTGTATGTATGTATGTTGTATGTTGATTAAAACAACTTGGACTAATTGTTGAGCATATAAGTAGTGGTTTGGATCAAAAGGATGAAAAGTTTGAATGATAGAAATTAATTAAAACACATAAAGATTGGATCTTTAGCCTTGCTACTATTAGTGTTGTTATTATTGTTAATTTCACTACTTGAACTAAAGAAATAAGCATAAGAATGGTTGTTTATAAAAGGGATTTCATATAAGGAAAGTTGAAAGGATGGAACTCATAAAAAAACACATAAAGATGAGATATTTGAACTTGTTATGTTTATGGTTGTTGTTTTGGTTACTTGGTTAAACACAAGTTAACAACTTAGACTTTTACTATGTGCATATAAAGTTAGTAAAGTGAAAATGGTTACCTACCCA
The DNA here is from genome assembly GCA_017893485.1 of Hemerocallis citrina. Lineage (NCBI taxonomy): Eukaryota > Viridiplantae > Streptophyta > Magnoliopsida > Asparagales > Asphodelaceae > Hemerocallis > Hemerocallis citrina. The sequence goes on along the minus strand of CM030363.1, from coordinate 123,746,757 downwards.
TTCTTGGGGTTATAGGACTTAACATGCTTATTAAAAGATAATATTTTTGTTGTATGTTGTTTCCCATCCTAATAAAGATTATGTCTTTACTAACTTTTAGTTCTTAAAAAGCAAGTTTTGTTGATGTAGGAAATTGTAGGTTGTAAATGAATAAGTTTTGCAGCATAGAAGATTGTAGATTCAACAAGGGTTAACTTTTGCTTCAAGTAGGAACTTGTAATTTGGTAAAACCAGTTCCTTGTAATAAATGGGACTTGTAATCCCTAAAAGAAGTAGCTCTTGTAATATGTAGGTAAGCATAGATAGTAGCTTAGTTTATATACCATGCTTGAGTTAGTAGTAGAACACCATGCTTGAGTTGTAGTAAGGAACCCATTCATGCTTATGTGACTTCTAGTAAACTTATCATGCTTGAGTTAGTAGTAGAACACCATGCTTGAGTTTATGTACCATGTTTAAGTTGTAGTAGAACATTATGCTTGAGTTGTGTAAAGAACCCATTCATGCCTATGTTACATTCTAGTAAACCTACAATGCTTGAGTTGTGTAAAGAACCCATTCATGCCTATGTGACATTCTAGTAAACCTACCATGCTTGAGTTGTAGTAAAGAACCCATTAATGCCTATGTGACATTCTAGTAAACCTACCATACTTGAGTTGTGTAAACAAACCATTCATACCTATGTGACATTCTAGTAAACCTACCATGCTTGAGTTGTAGTAAAGAACCCATTCATGCCTATGTGACATTCTAGTAAACCTACCATGCTTGAGTTGTGTAAAAAACTCATTCATACCTATGTGACATTCTAGTAAACCTACCATGCTTGAGTTGTGTGAAGAACCCATTCATGCCTATGTGACACTCTAGTAAACCTACCATGCTTGAGTTGTGTAAAGAACCCATTCATGCCTATGTGACATTGTAGTAAACCTACCATGCTTGAGTTGTGTAAAGAACTCATTCATGCCTATGTGACATTCTAGTAGAACACCATGCTTGAGTTAGTAGTAGAACACCATGCTTGAGTTGTAGTAGATCATGCTTGAGTTAGTTGTTGTTCTATGTCAAAACAGAACCCATTCATGCTTGTGAACCCATGAACAATACCATGCTTGATTGTAGTAGAACTATCATGCTTGAGTCGTAGTAAAGAACCCATTCATGCCTATGTGACATTCTAGTAAACCTACCATGCTTGAGTTGTGTAAAGAACCCATTCATGTCTATGTGATTGTAGTAGAACTACCATGCTTGAGTTTTAGTAAAGAACCCATTCTTGCCTATGTGACATTCTAGAAAACCTACCATGCTTGAGTTAGTACTAGAACACCATGCTTGAGTTGTAGTAGATCATGCTTGAGTTAGTTGTTGTTCTATGTCAAAAGAGAACCCATTCATGCTTGTGAACCCATGAACAATACCATGCTTGATTGTAGTAGAATTATCATGCTTGAGTCATAGTAAAGAACCCATTCATGCCTATGTGACATTCTAACAAAACCTACCATGCTTGAGTTGTGTAAAGAACCCATTCATGTCTATGTGATTGTAGTAGAACTACCATGCTTGAGTTGTAGTAAAGAACCCATTCATGCCTATGTGACATTCTAGAAAACCTACCATGCTTGAATTAGTAGTAGAACACCATGCTTGAGTTGTAGTAGATTATGCTTGAGTTAGTTGTTGTTCTATGTCAAAAGAGAACCCATTCATGCTTGTGAACCCATGAACAATACCATGCTTGATTGTAGTAGAACTATCATGCTTGAGTTGTACTAAAGAACTCATTCATGCTTGTATGACATCCTAATAAAAACCTATCATGCTTGAGTTGTAGTAAAGAACCCATTCATGCTTATGTGACTTCTAGTAAACCTATCATGCTTGAGTTGGTAGTAAGGAGCCATGCTTGAGTTTATGTACCATGTTAAGTTGTAGTAGAACATCATGGTTAAGTTGCTAAATGTTCTAGTAAAGAACCCATCACGCTTGAGCTTTATTGTCCTATGATGAAACGAACCCATCCACGCCTATGTGATATTCTAGTGAACAATCATGCTTGTGCTGTATGTAGAAACCCATGCTTAGGATGAGTAGTTGTTTTAATGTTGTTATATCATACGCAGCCCGCCTGGCCCGTATGTAGCTATTGGTCCCATACGAAGCTCATTGGGCTCGTATATAGGTATGGTCTTAAATAAGTAGGCTATGAGTGGATCCAAGGAGATCGTGTGAAGTTTAGTTTAAGACTTGATTAATTGTGTGGACAAATAGTCACACTCTCTAGAAGAGAGACACGTACGGTGCTTTCATGATAAGTTGGAAGCACAGTGTATGTCTCGCTTGTTTGGATAGAAGAGGGACACGTATGGTATTTTTTCATGACAAGTTGGAAGCATGAGTTACGTATCTCGCTTGTTGGACCCATATGATGCCTTCTCATGATGAGTTGAGAGTACGACTCTAGGTTGAGAGTATCTTGTAGCCGTACGGCCCCATTTGATTGGTTAGGGTTAGTGACATCGTTAGGGTAGTAACTTGTTACTTAACCATTTTTATCTATAAATTGCCAAAGGGTGAGAGTTGGTGTTAGGGGTGATACCCTATAATCCAACCTCTCCTATAGGCTGACACTAGGTGGTGTTATCAGGATGTATTCCCATGTCAAAGGGATATGGGCGGTGCTTTTCCATGACAAGTTGGGAGCACGGGTTCCGTATCTTGATTGTTAATTCCTGAATGTGCTATGATAAAAACGAGAGGGTTTCCTAGGGAAATAGACCCTACGATCCCGGCAGGTTCTATGTCTTCTCATGACCAGTTGAGAACACGGAAGAAGGTTGACAAGTACCTTGTAGTTCGTGTTGGCTTTTGAGTGAGGTCCGGTACGCCGGGCAATAGTCACCAGTCATGTAGTATTATGTCAGGAACAGGATGGGTACAAAAGTAGAATTCATGGTGCGGGTTCAAATCCCCAAATATGGAGAACGGCTTGATATGGACGTATGTAGTTATGGGATACATACGATTCCAGATTCTCGCTTGCATTAGAATAGGAGCATCTTAGCCTTAGTTGACATAGCATTATATTCTAAGTCATAGCACTCACGAACACTTAAACTACACTGACAAATTTCACCTTGTTTGTATATGTTTGTTATTGGAGATTCGCTGCTAGTCATCAGCCTTTAAGCGACAGTACATGTACTGACGTTCCCACTCTAATAGGTTGTGGATACAGGATCACCAGACCGGAAGAACTCTAGTCAAGACATAGTTTACAAGTGAAGAGCCCGATGTTTTATCATTTTCATACTCTGATGTAAATTACTGAATCAATGGAAAACACTCGGCTGTAATATTGTGTTAGTGAAAAGTCTAAAAATTTTCCTGTTTCTGTGTATTGTGACTAATTGAATGAAAATTTCCTGGCTCGTGTCTCGAATACTCCATATAGGAAGTAAGGGGCGTTACAGAAAGTACCAAGTATTATATATTATTCATTGTACTCTGATGTAAATTTTATTGAAAATTTGTAACACTTGGGCTTGTATGGCATTATTGTAACACTAATGTAATGTATTACAGTTTTATAACATTCGGACTTGTAATAAATTTGTGTTGAATAAAAAGTTTTAAATTTTCCTATTTTTCTGTGTATTCTGGCTAATTGAAGGAAAAGATTCTTTCTTATGTCACAGTTTCCCGGTATAGGAAATTGGGGCATTACAATAAATGTCATAATGCAATGTAAACTAGTAAAGTCAATACACAACTGACCTCTAGGGCATACACCAACATGAGAAATCTCTCGTTAGTGCTTAAGATTAATGCCAAGCAGCGAGAACTTGTGAGACTGAGAAATCTCTCGTTGGTGCTCGAGGTCTGCGCCAAGCGGCAAAGATTTAAGAGATTGAGAAATCTCTCATTAGTGTTCGAGATTAATGCCGAGCGGTGAGGACTTGAGAGACTGAGAAATCTCTTATTAGTGCTCGAGGTTAATGCCGAGCGGCGACGACCTGAGAGATTGATAAATTACTCATTAGTTCTTGAGATTAATGCCGAGCGGCGAGGACTTAAGGGATTGAGAAATCCCCCATTTAGAGAAGTAAAGTTGAGACGTTCTAACTAAAAAAAAAGAAAAATTTTATTTCTCTTGCTTTATTACATAAAAGGAGGTACATAAAGTGGGTAGCACTTGCTACCTCTACTGACAACTATGTTGGCCTTTGTGGCCCATCATGGAACTTGATAAGATGCTTCGCGTTCCAGGGTCTCTTAATTCCGCTGCCCACCAGGTCTTCGAGTCGGGACTTGCTTGAATGTAGCACTTGTAAGAATTTATACGGGCCCTCCCTGTTCCGGTCTAGTTTACCTTTCTTGATGGGGCTGGAAATAGCCAGCTTCCTGTGTACGAGGTCACCCTCCTTGATGCCCGTCAGACGGACCTTCTTATTATAGAATCTTTCAATCCGCTGCTGATAGATATTTCTTCTGACGGTGGACTTCTCATTGATTTCGCCGATTAGCTCCAAGTTAGTCCTGAGGTCGCTCGAGTTCGATTCCTCGTTGAAGCCTATGATCCTAGGTGAAGGGAGCTCGATTTCCAGGGGGATGACAACCTTTGTTCCATAAGTCAGGTTGAATGGGGACTCACCCATGGGGATCCTCTTGGTTGTTCGATGCGACCATACGATGCTCAACAATTCTTTGATCCATAGCCCCTTGGGAGATTTGTCCAATCGTTTTATAAGACTTTCAAGAATTTGGCGGTTGACATTTGTGGATAGGCCATTTGACTGGGGATGGGCTATTGATGAGAACCGCTGCTGGATCCCAAGATCTTCATAGAACTTTCAGAAATTTTTGAATGCAAATTGAGTTCAGTTATTGGTGATGAGCATGCGCGAGATCCCGAGCCCGACAAATAATGTGTTTCCAGAAGAATTGCTGGGCTTGATGTTCAGTAATTGTGGCCAAGGGTTCTGCCTCCACCCACTTTGTGAAGTAGTCGATGACCACTATGAGGAAGAATCTTTGACTCGTGGCCTTCGGAAAGGTGCCGACTAGGTCCTTCCCCCACATGGCAAAGTGGGACGGACTAGTAAGTGACTTGAGTTTGGCCTGGGGAAAAGTTTGATCGAAAAGATTCTTTGGCAGAGGCTGCACCTTTTCACAAGATCATGGGCATCTTGCAATATGGTCGGCCAATAGTAGTCGTGGTTGCGTACTTTCCTCGCGAGCGACCTGCTACCCATATGGCACCCCCAATTCCTTCGTACAGCTCCTCTAGCGCATGTTGGGATTCATCGAGATACAGACATCGGAGATATGGTCTCCCATCAACCTTGGTGTATGAGCACTTGAAGAGTACATTATTAATCAAGGTGAATCTTTCTAATCGGTTCTTGTCTTCCTGGCTTCGACCGGTTCTACCGGGAGTTCACCATCTGCCGAGAACTTCCGGGCGAGATCCATCCAAGTGCCCGCTTGAATGCCTGGGTTGATTCAAATGACCTTAAGGTTCTCGATACTAGGCTTGAGGAGGATCTCAATGAGGATAGTGTGATCTAGGTCCTCGAAGGAAGATGAGGAGAGCTTGGACAAGGCATCTGCCTGGCTATTTTGTTCCCTGAGAATGCGCTTGACAGCGGCACCCTCGAAGACAATTGAGAGTTGCCTGCCACATGCCAAGTATTGGATCATCAGGGCGTCAAGGACTTCATAATCCCCGGAAATTTGATTGACCACAAGCTAAGAGTCGATGAAAGCGCTTACTCGTCTTGCCCCGACCATGTGGTCCTGATGAAACTGACAATAGAACTCTGGTCCCTCTTCTTATTGTTGTTCGCTCGAGGAGGATGGCGGGCGATCCCCTTATCCTCAATTTCCATGAGGATTCCGCACACACTCTGAGTAAGCGGAATGAACCTTTCAAATTAGGGGACAGAAGATGGTCGTTCAGGTCGAGTGCATATTTCTGAGACTTCTTCATAGGCTCGGAGTCATCGGTCTTTCTCTTCCCCTTGGCTGGGATTTCTTTCAGGCCTTTAGGGTGCAGAGCCTCCTCAGCTCTGATGTATTTTTCGACGCTGTTGAAGAGGTCGAAAAAATCGATGGGAGGCTTCTTCGTCAAGGTGGCCTTCAGCTAGCCGTGACGAACATTGTGTCAGAAGGCTACGGATGCGACGCCAGCGTCAAAAGAAGAGACCAGCCTAGCCTCGGTGGTGAACCATCGCATAAAGTCCCGAAGGGACTCTCTTTCCTTCTTCTTGAGGTTCAGGAGGGACGCACTCGTCTTCTTGACCATGCGACTGGTCACGAAGTGAGTAAGGAAGCTCGCCTCTAGCTGGTCAAATGAGAAAACTAAGTTATGGGCAAGCTTGGAGAACCATTCCCAAGCTGGGCGACACAATGTGGTTAGGAATGTGTGACAAAGGAGAGGATTCGAGGTATTGTGAATCATCATGAGAGTTTTGAACCCTTCCATGTGATCAGCAGGATCACTCTCTCCATTGTAAGTCTCAAACTGCGGTGGTCTGAAATTTCTTGGAATTTTAGCATCAAGGATTTTAACGACAAATGGGGGTCGGATAAGCTGATACCCCCGGTTGGGTTGTAACCCGCTTTCACCGATCTGAACGAGGCGATTCTCCATTTCTTGGAGGCGCTGAAGGACGTCCTCATCCCGCATTGCCAGTTGAGTTGAGTTGTAAAACTCACTGCCCTGAGCTTCCTCCTGATGAGGGTTTTCGTTATGACGCTCGATTCTGGGGCCACCCCAGAGGGCCAGGAGGACCTCGTTCCTAAATTCTTGGAACTTGACTCTCGTTGCTGAGACCTTTTCTCCTTGACTGTTCGGGGGTGGACGCTCTCTCGGGGAATGGTTATGCGTCTGCTCTCGATTATGGGATGGGTGAATGTTGTGGGTCGGAGCCTGGTTGGAAGGGGCAGCCCCATCCCTCGAATGACTGAGCAGGTGCCGGAGGTCATCCACCGATGGCTGATTATTGATAACGAACTGAAAGTCATTGGCGACGGAGCATGAAGCGCTCGTACCAGGTTCAGACAGACCCTCGGCTCGTTGCCTTCGAGACCCCTATGTGTTCACGTGACTGCGAGAAGGATGAGGGTCGACATGACTTCCTGCCGTGGGTGCTCCTTTTGCATTGGGTGCCATGGAAGGGTCGGCCTGGGGGTGAGATTTGAGTCTGGGATCAAATCAGTCTGTTTGTTCCTGTAGACAGCATCCATCTGATGCTGCTGATTTGGAGGTGGGAGCAACATATGTGAGTTCTTGTTATTTATAGAGGGAGAAATCTATCTCAACCACAGATCTAGATCTGAGATGAGGATTGAGTGATGAGTAGAAGAGAGGGTACTACTGGTAGCTGGCCGCCCTGAACACTTACAAAATGCCTAGAAATACCGGGAGAGATCCCGGCGACAGGCCTTCTGACGATCTAGTCAGTCACTAGGAAAAGGTGGAGGTAGAGTTTCAGTAAGGAAAGATTCATTACCTGTAGAAAGGGCAAGGGGTCAGGTATTTATAGACAAAGAGAGAGAGTGGTAGCCCTAACTCTAGCGGGCCAGGTTGACCTGCTTCTGTGGGTCTGAAGTAGCAGAAGGCCCATAGAATCTTCAGGCCTGATTATCAGGGATGAGCGGATTTTGAGGGGATCAAATGAATCTGATTGAGCTGGATTATTTATCCACATCAGGTACTATATTACATCTTTCCTCTTCCAAGTATTAAGCAGATAACTCTTTCCGTTATTCAGTCGGGAAACAAACTTTCAGTGAAATCATTTAAGTAGATGGAAGAATTCTCTAGTCACTTAATTTTACATGAGTACCTCTCATATAGCCCTCTAAATCGAGACACTACAGGAATTTATGAACACTACGAATTAAAGAGCGTGCAAAATTGTAAGAGAACTCACCAACTTCAGTTTTGGAATATCATCATCAAAATAATGGAAATTAAAATATGTTTTCTGAAAAATACCAAATACTTCAAATAATCATAGATAAAAAAGAGGTACACTCCTCGCTCTGTAAAGTTAAAATTTTGCAGCTGATTCCTGTATATGTTGAGGGGATTTTTAATGATCTATGAATTAATTTACAAGTATGTACGATAATTACAGTTTTCATAAAGATAAAAAAATAAGATCATATTTTGACTATTCAGGGAGCAGTTGTTGGATTTCAAACATGGTGTGCTGGAAAAAGGGGGCCAGTCATGGTATCGAATTTTAGTCCAATCCAAACAGTTTTCTCTGGAGTTCTATCTGCCCTCTTCTTGGGTCAATTCCTCAGCCTTGGAAGGTAACCAGAATTAAATAATTTGAATACAATTAATATATGTTTATGAGAGTCGATTGCATGTAACCTCCTTAACAAAAACGAACGTTGTAAGAAGTAGTAGAAGGCAAATTTCAGTAAAATGATTGTAGCACAGGAGAGTTTTTTGCAATCTACTAGAAAATATTAGCAACTGTCTAGTTTCCTCTCACACGCTTAATGGTGATGAATTTTTAAGAGAACTTAGTTAATGTATCATTTGTAAATATGTGCAGCTTAGCTGGGATGATCGTCATATTTGTCGGACTCTATGTCATCTTGTGGACGAAGAAAGAAGATTATGATATCAAAGATGTCTGTGGTGATGATCAAAAGCCAAAATTTGATTTTGAGAAGCCCCTTTTGGATTGAGTAGTTATAGTTTTAGATGGTAATGTATTCAAACTCGATAAACGAATCATGTAGATACTGGTAAAACTGATCATGGGACTAGTAATAGACCTTTCCTCAGTGCAGACCAAAAGCTTTGTCAAGCCTTCACTGAGATCCATACTTCGTTTCATTTTCTTTATTTTATTTTCTGACATGTTTTTTTTGCATGTTTATTGAGAAGAGGAAGTGAAGATGGGAAAATCTTTTTATTTCAACATGACTGTATATAAGCATTACATATAGGCAACATACAAAAGCACAGGCCTTGCCCAGAATATGACTAGCTAGTACAATATCTTTAATATTCCTTCTCAAGTTGGAGCATATATACAACTTGTCATTAATAAACTCTATTATAGGTCTTGCAAGGGGTTTTGTGAGAGCATCAGCTAACTGGTGGTTGATGCTAATATATTTAGCCTATATTTGTGGAGGCATATATGGAGTTCTACTAATCTTGTTACGAACCACATAATAGTCAACCTCAATATGCTTATTTGTTCAAGAAACACAACAGCAGTGGCAATATAAATGGTAGACTGGTTGTCCCAATACATAAGCATCATGTTGGACAACCCCCAATCAGTAAGCAAACGTTTGACCCAAGTCATCTCACAAGTAGGATCAGCCATGACACAATACCCGAACTCTGCACTCGAACAAGATACCACATTCTGTTTCTTGCTCTTCCATGAAACTAAGTTTCCCCTGAAAAATATGCAATACCCAGTAGAGGATCTCTTATTGGTCGAGCAGTCAACCCATCGGCATTTGAGAACCCAATGATTCGATAATATTCAGAGTCATTATACATTAATCCTCTACTTGGAGAACTCTTCAGGTACCTAAGAATCTTATAACTGCATCCCAGTGGTTCATATGGGGAGAAACTATAAACTGACTCACTACACTCACAGAATATGCAATATCTGGACGAGTGACTGTGAGATAATTCAGTTTTCCTACAAGCCTCATGTACATGCTGGGATCCTCCAACAAGTCTCCCCTATCTGGCACCAGCTTAGAGTTTGGGTCCATCGGAGTGTGTGATGGCATGCACCCTACCATACCATTCTTGGCAAGTATGTCCAACACATACTTTCTCTGTGATAATCGTTCTTAAATTGAGTTACCTCGATCCCTAAGAAATACTTTAATCACCCGAGGTCCTCGGTCTAAAACTTATGTTCAATATATAACTTCAGATCTTTAATGTCATTCTGACCATCCCCTGTTATCACAATGTCATCGACATATGTAACTAAAACGATCCTCTGCCCCTGATTATGTCTATAGAATACTGAGTGATCACTCCTCCTCCATCCAAAAATCGTGACAACCTCAGCAAAATGACCGAACCAAGCACGGGGAGACTATTTAAGTCCATACAAAGACTGTTTCAAGATAGAGACTTTTGTAGGCTCAACTCTAATAACAAAATAGGGGGCTTCTCCATATAAATATCTTCCTCAAGAATGCCATTGAGAAAGGCATTATTGACATGAAGCTGGTGGAGCAGCCAATGAAACTTGGCTGCCAAGGCAACAAACATCAGAGCAAAATGTATTTTAGCCACAGGGGAGAAGGTTTCATCGTACTCAATGTTGTAGGTCTCAGAATAACCCTTAGCAACCAATTGAGTTTTCAGATGAACCAGAGAACCATCTGGATTTACCTTAACATTGCACACTCACTTACAAATAACACATTATTTACCAGATGGGAGGAGAACAAAATACCAAGACTCATTTTCCTCAAAAGCAGACATCTCGTCCTGCATAGCCTGGCTCCAACCAGGGTGTGATAGTGCTTCGGGTCATTAATGACTTAGGAACATGGTAAGTGTCCAGAGTTAAGATAAAGGCAGAATGGGCAGACGACAAGTTACCATATGAAAGAAAACTATATAAAGGATTTGCATTAGAGCGGTTCCATTTGTGTAAGGCTCTGGAAGATTAAGATCAGAAGGCTCATCAGTAGGGGGAGCAGTAGGTGTGGGTTCAGTAGATGTAACGGGGGGTGTACTTATAGGATTAACAAAAGGGTCCAAAATAAGCTCAGAAAACTGTGCTTTAGTGACCGAAGGTGACGAAACAATGGGCATCATAGCGTGAATTGAATCGCGAGAACTATTTTCACGTCGTTTGTACACTTGAGTGATTGCGAGTCTCGTGGGCAATTGTGGGGAGATTTGTTGCACATAATCAGAAGAGGCATAGACTGGAGGACTAGGGTAGATAAGGAACTTATAATCACTCTCATCGGATAGAGGTGGAGTTGAAACAAAAGTGGTCGGAAAATAAGACTGAGACTGAAGAAATCTGACATCAACAGAAATAAAGCAATGATGCAACTACGAACTGTAGCATCTATAACTTTTCTGAGAGTGCAAATACCCAAGGAATATACAATAGACTGAACAAGGATCCAGCTTTGAGTGACCGGGATGGTGATCATGAACAAAGCTAACACACCCAAAAACTTTAGAAGGGAGTGGAAAATGATCAGAAGATGGAAATAAGAAAGAAGAGGGTGCATGACCATCTAAAATAGACGAGGGCATGCGGTTGAGAATTCTGTCAATGAAAGAGCATGGTCCTCGTATCCTCCAGTAAGTGACTGTTCTTGAGCTCGATAACACTGTTTTGTTGAGGGGTGTAAGGACATGTAGACTTACGAAGAATACCACAGGAAAACATAAAGCTAATTAACTCAGAAGTAAAATACTCTTTGCTATTATCACTATGCAAAACTTGAGCGGAAATATCAAACTGGATACTTATCTCAAAACAGAAATATTTGAAAATGGAAAAAAAATTCGAAACAAGATTTCCTTAAATATAACCAAGATGCTCGAGAATAGTCATAAAAGAATGTAACAGATATATAAAACCACTAAATCAAGACTGGACAGGACAAGGTCCCCAAATATCAAAAATGAACTAAGCTAAATGGACGATTTAATCGTCTACTAACTCTAAGAGGGTAAGATGCACGCAAATGTTTACCTAACTGACATGACTCACTAGATAACTCCCTTAAAGAAGATAATTCTGGTTTCAACTTCTTTAAATTCTATAAGGACGGATATCCTAAATGACAATGCAAATCTAGAGGTGTGCAATCAAACATGCAAATGAGATAGGAACACTGTCAAGCTGATAAAGGCTCTCAAACACATGCCCTGTGCCAATTGTTTTTCCATCCCAAGCTCCTGGAATACACAGTGACCAGGATAGAAGGTAACCAAATAGTTCAGTATTTTAGTAATTTTTCTAACAGATATTAGGTTGAAGAAAAATTATATAAATGACAATAATAAGTGGTAAAGTGGGAGTAAGGTTTACAAATCCAACACTCTCCTCCCCCTTCACAAGAGAGATAGAACCATCAGCAAGTCTAACAAACAGATAATAGAATTTACAAACAGATAATAGAATTTACTAACGAAGGACAATGTACCTGAACTTCCAGTCATATGATTAGAAACACTTGAATCTAATACCCATGATCAGAAACACTAAGTGGTCGAGTACGCAATACCTAATTTGGCTGACACAACGGAAGAAGATGAATGTTGTCGAGAAGTACGGTATCACTGAAAAACCTGAATCTCATCATCATCTAACAAGAAACTATCTAAATTGGAAGCAACAGGTGGTGTGTGGCACGATTGACAGCCCGAAGAATGCTTGTTGGAATTCACGTCAAAACTATCACCACTAGCTCCACAACAACTGGATATTCATGTGCAGCAACCACCATGACTATGCCATCCTCCTTCTCGACTAGAGCAAGGTTGGGGCAACTAATTTAGAACTCTTTTTTCATTGTGGCCAATTCATGCTACTTAGTTTCTTATTCGAAAATTTTGGAGTAAAAGAAGAAAGAGTGGTTTCTTTCACATCGAAGTCCCGCTTTACTCATCTTTCTAATCACCAGTCACAAATAGCACAAAGAACTGACTTAGCAGCTTGAAAAATCAGAAACCGGCATGCATCATAAAACGAGAACATAATTGGATCGAATTTCAACAGAGAGACCAGATTTCAATAACTAGGATTAGATTTCAACACAGATGACTTGGGTCAGTTCATAATGGAATTGGTCAACTTCTGAAAGGATTCAGATTAAATTTAGAACTGATTCGGGTCAGATTTAGATTGTTTTTAGGTTTGATTCAGACTTGATTCAGGTTGGAATTGGTGCAGATTTGAAGGGGAGTGATGGCGTTAAATGTGGTTTGGATCAGACTCATGGAAGTTGTCTAGATCAGAGTGGTCGGGGTTAGATTCAAGACGACATGGTCGAGACGAACGGATGTGGGGCTGACGAATTTGGGTGCAGCTGAATTTGAGCCATTACCCTTTTCTTCAATTTGGGTTTAAGACATTAGAGAGGAAAGGAGGGAGAAATCCTCCTGACGGCAACGGTGATGAAGGTTGAGGAGGAGGTTACGATGAAGTGGCTAAGGAAACTAAGGTATTGTTTTATTTTGGGAAGGAGGGCACTGATACCATGAGAAAGGAGAAAAGAAGATCGAAAAATTAAGGTTGCGTTTGGTTAGTTGTTCTGAAAACAATTTTCTAAAAAGAATTTTTTGAAAACTGTTTTCTGAAATTGAGAGTGTAAAAGTTGTTTGCAAATATTTTTTTTTGAAAACAGTTTTTAAAAATGAGAGTATAAAATACGTTTGGTAAACAAAAAAATATGAAATTATCTTTAAAATAGTTATTGGATAATGAGCTTATAAAAGACATTTGGGTATAAAATTAAATTATCAAATTAATAGAAATACAGTTTTTCTGACAATGAGATTATAAACGGCGTATGTTTAATCAATTTGCATTAGTTTTCTTCTGAAGTTTTTTTTTTCCTGCAGTTACAGAGCAAAGTTCTACAAGTATACGAATAAGAAGTCTGAGAAAGAGCGAATGGAGCAAATATTATCAATATGAGGCGTTGTATTAATGTGAAATACCTTAAGCTTATTCATATGAACTGATATGCGACTATGCTTTTTCCAATGAAGATGTTGTACTGGTGTTATATTAAGAACCTTCTAACTGATATGCGATATACAAAAGACTAATATGAAAGATAATATGAATATAATGTAATGAAAATTGTTATATCCCATCCCTTGTTTTCTAACTCGTTACACTTGCTTTAATCTCAAGTCACATAATATGAACAAAGCTCAAATACATTATATTACATTGCGTCTCTCTGTTTTTTTAAGCTCTAATACAATATATTATATCTACTGGAAACCTGGATTCCCAAATGAGCTGAATTACACTGATGCAACATACATTGGATTATGCTTGTTTTTATGTAGATCTTGTGGTATATTTCGCTTCAACTTCTTTTTTTCCCCTTCTTTGTATCTCCCCATCACTGGCAAGCTTATCGACTATGCTCGAGCTTATCTGAATTCCGTAAGAGTCGGCCAACACACCAATTGTAACCTGCAAATTTTGATAGGAAAAAAATTAGCGGTTAATAAATGAATGTGAAACTTCATCCTTAATCCGTTATAAAGCATCAGAAGTCATCAGAATCCATCAGAAACATCAGAAGCCATGAGCAACATCAGAAGCCCTCACAGGAACGAAATTATACACAGTATGGAAAATTTATAGGATCAGAAGCCATCATCTCTCAGGTTTCCTGCAACTCATGCTATTGCAAAACTATGTAAACCTCCTTACAAACAAGATCATTGAACTAAAAGAACCTGAACATTAAAGAACAAAGATTTTCATCGCAGGCACATGTACAAAATTTATAAGAAATTTGTGTTTGGTTACCAATATTTGACAAACTGATTTTGCCCAAGCATCAGAAGCCATCACAAGCATCAGAGGCCTTCATAGTTATAAGATAGTAACAAGAAGGTTATTTTGAAAGTGAAACTCAGACCTTAATCCCTTATAAAGGAAGAAGAAGCCATCAAAATCAAACAGAAGCCATCAGAAACCATGAGCAGCTGCAGAACCCTCACAGGAAGGTATTGTACACAGTATGGAAATTTCAGGATGGAAGAAATAAATAATAGTTTAGTTAAATAGGATCAGAAGCCATCATCTCCAGATTCATGAGAGGCACATGTACAAAATTTATTATAAATTTGTGTTCGGTTACTAGTATTTCACAAACTGATTTTGCCCAAGCATGAAAATCCATCACAAGCATCAGAAGCCTTCACAGTTATAACATAGTAACAAGAATTCAATTTTGAAAGTGAAAATCAGACCTTAATCCCTTATAAAGCAAGAAGAAGCCATCACAATCCATCAGAAGCCATCAGAAGCCATGAGCAGCATCAGAACCCATCACAGGAAGAAAATTGTACACAGTATGGAAATTTTACAAAGTGAAACTCAGACCTTTATCCCTTATAAAGCAAGAAGAACCCATCACTATCCATCAGTAGCCATCATCAGAACCCATCACAGGAAGGTGAATTTAACACAGTGAGATTCCATAAAAAGGAGAAATCAATAGTTTAGTTAAATAGGATCAGAAGCCATCATCTCCAGATTCATCAGAGGGACATACAAAATTTAGTAGAAATTTGTGATTGGTTACTAGTATTTCACAAACTGATTTAGCCCAAGCATGAAAATCCATCACAAGCATCAGAAGCCTTCACAGTTATAACATGTTAGCAAGAATTCAATTTTGAAAGTGAAAATCAGGCCTTAATCCCTTATAAAGCAAGAAGAAGCCATCACAATCCATCAGAAGCCATCAGAAGCCATGAGCAGCATCAGAACCCATCACAGGAAGGAAATTGTACACAGTATGAAAATTTTTACAAAGTGAAACTCAGACCTTCATCCCTTATAAAGTAAGAAGAAGCTATCACAATCCATCAGTAGCCATCAGTAGCCATGAGCAACATCAGAACCCATCACAGGAAGGTGAATTTAACATAGTGAGATTCCTTAAAAAGGAGAAATAAATAGTTTAGTTAAATAGGATCAGAAGCCATCATCTCCAGATTCATCAGAGGGACATATACAAAATTTAGTAGATATTTGTGTTTGGTTACTACCATCAGAACCCAAGCATGTTTGTGGTTACTTGTATTTCCAAAAAATATCAATACTCCAAAGGTTATATAGGATCAGAATAAATCATCATCATCTCCGGATTGTGAAATACCAGTAACCAAACACAAAATTCTACACATGTGCCTGAGATGAATCTAGAGATGATGGCTTCTAATGCAATTTAACTAAACCATTGATTTCTTCCTTTGTAAAATTTCCATACTGTGTATAATTTTCTTCCTGTCATGGTTTTTGATGGTGCTCATGGCTCATGATGGATTGTGATCAGTAGTATCACTAGCATCACTAGCATCACTAGCATCAAACATCACAATCTTTTCCTAAAAATCACACTGATGAACTGAAATTCAAATCCTTCAGTTCTACAACTGTAGATAATGTGTGTAAATGTACAGATGATTGGTTGGACATGAAGAGAGGTTTCATGAAAGTGCAAATGCATGGTTGGACATGCATACAATTGTCCAGTACTTGAGAGGATCCAAATCTACTCAGAAATTTTCACTTCAATTAACCACAGTAAGGAAATATGGACAAGGACAATAATTTCAGTCCTTGTGATAAAGGATCAGAATATATCATCATCATCTCCAGATTCTTCAGATGCACATGTTCATAGTGAATTTGAAATTCCTATTTTGTTTTTCCTAAGTAATTTCAGAAGCCATGCCAAGCAACACAATCATAAACTGGGGAAACATAGTATAATGTAGGTAATTTTCACAGGAACAGAAAATCAGTTTAGTTATATAGGATGAGAATATATCACCTCCAAAGAACCATCAGAAGACCGCCCTTATAAAGCATCCCTTATAAAGCATCACAAAGCATCAGATGCCATCACCTCAAAAAAATTATCACTGTAGTTATATAAAAGCTCAGAAGCAATCATCTCCATATTCATCTCAGGCAGTAATACCTCATATCTTTAATTCTTGAACAAAGTATGTATCAGTATAAAGGAGTCAGCTACCTAAAATTCTTTAGGAATTTGAAAGAAATAAACCCCAATGTAAATGTGAAGAATATCAATACCCAATTGTTTAACAGTATCACGGTTGTAACAAGGATGTTCTTCAAGCTGCTTCATACAACTCTTCATCCTGCTAAGGATTAAAAACAAAATTCGTTATAAACAAATCATGAAATCAAATACTATAACAAAGCAATGTCCCTATTTTAAAGGATTTAATTAGTCGTAGGCTCAGAACTAATTTTTATAGAACAATTGTTCTAATAAATCATCAAGATTAGTCTAGGGCTGCATTTTTAAAAATGCCATGCCAACTATTACTAAATCATGTGTCCACCCCCTCCGTCACCCATAGTTGAATTCTTCCATCATTTGGTCAGAACAATGGGAAAGGTCCACATAGAAGTGCTGTGTGTTTACGTTAACCTAAAAAAAACTGGATCAGAAGCTACCATATCCATCATGTACATGGGGGTGGACACACATCCTTCTGATTAATAGTGTATTTCATCATTACCTAGAACGAAAGAAATTAAAAATTGTTTGGGGTCAAATTTAAACAAGATGGACTTCATGTTATGAGATAACTCCATTCATCCTTCTAAAGCATCATAGGTAACAACAATGCATCCAAGTGCACTTGCTAAGCATCATGTTCCTGTTAAAATGTTGCAAACAAAACCCATCCAAACACACATACTAATCCAAGTGCACTGCATGCATCCAAGTGCACTACATTAGCATCCAAGTACAACCTGCAAACACATCAGTAGACCATGGAAACAAAACAACAAAACCCGTCACATATCCTACAATCAGTATGGAAATAATTTGACGAACTTCCTAAAAGTTGAAGATGCATTATAAACAACAATCTGACTATCATGATAAGATAAAAACTAAATAGATTTGTAGAAAGTAAAATATAACTTAGTATTAAAACTTTACCAAAGTACACTGCATTATAAAGTATTAGAGGCCAACATTAACCATCACAACCTTCAGAAAGCATCATATATTTGAGTATTCATTAAGAACCATGTGAAGCCAACACAGGAACCCCAAATTTGGGGCAGCCATTTCCTTCTTTCACCCTTAATCCCACCCAAAAAAATATTTCCAGGTTTGGGCAGCCAAAAAAATTCCTTCAGGTACCATACAAAATGAAGGTGTGTTTGGATAGCTTTTTTATACCCTTTTTTCATTATCTAAAACCAAAAAAGCATTTGCTTACCCTCTTCTCAAAGCAATTTTATGATTCTCTTTTCAGAAAAATGCAAAACGGTCATTTCTTAATGCATATATGATATTTGATTTTGTATGTATGCATCCAACTAAACCAAATATCGTTTAAAGGATTGAATTAGTCGCAGGCTCTGAACACATTTGTATAGAACATTTGTTCAAATAAAGTATCATGCTTAGTATAGGGCTGCATTATTATGCCATGCCAACTATATCTAATCAAGTGTCCACCCCCTCTGCCACCCATAGTTAAGTTCGAAAAGCATTCACTCAGCTTAGCATGAATAGTCCACATAATAACCTATCTGACTTTACATAAACCATAATAGAAACCACAAATCCCCCAAGTATGTTCATTTTCATGGATATTCACTGCGGCTGTTCATTTCCTATTCACCAGTACACAACAAAACCAGGGTTGTGAAGGGGGGGACACACATGCCTCTAAAAATTATATGTGAATTTCATCATTGCCTACACAGACAAAAAGTAAATAGGCTTTGTTGTCAATTTAAATTATAAACATGCACTTATAATCATCATCATAACCATCATACTTAAATCAACTTCAGATGCAGTTATCAAATAGCTGAAAAACAAAAGGAACAAATGCAGTTATAACCATATATTGGAATAGCACATTGAAGCCATGAACCAGTACATTGGGCTAAAACATTACATTAATGCCTTGCATTCCACATTGCCATAGCAATTTGATCTCTTTTACTATTCATGCGATTCAATTGGGAAGATGATAAATCCAACCCTTGAGATGTGGATGCATTATCTTCATTGTGTAGTTGATTAATTAATTGCTCATCTTCTAAATCCGAAAAGAATGTATCGTCTGCTAAATATCTACGTATAAAATTATGAATTGCACAACAAGGTGGTACCATTAGAACCTATCTTATAAACATGTAGTTTGTCATATACTTGAAGATGAGAAACCTTTTTTGAATACACCAAAGGTTCTTTCAATGACATTTCGTAGCCTTGCACGCATTTTGTTGAAATGTTTCCTATGTTGGGTTTGGTGCATGATTAGACCCTTGGAAGTCTTGCAAGTGATATGGCTCCCCGCGGTAGGGAGCTAAAAAATTGGGCATGTTCATGTAACCACAATCTACTAAGTAATATTTATCATCGGGAGGAATTTGCAATAGTCCTTGTGTTAATGCACTTTGTATTACCCAGGAGTCGTTAGCACTTCCTTCCCATCCCGCATAAACAAATGTGAACATCATATCAAAATCATAAGCGGCCAGCACATTTTGAGTTATATCGCCTTTTCGACCACGACAAGTAATTTGTCGACTAGCGGGTATGCAAGCATCTATTAATGTGCCATCGGCAGCTCCAATAGCTTCCTACATTAATGAATTTGAAACCTACTACTTTAGTGAACACATTTGAAATATTAGAATAATATGGTAGTAATCATGAAGCTAACAAAATACCTTAAACCATGGATAAAAGTTCGTGAAACTACTGATTCTTTCATGTACATGTGTCGTGTTTGGGGGAGTAATGAGAACTGTTGCTGCTCTTGCCAAAACTTTCAACACTTTTGTAAAATGTTGTTCGATTGTTTCTGTTGAGTGTTGAAATTGATCAACAGCCTCTCTCATTCTATGACTATTACCGACAGTGTACAAAAAAATGGCAACACTTTCCTCAATAGAAATGTGTCTATGTTGGGCTTCCTCGTGAGTTTCCTCGAGATAGTTGCCATTTTTAATAAATTGACACAAAGCCAAAAAACAATCTTGATTCATGCGGAATATGCGATTACACTTATCCGGGGGACCATCTAGGATTTCTTGTAGATATTCACGGCCTGTTAGTTTAGAAGTGAAATGAGGATATTTTTTAGCGATCATCTCTAGAAACCGAAGTGTCATCAAGTCATCAAGCCCGTCACTATCATCACTTGACGTGTCACTTGACAAGTCCATCAGTATGGTAGCAATTGCAATAGTATTTCACTCTGAAAAAGTAGAATTCATTTGCACAAAGAATATTCTAGTTTTAATACTATAACAATAGTGGAGGTTATATAAACAATTACACTAACATTTTATGTTATCTAACAAAGTTAAACCCAAAAAAACAAAAACAACAACAACAGCTATTAATAGGAAATGCATTTAAAATTAAACTGTTACGAATTGAAATCCAACACATTGTGCCATTAAATATTCACAATGTACTCATACAGAAATATTTAAATAAATTGTTAAAACATTTAACCAATACGTTGGTTGGATCCACTTAAACAAATGAGATCCCTCTAGTAGTTCACAAGACTGTCCAACCACAAGAGTCTAAGCTCCGGTTTCATTAGAATGAAGCCACGACGCCAACTAGGGTTTGCAATTATGTTGTCCATTGCCACACGAAGCATTTTGGAATCAAGCCCATCCATCGTATTGATTATTTCCATGCACTTATCAATGGAGAACATATCTTCTGCATCCGAGCGATCACTTCAGTCGCTCATTTTCTTCTTATAATATTCAGTTTTTGCAATACTAGCAAAGCTATTCGCATCAATACAAATATCCATTCTCTCATTCTTCGAGCTTTTTGTTGGTCGATCACTAGACCTACCAGATCGCCTCTTGTGAGACCCCGAACGTATTGGTTCGTAATCATCCTCATCATCCACATTTACGTGTGGTGCATTGGGGAGGGGGGACGGGGGTGGGGTAGGTAAACTCAAAATTGACTCTCCGTTCCTCATCGGAGTCATACACCCTTTGAGTTGAAGCCCTAGAAAGTAAGCTCGGGGCAGTAGACTGACCAAAAATTTTGGTCAAAGCATTATAATTGGCGTAGGGTTTGCCTAATCAAAAATTTTGTGTTGTTAATTTACAAGTGGTAAGGTAACACCCCGCAAAATTTAAATGACAATTTTGCCCTCGGGTGTTACGCACGTGCATTTTGTACTGTTATTGATTATATCAATAACGCATTTTGATATGTATTTTGAATTCCAATTATTTATGCAATCCCTATTCTTAAAATCCCATTTGAGACAACTCAATTGCTAAATTTCAATCTTTGAGTTTTTACGTGCTTTTTACGTATTATCGATGCATGTGTCGATTTCGTGTTTTCCACCATTACGTGCAAAGTTTTCGATGAATTTCAATCATTTATTTTTATAAACATGTTTTTGTAAACGGAATTCAAATTTTTTCTATTTTAATTAAAATAATTTTTATACGTGCAATATACGTGTTTTCTGTACGTTTGAGTACATTATCGAATATGTATATTAGATAAATTCTTATGTTGCATTCTGATTAATTATAAATATTTTTTTCAGGTTGATAAAGTCAATTTTGTATTTTTGAGATTTTACGGCGATGCACGTGTTTCGGTGTACGTGTTTTAAGCGTATTAGTCTTTCAAAATAAATTTCATGAAATTATTTGTGTCTATTTTAATTGTGTATGAAAAGTATAATTTTTAAGTTAATTTTATATGTTTATTACATATATAAATAAATTGTTTTAAAGGGAATAAATAAATTAATTATTTTGTACACAAAACACGTGCACGTGCACACGTGTGATGTGCACACATTTTTGGGAACCGGACTATTTTTTTTGAGAAGAGAGAAAATCTGAATATTTGATTTTGAAAGTAGGAGGGAAAGCAAGTTGTAAATTTTAAAAAATGGGGTTAGTGGTGTTCATGTGGGAGGTGGTTATTCTAACTACCTACTAGTTGATCTATAAAGGCACACCTAAGTTTCTCCCACACTCTCATTCTCTCCTTCTTTCTCTTCTCTGTTCCATACTCGAAAGCTCCAAACAAGCCAGACCAAGCTATCTCCCCTACTCACCTATCCAACTTTATTCATTATATATATATAAATATAGGTGTATATATAGGCATATCTATGTATATATGTAGATATGTATATAGTATGCACATGATGAGGGTCTTCTCTGTTTGGCCGAGAGTGCTCTTGCTGTTTGATGCTGACCGAAAGGAAGTGAGGACTTGCCTTGATGTGCGGATTTCGAGGAGTTGCAAATGGAGTTTTCTTTAGGAGCTCCTAAATTCTAGGAGTTCATTTGAGTACAACCTCTTCAACTTTAGGTGGGTGTTTCTTAAATGCTTTCTAATTTAGGAGGAATTTGCATGATAGATGATATACAATTTATATGTTGAATTTGAATTGGTATGATAAGATTACATGCTAGTTGTCATAGAGATTGATTGCTAGATTCTAATTATTGTGATAGTTGTGAATTGTTAAATTTATGGTCCAAAATGTGTTATGATGATTGTTAGAATATTTGCATGCAAGAATATGTGCCGTAGTAAGTTTTGATTTAATGATGCATGGTTGAAATAGTAATTGAAAAAATGCAAATATCTGTAGAAATGACTTTCGATGCTAATGTAGCAAAGAAGTGCGTTTCTAACCTCAAAATATTTATTTATGTGAGTATAGAGATTTTATAAAGTGATTTTGATAAAAGACAACAGCTTATTTGGAAAATCGATTGGAGATATGTTTTGATGCATTTTAAAGATTTCATTGAAAAATGAGAAACTTGTGAATTTGAGAACATACACGATATTGTTTTCAAAAGGAACACATTCTGGAAATGATCTATATTTTTATATGGAAGTAAAAATCAATTAAAAGGTCGAAAAATATATGCAAGCTGCAATTGGTGTAATTGACAGTTGACTGTCTACCTTCCACAGTCGACTGGCAAGTATAACAATTTGGTTTTTTCCTCGGCAGGACAGTTGACTGTTTACTTTCACAGTCGACTGCTGCTATCCTGAATTTTAATATTTGAGTTTTTAAGGTATTCGCGGAACAGCCGACTGATTCTTTGTCAACAGTCGACTGAACCGACTGTGATGTTTTGATGTTCGCAGAACAGTCGACTGATACTGCTACCAGTCGACTGAACCGAACTGGTTTTTGTTCTTAAGTTTGGATTTGATTTTGACAAATGAAAGTTAATTAAGTTGGAATACGAGATTTTATGACTTTTAATACTTGAATGAGTTTATTTTGAAATGCACACAAGGATATGAAAGATGAAATTGTCAAAGATATCGAATTGAATTGTTCTCATGTTATGAGATTATAAAAGAAATATTTTGAGAAAGAGTTCTGAACAAAAGAAATGGAAATGTTATTTGAGATTGATTATGAAATATTGTTGATCTCTAGAAAGTGATAGCTGTTGGAATCTAGAGGCTAGGCGAGACCCTAGTGGCCGGCAGTATTATTTATGATTTTGAGAGCTAACCGTTGAGGGTTGAGCGTCTCTTGAGAAGTAGCCAGGTAGGCTGACTGTCTCGGTTGTTTTTGATTTAAGTCCGGTAGGGTAAGCTAGCTCTAGGTTGTGATGATTTTCTTTTAAAATAAACATTGTAAGGATGTGATGAAAGTAAGGGAAAAACATGAGTATGAGGGCCATTGGATTGGCGGTGTGAGAGTATTCACAGGCTGTCTTCACGATGCGTCGTGACATGACGTGGATACTGCTCCAGAGTACCGTCCCGGTGGCAACGCTTGTGGGGTATTTGGTGACTGCGAGTGGTGTCATGTCCCATGACGGATGCTGAATTGACCACAGGCTGTCTTCACAATGCATCGTGACATGATGTGGGAATCCCCTCTAGGCTGTCTGGACATGAGCTCGTAAATCACAAAACATCTAGGATACTTACCGAAATTACAGAGAGATACATAGTGGAGATGTGATGAAAGTAAGAGAAAAACATAAGTATGAGGGCCATTGGATTGGCGGTGTGAGAGTATTCACAGGCTGTCTTCATGATGCGTCGTGACATGACGTGGATACTGCTCCAGAGTACCGTCCCGGTGGCGACGCTTGTGGGGTGTTTGGTGACTGCGGGTGGTGTCATGTCCCATGACGGAGGCTGAATTGACCACAGGCTGTCTTCACGATGCGTCATGACATGACGTGGGATTTCCCTCCAGGCTGTCTGGACATGAGCTCGTAGATCACAAAACATCTAAGATACTTACCGTAGTTACCGTAGTAGATTAAGTCATGGCGAGGGATTAAACCCTATAAAATGAAGTACGGTTAAGGGCTTGCCCTCGGACCTATGTCGTATGGGATGTATAGAATCCGAACAAGTGTGCATTAGTGTCATGTAATATAAATATCTGCATTAAGGACTAAGTGCACTGCACAACACGACATCAACAGGATAATCCCTTTGTAGCTTTGTTTGTGATCAAGTTTGTGTTTGCTAAAGTATTTAAGAATCGTTATACTATTTCCGGCATAGAGAGGATGACCGTGTATAATATTTCGTCAGTTGTAAGCGACTGACGTGCCCACAGTCTTAGGATTTGGAGTTACATGAAGATATAAAGATGATTGATGCTGTTGATTACTTAAATGTTAAAGTTGTAACAATTGTACATTTATTATTGTTGTATTTTATTGATTCCGCTGCATATTGATGTAAAAGACTCTGATGTAATTATTGTTGAAATAAAAGTTTTAAATTCCTTGTAAAATTGTACGAATGAAGTGTAAAGATCCTGTGGAATCTCGAATTCAGTGTATTTTGTAATTCGGGGTGTTACAGGTAAAGTCATGAATAAGTATATTAAGATGATAATCACACACTGTTATAAAAAATAAAGATATATGTGAACCTTGATATATCTCCCAAACATGGGGCTCGCAAGTGACTGTATGGTTGTCCTCATCCCAACCCATACCACTCTGGTTCTTCAAAGTGTGAAACCCCTCCACTTCATCCTAAGTTGGGAATGTTTCTCTTTTAATTGTTTAACCGTGTATGTACGATTACACATGTGATTCAAACTTGTAACAAATTGTTGCCAAACTTTGGCTTCAAAGGTCGAACTTTTCAGACTATTTCGGTCGACCTTCTCCTCCATCAATTCCACAAATATCCGCTCATTACATGCTGGCCATAGGACAATATCACTATCCACCTCCATCTCCTTCCCCTTACTAGTCATCTATATTAGCCACAGAAATGATAAATATAAAATAACAATCATCAATTGCTGAACTATAATAGTGAATCGAAATTATTTTCTCAGGTTACTATAATAATTTGTAGATGATGGCTTCTTTCAACAATATAGGAACAAAACTTTTTTTAATTCACAGGAACAAAATGATATCTCTTTATTCCAATAATTCGATTTGGAAGCCAATAGTTAGGGGTGTAGTCGACGTCGACCATAGGATCAGAACTCATCATCTCCAAATCCAGTTCATAAAAAATCTTTTAATCCCTCAAATCAGTATAGAAAAAAAAAGAAAAAAAGGAAAAACAAAAACCACAGATCTGGAATTAACACCTCGACGTCGATCATAGGATTAGAACTCATCATCTCCAAATCCAGTTCATAACAAATCTTTAATCCCTCAAATTAGTCCCGAAAAAAAACATAAAAAAGGGGGAAAAAAATAAATTCAACCACAGATCTAGAATTAACACCTCGCCAAACCGAAACCCTTGTAAAAATTTTGGTTCAAATTCAAACATACCTTGGTTTGCTTGCTTTCAAGAGTAAAGAAGTTGTCTCCAATAGATTCAAGCCTCAGCCGACATTTGATTTGACTGCACCGTTCTCGAAGACACCTTCTACTGTAAGCAGATCTGGTCTCACAGACCATGAACCCCTAATTCGTTGATTTTTTGAGTAGATTTTCAGGGATTGAAGCCAGATCGAGCGTGGAGCTTGAGAAGGGAGAAAACAGTATCGCAGAAGGAAGGAGATCTGTTGATGAGAGTAAAGAGGGAGTAAAGGAGACGGTTGATGGGAGTAAAGGGGGAGTAAAGAGGCCTCGGGACGAGAGAGAGAAGTCGTCGTCAAAAAAGAGAGAGGAAGGGGGTAACCAAAAAAGAGAGAGGTTGGGTTGGAAATGACCCCTTTGGATTTTTCTGAAAATGAGAAGCAAAACGTTGCTTTGAGAAGCGGGTAACCAAACACATTTTCTAAAAAAGAAAACGAAAAAAGGGAGTTAAAAAACTATCCAAACACACTCTTATTATTTCAACATGACTACTGATGATGGTAAAAATCGTAGCACATTAGGGCCGTACGATTCCAGCACAGATCTTAGAGCTTCTACAAGCAGATTAACAGTAACGGGCTTCTCTAACTGGTCTAAGCCTTCTTCAGGCTCATTACAAGACATGGGTTACTTTCAAGCCCATTAAATGCAATTGGACCCACCAAGAGAGACAGCTAGCCCATGAGGGTTGTATGTCAAATCTCTTGTCCCCACCAAAAGAGTAACCGATTCTATCTCTTAATGTGGAGAATCTAGAAGAGATAACAAATTTGTATCAATCTCCAAACTTTTTCTCAGACCTAGAAATACCCTTCCCCTTTCTCGGTCAGAAGGCAATCGATCTTTTTTCTCTTAAACTCTCGTTCTCTCTTTGGTTCTAACTTGAGCGTCAGAGGGTCTGTCGCCGGGGTCAACTCTGGTGTTTCAGGCTTTTTGCAGGTCTATTGGCCACACCAGCAACCGTTGGATTCCGATGAAGGTGCTCTTTCAATAATCTAGATCCAATCTCAGGAGCTCTAACTGCTTTTTACCCCAACGATCAAATGTTAGATGTTCAGTGGTTTTCTTCAAAATATAAACTCACTATTTGTTGCTCCCACACCAAAATAGGCAACAACAAATTTGCATCGTCTGTGAAAAATTACATAGAACTACGTCACAGATTAGAACTTGCCGAGAGAAACACCGAGTCCTCACGTCATGCCACCGAAGTTAAGAGGGAGAGCAGCGACATCAAGCCGTCTAGCCAACCCTCTTCGTTATCAAGCTTTTCCTATGGAGGATCCTATTCCTCCAAAATCAAAAGCCTAATCAAGCTCCTCTTAATAGAGATGCATCGGGGGCTTCCGATAAAGCCGTCATGAAACCGTGCCATGAACATCACCCTCTATATGACTCTGTCTAAGTCCATACTACTGAGGCCGCTACATGCCCTCGCAAAGTCCCCGGGGGTCTAGACATCTTCGTAAAGTCATTAACGCCAAACAATAAGTGACTGATGTACAGATCCGTTTAGATGAGAGGCATACCCAGGGTGAGGCCTCCCGCTCAGAATGTCATGAGAACCGGAGAAGTAACTCGCCTCGAAGGCAGAGATCAAGATGCTCCTACTTTCATAAGTGACATAGTGTAGAAATAAGGTCGACTCAAGGGAGTCCAAAGCATCTTGAGAAGAACAAAGAGCAAGAGGCCCCAGTCACTAGGGCCAAATTGGAAAAATTCAAGCATGACATCCTCCAAGCCATCCGATGTAACACCCCGCAAAATTGAGTTCTAATAATTTTGCTCCTCGTGTGTTACGCATATGCATTTTGTACTATTACATGTAATATCCATAACATTATTAATATAAATATTTTACGTATTTTGTATTTCGATCGTTATGGACATTTTTCGTTCTCTCGAATCTATTTTGTATATGAATATATATTGGCACGTGTTTTACACATATTTTAATCTAATGCACGTGTTGATTATATTGTTGATAAATAGAATTAACAATATGTGCATGAAACTTTTCTTATTATAATTAATTTAAACTAGTTTTATTAAATTCTTATTAACTTGGGTAAAATATTTGATTATATTAAGTAATAATTAATAGTATTGTTGTGTGTAACTCATGTGCATAAAACCCTTCAAAACCCGTGCTTTACCCATGCACTTGGCTGACCAAAATTGTAACACCCCGAAAAATAGCATATATCTATTTTGCATTATAATCCGTGTATAGTTGAGAATTACACGCGATTATGTATTTTTCTAATAATAATTGTTTTAATTGAGAAATTTCAGAAATATTAGTAATTCTGAACTCGATAAGATAAATTCGGGATACCTTCTCAATTAAATATGGATTTGCCCCTATTGTTTTAACAAGGTAATCTTCGGGAAAATAATAATTTTTATAAAATATATTTTTATAATTTACAAATAAAATATCTTATTTATAGGTATATGTATATATTGATTAGATCATATTGGAATGTATACGAAATATGATCTGAAATTGCTTTGAATGTGAATATGTCCGTATATATTCTATAATAGAAATATTTGAATATATTTTGCAATGGATATACATATTAATTTGAATTGTAATTAACCATACATTATTTTTCTTTGGGTTAGAGTTTGTTTAACCTAGGGTTATGGTTATTTGACCTAGGGTTAAGGTTAGTAACCTAGAGTTACTTGACCTAACCTAGGGTTAGGAAACCCTACATCATAATTGATGTTGGATGGATTTTTGATGAGATCCAATGGTGGAGAGTATGTCATGTGAATCTTCAAGAAGAAATGAGAACCATCATGAAACTTCTGGGCTTTTTGTGAGTTGGCTCCATCTCCACCCTCCACTTACACTCACCCCCTCACCCTCCCATCTCCACCCTCCATCACCAAGCATCCATTTCTGGAAATTGAACACCCCCCCATCTCTCTTCATTCCAATTTCAAAGCTCCATATTTTCTTCTTCATCTTCTTCATTTGTTCATGGTTCAAAAAATTAATAAAGAAACGAAAATAGAGTTAAAGTGTGAGAAGGAGAGTGTTCGAATGTTTTGTAGGTTGCTTTGGAGCTCTTGGAGGTGAAGTGGTGGCATGCAAGGAGAATAGGAACCCTTGAAGATTAAAGCTTGTTCTCATTCTCAACTCAAATTTGGTGGGTGTTCTCTAACTCTAGAATTAATTCTTTATATGTGATTTGGTGTGTAGGAGTAGATATGAGAAGCATGAATACTTGTATGAGTTTTGATAAGTTATAC
Organism: Hemerocallis citrina; assembly: GCA_017893485.1. Taxonomy (NCBI): domain Eukaryota; kingdom Viridiplantae; phylum Streptophyta; class Magnoliopsida; order Asparagales; family Asphodelaceae; genus Hemerocallis; species Hemerocallis citrina. The sequence goes on along the minus strand of CM030363.1, from coordinate 123,717,859 downwards.
AAACTTCAGTTGTATGTTAGTGAATTTGTTTTTATACCATGCTTCCAAGATAGAACACCTATGTTATGTTAGACACAGAGAAATTTCTACTTTGCAATTGGCTTAGAATCTGTTCACAAATTTTTTGTGGCATGTTCTAGGATGAGTTTGGAGCATCCTCAAATTTTTTTCATATTTTTCTTGGTTCATTTAGCAGACCAACAAAGTAGTTCGTTTCGGAACAGAGAATAGTGCAAAAACTGTGATTTTCCTTGTTATGAAGTGAAGTTTGAAAATTCATACTATGGAATTGGCAAAGTATATTGAGCTGAAATTGGTAGTGGAGGTACTTAGATATGTTAACAACAATCGTTCCAAATTTCATATTTTTCTAAATTTATTTACTATATTTAAGAACTATGTTTTGTCAACTGGTCCAGAGCCAAGAACTGGCTCAGTTATATTTCAAAGATGAATTTTAATAAATCATAACTAATTTATGGTATATAATCTTGCAGTGAAATTTTTATTGTATCATCTACTATGTATCTAGATCATGTACGTAAAATTTTGGATAATTTCAAAAAAAAAGTTGATGGGGTTTCAAAATTAGTTGTAACCAAAGGTTTTACACACTGTTGCGAAAAGAAGAAATTTTTCTACTATATTCAAAAGGCTATAACTATCGGAATATTTTGAACCTTGATGCAATTTTTGGATATGTTATACTTGTATATGTCGAATTACTGAATCCTAAATTTTATAAGTATTGGACATATGGTTGAATTGATATTGAATTTTGAATAGATTATGTTCAGATTCAGTTCAGATTTAGTAGGTCTGTACATATGAGCTTTTCTGGAATTGTGAGTTTAGAATCTGAAGAACTGACCAACTAGAGACTTGTATTAGAGAGTCTTAGCTTTCCAGAGCTTCTTTAATCATGTAATTTTGTTTTTTGGTTTGAAAGATATGATTTTTCTAAGTTCTTGACAGTTGCAGTCCTAGAAGAAGACATTGTTTTGTTAAGTGAGTTAATTTTTCTGTGTGTACACTGATGAAAATAATGGTTTTAGAGTGCTTTACTGGATGAATTCGATGATGTGATCAACTATAAAGTTGTAGTAAACACACATAGCTTTCCATAAAATCGAGGATCATCATATTCCGATAATTGAGCAAGTTGTTATGACATTGGCAAGAGGCAACAACTGTGAGTTTATGATGTTTCATATGCAAAATGGTGTTTTTCTAGCCTGTGTGGTTTGAATATGAGGAACTGGATAACTAGAGAATTGTAGTAGACCCTCTTAGCTTTCCAAAGAGCGTTCATTCATAGAATTCCAGTCTATGGATTAGAAGTTATGGATGTTTCAATAACTGGGTAGATTCATGTTAGTAGTAGTTGTCTTTTTGCTCTACACCTAAGTCTTGGACCTGTGTGTTAGTAGCATTTATATGTTGAAATAATTGATTCTATCAGACTTTGAGCTTGTCTAAATGTGTGTGATGGTTTGCTTGATTTGAGTTGTCTGGGGGATCTTCTAGGGTAAGTACTACCCTATGACTAACAACCAATAGGCTAAAATTGAATTCTTCCGCCTCAAGAACTGGATAGTCATCCCTTATGCACCGACAAATTCTTACCCAATGGGTAATCAATTGCGGGCCGGAATACTGGATGTTTTCCGAGTCTGAGGTGGTGGCGAACGATAGGAGATCGGGTCACCGGCGTTTGGGGTTGGTTGGCTGGGTCTGATATGACAGGATATTTGATCTACTTGTAACCAGTGAATGATCTGATTTATTATCTACCTCATCTAGAATGTGTTGATGCCCTAGGTCTGTCAACGATTGGATATTTTAAATTGTGGGTATTTCACCTCATTTGTTGGGTATGAGATATCCTCCCTTTTGGCACCGTGTACTACTCGCTGAGAGTCACAAGCCAGGGACATTGGTCAAGGACCTACAGAGGTGTTGGCAATCGATAAATGTCGATTCACCATGATTAGTTACTATTTTGGCAGAGCAGTCAGGCTCAATCATTGTTTAAAAATATTGTGCATATTTTGAATATACAACATTTTTCGGTAACACTAACAATTAAGTATCTTCCTTTCCGCTTGAGGAACGAATTGGTGTTAGGGTTGATACCTTATAATCTGATTTGTTCTAAGAGCCAGCACTAGGCTATGATAACCAGGGTTGTCTCTTCCTATCGTAGGGATACGTGCTGAGTTTGCATACCTCGCTCTGTTAATTCCCAAGATACCAGTGGTAAGAATGGGATGTTTCCTGTTCTATGTTGGTGACAGATGGACCATGTGTAAGGTTCCCTATGAGTCTCGGTGCCAACTTGGTACGTGGTGTACCTTGTAGTTCGTCAAGGCTTTTGGTGAGATGATCACTACTACTTATTCGCAGTAACGGGACTGGACCCAAAAATATATGCCTCACCAGCCACGTTATGACGGGAACATGAGGTGTACAATAGTAGAATGCAATTCATGATGAGGGTTCCAAACCCTGAAACTGGAGAAGTCAGCTCGATTTGGAGAGTATGTAGTATGAGATGCATGCGTGTCCAAAGTCTTGCTAACATTATACTAAGTGCATCTGTTTCCTGTACATTGTGTACTGTGCATCAAACATAAGGTCATTTCATACACCAACACTTGGAAATTAGGATGCACGTTTCTGTTTTATTAAAGGCTGGTTGTGATTGGTAGTTGGAGATCGCTGTTTTCTTATCAACATTGTGTCAGTATATGTACTTACGTGCCCACTCAATTAGGTGTTGGATACCGGGTCGCGAGTGCAGGAGGGCTCAAGACAAACAGGGCATCCAAGTGTTGTAGTAATGTACCTATCTACCATTCAAGCAGGTGCAGGAATATCAAAGTAGCACAGCAGAGGATTTGAACTACAAGGTGCATCTCAGGGAGCAGATTGACGATTCATTGGAGTTCCAGTGGAAGATCAGTTGACAACCAATCTGAAGGGTAGGCGAATGTTTGTGTAGTATTTGCAATACTTTAATGTCATTTGTATTCCTTGTTCTAGAATAAGATAATGATTGTAATTGATGATGTACTGATTTTATTTTTGAAATAATTTTTTTAAAAAAAATTTCGTGTTATTACTGTGTTGAGATGCATTTGAAGGAAAATATTTTGGTTTGTATCACGGATGTCCAGTGTGGGATCCGGGGCGCTACAAAAGAGCTGACTTCAAATTGTAGTCTAACACAGTAAGAAATTAGACTTGAATGCCAGATAAGTAGAGTTTATTTTGGAAGATAGGATGACCGTAAATGATATGGTAGTGCTTTTCAACTTATGAATATGATCTTGCCTATATCTGAACTTGTCACAGTGTATTTCGTTTTTATTAACAAGCTTGGTGCAGTCGTGTTCAATGGAGGCAAGTTTGCAACCTGGCATCAATGGAGGCAAACCTGCAACTGGATATCGGAAGGCAAGTCTACAACCGAATTTCCAGAAGGCAAATCTGCAACCGGAAGTTGAAAAAACCAATTTTTAACGTGATGTGCCGGCAACAAGTTTGCAGCTGAACAACAAATGAGGGTGAGTCGCAGCACAGGAGTTGGGAAGGAACAATGGAGCCGCACACATAACTTACCATCAAGACTAGGATTCCAGTTATAATGAAGGAAAGCACAAGTGGAAATCAGCAAAACCTAGACGCCATCACCAGGAACTAATCAAGATGAGGCCCAAGGAAGGATCTGTCGACGACCAATTCAATCATTTTCCGGATGCGGCAGAGTTTTCCAAGATCAGCTTGTGGTAAAGCAACCGCCAGGAGCCTGCCAAGGAGGAAACCTCACCAAGACGGAGGACGATCATGTCAAACATTCATCAAAATTATCAAAGAAGCTGCTAAGGGCTGAATCGGCGATTCGTGACTTCGACATTTTCTAAGGACGGAGTGGTCACCAACCAACAAAAGTTGCAATCAAGGAGTGATTCGACATCACTGTGGATAAGAACAAAGAAAAATAATGCAGCCGTTGTCTACTCCAGAGCAAAAGCAGAAGAATGTCAGCATCAAATTCATAATGGATCTGTCCAGAAGACTGAAGAACGACAATTCTACTTGGTAGAAGACTAGTTTGTCGAGAGTATCACTCGAAAAACTAGAGATGGTTCAGGAAAATATCTCATGAAGCATTGGTGAGTGTGTTCTGTTTTCCTCTCCGCTAGCGTCGTTCTGAGGACAGAACGATTCTAAGAAGGGAGCAATGTAACACCCTGCAAAACAGCATATATCTATTTTGCATTTTAATCCGTGCACAGTTGAGAATTGCACGCGATTATGTATTTTTCTAATCAAAACTAGTTTTAATTGAGAAATTTCAGAGATATTATTTATTCTGAACTCAATAAGATAGATTCGGGATATCTTCTCAATAAAACTTTGGATTTGCCCCGATTGTTTTAACAAGACAATCTTTGGGAAAATAATAATTTTTATAAAATATATTTTTATAATTTACAAATAAATTATCTTATTTGTAGGTATATATATATATATATATATATTGATTGGATCATACTGGAATGTATACGATATATGATCTGAAATTGCTTTGAATGTGAATATGTCAGTATATATATTCTCTAATTGAAATATTTGAAGATATTTTGCAATGGATATACATATTACTTTGAATTGTAATTAACCATACATTATTTTTCTTTGGGTTAGAGTTTATTTAACCTAGGGTTCGGGTTGTACGACTTAGGGTTAAGGTTAGTAACCTAGGGTTACTTGACCTAACCTAGGGTTAGGAAACCCTACATCAAGATTGATCTTGGATGGATTTTTGATGAGATCCAATGGTGGTGAGTATGCCATGTGAGATCTTTAAGAAGAAATGAGAACCATCATGAAACTTCTAGGCTTTTTGTGAGTTGGCTCCATCTCCACACTCCACTTACACTCACCATCACCCTCCCATGTCTACCCTCCATCACCAAGCATCCATTTCCGGAAATTGAACCACCCCCCCCCCCCCCCCCCCCCCCCCCCCCCCCCGACACACACGCACATCTCTCTTCATTCCATTTTCAATGCTTCATGTTTTTTTCTTCATCTTCTTGATTTGTTCATGGTTCAAAAAATTAATAATGAAAGGAAAAGACAGTTAGAGTGTGAGAAGGAGAGTGTTCCAATATTTTGTAGGTTGCTTTGGAGCTCTTGGAGGTGAAGTGGTGGCAAGCAAGGAGAAGAGGAACCCTTGAAGATTAAAGTTTGTTCTCATTCTCAACTCAAATTTGGTGGTGTTCTCTAACTCTAGAAGTAAATCTTTAGGTGTGATTTGATGTGTAGGAGTAGATATGAGAAGCATGAATACATGTATGTGTGTTTGATAAGTTATTCAAACTTGAGTTGTATATTAGTGCAATTTTTTTTATACCATGCTTCCATGATAGAACACCTATGTTATGTTAGACACTTAGCAATTTCTACTTTGCAATTGGCTTAGAATCTGTGCACAAAATTTTTGTGGCATGTTTTAGGATGAGTTTAGCGCATCCTTAAATTTTGTCATATTTTTATTGGTTCATTTAGTAGCCCAACAAAATAGTTCTTTTCGGAACAGAGAAAAGTGCAAAAACTGTGTGTTTCCTTGTTATGAAGTGAAGTTTGAAAATTCATATTATGGAATTGGCAAAGTATCCTGAGCTGAAACTTTTACTGGAGGTACTTGGATATGATGACAACAATCTTTCCAAAATTTCAGATTTTTTTGAATTTATTTCCTATATTTAAGAATTATGTTTTGTCAACTGGTTCAGAGCCAAGAACTGGCTCAGTTCTATTTCAGAGATGAATTTTAATAAACCATAATTAATTTATGGTACATAATTTTGCAGTGAAATTTTTTTTGTAGCATTTTCTATGTATCTAGATCATGTATCTTAAAATTTGGATAATTTGATGGGGTTTCAAATTTAGTTTGTAACCAGAGGTTTTACACACTGCTGAGAACATATGAAAATTTTCTACTATCTTCAAAAGACTATAACTCTCTAAATATTTTGAATCTTGATGGAATTTTTGGATATGTTATACTTGTATATGTCTAGATACTGAATCAAAAATTTTATAAGTATTGGACTTATGGTTGAATTGATATTGAATTTTGAATAAATTATGTTCAGATTTAGTTTAGATTTAGTAGGTCTATACATATGAGCTTTTCTAGAATTGTGGGTTTGGAATTTGAAGAACTGACCAACTAGAAGCTTTTAGTAGAGAGTCTTAGATTTCCAGAGCATCTTGAGTCATGCAATTTCATTTTTTGGTTTGAAAGATATGATTTTCCAAAGTTCTAGACAAAACCAGTGCTAGTAGAAGACATTGTTATGTTAAGTGAGTTAATTTTCCTGTGTGTACACTGATGAAAATAGGGGTTTTAGAGTGCTTTAATGCATGAATTCGATGATGTGATCAACTATAAAGTTGTAGTAAACACACATAGCTTTCCATAGAGCCTAGGATCATGAGATTCCGATAAGTGAGCAAGTTGTTATGACATTGGCAAGAGGCAACAACTGTGAGTTTAGATGTTTCATTTGAGAAATTGTGTTTTTCTAGCCTGTGTGGTTAGAATCTGAGGAACTTGATAACTAGAGAACTGCAGTTGACCCTCTTAGCTTTCCAAAGAGTGTTCATTCATGGAATTCCATTGTGTGGATTAGAATTTATGGATGTTTCAATAACTGGGTAGATTCATGTTAGTAGTAGTTATCTTTTTGCTCTGCACCTAAGTCTTGGAATTGTGTGTTAGTAGCATTTATATATTGAAATACTTGATTCTATCAGAGTTTGAGTCTGTCTAAATGTGTGTGATGGTTTTTCTTGATTTGAGTTATCTGGGGGATCGTCTAGGGTAAGGTACTACCCTATGACTAATAACCCTTAGGCTAAAATTGAATTCTTCCGCCTCGAGAACTGGATAATCATCCCTCATGCGTCGAAAACTTCTTACCCAATGGGTAATCGATCACGGGCCGGAATACTGGATGTCATCCGAGTATGAGGTGGTGGAGAACGGTGGGAGATCAGGTCGCCGGAGTTTGGGGTTGGTAGGCTGGGTCTGATATGACTGGATGTTTGATCTACTTGTTAACCAGTCAATGATCTGATTTATTATCTACCTCATCTAGAATGTGTTGATTCCCTAGGTCTGTCAACGTTGGATATTTTTAAATTGTGGGTATTTCACCTCATTTGTCGGGTATGAGATACCCTCCCTTTTGGCACCGTGTACTGCTCGCTGAGAGTCACAAGCCATGGACATTGGTCAAGGACCTACAAAAGTGTTGGAAATCGGTGAATGTCGATTCGCCGTGATTAGTTACTATTTTGACAAACCAGTTAGGCTCAATCATTATTTTAAAACATTGTGCATATTTTGAATATACAACATTTTTCGGTAACACTAACAGTTAAGTATTTTCCTTTCCGCTTGAAGATTGAGTTGGTGTTAGGGGTGATACCCTATAATCTGATTTGTTCTATGGGTGTAACCCCTGTTTTTCATTTTCTGTGTTTTTGAGTGTAATTTTCTTTTTATGAGTATTTACTCATATTGTATTCTCCAACTCTTTTTGAACAGTGTATTTGATCTTCATTCTCAATATATTCATCTATTCGTTTTGTCACCTTTAATTTGATGTTCTTGATTCAATTGTCTGCCTATTATTTCATCTTTGGTTGATCGGGCTATTATTTTTGATTCTCATTAATAAAATTGTTCATGTCCTATTTTATTATTTATTTATTTTCCTATCTCATTATTTGGATTATCCTATGTAGATCTTTTATTAACCCATTACCACCCATTATCCCCTACAACCCGATACCCATTAAGCCCAACCCGTTAATACCCTAACTCTAACAACCCTATATATATATACACCATCCTGTATATCCTACCCTAGCACCTAAAGCCTTGCCGCTGTGTATCTCATCCTCCTTCTACCTCCCGAACCCTAATATCCCCTACCTCTCATTACCTCCCGATCACTCCCTAACCTTCTCCAGTCCATCACCGTGCCGTCATCCTCCCTAAGCCGCAGTACAGCCCCCCCTGGTCCCCTCCAATCTCCCTCTCCCTTCTCCTTCAGAAGCTAGCAATAACACCCATCCTCTAGCCCCCTGCCGTCTTCAGCCCCGTCGCAAACAGCCAGCAAAGCGACGCTGCACCTCGGCGCCTCCCGACCTCTCCACTGCTCTGCTTCCTCCCTCTTTCCACCGACAGATAACGGCAACAACATCCATCATTCCATGCTCAGCCGTCCGTTTCCCCCTTGATCATCTCTATCACCATCAACTTTGAATTCTGGCCATTGATCCCCTTGATTCACCATCAAGTCCATCAGATCTTGATGATTTAAATCATGGCCATCCGTTTGATCTGATCTTGATCTCTCCCGTCATTTGCTGGATCTGGACCGTCCGATCTGATCTAACCTGATCGTGATCATCTTCAACATCTTGATCTTGATCTTGATCATCGAGATCCATGCCTTAGGTTTGTGATTGCGATTGTGATCGTGTGTTCGTAATTGGTTCGTGATTCATTCACTTGTGTTCGTGCCCGAGAATCCATTCCCGTTATTCTCGCTCTTTGAATCGTTTTTGTCGTTGAATATAAGGCAAGTAACGTGTATTTCTTTTTATTGTATAATACAAGTACTAAATACCGCCTATAGTGTAGTGTGTCAAGATCTATTCTCATGAAACCCTTGTTAGATCTTATCTCTATTTGTTGATCCATCCGTAGGCGTCTTTGGTTACACACACGACATGAAATAACTTAGAAATAATCAGTTCCTATTGCATATATGTATGTTGTTCGTGGCCCATGATATGTGGTGTGAATCTTGTATGCTTGATGTATTAGTCGTAGTATTCTTGTTGTTGACTTAATAAATACCCCATAACATGTTGCTTGGACATCTATTATACCATGCATGTGTTTTATTTTGATTTAGATTTGTTGCATATGAACTAGTCGATTTAATGCATAAGAGGATTTCTGTTTTTGCTACATCCCCGTTTTTGTACAGTATTTTAGACTCTATTAAGGTTAGTAAATCAATTTTATTTGTGTAGATGAATCATAGAGATTTCTTTCTATTTTCCAGAATTTCTGACAGATCTCAGTTTCGATTTGTGATTTGCAAGTTATTGCTATTTTACTACAGATATGTAGAAAATTCCAGATTCTGCTTTATATGAATTCTGTATGGTTATTTATTTTTATACTGATGTTAAAGATAATATTTTGATCCAATATTTTTCTGAGTACAACTAGACTTGATTGGGATTAAACACTAATTTTTGTGGATTTAATTGATGACTTTTATAAACTATTATATGTTTGCAAACAACTACCATACTTGCAGAATTTTCATGTTGTTCAGTAAAGAAACATAATTTCAACCTGATTCTATTTGCTGTTTATAAAAACTTTGTGAATATGAAATGTAGCCTACTGTATCTATTTTATCACCCTTTTGACGAATCTGGATTTCGATTTATATTTTATATTCTATTGCTATTTTAGTACTGTCATATTTATGATTTCAGATTTACAAACTTGCTGTATCTTGTTGTCTTCTGGTTTTTATTTGACTATAATACCTATGTTGAAAAATCATGAAACTTTATTTTCTGAAACTAAACATACTAGGGAATACCCCAGATTTTTCTTGGATTTAATCAGTAAGTTTTTAAGCCGTTTTCCTGTTTATGAGCATAAACTTGTGATTCTGGCTGAACATGTTTTCTGGATATAATTCTATTTTGAGCCCTATTTCTGTGATTATTATGTGACTTGTATATACTTGCTAGATTCGGCCGAGAGTTTACTTTTCAGATTTTCTGACGGATCCAGATTTTCATATTTGTGGCAACGGGAATCCCAGATTTGGTGCAGTACTGTTCTGCAGTCCTAAACTAGAATTTTCGTTGTCCTACCCTTGTATGAGTTGTCTGTCACCTATACATGTTATCTTCCAACCTGAACCTGTTACTTATTTATACCATGTTATTCTTGCCCTGTTTTGCACATAGATATTCCTGTTTGATAATAATAATAAATAATCAAGCCGGGGTTAAGCGAAAGATCTAGTAGTGAAAAATATAGAAGTGTGTACTCGGAAGGGGGCCTGTATTTCCCACTTGTTATCTGTTATCTGTTACGTGTTCATGACTACATGATACATGATTCTGTTTATCTGATTACTTGACTACACACTTACCTATAGGAAGGTGTACTCAGAAGAGGACCTGTAGGTTCTATTTGTATCTGTTATTTGTTTATCTAATACCTTAGCACACGGCCCTATACAGTCCACTACGAAATCTAAACGCAAATTTATTTGAATGTAGCAACCATGTGGTAAATGGATGGGACGCATGAAGTGCTACCTAGATAGAAATAAATACAAGACTTGACATAACCTGACATCTGTTATCTGTTTATCTTTTTGCATAACACCTGACATCTGTTATCTGTTTGCATGTTTGCATGACACTTGACATCTGTTACATATTACCTGTACCTGTTAGCACACCATGTTACTTGATTCTGTTTTTTGATTCATGTTAGACATTCTGTTTTGCTATCATATGTACTCCATGCTATGTTTGTTTCCGTTGTTACTGTATATTTATTTATTTTTTTCCTGTACTTGTGCCTACACTACAAGAGACCCGTAACTTGCATTGATGGGCATTTTGCTTCTATTTTCTTTTCCTGCAATTTGTTAAATTGCATATTATAGTGATCAGCTGCCTGATGGAGTAGGTGATCTGAGATTCTAGTTGCTGGAGTTCCTGCTATAATTTACTTCCTACTATTCTTGAATAAATGTATTTGCTACATGAATTTTGTATTAGGCAGTTTGACCCGGAATATGACTTGTCAAGATTTGATTTATTTGAGATTTATTAAATTTATATTTCAAGTAAATTCTGTTGGTATATTTTTTGATTCATGCAAGCGTGGTTGTCTTTTCCTTGTTTATTCTCTATTTATTCCTGTAAAATGTTGTAAAGATCCTGACAGCTTATGGATAATGAAAAGCATTCACTGGACTTAGTCACGTATCCGTATTCTGTATTCTCTTTTGGGAAGCGAGGCGTGACAAAGGGCCAATACTAGGCGGTGATAACCCGGGTTGTCTCTTCCTATCGTAGGGATACATGCTGAGTTTGCGTACCTCGCTCTGTTAATTTCCAAGATACCAGTGGTAAGAATGGGATGTTTTCTGTTCTATGATGGACGAACCATGGGTAAGGTCCCTCATGAGTCTCGGTGCCAACTTGGTACGTGGTGTACCTTGTAGTTCGTGACGGCTTTTGGTGAGATGATCACTACTACTTATTCGCAGTAATGGGGCTTGACCCAAACTGTATGCCTCACCATCCAAGTTATGACGGTAACAGGAATTGTACAATAGTAGAATGCAATGCATGACAAGGGTTCGAAACCCTGAAACTAAAGTAGACAGCTTGATTTAGAGCGTATGTAGTATGGGATGCATGCGTGACCAAAGTCTTGCTAACATTAGACTAAGTGCATATGTTTCCTGTACATTGTGTATTGTGCATTAGACTTAAGGTCTTAGCATACACCGACACTAGGAAATTAGGATGCACATTTCTGTTTTCATTAAAGGCTGGTTGTGATTGCTAGTTGGAGATCTTTGTTTTCTTATTAGAATTGCATCAGTATATGTACTGACGTGCCCACTTAATTAGGTACTCGAAACCGGGTCGCGAGTGCAGGAGGACTCAAGATAAGAAGGGCATCCAAGTGGAGTAATAATGTACCTATTTACCATTCGATCAGGTGCAGGAATATTAGAGTAGCACAGCAGAAGATTCAAGCTACAAGACGCATATCAGGGAAGCAGATTAACCACTCAGTGGAGTTCCAGTGGAAGATAAGTTGACTACCGATCTGAAGGGCAGGCAAATGTTTGAGGAGTATTTGTAATACTTTAATGTAATATGTATTTCTTGTTCAAGAACAAGATAATGATTGTAATTGATGATGTAATGATTTTATTTTGGCAATAAAAAGTTTTTAAATTGCTGTGTTATTACTGTATTGAGATGCATTTAAAGGAAAAGATTTTTGTTTGTGTCACGATGTCCAGTATTGGGATCCGGGGCGCTACAGAAGTGGTATCAGAGCTGACTTCAAATTGCAGTCTAACACTAGGCTTGAATGCTAGATAAGTTGAGTTTAGTTTGGCAGACAGGATTATCGTAAATCATAAGGTAGCGCTTTTCAACTTATGATTACGATCTTCCCTATATCTGAACCAGTCCCAGTGTATTTCGTTTTTACTAACAAGCTTAGTGTAGCCGGGTTCAATGGAGGCAAGTCTGCAACTGGACATCTATGGAGACAAACTTGCAATTGGATATCGGAAGGCAAGTCTGCAACTGAATATCCAGAAGGCAAATCTACAACCGGATGTCGAAAAAGCCAATTTGTAAATTGATGTATAGGCAACAAGTCTACAGCCGAACAATAAATGAGGATGAGTCGCAGCACAGAAGTTGGGAAGGAACAATGGAGCCGCACCAATAACTTACCATCAAGATTAGAATTCCCGTTATACCCAGGGAAAGCACTGGTGGAAATCAGTTGAAACCAGACAACATCACCAGGAACTAATCAAGATTAAGCTCATGGAAGGATCTGTCGATGACCAATTCAATCATTTTCTGGATGCGGTGGAGTTTTCCAAGAACAGCTTATGATAAAACAACCGCCAGGAGCATGCCAAGGTGGAAACCTCGCCAAGACAGAGGATGATCATGATAAACATTCGGCAAATTTATCAAAGAAGCTGCTAAGGGCTGAAGCGGCGATTCGTGACTTCGACCTTTTCTAAGAAGGGAGTTGTAACATCCTGAATTTTCAAATAATTAAAAATAAAAATTTTCATTTGTTTTCACGTGTTTCTCACGTGCAAATTAATGTGTGTTTTTGGCTTTAAAAATTATTTTAATGTCATGAACAAACATTTTTCATTTCTTTATTCAAAAAGCCTATTATTATCTATTATTAATTCTTAGGCCTAATAGTTTAATTCCAGCTGCTTAAAATAAAATAAATTAATTAATTAAGAGCCCATGGATTTTTATCCCACCTAACTAGCCCACTTATTAATTTTATTATTAATTAAGACAACTTGTACGGTGGACATGATCAAGTAACTAATTAATAAATTAATGAACAAACAACTAAGTGTGCATGTGAGGGCACGTGCATTGCACATGCACATGCAATGGGACAAGAGGGAGGCCGGCCATGCATGGAGTGGGAGAGATGGAGAGAGTGGAGAGTTGGTTGCTTGATAATTGGTTGTTCTTCTAACTCCCAATTGCATCCTAGCCCTTCATCCAAACTCATCTCAACCCTTCATTTGCTCTTGAGATGTATATAAATACCCCTCCCTTGTCATTCTTTATCACTTACACTTAGAAAATTTTAAAGAGGAAGAGAAAGAAAAGGCATTGTGAGAAAAAGATTGAGTGTGGAAAAGAAAATTGTGTGAGAAAAAGAAAGAGAGAGTGTGCTCTTGTTCCATTGAAGGCCGGCATAGGATCAAGGAGGGGAAGCTCGGATTCTTGCATAGCTAGGAGGAGGAGCTTGGATTTTGCACAAGCTAGGAGGAGAAGGGAATCAATCGTGCTTTCAAGGAGTTTTCTTTCGAATTTTTCATTGTTTCTCCTAGAAGGTGGGTGATTTCTCTACTTCTAATGTAGTTACCATGCTAGGAATTTAATTTCATGAACATGCTAGAGAAACTAATTAAAATTGCCATGTACTTGCCTAAAGAGACTAGTAGAGAAAAAGAGAAAATTTTGATTGTGATTAGTGAATGAAAACTCATCATGGTGTCTTATTAACAAAATTCATGCTAGAATATCTATTTTTAAATGAACCATGCTAGTGTGATGATTTTGTTTAAATGAATGGCTTAGTTGTAGATGAATGGATATTGTTATGTTTAGTTGTAGATTGAGATGAATGGATATTGTCATGTTTAGTTGATAAATGGGTAAATTATTGTTACATAATGTTAATGTGATAAAAGAAAAATTGCTAAACGCTTGTAGAATTAAAAGAGAACAAGAACCTACATTTTAGTGGATCTAATTTGTTTTTTTTGAAAGGAAACCATAATTTTATTTTAAGTCAATAATATAAATTGTAAAAAAACATTTTATAATGTCGAAATAAAGAGTTTTTAATTAGTGTCATACTATAAACTTTTTAAAGAAAATATTCTGGGAGAATTTTGAATTGAAAGATATAAGTTCATTGAGAAATCGAAAGTTGTAAAAGGAATTTTTTAGAATAGACAGAAAGTACAAAGCTTTTTCATCTCATCTTCATAACAGAGAATTAGTTTGGGTATATTGGCTTTCGGTGTAAGTATAAGACACAGTGTACAATGTATAGAGTCTCGGGTTTGAGTCTTGAAGAGACTCTGTTTTTATCAAAAATTGATTTTTCTCAAAATACAGTACAGTCGATACATAAAGTAACTAAGTATAATCATATCAGTTAGTCACTCTTGGACTTCTGATCTCCGGGTGCGCTTTGGGTCTATTACTGTAACCTCTGTTTCCGCAAATACGTATTTCCTGTATATTTTCTGTATTTCGATTATTATTTTGTTAAATTCATTTTGGATTTTCTATTAAAAACTTTTCTGAAATGACTATTTATGTTATTTCAAATAATAGTGTATCTTAACCTCACATTCCATTTCATAAGTGATCGACTATTTATATTTTATATTATTACTGTTCAGATTTTAATGAACTTGTTAAAACTCAAATCCTATCTTGATATTTATATTTTTGCTATTACTGTTATTATTATTATTATGGTCATGATAATTGTTATTATTGCTATTATTATTATTAATTTTAACTGTTTATTAAAAACCGTTTCTATTTGTTAATTGCATTTGTAGTCATTTCAAAATAAATTCTATATTGTAATACAAATTGCATTTCATTATAAATCAAATTTTTATTGGTTATTTTATTTTCCTATTGGATTTTTAAACCAAACCATATAACCCTTCTTATTGGATCCAAAACCCCTATACCCATTATCCAATAACCCAACTCTACCCTATATATACTAATCTTCTAACCTAACCTAAACCCTAGCCACTTTACACCCCCCCCCTTACTGTGCTTGTAGCGCCCCGAATTCCCAATATGATATCTTAGAAATACGTGGCACAATTCCCAGCATCAACTTCAATTGCAATAGTAAACATAGCCAAAAACACAGATAATTCTTATTTCAACTTTTATTACAACGATCATTTACAACACAGCGGAATACAAAACACCTTGAATTACAAACTTTCTTTTACAACACTTTCTATTACAATTTACACAAACTCTATTATCTCAATCTAGCTCAAGCATCCAAATCCCAAGCTACATGCACCTACCTATAAAACCTGAGGCTAGAGATAACTCTAACCCCCAAAACTATAGGGGTCAGCCATAACGGTGTGAGTGACATAAAACAAAACAACATAAATAAAACATTAAGCATGGAGTCATCAACAACATGTATTAATCGCAAGAACAAACAAAATGAGATATAACAATAAGTAAGTCATGGAAACATCAAGGAATATAAGATAGTAAATAGTAATACATGAAAACATCAAGTGAATCTAGACTAAGTGTCAAGTGTAGGAAAATAGAAAAACACAAGCATAAAACCAAGTCAAGAAAACAACATACTATATGCTGACTCTCTGATGCATACTTGTCGAATTCTATGCATTCCATTGTACATAGGTCCTGTGCAAGCCCTTAACGATCTCCACTTTATAGGGATAACCTTTCGTTATGCAACTAATCCTACTACGGTGATGGAAAACAAGATCCAGAATACTCCGCGAATAGGCACCACAGCCCTCGACGCGCAAGCATCATGTAAGATAGCTAAAAAAAACAACCGGAGAATCATCTCCCAAACCCGTGTACCCCACAAATAGGCTTGCAAGGCCCTCGACGTGCAGATACACCAGGTACAGTCCGTGAATAGGCCTGCCGACCCTTGACACGCGAATGCACCTTGCATGTTCCGTGAATAGGCCTGCAGACCCTCGACACGCGAACATACAAATGTCCTCTCGGGACATAACAACAAATAGTCCTGGAACGCATCCGTTGGACTAACAAAACTATGAGCCTATACTTACGTTTCCCAAGTTCCATCACATCCCCACTAGGGCCTGTCCTTAAGTTGGTTATTATTGAAATACAAAATACCCATCTCTAGAGTTAGTGTATCTTGACGGACTTAAATACTCAACAACAACCAAACCAAGACCCCCAGGTCTAACTCAACAAATCTCAACTGCTGGTTCACAGGACTCCCACTCAACTCCTAGAGATATCATCAAGACCAAAAACTCACAAATCCATCGTCAAAACGACCATATGAAGAAACTTCTTTAATCAACGAAACCACATCTTTATAAAATTCCAGAATTCAAATCCAACAATAAAATATCTTGAAAACATATGTTCTATAGAATGAATAATATTTAGAATAGTAAGTTTTAGATCCAAAAATATTTAAAGAATCAATCATTTAAAGAACATCAGAATAACTCAAGAAGACATCAGTAACAATCGACTGTAAAAAGTCATAAGTTGACTGTTCAGAGCGAAAAACCAACACTTCAAGAAATAAAAATCTAAGTAGTAGCGGTCGACTGTAAAAGAGTCACCGGTCGGCTGTCCAGAGTGAAAATCCAAAACTTTAAGAAAACATCAAAACAGAGCAGGGGCAGTCGACCAGAGAAATGGGTCGGTCGACTGTTCCACACGAGATTTTCAAGGAAACGAGAAAACACAGAAGCCAGGTAGCGACGGTCGACTGTCGAAAGATACCAGTCGACTGTCACACCTACAGACTGCAGTTTGGGTTGTGCATATTTCAACCGATACGAAGATTTACTTTACAAAAACGAAATCTATAAAAGTATATTTCTGTTATGATCAAATACAACTTATGGGATATACAAAGAACCATAAAAACCAATCAAAACCAATCAAAACCACTTGAATTGATAAAATAGCTTTTTGATGAATTTCTTCAGAATAAAACATGAATGTGTGCATATGTCAAAACTAGAGTTTTTTATGAATCAGTCATATATCAAAATAACTTTGTTTTATATTCCAAACATTATCAGTACCAAAATAAGTTGAGATATAGTAAAATCCTTCGAAAACATATAAAACTCAATTTCTTCTAAAACACAAAATATGATACTCATGAAAAATGTTTGTGCATGTTTGTGCACCAAAAAAACTTCACAAATCCATAAATTAAATAACAAAATATTCATATTAATCTTAGTATTTGAGAAATCAAAATTCAAACAATATCTTTCACAAAATCATGGATCCCCAAATTTAGTCAAAATATGTCAAACCCAAATCTAGACATCACAACTCAAATCCTCAAGACATGGTCTTTTAATCCATTACTCCTTCTCGAAATTCCTCAAACTCAATCTCAACTATTCTCAATAGTTGATTCATAAACAATTAATCATTAACATGGCCAAGTTGCATTCATCCAACTCACCAATAGTCAAAAATCTCATCTTTAATCAATTAATGCATAACTTTCACCATACTCAATCAAATCAGTAATAACCCAAAAGAAATAGCCTACTCACAATTTATATTAGGTTCTCCAACAATCTAAAATCACCCACATGCAACTCTACTCACAAATAACTAGGGTTCTTCTCAAAAGATCCAATTTTAACTTATCAATTTATTCAATCCACCATATGTATTCATATCAAAACCCTAGCATGCTTTCTAATAGATGAAACACCACATACAACATTCAAAGAACAAAACAAAATAAATCATATCACTCACATACAACATACACAAAACCAAATAAAACAAAACAAGTCACTCACCTCAATGAAGAAATCCAATCGAATTAATGAAGAATAAGAAAAGTCCTTCTTTTGCGAAATCCAAGATTTCCTCCTTAAATCTCCAAGAAAATTAAAACAATGAAACCTTTGTGTTGTCCAGTGAACGACGGCTGCACTCCACCTTTTAAATAGGCCGGAATCGGGAGAATTAGGGTTTTGAACACATTTGCAAAATAATCATTTTAAAATATAACTTTACATAAATAGATCCCTATATTTGGAATCTTGATAAAACCAATTAAATTGAGATTTAAAAACAAAATAAACACTTTATTTCCAGCCGGCACTGTTTGAAAAGTCCAGAAAAATAGTTTTGCACTTTCATCCCTCAAAATGACAATTTTGCAAAAAGATCATTCTTTTCATAATATTTGCAAATAGGTCCAATAAATATCAGAAAAATCTAAAAAAATTACAAATAAATCCCAAATAATAAATAATGATTTTTCACAAAATAATTTTTCCCTTTGAAATTCCCAAGAAAATATTTGCACGTGCAAAACACGTGTAAAAAGATAAATCTTCAGAAAAATACTTGTTAAATCTCCAAAAATTATTTAAATCCATTTTCAGATCTCAAAAATAGTATTTAAAAATACGGGGTACTACAGTGCTACCCCCTACCTCCCGTCCTCTTGCACTCGACCTAACCTCGTGCACCTCCATCCCTCGTCTTCTCCGTCGAGCCTCATCGCCGCTCACATCCCCTGTCCTCCACTCCTCCTCTCATCATCGAACCCCTCCCAATCCACCTCGCCACCGCCTCGTCGACCGTCAAATTCATCCCGTCGTCATCCTCCGTCCACCACTTGAACCCAACTCCTCGCCGCTACCCCTTTGACCACCATGACCCTTCCCAGCAACCACAGAAGATTTCCCTCACCCTCGTTGTTTTCATCCAAGCCCCGAACCCCACCACCTCGTCCTCCTCTGTTTCGCCAAGAAATAGAGCAATCGCACCTCCTCGTCTTCGACCTCCGCAACCAGCCGCCCCGTTGTCCCTGTCACTGCTCGCCGCCATCGCCTTGGCCTCCCGCCTGTTCATGCCGGCCCCCATGTCTTCTTCTTCCTCTAGGTTCTTGTCAAAACCATCAGCACGCCATGGCCACCTCTGCTCATCCTCCAAGCGCCCATCGCTGCACCCCTCACCACAATCGCGACCACCAAGTCACTGCCCATCACCCTTGCATCGCCAGCATCGTCCCCGATGCTCTCGCCAGTCTCTGCCTCTTCCATTACACCTGTTGACCTTATTGCTGCTTTTCTTTACCGATTTCATGCTACAGTCACCACCCTGAGCACTGCCCCTGTGTGCCGTCGACCACCAGTGTGCCACCTTGCCACCATTGCCGTCGATTCCAGTTGATGCCTGTCGCTGTCGGGCCTTGTGCAGCCACCCTCACGCCTCTACCAAGTACTGTTTGATCAAGAGGAGGTTGATCCTTGAATCTCAGCCCTCCGATCTCCTCTTGATCATCATCATCAGGCTCCCTTTGATCGCAGCCGTCCGATTGATTCAAATCATCATGATCTCCATCATTTGATCTGAACCATCCGATCTTGTTGATCTTGATCATCGCTCTTGGATCTAGCCATTGGATCTCTTGATCTTCATCATCTTGATCATTCTCTTGATCATTGAGATCCGTGCCTTGGGTTCGTGATTGTGATTGTGATCGTGTGTTCTTGATTGTCCATGATTCATTGGTACTGTGTTCGTGCCCGGGATCCGTTCCCATTATTCTTTCGTCGAATTCATCGTTGTCTCTCAGGCAAGTATCTTCTTGTACAATTTGTTTGTTCTAGTACAAGTTTTTCTTTGAAAATACTACAAGTAGGTTGTAGCTGTGACTCTCTTTTGGCTTATCATTTGATGATCTCATTCTACTCCTTATCAATTCCATGATCATAAGAGTCACAACCTTTCATTGATATGTTCATTTTACAACTCGTATGATTATAATACATTCATGAAACAATATCCTTGGTTGTTACTGTTCCTATTTTTGCTTGCTGTTTTGACTCCGATAATATCAGAATCTGAACATGAGTTATAAACATGAAATGTAGCCCCAGATGTCTAGTTTACTACTCTTTTAATGGAATTGAATTCCAAGTTATGGTTTTTGATTTATCGCAGTTTTACTGCTGCTATGTCGTACAATTCCAGATTCATAATTTGCTGCATCACTTTGTTTCATGAATTAAATTAACTATGATACCTGTAAGATAATGACTTGAAATTTTGCATGCTGATACTAGGCACACTAGAGAACCTTCCCTAATTTTTTTGGAATTGGTTAATGAATTTTCAGACCTATTTCATGCTTATAAACACAATTTTACAAATTCTGGATGAACACGAATCCTGTGTAGTTTGCTGTTTTGACACCAATTGCTATAACTTTCATGTATCTTGTTTATATGTGCTGGATTCGCCGGAGAGTATAGTTTCCATATTTTCTTATGGATTCAGATTTACATTCATGTGGTAGTGGGAATCTCAGTTTTGGTGCAGCAATGTCTTGCTGTCCAGAATTGGCATTTTGCTATGTTTAAATATTTGCATGTTGTTTCTTGCATTTTGTGATTTAGAACATGTTCCTTGTATCATATAAGCTCTTGATACATCCTTGTCTTGTCTTGAATTTGTTCTTGTTATCTCGTGATCATGTTTATTTTGTAATAAAAAGTTATAAGCCGGGGTCAAAGGAAAGATCTAGTAGTGGACAATATAGAAAAGTGTACTCAGAAGGAGGCCCGTGTTTCCCTCATTTTATTACATGATATGATTTGGATTACATTTGGATGATTTGGATTATATTTGGATAATTTGGAATTTGGTTAATATGATTTGGATTACTTGATACCTGAGTACACAGTCCTATAGAATCCCCTACAAAATCTAAACGCAACTTGTTTGAATATAGCAACTATGTGGTAAATGGATGGGATGCATGAAGTGCTACGTAGTTAGAAATAAATACAAAACTTGACCTAACATGACACTTGTTACATGCTTACCTGTACATGTTACCTGACACCTGTTACATGTTTACCTGCTTGCATGATACTTGTTATCTGTACATGTCACATGCACCATGTTATCACATCATATTACTTGTTTCTACTCCTGTTTTATGTGAACCATTCTGTCATCCGTTCCATGCTATTCTTGCTCCGTTATTACTCTATTCTTGTTTATCTTTCCTGTACTTGTGCCTGCACTACAAGCAGCCCGTAACTTGCTTTGACAGGCATTTTGTTTTCTTTTCCTCTTTCCGTAATTTTGCTAAATTATAGATTTTAGAGATCAGCTGCCAGATGGAGTAGGTGATATGAGATTCTAGTTGGTGGAGTTCTTGCTTTATTTACTTTCCTGTTGCTTTTGAATAAATTTATTTGTTACTTGGATTATTTTGTATTGGGCAGTTTGTCCTAGGATTATTGACTTGTTCATATCTGGTTTATTTGAGATAATTAATTTATTTCAAGTAAGTTCTGTTGGTACATTGATTTATTCATGCATGCGTGGTTGAGTATATTTTGTTATATTTCATGTTATGATGTCAATCTGACAGCTTATGAATGATGAAAATAATTCGTTGGGCTTTGTCACGTACTCGTATTCCGTATTTCTTTTGGGAAGCGGGGCGTGATAGTTACTGTGGTTGGGCGGGGTGTTTGGTTCTGGGTTCGAATCCAACCCTTCTCTTTTATTGTGTTTTTGATATTTTTTTGAGATATGGGAGTAATAAAAGTTGGAAAAAAATTCTATTATTCTTTATATATTATCTAGGCTTTAAGAAAAATAATTCCACAATATTTTAACATTTTTTGTGAAAATTGGATGTGATTTTTATATTAAAATAATGGATTAAAGAACTTGATAAATCTTCTTTAAAATATGGCTTTAGTGTAAATTAAAGAAAGAGGAAAAATTTGAATGCAAGAAATTTGTGTGGAGATTAAATTATGAGATTGGTGTTTTGTACATATAATTATGCTTTGAAAAGTAAATAAAAAGATCATGATGGATTATAGAAATTGATGAGTGTGAACACTCAAATTTTTTGTGAACATGAAAAGAGGTTAAGGACTAAAGTGTAGCTAAGTCCTTACACCGGCATGAATGAATTCTTGAAAAATAAATATTGTAGAAAAAGACCAAGATTGGATCGTTGTTATCAACTGATGTTTAAGACCGGTGTAGAGAAAAGGCTAACTCTAGGATGTTAATTTTACTCATGATTCAAATATCTAAGGACTACACTACAGTGAAGATGTGATGAAAGTAAGGGAAAAACACAAGTATGAGGGCCTCAGATCTACGGTGTGAGAGTGTTCACATGCTGTCTACATGATGCATCATGTCATGACATGGATACATCTCCAGAATTATCGGGACCGTGGCAATGCTTGTGGGGTACTTGGTGATTACGTAGTGCCATCGTTCCATGACAGAGACGAATTGTTCTTAGGTTGTCTGCATGATGCGTCTTGTCATGACGTGGGATTCCCCTCCAGGCTATCTGGACATGGGCTCGTAACTCATAAAATATCTAGGATACTTACCGTAGTTAATGGAGTAGTTAAACTCATAGCGAGGGATCCAACCCTACAAGATGAAGTACGGTTAAGGACTTGCCCACGGATTTATGTATAATGGGATGCATAAGTTCGAACAAGTGTGCATTAGTGTCATGAAAAAATAAGTAACTGCATTTAAGACTAAGTGCACATTCACACATGACATCAATAAGATAGTCCCCCTTAGCTTTGTTGTGATCAAGTGTGTGCTTTCCAAAGAATAGAATTTGATGTATTATATCCTAGCATCAATTGTATGCTACTGACGTGCCCACAGTTTCTATGCACGATAAAATGAATGAAAGGACTAAAGAAGGAATGCTGCTTAAAGAAATATTCAAATTGTTATTTATTTCATGTGTCATGTTGTAATTATAATTCCGCTGCGTTGATGTAAACATTGTTATATAAAAGTTTTAAATTCCTTGTAAAAATTGTACGAAGTGAAGTGTAAAGATCCTGTGGAACTTCGAATTCATGCTTATTTGGAATTCGGGGTGTTACAGGATTGGTTACCAATCAGCAAAAGTTGTAATGAAGGAGTGATTCGCCATCACTGGTGGATAAGAACAAAGCAAAATAATGCAGCCGTTGTCTACTCCAAAGCAGAAGCAGAAGAATGTCAAGATCAAATTCATAATGGATCTGTCCAGAAGACTGAAGAACAACAATTATGCTTGGTAGAAGACAAGTTTTTCGAGAATATCACTCGAAAAACTTGAGATGGTTCATGGAAATATCTCATGAACCATTGGTGATTGTGTTATGTTTTCCTCTCTGCTAGCGTAGTTCTGAGGACGGAACGATTCTAAGGAGGGAGTAATGTAACAACCACGCAAAATAGCATATATCTATTTTGTATTATAATCCATGCATAGTTGAGAATTGCACGCGATTATATATTTTTCTAATAATAATTGGTTTTAATTGAGAAATTTCAGAGATATTAGTTAGTCTGAACCCGATAAGATAGATTCGGGATATCTTCTCAATTAAATTGTGGATTTGCCCCGATTGTTTTAACAAGACAATCTTTGGAAAAATAATAATTTTTATAAAATATATTTTTATAATTTATAAATAAATTATCTTATTTGTTGGTGTATATATATATATATATATATATATATATATATATATATATATTGATTGGATCATATTGGAATGTATACGATATATGATCTGAAATTGTTTTGGATGTGAATATGTCCTTAAATATTCTATAATTGAAATATTTGAATATATTTTGCAATGGATATACATATTAATTTGAATTGTAATTAACCATACATTATTTTTCACTGGTTTAGAGTTTGTTTAACCTAGGGTTATGGTTGTTTGACCTAGGGTTACTTGACCTAACCTAGGGTTAGGAAACCCTACATCATTATTGATATTGGATAGATTTTTTATGAGATCCAATGGTGGAAAGTATGCCATGTGAGATCTTCTAGAAGAAATGAGAACCATCATGTAACTTCTAGGCTTTTTGTGAGTTGGTTCCATCTCCACCCTCCACTTACACTCACTCCCTCACCCTCCCATCTCCACCCTCCATCACCAAGCATCCATTTCCGGAATTTGAACACCTCCCCATATCTCTTCATTCCATTTTCAAAGCTCCATGTTTTCTTCTTCTTCTTCTTCTTCTTCTTCTTCTTCATTTGTTCATGGTTCAAAAAATTAATAAAGAAAAGAAAAGAAAGTTAGAGTGTGAGAAGGAGAGTTTTCAAAATATTTTGTTGGTTGCTTTGAGCTCTTGGAGGTGAAGTGGTGGCAAGCAAGGAGAAGAGGAACCCTTGAAGATCAAAGCTTGTTCTCATTCTCAACTCAAATTTAGTGGGTGTTCTCTATCTCTAGGATTAAATTTTTATGTGATTTGATGTGTAGGAGTAGATATGAGATGCATGAATACATGTATGAGTGTTTAATAAGTTATGCAAACTTGAATTGTATGTTAGTGCAATTTTTTTTATACCATGCTTCCATGATAGAACACCAATGTTATGTTAGACACTTAGAAATTTCTACTTTGCAACTAGCTTAAAATATGTACACAAAATTTTTGTGGCATGTTTTAGGATGAGTTTAGAGCATCCTCAATTTCTTCTATATTTTTCTGGGTTCATTTAGTAGCCCAACAAAATGATTCTTTTCGGAACAGAGAATAGTCCAAAAGGTGTGTTTTTCCTTGTTATGAAGTGAAGTTTTAAAATTCATATTATGGAATTGGTAAGGTATCTTGAGTTGAAATTTTTACCGGAGGTACTAGGATATCTTAAAAACAATCGTTCTAAATTTCAGGTTTTTCTGAATTTATTTTCTATATTTAAGCATTATGTTTTGTCAACTGGTCCAGAGCCAAGAACTGTCTCTGTTCTGTTTCAAAGATGAATTTTAATAAATCATAACTAATTTATGGTATATAATCTTGTAGTGAAATATTTGTTGTAGCATCTACTATGTATCTTGATCATGTATCTAAAATTTTAGATAATTTGGACAAAATTTGAAGGGGTTTCAAAAATAATTTGTAACCAGATGTTTTACACACTGCTTAGAACAGAAGGAATTTTTCTACTAAATTCAAAAAACTATAACTATCTGCATATTTTGAATCTTGAAGCATTTTTTGGATAAGTCAGACTCGTGTATTTCTAGATACTGAATCCAAAATTTTATAAGTATTGGACTTATGGTTGAATTGATATTGAAGTTTAAATAAACTATGTTCAGATTCAGTTCAGATTTAGTAGGTCTATACATATGAGCTTTTTTGGAATTGTGGGTTTAGAATCTGAAGAACTGACCAACTAGAGACTTTTAGTAGAGAGTCTTATCTTTCCAGAGCATCTTGAATCATGTAATTTCAATTTGTGGTTTGAAAGATGATTTTCCTAAGTTCTAGACAGAACCAATCCTAGTAGAAGACCATGTTTTGTTATGTGAGTTAATTTTTCTGTGTACATTGATGATAATAGGGGTTTTAGAGTGCTTTAATTGATGAATTTGATGATGTGATCAACTAGAAAGTTGTATTAGACACACATAGCTTTCCATGAAACCCAGGATTATGAGATTCCGATAAGTGAGCAAGTTGTTATGACATTGACAAGAGGCAACAACCGTGAGTTTAGGATGTTTTATCAGAGAAATGATATTTTTCTAGCCTTTGTGGTTAGAATCTGAGGAACTAGATAACTAGAGAATTGCAGTAGACCCTCTTAGCTTTCCAAATAGTGTACATTCATGGAATTCCGGTGTATGGATTAGAAGTTATGGATGTTTCAATAATTGGGTAGATTCATATTTGTAGTAGTTGTCTTTTTGCTCTACACCTAAGTCTTGGACTTGTGTGTTAGTATCATTTATATGTTGAAATATTTGATTCTATCAGAGTTTGAGTTTGTCTAAATGTGTGTGATGGTTTCCTTGATTTGAGTTGTGTGTGGGACCGTCTAGGGTAAGGTATTACCCTATGACTAACAACCCTTAGGCTAAAATTGAATTCTTTCGCCTCGAGAACTGGATAGTCATCTTTCGTGTGCCGAAAAATTCTTACCCAACGGATAATCGATCACGGGCCGGAATATCGGATGTGATCCGAGTCTGAGGTGGTGGCGAACGATTGGAGATCGTGTTGCCGGCATTTGGGGTTGGTAGGCTGGGTCTGATATGACTGGATATTTGATCTACCTATAACTAGTGAATGATCTGATTTATTATCTACCTCATCTAGAATGTGTTGATACCCTAGGTCTGTCAATGATTGGATATTTTTAAATTGTGGGTATTTCACCTTATTTGTCGGGTATGAGATACTCTCCCTTTTAAGGTCGGGTACTGCTCGCTGAGAGTCACAAGCCAGAGACATTGGTCAAGGACAATGGTTTCCTTGATTTGAAATTGTTTTAAAACATTGTGCATACTTTGAATATACAACATTTTCGGTAACACTAACAATTAAGTGTTTTTCTTTCTGCTTGAGGATCGAGTTAGTGTTCGGGGTGATACCCTATAATCTGATTTGTTCTAAGGGCCAGCACTAGGCGGTGATAACCAAGGTTGTCTCTTCCTGTCGTAGGGATACGTGCTGAGTTTGCGTACCTCGCTCTGTTAATTTCCAATATACTGGTGGTAAGAATGGGATGTTTCCTCATCTATGTTGGTGACGGACGAACCATGGCTAAGGTCCCCCATGAGTCTCGGTACCAACTTGGTACGTGGTGTACCTTGTAGTTCGTCACGACTTTTGGTGAGATTATCACTACTACTTATTCGCAGTAACGGGACTGGACCCAAACTGTATGCCTCACCATCCATGTTATGACGAGAACAGGAAGTGTATAATAGTAGAATGCAATGCATGATGAGGGTTCGAAACCCTGAAACTGGAGAAGACGGCTTAATTTGGAGTGTATGTAGTATGGGATGCATGCATGTCAAAAGTCATGCTGTCATTAGACTAAGTGGATCTGTTTCCTGTACATTGTGTACTGTGCATTAGACTTAAGGTCATGGCATACACCGACACTAGGAAATTAGGATGCAAGTTTCTGTTTTCATTAACGGCTGGTTGTGATTGGTAGTTGAAGATCATTGTTTTCTTATCAGCTTTGCATCAGTTTATGTACTGACGTGCCCACTCAATTAGGTGCTGGATACCGGATCGCGAGTGCAGGAGGACCCAAGACAAGCAGGGCATCCAAGTGGAGTAGTAATGTACCTATCTACCATTCGAGCAGGTGCAGAAATATCAGAGTAGTGCAGCAGAAGATTCGAGCTTCATGGCGCATCTCAGGGAAGCAGATTGACCACTCAGTAGGAGTTCCAGTGGAAGATCAGTTGACTACCGATTTGAAGGGCAGGCGAATGTTTGAGTAGTATTTGTAATACTTTAATGTAATTTGTATTCCTTGTTCAAGAACAAGATAATGATTGTAATTGATGATGTAATGATTTTATTTTGGCAATAAAAAGTTTTTTAAATTTCCGTGTTATTACTGTGTTGAGATGCATTTGATGGAAAAAATTCTGGTTTGTGTTATGGATGTCCTGTAGTGGGATCGGGGGTGCTACAAAAATTGAATAGGAGGGAAGAAAGATTTTGAATTAAATTAAGGAGTAATGGGTGGTTACATTCACATCATCTGGAGTTAATTAATATCTTTGTAAATAAAAACCCCCACTTCATTCTCACTTTTCATTTCAAAGAAGTAAAAGAAAGAAAGAGCAAGAGAATCTCGGCCAAACAATCATAGGGAAGAGTTTCTTTTTTTAAAGGGATTTTGTTAAGGGTGGAGGCTTGGAAATGGTTCTAGGAGTTTCTATTGCAAAGATTTTCAATCAATAGGTGGGTGTTTCCTTAGTCTTTAATTATTTTTTGTAGGAAGAATACGATGATTAGAAGTCAGGTTATGTGCAAATTTTAATTTCTTTTAGGCAGTGAATTAATCTAAGAATCAAATGCTTGCTAATTTAATTAAGTTATATGACATTGTAGATAAGAATATTTGATTATCATGTGTTAGATTACTAAAGTTTTTTTAAATTATTAATATGATAATGTCATGTTTTGCTAGCCAAATTTAAAATAGATACATACACATAATTTTTGTAAATTGTATGAGGTGCAATTGTAGATTTGGTTGGTTATAGTGATTTGATTAAATTGTGTTGATGTATCATGTTAAATTTGGTAGATATAATTGTAGATTTTATGGATGTTAAATTTTTCATTCTCTGTAATGTTATTAAAACTTAGATCTCAAATTGTACAAATTTAGATTCTTATGCATCATGAATGTTAGTATAAAGAAACTTGTTATGGAGCAGTAAAGCTTTATTCAATTTTTGAAGAGGCTTTGGGGCAGTGAGTGAGATTTGAGAGCCTGGTTAGAGCGTGCTGGCTTGGGAACTCTTTACAGTGCCCAGGGTTGCTAGATCGAATTTTTCGCAATGATTTAAAAAGAATAATCTTGAAAATCAATTCTCTAAATTTTTAAGTATTTATAAGAAATTGCATATTAGTATTCCTCTTATTGAAGCTTTGGAACAAATGCCTAAATATGCTAAATTTTCAAGGATATTTTATCAAATAAGCGAAAGTTGGCGGAGCATGAGATGGTTATGCTAACCGAAGAGAGTAGTGCAATTTTACAAAATAAGTTGCCTCATAAACTGATAGTGTAACATCCTGAATTTTTAATTATAATTAAATAAGAGTTTGTTGATTTTTACATGTTTTGCACGTACAAATTCATGTACATTTTACCTAGAACATTATTTATTTTCATACCATGAACAAGTATTTTATTATTATTATTTTTAAAAATTTTAAAAGCCTATTTAAACTCTAGGCCTAATTGTTTATTCTTAGCCCACACTAATTAAATTAATTAAATTTTTTTTTAGAATCCCATAGACTCTAAGCTCACTAGATTGAGCCCACTAACTTAATTCTCTTTTAATTGTGACAACTTGTAGGGTAGACTAGTTTTGTAAACAATTAATTAAATGAATATGTACAACTAGTAACTAGGGGTGTATTGTGTGACACGTGCATTGCAATAGGACGTGTCTTGAGTTCTGCATCGAGGTAGGCTGGAATTGAGAAAGGGAGAGTGGGAGAGTTGGTGAAATGGAAAGGTGGTTTTGAGTTCAGGGGTAGTTGCTTTAACTCCCTAGTTCATCCTAGCCCCTAATCCACAACCATCTAGTTCATCTTGGCCCTACATTTCACTTTAAAAAATGTATAAATACCCCCTCAATCTCTTCATGCAATACACTTGAAAATTTCGTAAAAAGAAAAAAGAAAGAAAGAAAGAAACAAAGAGTGAGAAAAGATTGAGAGGTTGTGAGTAAAAAGAATTGTGTCTTGTGTGTGTTCCCTTTCACCTTGGAGGCCGACTATCATCACGAGGAGCAAGAGGAGCTCGCGTTCCATCTAGTACAAGGAGGAAAAGGCAACTTGGTGGCACAATCTACTAGGAGAAGGATCATTCTCGTGTTCAAGGAGATTTCTAGGAGTTCTTTTCATTTGTTTTTCTTCTAAAAGGTGGGTGATTTCTCGAACTTCTACTTTAGATACCATGCTAGGAATTGACATTGTGAATATGTTAAGAATGAATAGAATATAATTGCCAAACATTTGTTTAAGGAGATTAAGAGAAAAAAAGACCAAAGTAATCTACATGAAAAAGTGGTAGAATAAATAGAATGTGTAATTGAGTATGTGTATGATGACTTGATAGTTTATTCGCATGCTAAAGTAGATGAATTATGATTTTTGTGAAACTTTGTGTATGCATGAAATAAAAGATACAATATGTGGAAATTGTGCTTATGGATAGATTATGGAATTTAAATTGGCTTGCATGGAATACTAAATAGATGAAATTGTGATAAAAGTGTGTTTATGTGCCTTATACAAGTAGTATTGTGATCACTTGATTTATTTAGCCATATTTGTCTCTTAAAATATGTAGTTGGGAAATAGGAATAAATTGATAAATTAAATCTTTAGTAAGGAATCAAAGAGAGAAAATTTGTATTGAACTCATTATGAATGAGGGAAATTGTTAATAAAAGAATTTTTATAAAAATAAATGTATCTTTGTCGAAATGTGTTAATTTAATCCGTTGTTTAATTTTATCTAAGAGAGAAATAGTTTTTATGATAAAAAAAAATGAGTTCTATAAGAATTATGAATATACAGGCTACTGTCTCCTTTTAGAAACTATGCTCAGGAAAAATTTATTTTTTTTATAACAACCATTTGAATGAGAAAATTCGAGTTTTTTACAATAAACTAGAAACAGTATAGTCACAAATAAATTCGTTTTAACAAGATTTCTTTACAGGTGAGTCACTCGAACCTACTGGTCATCAGGTGCATTTTAAGAACATTATTGTAGCAAGCGGAGCTTGGGGACTTGGGTTCGAGTCTCGGCAGAAACATTGTTTTTGCAAAAATTTAATTTTTATTCAAAACCCGAACACAAAACTTAAGTATAATTTAAGTCACACTTTTAACAGCTAAGCGTTGTGGATTTTTTGGTCTTCGGTGGCACCTCAGGGAGTCACTGTAGCACGAGCGGGCCTGTAGTGAATCCCAGGCTTCGGCCATTTTTTTTAAAAATTGATTTTTGGGGTAAATTATTATATTTTTGAGATTTTAAGTATTTTTAAAAAATTAAGAAAAATTATTAGAAATATCATAAAAATATCTAGACTTGATGGAAAATTTTCTACAACATTTTGACTTATTATAATGAAGTTTAGAAGAAAATTTTGGGTAAAGTGATTAATAAATTTTCTTTAAAATATAATTATTTTGTAAATAAAGATAAGAATATTTTTATTGAACATAGAAAATTGTAAGGAGTCCAAAATGAGTTTTTGACTGATAAATTATTGAGTAAAATTTAATGCGAGATTGCTTAAGATTATGCAAGTTGTGCATGAGAAATAAATTGAAAAGAAACATGATGTAATGTGAAATTTGGGAACAAGTATACTCTTATTTTAATGAGCATGAAAAGAGAATTAAGACTAGTTAGCTAAGTCCTCACGTCGGCAAGAATGAAAGTTTTGAAAAGAGAATATTGATAAATTGAGACCAAGTTTGGGTCATGGTTAATGATTGATATTTTGAGACCGATGTAGAGGTAACGCCAAATTCTAGAGTGTTGATTTCTATTAATGATTCAATTATCTAAGGATTAGAAACATAGTGGAGATGTGATGAAAGTAAAAGACAAACATAATTATGAGGGCCACTGGATTGGCGGTGTGAAAGTGTTCACAGGATGTCCTCATGATCCATCATGATTATGGCGTGGATACTACTCCACGATATCGTCCTGGTGGCGATGCATGTTGGGTGTTTTGGTGACTACAGGTGGTGCCATTGTCCATGGCAAAGGTGAATTGTCCACAGGATGTCTGCATGATGCATCATGTGTCAGTGCGTGAGATTCTCTTCAGGTTGTCTGGACGTGGGCTCGTAACTCATAGAACACCTAGGATACTTACCATAGTTAATGCAGTAGTTTAAGTCATAGCGAGAGATTGAACCCTACACGATGAAGAACGGATAAGGGCTTGCCCTCGGACCTATGTAGTATGGGATGCATAGAATCCGAACAAGTGCGCATTAGTGTCAAGTAAATATTAATAACTGCATTAAGGACTAAGTGCACATTCACACACGACATCAATAGGATAGTCCCCCTTAGCTTTGTTTGTGACAAGTGTGTGTTTTCTAAGTAAGAGAAATTGATATATTATATCCTAGTGTCAGTTATATGCAACTGACGTACCTACAGTTTCTATAGAGGATAAAGTGATTGACAAGACTAAAGATTGCTTACTGCTTAAAGAATGTTCATGTTATTATTCAATTCATGTATAATATTGTAATTCGCTTCCGCTGTGTAAAATGTAATCCTTGTTGTTATAAAAGTTTTTAATTCCTTGTAAAACTGTACGAGGTGAAGTGTAAAGTTCCCATGGAACTTCAAATTCAGTCTTATTTGGAATTCGAGATGTTACAGAGTGGTATCAGAGCCAGGTTTCCAAGTATTACAAATTTATAAGGAACGACACCCTAGATTGTACATTAGAGTGTGAGTTGGGTATAGAGATTTAAATGTAAGTCACTTACATTTGTGTTGCTCTATAATTGATGCTTCTTCTTCTCCCTTTCCCAAGATGGCGAACCATCACGACCGAGCAAGCGATGATGATTGTTACATAATTGAAGAGGACCGTGGACAAGGATATTCCGCCGAAGAAGATCCCGAGGAATATGAAGAGGAATGCCCTGAGTCTCGAGAGATCACTCTACCTCCAAACTCATCGGACATTTCATCTGATGATGAGGAGCCAGATCGGGGGGATCTCATCAAGGCCCTTCAGAGTCAATTGGAGACTCAGAGGAAGAGAGCACAGCTATTGCAGGCACAGTATGTGAAGTGAAAAGAGAATATTGCAACCCTTAGTCAACGTGTTTGGGAACTCAAGAAGAGAAAGAACATGTATGATGTACTGAAGGAAGATGTGGCAGAACTACGAGAAATGCTTAGGGATGCCCAGAGGAACCGTAGGGATTCGAATGTTGTATCTTCTCAATGCTTTTGCTTGATATCAGACGATGTTTTCAATTCGATTGTACAAAGTTTGAATTCAATGAAATGAAAGAAGTTGGTTTAAATTCATATTTTCTACTTCGAATTTAATGGATCTTTTGAATTAGAATATGGCTGGAAGAAGATCAAGGAATGAAGAAGGTCCCATCTGTGGACTTGACTTGGAAACGGAGTTGGCTAGAGTTTATCAGACCCTCAATGTCGTTGCCATGAATCAAAACTAAGGGATAATGCCTGCGAATCCATTTCCTGAGGCAATCAAACTCGTGGAGTCATTCAAGAGAATGAAGCCACCAGTGTTTGAAGGGAAGTCAGACCCAGATGTAGCTGACAATTGGATTCGGCAAGTCGAGACTATCTTTGAAGGCTTGGAAACTCCAGAAGGTAGTAAGGTGAAGTTGGCTACTTTGCAGCTTGAGAAGGATGCGGTTGTGTGGTGACAGTCGATGAAGCGGACTATGGGAAATGGTGTTGTTGGTTGGGAGGAATTCTTGGAGGAATTCCAAGATCACTACTTTCCATCTGAGGTCCAAGAAAAGAAAGCAATGGAGTTCCTGGCGCTGCAGCAGGAAGGCATGTCTGTCAGGGAGTATGAGACAAGGTTTACTCTACTCTCGAGGTATGCACCTGAACTTGTGATGGACGAGGCAAAGAAAGCTCGGAAGTTCGAGCATGGATTGAGGCCGAGTCTGAGATCGAGGATGATACCCCTCCTATCAAGAGGTTCGACAAGTTGGTCAAGCGAGTTGTAGACATGAGGCGGATATGGAGCAGTTCCATGTTGTTCAGAATTGAAGGAACAACTAGAATGCGGGAAAGAGGCCTGCAATTTCTGAGAATGTCAGAGGGCAGCCGCCGACTCAAGGTTCAAACCTACTGGGGCGAACGTTGTTAATGTAGTTGGAAGACTCGGGAATGGTTAAGTGAGACCTCCTGTGACCTGTTTCAACTGCGGAGAGACAGGCCACTACAAATCCCGTTGCCCTAAGCTGCGAGAATTCATCCGTAATGGACCAACGCAACAGGTTGGGAAGAAGTCGTCCCAGCAGGGATGAGTATTTTCCTTAATTGAAGCCGACGCTGATGAAATGGATCACGTTATTACTGGTACGGGGGAGGATGTAAAGAAATTTTCTGTTGTTCTCTTTTCCCTGCTTTATTTAGTAAAGCTGTTATGTAACAAGTGTGTTTTATGTAACAGGAGAACTTTATTTGAATGGAAAGAAAGCTGTTGTTTTGTTCGATACTGGATCCTCTCATACCTTTGTGTCACCTAAATTTGCTAAAGTCTTGGAAGTTGAACAGAAGGTCTTTCCAAGTAAAGTCTTAGCGGTAGCTATTCCATCAGGGGAGACTTTAACCACTGATCGGTACCATGCAGACTGCGTGTAACTCCTGTTTTCCCGTATTTGTATTTTTATACAGTATTTTTCTCAATTGTATTCTTTTATCTATTTGAGATCCTGTATTTTATTTCTATTCGAATAAAATCGTTATTTTTTGTTTCGACTCAATCTTTGGTCCTTCTATCGAATTCATTTGTGTGCACTTTGTGTCGTTCTTCATGAAGAAATGGCCAATTCATCTCATTTATCTCTTTAATCCCCATTTTAGTGCATTTTGACCATTTCTCCTGTTGGGCTCTTTTTGAAACGGATCCCCAAAACCCACGAATCCGCAAACCCTACTATTTAAACCCTACCCTAACCCTAAACAAACCCTAATACTGTTTTAACCTAATCACACCGCCGCTAATCTTCTCCTTCACCGATTCCTTCGTCTCCATCTTTTTCGCCAACC
Source organism: Hemerocallis citrina (assembly GCA_017893485.1). Classification (NCBI taxonomy): domain Eukaryota; kingdom Viridiplantae; phylum Streptophyta; class Magnoliopsida; order Asparagales; family Asphodelaceae; genus Hemerocallis; species Hemerocallis citrina. Next base: position 123,683,252 of record CM030363.1, on the reverse strand, counting down.
AACCCACTTCCGATTCCCTTTCCGATCGCCTCGCCACCTTCGACCTTCGCCTCGTCGACCCCACAGCACCACCACCTCCACAAACTCCATCGCCGTTCGCCACCACCACAGAACCCACCACCGTCGTCCCCAAACTCCGAAATCCACCCAACTCGTTGCACCCAAACTCGACGTCTCCCTCACCATCACTCTCGACTCCGACCATATTCCCATCACCTCGCCGCCTCCAACACCATCCCCTCCGTTCTCCAGCAACCGCCGAACTCCTCCCCTGTTTCTTGAACCGAACAGAGGACGCCGCCGTCGTCGCCTCCCATCACACTCGCGCCTCTACCAGTGCCACAGTCGCTGCGTCGCTCCTCGATGTAGCGTCGCCGTCGAAGCCACCGCCGTGCATTGCCGTCACCCCTCTCCCTCTCGCTCTCTGTTTCGAAGCAGCGAACGGAGAAGAAGAAGAAAGGGAAAAGGGCGGGATCTAATTTCGACCGTTGGATCGTGCCAAGATCCGCGCCCGTGATCGCTGTTCGGTGTTCGCCCACAACAAATACCAGATCCGCTGTCCCGTGTTCGGCCAGATCCGCTGCGCTGAAACCGTCCGATTCGCTGCGTTTGCTATTCCCTGTTTTGCCGCACCAGATCCCGAGCGCTGTTTGCTGTTTTGGGCTGATCCGGTGTGGGGGAAAACTCGATCTATGGTTGATTTTCGCACGTGCTTTTGGAGGACTTCTTCCGGGATTTTTCTACCCAAATTTCTACAACAAGTGGATCTAGTCATCGTCAAACTAAGGCAAGTATCCTTGTACAATTTTATTGTTCTAGTACAAGCCCCCTTGAAAATACTACAAATAGTTCGATTGTGACTCCTCCTTGAATATCATTGTAGATCAATATTGAACCTCCAAATTGACAATTCTAAGAGTCACAAAATTTCCTTGTATTTAATTTATAATTATTGGACTCTTTTACCCCTTGAGCACATGAACACATGAACATATGAATTAAGGAGCCCTAAATTTGTAGACACATGTTACATTTAATATTTGATGAACTTGCAACCCTTATGACTTGAAAAACAATTATCATTTGCTGTTTTGACCACCATTATGCTATATTTTATATCACACAATAATTTAGACGCCTAATAACAAATTTCCATGGAATCTATACTAGTAAGTTATTCCCACATGTTATTGTCCTGAATCTTCTTTTGCTGTTTCGACCCATTTAACATTAGAATCTGAACCCTAGACCTGAATAGAAGATGTAGCCCTGGATGTCTAGATATCGATAGACTCCGAAACTTTCGAATTTGGAGTTACGGTCTAGGAGTTATTACAGTTTTACTGCAGCTGTGTCGGTAGGTAGAGATTCGCAAAAATTGCTGTACACCTTTACTTTGCGAATTAGTTTAGCTGTGTAAACAGCAAGCGTTGGACATGAAATTTTATATGTAGTTACTGGACACCGTATAGGACATTCCAAATTTTTCCTAGAATTACATCACAACATTTTACACATGTATGCTTACTTGATAAGAATTAATAAAAGTAACAAGCCGGGGTTTTGGGAAAGACTATAGAGTGGACAATATAGGTAAGTGTACTCGGAAGGGGGCCCGTGTTTCCCAAATACTTGGTTCATGAACTTGTTGTCTCTTGTTCGATTCATGGAGTCAGTTACTTGGCTCATGAACTTGTTTGATTCATGAACCCATTGTGCGGTTCTTGAACTTGTTAGTGGATTCGCGAACTTGCTTCGTGAACTTGTTATTTATTTTCCGATTCATGAACCATGGCTTGCTTGATACTTGATACCTGAGTACGCTGCCCTATAGACTCCATTACTAGGTCTAAACGTAACTGATTTGACTGTAGTAACCATGTAGTAAAAGTATGGATGTATGTCGTGCTACCTAGATAGTAATTACCACAAGACTTGAACTTGATAACTTGAACTTGATAACTTGAACTAGACTTGAACTTGATAACTTGAACTAGACTTGAACTAGACAACTTGATACTTGATACTTGACAAATTGATACTTGAGACCTGACAACTTGACACTAGACTTGAGATTAGATTCCTGACACTTGAACTAGATGCGGGTCACTTGAGGTTAGATACCCTATGTGTTCACTTGTCACTTGTTTTACCACTAATATTTGTTATCCAGCCTGTTTACTTGAGTTATCCTTCTTATTAGCTAGTTCTTGGTTCTTTCCACTACTTGTTATATCTCTGTTACGTTCTGATTCCAATTCCCCATTACTTGTACTCATTTTTACTATTTATGGCCCTAACTTGCACTAAGGGCATTTTCTCTTGTTTTCCCTATGTTTTCCCTATTATATTTGTTAAGCAGACTTTGGAGACGAGCTACCTGCTGGAACTGGCGAGCAGACATTTCAGGTTTTGCTTGGAGCAAGGACTTATTTAAATAATTGCTTTCCTTAAGGTATTTATTTCTTCTGCTGTATAAGACTTGTTTCCGAGTTTTACACTTGATCCAGACTTGAAAACTATGTGGACATTATTATTTGTTTTCAAACAGTTTTCTGTTGCTTTATAAATTATTCATGCATGCTTGGTTATATATATTTCTCTTGTATATTCTTGTTGTGATGCTGAGTCGATCCTACAGCTTATGAATGATGTTAAGATCATTCGCTGGGCTTCGTCACGCACTCGTATTCCGTATTTTGGGAAGCGGGGCGTGACACTGCGAGATCGAGATTGGGGATAGGATTTTTAGGATTGATCTGATCGAGTTGAATATCCTGGGGGTCGATGTTATCATTGGTATTGATTCGATGTCGGTGTACAGTGTGAATATCGAGTGTAAGACCAAGAAGGTAACAGTGAAGGTCCCAGGAGGTCCTGAAGTCACTTTCCAAGGGAAGAAGAGATGTTCAGATTTGGTGGTAGCTATTAGCAAGAAGAAGCTTCATGTAGAGGTGCAGCAAATTCCAGTGGTTCGGGATTACCCGACTGTGTTCTTGGAAGATTTGCCTGGGTTACCCCCGCATCGTGATGTAGAGTTCAGCATCACTATTCAGCCAGGGCGTGCACCCATTTCCAAGGCACCATATAGGATGGCGCATGTGGAGCAGGATGAGATCAAATGGCAAAATGAGGAACTGTTGGGGAAAGGCTCTATTCAACCGAGTGCATCACCCTGGGGAACACCGGTGCTATTGGTAAAGAAGAAGGATGGTTCGATGAGAATGTGCATTGATTACCGAGAGCTGAATAAAGTCACTGTTCAGAACAAATATCCAATTCTCCGAATTGATGACCTGTTCGATCATCTACAAGGAGCAGCTGTTTTCTCCAAAATAGATCTTCAATTGGGATACCATCAAGTTCGAGTGAAGACTGAAGATATGCATAAGACTGCATTCAAAACTCGACATGGCCTTACAAATTCTTAGTTATGTCATTTTGAGTAACGAATGCACCTGCAATCTTTATGGACATGACGAACAAAGTTCTAACGCCGTTTGTTGATTCTTTCATCGTGGTGTTTATCGACGATATTCTTGTGTACTCCAAGTCGGAGGAGGAGCACACTGAGCATCTGGCTGAGGTTCTGAAGAAGCTTCAAGAGCATGAGTTGCATGCCAAGTTATCAAAGTGCGATTTATGGAAATATGAAGTTGCATTCCTAGGTCACATCCTTTCTAAGGAGGGAGTGGCAACTGATCCGCAGAAGATAGAGGCGGTGAAGGGTTGGGCAAGGCCTACTACAGTGAAGGAGATCAGAAGTTTTCTTGGGTTAACTGGATACTACAGGAGGTTTATCCAAGGTTATGCGCAGATAGCCGTGACGCTTACTGGTCTGACCAAGAAGAATGTGAACTTCAAGTAGACCGAGCACTGCGAGGCAAGCTTTCAGGAGTTGAAAGAGAAGCTGACTACTACTCTCATTTTGGCTTTGCCTAGAGCAGGTGTTGAGTATGATGTTTATAGCGATGCTTCACATCATGGGCTTGGTTGTGTCTTGATGCAAGAAGGAAAAGTGATCGCTTATGAGTCTAGGCAACTAAGACCGCATGAGAAGAATTATCCAACTCATGATCTGGAGTTGGCTGCGATTATCTTCGCCTTGAAGCGATGAAGACATTATGTGTACGGTGAGACATTGAACATGTACACGGACCACAAAAGCTTGAAGTACATCTATCAGCAGAAGGACCTGAATCTGAGGCAACAGAGATGGCTGGAAGTACTTGAGGACATTTGTCCAGAGATTAGGTACCATCCTGGAAAGGCTAATGTTCTCGTTGATGCACTTAGACGTAAGAGCAGTTTGGCTAGTTTGATTACAACTCAGAGGCATCTTGCAGAGGAGTTGGATCAGGCCGGTATTGAAGTTGTTGTGCAAGGCTTGGGATCATCTTTAGCTCAGCTGAGGCTTCAGCCCACTCTGAATGAGAGGATTATAGCAAGTCAGAAGATGAAGGAGCAAGTTGGTACTGGACGGTTGTCATAGTTTCAGATCAGGAATAAGGTGTTGTGGTTTGGAGAGAGGCTATGTGTTCCGGATCAAGCAGAATTGAAGGAGAGTATTCTTCAGGAGGCACATGCTACTATTTTGTCTATACATCCTGTGAGTACCAAGATGTACAAAGGCATCAAACAAAATTTCTGGTGGTCAGGTTTGAAGCGGGATGTGGCTGAGTTTGTGGCGAAGTGTGAGATCTGTCAGCAGGTCAAAGCCGAGAATCAGAAGCCCGAAGGTTTATTACAACCGTTACTTATTCCGGAGTGGAAGTGGGATAACATCAGCATGGATTTCATCACAGGTTTGCTCAAGAGTTCGAAAGGTCATGATGCGATTTGGGTCATAGTCGATCGACTAACGAAATCAACTCACTTCTTGGCGATGAAACTCACTTCGACTATGGATAAGTTAGCCGAGCTGTATGTTGGAAAGATCGTCTAGCTGCATAGTGTTCCGTTGACCATTGTGTCAGATCGAGATGCGCGGTTTACTTTGCATTTCTGGAGGAGTCTTCAGACAACTTGGGGTACTAAGATGGATTTCAGCACTGCTTTCCATCCTTAGACTGATGGATAGACTGAGAGGGCTAATCAGGTTCTTGATAATATGCTTCGGTTTTGTATTTTAGATTTTGGAGGCAGATGGGGAAGGCATTTAGCTCTGGTAGAGTTTGCCTACAACAACAATTTTCAGGCTAGTTTCGGGATGGCACCGTACAAAGCTCTGTATGGCAGGAAGTGCAGAACATCTGTCTGCTGGTTTGAAGTTGGGGAGCGGCAGATGTTTGGGCCAACAGAACTCTGAAAAGAATGTTTTGATTAGGAAGAGGTTGGTGGATGCTCAGAGCAGGTAGAAGAGCTATGCAGACAACCGGGAGGGACCTTAAGTTCGAGGTTGGTGACTTTGTCTTTCTGAAGGTATCACCTAGTGTAGGTGTGATTCGCTTTGGCAGAGGTGGGAAGTTAGCCCCAAGGTTCATAGGCTTGTACAAGATATTGAAGCGGATTGTGAAAACTGCTTATCGGTTGGAGTTACCGGAAGAGTTTTCTCAAGTGCACAATGTCTTCCATGGGTCTATGCTGAGAGGTTACATTCCAGATCCAAGTCACCTTTTTCCCGAAGTGCTGGAGGGTTTGCAGCTGGATCTGAGTTACATTGAGCTATCGGTTGAGATTGTGGATCGTCGGGAGAAAGTTTTGAGGAACAAGACGATACCGACGGTCAAAGTAGTCTGGAGAAACCAGTTGGTTGAAGAGGCTACTTGGGAATCCGAGGAGAGGATGTTGAAGGATTATCCTGAGCTCTTTGTTTGATTTGTTCTTCTCTTCTTTTCTTTTCTTCTTGTTGTGTTCTGTTTTCTCACTCTTTAACGTAGTTCCGGGGACGGAACTATTCTAAGGAGGGAGTGTTGTAACATCCTGAATATTTAATTATAATTAAATAAGAGTTTGTTGATTTTTACGTGTTTTGCACGTACAAATTCATGTGCATTTTATCCTAGAAAATTATTTATTTTCATACCATGAACAAGTATTTTATTTCTTCTTTTTTTAAAGAAAAAATTTAAAAGCCTATTTAAACTCTAGACCTAATTGTTTATTCTTAGCCCATACTAATTAAATTAATTAATTTTTTTTATAGAAGCCCATAGACTTTTAGCCCACTAGAATGAGCCCACTAACTTAATTCTTTTTTAATTGTCACAACTTGTTGGCTAAACTAGTTTTGTAAACAATTAATCAAATGAATATGTACAACTAGTAACTACGGGTGTAGTGTGTGACACGTGCATTGCACTAGCACGTGTCTTGAGTTGTGCATGGCCGGAATGGAGCAAGAGAGAGTGGGAGAGTTGGTGTAGTGGAGAGGTGGTTTTGTGTTCAGGGGTAGTTGCTTTAACTCCCTAGTTCATCCTAGCCTCTAATCCACAACCATCTAGTTCATCTTGGCCCTCCATTTCACTTTAAAAAATGTATAAATACCCCCTCCGTCTCTTCATGCAATACACTTGAAAATTTGGTAAAAAGGAAAAAAAGAAAAAGAAATAGAAACAAAGAGTGAGAAAAGATTGAGAGATTGTGAGTAAAAAGATTGAGTTGTGTCTTGTGTGTGTGTTCCTCTCACCTTGGAGGCCAGCTATCATCACGATGAGCAAGAGGAGCTCGAGTTCCATCTAGTACAAGGAGGAGAAGGTAACTTGGTGGCACAATCTAGGAGGAGAAGGATCGTTCGCGTGTTCAAGGAGATTTCCAGGAGTTCTTTTCATTTGTTTTTCTTCAAAAAGGTGGGTGATTTCTCGAACTTCTACTTTAGATACCATGCTAGGAATTGACATTGTGATTATGTTAAGAATGAATAGAAAAAAATTGCCATGAATTTGTTTCAGGAGATTAAGAGGAAAAGGACAACAAAGTAATCGACATGAAAAAGTGGTAGAATAAATAGAATGTGTAATTGAGCATGTGTATGATAACTTGGTAGTTTATTCGCATGTTAAAATAGATGAATTATGATTTTTGTGAAACTTTGTCTATACATGAAATAAAAGATACAATATGTGGAAATTGTGCTTATGGATAGATTATGGAATTTAAATTGCCTTGCATGGAATACTAAATAGATGAAATTGTGATAAAAGTGTGTTTATGAGCCTTATACAAGTAGTACTGTGATCACTTGATTTATTTAGCTTTATTTGTCTCTTAAAATATGTAGTTGGGAAATAGGAATAAATTGATAAATTAAATCTTTAGTAAGGAATCAAAGAGAGAAAATTTGTATTGAACTCATTATGAGTGAGGGAAATTGTTGATAAAAGAGTGTTTATAAAAATAAATGTTTCAATGTCAAAATGTGTTAATTTAATCCATTGCTTAATTTTAACTAAGAGAAAAATAGTTTTTATGAAGAAAAAAAAATGAGTTCTATAAGAATTATGAAAATACAAGCTACTGTTTTCTTTTAGAAACTATGCTCAGGAAAAATCTAATTTTTTATGAGAACCATTTGAATGGGAAAAATCGAGTTTTCTACTGTAAACTAGAAACAGTACAGTCACAAATAAAGTCGTTTTAACAAGATTTCTTTACAGGTGAGTCACTCGGACCTACTGGTCATCAGGTGCATTTTAGGAACGTTACTGTAGCAAGCGGAGCCTTGGGTCTTGGGTTCGAATCTCGGCAGAAACATTGTTTTTCCAAAAATCTGATTTTTATTTAAAACCCAAACACAAAACTTAAGTATAATTTAAGTCACACTTTTAACAGCTAAGCGATGTGGACTTTTTTGTCTTCGGTGGCGCCTCAGGGACGTCACTGTAGCACGGGCGGGCTTGTTGTCAATCCCTGGCTTCGGCCATTTAAAAAAAATTGATTATTGGGGTAAATTATTATATTTTTGAGATCTTTAGTATTTAAAAAAAATTTAGAAAAATTATTAGAAATATCAAAAAAATATCTAGACTTTATGGAAAACTTTCTACAACATTTTGATTTATTATAATGAGGTTTAGAAGCAAATTTTGGGTAAAGTGATTGCTTAATTAAAATTTTCTTAAAAATATAATTCATTTGTAATTAAAGATCAGAATATTTTTGTTGAACATAGAAAATTGTAAGGAGTCCAAAATGAGTTTTTGACATATAAATTATTGAGTAAAATTTAATGCGAGATTGCTTAAGAATATGCAAGTTGTGCATGAGAAATAAATTGAAAAGAAACATAATGTAATGTGAAATTTGTGAACAAGTATACTCTTATTTTAATGAGCTAGAAAAGAATACTGAGACTAGAATTTTAGCTAAGTCATCACGTCGTCAAGAATGAAAGTTTTGAAAAGAGAATTGTAATAAATTGAGACCAAGTTTGGGTCTTGGTTAATGATTGATATTTTGAGACCGATGTAGAGGTAACGCTAAATTCTAGAGTGTTGATTTTTATTCATGATTCAATTATCTAAGGATTAGACACATAGTGGAGATGTGATGAACGTAAGAGACAAACATAAATATGAGGGCCATTGGATTGGCGGAGTGAGAGTGTTCACAAGATTTTCTTATGATGTGTCATGATTAGGCCGTGGATACTACTCCAGGATATCGTCCCGGTGGCGACGCTTGTGGGGTGGTTCGGTGACTACTGGTGGTGTCATTGTCCATGGCAGAGGTTAATTTTCCACATGATGCCTGCATGATGCGTCATGTGTCAGTGCGTGGGATTCTCTCCAGGATGTCTGGACGTGGGCTCGTAACTCATAGAACACCTGGGATACTTACCATAGTTACTGTAGTAGTTTAAGTCATAGCGAGAAATTGAACCCTACAAGATGAAGAACGATTAAGGGCTTGCCCTCGGACCTATTTAGTATGTGATACATAGAATCCAAACAAGTGCGCATTAGTGTCATGTAAATATTAATAACTGCTTTATGGACTAAGTGCACATTTACACATGACTTCAATAGGATAGTCCCCCTTAGCTTTGTTTGTGACAAGTGTGTGCTTTCTAAGTAAGAGAAATTGGTGTATTATATCCTAGCGTCAGTTGTATGAAACTGACGTACCCACAGTTTTTATGCACGATAAAGTGATTGACAAGACTAAAGATTGCTTGTTGCTTAAAGAATGTTCAAGTTGTTATTCAATTCATGTATAATGTTGTAAATCGCTTCTGCTGTGTAAAATGTAATCCTTGTTGTAATAAAAGTTTTTAATTCCTTATAAAATTGTACGAAGTGAAGTGTAATGATCCTGTGGAACTTTGAATTCAGTCTTATTTGGAATTCAGGGTGCTACCGAAAGTTCCAGGGAGTTTTTCAATTCCTTACACTATTGGATATTATTATTTTGATAAAGCTTTATGTGATTTAGCAGCAAGTATTAATCTTATGCCTTTTTCGGTTTTCAGAAAACTTGGTATTCGAGAAGTAAAGCCTAGTACAATTTCTTTACAATTGACAGACAAATCTATCAAGTATCCAAGAGCTATAATTGAAGATGTTTTGGTAAAGGTAGAAATGTTTATATTTCCAGCTGATTTCATAATGCTTGACATGGAGGATGATGAAAAAATTTCATTGATTTTGAGGTGACCTTTTCTGTCTACGGGAAGAACTTTGATTGGTGTCCAAGAAGGAAAACTTATTTTGAGGGTTAAGGATGAGCAGTAATGTTTGATGTCTTCAAATCCATGAAGTTTCTTGTCGAAGTTCACTCATGTTTTCAAGTTAGTGAAATTGATTTAATTTTGGGCGTGACACATAGGGATGAAGTTGAAAAGTTACCAATCGAAGTATGTCTAACAAATTCAGTAACTCTTGAATCTCAGAAAGAAATGATTTTGGAATATGATCCGTATTTAGAAGCTGCACCATCTATTCATCTTTCTTCTCAGCTGAAATTCAAAGATGTAGGGATATCAAAGATGCCATCTGCAAGAAAGAAACGACTCAAACTTGAGCTTAAACTACTGCCATTTAGTTTGCAGGATGCACAGAATAAACCTAATCTACACATTAAGAGTAGCATTAAAAAAGAATGTTATTATGTTGTTGGATCTCGATAACACATAAGCATCTCAGCTACCATGTCTGGCTGAAGACTTAAGACTTAACGCTTCTTTAGAGGCAACCCATGTTTTCTTTACAGCCATCAGAATTTCTTTTTCTTTTCTTTTACTTTAATTTTAGTTTTTGATTTTATTTTATAGGATTGCATAAGTTTGGGGTATCTCGTAGATTTGTTTTTCTACACCTACTTTGATGGGTGATTTTGGGCAGGTTCAAGTCCGAATTTGGAAAAATGTTTCAAAGAGCAATCAAAGGAAATTGTCTCCAATGAAAAAAGAATCAGGGGATTTGTACATCTACAACTCCATATATCAACGAAATAATGAATGTCACTCATCAAGAATTTCAACATTAGTCAGGGGAGCAATTCTGAACTTTTCTCATTATTTTTCTTATTCCATTTCTTTTACCCATTGAGGACAATGTGATATTTAAGTTTGGGGGAAGGGCTTATTTTTTTTATTTTTATATAAAGAAAAAAATGGATTTAAATTAGGATTACCATTACACTTTTGGGTTCTTTATTGTGTTAAAGCATTGCAATTTTTTTTAAGGATAAACAATATCTTATAAGGCAATATTAAGCATACTTACTTTCTTTAGAATTATTGAAGTTCGAAATTCCTTACAGATTTGTGAGAGTCATGTGATTATACATAAAAGAGAAATGTGATGATTTTCCTTGTGATTATCACCTTTGATCTAGTCCTAAACAGAGTTTTAGTAAATAGAGAGATAATGATTAAATAATTGAATGAATAAAGTTATATCTACTCCAATGTTTTGAGTTGCTTAGTAAGTAGGGATATTCATCACCAATGTTTACTTTTACGTCAAACGACAACTTTAATTATGTGTATGCAAAAGCACTCTAGGTGTGACTAGTTGAGTAACTGGGTGAATCCATCACAAATGTTTGCATTCACGTCAAAAGGCAAGTGACAGCTTAGATACAAATAAAACAAAAAAAATACTCTAGTTTGCTATTCGTTTTGTAGTAGTGAGGAGGGGTGATCACAGATGGAGTTGTTGCATGATATAATTACATTAATTGCATTACAAATTTGATTGGGTAAGGAATTGTGTATGAATAATTGCACTGGAGAAAGTGAGTTTGCTTAATTTTCTTTTATTTGCTATTGTTTACGTATTAAGTTGAAATTTTGATGCTTACATGATAAGACCTTTTAGTGCAATGAGTTGAGTCCACTTATGATTATTATTCTTTGATTTATGGTTTTACTTTTTGCTCGAGGACAGACAAAATCTTAAGTTTGAGGGTATTTGATGAGTGAAATTTATATATGATTTTATTACCCTTTTTACGCATTAAAGTTGCGAGTTCTCGATTATTTCTTTAAAATTTAGTTCTTTCCACTTATTTTATTTTATTTTTTGATTTTGAAGGAATGAGATTTATAAGTGCAAAAAGATATGCATTTTGGTAAAATCAATGAAAAAAATAAGGATAAAAATTTTAATTTTAAATTTATTTTACACTACAAAAGATACTCAATTTCCCGGCATTTTTTTACGTCTTTACCGGCATTTTTTTACGCCGGTGAAACTTTCACCGGCGTTTATAATAGCGCCGGTCCAAATGCCGCCGAAGCGAGCGTCGCAGAAAGGAAGGGGTCTACACCGGCGGTTTTCGTGGATGCCGGTAAATGTGATAACTACACCGGCGGCCAGAAAACGCCGGTGTCTGGGGGTCTCTGGGTGCCGTTCTTTTACCCCCAATATACATTCACCGGCGGTTTACGACCGCCGGTGTTTATCAATTCACCGGCGTTTATAGAAACGCCGGTGTAGAATGAATGTATACCGGCGGACGAGGACCGCCGGTGTATGTGCGTTTATGAGTGCCCGGGTTTCCCTACTTATAATCACCGGCGCGACCAAAAAAACGCCGGTGTAGTTAGGTATACCGGCATTCGTAAAATGCCGGTGTTCCTCGGTGCCGTTACAACTGACGACATACACCAGCGTGTGTGGGAACGCTGGTATATTGCACACTCCAACAAATTGATTAGATAGACCGGTGTTTTTTAAAACGCCGGTCTAGCTATGCCCGTTTATTTTCGATACTCCCGTTTTCCGTTCGATTTCAATTCACAGTTTCATTTACAAAACCTGTAAACTAATTCACAACTTATTCAACCAATTTCGTTGCATATTACTGCGCAAATCACAACCAAACACAAGAATAATTAAACATAATAAAGTTTCACACGTGTCATATCAACGTCCAAATTCATTGATTAATTAACAGTGTCATAATCAACAAATTAATATAGGGACTAACATCCCAAATATCCAAACAAACCAGTCTGATAAATGTTCAAAATATCCCAAATTAAAAGACTGACATAACTCTCATAAAAAAAAACCAGTCTGACATAACAACAGCAAGGAGGAGGACATAAGAACAACAACGATACAGCAAGGAGGATATAAGAATAGCAAGGAGGACCGCAGCTTCATACCCCTCAAGTAGCTTCAGTTCTGATCATCAGAATTTTCTTCATCTGGGCGACCGCTCTGTGAAAAAAGAAAAACAATAGTTTAATTCAACAGTAGACCACAATACAGAATATACATAGTTTTTGAACTTGCAAAAAGATCTACCTATATCTTAAATTATAAGATCATAGTGCCAATTGCAAATGGAATTGTTAATGATATATACAGAGGTAAAATAATTACATTGCAATGCTAAAAATCTAGTACTTAATTTTGTTTTTAAATATATCTAAAATAACAAAACAAATGAAAATTCAGTATCTAACTTGAAACCTTTATATTCTCCTCTGATTGGGAATATCTACTATCTAAAACAGTAAAACAAATGAAAATTCAGTAACTAAGCATGTCTTTCATGGATTATTTAGACAATCCATGAAACTGTCATCGTGGACGGAAACCAAATATAAGAAAAATAAGAAAAAAAAGATAGGGCTCATATCAAGTGTATTTTTAGGGAACTGTCATCGTGGAAGGAAACCAAATATAGAAGCCAGAAATGGAAACAGAAAGAAGAATCGTAGAGACTTTGGATACACCAGGCTAACATAGCGGCATTTCCTCATCTCTCTCTCATCCCTTGTTTCCCTTCAGCACACGAACACAAAGAGACATCAGCAACAACAGAAAGAGCGACAAGAACAACAATAATAATAAATTATTATGAACAAGATGTCTCTATATGGGTTTCCAGATCTCCACTCGAGCCCTCTCTTTCTAATCACAGCCCAATTAAGAACATAGACAACATCCACTAAACAATCCAATCACAGCCCAATCAAAATTTGCCATCCTGGATCTTAATGAAATAAGCTTCATTAACAGTGAAAGATAATGAGGATGCTAGCAGCATACTTAGTTTGGAAGCGAACCCATTTTTTGTTAAAAAATCATGCCAAAGATGGCAATCAGCTTCATTAACAGTATCTGAAAATGAAAATTTCCATTATCTAAGCTTATATGTTGCTCTACTAATTCACTGTGCCCAACTAAATCTAAAACCCAATTGTTGTGCATATCCGGAGGATTTTGGCATACGTACCTATAGCATCCTCAGTTCACAGTGAACCCATTTTGGTCAAAAAAACATGCCAAGATGACAATCAGGTGCATGAAAATAAGCTTCACTAACAGTAAAAGAAAATGGGGATGCTAGCAGCATACTTAGTTTGGAAGTGAACCCATTTTTTGTTAAAAAACCATGCCAAAGATTGCAATCAGGTTACTTTAACAGTATCTGAAAATGAAAATTTCCATTATCTGAGCTTATATGTTGCTCTACAACTTCTTTAGCCCAACTAAATCTAAAACCCAATTGTTGTGCATATCCGGAGGATTTTGGCATACAGCTATAGCATCTTCCAGTACACAGTGAACCCATTTTGGTCAAAAAAACATGCCAAGAAGACAATCAGGTGCATGAAATCAGCTTCACTAACAGTGAAAGAAAATGGGGATGCTAGCAGCATACTTAGTTTGGAAGTGAACCCATTTTTTGTTAAAAAATCATGCCAAAGATTGCAATCAGGTTACTTTAACAGTATCTGAAAATGAAAATTTCCATTATCTGAGCTTATATGTTGCTCTACTACTTCTTTAGCCCAACTAAATCTAAAACCCAATTGTTGTGCATACCTGGAGGATTTTGGCATACAGCTATAGCATCCTCAGTTCACAGTGAACCCATTTTGGTCAAAAAAACATGCCAAGAAGACAATCAGGTGCATGAAATCAGCTTCACTAACAGTGAAAGAAAATGGGGATGCTAGCAGCATACTTAGTTTGGAAGTGAACCCATTTTTTGTTAAAAAACCATGCCAAAGATTGCAATCAGGTTACTTTAACAGTATCTGAAAATGAAAATTTCCATTATCTGAGCTTATATGTTGCTCTACAACTTCTTTAGCCCAACTAAATCTAAAACCCAATTGTTGTGCATATCCGGAGGATTTTGGCATACAGCTATAGCATCTTCCAGTACACAGTGAACCCATTTTGGTCAAAAAAACATGCCAAGAAGACAATCAGGTGCATGAAATCAGCTTCACTAACAGTGAAAGAAAATGGGGATGCTAGCAGCATACTTAGTTTGGAAGTGAACCCATTTTTTGTTAAAAAACCATGCCAAAGATTGCAATCAGGTTACTTTAACAGTATCTGAAAATGAAAATTTCCATTATCTGAGCTTATATGTTGCTCTACTACTTCTTTAGCCCAACTAAATCTAAAACCCAATTGTTGTGCATACCTGGAGGATTTTGGCATACAGCTATAGCATCCTCAGTTCACAGTGAACCCATTTTGGTCAAAAAAACATGCCAAGAAGACAATCAGGTGCATGAAATCAGCTTCACTAACAGTGAAAGAAAATGGGGATGCTAGCAGCATACTTAGTTTGGAAGTGAACCCATTTTTTGTTAAAAAACCATGCCAAAGATTGCAATCAGGTTACTTTAACAGTATCTTAAAATGAAAATTTCCATTATCTGAGCTTATATGTTGCTCTACTACTTCTTTAGCCCAACTAAATCTAAAACCCAATTGTTGTGCATATCCGGAGGATTTTGGCATACAGCTATAGCATCCTCAGTTCACAGTGAACCCATTTTGGTCAAAAAAACATGCCAAGAAGACAATCAGGTGCATGAAATCAGCTTCACTAACAGTGAAAGAAAATGGGGATGCTAGCAGCATACTTAGTTTGGAAGTGAACCCATTTTTTGTTAAAAAACCATGCCAAAGATTGCAATCAGGTTACTTTAACAGTATCTTAAAATGAAATTTCCATTATCTGAGCTTATATGTTGCTCTAATACTTCACTTTGCCCAACTAAATCTAAAATCCAATTGTTGTGCATATCCGGCCGGAGGATTTTGGCATACGTACCTATATACCATCCTCAGTTCACAGTGAACCCATTTTGGTCAAAAAAACATGCCAAGATGACAATCAGATGCATGAAAATAAGCTTCACTAACAGTAAAAGAAGATGAGACATCAGCAACAACAGCAACAACAGCAAGTGGGAACCAAATATAGAACAATTGGGTTTTGAATGGAGATTGTAGTCATAGATCAATTCTTCATTGAAGAAAAATACGAATAGGGCTCATATCAAGTGTAGTTTTAAGGAATTGTCATCGTGGAAGGAAACCAAATATAGAAGCCAGAAAGAGGAATGGTAGAGAATGAGGATACACCAGGTTAACATAGCAGCATTTTCCTCATCTCTCTCTCATCCCCTCTTTCCCTTCAGCACACGAACACATAGAGACATCAGCAACAACAGCAAGAGCGACAAGAACAACAATAATAATAAATTATTATGAACAAGATGTCTCTATATGGGTTTCCAGATCTCCACTCCAACCCGTCTCTTTCTAATCACAGCCCAATTAAGAACAATTGTTCACAGTCACTGTTAAAGAAACATATATGCTCAGATTATGGAAATTTTCATTTTCTGATACTGTTAAAGAAGCTGATTTCATGCATCTGATTGCTATCTTTGGCATGATTTTTTAACCAAAATGGGTTCACTTCCAAACTAAGTATGCTGCTAGCATACCAAAATCCTCCAAATCAGTACAACAACACGGCTGAACAAACCTTGTTTGCAAGTCATACAATGTCATTTATACCATGTTATGTGCCAAAGTGGGGTTGGTCATACAATGCATGAACGACACGTATTAGTTGTTTGTGAGTATGCAATAGGGTGCAGCTATGAACAGGGCTCATATCAAGTGTAGTATTACGGACTGTCATCGTGGAAGGAAACCAATTTAATATAGAAGCCATATATGGAGCCAGAAAGAGGGATGGTAGAGATTGAGGATACACCAGGCTAACATAGCGGCATTTTCCTCAACTCTCTCTCATCCCTTCATTCTCTTCAACACACGCACACAAAGAGACATCAGCAACAACAGCAAGAGGGGGTTGGTCCAACAATAAGTGTAGATTATAATAAACGAGATGTCTCTATTTGGGTTTCCAGATCTCCACTCCAGCCATTTCTTTCTAATCACAGCCCACTTAAGAAACATAGACGAAATGCTTATAGACGACAGCCACAATGCAGACTCACAAATACTAGTACGTGTCTTTCATGCATTCAAGACCATAATCTCTTTAAAAATACCAATTTAAAGACTTACCGATGTTTTTTGACAGTGGGCGGCGTGCTACCCTCACTCTCATATGTTTGACTACCACTATTATTTAGTGGCTGCTCATCCCCATGGCTCTCGTTGCCATCATTTATATTTACCCTCTTTCCACGCCTCGGCATGTTGTACCTGTCAAGGATTCGATAACTTCCTTAGAGATGCAAATTTAATCAATAACATGTTTATAATAACTATCATAAAATTTGTACTTTAGTAGGATTAACAAACCAACATAATTATAAAAAAATAAAAAAAATGAGATTTGTAACAGATTAAATTACAACGATAGTTTGGTTCAAATGACACTAAGCATAGTTTAATGTAAATAATACCAAACAGTAGAAAATAGAAAGATAATTAAACCGGTGTATTAAATTCACAATGAACATATTCGAAATTACAGACATAATATTACAACAAGATTTAAGACATAAAATTACAGACATATAATAAACCCAATTGAAAATCATGTAAACTACAATACGACATCTTCCAGTACATCGCCCTCTTCTCCATCCTTGCGGAGCTAAGTCCCACAAATTCCAACGTCGGTTGTGTTTACATCAAACACAGGAAACTTAGAAGCAATGTAACTGTTCATGACTTCACCGTCTTCATCTTCTGAAGTATCGCCCAGTTGGAATACATCTCTTGGTTGCATAGGAAGAGCCACATACGATTTTGGCAGGGTTGGATCTTCAATGTAGAACACTTGTTGCACTTGGGATGGAAACACAAATGGCTCATGGCTAATGTGTGTACCGATGTGAATCAATTTTGAGAAGTTTACAACTGTGAAGCCAAGCTTATCCTTGTTGTTAGCAAAATTCCTATCAAACTCAGCCCAATCCCCACGAAATAAGACAACACGGAAATGACCAAAATAATTCAACTCAATGATATCCGTGAGCACTCCATAGTAGTTGAGATCTCCATCTACAGGCCTCGTGTCCGATTTGGAAGCATAACTTCTAGTCTTAGACGTCACTACCATTCCACTATTTTGGGACTTCAAATGACATTCACGATCCTTAGTACGAAATCTAAAACCATTGAATATGTATCCTCCGTATCTTTTGACCATCTTATAGAGACCTTTGGCAAGTACTTGTATTTCAGATGATGCACCTTCAGGACCCAAAGAATGTACCTATTAATTTTGCGCAAATCGTATCAGCACCATAAAAAATGTAGATACAATGAAGATTAACTCGCATAACTGTAATTCACCTACATGAGATTCAAACCACTTATGAAATTTTTCATTCATCAACTTGTTTTGTTCACGTGGTGGTAGTCTTCTTGGTTTAGCCCTTCGTTTGATGTCCCTGACAAATTTGCTAAAAAACAAGCAATTGAAATAAGGAATAAAAAAAGTAAGTTAATATCGAACTCCGCAGTTTTCACTGTATTCGATTTAAATTCAAAAGCAACTTACCTTCAAAATGGTTCCACTGATGCATGGTGGTCTAGCACATATCGATGTGCCTGTTCCCACGCTAAGTTATCTAGCTCAAATGCATCAACTTTACCAACAGTAGTGCCAGCGGTATCAAAAAGATATTAAGCACCATCAAGGTTGTAAATGTCTGGATTTCTACGTGGTCTACTAGAAGATGTCTCCACACCTGGCAAATACCTGGAAAAAAAATGTGAGCACTCCTCTGATAGATATCCCTGGGCTATTGACCCTTCAGGATATGCTCTATTTTTCACATAACCCTTTAGCCGGTATAGGTACCTGAACATGTACAATTAATGAATTAGAGTGGATTAGGGGATTAAAAGAAATGAGCTTTTGAAAATTCAATTTTGTAAGATGAATAAATTCTTTTACCTCTCAATGGGGTACATCCACCGATAGTGAACAGGACCGCCGATTCTGGCTTCACCAGCAAGGTGGATTATCAAGTGAATCATTATAGTGAAGAACGATGGAGAAAATATCATCTCCATTTTACTAAGTGTCAATGTCGCCTGCTGCTCCAATTGGTCCAGATCTTCAACACGAAACATTCTTGATTAAATACCTTTATATATGCTACAAAGATCTTTCAGGACAGTAGTGACTTGCTCACACATTGAAGACCTTAGGGCCACAGGAAGGAGATCCTGCATTAGGATGTGGTAGTCGTGTGACTTTAGACCCTGAAGCCTCTTCTCTTTAAAGTTGACACATCTTGCCATGTTAGAAGAATATCCATCAGGGACTTTAAGTTCCAGTAGTACTTTGCAAAACAATTCCAACTCCGATTTTGACATTGAATAGATTGCAGGAGGTAGGAGTACTTTCCCGTTCGGCAATTCTTCTGGGTGCAACTCATGTCGGATGTCCATTGACTTCAAATCAAGTCGGCTCTTGAGATTGTCCTTTGTCTTCCGATCATCTCCCATAACTGTCCTATACAATTTTCACCAATATTTTTTCCGATATGCATCACATCTAAATTATGTCGCAATAAGTTGAATTCCCAATACGGCAACTTGAAGAAAATACTCTTCTTCTTCCATGCACCTAAACTCGTCATGTTTTGATCCTCATCTTCGCCATATAGATCGGTCTCCTCACCTTGCTCCGGCCTTGCCCTTTTCTTGCCCTTTGTCCTGACTTCTGGTTCTTTTCCATATTTGAATTGATGACCATCTACCCGCCTCAAAATATCTGAACCAGAAGAAGACCCAGGAGCATGTTCCCACTCGTCGGTACCATCAAATGTCGCTGTCTCTGACCGAAATATATGTGTGTCAGGCAACCATCTCCTATGACCCATATAGCAAAACTTTCTGCCATTGTACAACCACCTTGAACTAGTTTCGTCAGCACAACATGGACATGCATAACGTCCTTTAGTACTATATCCAGATAAATTTGCATATGCTGGAAAATCATTGATTGTCCAAGACAACACGGCCCGAAGAGAAAATGTTTCTTTAGCCACAGCATCATAGGTTGGAACACCCACCCACAACTTCTGAAGTTCATCTATTAACGGTTGTAGGTACACATCTATATCATTTCCAGGACCTTTCGGTCCAGGAACTATCATGGACAAAATAAATGAGGATTGCTTCATGCATTTCCAAGGCGACAAATTGTATGGTATCAACATAACCGGCCATATGCTGTATGTACTACTCATTTGCCTGAAAGGGTTGAAACCATCACTAGCTAGTCCAAGTCTCACATTTCGAGGATCTTCCGCAAAATCAGGATATCTTTCATCAAATTTTTTTCAAGATTGAGAATCAGCAGGATTTCTAAGAATCCCATCATTAGTGCGACCTTCAGCATGCCATTTCATACCAGAAGAAGTTTTCGTAGACATAAACAACCTTTGTAGCCTAGGAATTAGAGGAAAGTAATGCAGTATTTTGGCAGGCTTCTTTTTCCTACTTCGCTTTGTAGATCCACTGGCTCCCTCGTCTTGATTTGGTCTTTCTTTCCATTTCGAAGAACCACACACTTCGCAATTCTCTAGACTTTCCTTACCACTCGTGAAAAGCATACAGTCATTTGGACATGCTGCTATCTTCTCATATCTTAGATCGAAAGAACTTAGGAACTTTTTGATTTTATAGGCTGAATTTGGAATACAGATTTCAGAAAATGCTTCATTCAACAATTCAAGTAGCATAGTGAAGGACTTAGCAAACCACCCGTTTAAACATTTAATCTGAAATAGTCTGACAATGAATGAGAATTTAGAAAATTTGGTGCAATCGCGGTACAACGGAGTACTAGCATCTTCAAGTAACTTAGCAAAGGATTCTTGCTGCTTATTATTTTCAGGGGTGGGGCCTGACATTTCCTCGTCCACCCCACCACCAATCTGGTTTGTTTCTGTTGACTCATTGTGAACTTGGGTTGTTGGGTTATTGGTGTGGAAAGGAACATTATGAATCCCCATGGCATCATGCAACAAAGCATGCATCTCGTCGGAAACGCTTAAGTCTTCGTTCACTAAGGGCTCAGCTTCATTTTCTAATACAACCAGACGAACAGGAGCTGACGTATGATCCTCTCCATGAAAAAACCACCTTGTGTACCCTTGAAGAAAACCATTGACAACCAAGTGTGTATGTACTACGTCACATGTCCTCAGCATACAATTTGTACACCGGAAGCATGGACAAAGGATTAGGTTGGGATCACGGGAATGTCGCTTGGCAAAAATAATAAAATCTTTAATACCATCACGGTACTCCTTGGATAATCGTGGTTTACTAATCCAACTTCTATCCATTATATCAATAGCACACAATCTGAAATTAAAATTTGATATATTAAATAGTAATAACAGTAAAAGGCATTTTGTATATTAAATTTCACCTATTTGAAAACCATCCCTAGCTGCAAATAAATAAACGATATAATCTTTAACTGTAAAATAAAGAAATTGTGGTTCCAAAAAATGTACAAAAAAAAACTACATCTTAACACAATCTACTCTATTCACATAACCCTAAACTACCTTTTGTGGAAATTATCACAACCACCTTAGTGGTATTTTATCGCACACCCTGTGTTCGAGCATAAAAAAAAATCGACTATAGTCTCCCCTGTATTTGGCTTTCCGTTCAAGGAGATGATGATGGTAAAGGATATTTTGCTGATGAAGAGGAATCGGCCGAATAATGAGCGCGTCGTGCTGTAACTACAGTAACAAGAAGATCTGATGACTCATGAACTATTCTGTTCATGGCTAATAATAATCACTTATCTCATAATAATAATAATAATAATAATAATAATAATAATAATAATAATAATAATAATAATAATAATAATACTAAACAAAAGAAACTAATATGGCTACTAATAAGTTTTTCTAAAATAATTCTTCATCCCAACTAAATCATTGATGCTTGTAGCACCAAAAGAAACCTGCACGAGGTTTGTTCAGCCCAAATCTTGTACAGATTTAGAGGATTTTGGTAAAAAACATGCCAAGATGCCAATCAGATGCATGAAATCAGCTTCATTAACAATAAAAGAAAAATGATAATGTCCAGTATGTAAGCATATATTTTTCAGAGTGAACCAATTGTTGTACATATCCGGAGGATTTTGGCATACAGCTATAGCATCCTCAGTTCACAGTGAACCCATTTTGGTCAAAAAAACATGCCAAGATAACAATCAGATGCATGGGATAAGCTTCATTAACAGTAAAAGAAAATGAGGATGCTAGCAGCATACTTAGTTTGGAAGTGAACCCATTTTGTTAAAAAATCATGCCTAAGATGGCAATCAGCTTCTCTAACAGTATCTGAAAATGAAAATTTCCATTATCTGAGCATATATGTCGCTCCACTAATTATTTAGCCCAACTAAATCTAAAACCCAATTGTTGTGCATACCCGGAGGATTTTGGCATACATACCTATACCATCCTCAGTTCACAGTGAACCCATTTTGGTCAAAAAAACATGCCAAGATGACAATTAGATGCATGAAAATAAGCTTCACTAACAGTAAAAGAAGATGAGGATGCTAGCAGCATACTTAGTTTGGAAGTGTACCCATTTTTGGTTAAAAAATCATGCCTAAGATGGCAATCAGGTTATCTAACAGTATCTGAAAATGAAAATACCCATTATCTGAGTGTATATGTTGCTCTACTAATTCTTTAGCCCAACTAAATCTAAAACCCAATTGTTGTGCATATCCGGCCGGAGGATTTTGGCATACGTACCTATAGCATCCTCAGTTCACAGTGAACCCATTTTGGTCAAAAAAACATGCCAAGATGACAATCAGATGCATGAAAATAAGCTTCACTGACAATAAAAGAAGATGAGGATGCTAGCAGCATACATAGTTTGGAAGTATACCCATTTTATGTTAAAAAATCATGCCTAAGATGGCAATCAGCTTCTCTTACAGTATCTGAAAATGAAAATTTCCATTATCTGAGCTTATATGTTGCTCTACTAATTCTTTAGCTCAACTAAATCTAAAACCCAATTGTTGTGCATATCCGGCCGGAGGATTTTGGCATACGTACATATAGCATCCTCAGTTCACAGTGAACCCATTTTGGTCAAAAAAACATGCTAAGATGACAATCAGATGCATGAAAATAAGCTTCACTAACAATAAAAGAAGATGAGGATGCTAGCAGCATACTTAGTTTGGAAGTGAACCCATTTTTTGTTGAAAAACCATGCCAAAGATTGCAATCAGCTTCATTAATAGTATCTGAAAATGAAAATTTCCATTATCTGAGCTTATATGTTGCTCTACTACTTCTTTAGCCCAACTAAATCTAAAACCCAATTGTTGTGCATATCCGGCCGGAGGATTTTGGCATACGTACCTATAGCATCCTCAGTTCACAGTGAACCCATTTTGGTCAAAAAAACATGCCAAGATGACAATCAGATGCATGAAATCAGCTTCATTAACAGTGAAAGGAAATGGGGATGCTAGCAGCATACTTAGTTTGGAAGTGAACCCATTTTTGGTTAAAAAATCATGCCAAAGATGGCAATCAGGTTACTTTAACAGTATCTTAAAATGAAAATTTCCATTATCTGAGCTTATATGTTGCTCTACTACTTCTTTAGCCCAACTAAATCTAAAATCCAATTGTTGTGCATATCCGGAGGATTTTGGCATACGTACCTATAGCATCCTCAGTTCACAGTGAACCCATTTTGGTCAAAAAAACATGCATGCCAAGAAGACAATCAGATGCATGAAATCAGCTTCATTAACAGTGAAAGAAAATGGGTATGCTAGCAGCATACTTAGTTTGGAAGTGAACCCCTTTTTTGTTAAAAAAATCATGCCAACGAGGGCAAACAGGTAACTTTAACAGTATCTGAAAATGAAAATTTCCATTATCTGAGCTTATATGTTGCTCTACTAATTCACCGTGCCCAACTAAATCTTGTTAGTGTAGGTGCCCTAGAGGCAATACAATGATATTATGTAATCAGTATTATTGACATTATGTTCTTTTTATATTAATAATTTATTATGCTTCGTATTTACTGCGATATAATTACTAGCATGATAAATGTCCTTAGATTATTAATACGAACTATATGAACTTGAGATTATATATAGTATAATAATCTTAAATGTCCCTAGTCGAGTATTATTATTATTAGGACAGTAATAATACATTGAGACTAGTATGTTGATTGATTGATGACCACTTCTCATGGGTCATTAGTATAGAGATACTAAAATCAATACATAGGTAAATGTAAGAGTACATTGTACTGGACAGACCCACTGTGAGATTCTACATGGAATGAATTAATAAGTGTCATAAGTAATCTCACTGTGATAATGGTGTAATGGTCCTCTGACCTGAAATCATTATATTTCTACACGAGAATTAATGTACTTTGATTCTATCAAAAGTTATCTTTAATCGGGTAATGATAAAGATAATTATTGGGTTCATTATGAATCGTGTGAGAAATATGAATGATCTAGAGGGAATTTAACCCTCCTAATTTTAGGAGTGATATTATCGGCCTCTTGTTTGAGTGAGACTATGAAATGCATGGCCATGCTCAAATATTGATTTGTTTGAATAGTCTACTCATCGATCAAGAAAATAAAGATTAAATTATTAAGAGGATGACACGTCCCATGCCTCTAGTTTAATCTATAATATCAAGGTTAAAAGGATTATATTACATGGAAACATTAATCACGAAAGGTTTAATTGAATCACCAATTATTGTTATTACTTGGGTAGCAATGATGTATTACTAGATGCCGCTCATTGTTTATAATTTTATTATAAGATAATAAAATTATTGCCAACGTAATAATAACCTATAGGGTCACACACTTAGAACGTTTAAAAGGAGTATTAGTTTAAATTCGGAATTTAAATTAAGTGATTCGAAATTAGTTAATTAATTGAGTTGGACTTAATTAATTAAAGGATAATTCGAATCATTTAAGTGATAAAACCAAATCAGATTGGTCTTATCAGAAGCCAAACTGATTATGGTTAATTCGAATTTAAATGATAAAACCAAATCAGATTGGTCTTATCAGAAGCCAAACTGATTACGGTTAAGCCCACCTCTTATCTCTCCCTATAAATACATAGAGATGTATTAGTTGATTTGGATCTTTTGACAAATCCGTTTCCACAGAAACCCTAGCCGCTCAACTGTTGAGAGGCAAAAGAGAGAGAGAGAGAGAGAGGCAAGGATCATCGGCTAGTACCGGCTCCCTTGATCGTTGGACGATCGGACGTTCGTGTGGACTGCCTTAGAGACGCGGGTCTAGCTACTAGGACTGCGTGGTGATTGCAACCTCCATCTTTCAGCCTTCGAAAGCTCCGAAAGGTAAAATTTTATTTCTCCATTATTAGCCAATTCTTATACACGGATCCTAGGGTTAGGGTTTCGGATCTGTTTTTTTTCGCTGCGTTTGGCCTCGAAACCCTTCAGTGCCCAACTAAATCTAAAATCCAATTGCGCAATGGCGCAGCTAAATCTAAAATCACCGGCCTATAACCCTTCAATGGCGCAGCGGAAGCGTGGTGGGCCTATAACCCACAGGTCCCAGGATCGGAACCTGGCTCTGATACCACTGAAGGGTTTCGGGGCACAAACGCAGCGAAAAAGACAGATCCGAAACCCTAACCCTAGGATCCGTGTATAAGAATTGGCTAATAATGGAGAAATAAAATTTTACCTTTCGGAGCTTTCGAAGGCTGAAAGATGGAGGTTGCAATCACCACGCAGCCCTAGTAGCTAGATCCGCGTCTCTAAGGCAGTCCACACGAACGTCCGATCGTCCAACGATCAAGGGAGCCGGTACTAGCCGATGATCCTTGCCTCTCTCTCTTTCTCTCTTTTACCTCTCAACAGTTGAGCGGCTAGGGTTTCTGTGAAAACGGATTTGTCAAAAGATCCAAATCAACTAATACATCTCTATGTATTTATAGGGAGAGATAAGAGGTGGGCTTAACCGTAATCAGTTTGGCTTCTGATAAGACCAATCTGATTTGGTTTTATCATTTAAATTCGAATTAACCATAATCAGTTTGGCTTCTGATAAGACCAATCTGATTTGGTTTTATCACTTAAATGATTCGAATTATCCTTTAATTAATTAAGTCCAACTCAATTAATTAACTAATTTCGAATCACTTAATTTAAATTCCGAATTTAAACTAATACTCCTTTTAAACGTTCTAAGTGTGTGACCCTATAGGTTATTATTACGTTGGCAATAATTTTATTATCTTATAATAAAATTATAAACAATGAGCGGCATCTAGTAATACATCATTGCTACCCAAGTAATAACAATAATTGGTGATTCAATTAAACCTTTCGTGATTAATGTTTCCATGTAATATAATCCTTTTAACCTTGATATTATAGATTAAACTAGAGGCATGGGACGTGTCATCCTCTTAATAATTTAATCTTTATTTTCTTGATCGATGAGTAGACTATTCAAACAAATCAATATTTGAGCATGGCCATGCATTTCATAGTCTCACTCAAACAAGAGGCCGATAATATCACTCCTAAAATTAGGAGGGTTAAATTCCCTCTAGATCATTCATATTTCTCACACGATTCATAATGAACCCAATAATTATCTTTATCATTACCCGATTAAAGATAACTTTTGATAGAATCAAAGTACATTAATTCTCGTGTAGAAATATAATGATTTCAGGTCAGAGGACCATTACACCATTATTACAGTGAGATTACTTATGACACTTATTAATTCATTCCATGTAGAATCTCACAGTGGGTCTGTCCAGTACAATGTACTCTTACATTTACCTATGTATTGATTTTAGTATCTCTATACTAATGACCCATGAGAAGTGGTCATCAATCAATCAACATACTAGTCTCAATGTATTATTACTGTCCTAATAATAATAATACTCGACTAGGGACATTTAAGATTATTATACTATATATAATCTCAAGTTCATATAGTTCGTATTAATAATCTAAGGACATTTATCATGCTAGTAATTATATCGCAGTAAATACGAAGCATAATAAATTATTAATATAAAAAGAACATAATGTCAATAATACTGATTACATAATATCATTGTATTGCCTCTAGGGCACCTACACTAACAATCTCCCACTTGCACTAGAGCCAATCACTCATGTATCGAATACCAATTGAACTAGTGTGACCTTCGTGCTTCTGCTGCGACAAAGCCTTAGTCAGTGGGTCAGCTACGTTATCATTAGTTTGCACTTTACATATATGTATATCTCCTCGTTCATTAATCTCACGAATAAGGTGATATCTTCTAAGTATATGTTTCGCCCTGGAGTGCGATCTTGGTTCCTTTGCTTGTGCTATGGCTCCATTGTTATCGCAATAAAGATCGATAGGGTCTACTATCGATGGAACCACACCAAGCCCTGTGATGAAATTTCGGATCCAAACTGCCTCCTTGGCTGCTTCGCAAGCAGCAATATACTCAGCCTCCATTGTAGAATCAGCTACTGTTTCTTGCTTTGAACTTTTCCAGCTTACAGCACCTCCGTTGAGACAAAACACAAAACCAGACTGGGATATAGAATCATCCTTGTCTGTTTGGTAACTAGAATCAGTGTAACCTTTTACCACTAATCTCTCTTCTCCCCCATATACCAAGAATGAATCTTTAGTCCTCTTCAAGTACTTAAGAATGTTCTTGACAGCTGTCCAGTGACCTTCACCTGGATTAGACTGGAACCTGCTCGTCATACTCAAAGCATATGACACATCAGGACGAGTACATATCATTGCATACATGATAGATCCAATTGCAGAAGCATATGGAATCTTACTCATGCGGTCCTTTTCATCCAATGTTTTAGGACTATTGTCACTCGAGATTGATATCCCATGAGACATCGGGACAAATCCCCTTTTAGCATCTTGCATCCCAAAACGATGCAGTACTTTGTCAATATATGTACTCTGATTTAGGCCGATCAATCTTCTGGATCTATCTCTATAGATCCTGATCCCTAATATATAGGTCGCCTCGCCTAAATCTTTCATTGAGAAATTTTTTTTCCCAACCAAGTCTTAACAGCCTGTAGAGAAGGTATGTCATTCCCGATAAGTAATATATCATCAACATATAATACTATGAATGCCACGTGGCTCCCACTAACCCTTTTGTAAACACAAGATTCATCTTCGTTTTGAATAAAGCCAAATTCCTTGACTGTCTGGTCAAAACGAATATTCCACCTCCTTGAGGCCTGCTTCAGTCCATAAATGGATCGACGCAACTTACATATCCTTCTAGCATCCCTTGGACTGACAAAACCTTCAGGTTGTGTCATGTACACATCCTCTTCAAGGCTCCCATTAAGGAAGGCTGTTTTGACATCCATCTGCCAGATCTCATAATCATGATAAGCTGCTATTGCAAGCAAAATCCTAATGGATTTGACCATAGCTACAGGTGAAAAAGTTTCATCATAGTCAATACCATGAATTTGCTTGAAACCTTTTGCAACTAACCTAGCTTTATAGGTCTGAACATTTCCATCCATGTCGATTTTCTTTTTGAAAACCCATTTGCACCCTATAGGTTTTACCCCTTCAGGTGGATCAACCAAAGTCCATACTTGGTTATCATACATGGAATCCATCTCAGATTTCATGGCTTCTAGCCATCTCTCAGAGTCAGGACTGTTCATAGCATCTTGGTAGGTGAGGGGCTCATCTTGATCTATGAGCATCAAATCACCATTCTCTACTAAGAGAAATCCATAATATCTCTCAGGTTGATGGCGAATCCTACCAGATCTACGAACAATCTGTGTTTCTTGAGCAGTTTCATCTTGAATATTATCTTGAATATCCTGCTCAATTTCCAATTCGGGTTCAACATTATCTTGTGGGTCTCGAGCTTCATCGAGTTCTATTTTCCTCCCACTGATTCTTTTGGAGACTAGCTCTCGTTCAAGAAACACAGCAGTGCGAGAAACAACTATTTTGTTCTCGGTCGGATTATAGAAGAAGTAACCCTTAGTTTCCTTCGGGTACCCCACAAAATAACACTTATCTGATTTTGGTCCAAGCTTGTCAGAGATCATACGTTTCACAAACGCTTCACATCCCCATATTTTCATAAATGACATGCTTTGACGTTTCTCAGTCCATATCTCATATGGAGTCTTTTGAACCGCTTTAGTTGGGACTCGGTTTAGTGTATATGCAGCCGTTTCTAGGGCATAACCCCAGAAACTTATTGGAAGTTCAGCATGACTCATCATCGATCGTACCATGTCCAACAAGGTACGATTTCTCCTTTCAGAAACCCCATTCCATTGTGGTGTTCCAGGAGGAGTGAGCTGTGATACTATACCACACTCCTTTAAGTAATTCTTAAAGTCATGGCTTAAGTATTCACCTCCTCGATCAGATCGAAGAGTTTTAATACTTCCGCCTATTTGCTTTTCTACTTCAGCTTTAAATTCTTTGAATTTTTCAAAGGATTCAGATTTGTGTTTCAAAAGATACACATATCCGAATCTACTGAAATCATCAGTAAATGTTATGAAGTAATAAAAGCCACCTCTAGCCATAGAACGCATTGGACCACATACATCACTATGTATTAGTTCTAATCGTTCGTTGGCCCTTTCACCTATTTTAGTAAAAGGAGCTTTTGCCATTTTACCAAGTAAACAAGCATCACATTCATCGTATGATTCAAAATCAAACTTATCCAAAAATCCATCTTTATGTAGTTTGGATATGCGATTCTCATTTATATGGCCTAATCGACAATGCCAAAGGTATGTTTGATTTGAGTCATTTGCTTTAAGACGTTTATTCATATTATAGACGGGAGTAAGATCAAGATCTAGAACATATAAACCATTAAATAAACGTGCTACACCATAAGTTAAATCATTTAAAGCAAAAGAGCAACAATTGTCTTTTATTATAAACGAAAAACCCTTCTTGTCCAAACAAGAAATAGAAATAATGTTTCTGCAAATCGCAGGCACGTAATAACAGTTCTCAAGTTCTAAAATAAGCCCAGAGGGCAACGACAAATAATAAGTCCCTACGGCCAAAGCAGCAACCTTTGCTCCATTGCCAACGCGTAGGTCGATCTCTCCCTTTGCCAAAGATCTACTCCTTTGAAGTCCCTGCACATTAATACAAATGTGAGAACCACATCCAGTATCCAATACCCAAGATGTAGAAGTAGATAAATTGACTTCTATAACATGAATACCTGAATCAGAAATATTCAGAGATTTCACGTTCTTCAGACTTTCCAAATAAGCTGGACAGTTTCTCTTCCAATGACCTGGTTTCTTGCACCAGTGACAATCACCCTTATCAGGTTTAGCAACACCACCTTTAGGCTTGAGAGCTTTCTTGAAAGTGGGCTTGGAAGGAGCAACTGCATTAGATCCAATCTTTTTCTTGCCTTTCCATTTCCCCTTTCCCTTAGCACCTTTATTGCCTACCATCATTATGGGAGCATTTTCAGGTGCCTTTTGCATGTTGGCTTCGGTAGTTCTTAACAGTGCCAACAATTCAGTGGGTGTTTTGTCTTGCTCGGTCATGATGAAAGTCATGATAAACTGGGCATAGTTGCTTTTCAATGATTGCAAGATAATATCTATTTGAGCCTCTCGAGAAAGCCCGGAGCCCAAACGGTCTAGGTATTCAAAATACCCAATCATCTTCAGAACATGCGGTCCAACCGGGTTATTTCCTTGCTTGCAGTTAAAGATTGCTTTGTACGTATTGAACCTTTCTTGACGAGCCTGTACTTGAAACATCGTCTTAAGATGCTCAAGCATAGCATAAGCATCCATATGCTCATGCTGCTTCTGAAGCTCAGCACTCATAGTTGCAAGCATGAGACAGGCAACGTCTGTCGCATCATCAATATGCTTCTGGTAAGCATTTAGTTGAGCACGAGTTGCACCGTCACCAGGATGGACCGGTGGAGGAATTTCAACAACTTGGAGCTTACGCTCCTGCCTGAGGACAATCCTCAAATTCCTAGACCAGTCAAGGAAGTTTGTTCCTGTCAGCTTGTCCTTCTCAAGGACTGATCGCACGGAGAAAGAGTTGTTTGTGTTTTGTGCCATTTAATATCTACAATGTTTAAAATGCATAAGATAAGTTAGATTGTCAAATAATTAATTATTATGTTCAAGTGATAATGGTACATTCAACTTAATATACCTCCCACTATTTTGTTCAAACTAATAGCCCTTACTATTAATTCGGAAACTTATTTTCTAGTGAGCCAAGATCCATATTTCATTATGCCTTGAGTCAGCGTTGGCCAATTCTCCCAAAACATAACTATTTAGGTAGACAACTTTTGTCAATTATATCACATATAATTCTTGGATAGTTTGGTGAACAACTATTGTTCTAATTTATCTAATAAATTTTACGCCAAACTCTATGCTTCTAAGTTCACTATCCACAATCCTATTGTGACGACTTAGTTAAGTTGGTCCCAATGATTAACATGACGAATATCACTTTTATTCTTTCGCACCTAACCACGATTAAAAGGAGTGCTCTACTTTGGCAAACCCACCCCTTATGATCTAGGCTTTGATGAGTGTTAATTCATTGGAAAGCATCTAATTAACTTAATATTTAGTTAAGGGGTTTACTTGTAAACGATCATGATCCCATCATAAAGAGATTCCCTTTTCTTGGAACTAAATATTTCAAATCAAAATTCGTTGAATGAATGATTTCCAGATCAGAGGTTAACGCACAGACGGCATTATTGGCACCCCTTTTCTTACAGATTCGTGATCCGTTGTTGACAAAATCATTCAATCGTTGAATCAATGAAATTTATATTTAATTGCCGTGTTTCATAAACACGAGAATCTCATGATCGTTTGTTTAATGTTCATCTTTCATCGTTACATTTTTATTTTGTTTAAGCAGGCATGGCATGGATGATGTATCTAATACATATATTAATACAGTATTAATCTAATTGAAGCATGCATCACAGTGTATTCTACAGAAACATTCATACATCAATATGTAAAGTGCAGTAAGTAAACGTGCTTGGTTATGGCCTTTATCCTACATGATCCTTTCAAGCTGATGAAAGGATCGAGGTCTATCTATGGTGGGAAATATAAGTACAAGTTGTTTCTCTTCATTCTTGTAATTGTATTATCTCGAATGTAACTCGAGTTTCATTATGTAAGTACATAAGTACAAGTTGTTTCTCTTCATTCTTGTAATTGTATTATCTCGAATGTAACTCGAGTTTCATTATGTAAGTACATAAGTACAAGTTGTTTTCATTTATTCAATGTAATGTAATTGAAGATTGAAGGGCGATCCAAGAGATGAAGCAACCAAGGAGAATGAAGACATGAGTGAGAAGGACCTAAAACATTGGATGAAAAGGACCGCATGAGTGAGAGCTTTCTTGAAAGTGGGCTTGGAAGGAGCAACTGCATTAGATCCAATCTTTTTCTTGCCTTTCCATTTCCCCTTTCCCTTAGCACCTTTATTGCCCACCATCATTATGGGAGCATTTTCAGGTGCCTTTTGCATGTTGGCTTCGGTAGTTCTTAACAGTGCCAACAATTCAGTGGGTGTTTTGTCTTGCTCGGTCATGATGAAAGTCATGATAAACTGGGCATAGTTGCTGTTCAATGATTGCAAGATAATATCTATTTGAGCCTCTCGAGAAAGCCCGGAGCCCAAACGGTCTAGGTATTCAAAATACCCAATCATCTTCAGAACATGCGGTCCAACCGGGTTATTTCCTTGCTTGCAGTTAAAGATTGCTTTGTACGTATTGAACCTTTCTTGACGAGCCTGTACTTGAAACATCGTCTTAAGGGGTTTTCGGGGCATAAATGCAGCGGATTGAAACCATAAAATCGAATTAAAACGTTTTCGCAACCTGGCTCTGATACCATTTCTGAAAATCTGGACTATTCATAGCATCTTTGTAGGTGAGAGGCTCATCATCATCTATGATCATCACATCGCCAATTTGAGTCAGAAGAAATCCACGATATCTCTCTGGCTCATAGCGAATCCTACTAGATCTACGAATAACCTGTGTTTCTTGAGCAGTGTTGTTATCAACATCTTGAGTCACATTCTGCTCATGTTCCAACTCTGGTTCAACATTATTCTGTGGTTCTCGATCCTCATCGAGATCTATTGTCCTCCCACTATTTTTCTTAGAAAGTAAATCTCTCTTTAGAAACATAGCCATTCAAGCAACAAACACTTTGTTCTCGGAAGGTTTATAGAAATAATACCCTTTTTGAATTTTTCAAACGATTCGGATTTGTTCTTCAAAAGATACACATATCCGTATCTACTAAAATCATCAGTAAAGGTTAAAATTAGTAAAAGCCACCTCTTGCCAACATACGCATTGGACCACATACATCACTATGTATCAATTCCAATTGTTTGGTGGCCCTCTCACCTTATCCGGTAAAAGGAGTTTTAGTCATTTTGCCAATGAGACATAGTTCACATTCTTCGTATGATTCAAAATCAAACTTATCCAAGTATCCATCCTAATGTAACTTGGAAATGCGATTCTCATTTATATGGCCTAAATGACAGTGCCAGAGGTATGTTTGATTTGAGTCATTTATCTTTAGACGTTAATTATTTACATTATAGATAGGAGTATCAAAATCAAGAACATATAAACCATTAAACAAACGTGCAACCTCATAGGTAACATTATTTAATGAAAAGGAACAACAATTGTTCTGAATCAAAAAGGCAATCTTGTCCAAACAAGAAACCAAAATAATGTTTCTGCAAATTGCAGGCACGTAAAATAGTTCTCAAGTTCTGAAATAAGCCCCATGGGCATCGATAAATAATAAGTCCCTACAGCTAAAGCAGCAACCTTTGCTCCATTGCTAACATGTAGGTCGACTTCTCCTAACGCCAAAGTTCTACTCCTTCGCCGTTTATGCACATTTATACAAATGTGAGAACCACATCCAGTATCTAATACCCATGATGTAGAAGTAGACAAATTTGACTTCTATAATATAAATACCTGAATCAGAAATCTGAACAGCCTTCAGTTTCTTCAGATCCTCCAAATAAGTTTGACAGTTTCTCTTCCAATGACCCGGCTTCTTGCAATAGTGACAATCACCCTTTGCCTTTGCCTTTGCAACACCTCCAGTAGGCTTCAAAGCCTTAACAGCGGGTTCTGGATTAGCAGGCTTAGATCCAATCTTGTTCTTGCCTTTCCATTTACCCTTTCCTTTGGCATTCCCTTTGTTGACCATCATTATGGGAGCAGGGGACGCCTTCTGAATGTTGGTCTCAGCAGTTCAACATAGCCAACAATTCGGTAGGTGTCTTGTCTATCTCATTCATATTGTAATTCATTACAAATTTGAGCATAGTCGCTGTTCAAAGATTGCAAGATTAGATCTATCTGAGCTTCCGGACTGATGGCGGAACCCAGAGTAGCAAGGTACTCCATATATCCAATCATCTTTAGAACATGCGGTGCAACTGGATCACGATCACCCTATTTACACGCATACAAGGCTTTACTTGTATCAAACCTCTCTTGACGAGCCTGTCCTTCAAACATACGTTTAAGGTGCTCTATCATTATATGAGCATCCATATGCTCATGCTGTTTCTGAAGCTCAAGACTCATAGTCGCAAGCATAAGACAAGTGACATCCGTGTCATCATCGATATGTTTCTGATAAACATTACGTTGATCAACCGATGCACCTACAGGGAGAGGTCCAGGGCGAGAAAATGACATAGAGCTTTCACTCTTACCTGAGGACTATCCTCAAATTCCTTTGCCAATCGAGGAAGTTTGTTCCTGTCAACTTGTCCTTCTCAAGGACAGATCGTACAGAGAAGTTATTTGAGTTGTTTGCCATTAGAATATCTATAATGTAAAATTGCATAAAAGAATTAGTCTACGGAATTATTAGTTTATGTTCAAATGATTATTCATATATATTCATAATATATATCTCCCACTATTTTGATCAAATTAATAGCCCTTACTATTAATTCGGAAAGCATTTATTATATATCTTTCTAGTGAGCCAAGATCCATATTTCATCATTAACTTACAGTTTATGCATATATATCAAAACTTTAACAAATAAACGAATTGTTGTGCATATATATATACTAATTCACCGTGCCCAACTAAATCTAAAATCCAATTGTTGTGCATATCCGGCCGGAGGATTTTGGCATACATACCTAGAGCATCCTCAGTTCACAGTGAACCCATTTTGGGTAAAAAAACAAACATGCCAAGAAGACAATCAGATGCATGAAATCCGCTTCATTAACAGTAAAAGAAGATGAAAATTTCCAGTATCTAAGCATATATTTTTCTATTCATTCTTCATCCCAACTAAACCATTCATGTTAAGGAAATCAAGATGCATAATCTGAAAAAACAAGCTTTTTTGAAAAATAAGGGAAATCAAGAGATGATACCGAAGAGAGAGAGAGAGCGGGGCGACGAGCGCGGGGGCGTAGGAGAGAGAGAGAGAGCGGGGCGATCACCGATTCACCTCCAAATAGAGAGAGGGAAGAGGGAAATCGAAAATGACGAAGGGAAGAAGGGACGATTTCGAAAGGTCGAAGGCCGTCGAAGAGGACGAAGCCGCGGAGGCAAACGCACGGGAAGTAGAGCGAGGAAGGAGGGAAACGAAGCGCCCCCTTTTTTTGGGGGGGGGGTTTGGGAAAATGGCGAGCGAAAGATTAGGGTTGGCGGGTTTTATCGCAGCTTATTCACCGGCGTTTCAATTAGACACGCCAGTGAATGTGTCCGTATATTCACCGGCGTTTATCATCAAAACGCCGGTGAATAATACACTTCACCGGCGTTTCTAAATAAAACGCCGGTGAATACAAAGATTGACCGGCGTTTTAAAGCGACCGCCGGTGTATAACCATTCCATCTGGCGCCCCATTCCTATTCGCTCCCTACCCCGGTGCTAGTAGTAAAACGCCGGGGAATATTCACCGGGAAATCGAGTATCTTTTGTAGTGTTATGTGAAGATTTTTGAAAAATTAGAGCACTCAAATACATATATTTACAAATTGGTCCCTTGAAAATCCAATAAAAAATAATATGGTCAATCAGGAGGTGGAATAAAATTATGTAATAACAACAAAACATATGTGATTGTGTTGGATTTTAGGATGGATTTAGTTGATTAATTCAAAATCAAAACATTAATTTTAATAGTACTATGTTAATTAATTAACTAATTAACTAATCCTAATCTTAATTAACTAACCTTAACTGAATTAAACCTAACCCTACTACTATTGTTTCCTATATAAACAGGAGAAGAGGAAGAAAGGGAAAAGGGGCGGAAAAGAAAGAAAAGAGAAGGCACGAATTTGAAGGCAAGAAAAAAAAAAGAAAAAAAAAGTTGGGCGGCTTTGGCTGGGTGGAAAGAAGAGAGAGAAGAAGTGAAGGTGAACGGGATTTGAGGCCAACAAGGAAGAAAGAGAAGGAGTACACAACCCGAGGCTTGGATTTTCGGCAAAATTGAGTTTTTCTTTTTCTCATCTAATTTTAATTATGCAATCCAAAAACATATCAATTAGTTGCAAAATCATCATGCACTAATTTTATTTTTCTAAGGCTTCTATGTAGCATAGTTTTGAGAACACAATTTGAATTCCATATTATTTTATTATTCTACTTTTCCATAGTTGTGTGTCTAATTTGATCTTAATGCATGCCATTGTATGGCCTTTATTGAATCATGGAGAGACCCAGAGGTAATTTGTAATTTATAATTATAGAATTAAATATCAATGATTTATTGAGCCATGGGGAGACCGAGATGTAACTTATGATTTACTGCGTTTAATGCGAATATAAAGAAATCCATAGAAGTTAATGAGTCTGCAATTAATTAATTGTGTATAGAGATATGACAAATTGTTAGTTAGGAATATTTTTAGTGTTGTTTGAGATAAAACATTGAATAATTAGAAAATTTTGGTTTACAGTTTGGAAAAGTAGAATTTCTTGTTATATGGAATTATGAATTGTGTGAGATTAATTAATTGAAATCAAAAGTCCTAGAATTAGTTTTGCTATTAACAAACAATAATATTTCAGATTTTCATTCTTTTTAATTAAGTTAGTTAATTCTCTAGATTAATTTAAATTAGTTGTCTTCCTTATCAAATTTCGTTTTTCCAAATAGTAGTTAATCCAGTAAATTTCGGTACTTAGTAAAATAATTAGTCCTTGTGGGTTCGACACTCTTTCACTTAAACTATACTACTTAATGCGATTTTGTACACTTGCAAATTATCCCATCATCTATCTCACGAAAAAGCCTCCTAAGGATTTCACTGAGCTTCTGGAAAGAAATGACAAGTATATCAAAGCCGAGGAAGCTCTTTATCCTCAAGGCAAAAAGGATTCACCTCCAGGAACAAACGGAGGAATGCAAGCGAGGAAGGACCTAGGAAGTTTCCATAACAGGTCAACGTCATCTTCCTCCAGCACCACACTTTGACAAGTTCACTCCCCTTAACGCAAGTGTGTATGTCATCCTCATGGCAGTTAAAAATGTCAAAATAGTTTGCCCTCCACCCAAGATGACCACAGTCCGCAAGAGAAAGGATAGAAACAAATGGTGCGTGTTTCACAGAGACCATGGTCTCACCATTGACAACTTTCGAGCCCTCAAAGAAGAACTTGAAGGTCTGATTTGCTAGTGTTATCTCTCCTAATTTTTCCAACAAAAGAACGATGTCAAAACCCCTCCGGCACGGGGGCTAATAAGCATCAAGACTCAGAACACATGGTCATTCTTCGCTCTATTCACGGAGGGCCGATGGGGGGAGATTCCAACTCCTACTGCACAACCTTCATTAAGGGAAGTCAACTCACTACACAACATTCCGCCTGCCAAGAACCTAGG
Source organism: Hemerocallis citrina (assembly GCA_017893485.1). Classification (NCBI taxonomy): domain Eukaryota; kingdom Viridiplantae; phylum Streptophyta; class Magnoliopsida; order Asparagales; family Asphodelaceae; genus Hemerocallis; species Hemerocallis citrina. Next base: position 123,645,541 of record CM030363.1, on the reverse strand, counting down.
TGTTCCGGTGTCATTTTCTGTAACTCCCCAGCCCCAAGCTCAGACAATTTATACAATTTATCAGACAAATTATTTATAGTATAGTACAATTGCCCACCACAGGCTGCCTCTCAAAAGGTGGTTAACCGGATTGGTAACTCTTGATCATAGGCTACATCATTTATTATTATTTTATTCTATTACAAATCCCGATATGGGACTAATCTATTCAATCTCTCTCACCTCTCTCTTTGTGTATAACTGAGGTCCCGTGGGACCCCAGTGCCACGTCAGCACACAATACATAGCAACCAACACTAATGGGCCCACTGCCCTTCTCTCTCACACCGGGCGGACCCCCACATGAGGTCAGCAGACAGCGACAGCAGTTGAACTGCTGCTGCTGTTCTCTTCCCCTCCTTGACCCCCCTTCTCTTATTTAATTACCATTTCTCCATTAGGTCATCTATATATATATATACTATACATCTTTAGAAATTACGGGGTGTTACATACACCCCCCTTCAGAAACCAGCGTCCTCACTGAGCACGGGGCATGCACAATCTACTGCAGGATCTTCTTTCTAGGGAATGTGGAGCATCTACTCTCCTATCCACCTGATTAATCATGATCCCAAAATCCACCCCCTGATCAATCATAATCTCGGATTTAATTGAGTTGCCCTCCTATCTGCGCGACTATTCATGATCTCGGAATCTACCGCCCGATCAATCACAGTCCCAGATTTAATTGAGGGCTCACTGTAACACCCCGAATTCCAAATAAGACTGAATTCAAAGTTCCACAGTATCTTTACAATTCACTTCGTACCATTTTACAAAGAATTAAAAACTTTTTATATAACAATAATTACATCAACGCAGCAGAAATATAAGTTACAACATGTTACATGAATTAAACAACATTTTGAACATTTCTTTAAGCAGCATTCATTCTTTGGTCTTGTCGATCACTTTATCCTGCATAGACTGTGGGCACGTCAGTTGCATATAACTAACGCTAGGATATAATACATCAATTTCTTTTACTTAGAAAGCACACACTTGTCACAAACAAAGCTAAGGGGGACTATCTTATTGATTTCGTGTGTGAAAGTGCACTTAGTCCTTAATGCAGTTATATATATTTAATGGCACTAATGCGCACTTGTTCGGATTCTATGCATCCCATACTACATAGGGCCGAGGGCAAGCCGTTAATCGTACTTCATCTTGTAGGGTTGGATCCCTCACTATGACTTAAATTACTACGGTAACTATGGTAAGTATCTTAGATGTCCTATGAGCTACGAGCCCATGTCCAGACAGCTTGGAGTGGAATCCTACATCATGACATGACACATCATGTAGACAGCCTATGGACAGTTCAGCCTCTGTCATGGGACAATGGCACTACATAGTCACTGAACACCCCACAAGCGTCGCCACGATCATGGTAATTCCGGAGATAGATTCATGTCATGACATGATGCATTATTTAGACAGCCTGTGAAAATTCTCACACCGTGAATCCGAGGCCCTCATACTTGTGTTTGTTTCTTACTTTCATCACATCTTCACTATTGTATTGTCCTTAGTTATTTGAATCATGAATACAATCAACACCCTAGAGTTAGCACTTTCTCTATACCGGTCTTAACCATCAATCAATAATAACGATCAAAATTTGGTCTTTCATCACTCAAAAGAATTTATCAAATGCCGGTATAAGAACATAGCTACACTCTAGTCTGTAATCTCATTTTATGTTCAAAAAAATTGAGTATTCATACTCACAATTTTTTCTCATAATTCATCATGATCTTTCTTTTCATTTCCAGCACTATTTCATGTATAATACGACAATTCATTTTTTTTTAATTTACCACATTCATAATTTAACTCCACATAATTTCTTTGCATTCACAAGGTTATTCTTTCATTTATTAAGCCAAGAAATTATATTTTCATTCTTATAATAATTATCAAGCTCTTCGATATCATATTTTGATATAAAGATCACTTTCAATTCTCCAAATTAAGTTGGAATAATGTAGAAATAAATCTTATAAGATCTAATTAATTCATACGGAATTATAATATATTTTTTTCTTCCAAAATTTTTATTTCACTAAAAACCTCAAAAAAAAGAATTTAAACAAAAGGAGAAGGCCGGATTCGAACCCAGACACAATGCCCCCACTGCCTGCTACAGTAACAGACCTAAAGCGCACCCACTAACCACTAAGGCCTGAGTGGACTAACCGATATGAATTGAGGCTTTAATTCTTAAATTCTTGCTCTATTATTAGGTAAAATCAAAAATTATAATACTCAGAGCCTACTAAGACTCGAACCCAACTCCAACTCTCTGCTCAGCTACAGTAACGTGACTAAAGCGCACCCACTGACCACTAAGGCCTGAGTGACTAACCGATCTGATATGGGTTGAGTTATTTATAACTCAGCTCACTGTTTATTAACACATTTTCACAATTCTAAATCTCTTTTAATTTTCTTCTCCTCTATTTTTGTATCATAAAATATTTCCAGATTCTCAATCTTAGAAATTTGCAGCGGAACAGTAATTTAAAATCATTATTTTGACATTAAAAGTGAATTCTCTTTCTAATTTATATTCCAAATCTACATTTTCGACTTTGAAATGCAACAATAATTTCTTCACAATTTGGCAATACAATTATCACAAAAAGATATTTTCTTACTTTCTTTTATTTCTACAAAAATTCTAGAACATATTTCCTTTTATTTTCACATTAATGTTGAATTACTTAGAAAAACACATATCAATAGTTTAATTTACAAACTAGTCATTCACAAGCAAATTTCCTTGATCTAGCATGGTTCAAAAATACGTATTCCATAACAACATGACAACTTCTATTTTAATAGTCACAATTATATCAATTATCAAACAATTCATCAAGAATTCATCTCATTTCCAATTAGTCTTTTTTTAACAATCATAAAGCCAATTTTAGCTAGATTTTTCTTAGCATACTCATCCAATCAATTCCTAGCATGATATCTACATTAGAAGTAGAGAAATCACCCACCTTAATTGAAGAAACAAAGAAAACTCCTAGAGAAACTCCTTGAACACACGATCCACTCCTAGTTGTGAGCCTTCTCCTCCTAGTTGTGAGCCTTTAAGAATTAATTCCAACCGGTAAGCAGTTTTTCCAATCCTCTTCAATATCTTATACGGGCCTATGAACATTGGAGCTAATTTCCCACCACTGCCAAAACGAATCACACCTTTACTAGGTGATACCTACAGAAAGACAAAGTCACCTTCCTCGAACTCAAGGTCCCTCCTCTGGTTGTCTGCATAACTCTTCTGCCTACTCTGAGCATCCACCAACCTCTTCCTGATCAAAATGATCTTTTCAGAGGTTTGCTGCACGATCTCGGACCCAAACATCTGCCGCTCCCCAACTTCAAACTAATAAACAGGTGTTCTGCACTTCCTGCCACACAGAGTTTCATACGGTGCCATCCGGATAGTAGTATGAAAATTGTTGTTGTAGGCAAACTCTACTAGAGTTAGATACCTCTCCTAACTACCTCCAAAATCTAGAACACAACACTGAAGCATATCCTCAAGAACTCGATTGACTCTTAGTCTGTCCGTCAGTCTGAGGATGGAAGGTAGTGCTGAAATCCGCTTAGTACCCAAAGCTGTCTGAAGACTCCTCTAGAAATGCAAAATAAACTGCACATCTCGATCAAACACAATGGTCAACGGAACACCATGAAGCCTGACGATCTCCCCAATAAATAGCTCGGCTAGCTTATCCATAGACGAAGTGAGTTTCATTGCCAAGAAGTGAGCTGACTTGGTTAGTCGATCGACTATGACCTAAATCGCATCATTACCCTTCAAACTCTTGGGCAAACCCGTGATGAAATCCATATTGATGTTATCTCACTTCCACTACGGAATGGGTAACGATTGCAATAAACCTCTGGGCTTCTGATTCTCGGCTTTCACCTGCTGACAAATCTCACACCTCGCCACAAACTCAGCCACATCCTGCTTCAAACTTGACCACCAAAAATGTTTCTTGATGTCCCTGTACATCTTGGTACTCCCAGTATGTACCGAAAAGAGAGTAGCGTGTGCCTCCTGAAGAATACTCTCCTTCAAATCTGATTGATCCAGAACACATAGCCTCTATCCAAACCACAACACTTCATCCCTGATCTGAAACTCTGAATGTCTGCCTGCACCGGCCTGCTCCTTCATCTTCTGGATTTTTGCATCTTCATTCTGAATTTTTATAATATTCTCATTCAGCATGGGAAGAAGCCTTAGTTGAGCTATAAATGCTCCCAAACCTTGCAAAACTACCTCAATACCAGCCCGATCCAACTCCTCTGCAAGATGCCTCTGGGTCGTGATCAAACTGCTTTTACGGCTAAGTGCATCAGCAACAACATTAGCCTTCCCTGGATGGTACTGAATCTCTGGACGAATGTCCTCAAGTACTTCCAACCATCTTCGTTGCCTCAGATTCAGGTCCTTCTGTTGGTAGATGTACTTCAAGCTTTACTGGTCCATGTACATGTTTAATCTCTCATAGTACATGTAATATCTCCATTGCTTCAAGGCAAAGATAATCGCAGCCAACTCCAGATCATGAGTTAGATAATTCTTCTCATGCGGTCTTAGTTGCCTAAACCCATAAGCGATTACCTTTCCCTCTTGCATCAAGACACAACCAAGTCCACGATGTGAAGCATCGCTGTAAACATCATACTCAACACCTGCTCTAGGCAATGTTAAAATAGGAGCAGTAGCCAGCTTCTCTTTCAACTCCTAAAAGTTTGTCTCACATTGCTCGGTCCACTTGAAGTTTACATTCTTCTTGGTCAAATCAGTGAGCGGCACGGCTATCTGAGCATATCCTTGAATAAACCTCCTGTAGTATCCAGTTAACGCCAGAAAACTTCTGATTTCCTTCACTGTAGTAGGCCTTGCCTAATCTTTCACTACCTCTATCTTCTGAGGATCAGTTGCCACTCCCTCTTTAGAAAGGATGTCACACAGGAATGCCACTTCAGATTTCCAAAAATTGCATTTGGATAACTTGGCATACAACTCATGCTCTTAAAGCTTCTTCAGAACCTCAGCCAGATGCTCAGTGTGCTCCTCCTCCGACTTGGAGTACACAAGAATATCATCGATAAACATGACGACGAAAGAATCAATAAACGGCCTCAGAACTTTGTTTATCATGTCTATAAAGATTGCAGGTGCATTCATCACTCCAAATGGCATAATTCAGAATTCGTAACGCCCATGTCGAGTTCTGAATTCAGTCTTATGCACATCTTCCACCTTTACTCGAACCTGGTGGTACCCCGATCGAAGGTCTATTTTAGAGAAAACAGCTGCCCCTTGTAGACGATTGAACAGATCATCAATTCATAGAATTGGATATTTATTCTGAACAGTGACCTTATTCAGCTCTCGGTAATGGATGCACATTCTCATCGACCCATCCTTCTTCTTTACCAACAGCACCAGTGCTCCCCAAGGCGAGGCACTCGGCTGAATAAAGCCTTTTTCCAAAAGTTCCTCAAACTGTCGTTTAACTTCATCCTGCTTCATAGAAGCCATCCTATATGGTGCCTTGGAAATAGGTGCACTCCCTGGCTGAATAGTGATGTTAAACTCTACATCACGATGTGGGGGTAACCCGGGCAAATCTTCTAAGAACACAGTCGGGAAATCCCGAACCACTGGAATCTGCTGCACCTTTACAGGGACTTTCTTCTTGCTGATAACCGCCATCAAATCTGAGCATCTCTTCTCCCCCTGGAAAGTGACTTCAGGACCTCTTGGAGCCTTCACTGTTACTTCCTTGATCTTGCACTCGATGTTTGCACTATACACCGACATCCAATCAATGCCAATGATAACATCGACCCCCAGGATATTCAGTTCGATCAGATCAATCTTGAAAATCCTGCCTCCAATCTCAATCTCACAGTCCGCATAGTACCGATCAGTGGTTAGAGTCTTCCCTGATATAGTAGCTACTGCTAAGACTTTGCCTGGAACGACCGTCGGTCCGACTCCCAAGTCTTCAGCAAATTTAAGAGATACAAAAGTATGAGAGGATCCATTATCAAACAGAACAACTACTTTCTTTCCATTTAATACAAATTCTCCAGTAATGACGTGATCTACTTCATCAGTGTCGGCTTCAGTCAAGGCAAATACTCGCCCTTACTGGTACGGCTTCTTCCCAACCTACTACGGTGGTCCACTCTGGGCGACATTCTGTTGCTTGGGACAGTAAGATCTGTAATGACCTGTCTCTCCACAATTGAAACAAGTCACCACAGAAGATCTCACCCAACCATTTCCGGGTCTTCCAGCCACACTGACAGCGTTCGCCCCATTAGGTTTGAACCATTGAGCTGGCGGCTGCCCCCTGACATTCCCAGAATTTGCGGCCTCTTTCCAACATTTCAATTGTTCCTCCAGTTCTGGACGGCATGAAACTGCTCCATATCTGCCTCTATAGCTGCAGCATGCTTGACAAACTTGTCAAACCTCCTGATACCAAGGGGTATCATCCTTGATCTTAGACTCGGCCTCAATCCGTGCTCGAACTTTCGAGCTTTCTTCACCTTATCCATCACAAGTTCTGGTCCATACCTCGAAAGTTGAGTAAACATTGTCTCATACTCCCTGACAGACATGCCACACTGCTGCAGTTCTAGGAACTCCATCACTTTCTTCTCTTGGACATCAGATGGAAAATAGTGGTAGCGGAACTCTTCCAAAAATTCCTCCCCACCGATAACACCATTTCCCATAGTCCGCTTCATCGACTGCCACCGTACAGCTGCATCCTTCTTAAGCTGCAATGTAGCCAGCTTCACCTTGCTACCTTTTGGAGTTTCCAAGACTTCAAAGATAGTCTCAACTTGCCGAATCCAATTGTCAGCTGCATCTGGGTCTGACTTCCGTTCAAACACTGGTGGCTTCTGTTGATTCTTTGTTTTGATGACTACAACGCAATGCACAGTTGTGCTACTTCTTATATAATGCAGGATGTATCAATGTCCATACTATGTATGATACACAAGTACAAAGTGCTCAAATGAAGCTCTCAAAAAAATTTTATCAAGTTACAAAGGCTCAAGCTCTTATTCAAGACTTAAGACTCAAGACTCAAGACAAGACCCGTGCTTCAATGTGTTATTAAATGTCTTGTAAAACAAATTGTAATCTTACATTTTTTCAGCCTTATATTGATGTAACAGCCTTGTCACACACACACACACTCACACATTTTTATAATTGAGTGTTTTTCAAAAAATTAAAGGTCGAAACAGTTTGAATTAAATCAGTTGTTAAGTACCAGTCGACTGCCTTATGGCACCAGTCGACTGCACCAGTACAAAACTGTCTGAACTCTTTCAAACTCTGTCCAGTCGACTCTGTGGTTGTATTTTTTTGAACTTGTATTTTCTTTACTTGCATTTAATTCTTATTCGAAAACTTGTCTGGACAGTCGAATGCGTCTCCTCTTTAAGTCGACTAGTAAGACTGGTATAACATAGTCTTCGAAACTTGTCTGGCAAGTCGACTGTTTTCCACTATAAGTCGACTGATCAGACTTGTCTAAAATACTCTTCTAATCTGATGCCTCAGTCGACTTATTTCTCTTTTCAATTCGACTGGACAGAAGAAAATTTCAACTTTGTTATTAATTTTTATTCAACACTGTTCACCCCCCCTCTAGTGTTTCTTACCTTGCCTAAAGGATCCAACACTTGGTATCAGAGCCTTGTTGAGTGCAATGGCAATTACTTCTAATGCAAACCAACACCATAAAGGCCAATCCACACAAAGGCCACCCTTCTTCGATGGAACCAATTACAACTATTGGAAGAGTAGAATGAAGATCTACCGTCAATCCATTAATTATGAGATATGGAACATGATGGAGACTGAGTACACCGCTCTTACCATTCCATATGCACAATGGAACGGCAACATGAAGAGCCAAACAATGAACACTGCAAAGGCGATGAACGCGCTATTTAGTGCTCTTACCAAGGAGGAATTCAATCGTGTGTCTAATGCAACAACTGCACATTAAATTTGGCACACACTCGAGATAACTCATGAAGGAACTAATAAAGTAAAAGAATCTAAAATATATGTTCTTGTTCACAGGTTCGAGATGTTCCGCATGAAAGAAAATGAGAATGTGTCTGAAATGGTCACAAGGTTCACGGATATTACAAATTCTCTTGTGGCACTTGGAAAGACGTACACTCAATCTGAAATGGTGAGGAAGGTTTGTCGTGCACTAACCCCCGAATGGGAGAAGAAGACCACTGCCATGGAAGAGGCCAACGATTTAACACAACTTTCTCTTGAGAATCTTGTGGGAAATCTCATGGCGCATGAGGTTCAACTTGAAGAATGCAAGAAGGATCTAGAACCTCAACAATCAAAGAAGAAGACTCTAGTATTAAAGGCCATGTCGGACTCCGAGGATGATGAAGAAGATGAGGAAGAGATAGCCATGTTCACACGAAAATTCAAAAAGTTCCTAAGGAAAGGTAAATTTAATTCAAAATCTAAGGATACTAATGAATTTCCAACTTGTTTCAAGTATAACAAGACAGGACACATGAAGAAGGATTGCCCACTAGAGAATGCAAAATCTAAAGGAAAGGTGTCCAACTTCAAGAAGAACAAGTACATAAAGAACAAGTTCATGAAGAACAAAAAGGTGTACCAAGCAACTTGGGATGATAGCGACTCTTCATCGGAAGAAGAAAAAGAAGAGACAAACGAGGTTGCTAACGTTTGCTTTATGGCGTCTCAAAATCAAGTAAGTGATGATTATGATTCTAATGATTTACAAGATGCTTTCAACAAGATTTTTCAAGAGCTTAAGAAAAAAAAAAATTAGAGTTAAGAACTTGGAGAAAGTAAATCAAACACATTCCCAAGAGAATCTTGACTTCGTTAAAGAAGTGAAATCTTTAAATTCTCAACTTCCTAGTTTAGATATAGATCTTGTGTCTCTAAAGAAAAATTATGAAGAGATATCCAAGAATGTATCTTAATTTAATAAAGAAAAGGAGAATTTAAATGATGTTCTCCAAAATCATGTACAAACTAATAAAAGATTTGGACTTGGTTTTCAATAGTCTCTTGAAAAACCTCATGCTTCTAAGAATACTAGTGTAAATAAACCTATATCTATTTCTAGTGTTAAGAATAAACGTATGAGTTTTTTGAAAAGCCAAAAACTGTAAGTTTTAATGAAAAGAGTAGATCTATAGTTCAGACCAGGCGACTGAACACAAATATCAATCGCCTGTCCAGACGTCCTGAGTCTCATTCAAAGAGACCTAAAACCTCAGATAAGTCGACCTATTCTACCTTCCAGTCGACTGGATTTCAGTAACATTTGACTAAAAAATTCGGTAAAGTCGACTGGACAGAGCAAAAATATATGGGTTCCAGTCAACCTGAGTCTGAAAGATAGAATTACTTACATAAATTCATATATTCTTACTGTATGTAACTCTGTAAATTATATTTCTGCATTTGGTGGAAAATCAAACTCTCTTTGGGTTTGGTTTCCCAAGAACTAATCTCTTTTGGACCCAATGAAAAGGGTACCATATTCACATTAAAAATTTTATTGGTACCTAAAAGAGATCGTTGGATACTTGATAGCGGATGCTCAAAGCACATGACTGGTCATGCCAACCTCCTATCTTCCATACAAGAAATTGATGGAGGAACAGTCACATTCAGTGACAACAATGGGAAGGTCATTGGAATAGGCATGGTCGGTAAGCACGCTAACCCTTCAATAGAAGATATTTTTCTAATTAATAGACTTAAGCATAATTTGTTGAGTATTAGCCAATTGTGTGATAAGGGATATAAAATAGTTTTTGAAAAAGATGCATGTTTAATTTATGACTCTACCATGCAAAATATAAATTTTCAAGGATCTAGGAAGAATAACATTTATGAATTGTGTTCAAAGTCATATGATTTTTCGAATGACTTTTGCTTAGTAGCTTCTAATAATGATTCTTGGCTATGGAATAAGCGATTTAGCCATGTGAATATGAAAACTCCTACTAAATTGTCTAAGAAAAACCTAGTTAAAGGGCTGCCAAGACTATCCTATAAAACAGATAAGTTATGTGATGCATGTCAACTAGGTAAACAAATTAAATCTACTTTTAAAATAAAAGAAGTAATTTCTACTAGTAGGCCTCTTGAATTAATCTACATGGATTTATTTGGCCCTACTAGAGTTGCTTCTTTAAATAAAAGTAGGTATGTATTTATTTTAGTAGATTTTTCACGATTCACTTGGACTTTCTTTTTAAAACATAAGAATGATGCTTTTGATGAATTTGCAAAATTTTGTAAACGGATTCATAATAAAAGTCTCTAACCATAGTCACTATTAGAAGTGATCGTGGTGGAGAATTTGAGAATGAAATGTTTACAGAATATTGCAACAAGAATGGTATAACTCATTCATTTGCATTTCCTAGAACTTCACCACAAAATGGAGTGGTCGAAAGAAAGAATCGGACTTTGCAAGAGTGTGTACGTACCATGCTTGTTGAAAGCAATTTACCTAAGTACTTTTGGGCTAAAGCCGTTGCTACAGCTTGGTATGTTTTAAATAGAAAATGGATTAGGCCTAAGCTTAAGAAAACATGTTATAAGCTTTTTTTGATAGATTTTCTAAAGTATCTTACTTCAAAATATTTGGATGTAAGTGTTTCATTTTAAACACTAAACATAATTTAGATAAGTTTGATCCTAGATCTAATGAGGTTATCTTTATAGGATACTCAAATAGGAGTAAGACATATAGGATTTTCAACAAGTCAACATTGACTATTGAAGAATCCATGCATGTTGCATTTGATGAATCTCTGGCTTCATCAACTTTAATGGAAGATGATAAAACTGATTCATCACCTTTAAATGAGGTTATTACATCTTTAGAGCAAACTACCCTTGCGGATAGGTCGACTGATAAGGAAGTCAGGTCGACTGATGTGAATCAGTCAACTGATGGACTAGTCAAGTCGACTGATCCTGTTGTGATGTCTCCAACTTTACCAAAATTTTTTGTGGAAGTTAGAGATCATCCTCATGACTTAATAATTGGTGATATTTCACGTTGTATTTAGACAAGATCTCATGTTAACATGATTTCTCACACGGCTTTCTTGTCGGATTTTGAACCGAAGAATATACAAGAAGTTTGTGAGAATGAGTTTTGGATGAATGCCATGAAAGATGAGTTAAACCAATTTATAAGAAATGATGTATGGGATTTAGTGTCACGACCTCCTGATCATACTATAATTGGTACCAAATGGGTATTCTATAATAAGTTAGATTAATTAGGACAAGTTATTAGGTTCAAAACTAGACTAGTTGCTCAAGGATATAATCAAGAAGAAGGCATAGATTGGGATGAAACATATGTTCCTGTTGCTAGACTAGAATCAATTCGCATTTTATTATTTTTTGCTTGTTTGATGAATTTTACACTTTTCCAAATGGATGTTAAAAGTGCTTTCCTTAATGGCACGTCTGAGTATGGTTTATTTTATCCACGTACCGATAATTTTCAACTTTTGTCATATAGTGATGCGGATTTTGCCAGTAGTAAAACTGACCAAAAAAGTACTAGTGGAACACGTCACTTTTTGGGACACTCCCTAGTATCTTGGTGCAGTAAGAAGCAAAATTCGGTATCCCTATCTACTACAGAAGCAGAATATATCGCTGCAAGTTTGGCTTGTGCCTAAATTTTGTGGATGAAACAAACCCTATTAGACTATGGTATTTCATTTTCAAAACCTGCTATAATGTGTGATAATACCAGTGCCATTAACTTATCTAAAAATCCAGTTCAATATTCACGTACGAAACACATTGATAGTAGATATCATTTTCTACGTGATCATGTTTTCAAAAGAGATATTTCTTTAGACTTTATTTCTACTGATAAACAAATAGCAGATATCTTTACTAAACTATTTAAGGAAGACACTTTTATCACTTTTAGAAGAGAACTAGAAATTTGTAGTTTTCATGATGTTTCTTGAAATTTTAACTCTAGTAAGTCGACTTAAAACTTCTTTTTGGTCGACTGACCCAATATTTTTTTGATACCTATCTATATCTGAAATTCACGCTCTGGAAAGTCGACTGTGAACGGTACTAAGTCGACTGCCAGTTGTTTTATTGCTATTTTCCTTTATCTATTTTGCTCTCGATTAAGTCGACTGATCCTACACTCCAGTCGACTGTCGCGAATCAGTTCTTCTTTCATATTCGAAATTGGCACTTCTTTGGTGGCGAATATTTTATTTTTTGTTACCCTTTGACCGTTCTGCACTTTTGATTTCCCCTAGCCTCAATCTCAGTTATTGATTCTTAGTAAAAACCCTAATTTTTACTTCCCCCTTTTTTCACTTTCTCTTTCACTGTCTCTCTCCAAACCGAGCTCTAGAAGTTTGCTGCTCTCAAACCCATTGGCGATTCCAGTTATTGAAGCCCAAATCGAAGCTTTCTTTTCAATTTCAAGTGGTTTTCTAAGGTCTCTTGAAGCTATTGTGCTTCTCTTTACCTCTTATTGTTGGTATAATCCCTTGATTCCTTTCTTTGTTTTGTTTCTAGAGTCTTCCCTTATGCCTCCTAAAAGGATTATCTCCAGTATTTGAGAAGTCCAAATTTTATTGATAAATGGTACATCATTTGTTCTATTGTCATTTCTCCGGGAAGATTCGTTAATTTTCCGGATCTTGATAGGTTACCTTTAGTCCCATTGTTTGAACACTGTGGATTATTTGATTTGTTGTCCTTGGTGAACCAACCCTCTTACTACCCTCAACTTATATATTTGTTTTACACAAATATAAAGTTTGTCACATCGGAGGATGGTAGCGAGATATTTATACTATCTTCAGCAAAAAATATTCGCATGAAAATACCCCTGCTAGATTAGGACTTATTTTTGGTCTGTATGATGAAGGGATTGATTTAAGAGATGTTGAGATGGATGATGACACCATATTGTCAAAAATTTATTTGCCAAATCGAGGTCCTCCTATGACCAATCGATCAATTACTCCTATTGCTAAGCTAGTTGCACGCATACTGTCATATAACATTATTCCCAAAACAGAGAGTTATGACCAGTATTCCCATGAGTTGCAACAAGCCTTTTATGCAATTTTTAGGCAATATAAAAATAAATTGGGGTTAAGTCATCTTTAATCGTCTTCATAAGACTCATTCTTCATTTCTTCCTTTTAGTGCTTTACTCACTCACATCTTCTCCGCTTATGAAGTTGATCTCGATTCTGAGACGAGTGTTGTAAAATACTATGAGTCCTTTGATCATGCAAGTTTAGCACGTATGAAGCTTCTCACCTCTCCACCTAGGTCACCTCCTAGGAATCTCCTAGGAATACACCTCATATCCCCTTAGCTTCTACCGCTCGTCAATCTTCTGCTTCTAGTTCGTCTCGTCCTAGAGCTGATTATGATGATCTTAGGAGTCTTTACACTTCTGTCAATTATATCATGGATCGTCAAGACACTCTTGAGGCCAGTCTTTCCCATCTTACTCACTTGTTCAATTCTCAGTTTCCACCTACACCTCCTCTCTCTCAGGGTGCCCAAGACGAAGACGATGAAGACTGATTAGCTCTTCTTTTTTTAATATATTTTTCTACTTCTTATGTATTTTCTAGTTTATGTCATCATTTGAACAATGTCTTTCAAATTTCTATATATAAATTTGCTTTGGTTTGATATGTGTTTTTTATGTATACTATTTATTTTCCTCCTATTTTTTTTTTGTTGATGCCAAAGGGGGAGAAAAAACTATGTGTTGTGTGTAATTTTTTTTTTGTGTAATTGTTTTTTTTGATGCATGTCTTTGTGCATGTTTTTGTGCATGGCATTTTGTACATTCGTTAGGGGGAGCATTGAGCATGTGTAATATTTCTATTATTGTAAGCTATTGTGTTGTCATCATCAAAAAAGGGAAGAATGTTGATTTTGGTTTTGATGACTACAACACAATGCACAGTTGTGCTACTTCTTATATAATGCAGGATGTATCAATGTCCATACTATGTATGATACACAAGTGCAAAGTGCTCAAATGAAGCTCTCAAAGAAAATTTATCAAGCTACAAAGGCTCAAGCTCTTATTCAAGACTCAAGACTCAACTCAAGACTCAAGACTCAAGACAAGACCCGTGCTTCAATGTGTTATTAAATGTCTTGTAAAACAAATTTTAATCTTACTTTTTTTGAGTCTTAGATTGATGTAACAGCCTTGTCACACACACACACTCACACATCTTTATAATTGAGTATTTTTCAAAAGATTAAAGGTCGAAACAGTTTGAATTAGATCAGCTGTTAAGTACCAGTCGACTGCCTTATGGCACCAGTCGACTGTACCAGTATGAAACTGTCTGAACTCTTTCAAACTCTGGCCAGTTGACTCATCATGGCAACCCAGTCGACTGTTCAAGTCATTTCAACAGCTTTCAGAATTTAAAACTTGTTTTTCGAATTCAAAAGCTTTATATCCATTTTAAATTAGTTTTATAAACTGTTTTACAAATGTTCTAGTGATTCTTCTCTATAAAAAGAGCCAAGGAATCACCTTTGAAAGGATCCAAGCATTTTGATAAAAAGTTTAAGTTTTTGCTTTTGAAAAAGAACTAGTATTCAAACAAGCACTCTAAATCTTGTAAGTCTTGGTTCTCTGAATCTCATTCCAATATAACGTTGATTTCATTTTGGACTGATTTCAGAAGTGACCTATTAGCCACTATACAAAAATCACAATCACAAAACAAGGCTATAGGTTGATTGTATCTCTTTTATTGTTTTCTTTCACTCTCGGGTTGTGAGAGTGGTCCTCTCGGTTGGAGAGTAGGGCTCTAGGTTGTAGGGTCAGATTTTCACTCTTGGTTGAAGAGTGGGTTTGCTCTCTCTAGTGGTGAGAGAGGTATATGGCTTGGACAAGGTTGTTGTTTAACGCCGTAGGGTATTCTTGTATTTTTTTCAAGAATAGTGAAAAATCTCAAGTGGGTTGCTTGGGGACTGGATGTAGGTCTAGAGGACCGAACCAGGATACATCGTGTGTACTTTGTGGTTGTATTTCTCTGAACTTGTATTTTCTTTACTTGCATTTAATTCTTATTTGAAAACTTGTCTGGACAGTCGACCGCGTCGCCTCTTTAAGTCGACTGGTAAGACTGGTATAACATACTCTTCGAAAAATTATCTGGCAAATCGACTGTTTTCCGCTATAAGTCGACTGATCAGACTTGTCTAAAATACTCTTCTATTCTGATACCTCAGTCGACTTATTTCTCTTTTCAAGTTGACTGGACAGAAGAAAAAGTTCAATTTCTTTATTAATTTTTATACAATACTATTCACCCCCCTTTTAGTGTTTCTTGTCTTGCCTACATGGTCCAACAGCTTCATCCTCTTGAATGACTCCATAAGTTTGATTGCCTCAGGAACTGGATTTGCAGGCATCCCGCGTATGGTTTTGGTTCATGGCTACGGCGTTGAGGGTCTGATAGACTCTTGCCAACTCCGTTTCCAAGTCGAGTCCACAGCTAGGTCCTTCTCCATTCCTTGATCTTCTTCCAGCCATACTCTGATTCAAAAGATCCATTAAATTTGAAGTAGAAAACATGAATTTAAATAAAATTCTTTCATTTCATTGAATTCAAACTTTGTACATTCAAATTTAAAACATCGTCTGACATCAAGCAAAGGCATTGAGAAGATACAACATTCTAATCCCTACGGTTCCTCTTGGCTTCCCTAAGCTCTTCCCGTAGTTTTGCCACTTCTTCCTTCAGTACATCATTCATGTTCTTTCTCTTCTCGAGTTCCCAAATACGATGACTGAGGGTTGTAACATTCTCCTTACATTTTGCATACTGCGCCTGCGATAGGTCTGCTCTCTCCTTCTGAATCTCCACCTGACTCTGAAGATATTTTATGAGACCTTCCGAAATTGGCTCTTCCTCATCGGATGAAATGTCTGATGAGTCCAGAGGTGGGGTGATCTCTCGGGACTCGGGCCATTCCCCTTCATACTCCTCGAGATCTTTCGTTGGAATCTCCTTGTCCAGGTTAGTAGTCCTCTTCGATTATGTGTCAATCATCATCGCCTGCTGGGTCGTGGTGGTTCGCCATCTTGGGGAAGGGAGAAGAAGTAGCATCAACCATAGAGCAATATGATATGTAAGTACCTTACATTTAAATCTTTATACCCAACTCACACTCTATAGTCCACTCTAGGGTGTCGTTCCTTATAAATTTGTACTACTTGGAAGCGTGGCTTTGATACCACTCTGTAACACTCCAAATTCCAAATAAGACTGAATTCGAAGTTCCACAGGATCTTTACACTTCACTTCGTACAATTTTACAATGAATTAAAAACTTTTTATATAAAAATAATTCAAGCAATGCAGTGGAAACATAAGTTACAACATGTTACATGAATTAAACAACAACTTGAACATTTCTTTAAGCAGCATTCATTCTTTGGTCTTGTCAATCACTTTATCCTACATAGAAACTGTGGGCACGTCAGTTGCATACAATTGACGCTAGAATATAATACATCAATTTCTCTTACTTAGAAAATACACACTTGTCACAAACAAAGCTAAGGGAGACTATCTTATTGATGTCGTGTGTGAAACTACACTTAGTCCTTAATGTAGTTATCTATATTTAATGACATTAATGCACACTTGTTCGAATTCTATGCATCCCATACTACATAGGTTCGAGGGCAAGCCCTTAATCGTACTTCATCTTGTAGGTTTGGATCCTTCGCTATGACATAAACTAATACTGTAACTACGGTAAGTATCTTAGATATCCTATGAGATATGAGCTCATGTCCAGACAGCCTGGGGGGAATCCCACGTCATGGCATGATGCATCATGTAGACAGCCTATGGACAATTCAGCCTCCGTCATGGGACAATGGCACTACATAGTCACTAAACACCCTACAAGTGTCGCCACAATCCTGATAATTCCGGAGATAGATTCACGTCATGACATGATGCATCATTCAGACAGGCTGTGAAAATTCTCACACCACGAATTCAAGGCCCTTATACTTGTGTTTGTCTCGTACTTTCATCACATCTTCACTATTGTATTGTCCTTAGTTATTTGAATCATGAATACAATCAACACCCAAGAGTTAGCACTTCCTGTATACCGATCTTAACCATTAATCAATAATAACGACCCAAACTTGGTCTTTCATTTCAACATTTCATCTCAAAAGAATTTATCCAATGCCGGTATAAGAACATAGCTACACTCTAGTCTTTAATCTCATTTCATGTTCATAAAAGTTGAGTATTCATACTAACAAGTTTTTCTCATAATTCATCATGATCTTACATTTCATTTCCATGCACTATTTCATGTATAATACGACAATTCATTTTTTTAAAAAATTTACCACATTCACAATTTAACTCAACATAATTTCTTTGCATTCACAAGGTCATTCTTTCATTTATTAAGCCAAAGAAATTACATTTTCATTCTTATAATAATTATCAAGCTCTTCGATTTCATATTTTGATATAAAGATCACTTTCAATTCCCCAAATTAAGTTGGAATAATGTAGATATAAATCTTATAAGATCTAATAAATTCATACAAAATTATGATATATTTTTTTTCCAAATTTTTATTTCACTTAAAACAAAAAAAAACGAATTTAAGCAAAAGGGGAAATGCCGGATTCGAACCCAGACCCAACACCCCCGCCGCCTGCTACAGTAACAGTCCTAAAGCACATCCACTAACCACTAAGGCCTGAGTGACTAATCGATATGAATTGAGGCTTTAATTCTTAAATTCTTGCTCTCTGTTATTAGGTAAAAATCAAAAATTATAAAACTCAATGCCTACCAAGACGCGAACCCAAGACCAACTCTCCGCTCAGCTACAGTAACGTGACTAAAGCGTACCCACTGACCACTAAGGCATGAGTGACTAACCGATCTGATATGGGTTGAGTTATTTATAACTCAACTCGCTGTTTATTAACACATTTTTACAATTTTAAATCTTTTTTAATTTTCTTCTCTTCTATTTTTGTGTCATAAAAATTTCTAGATTCTCAATCTTAGAAATTTGCAGCAGAACAGTAATTTAAAATAATTATTTTCACATTAAAATTGAATTCTCTTTCTAATTTATATTCCAAATCTACATTTTCGACTTTGAAATGCAACAATAATTTCTTTACAATTTGGTCATACAATTATCACAAAAAGATGTTTTCTTACTTTCTTTTATTTCTACAAAAATTCTAGAACATATTTCCTTTTATTTTCACATTAATGTTGCACTACTTAGAAAACACATATCAATAGTTTAATTAACAAACTAGTCATTCACAAGAAAATTTCCTTGATCTAGCATGGTTCAAAAATACATATTCCATAACAACACGACAACTTCTATTTTAATAGTCACAATTATATCATTTATCAACCAATTCATCAAGAATTCATTTCATTTCTAATTAGTCTCTTTTAAACAATCATAAAGCCATTTTTAGCTAGATTTTTCTTAGCATACACATCAAATCAATTCCTAGCATGGTATCTACATTAGAAGTAGAGAAATCACCCACCTTAATTGAAGAAACAAAGAAAACTCCTAGAGAAACTCCTTGAACACATTATTCTCTCCTAGTTGTGAGCCTTCTCCTCCTTGCTTATGCACACCAAGAGCTTTCTCCTCCTTGAACTAGGCAAACCCAAGCTCCCTCCTCTTCTTGAATGTTGGCCGGCCTCCAAGGTGAAAAGGAACATACAAAATGCACAACTCTCAATCTTTTCTCACACACAAATTTCTACAACTCTTTCTTTCTTCTCACTTTCTTTACAAATTTCTAATGGAGCAAAGAGATGGGTGGCTGGGGGGGGGGGGGGGGGAGGGGGGGGCTATTTATACACTACTCAAGGCAAAATGAAGGGTGGAGATGCATTTAGATAAAGGGTTAGGATGTACTAGGGAGTTAGAAGAACTACCCACCATCAAGTAACCAACTATACACTTCTCCACTCACCTCATCCCCTCTCAAGTGTAGGCCGGCCACTCCCCCATGCTCCATTGCACGTGCCTCTCCATGCACACCTAGTTACTAAATGTTCATGTGTTATTAATATATTTGTTGCAAAAATAAGTCTACTTTACAAGTTGTATTAATTATTATTAAAATTAACTAGTGGGCCAAATAGGTGGGCTAGAATCCATGGGCTCTTAATTTATATAATTAATTTAATTAGTGTGGGCTAGAATTAAACAATTTGGCATTTAAGAATTAATAATTGATACTAATAGGCTTTTTAAAAGAGAAAAAATAAAATACTTGTTCATGACATAAAAATAAATAAATTTTAAGTGTAAATGTACTTAAATTTGCACGTGCAAAGCACGTGAAATCAAACAAAACTTATATTTAATTATAAATGACAATTCAGGATGTTGCACTCACCACAGTCCCGGAATCTGCCACCCGACTATATTGACATGCCCTACACTCGGTTTCGAAAGTCAGCACTGATATCATTTGTAATACCCCTGTCCCAAACTCAGACAATTTATACAATTTATCAGACAAATTATTTATAGTATAGTACAACTGCCCACCACAGGCTGTCTCTCAAAAGGTGGTTAACCAGATTGGTGACTCTTGATCATAGACTATATTATTTATTATTATTTTATTCTATTACAAATCCCGATATGGGAATAATCTATTCAATCTCTCTTACCTCTCTCTCTCTGTGTATAACTGAGGTCCCGCGAGACCCCAGTGCCACGTCAGCACACAAAAGATAGCAACCAACACCAACGGGCCCACTGCCCTTCTCTCTCTCACACCGGGCGGGCCCCCACGCGAGGTCAGTAGACAGCGGCAGTAGCTTAACTGCTGCTGCTATTCTCTTTCTCTCTGCGAACCCCCTTCTCTTATTTAATTACCATTTCGCCATTAGGCCATGTGTGTGTATATATATATATATATATATATATATATATATATATATAGTAAGTCTATTAAGAGCTGGGAAGCTGAGATTCTTAACGAGAGCTGAGATTCTTAACGAGAGCTGAGATTCTCAGACGTTCGATTGCGATCCGATGGTCAAGATTTGATCCGGCTATCAATTGATATGTTGAAGGGCATAACAGTCATTTCTCAGTTCTCCTCTTTCTCATCTGCTACTCTCTCCCGTTCTCTCTCTTTATCCCCTTTCACGAATCTGAAAGTAGAAGCCCTTCCCGCCCCAATCAAAAACCCTAGCTTCGAAGGCCCATCTCACCCGTTCTCTCTCTCTCTCTCTCTCTCTTCGATGCGTCGCTGTATGTCTCCCGTTCTCTCTCTCTTCGATGCGTCGCCCATCTCAGTACCTGAGCATTTCGATGTTAGGGTTTTTGATTTGGGTCTATTTTAATGGCAAATTGAGTGTTGGGGTTTTGAGTGGTTTTTTATTGCTATCGAAACCCACCCGATCGTGATCTCTCTCTCTCTTCGATGCATCGCTCATCTCTCCCGTTCTCTCTATCTCTTTCGAAGCTAGGGTTTTTGGTTTTTGATTTTGGTCCATTGATGGGTTTGGTTGCTATCGAAACCCACCCATTCGAAACCCTAACTCCACCTTTCTTCTCCACCCCGACATCTTCGAATCAGGTATAATTCTGTGATCTTTTTTTTTCCCAATTTTTTTTTCAAATCCCTTATTTTGTAAATTAATTGTTTGCTTTGAATCCCAGGCATATACACAAGGGTTGAGCTCTATGTGTTCACTTTAGATATCACTTTCAAATGTTTCTAGTGTTTACATGTATTGAAAGTTTGGATAACTCTTGACTTAGAAGTAGCAGGAAATATAGAACAAAGTCACATAGTGGAATATTGGATTCTTTGGTATTGGTTCAAAAATTCAGGAAGTTCCTTCATTCATTAGCATTCATCTTTGTCAAGTATAAAATTATTTCTATGATATCAGTATCAATGTCAAGGTGAGTGGTTGACCTGAATGCCTAGCCCAATGAAAATATTATATGGAAAGGGGAGCACATACAGGCTTGTTTGTGATTTTCTGTTGATCCTTGTATAAATCATAGAGAATGTATCATTATCAATCTCATACTCAAAAGTAGTATGCTAGGGGGAGAAAAAGGATTTGTTTAATTAGTGTTATCTTAAGTTTGTAACCTTTATTTTACTGTCAAGTAGGTACTTACTAGATAGTGGTATAACTTGATATTTTTCTTATCATTAAACATTCCAAGTGGTGGTTTTCATTGTTGTGCCTTTTTTCATTTAATAAGAAAAGTTTCAAATGGCAATACCCCCAATGTTCCCACGATCTTTGCACTTCTATACTATATATTTTTTCTCTGCTGCAGTTGAATTCTTTCAGGTATTCAATCTTTCTGTTCCCATTCTATTTATCAGGATTTACCTTACTATATTTTTCCATGTACGGAAATGCTTCCGTTGTTTGTAGGTGATTGTGCAGAAGTCGGAGAGAAGCAATATACCAAACATTGACTTTATTATGCTATAGTAGTCTACTAGTCTGTTATATTCGTGTGATTGTGGGTTTGCTTCCTCGTTGGATAACTTGGATTCTAATTTTACAAGTGATGATGAGATGGATTATGTTTCTGAAGTTGCACACTATGAATCATTTATTTAATGATTTGTAGGAGTGACCAGTGATGAATTTATCCTATCTAAGCTTTATTTTTCCTCGTTGGTTATAAGTGATGATGAGATGGATTATGTTTCTGAAGCTGCACACTATGATTTAATGATTAATAGGAGTGAGTCTATTATGAGATGGTGAGCTGAGATTCTTTTCGTGAGCTGAGATTCTCAGCCATTCGATTGCGATTCGATGGTTAAGATTTGATCTGACGATCAACTGATATGTTGAAGGGCAAAATAGTCATTTCGCAGCTTCTTTCTTTCTCAGATTCATATATATATACTAACTCATATAGAGTTAGTCTATTATGAGATGGACTTATTTAGGGCTTGTAGCTATTTGGTTGAAAAATTCAGAACTTGAGATGATGTGGATTTGGGTGTTACGATTGTGTTTAATTACTTGAAATTATGAAACTTGATGGAAGCCGAGCTCCGAGAAGAGGGGTTTGGTGTTTGTTATGAAGTTTGGGTTTTGGTGGGTTTTGAGTATGGTGGAAACTACTTATCGAGGTTGGAGAGATCGGAACGATATTTACAAACTGGAAAGAAGGGTTTACGATGTTTTTTAAAACTATTTGAAACTCGAGTTTCATGGTTGCAAGTGGTTTCGATGGTTCTTATGTACCCAAACATAGCTTGTATCTAAAACAATGCTTTTAAATTTGTAGAAACTTCCTTTTGTTGTGTGTTGGTATAGGTGATGATAACAATCACTAATTTGATTTATACTTGATTTATTAGTAGGCAGTGATGAAAAGTTTATGCATGATTTTGTTTATTCATGATTTCTCGGCAATTGGTATACAGAATTTTTTTGGTGGTGTTCAGCTTCATGTTCAGTTTCTGTTGTTCTGAGCAGGGGAGCCGAAAATTTGTGGCGATGTTCAGCTTTTTGTTAAGTTTCTGTTGTTCTGAGCTTACACATTTTGAACTTCATGTTCAAATTCTCTTGTACTGAGCTTACACATTTTGAGCTTCATGTTCAGTTTTTTGTGGTGTTATTTTGAGCCTACAGATTTTTGCATGTCTTGTTGTTGTTCTGAGCCTACAAATTATTTTGCTGCTGTTGTTGTTCTGAGCCTACAGTTTTCTTTGCTATTGTTGTTGTTCTGAGCGTACATATTTTTTTGCTGAATTTTTTTGTTGTTGTTCAAATACCTGTCTATCCAGAATTTGATGGATACTACCCAGTTCATCAAAAGTGGTATGTGGTTATATCTCCAAGTCAAAAGTTTACCTGCAATTCATTATAATACATATATTTATGTACTTGCTTCTTTATTTTTTGGTGAATCACTTTGTTCAGGAATTCAAGAGGAAGAACAAGAAGGATGTTAGTGGAGAACCCAAGAGCCTTGAGAACATTCTCTTCGACTGCCCATTTTTGACCCATTGAGAATGTTTCGACTGCAAGGAAGTTTAAATGTCTTTTAGTATGTTGGTCATGTATGGATTGTAAGGGAAATAAGGGAAGTTGAAAGTTATAACTAGTTTATGGTTACAAATCTGTTTTTAATCCTTTTGTATAATCTTCATTTGGTTTCCAATGTTTTCGGCAATTGGTGTACACATTGGTTGGTGGTTGGTGGTGTTCAATTTATGTTGTTCTGAGCGTACACATTTTGAACTTTATGTTCAGTTTATGTTGTTCTGAGCTTACACATTTTGAACTTCATGCTCAGATTTATGTTGTTCTGAGCTTACACATTTTGAGCTTCATGTTCAGTTTCTGTTGTTCTGAGCTTACACATTTTGAAATTCATGTTCAGTTTGTGTTGTTCTGAGCTTACACATTTTGAGCTTCATGTTCAGTTTATGTTGTTCTGAGCTTACACATTTTGAACTTCATGTTCAATTTATGTTGTTCTGAGCTTACACATTTTGAACTTCATGCTCAGATTTATGTTGTTCTGAGCTTACACATTTTGAGCTTCATGTTCAGTTTCTGTTGTTCTGAGCTTACACATTTTGAAATTCCTGTTCAGTTTATGTTGTTCTGAGCTTACACATTTTGAGCTTCATGTTCAGTTTCTGTTGTTCTGGGCTTACACATTTTGAACTTCATGTTCAGTTTCTGTTGTTCAGAGCTTACACATTTTGAACTTCATGCTCAGATTTATGTTGTTCTGATCTTACACATTTTGAACTTCACATTCAGTTTATGTTGTTCTGAGCGTACACATTTTGAACTTTATATTCAGTTTATGTTGTTCTAAGCTTACACATTTTGAACTTTATGTTCAGTTTATGTTGTTCCGAGCTTACACATTTGGAACTTCATGCTCAGATTATGTTGTTCTGAGCTTACACATCCTGAACCAAGCCTAATAACAGAACATGAGAAATTAATATGTTAAATATACAAGTACATCAAAAACTTTACAAGAAGCATAAGTATACAAATTATACAAATACATACAAGTAGTATATATTTTACAAATTGTACATCAAAAACTTTTAAAAAAACTATACAAGTACAAATTTTACAAATATACAAGTATTCATCATAGCACAATAGTTGGTCAGAAAGGTGTGAAGATCCAATAATTGTGCCTTTCAGTAGGTCTGTGGCAACTGATCTGGTAACACTGTTTGAAACCTCATCAAGTCCAGTTGCATTTAATTTTGAGGATCCTGCAATCGACCCAATAACATGTCCAAGAACACCATCATTTTGGCTTTCAGTTTAGAGGTTTTTGACAAAGGTCAAGGCATTCATTAAAGTAATGTTCGCCAAGGTTAGGGCTGATTCTGTAAGTGGCATTACTATAGAGAACATCGGACTAGAAGCAGAAGAGAAGAACCATGATAGATAGTAGAGGACTAGTCTTCCTAATGAAAATGGAATGAATATGACAACACCCAGAAATATCACATTGCTTGCAGCACCTGGCAACAAAGATAGTTAGAATACAAAATATTTGCTATTTCACAAAGCAGAATAAGGAGAAGAATATCAGCACAGTGCCCAAAAAAAAGTATGCGTGTAAATTATAGTCAAGAAAACTCTCAAGATTAAAGAGGGAAAACAACACCAGCATAAAAAATCCCAAACAGGATTGTTTCATCACTAGTCACTCTTATTAATCATTAATTCATAGTGTGCAACTTCAGAAACATAATCCATCTCATCATCACTTATAACCAAGAGGAAAAATAAAGCTCAGATAGGATTTATTCATCACTAGTCACTCCTACAAATTATTAAATAAATGATTCATAGTGTGCAACTTCAGAAACATAATCCATCTCATCATCACTTGTAAAACTAGAATCCAATTCCTCCAACGAGGAAGCAAACTGACAATCACATGAATATAACAGACCAGTAGACTACTATAACATAATAAAGTCATGGCTAACAGTAAACCAAACATAAAATAGAATGATAACGATTTGTTTCACACCGTGAACCACCACCAATCGAACTATCAACAATCAAACCTAAAATATAGAAGGACCAAACCCCAAAATGGATAAATGGGATTCGAATACTTCCCTGACATATTGTAGCTGATCATCATGTTCCACACACTATTCTTGAGATGCAAACATTACCTGACAAATTAATTTTCAAAGCAAGCAATTAATTTACAAAATAAGGGATTTGAAAAAAAATTTGGGAAAAAAAAGATCACAAAATTATACCTGATTCGAAGATGTCGGGGTGGAGAAGAAAGGTGGAGTTAGGGTTTCGAATGGGTGGGTTTCGATAGCAGCCAAACCCATCAATGGACCAAAATCAAAAACCAAAAACCCTAGCTTCGAAAGAGATAGAGAGAACGGGAGAGATGAGCGATGCATCGAAGAGAGAGAGAGATCACGATCGGGTGGGTTTCGATAGCAATCAAAAACCCCTCAAAACCTCAACACTCCATTTGCCATTAAAATGGACCCAAATCAAAAACCCTAGCATCGAAATGCTCAGGTACTGAGATGGGCGACGCATCGAAGAGAGAGAGAGAACGAGAGACATACAACGACGCATCGAAGAGAGAGAGAGAAAGAACGGGTGAGATGGGCCTTCGAAGCTAGGGTTTTTGATTGGGGCGGGAAGGGCTTCTACTTTCTGATTCGTGGAAGGGCATAAAGAGAGAGAACGGGAGAGAGTAGCAGATGAGAAAGAGGAGAACTGAGAAATGACTGTTATGCCCTTCAACATATCAATTGATAGCCGGATCAAATCTTGACCATCGGATCGCAATCGAACGGCTGAGAATCTCAGCTCTCGTTAAGAATCTCAGCTTCCCAGCTTTTAATAGACTCTCTCTCTCTCTCTCTCTCTCTCTCTCTTTCTCTCTCTCTCTCTCTCTCTCTCTCTATATATATATATATATATATCATTAGAAATTATGGTGTGTTACATTTTCCAATGAAGTTCTAGAGGGTGTCAAGACACCTCATTGCGATCCATTGGCTATAAGCCTTTGTATGGTGAATCATGAGGTATGCTTCAGCAGGGATTACCTCCCCAGTCGACCTCCTTCCAGAAAATCCATCCTCGATGCACCCATTTGAAAGAACTTCAAAGCTCCTTAGTTTGAATCTTACGATGGTGAATCTGATCCGACTAACCATATTAAGAGTTTTAAAACTCGCACGATGGTCTATAACGCCACCGATGTGTTCATGTGCAGAACATTCCTCATAGCTTTGAAAGGGTCAATAAGGGAACGGTACTCTCGCCTTACTGCAGAGTGAATATTCTCCTTCGACCATCTCAAGGAGCTTTTCATAGTGCACTTCGTTACTAGTTGAAAGGCTGAAAAAATAAGTGCTTCCCTATTGGATTTGAAGCAAAAGGACAGTGAATTGCTGAAAAACTTTATCAAGCACATCACAGTCGAGGCAAGGTCCATCTCTTCCCTGGACTCATTGGTGGAGGTCACCTCCTTCCGCCACAACTTCGCTCACAAAAACCTTCTCAAAAAAGTCTCCTAAAGATTTCACAGAGCTTATGAAAAGAAGTGACATGTATATCAGAGCTGAGGAAGCTCTTTATCGTCAAGGCAAGAAGGATTCACCTTCTGCGAATAAACAGAAGATTGCAAGTGAGGAAGGACCCAGGAAGTTTCAGAAAGATGGCGCAGGTCAACGCCGTCGTCCTCTAGCACCACGCTTCGACAAGTTCACTCCCCTTAATGCAAGTGTGTATTTCATCGTCATGATAGTTGAAAAGGACGGAACATCATACTTAAATAAGCTTATCTAAAAATGTAACATCATACTTAATTAAGCATTCAACATTCAAGTACATATGGACGATTACTTCATTTCATTCACCATTTTTGTGCAACCGGATGTCGAGAGGGCAAATCTGCAACTAGACGTCAATGGAGGCAAGCCTACAACTAGATGTCGGGGAGGTAAAATCTGCAAGCGAATTTCCAGAAGGCAACTTGCAACCGGATGTCGTGGAGGCAAATCTGTAACCTGAGGTCAAGGAGGCAAGCCTGCAACTAGACATCAATGAAGCGAGGTGAACCCACAACAAAGGAGGTTTTCTACATCTTCTAACCCCCACTTTTGTTTCTACTTATATATATATATATATATATATATATATATATATATATATTACTTACCATTATTCCATTTTTTTGCACTAGTTTATAACATTTTATAATGTTCTACAACTTAGCCTATACTACTTCAACTTTATTATTTATAACACAGTTATACTTATATACACATTTAATTTAATATCTTATTATTTATGTTTGCATCTATATCTCTATCATATATGTGTTATTATTATTTTATTTACTTTTCAATCTATATTACTGATTACTATTAACTATTTTTCTATCCTAATATTATTATTTTTATACTTTATCTTTACATATGTTAATACTTTTGTATTTTTATAGAATTTCATTTTTATTTATATTTTATTACTAACTTATCTTCTATTTGTTTGCTACTCATATAATATAACTTTTATTATTTATACTTTTGTTTACTATTTACATTTTATTTCTATACAATTAATATTATATATTATTTCAATAATATATTGCAACGTTTACTACTATTTTATTTTGTTTCTCCAATTGCTTATAAATTTCATATTATAGTATTGTTGTTTTGTCATATAGTTTTTACGCTTATTTACGTATAAAATATTATATGTGGATTTTCTTGTTATACTTGACAATTTATAGATAATTTGTTATATACTAGTCACTATTCTATATATTTAATTTTAAATCCTATATATAGTTATTAAATAACTTTTACAAATGAAATGATTATAATATTATTTTTATATACATCATTAATTTATACTTTTCTTATATTGTTTGTACTTTTTAACAAAGTTTAACACTCATATATTTTTCAGATTCTTACCCAACAAACATATCTTAAAATATTACTTTCTTTTTATCTATTAATATATAATCTTAGTTTAGTTTACGATTTTAATCGTTCTATTCTTCATGTTTCCTTTTAATTAATTGCTCTTTCCTTCCACTTTTCAAATTCTTACGAATTACTGCTAACCACTTTTCAAACATTATAGTCCTCTCAATTATTTATCAGTTTGTTTTATATTTCGATATTTTTTTATACTATTTATTTCTGTATCATAATACTACTCTTCCTATCATAGTTAATTTTTTTAAGCTATCTAATATTTATTTACGCTATTAGTTTATTCATTTTTAAATTTTCCTACTGCATTGCAATTTATCTATAGTATTTCAATTCTTCTATTCTTTCTAGTCTTTTGTTCTCCGTTTCCTAAATTGTTTTAAATTTTTACTATACTCTATTAAGGTAAGTTTTCTATTTTTATTTTTATACTTTATACATTTACTTTGTATTTTAACAGCGTTAATTTCAGTATATTTCTAACTATCTTTCTTCTTAACTCTTTCACTACTTTAGTCAAGAATCTCTACAATTTCTTAAAATAATTTTTTTTCTTACTTTTGTGTCTTTATTACTTTCGCACTATAATCTTTATTTTTTCTTCAAGTATATTATTCATTCTACTTCTTATTACTTTCATTAATTTTGCTTACTAAGTTTATTAATAGTTTATTAAAGCATCTATTTTACTACACTTCTCTTTATTCTTTGCAATTTACTTTGTTTTTCAATTCCTTTCACAATTGATTACTTAATTTATATTTTATTATATTGTCTAATACTTAACTTATTACCATTTTGTATAAAAAGTACTTTCAATCTACATTATCTTTCACTATCAAATTTCCTTTATCCTACTCATTTTCCTAGTTTGTTTAATACTTCTGTGTTTTTTGTCCTTATTAATCTTTCTTACTTTGTACGCTTATTAACTTCGTATATCTTACTTGACACTCATATTTCTTTTATTCTATATCTACCTTATTTTAAGTCTATATTGTTTTGTACATTATGTATTCTTATAATATATTTATTTTTCAAATTCTTTATAATGTGTGTTCAAGATATAAATTTTACCCTCGTAAGTTCTGAGAACAGAACTATTCTAGCAGGGGGGGGGGGGGGGGGGGGGGGGCGAAGGAGAGTGTAATACCCAGCAAAAATGCGTTCTGACAATTTTGCTGAACGTATGTTACGCACATGTATTTTGTACCGTTACGTGTAATATCTATAACATTATTAATATAAATATTTTAAGTATTTTGTATTTTGATTGTTATGGAATTTTTTACTCTCTCAAATTTATTTTGTATATGAATATTTATTGGCACATTCTTTACACGTGTTTTCTTCTAATGCACGTGTTGATTATATTGTTGTATATATAGAATTAAAAAAATATGCGTGAAACTTATAGTGTAGTGTGTAATTCATGTGCATAAAAACCCATTAGAAACCCGTGCTTTTCCCACACATTTTGCCGACCAAAAGAATGGAAGGAAGGATAATTTTTGACTTGTCAAAGTTGTAGAGTAATGGGTGGTTACTCTTTAAATCATTGATAGTTAATTAATTTCTTTGTAAATAAAAATCCCCACTTCATTCTCACATCTCATTTGAAAAAAGGGAGTATGAGAATCCCGGGAAAACAATCTAGGAGTTTCTATTGCAAAGGGAAGAGTTGAATTTTTTTAAGAGCTTGTAAAGGGAGAAGGCTTGGAGATTGTTCTAGGAGTTTCTATTGCAAAGATTTTCAATCAATAGGTGGGTCTTTCTACTATTTTCTAATGTTTTGTAGATTATGCACGCTTTGATGTGAGTATAAAGATGGATGTTTCTCTAAGTTTATTGTATGAATATTATTCATGTGATTTCATCTGTTGTTATGAGCTTAACTCTTGAATCTGACAATTTATACATGACAATTGTGAGTTAAACTTTCATATTAAATTCTAAGTAGATTGAGACAAACACAAATTTATGTTGAAATGAACTAGATTAAATAAGTTCCCTCTGGAAATTTATTAGAATTCGTAATATAGTGTATGGAAGTTGTGAGAATGATAGTAGAATTGAATTATGGCTTAATTTTTATCTTGAGATGTGGAATAGATTGCTTAATATTCAAAATAATTTTCTTACAGTTGTAGACAGTGAGTGAGGCGTGAAAGCCTGGTTAGTACGTTTGGGTAAGGACGCTATGTACAGTGTATTAGGTTTCGGGTTTGAATCTAATCGAGTGCAAAATTGATTTGTTTCATTTTTAAACTCATCTGGAGTGAGGGTTGTTTATGTTAAAAAATTGTAAGTTGGTGCAGAGAATTATAGGAATGGGAGTCTGATTAGTCTGTTCGAGTTTGGGCGCTGTGTACAGTACCCCATGGTTGCTACTTCGAGTCCTTGAGGGCTCTGTTTCTTTTTAAAAACTCTTATAATTTTCTAAACCGTAGACATAAACATATAGGTAATTTTTGTGAGTCACTTCTACACAAACAGAGAGTTGGACTTGTGGTTATCGGGTGCGAGTTAGGGCAGAGGCGCTGCTGTGGTTTGATCCCTAATGTGGTCAGATTTGGATTTTTATTTATTTTATTTATTTTAAGCTCTTTCCTTTGAGGAGAAAATGTAGAAATAATATAGAGCATTAATGAAATATTTTGGCAAGATTATATATATTAATTCAAGGAATATTTTGTGGCCAAATTACATTGTAAATTAAATTACTTTGACAAGTAATTTTAGAGCTATTTCGTTTTAAAATAAATGAAATTAAAAGAGTGATGATTTTTAACCTAGATTTATTCTAGTGTTTTATATCATATGAAAACGAATTTAATTTGGAGCTTATGTAAATTGTTTAGATGAAGAATTAAGAGATAATTAAAGGATGAATTTGAAAAATTAGTCGTATGACATTTGTAAAGGTTTTACCAAGTTGAAGCGTTATTGAAATGCTGTTATAAAGGGATAAGAAGTTATCTTTTTGTTTTAAGATTGATGAACTTAAAGAGAATGAATGAAAGAATTAAATGAAATTGTAATGAATGAGAAATTTTATAAAGATGTTAAGAATAACCTAGAAGATCTCTGAATTGATATGTGTGCTTCTAGGAGTTGAGCGAGACTATAATGAATTTTGAGAAATGGTCAGTATGGGCCTGAATTTTTGGTGAATGAGTTTAAGTCTGGCAGAGTAAGCTAGCTCTAGGATATGAAAACTATAATTGGGTTAAGGACATGTACTAGAAAAGACGACGTGATGAGACCTGGGCAAACGTAAGTTGAGCGTTTCTATATAGTCGGGCAGTGGATTCGGGACTATAGATTCAGTCGGGCGGTGAATTCCGAGACTGTGATTGCTTGCGAAGCGAGAAAAGCCTTAATTAATTTCGGAATTATGAATGGTCGGGCGGTGGATTCCAGGACCATGAATAGTCGGGCAGAAAGGAGGCGGATCTCCAATATATTTCGGGCTAGAGCGGCACTTGCGGGATGTTTGCATGACAAGAATTCTTTATAGTCGGGTGGTGGATTCCAGGACTAGAATCCGTACTCGTGGGACGTCTAAACCTTGTTTTGTCACCTTAGTAGGGTTTTTGTAACGAGGGATTGAACCCTATAATGAGGATTATGTTAAGGACTTGCCCTCAAACCTATGTAGTATGGGATGAATAGTATCCAAAGTGCTCATTAGAGTTGCTAAGTAGTAATGTCTCATTAGTCCTTTGGTTCATATCATACATTGACATTTTTAGGATAGTCACATTTCATAGTTTGTTTTTGCATTCAAGTTTGTGACTGTTAAAATAAAGGAATCGCTGTATTATATTATTGCGTCAGTTATATGCAACTGACGTGTCCACGGTTTATAAGTTGCAGGACTCAGATTAGCGAGCGACGTGGACATGAGTTTAATGTTGATGGCTGTTGTAGGATTGAAGATGTTTGACAATATAAATTGTATTCCTTTATGTAAATTTCCGCTGCATATTGTAAAGAATAACATTGTAATGATTTTTTTTTTTAAATTCCTTGTATTTTGTACGAAATTGAAGTAAAAATCTATGTTGTGCTACAAATTACCTATGTTTTGGAATTCGGGGCGTTATAAATAAGCATCATGAGAGGCCATCTGAATCACAAGACTCAGAACACAAGGCCATTCTTCACTCTATTCACGGAGGGTCGATGGGGGTAGATTCCAACTCGTGCCGCACAGCCTTCATTAGGGAAGTCAACTTAGTACACAACATCCCACCCGCCAAGAGCCTGAGTGTCCCGGTGTCATTTTTTGATGAAGTTCTTAAGGGTGTCAAGACACCTTATTGCGATGCATTGGTTATAAGCCTTTGTATGGTGATTCATGTGGTATGCCACATTCTGGTGGACAATGAAAGCTCGGTAAACATCATTTTCTTAAATGCATTCAACGTCCTCAAGCTCTCCCTAGACCGACTCAAGCCAGCCGGCTGTACACTCCCCGGGTTATCTTGTGTCCCCCGTTCAAATAGAAGAAATCGTCACACTCGATGAGATAGTAGAAAAGGCCCCCGCTACTCGAATGAAAGCACTGGAATTTATGGTAGTCAACGTCAGAGCCGCATACAACACAATATCTGGCCGTCTAGGTCTGGCAGCCTTTCATGCAGTTGTTTCCACCTACCACATGAAAATAAAGTTTCCTACAATGCTACACCGCCATAATGGGGCCTCAGTTCACTCCCTCGATGCCATAGAACTCCAGCCAGTAAGGAATCACAATAACTCCAAACTCGTAGACGAGCTTGAAGCAATTGCCCCAGACAATCCTGTCGAGAAGTTCCAAACCTGCCAAACCATTTCCCACCACGTCCAAATTCGTCCAAGTCAGAATACATTCGGTCGGACGGATCCTCGGGTTCAGGATAAGCAGGTCACAGTCTTGGGGAATATGAAAAGTGTTCCAGATTGGAGGAAGGTTAGCTTCCACAAAGGTATTGGTCATCGTGTCCACCTCTATCTTTGGCCATCCCGATGACAAAGGATGCACTCCGAACCGGACCACATCGATCAGATCATCCGGATACATTCTAATAATGCGTGGGTTTCATATTCCATCGGTTCATACTCTGCGTACAATAGGTTGAAAAACTTCCCCTTTCTGATCAGGGGTCGTGGGGCTCGAGTTGGAGGGATAGCCGCCACACCGGTGAGGATGAATCCTCACCATCTTGGTTCAAGGGAACCCATTCAACTTCCCCCTTCCTCTCCACCTCAAATCCCTCGTTGGAGGTAATGATGACAGGGATTGAACTCTCCCTCACTTTGCCCTCTGGTCTTCATAACCTATCGGGTTCCACCTCCACCAAAGATGATTAAGATGTAAGCTGCGAGGGTGACTCACTAAAGCCCAAGGTTGAGGTTGAGTCACCGGGCCATTCCCTAGACATAATCAGATTAATACTTTACTTGGTTGTGGGGTTACAGAAAACAAATCTGAAAGATCGCCGGACAAATTGTTGGACGTTCTAGAGATTGAAGCACTAGTTGTAAAAGCGAAAGTATCATTGAAAATGAGCACGAGGGGAGAATATATAGAGTGGAATAAGACTTCTCGATAACCATAAAGTCACGTGATGACTCCTTGATAACCACAGTTGCATGACAACTCCTTGATTACCACGAAACCACGTAGGGTCAAGATTCGCTTTGCTCGTTCCACGCCACTCGGCATGATAATCTGGTCACTCACGAATTTCTTCCATAAATTTGCTTGGCTCGTCCCTCATCACTTGCCAGGGTAATCCGGGTCACTCACAAATTTCTTCCATACATTCGCGTGGCTCGTCCCTTGCCCCTCGGCATGGTAATCCAGGTCACTCGAAAATTTCATCCACAAATTCGCTTGGCTCGTCCCTCGCCCCTCGACATGGTAATTTGGGTCACTCACGAATTTCGTAAACAAATTCAATTGGCTCGTCCCTCGTCCCTTGGCATGGTAATCTGGGTCACTAGCGAATTTCCACAAATTTGCTTGGCTTGTCCCTCGTCCCTTGGCATGGTAATCTGGGTCACTCGCAAATTCCTTAAACAAATTCACTTGGCTCGTCCCTCGGCCATCGGCATGGTAATCCGGGTCACTTGCGAATTTCTCAAACAACTTCGCTTGGCTCATCCCTTGGCCCTCAGTATAGTAATCCGAGTCACTCGCAAATTTCTCAAACAAATTTGCTTGGCTCACCTCTCGCCCCTCGGCATGGTAATTCGGGTCACTCACAAATTTCTTCCCCAAATTCGCATGGCCCGTTCCTCGTTCCTCGTCCCATGGAAATGAAATGCCTCATGCATAAAAGGTTGGCGCACCAAACCCAATACCCCCTCGGCACCCAAAAACTTCTGCTCCTTGGCAACCGAACCTTTTGGCTCCTAAGTAGCTGAACGCTTTAGCTCACCGTTGGTCGGACCCCATACCGCTGCGGTTGAAGAACCCCCATGTCGATGACCACTGACTTTTCCCAACAGGATTCCTACTTCTCGAAGGGTGATAAAACTAACCTCAATGAGTGAGGGACTTATGATGGGAGTAAAAATCACGGCTAATCAGGACCGTGCGATCCTCGTACGGATCTCGGAGATCCCGAAAGAAAAAACAGTTCTCTCACAACGATTACAGGCCAACAACCCAATCATGGGCCGTCTTCAGGCCCATATATAGAAATTGCAACTCAATTAAGGGGATTGACCAGCCATTTATGTTGTCAATCAGATAACCTGAAATTAGGAAGATGATTAACGGTTCATATCCTTTATCAAATGGATCAGTTCAAATCAGCTGAAGGATTCCTCCATAACTGCTCCTACACAGGCCTAAATATATAGACCCCCCCTCCTCAATGATCAGGTAATCAAAATTTTAGTAATTAAAATACAGCTTTGACTTCTGGTTACTGACTTGATCATCAGAGGATCTATTGCTGGGATCACCCCAGGCATTTCAGGCTATCCTTACAAGTTTCCGGCAGGACGCCAGCCAGCGCAACCACCATAACCTCCACCAAAATTCACAAATACTAGCGTCACATTTGGATCTGACCAAGGGTTGAAATCATAGCTTTCCACCAAAATACAAGAACTCATTATCTGTTGCTTCCACACTGAAAAAAGCAGCATCAGTAGTGTCAACTAAAATAGTTACACTTCTTACCATGTTTAGAAGCGTAATGTGAATATGTATGGGAATGTGCATGTGATGTGGAAGCATGAGAACATGAATGTAAAAAAGATTTCATCTTTAAGTAATGAGGATAATTAGTACAAGAATTCGTAGTCTTGGTCTTGTGAGTTGAAGCTTGATAACTATGTTCACTCTTATTGTTCACCCTTGTCGATATACATCTAGTTGAGATTTTCCCTTCTTATGTCTCTCAATTGCTACATTCAACTTTTTAACCTCTTATTGTGCACTAACAAGCTTCTCCTTTGTATGATTGAACATTTGCGCTTTGGTATCACCTTCAAGTGTAAGCTCATCACATCCTTTAGAAAGAATTATATTCTTACTCTTTAGTGATACCAACTCACTCTCAAGCTAGAAGCTTGTGGTGTGCTACAAGAAATTGAGGTTACCTTAAGATTTTCAATCTCTTCTTTTAACCCATTATTTTCCTTAATCAAATATTTATTTACGATAAGAAGAGAAACATAATATTTGGATAAAATGTCATTCTTGGTGAATCATCCTTTGCATTAAGATTCTCAAGTAGAACACTCATATGTTTGAGTTCCTTCTTGAGCTTCTTTTTTTCTTTTAATTCTCTCTTAAAGCGGCAATAGAAATAATTAGAAACACTTGCAAGTCCTTCATAATAGAGCATCTTCATCAAGTTTATCAAAATTTACCTCATCTTGACTAGATGAGTGCCCGTCATCATTGTCAACAGCCATGAAACATACTCTCATATCAGTAACTTTTTTGAGTCATCATCGGAATCATCTGCATCCGAATCATCAGCCCAAGTACTGATGTATGCTTTCTTCTTTCCTTTGTAATCTTTCTTGTAAGAAACAAATCATCCATTTTCATTGTTATTGTTGTTGCGATTGTTGGCATTGTTGTTGAGAGAGAAATTTGCCTTGATGTTACCCTTCTTTTTGCATTTAAAATATGGTCCTTCCTTTTGCTTCACTCCATTGAAGAATTTTTCTTTCTAAACTTGAGAAACTTGTGCATGTCACTGGTAAGAAGTGCAATTTTTTCTTCATCACTTGAGGAATCGTTGGGGAATTCAATAGTAGGTTGGTTGGGTAGAGTGATTCTAAGCTGCATACATGAGGACGTGAGGGCAATAGTCTTCTTCTTTTGGCCCACCCCAAGTGTATCTTTGATCCTAAGACGAGTTTTGAATCTTTCTTTTGGCCCAACCCAAGTTTGACTTCGATGAACCTTTGGAACTTTGTCTTCCTCCCTTGGGCAATAATTCTACAAAAAATAATACTAAATTTTATTGAAGAATAACACTAAGTGGTTGTTCTAGTGGCTGGCCTTTATTACAAGCAGTGATCGATAGGAAAAATGGTTTCTATTTAGAAAATATTGAAAATATATAGAAGATGGGGCATTAAGTTTTAGATTCTTGATTTTGATGACTACAACACAATACATAATTGTTCTCTATTACATATCTTTGCAGTGTGTATCAAAAGTGTTCAAGATCAATACCATGATGAAGCATTCAAAGCCAATACAATGTGATGAAGCTTTCAAAAGTATTTGCTCAAGCCACAAAGGCAAGATCAAGCCACAAAGACTCAAGTTCAAGTTCAAGATTTTCATAAGCTTTCAATTCAAGACTTTCAAGTGCTTCAAGTGATTAGCTACATTGAACAAATGTCTTGTAATTTTGTTTGTATTATTTGTGAGTCTTAGAATCTTGTAAAAGCCTTGTTACACACACACTCACACATTCCCTACATAAACAAAATATTTTACAAACTCAAAATGTTAAAACAAAGCTTATATAAGTTCAGCTAATTGAGTACCACTCGACTTATTCACGGAACCAGTCGATTGTTATAGTACAAAACTGACTAAACTCGTACAAGCTCTGACTAGTCGACTCATATGGTAACCCAGTCGACTGTCAAGCAGTTTTTGACAGTTTTCTGAATTTTAAATTTAATTTTCAAATTCAAACTATTAATGGCATTTTATGGCAGTTTATGGAACTTTTTCTCAACGTCCAGTGAATCTAACTTTATAAATAGACTATAGATTTCAATTGGAAAAGGTTCCTTAACTTTTGATTCAAGTCTTTTGCTTTTGAGAAGAAAAAGAACAAGTTTAAAAAGCATATACTTTCTTTAAGACTTGGTTCTCTGATTTTCAGTCTTGTATAACATTGAATTCGTTCTACTAGACTGAAGTCAGAAGTCGACCTATAGCCAATATACAAAAAACACTTTCACATACAAAGCTTTAGGTTGTTGTACATCTCTTTTTGTTGTTGTTTCACTCTCAGATTGTGAGAGTGGTCCTCTAGATTGGAGAGTAGGACTCTTGGTCAGTTTTACTCTAGGTTGTGGAGTGGGTTTTGCTATCTCTAGTGGTGAGAGAAGTCTACGGATTTGACATAGTTGTTGTCAAAAGCCGTAGAATATTTTTGTATTTTTTCAAGAATAGTGGAAAATCTCAAGTGGGTTGCTTGGGGACTGGATGTAGGTCGGGAGGACCGAACCAGGACATATCGTGGTGTTTGCAGTGTTGACTCCCTGTGGTTGTATTCTCTAAACTTGCATTTTTAATTTCTCTGAGTTTCTTATGTAAATCGAGTCTGGTCAGTCGACTGCTTTACTCTCTAAGTCGACTTAACAGACTTATAACTCTTCAGTTAAATTACTCTTCTTATCTGACGCTTCAGTCGACTGCCTTTTGTTTTTAATCGACTTAACAGTGCGAAAAGTTCAATTTATTGATTAATTTTGATACAACACTATTCACCCCTCCTAGTGTTATTTGCCTTGCATACAGGATCCAACACATGGTATCAAATCCTGGTTGAGTGCAATGGCATCTACTTCAAATGCAAGTCAATACCAAGGAGGACAATCCACACAAAGGCCACCTCTATTTGATGGAACAAACTACTACTATTGGAAGTGTAGAATGAAGATCTATCTACAGTCCATCAACTATGATATTTGGAACATGACCGAGACAGAATATACCATACCTACAATTCCCTATGCACAATGGAACGATGACATGAAAAGAAACACCATGAACAATGCAAAGGCGATGAATGCTTTCTTCTGTGCACTTACCAAAGAGGAGTTCAATCGTGTGTCAAACGCAACGACGGCTTATCAAATTTGGCACACCCTTGAGGTAATACATGAAGGTACAAATAATGTCAAAGAATCTAAAA
Organism: Hemerocallis citrina; assembly: GCA_017893485.1. NCBI lineage: Eukaryota > Viridiplantae > Streptophyta > Magnoliopsida > Asparagales > Asphodelaceae > Hemerocallis > Hemerocallis citrina. Next base: position 123,606,896 of record CM030363.1, on the reverse strand, counting down.
TCTCTGTTCTTGTTCAGAGGTTCGAGATGTTCCGTATGAAGGAGAACGAAAATGTGTCGGACATGATAATGAGATTCACGGACATCACAAACACTCTTGTGGCTCTTGGAAAGACATATTCGCAAGCAGAGATGGTGAGGAAAGTCCTGCGTGCCCTAACCCCCGAATGGGAGAAGATGACCACCGCTATAGAAGAACTCAGCGATTTAACACAACTCACTCTTGAGAATCTTGTGGGAAATCTCATGGCATACGAAGTACAACTAGAAGAACACAAGAAGGATCTAGAACCTCAACAAGTCAAGAAGAAGACTATTGCTTTCAAGGCCATGTCCGATTCAAAAGATGAAGAAGAAGATGAAGAAGAAATTGTCATGTTCACTAGAAAATTCAAGAAATTTCTTCGAAAGGCTAAATTCAATTCTAAGTTTAAAGATACTAATGAACTCCCCACTTGTTTCAAGCGTAATAAGACAGGTCATATGAAGAAGGACTGTCCGTTAGAAAATGCAAAATCAAAAGGAAAAGTTCCTAACTTCAAGAAGGACAAGTACACAAAGAAAAAGTACATGAAGAACAAGAAGGCATATCAAGCAACTTGGGATGATAGCGACTCCTCATCCGAAGGAGAGAATGAAGAATCAAATGAAGTCGCAAATGTGTGCTTCATGGCTACTCATAATGAAGTAAGTGACAATTTTGATTCAAATGATTTATTAGAAGCATCTAATAAAGTTTTTCAAGAACTAAAAAAGGAGAAGATAAGAGTTAAAAATCTAGAGAGAGTTAATCAAACACTTTCTCAAAAAATTCTTGACTTAAATGTTGAAGTCAAGTCTTTAAATTCTCGTCTTTAAAACTTGGATATCTCTTAAGAAAAATTATGAAGAGATATCTAAGAATGTATTTAGGTTGAATAAAGGAAAGGAGAATTTAAATGAAGTTCTCCAAAATCAAGTTCAATCTAATAAAAAGTTTGGGCTTGGTTTTCAAAAAACTCTTGAAAAACATCATACTTCTAATAATACTAGTAGTAATAAGATTGGTTCTGGTTCTAGTGTGAAAAAGAAGTTATATGATTATTTTGAAAAACCAAAATTTATTTTTAACCATGAAAAGAGTAATCTCTCAGATCAGACTAGTCGACTGAACCAAAAATTTGGTCATCTGCCCAGATCAGACCAGTCGACTGAACCAAAAATTTGGTCATCTGCCCAGAGGTTTGGAGTCTTATTCAAAAAGACAAAAACCTCATATAAGTCGACTTGTTTCACCTGCCAGTCGACTGACTTCACAAAACAGTTGACTGAAGGTTACAACTAAGTCGACTGGACAGACTAAAAATATTTGTGTTCCAGTCAACTTGATTTTTAATGATAAGATTACTTATATAAATTCTTTTGTTCTTAATGTGTGATTCTGTAAATTATATGCCTACTTTTGGTGGTAAATCAAACTCACTTTGGGTTTAGTTTCCTAAACACTAATCTCTTTCGGACCCAATGAAAAGGGTACCATATTCACAATTCTTATTTTATAAGTACCTAAAAGAGAAAGATGGATACTTGACAGTGGATGCTTTAAGCACATGACTGGCCATGCAAACTTACTTTCTTCCATACAAGAGATAGATGGAGGAACTGTTACATTTGGTGACAATAACAAAGGAAAAGTCATCGGGATAGTGGTTTCTAGTTAGTGGTTTAAAGCAAAATTTGTTAAGTATTAGTCAACTTTGTGATAGAGGTTATAAAATAGTCTTTGAAAAAGATGCATGCTTAATCTATGATTCATCCATAAAAAATGTAATCTTTCGTGGTTTTAGGAAAAATAACATATATGAATTATGTTTAAAAACAAATGAGTTTTCAAATGATTTTTGTTTAGTTGCTTCTAACAATGATTCTTGGCTTTGACATAAGAGATTTGGCCATGTAAATATGAAAAATATTGCTAAATTATCTAAGAATAACCTAGTTAAAGGACTGCCAAAATTATCTTTTAAGAAAGATTAGATGTGTGATGCATGTCGACTAGGAAAACAAGTAAAATCTACTTTTAAGACAAAAGAAATGATTTCTACTAATAGGTCTCTCGAATTAATCCATATGAATTTATTTGGTCGTACTAGAGTCGCTTCTTTAAATAAAAGTAGATATGTATTTGTTTTTGAAGATGATTTTCACTAAAAACTCTTCAAATCCGGAACATGTAGATGTATGTGTATATATGTATATATATGTCTTCGTAAAATCATCAAAATTTATTGTATATTAGTAGTATGGTGTTTAATTAAATCTCAGCATCAATATAAATCAAGATCCAATCGAAAATATCACAAAACACAAAAATCCAAGTTTAGCTATGCACCATCAAACCCGAAGTCAATTATTCAACTTCAACCTTCAAACCTTGATCTTTTGATTTCAAAAACCCCTTTGTAACTTTATTAGACCCACTTACAACTATTTACATTAGTTTTCCCATGATTATAAGCATCCTCCACAATCGTTTGTCAAGTTTTACTCATCAAAACTCTCAAACAAATCATATATATAAACTCAATAGTAAAGTACTCATCTTTATCCATCTATATCCCTTATACGTCGTACAGACTCAATATACCCAATCAAATTAGTAATAATATGAAAGAAAACAACATACCCATGATTCCTATTAAGTTCTTAATAATCTCAAGTCATCTATATAGAATTGTATTCATCAATTGCATAGTCTTCATGAAAGGTTCTATTTTTATTCATCCATCCATCAATAATTTCATTATATCATCATACCATCATCTATCATGCATTCTAACAAAAAAATCATCACATACAATATGCATAGAACAATAAGAAAAGGGCTTTGCTCAGTTGAAAACGGGTTTGTTTTCAACGGGTTGGAAAACAACGATCTCAGTCGTTGAATCGCTCTTGATCGTTATCAACGGCTCAGATTGCTACTGCTCAGATCTGAGTGGAGCTCCTAATAAGAGCGTAGGGGCATTTTGGGAAGTTCACGCCAAAAATACTTCAGACTTAGCGTTATTTGGCGTGAATATTTTTTTGTCGAAAAAAACACTTAGGCCGTTGTTGGAGGCCTAGGTTGTTTAAAAAAAAAATCAACCTAGGCCGTTGTTAGGAACAACGGACTAGGTATGTACAAGTGTTTTTCCAAACACTTGTACATACTCAGATCTCCATCTCCCTCACTTCTTCGACAACTCTCTCTCTCTCTCTCTCTCTCTCTCTCTCTCCCTCTCTCTCTCTCTCGAGATCACAATACTCATTCCCCAAAACCTAGCTCTATTCTGACATCCTCTTCTCGATCTCTCCCTCTTCTTGAAGTCTCTTTATCTCTCTCTCCCACTCTCGAATACCCCAAACCCTAACCCAACCCGAAATCATCCGAACCCTAGCACAAATTCTTCGAAATATAGTCTACAACTTCTTCGTCTACAGCAGCGGCTCCTCACATCTTCGACAACTCTCTCTTTCTCTCTCTCTGGACTAGGTATTTACTTTTTCACAATTTAGTAGAATGAACTATGATAATTTATTGAATTTTTAATAAATTTTTGAGCTTGATTTTTGTATTATGCGTAGTAGTCTACAATTTAGAGAGTCTACAATTTTTGTACCATGTGTGTTGTATATATTTTTTTGACATTTTTATAGATATAGTGTTAGTTGTAGTTGTAGAATATAGGAAAAGAAAACAAACGAGATCGAAAAATTTCCAAATTTTACGAGTAGGTTGGACTCACCACGCAAAAGACAACGCAACTTGTAGAGGCGATTTCCGACTCATGGTTTGCAGGATACGTCTGTTTATCACTTTTATTCAATAAAATGGAAATAAAGCGATACGCAGTCGTCATTATTATTACAAACCGAGTGTTGGAACTCACCTCTGCAAGTTGCGTTGGCTTGTGTTTTGTGTGCCAGACGTAACGGCCAAATTTCAGAATTTTTGCATCTCGTTTGGGATGTTTTCTCGCGTATATGAAAGAACTTATATATATGTCAGAACCTTTTTAGTACAGTCTCACTAGAAAACTGCTCAAATGAAGTCCAAAAAATACGAAACTGTGCGAGTAGGTCAGGCTAACCAATCACAACCCAACGCAACTTGTAGTTGAGAGTTCGGACTCACGGTTTGCGAGATACGGCGATGTATCGCTTTCCGCTCTTTTTTCAAGAGTGAAAGCGATACACGGCCATATCTTTCAAACCGTGGGTCGGAACTCGCTTCTACAAGTTGTGTTGGCTTGTGTGTAGAGAGCCCGACCCAAACATAAAGTTTCGTATTTTTTTGGAGATCATTTGTGTGGTTTTCTCACATATTTTGTTATGTTTTTAGTGAGTTTTCAGTAGAGAACCAGCTCATAAATTACGAAATTTTGAGAGTAGAGTCGATTTCGTAACTCACAAGTCAAAGCAACTTGTAGTTGAGAGTTCTCACCCACGGTTTGCTATATGTGTCCATGGATCGCATTCAGCTCTTTTTTCAAGAGTGAAAGCGATACACAGCCGTATCTTGAAGATCGTGAGTCCAAACTCGCTTCTACAAGTTGTGTTGGCTTGTGTGCGGCAATTTAGACCTAATCGCAAAGTTTGGTATTTTTCGAAAGTCGGTTGTGAGGTTTTCTCACAAATTTTGTTTTGTATATATATATATGGCAATTTTTTGTTAACAAATTATTCTATATATGCGAACTTTCTTACAGAGAAATGGTTAGAACGAGGGAAACTGGAAGGCCATCTGTTAGTGGTCGGGGCGAACATTTCACAGAAGTACAAAAACTATTAATTTTCATTGTGAATTTTGTATATAGTGGTATTGTTAGTACTACACTAATAATAATTTGTTGTGTTGGTGTAGGTTGGTGCTTCCTCTTCGGCAGCAAAACGAGGTCCAGGACCATTATATGAAGATGAACTCACTTTGCAAGACCACTACAGATCTGAGGCAGTGTGGGGTGGGACGACGCAGAGGTGTAATTTCCACACTCATGAGACTATGACGGTGCACCCACGTACCGTCGAGTATCTAGTTCAGGCTAGTTTCTACGGAATCAGTATGATGGGTCAAGTGAAACTCGACCGAGCACTTCTTGCAGCACTCGTCAAGCGATGGAGGCCGGAGACGCACACCTTACATCTACCCGTCGGAGAGATGACGGTAATGCTACAGGATATAGCGATGCTCTCTGGTCTTCCAATAGATGGGATGGCTGTGACGGGAAATATAAATTTTCATAAGAGAGAGTTGTGCAATGAACTCCTCGGTACAGAGTTCGATGACGAGGACGAGGACGATAGGGCTATTTTTTTCGGACAATCAATCCGAATAGCTTGGTTGAAGGAGTATTTTGAAGGGAGGTTGACTAAGCAATCGAATGACCACGAAGTGCAGTGCTACACCAGAGCGTACACTATAATGGTGCTTGGAGGGGTTATCTTATCTAACTCATCCGGAGATACCGTACCTCTTATGTATCTACGATTGCTTGCCGACCTAGGCTTAGCTGGCCGGTATAGTTGGGGAAGCTGCACGTTAGCAATGTTGTACATGACGTTGTGTCCGATAGCGTTAGATGGAACCGAGATCACCGGTTCGATGGTCATGTTACAGATTTGGTCATGGGAGCGTCTACACTTGGGTCGTTCCCGAATTACGAGACAGGCGGACGGTTGGATGTCCGAAGCACCAAATGTGGATATGTTAGCACCATTAGGTGTATATTGGGCAGGTAGACAGAGTTATAGAGACAATCCAAAAGGTGTACTAACTTACTACAGAGACGAGCTCGACCAACTACGAGAATAGTTCGTGATTTGGGTGTCGTATACACCCGAGCGGGTGGGAAGACTACCACCGGTGTGCACAACCGGGTCACAGTTGTGGATGACGATGGCTCCACTCATCAACTTTGGAATAGTGGAGCATCCGCGGCCGGACAGAGCCCTTTGGCAATTCAGTCTTCAACAAAATGTACCCGAACGATGCGCAAACCTATACAACTTTGAGTTACATGCTGTTAGGGGAACTGGTCGTATGCTTACCCATGATTGGGCAGATTTTCATCGTGCTCATGTTGCAGATTGGAATGAGCGACAGTTTGAACTCGTAATTGATGAAGTTCCCCGTACGATGGCACGTAGCAAATGAAGTACATGGATTGGTACAAGAGGATTAACCGTTTGTGCATCTCTCTGAATACAGAACTACTACTGGTATTCAACTACCAATTGAGGAGAGAGAGATTGAACCACCACTTACGTATTCTAGTTCACAACCCATGTTCCAATCGAAGGCATCATTTATACGTACATTGGTGAGTATAATGATTAAATTTTATTGAAATTTCCTTATTTTAAAAATTATTAAATTTATTACAAACTGGACTGTGTTTAATATACTTGTTTTTGTGTTTTAGATCGATAATACATGGGATATGGCAAAAGAATGCGCGCAGGTACTCAAAAGTAATGTTGCCCAGCCTATGAAGAAGTTCGCTCAGAAGATACTCGCTTCATGTCGGGGCAATTCAGAAGTTTTAGGAAAGGGTGAAGCTTTGAACCGTTATTTGGATAAATTCGTACGTACACAGCGACGTAAGAGTGTGAGGAGTAGGCTATCTGGCCCGAGGCAACAACGGCAATATCATGCTCCATCTCCACCTCAAGAAGAAGAGCATCAAGAAAGTGTTATTGGAGACTGACAAGAGGAGGGAGAAGAAGAAGAAATTGTTGCTGCGTCATCTCCAATCCGGCGGCGACAACCTGCTCGGAAGAGGCGAGCACCACAAACTTACAAGCTCGGTGGTTAAGTGTTTCCCGATACTATTTTTTTTTCTCTTCAATTTTGTTGTTGTTATTGATTGTAATTGATAGAACTTATTGTTGTTGTTGTTGTTGTTATTTTGTGATGATTGTTAATTTTGTTGTTGTTGTTGTTGTTGATGATGATTTTTTTATTGTTATTGGTATTAGTTTTGTTGTTAATTGTACATGATGGTGGGATTCAAGTGTTATTGTTTTGTTGTTGCTGATGGGATTGTGTACAGCAATTTTTTTGAGAATGTAATGTAGCAGATGTAGCTGCTGTGTTAACTTGTCATATATATATATATATATTTACTTAGGCCGTTGTTGAAGACAATAGGCCGTTGTTGAAGACAACAGCCAAGGTTTCATCAGTTAATTGAGGCGATATATGGAATTTCACCTAGGTCGTTATCTCCAACAATGGCCTAAGTTATATGTAAAAAATTGGATTTTTTTAAGCTGCTCTCTGTTTTGGCCAAGCCATAAGGAGCAAAAGCGCATCAAAATTCCAATTTTTATGAAAACTAAGATCGTTGTTTCCAACAACGGTCTAGGTTATATGAAAATTTTGGATTTTTACGAGTTGCTCTCTGTCTTGGCCAAGCCAATAAGACCAACATGTCATAAAAAAAAATTATTTTTTTTAACCTATACCATTGTCGCCAACAACGGCCGAAGTTATATGAAAAAAATTTAGATATTTTTGGGTTGCACTCTATCTTGGCCAAGCCAAAAGGAGCAACAACTCATTCAAAATTCAATTTTTTTTTTTTACGTAGGCGGTTGTCGCCAACAACGACCTAGGTTATATGAAAAAAATTGGAATTTTTTTGTTGCTCTCTCTGTCTTGGCCAAGCCAAAAGGAGCAACAACTCATAAAAAAATCCAAATATATTTCTCCTACCTAGGCCATTATTGCCAACAACGACCTAGGTTATATGATTAAATTGGAAATTTTTTTATGCTTCTTACAACAGTCTCTCCAGTCTTTACGAACAGTGTTTCTTGAACTCTACACAAAAGACATTCATATGCTTGTATATCGTCTTTATATTTTATTAATTTCCATTTTTAGCCACCTAAATGAACAATATACAATCGTTAAGGTTAAAAGCCTAAATATCTACCAGAAAATACAAGTTGAATTTCTTTTTTGTAAAAACCATTTTTTAAACCCTTATATGTAATTTCTGGAAAGTGTATACCTATTCAGTTTAACACCTAACCCCAAACCATACCTCCCAAACCCATAATATTTCAACCACAGGTTTGGTTAGGCTTAGGGCAAGGATAAGGTTAGTGTTAACGAGGGTTAGGATAGGGTTAGGATAAGCTAGGTGGTAAATCCTAGCATTCATAATTTCGGTAGGGTTATGGTAGTGTTACAGATTAGTGTAGTGTTATGAGTAGGGTTATGGTAGGGTTATGGGTTAGTGAAGGGTTATGAGCCTGGGTTTTGGTAGGGTTAGGATAATGTCTGTATAAACGATTGAATCTATTAGATAATACATGGGAACTAGTTGGAACCGAGTGTTTCAATCCAGTTGTTGGGAATAAAAAAATGGATCACATGAATAGAATATAGCATATTGAGAAATATCTCAAATTATTACAGAGAAAGACGGTTTCTTACGTTACATGCGATGCCAATAGATGTGTTCACCACAGAAATCAAAGATGCCTCAACATTAAAATTTTGAAATAATTGTAAACTAGGTTAACTTCAACGACAGACTTCACTACAAAAAAAAAGAATACACATAGAAAAATAAATAAATAAATAAGTAAATAATAAAGTCCACAACCCTACATCCTAGCCCTCGCATAAAAAAAGTAAAATGAAAAATAAAATAAAAAATTATGAATACTTGGTTGTATAATATTATTATTCTATTTGTCCATGTTAAAAAAAATACCAGTTATTCGAGTATGGTCAAGGTTAATATGGAAAGCTAGAAACAATAACAAAGCTGGAAACAGGAATGTACTCTCTCGATTCGAACTAGTTCCCATGTATTATCTAATTGATTTAATAGTTTGTACAGACATTATCCTAACCCTACCATAACCCTACTCGTAACCCTACACTAACCCGTAACCCTACCACAACCCTTCCAAAATTATGAATGCCAAAATATTATTATTAATCTATTTTTTTAACCTTTTTTTAAATGTGTATTCTTTTTTTGTAGTGAAGTCTATGGTTGAAGTTAACCTAGTTTGTTTTAGAATTATTTCAAAATTTAAATCTTGTGGCATTTTTTGATTTCTGTGGTGAACACATCTACTGGCATCACATATAACATGAGAAACCATATTTTTCAGTAATAATCTGAAATATTTTTCAATATGCTATATTTTATTTACGTGATCCATATTTTATTCCCAACCACTATCGTTCTCTGTTGAAACACTCGATTCCCAACCACTATTCGAATTAGTAGATATTTTATTATCTAATAGATTCAATCGTTTATACAGACATAATCCTAACCCTACCATAACCATGCTCATAACCCTTCACTAACCCGTAACTCTATCATAACCCTACTCATAACCCTACCATAACCCTAGCTTACCCTAACCCTATCCTAACCCTTGTTAACACTAACCTTAACCTTACCCTAACCCTAAACAAACCTGTGGTTGAAATATTATGGGTTAGGGGGGTATGGTTCGGCGTTAGGTGTTAAACTGAATAGCTGTACACTTTCCAGAAGAAATTACATATAAGGGGTTAAAAAAAAGGTTTTTACAAAAAAATAGGATCATCTTTTATTTTCTGCTAAGATATTTAAGCATTCAACCTTAACGATTGTATATTGTTCATTTAAGTGGCTAAAAATGGAAATTAATAAAATATAGAGACGATATACAAGCATATGAATGTCTTTGGTGTATAGTTCAAGAGACACTGTTCGTAAAGAGTAGAGAGACAACAGCCATCGTAGAAAAAAAAGGTTTTTAGATGAGTTGTTGCTCCTTTTGGCTTGGCCAAGACAGAGAGCAACAAAAAAAAAAACCAAATTTTTTTATATAACTTGGATTAGTTAAAAAAATTGGATTCCTGATCTTTTGTTGTTGATCCTTATAGCCTGGCCAAGGCAGAGAGCTACTCATCAAAAATCCAATTTTTTGAATATAACTTAGGCCGTTGTTGACGACAATGGCCTAGGTTTTAAAAAAAATGAAATTTTTTATGACCTGGTGCTCCTTTTGGCTTGGCCAAGACAGAGAGCAACTCGTAAAAATCCAAATCTTTCCACATAACGTAGACCGTTGTTAGAAACAATGACCTTGGTTAAAAAAGAATTTGGATTTTTGGTTAGTTGTTGCTCCTTATGGCTTGGCCAAGACAAAGATCAACTCATTCAATTTCAATTTTTTTCATATAACCTAGGTTGTAAAAAATAAATGGGAATTCTTTATAAGCTGTTGCTTCTTATGGCTTCATAAAGACAGAGAGCAACTAAAAAATCCCAATAGCCGTTGTTGGAGACAATAGCCTAGGTATAAAAAGAAACAAAAATAATTAAATGTTTCAATTGTAGTTGTAGCCGCTGCACTCTTTCCAACCAACATATAAATACACAATACAATCAGAAACTACCAAACAACAACACTTGAGTCCCAACAACATGTAAAATTAAACATACTCAACTGTACATTCAACAAATATTTTGCAACGCTTCATCATATCTCTCGTCGGAACTCTCTTCATTAGATGGATTCACTTCTTGCGGATTGGTTGCCCTTAATTAAATGACATGTTTTAGTTAGTGACAAATTTATTTATCACAAATCAAATAGAATAAATTTAAATTAATGTTAACCAAATCAAAAAATTTATTACCCCTCAAATAATGTTGGATAATTTCTTGAATCATGATCCATTTGCATAGTGTCGCATGTTCTACACTGTCTCGGTTTTCTAAAGCGTAGTTGCTCTCTTATCGGCCTCAATCTCTTGGCGTGAGGCCTTCTCTTTGTAATGCATTGTTGTGGAACCCTTACGCGTGTAGGTACATGTCCACTGCCTTCATCATGAGGTTGTGCACTACTATGCGGTTGTGTACTATCATGCGGTTGTGAGGCCTCTTTCGGATGTTCACCCAATCTGGGTTGTAGCCGAGAGACACCATCAATGATCTTCTCCAAATTCTCGAGCATGTATTTTTAACTTTTATTGGAGGAACAACCAAGATCGATAATCTGTTTTGCGTGGTAGCTCAATTCACAATATCGAGAAGCAAAATTCTCGGTATTGCATTCGGTTGGAACAAATGTATAACTTCTTCTCATCATATCTCGGGTCCATCTTCTTTTAATGTATACATCCTGAAGAGAAGTATGATGGCTGAACCGAAGAACTGCTAAGATATGCCTGCAAGGAATGTCAACGAAGTCGAAGAAGTGACAAGAACATGTAATAATTGTAAGGAGTTTGCATAACTGAAGAAGGCAAGCCAGTTCTAATTCTCCAAAAAGTATCAAATGGAAGGTTGAATTGTCCGGTGTCAAAAGATCGGCAACGAATGTCACATTATACATGAAGCTTTTTGTAACTTCATCTTGGAATTTGTAAAAAAATTTCAAAGTCTATGTTCGTTCCATTTGTCCCTCCAAAGCCCATTCGCTCTTCAACATTGGTCTTTTCTCACGGTTACGATGATTTTCTTTCAGTTCATCGTGTCTTTGCCTTCCCAAAAAATGGTCGAAGATGACGGCAAATTCATGCAAGGAATATTTCTATTCTGTATGATGCTTCAAGGCAGAATGAGATGACTCAACATGTTGGCTACTTAACATGCCGGTCCAAAATGAATCTTTAGTATAGATGAGTGCCCATTTTTCACGGATATCAAATAGATCGTTGAACCATTTGTTATTCTCTAATCTGTATTGCGAAATCAATAAATTCCATTTCTCTACAAATTCATGTATATATTCGAAATCGTCGATGACAATCTTCAATGATTCCCTAAACTTGTCGACATCATTCGACATACGCACCTTTTGCAATAACTTATCATATATGTGCTAAATACAAAACCGATGTCGAGTTTGGGAGAAAACATTCTTCACTGTGACTGGGATCCCACGGTCTTGATTGGTGACGATGCCAGATGGAGCACAATTCATTATACCTAAACATTTTTCAAAGAACCATTCAAACGAAGAGGCCGTCTCATTTGGAATGAACCTACCTCCTAAGAAAGTCGATTTCCAATGTTTATTCAATCCAACAAAGAGAACAAATAACATTCCATACCGGTTCGTATTGTATGTGGCATCAAAGCAAAGTATATTGCCAAATTCTTTGTAATTCATCCTAGAAATACCATCAACCCATATACAATGTGACAACCGCCCTTTGGGATCTACTTGAATGTCATAAAAAAAATGAAGGATCTGTCTGTTTCTTAGATTCAAAAAAATCAATTAGCATTTTTGAATCGTGTCCTTTCGATGCTTCTTGCGAGTCTACTAAATTTCTTACATCTTTTTCGGTGAATCATACTTGATCGTGACCACCACTGGCACTTTTGAAGAAGAGCATTTTTCGACATGTCTGGATATTAGCTTGGCTGAATTGATCTATTATTCTTTTATCCGTATTTGACAAGTAACGGTTTCGGGGGAAAAGATGCCTCCTATTGGGTGAGGTGAATTCATGATTGTGTGCTTCATGAAATGAATACAATACCCACGTATTACTTACTTCATTCAGTTTTACATGAACGCAAGCCTTGCAACCTGTTCTAAAGGTTGTTTCTCATCTACCATCACTATGTTGACTCGGCAACGAGCTGGCTTTATTACACAGATATGACTTATCTACTTCCACTCCTCCCTTTAATTTATTTCCACCCTTACGCATTGGAAAATCCCCACATCGAGCATATGACATATAGAAATTTTCGGCCTCAACCAAAGTAAGAAACGTCATACCTAACTTTGGTTTTAGGTGTTCTTCGATTAACAGCATGAAATCAATGATTGGTTCTACCAGCAAAAAATTATCGCCGGCAGCCGAACTTTTCGTATCATTGTTCATTTGAAAAAATAATATTTTTTTAAATTAATACACACATCATATATAAAACTGCTTGTTAACAAAATATTGTCATATATATATAGATATAACACAAAATACGTGAGAAAACCTTACAAACAACGTTCAAAAAATACGAAACTTTGCGATTGGGTCCAGCTTGCCGCACACAAGGAAACGGAACTTGTAGAAGCGAGTTCCGATCTACGGTTTGCAAGATACGGCCGTGTCTCGCTTTCACTCTTGAAAAAGAGGGGAATGCGATACACAGACGCATTTAGAAAACTGTGGGTGAGAACTCGAAACTACAAGTTACATTGACTTGTGAGTGGTGAGACCGACCTACTCGCAAAATTTTGGATTTTTCGAGTGGGTTCTCTATTGAAAACTCGCTCAAAACATAACAAAATTCATGAGAAAACTGCACAAACGACGTTAAAAAAATGAAATTTTGTGATTGGGTCGGGCTATCCGCACACAAGCCAATGCAAATTGTACAAGCGGGTTTCGACCGACGGTTTGCAAGATACGGCCATGTATCACTTTCACTCATAAAAAATGCGAACAATGCGATACATTGACGTAGCTCGCAAACCGTGGGTCGGAACACGCAACTACAAGTTGCGTTGGGTTGCAAGCGGTTAGCCCAACCTGCTGGCAAAATTTCGTATTTTTTGGATGTCGTTTCAATGGTTTTCTAGTGAAAAGTCGCTCTATAGAAATTAAAACATTAATTGTTGTAGTTGTTTGATATACAGTAGAAAATCGCACGAACGAGATCAAAAAATTTCGAAATTTTGGGAGTAGCACGGACGCACCATACATGAGCCAACAAAACTTGTAGAGGTGAGTTTCGACTCATGGTTTGCAATATACGTTGATGTATCGCTTTCACTCACAAAAAATAGTCGAAAGCGATACACGGCCGTATAATTCAAACCGTGAATCCAAACACACTGCTATAAGTTGCGTTGGCTTGTCCATGGTAAGTCCGACATACTCGTAAAACTGTAGAATTTTTGAATCTTTTTGTGCACTATTACTAACAACGAACAACAACAACTAATACTACATTTACATCGACAATAACATTATAATTAGCTAATCTATAATTAGCTATGCATAATATACAAATTGTACACTCAAACATTGAGTAAAAAATTTCAATCAATTAACTTAGCTAGATCTACTAAAATAGAAAAAAGTTAATACCTTTCACAATGTGGATTTTTGGAAAGTAGATAGAGGAGGTACTTGAGCGCTGCTGTAGACAAATGAAGGGGAGTAGGGTTTGACTAATTTCTTTAGGATTAGGGTTTTAGGGTTGGGAAGATTTCATATGGGTTAGGGTTTTTTTTGTATTCGGGATCTTCAAAGGAAGAACGCAAGAGTGTGAGAAGAGGGAGAGATTGAGTGAGAACCAACGAGCAAGAGAGAGCTAGGGTTTTCAGATCGAGAGAAAAGAGCTAGGGTTTGGTAAATGGGTTTTGCGAGCTCCAGTTGCGAGATAGAGAGAGTTGTCGAAGAAGTGAGGAAGATGGCAATATGAGTATGTACAAGTGTATGGAAAAACACTTGTACATACCTAGGTCGTTGTTTCCAACAACGACTTAAGTATTTTTTTCGAGAAAAAAAAAGTTCGCGCCAAATACGCTAACCATTTTTGGCGTGAACTACCCAAAATACCCCTCCGCTTTTAATAGGAGATCTGAGCGGCAGCGATCTGAGCCGTTGATTACGATCAAAAGCGATCCAACAGCTCAGATCGCTATTTTCCAAGCCGTTGAAAACAAACCCATTTTTAATTGAGCAAAACTCATAAGAAAACAAACATATGTCACTCACCTAAATGAAGAAATCAACCGAATTAATAAAGAATAAGAAAAAAACCTTCCTTTCACAAAAATCCAAGATCCTTGCTTCGAAACTCTAAGAAAACCAATAGTAAAATAATATTTTGTTTTGCAGAGGAGGGGAATGGCTGTAGTGGCCATAATATAGGCCGAAGTCTGGGTTCATTAGGGTTTTGAGAAGATTTTACAAAATATTCCTTTAGAATATATCTTTAAATATATAGATCTTTATACTAGGAAATTAGGTTAACCAAAATAATTGGGATTAAAAATCAAAAGTAACACTCCAGATCTTGTCGGCATCCATATCTAATCAGCAAAATAAATTTTGTAATTTTTTGCCTCCAAGTGGCAATTTTGCAAAAAGACAATTCTTTAACAAATTAGCAAAATAAACCAAATCAATGAGAATAAAATTTAAACTCTTTACCTCTAAGTTGGCTATCCATCATGCTCAGCCCAGAAAACCAAAAATCTGAAGTTTTAACTCCAAGTGTTAATTTTGCACAAAAGCCCATCTTTTTGTAATATCTGCAAATATGTTATAAAATATTCGTAAAATCCAGAAAATTTAGAATTATTATCTACTAATAAATATTAGATTTTCCAAACAAAAATTTTGACTTTTAGTTTCATGAAAAATATTTGCCCAAGGTCCAACTTAAATTTCATATTTGCAAAAATACCATATTTGTTTTAATCTTTACCAAATCAACTCTAAATAAATTTTCAATAAATTTAATCTTCAATAATGACCATGGCCAGCCCAAAAAGCAGTAGAAATGAATTTTCATTATTTGTTTGAGATCCAATCGGTTTTTTACATAAAAGGCCCTCTCTCTCGAAGTATTTATAAAAATAGTTTCTTTATTCAGAAAAATCAAAAAATTTAGGATATACTCAATTATAGAAAGGAGAATTTATTTAGAAATTTAAAAGTGGAGATTTGCACCAAAACATATTTACGCGTGTTTTGCACGTGTAAAATTGACAAATACATAAAATAGCGAAATTAAATGAAATAAATCTGAAAATTAAAATAACAAATAAATGAGAAAAATCAACCATTAAACATAAATTTAATATTTTCTAACTTTTCACGTGTGTTGCACGTGCAAAATTGCAATAGTCAAAATAGTCAACTTTAGCAATTTAATATTATTTAATAATGCAAAATAAATCATTTTATTTTGCTGGGTGTTACTAATCGAGCGCTTATTCGTGTCAAGCAGAGGCATCCTTATCACTTACCGAACATCGAACAGTCGGGGAAGAGCTGTCGGGGGACAAGGAGGTTCCCTTATCACTTACCGAACATCAAACATATGGGGAAGAGCTGTTGGGGGATGATGAGGTTCCCTTATCACTTACCGAACATCAAATGGTCGGCACCGAGGCTCTCCAAATCTCCCCTCAAAAGGTGCCTCCCTCTCCTAAGTCGTAGGCCCTTGTATTTTGTTTTGTTTTGTATTGATGCCGAATGCCGACGAGCCACTGCCCTCTTGTACCACTTTTGCTTTTGAAAGAGAATGTTTTAGCAGATAAGACTTGTTCTTTGTTTACCTTTTCACATCTTTATCCGACCCTTAAGACTTGAATCATTCTGTTGACCCAGCTTTGGGAGGTAGGACCTTGGGAGGAGGAGATCCAATCTTTCTAAGGCAAGTTGCAAAGGGCAGAAAGTATCATCACTCGGCTTCGGAAAGAGGCTAGAGATTAGGAGGGGGCATTTAGTTATCACATCAGGAGATCGTTAAGCGTCGCGCAAGAAATCTTGTGCTTAAAGGAAGCGGTGCCTGATACTAGCTTGGCTCTAACTCGAGTCGAGGGGGACACCCTTTCTGGTCCGGTAGGAGAGCGATCCTTGGAAGCCATCCTTAAGAGGATGCTCGTGGAAAGGGACTTGGAAATATAATGCTTAAAGACCAAGTTCGGGGAACTGGATTTGTTGACTCCCTTCTGGAGCTCGTTCTCGAGGCGAGATCCTTACCTGGGGACCCGCTCTGGATTAAGGGCCCCCGGATGCTCAGAGCAGCGTGGATGTATCATCTAGCGTGGACAGCGTTCGAATGGGCTTCAGTCCGTCAAGGGTAGGCACTCGCTCCGTAGGTGCTAACGTCACGAAACAAAATTTGGGAGCCAACGAGGGAGCTTCCTAGAGTCGGCCCCATGCGCCTTGAACTTGTAACCTGTTATGTACTTTCAAACTTGTAATTCTGACATGTAATTTCCATGCTGTGGTAACAAAAAAAATTTTTCTGATTTGTCATTTCTGTAACACCCCGCAAAATTTAGTAATGACAATATTTACCATCATATGTTACGCACGTGTATTTTGTACCTTACGATTAATATTCGTAACGTATTTTATATAAATGTCATACGTATTTTGTATTCCAATTATTTATATGTTTTTTCGCTCTGAAAACTCATTTTTATCCTATTTTGAGCCAACTCAATTATTATTTTTTATCTTTGAATTTTTATGTGTATTGCACGTGTTTTCAATACGCATGTCGATTACGTAAATTTCATCGTTATGCTAAATATTCGTAACGTTATCAAAATAAATAATTTTTGTATGTTATATTTCGATTATTTTTCCTGTTAATGAAATCTATTTCGTATTTGAATGTATATTTTTTATGCGCATCGCACGTAGAATTTTATACGCATGTTTCAAAAATTTTCTAAGAAGTAATGCACATTTTTCTTCTCACTTAAATTATTGCACTTTGTATTATTTTTTTTATAAAACCAATGGGCCTAAAAATATTTTTTAAAAAGACATCAAAGAAATTCATGTAAGAATAAGCCCATTTGCATTTTCAAAAAAATAAATAAATGATAAAAGTGTGGTGTACACAAAGCACGTGCACGTGCACACGTGCAATGTGCACACCAAGAGAGAGTGGCCGATTATGGAGTTGCTGACTTGGGTGAGTGGACAGAGTGTGTAAGATTAGTGAGCAATTAGTTTTAATAACCACCCATTAACCTATAATTAACCCCTATCCTAAATCATCCCATACACCGTTCATTGTAATCAAAATTTAAAAAAAAGGAAATAGGCAGAGGGCTCGGGTGTGCTTGCTAAGGAGTTTCGATGGTGAAAATGGCTTGGTTTTGGGAATTCTTGGAGTGCTTTTGTGAGGGGTTATTGCTACTAGTACTCTTCTATTAGGTGGGTGTTTCTATATACTTTCTAATTTGTAGTTTAATTGTATGTTTAGCAGTTTTATATTAAATTGTAGATGTAATTGCATAGTTTATCCTTTAAATTATGATGTGATGCATGTTGTAGGAAAATTTAAATTTTTTATTGAATGATGAATGAAATGCATGATTAATGGAGAATTTATAATGTAGATTTTATGAAAAAATAAACTTTAAGTTATGCAAATGATTATATGTGATGCCATGCAAATTTTAATTTAGTGTGAGTAGATTTTATAGACAAATTGTGAAGGAAATTGAATGGTGCATGAGTTGAATTGATTATAAAAATTTTGGGGGAAAATTTCCCATCATGTTAACTGGCATTGAAAAGAGAGAAAAAAATGTATGAATGTGTTGTAGAGTAATTTAGTAAGGGCATATGGTGTTTGTAATGTCTCAAATTGCTACCTACTTTTAAATTGTCTAGAATCACCTTCTTACATGAAAACTCAGTATGATTTTGTTACTAGATGTTTTAAATTATGTATTATGAGCCAATAAAATTGATGTGATGAATCGAAGTCGTTTTGAATGTTGATGTCTGTTACCGCTAAATCTGGTGTGGGGACAAACAAATAGTATTTGTGGATTCTCAGAAAACCTGAATAGCAAACCTGAACCTGTTCTGTTGGAGTCTGACTGCTGACTCCCGCCGTTCACCTACAAAAAGTGCGAGACACCGGGGTTGATCCCAGCGACGCACCCTCCGACGCTCAAGTCAGTAATCAGGGAAGATTATGAGAGAGCGTAAATTGGCAAAAGATTGATTATCTCTTAATGGAGATGGATGGGGGGTATTTATAGTCGCCTTTGGGACCTAATTAGGCATGTAATCCCTGTGTTTAGACAAGGAATGTAATCCTTAATTCCCAGTGAAAGGATAGATATGAATCAGGACCGTTGATTAGGATTAATCAGAAACCCTAATTCCATCCTGGTGGACCGGGTTTGCTACGGGTTGAAACCCGCACCCAGTTGAGGTGGATCCGTTCGTGGGTTAATGGATCTTTGAGGAGGAGAACCAGTACCCGCTTCAGACCCATTGGTAGGTGAAATTACCATTTTACCCCTAGGCTTTAAGATTCGTTCCTGATTTGGACGGTTCCGATTTAACCCCATTTTTAGCCATATCAAGGGCCCCCCACTCCCGAAGACTGAGTCTGTTACCGCTAAATCTGGTGTGGGGGCAAACAGATAGTATTTGTGGATTCTTGAAAAACCTGAATAGCAAACCTGAACCTGTTCTGTTGGAGTCTGACTGCTGACTCCCGCCGTTTACCTGCAAAAAGTGTGAGACACCAGGGTTGATCCCGGTGACGCACCCTCCGACGCTCAAGTCAGTAATCAGGGAAGATTATGAGAGAGCGTAAATTGGCAAAAAATTGATTACCTCTTAATGGAGATGGATGGGGGGTATTTATAGTCGCCTTTGGGACCTAATTACGCATGTAATCCTTGTGTTTAGACAAGGAATGTAATCCCTAATTCCCAGTGAAATGATAGATATGAATCAGGACCGTTGATTAGGATTAATCAGAAACCCTAATTCCATCCTGGTGGACCGGGTTTGCTGCGGGTTGAAACCCGCACCCAGTTGAGGTGGATCCGTTCGTGGGTTAATGGATCTTTGAGGCGGAGAAGCAGTACCCGCTTCGGACCCATTGGTAGGTGAAATTACCATTTTACCCCTAGGCTTTAAGATTCAATCCTAATTTGGACGGTTTCGATTTAACCCCAATTTTGGCCATATCACAAGCCCCCCACTCCCGAAGACTGAGTTTGATCAGCCTTTAAGGAGTAGTTTTACTGATTTAATGGCTGACGGAGTTGTATCGGAGTCCAAATGGAAGGTTTCGAATCTTTGCAGGAGGTAGTATGGTGATTTTCTAAGTTAGTTGCGTGCTCTGAGTTGTTCTTGAGCTCTTCTGGACATTTGGTGATTTTTATCTACTTTTTCAGAATATTTACTTAATTTTGCGAAGTGTCGATTCGTCGTTCGGGGGTCTTAATAAATGGTCCTAGGCAATAATTATCCACTCGGGGGCTCAAAAATATTTCTCCGACTTTATAATTATTTTCCAGGATTTTTATTTAACTTTCACGAATTTTTAACCATTTTTTCGCAATTTTTAAGTAAATAAAAATGATTTTAATAAATATTATACCAAATTATGGCGTGGCACGATCTGGACCGTTGATCCTGTGCCGGCGCGAATTTCTGAAAGATCGGACGGATAGGGTCGCTCGGCAGCAATTTCTCCACTTTTGTGGGTCAGATGGGCACTTGCTCGGAATCCGAGCAAAGTGGATCGGTTTTTCCCTCGCGCGAGTGGCTCGGATCGCTAGTCGCTCGGCTCGGAATTCCGAGCGACGTGGAGCGATCTGCGCCGTCGGATCTCAGCGCGGATCTCGAGGTGGGCACAATTCCCAAGAAAACACTATCTTGTCGTTTAGTGGACGTGGCGTAATTTGGACCGTCCATCATTTCAGGCGTGTTTTTCGCAATGATCCAACGGTTGAAGACGCTCGGCGGCATTTTTCTTCACTTTCGAGGGACAGATTGGCACTTGCTCGGAATCCGAGTGAAATGGCTCGGTTTTTTCGTGGTGCGAGTGGCTTGGATCGCTAGTCGCTCGGCTTGGAATTCCGAGCGACGTGGAGCGATCTGGACCGTCGGATCTTAGTGCGAATCTCGAGGCAAACACAGTTTCCAAGAAAACACTATCTTGTCATGTAGTGGTGCTGGCACGATCTGGGCCGTCCGATCGAAATCTTACGCGAATTTTGAGGAGAAAGTCATTTTTCTCCAATTTGTAGCTCGAATTGGCACTTGCTCAGAATCCGAGCTATCCTCTTGAATGTTGAGGTCGGATCGCCTGTCGCTCGGATTTTGGTTCTGAGGGACGTGGGGCGATCCTAGCCATTGGATGATGGCACAGATCTCGATGCTGGCTCAGTTCCCAAGAAAACACTATCTTGTCGTGTAGTGGCGCTGGCACGATCTGGGCCGTCTGATCGAAATCTTACGCGAATTTTGAGGAGAAAGTCGTTTTTCTCCAATTCGTGGCTCGGATTGGTACTTGCTCGGAATCCGAGCTATCCACTTGAATGTTGAGGTCGGATCGCCTGTCGCTCGAATTTTGGTTCCGAGGGACGTGGGGCGATCCTAGCCGTTGGATGATGGCACAGATCTCGATGCTGGCTCAGTTCCTAAGAAAATACTATCTTGTCGTGTAGTGGTGTTGGCATGATCTGAGCCATCTGAACGAAATCTTACGCAAATTTTGAAGGGAAAGTCGTTTTTCTCCAATTCGTGGCTCGGATTGGCACTTGCTCGGAATCCGAGCTACCCTCTTGAATGTTGAGGTCGGATCTCCTGTCGCTCGGATTGTGGTTCCGAGGTGCCAAGCGATTTTACTTGGATTGAAACGTCGCTTCCTTTGTCAATAGTTGTGGCTCTTCGTTGCTTAGTCGTTTGGGCTTTTGTAACGCTTCAAAGGAGGCCCAAGAGTTGCGCCCTTACGTTACAAAGCCCAACAGGCACCATTTTTACTATAAGTTTTCACCCCCTCAACACTTTACCTCATTTCTCACTTTCACTTTCTCACTCTTGGTTTTTACTCTTTAGCGAAGTTTTTAGCTCTTGAGTGGTGCTGCTAGCTGTCGCGGCGAGGCGTTTAAGGCTTCGGCGATCTTTTCCGGCCGTTCTAATCACTTCAAGGTCAGTCCCCCCTCCTCATCTTTGTAAAAATGGTTAAGTTTTCTTCCACGGATGAGACCCCCTCCTCGGACCTAGGCATCAGCCGAGCGGTCAGGTCGAGCAAGGGTAAAGGAAAAGAGGTCATGGAGCCGACCGAAGAGACAATGTTCAGGCCGAATACAGACAAGGAGGTTGCCGAGCCTCTCTAGGAGGTAGTGGTCCAATCTAGCAAGGACAAGGGTGTGGAAACAATAATTGAGCACCCAAAGACTGCAGGGGAGTTGGGTCGGCTTCCGAGCGTTCTGTCGAGTGTTGGCGGTGTGCGGAGCTACTCCAGAGATCTGTTGGAGAAGGTGACGCAGAGCACTGCCAAGTCGATCGAGGAGAACGAGCCAAGGGAAATTTTTGAGGTGGATCAGATCTCTTCTGTCCTGACCGAGGCGGATTTGCATCGTATCCGGAGCGGGTTCCGAATCTCCGCGGAGTACGTGCTCCTTCTTCCCGACGCTGGCTTCCGAGCGTGCACATCGTCCTCGGCCGATACGTGCATTTTTCCCACCGATTCATTGAATGCCGGACTTCGGCTGCCGCTGCACCCTTTCGTAATCGAGGTGCTGCAGTGGTACGGCTTGAGTCCGGCTCAGCTAATGCCGAACACCTGGTGGCACGTTATGGCGTTTGTTCTTCAATGCCAGGAGGTCGGTGCTCTGCCCAACATGTTCATCCTTCGGAGTCTCTACCGTCCTTGCCAACCAAATAAAAATGAGTAGAGGTACTACCTCTCGCCAAGGAAGGGTGTGAAGCTGATCGAGAACCCAGACTCGATCAAGCATTGGAAAAAGAAGTACTTCCTCGTCCGAGCTCCCGAGCCATGGGTGATCCCGACGGTGTGGTCGAGGGACGGCCTCCCGAAGCGGGCGATGAAAGAGCCCGTGCTCAACAACGAGGAGGCGGGAATCGTGGAGAAGTTGCTCGGGCTTCCGACCCTCAGTTGGAAAGACATCACCGAGGAGGCATTATTCTGAGGGGGTCTCAGTCCGATTGATCCTAGTACGCTTCTCCTATTCTTGTTTTGTCTTTGAGGTTTGGAAAAATTTTCTAACTTTTTTCACTCGGTTTGTGCAGAATCTCCCGGCATGGACTACAAAGGTCTGATGGCGAAGGCCCGAGCGGCTAAGGAGCAGGAAGTGAGGAAGAGGAAGAGGACCGTGTCCAGACCTCAAGGCGGCCAAGCGCCCAAGATCCCCTCGGTCTCTCCGACCCTCGAGCGGCAGGTTGTCGAGGCTCCTCTGGTCGAGCCCGATTAAGGCCTCGTGGTGCCGTCCGCCCCTCCTACCTCGGATGAGCCAACCCCAACGGCGGGAACAGATGCCCCAGGGACTTCCGACGGAGCGTTCAACATTAGCGCGGTGCTGGCTCTCGACGTTCCGCCCCTTACTGCCGAGGCGGAGGCAATTCTGACCGAGGAGCACAAGCGCATCTTCGTCCCTGACTGGCGCGTGATGAAGGTCGACGGGTTCTTAGGGGACGGTAATATCTGTATGCAGGCGGTGAAGCACCTGCTGACCCCAAAAGACCGAGCGGCGCTCAAGGCCGGCGAAGTTGGTGACGCCGCGATGCAGATTGCTCGGAACACCATGTCGGTAAGTAGTAGAGGACTTTCTTCAAAATTTTTTAAGTTTTTGTGCAAGTGCTTGACTGCTTCTTGTATGGCTTGTAGACCCTCTGCCACTTCAATTATCTCCTTGAGGAGTTTGCGAGCAAGGAAAAGGAGATGACCATTCTGAACGACTGGGAACGGTCAGAGCGGTCTAAGGTGGTGAAGCAGCTGGAGGCCGAACAGTTGCATTCCGCTTCGGTCGAGGCCGAAGTCGCCGACCTAAAGGCTCAGCTCGCTGAGGCACAGAGGAGCTCGGCCACCGAGGCCTCCAAGGTTGAGACCCCTAGAAAAGAAGGCGACTCGACTCGAAAGGGAGCTGTCTAAGGCCCTAAAGGCGTCGGAGGAGAGCCTGAGCGATCACGTGTCGAAGGTGGCAGCCGCAGAGAAGGCAGTTCGGGACGAGGCCGAGGCTCACATGTTGACCAACATGGAGGAAGTGTACGGCCGAGCGCTGAAGCATATCGTCGCTCGGAACCCCGGATTCGACGTCTCGTCCTACTACTTCTACGACCCCGTAGAGGGTGAGGAAGAGTTGCCCTTGGCCGAGCTCGCTCCGAGGCCGGAGGGCGAAGACTCCGAAGGCGAGGGTGGTGCCGAGGGTGCGATTGTAGCTATGCCGAGCGATGATGAGGTTGACCCCTGACTTTGTCGCCTATTCTCATTTTCTTGTTCTCCTTTTTTTTTCCTTTTTTCTTTTGTAATGCCTAACTGTGGACTGGCTACCGCTTTTTGTAGCTTTTGGACTTTTAGTGAAATGGTTTCTTTTTGGCTGAGTATTACAAAGTTTCGCAAAGTTGTTCAACTCTTTTTGCTCGGATTGTGTCTTTAAGTATTGAAGACTTCTTTTGATATTCCTCAACTTTTCTGGTCGAGTTGGGCCCGATCACTGAGGTCTCCCATCTTCGTGCTGAGCTGAAGAAAACGAAGCAGGGCTCTGTCTCGCAGTCGGGATAAAGCATTTTACGACTTCTTGAAATTGGAGGATATCAAAGCAACTGCGGGAGGGTATTTTCGTGAGTTGAGGGAACTGCGGAAGCAACCTCGACAGACTCGTCTCGAAGGCGAGATAGAGTTGCTCCGTAAGGATCTCTTCGATGTCGACCAAAAGAATAGTGAAGTACTGGTAGAGGTTCGTCATTTAGAGGTAACGGTGAAAGAACATTCGACGGAGGAAGAGGAGTTAGCTTCGAGGGTGGGAAAGTTGATGTCCGAGCGCGATGAGTTGACGGCCAGAATTGACAAACTGAGGAGGATCACCATCGACAGGGGTATCGAAGTGACTTATTTCCGTCGTATTGTGGCCGACAGTACTAACGTTGCAGGCTCGTCTAAACTTCCTCGTCTCAAAGTATCGGCGGAGAGCGATATTCTAGAAATAGGATCGTCGAGCTAGAGGAGGAGATTGCATCGCTGAAACCTCAACCCGTAAGGATCAATGTTCGCAGTACGTCGTGTACTCGCGAAGAGAGCGAAAGAGGTATCTCGTTCTACAAACCTGCGACTCGTTCGCCTGCCGTTAGGCGGAGCCCAGCTGACTCTCAGAGTGGTGTAGCTATTTCTTCTAGTGGTGCCTCGGTTGGGGCCACAACTAGAATTAGCGGCGAAGGGGGTTCTCGCTTTGCTGGTTTAGAGTCGAGCTCAGAGGTAAGGCGACGCCGGCCTCGTGTGTCTTTGAACCGAAGCGTTCCCCTTCCAAAGAAGTGCTAAACAAGTTGTATTATGCTTTTCAAGTTATTGTAAAAATCCATTGTAGTGTCAGCCTTGTCCGGGCTCTTAATAAAAAAGTTTGTTTTGCTTCTGATGTTCGAATGTTGCGTTGGCTGGTATTAGTTTAAGTATTACTCCTCCAACTTTTCACCACTACTCAAAATCAGAAGCAAATCTTCCTACTGTGTGCGAACCACTTTTGGCCTGTTTAACAGCGATAGAGAAGTGAAGTTGAGCCAAGTGTTGGACTCCGAACTCGTCGTTAGAGTTTGTTCAACGGTTGTGGGAGCAATTCCGAATGGCGAACCCTTCTAGCCCGCTTAAGAGCGAGCTTGCAAAGAGGAGTCGAGCCAAGTGTTGGACTCCGAACTCGTTGTTAAAGTTTGTTCAACGGTTGTGGGAGCAATTCCAAATGGCGAACCACTCCTAGCTTGCTTAAGAGCGAGCTTGCGGAGTAGAATCGAACCAAGTGTTGGACTCCGAACTCGTCGTTAGAGTTTGTTCAACGGTTGTGGGAGTAATTCCGAATGGCGAACCCCTTCTAGCCTGCTTAAGAGCGAGCTTGTGAAGAGGAGTCGAGCCAAGTGTTGGACTCCGAACTTGTCGTTAGAGTTTGTTCAACGGTTGTGGGAGCAATTCTGAATGGCGAACCCCTTCTAGCCCGCTTAAGAGCGAGCTTGCGAAGAGGAGTCGAGCCAAGTGTTGGACTCCGAACTCATCGTTAGAGTTTGTTCAACGGTTGTGGGAGCAATTCCGAATGGCGAACCACTCCTAGCCCGCTTAAGAGCGAGCTTGTGGAGTAGAATCGAACCAAGTGTTGGACTCCGAACTCATCGTTAGAGTTTGTTCAACGATTGTGGGAGCAATTTCGAATGGCGAACCCCTTCTAGCCCGCTTAAGAGCGAGCTTGCGAAGAGGAGTCGAGCCAAGTGTTGGACTCCGAACTCGTCGTTATGGTGAAGAGTAAAGGCAGAGAAGTACAAGCAATTTTACAAGTAAAATACGAAAAAAATTTCTTTATTGATAGATAATAGTTGGCTGCTTCTAAGTTGCGAGCCGTTATTACATAAGAGAGATAAAGGAAAGAATACAAGTAAAAGGAGAGGAACGGTTCGACATCCCAGAATACTTAGAGAGGCGTTAATGCTCTGTCTCTTGGTATTTCAAAAGATGGTCGGCATTCCAAGTCCTGGGGATCTCTCTGCCTTCGAGGTCTTCTAGTCGATATGTCCCGGGCCGGACTACTTTAGTGATCTTGTAGGGTCCCTTTCAATTTGGGGCTAGTTTACTCTTCTGGCCAGGAAAAGAGATTGCTAACTTTCTGAGGACCAAGTCCCCTTCTTTGAGGTCGGTAGGACGGACTCTCTTATTGTACGCCAACTCGATCCTCCTCCGATAATCCTGTTGGCAGATTGATGCTCTTTCTCGTAGCTCGTCGACCAAGTCTAAGTTTGCCCGAAGTTCTCTGGCATTCTGTTCTTCGTAGGCAAGAAGTCGAGGAGAAGGTATGCCGACTTCCAGTGGGATCATAGCCTCGGACCCATAGGTGAGGTTGAATGGCGACTCTCCTGTGGGGGTCCATTTCGTGGTGTGGTAGTTCCACAACACGTTAGGGAGCTGATCGACCCATAAGCCTTTAGAGCACTTATTCATCCTTTTCTTAATACCCGAGAGGATCTGTCGGTTAGCATTCTCCACTTGACCATTCGACTGTGGATGGGAGATGGAGGAGAAACGTTGTTGGATGGCGAGGTCTTCACATAGAGCTCGAAAGGCAGCCCCGGTAAACTGGGTTCCGTTGTCTGTTATGAGAACTCGAGGGACACCGAATCAGCAGATAACGTTCTTCCAGAAGAACTGAAGTACTTTGTTCTCGGTGATTGTGGCCAAGGGCTCGGCCTCTATCCACTTCGAGAAGTAGTCGATTGCCACGACTAAGAATTTGAGCTGGCCGGGAGCTGGTGGGAATGGCCCTAGTAAATCCATCCCCCACATTGCGAAAGGGATAGGACTTGATAGGGACGTGAGTGGAGCTTGTGGGAGGCGACGGACGTTGAAGTATTTCTGACAAGAGCTGCATTGCCGAACATGTAGTTCGGCGTCTTGAAGGAGAGTGGGCCAAAAATATCCATAATTCAACACTTTTCGGGCTAGGGATCTGGACCCTGAATGTGCCCCGCCGATGCCTTCGTAGAGCTCTTGCAGGACATATTCGGCTTGTTCCGGGGAAAGGCATCTCAAATAAGGCCTGCCATCTACTTGTGTGAAGGAGCGCTTGTATAGGATGCCTTCGATAAGTGTGTATCGCTCTGCTCGGGTTCTCACTCGGCGAGCTTCTTTAGGGTCTTCGGGGAGGAGCCCATCCCTTAGGAATTCTACCAGGAGTTTCATCCAGTTATCTTGAAGCAGGACAGGTAGCGACTCCATCGAGTCGGAGGTTTCATCTTCTATACTAGGCTGTAGGAACACCTCAATCAAGACGGTCTGCTCGAGACC
This sequence comes from Hemerocallis citrina, assembly GCA_017893485.1. Lineage (NCBI taxonomy): Eukaryota > Viridiplantae > Streptophyta > Magnoliopsida > Asparagales > Asphodelaceae > Hemerocallis > Hemerocallis citrina. The sequence continues at coordinate 123,579,373 of CM030363.1, read as the reverse complement.
TTGGAGGGAGGAGGAGGCTAGCTTGGAGAGGGCATCGGCTTGGGAATTCTCCTCTCGGGGGATTTCGCTGGATGAGAGCTTCTTCAAACAGGGCCATGAGATTATTGACCTTGGCTAGGTACTTAGCCATTCGGTCATCTCGTGCCTCGTACTTGCCTAGGACCTGATTTACGACCAGCTGAGAGTCGCTAAAGATCCGGAGGCACTGCGTCCCTGTATTGCGCGCCATTCTGAGGCCGGCTATGAGTGCCTCATATTCTGCTTCGTTGTTAGAGGCCTTGAAGTTGATCCGGAGGGAGTATTGGAGGATGAAATCATCTGGGCCGGCCAGGATGACCCCGGCTCTGCTTTCCTCGTTACAAGAGGATCCATCTACGTAAACCGACCAGACAGGCAGTCCCTTCATTGCTTGGCTGACCTCGGGGATGGTACTTTCAACTATGAATTCAGCTAAGGCCTGAGCCTTGATCGCGGTTCGAGGCTGATACGTTATATCATGCTGGCTCAGCTCGATAGACCACTTTATAAGGCGACCGGAGGTCTCTGATTTGTGGAGAACTTGCTTCAGCGGTTGGTCGGTAAGAACGACCACCGAATGGGATTGGAAATATAGGCGGAGCTTTCTTGCGGCCATGACTAAGGCGTACGCCATCTTCTTTATCCTCGGGTAATGGAGCTCGGCATCCCGAAGTACCTTGCTCACGTAATAAATGGGCCTTTGAGTCCTATCTTCTTCCTTCACGAAGACGGCGATGAGGTTCTGCTCGGAGGCGGCCAAGTAGAGGTAGAAGGTTTCCCCAGAAACAGGTTTGCTGAGGAGAGGAGGATTGACTAGATATGCCTTCAGCTGATCGAATGAGTCTTGTTGCTGCTGACCCCACTCGAAGCCTTCGGCCCCCTTGAGAGCCTTGAAGAAGGGAAGACACTTCTCCCCTGACTTGGAAAGGAAGCGCCCTATGGCTGCCAGGCGACCCGTTAGCTTCTGAACCTCTTTAACATTCTTCGGGGGAGCCATGTCTAATATGGCTTTGATCTTCTCGGGGTTGGCCTCGATTCCTCTTTGGCTGACCATGAAGCCTAGGAACTTCCCTGACGAGACTCCGAACGCACACTTGTTCGGATTGAGCCTCATATCGTGCTTTCTGAGTACATCGAACGCCTCCTGCAGATCAGCCACATGATCGGCCCCGTGGATGCTCTTCACAAGCATATCGTCAACATACACCTCCATATTTTGGCCGATTTGTGCTTGAAAAACCTTGTTGACGAGGCGTTGATAAGTGGCACCTGCATTCTTCAATCCGAAGGGCATTACTCTGTAGCAGTAGAGGCACCGATCAGTTACAAAGGTGGTCTTTGGGATATCCGGGGGAAACATACGAATCTGATTGTAGCCTGAGAAGGCGTCAATGAAGCTGAGGAGTTCATGGCCCGAAGTGGCGTCAATCAAAGTATCAATACTTGGAAGAGGGAATGGGTCTTTGGGGCATGCTTTGTTGAGGTCGGTAAAGTCGATACAAATCCTCCAGGTCCCGTTGGACTTCTTCACCATAACTACATTCGAGAGCCATTCGGGATAGTTTACCTTCTGTATGAACCGAGCCTTCAAGAGTTTGTCCACCTCCTCTTTTATAGCTTGCTGGCGCTCAGAAGCGAACTTGCGCCTCTTCTGTTAGACCGGTTTGGACCCCGGAGCGACGCTGAGGTGGTGGACTAAAAGCTTTTCGAAAATTCCGGGCATGTCTGCAGCTGACCAAGCAAAGAGGTCGCGATTTCTTCGGATGCACTAGACTATGTCGGAGCATAGGGCAGATGGGAGGGTCTTGCTAACAAAGAACTTTCGGCTTGGATCCTGCACAGAGAAGAGCACTTCCTCCAACTCATCCACCGGCTCGGACGTTGGTCGGACTACATCTTGGGGGATTTCAAGAGTTTCGAAGGAGAGGACTGGACCCATAGTAGAGGTCATGTAGCATTTGCGGGCCATTTCCTGATTGCCTTTTACTTCCCCTACTCCTGCCCGGGTGGGGAATTTCATCTTGAGGTGATAGGCGGAAGGGACGGCTTCGAGAGCGGCTAAGCCGGGCCAACCCAAAATGACATTGTAGGCTGCAGGGACATCCACGACCATAAAGTCCATCGACTCCGTTCGGGTAGTAGGAGTTTTGCCAGCGGTTACGTCCAGGGTGATAACCCCTTCAATAGTCACTGGCACTCCCGTGAACCCATGGAGTGTGTAGCTGGCGGGCTTAAGTCTGTCCCTAGATAGTTTGAGGCCTTTGAAAGCGGCGAGGAAGAGGATGTTAACAGAACTGCCATTGTCCACTAGGATCCTTTCCACTTTAAAGTTCGCCATATGGAGGTTGATAATGAGTGCATCACAATGGGGCATTCGGACACCCTCAAGGTCTTCATCTGAGAATGTGACGGGCACTCCGAGGCTTTTAGGAGGAGGTGTGGCACGGACCGAATTAACTTCCCTAATAAATGCCTTTCGAGAGGAGTTGGAGGAGCCCCCCATTGGGCCTCCATGAATGAGGTGCAAGACATGCTCCTCTTCGAATTCGGGCGTTTCATCGCGTTCAGGACGCTTGTTAGCCCCCTGAGGCGGGGGAGGAAGATCGGCTCGGTCCTTTCTCACGAACTTGGTTAGCTGAACCCTCTGGATGAGGGCTTCTATCTCGTTCTGCAGGGCCCGACAATCATTGGTGTCGTGGCCATGGTCCCGGTGATAGTGGCACCACTTTTCTTTGTCCCTCTTCTTGCCAGGGGTGTTCATTTTTGGTGCAGGAGGTATCACCCCCTCCTTCTCAACTTCCATGAGAATTGTGGAGATGTTGGCGTTAAGGGGAGTAAACTTTTCAAATCTGGGGGAGGTCGGCGCTGCCCGCCATTGTCCTTCTGGAGCTTCTTGGCTCCTTCTTCTTTTGTTCCCTTTCTCTTAGACCCGGAGGAAGGCCCCTCAAAATTGTGGCGGTGCTCAGCTTCCTCGGCCCGAATATACTTTTCGCTCCGAAGGAGTAGGTCAGAGAAGTTCTGCGGGGGCTTCTTGGCGAGGGAAGAGCGGAGGCTGGAGTTGAGGACATTGGATTGGAATGCTGCTGCAGCGACCGACTGGTCGAGGGATGCTATGGACCTAGCTTCCGCTGTGAACCTTTTTACATAGTCTCTTAGCTTCTCACCCTTCTTCTGGTTGAGATAGAGTAGCGAAATGCTGGTCTTCTCAGTTCGGCGGCTACTCACGAAGTGGGTGACAAAGAGGGTCTCAAATTGCTCGAAGGAGAATATCGAGGATGGGGCAAGGCGAGAGTACCATTCTCGAGCCGGACCCTTCAGAGTAGCGGGGAAGGTCTTGCACAGCAGAGCATCGGAAGCTTGATGGATGAGCATGAGGGTCTTAAAGCTTTCGATGTGATCGACGGGGTCAGACTCCCTGGAATAAGTCTCGAATTGAGGAGGTTTAAAGCCAATTGGTACGGGTGCCTCCATTATGGTTCGGAAAAAGGGAGGTCGACTCGGGCGCAGAGTCATTCCTCTAAGCTCTTCTTCTCTGTCTAACTGACCCAAGCGCCTTTCCATTTCATGGAGACGGAGGTAAACAGCATCATCCCTTCGACGGTAATCAACCGAGCCTCTAGACTCGTCTTCGTACGAGGAAGAGCAGGGGCTACGATGACGGTAGCTCCTGGAGCGGCGAGGACTAGGAATGTGCTTGGGGTTGCTAGGAGCTGGGGGAGGAGTTAGGGACCGTCGGCGAGGACTTCAGACCGAAGGAGGAGTGGGAATCCTTGGAGCATTGGTGTTGTTGGGTCGGAGATTGAGAGCTTGTAAGATGGTGGCTTGGAATTACTGGAAATCGGCACGAGTGATGGGTGCCTCATCGTTCCTTGGCTGCTGCTGACCGGCCGGGAATGGGGTCTTCTCCTGTGATGCTCGGGGGACTCTCTCCGCCCTCTTCGGGTGGGGGACCTTCTGTAGTCTCGGCGGTGAGGAGATCGCTCATCTGGACGTTGTTGGCGGGAGGCTCCCTCTCGGGCCCGCCTCTCATCCAGACGGCGGCGAAGATCCTCATCTTTCTGCCGATTGAGGATGGTATTGCAAAGGTCGGAAGCTCGGGGATGGCGGGAGGCCATAGAATCCGTAGAGGCATTGTGTACTGAGATGTGGTCCTGATGGAGAGGTTGCTTCTGCGGGTTGGGACGCGAGACCCCTACACCGGCATTTTGAGGACCGGGGGGATCCTTAGGAGGTTGCTGATTTTGAAGAGGAGGCTGGTCCTGTTGGAGAGGGTCCTCTGCTTGAGGAGGAAGTTGCCCCTGCTGCTGAGCGGGTTGGATGGGGACTTTCTGTTGCTAATCGACGGGGTTGGGTCCACGGTTGGACCCTCTAGATCTTACTTTCCTAGGAAGCATGGCTGGAGAAGATCTGACCAACTGGAAGAGGGGAGGCTGCTATTCGTTTGATTCCCACAGACGGTGCCAATCTGTTACGGCTAAATCTGGTGTGGGGGCAAACAGATAGTATTTGTGGACTCTTGGAAAACATGAATAGCAAACCTGAACCTGTTCTGTTGGAGTCTGACTACTGACTCCAGCCGTTCACCTGCAAAAAGTGCGAGACACTGGGGTTGATCCCAGTGATGCACCCTCCAATGCTCAAGTCAGTAATCAGGGAAGATTATGAGAGGGCGTAAATTGGCAAAAGATTGATTACCTCTTAATGGAGATGGATGGGGGGTATTTATAGTCGCCTTTGGGACCTAATTAGGCATGTATTCGCTGTGTTTAGACAAGGAATGTAATCCCTAATTCCCAGTGAAAGGATAGATATGAATCATGGCCGTTGATTAGGATTAATCAGAAACCCTAATTCTATCCTGGTGGACCGGGTTTGCTGCGGGTTGAAACCCGCACCCAATTGAGGTGGATCCGTTCGCGGGTTAATGGACCTTTGAGGAGGAGAAACAGTACCCGCTTCAGACCCATTAGTAGGTAAAATTACCATTTTACCCCTAGGCTTTAAGATTCGTTCATGATTTGGACGGTTCCGATTTAACCACATTTTTAGCCATATCAATGTCTAAATAAGTGGATTAAACCAAGAGTTGATACTTAAATAATCTAACCCCATATAGTTAGTTAAGTCGTTGGGCTTTGTTGCTATAGCACGCGCCTATGCGCTAGGCACTGCCACGTGGTGGCCTGATGTTTGTGTGGTTGCAGGTTCGAGTGGCTTTGTGGGCTCTGTTGTGTTTTCAAAAAAAATTTAAGTCAGTGAAGAGGAAAGTTTGGGTATTTAATAAATCAAAGCTATATATGGTTGAGATCTGAGCTTGGCTCAGTGGGTTTGCGCTTTGTTGCCTTGCTGTTGGCGCTGGTTCAAGCCAGGGGGTTTACTGTTTTGGGAAAAAAATATTTTTTGGGAATTTTGAGTTTTAAGAAGAGTGAAGACTTCATAAAATTCATAAAATGTTAATAGAATAATTTTGGAGTTATTTTACACTGTTCTAGAAATGGTTTGATGAATTAAGAGGCATGATATGTTCATTGCAAGTTGGAGTTCAAATTCAAAATAAATATGGTTGAAAATATTATAATTATTCTTTTCGAAATTTAAAGGCAAAGTTTGAATTGGAAAATCAAGAAATTTATGTGATGATTTTAAAGGAGTTTTGATGCTAAAAATAAATGATGTTAATTGGAAAAAAGTGTTGATTTGAGATATAGATTATTCGTTTGGAAATGGTTAATTTTGATGAAATGAGTTTCGAGATAATTTTGGAAGTGATTAGTTTGTTTGTTAATTAAAAAGTTGTTTATGAGAAATTTGATTTGGAAATTATGATTGAATAAATTACAAAAGTTAAGCACTTTATGCACGAAGAAAATTTGTCCATTAAAAGATGAAATATTGTTGTTGAGGTTGGATACAACCTATTTGATCTCTAGATTGAGATAATTGTTGGAATCTAGAGGCTAGGCGAGCTAGTGACTGGCAGTTGTTATTAATGAGATTTTAAAGAGTAACCAGTGTGGGTTGACTCTCTCTTTGAGAAGTAGCCAGTGTGTGCTGACTTTCTCTTGTGTTGGTTTAAGTCCGGTAGGGTAAGCTAGCTCTAGGTTGTGATGATTTTAACTAAACTTAAGAACAGACACAAGTTGGAGACATGATGAAACAAGGGCAAACATGAGTTATGGATAAACAAGGGCAAACGTGAGTTATGGACTCCAGAATGATCCTTGGAGAGAGACGGTCCCCATTATTCTGGGATGATGGACGTAAGGGCCACAGAATAATCCATGGAGTGGGAATGATCTCCAGTATTCCGGGACGAGAGCGACGCTCATGGGATATTTGTGCAATGAGGGCTACAGAATGACATGCGGAGTGAGACAATCCCCAGTATTCCGGGACGATGGACGTAAGGGCCACAGAATGGACCATGGAGTGTGATTGGTCTCCAGTATTCCAAGGGCAAGAGCTAATACTTGCAAAGTGTCTAAATCTTGTAGTAGTCATAGTGGTAGGTTGCATGACGAGGATTTAACCCTATAATGTGGAGTACGTAGGTGCTTGCCCTCAGACCTATGTAGAATGGGATGGATAGAACCCGAACAAGTATGCATTAGTGTCATCATAGCGTAAACACCTGCATTAGGCATAAAGTCATTGTATACACCGACATGTTTAGGATAGTCACTTTTCACACTTTGTTTTAAATTCAAGTTTGTGTTTGCTAAAGTAGGAGAATCGTAATATTGCGGCATAGTGAGGATCACCGTTTTATAATTTTGCATCGGTTGTAAGCAACTGACGTGCCCACAGTTTTCAGTGCAGGACTTTGATTGGCAAAAAGAACACACAATGAACTAATGCTAAAGATTTCTTTCAAATCTAAGTTACTGTTATTAAAGTTGTATTTATCATGTTGTATTTATTTAATTCCGCTACGTTGATGTAAAAGAACTCTGTTGTATGAGAAAGTTTTAATTCCTTGCAAAATTGTATGAATTTGCAATAAAAGATCCTGTTGTACTACGAATTACCGTGTTTTTGAATTCAGGGTGTTACAATTTCGCTAGATTGTTGTTGGAGCAGCATTACGCTCCTTTGGATCGCCTCAAATGACCATCTGAGAGCAATGGTAGGTGAGAACCCGAACCTTGGGACTTGAGGGCAATTCGAGGATAGATCCGAGAGTTAAGAGGAGAGGGACGAGCCAAGCGAATTTGTTGAAGAATTTCGCGAGTGACCCGGATTACCATGCCGAGGGGAAAGGGACGAGCCAAGAAAATTTGTGGAAGGAATCCGCAAGTGACCCGGATTACCATGCCAATGTGCGAGGGATGAGTCGAGCAAACTTGTAACCCCCATTCCCGATTATACGGAGTTGTATTTTCTTTTTCTTCGTATTATTGTATTTCAATTTTTTTCGTAATTCTCTTGTTTTTTTAAAAATATCATGCATACATTTTAATAATCTTTTATTTCGGCAAAGCCCAATCCATCCTATAATTTGTTTAATTGTAAGCTCATTCGATTTTGACTATAGTTAGTTCCATTCTTCCTAGTTTATACTATACTAGGTTTGCCCGTTGACACGTGCCTATGGCACGTCTTCGGAACGGTGCACCTAATTTGATTATATAAAATAGTTTTGGAGGTCCAGCAGATTAATTGAAGTAGAAAACATATTATATGAGAAAATAGTATATCTAATTTTAAGCTCAACCATCGCCTTCTTGATCATTAGCTTGAACTTACTTGTAATGCATATAGTTTGTTAGAAACACTGCATAGAGTTCTTTTTTAACTTCCGCATCACTTCTAGATGCTTGTAATCTTATGCAAGGACATTATCATATATGTTTTACAGAGCTTATTCTAATCCCATAACCACAATGAGCATGTCTAAATACAATTGTAATGCAAGTGCAGGTGTGAAGGTATCTACAATACCAATAATCTAAACATTTGTTTGTCTGAGAATCAGTTTGCAATTAAAATACCTCTTATTATTATTTCAACCAAAATTGAAACCCTGAAGTTCTCAAAATTCTAATCCAAGCTAATTATTTCTTCTATCTCCACTTCCTCTTCCCATTGCACCTTTATTAAAAAAAAATCAAAATCGATAAATAACAAATTTACTTTAGCTGTCTTTCTCTAGTGGAGAATTTGCATCCTTCACTGGTAAACTCCAGTCATCCTAATCCTATATATCCAAACATACACTAAAAGTTCTTATATGTTATATTATCCAGTGAAGGTAACACTTCACGATAGTATTTTCTCGTGTAGTAAAGAAATTATTGTTGCATATTTGCCAAGTTATTTTAGGTTGTTGGTCAGCTTACCTGTCTTGCTATGGTTTGGAAACCCAAATTAAGGCCACCAAATAATCAATCTCTCACTTGCGTACACCTTAAATTAAAACCAATAAAAAACTCATCAAATAAATCACTAAATTAAAATTTTTTAAATCCGAAAAAAAAAAACAATCATAAATCTTTGAACTTAGATCCCATGCACACATAAAATTCGAGTCAGTAAAAAACCGAGTAATCCACTGCACACACAAAATTAAAAATTAGAATGAGAATTCGGTTAATGAGATGAAATTAGAGTCGTCACATCGCATATAGAGGCTCTCGATTCGATTGAGGGAGTCGCTTGATATTCGCGCTCAATTTGGTATGGGGAGTCACCGATACGGAATCAGTAGAGGATCAGATATCAGCGACGACCTCTTGATTGGGGTTCGACATTGGATTTGGATTTGCTTTGAGATTTTCAAAATTTCAAATTTTCAAAATTTTAAATTTTTAAACTTTTTTTAATTTTAAAATTTTAAAATTTTTTATTTTTTTTAATTTAAAATTCTTTTTTTTGTGAAAATTTTAAAATTTTAAAATATTTTTTAAAATTTTAATTTTTTAAAACTTTTTAAAAAATTTTATAAGTTTTTGATATTTTTGATATTTTTGAATTATTTTTAGAGTTTTAAAATTTTTAATTTGTTTAGTTTTTAAATTTTTTTATTTTTTATTTTTTATTTTTTAAAATTTTTAAAAATTTTAAAAATTTTATTTTCTTAATTTTTTGAATAGGGATATAGAGAGAGAGAGAGAGAAAGAGAGAGAGAGAGAAAGAGAGAGAGAGAGATAATTAAATAAATAAAGGAGTTATTTTGGGTAGGGGGATTTGAATTTGAGTTTTGGTGGGAAACTTTTGAGGGGAAAAATGTGTTTTGTGAGGTTAGATATGAGCCTTTGATTTTGGAGAGATTGAAGGAGAGCCACTTGATAGCTTTCTTTGTGTTTTATTATATAGATTATTTTATTTTACAATTATTTGAACAAGCGCAACCCCAACCCCATACTCTTATTCCAAACAAACCAAACAAATAAAACAAAAGCCATCTCCCCCTCCCCCCCCCCCCCCCCCCCCCCTATCCACTCTGTAACGCCCTGATTCCCAAGCCCAGAAACTCGTGACATTACTCCAAGATCTTCCTTCAAATGAGTCATAACACACAAAAATCACATAAAATTAAAACTTTTATCACATCAAATGTTATTACAATGTCTAGTTAAATTACAACAATTACAAATAATAGTATTACATCAATTTTACAATAAATTGACAATATCTTGACTTGGATGCTTTAATCAACTTGAGTCGCTCGCGCCTCCAATACAACAGATGGTCCTGCAACTGAAGAGTGGGCATGTCAGTTGAATATAACTGATGCAATGCTATATACAGCTATCCTTTCTATGCCGTACTATAGCGATTCCAAACCTCAACAACCACAAAAATAGATGATAAAGAAATTGGGAGCAAACACAAGTGTCGGTGTATGACATGACCTAGAACTAATGCACACGATGCTTTTAATCTAATGCATGCTTGGTTGGAGAGATATGCATCCCAGACTACACATTCCCCAAACAAACGACATTCTCCAAATTATTGGGGTTCGATCCCCCGCCATGCAACCTATCTTGTGCTCTATCCCATTTATGATACTCTAGTGATGATGAGGCTGCAGTCATCCGGTTCACTCCCGTTGCTACCGTAGTAGTGGTATCCATTACCTCTTGTTTTAACTACTACGCACAGAATCGCAGTCGTCCAGTTCACTCCCGTTGCTGCCCAAATAAATAGAGATGATGTAATTCCGCCTTCCGGACCCCACCAAAAGCTGATGTACAGACACTAGGGCTCCTTGCCGAAGAACATAGAGCTTTTCCCATAGAGTCTCGCTCACATGGCCTTTCTCTAAGCCTCCTGCCCACATTGATCAACATAAGACCTGATGGATATAGGATTTCCCCAACTCCGTTCCCCTTGTCCTTACACCAGATCAGAACTTGTAGTCGAGATGATGTCTCCTCGCCAGTTCTCATCAACAGTTGTTACAGGCACATAGGCACGCATGCCGAGAGTCGCAGAGCCTTACTCCTGCACGGAGTCTTGTTCGGCACTCCCAGCCCACGTTAAATGGAACTTAGGACTTGGCCAGGCGTGTCGATGCCATGCGTCCTCCTGATAGGCGAACACAACACCCACTAGTGCCTGTCCTTACACACACGGTGACTCAACCTACCCTAAGTCATAGGTTGTACTAATATTATTCACAACTAGGGCCATATCTACAGAATAAGGTTGAGTCAATCACTACATTGAGTTATCGTCATTTTATTACTGTTTTACCTGATTCTATTGGCTCTAAATAAAGTTCTAAACAACTTTATTAATCCAAACTTAGTAACATTAGGCGATCTAGATCTATAACCTCAACTCGACCTATCCTAGGTCAAATTTGGGTTGTTGAATTAAGGGTTTGACTCACGGACTAACCTTATTCAAATTATCCAAATTACAGTTATTAACTTACTAGGCGTTCTAGTTCTACCCGACTAATCAATTAGTTAGGCGATCTATTAACTAGTATCAAACCTAATTTAGGTGTCACAACTAGATGTTTTATAACCACTAGTTATGTTCTAGTTGTAGGTATCTTTTATTCAACCTAAGTCATCTCTTCTTGAACTTAACCCAACCCACACAAGGGTCTAAACTTGGCTCTGATGCACGACCCACAACATGGGCCGACGAAAACTGGAGAATCGACCGCATCGATCGCCACCGCCCGTCACATTTGGAGTCGCACACTAGCTTGGCCCGAAATACATCGCTGTTCCCGCTAATCATCATGCTCCAGGTTCTCCTAACAAGTGGTAGCTCCTACGATGATGGATTCCCTCCTTAGACAGCAAGCACGTCAGCGCCCGAGTCGTCGCTCCAACACGTTCGGGGTCACGGGTCTTTAAACTACCCGCCACAAATCCCATCCATACGGACCTAGTCCTAGAGTCTCAATATTTTATCAAGATGACCCTAAAATTTATTCATAGTGTAAATTTAGTACCCCGTATTTTTAAAATATTTTTTTGAGAATATTAAATGAGTTAAAATGGTTTTTGGTGATTTAATAAATATTTATCTAAAAACCTTATCTTCTTACACGTGCAAAACACGTGCAAATATTTTCTCGAGAATTCCAAAAGCCAAAATTATTTTGGGGAAACTCATTATTTATTATTTGAAATTATTTGTGATTTTTCTAGATTTTTCTAACAATGGTTGGACCCATTTGCAAATATTTCAAAGAGAAGGACTTTTGTGCAAAATTACCAAATAGGTGTAAAAACTCCAGATTTTTGGAGTTTTGGGTTGGATATAATGCCTAGTCAATTCAGGAGTAAAAAGTATACCTTTTGTTTCAACACATTTGATATATTTTACAAGTTTTGATAAAAGAGGATCTTTTTGCAAAATTGCTATTTGAAGGGATGAAAATGCAAAATTGTTTTCTGGGTTTTCCCTATAGTGCCGGCTGATGCTAGTAGGGGATCTTTTTGATTTTTTAACTCAATTAAATTGGTCTTAACTAATTTCCTAGTATGGAGATCTATTTATGTAAAGGTATATTTAAAAGGAATTTTTTGCAAATGTCTTTGAAAAACCCAAGAATCTTTAATCCCGGACTATTTAGGGTGTAGTGCAGCCGTCGCCTTGCTGCACAACACAGGAGATTTCTTATTTTTTATTATTTTGGAGTTCTAAAGAGAAGATCTTAGATTTCTTGCTAAGGAGGGGCTTTTCTTACTTTCTATTTGTCTTAGTTCGATTCTTTCAACAAGGTGAGTGATATATTTATTTTGTACTGTTCTTTGAATATTGTATGTGGTGTTTTATCTATTAGAAAACTTGCTAGGGTTTGGGTACGAATATATATATGATGGATTGGATGAATTGGTAAATTAAAATTGAATCTTATATGAAAACCTAGATATTTATTAGTAAAATTGCATGTGGATGATTTGAGATTGTTGAATGACCTATTATGAATCATGAGTAGGCTATTTCTTTTGGATTTATGCTGATTTGTTTGAGTATGGTGGATGTTATGCATAATTTGATTTAAAGATGAGATTTTTGTTATTATTGTGTTTGGATGAACGCAACTTGATTATGAAAATGTTAAATTTGTTTATGTTCTTGAGTTAATCATGGTGATTTAGTTTGGGAAAGTTTGAGGAGGACTAATGAATTAAGAGATCATGTCTTGAGAACTGGATTTGGGATAAATTGAATTTGGATTTGATGTAATACAACTAAATTGGGGATTTTGTGATTTGTGAAAGGTTTTATTGGAATTTGGATTTCTCAAATACTAAGATTAAATCAGAATATGTTGTTATTTTTAATCGATGGATTTGTGAAGTTTTCTTTGGTGCACGAACATGCACAAACAATTTACATGAATATCGTATTTCATTGTTTTTGAAGAAATTGAGTCTTTATGTGTTTTTGAAGAATTTGACTGTATCTCAACTTATTTTGGTATTGATATGGTTTGGAACAAAATACGGAGTTATTTTGAGGAGTAATTGATTCCTAAAAACTTTACTTTTGATGTATGCATAAATTCGTTTTCTTTTTGAAGAGAATAAACAAATTTGCTTTTTTGATTAATTCAAGTGGTTTTGATTGGTTTTTATGGTTCTTGGTATATCCTATAAGTTGTATTTGATCATATCAGAAACATGCTTTTTACAGAATTCGTTTTCATAAAGTAAAACTCCGTATCGGTTGCAAAGTGCACAGCTAAAAAACTACAATCTGCAGGTCGAGAGTCGACCGAGTGAATTTTACAGTCGACCGTCGTTACCTGGCTGCTGTGTTTTCTCGTTTTCTTGAAATTTTGCCTTGGATAGTCGACCGATGACTTTTTACAGTCGACTGCCACTACTTAGATTTTTTATTTCTTGAAGTGCTAGTTTTTCACTCTGGACAGTCGACCGGCTCCGATTTACAGTCGACTGTTACTGATGTTTTCTTGTGTTATCTTGGTGTTCTTTAAACGATTAATTCTTTAAATGTTTTTTGATCTATAACTTACTATTCTAAATATTATCTTTTCTACAGAACATATGTTTCCAAGACGTTTTATTGTTGAGTTTGGATGGTCGAGTGTAACCCCTGTTTTCCCAATCCGTATTTTCAGTGTATTTTTTTTTTGTATTTAAAAATTTTCTAAATTAGTTTTTCCGCTTTCAAATTCTTTTGTCAAAATGTAGTCTTAGATCTCTTATTAAAATTTGTTTTCGATCAATAATTTTAATTGTAACTATTTTCTATGATTTCATATTGAAATACAATTCATAGTTTTGTTACTATTTCTCTTATTATCATTACTGTTATTATTGGGGTTATTGAAAATCCATTTCTATGTGCTAATTATATTTGTATCTATTTTAAATAAATACTATTTTGTAATGCAAATTACATTTTTTGTACACAATATTTTTATTTGTTATTTAATTTTCATATTTAATTTTAAGACCCTAATACTATAACTCATACAACCCATTAACCCATCTAAAATACCCAAAACCCATTATATAAAACCCCAATACCCATTTTAAATAGAGTAATGCTTTAGCCACTACCAATTTCACTACCATTTCCTTCACTACCTTAGGTGGCATACTCCTATTGGAGAGTTCTCCCACCTACTCTATCATCCCCTACCTATTGGAGTGTGCCACCTAAGGTAGTGAAGAGAAATGTAGTGAAATTGGTAGTGGCTCTAGCATTACTCTTTTAAATATACCCACCTAACCCATTAGTAACCCAAACCCGGTTGCCCATACCCTGTTCCGAAACCCTATCTCCCTGTGCCTATTAAACCCGTGCACCCCGCTGCTTCATCTTCTTCAATAACCCTAGGTCTCTTCATCTTCCAACCTGTTCTCCTTCCATCTCATGCAGCCGCCAACTCATCCCCGCTCTCTCTCCCTCTCCCGTTCAGCTTCACCCCGATGACGCAAACACCACAGCGCGCCGCCCTGACCCCAGCGCCGCGACTGCAGCATCCACCCTACCCCGCAGAGATGCAGGAGCACCCTGACCGCTCCCCTTGTTCTCCATGCGCGCTCAGCTTCCCTGTGGCAGCAACAGCAGCTTCCCTACGATCGCCACAAGTGTCGCCTGCCCTTGCCGGCATTGCCCTATGACGCCATCGTGACCACCTGCGGCTGCCGTCCAGCTCCCCCCTTTGCCATTCTCCACCTTGGCTGCTGCCAGTCGCCGAGCCAAGCCACAGCCGGTGGCATTTGCTGTTGATTAAAGGGTTGATCAACTTTGAATATCAGCCGTCCGATCAACTTGATCATCTTGATCTTGATTAAGTGCATTGTTAGCCGTCCGATTGATCTTGATTCTTGATCTCTTAATGTGGGCCGTCGGATCTTCACGATCACATCTTGATCTTCTTGATCATGGTTTAATCTTGGCCGTCCATTGGATCATGATCATCATCTTTGATTATGGGCCGTTGGATCACATTATCACCATCTTGGAGTTCTTCATCATCATTTTGTTTGGTGGCAATCTGATCGTCGATCTAACCCGATCATCATCATCATTATCAAGATACTGATCACATCTCGATCTTGATCTTGATCTTCGATCAGAGTCGTCCGATCTGATCCGATCGCCTTGATCTTTTGATCTTTTGATCTCAGCCTTCCGAACGTGTTCGTGGGTTATTTGTTCTTTGGATTCGTGATCATGTTCATGATCATCTTGTTTGTGATTCGTTGCTGTTGATTTCGTGCCTGGGAATCCGTTCCCGTAATTCTCTTTCTTTTGGTTGGATTCGTCATCTCTCAAGCAAGTAACTTGTACTCAAATTCCTTTTACTCAAATTCTTTTGTATGATACAAGTCCTAAATACCACCTATAATGTAGTTGGGTTGTAGAGACGACTCTTGTGTGTTATTCTTGTTGGATCTCGTCTCTATAGTTCTATTTGACCATAGTTGACTCACGACACAAATTCGACATGAAACAACTAGGTTTTCGCCCGTTCTTGATTTGATCATATATGTGAACTATTTGTGAGAATTTGACTATTTGTTGAGATCCATGTGATTAGCTTGTTATGGACTTGTTATATACCCTAATCCATATTGTTTGGACACTTAGTAGACTCGATTTCATGTTTGGTTGTGTGTGGATCAAGTTTCGTTGGATCTATGTTGATTTTGGTTTTTGAGAAAATTCTGTAATTTGCCAATAGGCTATCTTGATCAGCAATTTAGGCCATATTATGGTCAGAAACTTAATTTCAGTTAAAATATGAGTTTTAGAGGAATTCTTCTTCTTTCCAACCCCTCTGACCTTGCTCGATTTCATTTTCGTATGTGTGAGATATAACTGTTTTACTACAGAGGTGTAGATCGTTTCCAGATTTTGTTTTTCGATAATTTTGATGACTAAATTATTTTCATACTGATGCTACATATATTATTTTGATCCAAAACTTTGGTCAGTATTTCTATATCTAGTTAGGGATTACCCAGAATTTTGGTAGATTTTATTGATGAGTTTTATATGCCTTTTCATGCTTGTTTATAAAGACTGTGCTTGCTGTATTTTTCTCGCTGTTCTGTAAAGAATCATATTTTCACCCTATTTCCTTCTACTGTATGAAAAATTCTTGTGAAATATGAAAGTTAATATATTTTGTCTATTTTCATCTCTCTTTGGCGGATTTAGATTTCGTTTTACTGGTTACGAGATATTATAGTTTTCGTACAGCAGTGTTGGGAATTCCAGATTTGCCAAACTATCATTTATTGATGTTTTATGATTTTTGATGACTTATCTAATTTACTGGAAAATTATGAAACTTTATATTTAGATACTGGACATATAGGGGAATACCCCAGATTTTTCGTGGATTTATTTATTAAGTTTTCATGTTGTTTTCTTGCTCTTGAATACATTTTCCTGATTTCTAGCTGAACCTATTTTCTGTATTCAAATCAGTTTTGAGCTATATTTTTGTGAATTAATATATGACTTATTTATACTTGCTGGATTAGGTTGAGAGTCTATTTTATAGACATTTTGACTGATTCAAATTTTCATGTTTGTAACAATGGAAATCACTGTTTTACTGCAGTGTGGTCTTGCTGTCCTGAACTTGAGAGTTGTTCACTTTTATTCTTTTATGAACTATCTTGCACTCGTACATACTTATCTTGCAACTTGAACTTGCCACATGATCATACCATGATATACTTGATATGTTTTGCACACCTACATACTTGTTTGACATTAATAATAAAATAACCAAGCAGGGGTTAAGGGAAAGATCTAGTAGTGGATAGTGCAGAAACGTGTACTCAGAAAAACCTAGTGGTTATTGGAGCTTGTTTATATGTGGAGCTTAACATGATATAAATGACACGTACACACATGAAACTGGAGCTTATTTAGGTTTTGGAGCTTGTTTACATGATACATGATTACATGATACTTGGAGCTTGTCCCTGAGTACACTACTCTGTATGGTCCCTTATGAAATCTAAGGCGAAAATGTTTGTTGTAGCAACCATGTGTTATGTTTTTGGGGCGCATGAAGTGCTACCTAAATATTAATAACTACAAAACTTGATACATGATACTTGAACATGACACTTGAACATGATACATGCCCACTTGATACTTAACTACAAGATACGTGAGATTTGATACTTGATACATGCTATATGATTACATGATTCTTGATACTGGTTACTTGGTACATGACACTTGTTTACTTGACACTCGACACATGCTATTATACTTGCTCATCTTTCCATGCCATGAATTATATTCTGTTATCATGCTTATACCATGCAAGACTTGTTACTTAGATTTACCTATCCCATGTACTAGTATCTTACCTTATAAGTGGCCCGTAACTTGCAATTGACGGGTACTTGTTTTCTCTTCCCTTCTTCGGCAATTATTAATTGCAGATTTTGGTGATTAACTGCCTGATGGAGTATGTGATATAAAGTTTTAGTTGCTGGAGTCTTGTTATCATTATTTATTGTTTTCTTGCTTTGAACAATATTGTATTCTTGTACTTGGATAATTATCTTGTATTTGGGCGATGTGACCCGGGATATTTGACTTGTCCAGATTCTAATTTATTTGAGATTTATATATTTTTGGTTTCAAGTAATTTCTGTTGGTATCTTGTTTCAATTATGCATGCCTGGTTGTTTCTTTGCTTCCGACTCCGATTATTTCGTGAGATGTTGTAAAGATTCTTGAACAGCTTATGGATAATGAAAATCATTCGCTGGGCTTTTGTCGCGTATCCGTATTCCGTATTCTTTTTGGGAAGCGGGGCGTGACATCGAGTGTGATCTCTAGAGGGTGTGTGGGACCCGAGTATGCCGGCATTTGAGTTATTGTGTTTTGGCCTGTTGAGGCATATTGTTGATCAGTTGTTGAGTTAAATCTGGTAGGGTACACCTTCTCTAGGAGGTTCGTAATTAAATTAATTAACTTAAAAAGATAAGGACAGGCACTAGCGGTGAACAGGGGTTATGGACCTCAGTATGGATAAAATAGTCTCCAGAATTATCTGCGGTGTGGGATTGATCTCCGAAATTATCGAGGTCAAGATGACGCTCATGTGTTATTTGTGTGATGAGGTGCCAAAGCTTGCGGTGTGGGGTATTCTCGAAGATTTCCAGGTGTGAGTGAAATAGTCTCCGAAATTATCCGTGGATAGAGATTGACCTCCTGAATTATCGGGGCATGGGATAATACTCACAGTTTATCTATATCTCGTAGTAGTCATCGCAGTAGGATTAGTTTCATGGCGGGGGACTAAACCCTATAAATTGGAGACGTTAAGGGCTTACACCTGACCTATGTAGAGTGGGATGCATGGAATCCGACAAGTACGCATTAGAGAGTCAGCATATAGTATTGATGTTTTCTTGACTTGGTTTTATACATGTGTTTTTCCTGCGTTCCTACACTTGACACTTAGGTACTGTTCTTCTTTTTCATCTTATAAGAGGTTACCTCTTATAAGAGATTTACAGTAAGAGCCTCTTGTAAGAGCCTCTTTTTGAGGTGTTCTTTTTATATAAAAATAATCTCTTATAAAAACCTCTTATAAGAGATTTCGATTCTTTTTTCACCTCTTACAAGAGCCTATATTATCCCAAAGTCTATATTACCCCAAAGTATAAAAATAGTGAGATGAAGGACAAGAAAAGATGAGTTCAAATTACTAATATATAAAGTAGTTTAATGGCAAGTTAAATTCACAAATCAGTGTAAATCATCAATTATAATTTCGGGCTACTATAAACTTTTAATTAGTATGAAAAGTAGTATGTATAAATATAAATAATAATAATTTGTTTCAAAGAAGTTGGATTAAAAAAATTTAAGGTCAATGGGCTAATATAAATTCTCCCTTAGCTGTAAATAAATTAAAAAAAAAATCAAAAAAAATTTAAAAAAAAACTGACCGGCTACAGGATTTGGACATGGTGGTATCACAACAGGACAAATCAACTAGCCACAACTCAAGTAATGTACTTACTGAACGTAAATATATATATCTTTAAATAAATCAGTATTTCGACAGCATCCCTAACATAATTGTTCGAGATTGTGAAGAATGAATTCCCACACTTTTTCTAGGAGAGCATATTACAGTCAACTATGCATATGATTACACTTTTCTAGGATAGCATATTCCGGGCTACTATAGACTAATATATAAACTAGTTTAATTAGTAACAATTATAATATAGACTTTGGGGTAATATAGACTTTTTAAGTGATAGAAGTCTTATAAGAATTTGAAAGAGGCTACTAGAAGTCTTTTAGGCTTATAAGATATTTTGAGAAAAATGTCTTATAAGAGCATCCACAGTCGTTCAATCGAAAAAATGGCAAAATGCATATTTTAGCAATGCATTTCTTCGGAATGCTGCTGTCGTTGAAAGGTAAAAAATGCATAAATTTATTTAAAAAGTAACAGACGAAACACTATTAATAAAAAAATAATTTATACAGGCCGAAAGTTAAAAAATATTAATAAAAAATACGGGACGAAACATGATGTTTCGTCCTAAAGGAAATTAAAATAAATAAATAAATAAATAAAAGGAATGGGATGAAACATGATGTTTATTCCCACATGGGAATAAACATCGTGTTTATTCCCACATATTTTATTTGGTTTTATATATTTTTTTAATTCGGACGAAACATCATGTTTCGTCCGATCAATTAAAAATATAATTAAATAATCCTGACAGCTATGATATGCATTTTGCTATTTCGAATGCTATTTCTCCCTTTCTACTGTACACAGATTGCTAAAAAATGGCAAAATACATCACGACTGTGTGCGCTACAGTACCAAAAAAATGGCAAAAATGGCAAATAAGCAAACGACTGTGGATGCTCTAAGAGGTAAAAAAAGAACACTAAAAAAACTCTTGTAAGAAGGGGACCACCTCTTACAAGAGGTAAATCTCTTATAAAGGAAGAAAAAGAACACAACCTTAGTCTAGTTTCACTTGATATTTTCATGTTTCATTGCTATGTCTTATTTCATTTATTATTGTTATTACATGTTGTTTATAATTCCATGATTTACTTATGTTGTTTTGTTTTATGTCACTCACACTATTATGGCTGACCCCTGTAGTTTTGGGGGTTAGGGTTATCTCTAGCCTCATGTTTTACAGGTGATTACTTATAGCTTGGATTTTGGATGCTTGAGTTTAAGTGCTGTGATGGCTTATGTAATTTGTAAAAGAAATTGTTGTAAAGAAAGAAATTTGTAATTCAAGGTGTTTTATATTCCGTTGTGCTATGCAAAGATTAATGTAATGATAATTAAAAAAAATTTATTTGTATTTGGACTGTGTTTAATATTGCAATTGAAGTTGATGTTGGGAATTGTACCACGTATTTCTAAGATATCATATTGGAAATTCGTGGCGCTACAGTAAATCCCAAATTGAGACATCATGAATGGGGGGAATCTATCCCAATCCCAACAACAATCACACATACACATATCCCAACTCTATTCTAGTCCATCACTAAGGACTAAGAAATAACCATGACATGGCTAAGATGAAATAAATTAGTCTAAAATTATTTCACATCAGTACCCAAGCACAATATGGCTTATAAATAACATCGACAATACCCAATTAGTCATACAAGGCCCAATCACATCATTTTCACTTCAAACAGTAAATTCAGGTTCTGGTCTGACAGAACCAGTCTACAGTAAAAATCATATAAAATAAAACATTGCACCAAATTTTATATTCCTAGGCGTTCTGGAAAGCACTAGGTGTGCTCTACAACTTCCTAGTTAAAATTTTTCAGAAATGTGGATGTTAAAATGCTCAAAATCTTGGTTCTTGAACATGCAGTAGAATCGTTTCCTGAACAGAGCACTTAGTGTACAATGTGAAAGAAAATTATCTTATATATATCAAATGCTACTGGATTGACATGAAATTTAGGAACAAACACATAACATGAATTCACAACACATATCCAAAAATCAGATGATTCTACATAATGGATTTTGAATTATATCACTTTGAACATCAGCCAAAACAGAGCAATAACAGCAGCAGTTTTATTCTGTTCAATCAGTATGTTCAGATGCATGATTTTATTGCTATCTACACTTATCCAAACAGAATGAAATTTGAAACTTAAGATCTAGACAGGAATTAGAACATCATAATTTATTTTTAAGTCATTCTCATGAGTACACAGTGAGATCCAAGTCTTTTAAACTACAATAGTAACATACAGCCTATTCTGTTCTGTTTTCAACCAGCATACAATGTGTTATTCTTATTAATTAGCAAAAAGTTCACAAAAATCTGGCAAAATCACTGAAGGTCTACGACACATGCACAATCATCTCATAAAAATTTGAGGTCAATATATCAAGTGGAATTCAAGTTATTGATTTCGTACTGACAGACAAATTTCAGCTTTTTAACAGTGTTACTAGTTTGGTTTCTTTCAACAAGAATCTAGTCATTAGACTGCTAATCTTTTGTATGCAATCAATTTTAGACATCATAAACGAATTGAAACTAAAATCCAACCATTTCACAGTAATTAAAATAATCACAAGGTTTAGAAACACCCACCTAGATTTTGTGATGAAAGTAAAATTCTACAAGATCCTAGCTTCAATCTTGACCCTCTTGCTCTTATCTCCTTGCCTTCTTGGCTCCTTGGCTCCTTGCTTCTAGGTTTCTCCTCCTTAAGTCAGTAGCAAATCAAAAGATCCTTTTTTCTCTCTTATTTTCTTTTTTTTTTCATTTCTCTTGAATGGTGGAAGAAGTCTGAAGTGAAAATGAGAAGTAAAGTTAGGGTGAGATGAGGAGCAGTTAAATGGAGAGTGGGGGATGGATGAGGCCGGGAATTGATGCAAGGGGGAGGGAGAGGTGGAGCTTCATGCATCGGGTGAGAGTGGAGGTGGAGTGTAGAAGTGGAGAAGGTCTCTTGGGTTTTCACAACTCATCATGAGAATATTTTCAAATGAACCCCCAAACCCTATGTTTTCCCTCCTTCTCCTAATTGTTGGCAGGCCCAGCTTACGCTTGCTTCATTTTTTTGTTATTTTGTTTTGGGTCAAATCCTATTGGGCTTCCTAAGACTAACTTTAAAATGTACATACATAATACATACATACATACATACATACATACATACATACATACATACATACATACATACATATATATATATATATATATATATATATATATATCTTGAAGAGTTTCTCATCATATATATATATATATATATATATATATATATAACTTGGGGTTGTTACTTCACTCCCTCCTTAGAATAGTTCTGTCCTCAGAACTACGCTTAGCGGGTGGAAACACATAAAGGAAAATTCACACCAACAACTCGAGGTACGTCTCCTGCATCTGGCTATATGGTTTAGAAGTAGCTTCTTTGACGAATTGATTCCTTCAGAGAACCTTAACCATCGGGATCACTTTATTCCTCAGCACCTTCTCCTGGCAGTCTAGTATCTTCACCGTTCGTTCTTCATACGAGAGGTCCACCCACAGATCTTCTCGAATCTCTGGCAGTGGATGATCGAAATCGAGGGTGTACTTTCTTAACATGGAGACATGAAATATGTCGTGCACTTGAGCTAGCTCTGCTGGTGGTTCCAACTTGTAAGTTGTCTTACTGATCTTCTTAAGAATCTTGTAGGGTCCAATAAATCTTGGGGACAGCTTACCTCCTCTTCCGAATCTGACTACACCTTTGGTTGGCAAAACCATTAAAAATACCGAGTCACCTCTCTCGAACTCTAGGTCTCTGCGGTGAGTGCCGGGGTGAAATTTTTGTTTCATTCGGCTCCTTTATGGAGGATCGATGTTTCCCACAGAAAAAAATTAGTTGTCTGCTCTATGCTGATTGTAATATTTTTCTAATCAGCTCTATTTTCTCTGAGGTCTGTTGTACTATCTCTGGTCCAAACATCTGCCTCTCGCCCACTTCGTACCAACATATAGGTGTCCTGCATCTTCGGCCATAAAGCACTTCGAATGGAGCCACCCTGTAACCCAAGTTTTCCATTTTGTGTATTTTTGGGTGTATTTTTCTTGTTGTGTATTTTTCTCATTGTATCTCTTTTGGACCGTATATTGGATCTTCTTTTTCAATATATTTATTTATCTGTTGTGTCGTCTTGTATTTGATCTTCTTGTTTTGATTGACTGCATTTGTTTCGTCTCTGTTTGATCATGCCATTATTTTTTATTCTCATTATATTTAATCATGCTCTATTTTATTTGATCGTCTTGTTTCCCATCTCTGTTGGATTACCCTAATTCTATTCATAAACCCTTCTACCCTGTTTTAAATACCCTACAACCCAATTACATTTTTATCTAAACCCGAAACCCCAGTATTCCTTACTCGTTACCCATTATGTGTATCGGCTCACCTAAACCCGAATCTATACCCCTATATATAGGAACCCTATTCCTATTCTTCACCCATCAGCTGCTCTCCCTTCGTCCCCGACCACTCAAACCCTAGCTGACCCCTTCTCCTACTCTCTCCTCCTTTCCCCCAGTGCCACCGAGCCTCGTAGTCGACCCCCCTTGCACTGTCGAACCCCGGCACCAGCACAGACGCAGCGACAGCACCAGTCCCCTGTGCTGTCCCCTCCTCCATCAACAAGCCAGCTGCCCTGTCTCCTTTCCGATGCCTGCAGCCAGTCTCTGCACAACAGCAGCCATAGCAAACCCCGACAGCTTTGTCCCGATGCTGCCAACTCACCCCCCCCCCCCCCCCCGCGCTGCTCACCCTGAGGCTCCATCTCATGTGTGCTCCGACGACGACTGACCGCAGCAGCAGCGAATCGCTGTCATCGCCATCCCCTCGTGCACCCCGTCCGTCCCTCACTCTCTCTTTGTGTGCATGTTTGGTTTCGTTATGTTCGTGGGTTCGTTGTTCGTTGGGTTCGTTGTCCGGGAATCCGTTCCCATTATTCTTGCTCTTGTGCTGTTCCCGTCGTCGTCTCTAAGGCAAGTAACTTGTATTCTTTTCTTTGTGTAATATAAGTACTAAATACCGCTTGTAGTGTAGTTGTGTTCTAGAGAAAAATCTTATGCAACCCCTGTTGTATCTTGTCTCTATTGTGTTGACATGAAATAACATAGGGATGACCACTTCTTGTTGTATACATGCATGTTCTTCGTAAGATATCGTGTGCTTGGTTGTGTTCGTTGTAGTATAACATGTTCTAGACTTACTAAATACCCTATATCATGTTGCTTGGACATCTAGTACACTATATTTCATGTTTGGTTATGTTTTGGATGAGTTTCATATGATCTATGTTGATTTTAAGCATAAAGGATATTTTAGTTTTTGTGTTACCCCATTTTTGTTTAGTATTTTAGATCCTATTAAGGCCAGTATATAAAAATTATTTTTGAATATGAATTATAGAGAATTCTATCTACTTTCCAAATTTTTTGACAATCTCAGTTTCGATTTATGAGTTGCGAGTTATGACTATTTTACTACATATGTGTCTAAAATTCCAGATCCAGTTTTATATGAATTATGTATGACTATTTATTTTCTTACTGATGTTAAAGATAATATTTTGATCCAATATTTTGCTGGTTACAACTAGACTTTATGGGGATTAACCCCAAACTTTTGTGGATTTAATTGATGACTTTTATGAACTATTCATGCTTGCAAACAACTACTTTACATATTGAATTTTCATACTATTCAGTAAAGAAACATAATTTCGACCTGATTCTATTTGTTGTCTCTAAAAACTTTGTGAATATGAACTGTAGTTTACTGTATCTATTTTATCACCTTTTGACGGATCTGGATTTCGATTTATATTTTGTGAAATATTGCTGTTTTAGTACTACTGTGTTTATGATTCCAGATTTACAAAACTACTATATCTTGCTGCTTTCTGATTTTACTTGACTATTCTATCTATGTTGGAAAATTATGAAACTTTTTTTTCTGTTACTAAACATACTAGAAAGTACCCGAGATTTTTCTTGAATTTAATCAGTAAGTTTTTATGCCGGTTCCTGTTTATGAATACAAACTTCTGATTTCTGGCTGAACATGTTTTCTGGATACAAATATGTTTTGAGACCTATTGTTCTTAAATACCATATGACTTATATATATATGCTGGATTCGACCGAGAGTCTATTTTCTAGATTTACTGACAAATCCAGGTTGGCATGTTTGTAGCATTGGAAATTCCATATTTAGTGCAGTACTGTCTTACTGTCCTAAACTAGAATTTTCGTTGTCTCACTCTTTTATGTGTTGTCTTTCGCCTGTATATGTTTATCTTTCAACCTGAACTTGTTACTTGTCCATGCCATGTTATTCTGCCATTTCCTGTACATGCACATGCTTGTTTGATAATAATAATAAATAACTAAGCAGGGGTTTACGGGGAAAAGATATAATAGTGAAAAATACTGAAATGTGTACTCGGAAGGGGATCCATAGATCCTACGTGATTACTTGATATGTGATACTTGGAACTTGACACGTGATTTCTTGACACTTGCGCACTTGACACGTGATTACTTGCCACTTGCACACTTGACACGTGATACTTGGTACTTGGAGCTTGATACTTAATACTTGATACTTGTCCCTGAGTACACTGTCCTCTATGATCCACTATGAAATCTAAAACGAAATTTTTTTAATGTAGCAACCATGTGGTAAAAATCTGTGACGCATGAAGTGCTACCTAGATAGATATAATTCAAGACTTGAAACAACATGATCACTTGACACGTGATACTTGTTACTTGTACATGATACTTGATACTTGACACTTGATACTTGTTACTTGTACATGATACTTGATACTTGACACTTGATACTTGTTACTTGTTTACATGATACTTTTTCACATGACACTTGATACATGCCACTTGCACTTGTTCATCTTGCCATGCTAGTTGTTCTATTTTGTTATCATGTCTATTCTAGGCTATGTCGTTTATCCCTTTCTTGTATTTGTGCCTGCACTAGAAGTAGCCCGTAACTTGTATTGACGGGCGTTTTGTTTTCTTTTTCCTCTTTCTGAAATTTTTTAAATTGCAGATTATGGAGATCAGCAGTCCGATGGTGTTGGTGAAATGAGATTCTAGATGCTGGAGTTTTTCTATTATTATTTCTTATTGCTTATTTTGAATAATGTATCTGTTACTTAGATTATTTGTATTTGGGCAATGTGACCCAGAATTATTAATTTGTTCAGATCTGGTTTGTTTGAAATTAATTAAATTTCGTTTCAAGTAAATTCCTATTGGTATATTGATTCATATATGCATGCGTGGTTGACTTCTCTTGTTCCTACTTTGATTATTCTTTTGAAATGTTGGTAAAGATCCTAACAGCTTATGGATGATGAAAATTATTCGCTGGACTTAGTCACGTATCTGTATTTTGTATTCCTTTTTGGAAAGCCGGGCGTGACAAGGTTTTTAGTGGTATCAGAGACCAGGTTTGGCTAATGTATTAGTTGACTGATATATTAGACAACCTTGGATCGACCTGGGATTGGCTCATCAGTACACAGACTATGCATACATAAATGAATTATAATCATCTTTGGTTTGGATGCTAATTGTTTTGATCTTGTGCAGACCATGGCTCGTAGAGGTTCTACTTCTCATCCCCAGGAAGATCAGCCCAGGCTTGAGGCCGTTACCAATGTGTTGGAACGGTTGATTAATATGCAGTAGAACCATAGTGACCTGGTGATGACTGCTTTGGAAGCTGCTCGGGTTCTGCCTCCTGCTGTGCCTATGCAGCTCTCCCTCCCTATCCGGGTACAGTCACAGATTTCATGAGGCTGCATCCTGACAGATTCTATGGCACTGAGACGCCTTTGGAAGTAGAACAGTGGTTGATCCGGACTGAGTAGTTGCTTTTGGCAGCAAGAGTTATCGATGCTGTTAGAGTGGATGTGGTGACCATCCAGCTGGTGGACCTGGCTCACATTTGGTGGAGGTCCGAGTCCGAGAGGCTCGTGCAGGCAATTGCTTGGACTACGTTCACTAGCAGCTTCTTGGAGTAGTTCTTCCCTAGCAGCACTTGAGTAGAAATGGAGCAACAGTTTCTGGCCTTGAAACAAGTTGGTCATTGTTCTATTATTGGGATTTTTTTTGTTACATATTGTCCATACAATGTTGTAGCTTTAGACTTTCTTGAAACAGGGCTCCAGGTCTGTGGATGAGTATGCAGCAGAATTTGCAAGACTTAGCTGCTTCGCAGCCATTCTTGAGGCGAACGAAGAGGACAGGGATCTTAGATTCACACTGGGACTTGAGTGAGAGATTCGGGTGCAACTCGTCTCCCTTCGCTTACGTACTTATGCTGAGGCTCTTGAGGCAGCTCGAGCTCAGGAGCAGGCACGTGGCAAGTTGTTTCTCCCTGGCGGACTGTTACGTACTCTGTTGACTTATTTGGAGGCCTGTCCTAGCCCATCCGGTCAGGGCAGCTTCTTACTCTTCTGCGGGTCCTCAGAGGGTTGGTTTTTGCGACTTTTGCCGACTTCCTAGGCATGAGCACAAGGACTGCAGGCGTGCCAACTGTCGCTATTTTGGATATGGTGTTGCTGACCATTCAGTGCGAGATTTCCCGCAGATGGGGATGGCTCTTCCAGCCAGGGGTCTAGTTCAGCAGGTTGCCCCATCTCATGGTCCAGTCAGGCCACCGCTTCCTCCGTAGCGCCAGATTTTCGGTCAGAGGACCGCTGCCCCCAGGAGAGATCAAGCTTTCAACATGACTGCTGCAGATACTAAGTCAGCAGAGGATGTTGTTGTAGGTATATTTTACTTTTATTGCTTTGTTGTTTTGTTGTTTCTCTTCTTCTTCTTCTCATTTCTCTTGCATCATTCTTTCATGTTATCTCTCTGCATTGTGTTTTCCTCACCCCTATTTATCCATTATGTTTTCCCTTGTCTTTTGATTCTATCTTCGGTGTTGTGCTTGTTTTCTCTTTTCCTGCTCATGGTCTTTTTGATTCTACGGCAACCCATTCCTTCGTCTCTTCTCGGTTCGTGGCTCGCCATCAGTTGGAGTGCAGCATCATGTCAGAGGCTTGGAACATTGTGACAGATGGTGGTGTTGTCATTTGTTCCCAGGAGTGCAAGAAGTGTCCTGTGATTATCGGTAGCACAGATTTCAAGGCTAATCTGATTATAATTGGGAATTCAAGATTTGACATCATTCTCGGTATGGATTGGTTGGGTGTATCCCACGCCATTATTGATTGCTGTGCCAAGAAAGTTGTATTCCGGATCCCAAATTGTGTAGAGTTTGAGTTCCATGCCGGAGAGATGTTCCTTGGCCGAGCTGAGACTATAGTTGATCAGGAGGTTTATGCGATGGAACTGCATTTCAGGCTGTGAGGGTGCGCCTCTAGTAGTGCGAGATTTCCTGGATGTTTTTCAAGAGGAGTTTCCTGGCTTACTCCCTAATAGGGATGTGGAGTTCGGTATTGAAGTTCAGCCTGGTACGGCAACGATATCGAAGAGTTCCTACAGGATGGCACCGGTTTAGTTAGGAGAGCTTAAGGTACAGATTCAGTAGTTGCTTGATTTGGGGTTCATCAGACCCAGTATTTTGCCTTGGGGTGCTCCAGTCCTTTTTGTCAACAAGAAGGATGGTAGTCATCGACTGTGCGTTAATTATCGGGAACTGAATAGTGTTACTTTGAAGAATCGGTATCCGTTGCCTAGAATCGATGACTTATTTGATCAGTTGAGTGGAGCTGATGTTTTCTCAAAGTAGGATCATGGGAGGACCTTATGCATCTCATAGAGTTCTCGTACAGTAATAGCTTTCAAGCCAGTATTAAAGTTGCACCGTTCGAGCACTCTATGGACGGAAGTGCAGATTGCCAGTGTGCAGGGATGACGTTAGTGATAGGAAGTTGCTGGGTCCAGAGTTAATCACCAGGACAATTGATGCGGTGGTTCAGATCAGGAAGGATTTGTAGGCAGCTTAGGATAGGAAGAGGCAATGGGCTGCTTTCCATCGGAGAGCTTTGGAATTTGAGGTTGGTGACCATGTTTTCCTAAAGGTATCACCTTGGTGGGGTGTCATTCGGTTTGGTGGTGGGGGCAAGCTCAACCCTAGGCTGATTGGACCGTTTGATATTGTGGAGCGAGTAGGCAAGGTGGCCTATCGTCTTGCATTGCCGCCAGCTTTATCAGGGGTGCACGATGTTTTCCATGTCTCACAACTTAGGAGATATATCTGAGATGAGAGCCACGTGATCGACTATTTTGAGTTGACTATTCGGCCGGATTTGACTTATGAGATTCTGCCAATTTCTATTGTGGATTGGCAGGAGAAAGTGCTTAAGAACACGGTCATCAAGTTGGTTCGTGTTTCTTGGAATCCTCACTCGCCGGGTGAGTCGACGTGGGAGTTGGAGGAGGAGATTCAGCAGAAGTTTCCTCATTTGTTTGAGTAGTTTTTGTTTTGTTCTTTTTTGTTTTGTTTTTTTGGGGTTACCCTATGTACCTCTTGTTTGAATTTCAAGGACAAAATTCTTTCTGTTAGGTGGGTAAGATTTGTAACCCCTGTTTTTCGGTTTGTGTATTTTCAGTGTATTTTTTTCGTTTTGGTGTATTTCTTTCTTTGTATCTGTTTTTGGACCGTATTTTGGATCTTCTATTTTCTATATATTCATTTATCATTTTTGCCATCTTTTTATTTTGAGTTCTTGATTCTGTTGTCTCATTATTTGGAGCACTATTTTTCTGTGGCCCTGATTTATTTTAAATCCGAACCCATTTTAATCCTATTCTTTAATACCCTATTCCTGTCACGCCCCGCTTCCCAAAAAGAATACGGAATACGGACACATAACAAAAGCCCAGCGAATGATTTTCATCATCCATAAGCTATTCAAGAATCTTTACAACATTTCACAAGATCATCAAAGTCGGAAGCAAAAGTATCAACCAACATGCACATATGAACCAAAATACCAACAAGAATACTTGAAACCAAATATATAAATCTCAAATAGTCATGATCTGAATAAGACAAATATCCTGGGTCACATTTCCCAAATACAAGAATAAATATCCAAGTAGCAGATACAATTATTCATGAATAATAGGAAAACAAATAATTGTAGCAAGAGCTCCAGTAACTAATATCTCATCTCGCCTATTCCATCTGGCAGCTGATCTCCAAAATCTGCAATTTAACAATTGCAGAGAAAGAGAAAAAGAGAAAACAAGTACCCGTCAATTGCAAGTTACGGGCCGCTTGTAATGCAGGATACAAGTATATAGGAAAACTAACTAGCAACATGGCATATGCATGATATTAAAATAAATAACTAGCATGGCAAGGTGAACAAGTACAAGTGGCACGTATCAAGAGTCAAGTGAACAAGTATCATGTAACCAAGTGTCAAGGATCAAGTATCAAGTAACACGAAGTCAAGTAGTAGGTAACAAGTGTCAAGTAGTTAAGTACAAGTATCATGTAATCATGTATCACGTAGTCAAGTACCAAGCAAGCATGTATCATATTCAGGTGTCACGTATCAAGTCTTGTAGTTATTACTATCTAGGTAGCACTTCATGCACCCCATTTTATAACACATGGTTGCTACAACAAACAGTTTCGCTTTAGATTTTATAGTGGACCATAGAGGGCAGAGTACTCAGGGACAAGTAATCCAAATCATATACCAAATTCCAAATTAACCAAATCATATACCAAATTCCAAATAATCCAAATCATATACCAAATTCCAAATAATCCAAATCATATACCAAATTCCAAATAATCCAAATCATATACCAAATTCCAAATATGGAAAACACGGGCCCCCTTCCGAGTACACGTTTCTGAATTATCCACTATAAGATCTTTCGCTTAAACTCCAGCTTGGTTATTTATTATTAATCTCAAACAAGCATATAGACGTGCAACATATATCAAGAATAACATGGCATGATCTGAATCTCATGGCATGTGACAAGTTTAAGTTTCAAGATAAACATGTACGGGTGCAAGATAACTCATAAAGAATAAAATAACCAAATCTCAAGTTCAGGACAGTAAGACCATACTGCAGTAAAATAGTGATTCCCAGTGTTACAAATATGCAAATCTAAATTTGTCAAAACATCTAGAAACTAGACTCCCAACCGAATCCAGTGAGTATAATTAAGTCTTATATTAATTCGCAAAAACATAGCTTAAAACTGATTGGAATACAGAAAATACGTTTAGCCAGAAATCAGGAAATCAAATTCAAGATCAGGAAAATAGCATGAAAACAACTCAAATAAATCCAGAAAAAATCTGGGGTGATCCCCTATATGTCTAGTATCAAAATATAGAGTTTCATAATATTCCAGTAAAATTAGTTCTGTCAACAAAAATAAAAAAACATCAAGAAACGATAGGTTGGCAAATCTGAAATTCCCAACACTGCTGTACAAAAACTGAAATATCTAGCAAGCCATGAAACGAAATCCAAATCCGCCAAAGGGAGATGAAAATAGACAGAATATATTAACTTTCATATTTCACAAATATTTTTCATACAGTAAAAGGAATCAGGGTGAAAATACGATTCTTTACAGAACAGCGAGCAAAATACAGCAAGTATGGTATTTATAAACAAGCATGAAACGACGTATAAAACTCATCAATAAAATCCTCCAAAATTCTGGATAATCCCTAAATAAATATATAAATACTGACCAAAGTTTTAGATCAAAATAATATGTGTAGCACAAGTATCAAAATAATTTAATCATCAAAATCATTAAGAAACAAAATCTGGAAAAGATCAACACCTCTGTAGTAAAATAGTCATATCTCACACATACGAAAACGAAATCGAGCAAGGTCATAGGGTTTGGAAAGAAAAAGAATTTCTCTACAAATAATGTTTTATACTGAAATTATGATACTGAACTTAATATGGTCTAAATTGCTGATCAAGACAGATTATCGGCAAAATACAGATTTTCCTCAAAACTAAAATCAACATAGATCCAACGAAACTTGATCCAAACACAACCAAACATGAAATCGAGTCCACCAAGTGTCCAAACAACATGAAATAGGATAATTAACATATCTAAGGCAAGCATATCACATGGTTCTCATCAAATACCCAAATTCTCACAAGAAGTCTCACATACATGATCAAATCAATAACAAGTGAAACCTAAGTTAATTCAAGTCAT
Source organism: Hemerocallis citrina (assembly GCA_017893485.1). Taxonomy (NCBI): domain Eukaryota; kingdom Viridiplantae; phylum Streptophyta; class Magnoliopsida; order Asparagales; family Asphodelaceae; genus Hemerocallis; species Hemerocallis citrina. Next base: position 123,547,148 of record CM030363.1, on the reverse strand, counting down.
ATGTGTCGTGAGTCAACTAGGGTCCAAACACTATAGAGCCAATATCAACAAGGAGTTTCACACACAATTGTCTCTGGAATCCAACTACACTACAAGCATTATTTTTGACTTGTATCATACAATGGAATTTTAGTACAGGTTACTTGCCTGAAAGATGACGAATCCAATTAGAGAAAGAGAATAACGGGAATAGATTCCCGGGCATGAACACAACGAACGAACGAATGGAACACGAACAAGATCATGAATCCAAAGAACAAATAAACCACGAACACGATCGGACGGTTGAGATCAAGAGATCAAGAGATCAAGGCGATCGGATCAGATCGGACGAATCTGATCGAAGATCAAGATCAAGATCGAGATGTGATCCGTATCTTGATAATGAGGATGATGATCGGATCAGATCGACGATCAGACGGCCAGCAAACAAAGCGATCAAAGAACTCCTAGATGATGATATTGCGATCAACATTCGAGATTGAACATGATCAAGACTTGATCACAAAAAAACCCATGGCATGAAGAGGAGATGTTGATCAAGATCCAACGGACGGCTCACGATCAAGAGATCAAGAATCAAGACCATTCGGGCGATCGGACGGTTAGGATTCAAGGCTGATCATCATGATGATCAAATCATCGGACGGCCCACAATGAACATGATCTAAACTCTTGATCAAAACAACCCAACAAGAGAACCACCTAGGGGGAGGGAGAAGTTGCTGCGACACTGCAGGGGGATGATGATGGCGGCCATGGGTAGCGGCCAGGGGACACGGCGGCGGAGCTCAACTGCGGCGGTGGCAGACCAGTCGATGGCGGCACGACTAGAAGAGCAGCGCAGGGTGGCACACACGGGGAGACGGGGAGAATGTCGCGCAGGGGCGCTGCAGTCGGGTCGGGGAGCTGTTGCTTTGTCGCGGCGCGACGAGGAGAGGAGGAGGCAGGGTGCAGTGCGGCGCATCGGGAGGAGGCAGCACAATGGTGCCGTGCTGCTGCCGTGGAGCGTGACCAGGCAAAGGGGGGTGTCGGGGGTCGCTGCTAGTGTTGCGTCACTGTGGGTTGATGCGATGCTATGTGGAGCAAGGGGGCACGTGGGTGATGGCGGGAGTGGGTTTGAAGGACGATGGGAGTTTGAAGACGAAGAGGCAGCTGTTTTTATATGAGAAGATGAACAGGTTATGATTGGGGTATATATATGAGTAGATGGAATAGGGTTAGGGTGACAGGTTGGAGGTGTTATCGGGTTTGGGTAGAAGGGGCTAGACGGGTAATGGGTTTAAAACAGTGGGTAGGGTTAGGATGTAAATGTAAACGGGTTTGGGTTGATTTTAATAACTGGTTTGGGTAAATTTAAAAGTAGGTTTAAATTGGTTTATAGGTTTAAAATCCAATAGTGTCAAGATACAATATAAAATAGGGTGTATAACAAAATATAATCTGTATTAAATATAGAATTTATTTGAAATAAGCTACAAATACAATAAACAACAGAAAGAGATTTTTTAAAAATTAATAATTAAAGGTAACAATAGTAATAATAACAAGAATAATAAAAATAACAGTAAGAATAATACTACTGATTTGTATTATAAAAATCATTGGGAACTAGTTATGAATAAAATTATTAATTAAAAATAGATTTTAACAAAAGATCAAAAAAATACATTTTACAAACGAAAAAATAATTTACGAAAATTTTAAATAATGAAAAATATACAGAAAATACGTATTTAGGGAAACAGGGGTTACAGTTCTATACCCAATTACCCTATTAAATATCCATTAACCATTTACACAATTCTATACCTATTACCCACTAAACCAAAACCCTGTAACCAATCTACCATGTTTAGCTAAACCCATGCAGACCCACTCCCCTGTGTGTGCCCAAACCCGAACCCGTTGCACTCCTCTACCCGTTAGCCGTCAGCACCCTTTCAACCCTAATAAACCCTATATTTCCCTTCCCCATATTTAAACCCTATTGTGAACCCATACAGCCGCCGTCTCACCCTGTGCTCTCCCTCTCTCCTTTCTAGCCCTCCTCATCAGCCTACCCTTGCTTCGCCCTCGCACCTCAGTACCTCCCTCCGACACCATAAACCCCTCCGCTCTTGCTATGTTTCCTCGGCAACCCGGCAGCCAGCTCGACCCTGTTTCCCGACCTGCCTCCTCCCCACAATTGCAGGCCGCAGAAACAGTGACAACCACTCGCTGTGCCGCTACCATGGATGTTGTTCGAGGTGTGTGCTTGGTTCATAGTCATGTTCGTGGGTTTTGTTTGTCGTTGAGTTCGTGGGTTCCGTTCGTGGTTCGTTGTGTTCGTTGCTCCGGGAATTCGTTCTCGTTATTCTTGATTTTTTTCATTTTCATCGTCGGTTATAACGCAAGTAACTTGTATTCTTTTCTTTGTGTAATACAAGTACTAAATACCGCCTGTAGTGTAGTTGGGTTCTAGAGACAATTTGTGTGTTAAACTCCTTGTTGATATTGTCTCTATAGTGATGATTTGACCAATAGTTGCCTCACGCCATACATGACATGATATAACCTAGGATTGACCATATCTTGTTTCATATATGCGTGTTGTTCATGTGATATCTTGTGTTCGTTCGTGTTATTCGTGATAGACTTGTCTTGGACTTGTGAAATACCCTATACCATATTTTTTGGATATCTAGTACACTATATTTCATGTTTGGGTTGATTTAGATGAGTTTCGTATGATCTATGTTGATTCGTGTATGAAGAACAAATTTGTACTTTTCTGTTTCCCTGATGTTGTTCAGTATTTTAGACCCTATTAAGGTCAGTATTTGAAAATATTTTGTGAACATGATTTTTAGAGAATTCTGTCTATTTTCTAACCATTTTGACGGATCTCAGTTTCAGTTTATGGTCTATGATTTATGCCTATTTTACTACAGTGGTGTCGAAAGATTTTCAGATTTTGTTTTCTATGAATTCTGAAGAGTAATATATTTTTACTCTAGTGTTAGAATTATTATTTTGATCTGAAATTTTGCAGTACTTCTAGACTTGATTGGGATTTACCAAGAATTTTGGTGGATTTATTTGAGGTGTTTTACAAACTTTTTTATGCTCGCAACTAAAGATTTTACATGCAGAATTTCACTACTGTTCAGTAAAGAACCTGATTTTCGACCTAATTCTACTTATTGTTTCCAAAATATTTCTGAATATCAAAGTTAGCATACTGTATCTATTTTATTACCCTTTTTCCGGATTTGGATTTCAATTTATGGTTTGTAAGATATTTCTGTTTTCGTACGGCAGTATTTACAATTCCAGATTTACAAAACTACTACATTTTGATATTTTCTGATTTTCGTTGACTAAACTATTTATATTGGAAAATTATGATACTTTTTATTCTGATAGTACACATATAGGGGAATTCCCCATATTTTTCATGGATTCAGTTAAAGAGTTTTCATGCTGTTTTCCTGACTTTGATTACAATCTTATGATTTCTGGCTGAATAAGTTTTCTGGATTCAAATCAGTTTTGAGTTATGTTTTTGTGAAATACTATATGACTTATATATGTTTGCTGGATTCGGAAGGGAGTCTATTTTTCGAGATTCTTCGACAGATTCAGATAAGCATTTTTGTAGCAACGGGAATCCTTATTTTAGTGCAGTACTATCTTGCTGTCTTGAACTACAGTGCTCGTTGTTCTATTCTTTTATGAGTTATCTTTTATCTGTACATGTTTATCTGTCAACCTGAATCTGCTACATGTTTATACCATGCTATTCTCACTCTGTTTTCTGCACATAAATGTTTGTCTGATAATAATAATAAAATGACCAAGTCGAGGTTTGTGGCAAAGATCTAGTAGTGGAAAATATAGAAATGTGTACTGAGAAGAGGACCCGTGTTCCGTACATGTTATATGTTCATGACTACATGATTCACGAATCTGTTTATCTGAACCCTGACTACATTACTTCCCTATGGTAAGGTGTACTCAGAAGAGAACCTATAGGTTCTATCTGTCTGTCTGATCTGATTATCTGATATCTGTCCATCTTATCCCTGAGTACACTGCCCTATGGACTCCACTACGAAATCTAAATGTAACTATTTGAATGTAGCAACCATGTGATAAAAAGTTGGGGCGGATGAACTGCTACCTAGATAGTAATCACACAATACTTATAAGAACATGACTTCTGCTATCTGTTTATCTGATATCTGTTTTCTGATTATCTGTTATCTGTCGGACTATCATTTGACACTACCATTTGTATATCTGTCAGCATACCATCTGATATTTGACGTTTGACACATGTTACCTGTATCTGTTAGTATACCATGTTATCTGATTTGTTTCCTGATTCATGTTAGATATTATATTTCTGTTGACATGCCATGATAATAATATCAAAAATAGAAATCAGGGTATCAATTTAAATAGTAAGATTTGTATACAAAAAAAAATCATAGGAAATAGTTGTAAATAAATTATTGATTAAAGATAAACTTTAGTGGAAGATTCAAAAATACATTTTAATGAAAAGAATTTGAAAACATAAAAAAAATAATTTACAAAATTTTTATATACAGAAAATATACGAAAAATACAATTTCGGGAAAACAGGGGTTACAAATCCTACCCACATTACAATAAAATTTCGTTCTCAAAATTTGCTTAGGCGGTACATAGGACAAGGCAAAAAAACAAACTTAGGGGAGAATAACAAAGTAGAGGGCTAAGGGTAAGGAACAAAGCAGTAGCAGCACCAGAAAAAGGAGTGGATAACAATGAGGTCAAATGGAGTGCAAGAAAGAGAACAAACAATATCAAAAGGAAAGAATCAACACAAGATAACAAAGCAAGATAGCAAGTGGGCAGAACTGAAATCAAAGAGAGAAAAGACATGGAAGAATTGAATCAAACAATAAGTCAACAGATGAGAACAATTTAAAGAGATAGGGGAAATCAAAACAATGCAAAGAAGGAGAAGCAATAATATGATCCTGGGAACTGTGGGTTATGGGCCCACCACGCTTCCGCTGTGCCACTCTGATGGTGACATTCCAAGCTGCAGAAAAGTCGTTGTAGACCATGTGATACCAAGCGACGATCCGAGCAGGAAGAAAAGAATGAGACACCGAAATAAAATTGGGCTTGATGAGGGCTTTAATTTAAATAATTAGGTCAAAGCTAAAGGGTGTTAACAAAAATAATATTAATAATACAAAAATCCACACATATTAATAAAAAAATAATAATAAAAATAATAATAGAAATAATAATAACAATAATAATCATCATAATCATACTGGTGAAAATAATTATAATAATAATAGTAAAATATTAACAATACTGGTAAGGATAATAATACAAGACAGAAAATAATTTGGGGTTCATCATTTTGGTGAAAGTAATTCAATATTAACATCAGAAATAAAATAGTAAGAAAAATACAATAATAATAATAGTAATAGTAATAACAATAATAATAAGGAAAACAATAATAATAGTAGTAGTAGAAATTCTTTGATGTGGGTTCGCCTCATTTATATCCATTTGTAGAGTTGCCTTCTTGACATCAAGTTGCAGGTTTGCCTCCATGACAACAGGTTGCAGGTTACCATCTGGATATTCGGTTGCACATTTTGCCTCCCCGATATCCAGTTGCAATTTGCCTCCATTGACGTCTAGTTGCATGTTTGCCACCTCGACATCCAGTTGCAACAAAATGATGAATGAGATGATGCAATCTTCCACACGTACATAGATATTGATTGCTCAATTTAAGTACAAAGTTACGTTTTGAAATTTGTGATATTAAAATACACAGTTATTCAAAATAACAATATTTTCATTTTAGAAAACCATTTTATAGAAGATCCCAAAATATAACAAATAAAAATCGAAATACAAAAAATATTCGAAAATATATATACACATTTATATAAAGAAAATATAGGCGGGAGAAGGAATGAATTTTATACTCAATAAAAAGTCAACAAATGAGGACGACTACAAGGAACAAAAGAAAATAAGAAATCAAAGGATTGAATATGAAGGAAGAGGAATGAGGGGACACAAGCGGAATTTCAAGTGAATATAGCAGGAAAGGAATGACTAGCATGATACTCAAAATGAGTCAACAAATGAAGATGAATGAAAGAATCAAAGAAATATGGGTACGGAAAGAATGAAACTATACCCAATAAAGAATCAACAAATGAGAACGACTAAAAGAGACGGAAGAAACAAGGAATCAAGGAATCGAATAAGAATGGATCAAAATGGAGGAACAAGACTAGCATCCAGATCAATATTGATTATGATTCATTTATGCATGCATGGTTGGTGAAATGTTGAGCAGATTCCAGATCGAGCCAAGCTTGTCTAATATATCAGTTAAACTAATACATTAGCCAAACCTGGTGCTCTGATACCACTAAATACCCTGTCACGCCCCGCTTCCCAAAAATAGAATACGGAATACGGAATACGGAATACGAGTACGCGACAAAAGCACAGCGAATGATTTTCATCATCCATAAGCTGTTCAGGAATCTTTACAACATATCATAATATAATCAGAGTCGGAAGCAAAAGTATCAACCAACATGCACATATGAACCAAAATACCAACAAGAATACTTGAAACCAAATACATTAATCTCATATAGTCATGATCTGAATAAAACAAATATCCTAGGTCACATTGCCCAAATATAAGAATAAATCCAAATACATGAATACAATTATTATTCAAGCAAACTACAAGAAATAATGATAACACGATACAGCACTAATACTTCATGTCACTAATACCATCTGGAACCTGTTCTCGGAAATCTGTAATTCAACGAATGCAGGAAAGAGGGAAAGACAACTACAAGTACCCGTCAATTGTAAGTTACGGGCCACTTATAATGTAGGATACAAGCACATGGAGAAAACTAACTAGCAGCATGGTATAAGTGTGATGTCAAGTAAACAACTAGCATGGTAAAGTGGACAACTGTAAATGGCATGAATCAAGTGTCAAGTAATCAAGTAAACAGTTACACATGTAACAGGTATCGGGTAACAGGTATACAGGTAAACAGGTAATCATGTAACATGTCTCAAGTATCAAATCTCATGTATCATGTAGTCAAGTATCATGTGGGCATGTATAATGTGATCAAGTTGTAACACCCCGAATCCCAAATACAACTGAATTCGAGAGTTCTACGGGATCTTTTTACTTCTTTCGTACAATTTTACAAGGAATTTAAAACTTTTATTTCAACAATAATTACATCAGAGTCTTTTACATCAATAAGCAGCGGAATTAATAAAGTACAACAATAATGAATGTACAATTGTTACAACTTTAATATTTAAGTAATCAACAGCATCATCAATCATCTTTATATCTTTATGTAACTCCATTTCCTGCATATAAAACTGTGGGCGCGTCAGTTGCTTACAACTGACGAAATATTATACACGGCCATCCTCTCTATGCCGGAAACAGTATAACGATTCTCAAATACTTTAGCAAACACAAACTTGATCACAAACAGAACTACAAAGGACTATCCTATAGATGTCGTGTTGTGCAGTGCACTTAGTCCTTAATGCAATTATTTAATTTACATGACACTAATGCACAGTTGTTCGGATTCTATGCATCCCATACTACATAGGTCCGAGGGCAAGCCTCTTAACCGTTCTTCATTTTTGTAGGGTTCGATCCCTCGCCATGACTTACTCTACTTCTGTAATTACAGTGAGTATCCTAGATGATTCTATGAGTACAAGCAGGTATCCTGGCCCCTGGAGTAGAATTCCGCGCCATGTCTTGACTCATCAAGCATGCATTCTGCGGCAATTCAGCCTCCTCCCTGAACACAATCCTCTTGCAGTCACCAAAACATCCCATGAGCGTGACTAAGGTCCGATCATTCTGAGTTGTGCCCGCGCCATGTCTTGACTCATCAAGCATGCATTCTGCGGCTCACACACCCGCACCGTAAACCCTAGTTCTCATACTTATGTTTTTCTCTCACTTTCATCACCTCTTCACTATGTACTAATTATTAGAATCATGAATAAAAATCAAAGCTCTAGAGTTAGCCTCTCCACTAAACCGGACTTATTCATTCATTTCAACATGATCAACCTTGGCCTTTCTTTTCAATATTCATTTCATTTCAAATGCCGGGGGAGACTTAGCTACTCTTTCATTTCAATTCCAATTCACAAATTCTAACATAATCTGAGCATTCCCAGCTCATGAGTTCATTTTTCATTGCCTCAGCATATCATGATCTTAGCTTTCATATTCATGTAATTCTTCATTCAAAGTATGACTCACTTCATGTAAATTTCTCAATTCGAACTATGATTCATTTCATATAAATTCATACAGCAATAAAAGAGTTCATCAACAACAATCATAAAGTTCACAATCTTCAAAAATAGACAGAATAATGTTCTCTGACATGTCTAAACACTCTGGACAGTCGACTTGGATCTCTTCCAGTCGACTTGTTCAGTCAATTCAAGTTATTCATAACCACTCGGGAGAGTCGACTGCGGCACACGGCAGTCGGCTGTTCCGCAGTGTTCCAATTTAATTTCTTTGTCAATTTCATCTTGCATAACCTTGTGTGCATTTCACAATAAAACTCAATCAAATCTTAATAATCAAAAAATCTCGTATTCAAACTTATTTAACTTTCATTTGTCAAAAATCGATTTCAAACTCAAGAACCAGAAAAAGGTTCGGTTCAGTCGACTGGTGGCAGTATCAGTCGACTGTTCCGCGAATACTTTGAAAACTCAAACATCAAATTTATGACAGCATCAGTCGACTGTGTAGGTAGTCAGTCGACTGTCCCGCTAACGAAAACCAATTTTTAACACTTACCAGTCGACTGTGGAAATAATCAGTCGACTGTCAAACCCACAACTTGCATCTTTGCATACACTTTTCGACCTTTTAATCGATTGGTTCTTCCATATGCAAAATATAAATTGTTTCCAGAATATATTCCTTTTAAAACATTATCATACATATTATCAAATTCTCAGGTTTCTCCTTTTTCAATGAAACCCTCAAAATTCATCAAAACACATATTCAATCGATTTTCCAAAATAGACTGTTTTCTTTTATCAAAATCACTTTACGAAAAAAACATATTGAGGTTATAACAACATGTTTGCCTTATTCTAATCATGTCTCAACTTGCATAACTTTCGTGTAATCACTTCAATTCTAGCAATTCAATTAGCAATCATAACAATTTAAGCTTAACAATTTGCATTTACCACAATCGATCAAAATGTAACAACTCATTTCTACATTAATTTGCATGCAATCAATTCAATTTCAACCAAATAAATCATATACCAATTATCATGCAATATCTACTCTTAAATTAGAAAGTATTTAAGAAACACCTACCTAAAAATGAAGATTTGTTACCCAATTGAACTCCTAGAATTAGGAGCCCTAAAGAAAACTCCAATTGCAACCTCCTCGAAATCCGTGCACCAAAGCTAGCCCCACCATCCATCCCCATTTCGGCAAGCATCCATCAAGAGCATCTCGATCCCCACTCCATTCGGCAACAACAAGGACAAACTCCCATCTTCTTTCACATACCCATACCATGTATGCACATATATATACATTAGTATATGTATATAGGCATGTGGGATAGATGATTTAGGTGGAGAATGGACAGAGCTTTGCTGGTTTTTGGTGGGTTTCCTTCGGCATGGGCATGAGAGAAAAGAAAAGTGATGAGATAAAGAGAGGCTAAGAGTGCATTTTTATAAGAAAGCTAATGGGTAGTTAGTATAACTACCTCCACATGAACACCACTAACCTATTATAAATTTTGTAACTTACTTTCCCTCTTGTTTCAAAATTAAAACTCCAGAATTTCCCTCTCCTATAAACAGCCCGGTCCCCCCCAAAAAAATGTGTGCACATCGCACGTGTGCACGTGCACGTGCTTTGTGTACAAAACAATTTATTTATTTAATCCCTTTTAAAATAATTATTTATATATGTAATAAATATGTAAAAATAACTTTAAAATTATAATTTTCATGCACAATAAAAATAGACACAAACAATTTCATGAAGTTTATTTTGAAAGAATAATACGCTTACAACACATGCACCAAAACACGTGCGTTGCCCGTAAAATCTCAAAAATACAACAATTGACTTTATGAACCGAAAAATATTTATAATCAATTAGAATGCAATAGAAAGTATATTTAATATACATATTTAATAATATACTCAAACATACAGAAAACACGTGTATTGCAAGTAGAAAATTTATTTTAATAAAGATAGTCAAAAATTGAATTTTCGTTTACAAAACAAATTCAAACATGTTTATAAAGATAAATAATTGAAGTCCATTGAAAACTTTGTACGTAACGGTGGAATACCCGAAATCGACGCGTGCATCGATAATACGAAAAAGCACGTAAAAACTCAAAGATTGAAATCTAGCATTCGAGTTGTCTCAAATGGGATTTTTAAGAATACGGGATTGCATAAATAATTGGAATTCGAAATACATATCAAAATGCGTTATGGATATAATCAATAATAGTACAAAATGCACGTGCGTAACACCCGAGGGCAAAATTATCATTTAAATTTTGCGGGGTGTTACACTCTCCCCCCCTTAGAACAGTTCCGTCCCCGGAACTCACTATGGTAAGGGATGTATTTTGTACACACCAAAGAAAATATCATTATAACATATAGAAATTACAAATATCAAAAAAAATACATATAGCATAAAAGTAAGCAATGTGGATGAAATAGACAAAAAAATCTATTTAAGAAAAATTTTGAGCATCAAAATTTCACAAGAACTAAACAAGAAAACTAGGAAAGTAGCATAAGAAGAGAAGAAAAAGAAAAAAAAAATACGACAATAGAGGCTAGTGTATTTTGAAAAGAGTTTACGTACAAAAATACTATTAAGTAAACCATTAGATAAAATGATAAATAAACTTAGTCATCAATTGTGAAATAATTTCAGAAAACAATGCAATAAAGAAAAACATAGTTAATGGGTACCTTATAAATAGATTCGATATTCAAAATCCATCAATGTAATAAATGGTAGAAGGTCGCAAACCAAATTGATATTATATGACAAAAATTAGCAATTTAATAGTTTGAGAAATATATAAGAAGGGAATATAGTAAAAGTATAGACAACATAAAATAATTCTGTATATAAATTAATATCATAAAATAATTTGTAAGGTAATTCTAGTAATTATACATACAATTTGAAAATTAGGTATACATCGAAATACTTTTGAATTATTCAGTAGAGCGAGAAAACCAACTTACAAAAATCACATAGGCGAATAGCATGATATGAAAATTATAAATGATTGTAGCAGTAAAATAAGACATCGCAATAGTAAAACATACCATCGAAAGTAGTGCGAAAACTAGTTATATAATAAAGAAAAGTATAGAGAATGAAAAAAAAAATGATTTTGTATATAAATTGATATTATAAAGTAATTTGTAAGGTAAATACAATAATTATATATGTATGATCAAAACGGCAAAAATCCAAATAATTTCGATTTGTCAAGTAGACCAAGAAAATCAGCATACAAAATTATGTATATACATAGACGGAAATTATAGGGCGAAACAACAACATCATGATATAAAGGTCACAATTGATTTGGAAGAGAAAAGTAATACATTATGGTAATAACAATTCAAAACTAATTATATAGAAGTGAATCATGAATTATAACAGAAGTATAAAAACTGTTAGGGAGTAGCCACCAAATTTAAAATAGAAAAATACAAATAAAATTGTATGAAATATTAACTCAAAGTACTGCAAAGAAGACGGCAAGATAGTTGAGATTAAGCGGTAAATGCGCAAGTTTGATGGATATAAAAATTAGTATAAACAGGATAATGCTAGGTTGCAAAATATTATAAAATAGCTCAAGCTAGTACAAAATGGAATAATTGTAAATAAATACCACAGGAAAACAAGGTCATCTAAGTATAATATTTCCGTTTGGTTTAGGTTCGTCTTGCTGGTATCCAACAGCAGACTTGCCTGTCTTGATCCCAAGTTGCATAATTGCCCCTAAGATATCCGGTTGCAGTTTGCCTTCTGGTCATTCGGTTGCAAACTTTGTCTCACCGGCATCCAGTTGCAATTTGCCTTCTGGACATTCAGTTGCAAACTTTGCCTCCCCGACTTCTAGTTGCAGTTGCCTCCAATGATGTCTAGTTGCATATTTGCCTTCTCGACATTAAGTTGCACCAAAGCGGAAGATGGGAAGATGTAATCTCCCATGTATACTTAGATTAGATATGGGATGTTTTTTTTTTTTTTTTTTAAAAAAAAAATCAATGATACAGAAAAGATTTTACACAACGAAATATCAAAATAGGTATATAGGATATATCAACATAGAGGGTACTAATTAGTAGTAATGAAAAATTATTTATAACACTAAAATAGTGTAAAATATATTCACATGTTGGAAATAAAATTGAAAACAATAATGATGTATAGTAGCAAATTAGGACATTTGATACAAATAGTTTTGCATGAAAAATAGTAATGTAATAATTGGAGGATGGTGAAATTATGTGTATAGTAAATATTTTGAAATACATGAAGCATATAAAAATCAATGGAAAACATATGTAGTAATCAAGATTGTCAAGATAATTTAAAATTAGAGGATAGAGTAAAGTACAAATAACAAGTATATGCATTATGTTAAAGAAACGAAATTACAAAATTAAGGAATATAACAAATAAAGTAGTAGATAGTATGGGCTAACAATAATATTGAATGCAGACAATAAATCAAATTAGTATGTTGTATTTATAAGGATAAAATATTTCAATCTTGTTAAAATATATTGAAATATATAAGACAATACGAGGTAACGAAAGAATATCGTATCAGAAAATCAAATCATGCAAAATGAATATACATAAGCAAAATTCATAAGCAAAAGTCAAAAATGTAATAATAGATGAAAATAATGGTTGTAATATAAATTTAATAGAATGCATGAAGTAATAGCGAATATAGACGGATGATCATAAAGTGACATAAAACACGAAAGACGAGACTTTAAGATTGAGAGACAATTAAAATAAGTTCAACAAGATCAAGACTAAGAAAAATAGACAAAATACTAGGCATTGAAATAATTTAATAGTATAGGAAAATATTTATTTGGAAAATATTAAATATTGAAAAGTACTATGATGAAAATCCATATAAAATAATTTGAAGGGAAAGTGTGTCCATGTGTAAGGTATCATGAACGACGGTTCAAACCCAACCACGCTTCCGCTGCGCCACTCTGATACCCAGGGAAAATGAGCTCGTATACAATCTCAAATCAATGTATACGAGGAGAGCATCATGAATGAATCTGAATGTAAATTCAATAACAACTTCCATTCATGACACCAATCATCCAATAGGGAAAGGAAAGAGGAAACATCAGCCTATAGAGCAACGCAAATGTAAATCACTTACATTTAAATCTCCATAAACAGGACTCACACTCTAATGTCCACTTCTAGGGTGTCGTTCCTTATAAATTTGTACTACTTAGAAGCGTGGCTCTGATACCACTTGTAACACCCCGAATCCCAAATACAACTGAATTCGAGAGTTCTACAGGATCTTTTCACTTCTTTCGTACAATTTTACAAGGAATTTAAAACTTTTATTTCAACAATAATTACATCAGAGTCTTTTACATCAATAAGCAGCGGAATTAATAAAGTACAACAATAATGAATGTACAATTGTTACAACTTTAATATTTAAGTAATCAACAACATCATCAATCATCTTTATATCTTCATGTAACTCCATTTCCTGCATATAAAACTGTGGGCGCATCAGTTGCTTACAACTGACGAAATATTATACACGGCCATCCTCTCTATGCCGGAAACAGTATAACGATTCTCAAATACTTTAGCAAACACAAACTTGATCACAAACAGAACTACAAAGGGACTATCCTATAGATGTCGTGTTGTGCAGTGCACTTAGTCCTTAATGCAATTATTTAATTTACATGACACTAATGCACACTTGTTCGGATTCTATGCATCCCATACTACATAGGTCCGAGGGCAAGCCTCTTAACCGTTCTTCATTTTTGTAGGGTTCGATCCCTCGCCATGACTTACTCTACTTCTGTAATTACAGTGAGTATCCTAGATGATTCTATGAGTACAAGCATGTATCCTGGCCCCTGGAGTAGAATTCCGCGCCATGTCTTGACTCATCAAGCATGCATTCTGCGGCAATTCAGCCTCCTCCCTGAACACAATCCTCTTGCAGTCACCAAAACATCCCATGAGCGTGACTAAGGTCCGATCATTCTGAGTTGTGCCCGCGCCATGTCTTGACTCATCAAGCATGCATTCTGCGGCTCACACACCTGCACCGTAAACCCTAGTTCTCATACTTATGTTTTTCTCTCACTTTCATCACCTCTTCACTATGTACTAATTATTAGAATCATGAATAAAAATCAAAGCTCTAGAGTTAGCCTCTCCACTAAACCGGACTTATTCATTCATTTCAACATGACCAACCTTGGCCTTTCTTTTCAATATTCATTTCATTTCAAATGCCGGGGGAGACTTAGCTACTCTTTCATTTCAATTTCAATTCACAAATTCTAACATAATCTGAGCATTCCCAGCTCATGAGTTCATTTTTCATTGCCTCAGCATATCATGATCTTAGCTTTCATATTCATGTAATTCTTCATTCAAAGTATGACTCACTTCATGTAAATTTCTCAATTCGAACTATGATTCATTTCATACAAATTCATACAGCAATAAAAGAGTTCATCAACAACAATCATAAAGTTCACAATCTTCAAAAATAGACAGAATAATGTTCTCTGACATGTCTAAACACTCTGGACAGTCGACTTGGATCTCTTCCAGTCGACTTGTTCAGTCAATTCAAGTTATTCATAACCACTCGGGAGAGTCGACTGCGGCACACGGCAGTCGGCTGTTCCGCAGTGTTCCAATTTAATTTCTTTGTCAATTTCATGTTTCATAACCTTGTGTGCATTTCACAATAAAACTCAATCAAATCTTAATAATCAAAAAATCTCGTATTCAAACTTATTTAACTTTCATTTGTCAAAAATCGATTTCAAACTCAAGAACCAGAAAATGGTTCGGTTCAGTCGACTGGTGGCAGTATCAGTCGACTGTTCCGCGAATACTTTGAAAACTCAAACATCAAATTTATGACAGCATCAGTCGACTGTGTAGGTAGTCAGTCGACTGTCCCGCTAACGAAAACCAATTTTTAACACTTACCAGTCGACTGTGGAAATAATCAGTCGACTGTCAAACCCACAACTTGCATCTTTGCATACACTTTTCGACCTTTTAATCGATTGGTTCTTCCATATGCAAAATATAAATTGTTTCCAGAATATATTCCTTTTAAAACATTATCATACATATTATCAAATTCTCAGGTTTCTCCTTTTTCAATGAAACCCTCAAAATTCATCAAAACACATATTCAATCGATTTTCCAAAATAGACTGTTTTCTTTTATCAAAATCACTTTACAAAAAAAACATTTTGAGGTTATAACAACATGTTTGCCTTATTCTAATCATGTCTCAACTTGCATAACTTTCATGTAATCACTTCAATTCTAGCAATTCAACTAGCAATCATAACAATTTAAGCTTAACAATTTGCATTTACCACAATCGATCAAAATGTAACAACTCATTTCTACATTAATTTGCATGCAATCAATTCAATTTCAACCAAATAAATCATATACCAATTATCATGCAATATCTACTCTTAAATTAGAAAGTATTTAAGAAACACCCACCTAAAAATGAAGATTTGTTACCCAATTGAACTCCTAGAATTAGTAGCCCTAAAGAAAGCTCCAATTGCAACCTCCTCGAAATCCGTGCACCAAAGCTAGCCCCACCCTCCATCCCCATTTCGGCAAGCATCCATCAAGAGCATCTCCATCCCCACTCCATTCGGCAACAACAAGGACAAACTCCTATCTTCTTTCACATACCCATACCATGTATGCACATATATATACATTAGTATATGTATATAGGCATGTGGGATAGATGATTTAGGTGGAGAATGGACAGAGCTTTGCTGGTTTTTGGTGGGTTTCCTTCGGCATGGGTAGGAGAGAAAAGAAAAGAGATGAGAGAAAGAGAGGCTAAGAGTGCATTTTTATAAGAAAGCTAATGGGTAGTTAGTATAACTACCTTCACATGAACACCACTAACCCATTATAAATTTTGTAACTTACTTTCCCTCTTGTTTCAAAATTAAAACTCCAGAATTTCCTCTCCTATAAACAGCCCGGTCCCCCCCAAAAAAATGTGTGCACATCGCACGTGTGCACGTACACGTGCTTTGTGTACAAAACAATTTATTTATTTAATCCCTTTTAAAATAATTATTTATATATGTAATAAATATGTAAAAATAACTTTAAAATTATACCTTTCATGCACAATAAAAATAGACACAAACAATTTCATGAAGTTTATTTTGAAAGAATAATACGCTTACAACACGTGCACCAAAACACGTGCGTTGCCCGTAAAATCTCAAAAATACAAAAATTGAATTTTTGAACCGAAAAATATTTATAATCAATTAGAATGCAATAGAAAGTATATTTAATATACATATTTGATAATATACTCAAACATACAGAAAATACGTGTATTGCACGTAGAAAATTTATTTTAATAAAGATAGTCAAAAATTGAATTTTCGTTTACAAAACAAATTCAAACATGTTTATAAAGATAAATAATTGAATTCCATTGAAAACTTTGTACGTAACGGTGGAATACCCGAAATCGACACGTGCATCGATAATACGAAAAAGCACGTAAAAACTCAAAGATTGAAATCTAGCATTCGAGTTGTCTCAAATGGGATTTTTAAGAATACGAGATTGCATAAATAATTGGAATTCGAAATACATATCAAAATGTGTTATGGATATAATCAATAATAGTACAAAATGCACGTGCGTAACACCCGAGGGCAAAATTGTCATTTAAATTTTGCGGGGTGTTACACAAGTAGAATGTTCAGGTTTCATGTGTCAAATCTTGTAGTTATTACTACCTAGGTAGCACTTCATGCACCCCATATGATAACACATGGTTGCTACAATAAACAGTTTCGCTTTAGAGTTCATAGTGGATCATAGAGGGCAGTATACTCAGGGACAAGTAATCCAAATCATATACCAAATTCTAAATAACCAAATCATATACCAAATTTCAAATAATCAAAATCATATACCAAATTCCAAATAATCAAAATCATATACCAAATTTCAAATTTGGGAAACACGGGCCCCCTTCTGAGTACACGTTTCTAAATTATCCACTACTAGATCTTTCCCATTAACCCCGACTTGGTTATTTATTATTATAATCAAACATGCATGTATGTGTCGCAAAACAAAGTAAGGATAATAGGGTATAAACATATATCAGGTTCAGGGTGCGAGATAAACAATTACTCATACAAGATAACACATAACAGGGTAGAACAGCTAGTTTTCTAATTCAGGACAGCAAGACGGTGTTGTACTAAAACTGTGATTTCCACTACTACAAGTATTCAAATATGGATCCATCGAAGGATATTGAAAATAGAATTCCACATGAATCCAGAGAGTATAAACAAGTCATATAGTAATTTACAACATCATAACTCAAAACAGATTGGAAAACAGAAAACATGTTCAGTCAGAAATCAGGAAAACGAATTCTCAGTCAGGAAAACCACATCAAAACCTCTCAAATAAATTCAGGAAAAATCTGGGGTATTCCTCAATATGTCTAGAGTCAAAATATAAAGTTTCATAATATTTCAATAAAATTAGTTTAGTCATCAAAAATAATAAAACATCAAGAAACGATACTTCGAAAAATATGGAATTCCCAACACTGCTGTACGAAAACTGAAATATCTCGCAAGCCGTGAAACGAAAACCAAATCCGCCTAAGGGAGACGGAAATAGATAAAATAAAATAACATTCATATTTCACAAACATTTTTCATACAGTAAAAGGAATCATAGTGAAAATTAGGTTCTTTACAGATCAGCGAGCAAAATACAACAAGTATAGATTTTATAAATGAGCATGAAGTAACACATAAAACTCATCAATAAAATTCACCAAAATTCTAGGTAATCCCCTAGATATGTATAGAAAGTCTGACCAAAGTTTTGGGTTAAAAATAATATAAGTAGCATAGTTCTTTAAAATGATTTTTCATCAAAATTACCGAAAACAAAATCTGGAAAAGATCGACACCTCTGTAGTAAAACAGTTATAACTCAGTCATACGAAAACAAAATCAAGTAAGGTTAGAGGGGTTTGAAAATAGAAGAAATTCTCTAAAACTCATATTTTATACCGAAATTAAGATACTGACTTTACGACAGTCCAAAACAACAGACAAAACAGATCAGCAACAAACTATAGATTTTTCCCTTAAAAACAAAATCGACATAGATTCAAGAAAATTGATCCAAACACTCCCAAACATGAAATCGAGTCTACCAAGTGTCTAAACATCATGAATTAGGGTATCTAACATGTCCTCGCCAAGTATTTCACATGGGTCTCAACCAAAACTCAAATTCTTGTACAAGTCTCACATACATGATCAAAATCAAGAACAGATAAATCCTAAGTTAATTCATGTCCAAATTGTGTCGTGAGTCAACTATGGTCAAATAGCATTATAGAGATAAACTAATCAATCATACATCACACACGAGTTGTCTCTAGAACCCAACTACACTACAAGCGGTATTTTTGACTTGTATCATACAAAGAAATTTGAGTACAAGTTACTTGCCTTGAAGACGATGATGAATCCAACAAAAGAAAGAAAATCACGGGAATGGATTCCTAGGCACGATCACAACACACGGATGGATCACGAACAAGAATCACGAACCAAACGGATCACACGAACCAAAGAGAGCTAACAAACTCAAACGAACCAGCAAGAACACAGCCCACAATCACCCAAGATCCAACACACAATCCATGAACAACAACCACCACGGACCAACGCCTGAACAATGACGGACGAAGCCCAATGAACACTCGAACTCCAACAAACCCACGAATCAACTCCGAACTTGCCAACCCAAAACGAACATGTGAACACAACGCAACCACGCACACACCCCGAACAACACGCATGACACAGCACAGCGAGACGTTCACTGTCGCTGCAACGGCTGCTGTTGAACGGCACAGAGGGGAACCAGCGTGTGCAGTGCAATGATGGAGAGAGGACTGCAAGTGGCAACTGGTGCACCTGGCTGACAATGCTACTGCTGGCTGTTGGTGTTGCGAGATGGCATTGCAGTCACCTGGGCTGTTGCTGGTCGCGACACCGAGAAGGAAGGCCAGTGCAGGCAGAGGGATGCGCAGCGACACCTGGACGAGGGAGAGGAGAGGGGGTGGCTGGCGCGCTGATGCTGGTCGGGATGACAGCCAGGGTGCGAGAGAGACCGTTGGCTGCAACACTGCGGAGGAGGAGAAGGATCGCAGCGTAGGGATGGGCTGAGCTGCATGGGGTTGAGGGAGAGAACGGGAGAGAGAGGGGCGGCAGACGATTAGGAGATGAATCGGCAGAAGGTGAATGGGTTGATATATATAGGGTGGGGAAAAATAGGGTTAGGTTGTATATGGGTTACGGGTTTGTTTTAGTATAATGGGTAATAGGGATTAAAACGGGTAGGGGTAGTTTATGCTAACGGGTGACCGGTTATTTTGGGATTTAAATAAAAATCCAATAAGAAAATTAAATACAATAACTAATAAAATATTATTTTATAAACTAATATAATTTGCATTAAAAGTATAGAGTCTATAAGTACAAATATAATTAACACAAAAATGGATTTTTAATAAACATTCAAAAACAATAATAATAACTATAATACAAATAACAACAATAATAATAAGGCCATGATAAAAATATTAATAGTGTTAAAATAACAGTAATAATATCAAAAATAGAAATCAGGGTATCAATTTAAATAGTAAGATTTGTATACAAAAAAAATCATAGGAAAAAATTATAAATAAATTATTGATTAAAGATAAAGTTTAGTGGAAGATTCAGAAATACATTTTAATGAAGAATTTGAAAACATAAAAAAAATAATTTACAAAAATTTTAAATACAGAAAATATACGAAAAATACAATTTTAGGAAAACAAGAGTTACAAAATCACTGGTGTGCTGGGGTGACATTGGTGAGAGGAAGTTGTTG
Organism: Hemerocallis citrina; assembly: GCA_017893485.1. Classification (NCBI taxonomy): domain Eukaryota; kingdom Viridiplantae; phylum Streptophyta; class Magnoliopsida; order Asparagales; family Asphodelaceae; genus Hemerocallis; species Hemerocallis citrina. The sequence continues at coordinate 123,526,723 of CM030363.1, read as the reverse complement.
GGTCCGGAGTTGATCACCAGGACAGTTGATGCGGTGGCTCAGATCAGGAAGCACTTGCAGGCAGCTAAGGATAGGCAGAGGCAATGAGCTGATGTCCATCGGAGAGCTTTGGAGTTTGAGGTTGGTGACCATGTTTTCCTAAAGGTATCGCCTTGGCGCGGTGTCATTCGGTTTGGTGGTGGAGGCAAGCTTAGCCCTAGGTTTATTGGACCGTTTGACATTGTAGAGCGAGTAGGCAAGGTGGCCTATCATCTTGTATTGCCGACAGCGTTATCAGAAGTGCACAATGTTTTCCATGTCTCATAACTTAGGAGATATATCCGAGATGAGAGCCACGTGATCGACTATTCTGAGTTGACCGTTCGGCCGGATTTGACTTGTGAGATTCCGCCAGTTGCTATTTTGGATCAGCATGAGAAAGTGCTTAAGAACAAGGTCATCAAGCTGGTCCGTGTTTCTTGAAATCCTCACTCGCCGGGTGAGTCGACTTGGGAGTGGAGGAGGAGATTCAGCAGAAGTTTCCTCATTTGTTAGAGTAGCTTTTGTTTTGTTCTTTCTTTTCTTTTGGTTTAGCCTATGTACCTCTTGTTTGAATTTCAAGGACGAAATTCTTCTTATTAGGTGGGTAGGATTTGTAACCCCTATTTTCCATTTTGTGTATTTTTGGATTTATTTTTCTTTTTGTGTATATTTTTATTATATCTCTATTAGACCGTATATTTGATCTTCTTTTTCAATATATTCATTTATCTGTTCTGTCGTCTTTTATTTGATCTTCTTGTTTTGATTGTCCGCCTTTGTTTTGTTTCTGTTTGAACGTGCCATTATTTTTTATTCTCATTATATTTATTCATACTCTATTTTATTTGATCTTCTTGTTTCCCATATCTTTTGGATTACCCTAATTCTTTTCATAAACCCTTATACCCTGTTTTAAATACCCTACAACCCAATTACATTTTTATCTAAACCTGAAACCCCTGTATTCCCTACCCGTTACCCATTATGTGTATCAGCTCACCAAAACCCAAATCTTTACCCCTATACATAGGAACCTTGTTCCTATTCTTTACCCATCAGCTGCTCTCCCTTCGTCCTCGATCTCTCAAAACCTAGCCGACCCCTACTCCTGCTCTCTCCTCTTTTCCTCCGATGCCATCGAGCCCCGCAGTCGACCCCCCTTGCGCTGCCAAACCCTGGCACCAGCGCAGATGCAACAACAGCACCAGTCCCCTGCGCTGTCCCCTCCTCCGTCGTCAGGCCAGTAGTCCTGTCTCCCTTCTAACGCCTGCAGCCAGCGTCCTCACGACAGCAGCCGCAGCAGACCTCGACAGCTTTCTCCCGATGCCGCCGACTCACCCCTCTTTGCTGCTCACCCCGAGGCTCCATCCCCTGTGTGCTCCTCCGATGACTGACCGTAGTGGTAGCGACTCACTGTCGTCGCCATCCCCTCGTGCACCCCGTCCGTCCCTCGCTCTCTCTTTGTGTGCGTGTTTGGTTTTGTTGTGTTTGTGTGCTCATTATTGTTTTCTTGGGTTCGTTGTTCATTCGGTTCGTTGTCGGGAAATCCGTTCCCGTTATTCTTGCTCTTTTGCCGTTCCCGTCGTTGTTTCTAAGGCAAGTAACTTGTATTCTTTTCTTTCTGTAATACAAGTACTAAATACCGCCTCTAGTGTAGTTGTGTTCTAGAGACAATTCTTGTGCAACCCCTATTGTATCTTGTCTCTATTGTATTGACCTGCTCGTAGTTGCCTCATTACACACATGACATGAAATAATATAGGGATGACAACTTCTTGTTGTATACATGCATGTTATTCGTATAATATCGTGTGCTTGGTTGTTTTTGTTATAGTATAACTTGTTGTAGACTTGCTAAATACCCTATATCATGTGGCTTGGACATCTAGTACACTATATTTCATATTTGGTTATATTTTGGATGAGTTTCATATGATCTATGTTGATTTTATGCATAAAGGATATTTCTGTTTTTGTGTTACCCCGTTTTTGTTCAGTATTTTAGACCCAATTATGGTCAGTATATGAAAATTATTTGTGAATATAAATTATAGAGAATTCTGTTTACTTTCCATATTTTCTGACAGATCTCAGTTTTGATTTATGAGTTGCGAGTTATGACTATTTTACTACAGATGTGTTTAAAATTCCAGATCCAGTTTTATATGAATTGTGTATGACTATTTATTTTCTTACTGGTGTTAAAGATAATATTTTTATCCAATATTTTGTTGGTTACAACTAGACTTGATGGGGATTAAACCCAAATTTTTTTGGATTTAATTGATGACTTTTATGAACTATTCTATGCTTGCAAACAACTACTTTACTTACAAAATTTTCATATTGTTCAGTAAAGAAACATAATTTTGACCTGATTCTATTTGCTGTCTCTAAATACTTTGTTAGTATGAATTGTAGTCTACTGTATCTGTTTTATCATACTTTTGACGGATCTGGATTTTGATTTATATTTTGTGAGATATTGCTGTTTTAGTACTGGTGTGTTTATGTTTTCAGATTTACAAAACTACTGTATCTTGATGCTTTCTGATTTTACTTGACTATTTTATCTATGTTGGAAAATTATGAAACTTTATTTTCTGTTACTAAACATATTAGGGAATACCCCAGATTTTTCTTAGATTTAATCAGTAAGTTTTTATGCCGTTTTCCTATTTATGAATACAAACTTCTGATTTTTGGCTGAACATGTTTTCTGGATACAAATCTGTTTTGAGATCTGTTGTTGTGAAATACCATGACTTACACATATTTGCTGGATTCAGTCGGGAGTCTATTTTCCAAATTTTCTAACGGGTCCAGGTTTGCATGTTTGTAGTAACGGAAATTCCAGATTTAGTGCAGTGTTGTATTGCGATCATGAACTAGAATTTTCGTTGTCTCACTCTTTTATTTGTTGTCTTTCGCCTGTACATGTTTATCTTTCAACCTGAACTTGTTACTTGTCTATACCATGTTATTCTTGCCATGTCTTGTACACTCACATGCCTGTTTGATAATAATAATAAATAACTAAGTTGGGGTTTAAGGGAAAAAGATCTAATAGTGGAAAATACAGAAACATGTACTCGGAAAGGGATCCATAGATCCTACGTGATTACTTGATACATGATACTCGGAACTTAACACGTGATTTCTTGACTTGCGCACTTGACATATGATTACTTGTCACTTGCACATATGACACATGATACTTGGTACTTGGAGCTTGATACTTGATACTTGGTACTTATCCCTGAGTACACTGCCCTCTATGATCCACTATGAAATCTAAAACGAAATTGTTTGAATGTAGCAACCATGTGGTAAAAACCTGGGACACATGGAATGCTACCTAGATAGATATAATACAAGACATGAAACAACATGATCACTTGACACTTGGTACTTGTTACTTGTACATGATACTTGATACTTGACACTTGATACTTGTTACTTCTACATGATACCTGATACTTGACACTTGATACTTGTTAGTTGTTTACATGTGTCATGCCCCGCTTCCCAGGATACGGGAACACAAGTACGTAACGTAGGCCCAGCAAATAATGAATACACCATCCATAAGCTGTACCAGACTAAGCAATAAGAAAAGCAAAGATACAACCACGCAGAAAAATATAATCACATGAAACAGGATGAATTCCAATAATAATGAAATAAAACAATAGTATAAATATCCAACATCCGGGATCAAAACAAAACTACGGCTCATAGAGCCCAAACAAAGTACAAGTTTTAACAATATTCAAGAAATAAATAGCAATAAGTAAAATTAAGCAGCGAAGACTGGATCCATCTCTAGAAACGTTGCTCACAAATTCCTTCAGGAATAGATCCTTTAGCACCTGTAAATTCTTGATCTAAAAAAAAATAAAAGTGTGCCCTTAGAGTAAGTCGTGGGCGGAAAGTAGAGAAAACAAAGGATAAAGGAAACATGAATATCAAAGAATAAGGACATGATCAAAGATAACAAACAAAGCACAGAGCAGGCAATATAATCAAAGGTCTACAGTAAATCACGCATGTAATGAGTGATATCAGGATCAAGCAGGAAATGCAGGTTATTAAATATTTTATTAATCTATCTAGTGCACGTACTACTGCGTCCCATTCCACAGGTTCTGCGCAACACACGATGAATGCTTTAAACTCATGGTGAATTCACGGTTCGTGTACTCGGCTCAGAAATTAGTGTTCAATGTTCAGTATCAGTGTTTCTCGTGCAGTGTTTATGGCCATACAGTACAGTCAGTACAGTAGGGCCCAACCGAGTACAGTCTCCGATTGTTCACTACCACGTCATCTTATATAACCACGGCTTGTTATCATTTTATTTCATCCTATGTGAGCATGCAAGAGGTTGTCAATGTTTTTCATTACTATGTGTGACTAATTCTAAGAGTTACAGACAAAGCATGGGGCAAACACATCATATAAACACATTTCACAAAATCCGAACAGCATGACCTTGCTGTACCAAATAATGGATTGCGGGCACTACAAATTAGCCAATCTGAATCCCCCAGAAGAACTGGAAAATAGACTTCCACATGATTCTAGCGATTATAATTAAGGTATATAAAAGGTATGGGAACTAGAGTAAAAATAATCAGATTTTAAGTTCAGACAGCATGCATTAGGTTGTGTTCTACTAATTGTTTCAGGTCAGAGAACTCATTAATAAAATCTATAAAAATTCTAGGTGATACCTATACATGTCTAGGTCCATCCTAAATTAATTCAGATTTTTCTTGTACTATTAACAGGGTCAAATAAAATTTAGAACAACAAAGAACGCATGAAATTGTGGGTATGAAATTACTAACACAGTTGCATTAAAGTGATGATAATTAACAGATGACAGATTGGAATTTCAATCCAGAATAGGAAAAAATTATCTAAATATCAAGGGCTACATTTTATGTTCAGTAAGTTCTTTCAAATTATGTCTCTAGTATGGTCAAAAATCTATCTCAAAATGAAACATACAGCAGTCCAGCAATTGTCTTAACATGAATAGGCAAATAATTAAATCATATGATCATATAAAGCATGCAAATTTGTAATCAAGTGAATCCTAGGTGTCAACATGCAATTTCTAAGGTTCATGGTACATTCATTATAGTCATGGTGTCAATTCATCAATTAAAACTGAATCAGTACATTCATGTCCATTACATCAAGCAGTTCTAAGTAAAAATCTAGTTATTTTAATTGTGCATATACATGAAACATTGGAGACTGGGTTAAAGATCAAGGAGATAGCATGAAGTTAAGAGTATGTCGGTTTAGCTCGTGTAAACCCTCGATAATCTTAACGGAATTGTCAAAAATATATTTTGGTTAATAAAATGGATGGATCTACTTTCATGAGATCAATTAATCTTGAACACAAACAATAAAAAGGGTTTAAGAAGAGAGTTGCCTAATATTGCAGATATAATTAAAATAGAATAATGGGACCAGAATCCCGGACGAAATCTTCCAAAAATATGGCGAAGAATCAACAGCAACAGCAAGATCCTAGAGCAATTTCCTCACACCAGATCGGGACAGAACGCAGAACACCAGAACTGGATCTGGCGCACACAGAACACGGAACACCGAAACAAACCAATAGAATCTCAAATGCATACCGGATCCACTCCAAAATAGGGGACATCAAAGTGCGATCGGTGCGATAGAACACGGGACAACGAGAACCAACCAATCGGATCTCGACCTCACACTAGATCCAACCTAAACAGCGGACAACGACTCTGGATCTGATGCAGCCGAACACGAAACAGTAGATCCACCCACTAGGAACTCATCTCCTACCTCTCGACAGTGGAAGAGAGAGAGAGAGAGAGAGAGAGAGAGAGAGAGAGAGAGAGAGAGAGAGAAAGCGGTAGACTGGCACGGCACGACAACTGCAACGGGGAGGCTGCGGTGGCGGAGCGACATCGGTACCACGGTCGGGAAGTGACGGCGGCGACGACAACTCCGGCGAAGAATGGACTCTGTTCTCTCGGTCGAAAACAAAGAGAAAAATGTATCGTGTGAATATGCATTGAAACCGGAAGAGAGTCTAGTTTCTAGAACCTCTGACGGAACCTGATTTGCTTTCATGTAGCAGCAAGAAAGTCAGTTTCTGTATAGCAACATATTGCTTTCCAGAATTGTATTTTCATGTTTTAAAATATGAGTATGTCTAAATTTTTGCATCTAATGAATTGCCTGCATACCATTCATTGCATAGTCATCAACACCTCCTTGTTATCATTCCTTGACACTTGTTCCATCAATTGTATATTCATTATTAAATTTAATAAAATAATAACAAGTCGGAGTAAAAAAGGGAACAACTTAGTAGTGGATATTATAAGAGACTGTACTCAGAGGAGAGGCCCGTGTTTTCCGTACTGATTACTGACATCAATTATTATTTTATCGATTGACTGTGGATTACTGACTACACTATCACAACAATCGTGTACTGTATTGTTACCGATTACTGCTTATTAATTATTGGTTATTGTTGCTGAGTACACGACCCTATATAATTCACCAGGATAGTATGCACCCAAACTTGTGGTATGGGATGCAGGATTGCGTGCATTAATTGGTTAACAAAATACTGATAGACTTAATATTGACACTAAGCATCGACACTTGCATTTTGATCATTGTTTATTGTTTATCGATCATTGATTATTGAATATTGTTTATCGATCATTGATTATTGAATATTGGTTACCGATCATTGCATTATTGATTACTATTTATCGATCATTGCATTATCGACTATTGTTTACCGATCCTTGCACTGTTGATCATGTTATCGTCTATTGTTTTCTGACTCTAATATCGTTCCAGTTTCTTGTTCTTTATTATTCATTCTTTTATTGTTTAACTGCTTGCTACTACTTTCGCCCGAAGGTTGCTCTAACAGGCACACCCTCCTTTCTGTGAGTTAATGTTTATACAGGTACAGATAATGGAATATTGAAGGATCTTGGCAAACTGTTTACTGCATTGTATATTCTTGCACGTTTTGTAAGTTCTTGTATCACAGATATTGGTTAGTATATTATATTCTTGTACATGTGATTATTATTATTGTATTGTTGAGCTTACTAGTATTGTATAGCTTATGGATGATATGTGTAACTCCTGTATCCCCTTTTCTGTATTCTTGTATTGTATTTATCTTTCCAGTATATTCTATCTGATTGTATTCTTTCATTCTTTTTGGACCGTGTAATTGTTCATCATTCTCAATATAAATTCATCTATTGTTTTTGTCGTCTATGATTTCAATCTTCTTGATTCAATTTTTCTGCCAATTATTTATTTCTGGATGATTTGTTAATTCTAATCTATTTCATTTCTCGTCCTAATTGCTAATTCATTTGTTTCATGCCTTATTGGATCCAGTTTTTACCTAGTTTACCCTATTCAAACCCTATTACCTGCGCCTATTGGATCCTAATACCTGCTACCCAATACCCTCCTTGACCCATTCTCCACCAATTTCTCCTTCAAGTTCTCCATATCTGCCTAACAAGCAGATCATGTTTCCCCTTATCTTCTCTTAATTCTTTAAATCCTAACTTACCTCAAATTTCATTATAATCCTCATTTGTTTGTGTAGCTTTGTTTTGTTGTTGTTGTTCTTTCTTTTTTTTGAAGTTATCCTATGTACCTCTTGTTTGAATTTCGTGGACGAAATTCTTCTTGTTGGTGGGTAAGATTTGTAACTCCTGTATCCCTTTCTGTATTTTTGTACGTTATTTATCTTTCCAGTATATTCTATATGATTGTATTCTTTTATTCTTCGAGACCGTGTATTTGTTCTTCATTCTCAATATAAATTCAACTATTGTTTTTGTCATCTGTGATTTTAATCTTATTGTTTCAATTTTTCTGCCAATTAGTTATCTGGATGATTTGTTAATTCTAATCTATTTCATTTCTCGGCCTAATTGCTTACTGATTTGTTTTCTACCTTATTGGATCCGGTTTTTACCCAGTCTACCCTATTTAAACCCTATTACCCGCCCTATTAGAACCTAATAACCGCTACACAGTACCCTCCTGGACCCAGTCTCCACCAATTTCTCCTTCACGTTCTCCATATCTGCCTAACAAGAAGATCATGTTTCCCTCCTCTCTTCTTTTGATTCTTCAAATCCTAACTTACCTCAAATCTCATTATAATCCCAACCAAATTTGTTACTTTTCTTCTCTACAAATTTCTATCTCCTAAACCCTATACTATAAACCCTAATTATTATCATCTCTCTCCCTCTCTCCCCGTGTGCACCCCGGTCGCTAGCTACCCCCGACGTCGCTGCCGCCCTGTGCACCCACACCTGCACCCCGCCATCTTCACCTACTCCTCCCGAGCACAGTAGCACCCCACGACACCACCCCCCCTCTCGGTCTCCTCCTCTTTTCGAACCTAGCAGCACCCCAATGCTGCATGTCCACCATCGCTCCCGCTGTTGCACTGCCGCTTCGCCATTGAGCTCCCATCACAGGGCACACCCCCCATTGCTCTGTGTTGTGATCAAGATTCAGCCCAGTCGTCCGATCGTGAGCTTGATCATTTCTTCAACACCAAAAACCGCGAGTTGTGTTCGTTGCCCGAGATCCGTTCCCGTTATTCTCATTTACATCGGATTCGTCATCTACACCCCCAAGGCAAGTAAATTGTATAATATTTTTGTTTGTATACATGTACAAAATACCGCATGTAGTCTCACTCTCATTTTGTGTTCGTCTCATGATGATCTCTTGATAAATCTTGATTTCGTTCGTTTGATCCATTCGTAGTCTTGATTCATCATAGTGTCACACACACGACATGAAAATAAACTAGATCTAGATAGGCTTTTGATGCATGTATATATGCTCTTTGTGATCCATGATATGTTATGTATTTGTTGCATGCTTGGTGTAATAGATGTGTTATCTTGTGGTAGACTTGTTAAATACCCATACCATGTTATTTTCAATATCTAATATATCAAGTTTTGCATTATATTTTAATTTGGATTTAGTGCATATGAGTTGTTTGATGAAATGCATGAAAAGATATTTCGTTTTGTTCCTACCCTGTTTTGGTTTAGTATTTTAGACCCTGTTAAGGTCAGTAAAATAAATTATTTTGTGAACATGATCTGTAGGCCTCGTTGTCTATTTTTTAGAACTTTCGAAGGATCTCAATTTCAATTTGTGATGTGTGAGTTATTGTTGTTTTACTACAGCTATGTTGAAATTTCCAGATTTTGTTTTATGAGATTACTGTATGTTTAATTATTTTAAAACTGCTGTTAAAAATAAAATTTGGATTCAATATTTTTTTGGGTATGACTAGACATGACTGGAATCAACCCCTAATTTTTGTATATTTATTTAATGACTTTTATAAATGATTCCATGCTTGTGAACAAACCAATATATTTCCAAACTGCATGCTTTTCAGTGAAAACTCTATTTTCAACCTGATTCTAGTAGCTGTTGATTAAAACTTTGTGAATATGAAACATAGCCTGATTTGTTTGTTTTACAACCCTTTTAATGAATTTGAATTTCGAGTTATGCTTTGCGATCTATCACTGTTTTAGTACTACTGTGTCTAAAATTTTAGATTCATAAACTTGCTATATCTTTCTATTTTTCAAATTTATTTGACTATGGTATCTGTAATGGAATATTATAAAATTTTATTTGCTGATACTAGACTTGTTAGGGAATCTTCCAGATTATTCTTAGATTTAATCAGTAAGTTTTCATGCTATTTTCATGCTTATAAATAAAACTTTGCAGTTTCTGGCTGAACTTGAATTCTGTATAAAATTCTTTTTTGAACCTTGTTGTTGTAGTTGTTATATGACTTGTGTATATGCGCTGGATTTAGCTGGGAGTCTAATTTATATATTTTTTGACGGATCCAGGTTTGCATTCTTGTGGCAACTGAAATCATGGTTTTGGTGCAATACTGCCTAGCTGTCCAAAATTGAAAGTCTCGTAATCTATTGTGAGTTGTTTTGTCACCTGTTCTTGTCTTTTATCCAACTTGAACTTGTTCCTTGTTTCTTGCCGTGTTTCCTTGCCTTGTTCGTGCATGTTCATCCTTGCTTTAATAATTATAATTAGAAATCAAGCTGGGGTTAAGGAAAAGATCTAGTAGTGGAAAATACAGAAATGTGTACTTGGAAGGGGCCCGTGTTTCCCACTTGCTTACCCGACTACATGCTTTCCCACAGGAGAGGTGTACTCGGAGGGGATCCACAGATCCTACTTGATACTTGATACTTGACACGTGATTACTTGACACATGATACTTGATACTTGACACGTGATTACTTGACACATGATACTTGATACTTGACACGTGATTACTTGATACTTGATACTTGACACGTGATTACTTGATACTTGTACCTGAGTACACTGCCCTCTATGATCTACTACGAAATCTAAATGCAAATTGTTTGAATGTAGCAACCATGTGATAACAATTTGGGACACATGAAGTGCTACCTAGATAGGATTAGATAAAAAACTTGATAATAACATGATCACTTGCTCATCCTTGTTACTTACTTGAACATGCTACTTAACACTTGTCACTTGTTACTTGCTTGCATGCTACTTGCACCCTATTATCTTGCCATGCGACTTGATTCCATTTCTTGATTTAGAGTTGGTTGCTCTACCTTACTGTCACATTCCCTCCATGCTTACTTCGATACTTGCTTCTTTTTGCTACTCTGTATTTCCTTTATCTGTTTTAGTACTTGTTGCATGCACTACATGTGGCTCGTAACTTGCATTGACGGACATTTTGTTTCTCTTTCCTTTTTCTGAAGTTTGTTAAACTTGTAAACTTTGGTGATCAGCTGCCCTAGGGAGTAAGTGATCAAGTGTTCTAGGCTTGGCTAGCATTCTTACTCGAGTTTATTTCCTGCTTTTGAATAAATAGTATTTTGCTACTTGAATTCTTGTATTTGGGTGTTTTTTCTGAGAACATGTGACTTGTTTGTTCCAGATCTGAATATTTGAGTTTCTTGTATTTATTTCAAGTATTTCTGTTGATCACATTAATTTGTTTCATGCATGCGTGGATGATTCTTTCTTGTTTACTTTTTGCTATTTCTTGTGACTTGTTGTAAAGATCCTGACAGCTTATGAATTGTGAAAGCCATTCGCTGGACTTGTGCCACGTATCCATATTCCGTATTCCTTTTTGGGAGCGTGACAGGATTTTTAGTGATATCAGAGCCTAGGTTGGCAAATGTATTAGTTGACTAATACATTAGATAAGTTTGGCTCGATCAAGGATTGGCTCAACAGTACACAGGCCATGCATTACATGAACAAATATAATCAACTTGATCTGGATGCAAATTGTTTTTGGTTTGTGCAGACCATGGCTCGCAGAGGTTCCACTTCCCGTCCTAAGGAGGAACAGCCTGGGTTGAGGCTGTTACGAATGTGTTGGAGTGACTAATCCACATGCAGCAGAATCACAGTGATCTTGTGATGGCCGCATTGAAAGTTGTCCGGAACCTGACTCCCGTTGTGCCTGCGCAGGCAGGTCTCCCTCCTCGTCTGGGTACAGTTACAGACTTCATGAGGCTACACCTTGATAAATTCTCTGGCACTGAGACGTCGCTTGAGGCCGCACAATGGTTGATCAGGACGGAGCAGTTGCTGTTGGCAGTGAGAGTTGCGGATGCCGATCGTGTGGATGTGGTGAGCATGAAGTTAGTGGACCTTGCCAACATATGGTGGAGGGTTGAGTCCGAAAGGCTCGAGCGGCCCGTTGCTTGGACCAGGTTCACCAGGAGCTTCTTAGAGAAGTTCTTTCCCAGCAGCACTCAGGTTGAGATGGAGTAGTAGTTCCTTACCCCGAAGCAGGTTGGTCGTTTGTTCTATTTTGGTACATTGTTACATATTGTTCATGAGACACTGTAACATGAGACTCTCTTGGAACAGGGTGCCAGATCAGCGGACGAGTACGCAGCAGAATTCACCAGGCTTAGCCGCTTTGGTGGCAAACGAAGAGGATAAGGCCCGTAGGTTCCTATTGGGGCTTGAGCGAGATATTCAGATGCATCTCGTTTCCCTTCACCTTTGTACTTACGCTGAAGCTCTTGAGGCAACCCGAGCTTAGGAGCAGGCCCGCAACAGGTTGGCTCCTTCCCAGCGAACTGTTCAGCACCCCGCTATCGCTGCTTTTAGGCCTTCTGGTGGGCCGATTCGGAGGTCAGTCTCGGCCCATCCGGTCAGGACAACTCCTTACTCTTCTGCTGGTCCTCAAAGGATTGGTTTTTGCAACTATTGCCGACTAGCTGTGCATGAGTGCAAGGACTGCAGTAGGGCGATTCACTGTTGTTTTGGCTGTGGAGTTGCTGACCACTCAGTGCGAGATTACCCGCAGTAGAGGATGGCTCTTCCAGCCAGGGGTCCGACTCAGCCGGGAGCACCAGCTCGCAGTCTGGTCAGGCTACTACTTCCCCCTCAGCGCCAGATCGTTGTTCAGAGGACCACGGCTCCCAGGAGAGGTCAGGCTTATAACTTGACGGTTGCAGAAGCCGAGACTGCATAAGGAGTCATTGCAGGTATTTTGCATTTTGTTGTTTTGTTAATTTTCCTTACTTCTTTCATTGCTTTTCTCTATTCTTTCATGTTATCTTTTTTGCATTATTATTCCTCATTCCTTAATCGTTACTTTTTCCCTTGGCTTTTGACTCTATCGTAGATGTTATCCTAGTTCGTTCTTTCCCTGCTCATGTTGTCTTTGATTCCGGGGTGACCCATTCCTTCGTCTTTTTCCGCTTCATGGATAGACATCAGTTGGAGGGCTGCATCATTCTAGAGGCTTAGAGCATTGTCACAGGTGACGGTGTTGTTGTCTGTTCTCCTGAATGCAAGCAGAGTCCCGTAGTTATTGGTGGCACAGATTTCAAGGCTGACCTGATCGTAATTGGGAATTCTGGATTTGATGTCATTCTTGGTATGGATTGGTTGGGTAAGTCTCATGCTGTCTTAGATTGCTGAGACAAGAAAGTTGTATTCAGTATCCCAGGACACGCAGAGTTTGAGTTCCATGTTGGGGAGACACCTCTTGGCCGTGCTAAGACTGCAGTTGATCAGGAGAATTGTGCAATGGAGTTGCACACAGACTGTGAGGTCGTGCCTCTAGTAATGCGAGAACTTTTGGATGTATTTCCAGAGGAGTTGCTTGGGCTATGTAGAACCCCATATTTTCAAATATTATTTTAATTATTTGAAAATAAATTTAAATGATTTTTGGAGATTTAATTAATATTTTCTAAGAAATTTATCTTGTGTACACGTGCAAAACACGTGCAAATGACGTTTTAGAAGTTTGAAAAATTAAGATTTCTTTATGAAAAATCATTATTTATTATTTAGGATTTATGTAGTATTTTTCCAGATTTTTCTGAAATTAATTGATACTATTTGCAATTTTTGAGAAAAGAAGGACTTATTTGCAAAATTGACATTTTCATGGGTTGAAATGCAAAATCGGTATTCTGAACGTTTTGAGCAGTATTGGCTGAACTTTAAAGATATATTTTCTATTAGATCCTAATTTAAAGGAGTTTTATTGAATTTACAAGAAAAATGGATATATATGAAAGATGTGTTCTTGAAAGGATTGTTTTGCAAAGTGTGGTAAAACCCTAATAATCATCCGGCATATATAAGGGATTTTTATTCCCAGCCGTCATTGAGAGAATATTCAGATTTTTGAGATTTGTTTGAGGAGCAAGAAGAGACTTTTGGATCTAGCAAGGAGAAGAGCTTTTGTGTATTTTTCTTCAAAACAAGGTGAGTGGTTTGTTTTTGTTTTGCTTGTTTGTTTTGTTGTTTGATTGATGAATGACGTGAGATACTTTGTTGCACTTTGTTGCACTTTGTTTGAGATCGGTATGATGTTGTTTTGTTTGTCTCATTGTATGCATAATATGGATCTTTTATTTGATATGGACGATGAGAACACTTGTTGATATTTGGACCATGTATGAGAAACTATCAAGATTTGTTGAGGAAATATTGATCTATGGAATCGTAATATTGGAAGGAATGTTAAGAATTGATTATATTGTGATCGAATGATAAACATCTAGATCTTATGAATTTTAGATCAATTTGATTAAGAGTTGAGGAAGAAATTTTGTTGAGAAACCCTAATAGAAGATTTGTGGTTTAGATCTTGAGAAGTTGAGATTTGAGGAATTGATTGATGAGTAATGCAATCGTATTGGAGATTACTTGAGAGTTATCTTTGGCTTGTGTATGAACTATTGTTTGATAAATAATGAACCATGATTCTTTAGAAATCTTCAGATTGATTTTTGTATTCAGACCTAGTTTTGATAACTGTAGGCCGACAGTCGACTGGCCTACCGTACAGTCGACTGGTACGACGCTACTGATTATTTTCAGTCTCCTGAGAATTGTTCGGGACAGTCGACTTAGACTGTGTCAGTCGACTGGTCTGCTGATTGTATATTTGTTTAGTCCTTTCTGGACAGTCGACCTATGAACCTTACAGTCGACTTAAATACTTAGACTATATTTTTGAGAATTATTGTGATTTGTCTCGGGGCAGTCGACTGATGACTTTCCCTAGTCGACTGATATTGCCTCAGATTATTTTGGTGAAATTCTGGAGAATCGTCCTCTGGACAGTCGACTTACCTTAGCATGAGTCGACTGGCACTGAGGGATCTGTAAGTTTGATTTGAGATCTTTGTTCAGTTTTTGATATTTGTTCAGTATTTGATTTTGAGATATTTGTTCAGTATTTGATTGTGAGATATTCTTTAAGAATATGATTTTGAGATATTCAGTTGAGCCACTCGGTTAGTGGGATTTTGTTCAGATGTTTGTTTTTGAGTCACTAGAGGTACGTGACCCTAGTATACCGGTGTTGAGATATTTGTTGAGTTATTTGTTGAGGCCCATTGAGGCAAATTTTCAGTTAATCATATTTTTAGTCCGGTGGGGTACACTACTCTAGGAGATTTTGTTCAGTAACCCAAATTTATAAGGACAGGCATTAGTAGTGTCATGACGAATGGGAACATGAGTTATGCACCTCAGTAAGGCTTTAGATGTGAGACTTAATCTCCTGAATTATCCAAGTAGTTAACTTGAGATGTGGGATTTATCTCCTGAATTATCCAGGTAGTTAACCTGAGATGTGAGGTATATCTCCTGAATTATCCAAGTAATTATCTTGAGATGTGGGATTGAACTCCTGAATTATCACGGTCGAGGCGACGCTTTTGTGGTATTCTTGTGATGATGAGACTGTGTTTAGATGTGGGAAGATCTCCTGAATTATCCAGGGCAATACCTGAGATGTGGGATCTATCTCCTGATTAATCAAGCATGGGCAAATTATCATAGTTTATCTTTATCTCTTAGTAGTCATCTTTGTCAGCATTTAGTCATCATGTTTTCTTGACTCACTTTTCTGCATTTGGATTTCCTGTTTTTCACACTTGACTTTTGGTTTTGGATATCACTTGTTGTTTACATTTCTCGCTATTTCACACTTTACACCTTTGGTTATCATTGGTTGAATGCTATGATTTAAGTACATTTATATTGCTATTTTTATGCCACTCACACCATTTGTGGCTGACCCCTTTAGTTTGGGGGTTAGGGTTCAACTCTAGCCTCACTTATTGCAGGTTATTGCTTAGAGTTGGAGAATGGATGCTTGAGTTAGCCTTTTGGATAAATGGATTATTAAGTGTTCAGTGTTGAGTTGTAAAGACTTGTTAGTTTTGAGTTGTTTAGTCTTCCGCTGTGATATGTAAAAGATTTGTTGTAATAAATGTTGAAAATTCTAGTGGTGTTTGGTTGTGTTTATTGTTATATTGAAGTGGATCACTGGGATTGTGCCACGTATTGTCTATGCTATTCATCTAGAAATTCGGGGCGCTACAGAGATTGGTATCAGAGCTCTGCTTCAATGGTAATAATAGACATAGTAAGAAAACCAAACTAGGTGTGGACACTAGAGAGTGAGTACCTAGGTGTGGACATCAGAGTGTGAGTATCACATAGAGTTAAAATATGATGTTTGGTTGAAATTATGGTTTGACTTTGCCGTAGGGCATTGATATGAGTTTGAATTGTGTATTACTCTAACTTTACCCTCGTTTTGCAGTATTCATAATGGTTGCACCCAGAGGTAGAAATGGTGGCAACAATGAGGATGGATCAGGTAGTTCCCGAGGAAATGGGATCGACCTAGAGGCTGAATTCGCCAAGGTGTACCAAACACTGAATACGTTGATGGCATTCAACGTGGCGCAACAGCAGCAAGCTCAGCAGCAACAGAATCCGCCGCCCAATCATGGAGCTGGACATGGATTGGTGAATGCCGACCCCATCAAGCAGATCGAATCCTTTAAGAGGATGAGGCCGCCAGTCTTTGAGGGGCAAGCTGATCCAACAGCAGCAGATGATTGGATTAGGAAGATGGAGACGATCTTCGAGGTGTCAGAGACTCCGGCAGCTAGCAAGGTGAAGTTAGCTTCTATGCAGCTCGAGAAAGATGCTGGTGTTTGGTGGGAATCGCTGAAGAGAAATTTGGGAGATCAGCAGTTGACATGGGAAGCTTTTCTGGAGGAGTTCAGAGATCGCTTCTTTCCTCTGGATGTTCAAGAGAAGAAGGCGACCGAGTTCATGAACCTTCAGCAGGGCAGCATGACTGTTTGGGAGTATGAGACGAAGTTTGCTCAACTTTCGAGGTATGCACCAGAGCTGGTCATGGATGAAGCGAAGAAGGCCAAAAAGTTTGAGCAGGGCTTGAGGCCAAACTTGAGGTCAAGGATGGTTCCGTTGAGTATTAGAAGATTTGACAAGCTGGTCAGACGAGCAGCGATGACTGAGGAGGATATGGACCTATTTCAGAAGAAGCAGGATACATGGAACCGGAACAAGAGGCCAGCATCAGGCCAGAGTGGGAAGGGATTCCCCGCGAAGCAGGCAAAGTTTAGTGGATCGGTGCAGAAGGCGCCTGCAGCTCAGGGAGTGACCTGTTACTACTGCAAGGAGGTAGGACATTACAGGTCATCATGTCCGAAGTTGGCAGAGCATATCTGTTCTCAGTGTGGGCAGACTGGACATTCCAAGCTCCGTTGTCCAAAATTGAAGGAAAATGGTTCGGGTGGAAGCAAAGTCCCGAAGAGGCAAGGGCGAGTATTTGCATTGACCGAGGAGGATGCGAGAAACTCGGAAGATGTAATACAGGGTATGCAGGAATTTTGATTTCTTTCATTTTTGAATCAGTGTAATGAATAAAACTTTTATTTCAGAACAATTTAAGATTGAGTGTCATTCTTATTGTAACAAGAGTTGTTTTAATAAATGGAATTAAAGCAAAGGTTTTGTTTGACACTGGTTCATCGTATACATTTGTATCGCCAAGTTTTGCAAAGATCTTAGGTTTAGAACCTAAGTTATTCCCAGACAGGGTTTTGTCGGTGGCAACGCCGTCAGGTGAAGAGCTAGTAGCGGATCGATATTACGAGGGCTGTGATATCGAGATTGGTGGAAGGATGTTCGGCATCGACTTGATCGAACTACAAGTGTTGGGAGTGGATGTCATTGTAGGCATCGATTGGATGGCTATATATGATGCCACAATTGACTGCAAGCAGACGGAGGTGTTGGTGAAAGCACCAGGTGGACCTGCAGTAACTTTCCAAGGGAAGAAGAAGATCCCGAAGGTGGCTGCAATGGTATCTAAGATGGCAATCTCGGATGAAGTCAAGGGCATTCCGGTTGTTCGAAATTTTCCTCAGGTGTTCTTGGATGATTTTCCAGGATTACCGCCGCAGAGAGATGTAGAGTTTTGCATCAATGTTCAGCCGGGAAGTGCGCCGATTTCCAAGGCTCCATACAGGATGGCACCTGTAGAGCAAGATGAAGTGAAGAAGCACATCGAGGAGCTTTTGAGAAAAGGGCTTATCAGACCAAGTTCTTCTCCGTGGGGAGCGCCAGTATTGTTGGTCAAGATGAAGGATGGGTCGATGAGGATGTGCATTGACTATCGGGAATTGAATAGGGTGACTATTCAGAACAAGTACCCACTGCCGCGGATTGACGATTTGTTCGACAGGCTTCGAGGAGCAGCGGTGTTTTCGAAGATTGATCTGAGGTCGGGATATCATCAGGTGCGAGTCAAGGAGGAAGATGTGAGTAAGACAGCATTCAGGACTCGTCATGGGCTGTATGAGTTTTTGGTGATGCCATTCGGGTTGACAAATGCGCCAGCAGTGTTCATGGATATGATGAATCGGGTGTTGAGACCATTCATTGATTCCTTCATAGTGGTCTTCATTGATGATATCTTGGTATATTCGAAGTCGGAGGAGGATCATTCGACGCACTTGACAGCAGTGTTACAGACGTTGCAGGAGCACAGTTTGTATGCCAAATTGTCGAAGTGTGAATTCTGGAAGTCTGAGGTAGCTTTCCTTGGCCATATTCTTTCTAAGGAGGGAGTGGCTACTGATCCTCAGAAAGTGGAAGCAGTGAAGAATTGGCCCAGGCCGACATCAGTGAAGGAAGTCAGAAGCTTCTTGGGATTAGCTGGGTACTACAGGAGATTTATTCAGGGGTATTCTCAGATTGCAGTTCCGATGACAGGTTTGACCCGGAAGAATGTGGCATTTGTATGGACCGATAAGTGCGAGGAGAGTTTCCTTGAGTTAAAGGAAAGGCTGACCACTGCACCTATATTGGCATTGCCGCAAGCTGGGAAGGATTATGACATCTACAGTGATGCGTCTCTCAGAGGTTTGGGATGTGTCTTGATGCAAGAAGGCAAGGTCATTGCTTATGGTTCGAGGCAGTTGCATCCGCATGAGAAGAATTATCCGACGCATGATCTAGAGCTAGCAGCTATCATATATGCCTTGAAGCTATGGAGGCATTATGTCTATGGTGAGAAGGTCAACATGTACACTGACCACAAGATCCTGAAGTATATTTATCAGCAGAGGGATTTGAATCTTCGGCAGAGAAGGTGGTTGGAGGTATTGGAAGACATTCGTCCTGAGATCAAGTATCATCCGGGCAAGGCGAATGTAGTGGCGGATGGACTTAGCAGGAAGAGTAGTTTATCGAGATTGATCACTACTCGAAGGGAGTTGGCAGCAGAGATCGATCAGGAAGGTATCGAGGTGGTACTGCGAGGTTTAGGGGCATCTTTGGCTCAGTTGAGGCTGCAGCGGTCTTTGAGAGAGAGGATTGTGGAAGGTCAGAAATCGGACACAGAGATTCAGAAGATGTTGCGGCAGGTTGCAGAAGGCAAGTTATCAGAATTTCGTGTCCAAGATGGAGTTCTTTGGATGGGCGAGAGGTTGTGTGTTCCAGATGATGCAGAGTTGAGAGAGAGTATCTTGCGGGAGGCACACAGTACATTGTTATCAGTTCATCCAGGAGGCACGAAGATGTACAGGGTGTAACGCCCCGAATCCCAAAAACACTGAATTCGAGATGTTCTACAGGATCTTTTCACTTTCTTTAGTACAATTTTACAGGGAAATTAAAACTTTTCATCATACATCAGAGATTACATCATAATTACATCTTTCTTTTGCACAGCGGAAGTAAAATTTACAACAATTGAAATGAAGTACAACAGCATGATACAATCTTTAAGCATCCATTCCTCTTTAATCTTTAACATGACATTTACCTGCATATAAGACTGTGGGTACGTCAGTTTATTCAACCGACAAACATTATACACGGCCATCCTCTCTATGCCGGAAATAGTATAACTTAACTTTTCATATTTAGCAAACCCAAACTTGTCACGATTCAAACTAAAGGGACTACCCTATTGATGTCGTGTTGTGGTTGTGCACTTAGTCCTTAATGCAGTTAATTATGTTACATGACACTAATGCGCACTTGTTCGGATTCTAAGCATCCCATACTACATAGGTCCGAGGGCAAGCCCTTATTCGTTCTTCATCTTGATAGGGTTCAATCCCCCGTTATGACTTAGTCTACTACTGTAATTACGGTAGTGTCTTAGATGTCCTATGATCTATGAGCCCATGTCCAGGCAGCCTGGAGGGGAATCCCACGCACTGACACGACGCATCGAGCAGGCAACCTATGGACAATTCAGCCTCCGCCATGGAACAATGGCACCACCCATAGCCACTCGAACATCCCACGAGCGTCGCCACCGGGACGATAATTCTGGACTAGCGCCCACGCCATGTCTTGACGCATCAAGCAGGCAGCCTGTGAATCGCTCTCACACCGCTATCCGATGGCCCCCATACTCATGTTTTTCTTCTACTTTCATCACGTCTCCACTATGTATTAGTCCTTAGTTTAATTAAAAATCATGAACAAAATAATCTCTAGAGTTAGCCTCTCCATCAACCGGACTTATTCATTTGTTTCATCATGACCAACCTTGGTCTAATTTCATCTCAATTCATTTTCTTTTTCAATGCCGGGGAGACTTAGCTACTCTAGTTCGAATTTCATTTCACAATCTTCAACTTGAGTACTTACAACTCATAAGATTCATATTCATAGCCAAACAAATTTCTTTTTCTTTCATCAACATGATTTCTAATTCCATAATCATACATGAACCCATGCACTTCATAATTTCACATTTGAAATTCATATTACTAATAAACATTCATACTTCATATTTTGCACAATATTCTCAAGTGAGAATAAATAATATCATGTCACACAACAAGGTACTTTTTGCCAATTACTTTATAATAGCCTATTTCACTTAATCTTCATAAACTATAATTTTCATAAGTGTGTATCTTAGAACCATAGCTCTAATTGTGCTTTTTGTTCACAAACCACCTTGTATTTTATTCAAATAATACCCAACTCAATCTTATAAAATTCCTTGCATTTTTATGAGAATTACCATATTTTTTTCATAATTTTTGGACATCAAAAACTCCCAAAAAAATAATTTTTCCTATATGCCGATCCCAAGAATCGAACCAGGCACAACACCGACACAGCACAGAGCCCAGGCCGCTAGGCCGGTCGCCGAACACGGTATAAAAGCTACTGGGAGTTATAAATACTCCCAGCTCGCTGATTACTAGTTTTAAGAGAATTTAAACAAAAGAAGTGTTGATCCTGGGATTCGAACTGTGCAAACCAGAGAAGCAAACCGCAGTCAAGGACCGCCTGAGCCACTGGCTCGGGCTGTCACAAACCCAAACAAAAATCCATATGTGTTATATTCGTACTGTTTTTAAAAACAATTCGATGTTCAAGTAACCATAGTTTCTTATTGCTTTGATAAAAATTCCTAAAAACTTCCAGATTAATCCCCATTCATATAAGGTTCATACCAGTAAGGAAAAAATAATTTTTGATACTAATGAAATGTATTTTTCACCTGCAAATCCAAGAGTTAATTTATTAAACTACAATATATTGTATTTTCGACATTGCCAAATAATTGATCTACTAATCTTTTTATTCAATGATTTCATAGTGATAATTTACTGATATTAGTTCTTAATTCAACCGATACATATGTTTGTAATAGTCCACATCCATATCAACATAAAAAGTCTATTCATCACAAGTCAACTACTAATTTGATGAGTAGTACTTTCATTTAATCTACCTTTGTCATAATGAAAAATACCCACTTATCAATTGCATAAATCACATCTCAACCATACAAGTATTTCATTTTTCTTCAAAATAAGGTGTACTCTTTCTTAATAAGTTCCATGTTTCAATTTCACAATTAACAAGCATTCTCATTCATGCATTATGTTTCAAATCATACTAATCGACATTCTTAAATAAGTTTAATCACCATCATAGCTTCATACTAATAATCATGGAGCATTCTACCCACATTTAAATTTTAATACTAGAGCCATATACAAATTAATCACCACATTTCAAACAATTCACATACTAACTACTCAATTTAAGTGGGCTCTTCTTAGTATTTTTCATGCATCTTTAATAGTTAAAACTAGCATGGATCTATATTAGAAATATGAAATGTTTTACCCACCTTGAATGGAGAGAAAACACAAAAAGCAACCAAGTCCTTGTAGATGAAAGCACCTCCTCCTAGCCAAAAGCACGCACAAGCTCCAAGCCAATCCTCCTAGCCAAAACCGAATGCTTCCCCAACCGAAAGCTTCCTAGCCCCTTGTGATGTCGGCCACTCCAAGCAAACAAAAACCCACACAACTCTCTTATCTTTTATAACTCACACTATTTCAATACTACAACTTGGAAATATACTTTGCATATGAAAATTAGCCATGAGAGGGGGGGGGGGGGGGGGGGGTATTTATACTAGGAAATGAGTGAGATGGAGGGCCAAGATTGCTTTGGTGGTTGTAGAATGAAGGGTCTAGATCAAAGTAGGAGTTAGAAAAACTACCCACTTCCATGAAACTACCCCCATGATCACCACACCAAAATCAAAATTCCCTCCAAAAGAATGAATCCCGGCCTCCCCCTAGGGTGTGCATAGCACGTGTACGTGTAGTGCACGTGCATGCAACTAGGCCAAATTTGTACATTCTAATTTTGTACAAAAATAAATTAGTTAAAAAAAGTCTTCTACATGACAAGTTTAATTAAAATAGATTAATTCATGGGCTTTCTTTTTGTACCAAAATAATTTATAAAAATAAATAAAATAAAATACATTTGGGCTTTTAAGAAAAAGGGCTTTTCATTAAATTAAAATAAGGCTTCAAAGAAAGGCTTTTTGTACAAAATAATTTGAGAACACTTAATTAAATGTTTATACACATCATTATAAAAATAATTCAACCCAGAATATTGCACGTGCACACTACGTGCAAAATAAATAATTTTTCATTAATTGAAAAATCAGGGTATTACAGCACTCCCTCCTTAGAATAGTTCCGTCCCCGGAACTACAATCAAGAGCGAGAAACAAAACAATACACACAACAAGCAAGAACAAAAGATACAAAAAAACAATCAAGCAAAAAGCTCAGGATAGTCCTTCAACATCCTCTCCTCAGACTCCCAAGTAGCCTCTTCAACCAAGTGGTTTCTCCAGACTACCTTGACCATCGGTATCGTCTTATTCCTCAAGACTTTCTCTCGACGATCAACAATCTCAACAGGAGACTCGATGTAATTCAGGTCTAACTGCAAACCTTCCGGCACTTCAGGCAAATGATGACTCGGGTCTGGAATGTAACCTCTCAGCATAGACACATGAAAGACATTGTGCACCTGAGACAACTCTTCCGGTAATTCAAGCCGGTAAGCAGTTTTTCCGATCCTTTTTAATATCTTATACGGGCCTATAAACCTCGGGGCTAACTTCCCGCCTTTGCCAAATCGAACCACACCTTTACTGGGTGATACCTTCAGAAAGACAAAGTCACCAACCTCAAACTCAAGGTCCCTTCTCTGGTTGTCTGCATAGCTTTTCTGCCTGCTCTGAGCTTCCACCAACCTTTTCCTGATCAGATCAATCTTCTCAGAAGTTTGCTGTACAAGCTCAGGACCAAACAACTGCCGCTCCCCAACTTCATACCAACAAACAGGAGTTTTGCACTTCCTTCCATACAAAGCTTCGTACGGCGCCATCCCGATGCTAGCCTGAAAACTGTTGTTGTAGGCAAACTCTACCAAAGGTAAATGCCTTTCCCAACTGCCTCCAAAGTCTAGTATACAACACCGTAGCATATCCTCAAGAATACGGTTGACTCTCTCGGTCTGCCCATCGGTTTGCGGATGAAAAGCAGTGCTGAAATCTGTCTTGGTACCCAAAGCTGTCTGAAGACTCCTCCAGAAATGCAAAGTAAACCGCGCATCTCGATCAGACACAATGGTCGAAGGAACGCCATGAAGTCGGACAATCTCACCAACATACATCTCAGCCAACTTGTCCATCGGAGCAGTGAGTTTCATCGCCAAAAAGTGAGCGGACTTAGTAAGTCGATCGACTATAACCCAAATAGCATCATTGCCTTTAGAACTCTTAGGCAATCCCGTGATGAAATCCATACTGATGTTATCCCACTTCCATTCCGGAATAGGTAACGGCTGTAATAGACCTCCGGGTCTCTGATTTTCGGCTTTGACTTGCTGACAAACCTCACACTTCGCAACAAATTCAGCCACATCCCGCTTCAAACCTGACCACCAGAAATGCTGTTTGATGTCTTTGTACATCTTAGTACTCCCAGGATGTACAGACAGAAGAGTAGCATGCGCCTCCTGAAGAATACTCTCTTTCAGGTCCGCCTGATTTGGAACACACAGCCTCTCTCCGAACCACAGCACTCCATCCCTGATATGAAAATCGGGCAACCTGCCAGCACCAACCTGCTCCTTCATCTCCAAAATATCAGCATCAACTTCCTGACTTGCAATGATCCTTGTATTCAGAGTAGGCTGAAGCCTCAACTGAGCCAAAGATGCTCCCAATCCTTGCAAGACAACCTCAATACCTGCTCGATCCAGCTCCTCAATCAGATGCCTCTGAGTTGTAATCAAACTGGCCAAACTGCTCTTGCGACTAAGTGCATCAGCCACAACTTTAGCCTTTTCAGGATGATACTTGATCTCAGGTCGCATATCCTCAAGCACTTCCAACCATCTCCGCTGCCTCAGATTGAGATCCCTCTGCTGATATATATACTTCAAGCTCTTATGATCCGTGTACATGTTCAACTTCTCACCGTACACATAGTGCCTCCATTGCTTCAAAGCAAAGATAATCGCAGCCAACTCCAGATCATGAGTCGGGTAATTCTTCTCATGCGGTCGTAGTTGCCTAGACCCATAAGTGATTACTCTTCCTTCTTGCATTAAGACACAACCAAGCCCCCGATGTGAAGCATCGCTATAAACGTCATACTCAACACCTGCTCTAGGCAAAGCCAAAATAGGTGCAGTAGTCATTCTATCTTTCAACTCCTGAAAATTTGCCTCACATTGCTCGGTCCACTTGAAGTTTACATTCTTCTTGGTCAGCCCTGTAAGCGGTACAGCTATCTGAGCATAACCTTGAATGAATCTCCGATAATACCCAGTCATTCCAAGGAAACTTCTGACTTCCTTCACTATAGTAGGCCTAGCCCAATCTCTCACTGCCTCTATCTTCTGAGGGTCAGTTGCCACTCCCTCCTTAGAAAGGATGTGACCTAGGAATGCCACTTCAGATTTCCAGAAATCACACTTGGATAACTTGGCATACAACTTCTGCTCTTCCAACTTCTGCAAAACTGCTGCCAGATGCTCAGTGTGCTCCTCCTCAGACTTGGAGTACACGAGGATATCGTCGATAAACACCACGACGAAAGAATCGATAAACGGCCTCAGAACTCTGTTCATCAAGTCCATGAAGATTGCAGGTGCATTCGTCACTCCGAATGGCATAACTAAGAATTCGTAATGCCCATGCCGAGTTCTAAATGCAGTTTTGTGCACATCTTCAGCTTTCACTCGAACTTGGTGGTAGCCTGATCGAAGATCTATTTTGGAGAATACAGCTGCCCCTTGTAGACGATCGAACAAGTCATCAATTCGAGGTATCGGATACTTATTCTGAACAGTGACCTTATTCAGCTCCCGGTAATCGATACACATTCTCATCGATCCATCCTTCTTCTTTACCAAAAGCACTGATGCTCCCCAAGGTGACGCACTAGGTTGAATAAAGCCTTTTCCCAACAGTTCCTCAATCTGTCGTTTCACCTCATCCTGTTCCACTGGAGCCATCCTATACGGTGCCTTAGAAATGGGTGCACTTCCCGGTTGAACAGTGATGCTGAACTCTACATCACGATGCGGAGGTAACCCAGGAAAATCTTTCAAGAACACAGTCGGATAGTCCCGAACCACAGGAATCCCTTGCACTTCCACAGGAGTCTCTTCCTTGCGGATAGTTGCCACCAGCTTAGAACACTTCTGCTTCCCTTGGAACATGACTTCAGGTCCACCTGGAGCCTTCACTGTCACCGTCTTGGTCTTACACTCGATGCTTGCACTGTACACCGACATCCAATCAATGCCAATGATAACATCGACTCCCAAGATAGTCAGCTCGATCAGATCAATGCTAAAGATTCTATCCCCAATCACAATCTCGCAATCAGCATAATACCGATCAGTGGTTAAAGTTTCCCCTGACGGAGTAGCTACTGCTAAGATCTTGCCTGGAAAAATCTTCGGTTCAACTCCCAACACTTTAGCAAACTTTGGAGACACAAAAGTATGAGAGGATCCAGTATCAAACAATACAACAGCTTTCATTCCATATTCTGATGTAAAAGGTCCATCAAATTCGAAGTATAAGACGAGAATTTAAACCAACTTGCATTTCATTGAATTTCCAAAAGTTTATACATTCGAATTTAAAAAAACATTTTTGACATCAGAATGGAAAGAAACAGAAGCTACAACACTCTAACTCCTATGGGTCCTCTTCGCTGCTCGAAGTTCTTCCCGCAGTTCATCAGCCTCATCCTTCAGCACATCAGTTAGGTTCTTTTTCTTCTCAAGTTCCCAAATCCGATGGCTAAGAACCGAATAGTCAGCCTTCCGCTTCTCCAGCTGAGCCTCCAACAATCCAACTCTCTCCTTCAGGGTTTCCACTTGCCTCTGAAGAGAAGTCACAAGACCACTTGGAACTGGTACTTCTTCTTCGTCAGAAGAAGAATCATCAGATGAATCCGGAGGTGGGGTGATCTCTCGGGATTCAGGCCATTCTTCACCGTCAGAATCAGCTTGCCCTGGATAGTACTCATCCTCGGAATCAGCTTGTCCAGGATGGTACTCTTCCTCAATAATATGCCAGTCGTCGCCTCCAGCAGGGTCGAAGTGATCAGCCATCTTAGAAATAGAGAGGAAGAAGCATAAATCTTAGAGCAACACAAATATAAGTCACTTACATTTAAATCTCTAGATTCAAACACACACTCTAATGTCCACCTTTAGGGTGTCGTTCCCTATAAATTTGTACAAGTGTGAAAGTGTAGAAAGCGTGGCTCTGATACCACTCTGTAACGCCCCGAATCCCAAAAACACTGAATTCGAGATGTTCTACAGGATCTTTTCACTTTCTTTAGTACAATTTTACAGGGAAATTAAAACTTTTCATCATACATCAGAGACTACATCATAATTACATCTTTCTTTTGCACATCGGAAGTAAAATTTACAACAATTGAAATGAAGTACAACAGCATGATACAATCTTTAAGCATCCATTCCTCTTTAATCTTTAACATGACATTTACCTGCATATAAGACTGTGGGTACGTCAGTTTATTCAACCGACGAACATTATACACGGCCATCCTCTCTATGCCGGAAATAGTATAACTTAACTTTTCATATTTAGCAAACACAAACTTGTCACAATTCAAACTAAAGGGACTACGCTATTGATGTCGTGTTGTGGTTGTGCACTTAGTCCTTAATGCAGTTAATTATGTTACATGACACTAATGCGCACTTGTTCGGATTCTATGCATCCCATACTACATAGGTCCGAGGGCAAGCCCTTATTCGTTCTTCATCTTGATAGGGTTCAATCTCCCGTTATGACTTAGTCTACTACTGTAATTTTGGTAGTGTCTTAGATGTCCTATGATCTATGAGCCCATGTCCAGGCAGCCTGGAGGGGAATCCTACGCACTGACACGACGCATCGAGCAGGCAACCTATGGACAATTCAGCCTCCACCATGGAACAATGGCACCACCCATAGCCACTCGAACATCCCACGAGCGTCGCCACCGGGATGATAATTCTGGAGTAGCGCCCACGCCATGTCTTGACGCATCAAGCAGGCAGCCTGTGAATCGCTCTCACACCGCTATCCGATGGCCCCCATACTCATGTTTTTCTTCTACTTTCATCACGTCTCCACTATGTATTAGTCCTTAGTTTAATTAAAAATCATGAACAAAATAATCTCTACAGTTAGCCTCTCCATCAACCGGACTTATTCATTTGTTTCATCATGACCAACCTTGGTCTAATTTCATCTCAATTCATTTTCTTTTTCAATACCGGGGAGACTTAGCTACTCTAGTTCGAATTTCATTTCACAATCTTCAACTTGAGTACTTACAACTCATAAGATTCATATTCATAGCCAAACAAATTTCTTTTTCTTTCATCAACATGATTTCTAATTCCATAATCATACATGAACCCATGCACTTCATAATTTCACATTTGAAATTCATATTACTAATAAACATTCATACTTCATATTTTGCACAATATTCTCAAGTGAGAATAAATAATATCATGTCACACAACAAGGTACTTTTTGCCACTTACTTTATAATAGCCTATTTCACTTAATCTTCATAAACTATAATTTTCATAAGTGTGTATCTTAGAACCATAGCTCTAATTGTGCTTTTTGTTCACAAACCACCTTGTATTTTATTCAAATAATACCCAACTCAATCTTATAAAATTCCTTGCATTTTTATGAGAATTACCATATTTTTTTCATAATTTTTGGACATCAAAAACTCCCAAAAAAATAATTTTTCCTATATGCCGATCCCAAGAATCGAACCAGGCACAACACCGACACAGCACAGAGCCCAGGCCGCTAGGCCGGTCGCCGAACACGGTATAAAAGCTACTGGGAGTTATAAATACTCCCAGCTCGCTGATTACTAGTTTTAAGAGAATTTAAACAAAAGAAGTGTTGATCCTGGGATTCGAACTGTGCAAACCAGAGAAGCAAACCGCAGTCATGGACCGCCTGAGCCACTAGCTCGGGCTGTCACAAACCCAAACAAAAATCCATATGTGTTATATTCGTACTGTTTTTAAAAACAATTCGATGTTCAAGTAACCATAGTTTCTTATTGCTTTGATAAAAATTCCTAAAAACTTCCTGATTAATCCCCATTCATATAAGGTTCATACCAGTAAGGAAAAAATAATTTTTGATACTAATGAAATGTATTTTTCACACGCAAATCCAAGAGTTAATTTATTAAACTACAATATATTGTATTTTCGACATTGCCAAATAATTGATCTACTAATCTTTTTATTCAATGATTTCATAGTGATAATTTACTGATATTAGTTCTTAATTCAACCGATACATATGTTTGTAATAGTCCACATCCATATCAACATAAAAAGTCTATTCATCACAAGTCAACTACTAATTTGATGAGTAGTACTTTCATTTAATCTACCTTTGTCATAATGAAAAATACTCACTTATCAATTGCATAAATCACATCTCAACCATACAAGTATTTCATTTTTCTTCAAAATAAGGTGTACTCTTTCTTAATAAGTTCCATGTTTCAATTTCACAATTAACAAGCATTCTCATTCATGCATTATGTTTCAAATCATACTAATCGACATTCTTAAATAAGTTTAATCACCATCGTAGCTTCATACTAATAATCATGGAGCATTCTACCCACATTTAAATTTTAATACTAGAGCCATATACAAATTAATCACCACATTTCAAACAATTCACATACTAACTACTCAATTTAAGTGGGCTCTTCTTAGTATTTTTCATGCATCTTTAATAGTTAAAACTAGCATGGATCTATATTAGAAATATGAAATGTTTTACCCAACTTGAATGGAGAGAAAACACAAAAAGCAACCAAGTCCTTGTAGATGAAAGCACCTCCTCCTAGCCAAAAGTACGCACAAGCTCCAAGCCAATCCTCCTAGCCAAAACCGAATGCTTCCCCAACCGAAAGCTTCCTAGCCCCTTGTGATGCCGGCCACTCCAAGCAAACAAAAACCCACACAACTCTCTTATCTTTTATAACTCACACTATTTCAATACTACAACTTGGAAATATACTTTGCATATGAAAATTAGCCATGAGAGGGGGGGGGGGGTATTTATACTAGGAAATGAGTGAGATGGAGAGCCAAGATTGCTTTGGTGGTTGTAGAATGAAGGGTCTAGATCAAAGTAGGAGTTAGAAAAACTACCCACTTCCATGAAACTACCCCCATGATCACCACACCAAAATCAAAATTCCCTCCAAAAGAATGAATCCCGGCCTCCCCCTAGGGTGTGCATAGCACGTGTACGTGTAGTGCACGTGCATGCAACTAGGCCAAATTTGTACATTCTAATTTTGTACAAAAATAAATTAGTTAAAAAAAGTCTTCTACATGACAAGTTTAATTAAAATAGATTAATTCATGGGCTTTCTTTTTGTACCAAAATAATTTATAAAAATAAATAAAATAAAATACATTTGGGCTTTTAAGAAAAAAGGCTTTTCATTAAATTAAAATAAGGCTTCAAAGAAAGGCTTTTTGTACAAAATAATTTGAGAACACTTAATTAAATGTTTATACACATCATTATAAAAATAATTCAACCCAAAATATTGCACGTGCACACTACGTGCAAAATAAATAATTTTTCATTAATTGAAAAATCAGGGTATTACACAGGGACATCAAACCACATTTTTGGTGGTCTGGTATGAAGCGGGATGTAGCAGATTTTATGGCAAGGTGTCTGACTTGTCAGCAGATCAAGGCAGAGAATCAGAGACCTGGAGGCTTGTTACAGCCATTTCCCATTCCGGAGTGGAAGTGGGAGAATATCAGCATGGACTTTATCACAGGTTTGCCGAGGAGTTCGAAGGGCAATGACTCGATTTGGGTTGTTGTGGACCGATTGACTAAGTCAGCACATTTTCTAGCCATGAAGATTACTTGGTCAATGGAGAAATTGGCTGAGTTGTACATTGGAGAAATTGTGAGACTTCATGGAGTTCCTGTGTCAATTGTTTCTGACAGAGATCCAAGGTTTACTTCGAGGTTTTGGAAGAGCCTACAAGCAGCTCTAGGCACCAGAACTGATTTCAGTACAGCATTTCATCCGCAGACAGATGGTCAAACGGAGAGGGTGAATCGAGTGCTGAAAGATATGTTGAGAGCTTGTGTTATGGACTTCGGTGGTAGTTGGGAGAGATACTTGGCATTGGTTGAGTTTGCTTATAACAACAGTTACCATGCAAGTATTGGGATGGCACCGTATGAGGCTTTGTACGGGCGGAGGTGCAGGACACCTGTATGTTGGTATGAGGTTGGCGAGAGGCAGATGTATGGTCCTGAGATTGTGCAGCAGACGTCAGAGCAGATTGAACTGATTCGCCAGAGGTTAGTTGAAGCTCAGAGTCGGCAAAAGAGTTATGCTGACACTCGACGAAGAGATTTGGAATTTGAAGTTGGGGATGCAGTTTTCCTCAAGGTTTCTCCGACCAAAGGAGTGATCAGATTTGGTAAGGGAGGCAAGTTGGCGCCGAGGTATATTGGACCGTACAGGATCGTGGAGAGGATTGGCAAGGCAGCATACAGATTAAAACTTCCTGAGGAGTTAGCGCAAGTACATGATGTGTTTCATGTGTCGCTATTAAGGAAGTATGTGGCCGATCGGAATCATCAGTTGGTAGAAGTTCCCGAAGATCTACAGGTGAACTTGAGCTACAAGGAACAGCCTGTTGAGATCATTGATCGATGGGAGAAAGTCCTTAGGAGCAAGGTGATACCTATGGTCAAGGTATTGTGGAGGAATCAACAGTTCGAGGAGGCTACTTGGGAGCCCGAGGATCGCATGCTGAAGGAATTTCCTGAATTGTTTGTATGAGTGTATTTCTTGTATGTGACTGGAATTCTTTGGATGATTGTGCTATTGACTGATATATGATGTATTCTTTTGTCTTGATTGTGATGTTATAGGAAATTGTTCAGATTATGTTCTATATAAATGAAACACTATTTCCTTTTGTTTGGTATGTGTTTGAACTCATTAGTCATAGTTCTGAGGACAGAACTCTTCTAAGGAGGGAGTGATGTAGAACCCCATATTTTCAAATATTATTTTAATTATTTGAAAATGAATTTAAATGATTTTTGGAGATTTAATTAATATTTTGTAAGAAATTTATCTCGTGTACACGTGCAAAACACGTGCAAATGACTTTTTAGAAGTTTGAAAAATTAAGATTTCTTTATGAAAAATCATTATTTATTATTTAGGATTTATGTAGTATTTTTCCAGATTTTTCTGAAATTAATTGATACTGTTTGCAATTTTTGAGAAAAGAAGGACTTATTTGCAAAATTGACATTTTCATAGGTTGAAATGCAAAATCGGTATTCTGAACATTTTGAGCAGTATTGGCTGAAGTTTAAAGATATATTTTCTATTAGATCCTAATTTAAAGGAGTTTTATTGAATTTACAAGAAAAATGGATATATATGAAAGATGTGTTCTTGAAAGGATTGTTTTGCAAAGTGTGGTAAAACCCTAATAATCATCCGGCATATATAAGGGATTTTTATTCCCAGCCGTCATTGAGAGAATATTCAGATTTTTGAGATTTGTTTGAGGAGCAAGAAGAGACTTTTGGATCTAGCAAGGAGAAGAGCTTTTGTGGATTTTTCTTCAAAACAAGGTGAGTGGTTTGTTTTGTTTTGCTTGTTTGTTTTGTTGTTTGATTGATGAATGACGTGAGATACTTTGTTGCACTTTGTTTGAGATCGGTATGATGTTGTTTTGTTTGTCTCATTGTATGCATAATATGGATCTTTTATTTGATATGGACGATGAGAACACTTGTTGATATTTGGACCATGTATGAGAAACTATCAAGATTTGTTGAGGAAATATTGATCTATGGAATCGTAATATTGGAAGGAATGTTAAGAATTGATTATATTGTGATCGAATGATAAACATCTAGATCTTATGAATTTTAGATCAGATTTGATTAAGAGTTGAGGAAGAAATTTTGTTGAGAAACCCTAATGGAAGATTTGTGGTTTAGATCTTGAGAAGTTGAGATTTGAGGAATTGATTGATGAGTAATGCAATCGTATTGGAGATTACTTGAGAGTTATCTTTGGCTTGTGTATGAACTATTGTTTGATAAATAATGAACCATGATTCTTTAGAAATCTTCAGATTGATTTTTGTATTCAGACCTAGTTTTGATAACTGTAGGCCGACAGTCGACTGGCCTACCGTACAGTCGACTGGTACGACGCTACTGATTATTTTCAGTCTCCTGAGAATTGTTCGGGACAGTCGACTTAGACTGTGTCAGTGACTGGTCTGCTGATTGTATATTTGTTTAGTCCTTTCTGGACAGTCGACCTATGAACCTTACAGTCGACTTAAATACTTAGACTATATTTTTGAGAATTATTGTGATTTGTCTCGGGACAGTCGACTGATGACTTTCCCTAGTCGACTGATATTGCCTCAGATTATTTTTGTGAAATTCTGGAGAATTGTCCTCTGGACAGTCGACTTACCTTAGCATGAGTCGACTGGCACTGAGGGATCTGTACGTTTGATTTGAGATCTTTGTTCAGTTTTTTATATTTGTTTAGTATTTGATTTTGAGATATTTGTTCAGTATTTGATTGTGAGATATTCTTTAAGAATATGATTTTGAGATATTCAGTTGAGCCACTCGGTTAGTGGGATTTTGTTCAGATGTTTGTTTTTGAGTCTCTAGAGGTACGTGACCCTAGTATACCGGTGTTGAGATATTTGTTGAGTTATTTGTTGAGGCCCATTGAGGCGAATTTTTAGTTAATCATATTTTTAGTCCGGTGGGGTACACTACTCTAGGAGATTTTGTTCAGTAACTCAAATTTATAAGGACAGGCATTAGTAGTGTCATGACGAATGGGAACATGAGTTATGCACCTCAGTAAGGCTTTAGATGTGAGACTTAATCTCCTGAGTTATCCAAGTAGTTAACTTCAGATGTGGGATTTATCTCCTGAATTATCCAGGTAGTTAACCTGAGATGTGAGGTATATCTCCTGAATTATCCAAGTAATTATCTTGAGATGTGGGATTGAACTCCTGAATTATCAAGGTCGAGGCGACGCTTTTGTGGTATTCTTGTGATGATGAGACTGTGTTTAGATGTGGGAAGATCTCCTGAATTATCCAGGGCAATACCTGAGATGTGGGATCTATCTCCTGAATGATCAAGC
This sequence comes from Hemerocallis citrina, assembly GCA_017893485.1. Lineage (NCBI taxonomy): Eukaryota > Viridiplantae > Streptophyta > Magnoliopsida > Asparagales > Asphodelaceae > Hemerocallis > Hemerocallis citrina. Next base: position 123,492,585 of record CM030363.1, on the reverse strand, counting down.
ATGGGCAAATTGTCATAGTTTATCTTCATCTCTTAGTAGTCATCGTTGTCAGCATTTAGTCATCTGTTTTCTTGACTCACTTTTCTGCATTTGGATTTCCTGTTTTTCACACTTGACTTTTGGTTTTGGATATCACTTGTTGTTTACATTTCTCGCTATTTCACACTTTACACCTTTGGTTATCATCGGTTGAATGCTATGATTTAAGTACATTTATATTGCTATTTTTATGCCACTCACACCATTTGTGGCTGACCCCTTTAGTTTGGGGGTTAGGGTTCAACTCTAGCCTCACTTGTTGCAGGTTATTGCTTAGAGTTGGAGAATGGATGCTTGAGTTAGCCTTTTGGATAAATGGATTATTAAGTGTTCAGTGTTGAGTTGTAAAGACTTGTTAGTTTTGAGTTGTTTAGTCTTCCGCTGTGATATGTAAAAGATTTGTTGTAATAAATGTTGAAAATTCTAGTGGTGTTTGGTTGTGTTTATTGTTATATTGAAGTGGATCACTGGGATTGTGCCACGTATTTTCTATGCTATTCATCTAGAAATTCGGGGCGCTACAGGCTACCCCCGGATAGGGATGTGGAATTCGGTATTGAGGTTTAGCCAAGTACGGCACCGATATCGAAGTTCCTACATGATGGCACCGGTTGAGGTAGCAGAGTTGAAGGTGCAGATTCAAGGTTTGCTAGATTTGGGGTCCATCAGACCTAGTGTTTCACCATGGGGATCTCCAGTTCTTTTTTGTCAGCAAGAAGGACGGAAGCTGTCGACTGTGCATCGATTACCGAGAGCTGAATAGTGTTACTGTGAAGAACCGGTATACGCTACCCAGGATCGATGATCTGTTTGACCAGTTTGGCGCGGCATCCGTCTTTTCGAAGTTGGATCTTCACGTGGGATATTATCAGGTCAAGGTGAAAGTGACTGATGTGTAGAAGACCACGTTCAGGACAAGGTATGGGAATTATGAGTTCCTAGTGATGCCTTTCGGAGTCACGAATGCATCAGCTATGTTCATGAGTCTGATGAACAGGGTCTTTTCCCCATTTCTGGATACATTCGTGGTGATCTTCATAGATGATATTCTGGTGTATTCTTGGAACTAGGAGGAACATGCTGAGCATCTGAGGTTGGTTCTACAGACTTTGAGGGAGAATCAGCTCCATGGGAAACTCAGCAAATGTGAGTGACCGAGTTACCTTCTTAGGACATATCATCTTCGGCGAGGGAATCTCAGTTGATCCGTCAAAGGTTGCTGCAGTGAGAGATTGGCCAGAGCCCAAGTTAGTTTCGGAGGTAAGAAGTTTCCTTGGTCTAGCTAGATATTATCGAAAATTCTTCCAAGAATTTTCGAAGATAGCTGGGCCACTGACTAAGCTGGCAGGGAAGGATCAGAAGTTCATCTGGGATGGGGCTTGCAGGGAAGCTTTTGCAGAGTTGAAGAGCAGGTTGACATCAATGCCAGTGTTGACTATTCCGGATGGTTCAGGTGGATTTGTGGTTCACTGTGATGCTTCTGGCAAGGTTTCTTGTGCAGTGTTGATGCAGAAGGGCCAAATTTTTGCTTATGCATCGAGGCTGTTAAGGCCTCATGAGAGAAACTATCTTACTCATGATTTGGAGTTGGCAATGGTAATCTTTGCTTTGAAGCTGTGGAGACACTATTTAGTTGGAGACCGGGTGGAAATTTTTACTGACCACAAAAGTCTCAAGTATGTTTTCACCCAGAAGGAATTGAACATGAGGCAGAGGCATTGGTTGAAGTTAATGGCCTACTTTGATATTAATCTGTAATATCACCCCGGTAAGATCAACTTAGTGCCGGATACTTTGAGCAGGAGACCTGTCGCCATGTTCCTGACTCAGCAGACGGAACTGGTTGAGCAGATGCGGAGGTTGGAATTGGATGTGGTTTTGCTGAGTTCTGATCGGGGGTGCATGATGCTTCAGCTTCAGTCATCTCTTGTTGAGCATATTAAAGAGGCTCAGGCTAGTGATGAGAAGTTGCAAGGATTCAGAGCAGAGGTTGAGGCTGGTTCCAGAATGGATATGGTTATTCATGAAGATGGATCGATTCGTTTTGGGTCCAGGTTGTGTGTCCCGAAGGGTGAAGTTCGTCCGAGGTTGGTTGAGGAAGCCCACCAGTCGTCGTACTTTATTAATCTCGACAGTACTAAGATGTACTGGGACTTGAAGCTTCAATTCTGGTGGCATGGTATGAAGAGGGCCGTGGCTAGGTTTGTGTCTCAGTGCTTGATCTACCAGCAGACGAAGGCATAGCATCAAAGACCCGTCGGACTTCTTCAGCCTCTTCCCATTCCGAAATGGAAGTGGGAACACATCACGATGGATTTTGTGACTGCTTTGCCGAGAAGTCCCAAGGGTCACAACGTCATTTGGGTGATTGTGGACAGACTGACGAAGAGTGCTCACTTCATTCCTTTTAGAGTCGAACAGTCTACTGAGAGCCTAACAGAGAAGTACATGCAAGAGATCGTCAGGCTTCATGGGTTCCAGTCAGTACTGTATCCAACAGGGATACGAGGTTCAGGTTTGAGTTTTGGGATAGGCTTTAGAGTAGTCTGGAGAGTAAACTGAAGTACAACACAGTTTTTCACCTCCAGACAGATCGACAGTTAGAGAGGACCATCTAGACTCTAGAGAACATGTTGAGGTCCTGTATGTTGCAGTTTGGTGGATCATGGGAGGACCATTTGCATCTTGTAGATTTCTTGTACAATAACAGCTTTCAGGCCAGTCTTAAAGCTACACCTTTCGGGAAACTATATGGTCGGAAGTGCAGATCACCAGTCTGCTGGGATGACAATGGTGAGAGGAAGTTGTTGGGTCCGTAGTTGATCACCAGGACTGATGATGTGGTGACTCAGAGCAGGAAGCATCTTCAGGCAGCATAAGATAGGTAGAGGAGATGGGCAGATGTCCATAGGAGAGCCTTGGAGTTTGAGGTTGGTGACCAGGTTTTCCTTAAGGTATCGTCGTGGAGAGGTGTCATTCGGTTTGGTGGTGGGGACAAGCTATGTTCTAGGTTCATTGAGCCGTTTGATATCGTGGAACGAGTAGGCAAGGTGGCCTATCGTCTTCCATTTCCACCGGCTTTATCTGGAGTGCACGATGCCTTCCAAGTCACACAACTCAGTAAATATATCAGTGATGAGAGCCACGTGATCGACTACTTAGAGTTGTCTGTGCAACCGAATCTGACTTGTGAGATTCCGCCAGTTGCTATTTTAGACCGACGGGAGAAAGTGCTGAAGAACAAGGTGAGTAAACTTGGAATACTCACTAGCCGGGTGAGTAAACTTGGGAGCTGGAGGAGGATATCCAGCGGAAGTTTCCTCATTTGTTTGTGTAGCTTTGTTTTGTTGTTGTTGTTCTTTCTTTTTTTTGGAGTTATCCTATGTACCTCTTGTTTGAATTTCGTAGACGAAATTCTTCTTGTTGGTGGGTAAGATTTGAAACTCCTGTATCCCTTTCTCTATTTTTGTACTTTATTTATCTTTTCAGTGTATTCTATATGATTGTATTCTTTCATTCTTCTAGACCGTGTATTTGTTCTTCATTCTCAATATAAATTCAACTATTGTTTTTGTCATCTGTGATTTCAATCTTATTGATTCAATTTTTCTACCAATTAGTTATCTCTGGATGATTTGTTAATTCTAATCTATTTCATTTCTCGGCCTAATTGCTTACTCATTTGTTTTCTACCTTATTGGATCCGATTTTTACCCAGTCTACTCTATTTAAACCCTATTACCCGCCCTATTGGAACCTAATAACCGCTACCCAGTACCCTCTTGGACCCAGTCTCCACCAATTTCTCCTTCACGTTCTCCATATCTGCCTAACAAGCAGATCATGTTTCCCTCCTATCTTCTCTTGATTCTTCAAATCCTAACTTAACTCAAATCTCATTATAATCCTAACCAAATTTGTTACTTTTCTTCCTACAAATTTTTATCTCCTAAACCCTATACTACAAATCCTAAATATTATCATCTCTCTCCCTATCTCCCCGTGTGCACCCCGGCCGCTGGCTACCCTCCATTGCACCGCCCTCCGACCGTCGGCTACCCCCAAAGTCGCTGACGCCGTGTGCCCATGCCTGCACCGTGCCATCTCCACCTACTCCTCCCGAGCCAGCAGCACCCCAACGCCACCTGTCTGCCGTTGCATTGTCGCTTTGCTGTCGACCTCCCATCGTAGAGCACACCCCCCATTGCTCTGTGTTGTGATCGAGATTCAACCCAAGCCGTTCAATCGTGAGCTTGATCATCTTCTTCAACACCAAGATCCGCATGTTGTGTTCGTTGCCCAGGATCCATTCCCGTTATTCTCATTTACATCAGATTCGTCGTTTACACTCCCAAGGCAAGTAACTTGTATAATATTTTTGTTTGTACACAAGTACAAAATACCGCATGTAGTTTTGCTATCTTTTTTTATTCGTCTCATGATGCTCTCTCGATAAATCTTGATTTCGTTCATTTGATCCATTTGTAGTCTTGATCCATCATCATAGTGTCACACACACGACAAGAAAATAAAATAGATCTAGAAAGACTCTTGATGCATGTATATATGCTCTTCTTGATCTATGATATGTTGTGTATTTGTTGCATGCTTGGTGTATTAGATGTGTTATCTTGTGGTAGACTTGTTAAATACCCATACCATGTTGTTTTGAATATCTAATATATCATATTTTGCATTATATTTTAATTTGGATTTAGTGCATATGAGTTGTTTGATGAATGTAAAATAAATTATTTCGTTTTGCTGCTGCCCTGTTTTGGTTCAGCATTTTAGACCCTGTTAAGGTCAGTAAAATAAATTATTTTGTGAATATGATCTGTAGGCCTTATTGTCTAATTTTCAGAACTTTCGAGGGATCTCAATTTCGATTTGTGTTGTGCGAGTTATTACTGTTTTACTGCAGCTGTATTGAAATTTTTAGATTTTGTTTTATGAGATTGTTGTATGTTTAATTATTTTAAAACTGCTGTTAAATGTAAAGTTTGGATTCAATATTTTTCTGGGTATGACTAGACATGACTGGAATAAACCCCTAACTTTTGTAGATTTATTTAATGACTTTTATAAACTATTCCATACTTGTGAAGAAACTAATATATTTCCAAACTGCATGCTGTTCAGTGAAAAATTCTATTTTCAACCTGATTCCAGTCGCTTTTGATTAAAACTTTGTGAATATGAAATGTAGCCTGATTTTTCTATTTTACAAACCTTTTGATGGATTTGGATTTTGAGTTATACTTTGCGATCTATCACTGTTTTAGTACTGCTGTGTCTAAAATTTCAGATTCATAAACTTGTTGTATCTTTCTGTTTTCCGAATTTATTTGACTATGCTATCTGTAATGGAATATTATGAAATTTTATTTGTTGATACTGTACTTTCTAGGGAATCATTCTGATTTTTCTTAGATTTAGTCAGTATTTTTTCATGCTATTTTCATACTTATAAATAAAACTTTGCAGTTTCTGGCTGAACTTGAATTCTGTATAAAAACGCTTTTTTTGAACCTTGTTGTTGTAGTTGTTATATGAATTGTGTATATGCATTGGATTTGGATAGGAGTCTAGTTTCTATATATTCTGACGGGTCTAGGTTTGAATTCTTTTGGCAAAGGGAATCTTGGTTTTGGTGCAGTACTGTCTTGCTGTCCAGAATTGAAAGTCTCGTTGTCGTAGTCTGTGGTGAGTTGTTTTGTCACTTGTTCATGTCTTCTATCCAACTTGAACTTGTTCCTTATTTCTTGCCGTGTTTCCTTGCCCTGTTCGTGCACGTTCATGCAGCTTTAATAATAATAAGAAGAAATCAAGTCGGGGTTAAGGGAAAGATTTAGTAGTGGAAAATACAAAAATGTGTGCTTGGAAGGGGCCCGTGTTTCCCACTTGCTTACCCAACTACATGCTTTCCTACAGAAGAGGTGTACTCGGAGAGGATCCATAGATCCTACTTGATACTTGATACTTTACACGTGATTACTTGACACATGATACTTGATACTTGACACGTGATTACTTGATACTTGATACTTGACACGTGATTACTTGACACATGATACTTGATACTTGACACGTGATTACTTGACACATGATACTTGATACTTGACACGTGATTACTTGATACTTGATACTTGACACGTGATTACTTGATACTTGTACCTGAGTACACTGCCCTCTATGATCTACTACGAAATCTAAATGCAAATTGTTTGAATGTAGCAACCATGTGGTAACAATTTGGGACACATGAAGTGCTACCTAGATAGGATTAGATAAAAAACTTGATAATAATATGATCACTTGCTCATCCTTATTACTTACTTGAACATGCTACTTGACACTTGTCACTTGTTACTTGCTTGCATGCTACTCGATACTCGTTACATGCTACTTGCACCATATTATCTTGCCATGCTACTTGATTCCATTTCTTGATTAAGAGTTGGTTGCTCTACCTCGCTGTCACATTCCCTCCATGCTTACTTCGATACTTGCTTCTCGTTGCTACTCTGTATTTCCTTTATCTATTTTAGTACTTGTTATAACACCCTAAATTTTCAAATCTTATTTATATTTGGAGTTGTTTGATTTTACGTGTTGTGCACATAAAATTTATGCATGCGTTTCTCTAAAAAATGTTTCATAAACTAGTAATCCCCATTTATTCTTTTTTAGAAAGACTAAATCAATCCTAAGCTTAATTTGTCTCTTTGTAGCCCACATTAGTTAACTAATTAACTAAATTAGTAGAGCCCATAGTCTTTTGGCCCATTAGTAAGCCCATGTAATTTAATTATTCTTTATTTTAGTCTAACTTGTAGTGTAGACTCAAATAATGGATAATTAATGTACAACTTGTAAGTGGGGGACACTAGGGTATCACGTGCATGCACAAGAGTGTGCAAAACACCCCCTTGGGGTAGGCCGGATTATGCATGAGTGGAGAAGGGAAATGGGAGTAGTGGTGAGGTAATTATCTCATTCATGGGTGGTTATGGCAACTTCCAAACTAATCATAGCCCTTAATCGCTAACTATTTGATCTAATCCTAGCCATTCAATGCACCCAAAATTATGTATAAATACCCCCCCCCCCCCTACATTAGAATATTCACACCTAATCTATATAAAAAGAGAAAGATAAAGAAATACAATTAGAGAGCAAAAGATTGAGAATTGTGTTGTGTGTTCTTCATTCCCATTTGGTGGCCGGATTTCTTCAAGGAAGCAAGGAGGCTCGGGTTTGCTTCAAGACGAGGAGGAGACTACTTGTGGTGGCTCAAACTAGGAGGAGAATGCCACTTTTGATCAATCCAGGAGTTTTAGGAGTTTATTTTGTTTTCTCTCCAATAAGGTGGGTAATTTTCTCTAACTTCTAAGTAGTATCATGCTAGGTTGTGTGCTAATCATGCCAGAATAAATAGATGTAAATATGGCTTTTTGATAGTACCATGATTAATGTGAAAATGGAACATATGTGAAATTGCATAAAATGAATAAGTGAACTTGATTGAATGATATGTTTGTTTTTGTGATATTTGAATATTAATCTAGCATGCTAAAATTAGAATAAATGTTCTCTATGTCGAAATATTTGTGTTTGTAGAGAAAATGCAATTTGAAAAATGCTCATGTGGAAAGTGCTAATTGTAAGAATCCTTACATTATTAAAATAAGATTGATTAGTGAATTATGCTTATTGATGGATAATATGATTGATACTAGATAATCCAAAAGTTGTATGTTAGTTGTTGAAAAAAAAATGAACATTTTGTAAATTAGGCCAAATTCAAGAAAAATGTCTCTTTGAAAAAGAAGTTGTTAATAGAACATTATGTGATTTCATGTACACTTTGTACAAATAAAAGAATAGTAATTTATATGAAAAATGAGAATTAATGGCTTTAAAAATCTTAAGTTACTATTCCAAATTTCGAATTTTTGTCGCTGAACAGTCGACCGACTATGCCTTAAAGTCGATTATCCTGACTATTTAATTTTCGAGTTTTTAATCCTCACTGAATAGTCGACCGACTATGCCTTAACAGTCGACTATCCTGACTATTTAATTTCGGAGTTTTTAATCCTCATTCGACCGACTATGCTTCAACAGTCGACTGTCCTGACTATTTTTGATTTCTTAGATTTTTCTTTGGATAAAAATAAATGTATGGTTTAAAAGAGTTTGAAAAGAGATTTGATAACAGGAAAATGAAAGTATGAATTTTAGATTTAGTATTGGTAAAATGAGATTAAGAGAATTAAGTGAAAAGAATGAAGAATGAATGTGGCAAGTTAGAAAAAGAATTTAATTGTCTTATGCATGAAAATTATACATGAAAGTGAAGTCAATATCATGATGAATTATGAAAGTCTTATGATTAGAATACACAATGCTATGAACGTGAAATGGAATTGAAAGCTAGAGGGTAGCTAAGCCTTATACCGGCATTGAAAGATGTTTTTGAGATGAGTTATTGAATAGAAAAGACCAAGTTTGGTCATGTTGATTGATTGATGTTTAAGACCGGTATAGGGAAAAGAGCTAACTCTAGGAATTGATTTTATTCATGATTCAAATAAACTAAGGACTAGATACATAGTGGTGATTTTTGACGAAAGTGAGAGAAAAATACGAGTATAAGGGCCATCGGATTGGCAGTGCGAGAGTGATTCACAACTGCCTTCTTAATGCGTCATGACATGGCATGAGCACTATTCCGGATTTATAGTCCCGGTGGCGACGCTTGTGGGGTGTTTGGTGACTACGGGTGGTGTCATCGTTCCATTGCGGAGGTTGAATTGTCCATAGTATGCCTGCTTGATGCGTCATGTCAGTACGTGGGATTCCCCTCCAGACTGCGTGGACATGGGCTAGTAAATCATAGAACATCTTGGATACTTACCGTAGTTACCGTAGTGGTTTAAGTCATGACGAGGGATTGAACCCTATAAGATGAAGTACGATTAAGGGCTTGTCCTCGGACCTATGTAGTATGAGATGCATAGAATCCGAACAAGTGCGCATTAGTGTCATATAACATAACAAATGCATTAAGGACTAAGTGCACAACCCACCACGACATCTATAGGATAGTCCTCGTAGTTTTTCTTGTGACAAGTGTGTACTTCCTAAGTAAGAGAAAATTGATGTTTTATATCCTTGCGTCAGTTGAATGAACTGACGAGCCCACAATTTCTGTGCTAGATAAGGAGATTGACAAGATTAAGTATGCAAGCTGCTTAAAGAATGTTTCAAGTGTTGTACTTTTATTCATGTAATTGTTGTAAATGGTTTTCGCTGTTTAAATGTAATTCAAGTTGTAACTTTGATATAATGAAAGTTTAAATTTCCTTGTAAATTGTACGAAGAGAAGTGTAAAGATCTTATAGAACTTCGAATTCAGTCGATTTTGGAATTCGAGGTGTTACAGAGTGGTATCAGAGCCCCGCTTCTAAGTAGTACAAATTTATAAGGAACGACACCCGAGAAGTGGACATTAGAGCGTATGTTGAGTCTAGAGATTTAAATGTAAGTCACTTAAGTTTGTATTGCTCTATGATTTATGCTTCTTCTTCTCCTTTCACTAAGATGGCGGACCACTTCGACCCAGCTGGAGGCGACGATCGGCACATAGTTGAGGAGGATTACTATCCTGGGCAAGCCGATTCAGACGAAGAAGATCTCGAAGAATTCGAGGAGGAATGGTCTGAGTCCAGGGAGATCACTCCATCTCCGGATTCATCTGATGGTTCCTCTGATGAGGAAGAACCAGTTCCGAGTAGTCTCATTGTGTCTCTTCAGAGGCAGGTTGATACTCAAAGGGAGAGAGCAGAGCTGTTGTAGGCACAGTGTGCAAAGTGCAAGGAGAGTATTGCCATGCTCAGTCATCGTGTTTAGGGAACTCAAGAAGAGGAAAAACATGTACGATGTACTGACGGAGGAAGTGGAGGAACTACAGGAAGAGCTTCGTGAAGCCAAGAGGAACCATAGGAACTAGACTGTTGTATCTTCTTATTGCTTTCCTTTAATGTCAGAAATATTTTAAATTTGAATGTATTAAGTTTGAAATTCAATGAAATGAAAAGTTGATTTAAATTCATATTTTCTACATCGAATTTAATGGATCTTTTGCATCAGAATATGGCTAGAAGAGGAGCTTGAAATGGTGAAGGTCTGGACTTGGAAACGGAATTAGCGAGGGTCTATCAGATACTCAATGCCGTTGCCATGAATCAGAATCAAGGGAGGGTGCCTGTGAATCCAGTACCCGAAGCAATCAAACTCGTAGCCGATGAAACCACCGATGTTTGAGGGGAAGTCAGACCTTGACGCGACTGACAATTGGATCCGATAGATCGCGACTATCTTCGAAGTCTTGGAGACTCCAGAGGGCAGCAAGGTGAAGTTGGCGACGTTGCAGTTCGAGAAGGATGCAGCTGTTTGGTGGCAGTCAATGAAGTGGACGATGGGAGATATTGTCCTTGGCTGGGAGGAATTCTTGGAGGAATTTCGCAGTCATTATTTTCTATCAGACGTCCAGGTGAAGAAAGCCACCGCATTTCTAGCGCTGCAGCAGGACGGCATGTCGGTTAGAGAGTATGAGACAAGGTTCAATCAGCTATCGAGGTATGCTCCCAAATTGGTGATGGACGAGGCGAAGAAGGCTCGAAAGTTCGTGCATGATTTGAGGCCAAGTCTGAGATCCAGGGTGATACCCCTCAGTATCAGGAGGTTTGACAAGTTGGTCAAATAAGTGGCAGCCACTAAGGCGGACATGGAGCAGTTCCACGCTGTTCAGAATAGGAGGAACAACTGGAATGTGGGGAAGAGGCCCGCAGTTGCTGGAAATGTGAGGACAGCCGCCGGCCCAAAGGTTCAAACCGACTGGGGCGAACGTGGTCAGTGTGGCTGGCTGACCCGGGAATGCATGGGTGAGACCTCCTGCGGTGACTTGTTACAACTGAGGGGAGACTGGTCACTTCCGATCCCAGTGCCCTAAGCTGCAAGATGTCGTCCGAGAAGGACCAACTCAGCAGGGCGAGAATAAGCCGTACTAGCAGAGGCGAGTATTTGCCTTAACTGAAGCTGACGTTGATAAGGTGGATCACGTCATCACTAGTACGGGGGAGGAGTTTGGAGTGTTTTCTGTTGTTTCTTTTCATGCCTATTTAGTGAACTGTTATATAACGAGTATGTGTTATGTAACAGGAGAACTTTATTTGAATGGAAAGAAAGCTGTTGTTTTGTTCGATACTGGGTCCTTTCATACTTTTGTGTCATTTAAGTTTGCTAAAGTTTTGGGAGTCGAACCGAAAGTCTTTCCGGGCAAGGTTTTAGCAGTAGCTACTCCATCAGGGGAAACTTTAACCACTGATAGGTACTATGCGGACTGTGAAGTCGTTATTGGGGATAGAATTTTTGGGATTGATCTGATCAAACTGTATGTCTTGGGAGTCGGTGCTATCATTGGCATTGATTGAATGTCGGTGTATAGTGTAAGCATCGAGTGCAGGACCAAAGAAGTAACAGTGAAGGCTCCAGATGGACCTGAAGTCACTTTCCAAGGGAAGAGGAGATGTTCAGGATTGGTTGCTGCTATCAGCAAGAAGAAGGGGATTCCTGTAGAGGTGCAGCAGATTCCAGTGGTTCGGGATTATCCGACGATATTCTTGGAAGATTTTCCCGGGCTATCCCCGCATCGGGATGTGGAGTTCAGCATCACTATTCAGCCTGGGAGTGCACCTATTTCTAAGGCACCATATAAGATGGCGCCTGTGGAGCAGGATGAGATTAAACAACAGATTGAGGAACTGATGGAGAAAGGATTTGTTCAACCGAGTGCATCACCTTGGGGAGTACCAGTGCTTTTGATAAAGAAGAAGGACAGTTCAATGAGGATACGCATCGATTACCGGGAGCTGAATAAGGTCACTATTCAGAACAAATATCTTATTCCAAGAATTGATGACTTGTTCGATCATCTACAAGGATCAGCTATTTTCTCCAAAATAGTTCTTCGATCAGGATACCATCAAGTACGAGTGAAAGCTAAAGATGTGCATAAGGCTACATTCAGAACTCGTACGGGCATTACAAATTCTTAGTTATTCCATTTGGAGTGACGAATGCACCTGTAATTTTTATGGATATGATGAACAGAGTTCTGAGGCCGTTTATTGATTCTTTCATCGTGGTGTTTATCGACGATGTTCTTGTGTACTCCAAGTCGGAGGTGGAGCACACGGAACATCTGGCAGTAATTTTGAAGAAGCTGCAGGAGCATGAGTTGTATGCCAAGTTATCAAACTGCAATTTCTGGAAACCTGAGGTGGCATTCCTAGGTCACATCCTTTCTAAGGAGGGAGTGGCAACTGATCCGCAGAAGATAGAGGCGGTGAAGGATTGGGCAAGGCCTACTATAGTGAAGGAAATCAGGAGTTTCCTTGGGTTAACTGGATACTACAGAAGGTTCATTCAGGGCTATGCTCAGATAGCCGTGCCACTCACTGGTCTGACCAAGAAGAATGTGAACTTCAAATGGACCGAGCAGTACGAGCTTTCAGGAGTTGAAAGAGAGGCTGACTACTGCTCCTATTTTAGCTTTGCCTAGAGCAGGTGTTGAGTATGATGTCTACAGTGATGCTTCACATCGTGGGCTTCGTTGTGTCTTAATGCAAGAAGGGAAAGTGATCGCGTATAGGTCTAGGAAACTATGACTGCATGAGAAGAATTATCGGACTCATGATCTGGAGTTGGCTGCGATTATCTTCGCCTTGAAGCAATGGAGACATTACGTGTATGGTGAGAAGCTGAACATGTACACAGAACACAAAATCTTGAAGTACATCTACCAACAGAAGGATTCGAATCTGAGGCAAAGGAGATGGCTGGAGGTGCATGAGGACATTCGTCCGGAGATTAAGTACCATCCTGGGAAGGCTAATGTTGTTGCTGATGCACTTAGCCGTAAGAGCAGTCAAGCTAGTTTGATTACAACTCAGAGGCAGCTTGCAGAGGAATTGGATCAGGCTGGTATTGAAATTGTTTTGCAAGGCTTGGGATCGTCTTTAGCTCAGTTGAGGCTTCAACCAACGCTGAATGAAAGGATTATCGTAAGTCAGAAGAAAGATGCAGAGATTCAGAAGATGAAGGAGTAGGTTGGTGCTAGAAGGTTGCCGGAGTTCCAGATCAGGGATGAAGTGTTGTGGTTCGGAGAGAGGCTCTGTGTTCCGGACCAAGCAGAATTGCGGGCGAGCATTCTTCAGGAGGCACATGCTACTCTTTTGTCTGTACATCCTGGAAGTACCAAGATGTATAAGTACATTAAGCAACACTTTTGGTGGTCGGGTTTGAAGCAGGATGTGGCCGAGTTCGTGGCGAAGTGTGAGGTCTGTCAACAGATCAAAGCCGAGAATTAGAAACCCGGAGGTCTATTGCAACTGTTACCTATTCCAGAATGGAAGTAGGATAACATCAGTATGGATTTCATCACGGGCTTGCCCAAGAGTTCAAAGGGCAATGATGCGATTTGGGTCATAGTCGATCAACTAACCAAATACTCTCACTTCTTGGCAATGAAACTCACTTCTTTGATGGACAAGTTGGCTGAACTGTATGTTGGTGAGAGCGTCAGGCTTCATGGTATTTCGTCAACCATTGTGTCTGATTGATATGCGAGATTTACTTCATATTTCTGAAAGAGTCTTCAGACAGCTCTAGGTGCTAAGACGGATTTCAGCACTGCTTTTCATCCGCAGGCCGATGGGCAGACCGAGTGAGTCAACCGTATTCTTGAGGATATGCTTTGGTATTGTGTACTAGACTTCGAAGGTAGTTGGGAAAGGCACTTAGCTCTGGTGGAGTTTACAACAGTTTCCAGACTAGTATTGGGATGGCATCGTACGAAGCTCTGTATGGTAGGAAGTGTAGAACACCTGATTGTTAGTTTGAAGTTGGGGAGCGACAGATGTTTAGGCCTGAGATCGTGCAACAGACCTCTGAAAAAATTGATCTGATCAGGAAGAGGTTGGTGGAGGCTCAGAGTAGGCAGAAGAGCTTTGAAGACAACCGGAGGAGGGATCTTGAATTTGAGGTTGGTGACTTTTTCTTTCTAAAGGTTTCACTTAGCAAGGGTGTGATTCACATTCGCAAGTGTGGGAAGTTAGCCTGAGGTTCATAGACCCATATAAGATATTGAAGCGGATTGGAAAAACTGCTTACTGGTTGGAGTTGCCGGAAGAATTATCTCAGTGCACAATGTTTTCCACATGTCTATGCTGAGAGGTTACATTCCAGATCTGAGTCATCATTTGCCCGAAGTGTCGGAGGGTTTGCAGTTGGGTCTGAGTTACATTGAGCTTCCGACTAAGATTGTCGATCGTCGGGAGAAAGTCTTGGGGAACAAGACGATACCGATGGTCAAAGTAGTCTGGAGAAACCAATTGGTTGAAGAGGCTACTTGGGAATCTAAGGAGAGGATGATGAAAGATCATCCTGAGCTCTTTCTTTGATTTGTATCTTCTTTTCTTTCTTCTTTCTTTTCTTCTTGTTGTATTTCTGTTTCCTCACTCTTTAAGTGTAGTTCCGGGGACGGAACTATTGTAAGGAGGGAGTGCTGTAATACCTAGAATTTTTAAATCTTATTTATATTTGGAGTTGTTTGATTTTACGTGTTGTGCACGTAAAATTTATGCATGCATTTCTCTAAAAAAATGTTTCATAAACTAGTAATCCCCATTTATTCTTTTTTAGAAAGCCTAATTTATTCCTAAGCTTAATTTGTCTCTTTGTAGCCCACATTAGTTAATTAATTAACTAAATTAGTAGAGCCCATAGTCTCTCGGTCCATTAGTGAGCCCATGTAATTTAATTAATCTTTATTTTAGTCTAACTTTAAGTGTAGACTCAAATAATGGACAATTAATGTACAACTTGTAAGTGGGGGACACAAGGATAGCACGTACATGCACAAGAGTGTGCAAAACACACCCTTGGGGTAGGCCGGATTATGCAGAGTGGAGAAGGGAAATGGGAGTAGTGGTGAGGTGGTTATCTCATTCATGTGTAGTTATGGCAACTTCCAAACTAATCCTAGCCCTTAATCCCTAACTATTTGATCTAATCCTAGCCATTCAATCCATCCAAAATTATTGTAACGCCCCGATTTTCATTTAATGAAAATTATTTTATTTTGCACGTATGCACGTGCAGTATTTTGGTAATATTAAATGTTATGATTATTTTCTTCATGATGAGTATAGATATTTATATATGTGCTCTTTAATTATTTTTATATAAAGGCCGTTTTTCAAATAGACCGAAAGCCTTTCTTTCTAAAAGCCCAAATTTAATTCAATTTATTATCTTTTTTATAATTATTATTTTGGCCCATAAACTAAAGCCCATGAGCAATTTTGTTTTTTTAAATACAACTTGTAATGTAGAATACAATTTAAAGATTTTTTATATATATTGTACAAATTTTTAAATGGAGACCAAGTTGCATACACGTGCACTACACGTACACGTGCAATATGCACAATGCTAGGCCGGTTGTGATCTTGGAGGGAAATGAAAATTTCAGTTGGGATCATGGTGGTGGTGGTTACTTGATCATGGGTTGTTAGTGTAACTCCTCCTTAAATGTTAGCCATTTGTTCCTAACTCCTACTTCAATCTTGGCCATCCATTCTCCTATTTTTTAGTATAAATACCCCCCCCCCCCCCTTTGGCTAGTATTGTTGTGCTAATTAATTCCTCCAAACCTATAGTTCAAAATACAATTATCTAGTAGTTAGTAAGTGAGTAAAAGATTGAGAGTGTGTGGGAGAATTGTGCTTGCATCAATCAAGAGGAGAGGCCGGTTTTTTCATCAAGGGGAGTGCTCGGTTTTTGGTGTGCTTGAGGCTCGGGTGCGCGCTTCTAGGAAGAGGATCGTTCATTTGCATGGACATTCGTTTAGGAGGTTGCTAGTTGTATTTCTCTCCAACTAAGGTGGGTAAATTTTCCATGTTTCTAATTAGGAATCCATGCTAGATTTGAATGGGAAGAATGATGCATGAAAAAGATTAAGAATGAGTACACATTTAATTGGAAAAATGATATATTCATTTGTTGAAATGTTGATATGAAATTGTATGTGGTTCCATTAGTAAAGTCTAAATTTTGTGTGAATTGAATATGGCCATGGATTGCTTGCAGAAAATCTCATTATCTACATCAAGAATTATACACAAAAGTTAGTAGACTAACAATGCTACATTATGTGTTAAAATGAATCTTTGTGTTTTATTGAAATGAATGAATTAAAATATAGATTTGTATGTTTGGTAAATGATTAAAAACATGAAATTAATATGAAGTTTTCTAATAAAGAGATTAGTGATATTAATTGTTAAGAAATGTCGAAAAAGAAGGAATTTGGTAGTGATAATTTAGAACTCGAATTAATTGTATGAAAAACATGTATTAATTATCGAGAAAAATTATCTTCTATATACTGGAGTATAATTTATGATGGTATTAGTCAATCTGGAAATTTACAAAAAATTTTATAAAAGCAAAATGAAATGAGGACTTGTTGAATATCGAAATGTTTTAAATAACAGAGAGAATTGTTTTAAATAGATTTCGAGTTGCACTAGTGACAACCCGAGCGCATAGCTCAAGTGGTTGGGATGACCCTAGTTCGCTACAGTGGGTTTTCGGGTCTCAGGTTGCTGGTTCGAATCCCCTGGTCACCATACTTTTGTTTCATTTTTTTAAAAATATAAGAACTACAGCCGAGAGCATTAGATGCTCTCAGCGCCTTCTTCTAACGCGTACAGCATTCGGCCTAGTGGTCGGTGCCCTTGGTTGTTTTTCCTATGGTTGCGGGTTCGATCCGTGGCTTCGGTTGGTATTTAATTTGGGGGGAAAAACATTTTTTTTGGGGATTCTGATGATTTAAAAAATATGAAAAAAATATGGTTATTATCCTAAAATTTTGTGGGACTTGTGAAAAATAATTTGAGGATTATTTGCATTAAATGAAGTATGATTTGAAAATAAAATATATAATTTAGAATTATAGTTATACACTTGTATGTTATAAAAGTTGCACTTTGCCAAAGGACTTGAAATAAAATGTTAGGAAAGAAGTGAAACAAAGATAGAAATTATATTATGTGATGGATGTGAATTATTCTCATTGGAGAATAGTGTGAAAAATATGAAATGTGAATATTCATTTAGTGATGTGATTTCAATGTGAAATTGATATTTGATGAAGTATATGATTCCATGTATGGCTATGGACTTATGAATAAATTAGAGATCATGCTTTTGAAAAAGAAAATCTGTTATGATTATGAAAATGAACTTATGAGCCGGAAACGCTCAATTTTGGAAATTGTGAATTGGAATTGAAACAAAAGAGTAGCTAAGTCTCCCCCGACAATTGGGAAGAAATGAAATGAAATTTGAAATGGAAGACCAAGGTTGGTCATGGTTGAATGAATGAATAAGTCCGGTTTAGTGGAGAGGCTAACTCTAGTGCTTTCATTTTGTTCATGATTCTAAAGAATTAAGGATTAGTTACATAGTGAAGAGGTGATGAAAGTAAGAAAAAAATACTGAGTATGAGGCCATTGGATTGTCGGCGAGAGCGTATCCCAGGATGTCCCATGATGAGTCATGATAGGGCGTGGATACTGCTCCAGAGTACCGTCCCGGTGGCGACGCTCGTGGGATGTTGAAGACTGCGGGTGGTGTCATGTCTATGGTAGGAGCTGAATTACCACAGGATGCCTGCATGATGAGTCATGTGTCAGTGCATTGGGATTCCCTCCAGGGCGCCTAGACATGAGTTCGTATGTCAGAAAACATCTCGGATACTGACCGTAGTTACAGTAGTAGATTAAGTCATGACGAGGGATTGAACCCTGTAAAGATGAAGAACGATTAAGGGCTTGCCCTCGGATCTATGTAGTATGGGATGCATAGAATCCGAACAAGTGTGCATTAGTGTCATATAATATAAACAACTGCATTAAGGACTAAGTGCACAATCACAACACGACATCAATAGGGTATTCCCTTTAGCTTGATATGTGACAAGTTTGTGTTTGTTAAATATGGAAAATGAGTTATACTATTTCCGGCATAGAGAGGATGGCCGTGTATAATGTTCGTCGGTTGAATAAACTGACGTACCCACAGTTTTGTATGCAGGATAAATGACATGATAAAGGTTAAAGAGGAACAGATGCTTAAAGATTATTCAATGTTGTTGTACAATTATTTAATTGTCATAAATTTTACTTTCGGTGTGCAATGCAAAGTGTAAAGTTTTATATAAACTCTGATGTAAAGTGAAAAGTTCAAATTTCCTTGTAAAATTGTACTAAATGAAGTGGAAAGATCCTGTAGAACTCTCGAATTCAGTTTTATTTGGGATTTGGGGCGTTACAGAGTGGTATCAGAGCCACGCATCACACTTGTACAAATTTATAAGGAACGACACCCTAGAAGTGGACATTAGAGTGTGTGTTTGAGTCTAGAGATTTAAATGTAAGTGACTTACATTTGTGTCGCTCTATGACTTTTGCTTCTTCCTCCCTATTTCTAAGATGGCTGATCACTTCGACCCTGCTGGAGGCAACGACTGGCATATCATTGAGGAAGAGTATCATCCTAGACAAGCAGATTCCGAGGAAGAGTACTACCCAGGACAAGCAAATTCTGACGGAGAAGAATGGCCTGAATCCCGAGAGATCACCCCACCTCCGAATTCATCTGATGACTCTTCTGATGAAGAAGAAGAACCAGTTCCAAATAGTCTTGTGATATCTCTTCAGAGGCAGGTAGAAACACTGCGAGAGAGAGTCGGATTATTGGAGGCTCAACTGGCAAAGCGTAAGGACGAATTTTCTGTTCTCAGTCATCGTGTATGGGAACTCGAGAAGAGGAAGAATCTGACCGATGTGCTGAAGGAAGAAGTTGATGAACTACGGGGAGAACTTCGAGAAGCGAATAGGAACCGTAGGAGTTAGACTGTTGTAGCTTCTACTGTTTTCATTCTGATGTCAAGAAATGTTTTTCAATTCGAATGTATAAAGTTTGAAATTCAATGAAATGGAAATATTGACTTGAAAGATCATGTTTCATACTTCGAATTTGATGGACCTTTTGCATCAGAATATGGAATGAAAGCTGTTGTGTTGTTCGATACTGGATCCTCTCATACTTTTGTGTCTCCTAAATTTGCTAAAGTGTTGGAAGTTGAACCGAAGATTTTTTCAGGCAAGATCTTAGCAATAGCTACTCCATCAGGAGAAACTTTAACCACTGATCGGTATTATGCTGATTGCGAGATTGTGATTGGGGACAAAATCTTTGGGATTGATCTGATCGAGCTGACTATCTTGGGAGTCGATGTTATCATTGGCATTGATTGGATATCGGTGTACAGTGCAAGGATCGAGTGTAAGACCAAGACGGTAACAGTGAAGGCTCCAGGTGGACCTGAAGTCACTTTCCAAGGGAAGAAGAAGTGTTCTAGGCTGGTGGCAGCTATCCGCAAGGAAGAAACTCCTGTGGAAGTGCAAGGGATTCCTGTGGTTCGGGACTATCTGACTGTGTTCTTGGATGATTTTCCTGGGTTACCCCCACATCGTGATGTAGAGTTCAGCATCACTGTTCAACCGAGAAGTGCACCCATTTCTAAGGCACCGTATAGGTGTTGATTCTTTATTTTGATGATCACAACACACTGCAACATGTATCTATGCTATACTTTATAATTACAGGTTGTATACACAAAGATTTCATTACTATACAGCTGAACAAATGAACAAGCACAAAGCTCCAGATAAAGACAATGGCAGAGCTTCACTCAAGACTCAAGACTCAAGCCAAGACTTATGCTTAAAGTGTCATTTATTGTTATGTCTTGTAATCAAATGTAATCTTTCTTTATTTGGGTCTTAGTATGATGTAAAGCCTTGTCACACACACATACACTCACTCTTTTACAAATGTGTGTTTTTCAAAACATCAAAGGGTCAAAACAGTTTGAAATAGTTTAAATGTTGAGTACCAGTCGACCGATACTCATACCAGTCGACTGTCGGTACTAAACTGACTAAACTTATTCAAACTCTGACCAGTCGACTCATTATGGCAACCCAGTCGACTGTTCGAGTGCGTTTGACCGTTTTCTGTTTTTAAAAATCGTTTTTCAAATTCAAAGCTGTTTAGATCCGTTGGTTGACAGTTGGAATAACTGCTTCCCAACGTCTAGTAACTCTAACTCTATAAATAGAGTTCAGAATTCACTGTTAAAAGACCTAATTTTTCCGAGCATTCATTGTTGAGATTTTAAGTGTTACATTTTTCAAGAGACAAAGCTTTCAAATCTCTAAGTCTTGGTTCTCTACATTCAGTCCAGTATAATATCTGATTTCATTCTGGACTGGATATAGAAGTCAACCTCTTTTAGCCACGTACTACATCACTAATCACATACAAGGCTATAGGTTGATTGTAAACATTTTATTGTTTTCCTTTTCCTCTCGGTTGTAGAGTTAGTGGTTTCACTCTTGGTGGAAGAGTGGGTTGCTTTCTCTGGTTGAGAGAAAGGACTACGGATTAGACAAGGTTGTTGTCTGAACGCCGTAGGGTTTTCTTGTAAACTTTTTCAAGAATAGTGGAAATCTCAAGTGGGTTGCTTGGGGACTGGATGTAGGTCAGAAGAACCGAACCAGGATACATCGTGTGCACTCTGTGGTTGTATCTCTTGAACTTGCATTTATATTTTTCTGTTTGTTTTACTACTGTGAAACTTGTCTGGACAGTCGACTGACTCCTTTATAAGTCGACTAGTCAGACTGGTACTCTGTTAGTTTATTGTTTAAATAAGTCGACTGTTTCTGCTTTAAGTCGACTTCACAGATTTGTTTGAATTGTCTCTTATTGGGTTAACTCAGTCGACTGGTTCACTCCTAAGTCGACTGCTCCGAAGAAAAATTCTTTATTCCGCAATTTTATTTTAATAAACACTATTCACCCCCCCTCTAGTGTTTGTTGCCTCGCCTACAGGATCCAACAATAGGATGGCTCCAGTGGAACAGGATGAGGTGAAACGGCAGATTGAGGAACTGTTGGAGAAAGGCTTTATTCAACCTAGTGCATCACCTTGGGGAGCACCAGTGCTTTTGGTAAAGAAGAAGGATGGATCGATGAGAATGTGCATCGATTACCGAGAGCTGAATAAGGTCACTGTTTAGAATAAGTATCCTATTCCTCGAATTGATGACTTGTTCGATCGTCTACAAGGAGCAGCTGTTTTCTCCAAAATAGATCTTCGATCAGGATATCACCAAGTTCGAGTGAAAACAGAAGATGTGCACAAAACTGCATTTAGAACTCGACATGGGCATTACGAATTCTTAGTTATGCCATTTGGAGTGAAGAATGCACCCGCAATCTTCATGGATTTGATGAACAGAGTTCTGAGGCCGTTCATTGATTCTTTCGTCGTGGTGTTCATCGACGATATTCTCGTGTACTCCAAGTCAGAGGTGGAGCACACCGAGCATCTGGTAGCAGTTTTGAATAAGCTGGAAGAGCAGGAGTTGTATGCCAAGCTATCCAAGTGTGATTTCTAGAAATCTGAAGTGGCATTCCTAGGTCACATCCTTTCTAAGGAGGGAGTGGCAACTGACCCTCAGAAGATAGAGGCAGTGAGAGATTGGGCAAGGCCTACTACAGTAAAGGAAGTCAGAAGTTTCCTTGGAATGACTGGATACTACAGGAGATTCATTCGAGGTTATGCTCAGATAGTCGTACCGCTTACTGGTCTGACCAAGAAGAATGTGAACTTCAAGTGGAATGAGCGATGTGAGGTATGCTTTCAGGAGTTGAAAGAGAAACTGACTACTGCACCTATTTTGGCTTTGCCTAGAGCAGGTGTTGAGTATGATGTTTATAGCGATGCTTCACATCGTGGGCTTGGTTGTGTCTTAATGCAAGAAGTAAGAGTAATCGCTTATGGGTCTAGGCAACTACGACCGCATGAGAAGAATTACCCTGACTCATGATCTGGAGTTGACTGCGATTATCTTTGCCCTGAAGCAATGGAGGCACTACGTGTACGGTGAGAAATTGAACATGTACACGGACCACAAGAGTTTGAAGTACATATATCAGCAGAAGGATTTGAATTTGAGGCAGCGGAGATAGTTGGAAGTGCTTGAGGATATGCGACCTGAGATCAAGTATCATCCTGGGAAAGCTAATGTTGTTGTTGATGCACTTAGTCGCAAGAGCAGTCTATCCAGTTTGATTAGAACTCAGAAGCATCTAATTGAGGAATTGGATCGAGCAAGGTATTGAAGTTGTCTTGCAAGGATTAGGAGCATCTTTAGCTCAGTTGAGGCTTCAGCCTACTTTGAATGCAAGGATCATTGCAAGTCAGGAGGTTGATGCTGATATTTTGGAGATGAAGGAGCAGGTTGGTGCTGGCAGGTTGCCCGAATTTCAAATCAGGGATGGAGTGCTGTGGTTTGGAGAGAGGCCATGTGTTCCGAACCAGGCGGACCTGAAAGAAAGTATTCTTCAGGAGGTGCATGCTACTCTTTTGTCGGTATATCCTGGGAGTACTAAGATGTACAAAGACATCAAACAGCATTTCTGGTGGTCAAGTTTGAAGCGGGATGTGGCTGAATTTGTGGCAAAGTGTGAGGTTTGTCAGCAAGTCAAAGCCGAAAATCAGAGACCCGGAGGTCTATTACAGCCGTTACCTATTCCAGAATGGAAGTGGGATAACATCAGTATGGATTTCATTACGGGATTGCCTAAGAGTCCTAAAGGCAATGATGCGATTTGGGTTATAGTCGATCGACTAACCAAGTCCGCTCACTTTTTAGCGGTGAAACTCACTGCTTCGATGGACAAGTTAGCTGAGTTGTATGTTGGCGAGATCGTCCGGCTTCATGGTGTTCCATCAACTATTGTGTCTGATCGAGATGCGCGGTTTACTTC
The DNA here is from genome assembly GCA_017893485.1 of Hemerocallis citrina. NCBI lineage: Eukaryota > Viridiplantae > Streptophyta > Magnoliopsida > Asparagales > Asphodelaceae > Hemerocallis > Hemerocallis citrina. Next base: position 123,469,503 of record CM030363.1, on the reverse strand, counting down.
GCATTTCTAGAGGAGTCTTCAAACAGCTTTGGGTACTAAGACAGATTTCAGCACTGCTTTTCATCCGCAAACCGATGGGCAGACCGAGAGAGTCAACCGTATTCTTGAGGATATGCTTTGGTATTGTGTACTAGACTTTGGAGGTAATTGGGAAAGGCATTTACCTTTGGTAGAGTTTGCCTACAACAACAGTTTTCAGGCTAGCATTGGGATGTCACCGTACGAAGCTCTGTATGGCAGGAAGTGCAGAACACCTGTTTGTTGGTTTGAAGTTGGGGAGCATCAGTTGTTTGTCCTGAGCTTGTACAGCAAACTTCTGAAAAGATTGTTCTGATCAGAAAAAGGTTGGTAGAAGCTCAGAGCAGGCAGAAAAGCTATGCAGACAACTGGAGAAGGGACCTTGAGTTTGAGGAAGGTGACTTCGTCTTTCTGAAAGTATCGCCCAGTAAAGGTGTGGTTCGATTTGGCAAAGCCGGAAAGTTAGCCCCGAGGTTTATAGGCCCGTATAAGATATTGAAAAGGATCGGGAAAACTGCTTACCGGCTTGAATTACCGGAAAAGTTGTCTCAGGTGCACAATGTCTTTCATGTGTCTTTGCTGAGAGGTTATATTCTAGATTCGAGTCATCATTTGCCTGAAGTGCCGGAAAGTTTGTAGTTGGATCTGAATTACATCGAGTCTCCTGTAGAGATTGTTAATCGTCGAGAGAAAGTCTTGAGGAATAAGACGATACCGATGGTCAAGGAAGTCTGGAGAAACCATTTGGTTGAAGAGACTACTTGGGAGTCTGAGGAGAGGATGTTGAAGGATTATCCTGAGCTTTTTGCTTGATTGTATCTTTGTATCATTTTGTTTTCGTTGTGAGTGTTTGTTTTCTCGCTCTTGACTGTAGTTCCGGGGACGGAATTATTCTAAGGAGGGAGTGTTGTAATGCCCTGATTTTCATTTAATAAAAATTATTTTATTTTGCATGTAGTGTGCACGTGCAATATTTTGGTAATATTAAATGTTATGATTATTTTCTTCATGATGAGTATAGATATTTATATATGTGCTCTTTAATTATTTTTATATAAAGGCCCTTTTTCAAATAGACCGAAAGCCTTTTTTTTTCTAAAAGCCCAAATTTAATTCAATTTATTATCTTTTTTATAATTATTATTTTGGCCCATAAACTAAAGCCGATGAGCTATTTTATTTTTTTAAATACAACTTGTAATGTAGAATACAATTTAAAGATTTTTTATATATATTGTACAAATTTTTAAATGGAGACCAAGTTGCATACACGTGCACTACACGTACACGTGCAATATGCACAATGCTAGGCCGGTTGTGATTTTGGAGGGAAATAAAAATTTCAGTTGGGATCATGGTGGTGGTGGTTACTTGATCATCGGTGGTTAGTGTAACTCCTCCTTAAATCTTAGCCATTTGTTCCTAACCCCTACTTCAATCTTGGCCATCCATTCTCCTATTTTTTAGTATAAATACCCCCCCCCCCCCCTTTGGCTAGTATTGTTGTGCTAATTAATTCCTCCAAACCTATAGTTCAAAATACAATTATCTAGTAGTTAGTAAGTGAGTAAAAGATTGAGAGTGTGTGGGAGAATTGTGCTTGCATCAATCAAGAGGAGAGGCCGGTTTTTTCATCAAGGGGAGTGCTCGGTTTTTGGTGTGCTTGAGGCTCGGGTGCGCGCTTCTAGGAAGAGGATCGTTCGTTTGCAAGGACATTCGTTTAGGAGGTTTCTAGTTGTATTTCTCTCCAACTAAGGTGGGTAAATTTTTCATGTTTCTAATTAGGAATGCATGCTAGATTTGAATGGGAAGAATGATGCATGAAAAAGATTAAGAATGAGTACACATTTAATTGGAAAAATGATCTATTCATTTGTTGAAATGTTGATATGAAATTGTATGTGGTTCCATTAGTAAAGTCTAAATTTTGTGTGAATTGAATATGGCCATGGATTGCTTGCGGAAAATCTCATTATCTACATCAAGAATTATACACAAAAGTTAGTAGATTAACAATGCTACTTTATGTGTTAAAATGAATCTTTGTGTTTTATTGAAATGAATGAATTAAAATATAGATTTGTATGTTTGGTAAATGATTAAAAACATGAAATTAATATGAAGTTTGCTAATAAAGAGATTAGTGATATTAATTGTTAAGAAATGTCGAAAAAGAAGGAATGTGGTAGTGATAATTTAGAACTCGAATTAATTGTATGAAAAACATGTATTAATTATTGAGAAAAATTATCTTCTATATACTGGAGTATAATTTATGATGATATTAGTCAATCTGGAAATTTACAAAAAATTTTATAAAAGCAAAATGAAATGAGGACTTGTTGAATATCGAAATGTTTTAAATAACAGAGAGAATTGTTTTAAATAGACTTCGAGTTGCACTAGTGACAACCCGAGCGCATAGCTCAAGTGGTTGGGATGACCCTAGTTCGCTACAGTGGGTTTTCGGGTCTCAGGTTGCTGGTTCGAATCCCCTGGTCACCATACTTTTGTTTCATTTTTTTTTAAATATAAGAACTACAGCCGAGAGCATTAGATTCTCTCAGCGCCTTCTTCTAACGCGTACAGCGTTCGGCCTAGTGGTCGGTGCCCTTGGTTGTTTTCCCTATGGTTGCGGGTTCGATCCGTGGCTTCGGTTGGTATTTAATTTGGGGGGAAAAATATTTTTTTTGGGGATTTTGATGATTTAAATAATATGAAAAAAATATGATTATTATCCTAAAATTTTGTGGGACTTGTGAAAAATAATTTGAGAATTATTTGCATTAAATGAAGTATGTTTTGAAAATAAAATATATAATTTATAATTATAGTTATACACTTGTATGTTATAAAAGTTGCACTTTGCCAAAGGACTTGAAATAAAATGTTAGGAAAGAAGTGAAATAAAGATAGAAATTATATTATGTGATGGATGTGAATTATTCTCATTGGAGAATAGTGTGAAAAATATGAAATGTGAATATTCATTTAGTGATGTGATTTCAATGTGAAATTGATATTTGATGAAGTATATGATTCCATGTATGGCTATGGACTTATGAATAAATTAGAGATCATGCTTTTGAAAAAGAAAATCTGTTATGATTATGAAAATGAACTTATGAGCCGTAAACGCTCAATTTTGAAATTGTGAATTGGAATTGAAACAAAAGTGTAGCTAAGTCTCCCCCGGCAATTGAGAAGAAATGAAATGAAATTTTAAATGGAAGACCAAGGTTGGTCATGTTTGAATGAATGAATAATTTCAGTTTAGTGGAGAGGCTAACTCTAGTGCTTTCATTTTGTTCATGATTCTATAGAATTAAGGATTAGTTACATAGTGAAGAGGTGATGAAAGTAAGAGAAAAACATTGAGTATGAGGGCCATTGGATTGTCGGCGAGAGCGTATCCCAGGATGTCCCATGATGAGTCATGATAGGGCGTGGATACTGCTCCAGAGTACCGTCCCAGTGGCGACGCTCGTGGGATGTTGAAGATTGCGGGTGGTGTCATGTCTATGGTAGGAGCTGAATTACCACAGGATGCCTGCATGATGAGTCATGTGTCAGTGCGTTGGGATTCCCTCCAGGGCGCCTAGACATGAGTTCGTATGTCAGAAAACATCTAGGATACTTAGCATAGTTACAGTAGTAGATTAAGTAATGACGAGGGATTGAACCCTACAAAGATGAAGAACGATTAAGGGCTTGCCCTCGGACCTATGTAGTATGGATGCATAGAATCCGAACAAGTATGCATTAGTGTCATATAATATAAACAACTGCATTAAGGACTAAGTGCACAATCACAACACGACATCAATAGGGTATTCCCTTTAGCTTGATATGTGACAAGTTTGTGTTTGTTAAATATGGAAAATGAGTTATCCTATTTCCGGCATAGAGAGGATGGCCGTGTATAATGTTCGTCGGTTGAATAAACTGACGTACCCACAGTTTTGTATGCAGGATAAATGACATGATAAAGGTTAAAGAGGAACAGATGCTTAAAGATTATTCAATGTTGTTATACAATTATTTAATTGTCGTAAATTTTACTTCCGCTATGCAATGTAAATTGTAAAGTTTTATATAAACTCTGATGTAAAGTGAAAAGTTCAAATTTCCTTGTAAAATTGTACTAAATGAAGTGGAAAGATCCTGTAGAACTCTCGAATTCAGTTGTATTTGGGATTCGGGGACGTTACAATTATATATAAATACCTCCCTACATTAGTATATTCACACATAATCTATATCAAAAGAGAAAGATTAAGAAATACAATGAGAGAGCAAAAGATTGAGAGTTTAGTGAGATCAAAAGATTGAGAGTTGTGTTATGTGTTCTTCATTCCCATTTGGTGGCCGGATTTCTTCAAGGAAGCAAGGAGGCTCGGGTTTGCTTCAAGACAAGGAGGAGACGACTTGTGGTGGCTCAACCAGGAGGAGCATGCCTCTTTTGATCAATCCAGTAGTTTTAGGAGTTCATTTCGTTTTCTCTCCAATAAGGTGGGCAATTTTCTCTAACTTCTAAGTAGTATCATGCTAGGTTGTGTGTTAATCATGCTAGAATAAATAGATGAAAATATGGCTTTTTGATAGTACCATGATTAAGGTGAAAATGGAACATATGTGAAATTGCATAAAATGAATAAGTGAAGTTGATTGAATGATATGTTTGTTGTTGTGATATTTGAATATTAATCTAGCATGCTAAAATTAGAATAAATGTTCTCGATGTCGAAATATTTGTGTTTGTGGAGAAAATGCAATTTTGAGAAATATTCATGTGGAAAGTGCTAATTGTAAGAATCCTTAGATTATTAAAATAAGATTGATTAGTGAATTATGCTTATTCATGGTTAGTATGATTGATACTAGATAATCCTAAAGTTATATGTTAGTTGTTGAAAAAAAAATGAACATTTTGTAAATTCGGCCAAGTTCAAGAAAAATGTCTCTTTGAAAAAGAAGTTGTTAATAGAACATTATGTGATTTCATGTACACTTTGTACAAATAAAAGAGCAGTACTTTATATGAAAAATGAGAATTTAATGGCTTTAAAAATCTTAAGTTACTATTCTAAATTTCGACTTTTTGTCGTTGAACAATCGACCACTATGCCTTAACAGTCGACTACCCTGACTATTTAATTTCCAAGTTTTTAATCCTCACTGAACAGTCGACCAAATATGCCTTAACAGTTGACTATCTTGACTATTTAATTTCCTAGTTTTTAATCCTCGGTCGACCGACTATGCTTCAACAGTCGACTGTCCTGACTATCTTTTATTTCTCAAATTTTTCATTGGATAAAAATAAATGTATGGTATAAAAGAGTTTGAAAAGAGATTTGATAACGGGAAAATGAAAGTATGAATGTTAGATTTAGTATTGGTAAAATGAGATTAAGAGAATTAAGTGGAAAGAATGAAGAATGAATGTGACAAGTTAGAAAATGAATTTAATTGTCTTATGCATGAAAATTATACCTGAAAGTGAAGTCAATATCATGATGAATTATGAAAAGTCTTATGAATATGAATACACAGTGCTGTGAATGTGAAATGGAATTGAAAGCTAGAAGGTAGCTAAGCCTTATACCGACATTGAAAGATATTTTTTAGATGAGTTATTGAATATAAAAGACCAAGTTTGGTCATGTTGATTGATTGATGTTTAAGACCGGTATAGAGGAAAGAGCTAACTCTAGGAATTGATTTTATTCATGATTCAAATAAAGTAAGGACAAGATACATAGTGGTGATGTGACGTAAGTGAGAGAAAAACACGAGTATAAGGGTCATCGGATTGGCGGTGTGAGAGTGATTCACAGACTGCCTGCTTGATGAGTCATGATATGGCGTGAGGACTACTCCGGAATTATTGTTCCAGTGGCAACGCTTGTGGGGTGTTTGGTACTACGGGTGGTGCCATCATTCCATGGCAGAGGTTGAATTGTCCATAGTCTGCGTGCTTGATGCGTCATGTCAGTGCATGGGATTCCCTTCTAGACTGCCTGGATATGGGCTCGTAGATTATAGAACATCTAGGATACTTACCATAGTTACCGTAGTAGTTTAAGTCATGACGAGGGATTGAACCCTATAAGATAAAATACGATTAAGGGCTTGCCCTCGGACCTATGTAGTATGGGATGCATAGAATCCGAACAAGTGCACATTTGTGTCATTTAACATAACAACTGCATTAAGGACTAAGTGCATAGCAAAACACGACATCTATAGGATAGTCCCCATAGTTTTTCTTGTGACAAGTGTGTGCTTTCTAAGTAAGAGAAAATTGATGTTTTACATCCTTACGTCAGTTGAATGAACTGACGAGCCCACATTTTGTATGCGGGATAAAGAGATTGACAAGATTAAGTATGCAAGTTGCTTAAAGAATGTTTCAAGTGTTGTACTTTTATTCATATAATTTTTGTAAATGACTTCCGCTGTTTAAATGTAATTCATGTTGTAACTCTGATGTAATGAAAGTTTAAATTTCCTTGTAAATTGTACGAAGAGAAGTGTAAAGATCTTGTGGAACTTCGAATTCAGTCAGTTGTGGAATTCGGGAAAAAGTCTATTATTGAAATCCCTTTTATTTTGTTTTTCTTTTCAAAAATAAATAATAAATTTTTAAACCTTCCCTCAAAACTTGAATATCACATTGTCCTCAATGGGAAAGGAAAAGAAAAACAAAAAGAATGCAAAAAGTTCAGAATTTCTTCCCTGATTCGTCTTAAAATTCTGCATGCGTGGCGTTCAGTAGATATCTGGAGCTGTAGATGTCCAAATTGGCTAACTTTTTTTTTGCTGGAAAGCTAAGCCAATTTTCTAAAATTTCTCTTTGAAACAGTTTTCCAGATTCGGACTCCATACTGCTAAAAAACAGCCATCAATGTAGGTGTACAAAACAGCTCCGCTCGACGACTTTCAAACTCATGCAATCCTACAAAATAAAATCACAAATTAAAATTATAATAAACTAAAATAAAGGGAAATCTAAATGAAGTAAAAGAAAACATGGGTTTCCTCCAAAGAAGCGCTAAGTTTTAAGTCTTCAGCCAGACTTTCTTCATCTTGTTACTATTGTTTGGCCTTCTCGATGTGCATGATTTCCTTGCCAACTTCTTTATCCATGTATGGCTTCACCGCTGTCTATTGACCTTGAATGTCCTTTTTTTCTCATGATGAATTTCTATAGCTCGATATGGAAAAACTCGTGTGAATTGAATAATGGTTTTGAATTGAATAAGTTTCTATAGCTCCAAATGGTCCCGTCCACCTAGATCGCAATTTTCCTGGAAAAAGTCTAAGTTTTGTATTGAATAACAACACTTTCTCCCCTTTCTTGAATTCTCTTCTCAAAATATGCTTATCGTGCCATCGTTTAGTCTTTTTTTTATAGCTCTTGGCATTTTCATAAGCATCATTGCGAAACTCGTCCATCTCATTTAGTTGCAACATTCTTTTTTCACCAGCATTTTCCATGTCAAAATTAAGCGTCTTTATTGCCCAATAAGCGCGATGCTCAAGTTCAACCAGTAAGTGACACGCTTTACCATACACCAAACTATATGGGGACATTCCAATTGGTGTTTTAAATGTCATCCTATATGCCCATAATGCATCATCCAATTTTCTTGCCCAATCTGTTCATGACATATTCACTGTCTTCTCAAGTATACGCTTCAACTCTCTATTTGAAACCTCCATTTGACCACTTGTTTGAGGATGATATGGTGTTGCCACATGATGAGTAACTCCATACTTAGCAAGTAAAGCATCAAATTGTCGGTTGCAAAAATGTGTTTCTCTATCACTAATAATTGCCCTTGTAGCTCCAAATCGTGAAAAGGTATTTTTTCTAATGAAGTTCACCACTACTCTTGCATCATTGGTTGGTAAGGCATCAGCTTCCACCCACTTGGAGACATAATCTACAGCAACCAAAATATATCTATTAGAAAATGAAGATGGAAAAGGACCCATAAAATCTATCCCCCAAACATCAAATAATTCAATCACTAAAATATTATTTAGGGCCATTTCATGTTTCCTAGAAATATTTCCCACCCTTTGACAATGATCACATAATTTAACAAAATTAAAAGCATCTTTAAAAATTGAAGGCCAATAAAATCCTGACTGTAAAACTTTTGTTGCTGTTTTTGCTCCACTAAAATGGCCACCACATTCCAATATGTGGCAATGTTTGAGTATGATTTCCATTTTCTCTTTAGGTACACATCTTCTTAATTACTTGATCTGCACAATGGCGAAATAAGAAAGGTTCCTCCCAAAAATAATATTTCAAGTCAGATTTTTTTTTCTTTTGTTGATAAGTAAAATCAGGAGGTAGAATTTTTGATACCAAGTAATTAACTATATTGGCTAACCATGGAGGAGTTTGTATCATCATTAAATACTCATCTGGAAATTCTTCATTGATTGGTGTAGCCTCCAATTTGTTTTCATCTTCTGGCTCAATGTGAGAAAAATGATCGGCCACCACATTTTCCTCACCCTTTTTGTCCTTGATTTCCACAACAAATTCTTGTAAAAGTAAAATCCAACGAAGCAATCTTGATTTGGCTTCCTTCTTTTCAAGCAAGTACTTGAGAGCTGAATAATCCGTGTACACAACCACTTTTGAACCTATCAAATAAGATCGAAATTTGTCAAAAGCAAATACAACAGCTAATAATTCTTTTTTAGTAGTAGCATAATTAAGTTGCGCTTCTGTCAAAGTTCTACTTGCATAATAAATGGTGTGAAAATTTTTATCTTTTCTTTTCTCTAAAACAGCACCTATTGCTACATCACTGGCATCACACATTAATTCAAAAGGCAAACTCCAATCTAGTGCAATAATAATAGGTGCTGAAATCAATTTCTTTTTCAATGTTTCAAAAGCATGCAAGCAATCATGAGAAAAATTAAAATGTGTATCTTTATTTAAAAGATTGCAAAGAGGTTTAGTGATTAAAGAAAAATCTTTTATAAATCGGCGATAAAATCCTGCATGACCCAAGAAACTTCTCACTCCTTTAACATTAGTTGGTGGTGATAGCTTTTCAATGACATCAATTTTAGCACGATCAACTTCAATTCCCTTAAAAGAAACTTTGTGGCCTAACACAATCCTTCTTTCACCATAAAGTGACATTTCTCCCAATTTTAAACTAGATTTGTTTCCTTGCAACGCTGCAAAACCAAAGATAAGTTAGATAAACAATTATCAAATGAATAACCTGTGACCCCTGTTTTTTCAAAAATGTATTTTTTTGTATTTTCTGTATTTTAAAAAATTTCGCAAATTATTTTTTCGGTTTTCAAATTTCTTTGGTCAAACCATATTGTTGGATCTTCTATTCAAATTAATTTTCGTTCAAAAATTTTATTTGTGGCTATCTTATATGATTTTTATATTGTAATACCATTCTTATATTTTGTTATTATTTCTCTTATTATTGTTATTATTAGTATTATTGTTATTATTGTTATTTTCGACTAGTTATTAAAAATTCACTTTTATCTTCTAACTGTATTTGTAGTATTTTAAATAAATGATATTTTGCAATGCAAATTACATTTTATTAAAGACAATATTTTTATTTGTTATTAATTTTATATACCCATTTTTTCCTTATTGGATTTTTTTTAAACCCTAATCTATTTTAAAAACACATTTTAAAACCATTTATTCACTAAACCCATACCCAATTCCCTGTTAATTCCTAAACCCACCTATTATAATTTCACCCACCTCAAATCGTTACATTGAACCATGCCTTGTTAAAACAAAATTTCCCAGAATCCTTATGTGCCATTTTACCCATTCATTAATCACCAATTAAAATCCTTCATTACCTTCCTTATACACATCCCACCCTTTATTAACCACCTTAATCCCTGCCTCATTTAATACCTACCGAACCCAAAGCACCTCAAATTGCTTACCTGATTTATTACCCAACCTAATACTACACCATCCTACCGTGAGCTAGTATCCCCCTTCACACCCGATCCACCTAGTGCAACCGACCCTTTTCCCTTTCCCTGTAGCCGCCAGATCAAGTGCACCCTCCCCATCTTTCTAAACCCTATTATATATACACTATATATATATATATATACCCTTGTTTCTTTTGAAACTGCATATTCTTTTTTTTTACAAACCATTGCACCCTATTTTCATGCTTCATCTCTCCCGTTTCTCGCCATCCGTCCTCTCGCGCTCTCTTGCTCTTGGATTTTTATTGCGCGTACTCGAGTGCGCGTGTAGATCGTTCGTGCGTTCGTGAATTTGCGTTCGTGGGAATTGCTCCTGCTTTTGATTTGCATCGTTCTTCATCTCCAAATTAAGACAAGTAACTTGTACTATAATTCATTTGATTTGATACAAGTCAAAAAGTTCACCTATAGTGTAGTTGGATCTAGAGACAACCAAAGATTGTGTTTTCCTTGATGGGTTTTGTCTCTATGGTGATGATTTGACCATAGATGACTCATGACACAAATCTTGATAGGTGATAATCTAGGAATTGCCCAAATTTTGATTTTAAACCATGTAGTGAGTACTTGTGTGAATTTGTGTTTGGATTAAGACCCATGTGAAATAATAGGTGTGGACATTTTAATAACTCTAAATCATGATGTTTAGATGCCTGATAGGTTTTATTTGAAGTTTGGATGTGTTTGGATCAATATTCTTGAAGTTATGATGTTCTTGATTAGAAGTGTGAAATCTGTATTGTCTGGATGTTCTATGTTGTTTGCTATTTTCGTCTATGTTACAATTAGAATTTTGATTCCAAAATAAAAGATGAATTTTAGATAATTTCGTCTATTTTCAAATCCCACTGGTTTTGCTTGATTTGGATTTCGTATGACTGAGTTATGACTGTGTTAGTACAGGAGTGTCGATCGTTTCCTGATTCTGTTTTTAGTTAATTTTGTTGACAAACTATTTTTAAGAACTATTTTATACATATTATTTTGATCCAATATTTTGGTCAACGTTTCTTTATGAAGTTAGGGACTACCCAGAATTTTTGATGAATTTTATTGATAAATTTTATGTGATGTTTCATGCTCGTTTCTAAAATCTATTCGTGCTGTATTTTACTCGCTGTTCTGTAAAGAAACTTATTTTCACTATGATTCCTTTTACTGTATGAAAAATGTTTGTGAAATGTGAAAGTTAGTAAATTCTATCTATTTTTCTATCCCTTTGGCGGAATTGGATTTCGTTTCACTGTTTGCGAGATATCTTAGTTTTCGTACAGTAGTGTTGGGATTTCCAGATTTGCTAAACTATGTTTTCTTGATGTTATATTATTTTTGATGACTGATCTATTTTACTGGAATATTATGAAATTTTATATTTTGATTCTAAACATATAGGGGAATACCCAGATTTTTCCTGAATTTATTTGAGTGGTTTTGATGCGGTTTTCCTGACTGAGAATTTGTTTTCATGATTTCTGACTGAACATGTTTTCTGTCTTCGAACCTGTTTTGAGTTAAGATGTTGTGAATTACTATATAACTTAATTATATTCGTTGGATTCATGTGGATGTCTACTTTCCAGATCCTTCGACGGATCTAGATTTGCGTTTCTGTAGTGATGGGAATCACTATTTTAGTACTGATCTGTCATGATATCCTGATTATGAACATACACTGTTTTGCTCGTTTATGTGACTGTATATCATCTATGACTGATTATTTGTTTCCCTGAACCTAATATTGATTATACCATGTTAGTTTGACACTATTTCGTACTCATCATGCAAGTTTGATAACCATAATAAAAGTAACCAAGCCGGGGTTAAGGGAAAGATCTCATAGTGGATAATTCAGAAACGTGTACTCGGAAGGGAGTCCGTGTTTTCCATTTTAATTAATATTGATACATGAACCTGTTGCTGCATGGACCTGTTGGTTCATGTACCTGTTATCTGTTGCTGCATGGACCTGTTGGTTCATGTACCTATTACTTGTTACTGCACGGACCGGTTGGTCGTGTACATGTTACTTCATGAACCTGTTGCTACATGAATCAGATGATTCGTGTACCTGTTGCTTCATGAACCTGTTACCTATTTTTGTTCTGATTCCTAAGTACACTGCCTTCTATGGCCCACTATGAAATCTAAAGCGAAACTGCATTGACTGTAACAACCATGTGATAAAAGGATAGCACGTGAAGTGTTACCTAGATAGTAATAATACAAGATATTTAATACATGATATTTGAACATGATAACTGAATATGATACTTGAACACTGTCACGCCCCGCATCCCAAAAACATGGAATACGAGTGCATGACGAAGCCCAGCGGATGATTTTAACATCATCCATAAGCTGTAGGATCGACTCAGCATCACCACAAGAATATCACAAATATATATACAACCAAGCATGCATGAATAATTTATAAAGCAACAGAAACAATTTGAAATAAAAATAATGATATCTCAAACAGTTCTCAAATCTGACTCAAAACAACAAAACTCGGGAACATAAGCTCGTTACAAGTCTTAAATAGCGAGAGATAATAATTCAAGAAAAACAAATAATTCAAGCGAACAAGTATTCTAATCAAGTCCTTTCTCCACTTGAAAGCTAGAACCTTTTCTCACCAATTCCAGCGGGTAGCTCGTCTCCAAAGTCTGCTTAATAAATATAAAAAGGAAAAACAGGGAAAAACAAGAGAGAATGCCCTTAGTGCAAGCTAGGGCCACAAATAGTAAAAACGAGTACAAATAATGGGAAACAATAATTGGAATCAAGAATGTAACAGAGATATAACAAGTAGTGGAGAACTAAGAACTAGCTAGCAAGAGGGACATACTAATAAACAGGCTGGATAACAAATACTAATGGTGAAGCAAGTGACAAGTGAACCTGTAGGGTATCTAACACCAAGTGACAAGTCTCAAGTCTAGTGTCAAGTAACAAGCGCCAAGTCTAGTGCCAAATATTATATTCAAGTGCCAAGTATCAAGTAACAAGTTGTCAAGTATCAAGTAATAAGTGAACAAGTATCGAGTTCAAGTTTCATATATCAAGTTTCATGTATCAAGTAATCAAGTATCGTGTAGCATGTTTCATGTTCATGTCTTGTAGTTATTACTATCTAGGTAGCACTTCATGCATCCATACTTTTACTACATGGTTGCTACAGTCAATGCAATTTCGTTTAGACCTAGTAATGGATTTTATAGGGCGGCGTACTCAGGTATCAAGTTTCAAACAAGTCATGGTTCATGAATCGGAAAATAAATAACAAGTTCACGAAACAAGTTCGCGAATCCACTAACAAGTTCAAGAACAGCACAATGGGTTCATGAATCAAACAAGTTTATGAGCCAAGTAACTGACTCCATGAATCGATCAAGATGCAACAAGTTCATGAACCAAGTATTTGGGAAACACGGGTCCCCTTCCGAGTACATTTACCTATATTGTCCACTACTATAGTCTTTCCCTTAAACCCTGGCTTGTTACATTTATGAATTTTTATCAAGCAAACATACAAGTGTGCGAAACATGGTACGAGAAAGTGGTGGGAACATGTGTCAAAACAGCGAATTTCACGGCTCAAGTGTTCAGGCAAGATTTGTGTATCTAGGTTTAAACATGTGAAACATGGTTGAAATATAGTAAATTAAATCTAAGAAAATTTGCGGAAGTCCTATAGGGTTTCCAACAACCGCATATAAAATTTCAAGTCAAACGCTTGCTGTTAACTTAGTTAAATTAATTCACAAAGTAAAGGTGTGCAGCAGTTTTGCGAATCTGCGTCTACCGACACAGCTGCAGTAAAACTACGATAACTCCTAGACCAAAAATCAGAATTCGAAAATTCTAGAGGCTATCGACATTTAGACATCTGGACCTACGTTTACTATTCAGGGCTCGGGTTAAGATTCTGATGTTAAAGGGGTCAAAATAGCATTACAAGATTCAGGAAAGCAACATGTGGAAATATCTTACTAGTATAGGTTACATGAAAATTGGTTGTTAGGCGTCTAGGTTAATATGTGATATAAATACCGGGAAATGGTTATCAAAACAGCAAGTAATAATTGTTTTTCAAGCCAAATGGGTGCAAATTCATCAAATACAAGATATAACATATGTCTACAAGTCTAGGGCTCTTTAATTTCATGTGTCCATGTGTTCAGGGGATAAAATGAGTCCAAGTAGTTATAATATAATACAATGAAATTATTGTGACTCTTAAGATTATAAAATTGAGGAGGTTTAATATTTGATCAACAACGACAGTCAAGGAGGAGTCACAATTTCTAACTATTTGTAGTATTTTCAAGAAATGCTTGTACTAGAACAAAAATATGTACAAGAGGATTACTTGCCTTGATTGGATGAGGGCGATTAGATTCGATAATTGAGGAAAACAGAATCGAAAAATCCCGGGCGAAATCTCCCAAGGGCACGTGCGAAGACCGTGCGAGAAATCGATCGTAAGTGAGAAAAATACCCGCACCAGATCCCGTCCCGAACAGCAAACAGCGATCGGGATTCGCTGTGCCAACACACAGGACACCGAAACAGACCAATAGGGCTCCATCTTTACACCGGATCTGGACCGAACAGGGAACGGCAAGTCTAGATCTGTTGTGGCCGAACATAGAACAGCGATCAGATCAGATAGATGGGCTCGGATCTCGATGCGATCCAACAGCCGAAATCGAATCCTGCCCAATTCAGCGGCTACTTCTTCCTTCTTCGTCGAAACAGAGAGCGAGGGAGAGCAACGCCGGCGGGTCTTCGATGGCGGCGACTGTGGTGCGTCTGGGAGGGCGGCGCGATGAGGCGAGTGGCGGCGCTGTCGTCGAGAGGCATCGGCAGCGAAGGGCAGAGCAACGATGAGCGGGGATGGCTAGAGGTGTTGCGATACGAGCAGAGGACGAGGTGATGAGGAGATGGTGGAGGTGGCTGGCGAGGGCGATTGGAGGTGGTAATGGCAAGGGGTGGTTGTCGAGAGCGAAGCTGATGGAGACGGGGGAGTGGGTTAATGGTGGAGGTGGTGATGATGGTGGTCCTATGGGGATGACGAAGACTTAAGGGGAATGGGAACGCCGACGAGAGAGGCTAGAGGTGGTCGGGGGTGGTAGGGTAGTGGCGACGGTGAAGGGATTGGGTTCGAATGTATGGAGAAGAAGAAGGAAACGGAAGGGAAAGAAGAAGGATGAGCGGCGGGGTTGTTAGGGTAGCACAGTTTACGGGGGTTAGGGTTAGGGTTAGGGTGTTTAGGTTTATATAGTGAGGGTTTGGTTTAATGGGTATTAGGGTATCCGTTTCGAGTGGGATCCAACTGGAGAATTGGTCAAAATATATTAAAATGGGGAATAAAGAGACGAATGAAAAGAAACAGCCAATCCTTCATGAAGAAGGACACAAGGAGCACATACAATTGAATTAGATAAAAGGACCAAAAATTGAGTCGAAACAAAATAATGATTTTATTCAATTGGAAATAAAATACGGGGTCTCAAATAGACGAAAGAGTACAATGGGACAAAAATACAGTATAAAAAAATACAAATACGGGGAAATAGGAGTTACAAACACGATACAGGCTTGCTTGATACTTGACCACATGATAGATGAAATTTGTTACCTGATACTTGTTACATGATTACCTGTTTACCTGTATACCTGTTACCTGATACCTGTTACATGTTGACTTGTTTACTTGATTTCTTGACACTTGATTTAAGCCATCTCACACTTGTTCACTTTTTCCATACTAGTTGTTTATTTTGGACATCACGATTATACCATGCTAGATTTGTTACTTAGATT
The DNA here is from genome assembly GCA_017893485.1 of Hemerocallis citrina. Taxonomy (NCBI): domain Eukaryota; kingdom Viridiplantae; phylum Streptophyta; class Magnoliopsida; order Asparagales; family Asphodelaceae; genus Hemerocallis; species Hemerocallis citrina. The sequence goes on along the minus strand of CM030363.1, from coordinate 123,453,627 downwards.
CACCCATTTCCATGCGCTTGTATCCTACATTATTTGTGACCCGTAACTTGCAATTGATGGGTACTTGTGTTTTCTCTTTTTCTCTTTCCTGCATTCGTTGAATTGCAAATTTTGGAGAACAGGTTTCAGACAGTATTGGTGACATGATGTACTAGATACTGGAATTTTGCTATTATTATTCTTGTTACTTATTTTGGAGAATATTGTATTCATGTATTTGGATTTATTCTTGTATTTGGGCAATGTGACCCAGGATTATTTGTGTATTTCAGATCATAACTATTTGAGATTAATATATTTTATTTCAAGTATTCTCGTTGGTATTTGGTTCATATGTGCATATGGTTGACTTTTCTGGCCTCCGACTCTGATTATATTGTGATATGTTGTAAAGATTTTTGAACAGCTTATGGATGATGAAAATCATTCGCTGGGCTTTTGTCGCGTATCCGTATTCCATATTCTTTTTGGGAAGCGGGGCGTGACATAACCAAAAACTGAAAAATCATCCATGAAAATTTCAATAAATTTCTCAACCATATCTAAAAAATAGACATCATGCAGCGTTGAAATGTGGCGGGGGCATTACAAAAACCCAAAGGCATCCTTCTATATGCAAAAGTTCCATATGGGCAACTAAAGGTTATTTTCTCTTAATCTTCTGGTGCTATAACAATTTGATTGTATCCCGAATACCCATCAAGAAAACAATAGTATGAATGGCCGCAAGTCTTTCGAGCATTTGGTCAATGAAAGGTAGTGGAAAATAATCTTTTCTAGTTGCATCGTTTAGTCTTCAATAATCTATGCACACTCGTCATCCCGTGACTGTTCTAGTTGGTATTAGCTCATTATTATCATTTTTTACTACAGTTATTCCTCCTTTTTTTGGCACAATATGTATAGGACTTACCCAAGCACTATCTGAAATTGGATAAATGATACCTGCATCTAAAAGCTTCAAGACATCCATATGCACCACTTCTTGCATTGATGGATTTAATCTTCGCTGTGGCTGCATTATAGGTTTAAAATCATCCTCCATTAAAATTTTATGCATGCATATTGAAGGAATAATCCCCTTTATATCATAAATGTTCCATCCTAAGGGTATTTTATGTTCTCTCAAAACTCTCAACAATTTCTCTGCTTCAAAATTATTTAAAGAATCATTGATAATAACAGGAAAAGTGGAGTTTTGGCCTAAAAATGCGTACCTCAAACTCGATGGGAGTTTTTTAAGCTCAAGTTGTTGTGGTGATGAGAAAATGAGTGGTGTATCTTCCAAATTTTTATCATAATAAAAAATCTCTTCATTTTCTATTTCAAGTGTTTGTGAAGTTGTTAAACATTCTTCTAAAGGTAATTTAGCAATTTCATCCCAATGTGTTTCTCCCATGACTTTGCTTACTTGAAAGCATGCATGAAATTCCGAGGGAAGCTCCATGGATTTAAATACATCAAAAGTTACCTGCTCGTTGTCAACCCTTAGAATAAGTTTTTCTTGTTGCCATCAATCAATGTTCTCCCTGTTGCAAGAAAAGGTCTCCCCAAAATCAAAGGGATTTGTACATCTTCCTCCATATCAAGCATAATAAAATCAGCTAGAAATATGAATTTGTCATCTTTCCCCAAAACATCTTCAATGATCTCTCTTGGATATTTGATTGACCTATCCGCCAATTGCAAGAAAATTGTGGTAGGCTTTGCTTCTCCAATACCTAATTTCCTGAAAACAGAGTATGACATAAGATTAATACTTGCTCCTAAATCACATAGTGCTTTATGAAAAGAAGAATTTTCAATAGTGCAAGGAATTGTAAAACTCCCTAGATCTTTAAGTTTCGGTGGCAGCTTCTTTTGTAAAATTGCACTACTTTCTTCAGTTAACATCACCATCTCATGCTCTTCTAGCTTCCTCTTATTTGATAAAATACCCTTAAAAAATTTACCATATTTAGGCATTTGTTCTAAAGCTTCAATAAGAGGAATATTAATATGCAATTACTTGAAAATATTTAAAAATTTTGAAAACTGATTATCAAGCTTATTCTTTTTAAGTCTTTGTGGAAAAGGAATAGGTGGATCATAAGGAGAATTAGTACAAGTGTTAGAATTAAACTCCCCTGAAATTGTTTGGCTTGACCCTCCTTTGTGCTGCGTTGGTTCCTCCAAACTTTGCTCATTTTCACTTGCTTTTCATCCACATCTTGTTCGACATTTTTGATTTGTGGCTGCTCAATTGTTGTCCCACTTCTAAGTGTTATTGCCTTGACATGCTCCTTGGAGTTGACAACTGTATTGCTTGGTAATTTTCCTGTAGCTCTTTCATTAAGAATATTTGAAATTTGACTAATTTGTACCTCAAGATTGTGAATGGAAGCTGAAATTGAGTTTGCAACATTTTGGATTAAACCAAGAACCCCTAAAGATTCTTGTGTTACAAGTTATGAGCACGAGATATGGGTCATCTCTATGCTCATATAACAGATTTAATTTTATAATACGCAAACTTGATAATCTCAGGTTCTGCATGGCAGTCTACTTGCTGTCACTCTCAGTCGACTTTTCTAAGAACTTCTAAAAAAGTTTGATTCATATTATAAATCTATACAAATACAATCAGGTTTAATCAATAAGTAATAGAGTAGCGTTGAGAAGAATATCAGCATTACATGACTATGGTTTCAATCTACCCAACTATGAAATTAGTTGCACATAATACAACCTTTATTGATTAATAAAATAGAATTCATGAATCTACAATAAAAATAAAAAGTAAAAGGAAGAACAGAAGAACACTGAAATGTATGATGTTGAAATTGAGCCCAATCAGCAGTCGACTTGTTCTCCTCCTTCTTTGATGCTGGTCTCTTGATGCTTGCTGGTCGATCGATCCCCCTGATGGTAGATGACTCTCTTTTTTTATAGTTTCTCTTGTCCTTGTCTGCATATATCAAGTTCCTGATTTCTTATCTCTTCACGCATAGGACTGAGTCCATCTTCTTACTTGCAAATCCCGGTTCTTTTACTTTGATTGTTGGTGAGTTGTTATTTGCAGCTAACCCGGGTTTGGATAACTTCCATTTGATTCGGAATTGGTTGAGGATAGATCTTAAACTATCTTTATCTTTTAACTCCGCTGAATACCAGTCGACTGGTTTTGGAATCAGTCGACTGTGTCGAGACATCTGTAGATTCACAATCACTCCGTCAAGTCGACTGTCTTTGGAGTAAGTCGACTGTACAGCGTAGCTTCGGTATTTCATACTCCTCTGTTCAGTCGACTGTCTTTGAGGACCAGTCGACTTGTGTCCTGCAACTCCCTGTGTATCATCCTCTCAGTCTGTATTAGTCTTGAATCTGCTTCGTTTGGCTGCGTTTAGGCTGTTTCCTATGGAAAAGAGAAAAGAAGAGTAAATTACCACATATAGAGCATTTAAATGTCTAATTGCAGTAAGATTATTGTTCCTAAATGTGAATATTATTGGGTTCATCACTCTCCCATGCATCATATAATGACTTTGTCTCGAATTGAGTGGATATTGTGATATCATTTCTTAACTTTGCTATTTTTGCTGGGGGAAAATACTTTGCCATGAATTTTTGTGCTAAACCCTCCTAAGTTGTAATAACTCCTGGCGGTAAAGAAGTTAACCGAGTCTTTGCCTTATCTCTGAGTGAGAAAGGAAAGAGACTCAGTTGGATAGCGTCATTAGAAACTTCATTGTGTTTGAAGGTATCACATATTTCGAGAAAGTTCGCGATGTGAACATTTGGGTCATCATGTGCTAGTCCTCCAAATTGAACTGTCTGCTGAATCATCTGAATAATTGCTTGTTTAATTTCAAAATTATTTGCTTTGATTGCAGGCCTTGTGATGCTTGATATAGTTCCATTGATTGAGGGCTATGCATAATCCCTCAAAGCTTTGTTCTCCTCTTCATTCGCCATGGATAAAGAGGATGTGGTGTTTTCTTTCTTTTTCTTTCTGATCTGACGTAAAGTTCTCTCAATTTCTGGGTCAAAAAGTGTAGGCTCCAATGGATTAGATCTGAGCATACACACCTAAGTCTTGAAAAACAAGTAAATATAAAAAAAAATTCAAAAGAGAATAAAGAAGTAAAATAACAATTTAATCTAAAAATGAAAATAAAAATCCAAACTAGTAATAATCTAGCAATTTTCAATATCAATAAAAGAATAACTAGTTCCCAGCAACGACGCCAAAAACTTGATGTGAATATTTGCAATTGTACAAAATCGCAACAAGTAGTATAGTTTGAGTGAAAAGAGTGTCGAACCCATAAGGACTAATCATTTTATTGAGTACCGATATTACTAGATGAATCACTATTTGGAAGATTGAAATAATTAAAGAAAGCGACTAAATTAAATTAATCTAAAGAAAACCAACTAAATTAAATAAGATGGACGGATTATGAATTTATTTAGTTTATTAATTGCAAAATCAATTCTAGGGCTTTTGACTTCACATAGTTCATCCCACACAATTTATAATTCAATATTAATAAAAAGATTATTTTTCTAAGTTGTAGACCAAAATTCCCAAATTATTCAATATTCTCTCTCAAGCAATATTAAAATTATTCCCAACTAATCATTTGTCATCGTTCATGCACAAATTACCAATTGAAAATTAATTAAGATCTATGGATTTCTTAACGGTCACATTAACAGCACTTCGCTCTTATAACGGAGTTTAATTTTTATTAATCACAAATTACCAGTTCGGTCTCTTCATGATTTAATAGATCATACAAATGTCTATCCGCCAATTGTACGCATTAAGAATAAAAATCAACACACATGCATGGAAAAATAGAAAAATAATAAGAAATTAAAATTGTGTTCTCAAAACTAGGCTACATCGAAGCCCTAGAAAAATAAAATTTAGTTCATAATGGTTTTGCAACTAACAAACATTGTCTTGGATTGCATTATAAAAATTAAAGAGAGAAAAGAGATACAAAAAGAGACTGCTTTTTTAAAAGAAATTGCAAACCGAACAGCCTCGAACCGCATTCCGAAAAGCAAAATCAATTCTCTACTGTCTGTCGTCTTTGAGTTCCGATCCGATCCACGTCAGCAGTAAAACGTCATGTCAGCTCGCCGTGAACCGCACGCTGCTTCGTTTCGTCCTTGAGCTGAATGCCACGTGTGCACAGACGCCAGTCAGGTAGGACCCGCAATGCGGAGCTATCACCTCTGTTGTCTTTGTTCCTCCTTGAAATGAACGCCCCACGTCCAATCGGCCGTCACGTCCAGGTGCTCTTTGGTTCGTCTCTCTCTCTGATATATATATATATATATATATATATATATATATATATATATATATATTTTTTTTTTTGTAGCTGTCACGTCCAGGTGCTCTTCTCTCTCATGGTCTTGAATTTATAGGCATACGGTAGGAGAATTAGGGTTTACTTTTTGTAGAAAAACCCCATCTTCTTCATTTATTTACTTCCTTCATGATTTGCTCTTTATTTATTTCTTCTTTTTCTTCTCTGTCCTTTTCTTGATACACGTGCTGCATACACAAAATAAAATCAAAAATCAGGGTTTAAAAATAAAAATTTATTAGTTTAAAATTAATTAAACTAACTAAAAATTATATTATCTCATTTAAACCTCTTTTACAATTTTTTATTGCATTTTCATCTCAAATGGCAAATTAAAATTTATATTTTTCATTTCTCACGGCAAAATTATATAATTTAAAAATCAACAAAACAATAAAATTTAATAAATCATTCTGTTTGTTTTGTTTGTTGACTTTTACCAAAAATCTTCACATTTTGCATCAAAAATCTTATTTCTTCAAAAATAATTAATTACTTGAAATATTATGGAAATAAGATGAATTATAAACAAGATAGACAAAAATAAGCAATTTTAATAGGTAAATGAGTACAAATATTTGTATAAAAATTAGACACATCGAAACATTTGGGGGAAAATATCTTTTGGGAGCAAAAATCTATACTGGTGATTTTCTTCCAAATGAATGAGAACCACTTGATAGATTTCTTTGTGTTTTATTATATAGATATATCTTGAAATTACGGGGTGTTACACGTCGGGCATTGCAAAGGCAACAGTGCCATCGGAGAAGCAGGTGGCGCCGAAGCCTCCAACTTCGGCGTTGAAGACTACCACCGCCCTCACGAAATCGACTTCGACAGCAAAGGCGTGGGTGCCTTCTTGGTCCATTACCAAGGAGGGCTTGCTGGTAGAGCGCCTTAATGTGTTGCAAGTTCCTAAACACCTCGGCATTCCCTACGACCGGGCAGCTCAGAAGAAGGAGTGAGATGAGGAGGTTTACGCCCAGTGGGCGCAAGCCATCGTTCTAGTATGGGCATTCTATCCGTCGATAGTCCATAGTCGTTATTTTTGTTGAAGTTCACTTTTCTTTCTTTTAGGTGACCTTTATCGAGGCTGAGCTAAAGCTGAGGTGCGATGCACTCCTTCGGCGGGCACAATTAGCCAAAATGGGTCAAAAGGAGATCATAGGGCAGAATAATGACATCCGGCAAGGATATGAAATTGGAGCTCGCGACGGAGAAGCAGGCTCGGGAGGAGCTATCGAAGGAAAAGGAGGAGCTGTTGGAGGAGAAGCTAGCATGGCAGGCGAGGGAGAGAGAGCTGGTGAACAATCAGTATGCTGCCATCGATCATTGGGATCAAGTACTAATGGGGCTCAACCTCAAAATTTTTCTTGTTTGTGTTTTTGCCTAGTTGCAGACTGGTCACTCCTCCCATGTAATTGCATACTGGAATTAATGGCATATTTTTGCATCGAACTTCACGTGTACGACTTCCAAATATTGCGTAGTAGTGGCACACCCGTTCTTCTCCTCAAGTGGTGTTTTTTGATGCTTTCATCAGTCTCTCTACCACTGGAAAATTTTGCAAGTGACTCAGTTTACCGTACTGAGGAGCGAGGGATGAGTCAAGCAAATTTGTGGAAGAAATACGCGAGTGACCCAGATTACCATGCCAAGGGGTGAGGGACGAGCCAAGAGAATTTTTGGAAGAAATTTGCGAGTGACCCGGACTACCATACCAAGGGATGTGGGACGAGCTAAGCAAATGTGTTTGAGATATTTGCGAGTGTCTTGACTGATAGTCTTAGGAACGAGGCCAGGAAATCCGAATCTCCTGGGAAGAGGGTGACTTTGATGGAGGGGACTTGTTCCCTTTCTGAGCATTGGAACTTTATAGGTTGCCTCGTGGAGGATATCTGGGATTGGCTTACGTCGAAATTACTCGAATAGAAACGTTTTCCGCTGTAGGAGTCGAAACATTTTTTTATCGTAATAGTTAGATGGAGGTGGTGGGTTTAGATCTTTCCACGTCAGCATCGCAAAGACCAAGGAGCCCTTCCAAAAGAGCTTATAAAACCTCCAAATTCCTTCAAATCTTTCTACACACTTTTACTAAGTTCATGGGTATTTCTCTTTCCCCATGTCATCCTCCTGTCGAGTTTTTTGGAGAGTGCCTCTAATGGAAATCTAAGAGCCAAGACAGGAGGGAATCGGGATCTTGGGGTGGAACCTAGGGAGATTTATCCTCCATTTCAAGGGCCGAGACTGGAAGGAATCGGAGTCTTGGGATGGAACTTGGAGAGAGTTAGCCTGCGCTAGACCTCTCGTACTTACAAAGTCCCTCAAGTTTCCTTTTAGAATCATCCAGCCATTGATGTGCCACCGACGTTCATATGTGGTCCTTCTACCACATGCTGACAGTTAAGAGTAGTCAACGAATCATGATTGGTCCCTGTCAGGCATTAGGCGTAGTTCTCATTTGAGTTCTTGTGTTTGACTTACCAACTACAGACTGACCACCGCTCATCTTGAACATATTTCATATTTAATATAAGAGTTCTTAGTTTGATCCTTTGCTTGAACATTTGTTTGCCCTGATATCTGAGGGTCGGGGGTTCGAGGTGCTTCGTCGTGCTGACCCTCTACGATCTAAGCAAATTGGAAAGAAGAATTTGCGAGTGACCTGGATTACCAAGTCGAGGGATGAGTGAAGTGAATTTGCAGGAGAAACTCGTGAGTGACCCGGATTACCATACCGAAGGGCGGGGGACGAGCCTACGGGTGGCAATAGGGTCGAGTCGACCTGCTACCTGCCACGCCTAACCCGACCTGCCTAGACCGGTTCGGGTTCGGTTCGAACCCGAAACCCTAACCAAGTCGACCCGGGTTGAAAAAAAAAGGGTTTCGACCCACTGAACCCGGCCCGTTGACCCATTTACTTGGTCAAAACCGCTCGACACCCGCCCGCGAACCCGTGGGTATCGACCTGTTGGACCCGAACAGTCGAACCGACTGTTGTCTACAGCCAATGGCTTTTTTTGGGGGGAGGTGGGGTTGGCCTATAAGAACTTCCAAACTTCAATCAATTTTTTTCACACCCTACTCTCTTACTCTCTCTACTACTACTACTCAATTCAATAAATACATAAAAATCAACAAAGTTGCAAGTATTAAGGAAGTGAACAATTTCGATCATATTAAATTCGTGTCAATTCAACACTCTCAACTCCGTGTACTACAAACTCTCTCATCGATCAAGCTCTCTCTCTCTTTCTACGACTACTTGACTATGTCTACTACACTTCTCAATTGACTATCTCTATTTCTACTATTATTTTATCTTTCATTTTTATATACGATTATTCCCGGTGTACGATATCAAAATTCACAACATTCTCACTCTTTATTTTTTTTGTAGTTCTAACTTTTTTGTTATAAATTGTTTGTTGGTTTTTTGCATTTCTCTCTCTCAACCCTTCTATTATTTTTTAGATTTTTTTTAACATATCTCTCCTAGATTGTTTTTTTTTCACATACACTATTAGAACACTATAAATTGTTATTTTTTCACATACACTATTGTCATGTCTAGATCACAAGATAGCGAACATAGCCAAAGTGGACAAGATTTCACTGGTACTTTACGTTGGCCTCCATTAGTCCCACAAATAGAGCCCGAATTTGCACCGAAACCAATGGTAGGATCTCATAATGTCCCTTCATACGACATAGAAGAAGAAATGCATAATGTTGACACACAAATACAACAAACCGCACACACAAGTAGTAAAAAAATTAGGGGAAAAACTAGTAATTGATACAAATATTATGACTATATCCCCGAAGAGGATAAACCGAGTGTAAGACCTAAGATTTGTAAAACTTGTTCTAACAGTTACAAATGGAGGAAGGTGGGGGAACGGGTACAATTTAATGACACATTCAAAATGTACACAAGGACCTATTACAAGACCATCCCGGCCAACAAAAAATTCACCCTAGGACCGGACATGTATATAGCCACCCAAATGATCCCGAAAATGTTCGACGGAAAATGGTCCGACTAGTTATTAAGGAGGAGTTACCTTTTTCCTATTCCGATAATAGGAACATAGAGAAATTTAACCAAAATTCACTAAATCCACACTAGAAGAATTCCTAGAAATACACTCAAATCTGATTGTTTTAAACTTTACAACGAAATGAGAGATGGTTTAACTACACTTTTGTATAGTTTAACTTGTAGAGTATCGTTAACTTCCGAATGTTGGAAAGGTTGTAACAATATTCTAATGATGGACATAACTTGTCATTGGATCGATAGTAATTGGATGATTCAAATAAGAATCATATCACTTGCAGCTTTGCCATATCCCCAGAGTGGTTTAGTAATTGCACATCATATTTTAGAAGTTTGTGATATCTTTCATATTTGTGATAAAATAAAATTGTATTAGTTTTGATAATGCATCTAACAACAATGTTTCGATTAATACATTAAAAACACAATTAGCTCTTTCATGTTTAAAAAATTCATGTTCGATGTGCATGTCAAATTTTAAATTTATGCAAGATGCATTGAAAATAGTCGAACCCTTTGTGCATAACATTAGAAATAGTGTACATTTTATCGCTTTAAGTGGCCATATGCTTCAACAATTTAAAGAATGATGTAAGATTAAGGGTGTACATTTTAGAAATTTTCCTAAGGATGTTAAACACCGATGTAACTCTACTTTTGATTATTAAATGTTGTTACTAAATATAAAGCGTGTATAAATAATTTTTGTCTTGCAAAAAATATAGAAAATTCAAATCAATGAACAATCATTGTATTATGCTGAATCTTTGTTATGATTTTTAGAACCATTTAAAACCGCAACTTTGAAAATTTTAAAATCTTATGATTCTACTTCTAGTAGTATTTTCATTTCACTAATTACTATGATGCGAACATTTCAAGAAATGATTGATGACAATTACATTGGTCATATTGTTAAACCCGCATACACTAAATTTTTGAAGTATTTTTGCCCTCCTCCTATGTTGTATTGTATTAGTACTGTTATGAATTCTCGTATCAAATTAGCGGGTACGAAGAGTTTGATTGAAATGTATTTTACTTTAATTGGAGATGAATCTGAAATTTACTGTAACACATTATTAGCTTTTTTTTAAACGACATTGAATAACTTGTATGATTATTATGACAGAACTTTTTCATCTAGTAGTAGTTTTAGTATAGTTACTTCTTATACTTCTAGAGGTAAGGGTAAGAATAAATTAGACGATGCCACTTTTAATTTACTTTCTCAAATTCAATCAAAAAAACCTAGGACTAATCAACCTAAGGAATTAAATTGGTATAAACAACAAGATAGTGACAGTTTTAGTTGTAAGACTAATGTGCTACAATGGTGGAAAGAACATGAACATATTTATAATATTCTTAAACATATGGATAAAGATCTACGCACTCCTTCTGTCTCTATAGTTTCTTCAGAAAGTGCATTTTCTACAAGTGGCAGAGTTCTGATAGATTACAGAAATTGCTTGAAGCTCTAATTGTTAGAGATGCTCATATGCACGGAAGATTGGATGAAGGCTGAAGATAGGACTCAAGAAATCGGGGTCGACATGTCAACAAGTGGAAGCAACTCGTCCAAAGAACAACAACAACAATAGAAAATTGAAGACCAACAACATTTAGCAAATTGTATGTAAAAAGATTGTAAAAAAATCATAGAAGTTCAAATGAATAATTCATACAATTTTCTTTCACACTTCACTCTTTGACTCTTATTAAATTTACTAGGTTTGCACGTTGACACGTGCCTACGGCACGTCTTCAGAACGGTGCACCTGGGTTGATTATATAAAATAGTTTTGGAGGTCCAACTAATTAATTGATGTAGCAAACATATTATTTGAGGAAGTAGTATATCTACCTTTAAGCTCAATCATCGCCTTCTTGATCATTAGCTAGAATGCATATAATTTGTTAGAAACAATGCATACAGTTTTTTTGACATCAGCATCACTTTTAGATGATTGTAATAGTTATGCAAGGACATTATCATATAGGTTTTATAGAGCTTACTATAATCCTATAACCACACTACAAAACATGTGCGATTTATCGGCGTATATTCCCCGGCGTTTTACCATTCGCGCCGGGGTAGGGAGTGATTAGAAATGGGGCGCCAGATTGGATGGTTATACACCGGCAGCCTCTATAAAATGCCGGAGAATCATGATATTCACCGGCGTTTTATTTAGAAATGCCGGTGAATGGTATTATTCACCGGCGTTTTAATAAGAAACGCCGGGGAATATATAGATACATTCACCGGCGTCCGTAATTTCAAACGCCGGTGAATTAACTGAGATAAATCCCCGCGAACCCTAACATTTCGCTCGCTAATTTCCCAAACCTAATTTGGCTGCCTTCGTTTTCCCTACTCCCTCTCTCTATTTCTCGCGCTTCGCCTCCGTCCCTTCGTCATCTTCGATAGCCCAATTCGATTTCCCTCCTCCCTCTCTCTATTTAGCGGTGAATTTGCGATCAAAAACCACCGCTGGTCGCCCCGCTCTCTCTATCTCCTACGCCACCGCTCGTCGCCCCCCTCTCTCTCTTCGGTAATTTCTCTTGATTTCTCTCCTTTTCACTGTCAAAGATGCTGAATTCATGCATCTGATTGTTATCTTAGCATGATTTTTTTACCAAAATGGATTAACTGTCAACTAAGGATACTAGCTGTATACCAAAATCCTCCAAATCTGTACAAGAATTGGGCTGAACAAACCTTGTGCATGTTTATTTTGGAGCCACAAACATCATGATTTAGTTGGGTTGAAGAATTAATAGAGAAACATATATGCTTAGATACTGGAAATTTTTATTTTCTTTTACTGTTAAAGAAACTGATCGCATGCATCTGATTGTCATCTTAGCATGATTTTTTTACCAAAATGGGTTCACTGTCAACTAAGGATGTTGTATGTATACCAAAATCCTCCAAATCTGTACAAGAATTGGGCTGAACAAACCTTGTGCAGGTTTTTTTTGGAGCCACAAACATCAATGGTTTAGTTGGGATGAAGAATTAATAGAGAAACATATATGCTTAGATACTGGAAATTTTCATTTTCTTTTACTGCTAAAGAAACTGAATTCATGCATCTGATTGCCATCTTAGCATGATTTTTTTACCAAAATGGGTTGACTGTCATCTAAGTATGCTAGCTGTATACCAAAATCCTCTAATTTGTACAAGAATTGGGCGGAACAAACCATGTGCAGGTTTATTTTGGAGCCACAAACATCAATGGTTTAGTTGGGATGAAGAATTAATAGAGAAACATATATGCTTAGATACTGGAAATTTTCATTTTCTTTTACTGTTAAAGAAACTGAATTCATGCATCTGATTACCATCTTAGCATGATTTTTTTACCAAAATGGGTTGACTGTCATCTAAGTATGCTAGCTGTATACCAAAATCCTCCAAATCTGTACAAGAATTGGGCGGAACAAACCTTGTGTAGGTTTATTTTGGAGCCACAAACATCATGATTTAGTTGGGATGAAGAATTAATAGAGAAACATATATGCTTAGATACTGGAAATTTTCATTTTCTTTTACTGTTAAAGTCGCTGAATTCATGCATCTGATTGCCATCTTAGCATGATTTTTTAACCAAAATGGGTTCACTGTCAACTAAGGATGCTGTATGTATACCAAATCCTCCAAATCGGTACAAGAATTGGGCGGAAAAAACCTTGTGCAGGTTTATTTTGGAGCCACTAACATCAATGGTTTAGTTGGGATGAAGAATTAATCGAAAAACATATATGCTTAGATACTGGAAATTTTCATTTCCTTTTACTGTTAAAGAAATTGATTGCATGCATCTGATTGTCATCTTAGCATGATTTTTTTACCAAAATGGTTTCACTGTCTACTAAGAATGTTGTATGTATACCATAATCCTCCAAATCTGTACAAGAATTGGGCTGAAGAAACCTTGTGCGGGTTTCTTTTGGAGCCACAAACATCATGGTTTAGTTGGGATGAAGTATTAATGGAGAAACATATATGCTTAGAACCTGGAAATTTTCATTTTCTTTTACTGTTGAAGAAACTGATCGCATGCATCTGATTGTCATCTAAGGATGCTAGCTGTATACCAAAATCCTCCAAATCTGTACAAGAATTGGGCTGAACAAACCTTGTGCAGGTTTCTTTTGGAGCTACAAACATCAATGATTTAGTTGGGATGAAGAATTAATAGAGCAACATATTAGTAGCCATATTAGTTTCTTTTGTGCAGGTTTATTATTATTATTATTATTATTATTATTTTGTGATAAGTAACTGATTATTAGTAGCCATGAACAGAGTAGTTCATGAGTCATCAGATCTTCTTGTTACCGTATTTACAGCACGACGCCCTCGTTATTCGTCCGATTCCTCTTCCTCAGCAAATACCCTTTACCATCATCATCTCCTTGAATGGAAAGCCAAATACAGGGGAGACTATAGTCGAATCGATATTAGACTCGAACACAAGGTGTGCGATAAAATGCCACTAAGGTGGTTGTGATAATTTCCACAAAGGTAGTTTAGGGTTATGTGAATAGAGTAGATTGTATTAAGATTTAATTGTTTTTTTGTCAGATATTTTGGAACCATGATTTCTTTATTTTACAGTTAATTATTATATCGTTTATTTATTTGCAGCTAGGGATGGTTTTAAAAAAGGTGAAATTAAATATACAAAATGCCCTTTACTGTCAATACTGTTTAATATGTCAAATTTTAATTTCAGATTGTGTGCTATTGTTATAATGGATAGAAGTTGGATTAGTAAACCACGATTATCCAAGGAGTACCGTGATGGTATTAAAGATTTTATTATCTTTGCCAAACGACATTCCCGTGATCCCAACCTAATCCTTTTGTCCATGCCTCCGGTGTACAAAATGTAATTTGAGGACATGTGATGTAGTACATACACATTTGGTTGTCAACGGTTTTCTTCAAGGGTACACACGGTGGTTTTGTCATGGAGAGGATCATACGTCAGCTCCTGTTCGTCCGGTTGTATTAGAAAATGTAGATGAGCTCTTAGTGAACGAAGACTTAAGTGTTCCCGATAAGATGCATGCTTTGTTGCAAGACGCCTTGGTGATTCATAATGTTTCTTTGCACACCAATAATCCAACAATCCAAGTTCATAATGAGTCAACAGAAACATCTCACATTGGTGGTGGAATGGACGAGGAAATGCCTGACCCCGCCCCTAAAAATAATAAACAGCAAGAATCCTTCGCTAAGTTGCTTGAAGATGCTAGTACTCCGCTATACCGCGATTGCACCAAATTCTCTAAATTCTCATTCATTGTCAGACTATTTCAGATTAAATGTTTAAACGGGTGGTCTGCTAAGTCCTTCAGTATGCTACTTAAACTGTTGAATGAAGCATTTCCAGAAATCTGTATTTCAAACTCAGCCTATAAAATAAAAAAATTCCTAAATTCTTTCGATCTAGGGTATGAGAAGATAGCAGCATGTCCAAATAACTGTATGCTTTTCACGAGAGGCAAGGAAAGTCTTGAGAATTGCGAAGTATGTGGTTCTTCGAAATGGACAGAAACACAAAATCAAGACGATCAAGCCAGTGAATCTACTAAGCGAAGTAGGAGAAAGAAGTCTGCCAAAATACTGCGTTACTTTCCTCTGATTCCTAGGCTACAAAGATTGTTTATGTCTACGAAAACTTCTTCTGATATGAAATGGCATGCTGAAGGTCGCACTAATGATGGGATTCTTAGACATCCTGCTGATTCTCAATCTTGAAAAAAATTTGATGAAAGATATCCCGATTTTGCGGAAGATCCTCGAAATATGAGACTTGGACTAGCTAGTGATGGTTTCAACCCTTTTAGGCAAATGAGTAGTACATACAGCATATGGCCTGTTGTGTTAATACCTTACAATTTGCTGCCATGGAAATGCATGAAGCAGTCCTCATTTATTTTGTCCATGATAGTTCCTGGACCGAAAGATCCTGGAAATGATATAGATGTGTACCTACAGCCGTTAATAGATGAACTTCAGAAATTTTGGGTGGGTGTTCCAACCTATGATGCTGTGGCTAAAGAAACATTTTCTCTTTGGGTCGAATTGTCTTGGACAATCAATGATTTTCCAGCATATGCAAATTTATCTGGATATAGCACTAAAGGACATTATGCATGTCCTTGTTGTGCTGACCAAACTAGTTCATGGTGGTTGTACAATGGCGGAAAGTTTTGCTATATAGGTCATAGGAGATGGTTGCCTGACACACATATATTTCAGGCAGAGACAGTGACATTTGATGGTACCGGCGAGTGGGAACATGCTCCTGGAGCTTCTTCTGTGTCATATATTTTGAGGCGGGTAGATGGTCATCAGTTCAAATATGGAAAAGAACCACAAGTCAGCAAAAAGGGCAAGAAAAGGGCAAGGCCGGAGCAAGGTGAGGAGACCGATCTATATGGCGAAGATGAGGATCAGAACATGACGAGTTTAGGTGCATGGAAGGAAAAGAGTATTTTCTTCAAGTTGTCGTATTGGGAATTTAACTTATTGCGACATAATTTAGATGTGATGCATATCGGAAAAAATATTGGTGAAAATTGTATAGGAACAGTTATGGGCCATGACCGGAAGACAAAGGACAATCTAAAGAGCCGACTTGATTTGAAGTCAATGGGCATCCGACATGAGTTGCACCCAGAAGAATTACCGAACGGGAAAGTACTCCTACCTCCTGCAATCTATTCAATGTCAGAGTTGGAATTGTTTTGCAAAGTTCTACTGGAACTTAAAGTTCCTAATGGCTATTCTTCTAACATAGCAAGATGTGTCAACTTTAAAGAGAAGAGGCTTCAGGGTCTAAAGTCACACGACTACCACGTCCTAATGCAGGATCTCCTTCCTGTGGCCCTAAGGTCTTCAATGCGTGAGCAAATCACTACTTTACTGAAAGATCTTGGTAGCATATATAAAGGTATTTGCTCAAGAATGCTTCGTGTTGAAGATATTGATCAATTGGAGCAGCGGGCGGCATTGACACTTAGTAAAATGGAGATGATATTTCCGCCATCGTTCTTCACTATAATGATTCACTTGATAATCCACCTTGCTGGTGAAGCCAGTTACGGCGGTCCTGTTCACTATCGGTGGATGTACCCCATTGAGAGGTAAATGAATTCATGCATCTTACAAAACAGAATTTTCAAAAGCTCATTTCTTTTAATCCCCTACTTCGCTCTAATTCATTAATTATACATGTTCAGGTACCTATACTGGCTCAAGGGTTATGTTAAAAATAGAGCATATCCTGAAGGGTCAATAGCTCAGGGATATCTATCAGAGGAGTGTTCACATTTTTGTTCCAGGTATCTGCAGGGTGTAGAGACATCTTTGTCTAGACCGAGAAGAAATCCAGACATTTCCAATCTTGATGGTGCTAAATATCTTTTTGATACTGCTGGCACTACTGTTGGTAAAGTTGATGCATTTGAGCTAGATAACTTAATATGGGAATAGGCACATCGATATGTGCTAGACCACCATGCATCAGTGGAACCATTTCGAAAGTAAGTTGCTTTTGAATTTAAATCGAATATAGTGAAAATCGTAGAGTTCGATATTAACTTACTTTTGTTATTCCTTATTTCAATTACTTGTATTTTAGCAAATTTGTCATGGACATCAAACGAAGGGCTAGACCAAGAAGACTACCACCACGTGAACAAAACAAGTTGATGAATGAAAAATTTCATAAGTGGTTTGAATCTCATGTAGGTGAATTAAGAAAATACAAGTTAATCTTCATTATATCTACATTATCCATGTTGCTGATATGATTTGCACAAAATTAATAGGTACATTCTTTGGGTCCTGAAGGTGTGTCATCTGAAATACAAGTACTTGCCAAGGGTCCCTTTAAGATGGCCAAAAGATACGGAGGATACATATTCAATGACTTTAGATTTCGTACTAAAGATCGTGAATGTAATTTGAAGTCTCAAAATAGTGGAATGGTAGTAACTTCTAAGACTAGAAGTTATGCTTCCAAGTCAGACACAAGGCCGGTAGATGGAGATCTTGACTACTATGGAGTGCTCACGGATATCATTGAGTTGAACTATTTTGGTCATTTTCGTATTGTCTTATTTCGTGAGGATTGGGCTGAGTTTGATAGGAATTTTGCTAATAATAAGGATAAGTTAGGTTTCACAGTTGTAAACTTCTCAAAATTGATTCACATCGGTACACACATTAGCCACGAACCATTTGTGTTCCCATCCCAAGTGCAATAAGCATTCTACATTGAAGATCCAACCCTGCCAAAATCGTATGTGGCTCTTGAGATGCAACCAAGAGATGTATTCCAACTGGGCGATAATTCAGACGATGAAGACGGTGAAGCCATGAACAGTTACATTGCTTCTGAGTTTCCTATGTTTGATGTAAACACAACCGATGGCGGAATTTGCAGGACTTGGCTCTGCAAGGATGGAGAAGAGGGCGATGTATTGGAAGATGTCGCATTGTAGTTTACTTGATTTTCATAGCGCAATATTATATGTCCTGTAATTTTTGTGTCTTAAATCTTGTTGTAATATTATATCTTGTAATTCCGAACATGTTGTATGTGAATTTAATAATTGGTTTAATTATCTTTCTATTTTCTACTGCTTGGTGTCATTTACATTAAACAATGTTTAGTGTCATTTGCATCAAACTATCATTGTAGTTGAATTTGTTACAAATCTCACGTTTTAATTTTTTTGTAACAATGTTGGTTTGTTAATCCTAGATAATAGTGGAAGTCAAATAGAGGAGGGGGAGGGTAGCACGCCGCCCACTGTCAAAAAACATCGAGGGCGAACTAAGATGACGGGCATATGGAAACTTAAGAATGACGAAAGGATTGTGGTGGAGGAAAACGGTGTCGGGCAACCGGTTGGTGATAATGCAAGCAAATTTTCATCCTTTATTGGGGTAATAGCAAGGAACCCACGGATAATTCCACCGGTAAGTCTTAAAATTGGTAATTTTGAAGATATTATAATTTTGAATGCATGAAAGACACGTATTAGTGTTTGTGAGTCTGCATTGTGGCTGTCGTCTATATTTCTTAATTGGGCTGTGATTAGAAAGAAAGGGCTCGAGTGGAGACCTAGAAACCCATATAGAGACATCTCGTTTATTATAATCTATTATTATTGTTGGACCAACCCCCTTCTTGCTGTGTGCGTGTGTTGAAGAGAAAGAAGGGACGAGAAAGAGTTGAGGAAAATGCCGCTATGTTAGCCTGGTGTATCTTCATTCTCTACCATTCCTCTTTCTGGCTCCATTTATGGCTTCTCTATTAAATTGGTTTTCTTCCACGATGACAGTTCCGTAAAACTACACTTGATATGAGCCCTGTTTTTATTGTTTTTCAATAAAATTGGGATTTTTGGTGATCCAACTAGTGATCATAGCTGCACCCTACTATTGGTTCTTGATTTTGATGATCACAACACAGTGCATCATGTGTCTATATTATACAGCTGACATTGCAATGCAGAGACTAAAGACAATTCTAGCTGAACAAACAAACAAGCTCAAACAGATACAGATGAAGAAGACAAGGATCAAGTTTCAACTCAAGACTCAAGACTTCAAGCTCAAATGTTTTATAAATATTGTATTTTATTTTTCTTATTTGAGTCTTAGTATGATGTAAAGCCTTGTCAACACACACACACACACATACTCAAAATTTTCATAATGTGTGTCTCTTAAAAACCCCCAAACATAAGTCAAAACAGTTTGAAGAATTTTAACTTTTAAGTACCAGTCGACTTAAGCTTCTGCCAGTCGACTGATAAGTACAAAACTGTTTAAAATTATTCAAACTCTGATCAGTCGACTCATATGGCAACCCAGTCGACTGTTCGAGAGTTTTTGACCGTTTTCTGATTTTCAAAAACGAATTTTTTCAAACTCAAACGGTCTGATCCGTTGGTTGACAGTTATGTAACTGCTTCCCAACGTTCAGAAGATCAAAACTCTTTATATAGAGTTTCTTATCTCACAGAAAAACTCACTTGATTTTTTACATACACCCGAGCATTCTTGAGAAAAACAATTTTAGTGATTTTCTGTGAAGAACAAAGCTTTCAAGTTCACACACTTTGGTTCTCTACATTCAGTCCAGTATAACATTGAATTCGCTTTGGACTGAGTATAGAAGTCAACCTATTCTTTTAGCCACGTGCATCAACACATACAACAACAAGGCTATAGGTTGATTGTAAAATTTTCTCTTGTACTCTTGCTCTCGGTTGGAGAGTGTTTTTGACTCTTGGTTGTAGAGTCGGTGTCTTTTCACTCTTGGTTGTAGAGTGGGTCTGCTTTCTCTGGTTGAGAGAAAGGACTACGGGTTAGACAAGGTTGTTGTCGTAACGCCGTAGGGTATTCTTGTAATTTTTCAAGAATAGTGGAAATCTCAAGTGGGTTGCTTGGGGACTGGATGTAGGTCGGGAGGACCGAACCAGGATATATCTTGTGTACTCTGTGATTGATTATCTTGTGATTGCATTTACTTTTGTTAACTTAAGTTCTGCAAAACTTGTCTGGCCAGTCGACTCAGCTTCGTATCAGTCGACTGATCAGTCTCGTATTAGTTATTCTCTTTGTCTCATCAGTCGCCTGCCTTATCTATAAGTCGACTGCATCGAGAGTTTAAAATTTTCGTTATTTTGGCTATATCAGTCGACTGGTTCACCACTAAGTCGACTGTGCCGAGAGAAATTATTTATTCCGCAATTTAATTTTGACAAACACTATTCACCCCCCCCCTCTAGTGTTTGTTGCTTAGCCTACAGGATCCTACACTTGGTATCAGAGCGAGGTTACAGGCTATGGCAACTACTTCAAATACAAATCAGTACCATGAAGGGCAATCTACACAACGGCCGCCACTATTTGATGGAACGAACTACAACTATTGGAAGTGCCGTATGCGAATCTATCTCCAATCAATCAACTACGAGATATGGCAAATGACAGAGACGGAATATACTGCCCCTACCATTCCATATGCACAATGGAATGATGATCAAAAGAGTCAGACTATGAACAATGCCAAAGCAATGAATGCTCTATTTTGTGCACTAACAAAGGAAGAATTCAACCGTGTATCCAATGCTACAACCGCATATCAAATTTGGCATACACTCGAGGTAACACATGAAGGAACTAATAAAGTAAAAGAGTCTCAAATTTCTGTTCTTGTTCACAGGTTTGAGATGTTCAGAATGAAGGACAATGAGACTGTGTCTGAAATGATTACAAGATTCACAGACATTACCAACTCTCTTGTGGCGCTTGGAAAGACTTATACCCAAGCAGAGATGGTCAGAAAAGTTCTACGAGCACTCACTCCAGAATGGGAGAAGAAAACCACAGCAATAGAGGAGGCAAATGACTTGTCAACACTTACTCTCGAGAATCTTGTTGGTAATCTCATGGCATATGAGGTCCAACTTGAAGATCGAAAGAAAGATACTGAATCACAACAAGCAAAGAAAAAATCATTGGCTTTTAAAGCCATGACAGACTCAGAAGATGATGAAGAAGATGAAGAAGAAATAGCAATGTTCACTCGGAAGTTCAAGAAGTTCTTAAAGAAGGGTAAGTTTCATTCTAAAATTAAAGATTCTAATGACCCTCCTACATGTTTCAGGTGCAATAAAATAGGTCACATGAAGAAAGATTGTCCCTTGGAAAATGCAAAGAACAAGGGAAAAACATCCAACTTCAAGAAGGACAAATATCCAAAGAACAAAATTGCCAAGAACAAAAAGGCGTATCAAGCCACATGGGATGATAGTGATTCATCTTCCGAAGAAGAAACGGATGAAAATAACGAAGTGGCAAATGTATGTTTTATGGCTGCACAACAAGAGCATGTAAGTAATGATTATGATTCCGAAGATCTTCTTGATGCATTTAATGAAATATTTCAGGAGTTAAAGAAAGAAAAGATTAGAGTTAAGAATCTTGAGAAAGTGAATCAAACACTTAATCAAGAAAATCTTAACCTTGATAAAGAAGTAAAATCCTTAAATTCTCGCATTGCAAATTTAGATACTGATCTTGAAACTCTCAAAAAGAATTATGAAGATATTTCAAAGAACGTGTCTAAGTTTAACAAAGGCAAAGAGAATTTAAATGATATGCTTCATCATCAAGTTACATCTAGTCAAAAATTTGGTCTTGGTTTTAAAAAGACCTCTGTAAAAGAATCTTCTGTGTTAAACACTAGTAAGAATAAGTCAGCATCTATTTCTAGTGTTACACATAAGTTATATGATTTCTTTGCAAAACCAAAGGTTGTTCAATTCAGTGATAAAAGAAATACTAACATTCGGGTAAGTCGACTGAACCATACCATCAGTCGTCTGTCCAGAGAAAGTGGATCTTATTCCACGAGATCAAAACCTCTTATAAGTCGACCTAGTGCATCTACCAGTCAACTGATACATACCAACAGTCGACTGAGAAACACTGGTAAGTCGACTGGACAGAACAAACTAGTATGGGTTCCAGTCAATCTTAATCAGAATGATAGAATTGCTTATATCAATTCTTATATGCTGAATGTGTGTACTTCTACCAATTATATTCCTGCTTATGGAGGAAGATCAAACTCTTCATGGGTTTGGTTTCCCCCAAACTAATGTGCTTTGGACCCAATAAAAAGGGTACCATATTTACCTCAAATTTTTTATAGGTACCCAAGAAAGAACGCTGGATATTAGACAGCGGATGTTCAAAACACATGACAGGGCATGCCAACTTACTATCCACCATTCAAAATATAGATGGAGGAACTGTCACCTTTGGAGATAACAACAAAGGCAAAGTCATCGGTATTGGCATGGTCGGTAAAATATCTAACCCTATTATAGAAAATGTGCTTTTAGTTAATGGTTTAAAGCATAATCTCTTAAGTATTAGTCAATTGTGTGATAAAGGTTATAAAATAGTTTTTGAAAAAGATGCATGTTTAATTTATGACTCTACTATGCAAAATATTATTTTTCAAGGCTTTCGTAAAAACAATATTTATGAATTATGTTTGAATGCAATTGATTTTTCAAATGATTTTTGTTTGATAGCCTCTAACAATGAATCTTGGTTATGGCATAGAAGATTTGGACATGTGAACATGAAAAATCTCTCAAAATTATCTAAATATAACCTAGTTAAAGGACTGCCAAAACTATCCTTTAAAAAGGATAAGTTATGTGATGCATGTCAACTAGGAAAACAAATCAAATCCACTTTTAAAACAAAAGACGTAATCTCTACTAGTAGGCCACTTGAATTAATTCATATGGATTTATTTGGCCCTACTAGAGTTGCTTCTTTAAATAAAAGTAGATATGTGTTTATTTTAGTAGATGATTTTTCAAGATTCACTTGGACATTCTTTTTAAAACATAAAAATGATGCTTTTGAAGAATTTGCACACTTTTGTAAACGTGTTCAAAATCAAAAATCTCTAACCATAGTCACTATTAGAAGTGATCATGGTGGAGAATTTGAAAATGAAACATTTACAGAATATTGCAACAAGAATGGTATAACACATTCATTTGCATTTCCTAGAGCTTCACCACAAAATGGTGTGGTTGAAAGGAAAAATAGGACTTTGCAAGAATGCGCACGTACTATGCTTGTTGAAAGCAATCTACCAAAGCATTTTTGGGCTGAAGCTGTTGCTACAGCTTGTTATGTTTTGAATAGAATTCTTCTAAGACCAAAACTAAAGAAGACTTGTTACGAGTTATTTTTTAATAAAATTCCTAAAGTCTCTTACTTTAAGACATTTGGTTGCAAGTGTTTTATTCTAAACACAAAAGATAATTTAGACAAATTTGATCCTAGATCTAATGAGGGTATCTTTTTAGGATACTCAAATAGGAGTAAAGCATATAGAATTTTCAATAAGTTTACAATGACTATTGAAGAATCAATGCATGTTACATTCGATGAATCCTTACCTTCATCAACATTAAATAAAGATGATGAAACTGAGTTATCACCTTTAGAAAATGTGATTAAATCCTTAGAGCAAACTAATCTGTCTGATAAGTCGACTAATAAGGTCTCCCAGTCGACTGACTTAAAGCAGTCGACTGAAGAACAAGTCAAGTCAACTGATCCGATTGAGATATCTTCAACTTTACCAAAGTCATTTGTTGAAGTTAAAGATCATCCTCATGACTTAATAATTGGTGACATCTCCCATAGTATTCAGACACGTTCACATGTTAATATGATCTCTCATACAGCATTCTTGTCGGATTTTGAACCGAAAAATATACAAGAAGCTTGTGAGAATGAATATTGGATGAATGCCATGCAAGATGAACTAAACCAATTTATAAGGAATGATGTATGGGATTTAGTTCCTAGACCTCCTGATCAGACTATCATTGGTACCAAATGGGTATTCAAGAATAAGTTAGATGAATCAGGACAAGTTGTAAGGAACAAGGCTAGATTAGTTGCCCAAGGATATAATCAAGAAGAAGGTATAGATTTTGATGAAACATATGCTCCTGTTGCTAGACTAGAATCTATTCGTATTCTATGATCTTTTGCTTGCTTTATGAATTTTATACTTTATCAAATGGATGTGAAAAGTGCCTTTCTTAATGGGTTTATTAAGGAAAATGTTTATGTTAAACAACCACCAGGTTTTGAACATGAACAATTTCCAGATCATGTTTATAAATTGAAAAAGGCTTTATACGGTCTTAAACAAGCACCTCGTGCTTGGTATGATCGTCTAAAAACTTTTCTTTTAGAAACAGGATTCGAAATAGGTAAAGTAGACACTACTTTGTTTATCAAAAGAGTTGAGAATGATATCTTAATCATACAAATATATGTTGATGATATAATTTTTGGTTCTACAAATAATAATCTATGTCAAGAATTTGCTAATACCATGAAAAATGAATTTGAGATGAGTCACATGGGTGAACTCAATTATTTCCTTGGATTGCAAATTAAACAATCTTCAAATGGCATATTTATCAATCAAGGCAAATATGCAAAGGAATTACTCAAACGTTTTCACATGGACAGTACTAGTAGTAAATCCACACCTATGGCTACTACTACTACTCTTGACAAAGATTTATTAGGTAAGAGTGTTGATCAAAAACTCTATCGAGGTATGATTGGTTCACTCTTATATATTACTGCAAGTAGACCAGATATTATGTTCAGCGTATGTTTATGTGCTAGATATCAATCTAGTCCTAAAGAATCTCATTTAAAAGCAGTGAAACGAATTTTAAGATATATTAAAGGCACATCTGAATATGGTTTATTTTATCCACGCACCGATAACTTTCAACTTTTGTCTTATAGCGATGCCGATTTTGCTGGAAGCAAAACTGATCGCAAGAGTACTAGTGGTACATGTCACTTTTTGGGACATTCCCTAGTATCTTGGTGCAGTAAAAAGCAAAACTCCGTATCCCTATCAACTACAGAAGCTGAATATATCGCTGCAAGTTTGGCATGTGCACAAATTTTATGGATGAAACAAACCCTGTTAGATTATGGTATTTCATTTGAGAAACCCTCAATTATGTGTGATAATACCAGTGCAATTAATCTATCTAAAAATCCGATTCAACATTCACGTACGAAACATATTGATATTCGACATCATTTTCTACGTGATCATGTTTTAAAAGGAGATATTTCTTTAGACTTTATCTCTACTGATAAACAAGTAGCAGATATATTTACCAAACCCCTTAAAGAAGATACTTTCATTAAGTTAAGAAAAGAACTTGGAATTTGTGATTTTATTGATATTTGTTGAACTTGGTTTCTGTTAAGTCGACTATCTTTGTGTATAAGTCGACTGAACTGCCTTTTAAAACATATACATTTTTTATTATCTAACCAGTCGCCTGGTTCATCGACCAGTCGACTGATTAATAGATATATCTGTTTTATGCTCTTCTCGACTCAGTCGACTGATCACCCCTACCAGTCGACTGTCGCGAGATAAACTGTCTTCAGCGAGTCTTCATCAAATCTGAGTCGTCTATTCTCAGTTAAAACCACCTCTTACCAGCCACTCTCTTTCACTTCTACCGATTCCATTTTACCCCCAATTTGCAAACCCTAAGGCAAGAGAAGAAGAAGAAGAAGCTCCAATCCGACTGATTTCAAGTCGACTGCTGTTTGCTGTTGTCTCTCTTCCATCTTGGTAACATCTCCTCTTCTTGTCTCCTTTCAAAACCCTAATGGCACCCAAGAGATCAAAAGAACTCATGAGGGTACATCCTCTTCCCAAGAGTATACCCAATACCTCTTAAGTCCCGATCTTCTTGATCGATGGTATCTATTTTGCACCATTCAAATCTTCCCTGGAAGATTTGTCAATTTTAATGACTTAGATCGTTTTAATCTTACTCCTCTCTTTCAAAACTGTAGCCTTTATGAATTCCTATCTCTATCCAACCAACCCAATTACTACCCACAACTCATATATTTGTTTTATACAAATATGAAAGTTGTTCAAAAACCTAATGGGGAAGTTTTAATCCGATCGTCTATGAAAAGTCAGAAAATGACATTAACACCGACTAGGATTAATGCAATGTTGGGTATAGATGATGGTGGAATGCATCTTGATGATGTAATTCTAGATGATGCCTCAATATTATCTAGAATTCTCGTACCAAATTCTCAACTTCCCATGACTAGTAGAAATCTAAAACCAATTGCAAAGCTTGTCGGTAGAATATTAGCTTATAACATCCTTCCAAAAAGGGAAGTTATGATCAATATTCTATTGAATTACAAAAAGCTATTTATGCAATTTTTGGTAGAATAGCTATTGATTGGAGTCAAGTTATATTTTCCAAACTTTCTCAAAACCACACTCATTTTCTACCCTTTGGAGGTTTCCTTACTAGAGTCTTTCTTTCTTTTGGAATTGATCTAGATTCTGAGACAAATGTAGTCTCTCGATATGACTGTTTCGATCATGCTAGTTTGGCACGAAGGAAACTACTTGATGCTCCTACTCGCTCACCTCCTAGGTCTCCTCCAATGTCCCAAGCCCCTTTAGGTTCAACTTCTAGACCTAGATCCCCTCAACCTTCTACTTCTACTGATCCACCTCTCCCTCAAGCCAATTATGATGATCCAAGAACCATGTACGACTGTGTGTCCTACCTAATGAACCACTCAGTCTCTGTAGATACCCAACTCCATACCCTCAACTCCAAACTAGACAACCTAACTCATCTCTTCACTTCTCAGTTTCATCCTCCTTCTCAAGATGATGACGAAGACTCCGAAGAAGATGATTGAAGATTACTTCTTTTTATTATTATTTATGTAATTTTCCTTTTAATGCATTTTGGTTCTATGTATTAGATCTTCTCTCTTTTAATGCCAAGCAATTGAAACTTTATGTTTTTTTGATGATTCCAAAGGGGGAGAGAAAAATAGCATGTGTTATGAGTTATATTTTATCTATGTGTTACATTTTGTCTGTGTGTTATGTTCTATCTGTGCTAGATTTGTTAAACATTGTTACACTGTTCAGTATAATATTTTGAGTATTCAAAATATCTCTCTGGTTATGTTCTATCTGTGCTACATTTGTTAACATTGTTACACTGTTCAGTATAATATTTTGAGTATTCAAAATATCTCTCTGGTCAGTCGACTTCCCCAAGGATACAATCGACTGCTGCTGCAGCTATGATACTTGCTGCATCTGTGATATTTGTTAAACTGCTTTCATGTTCTGCTCAGTCGCCTGATCTATTTTCCAGTCGACTGATACAGTCTGTATATCAGAATTTTTCTTTATGTATGCATATTGTGCTTTTAACAGGGGGAGTTTTTAAAATCTATGCTTGTATGTCTGTTTATAAACTGTTATCAGCTATTGTGTTGTCATCATCAAAAAGGGGGAGAATGTTGGTTCTTGATTTTGATGATCACAACACAGTGCATCATGTGTCTATATTATACAGCTGACATTGCAGTGCAGAGACTAAAGACAATTCTAGCTGAACAAACAAACAAGCTCAAACAGATACAGATGAAGAAGACAAGGATCAAGTTTCAACTCAAGACTCAAGACTTCAAGCTCAAATGTTTTATAAATATTGTATTTTATTTTTCTTATTTGAGTCTTAGTATGATGTAAAGCCTTGTCAACACACACACACACACATACTCAAAATTTTCATAATGTGTGTCTCTTAAAAACCCCCAAACATAAGTCAAAACAGTTTGAAGAATTTTAACTTTTAAGTACCAGTCGACTTAAGCTTCTGCCAGTCGACTGATAAGTACAAAACTGTTTAAAATTATTCAAACTCTGATCAGTCGACTCATATGGCAACCCAGTCGACTGTTCGAGAGTTTTTGACCGTTTTCTGATTTTCAAAAACGAATTTTTTCAAACTCAAACGGTCTGATCCGTTGGTTGACAGTTATGTAACTGCTTCCCAACGTTCAGAAGATCAAAACTCTTTATATAGAGTTTCTTATCTCACAGAAAAACTCACTTGATTTTTTACATACACCCGAGCATTCTTGAGAAAAACAATTTTAGTGATTTTCTGTGAAGAACAAAGCTTTCAAGTTCACACACTTTGGTTCTCTACATTCAGTCCAGTATAACATTGAATTCGCTTTGGACTGAGTATAGAAGTCAACCTATTCTTTTAGCCACGTGCATCAACACATACAACAACAAGGCTATAGGTTGATTGTAAAATTTTCTCTTGTACTCTTGCTCTCGGTTGGAGAGTGTTTTTGACTCTTGGTTGTAGAGTCGGTGTCTTTTCACTCTTGGTTGTAGAGTGGGTCTGCTTTCTCTGGTTGAGAGAAAGGACTATGGGTTAGACAAGGTTGTTGTCGTAACGCCGTAGGGTATTCTTGTAATTTTTCAAGAATAGTGGAAATCTCAAGTGGGTTGCTTGGGGACTGGATGTAGGTCGGGAGGACCGAACCAGGATATATCTTGTGTACTCTGTGATTGATTATCTTGTGATTGCATTTACTTTTGTTAACTTAAGCTCTGCAAAACTTGTCTGGCCAGTCGACTCAGCTTCGTATCAGTCGACTGATCGGTCTCGTATTAGTTATTCTCTTTGTCTCATCAGTCGCCTGCCTTATCTATAAGTCGACTGCATCGAGAGTTTAAAATTTTCGTTATTTTGGCTATATCAGTCGACTGGTTCACCACTAAGTCGACTGTGCCGAGAGAAATTATTTATTCCGCAATTTAATTTTGACAAACACTATTCACCCCCCCCCCCTCTAGTGTTTGTTGCTTAGCCTACAGGATCCTACACCTACTGCATACTAACAAACACTAATACGTGTCGTTCATGCATTCTATGACCAACCCCACTTTGGCATATAGCATGCTTAGATGACATTCTATGACCTGCACACATGTTTGTTCCGCCAAATTCTTGTACAGATTTGGAGGATTTTGGTATACAACTAGCATCCATAGTTGACAGTGAACCCATTTTGGTAAAAAATCATGCCAAGATGACAATCAGATGCATGAATTCAGCTTCTTTAACAGTAAAAGAAAATAAAAATTTGCAGTATCTAAGCATATAAATTTCTAGATCCAGGATCCCAAATTTTGATTGGGCTGTGATTGGATTTTTTAGTGACTATCAACAAGTGTTCTTAATTGGGCTGTGATTAGAAAGAGAGGGCTCGAGTGGAGATCTGGAAACCCATATAGAGACATCTCGTTCATAATAATTTATTATTATTGTTGTTCTTGTCGCTCTTGCTGTTGTTGTTGATGTCTCTTTATGTGCATTTGCTGAAAAGAAAGCAGGGATGAGAGAGAGATAAGGAAAGTGCCGTTATTTTAACCTGGTATATCCTCATTCTCTACCATTCCTCTTTCTAGCTTCTATATTTGGTTTCCTTCCACGATGACAGGTCCTTAAAACTACACTTGATATGAGCCCTATTCTTATTTTTCTTCAATAAAAATGGGAGTTTTGGTTATCCAACAAACATGTACCCGCATACTTCCAAATGGCATTTCCTTTAGAAAGTCGGACTACGAAGAATCGATCTATGACTAGAATCTCCATTCAAAGCCCAATCAAAATTTGTCATCCTGGATCTAAAATCTTCTTTGAGCCGCAAACATCAATAGTTTAGTTGGGATGAAGAATTAATAGAGAAACATATATGCTTAGATACTGAAAATTTTCGTTTTCTTTTACTGTTAAAGAATCTGAGTTCATACATCTGATTGCCTTCTTAGCATGTTTTTTTTACCAAAATGGGTTCACTATCAACTAAGGATGCTGGCTGTATACCAAAATCCTCCAAATTTGTAAAAGAATTGGGCAGAACAAAGCTTGTGCAGGTTTATTTTGGAGCCACAAACATCATCATTTAGTTGGGATGAAGAATTAATAGAGAAACATATATGCTTAGATACTGGAAATTTTCATTTCCTTTTACTGTTAAAGAAACTGATCGCATGCATCTGATTGTCATCTTAGCATGATTTTTTTACCAAAATGTGTTGACTATCAACTAAGGATGCTGGCTGTATACCAAAATCCTCCAAATCTGTACAAGAATTGGGCTGAACAAACCATGTGCAGGTTTATTTTGGAGCCACAAACATCATCATTTAGTTGGGATGAAGAATTAATAGAGAAACATATATGCTTAGATACTGGAAATTTTCATTTTCTTTTGCTGTTAAAGAAACTGAATTCATGCATCTGATTGCCATCTTAGCATGATTTTTTTACCAAAATGGGTTGACTGTCAACTAAGGATGCTGGCTGTATACCAAAATCCTCCAAATCTGTACAAGAATTGGGCTGAACAAACCTTGTGCAGGTTTATTTTGGAGCCACAAACATCATCATTTAGTTGGGATGAAGAATTAATAGAGAAACATATATGCTTAGATACTGGAAATTTTCATTTCCTTTTACTGTTAAAAAAACTGAATTCATGCATCGGATTGTCATCTTAGCATGATTTTTTTACCAAAATGGGTTCACTGTCAACTAAGGATGCTGTATGTATACCAAAATCCTCCAAATCTGTACAAGAATTGGGCTGAACAAACCTTGTGCAGGTTTCTTTTGGAGCCACAAACATTATCATTTAGTTGGGATGAAGAATTAATAGAGAAACATATATGCTTCAATACTGGAAATTTTCACTTCCTTTTACTGTTAAAGATACTGAATTCATGCACCTGATTGTCATCTTAGCATGATTTTTTTACCAAAATGGGTTAACTGTCAACTAAGGATGCTGGCTGTATACAAAAATCCTCCAAATCTGTACAGGAATTGGGCTGAACAAACCTTGTGCAGGTTTATTTTGGAGTCACAAACATCATGATTTAGTTGGGATGAAGAATTAATAGAGAAACATATATGCTTAGATACTGGAAATTTTCATTTTCTTTTCCGG
The DNA here is from genome assembly GCA_017893485.1 of Hemerocallis citrina. Lineage (NCBI taxonomy): Eukaryota > Viridiplantae > Streptophyta > Magnoliopsida > Asparagales > Asphodelaceae > Hemerocallis > Hemerocallis citrina. The sequence continues at coordinate 123,422,666 of CM030363.1, read as the reverse complement.
TTAAAGAAACTGATCGCATGCATCTGATTGTCATCTTAGCATGATTTTTTTACCAAAATGGGTTCACTGTCAACTAAGGATGCTGTATGTATACCAAAATCCTCCAAATCTGTACAAGAATTGGGCTGAACAAACCTTATGCAGGTTACTTTTGGAGCCACAAACATCATGGTTTAGTTGGGATGAAGAATTAATGGAGAAATATATATGCTTAGATACTGAAAATTTTCATTTTCTTTTACTGTTAAAGAAGCTGAATTCATGCATCTGATTGTCATCTTAGCATGATTTTTTTACCAAAATGGGTTAACTGTCAACTAAGGATGCTGGATGTATTCCAAAATCCTCCAAATCTGTACAGGAATTGGGCTGAACAAACCTTGTGCAGGTTTATTTTGGAGCCACAAACATCATGATTTAGTTGGGATGAAGAATTAATAGAGAAACATATATGCTTAGATACTGGAAATTTTCATTTTCTTTTACTGTTAAAGAAACTGATCGCATGCATCTGATTGTCATCTTAGCATGATTTTTTTACCAAAATGGGTTCACTGTCAACTAAGGATGCTGTATTTATACCAAAATCCTCCAATTCTGTACAAGAATTGGGCTGAACAAACCTTTTGCAGGTTACTTTTGGAGCCACAAACATCATGATTTAGTTGGGATGAAGAATTAATGGAGAAACATATATGCTTAGATACTGGAAATTTTCATTTTCTTTTACTGTTAAAGAAGCTGAATTCATGCATCTGATTGTCATCTTGGCATGATTTTTTAACCAAAATGGGTTAACTGTCAACTAAGGATGCTAGCTGTATACCAAAATCCTCCAAATCTGTACAAGAATTGGGCTGAACAAACCTTGTGCAGGTTTATTTTAGAGCCACAAACATCATGATTTAGTTGGGATGAAGAATTAATAGAGAAACATATATGCTTAGATACTGGAAATTTTCATTTTCTTTTACTGTTAAAGAAGCTGAATTCATGCATCTGAAGATTTAAGATCTAGGATGGCAAATTTTTATTGGGCTGTGATTGGATTGTTTTGTGGCTGTCGTCTATGTTCTTAATTGGGCTGTGATTAGAAAGATAGGGCTCGAGTGGAGATCTGGAAACCCATATAGAGACATCTTGTTTATAATAATTTATTATTATTGTTGTTCTTGTCGCTTTTGCTGTTGTTGCTGATGTCTCTTTGTGTGCGTGTGCTGAAGGGAAAGAAGGGATGAGAGAGAGATGAGGAAAATGCCGCTATGTTAGCCTGGTGTATCCTTATTCTCTACCATTCTCTGTTTCCATTTCTGGCTTCTATATTTGGTTTCCTTCCACGATGACAGTTCCTTAAAACTACACTTGATATGAGCCCCTTCTTATTTTTCTTATTTTTCTTATATTTGGTTTCCTGTTGAACTAAATTATTGTTTTTTTTTCGTAGAGTGGTCACCCAGATGAAGGAAATTCTAATGATCAGCACTGAAGCTACTCTAGGGGTATGGATCTGTGGTCGGCCTACTCTAGTTGTTGTTGTTATGTTGTTCTTGTTGTTCTTATGTTCTGGATTGTTGTTTTAAGTAATTGTTGAGATATTTGGGATGTTAATTACTGTATTTGTTAATTATGACACTGTGTTAATTAAGCGGTGAATTTGGACGATTAATGGACTATGTGTGAAACTTTATTATCTTAATTAATTCTTGTGTTTGGTTGTGATTTGCGCATTAATATGCCTGAAATTGGTTGAATCAGTTGTGAATTAGTTTACAGGTTTTTTAAATAAAATTGTGAATTGAAATCGAATGAAAAATTGGAGCAGGAAAAACCAACGGGCATACACCGGCGTTTCATAAAACGCCGGTGTATTTAATTGTTTAGTTAAAAATTTCGTTAGAGAGGCGTTTCCACACAGGCCAGTGTACCCGTAAGTTGCAACAGTCCTAAGATACACCGGCGTTTTATACAACGCCGGTGAATATCTCTATAGCGGCGTTTTACGACACGCCGGTGTTTGTAAGTAGGGAAAGAAAGGCGCTTAGAAACAAGCATACACCGGCGTTCTATGACCGCCGGTAAATATTACACTTTCACCGGTGTTTGTATAATCGCCGGTGAAAAGATATATACCGGCGGCATGTTACTGCCGGTGAATGTATATTGGGGAAAGAACGGCACCCAGAAATCGCCATATACCGGCGTTTGTCTGGCCGCCGGTGTATTTTAAAGATATACCGGCATCCAGTAAAAATGCCGGTGAATACGCCTATCTTTCCGCGACGCTCGATTCGGCGGCATTTGCACCGGCGTTTTCATAAACGCCGGTGAATGTTTCACCGGCGTAAAAAACCGCCGGTAAAGGTCTAAAAAAATGCCGGCGAATAGGTTCTGTGTTGTAGTGTCACTATAAGCATGTCTAAATACAATGGTAATGCAAGTGTATGTGTGAAGATATCTACAATACCAATAATCTAAACATTTGTTTGTATGAGACTAAGTTTGCAAATAAAGTACCTCTTATTATTATTTCAACCAAAATGAAATACATGAAGTTCTCAAAACTCTAAACCAAGCTAATCATTTCTTTTTGTAGCGCCCCGAATTCCTAACATAGGAACTCGTAACACTCTTCCCGGATATTCCTTTAAATGAGTCACAACACAACAAAAATCACAGGAATTTAAAAACTTTTATTACATTAAGTTGTTATTACAATGTCCAATGATTACAACATTTACAATAAATTGTTACAACAAGAATGTACAATGAAATTTGGACAGTAACTTTCACTTGGATGCTTTCCCCTGCTTTTTCTTTTCCGTGCTCCCAACTTGGCAGTCCTACACTGATAACTATGGGCACATCAGTTGATTACAACTGACAAAATGCCATACCCGGCTATGCTCTCTATTCCATAGTATAACGATTCCAACCCCAACAACCACAAATAAGATTTGATGCAAAGAAAAAGGTGATGTCAAACAAGTGTAGGTGTATGCCATGGCCTAAACTAATGCACAAAACAACGAATGCACACGATGCACTTACTCTAATGCAATTCATTTGGGAACGTATGCATCCCATACTACATACTTCCCTAAATCAACTTCAATGAAAACGTTTGCATCCCATACAACATACTTTCCAAAGAGTTTGCATCTCCTGATTGTAGGGCTCGATCCCTCGTCATGCATCCTAACCTTGTGCTTTATCCTGTCTCTGATTCCAATGATGGTGAGGCTGCAGGCTTACCCTGCTAGTCGCTAGTGGTATCAAATCCTCTTTTAGTTTTACCCACTACGCTCGGGACTCCAGCCCGCAGACCTACCCCTGCGTGACTGGTCAGTCGCAGGCTTACCATGCGTGACTGAAACCATGGTTAGTTGAAAGCTTACCCTGCGTAGCTATAATTAAATCGGATTACCCGATACATTGCCCGTATTCCACATCGGCTTACCCAATTTGTTGTCTCCCCAGACCTCACCAAAAGCTGACATACAGGCACTAGGCCCCCCCCCCCCCCCCCGTCGGAGAACTTAGGATCTTTCCTGTAGAGTCTCGCTCTGTGGGAACTTCCTCTAAGAACCTTCCGCCCGCATCGGTCAACAAAGGACATGACGGATATAAGGTTTCCCCAACTCCACTACACTCATCCTTACACTAGAGCAGAACTTGCAGTCGAGATAACGTCCCCTTGACAGGCGAACACCCTCGCTAGTGCCTGTCCTTACAAACAACCAAGACTCGATCTAGTCCAACCAAACTTATTAAACTACCCCACTCCAAGACTAAGGAATAAGGATAAGAATTCACTGTTTATCAACTGATTACCCAAACTATTCCTCTAGCCAAACTCTGATTTTTCTTCCATTTCCTCATATCATCCATCCTCTTAGTTATACGGTACATCCACTATTCCCAAAATCCCTAACTCAATAAACAACTTTGCTTGCCATGATCGACTAATTCAATTCCATTTGTAGGCTCTCCCTAGTTATTCACCTTTATCAATAATGGATCTTAACCCATTCCACACTAGGACTCAACTAGCCCTTAAGTTTGACCCACACTTGGCACGAACCCATGGTGAATCGTCACCACCGATTGCCGCAAACACATCGACGCTTGGAGTTTGATCGCAACCTCGGCCCGACCAACAAAATAGCTTTATGTTAAAACTTAACGCTCGACAGTCCTTGACAGGTGGTGGCTCCAAACACAACCCATGAAATCCATCCATGTAAAACAAGTACGTCGGTGCACGAGTCATCCCCTCCAATGCATTCGATGTGACATCTACCCATCTAGATTTTGTTAATTAAGACTTAATCTTAGGGTTTCGACTTAATCAATGTATCCCAACAAGGTACACTCCACTAGGAGTAAGTCCTAACCCACAAATACCCAAAACGGGGTTCTAACGGTCCTAAAAACGACAATTAAAGTTTCCAAACAGCAAGCACACTCTTGGCGTTTATGCCAAAACGGAGTCACTCCCGATCCCGTTCCCTTGAGGAATCGCGATCGGGCGCTCCCCATGCTTCTACCCAAGGTATATAGCAAGTACAACCATGTGATGGGCATGAATATAATCCCAAAGTGGTCTACAGCCATACCCCAATATCCTATACAATTTTTACTTCAAAACGTTGAACTGCGTTTGTCCATTTGTGGTCAACAAGCAATTATGAGCTATTCCTTGCAAGAAACTTTAGATCACCTAAGTCCTAACTCATCCTTACACTTATAAAATGTTGCTTGACCTCAAACAACAACTCTAAGCTAGTAAGATACAAGTTCAAACTTGTTTCTATGACTTGGTGCAAAACAATGAGCTCCATGATTTACTGTGTTTTTGTCCTTACTTGCAAAAATCATATAAAATCGAATACTTGTCCAAATCAGAATTTATTTACCATTCCAGAAAGGTCTAAGTGTCTACTACAAGTCCCTAATTATATGTCTCATCAGATAAGGTCTTTTAGACACTGTTATGGGTCCATCTTTAACAAGTATACAGACTTCCAGAACAACAGATCAGATCAGCACAGTCATGGGGTAAAATCTATTTAAAATATCATATGGTGTCAGATCATTCTAAAATTTTAGAATCTAGTTCCAGACATATGATGTTACAACATACTCAATAATCTAGGGATTCCATCTAGTAAATCTCCAAATATACCTCTTTGATTATCATCCAAAAACAGGGCAGAAACAATAACAGTTCTGTTCACTAAAATCTCTAGTTCAGTCTGCATGATTTAATTGACATAGCTACAGGGGTCCAAATCTCATGAAAATTGAAACATAGGTCACTCTTACAACAATAGTAACTATAAAAACTGCTTCTTTTTATTCTGACCAGCATGCAAGTTGGTAATTTATTTAAATAGCAGAAAAAATCTTAAAAACCCAAAAAAATTACTGAAGGTGTAAGACAACTATATGATTATCCTCTACAAATTTCAGATCAAAATACCAAGTAGAGTTCATGAAATGAGTTACGGACTGACAGCAAAAATTCAGTCTTTTAACAGCATTTTCTGGTTTAGACTACTTAACACAAAAAGTTGTCTAAGTTTATTCCTATAGCATGCATGTCACTTTCTCAGTCATCAAACATCATTTCAAACATCCAAGAACAACAAAACAAAAGATTGGAAACACCCACCTTATTGGTAGTTGGTTCTTGCTTGAGAAAGACCTCCTTCTTGATTCTTCTTGATCCTTGGTCCTTCTCCTTTGCTTGGGCTCCTAGTTCTCCTTCTCCTTGGCTTCCCTTCTTCTTCTTCTCTCCAAATCAGTAGTTGAGTGGAAGGAATGGAGTTTTGGAGGTATAGGAAGAAAGTAAGAGTAGTAGAAGTTTTGTAAAGGAGAATGGAGGAGTGTGGGGGTTTTAACAATGAGAAGATAGCAAGAGTGAGAGAGGTGGCCGGATTTTGAAGGGCATGGCGAAGAGGAGAGGGTCTCATCAAGTGGGAGAGTGTCTAAATTGGGAGGTGATGTGATGGGCTTCTTACACAAACTCAACATGGTGTCTCTTTTGTTCAAAATCCTAAGAAACCCTAAACTCACTTCCCTCCCTTGTTTCCCTCCAAGACTAGGCCGGCCAACTATGGCTTGACCCACTTGAATGAGTTCAAGTGTTATGGGTTTGTTTGGTTTCATTTGGGTTCACAAGTCCAACTTACAACATGCACATACATATATGTATACGTATATATATGTATACGCAAGCATAGATGTAGGTTGTTAGTAAGAAAATAATTTCTTTAACCAAAAATATAATTTTATAACTAGTAGAACTCAGTTCATTTGCAAGACGCATTCGTCAAAAATCAGGGTTGTTACATCACTCCCTCCTTAGAATAGTTCTGTCCTCAGAACTACGCTTAGTGGGAGAAAATAGAAAAGAAAAATTTTCCACAAACAACTCCGGGCGAGTCTCCTGCATTCGGCTCTCAGGCTTCCAAGTAGCTTCTTTGACGAATTGATTCCTCCAGAGAACCTTAACCATTGGAATAATCTTGTTTCTTAGCACTTTCTCCTGACGATCTATTATTTTCACTGATCGCTCCTTGTAGGAAAGGTCTACTTGCAAATCTTCTGGAATTTCGGGTAGTTGTTGACTCGGGTCTGGCACGTACTTCCTCAGCATGGAGACATGGAAAACATTATACACCTAGGCTAACTCAGGGGATAGTTCCAACCTGTAGGCAGCTTTCCCAATCCTTTTCAAGATTTTTTTTGGGTCCAATGTACCTTGGGGCCAACTTGCTGCCCCTTCCAAATATGACTACACCTTTGGTCGACAAGACCTTCAAGAATACTGAATCTCCTTCCTCAAATTCTAGCTCTCTACGGCGGTTGTCGGCATAGCTCTTCTGCCTACTCTACACGATCTGTAGCCTCTTCCTTATCAATTCAATCTTCTCCGAAGTCTGCTATACAATTTCTGGTCCGAATATCTGCCTCTCGCCTACTTCATACTAGCATACGGGTGTCCTACACTTCCTCCCGTATAATGCTTCGAATGGAGCCATCCCGATACTAGCCTGGTGTTGTGCAATCTAGCTACCTAAATAAATAGATAAACTAGACACAAATTAAAAACCTCGCAAGTGTACGAATCGTTTAGAGAAGCGTAGTGACGAGCAAGGGTCGATCCCACAGAGATTGTAGTATTTAACTTACTAATCAATAATAAAAAAAAATGCAAATCATAGAGTTTGTTCTAAAGGTCTGATTGAAAAAGATAAAAACCTAGTTAAGTAGCATCACAAATTGAGTCACGAATATCTATGAAAGAAGTTGGGTATTGATTTCCACCTACAGTCAGTAATGCTAAGTTGTATACTACTCCAATTGCTCATGTTTGTTCCTTTAAGGGCATGGTATCTACTCCTTAAAGTAATGTTTCCCTAAGCCAAGAATCGGGCATGGTATCTACTCTAATTCATTTCTTTCCTTAAGTATTTAGCATGGTGTCTACTAAGTTGCACTTGAAGAAAGCGTATGAACAATGGAAACGAACAAACACTTGAAGTTCTAGAAATTGGTATCAGATCTAGATCCTTCAAGTTGATTAAACCGAGAACCCCGAAAGATTCCCATGTTACAAGATATGAACACGAGATACGGGTCGTCTCAATATGCTCATATAACAGATTCAGATCTATACTACGCAAACTTAATAATCTCAGATTCAGACCAGTCGACTTGCTGTCACCTCATTCGACTGCCCTTAGGACTCTGAACAAGTTTGATTATTATAAATCTATTCCCATTCACTCAGGTTTAATCAATAAGTAATAGAGTAGTATTCAGAAGAATATAAGCATTACATAACTACGGTTTCAATCTACCCAACTATGGAAGTTAGTTCCACATAATACAACTTTTATTGATTGATAAAATAGAGTTCATGACTACAATAAAAATAAGACTCAAAGGAAGAACAAAAGAACATTGATTTGTATGATGTTGAAATTGAGCCCAATCAGCAGTCGACTTGTTCTCCTTCTTGATGCTTGCTGTAGATGGCTTTTCTTGTTGATGGATCCGGCCTCCCTCTCTTAATGCCTCTTGGTTGATATTTATAGAACACGGCTAGAGAATTAGGGTTTGCACTTTTCTTTTATATAAAGGTCCTCTTCTTTTTATTTAATTCCTCCTTTTGATATGCGTTTTATTTCTTTCTCTTTTCTTTGTTTCTTCCTTATCTGCTTTGATTTGGATTTGGATGAGGAAGGATCTTTAAATATCTTATCTTCTGACTCCGCCGAAGACCAGTCGACTGGCTTGGGAAGCAGTCGACTGTATCGAGACATCTGTAGATTCACAATTAATCTGTCTGGTCGACTGGTGTTGGATGTAAGTCGACTGTGCCGAGCCTCTTCAATCTCTCTATCCAGTCGCCTGTTGGAAGAACCAGTCGACTGATGCTCTGCAAATTCTGTGTAATCATCTTTCAGTCTGTATTAGTCTTGAATCTGCTTCGTTTGCTGCTTTTAGGCTGTTTCCTATGGAAAAGAGAAAAGAAGAGTAAATCACCACATACAGAGCATTTAAATGTCTAATTTCACTAAGATTATTGCTCCTAAAAGTGAATATTATTGAGTTCATCACCTGGTAGCTATTGTTGTTAGTAAATTCAACCAGCGCTAGGTACTTCTCCTAGCTCCCTCCGAAGTCTAAGACGCATGCTCAGAGCATATCCTCCAAAATCATGTTCACCCTTTCTATTTATCCATCGGTCTGTGGTTGAAAAGCAGTACTGAAATCTGTCCTTGTCCCCAATGCTGTCGGTAGACTTTTCCAAAATCGTGAGGAAAACCTCGCGTCTCTATCGGAAACTATAGATACTGGCACACCGTGCAGTTTCATGATCTCCTGAATGTAGACTTCTGCCAACTTCTCCAAAGACAGGTTGTCTTTACCGGTATAATATGTGCTGATTTCGTCAACCGATCCACGATCACCCAAATGGAATCATTACCCTTTGGACTCCTTGGTAATCCTGTAACGAAATCCATGCTGATATCATCCTATTTCCACACTGGAATGGGCAAGGGATGTAGTAACCCTCCGGGCTTCTAATTTTCTGCCTTTACCCTCTGACAAGTGAGACATCTGGCTACGAACTATGCTATATCCTGCTTCATTCCGGTCCACCAATAGAATAGCTTAACGTCTCGATACATCTTCGTGCTCCTTGGATGAACTGCCAGTAAGGTGACGTGTGCTTCCTTCATGATCTCCTGCCTAAGATTTTCCGCCTTTGGCACACACAACCGATCTCCAAACCATAACACCCCTTCTTTAACATTGAACTCGGGAAGTTTCCCCTCGTTCACTGCCCCTTGAGTGCCTAGATCTCCGCATCGCCATCTTGGTTCTTCTTCACTCGGTCCTTCAGACTTGGTTGGAGCTCCAATCGAGCTAACATAGGACTCAACTCTTGAGAAACCATCTCAATACCAGCCCTCCTTATCTCTTCTTCTAACTCATTCCTCAAATTCGTTAGCATGGAAACGCTCCTCTTCCTGCTGAGTGCATCTGCCACAATGTTGGCTTTCCCTGGATGGTACAAAATCTCCAGTCTGATATCTTCCAACACTTCCAACCATCGCCTCTGCCTCAGATTTAAGTCCTTCTACTAATAGATTTACTTTAAACTCTTGTGGTCTGTGTACATCTCCACTTTTTCTCCGTAGATATAATGTCTCCAAATCTTTAAGGCAAAGATGATAGCAGCTAGCTCTAAGTCGTGAGTTGGATAGTTCTTCTCATGGGGTCAGAGCTGCCTTGATCCATAGGCAATTACTTTCCCTTCTTGCATCAGAATGCATCCAAAACCCAAATGAGATGCATCGCTGTAGATCACATACCCTTCATCTGGTTGAGGTCAGACCAAAACCGGTGTTGAAATTAGTCTGTCCTTTAGCTCCTGGAAATAGGCTTCACACTTATCGGTCCATTCAAACTTCTTGTCCTTCCTGGTCAAAGCAGTAAGGGGTACCGCAATCTTGGCATAATCCTGAATGAACTTCCTGTAGTACCCGGTTAAACCCAAAAAACCTCCTAACTTTCTTCATTGTCCTTGGCTGAGGCCATTCCTTCACCGCCTCTATCTTTTGTGGGTCGGTGGCCATTCCCTCCTTAGAAAGGACATGGCCGAGGAAAGCTACTTCCGATTTCCAGAATTCACACTTGGAAAGCTTTGCGTACAACTCTTGCTCTTGAAGCTTGCTCAGAACTGCAGACAAATGCTCAGCATGATCCGCTTCGGTCTTTGAGTACACCAAAATGTCGTCTATGAAGACCACCACAAATGAGTCGATGAATGGCCGTAGGACTCGATTCATCAAATTCATGAAAATGACTGGAGCATTTGTCACTCCAAATGGCATCACCAGAAATTCATAGTGCCCATGCCGTGTCCTGAAAGCTGTCTTTGGTATGTCTTCCTCTTTGACACGGACCTGATGATAACCCGATCGTAGATCGATCTTTGAGAATACTGCAGCTCCTTGTAGCTGGTCGAACAAGTTGTCGATCCTGGGAATTGGATATTTGTTTTGGACTGTGACTTTGTTCAACTCCCGATAATCAATACACATTCTCAATGATCCGTCCTTTTTCTTGACCAGTAGCATGGGCGCTCCCCAAGGAGAAGCGCTAGGCTTGATCAGTCCCTTCTACAGCAGTTCTTTTATATGCTTCTTGACTTCCTTCTGTTCCACCAGTGCCATACGATACGGCGTCTTTGATATGGGCGCGCTGCCAGGCTGGGTCACGATACTGAACTCTGCATCTCTTGGTGGGGGTAATCCTGGTAACTCCTCCAAAATATGAGGGAAAAGTCTCGTACAATGGGTATCCCCTTTGACTTCCTTTGGCACCATACTCCTTACTGTAGCTGCCAACATACTTCCGTTTTTCTTCTCCCCTTGAAATACAATCTTCGGTTTCTCAGGTATGGCTAAGGTTACCTTCTTCCCTCTGCAGTCGATGTGAACCTTGTGCTTGGACATCCTGTTGAATTCTTACCTCGACATTGAGGTCACCGTCGTCGGCTCCTACGCTTTCTTCCTCGCCTCTTGCATCGTGGGCTCTCCTTTATCAACGCATGGCAGCATGCTTGCCTCTTGGACATCAGGCAACAGATTTGCCTCCTCGACATCCAGTTGAATGATAAAAGTTAGTAAAAGAACAATCACAATGGGGTTAGGTCAGTCATAGGAAAAAAATTCGTAAACATAAGTTGCAAAAGTGCAACAATATGATTTACGACCATCCCACTATCAAAACTAACCCTAACCGTGGCTAGGGCATCTGCAAGAGAAAATATGGGGATCAGCTCAGATAGACAAATTATAAAGCATATTGTAGAGCTGGAGTATCAATATGGTTTATAATCGTCTACTATTTAACTAAACCCAACACTTGCATCGCATCCAAGTCTAATCTCCTGTGGTGTTAGACTGCAATTTGAAGTAAGCTCTGATACCATTTCTGTAGCACCCCGAATTCCTAACATAGGAACTCGTGACACTCTTCCAGGATCTTTCTTTAAATGAGTCACAACACAACAAAAATCACAGGAATTTAAAAACTTTTATTACATTAAGTTGTTATTACAATGTCCAATGATTACAACATTTACAATAAATTGTTACAACAAGAATGTACATGAAATTTGGACAGCAACTTTCACTTGGATGCTTTCCCCTGCTTCTGCTTTCCCGTGCTCCCAACTTGGCAGTCCTGCACTGATAAATGTGGACACGTCAGTTGATTACAACTGACGAAATGCTATACCCCGGCTATCCTCTCTACGCCATAGTATAACGATTCCAACCTCAACAACCACAAATAAGGTTTGATGCAAAGAAAAAGGTGATGTCAAACAAGTGTCGGTGTATGCCATGGCCTAAACTAATGCACAAAACAACGAATGCACACGATGCACAACTCTAATGCAATTTATTTGGGAATGTATACATCCCATACTACATACTTCCCCAAAATAAACTTCACTGAAAACGTATGCATCCCATTCTACATACTTTCCAAAGAGTTTGCATCTCCTGATTGTAGGGCTCGATCCCTCGTCATGCATCCTAACCTTGTGCTCTATCCTGTCTCTGATTCCAGTGATGGTGAGGCTGCAGGCTTACCCTGCTAGTCACTAGTGGTGTCAAATTCTCTTTTTGTTTTACCTACTACGCCCTGGACTCCAGCCCGCAGGCCTACCCCTACGTGACTAGTCAGTCGCAGGCTTACCCTGCGTGACTGAAACCATGGTTAGTTGCAGGCTTACCCTGCGTAACTGTAATTAAATCGGATTACCCAATACATTGATCGTATTCCACATCGGCTTACCCGATATGTTGTCTCCCCGAACATTACCAAAAGCTGATATACGGGCACCACGGCCCCCACCGGAGAACTTAGGATCTTTCCCGTAGAGTCTCGCTTTGTGGGGACTATCTCTAAGAATCTCCTGCCCGTATCGGTCAACAAAGGACATGACGGATATAAGGTTTTTAATTGTTTTTAAAAAAATTATTTTTAAAAAAATTTTAAATTTGTTAAAAAAATTTTAATTTAATTTTTTAATTTTCTACATTTTTTTAAAAAATTTTAAAAGTTTCAAAATTTATTAATTTTTAAAAAAAATTGTAATTTTTTATAAATTTTTATAAGTTTTTTGGTTTTTTGAATTATTTTTAAAGTTTTAAAATTTTTAATTTTTTTAGTTTTTTAATTTTTTGATTTTTTAAAATTTTTAAAATTTTATTTTTTTAATTTTTTTAATAGGAGAGAGAGAGAGGGAGAAATTAAATAAATAAAGGAGTTGTTTTGGGTGGGGGATTTGAATTTGAGTTTTGGGAGAAAACTTTGGGGGGAAAATGTGTTTTGTAAAGTTAGATCTAGGCCTTTGATTTTTAGGAGATTGAAGGAAAGCCACTTGATAGCTTTCTTTGTGTTTTATTATTATTATTATTATTATTATTATTATTATTATTATTATTATTATTATTATATATATATATATATATATATATATATATATATATATATATATATATATATATATATATATATATATATATATATAGTTGAAAAAAAAAATTTAAAAACCAAAAACACTAACCAGGCCAACCCGCGACGCGGATCGACCCGTAACGAGTTCGACCTGTTAGGGGGTCAACTGGGTCGATAGTACCATTTTCGAACCCGGACCGGCCCAACCCGCTTAAGATCTCGACCCGACCCGAAACCGCCCTGACTTGGGTTCGTCCCGTACGGGGCCGACCCGACCTGACCCGATCGACCTGATTGCCACCCCTAAATGAGCCAAGGAATTTTTTCGAAGAAATTTGCGAGTGACCCAGATTACCATGCCAATGGGGCAAGGGACGTGTGCACCTCGACTGACAATCTGAGGGTCGAGATTGGAAAATCCGAACATGTTTGGTTCCTTTTTTCCGAGGACAGTAAGATAAAATTTGAAATGGCCTGAAATTTTATGAATCTTCATTGATTTTTGATAAACTAGAGTGAATGCCTTTCAACGAGCATTTATTATAGGTACTAGCCTTAAAGGCTTGATTACAACTTTCCTGAAGCATTCTGCGAGGGCGGTAGTTTCCCTCCCAAAATTTCATTAGAGGTTCCGCTTTCCCAGGTCATCTGGATCACCTTGTCCCCCAGGTCTTTAAGTCGGTAGGTCCCGGGATGCAAGGAAACCTTGTAAAGGCCTTCACTGTTCGGAGCGAGTTGCTCCTTTATACTAGGCTCATGTTTTTCGAGTTTCCTTGGGAGTAAGTCACCATCCTTGATGTTTACTGGTCAAAAAAATTTATTGTGGAATCATTCTATTCTTTGCTGGTACATGCTTTTTCTGACAGTTGACTTCTCTCGTACTTCCTCATGGAGATCCAAGTTAACCCCGTGCCCCTCTAAGTTCAGGTCTTTATTAAAGCTCATCACCTGAGGCAAAGGTAAGCCGACTTCTAGGAGGGTTATGACCCGAGGCAAAGGTAGGCTGAACATAAGATTGAACAGCGATTCTCCTGTCAAAATTCTCATGGTCATTATGTACGACCAGAGCACACTTGGAAGTTCTTCGACCCACAATACCTTGGAAGACTCGTCCAACTACGTCTTGAGGCTGTCTAGAATCAGGCGATTAGCGTTCTCGGCCTGACCATTGAACTGGGGTGCAAGATAGATAAGAACATTTTTTGGATCCTCAAGTATGTGCAGAACTTGCGAAATCCTTTGCACGTGAACTGAGTAGCATTGTGATTAATTAGAATTCAGGGAATCATGAATCTGCACACAATGTTCTTCCAAAAGAACTATTGAGCTTGATACTCGGTTGTGGAGGCGAGGGGCTCAGCCTCAACCCACTTCATAATGTAGTCGATGGCAACAATGAGGAAGCATTGTTGACCCATTTCCCTAGGGAATGGCCGACCAAATCTATCTCCGACTTGGGAAAGGTAGCCAGACTCGCCAGTGACGTAAGATCGGCTTAGGGAGCGTGCTTGATGGAGGAAAATTTTTGACAGGGGCCACATCTTTTGACAAGTTCCTGAACATCCTCCAATATTTGGACAATAGTATCCATAATTCAGGATCTTCCTTGCGAGCAATTTGGCCCCCCATGTGGTAGCTACCAACTCCCTCATGCATCTCCTGAAGGGTGTATTGGGCTTCTTCGAAAGCCAAGCATCAGAGGTAGGGTAGTTTGTCGATCATGGTGTATTATCTCTTGAACAATACCCCATCGATGAGCACGTATCTTCCTGCTCTGACTCGGATCTTCCGATCTTCAATTGGTCCCTGCAGAAAGACCCCATTTTCAAGAAAATCCAAGATCGGGTCCATCCAGGTCACTGACCGTGTTTGGAGTTCGATGGAAAGGACCTCAACATTCTCCTTGTCAATACTTGTCAGACGAGGTGTTCTATAAGCACGGTGTGACCAAAACCTTCGAAAAAGGATCATGCCAGCTTAGATAAGGCATCCACCTGGTTGCTCTCTTCTCGAGGGATGCTTGTGACCAAGGCCTCTTCGGAGTTTGCTAAGAGCCCTTTAACATGGGCCAGTACTAAATCATGCTGGCATCTTGGGCATCATATTCTTCAGAGATCTAATTTACCACTAGTTGAAAATTGTTGAAAGCTCGCACCTGTCTTACCCCGACATTTACGAGCTAGGATCAGTCTGATGATTAGCACCACGTATTCGGCCTTGTTGTTAGAGGCTCGCAAGACAAGTCATAGAGAGTACTGAAGGATAAACTCATTCGGAACTAGCAATATTATGCCTGCTCCACTTCCTTCTTTACAGGAGGACCCGCCTACATAAAGCTTCCAGGAGGGCATCTTCTCCTAAACCTTGGTTTTCTCCGGGATAGTGCATTATGTAATGAACTCGACTAGAGCCTAGAAATTAATGGCTCTGCTCGATCGACCACTTGATCAGTCGTCTGGAGTTCTCTGGCTTATGAAGAACTTACTTCAGGGTCTGGTTGGTGAGGTCTTGGAAAAAGTGGGCTTGGAAGTAAGGGCAAAGCTTCTGCTCTGCCATAACCAGAGCATAGGCTATTTTCTTCATTTTAGCGTACCAAAACTCGGAGTCGTGGAGTACTTTGCTCACATAGTATATGGGTTTCTGAACCCCATCTTCTTCTTGGACTTGGACTGCACTGAGGGTATGCTCCGATGCCACTAGGTAGAGGAAGAGGACCTCGCCCGGCTCGAGTTTTCTTAGCAGAAGGGGATTGGTAAGATATTTCTTCAGTTGGATGAAGGCATGTTGCTGAGGCTCCCCCGACTCAAAGTTCTTTGCCCCTCAGAGGGCTTTAAAGAAGGGAGGGACTTCTCCCGGAATTTTGTGTGGAAGCATCTGATAGTTGCCAGCTGACCCGTGAGCCTTTGAACTTCTTTGAAGCTCGTCGGGGGAGTCATATCGACGATAGCTTGAATCTTCTCTAAGTTTGACTCTATCCGCCTTTGGATGACCATGAAGTCAAGGGAGGGATGCAAGGCCGAGGCGTCCGAAGATAAAGTTGTAGGTGACCTTAACGTTAACCACCATAAAGTCTATTGGTTTAGTACGAGTGGAGGGGGACTTCCCCTCAGTTACATCGAGGGTAATGATCCATTTTAACTAGGGCTCCAAAGAAACCATGAGATGTGTAGCAAGCCGGCTTAAGCTTATCTCAGGAAAGTTTCAGCCCTTCAAATTCGGCTAGGAATAGGATGTTGACGGAACTGTCGTTGTCCATGAGAATACGACAAACTTCACAGTTTGCCAATCCGAACTGATCACCAAAGCATCACAGTAAAGAGTACGGATACCTTCGAGGTTTTCATCCGAGAAAAAGACAAACAATCTTGGGTCTTTTTTTTTTGTTTTTGTTTGTTTATTATTTATTTATTTATTTATTTATTTTGGGCGGGGGTGGGATTGTGGATCGAGTTGATCTCTCAGAAAAACGCCTTCCGGAATGGGTTAGAGTCTCCCCCCATCTGTCCTCATTGTATGGAGTGGAGGACTACCATTCCTTTGGACTCATGAGGTTCGAAATACTTGTCCGAATGCTTATTGGGCCCTCACAGAGGGGCGTGACCATCTGATCTTTCTGAGTAACCTTGGACAAGTATCCCCTCCTGATTAGAGCCTTGATCTCATCCTTCAAGGCTCAGAAATCATCGGTCTCGTGGTCATGGTCTCGGTGGAAACAACACCAAAACCTTTTATCCATCTTCTTATTAGGGGTATTCGTCTGAGGGGGGTGTAGATCAGCCCTTCTTTCTCAACTTCTATTAGTATTGCAGAGACACTTGTGTTGGGTGGGGTGAACTTTTCAAACTGAGGCGCACGAGGACGACGCCTCTGACCAGAGGTGTCATTTTGAGACTTCTTAAGGGCCTCAGCACTATCCATCTTCCTCGTACCCTTCGGCAAGGATTACTTATATCCCCCCAGGATATAGAGCCTCCTCAGCACGGATATACTTTTTGCTTCGGAGAAGGAGGTCTGAAAAGTCTAAGGGAGGATTCTAAGCTTGAGAGGACTTTAGGAGGTTGTGCCGAACGTTGTGCCTGAAGGTAGCTACCACAACCCCGACATCAAGGGAGGGGATAGACTGGGTCTCTGCTGTAAACCTTTGGACAAAGTCCTGGAGCGCCTGTAACACCCCCACAAATGATTCTTTCTTTTTCTATTGATTCTTTTTCTGCATAATGACAATTTTGCCACTGCACGTGTAGTCATATTGTTATGTATATTAGTAGAAATATTATTAATAGTAGTATTGAAATCAACAATATTGCGTTGCTTGATTGTGCTAACTTCACAATATTATTAGCTATTGGTGTGATTAGAGCTCTCGTTTGTTTTGTGTGTTTGTCACTAATACGTGCAATCGACAAAACCTTAGTTCTCGTTCCTTTACGTGCTTTTCTCACCATGTATCTTCTCTTTTCCCAATGCTCGCCTCACTGTAATCCAAACCAAACCCTAAACTACCCCATTTTGGGTTGAATTTGGATTGAGACAGTAAGAGACATTGTGAACCCATTTTGACCCTTAAAATAGAGAAATCATAAATTTGTAGCTCTTCGAGAAATTTTCGAAATGATGGTTCATATGCCGCAATCCGACTTCTCTATCTCAGGGAAAGTTCATTTGGGTGCAGCTGTAAACACTAACCTGGGCTCCTTTTCTGTCCCAAACCGAGCCACTTTTGATTTGAACCCAAACTCAATTCGACTCTATCATTCTCAATTTAAAATGGCCAACCAAATTTGAGTAATGGATTGAGGGTGGGTTTGAGTATCCCAAGAGTCACCCAACTAAGTGGTGAAAATGAGTTTTAAATTGTATGAATGTGGGTTTTAATTTCAAGTGTAATAGTATAGTGTTGTAACCTTTCAAACCCCCAACCCCATGAGTTCCTAGCCAGCCAATATAGGGAGGGTGAAGCCACTTTTATGTCATTTTTGTGCATGAGAACAAACTGTCCTACCATAGTTGGGTTGGTGTTGGAGGAGGAAAAACTGTTAGAAGCTTGAAGACAAGGAATTTGACTTACTAGGTGGGTATTCTCTCCTTTTTTTGGATTGTTATTGTATTGTCATGATAGGAGTTGGTTGTTTGTCATAATGGATAGTTATCTAACCATGAGTTATATGAAAATAATAGAAAGTATGCTAGGTGGATGTTTTTCATTCTTGCCATGAGATAGTGTTATTATAACTTTAGTAGCATGCTAGGTTTTGAAGAGATGTTTAATTTAGTATCATACTAAGTTTTGATTATTAAAGTGATGTTAAATTTACTATCATGCTAAGTTTTGTTTGTGAGGCTATCATCTATTCTTGATTAGTAGACAAATAATCAAGTGGAGAGGAAATTGTTTGGTGTCATGTTCATACATGAAAACTTGCTATTTTGATGCATTTCATGATCTACTAGAGCCATGTTAGGATGTCGTATGGTGAAATATTGACTAACGAGTTAATTGGGTTGAGGATGAACCAGAAATATGATGTATACTCACTGTTTGGACTTTGGAGTTTATTTTTCACTATTTAGGTAAACTGTCTATTTCATGATATAACGGGGGTAAAATACACTCTAATAAGCCTTATAGCTCTGTCTATAAGTCAGTTTGGTTCTAGGAGTGATAGGACGTGAATAATACCCCTATTTAGTGCTAGAAATTAGGTCTGTTTATACCCCTGTTTGTGGTTGTCTATTTCATTATTTAAGTGTTGTAAGTATATCCAAATGAACTCTAGATCGCTGTCAATATGTTAGTTTTGAACTAAGATTGTCAGGGTTCGATTAGACTTCCTTCTGGTGCAAATAGAGCCCCAGAATGATAGTTTTCGGCAGTCGTTTCTTGCTGAAATTTGGAGACTGTTAGTTTTTGTTTGATGGTTGGTTAGTCTCTATTTAGAGACTCCAATTCCTGAGTTCAAATGAAGTTAGCAGCGGTGATAAGTTAATTTCACGCCTCGCTTCTGAAAATACGGGAATACGAGTCCGTGACGAAGGCCCAGTGAATGATATTAACATCATCCATAAGTTGTACCAGTCTTAACTCAACAACATGAAAAGAAACAATCATAACCACGCAGAAAAATATAATCACATAAACAGAATAAAATCCAATAACCAAATCTGGGATACAAGAACTTAGAGAACTCGTTAGAGCAAGCTTCGGGCGACAAGTAGTAGGAAGCAGTAAAAATAGGAAATAAAGGACTATATAACAAGAACAGAAATTGGAACGATATCGGAGTCAATAAATGATAAACGATAACAAAGTCAAAAGTTGATAATAAATAATTCAGAATTCAGGAATCAATGCTTAATAACCAGTATTCAGTATTAGTGTCAATATTCAGTGTTCATTTATGTCTATAAGTCTTTTATCAATCCTAACTAATGCATGTACTACTGCGTCCCACACCACAGGTTCGGTGCATACAAAACAATGTTCATTTTAGACATAGTGGTGGGATCTACAGAGCGTGTACTCGGTACAACAAGATAACATGATAACAAGATAACAATATAACATGATAACAAGTTCACAAGTATTAGAAGATAACATGATAACAAGTTCACAAGTATTTCTCCACCTTCCATGTCAATATTCCATGTAAACAAGAAGGACCCTACCGAGTACATTTTCTGAGATTATCCACTACTAAGTCAACCCTTATTAACCCCGACTTGTTTAATATTTTATTAACAATCAGTTATGAACATGCATGTGATCAATGTGGGCGATGATATCAATACTCATGCAACAGTAAAATCAATGAGACCGGTAGCACTAGTACAATTTCAAGATGATATCAAGACTATAAAATACATAAAACATACAAGGTCCAATTCATTAAATGTGGAAAACATGGTTTATATGCAAAACATAACAAAATATGGACTCAGTGTACTAAAATTTCATGTGCAAGATTTTAAGTTTCTGTGTCAGGAACCGGGTCGAAACATCAATACGAAGTCAAGCAAATGACAAGGAAGTATGTGTGAATGTTCAATAGTACAATAATTTACGGCTTGGGATTGAAGTCAACAATAATAGCACGATGATAAGACTATGAATCAATAACATGGTACAATATATAAACAATGGAGTTCAATTGGATATGATATTCAATTTGATTACTACTTGCCGGATTTTAAAGAGTGTTTTCTTGAACTAGAAACAATAAAAATAAGTTCAAGAGATGCTTGCCTGTTAGGAGACGATTCTGAATATAAAAGAATAACGAAATTAGGATCCCGGGCGACGAACCGAAACATGTGCGAGCCACGTGCAAAATAGCGGATCCACTTCACAACAGCAAAATAGCAAGACCGGATCCCAAAGAAAAACACCAAACACCAAATTTAGATCTCCAACTCACCCAACAGCAAACACAAGAGCAGATCTCTTCACACCCCCAAACAACAAACAGGGAACGGGATCCCCTACACCAACACAGCACACACCAAAACCAACTCCTGTGCTTCTTCCTCACGCAACAGAGAGAGAGAGATTAGGCAGTAGAGGGCGGCGACTGCGGCGACAGGGACTAGCGATTGGGAGACTGTGATCGGGGAGCGACGGCAGCGGCGGGAGTTAGGGTGGCGATGGTGAGGCGCTGCGGTCGAGGAGCGACACAGCAACGAAAGATGGTGAGGTTCTGTTTTGGAGCAGAGGAGGCCAGCGACGAGGACAGGGGAAGCTTCGGTGGGTGACTACGGTGACTCGAAGGCGACAGAGTCTGATGGCGATAGGGTTCGACTGGAGGTCAAGCGACAAGGTGCTCAGGGTTCGAGTGGCAGGCAACAATGGCGACAAGCTCGAGGGTGATGGTGGTTCTTGACTAGGCGACTGACGACTGGGATTCTTCGGAGTTTGGGGATGGAGGCGATGGTCGAGGTGGAGTGCGGTGGCGCTCAGGGCAGCGACTGGGGGAGATGATGGGTGGTGGCAGAGTGTCGAGGCAAGCTCCGGAGGTGGGTTCGGCAGAACTTCATGGAAGGGGGAGGAAGGTGAGGAGGCAGTTGGGGCGTCGACGGTTGTGGTGGGCGCTTTGAGGTACGGTGGTTGCTGTGATGAGCATGAAGATCAGGCGGCGAGGACGATGGCAAGACAGCAGTGGCAGTGGTGCTGGTGTTGGATCCTGTGGGCAAGGCAGATAACACTAGGGGGGGTTAATAGTGTTGTATAAAAAATTAATTAAAAACTTGAACTTTTCGTACTGTTAAGTCGACTGAAAATAGATATACAGTTGACTGTTGTGTCAGATAAGAAGAGTATTTTAAGGAAGAGTTACAAGTCTGATTAGTCGACTTATAGCTGAAAACCAGTCGACTTACCAAACAAGTTTTTGAAATAAAACTCAGAGAAATTGAAATTGCAAGTTAAGAGAATACAACCACAGAAAGTCAATCACAACCAAACACAACGATGTATCCTGGTTCGGTCCTCTCGACCTACATCTAGTTCCCAAGTAACCCACTTGAGATTTTCCACTATTCTTGAAAAAGTACAAGAATACTCTACGGCCTTTGACAACAACAATGTCAAATCCGCAGACCTCTCTTACCACTAGAGAGAGCAAACCCACTCTACACCCTAGAGTAAAACCGACTCTAAAACCAAGAGTCCTACTCTCCAACCGAGCGGACCACTCTCACAACCCGAGAGTGAAAATAACAAAAATTGAGTTTACAACAACCTATAGCCTTGTATGTGATAGTGCTTTTGTATAGTGGCTATTAGGTCAACTTCTGAATTCAGTCTAAAATGAAATCAATGTTATATTAGACTGAAATTCAGAGAACCAAGTCTTAGAGAGTTTGTATGCTTTTGAAACACTTGTTCTTATTAAAAAAAAAGACTTGAAAGTTAAAGAATGCTTGGAACCTTTTCCAAATGATTCCTATACTCTATTTATAGAGTAAGAATCAAGGAACGTTTTAAAATAGTTCCATAAACCTTAATAAAACGGATATAAAAGATTTGAATTTGAAAAACAAGTTTTAAATTCAGAAGACTATCGAAACGGCTTGAGCAGTCGACTGGATTGCCATAATGAGTCGACTGGCCAGAGCTTGTATGAGTCCAGGCAGTTTCGTACTATAACAGTCGACTGATTCTAAGGAGCGGTCGACTTGTACTTATACAGCTGAGCTTATTCAAGCTTATTTTGACATTTTGATTTTGTAAAACACTCAGATTATTTAAAGTACGTGCGAGTGTGTGTGTGTGAAAAGCCTATTACAAGTTTCTAAGACTCAAAGAAAAAAAAATACAATATTACAAGACACTTTGTCTAAACATTTGAAGCACTTTGAATCTTGTCTTGAACTTGAGTCTTTGTGTTGAGCTTGAGCCTTTGTCTTGATGTCTTGAAGCTTGATCAATTACTCTTGAAAGCTTCATCAAATTGTGTTGCCTTCGTGTATTTCACCATGGTATTGACTTTGATACACTCTGCAAGAGATATTTGGTAGAACAACTTTTTATTATGTTGTAGTCATCAAAACCAAGAATCAACCTTCTCCCCCTTTTTGATGATGACAACACAATAACTTATAATAATAACAATATACATAGCAAGATGTCACACATAATTTAAAGATATACAAATATGAAATAAGCTCCCCCTAAATAATGTACAATATGCACACAATTGTGAAATAATAACAATATATATAAAACATGCACAAAAAAAAGCACAAAAAAAAAGCATAAAACCATATTTTTCTCCCCCTTTGTCATCAACAAAAAACATAAGGAGGAAGGATACATCATAAAGCACAAAATCAACATTGCATAACCATAACACATATATACATAAGAAATCTAGTACATTGTTGAATATTACAAATAGAAGATAGAAAAATAACATACATAAAACATAGTTGAAAATAAAAAAAATACATCAAGTTTATTCTTCTTCTTCGTTGTCATCACCTTTGGAGGCAGGAGGAGGTTGTGGAAATTGTTGAGTGAACATATGAGTAAGGTTAGCAAGGCTAGCCTCAAGATTATCCTGTCTACCTAGGATAAGATTGGTACGATCCATGAGATAATTAACCAAAGTATAAAGAATCGGGATCAGCAACGACAGCTCTAGGACAAGAAGAACTAGAAGCAGAAGACCGACGACCAGAAGTGGCTCAAGTAATAGGAGGTACATTCCTTTGAGGAGACCGAGGAGGAGAGTTAATGATCTTCATACGAGCTAAACTCGCACGATCAAAAGACTCATAGTGAGTAACAACACTCGACTCAGATTCAAGATCAATGTTATAGTAGTTAAAAACATGGGTAAGTAAAGCACCAAAAGGAAGAAAAGAGGAATGAGCCTTATGGAGACGACTGAAAATGATTCGAGTCCAATTTATTTGGATGTTGCCGAAAATGGCATACACCGCTTGTTGCAATTCAAATGAAAATTGATCGTAGCTACCCGTTTTAGGGATAATGTTATACGACAATATGCAGGCAACAAGCTTGGCTGGAGGAGTAATCAATTTGTTGGTCATTGGAGATCCTCGATTAGGCAAAAAAAATTGAAAAAAATAGATTGATCATCCATTTCAATTTCCCTAAATCCAACCCTTGATTAGGGATACCCAAAATAATTCCTAATTTTTCAAGAGTTAACCACATTCGAATAATTTTCACCGTAGTAGTATAAAATATTTCGTTACCATCCTCAGAGGTGGAAACCTTCATATTTGTATAAACAAATAGATAAGTTGTGAATAGTAATAGAGTTGATTGACAAGGGAAAGTAATTCAAATAACCCACATTGTTCAAACAATGGGGCGATGAGCAACCTCTCTAAATCAGGAAAATTCACAAATCTACCCAGAAATATTGCAATTTGACAGATGAGAAAAAATTCTCAACAAGATTGGGATTCCTTAAGTATTGAAGGTAGTTCTGAGAATATTGACCTTCTTCTACATTAGAACCTCTAGCTCTCTTAGATTTAGGCATTGTTGAAAAACTACGAAACTTGAAAAAGATTTATAGATCGAGAGAGAGAGAGAGTTACCCAACAACAAGATAAAGAACCCAAATAGCTTCAAGAGACACTAAAAGAACTCAGATCTGGATGGAAATCTTCAAGCCAAGAGCAGCAAGTCGAAATCGCCAAGAACTAGAAATGGGCAGCCGACTTGAATCTTCTTGAGAGAAAAAGTGAAAGTGAAAGAGGGGTAAGAGATTTAGGGTTTTTACATTAGGTAGACGGCTGAGATGAAGACTAGTTGGGAATGGACGGTTAAGATCCATCAATGGTTAAAAGTAAGAAAGAGAGATGCCTCAGTTAAGTGACGATTCGGAATTAGAAAAACCAAACTAATGTCGCGACAGTCGACTGGTTTTGATATCATTCGACTTAGTCGAAAGAAAATTAAACCAAACGAAACATCAAGTAAAACTTCCGTCAGTCGACTGGTTACTGAAACAGTCGACTGTCCAGAACACAAAATTCAGCCAAAATATGGACAACGAAAATACTTTATAAGTCGAATGAAAAAGGCATTTAAGTCGACTTAAACAAAATAAATTTTCAAGAAATGTCATGAAAACAGCAAATTCCTAGTTCTCTTCTAAAGTTGATAAAAGTGTCTTCCATAAGTGGTTTGGTAAATATATCTGCTACTTGTTTATCAATAGAAATAAAATCCAAAGTTATATTTCCCTTTAAAACATGATCACGTAGAAAATGATGTCGAATATTAATATGTTTTGTACGTGATTGTTGAACCGGATTTTTAGATAGATTAATAGCGCTTGTATTATCACACATTATAGCAGGTTTTGAAAATGAAATACCATAATCTAATAAAGTTAGTTTCATCCACAAAATTTGGGCACAAGCCAAACTTGCAGCAATATATTCAACTTTTGTAGTAGATAGGGATACCGAATTTTGCTTTTTACTGCACCAAGATACTAGTGAACGTCCCAAAAAGTGACAAGTTCCACTAGTACATTTACGATAAGTTTTACTACCAGCAAAATTAGCGTCACTATACGACAAAAGTTGAAAATTATCGGTGCGTGGATAAAACAAACTATATTCAGACATGCCTTTAATGTATCTTAAAATACGTTTCACAACTTTTAAGTGAGATTATTTGGGATTCGAATGATATCTAGCACACAAACTTACACTGAATATAATATCTGGTCTACTAGCAATTATATATAAGAGTGAGCCAATCATACCTCAATAGAGTTTTTGATCGACACTCTTACCTAAATCATCTTTGTCAAGTGTAGTAGTAGTAGCCATAGGTGTGGTCTTACTACTAGTGCTATCCATAACAAACCGTTTGAGTAATTCCTTAGTATATTTTCCTTGATTAATAAATATGCTATTTTGTGACTGCTTTATTTGTAGTCCAAGGAAATAATTGAGTTCACCCATGTGACTCATCTCCAACTAATTTTTTATGTTATTAGCAAACTCCTGACAGAGATTACTAGTAGTAGATCCAAAAATTATGTCATTTACATATATTTGTATGATTAGAATATCTGTCTCTATTTTCCTAATAAATAAGGTAGTATCTAGTTTACCTATCTCAAAACCAGTTTCTAAGAGAAAAGTTTTTAACCGATCATATTAAACACGAGGTGCTTGTTTAAGACCATATAAAGTCCTTTTCACTTTAAATACGTGGTTTGGAAATTGTTCATGTTCGAAATCGGGTGGTTGCTTAACATAAACATCTTCCTTAATAAATCCATTCAAGAAAGCACTTTTAACATCCATTTGGAAAAGTGTAAAATTCATAAAACACGCAAAAGATAATAAGATCCTAATTGATTTTAGTCTAGCAATAGGAGCATGTGTTTCATCAAAATTGATTCATTCTTCTTGATTATATCCTTGAGCAACTAATCTAGCCTTGTTTCTAACAACTTGTCCTGATTCATCAAACTTATTCTTAAATACCCATTCGGTACCAATTATAGTATGATCAGGAGGTCGTGGAACTAGATCCCATACATCATTTCTTATAAATTGGATAATTTCATCTTGCATGGCATTCATCCAAAATTCATTCTCACAAGCTTCTTGTATATTCTTCGGTTCAAAATCCGACAAGAAGGCCGTATGAAAAATTATGTTAACATGAGATCTTGTTTGAATACCATGTGAAATATCACCAGTTATTAAGTCACGAGGATGATCTCTAACTTCAACAAACGCTTTTGGTAAAGTTTGAGTCATCACAACAGGATCAGTCGACTTAACAAGTCCATCAGCCGACTGATTCACATCAGTCGACTTGAGATCCCTATCAGTCGACTTGTCTAGAGAAATTTTCTCTAGTGATTTAATAACGTTATTTAAAGGTGATGATTCAATTCATCATCTTTAATAATAGTAGATGAAGGCAAGGATTCATCAAATGAAACATGCATAGATTCTTCAATAGTCAAAGTTGACTTATTGAAAATTCTATATGCCTTACTCCTTTTTGAGTATCCAATGAAGATACCTTCATTAGATCTAGCATCAAATTTATTTAAATTATCTTTAGTGTTTAATATGAAGCACTTACATCCAAATACTTTAAAATATGATACTTTAGGAATTCTTTCATAGAATTCATAACAAGTTTTCTTAATCTTAGGCGTAATAAATATTCTACTTAAAACATAACATGCTGTATAAACAGTTTCAGCCCAGAAGTACTTAGACAAATTGCTTTCAACAAGCATAGTACGTGCACACTCTTGCAATGTCCTATTCTTTCTTTCGACCACTCCATTTTGTGGTGAAGCTCTAGGAAATGCAAATGAATGTGTTATACCATTCTTGTTGCAATATTCTGAAAACGTTTCATTCTCAAATTCTCCACCAAGATCACTTCTAATAGTGACTATGGTTAGAGATTTTTTATTTTGAATTTGTTTGCAGAAATTTGCAAATTCTTCAAAGGCATCATATTTATGTGTTAAAAAGAAAACCCATGTAAATCTTAAAAAATTATCTACTAAAACAAATACATATCTACTGTTATATAAAGAAGCAACTCTAGTAGGACCAAATAAATTCATATGGATTAATTCGAGAGGCCTACTAGTAGAAATCATTTCTTTTGTCTTAAAAGTAGATTTGACTTGTTTTCCTAGTTGACATACATCACATAACTTATTTTTCTTAAAAGATAGTTTTGACGGTCCTTTAACTAGATTGTATTTAGACAATTTAGCAATATTTTTCATATTTACATGGCCAAATCTCTTATGCCAAAGTCAAGAATCATTCTTAGAAACTACTAAGCATAAATCAGTAGAAAATTCATTTGTTTTTAAGCATAACTCATAAATATTATTTTTCCTAAGGTCTTGAAAAATAACATTTTGCATAGATGAATCATATATTAAACATGCATCTTTTTCAAAAACAATTTTATATCCCTTATCAGAAAGTTGGATAATACTTAATAGATTATGCTTTAATTCACTAACTAGAAATACTTCTTCTATAGTAGGGGTAGTGTTTTTACCGACCATGCATATTCCAATAACCTTCCCTTTGTTGTTGTCACCGAATGTAACTGTTCCTCCATCTATCTCTTGTATGGAAGAAAGAGGATTAGCATGACCAGTCATATGTTTGGAGCATCCGCTATCAAGTATCCGAAGTTCTCTTTCAGGTACCTATAAAATAAGCAATGTGAATATGGTACCCTTTTCATTGGGTCCAAAAGGGATTAGTTTTTGGGAAACCAAACCCAATGTGAGTTTGATTTACCACCAAAAGCAGGAATATAATTCACAGAATTACATACATTAAGAACATAAGAATTTATAAAAGTAATTCTATCGTTTAGACTCAGGTTGACTGGAACCCAAATGTTTTAGTCTGTCCAGTCGAGTTTATTGTACCTTTCAGTTGACTGTTATAAGTAGTCAGGCCACTGGGAGGTGAAGTAGGTCAACTTATCTGAGGTTTTCGTTTCTTTGAATAAGACTCCAAACCTCTAGACAGACGACTGACATTAGGATTCAGTCGACTGGTCTAAATTACAGAATTACTATTTTCATGGAAAACAATAGTTTTTGGTTTCTCAAAAAACTCATATAATTTGTTCTTCACAATGAAAATAGAATCAGTCTTATTACTACTAGTTTTTTTAGAAGAACGATGTTTTTGAAGAGTCTTTTGAAAACCAAGTCCAAATCTTTTATTAGATTGAACTTGATTTTTGAGAACTTCATTTAAATTCACCTTTTCTTTGTTAAATTTAGATACATTCTTGGATATCTCTTCATATTTTTTCTTAAGAGATACAAGATCTACATCCAAATTTGAAAGTCGAGAATTTAAAGATTTGACATCAACATTTAAGTCAAGATTTTCTTGAGAAAGTGTTTGATAGACTTTCTCTAAATTTTTAACTCTAATTTTCTCCATTATAAGTTCCTAAAAAAATTCACTGAAAGCATCAAATTAGTCATTTGAATCAAAGTTTTTACTTACATCATTTTGTGTAGCCATGAAACATATGTTCGCTACTTCGTTTGACTCCTCATTCTCTTCTTCCGATGAAAAATCGCTATCATCTCAAGTTGCTTGATATGCCTTCTTGTTCTTTATATACTTGTTCTTTGTGTACTTGTCCTTCATGATGTTGGGAGCTTTCCTTTTTGATTTTGCATTTTCTAATGGGCAATCCTTCTTCATATGACCGTCTTGTTACACTTGAAACAAGTGAGAAGTTCATTAGTATCTTTAAACTTGGAATTAAATTTACCTTTTCGTAAAAATTTCTTGAACTTCCTAGTGAACATGGCTATTTCTTCTTCATCTTTTTCTTCATCTTCGAAATCCGACATGAGCTTGAAAGCAAGTGTCTTCTTCTTTACTTGTTGAGGTTCTAGATCCTTCTTGCGTTCTTCAAGTTGTACTTCGTATGCCACAAGATTTCCCACAAGATTCTCAAGAGAGAGTTGTGTTAAATCGTTGGCTTCTTCTATGGCGGTGGTCTTTTTCTTCCATTCGGGGGTTAGGGCACGAAGAACTTTCCTCACCATTTTCGCTTGCAAGCACGTCTTTCCAAGGGCCACAAAAGAGTTTGTAATGTCCGTGAACCGTGTTATCATGTCCGACACATTCTCGTTCTCCTTCATATGGAACATCTCGAACCTGTGAACAAGAACAGTTATGTTAGATTCTTTAACCTTATTAGTACCTTCATGAGTTACCTCGAGTGTGTGCCAAATTTGATGAGCCGTTGTTGCATTTGATACACGATTGAACTTCTCTTTGGTAAGTACACAGAATAAAGCTTTCATTGCCTTTGCATTGTTCATTGTGTTGCTCTTCATGTCATCGTTCCAATGTGCATAGGGAATTGTAGAAAAGGTGAATTCTGTTTTAGACATGTTCCAAATCTCATAGTTGATGGACTGAAGGTAGATCTTCATTCTACACTTCCAATAGTTATAGTTTGTTCCATCGAATAGGGGTGGTCTTTATGTGGATTGGCCTTCATGGTATTGGTTTGTATTTGAAGTAGATGTCATTGCACTCAATCAAGCACTAATACCAAGTATTGGATCATGTAGGCAAGACAGATATCACTAGAGGGGGGGGGGGTGAATAGTGTTGTATAAAAAATTAATTTACAACTTGGACTTTTCGTACTATTAAGTTGACTAAAAATAGATATACAGTCGACTGTTGTGTCAGATAAGAAGAGTATTTTACTGAAGAGTTACAAGTATGATCAGTCGACTTATAGCGGAAAACCAGTCGACTTACCAGACAAGTTTTTAAAATAAAACTCAGAGAAATTGAAATTGCAAGTTGAGAGAATACAACCACAAAAAGTCAATCACAGCCAAACACAACGATGTATCCTGGTTCGGTCCTCCCGACCTACATCTAGTCCTCAAGCAACCCACTTGAAATTTTCCACTATTCTTGAAAAAGTACAAGAATACTCTACGGCCTTTGACAACAACAATGTTAAATCCGTAGACCTCTCTCACCACTAGAGAGAGCAAACCCACTCTACACCCTAGAGTGAAATTGATTCTAAAACCAAGAGTCTTACTCTCCAACCGAGAAGACCACTCTCACAACCCGAGAGTGAAAACAACAAAAATTGAATTTACAACAACCTATAGCCTTGTATGTGATAGTGCTTTTGTATAGTGGCTATTAGGTCAACTTCTGAATTCAGTCTAAAACGAAATCAATGTTATATTAGACTGAAATTCAGAGAACCGAGTCTTAGAGAGTTTGTATGCTTTTGAAACACTTGTTCTTATTAAAAAAACAAAAGACTTGAAAGTTAAAGAATACTTGGAACCTTTCTAAATGATTCCTATACTTTATTTATAGAGTAAGAATCAAGGAACGTTGAAAAATAGTTCCATAAACCGTAATAAAATGGATATAAAAGATTTGAATTTGAAAAACAAGTTTTAAATTCAGAAGAATGTCGAAATGGCTTCAACAGTCGACTAGGTTGCAATAATGATTCGACTGGCCGGAGCTTGTATGAGTTCAGGCAGTTTCATACTATAACAGTCGACTGGTTCCAAGGAGCGGTCGACTGGTACTCATACAGCTTAGCTTATTCAAGCTTGTTTTGATATTTTAATTTTGTAAAAACCTCAGATTATTTAAAGTATGTGTGAGCGTGTGTGTGACAAGACTATTACAAGTTTCTAAGACTCAAAGAAAAAAATATAATATTACAAGACACTTTGTTTAAACATTTGAACCACTTTGTATCTTGTCTTGAACTTGAGTCTTTGTCTTGAGCTTGAGCCTTTGTCTTGATGTCTTGAAGCTTGATCAATTACTTTTGAAAACTTCATCAGATTGTATTGTCTTTGTGTATTTTACCATGGTATTGACTTTGATACACTCTGTAAGAGATATTTGGTAGAACAGCTTTGTATTGTATTGTAGTCATCAAAACCTAGAATCAATAGTTGGACGGCGACGGAGTTCCTCTGTTTCTCGCCAAAACAGAGAAGGATGAGGTTGCGGAGATTCGGGGCGACGGTAATGGCAATAAGGGTCTTCAGTGGTTGATCGAGCGGCAAAGTCGACGATGTAGAGGAAGCGAGGCGATGGTGGTTGCACTGGCGATGGAGGAGAGGGTGTCGAGGAGGGACGGGTAAACTCAAGGTGGTGACGGAGCTGAGGTGGGGTGGGCATTGGCAGGAGTAGGCGGAGGCTTGGGGATTCTGTTTTTTGTTTGGGTAAACAGAGGAGAGAGGAACGGGGTGAGAGAGTGGGGGAGATGGATTATAAAATAATAGTAAATATAATATAATATAATAGTGGGTAGTTGAGATAGTGGGGGTGTTGGGTTACGGGAACTGTGAAGAGATTTGTATACGGATGAATATATAGGATTGATTCTGTACAAATACATATGGGTACTAGGTTTAGATCCGATAGGAGATGGGCTTGGATCGGGCTTCAAATTAATTAATTAATAATACAATGTAGATCAAATCGGTGGGCTTTAACAAAGTAATAATAATAGTAATAATAACATTGGCTTTACAAAAATAAGAACAATGACAATAAAATAATAACAATAATGGTAACAACATCGATCATAATAATACTAATAATAATAATAACAAATGTGGATAATTACAATAACAATAATAATAATAATAATCATAATAATCATAATAACAGTAATAATAATAATACCGATAATGATAATACTATGTATCGAAGTAGGATTTGCGATTAACAAATTTATTAAAATATAACATACAAATAGTCGATCAAAATTAGAAAATACATTGTTATTCAAAATAAATGTAATAGTCGATTGTAAAATGCTGAGTAGAAGATCCAAAACTAGTTTAGCGCAAAATAAATTTATAAATATCAAAATACCGAAATTATTCAGGAAATACGTATTAGCAAGAATGGGGGTTACAATTAATGTACGGGAGTGTCCGAGATTGGAACTCAAATGGACTTGAATTCAGCCTAAAATGAGATCGTTTAGTTACTGTTTGGGGAGCCATGTATGTGCCGGAATTGGGCCAGCATGAGGGCTGGGCTTGGTATGAGTATGGGCTGGATGCGAGGTATGATTGGGTTGAGTTTGGACTCTAGTTGTAACACCCCAAAAATTATGTTATTACAATTTTATAACACATGTGTTACATACATGTATTTTGTATTGTTATGGAAAATAACTGTAACATATTTTTAATGCAAATATCCTACGTAATTTGTATTTTGATTGTTTTTATATTTTTCCGTTCTCTCAAAATTCATTTGCTCATATTTTTTGCCAACTCAAATATATTTTTTGTTTATACGTGCAATACACGCGCTTTTAATACATGTGTTGATTATATTTTTAATATATAAAGTTAATGAAGTGTATATATTTACTTTTAACATATGGATAGACTAGATTGAGATAATCCACATTATTATGTTTAATTAAAATCATTTTTAAGCTAATGAGAATTGTTACTTCATTTTTTTAATAATTGTACACATTATTTTGTGCACAAAATGTAAAGATAAAACCCACACACACACACACATACTTTGTTGACCGGTCAATTTGAATTGGAGGGGGGGATTGGAATAAGTCATGAGGTTTTAGATAGTGGAGAGAGTGATTTAGATCATGGAGTGAGTTATGGGTGGTTTTGTAACTACCCCATCATATATATATTCATACATACACACTACCACATTTTCTTTCTTATTCTCTGTTTATTCCGGAGCCCATTCTCTCTCTCTCTCTCTATCTCCTTCCACTCACTCACTCCTATCCCTATATTAGTCACTCCTATCCCTATATATATATACACACACATTATCTACATACAATCCCCTATTCCATCTCTTACTCCACTCTTGTCTTCTTCTCCTTTTCTTCTCATCTCGTCCTCTCCCTCCTTCACCTCCCTCTCTCTATATATGTATATCTATGTATGTATATCTACATGCTTACTCCACGTCATCTTGAGTTTGGAGTGTTTTCGTTGGAGTCTATGAGCAATCAATTTCGGCAACCATTGGGTGGATGTTCCTTTAACGTTCTAATTTATTCTTAGTAGTGGCATGCTAGATTTTACAAATTATATATGTGTGTGTGTGTGTGTGTGTTGGGGGGGGGGGGGGGGGGGGGGGGGGGGGGGTGCTCGCCAACTTTCATATATTTTGTAGTATCATGATAATTTCAATTATTGTGTAAAATGAATTGCTATGAAATAATAGAAGTAGAGAGCATGATAGATATTTATCTTTATCTTCTTGTTTGAATATTAGTCATGAGATTTAATAAAGTGCATTAAAAATTTTATGAAATTATTTATTGCCAAGATTGAATGTTTTTATTGAAAATATTGTTATTAGTTTGTTAATTATTTTAGATGGTGTATATTAATTTTATTCATGATTGAGAGTAGATGATGTGGTAAATAGTTGAAGTGTATGACATTGTCTAATAAGATGATTTTGGAAGGGGATTATAATTCAAGTAACACGTTTATATATGTTTCCCCAAGGGATATTAACAGAGAGTGAGGATTGAGAGCCTAGTTAGTGGGTGTGGTTTAGAGTGAGGATTGAGAGCCTAGTTAGTGGGTGTGGTTTAGAGCACTGTGTGCAGGTATTGGGTTCGATTTAGGGAGAGTTCAAATCTTTTCTAACACTTTTTTTTAAAATTGAATTTGAGCCCATAAGAATTACTTTAATTCCTTGAGAGTTATTGGTAGATTGTGAGGCTTGGAAGTCTGGTTAGAGCATGCAACTTTGGGCGTTGGGCCCTGTGTTGGGTTGCAGGTTCGAACCAGGGAGAATCCATTTTTCGGATATTGTTTAAAAATTCACTATTTGATTATTTTTAACACAAAAATTATATTTTTGGAGTTTTGTATGAATATAAATTGTTACAAGTATTTTTAGGTTAATTTTCACTATGAATTAAATGATTCACTACGGTTTTGATTTTATATAACTTTTGAGTATTTGGAGGATTAAACATTGATTCTGAAGGATATTATCTTTTGACTATTTTGGAGAATTAGAATTGATTTTTAGCAATATTATCTTTGGAGAATTACAAATTGATTGTGAGAAATATTATTTTAATGAAAATTGGTAGAAATATTTTGGAAGCATTTCAGAAAATTAAGAAATTTATTTTGAGGAATATTATCTGAATGAAAATAGATACAATTGTTTTGGATTAAATTTCAGATTAGACTGAACGATTTAGTACAGATTTGGTAATTGGATTTGAAATATTAGAACAAAGATAATGTTGATTGAATTGATAATTTTTTTTTCAAGTCCTATTATAACAGTTTGGGAAATATTTTATTGTGGAGTTTTGTATAAATAGAAGTTGTTAAAAGTATTTTTAGGTTAATTTTCACTATGAATTAAATGATTAACTACGGTTTTGAATTTATTTAACTTTTAAGTATTTGGAGGATTAAACTTTACTTTTGAAGAATATTATCTTTTGAGTATTTTGAAGAATAAGAATTGATTTTACGGAATATTATCTTTGGAGAATTAGAAATTAATTTTGACAAATATTATTTTAATGAAAATTGGTACATATGTTTTGGAAGTATTTCAGAAAATTAATAAATTGATTTTGAGGATTAATATCTTAATGGAAATTGGTACAATTGTTTTCGATTAAATTCCAGATTAGAATGAACGATTTAGTACAGATTTGGTAATTGGATTTGAAATATTAGAACAAATATGATGTTGACTGAATTGAGGTTTTTTTCAAGTCCTATTATAACAGTTTGAGAAATTTTATCTACTTATTTTAGGATGACTAGTTTGATGGAGCGAAAAAGAGATGATTTGGTATATGAATGAATTAAATTTTAATGATTATAAAGGAGGTTAAGAATAACCTAGAAGGATTGTGAATTCTCGGATGTGTCACTTTAGAGGCTGAGCGAGACCCTGGGTGCTGGCAAGTTGTGATTTATGAAAATTTGAGAAATTGTCAGTATGGGCTAATATTCTCAGTGTATTGATTTAAGTCTAGTATGGTAAACTAGCTCTAGGTGGCAATTATTTATGTTTGAACATAAGGATATGCACTAGAAACACTACTAATCGCAATGGATATAACGGCATATCTATCTCGGCGTGTACTCCCAAACGCAGGGATAGATCGTCATTATATATTTTTTTCTATATTGAATGTCTATGATGGCATTGCTGTAGCGCACCGTTATATATATATACTATATAACGGCGTTTATGAATATAAAACGATGTTATAGAATGCCATATTGGGACGCTAGTTAACTGGATGTATTCCACAGCATTATTAATTGGGAACGCCGTTATATGGTGTCAAATAATATTCCCGTCCCACCCCCAAATATTCATTTCCCACCTAAAATTGCTAAAACCCTAAACTCCTCTTCCATCTCTCACGAACTCTCTCTCTCTCTCTCTCTCTCTCTCTCTCTCTCTAACCACTCGCCGCTCCTCTCCTCCTCAATCTTGCCCCTCTCCTCCTCAATCTCGCCGCTCGTCCCCTCGCCAGTCACCATTCGCCATTCGCCGTTCGCCGCTGCCCTTCCGTTGTTGCCGCCGCTTCGTCCATCGCCGCCGCCCCTCCCTCCGTTGTCGTGCGTCCCTTGCCATCGCCTCTGTCATCGCCGCCGCCCCTCCCTCCGCTGGTATAGCTCAAAATTTTACAAATTTTAGGGCATTTGAAAATTTTAAGGCATTCGAATTTTTTCAAATTTTGAGTCGATATGGTTTGGTGAATGATTTAGGCCATTTGGAAATTTTACAAATTTTGGTATAGACTCAAAATTGATTTATCCTAAATTTTACAGATTTTGGTATAGACTCAAAATTGATTTTGGTGATTCCTTCTATTGTCCTTAGTCTTTTATTTTGAAATTTCTGTTCTATTGTTGTGAGGATTTACAACCAGAAGCTAATAGCTCTAATAGAAGTATTGGTGCAGATAATTAAGAAACTATAGTATAAGAACATGTAGAGACAAGAGCAAAGAAGAAATAGCTAAATTAATAACAATTAATGTGGAATAATGCTATCTCTGTTCCATCGCAACATAAAGAAACTATAGTGGACGGACAGGATTTCTAAATTTAATTTAACAGATCAAATTAATTTTTTTTTATAAAAAAATCCTACTGATCTGCCATCATTTTACTGGTATGATTTCCAATGAAAGAGGCGAAATATCGATAGTTTAAGTTAAAATATTTTATGAAAAATATTGTGAAGCTAATTACAGTTTGAAAAAGAGCAAATTCATGTTCTAAATCTATCTTAGATAGAAACCAATGGCAATGGCTCACACCTTGCTTTCCATGAAGACAATGGGTTTTCCAACAACTTGTTATAAGAATTAATTGTTAGGGTTGATGGAGAAGATATATATAAGCTCCACATCTACTCTTGTATATAATATAACAGTACGTGGCAGGATTAGAATATATAGTACTCAAATATATTTACTACTGCATTTAAACCAAATTAAAAGGTCATAACTAAAAACCAAATTGATATCAGAGACTACTTAAAGCATGACATGCACAGTAGGAGAAGAAGGGAAAATATAGATAAATTGAGAAATAGCAAAATCGAGACGAATTTTAAGTAATTGGCTAACCTGAAACTCAATAAACGCGTGCACCACATCTGGTTGGTTCCTTCATCGAAACCATACCTGGAAAGCTCCAAATTGCATACAAATTAATAGAACTGATAATAGAGGATTTGCTGCATAACATTTATATATGCAGTACACCTGAGTTCAAACCAACCCGACCGCAAATGAAATATACAAAGTTTAAGGTTAATTATCAGAGAAGCTTAACTAAAAAAAAGTTATCAGAAAAGTATATATGAAATACACGTACGTACCCTGCTAAGAACGCTAAAATGTGTAATATGTAAATCGTGTGTAACATTCAAAAAGCGCAGGGTATATATATAATATATGTATAACAACCGAGAGGATACCGTGAAGTGGAGCACATTCACAGAAATAATTAATGATAGAATCATGATGACGACAGCATATATGTATTAATTCTAGCAACTCGACTTGTAGCAAGAAACACGGTTTTATGGTCATGTGCCTGATATGCAGTTTTCCGCTGATTCACAACAGTCATTGATAGTGAAGACTTATTATGAAGAATGTGAAATGGCCATATGAAAATTGTTGTACTATATTTGGAATGGGGATATCCGTAATCTTCAAGTATCGGATACTAGCAACAATTCTAGTACCCTGTACATGTGGCTTGCAGCGTCTGATCTACCACATAAAAATATAAGTATTGGTGCAGCGATAGGCAAGACTTCTTTTATTTTGGTGATTTCTTTATTTTTACTTCTTTTTATATGCATGCATTAGACTGTTAGCTGTAGGTTAATTTTCTAGCAAAACAGTGAAAGACTATTAGTTGTAACCTTATCTATTAGAGCTAAATTATCCTAATATATTGACTTATTATAACCACAAATGTGATAATTGAGCAAAGCCATCAATTATTAGCTTAGACAAAGCATGTGCCAAGCTTCCAAAATTTTAGCAAATTGTGATGGAATGTGAAAGCTCCACTAGTTGCTGTTGGTGAACTTGAAAAGGAAAGAATGGAAAAAAAACCTTGACATTGGATAAAAGGTTACTGATGTTAGATAACTAATCAAAGAACATAGATTGGGTAATATGCAATTATTGTGACCGAGACCAAAATTGATATGGATGCATAGAGTGGGGTATGAGTCTGTGAGATATGGGATGGACATTTGCCCAATTGCAACCAGTACAAATGCAGATGGGTGATGATAGTATACAAACAATGGAGCACTATATTTATTTTTATTTTTTTTGAGTGATAGGGATTGCATAACTACTTTTGATAAGATGATGATAGATAGGTAGCAAGCAACAAAATATATGATGTTAATTACACAACTGTCTGAAGTGGACAGGCCATGCTTGTTAGGTGTTAGCCTGTTGTTCTCATTTGGAAGAAATTAATGTATTTTTTGAATTAATTATTGAAACTTGAAAGTTAACATATTATATTGTATAGTGCACGAATCTTGTAGCATCTATGTAGGACGGCCTAATAAAAAGTACATGTAAATAAAGTTAACATATTATTTGGGGGACCTAATAGAAAGTACATGTAAATAAAAGTACTCTTTTGAAGAAAACCACTTTTTACTATTGTGATGTTGATTTAGGATGAAGAAAAAATCATGATGTTGATACTAACCTACTTATATTTCAGATTGACTCATATTTTTCAAAATGGATAAAAGTTGGATTAATAAGCCACGATTATCCAAAGCGTATTGGGATGGTGTTAAAGAATTTATTAACTATGCAAAGAGAATTCTCCTGATCCAAACATGATTTTATGTCCATGTGTCCGATGTTCAAACTATGATTTGAGGACGTGCGGTGTAGTTGAGACACACTTGATTTGCAATGGTTTTCTACAAGGGCATACACATTGGTTTTGTCATGAAGAGTCTGTCCGTTTAGCTTCTACTACTCCGGTTGTGAATGAAGACAAGGCTTTATTTACAAATGATCTAAGTATTGTTGATGAAATGCACTCTTTAGTGTGGGATGGGTTAGGATTGCATAACTTCGAAGCTCACATTAATAATCCAATCAATCAAGTCCAGAACGAGTCGGTAGAAACATCACATCCAGGCGATGGGGTAGCAGAAGAAATGCTAGACCTGAAACTAATAAAGAATACGAAGCCTTTCATAATTTGTTAGAAGATGCAAATTCTCCTCTGTATCGTGATTGTCACAAGTTCACTAAGTTTTCATTCATTGTTAGACTATTTCAGATTAAATGTTTAAATGAATGGTCTGCCAAGTCCTTCACTTTGCTTCTTGAATTGTTGAATGAAGCTTTTCCTCAAATCTGTATCCCCAATTCAGCCCAAGCCACAAAGAAATTCCTCAAGCATTTTTGTCACGCCCTGCTTCCCAAAAAGAATACGGAATATGGATACGTAACAAAAGTCAAGCGAATGATTTTCATCATCCATAAGCTGTTCAAGAATCTTTACAACACATTACAGAAATAATCAGAGTCGGAAACAAAAGTATCAACCAACATGCATAATTGAAATGAGATACCAACAAAAATTTACTTGAAACAAAATACAATATTCTCAAATAAATCAGAGTCTGGACAAATCAAATATCCTGGGTCACATTGCCCAAATACAAATAAATATCCAAGAAATCAAATACACTTTTATTCAAATTCAAGCAACAACAATAATAATAAATATGCAGAACTCCAGGACTAATACATCATCTCACCAATACCATCTGGCAGTCGTCCATCTTGATCTGCAATTAGTAAATTTGCAGGAGAAGGAGAAAAGAAGAAAACAAGTACCCGTCAATTGCAAGTCGCAGGTCACAAATAATGTAGGATACAAGCACATGGGAAAACTAACTAATTGAATGACATAATGCATCAACAGTAATAACTATTATGGTATCCTAACAGTACAGAAGTTTTATGTCAAATGCAGTGTCATATGGCAACTAACAATGTCTAGTAACAGTAAGCTCAATATATCAGTATAACAGTATAATAGTATCAGTCCAATAGCATCAGTCTAACAGTCTTAGTCTAATAGTATTAGTTTTAAGTTCTTACAGTCTTGTGTGTATTACTAGCTAGGTAGCACTTCATGCATCCTGGTTTTTACTACATGGTTGCTACAACAAACAGTTTCGCTTTTAGATTTCATAGTGGACCATGATGGGACAGTGTACTCAGGTATTAGTAATAGTAACAGTAGCAGTAATAGTAGCAGTAACAGTAACAGTAGAAGAAAAGTAACAGTAACAGTAACAGTAACAGTACGGAACACTAGTTTCCTTCCAAGTACATGTTTCCATATTTTCCACTACTAGATCTTCCCTTAAGAAATCCCAGCTTGGTTATTTTTATTATGGTCATCAAACATGCATGATGTGTACGAAATAGTATCAAACTAACATGTTTTAATCAGTATTAGGTTCAAGGAATCAAATAAACAATCATAGATATTATACAGTCACATAAACGAGCAAAATAGTGTATGTTCATGTTCAGGACAGCATGACAGTACAGTACTAAAACAGTGATTCTTGTCGCTACAGAAATGCAAATCTGGATCCGTCGAAGGATCTGGAAAATAGACATCCACACAAATCCAGAGAACATAAATAAGTCATATAGTACTTCACAACATCATAACTCAAAACAGATTCGAAAACAGAAAACTTGTTCAGTCAGAAATCAGGAAAATGAATTCTCAGTCAGAAAAACCGCATCAAAACCACTCAATTAAATCCAGAAAAAATCTGGGGTATTCCCCCATATGTCTAGAATCAAAATATAAAGTTTCATAATATTCCAGTAAGAATAAATCAGTCATCAAAAATATGAAAGCATCAAGAAAACATAGTTTAGCAAATCTGGAAATCCCAACACTGCTGTACGAAAACTAAGATATCTCGCAACCAGTGAAACGAAATCCAATTCCGCCAAAGGGATATGAAAATAGATAGAATATACTAACTTTCACATTTCACAAACATTTTTCATACAGTAAAAGGAATCATAGTGAAAATAAGGTTCTTTATATAACAACGAGCAAAATACAGCAAATATAGATTTTATAAACGAGCATGAAACATCACATAAGACTTGTTAATAAAATTCACCAAAATTCTAGCTAATCCCTAACTTAATAAAGAAAACACTAGCCAAAGTTCAAATCAAAATAATGTGTATAGCATGGTTCTTGAAAATAGTTTGTTAGCAAAATTACCGAAAAACAGAATCTGAAAAAAGATCGACACCTCTGTACTAGAACAGCCATAACTCAGTCATACGAAATCAAAACCAGGCAAGGTTAGAGGGGTTTGAAAATAGACAAAATTATCTAAAACTCATGTTTTATACCGAAATCAAGATACTGACTGTAGCACAATCGAAAACAGCAAACAAAACAGAATAGTGCCAAAATACAGATTCTTCCCCTTAACACAAAATCAACATAGATTCATGAAAATCGATCCAAACACATCCAAATTTGAAATCGTGTCTAACAATTATCTAAACATCATGAATTAAAGTTATTAACATGTCCACACCAAATATATCATATGGGTCTCAACCAAAACACAAACTCTCACCAAAGTCTCACATACATGAATCAAATCAAGAACGAGCGAATTCTAGGTTGTCTCATTTCCAAATTGTGTCGTGAATCATCTATGACCAAATTATCACAATAGAGACAAAACCCATCAAGGAAAACACAATCAAGAGTTGTCCCTAGACCTAACTACACTATAGGTAAACTTTGGGACTTGTATCAAACAAATGAATTCGAATACAAGTTACTTGCCTTAATTTGGGAATGAAGAACGATGCAAACGAGAAAAGAAGCAAAACCCACGAACGAAATACGCTAATCCGCGAATCCAAGCAAATAGAGCGAAAATCTCCACACGAACCAAACTTCCAATGCAAGAGATGATCAAAGTGGCTAGCGACCACTTGAGAATCACCACGAGAGAGTAGAGGCTTATATGGTGCAAGGAGTTGTGTTGGTGGTGTGGTGAGTGGTCGGCAATGGAGGAAAGGAGGGACTCGGGTTAGTAGGTGTTGCCGGAGGTGGAGAGATGGCCGGAGGGGTGGTCGACCTGGTGGTGGAAAAGGCCGGGAGGTGGGCTCGGCCTGGGGTCGCTGCTGGTCGGGTTGGGGATGGGGTAGCCGCAAGGAGAGGGAGAGAGTATGGGGAGGCCGGGTATTGGAGAGGGCAAATTAGGGTTAGGGCTAGGGTTTGTGAGGGTTGGGTGTACATATATAGGGTCTATATGTGGGTTAATGGGTTGTGGGAATTAGGAATTTGTAGTTAGTTTACAATTGGGTTTTGGATTTTGGATCAAATACAAATAGGAATGCAAATAGGAGTGGGAATTTATTGGCTTTGAAATCTTATTAGGGGATAAAATAATAGGAGTGGGAAAAAGACAACCAAAACACCACCACAACACCACGAAAAAAATAAAAATAACGATAACGAGACCAAAAATGAGGGAAAGATCAAAATAGTGAAAAGAGAAACAAAAGAGACGATCAATCAAACACAAAGAGCTCAAAATGCAATAAAATGAATATATATTGAAAACAACTCTAATATACGGTTCAGAAAAATACAGGAGAGAAAAATACACCAAAACGAAAAATACAGTCAAAAATATACAAACTGAAAAACAGGGGTTACAATTTTCATTTAGGGTATAAGAAAATACCATCATGTCTATATGATTGTATGCTATTCCGGGGGGATAAGGAGACTCTTGAAGATTGTGAAGTATGTGGTACTTCAAAATGGGTGAAAACACCGACGGAGGAAAAGCAAACTGATGAGCCAATTACAACAAATAGGAAAAAGAAGTCGGCAAAAATACTGCGTTATTTTTCTCTAATTCCTAGGCTACAAAGGCTATTCATGTCATCTAAGACATCTTCCGATATGAGGTGGCATGCAGAAGTTTGCAAGAATGATGGAATTCTCAGGCACCCAGCTGATTTCGAATCATGGAAAAATTTTGATGAAAGATATCCTGATTTTGTTGCAGATCCTCGGAATGTGAAACTTGGATTGGCCAGTGATGGTTTTAACCCATTTAGGCAAATGAGCAGCACTTACAGCATATGGCCCGTTGTGTTAATTCCATACAATCTACCCCCTTGGTTGTGTATGAAGCAGTCATCCTTCATTTTGTCCATGATAATTCCTGGACCAAAATCTCCTGGAAATGACATAGATGTGTATCTGCAGCCGTTGATTGATGAACTGCAACTATTGTGGGAGGGTGTTCCAACATATGATGCAACATCTAAAGAAACTTTTCGTCTCCGGGTTGCCTTGACTTGGA
Organism: Hemerocallis citrina; assembly: GCA_017893485.1. Lineage (NCBI taxonomy): Eukaryota > Viridiplantae > Streptophyta > Magnoliopsida > Asparagales > Asphodelaceae > Hemerocallis > Hemerocallis citrina. Next base: position 123,379,592 of record CM030363.1, on the reverse strand, counting down.
CAATCAATGATTTTCTTGCATATGGAAATTTATCTGGTTATAGCACGAAAGGACATTATGCTTGTCCTTGTTGTGCTGAGCAAACTTTTTCAAAGTGGCTATATAAGGGCAGAAAGTTCTGCTACATGGGACATAGGAGATGGTTGCCTACCACATATTTTTTCAGGGCTGAAACAATGACATTTGATGGTACCGATTAGTGGAGACTTGCTTCTATAGTTAATTCTGGGTCAAATGTGTTAAGACGGCTAGAAGGCCAGCAGTTCACTTTGTCAAAGGAACCCGAAGTCATTAAAAATGCCAAGAAGCGAGCTAGAGATGAGTAACAGAACACTGATGAATGTGATGCAGATGAATGTGGTAGTCCTATCGGTTTAGGATCATGGAAGAAGAAGAGTATTTTTTTTCAGTTGCTTTACTGGGAGTTCAACTTATTGTGCCATAACATTGATTTGATGCATCTTGGAAAAAACATTGGTGAAAATTGTATAGGAACAGTTATGGGGGATGACCGGAAGACAAAAGACAATCTTAAGTCTCACATTGATTTAGTAGAATTGGGCATAAGGCATGAGTTGCACCCTGAAGAATTACCCAATGGCAGAGTACGACTTCCTCCTGCAATCTATTCAATTTCAAAAAGCGAGCTGGAGATGTTTTGCAAAGTATTACAGGATCTTAAGGTCCCTAATGGCTATTCATCTAATATATCAAGATGTGTCAACTATAAGGATAAAAAGTTCCAGGGTCTAAAGTCACATGACTACCATATCTTGATGCAGGATCTCCTTCTCGTTGCTCTGAGGTCTTCAATGTGTGAGCAAGTCACTTCCATCCTGAAAGATTTATGTAGTATATATAAAGGATTTTTCTCGAGATTGCTACGTGTTGAAGATATTGAAAAATTAGAGCAGCGTGCTGCATTGACACTTTGTCAAATGGAGAGGATATTCCCCCACCATTCTTCACTATAATGGTTCACTTGATAATCCACCTAGCCGATGAAGCAAGACTTGGTGGACCAGTACAATATCGGTGGATGTATCCCATTGAGAGGTAGTACTTCATCCCTCATTAAGTTCATTAATTATGTACTTTTTTGGTATGTTATTTCCAAACGTTTTCCAATCCAAATATTCTTGTTTAGGTACCTTTACCGACTTAAGGGTTACGTTAGAAATAAAGCTTATCCGGAAGGCTCTATAGCAGAAGGTTATCTTTCGGAGGAGTGCTCCAATTTTTGTTCAAGGTATCTTCAGGGTGTGGAGACATGTCTGACTAGACCAAGGATAAATTCAGAAATTTCCAACCTCAATGGCACTAAATATCTCTTTCGGACTGCGGGCACTACTTTTGAAAAAATCGATGTGATTGAGTTAGATGACTTAACATGGGAACAAGCACATCGATATGTGTTGGAACACCATACATCTTGTGAGTCTTATCGAGCGTAAGTTGGATTTGTCAGTAGTGTGAATTTATTTCTGTCAATTAAAGAGTAGTTAACCTAAATTTTAATTTACATTTGTTTTTATCTTGTTCCAGCGAATTTATCAGGAAAATGAAAAGAAGACATAGACCAAAAAACTTGAGGCCATGTGAGCAACATAAATTAATGAATGAGCAATTCCACAAGTGGTTCATGTAAGTGACCAACCAAGGTTTGAATTAAAGTACTACAAAAAATAATTTAAAGTCTTATGCTAATACCGTTTACTATATAATTGTAGGTTTCCTCGTTGGTTGATGATGATGTGTCATGTGAAGTAAAGATTCTTGCCAAAGGTCCCTATAAAATGGTTAAAAGATACAATGGATATATATACAACGGTTTCAAATTTCGAACTAAGGAGTGTAAGTGCAACTTGAAGTCTCAAAATAGCGGTATTGTAGTCACTTCAAAAACAAGAAGCTATGCCTCTAATAAAGACCGGAATCCTGTGGACGGGGATGTTGACTATTATGGGGTGCTAACAGATATCATAGACTTGGATTATTATGGGCACTTTCAAGTAGTATTATTTCGTGGTGATTGGGCTATGTTAAGTAACAACCACCATGATAAGTTGGGCTTTATAGTTGTAGATTTCTCACATCTGATTCACACTGAGACACACATTAGTCATGAACCATTTGTGTTCCCATCCCAAGTGCAACAAGTTTTCTATATTTAGGACCCAGTAGTGGAAAAAACTTATGTGGCGCTACCTATGCAACTAAGAGATGTATTTCAGCTGAGTGATGATTCAGATGACGAAGATGATGATATTGAGAACAATTTCATCTTCTGAATTTCCTACATTTCATGTAAACGTTTTTGATGTTAATAGTTGCCCTAACTAGCTCCGTACGGATGGAGAAGAGGGAGATCTATTTGATGATGTTGTAATATAGTACCTTATACACATTTTTGTAAATTGTGCTAGTTCATTTGTTTGTCGATTGTTTTCATGAATTTCAGTGCAGTTAATTAGTGGAACTTATTGTTTTTATGATTATAATTAATGTTATTTGACGTAAAAGCTTAAAATTGTTGGCATATTGTGATGATTTGTGGTTGTTTTAATTTACTTTTTGTTTTAATGTCATTATTTTTTCATATGTTTGATTTGTTGATTAAATTATAATTAGTCTGAATTTTCATGAAACAGGTGACATATGGCTAGAACAAAGAGAAAGTTGGCAACAATAACTTCGACCAAGACGAGGCCGTAGAGCAGCCTAGCAGGCGACTTTCTACTGAGCACCCGACAGAAGAGCTTGGAGGGGTGGCGGATGGGGGTGCTACTACAGTCGAGGAGGTGAAGGTAGCACTCCCACTACTTTGAGGAGGTCGAGGGGGCCTACGAAGATGAAGGAAATATGAAAACTCCCAAACAATAAAAAATTATTGGTAGAATGCAACGAACACAATCAACCAGTTAGAGATGGCGGGAGTAAACTCGGAAAGTTTTGCGGTGTCATAGCAAGAAATCCTCGTATCCTTCCCCTAAGCTACGAGAGTTGGTCGAAAGTACCAACGATGACCAAGGCAACGGCCATCGATGCGGTTAAGGTATATTTTTAAAATTTATATAGTTAGTTGTTTACTTCAGTCATTCATGTGATATTATGATGAAGGTTGGGGGGTTTTGATTTTATACTAAAAGAAGTGTCAATTATGCATGTTCAGTGGCATGTTACCAGTCGATTAGTTTAACACGACCTTACTGGTAAAATGTGCTAAAAATAAGTTTGGTCACAGGAAAGTTAAAAATAATATAAAAAATGAAATAAGGGGGGCAAACTTGAGTTTAGATTTGCTTACAAGCCTTAATTTCACACAGGATGTTCATGACAATCATTCCAATGCTCCAGAATCCCAAATGAACCCAAAAAATAAAAGAAAAAGAAACCACTAAGACATACCAATATCCTGACACCAAATAGGGATTGGTTCTTTGGACATTCAAAAAGTTAAAAGACATTCTAATCAGTAGATCAGGGACCAAGACTATTTGGTAAGAAGAATTGCCACATTCTTCACGCTCCTTCGCTTGCTCTGTCAACACCATACAAATGCCAGTAAAATTGCATCTGTGATAATAAAATTAATAGACTTTAAATCAAATGCAGAAATGAACATCATTTTTTAATGTAAAGGAAATTGAAAGGACAAGAACAAACCAACTGACAAAGATGCAGATACATTAACATATAAATACAGGTCCATTTCATTTTTTTTTTATAAATTACAAGCAAAAAAGGAAACTAATCGACTGTAACTTAGAATATTAAAACACATTTTACCAGTAAGGTTGTGTTACCAGTAAGGTTGGGAAGGATAAATATTTCAACCAACAATAGGTTGCTGTTACTATTCTTACTAATGAAGTGTGCTTTTATATTTCAATGCTGTACAAATCATCACTATGTTTGCCAAATAATTATCATATATATACTGTGTGTATATGTACCAACTGAAATATTTTAGAAGTGCCTATATGTATGACTCATACCGAAGCCTTACTAGCTCCATCATCTTTCTTGTTTTGCAGCAAAAGTTTGCAATTCCTGACGCTGCTGAATGATGGCTCAATAAATCGATTTCGAAAAAATGGAGGGATCACAAGAGCTTCTTGAAAGGGAAGTACTATGACGAGGAGAAGACCGAGGTAAAAAATGCAAGGTCAGTCCCCGAATGCGGCACGCCACAGGATTGACATTTTCTTGTCAAATATTGGAAATCAGATGCTGGAAAGGCAATCATATTTCATTGTTTATATCTTCCATTGATGATATAAATTATTAATTTTGGTAAACATAAGCATTTATTCCACTTATTAAAATGGTATAGAGGAAAGCTGAGATTGGTCTAAATAGCCGTAGGCAGATGAAGGTCAAGCACACTACGGGGAGCTACAGCTTTGCTGTTGTGCGGGATGAGATGGTAATGGAAATTTTATTTTATAGCAAGTATGTTTTTAAAATGGTCGGAAGATTTTTTTTGCCAATTTCTACGTTGGTATGATTTAACTATTTCATTTGACTCATATATAGGATACGTCAGTCGAGGGAGAGAGTGTTGGTGAGGTAGATTTTTTTGAATCTACCCACACAAGTAAGGATGGGACTTTTCGGGATGAATTTGCAGCTAATATAGTGGTAAACATGAAACTTTCGAACTCAAATTTCCATTCTGCAACTCAAATTTGGATATTATTCACAACTCAAATTTGGATTTTAATTTGGTCATAACTTACAAAATTTCAAACTAATTTTCAGCCCAATTTTTGGTATTAATGTTGTGTTTGCTCTCTTCTGTAGAAAGAAGCTAGAAAACTGATTGAAGAGAGGTCGACATCTTCTACAGCAGATCGATTAGCGTGAAGCTATGACTAATGTGAGGGGGAAAGAACGACCCGGACGTGTGCGGGGAATGGGATTGGGGCCAACGCCCTCATAGGTACATTAGCATTTAGTCTCACTGTGTTGATTGAATTCAGTCTTGTGGCTTTTAGTTTAGTGAGCTTGAACCCTTAAACTGATGTTCTTGTGTATCTGCCTTAATAAATTATGTCTATATATTAGCTTCAATATTATTGTTGTTGTATCGTCTAAGTGTTCTTTTCCTTTAAACCATTTTATGTCTGTATGCATGTTTATTTTTTCGATTGCATCAGTATGTGCATCATGGTATCTGGATTGCAAAGTCTTGAATACATCTGGAAATTTTACTGGGAAAGTAACTGCTGTATTAAATGGAATTAGTAATAATTAGTACCTTAATTATTTTATTACCTTAATTATAATAATCAGTACCTTAATTATTTTAGTACCTTAATTATAATAATTAGTACCTTAATTATTTTAGTAAGTTATATGTTCTACTTGTTACTACCGTGCATTAATCTTAATATTTTAAATACTTGAACACGACCAAATGGACAAATGTATGAAGATTACTACTGCAATGACGGATGGGTCAACTGTATAGATCTTCATATCCAAAATAAGTATAAAGAATTTGTAATTCAACATAAAATTCTTGGACTAAATTAGCAGAACTTAAATCTAAGTTCAAGGTTTGTTGATGCAAACAGGCCACGCATCACATTATTATTAGTTAGATAACAATAAACTAAGTTATAAATAATATGTTCACAGGTAAATTAAGTTTTAATTAAAAATAAGGAAAGGCATGAGCTTGATTTGATAATTTTGCAGATCTGAGCTAGATTTAGACAAATGAATTTGAATGCTATATAGTTCATTCTTTATAGAGATCGAGCCCATTATTTTTAATTTGTCCAACCATTTTATGAAAACACCGTGTTCAGAATTCCAATATATTGATGGACAATGTCCTGTTGATAGGTATATTGAACCTTCTGTAACTATGTAAGTTACTGAAAAGACCCGAACATGACAAATATAGGGGGCAATTGGACAGTAACTATGTAACTAACTATGTAAGTTACTGAAAAGACCCGAACCTTTAAAACCTTCAGTTGAAACTAAAATAGTAGATATATATGATATCTCTTGGCCGCAATCCACTGATAACTAAGTAGTTAATCTATGATTTGCTTCCTGTGTTACATCACCAACTACATCATAAGATTTATGTGGTCTCTTCACAGTTCACACCCTGCATATAGTCCACAAACTTCATTGTTTGTTTGTTATATAATTGATCTGTCTTTAATTTAATAATAGCTAGTTAAGCTAGATTATGTGATTATACACGGCGCGTGCTTCAGATGTGCCTTGAACAAGTCCAAGTAAGTCTAGGTTAGCAAACCCTGCTATCATTGCAATTGTTGCTTTCGTTGAAACTGTGTTATTTTGGCTAGTATAAGATGATTCCCGCAGACAATTTTCACACAATCCTGTTCCCATTGGATGGAGAAATTGAATATTTTGTGTTCTAGATTTTGATGGGAAAAAAATGGAACTAAAGAAGATGACTGACACTGGTACTCCAACATGGGCTAATCGACTGGACAAGTATATACATAAAATGACTGTAAAACTTACACTGAAATAGGTTGTGATACGTGTATCCAATGTTGCACAACTTCCTATGAATAGTGTCAGTGCCTAATGGGGATTTCAGTATTCATGGATTGATTTGAGTTGCAAATATAAAAATGAGGGTGAGGAAGAAGAAACTATTATGTCCATTCCTATATTGGTTTAACTTTATTATTGTTGAAATGAGGATTAGGCTTGGGAAAGTGAAACAAAATTTCAACTAACAGGAGTCTAATATTAGAAAATGTTAATCCCGAAACTTGATTTTGCTAGAAACAACTTATGTATTAACATAAACAAGTCAGACTGAAGTTCATGATTTGTTGACCTGAACTTGATTTTGCTAGAAACAACTTATGTATTAACATGAACAAGTAAGGCAGCTATTGACTTCAGATTTGCAAGCCCATTACGTTCTAAGTACCAAATGCAGGATGCAAGTATTTTAAATTGTTGATCGTTGGAGATAATTTAAATTGTTTCTGTTATGAAGTATTTTTTCGATTGATCGTTGGAGATAATTCAATTTTAGGTGTTCAATCACAGGTGTTTGGTTCTTGTGCATCTAGCTCCAGTCGTACATCCTATCCAAACGTGTTCAAGATGCAGCCAAGATACAGGAAGAGATTGACGGCTTGAAAGATACGATTGCTTCTTTAATCTCCCAACAAAACCTCAACTTTGACAATCCAGTACATGGAACTGTAAGTAGTCAGCAAAATTTTATGATATCAATATGAAATTTAACTATTGCATTTGACTGGTGTGGTAACTAGTGTGGTGAATAAATTAATAAATGACACTATTGTAAATTATACAGGGCCAGCGAATTCCATTGACTTCTAGTCACGCACATATATCTGGGCGAAATATCAATGAGAATGACAGCAATGCCGAGCCACACTAGTAGACATTGCCATAGTTTAGTTTTATTTGGACTTTAGTCTTTTTATGTTTTGTCGAAACTGAATTTATGTTTTGTTAAAGAAACTGATGTATAACATATATATATTTCTAACTCTTCGTATGCTAGTTTTTAGACAAGTAATTATTGTTTATTGTGGTCTGTGATTATATAGTTGTTTATTATTCTGCTATTAGTGATTTCAAGATTTGAACTTTCAAATTTGATGTGACTACAGATATTTTGAATTTGTGACCTATTTTTAAAATAGCGGGAAAAACCCGAAACCACATATCCCGACGTTTTGAAAATATGCTGGGACAGATAGCAATCCACCAAATGTGCCAAATTATCCAAAAAAAAAATTTGAACCTATCCCGGCGTTTTAGAAACGCCGGTATAGGATGCCGAAAATTATTTTAAAAATATACAACGGCGTTCAACAAATGCCGTCGCATGTGTCTATCACGGCATTTTGGGTGCGCCGTTACAGACCTATGACTTATAACGGCGGTCTATAAAATTTCCATTATAGACCTACGGTTTGTCCCGACGCTCGATACAATGGTGTTACGCACGGCGTTATTATTATCGCCGCTATCATCTATGGCGGCGTTTATAAACGCCGCTATAGGCCCCAAAAAACGCCACAATAGCTCTTGCCGGTTTGTAGTGAAAGGAGTTGTGATGAAGTCTGAGCAAACATGAGTAAGGAGCTATATATGGTCGGGCGGATGTATTCCGAGACTCTAGTTACAGTCGGGCGGATGTATTACGAGACTATAGTTACAGTCGGGCGGATATATTCCAGGATTGTGATGGTCGTGTGGAGAAGATTAGTCACAATTATTTCCGGGACTATGAATGATCGGCAGATGTACTCCGGGATTATCAATAGTCGGGCGAAAGAGAGACGAATCTCTAATACGCAGGGTAGAGTGACGCTTATGGGATGTTTGCGCGATGAGGGTTCGGTATGGTCGGCCGGATGTATTCCAAGACTGGAGCCAATATGTAACACCCTGAGTTCCAAATAAGTCTGAATTCGAAGTTCTACAGGATCTTTACACTTCACTTCGTACAATTTTACAAGGAATTAAAAACTTTTATACAATATGTTTACATTTTACACAGGGAAGCAAATTACAACATTATACATGAATTAAAATAATAACTTGAACATTTCTTTGAGCGACAAATCATTCTTTTGTCTTGTTAATCACTTTATACTGCATAGAAACTGTAGGCATGTCAGTTACTTACAACCGACGAAATATTATAGACGGCCATCCTCGCTATGCCGAACAATATAACGATTCTTAAATACTTTAACAAACCACAAACTTGATCACAAAACAAAGCTAAAGAGGGACTACTGTATTGATGTCGTGGGTGCTGTGCACTTAATCCTTAATGCAGTTATTTATATTAAATGACACTAATGCACACTTGTTCGGATTCTATGCATTCTATACTACATAGCTCCGAGGGCAAGCCCTTAATCGTTCTTCATCTTGTAGGGTTGGATCCCTCGCCATGAATTAAACTACTACGGTAACTACAATAAGTATCTTAGATGTTCTATGAGCTACGAGCCCATGTCCAGACAACCTGGAGGGAAATCCCACGTCATGACATGACGCATCATGTAGACAACCTATGGACAATTCAGCCTCCTTCATGGGACAATGGCACCACCCGTCATCACCAAACATCGCACAAGTGTTGCCACGGTCCCGATAATTCCGGAGATGTGTTCACGTTATGACATGACGCATCATGTAGACAGCCTGTGAAATACTCTCACACTGTAGACCCGAGGTCCTCATAAATATGTTTTTCTCTTACTTTCATCACATCTTCACTATAGTGTAGTCCTTATATTTTAGTTTGTTTTAGAAGAAATCATCACAACCTAGATCTAGCTTACCTTACCGGGCTTAAACCAAAATAAAAGAGATAGTCAGCCTACCTGGCTACTTCACAAGAGATGCTCAACCCACACTAGTTAGCTCTCAAATTCGTTAATAAAAACTGCCGGTCACTTGGGTCTCGCTTAGCCTCTAGATTCCAACAACTATGTCTTTCTAGAGATCAATAATATTTCATATTCAATCTCAAAATAATTATTCAATTTCTTTATTCATATCTCTTTCTCAAAGAGAATATTTCTTTTATAATCTCATAACATGAAAACAATTCAATTCAACTCTTTTATCAATTTTATCCCTTATACTATTGTATGCAATATCAAATAATCTCAATCAAGTTTTAATAATCATAATAACTCGTTAAGAAGAAAATCTAATCGCAATCCAAACTTTCATTTCTCTTTAATTATACAAGAGTCACAATTTTCATTATATAAAAGATCACTTCTAATTCTTTTAATCTATAAATTCGAGTTCTTTAATGTAAAATTCTCTTTTAATCTCACAAAATATATCCCACTATTGTAGAAATAATTTTTTATAAAGTCTATAAAATTTTAGAGAATTAAATAGGAAATTTCCCAATTTTATTTCACTTAAAAACTCAAAAAATACCAAAAATCACAAAACAAATTAAAGTGGCCAAGGTCGGGATCGAACCCAGTCCCAATACCCAACCACCCGCATGAATAGTAACTACCTTCAGGCGCACCCAAAAACCAGAACGAACAAGATAGCTAATTGGTTTATACAGAACCTATATTATACTTAAGTTTGGGTTCTCGGTATCGAGTAAAAATCATATTTCAGAAAAATAAAGTCTCTGAAGAGACTCGAACCCAAGACCAATTGCTCCGCCGAGCTACAGTAACGGACCCAAATCGCACCCGAAGACCAACTTGTCTCAAGTGACTAACTGTCACAAAATGAGTTGGGTTTCTCAAACTCCAACTCTCAGTTTGTTACTAATATTTCATAATTCAAAAACTCTTAAACCCTTTTTCTCCTCTAATTTATTTCATGAAAATTTCTGGATTACTGACATTATAGATTCACAACATAATAGTAATCAAAAATTATTATTTTGACATAAGCACATGAATTTTCCTTTCTAAATTGTATTTTATATCTACATTTTCGACATTTGTAAACAACCATGATTTCCCCCAAAATTTAGCACCACAATTATCTCATAAGTTTGTTTTCTTACTTTCTTTTATTTCTACAACAAGTTCTAGAACATAATCTCTTTTATCATACTAGTGTCACATTAATTAATATAGCATATAATCAATGCTTCAATTAACCAACTAGCCATTTACAAATATACATTCTACATCTAGCATGGTTCAAAATTCACATTTTTATAGCAACATGATAATTCGAATTTAATAATCATATTTCATAGCAACATAATAATATAAAATTAACAACTCATACTACATCTACCAAAATTACTTAAGTATCCTACTCCTAAATTAGAAAGGTTTTAAGAAACACCCACCCAAGAAATGTTGATTTCTTACAATAGAACTCCTAAAATGAGAAGCTCTTAGAAACTCCGATTTGTCTCCTCGAAATCAGTGCACAAGGCAAACTCCAAACTCTAACATATATATGTATATATACATAGAACTATATATATATATATATATATATATATATACACACGCTAGAATAGGCTAGGTATGTATGTGTATTAGGTAAATGGATGGAGAAAGCACATGGCTTGCTTGATGGGAGTCGGATTTGACAGAGGACAAAGGAGGAAAGCACTCATCTCCATAACACTTCATATACATATATATATATATATGTAATCTCCATAACACTTTATATATATATATATATATATATATATATATATATATATATATATATATATATATATATATATATATATATATATATATTGAAGGGTCAAATAAGTAGAGAGGGAAAAAGGAATGTGCTAGATTGGTGGCTTCGGAATTGAACAGAGAAAGAAATGAGGAAAGGGGAAGATGAGGAGAAAGGTGTAGGTACTACGGGGTATTTGTATAGTTTGTGATAGATTGGTTATTATAACTACTCCCCACTACACCCATTAACAGCACTCATGAAATTCAAAAGTTCATTTATTTCCCTCCATCACAAACAGTCGGCCACTCCTCTCGTTTCATGCCCAAACATGTGCACGTGCTTGCACTATCATACACTTCACTCATACACATACATATATATTTAATTTTAAAACATGTGTATATAATATATTGTAAATGTTTAAGTAAAATTTTTTTTAATAAAAAGTTAATATATTTAATGCAAAATAAATAAATACACACTTCAGAATCTCACTTTGTAAAGAACACGCTTAAATACGTGCACCGAAAAACATGAACTTCGCACGTAAAAATACCGAAATACAAAATTCGAATTTATCAACAGAAAATTAATAAAATATAATCGAAAACAATATAAGAAAAAAATATATTTATTAATTTTATATATTTCACGACGTAATCACTACGTAAATGGAAAACACGTTTATTACACGTAAAATAGTATTTTAATCAAAATAGGAGAAAAACGGATTTCCGTTTATAAAAAAATTCAAATACGTCAAATAAATAATTGAAGCACATTAAAATATTACACGTAGCGGTGGAAAAATACGTAATCGATATGTGCATAGATAATACATATAAAGGACGTAAAAATACATAGATTGAAATTTAATATTTGAGTTGACTCAGATAAGATAAAAGAGTCCGGGAAATACATAAACAGTCGAAAATCGAAATACGTAGTGAAACACGTTACGGATATTACCAGTAACGGTACAAAATACACGTGCGTAACACACGAGGACAAAATTGTCATTTCAAATTTTGCGGGGTGTTACACTCTCCCCCCCCCCCTAGAACAGTTCTGTCCGCAGAAATCGCTAGGGTAAAGGTTGTATTTTGTACACACCAAAGAAAAATATCATTATTGTATATAGAAAACGGCAATCATTAAGAAAATAAATGTTGTATATAAATAAGCAATGGGGAAAAACAAGAAAAACTCTATATAAGAAAACTATGAGTGTCAAAATTTTATAAGAACGGAACAAGAAAACTAGGAAAATAGCATAAGAAAAGAAATGTGACAAAAGCTAGGATAGATCGAGAGAAATTTTCATACAAAAATAATATTAGATGAACCATGAAAAATAAACTCAGTCATTAATTGTGGAATGGTTTGGAAAGCAATGCAATAAAAAGAAACATAGCCATTGGATAATTTATAAGTAGATTTAGTAATCAAAATTTTTCAAAGTAATAAGCGGTAGAAAATCACAAACTGAATTGGTACTGTATGACAAAAATTGAATTAGTAATTTAAAAGAAAACTACTGGATAACAGTTTGAAAAATATACGTGGTTGAAGTTTGGTTAAAAGTATGGACAACATAAAATGGTTATGTATACCAATTAATATCAAAAAAATAATTTGTATGGTAACTAGAATAATTATACATACGATTAAAAATTAAAGATATAGAAGGCATACATCGAAATACTTTTGAATTGTCAAGTAAAGCGAGAAATCCAATATACAAAATTATATATGTACTTAGGCGTAAAAATTATAGGGTGAAACAACCAATAGCATGATACGAAAATTATAAATGATTTGTAGGAGTAGAACAAGACATCATAGTAGAAAGGCAATAACACATTATCGAAACAATGCCAAAACTAATTATATAGAAATTAAGTTATGAATCATAAACAAAAGTATAATTAATAAGATGTATATATTTTGTTAGGTGAGTAGCCACCAAATCTATGATAAGTTAATAACAAAACACGATGAAGTGGTATGAAATAATTACTCATGAAAAGATTCAAAATAATACAAAGAAGACAGCAAGATAATTGAGATTAAGTAGTAAATACACAAGTAGGATAGATATAGAAATCAATATAATGTCGTAAAATATTATAAGATAGTATAATCTAGTAGAAAAATAGAATAGTTGTAAGTAAATATTATAGAAAACAAGGTAGGGGTTATCAAAGTAGAAAATTTTCTTCTGTTGTAGGTTCGCCTCGTTTAGTTCCAACTGCAGACTTACCTCCTTGACCTGAAGTTGCAGAATTGCCTCTACGACATCCGATTGCAGTTTGCCTTCTGGACATTCAGTTGCAGACTTTGCCTCCCCAACGTGTAACGCCCCGCCCCAACACACAGACAATTTTTATTATTTTTAGGATACAAATTAGATACTATGTAGTACAACTACCCACCACAGGCTGCCTCTCAAAAGGTGGTTAACCAGTTAGGTGACTCTTGATCATAGGCAATTTTATTTATATTAAATTACTTTTTCCAATCTCCCGATATGGGATTATCTCAATTTTTGTCTCCTTTAATCCCGTGCACGCATTAGAAGAAGCCTAGTTGGCCCTATCCAGTATGTCCCATCAGACCAAAGGCAACAGCCGTTTTTTGCCTTCTTAAACCTGCAGGTGGGGCCCCCACAAACACATGGATGAGATCGTCATCCAAATCCAACAACAGCACACAATGCTATTTTTCACTTCTTTTTATCGTGGGCCCCCTTCAACCTTCTCTCTCCTATATATATATATTTGAAATTACGGGGTATTACATACACCCCACATTTAGAAATCAGCGTTCTCGCTGAGTATGGGGCATGCCATCTAGCGCAGGATCCTCCTTTCTTGCCGATGTGGTGTCGTCATCGATCCCGGAGATCAACCACTCTCAACATCCGCAGATCATACTCCGATCCCGGAGATCAATGATTCTCAACACCGCGGATCATACTAAGGCCCTTTTCCACACTCGGGATCGAAAATCAGCTCTGATACCATTTGTAATGCCCCGCCCCAATACTTAGACATTTTTTTATTATTTTTAGAAGACAAATTAGATACTGTGTAGTGCAATTGCCCACCACAAGCTGCCTCTCAAAAGGTGGTTAACCAATTAGGTAACTCTTGATCATAGGCAATTTTATTTATATTAAATTACTCTTTGCAATTTCCCGGTATGGGATTATCCCAACTTTTCTCTCCCTTAATCCCGTGCACACATTAGAAGAAGCCCAGTGGGCCCCATCCAATATGCTATGTCAGATCAAAGGCAACAACCATTTTTTGTCTTCTTAAACCTGCAGGTGGGCCCCCGCAAACACATGGATGACGTCATCATCCAAATCCAACAACAGCACACAATGCTGTTTTTCACTTCTTTTTACAGTGGGCCCCCTTCAATGTTCTCTCTCCTATATATATATATATATATATATATATATATATATATATTTAGCTATTCGAAGTTACAGGGTATTACATGACGTCCAGTTGCATTTTGCCTCCATTGACGTCTAGTTGCAGATTTGCCCTCTCGACATCAGGTTGTACCAAAATGGAAGATGGAAAGATGTAATCTTCCATTTACACTTGGATATCGGGTGTTTGATAAAGTATGGTGTTGTGTTTGAAATCAGTGATATAAAAGTAGACGGAAAAATTGTAAATGAAGTAGGAAATTACAATGACAAAATATTACAATAGATATATTGACTTTAAAAATAGGGTATACAAAATTTTTAATAATGAAAATGATTTATAACATTAGGACGAGAATAGTGAAAAATATATGCAAGAAATGAAAATATAAATGAAAATGATAATTATGTAGTGTATGTATTATATTGAAGAAGCGTAAAACTACCAAATTTATGAGTAGCGATTAATAGTAAAAGTGAATATAACAAAACAAATTAGCAAATAATATGTAGTAATAATAGTATCAAATGTACACAATAAAACAAAATGGTATGTCATATTTGTAAGGGTAGAAAATTTCAATCTTGTTACAAATATATTGAAATATATAGGAAAATATAAGATAATGGAAAAATGTAGTATCACGAAATCAAATTATTTAAAATGAACTTACATAATCAAAAATTCATAAGCAAAATTCAAAATATAATATAAATAATAAATAAAGAAAATAATAGTTGCAATGTTAATTTAATAAGCGGTAATAAAATATGTAAAGTAATAGCAACATAAACGGGTAAACATAAAAGAGACATAAAAACATGAAAAAATTTTAAGATTGAAAGACAGATAAAACAAATTTAAAAGATCAAGGCTAAGGAAGATAGACAAGATAATACATATCCAAGTGATTTAATAGTATAAGAAAATATTTATTTGAAAAATGTTAAATGTTGACAAGTACTATGATAAAAATCCACAAAAAATAATTTGAAAGGAAAGTGTGTCCACGTGTAAGATATCATGAATGTAGGTTCAAACCAACCACGCATCCGCTGCGCCACTCTGATACCAAGAAAAAACATGCTCGCATACAGTCTCACATCAATGTATATAAGGAGAGCATCATGAATGAAGGTTCAATAATTACTTCATTCACGACTCCAGCCATCCAGAAAGGAAAAGAAAGAGAAAACGTCAATGTATAGAGCAACACAAATGTAAATCACTTACATTTAAATCTCTATAAACTGAACTCACACTTCTAATGTCCACCCTAATGTGTCGTCCTTATAAATTTGTACTACTTATTGAAGTGTGGTTCTTATACCACTCTGTAACACCCCGAATTCCAAATAAGTCTGAATTCGAAGTTCCACAAGATTTTTACACTTCACTTCGTACAATTTTACAATGAATTAAAAACTTTATACAATAACGTTTACATTTTACACAGCGGAAGCAAATTACAATATTATACATGAATTAAAATAACAACGTGAACATTTCTTTGAGCAGCAATCATTCTTTTGTCTTGTCAATCACTTTATCCTGCATAGAAACAGTGGGCACGTCAGTTGTTTACAACCGATGAAATATTATACACGTCCATCTTCGCTATACCGAACATATAACGATTCTTGCCTACTTTAACAAACTACAAACTTGATCTCAAAACAAAGCTAAAGAGGGATTATTTTGTTGATGTCGTGGGTGCTGTGCACTTAATCCTTAATGCAGTTATTTATACACTTTTTTGGATTCTATGCATCCCATACTACATAGGTCCGAGGGCAAGCCCTTAATCGTTCTTCATCTTGTAGGGTTGAATCCCTCCCCATGAATTAAACTACTACGGTAACTATGGTAAGTATCTTAGATGTTCTATAATTTACGAGCCCATATCCAGACAGTCTGCAGGGAAATTCCACGTCATGACATGACACATCATGTAGACAACCTATGGACAATTCAGCCTCCGTCATGGGACAATGACACCAACCGTAATCACCAAACACCCCACAAGCGTCACCACGATCCCGATAATTTCGGATATGTGTTCACGTCATGACATGATGCATCATGTAGACAGCCTGTGAAACACTCTCACACCGTAGACCCGACGCCCTCATACTTATGTTTTTCTCTTACTTTCATCACATCTCCACTATAGTGTAGTCCTTACATTTTAGTTTGTTTTAGAAGAAATCATCACAACCTAGAGCTAGCTTACCCTACCGGACTTAAAAAAAAAAAAAGAGACAGTCAGCCTACCTGGCTACTTCACAAGAGATGTTCAACCCATACTGGTTAGCTCTCAAATTCATTAATAAAAATTGCCGGTCACTAGGGTCTCGCCTAGCCTATGGATTCCAACAACTATCTCTTTCTACAGATCAACAATATTTCATATTCAATCTCAAAATAATTATTCAATTCCTTTATTCATATCTCTTTCTCAAAGAGAATATTTCTTTTATAATCTCATAACATGAAAACAATTCAATTCAACTCTTTTATCAATTTTATCCCTTTTACCATTGTATGCAATATCAAATAATCTCAATCAGGTATTAATAATCATAAGATATCATTAAGAAGAAATTCTAATTGCAATCCAAACTTTCAGTTCTCTTTAATTATACAATAGTCACAATTTTCATTATATAAAAGATCACTTCTAATTCCTTTAATCGATAAATTCGAGTTCTTTAATGTAAAATTCTCTTTTATTCTCACAAAATATATCCCAATATTGTAGAAATAATTTTTTTATAAATTCTAAACAATTTTAGAGAATTAAATATGATTTTTTCCAATTTTATTTCACTTAAAAACACGAAAAATACCAAAAATCACAAAACAAAATAAAGTGGCCAAGGTCGGGATCGAACCCAGGCCCAATACCCAACCACCCGCATGAACAGTAACCACCTTCAGGCGCACCCAAAGACCAGAACGACTAAGATAGCTAATTGTTTTATACAGAACCTATATTATACTTAAGTTTGGGTTCTCGATATAGAGAAAAAATCATATTTCAGAAACATAAATTCTCTAGAGAGACTCAAACCCAAGACCAATAGCTCTGCTGATCTATAGTAACAGACCCAAATTGCACCTAAAAACCAACTTGTCTCAAGTGACTAACTGTCACAAAATGAGTTGGGTTTCTCAAACTCCAACTCTCGGTTTGTTACTAATATTTCATAATTCAAAAACTCTTAAACTCTTTTTCTCCTCTAATTTATTTCATGAAAATTTCTAGATTACTGATATTATAGATTAGCAACATAACAGTAATTAAAATTACTATTTTGACATAAGCACGTGAATTTTCCTTTCTAAATTGTATTTTATATCTACATTTTCGACATTTGTAAACAACCATGATTTCCACCAAAATTTAGCACCACAATTGTCACATAAGTTTGTTTTCTTACTTCTTTTTATTTCTACAACAATTTCTAGAACATAATCTCTTTTATCATACTAGTGTCACTGTAACATCCCGTAATTTTCAAACAGTATATATATATATATATATATATATATATATATATATATATATATATATATATATATATATATATTATAATAAAAAAAGGGGTTTTTGGCTGTTACGCTCATAGGATTTCCTATGGGGGATAATATATATGAAATTTTGGATTGGGGGGACCACACCTGAAACAAGTAAAAGAGGCAGCAGTTGCGGCCTTGGATGGATGGCGTCACCTAGCGGTGACGTGGCTTCACATAGCTGGGGCCCACCTTCGGTTGAGAAAGTAACACGTGGGACAACTCTCGAAGAGAGAACGGGAGAAGGCATCAGATTTAGTCCCATATTGGGAAGTGAACAATAATTAATGATATATAAATACTATTGCCTATGATCAAGAGTCACCAATTCGGTTAACCACCTTTTGAGAGGCAGTCCGTGATGGGCAGTTGTACTACATAGTATCTAACTTATCTTCTAAATTGTATAAATTGTCCAAGCCCGGGGCAGGGATGTTACAAATGGTATCAGAGCCGACTTTCGACACCGAGTGTGGAAGAAGGCCTCAGTATGATCTGCGGTGTGAGATTGTCCCTAGAATTATCGAGGTGTGAGTGAAATAGTCTCCAGAATTACCTGCGCTGTGGGACTAGTCTCTGGAATTATCGGGATCAAGGATGCCACTCCAAATTGGCTAGAAAGGAGATCCTGCACTGGTTGTGCATGCCCCGTGCTCAGCAAGGACACTGATTTCTGAAGGGGGTGTGTGTGTAACATCCCGTAATTTTCAAACAGTAAATATATATATATAATAATAATAATAATAATAAAAGGGGTTATTGGCTGTTATCCCCATAGGATTTCCTATGGGGGATAATATATATGAAATTTCGGATTGGGGGGCCCACACGTGAAACAAGTAAAAGGGGCAGCAGTTGCTGCCTTGGATGGATGGTGTCACCTAGGGGTGACGTGGCTTCACATAGCTGGGGCCCACCTTCTGTTGAGAGAGTAACAGCACTAGGTGTTGTTGCTACTGCTCACGTGGGAGAACTCTCGGAGAGAGAACGGGAGAAGGCATGGGATTTAGTCCCATATCGGGAAGTGAACAATAATTAATAATATATAAATACTATTGCCTATGATCAAGAGTCACCAATTCGGTTAACCACCTTTTGAGAGGCAGCATGTGGTAGGCATTTGTACTACATAGTATCTAATTTGTCTTCTAAATTATATAAATTGTCCGAGCCCGGGGCAGGGGTGTTACAATCACATTAATTAATATAGCATATAACCAATGTTTCAATTAACAAACTAGCCATTTACAAACATACATTCTACATCTAGCATTGTTCAAAATTCACATTTTCATAGCAACATGATAATTCTAATGTAATAATCACATTTCATAGCAACATAATAATATAAATTGAACAACTCATACTACATCTACCAAAATTACTTAAGCATCATACTCCTAAATTAGAAAGGATTTAAGAAACACCCACCCAAGAAATGTTGATTTCTTGCATTAGAACTCCTAAAATAAGAAGCTCTTAGAAACTCCGATTTGTCTCCTCGAAATCCGTGCACAAGGGAAACTCCAAACTCCACTTCAGCCAATGCAACAGTAAGCACCTCCTCTTTTTTGGCCAAGCACAGAGAAAGACACTCCACTCTTCACTTTTTCTCTAACATATATATGTGTGTGTGTGTGTATATATATATATATATATATATATATATATATATATGCTAGAATAGGCTAGGTATGTATGTGTATTAGGTAAATGGATGGAGAAAGCACATGTCTTGCTTAATGGGATTCGGATTTGACAGAGGACAAAGGAGGAAAGCACTCATCTCCATAACACTTCATATACATATATCTACCTAATATATATATATATATATATATATATATATATATTGAAGGGTCAAATGAGTAGAGAGAGAAAAGGGAGAGAAAAGGGAATGTGCTGGATTGGTGGCTTCGGAATCGAACAGAGAAAGAAATGAGGAAAGGGGAAGATGAGGAGAAGGTGTAGGTGCTAGGTGGTATTTGTATAGTTTGTGATAGAATGGTTATTATAACTACTCCCCACTACACCCATTAACACCACTCATGAAATTCAAAAGTTCATTTATTTCCCTCTATCACAAACAGCCGCCACTCCTCTTTTCATGCCCAAACACGTGCACGTGCTTGCACTAGCACACACTTCACTCATACACATACATATATATTTAATTTAAAAACAAGTGTATATAATATATTGTAAATGTTTAAGTAAAATATTTTTTTATTAAAAAGTTATAGATTTTCATGAACAAATAAATAAATACACACACTTCAGAATCTCACTTTGAAAAGAACACGCTTAAATACGTGCACCGAAAAACACGTACTTCGCACGTAAAAATACCGAAATACAAAATTCAACTTTATCAATGGAAAAATATTAAAATATAATCGAAAAAAACATAAGAAAAAATATATATTTATTAATTTTATATATTTCATGACGTAATCATTACATACATGGAAAACACGTGCATTAGACATACAAAAGTATTTTAACTAAAATAGGAAACAAACGGATTTCCATTTGCAAAAAAAATTTGAATACGTAAAATAAATAATTGAAGCACATTAAATATTACACGTAGCGGTAGAAAAATATGTAATCGGTATGTTCATAGATAATACGTATAAAGCACGTAAAAATACATAGATTGAAATTTAATATTTGAGTTGACTCAAATAAGATAAAAGAATACGGAAAATGCATAAATAGTCGGAAATCAAAATACGTAGCGAAACACGTTACGAATATCACCAGTAACGGTACAAAATACACGTGCGTAACACACGAGGGTAAAATTGTTATTTCAAATTTTGCGGGGTGTTACACAATATTCTCCGAATATTTAAATCTTGTCTTTGTCACCGTAGTAAGATTGTAAGGCGGGGGATAAAACCCTACATTGATAAAAACATTAAGGGCATGCCCTCAGACCTATGATGTATGGGCAGCATAGAATCCGAACAAGCGCACAATAGAATTACATTATGTGCATAAATGTTTTTCATTAGTCACAAGGTTTATGGCATACACATACATACTTAGGATAGTCACTTTTATACTTTGTTTCTGCATTAAAGTTTGTGACTGTTAAAGTTAACAGTCGCTTTGTTATACCATTACATTAGTTGCATTCAACTAACGTGCCTGTAGTTCTCAGGTTTTACAGGACTCGGATTAGTGAGCGGCGTGGGCATGAGTTTTGTGTTAAGTGATGTTGCAAGACTGAAAATTTTGATGATATAAGTTGTATATGTAAATTTATGCTGCGAATTGTAAAGAATAACATTGATTTAGTATTTATGTATTTTTATACTATTTAATTTTATTTATATTTTATTGCTAACATATATTTGTTTGCTACTCATATAATATAATTTTATTTACTATTTACATTTTATTTCTATATAATTAATAATATACATTATTCCAATAATATATTATTACTTTAACTACTATTATACTTTGTTTTACCACTCCAATTGCTTAGAACTTTCATATTATAGTATTATTTGTTGTATCATATATTTTTATGCTTATTTACGTATATAATATTAGATGCTAGTTTTCTTGCTATTCTTGACAGCTTATAAATATTTTGATAAATACTAATCACCATTCTATATATATTTAATTTCAAATTGTATATAGTTAAAAGAGTTTCTCTATCTAGAAAATCTAGAGAGAGAAATCTAGAGAGAGAAACTCCCACAAAAAAAAATACCAAAAAAGAAAACCCTAGATCTAGATCTGAGTTTGGAGGGGGTGGCGGCTAGGGTTTCGCCGCCACCTCCCAGACCGTCCTTCACCCTCCTCCTCTATCCCCTACTCTCAACGATGCTGTCACGCCCCACTTCCCGAAAAGAATACGGAATACGGGTACGCAACAAAAGCCTAGCGAATAATTTTCATCATCCATAAGCTGTTCAGGAATCTTTAAAACATCTCACCAATAATCAGAGTCGGAAGCAAAAGAGTCAACCACACATGCATAACTGAACTAATAAACCAACAGAATTTACTGGAAGTAAAATATAATATTCTCATATAAATCAGAATCTGGAAAAGTTAATAATATCCTGGGTCACATCGCCAAAATACAAAATAAATATCCAAGTACTTAAAATACATTGTTCTAAAGCAACAATAATAATAGCAAAAAGATGTCCAGCACTAATATCTCATTTCGCCAATACCATCGGACAAACGATCATCCTGATCTGCATTCAATAAATTGCAGAAGAAGGAAAAAGAAAACAAGTACCCATTAATTGCAAGTTACGAGCCACTTATAATGTAGGATACAAGTAAATGGGATAGATTAATCTAAGTAACAAGCATAGCATGGTATAAGCATGATAACGGAATAGACTAACATGAATCAGGCAAATAGAATCAAGTAGCATGGTATACTAACATATACATGTAACATGTATCAAGTGTCAAGTAAACAGGTAAACAAGTAAACATGTAACAAGTATACAGGTAACAGGTATGCAGGTAAACAGGTAATCAGGTATACAGGTATACATGTATACAGGTAACAGGTACAAGTACAGGTAATCATGTAACAGGTATCAGGTTATGTCAAGTCTTATATTATTACTAACTAGGTAGCACTTCATGCGCCCCAACTTTTATCACATGGTTGTTACATTAAAACAGTTACGTTTAGATTTCGTAGTGCAGTCTATAGGGCAGTGTACTCAGGGATCAGAATAACAGGAAACAGGAACAGGTAGAACCTAGTGGCTCTCTTCCGATTACACCTTCCTATAGGAAAGTATGCAGTCGGGTACAGAAAACAGGAATAACCTAGTGGTTATCTTCCGAGTACATCTTCCTATAGGGAAGTATGCAGTCAGGTACAGGAAATAGGCATAATCTAGTGGTTATCTTCTGAGTACATCTTCCTATAGGGAAGTATGAAGTCAGGTACAGGAAACAGGATTGTGAATCATGTAGTCATGAATACATAACAGGCAGGCAGGACACAGGTCCTCTTCTCAGTACACGTTTTTATATTTTCCACTACTAGATATTTCCCTTAACCCCGGCTTGGTCATTTATTATTATAATCAGGCATGCATGTATGTGTTGCAAAACAAAGCAAGGATAACAGGGCATAAATATGTATCAGGTTCAGGGTGCAAGATAAACACGTACAGGTACAAGATAACACATAACTGGATAAAACAACTAGTTTTCTAATTCCGGACAGCAAGATAGTGTTGTACTAAAACTGTGATTCCCGCTACCACAAACATCCAATTCTGGATCTGTCAAAGAATCTGAAAAATAGACTTCCAACCGAATCCAGCAAGTATATATAAGTCATATAATATTTCACAAAATCATAACTCAAAACTGAATCTAAACCAGGAAATGCGTTCAGCCAGGAATCAGTAAATTATATTCAAGTACAGGAAAACAGTAAGAAATCATCATAATAAATTCCAGGAAAAATCTGGGGTATTCCCCTATATGTCTAGCATCAAAATATAAAGTTTCATTATTTTCCAGAAAGATTAGTTTAGTCAACCAAAATCAGAAAATATCAAGAAACGGTAGTTTGGCGATTCTGGAGTTACCAACACTGGTGTACGAAAACAGTAATATCTCGCAAACCGCAAAACGAAATCCAGATCCATCATTTGGAGATTAAAATAGAAAAAATCATCTAACTTTCATATTTCATAAATATTTTTCATACAGTAAAAGGAAATATGGTAAAAATACAAATCTTTACAGAACAGGCGAGCAAAATACAACAAGTATAGCTTTCATAAACAAGTATGAAACAGCGTATAAACTCATCAATAAAACCCACCAAAATTCTGGGTAATCCCTAGATCGATATAGAATTACTGTGCAAAGTTTCAGATCGAAATAATATTGTTAACACAAGAATCAAAATAGTTTATTCATCGAAATCAACAAGCAGCGAAATCTGGAATTAGAATACACCTCTGTAGTAAAACATCCATATCTCATACATACGAAAACAAAATCGATCAAGGTCAGAGGGGTTGGACAGAAGACAAATTCCTCTAAAAATCATGTTTTATACTGAAATTAAGATACTAAACTTAATATAGTGTAAATTACTGATCAAGACAGATTATCGACTAAACACAGAATTTTCTTCAGGAACAAAACCAGCATGAATCACACGAAACTTGGTCGAAACATAACTAAACATGAATTAGAGTCTAATAAGTGTCTAAACATCATGAAATAGTGTACATAACATATTCACAACCATCACAGCACATGGATCTCATCAAACACTTAATTTCACCTAATTATCTCACATGTATGAATAGATCAAGAACTGTCAAATCTAGTTATTTTCATATCGATTTTGTGTCGTGAGGCAACTATGATCAAATAGCACAATAGAGACATAACCCATCAAACATAACACACACACGAGTTTTCTGTAGAACCCAACAACACTATATGCGGTATTTTGACTTGTATCATATAAAGGAATTTGAGTACATGTTACTTGCCTTAACCGATGACGAAACCGAAGAAAATAAAGAATAACGGGAACGGATTCCTGGAGGAACGAACCCAACGAACAAAACTCACAAACTATGGACCGAAACTCGAGATCCACAACTCGAGATAACACGTGCAACTACCGTGCGCTTGCAACCTCAAAAGAGAGCGAACGGGAAGATGTTGACAACGGAGGATAGCGACCAACTGCAGATTGACGGTGCCGCGAAGATGGACAGCAAGGGAAGCTCGCTGTCGCGGCTTGCTGGCTGCAGTCGCGCAAGGTCAGAGAGCGGCACGGCGACACACTCAGAGTAGGGATGATGGTGATCACCGCGGGCGTTGGCGTCAATGCCGGCTGCTATTGCTGCAGCGCGGAGATGCGACGGAAAGGAGGGGTGAACGGGAGGTCAGGGCACACTGGTGGTCGGGAGTGGGGTAGGAGGGCTAGGGAAGTGGGTTTGGGTGAGTTCATGAGGTAGGAAACGGGGGTGAAGAAGAACAGCCGAAGGGGTTTAGGTCGATGGGGTGAGCAGGGGAAGATGACGAGAAGTCGGGAGAGTTGGGAAAGCGGCTGTTCATATAGGAAGATGAAGAGGCAGGCTTCTGGGGTTAGATATATATGAATGTATTGGGGTTAGGTTGAACAGGTGGGTTTGGGTTTTGGGTCTTAACGGGTAGGGTAGATGGTTATTAGGTTTGGTCAAGTGGATATATGGGTAAAATAAACAGGAAATGTGGATATTAGAATGGGTTGAAGAAAAAAATTAGAAGAAATATGGTGATCAACAATAGATACAAAAAAAAATGAACTACACGAAAATAGAGAAATAAAATAAGGCACAAATAAAATTAAGAGGATCACAAATAATGGCTCGATCAAATGGAGACAGACAAAAGAGACAACAGGATCAAGAATTCAAAATAAAAAGATGATAAAACAACAAAAATAAATATATTGAAACAAAAGATCCAATACACGGTCCAAGAGAATTACAAGAGGAGTACAAGGAGAGAAAATACACCAAAACGAAAAATACACTCAAAAATACACAAAACGAAAAACAGGGGTTATAATCCTACCCACCTAACAAGAAGAATTTCATCCTCAAAATTCAACAAGAAGATACATAGGGTGACCCCAAAACAACCAAAAAGAACAAAACAAAAACTACTCAAACAAATGAGCGAAACTTCTGCTGAATCTCCTCCTCCAGCTCCCAAGTCGACTCACCGGGTGAGTGAGGATTCCAAGCAACCTGAACCAACTTGATGACCTTGTTCTTAAGCACTTTCTCCCACCAATCCACAATAGCAACTAGCAGAATCTCACAAGTCAAATCCGGCCGAACGATCAACTCAGAATAGTTGATCACGTGACTCTCATCTCGGATATATCTCCTATGTTGTGAGACATAGAAAACATCGTGCACTCCTGATAAAGCTGGCAGCAATGCAAGACGATAGGACACCTTGCCTACTCGCTCCAAAATCTCAAACGGTCCAATAAACCTAGGGCTAAGTTTGCCCCCACCACTGAACCGAATGACACCGCGCCACGGAGATACCTTAAGGAAAACATGGTCACCAACAACAAACTCTAAAGCTCTACAATGGACATCAACCCATCGATTCTGCCTATCCAAAGCTGCCTGCAAATGCTTCCTGATCTGAACCACCGCATCAATGTCCTGGTGATCAACTCTGGACCCAACAACTTCCTCTCATCAATGTCATCCCAGCACACTGGCGATCTGCACTTCTGCCCATAGAGTGCCTCGAACAGAGCAGCTTTAATACTGGCTTGAAAGTTGTCATTGTACGAGATTTCTTTGAGATGCAAATGGTCCTCCCATGATCCACCAAACTGAAGCATACAGGACCTCAACATGTCCTCAAGAATCTGAATAGTCCGCTCTGACTGTCTATCAGTCTGGGGATGAAAAGTTGTACTGTACTTTAATTTACTCCCCAAACTGTTCTGAAGAATCTCCCAGAACTGAGATCTGAATCTCGTATCCCTGTCAGATACAATACTGACTGGAACCCCATAAAGTCTAACAATATCTTGCATGTACCTCTCAGCTAGGCTCTCAGTAGACTGTCCGATACGAAAAGGAATGAAGTAAGAACTCTTCTTCAAATGGTCGACAATCACCCAAATAGCATTATGACCTTTAGGACTCCTCGGCAAAGCGGTCACAAATTCCATAGTGATATGCTCCCACTTTCACTCTAGAATAGGAAGTGGTTGAAGAAGTCTAGCAATTCTCTGATGCTCTGCCTTAACCTGCTGACAGGTCAAACACTGAGCCACAAACCGGGCAATAGCCCCCTTCATACCATGCCACCAGAAATGAAGCTTCAAATCCCGATACATCTTAGTACCTCCAGGATGGATAGAATACGAAGACTGATAAGCTTCTTCAAGCAACCTCTGACGAAATTCACCCTTGGGGACACACAACCGGGAACCAAAGAGAAGCGAACCATCAGCATGAATAATCAAATCTGTTCTGGACCCAGACTCAACCTCAGCTCGAAAACTCTATAATTGCGCATCACCAGCCTGAGCCTCTTTAATCTGATCAACAAGAGAAGACTGAAGCTGGAGTGCAAGACAACACTGACCAGAACTCGACAACAAAACCTCCAAATCCATCCACCTCATTTGCTCAATGAGATCACTCTGCTGAGTAAGAAACATAAATACTAGTCTCCTGCTCAAAGCATCGGGCACCAAGTTTACTTTACCAGGATGGTATTGCAAACTGATGTCATAATCGGCCATAAGTTCCAACCAATGCTTTTGTCTCATGTTTAACTCCTTCTGGGTGAAGACGTACTTGAGACTTTTGTGTCTGTAAAGATGTCCACGCGGTCTCCAAGTAAATAATGTCTCCACAACTTCAAAGCAAAGATCATTGCTGCTAACTCCAAGTCATGAGTATGATAGCTCTTCTCATGCAGCCTCAATTACCTCGATGCATACGCAACGACATGGCCCTTCTGCATAAGAATTGCTCCAAGCCCCTTACCAGAAGCATCACAGTTAACTACAAATCCACCTGAACCATTTGGAATGGTCAACACAAGCGCTGACGTCAATCTGTTCTTCAACTCAACAAAAGCCTCATTGCACTCATCAGACCAACAAAACTTCCGATCCTTTCCTGTCAGTTTAGTTAACGGCCCTGCAATCTTCAAAAAATCTTGGACGAATTTTCGATAATAGCCAGCGAGACCAAGAAAACTCCGTACTTCAGAAACTACCTTTGGAATAGGCCAATCCTTCACAGCTTCAAACTTAGAAGGATCCATAGATAGACCATCGCCAGAAATAATATGCCCCAAGAAAGAAACCCTGTCGAGCCCAAACTCACACTTGCTTAGTTTTCCATAGAGCTGATTCTCTCTCAAAGTTTGCAGAACCACTCAAAGATGCTCAACATGATCTTCCCAATTCCGAGAATACACCAAAATATCATCAATGAAGACCACCACAAATCTATCGAAGTACTGAGAGTAAACCTGTTCATAAGACTCATGAATGTAGCCGGTGCATTCGTAACCCCGAACGACATCACAAGATACTCATAGTGCCCATATCTAGTCCTGAATGCAGTCTTCTGTATATTCGCAGCCTTCACCTTGACTTGGTGATACCCAGAACGAAGAAACAACTTCGAGAAAATAGCAGGCCTACTCACTGATCAAAAAATCATCGATCCTAGGCAACAGATACCAATTCTTCATAGTAACTCTGTTCAGTTCCCGATAATCCATGAATAGCCAGCGGGAACCAAAAGAAGCGAACCATCAGCATAAATAACCATGTCCGTTCTAGACCCGGACTCAACCTCAGCTCGAAAACTCTGCAATTGCGCATCACCAGCCTAAGCCTCTTTAATCTGATCAACAAGAGAATACTGAAGCTGGAGCGCAAGACAACACTGACCAGAACTCGGCAACAAAACCTCCAAATCCAACCACCTCACCTGCTCAATGAGATCACTCTGTTGAGTAAGAAACATAACTACTAGTCTCAAAGTATCGGGCACCAAGTTTACTTTACCAGGATGGTATTGCAAACTGAAGTCATAATCGGTCATAAGTTCCACCCAACACTTTTGTCTCATGTTTAACTCCTTCTGGGTGAAGATGTACTTGAGACTTTTGTGTCTGTAAAGATCTCCACGCGGTCTCCAAGTAAATAATGCCTCCACAGCTTCAAAGCAAAGATCACTGCTGCTAACTCTAAGTCATGAGTAGGATAATTTTTCTCATGCGGCCTCAATTGCCTCGATGCATACGCAACGACATGGCCCTTCTGCATAAGAATTGCTCCAAGCCCCTTACCAGAAGCATCACAGTTAACTGCAAATCCACCTGAACCATTTGGAATGGTCAACACAGGCACTGACGTCAATCTGTTCTTCAACTCAATAAAAGCCTCATTGCACTCATCAGACTAACAAAACTTCTGATTCTTTCCTGTCAGTTTAGTTAACGGCCCTGCAATCTTCGAAAAATCTTGGATGAATTTTCGATAATAGCCAGCGAGACCAAGAAAACTCCGTACTTCAGAAACTGCCTTAGGAATAGGCCAATCCTTCACAGCTTCAAACTTAGAAGGATCCACAGAAATAATATGCCCCAAGAAATAATATGCCCCAAGAAAGCAACCCTGTCGAGCCAAAACTCACACTTGATGAGTTTCCCATAGAGCTGATTCTCTCTCAAAGTTTGCAGAACCACTCTAAGATGCTCAGCATGATCTTCCCAATTCCGAGAATACACCAAAATATCATCAATGAAGACCACCACAAATCTATCCAAGTACTAAGAGTAAACCCAGTTCATAAGACTCATGAATGTAGCCGGCGCATTCGTAATCACGAACGGCATCACAAGATACTTATAGTTTCTATATCTAGTCCTGAATGCAGTCTTCTGTATATCCGCAGCCTTCACCTTGACTTGGTGATACCCAGAACGAAGAAACAACTTCGAGAAAACAGTAGCCCTACTTAACTGATCAAAAAAATTATCGATCCTAGGCAACAGATACCGATTCTTCATAGTAACTCTGTTTAGTTCCAGATAATCCATGAATAGCCAGCAGGAACCAAAAGAAGCGAACCATCAGCATGAATAACCATATCCGTTCTGGACCCAGACTCAACCTCAGCTCGAAAACCTTGCAATTGCGCATCACCAGCCTGAGCCTCTTTAATCTGATCAACAAGAGAAGACTGAAGCTGGAGCGCAAGACAACACTGACCAGAACTCGACAACAAAACCTCCAAATCCAACCACCTCATCTGCTCAATGAGATCACTCTGCTGAGTAAGAAACATAACTACTGGTCTCCTGCTCAAAGCATCAGGCACCAAGTTTACTTTACCAGGATGGTATTGCAAACTGATGTCATAATCGGCCATAAGTTCCAACCAATGCTTTTGCCTCATGTTTAACTCCTTCTGGGTGAAGATGTACTTGAGACTTTTGTGTTTGTAAAGATCTCCATGCGGTCTCCAAGTAAATAATGTCTCCATAGCTTCAAAGCAAAGATCACTGCTGCTAACTCCAAGTCATGAGTGGGATAGTTCTTCTCATGCAGCCTCAACTGCCTCGATGCATATGCAATGACACGACCCTTCTGCATAAGAACTGCTCCAAGACTCTTACGAGAAGCATCACAATGAACTACAAATCCGCCTGAACCATCTGCAATGGTCAATACAGGCCCTGACGTCAATCTGTTCTTCAACTCAACAAAAGCCTCATTGCACTCATCAGACCAACAAAACTTTTGATCCTTTCCTATCAGTTTAGTTAACGGCCCTGCAATCTTCGAAAAATCTTCGACGAATTTCTGATAATAGCCAGTGAGACCAAGAATACTCCGTACTTCGGAAACTGACTTAGGAATAAGCCAATCCTTCAAAGCTTCAAACTTAGAAGGATCCACAGATAGACCATCGCCAGAAATAATGTGCCCCAAGAAATAAACCTTATCGAGCCAAAACTCGCACTTGCTGAGTTTTCCATAGAGCTGATTCTCTATCAAAGTCTGTAGAACCACTCTAAGATGCTCAAAATGATCTTCCCAATTCCGAGAATAAACCAAAATATCTTCAATGAAGACCAGCACATATCTGTCCAAGTACTGAGAGAAAACCCAGTTCACAAGACTCATGAATGTAGCCGGCGCGTTCGTAACCTCGAATGGCAACACAAGATACTCATAGTGCCCGTATCTAGTCCTAAATGCAGTCTTCTATATATCCGCAGCCTTCACCTTGACTTGGTGATACCCAAAACGAAGATCCAACTTCGAGAAAACAACAGCCCTACTCAACTGATCAAAAAGTCATCGATCCTGGGCAACGGATACCGATTCTTCACAGTAACTCTGTACAGTTCTCGATAATCCATAAATAGCTAGCGAGAACTAAAAAGAAACGAACCGTCGGCACGAATAACCATGTCCATTCTGGACCCAGACTCAACCTCAGCTCGAAAACCCTGCAATTGCGCATCACCAGCCTGAGCCTCTTTAATCTGATCAACAAGAGAAGACTAAAGCTAGAGCGCAAGACAACACTGACCAGAACTCGGCAACAAAACCTCCAAAAATAACCACCTCATCTGCTCGATGAGATCACTCTGCTGAGTAAGAAACATAACTACTGGTCTCCTGCTCAAAGCATCAGGTACCAAGTTTACTTTACCAGGATGGTATTGCAAACTGATGTCATAATCAGCCATAATTTCCAACCAACGCTTTTGCCCCATGTTTAACTCCTTCTGGGTGAAGACATACTTGAGACTTTTGTGTCTGTAAAGATCTCCACGCACTGTCCAAGTAAATAATGTCTCCACAGCTTCAAAGCAAATATCACTGCTGCTAACTCCAAGTCATGAATAGGATAGTTCTTCTCATGCGGTCTCAACTGCCTCGATACATATGCAACGACACTGCCCTTCTGCAAAAGAACTGCTCCAAGACCCTTACCAGAAGCATCACAGTGAACTACAAATCTGCCTGAACCATCTGGAATGGTCAACATAGGTGCAGACGTCATTCTGTTCTTTAACACAACAAAAGCCTCATTGCACTTATCAGACCAACAATACTTCTGATCCTTTCCTATCAGTTTAGTTAACAGCCCTGCAATCTTCAAAAAATCTTGGACGAATTTCCGATAATAGCCAGTGAGACCAAGAAAACTCCGTACTTCGGAAACTGGCTTAGGAATAGGCCAATCCTTCACAGCTTCAAACTTAGAAGGATCCACAGATAGACCATCGCCAGAAATAATGTGCCCCAAGAAAGAAACCTTTTGGAGCCAAAACTCGCACTTGCTGAGTTTTCATAGAGCTGATTCTCTCTCAAAGTCTACAGAACCACTCTAAGATGCTCAACATGATCTTCCCGATTCCGAGAATACACCAAAATATCATCAATGAAGACCACCACAAATCTATCCAAGTACTGAGAGATAACCCAATTCACAAGACTCATGAATGTAGCCAGCGCGTTCATAACCCCGAACGGCATCACAATATACTCATAGTGCCCGTATCTAGTCGTGAATGCAGTCTGCTATATATCTGCAGCCTTCACCTTGACTTGGTGATACCTAGAATGAAGATCCAACTTTGAGAAAATAGCAACCCTACTCAACTGATCAAAAAAATCATCGATCCTGGGCAACGGATACCGATTCTTCACAGTAACTCTGTTCCGTTCCCGATAATCCATTCATAGTCGACGACCATCATTCTTCTTGTCGATAAAAAGGACCGGAGCACCCCAAGGCGAAACAATAGGTCTGATAAAACCCAAATCAAGCAACTATTGAATCTGCACCTTAAGATCTGCTAGCTCAACCGGTACCATCCTTTAAGGACTCTTTAAAATTGGCACTGTTCCAGGCTGAACATCAATATTGAACTCTTCTTTCCTATCAGGGGGTAATCCAGGCAACTCATGTGGAAAAACATCCAAGAAATCCCGAACTACTAGAGGTGCAGCCTTACAGTCTGAGTGCAATTCTATCGCACAATCCATCTGTTCAACTGCAGTCTTTGCTCGGCCAAGGAAAGACTCCCCGACATGGAACTCGAATTCTGCTAGATCTGGAATTCTGAAGATAACTTTCTTGGCACGGCAATCAATAATGGCATGGGCTTCACCCAACCAATCCATACCGAGAATGACATCGAATTCTGAATTCCCAATTATAATCAGGCTGGCTTTGAAATCTGCGTCCCCAATAACGATGGGACATTGCCTGCACTCACGGGAACAAATCACAACACCACCACCTGTCAAAATGTTCCAAGCCTCTGACATGTTGCTACACTCCAACTGATGGCGAGTGACAAATCGAGACGAGACAAAAGAATGGGTTGCCTTAGAGTCAAAAAGAACATGGGCAGGAAAAGAGCAAACAAGGATGATACCTAAAAGGAATCAAAGACAAGCAGAAAGAATAGACAATTAAGGATGATGGAAAAACAACAATGTATGAAGATAACATAAAGAAGCAAAGCAAGACCAACAGAAAGAAAACAAAAGAGAAACAAAACAACAGAACAACAAAACAAAATAACCCTGCCATAACTCCTTCAGCTGTCTTCGCAGTTGTAGCAGTCAAGTTGAAAGCCTGACCTCTCCTTGGAACAGCGGTCCTCTGACCGACAATCTGGCGCTGAGGAGGAAGCGGTGGCCTAACTGGACCACGAGCTGGAGCTACCTGCTAAACAGGATCCCTGGTTGGAAGAGCGACTGGCTGCTGCGGACAGTCACGCACCAAATGATCAATAATGCCACACCTAAAGCATTAGCGGTTGGCGCGCCTACATTCCCTGCGATCATGCCCAGGCAATCGACATAAATCACAAAAACTACCCCTCTGGGAACTAGCAGAAGAGTAAGGAACTGCCCTGACTGGATGGTCTAGAACAGGCCTCCGAATATGTCCACCGGAAGGCCTAATAACAGCAGCGGGAATAGTCCACTAAGAAGGAGTCACCCCATCACGAGCCTGCTCCTGAGCTCGGGCTGCCTCAAGAGCCTCAGTGTAGGTATGCAAGCGAAGAGAGAAGATGCCTCTTGATATCCTGCTCAAGCTCATTTGTGAATCTACGAGCCTTATCCTCTTCGGTCGCCACAAGAATGGCAGCGAAGCGGCTAAGTCTAGTAAACTCAGCTGCGTACTCATCCACTGACCTGGAACCCTGTTGCAAGAAAGTCCATATTACAACATTGCATGAACAATTATGTAACAAATTTAAAAATAGAATAATGACTTAACCTGTTTTAGGGCTAGGAATTGCTGTTCCATCTCAAGTTGAGTACTACCGGGGAAGAACTTCTCCAAGAATCTCCGAGTGAAAGTAGCCCAAGCAATAAACCTCTCAAGTCGCTCAGACTCGGCCATCCACCAGATATGGGCCAGATCCACCAGCTGGATGGAAACCACGTCCACCCGATCAGCCTCGGCAACACGAGCTGCTAACAACAAGCACTCAGTCCGGATCAACCACTGATCAGCCTCCAAAGGCATCTCAGTGCCGAAAAAACAGTCGGGATGCAGCCTCATAAAATCTGTAACTGTTCTTGGACGAGGCGGAAGATTTGCCTGCACAGGCACTACAGGAGGCGGACCCAGGCAGCATCAAGAGCAGCCATCACAAGATCACTGTGGTTTTTCTGCTGATTAATCAGCCGCTCAAGCACAGCGGTGATAGCCTTAATCGGATCAACCTGCGATTGAGAAGTAGAACCTCTGCGAGCCATAGTCTGCACAAAACCAAAAACAATTAGCATCCAGAATCAGAGTTGATATTAATTCATTTATGTATGCATGGTTGGTGAAATGTTGAGTCGATCCCAGTTCGAGCCAAGCTTGTCTAATATATTAGGCAACTTATACATTAGCCAAACCTGGTGCTCTGATACCACTAAAAATCTTGTCATGCCCCACTTCCTAAAAAGAATACGGAATACGGATATGCAACAAAAGTCCAGCGAATGATTTTCACCATCCATAAGTTGTTCAGGAATCTTTACAATATCTCACAAATAAGTAGAGTCGGAAGCAAAAGAGTCAACCACACATGCACAACTGAACTAATAAACCAACAGAATTTACTTGAAGCAAAATATAATATTCCCAAATAAATCAGAATCTGGACAAGTTAATAATATCCTGGTTCACATCGTACAAATACAAAATAAATATCCAAGTACTCAAAATACATTGTTCTAAAGCAACAATAATAATAGCAACAAGATGTCCAGCACTAATATCTCATTTCACCAATACCATCGGGCAAACGATCATCCTGATCTGCAATCAATAAATTGCAGGAGAAGGAAAAAGAAAATAAGTACCCATCAATTGCAAGTTACAAGCCACTTATAATGTAGGATACAAGTACATGGGATAGATAAATCTAAGTAACAAGCATAGCATGGTATAAGCAAGATAACAGAATAGACTATCTAACATGAATCAGGCAAATAGAATCAAGTAGCATGGTATACTAACAGATGCATGTAACATGTATCAAGTGTCAAGTAAACAGGTAAATAAGTAAACATGTAACAGGTATACAGGTAACAGGTATGCAGGTAACAGGTAATCAGCTATACAGGTATATAGGTAACAGGTACAAGTACAGGTAATCATTTAACAGGTATCAGGCTATGTCAAGTCTTGTATTATTACTAACTAGGTATCACTTCATGCGCCCCAACTTTTATCACATGGTTGCTACATTAAAACAGTTACGTTTAGATTTCGTAGTGGAGTCCATATGGCAATATACTCAGGGATCAGGATAACAGGAAACAGGAGCAGGTAGAACCTTGTGGCTCTCTTCCGAGTACACCTTCCTATAGGAAAGTATGCAGTCGGGTATAGGAAACAGGGATAACCTAGTGGTTATCTTCCGAGTACATCTTCCTATAGGGAAGTATACAGTCAGGTACAGGAAACAAGCATAACCTAGTGGTTATCTTCTGAGTACATCTACCTATAGCGAAGTATGTAGTCAGGTATAGGAAACAGGATCGTGAATCATGTAGTCATGAACACGTAACAGGCAGGCAGGACACAGGTCCTCTTCTTAGTACACGTTTCTATATTTTTCACTACTAGATCTTTCCCTTAACCCCGACTTGGTCATTTATTATTATAATCAGGCATGTACGTATGTGTCGCAAAACAAAGCAAGGATAACAGGGTATAAACATGTATTAGGTTCAGGGTGCAAGATAAACAAGTACAGGTATAAGATAACACATAACAGGGTAAAACAACTAGTTTTCTAATTCAGGATAACAAGACAGTGTTGTACTAAAACAGTGATTCCCGCTACTACAAACATCCAAATCTAGACCCATCCTAGAATCTGGAAAACAGACTTTCAACCGAATCCAGCAGGTATATGTAAGTCATATAGTGTTTCACAAAATCATAACTCAAAACTGAATCTAAACCAGGAAATGCGTTCAGCCAGGAATCAATAAATTATATTCAAGTACAGGAAAACAGCTAGAAATCATCATAATAAATTCAAGGAAAAATATGGAGTATTCCCCTATATGTCTAGCATCAAAATATAAAGTTTCATAATTTTCCAGAAAGATTAGTTTAGTCAAACAAAATCAGAAAACATCAAGAAATGGTAGTTTGCAAATCTGGAGTTCCCAACATTGCTGTACGAAAACAGTAATATCTCGCAAACCGTGAAATGAAATCCAGATCCGTCAAAGGGAGATTAAAATAGACAAAATAAAATAACTTTCATAATTAACAAATATTTTTCATACAGTAAAAGGAAATAGGGTAAAAATACAAATCTTTACAGAACAGCGATCAAAATACAGCAAGTATAGCTTTCATAAACAAGCATGAAACGGCGTATAAACTCATCAATAAAATCCACCAAAATTCTGGGTAATCCCTAGATAGATATAGAATTACTGTGCAATGTTTTAGATTGAAATAGTATAGTTAACACAAGAATCAAAATAGTTTATTCATCGAAATCACCAAGAAGCGAAATCTGGAATTAGAATACACCTCTGTAGTAAAATATCCATATCTCACACATACAAAAACAAAAACGATCAAGATTAGAGGGGTTGGAAAGAAGATGAATTTCTCTAAAAATCATGTTTTATACTGAAATTAAGATACCGACCTTAATATGGTCTAAATTACTGATCAAGACAGATTATCGACAAAACACATAATT
The DNA here is from genome assembly GCA_017893485.1 of Hemerocallis citrina. NCBI lineage: Eukaryota > Viridiplantae > Streptophyta > Magnoliopsida > Asparagales > Asphodelaceae > Hemerocallis > Hemerocallis citrina. The sequence continues at coordinate 123,342,576 of CM030363.1, read as the reverse complement.
TCCTTTAGGAACAAAACCAATATGAATCCCACGAAACTTGGTCGAAACATAACTAAACATGAATTAGAGTCTACTAAGTGTCCAAACATCATGAAATAGGGTATATAACATATTCACAACCATCACATCACATGAATCTCATCAAACACATAATTTCACCTAATTATCTCACACGTATGGATAGATCAAGAATGATCAAACCTTGTTATTTTCATGTCGATTTTGTGTCGTGAGGCAACTATGGTCAACTAGCACAATAGAGACAAAACCCATCAAACATAACACACACATGAGTTGTCTCAAGAACCCTACTATACTATAAGCGGTATTTTTGACTTGTATCATACAAAGGAATTTGAGTACAAGTTACTTGCCTAAACCGATGAGGAAACTGACGAAAATAAAGAATAACGGGAACGGATTCCCGGAGCAACGAACCCAACGAACAAAACTCACGAACTATGGACCGAAACTCGAGATCCACAACTCGAGATAACATGTGCAACTACCGTGCACATGCAACCTCAAAAGAGAAGGAACGGGAAGATGTCGACAATGGGGGATAGTGAACAACAGCAGGTTGACGGTGCCGCGAAGATGGACAGTGAGGGAAGCTCGCTGTCATGGCTTGCTGGCTGCAGTCGCGGGAGGTCGGAGAGAGGCACAGTGACGCAGGCAGAGCAGGGATGACGGGGGTCACCGCGGGCGTTGGCATCAATGCCGGCTGCTGTTGCTGCAGCGCGGAGACGCGACGGAAAGGAGGGGTGAACGGGAGGTCAGGGCACACTGGTGGTCGGGAGTAGGGCAGGAGAGCTAGGGAAGTGGATTTGGGTGAGTTCAAGAGGTAGGAGACGGGGATGAAGAAGAGCAGCTGAAAAGGTTTAGGTCGATGGGGTGAGCAAAGGAAGATGATGAGAAGTCAGAAGAGTTGGGAAAGCGGCTGTTTATATAGGAAGATGAAGAGGCAGGCTTCTGGGTTAGATATAGATGAATGTATTAGGGTTAGGTTGAACAGGTGGGTTCCGGTTTTGGTTTTGAGTCTTAACGGGTAGGGTAGATGGTTATTTGGTTTGGTCAAGTGGATGTATGGGTAAAATAAATAGGAAATGGGGATATTCGAATGGGTTGAAGAAAAAAATGAGAAGATATATGGTGATCAACAATAGATACAAAAAAAATGAACGACACAAAAATAGAGAAATAAAATAAGGCACGAATAAAATAAAGAGGATCACAAATAATGGCTCGATCAAATGGAGACGGACAAAAGAGACAACAGGATCAAGAATTCAAAATGAAAAGATGATAAAAAATAAAAATATATATATTGAAACAAAAGATCCAATATACGGTCCAAGAGAATTACAAGAGGAGTACAAGGAGAGAAAATACACCAAAACGAAAAATACACTCAAAAATACACAAAATGAAAATAGGGGTTACAGATGCTCTCTTCCACCGCAACTTCGACAATGGCCTCCCTATGAAAGGGATTAGACGAAAATGATGGTGGTGTTGATAACTATCACCGCCGGCCCTGACGTCCTCCTGCTCCAGGAGGTCGACGATCCATCTGCCGTCTGCGACGGCAGGGTACTCAATGACGTCACCGCCACTGCCCTCAACCATGCCGACTGTGTTCAAAGGATGGGTGCCTACCCTCCGCCGATAGGCACTAGCCCCTTCCCTGGCCTCGAGTGCTCTGCCACCATCGCCGCTGTCGGACCCTCCATCTCAAGTATGTGGTCTTCATAGTGGAGGAAAGTATGCCGAGAAGGTGGTGGTGCCAGAATGGAAGGTTTTGCCTATTCCTAAAGGTGTCTCTTTGATCGAAGCTGCAAGCTTTCCGGAACTTACTTGCACTGTATGGTCACTGTGTTCATGATGAGTTGGCTCTCACCTGGGGAAACTTGCCTTATTCATGGGGGATCAAGCGGAATTGGTACTTTTCCTGAGTTCGGTTTTGATTCGGTGTGAAGTTGGATGTGTAGCACGGTTGTGGGGGTCGGGCCCGAAGACGGCCACCCCATGAGGTGCGCTCACTATTGAAGCACAGTTGTGGGGTTGGGCCCGCAGACGGGGTCCCCCCGTGAGGTGCGTGGAGTGGAAATGTAGAGTTTGAGTTGTATGTGATTTTGGTTTCACTGTCTGAGTCACACCCTGAATTCGAACGCCTTTAACCGACGGCCACAGGCTTTACTACAGCAACACCACTATGCCCTCATCATCGAACCTGGAATCTACAACGTCCACCGCCCACAAGGGCGAGAGGGGAAGGTGATGCTTTAGTTAAGTTGTGATTTGCTTCGTATTTTTGCGTGAGAGATAAAGAGAGAGAGTGAGAGAGTGAAGATGTTGCTTCTCACTACTCTATGCAGGTGTATGTTTGTGTATGTGAGAAATCACTTAAGAGGGTAAAAGCATGAAAGAGGCGAAGATATCCTCTTCACGGCTCTCTCTTTGACTGTATCCGGGGTTAGGGTGAGTGAGAGTTTTGTTTGGTGGGAAATCGCTTTAGAGAGCTAAAGCGTGAGAAAGGTGAAGATATCCTATCCACGACTCTCTTTTTGGGTGTGACTTTGAATGGACCGAGTGAGAGAGTGTTTTGGCGAGTAGTGGGAGTTGGGGAGGAGAAGGTAGGGAGCGGTAAATATCTAAATCCCATGTGATTCGCTTCAGGTGGGTGTGCGCGTGCCGTGGAGGAGAAGGTAGGGAGCGGAAAATATCTAAATCCCGTGTGATTCGCTTCAGGTGGGTGTGCGCGTGCCGTGGAGGCGGTGCACAAAGCTTATTTGACATACATACAATTAGTTGGCCTTGCTTTGTGACTGGGCCCAAGATGGGGTCCAGTACAATATTAGTGGCGGTCGGTGCCAAGCTGGGGCCGGGTCGGCCGTGTCGAATGTGGGTTGTTTTTGGGTATGTTGGCCCACCCTCTAGGGGTGTTGAAGGGAGCTCTGATTGTATGTACTGGTCATGTCGCTTCATATTCTATTTTATGTTTGTAGTTTATAATTTGGACCAGTACGCTGAGTTTGTTTGGTTAATTTCCTATTAATGAAACAGGGTGGCCATACTCCACATTTTCCTTCAAAAAAATAAAAATCGTATATATAGTTATTATATATTGCTTATACAAATGCTAAATCGTTTATATAGTTATTATATTGCTTATACAAATGATGTTTTTTCTATATACATCAATATTTTTTTTCTATCATACTAATCTTATATTATTTATACTTTTTAACTAAGTTTAACACTCATATATTCTTTCAAAAAAAAATTATTTTCTTTAACATGTAAAAGTATTCTCTTAAATTGCTACATTCTTTTTATCTATTAATATACAATCTTCGTTTACAATTTTAATCATTCTATTCTTAACATTATCTTTTTAATTAACTTCTCTTTTCTATAATTTTCCAAATTCTTATTAGCTATTGCTGACTACTTTTCAATTATTATGATTCTCAATTATTTATCAGTTTATTTGTATTTTGATATTTTTATTTGTTCTATACTATTTATATCTTTATCATAATATTGCTTTTCTTATCATAGTTAATTTTTAAGCTACTTAATATTCATTTATGCTCTTAGTCTATTTATTTTCAATTTTTCTACTGCATTCAATGTTTATGTTTCTTTGAGAGTTGTTAAAAGAATGATAAGGAGAAAATGGTCTAGTATAAGTCGAACTGAAGAGAAGTGCAACCTTAATAAGTTGTGAGACTAGTAGTTGTGCAAGATTTCGTATAGAAGTAGATAGTTTGGATAGAATGGGTTTAAGTGTAGTCTAGCGGTTTCCTTGAACTAGAAATTCTTGAGAAACTAGTACCTTTATCTTTGTTTGCTAATTAGCAATTGATTGGAGTAGTGTTGGAAGACTTAGTTCATGATTAGAGTTCAATTTGAAGCTTGAGTTTAGCGGTTGAATGAGTTTTGGCTTTTGTTTAGTAGTTCTAGTGTATTCGATATACGTTAGTAGAGAGGCTGTAGTTCTAGACTGTGTTACTAATAATTGTAAGGAAAAACACTAGAGATAAGTTGTGACGATGCAAGGCTTGAAACGATGAGAATTTTTTTCTAGCATTTGCATGTTATATGAATTTTAGAGTTTTTCAAATGATGTTAAAAGTGCTTTTCTAAACAGACATATTGAGGAGAAAGTATACATAGAACAACCACCCAGTTTTCAAAATTTTTAACATCCAAATCATGTTTCCAAGTTGCATAAAGTGTTATATGGTGTCAAACAAGCACCTCGATATTGGTATGAAAGACTTGGTGCTTATCTTTTCAAAATTGGTTTTAAAAAGGGTATGGTAGATAAAAATATCCTTACTAAGCATATAAATAAAGATTTAATAATTGTGCAAATTTATGTTATAATATTATATTCGGTTATACTAATGAATTTCTATGGGAGGAATTTGCAAATAATATGAAAAAATGAGTTTGAGATGAGCCTGATGGGAGAGTGGAACTATTTTCTCGAGCTCGAAATCAAGAGGGTATCTTCATTAGCCAATCCAAGTACATGAAGGAATTGATCAAGAAGATTGTACTTGAAGATGCAAAGGCTTTTGACATTCTTATGGCTACTGTCACAAAGCTAGATAAGGATGAACGAGATTTAGAGTAAAATGGCTCGTTCCAAGAGAGCCTCTCAAGTAAAGTGGGGCAAGTAAAGAATGTCAAACAAGTCATTGGAGAAAGCTCATCAAAAGGGGAAAATAAGGAAAATGAAAGATAAAAGTTTGATGCATTACGGTTCAAGGACGAAGAAGCGGCACAATGATATTCTACTGTTCACGACAAGACATTGCTAACCGGAGGTAGTGCTTTATTTTCTTCTGAATTAGATAATCATGGTCTTATCGTTGAAGAATTTGAATTTCAATAATGGAAAGAATTCCTAAGTAGAGAGAATGATGAAAATGTGGATATTGTGTGTTTCTTTTATGCTAACCTTAATTTGGATAAGGATGGAAGTATATGGACTTATTTTAGGGGTGAAAAGTTTAAAATTACAAAGGAACTTCTTACAACTACCTTTATTGTTCCAAATAAAGGTGTGGAGATAAAGAGAGGAATCTCATTGTATAATTTTGATTACAAAGCCTCTAGAGCAGACGTCTCCAAGCTTATTCATAATGAACCCAGCATCTTTTTTGATCACGGTATTGCACTTTCACTTCTCATGCAAAAAATGTGTCAAAAATTACCGCTCATGGAATTATCATGAAGGGAGTCAATCCTACAAATGTTAAGAGTTATCCACAAGATTTTGGTGTGTTGTATATTAGCCACGCCGAAGATAAATCTTCCTAGCCTTATTATAAATGAAATGATCAGTTGTATTTCTACAAAGAATGACCAAAACTTAGGCCATGGAATGATTGTCACTCTTCTCGTCACGGAATGAGTCTAGATATTTCATTAGGTGCAATCCTTAAACCTAAGAAGCCTTTCTCGAAGAATAATCTTAGTTTGATGGTCTTCCCAACATCTCCATTCATGTCAATGATGCTTAAGGGGAAGACAAAAATGTATGTTGTGATTGAGGCTAATGCTAATGAGACTAATGATGACCTCACAAGATGTTAAGGACCTTGATGAAGACCTTGTGAGGATGTGTCATTCCAGAAAACTACAATTGATGTTGATGACCAGGCTCTCGAAGAAGGTTTTGATGCTATAAACCAATGACGTAAGCCAATTGAGGATTCTTTTGGAACTTCACAACATGACTTGCATTGCTTAGATATTGGGTTCTGAGCTATCTTCAATCATTTTGGTATTCTTGTACCTCCAGAGTTTGAGGCCCCTTCATCCACACCCTTACACCATCACAGGAAGCTATGCATTAGGGTATTCATAATCAAGATGTTGATCGGTTTGGTGAATCTTCAGTTGACCACCGCCAGTACCGCATGTCTCCATCTCCGTTTATCTCAATCTCTCTTTTGTTATTTGTCTACTATTTGTTTGTTATCCAGTACTATTTTAGGTCGAATCTCCTTTTTTTTCTTTTTTTTTCCATATGAAAAAAGAGGGAGTAGTATCGAGTTCTATCTAACTTTTGTGGACAACACTTGATTTCTCTTGATGTTTACTCTTGTTGCCTGATCTATTATATTAGATTTAAGTGAAGTGTCATTTTGCAAATGCACTGAGGGTTGAGGGGGAGATTCATCCATGCTTACTTTTGCATATTTATGCACATGTTATCCATTTTAGGGGATCACTTGTACTAATTGTTATGGATAATTGCAGTGAGTTTTCCTTACAATTTTTAAATGTGGGCATTTTGCTTTATTTTCCTTGAACTCGTTATTGGTTTTATCTTTATCAAAAAGGGAGAGATTGTTGGCCCTAACATAATTCTTTTGATAAGACAAAAGCAACATTAGTTCAAGTTATAAAATTTTCTAACTTTTTCTTTGCATGAGTACAAAGATTTAAGTTTTGTTATTGAATAGAAAAGCAAGAGTGTCAATTGTGAGAATGCCTAGGTCCAGCTCTTTGAAGAAGTGATGTGCCAACATTAAAGTGTCGATCCGGAAACTTTTATGATTCAAGGCATCGCTTGCAGTGTTTTCACTTTTAGGTGATATATATTTGATTTAAATATTCTCTTATAAATGCAAGTTAAATTGGAGCTCAAGACTTCCCCTAGCTTTAAGTCCATTACTAAGAAATTTTTTGAAACACCTAAATCTTTTAGAAACCAAACTTTCTTAGTGTTGGGTTAGAATATTAGCATGTTGGTATCATCTTACTTGTAGGCCACTTGACAAGAAAATATGAGATTGAGCTGTTAAATTTCCTATTAACTGCTCGAGCTCCCAACATTTGTGTGATACTAATTTATTTGTATATAGTCTTGTATACGTGTAATTTCAGAGAGCTAGCTGTCTACTCTCCTATCTACAATTTCTCCATGTATTCTATTTTTGAAAAACTCTCTTTTATTGAGTTACTTTAAACATGTATGTAGACAGAAAAACCTGACAGTACTATACTTTTCACCATCATATCTATAATGACCATTGACCTTTATAAGCCTTACTAGGTGAGTTTTTGGAATTATTGATTACTTTCCTTCCCAACCTTATCTTGCAAATCCCTAGCATTCTTGAGCTTTAAACTTGCCAATACTCGTTAATATTTAGATCTTAGACCTTCAAAGTGTATTAAAAAATGTTTCTTCTTTGATTCATTACTTTGGTTGAGTTCATTATAAGATTGTGTAGTTTAGTGAGTGATTCAGTGATCTCTTCAGGAGTGCAAGGCTTATTGGAGAAAAAGAAGCGTGTTCCCTTAGTGGAGATCTGGTGTATCATTCTTGTACTATAACCCTTGGGTGTGGTTAGATTTAACTAGCTGGATTTAGTGAGTAGAATCCCAAGGAAGAAGACCTTGGGGGTGGATTAGGTGTAAGTTGTGCTGAACCACTTGAAAAATCTCGTCTCCTTTTTCCTCTTACTTGCTTCACTATTGTGGTGGCCCCCCCCCCCCCCCACCTGGTAGGGAGAATGCTACATCATACATCAGTTTTGATCAGCCTTCTTGGTACAAGCCCACAAGACCTACCTGCTGCTAGCTCCAACAGCCTTCTCTTATCCGACCATCAGATTCTTTAAGTTGCTAACCGTCATCAGCAAATGTCATCTTCTTTTGTTGTCGCACTGTATGCCAATAATGGCACTAATTCTTCCACTTGGTTACCTGACTCGGGTTCCAAACAACATTTGGCATTAGATTAGTCATTTTGATTGCTACATTTACCCATGTTGGTTCTATAATTACTGGTAGTGATACCGCTTTACCTATTATTCAGTCTAGATTCCTTGCATCTACTTCATGCAATATCTCCATGTCTGATATTTTACATGTTCCACTGTTGTCACATAATCTTATTTCAACAAGACAACTAGTAGATTTAGGCTTTGAGATCTCCTTGTCAAGCAATTCTTGTGTTGTATAGGATCCTCATTCTGGCCGACAAATTGGGACATAGTGTATAGTGTATGGACTCTATCTGTCATGCCCCACTTTCCAAAAATACGGAACACAAGCATGTGACATTGGCCCAGCGAATGACTTGCGTCATCCATAAGTTGTTTACTCATTCAACTCAACAATATCAACAATACAAAAATAATTGCACAGGCAATAAGAAGAACCACATGAATAATGATACTTGGGATAAGACAATATGAAATAACCAAATATGATAATCCAACATTTGGAAACAAATAATAACAATATTCGGGTCATAAGCCCAATACAATAATAAATCCAAACACAATAGTAATAAGTCTCAATACAATAAGTTCAATGCAATAATAATCAACTATAAATCAATAAATCTTTAGAAAGCTTGTTCTCCAATTCCTGCAGGTAATTCTCCATGATTACCTGTGAACACTTCATCTAAAAAGATGAGAAAAATTTTCCTTAGAACAAGTCATGGTGTCGCGCCCCGCTTCCCAAAATACGAGAATACGAGTTCGTGAAGAAGGCCCAGCGAATGATATTAACATCATCCATAAGCTGTACCAGTCTTAACTCAACAATATGAAAAATGAATAATCACAACCACGCAGAAAAATATAATCACATAAACAATTACTGAGATAAAACATACAGTAGTCCAACATAATAACCAACAATTAGAAATAAGCAACAATTACGGGTCAAAGCCCGAGATACAAAGTACAGAAGTACTACAATGCTAAAAATAAAATAACATGAATAAAATAACTATGACTATTAATTCACTCCAATCTTTAGTACATCATTTCTCCAACTCCTTCATTTTTTTCCTCCATGATACCTGTAATCTCATTATCTAGAGATGGAAAAAAAATATGCCCGTAAGAGCAAGCTATGGGCGACAAGTAGTAGGAAGCAGTATAATAGGAAATAAAGGACTATATAACAAGAACAAAAATTGGAACGATATCGGAGTCAATAAATGATAAACGATAACAAAATCAAAAGTTGATAATCAATAATTCAGAAATCAGGAGTCAATGTTTAATAACCACTATTCAGTATTAGTGTCAATGTTCAGTGTTAAGTCTTTTATCAATCCTAACTAATGCAAGCAATCCTACGTCCCATACCATAGGTTCGGGTGCATACAGTCTAGTGAACGTTTAAACTATGGTGGTGAATTCTACAGGTCCTGTACTTAGGTCTTGCAATATAAATGACCAATGACCAATGACCGATGACCGATGATCGATGACGGATGACCAATATATGATAAATCGGGATACTGTAGTTAGGAATCCACAATCAATCGATGATCAATAACATGTCAATACGGGAAACACGGGCCACCTTCCGAGTAAACTCTTTTATATTGTCCACTTCTATAAGTCGATCCTTATTACCCCGGCTTGTTATCATTTTATTAACAATCAGTCATGAACATGCATGTGATCAATGTGAGCGATGGTATCGATACTCATGCAAAAGGTACAATCGATGAGACCGATAGCACTAGTACAATTTGAAGATGACATCAAGACTATACAATACATGAAATATACATGGTCCAATTCATTGAATATGGAAAACACGGTTTATATGCAAAACATAACAATATATGGACTCAGTGTACTACACTTTCTATGGGCAAGGTTTCAAGTTTCTGTGTCAAGAACCGGGTCGAAACCTCAGTACAAAGTCAAGCAATTGCGAGGGCAGCATATTTGAATGTTCAATAATAAAATAAATTAACGGTTTGGGATTGAAGTCAACAATAATAGCACGAGGAGAAGACTATGAATCAATAACATGGTACAATAAATAAACAATGGAGTTCAATTAGATATGATGTTCAATTTGATTACTACTTGCCGGATTTAAAGGTGTTTTCTTCGACTAGAAACAATAAAAATGAGTTCAAGAGATGCTTGCCTGTTAGAAGACGATTCTGAATATTAAAGAATAATGGGATGAGAGTCCTGACGACGACACGTGCACTCCACGTACAATCACGCACTCGCAAACACGTGCACAATACGCGCAAGAACCCACCGCAAGAATACAAGAGCAGAAGGACCACACACAACAGCAACACAGCAAATCCCCGTTCAAAATAGTAAATAGCGGAAACCACCCATTCAGACAATAAAAACAAGGCGCAAAACGGAAAATGGCAAAACGCCACAACAGCAACAACAATCCCATAATACAACAGCCAACAACACTCCAACTGCAGCAACAGTAGGATCGTCTTTAACTTCGATGGTGACTAGCGGCTGCGATGAACTAGACGGCAAGTGGCTCGACTTCGGTGGTGGTTAAGGTGTTCGACGACGGGATGGGCAGCTCCGGTGGGGTGATGGTGTTCGGGTTTAGTGGCTGGCAGCGAAGGCGGTAGATGCAGAGGATGGTGGTTGCTTTGATGAGGTGGTTGCGGCAACTGAAGATCGACTGTGATCGGCGAAGCAGGGTGCAAGAGGTCGACAGAATGGCAGGAGCTCAGGATGAGCGGCAGTGGTGAGACAGCGACTGCGGTGTTCGACGACAGCTCGACGAGGAAGGCAGCGGTGGTGAGTAGTGGTGCAGCAAGGGTGCGGCGAGGCGAGCGGTAGGCTCGAGGTTGCAGGAGGCAGTGGGTCGAGTAGTCGAAGGGTTGAGCGGTGGGATGAGCTCTGTTTCCAAAACAGAGGGAGGGAGAATGGGTTCTGCAGCTGTGTGCGGTGTTAGGTTTCGACTACTCGTAGCGAAGAGGAAGAGGACGGAGGAGGCGAGCGGACAGGGCGATAACAGGGCGGCTGGCGGCTGTGAGTTCTCGGGAGGAGAGCAATGGTGTCGGGAGAAGGTAGGTTGGCGGTTGGAGTCATGAGCGGTGAAGAGGGAGAGGGGGAGGAGCGTCGACGGGGTGGTTGTTGAACGGCAAGGAGACATAGGGACGGGGTCGGCAAAGGTGCAATGGAGGGCAAGGTTGAGCAAGGAGGGCGGAGCGCTGAAGGGAAGCGAGGTGGAGCAGATGATCATGATCGGTCGGAGGTGAACGGGATGGTTGCACAGTGAGGGGGATGAACAGTGGCGGGTGGTCTCTGTTTTCGGGGAGAGAATAGAGGGAGAGTGTGTAACGGGGAAAGGGAAAGTGGGGAGAGAGATGGGCTTTTAATAAAATAATAATATAATATAATTAAAGTAATGGGTAGTTATGAGATAGTGGGGGTGGGTCATTACGGGATTGTGAAGAGTGGGGCGTGTGAAGGAATTTGTATACGGATAGTTGAATTTCGGTAGAGTAGGATAATGAGTTAACGGGTTGAGATCCAATAAATATGGGTTTGGGTTAGAATCCAATAGGAGATGGGCTAAAATTTGGGCTTCAAATGATGGGCTTCAATTTAAATAATTAAATAATACAAGATAAATCAAAATCAATGGCTTTAACCAAAATAATAATAGTAATAGTAATAACAATGAGCTTTACAAAAATAATAATAAGAAGAAAAATGACAACAACAACAACAACAATAATAATAATAAGTATCATAATAGGATTTGAGATTAACAAGATCATTAAAAATCCAAACAATAATAATATAACATATAAATAGTCAATCAATTATAAATAGAAAATACATCGTTATTCAAAATAAATGTAATCGTCGATTATAAAACAATTAGTAGAAGATCCGAAATGTAGCACCCCGAATTTTCAATATGACATCTCAGAAATACGTGGTACAATTCCCAGCATCAACTTCAATTATAATAGTAAACATAGCCAAAAATACAGATAAATTTTTTTCTCAACCTTTATTACATTAGTTCATTACAAAACACAGTGGAAAGACAAACTCCTTGAATTACAATCTTTTATTTACAAAACATCTTTTACAATTTTACATAAGCCATAACATCATTCTATCTCAAGCATCCAAATCCAAAGCTATAAGCAACTACCTGTAAAACATGAGGCTAGAGATAACCTTAACCCCCAAAACTATAGGGGTCAGCCATAACGGTGTGAGCGACATAAAAATAAATAAATGAAACATAATTAAGCATGAAACATAATATCATAAAAAACATGTATCAACAGCAAGAGTAAATGAAATAAGGAACAACAATAATTAAAACATGAAAACATCAAGTGAAACTAGACTAAGTGTCAAGTATAGAAAACAAAAAACAACATGCATAAAACCAAGTTATGAAAACATCAATGCTATATGTTGACTCTTTAATGCATACTTGTCGGATTCTATGCATCCCACTCTACATGGGTCCGGTGCAAGCCCTTAACATTCTCCACTTGATAGGGTTTAATCCCCCGCTTATGCAACTAATCCTACCACGACGACTACTACGAGATATAGATAAACTGTGAGTATTAGCCCATGCCTCGATAATTCCGAAGGTCAATCTCTATCAACAGATAATTCCGGAGACTATTTCACTCACACCTGGGAATCTTCGAGAATACCCCACACTGCAAGCTATGGCGCCTCATCACACGAATACCACATGAGCATCACCTCGACTCCGATAATTCCAGAGATAAACCTACACCGTAGGTAATTCCGGAGACTATTTCACTTACATCTCGATAATTCCGGGGATTATCTCACACCACAAGCCATACTGAGGTTCATAACCCATGTTCTCATTTCATCATATCACCATCTAGTGCATGTCTTTATCTTTGTTAAGTTAATTAATTAATTTCGAATCTCCTAGAGTTGGTGCACCCTACCGGACTTAACTGATCGACAACAAGCCTCAACAGGACAAAACACAATAACTCAACTGCAGGTATACTAGGGTCCCACACACCCTCTGGAGACTCACACTCAACCAACAATCCCAAACCTTCCATATCGATACTTTTATGAAACAGCTTGAAAACATATAATCTGTAGTATAATGATATTTATAATAGTAGGTCATTAATCCGAAAAACATTGAAGAACCAATCGTTCAAAATGAACATAAAAAAAACTCGAGAAAACATCAGTCAGAGCAGTAGCAGTCGACTGTGAACACCAGTCGGTCGATTGTCCCGCGTGAAAACCCAACACTTCAGAAAAAATATAAATCTAAGTATATTCAGTCGACTGTATAAAGTTCTAGGTCGACTGTCCCACATAAAAAGTCCAAAATGAAAAGAAAACAAAAAACAGAGTAGAGGCAGTTGGCTGTAAAAATAGGTCAGTCGACTGTCCCGCACGAAATTCACAACTTCGAGAAAACATAGCAGCCAGGAAGCGACGATCGACTGTTGAAATTAACCAGTCGACAGTCACACCTACAGACTGCAGTTTTAGTTTGTGCACATTTCAACCGATATGCAGTTTTACTTCAAAAAAACAAATTTTGTAAAAAGTACTTTTCTGATATGATCAAATACGACTTTTAGAGTATATAAGAGTACACAAAAACTAATCAAAACCACTTTGAATTGATAAAAATTGCTTTTTGATGAATTTGTTCAAAATAGAAATCAAGAAATCCCCAATTTGATTAAATCTTTAGTATTTGAGCAACTCAGTTCAAGTAAAAGCTTCACAAAATCAAGAAATCCCCAATTTAGTCATATTGCATCAAACCCAAATCCAATTATCACAAATCCAATTCTCAAGACATGATCTTTTATTTCATTAGTCTTTCTCATAATTCCTCAAACTCAATCCCATTCATACTCAATAGACAGCCCATGAACATAAAATAAACTTAACATTACCATGGCTAAGTTGCAATCTTCCAAACCCATTCTTAGCCAAAATTTTATCTTTAATCAATTTATGCCTAACATTCTCCATACATAATCAACAATAATTCAAAATAAATAGCCTACTCATGTGTCATGCCCCGCTTCCCAAAAAGAATACGGAATACGGATATGTGACTCAGCCCAGCGAATGATATGCATCATCCATAAGCTGTTCAGGAATCTTTACAACATCTCACAAAATAATCAGAGTCGGAAGCAAAAGGGTCAACCACACACATGCAAAATTGAATTAATAACCCAACAGAATTTACTCGAAATAAAATGTATAAATCTCAAATAATTCAGATCTAAATAAGATAAAATCCTGGGTCATATCGCCCAAAATACAAAGTAATCATCCAAGTACTCAAAATACATTATTCAAAGCAACAATAATGGTAACTAATAAGAAAGAAATACAGCACTAATATCTCATTTCGCCAATGCCGTCGGGCAGCTGACCATCCTGATCTGCAATTAATAATTGCGGGAGAAGGAAAGAGAAAACAAGTACCCGTCAATGCAAGTTACGGGCCGCTTATAATGTAGGATACAAGTACATGGAATAGTCAAATCTAAAATGACAGCGAAAATAAATATAGTATGGTATAATGGATCAACAGCAATAACTAGCATGAATCAGTAAAACAAAGTCAACTAGCAGTGTATACTAATAGTACAAACAAATGTGTCCAGGATAGTGTCATATGGCAACTAATAGTGTCTAGTAACAGTAAGCTCAGTATATCAGTATAACAGTATAACAGTATCAGTCCAACAGTATCAACCTAACAGTATCAGTCTTATGTTCTTACAGTCTTGTGTGTATTACTAGCTAGGTAGCACTTCATGCGCCACAAAATATAACACATGGTTGCTACAACAAACAGTTCGACTTTTAGATTTCATATTGGACCATATTGGGGCAGTGTACTCAGGTATTAGTAACAGTGGCAGTAGCAGTAAAAATAACAGTAACAATAACAGTAAAAGTAACAGTAACAGTAATAGTATGGAACACTAGTTCTTTTCCAAGTACACGTTTCCATATTTTCCACTACTAGATCTTCCCTTAAGAAACCCCGGCTTGATCACTTTTATTATGGTTATCATCAGACATAATAGTGCTTGAAATAGTGTCAAACTATCATGCTATAATTATTATTTGGTTCATGGAGACAAATAAACATGCATAGATGATATACAGTCAGATAAACGGGCAAGACAATGTATGTTCATATTCAGGATAGCATGACAGTACAGTACGAAAATAGTGATTTCCGTTACTACAGAAATCCAAATCTGAATCCATCAAAGAATCTGGAAAATAGACTTCCACACGAATCCATCGATTATATATAAGCTATATAGTATTTCACAAAATCATAACTCAAAACTGATTTAAATCCAGAAAATACGTTCAGACAGATAGACTTCCACACGAATCCATCGATTATATATAAGCTATATAGTATTTCACAAAATCATAACTCAAAACTGATTTGAATCCAGAAAATACGTTCAGACAGAAATCAGTAAATCGTATTTAATGATAGAAAAACAGCATTAAAGCTCCTTAAATAAGTCCAGGAAAAAACACGGGTAATCCCCTATATGTCTAGTATCATAATATAAAGTTTCATAATATTCCAATAAAATTAGTTCAGTCAACGAAAATCAGAAAACATCAAGAAACGATAGTTTGGCAGATTTGGAATTCCCAACACTGCTGTACGAAAACATCAATATCTCGCAAACCGTGAAATGAAATCCAAATCTGTCAAAGGGTGATGAGAGTAGACAAAATAATATAACTTTCATATTTCATAAATATTTTCCATATAGTAAAAGGAAATAGGGTAAAAATACGATTCTTTACAGAACAACGAGCAAAATACAGCAAGTATAGCTTTCATAAACAAGCATGAAACCGGGTATAAAACTCATCAATAAAATCCACCAAAATTTTGGATAATCCCTACAAAGGTATAGAAATACTGTACAAACCTTTAGATCAAAATAATATATTTAGGACTAGTATCAAAATAGTTTAATCACAAAAATCATCAGGAAACGAAATCTGGAAATAGAATACACCTCTGTAGTAAAATAGCCATAGCTCACTCATACGAAAACAAAATCGATCAAGGTCACAGTGTTGGGAAAGAAGACGGATTTCTCTACAATTCATGTCTAATACAAAAATTAGGAATTCTGAACTTAATAGGGCTTAAAATACAAATCAAAACTGATCAATGACAAATACAGATTTTCTCTTGAAAACAAAATCAACATAAACCACACAAAACTCGTTCCAATCACAATCAAACATGGTATAGAGTCTACTAAGTCTCTAAACATCATGAAATAGGCTATATAACATAGTCACAACCATCACATCACATGGATCTCATTAAACACATAATTTCACCTATTTATCTCACATATATGAATAGATCAAGAACGGTCAAACCTAGTTGTTTTCATGTCGATTTTTGGGTCGTGAGGCCAATATGTTCAAATAGAACTATAGAGACAAAACCCATCAAAGATAACACACACATGAGTTGTCTCTAGAACCCAACAACACTATAAGCGGTATTTTTGACTTGTATCATACAGAGAAATTTGAGTACAAGTTACTTGCCTAACCGAAGAAGAAATGATGAAAACCAAGAATAACGGGAACGGATCTCGACAACGAACAAAATGAACGAAGAATCCCATGAACAAAAACCACGAACCAAGACAACCACACGTGCAATAGCCATGCACGTGCAATCCAAACAAGAGAGAGAGAGATCGGGAGTGGGCACGGGCGGCAGTGCGGCTGAGTGCTGACACTGCTGCTGTTCCTGCTGACGGCGACGCCATAGGACGGCAGTGAGAGAGATGGACGGAGATGGAGAGAGAGATGGTGAGGAGGTGCTCGGCACTTGGGTAATGGCGACTAGGGGTGATCGGGGTGATGGGTTCAAGGGGATCGGGAGGTGCAGTCGAGATGGGGTGTTAGCACAAGGTAGGGGATGAAGCGAGAGAGGGTTGCACAGGGTTTCGGTGTGGAGGTTTCGGCAGTGGATCAGAGCTAGGGTTTAGCGGTAGGAGGGAGAGAGAGGTAGGGTAGGTGTTTGTATATGGTTTGATGTTAAGGTTTAGGAGATATTGGGTATTGGGTAATTGGGTTTATTAGTAGTAGTAGTAGGAGATGGTTATTAGGAAGAATAGGATTTGGTTAATCAATTGGGTTTAGGGATAATCATGAGGATCTAGGATTTAAATTGCAAATAGGATTATCAACAATAGGCTTAGGCAAATGAAACCACGAGCACCCAAAACACGAGCAGAAGAATAGAACAAGAATCCAGTAAAGAGAAAAAAGACAATCGATAAAGAACGAATCAAAAGACAAACAATCAAACACAAAGAGCTCAAAATGAAATAAAATGAATATATATTGAAAACAACTCCAATATATTGTCCAAGAAATACAAAGAGAGTACAAATATTCAAGAAAAAAAAATACACCAAAAATACGAAAAACAAAAAATAGGGTTTACAATCCTACCCACCTAACAAAAAGAATTTCGTTCTCGAAATTCAAAAAGAAGATACACAGAGTAACCCCAAAAGAAAAGAAAACAAGGCAAAACAAAACAAAAAAAAAGCTACTCAAACAAATGAGGAAACTTCTGCTGAATCTCCTCCTCCGGCTCCCAAGTCGACTTGATGACCTTGTTCTTAAGCACTTTATCCCGCCGATCCACAATAGCAATTGGCGGAATCTCACAAGTCAAATCCGGCCGCACAATCAACTCAGAGTAGTCGATCACGTGACTCTCATCGCGGATATATCTCCTGAGTTGTGAGACATGAAAAACATCGTGCACTCCTGATAAAGCTGGCGGCAATGCAAGACGATAGGCCACCTTGCCTACTCGCTCAAAAATCTCAAACGGTCCAATAAACCTAGGGCTAAGTTTGCCCCCGCCACCGAACCGAATGACACCGCGCCACGACGATATCTTGAGGAAAATATGGTCACCAACAACAAACTCCAAAGCCCTCCGATGGACATCAGCCCATCGCCTCTGCCTATCCTGAGCTACCTGAAGATGCTTTCTGATCTGAGTCACAGCATCAACTGTCCTGGTGATCAACTTCGGACCCAACAACTACCTCTCACCAATGTCATCCCAGCACACTGGTGATCTGCATTTACATCCATAAAGTGCCTCAAACGGTGTAGCTTTAAGACTGGCCTAAAAACTGTTATTGTACGAAAACTCTACGAGATGCAAATGGTTCTCTCAAGATCCACCGAACTGCAACATACAGGATCGCAACATGTCCTCAAGAATCTGAATAGTCCGCTCTGACTGTCCACCAGTCTGGGGATAAAAAGTTGTACTGTACTTCAACTTACCCCCCAAACTAGCTTGAAGACTCTCCCAAAACTGACATCTGAATCTCGTATTCCTGTCGGATACAATACTAACTGGAACACCATGAAGCCTGACAATCTCTTGCATGTACCTCTCAGCAAGGCACTCAGTAGATTGACCGACAAGAAAGGGAATGAAGTGAGCACTCTTCGTCAAACGTCGATAATCACCCAAACAGCATTGTGACTTTTAGGACTCCTCAGCAAAGCGGTCACAAAATCCATTGTGATATGCTCCCACTTCCCCTCCGGAATAGGAAGCGGTTGAAGAAGTCTAACGGTTCTCGAATGCTTTGACTTAACCTATTGCAGATCAAACACTGAGCAACAAACCGAGCTACAGCCTTTTTTATACCATGCCACTAGAAATGATGCTTCAAATCTCGATACATCTTAGTATCACCAGGATGGATAGAATACGAATACTGATGAGCTTCCTTAAGAAACCTCTGACGAACTTCACCCTTAGGGACACACAACCGGGTACCAAAATGAAGCAAACCATCGTCAAGAATAACCATGTCCGTTCTGGACCCAGACTCAACCTCAGCTCGAAAACTCTACAACTGCGCATCACCAGCCTGAGCCTCCTTGATCTGATCAACAAGAGAAGACTAAAGCTGGAGCACAAGACAACTCTGACCAGAACTCGGCAACAAGACCTCCAAATCAAAACTCCTCATCTGCTCAACGAGATCACTATGTTGCGTAAGAAACATAACTGCTGGTCTCCTGCTCAAAGCATATGGCACCAAGTTTACTTTACCAGGATGGTATTGCAAACTGTTGTCATAATCGGCCATAAGCTCCAACCAATGCCTTTGCCTCATGTTTAATTTCTTCTGGGTGAAAACGTACTTGAGACTTTTGTGTTCTGTAAAGATCTCGACGCGGTCTCCAAGTAAATAATATCTCCACAGCTTTAAAGCATAGATCACTGCCGCTAACTCCAAGTCATGAGTAGGATAGTTCTATTCATGCGGCCTCAACTACCTCGATGCATACGCAACGACACAGCCCTTCTGCATAAGAACTACTCCAAGATTCTAACCAGAAGCATCACAGTGAATTACAAATCCACCTGAATCATCTGGAATAGTCACCACAGGCATCGACGTCAATCTGTTCTTCAACTCAACAAAAGCCAAACCACACTCATCAGACTAGCAGAACTTCTGATCCTTCCCAGTCAACTTAGTCAACGGTCCTGCTATCTTCGAAAAATCTTGAACGAATTTTCGATAATAGCCAGCCAAACCGGGAAAACTCCTAACTTCAGAAGCTGACTTGGGAATAGGCCAATCGTTCACAGATTCAACCTTGGCTGGATCCACAGAAAGACCATGGCCAGAAATAATGTGCCCCAAGAAAGAAATCCTGTCGAGCCAAAATCCGCACTTGCTGAGTTTCCCATAAAGCTGATTCTCTCTCAAAGTCTACAGAACCACTCTAAGATGCTCATCATGATCTTTCCGATTTCGAGAATATACCAGAATGTCATCAATGAAGACCACCATAAATCTATCCAAGAACTGAGAGAAAACCCAGTTCATAAGACTCATGAATACAGCTGGCGCATTAGTGACCCCGAACGACATCACAAGATACTCATAGTACCCATATCTAATCCTGAATGCAATCTTCTATATATCAGCAGCCTTCACCTTGACTTGGTGATACCCAGAACGAAGATCCAACTTTGAGAAAATAGTAGCCCACTCAACTGGTCGAACAAATCATCAATCCTAGGCAAAGGATACCGGTTCTTCACAGTAATGCTGTTTAGTTCCCGATAATCCACACACAGTCGACGACTACCGTCTTTCTTGTTGACAAAAAGGACCGGAGCTCCCCTAGGCGAAACACTAGGTCTGATGAATCCCAAATCAAGAAACTCCTGAATCTATACCTTAAGCTCTGCTAGCTTAACTGGTGCAATCCTGTAGGGACTCTTCGATATCGGTTCCGTTCCAGGCTAAACATCAATACCGAAATCCACTTCCCTACTAGGGGGTAAGCCAGGCAACTAATCTGGAAAAACATCCAAGAAATCCCGAACTACTAGAGACGCAGCCTTACAGCCTGAGTGCAATTCCATCGCATAATCCACCTATTCAACTGCAGTCTTTGTTTTGCCAAGGAAAGACTCCCCGGCATGGAACTCAAATTCTGCTCGATCTGGAATTCTAAAAACAACTTTCTTGGCTCGGTAATCAATAATGGCATGGGCTTCACCGAACCAATCCACACCCAGAATAACGTCGAATCCGAATTTCCAATTATAATCAGGTTGGCTTTGAAATATGCATCCCTAATAACAACGGAACATTGCCTGTACTCACGGGAACAAATGATAACACCACCACTTGTCAAAATGTTCCAAGCCTCTGACATGTTGCTACTCTCCAACTGATGGCTAGCGACAAATCGTGAGTAGACAAAAGAATGGGTTGCCCCAGAATCAAAGAGAACACGAGCAGGAAAAGACCAAACAAGGACGATACCTAAGGAATCAAAAGACAAGGAGAAGGAAAGCTGACAATCAAGGGTGAGGGAAAAACAAAAATGCAGAAAAATAAAAATAAAGTAAGACCAGAAGAGAGCAAATAAAGGAACAAAAGGGAAACCAAACAACAAAACAACAAAACAAAATATACCGCCACAACTCCTTCAGCTATTTCAGCATTTGCAGCAGTCAATTTGAAAGCCTGACCTCTCCTCGGAACAGCGGTCCTCTGACAGACAATCTGACGCTGAGGAGGAAGCAGAAGCCTAACTGGACCACGAGCTGGGCCTGCTTGCTGAACAGGACCCCTGGCTGGGAGAGCTACTTGCTGCTGCTGCGGACAATCGCGTACTGAATGATCAGCGGTGCCACACCTAAAGCACCGGTGGTTGACGTGCCAACAATTCTTATGCTCATGCCCAGAAGTCGCAGAAACCACCCTTCTGGAAACCAGCAGAAGGATACGGAGCTACCCTGATCGGATGGGTCGGGACAGGCCTCCGAACAGGACCACCAGAAGGCCTAGCAGTAGAATGCGGAATAGTCCGCAGAGAAGAAACCAAACCATCACGAGCCTGCTCCTGAGCTCGAGCTGCCTCAAGAGCTTCAGCATAAGTATGCAAACGGAGACAGACAAGATGCTTCTTGATATCCTGCTTAAGCCCATTTGTGAATCTACGAGCCTTATCCTCTTCGGTAGCCACAAGAACGGCATTGAAGTGGCTAAGTCTAGTAAACTCAGCTGCGTACTCATCCACTGACCTGCAGCCCTGTTTCAAGAAGTCCATGTTACAATATTGTTTGAACAGTTATGTAATAAAATTCCAAAATAGAATAATGACTTAACCTCTTTTAGGGCCAGGAATTGCTGTTCCATCTCAACTCGAGTACTACTGGGGAAGAACATCTCCAAGAATCCCCGAGTTAAAGTAGTCCAAGCAATAGGCCTGTCAAGTTGCTCAAACTCGGCCATCCACCAAATGTGAGTCAAATCCACCAGCTGGATGGAAACCACGTCCACCCTATCATCCTCAGCAACATGTGCCGCCAAGAGCAAGCACTCGGCCCGGATCAACCACTGTTCAGCCCCAAAGGCATCTCAGTGTCGAAAAAGCGGTCGGGATGCAGCCTCATAAAATTCGTAACTGTTCCTGGACGAGGCGGAAGATTTGCCTGCACAGGCACAACCGGAGTCAGAACCTGGGTAGCTTCAAGAGTAGCCATCACTAGATCACTGTGGTTTTACTGCTGATTAATCAGCCGTTCAAGCACAGCAGTGACAGCCTCAATCGGATCAAGCTGAGAAGAATTTCCACGAGC
The DNA here is from genome assembly GCA_017893485.1 of Hemerocallis citrina. Taxonomy (NCBI): domain Eukaryota; kingdom Viridiplantae; phylum Streptophyta; class Magnoliopsida; order Asparagales; family Asphodelaceae; genus Hemerocallis; species Hemerocallis citrina. The sequence continues at coordinate 123,320,544 of CM030363.1, read as the reverse complement.
CACAGGTGCACAAAAACCAAAACAATTAGCATCCAGAATCAAAGTTGATAATAATTCATTTATGCATGCATGGTTGGTGAAATATTGAGCCGATCCCAGTTCGAGCGAAGCTTGTCTAATATATTAGGCAACTAATACATTAGCCAAACCTGGACTCTGATACAACTAAAAGTCTTGTCACGTCCCACTTTCAAAAAAGAATACGGAATATGGACACGCGACTCAACCCAGCGAATGATTTGCATCATCCATAAGCTGTTCAGGAATATTCACAACATCTCACAAAATAATCAGAGTCGGAAGCAAAAGAGTCAACCACACACATGCAAAATTGAATTAATAACCCAACAGAATTTACTTGAAACAAAATATATTAATCTCAAATAATTCAGATCTAGATAAGACAAAATCCTGGGTCACATCGCCCAAAATACAAAGTAATCATCCAAGTACTCAAAATACATTATTCAAAGCAACAATAATGGTAATACTAATAAGCAAGAAATCCAACACTAATATCTCAATTCGCCAATGTCGTCGGGCAGCTGACCATCCTGATCTGCAATTAATAATTGCAGGAGAAGGAAAGAGAAAACAAGTACCCGTCAATGCAAGTTACGGGCCACTTATAATGTAGGATACAAGTACATAGAATAGTCAAATCTAAAATGACAGCGGAAATAAATATAGTATGGTATAATGCATCAACAGCAATAACTAGCATGGTATACCAACAGTACAAATGAATGTGTCAAGGATGTGTCGTATGGCAACTAATAGTGTCTAGTAACAGTAAGCTCAGTATATCAGTATAACAGTATAACAGTATCAGTCCAACAGTATCAGTCTTATGTTCTTACAGTCTTGTGTGTATTATTAGCTAGGTAGCACTTCATGCACCCCAAAATATAACACATGGTTGCTACAACAAACAGTTCCGCTTTTAGATTTCAAAGTGGACCATAATGGGGCCGTGTACTCAGGTATTAGTAATAGTAGCAGTATCAGTAAAAATAACAGTAACAGTAATAGTAAAAATAACAGTAACAGTAATAGTATGGAACACTAGTTCTTTTCCAAGTACACGTTTCCATATTTTACACTACTAGATCTTCCCTTAAGAAACCCCGGCTTGATCACTTTTATTATGGTTATCATCAGACATAATAGTGCTTGAAATAGTGTCAAACTATCATGCTGTAATTATTATTTGGTTCATGGAGAAAAATAAACGTGCATAGATGATATACGGTCACATAAATGAGCAAGACAGTGTATGTTCATATTCAGGACAACATGACAGTATAGTACTAAAACAGTGATTCCCGTTACTACAGAAATTCAAATCTAAACCCGTTAAAGAATCTAGAAAATAGACTTCCACACGAATCCAGCGATTACATATAAGCCATATAATATTTCACAAAATCATAACTCAAAACTGATTTGAATCCAAAAAATACATTCAGCCAGAAATCAGTAAATCGTATTTAATGATATGAAAACAGCATTAAAACTCCTCAAATAAGTCCAAGAAAAATCTTGGGTAATTCCCTATATGTCTAGTATCAGAATATAAAGTTTCATAATATTCCAGTGAAATTTGTTCAGTCAACGAAAATCAGAAAATATCAAGAAATGATAGTTTAGCAGATCTAGAATTCCCAACACTGCTGTACAAAAATATCAATATCTCGCAAACCGTGAAACGAAATTCAAATCTGGCGAAGGGAGATGAAAATAGACAAAATAAGCTAACTTTCATATTTCATAAATATTTTCCATACAGTAAAAGTAAATTGGGTGAAAATATGATTCTTTACAGAACAGCAAGTAAAATACAGCAAGTATAGCTTTCATAAACAAGCATGAAACGACGTATAAAACTCATCAATAAAATCCACCAAAATTATGGGTAATCTTTAGATAGGTATAGAAATACTAGAAAATGGTTCAGATCAAAATAATATATTTAGGACTAGTATCAAAATAGTTCAATCATCAAAATCATCAAGAAACGAAATCTGGAAATATAATACAACTTTGTAGTAAAATAGCTATAACTCACTTATACGAAAACGAAATTGATCAAGGCCAGATAGTTTGGAAAGAAGACGGATTTCTCTACAATTCATGTCTAACACAAAAATTAGGAATTCTGACTTTAATATGGTCTAAAATACAAATCAAAACTGATCATTGACAAATACATATTTTCTCTTGAAATCAAAACCCACATAAACCACACGAAACTCGTTCCAATCACAATCAAACATGGTATAGAGTCTACTAGGTGTACAAACATCATGAAATAGTGTATATAACATATTCACAACAATCATATCACATGGATCTAATCAAACACATAATTTCACCTAATTATCTCACATATATGAATAGATCAAGAATGGTTAAACCTAGTTGTTTTCATGTTGATTTTTGTGTCATGGGGCCACCATGGTCAAATTGCACTATAGAGACAAAACCCATCAAAGATAACACACACACGAGTTGTCTATGGAATCCAAATACACTATAAGTGGTATTTTTAACCTGTATCATACAAAGGAATTTGAGTACAAGTTACTTGCCTTAACCGAAGACGAAATGAAAACCAAGAATAATGGGAACGGATTTCGGCAATGAAAAAAACGAATGACGAATCCCCACGAACAAAAACCACGAACCAAGACAACCACACGTGCAATAGCCATGCACGTGCAATCCAAACAAGAGAGAGAGATCGGAAGTGGGCACGGGCCGTGGCGGCGCGGCTGAGTGGTGATGCTGCTGCTGCTCCTGCTAACGGCGACGCTGGAGGACGGCAAGGAGATAGATGGACGGAGATGGAGAGAGAGATGGTGGGGAGGTGCTCGACACTTGGGTATTGGCAGCTAGGGGTGATCGGGGTGATGGGTTCAAGGGGATCGGGAGGTGCAGTCAGGATGGGGTGTTAGCACAAGGTAGGGGATGAAGCGAGAGAGGGTTGCACAAGGGTTTCGGTGTGGAGGTTTCGGCAGTGGATGAGAGCTAGGGTTTAGCGGTAGGGGGGAGAGAGAGGTAGGGTAGGTGTTTATATATGGTTTGATATTAGGGTTTAGGAGATATTGGGTATTAGGTAATTGGGTTTATTAGGAGTAGTAGTAGGAGATGGTTATTAGGAAGAATAGGATTTGGTTAATCAATTGGGTTTAGGGATAATCATGAGGATCTAGGATTTAAATTGCAAATAGGATTATCAATAACAGGCTTAGGAAAATTAAACCACGAGCACTCAAAACACGAGCAAAAGAATAGAACAAGAATCCAATAAAGAGAAAAACGACAGTCGATAAAGAACGAAGCAAAAGACAAACAATCAAACACAAAGAGCTCACAATGAAATAAAATGAATATATATTGAAAACAACTCCAATATACGGTCCAAGAAATACAAAGAGAGTACAAATACTCAAGAAAAGAAAAATACAGCAAAAATACGAAAAATGAAAAACAGGGGTTACATCATGATTTATATGTTCTTTAACAATCTCAAATCATCTACATACAATTCTAATCATCAATACAACATTTCCCTGAAAAGTTCAATTTTTAATTCATTTATTCATCAAATTCATCATATGTATTCATACCAATCCCTTGCATGCTTTCTAATAGATGAAACACCACATACAACATTCAAAGAATAATACAAAACAAATTATATCACTCACCTCTTTGAAGAATCAACCGAAGGAAAATAAAGAATAAGAAAAAGTCCTTTCTCACAGAAAACCAGGAATCCTCGCTTGAAAACTCCAAGAATAAGAATAAGAAATCCCTTTGTGTTGTGCAGCAAAAGACGGCTGCACCTCGCCCTAATATAGGCCGGGAATAGGGATCGAGGGTTTTGAGTAGTTTTGCAAAATACCTCTTTTGAAATATACCTTTACATATATAAATCTCTATACTTGGAAATTGAACAAAAAAAATTAATTGAGTCTTAAAAACAAAAAAAACAACTAGCCTACAATCATCCGACACTGTTTGAATACCCAGAAAAACGAGTTTGCACTTCCACCCCTCCAAATAGCAATTTTGCAAAAAGACCCTCCTTTACCAAAACTTGCAAAATAAACCAAATTTATTAAAACAAAAGGTAAACTTTTTACCTATGAGTTGACTAGGCATCATGCCAAGCTCAAAAATCCAAAAATCTAGAGTTTTCACTCCAAGTGGTAATCTTGCGCAAAAGTCTCTCTTTTTGTAATATTTGAAAATAGGTCCCAATAATAATCAGAAAATTCCAGAAAATTCACAAATAATATCTAATAATAAATAATGAGTTTCCCCAAAATAAATTTTGACTTTGAACTCCTCAAGAAGATATTTGCACATGTTTCGCACATACAAAAAGATAAATTTTTAGAAAATGTTCATTAAATCCCCCAAAATCATTTTAATTCATTTATAAATCTTAAAAACATTATTTAAAAAAATCTGGGGTATTACACGAAACCAGTTTAGTGCAAAATAAGTTTATAAATAATCAAAATATCGAGAATCTTCAGGAAATACGTATTAACGGGAACAGGGGTTACACATGGATAGCAAGTAGAGAAAGTAAAGAACAATGGAATAACGATATAATAATGAATTCAATGGATCAACAGGAATCAATAACATGGGACGATAGCAATAATCAATATCATGGTAATCGATGCAATGGTTATAAAAAATGATTCAATATTCGATAACAATGTACAATGGTCGATGTCAATAATACTTAGACAATATTCAATATCAATAGAAACAATGATGTACAACATGCAATGTCGATGTTGTGTCAATTCTTAATTCTATTAATTATTTTAATCTTAAATAATACACGTACTACCGTGTCCCATACGTTCCATACCACAGGTTCGAAGCATACAATCAATGTCGTTTAGACTAAGGTGGTAGATTCTATAGATCATGTACTCGACAGGATAACAATAATAATAACAACAGTAACACGTGACTTATAACAGTTTCTTGCACAATGACGATAACAATAGTAACGTGGGCCATTATAACAATTTCTTGCACAATGACGATAACGATATTTTGGGAACAAGGCCCACACTTCCGAGTACCGTAACTATATCATCAACTACCACTACAACATACAACGGATACACCCGCATTTTTTTGCATATTCACCAGCATTTTTAAAATCGCCGGTGCTAATGCCGCCGAAGAAGGCGTCGCAGAAAAGGGGGGGTCTACACCGGCATTTTTTACGATAGCCGGTAAATTCGTAAGTTATACCGGCGGTCGCAAAAGCGCCGGTGTAAGGCGTATTGAAGACTGCCCTCTTCTCCCCTGATATTCATTCTACACTGGCATTTTTACAAACGCCGGTGTAGGTATGTAAATTTATAAAAAAAAAAAAAATTTTAAAAAACATGCAACTTTCACTCCTCTGTGAAAAAGAAAACTTTCACTGCCAAATTCAGAACATGGAGTTCAAATTATTGAATTACAAAGAGTGAAAACAAATACTTTCACTACCAAATTCAGGCAAAAATAATACTAACTGAAATGAAACTTATACGATTATAATACTCATGAGATAACTATCAATTGAAATCACAACATAAGTTCAAACAGAATTATTTCATCACTAGTCACTCCTCCGTAAATCATAGTATGCAACTTCAGTTACATAATCCATCTCATCATTACTTAAAACCATACGGCAAAGAACAATCTCATTTTCAAACCCAAGCAACAAGCATGAACATTACGTTTGAAACTGATACTCATGTAGACATCATGATATAATTGTATATAAAGTTTAGATAAAAAATTTCCATCACTAGTCGCTCCTCAAAAAATCGTAGTATTCAACTTCAGATACATGATCCATCTCATCTCCAAATTCAGACAAAAAAGCAACTAACCCATCTCCAAATGCATAATAATTCTAGTTTACTCTGAACCAAACTAAAACTCAATTGCGTAATAACCCATCTCCAAAAGCAACTAACCCATCTCCAAATGAAAAAACTCTCCAGCAAAATCCGAGCTAGAAACACCTGGCTCCAAAGTCCACTAACTCCTCAGATCCAAATCCTTGTAAAAATATACAATTACAAGAACAATAAAGCTGCACACAACTCATCTGTTTCTAACAAATATGCTAAAAATGAACTACATATCACTATAGAAGGGCTAATCATTTATTTCTTTCATGGCCCATCCTGTTGACAAATCAACCTTTCCAACTACCTTTTTTTCACTCAAAAATGGCAAGCACCACCATGTTTCCTTTATAACTACATTCTTTTACAATTTTGCATGCACTAAACATGTAAACTAATCTAATCTTGATCAGTTGATTTACGTACTAAGCATTTATCCAAAATAAGAAAACTTCCAAATTGGCTCAATCAAAGTTTGCAAACTTGATTGTGAAGTTAGTGTTCCATCCACCATTAAATACGTTATATAATCACACCCTGTCATGTGCATATCTATAATTCAAATAAACAATGAAAATAATATAGTTGTACAAACATATGCATGAGCAAACTATATGAAGGATTCAAAAGACATGAAGTAAAGAGATCATCCATACCGTACGAAACATCATTTGAAAATGCCCTACAAAGTGGCAGCCCAGTTCATGTCCCTCAATTAAACACCTAATCATGTTCTTGATTTACAATTTGTCTTTTCAAAATTCATACTTATAAAATAGCTCATGATAACCAGTTTATTTTAAATAATTATTAAAACATTGCGATATGAACATAGTCAACTCCCTCTCCCCCGTGTGGGTGTTGTTGTGAGGTACACATTCGTAACCCTCACAAGTTATGACAATACACCTACAAATGGAAAACTCAAAAAAATAGGAATTCATATAGTAAGCACCACGCCCAATGTATGCATCGTACATTCAAAATAAAAGTGCTTTTGTTTAATAGATGAAAGTTGAGGAGATCAGATTGATCTTACTGAAGTTCAAAAAACACTTTTCTTTCCTGCCAATAAACACACATAATTGAACTTTTAGCATATTGAGGGACTTTTAGCATATTGTCACTCATCAAGGATGCATCAATCTCATTATTTCTTGATTGAAGAAACATCCAAAGGTATTCGGTACACTATAATCACTAATCATTCAACCTATCCCACACATCAATCCATTCTAAAGTCATCCTCACCCCCACATTTAAACCGTAACCAACTAACCACGGCAATTGTTTTCAAATCAAGGTCTCCAATTACTAAAATAAACCCCTCATATCAAAATCCAACAATCACAAATTAACTACCCCACAATCATCATCAACACTTGATACAAACGAGTACAGTACTCGATCATGATCTTAACTAACAAAACATGTGTTGCATTTGGAAACATCGAATAATAACGACAAACCCTAACCCGCAAATACCTCAACTGAAAACCCTACAAAATTTCAACATCAAAATTTCATATTAATCGAAATCAACAGGGACCTTGATGGAATTACCTCGAGCTTCTGAATCGCCACCGCCTCAAAATAAAATCAACAAGTAGATAGACAGTGAAAGAGAGAGAGAGAGAGTACTTGCGATGAGGTCCAGTGGTGACGGTGGAGGAGTTGTCGAGGAAGGAAAGGAGACCCAGTGGTGAAGGCGCGCCAAGAAATTAGGGTTTGGGAAAAAAAAACAAAACGAAATGTAAGGGTTTCGTGGTAGGATTGGGGATTTATCCCAGTAAATTCACCGCCATTTTTATTAATAAACGCCAGTGAATGGGAGAGGATTTGTGGGGTATATTATCATTTTCTATTCATCGTCGTGTTTTTATAAAAATGCCGGTGAATGTTATAATTCACCGGCGTTTTGTAGAGACCGCCGGTGTATAACTATACAATTTTGCGACCCAATCCTGGTCTTATCCTACCCCGGCGCGATTGGTAAAATGCCAGGGAATATACGCCGGTGTAGCTAGTTAATCTTGTAGTGTACTCTAGTCAATCCCTTAACCCGGCATGTTAATTATTTTATCGATGCAATAATGCAATATGCAATATAGAGACATTAGATGAACGATAGTAACAATAGGAGAACAATAGGACGGTAACTTGGATAGGACAATTAGAACAATGACAATATGACATTAGAATCATGCAATATTACATATATACTTAAATTCATACAGTACAATGATATAGGTATAATTTATTTAAGAAAAACTGGAATATGAATTTTTGGACAGCAAGAGGTCACTATACAAAAATCAGTTTTCCTACTGCTACAGCAATCGAAAACTGAAACTGTCAAAAATTATGGAAACTAGACTTCCACACGATTCCAACGCATATTTAAAGTACAAAATCCGACGACAGTAGCTAGGTCAAATACATCTTTCTTTACAATTTATATGTTCAAACAGAAAATCGACGTCTTGTTGCTATATCTTTAGGATCAGCAAAAAATCAATTATAAAATCATCAAAAATGTTTATTAGACTCCTAATCATGTTAACTAACATTTTGGAATTTTAATATTAAATCAGCCTATTAATAGATTGAACATGAAAACATACACGAATCTAAAAATTTGGAAATAAAACACAGCAGTATTAAAATAATCATAACTTTTGCAATACAACTCGGAATTCAGCGATTCAGATGTGCTGGAAACTAGATACATAGAGCTACAACTCTTATTTAGAAAGTTATTTATTTAGAGATCGAATAATGGTTCAAAAATGTCAGGCGAAATCCAGACAGCATGTAACATACATATTTTCGATATTTTTCATGAAATAAAGTGCTTTAACGTGATGGGTTCCACTTCAATCTATATAATAAAACACAAAGAAAGCTATCAAGTGGCTCTCCTTCAATCTCCCTAAAAATCAAAGGCATAGATCTAACCTCACAAAACATATTTTCCCCCCAAAAGTTTTCCCCCAAAATTCAAATTCAAATCTCCCACTCAAAACAACTCCTATATTTATTTAATTATTCTTTGTTCTCTCTCTCTCTCCTTCCCTCCTCTATTCAAAAAATTAAGAAAATAAAAAAAAAATTAAAATTTTTAAAAATTTAAAATAAAAAAACTAAAAAATTTAAAAATTTAACAACTTTAAAAATAATTCAAAAAAACCATATAATATGTTATTTGCTCTATGTTTTCTACTTGAATTAATTTGCTAGACTTCCAAAACTATTTTATATGATCAAACAAGATGCACCGTGCCGAAGACGTGCTGTAGGCACGTGTCAACGGGCAAACCTAGTTAGTCAATAAACTTCATAATCTACATGATAGGTATAATATCATGGTAAGAATCATTAAGAATAGACACATAAACTATTCTAACAACAACCAAACATCAATCGATCAATCAAACATACCACCTAACAATTATTTCTATAATAGATTAATTGTGTTGTGATTGTATGAATAACCCTATTAAGAATACTACATGAACACATGAAAGATTCATTTTTTGGAGTCAACAGTGGCACGAAGTCAATGATATTTGGGTTAGCTCGTGTAAACCCTCAGTATACTCAACGAAAAGGGAACAACAATATGTGACACGATGAATGATTGGATCTACTTGCAAGAATTTCAATAAAAATTTGATTTTTATACAAGATTCAATTCAAGCGAAAAAGTGACTTGCCTTATTGACGATTAATTGGAATACCAAAGAATAACGGAATGAGAATTCCGGAGCAACGAAATAACAATGAATTACGTGCACACTACGTGCACAAAGAAACCAAAGCCACAAACACATGCAACTTATGTGCACGTAAAACACGTGCAATACCCGTGCACAAGAGATAGCAGTAGTAAAGGCAAGGGCAGCAACAGTAACCAATGGTGATGGGAGCTTTAGGATTTGGTGGTCGAGCGGGATGCAGGTGGCGGCACTGGTGGCGATGCTGGATGGTGAGGAAGGCAAGGCGCTCGGCTGTTGTTGTTGCTGGGTGATTGATAGCAAGGCATCGAGGGCAGTTCAGATTAGACAGGGTGCTGACAACTATGGGATGGAGGCTGCATTCGACAAGGATCGAGGAGCTGGGTGCAACCGAGGTGAATCGACGGCCGATGACAATCAAGGTGCGGGAGGACGAGGCGATGATCGCTGGCGGCATTATGGGGTTGCAGACGAGGCAGGAGTGGCGATGGCAAAGGCGGGTCAACTGGAGGATGAGGGGGATGATCGAGATGGTGATGGGTTTTAGTTCGAAAAGAAGAAGAGGAAGAAGGAGATAGAGGTAGGGGATGCACAGTAGAGGGGGGTTGTACTGCGATAGGCGGCTGTGTAGGGCTACGGTTAGGGGGGGGGGGGGAGGGGGGGGGGGGGTAGGTTAGTATATATACAGGGTTATAGGGATATTTGATTTTTGGTGAGTGGGTTAGAATCCAATAGGAGAATGAGTTGTTGGGTTGGGATCCAATAAGAGAGAGACTATAGGGTTTTGGGTTCAAGTTCAATAGGGAATAAAAGAATAAATTAATAAAATAGGATTGTAGAGTTTATAAATATGCATATATATATATATATATATATATATATATATATATATATATATACACACACACACATTAAATCAATTAATGAAGTACATATAAAATGGAGTATGTTCGGACTTTACGAAAATAATAATAATAAGAATAATGATAATAAATAATAATAATAATAATAATAATAATAATAATAATAATAATGGTAATAACAATGACAATAATAATAATAATAATAACAGTAATAATAATACTGATAATAATAATAATATTAATATCAATAATATTCTAATAATAATAACAACAATAATAATAATAATAATAATAATAATAATAATAATAACAATATAATAATAATAATGATATGTATCAAAATAGGATTCGAGATTAACAAATTTATTAAAATCCAAATAGTAATAATATAAAATATAAATAATCGACCAATTAGAAATTGAAAAATAAAGTTAAAATATACCATTATTCGAAATGAATATAATTCTTGATTAGCACAAAAATGAATATAATTCTTAATTCTTAAAAGGTCTAAAACAAATTTAGCACAAAAATAAATGTTTAAATAATCAAGATATAGAAAATACACGGAAAATACTTATTGGCGGGAACGGGGGTGACAATCCTACCCACTTTACAAAAGAATTTCATCCACAAAATTCAATTAGGCGGAACATAGGACAAAGTAAAGGCAAGTTGGGGGTAATAAAATAGGGGATTCAAAGGAAAAGACAAAATGGTGGCAACACCAGAATAAGAAAGAACATGGATAGGGATGGATTGATCGAGAATGATGTTGATGTAAAGATTCGATGAAAGATAACAAATGCAAATGAATGAATAAGGAAATAAATAATGCAAAGAAGAAGAAACAACATGAGAATCCTGGGACCTGTGGGTTATGGGCCCACCACGCTTCCGCTGCGCAACTCTGATCGGGAAGACTCCATCATCAGCGTCCATTTGCTCAAGCAATCTGCCTCGTGGCTCACCATATCCATGGCACGTCTAACCAGCATCTCTCTAGCATGAAGTTCGAACTCCTGGCAACTTGGGATTCTGAACACTTCCTAAGATCTGGGGATTCTGCATGCACATCTTGGGGCAAAAGATGACACTTCCTCTCCTGGTGATGTTCCAAGTCGCTGACATGTCGTTGTAGATCTGGTGATGCCAATCGACAAATCAAGCAGAATGAAAAAGAACGAATAACACCAGAATCAATGAATATGGGTACGAAAAGAATAAAATTATACTCGATAAGGAATCAATCAATAAGGACGACTGCAAGAGACGGAAGGAAATAAGGAATCAAGAAATTGAATATGAAGGGATCAAAATGGATAGAATAAGACTAGAATCCAGATTGCTGGTTATCAATTATTCATGTGATTCTTACATTGCACATACCGTTGAGTCAAACTGGCAAAACCCAAATCTGACTAATATATCAGTCAAAGCCAAACCTCCTTATGTTAGTCACGTTTGACTGATAATTATTCAAACCGGGGCTTTGATACCACTAAAAACCTTGTCATGACCCGTTTCCCAAAAATACGGAACACAAGCATGTGACATTGGCCCAGCGGATGACTTGCGTCATCCATAAGCTGTTTACCCATTCAACTCAATAATATAAACAATACAAAAATAATTGTGCAGGCAATAAGAAGAACCACATGAACAGTAATACTTGGGATAAGACAATATGAAATAACCAAATATGATAATACAACATCTGAAAACAAATAATAACAATATTCGGTTCATAAGCCCAATACAATAATAAATCCAAACACAATAGTAATAAGTCTCAATACAATAAGTCTAATGCAATAATAATCAACTAGAAAGCAATAAATCTTTAGAAAGCTTGTTCTCCAATTCCTCCAGGTAATTTTCCATGATCACCTGTGAACACTTCATCTAAAACGAGGAGAAAAAATGACCTTAGAGTAAGTCATGGACACCAAGTAAAGAAAGAAAAGAACAATGGAATAATGATATAACAATGAATTCAATGGATCAATAGGAATCAATAACATGGAACGATAGCAATAATCAATATCATGGTAATCGATGCAATCATTATAAACAATGATTCAATATTCGATAGCAATGTACAATGGTCGATGTCAATAACACTTAGACAATATTCGATATCAATAGAAACAATGATGTACAATATGCAACGTCGATATTGTGTCTATTCTTAAGTCTATTAATTATTTTAATCCTAACTAATGCACGTACTACTGTATCACATATGTTCCATACCACAGGTTCGATGCATAGAATCAATTTCGTTTAGGCTAAGGTGGTAGATTCTATAGATCATGTACTCGGCATGATAACAATAATGATAACAATAGTAACACGAGCCATTATAACAATTTCTTGCACAATGACAATAACATTAGTAACACGGGTCATTATAACAATTTTTTGCACAATGACAATAACAATAGTAACACGGGCCATTATAACAATTTCTTGTACAATGATGATAACAATATTTTGGGAACAAGGCCCACACTTTCGAGTATATTCACTATATCATCAACTACTCTAGTCAATCCCTTAACCCGGCTTGTTAATCATTTTATCGATGCAACAATGCAATATGTAATATAGAGACATTAGATAAACGATAGTAACAGTAGGAGAACAATATGACGTTAACTTGGATAGGACAATTAGAATAATGAAACTAGGACATTAGAATAATTTAACACAACATATATACTTAAACTCATACAATACAATGACATAGGAATAATTTATTTAAGAAAACTGGAAAATGAATTTCTGGACAATAAAAGGTCACTGTACAAAAATTAGTTTTCCCGCTGCTACAGCAATCGAAAATTGAAACCATCAGAAATTCTGGAAACTAGACTTCCACATGATTCCAACGCATATTTAAAGTACAATATCCGACAATAGTAGCTAGGTCAAATACATCTTTCTTTACAGGTTATATGTTTAGACAAAAAATCGACGTGATGTTGTTATATCCCTAGAATCAGCGAAAACTCAATTATAAAATCATAAAAAATATTTATTAGACACCTAAACATGTTAACTAACATTCTGGAAATTATCAGGGAATTATTTTAATATTAAATCAGCCTTTTAATAGATTGAACATGAAAACATACAAGAATCTGAAATTCTGGAAATAAAACACAGTAGTATTAAAATAATCATAACTTTTGCAATACAACTCGAAATTCAGCGATTTAGGATGTTCTGAAACTAGAGACATAGAGCTACAACTCTTATTCAGAAAGTTATTTATTTTGATATCGAATACTTTGTCAAAAATGTCAAGCAAAATCCAGACAACAAGTAACATACAGATTTTCGATATTTTTCATGAAATAAAGTGATTTAACGTGATGGGTTCCACTTCAATTAGTCAATTAACTTCATAATCAGCATGATAGGTATAATAGCATGGTAAGCATCGTTAAGAATACACACATATACTATTCTAACAACAACCAAACATCAATCGATCAATCAAACATACCACCTAGCAATTATTTCTATAATAGATTAATTGTGTTGTGATTGTGTGAATAACCATATTATGAATACACATGAACACATGAAAGATTCAATTTTTGGAGTCAACAATGGCACGAAGTCGAGGATATTTGGGTTAGCTCGTGTAAACCCTCAATATACTCAACGAAAAGGGAACAACAATATGCGATACGATGAACAATTGGATCTACTTGCAAGAATTTCAATAAAAACTTGAAATTGATACAAGATTCAATTCAATTGGAAAAGTGACTTGCCTTATTGATGATTAATTTGAATACCAAAGAATAATGGATGAGAATCCCGAAGTAACGAACCCATGAATTCACAATGAATTACGTGCACAGTACGTGCACAAAGAAACCAAAGCAACAAACACGTTCAACTTATGTGCACGTAAAACACGTGCAACATCCATGCACAAGAGACAACAGTAGTAAAGGCAAAGGCAACAATAGTAACCAATGGTGACGGCAGCTTAGGGATTCGGTGGTCGAGCGGGATGCAGGCGGCAGCACTGGCGGCGATGCTGGAGGGTGAGGAAGGCAAGGCGCTCGGCTGCTGTTGTTGCTGGGTGATCGGCAGTAGGGCGTTGAGGGTTGTTCGGGTTCGACGGGGTGCTGACGGCTACAAGATGGTGGCTACAGTCGACAGGGGTCGAGGAGCAGGGTGCAGCCGAGGTGGCTTGACGGCTGATGGTGATCATGGTATGGGAGGACGAGGCAATGATCGCTGGCACTGTTGTGGGGTTGCGGACGAGGCAGGAATGGCGATGGCAATGGCTGGTCGACTGGAGGATGAAGGAGATGATCGGGATGCTGATGGGATTCGGTTGGAAAAGAAGAAGAGGAAGAAGGAGATAGGGGTAGGTGATGCACAGTAGAGGGGGGTTGTACAGGGATAGGTGGCTGTGTAGGGCTAAGGTTAGGGGGGGTAGGTTATGTAGAAGAGGAAGAAGGAAATTGGGGTAGGGGATGCACAGTAGAGGGGGGTTGTACAGGGATAGGTGGCTGTGTAGGGCTAAGGTTGGGGGGGTAGGTTATGTTAGTATATATATAGGGTTATATTGGGTTTTTGGGTAGTGGGTTAGAATCCAATAGGAGAATGAGTTATTGGGTTGGGATCCAGTAAGAGAGAGACTATAGGGTTTGGGGTTAAGGTTCAATATGGATAAAAGAATAAATAAATAAAATAGGATTATAGAGTTTATAAAATATGCATATATATATATATATATATATATATATATATATATATACATCAAATCAATTACATATAAATTGGAGTAAGTTCGGGACTTACAAAAATAATAATAATAAGAATAATGATAATAAATAATAATAATAATAATAGTAATAATAATAATAATGGTAACAACAACAACAACAACAACAACAACAACAACAACAATGATATGTATCAAAATAGGATTCGAGATTAACAAATTTATTAAAATCCAAATAGTAATAATATAAAATTTATATAATCGATCAATTAGAAGTAGAAAATAAAGTTAAAATATACCATTATTCGAAATGAATATAATTCTCGATTAGAAAACACTTTAATAAAAGATCAAAAGCGAATTTAGCATAAAAATAAATTTTTAAATAATCAAGATATAGGAACGAGGGTTAGACTATCAGACGAAGAGTCTTTATATTCATCAACATTCCTCCACCATCATTGGTCGTGCATATGGTTTACTCTATCTTGATGTTTAGCATAGGTGCCTAGGTCATGTTTCATTATCTAGATTAAAGCAACTTACTACTTCGGCTAGGTCATGCTTCTAGTTTGACAACAAGGGTTAGACTATCAGATGAAGAGTCTTTATATTCATCAACATTCCTCCACCATCATTGGTCGTGCATATGGTTTACTCTATCTTGATGTTTAGCTTAGGTGCCTAGTTCATGTTTCATTATCTAGATTAAAGCAACTTACTACTTCGGCTAGGTCATGCTTCTAGTTTGACGACGACGACGACGACGACGACGAAGACAACAACAACAACAACAACAACAACAACAACAACAACAACAACAACAATAATGATATGTATCAAAATAGGATTCGAGATTAACAAATTTATTAAAATCCAAATAGTAATAATATAAAATTTATATAATCGATCAATTAGAAGTAGAAAATAAAGTTAAAATATACCATTATTCGAAATGAATATAATTCTCGATTAGAAAACACTTTAATAAAAGATCAAAAGCGAATTTAGCATAAAAATAAATTTTTAAATAATCAAGATATATATAGAAAATACACGGAAAATACTTATTGTTGGGAACGAGGGTTAGACTATCAGATGAAGAGTCTTTATATTCATCAACATTCCTCCACCATCATTGGTTGTGCATATGGTTTACTCTATCTTGATGTTTAGCATAGGTGCCTAGGTCATGTTTCATTATCTAGATTAAAGCAACTTACTACTTCGGCTAGGTCATGCTTCTAGTTTGGTTGCGTAGTTGTGCAAACAATTGTCTTGTTAAACAATTCACTTTATCTTTTCATACTAGTGAGTCTATCTTTATGTCTGCTTTTGATTTAGCGCATTCTGATATTTGGGACCTGCTCCTATTTCATCCTTAGGCAATTATAGTTATTATCTTTCCTTTATTGATGATTATAGTCGATATTGTTAGTTATATTTTATGCGTCAATGTTTTGATAATTTGTCATCTTGGCTTCACAAATTTGAATGACAAATTGGTCAAAAGATCAAAACCTTCATTTTAATGGTACTCGTGAGTATCTCTCTTCTGAAATTCGTGCCATTATGTACAATCACGGGACACTACCTCAACAAAATTGGCTTCAAATTTCTGCTCAAAATGATTTTGTTGAATGCAAATATCGCCATATTCTTGAGGCTGCTAGGACCATCCTGCTCTATGCCTACATGCTTTGTACCTATTGAGTTGAGGTTGTAATGACTGCTATTTATATCATCGATCATACTCATCCTCTTGTTCTTGAGAACCACACTCCATTTGAACCATTAAGTGTAATCTGCCTTCACTATCATCTTCGAACTTTTGGGTGTACCATCTTTACTATTATTTCTTCCGCTACTCATGACAAACTCTAACCCTGATCGACTCATTGTGTTTGCGAAGCTATAGCTCAGATAATAAGGGTTATCATTGTTTATGATCCCTTGATGAGTAAGCTTTGTTTTTTTGGACATATATGTCACCTTCTTCGAGGCCACCACTTTCTTTTCATCTTCGATAACTACCACTGGGTCCACTCTCATGATCTCTTAGCCTAGTTGTCACCTCATCAAACTCGTACTTTCCGTGGTGGTGGGATCTACTAGAGAAGCTAGACATTGTTCAAGCCATCTATATTGAACTGGATGGGAGACTTCTGGAGAAGATAAAAGTAGAATTTCTTTCTAACTTGATGGGGAACTTAGGAGGAAATTGATAGGAGAATTAACTTTTCTTTCTTTCTTTCTTTCTTGTAGTGTATTGTATTGTCTCTTATGTATCTAACACTATCTTCTACTCGTGCATATATAAGGAGGAGTGGATTGCACCGACAACCTTGAGCTCAGTGTAAGCCCAAACCGACTAACAAATCGTACTAAATTTATGAAATATTATATAATTGAGTACTTAGACTATTCTTATATGACCTATAATTTGTCAAGTGACGTCTACCCTGAATTTACAATTAATTTAACCATGCTACCTGTAAGATAATGACTAAAAATTTTGCATGCTGATACTAGACACACTAGAGAACATTCCTGAATTTTCCTGGAATTAATTAATGAAGTTTCAAACCTATTTCATATGTATAAACACAAGTTTACAAGTTATGGCTGAACACAAATTATACATGAATCAACTTTAATGAAGAATTGCGCTTTCTGGTTAGTAAATCCAATATATTGCCCATAAAATACATGCATTAATTAGTTTGATCAAGTTTTGATAATGAAGATGCTTTACCTGAAAAATCTTAGAAACATTTTTGGAAAACAAATTCCGCCAAAATAATTTTTTAATAAATATAGATATAGTAGTAGATCTTTTAGCATATATTATGATTTGCAAATATCATAATTCAAATCTCTATAAATATGAACAAACTCTTTACCACTATTTCATATTTTCTTCCCCTTCCCCTCATCCTCCTCTTTTCAATGAGGTGTACAACAAGGGAAGCAAAATATCGAGTACCCAGAGTTCTTTCCTTTTCATATTTTTCATATTCTTCATATATACAACTTCTTTTTGACATCTCATCTCTTTTTCAATGAATATGTAAGGATAGTTTCAAGTCTTTCCGTACTGGCCAAGCTCTTGGAGGTCATATGCGCTTCCATTTTTCATCATCCTCTCAATCATCAAAATCCTTGCTGAAAGAGGAGGGGGTTAAGATGGTAGGATCTTCGTGTCCTGAAAAAAATAGTTCCAAAAAGGAAAAGGACCGCAATCATTTACCAGGAGGCAAAGGACACTCAAACTTTGACCTAACAAACCACTGAAGAAGAACATGCTGCGAATTCTTTGCTAATGCTCTCCGCATTAGTTGGGACATACCTGTTAAAATATAATTTGGTATGGTATGAGCTATATATTCTATTTTCTAATTTACAGGGAGCAGATCGCCTCATATCTCTTCTCTCCTTAATCTTCTTAATGAATTGTAGCCCTTCTCCAAGAAAGTCATATATATATAAAGGGATAGACAGTAAAAGAAAGAATAACAAGAAAATATTATTTTTCACAAATCTAATTTCAATATGGTATCAAAGCCTAAAATATCCTAGGCTAGGTGAAGAAGAAGAAGATCCTGATCCCTCTTCTTCTTCCTATTGATTGCCATCGTCGATCCTGTCGCCATTATCGCCAATCATGGTTCCATGTCGTCATTGATCTCATCGCTCCCGATCATAGATCCCATCGATCCCGATCCGGATTCCCTGCCTTTGTCGATCCCGTCGCCATCATCGCTGCTGCTTCCCATAGCCACCGTCAACATCCCCTGGTGCCATCGCCATCGCAGATCCGAAAGCTCGCCCAACTCGAATGGCATTGTCGATCCCCCACCCGCCGCTTGAGCAACTTCTTCTTCTCCTACACCTGTGTTGTTTAAATGGGTGTGTGAGTCAGCCCCGGTTAAACCTAGATCTGACTCGCAAACCCTTTGGATCTAATCTATTTACATTTGATTTACTGTTGTTCTCTCTTGGTGTTTGCTATTATCTCGTTCACTATTTGGTAGACAACTTATTCTCTTGTTCTGAGAATGTGGAGCTTTGTTTGTGGGTTTTGAACCTGAACCCAACCCGAAAACTGTGTGGAATTCCTTGTTTGTAACAGCACCATGAAAAATTCTTCTAATGCAGCTGCAATGGTGGCTCAGACCGTTCTTCAAAGAGCCACCCGGATCGATCTGGACCAAAACTACCTTATGAGTTGAGAAAGTGTACTCATTGTGGTAAGAGTGGTCACATGAAAGTTCATTGTTATGGGTTATCGACTACCCGGAGAACTGTGATCATATAAGGGATACTCGGAAGAAGAGTTGCAATCAACCCACTATCGCCGTTGGAGTTGCCGATGGAGCTTAGGAGAGTGTTGGACATGCCTCTACATTTGTTACAGCTACAGATAATGATGGTAAGATCTTTAATATTTATGCCTCTGTTATGAATAATGCATAGATAATTGATTGGAGTGCTACCGATCATATGACTTTTGATTCTAGACAAGTCCAAACCTTACGACCTTCCACCAAATCCAAAGCGTCCACTACCAATGGAGATCCTGCCATTGTTACTGACGAGGGTTCCATATCTCTCAAAAAACCTAACCTTAGATAATGTATTAGTTGTGCCATCCTTGAATTGTAACCTATTATCTGTTGTTCAAATAATTACTGCATTACATTGTATTGTGGTTTTTTGGTCCTTCCATTGTGTGTTTAAGGATATTCAGACTCACAAGACGATTGGTTATGGGGTTAGACATGAGAAGCTCTATTACCTAGATTTAGAATCTGAAAGTTCAAGCATATTGACTCAAGCTCTATCTGTGGAAGGATCCGAGGGGGAGAAGAAGAAATCAGAGATTTGGCTATGACGTCAACATATAGGGCATGCTTCCTTTGGTTATCGGAATAAATTATTTCCAAGTTTATTTTCGAAGTTGGATATTTTTTACCTTTCGGTGTGATGTGTGTGAACTCACAAAAAGTCACTGTATCTTTTTTTCCTGCAAATCTAAGAAAAAACTCTCTCCTATTTATGATTATTCATTCAGATGTTTGGGATCCATCCAAAAACACTACTTTTGGAGGATAAAATGGTTTATGACATTTATTGATAATTGTACTCGTATGATTTAGATATGTTTAATGAAGTCTAAAAGTGAAGTTAGTGGTTTATTTCAGAAATTTCACAAGTGGGTTATGACGCAGTATAAAGCGCAGATTCAAGTTCATAGGAGTGATAATGGTGGCGAGTACCTGAGTTCGAATTTGCAACAATATTTGATGGAACATGGAATTGTTCACCAAACTACATGCTCATATACACCTCAACAGAATGAGATTGCAGAAAGGAAAAACAGACACTTGCTCGATGTGGTCCGTGCATCCCTTATTCATGGCAATATGTCACTCATGTATTAGGGAGAAGTTCTTGCTTTTGCTGAATACTTAATCAACCGAGTTTCATCTAGTATCCTAAATTTCATCACGTCATTTCAAGAATTAACTGAAGCTGTGAATGACCCAACAGTCATCAACTTGCCACCTCGTGTATTTTGGTGTGTCACATTTGTTCACCTTCATCAACACGAGCAAAATAATTTAACTCCTCGAGCTATGTGATGTGTTTTCGTGGGATATACAAAGAATCAGAAAGGGTATCATTGTTATCATCCACCAACTCAGATGTTTTGTGGCTATGGATGTTATGTTCTATGAAGATGAGATGTATTTTTCCTCTGAGACTGAACTTCAAGGAGAGTACTGAAGTGCAGTTCAGAGTCTTGCCTATAACGAAGTGGTTACCATTCAGAGTGAACAATTAGGGTGAAAATCTGGATGTAAGTGGTGACGATCACCATCACTCGAATGAAGATTTTATTGAGGAGGAAGAAGATTTGGTTGAGAGAGAAGATCTCCACAAGGAACTGCAATCGTCGTCGAACCTCCTCGAAGATGAGCCGTCGGGATCCATACAATCACTAGTGTCCTCTCCACCACCAGCACCATCAGAACTCCAAAACTAATCGTCATTGTTGTCCGAAGCTCCAAGAAGGGAACTCCCGAATCGTACCACTAAAGGTATCCCAAAAACCTACTTATGAGCCTGATCTCACTAGTAATGTCAAATTTCTCATGAGTCATTATATGTCCACTCATCGATTGTCTGAATCAAATAAGTCATTTGTGAATCAATTATCTGTTGTATCTAATCCTAAAATTGTGCAGGAAGCTTTAGCCGATCCAAGGTAGAAAGCAACTATGGATGAGGAGATGAAGTCTTTGAAGAAGAATGAGACTTGGGAGATAGTCGAACTGCTAGCAGAAAAGAAGTCGGTAGGATGCAGATGGATTTATACCGTGAAGTATAAGTCTGATGGTTCAATAGAATGATACAAGGCAAGGTTGGTTGCCAAAGGGTACACTCAAACTTATGGAATTGATTATGATGAAACATTTGCATCTGTGGCAAAGTTCAAAACTGTTCTAGTTCTACTGTCACTTGCTGTAAACCTTGACTGGTCGTTGGCACAATTTGATGAGAAGAATGTTTTTTTGCAAGAGAAATTGACAGAAGAGGTTTATATAGATCTGCAGCCAGGATTAAATAAATCAGTCCAACACGGTAATAAAGTGTGTCGATTGAGGAAAGCACTGTATGGTCTCAAGCAGTCACCAAGAGCTTGGTTGGGAGATTTACAAAATCATTAAGGGCAATCAAATATTGTCAGAGTAATTTAGATCATACTCTGTTCCTGAAAAGGAAAGAAGATAAGATTATTGCCCTCATTATATATGTGGATGATATGATAGTAACTAAAAATGATCCTGATGAGAGAAAGGCATTAAAGTGCTACTTGGCACAAGAGTATGAAATGAAGGATCTTGGAACTTTGAGATATTTTCTTGGTATCGAAGTTTCTCGCTTTAGAAAGGGTAAATAAATGTCTCAAAGAAAGTATGCTCTTGATTTGTTGAAGGAAACATGAATACTGCTTGTCAGCTGTTGATACGCCGTTAGAAGAAGGACGGGAACTGTGGAATGATCATGATCAAGTTTCGTGCTATAAGGAGAGATATCAGAGATTGGTAGGACGACTAATGTATCTTGCACATACGCGGCCAAATTTTTCATATGCCTTAAGTATGGTGAGTCTGTTTATGCATGCACCTCGTGAACAACATTTGAATACGGTGATGAGAATCCTGAGATATATAAAGTTTTCTCCAGGAAAAGGGGTCTTATTTACAAAACATGGTCACTTGAAGGTTAAGGCATATATTGATGCCGATTGGGCAGGATCTGTTGATAATAGGCGATTCACTTCCAGATACTTCACCTTTGTTGGAGAAAATCTAGTTACATGGAGAAATAAAAAGAAAAATAATGTTGCACGCTCTAGTGCAGAGGCTGAATATTGCGGAGTAGCACTGAGTATAACTGAAGTTTTATGGCTTAAACATTTGTTACAGGATTTATGTTGTGGTTCAAATGAGCCTGTTAAGGTGTATTGTGACAGTCAAGCGGCGTGTTATATCGCAGCCAATCTAGTCCAGCATGATAAGATGAAGCATGTAGAGGTGGATAGATTCTTCATCAAGGAGAAATTAGATTAGAAAATTATTGAGGTGTCTATGGTGAAGTCAGAAGACCAAATCGCAGATATTCTTACCAAGGCAATTTCGAATCAGCTCTTTTTGAAATTTGTGGACAAGTTGGGCATGTTCCATATCTAGGGGGAGTATTAAAATATAGTTTGGTATGGTATGAGTTGTATATTTTGTTTCCTAATTTATAGAAAACAGATCCTCTCAAACCTCTCATCTCCTTAATCTTCTCAATGTGTACCCCTTCTCTAAGAAAGTCATGTACACATAAAGAGATAAACAAGTAGAAGAAAGAATAATAAGAAAATATTATTTTTCCTGAATCTGATTTCAATAAGACCATCAGGAAAGACATGTGACAATTTGCAGCAAGTGAAGGAAGAGCATATAGTCCTGGCAACTCTAACCAATTCAAAAAGAATGAACGATCAACATTCATATGCTAGCGAGTGGTAGCATCCTTTTCAACCTTTTCATTGATGCATTTAGAGGATGTAGGTTGATGTCATTATTGTTCGTTCTAATTGTTATCATTGTTGTCGTTATTGTTACCGTTGTCGTTTCTTTCATTGTTGTTATTGTTGTTGTTGTTGTTGTAATTGTTTTCGTTGTTGTTTTTTCTTTTCTTTTTTTCTTTTTCTTCTTCTTTTCCTTTCTTTTTTGAGATAAATGTCTCGTATATGTTATCCCTTCTATTTCATGGTTTAGACGAAGTTACTTTGAAATAAAACATTTGTAGTTGATGAAACAAAGTGGATGTTTGTCCACTTTTGAAGTTTCTTATAACCAAGTAGTACAAAGTTATGACAAAATACATCATATGGCAATACTGATCAAAGAGGAACAATTATACTTCATCAATAGATATAGATGTTATGAAATCACTAATCAGTTTGCGACAGTCGATCACTCCAAACAAACCATCAAACAATAGTAGATCAAACCAAACATTCAAAGCATACAATTTTGTCCCGGTTTGGGCGAACCCTAATCCAGGGGAGAAATAACAAATATATTATTCAACAGAAAAGATCCACGAGTTATAAACACTCTCACCAAAAACATATATATATTTTAAGCCTCACTAGGAGATAATCTTTTATTTACAATGTAGAACTCTCAATGAAGTACTTTTATCTCTTAAGTTCTTTAGACGCTCTTGACTCTCAAAGGAGGCCATTACAATCATATATAGAGATATAGAGAAACCCTCGATTGTATTAGTCACTAGAGAAGATATAAAAGTTAGCAACACTCTCACCAAGAACCTATATATCTTTTAAGCCTCACTAGAAGATAATCTGCTATTTACAATGGAGAACTCTCAATGAAGTACTTTTATCTCTTAAGTTCCTTACACGCTCTTGCCTCTCAAAGAAGGTTGTTACAATCATATATAGAGATATAGAGAAACCCCTCAATAACCGTCCAATATAGAGTGAAGAGAACGCAAAACGATAGGAACCGTATGATATAACCTAGAGAGGAAGATGGGATCTAAACAGATCTCCCAGACCTAACACACATGCTGCTTCTAGCCGTTGTTGATTGACTGCAATGGGCTCGACCAAGTTAGATGGCTTGGTCTATCGACTACCCCCCTGACTTGATAATTCATGCTGCTCTTTCCACCTCCACCATCGACGCTTCGAACCTCTTCTCGCTTCATTGTCTTCTCTTCACAACGAATCATAGGATGCAAGACATAAACCCAACAATCTCCACCTTGGATTGCATACTCATGCTTCCAATACCGTGGGACTAGTCGCCTCTAGACTCTTTCATTCTCCTCTCGTAAATGAACCCGGTTCAATTGAATCTTCTGCTAGTTGAATCTATCTCACCCCTTTATTTCTTCAATAGTATGCCCCCTCAAGGGCATACACAAATAGGTGTTACAACAGAGGCGCCTCCCTCTGCATGAACCAACCCTGAGGCACTCTCCACCTCTCGATGATATTCGAACGTTGTGCTCTCGCTTCGATGATTCTAGTGATAGCATACTAGATAATGCTTTGGAACACCGAGCTTATAAACACTTGGCCAAGATTTCTTGTTCTCACAAAGCTTGTAGAGCTTGTGTTGAACACCCCTCTTTCCCTTCATCACCTTACGACAATATTCCTAAACTATTAAAATTCCACCTTGAGCTGTGTATCTGCAGCCTCGTACTTCTAGAGTTCTCAAGGATACAAGATTCAGTTTCAACAAAGGAATAAGCATGATGTTCTATAATGTGTACCAATTTTCATCTAACGTCTCCAACACGATTGTTCCCTCACACATTTCTTCACAAATCTCACCAACCACCATTCTCACACAACGTTCTTATGTGGACTTGTAAGTAGAAAACATCTCCATCTCAGAGCAAATATGAGAAGAACTAATTAAATTAAGAAACCATCTAGAATACACATTTATATAACTTGAGACAATTGTACGGTGTAAGTTATCACATGATTCAGCGGCACTAGAAACACTAGCATTGTTGGTGCTCTTCTGACTCCACCACTTGCAAAAGTATCTCTTGTAATTCCCACCAACTGTAATAATGGAAATAGATTCTACCCTTACGTGGACATTCCTTTTCACTTGAAGTACCATCCATCCCGATGCAACTTATAGAAGTAGACGTCAATCTCTAAGTCTCCTTTCTAAGTTCATCCTCCTCCAAGCCCTTGATCACATCTGCTACTGAAAACTTCTTTTTGGTGGACTCTCTATCTAGCATGGTGGTTATTAGATGTTTATATCAATCTGGTAGTGAATTTATCAAGTTAAATGATAATAGATCATTTGTGTTTATCGCCCCCAATTTAGATGACTCCAAATTGAATTCCTCTATATGATCTAGAAAAGTGGTACTTTCCTTGATCGAATGCAATTGAATAATTTTCTTTTCCATTAATGGAGATTTCGAGTAGTCAATTATGAGTCTTGCCCACAAATCCCAGCGCTTCTACACCTGACGTCGTTCGCAAAAAATAATCGATTTAAACCTCAAGCCGTTTCTCCTAGGTTTATTCTAAATGGTCTCTCTTTATCTCCTTCTAGAGCTAGATCCAAGCCCTATTGAACTAATGCATCGTGCATGTCCTCCTTCAAGTGATTAAAATTGATCTTCGTCAAACCCGTATTTTTCATCTTCTCTAAGGAACTCGAGCAACTCCTAAACTGCGAAATTTTACGCTCTAAAGCTCTGATACCAGTTGTTATGAATTTCGCTATTGAGTTTGTGACAACCGATCACTAGAAACAAACCACCATGTAATAGTAGAACATTTCTGACAAGGTTTTCTACCCCAAAGCCTTTCAAAAATATGTAGAGAACTCTCTCTCTCTCTCTCACTCTCTCTCTCTCAACACACTATAAGAAACTAATTGCCCAAATATTTTACTTATCAAAATATACCTAAGGGGTACAAGTGAAAAAACTTAGTTGTTGATCAAATTTGTACTCAATTGTGATCTTGTTCACTGAAACAAATTTCATCCGATTAAATCCATCCAGAATTTCACTGAAACAAATTTCAGCGGAATAACATTTCTAGTTGACTGGAGCTACTATTGCTGACTCCCTACCTTCAATCTAATTGACTAATCACATGGTTTAGTTAACTAAAATGTGTACGTTAATGGTTTTTCCATTTTTGTAGTCTCTACACTTCAACACACCACTTTGAGTATACACCCAATGAGCACTTGGATTAGCTCAGCCCAATCCTAATATTTGTGTTTAACCTCTGTTTTCGTTTATACAAAAAAAAAATCCGTACTCTTGTATTTCACTCATTTATAATTTTTTCTTTTCGGTGTTCCTTTTGAAATCATTACAGACACTTTAACTATTTGTTGATCAGTCCTATAACTAAATTTTATCCTACTTGTACTGCTCCTATTGAATTCAAAATCTTTTCAATCCTTATTTATAAATTTTACTATTCTTTGAACCCAACCTTATTTATTTTGTGAATCCAGAATTCTAATCCACTCTATTCTATTTCATTAATATTTGATTATTTCATTAGCACTACTACTTGATTATTTAATCAATAATTACTTTTAAAATTTTAATTTATGTTTTGTGCCCAACTTATAGCCAAAGTCTATAACCGAATTTTTTTATTTTATAAGACCTTTTCGAAACAATTTGCAGAAAGAGGACAGTAGCCAAAGTATTTGCGCTCATGGACGCGAAAACTAAACTCGTCGTTTCCAACGAGGAGTTAAGTTGTTTCATACTCTTCGTTGGGACACGGCGAGTTTGGTGCTATATTTTTGAAAAACTCGTCGTTCACAATGGCGAGTTCAGTTCTAAATTTTCAATGAAGGCTCACTGTTCCGAACGGCGAGGACATTTATACTAAACTCACTGTTGGGAACAACGAGTTTAGTTCAAAATTTTTAAAGAAGACTCGTTCCCAACGGCGGGGACATTTATACAAGAATCGTTGTTGAGAACGGCGAGGATGTAGGAATTTTTACAAAGAGTGAAACATTCTGTTGGACTTAGTGAACTTTCGAAAAAAAACTCCATTGAATTTATTTTTGAACCAAACTCATCATTCCCAACAGCGAGTGTAACGCCCCATTTTTTTTTTCCCTTTTTTTTAAAAAAAAAATTCGAAAGATCTCTAACACATTCTATTTCTTATCTACAACATTTCTTACTCAGGAAAATACTTTATAGATTTCATTTAAAAATTTTGGTAGAGTTTCCCCTGAAATATTAGCCCTTTTACAGAATTTCCTTATGGAAATATGCAAACAATCACACAAAACAAATGTACTTGTAATAATTTTTAGTCCTCCCCAGGCCAAATCATTTAACAACACACAGGCAATAATATATGGGGCTCTGGGGGCATAATACTTCATAACAAGTAAGATACAAATTAAAACCAAAAATTCCTTTTGAAAACATGTATGGTTTTCAGAAAAACTGTAGAAAAACCTTTTCAAAATCAACCACATAACTCAATACACCACAACGAGGTGGGTACGGGCTTTCATACCTCGACACAGTACTATATATATATGACCTCTTATAGTTAAACACACAATCTTCCACATTACAATATAATACATCATTCTACTCCCATTCTACATATACTACATATATACATATATTCCATTTTACTACGAGCAAAGGTATAACTACCAACTACAGTAACTATCTCACCTCGCTGCTATCAAAACCTGCAAGAGAGTTAGGGTCGTCCACCCTCAGGGAGGGAATCCCCTAACTCCCAGAAAACAATAACGGTTAGCCCTGCCCAGGTATCAGTATAATTAACTAATTTAGCAAATAAATTAAACTGTATAAAGAAAATAGATTGAACTTACAAATATCAAGATAATATGATTAAACTTGAAAACTGAATATAAAAATATCATAATTGAGACTTTATATCAAAGTAATCTTCTAATCTGCACCGATCTACATATCCATAACTTAACACACATCACTATATGCATCACATTAATTTCACATATAACTTTATTTTACGTTCACATAATATTATTTCATACATACACGCTTTCCATACCACAATGTGTTCGAATTATTCACATTAATTTTTCATGCATAAGTCCTTCATGGTTAATCTTATACACCCCACATCATATCAATTCAGGTAGATAATTTCTTCACTTTATATTCAAAGGCGTAGTAACTTCGGTCGCGAGGTGTTTTGCGCCTAGGCTTGCTCTCCTAGCTGTTTTGTTTCTTCTTGAGGTCACCGGAGGGGGCTCATCTTCTGCCTGCTCGCCGACGGGAAGGCTTATTGCTCTTCATATTCTGCTTTCTATAATTTTACTGTAGCTCTCGGTTTTGTTGGCGCCTCAGCCTTTGTTTGTATTATGTTTGTTAGCTTATTTTAGTTTTACATCTTGTAAAGCCTTTGATTAATTACTTGTAATTTAACGCTCTCTTATTGATTAATATATTTTTGATGGCTGGAGCCGTTTGGCTCTATCCGATATATCAAAAAATATATATTCAAAGGCGTAGCACTATATTAATTCACATATATAATTCGTTTACTTTTCATATTTAATCACACACACATTGTTCCTCTTTTCATGAATATCTTCACATCACCATTTTTTTATTTTCATATATAATCACATAATGTCATTCCCTCATTTTCTTCGTACTTATTTAACCACGTACTTCATTTACCAATAATTTTCATTTATATACTCACTACGCGTATTACTTCATACTCATCTTCATTCTTATACATTTTCTTTCTTATTCTCATATTACATAACATCACACTCATCAATCATACAACATTTTAATATTTATTCTTATCATATTTATTCTCATCACATACTTCACATTCATTGATTCATATATTATCTCATACACTTATCTCGCATCTCATCGCATGCATTCATTTTAATTGCAATTCCTCCCATGTATTTAATCTCTTGATAGCACATTCACAACACATATCATCACATTCATTCAGTCTCATAATATCATCTTTATCCATATCTTATAACACATATCATAACATCTCGTAATACATTAACTTTCACTCTCATTATAAATTACAATTTACTTTCTTTTTATCTTATCTTCATCATATCGCTTATTTTAATGCTCATTCTTATTGTATCATATACATGCACTATAACGCATTCTCATCCCATCGTACAACTTTAGTGACTTTTCATTCTTATTGATAATATATCTTAATTTTATTTTCACTTACATCTCATGTTACAATTTACTGCACTTTCATTCTCATCAGTTTATACTCCACACCCCAAACATAGTTTGGGTAATAATACATCTCACCCCAAAGCCGATAGCTTGGGTAATAATCATTGTACCCCAAGTAGAACTTGGGTAATCTAACATCATATCTCAAGCCGATAGCTCGGTTATTATTTTTGCTTTAATTTCCTTTTTATCTTACAATTTACTTTACTTTTCATTTCCATCCCGTAATACATCTATCCTATCAACAACCCACCAATTCATCCTGGGAGTTGTGCCAAGGCAGATAGTTCCCACCATTTCCATGGAAATAGCGGGTGAGTAGTTCCTCGACACAATTCCAAGGTACAACAAACTGATATCACGTCAGGTTTTTCTTTATTAACCATTTTCATAATCATTCTCATATTACATCTTCTTCACTTCCATTCATATAATACATAATAAATTTTCTTTACTTCTCGTATTCATTCCCATAATAATATAATTTCTTCATTTTATTCATATTAATACACACACATACTTCTTTTACTATTTCATACTCATTTACATAACACAATGTCATCTCCTTTCTTATTTATTCCCATAACATATTTCTTCACTTTTTATAGATATTCACATAAAACAATTTCTTCACTTTTCATTTTTATTCAAAAACATGGTTCATTCACAATTCATTTTCATTTACATACTCATAACTCATTTTCATTAATCCTCATCTTCATGCATATATACATTTTCGATTACTTGCCATATTCATTTCAATCTTACACTTGCTTTACTTTCTCATTTCCACTTCACGTTAAATACTTTCTTTTCTTTCTCATTCACATTTCATATCATATATTTTCTTTTCTTTCTAATTTTCCTTTTATTTCATATTTATTCATTTTATTAAGTTGTTGACCAATGGGCCACAGTATCCCACTATACTAGAAGCCGACAGTCTAGTAAACACGCGGACCTCTGCCCCCCCCCCCCCTCCCCCCCCCCCCCCCCGAGGGGGGGTCTTACGCGTCTGAGGCTACATCTTCCTCCCAGCCTATGCTAACGAGGGAAATACTAACCCCAAGAAGAACTTGGGGTACTTGTAACCCCTGTTACTCATTTTTTGTATTTTTACTTATATTTAATTAAATTCCTGGGTACTTTATTTTATTTCTGATTTTGTTGATTTTCGTCTTGAATTGTATGTCGTTGTTCTCCTTGTGATTCATTTCTGTTGATTCAGCCTTATTATTCTCATTTGTTTGATCTATAAATTTGTTCTTGTCTATGTTATTGTTTAAACCTATTTCATGGCCTAATTGTCTCTTATTGGACTCTTTTCTTCCTATTGGATATTACCTAGTTAACCCAAACTCATATTGACTCTATATAACCCTCCTAAACACCCTAACCCTAATTACCAAACCCTAATTATCTCTCTCTCTTTCCCCTTAGCCATCACCCCTTCTCTCCTACCCCCGAACCCTGCACCCCCTCGACCTCCTGATCTCTCCCCCCTTTCTCGCTGTCGTCGTCTTATCCTCGACGCCGGCAGGCCAACCCCGCAAACCCCTCTCCTCTTCCCCTCATCTGCTGCACACCCCCGTGCCACTGTTCCCTGCCTTTGTCGTAGCGCGTCGCAGACCCCCCTATCCCTAGCGTTGCCATGCCCAAGCGTCGCTCCCCCAACCGTCGCGTAAAGCTTCCTTCGTCGATGTCGTCTTCTCCTTTCTGTCGTCATCTTCTGGTGTGGTTAACAACAACCGAGCGCCGCTTCGCTGTGTTGACACTCGCTGTCAGAGTCACCTCGTCGTTGTCATCATCATCCCGTGTTGTTGTCGCTGCCTTGTTGTGGTTGCCGCTGTTGACGTTGTCTTGTGTATGCATGTGAGAGCACGTGCACTGTCGTGTTTTGGGTTGGTGTTGAATCTCGCTTCTTGTTGGTTCGTTTTCTTATTCGTTGTGTTCGTTGTTCGGGATCTGTTCCCGTTATTCTTTCGTCTTTGTTGTCATCGTTTTTCAGACAAGTACCTTGTATGTGTCTTTTTGTCATACAAGTTAAATACCATAGGTAGTCTCACATGAAATTGTTAGTACCCTCATGATGACCATATTTTGTTAGTTGATCCATTCCTTCATCTCTTGATCATGAGTAGTTCACAGTAGTTGACACCGTTGCATGAAAATAATTAGATTAGATGGACATCTTGATTTGTATGGTCGTTGTGACGCATATCGTATGTTGTAGATGATTACTACATTAATGCTTGTTTATTGTGTCATCTCATTTTAGACCATTAATACACATGCCATACTGATTTGAATGACCCATATGCCATGCTTTGTATGTCATCTTAGATTGGATTGTTTGTAACTAATCTATTTGATTAAATGCATAAAAGAAGTTTGTTTTATTTCTACTGCCCTACTTTTGTACTATAATTTTGACCCTATTAACATCAGTAAAATAAATAAATTTGTGAACATGATTTGTAGCATTCGTTTTCTATCTTTCAGAAATTTCGAAGGATCTGAATTTCGATTTTCAATGCATGATTTATTGTTGTTTTACTGCAGTCATATCGTATATTCGAGATTCTGAACTATATGCATTCTATATGAAATATTATTTTAAAACTGATTTAAAAGTAGAATTTGAACTCTGTATTTTGCTGGGTATGTTTAGACATGACTGGAATCAATCTCAAATTTTTGTGGAATTAATTAATGACTTTTGTATCTCATTTTATGCTGATGAAAGCAATCGATATATTTTCAAACTACATGTTGTTCAGTAAAGAATTATGTTTTCAACCTGATTCTATTCGTTTTTGATGAAAACTTTGTGAATATAAATTGTAGCCTGATTTATCTATTTTATCAACCTTTTTATGGATCTAGATTTCGAGTTATATGTTGTTAATTATCTCAATTTTGGTACTGGTGTGTCTGAACTTTCAGATTCGAAGTTTTGTTGCATTACTCTGTTTTTCCAATTTTATTGACTATACTATCTATGATATAAATTCTTGATATTTTATATTTTAAGACTAGATGTGTTAGGGAATCTTACAGATTTTTTTTCAGGTTTAATTATGATGATTGTAAACTCTTTTCATGCTTATAAACAAGATTTTACATTTTCTGGTTGAACATAACTTTTGTATTAAACGCTATTTTCAACCCTGTTTCTGTGGCTGATGTATGACTTGTATATATGTGCAAGATTCTGCAGAGAGTCTAGTTTCTGGATTTTTTGACGAATTTAGATTTTCAGTTCTGTAGCAGCGGGAATCTCAGATTTTGTACAATAGTGTCTTCCTGTCCAGAACTGAAAGTTTCGTTATTTTGACTATTAGAAGTTGTTTTGTCACCCATTTGTGTTTCTATTCATCTTAGATTTATCCTTTGTTCTTGACATGTCTTTAGCCCTGTTTGTATTCGTTCACACCTGTTTAATAATAATGAAAACTAATCAAGCCGGGGTTTTTAAGGGAAAAGATCTAGTAGTGGACAATATAGAAATGCGTATTCAGAAGGGAACCCGTTTTCCCCGTTGTTACTGTGGTACCCACTATTTATCTCTGGATGCATGAGGGCATGATCCATGACACTATTACTGTTGTTATTACTGTTACTGTTACTGTTTGTCTGAATTAAACTGCCCTATAGGTTTCACTACGAAATCTTAAAACGAAACTGTTTGCTGTAGCAACCATGTGGTATAATTTGGGACGCATGAAGTGCTACCTAGATAGTAACAAACATTAGATATAAGAACAATTTTTTTCACTGTCATATCCTGTGCCTGTTACCGTTGACTTCACTGTTACTGTTGATTCTACTGTTACTATTGACTTCATTATTACTGCTATACGTATACTGTTATCCTGCTATATCTGTTACCTGTAGGCTTTTACCCTTTGTTGCTATTCCCCCATGTCAGTACTTTCTGTTTTATTTTCGTTTTTTCCTTTCCTTTTCTTACTTGTACTGCTTGCGGCCCGGAACTTGCATCTAACGGGCATTATGTTTTTATGTCTTCCCTTTTTCCTTGTACTTGTCATATGAGCAGATTTTGTTGTAACCTCC
This sequence comes from Hemerocallis citrina, assembly GCA_017893485.1. Taxonomy (NCBI): domain Eukaryota; kingdom Viridiplantae; phylum Streptophyta; class Magnoliopsida; order Asparagales; family Asphodelaceae; genus Hemerocallis; species Hemerocallis citrina. The sequence goes on along the minus strand of CM030363.1, from coordinate 123,286,796 downwards.
ATTCCCGCCAATAAGTATTTTTCGTGTATTTTCTATAATTTGATTTTTTAAATTTATTTTGTGCTAAATTCTTTTCGGATCTTTTATTAAAGTGTTTTCTAACCGAAAATTATATTCATTTCGAATGATGGTGTATTTTAATTTTACTTTCAATTTCTTATGTATCGACTTTTTATATTTTAGCCCAAATTTAATATTTCATTACTATTGGATTTTTATGAATTTGTTGAACTCAAATCTTATTTTGAGATTCATACTATTATCATTATTATTGTTATTATTATTATTATTATTATTATTACTACTATTATCATTATTGTCGTTGTTACTATTATGATTATTTTTAATATTTTTATGGATGTTATTGTTATTATTGTTAGTATTATTATTATTATTATTTTTATTGTTATAATTATTATTATTACTATTATTATTATCATTGTTAATATTATCTTTATTATTACCATCATCGGTATTATCTTCGTTATTGTTATTATTTGCAATATTATTATTTGGATTGTTAATATTGTTATGATTATTATTTTGTTAAGCCTAAAACCCATACCCACTTCTTCTTATTGGAACCCTATACCCTAAACCCAATACCCCACACTTTTTCCTATATATATTCTAGCCTGAAACCCTACCCTACCCTACCTAACCTTAGCTCTACCCAGTAGCCTAAACCCAACCCCCTTTACTGTTGAAACCCTAATACGAATCTACAGTTCATCTCCTATCCACCTTTCTCTCTCCCTCTACTGACGAAACCCAACACCGCCCTCTCACCCAACCGCTGAAGCTCTCCCCCGCCTGTGCCCATCCCTAGCACTGTGTCCACCGTCGAGCCCTGTCGAGCCACCTCGACGCCACTGTTTCACCACGTCCCTCCTCCTCGTCGAACTCTGCCCCTCGACGACTATCTTCCTCAAGTCGATCCTCTACCGCCTCCCTATTTCCATCGCAACACCTAAGCACCACCCCGAACTCTGCCATTGCCTCCCTCTAGTCACCGCCGCAACTCCATCCCGCGCCGTCAGCGTTCCATCGAACCTGAACAGCTGGTCGCAGCCCCAAGCCGTGACTCCCCTCTTCTCCTCACCACATACTACATCTCTTACCGCTACAGTTCTCCTACCTGCTGCACCTGCCACCACCGGCAGCGAGTCACTGTGCCGCCCCCACCAGTCCCGCCATCAGTCGTGCCGCCATCGACAACAACCTTGCTGTGGTTGCTATGAGCTCTTGTTGTTGTGTGCTATTCTTGCTGTCTTGGCCTTGATCTTGATCACCCTAATCTTGATCATCTTGATCAATCAACATCAAGATCTATGCCTGATCAAATCAGCCATCACCATTCAATCAAAGACCCGATCGTCGTCATCAAGATTCACGTTGTTCGTGATCTTCGCCGTTGCCTTCGGGAACCTTATCCCATTATTCTTGGTATTCAATTTTGTCGTTCATAAGGCAAGTCACTTTTCCTTTGAATTGTACATTGTATCAAATCTATGTTTCATTGAAATTCTTTCAAGTAGATCTTATTCGTTATCATATCGTTGTATTGATTATCTTCGTTGGGTCTATTGAGGGTTGACACGAGCTAACCCCAATATTCTTGACATCGTGCCACTTTTGACTCTAAAGATTGAATCTTTCATGCATTCATGTAGAATTGAGAATGGGGTTAATCACATAATCACGACACAATTAATTATTGAAGAGAGAATTGTTAGGTTGTATGTTGTTTGATCGATTGATGTTTCATTGATGATAAATTAATGTATATATGTATTCTTAATCTTATTTATCATGTTTTTATACCCTTCATGCTGATTTAGAAGTTCATCGCCTAATAGAATTGTTACCCATCATGTTAATTAACTTATTTCATGAAAACTACCGAAAACCTGTATGTTGCTTGCTGGCTGTATGTTAATTGCTATTTTCGACCCAGTAAATTATCTTAAAATGAATTACTTTCTGAATATGAAGTGTAGCCTTATCTTTCTAGTTTCCAGAAAATCTTGAATTTCTGAATTCCGAGTTATGTAGCAAAAGTTATGCATGTTTTAATATAGTTGTGTTTTTACTTTTAGATGTTCTAATTCTTGTACGTTTCATGTTTAAACAGTAAAAAAACTGATCAAATGATAAGATTTTGCTCTGATAATTTTCAGATTGTTAGTGATCATGTTTAGGAGTCTAATAAATATTTTTAATGAATTTAATATTTTTAACAACATGATGTCGAAATTCTGCCTGAACATGAAATCTGTAAAAAATGGTGTGTTTTACCTAGCTAATGTTGTTGGATTTTGAACTTTAAATATGCATTAGAACCGTGTGGAAGTCTAGTTTCTAGAAATTCTATGGATTCAATTTTTGATATATGAAACAGCGGGAAACTGCATTTTTGTACAGACCACTCTTGTTGTCCAGAATTTTATATTCCAGATTTTAATAGATTAATTATTCCTATATAGCAGTATTGCATGAATTAAAGTGTGTATGATGCATTGCATGATCCTAGTATCCTATTGTCATCCTTTTCATTGTCCTATTCAAGTTATCACTCATTGGATTTCTATTGTTACAATCGTTCATCGAAATGTCTCATATTTGCATACTGTATTATTGCATTGATAAAATAAATTAACAAGTCAGGGTTTAAGGGATTGATTTTAGTAGTGGAAAATATAGTGATTGTACTCGAAGGAAGAGCCCGTGTTTCCCTAAATATTATTATTGGCTACTGTTTTATCGATTGATTGTGGCTTACGACAGTAACTCAATCTATCGTGTATTGTATCGTTGCCGAATTATCGTATCGTGCATTGAGTTGGATCATGACTATTGAATATTGATTATCGTTGCCGAGTACATGATCTATAAAATCCACCAATAAGTATAAACGTAATATGTTTGTATGTTGCAACCATGTGGTAAATAAATGGGACGCATGAAGTGCTACATTAGTTAGGATTAAAATGATTAATAGACTTAAGAATTGACACGACATCGACACTGCATACTGTTCCTCATTGTTCCTATTGATATCGATTACTGGCCAAGTGTTATTATTATTGTTCATTGAATATTGTTATCGATATTGAATCATTGTTTGTGCCCATTGCATTGTCCATTACTAATATTGATTATTGCTATTGTCCCATGTTATTGATTCTTAATGATCTATTGAATTCATTGTTATATCATTATTCCATTGTTCCTTGCTTTCTCAACTTAGAAGTGTTCACAGGTGATCATGGAGAACTGTTTGCTGGAATTAGAGAACAAACTTTCTGAAGATTTAATGCTTCCTAATTGCTTATCGTTTTATTGATGTTAATGTATTGAGACTTATTATTTTCTGAGATTTGATTTATTATTGTATTGTGGGCTTTTGACCCGAATATTGCTATTTGTTCCAGATGTTGAATTATTATTGTATTTGGATATTTCATATTGTTTTATTCTAAGTATTATTGTTCATGAGATTATTATTGCTGCTTGCTCAATTGTTCTATATTGATTATATTGTTGAGTTGATCGGATAAACAGCTTATGGGTGACGTTAGTCATTCGCTGGGCCAATGTCATGTACTCGTATTCTGTATTTTTGGGAAGCGGGGCGTGACATTTGCTGATCAATTGCCTACTAGAGTTGGTGAGCAAAAGTTTTGAGCTGCACATTGGAAATTTGCTTAAATATTTTATGTTGAACTATTTTATTCATGCTACTGTTTTAAGACTTGTATTTGGGCTTGTAATCCCAGGATATTATTTTGTTTCAGATCTCGTATTTGTTTGGGATATTCATTATTGTTGAGAAGAAATATTGTTGAATTATAATTGTTTATGCATGCCTGGTTGAGTATATAGGTATATTTACCGTTGTGATGAGCCAACTAGAATGGTAGAGCTTATGAATTGTGAAAACTATTTGCTGAGCTTAGTCGCAACTGTATTCCGTATTCCTTTTGGGAAGCGGTGCGTGACAGTACTTCCTCCCAGTCGATGCCAGAAAGGAAAAACACTGACCCCAGATAAACTGGGTACTTCCTTCCTGCCAAATCCAGGAGGGAAAAACACTGACCCCAGATAAACTGGGTACTTCCTCCCAGTCAAAGCTAGAAGAGAAAAACACTGACCCCTGATAAACTGGGTACTTTCTCACGACATCTGTCACCAAGGGAATAACCGGGCCTCAAGCCGATAGCTTGGGCGATAAAAACACGTACCCCAAACATAGTTTGGGTAATAATCACTTACCCCAAGTCGGTCCTTGGGTATTAGGAGGTCTTGCCCAAACCCCAATGATTTCTGTAGGTACTGGTCAATAAAAATTATTGTTATTATCATGTTCATTTCATCTTTTCATCTCATTTTATCATCATATAACATCTCATTTTTTACTTCATTAAATTGCCACATCTTTAACATTTGTCATGAGAATTAATATCTCATTTTATTAACACGTATCATCTAATCTTTTATCTGAACTTATTAACACACATAAGATGTTCACCATATTATTTATCTTTTCATTGTATCACATATATGCAAATACCACGTTATTTAACATATAAAAACATCACATCATATTATTGCATACCACGAATGCACCATATTATTTATTTTGTCACCACATGACACATTATGAGTTTACCATGATATCTATTACCTCATTAAATCACATATTTGCATACACCCGGATATTTAATTTATCAGGTTATTACACCACATTATTTCATATCATGAATACACTAAATGATTTATTCTGTCTCATTATAATATATTAGTAATAAACCAAATTAAGTAGATGATTATATCACATTATCGCCCATTAATTCCCGTTGAATCATCACTATATCATACATGTACCAACTTATTAATATCATCATTTATTCTATCACTTCTCATTATCACTCATACCTCATAGATATGCACCATATTAGTCAACCCATCATAACCCCATATATATATATACTAGGTTTGCCCGTTGACACGTGTCTACGGCACGTCTTCGGAACGGTGCACCTTGTTTGATCATATAAAATAGTTTTGGAGGTCCAGCAAATTAATTGAAGTAGAAAACACAGAGCAAATAACATATTATATGATTTTTTTGATTTTTTTGAATTATTTTTAAAGTTTTTAATTTTTTAATTTTTTAATTTTTTAATTTTTCTTAGTTTTTTAGTTTTTTATTTTTAAAATTTTTTTAAAATTTTTGTTTTCTTAATTTTTTGAATAGAAGAGGGAGGGAGAGAGAGAGAGAGAGAGAAATAAATAAATAAATAAATATATGAGTTGTTTTGGGTGGGGGATTTGAATTTGTATTTTGGGGGATACTTTTCGGGGGGAAAATATGTTTTGTGAGGTTAGATCTGAGCCTATGATGTTTTGGGGATTGAAGGAGAGCCACTTAATAGCTTTCTTTGTGTTTTATTACATAGATTATTTCTATTTATCACCTGTATATTATACATATATCAAACTTAGATTACCTCATATTATCGTACATATCCAATATATTACTCAAGGCACCAGAAATTTGAAATCATACAAATTCACCATTTTACCTCCTTTATACTACAATTTCTCCTTATATCATAAGTGTATATAACTCCTTTAATTTCATAAGCATATACACGCCATTAGTATCATTCATATAAACACAAAACTTTATAAATACCCATGCCTTCAATATCAAGCATATAAATACACAACTTCATAAATATAGTTTTGTCAATAGATTTATATATCCCCCGAACCAGTTCATATCTCCCGTATTATAGTCATTCAGTATTCATATATATACCTCGTTATATTTTCTCCTTTACATTGTCGTATATCCATACATCATTAAATTACCATAAAACCATATATATATATATATATATATATATATATATATATATATATATATATATATATAAGCATTTCCGTTCATTTTCCATATTCACAATATATTAGTATTATCTTAACTTTTCAGTTCTCGATACTGCAACCCCATATCATACAAATACACGCCATTAATTTCTTACACCCATAATTTAATCCGTACAATACTTATAAATGTCTATCATACATTTTACGCATCTAAACTTGATACACTTTGCACATTATACCTAGCAACCATTGTTTAGAGTTTATCATAGCACATCATGTATATAAATAAAATAAATCATACTCACTTGATGAATTGTGAAGTCTCGATGCATAGCTTCCCTGCAACCTGCTTAAAGTCGCCTCCACTCCCTATTATCATATTTCAAAGCCAACAAAGCCAATTAGGCTCAAGACATCCAAACTAGTCACGGGTGATAATAATACTAATTCTAATATCACTCAGGCATTTTCTTGAATGTCTGGGATGCACACGTGCGATGCACATATTATTCAAATTCCTACGGGATTTATCTCCATAAAAATTACTAAAAATCACCCCATACTATTCTAATGATTCAACTACAATTTCTACTACCATAAAAATATAATTCTCATATATTTACTTCTCTTTTTATAAACCCAAAACCCTAATTTATATGCAACTTGCAAAATATCCAATAATTTACTAATTTCTTACCTCTATAATACCCAACACCTCCTAATCTCCATACTACCATATTTCTATTCAATAGAAGTTAAAAACACTTAATTCCATACAAATAAAATAAACTAGGGTGTACCCTCCTGCAGTTGTTTCTCCAAACTGATGCTACCACGAGCTAGAGCACCCTTTAGTTAGCCTACCCCTCAAATTAATTTAAGAATCACAAAGAAATGGCTTGGATTTTGGGGGGGGGGGGGGAATTTCGGCCGAAGTGGGTTTCGTCGGGCGCAATCGAAACAGGGAAAGGAAGAAGAAGGGGGGGGGAGTGTTTGAAAAAAATAAAATATAAATATAAATATAGAGATTGTTTAAAAGAATAATAACATATAGGCCCCCCAATCATCCAAAATAATACAAATGACTCCAAACTCTACACTTTTAATAATACTAATAATATAAAATGCATTAAATTATCTCATAATCGTCCTCCAAAATTATAAAATTAGAATAACAAATATTACTTCGCGTGAAACTTAACGCATAACTCCGATATATCAAAAATATCGATCCCAAAAAAATATCAACATCAATATCAATATTTAAAAATAAAATAAAAATACTTCAGATAATTCTCACCACTCCAAAGATATAAAAACAGGTATATTCCAGAATTTTAAAAATTCAAGGTGTCCAGCGAGTCTAGTGTAAATGTCCTCGCCGTTGAGAACCGCGAGTCTTCTTGAAAATTTTAAACTAAACTCGTTCTTCCCAACAATGAAACTAATATAAATGTTCTCGCCATTGGGAACGGCAAGACTTCTTTGAAATTTTTGAACTAAAAATTAGCACTAAACACGATGTGTTCCAACGGCGATGATGAAACAATTAAATTCGCCTGTAACCCCTGTTTTCCCAAAAATGTATTTACTGTGTATTTTCGGTATTTCAAATTTTTGTAAATTAGTTTTCCGCTTTCAAACTATTTTTGTTAAAATGGATTATTTGACCTTCTATTAAAATCTACATTCGATCAATAATTTTAATTGTACTATTTCTATGATTTTTATATTGTAATACAATTCGTATTTTTTTTATGTAATTATTACTCTTATTATTATTATTTCTGTTATTATTATTAGCATTATTATTTTATCATTTTCTTCGTATTATTATTGTTATTAGCATCATTGTTATTATGAATAATTTTGACTGGTTATTAAAAATCCATTTCTATGTACTAATTGTACTTGTAATTATTTCATATAAATTCTATATTGTAATGCAAATTATATTTTATTACAAACAATATTTTTATTGGTTATTTTATTATATTTTTTGGTTTTTAAACCCTATTTCTTATTTAATAAAACCCATTAACCCAACTATATCCAACTACCTACTATTTCACCTACCCAGACTCGGTAAGCTCCTAACCCAATTACCCATCTGTTTTAACCCATACCCTGTTTAACTACCAAACCCAAAAGCCTCAGCCATCACCCTCCCCTTCACTCTAAACCCTATTTCTTATCCCCTATTTATAACCCCTGCCTGCAGCCTGTTCATATCCCATCTCCAATCACTCCACCGCCTTCCTCATCCTCTGTAAACTCATCCTCCTTCTCGTCTCTCTATCCCCACCGCCTTCGTGCCGCCTCTCCCTCGCGATGCCCAGCCACCGTGTTTCTCCCGACCTCCCATCCTCTCTCACCCGTTTTCCTTCACCGCTGCTGCAGTATCCCCTCCTCGCGTCGTCCCAGTCACGGTAGCCGTGCATCGCCCCGACGCCGACCACCACAGTGACTGCACCCTGGTGCTGTCCCCTGTGCTGTTCCCATCAGAAAGTAGCCAGCAGACCTCCGCCTCGATGCCACCCTGTGCCCCGGCAATCCCGCCATCAGCCCCCTGGCCACCGACCCGCCGACAGCCTATCCCACCGTCACTACCGCCGCCATCCGCTGTCTGAGCCGCCTAGCCACTATGGTTGCTATTTTTTTGGGTTGATCAAGTGATTGTGGACCGTCCGTTTAATTGTGATCTTGATTGATTGATTCCTAGCCATCCGTTGATTTGATCATGATCATCACCATAGGGGTGATCTTGGTCGTCCATTGGATCTTGATCATCATGCTTGATTAGCTATGGGTCGTCGATCGCCTCTTGATCATCCGATTAGATCCTAGCCATCCGATCCCCTCTTGATCATCACAATCAAGATGATCATCAACTTCCATTGATCACAGCCGTCCGATCGATCGATCTTGATCTTCATCATCACGAAAATCTGACTATTCGATCTGATCCGATCATCTTGATCTTGGTCTTCGATCTCAGCCGTACGATTGTGTTGTGATCACGATCGTCTTCATCTTGTTCATGATCGTGTGTTCGTGATTGGTTCGTGATCCGTTCGTTGTGTTCGTGCTCGGGATCCGTTCCCGTTATTCTTATTCTTGCTCCGTTCTCGTCATCGTCTCTCAGGCAAGTAACTTGTATTAAATTTCTTTGCAAATACAAGTACTAAATACTGCTTGTAGTATAGTTGGGTTCTAGAGACAATTTGTGTGTGTAACCCCTTGTTGATAATGTCTCTATAGTGATGATTTTGACCATAGTTGCCTCACGACATACATGACATGATATAACCTAGGGTTGACCACTTCTTGTTGTATATATGTGTGTAATTCATGTGTTATCTTGTGCTTGTTCGTATTATTTATGGTAGACTTGTTGTGGACTTGTGAAATATCCTATATCATGTTGTTTGGACATTTAGTACACTATATTTCAGGTTTGGGTTGATTTGGATGAATTCCGTATGATCTATGTTGTTTGGTATGTGAAGAACAAATCTGTATTTTTCTGTTACCCTGATGTTGATCAGTTGTTTAGACCCAATTAAGGTCAGTATTTGAGAATATTTTGTGAACATAATTTGTAGAGAGTTAAGTCTATTTTCCAACCATTTTGACGGATCTTAGTTTCGATTTACGATTTGTGAGTTATGTCTATTTTACTACATTAGTGTCGAAAGATTTCCAGATTGTGTTTTCAATGAATTCTGAAGAGTAATATATTTTTATTATGGTGTTAAAACTATTAATTTTATCTGAAATTTTGCTCAGTGCTTCTTGAATTGATTGGAGTTTACTCAAATTTTTGGTAGATTTATTTGAGGAGTTTTAAAAACATTTTCATACTTGCAAATAACGATTTTACATGCAGAATTTTACTACCGTTCAGTAAAGAACCTGATTTTCAACCTAATTCTACTTGCTGTTTCTAAAATATTTCTGAATATGAACGTTAGATTACTATATCTACTTTATTAAACTTTTGGCGGATTTGGATTTCGATTTATGGTTTGTGAGATATTGCTATTTTTGTACTGCAGTGTTTGTGATTTTAGATTTACAAAACTATCGTGTCTTGCTGTTTTCTGATTTTTGTTAACTACTCTATTTTTTTGGAAAATTATGAAACTGGATTTTTTGTTACTACACATATAGGGAAATATCCCAAATTTTTCATGGATTTAATTAATGAGTTTTCATTCTATTTTCCTGACATTGAATACAATCTTCTGATTTCTGGCTGAACGTGTTTTCTGGATTCAAACCTATTTTGAGACTTGATTTTGTGAAATACTATATGACTTATATATGTTTACTGGATCCGAAAGAGAGTCTATTTTCCAGATTCTTCATTGGATTCAGATTTGCATATTTGTGGCAACGGGAATCCCTATTTTAGTACAGTAGTGTCTTGCTATCCTGAACTAGCAATTGCATGATTCTATTCCTTTATGAACTGTCTACCACCTGTACATGCTTATTCTTCATCCTGAACTTGTTACATGTTTGTACCATGATATACTGCCCTGTTCGTGACACACACATGCTTGTTTGACACTAATAATAAATAACCAAGTCGGGATTTAAGGTAAAGATCTAGTAGTGGATAATACAAAAACGTGTACTCGGAAGGGGATCTATTGATCCTATGTGATATTTGGAGCTTGATATTTGGTTAATTGGAGCTTGAAACGTGATTACTTGCACTTGCAAACTTGACACAGAGCTTGATATTTTGGGTATTTGGAGCTCGTTATTTGGTTACTTGGAGCTTGATACTTGATTACTTGAGAGCTTGTCCCTGAGTACATTGCCCTCTATGGTCCACTATGAAATCTAAAAAAAACTGGGTTGTTGTAGCAACCATGAAGTGTGGGCTCCATGAAGTGCTATCTAGATAGTAATAACTACAAGTCTTGATACATGATATTTGAACGTAATACATGTTTACTTGATACTTGATACTCGTTTACATGACACTTGATACTTGTACATGATACTGGATACTTGATACTTGCTACTAGTACTTGATACTTGACACTTGATACTTGTTGCTTGTTTACAGGATACTTGTTTACTTGACACTTGATACATGCCACTTGTACTTGTTCATCTTGCCATGCTAGTATTCTATTTTGTATTATGTATATTCCATGTTATTAGTTAGCTTTTCCCATGTACTTGTATCCAGCACTACAAGCGGCCAGTAACTTGTATTAACGGAAGTTTGTTTTCTTTTTTCTATTCCTGCAATTATTAAATTGCAGGTTTTGGAGAACAGGTACCAGATGGTGTTGGTGATATGAAATATTAGTGCTGGATTTTGCTATTATTATTTCTTGTTGCTTATTTTGAACAATTGTATCCTGTAATTGGATTGATTTTGTATTTGGACAATGTGACCCAGAATATTTGACTTATTCAGATTTGGATATATTTGAGATTAATATATATATTGGTTTTAAGTATTCTTGTTGGTATTTTGGTTCATATGTGCATACTTGGTTGATTCTTTTGCTTACGACTCTAATTATTTCTGTGAGATGTTGTAACGATTCTGAACAGCTTATGGATGATAAAAATTATTTGTTGGGGTTTTGTCATGTATCCGTTTTCCGTATTCTCTTTTGGGAAGCGGGGCGTGACAAGATTTTTAGTGGTATCAGAGCCCAAGTTTGGCTAATGTATTAGTTGACTGATATATTAGACAAGCTTGGCTCGAACTGGGATCGGCTCAACATCTCACCAACCATGCATTCATGAATGAATTATAATCAACATTGATCTGGATACTAGTCTTATTCCATTCATTTTGATCCCTTCTTATTTCAATCCCTTGATTCCTTGTCCTTCCGTCTCTTTTAGTCATTCTCATTTGTTGATTTCTTCTTGGGTATGAATTCATTCTTTTCGTACCCATATTTCTTGATTCTGGTGCCATCCATTATTTTTCTACTTTCTACTTGGTTCTTCGATCGGCATGGCTGGTTCTACTTCGGCTTGTCAGCAGTTTGGATCATCACCAGGAGAGGAAGTGTCATCGTTGCTTCAAGATGTGCATGCAGTCTTCCCGATCATAGTGGTGCAGCAAAAGCGTTGTGGGCCCATAACCCATAGGTCCCAGGATTCTCTTGTTGTTTCTTCTTCCCTGTGCTGTTTGCTTCCTCCCATTGCTTGTATTCAACCCCATCCGTTGACTCATCACTTGGTTCATCTCTTCCTTGTCCACTCTTTCTTCAATTCCAGCTCTATCTATTTCCTCATCTCTTTGCTTTGTTATCTTACAAGTCTTGTGTTGTTTCTTCTTCATTTTTGATACCGGTTACTTCTCTCTTGCATTCCATTTTGCCATCATACACCTAATTCATTATTTGATTCAATTCTTCCATGTCTTTTCTCTCTTTGATTCCAGTTCTGCCTACTCCCTATCTTGCTTTGTTATCTTGTGTTTTCTTTACATTTGATACTGTTTATTCTCTTTCATGTATCCCATTTGACCATCATTGTTATCCATCTTCTTTCATTTCTGGTGTTGCTACTCCTTTGTTTCTTCCCTTAATTCTCTGTTTTGTTACCCTCCCCCCAGTTTGTTTTTGTCCTGCCCTATGTACCGCCTAAGAAAATTTCGAGGACGAAATTTTATTGTAAGGTGGGTAGGATTTGTAACCCCTATTTTCCCAAAAAATTATTTTCTGTGTATTTTTGGTATTTCAAATTTTTGTGAATTAGTTTTGCACTTTCAAACTATTTTTGTTAAAATGTATTATTAGAACTAATGTTAAAATCTACTTTCAATCAGTAATTTTAATTGTAACTATTTCTATGATTTTTATATTGTAACACAATTCATATTTTTTTGTGTTATTATTATTCTTATTATTATTATTTCTGTTATTATTATTACCATTATTATTCTATCATTTTCTTATTCTTATTATTGTTATTAGCATCCATTTCTATGTACTAATTGTACTTGTAATTTTTTCAGATAAATTCTATATTTTAGTGCAAATTATATTTTATTATAAACAATATATTTATTGCTTATTTTATTTTATTTTTTGGTTTTTAAACCCTATTTCCTATTTAATAAAACCCATTAACCCAACTATATCCAACTACCTACTGTTTCACCTACCCAGACCCGGTAAGCTCCTAACCCAATTACCCATCTGTCGTAACCCATACTTTGTTTACCTACCAAACCCAAGAGCCTCAGCCATCACCCTCCCCTTCACTCTAAACCCTATTTCTCTATCCCCTATTTATACCACCTGCATGCAGCCTGTTGATCTCCTATCTCCTATCACCGCAGCCGCCTTCCTCATCCTCCTTCTCGTCTCTCTCTCCCCACCGCCTTCGCGCCGCCAGTCCCTCGCGATGCCCAGCCGCCATGTCGCTCTCGACCTCCCATCCTCTCTCACCCGTCTTCTTCCACCGCAGCTACAGTACCCCCTCCTCGTGTCGTCCCTGTATCGGCAGCTGTGCATCGCCCCGATGCCTGACCACCATAGTGACTGCACCCCGGTGCTGTCCCTTGTGCTATTCCCATCAGAAAGCAGCCAGCAGACCTCCACCTCGATGCCACCCTGTGCCCCGGCGCTCCTGCCGTCAGCCGCCGTGGCCGCCGTCCCGCCGGCAGCCTATCCCGCCGTCGCTGCCGCCGACGTGCCACCATTTGCCGTCTGAGCCGCCAGCCATTATGGTTGCTGTTTGTTTTGGGTTTTATCAAGTGATTGTAGGCCATCCGTTTGATTGTGATCTTGATTGATTGATTCCTAGCTGTCTGTTGATTTGATCTTGATCATCACCATCACGGTGATCATGGCCGTTCATTGGATCTTTATCATTATATTTGATTAGTTTTGGGTCGTCGATCTCCTCTTGATCATCGGATTAGATCCTAGCCGTCTGATCCACTCTTGTTCATCACGTTCATGATGATTATCAACTTCCTTTGATCGCAGCCGTCCGATCGATCGATCTTGATCTTCATCATTATCTTCTTCATCAGGGAAATCTGACCATCCGTTCTGATCCGATCACCTTGATCTTGGTCTTCGATCTCAGTCGTCCGATTGTGTTCGTGATCTCGATCGTCTTCATCTTTTTCATGATCGTGTGTTCGTGATTGGTTCGTGATCCGTTTGTTGTGTTCGTTCCCGAGATCCGTTCCCATTATTCTTGTTCTTGGTCCGTTCTCGTCGTCATCTCTCAGGCAAGTAACTTGTATTAAATTTCTTTGCAAATACAAGTACTAAATACCGCTTGTAGTGTAGTTGGGTTCTAGAGACAATTTGTGTGTGTAATCCCTTGTTGATATTGTCTCTATAGTGATGATTTGACCATAGTTGCCTCACGACATACATGACATGATATAACTTAGGGTTGACCACTTCTTGTTGTATATATGTGTTATTCATGTGTTATCTTGTGTTCGTTCGTATTATTTGTGGTAGACTTGTTGTGGACTTGTGAAATACCGTATATCATGTTTTTTGGATATCTAGTACACTATATTTCATGTTTGGGTTGATTTGGATGAATTCGTATGATCTATGTTGTTTGGTATGTGAAGGACAAATCTGTATTTTTCTGTTACCCTGATGTTGAATAGTAGTTTAGACCCTATTAAGGTAAATACTTGAGAATATTTTTTGAACATGATTTGTAAAGAATTATGTCAATTTTCCAACCCTTTTGACGGATCTCAGTTTCGATTTACGAGTTGTGAGTTATGTCTATTTTACTACAGTAGTGTCGAAAGATTTCCAGAGTGTGTTTTCTATAAATTCTGAAGAGTAATATATTTTTATTACGGTGTTAAAACTATTATTTTGATCTGAAATTTTGCTCAGCGCTTCATGACTTGATTGGGGTTTACTCAGAATTTTGGTGGATTTATTTGAGGAGTTTTACAAACCTTTTCATGCTTGCAAATAACGATTTTACATGCAGAATTTTACTACTGTTCAGTAAAGAAACTGATTTTCGACCTAATTCTACTTGTTGTTTCTAAAATATTTCTGAATATGAACGTTATCTTACTGTATCTACTTTATTACCTTTTTGGCAGATTTGGATTTCGATTTATGGTTTGCAAGATATTGCTCTTTTCATACTGCAGTATTTGTGATTTCAGATTTACAAAACTGTCGTGTCTTACTGTTTTCTGATTTTTGTGAACTACTCTATTTTTGTTGGAAAATTATGAAACTTGATTTTTTGTTAGTACACATATAGGGGAGTACCTTAGATTTTTCGTGGATTTAATTAATGAATTTTCATGCTGTTTTCCTGACTTTGAATACAATCTTCTGGTTTCTAGCTGAACGCGTTTTCTAGATTCAAACCTGTTTTAAGACTTGATTTTGTGAAATACTATATGACTTATATATGTTTGCTGGATCCAGAAGGGGGTCTATTTTCCAGATTCTTCGACGGATTCATATTTGCATATTTATAGCAACGGGAATCTCTGTTTTAGTACAGTAGTGTCTTGCTATCCTGAACTAGCAATTGCGTGATTGTATTCCTTTATGAATTGTCTACCACCTGTACATGCTTATTCTTCATCCTGAACTTGTTGCTTGTTTATACCATGATATACTTGCCCTGTTCGTGATACACACATACTTGTTTGACACTAATAATAAATAACCAAGCTGGGGTTTAAGGTAAAGATCTAGTAGTGGATAATACAAAAACATGTACTCGGAAGGGGATCTATTGATCCTACGTGATATTTGGTTACTTGGAGCTTGACATGTGATTATTTGCTTGCACACTTGATACAGAGCTTGATAATTTTGGTATTTGGAGCTTGTTATTTGGTGACTTGGAGCTTGATACTCGACTACTTGAGAGCATGTCCCTGAGTACACTGCCCTATATGGTCCACTATGAATTCTAAAACAAAACTGAGTTGTTGTAGCAACCATGTAGTGTGGGTTGCATGAAGTGCTACCTAGATAGTAATAACTACAAGTCTTGATACATGATGCTTGAACGTGATACATGTTTACTTGATACTTGATACTCGTTTATATGACACTTGCTACTTGTACATGATACTGGATACTTGATACTTGCTACTTGTACTTGATACTTGTTGCTTATTTACATGATACTTGTTTACTTGACACTTGATACATGCCACTTGTACTTGTTCATCTTGCCATGCTACTATTCTATTTTGTATCATGTATATTCCATGTTATTAGTTAGGTTTTCCCATGTACTTGTATTCTGCACTACAAGCGGCTCCTAACTTGCATTGATGAGAGTTTGTTTTCTTTTTCCTATCCCTGCAACTGTTAAATTACAGATTTTGGAGAACAGGTACCAGATAGTGTTGGTGATATGAAATATTAGTGCTGAATTTTGCTATTATTATTTCTTGTTGCTTATTTTGAACAATTGTATCTTGTACTTGGATTGATTTTGTTTTTGGGCAATGTGACCCAGGATATTTGACTTATTCAGATCGGGATATATTTGAGATTAAAATATTTTGGTTTCAAGTATTCTTGTTGGTATTTTGGTTCATATGTGCATATTTGGTTGATTCTTTTCCTTCTGACTCTGATTAGTTCTGTGAGATGTTGTAAAGATTCTGAACAGCTTATGGATGATGAAAATTATTGGTAGGGCTTTCGTCGCATATCCGTATTCCGTATTATCTTTTGGAATGCGGGGCGTAACAAGGTTATTAGTGGTATCAGAGCCCGGGTTTGGCTAATCTATTAGTTGACTGATATATTAGACAAGCTTGGCTCGAACTGAGATCGGCTCAACATCTCATCAACCATGCATGCATGAATGAATTATAATCAGCATTGATCTGGATACTAGTTGTCATGCCCCGCTTCCCAAAAAGAATACGGATACGTGACTCAACCCAGCGAATGATTTGCATCATCCACAAGCTGTTCAGGAACCTTTACAACATCTCACAAAATAATCATAGTCGGAAGCAAAGGGTGAAGATGATGGTGATGATGGTGCTCGGGTGCTAGAGGTGATCAGGCTATCGAGGATGAGCAAGGGTGAACGGGGATGTAGGGGACGAGGGTGCGGGGTGAAGTCGGAAGCGGGATATGCAGTGGGTTTGAAGGGGGCTAGGGTTTCGATCGATGGGTGTACAAGGTGAGAGAGGGAGAGTAGTATATACATGGGCGAAGAGAGAGACATAGGGTTTCGGCTGACAAGGTTTCGGATAGGGAATGAGAGGGTTTCGGGTTTGGGTTTAATAGGTAGTAGGAGATTGGGTTTTGGGTAGTAGTAATACGAATTGATCAATATGGTCTAGAATAGGATTTAGGAGTTGGTTAATTAGGTTTTGATAGCTGATTTGGGATATTAGGCAATTGGATTAAAACAGGATTTGGCAAAAAGGAACTACGAGCACCCACAAACACGAGCAAAATGAAATAGAGCAAGAACCCAATAAAGAGCAAAAAAATAGTAATCGATCAAGAATGAAACAAAAGACAGACAATCAGACACAAGGAGATCAAAAATAAAATATGAATGAATATATTGAAAATAACTCCAATAAACGGTCCAAGAAATACAAGAAGAGTACAAATACCCATGAAGAGAAAAATACACAAAAAATACAAAAAACAAAAAACAAGAGTTACAATCCAACCCACCTAACAGAAAGAATTTCGTCCTTGAAATTCAAAAAGAAGATACAAGGGTAACCCCAAAAGAAAAGAAAACAAGGCAAAACAAAACAAAACAACCACTACTCAAACAAATGAGGAAATTTCTGTTGAATCTCCTCCTCCAGCTCCCAAGTCGACTCAATAGGCAAGTGAGGATTCCAAGCAACATGAACTAGTTTGATGACCTTGTTCTTAAGCACTTTCTCCCGCCGGTCCACAATAGCAATTGGCGGAATCTCACAAGTCAAATCCGGCCGCATGGTCAACTCATAGTAGTCGATCACGTGCCTTTCATCGCAGATATATCTCCTGAGTTGTGAGACATGGAAAACATTGTGCACTCCTGATAACGCTGGCTGAAAAGCAAGACGATAGGCCACCTTGCCTACTTGCTCCAAAATCTCAAACGGTCCAATAAACCTAGGGCTAAGCTTGCCCCCACCACAGAACCTGAATGACACCCACAGTGATATCTTAAGGAAAACATGGTCACCAAAAACAAACTCCAAAGCCCTCCGATGGACATCAGCCCATCGCCTCTGCATATCCTGAGCTGCCTGAAGATGCTTTCTGATCTGAGTCACAGCATCAACTGTACTAGTGATCAACTCCGGAACCAACAACTGTCTCTCACCAATGTCATCCCAGCACACTGGTGATCTGCATTTATGTCCATAAAGTGCCTCGAACGGTGCAGCTTTAAGACTGGCCTTAAAGTTGTTATTGTACGAGAACTCTATGAGATGCAAATGGTCCTCCCAAGATCCACCGAACTGCAACATACAGGATCGTAACATGTCCACAAGAATCTAAATAGTCCGCTTTGACTGTCCATCAGTCTGGGGATGAAAAACTGTACTGTACTTCAACTTACTCCCCAAACTAGCCTGAAGACTCTCCCAAAACTAAGATCTGAATCTCGTATCCCTGTCGGATACAATACTGAATGGAACCCCATGAAGCCTGACAATCTCTTGCATGTACTTCTTCTCTAGGCTCTCAGTAGACTGACCGACACGAAAATAAATGAAGTGAGTACTCCTCGTCAAACGGTCGACAATCACCTAAACAGCAATGTGACCCTTAGGACTCCTCGGCAAGGCGGTCACAAAATCCATGGTGATATGCTCCCACTTCCACTCCGGAATAGGAAGCATTTGAAGAAGTCCAGCGGCTCTCTGATGCTCTGCCTTAACCTACTGACAGATCAAACACTGAGCAACAAACCAAGCTACAGCCCTTTTCATACCAAGCCACCAAAAATGAAGCTTAAAATCTCGATACATCTTAGTACCGCCAGGATGGATAGAATACAAGGACTGATGAGCTTCCTCAAGCAACCTCTGACGAACTTCACCCTTAGGGACACACAAACGGGGACCAAAACAAAGCGAGCCATCGGCAGGAATAACCATGTCCGTTCTGGATCCAGACTCAACCTCAGCTCAAAAACCCTGCAACTGCGCATCACCAGCCTGAGCCTCCTTGATCTGATCAACAAGAGAAGACTAAAGCTGGAGCGCAAGACAACTCTGACCAGAACTCGGCAACAAAACCTCCAAATCCAACCTCCTCATCTGCTCAATGAGACTACTCTGCTGGATAAGAAACATAATTGTCGGTCTCTTACTCAAAGCATCTGGCACCAACTTTACTTTACCAGGATGGTATTGAAAACTAATGTCATAATCGGCCATAAGCTCCAACCATCACCTCTGCCTCATGTTTAATTCCTTCTGGATGAAAACGTACTTGAGACTTTTGAGGTCTGTAAAGATCTCCACGTGGTCTCCAAGTAAATAATGTCTCCACAGCTTCAAAGCATATATCACTGCCGCTAAATCCAAGTCATGAGTAGGATAGTTCTTCATGCGGCCTCAACTGCCTCAATGTATACTCAACGACACGGCCCTTCTGCATAAGAACTGCTCCAAGACCCTTGGCCCTTCTGCATAAGCACAGTGAATTACAAATCCGCCTGAACCATCTGGAATAGTCAACACAGGCACTGACATCAATCTGTTCTTAAACTCAACAAAAGTCTTATTGCACTCACCAGACCAACAAAACTTCTGATCCTTTCATGTCAGTTTAGTTAACGGCCCTGCAATCTTCGAAAAATCTTGAACCAATTTTCGATAATAGCCTGCAAGACCAAGAAAACTCCGAACTTCGGAAACTAACTTAGGAATAGGCCAATCCTTCACACCCTCAACCTTAGCTAGATCCACAGAAAAACCATCGCCAGAAATAATGAGACCCAAGAATGAAACCTTGTCAAGACAAAACTAGCACTTGCTGAGTTTCCATTACAGCTGATTCTCTCTCAAAGTTTGCAGAACCACTCTAAGACGCTCGGCATGATCTTCACGATTTCGAGAAAATACCAGAATATCATCAATGAAGACCACCACAAATATAACCAAGAAATAAGAGAAGACCCGGTTCATAAGACTCATGAATACAGCTGGCGCATTAGTGACCCCGAATGGCATCACAAGAAACTCATAGTGCCCGTATCTAGTCCTGAATGTTGTCTTCCATATATTAGCAGCCTTCACCTTGACTTGGTGATACCCAGAACAAAGATCCAACTTTGAGAAAATAGCAACCCCACTCAACTGGTCGAACAAATCATCGATCCTAGGCAAAGGATACCGGTTCTTCACAGTAACACTGATTAGTTCCCGATAATCCACACACAGTAAACGACTACCATCCTTCCTGTTGACAAAAAGGACCGGAGCACCCCAAGGCGAAATACTTGGTCTGATGAAACCCAAATCAAGAAGCTCCTGAATCTGCACATAAAGCTCTGCTGGCTCAACTGGTGCCATCCTGTGGGGACTCTTTGGTATCGGTGCCGTTCCAGGTTGAACATCAATACTGAACTCCACTTCCCTATCAGGGGTTAAGCCAGGAAACTTATCTGGAAAAACATCCAAGAAATCCCGAATTATTAGAGGCGCAGCCTCACAGTCTGAGTGCAATTCCATCGCACAATCCACCTATTCAACTGCAGTCTTTGTTCAACCAAGGAAAGACTCCCCAGCATAGAACTCAAATTCTGCTAGATCTGGAATTCTGAAAACAACTTTCTTGGCACGGCAATCAATAATGGCATGGGCTTCACCCAACCAATCCATACCAAGAATAACGTCGAATCCTGAATTCCCAATGATAATCGGTTGGCTTTGAAATCTGCGTCCCCAATAACAACGGAACATTGCCTGCACTCACAAGAACAAATGACAACATCACCACCTGTCAAAATGTTCCAAGCCTCAGACATGTTATTGCAATCCAACTGATGGCGAGCGAAAAATCGTGAGGAGAAAAAAGAATGGGTTGCCCCAGAATCAAAGAGAACACGGGCAGGTAAAGTGCAAACAAGGACAACACCTGAGGGAGCAAAAAACAAGGAGAAATAAAAAGTAGACAATCAAGGGTAAGGAAAACAACAATGCGGAAAGATAACGGAAAGAAAGCAAAACAAGACCAAAAGAAAGAAACAAAGAGAAAGCAAAACAAAAACAAAACAAAAAGCAAAAAGATACCTGCCATAACTCCTTCAGCTGTTTCAGCATCGGCAGCAGTCAAGTTGAAAGCGTGACCTTTCATCGGAACAGCGGTCCTCTGACTGACAATTTGACGCTGAGGAAGAAGCGGAGGCCTAACGGGACCACAAGCTGGGCCTGCTTGCTGAACATGACCCCTGGCTGGAAGAGCCACCTGCTGCTGCTGCGGACAATCGCGTATTGAATGATCAGCGGTGCCACACCTAAAGCACCGGCGGTTGATGCGCCAACAATTCTTACGCTCATGCCCAGACATCTGAGAGAAGTCGAAAAAACCACCTTCTGGAAACCAGCAGAAGGATACGAAGCTGTCCTGACCAGATGGGTTAGGACAGGCCTCCGAACAGGACCACCAGAAGGCCTAGCAGCAGAATGCGAAACAGTCCACGGAGATGGAACCAAACCACCACGAGCCTGCTCCTGAGCTCGAGTAGCCTCAAAAGCTTCAGCAAAAGTACGCAAACGAAGAGGGACAAGATGCCTCTTGATATCCCCCTCAAGCCCATTTGTGAATCTACGAGCCATATCCTCTTCGGTAGCCACAAGAACGGCATCGAAGGGGCTAAGTCAAGTAAACTCAGCTGCGTACTCATCCACTGACCTGGAATCTTGTTTCAAGAAGTCCATGTCACAACATTGTTTGAACAATTATGTAACAAAATTCCAAAATAGAATAATGACTTAACCTGTTTTAGGGCCAGGAATTGCTATTCCATCTCAACTCGAGTACTGCTGGGGAAGAACTTCTCCAAGAATCTCCGAGTGAAAGTAGTCCAAGCAATAGGCCTCTCAAGTCTCTCGGAATCGGCCATCCACCAAATGTGAGCCAAATCCACCAGCTGGATGGAAACCACGTCCACCCTATCAGCCTCGGCAATATGTGCCGCCAATAGCAAGCGCTCGGTCCAGATCAACCACTTTTCAGCCTCCAAAGACGTCTCAGTGCCGGAAAAACAGTCGGGATGCAGCCTCATCATAAACGAGGCGGAATATTTGCCTGCACAGGCACAACGGAAGGCAGAACCTGGGCAGCTTCAAGAGCAGCCATTACTAGATCGCTGTGGTTTTGCTACTGATTAATCAGCTGCTCAAGCACAGTAGTGACAACCTCAACCAGATCAGGTTGAGAAGAATTCCCACAAGCTAGAACTGCACAAAAAAATCAAAACAATTAGCATCCAGAATCAAAGTTGATAATAACTCATTTCCGTATACATGGTTGGTGAAATGTTGAGCCGATCCTAGTTCAAGCCAAACTTGTCCAACATATTAGGCAACTAATACATTAGCCAAACTTGGTGCTCTGATACCACTAAAATCCTTGTCATGCCCCGCTTCCCAAAAAAAATACGGAATACGGATACGTGACTCAACCCAGCGAATGATTTGCATCATCCATAAGCTGTTCAGGAATCTTTACAACATCTCACGAAATAATCAGAGTCGGAAGCAAAA
This sequence comes from Hemerocallis citrina, assembly GCA_017893485.1. NCBI lineage: Eukaryota > Viridiplantae > Streptophyta > Magnoliopsida > Asparagales > Asphodelaceae > Hemerocallis > Hemerocallis citrina. Next base: position 123,264,175 of record CM030363.1, on the reverse strand, counting down.
GAGTCAACCACACATGCATAATTGAATTCATAAACCAACATTATTTACTTGAAACAAAACGTATTAATCTCAAATAAATAAATCAGATCTTGATTAGACAAAATCCTTGGTCACATCGCCCAGAATACAAAGTAATCAACCACGTACTCAAAATACATTATTCAAAGCAACAATATTAGCAATACTAATAAGCAAGAATCCAGCACTAATATCTCATTTGGCCAATGCCGTCGGGCAACTGACCATCCTGATCTGCAATTAATAAATGCAGAAGAAGGAAAGAGAAAACAAGTACCCGTCAATGCAAGTTACGGGCCACTTATAATATAGGATACAAGTACATGGGTAAGGTAAACAAATAGCATGGAATAATGCATCAACAGTATTAACTAGCATGAATTAGTAAAACAAAGTCAACTAGCTTGGTATATTAACAGTACAAATAAATGTGTCAAGAATAGTGTCATAGGGCAACTAACAGTGTCCAGTCTCAGTAAGCTCAGTATATCAGTGTAACATTATAACAGTATCAGTCCAACAGTATCAGTCTAACAGTGTCAGTCTAACAGTATCAGTCATATGTTCTTACATTCTTGTGTGTATTACTAGGTAGGTAGCACTTCATGCGCCCCAAAATATAACACATGGTTGCTACAACAAACAGTTTCGCTTTTAGATTTCATAGTGGACCATAATAGGGCAGTGTACTCAGGTATTACTAACAGTAGCAGTAGCAATAAAAATAACAGTAACAGTAGCAATAAAAGTAACAGTAACAGTAACAGTAATAGTATGGAATACTAGTTTCCTTCCAAGTACACATTTCCATATTTTCCACTACTAGATCTTCCCTTAAGAAATCTCGGCTTGATCACTTTTATTATGGTTATCAACAGATATGATAGTGCATGAAATAGTATCAAACTAACATAGTATAATCAGTATTAGGTTCAGAGAAACAAATAAACATGCATAGATGATATACGGTCACATAAACGAGCAAAACAGTGTATGTTCATATTCAGGACAGCATGACAGTACAGTACTAAAACAGTGATTTCCGTTACTACAGAAATCCAAATCTAAATCCGTCGAAGAATCTAGAAAATATACTCCCACATGAATCCATATATTATATATAAGCCATATAGTATTTCACAAAATCATAACTCAAAACCGATTTGAATCCAGAAAATACGTTCAGCCAGAAATCAGTAAATCGTATTCAAAGTCAGAAAAACAGCATTAAAATTCCTCAAATAAATTCAGGAAAAATCTGGGGTAATCCCCTATATGTCTAGTGTGAGAATATAAAGTTTCATAATATTCCAGTGGAATTAGTTTCGCCAAAAAAAATTAGAAAATATCAAGATACGATAGTTTGGAAAATCTGGAATTCCCAACACTGCTGTACGAAAACTGTAATATCTCACAAACCGTGAAACGAAATCCAAATCCACCAAAGCGAAATGAAAATAGACAAAATAAGATAACTTTCATATTTCATAATCATTCTCCATACAGTAAGGAAATAGGGTGAAAATACGGTTCTTTACAGAACAGCGAGTAAAATACAACAAGTATAGCTTTCATAAATAAGCATGAAACGGTGTATAAAACTCATCAATAAAATCCACCAAAATTCTGGGTAATCCCTAGATACATATAAAATATCTGTACAAAGGTTAAGATCAAATAAATATATTTAAGACTAGTATCAAAATAGTTTAATCATCAAAATCATCCAGAACGAAATATGGAAATAGAATACACCTCTGTAGTAAAATAGCCATAACTCACTCATATGAAAACGAAATCGATCAAGGTCAAAGATTTTAGAAAGAAGACAGATTTCCCTACAATTCATGTCTAATACAAAAATTGATAATTCTGACCTTAATAGGGTCTAAAATACAAATCAAAACTGATCATCAACAAATACAGATTTTCACTTGAAAACAAAACCAACATAAACCATACGAAACTCGTTCCAATCACAATCAAACATGGTATAGAGTCTACTAAGTGTCTAAACATCTTGAAGTAGAGTATATAACATATTCACAACCATTACATCACATAGATCTCATCAAACACATAATTTCACCCAATTATCTTACATATATGAATAGATCAAGAACGGTCAAACCTAGTTGTTTTCATGTCGATTTTTGTGTCGTGAAACAACTATGGTAAACAGCACTATAGAGACAAAACCCAACAAAAATAACATGCACACACGAGTTATCTCTAGAATCCAACTACACTATAAGCAGTATTTTTGACTTGTATCATACAACGGAATTTGAGTACAAGTTACTTGCCATAACCAAAGACGAAAACGAAGAACACCAAGAATAACGGGAACAGATTCCCGGGCAATGAACTCAACAACGAACGACGAACGGAACCCACGAACCAAGAACCAAGACTCGAGATAACCAACCGAAATGACACGTGCAAGAGCCGTGCATGTGAAACCTCAAAGAAAGCGATCGGAGGGAGAGCATCGCGGGGAAAAGTCGACGGTGCATGGGCTGGCGCAACGACAGGTGCTACCGCTGATGCAGTTGGATGGGGACGACCAGGGGGTCGCTGGCGACATCGGCGCTGGCTTTGGCTAGCTCGCGCGACAGAGCGAAGAGACAGAGCGGGGAGACGGGGAGAGCGACGAATGGAGAGAGAGATGGAGATGATGGTGGTGATGGTGCTCGGGTGCTAGGGGTGATCGGGCTGTCAGGGATGAGCAAGGGTGAACGGGGATGTAGCGGACGAGGGTGCAGGGCGAAGTCGGGAGCGAGATATGCAGTGGGTTCGATGGGGGCTAGGGTTTCAATCGATGGGTGTACAGGGTGAGAGAGGGAGAGTAGTAAATATATAGGGGAAGAGAGAGACTTAGGGTTTTGGCTGACATGAGTTCGGGTAGGGAATGAGAGGGTTTCGAGTCTGGGTTTAATGGGTAGTAGGAGATTGGGTTTTGAGTAGTAGTAATAGGAATTGATCAATAGGGTTTAGAATAGGATTTAGGAGTTGGTTAATTAGGATTTGATAGCTGATTTGGGATATTAGGCAATTGGATTAAAACAGGATTTGGCAAAAAGGAACTACAAGCACCCACAAACACGAGCAAAATGAAATAAAGCAAGAACCCAATAAGAGCAAAAAAAATAGTAATCGATCAAGAACAAAACAAAAGACAAACAATCAGACACAAGGAGATCAAAAATAAAATATGAATGAATATATTGAAAACAACTCCAACATACGGTCCAAGAAATACAAGAAGAGTACAAATACCCAAGAAGAGAGAAATACACCAAAAATATGAAAAACGAAAAACAGGAGTTACAATCCAATCCACCGAATAGAAAGAATTTCGTCATCGAAATTCAAAAAGAAGATACATAGGGTAACCCCAAAAGAAAAGAAAACAAGGCAAAACCAAACAAAACAGCCACTACTCAAACAAATGAGAAAACTTCTGCTGAATCTCCTCCTCCAGCTCACAAGTCGACTCACTAGGTGAGTGAGGATTCCAAGCAATACGAACCAGCTTGATGACCTTGTTCTTAAGCACTTTCTCCCGCCAATCCACAATAGTAACTAGCGGAATCTCACAAGTCAAATCCGACCGCACGATCAACTCAGAGTAGTCGATCACGTGACTCTCATCGTGGATATATCTCCTGAGTTATGAGACATAGAAAACATTGTGCACTCCTGATAATGCTGGCGGCAAAGCAAGACGATAGGCCACCTTGCCTACTCGCTCCAAAATCTCAAACGGTTTAATAAATCTAGGGCTAAGCTTGCCCCCACCACCGAACCGAATGAAACTGCACCATGGTGATACCTTAAGGAAAAAATGGTCACCAACAACAAACTCCAAAGCCCTCTGATGGACATCAGCCCATCGCCTCTGCCTATCCTTAGCTTCCTTAAGATGCTTTCTGATCTGAGTCTCATCATCAACTGTCCTAGTGATCAACTCTGGACCCAACAACTGCCTCTCACCAATGTCATACCGGCACACTGGTGATCTGCATTTACGTTCATAAAGTGCCTCGAACGGTGCAGCTTTAAGACTGGCCTGAAAGCTGTTATTGTACGAGAACTCTACGAGATGCAAATGGTCCTCCCAAGATCCACAGAACTGCAACATACAAGACCGTAACATGTCCTCAAGAATCTGAATAGTTCGCTTTGATTGTCCATCGGTCTGGGGATGAAAAGTTGTACTGTACTTCAACTTAATCCCCAAACTAACCTGAAGAATCTTCCAAAACTGAGATCTGAATCTCGTATCCCTATCAGATACAATACTGACTGGAACCCCATGAAGCCTGATAATCTCTTGCATGTACTTATTTGCTAGGATCTCAGTAGACTGATCGACACAAAAAGGAATGAAGTGAGCGCTCTTCGTCAAACGGTCGACAATCACCCAAACAGCATTGTGACCCTTAGGACTCCTTGGCAAGGCAGTCACAAAATCCATGGTGATATGCTTATATTTCCACTCGAAAACACCTAGCGGTTGAAGAAGTCCAGCGGTTCTCTGATGCTTTGCCTTAACCTGCTGACAGATCAAACACTGAGCAATAAACCGAGCTACAGCCATTTTCATACCATGCCACCAGAAATAAAGCTTCAAATCTTGATACATCTTAATACCGCCAGGATGGATAGAATATGAGGACTGATGAGCTTCCCCAAGCAACCTCTGACGAACTTCACCTTTAGGGACACACAAACAGGAACCAAAACGAAGCAAACCATCGGCATGAATAACCATGTCCATTCTGGACCCAGACTCAACCTCAGCTCGAAAACATGCAACTGCGCATCACCAGCCTGAGCCTCCTTAATCTGATCAAGAAGAGAAGACTGAAGCTGGAGCACAAGACAACTCCGACCAGAACTCGGCAACAAAACCTCCAAATGCAACCTCCTTATTTGCTCAATGAGACCACTCTGCTGAGTAAGAAACAGAACTGCCGGTCTCCTACTCAAAGCATCTGGCACTAAATTTACTTTACAAGGATGGTATTGCAAACTGATGTCATAATCGGCCAAAAGCTCCAACCATTGCCTTTGCCTCATGTTTAATTCCTTCTGGGTAAAAACGTACTTGAGACTTTTGTGGTCTGTGAAGATCTCCACGCGGTCTCCAAATAAATAATGTCTCCACAACTTCAAATCATAGATCACTGTCACTAACTCCAAGTCATGAGTAGGATAGTTCTTTTCATGCAGCCTCAACTGCCTCGATGCATACGCAACGACATGGCCCTTTTGCATAAGAACTGCTCTAAGACCATTACCAGAAGCATCACAGTGAATTACAAATCTGCCTGAACCATATGGAATAGTCAACACAGGCGCTGACGTCAATCTATTCTTCAACTCAACAAAAGCCTCATTGCACTCACCAGACCAACAAAACTTCTGATCCGTTCCTGTCAGTTTAGTTAACGGCCCTGTAATCTTCGAAAAATCTTGAACGAATTTCTGATAATAGCCAGCAAGACCAAGAAAACTCCGAACTTCAGAAACTGACTTAGGAATAGGCCAATCCTTCACAGCATCAACCTTGACTGGATCCAGAGAAAGACCATTGCCAGAAATAATGTGCCCCAAGAAAGAAACCTTGTTGACCCAAAACTCGCACTTACTGAGTTTTCCATAGAGCTGATTCTCTCTTAAAGTCTGCAGAACCACTATAAGATTCTTGGAATGATCTTTCCGATTCCGAGAATATACCAGAATATCATCAATGAAGACCACCACAAATCTATCCAAGAACTGAGAGAAGACCCTGTTCATAAGACTCATGAATATTGCTGGCGGATTAATGATCCCGAACGGCATCACAAAATACTCATAGTGCCCATATCTAGTCCTGAATGCAGTTTTCTGTATATCAACAGCCTTCACCTTGACTTGGTGATACCCAGAACGAAGATCCAACTTTGCGAAAAATAGCAGCCCCACTAAACTGGTCAAACAAATCATCGATCCTAGGCAAAGGATACTGGTTCTTCACAGTAACACTGTTTAGTTCCCGATAATCAAGACACAGTCGACGACTACCATCCTTCTTGTTGACAAAAAGGACCGGAGCACCCCAAAGCAAAACACTTGGTCTGATGAAACCCAAATCAAGAAGCTCCTGAATCTGTACCTAAAGCTCTGCTAGCTTAACTGGTGCCATCCTATAGGGACTCTTCGATAGCGGTGCCGTTCCAGGCTGAACATCAATACCGAACTCCACTTCCCTATCAGGGGGTAAGCCAGGCAACTCATCTAGAAAAACATCCAAGAAATCCCGAACTACTAGAGGCACAGCCTCACAGCCTGAGTGTAATTCCATCGCACAATCCACCTGTTCAACTGCAGTCTTTATTCGGCCAAGGAAAGACTCCCCAGCATGGAACTCAAATTCTGCTCGATCTGGAATTCTGAAAACAACTTTCTTGGCATGACAATCAATAATGGCATGGGCTTCACCCAACCAATCCATACCCAGAATAACGTCGAATCCTGAATTCCCAATGACAATCAGGTTGGCTTTGAAATCTGCATCTCCAATAACAACGGAACATTGCCTGCACTCACGGGAACAAATGACAACACCACCACCTGTTAAAATGTTCCAAGCCTCAGACATGTTGCTGCAATCCAACTAATAGCGAGCAACAAATCGTGAAGAGTCAAAAGAATGGGTTGCCCCAGAATCAAAGAGAACACGAGAGGGAAAAGAGCAAACAAGGACGACCCCTAAGGGAGCAAAAGACAAGGAGATAGAAAAAGCAGACAATCAAGGGTAAGGGAAGCAACAATGTGGAAAGATAACGGAAAAAAAAGCAAAACAAGAACAAAAGAAAGAAACGAAAAGAAAGCAAAACAACAACAAAACAGAAAGCAAAAAGATACCTACCATAACTCCTTCGGCTGTTCAGCATCTGTAGTAGTCATGTTGAAAGCCTGACCTTTTCTCAGAACAGCGGTCCTCTGACCGACAATCTGTCGCAGAGGAGATAGCGGAGGCCTACCTGGACCACGAGCTGGGCCTGCTTGCTGAATAGGACCCCTGGCTGGAAGAGCCACCTGTTGCTGCTGTGGACAATTGCGTACTGAATGATCAGTGGCGCCACACCTAAAGCACCGGCGGTTGACGCGCCAACAATTCTTACACTTATGCCCAGACATCTGACAGAAGTCGTAAAAACCACCCTTCTGGAAACCAGCAGAATGACACGGAACTTTCCTGACCAGATGGGTTGGGACAGGCCTCTGAAAAGGACAACCAGAAGGCCTTGCAGCAGAATGCAGAATAGTCCGCTGAGAAGGAACCAAACCACCACGAGCCTGCTTCTGAACTCGAGCTGCCTCAAGAGCTTCAGCATAAGTACGCAAACGAAGAGCGACAAGATGCCTCTTGATATCCTACTCAAGCCCATCTGTGAATCTACGAGCCCTATCCTCTTCGGTAGCCACAAGAATGGCAGCGAAGTTGCTATGTCTAGTAAACTCAGCTACGTACTCATCCACTGACCTAGAACCCTGTTTCAAGAAGTCCATGTTACAACAATGTTTGAACAATTATGTAACAAAATTTCAAAATAGAATAATGACTTAACCTGTTTTAGGGCCAGGAATCGATGTTTCATCTCAACTTGAGTACTATTGGGGAAGAACTTCTCCAAGAATCCCCGAGTTAAAGTAGTCCAAGCAATAGGTCTCTCAAGTCGATCGGACTCCGCCATCCACCAAATGTGAGCCAAATCCACTAGCTATATGGAAACCACGTCCACCCTATCAGTCTCGGCAACACGTGCCGCCAAAAGCAGGTGCTCGGTCCGGATCAACCACTGTTCAGCCTCTATAAGCGTCTCAGTGCCGAAAAAATGGTCGAGATGCAGCCTCATAAAATCTGTAATTGTTCCTGGATGAGGCGGAAGATTTGCCTGCACAGGCACAATGGGAGGCGAAACCTGGGCATCTTCAAGAGCAGCCATCATTAGATCGCTGTGGTTTTGCTGCTGATTGATCAGCTGCTCAAGCACAACAGTGACAGTCTCAACCGGATCAGGCTTAGCAGAATTCCCACGAGCCATAGCTACACAAAAAATCAAAACAATTAGCATCTAGAATCAAAGTTGATAATAATTCGTATGCATGGTTGGTGCAATGTTGAGCCGATCCCAGTTCGAGCCAAGCATGTCTAATATATTAGGCAACTAATACATTAGCCAAACTTGGTGCTCTGATACCACTAAAAGCCTTGTCATGCCTTGCTTCGCAAAAAGAATACGGAATACGGATACGCGACTCAGCTCAGCGAATGATTTGCATCATCCATAAGCTATTCGCGAATCTTTACAACATCTCACAAAATAATCAGAGTCGAAAGCAAAATAGTTAACCACACATGCATAATTGAATTAATAAACCAACAGAATTTACTTGAAACAAAACATATTAATCTCAAATAAATCAGATCTAGATATGACAAAATCCTGGGTCACATTGCCCAAAAACAAAGTAATCATCTAAGTACTCAAAATACATTATTCAAAGCAACAATATTAGCAATACTAATAAGCAAGAATCCAGCACTAATATCTCATTTCGCCAATGTCGTCGGGCAGCTGACCATCCTGATCTGCAATTAATAATTGCAGGAGAAGGAAAGAGAAAACAAGTACCTGTCAATGCAAGTTACGGACCACTTATAATGTTGGATACAAGTACATGGAAAAGGGAAAAAAATAGCATGGAATAATGCATCAACAGTATTAACTAGCATGAATCAGTAAAACAAAGTCAACTAGCATGGTATACTAATAGTACAAATTAATGTATCAAGTATAGTGTCATATGGCAACTAACAGTGTCCAGTAACAGTAAGCTTAGTATATCACTGTAACAGTATAACAGTACTAGTCCAACAGTATCAGTCTAATAGTATCAGTCTAAAAGTGTCAGTCTAACAGTATCAGTCTTATGTTCTTACAGTCTTGTGTGTATTACTAGCTAGGTAGCACTTCATGCGCCCCAAAATATAACACATGGTTGCAACAACAAACAGTTTCGCTTTTAGAATTCATAGTGGACCATAATAGGGCAGTGTACTCAGGTATCAGTAACAGTAGCAGTAGCAGTAAAAATAACAGTAACAGTAGCAGTAAAAGTAACAGTAACAGCAATAGTAATAGTTTGGAACACTAGTTCCCTTCCAAGTACATGTTTCCATATTTTCTACTCCTAGATCTTCCCTTAAGAAATCCAGCCTTGATCACTTTTATTATGATTATCAACAGACATGATAGTGTATGAAATAGTGTCAAACTAATCTGGTATAATCATTATTAGGGTTCAGGGAAACAAATAAACATGCATAGATGATATACGGTCACAGAAAAGAGCAAAACAGTGTATGTTCATATTCAGGACAGCATGATAGTATAGCACTAAAACAGTGATTTCTGTTACTATCGAAATCCAAATCTGAATCCGTCAAAAAATCTGGAAAATAGAATTCCACACGAATCTAGCGATTATATATAAGCCATATAGTATTTCCAAAAATCATAAGTCAAAACTGATTTGAATCCAGAAAATAAGTTCAGCCAGAAATCAGTAAATCGTATTCAAAGTCAGAAAAAAACATTAAAACTCCTCAAATAAATTCAGAAAAAATTTGGGGTAATACCCTATATGTCTAGTATTAGAATTTAAAGTTTCATAATATTCCAGTAAAATTAGTTCAGCCAAAAAAAATCAGAAAACATCAAGAAATGATAGTTTGGCAAATCTGGAATTTCCAACACTACTGTACGAAAACTGTAATATCTCGCAAACCGTGAAACAAAATCCAAATCCGCCATTGGGATATGAAAGTAGACAAAATTAACTTTTATATTTCATAAATACTTTCCATACAGTAAAAGGAAATAGGGTGAAAATACGATTCTCTACAGAACAGCGAACAAAATACAACAAGTATAGCTTTCACAAACAAACATGAAACGGCGTATAAAACTCATCAATAAAATCCACCAAAATTCTGGCTAATCCCTAGATACATATAAAATATTTGTACAAAGGTTAAGATCAAAAAATATATTTAAGACTAGTATCAAAATAGTTTAATCATCAAAATCATCCAGAACGAAATCTGGAAATAAAATACACCTCTGTAGTAAAATAGCCATAACTCACTCATACGAAAACAAAATCAATCAAGGTCAGAGAGTTTGGAAAGAAGACAGAAATTAAGAATTTGAACCTTAATAAGGTCTAAAATACAAATCAAAATAGATCATCGACAAATACAGAGAAAACAAAACCAACATAAACTACACGAAACTCGTTCCAATCACAATCAAACATGGTATAGAGTCTACTAAGTGTCCAAACATCATGAAGTAGAGTATATAACATATTCACAACCATCATATCACATGGTTCTCATCAAATACATAATTTCACCAAATTATCTCACATATATGAATAGATCAAGAACGGTTAAACATAATTGTATGTCGATTTTTGTGTCGTGAGGCAACTATGGTCAATATCACTATAGAGAAAAAAACCATCAAAAATATCACACACATCAGTTGTCTCTAGAACCCAACTACACTATAAGCGGTATTTTTGACTTGTATCATAGAAAGGAATTTGAGTAAAAGTTACCTGCCTTAACCGAAGACGAAAACGAAGAACACCAAGAATAACGGGAACGGATTCCCGGCCAATGAACTCAACAACGAACGACGAACGGAACCCACGAACCATGAAGCAAGACTCGAGATAACCACCCCTGATAACACGTGCAACAGCCGTGCATATGCAACCTCAAAGAGAGCGATTGGAGGGAGAGCACCGCGAGGAAAAGTCGACGGCGCATGGGCTGGCGCAACGACAGGTGCTGCCGCTGATGCAGTTGGATAGGGAAGACCAGGGGGTCACTAGCATCGGCGACGCTAGCTTCGACTGGCTCTAGCGTCGCTGGTCGCACGACAGAGCGAAGAGACAGAGCGGGGAGACGGGGAGAACGACGAACAGAGAGAGAGATGGAGATGATGGTGCTCAGGTGCTAGGGGTGATCAAACTGTTGATGATAAGCAAGGGTGAACGGGGATGTAGGGGACGAGGGTGCGGGGTGAAGTCGGAAGCGGGATATGCAGTGGGTTCGATGGGGGCTAGGGTTTCGATCGATGGGTGTACAAGGTGAGAGAGGGAGAGTAGTATATATATGGGGGGAAGAGAAAGACTTGGGGTTTTGGCTGACATGGTTTCGGGTGGGAATAAGAGGGTTTCGGGTCTGGGTTTAATGGGTAGTAGGAGATTAGGTTTTGGGTAGTAGTAATAGGAATTGATCAATATGGTTTAGAATAGGATTAAGGAGTTGGTTAATTAGGTTTTGATAGATGATTTGGGATATTACGCAATTGGATTAAAACAGGATTTTGTAAAAAGGAACCACGAGCACCCACAAACGCGAGCAAAATGAAATAGAGCAAGAACCCAATAAAAAGCAAAAAAAATAGTAATCGATCAAAAACGAAATAAAAGATAGACAATCAGACACAAGGAGATCAAATATAAAATATGAATGAATATATTGAAAACAACTCCAATATACGGTCCAAGAAATACAAGAAGAGTACAAATACCCAAGAAGAGAAAAATACACCAAAAATACGAAAAACGAAAAACAGGAGTTACACTAGTCTTATTCCATTCATTTTGATGCCTTCTTATTTCAATCCCATGATTCCTTTTCTTTCAGTCTCTTTTAGTCGTTCTCATATGTTGATTTCTTCTTGGCTATGTATTCATTCTTTTCGTACCCATATTCCTTGATTCTGGTGCCATCCATTCTTTTTCTATATTCTGCTTGGTTCTTCGATTGGCATCGCTGGTTCTACTTCGGCTTGTCAGCGGTTTGGATCATCACCAGGGGAGGAAGTGTCATCGTTGCTTCAAGATGTGCATGCAGAGTCTTCCCGATCAGAGTGGCGCAGTGGAAGCGTTGTGGGCCCATAACCCATAGGTCCCAGGATTCTCTTGTTGTTTCTTCCTCCCTGTGCTGTTTGCTTCCTCCCATTGCTTGTATTCAACCCCATCCGTTAACTCATCGCTTGGTTCATCTCTTCCTTGTCCACCCTTTCTTCGATTCCAGCTCTATCTATTTCCTCATCTCTTTGCTTTGTTATCTTACAAGTTTTGTGTTGTTTCTTCTTCATTTTTGATACTGGTTACTTCTCTCTTGCATTCCATTTTGCCATCATGCACCCAATTCATTATTTGATTCAATTCTTCCAAGTCTTTTCTCTCTTTGATTCCAGTTCTGTCTACTCCCTATCTTGCTTTGTTATCTTGTGTTGTTCTTTCCATTTTATACTGTTTATTCTCTTTCATGCATCCCATTTGACCATCATTGTTATCCATCTTCTTTCTTTTCTAGTGTTGCCACTCCTTCGTTTCTTCCCTTAATTCTCTGTTTTGTTACCCTCCCCCCAGTTCGTTTTTGCCTTGTCCTATGTACCGTCTAAGCAAAATTCGATGACGAAATTTTGTTGTAAGGTGGGTAGGATTTGCAACCCCTGTATTCCCAAAAATTTATTTATTTTCGGTATTTCAAATTTTTGTAAATTAGTTTTTCGCTTTCAAACTATTTTTGTTAAAATGTATTATTGGACCTTCTATTAAAATCTACTTTGGATCAATAATTTTAATTGTAGCTATTTCTATGATTTTTAAATTGTAACACAATTCATATTTTTTTTATTACCATTATTATTTTATCATTTTCTTCTTCTTATTATTGTTATTAGCATCATTGTTATTATGAATATTTTTCACTGGTTATTAAAAATCCATTTCTATGTACTAATTGAACTTGTAATTATTTCAGATAAATTCTATATTGTAGTGCAAATTATATTTTATTATAAACAATATTTTTATTGGTTATTTTATCTTATTTTTTTGTTTTTAAACCCTATTTCCTATTTAATAAAACCCATTAACCCAACTATATCCAACTACCTACTGTTTCACCTACCCAGACCCGGTAAGCTCCTAACCCAATTCCCCATCTGTTTTAACCCATACCCTATTTACCTACCAAACCCAAGAGCCTCAGCCGTTACCATCCCCTTCACTCTAAACCCTATTTCTCTATCCCCTATTTATACCCCCTGCATGCAGCCTGTTCATCTCCCATCTCCTATCACCGCAACCGCCTTCCTCATCCTCCGCAAACCCATCCTCCTTCTGGTCTCTCTATCCCCACTGCCTTCGCGCCACCTCTCCCTCGTGACGCCCAGCCGCTGTGTCACTCCCGACCTCCCATCCTCCTTCACCCGTCTTCCTCCACCTGCCGCTGCAGTATCCCCCTCTTCGTGTCGTCCCAGTCGCGACAGCCGTGCATTGCCTCGACGCTAACCACCACAGTGACTTCACCCCGGTGTTTTCCCCTATGTTGTTCTTGTCAGAAAGCAGCCAGCAGACCTCCGCCTCGATGCCACCCTGTGCCCCGGAGCTCCCACCATTAGCCCCGGTGGTCGCTAGGCAGCCTATCCCGCCGTCGCTGCCACCGACATACCGCCATCTACTATCTGAGCCGCCAGCCATTATGGTTGCTGTTTGTTTTGGGTTTGATCAAGTGATTGTGGGCCATTTGTTTGATTGTGATCTTGATCTCTTGATCTCTTGATCTTGATTAATTGATTCCTAGCAGTCTGTTGATTTGATCTTGATCATCACCATCGGGGTGATCTTGGTCGTCCGTCGGATCTTGATCATCATGCTTGATTAGTTTTGGGCCTTCAATCTCCTCTTGATCATCCGATTAGATCCTATCCGTCTGATCCCCTCTTGATCATCACGATCATGATGATCATCAACTTCCTTTGGTCGCAGCCATCCGATCGATCGATCTTGATCTTCATCATTATCTTCATCATTAGGGAAATATGACCATCCGATCTGATCTGATCATCTTGATCTCGATCTTCGATCTTAGCCGTCCGATTGTGTTCATGATCTCGATCGTCTTCATCTTGTTCATGATCGTGTGTTCGTGATTGGTTCGTGATCTGTTCGTTGTGTTCGTGCCCGAGATTCATTCCCGTTATTCTTGTTCTTGCTCCGTTCTCATCGTCATCTCTCAGGCAAGTAACTTGTATTAAATTCCTTTGCAAATATAAGTACTAAATACCGCTTGTAGTGTAGTTGGGTTCTAGAGAAAATTTGTGTTTGTAACCCCTTGTTGATATTGTCTCTATAGTGATTATTTGACCATAGTTTTCTCACGACATACATGACATGATATAATCTAGGGTTGACCACTTCTTGTTGTATATATGCGTGTTATTCATGTGTTATCTTCTGCTCGTTCGTATTATTTGTGGTAGACTTGTTATGGACTTGTGGAATACCCTATATCATGTTGTTTGGACATCTAGTACACTATATTTCATGTTTGGGTTGATTTGGATGAATTTCATATGATCTATGTTGCTTGGTATGTGAAGAACAAAGCTGTATTTTTTTGTTACCCTGATGTTGATCAGTAGTTTAGATCCTATTAAGATCAGTATTTGAGAATATTTTGTGCACATGATTTGTAGAGAATTATGTCTATTTTTCAACTCTTTTGATGGATCTCAGTTTCCATTTACGAGTTGTGAGTTATGTCTATTTTACTACAGTAGTGTCGAAAGATTTCCAGATTGTGTTTCCAATGAATTCTGAAGAGTAATGTATTTTTATTATGGTGTTAAAACTGTTATTTTGATCTAAAATTTTGCTCAATACTTCCTAACTTGATTGGGGTTTACTCAGAATTTTGGTGGATTTATTTGAGGAGTTTTACAAACCTTTTCATGCTTGCAAATCACGATTTTACATGCAGAATTTTACTACTATTCAGTAAATCACCTGATTTTCGACCTAATTCTACTTGTTGTTAATATTTCTGAATGTGAAAGTTAGTTTACTGTAACTACTTTATTACCATTTTGGCGGATTTGGATTTCGATTTATGGTTTGCGAGATATTGCTGTTTCCATACTGTAATGTTTGTGATTTACAAAACTGTCATGTCTTGCTGTTTTCTGATTTTTGTTAACTACTCTTTTTTGTTGGAACAATATGAAACTTGATTTTCTGTTACTACACATATAGGAGAATACCCCAGATTTTTCGTGGATTAATTAATGAGTTTTCATGCTGTTTTCCTGACTTAGAATACAATCTTCTGATTTCTGGCTGAACGTATTTTCTGGATTCAAACCTATTTTGAGACTTGATTTTGTGAAATACTATGTGACTTATATATGTTTGCTGGATCCGGAAGGGAGTCTATTTTCCAGATTCGTTTACGGATTCATATTTGCATATTTGTAGCAATAGGAATCCCTGTTTTAGTACAGTAGTGTCTTACTGTTCTGAACTTGCAATTGCATGATTCTATTCCTTTATGAACTGTCTACCACCTGTACATGCTTATTCTTCATCCTGAACTTGTTACTTGTTTATACCATGATATACTTGGCCTGTTCGTGACACACACATGCTTGTTTGACACTAATAATAAATAACCAAGCCGGGGTTTAAGAGAAAGATCGAGTAGTGGATAATACAGAAATGTGTACTCGGAAGGAGATCTTTTGATCCTACGTGATATTTGGAGCTTGATATTTGGTTATTAGGAGCTTGAAACGTGATTACTTGCACTTGCACACTTGACACGGAGCTTGATATTTTTGAGAATTTGGAGCTTGTTTGGAGCTTGTTATTTGGTTACTTGGAGCTTGATACTTGATTACTTGAGAGCTTGTTCCTGAGTACACTGCCCTCTATGGTCCACTATGAAATCTAAAATGAAACTGTGTTGTTGTAGCAACCATGTAGTGTGGGCTGCATGAAGTGCTCCCTAGATAGTAATAACTACAAGACTTAATACATGATACTTGAACGTGATACATGTTTACTTGTTACTTGATACTCGTTTACATGACACTTGCTACTTGTACATGATACTGGAAACTTGATACTTGCTACTTGTACTTGATACTTGACACTTGATACTTGTTGCTTGTTTACATGATACATATTTACATGACACTTGATACATGCCACTTTTATTTGTTCTTCTTGTCATGCTAGTATTCTATAATATATATTTCATGTTATTAGTTAGTTTTTCTCATGTACTTGTATCCTGCACTACAAGCGGTCCGTAACTTGCATTGACGGGAGTTTATTTTCTTTTTGCTATCCCTGCAATTGTTAAATTGCAGATTTTGGAGAACAAGTACCAGATGGTGTTGGTGATATGAAATATTAGTGCTCGATTTTGCTATTATTATTTCTAATTGCTTGTTTTGAACAATTGTATCTTGTACTTGGATTGATTTTGTATTAGGCCAATTTGACCCAGGATATTTTACTTATTCAGATCTGGATATTTTTGAGATTAATATATTTTTGTTTCAAGTATTCTTGTTGGTATTTTAGTTCATATGTGCATACTTGGTTGATTCTTTTGCTTCCGACTCTGATTAATTCTGTGAAATGTTGTAAAGATTCGGAACAGCTTATGGATGATGAAATTATTCGCTGGAATTTTATCGCATATCCGTATTCCGTTTTCTCTTTTGGAAAGCGGGGCGTGACATCGCCATTGGGAATGGTGAGTTTAGTTGTTGAATTCGTAAGCGCAAATACATTGACAACTGTCCTATGAGTGCAAATAGCTTTGAAAATTAGCATATAGAAAAGAATCTCTATAACCCATCATTTTTTAAAATAATCTGAACAGTAACCCAAGTCCACAAACCTACCTAGCCTGCCTATTCGTTATCTTAATCTAATATATATATATATATATATATATATATATATATATGTATGTATGTATGTATGTATGTATGTATGTATGTATGTATGTATGTATGTATGTATGTATGTATGTATGTATGTATGTATGTATGTATGTATAGAGAGAGAGAGAATAATGCTAATATGAGTTGGTGAGATGGGCGAGTGAAAATATTTTTTTGAGAGGGGAGCGATTTGAGTCATCTAAATCTCGATCAGACCATTCACATCACTTTACATGTCATGTAGATGGTGTGTACAAAATTTCAAGCGATTTGGAGACCTCTATCCTATGCATCAAAATGTTCCACACATCATGAAGATGGTACGAAATACATATATATGCATTTATTTGAACGTCTTGATGCACAGGCTACAGGTCTTTAAATTGCTTGAAATTTGGCACACATCATCTTGATGACATGGAGAGTGATGTGAACGGTCTGATTGAGATTCAGATTATTCAAATTGCTTATCTCTTCAAAAATATTGTCATCTCACCCATCTCACTATCTCGTAATAGCATGACTATATATATATATATATATATATATATATATATATATATATATATATATATATATATATATAAAGAGATTTGATGGCAACTGATGAGATGAAGGGGGATATATATAAGAGAAGAGATATTCATATATTCCTAATGACCTAATTTATTAACCCAAATCTCTATTTAACCCTAACCTATCATCCCCCTTCATCTCATCAGTCGCCATCATATCTCTTCTTATATAGGGTTAATAAATTAGGTCATTTGGAATATATGAATGTCTCTTCTTATATATATACTAGATTTGCCCGTCGGCGTGCCTACGACACATCTTCGGAACAATACAGCATATGCATGTCTTGTAAACAGTAAAACAATAATTATGTAGCTCAAGTTTGAATAGTAAAACCATAATTAGTTGTAAATTAAAGTCCATGTTTCCATTAATATATGTTGAAAAATAATTATAAATTGGGGTGTAAAATCCAACTTCTAAGAACTTTGAGTGTGGAAAATGATGAAATTTAACTGTTAATGAGATATTGGCTATTTTCAATGTAACATGAGTAATAACAAAATGCATAAAAATTCTGAAAATTTATAAACCTGAAATTTGAAAATATAAATTTATGAGTAAATAGAGAGACAATGAGAGAGAGAGAGAGAGAGAAGGAAAGAGAGAGAGAGAAATAATTAAATAAATAAATAAAGGAGTTGTTTTGGGGGGATTTGAATTTGAGTTTTTTTTTTAGGTGGGGGGGGTGGGGTGGGGGGGACTTTTGGGCGGGAAAATATGTTTTGTGAGGTTAGATCTGGACCATTGATTTCACCTATATTAATAAGAGCCACTTGATAACTTTCTTTGTGTTTTATTATATAGATATCCCCCTTCATCTCATCAATCGCCATCATATCTCTTCTTATATATATATATATATATATATATATATATATATATATATATATTCCTAATGACCTATTTTATTAACCCTAATCTTTATTTAACCTTAACCTATCATCCCCCTTCATCTCATCATTTGTCATCATATCTCTTATTCTTCTTCGTCTTCAACCCATCACACCCAATGTCTCTCTCTCTCACTCCATCACTGAGCCACCGACTACCACCCCCACACCCGATCACTGCTCCCTCTCCATCGGCCTGCCATCACCCTCACCTCCACCCTGAGTCCCCGACTACCATCTCCATCACCACCTTGCAACTCCACCACTCCTGACCGCCTTTTCAACCATCGACTACACCTCAGCCCCGAGCTCCCCCATCAACAGCAGCGCGACAACCACTTGCACACCGTCGGCAGCCGCTACACTCCATCTCCTTCCCCACTGCATTCTTCCACCTCTCCACTACATCGCGACTCGAAGCTCCACCTCGACGGTCCACGTCATCATCTCCCCGATTTGCCATTATCGCCCTCTCACCTTCAACCCACCATAGCACCACCACCCGACGTCAAGCTTTCCCACATGCTTCCCAACTCCATTGCAACCCGACTGCCATCTCTTCATCGAAGCTCTCCTTCCTTTCCGTTAACCCGACGCCACTCGTTGCTCCTCCCGCAGCACCACCAGCAAGCCACCACCACTGACTCGAACCATTGCTGCCATACTCTCCACACTGCAACCACTCCACTGCCTTCTCACCATCCCACAATATCATCACCACTACTCCCACCTTGGCGCAACCGATGCCGCTGCCATGTGTTGCTGCCTCTTCAACCACCGACAACACCTCCACTCACCTTCACCCGCAACCAACAAGTTGTTGCCCTGTTGCTGTCCCGACGCTGTTGCTCACAATCGCACTTACTAGTGCTGCTGTTCTCTCGTTGTCGTCGCCGTCATAGCTGTCGTCCCTTCTGCTTATTGCTATCATTGCACTTGCTCACTGTTACTAGTACTCGCATGCTCACACTCACCGTTTAAGGCAAACGTCTTTCGTACACCCTTCTTGTTCCTTTGCAAGCTTTTTCTTGAAATCCACAAGTAGTTTCCGTAATTGTTTATCATATCTTGAAATCTGTTTACTGTCCATATCTATGCAAATATCCTTGTATATCTAAACTGTCGAACCATCGAATTGGTTACATGCATTGTGGCCCCTTCATATTTGAATCAATTGTTATATAGTGTATTAAATCATTCCATTTGCCTCCGTCGATTCAATACACATGAAAATATCATAAACCTCATTGTCACTGTATTCATTGCACGAACACTAATTAGAGACATATATAGATAGGCGTATATAGATAAACATGGTGACTCGAATGAATTTTTGATTGTGTGCAATGGTTAGTTTAATTCCTAGTTTAATATATTGTTAAAATAATAAAAATTGACGGATTAATTGTAGAACCATGTTCTGATTACTAGTTATGAATGCAATCTATTTTTGGTTTTAGAATTGGAATCTCTCGTGGATTGTGGTTTAAGATGTCATACTAGATTCTGTCATGTTATCTCCCCTAACTTGTTACTAGCATTTGAACCAGTTTAGATTAATATAATTTAGAACCCTGTACATGAAAGTTTTAGCCCTCTGTGTCTGGAACCCATATCTTTTGACAGTTTAGAAAATTGATTAGTAGATTACAAAATATTTGCATTTTAGTGTTGTAACGTCAGAGTTTTTCTGATTATCTATTTTAAATGCATCATCTCGTAAACTAGTTGATAATGTAATCTAATGTTTAAGTTATGACCTGATAAATTTTTGTTTACTAATAGACACATTCAATAGCAAGATTATTATTTTTTTGGAATTTAATAAGGATTTTATAGTAGAGTTGTAAGCCCAAGAACTTAACCCTAAATTATTGTCTAAACACTAGACCAGTAAAGAACCAGATGATAGACCCAGCTACTGTAATTGGAATATGTTTTGTGAATATGCGTTGGAACCGGTAGGGAGTCTGGTTTTTGGAACCCCTGGACGAATCTGATTTGCTTTCTCGTAGCAGCGGGAAAGCAAGTTTTTGTATAGCAACATATTGCTGTCAAGAATTGTAACTTCATGTTCTTAATTATAAATATGTTTAACTTTTTTGCATCTAATGAATTGAACTTGTACATCTTGTATTGCATAACTCCCCATACCTTCTTGTCACTGCCTTGATACATGTTTTCATTAGTTGCATGTTCATGAGTAATTACTGTAAAAAAATAACTAGCCGGGATAATAAAGGGTAAGACCTAGTAGTGGACAATATAGGAGAGTGTGCTCGGAAGGGGGGCTGTATTTTCTGTAATAGTGACTCATGTTTACAAGTTATATGGAACTAAGTGTCCATTACTTGACTTTAGTGTGACTCTAAAGTCCATTACTTGACTACATGATTGATTGCTTGTTCTTGTTCACATGATATGATTCTTGTTATTGTCACTGCAAGACCCGAGTACATAAACCTATAGAATCTACTGTTAGTGTGTAAACGTTCACATGATTGTATGCACCCGAACCTGTGGTATGGAACGCAGGATTGCGTGCATTAAATATGATTGATAAAAGATTGGTAGACTTAATATCAACACTGAGCACATGCATGATTCATGTTTACAAGTTACATGATTCCTATTTATAAGTTACATGATTCTCGTCTACAAGTTTGTATGTTTTCCCAATTATATACATGTCCATGTATACTTGACTCCTCATTCCCGATTGACTACATTTGATACTTGTCTCAATTGTCACTTACATCCTACACATTCATGCTTGTTCAATATTTGAAGTCCAGTTCATGTATCTATTGTATTTTACCTTATTTCTTGTTATCTTTTGTTTATTGCTACTTGTTGTCCGAAGCATGCTTTAATGGATACTCCCCCTTCTTTTTAGTTAATGTTTATACAAGTAAAGACGATGAGCTACTGGAACTTGATGATCGGACTTTTTAGACGGTCGTGATGGAATTGCTACTGCTATTGCTCTACTTTCCTCTCACTACTAGTAGTAGTGAACCGTTTATTGCAATGTATATTCTCATGCATTTTGATACGAAGTTCTTGTATTTCAGGTAATGGTTATTGATTCTATTATTATTAGCTGTGTTGTTGAGCTTACTGGTATTGTACAGCTTATAGATGATATGAGTTATTATACTTATATCATTCGCTTGGTCTTAGTTGTATGTTCATACTTTCGTATTTTGGGAAGCGGGACGTGAAATTGTGAGTACTTACACAATATTTGTGGTTTTTGCATTCTTGTTCTCTTCTTTGTGCTCAAGTCATCACTCATCATGCATTCTCCGAAATCTGGAAGCTTACCTTCATAATACACACTATGGGCGCCTTACCCTACCATTGTTTTCATTGTTTGCTATAGTGTAAACTCTATTTTATTAGATTAAGTACCAAGATTGATAGGTTGCACATGTTAACACCTGCAAATTTCTACAAATGTTCATACTCCTCAATACTAACTAGTGTGAATTATAAGTCAATCAGTTGTATGACCCGCCTAAACTAGTGTTCACCTAGTCACAACTTTATCAATTGCTCAACTCGTCGAGTGCTCTTCAGCTTTAAACTACCGATTACTGACAGTCACATAATTCTCATAGTATGTTCCCCCTTGTCCGGTTGGTTAGTTTATCAAATGGTTTGTTTCACATTAGAGGTCTCTGCAAGATGCCGCCACCCTTGATAAGCGCATCGATAATAGACTAACATGCTCATCTAGACTCTACCATCTTGCCCCTTAAAACCTCACTCATACATTAGCTTACATGGTTCTCATTCCAACCACAATTATAGCATGGTTCTCTTCATACATAAGCTCAGCAAATAACTGATTTCATTTACATACATATGCATATTGTTGCTGCTTATTTTGGTGTGGGAGCATACAGATAGTGAGATATTATTTAATGGAAACTACTAAAAATCTGACCTTTGATCTTTGCCATGAAATGCGGTTAGAGCTCCTGAGATTGAATCTCGATCGTTGACTGACCACCGTGGTCTGAATCCGAAGGTTTCTGACGTGGCCGATAGACCTGCAAAAAGCCTGAAACACCGGGGGTTGACTCCGGCAAGTCATAACTAGGAAGACAAAGAGAGTTTG
This sequence comes from Hemerocallis citrina, assembly GCA_017893485.1. Classification (NCBI taxonomy): domain Eukaryota; kingdom Viridiplantae; phylum Streptophyta; class Magnoliopsida; order Asparagales; family Asphodelaceae; genus Hemerocallis; species Hemerocallis citrina. Next base: position 123,241,670 of record CM030363.1, on the reverse strand, counting down.
AGAGAGAAACTGGCGATTTGTTGATCACCTTCTGACTGTGGAGGGGGAAGGGTATTTATAGACCTGAAAAACATATCAAAAGATCGATCTAAATCTGTTGGATCTATATGAATTCACTATATCCTTTATGTTTCTCCCCTCAAGAGATAAGTTTTCTTGTTAGAGGATAAGATATTTGACTCCTAGCCTTCATGGACTGTGTGTCTCTCCTAGTGGGCCTAGTATGTCACTTTTATGGGCTTGAAAGAAGCTCATGTCTTGTAGAGGGGCCTAGAGAAGGCCCGAACTTGTTAAAGAGGCACGTTATGGTTAATCTTCCTGTAGAAACTTTGAGATCCGTGCTAGAAATGTACGACCCTGATTTGCTCTGATATTTCCATTATCATAAGCCCTCCACTCCCAGAAGACAACTTTCTTGGCTTTCGGGGAGTAGTACATCTTATTTTTGGATTTTGGAATACAATCTTAGCTTTCAGGATGCTTGGAAATACCTGGAACTGATTAGTGGATTTTGTAGGCGGCGAATATTTTCCTGGAATTTTTCACTTTTTTTCGGATTTTTCCGAACTTTTCTTGATTTTCCTGGAATTTTTCAAAAATTTTCCCAATTTTAAAATAACTTATTTGAATTTTATAATTAATAAAACCAATTTTAAATTATTTTTCGAAAATTTTAATTATTTTTCCGAATTTAAATAATTATTTTTTGGATTTTTTAATTAATTTTTTGAATTTAAAATGAATTTATGAGATTTTTAATGAATTATCAGAGTTCGACACGCTTTTTGAAGTGATCCACAACGTTGATCTCCACTTGACTCACCCTATATATAATGCCCCGAATTTCAAACACAGGTAATTCGTAGCAAAACAGGATCATTTACTTCAACTTCATACAAATTTACAAGGAATTTAAAATCTTTTCATTTACAACATTGTTTGTCACAAATACACAACGGAAGTTACATAGAATATACAACTTTAATGTTCAACCGGCAATAATTATCAGTATCAACTCATCTTCACGTCTTTCCTTAATCCAAGTCCTGCACTTGAAAATAGTGGGCATGTTAGTTGCATACAACTGACGCAATGCTATAATACAGCGATTTCACCATCTTAAGAGCATCCACAGTCATTTCTCATTTTTGCCAAATTCCCATATTTTGAGAATTGAGAGTTTGCAGTCGTTTGCTATTTTGCCATATTTTGACAAAATCGCTATAGTCGCTTCTAAAATTTGACAAACGAATTGGCGGTTCTCAAAATATAGGGGGGGGGGGGGGGGTTTAATTTATGGGACATGTTGTCCCGTTTGAAGTCAAAATTGGGTTGGACAGCCCCTTTGTAAACTTTTAGCCCAATTAATATTCGGTTAATCTTAGGTTAGTGTATTAATTAAATATCTTAGTATATATTTTAATATTTAATTTATTTAATTTACCTATTTTAATATCTAATCATTACTTAACTAACTTAAACGTTATGTAAAAAAAAAAAGTCGAAACAAGTTGTTTCGTCGAAGCTCCTTTTTTAATATTTGTTTCTCAAATTATAGCAAATCACGACTGCAGCAAATCTCTCTTTTTGCTATATGTTATTTTGCCATATTCTCATATTTGAAAATTACCATTGTGGATGCTCTAAAAATCACAAACTTGAATGCAAAAGTAAAAGTGTGACTATCCTAATTATTTCGGTGTATGATATTACCTAATTCCTAATGCAGACATTCACATATGATGACACTAATACATACTTATTCGGATTCTATGCATCCCATACTACATAGGTCCGAGGGCAAGCCCTTAGCGTACTCCACAATATAAGGTTTAATCCCTTGCTATGCAAACCTACTACCATGACTACTACGAGATTTAGACACTCCGCAAGTATTGGTTCTCGCCCTGGATTACTAGAGATCAATTGCACTCCGCAGATCATCCTGGGGACTATTTCATCCCTCATCCCGAAATACTGGGGATTGTCTCACTCTGCGAGTCATCCTGGAACCCTCATTGCATAAATGTCACATAAGCGTCGCTCTCATCCCGGAATACTGGAGATCAATCCCACTCCCGGATCATTCTGTGGCCTATTTCATCCATCATCCCGGAATACTGGGGATTGTCTCACTCCGCAGATCATCCTGGACTCCATAACTCACGTTTTCTCTTGTTTGATCATATCTCCAATTAGTATCTGTACTTAAGTTTGTATTTTAGTTCTCAAGACCTAGAGCTAGCTTACCCACCAGGCTTAAACCAAAACACTGAGAATGTTAGCCCACGCTGGCTACTTCTCAAAAAGAAAGTTAACCCACACTGGTTACTTCTCAAATTTTATATATCAAAATCTATCGGTATTCTCGGTCCCGCTCACTCTAGAACCAACAACCATCTCAATTAAAGAGATCACATAGGTTACATCTAACCTCATCATTAACATCTCATTCATTATTCATCATTTCTTCTTTATCTATTCTCTTTATGTTTATCATCTCAATATAAACTAGTATTTTTCATGTGCAATGCACGTTTTGATAAAGAGTTTGAGTTAAACGTGCAATACACGTAAGTCTTAGCACGTGCGATGAATGCCTTAATTTTAAAAAATAGAGCTGAATGGGCGATACACGTATTTTTTAAAAATTAAGAAGGAAAAACTTTGATGTGTACGTGCGATGCACGTGTTGAAAAATAGATTTGGAGTTGCAAGTGTGATGCACATGTTTGTTTGGTGACAAAAGTGGTGTTTCTTTGTGACAATAAAATATTAAAATTTGTTTATTTGTGACAAACTCTTCCATTAAATAGTAAGTAAATATATTATATTACAGATAGATAGATGGAGTAATTTACACATGTGATGCATGTTTAATATTTAAAAAAAAATTAAAGTAAAAAATTTGACATAGTGGTGCTTCGAACCTGAGACCTCCTTCATATTAGTTATGCACGTGCAATGTACGTGTTGGTAGATTGACAAATGACACTAAGGCCTTCTCCCATTATAATATTAAAGATGAACACTTGATCAATTTCTTGTAAACAAACACTTAGTTGACATCTCTGATATATTACTTTACACTAACCAACAACTTTTAATTGAAAAACTCTTTGCAAAACATTGCCTGATTAATATTTCAAATTCTTTGCTTTTATTATCTTGTAATCTCTCATATAGAATCCTTTTCATGAGTTTCAAAATTTGTATTCTATTCCCCTAATTTTAAATCATTTTAATAAAAGCAAATACCCTCAATTTTAGGCTAGAAACTAGATTCATCTAATACATAACTTTTAAATCTCCAAAGTACATCTTAAAATAATGTAGAATTATTTCCAAATGCTCAAATAATATTCTAAATTATTTCTATAATTTTTCTCAATTTTTAAAACATGAAAAACCATTAAAAATAAAAATAAAAATGAAGTTGTGCATACCCAAGATCGAACACAAGACTAGCGGCAAACCAACCTCAGCACACAACCAACAAGCCAACTCACATTCGTGATGAAAACTTCACTCTGTTAATTTTATACCTCATCTACTGTTTATTCATAAAAATTAAATTGTCGAAAAAGAACAGAGCCTCCCGAGACTCGAACCTGCAACCCAAAAACAATGTACTCCAAACTCACTCTTTGAATATGTATGTTGTTAAAATTCTTTTATTTTAACACTCTGTTTCTACATTTCTTTTAAGGTTTCGATTCCGTAATTGTTATGCATTATTATTTCTAATCATTTTCAAATTATAATTTCCACAAAGATTTTGTATATTAGCACAAAAGATATCTTATAACAATCTATTATCAAAATATAATGAAATTTATTTCTCAACTTGCATGAATCGATCATAGTTCTACAATTTGACTAATTATATTTATTGTTCCTTATGAAACTATATTTTTGAGGAATTTTACATTACTACATCGCATAAAGATCAATTTAATTCCAATAGGTTTCTTTTATAAATTCTCCACCATATAAGAATTTATAAAAACACCTATACATACATTAATTCAATTTTCTACAACGTGATTAGTTGAGCATATAGTAATTAGATTTCTAGGACATTCCCTTCGCATGCACTTACTAATTATTACTTCCACATTTCTAGTTAAACATGAATATTTACTATCACATTTTAATACACATAAACACTCATACATTCACACACTAATCATGATTAAGGGTGCACAATTAAAATTCTAGAGAACTTCTACAATCATACACCAATTAAATTAGCATCTACACATGATAAAAACTAAACATGCACAATCTACTAAAATTTAGAAGGCAATGAGAACACCCACTAATTAGATCATCAACTACACAACGACGTACCAATCTAATTATAAACTACGTATTTCATGGCAAACATACACAATCTACTAACATAATTAGAAGACAGGGAAAACACCCACCTCAAAAAGCTCCTAATAGTTCTAGCTCCTTGCAAATTTCTCCAAACTCCCAAGCTCCTAGCCCAAAAAATCCCGACCTCTCTCCTCGGCAAAAACCGCAAGCCACTCTTTCTCTCTCTCTCTCTCTCTCTCTCTCTCTCTCTCTCTCTCTATTTTTATTTTTTTTTGATTTGATTTGCATTTTGCATGACTAAAGGGAGGGGCTATTTATAGGATAAAATGAGTAGTTATAATAACTCCCCATTTTCTAAAATGGCTCTCCACTCATCCCACACTCTCACACACTCTCCCTCTCTTCCGAACTGGCCGGCCAACATGGGGTGTGCACAAAGCACGTGCAAGTGCACCCAATGTGTGCACATTTCTTCATACAATTTTATTATTAGTTTTTTAATTAAAATATTGTGTGTATGTTACACATTATAATGTGTACTAGTAATATCAAATTTTAAATGAGAGTTCATGCACGTTGAATGCACACTTAAAAAATATGGGCTTTAATTTATAATAGTTTTAATGGGCTACAAAATATAGATTTAAGCCTAATTGATTTTTATTAAAAAATAACCACACACTAGTGACTTGTAAAATGAGAGAAAAATTTTCATGACTCAAGATAATTTCATTAATCGACACGTGCCCAAAATTACGTGCAAAGTACGTGCGAAAAATATTAAAAATAAGAAAATATAATCAACACGTGTATAAAAAAACACGTGCGTCGCACGTATCTATAAGTATTCAAATACAAAAATAGATTTGAGCGACGGAAAAATGTTTATAAACAATCGAAATATAATTTACGTAAAATATTTATTTTGATAATGTTATGGATATTTCGCGTAACGGTAAAATCGACACGTGCATTACATGTAAAAACACAAAAAGATCAGGATTTATATTTGAGTTGCTTCAAAATAGGATAAAAAGAATTTTGAGATGACTAAAAATATATAATTAATCGAAATACAAAAATATGTAGGATATTTATATTAAAATACGTTACGGATATTACTCGTAATAGTACAAAATACATGTGTGTAACACCCATGGACAAAACTGTCATAACTCAATTTTGCGGGGTGTTACACTCTCCCCCCTTAGAATAGTTATGTCCTCAGAATTACTCTAGGAAAAAAGTTGTATTTTGAACACACCATAAAATATTATTATTGTATATAGAAAAGCTGTCAATACCAAGAAAATAAATATAGTATGTAATATGGAAAACAAAGTAAACTTATATACAGAAACAGTGAGTATCAAAGTTAATAAGAACGAAACAATAAAAACTAGAAAAATAGTAGAAAAGAAACGGGACCATGAAAGGTAATACAGATTGAAAGAAATTTTCATACAAAATAATATTAGATAAAGTATTAGATACTGTAGTAAAACAAAAATATAAATTAAGTCATCAATTGAGAGAGAAATTGGAAAACAAAGTAATTGGTAAGAAATAAGGAAATCATAGTAATATACAGATGCTTTAAAACAAGTATAGTGAACAAAAAAGTAGTAAGAAGTAGTATGAGAAAAAGTAAAACAAAAATAGAAGTATGGAAACAAAAGAAAGGAAAGAAGTGTAAGTGCAAAGAATAAAAGGTTTGAAATTGTATAGACAAATTATAATGTAGTAGAAACTTTTGAAAATAGATTAAGAGCACAAATAAATATTAGGTAACTAAAAACTAACGAGAATTAGGAGAAGATAACAAAATAAAAATATTGAAACATAAAACGAACTGAGAAATAGTTGAGAAGATCATAAAAATTTAAAAGTGGTTAGGAGTAGCTAATAAGAATTTGAAAAATTAACGGAAAGAGAAGTTAATAAAATGAAACATGAAGAAGAGAATGATCGTAAAATAGAATAGTGTCATATATTACGAGATAAAAAAAGAAAGTAGCAATCTCAGAGAGAACCGTTGGATAAAAATCTGAAAAATATATGAGTGTGTAATTTAGTTAAAGGTATAAACAATATAAGATAAGTATTGATTAATGATGCATATAAAAATAAAATTATAAAAAATTCATTTGTAAAAGTTATTTAATAATTTTATAGAATAATGATTAGTATATATCAAATTATTTATAAATTGTCAAATGTAACAGACATCCATATATAATATTTCATACGCAATTAAGCATAAAAACTATATGAAGAAACAATAATACTATAAACATGAAAATTATAAGCAATCGGAGAAACAAAAATAAAATAGTAGTAAAGTAACAATACATTATTGAAATAATATATGATGAGACAAATAGTATTATAAATATGAAATTATAAGTAGTTGTAGTAGCAACAAGGTATAACAATAGTAAAAGTGATAATATATTATTGAAATAATAAATTGTATAGAAATAAAATGTAAATAGTAAACATAAGTATAAAAGTTATATTATATGAGTGGCAAACAATAGAAGATAAGTTAGCAATAAAATATCAAATAAAATGGACTGGTATGAAGATACAAAAGTATTAACATATGTTAAGATAGTGTAAAATAATAATATTGGGATAGCGAAACAGTTAATAGTAGCCAGTAATATAGATAATAATAATAACACATATATGATGGGTGTAGGAGTAAATATAAATAATAAGGTAATTAAATAAATGTATATATAAGTATATCTGTATTATAAATAATAAAGTTGAAATAGTATAAGCTAGGTTGTAAAACATTATGAAATGGTATAAACTAGTAACAAAATGGAATAGTGGTAAGTAATATATATAGAAATATAAGTATGGGTAATTAAAGTAGAAAAATATCTTTTGTTGTGGGTTCGCCTCGTTGGTGTTCAACTGCAGGCTTGCCTCCTTGACATCAAGTTGCATATTTGCTTTCACGACATTTGGTTGCAGTTTGCTTTCTGGACATTCGGTTGCAGATATTGTCTCCCCGACGTCCAGTTGCAGTTTGCCTCCAATGATGTATATTTGCCTATTTGCCCTCTTGACATCAGATTACACCAAAATGGTGAATGGAATGATGTAATCTTTCATATGTACTTGGCTAATGGATGTTTAATTAAGTAAGATGTTATGTTTTTGAAATTTGTTATATAAAAATAGGAGTAAAAGTAGGGAATGCAGGAGGAAATTACAACGATGAAATATTAAAATGAATGTATAGATTATAAACACTACAAATGGACAGGGTTTTCCCGGCGCTTATTATTAGATTTCCCGGCGTTTACCAAACGTCGGGGTAGAGCAACCTGGCGTACGGCAAAACGCCGTCGCAAACGCCGGTTATTCAGCCGCCGGGGTTTATATGGCCATACCCCGGCGTTTGACGAACGCCGCCCATTTTAATACAAAGCCCGGCGGTAATTTTAATTACCCCGGCGTTTTAATCTTTTTTTAAAAAAAAATACCAAAATCAACCCCGGCGTTTGCCAAATGCCAGGGTATCTATTTTTTTTTTAATAATAATAATATTATTATTTATATATATTTATTGATTTATATATATATATATATATATATAGGGGCGGTTCGAAATCAGAAAATGCAGATTTATCCCAATTAGTGGGGAGATTCGAAATCCGAAAATTTTAATATTTACGAGCCAAAAAAAATACTATAAACAATCAGATATGTAGATATATCCCAATTTGATATCAATTTATAATAATGTACAGCATATATATTGCATGAACAATTTGCTTGCTCAAAATAATAAAAGCACGAACAAATTTTAATTAACATTTATAATTCATTGAAAATGTTATGAAGTCACATTTGAAGGTAATTACACATGACAATCTTCGACAAAGGCATAGTATGGAAAACATAACACGACAAAAAAAAACTATCCAAAAGTAATCAGTTTGCTGGTAACTTGCTCTCTATTAGACCAAATGGAAAACATAATATGAAGAAAAAAAAACTATCCAAAAGTGATCAGTTTGATAGTAGCTCGCTCTCTAAGACCATCATCCTCAGATTGCAGCAGAAGCTCGCTCTCTAAGACCATCATTATCTGAAATTAAAAAATACTGAAATTAAAAGAAAGGAAAGCATAGTTGCATATAGATTAATACTGAAAGTATTTTCTGAAAAAAAATATCTTTTCTCAACATTAAATAAACAAAATTTTAACTAGCTCCACATAGTTAACTACCCAATCTCTCACTGATATAGAAAATTAGTATGTTAACAGAAAATTACTGCATAGTTACTTAGAAAATTAGTATGTTAACTATGTGCAGCTAATTAGTATGTTAACTACATAGAAAATTAATATGTTAACAGAAAATTTATCCCAATCAGAAAATTTGTTAACTAATCAGAAAATGCAGATTTATCCCAATTACTCCACATAGTTAACTACCATGAATAATTTATAGAAAAGATACAAGTACTAATCTAAATACGAGTATGTTCCCTATATGGACAATAGTGGAGATTGTAATAAACTATTAGAATTATAGCCATTCATGTATTACTGACACCCATATATTTTAACATATCAATGCAAGAGTATGAGCATGTGGGAAGATATTATGAGTATCTTACCATACGCAGAAGTTTATGAAATTGCATTATCTGAAGACAATGGTCATATACTAATTTTGAGTGTATATCAATAATTTCCTGGTGCACCTCCTGTATTGATGCTGCTGACTCAATACATTTAAGTTTATAACTCAAAAGTAAACAAATTAATGTTCTTGATTAACACTACCCAACCTCCTCTAAGCAAACATAACTAATTAGTGCACTGGACAAATAGACAATGTTTGTCCTCTCTTCTAAAAAAAACAAATAGACAATGTTTTTACCCATATTATCAAGGTAGCTTACAAGCTTTTCTAGAGTTACACTAACCACAACTGCTGCAATCAGCCCTAACCAGTAACCAAAATACATTATAATGAAAAGTGAGCAGAATAGCATTGTCTCGAATTAGTAACAGAATATTTAAGTGCTAATTTATTAGTAACAGAATATTTAAGTGCTAATTTATAGACACAGGGCTTTCTATTATGCTGATATCTACTTCTGTATGAAGAAATTTGTCCGACGGGTTATTGGGTAATGTAGTTGTGTATGCCATTATACCAACAATAGGATAACTTGATGTAATGTTATAACTATGAAATAATGTTTATATATATTTACTACTTTTCCAGAATGAACTGTGAAGGTTTCTGCACTATATGAACAACTGTGTTATTTGATGTTATGTTACAAGTAATGAAATAGAGGTAGTTAGTTATCTACTGCATTGTAGCTTTCTTTAAAAGGTATTCACAAAACGGGATATGGAAGTACTCATAATCAAACTCCTACCACTCATGGGCAGATAACTAAATAAAATTACTTCCACAAAAGCTATAGTTGGTAATAAAAAAAAACTTTCCTAAAATAAATAAATGAAGAACGCAAACACTAAAACTTTACAAAAGAATGTCATCAAACTGGTTTAGTGGCTGTACTTGATTATGTGTGAGTTTGATAGCACATATTAGAACAGTGCCATATATGTACACACTAACCAAGCTTGGGTATAATTCAGTATGTGAAATTATTTGGAGACAACATAGTTTACAGGATGCACATAAAACAATGTTATCAGCTGTACATTTTAGAGATCTCTTAACAGATATGAGGTATACGCAGGACGTGAGAAATGAACCATTATGCATATATAGGAGATATAGAAAATTCCTTTCACTGATCGAAGTATCTACATTTATATATGTCTGATATGTATAGGTAAACTTGTCCTTGATTTGAAGTATATGAGTGTATATAAGGTGTAGGAAAACCCTTCCATTGAGTTGGAACATATGTATATGTATACCTAACTGATATATAGAAAACCCCTTACACTGATGTTGTAAAAGTATATATATATATATATGTAGGAATAATCTTTTACTGATGACAAAATGAGTGTATATGTGTAATACATAGAAAATCCCTTTTTACTGAATGAGTATATATATATATATATATATATATATATATATATATAGAAAACCCCTTACACTGATGTTGTAAAAGTATATATATATATATGTAGGAATAATCTTTTACTGATGACAAAATGAGTGTATATGTGTAATACATAGAAAATCCCTTTTTACTGAATGAGTATATATATATATATATATATATATATATATATATATATATATATATAACTGATATATATATAGAAAAGCTCTCTTTGCAGCTCTTGGTACCTATATATACACATAAAAATCCCTTTTTACTGATTGAGGTGAAACATAAGCAGATATAGGACTTTAACTAAAAGCAGGTTATAGGATATTACTCTATAGCAGGATATAGAAATTACTCTATTGTAGAAGTAATATGCAGGTATGTTTATATTGACGAGATATAGAATTCTCTCAAACTGCTATGAAGTATATGCATTTGATACATAGAAGAAACTCTATTACTGAGATGAGGTATATAAGCATATATATATAATTTATAGAAAACTTCTCTTTACTGAGATAAAGAATAAATGTAGGCATATAGAAATCTCCCAACTGATATGAGGTGTATGCATATTTGTGGGAAATGTACTATGCATATAGGAGGTGTAAAAATTTATATTCACTGATCTAGGTGTCTACATATGTATATCTGATATGTATAAGTAGATCTATTACTGGTTTGAAGTAAAGTGTTTATGGTGTAGAAAATGACTTCACTGCATACCTGAAAAAACTACCAAACACTATATTTAAGGCTACAATTACTTGGGCAAGATGCAGGTGGGATAATTGTGGATTATTCAAGTGTGCACCTGCACAACAAGGTAGCACCAATCTGCAGTTGAGCAATTTGGTACTCAGACCCAAAACTAATCTTTTAACTGGTTAATCAAAAGTTTAAGATTGATCCTTCTTAATGGTAATTGAGGTGTTTTAGAAACTTCAAAAGAAGCGTCAGTAAACCCCCAGAACTATATTACATGGATGTGCAGTATTGAGTTTAAACCTATTCAATTCATACCCAATTAAAGCTTTGGATTTTTGTGCATGTTTCTAACTGATATATATACTTAGACATGCAACCCAAAATCTAGTTTCCTGAGATGATCCATCACCTCATATAGGGGTTATTTAAAAGCACACAAGACCTATAAGGTTCTCAAATTTGAGATTTCACAAAGTTCTTCAAAAGGCAGCAAGTAGGGTAATTAGGCATCAATGCTTGTATACATGTACTCATATAGATATGATCAGTAGCTAACAAATTCCCTTCATGATGAAAGCAGTGTATAAGTATATATATCTACTAGATCAAGAATGCAATGACAATTCACACTCGGTTCAGCCAGTTCAATGCTTCAACCAAAACCAATTCTATAATCTTCTTTACTCATGTATCAGTTTGAAAACAAGGACCACTCAACCTGCACATTGAAGATCTTTACTTTAAAACCTAATTCCTCTCAAAGTTTTGTTATTTGAAATTGTTTAATTCAAATTCAAGTGGTTCATTCACCTCAGTCCTCAAATTAAACTGACATCTAGCAGCAAGGTCATTCAATAAACCGATGAAGACTAGAGTCTGTATCGTTGTGTAAGTTCATTTCTTCACTAGACATATCCGAAGTTCTTTATGATTATATTAAGCATCGAAAAAAACACTTTTTATGTGTACATGAGCATGAAAATTTGATGTCTTAGTGCTTGCATGTGCTTAACCTCACATCAAGGAAGTGCATAGCTAATTTTATTTACCACCACATCAGTAAAAGAAATTTAGTTTTTTTTTTTTTGATAAAGTTCATTGAAGAAGTGTTCTGATACTTAGCAATATGCAGCCTTTGTTTCAAAAGGTCCCTAAAATCACAAAAGTGCTAAATTAGTTAGCACGAAATATAAATAATATAACTCACATCAGATTTTATCCTACATATTCTCTGCTACTGCCTTAGTGCGGAAGAAAATTTTATTTATTCGTATCTATTTAGGATTTTTTAAAAAAAAAGAGGATCTACCGTGAACGTCTAACAGAGTCGTCTACCGTGAACGTCTAACGGAGTCGTCATCGATGGAATCACGTTCGCCGGCTCCTTCTTCATTCATCTGGTTCATCTGACTAGCTCTTGTAATGACTCTATCGCTTTGCTGTTTAAGGAAAAAAAAAATACACATTATGTTTCCAAATTTGAAAAAAAAAACTAGGTTTTAAAAAATGAAGTTATAGTCAAATTACAAACCAAATTAGCCCAATTAAGATAGGACACAATTACTGATATCGATGCTGCCTTTGCTAAAGCAAACACGCCTTGTGAGTTAATGTGGGTGGCGTCGAAGAAATCCAAATCCCCGTATTGATCTCCGCCTCCATGCTCTGCGTCCTGTATATCAGAGAACACAGAGAAATATCCAAACCTCAATAAAGCATTTTATGACAAATGATTTTAAAATGTCATGCTTACCATTATCGCACGACGCCTTGCGAAGCTCGTACCTCCGGATGTGTGTAACACATCCTGCACTTATCGACTCGCACGACCTCTTTCGGCCCTTTTCTACACATTTTGTAATTATCATAAACAAAATTAAAATGGTTAATTAAAATTAAATAAACAAAATTTTTATTTACTTCTCAAAAGTTTTATACAAATATAAAACTTTTGAGAATTAAAGGTATATCTTAAAACTCATCAAATACCACTACAAAGTATTAAATGGAAGTTCAAGCACTACAAATTGATAAGCACAAGGAGAAAATGCTAAATCTCAAAACAATACAGATCTTAAATTGAGAATTCCTAGAGACAGCAACTAGACCAACAAAATACGAGACTTCATAGATAAAGAGCGCTTAACTTCAAATGTATCGGGATGCAGCTGCAACATAAAACATCAAATTCTGTTACAAAGAGATAAGTGCACACAGAAGGGCTTTCTTATCATAAACACCCAATAAGGGGCAGGAGAAGACAACAATAATAATAAGCTAATCCTATATGTTTATCACTCAATTATGAGGTTTCATGCCAATATGATAAAAAACACACTGTAACAAACAGCATGAAAATAGGGTGTTCACTCAATTATGAGGTCTTTTTTGTTGTGGACATCCAAGAGAATACACAAATCTGTACAAGCAAACAACAACAAAATTGTATGGCTTAGCAGGTAAGAAGGTACATTTTTATACAGTTCAAATTGGGATGACGGCTGTGTTAAAATTAATTTAATGTGAGATTAGATCAATAGTAACTTTAAGCACTGTTTTGCACTTAAATTTAGGTTAACAATCAGTACTGAACTGATAAATCTAGGATCAAAATACATAAAACCAGAATATGGTTTATCAAGGGAAACATAAATAACCATATTTACTCTTGTGATAACTTACTTCCCAATTCAAAAAGACTATATCGGTCATTTTGCAGAAGATGCAGATCACCCTCGAAACAGCCATTGTTCGGTTAAGTCATCACTAATCACTTAAGGGATAGTTTACCCATATTAATACCTAATATTGTGAAATAGTCACAATCAAATTTTATCATAGAAAACAAAATCCTCTCCTACCATTCCCATCAGCTAATGGTTCACAATAAAAATGGGAAGAGAAGTTACACCCCAAGAACCAGAGTTAATAGTCTCGGATGTCGATCTCACTGACATGAAGGGGCTATTTCAGAAAATTCCTAAATGGTCACAAGGTCTTAGACATTTTGAATTTAGCTTATAATTGAACCTACCCATATCCATACCTATATGGAGTACGCAGTATGGGAAAACATCAGCATGCATTTAGATAACAAACATTTAGATATCATTAAACTCTATATATGTATCTTGTACGTCTAAATTTGCATCAATAATTGCCTTATTTTATGGACTATATCATTATCATTTGGAAAATGAAAAGATCACATATGTCACATGCATTGCTCATAGTCAATAGCTCATATGGAGAAAAACATGGGGATCAGTTTTATATACAGAAAGGGAACAATGAACCCCCTATTCTATTCATATGCAATGCTGCACCAAACAAATACCATCTTATTTTTTCAATTAAATAATTATAAACAAAGAAACAAATCAGTGTATCAGTTTTACTCATATGCAATTCTATTCATATGCAATGCGACCCAAAATTGTTCCGTTGTTCCTCTTTTGCTAGAACTAGTACATCCACTACCACTATCAATGTATCAGTTTTACACAAGTGCAAGCTAGTCGCTCTCACATTTTTGTTGTATATGGGGAACTCACTAATATGCAGATGCAGGTCAAATACATATAAGCTATAAAAATTAGTGGGAATGTACAAAATAGAAATTCCAAAGTCAACCAAAGCCTACTTGTTTATGCATACATATCAACACAAATATAATAAATTCTGGAACAAAAATTGAAACAAAAGAGCATATATTACAAGTAGAAACTACATCTTGTTCATTCATTCATTCATTAACGCAAAAAACATGGTTAATAACGATTCAAAGTTTCTCCAAGATACTTACTAATAATTCATCTATACCTAGAAAGTTACACATATATATAGACATATCTCAAATGTATACATGCAGATAAACATATATATAAACATACAAATACAACAAAAACCCTAATTAGTCCACATTATTAAATCCCAACACATTCTCAAATTGCAAAGTACTCCTAAATCACAGATTATTCACTTTGCGTAATACAACTGACATAAGAAAAGTATGATCTCCTAAAACCGAAACAAAAAGACAGATAAAAGCAAAATAACTTTGCATAAGCTTCCTTATAATTAAATGGCCAAAAGCACAAATCAACGAAACAAAACTATGTTAACAAGGGTTCAAATAATAAACAAGAAATCAAAAAAATAACAATGGTATTAAAGGTGAAATATAACTACTTACTACTTCCACACTGGAGGAAGCTTCTTGGTCCTCTTGTAGTAGCGAGCTAGGCGGTGAATTCGGCTCTCAACGAGGATCAGCCTGAACGGGTGCGAAATCGAAGAGGGAAATCGAAGATAAATTTGGGTTTCGGAGAGATTGAGGGCGACGATGGAAAGAGGGATAAAATAGAGGGTTTCGGAGAGGGATCAAGTAGTGGGATTCGGAGAGATGGAGGGCGACGAGAGCGACGAGGGAAAGGGGGAAATAGCTAGGGTTTTGGGATTCGGCGCGATGAAAAGGGGGGGAATCGAAACTGAACGCGCGAATAGCGAAAGTAGCGAAAGAGAGAATGGGAGCTGGGGGAAATGGGCTGGGCCCAAAAAAATGGGAACCAAGCCCGACGTTTGTAAATAAACGCCGGGATATGTGTGCTGACCCGTTGGCGCTTCGGAACAGCGCCGGCCTATATTTGCCCTCTATTCCTATCCCTTTAGTAGTGAAATATCAAACATAACAATATAAATTAAAAGAAACGAAAATAATTTATAAAAGAAAGAAGAAAAATGCAATGAAATACATGCTTAGCCTTAAATGCAAATGTGAATGAGAAAAAAAAAATGTAATGTATTAGGTTCACATAAAAAACATATAATATAAAATAAATATAGTACTTTAGTAATTAGATAAGTGTAAAATAATAGTATAGTAAGTATGTTGAAATATATGATGTATATAGTAATCAGTGGAAAGTATTTGTAGTGACCAAGAATGTAAAGATAATAAAAATTGAAATGATGTAAAAATACAAGTAGTGAGTGTATATAGTATGTTAAAGAAGTATAAAGCAACAAAATTAATAAGTAGCTATTAATAGTGAAAAGTAAATATAATAAGGCGTACTAGCAAATAATATGTAATAACAATAGTATCGAATATAAGATATAACACAAAAATAGTAGGAAAAGAAGATTTATAATGTGTAGAGATATGTCACATTTATATAAGTAAAATTTTACAATCTTATTAAAAATATACTGAAATGAATAAGACAATATACAAAAATGGAAAAATATAGTATCATAAAATCATAACATATATAAAATGAATGTAAATATGCAAAAATCAAATTTTATAATATAATAGAAATAATAATGAAAGAAATTAGTAGTAGAAATAATAACTTAATACGTAGTAATTTAAAACTTAATGTAATACATAAAAGTAATAGTAAAATAAATGAGTAACATAAAAGCGCAAAAAAGTAAGAAGGACAAAAACATCAGGAAGGAGAAAAAATGAGTAAGTCAAAATTGAAAGATTAAGACTAGAGATTGTTGATAAAATAATAAATATCAGAATAAATTACTAGTATAAGAAAATAATTCTTTGAAAAAATTATATTAAACGTTAAAGATGAAAAAGCACTACGAGGAAAATACACGAAGAAAAAGTAAAAGAGAAAATTTACTTTACGCATAAGGTATCATGAATGTAGGTTCAAACCAACCATAACACTCGCGACACCAATGGAAAACATGCTCGCATACAATATCACATCAATGTATACGAGGAGAGTATCATGAATACAAGTCCAATAACTTCATCGATCATTCATGACTCCAAACTGACACTCACACTCTATTGTCCACCCTAATCATGTTTTCCTTAGAGTTTTGTACTACTTGTTGAAGTCGGTTCTGAAACCACTCTGTAACACCCCGAATTCCAAACAAAGGTAATTCGTAGTAAAACATGATCTTTTACTTCAACATAGTACAAATTTACAAGGAATTTAAAACATTTTCATTTACAACATTTTTTGTCACAAACACACAGCGAAAGTTACATAGAATATACAACTTTAACATTCAACTGGCAATAATCATCAGTATCAACTCATCTTTATGTCTTTCGTTAATCCAAGTCCTGCATTTAAAAACTGTGGACACGTCAGTCATATAAAACTGATGCAATGATATAATACAACGATTTCACCATCTTAACAATCACAAACTTGAATGCAGAAGTAAAAATGTGACTATCTTAATTATGTCAGTGTATGATATGACATATTACCTAATGCAGACATTCACACTACAATGACACTAATGCATAATTGTTCAGATTCTATGCATCCCATACTACATTGGTCCGAGGGCAAGCCCTTAACATACTCCACAATATAAGGTTTAATCCCTCGCCATGAACACCTATCAGCATGACTACTACGAGATTTAGACACTCTGCAAGTATTGGTTCTCACCCCAGAATACTAGAGATCAATCCCACTCCGCGGATCATCTTGAGGCACATTTCATCCCTCGTCCCGGAATACTGGGGATTGTCTCCCTCCACGAGTCACCCTGGAACTCTTATTGCACAAATGTCCCATGAGCGTCGCTCTCATCCCGGAATATTGGAGATCAATCTCACTCCCGGATCATTTTGTGGCCTATTTCATCCATCGTCCCGGAATACTGGGGATTGTCTCACTCTGCAGATCATCCTGGAGTCCATAACTCACATTTGCTCTTATTTCATCATATCCCCAACTAGTGTATGTCCTTAAGTTTGAATTGTAATTCTCAAGACCTAGAGCTAGCTTACCCACCGGGCTTAAACCAAAAACTGAAAATGTTAGCCCACACTGGCTACTTCTCAAAAAGAAAGTTAACCCACATTGGTTACTTTTCAAATTTCATATATCAAAATCTGCTGATATTCTAGGTCCCGCTAACTCTAGAACAAACAACCATCTCAATTGAAGAGATCACATAGGTTGCATCTAATCTCATCATAAATATCTCATTATTTATTCATGATTTCTTCTTTATCTATTCTCTTTATGTTTATTATCTTAATATAAATGAACACTTGATTAATTTCTTGTAAACAAACACTCAGTTGACATCTCTAATTTATCACATAACACTAACCAACAACTTTTAATTGGCTAACCCTTGGCAAAACATTGCATGATTAATATTTCAAATTCTTTGCTTTTATTATCTTGTAATCTCTCATATAGAACCTTTTTCATGAGTTTCTAAATTTGTATTCTATTCCCCTAATTTTAAATCATTTTAACATAAGCAAATACCCTCAATTTTAGGCTACAAACTAGATTCATCTAATACATAACTTTTAAATCTCCAACGTACATCTTAAAATAGTGTACAATTATTTCCAAATGTTCTAATAATATTCAAAAATATTTCTACAATTTTTTCCAATTTTTTCCAATTTTTAAAACATGAAAAACCATTAAAAATAAAAAATAAAACGAAGCTGTGCAAACCCGAGATCGAACCCAAGACCAACGATAAACAAACCTCAGCACACAACCAACAAGCCAACTCACGTTGGTGATGAAAACCCCCTTCTATTAATTTTATACCTCATCTACAGTTTATTCATAAAAATCAAATTTTTGAAAAAGAACAGAGCCTCCCGAGACTCGAACCCGCATCCCAAAAACAATGTACATAGCGCTCTAAACTCAATGCCAAGACCCGTACTCCAAACTCACTCTTTGAATATATATGTTGTTAAAATTCTTTTATTTAAACACTCTGTTTCTACATTTCTTTTAAAATTTCGATTTCATATTTGTTATGCATTAATATTTCTAATCATTTTCATATTATAATTTCCC
Organism: Hemerocallis citrina; assembly: GCA_017893485.1. Lineage (NCBI taxonomy): Eukaryota > Viridiplantae > Streptophyta > Magnoliopsida > Asparagales > Asphodelaceae > Hemerocallis > Hemerocallis citrina. The sequence continues at coordinate 123,222,720 of CM030363.1, read as the reverse complement.
CAAAGATTTTATATATTAGCACGAAACAAATCTTATAACAATATATTCTCAAAATATAATGAAATGTATTTCTCAACATGCATGAATCGATCATAGTTCTACAATTTGAGTAATTAAATTTATTGTTCCTTATTCAACTATAGTTTTGAGGAATTTTACATTACTACATCGCATAAAGAGGAATTTAATTCCAATGGGTTTCTTTTTAAAATTTTCCACCATACAAGAATTTATAAAAAATCCTACACATACATTAATTCAATTGTCTACTACATGATTAGTTGAGCATATACTAATTACATTCCCAGGACATTCCCTTCGCATAAACTTACTAATTATTACTTCCACATTTCTAGTTAAACATGAATATTTACTATCACATTTGAATACAAATAAGCACTCATACATTCAGACACTAATCATGATTAAGGATGCATAATTAAAATTCTAGAGAACTTCTACACTCATTCACCAATTAAATTAGCATATACACATGATAAAAACTAAGCATGCACAATCTACTAAAATTTAGTAGGCAATGAGAACACCCACTAATTAGATCATCAACTACACAACTACATACCAATCTAATTATAAACTACATATTTCATGGCAAACATACACAATCTATTAACATAATTAGAAGATAGGGAAAACACCCACCTCAAAAAGCTCCTAATAGTTCTAGCTCCAAGCAAATTGCTCCAAACTCTCAAGCTCCCAGCGCAAAAAATCCCAACCTCTATCCTTGGCAAAAACTGCATGCCACTCTCTCTCTCTCTCTCTCTCTCTCTCTCTCTTTTAGATTTGATTTACATTTTTCATGACAAAAGGGAGGGGCTATTTATAAGGTAAAATGAGTAGTTATAAGAACTCCCCACTTCCTAAAATGGCTCTCCACTCACCCACACTCTAACCCACACTCCCTCACTTCCAAATTGGCCAGCCAACATGGGGTGTGCACAAAGCACATGCACATGCACCCAATGTGTATGCACATTTCTTCATACAATTTTATTATTAGTTTTTTAATTAAAATATTGTGTGCATGCATGTTACACATTATAATGTGTGCTAGTCTTATCAAATTTTAAATGAGAGTTCACGCACGTTGAATGCACACCTAAAAATTAAGGGCTTTAATTTATAATAGTTTTAATGGGCTAAAAAATATAGATTTATGCCTAGTTGATTTTTATTAAACATTAACTACACTAGTGACTAGTAAAATGAGAGAAAAAATTTCATGAGTCATGAGAATGTCATTAATTGACACGTACCCAAAATGACGTGCAATGTACGTGCGAAAGAAAATAGAATCAACACGTGCATTAAAAAAAATACGTGCATCACACGTATCAATAAGTATTCAAATACAAAAATAAATTTGAGAGACAGAAAAATGTTTGTAAACAATCGAAATGTAACTTACATAAAATATTTATTTTGATGATGTTACAGATATTTTGCATAACTGTAAAATATACGAAATCGGCACGTGCATTACATGTAAAAACACAAAAAGATTAGATTTATATTTGAGTTGGCTCAAAATAGGATAAAAAGAATTTTGAGATGAATGAAAATATATAATTAATCGAAATACAAAAATATGTAGGATATTTATATTAAAATACGTTATGGATATTACTCATAACAGTACAAAATAAATGTGCGTAACACCCATGGGCAAAATTACCATAACTCAATTTTGTGGGGTGTTACACCCCTGTTGATGGGTTTGAGTGGTGGTGATTCGATCGCTGTGATTGATGGCGACGTGGCACTATCTGGCCCATCGATCACACTTCTAGCGTGCGTCTTGGAGAGATCTAGGGGCTGTAAATGGAGGCAAAGCGAAGGGCAGCGTTGGCGCATTTCGATCTTCTTATGCCAGCGTGATTTCCTTGGACATCTGACGGCTGGCGAATGCTGTGAGCGGCCCCTTAGCTCGGCCGACGAATTCACCAAGCTATGAGCGTTTTTCCTCGCCGAGCTATGGTATTGCTTTGCCGACCTACCTCTTTTTCGATGTGGATAGCTATTCAGCTCATCACCGAGCTTTGGGAGAGGCATCATTGTGGAGCTAAGAACCATGAGCTCATAAAAACTCTTTCCGACCTCGCCGATCGATGAGTTTCATCGCTATCAAGCTATCGATTGGCATCGAGCTATGGGGGAGTTGGCGAGCTATTGAGCTTTGATCTTAGGCGAGCAATGAGCTATGGGTTCATCGAATTCCTCGCCGAGGTAAGGAGCCTCAAACACCACCGAGCTACGGAGACTCGATCATTGCCGAGTTGTGGGGATATGAGCGTCTCGCCGAGCTACGAGGTGATGTCCCCAAATTATGGGTCTTGGTCGAACTTGGTCAAGCCATGCTCTGTTTTCGTTGAGCTCTATTTTTCGAAGCATTGGTCGAGGGCATCCCCTTTCGTCGAGCTATGGGAATTTGAAGCTTCGGTGAGCTTGGGAGCCTCCGCCGATCTATGAAATTATTGAACTCATTGTTGATGTAACTCATGTATCCCCTTTGTATTCATGAACTGTATTCTTTATTTCAGTGTATACCATCTAATTGTACACTTTCTTTTCCTGAACCGTGTATTTTGTTCTCTTTTCATGTATTTATATATTCATCTATTTGTTTGATTCTTCTGTGATTCTTTTGTCTGCCAATTATTCTGTCTCTGAATGATTTATTATTTCTCATTTACTGCATTTGATGGCCTAATTTCCTATTTATTTAAGCTCTGTCTTGTTGGTTCTGGTTTTCTACCCATATACCCTATTGAACCCTCATACCCATGCTATTGAATCCTAACCCGCAACCCAGTACCCACTTCTTTGACCCAGTCTTCCCCCGATCTCCTTCACGTTCCCTAACAAGCATATCATATCTTCTTCTCCTATTCTCTTGATTCTCCAAATCACAATTTGCCAAATTCTCTCTTTATTAATCCCCAACAAATTTGGTTCTTGTCATATACAATTCCTATCTCCAAACCCTAACCCTAATATTCTCTCTCCCTTTTATCTCCTACCTCTCTCCCTACCCCGACCTACCCATCCCGGCCCCTACTTCCCGTCACCGGCAACCCCCCTCCTCGTCGCGCCGCCCTCCTCTCGAGCGCCGCAACGCCACTCCAGCAAACCCCGACAACAGCCCCATCTTCCTTCTTCCTTCTCCTCTCTTGAAGCCAGTCAGCGCTAGCAAGAAGCTAACACCCCTCGCGACCTCCTGCCGACGTCGCGCCGCCCAGCACCGTCGCTCACGCCGCCAGTCCCCTCCGTTGCCGCCCCGTCACCGTCGTGCCGTGCCCTGCCATCTGTTGTCATTTCCTCCATCACAGTGAACCCCGGCTGTCCCTCTCTCTTGTGTGTGCACGTGTGGAACTTAACTTTTGGATTTGTGTATTGTGTTTGTGGTGATCATGATCTTCTCGTGCATCTCGTTCGTGTTCCGTCCGTGGTATTGTGTTCGTGCCCGGCAATCTATTCCCGTTATTCTATTTCCTTCATCGGACCCGTCGTCATTGAGGGGAAAGTAACTTGTATTCCTTTTTTTGAATATACAAGTACTAAATGCCACATGTAGTGCTATTATTTATTTCTAGATTCATCCTCATGAAAATCCTTGTTAGATCTTACCTCTATTTGTTCAACCATCCGTGGTCATCTTTCGTTACACACGCGACATGAAATTAACTTAGATCTAATTAATTCTTGATGCATGTATGTATGTTGTTCGTGATTCATGATGTGTTGGACCCTTGTTGCATGCTTGATGTGTTAGTTGTAATCTCTTATGGTAGATTTGTTAAAAATCCATACCATGTTATTTTGGACATTTATTGTACCATATTTTGTGTTTTGTTATGATTTGGATTTGTTGCCCATGAACTATTTGATTTAATGCATGAGAAAGATTTCTATTTTTGCTGTTGGCTCGTTTTGTTTCCGTATTTTAGACCCTGTTGAGGCAGTAAATCAATTTAATTTTTGAATATAAATCGTAGACCTCACTGTCGATTTTCCAGAATTTCAGACAGATCTTAATTTCGATTTGTGAGTTGTGAGTTACTACTGTTTTTCTACTGATGTGTTAGAAATTCCAGATTTTGTTTTATGCAATTTTTGTGTAATTAATTTTTTTAATACTGATGTTAAAGATAAGATTTGGATCTGATATTTTGCTGGAAATGACTAGACTTGACTGGGATTAATTCCAAATTTTTGTGGATTTATTTGATGATATTTATAAACTATTCTATGCTTGTGAACAAAGTACTATATCTCCAGTTTTGCATGTTGTTTAGTAAATAACCATATTTTCGACCTGATTCTAGTTGTTGTTGGTAAAAACTTTGTAAACATAACATGTAACCTAATGTATCTATTTTATCACCCTTTTGATGGACTTGGATTTCGAGCTGTACATTGTAATCTATCGCTATTTTAGTACTGTTGTGTAAAGAATTTCAGATTCACAAATTTACTGTATTTTGCTGTTTCCCGAATTTATTTGACTATGCTATCCAAGTTGGAATATTATGAAATTATATTTTCTAGTACTAGACATACTGGGAAATACTCCAAATTTTTCTTAGATTTAATCAGTAAGTTTTTATGCCATTTTCATGTTTGTGAATACAACCTTGTGATTTCTAGCTGAACATCTTTTCCATATATGATTGTATTTTGAGCCCTGTTTCTGTTATTATTATATGACTTGTATATATGTGTTGGATTCAGCCGAGAGTCTATTTTCTTGATTTTCTGACGGATCCAGATTCGCATTTTTGTGGCAACGGGAATCTAAGATTTGGTACAGTAGTATCTTGCTATTCAGAACTGGAAGTTTCGTTGTCCTAGCCTTAATGAGTCGTTTGTCATCCATTCTTGTCCTTCTTTCAACTTGTACTTATCCCTTGTTATCACACCATGTTTATTGACTTGTTTGTGCACGTCCATGCTTGCTTTAAATGTTAATAACAAGAAACCTTGTCCTTCTTTGAACTTGTACTTGTCCCTTGTTATCATACCATGTTTATTGACTTGTTTGTGCACGTCCATGCTTGCTTTAAATGTTAATAACAAGAAACCAAGTTGGGGTAAAGAGAAAGATCTAATAGTAGAAAATACAGAAATGTGTACTCAGAAGAGGATCCACAGATCCTTCTTGGTACTTGGATCTTGATACTTGATTAGTTGGAGCTTGACACGTGATTACTTGACACTTGCACACTTGACACGTAATACTTGGAGCTTGATACTTGATACTTGGAGCTTGTCCCTGAGTACATTGCCCTTTATGATCCACTATGACATTTAAAACGTAAATTGCATGAATGTAACAACCATGTGGTAAATATCTGGGACTCATGAAGTGCTAGCTTGATAAGACTAGATACAAGACTTGAAAACAACATGATCACTTGACACTTGCCACTTGTTACCTGTACATGATACTTGATAACTTGACACTTGTTACTCATTACTCGTTTACATGATACTTGACACTTGCTACACGCCACTTGAACCCATTATCTTGCCATGCCACTTGTTCTGTTCTTCACTTAGAGTTAGTTTCTTTATTTTTCTGTTACATCTTTCCATGCTATACTTGCTTCCACTGTTACTCTATTCTTGTCTATTTGTTTTTTCTGTACTTGTTGCTTGCAATACAAGTGGCATGTAACTTGCATTGATGGGCATTTATTTTCTCTTTTCTTTTCCTGCAAATTTGTCACTTGTAGACTTTGGTGACCAACTGTCCGATGGAGTAGGTGATCAAAGATTCTAGTTGGCTAGATTCTTGCTACATTTATTTATTCTTGTTACTTATCATGAATAATTTGTAACTTGTTACATGGATTATTTTTATTAGGCATTTTGTCCTAGACTTGTATTTTGTTCCAGACTTGATTATTTGGAATTTGGTATTCTTGTTTCTTATTTCAAGTAATATTGTTAACTATATTAATTCAGTTATGCATGCATGGTTGACTATTCCTTTTGGATATCTCTTGTTTATTCTTGTATATGTTGTAAAGATCCTGACAATTTATGAATGGTGAAAGTCATTCGCTGGACTTGTGTCGCATACTCGTATTCCGTATTCCTATTTGGGAAGCGGGGCATGACAGTTAAGCTATGGAGTTAGCTTCACCGATCTTGGGATCCTCCGCCAAGCTATGGAATTACCCAACTCATTGTTGAGCTATCGAGTTAACTTCGTCGTCGAGTGCTTCGTGTGAGCGATCGACCCATGATTTCCACACTGTCGAGCATTGGCGAACATGGAGGCGGAGCCTAGATTGAAGACGTCGCCAAAGGAGAGAGCTGGTCGAGTTCAGGGGTTTTTGGGAAAAAAATGGTTTTTTGGAAGGAGAAGAAGAAGAGGCTATCGGGTTATTGAGTTTCGATTTCATACCCTCAAACCTGTTACCCTTAACACATAGGGTTTTGGGTTTGGTTACCGAGTCTAGATTGGATACCCGACCCAACCTGTTATTGATGCAAACCCCCTCCTCTCTTGCTCCTTTTGTACCTGTAAGCTCCATTTCTTTTTGGAATTTTTGCTAGTTTTGGGTCTCTTGTTTCTTGGTTTGTTGAGAGTTGTGTCATCTTCGACGGAGTTCCTTTTCTTGTACCAAGGTAGGGGTACTAGTGTTTTTGGGTTTGATCACCTCTTTGGAGTTCGAGTTTATTTTGAGCTTGATCTTGATTTTGGGTGAGATTGAATGACTTTGGTGGTGATTGGGAAATACCGTAGGGCTAGTAGACTTGGTCACACTGAAGCTTGGTTGGTAATGGGTTTCCTTTAGTTGGTGGTGACAATTGCGCCCACCAAGTGTTTGTGAAATTGTCCACCCCATCGTACCTATCAAGTGTTTTTTTGCCCCATCAGACTGCTTCTTTCATCGACCGAGCATTGTGAAGTTCGCTTGTTTTGCTAGTCGACTATCCTATTGCTAGAATATTGTTCTTATTGGACCTGGTATAGTGTGATCTAACTGTTGGATCTTGTAGAGGGCTCAGATCCGGCCACGTGGTGATTTGATCTCCGGGGTTCTATAAATAGGATTTGATTTCACCTCCCGCTCCATCATTTACCACTTTCACTCTCTCTCTAGAAAATTTTGAAAGCTTCTCTTCTAGAAGTTGTGGTGTTTCACCGGGCAGGGCTAGTGGTTCATCTGGTGTTTAACGGTGGTACTAGTTTCTGGATGTAGATTCGTCGTTGCCATTTCTTTGAATAGGTAACATTTTCACGATCGTCGTTCATTATGTCTAGAATTCCATCACCATGTGCTTCTCCTAGATCGATTAGTCTAGATGCAGACGATAGTATTGTTTTCAGCCCCTTTGCCGAAGGGAAAAGTGGGTGTGATGTAGCCGGTCGTTCCACTATTGTGGAAACGATCATCGAGCCTGAGAGAGATAGGGGATGCGCACTTAAGACCCTATTGTTCTTAGTCCATGAACTAATTATGGAGTATCATGTAGTTGACTGAGAGTTTCTTAGGAGTGGCATGGAATATGACGAACCAGAGCCTTTCTACTCTACTGAGGCAGATTATGCCACCACCATCCTTACACGGGAGGAGCTCGCCGTGATTCGAACGGGCTTTGGAATTCCTTGCGAGTACACCTTACTCCTGTCAGGTCCTGGAGTTAGGGCCTGCTACACCATGTCTGAGGAATACTGCTTCTTTCTATGTGATGCCTTCTTCGCGGGGCTTCGCTTACCCCTTCACCCCTTTGTTAAAGAGGTGCTAAACTGGTATTGGCTTTGTCTGGTACAGCTGGTGCCGAACACATAGAGCCACGTTGTTGGATTTGTCTTACAGTGTCGCCGGCTCGGAGTTGAGCCGAGTCTTGTGGTGTTTAGACGTCATTTCAAACTCATCCAACTTAGAAAAGTGGAGGAACGTTGGTACCTTAGCCCTCGTAGGAATTGAGGGTTAGTCGATACTCCCTGCTCAATTAGCTGTTGGAAGGAAAAATTTCTTGTTGTTCGCAGCGCTCAGTCGTGGGGAATCCCTACTACATGGAGGAGAACGGTTCCCTCAGCGGTGAGAGCAAAGCTGGTGATGACCTTGGAAGAGAAGAGTGTTAGTGATGCCCTTCTTGGACTGAAGGTGTTAGCATGGCAAAACATCACTGACGAAGTACTCTTCGAAGGAGGTCTTGGCACGGCTGTTTCTAGTACGGTTTTACTGTTGTTGCTTTCTTTTGTTTTATCCATGCCTTTGTTGCTTTCATTTAGTTTTACGAATGTTAACTCCTTCATGTTTCACCTGATAGGAAGAACTGGAATGGATTACGAAGACATTCTAGCGGACTTGGATGCGCTACATAACAAGAGGGATGATGAGCCGAAGAAGCATAAGAGGTCGGCTACACATCCTTCTCCTTCCCAAGACTTGCCGCCCCTGGCCCATGTCGTCCTGACTGAGCCCCCTTCAGAGGTGTCGCCTACTGTTGATGCAGGTTCTTCCTTGGCTGCAATCATGGCGAGTGCCGCGTTGGCTCCTCTGAATGCTATGGCTGCTACGGTACTTGTTGACAAGGGGACATGGTCTATACTCCTGACTGGTATGTGAAATCCCATGAGAGATTTCTGGGAACTCTACCGCTTGCCTCGATGCCAGCTGCCACATTCCTACTCTAGCTAACAGAGAGAGGCTGAAGATGGAGCCCCCTGAGAGATCGATCTTAGAGATTGCGAGGGCACACATGAAGGTATGATTCAGTATCCGTTGTTCCTTAGCTTGTGCTTTTCTCCCTTGCATCAATATGTTTTAATCATTTTCTCCTTGTTTCAAGTGATATGTCACTTTGGACATCTGATTAACTTCTATGTGGGCGAGGAGAAGAACCTGAGGGCCCGTATCTCTCGTACCGAGAAGGAGAAGAAAAAACCCATCAATGAGTCAAAGGCGGAGTTGGAGGAGCTGAGGAAGAAGGAAAGGGAGGCGCACCATGATTTAGAGGTATTAGCGACGAGTAAGGAGGAGATGCGCCTTGAGCTAGAGGCGTCAAAGGAGAGAGAGAAGGCATTGGAGAAGAGGAACACCGACCTTCTACTAGAGTTGGAGAAAGCTTGCACTGATGCAGCCTCAGAGCTGAAGGTCGAAGTGGCCAAGGTTCACACTGAGTGTAAGACCAAACTGCAGGGGGTGATGCTTAAGTCTTATGCCACAGTGATTTCACACGTGGCGGAGCGTGTTCCCGATTTCGATGAGAAAGGCTACCATGAGATTCTTCGACTCGACGAGCCCCTTGATACGGGCAGGAAGGATGATGGCGGGATCGGCACTCCTGCGGGCAGCGCGAGGAGCGGCTCTGTAAAGAAGAACAAGGGGAAGGAATCAGTTGGGGGTTCCTTGTCCGTGGTCGCGCCGAAGCAAGTGGATACTTGATTCACCTTGTTATGCTTTTTTTCTTTTAGGCTTTCTTTATGTGCGTTTGGTTTGAACTTGTAGCTACTTTCTGTGAAGCCTAATTGCAGACTGGTCACCGCATTCCTGTATCTTCTTTTTAGTGGTTGAAAAACTATCTTCCAAATTTGTTACCGTTTTTCATATTATGTTGATGTGTTTTGAAGTAATGCTTGATCGGGACACCTAGTATTTTTTCTTTTTGCTTGACCATGCTTTTTGAATTGTTGACAGATGATCATGAGAACGGGTGAGAAACTACGTAGTAACGAGGTTGAGTGCCTTCGCAAGCGACTGCGCATAATGGAATTGGTTGTTAACTGTTTGCATGTTCAGTCGGAGGACGAATGGTTGGAGTCTGTTCGCCTTAACTCGGCACTTATCGAGAGGAATTGCGAGTTAGCACTCCTGCGTGCCGATCATCTTGCCAACTTTCCCCTGCCTTTAAAAGTGACTAAAGACAGTATTGGAGAGTGTGCTTTTCTCAGGGAAGTACTTGTCGAGAAAGACTTGGAGTTGTGTCCTCAAGCGAGACTTGGTGGGTTACGAACGACAAGCATCTCGCACGTCATCAGTGCGGAAAAGGAACAATGGTTGAACTGAAGAAGGGCACCATGAATAATGCAAAAGGGAGTACGACGGTTGGAGGAGTTGGGTAGATCATTGGGGGAGCGGCCTCGATAGCGCAGGCGCTCCTTCGACATCTTGGCGAAGCCCAGAGTGGCGTGTATGCTTTGTTGAGTTTAGCTTTGGTTGGTGGAGAATCACGTGCTTCGTATGCCGGCCATCAATCTCAATCCATGTGATCAACATTTTTTGTCAAAGATGCTTGCGGTCAAGAAAAAGAGGTGGCCGTCAGGCGACCCACAAGGAGCTCGTATCTCTTAGGAACAACATCCCGCATCCACGGAGTTGAAGGGACGACTTGTAGATTGAAACCCCTGTTTTCCCAAAAACGTATTTTTTTGTGTATTTTCTGTATTTAAAATTTTCACAAATTATTTTTTTCGGTTTTCAAATTCTTTTGTCAAATTGTATTGTTGGATCTCCTATTAAAATCTGTTTTCGATCAATAATTTTAGCTGTAACTATTTTTCTATGAATTTTGTATTGTAAGACAATTCTTATTATTGTTATTATTACTTTTATTATTACTACTACTGTTATTATTGTACTATTATTATTTTTATCATTTTTCTCTCTTATTATTATTATTATTACTGTTATTTTGTTTAATACTGTTATTATTATTATTATTGTTATTATTTTTATTATTATTATTAGTATTTCTATAAAACCCTATATGCATTCATAACCCCTATATCCTATTTTTATTTATATATATTTTCCCTATTATCTTATTGGATTACCCATTTTCCATTTTAAACCCTATAACCCATTTAATTTCTTGTTGGATATTTTATTAGACCCTATTAGATTTTAAGCCCATATATACCATAACCCATTAATACCCTAATAACATCCCCAGACCCAATAACCCAACCAACCCACTGTCTACTTAACCTTTCTCCCCTTGATTACTTAACACAACTACCTAAACCCGCAATACCTAATCCGTAACCCAACTCACACCCTAACCCTAATATATTTTTACCCAACACCTATATAACCCATGTTCTCAAACATGTTCATCTTCTTATACTCCTCCAACCGCCTTCGTCTTTCGATCTCCCTCATCCTCCCTGCACCCAGCATGCCAGCCGTGCCTCTCTCCTGTGTCGCACCCCACCGCGCCGCACAACTGCAATGCCGACAGCCGAGACGCCAACAGCAACAGCCTGCCCTGTGTTGCACCTCCGATATTACCCTGCTCTCTTCCCCGGCATCGCGACGCAGTCAGCGGCCATAGCAGCTCCCCTGCCTTGGCATCAACCTGAGAACAGTAGTGACAGTAGTAGTGTGTGTCGTGCTCCGTCGACAGGCCAACCCCCATGCACCGCAGTGCACTATGCTCCCCTTCCGGCGTTCCCTTGCATCGCTGGCGACCCTGCGTTGCTGTCCGCCACTCTCCGCCATCAGCCTTGCCCCTAGCCGTAGCTCTCCCTCTCGCAGTGCACCCCCATTGGCTTTTGCTGTTGATCCTGCTTGAGTGAGTTTGGGCCGTCGGATCATCTTGATCATCATGATCATGTCCCCTTGGTTTTGATTCTAGCCGTCCGTTGGATCTTGATAATCATGGTTGATTGGATGTGGGCCGTCGATCTCCTCCTGATCATCTAATTAGATCCTAGCCGTCTGATCTCTTCTTGATCGTCACGATCACGATGATCATCAACTTCCTTTAATCACAGTCGTTCGATCGATCGATCTTGATCTTCATCATTAGGGAAATTTGACCATCCGATATGATCTGATCATCTTGATCTTGATCTTTGATCTCAGTCGTCCAATTGTGTTCGTGATTGGTTCGTGTGCTCGTTTGATTCGTTCGTTGTGTTCGTGCCCGGGAATTCGTTCCCATTATTCTTTCTCTTTGCTCCGTTCCCATCGTCGTCTTCCAGGCAAGTAACTTGTATTAAATTCCTTTACAAATACAAGTATTAAATACCACCTGTAGTGTAGTTGGGTTCTAGAGACAATTTGTGTCTGAATTCCCTTGTTGATATTGTCTCTATAGTGATGATTGACCGTAGTTGCCTCACAACATACATAACACGAATTAACTTAGGGTTGACCACTTTTGATGTGTTATTCATGATAAACTTGTCGAATACTTGCAAAATACCATATACCATGTTGTTTGGACATCTAGTACACTATTTTTCATGTTTGAGTTGATTTGGATGAATTTTGTGTGATCTATGTTGATTTGAGCATGAAGAACAAATCTGTATTTTTTTGTTACCCTGATGTTAATCAGTGTTTTAGATCCTATTAAGGTCAGTATTTGAAAATATATTGTGAACATGAACTGTAAAGGATTCTGTCTATTTTCTAGCCCTTTTGACGGATCTCAGTTTCGATTTATGGTTTGTGAGTTATGCAATTTTACTACAGTGGTGTCGAAAGATTTCCAGATTTTATTTTCTATGAATTCTGAAGAGTAATCTATTTTTATTCGGGTACTAGAATTATTATTTTGATCTGAAATTATGCTCAATATTTTTGGACTTGATTGAGATTAGCCCAGAATTTTTATGGATTTATTCGATGAGTTTTACGAACCATTCTATGCTTTCGAACAACTACTATTCTAGTAGACTTTTACTACAATTCAATAAAGAACTTGATTTTCGTCCGAATTCTAATTGCTGTTTCTAAAATGTTTCCGAATATGAAAGTTAGCCTCCTGTATCTATTTTATCAACCTTTTGGTAGATTTGGATTTCGATTTATGGTTTGTGAGATATTGTTGTTTTTGTACTGCAGTGTTTACAATTCCGGATTTACAAAACTACTACATCTTGATGTTTTCAGATTTTTGTTGAATAAACTATTTATATTGGAAAATTATGATACTTTATATTTTGATACTACACATATAGGGGAATACCCCAGATTTTTCATGGATTTAATTAATGAGTTTTCATGCAGTTTTCCTGACTGTGAATACAAAATACTGATTTCTGACTGAACACATTTTCTGGATTCAAACCTGTTTTGAGTTATGATGTTGTGAAATACTATATGACTTATATATGTTTGCTGGATTCGGAAGGGAGTCTATTTTCCAGATTCTTCGACGAATTCAGATTTGCATTTTTTAGCAACGGAAATCCCTGTTTTAGTACTGTACTGTCTTGCTGTCCTGAATTAGAACTTACACTGTTTCACTCTTTTATATGACTGTCTACCATCTATGAATGTTTATCTGTTACCCTGAATCTGTTATTTGTTATACCATGCTAGTTTTACACTCTTACATACACATTCATACCTGTTTGATAATAATGATAAATGACCAGGTCGGGGTTAAGGAAAAGATCAAGTAGTGGGAAATTATAGAAATGTTTACTTGGAAGGGAGCTCATGTTTTCCATACTGAGAATTTGTTATACTGTTATACTGATTACCTGACTGCACGCTTTCCAATAGGAAGGTGTACTCGAAGGAGGACCAATAGGTTCTGACTGTCTGATTACTGTTAATGATTACCTGACTGCACACTTCCCTATATGAAGGTGTACTCAGAGGAGGACCACTAGTTTCTTAATGTTATCTGTTACTGTCTGATTACTGATACCAGAGTACATGGCCCTATATGATCCCCTACGAAATCTAAAACAAAACTGTTTGAATGTAGCAACCATGTAGTAAAAGGATGGATGCATGAAGTGCTACCTAGATAGTAATAAACATAAGACTGTAAGAACTGACATTTGTTACACTGTTATCTGTTACATGCTACTGAACAATGTTACCTGCTACCTTCTGACTGTTACCTGACACTGTTATCTATTACTGACTGACTGTTACCTTATACTGTTATCCGTATACCTGTCTGCATATTGTTGACACTTGATACATGTTACCTATACCTGTTAGTATAACATGCTATCTGATTTGTTTTCCTGATTCATGTTAGACATTATATTTTATTGATATGCCTATACCATGCCATATTTGTTCTGTTAGTACTTTATATTTGTTATTTATCTCATGTACTTGTATCTTGCACTACAAGCGGCCCGCAACTTGTATTGACAGAAGTTTGTTTTCTTTTTTCTATCCCTGCAATTGTTAAATTGCAGATTTTGGAGAATAGTTACCAGATGGTGTTGGTGATATGCAATATTTGTGCTGGAGTTATTTTTATTATTTCTGTTGCTTATTTGAACAATTGTATTTGATACTTGGATTTAATTGTATTTGGGCAATGTGACCGAGGATATTTGACTTATTCAGATCTGATTTATTTGAGATTATATTATATTTTGGTTTCAAGTAAATTTATGTTGGTATATTTGATTCGATTATGCATACTTGGTTGACTTTTTTTGCTTCTGACTCTGATTATTTCTGTGAGATGTTGTAAAGATTCTGAACAGGTTATGGATGATGAAAATCATTCGCTGTGTTTAGTCACGTATCCGTATTCCGTATTTTCTTTTTGGGAAGCGGAGCGTGACATAGATCGAATTGTATGATTCATAAACTTGTAAATATCTGTAGCACTACTGGATCGAATTGTATGATTCATAATTTTGTACTTGTAAATAACTGTAGCACTACTGGATCTGTGTAGCGTCCCGAATTTCCAATATAATATCTCAGAAATATGTTGTACAATTCTCAGCATCTACCTCAATTGTAATTAGTAAACATAGCCAAAACACAGAGAAAATTTTTCAACTTTTATTACATTAATTCTTTACAAAGCATATCGGAAAACAAACACCTTGAATTACAATTTCTTTCTTTTATAACACAATGTTTTACAATTTACATAAGCCATAATATCAATCTAGCACAAGCATCCAAATCCCAAGCTATAAGTACCTACCTGTAAAACATGAGGCTAGAGATAACCCTAATCCCCAAAACAACAGGAGTCAGCCATAACGGTGTGAGTGACATAGAAATAAATGCAACATAAATAAAACATAAGGCATAAAGTCATAAACAACATGTATTAACAGCAAGAATAAATGAAATAAGAAATAACAATAAATTAAACATGAAAACATCAAGTAAAACTAGACTAAGTGTCAAGTGTAGAAAATAGGAAACAACATGCATAAAATAAAGTCAAGAAAACACCAATACTATATGCTGACTCTCTAATGCATACTCATCGAATTCTATGCATCCCACTCTACATAGGTCCGGTGCAAGCCCTTAACGTTCTTCACTTGATAGGGTTAAATCCCCCGCTATGCAACTAATCCTACTACGATGACTACTATGAGATTTTAGATAAGTTGTGAGTATTAGCCCACGCCTCGATAATTCAAGAGGTCAGTCTCTATCCACAGATAATTCCGGACACTATTTCACTCATACCTGGGAATCTTCGAGAATACCCCACACCGCAAACTATGGCGCCTCATCACATGAACACCCCATAAGTGTTGTCTCAATCCCGACAATTCTGAAGATCAATCCCACATCGCAGGTAAGTCCGGAGACTATTTCACTCACACCTCGATAATTCCAGTGATTATCTCACACCGTAAGCCATACTGATATCCATAACCCATGTTCTCATTTCATCATATCACCATGTAGTGCCTGTCCTTATTTTGTTAATTAAATTAATTATTTATTAGATGTCGAATCTCTTAGAGTTGGTGCACCATACCGGGCTTAACTCAACTGAACAACAACCAAAATTTCAACCGCCGGTAGTTAGGGCACCATTCAATCTCTAAAGACTCATAACTCAACCATTAATACCAAAACTTTCAATAAAACTCACAAATCCATCATCAAAACGATTATATGAAGAAAACTTCTTAAATCAATAAAATCCAAATCTATATAATGTACTCATAAAATTCCAGAATTTAAATAAAATATTAAATCCATTAAATAACAGAAAACCATATTTTTAAGTCGTAGAATATCATCAAAACATCAATTCTTTTGAAAACACATATAACTCATTTAATGAGGCCATAAGAATACATTTAAAACTCTATTATAAATAAAATATAACTCTCTGAAAAATACCGTAATCTGTAGTAAAAATATCATCTAAAACAGTAGAGTAATAATCCATAATATCGAGATAATAACTGTTTAAAAGAAATGAAGAAACTCAGCAAAATAGCCAAAACAGCAATTGACGATCGACCGCTCAAGAATGGCAGTCCACTGTCAATTGGGAATCCCCAAAATAGCAGCATGACGATCGACCGTGCAGTCGACCGTGACTTGCTATACAGCCGATTAGGCTCTTTGTGCATGTTTTGATCTGATACTTGATTAGAACTTGGTAAAATCAAAATTAAACTTTCTGAGATGATTAAACATATCTTGTGTAACATATAGGAGTTATTAAAACACATCGAAACTGTAACTCCTGTTTCCCCAAAAATGTATTTTTTGTGTATTTTCTGTATTTAAAATTTTCGCAAAATATTGTTTTCGGTTTTCAAATTCTTTTGTCATATTGTACTATTGGATCTTCTATTAAAATCTATCAACAATTTTATTTGTTTTCGGTTATTAT
Source organism: Hemerocallis citrina (assembly GCA_017893485.1). NCBI lineage: Eukaryota > Viridiplantae > Streptophyta > Magnoliopsida > Asparagales > Asphodelaceae > Hemerocallis > Hemerocallis citrina. The sequence goes on along the minus strand of CM030363.1, from coordinate 123,206,136 downwards.
TAGTATTATTGTTATTATTGTTATTTTTTAGGATTTTTTTTAACGTCGGGCAGAAAATAACTTACCGTCCATCTTATTTGGATTTCGAAAAGCCAAATGTTGGAAGAAAACGAAAATGAAAACAACGTTTTAATTTTAAAAGAAATGGAGAGAGCGAGAGAGAGAGAGAGCAAGGTGAGGAGAGAAGCTGCCCCTCCTCGGGACCTGAGCAAATCCTATGCTCAGGTGCTTCAACTCCCACCACGCATACCCCCTCATCATTACCCTACCCAACTGCCTCTTCGATCCCCGTTCCACCCCCCACTACCGTCCAAAATCCCCCCCCAAAAAGTCACTTCACATCCCACCGCCATTAAAAATCTCCCTCTCTCCAATCCAAAGCCATATTTCCAACCCAAACCCACCAACATCTTCCCCTCAAAACCCTATTTTGGGAGACGTCCTGCACGCCGTTCAACACAGCAGAAAATGGAGATGAGATGCTTCAAATGCGGCGACGGCGACCACCTGGCAGCGGAATGCAGAAAGATCGGATACCACTGCTTTAACTGCAAGAAGTTTGGGCATAAGGCGCGGCATTGCCCCCTCCACAGCAGGCCGGAGTCACTAGAGGTTATACTTCCCAACAACAATGCAATTACCCAAGCCCTATCTACACTGTATGCGAGTGCCTTCCTTCATCTGATAAACCCACGTCGGATCCCCCCTACGAAGGACCAGGAGCATGCGTTCAGTTTTTCGTGGGGTAGGCGAAGCTACTGGTGGACACTCAAGCGTGTCAGTGATGGGGTTTATCATGTTCAATTCCCGACTGTGACTGAGGCGGAAGCGGCGATCGCCGAAGGTGTCTTTAATTTTTCTGGTTTCAATGCAACTTTTTCACCATGGTCTGCCGAGTTCGGGGCAAGGTTGCGACCAAAGCCTTCTTACATTTGGGTGAATTTGCCACTTCTCCCCTTCCACCTATGGAATAGAGAGTCAGTTGAGCACTTGGTTAAAAGTTTTGGCAAGCTTATCACCCTCAGTCGAGAAATGTTGTACGCTGAGAGCAGAGATCAGGCACTAGTTCTTCTAGAGGTTGAAGACCTTTCCTTAGTGCCAAAGTCCTTGACTGTTAAATATGCAACTCCCTGGGATCAGAAGATCAATATTCACGATGTTCCAGTTCTGTTGCTTGGTAACCCAATTCCAGTGGAAGACGTTCAGGCAGGCAGAGTCCAACTGTTCAACACTAAGACCACGGCGGAGACGGGAGGCACGAGTTTTTGGAGGCCTGTTAACCACACAGTTAACAGAGGAGTGGATACGGCGGAGCGCCGGGAGCGGAGCATGGCCGTGGCGGGTGAATATTTTTCAAATCCCCGTGAATTGGGGGAGGGGCAACAATTGGGCGCGCAAACCTCGCATGCAACTCCAAATATGGTATTCTTTCAAAATGCCCCCAATCAGCTTGATTTAGCGCCATCTATGGAGATTGCACCAATCCTTCCGCTAGTCCCGAAATCAACGGCTGATCCTTCACCGCAGTAAATCCCCTTAATCACAGCACCAATTTCAGAGCCAGCTGGCAATCTTCTAGAAGGAGGCCCACAGGCTAACAAGGCAATTTTGCACAACACTAGGGATGGCGAATCCTCTGCTGATAACTCTAAGGATGGCTTTCGCGAGATAATGTGGGAAGGGAAATCTATCAATCTGCCTCATTCACTTTTTGTTAAAATCCAACCAGTCGTTGAAGCTGAGCTCCCAGACTCAGAGCAGAGCGAAGCTGTCAATGCAGATAAAGAAGCTTCGGAGAATTCAGATGATGGTAACAGCAAGACTGATGACGGCAACCGCAAGACTGCAAGTTTCCGCACTCGTTCACTGATGAAAAGAACTGCTAGTCGCACAGCCTATTCATCCGCTGCTGTCCCTCCAGGATTCCAAGAGGGCCCCTCCAAGAAGGGGAAGCAAGTGCGCTCCATTAGCAAGCTCAAGAGCACCAGGCCTTTTATGAAGCATTTATCCTCCTCCATCAAGAAGAAGGCTTCAGGTACTTCCTCTTCGACTGCCTCTGTTTCCAACACACACTTAAATCCATTCGCACTACTTTCCAATGATGATATTGTTGAGGTTGCGGCATCAATTGGAGTGGAGGCTCGAGGGCCGCACTCAGTTTCTAAGCTCAGAGAATGCCAGAAAGCTGTAGTTGATCTCCCTGATCAACAACAGGATTCTGCATAGCATTCTTGTTCTTTTGCTTTGATTTTGTGTGTGTGGTATTGTGTGGTTTTTTTTCCCAATGAGGATTGCAAGTTGGAATGTACGAGGGCTGGGCAACCCTAACAAATGCTCATTTATCAAAGATGGCATCAAGAGTTGTGCACCTGCTATTATTTGTTTGCAAGAGACAAAGCTCAAAAATTCACGACCTCAAAAGCTCTCATCTGTGGGGGGGATGAGTATCACAAAATGGATTCAATTAGATTCTATTGGAAGCTGCGGGGGTATTCTATTGGGGTGGAATGATCAGATTCTTGATTGCACTTACTCCGCGATAGATATTTTTTCAGTGTCTGCCTCTTTCAAATGTAGGATCTCAGCCAAAGAATGGTCAGTCACTACTGTATATGCACCTTTTGAGCTTGATGATCGTGAACTCTGTTTTTTTGAAATAAAACAGCGTAGGAGACTCCTGAAAGATGCTTGGGTGTTATGCGGAGATTTTAATGTTACTTTGACAGATGAAGAGAGGTCCAAGGGCCGGGGCTCGAACAGAGACATGAAAGCTTTTTGCAGTTTCATTCAAGACTTGGAGTTGATTGATTTACCCCTCTCAGGAAGGAAATTTACTTGGACGAACCAAAGAGAAGCTCCGACTATGGCTCGTTTAGACAGAGCACTTATTTCCGCGGAGTGGGACGCCCTGTTTCCAAACTGCATTCAGTATTCGCTCCCGAGAATAGCCTCCGATCACTGTCCAATTGTTCTTGATGATCAGGTTATCCCTAAAAGGGTGAACTATTTTAGATTTGAAAAAGCTTGGTTGCTCAACCCATCCTTCACACCAGCTGTTAGAGAATGGTGGCATTCTTTCAGGTGCAAGGGAAATCAGGTTGAAATCTTTGCAGCTAAACTGCTGCTCCTCAAAAGAAGGATCAAATCATGGAAACATGAAAACTTTGGTAATTCTACACGAGTAAAAAAGGCTTTGCAAGATAAACTTCTCAAACTGGAAATTGAGGCTGAGACTTCTTCAAGTGCTCTTGAGCAAATGAAGTCTGTACAGACGGAGCTCCAAGAGGTTATCAAAGCTGAGGCGATCTACTGGAGACAGCGCTCAAGAGTGCAATGGATAAAGGAAGGAGATGCAAACACGCGTTTCTTCCACTGCATTGCAAATGGTCGTAGAAGAAGAAACTTCATCCACAGTTTAGCTATTGATGGTACTCAAGTAAAGGATCCACTCCAAATCAGAACCGCTTTTGAGCAGCACTTCTCTTCCATCTGTGGTACAACAACTGACTCTGATTTTCAAATTGATTGTAACTCACTTTATCCCCACAAGATACAAGATCTTGCTCTTTTGGAGGCACCTTTCACCTTAGATGAGATCAAGACAGCAGTATTTGGCATGAGCAGTGATAAAGCTCCGGGGCCAGATGACTTTTCTATGAGCTTCTATCACACTTTCTGGGATACTATCAAAGAAGATTTATTTAGTATGCTCCTGGCAATCCAGAGAGGTGACTGTGATGTATCTAGGTTGAACTATTGCAACATCATCCTCATCCCCAAATGTGAAGGAGCCAACTCTGTCTCTGAATTCAGACCAATCAGTCTGCTCAATTGCTCCATTAAGATTTTCACTAAACTGCTAGCAAACCGGCTTGCCCCGATGTTACACACTCTTGTCTCTTCTTCCCAAAGTGCTTTCTTGAAAGGTAAATCCATGATAGACTGTTTTGTTGTTGCACATGAAGCTATCAATTTATGCAGTAGGCGACACTCCGACACTATTCTTTTTAAAATTGATTTTGCCAAGGCATTCGATACAGTCAATTGGGATTTTCTTCTACAGCTCCTTGTAGCTAGAGGTTTTGGTCAGTCCTGGTGCAGATGGATTCGTATGATATTGACAAGTGCAAAATCATCTATCCTAATTAATGGTGTAGGAGGCCGTTACATTAACTCCAAGAGAGGTTTGAAACAGGGTGATCCACTTTCACCTATGCTCTTTATCTTGGTTGTCGATGTCCTAGCTCAAATGCTCAATTATGGTCGCCGAAATGAAATTTTCTCCTCACTGCCAGTCAGAGGCGCAATTGCCAACCTGTCTGTGCTGCAGTTTGTGGATGATACATTGCTTTTTTGCAAAGGTGATGAAGAAGAGGTAATTAACCTTAAATTAGCCCTGCACTTATTTGCTAATATATCTGGTCTTGCTATCAATTTTGATAAATCGTCCTTAGTTTATTTTGGACGATCCAAAATGAAGTTCAAAGCCTTCTCAACCATTCTTGGATGCAAAGAGGAGAAGTTGCCCCTTAAATACCTTGGTATGCCTCTCGCTTCTAACAAGCTCAGCAAAAAGTACTGGCAACCTCTGCTACTTAAGATCCAGAGACGATTATCATTGTGGAAGGGTAGAATGCTTTCTCGAGGGGGCAGGTTGGTTCTTATAAATTCTGTGCTTAGTGCTCTGCCGGTTTATTACGCCTCTTTCTTTAAGTTACCCACTTGGGTCATTAGGAGAATTGATCAGCTCCGAAGTAGATTCTTCTGGTGTGGCTCAGATGCAAATATCAGAGGCATTGCTAGTGCGCACTGGGCACGTATCTGTCAACCGAAAATGCAAGGAGGACTGGGGGTTCTAGACATAAAGGTTTTTAATGAAGCTCTCCTTATGAAGTGGTGGTGGAATTTGCTGGCATCCGATTCCCTCCCAAGCCAAACTCTCCGAAGCCTTTATCAACGCAGTAATCCAAACCAATTCATATGTCCTTCTACTGCCTCTAACTTCTGGAAGGGAATCTATCCGCTCAAAGACCAATTTCTTTGCAACATAACATGGAGCCTTGGTAAAGGTACACTCATCAATTTTTGGACATCAAAATGGATTCATGGAACCAGTGTGTCTTCCCTATTTCCGACCCTCACTGCAGCGGCATGGAACTCTGAAGCTGACATCATATCACAGGGATCTTGGTCAGATGGCGTATGGACTTGGCAGCCGAGGCTTAATTGTGTTCTTACTGAACCTATGCGAGAGGACAAAAGGCGCCTGTTAGAGCTGCTCGTGGACTTCCAACCCTCATCTTCCGCAGACCAACCCTCTTGGCGGCTGACTACTTCTTCTGCTTATACAGTCAAATCGGCTTATAACTTCTTCATCATGGCTGGCCTTCGTTCCCCTTACTACTTTGCAACTTGGGTCTCGCCTGCACCCCTCAAATGCAAGGTGTTCATATGGCTGCTGAGTTGGAACAAGCTGAACTCGAAGGATTTCCTTCACTCTAAGGGATGGTTGGGCGACACTACATGCACAGCTTGTGCAAGTCCTGTCGAATCGACCTTCCATATATTTTTTGAATGCCCAATTGCTGCCGCAACCTGGAAACACTTCACTGATTTGCTTAGTATCCGTAATTTGCCCCATCATATGCATGAGTGTTTCACGACATGGTGTTTTGGGAATCAAAATATCCGACTCACTTGGCATCTTCTAACTATCTCTGTTTGCTGGAATTTGTGGCTCGCTAGAAATCAACGCACTTTTAATTCAAAGGCTGTGCAAGCAAAAGAGATTATTACTAATGCCATTTTCTCTTTTCGTTCTTGGATAGATGGCATGGACAGCGGGAGGAAGAAGGCTAAGCTGATGGAGGAATTGGATGCTGCAGGAGTTCAAGATGTCTTGCTAAAGCATGCACTTTTTAGGGCAGATCGGTTGGATAGTGATGTAGGGAGTTGTTCGTCCTAACCGACGAGTGTTGTGGAAGATTTAGACAGACTTTTGTGATCTTTTGTTGATGTTGAGGACTGACTTTTTATCCCGCCTTCATGTAACTTGACATTTCTGTTTTTGGCTATCTGTGGTGGAGGACTTTGACGAGCACTGCTGACTGGATGGAGAAGGGGGATGAGATCATGGTGTTGTGTCTAGTAGAGGAGTACGACAGTAGTCCGCTGCCCTCTCTACGACACAACTACATGCTATCTCAAACCTAGACCCATCTGTGACTCGGTCTTTTTCTTTTGTAACCTCCACTCAGACTATTTTTGTATTTGCTGCTTAAACACTTTTTATTAGTAATATATATTTTGAGGTAGGCTAATCCTACCTTTTACTCGTCAAAAAATTATTGTTATTTTTGACGAGTTATTAAAAAATCCACTTTTATTTACTAATGGTATTTGTAGTATTTTAAGTAAATTCTATTTTGTAATACAAATTACATTTGTATTATAAACAATTTTTGTACTGGTTATTTTATTTTATTTTATTTTATTTTTCTATTGAATTTTAAATTTCTTATTGGATCTTTGATTTATCCCCAATACCCATTATCCATTTAATACCCCCTAACCCATTAGTTTTCATGCCCAGACCCGTTTTACATTTACCCCATATCCACCTAAAAACCCATTAACCCCATATATTACCTAATCCATTTATTTCCATACCCTGTATACATCCCTACCTAATCAGCCAAAACCATTACCTAATTATCATATACCCATTTTTTCATATCCTTAACTACCTATCATCAAACCCACCTAATATAAATCCTACACCGTTAACTACCCATTAGCCAATAACTAATTGATCCAACACCAAAGCCCAACCCGACCCTTTTTTTTTTTACCCTGTAGCCACCACATATCCCCTCCCCCTCCTAAACCTAAATTCACATATATAAATATGCATGTTGTTATGTTTACCCGCCCCTGCATACCTAGCTGACCTGCATTTTTTTTTTCCCTCCAGTCCACTTTTTCCCGTCCTCCAACTCTCCCGCTTGTAACGTCCCCGGCCTACTGCAACCCCGTCATCCCTACTTCATCTTCGCGGCGCCGTCAACCTGCCGTGGTCATTATTCCTCGTTGTCGACATCTTCCCGTTCGCTCGCTTTAGAGGTTGCACGCGCACAGTATTTGCACGTGTTATCTCGGGTTGTGGATCTCGAGTTTCGGTCCGTAGTTCGTGAGTTCGTTGATTTTTCGTTTGTGGGTTCGTTGATTTTCCGTTCGTGGATTTTGTTCGTTGCAGGGATCCGTTCCCGTTATTCTTAATTTTCGTCATTTTCGTCTCCGGTTAAGGCAAGTAACTTGTACTCGAATTCCTTTGTATGATCCAAGTCAAAAATACCGCTTATAGTGTTTTTGGGTTCTAGAGACAACTCGTGTGTGTGTTATGTTTGATGGGTTCTGTCTCGATTGTGCTATTTGACCATAGTTGCCTCACGACACAAATTGACATGAACAACTTAGGTCTTGCCCGTCTTGATGTGATTATATTGTGAAACAATTATGAGAACTTGAGTGCTTGTGAGATCCATGTGTTATACTTGTTGTGGACATGTCGTATACCCTATTTCATGTTGTTTGGACACTTGGTAGACTCGTTTTCATGTTTGGTTGTGTTTGGATCAAGTTTCGATGGATCTATATTGATTTCGGTTTTTGAGGAAATTCTGTGTTTTGTCGATGATCTGTCTTGATCAGTAATTTAGACTATATTAAGCTCAAAATATTAAGTTCAGTATAAAATATGATTTGTAGAGGATTTTGTCTTCTTTCCAACCCCTCTGACCTTGCTCAATTTTGTTTTCGTATGTGTGAGATATGACTGTTTTAGTACAGAGGTGTTGGTAAGTTCCAGATTTCGTTCTTGATGATTTTTTATGACTAAATTATTTTGATACTTGTGCTACACATATTATTTTGATCTGAAACATTGGTCAGTACTTCTATATCTATCTAGAGATTACCCAGAATTTTGATAGATTTTATTGATGAGTTTTATATGCCGTTTCATGCTTGTTTATGAAAGTTATACTTGCTGTATTTTGCTCGCTGTTCTGTAAAGAATCATATTTTCACCCTATTTCCTTCTACTGTATGGAAAATATTTATGAAATATGAAAGTTAGGTTAATTTGTCTATTTTCATCTCCCTTTGGCGGATTTGAATTTCGTTTCACGGCTTGCGAGATATTACTGTTTTCGTACAGCAATGTTAGGAACTCCAGATTTGCCAAACTATCGTTTCTTGATGTTTTCTTATTTTTGTTGGCTAAACAAATTTTATTGGAATATTATGAAACTTTATATTTTTGATTCTAGACATATAGGGAAATACCCCAGATTTTTTCTGGATTTATTTGAGAGATTTTGATGCTGTTTTTCTGACTGAGAATTCGTTTTACTGATTTCTGACTGAACATGTTTTCTAGATTCAAACCTGTTTTGAGTTATGATTTTGTGAAATACTATATAGCTTATTTATAATCGCTGGAATCGTGTGGAAGTTTATTTTCCAGATTTTTTGACGGATTCAGATTTGGATTTCTTTAGTAACGGGAATCACTATTTTAACACTGTACTGTCATGCTGTCCTGAATATGAACATACACCGTTTTGCTCGTTTATGTGACCGTATATCATCTATGATTATTTATTTTTTTCCCTGAACCTAATGGTGATTATACCATGTTAGTTAGACACCATTTCACGCACTATCATTTCGGTTGATAACCATAAAAAAAGTAATCAAGCCAGGGTTATATGGGAAAGATCTAGTAGTGGGAAAGCATAGAAATGTGTACTTAGAAGGAGGCCCGTGTTTCCATATGATTATCTGTTATCTGTTATCTGGCCCTGTCTACATTACTTCATATAGGAAGGTGTAGGGAAGAAGAGAACCACTAGGTTCTATCTGTCTGTCTGGATCTTTTATCTGACCCGGTCTACATTACTTCTTATAGGAAGGTATAGAGAAGAAGAGAACCAATAGGTTCTATCTGTCTGATCTATTTATCTGATATCTGTCTGAACCCTGAGTACATGGCCCTATATGATCCCCTACGAAATCTAAAGCGAAATTGTTTGTTATAGCAACCATGTGTTATGTTTTTGGGGTGCATGAAGTGCTACCTAGATAGTAATCACACAAGACTTATAAGAACATGACATCTGTATCTGTACCTGAATCTGAATCTGAATCTGATATCTATATCTATTATTTGTTATCTGTATCTGATTATCTGATTACCTGTTATCCGTCTGACACTACCAAGTGACACCATTACTTGACACTATCTATATATTTGTCTGCATGCTATTTGACTTTTGACACTTGACACATGTTAGTATACCATGCTAAATGATTCTATTATGCCTATACCATGCTATAGCTGTTTCTGTTATTATTTAGTTTTGATTAGTTTTCCCCATGTATTTGTATCTTACATTATAAGTGGCCCGTAACTTGCACTTGACGGGCACCTTGTTTTCTCTTTTCCTCTTTCCTACAATTGTAAAATTGCAGATTTTGGAGAACAGGTTCCAGATGGTATTGGTGACATGAAGTATTAATGCTGGATTTTATTATTATTAATTCTTGTAGCTTACTTGAACAATATTATATTTTGATTACTTGGATTTATTCTTGTATTTTGGCAACCCAAGATATTTGTTTTATTCAGATCATAACTATTTGAGATTTATATATATGGTTTCAGGTATTCTTGTTGGTATTTTGGTTCATATGTGATTGTTGGTTGACTCTTTTGCTTCCGACTCTGATGATTCTTGTGAATGTTGTAAAGATTCTTGAACAGCTTATGGATGATGAAAATCATTCACTGGGCTTTTGTCGTGTATCCGTATTCCGTATTCTCTTTTGGAAAGCGGGGCGTGAAAGAACATATCAAAATCTCAAAAGAGTAATTTTTCACAAAAATCCTTCAAAATAGCAACTTATATATATATATATATATATATATATATATATAGGGAGCCTTTATATATATATATATATATATATATATTCATACGAGATTTTAGGCATCAGTTTAAGCGTCAAAATCCACAAAATAGGAGTAGTCTAATGTTCAAAACCATCTCAGTACCAAAACAATTGAAATCCAATCAAAAATTTCACAAAAATTCATAAAACCAATTTTCGGCCATACTCTTCAGACCCGAATACAAAACTCCTCTTTCACATTCAAAACTGGATTCTTTTAGTTCAATAACTCTTCTTCAACTTGTTATATACATACCCCACTAATTACAATAGTTATCTCACGAATACTATGCAATTATAACATGTTTTAATCAAGTCGTTATTCGTCAACAGTCCAAACAGAGCATATAGAGCACACACAATGAAAGGTTCAATTTTGAGCACTTTGAGTCCTACCACTTTATACTCAATCCAAAAAGCAAATACATGGAGGGAAGCAACATACTCATGAAAATAAGCACTTACAACATGTAGACAATCCAGTTTGCTCATCAACAAAATCAAAAGAGTGTATGTAGACATGTTTGTTAGTGAAGTTAGGACTTTATTCAATTTTTTTATATTACTCATCATACAATTCATCATGTAGGTTCCAATCAGCAATTACATGATAGAAAATAACGTGCTCATGAATTTATTAGGTTCTTTAACAATCTCAAGTTATCCATATGAAATTTTAATCATCAAAGCATAGGTTTCATGAAAAGATTCAATTTTTAGTTCATCTACTCATCAAAACTTCATATATCTTCCTACCATCATCTAACATGCTTTCTAATAGATCAATCATCACATACAACATACTTAGAACAATAAGAAAACAAACATAGGTCACTCACCTTATTGAATAATCAACCGAAGATAATAAAGAAATTAGAAAAATTCCTCCTTTCGCAAGAAAACCAAGATCTTCGCTTTGAAACTCCAGGAAAATAATAATAAGAAATTCCTTTGTGTTGTGCAGCAAAGAGACGGCTGCACCCCACCCTTTATAGGCCGGAATTTAGAGAATCTAGGGTTTTTGAATAGAGTTGCAAAATATCTCTTTTAAATATACTTTTACATATATAAATCCTTATACTTGGAAATCAAATAAAACCATCTTGATTGAGATTTACAAACAAGAATAACCATTCTATTATCAGCCCGCACTAATTTGAAAACCAAGAAAATGAAATTGCACTTTTGCCCCCTAAGTGGCAATTTTGCAAAAAAGACCCTTATTTATCAAAACTTGCAAAATAAACTAAATTTATTAAAACTGTAACACCCCGCAAAATTTAAATGACAATTTTGCCCTCGGGTGTTACGCACGTGCATTTTGTACTATTATTGATTATATTCATAACGCATTTTGATATGTATTTTGAATTCCAATTATTTATGCAATCCCGTATTCTTAAAATCACATTTGAGACAACTCAAATGCTAAATTTCAATCTTTGAGTTTTTACGTGCTTTTACGTATTATCGATGCACGTGTCGATTTCGGATATTCCACCGTTACATGCAAAGTTTTCGATGGGTTTCAATTATTTATTTTTATAAACATATTTAAATTCATTTTTTGTAAATAGAATTCAATTTTTGTCTAAAATGAATTTCTACGTGCAATAAACGTGTTTTCTGTACGTTTGAGTACATTATCATATATGTATACTAAATATATTCTTATGTTGCATTCCAATTAATTATAAAAATTTTTCAGGTTGATAAAATTAATTTTGGTATTTTTGAGATTTTACGGGCGACGCACGTGTTTTTGGTGCACGTGTTTTAAGCGCATTCTTCCTTCAAAATAAATTTTCATGAAATGTTTTTGTCTATTTTATAGGGCATGGAAAGTATAATTTTAAAGTTAATTTTACATATTTATTACATATATAAATAATTGTTTTAAAGGAATTAATTGAATAATTTATTTTTGGGTGTACACAAAGCACGTGCACGTACACACGTGCGATGTGCACATTTTTGGGGGGACCGGGCTGCTTATGAGAAGAGGGAATTCTGAAAGTTTGATTTTGAAAATAGGAGGGAAACAAGTTCCAATTTTAGAAAATGGGGTTAGTGGTGAGGTGGTTATTCTAACTACCCATTAATTAATCTATAAAAATGCCCCTTAGTCTCTCATTCTCTCATCTCTTCTCCTCTCTCTCTCCTGCCCATTCCGAAAGCAACAAATCCAATCCAGCATTCATGTTTTCTTCTCCACCATACAAATGGGTGTACCTATGAATATAAATATATATATATATATATATATGTGTGTATATATATAGCAAATCCCATCACCACTTAGCCTGGTCTCTTCCTCCATTTTTCTGTCCTTTCCGGAAAAGCAACCAAGAGCAAGTCCAGCACTCCATGTGCCTTCTCTACCTACTCTACCATATACATATATACATATAAAATCATGTCTATGTACATATATAAATGCATATGTATATATATATGAAGACAAAGAGGAGGAGGTACTGTTTGCTTGCCGAAAGTGGAGATAGAACCTTGCTGTGCATTGCCGAAATGGATTGGAGTGTGTACTTGCTTTGGTGCACGGATTTCGAGGATGTTGCAATTGGAGTTTTCTTTAGAAGCTCCTAATTCTAGGACTTCATTTGAGTGCAAATCTTCAACTTTAGGTGGGTGTTTCTTAAATGCTTTCTAATTTAAGAATAGAAATTTGCATGATAGATGATATATAATTTATTTGGTTGAAATTGAAGTGATTGCATGCAAATTAATGTAGAAATGGATCGTTAAATCTTGATTGGTGTGGTAAATGCAAATTGCTATTCCATTTTCTAAATGATTATGATTGTTAGTTGAGATGCTAGAATTGAAATGATTCATATGAAATTGATGCACGTTGAGACATGATTAGAATAATGCATCTATGTTGTTTGTTGAGAATGTGACAAAGAAGTGTGATTATAACCTCAAATTATTATTTATACGAGTATATAGATTTTTGTGAAGTAATTTTGATAAAAGAAAACAGTTTATTTGGAAAATCGATTGGATATATGTTTTGATGCATTTTAAAGATTTCATTGAAAAATGAGAAACTTGTGAATTTGAGAACATATACGATATTGTTTTTAAAAGGAATATATTCTGGAAATGATCTATATTTTTATATGGGAGTACAAATCAATTAAAAGGTCGAAAAATATATGCAGGCTGCAATTTGTGTGATCGACAGTCGACTGTTTACTTTCCACAGTCGACTGGTTAGTATAAGAAATTGGTCTTTCGTCGGCAGGACAGTCGACTGTCCACTTCACAGTCGACTGCTGCTGGTGTTTGGGTTTTCAAAGTATTCGCAGAACAGTCGACTGATATTGTCACCAGTCGACTGGACCGACTGTGATGTATTGATATTAGCAGAACAGTCGACTGATACCGACTGAGATGTTTTGATGTTCGCTGAACAGTCGACTGATACTGTCACCAGTCGACTGAACCGAACTGTTTATTTTGGTTTTGAGTTTGGATTTGATTTTGACAAATGAAAGTTAAATAAGTTGAATACGAGATTTTATGATTATTAAGATTTGGTTGAGTTTTATTGTGAAATGCACACCAGGATATGAAAGATGAAATTGATAAAGTTATCGAATTGAATGGTTCTTATGTTATGAGATTATAAAAGAAACATTTTAAGAAAAAATTTGTGAACAAAAGAATTGGAAATGTTATGTGAGATTAATTATGAAATATTGTTGATCTCTAGAAAGAGATAGTTGTTGGAATCTAGAGGCTAGGCGAGACCCTAGTGACCGGCAGTGTTATTTATGATTGTGAGAGCTAACCATTGAGGGTTTAGTGTCTCACGAGAAGTAGCCAGGTAGGCTGACTGTCTCTGTTGTTTTGAATTAATTCCGGTAAGGGTAAGCTGGCTCTAGGTTGTGATGATTTTCTTTTAAAACAAATTTTGTAGGGCTGTGATGGAAGTAAGAGAAAAACATGAGTATGAGGGCCATTGGATGGGTGTTGTGAGGGTATGCATAGGCTGTCTTCACGATGCGTCGTGGCATGACGTGGATACTACTCCAGAGTACCATCCCGGTAGCAATGCTTGTGGGATGTTTGGTGGCTGCAAGAGGATCGTGTGCCATGAAGGAGGCTGAATTGCCACAGGCTGTCTTCACGATGCGTCGTGACATGACGTGGGATTCTCCTCCAGGTTTTCTGTACACGTGCTTGTAATCATAGAACATCTATGATACTTACTGAAATTACAGATAGATAAATTGTGGAGACGTGATGAAAGTAGGAGAAAAACACGAGTTGAGGACCATCGAATTTGCGGTGGAGAGTATTTCACGGGTTCTTCACGATGAGTCTTGACATGACATGGATACTGCTCCAGGGTACCGTCCCGATGGTGACGCTTGTGGGATGTTTGGTGACTGCATGAGGATCGTGTGCCATGAAGGAGGCTGAATTGCCACAGGTTCTTCACGATGAGTCGTGACATGACGTGGGATTCCCCTCTAGGTTTTCTGTACACGTGCTTGCACTCATAGATCATTTAAGATACCTACCGTAATTACAGTAGTAGATTAACTCATGGCGAGGGATTGAACCCTACAAAGATGGAGAACGATTAAGAGGCTTGCCCTTGGACCTATGTAGTATGGGATGCATAGAATCCGAACAAGTGTGCATTAGTGTCATCTAATATAAATAATTGCATTAAGGACTAAGTGCACAATCACAACACGACATCAGCAGGATAGTCCCTTTGTAGCTCTGTTTGTGATCAAGTTTGTGTTTGCTAAAGTATTTAAGAATCGTTATACTGTTTCCGGCATAGAGAGGATGGCCGTGTATAATATTTCGTCAGTTGTAAGCAACTGACGTGCCCGCAGTTTTATATGTAGGATTTAGAGTTACATGAAGATATAAAGAGAATTGATGCTGTTGATTACTTAAATGTTAAAATTGTAACAATTGTACATTCATTATTGTTGTATTTTATTGATTCCGCTGCGTATTGATGTAAAAGACTGATGTAATTATTGTTGAAATAAAAGTTTTAAATTCTTGTAAAATTGTACAAAAGAAGTGTAAAGATCCTGTGGAATTCTCGAATTCAGCTGTTTTTGGAATTCGGGGCGTTACAGAGTGGTATCAGAGCCACGCTTCTAAGTAGTACAAATTTATAAGGAACGACACCCTAGAAGTGGACATTAGAGCGTGAGTTCAGTTTATAGAGATTTAAATGTAAGTGATTTACATTTTTGTTGCTCTATAGGCTGATGTTTTCTCATTCCTTTCCCTATTGGATGGCTGGAGTCATGAATAGAAGTTGTTATTGAATTTACATTCAAATTCATTCATGATGCTCTCCTCGTATACATTCATTTGAGATTGTATGCGAGCTCATTTTCCCTGGGTATCAGAGTGGCGCAGTGGAAGCGTGGTTGGTTTGAACCGTCATTCATGACACCTTACACATAGACACACTTTCCCTTCAAATTATTATAAGTAGATTTTCACCATAGTACTTCAACATTTAATATTTTCAAAATAAATATTTTCCTATACTATTAAATTATATTGATGCCTAGTATTTTGTCTGTTTTCCTTAGTCTTGATCTTGTTGAACTTATTTTAATTGTTTCTCAATCTTAAAGTTTTGTCTTTCGTGTTTTATGTCACTTTATGTTCATCATTCTATATCTGCTATTACTTTATATATTCTGTTAAATTTATACTACCACTATTATTTTCATTTATTATTACATTTTGAATTTTGCTTATATGCATTCATTTTTACATGATTTGATTTTGTGATACGATATTCTTTCCGTATCTTATATTTCCCGTTATACTTTAGTATATTTTAACAAGATTGAAATATTTTATCCGTATAAATACAACATACTAATTTGATTTATTGTCTGCATTCAATATTATTGTTTGTACATATTTATTTGTTATATTCATTAATTTTGTAATTACGTTTCCTTAATATAATGCATATACTTGCATTTCATACTTTACCTTATCCTCCAATTTTAAATTGTCTTTAGATTCTTGATTACTATATATATTTTTCATTGATTTTATATGTGTTATGTATTTCAAGATACTTACTATACATATAATTTCACCCTCCTCAAATTACTATATTATTATTTTTATGTATAATTGTTTGTGTCTACTGCCCTAATTTGCTACATTACATCATAAATGTTTTCATTTGTACTTCCAACACGTGCATATATTCTACATTATTTGTTTTGGTGTTATAAATAATTTTTTTTTTCATTACTACTAATTAGTACCGCCTATGTTTGATATATCCTATACACCTATTTTGATATTTCATTGTGTAAAATTTTTTTCTGTATCATTGATTTTCAAACATAACACCATACTTTAATAAACATCCCATATCCAAGATTACATCTTTCCATCTCCCGTTTTGGTGCAACCTGATGTCGAGAGGGAAAATATGCAACTAGACATCATTGGAGGCAAACTGCAACTGGATGTCGGTGAGGCAAAGTTTGCAACCGAATGTCCTGAAGGCAAACTGCAACCGGATATCGTAGAAGCAATTATGCAACTTGAGATCAAGATAGGAAAGTCTGCTGTTGGATACCAGTGAGACGAACCTACACCAAAAGGCAATATTATACTTAGATAACCCCTACCTTGTTTTCTATAATATTCACTTATAACTATTTCATTTTGTACTAGCTTGAACTATTTTATAATATTTTGTAACCTAGCATTATACTGTTTATACAAATTTCTATATCTATCAAACTTGCGTATCTACCGCTTAATCTCAACTATCTTGCTGTCTTCTTTGTAGTACATTGCATTTTATGTGAGTTAGTATTTCATACAACTTTATTGTATTTTGCTATTTTAAATTTGGTGGCTACTCACCTAACAGTTTTATTTATTATACTTCTGTTATAATTCATGATTCCCTTCTATATAATTAGTTTTGCATTGTTACTACCATAATATATTATTTTACTCCTACACATCATTTATAAATTTTGTATCATGATGTTGTTGTTTTGCCCTTGATATGGCTAAAAATAGGATTAAATCGGGACCGTTCACATCAGACACGAATCTTAAAGCTCAGGGGTAAAACGGTAATTTCACATGCAAATGGGTCCGAAGCGGGTACTGGGTCTCCTTCTCACAGATCCAATAACCCGTGAACGGATCCTTCTCAACTGGGTACGGGTCCCAACCCGAAACACACCCAGTCCAGAAAAGATAGAATTAGGGTTTCTGATTAATTCTAATCAACGGCTCTGATTCACATCTATCTTTTCACCGGGAATTAAGGGATTACATTCCTAATCTGATTACGAGGATTTTATGCCTTATCAGATCACAGGAATCACATTCCTTATCTGATCCCAACGGCGACTATAAATACCCCCCACCCATCTCCATTAAGAGGTAATCAATCTTTTTCTAGTTAAACGCTCTTTCATAATCATTTCTGGTTACTGACTTGAGCGTCGGAGGGTGCGTCGCTGGGATCAACCCCGGTGTCTCGCACTTCCTTGCAGGTGAACGGCGGGAGTCAACGGTCAAGCTCCGGCGGAACAGGTTAGGTGTTTGCTATTCAGGTTTTCCAAGAACTCACAAATTCTATCTGTTTGCCCCCACACCGAAATTAGCGGCAACAGATTGGCGCCGTCTGTGGGAAAACCAAATGAATAGCAGCCCCTCTTCCCATTGGTCCGATCTTCTCCAGCCATGCCTCCCGGAAAAGTAAGATCCAGGGGGTCCAACCGTGGACCCAACCCCGCCGATCAGCAAGAGGTAGTCCCCGTCCAACCCGCTCCGCAACATGGACAACCCCCGCTTCAAGTAGAGGACTCTCTTCAACAAGATCAGCCTCCTCTTCAGAATCAGCAACCCCCCAAGGGTCCTGCCGGTCCACAGAATGCCGGTGCGGGGGGCTCCCGCATGAAGCAACCTCTCCACCAAGACCGCGTCGCCATACACAATGCCTCTTCAGATTCTATGGCCTCCCATAATCGCCGAGCTTCTGACTTCCAACGACAAGTCCCAAATCGGCCGAAAGAGGTGGACCTTCGCCACCGTCTGGATGAAAAGCAGGCCCGAGAGGGAACCTCCCGCCAACACCGTCCGGATGAGCGATCTCCCCGCCGCCGAGAATACAGAAGGTCTCCTACCCGAAGGGAGCAAAGAGAATCCCCCGAGCATCACAGAAGAAGACCACGCTCCCCCGCAGGTCGGCAGCAGCCTAGGAACGATGAGGCGCCAATCACCCGTGCCGAGATCCAACGAGTTGGAGCACAACTCTCTCATAGAGTTCCTCCTCACACTCGTCCCGCAAACAGCTCTTTCCCAGAGCCGAGCTCTTCCGCTCCGCTCGCCTCCGAAGCGGACATCTTCTCAGACAGTTCGGAGCTCACAACTCTCTCATAGAGTTCCTCCTCACACTCGTCCCACAAACAGCTCTTTCCCAGAGCCGAGCTCTTCCGCTCCGCTCGCCTCCGAAGCGGACCTCTTCTCAGACAGTTCGGAGCTCACAACTCTCTCCTAGAGTTGCTCCTCAAACTCATCTCCCAAATGGCTCTCTCCCAGAGCCGAGCACTTCGCTCCGCTCGCCTCCGAAGCGGACCTCTTCTCAGACAGTTCGGAGCTCACAACTCTCTCCTAGAGTTGCTCCTCAAACTCATCTCCCAAATGGCTCTCTCCCAGAGCCGAGCACTTCGCTCCGCTCGCCTCCGAAGCGGACCTCTTCTCAGACAGTTCGGAGCCCACAACTCTCTCCTAGAGTTGCTCCTCAAACTCGCCTCCCAAACGGCTCTCTTCCAGAGCCGAGCTCTTCCCTCCGCTCGCCGCCGAAGCGGACCTCTTCTCAACAAGTCCGGAGCGCACAACTCTCTCCTAGAGTTGCTCCTCGAACTCATCTCCCAAATGGCTCTCTCCCAGAGCCGAGCTCTTCGCTCCGCTCGCCTCCGAAGCGGACCTCTTCTCAGACAGTTCGGAGCCCACAACTCTCTCCTAGAGTTGCTCCTCAAACTCGCCTCCCAAACGGCTCTCTTCCAGAGCCGAGCTCTCCACTCCGCTCACCTCGGAGCGGACCTCTTCTCAACGAGTTCGGAGCTCGCAACTCTCTCCAAGAGCTCCTCCTCGCACTCGTCTCACAAACGGCTCTCTTCCACCGCCGAGCTCTCCACTCTGCTCACCTCGGAGCCGACCACTTCTCAACGAGTTCGGAGTTCGCAACTCTCTCCAAGAGCTCCTCCTCGCACTCGTCTCACAAACGGCTCTCTTCCAGAGCCGAGCTCTCCACTCTGCTCACCTCGGAGCCGACCACTTATCAACGACTTCGGAGCGCACAACTCTCTCCTAGAGTTACTCCTCAAACTCATCTCGCAAATGGCTCTCTTCTAGAGCCGAGCTCTTCCCTCCGCTCGCCGCCGAAGCGGACCTCTTCTCAACAAGTCCGGAGCGCACAACTCTCTCCAAGAGCTCCTCCTCGCACTCGTCTCACAAACAGCTCTCTTCCAGAGCCGAGCTCTCCACTCTGCTCACCTCGGAGCGGACCACTTATCAACGAGTTCGGAGCACACAACTCTCTCCTAGAGTTGCTCCTCAAACTCATCTCGCAAATGGCTCTCTTCCAGAGCCGAGCTCTTCCCTCCGCTCGCCGCCGAAGCGGACCTCTTCTCAACAAGTCCGGAGCGCACAACTCTCTCCTAGAGTTGCTCCTCAAACTCATCTCCCAAATGGCTCTCTCCCAGAGCCGAGCTCTTCGCTCCGCTCGCCTCCGAAGCGGACCTCTTCTCAGACAGTTCGGAGCCCACAACTCTCTCCTAGAGTTGCTCCTCAAACTCGCCTCCCGAACGGCTCTCTTCCAATCCAAGCTCTTCCCTCCGCTCGCCGCCGAAGCGGACCTCTTCTCAACAAGTCCGGAGCGCACGACTCTCTCCTAGAGTTGCTCCTCAAACTCGTCTCCCAAATGGCTCTCTTCCAGAGCCGAGCTCTTCCCTCCGCTCGCCGCCGAAGCGGATCCCTTATCAACAAGTTCGGAGCTACAGCTCTCCCCTAGGGTTGCTCCTCAAACTCATCTCGCAAATGGCTCTCTTCCAGAGCCGAGCTCTTCCTTCCACTCGCCGCCGAAGCGGACCTCTTCTCAACAAGTCCGGAGCGCACGACTCTCTCCTAGAGTTGCTCCTCAAACTCGTCTCCCAAATGGCTCTCTTCCAGAGCCGAGCTCTTCCCTCCGCTCGCCGCCGAAGCGGATCCCTTATCAACAAGTTCGGAGCTACAGCTCTCCCCTAGAGTTGCTCCTCAAACTCATCTCACAAATGGCTCTCTTCCAGAGCCGAGCTCTTCCCTCCGCTCGCCTCCAAGGCGGACCTCTTCTGAACGAGTTCGGAGCTCACAACTCTCTTCTAGAGTTGCTCCTCAAACTTGTCTCACAAATGGCTCTCTTCCAGAGCCGAGCTCTTTGCTCCGCACACCTCCAAGGCGGACCACTTCTCAACGAGTTCGGAGTCCAGCTTCTTCTACATGGCTGCTCCCACAACTTGCTAAGCACCACACGATGGTTCGGAGTCCAGCACTCGGCTCGACTCTTCTTCCTCGGCTCGCCCACAGACGAGCCGAAAGTAGATCGCCGTTCGAAATTGCTCCTGCAGCCGTTGAATGGATCGGAGTCCAACACTTGGCTCGATTCTACTTCGCAAGTTCGCTCCTAAGCGGACTAGAAATAGCTCGCCATTCGAAACTGCTCCTGCATCCCTTAAACTAACCACACGATGGTTCGGAGTCCAGCACTCGGCTCGACACTTCTTCCTCGGCTCGTCTACAGGCGAGCCGGAAGTAGATCGTCGTTCGAAATTGCTCCTGCAGCCGTTGAATGGATCGGAGTCCAACACTTGGCTCGATTCTACTTCGCAAGTTCGCTCCTAAGCGGACTAGAAGTAGCTCGCCATTCGAAACTGCTCCTGCATCCCTTAAACTAACCACACGATGGTTCGGAGTCCAGCACTCGGCTCAACACTTCTTCCTCGGCTCGTCTACAGGCGAGCCGGAAGTAGATCGCCGTTCGAAATTGCTCCTGCAGCCGTTGAATGGATCGGAGTCCAACACTTGGCTCGATTCTACTTCGCAAGTTCGCTCCTAAGCGGACTAGAAGAAGCTCGCCATTCGAAACTGCTCTTGCATCCCTTGAACTAACCTCACAATGGTTCGGAGTCCAGCACTCGGCTCGACACTTCTTCCTCGGCTCGTCTACAGGAGAGCCAGAAGTAGATCGCCGTTCGAAATTGCTCCTGCAGCCGTTGAATGGATCGGAGTCCAACACTTGGCTCGATTCTACTTCGCAAGTTCGCTCCTAAGCGGACTAGAAGAAGCTCGCCATTCGAAACTGCTCTTGCATCCCTTGAACTAACCTCACAATGGTTCGGAGTCCAGCACTCGGCTCGACACTTCTTCCTCGGCTCGTCTACAGGAGAGCCGGAAGTAGATCGCCGTTCGAAATTGCTCCTGCAGCCGTTGAATGGATCGGAGTCCAACACTTGGCTCGATTCTACTTCGCAAGTTCGCTCCTAAGCGGACTAGAAGAAGCTCGCCATTCGAAACTGCTCTTGCATCCCTTGAACTAACCTCACAATGGTTCGGAGTCCAGCACTCGGCTCGACACTTCTTCCTCGGCTCGTCTACAGGAGAGCCGGAAGTAGATCGCCGTTCGAAATTGCTCCTGCAGCCGTTGAATGGATCGGAGTCCAACACTTGGCTCGATTCTACTTCGCAAGTTCGCTCCTAAGCGGACTAGAAGAAGCTCGCCATTCGAAACTGCTCTTGCATCCCTTGAACTAACCTCACAATGGTTCGGAGTCCAGCACTCGGCTCGACTCTTCTTCCTCGGCTCGTCCTCAGACGAGCCAGGAGTAGATCGCCGTTCGAAATTGCTCCTGCAGCCGTTGAATGGATCGGAGTCCAACACTTGGCTCGATTCTACTTCACAAGTTCGCTCCTAAGCGGACTAGAAGTAGCTCGCCATTCGAAACTGCTCCTGCATCCCTCAAACTAACCTCACGATGGTCGGGGTCCTATGGCTCGACTTTACTTCACCGGCTCGTCCTTAAACGGGCCGGAGGAAGATGGCCATTCCGAACTGCCCCCACGACCATCCGAGCTGAGCTACCCATCTACCAAGCAGCAAAGCAGATGAAGAGCAAGAAGAAAAAGAGGCTAACGGGTCAGGGTCGGATCCAATACCCACGGTCCGACCCATACCCTTCTTAGCTCCTTCATTCTTCTCCTTCTTCAGTCTTCCCGCCAAAAGTACCCAACACTTCTGCTCTTCTTCACTGTGCGAAAGAACGAGGCAGGGGAGAGAACCCGAATGCCTCTCCTCCCCTTCCTCTTTCTTCTCGGAGTCGAGCTCTTCGCTCCGCTCGCCTCCAAAGCGGAACTCTTCTCAGCGAGTTCGGAGCTAAAACTCTCTCCTAGAGTTGCTCCCCAAACTCCCCTTCCAGATGGCTCTTCTACAAATCGAGCTCTCCCCTCCACTCGCCTCCAAAGCGGAGCTCTTCTCCAATGAATTCGGAGCTAAAACTCTCCTAGAGTTGCTCCTCAAACTCCTCTTCCAGATGGCTCTTCTACAAGTCGAGCTCTCCCCTTCGCTCGCCTCCAAAGCGGAGCTCTTCTCAAACGAGTTCGGAGATAAAAACTCTCTCCTAGAGTTGCTCCTCAAACTCCTCTTCCAGACAGCTCTTCTACAAGTCGAGCTCTTCCCTCCGCTCGCCTCCATAGCGGAGCTCTTCTCAAAAGAGTTCGGAGCTAAAAACTCTCTCCTAGAGTTGCTCCTCAAACTCCTCTTCCAGACAGCTCCTCTACAAGTCGAGCTCTTCACTCCGCTCGCCTCCAAAGCAGAGCTCTTCTCAAACGAGTTCGAAGCTAAAACTCTCTCCTAGAGTTGCTCCTCAAACTCCTCTTCCAGATGGCTCTTCTACAAGTCGAGCTCTTCACTCCGCTCGCCTCCAAAGCAGAGCTCTTCTCAAACGAGTTCGGAGCTAAAACTCTCTCCTAGAGTTGCTCCTCAAACTCCTCTTCCAGACGACTCTTCTACAAGTCGAGCTCTTCACTCCGCTCGCCTCCAAAGCAGAGCTCTTCTCAAACGAGTTCGGAGCTAAAACTCTCTCCTAGAGTTGCTCCTCAAACTCCCCTTCCAGATGGCTCTTCTACAAATCGAGCTCTCCCCTCCGCTCGCCTCCAAAGCAGAGCTCTTCTCCAACGAATTCGGAGCTAAAACTCTCTCCTAGAGTTGCTCCTCAAACTCCTCGTCCAGATGGCTCTCCTAGAGCCGAGCTCTTCACTCCGCTCACTTCCAAAGCGGAGCTCTTCTCCACAAGTTCGGAGCACAACTTTCTCCTAGAGTTCCTCCTCAAACTTGTCTCTCAAATAGCTCTTCTCGACGAGATCGGAGCGCAACTCTCTCCCAGAGTTCCTCCTCAAACTTGTCTCTCAAATAGCTCTTCTCGACGAGATCGGAGCTAAAACTCCCTTAGAGTTGCTCCTTGTGCTCACTTCAAAGAATGGGTCTTCCCATGGCTCTTACGAGGATCTTCCTAGCACCTTTTCTCCACCCCTAGGAGTGGAGCTCCTCTTCAAAGATCCCCAAAAACCAAGTAGAGCATCACCTCTTCCATATGCCGACTCATCCCCTTCATCAACTCACCGAGCTTCTCCTCAAGCTCGAGTCGTCCGAACTCCGAGCTCCGAGCTCCACTACACCGAGCTACTACGGGCAGAGGGTGAACCACTGAGTCTCCGAGCCGAGGTGCCGAGGTACCGACCCTCGCATATGGAGAAAAATCATCCCGAGGCGAAGTCACCGTCGGATCTCCCCAAAATTTGCGACAGAATCTGATGGACGGTTCAGATTGCGCCACACCCACAAAACGACAAGATAACGTTTTCTCGTTATCTGAACCCCATCCTCGTGATGCGCGCCAAGGTGGACGGCCTAGATCCGCCCACGCGTACCTTCCGAGCTGCCTGCCATCGGCTTGCTCAGCCGAGCTACCGAACAGCTCAGCCGAACAGCCGAGCTACTGGACACGGAAGGGTGGAACCTTCAAGGAACACTTCCTTCAAAACAGCCAACTCAGCACCTCGGCCAAACAGCCCTGATGCGCCGAGCCGAGGTACCGGGGTACCGACCCTCGTATATGGCAAAAAATCGTCCCGAGGCGATCTCACCGTTAGATCATCTCTAAATTCGCACTCAAGCGTGATGGACGGATCAGATCGCGCCACGTCACCACAAAACGACAAGATAACGTTTTCTCGAAACTCGTGCCTCTTGTCTCGTGATTCGCGCTACGATCGTGATCAACCGTCCAGATCGAGCTGCGTAGCCTGGATCTGCCAATCTACCAACCTGCGGAGCGGCGAAAATGTGCCTCAAAATCCGTGCTCGGATTCGCCGAACAAAGCAAGCAGATGAAGAGGAAGAAAGAAAAAGAGGCTAACGGTCGGGGTCGGATCCGATACCCACGGTCCGACCCATACCCTTCTTAGCTCCTTCATTCTTCTCCTTCTTCCCCAACACTTCTCCTCTTCTCCACTGTGCGGAAGAACAAGGCAGAGGAGAGAACCCAATTGCCTCTCCTCCCCTTCCTTTTCTCCTCTTCTCCACCGTGCGGAAGAACAAGGCAGAGGAGAGAACCCAACTGCCTCTCCTCCCCTTCCTCTTCTCCTCTTCTTCACCGTGCGGAAGAACAAGGCAGAGGAGAGAACCCAATTGCCTCTCCTCCCCTTCCTCTTCGCCTTTTCTTCACCGTGCGGAAGAACAAGGCAGAGGAGAGAACCCAATTGCCTCCCCTCCCCTTCCTCTTCTCCTCTTCTCCACCGTGCGGAAGAACAAGGCAGAGGAGAGATCCCAAATGCCTCTCCTCCCCTTCCTCTTCTCCTCTTCTCCACTATGCGAAAGAACAAGGCAGAGGAGAGAACCCAAATGCCTCTCCTCCCCTTCCTCTTTCTTCTCAGAAGTGCCGCCGACCCCAATGATCCGAAGTGCCGATCCGATCCGAGGTGCCGATCCGAGCCGAGGTGCCGGGGTACCGACCCTCGTATATGGAGAAAAATTCGGCCGATCCCATCTCACCGTCGGATCGTATCAAAATTCGTGCTAAAACATGATGAACGGTTCAGATCTCGCCACGTCTCTACAAAACGACAAGATAACGTTTTCTCGAAACTCGTGCCTCTTGTCTCGTGATTCGTGCCACGATCGTGATCAACCGTCCAGATTGAGCCACGTAGCTCGGATCTCAAATCCGAGCTACCGACCTACCGAACAGCAAAGTAGGAAAAAATTCTCCTCAAAATCCGTGCTCGGATCTGCCGAGCCAGATGCATTAGCCGAGCAACAAGGAAGGAGAGAGAAACAAAGAAAAAAAAATGCACGTGGGCCGGGGTCGACCCGTTAAGGGATCCGAACCCATCAAGCCACGTCAGCCTCACACCTTCTCCCCTACACTCTCCCGCCAAAACTAACCAAAAAAAAAAAAGGAAGAACCCATCTTCTTCAAAACCCCGGTGCCGAACCCAACTCTTCACCCGTCACCTTCTTCTCCAACACTCCTGGCGCCAAAACAGAAACAAAGCAATGGAACCAAATACCATGGTTCCACGCCGCTCGCCTCCCCCTCGACGAGCTGACCTTGGCTTTGCCGAGCCCTTAGCCACCGAGCTCCGAGTCCGAGCCCAAGCTTCCACCATCTCGACGAGCCACTGTCTCGCCACCACCGAGTTCACCGACTAAGCTTCGAGCCCATCGCCGACCTCCATCATCTCCCACGTCGAGCTCGACTTCGTCTTCTTCACGAAGCTCTGAACCCAACTTCTCGTCCAGCCCCTTCCGACGACGACGAGCACGACCCATCGTCGAGCGCCGACCTCCATCATCTCCCACGTCAAGCTCGACTTCGTCTTCTTCACGAAGCTCCGAACCCAACTCCTCGTCCAGCCCCTTCCGACGACGACGAGCACGACCCATCGCCGAGCTTGCCACCTTCGTCGCCGAGCTCACATGAGCAGCTGAAGTTCGTCATCGAGCCCTTCCTCGACGAACACTGTCGCCTCCACAACTGAAACTCCCCTCCGTCGTCGCTACCGAGCCGAGCTCCTCTCCACGGAGTCGCCGAGCTCCGAGCACGAACCACCTTGGACGAGCTCCCTCGCCGTGGCAGTTAGAACCCATCGCCGAGCTCCTTCGTCGGAGCCTCCTTCAACGCTGAGTCGAAGACGGAGGCGAAGAAGAGCGAAGAAGAGGAGAAGAACAGTGGCGGGCCAGAAGGAAAAAAGAAAGAAAAAGAAAAAAAAATTAAACGCCACGTGGCATGCCACGTGGCAGCATCCTACGCGTTCGGCCGATCCAAGTCGCTGCGTTTGGCGCCGAGCCGAGGTACCGAGGTACCGATGCTGTAAATTGAGAAAAAAAAGTGACCGACCAACACGATCCGTCCGATCGTCTCAAAATTCGCGTCGCGACACGATCGATGCTCAGAAACGCGCCACGTGTCCCGATCGTGATCTGCCTCACGATGCGCGCAGATCTGATCATGATGGACGGCCAGAAACGCGCCACGTGCCCAGATCGCGATCTGCCTCACGATGCGTGCTCATCTGGTCATGATGGACGGCCAGAAATCTG
Organism: Hemerocallis citrina; assembly: GCA_017893485.1. NCBI lineage: Eukaryota > Viridiplantae > Streptophyta > Magnoliopsida > Asparagales > Asphodelaceae > Hemerocallis > Hemerocallis citrina. Next base: position 123,179,420 of record CM030363.1, on the reverse strand, counting down.
CCACGTGTCCAGGTAATATTTAAATTATTTATTTATTTATTTAATTGTTTTTTTTATTTAAAAAATCCGAAAAAAATATTTAAAAATCGAAAAAAATTAATTAAAAATTCTAAAAATAATTATTAATTCAGAAAAAATTATTTTTAAATTCTGAAAAATAATTATTAAATTAGAATAATTAATTAATATTTTAGATAATTAATTATTTAATTCGGAAAATGAATAAAAAATTCAAAAAAATGAGGAAAAATTCAGAAAATCTGGAAAAATCACCAAAAATCCAGAAAATTCTGAGAATATTTTTAGGCATTTTACAAGCCCATAATAACACTGTTACACCCCTAGCAAGATTCCAAACTCCCTTAAGAACACCGATAAAATTCCGTACGCCATTGAAACAGTAAAACTACTCCTCAAAGGCTGATCAAACTCAGTCTTCGGGAGTGGGGGGCTCGTGATATGGCTAAAAATAGGATTAAATTGGGACCGTTCACATCAGACACGAATCTTAAAGCTCAGGGATAAAACGGTAATTTCACATGCAAATGGGTCCGAAGCGGGTACTGGGTCTCCTTCTCACAGATCCAATAACCCGTGAACGGATCCTTCTCAACTGGGTACGGGTCCCAACCCGAAACACACCCAGTCCAGAAAAGATAGAATTAGGGTTTCTGATTAATTCTAATCAACGGCTCTGATTCACATCTATCTTTTCACCGGGAATTAAGAGATTACATTCCTAATCTGATTACGAGGATTTTATGCCTTATCAGATCACAGGAATCACATTCCTTATCTGATCCCAACGGCGACTATAAATACCCCCCACCCATCTCCATTAAGAGGTAAGCAATCTTTTTCTAGTTAAACGCTCTTTCATAATCATTTCTGGTTACTGACTTGAGCGTCGGAGGGTGCGTCGCCGAGATCAACCCCGGTGTCTCGCACTTCCTTGCAGGTGAACGGCGGGAGTCAACGGTCAAGCTCCAGCAGAACAGGTTAGGTGTTTGCTATTCAGGTTTTCCAAGAACTCACAAATTCTATCTGTTTGCCCCCACACCGAAATTAGCGGCAACAGCCCTATAATTTCCGTCTATGTATATACATAATTTTGTATGCTGATTTTCTTGGTCTACTTGACAAATCGAAATTATTTGGATTTTTGCCTTTTTCATTGTTATCATACATATATGATTATTGTATTTACTTTATAAATCACCTTATGATATCAATTTATATAAAAAATTATTTTTTTCATTGTCTATACTTTTCTTTGTTATATAACTGGTTTTCGCACTACTTTCAATAGTACGTTTTACTACTACGATGTCTTGTTTGACTGCTACAAATCATTTATAATTTTCATATCATGCTATTTATTTCACCTCTATAATTTTTCGCCTATGTGAGTATGTGATTGTGTAAGTTGGTTTTCTCACTCTAATGAATAATTCGAAAGTATTTCGATGTATGCCTAATTTTCAAATTGTATGTATAATTATTAAAGTTACCTTACAAATTATTTTATGATACTAATTTGTATACAGAATCATTTTATGTTTTCTAAACTTATACTATATTCCTTTCTCATTTGTTTCTCAAACTGTTAAATTGCTAGTTTTGTCGTATAGTACCAATGTGGGTTGCGACTTTCTACTATTTATTACATTGATAAATTTTTAGTATTGAACCTATTTATAAAATATCCTTTGATTAGGTTTATCGCAACGTTTTCTGAACTATTTCACAATTAATAATTGAGTTTATCATTTCACCTAATGGTTTACTTAACAAAAAAAAAAAAAAAAAAAAAAAAAAAAAAAAAAAAAAAAAAACCTCCTTCAATATATGCTATCTTCTATTATCGTATTTATTTTCTTATGCAACTTTCTAGATTCATGTTCTGTTCTCATAAAATTTTGATACTCACAATTTTCTTAAATAGATTTTTGTCTACTTCATCCACATTGCTTACTTTTATGTTATATGTATTTTCTTGATATTTGTAATTTCTAAATGTTATACAGAAATTTTCTTTGGTGTGTACAAAATACAGCCTTTACCATAGTGAGTTCCGGGGACGGAACTGTTCTAAGTGGCGGAGAGTGTAACACCCCGCAAAATTTAAATTACAATTTTGCCCTCGGGTGTTACGCACGTGCATTTTGTACTATTATTGATTATATCCATAACGCATTTTGATATGTATTTTGAATTTCAATTATTTATGCAATCCCGTATTCTTAAAATCACATTTGAGACAACTCAAATGCTAGATTTCAATCTTTGAGTTTTTACGTGCTTTTACGTATTATCGATGCACGTGTCGATTTCGGATATTCCACCGTTACGTGCAAAGTTTCGATGGGTTTCAATTATTTATTTTTATAAACATGTTTAAATTCATTTTTTGTAAATAGAATTCAATTTTTGTCTAAAATGAATTTCTACGTGCAATACACGTGTTTTCTGTACGTTTGAGTACATTATCATATATGTATACTAAATATATTTTTATGTTTCATTCCAATTAATTATAAATATTTTTCAGGTTGATCAAATCAATTTTTGTATTTTTGAGATTTTACGGGCGACGCACGTGTTTTCGGTGCACGTGTTTTAAGCGCGTTCTTCCTTCAAAATAAATTTTCATGAAACGTTTCTGTCTATTTTATAGGGCATCGAAAGTATAATTTTAAAGTTAATTTTACATATTTATTACATATATAAATAATTGTTTTAATGGAATTAATTGAATAATTTATTTTTGGGTGTACACAAAGCACGTGCACGTGCACACGTGCGATGTGCACATTTTTGGGGGGACCGGGCTGCTTATGAGAAGAGGGAATTCTGAAAGTTTGATTTTGAAAATAGGAGGGAAAACAAGTTCCAATTTTAGAAAATGGAGTTAGTGGTGAGGTGGTTATTCTAACTACCCATTAGTTAATCTATAAAAATGCCCCTTAGTCACTCATTCTCTCATCTCTTCTCCTCTCTCTCTCCTGCCCATTCCGAAAGCAACAAATCCAATCCAGCATTCATGTTTTCTTCTCCACCATACAAATGGGTGTACCTATGAATATACATATATATATATATATATATATATATATATATATATATATATATATATATATATATATATATATATATATATATGTGTGTGTATATATATAGCAAATCCCATCACCACTTAGCCTGGTCTCTTCCTCCATTTTTCTGTCCTTTCCGGAAAAGCAACCAAGAGCAAGTCCAGCACTCCATGTGCCTTCTCTACCTACTCTATCATATACATATATACATATAAAATCATGTCTATGTACATATATAAATGCATATGTATATATATATATGAAGACAAAGAGGAGGAGGTGCTGTTTGCTTGCCGAAAGTGGAGATAGAACCTTGCTGTGCATTGCCGAAATGGATTGGAGTGTGTACTTGCTTTGGTGCACGGATTTCGAGGATGTTGCAATTGGAGTTTTCTTTAGAAGCTCCTAATTCTAGGACTTCATTTGAGTGCAAATCTTCAACTTTAGGTGGGTGTTTCTTAAATGCTTTCTAATTTAAGAATAGAAATTTGCATGATAGATGATATATAATTTATTTGGTTGAAATTGAAGTGATTACATGCAAATTAATGTAGAAATGGATCGTTAAATCTTGATTGGTGTGGTAAATGCAAATTGCTATTCCATTTTCTAAATGATTATGATTGTTAGTTGAGATGCTAGAATTGAAATGATTCATATGAAATTGATGCACGTTGAGACATGATTAGAATAATGCATCTATAATGTTTGTTGAGAATGTGACAAAGAAGTGTGATTATAACCTCAAATTATTATTTATACGAGTATAGAGATTTTTGTAAAGTAATTTTGATAAAAGAAAACAGTTTATTTGGAAAATCGATTGGATATATGTTTTGATGCATTTTAAAGATTTCATTGAAAAATGAGAAACTTGTGAATTTGAGAACATATACGATATTGTTTTTAAAAGGAATATATTCTGGAAATGATCTATATTTTTATATGGGAGTACAAATCAATTAAAAGGTCGAAAAATATATGCAGGCTGCAATTTGTGTGATCGACAGTCGACTGTTTACTTTCCACAGTCGACTGGTAAGTATAAGAAATTGGTTTTTCGTCGGCAGCACAGTCGACTGTCCACTTCACAGTCGACTGCTGCTGGTGTTTGGGTTTTCAAAGTATTCGCGGAACAGTCGACTGATATTGTCACCAGTCGACTAGACCGACTGTGATGTATTGATCTTAGCAGAACAGTCGACTGATACCGACTGAGATGTTTTGATGTTCACTGAACAGTCGACTGATACTGTCACCAGTCGACTGAACCGAACTGTTTATTTTGGTTTTGAGTTTGGATTTGATTTTGACAAATGAAAGTTAAATAAGTTGAATACGAGATTTTATGATTATTAAGATTTGATTGACTTTTATTGTGAAATGCACACCAGGATATGAAAGATGAAATTGATAAAGTTATCGAATTGAATGGTTCTCATGTTATGAGATTATAAAAGAAACATTTTGAGAAAGAATTTGTGAACAAAAGAAATGTTAATGTTATTTGAGATTAATTATGAAATATTGTTGATCTCTAGAAAGAGATAGTTGTTGGAAGCTAGAGGCTAGGGCGAGACCCTAGTGACCGGCAGTGTTATTTATGATTGTGAGAGCTAACCGTTGAGGGTTTAGTGTCTCACGAGAGGTAGCCAGGTAGGCTGACTGTCTCTGTTGTTTTCAATTAAGTCCGGTAAGGGTAAGCTAGCTTTAGGTTGTGACGATTTTCTTTTAAAACAAATTTTGTAGGGCTGTGATGGAAGTAAGAGAAAAACATGAGTATGAGGGCCATTGGATGGGTGTTGTGAGGGTATGCATAGGCTGTCTTCACGATGCGTCATGGCATGACGTGGATACTACTCCAGAGTACCATCCCGGTAGCAATGCTTGTGGGATATTTGGTGCCTGCAAGAGGATCGTGTGCCATGAAGGAGGCTGAATTGCCACAGGCTGTGTTCACGATACGTCGTGACATGACGTGGGATTCCCCTCCAGGTTATCTGTACACGTGCTTGTAATCATAGAACATCTATGATACCTACTGAAATTACAGATAGATACATAGTGGAGACGTGATGAAAGTAGGAGAAAAACACGAGTTGAGGACCATCGGATTTGCGGTGGAGAGTATTTCACAGGTTCTTCACGATGAGTCGTGACATGACGTGGATACTGCTCCAGGGTACCGTCCCGATGGTGACGCTTGTGGGATGTTTGGTGACTGCATGAGGATCGTGTGCCATGAAGGAGGCTGAATTGCCACAGGATCTTCATGATGAGTCGTGACATGACGTGGGATTCCCCTCCAGGTTTTCTGTACACGTGCTTGCACTCATAGATCATTTAAGATACGTACCGTAATTACAGTAGTAGATTAACTCATGGTGAGGGATTGAACCCTACAAAGATGAAGAACGATTAAGAGGCTTTCCCTCGGACCTATGTAGTATGGGATGCATAGAATCCGAACAAGTGCGAATTAGTGTCATCTAATATAAATAATTGCATTAAGGACTAAGTGCACAATCACAACACGACATCAGTAGGATACTCCCTTTGTAGCTCTGTTTGTGATCAAGTTTGTGTTTGCTAAAGTATTTAAGAATCGTTATACTGTTTCCGGCATAGAGAGGATGGCCGTATGTAATATTTCGTCAGTTGTAAGCAACTGACGCGCCCACAGTTTTATATGCAGGATTTGGAGTTACATGAAGATGTAAAGAGAATTGATGTTGTTGATTACTTAAATGTTAAAATTGTAACACTTGTACATTCATTATTGTTGTATTTTATTGATTCCACTGCGTATTGATGTAAAAGACTGATGTAATTATTGTTGAAATAAAAGTTTTAAATTCCTTGTAAAATTGTACGAAAGAAGTGTAAAGATGCTGTGGAAATCTCGAATTCAGCTGTTTTTGGAATTCGGGTCGTTACAGAGTGGTATCAGAGCCATGCTTCTAAGTAGTACGAATTTATAAGGAACGACACCCTAGAAGTGGACATTAGAGCGTGAGTTCAGTTTATAGAGATTTAAAAGTAAGTGATTTACATTTGTGTTGCTCTATAGGCTGATGTTTTCCCTTTCCTTTCCCTATTGGATGGCTGGAGTCATGAATGGAAGTTGTTATTGAATTTACATTCAAATTCATTCATGATGCTCTCCTCGTATATATTCATTTGAGATTGTATGCGAGCTCATTTTCCCTGGGTATCAGAGTGGTGCAGTGGAAGCGTGGTTGGTTTGAACCGTCATTCATGACACCTTACACATAGACACACTTTCCCTTCAAATTATTATAAGTAGATTTTCACCATAGTACTTTTCAACATTTAATATTTTCCAAATAAATATTTTCCTATACTATTAAATCATATTAATGCCTAGTATTTTGTCTGTTTTCCTCAGTCTTGATCTTGTTGAACTTATTTTAATTGTTTCTCAATCTTAAAGTTTTGTCTTTCGTGTTTTATGTCACTTTATGTTCATCAGTCTATATCTGCTATTACTTTATATATTCTGTTAAATTTATACTACCACTATTATTTTCATTTATTATTACATTTTGAATTTTGCTTATATGCATTCATTTTTACATGAATTGATTTTGTGCTACGATATTCTTTCCGTATCTTATATTTCCCCTTATACTTTAGTATATTTTAACAAGATTGAAATATTTTATCCGTATAAATACAACATACTAATTTGATTTATTGTCTGCATTCAATATTATTGTTTGTACATATTTATTTGTTATATTCATTAATTTTGTAATTACGTTTCCTTAATATAATGCATATACTCGCTATTCATACTTTACTTTATCCTCCAATTTTAAATTGTCTTTAGATTCTTGATTACTATATATATTTTTCATTGATTTTATATGTGTTATGTATTTCAAGATACTTACTATACATATGATTTCACCCTCCTCAAATTACTATATTATTATTTTTATGTATAATTGTTTGTGTCTACTGCCCTAATTTGCTACATTACATCATAAATGTTTTCATTTGTACTTCCAACACGTGCATATATTCTACATTATTTGTTTTGGTGTTATAAATAATTTTTTTTTTCATTACTACTAATTAGTACCGCCTATGTTTGATATATCCTATACACCTATTTTGATATTTCATTGTGTAAAATCTTTTTCTGTATCATTGATTTTCAAACATAACACCATACTTTAATAAACATCCCATATCCAAGATTACATCTTTCCATCTCCCGTTTTGGTGCAACCTGATGTCGAGAGGGCAAATATGCAACTAGACATCATTGGAGGCAAACTGCAACTGGATGTCGGTGAGGCAAAGTTTGCAACCGAATGTCCAGAAGGCAAACTGCAACCGGATATCGTAGAAGCAATTATGCAACTTGAGATCAAGATAGGAAAGTCTGCTGTTGGATACCAGTGAGACGAACCTACACCAAAAGGCAATATTATACTTAGATAACCCCTACCTTGTTTTCTATAATATTCACTTATAACTATTTCATTTTGTACTAGCTTGAACTATTTTATAATATTTTGTAACCTAGCATTATACTGTTTATACAAATTTCTATATCTATCAAACTTGCGTATCTACCGCTTAATCTCAACTATCTTGCTGTCTTCTTTGTAGTACATTGCATTTTATGTGAGTTAGTATTTCATACAACTTTATTGTATTTTGCTATTTTAAATTTGGTGGCTACTCACCTAACAGTTTTATTTATTATACTTCTGTTATAATTCATGATTCCCTTTTATATAATTAGTTTTGCATTGTTACTACCATAATATATTATTTTACTCCTACACATCATTTATAAATTTTGTATCATGATGTTGTTGTTTTGCCCTATAATTTCCGTCTATGTATATACATAATTTTGTATGCTGATTTTCTTGGTCTACTTGACAAATCGAAATTATTTGGATTTTTGCCTTTTTCATTGTTATCATACATATATGATTATTGTATTTACTTTATAAATCACCTTATGATATCAATTTATATAAAAAATCATTTTTTTCATTGTCTATACTTTTCTTTGTTATATAACTGGTTTTCGCACTACTTTCAATTGTACGTTTTACTACTACGATGTCTTGTTTGACTGCTACAAATCATTTATAATTTTCATATCATGCTATTTATTTCACCTCTATAATTTTTCGCCTATGTGAGTATGTGATTGTGTAAGTTGGTTTTCTCACTCTAATGAATAATTCGAAAGTATTTCGATGTATGCCTAATTTTCAAATTGTATGTATAATTATTAAAGTTACCTTACAAATTATTTTATGATACTAATTTGTATACAGAATCATGTTATGTTTTCTAAACTTATACTATATTCCTTTCTCATTTGTTTCTCAAACTGTTAAATTGCTAGTTTTGTCGTATAGTACCAATGTGGGTTGCGACTTTCTACTATTTATTACATTGATAAATTTTTAGTACTGAACCTATTTATAAAATATCCTTTGATTAGGTTTATCGCATCGTTTTCTGAAATATTTCACAAATAATAATTGAGTTTATCATTTCACATAAAAATATCCTTAACAGTATTTTGTTTAAAAAAAAAAAAAAAAAAAAAAACTCCTTCAATATATGTTATCTTCTATTATCGTATTTATTTTCTTATGCTACTTTCTAGATTCATGTTCTGTTCTCATAAAATTTTCATACTCACAATTTTCTTAAATAGATTTTTGTCTATTTCATCCACATTGCTTACTTTTATGCTATATGTATTTTCTTGATGTTTGTAATTTCTATATGTTATACTGATATTTTCTTTGGTGTGTACAAAATATAGCCTTTACCATAGTGAGTTCAGGGGACGGAACTGTTCTAAGGGGGGGAGAGTGTAACACCCCGCAAAATTTAAATGACAATTTTGCCCTCGGGTGTTACTGTCACGCCCCGCTTTCCAAAATACGGAATACGAGTGCATGACGAAGCCCAGTGAATGATCTTAACATCATTCATAAGCTGTAGGATCGACTCAGCATCACAACAAGTATATAACAAGAGAGATATATAAAACCAAGCATGCATGAATCCTTTATTAGCAACAGAAACAACTGAAATATGATAAAACATCCAAGTAGTTTCAAGTCTGAATCAAAGTAAACTCGGGAACATCAGCCCGTTACAAATTCTCAAATCTCAAGAAATAATAATCCAAAATAAACAAATAATGCAAGAATTTAAATATTCTAGTCAGGTCCTTCTCCACTTGGAAGCTAGAACCTCTGCTCACCAATTCCAGCGGGCAGCTCGTCTCCAAAGTCTGTTTAATAAATATAAACAGGAAAACAAGAGGGAAAACAAGAGAAAATGCCCTTAGTGCAAGCTAGGGCCACAAATAGTGAAAGCAAGTACAAGTAAGGGAAAAACAAGAATTGGAATCAAGAATAAGCAGAGTTATAAGAAGTAGTAGCAAATTCAAAGACTAGCTGGCAAGAGGGAAACATTTTAATAACTAGATTGGATAACAACTGCTATTAGTGTAACACATGTCAGATATACCTATAGGGGTATTTAATATTAAACGACAAAACTCAAGTCTAGTGTCATATGTTATTTTGAATGTCGGTCTCAAACGTCAAGTTGTCAAGTTCAAGTCTAGTCTAGTATCAAGTTCAAGTTATCAAGTTATCTAGCCTCAAGTTATCAAGTTCAAGTCTAGTGGTGATTACTATCTAGGTAGCACGACATGCATCCATTCTTTTACTACATGGTTGCTACAGTCAAACAATTTCGTTTAGACCTAGTAATGGATTTTATAGGGCGGCGTACTCAGGTATCAAGTATCAAGCAAGCCATGGTTCATGAATCGGAAATTAAATAACAAGTTCACGAAGCAAGTTCGCGAATCCACAAGCAAGTTCAAGAACCGCACAATGCGTTCATGAATCAAACAAGTTCATGAGCCGAGTAACCGACTCCATGAATCGAACAAGATACAACAAGTTCATGAACCAAGTATTGGGAAGCACGGGCCCCCTTCCGAGTACACTTATCTATATTGTCCACTCTATAATCTTTCCCAAAACCCCGGCTGGTTATTTTTATTAACCCTTATCAAGCAAGCATACAAGTGTAATATATTGTGATTTAATTCTAGGAAAAATTGGGGATGTCCTATAGGGTGTCCAGCAGCTACATATAAAGTTTGGGGTCAAACGCTCGCTGTTTACACAGCTAAAATAATTCGCAAAGTAAATATATACAGCAGTTTTGCAAAACTGCGTCTACTGACACAGCTGCAGTATAACTGCCATAACTCCTAGACCGTAGCTCCAAATTCGATCGACTTGGAGTCTATCGATATCTACACATCCGGATCTACATTTTATATTCAGGGTTCGGGCCCAAATTCCAATGATAAAAGGGTCGAAACCGCAAAAGAATATTCAGACAGCAACACTCAGAATTTATTTACTAATGTAGGTTTCTTGGAAATATGTAATTTGGTGTCTAAGTTGTTAAGTAGCATAAATACATATTCATGGATGTCAAAACAGCAACTAATAAATATTTTTCAAGTCATAATAGTCGCAAGTTCGTCAAAATACTAACTTTATATGCGTCTACAAATTTTAGGGGTCCTTAATTCATATGTCCATGTGATTCATGTGTTCAAGGGAGATAAAAGAGTCCAATTGATTATTATTTAATACGAGGAAGTTTTGTGACTCTTAGATTTGTGGGTTTGAAGGTTCAAAATTGATTTACAATGATATTTCAAAGGGAGTCACAATCTAACTATATGTGGTATTTTCAAGAAAACTTGTACTAGAGCAATAAAATGTACAAGATAAATACTTGCCTTAAATCGACGATTATAAACTCCGCTGGTTGAAGCAATTGAGTAGAAAAATCCCCAAGAATGTCCTCAAAAAGTGCGTGCAAAAATCTACCGAAGATCGTGTTTTCCCCACACACAGGATCGGACCAAAACAGCGTACAGCCGATCGGATCTGGTGCGGCACGAACACGGGACAGCGGAGACAGCGAATCAGGTGGCTCGATCGCAGCGGATCTGTGCCAGAACAGCGTGCAGCGGATCTGGATCTGGTGTGGACGAACACCGAACAGTAATCACCAGCGCGGATCTTGGCGCGATCTGACGGCTGTGATTCGCTCCCGCCTTTTCCCTCCTTCTTCTTCGTTCGTTCTCTGCTTCGAAACAAGGAGAGGAAGATGGGGACGAGCGGCGACGGCGGGGTTCTTCGACGGCGGCACTACGTCGGGAAGCGACGTAGCGATGGGGCGGCGACGGCGGCGCGTCCTCTGTTCGGTTCAAGAACAGGGGAGAAGTGTTCGGCGGTGATGGCGAATGGTGGTGGTGCTGTGGGTGTCGACGAGGCGAGGTCGGGGGTGACGAAGTGGACGGACGGAGATGGGTTGATTGCGAGAAGGAGATGTAGAAGGAACGGGGTGAAGAATTAGCGGCTGTGGGTTCTAGTTAATAACAGTGATTAGGGTTGGATTAGGGTTAGGGTAGGGTTTATATACTAGGGTTAGCGGGTTTGCGGGTTCAAGGGTTTTGGGGATCCGTTTCAGAAAGAGCCCAACAGAAGAAATGGTCAAAATGCACAATAATGGGGATTAGAGAGATAAACGAGAAGAATCGGTCTATTTCTCATGAAGAACGGTGCAAGTGGCACACAAACGAAGTTGATAAAAGAACCCACAAATTCGAGTTGAGACAAGAATAATAATTCCATTCAATCAGAAGAAATTACATGATATCAAAATAGACGAGAGAGTACAATGAGGCACAAAACAGTACAAAATACAAATATGGGGAAAATAGGAGTTACAAATCCTACCCACCTAACAAGCAGAATTTCGTCCTCGAAATTCAGACCTGTAGTACATAGGGTAACCTCCCAAAAGAAAAGAAAGATCAACAAGACTACAGAAATAAATGCGGGAACTTCTTCTGGATCGCTTCTTCCAATTCCCAAGTCGACTCACCCGGCGAGTGAGGATTCCATGCAACCCGAACCAGCTTGATAACTTTGTTCTTCAACACCTTCTCTCGCCTGTCCAAGATAGTGACCGGCGGAATCTCACATGACAAATCTGGCTGTACCTACAACTCCGAGTAGTCAATCACATGACTCTCATCCCTGATGTACCTCCTGAGCTGGGAGACATGGAAGACATCATGCACTCCAGATAGGGCTGGCGGCAGCGCGAGTCGATAGGCCACCTTGCCTACTCGCTCTACAATGTCGAAGGGCCCGATGTACCTGGGGCTTAGCTTGCCTCCACCTCCAAACCGAATAACGCCTCTCCACGGAGATACCTTGAGGAACACATGGTCTCCCACCTCAAATTCCAATGGCCTCCTGTGAATGTCTGCCCACTTCTTCTGCCTGTCCTGAGCTGCCACAAGGTGCTTTCTAATCTGAGCCACTGCGTCGACTGTCTTGATAATCAAATCTGGCCCCAACAATTTCCTTTCACCAATGTTGTCCCAGCACACTGGCGACCTACACTTCCGACCATACAATGCCTCGTACGGTGCAGCTTTAAGACTGGCCTGATAGCTGTTGTTGTACGAGAACTCAACTAAGTGTAGGTGATCCTCCCAAGATCCTCCAAACTGAAGCACGCATGACCTCAACATATCCCCCAAGGTCTGAATGGTCCTCTCTGACTGTCCATCTATCTGAGGATGGAATGCTGTACTGTACTTCAGCTTGCTTCCAAGACTGTTCTGCAGGCTTTCCCAAAACTGAGATCGGAACGGGGTATCCCTGTCGGATACGATGCTGACTGGAACCCCATGGAGTCTGACAATCTCCTGCATGTATTTCTCTGCTAGAGTCTCAGTAGACTGGCCAACTCTGAAGGGAATGAAATGGGCGCTCTTCGTCAGTCTATCGACAATCACCCAAATGGCGTTGTGACCCTTGGGACTCTGTGGCAAGGCGGTCACAAAATCCATGGTGATGTGCTCCCACTTCCACTCCGGAATGGGAAGAGGCTGGAGCAACCCGGCAGTTCTCTGATGTTCTGCCTTCACCTGCTGGCAGATCAAGCACTGAGACACAAATCTGGCCACTGCCCTCTTCATGCCATGCCACCAGAAATGGAGCTTCAAATCCCGATACATCTTGGTACCACCGGGATGAATAGAATAAGCTGACTGGTGGGCCTCCTCGAGCAGTTTCTGCCTGACTTCACCCTTTGGGACACACAGCCTAGCCCCAAAGCGAAGTGATCCATCGGAGTGAATGATCATATCAGTCCTCAAACCTGCCTCAACTTCTGCCCTGAACTTCTGCAACTGCTCATCACCTACCTGAGCTTCCTTGATCTGTTCCACCAAAGATGACTGCAACTGAAGCATCATGCAACTGCGATCGGTGCCTGGCAAAATCACACTCAGGTCTAATCTCCTCATCTGCTCGATAAGTTCCTTCTGTTGAGTCAAACACATGACGGCTGGTCTCCTGCTCAATGCATCTGGAACCATATTCACCTTACCAGGGTGATACTGCAAGTTGATGTCGTAGTCAGCCATCAATTCTAACCAGCGCCTCTGTCTCATATTCAGCTCTTTCTGAGTGAAGACATACTTGAGACTCGTGTGGTCAGTAAAAATTTCCACTCGGTCTCCCAGCAAGTAATGTCTCCACAACTTCAGAGCATAGATCACTGCTGCCAACTCCAAGTCGTGAGTAGGGTAGTTCTTCTCGTGCGGCCTCAACTGCCTGGACGCATAAGCAACCACCCGACCCTTCTGCATCAGCACTGCACCTAGACCTCTGCCTGAAGCATCACATTGAATAACGAAGCCACCCGAACCATCTGGTATAGTTAACACGGGTGCTGAAGTCAACCTGTTCTTCAACTCGGTGAAAGCTTCACCGCAGTCCTCATTCCACTCAAACCTCTGATCCTTCCCTGTCAGCTTAGTCAACGGCCCAGCAATCTTCGAGAAATTCTGTACAAACTTCCTGTAATACCCTGCTAGCCCGAGAAAACTCCTCACTTCAGAAACTGACTTTGGCACTGGCCAATCCTTCACTGCAGCAATCTTGGATGGATCAACTGAGACTCCCTCGCCCGAGATAATATGTCCCAAGAACGGAACTCGATCAAGCCAGAACTCACACTTGCTGAGCTTTCCATAGAGCTTGTTCTCCCTTAGAGTCTGCAAGACTGTTCTCAGATGCTCCGCATGTTCTTCTCGATTCCGCGAATACACTAAGATATCGTCTATGAAGACCACCACGAATCTGTCAAGGAACTGGGAGAAGACTATGTTCATCAAGCTCATAAATACTGCTGGGGCATTCGTGACACCGAAGGGCATCACCAAGAACTCATAATGCCCGTACCTGGTCCTGAATGCAGTCTTCGGCACATCCGCTGCTTTCACCTTCACCTGATGGTACCCCGAGCGAAGGTCCAACTTCGAAAACACTGCAGCACCGCCCAACTGATCAAATAGGTCGTCGATCCTGGGTAGTGGATACCGATTCTTCACAGTAACGTTGTTTAGCTCTCGGTAATCCATACACAACCTGCGACTTCCGTCCTTCTTATTGACGAATAGCACAGGAGCTCCCCACGGTGACACACTCGGTCTGATGAAACCCAAATCCAAAAGACCCTGAACTTGTACCTTCAACTCTGCAAGCTCGACTGGCGCCATTCTGTACGGACTTTTCGATATAGGCACTGTACCTGGCAGAACGTCAATACCAAACTCCACCTCTCGATCTGGAGGTAACCCGGGCAATTCCTCTGGGAACACATCCAGGAATTCCCGCACTACAAGAGGCGCAGCCTCACAGCCTGTGTTCAATTCCATTGCACAATCTTCATCATTTGCTACCTTCTTACCATGCCCAAGAGGTGTTTCTCCAGCATGGAATTCAAACTCATCCTGCTCCGGAATCCTGAATACAACCTTCTTCGCTCGGCAATCGATGACAGCATGAGACTCCCCCAGCCAATCCATACCGAGAATCACATCGAAACCTGAATTGCCAATCATTATCAGGTCTGCCTTGAAATCCCTGTCCCCAATAATCAAGGGACTCTGCTTACACTCCTTGGAGCAAACGACAACACCGCCACCTGTAGTGATGTTCCAAGCTGTCTGCATATCACTGCACTCCAACTGATGCTGATCCACGAAGCGGGAGGATACGAAAGAGTGGGTCGCCCCGGAATCAAATAGGACATGGGCAGGAAAGGAATGGACTAGGATAATACCTATGATGGAGTCAAAATACGGGAAGGGATGAATATGCAGATAATAAAGGATAGTGAATACTGATGTGAAAGGAACTACACAAGGTATAATGCAAGATGAACAATAGAGCATAAAATAAATAACACTCAATAAAATACAATTATACCTGCAACGACTTCCTCTGAGGTCTCAGCTTCCTCTGTAGTCAGGTTGAAGGCCTGACCTCTCCTCGGGGCAGCGGTCCTCTGACCGACGATCTGATGCTGAGGGGGAAGTGGTGGCCTGGCCTGACCCTGAGCTGGCGCAGCCCTCCTCTGCGGACAATCCCGAACAGTGTGATCTCCAGCGCCACACTCAAAACATCGACGGTTAGCCCGTCTGCAATCCTTGCGCACATGCCCGGGAATCTGACAGAAGTCACAGTAAGTCCCCCTCTGTGGAGCAGCAGGGTAAGGAGCAGCCCTGGCAGGGTGGGCTGGAACTGGCCTCCTGATTGGCCCTCCAGTGGGCCTAGCAGCGACAGGGAGTGGGGCAGACTGCTTGATAGCACGCTTCCGTTTGCTGGTCTGTTCCTGGCTCCTGGCAGCTTCTAAGATATCGGGGTAGGAACGAAGCCTCAAAGCGGCCAGGCGATCCTGGATGTCAATATCCAAGCCCAGCAAAAAGCGACGGCCTTTGGCCTCATCATCAGCCACCAAAGTCGTGGCAAAACGGCTCAAACGGGTAAACTCCGCGACATACTCGTCCACGGTCCGATTTCCCTGGGTGAGCGCAACAAACTGTCGCTCCATCTCGTTCCTGATGACATCAGGGAAGAACTTAGTAAGGAAGCTCTCCCTGAAAACGGCCCAGGCGACGGGGCGCTCAAGTCTCTCCATCTCAGATCGCCACCAGATATGGGCGAGATCCACCAGCTGGATGCTTACAACATCCACTCGGTCCACGTCAGCTATCCTGGCAGCAAACAACAACTGCTCAGTCCTGATGAGCCACTGTTCAGCCTCCAGTGGACCTTCAGCTCCCGTAAACTTGTCGGGATGTAGCCTCATGAAATCGGCTACATTACCCGGTCTAGGTGGCAATCCCCCGAGTGCAGGTGCAAGCGGCTCTCTGTTGGCAGCTCCTAAGGCTGCCCTCATCATCTCGGCATGGTCTCGCTGCATCTGCATCATCTGCTGCGCGAGACGCTCATTCTGTTCTTGTTGCATCTGCAACAGCTGCGCAATGGCGGGCTGATCTGCCTGATCACCCCCAGTCTGGGAAGACAAAGCGTTCCTTCGAGCCATGTCCTGCACAACCCAAAACATTCAGGATCCAGATCGAGTTGATAATAAAATTTTTCATGCAATTTCATGGCCTGTCAAATGCTGAGTTAACCCTGACTGAGTCAGGCATTTCTAATGTATTAGTTAACTAACACATTAGCCAAACCTGGCTCTGATACCACTAAAAACCTTGTCACGCCCCGCTTCCCAAAATACGGAATATGAGTGCATGACGAAGCCCAGCGAATGATCTTAACATCATTCATAAGCTGTAGGAACGACTCAGCATCACAACAAGTATATAACAAGAGAGATATATAAAACCAAGCATGCATGAATCCTTTATTAGCAACAGAAACAACTGAAATATGATAAAACATCCAAGTAGTTTCAAGTCTGAATCAAAGTAAACTCAGGAACATCAGCCCGTTACAAATTCTCAAATCTCAAGAAATAATAATCCAAAATAAACAAATAATGCAAGAATTTAAATATTCTAGTCAGGTCCTTCTCCACTTGGAAGCTAGAACCTCTGCTCACCAATTCCAGCGGGTAGCTCGTCTCCAAAGTCTGTTTAATAAATATAAACAGGAAAACAAGAGAGAAAACAAGAGAAAATGCCCTTAGTGCAAGCTAGGGCCACAAATAGTGAAAGCAAGTACAAGTAAGGGAAAAACAAGAATTGGAATCAAGAATAAGCAGAGTTATAAGAAGTAGTAGCAAATTCAAAGACTAGATGGCAAGAGGGAAACATTTTAATAACTAGATTGGATAACAACTGCTATTAGTGTAACACATGTCAGATATACCTATAGGGGTATTTAATATTAAACGACAAAACTCAAGTCTAGTGTCATATGTTATTTTGAATGTCGGTCTTAAACGTCAAGTTGTCAAGTTCAAGTCTAGTCTAGTATCAAGTTCAAGTTATCAAGTTATCTAGCCTCAAGTTATCAAGTTCAAGTCTAGTGGTGATTACTATCTAGGTAGCACGACATGCATCCATTATTTTACTACATGGTTGCTACAGTCAAACAATTTCGTTTAGACCTAGTAATGGATTTTATAGGGCGGCGTACTCAGGTATCAAGTATCAAGCAAGCCATGGTTCATGAATCGGAAATTAAATAACAAGTTCACGAAGCAAGTTCGCGAATCCACAAGCAAGTTCAAGAACCGCACAATGCGTTCATGAATCAAACAAGTTCATGAGCCGAGTAACCGACTCCATGAATCGAACAAGATACAACAAGTTCATGAACCAAGTATTGGGAAGCACGGGCCCCCTTCCGAGTACACTTATCTATATTGTCCACTCTATAATCTTTCCCAAAACCTCGGCTTGTTATTTTTATTAACCCTTATCAAGCAAGCATACAAGTGTAATATATTGTGATTTAATTCTAGGAAAAATTGGGGATGTCCTATAGGGTGTCCAGCAGCTACATATAAAGTTTGGGGTCAAACGCTCGCTGTTTACACAGCTAAAATAATTCGCAAAGTAAATATATACATCAGTTTTGCAAAACTGCGTCTACTGACACAGCTGCAGTATAACTGCCATAACTCCTAGACCGTAGCTCCAAATTTGATCAACGTGGAGTCTATCGATATCTACACATCCGGATCTACATTTTTTATTCAGGGCTCGGGCCTAAATTCTAATGATAAAAGGGTCGAAACCGCAAAAGAATATTCAGACAGCAACACTCAGAATTTATTTACTAATGTAGGTTTCTTGGAAATATGTAATTTGGTGTCTAAGTTGTTAAGTAGCATAAATACATATTCATGGATGTCAAAACAGCAACTAATAAATATTTTTCAAGTCATAATAGTCGCAAGTTCGTCAAAATACTAACTTTATATGCGTCTACAAATTTTAGGGGTCCTTAATTCATATGTCCATGTGATTCATGTGTTCAAGGGGGATAAAAGAGTCCAATTGATTATTATTTAATACGAGGAAGTTTTGTGACTCTTAGATTTGTGGGTTTGAAGGTTCAAAATTGATTTACAATGATATTTCAAAGGGAGTCACAATCTAACTATATGTGGTATTTTCAAGAAAACTTGTACTAGAGCAATAAAATGTACAAGATGAATACTTGCCTTAAATCGACGATTATAAACTCCGCTTGTTGAAGCAATTGAGTAGAAAAATCCCCGAGAATGTCCTCAAAAAGCGCGTGCAAAAATCTACCGAAGATCGAGTTTTCCCCACACACAGGATCGGACCAAAACAGCGTACAGCCGATCGGATCTGGTGCGGCACGAACACGGGACAGCGGAGACAGCGAATCAGGTGGCTCGATCGCAGCGGATCTGTGCCAGAACAGCGTGCAGCGGATCTGGATCTGGTGTGGACGAACACCGAACAGCAATCACCAGCGCGGATCTTGGCGCGATCTGACGGCTGTGATTCGCTCCCGCCTTTTCCCTCCTTCTTCTTCGTTCGTTCTCTGCTTCGAAACAGGGAGAGGAAGATGGGGACGAGCGGCGACGGCGGGGTTCTTCGACGGCGGCACTACGTCGGGAAGCGACGCAGCGATGGGGCGGACGACGGCGATGGGGCGGCGACGGCAGCGCGTCCTCTGTTCGGTTCAAGAATAGGGGAGAAGTGTTCGGCGGTGATGGCGAACGGTGGGGATGGCACGGAGGTGGTGGTGCTGTGGGTGTCGACGAGGCGAGGTCGGGGGTGACGAAGTGGACGGACGGAGATGGGTTGATTGCGAGAAGGAGATGGAGAAGGAACGGGGTGAAGAATTAGCGGCTGTGGGTTCTAGTTAATAACAGTGATTAGGGTTGGATTAGGGTTAGGGTAGGGTTTATATACTAGGGTTAGCGGGTTTGCGGGTTCAAAGGTTTTGGGGATCCGTTTCAAAAAAAGCCCAACAGAAGAAATGGTCAAAATGCACAATAATGGTGATTAGAGAGATAAACGAGAAGAATCGGTCTATTTCTCATGAAGAACGGTGCAAGTGGCACACAAATGAAGTTGATAAAAGAACCCACAAATTCGAGTTGAGATAAGAATAATAATTCCATTCAATCAGAAGAAATTACATGATATCAAAATAGACGAGAGAGTACAATGAGGCACAAAACAGTACAAAATACAAATACGGGGAAAATAGGAGTTACAGTTACGTACGTGGATTTTGTACTATTATTGATTATATCCATAACGTATTTTGATATGTATTTTGAATTCCAATTATTTATGCAATCCCGTATTCTTAAAATCACATTTGAAACAACTCAAATGCTAAATTTCAATCTTTGAGTTTTTACGTGCTTTTACGTATTATCGATGCACGTGTCGATTTCGGATATTCCACCGTTACGTGCAAAGTTTTCGATGGGTTTCAATTATTTATTTTTATAAACATGTTTAAATTCATTTTTTGTAAATAGAATTCAATTTTTGTCTAAAATGGATTTCTACGTGCAATACACGTGTTTTCTGTACGTTTGAGTACATTATCATATATGTATACTAAATATATTCTTATGTTGCATTCCAATTAATTATAAATATTTTTCAGGTTGATAAAATCAATTTTTGTATTTTTGAAATTTTACGGGCGACGCACGTGTTTTTGGTGCACGTGTTTTAAGCGCGTTCTTCCTTCAAAATAAATTTTCATGAAATGTTTCTGTCTATTTTATAGGGCATGGAAAGTATAATTTTAAAGTTAATTTTACATATTTATTACATATATAAATAATTGTTTTAAAGGAATTAATTGAATAATTTATTTTTGGGTGTACACAAAGCACGTGCACGTGCACACGTGCGATGTGCACATTTTTGGGGGGACCGGGCTGCTTATGAGAAGAGGGAATTCTGAAAGTTTGATTTTGAAAATAGGAGGGAAAACAAGTTCCAATTTTAGAAAATGGTGTTAGTAGTGAGGTGGTTATTCTAACTACCCATTAGTTAATCTATAAAAATGCCCCTTAGTCTCTCGTTCTCTCATCTCTTCTCCTCTCTCTCTCCTGCCCATTCCGAAAGCAACAAATCCAATCCAGCATTCATGTTTTCTTCTCCACCATACAAATGGGTGTACCTATGAATATACATATACATATATATATATATATATATATATATATATATATATATATATATATATGTGTGTGTGTGTGTGTGTGTGTGTGTGTATATATATAGCAAATCCCATCACCACTTAGCCTGGTCTCTTCCTCCATTTTTCTGTCCTTTCCGGAAAAGCAACCAAGACCAAGTCCAGCACTCCATGTGCCTTCTCTACCTACTCTATCATATATATATATACATATAAAATCATGTCTATGTACATATATAAATGCATATGTATATATATATATGAAGACAAAGAGGAGGAGGTGCTGTTTGCTTACCGAAAGTGGAGATAGAACCTTGCTGTGCATTGCCGAAATGGATTGGAGTGTGTACTTGCTTTGGTGCACGGATTTCGAGGATGTTGCAATTGGAGTTTTCTTTAGGAGCTCCTAATTCTAGGAGTTCATTTGAGTGCAAATCTTCAACTTTAGGTGGGTGTTTCTTAAATGCTTTCTAATTAAGAATAGAAATTTGCATGATAGATGATATATAATTTATTTGGTTGAAATTGAAGTGATTGCATGCAAATTAATGTAGAAATGGATCGTTAAATCTTGATTGGTGTGGTAGATGCAAATTGCTATTCCATTTTCTAAATGATTATGATTGTTAGTTGAGATGCTAGAATTGAAATGATTCATATGAAATTGATGCACGTTGAGACATGATTAAAATAATTCATCTATGTTGTTTGTTGAGAATGTGACAAAGAAGTGTGATTATAACCTCAAATTATTATTTATACGAGTATAGAGATTTTTGTAAAGTAATTTTGATAAAAGAAAATAGTTTATTTGGAAAATCGATTGGATATATGTTTTGATGCATTTTAAAGATTTCATTGAAAAATGAGAAACTTGTGAATTTGAGAACATATACGATATTGTTTTTAAAAGGAATATATTCTGAAATGATCTATATTTTTATATGGGAGTACAAATCAATAAACGGTCGAAAAATATATGCAGGCTGCAATTTGTGTGATCGACAGTCGACTGTTTACTTTCCACAGTCGACTGGTAAGTATAAGAAATTGGTCTTTCGTCGGCAGGACAGTCGACTGTCCACTTCATAGTCGACTGCTGCTGGTGTTTGGGTTTTCAAAGTATTCGCGGAACAGTCGATTGCTATTGTCACCAGTCGACTGGACCGACTGTGATGTATTGATATTAGCAGAACAGTCGACTGATACCAACTGAAATGTTTTGATGTTCGCTGAACAGTCGACTGATACTGTCACCAGTCGACTGAACCGAACTGTTTATTTTGGTTTGAGTTTGGATTTGATTTTGACAAATGAATGTTAAATAAGTTGAATACGAGATTTTATGATTATTAAGATTTGATTGAGTTTTATTGTGAAATGCACACCAGGATATGAAAGATGAAATTGATAAAGTTATCGAATTGAATGGTTCTCATGTTATGAGATTATAAAAGAAACATTTTGAAAAAGAATTTGTGAACAAAAGAAATGGAAATGTTATTTGAGATTAATTATGAAATATTGTTGATATCTAGAAAGAGATAGTTGTTGGAATCTAGAGGCTAGGCGAGACCCTAGTGACCGGCAGTGTTATTTATGATTGTGAGAGCTAACCGTTGAGGGTTTAGTGTCTCACGAGAAGTAGCCAGGTAGGCTGACTGTCTCTGTTATTTTGAATTAATTCCGGTAAGGGTAAGCTAGCTCTAGGTTGTGATGATTTTCTTTTAAAACAAATTTTGTAGGGCTGTGATGGAAGTAAGAGAAAAACATGAGTATGAGGGCCATTGGATGGGTGTTGTGAGGGTATGCACAGGCTGTCTTCACGATGCGTCGTGGCATGACGTGGATACTACTCCAGAGTACCATCCCGGTAGCAATGCTTGTGGGATGTTTGGTGGCTGCAAGAGGATCGTGTTCCATGAAGGAGGCTGAATTGCCACAGGCTGTCTTCACGATGCGTCGTGACATGACGTGGGATTCTCCTCCAGGTTTTCTGTACACGTGCTTGTAATCATAGAACATCTATGATACTTACTGAAATTACAGATAGATACATTGTGGAGACGTGATGAAAGTAGGAGAAAAACACGAGTTGAGGACCATCGAATTTGCGGTGGAGAGTATTTCACAGGTTCTTCACGATGAGTCGTGACATGACATGGATACTCCTCCAGGGTACCGTCCCGATGGTGACACTTGTGGGATGTTTGGTGACTGCATGAGGATCGTGTGCCATGAAGGAGGCTGAATTGCCACAGGTTCTTCACGATGAGTCGTGACATGACGTGGGATTCCCCTCCAGGTTTTCTGTACACGTGCTTGCACTCATAGATCATTTAAGATACATACCGTAATTACAGTAGTAGATTAACTCATGGTGAGGGATTGAACCCTACAAAGATGAAGAACGATTAAGATGCTTGCCCTCGGACCTATGTAGTATGGGATGCATAGAATCCGAACAAGTGCGCAGTAGTGTCATCTAATATAAAAAATTGCATTACGGACTAAGTGCACAATCACAACACGACATCAGCAGGATAGTCCCTTTGTAGCTCTGTTTGTGATCAAGTTTGTGTTTGCTAAAGTATTTAAGAATCGTTATACTGTTTCCGGCATAGAGAGGATGGCCGTGTATAATATTTCGTCAGTTGTAAGCAACTGACGTGCCCGCAGTTTTATATGCAGGATTTGGAGTTACATGAAGATATAAAGAGAATTGATGTTGTTGATTACTTAAATGTTAAAATTGTAACAATTGTACATTCATTATTGTTGTATTTTATTGATTCCGCTGCGTATTGATGTAAAAGCCTCTGATGTAATTATTTTTGAAATAAAAGTTTTAAATTCCTTGTAAAATTGTACGAAAGAAGTGTAAAGATCCTGTGGAAATCTCGAATTCAGCTGTTTTTGGAATTCGGGGCGTTACAAAAACAAAAAGTAAACTCATTACCTCTGAGTTGACTAGGCATCATGTCCAGCCCAAGAATCTGAAATTCTGGAGTTTCCACTCCATGTGGTAATTTTGTACAAAACTCCATCTTTTTTTAATATTTGCAAATAGGTCAAATAATTATCAGAAAAATCCAGAAAATTCACATATAATATCTAATAATAAATAATGGGTTTTCCCTAAAATAATTTCTGACTTTGAACTTCCCAAGAAATTATTTGCACGTGTTTTGCACGTGTAAAAAGGTCAATTTTAGAAAAATATTTATTAAATCATCAAAAATTATTTTAATTCATTTATTAATCTTAAAAGAATTATTTAAAAATCTGTGGTATTACATGACTCCCTCTTTAGAATAGTTCTGTAACCCCTGTTTCTCATTTCTTGTATTTTAGGTGTATTTTCTTGTTCCATGTATTTTCTGTTTTTAAAAATTTTATAACTTTCTTTTCGCTTTCAAATTCTTTTGTTAAAATGTATTCTAGACTCTTCATTTAAAATCTAATTTTCGATAAGTAATCTTATGGTAACTATTTTCTATGAATTTTACATTTGTAATACAAACTTTATTTTTGATATGGTTACTTTGATCTCTAGTATTATTATTATTATTACTATTATTTATTATTATTATTATTGTTATTAATATTTTTATAAAGTCCTAATTGTATATTTTTATTATTTGGTTATTTTATTTTACCCCATTTTTCCTTATTGG
Organism: Hemerocallis citrina; assembly: GCA_017893485.1. NCBI lineage: Eukaryota > Viridiplantae > Streptophyta > Magnoliopsida > Asparagales > Asphodelaceae > Hemerocallis > Hemerocallis citrina. The sequence goes on along the minus strand of CM030363.1, from coordinate 123,155,048 downwards.
ATTTTTCTATAACCCATTTAAACCCAACAACCCAAAAACCCATTTATACACCCAAACCCAACCCAATACCCATCTGTATTAACCCAAACTTTACCCAGACCCGTTACACCAACTAACCTATAAACCCATACCCGAAACACCCCAAATCCTATAAAATACCCATTTACCCTAATAATTCTTTCTGCTCCTATATATATTAACCCATGCATACCCGGTTTCCCTGCCTCTTCATCACCCCCTAGCCGCCTCTCATCCCTGTGCCTTCTCACCTTCTGCAAACCATGCAACATCTCCTCGCCCTGCCTCTCCCCTTCTCCTCTGCCTGGTTGCACCGCCTTGCTGCTGCCGCAGCCAACGTCCCCTCCATCTCCCGCTCATCCCTTTCGCTGTGCTCAACCCTGACGTCATTGAGCCACTTTGCTCGCCTGTCGATGCCCTGCCATCCCTCTGCAGTGACCGTAGCGAGCTCCTCACACTATGTCCCTTCCTCCGTCAACACGCAGCAATAGGCAGCAGCGGCACCTTGCCGACATCACAACCCCCTGGCCGTCATCCGACTGCTGCCTTGCCACCATGGCCGCCGTCCAGTGTTGCAGAGCTTTTCCCCAGTGCTCTATTTTGATATTGGGTTTTGATCTTTTGATTGTGGGCCGTTGATTCCCTTGATTGATCATCATGTGATCCTGGTCATCAATCTGCACTTGATCATCTGATCTTGATCTCATCAGATTTGGGATCTGATTTGATGGATCAGATCTGGACCATCCATCATCATCTCATCTTGGATTTTATCATCTTTGATTGTGGGCCGTCCGACCTTGTTGATCTTGATCCTTGATCTCAGCCGTCCAATCGTGTTCGCGATCTGTTGTTCCTTGTGTCATGATCCGTTCGTTCGTGTTCGTGCCCCAAGAATCTGTTCCCATTATTCTTGCTTTGCTTCGTTCCTGTCGTCGTCTCTCAGGCAAGTAATTTGTACTCAATTCCTTTGTATGATACTAGTCATAAATACCGCTTGTAGTGTAGTTAGATTCAAGAAACAACTCGTGTGAGATGTATGTTTTATGAGTATTGTTTCTATAGTGCTATTGACCATAGTTGCCTCACGACACCCATGACATGAATTGACCTAGGACTGACCGTTCTTGATGAGATTATATTTATGAGACAATTATGAGAATTCTTGTGTTTGTTTGGATCCATGTGATATACTTGTTGTGGACATGCCATATACACTTAGTAGACTCTATAACATGTTTGGTTGTTTTTGGGATGAGTTTCATATGTTTTATGTTGATTTGTTGTTAAAAGGAAAATCTGTATTTTGTCAGTGATCAGTTTTGATTGGTATTTTAGACCATATTAAAGTCAAAATCATAATTTCCGTATTAAACATGATTTTTAGAGAAATTTGTCTTCTTTCCAACCTCACTGACCTTGGTCGATTTCGTTTTCGTATGTGTGAGATATGATTGTTTTACTGTAGAGGTGTATTTCATTTCCAGATTTCATTTCTTGATGATTTCGATGAATAAACTATTTTGATAATAGTGCTAAACATATTACTTTGATCTGAAATTTTGCAAAGTGTTTCTATACCTATTTAGGGATTACTCAGAATTTTGGTGGATTTTATTGATGAGTTTTATATGCCGTTTCACGCTTCTTTATAAAAACTATATTTGCTGGATTTTGGTCGCTGTTCTGTAAAGATTTCTATTTTCACCCTAATTTCTTTTCCTGTATGAAAAATATTTATGAAATATGAAAGATATCTTATTTTGTCTATTTTCATCTCCCTTTGGTGGATTTAGATTTCGTTTCACGGTTTGCGAGATATAACAGTTTTCGTGCAGCAGAGTTGGGAATTCCAGATTTGCCAAACTATCATTTCTTGATATCTGAATTTAGTTGGCCAAGTTAATCTTATTGGAAAATTATGAAACTTTATATTATGATACTAGACATATAGGGAAATACCCCAGATTTTTTCTGGATTTATTTGAGGTGTTTTGATGCTGTTTTCCTGACTGTGAATTTGGTTTACTGATTTCTAGCTGAACGTATTTTCTGGATTCAAATCAGTTTTGAGTTATGTTTTTCTAAAACACTATATGACTTATTTGTATCCTCTGGATTCGGTTGGAAGTCTATTTTCTAGATTCTCTGACGGATTCAGGTTTCGATATTTGTGGTAACGGGAATCGCCATTTTAGTACTGTACTGTCGTGTTGTCCTGAATTAGGAAGTACTCTATTTTGTTCTGTTATGTGACTACTTACCATCTGTACATGCTTATCTATTATTCTGAACTTGTGGGTCGTTATAACATGCTAGAATTACTCTGTTTCATGCATATACACATCTGTCTGATAATAATTATAAAATGATCAAGCCGGAATTTATAGGAAAGATCTAGTAGTGGGAAAGCATAGAAATGTGTACTTAGAAGGGGGCCCGTATTTCCCATATGATTATCTGTTATCTGTTATCTGTTATCTGACCCTGTCAACATTATTTCCCTATAGGAAGGTGTAGAGAAGAAGTGAACCACTCGGTTCTATCTGTATGTCTGGATCTGTTATCTGACCCTGTCAACATTACTTCCTCTAAGAAGGTGTAGAGAAGAAGAGAACCACTAGGTTCTGTCTGTCTGATCTGATTAAATGATATATGTCTGAACCCTGAGTACACCGCCCTATATGATCCTCTACGAAATCTATAAATGTAACTGTTTTGAATGTAGCAACTATGTGATAAAAGGATGGCACATGAAGTGCTACCTAGTTAGTAATTAATACAAGACATAAAAATCTATATCTGTATCTGAATCTGAATCTGAATCTGTTATCTGTATCTGCTATCTGGTTATCTAATTATCTAATTACCTGTTATCTGTCTGACACTATCACTTGACACTATTATTTGATACTATGCTCCGTATATATGTCTGCATGCTATTTGACTCTTGACACTTGACACATGTTAGTATACCATGATAGTTGATTCTGCTATACCATGCTATATCTGTTTCTGCTATTATTTAGATTTATTATTTTTCCATGTACTTGTATCCTGCATTACAAGCGGCCCGTAACTTGCATTAACGGGAATCTTGTTTCTTTTTCCTTCTTCCTGCAATTTGTCAAATTGCAGATTTTGGTGATCAACTGCCCGTTGGAGTATGCGATCTAAAGTTCTAGTTGGCTGGAGCTTTTGCTATCATCATTTATTTCCTGTTGCTCATTTTGAACAATGCATCTGTTACTTGAATTCTTTGTGTTTGGGCAGTATGACCCAGGATTGTTCAGATCATGATTATTTGAGATTAATACATTTTGGTTTCAAGTAAATTCTGTTGGTATATTGATTCAATTATGCATGTGTGGTTGATCCTCTTGCTTCCGACTCTGATTATTTTGTGAGATGTTGTAAAGATTCCTGAACAGCTTATGAATGACGAAAATTATTCGCTGGGCCAATATTACGTGCTTGTATTCCATATTTTTGGGAAGCAGGGCATGACAAGTTCTGTCCTCAAAACTACTACTAATAGGGTCCAACCAAAAAATAAGCAAAAGGAATTGAAATTTCATAAATGGGAACATAGTTTACGAAATACAATTACACAAGAGAATGTAATCTAACAAAATAAATACAACTTAACTCAAAGAGTACAATCATAAAAAAGAATACAATCACACAAAAAGCTCAGGAAAATCCTTCTGCATGCGATCCTCCGGCTCCCAAGTAGCTTCCTCGAACTGCTGGTTCCTCCACAACACCTTAACCATAGGTTTCACCTTGCTCCTCAAAACCTTCACCCTATGATCAAAAATCTCTACAGGCAACTCCTTGTAACTCAAGTTCACATGTAGACCTTCAGGCACTTCTACCAACTGATGACTCTGATCCGGCACATACTTCCTCAACAACGACACATGCAACACATCATGCACCTGTGCCAACTCCTCTGGTAGCTCCAATCTATATGACATCTTACCAATCCGTCCCAAAATCCTGTATGGCCCAATATACCTTGGCGCCAACTTGCCTCCCTTACCAAACCTGATCACTCCTTTGGTCGGAGATACCATGAGGAAAACTGCATCCCCAACCTCAAATTCCAAGTCCTTTCTACGAGTGTCTGCATAACTCTTCTGCCGACTCTGAGCCTCAACTAACCTCTTGCGAATCAACTCAATCTTCTCCGATGTTTGCTGCACAATCTCGGGGCCAAACTTCTGCCTCTCGCCAACCTCATACCAACAAATAGGTGTCCTGCACTTCCTCCCGTACAATGCTTCATACGGAGCCATCGCGATACTTGCATGGTAACTGTTGTTATAAGCAAACTCAACCAATGCCAAGTACCTCTCCCAACTATCACCAAAATCCATAACACAAGCCCTCAGCATATCTTCCAATACCCATTCACCCTTTCAGTTTGACCATCAGTCTATGGATGAAAAGCAGTATTGAAATCGGTTCTGGTACCCAAATTTGTTTGCAGACTTTTCCAAAACCTCGAAGTGAATCTCGCATCCCTGTCGAACACAATCGGCACAGGAACTCCATGAAGCCTCACAATCTCATCAATGTATAGCTCTGCCAATTTCTCCAATGACCAAGTAATCTTCATAGACAGAAAGTGAGCTGACTTGGTCAAACGGTCAACAATAACCCAAACTGAGTCATTGCCCTTTGGACCCCTCGGCAACCCTGTGATGAAATCCATGCTGATATTATCCCACTTCCATTAAGGAATGGGCAAAGGCTGCAACAAACCTCTAGGTCTCTGATTTTCTATTTTGATCTGCTGACATGTCAGTCACCTCACCACAAAATCTGCCACATCCCTCTTCATACCAGACCACAAAAAACGTTGTTTGATGTCCTTGTACATCTTTGTGCCTTCAGGATGAACTGACAACAAAGTACTGTGTGCCTCCTGCAATATACTCTCCCTCAAATCTGCATTCTCCAGAACACACAACCTCTCACCCATCCATAGAACTCCATCTTGGACACGGAACTCTGGCAACCATCCATCGGAAACCTGCTACGACATCTTCTGAATTTCTGCGTCTGATTTCTAACCTTCCACAATCTTCTCTCTCAAAGAAGGCTGCAGCCTCAACTAAGCCAAAGACGTTCCCAAACCCTACAGTACCACCTCGATACCTGGCCAATCAATCTTTACTGCCAACTTACTATGAGTAATGATCAAGCTCGCCAAACTACTCTTCTGACTAAGCCCATCGGCCACCACATTCACCTTGCTCGGATGATACTTGATCTCAGGACGAATGTCTTCCAACACTTCCAGCCACCTTCTCTGCCGAAGATTTAGATCCTTTTGCTGATAAATGTACTTCAGGCTCTTGTGGTCGGTATACATATTAACCTTCTCACCATATACATAATGTCTCAACTGCTTCAGGGCAAAGATAATAGCTGCTAACTCCAAATCATGCGTAGGATAATTCTTCTCATGCGGATGCAACTGCCTCGAACCATAGGCAATAATCTTGCTTTCCTGCATCAAGACACACCCCAAACCTCTGAAAGATGTATCACTGAAGATATCATAATCCTTCCCAGCTTGTGGCAAAGCTAAGATAGGTGCAGTCGTCAACCTCTCCTTTAGCTTAAGGAAACTCGCCTCACACTTATCAGTCCATGTAAATACCACATTCTTCCGAGTTAACCATGTCAAAGGAACTGCAATCTGTGCATAGCCCTGAATGAATCTTCTGTAGTACGCAGCCAAACCCAAGAAACTCCTGACTTCCTTCACTGACATTGGCCTGGGCCAAACCTTCACTGCTTCAACCTTCTGAGAATCAGTGGCCACTCCCTCCTTATAAAATATATGACCAAGAAAAGCTACCTCAAACTTCCAAAACTCACACTTCGACAGCTTGGCATACAAGTTATGCTCTTGTAACTTCTATAACACCTCTGTCAAGTGCATAGAATGCTCTTCCACCGACTTCGAATACACCAAAATATCATCAATGAAAACCACCACAAAGGAATCAATAAATGGCCACAATATCCGATTCATCATATTCATGAATACTGCCGGTGCATTCATCACTCCGAATGGCATTACCAAAAACTCATAGTGTCCATGACGAGTCCTGAAAGCTTTTTTACTCACATCTTCCTCCTTGACTCGAACCTGATGATACTCTGATCTCAAATCAATCTTCGAAAACACAGCTGCTCCCCGAAGCCTATCGAATAGATCATCAATCTGTGGAAGCGGATACTTATTCTGAATAGTCACCCTATTCAACTCCTGATAGTCAATGCACATCGTCATTGACCCATCCTTCTTCTTGACCAACAATACTGGTGCACCCCACGGTGAAGAACTCGGCCTGATGAAATCCTTACTCAGCAATTCCTCAATCTTCTTCTTAACTTTATCCTGCTCTACAGGTGCCATCCTGTACGGAGCCTTAGAAATCGGAGCACTACCCGGCTGAACATTAATACAGAACTCCACATCTCGCTGCAGCGATAATCCTGGTAAATCTTTCAAGAACACTGTAGGAAAATCTCTGACAACTGGAATGCCTCTGACTTCATCTGAAATAATCAACTTAGATACCATTGCAGCCACATTCGGGTCCTTCATCTTCCCCTGAAAAGTCACTGCGGAGCTGGTGCCTTCACCAACACCTCTTTCTTCTTGCATTTAATTGTAGCATCATATATTGCCATTCAATCAATGCCTAAAATCACATCCACACCCAGAACTTGCAGTTCAATGAGATCAATGCCAAATAATCTCCCACCAATCTTGATATCACAGCCCTCGTAATATCGATCAGAAATCAATTCTTCTCCTGACGGCGTTGCCACCGACGAGACTCTACCTAGAAACAACTTAGGTTCCACACCTAAGACTTTTGCAAAATTGGGCGACACAAATGTATACGAAGAACCAGTATCAAATAAAAGTTTTGCTTTTATTCCATTAACCAAAATAAATCCTGTTACATGAAGAATGATACTCAAATTTCCAATTTATTCTGAAACAAAGTTTTACTTAATACATTGAATAAATAAAAATTCAAAATTCTTGTATACCCTGGATCACATTCTCTAAGTTACCCGCATCCTCCTCAGTCAATGCGAACACTCGCCCTTGCCTCTGAAATTTGCCTCCGCCTGAACCTTCCTTCTTCAATCGTGGACAGAAAAGCTTAGTATGCCCCACTTGCTCACACTAAAAATAAGTTTGCTTCACCAGTTTAGGACATGCTGACCTGAAGTGACCCACCTCCTTCTAGTAGTAACAAGTCACCTCCTGAGTTGCAGGTGCCCTCTGCTCTGGCCTACTGAACTTGCCCTGCTTCACTGGGAACTTCTTCCCACTCTGACTAGCTGCTGGCCTCTTGTTCCAGTTCCAGGTCTATTGCTTCTTCTGGAACTGGTCCATATCCTCTTCTGTCATAGCTGCTTTCCTGAACAGCTTATCAAACCTCCTTATGCCCAAAGGAATCATCCTCGACCTCAAATTCAGCCTCAAGCCTTGCTCGAATTTCTTGGCCTTGTTCGCTTCATCAACAATCAGCTCCGGTGCATACCTTCATAGCTGAGCGAATTTAGTCTCATATTCACGTGCTGTCATGTTGCATTGCTGCATATTCAAGAATTTCGTTGCCTTCTTCTCCTGAATATCCAGAGGAAAGAAACAATCCCTGAATTCATCCAGAAAAGCTTCCCAAGTCACTTGCTGATCTCTAAAAGTTCTCTTTACTGACTACCACCAGACGCCAGCATCCTTCTCTAATTGCATAGTAGCCAATTTCACCTTATTGACTGCTGGGGTGTCCAAGACTTCGAAGACCATCTCCATCTGTCTAATCCAATCATCAACCCCATTTGGATCAGACTACCCCTCAACACAGGCGGCTTCATCCGCTTGAAGGTCTCAACTTGCTTGATCGGATCAACATTGACAAACACTGGTCCAGCCCCCTGATTCTAATTCTGATTCTATGCCATATTAGCTGTCATGAATGCATTCAAGGTCTGATACACCATGGCAATCTTAGTCTCAAGATCTAGTCCAGCCCCATGGGAACTTCCAACCCCATCACCATTACCACCATTCCTGGTCCTGGGTCCTGCCATTATACTGAATACTACAAAATAAGGGTAAAGTTATAGCATCACAACACCATTCATATTCACATCAATACCTCATGGCAAAACCTCAACCATACCCCGAACAAAAACATCATGTTCTAACTATATGTGATACTCACACTCTAATGTCCACACCTAGATACTCACGCTCTAATGTCCACACCTAGATTTTTTTTATACCATGTTTATTATTACTATTGAAGCATGATCTGATACTAACCTCTGTAAGGCCCCGCCCCAATACTCAAACAATTTTTATTATTTTTAGAAGACAAATTAACACTTATAGTACAACTGCCTACCACAGGCTGCCTCTCAAAAGGTGGTTAACCAATTATGTGACTTTTGATCATAGGCAATTATATTTATATTATATTATTTATTGTATTCTCCCGATATAGGATTATACAAATCCATCTCTTTTCTAGTCCTCAAATCCAATCTCGTGTACAAGCTAAAAGCCCGTGGGCCCCAACCTTATGCACACGTCATCCATCTCAACCAAAGACCACAGTGCTGACTCTTTTCGTGAAACCGGGTGGGCCACTCATCCTATTGATGTCATCACGACGTCACCCTAAACAAGCACACAACACGTTCTGCGGTTTAGCTTCTCTTACCATAGGCCCCCTCTCAACCTCCTCTCTCCTACTATATATATATATATATATATATATATATATATATATATATATATATATATATAGAGAGAGAGAGAGAGAGAGAGAGAGAGAGAGGAGTGATCCAATAAGATACATCTTAAAATGAGATAATGAGATACATCAATAATGACCATTGGATATAATTAGACTGAGATGAATGGCTCTAATCCATTTGGTTTATTTCTATTGATCTATCAAAAAAAAATAAAAAAATTAAAAAATAAAAAAATAAAAAAATAAAAAAAAATAAAAAAACCACAACTGTTATTTCATCTATATTCGCAGTCAGAATATCCCAAAGAGTTCAAACAGCATATCCCACTCAGAATAAACTACAGGTTAGGGGAATTAGAGGAGGAATACAACTTCTTTTCCAACCTCACGACAAAAGGAAATGGGCTTTCAATCACATCTTGACACTAACACATCTTCACGAACTCACTTCCAACGAAGGACCAGTCCATAGGGTTACGGTTAATATTCTGAACAAACTCCTTGATGTTTTCACTCTGGGTAGAGGCAAAAAATCCCATTCCGAGTCGGTGTTTTAGGCATGAAACTGAGTTTGGTCTTTTGAGTTCATTTAGAGGAGGAAAAACCTCGACAATTTTAAATCTTGACGCTATCAGAAAACATCACTTTGCTAACATCTCTAGCCAATTAGCACATGCATTCTCAGAAACCTTCAGTATAAGACCAGGATAACATGTCAAATAGATGACAGTTACTTCTACATGTCATGTTGCCTGCAAGGCCGGTCCACTTGGTTGGCTTTGACAGGAGAAACATGAGTTAATTTACCAGGAGTAAGGCCCAAAGCATGAGCAAAGATCTTTTTGGCAACCCCTCTCTTTCCAAGTTCTCGGCATTTACTACTCTTCCATTATTTCCATTTTGTATCAAACACGGGGCTAGATGCAAAGGGAAGAAAGTGTCGAGTGAGTGAGAATGATCTCGCTGCGAACCTCTCTGGATAGAACGCAGTTTGAGAATTAATGCAAGTTAGGTTAGGGAATCCTCTGGTTTATTCATCATATAGATGAAATAACAGTTGGATTTTGTTTGGGTTTTTGTTTGGTTTTTTTTTTTGGTTTTTCTTTTGATAGATTAGTAGAAATAAACCAAATGGATTGGAGCCATTCATCTCAATCTAATTATATCCAATGGTCATTATTGATGTATCTCATTATCTCATTTTAAGATGTATCTCATTGGATCACTCCTCTATATATATATATACATATATATATACTAGATTTGCCCGTGGGCACGTGCCTACGGCACGTCTTTGGAAAGATACAACACACGAAAAGCCTTGTAAACAGTAAAACAACAATTATGTAGTTCAAGTTTGAATAGTATAATAATAATTAGTTGTAAATAAAAGTCCATGTTTCTATTAGTATATGTTGAAAAATAATTATAAATGAGGGTGAAAAATCCAACTTCTTAGAACTTTAATTGTGGAAAATGATGAAATTTAACTGTTAAAGAGATATTTGTTATTTTCAATATAACATGTGCAATAAAAAAAACATAAAAAGTTCTGAAAATTTTACAAACCTGAAATCTTAAAATCTAAATTTCTAAGTAATAAAGAAGGAATGGGAGAGAAAAGGGAGAGAGAGAGAGAGAAGTATGAAAAGGTGAAGAGAGAAGAGAGATAGTAATAAGTAATCATTTTTTAGTTTTAGGGTGAAAATTTAAATTTTGGGGTTTGAAATTCTGGGCGAGAAAATATGTTTTGTGCGAATCAATCTAGGCCACTTGTTAGCTTTCTTTGTAATTTATTATATATATATATATATATATATATATATATATATATATATATATATATATATTCATTATACTATTTAGAAATTACGGGGTATTACAATCAGCCAACCCAACTTTTCCCGCCCAACTTCATCTTCCCCGACTGCTCCTACCTGCGATCCCCATCCCGTCGCCACCCATCTGCGATGCTCATCCCATCGTGTCGCCCACCTCCATTGAGCCACAGCCAACAACCCAACCCCGACACCTTGTTTCCCCTGTTTCCTTCGACATTAGCAAACTTGAGACCCCCAGTCCACCGCCAGTCGACGGCCCTCCTGACGCGCCTCTGCTCGATGCCTGATCGTCGAAATTAGCCTCGCTGATGTTGCTGCCACTCCTTGTCGTTCTTCACTGCTGCAGTCGTTGCTCTGGGTGTTGCATTTGCTGTCTCTTTTGCTATTGTTGCTTGAGTTTCTTTGTGCACGTAATTGTTCGCGTGTTCGTTGCTCTGGTATTCTCATCTCGTTATTCTTTGGTATTCGAATTTATCGTCTATAAGGCAAGTCACTTTTCCTCTTCAATTGAATCTTGTATCAAATTCAATTTTTTATTAAAATTCTTGCAAGTAGATCCAATTGTTCAGCGTATCATGTATTGTTCGTCCCTTTTCGTTGAGTGTATTGAGGGTTTATACGAGCTAACCTAAATATCATCGACTTCGTGCCTTTATTGACTCGAAAGATCAAATCTTTCATGTATTCATGTAGTGTTCATAATAGGGTTATTCGTACAATCATAACACAATTAATCTAGTGTAGAAATTATTGCTAGTTGTGTGTTTGAATGATCAATTGATGTTTTGTTGTTGTTAAAATAGTGTATGTGTGTTTTAATTGTATTTACCATGCTATTACACCCATCATGCTGATTATATGATTTATCGACTATAGAATTGAAACCCATCATGTTTAATCACTTTATTTTATGAAAAATATCAAGAATCTGTATGTTTACTTGCTGTCTGTATTTTGCCTGTCGGTTTTGACCCAATATTTGATCTCAAAATAAATAACTTTCTGAATAAGAGTTGTATCCCTATGTTTCTAGTTTCCAGAACATCTTGAACCGCTGTATTCTGGTAAAAGTTGTAATGATTTTACTACTGTTGTGTTTTATCTCCAGAATTTCAGATTCATATTTGTTTTCATGTTTAAACTATTAAAAAGATAATTTAATGTTAAATTAATGCTTTGATAAGTTCCAGAATGTTAGCTAACATGTTGAGGAGTCTAAAGAATATTTTTAATGAATTTAAAATTGAGATTCGCTGATTCTAAAGATATAACAACATGATGTCAATTTTCTCTCTGAACATGTAACCTGTAAAGAATGATGTATTTTACCTAGCTACTGATGTTGGATTTTGTATTTAAATATGCTTTGTAATCGTGTGGAAGTCTAGTTTTCAGAATTTCTAATGGTTTAGGTTTTCGATTTCTGTAGTAGTGGAAAAACTAATTTTTGTATAGTGACCTCTTGCTGTCCAGAAATTTGTTTTCCAGTTTTCTTAGAACAATTATACATATATTATTGTATTGCATGGATTGAAGTGTATATGTTTCACTGCATGATCCTAATGTGTTATTATCCTCATTCTAATTGTCTTATCCAAATTTATCATCCTACTATTCCCCTATTGTTACTATCGTTCATCTAATGTCTCTAATTGCATAATGTATGATTGCATTGATAAAATAATTAACAAGCCGGGGTTTAAGGGACTGACTTGGATAGTGAATAGTATAATAACTGTGTCGGCCAGTGTTTTATCGATTAATTGTTGGAGCGCTGACTACTGCACCCTAATCTTTTGCGTATTGTATCAATGTATCAGTGAATCAGTGAATCATTGTAATGTATCGTGCACAATATAGTTATCCTATCAGTGATTATCGTACCAACAATTGATCTATAGAATTAACCACTAGAGTCTAAACGAAATTGAACCTGTAAAATGGGGTGCAGTAGTACGTGCATTAGTTAGGATTAAAATGATTAATAAACTTAAGAATTGATACCACAATGACATTGCATATTGTACATCATTGTTTCTATTGATATCAAATATTATCTAAGTGTTATTGATACAATGAATATTGTCATCGAATATTGAATCATTGTTTATAACTATTGCATCGATTAACATGATATTGATTATTGCTATCATACTGTGTTATTGATTCCTATTGATCCATTGAATTCATTGCTATATCGTTATTCCATTGTTCCTTGCTTTCTCTACTTGATGTCCATGACTTGCTCTAAGGACAATTTTTCTTCTCTTTTTAGATGAAGTTTTCACAGGTAATGAAGGAGAATTGCCTGCAGGAATTGGAGAACAAGCTTTCGAAAGATTTATGCTTTCTAGTTGATTATTATTGCATTGAACTTATTGTATTGAGACTTATTATTATTGTGATTGGATTTATTATTGTATTGGACTTATGACCCAGATATTATTATTTATTTTCAGATGTTGGATTATGATATTTGGTTATTCCATGTCGGTTATTCCATATCATTTATTCCAAGTATTATTGTTCATGTGGTTGATATTATTGCCTGCGCAATTATTTTGTATTGTTATTATTGTTAAGTTGAATGGGTAAATATCTTATGGATGACACAAGTCATTCACTGGGCCAATATCATGTACTTGTGTTTCGTATTTTTGGAAAGCGGGGTGTGACAAGGTTTTTAGTGGTATCAGAGCCCCGGTTTGGATAATATATCAGTCAAACATGACTAACGTATGGAGGTTTGGCTTTGACTGATATATTAGTCAAATTTGGGTTTTACCGGTTTAACTCAACAGTATGTGCAATACAGAAATCACATAGATAATTGATAACCTACTTATGATCTGGATGCTAACCGTTTGATTTTATTTTAGAACATGGTTAGTAAAATGTGCTTCATCTTCCCAAGCTGGGGATTATCAGTTTTATGAGCCCACTGTTGCACAGATGATGCAAATGCAACGTGAGCACAACGAACTGAAGATGCGGATGCAATGGGAGCACAATGAAAAGATGGGGATGGATTTCGAAGCTACTAATAGGGAACCCATTATGCCTGCCCCCGAATTGCTACCACCGAGATCTGGTAATGTGGCAGATTTCATGAGGCTCCATCCAGATAAGTTCTCGGGCACTGTTGGTCCGCTTGAAGCCGAGAAATGGCTTATCAGGACTGAGCAGCTATTGACTGCAGCATGGATAGCAGATGTGGATTGTGTGGATGTTGTGAGCATCCAACTTGTTGATCTTTCCCACATATTTTGGCAAGCTGAGGCTGAACAATTGGGCCAACCCATCCACTGGGCCATTTTCACTGAGAGCTTCCTCTCGAAGTTCTTCCCTAATGTCAGCAAGAATGAAATGGAATAACAGTTTGTCTCATTAACTCAGGTTCGTCAAATAGTGTTTAATCATGCTTTTTCGTTGTTATTTCATAAAAAATCGACGTTAAACTAAATGCTATCTTGAATCAAGGGAGTCGGATCGTGGACGAGTACACTGTGGAATTCTCCCGACTAAGTCGTTTTGCTACGTGTATGGTGGCGAACGACGAAGGTAGAGGTCATCGTTTCTTATTGGGCTTGGATATTGAGATTCAGGATTGTCTTGCTGCCTTGCGACTTTGTTCTTATGCTGATATCCTGGATGCTGCTAGAATTTAGGAGCACACTAGTACGAGGAAGTGTGCCATTCAGCAGTCTGTTCCGCACCCTGTTGCTGCCAGATCTTCTGGAGGGCTTATTAATAGGCCAAATCGGACCCTTCCTACCAAGTTTTTGCCATAGCCACTTGTTGTTCAGAGGCCGCACTTGATCTGATCGTACTGTCACAAGACTGGGCACTTGCGCCAGGAATGCAGGATAGCAAATCTCATGTGCCTTCTGTGTGGAGGCACTGATCACATGGTTCGTCATTGCCCTAAGTCCAGATCCCTGCACCAGTTAGAGGTCCCGCTCCTCAGGGAGTGCATGCTCATGGTCATGGCGGACCACCTCTCCCACCTTAGAGGCAGATTTTTTATCAGAAGAGAGCTGCTCTGAGGGGTAATCTTCCTGCAGGTCATGGCCAGGCTTACAAATTGACTACGCAGGATGCTAAAACTGCTTTGGGCATTGTTGCAGGTATATCTTTAGTTGTGTTTATTTGGATTTTATTTTTATTCTTCCTTGCTATCTTGTTATTCTATTCTGTTGCCATATCATGCTATCCTTCCATTCATGCCTTGTTCTTGCATTTTGCTTTCTGCATATTGTGTTCTCATCTTTGACTTCTTGCTAGGCATTATTCTTGTTCACTCTTTTCCCGCTCATGTTCTTTTTTACTCTGGTTCTACTCATTCCTTTATTTCTTCCCGCTTCATCGACCTACATCACTTGGCTAGTAGCACTATGCCAGCAGCATAGAACATTACTACATGTGGAGGTGTTTTCGTGTGTTCTCATATCTGTTAGCAGAATCCTTTGGTTATTGGTGGTGTTGATTTTGTTGTCGATCTGATTGTCATCAAAAATTCTGGTTTTGATGTTATCATGGGGATGGATTGGCTAGGTGTCACTCATGCTGTAATTGATTGCCGTAAGAATAAGGTGGTGTTCCGGATGCCAGGACGTCAGGAATTTGAATTATGTGCCACTGAAACACCACTTGCTTGTGTGGAGAAGTTGGCAAGTCAGAAAGTTGAAGTGATGGAGGAAGTGTGCGCAGATGGGGGTGTTGCACCGTTGGTTGTGCGAGATTTTCTGGATATTTTTTCTGAGGAATTGCCAGGATTACCACCAGGTCATGAAGTGGTGTTCAGTATTGAAGTTCAACCGGGTATAACTCTGATCTTTAAGAGTCCTCACAGAATGGCTCATGTCGAGTTGGCTGAGTTGAAGGAGCAGATTCAAGAGTTACTGGATAGAGGTTTTATCAAGCTGAGTGTTTCACCATGGGGAGCTCCGGTACTGTTCGTCAATAAGAAGGATGGTAGTCACAGGTTGTGTATTGACTACCGCGAGCTCAATAATGTCACAGTGAAGAATCAGTATTCGTTGCCAAGGATTAATGACCTATTTGATCAATTGAGAGGCACATCTGTATTTTCGAAGATGGATCTTCATTCTGGTTACCATCAGGTTAAGATGAAAGCTGAGGATGTACAGAAGTCCACTTTTCGTACAAGATATGGGCACTATGAATTCTTGGTGATGCCTTTCGAAGTTACTAATGCTCCAGCTGTGTTCATGAGCTTCATAAATCGGTTTTTCTCTCCCTTTCTAGAAAGTTTGTTCTGGTGTTGATTGATGATATCCTTGTCTATTCTCGTAATCGTGATTAGCATGTTGAGCACTTGAAGGTTGTTTTCCAAACATTGAGGGAGACTCAGCTGTATGGGAAGCTTATCAAGTGTGAGTTTTGGCTAGTTCGTGTGGAATTCTTGGGCATTTTATCTCTTGTGATGGAGTGTCTATCGATCCGTCCAAGATTTCTGCATTAAGGGTTGGCCGTCGCCGAAGTCGATATCTGAAGTTTGGAGTTTTCTTGGTTTAGCGGGGTATTACAGGAAGTTTGTTCGAAATCTTTTGAAGATTGCTAAGCTATTCACCAAGTTAACTGGGAAGGATCAGAAGTTTGGGTGGGATGAGTCTTGTGATGAAGCCTTCGTTGAATTGAAGAATCGGTTGACATCAGCACTTGTGCATACTATATCGGATGGATCAGGAGGTTTTGTAATTCACTATGATGCTTCAGGAAGAGGCTTTTCTGTTTTGATGCAATGAGGCAAGGTTGTCGCATATGCATCTAGACAATTGATGCTGCATGAGAAGAATTATCCTATACATGATTTGGAGCTTGCAACTGTGATCTTTGCCTTGAAGCTTTGGAGGCATTATTTACTTGGAGACCGAGTGGAAATCTTCACTGACCAAAAAAGTCTCAAGTATGTGTTCACTCAGAAGGAGCTGAATATGAGGCAGAGGCCATGGTTGGAATTGATGGCGGATTATGATATCAGTTTGCACTATCACCCTGGCAAGATTAATTCAGTGCCTGATGCTCTGAGCAGAAGACCTGTTGCTATGGTTCTTACTAAGCAGAAAGAGCTTGTGGAAGCTATGAGGAGGTTAGAATTGGAGGTGGTTTTGCCTAATTCCGAGCAGAGTTGTATGGTGCTTCAGTTGCAGTCGTCTTTGGTGGATTAGATTAAGGAGGCACAGTCTGGTGATGTGCAGTTGTAGAAGTTTAGAGCTGAAGTCGAAGCTGGATCAAGGACTGATATGGTATTCATGGGGATGGATCTCTCCATTTTGGGACCCATCTATGTGTTATGAAGGGGGAAGTCAGGCAGAAGTTACTCAAAGAAGCTCACCATTCGCCATATTCTATTCATCCCGATGGTACGAAGATGTATCGGGATTTGAAGTTGCATTTCTGGTGGCATGGTATGAAGAGAGATGTTGCAAGATTTGTTTCGCAGTGTCTGATCTGAGCAAGTGAAAGCAGAACATCAGAGGATTGCTGGAATTCTTCAACCGCTTCGTATTCCGGAGTGGAAGTGGGAGAACATTACTATTGATTTTGTAACGCTTTGCCTAGAAGTCCCAAGGGTCGCAATGCCATCTGGGTGATTGTGGATCGCTTGACGAAGAGTGCTCATTTTATTCCCTTCATAGTGGGCTAGTCTACAGAGAGCCTTGCAGAGAAGTATATGCAGGAGATTGTGAGATTGAATGGTGTTCCTGTCAGCATTATATCAGAAAGAGATGCTAGATTCAGATCTCAATTTTCGGAGAGCCTTCAGAATAGTCTTGGGAGTAAGCTAAAATTCAGTACTGCATTCCATGTGCAGACAGATGGTCAATCGGAGAGGACTATTCAAACATTGGAGGATATGTTGAGGTCCCATGTTCTTAAGTTTGGAGGATCTTGGGAAGATCATCTATACTTGGTGGAGTTTTCATACAATAATAGCTACCAAGCAAGTCTTAAGGCAGCGCCGTATGAAGCTTTGTATGGTCGAAAGTGTAGATCACTAGTGTGCTGGGATGACATTGGTGAGAGGAAGCTTTTGGGGCCCGAGTTGATCATGGGGACTGTTGATGTAGTGGCCCAGATCAGGAAGTATCTTCAGGCAACTCAGGACAGACAGAAGAAATGGGCAGACATTCACAGAAGGCCGTTGGAATTCGAAGTGAGTGATCATGTGTTTCTCAAGGTATCGCCATGGAGAGGTGTTATCCAATTTGGAGGAGGGGGCAAGTTAAGCCCTAGATTCATTGGTCCATTTGAGTGGTGGAACGAGTAGGCAAGGTGGCCTGTAGACTCGCATTGCCGCTAGCCCTTTCTGGAGTGCATGACGTCTTCCATGTCTCCCAACTCAAGAAGTATGTCCGGAATGATAGTCATGTTATTGACTACTCGGAATTGTCTGTTCGGCCAGATTTGTCCTGTGAGATCCGTCCGGTTTCGTTTGTGGACCAACGGGAGAAGATTTGAAGAACAAGGTTATCAAATTAGTTTGAGTTGCTTGGAATCCTCACTCGCCGGGTAAGTCAACTTGGGAACTTGAGGAGGAGATTCAAAAGAAATTTTCCCATCTTTTTGTGTAGTTCTTTTCCTTTCTTTTCTTCAGGGTTACCCTACTACCACTTGCTTAAATTTCGAGGATGAAATTTTATTGTAAGGTGGGTAGGATTATAACTACCGTTTCCGTTCTTTTCATTTTTTTCCTTTTATTTTAATATTTTATTTGCTTTTGAATAAAATAATCTATTTTTCTTGATCATCTCGATCAATTTTGTTAATGAATTACTTTTGTTATTCAGGTTGAGCTATTTTCTTATTGATCCCATTTTTATTTGATTGTGAGTATTTTATTTGAACCCTATTATCTCTAAATCCATCTTTCATTGAACCCAAAACCCAATTATAATTGTTTCTAGACCTAAACCTAGTATTATTGGATCATAGTCCATTAACCCAACAACCTAATTGTACTCTATAAATACAATCTTATTGCAAACCTTTAAAACACATAATACAAACCCTCAATTCCTAGCCGTCTCTTCTCTCTCCTCTCTCACCTGTCAGCCAACCCAACTTTTCCCGCCCAACTTCATCTTCCCCGACTGCTCCTACCGGCGATCCCCATCCCGTCTCCACCCATCGAGCCGCCCACCTCCGTCGAGCCACAGCCAGCATCCCAACCCAGACGCCCTGTTTTCCCTGTTTCCCTCGACGTCAGCAAACCTTCGACCGCCATTCGACACCCCTCCTGACGCGCCGCCGCTCAACGCTGGATCGCTGACGACAACCTCGCTGACGTTGTTTTCGCTCCTTGCCATTCTTCACTGCTACGGTCGTTACTCTGGCTGTTGCAGTTACTGTCTCTTTTGCTGTTGTTTCTTGAGTTTCTTCGTGCACGTAATTTGCACGTAATTGTTCATGTGTTCATTGCTCTGGGATTCTCTTCTTATTATTCTTTGGTATTCTAATTTATCGTCTATAAGGCAAGTCACTTTTCCTCTTGAATTGAATCTTGTATCAAACTCAAGTTTTTATTGAAATTCTTGCAAGTAGATCCAATTGTTCAACGTATCGTACATTGTTCGTCCCTTTTCGTTGAGTATATTGAGGGTTTACATGAGCTAACCCAAATATCATCGACTTCGTTCCTTTATTGACTTTAAAGAAAAAATCTTTCATGTATTCGTGTAGTGTTCATAATAGGGTTATTTGTACAATCACAACACAATTAATCAAGTGTAGAAATTATTGCTAGTTTGTGTGTTTGAATGATTGATTGATGTTTGGTTGTTGTTAAAATAGTGTATGTGTGTGTTTTAATTGTACGAACCATGTTATTACACCCATCATGCTGATTATATGATTTATCGACTATAGAATTGAAACGCATCATGTTTAATCACTTTATTTCAGGAAAAATATCAAGAATCTATATGTATACTAGTTGTCAGTATTTTTTTTGTCATTTTTTACCTAGTATTTGATCTCAAAATAAATAACTTTTTGAATAAGAGTTGTAACCCTATGTTTCTAGTTTCCAGAACATCTTGAATCGCTGAATTCCGAGTTGTATTGCAAAAGTTATAATGATTTTACTATTGCTGTGTTTTATCTCTGGATTTCAGATTCATGTATGTTTCCATGTTTAAACTATTAAAAATCTAATTTAATGTTAAAATAATGCTTTGATAAATTTCAGAATGTTAGTTAACATGTTTAGGAGTCTAAAGAATATTTTTAATGAATTTAAAATTGAGTCTTCGCTGATTCTAAATATATAACAACATGATATCGATTTTCTATCTGAACATGTAACCTGTAAAGAATGATGTATTTGACCTAGCTACTGTTGTCAGATTTTGAATTTTAAATATGCGTTGGAATCGTGTGGAAGTCTAGTTTTCAGAATTTCTGATGGTTTCAGTTTTCGATTTTTGTAGCAGTGGGAAAACTATTTTTGTACAGTGACCTCTTGGTGTCCAGAAATTCGTTTTCCAGTTTTCTTAGAACAATTATACATATATCATTGTATTGCATGAATTGAAGTGTATATGTTGCATTTCTTGATCCTAATGTGTTATTGTCATCATTCTAATTGTTCTATCCAAATTTATTATCCTATTGTTCCTCTATTGTTACTATCATTCATCTAATGCCTCTAATTGCATAATGTATTGTTGCATTAATAAAATAATTAACAAGTCGGGGTTTAAGGAACCGACTTGGATAGTGAATGATATAGACTGTGTTGGCCATTGTTTTATCGACTGATTGTTGAAGCGCTGACTACGGCACCCCAATCTTTCGTGTATTGTATCAGCGTATCAGTGAATCAGTGAATCATTATAATGTATCATGCACAATATTGTTATCATATCAATGATTATCGTACCGACACAGGATTTATAGAATTCACCACTAGAGTCTAAATAAAATTGATTGTATGCATCGAACTTGTAAAATGGGATGCAATAGTATGTGAATTAGTTGGGATTAAAATTATTAATAGACTTAAAAATTGATACCACATTGACATTGCATATTGTAAATCATTGTTTCTATTGATATCGAATATTGTCTAAGTGTTATTGATACTATTGAACATTGTCATCGAATATTGAATCATTGTTTATAACTATTGCATCGATTACCATGATAATTATTATTTCTATCATCCCGTGTTATTGATTCCTATTGATCCATTGAATTCATTGCTATATCGTTGTTCCATTGTTCCTTGCTTTCTCTACTTGCTATCCATGACTTGCTCTAAGGACAATTTTTCTCCTCTTTTTAGATGCAGTGTTCACACGTAATGAAGGAGAATTGCCTGCAAGAATTGGAGAACAAGCTTTCTAAAGATTTATGCTTTCTAATTGATTATTATTGCATTGGACTTATTGTATTGAGACTTGTTATTATTGTGATTCGATTTATTACTGTATTGGGCTTATGACCCGGATATTATTATTTGTTTTTAGATGGTGGATTATCATATTTGGTTATTTCATATCGTTTATTCCAAGTATTATTGTTCATGTGGTTGATATTATTACCTGCGCAATTACTTTGTATTGTTATTATTGTTGAGTTGAATGGGTAAACAGCTTATGGAAGACACAAGTCATTCGCTGGGCCAATGTCATGTGCTTGTGTTCCATATGCTTGGGAATCGGGGTGTGACAACTACTTCCCCGAGCAGAGGCACTCCTGCGATTTTCACTACAAATATGAAGAACAAGTTTACAATCTCTCAAGATCTCACCTCAAGTTGTTAGGTTTATCTCTATCTCCTTCTATTTCTCTAATAGCTGCTAGATCTCTCTATTCTGATAGAACAATGTTTCTCTTAACTCTAAAATCGTACTCAATGCAATAAATATAGGTTTACATCAAATTAGATCTCAACCGCATATCAAACAGAGCCGCGCAGTCGACCGCAAACTAGGATGGTCAACTGCTCATGTCCTTTCAGTGTATAGGGATCCAACAGAGAGCGAGTCGGTCAACTATGCTGACGAATGCTCTTTCCTTTGAGTGTTCAAGAGGGTGAGACGGTCGACTATGCGGACAACTGTACAGCTCTCGGCTTGAGAGCTTGTACGGATCGATTGACTGCCCAATGTGCGGTCGACCACACATTGCTACTTGCAGGTACAGGCTGCTGTTGAGCTACTTGCTATCACTTCAATGTCTCTCCTTCTTCATAATCTTCTTCCACCCATTATTGTGTATTGAATCTACACAAATTCCAACAAAACTACGATACATGAGAGAAAAACAACAGCATAGAAGAGATAGAAGCAGCCTAAGAACCATTCCTTAGACACGGATGCGAACAATTTCATGTTATTGAAGATGGCTAAATTTCCAGTTTTTGTTAACTCAGGTGAACCTAGGGGGTTCATCAAGAAACTCAATGATATTGCAGCACCTAAGCAAAGTATGGTCCCTAAGACCTTGGCTCTACTGAATTTGCAGTATCGAGAATTTCTCAAATCTGTATACAACCATAAAATTATCATTACAAGTGGTCGTGAAGATTGGAAAAACAAGTTGCAGGTTACATCTACAACAATTATGGCTCATGAAGGGACGACTGAAGTGTACGGCATGTGTTGCATTCATGACTGAAGTGTATGTCATGTGTTGCATTCGTGATTATATTTTTCTTTAATGGAAACTAGGAATTCTTTTTTGTTTTTTTTTTTTGCACAATCAATTAAAGAAACATAAATACTGAAATAATTCCCCTTATAAGAGTGTTTTACATTTGAGCTCATCTCATAGTGTATGAACTCTGTCTCCTGCATCTTCTCCAAAAGATGGAGGACCACCTAGCCCGAATTGATCAAGAGGAGGATCGCCGCAGTAAAGCATACCGCCCCACCCGACCTCCCTTCAGCAGGTCTTTCAAGAAGCGCTTGTTCCTGAGAACTACAAAACTCCTCACTTTGAATCATATAATAGTGACTCTGATCCAGCGGACCACATGATCTCTACCAAGCCACCGACTCGATTCTCAACCAACATTCTCAGCAACCTCGAAAGGATCAGCTTGGGAATTGTACTTTGACTCTCTCCAGGGTCGATCTTCTCCACCGGCCAGCTCGAGGAGCTCTTCCTATACAACTTCGTCACCAATCACAAGACTGAATAAATAAGTGCCTCCCTACTAGAACTGAAGCAAAAGGAAAGAGAGTTGCTCAAAGACTTTGTTAAGCACTTCACAGCTGATACTCGATCCATTTTCTCCCTTGATTCAGCTGTAGCGGCATCTGCCTTTCGGCACAATGTTACCCACAAAAAGCTCAAAATATCTCTCGCCATGAGACCTCCTAAGGACTTCACCGACCTCCTAGAAGGGAGCAATAAGTACATCCGAGCCGAAGAGGCCCTTCATTCCTAGGGTCAGAAGGGGAATTAACGGAAGAACACGAATGAAGAAAGACTCAAGAAGGCCTAAAAGGATAGTTTTGGCCAACGTCGCATTCCTCCAGCTCCTTGCTTTGACTAGTTCACTCCCCTTAATGCCAGCATATCAGCGGTCCTCAAGGATATTGAAAAAAAAGGATTGCTTCGTCCTCCTCCTAAGATGAAGACGCTAAGTGGAAGAAGGGACAGGAACTTACGGTGTCGATTGCGCAGAGACCATGACCATAACACTGATAATTGTCGATCGCACAAAGCCATGATGTGCCGAGGTTACCTTTCCAAATTCGCCCAAAGAGGCAAGACCACCGCTCCTTCCACTCGGGGGACTAATAAGAAGAAGGAGTCTCAGTCCCTAGGCTCGGATCACATGGCTGTCTTCCACTCTATCCACGGGGAACCTATGGGTGGGGAGTCTAACTCCTCCTGAAAGGTGTACACCCGAGAAGTAAACTCGGCATATAACTTCCCTCCAGTCAAAGGCTTTAGATTCTCGGTAACTTTCTCCGATGAGGATCTCGAGGTGTTAGAACTCCACATTCTGATGCTCTAGTTATCAGCCTCACCATGGAAAACCACGAAGTGCGCCGCATTCTAGTAGACAACAGTAGCTCGGTAAACATCATCTTATAGGAGGCATTTGAGGGCCTTAACCTTTTTTGGGATCGTCTCAAGCCCGCTGAATACACTCCATTGATTTTCTTGGGTCCCAGTTAAAATGAAAGGGATAGTGAACCTCGATGAAACTGTAGGAAGAGCCCCAACCACTCAAACACTAACCATGGACTTCATGGTCATCAACGTGAAGGTGGTTTACAATGCCATCATCGGATGCCCTGGTCTAGCAGTTCTACACGCGATGGCTTCAGCCCTTCATATGAAGATGAAGTTCCCCACAGCCAAAGGGGTAGGAGTAGTCAAGGGAAGCCAAAAGGCCACTCGGGAATGTGATATGGACACAATAAGTGGCTCGGTCATTCTCCTCGATGCCATAGACTCTGAGCCCATAGATGAATTGGAAGAAATTCCCTTCTCCCAAGAAGATAAGATGAAGTGCTTCCGAGTAAGCACAACTCTCTCCCACCAAGTCGAAGAGAAAATCGTCTAGTGGATAAGGGAGAACCAAGACTTGTTCGGATGGACCGCTGCAAACATATTGAGCAACTCTGAAGAGCTAATCATGCATTTTCTGAGTGTAAACCCAAATGTCAATCCAATCCAGCAGAAGCACCACAAGTTTGCCCCAGACTGACAGTAAGCCATCAAAGAAGAAGTTCACAAACTCCTATCCGTCTACTTCATCCAAGAGATTAGCTACCCCGAATGGCTAGCCAATGTGGTCATGGTAAAGAAAGTCAACGACAAGTGGAGAATTTGCATCGATTTCATCACCTTCAACCAGGCATGCCCGATGGACCCCTTCCTCTTACCAGCATCGACGCCTTGATCGAATTCACATCCCGGTTCACATCCCGGTACAAGCTCCTAAGCTTTATTGATGCCTTCTTGGGAGATAACCATACATGTATGTTTCCTCCTAATATCCTGAAAAAGTTCTTCATTACTAATCAAGGTCTCTACTTTTACTTGGTCATGCTCTTCGGGTTAAAGAAACCTAGAGCCACCTACTAATGCCTGGTGAACACATGGAAATCTACGTAGATGACATGCACTCCAAGAGCCTCAAGAAAGAAGAACATGTGCTCTACCTCTAAGAAGCATTTGATGTGCTGTGAAGACATAACATGAGATTAAATCATTCGAAGTGCACCTTTGGGGGTCCCTTGGGGAAGATATTGGGTTTCATGGTTCGTCAAAGAAGAATTGAGTCCAACCCAGGGAAGATTTGAGCCATAATCAACATGGCTGCCTAGACCACCATCAAGAAAATTCAGAAACTTATAGGGTGCTCTACCGCCATCAATCGCTTCTTCTCCAAGTCAGGGGAGAAGTGTCTTCCATTCTTCAAAACCCTCTGAGGGGAAAAAGGTTCTGAGTGAGCATAAAAACAATAAGCCTTTAAACAGCTCAAGGTGCATCTCGTCAATCAACCATTCCTGAATAAGCCTGAACCAGGTGAGGTTCTGTACCTCTATCTAGCCGCTTCTGATCTGATCCTCAGTGCCATCTTGGTGACGAAAGAGAATAGAAAACAAAAGCTGATCTACTATGTGAGAAAAGTCCTCCATGATGTCGAGCTCCGCTATTTAAAGATGGAGAAGATGGTCTATTCCCTGATCATGGCAGCTTATAAGATCTGCTCTTACTTCCAAGCACATTCCATTAGCCTCTGAAGTAAGTACTCCGTACGCTGAAAACTCTGGGCTACTCATGAAGTGGTCCTTCGAGTTGAGCTAACAAGACATCAAATACTGACAAAGGATGGCTCTCAAAGCCCAAGCCTTAGCCGAGGAAAGCACAATCCTCGATCCCCCAAGGAAGCCAAGGATCCCCCAGTCTGGAACATCTACATCGATAGGTCTTCCTTTCTCGAAGGAAGCGGGGCCGTAGTCATCTTGCTCAGACCCGATGAGTTCACCCTCCAATACTCACTACGCCTCAACTTCTCAGCCTCTAGCAATGAAGCAAAATATGAGGCCCTGATTGTCAGCCTCCCTCTAGCTCAGAAGGCAGGGGCATAGAGGGTCAGGGTGTTTAGTGACTCTTAATTGGTAGTTAACAAAATCCGAGGAGACTATGGGGCCAAAGATGACCGCATGGTCAAGTACCTAGCTTGTGTAAAGAAACTCTTAACCGCTTTCAAAAAAGCCGGAGTCACTCACATTCTACGCGAGGAAAATGGGCAAGTAGATGCCCACTCAAAGTTAGCCGCCTCTTCTTTCAATGGACTCGACTACACAGTGCTCATTGAAGTCCTACTCAAACCAAGCATCAAAGTGGGAGCATTTGTAATATCCTAAATTTCTATTTATAATTAATTGAGAAATTGTTGATTTTACATGTTTTGCACGTACAAACTCTTGTACATTTTTCCTTACAAATTATTGCTTTTATAACATGAACAAATGATCATTTTAAATTCTTCTTTTTAATTTCTAAAAGCCTATTTTAAAAAGCCTAAGGCCTACTTTTCTCATTTAAGCCCATCCTAATTAATTGTGTGTTTTATTAATAACCCATGGGTCTAAGGCCCACTAACTTGAAGCCCACTAATTAAATTGCATTTTAATTGTTATAACATTTAGTGTAGACACATTTAGTAGAAAATAAATTAATTAATCTTGTACAACAATCAATAGGGGGTACTATGGGAGACACGTGCATTGCACTAGCACGTGTCCAGTGTGCCTAAGGGGGTGGCCGGATGGTACAAGAAAGGGGGAAAGATGGAGAGAGTGGTGTAGTGGATGGGGTGGTTATGTGATCATAGGTAGTTGCTACAACTCCCTAACACATCCTAGCCTTCTATTCTTAACCAATTAGATTAATCCCAGCCATCTATTTTGCTCTAAAAAAAGAATAAATACCCCCCCCCCCCCCCCCCCCCCCCCCCCCCCCCGCAACCCTTCTCATGTAGTACATTAGAAATTTGATAAAAAAGAAAGAAAGAAAAGAATTAGAGTGAGAAAAAAGATTAAGAGTATTTGTGAGATTAAAAGAGTGTGAGTCTTTGTGTGTGTGTGCTCATCCAAGGAGGTGGCGGCCTACTTCAAGAAGCAAGAGAAAGGGCTCGGGTTCCATACAAGCAAGGAGGAGGAGACGCGTTGGTGGCTCAAACTAGGAGGAGAATGACCCATTCGTGCATTCTAGGAGATTTCTAGGATCTTTTTATTCTTTTTTCTCCAATAAGTGGGTGATTCTCATGCTTCTACTTTAGACATCATGCTAGGGTATGAATTGATAGAATTGCTAAGGAAAAACTAAATAATTTGGCCTCATGTTTGCTTATTTAGAGAAAAACTGTAGCTAAGAGAATGCTTGACAAATTGATTGCTAGTTGATAAAATTGTGATTTAATGTGCTAGAATCATCATGTTGCCATGCCATATGTTTTTGAAATATGCTTTATTGAGAAATTTGTGCTTATGAGACGAATGATTGATTAAATGCATCATGAAAATTTGATTGTCTAAATTAAAGCAACACCAATGTAGAAAGATGAAAACTTGTGTTCTAAAAATATTGTAGGATAATAAAAAGTAAAAAATAAAGAAATAAAGTAGTTTTGTGGAAATCTAGATTATAAATTGCGTGAAAATGTGATTTATTCTCAATGTCAAAATTATGGACATAGAACATAAAAAAGGACCAAGATTGCATGTTTTATAAGACAAATAATGATTATAAAAACACGATTTTACTGTAAACTTATATAGTTTATAATTTGGAAAGTCTTGATTCAAAAGGAGAAGAAAAAGA
Organism: Hemerocallis citrina; assembly: GCA_017893485.1. Classification (NCBI taxonomy): domain Eukaryota; kingdom Viridiplantae; phylum Streptophyta; class Magnoliopsida; order Asparagales; family Asphodelaceae; genus Hemerocallis; species Hemerocallis citrina. The sequence continues at coordinate 123,127,555 of CM030363.1, read as the reverse complement.
ACTAAAAACGTTTTTGAATTATGAAAGATTAATAATGAACAGAAAACCAGATCAAAAACAACCCAACTCGTTTTAAGACGGGTGAGTCACTTGGACCTACTGGTCATCGGGTGCACATTAGAGCGCTCACTATAGCGTGGGGGTTGGATTTTGGTCGTAGGTTCAAAACTGGGCAGAAACCTTTTAATTTCTTTTTTTTTTAAATCCAGACAGCACGAAACTTAACTCAAGTGGATAATAATCCATTTCATATCGCCTTAGTGGCTTGGACTCTGTGGTCTTCGGTGGCACCATAGTGCGGTCACTGTAGCGCCACGTGGCTGTTGTGCGTGGGTTCGAAACATGGCCTCCGTGTTTGGTTAAGGAAAATATATTTTTTTGGGTTTTTTTTAATATTTTAAGAGTTTAAAGTCAAATAAACATTGGGAAAAATATTAGAAAATTTTCTAATAATACCTAGACTTCATGAAATAATTTTCTATAACCTTTGGCTTAGTATAATTGAGAATTTGAGACTATTTGCAAGAAAGAATTTGTTATAAATTATGAAATTAAATTGTCTTTAGATAAAGAAAAACAAATGTATTGTTTAGAAGAGTTTTAAAATGAGATTTGGAAATGGAAAACTTGAAAGTGTAAATTTTGGATTTAGTATTGATAAAATGAGAATAAGAAAATTATGTGGAAAGAATGAATTATGAATGTGACAAGTTAGAAAATGAATTTATTGTTATGCATGAAATTGTACATGAAAGTGAAATCAAATGTCGTGATGAATTATGAAAGATCTTATGAATATAAATACACAAATGCTATAAACATGAAATGGAATTGAAAGCTAGAGGGTAGCTAAGCCTTATACCGACATTGAAAGAATATTTTTTAGATGAGATATTGAAAAGAAAAGACCAAGTTTGGGTCGTATTGTTGAATTGATGATTAAGACCGGTATAGAGGGAATGCTAACTCCAGAGTATTGATTTTATTCATGATTTAATAACTAAGGATTAGATGCATAGTGAAGATGTGATGAAAGTAAGAGAAAAATACGAGTATGAGGGCCTCGGAGCTACGGTGTGAGAGTATTCATAGGCTGTCTACACGATGCACCATGTCATGACGTGGATACGTCTCTAGGAGTCCATACCGCAGACGAAGCTTGTGGGGTGTTTGGTGACTGCGGGTGGTGTCATGTCCCATGATGGAGGCTGAATTGTCCATAGATTCTACACGATGTGTCGTGTCATGACGTGGGATTCCCCTCCAGGCTGTCTGGACATGAGCTCGTAACTCATAGAACATCTAGGATACTTACCGTAGTTACCGTATTAGTTTAAGTCATGGCGAGGAATTGAACCCTACAAGATGAAGAACGGTTAAGGGCTTGCCCTCGGACCTATGTAGTATGGGATGCATAGAATCCGAACAAGTGCGCATTAGTATCATGTAATATAAATAATTGCATTAAGGACTAAGTGCACAGCACAACATGACATTAATAGGATAGTCCCTTTATAGCTTTGTTTGTAATTAAGTTTGTGGTTTGTTAAAGTATTTGAGAATCGTTATATAGCGAGGATGGCCATGTATAACATTTCGTCGGTTCTAAGCAACTGACGTGCCTACAGTTTCTATGCAGGATAATGTGCATGAAAAAGACTAAGGAGGAATTGATGTTTAAAGAATTATTCAAGTGTTGTTGTATTTCATTCATGTAATTGTTGTAACTTTGCTTCCGCTGTTTACAAATGTAACTCTGATGTAATAAAGTTTTAAATTTCTTGTAAAATTGTACGAAGAGAAGTGTAAAGATTCTGTGGAACTTCGAATTCGGTCTTGTTTGGAATTCGGGGTGTTACAGCATTAGAGGTATGTTCATCACCCCCAAAACACCCATAGATTATTGGATGAAACCCTTGATCGATGTCCTCCACAAAGGAATCCTCCCGAGTAGATCCCAAGGAAGCAACAAAGATCTGGATGAGGGCTAAAAGATATACACAATTTTTTACAAGTGTTCCTACACACTAGTTGACGGAAGGTCATACTTGCGATGCCTTTCCCCTAAAGAGGTAAAATATGCTCTTAAAGATGTACACGAAGGAATCAGTGGTAGCCATTAGGGAGCAAGGTCCCACCCATAAAATATTCTCAACTACGGGTATTATGGCATACACACCTCGATGATGCCCAAGAGTACGTCCGCCAAAGTCATTCCAGAAGTACTCCTCCATCAAAAGGGTGACCCAATCCAACCTCAGAAACATGTCAAGTCCTATCCCTTTCGCCATATGGGGAATTGACATACTCGGACCATTTCCTCCTATTGCTGGGCAAAATAACTTCCTCGTGGTAGTCATCGACTACTTCACAAAGTGGATCGAGGCGGAACCACTACCTTCTATCACCGAGCACAAAGTTTATCAATTTTTCTGGAAGAACATCGTGTGTAGGTTCGGGATCCCTCGAATCCCCGTCACCGACAATGGAACACAATTCGCCGATTGTTATTGCTTTTTCTGTGTTGGAGTAAGCAGGTGTTGTGGATTCTTTGGTGGAACAATCAAGAATTTGATTTTTTAAATTTCGATGGTGGAACATATCAGAGTCATCAGTTGACGAAGGTGCCCGAGGGACTACAACTGAACTTGTTACAAGGAGCATCCTGTATAGATTGTTGATCATCGGGAGAAGGTGTTGAGGAATAAGGTGATACCTATGGTCAAGGTATTATTGGGGAACCAGCTGTTTGAGGAAGCTACTTGGTAGCCGGAGGATCGCATGCAAAAGGATTTTCCTGAGCTCTTTGTTTGATTGTATTTCTTTTGGTTAAACTGCATTTCTCTTGTATGATTGCATTCTTTAAACTATATTTCATTTATGTGATTGCATTTTTCTTTTGCTTGAATTGTTTGGTCCTTATTAGCAATAGTTGTGAGGACAGAACTATTCTGAGGAGGGAGTGATGTAACACCCGAGAATATTAAATAATGTTTTTGAGATTAATAAATGAATTTAAATGATTTTTGGTGATTTAATAAATATTTTTTTGAAACTCATCTTTTTGCACTTGCAAAATACGTGCAAATATTTTCTTGGGAAACTCAAAGTCAGAAATTATTTTGAGGGAAGACTAATTTTTATTAGTAAGTATTATTTATGAATATTCTGGATTTTTCGATTTTTATTTGGCATATTTGCAATTATTACAAAAATAGGGGCTTTTATGCAAAAATACCACTTGGAGTAAAAACTTTAGATTTTCAGTTTTCTGGGCTGAGCATGATGGCTATCTAACTCAGAGCAAAGAGTTTAAATTTTGTTCTAATAGATTTGGTTTATTTCACAAATTTGTTAAAGGAGGGTCTTTTTGCAAAATTTGCCACTTTGAGGCAAAAGTTACAAAATTTATTTTTGCTAATTGGATATGGATGTTGGCCAGATCTGGATAGTTACTTTTGATTTTTAATCCCAATTAAATTGGTTAATCTAATTTCCTAGTATAAAGATCTATATATGTAAAGATATATTTTAAAGGACTATTTTGCAAAATCTTGTCAAAACCCTAAAACTCCAGAATTTCGGCTATATTTAGACTACTACAGCCATCCCCCTCCTCTGCAAAAAAAAAAATATTACTTTACTGTTGGTTTTCTAGGAGTTTTGAAAAGAGAATCTTGGATTTTTGTAAAAGGAATGACTTCTTATTCTTTATCATCTTCGTTGATTCTTTAATAAGGTGAGTGACATATGTTTTGATTTCTTGTTGTTGTATGCATGTTATATATGATGATTTTTCTATTAGAATGCATGAGAGATGCCTGTATAATGATATAATGAATTTACAGATGGATGAATGATTTAAAATAGTACTTTTCATGAAACTATGCAATTGATAAATAAAATTTTATATAGATGACTTGAGATTGTTAATAACTTAGTAGGAATCATGGGTATGTTGTTTTCCTTCTTATTCTTACTGATTTGATGAAATATATAATAAGATTATAGTGTAGGGTGCACAAATTGAATAAAGATGGCTTCTTTACTGGGTATATATGTGTGTATATACTATTTGATGTTTGGATGAAGAATAACTTGATTAAAATATGTTGTAGATGCTAGTAATCAAGGGGTAAACTAATATAATTAGTTTGTGTATGTGCATAAGAAGTCGATGAAGGAATTTAGAATCAAAAGATCAAGTCTTCATGTGTTAAATTGGTTTCTTTGAGTTTCGGGTATGATGCTTATAGGTCGAAATTGATTTTTGAAGTTTGGTAAAGTTTTCGATTGGATCTTGACATATATTGATACTGAGATTGAATTGAACCATATACTACTCATAAACAACAAATTCTTGATGCTTTAACTGATGCCTACACCCTTATATACACATATATATACACTTTTACTGATATTGAAGAATTTTAATGAAAATCTGCTCTTTTGTGATTTTGATGTGAATTTGATTTGTTTTATAAACTCCAGTATATTAGACAAGTTGTAACTGATCATCTCAGGATTTTTATTTTACAATTTTATGCTTTTAAAGTGCATAATCGATGTATCAGTTGAAAAGTGCAAGAAGTTTAAAGAAACTGTTTTTTTGGAATGACGATCGACCGCCCAGATTTTGCACACGAATTGACGGTCGACTGTCAATTGTGAGATTTCGAACTTTTAGCATGTCGGTCGACCGCCGTTTTTTGAAATGTTTTGACAGTCGACCGACAGCTGCTGTGTTGGGCTATTTTGTTAAGTTTTCTTGCTGATTTCTTGAACGATTATTTCTTCGTACTTATGGATTATTGAACTACTGTTATAGATGAAGTTTTGCTATAGATTGCTATATTTTTTAGAGAGTTATATTTTGATTATAATAGAGTTTAACTTAAATTTCTATGACTTTAAGAAGTGAAATATATATGGATTTCAGGATAATAACGTTTTGTGATTTTTCTATGACTTCAAAATATGAAACTCAGTTATTTAATGGATTTAATATCTTATTTCAGTTCTGGAAATTTGTGAGTATTCAGATGGATTTGGATTTGTTGATTTTTAAGAAGTTTCTTAATATGAACGAATTGATAATGAAATTAAGATTTTAAATGAAAGAATTGGGTTGATGGATGAGTTGTGAGTCTCTAGAAGGTGAGTGGGACCCTAGTACACCGGCAGTTGAGATTTTTGTGGTTTGGCTAGTTGGGGCTTTGTTGTTGATCAGTTGAGTTAAGTCTGGTAGGGTAGACCAATTCTAGGAGATTTGTAATTAATTAATTAACTTAATAAGATTTGGATATACACTATATGGTAATATGATAAAATGAGTGCTAACATGAGTTATGGACCTTAATATGTTCTGCAGTGTGAGATAATCCTCGGAATTATCGAGGTGTGAGTGAAAAGTCTCCGGAATTACCTGCATTGTGGGATTGATCTCCGAAATTATCGGGGTCGTGGCGATGCTCATTGGGTATTCGTGTGATGAGGCGCCATAGCTTGCAGTGTGGGGTATTCTCAAAAATTCCTAGGTGTGAGTGAAATAGTCTCCGAAATTATCTGTGGATAGAGATTGACCTCTGAAATTATCGAGGCATGGTCTAGATACTCACAGTTTATCTAAATATCGTATTAGTCACCGTAGTATGATTAGTTGCATAACAGGGATTTAACCCTATAAAGTGGAGAACGATAAGAGCTTGCACCGGACCTATATATTGTGGGATGCATAGAATCTAACCAGTATGCATTAGAGAGTCATCATACTATATTTGTGTATGCCTGATGTTTTCCATTTTCTTACACATGACACATAGTCTAGTTTCACTTGATGTTTTCATGCTTTATTTATCATCTTATCATATTTCATTTGTTTCTACTGTGGAAATGTGTTGATTATGAATTTATTCTGTATGATGTATTTAAATTGTATTTTCTTTTGATGTTACTCACACCGTTATGGCTGACCTCGTAGTTTTGGGGGTTAGGATTATCTCTAGCCTCATGTTTTATAGGTAGGTTCTTTTAGCATGGGATTTGGATGCATGTGGTGGAATGATAATATGGCTAATGCAAATTGTAAAAGATTGTGATGTAAAAGAAGAAAATGTAATTCAAGGTATTTAGTTTTCCGCTGTGCTATGTAAAGAATTGATTTTTAAAAAAGTTAAAAAAAAATTTCTGTGTTTTTGCTATGTTTACTATTACATTGACGTAGATGCTGGAAACTGTGCCACGTATTTCTGAGAAATTATATTGGAAATTCGGGGCGCTACAGCGAGTGACCTCGACCACTTTGAAGGTGGCCATGATCTCCTTTACATATGCCAAGTACTTGGCCATGCGGTCATCCTTCACCTTGTATTCTCCTTAGATCTGGTTTACCACTAATTGAGAGTCACTGAATCCTCGACTCTTTGTGCTCCCGCTCTTTTTGTAACGCCTCGCCCCAATACTCAGATAATTTTTATTATTTTTAGAATAAAAATTAGATACTATGTAGTACAACTGCCCACCACAGGCTGCCTCTCAAAAGGTGGTTAACCAATTAGAAGTGTCACGCCCCGCTTCCCAAAAATATGGAATGCGAGTACGTGACGAAGCCCAGCGAATGATTTTTACATCATCCATAAGCTGTAGGATCGACTCAGCATCATAACAAGAATATACAAGAGAAACATATATAACCAAGCATGCATGAATAACTTATTAAGCAACAGGAAACAATTTAAACAAATAATAATGTTCAAATAATTCACATGTCTGGATCAAGTATAAACTCGGAAACAAGTCTTAAACAACAGAAGAAATAAATACCTTAAGGAAAGCAACTATTTAACAGATCCTTGCTCCAAGCAAAACCTGAAATGTCTGCTCGCCAATTCCAGCAGATAGCTTGTCTCCCAAGTCTGCTTAATAAACATAAACAGGAAACAGGGGGAAAAACAAGAGAAAATGCCCTTAGTGCAAGCTAGGGCCACAAATAGTAAAAGCAAGTACAAGAAAGGGAAAAACAAGATTTGGAACCAAGAATAGGCAGAGTTATAACAAGTAATGAACAAATTCAGGGACTATCTAGCAAGAGGGAAACATCTTAATAACTAGATTGGATAACAACTGCTAGTGGTGAAACACATGTCAGGTACACCTATAAGGGTAACTAATATCGGGTATTATGTTTCATGTGTCAGGTTTTACGTATCAAGTTTCATATTTCAAGTTGCAGGTGTCATGTTCAGGTGTCATGTTCCAAGTGTCATGTTTCAGATATCAAGTAACCAGGTATTCAGGATAATCAGGTAACAGGATAATCAAGTAACAGGATAATCATGCATCAGGTATTAAGTTCAAGTCTTGTGTGATTACTATCTAGGTAGCACGACATGCATCCATACTTTTACTACATGGTTGCTACAGTCAAAATAAATTTCGTTTAGACTAGTAATGGAGTCTATAGGGCGGTGTACTCAGGTATCAGGTATCAGGCAGGCACGGTTCATGAATACGAAATTAAATAACAGGTTCACGAAACGAGTTCGTGAATACTAGCAGGTTCAAGGACCACACAGTGGTTCCATGAATACAACAGGTTCATGAGTCAAGTAACTGACTCCATGAATACATCACGTGCAACAGGTTCATGAGCCAAGTAACTGACTCCATGAATACATCACGTGTAACAGGTTCATGAGCCAAGTAACTGACTCCATGAATACATCACATGCAACAGGTTCATGAACCGAGTACTGGGAAACACGGGCCCCCTTCTGAGTACACTTACCTATATTGTCCACTCTATAGTCTTTCCCATAACCCCGGATTGTTATATTTGTTCAGGCAGAATTTGTATATTTGTATTTATGCATATGAAATAGTGTTGAAATAATGTAGATTAATTCTAAGGAAAAATTGGGGATGTCCTATAGGGTGTCCAGCAACTACATACAAAATTTGGGGTCAAACGCTCGCTGTTTACACAGCTAAAATAATTTGTAAAGAAAATATATACAGCAGTTTTTACAAAACTGCGCCTACTGACACAGCTGCAGTATAACAGCCATATCTCCTAGACCGTAACTCCAAATTCAATCATTCTGGAGTCTATCGACATCTACACATCCTGATCTACGTTTTGTATTCAGGCCTCGGGCCCGAATTCCAAGGTAAAAAGGGTCGAAACCTCAAAATAAAATCCAGACAGCAACATAGGGAAATAATTCACTAATGTAGATTTCATAGAATTATGTAATTTGGTGTCTAAAATCATTATGTGGCACAAATACATGGTAATGGGAATCAAACAGCGAATAATAATATTTTTCAAGTCATCATAATCACAATTTGCCAAAACACTAAATTTATATGCGCCTACAATTTCTAGGGGTCCTTAATTCATAAGTCCAAGTGATTCACAAGTTCAAGGAGATAAAAGAGTCCAATTGAATTATTATTTAATACGAGGAATTTTGTGACTCTTAGATTGGTGAGTTTGAAGGTTCAAATTGTTTTACTATGATATTTCAAAGGAGAGTCACAACTAACTACATGTGGTATTTCAAAGAGACTTGTACTAGGACAATAAGATGTACAAGGTTACTTGCCTTAAATCGACGATTAAAAACTCCGCTTGTTGAAGCAAATTGAGAAGAAAAATCCCCGAAGATGTCCTCGAAAAGCGCGTGCGAAAAATAGCCGAAGATCGAGTTTTTCCACCCACACACGATCGGTCCAGAACAGCAACGGCGATCTGGGATTTGCTGCGCCCAAACACAGAACACCAAACCAGCGAATAGGATTGCAGCCTCGCACCGGATCCGATCAAAACAGCGGACAGCGGTTGTAGGATCCGCTGTGACGAAACACGGGACACCGATCACAGCGCGCGGATCCTGATGCGATCCGACGCCTGAGATTAAATCCCGCCCACTACTGTTCCTCTTCTTCTTCTTCGTTCACTTCCTCGACGAACCGGCGAGCGAGGAAGAGGGAAGGTGCGGTGGCGACCGGCAGCGTCTTCGACGGCGACGCGACGGCATGGCTGCGACAACCACGAAAAGGCGGCGACGACTGTGGTGGAGCGACGCGGCGCTGCTCTGTTTTCGCTCGGAAAACAGGGGCGACGATGATTGGGCTGAACGGCGACGAGGGCGCTAGGAGGGGACTCCGGAGGGTGAGGGAAGTACACGGCGAGGGGATCAGTTGCGGCTGTGATGGTGCTGGCATTGGAGGCGAGCGGGGAAGGGCAATGGTGATGGAGTGTGCGGTGGCGAGGCGAGATGGGTTCGGGAGTTGAGGGAGACGATGGGTTCAGGAGCGTTGGGTACGGGTGGTGGATGATGGCGGTGGAGGCGAGGGTGTGGCTGGCGATCGGAGGGGATCAGAGTGGGTTGGCGAACGAACGAGAGATCTGGACGAAGGTGAAGAAGATGATTAGCGGCGGTGGGGGTGATTAAGGTTAAAACAGTAGATTAGGGTTGGGATTAGGGTTTATATAGGAGGGTTTGTGGGTATTGGGTTTTGGTGATCCGTTTCAAAAAGAGCCCAACATGAGAAATGGTCCAAATGCACAATAATGGGGATTAGAGAGATAAATGAGAAGAATCGGTCCATTTCTCATGAAGAACGATACAAATGGCACACAATTGAATTAGATTGTGACTGATGACTTTATTCGAATAGAAACAAAATACGGGATCTCAAATAGACAAAAGAGTACAAACGAGAAAAATACGGTATAAAATACAAATACGGGGAAACAGGAGTTACAAATCCTACCCACCTTACACAAAAATTTCGTCCTCGAAATTTGCTTAGGCGGTACATAGGACAGGGTAAAAGCAACTTAGGGAAGGGTAACAAACAAGGGACCCAAGGAAAAGTCAACTTGGTGGTAACACCAAAATAAGAAGGGAGTGGATAACAACGAGGTCAAATGGATGACATGAAAGAGAATAACAGTATCTAAAAGGATCCAAATAACACAAGATAATAAATACGATGAAGGAGTAGGCAGAACTGGAATCAAAGAAGGAGAAGACAGGGAAGAATTGAATCCAATAATGAATGAGTACATGATGGCAGGATGGAATGCAAGAAGGAAATAACCGGTATCAAAAACGAAGAAGAACACTGAACACCACAAGACTTGCAAGATAACAAGGCAAGGAGGTGAACGAATAGAAAGAGTTGGAATCGAAGAAGGGAGCGACAAGGGAAAGATGCACCACGCAATGAGTCAATGGATGAGAACAAAAGCAAGAGATAGGGGACCGCAAATGGTGCAAGGACTGGAACAAAACACAATACAAGGAAGGAGAAGCAACAACATGATCCTGGGTCCTGTGGGTCATGGGCCCACCACGCTTCCGCTGCACTACTCTGATGGTGACACTCCAAGCTCCAGACATGTCGTTGTAGACAACGTGACACCAAGCGACGATCCGAGCAGGAAGAAAGGAATGAGACACCAGATCAAAGAGAGTATGGGTTCAGGATAGATATAAACAAGGATGCAAAGAATATAAAATTGAGCTTCAATTCAAATAATCAAAATATATAGTATACATCAAAACTAATGACTTTAACAGGAATACTAATAGTAACAATATCCATGATAATAATATCAACAGTAATAGAAAATAATAATGACAATAAAAACTAATAATAACAATAATAATAACAAAATTAGCAATATTAGTAACAAAATAATAATAATAATATCAATAATAATAACAGAAATAAAAACCGTCATAATCATACAGGTAATAATAATACGATGAAATAAAAATATCAACAATACTAATAATAACGATAATACATACATGACAAAGTAGAATTCAACACATTCATGAAAATAACGCAATAATAATAATAATAGCATTAAAAATAATATCAATAATGATAATAATAATATAACAATAGCAAAAATAACAATGATATCAATAAAGCAACAGTAATAATAATAAAAATAATAACAGTAGTAAAGGTGATGAAACGATAATAATAACATCAATTGAAATGACAGTAATATTAATAATACCAATAATAACGAAATTATTCTTTTACCATCAGTTTTATTATATAAGTAACGAGTCTTGAAAAATAAATTAGTAATAGGTAGAAAATCTTGCCTCCTTAACATCAAGTTACATATTTTCCTTCACGACATCAGGTTTCAAATTGCCATCCAAATATTCGGCTGCACATTTTGCCTCGCCGATATCTAGTTGCAATTTGCCTCCATTGACATCGAGTTGCATATTTGCCATCTCGACATTAGGTTGCACCGAAGTGATGAAATGTATATAAAATTGAGCATGATCAGGCTCAAAACGATTTAATAATAATGATAGTAGTAACGAAAGAAAATAATAGTACTAATAACAATAATAATATAAAAAGGTCCATATTAATAACAATAGATTAACAATGATCATGACAATAATAATAATAGTAATAGCAAAAGAATGATAACAATAATAATAATATTAACAATAATAATGAAATAGTGAAAACAACAATAAGAATATCAATAGTAGTAACAATAATAATAATATTAGTAATGATAGTGAAAATAATAGCAATGATACTAATGGTAGTAAAAATAGCATTATACAACGAAATAAGAATTTGCCTTATCTAATAATAATTCAGTAGAAATATATAGTCGATTGAAAATGAAAAGTGAGTTAAAATACATCATCGTTCGAAATAACAAAATCCTTGTTGAGATACATCTTCATAGAAGATCGAAAATAAATATAATAATTAATAATCAAAATATAGAAAGTATTCGGAAAATAATAATAATAATAATAATAATTATAAGGAGAAAAATAAGTAGGAGAAAAATGAAGCTACATCCAATAAGGAGTTAGAGAGAATGATGAGTAGAAGGGACGAAGGAAAATTAAGGAATTGAATATAAAGGAAGAAGGACGAGGGCAAAATCGGAAATTGAAGAGATTATGGCAGAGCATGATACTCCGAGTGAGTCAACAGTTGAAGAAGAATGCAAGGCACGAAGAGCAATAAACGTCACACGAACTGGAATAAGAGGGGATCAATGAGGCAAGCAGAAAATAAAAGATCGCTTGCATCAGAATCAAAAGAATAGGGGTACGGAAGAATAATTTGTACCCAATAAGAAATCAACAAATCAGGACGAATGCAAGAGATGGAAGGAAGCAAGGAGTCAAAGAATTGGATATGAAGAAATCAAAATGGATGGGATAAGACTTGTATCCAGATCGAGTTGACTATTAAATTATTCATGTGGTTGCATGGCCTGTTTAATGTTGAGTTAATCCTGACTGAGTCAGGCGTGTCTAATGTATTAGTCAAACTAACACATTAGCCAAAACCTGGCTCTGATACCACTAAAAACCTTGTCACGCCCCGCTTCCCAAAAATATGGAATGCGAGTACGTGACGAAGCCCAGCGAATGATTTTTACATCATCCATAAGCTGTAGGATCGACTCAGCATCATAACAAGAATATACAAGAGAAACATATATAACCAAGCATGCATGAATAACTTATTAAGCAACAGGAAACAATTTAAACAAATAATAATGTTCAAATAATTCACATGTCTGGATCAAGTATAAACTCGGAAACAAGTCTTAAACAACAGAAGAAATAAATACCTTAAGGAAAGCAACTATTTAACAGATCCTTGCTCCAAGCAAAACCTGAAATGTCTGCTCGCCAATTCCAGCAGATAGCTTGTCTCCCAAGTCTGCTTAATAAACATAAACAGGAAACAGGGGGAAAAACAAGAGAAAATGCCCTTAGTGCAAGCTAGGGCCACAAATAGTAAAAGCAAGTACAAGAAAGGGAAAAACAAGATTTGGAACCAAGAATAGGCAGAGTTATAACAAGTAATGAACAAATTCAGGGACTATCTAGCAAGAGGGAAACATCTTAATAACTAGATTGGATAACAACTGCTAGTGGTGAAACACATGTCAGGTACACCTATAAGGGTAACTAATATCGGGTATTATGTTTCATGTGTCAGGTTTTACGTATCAAGTTTCATATTTCAAGTTGCAGGTGTCATGTTCAGGTGTCATGTTCCAAGTGTCATGTTTCAGATATCAAGTAACCAGGTATTCAGGATAATCAGGTAACAGGATAATCAAGTAACAGGATAATCATGCATCAGGTATTAAGTTCAAGTCTTGTGTGATTACTATCTAGGTAGCACGACATGCATCCATACTTTTACTACATGGTTGCTACAGTCAAAATAAATTTCGTTTAGACTAGTAATGGAGTCTATAGGGCGGTGTACTCAGGTATCAGGTATCAGGCAGGCACGGTTCATGAATACGAAATTAAATAACAGGTTCACGAAACGAGTTCGTGAATACTAGCAGGTTCAAGGACCACACAGTGGTTCCATGAATACAACAGGTTCATGAGTCAAGTAACTGACTCCATGAATACATCACGTGCAACAGGTTCATGAGCCAAGTAACTGACTCCATGAATACATCACGTGTAACAGGTTCATGAGCCAAGTAACTGACTCCATGAATACATCACATGCAACAGGTTCATGAACCGAGTACTGGGAAACACGGGCCCCCTTCTGAGTACACTTACCTATATTGTCCACTCTATAGTCTTTCCCATAACCCCGGATTGTTATATTTGTTCAGGCAGAATTTGTATATTTGTATTTATGCATATGAAATAGTGTTGAAATAATGTAGATTAATTCTAAGGAAAAATTGGGGATGTCCTATAGGGTGTCCAGCAACTACATACAAAATTTGGGGTCAAACGCTCGCTGTTTACACAGCTAAAATAATTTGTAAAGAAAATATATACAGCAGTTTTTACAAAACTGCGCCTACTGACACAGCTGCAGTATAACAGCCATATCTCCTAGACCGTAACTCCAAATTCAATCATTCTGGAGTCTATCGACATCTACACATCCTGATCTACGTTTTGTATTCAGGCCTCGGGCCCGAATTCCAAGGTAAAAAGGGTCGAAACCTCAAAATAAAATCCAGACAGCAACATAGGGAAATAATTCACTAATGTAGATTTCATAGAATTATGTAATTTGGTGTCTAAAATCATTATGTGGCACAAATACATGGTAATGGGAATCAAACAGCGAATAATAATATTTTTCAAGTCATCATAATCACAATTTGCCAAAACACTAAATTTATATGCGCCTACAATTTCTAGGGGTCCTTAATTCATAAGTCCAAGTGATTCACAAGTTCAAGGAGATAAAAGAGTCCAATTGAATTATTATTTAATACGAGGAATTTTGTGACTCTTAGATTGGTGAGTTTGAAGGTTCAAATTGTTTTACTATGATATTTCAAAGGAGAGTCACAACTAACTACATGTGGTATTTCAAAGAGACTTGTACTAGGACAATAAGATGTACAAGGTTACTTGCCTTAAATCGACGATTAAAAACTCCGCTTGTTGAAGCAAATTGAGAAGAAAAATCCCCGAAGATGTCCTCGAAAAGCGCGTGCGAAAAATAGCCGAAGATCGAGTTTTTCCACCCACACACGATCGGTCCAGAACAGCAACGGCGATCTGGGATTTGCTGCGCCCAAACACAGAACACCAAACCAGCGAATAGGATTGCAGCCTCGCACCGGATCCGATCAAAACAGCGGACAGCGGTTGTAGGATCCGCTGTGACGAAACACGGGACACCGATCACAGCGCGCGGATCCTGATGCGATCCGACGCCTGAGATTAAATCCCGCCCACTACTGTTCCTCTTCTTCTTCTTCGTTCACTTCCTCGACGAACCGGCGAGCGAGGAAGAGGGAAGGTGCGGTGGCGACCGGCAGCGTCTTCGACGGCGACGCGACGGCATGGCTGCGACAACCACGAAAAGGCGGCGACGACTGTGGTGGAGCGACGCGGCGCTGCTCTGTTTTCGCTCGGAAAACAGGGGCGACGATGATTGGGCTGAACGGCGACGAGGGCGCTAGGAGGGGACTCCGGAGGGTGAGGGAAGTACACGGCGAGGGGATCAGTTGCGGCTGTGATGGTGCTGGCATTGGAGGCGAGCGGGGAAGGGCAATGGTGATGGAGTGTGCGGTGGCGAGGCGAGATGGGTTCGGGAGTTGAGGGAGACGATGGGTTCAGGAGCGTTGGGTACGGGTGGTGGATGATGGCGGTGGAGGCGAGGGTGTGGCTGGCGATCGGAGGGGATCAGAGTGGGTTGGCGAACGAACGAGAGATCTGGACGAAGGTGAAGAAGATGATTAGCGGCGGTGGGGGTGATTAAGGTTAAAACAGTAGATTAGGGTTGGGATTAGGGTTTATATAGGAGGGTTTGTGGGTATTGGGTTTTGGTGATCCGTTTCAAAAAGAGCCCAACATGAGAAATGGTCCAAATGCACAATAATGGGGATTAGAGAGATAAATGAGAAGAATCGGTCCATTTCTCATGAAGAACGATACAAATGGCACACAATTGAATTAGATTGTGACTGATGACTTTATTCGAATAGAAACAAAATACGGGATCTCAAATAGACAAAAGAGTACAAACGAGAAAAATACGGTATAAAATACAAATACGGGGAAACAGGAGTTACAAATCCTACCCACCTTACACAAAAATTTCGTCCTCGAAATTTGCTTAGGCGGTACATAGGACAGGGTAAAAGCAACTTAGGGAAGGGTAACAAACAAGGGACCCAAGGAAAAGTCAACTTGGTGGTAACACCAAAATAAGAAGGGAGTGGATAACAACGAGGTCAAATGGATGACATGAAAGAGAATAACAGTATCTAAAAGGATCCAAATAACACAAGATAATAAATACGATGAAGGAGTAGGCAGAACTGGAATCAAAGAAGGAGAAGACAGGGAAGAATTGAATCCAATAATGAATGAGTACATGATGGCAGGATGGAATGCAAGAAGGAAATAACCGGTATCAAAAACGAAGAAGAACACTGAACACCACAAGACTTGCAAGATAACAAGGCAAGGAGGTGAACGAATAGAAAGAGTTGGAATCGAAGAAGGGAGCGACAAGGGAAAGATGCACCACGCAATGAGTCAATGGATGAGAACAAAAGCAAGAGATAGGGGACCGCAAATGGTGCAAGGACTGGAACAAAACACAATACAAGGAAGGAGAAGCAACAACATGATCCTGGGTCCTGTGGGTCATGGGCCCACCACGCTTCCGCTGCACTACTCTGATGGTGACACTCCAAGCTCCAGACATGTCGTTGTAGACAACGTGACACCAAGCGACGATCCGAGCAGGAAGAAAGGAATGAGACACCAGATCAAAGAGAGTATGGGTTCAGGATAGATATAAACAAGGATGCAAAGAATATAAAATTGAGCTTCAATTCAAATAATCAAAATATATAGTATACATCAAAACTAATGACTTTAACAGGAATACTAATAGTAACAATATCCATGATAATAATATCAACAGTAATAGAAAATAATAATGACAATAAAAACTAATAATAACAATAATAATAACAAAATTAGCAATATTAGTAACAAAATAATAATAATAATATCAATAATAATAACAGAAATAAAAACCGTCATAATCATACAGGTAATAATAATACGATGAAATAAAAATATCAACAATACTAATAATAACGATAATACATACATGACAAAGTAGAATTCAACACATTCATGAAAATAACGCAATAATAATAATAATAGCATTAAAAATAATATCAATAATGATAATAATAATATAACAATAGCAAAAATAACAATGATATCAATAAAGCAACAGTAATAATAATAAAAATAATAACAGTAGTAAAGGTGATGAAACGATAATAATAACATCAATTGAAATGACAGTAATATTAATAATACCAATAATAACGAAATTATTCTTTTACCATCAGTTTTATTATATAAGTAACGAGTCTTGAAAAATAAATTAGTAATAGGTAGAAAATCTTGCCTCCTTAACATCAAGTTACATATTTGCCTTCACGACATCAGGTTTCAAATTGCCATCCAAATATTCGGCTGCACATTTTGCCTCGCCGATATCTAGTTGCAATTTGCCTCCATTGACATCGAGTTGCATATTTGCCATCTCGACATTAGGTTGCACCGAAGTGATGAAATGTATATAAAATTGAGCATGATCAGGCTCAAAACGATTTAATAATAATGATAGTAGTAACGAAAGAAAATAATAGTACTAATAACAATAATAATATAAAAAGGTCCATATTAATAACAATAGATTAACAATGATCATGACAATAATAATAATAGTAATAGCAAAAGAATGATAACAATAATAATAATATTAACAATAATAATGAAATAGTGAAAACAACAATAAGAATATCAATAGTAGTAACAATAATAATAATATTAGTAATGATAGTGAAAATAATAGCAATGATACTAATGGTAGTAAAAATAGCATTATACAACGAAATAAGAATTTGCCTTATCTAATAATAATTCAGTAGAAATATATAGTCGATTGAAAATGAAAAGTGAGTTAAAATACATCATCGTTCGAAATAACAAAATCCTTGTTGAGATACATCTTCATAGAAGATCGAAAATAAATATAATAATTAATAATCAAAATATAGAAAGTATTCGGAAAATAATAATAATAATAATAATAATTATAAGGAGAAAAATAAGTAGGAGAAAAATGAAGCTACATCCAATAAGGAGTTAGAGAGAATGATGAGTAGAAGGGACGAAGGAAAATTAAGGAATTGAATATAAAGGAAGAAGGACGAGGGCAAAATCGGAAATTGAAGAGATTATGGCAGAGCATGATACTCCGAGTGAGTCAACAGTTGAAGAAGAATGCAAGGCACGAAGAGCAATAAACGTCACACGAACTGGAATAAGAGGGGATCAATGAGGCAAGCAGAAAATAAAAGATCGCTTGCATCAGAATCAAAAGAATAGGGGTACGGAAGAATAATTTGTACCCAATAAGAAATCAACAAATCAGGACGAATGCAAGAGATGGAAGGAAGCAAGGAGTCAAAGAATTGGATATGAAGAAATCAAAATGGATGGGATAAGACTTGTATCCAGATCGAGTTGACTATTAAATTATTCATGTGGTTGCATGGCCTGTTTAATGTTGAGTTAATCCTGACTGAGTCAGGCGTGTCTAATGTATTAGTCAAACTAACACATTAGCCAAAACCTGGCTCTGATACCACTAAAAACCTTGTCACGCCCCGCTTCCCAAAAATATGGAATGCGAGTACGTGACGAAGCCCAGCGAATGATTTTTACATCATCCATAAGCTGTAGGATCGACTCAGCATCATAACAAGAATATACAAGAGAAACATATATAACCAAGCATGCATGAATAACTTATTAAGCAACAGGAAACAATTTAAACAAATAATAATGTTCAAATAATTCACATGTCTGGATCAAGTATAAACTCGGAAACAAGTCTTAAACAACAGAAGAAATAAATACCTTAAGGAAAGCAACTATTTAACAGATCCTTGCTCCAAGCAAAACCTGAAATGTCTGCTCGCCAATTCCAGCAGATAGCTTGTCTCCCAAGTCTGCTTAATAAACATAAACAGGAAACAGGGGGAAAAACAAGAGAAAATGCCCTTAGTGCAAGCTAGGGCCACAAATAGTAAAAGCAAGTACAAGAAAGGGAAAAACAAGATTTGGAACCAAGAATAGGCAGAGTTATAACAAGTAATGAACAAATTCAGGGACTATCTAGCAAGAGGGAAACATCTTAATAACTAGATTGGATAACAACTGCTAGTGGTGAAACACATGTCAGGTACACCTATAAGGGTAACTAATATCGGGTATTATGTTTCATGTGTCAGGTTTTACGTATCAAGTTTCATATTTCAAGTTGCAGGTGTCATGTTCAGGTGTCATGTTCCAAGTGTCATGTTTCAGATATCAAGTAACCAGGTATTCAGGATAATCAGGTAACAGGATAATCAAGTAACAGGATAATCATGTATCAGGTATTAAGTTCAAGTCTTGTGTGATTACTATCTAGGTAGCACGACATGCATCCATACTTTTACTACATGGTTGCTACAGTCAAAACAAATTTCGTTTAGACTAGTAATGGAGTCTATAGGGCGGTGTACTCAGGTATCAGGTATCAGGCAGGCACGGTTCATGAATACGAAATTAAATAACAGGTTCACGAAACGAGTTCGTGAATACTAGCAGGTTCAAGGACCACACAGTGGTTCCATGAATACAACAGGTTCATGAGTCAAGTAACTGACTCCATGAATACATCACGTGCAACAGGTTCATGAGCCAAGTAACTGACTCCATGAATACATCACGTGTAACAGGTTCATGAGCCAAGTAACTGACTCCATGAATACATCACATGCAACAGGTTCATGAACCGAGTACTGGGAAACACGGGCCCCCTTCTGAGTACACTTACCTATATTGTCCACTCTATAGTCTTTCCCATAACCCCGGATTGTTATATTTGTTCAGGCAGAATTTGTATATTTGTATTTATGCATATGAAATAGTGTTGAAATAATGTAGATTAATTCTAAGGAAAAATTGGGGATGTCCTATAGGGTGTCCAGCAACTACATACAAAATTTGGGGTCAAACGCTCGCTGTTTACACAGCTAAAATAATTTGTAAAGAAAATATATACAGCAGTTTTTACAAAACTGCGCCTACTGACACAGCTGCAGTATAACAGCCATATCTCCTAGACCGTAACTCCAAATTCAATCATTCTGGAGTCTATCGACATCTACACATCCTGATCTACGTTTTGTATTCAGGCCTCGGGCCCGAATTCCAAGGTAAAAAGGGTCGAAACCTCAAAATAAAATCCAGACAGCAACATAGGGAAATAATTCACTAATGTAGATTTCATAGAATTATGTAATTTGGTGTCTAAAATCATTATGTGGCACAAATACATGGTAATGGGAATCAAACAGCGAATAATAATATTTTTCAAGTCATCATAATCACAATTTGCCAAAACACTAAATTTATATGCGCCTACAATTTCTAGGGGTCCTTAATTCATAAGTCCAAGTGATTCACAAGTTCAAGGAGATAAAAGAGTCCAATTGAATTATTATTTAATACGAGGAATTTTGTGACTCTTAGATTGGTGAGTTTGAAGGTTCAAATTGTTTTACTATGATATTTCAAAGGAGAGTCACAACTAACTACATGTGGTATTTCAAAGAGACTTGTACTAGGACAATAAGATGTACAAGGTTACTTGCCTTAAATCGACGATTAAAAACTCCGCTTGTTGAAGCAAATTGAGAAAAAAAATCCCCGAAGATGTCCTCGAAAAGCGCGTGCGAAAAATAGCCGAAGATCGAGTTTTTCCACCCACACACGATCGGTCCAGAACAGCAACGGCGATCTGGGATTTGCTGCGCCCAAACACAGAACACCAAACCAGCGAATAGGATTGCAGCCTCGCACCGGATCCGATCAAAACAGCGGACAGCGGTTGTAGGATCCGCTGTGACGAAACACGGGACACCGATCACAGCGCGCGGATCCTGATGCGATCCGACGCCTGAGATTAAATCCCGCCCACTACTGTTCCTCTTCTTCTTCTTCGTTCACTTCCTCGACGAACCGGCGAGCGAGGAAGAGGGAAGGTGCGGTGGCGACCGGCAGCGTCTTCGACGGCGACGCGACGGCATGGCTGCGACAACCACGAAAAGGCGGCGACGACTGTGGTGGAGCGACGCGGCGCTGCTCTGTTTTCGCTCGGAAAACAGGGGCGACGATGATTGGGCTGAACGGCGACGAGGGCGCTAGGAGGGGACTCCGGAGGGTGAGGGAAGTACACGGCGAGGGGATCAGTTGCGGCTGTGATGGTGCTGGCATTGGAGGCGAGCGGGGAAGGGCAATGGTGATGGAGTGTGCGGTGGCGAGGCGAGATGGGTTCGGGAGTTGAGGGAGACGATGGGTTCAGGAGCGTTGGGTACGGGTGGTGGATGATGGCGGTGGAGGCGAGGGTGTGGCTGGCGATCGGAGGGGATCAGAGTGGGTTGGCGAACGAACGAGAGATCTGGACGAAGGTGAAGAAGATGATTAGCGGCGGTGGGGGTGATTAAGGTTAAAACAGTAGATTAGGGTTGGGATTAGGGTTTATATAGGAGGGTTTGTGGGTATTGGGTTTTGGTGATCCGTTTCAAAAAGAGCCCAACATGAGAAATGGTCCAAATGCACAATAATGGGGATTAGAGAGATAAATGAGAAGAATCGGTCCATTTCTCATGAAGAACGATACAAATGGCACACAATTGAATTAGATTGTGACTGATGACTTTATTCGAATAGAAACAAAATACGGGATCTCAAATAGACAAAAGAGTACAAACGAGAAAAATACGGTATAAAATACAAATACGGGGAAACAGGAGTTACAAGAAGACTCTTGATCATAGGCAATTATATTTATACTCAAACTATTTTTTGTATATTTCCAATATGGCACTAATATTCCCAATATCCCTCACAAATCCGGTGTACTCTTGTACACCTCATCCTTCAAATCATATCCGAAATCAAAACCATTCAAATCTTTCTTTCTCAACCAACCGGGACCCCACAATCATGGATGATGTCATCATCCCAAGACCAAACCATTTTAATCAAACCAACAGCATACCATACTTGATGCTTTCAATCCTTACCGTGGGCCCCCTTCTTTCATAACCGGATTCTAATGAATCCTTTTCAAACCAAATTATTTTTTATACAAATCCTCGTATAAAGTATTTCTATAGGAAAACCCCAAATTCTTTTATATATATATATTATTTTAGAAATATGGGGTATTACATACACCCCACCTTAGAAATCAGCATCCTCGCTGAGTTCGAGACACACATCTAGTGTAGGATCCGCCTTTCTAGATGATGTGGCGTCGTCCTCGATCCCGGAGATCAATCACTCTCAACACCGCAGATCGGATACCCGGCTATCAATCACTCTCAACACCGCAGATCGGATACCCGGTTATCAATCACTCTCAACATCGCAGATCATACCCGATCCTGGAGATCAGTGACTCTTAATACCGCAGAATATACCCGACCCTGGAGATTAATGACTCTCAATACCGCAGAATATACCCGACCTCGGAGATCAATGACTCTCAACACCGCAGATCATACTGAGGCCCTCTTCCACACCCGATGTCGAAAGTCGGCTCTGATACCATTTGTAACGCCCCGCCCCAATACTCGACAATTTTTATTATTTTTAGAATACAAATTAGATACTATGTAGTACAACTGCCCACAAGGTGGTTAGCCAATTAGGTGACTCTTGATCATAGGCAATTATATTTATACTCAAATTATTTTTTGTATATTTCCAATATGGGACTAATATTCCCAATATCCCTCACAAATCCGGTGTACTCTTGTACACCTCATCCTTCAAATCATATCCGAAATCAAATCCATTCAAATCTTTCTTTCTCAACCAACCGGTGCCCCACAATCATGGATGATGTCATCATCCCAAGACCAAACCATTTTAATCAAACCAACAGCATACCATACCTGATGCTTTCAATCCTTACTGTGGGCCCCCTTCTTTCATAACCGGATTCTAATGAATCCTTTTCAAACCAAATTATTTTTTATACAAATCCTCCTATAGAGTATTTCTATAGGACAACCCTAAATTCTTATATATATATATATATATATATATATATATATATATATATATATATATATATATATATTATTTCAGAAATACGGGGTATTACACTTTTCTCCAATATGAGACCAGCAATTAGGGCTTCATACTCGGCCTCATTGTTGGAAGCTGAAAATCTGAGGCGTAGCGAGTATTGCAGGATGAATTCGTCGGGGCCGGTTAAGATCACCCCAGCTCTGCTCCCTTCAAGGCAGGAGGACCTGTCCACGTACACTACCCAAAGTGGGGAGTTGTCTCCTTCCTAGGGAGGATCGGGGATTGTACTTTCGACAATGAATTCTGCTATTACTTGGCCCTTAACCCGACCTTTGTGAAGGACCTACTTGAGTGGCTGATCGGTAAGGACCGAGATGGAATGTGCTTAAAAGTAGGGTCCGAGCTCTCCGGCCGGTTACTAGGGCATAGGACATCTTCTCCATCTTTGAATATTGGAGTTTGGCATCATGGAGTACCTTTTGTATATAGTAAATTGACTTCTGTACCCGTTCTTCCTCTCTTACTAATACATCACTTAGGGTTTGCTTGGAGGAGGTCAGGTAGATGTAGAGGGTTTCCACAGGTAAAGGTTTCTTAAGATGGGAGGATGGGTGAGGTTCTCTTTGAGGCTTTCAAATCCTGCTTGTTTCTCTTCTGCCCACTTAAAGAAAGGTAGGCAGTTATCTCCTGACTTGGATAGGAAACGCCCAATAACGGCAAGACAGCCTGTAAGCTTCTGAACTTCTTTTATAGTAGTTGGAAGGGTCATGTCGAGGATGGCTTTGATCTTCTTGAAATTGTCTTAGATTCCTCTCTAACTCACCATAAATCCCAGGAATTTTTCCCGGGGCTACCCCAAAGGCACACTTTAATGGGTTCAGCCTCATTTTACTCATCCAGAGCACATTGAATGCTTCTTGGAGGTCGGCGGCATGGTTTTCTTTTCTGATACTCTTTATGAGCATATCATCCACGTATACTTCCATGTTTTGGCCGACTCCCAAAAGACTTGGTTCACCAAGCATTGATATGTAGCCCCGACATTCGTTAGCCCAAAAGGCATGACTCGGTAGCAATACAGCTCTAGATCAGTAATGAAGGACGTCTTCAGGATGTCTGATGGGAACATTCAGATCTGATTATATCCTAAAAAGCATCCATAAAGCTTAGCAACTTGTGGCCTAAGGTGGCTTCTATTAAGGCGTCTACACTCGGAAGAGGAAAGGAATCTTTTGGGCATGCTTTGTTGAGATCGAAGAAATCTATGCATATTCTCCACTTTTCATTGGCCTTCTTGACCATTACAACATCAGCTAGCCTTTTGGGGTAATTAACTTCTTCGATGAATCAGGCTGCTCAGAGCTTTTCCACCTCTTCTTTGATGGCTTGCTGCCTATCGGGCATAAACTTGCGGCACTTCTACTAAATAGGCTTAACTTCTAGATCCACGCTTAAGCGATGCATGATCAAGTC
Organism: Hemerocallis citrina; assembly: GCA_017893485.1. Classification (NCBI taxonomy): domain Eukaryota; kingdom Viridiplantae; phylum Streptophyta; class Magnoliopsida; order Asparagales; family Asphodelaceae; genus Hemerocallis; species Hemerocallis citrina. Next base: position 123,103,361 of record CM030363.1, on the reverse strand, counting down.
TTCAGTGATACTAGGCATATCCTCAGCGGTCCAAGTGAACAGGTCCTAGTTATCCTGAATGCAAGCGACAAGTTGATCTTCCAGCTGGCGGGGGAGCGCTTTGCTCACCGGAAACACTTGGTTTTATCCCTATCTGAGAAAAGGATTTCTGCCAGTTCATCCACAGGTTAGGAGCTAGCTTGTCCCGGATCGAGGGGAAGTTCGAAAGCATCGAAGGGTAAGACCGAGCCCCCTTGGTAGCTGTGTAGCACACCCAAGGGGCTTCCTAACTCCCTTTGGCTTCCCAAACTCCTGCAACCGTAGGGACCTTCATTTTCAGGTGGTATGCTGAGGCGACTGCTTGGAGGGCCGCTAGCCGCGGATGGCTAAAGATAGCATTGTAGGCGGACTTCATATCAACCACCATGAAGTCTAATGCTTCTGCCCGAGTAGCTGGGGCTTTCCCTAGAGTAACATCAAGGGTTATGATTCTATCAATCATCACGAGGGCCCCAGAGAATCCATGGAGGGTGTATCCGGAGGGCTTCAGTCAATCCCGTTTGAGTTTAAGGCCCTCAGACATATTCAAAAAGAGGATGTTGACTGAACTACCATTATCAACCAAAACTCGATGCACTTCATGGTTTTCCATGCACATGCTGATTATGAGTGCATCGTAGTTAGGGGTTCAGATGCCTTCTACGTCCCGATCTGAGAAGGCAATGCTGACTCCTGAGCTTCTCAGAGGGGGAATGTTGTGTACAGAATTGACCTCTCGAACGAAGGCTTTCCTAGATGAGCTAGAGGCTCCTCCCATAGGTCTTCAATGGATCACATGAAATATCTCAATACACTCTATTCATTAGGATTCGATTGGTCTTTCTGCCCATTTGTTAGGTCCCCTCGGATGAGGAGGTTCGGTGTGGTTTATTTGGGCAAATTTGGCGAGTTATCCTCGTCGGAGTAGCGCCTCGACCTCGTCTTTGAGAGCTCGACACTAATCCGTGAGGTGGCCATGATCCTTATGGAAGGTGCACCAGTTTTTTTTATCCCGTCTCTTGCTCGGGGCATCCATCTTGAGGGGAGGCTGAAAGATCACATCCTTGTCTACTTCCATGAGAATGACGAATATGCTTGCGTTCAGTGGGGTGTATTTCTCAAAGCATGGCACGGGAGGCAGACAGCATTGACCTGAGGTATCCTTGTGGGATTTTCGAGATTCTTCCTCATTAGTGCCTTTTCGTTTGTTTCCGGAGGGAGGCATCCTCTGTTCTTGGGGGCGAATCTCCTCTTCGACTCGGATGTACTTCTCCACCCTCTGAAGGAGGTCAAAGAATTGCCGAGGAGGACTTTTGACGAGGGAAGCTTTAAGGCCATCATGTTTGACATTATATCTGAATGCGGTCATTGCCACTATAGAGTCGAGCGATGGGATGGACCTGGATTCGGCTATGAAGCATTTGACGTAGCTCTTGAGGGACTCCCCGTCCCTTTGCTTGAGGTATAACAAGGATGCAGTGGTTTTCTCCAACTTGCGGCTAGTGACAAAGTGCATAAGGAAAAGCTCCTCAAGTTGGTCGAAGGAAAATATGGAGCCCGGGGCATGCGAGAGAACTATTCTCGTGTCGAGCCTTTCAACGTTGCCGGGAAGGTTTTGCACAGGAGGGAGTAGGATGCTTGGTAGATCATCATAAGATTCTTAAAACTTTCTATGTGGTCCACTGGATCGGTCTCTCCGTTGTACGGCTCAAACGTCGGGACCTTGAAGTTGGCAAGGACTGGAGGGTCAATATTTTTTTGGGAGAATGGAGGCCTAACGGACGATACCTCCCTTCTTATTTTGCTTCATCCCTCTTGAGTGAGGCCAGACAGTCTTCCATCTTTCGAAGGCACCGGAGGATGGCATCCTCCCTCTGATCAGATCTGGTAGATCCGCGTGACTCTTCGCGTCGTGGGGGAGAAGGATGGTGAGGTGGAACTATGTTGAGGGCTTGGAGGAACTCATTCTTGAACTCTCGAAGCTCTGCCTTATTGACTGGCACTTCTTCATCGATTCCCGCCCTAGGGGTTGTCCTGCTAATTGATGTTGGATGCCTTCTCTCACAGGGAGGAGTTCCTCTGTGAACCCTTAGAAAGCGGCAACCCCTTCGCCCCCTGGGAGAGGGAGATCTCCTTTGCCTTCGTGGAGAGGGACTTCTCCTGTGCCCCTTGGGAGAGGAGGTTCTCCTGGATCTGGATCTCCTAGGAGAAGGGCTTCTCCTGTCCCCCTATGCTGGCGTTCGATGAGATGGGATGCTTCCTCGCAAGCTCTTCTCTCATTGAGATGGGTCCGGAGGTCAGACCCATGCTGGCGTTCGATGATGATTTGACGAAGGTCGGGTTGTAATTGAGGGAGTGAGGAAGGAGTAGAGGTGTACACAATCCCCTGTTTTCGACGAAGGGCCTTGTAGATGATTCGGGGCGACTCCGACGAGATCCCCCCAGAGCAGCTATGTTAGGTGGTGGTGGAGCTAGTTGAAGGAGGGGCTCTGATTGCTGTGGTTGCATGGCGAGAGGGGGTTCCTCTAGAGGAGGCGGCAGAGGAGGGCTGGCTCGTCGGCCTGAGGCCGTCACCTTCCCTTTACCTTTAGGGGGCATGTTGGTTACTTGAGTCTCTGGTGAAGTTTTAATCAGATTTCTGTCTGTTTCCCACAAACGGCGCCAACCTGTTGGCACTTTGTTCTATGTGGGAGTAACCAGGTGATGTGGATTCTTTGGTGGGACAATCAAGAATCCGAATTTTTGACTTTTGATGGTGTTGACTGCAACGATCGCTTTTGCTTGAACTGCAAAATGCCTGAAACACCGGGATTGATCCCGGTGACAGACCCTCAGACGCTCAAGTCAATAATCAAGAAGAATATGAGAGAGCTTTTTGTGGAAAAATATTGGTTACCATCTTTATGGTGGGGATAGAGGGGTATTTATGATGCCTTGGGGATCAGTTTCAAGATAATGATTTATCTTTACTTCCCGGTGTTTATGGATAAGAAACAGAGTTTTAATCGTTTTATGATAAAAGAGGCAATTTAAACCGCCACTTAAAGATAATCATGAATTTGAATTACTCTTTACATGTCCTGGGTTTGTTCATAATGGGCCGTCACCCTGACCCCGTAAGATAGACCCGATATTAGGTTATTGGGCTTGAAGAAGACCCAGCTCTAATTTTCAAAACCGTTTGTTGTAGGAATTACCATTTTACCCCTGTGAGCTTTGAGATTCATGCCCGATTTGAACGGTCCTGATTTAGTTTTATTTTTAGCCATATCACCGACAAACAATTCCATAAGTTTTGCACCAATCTAAGGATTGAACAGCGCTTCTCCTCCGTCCCACACCCCCAAACCAATTGTCAGGCTGAGAATGCCAACCGACAGATTCTTGAGGGGCCTTAAGAAAAGGTTAGACAAAGCCCCAAAGGGATAATGTGCCGAAGACCTCCCTAGTGTATTTTGGTCCAAGAGGACCTCAAAGAGAACCTCAATAGGAGAGTCCCCGTTTAACCACACGTTCTGTAGCGCCCCGAATTCTCCGACCCAGAAACTCGAGACACAAGCAAAAATTTTACTTCAAATGAGTCAATAACACAGAAAAAGTCACTGGAAATACAAACTTTTATTGCCCCAAATGTTATTACAATGTACAGAATTGTTCAACAAAATTTACATCATGAATTTACATCAATCATTTCCATCAACAAATTACATTGTACAATAATTAGGAACCTCATCAACGAATTGGACAACGTCACTCCACTAAATGGTTTGTGCAGCTCGAGTCCCCTGCTCCACGATCAGCAGCCCTGTAAATCTAATAAACTGTGGGCACATCAGTTGAATACAACTGATGCAATGCTATAATACAGTGATCCTCACTATGCTATAATATAGCGATTCCGAACCTCAACAACCAAAATTTGATGCAAAAGGAAAAGTGATGTCATGTAATATCCCGATCGACTATAAATAATATTATTTTATTAGCGTCCAACTACTTGATTATTTTATTTTCCTTTCACCATTGTGTTATCTTTTAGCCATGACAATCTAATAAATAATTAGAGATGGTTGTGTAGCTAAACCTAGGGTTTGATTAGGAATTGTTGTAGCTAAACCTAGGGTTACAAGACATAAGGGTTAAGAACTCTTCTAGAACCCTCTCTCCTCCACATCACCCTCCACCTCACCAAGGACCCATACCATCACCATGCCTCCACCTCATCCTTCCCTCCCCTGGTAGCAACCGGCCCACAAAAGAAGGAGGGGTTCTTGTATAATTGTGTGGGTGCACAATTGCAATATCCTCCCTTCTCTCCTCCTATAAATACCCCCTTCCTTCTCCATAATCTCACTTTAGAAACATCAAAGAAAAAAAAAGAGAAAGGAAAAGAATGAGTGATCTAACTTGAGAGTTTTTATTTGTAGGTTGGTAGGAGTTCTAGGAGAAAGAAGGAGGATAGTTTAGTTCTAGTTCTTTCATCAAGGAAAGAAACAAGGTGGGGGTTCTCCTAGGTTTGTGTTTATTCATTTGTTGTTTGTTTGTTTATTGAATGATGGTTTTTGATGTTCTTCTTCTTCTTACCCTCTTGTTTATCTTTCTCTTTTGATGTGAAATTTTATATGGTATGTTGTAGTATGAATCATCTAAAAGAGTTCTTTTGTTTGTTGTTGTATGATAATGAGTTAACTACTTGAACTAAAAGGATACATACACATAAGCTTTTGCATACAACCATGTAAGGTTGTAGGACTTGAATGTAGAACCATACATAAGGCATATGAATTTGTTTACAACCATGTAAGGTTGTAGGACCTATGTTGAACCTTGGACTAAAAGAGAACACATGTTGATTAAAACCCAAAAAGTGAAGTGTTCTTACTTGTTGTATTATTGTTTAAATTTTAATTTTAAAGTATAAAAAAAAAAGAAACTAGCTAAATCACTAGTGTAGAATAAATAAATAAAAAGATCTTTCTTTTCTAAACACTAGTTGTAAAAAAGATCAAGGAGATCTCTTTTATGTCCACTGGTAAGAAACCTATGCTAATAAAGATCTCTTTTTGTAGTAATTTAGTTGTAGATGTTTATGCTAAATTTTAGTTGATGCTTATAGTAGTAGTAGATATATATGTTCTAATAAAGTTGTAGTAGTAGTAGATATGTATGCTTCTATTAAAATAGCAATAGTAGATGTATGTTTTCAATAGTAGATGTGGAATTTATTATATCATATTTAGGGATGAGATTCATGCTTCAAATATTGTAGGATCACTTCTAAAAAATATTTATCATGTTTAGAAGCAATATTCATGCTTCAAATATTGTAGGATCACTTCCAAAAATATTTATCATGTTTAGAAGCAATATTCATGCTTCAAATGTTGTAGGATCACTTCTAAAAATATTTATCATGTTTAGAAGCAATATTCTTGCTTCAAATATTGTAGGATCACTTCTAAAAATATTTATCATGTTTAGAAGCAATATTCATGCTTAAGATGTTGTAGGATCACTTCTAAAAATATTTATCATGTTTAGAAGTAATATTCATGCTTCAAATGTTGTAGGATTGATTCTAAAAATCCTACCATGTTTAGATTAGTCTAATTATGCTTAGAATGTTGTAGGATTGATTCTAAAAATCCTACCATGTTTAGATTAGTCAAATTATGCTTAGAATGTTGTAGGATTGATTCTAAAAATACCTACCATGCTTAGATTGATTTATTTGTGTTTAGAATGTTGTAGGATTCATTCTAAAAATACCTACCATGCTTAGATTGATTTATTTGTGTTTAGAATATTGTAAGATTCATTCTAAAAAATACCTACCATGCTTAGATTGATTTATTTGTGTTTAGAATGTTGTAGGATTCATTCTAAAAAATACCTACCATGCTTAGATTGATTTATTTGTGTTTAGAATGTTGTAGGATTCATTCTAAAAAAAATACCTACCATGCTTAGATTGATTTATTTGTGTTTAGAATGTTGTAGGATTCATTCTAAAAATATATATCATGTTAGGATTGATATATATATGCTTAAAATGTTGTAGGATTGATGCAAAATTACTTACCATATTTTAGGGATGATGTTGAAGTATATATGCATGCTTGAGAATGTTGTATGTTCATACTAGTTATATGTATGCATGCTTGGGAATGTTATATATGTATCCATGCTTGGGATTACTACAAGTGCATGCTAAATCACATTCACAATCAAGAGTGTTATAAGTTGATGGTTATATTCTATATACCATGTTTTAGTGGTGGTAGGTTGATGCTTGCAATTGCATACCATGATCGAATTGTCATAGGTTAAGTAATAAGAAAGAGCCATGTGGAAATTGTAGGAGTAACTACGTTGTTGTAGTTAATGTTAATATGGAACCATAGCATATGAGTACCCTTCATTCATAGCAATAAGGGTTGAGAAGTGCTAATAGTTGTAGCTTGAGAAAAAGCTAGTTAGGGTCTTCAAGTACCCTAAGGGTCATCGACCATCAAGACCACATCCTACCCCCTTAGAGTAAAATAGATAGATCTCACCTCGGGCGTCGACGGATCTTAACCAATGTAGGTTGACCGTGGGCCGAGAGTGTTGGTAGAATCCGAGTTAGGGGTAGGAATGAGTGAGAGAGATATTATTACCAGAGTCTTGGATCGAGGGACCACGAGTTGGACCATGATTGGAAACTATGCAAGATTGCATAGGAATAATAACCTCATTAGGATAGTGACTTATAAAATCATTACTTAACCTTTTGCCCGAAAGAAGGGGAGTTGGTAGTAGGGTGCACCGTACGACCAAACCTTTCTTTAGGGCCGATCTTAGGTGGTGTTATCGGGTTGTACCTTCCCGTCAAAGGGATACGTACGGTGCTGTCTCACAGGTTGAGGACACGGGTTGCGTATTTCTCTCTGTTAATTCCTGAAGTACCGTGGCTGGGGTGCCACATGATGCATTTGGGCAGTCCTGCGCTTGCGATACCCCAGAGGGTGCCACAGGGTAGGCTTCGTGCTACCCTGCGCTTGCGAAACCCTATGGTTTGATTTTGGAACGATGCCCGATGTACTGGGATCGAGTGAGGTCCGGCATGCCGGGTAGTAGTGGAAAACGGAGACACCATAAGCAGACTGCATAGGGGGACTTGACCCCTTCTGCAACCTCACAGAGTCATGGAGTATTGTCAGGAACAGGTTGTGTGCAATTAGAATTCATAACGCGGGTTCAATCCCTATATATGGAGAAATGGCTTGAGATGGGGTTGCATGTAGTATGGGCTGCATGTTGCTTTCGGAGACTTGCTGGCATTAGAGTATGAGCATCCTGGTTTAGTTGACATGGCATTAGGATATGAACATCCTGGTTTAGTTGACATGGCATTAGGATATGAACATCCTGGTTTAGTTGACATGGCATTAGGATATGAGCATCCTGGTTTAGTTGACATGGCATTAGAATATGAGTATCCTAGCTCAATTGACAGTGTATTAGTGTTCCAGTTTAGTTGACAGTGCATTGGTATTCCATTTTGATTGACATTTATTAGATTCTAATCACTGCACTCACGAACACTTAAACTACACCGACATACTTCACCCTATTTATATATATTGTTTGTTTTGGAGATCCGCTGCTATATGATCAGCCTTTAAGCATCAGTGAATACTGACGTCCCCACTTTAATAGGTTGTGGACACAAGATCGCGAACCAGAAGGACTCTAGCCGAGGCATATCTACAAGTGGAAAAGCAATGATTATCTTTTATTCATGTACACTCTGATGTAACTTATTGTATTAGTAGAAACACTCGGCCTGTAATATTATGTTAATAAAAAGTTTTAAATTTTCCTGTTTCTGTGTATTGTGACTAATTGAATGAAAAGGTCCTGGCTCGTGTCTCGGTTTCCCACTATATGGAAAACGGGGCGCTACATGTCAAATAATGTTGGTGTATGTCATGGCCTAGATCTAATGCACACAAAAATGCACCTGATGCTCTTATTCTAATGCACGCCCGATTGGAGCGATATGCATCCCATACTACACATTCCCCAATCAAACGACGTACTTCAATTGACGGAGTTCGATCCCCCGCTTTGCATCCTACTCTTGTGCACCCTCCTGTCTCTGATACTCTAGTGATGATGAGGTTGTAGTTGTCTAGTTTACTCCAATCACTGCCATGCTAGTGGTGTCCAATTCCTCGTGTTCTAACCACTGCGCCCGAGGTCGCAGTTGCACGGCTTATTCCGTTGCGGCTAAAACCCATAGTAAGTCGTGGTAATTCTGCATCCTGGACCTCACCAAAAGCTGATCTACGGACACTAGGGCTCCCCATAGAGAAATTTATTTTAGAGCACAAAGAGTTCACTCACATTGCAGGCTCTAAGTCCTCTGCCGCATTGATCAACATTGGACCTGACGAATATTAGGGTTTCCCCAACTCTCTGCTGCTCTCGTCCTTACACTAGACTAGAACTGGCAGTCGAGAAGACGTCACCACTCCAAACCTCTTCAAGGATTGTTATGGACATGAAGGCACTCGCACTGAAGACAATAGAGCCACAAAGAGTTCACTCACATTGCAATCCCTAAGTCCCCTGTCTGCATTAAACGAACCTAGGATTCGGTCAGGCATGATGACGCCACGCATCGCCCTGACAGGCAAACACAACACCCACTAGTTCCTGTCCTTACATTCAACAACAACTCGAACTAATCCTACAACACCACAAACGTAAGGTATAAGAGCTAATCAAAACTCGTGCTAATCCTACAACACCAAAAACCCAAGGTATAAGAGCTAATCCTACAATTGGCATTCATGCCAAAACGGAGTCATTCCTGGCCCCATTTCATTGGAGAAACGCAATCGGGTGCTCCCATGTTTCTACTCAAAGTAGACAACAAGCACGAGCACCAATTGGACATGAATCTCATTCCTAAAATGGTCCACATCAACACACAATCACTTAACACGATATTCACTTCAAAACATTGAACAAGTATAAAATTGTAGCTCTACAAAGCACATGCGAGCTACTCACAACATAAAACTTAATAAATTTAAGCCTTAGTTCATTCCCACATCCACAACATGATTCATAACTCGCAAACAACAACTAAAAACTCAAATCTACAAGTTCTAACTCAATTTCATAGGCATAGTGCCAAACAGTGAGCTTTAAGAAACTGTGAGTTTATGTTATCACTTGCAAAATTTATTATAATTCGTGTACTTATCCAAACCTTGAGTTCTTAGGCATTAAAGAAAAATCTCTGTGTCTACTACAACTTTCTAGTTACATGCTTCTTCAGATTATGTCGTTAAAGTGATCAAATGACTCATTGTTTAACATGCATGCAATAATTTTAGAACAGAGCAACACCTAACCAGTGTCAACATAAAAATACTTTAAAAATATCAAATGATCTCTAAACTTCATGAAATTTGAAACATAAGTTTTTCATACATATAACATAACATAATTAAATTTCACGTCATTCTACCAAATATTTTTCAAGTTATGATTCCTTGAAAATTAGCTAATAAAAGAACAGATCATCTTCACTTTTTCTTTTCTTTTCAGAACAGCCAATGGTTTTGGATTTAATAAAAAAACAAAACGATGTCCAAAAATTATAAAATTTTATATTTAATCACTGAACACATATTAGAAGTACACTAGATTTGCCCGTGGACACGTGCCTACGGCACGTCGTCGGAACGATACAACACACGAAAAGCCCTGTAAACAGTAAAACAACAATTATGTAGTTCAAGTTTGAATAGTATGACAATAATTAGGTGTAAATAAAAGTCTATGTTTCTATTAGTATATGTTGAAAAATAATTATAAATGAGGGTGTAAAATCCAACTTTCTTAGAGGGGTGGAAAATGATGAAATTTAACTTGTTAAAGAGATATTTGCTACTTTCAATATAACATGTGCAATAAAAAAGCATAAAAATTCTGAAAATTTTACAAATCTAAAATCTTAAAATCTAAATTTCTAAATCAGTTAAGAAAGAATGGAAGAGAGAGGGAGAGAGAGAAAGAGAGAAATATGAAAAAGTGAAGAGAGAAGAGAGAGATAGTAATAAAATAATGAGTTTTTTAGTTTTTTTTTGGGGGGGGGGGGGGAATTTAATTTTGGGGTTTGAAATTTTTGGGCGGGAAAATATGTTTTGTGGGAATCAATCTAGGCCATTAATTTTAGGGGAGATTGAATGAGAGCCACTTGATAGCTTTCTTTGTAATTTATTATATAGATAGTAAAATTTCAAAAATAGATCTCAAATGGTTACAAAGTTATGAGCTTTGCAATGTCATAGTCAGAACCTATGCTAAATCTGTTTTCTGCACAGTCAGTGTTCAAGTTCGTATTTAGTTAAAATAGTAAAAAAAAATTAAAAATTATGAAATTTGGAAGCAAGGTGTATAACATGCATAGTAATCTAAATTTAAAATTTTAAACTCAAACTCCAAGTAATTTTCGAGTTATAGCATCTAGACCTAATCTAAACTCAAACTCCAAGTAGTTTAGCTTTTTACTGGGTTTTATTTAGTCTTCTATTAATAGAATTAGCATGCAACGAATTTTGTCACTTAATCACACACTTCTTGACCCATTCATGCTATCAAGACCATATCAAGATTTCACCACAAAAATTTAAACACCAAAAAGGTTTAGAAACACCCACCTTTTGTTTGTAAATGAAATTGCAACTTCAAGTTCCTAACTTTGCCTTTGGCCCTCCTTGCTCCAAGCTCCTAGTTCTTCTTCTCCTTGGTCCTTCTTCTACTTGGTCATTCTTGGCTCCTTCTTGCCTCCAATCTCATAACGTAGAGAAGTATGGGAGTGTATAGGAGTGGTTTAAGGATATGAGAGATAATTGGATGTAGTAGAAAATGAGAAAGTGAACTAGGGCTTTTGGGGAGAGGTATAAATAGAGAAGGGGGAGTTTGGCCTGATTTAGAGAGAGATAGAGAGAGAGAGATAGTGAGGGTGAGGTCAATATGCATTGGAGGGGAGGGGAGGTGGAGTGTGAGAGTGGTATTATCTTTTAGGGTTTCTCAAACACTCAAGTGTTTTGAGTCCCAACAAAAGCCCCAGATTCTAATTTGAAAAATCAAAACGCTATCCCTCATTCTCTCCACATGATGGCTGGCCAAAACTAGTGCATGTGCACAAAATTTTGTTCATGTCATGCACAAAACAAGTTAAGTTAGGTTAGGTCAAGTTGGGTTCAAGCTAGAGTGTGTTTGTTTGGGTCTAGTTGAGTCATATAGGATTTAAATAGATGATTTAGATCATAATAATCTCACACACAATTTCAATCAAATAGAATTGAAATACACACAAATAATGTCAATACAATTTGTAATAACACACATGAAATCAATATCACCATACAAAATAATAATTCAATATTACACGTCCTAACTCAATTATAGTTAAGACTAATATACAACTTAATTGAGAAGATATCTCAACTCCGGTTATACAATTGCACCTTCGTTGACTTCAAAACATATCGAATAAAAATATGTTTCAATATTTACTCAATTAAAATTGAGAAAATTCCATTAATACGTGCAACTCTTAATCGTGCACGGATTAAAAAAATACAAAATAGATATATACAGTTTTGTGGGGTCTTACACGTTCGGCTTCGAAGCATTGATCCCCCTAGAGGTTGGACATCCTTTTTTTTAGGGTAAAGGTGGAATAACGCCACCCTGTTTCATTAATAAGAGATTAATAAAACAACCCCGGCGTACTGGGGGAAAATACAAAAAAGGTTGGACATCCTTCCTCCACCCTTCTCTATTTCAATGAAGAACACAACTCAAATAATCTTTGGGGCAACATCGATCTCGTTGAAGAGGTTTGTGAGAAACTTGCCATACAACGAAATATCTATCAGTAGTGGGTGAAGTACTACAATAAGAATGTTTGCCCATCAAAATTCAAGTGGGGACTTGTTCCTCCAAAAGCTTGAAATCTCCAATCCGTGGAAGAAAAGGAAGCTCGCCCCAAACTAGGTAGGACCATACAAGGAACCCCAAGTCATATGCCCTGGGGCTTATCGACTTGAAGACCTGGGGGGCAAGAAGATATCAAGGACTTCAAATACCAAACACCTCATGAAGTAAAATGAAGGCATTTAACACCCTCCATCTGTAGTAAGTTTTCAATTTGTAATAAGGCTAACTCTTATAATGACCAGAGCATGTAATAAAAGATAGCCATCAAGGCACCCACTTAGGTTTTTCTTTTGCAAAATTCCTGTAGAATTCTATAGATTTGTACATTGAGTTAGGTGGTACACTCTCTCATGAGTTGCGCCAATAACTCATTAACCCCTCAAGCAGCAAGTTCAGAGTCTAGTTCCCACAACCAGTGAACTATAAACGACAAGTTTGGAGTCCAAAATTGTGACTCGAAGTTGCCTCCGCAACTCGCTAACAAGAGAGTTCGGAGCTAGGCTTGGCACTCAAAAATGCTCCCTTAACTTGCTGAACACCATCCAAAATAACAAGTTCGGGGTCCAAAATTTGTGGCTTGGAGTCGCTCTCGCAACTCGTAGACAAGCAAGTTCAGAGCTCGACTCGCCACTATAACTGCTTCAAAAACTTTTTAAAAACTCTAAACAATAGATTCAGTGTCCAAAATCATGACTCAAAGCCACTCTCGCAGCTTGCAAACATGCAAGTTCAGAGCCCTGCTCGTCGCTCAAAATTGCTCTTACAACTTGTTGATTCACCAGAGAGACAAGTTTGGAGTTCTACCCCCACTACTTTCTAGAATAAGAAAAGTTGTGTCCAGAACCTTGCACCCCTCCAGAGCGGCCCCCACGCCTCGACAACATTAGACAAAATGGCACAGCTCCAGGAAGCCAAATACACGTCGGGGTGCCTTACTTTCCTTCCCCGCTCTGATCACTTATCACTGCTTAGCTGAGAAATATTGTGGTTAAGAGTTGTGGTTCATTTCCTCATCCGAGAGGACTCACCTGGACCAACTGAACGGTCAAAAGGAGGGACCAGTTCGACCAAACGAGTTTGAAGGTCACGGTGGCCAGGGTGAAGCCCACCCCTGGTAGACACCCTGATCGATGAACCAGCCACTCCACTCTGGGCATCCTCTTCGTTTCTTGGCACCGCTTGGGCACCCATAGAAAACTTTTAAGGTGTCACCCAACCAATAGGTCTAGGAGAGGTTGACATTTACAACCCCTCAGCTTCTCCACCGAGGGGGGCAACAACAAACCTATGGGACGATCTCCACACAGGAGAGCGAGCTCCTAGTCCCTCTCGAGCAACACAGCCTTCAAACTCTCATTCTTGAGTGTGGTCTAGTGTGACCCATCGTGACAATGAATTCATCGTCTTTCTTAGTTAGCACAACCTTCAAGCAAGCAAGCTCTAATTCCGCCTCATACAACGCTTTATTCAAGAAAGCAAGCCCCAACTCAGTCACCCATGAATTCTTACGAATGCCAACTACCTTCACACCTCGGGAGTCCCCTCCAGTGCACGCAACGATCTACAATATAAACAAAGGGGTCACGAAGAACATGAAACAGTTAAGATTGACTTCAAAATTTTGAGGATCTAAGGAGACAAGTCAAGAATCCAAATGAACATGAAATGATTCGGCTAAAAGAATCTTTATTAATCAAAAAAGAAAAGGGGTACATCACGTTTTCCATCCGCGGTTGAACAAAAATGAAGTATACAAAGGTTACAAAAGAAAACAATCCTTAAGTGGTAGAGGGCACTTCTTTGTCTTAAACGGAGAATTTTAGGGGTTCATTCATCCCAAGCTCACCTTCTGGAGGAGCCGAGGTACCCTCCTCCCTATCGACCTTGGACAATTCCTTTGAGTCGCCCCAGCTATCCTAGGACTCCTCCCTCTCCTTGAAGAGGAAGTAGTACACTGTGCCTCAGAAACCGGGCACTCGCTCGTTGACATTTTTTATCGCCTTCTTATAACCCCTATCCTCGGCGGCTATGACCATGTCGAGGGCTTGCATCTGAACAGCCTCCATCCATGGTGCCATCTACGCCTTTACCATAACTCTCACATTGGTCTCCAGCTTCCCCTCTCCTTCAGTAACCTCTCCTGCTCAGTAGTGAGCGAAGTGACCTCCATCTGAAGGGTCATCTCCTTCTCTACCGAGGCATCGATCACAAACTTGGTGTCGAGTCACTTTTTCTTGACCCTCGCAACCCTGCTCTAGAAGCGACTCATTTCGTACTTGTGTTGGTGCTTCATCTCAGCCCAATGGAGAGCATCTGCAAAGAAAAATGCCAATAACTTAGGAAAAATTGGGCAAATAAGAACTGGAAAGAGAAAAGGGGTCAACTACTCACCACACACTCGGCTTGCGACCTCTTCAAACATTTCATGAGCCAGCTTCTCCCTATCCTTGGGTGGGGCAAAGTTGTCCATCGCCTCAACCGTGATCCTGACCTCTGTCACTGAATAGCGACTGCCACCTTCCAATCGGAATTGTAGATCGGATCCTCGGCTATGGAAACAAAAACTTGTTCCACGGGGATGAAAGGGGGGAGGGGTCTCTGGACCAGCTCGATCACGGCGAGTGCTGAGGGGCTAGTTGGGACCCTCGACGGCACGGCTACGCTTTCCATGGCAGCCAAAACTACCTTCTTTAATGTAGCACACCGAATTTCCAATAAATAAAATTGAAAATAAGTGACACAATTTAAATAGTCAACTTCAATTGCAACTATAAACACAGTATAAAATACAGGGAAAAATTAAAAACTTTTTATTACAATAATTCTTTCTTACATTGGCACAGCGGAAAAATTTAATACATTAATTACAACACAACCCAATACATAAATATTAATCATCTTAAATCAAGGCTTCTACTTTACCCGGCAACTCACTTGCAAATCCTGCGAAATAAAATGAAGAGTGGTCACGTCAGTTGAAGGTAACTGACGTCAACTATCTCTACTACTATAATGGGAGAAGGCCTTAGTCCTTAATCCAACCCGTGCAACGCACGTGTTGGTAAATTTTTTTTTTTGCCCTTTTCATTTCCACCCACCAAAAAAATTTCCCCACGTGCAAATCACGTAATTTTATTTTTCCTTTTCATTCCCCCCTCAAAAAAAAAAATTTCCACGTGCAAAGCACGTGTATAATACTAGTAGTAATAGTGATAATTCTAAATCACACAATCACAAACTTGATGCATATTAATATAGCAATAATAAATGATGCACAAAAAATAATAAATAGAACAACAAGTGAAACATGTTAACACAGCAATAACAAATGGAATATGAAACAACGATAAATGAATTGTAAAACAACAAGTGAAGTTAGGCTACGTGTCAAGTGTATGAGATGAAAACAGAAAACAAGCATGCATAAAACAAGTCAAGAAACACAAATGCATAAGATGATTTCTAATGCGTACTTGTTGAATTCTATGCATCCCAAACTACATATGTCTGGTGCAGTCCTTACCGTTCTCCACTTTTTTGGGTCAATCCCTCATTATGCAACTCACCTACTACGGTGATTACTTTAAGATTTAGATTATTCTGTGAGTATCTAATGTCATGCCCTCAATAATTCTTGAGAATCAACTCCCTACCATTCGTGAGTATGTGTACACTCCCTCACACCTCGGTAATTCTGGAAATTGAAACTCACACCGTCCGTGATCACACCCTGATAATACTTAGGATTGTCTTTCATCGTCTGATCGTATGAGGCCCCCCATACTCATGTTTGCTCTTATTTCATCACAACTCCAACTAGTGCATGTCCTTATGTTTATTAAGTTCAATTAGAATCACAGTCTCCCTAGAGTTGGGGTACCCAACCGGACTTAACTTTACTGAATCAAATAAAAACCCCACTGGCCAAATTCTAACAAAATTTCACTTGCCGGCATGCTAGGGTTCCACCCAACCTCTAGAGTCCTCACAATTAAAACATTACCACATTCCTTCTCTAGGGTATCCCACATTAATCCTAATCTCAAAAGTAACCCCTCAATGGTTCATTCATAATCTTCTCAACTTTCATAAAAATACGATTTTCCAAAAAACCACATTAATCTGAACTTAATGCATCTCTATTCATTTCACATTCAACTCGTAAATCATTAATTTTAGCAAAACAAATAGCTCGTTATAAAATATTCTTTCCTCATTTAAAAAAAACAGCCCAACACATTTAAAATATTCTTTCCTCATTCAAAATATTATCAAAAGTTGAAGTCTTAGAATTAATAATCTATAACATTGAAATTTATTAAATAAATTTCCACCCCAACACATTTTTTTCTTTTTATTTTGAATGCTTTGACACACAAAAAAGAAAGACTTAAAATAAGCAAAATAAAGGCTTTGAAACACAAAAAAGAAAGACTCAAAAGAAGCAAAATAAAAGAAACTCAATGAAAACCAACTGGCCCTCACCTGGGCTCGATCCCTGCACACCCAGCGCCCAAGACGCCATGCACTAGCCAACTCCCTAAATGCCTCTACTGACTTATTTAGGTGCTAAGACCTTTGCATCCCGAATGCATTGTACAACCCCAGTTATGTACAAACTCGAATCCCTATTACCCCAAACCCTAACACAGTGGCTCTTGTTACTGTTCACTCCATGAACAGTGGAACCCGAACCCGAAATGCACCAATTCAACCATACAACAATTATTCAAACCCTAATATTAAATTTGAGTTTTTAATAATTTAAAACAACGAATAAACATGAAAAATCTCAATTTTAAAAACCAACCAAGCATGAATTAAAGACCATATAACAAGTTCTAATTATCTCTACAAATCTCCATCATCTACAATTTCAATTTATGGTTATCCAATCAATTTTATAAATCCCAAATTAGATCTTTATCTATTAAAAATTTGTATTTGTATGTTCATAAAATTCTCTAGGTCATAATATTAAAACCCAATATTTAATACACAATCCATCATCATACAACCATCAAAACTCTAAAATCTACAACACGAAATTAATTCTAATTAAAACAGCAAGGTCTCTTATAAAAATTACAACTTTTTAACCCACCAAGCTATGAATTTGCGTGTATTCAATGGTTTATAAATTATTATAACAAATACTCATCAACTATACAAAATCCATGATCATACAAGTATTTTTTTTTTGTAAATCAAAACAAGTTCTTTCATGCATCACCAATCTCTAACATCAATAATTAATTTATACAAGGTAATCACATCTCAATTGGTGTTCTTATTCATGAAGATGTTATTTGACTACTTTTTCATTAAGATTTATCTTCTAATAGATCTTTATCGAGTTTTATAATCTTGCAAGATATTTCATATTTGATCAATCATCATCATATTATACAAGCATATAACAAAATCAAGAGATTAGAAGTACCACCCACCTCAAAGAAGACCAATTGAATGAAAATAATAATAAGAAAAGAAAAAGCTCCACCTCCTCCTTGTGAAAATTGAGAGATTCAAGCCTCTAAATTCCAAGAAAATAATAAAGAGAAAAAAAATTTGTTTACCAAAGTGGAGAGCGCTACTACTGCAGTTAATATAGGCCGGGATCCCTCCTTAGGGTTTATACTAAGATTTTACGAAAAAGACCCTTAAGGAAAATATATTTTTATATGTATTAATCTTCCAATTTAATTAGTTAAATTAAATCAAATCAAAATAAAAATCTAATCCCCTAACTCCTCCATTCTGGTCGGCCTCTACTACAGCCCAGAAATCAATTTTCAAAAATTTACCTCTGAGTGGCAATTTTATAAAAAAAAAGTCCTCCACTTTGAAATATTTGCAAATGTGCCATATATTATTCCTAAAAATCTAGAAAATTTATAATTACTATCCACTAATAAATATTAGATTTTCCAAATAAAATTTCTGACTCTTTATTCTGCAGAAAAAATATTTCCCATAAAGTCCCCAACAATTCCAAAATTGCATAAATATATATACTCAATAAAATCAAATAAAATTAAATTAGAGGGATAAACTCTTTCCCCCCAATCTCTCCACATATCGGCCTATCAAAAACAACAAAAAGAAAATTTTAAATTCGAATTTTACTTCCAAACGACGTTTTGTACAAAAACCATTTTCTTGCAAGGTATTTACAAAAATACTTTTTTTATTCAGAAAACCTCAAAATTTAGAATATACTCAATTATAAATATGAGAATTTATTCAGAATTTAAAAGTGAAAGTTTGCACCTTAAAAATATTTGCACGTGTTTTGCACGTGTAACGACAATTTCATAAAATAGACAAATTAATCATAAAATTAATTTAAAATCATTTATTAATTCAAAATGATATGTCATTAATAGAAAATACTTTTGATTTAATTTTTAGCTCTTTTATGGCTAGAATGTAATTCTTTCCTAAAAAAAATCAATAATATCAACATAGAGTCCAAAAATGAGTTTCTTTAATCAAGTAATCTGAAAAATAAATATATCATACTTAAATGAGGGAAATCAATTATTGACAACCAACTTTTGAGAAATCTAAAATTTTCTAACCTTATACGTTCTTTGCACGTTCAACAGCTATTTCAAGAAAACAGTCAAAATAGTCAATTTCACTAATTCAATATTATTTAATAATTCCAAATATAAATTTTATTTTACGGGGTGTTACATCACTCCCCTCTCAAAATAGTTCTGTCCTCATAACTATCCTTAGTAAGAGGAAAACAAAAATACAAAACTTACACACAGTTTCAGGAAATCATCCTGTATTTATTTTCTAATTACATTGGGTTGCAAAAACTCATAAGACATAAAACTAATCCCAAGAAGATATATAGAATGCATAAAAAAGTATATAAACTATCCAATAACATGTTGAAAACAATTAGATAATCAATTAATGCATACGAATTTCTACAGCATAATTATCATAACTAACATAAGTTAGTCAATAATACTTTAAAGCACGCAAAGGAATCAAAAGCTTCCTTAAAACTTGAATACACTATAAACACAATGCACTATGAATTTAAGAATTAATGAAAATAGACAAACGCACGTAACACAAAACTTAGACAAGAATGCGAGTAAAAGAAAACTGTCTAAAAGAACATATAACAATAAGTTTAGTCGGTAAAACAAAATATTAAGCACTCCAAAGGTGGTTAAAACATTTGTATAAAACCATAAAGTACAAAATAGATACATGAACAGATCAACAAAAGAATATGATAACTGATCAAATAACATCGTAAAAGATCATTAAAAGAGAAAAGTTAAGAACATAAATAATGGCAAAGTAAATAATAATAAAAGCAACACAAAAAATACAAACTTAAAGGTGATAAAAAAAATATATAGATCTGGGAAGATAGTCAATCAAAGACACGTCGAAACACAAACAAATTTAGCTAAGAAAAATAATAATAATAAACGTACGCAAAGGAAAACAAAAGAACAGTGAGTATATTAAATCAATATTAATATTATAAGCAACACTACATTAAAGGAATCAAGCGAAAGAGACATAATATATATACATATGTACAAGAAGACTTAAAAAGAGTTCATTAAATATTACAAAAAGGTAAAACCACTAAATAGAACGTGGAAACAAACGTAAGTGAGAAAATTTTAAATCAAATTCCGACGTACGTAACGAATCTAATATTGCATTAAAAAAAAAACAAGGTAAAACCAAGTAAACTAGTTCAAGTTATCTGAAAATATAAAGTCGAATAGTATACATCAAAATGTCGTAAAGAAAGAAATTATATGTGAAACTTTTTTTTTTATAGTTAAATTAAAACTTTGAATTTTAGAATAGTTCAAGAACAAATATTACTTAAGTGAATGTATAAACATTTATTAACATTTAAATTTGAAGCAAACCAACTCAAAATCTAAATTTGTACTCCTTAAAACTAAAATTATATGCTTCCAAATAAGAAATTATATAAACTCAAAATCTAATTTTTCACATTTTCAAATCTATATTTATATGCTTCAAAAATATGGAATTATATTGTACCAACCCTGAAATTATAAATATGAAATCACATCATACCAAAACTGAAATATTTATATACTCAAATCTAGAATTTGTCATCTTGAAACTTATAAATTCAAGAAATCTGTAACTAATCAAAAACTGAATTTAATCTGATTTGGCTATAGGGGTTAATCAATCTAAAATTTTCAAGAATAATGGGTCAAATACGAACGTTTCCCATTCTAAAAATCAGAAATCATTCAAATCTTAAATCAACAATAATAATATATATAAATCTGAAATCATACAAATTCTAAACTTGTTAGAAATTTGAAACTAACAACACAAAAATCTAAATACGCGCGAATTTGAAACTTACAGAAATAAGAAATTAATCATAAATAAATAAATAAATAAATAAGCAAAATCTGAAACTGATAAAATCTGATAGTAATAAATTAAAATAAAAATATGAAATCAATAACAATAGAAAATAAATAAGAAGAATTTAAAACAAATCCAACTTAAATCGTATGGGTAGAACCATTCAATATAGTAAAACTATCATAAATTTTTGATTGTGTTACTATATAGTTGTACCTGCATACACCTCATTAACTTTCAAAAAAATAATATTAAAACAATATCATCAGGTGCAACTTTAGAAAGCTATGATAAACTTATCTAAATAGCTATATACAAAAACATAATATATTCAAAGCAATAACCAAAAGAAAACAAAATTTAAGTAAAAATTGACATTTATAATGTAATTATTGAAGTATCCGTCACACAAAATTTACAAACGAAAATCAAACATTATGTTATTCAAAATATTAACTGCAAACACCAATCAAAAAAGAAAAAAGCTAGATTCGCCACATTCCAAACTTCAATAATAGAATTTGTTTCTATAAAACACAAAACTTATAGAACAAATAGACTAGAACTCGCAAAACATTCATTAAATTAAATAATTATAATTAGATTTGTACTAAAATAGATGATGCGGTTTGTTTTTGGTCGCAGTGTGGATGCACCAGGTGTGAGTTCGGACTCAATTTGTAATGAGGGAAGAGTACGGTACCGGACGGTGAGCGAGAGGCTCGCTTCGGCGCTTGAGGATCGGCTCGGATGGCCTCGCCTCGAGTACCTGCAGACGGTCCTGAAACACCGGGGTTTATCCCGGTAGCGGACCCTCCGACAATCTAGTTAGTCTTTGTGAGAGAGTAGCAATAACTAGGGGAATTTAGGTGGCAAAGATTGGTTACCTAAAAAGGTGGATGAGGGTCTGGTATTTATAGGGAATCCCAACCGGGTTTGGATCTGCTTGGGGGCCGGGTCTGAACCCGAAAGCCCATGGGCCTGACGTGGCAGGAGGCCCAGGGGTTTAGGGCGGACGTGGCAGTGCCAAGAGTGGTATAGGGCTGATGTGGCAAAGCCCTAGGTGGTATTTGGAGCTGACATGGCTGATCATGGGGCTCTTGTGCCTCTGGGAGAATCGGATGGCCTAGGTTGTGCCAGGTCATCCTCATTCCTGCCAGGCTGGGCGGACGGCCCGTGGGGCTGTCGCGGATCGGAGGCCGAGGGCCATCGAGGCTCGTCGAATACGAGGAAACCAGTTCTGTGGGGGTGAACTTACGGCTCGGTTCCGAGGCTGTAGTGGTCCGGGGCCGAGTCGGATTGATTTTTATTTTCCTTTTTGAGTGAGCCATCCTGGGCCTTGGCTGGGCTCCAGGCCATTTTTACCCTACCACACAAGCCCCCCACTCCTGCGGGAATGCGGGAGTTAGCCGTGGAGGAGTGTTCATGGTCGTGGAAATGGGATGGCGAATTGTTGGGCCTTCATGAGAAGGCTACCCTGGTGCCAGACCGAACCTCGAGCTGGCGAGGGATTAGGGGTTGGCAAGGGTGATGGCGAGCCATTGTGTCTTCCTGAGAAGACTACCCTGGTGCTAGACCGAACCTCGAGCTGGCGAGGGATTATGGGTCGGCAAGGGTGATGGCGCACCATTGAGCCTTCCTGAGAAGACTACCCTGGTGCTAGACCGGACCTCGAGCTGGCAAGGGATTATGGGTCGGCAAGGGTGATGGCGAACCGTTGTGTCTTCCTGAGAAGACTAACCTGGTGCTAGACCGAACCTCGAGCTGGCGAGGGATTATGGGTCGGCAAGGGTGATGGCGCACCGTTGAGCCTTCCTGAGAAGACTACCTTGGTGCTAGACCGGAACTCTAGCTGGCGAGGGATTATGGTTCGGCAAGGGTGATGGCGAACCGTTGTCTTCGCGAAGCATTGAAGGCACTCCGGGATCCGTGTAATGTTTCCACTTCCTAGGGGCATTAATGGCGCCGCCTAATAAATGCATAGCGCTTAGGCTTCCGTCGTTTGGCTTTTCCAATGTCATAATGGCCTGTCTATGGGGGAGGTTATAAATACCCCTCTCCCCACAGCGGGTTTGATCATAGCAAGGGTGGTCCATCGGCCACCAGAGGTGTCTGCTTTGGCGGACGTCTGTCTCTTGCAAAATCTTGACCCTGAGAGCATTGGACGGGTGGTCACTTTATTGCCTTGTTCTTTTTCCGTTCCTGATGGCCTCGATGTGAGTGTCAGGGTCGGGGGAGAACAAGGCAGAAGAGATGGCGGCCGTAGTCTGGTGCTCGGGGGACAAGGTGCTGAAAGGTTTTAACCCTGGGAACCTCGGACTGGTGGTGACTTTGCCGTCTGGATCCTTTTTCGGGTCGGACGGCCCTGACACGGCTATTTGCCCGAGAAAGATCCAGACGGGAGGGGTATCAACCGAATTCTGGACCTGGGACTGAGGAGCCTCGGATAGATGGGTCGTCTTCGATCTCTGTCTTCCTTCTGGTGCTGACGGTTTCTGATGGTCTGTCAGCCCAAAGGAGTTAGAGATTGGAGGTGGGCCGATCTGCTTTCCGATAGGGTTCCAGGCGATGGTGGCTTTTCTCCCACCCTCGAACAGTTCGGGGTTTCAGCTGCCGAGGTCATAAGCCCCGAGCTGCTCGCGGGTGAGAGGGGAGCCAACCGAGCCCTGGAGCCCGGGGCGCCTGTCTAAAGACGGCGCCTTAAATCTTTAAGCAAAAATTTTTTCTCCGCTGAACACTTCATCCGAACCGACCTCTGTGTGGTCTCCAACCGGCGCTAGGTGACGTCAGCAGCGCCAGTTTCGAGGATGACGTGGCGCGGTTCTATTGGTGGCAGACGCGCGCTATTCGAGGAACAGTAATGCAAAAACCGAGACGTCATTTCTCCCTCTATAAATATCGCCCCCCCCTCTTCCCCATTCTGTTCATTTCTCTGCTGTTGTCTTCTTAAAAAGAAATCAAACACTTCAGCGCTCGGCTTGACTGTTTAGCAGCACCGGCTCGTCAGTCCGAGGCAACTCAAAGGTTAGTTTGTAAGTTTCTTTTGTTAGGCACAGATGTCTAGGGCTCAGTCTGGCTCGTCGGCATCGACGTCGAGGGGGGAAGGGAACCCTATCTCAAAATCGACTTCGTGGGAGGAGCCAGTGTGCGAGGAGGAGTCAGTACATGATGAGAAGCCTTCTGATTCGACTTCGTGGGAGGAGCCAGTAGGCGAGGAGGAGCCGGTGTACAATGTGAGGCCGTTACGCTCCCGAAATCCTTTCGTGGTGGAGAGTAGCGAATCTGAGGAGGCAAATGACAGTTCTGACGTTGTGGAGATAGTGGGTACGGATTCTGAGGGGGGAGATAGTGAAGGAGAAGGTGAAGCAGCCGAAGCTCGGACTAGAGGCACAGGGAGGGGCCCTAAGGTTCAGGGGGTAGGTTCGTCCTCCACGCCGGCCGGCCTTGAGCGTTTGTCCACCCCCTCGCCAGAGAAGGCTCGGAAGAAGAGGGTGCCGAGAAAGAAAGGGATCAAGGCTGAGGGTTCGAGCAAGGCGCCCGTGGTTCGGAACCTTGTGACGGGGTCTCCAGCGCAGCCGGACCACTTCCGGCGGTACCCGATGATCTTTCTGACACGGTGCTGTTCGGGGTCCAACCTTCCTCGCCGAGTCGGAAGATGGTAAAGATGGACTCGATTCCGACGGTACTGGAAGATGGTGGCTTGGATGTTGCACGGTCGCATTTCCACATCGGGCCGGAGTATGAATTGATGCTGCCGAGCTCGAGCCTTCGTCCCACCGATCCTCTGCTGGACTGGTACTGCGTCTTCCCTGTGGACGCCTTTGGCTCTGGACTGAGGCTGCCGATGCATCCGTTCATCAAGGAGGTGCTCAACTGGGCGAAGCTGGCCCCGATGCAGTACGGGCCGAATTCGTGGAAGCAGATCATCTGCTTTGTGCTGCTCTGCGAGGAGCAGAAGATACCCCTCCGGTTGAATGTGTTCCGAGCGATGTTGGGGATCAGCTCGTCGGGAGAGTCGGAGGGGATATATTATATCTCCCCTCGAGGCAAGGGGAAGGTGGTTCACGGCCATCCGAACTCAATTAAAGAGTGGAAGCGGAAGTACCTTGTGGTCTGGAGCGAGGGGCTTTGGGACATCCCCACTCGGTGGAATTATTACAAGCCTCAGTTCAAAGAGCCGAGGCCAAAGGACATGTCTGCCGAAGATTGGGGGTTTGTTGGGCGTCTGCGGCTGTCGCATAGCATCAGCTGGCCGAAGGTGACGGAGGGTCACTTGGCGAGCATTGGACTGAGCCCGGTCGTGCTTTGTATGTAGTTGTTTCTTTCTCGTTTTACTATTCTTTTGCGCTCATTGTTCTTAATGGATCTTTTCGCAGGTATGGATCCAGAATCAATCAAGGCAAAGAGGCTCGCCATGAAGAAGCAGAAGGCGAGGAGGAGGCAGGCGCGAAGAGGGCGAGGGGGCCGACCCCGGTTGCATCTGAGGCCACACTTCCACCGAGGGGCAAGAGAACTCGCTCGGAGACGAGCAAGGAGGTTGCGGTTCAGGGGAGCTCGGGTCAGGCTAAGGCTTCCGAGTGCAGAGAGGGGAAGGGTCCCCTGGTCAAAGGCGAGGGGGTGGACAAGATGCCGGAGGAGCTGCGGCAGCCGTGGGTGCCGGACTGGGCGATCCGGAGGGGGGACAGCTTAACCCGAGGGTGCCAGGCCGTCGAGGTGGCGGATAAGCTGGCGACCCCCCGGGACCGAGCGGAGATGAGGGCCGAGAGCCTGGAGGATGCGTACACGCGCCTCGCGCAGGCTAATGTGCTGGTAAGTCCGCCGACCCCACTTGCCTTGTGAATATGTCGTGCTCGGTTACTTAGTTGTGTTTGATCACTGCAGGCGACCGTGCAGGGGGCCCACGTGAGAGGCCTTTATGAGGCGGCCTTGGAGCGGGAGCGAGACCGGGCTGACAAGGCCTTGCAAGAGATGAAAGAGATGAAGATCGAACTCGAGGGCTCGCACAAGAGGGAGCAGAAGATGAAGACCGAGTTCGACGCCAAGGAGGCGGAATGGGGGAAGAAGATGGCGGCTCTGAAGAAGAGGTTCGCAAAGGAGAAGGAGGAGTTGACTGAGGCGGGTCAGAACATGGTGATCAAGGCCCAGGACGAGTGCTATGCAAAGGCCCTCAGTCATGTGAGGCACTTCTACCCGACCATCGACCTGTCCAACTTTGACAATGACATGGAGGTCAATGGGACACTGAAGACCCCTAATGAGGAGGGGCCCCAGGTCGAGGTACTGGCAGTCGACCCTCAAGTGGACCCGGCTGAGCTCGAGGTGGGGAAACAAGATGTTTAGCTTCGTTTTTGTTTTTTCTTTTCTTCCCATTGTATTTGCCGAACGCGGACTGGCCACCACTTTTTGTACGCCGAACTTAATTTATAAAAGAGGATTTTTTGACTGGCCAAGTGTTTTGACCTCGGATATTTCCGAACCTCTTTGCATATGTGTCTTGAGTGGGCTGGCTCTCTTGTAGGTTACGGCTCCCCTTCCCGAGGCGGACCCCCGCCGCTCCGACGTGGCGTGGCTCCGGCGCAAGGTTGAGGTCCTAGAGGCCACGTTGGTTCGCTACCGAAAGGGGGCTCGTGACAATGATGCGGCCTTTAACTATTATCGGAACAAGTCTGAAGCCCTAAGCGAGGAGGTGAGCCGGCTGAGGAGGGCGATGGTGGATCGGGACCTCGAAAGTGCCGGTCTTGGATACACCCTGTCGAGTGCATCGGTGCAGAGGCCCTCTTCTGAGAGGCTACTTCGTGATGTCATTGTGGAGAAGGAGATGGAGATACATCGTTACAAGATGATGCTGGGTGTCTCGGCATCCTCCTCAGGAGGTTGACGAGCGGAGGGGGTTCCCTCTGCGTTGCTGCTGCTGGAGCGTGTGCGACCAGTTGATGCCAGAGCTCCGTGGTTGGTGTGTCGACCGTGGCTGAGCCTAAGGACCACCATGACGAGGAGAGGGCTCCTAGTCGTTCGATCGGAGTGGTCCCGCCCTTCATCGGACCCGAGGGGCCCTAAGATGGCGGCTTCCTTCAGTTTGAGATGAGTGGGGTGGTCCTGTAACGGTCTTTGTTTGTTTTTTCAGAACTAATAAGGGAGTATGAAATAAAGAATTCTTTTCATTCTTTGCTCAGGTCAATAGTGTAGTGAATGATGGCGGAGGTGAGGTTCGGCCCCGTCGATCTGTGAGGGATCGGCCCGAGGCATTAGGAAGACTCTCTGGCCTGAAGCCGGTTCCTACCTACCGAGACGTCGGGGGACGGCACCGGAGTGAGGACCCGGGTGCCGAAGTTCTTTGAGAAAGCGATCCCGTTGTCCGGTGTTAGGTCGGACCTGCCGAGGCGTTTGGAGTTTGACAAAAAGAGATTTCTTTCATGTATGATAGGGAGGGTCGCTAAAACGGCCCTTTACACATGAAAGCTTACAAAAAATATTATTTACATTAGCCAAGCTAGAACCTATGTTCGTCCCTCCAGGAACTTCATTAGGTGCTCGGCGTTCCAGGGTCGGCTGATCGGCCGGCCATCCATATCCGCCAGTCAGTACGTACCAGGGCGTACGGCTTCGACTACCCGGTATGGGCCTTCCCAGTTGGGAGCCAATTTCCTCTTCTTCGTTGGGTCGGAGACGGACAGTTTTCGTAACACGAGGTCCCCCGCCTTGATGTTTTTGGGGCGGACCTTCTTGTTGTAAAACTTCTCGATCCGTTGTTCGTAGATGCTTCTTCGGATCGAAGACTTCTCTCTGACCTCGGCGACGAGGTCCAGGTTGGCCCTCAGGCCGGACGAATTGTCAGCTTCATCGAAGGCTATGATCCGGGGAGAAGGCAGGCCGACCTCGATGGGGATAACTGCCTCCGTCCCGTAGGTCAAGCTGAACAGCGTCTCTCCCGTGGGGATCCTCTTGGTGGTTCGGTGCGCCCATAGCACGCTAGGCAGTTCTTCGACCCACAGCCCTTTGGGGGAACTGTCGAGGTGCTTTTTGAGGTCGTCGAGGATTTGCCTGTTTGCGTTCTCCGCTTGGCAGTTGGACTGAGGGTGGCAAATAGCGGAGAAA
The DNA here is from genome assembly GCA_017893485.1 of Hemerocallis citrina. Lineage (NCBI taxonomy): Eukaryota > Viridiplantae > Streptophyta > Magnoliopsida > Asparagales > Asphodelaceae > Hemerocallis > Hemerocallis citrina. Next base: position 123,075,830 of record CM030363.1, on the reverse strand, counting down.
CATTGCTGGATGTCGATGTCTGCACAGAAAGTTTGGAAGTTCTGACCCTGGAATTGGGTCCCGTTGTCCGTGACGAGGACCCGAGGGATTCCGAACCGGCAAATGATGTTCTTCCAAAAGAATTGTTGTACTTGGCGCTCGGTGATGCTGGACAGAGGCTCGGCTTCGAGCCACTTGGTGAAGTAGTCGATGGCGACTATCAAGAATTTCTTTTGCCCTACCGCTACGGGGAAGGGGCCCACAAGGTCCATGCCCCACATGGCGAATGGCGTAGGGCTAGTCAGGGATCGGAGATTGGCTTGAGGGAGCCTCTTGATAGGGGAGAACCTTTGGCATGGGCCGCTTCTCTTGACTAGGTCTTGCGAGTCTTGGAGCATGGTCGGCCAATAGTACCCCTGATTCAGGGCCTTCCGAGCAAGTGTCCTGCTCCCCATGTGGCATCCGCCGATCCCCGCATGAAGATCTCTTAGCGCGTAGCTGGCCTTATCGCTGGTGAGACAGCGGAGGTATGGTTTGCCGTCGGCCAAGGTGTATGAGCGTTTGAAGAGGATGTCATCAATCATGACGAACCTTTCAGCTCGGACCCTGATCCGTCTGGCCTCGGCCCGGTCTTCAGGAAGCTCGACATTAATTAAGAATCTCCAGATGGGGGTGGTCCAGTCGTCTGGACTGGCAACGCCTTGCACACACATTGCCTCCTGGTCTTGGTCATTGATACTTGGCTTTAGGAGGATTTCTATGAGCATCGTCTGATCGAGACCCTCGAAGGAGGAAGAGGCGAGTTTGGACAACGCGTCTGCTTGAGCGTTCTGCTCCCTAGGGACTCTGGTAACCGTGGCGCAGCTGAAGGATGCCAGGAGTCGCCGGACCATGGCCAAGTACCGTATCATCCGGTCGTCGCGAGCCTCGTATTCCCCGGTGATATGATTGACCACGAGCTGAGAATCGCTGTAGGCTCGGATTTGCTGGGCACCGGCTCGGCGTGCTAGGGTCAGTCCGGCGATCATGGCCTCATATTCCTCCTCGTTGTTGGAGGCCGGAAAGTTAAGGCGGAGGGAGTATTGAAGTAGGAATTGGTCGGGGCCACGAAGGATGATGCCAGCCCCACTCCCCGTTTCACAGGAGGATCCGTCGACAAAGACCTCCCGGTCGGATCCGACCCCTCGAGGTTAGGCTGCTCGGAAATGGTGCACTCGGTTATGAATTCGGCGAGGGCCTGCCCTTTGATCGCCGTCCTCGGCTGATAGCTGATGTCGAACTGACTAAGCTCGATTAACCACTTGACTAAGCGACCGGAGTTTTCGGGCTTGTGGAGGATAGTCTTCAGCAGCTGGTTGGTCAGTACTTGGACGGAGTGGGCCTGGAAGTAAGGACGAAGCTTCCGGGATGCCATGACCAAAGCATAGGCCACCTTCTCTATCTTTGCGTACCTCGTCTCGGCGGGGAGCAGAACTTTGCTCACATAGTACAATGGTCTCTGAACTCCATCTTCTTCTCGGACGAGGACGGCGCTGAGGGCGCTATCCGAGGCGGACAGGTAGAGCCATAGTGGTTCGCCCGGCTTGGGCTTGCTGAGGAGAGGGGGGTTGGCGAGGTACTGCTTCAGCTGTTCGAAGTCTTCTTGTTGATGGGCACCCCACGAAGGCCCCTTTTCCGCACAGGGCCTTGAAGAAGGGGAAAGACTTCTCCCCTGACTTGGAGAGGAAACGGCCGATTGCAGCCAACCGGCCTGTAAGCCTCTGAACCTCCTTGACATTCCGGGGCGGGGCCATGTCAATAATAGCTTGGATTTTCTTGGGGTTCACCTCGATGCCGCGCTGGCTGACGATGAACCCCAGGAATTTTCCAGTGGAGACGCCGAAGGCGCACTTAGCCGGGTTGAGCCTCATGTTGTGTCGCCGGAGGACTCCGAAGGCTTCCTCAAGGTCGGCGACGTGGTCCGGCCAGGCTCTTGACGAGCATGTCGTCGACATAGACTTCCACGTTGCGGCCGATCAGGTCTTTGATGATTCTGTTGACGAGCCGTTGGTATGTGGCTCCGGCATTTTTCAGCCCAAAGGGCATAACGCGGTAACAAAAAAGACCCTGGTCGGTGACGAACGAGGTCTTGGAGATGTCCGGGGGAAACATCCGGATCTGATTGTACCCCGAGAATGCATCCATGAAGGACAGAAGGTCATGCCCCGAGGTTGCGTCGATTAAGGCGTCGATGCGGGGGAGGGGGAAAGGATCTTTTGGACATGCCTTATTTAGATCCGTGAAGTCGATACAGATCCGCCAGCCCCCGGTTGCCTTCTTCACCATGACGACATTAGCTAACCACTCGGGGTAGCTGACTTCCTGAATAAATCGAGCGTTCACGAGTTTGTCGACCTCTGTCTTTACAATTTGCTGCCTCTCCGGGGCAAATTTGCGCCTCTTCTAGACGATCGGCTTAGAGTCCGGGATGACGCTCATCCGATGCATGATCAAATCTTCGGAGATCCCGGGCATGTCGGAGGGCTTCCAGGCGAAGAGATCAACGTTGCGGCGGATGCAGGCGATTATGCCTGGCTTCAAGTCCTCAGGGAGCGAGCGGCTCACCCGGAACCATTTCGATTCATCCTCGGCGCCGAACGGGATCTCCTCCAGCTCGTCTACAGGCTCGGGAGCGGGGCCGTCCCTCTCGGGTTCGAGCTCAATGGCATCGAGGGGGAACACACCCCCTCCGACGGCGGTCATGTAGCACGACTGCACTGCTTCTTGGCTACCTCGGACGATGCCGACCCCTTGCGGGGTGGGAAATTTAAGTTTCAGATGGTAAGCCAAAGGTACCGCTTGAAGGGAGCACAGTCCGGGTCGGCCGAGTATGGCGTTGTAAGCCGCCTTGACGTTTACCACCATGAAGTCCATGGACTCGGTCCTCTTGACAGGAGCCGATCCTGCGATAACGTCGAGAGTAACAATCCCTTCTATTACGACAGGGACGCCGGAGAACCCATGCAAGGTGTATCCGGCTGGCTTGAGTTTGCCTCTGGGCAGCTTGAGATTCTTGAAGGCTTCGAGGAAGAGAATATTTATCGAGCTGCCGTTGTCGACGAGGATTCGGCAAACCTCACAATTAGCCATGTGGAGGCCAATGACGAGGGCGTCGCAATGAGGGAGGCGAACGCCTTCGAGGTCCTCTCCGGAGAAGGAGACAGGCACCGGTTGCAACCTGGGCGAGGGGTTGTCTTGGACAGCATTCACCTCTCGGATGAAGGCTTTTTGGGAAGTATTTGACTCTCTCCCCATTGGCCCCCCGTGGACACAGTGCAAGATGAATGGCGTATCCGCGACTCCTTCGGGCGAGCGATCCCGATCCTGGATGCAGTTCGGGATGGGGGTCGGAGGCCAAGGCCTCCGGTTCCTCGTATCCCGCCGATCCCATGGGCCTTCTCTGGTGAATTCTCGGAGGTACCCTCGTGAGATGAGGGTCTCAATCTCGTCTTTCAGGGCCCGACATTGGTCAGTTTCGTGCCCATGATCTCTGTGGAACCGGTAGTAGAAGTGCTGATCTCGCTTCTTGTTGTTATTTGGTCAGGGAGGTAGTCGGACAAGGCCTTTGTCTTCGATTTCTAAGAGGATAGCGGACACGTTATGTGTCAAGGGAGTGTACCTTTCGAAGCGAGGGACTGGAAGTGCCCTCTTCGCACCGACCCCTTCCTTTGCTGTTTTCTTGGCAGGTTCGGCCTCATCGACCCTGCGCTTGCCCTTCCCCACGACTTCTTTGCTGCCCTCTGGGTTCAGAGCTTCTTCAGCTCGTATGTACTTCTCGACTCAGTTGAGAAGGTCGGGGAAGTCCAGAGGTGGCTTCTTCGCCAGGGAGACCTTCAGCTGGTTGTGCCGGACATTGTGTCGGAAGGCAGATGAGGCGACCCCGGCGTCAAGGGCAGAGACAGATCTTGCCTCAGTCGTGAACCTCTTGATGAAGTTACGGAGTGACTCCCCCTCCCTCTGACCGAGGTCGAGCAGGGAAGCGCTCGTCCTTTTGGCCTTCCAGCTAGTGATGAAGTAGGCCAGGAAGCTGGATTCCAGCTGGTCGAACGAGAAGATCGAGCCAGGTGAGAGTTTGGAGAACCAATCCCTGGCCGGACCCCGGAGGGTGGCCGGGAAGGCTCGGCACAGCAGGGGATCCGAAGCGCTGTGAATCATCATGAGGGTTTTGAAGCTCTCCATGTGATCAGCTGGATCACCCTCGCCGTTGTAAGTCTCGAACTGCGGAGGCCGGAAGTTCCGGGGGATCTCTACTTCTATGATGTTGATGGAAAATGGAGGTCGAGAAGGCCCACGTCCTTGGACTAGGTTGGGATTCCCGTCGCCAATGCGCTCGATTCGATTCTCTATCTCTAGGAGGCGTCGGAGCACCTCGTCTGTGCGCTCAGGAGGGGGAGTCGGCGCACGAGTGTGACTTCTCCCTTCGCTCATTTGAGGGGGTCGGCCATAGGTCGCGGACCTTGGCGCTCCATGGAGGGCCTCCATGATTTCATCTCTGAAGCTTCTAAACTCGCCCCTAGTGACCGCACCATGGTCGGAAGGGTCGGGTCGGGCCGTAGGAATTCGGCCGATGCGGCTGAGTGCCGACGGTCTGTCCCCTTCCGCAGGCCTGGAATGGTTCGGGGCCGAGTTGGAAGCGGTCCCTCCCCTAGCCTGGCTAGCCCTTCTGTTCTGAATGACCCGACGAAGGTCGGGTTCGGCGACGCGTGAAACGCTTCGTTGGGATCCGGGGTTCGCCCCTGGATTATTGGATGCTTGCCCTCCGTCGAGGGCCCCCTCAGGAGGAGGCCCGTCTGGTCGGGCGGAACGGGCAGATCTTCGGGCTCGGGGAGCCATGGGAGATCGGGTCAAGGGAGAGCGTTGGTGGCGAGGCTCGGACTGTCGTCCGTACCAGATAAAGGGTTCCCACAGATGGTGCCAACCTGATGCGGTTTGTTTTTGGTCGCAGTGTGGATGCACCAGGTGTGAGTTCGGACTCAATTTGTAATGAGGGAAGAGTACGGTACCGGACGGTGAGCGAGAGGCTCGCTTCGGCGCTTGAGGATCGGCTCGGATGGCCTCGCCTCGAGTACCTGCAGACGGTCCTGAAACACCGGGGTTTATCCCGGTGGCGGACCCTCCGACGATCTAGTCAGTCTCTGTGAGAGAATAGCAATAACTAGGGGAAATTTAGGTGGCAAAGATTGGTTACCTGAAAAGGTGGGTGAGGGTCTGGTATTTATAGGGAATCCCAACCGGGTTTGGATCCGCTTGGGGGCCGGGTCTGAACCCGAAAGCCCATGGGCCTGACGTGGCAGGAGGCCCAGGGGGTTTAGGGCAGACGTGGCAGTGCCAAGAGTGGTATAGGGCTGACGTGGCAAAGCCCTAGGTGGTATTTGGAGCTGACATGGCTGATCATGGGGCTCTTGTGCCTCTGGGAGAATCAGCTGGCCTAGGTTGTGCCAGGTCATCCTCATTCCTTGCCAGGCTGGGCGGACGGCCCGTGGGGCTGTCGCGGATCGGAGGCCGAGGGCCATCGAGGCTCGTCGAATACGAGGAGACTAGTTCTGTGGGGGTGAACTTACGGCTCGGTGCCGAGGCTGTAGTGGTCCGGGGCCGAGCGGATTGATTTTTATTTTCCTTTTCGAGTGAGCCATCCTGGGCCTTGGCTGGGCCCCAGGCCATTTTTACCCTACCACAATAGATAAGTCAATAACTAATAAAATTATCTCAATTAAACGTCAATAATAATAAAAAAAAATTAAAAAGTATTTATAACAGCAAGAGGAAACAAATCATTCATCTTCTATTTACGCGAAGACAATCAATCCACTTACGATAAAAAAAAAATTATTTGAATTTAGACATACAAATAATTCAAATTTTACTATAAGCATTCATGATAGAAGCAACTAACTCACACATCTAATGTCCACCTAGGTACTCACATTTCTAATGTCCACCTAGGTACTCACACTTCCAATGTCCAACTAAGTACTCTCGCTTTAGTGTCCACCAAGGTTTATTCCCTATATCATGTTTACATTACTAATTGAAGCAGGCTCTAATACCAAACTTTGTAGCGCCCTGAATATCCAATAAATAAAATTAAAAATAAGTAACACAATTACCATAGTCAACTTAAATTGCAACTATAAACACAGTATAAAATACTGGGAAAATCAAAAACTTTTTATTACAACAATTCTTTCTTACATTTGCACAGCGGAAAAGTTTAATACATCAATTACAACACAACCTAACACTAACTTTAATCATCTTAAATCAAGGCTTCTACTTTACTCGGCAACTCACTTGCAAATCCTACGAAATAAAATGAAGAGTGGGCACGCCAGTTGAAGGCAACTGACGTCAACTATAGTAATAGTGATAGTTCTAAATCACACAATCACAAACTTGATTCATATTAATATAGCAGTAATAAATGATGCATAAACAATAATAAATAGAACAACAAGTGAAACACATTAACACAAAGATAACAAATGGAACATGAAACAACGATAAATGAATCGTAAAACAGCAAGTGAAGTTAGGCTACGTGTCAAGTGTATGAGATGAAAACAGATAACGAGCATGCATAAAACAAGTCAAGAAACACAAATGCATAAGATGATTTCTAATGCATACTTGTCGGATTCAGTGCATCCCAAACTACATAGGTCCGGTGCAAGCCCTTATCGTTCTCCACTTTATAGGGTTCAATCTCTCGTTATGAAACTAACGTACTACAGTGATTACTTTAAGATTTAGATTATTCTGTGAGTATCTAGTGTCATGCCCCTGATAATTCTTGAGAATCAACTTCCCACCGTCCGTGATTTTGGGTACATTCCCTCACACCCCGATAATTCAGGAATTTGAAACCCACACCATCCGGCCAAAATGGTACCTCATCACACGAAAATTCCATGAGCGTCTCCTCGATCCCCGATAATTCTGAAGAATCATCCCACACCGACCGTGTTCACACCCAGATAATTCTTAAGAATCAACTATCCACTGTCTGTGATTTTGGGTACACTCCCTCAGATCCCGGTAATTCTGGAAATTGAAACCCACACCATCCATGATCACACCCCGATAATTCTTGGGATTGTATAATATGAGGCCCCCATGTTTCCTCTTATTTCCTCTTATTTCATCAGAACTCCAACTAGTGCCCGTCCTTATGTTTATTAAGTTCAATTAGAATCACAACATCCCTAGAGTTTGTGTAACCTACCGGACTTAATTTCACTGAATCAAATAAAAGCCCCACTGGCCAAATTCCAACAAAATTTCACTTGCCGGCATGCTAGTGTCCCACCCAACCTGTAGAGTCCTCACAATTAAAACATTACCACATTACTTCTCTACGGTATCCCACATTAACCCTATTCTCAAAAATAACCCCTCAATGGTTTATTCATAATCTTCTCAACTTTCATAAAAATACGATTTTCCACAAAACCACATTAATCTCAATTTAATGCATCTCTATAGTTTTCACATTCAACTCGTAAATCATTAATTTTAGCAAACAAATAGCTTGTTATAAAATATTATTTCCTCATTAAAAAAACAGCAGCTTCCATAATTATTCAATTTCATTCAAGGAAACAAATCCAAAATCACCAAAAATATTCTCATCTCATCCTATAACATTTCTTTCCAAATTCGACACTTCAATTATTAAATTCTGGGATTCAAATCAACGTACAACTAAAATAACGCATTTAAAAACTGGAATTATATGCCTTCAAAATCTGTAATTAAATTCTCAAAAGTTGAAGTCTTGGAATCAATAATCTATAACATTGAAATTTATTAAATAAATTTTCCACCCCAACTCATTTTTTTTTCTTTCCATTTTAAAAGCTTTGAAACACAAAAAAGAAAGACTCAAAAGAAGAAAAATAAAAGGCTTTAAAAACCAATAAAAGAAACTCAACAGAAACAAAATAAAGCTTTAAAAAATGAAACTCAAAGAAAACCAAGTGGCCCTCACCCGAGCTCAATCCCTTCACACCCAGCGCCCAAGACGCCTTGGGCTAGCCAACTCCCCAAATGCCTCTACTGACTTATTTAGGCGCTAATACCTTTTTATCTCGAATACACTGTACAACCCCAGATCTGTACAAACCCGAAACCCTATTACCCCCAACCCTAACATGGTGACTCTTGTTACTGTTCACTCCACGAATAGTGGAACCCGAACCCCATATGCTCCAATTCAATCATACAACAATTATTCAAACCTTAATATTAAACTTGAGTTTTTAATAATTCAAAACAACGAATAAACATGGAAAACCTCAACTTTAAAAATCAATCAAGTATGAATTTAAGAGCATTGAACAAGTTCTAATTATCTCTACAAATCTCCATCATCTACAATTTAAATTTATGGTCACCAATCAATTTTATAAATCCCAAATTAGATCTTTATCAATTAAAATTTTGTATTTGTATGTTCATGAAAATCTCTAGGTCATAATATTAAGACCCAATATTTAATAGACAGTCCAACATCATACAACCATCAAAACTCTAGAATCTACAACACGAAATTAATTCTAATTAAAATAGTGATTTTTATAAAAATTGCAACTTTATATTCCACCAAGCAATGAACTTGCGTGTATTCAATGGTCTATAAATTATCATAACAAATACCCATTAACTATTACAAACTCCCTAACATTAATAATTAATTTATACATGGTTATCACATCTCAGTTAGGGTTCTAATTCATGAAGATGTTATTTGACTACTTTTTCATTAAAATTTATCCTCTAATAGATCTATATCAAGTTTTATAATCATGCAAGATATATCATATTTGATCAATCATCATCATATTATATAAGCATATAACAAATCAAGAAATGAAAAGTACCACCCACCTCAAAGTAGACCAATTGAAAGAAAATAATAATAAGAAAAGAAAAAGGTTTTGCTCCTCCTTGCAAAAATTGAAAGATTTAAGCCTCTAAACTCCAAGAAAATAATAAAAAGAAAAACTCTTATTTACCGCAAGAGAGAGAGGCTGATACTATTGTTAATATAGCCCGGGATCCCTCCTTAGGGTTTATACGAAGATTTTACAAAAAGTCCCTTAAGAAAAATATATTTTTTACATATATAGATCTTTCCAATTTAATTAGTTAAATCAAATCAAATCAAAATAAAAATCTAATACCCTAACTCCTCCAATATGGCCGGCCTCCACTACAGCCTAGAAATCAATTTTCAAAAATTTGCCTTTGAGTGGCAATTTTACAAAAAAGTCATTCACTTTGAAATATTTGCAAATATGCCATATTTTATTCAAAAAAATCCAGAAATTTTAGAAATACTATCCACTAATAATGGTTAGATTTTCCAAATAAGTTTTCTGACTTTTTATTCTCAAGAAAAAATATTTGCAAAAAAGTCCCCAACAATTCCAAAATTGCATATATATATATATATATATATATATATATATATATATATGTATAATAAAACACAAAGAAAGCTATCAAGTGGCTCTCATTCAATTCCCCAAAAATCAAAGGTCCAGATCTAACCTCACAAAACACATTTTTCCTCCCCCAAAAAGTTTCCACCAAAACTCAAATTCAAATTCCCCCCACCCAAAACAACTCTTTTATTTATTTAATTATTTCTCTCTCTCTCTCTCTCTCTCTCTCTCTCTCTCTCTCTCTCTCTCCTATTCAAAAAATTAAGAAAATAAAAATTTAAAAAATTTAAAAAATTTAAAAAATGTTTAAAAATTAAAAAACTTTAAAAATAATGCAAAAAAACAAAAACTTATAAAAAATTATTTAAAAAATTTTGAAAATTTTACAAAAATTAATTTAAAATTTTAAAATTTTCTAAAATTTTAAAAATTAATACTTTAAAAATTCTAAATTAATTCAAAAAAATCAAAAATTAATAAAAAATTATTTTAAAATTTTAAAAATTATTTTTTAAAAATTTAAAATTAAAATATTTTTGAAAATTTTTAAATTTTGAATTTTAAAAAAAGTTATTTTTTTTACATTTTAAAAATTAAAACAATTGAAAATTTTAAATTTTTAAATTTTACAATTTTGAAATTTTGAAAATTTGAAAAATTCAAAGCAAATCCAAATCCAATGTCGAATCTCAATTAAGAGGGCGTTGTCGAGATCTGATCGCTGCTGATTCAGTATCAGTGACTCTCATCCACCAAATCGAGCGCGAATATCAAGTGACTCCGTATCGGCGATTCCCCTCCACCGAATCGATAGCCTCTATATGCAATGCGACGACTCTAATTTTATCTCATTAACCGAATTCTCATTCTATTTTTTTTAATTTTGTGTGTAGGGGATTACTCTGTTTTTTGCTGACTCAAATTTTGTGTGTGCATGGTATCTAAGTTCAGAGAAGTATGATTGTTTTATTTTTTGGTTTAAAAAATTTTAATTTGGTGATTTACTTGATGAGTTTTTTATTAGTTTTGATTTTAGGTGTACACAAATGAGAAATAGATTATTTGGTAGTCTCAATTTGGGCTTCCAAATCATAGTAAGACAGGTAGGTGACCAGCAACCTAAAATAACTTGGCAAATATGCAGCATTAATTTCTTTACTACAAGATAAAATACTGCCGTGAAATGTTCCCTTCACTGGTTATTAGAAACCATGGATAACATTACATATAAGAATTTTTAGTATAGGTTTGGATATATAGGATTGGGATGATTGGAGTTTACCAGTGAATGGTGCAAACTCTCCACTCAAGAAAGACAGCTAAAGTAAATTTGTTATTTATCCATTTTGATTTTTTTTATAAAGGTGCAATGGGGAGACAAAGTGAAGATAAAAGAAATGATTAGCTTGGTTTAGAGTTTTGAGAACTTCATGTATTTCATTTTGGTTGAAATAATAATAAGAGGTATTTCAATTGCAAACTGAGTCTCAGACAAACAAATGTTTAGATTATTGGTATTGTAGATACCTTCACACCTGCACTTGCGTTACCATTGTTTTTAGACATACTCATAGTGGTTATGGGATTAGAGTAAGCTCTATAAAACCTATGTAATAATGTCCTTGCATAACTATTACAAGCATCTAAAAGTGATGCTGAAGTTTAAAAAAAAAAATTATACAGTGCTTCTAACAAACTATATGCATTCCAAGTAAGTTCAAGCTAATGATCAAAAAATGCGATGGTTGAGCTTAAAGGTAGATATACTGCTTCCTCATATAATATTTTTGTTACTTCAATTAATTTGCTGGATCTCCAAAACTATTTTATATAATCAAACCAGGTGCATTGTTCCGAAGTCTTGCCGTAGGCACGTGTCAACGGGCAAACCTAGTATATATATATATATATATATATATATATATATATATATATATATATATATATATATATATATATATACTCAATAAAATTAAATCAAATCAAATTAGAAGGACAAAATCTCTCCCCCCAATCTCTCTGCTGCCTTATCGGCCTATCAAAATGGTTAAAACAAAAATTTTAATTCGAATTTTATTTGTAAACGACATTTTGCACAAAAATTCTTTTCTTTCAAGGTATTTACAAAAATAGTTTCTTTATTCAAAAAAATACCAAAATTTCGAATATACTCAATTATAAATAAGGGAATTTATTCAGAATTTAAAAGTGGAAATATGCACCTAAAAAATATTTGCACGTGTAAGAACAATTTCATAAAATAGCCAAATTAATATAAAAAAAATTTAAAATCATATGTTAATTCAAAATGATATATCATTAATAGAAAATACTTTTAATTTAAATTTTTGCTCTTTTATGGCCATAATGTAATTCTTTCCTTAAAAAAAACAATTATATCGACATAGAGTCAAAAAATGAGTTTCTTTAATCAAGTAATCTGGAAAAAAAAATATCATACTTAAATGAGGGACATCAATTATTGAAAACCAACTTTTTAGAAATCCAAAATTTTCTAACCTTGCACGTGCTTTACACGTGCAACAGCAATTTCAAGAAAAGGGTCAAAATAGTCAATTCCACCAATTCAATATTATTTAATAATTCTAAAAATACATTTTATTTTATGGGGTGTTACATTCAAAGGCAGGGGAGATGAGGTCGAACTAGCCAGACTCTTGCAGGTCTTCTTCAAGCTATTTGGCTTTTTTCTCGCTAGTTCGAACCTCCGAGCAATGGCCTCTTCTTCGTTGATCATGTCTACAAAGAAAAGAAAAGTTAGACAGAGTTGAACATAAATCAAAAGCTTACTATAAGGAAAACCTACTAGGGTACGCCAGACTCGGCCCCTACCAAACCATGTGCTTCTTCTTTAACTTGGTCGACATTACCACCCCCTGAGCAAACAAGTGTTCGTACGCCTCTAACTCGTCCTTTGTGTATTCCCTCTCCTTAGGGGATTTGTCTTTCAAGATATTGAACTCCCACTGCGTAGGGATACCCTATGGTTCGGCATCACGAATCACTAAATACTTGGACCTTCAGTCCTTGATATAGTCGGGGTGATCCAGGACCGCATGTTTCTTTGTCCGAGGGTGTAACGCCCCGGATTCCAAACACATGTATTTCGTAGCACAAACAGGATCTTTTACTTCAAATTCGTACACAAATACAAAGAATTTAAAACTTTTTATCACAACAATGTTCTTTACAACAGCACGGCGAAATTAAATGAATACAATACAATCTACAATAATGAAAATTCTTCAATCTTGTAACAACTCACAATAGTGACTTCAAGCTCATGCCAAGTCCAACCGTGCAACTGGAAACTGTGGGCATGCCAATTGCATACAACTGACGCAATGCTACAATACAACGATTCTTCTACTTTAGCAAACACAAACTTGAATGTGAAACAAAATGTGAAAGGTGACTATCCTAAACATGTCACTGTATGATATGAACTTAATGCCTAATGCAGACATTACACTACGATGACACTAATGCACACTTGTTGTGATTCTAAGCATCCCATACTATATAGGTCCGAGGGCAAGCCCTTATCGTACTCCTCAATATAGGGTTCAATACCTCATTATGAAATCCTATTACGGTGACAAAACAAGATTTAGACATTCCACGAGTATAGATTCCAGTCACGGGGTACATCCACCCGACCATACAGAACCCTCATCGCGTAAATATCTCATAAGCGTCGCTCTAGCTCAGAACACTGGAGACTCGTCTCCCTTCTGCCCGACTATTCATAATCCGGGAGTACATCTCCCTGATTATTCAAAGTCCCGGAAGTAATTGAGACTCATCTCGCATAAAACTCGCAGTCCCGGAATACATCCGCCCGCCTGTAACCATAGTCCCAGAATACATCTGCCTCACCATGTTGAGCCCAGTCCCAGAATACATCTTCCCAACTGTAACCATAGTCCCGGAATACATCCGCCTGACCATGTTGAGACCAGTCCCGGAATACAACCGCCCGACTGTAACTATAGTCCCAAAATACATCCGCCCGACTATATAGAGTCGTACCACCCATGTTTGCTCCAGCTTCATCACATCTCCTTTTCTACTGCCTGTCCTTAAGTTTAAACATAAAAATAATATCACCTAGAGCTAGATTACCCTCCTACCGGACATAAAATCAACACCCGAGAACATTAGTCCACACTGGCAATTTCTCAAGTTTTCACATATCTCAACTTGCCGGTATTCTGAGTCTCACTCAGCATCTAGCAATCAACCATCAACATAGAGATCATCTAGGTTACATCTAACCTCATCAAAACCATCGCATTCATTATTCATCATTCCCTCTTAATCCATTCTCTTTATGTATATCATCTCAATGTAACTAAACACTTATTACAATAGCATTCAATAATACTTGATGTGTTAAAACCCTTATAAACTTCACATGTTTAATATTTCAACTTCACCCTTTGATTACCTCTTAATTCCTCATTATGTACTGATGTGTATAATTTTTATATAAATATCTGTACGCATTTACCCATAAAAATTGCTTGTGTTCGTTTATCTTGTTTATTCATCTTATTTCCATAGACTTCAGTTAATTAATTATTTTTGAAGGAATAAGATTTTTGATGCAAAAGGTGAAGATTTTTGGTAAAAATCAACAAACCAAACAAGCAGAATGATTTATTGATTTTTATTGATTTGTTGAATTTTAAATTTTACAATTTGGTCATGTGAAAAACAAAATAAGAATTTTAATTTTCAATAGAGGGTGAAAATGAAATAAATAATTTGAAAAGGGTTTAATTGAGCTAATGTGATTATTAGTTAGTTTAATTAATTTAAACTAATTAATTTTATTTTTTTTTAAATTCTAAATTCTGATTTTATTTTGTATGTGTGCAGCACGTGCTTCAAGAAAAAGAAACAGAAGAAAAAGAAGCAAGAAATAAAGAGAAAATCACATAAGGAAATAAATAAATGAAGATGAGGGGTTTTTCTGCAAAAATAAACCCTAAATCTCCCTTTCGTACTCTTATGAATACAAAAACAAAGACAGCTGGTATTACAAAAAAAAAACAAGCAAACAAACAAACAAAACAAAATAGCAAGACAAAAGAAAGAGAAAGACGGGATAAAGCAGCTGCCCCTGTGTGCGGCTCGTCCTCCAAGACATCAGAGAGGAGAGAGAGGGTTCCAAGGCAGAGAGCGCCACATCAGCGCTGACGTGGCCGGGCATTGTTCGAGAGCGAAAGCGACAGACAGAGAAAGAAGAGGGCAAAAAGGGGCTCAGTTTTCAAGACAGACAAAGAAGAAGAGAGAGAAAGAGAAGTGTTGACTTTGGCGGCTCAGAAATCGAGGCATTCGGTTTGCAATTTTTCTTTTACAAAAACAATCTATTAGTATCTTCTCTTTTCTTCTTTTAATTTTATGATGCAATCAAAAACAGTATTTGTTAGTTGCAAATTTATTATGAACTAAATTTGTTATTTTTGGGCTTCGATGTAACCTAGTTTTGATAACACAATTTTTAATTTCATATTATTTTTCTATTTTTCCATGGTTGTATGTTTGATTTTTGTTCTTAATGCTTACAATTGTTTGGCCAACTATTGTATGATTTATTTGATCATGGAGAGACCGAAAGGTAATTTGTGATTTAGAACTAAAAAATTAAACACCATTAATTGAGCGAAATTAGAGATGATTTACCGCGATTGATGTGACTATAAAGAAATCTATAGAATTTAACGAGTCTTCAATTAATTAAATTTGCATAGAGATATGACAAACTGTTAGTTGGAGATATTTTTGGTGTTGTTCGAGAGAAAGCATTGAATAATTAGGAGATTTTGGTCTACAACTTGGAAAAATAATATTTTTATTCACATGAAATTATGAATTGTGTTGGACTAATTAGGTGAAATCAAAAGCCCTTGAATTAGTTTTGCAATTAATAAACAACAAAATTTCAGATTCTGCTCCTTTTAATTAATTTAGTTAGTACTTTAGATTAATTTAATTTAGTTGCTTTCTTTATTGAATTTCGATTTTCCAAATAGTAGTTAATCTAGTAATTTCGGTACTCGATAAAATAATTAGTCCTTGTGGGTTCGATACTCTTTTCACTTATTTATACTACTTGTTGTGATTTTGTACACTTGCAAATATTCACATCAAGTTTTTAGCGTCGTTGCCGGGGACTAGTTATTCTTTTATTGATATTGAAAATTTCTAGATTGTTATGAGTTTGGATTTTTTTGTTTGTTTTATTAATATTTTCTCTCTTTATTTTCTTTTGACTTACTTTTATTTATTTTTATTTTTTTATTTTTTAGTTTTTCTAATTTTTTTAATACTTATATTTCAGGACATACAAGTACATTATCATGGCAAACGATGAGAACAAGGCTTTGAGAGATTAAGCTATGCCCTCAATTCATGGAACAACATCAAGCATAAAGAGGCCTGCAATTGCAATTGAAGCAAACAACTTTGAAATTAAACCAGCAATTATTCTGATAATTCAACAGACTGTTTAATTTTGAGGACTACCGCACGAGGATCCTTATGTTAACATTGCAAACTTTCTAGAAATTTGTGACACTTTCAAGCACAATGGAGTATTAGATGATGCAATTCGATTGAGACACTTTTTTTTTCACTAAGAGATAAGGCGAAGGCTTGGGTAAATTTTCTACCACCCAGTAGTATTACGACTTGGGTTGGACTTGCACAAAAATTTCTAGCTAAGTATTTTCTACCGCCAAAGACAGCAAAGCTAAGGAATGATATTACCACCTTCATTCAATTTGAGACCGAGTCTTTGTATGATGCATGGAAGAGATATAAAGAGCTATTGAGAAAGTGTCATCATCATGAACTACCGAAATGGCTGCAAATTCAAATATTCTATAATGGTTTAGAGTTACAAAACGATCTATGGTTGACGCAACAGCTGGAGGTGCACTAATGAGCAAAACTCACGAAGTAGCCTATGAACTTTTAGAGGAGATGGCATCTAATAGTTACCAGTGATCTTTAAAGAGAACAATGCCAAGAAAAGTGGCTGGAGTTTTTGAACATGATGCTATTACTACTTTAACTGCACAAACTGATATTTTATCTAAGCAAATAGGTAACATGAATGTTAATGCTATTCAATTTAATATAATTTGTGATCTTTGTGTAGGAAATCATTCAAGTGCAGATTGCCAAGTGGGGAACCCTTTTGCTCCATCAAATGCCGAAGATGCAAATTTTGAGTCAAATTTTCCAAGGCAAAACAATCCTTATGCAAACACATACAATCCAAGATGGACAAATCACCCCAACTTTTCTTGGAACAATAATCAAGGAGGAGCTAGACCACAACAAAATTTTCAACAACAAAAAAGGAAGCCGACACTTGAAGATATGTTCATGCAATACATGCAAAAGACAGAATAATACATGCAGAAGACAGATTTGGCAATACAAAATAATACGGCTTCAATTCACAATCTTGAAGCTCAAATTGGTCAACTTTCGAATATTCTTAGAGAGAACAGTAGGAAACTTACCCCGCAACACCGTGACCAACCCCATAGAGCATGTCAAAACAATAACACTAAGAAGTGGAAGGACAATTGAGCAACCACAAAAAGAAAATGGTGAACAAAATGTGGTTGAACAGTAAGAAGAGTACGAACCAATTGTGGAGGAACAAACGCAGCATGAGCAAGTAACTTTTGATGTCTTTAAATCCATGAAGTTTCCTACTTGAGAACAGTTGTGTGTTCAACTGACATTCAAGGAGGCGGGGATATCAAAGACTCCATCTTCAAGAAAGAAACGACTAAAATTCGGGCCACTACCATCAAGCTTGACGGATGCACAGCAAAAATCTAACCCACATATGAAGAGAATTATTGGAAAAGAGGCTCGTATGTTGTTGGATCTTAGCGTTACATAACCATCTCAGCTACAACGTCTGGGTGAAGACTAAAAACTTAGCGCTTCTTTGGAGGCAACCCATGTTTTCTTTTTATTGCATTAGATTTGATTTTTCTTTTAGTTTATTTTAATTTTAATTTTTGATTTTATTTTGTAGGATTGCATGAGTTTGGAAGTCGCCAGGCGGAGTTGTTTTCTACACCTGAATTGATGGTTGTTTTTGTGTAGGATGGAGTCCGAATCTGAAAAAGTGTTTCAAAGAGCTATCGTAGGCAATTGTCATGGCTTTCCAGAACAAAAAGAGTGAGGCCATTTGGACACCTACAACTCCAGATATCGCTGAAACACTAAACGTCGCGCATTCAGAATTTGAACACAAATTAGGGAAGAAATTATGAACTTTTCGCATTCTTTTTGTATTTCTTTTTCCTTTCCCATTGAGGACAGTGTGATATTCAAGTTTGGGGGGTATTAAAGGAGTATAAATTTATTTTTTATTTTATATATATTTGAAACAAAAACAAAACAAAAGGGGATTTCAATTGGGCTCACCATTACACTTTTGAGTTCGTTATTGTGCTAAAGCATTGAAATATATTTTTTTTAAGACAATATCTTATAAAGCAAGATTAAGCATACTTATTTACTTTAGGATTATTGAATTTCAAAACTCCTTACAAAATTGTAAGAGTCATGTGATTATACATAAAAGAAAAAAATGTGAAGCTTTTTCTTGTGATTATCCCCTTGTATCTAGTCCTAAATAGAGTTTAAGTAAATAGAGTAATAATGATAAAAAAAATTGAATAAATAAAGTTTATCTACTGCAATGTTTTGAGTTGCTTAGTAACTAGGGGTATTCATCATAAATGTTTACTTTTACGTCAAACGACAACTTGAAATATGAGTATGCAAAGCACTCTAAGTTTGTGACTTGTTGAGTAACCGGGTGAATTCATCACAAATGTTTGTATTCGCGTAAAAAGGCAAGTGACAACTTAGAGAAGAGACCACAAAAAATGTGTGTGTGTGTGTGGGGGGGGGGGGGGGGGGGGGGGGGGTATGCTACTCGGTTGTTGGTAGTTAGAAGGGGAAATCACAGATGAAGTTGTTACATACATTATTTATATTAATTCCATGACAAATATGATTCGGTTTGGAATTACGAATGAATAATTGCACTGGACAAAGGGGGTATGCTTGGTTTTACTTTATTTGCTATTGTTTATATGTTTAATTGCAATTTTGATGCTTACATGATGAGATCTCTTGGTGTGATGAGTTGAACTTATTATTAATTATTATTCCTTTATTCATGGTTTTACTTTTTGCTCGAGGACAAGCAAAATCTTAAGTTTGGGGTATTTGATGTGTATAATTTTTATATAAATATTTATACTCATTTACCAAAAAAAATTTCTTGTATTCGTCTATCTTGTTTATAATTCATCTCATTTCCATAGATTTCAGTTAATTAATTATTTTTGAAGGAATAAGATTTTTGATGCAAAAGGTGATGATTTTTGGTAAAAATCAACAAACAAAACAAGCAGAATGATTTATTGATTTTTTATTGATTTGTTGAATTTTAAAATTTTCAATTTGGCCATGTGAAACAAAATAGAAATTTTAATTGTCAATAGAGGGTGAAAATGAAATAAATAATTTTAAAAGGGTTTAATTAAACTAATGTGATTATTAGTTAGTTTAATTAATTTAAACTAATTAATTTTAATTTTATTTAAATTCTAAATTCGGATTTTATTTTGTGTGTGCAGCACCTGCTTCAAGAAAAAGAAGCAAGAAATAAATAAATGAAGATGAGGGAGTTTCTGCAAAAATAAACCATAAATCTCCCTTCCATGCTCTTATAAATACAACTCAAAGAGAAGCAAAAGAGAGGGGAACCCAAGATACAAAAACAAAGACGGCTGGTATTACAAAAAACAAAAAAAACAAACAAACAAACAAAAAAACAAAATAGCAAGACGAAAGAAAGAGAGAGACGGGATAAAGCAGTTGCCCCTGTGTGCGGCTTGTACTCCAAGACGTCAGAGAGGTGAGAGAGGGTTCCAAGGCAGAGAGTGCCACGTCAGCGCTGACCTGGCCGGACACTGTTCGAGAGCGAAAGCGATAAACAAAGAGAGAAAAGGTCAAAAGGGGCTCGATTTTCAAGACAGACAGAGAAGAAGAGAGAGAAAGAGAAGTGCTGACTTTGGCGGCTCGAAAATCGAGGCGTTCGGTTTGCAATTTTTCTTTTACAAAAACAGTCTATTTGTATCTTCTCTTTTCTTCTTTTAATTTTATGACGCAATCAATAACATTATTTGTTAGTTGCAAATTTATTATGAACTAAATTTGTTATTTACGGCTTCGATGTAGCCTAGTTTTGAGAACACAATTTTCAATTCCATATTATTTTTCTATATTTTCATGGTTGTGTGTTTGATTTTTGTTCTTAATGCTTACAATTGTTTGGCTAATTATTGTATGATTTATTGGATCATGGAGAGACTGAGAGGTAACTTGTGATTTAGAACTAAAAAATTAAACACCATTGATTGAGCGAAATTAGAGATGATTTACCGCAATTGATATGACTATAAAGAAATCCATAGAACTTAATGAGTCTTCAACTAATTAAATTTGCATAGAGATATGACAAACTGTTAGTTGGGGATATTTTTGGTGTTGTTCGAGAGAAAGCATTGAATAATTAGGGAATTTTGATCTACAACTTGGAAAAATAATATTTTTATTCACAAGAAATTGTGAATTGTGTTGGATTAACTAGGTGAAATCAAAAGCCCTAGAATTAGTTTTGCAATTAATAAACAACAAAATTTCAGATTCCGCTCTTTTAATTAATTTAGTTAGTACTTTGGATTAATTTAATTTAGTTGCCTTCTTTATTGAATTTCAATTTTCCAAATAGTAGTTAATCTAGTAATTTCGGTACTCGATAAAATAATTAGTCCTTGAGGGTTCGACACTCTTTTCACTTATCTATACTACTTGTTGCGATTTTATACACTTGCAAATATTCACATCAGGTACATCTTACTAACTTTCCAATTTTAAATCCAATTTTATACGTTGTAAAAGTATTAGGACAACTAGATAAAAGACATCAACCCAATGGTATTGTAAAAATCATATAAATTCCAATACTACTCCAAAAATCGATTTATTAGTTTTATAGAAACTGGGAATGAGTCTACTATAACTTTGTAGTTAAGATCATCCACATTCATCCTCAATTACTTCGTCTAAATTCATTTGCAAAATAGTAGGTTCAAAATTCGAAAACTGAAACTCATTCTACATGTAAAAATCATAGAAAATTATATGCTTTATGACACTTTGTGTTTTTGAGATCAAATTAAAGGTATAAAAGTCTACTATAACTTCTTAGTTATAACTTTCCCCAAAATGTGGTGTCTATAACCCTGAATTCTTCAGAATCTAGAATAGGGTGGAAATGTTATAGTTCTGCCACTTGTTCATTCTTGTAAAATTCATTATAAATTAAATTATTTATAAAAAATGATTTCTTAAACTTCATAGAAAGTTCAACGAGTCTACTTCAAGTTCTTAGTTTTGACTT
Source organism: Hemerocallis citrina (assembly GCA_017893485.1). Taxonomy (NCBI): domain Eukaryota; kingdom Viridiplantae; phylum Streptophyta; class Magnoliopsida; order Asparagales; family Asphodelaceae; genus Hemerocallis; species Hemerocallis citrina. The sequence goes on along the minus strand of CM030363.1, from coordinate 123,054,824 downwards.
TTCTCAAAATACTTCATCTATGATGTTGAAATGATCAAAATCCGAAATGTTTACAAATTTCCAACAACTAGCCAACTGCCAACCAGTCCGAAGTTTGGATTTTATTAAAATAGTAAACGACATCTAAATATTATGAAATTTTAAGGAGATATTCTTCACATATACAAGATGCTCCTGTAAAAAGTTTGGCTCTAGATTCCATCTAGTTTAATAGTTATAATTTTTTGAAGTACAACTAGAACTCAAAACAGAACCTTATGAAAATGCCCCCAATTCAAACATATCATAATTTCACACATTCAATGAACAACAAATAATCTAAACATGAATATTCAATCTATATAAGTTGTCATGCATCTAATAATTCACACATATCAAGCATTCTACTAATAAAACTATATTAGAAAGTTGAAGAAACACCCACCTTAATTGTAAAATTTCTAATAGTAGAACCCCTCAAAAATTGCTCCAAAGCTTCCCCAAATGATGGTCAGCCTTCCTCCAAGCTCCAACCCGCAAGCACCCTCTTCATTTCTCTTTTGTTTTTGTTTTGAGTTGTGTTGTTCATGACAAAAGTAGGGACTATTTATAGAAAATTTGTGAGGTCAAAATAGCTCCCCACTTCCCAAAATAACTCTCCATTTCCCACTAACTCACACGACTCTCCCTCATTCTCAACCATCATGAGAAACACGTGCACATGTAGACAATGTGTGTTCACACTCTTCATACAAATTTAATTGTTAGTTTTTATTAAGTTAGGTGTATGTGTTATACACGGCAAGGTGTACCAAACTAACTATATTTTAAATGTACACTTGAGTGCACAAAAAATTAATCGTGGGCTTTAAATTAGTTTTAGTGGGCTACAAAAATGGATTTTAATTTAAAAAAATCACATAATTGTAACAAGAAAAATGAGAAGAAAAATATTTATGACTAAAAAAATTTTATGAACCAACATGTGCACTACAAACACGTGCATCGCACGTAAAAAAATAAATATTCAAATACGAAATGGATTTGATCAACGGAAAAATGGTTATAAATAACCGAAACACAACATACGAGAAATACATTTCATTAATTTCATATATACGACAAAGTAATCAATACGTACATAGAAAATATGTATAAAAATATATTCGAGTCAAAATATGAGAAAAATGAATTTCAATTTATAAAACGAATCCAAACGAGTTATAAAAATAAATAGTTGGAATACATAGAAACATTAAATGTGACGGTGAAATATACGTAATCGTCACGTGTATTGAAAACATGTTCAATACACGTAAAAACACAAAGATTGTGTTGGCTCAAAATAGTATAAAATGAATTTTGAAGTGACAGAAAAATATATAAATAATCGAAATACAAAATACGTTGGATATTTATATTAAAATACGCTATAAATATTACCCGTAACGATATAAAATACATGTGTGTAATACCCATGGGCAAAATTATCATAACTCAATTTTGCGGGGTGTTACAGAGGGGACAAGTAGTATCGGCCCAAGCCCACTTGGAAAGCAAAAAGCACGAAGCACCATCGAAAAATCTTCAAACTCAGCGCCACACCTCTCCTCCAACATAGAAAAAGGAAGCTGATCATATGCTTCAATGAGTTCGGACCTAGTTTCATGGGGCACACCCCGAACCAGTTCAATACCTTCGTGATGAAGGGTTGATCGGTAGACGCAAGCCCGATTGGAATGCATCAAAGGGAACATACACCTGGAGCAAGTAAAGTGGTAGGTCGAATGTCGAGACCAGGAGGGAAGAGCTCGAACACCCTTGGAAAGAAGAAGACGTTCTGAATTGTCAAAAGGTCAGCCCCCGACAATATATTCGGTATATGATTGGCTTCGACGATCTTCCATCCATGCGAAGGAGGTAGATCCCCGTACCAAATCAGGTCTGAATATCCTGAGGGTACAGTTTAGCAAGTGAAGGATCTGGAAAATTAAGGGTGATCCTGTAACACCCCGCAAAATTGAGTTACGACAATTTTGCTCCACGTGTGCTACGCACGTGTATTTCGTACTGTTACCAGCATTAGTCGTAACGTACTTTCCTACGTATTTCTGTATATTAACTATGTGTACATTTTTCGTTTTCTCAAAACTTTTTTTTATCCTATTTTGAGCCAACTCAAATATTAATTTTTATCTTTGTGTGTTTACGTACATTGCACGTACTTTCAATACACATGTTGATTACGTATATTTTTCGTTAGGAGTAATGTCCATAATATTTTTAATATACATATTCTACGTATTTTGTATTTTGACTATTTTTCATTCTCTCAAATTAATTTTTATATTCTTGCCCGTGCATCGCACGTAAAATTTTATGCACATTTTATTTCTAAAATTTTCTAAGAAGTAATTTATATTTTTCTTCTCACCTTATTCATTTTGTATTTTATAAAAACCTATGGGCCTAAAATTATTTTTAAAATCCACAAAAGAAATTCAATTAATAATGAGCCCATTTGAATTTCAAAAAAAATAAATAATAAATAAAAATGGGGTGTACACAAGAACCTGCACATGCACACGTGCAATGTGCACACCCAAATGAGAAGAGCCAGTTGACATGGTGAGTGGGGTGAGAGAGAGTGGGGTAGTGGTTTTACTTAGTGGGTAAGTAGTTATAATAACCACCTAATTACCCTATACTTACCCTACACAATTAGCCATTTCAAAACACAAATTAGTTAATAAAAAATTAAGAAACCAAATTAGGAAACATAGGTGCTCGGGATGGCTTGTTGTGTGGAATTTCGGTGGGCATTTTTTGGTGGCTTTTGTGGATTTTGAAGCTTTTGTAAAGGGGATTGATACTAGTACACTCTCTAATAGGTGGGTGTCTCTACTTTCTTTCTAATTGTATTTTAATGCATGTTTAGGAGATTCATGTTAGAATGTTGGATGTGATTGAATTGTTTTACTTCTAATGTTTTTTGTGTGATGCATATTTTATGGATATCTAGAAATCTAGAAAATTGATGAATTGTGAAAAAATGCATGTTAAAAAGGAAATTATAATATAGAATCAATGTGTAGGTATTTTGGGATTTGTTTTTCTAGTTTAATTTGTTCTATAAGTTAATTTGATACATGTTGTAGTGAAAAAGATTGCTAATAGTAGAAAATTATAGAATTCATAATATATTAATGTGAATACATCAATTAATGGGTAGATTATGATTGAGAAGAAATTAATTAAATGCATGTGTAGGGTTGTTGGCCACAAATGAACAACTTGACTATTGCATGAAATGTTGCGACTTTTACAAATTTGAATAAATGTGTGTGTGAAAGGTAAACTAATAGAAATTAAAAATTAGAAACAATTTTGGGGGATGAAATAGTTATAGTAGAACAAAAGAGAGGTTGCATGAAGTTAGTAGAAAATTAACTAGATGCATTTTGTAGTAGAACAAAAGAGAGGTTGCATCAAGTTAGTAGAAAATTAACTAGATGCATTTTGTATAATATTTCATATAAGAGAAAGAAATGATTAATTTGGGAAATTGAAGTAAATTCTTTAATAATATGAATAAAGTCAGTAAGATTATAATTTTGGAGGTTTATAGATACAAAATAATTGTATTAATTTGAAAGAAAAGATGTAGTTTTGTTAATAAATCAAAATATATGTTTATGTGTTTCTCAAAATAAATATGTACATAAATTTATGTTAATCTTCATTAACATGATTAAAGTCAGTAAAATAACAATTCTGGAAATTATTAGATATAAAATAGTACTATTAATTTGAAGGAAATAGTAGAACTCAAAAATAGTTGAAAGAGTAAATTATGAGAATAATCAGAGAGTTGAGTTAAGTGAATTTTAACTCTTATTATATCAAAATACCTACTTGGCCTTAGTGGCTAGTGCGGGTGCTGAAGCACCACACGCTGCCACGTGGCGCTGCTGAGCTTTGGTGTCTCGAGTTCGAAACCTCTTGGGCACAAAAAGTGTTTCTTTTTGCATTTTTTTGAGTTTTAGGTTTTAAAAATTCAGGAAAAAAATTTGTATAAATATTTTAAAATTTTATAGGAACATCTAAAATTATTTCTCACTGTTTTAGATTATATTTGGAGATTTTAAAGTCATTTTTTTATTAATTGAGTTAAGTTCAATTAGAAAAGAAAGGAGACATAGAATTACAGATTTCTTTTGAATTGATTATCAAAATCAAAATGTGAGTTGAGAATGAAGGAAATTTAATAATAAATTGTTAAGTAAAATGTGTTTTGAAAAGTGGTGATTTTAATCGGAGAAAGTTAAATAAGATTGAAGTCTAGTGTGTAGATCTAATATCATGACATTGATTAGTTGATTGATCAATTAAAGAGCATTGTTTATGAGAAATCTTAATTGAAAATTAATATTGAACGTGAATATAAGAGATGGAATGTTTGGGTAAAAGATTGAACAAAAGGAGTTTAATGAATAAGAATTCAAATGTGAATGAAAGAAATGGATAAGTTATTAATACATGGAATTGGGAATATGAATTATAAGGGTATGCGTACCCACAATGTTGAACATGGAAGGATGGAATTCTAGAGGCTTAGTGAGACCCAGGTACCGACAGAAGTGATAGAAATAATTATTGATTTTGAGAAAGGACCGGTATGGGCTATCGTTCTCGGTATTTTTTTGTGTAAGACCGGTAAGAGGATAAGCTAACTCTAGGTGGTATAATTTATTCATGTTTAAACTTAAGGAATAGGCACTAAGTGGAGATGTAATAAAACTTGGGCAAACGTAAGTGGGTTGCATCTATATAGTCTGACGGTGGACTCCGGGACTATAGACCCAGTTTAACGGTGGACTCCGGAACTGTGGTTCCTTGTGATGGAGGCGAGCCTTAATTAAATCCGGGACTATGATTGGTTTGGAGGTGGACTCCAGGATCATGAATATTCGAGCAGATGGGAGGCCATTCTCCAGTGTATTTAAGTATACCAGGGTTAGAGGGACACTTGCGGGATGTTCGCACGACGAGGATTTCCGTATAAGCTTGACGGTGGACTCCATAGCTGGATTCTGTACTCGTGGAATGTCTAAAACTTGATCTGTTACCAGGTAGTTTTTATGGCAAGGGATTAAACCCTTTAATGTAGAGTACGTAGGTGCTTGTCCTCAGACCTATGTAGTATGGGATGTATAGAATCCGAACAAGTATGCATTAGTGTCATCATAGCGTAAACTTCTGCATTAGGCATTTAAGTGATATCATACACCGACATGTTAAGAATAGTCACTCTTATACACTTTAGTATGCATTCAAGTTTGTGGTTGTTAAAGTAAGTGAGTCTCTATATTTACGGCATAGCGAGGATCGCCGTGTATAGTATTACGTCAGTTGTATGTAACTGGCGGCCCCCAGTGTTCAATGCAGGGCTTGGATTATCAAAGACTTAAAGATGAATGCGAAGCTAAAGGCTGTTTTAAATGTTGGTGTTTAAATTGTACATGTGTTATATTGGAATCTTTATTTTTCCACTGTGTTGATGTAAAATGAAAAATGTTGTACAAAGAAAAGTTTTTAAATTCCTTGTAAAATTGTATGAAATGAAGTAAAGATCTTGTTGTGCTACGAATTACCGTGTTAATGGAATTCGGGGCATTACAGATCCAAGCTGTGGTCGTCCAAATACTAATTAGGCTCTGTCACCGCCGACAAGTTAGCTTAGGAAGGACTAATTTCTTCTTCATGCGCTTCGAAGACCTTGGAGGCACAAATTGTGTCTGGGCATCGTCCCCCGCTCCTGGGGGAGACATTTCAACTATGTTTTCCTTCTTAGAAGATGACCCCTGAGTCTCACCCCCTTTCTCGGAAGATGATGCTCGATAGTCTACCTTCGATTACTTACAATGAGCCAACTCTGTTTCACTCTCTTCTCATCCAGATGTGAAGACCGAATCACTTGACTGGACCTTATACATTATATGAGGAAATATATATTACTTGGGAAAGAAGATGGCGAAACTTACGATGGTTGATATCGAAAATCTCACCGGAATCGAAAAACTAGAGAGAAAGCGAAGAGGAGAGATAAGCTCTGAGGAAAAAAATGACAAAGTAAAGAGAAGAATAAAATAGGGTGGAGGATATTTAAAGAGAAGGGGGAAAGAATCTAGAGAGACGCCTCGATAACCGCAAGCTATGACGTGGCATCTTCTTCATCAACCACACATCATCTATCCAACCTTAGAACCTAAGAGATGCATGAAACCCCACAGTATCTATATCAATGACATCGCATGCCACGTCAAATACATCAATGACGTGGTACGCCACATCAAATACATTCATGACGAGGTACAGCACCTGCCTTTTGGATGACCATCCTCAGGGAATCTTCGCTAACTGTGAAGACTACCAACCGATACCCCAACATTCTGCAATGCCTATCATCATAGGCTTGGTGCTCGACGTGTCGTTCGAGCCCCCCACAAAAATTGCCTATCTTCATAGCCTTGGTACTCAACGTGTCGTTCAAGCTCCCTACAAAAAAATATCTTTCTTCATAGGCTCGGTGCTCAACGTGTCATTCGAGCCCCTCACAAAAAAATGCATATCTTTAATAGGCTCAGTGCTTGACGTGTCGTTTGAGCCCCCACCAAAAAACTGTATATTTTTTATAGGCTCGGTGTTCGACGTATGGTTTGAGCCCCTTACCAAAAAATGTCTATCTTCGTAGGGTCGGTGCTTGATAAGGTTGGCAACGGGCCGGGTTTGGGTCGGACTAATACAAGCTCGAGCCCGAGCCCAAAATTTTTCTTAAGGTCCAAGCCCAGCCCAATTTTGGGTCGAACTGTAAAATTCAGACCCAAGCCCGGGTCCGATTATAATCGAAAAGCCCAAGCCCGGTCCGAAAAATTTTAGAGAGAGAGGGGGAGTCCTTTAAATTTTTATTTTTGGTCTTTTTCTAGAATTGAAGGAGAGAGACAGAGATAGCATTTTGTTTTTGTTGTGAAGTGACTACCGAGAGAGAGGGGGGCTTTATTTATTTTTATTTTGGGATTGGGGGGGGGGGGGGGGGGGGGGATGGGATTGAAGAGACTCGGGTCAAAGGTTTGTATATGGTTCTTCTTAAACCCGGGTCGGGTTCAGGTTGGACCTATACAAACCCAAACCCGACCCTAAAATTAATTCAGCCTTAAATACTGAGCCTGGGTCCGAAAATTTTGAAAAAAATTAGGCATGTATTCTACTAAAATTGGGTTGGACTTAGTCGGGCTTGAGTCAAGTTCCGGTCAATTGCTAGCCATATTGTTCGATGTGTCGTTTGAGCCCCTTACCGAAAAATGACTATTTTCATAGGCTCGGTGCTCGACGTGTCATTCGAGCCCCCGACCAAAAATGCCTATCTACATAGGCTCTGTGCTTGACGTGTTGTTCGATCCCATATGAAAAAACATGTTTTTAATAGGCTCGGTGCTCAATATGGCATTTGAGCCCCCCACCGAAAACTACCTATTTTCATAGGCTTGCTACTCGATGTGTCATTCGAGCCCCTCACCTAAAACACATACTTTCATAGGCTCGGTGCTAAACGTTTCATTCAAGCCCCTCATTAAAAAATATCAATCTTCATAGGATCGGTGCTCGACGTGTTGTTCGAACCCCACTCCAAAAAATTCTATTTTCATAAGCTCGGTGCTCGGCGTGTCGTTCGATCCCCCCAACCGAAAAGAATGCCTTTTTTTCAAAGGCTTGATGCTCGACGTGTCGTTCAATCCCCCCCACCAAATATTTCTATCTTCATAGGCTCGGTGCTCGACATGTTGTTCGAGCCCCACTCCAAAAAAAAGCCGATTTTCATAGGCTCGGTGCTCAATGTGTCGTTCAAATCCTTCTAAAAAAGTAGGAACAAACCGGAGCTCAACGTTGGCTCAGTAGAACTCTTTAAGGGGTCGACCAAGTCGAGCACATTCGGAGTCGGTGATGACGTGGTGTTCGAGAGTCCTAGCACAAATGGGCAAGTAGGGCTTTCGAATCTCCCAAAAAATTGTGCCCCTTGATTTCTTGATTAAAATTCCAAAAAATAATTATAACTTGGGGAAAAAATAATTTAAAATTCCTAAAAAACAGAAAATTTGGAAAAATTAATTAAAAATTCCATAAAGTTTCATAAAAGTTACTGTAATCTCCGAAAAAATTGCTAATTCCAAGAAGAGCCTCGAACAAGATTTCAGGATTCCCTGAAGCTCCAATAGGTCATCCTAATCACCCAAAAAAATAGCAAACTATTTCTCAAAGGCTACGGTACCCAACCTTCAGAATGTGGGTCTTATGATCGGGTAAAATTAGAGTTACGTGATCCTAACACACATCTTAGCTTCTCGAGGAGAGAACGATAATTTCACATCATTGCAGGTCCATTTGAAAACCATGAGCCACATCTAGGCCCACAGCTCAACCAGGCCGGCAGATAAGGCATACTTACAGCCTAAAAAGAGAGATTTTCAGGTAATTACAGTTGGTAATCTAATTTCCCAAATGAAGTATTAAATAACTAATTATTTCCCTTAACAAGGGGTATCTTCAACCAAATATAAGAAAGATACATTCTCATATCTTTCTTATGGAGCAAATCTTCTTAGATATTTCTTATGGAGAAATACTCTTAGTCTATAAATACTCTCCCATTCAATCAATAACAGGTAATCAATCTTCTACCAGCAAAACCTATCCTTTATTTTTGAGTTACTAACTTAAGCATCGAAGGATCTAAATCCGGGGCCAACCCCAGTGTTTTAGACTTGTTACAAGTTCGTCGGCGACATCTCAGTCATCCAATCTAGGTCCAAGTGCTCTCAACAATTCAGATTCAGTGACAAGGAGTTCTCCACCATATTTCGTAGCCAAGATCGACAACTAGCTCTATAGTTTCTTCCTAAAAATCCGAACTAATCATTTGATTGCTCCTGCACCGAAAAAAGTTTCAACATAAGGGATTACCAACATCCCAACTAATGCGTACCGCTTCCACCGAACACTTGGAAATGTGGAAATCATTAATATTTTAGAGAATTAACTTATTTTTTATTTTTTGCCTCCGATTTGACCATGGTTTTCCATTAGCGCGTGAACCTTTTTTTTATAATATTTTTTCAACAAAAATTATTTTTTTTATTAAAAGTAAAAGTAATTAAAACATAAGATGGACCTTGCACTTTGTAAAGATAATATATTATATTATATGCATTTTTACAGGTCTGATTACAACGAGGTGGCAGAAATGACATGGCACAATAGCCAACTTTCAGCGCATGGCCTAGCCAAGTCCGCATCAAAATATTCCGTCTCTGCCTTCGGCACCCTTTTAGTTCATTATCAACTAAGCCAAACTGTTGCACCGTGTTGACATGTCTCATCACGATTTCTCTACTACTGCAAATGATGCTCTTGTTCCAACTCACTGCCACCGTCAGAACCCCACCATGATGAGATATTTGCCGCGATCTCAAAGAAGAGATCGAGGCACTCATACAGAGGAGATGTCACGCCCCGCTTCCCATGATACGGGAACACGAGCACGTAACGTAGGCCCAGCGAATGATGTAAACACCATCCATAAGCTGTACCAAACTAACTCAGCAATAAAACAACAAGATACAACCATGCAGAAAAATATAATCACATGAAACAAGATGAATTCCAATAATAATAAAATAAACCAACAGTATAAATATCCAACATCCGGAATCAAAACAAAACTACGGGTCATAGAGCCCAAACAAGTACAAGTTCATAATGTTCAAGAAATAAATAACAATAAGTAAAATTATGCAGCGGAGACTGGATCCATCTCTAGAAACGTTGCTCACCAATTCCTTTAGGAATAGATTCTTCAGCACCTATAAATTTCTGGTCTAAAAAGAATAAAAGAGTGCCATTAGAGCAAGTCGTGGGCGGCAAGTAGAGAAAACAAGGAGTAAAGGAAACATGGATATCAAGAATAAGGACATGGTCAAAGGCAAGAAACAAAACAAATAGTAGGCAATATATATTCAAAGGTCTACAGTAAATCACACATGAAATGAGTGATATCGGGATCAAGCAAGAAATGCAGGTTATTAAGTATTTTATTAATCTATCTAGTGCACGTACTGCTGCGTCCCATTCCACAGATTCCGCACAACACACTGAACGCTTTAGACTGATGGAGAATTCACGATTCATGTACTCGGCCCAGAAATCAGTGTATCATGTTCAGTGTCAGTGTTTCTCGAGCAGTGTTTATGGCCATACAGTACAGTTAGTACAATAGGGGCCGACCGAGTACAGTCTCCGATTGTTCACTACCAAGTCATCCTATATAACCCCGGCTTGTTATTATTTTATTTCATCCTATGTGAGCATGAAAGAGGGTTTCAATGTTGTTCATTACTAAGTGAGACTAGTTCTCAGAGTTACAGGCAAGGCATGGGTCAAACACATCAAATAAACACATTTCACAAAATCAGGATAGCATAACCTTGTTGTACCAAATCATGGATTGGACTACAAATTAACAAAATTGAATCCGCCGGAAGATCTGGAAAATAGACTTCCACATGGTTCCAGCGAGTATAATTAAGGTATATAAAAGGTATAAGAACAAAGGTGAAAACTCTGTTCTAATCAGATTTTAAGTCCAGGCAGCATGCAGTAGGTTATGTTCTACTAATTGTTTCGGGTCGGAGAATTCATTATGAAAATCTATGAAAATTCTGGGTGATACCTATGCATATTTAGGTCCATCCTAAATTATTTCAGATTTTTTCTTGTACTATTAACATGGTCAAATAAAATAAACAACATCAGAAAACGCATGAAAATCTGAGTCTGAAATTACTAACACAGTGGCATTAAAGTGATGATAACTAACAGATGGTAAATTGGATTTTAAATCCAGAGTAGAGAAAAATTATGTAGACCTCAAGGGCTACATTTTATGTTGAATAAGTTCTTTCAGAATAAGTCTCTAGCATGGTCAAAAATCTATTTCAAAATGAAACATACTGCAGTCCAGCAAATGTCTAAACATGAATTGGCAATTAAATAAATCATACGATCATGTAAAGCATGCAAATTGGCAATCAAAGCAATCCTATGTGTCAACATGCAATTTCTAAGGGTTAAGATACATTTATCATGGTCATGGTGTCAATTCATCAATTAAATCCAAATCAGTACATTCATGTCCATTTCATCAAGCAGTTCGAAGTACAAATCTAGTTATTTTAATTGTGCACATGCATGAAACATTGGGGAGTGGGTTAAAGATCAAGGAGATAGCACGAAGTTAAGAGTATGTCGGGTTAGCTTGTGTAAACCCTAGATAATCTTAACGGAATTGTCAAAACAGATTTTTATAATAAAAAGGGACGGATCTACTTGCATGAGATCAATTAATCTTGAACACAAACAATAAAAAAAGGGTTCAAGAAGAGACTTGCCTGTTATTGCAGATATTAATAAAAATAATAGAATAACGGGATCAGAATCCCGAGCGAAATCTCCCAAAAATGCACGAAGAATCCACAACAACAGCAAGATCCTAGAGAAATTCCCACACACCAGATCGGGACAGAACGCAGAACACCAAACTCGAACCTGGCGCACACAGAACACAGAACACAGAACACTGAATCAATCCAATAAGAACACAGTCCTGCACCAGATCTGGCCCAAAACATAGAACACCAAACCGAATCGGGTGCGGCAGAACACGAAACAGCGAAACCAACCAACCAGAACTCGACCTCACACCGGATCCAACCCGAACACACAACGGCGACTTCGGATATGATGCGGCAAAATAGCGGACAGCGACTTCGACCACTCACGTCGCGTCTTCAACCTCTCGACAGCGAAACAAAGAGAGTGAGAGAGAGGGGAGGACTGGCGATGTGCGACGACTGCGGCGGCTGCTGCGATGGCGGAGCGGCGTCGTCACAACAGTCGGGAAGCGACAGCGGCGACAACAACTCTAACGAATAGCTCTGTTTTAGCAGCTGAAAATAGGGGACGGTGACGCGGAGATTCTGGGGAATCGACGGCGATGGACAAGGGTCTCGGTGGAGCGGGGACGAACGGCGAAGACGATGATGGAGCACGGAGAAGGAATAGGGTGGCGGCGACGGAGTTATGGCGATGGCAAAACTTCGGCAATGGGTTCGAATGGGGATGGCAAGGACGGGGGGAAACGACCGACGGTGATGGGGATGGAGAGGAGACGGAGACGGTGACGGTGGTGATGACAGGGATGGACATTGATCGGGGGATGAACGGGGGTCGAGGGGTGTGTGATGATGGGTTGGGTTACGGAAAACAGAGAGAGAAAGAGAGGGTTGGTTACGGGGAGAGAGAGGGTATAAATTAATTAGGGTTAATTAATAGAGTATTTATAGGGATCAGGAAAATTAGGGTTTAGGTTAAGATTTTGTGGGTTTTGGGTTTCGGTTCTGGCTCTAAAAAAGACAAACCAAAGCAATGAGACGAGACGAACACAAGGGAGAACAAATCGAATTCAAAATAGAAAAGAGCAAAATCCACAAAATAACAGAATCAAGCGAAAGAGCATAGATTGATCAAGAGAGAATAAATAAAGTCCAAGAAAAGACAAAATACACCATAATAAAAGAATTCAAATACAATAATCGAAAGAATACAAAATACAATAATATCAGAAAATAGGGCTTACAAATCCTATCCACCTTACAAGGAGAATTTCGTCCTCGAAATTCATACAAGAGGTGCATAGGGCAAACCCCGAAACAAATAAACAAAACAAACAAGCAAAACAACCACTACTCAAACAAATGAGGGAACCTCTCCCAAGTAGACTCCCCTGGCGAGCGAGGATCCCAAGAAACTCGGACCAACTTGATGACTCTATTCTTTAGCACCTTCTCTCGACGGTCCAAAATAGAGACAGGTTGAATTTCACAGGACAAATCCGGCCTCACAGACAAGTCTGGGTAGTTAACCACATGACTGTCGTCTCTGATATATTTCCTGAGCTGTGAAACATGGAATACATCATGGACACCTGCTAAAGCTGGCGGTAATGCGAGCCTGTAAGCTACCTTGCCCACACGTTCCATAATATCGAATGGACCGATGAATCGAGGACTCAACTTGCCTCCACTGCCGAAACGGATAACACCTTTCCAAGGCGATACCTTGAGGAACACATGCTCACCTACCTCAAACTCTAGAGGTCTCTGACGACAATCAGCCCACCTCTTCTGTCGATCCTGAGCGGCCTGCAAATGCTTGCGAATCTAAGCCACAGCATCAACTGTCCTCATGATCAACTCAGGGCCTAAAAGTTTCCTCTCGCTGATATCATCCCAACAGACTGGTGATCTACACTTGTGCCCATACAAAGCTTCGAATTGAGCAGCCTTGAGACTCACCTGATAACTATTATTATAAGAGAACTCGGCCAAGTGAAGATGATCTTGCCACGAACCTCCAAACTGAAGAACGCAAGTTCTCAACATGTCTTCTAGGATCTGAATTGTCCTTTCTGACTGCACGTCCATCTGAGGATGGAACGCTGTACTGTAGCTCAGCTTGGTACCCAAGCTCCTCTGCAAACTTTCCTAGAACTGAGATCTGAATCTCGTATCCCGATCTGATATGATGCTGACAGGAACTCCATGCAGACGAACAACCTCCTGAACGTACTGCTCGGCTAAACTCTCCGTAAACTGACCCACACAGAAAGGAATGAAGTGAGCACACTTCGTCAGCTGATCCATTATCACCCAGATAGCATTATGACCTTTAGGACTCCTCAGCAAAGCGGTCACAAAGTCCATCATGGTATTCTCCCACTTCCATTCAGGGATTGGAAGGGGTTGCAAAAGTCCTGCGGTCCTCTGATGCTCTGACTTCACCTACTGACAGATTAGGCACTGGGCGACGAATCAAGCCACAGCTCGCTTCATACCATGCCACCAGAAACGCTGTTTCAAGTCCCTGTACATCTTGGTACCATCAGGATGAATGGAATATGGAGACCGATAAGCTTCCTCGAGTAGCTTCTACCTAACATCTCCTCTAGGTACACACAACCTAGAGCCAAACCGAAGCGACCCATCAGCATGGACAACAAAATCAGACCTCAAACCAGCTTCAACCTCGCTCCAAAACTCCTGCAATTGCTGATCACTCTCTTGAGCTGCCTTGATCTGCTCTACCAAGGACGATTGCAACTGCAACAACATAAGCTGCCGATCTGATCTAGGAAGCAACACACCCAACTCTAGCCTCCTCATGTCCTCCATAAGCTCCTTCTGCTGAGTGAGGAACATAGCGGCAGGCCTCCGACTCAAAGCATCTGGCACCGAATTAATCTTGCCCGGGTGATACTGCAAATTGATGTCAAAATCTGCCATCAATTCTAGCCATCTTCTCTGCCTCATGTTCAGCTCCTTCTGCGTGAACACATACTTAAGGTTCTTATGATCTGTGAAAATCTCAACTCTATCCCCAAGCAAATAGTGCCTCCACAACTTCAAGGCAAAGATCACTGCAGCAAGCTCCATATCATGCGTAGGATAGTTCTTCTCATGAGGTCTCAACTGCCTCGATGCATAAGTGACAACTCTACCTCGCTGCATCAGCACTGCTCCCAAACTCTCCCCGAAGCATCACAAAGATCACAAAACCACCCGAACTATCGGGTACAATCAGCACTGACACTGACGTCAATCGACGCTTCAACTCAGGCGAAAGCCTCATCACAAGCTTCATCCCAGACGAACTTCTACTCCTTCCTGGTCAAACTGGTCAAGGGTCCAGCGATCTTGGAGAAATCCTGAATGAACTTCCGATAGTAACCAGCAAAACCAAGAAAATTCCGCACCTCAGAAACAGACTTCAGAATAGGCCAATCCTTGACCACAGAAACCTTCGACGGATCCACAGAAACACCAGATCCAGAGATAATGTGGCCAAGAAAAGTAACCTGATCCAACCAGAACTTGCACTTATCGAGCTTCCCATACAGATGGTTCTCCCTCAAAGTCTGTAGAACCACCGTCAAATGCTCAGCATGATCTGCCCTGTTCCGCGAGTACACTAGTATGTCGTCGATGAAAACCACAACAAATTGATCCAAGAACAGCGAAAACACACGGTTCATCAAACTCATAAACACTACCGGTGCATTAGTCACTCCGAAAGGCATCACCAAGAACTCGTAATGCTCATATCTCGTTCGGAAAGCCGTATTTGGAATATCCTCTGACTTCACCCTGACTTGATGGTACCCGGAACGCAGATCCAACTTCGAGAACACTGAAGCACCACCCAGTTAATTGAACAAATTGTCAATCCTCGGCCTTGGATACCAATTCTTGATGGTAACATTGTTCAACTCCCTGTAGTCCATGCAAAGCCTGCGGCTTCCATCCTTCTTACTGACAAATAGAACTGGGGCTCCCCTACAGCGAAACACTAGGTCTAACAAAACCCTTATCAAGCAGCTCCTGAACCTGAACCTTCAACTCTACCAACTCAATCGGCACCATACGATACGGACTCTTGGAAATAGGGGTCGTACTAGGCAAAACATCGATACTGAACTCCACATCTCGGACTAGCAGCAAACTGGGCAATTCCTCATGAAACACATCAAGGAAGTCCTGCACAATCAAGGGTGCAACAATCCTATCAGATTCCAGCGACGCAAGGGAAACAACCTCGGAATCCAACGAGTTCTTGACACGCCCTGACGGTATCTCACCCACATGGAAAACAAACTCTGGCTAACCAAAAAGCCTGAAAGTCACCTTCTTCTCTCGAAAATCAATCATGGCACAGGAAACACCCAACCAGTCTATGCCCAGAATGACATCGAAACCAGAGTTGAGAATCACACAATCAGATCAGCCACAAAGACCACACCACTAATCTGCAACGGACTCTGCTTGCAAACTCAAAAATAGACAACGACACCCCTGCCTATGGTGATGTCCCAAGATGCGGGCATAACATCGCAATCCAAACCATGCAGCTCAACAAAACGAGCAGAAATGAAAGAGTGGGTAGCACCCGAATCAAACAACACATGAGCAGGGAGAGAGAAGACTAAAATAACACCTAGAAGAAGATCAAACAAGGATTAAGGTGCCAGCATGATATATACACGATAATTGTACAAATAAGAGAAAAATAAAAAATAACAATAACGTGCAGAAAACTGAAAGGAAGAAAAGAAAGTACAACTACTTGATATACCTGCAACCACTCCAACAGCATCTGCCGCTTCCTCAGCTGTCAGGTTATAAGCCTGACCACGACCACCAACCTGACCTCCTCTAGGAGCCACACGGCTCTGATCAAAGACTTGCCTCTGCGGAGGAAGAGATGGCCTGCCCTGACCACACGTCGGCGCTCCTAGCTGGGCAGCACCAGTAACCGGCGCAGAACCTCTGCTACTCGGACAGTCATGTACCATGTGCTCACTGCTCCCACACACTAAACACAACTGGCCCTTCTGCAGTCTCGCTGTGATGCCTAGTCTTATGACAAAAGCCACAAGTTTCAGCATTCCTCGGGACAGCAGGTGCTTACGGCTGTGCTCTCGCGGAAGGGGGCAGAACTGGCCTCCGAATAGGTCCTTCGGAAGGTCGAGGTACAATGGAGTGCCAAATTGTCCTATGAGGAACACCAGATCTGCTAAGAGTCTGCTCTTGGATCCGAGCTGCATCCAAAACATCAGAGTAAGCACGAAGCCGAAGAGCAGCCAAACGGTCCTGGAGGAGAAAACTCATGCCCGACAGAAAATGACTAGCCCGAGCCTCATCAGTGGCAACGAAGGTAGGGGTGAAGCGACTGAGCCGAGTAATCTCTGTAGCATACTCATCCACGAAACAGGTTCCCTAATTAAGATAATGCTCAAATTAATATCATCACAAGTGAAGTAAGCAACAATAAATGACAATTAAGAACATTATCTAGCTGACCTGAGTTAGGAAAACAAATTATCGCTCCATCTCTGCCTTGGTGATACTAGAAAAGAACTTCGCCATGAAGCTCTCAGAGAAAGTGGCCCACTCAATGGGTCGCGGCATCCTCTCGGATTCAACCCGCCACCAGATATGAGCGAGATCCACCAGCTGGATGTGAACCACATCCACACGATCCGCCTCAGCAACACGAGCAGCGACCAGAAGTTGCTCCTTCCGGATAAGCCATTACTCGGCTTCCAACGGAGACTCAGTACCCCAAACTTATCTGGATGCAGCCTCATAAAATCCGCTATCGTACCAGGCCTGGGTGGCAAAGCACCAGGTGGAGGTCCAACGACATTCCCATTGGCTGCCAAAATGGCTCTCATCAGCTCATTGTGCTCCTGCTAAAGAGTCATCATCTGCTGAATCGTCTGGAGAATAGCAGCGTTGTCCGGCTGCTGAACCCCCGAGCGAGAAGAAGAATTCTCATGAGCCATAGCCTAAAACATGATCCCCCAGATCATATGTTGGTTATTATACATGCATTCATGTGATTATCCTGGTGTGCAAATCACTGAGTTAACCCGGTTAGAGCCAAGCTCGACTAATATACCAATCAAAGCTAACCCTCGTAAAGATAGTCATGTTTGATTGATATATTACTCAAACCTGGGCTCTGATACCATTAAAAACTCTGTCACGCCCCGCTTCCCAGGATACGGGAACACGAGCACGTAAGGTAGGTTGAGCGAATGATGTAAACACCATCTATAAGCTGTACCAAACTAACTCAGTAATAAAACAACAAGATACAACCATGCAGAAAAATATAATCACATGAAACAAGATGAATTCCAATAATAATGAAATAAACCAACAGTATAAATATCAAACATCTGGGATCAAAACAAAACTACGGGTCATAGAGCCAAAACAAGTACAAGTTCATAATGTTCAAGAAATAAATAACAATAAGTAAAATTATGCAACGGAGATTGGATCCATCTCTAGAAACGTTGCTCACCAATTCCTTCAAGAATAGATTCTTCAGCACCTGTAAATTCCTGGTCTAAAAAGAATAAAAGAGTGCCCTTAGAGCAAGTCGTGGGCGGCAAGTAGAGAAAACAAGGAGTAAAGGAAACAAGGATATCAAGAATAAGGACATGGTCAAAGGCAAGAAACAAAACAAAGAGCAGACAATATATATTCAAATGTCTACAGTAAATCAAGCATGAAATGAGTGATATCGGGATCAAACAGGAAATGCAGGTTATTAAGTATTTTATTAATCTATGTAGTGAACGTACTACTGCGTCCCATTCCACAGATTCCGTACAACACACTTGATGCTTTAGACTGATGGTGAATTTACGGTTCATGTACTCGGCCCAGAAATCAGTGTATCATATTCAGTGTCAATGTTTCTAGAGCAGTGTTTTCGGCCATATAGTACATTCAGTACAGTAGGGCCCGACCGAGTACAGTCTCTGATTGTTCACTACCAAGTCATCCCATATAACCCCAGCTTGTTATCATTTTATTTCATCCTATGTGAGCATGCAAGAGGGTGTCAATGTTTTTCGTTACTAAGTGAGACTAGTTCTAAGATTTACAGACAAGGCATAGGTCAAACACATCAAATAAACACATTTCACAAAATTAGCACAGCATAACCTTGCTGTACCAAATCATGGATTGCGGGCACTACAAATTAGCAAAACTAAATCTGCCAGAAGATCTGGAAAATAGAATGCCACACAGTTCCAGCGAGTACAATTAAGGTATACAAAAGGTATAAGAACTAAGGTGAAAACTCTGTTCTAATCAGATTTTAAGTCTAGGCAGCATGCAGTAAGTTGTGTTCTACTAATTGTTTCGGGTCGGAGAATTCATTATTAAAATCTATGAAAATTCTGGGTGATACCTATGCATATTTAGGTCCATCCTAAATTATTTCAGATTTTTTCTTGTACTATTAACATGGTCAAATAAAATAAACAACATCAGAAAACGCATGAAAATCTGAGTCTGAAATTACTAACACAGTGGCATTAAAGTGATGATAACTAACAGATGGTAAATTGGATTTTAAATCCAGAGTAGAGAAAAATTATCTAGACATCAAGGGCTACATTTTATGTTTAGTAAGTTCTTTCAGAATAAGTCTCTAGCATGGTCAAAAATCTATTTCAAAATGAAACATACTGCAGTCCAGCAAATGTCTAAACATGAATTGGCAATTAAATAAATCATACGATCATGTAAGCAATCAAAGCAATCCTATGTGTCAACATGCAATTTCTAAGGGTTAAGATACATTTATCATGGTCATGGTGTCAATTCATCAATTAAATCCAAATCAGTACATTCATGTCTATTTCATCAAGCAGTTCTAAGTACAAATCTAGTTATTTTAATTGTACGCATGCATGAAATATTGGGGACTGGGTTAAAGATCAAGGAGATAGCACGAAGTTAAGAGTATGTCAGGTTAGCTCGTGTAAACCCTAGATAATATTAACGAAATTGTCAAAACAGATTTTTGATAATAAAAAGGGACGAATCTACTTGCATGAGATCAATTAATCTTGAACACAAACAATAAAAAAAATGGTTCAAGAAGAGACTTGCTTGTTATTGCAGATATTAATAAAAATAATAGAATAATGGGATCAGAATCCCGAGCGAAATCTCCCAAAAATGCACGAAGAATCCACAGCAACACCAAGATCCTAGAGAAATTCTCACACACCAGATCGAGACAGAACGCAGAACACCAAACTCGGATCTGGCACACACAGAACACGGAACACCGAATCAATCCAATAGGAACACAGTCCCACACTGGATCTGGCCCAAAACACAGAACACCAAACCGGATCGGGTGCGGCAGAACACGAAACAGCGAAACCAACCAACCAGAACTCGACCTCACACCGGATCCAACCCGAACACGCAACGACAACTTGGGATCCGATGCACCAAAATAGCGGACAACGACTTCGACCACTTATGTCGCGTCTTTAACCTCTCGACAGCAGAACGGAGAGAGAGAAAGAGTACGGACTGGTGACACGCGATGACTGCGGCGGCGGCTGCGGTGGCGGAGCGGCATCGTCACCACAGTCGGGAAGCGACGGCGGTAACAACAACTCTGGCGAAGAACTCTGTTTTCGTGGTTGAAAACAGGGGACTGCACGCGGTGACTCTGGGGACTCGATGGCGATGCACAAGGGTCTCAGTGGAGCGGGGACGAATGGCGAAGACGATGATGGAGCACGGATAGGGAATACAGTGGCGACGACGAAGTTATGGCGATGGCAAAACTTCAGCAATGGGTTCAAACGAGGATGGCGGGGACGGGGGGAAATGAGCGACGGTGATGGGGATGAAGAGGAGACGGACATGGTGACGTTGGTGATGACGGGGTTGGACGATGATCGGGGGATGAACGGGGGTTGAGGGGTGTGTGACGATGGGTTGGGTTACGAAAAACAGAGAGAGAGTTGGTTACAGGGAGAGAGATTGCGGCTGGTAGAGAGAGGGTATAAATTAATTAGGGTTAATTAATGGAGTATTTATATGGATTAGGAAAATTAGGGTTTAGGTTAAGATTTTGTGGGTTCTGGGTTTCGGTTCTGGCTCCAAAAAGAGACAAACCAAAGCAATGAGACGAGACGAACACAAAGGAGAACAAATCGAATTCAAAATAGAAAAGAGCAAAATCCATAGAAGAACAGAATCAAACCAAAGAGCATAGATTGATCAATAGAGAATAAAGAAAGTCCAAGAAAAGACAAAATACACCATAATAAAAGAATTCAAATACAATAATCGAAAGAACACAAAATACAATAAAATCAGAAAATAGAGCTTACAGGAGATATCTGAGGAAGTTCACTCAAACTAACTCGAGAGACCGGATAACATCACCCTCTCCCCAGACGTCTGGCAGAAAATCCCGAAAAGGAGCCCAAACCAAAAAGGGGTCGGGGGGCCGGCCATTCTTCGCTGCATCTACGGAGGACCCATAGAAGGAGAATCTCGTACCTCACGCAAGGTCTTTGTACGCGAGGTTAACTCCATTCACAACTACATGCCCTCATGCCGCAAGCGGTGCCGGTCTCATTCTCCAACGAAGACCTAGAAAGTGTCCGGCTCCCTTACTGTGATGCTCTTGTAATCGGCCTCCGCATGGCGAATGACGAGGTTTGCCGAGTCCTGGTTGACAATGGAAGTTCCATCAATATCCTCTTCCAGGAGGCCTTCAAAAAGCTCAGACTCCCTCGCAAAAGAATAAAGCCGGTCGGGTACACACTTCACAGGTTCTCTGGCATCCCTATCCAAGTTGAGGGAATTATCACTCTCAACGTGATAGCCTGTAGGGCACCGACCATCTGAACAGAGGTGATCGACTTCATGGTGGTCAACGTTAAGGCCTCCTATAATGCAATCCTGGGTCAACCCAGCTTCTGCTCCCTACAGGCAGTACCCTCTACCCATCACCTGAAGCTTAAGTTTCCTACTGACCACGTGGTCAGCAGTGTCCGAGATAATCAGGAGTCCACGCGTCCAAGCTATATGGCCGCCATGGGGGGCGGGTCTTCCCCCTAGATGCGGTGGAAATCCCATCTGACAGAAGCCAGTTGTGTGCATAGCCCATCGACAAGTTGGCAGAGATCCACTTCTATGAAGGAGACGAATCCAAACGGTTCTGAGTAAGCCAGTCTCTCGCTCCGGACCTATTGCTCAATGTTATAGATTGTGTCCGTCGGAATGCCGATCTTTTCGCTTGGTCACCTTCAGACATGCCAGGGATTTTGGAAGAACTCATTATGTGCAAACTGAGCGTCCATCCGGACTCCAAACCAATTTAGCAGAAGCAGCATAAGTTTGCCCCCCAGATGAGAGATTTCTCAATCTCTTACGTCCTCGCCACTCGGCCTGGACTTCGAGCAAGCAGCCAGCTTTCTACAAGCTGCTTGATGCTCTGCATGACATGTGCCCCTCAATCAAGATATTTCTTAATCTCTTGTCCTCGCCACTCGGGTTGGACTTCGAGCAAGCAACCAGTTTTCTACAAGCTGCTCGACGCTCAGCTTGACCTGTGCCCCCCAAACGAGAGATTTCTCAATGTCTTACGTCCTCGCCACTCGACTTGGAATACAAGCAAGCATCCAGCTTTCTACAAGCTGCTCGACGCTCGGCACAACCTGTGCCCCCAAAATGAGGGATTTCTCAATCTCTTTCATTCTTGCCACTTGGCTTGGACTTCGAGCAAGTAGCCAACTTTCTACAAGCTGCTCGATGCTCGGTACGACCCTTTCTCCACAAACAAGAGATTTCTCAATCTCTTACGTCCTCGCCACTTGGCTTGAACTACGAGCAAGCAACCAGCTTTCTACAAGCTGCTCGATGCTCGGCACGACTTGTGCCCCCCAAACAAGAGATTTCTCAATCTATTACGTCCTCGCCACTCGGCTTAGACTTCGAGCAAGTGGTCAGCTTTCTAAAAGCTGCTTGACACTTGGCACGACCTATGCCCCCAAATGAGAGATTTATTAATCTCTCAAGTCCTTGCCATTCGGCTCGAACTCCTACAAAAATGAGAGGTTCCTCAATCCCTCAAGTCCTTGCCGTTCGGCTCGAACTCCTACAAAAATGAGATGTTCCTCAATCTCTCAAGTCCTCGCTGCTCGGCCACTCTGCAAGCTGCACAGGTCCTAGCCCTTTGGTTTGGACCTCGAACCAGCCTCTCTACAAGTCACACAGGTTCATCGTTCGGCATGCTTACGTGACTCAGCAAGAGATTTTCTCTCCTTCCGACCACACCCCCTCCAAAATGTTTTGATTATATTTATGGTCCTCGCCTTCGGCAAGAACCTCGAGCTCTCGCTCCCCTAAGTCAGTCCCTCTCCCACCCACTGACAACTAGGGATAAAGAGACCCCTATGGCCGTTACCCCTAACTATCAGAGGATGGTAGAAGAACCACCAGGAGCAAGAGCCTTCAAGGAACCGAGGAATAGAGAATGAAGGGGGGAGGGGTTATGTATCCAGGGAGACGACAATACGCCTCACACAGTGCATTAATGGTGGCTCAATAAATTCCCATGGAAGGTGAAACATCTCCAGTTCAATTAATGTTATCGGAAGGCAAAACGATGCACATTCATGCGGTTCAGGTGGACAGAGCTCGATGCCCAGCTTCGATTGTGATTCAGCTCTTGTGGCTCACAAGCTGACAGGGCTTGACGCCCGATATACCCCTCGTCGACACCACCAAATCCCTTTCTCACATGGACCTCGACCCCCAAACAAAAGATAGGGAAAAGTAGAACTATTTCTACGACAACATACTAAGGTTCATTAATACAATTGGCAAGGCCACATTATTACAACTATTACAACCTCGGCCTAATCCTTCTCTTGGGGGGCCTTGGAACTGGCACTAGCCAGCTCGAGCCCAATCGAGGAGGTCTGTTCGTCAGCTCGCCCATCGGACTGCTCCGGGGTCACCAACGAGGACACTCCGGCGACAGAGCTCTGGGCATCATCCAGCCTCGCCATTTTTAGCCTTAGGGTCGAAGATGCAACTCCAATAGTGGGCTAATCACCCCCGAAAGGACGAGATCGAGATCCACTCATGCCGAGCATTACCTTGAACCTTTGAATCTCCAGTTCCTTCTCCATGATCACCTCCTGGAGGAACGATACCGGGGTTGGTGTCTGAGTAGAAGCACCAAACATTGTCCATCTAGTCTCGGTGCTCCCCATGTCGCGTTCGGCATTCGTATTCTTCAGGCAAGCCGACTCCAAGCTCAACTCCTTCAATTTTTTCATGAAATAAGAAATGGCCGCTTCCCGATCTCGAGCCTATTTTTGGTAGCATGCCACGACGGACTCTAGGGATGCGAGCTTGCCTCTGAGGCACCCCACCTCAGAACCACGAGGGTCAACCTCGAGGGGCACGTCCATCTGGCACAAAGAAGGGAAGAGTACATCATTCCGAGCCTCAGAAATCTCAAAAACTCACATCATAGATTACACCAAAGAAATCCCAAGTCAAACTGTCCGGCAAAAATTTCATTTCATAACCAAAATCCTTACAAAATTGTGGTGGCCAGTCCACGCTTGGCAAAATACAAAAAAAAATATAATATAGAAAGGCTTTAAACTACTACGGGGGAGAGAGGGGAACCTCTTCGTTGGCCTCCGCATAAACAACTGGGTTGGCAGCTCCAACTACGCCCTCCTCAGAGCACATCGCCTCCCCCCCTCCACGCTGTCACCTCCGGGCAAATCCGGTTGCCCGAGAAGCTCCATCCCATAATGAAGCTCCTCGAGCTGGCACTCAGGGAAATAAAACTTGACGTGCTTGAGAATCCGGTTGTATGCCTTGTCCTGAGCAGCGAAGAAAATCCTTACAAAACTGCGGTGGCCAGTCCACGCTTGGAAAAATACAAATATATATATATATATATATATATATATATATATATATATATATATATATATATATATATACTCTAAACTACTGCGAGGGAGAGAGGGGAACCTCTTCGTCGGCCTCCACATCAACGACTGGGTTGGCAGCCCCAACATGCTCTCCTCGGAGCGCATCGCTTCCCCCCTCCACGCCGTCGCCTCCGGGCATATTCGGTTGCCGAGAAGCTCCATCCCATAATGAAGGTCCTCGAGCTCGCACTCAGGGGAATAAAACTTGACGTGCTTAAGGACCTGGTTGTACGCCTCGTCCGGAGCAGTGATAACCTTGTCGATGGTGGTAGTCTTGGTCTTTTTTATCTCCCGGGCGGCTGCTTTGTTTATTTCTCCCTCGGTCGGACTCGGTCATCCGCCATGGAAGCCAGTTCGGCCTCAAGGGCCTGCTCACAAGATGTGGAAGCATCCAGCTTCAGCTTCAAGTCCATCACCTCACGCTCATACTATTGAGCGTTCCTCACCTCCCTCTACAGCTCGCGGGAGTTTAGCTTCATCATCTGGGCCCCGGCCATGGACGCCTACAAATGAGGGGTAAGGAATTCAATATATATATATATATATATTGAATTCCTTACCCCCATGAATTCCTTACCCCCAATATATATATTATATATATATTGGGGGTAAGGAATTCAATATATATATATATATATATATATATATATATATATATATATATATATATATATATTGGGGGAGAGTGAGGAGATCATGTTGCAAGACTTCGGCAGTAAAGAGAAACCTTACCAGAACGCTAACCTAAGCCCACCATATATAGCAGGACTCGAGGGTCTCAGTTGCAGGGCCTCTCTATCACGAGGTGTGCCCAGCTTTTCCACCACCTCGACCACCACTGGCCCCTCAGTCATCGTGTCGGCTACCCTCACGGCCTAGTTGGGAGCCCACGGTCGGAGCCCTTTGTTGCCCACTACGTCCTAAGCGGCAAGATGAACGGGAGGGATTCCACCCCTCAACACCTCCAAAACCCTAAGGTTATCGGGGTCAGGAGCCGCCTTCGATGCTTCAGGGGTCCCCAGGATCTTCTATTTCTTCGGATCCGAGGGGCCATCGCCCCCCAACTTGAGAGGACCCCTTCTTCTGCATCGATGACTCGGCCGCCCTCTACTTGGCCAACTAGGCATCTCGCCTTGATCACAGCATCGTCCATATATACAAAGGAAAAACAAAATCTCCCAAGGCACCTGATTTTGGACAATACAGTATTTTGCCTTCCACCCCATTATGGAGTCCGGATGTTCGTGAACTACCTTCCTATGGGGACGAGATGAGATTTAGTAAATTTCCTCATACTCTCCTGACGAACTGACCCCCAGCATGGCTTGGAAGTACTTGAGTTTCAAAAGTACTCCCCTCTCCTCGCAAAGTAATATGAATCACACGATCTGCTTCTAAGAGTTCGAGCCATACTGCATCAGACACAGTCTCCCCTAGTTCAACCTCCGTGATGAATTGGTGTAGCAGCAACCGTAGCCCCGAAGCAAAGGCATCCACCGGGAACATGCAATACCATGGTGCTAGATTATTCGTGGGACAGATACCAGGGCTCGGGATCATCAACTCGTACTCCAGCCCTATGAAGTAATTGGCCCGAATCAGCAGCAGGTCGTCAACCGTCAAGGCGCAAGGTGATGAGTGTAATTTTTATATAATTTTTATTACTCTTTTATGCATTAAAATTGCGAGCTATCGTTGATTTATTTAAAATTTATCTTATTTCTACTTATTTTTATTTGATTGTTTGATTTTGTAGGAATGTGAGGGATAAGTACAAAATGTGAGCGTTTTGCGTAAAATCCATGAAGAGAGCAAGAATAAAGATTTCAAAAAATTCAAATTGAATATATGTGAAGATTTCTAGAAGATTCAAGCACTCAAATGCGCAGTTTTACAAATTGTCCCATTGAAGAACCAATAGAAACTATTATTGTCAACTAGGAGGGGATGAAATTTTGTAATAAAAATTAAAGTTGAGTGGATTTAAATTAGGGTTAGTTAATTGATTAGTTTAAAATTTTAATAGACTAATTTTAATCTATAGACTTTAAATTAATTAATTAACTATCTAAGAATAATAGCTAATCCTAATTGACTAATTCTAACTAACCCTATTTATAATTAACTACCCTAATCCTCCCTACCCTACCTTACCGCCTATTTAAAGAAGTGAGAGGCTACACTTTGGTGGGCTGCTGGACAGAATCCAAGAAGAAGAAAATAAAACGGAGGCTACTCTGACTTGAAGAGGAGGAGAGAGGAGTTGCTGGGCACACAAATCGAGGAGAAAGCTGGTTGGTGTGTGGTGGCTGGCTTTGGGTTGCTACGCGAAAAGAGAGAAACAGAGAAAGAAAAATAAAGAAAGAAGAAGATAGCACGGATTTCAAGACTTGGATTTTTAGCAAAAAACAAGTTTTTCTTCTTCTAATTTTTATTATGCAATAAAAAAACATGTTTGTTAGTTGTAAATTTATTATGAACTAATTTTATTTTTCTAGGACTTTGATGTAGCCTAGTTTTGAGAACAAAATTCTAGTTTCATATTATTTTTTTAAACTATTCTTCCATGGTTGTGTTTAACTTTTTGTTCTTAATGCTTACAATTGTTTGGCCAACTTTTGTATGATTTATTGGATCGTGGAGAGACTGCGAGGTAATTTATGATTTAGAACTATAGAAGTAAACACCATTGATTGAGCGAAATTAGAAATGATTTACCACGATTAATGTGACTATAAAGAAATCCATATAACTTAATGAATCTTCAATTAATTAAATTTGCATAGAGATATGACAAACTGTTAGTTGGGGATATGTTTGGTGTTGTTCGAGAGAAAACATTGAATAATTAGGGGATTTTGGTGTACAACTTGGAAAAGCAAAATTTTTTGTGACATGGAATTATGAATTGTGTGGGATTAACTAG
Organism: Hemerocallis citrina; assembly: GCA_017893485.1. NCBI lineage: Eukaryota > Viridiplantae > Streptophyta > Magnoliopsida > Asparagales > Asphodelaceae > Hemerocallis > Hemerocallis citrina. Next base: position 123,027,387 of record CM030363.1, on the reverse strand, counting down.
GTGAATCAAAAGCCCTAGAACTATGTTTTGCAATTAATAAACAACAAAATTTTAGATCTCGTTCTTTTTAATTAGTTTAGTTAGTTCTTTAGATTAATCTAATTTAGTTGCTTTCTTTATCAAATATCGAATTTCCAAATAGTAGTTAATCTCGGTACTCAATAAAATAATTAGTCCTTGTAGGTTGGACACTCTTTTCACTTAAACTATACTACTTGTTGAGATTTTGTACACATGCAAATATTCCCTTCACAAGGCGTCTTGTCCATCCAGATCTTTTCTCGACCTGGCGAAGAAGGTTGCACCCCATATCGAACCATGTCCCCAACATTGTCCGGATACATCCTAATGGAGCTTGGTTGCTGAAGGTAAGGGATGCGGAGCCCATGATCGGGAAGGAATTCATCCAGTTGTATTGGACTGTCGGGTCGAGGAGGGTCCACTTCTTCCGAATGTGAGGGGCCTTCGTTGGGGGGTGGGGGGGGTGTTAAATTTGGAGGCCTCCATCGACAGATCGACCTCATCATCCTCTCCCTCACCAACCGCACTACCATGGTCATCCCCCACCTCTTCATTTTCTGAGTCAACCATCCTGGCCACTTCCTCCTCTCCCTCCGAATCGCTCGATTCTATTACAAAAGGCTTTCGACTACAGAGTGGCTGGACATCGTAAACCTGCTCCTTTGTCTCCCAGGATGAGGAATCGGAAAGGCAACCCTCACTACCATGACCAGACATGGAGGCAGCAGAACTGGACTGAACCCTTGACATAATAAAAATACTAACCTTATTTACCGGAAAGTTCGCCGAAAAAGTTGATCGCCGGTGACTGAAGACCGCTTAGTGAGAAAACTCAAGGTGAAAAGTGAAAGGAGGAGTGGGGCATATATAGGCAGCTCTGCAATGCCTCGATATCCGCAAACAGATTTCAATCGTTCATCCAGATCCAATGGTTAGCAAGATTTCAACACCTCAATTCCTACAACAGTGACGTCAGCGTCGCACATGCATCACACGCACAACTGTCAGTAGGTGTCTTTTTTAGACTCAGAGGCTCAATGCTCGACATCAACCTCGAGCCAGCAAGTGTCTTTTTCATAAGACTCGCAGAGCACAAGTCTTGAAGCTCGGCCTCAACCTCGAGCCAGCAAGTGTCTTTCTCACAAAGCATGGGGCTCGACGCTCAGCATCAACCTCGAGCAAGGGCCTAGCTTTCGTACAAAGTATGGGACTCGACGCTTGGAATCAACCTCGAGCAAGGGCCTAGCTCTCTCACAAATTAGGGAGCTCAGTGCTCAGCATCAACCTCGAGCAAGGGCCTAGCTTTCACACAAAGCAGGGGGCTCGACGCTCGGCATCAACCTCGAGCAAGGGCCTAGCTTTCGTACAAAGTATGGGACTCGACGCTCAGCATCAACCTCGAGCAAGGGCCTAGCTTTTGTACAAAGTATGGGGCTCGACGCTCGGCATCAACCACGAGCAAAGGCCTAGCTTTCACACAAAGCAGGGGCCTCGATGCTCGGCATCAACCTCGAGAAAGAGCTAGCTTTCTCACAAAGCATGGGGTTCGATGCTCGGTATCAACCTCGAGCAAGGGCCTAGCTTTCTCGCAAAGCATGGGACTCGACGCTCGGCATCAACCTCGATCAAACCACTGTCTTAGACACGAGGCTCGGAGCTCGACGCTTGGAAGTCGGAGTTCAGTCATCACGGAGCTCAACGTTGAGCCCATATCACACTTCGGGTATCTTCCCGCCTACTCTCATGAAACACCATCTACCAATCTTCTCCCAAGAACGAACTACTCCTCTATGGTTGATACATACAACCCTTCAGGAGTGGGGGGCTATGATGTGGCTAAATAATCTAGTTCAATTCGAGCCATCTGATCCCCTTAAAATCTGCTTCTCTCTTATCATCTGGCCTGATGATCCAATGGGCTTTCTACGGGTTCAGGCCCACCAAGATAGGTCCGGCCCAATACTTATTGAAGCCTAAAGCGAACTCCGAAATGAGGCCCTTTATAATAATATTTTGTTAAAATTAATATATTTTTATTTAAATATTATCTTTTGGGCTTTTTTGTGTAATTTAAATATGATTCAGTGGGCCATCCAGTTTTATTTTGTTTACGAAGATGAACAATGAGCCTATTATGATGTTGTTGTATAGGCCCTAAGCCCAATTCAGTATCACTGGGATAATGTATAAACAGGATCCTGCCGAAATGTGTAAACTAAAGTCTGGACTCTTTGAAAGAAAGTCCATTATGAATAGTGGGCATAAATTTCTTATTAGTTGTGTAAGTGGGTTTTTAAGTTCCCTGTAGCCTCTAAGTATGTTTAAATTCTTATATTCTATTTTTATTCTATAAGGCCTTTATTCTTTAGATAAACAAAAAAATGGAGGCATAAAGCACTAGCTTTGGTAGCTTGGGCCTTGGGCCGGCCCTGACCAAGAAACGGGTCAACCTGGCCCATTAGGGTTAACATACCCACTCTCTCTGCCTATAAATACTAGGCCCCCTTTGTAACGCCTCGAATCCCAAATACACTGAATTCGAGATGTTCTACGGGATCTTTTCACTTCCTTTAGTACAATTTTACAAGGAAATTTGAACTTTTTACTTTACATCAGAGTTTACATGAATACATTACAATTTACACTGCACAGCGGAAGTAAACTTTAATAATGAAACAAATGTACAACAACAATGAATAATCTTTAAGCATTTGTTCCTCTTTAATCTGTATCAAGCCATTTACCTGCATATAAGACTGTGGGTACGTCAGTTTATTCAACCGACGATCATTATACACGGCCATCCTCTCTATACCGGAAATAGTATAACTTATTTTCCATATTTAGCAAACGCAAACTTGTCACATATCAAATAAAGGGACTACCCTATTGATGTCGTGTTGTGATCGTGCACTTAGTCCTTAATGCATTTATTTATATTATATGACACTAATGCGAACTTGTTCGGATTCTATGCATCCCATACTACATAGGTCCGAGGGCAAGCCCTTAATCGTTCTTCAACTTTGTAGGGTTCAATCCCCCGTCATGACTTAATCTATTACTGTAACTACTGTAAGTATCCTAGATGTTTTTTGACCTACGAACTCATGTCTAGGCGTCCTGGAGGGAATTCCATCGCTGACATGACTCATCATGCAGACATCCTGTGGTAATTCAGCTCCTACCATAGACATGACACCACCCGTAGTCTTCAAACATTCCACGAGCGTCACCACCGGGACGGTACTCTGGAGCAGTATCCTCGCCCAGACTCATCATGGGACATCCTGGGATACGCTCTCGCCGCTATCCAATGGCCCTCATACTCAATGTTTTTCTCTTACTTTCATCACGTCTTCACTATGTACTAATCCTTAGGTTTTATTAAAATCATGAACAAAATCAAAGCTCTAGAGTTAGCCTCTCCACTAAACCGGACTTATTCATTCATTCAAACATGACCAACCTTGGTCTTCCTTTTCAATTTTCATTTTATTTATTTCCAAATGTCGGGGGAGACTTAGCTACTCTTTTGTTTCAATTTCAAATTCACAATTTTCAATTTGAGAATTTCCACTCATAAATACATTTTCTTCATGATCACCATGGATTTTCTTTTTCATGTTCATAGTTCCATAATCATAACTTTCATAAATTCAAATAAATGATTCACTCCATATTAATTCATGCAAAGACAAATAGAGTTTACTGTCACAACCAATATTCAACATAAGATTCACAATTTTTATCATAAAACAATTCATAGAATTTCTGAGATGACAAAAGGTGCTCTGAACAGTCGACTTAGAACTCATCCAGTTGACTTGTTCAGCCAAATAAAGTTCTTCAATAATCGCTCGGAAGAGTCGACTGTTGCACACGACCAGTCGACTGTTCCGCAGCATTCGGAATCTGAATATCATTTATGGGGAAGTTGACTGTCGTTCATATCAGTCGGCTGTTCATATGATCGGTCGACTGTACAGGCAATTTTCAGTTCTCTAAACGTCTTTAGTTCTTTTTCATTCATTCATATTTTTCTTATTATGTATAGCACAGAGCATTTCAACATAACTTTTATCCTATCAATCCACTAATACATTCTTTTCCGACATTATAATTTCATTAATCTCTATACCAATTTTCTACTCTTATTTATTCCACGAACATAACAATTGTATCGTAATTTTATTCGTTACGACATCATAACAAAATTTTCAATTTAGAACATAAACCGACATAGTCAATATACTGATCTTGCACATAACTTTTCATGCTACTAACAAAGGTTTCTTCACACAATTTATAGCCATATTCGTATTGCACACAATCTTGAATTTTACCAATAGCAACACACATAATTTGCATATCAATAATTCAATCAATTAGAGATCATCTTTTCAATTAAATGTGCATTCTTATTAATCATTTTCATGCATTATTGTGCTAATTAAATCTAGCATGCATTCCTATGTTAGAAATAGGGAAAATTTACACACCTCAAATAGAGAGACAAACACAATTAGCAACAAAGTCCTTGCAATACGAGTGCACCTCCTCCTAGATGACGCGCACACAAGCTTCCAAGCACACCTCACCGAGAGCTCCTTCTTCCTTGATGTAGCTGGCCTCCCCTTGATGTTGCAAGCACAATCCCACACTCTCTCAATCTTTTAACTCACAAAATCACTACTAGATAGTATAATTGAACTATAGGTTTTGGAAGAGAATAATTTTGCACAAGAATAACTAGTCATGGGGAGGGGGGGTATTTATACTAAAATCTTAATGGAATGGAGGGCTAGGATCAAGTAGTTGGTTGTAAGATGGAGGGCTAGGATGAAAGTAGGAGTTGCATTAACTACCCACAACCAAGTAACCACCACACCATGATCACCACCCAAAAATTTGATTTCCCTCCAAAAAGATTACAACCGGCCTACTAGGAATGTGCATATTGAACGTGTACGTGTAGTGCACGTGCCTGCAACTAGGCCCAAAAATTGTACATTAAATTTTTGTATAAAAATAAAATAGTCTTTAAATTGTATTCTACATGACAAGTTGTATAAAAAAATAGTCCATGGGCTTTAGTTTATGGACCAAAATAATTATTATAACAATAATAAATTAAATTAACTTTGGACTTTTAAAAGAAAGGGCTTTTTGTCTAATTAAAGGAAGGCTTTTGTATAAAATAATTAAAAGCACATATTAAAATATCTTTACTCATCTTTGAAGAAAATATTTACCAAAATTATTGCACATGCACACTACGTGCAAAATAAATAATTTTTCATAAATTGAAAAATCAGGGCATTACACCCTTCCCCTTTAGAGGTAATGAACTTTTCTCCACCTAAACCCTAGCTTTCATTTATTCCAGTAACTGACTAGATCGTCAAATGGCCTGTCATCGGGACCACTCCCGATGTTTCGAGGTGCTTCACAGGTACTCAAGGCGGTCAGCTGACAGCAGCTCCTCCACAGCTCCACACAGCTCCTACATCTTAGATCCAGATCTGGCTAAGATTTATCTCAGATCTGTCCCTTCCACTATAAATGACAAGAACTCATACCTGGTGCCCCCACACTTAAAAAAGCAGCATCACAAGGGATAGTAAACTATGATATACACTGCGAGCTATAAACTAATAATCAACTATGAACCACACTTTGCATACATTGATATCGACACTTTCTGGACAAGAGTATCACAATCATGACCAAACTATACAATGCGATTTGGTCAAATCTAAGCACTGATAGAGCTAGAGCTAAGCATGCCCACCTTGTCTCTTATCATATGGGAGTAGAGATGGGTGAATGAGATGTGATTAGAGTACATGGAGTTTGAAGAGGGTGTTGTACAAGAAGAGTTTTGGTTCAGGGATTTTGTGTCAAACAGCCGGTAGGCATATTGAATTCAGTCGAAATTGGAGGCTAAGCTGATGAGTTTGGAGATCAGAGAGAGGGAGCATGGACTTGAAAGTAGTGATAATGAGAGCATGGACTTCAAAGAGGTGAGAAGGGTGGGTTGAGGACTTGACGAGAGTGTGTTACGGGTTGAATTCCGGACAGAGATGAGTAATACTTGTAGAGCTATGAATGTATCACTTAGCTGCATTATTAGTTCAGGATTTTTTGCCGTACTAGGCCACTTTTTTATACTATTTGCGAATATTGGACACTTTCCAAACTGGTAGCGCTTGTGGGCTAGTTGTTGCCATGTCAGCAGTGATCGATATTCCTATCAGTGGGCTCTTCCTTTTGGATGTCTCTAATGGGAATAACAGTCGCTCGTATAACCTTTTTTGAAATTTTTGTTTATTTTCGCTATTCCCATTAGCAACCACGGTATGTGTGAGGTTGCTAATGAGAATATCGACCTTATTTGAGAAGAATTTTGACATTTGACGAATTCTAGACTGCCAGTGCTATCTGAAAAGAAAAAAAATAATAAATTAAAACTCAGGTCGCTAGTGGGAATAGTGACCACAGTGTACTATTGTCGCTATACACTTTGTCGCTATTCCCACTAGCGACCACTAATGGGGCAGAAATTGACTCATAACTCAAATTTTAGAGTAAGGAGTGTCAGTTAAGTTTCAAGTCATTAATTCTAACTTGTACGATTCCCTCTTCTTGAGTCCCCTCCATTGTTTTCTTTTTCTCATTTGCTTTTTCTCAAATAAATGATGTGTGGGTACTGACACAGTCAATAGCTAATCAATCATGGTTATGTAGGAAATCAAATACTACAAAGATTTCCAAATGAGAATAGCAAATTTGAGGAGCTATTCTCCCGTACTTGTGGTCGCTAGTGGGAATAACGACCACTGTATAATTCCCACTAGCGACCTTAGTTTTAATTTATTTATTTTTATTTTTTTAGATAGCACTACCAGTCTAGAATTCGTCAAGTGTCTAAACACTTCTCAGATAAGGTCGTTATTCTCATTAGCGACCTCATACATACTGTGGTCGCTAATGGGAATAGCGACAACAAACAAAAATTATAAAAAAAAATATACGAGCGACCGCTATTCCCATTAGCGACCCACAAAAGGAAGAGCCCGCTAATACGAATAGCGGCCACTGCTAACGTGGCAGCAACTAGCCCACAAACGCTAATAGTTTGGTAAGTGGCTCATATTCGCAAATAGTTTCAAAAAGTGGCCTAGTACAGCAAAAAATTTCAATTTCAGCTGTAAGAGTTGTTTTTGCACTTAGGGTCACTGTTCATTCTGAACATGTACTTCGGGTGCGGGTTTCTACAAAAGGGTCTAGTTGTAAATGAATCTGTAATAAACGGTTAATCGTTAATACTGTAGAAGCACATGCTATGAACGTAATAGTCCTCTATATAAAAGGCTCTTTGGCTCCATTGTAAAGGAATAATGAATAATCAAGAAACTTAATCAGAGCTCTTCTTCCCCAATTCTCAAATTTCTCAACCCTGATTCTCTCCAATGGCGTATTCAACTTGAGCTTGGAATTCAGCTCCTAACAATTTGGTATCAGAGTGGGCTTTCACCGATGGCGACTCGCGAGACGTCGGAGGCACGGTGACGATTGTTACCGCTAAATCTGGTGTGGGGGCAAACAGATAGAATTTGTGGATTCTTACGAAAACCGAATAGCAAACCTGGAACCTTTCCACCAAAGTTTGACCGTTGACTCCCGCCGTTCACCTGCAAAAAGTGCGATACACCGGGGTTGATCCCGGCGATGCACCCTCCGACCTCAAGTCAGTAATCTGAAAAGATTATGAATGAGCGGTAACTGGCAAAAGATTGATTACCTCTTAATGGTGGTGGATGGGGGGTATTTATAGCCGCCTTTGGGATCAATTTAGGAATAAAATTCCTAATTCCCAGTGAAAGGATAGATCGAATCAGGGCCGTCGATCAAACATAACCAGAAACCCTAATTCTATCCTGATAGGCCGGGTTCCTTATGGGTTTGGACCCGCACCCAGTCAAGGTGGATCCGTTCGCGGGTTATTGGGCCTTTGGAAAAAGGACCCAGCCCATTTCAGACTCGTTTGTAGGTGAAATTACCATTTTACCCCCAAGCTTTAAGATTCGTGCCGGATTTGGACGGTTCCAATTTAACCCTATTTTTAGCCATATCACGAGCCCCCCACTTCCGAAGATTGAGTTTGATCAGCCTTTGAAGAGTAGTTTTACTGTTTTAATGGCTTTCGGAGTTGTATCGGAGTCCAAACGAGGGGTATTGAATCTTTGTATGAGGCATTATGGTGATTTTCGAAGCTAGTCGCGCGCGCAAGGTTGTTCTTGAGCTCTCTTGGACATCTGGTGATTTTTCTTAATTTTTATCTATTTTTCGGACCATTTATTTAATTTTGCGAAGTAGTGATTTGTTATTCGGGGGTCTTAATTGACTCTTCTAAGCAATAATTATTTACCCAGGGGCTCAAAAATATTTCTCCGAATTTATAATTATTTTTTCAGAATTTTTAATTAATTTTTCCGAATTTTTAACCATTTTTTCGCAGTTTTTAAATAAATAAATCGTTTTTAATAAATAAAAATTAATTTTTAATTCTGAATTATGGCGTGGCGTAATCTGGGCCCTTTATCAGCGTTGGGCACAAATTTTTGGCATATCGAACGGTCTGAGTAGCTCGGCATGCTTTTTCTCCGCATTCGGAGGTCGGTGCCTCGGCACCTCGGCACCCTGTCCTTGGTAGCTCGGTAGATCGGCACATAACGAGTTGTCGAGCTACGTGGCAAGATCTGGATCGCTCATCGTGGTGCGAATCACAAGGAGGGCGGCTCAGATCATGAAAAAATGCTATCTTGTCATTTTGTAAGCGTGGCGTGATCTGAACCGTTCATCATGTTCTGGCGCGGTTTTTGACACGATCCAACGGCTAGGGTGGTTCGGCACCATTTTTCTTCAAATGTGAGGGTCGGTACCTTGGTAGTTCGGTCAGAGTGCTTCGGTGGCTCGGCCAAGCTGTCCAGTAGCTCGGTTGAGTACTCCGATGGGTCGGCAGCTCCGCCTCTGCCCCTTAGTAGCTCGGTGGCTCGGCTAAGCTGTTCGGTAGCTCGGCTGAACACTCCGGTGGGTCGGCAGCTGCGCCTCTACCCCTCAGTAGCTCGATGGCTCGGCTGAGCACTCCGGTGGGTCGGCAATTGCGCCTCTGCCCCTTAGTAGCTCGATGGCTCGGCTAAGCTGTTCAGTAGCTCGGCTGAGCTCTCCGGTGGCTTGGTAGTTAAGAATGATTCGCTTGGACACGTGGCTTAATCTGGAATGTTCATCATGGCGCGAATCACGAGGATGGGGTTCAGATCACGAGAAAATGTTATCTTGTCGTTTTGTGGGCATGGCATGATCTGAGCCGCTCATCAGATTCTGGATGCGAATTTTGAGACAATCTGACGGTGAAAGTGGCTCTGCGGCATTTTTCTCCATATGTGGAGGTCGGTGCCCCGGTAGTTCGGCAGAGTGTCTCTGTGGCTCGACAAGTTACGAGTCGTCGAGCCACGTGGTGGGATCGGGGGCGCTCATCCTAGCACAGATCTCAAAGTTGGATGTTCAGATCACGAAAAAATGTTATCTTGTCGTTTTGTGGGCGTGGCGTGATCTGAGCTGCTCATCAGATTCAGGCATGAATTTTGAGACAATCTGACGGTGAAAGTGGCTCGGTGATATTTTTCTCCATATGTGGAGGTGGGTGCCCCAGTAGCTCGGCAGAGTGCCTCGGTGGCTCGGCAAGTTACGAGTCGTCGAGCCACGTGGTGGGATATGGGGTGCTCATCCTGGCGCAGATCTCGAAGTTGAAGGTTCAGATCACGAGAAAATATTATCTTGTCGTTTTGTGGGCGTGGAGTGATCTGAGCCACTCATCAGATTCGGGCACGAATTTTGAGACAATCTGACGGTGAAAGTGGCTCGGCAGCATTTTTCTCCATATGTGGAGGTTGGTAGCTCGGCAGAGTGCCTCGGTGGCTCGACAAGTTGCGAGTCGTCGAGCAACATGGTTGGATCTGGAGCGCTCATGCTGGCACCGACCTCGAAGTTGGAGGTTCAGATCACGAGAAAACGTTATCTTGTCGTTTTGTGGCCGAGGCATGATCTGAGCCGCTCATCAGGTTCGGGCACGAATTTTGAGGCAATCTGACGGTGAAAGTGGCTCAGCAGCATTTTTCTCCATATGTGAAGGTTGGTGCCCCGGTAGCTCGTCAGAGTGCCTCGGTGGCTCGGCAAGTTACGAGTCACCGAGCAGTGATGTTAATTGAACCGACGCGTCTTTCCTCTAAACCGTCGCAGCTTTCTCTTTTTTGTTGCTTCATCTCCCTTAATGGTCCCCTAAGCATTTCAAAAGCCCAACAGACACCTTCTGGCTATAAATTCTCACCCCCTCACCCCTTAGCTCATTCTCCACTTTTTACTCTCAAGCTTTTACTTTTGCTCTCGAGTTGCTCTGCTAGCGGAGATTTGAGCTCAAGGGCAGTTGCACTAGTTGTTGCGAAGGCCAGGCGATTTCCAGCGAACTTTCTCCATCCGTGAACGTCACTTCAAGGTCAGTTTTCCTTGCCTTAGATATTTATTCGAGATGTCATGACTAAACTCGGGTAGCGAGGCATCGTCCTCGGGAGATTGGAATGCCGAGGAGGGGAGAGAAGTGGTAAGCCGAAGGAAGGGGAAGAAGGTAGTTGGATCGTCTGCGCCCGAGGAGAAGGGGAAGAAGGTGGTTCGGTCCGCGATCGTCGAGGAGGTGGTGGAGACCGTTAGGCAGGCGGGCAAGTCAGGTCGGATGCCGACCGTGCTGTCCGGTCATGCTGGGATAAGGCAGTACAGCGGCGAGCTACTGACTAAGGTCATTATCCGTCGCGCGGAGACCTATAAAGAGAAGGATCCGAGGGAGGTCACCGAGGTGGACGACCTCCCCTCAGTGCTAACCGAGCGGGACCTACTCCGGATTAGAAAGGGGTTCGCCATCCCTACGGAGTACACACTGGTCCTCCCCGGCCCCGGAGTGCGAGCAAACACCGCCTTCCCCCCGGACACATGTGTCCTCGCCTACGATGCATTGAATGCCGGTCTGCGTTTCCCCTGCATCCCTTCGTGACGGTTGTCCTTCGGTGGTATGGTCTGGCCCCCATACAGTTCATGCCGAACACCTGGTGCCACGTGCTCGGCTTTCTGCTGCAATGCCAAACTGCCAAAGTGGAACCGGACCTCGTCATCCTCTGAAGCTTATATCGAATCAACAGGATGAGCAAGCTCGAGCCTCGCTACTACCTGTCGCCACGGAAGGGGGTTAAGTTGATAGAGAATCCTAACTCGGTAAAGTCGTGGAAGGGGAAGTTCTTCTTGATAAAGGGGCCCTCGGTATGGGACTTCCACCAGTGGCGGCCAAGCTGATCGGTCTCCCGATGTTGAGTTGGAGGGAGATGACCGAGGAGGTGCTGCACGGGTCGGGCCTTAGTCCGATCGACCCGAGTATGCTCCTGACATCTCTTTGTGATTTTCTTTTCTTTAATGCCTTGTACATTTTTTTTTCTAACTTGATTTTCTCTTCGCTTCGACAGAGGTGTCGAATATGGACTTTAGGGGAATGATGGTCGAACGAAGCAAAGCTGGTGATGGCAAGAAGAGGAAGAGGACGAGCACGAGTCCCCCGTCCGGACGACCCACCAAGGCACCTTCGGCGGTCGTCACTTCTTCTCCTCGGGAGCCATCCATGGCCATAGTTGTCCAGCCATCCCCTTCTGTTCCTGTAGGTGAGGACTTCTCCGTCTTTGCGGCGCTAAGGCTGGAGGCACCGCCATTGGCCGAACATGCCAAGGTTATTCTAACCGAGGCCCACAAGAATCTGTTTGTCCCCAACTAGCGAGTGAAGAATCATGATGGGTTCTTGGAAGACTCACTGATGAGCATTCAAGCTGTCCGGCACCTACCGACCCCGAAGGACCGAGCCACTCTGAAGGCGGGGACGACAGGTGTGACGCTCTCGAAGTAGCTCGGTCGCTCGTGTCGGTAAGTCCCCTTTGCTGTTTCAAAGTTTTTTTTTTCTTTGAAAATCTTCTAAGTCTTTAGTTCGGCTTTCTTGGTGTTCTAATTGTTTCTTCGTGCAGGCCACTTGCCACTTCAGCCATCTCCTTGAGGAGTATTCCGAGCAGGAGATGGAGCTGAAAGCCCTCAGCGATAAAGACCGAGCAGAGAGGGTAAGGGCTGTGAAGCAGCTCGAAGCCGAGCAGCATCGCTCGAACGCTCTGGCAGCCCAGGTCACTGACCTCAAGGTGGCCTTGGCGCAAGCAAAGGAAAAGCTTGCTTCAGAGGTTGCAAAAGCGACCGAGGAGAGGGCCACAGCGGCAAAGGCGTTGGAGGCAGTGAAGCTGGAACAGGCCGAGGCCGTGGAGAAGGAGAGGGCGAAGATCGAGGCAGAGGCCAAAAAGCACGTGGCATCGAACATGGAGCTGTCCTACGCCAGAGCACTCGATCACGTCGAGGCTCGCGTCCCCGGCTTCGAGAGGGTGGGGTACAGGCTGTGGCCTGGTGGTGAGGAAGATGATGGAAAGGAGGAGGGAGAAGAGGAGGAGGATGAGCAGCAGGATGACGAGGCACCTGCCGATCCTGAGACTGTGGCAACTGATCCCTGAGCTGAAGTGACGGGGGACGAACGGCCGTCCACCGAGGTGCCTATTTCCGAGCTATCGCCCCAGGTGGACCCCTGATCTCCTCGTTCTTGTAAAAAAAATCTCTTTTGATGTACTGCCTTGTAGCGGACTGGCTAGCGCTTTTTGATATGAATAAAGTTTTGTTTGAAATCTCTTCTCAAATTCGACTAAGTGTTGAAATGTTTTGAAATGGAATTTCTTCGAAATTTGGCTAAGTGTGGGGCATCGCCTTCTGTACTTCGTGTTGATATGCCTCTGCTTTTCAGGTTGCCGAGCCGAGTTCAGTAGCCGCAGTCTCTCGTCTTCGCACTGACCTAAAAGCTGCGAAGCGAGCCCTCTCGCGTAGCCGAGATTGTTTCCTCAAAAGTGAGTTGGAGCTAGAGGATCTTAAGGCAACGGCAAGAGGGATATTTTTTCGAGCTGAAACAACTACGGAAGCAATCTCGCGAGGTTCGTCTTGAAGGCGAGGTGGAATCACTCCGAAAGGCGCTGTTCGACGCGGAGACAGAGAAAGAAGAACTGCTTGCGGAGGTTCATCACCTGAAGATAGCTGAAGAAGAACTTTTGGCACGGGAAGAGGAGTTAGCCTCGGCAGTGGGTAAGTTGATGGCTGAGCGCGACGAGTTGACAGCGAAGATCGACTAGCTGAGGAGGGTTACAGTCGACAAAAGTATCGAAGTGACCCACCTTCATCGAATCATAGCCGATAGCTCTGGCGCTAAAGGCTCTGCTCGGATTCCTCGTTTTAAGATATCTGTGAAGGACGACACTTTGAAGGATAGGATCGTAGAGCTCGAGGAGGAAGTTGCTCGGCTCAAACCTCAGCCTGAAAGGATCAACGTCCGAAGTACGTCGTGTACTCGCGAAGAGAGGGAGAGGGGGATCTCGTTTTATGAGCTCGCGACTCGTTCGCCTGCCGTTAGGCGGAGCCCGGCCGATGCTTAAAGTGGGGTGGCTGCTTCATCTAGTAGCGCTTCGGTTGGAGCCACAGTCAGAGGTAGTGCCGAAGAGGCATCTCGGTCCATTGGTTTAGAGATGAGCTCGGAGGTTAGGCGGCGCAGCCCCCGGGTGTCCTTGAACCGAAATGTCCCCATTCCGAAGAAGCATTGAATGAGTCGGTGTAATTATGCTTCTTTGAGATTTTGTAGTCTTCTGTAGTAGAACAGTTTGGCTTTGTAATTTGGGTTCCTTTGTATGTTGAACCTTTGTAATGAAATGAAAGTTTGTTTACTCTCTTGCGCTCTTGTGTTTTGTTGGTGGGCATCTATTCAAGTACAACTCCTCCAACTCTTAACAATTACTCATAATCAGAAGCAAGTCTTTCTTCTTATGGACGTGGAATGTCTAACTTCAACTTTTAAACGAACCATAGGAATCAAAGGTTTAGAACCTCCAAGTACTTTTCTCCCATGTCTAGTATGGTTGTAAGAACTTCGCGCGTGTCGTCGGAGCAAGTTTCAACGGTTGTGGGAGCAATTTCGAATGGCGAACCACTTCTAGCTCGCTTAAGAGCGAGCTTGCAAAGCGGAATCGAGCCAAGTGGTTGACTCCGAACTCGTTGTTTGAGTTAGTTTCAACGGTTGTGGGAGAAATTCCGAATGGCGAACCACTTCCAGCTCGCTTAAGAGCGAACTTGTGAAGCGGAGTCCAGCCAAGTGTTGGACTCTGAACTCGTCGTTTGAGTTAGTTTCAACGGTTGTGGGAGCAATTCCGAATGGCGAACCACTTCTAGCTCGCTTAAGAGCGAGCTTGCGAAGCGGAATCGAGCCAAGTGCTGGACTCCGAACTTGTCATTTGAGTTAGTTTCAACAGGTTGTAGGAGCAATCCAAATGGCGAACCACTTCTAGCTCGCTTAAGAGCAAACTTGCGAAGCGGAGTCGAGCCAAGTGTTGGACTCCGAACTCGTCTTTTAAGTAAAAGAAATTAAAAACAGAGAGATGCAAGTAATCACAGGAAAAACATGGAAGAAGAAGCTCTTTATTGATAACTACCAGTCGGCTGCTTCTAAGTTGCAAGCCGTTATTACATTGAAAAAATAAAGAACCGAAATACAAGTGAAAAGAAAGGAACGGTTCGACATCTGAAGGTACTTAGAGAGGCATTCAGGCACTCTCTTGGTACTTCAATAAATGGTCGGCATTCCAAATCCTAGGAATCTCTCTGCCTTCAAGGTCTTCAAGACGGTATGTTCCGGAGCGAACTTCTTTGGTGATCTTGTAGGGTCCTTCCCAATTCGGGGCTAGTTTACTCTTTTGGCTGGAGAAGGAGATAGCTAGTTTTCTGAGGACCAAGTCCCCTTCCTTGAGATTGGTAGGACGGACCCTTTTGTTGTAGGCCAACTCGATTCTTCTTCGGTAATTCTGCTGGCGAATTGAAGCTCTTTCACGAAGCTCATCAACCAAGTCCAAATTTGCCCGAAGTTCTCTGGCATTCTACTCTTCTTCATAGGCCATAAGGCGAGGAGATGGTAGGCCGACTTCCAAGGAGATCACAGCTTCGGACCCATAGGTGAGATTGAATGGCGACTCACCTGTGGGGGTCCGTTTCGTAGTGCGGTAGTTCCACAGTACGTTAGGAAGCTGGTCCGCCCATAAGCCTTTGGCCGATCTATCCAGTCTCTTCTTGATACCGGAGAGGATCTATCGGTTGGCATTTTCCACTTGGCCATTTGATTGAGGATGGGAGACAGAGGAGAAGCGTTGCTGAATGGCGAGGTCTTCGCACAGAGATCGGAATGTGGCCCTCGTGAACTGTGTTCCATTATCTGTTATTATGACCCGAGGCACGCCAAACCGACAGATGACGTTCTTCCAAAAGAAATGCAGCACTCTATTCTCGGTGATCGTAGCCAATGGTTCGGCCTCTATCCACTTGGAGAAGTAGTCGATTGCCACGACTAAGAACTTGAGTTGGCCGGGAGCTGGTGGAAACGGGCCTAGCAAGTCCATTCCCCACATTGCGAAAGGGATCGGACTCGATAGAAAGGTGATTCGTGCTTGGGGTAGGTGACGGATGTTGGAGTACTGTTGACAGGAGCTGCATTGTCGGACATGTCGCTCGGCATCCTGTAGGAGAGTAGGACAGAAGTACCCATAGTTTAATACTTTCCTAGCAAGAGACCTTGACCCTGAATGGACTCCGCCTATTCCTTCATGGAGCTCTTTCAAGGCATATGAGGCTTCTTCTGGGGAGAGGCACCTTAAGTATGGTTTGCCGTCTACTTGGGTGTAGGAGCGTTTGTACAAGACCGCTTCAACAAGGGTGTACCGCTCCACTCTCGTTCGGACTTGATGAGCTTCCTTAGGGTCTTCGGGAAGGAGGCCATCTCTTAGAAATTCTATCAGAGGTTTCATCCAGTTATCTTGAAGTTGGACGGGCAACGACTCCATCGAGTCGGGAGTTTCTTCTTCTATGCTCGGTCTTAGGAGCACTTCAATCAGAACGGTCTGCTCGAGACCTTGAAGGTAAAAGGAGGCCAATTTTGAGAGGGCATCTGTTTGGAAATTTTCTTCTCTAGGGATTCACTGAATTAGCGCCTCTTTGAATGAAGCCATGAGATTTTGGACTTTGGCTAGGTACTTAGCCATTCGGTCATCTCGCACCTCGTACTCTCCTAAGACTTGATTCATAACCAGCTGCGAGTCACTAAATATCTGGAGCCATTGTGCCCCTGCCTTGTGAGCCATACCGAGGCCGGCTATAAGGGCTTCATACTCTGCTTCATTGTTAAAGGCCTTGAAGTTGATGCAAAGGGAGTATTAGAGGACAAAGTCATCTGGGCCTGCCAGAATAACCCTGGCTCTGCTCCCCTCGGTGCAAGAGGACTCGTCTACATATACTGTCCAGATAGGAGGCCCTTTTGCTGCTTGACTGACCTCTGGAATGGTGCTCTCAACAATAAATTCAGCTAAGGCTTAAGCCTTGATTGCGGTCCGAGGCTGGTATGATATGTCATGCTGGCTCAGCTTGATCGACCACTTCATCAGCCGGCCCGAGGTCTCGGGTTTGTGCAGAACTTGCTTAAGCGGCTGGTCGGTAAGAACAACCACTGAGTGGGACTGAAAATAAGGGCGAAGCTTCCTAGCTGCCATAACCAAGTCGTACGCCATCTTCTCTAATCTTGTGCACCGGAGCTCGACATCCCAAAGTACCTTACTCACGTAATAGATGGGCTTCTGAGCCTTGTCTTCTTCCCTCACTAGGACAGCGCTGAGGATTTGCTCGGAGGCAGCTAAATAGAGGTAGAGTGTTTTCCCAGGGATATGCTTGCTGAGGAGAGGGGGGTTAACCAGGTAGGCCTTTAGCCGATCGAAAGATTCTTGTTGCTGTTGCCCCCACTCGAAGCCCTTAGCCCTCCTGAGGGCTTTAAAGAAAGGAAGACACTTCTCCCCTGACTTGGACAGGAAGCGCCTTATGGATGCGAGGCGCCCCGTAAGCTTCTGAACCTCTTTCACACTTTTAGGAGGAGCCATGTCCAGTATGGCTTTGATCTTCTCGGGGTTGGCTTCGATTCCTCTTTAGCGGACCATGAAGCCCAGGAATTTCCCCGATGAGACCCCGAACGCACACTTGTTCAGGTTGAGCCTCATATCATGCTTTCTCAATACATCGAATGCTTCCTGTAGATCGGCAACATGGTTGGCCCCTTGGAAGCTCTTGATTAGCATATCATCAACATACACTTCCATGTTTCGGCCGATTTAGTTCTGAAAGACTTTGTTGACAAGGTGTTGGTAGGTCGCACCTGCATTCTTCCACCCGAAAGGCATTATCCTGTAGCAGTAGAGCCCCTGATCGGTGATAAAGGAGGTCTTCGGGATATCTAGGGGAAACATTCGGATTTGGTTATACCCAGAGAAGGCATCCATGAAGCTGAGCAGCTCATGGCCCGAAGTGGCGTCAATCAAGGTGTCAATGCTTGGGAGAGGGAATGGATCTTTAGGGCATGCTTTGTTCAGGTCCGTAAAGTCGATGCAAATTCTCCAACTCCCGTTGGCCTTCTTAACCATAACAATATTGGAGAGCCCTTCAGGGCAGTTGACCTCTTGTATGAACTGAGCCTTAAGGATTTTGTCCACTTCTTCCTTTATAGCTTGCTGGCGCATAGGGGAAAATTTGCGCCTCTTCTGCTGGACCAGTTTGGACCCCGGAGCAACACTGAGGTGGTGGACGAGGAGCTCTTCGAAGATTCCTGACATGTCAGCAGCCGACCATGCGAAGAGATCATGGTTCTTTCTAATGCATTGGACTATGTCAGAACATAGGACAGATGAGAGGGTCTTGCTGATAAAGAACTTGCGGTTCGGATCCTATTCAGAAAAGAGCACTTCCTCCAGCTCATCCACAGGTTCGGACATAGGTTGGGCGTTCCCTTGGGCAATCTCAAGAGTCTCGAGGGAGAGAATGGGACCCCCGGTGGAGGTCATGTAACACTTGCGGGCCATCTCTTAACTACCGCTTACTTCCCCTACTCCTGTCCTGGTGGGAAACTTCATCTTGAGGTGATAAGCCGACGGGATGGCCTCTAGAGCAGCTAGGCCAGGTCGGCCTAGAATCACATTATAAGCAGCTGGGACATCAACGACCATGAAGTCCATCGGCTCTGTACGGGTAGTAGGAGTTTTGCCAGCGGTTACGTCGAGGGTGATTACCCCTTCGATAGTCACTGGCACTCCCGTGAACCCATGGAGCGTGTAGCCGGTGGGCTTGAGCCTGTCGCGCGATAGCTTGAGTCCTCGGAAAGCTGCGAGGAAGAGAATGTTAACGGAGCTACCATTGTCCACCAGTATCCTCTCTACTTTAAAATTCGCCATATGGAGGTTGATCACTAGTACGTCGCAATGGGGGGTTCGGACACCCTCCAGGTCTTCATCTAAAAAGTGACCAAGACTCCGAGGCCTTTGGGAGGGGGCATGCCGTGCACTGAGTTCACTTCCCTGATGAAAGCCTTTCGAGAGGAGTTGGAGGTGCCTCCCATGGGGCCTCCATGAATGAGATGCAGAATGCATTCCTCTTCAAACTCGGGAGTCTCATCGCACCTTTCAGGCTTATTAGCCCCCCTGGGGGGAGGAGGAAGATCAGTTCGGTCCTTTCTCAGAAATTTGGACAGCTGCCCCCTCTGGATGAGAGCCTCGATTTCATTCTTCAGAGCCCGACAATCATTGGTGTCATGGTCGTGGTCCCGGTGATATCGGCACTACTTCTCTTTGTCCCTCTTCTTGCCAGGATATTTATCTTCGAGGCAGGAGGTAGAACCCCTTCCTTCTCAACCTCCATGAGGATGGTGGGAATGTTAGTGTTAAGAGGAGTGAATTTCTTGAATCTGGGATGGGGGCGGCGCTGGCCACCGTTGTCCTTCTGGAGCTTCTTAGCTCCCTCTTCTTTAGCTGCCTTTCGCTTGGTCCCGGAGGAAGACCCCTCGAAGGTGGGGCGATGCTCAGCTTCCTCAGCCCGAATATACTTCTCGCTCCTGAGAAGGAGGTCGGAGAAGTTTTGAGGAGGCTTCTTAGCTAGGGAGGACCGAAGGCTAGAGTTAAGGACATTTGACTGGAAGGCTGAGGCAGTGATCGACTGGTCGAGGGAAGCAATGGACCTAGCTTCCGCGGTGAACCTTTTCACATAGTCCCTAAGCTTCTCCCCCTTCTTCTGGCTAAGGTAGAGTAGTGAAATACTGGTCTTCTCGGTGCGGCGGCTACTCACAAAGTGAGTGACGAAGAGGGTCTCAAATTGTTCAAAGGAGAATATGGAGAAAGGGGCAAGGCGAGAGTACCATTCCCGAGCCAGACCCTTGAGAGTAGCTGGGAAGGTTTTGTACAGTAGGGTATCGGAAGCTTGGTGGATCAACATAAGGGTCTTGAAGCTTTCTATGTGGTCCACGGGATCTGACTCCCCAGAGTAAGTCTCGAACTGTGGGGGCTTGAAGCCTATTGGAACGGGCACCTCCATGATTGTTCGGGAGAAGGGGGGCGGCTAGGACGGAGGGTCCTTCCCCTCAGCTCCTCTTCCCTGTCCAGCTGGCCGAGGCACATCTCCATCTCGTGGAGACGACGATAGACAGCATCATCCCTTCGATGGTAGACAAACGAGTTTATGGACTCGTCTTCGTAAGAAGGGGAGCGCGGAGTTCGGCGATGGTAGCTAGGGGAATGGCGAGGACTGCGATGGTGGTTACTCGGAGCTTGAGGAGGGGTTAGGGACCGATGGCAAGGACTTTGGACCGGAGGAGGAGTGGGGACCCTCCGGGCATTGTTGTTGTTCGGCCGGAGGTCGAAGGCTTGCAAGACGGTTGCTTGGAATTGCTGGAATTCGGCACGGGTGATGGGTGCAGTATCATCCCTCGGGGGTTGCCGACCTGCGGGAGAGTGGGGCCTTCTCCTATGGTGCTCAGGGGATTCTCTCCGTCTTCTGTGAGGTGGGGACCTCCGATAGTCCCGGCGACGAGGAGATCGCTCATTTGGACGTTCTTGGCGGGAGGCTCCCTCATGGGCCCGCCTTTCATCCAAACGGTGGCGAAGGTCCTCCTCTTTCTGCCGATTGATAAGGATATTGCGGAGGTCTTCGGAAGCTCGGGGGTTGTGAGATGCCGCCGAATCAGTAGAGGGGTTGTGCATGGAGACGTAGTCATGATGAAGCGGTTGTTTCTGAGGATTGGGACAGGAGGTCCCCACACCGGCATTTTGGGGCCTGAGCGGAGCCCTGTGGGATTGAAGGTTCTGAAGAGGAGGTTGATCTTGCTGCGGGGGCTGATCAGGCTGTGGTGGGAGTTGCCCCTGCAGCTGGACGGTTTGGAGGGGAATCTCATGTTGTGGTTGAGGGGGAGTGGGCCCATGGTTGGACTCTCTGGATCTTAGATTTCTCGGAGGCATGGCTGGAGATGGATCTTAACCAAGGGAAGAGGAAGGAGTGCTATTGGTGGGTTCCCACAGACGACGCAAATCGGTTACCGCTAAATCTGGTGTGGAGGCAAACAGATAGAATTTATGGATTCTTACGGAAACCGAATAGCAAACCTGGAACGTTTCCACCGGAGTTTGACCGTTGACTCCGCCGTTCACCTGCAAAAAGTGCGATACACCGGGGTTGATCCCGGCGACGCAACCTTCGATGCTCAAGTCAGTAATCAGAAAAGATTATGAATGAGCGTAAACTGGCAAAAAATTGATTACCTCTTAATGGTGGTGGATGGGGGGATTTATAGCTGCCTTTGGGATCAATTTAGGAATAAAATCCCTAATTCTCAGTGAAAGGATAGAGCGAATCAGGGCCGTCAATCAAACATAACCAGAAACCCTAATTCTATCCTGATAGGTCGGGTTCCTTGCGGGTTTGGACCCGCACCTAGTCAAGGTGGATCCGTTCGCGGGTTATTGGGCTTTGGAAAAAGGACCCAGTACCCATTTCAGACCCGTTTGTAGGTGAAATTACCATTTTATCCCCAACCTTTAAGATTCGTGCCCGATTTGGACGGTTCCGATTTAACCCTATTTTTAGCCATATCAACGGTGAAGGAGAGGATCCAGATGGTGGAGCGACAGATGGATTCGGTGAAGAAGCAGCTCGATTTCTCCATCAATCAGCTCAAGAAATTCAAGCGCAACATCCCATCTGTAACACCTCGTACTTAAGATGGTATATATATAATATTAAATGGGAATCTATATAATAAAACACAAAGAAAGCTATCAAATGGCTCTCCTTCAATCCCCCAAAAATCAAAGGTCTGGATCTAACCTCACAAAACATATTTTTCCCCCACAAGTTCCCCCCCATAACTCAAATTCAAATCCCCCACCCAAAACAACTCCTACATTTATTTAATTATTTTTTGCTCTCTCTCTCTCCTTCCCTCCTCTATTCAAAAAATTAATTTTTAAAAATTTTTAAAATTAAAAATTAAAAAACTAAAAAATTTAAAAATTTAACAACTTTAAAAATAATTCAAAAAAACCATATAATATGTTTTTTGCTCTATATTTGCTACTTCAATTAATTTGCTAGACTTCCAAAACTATTTTATATGATCAAACAAGATGCACTGTGCCGAAGACGTGTCGTAGGCACGTGTCAACGGGCAAACCTAGTATATATATAAATAAAGTGAGAATTGGTTGGTTGACCTATAGATGAGTTCTATAGGATGTGGTGTATTGGATTTAATGCATGAGATGAGGAAGTGGTTGGTGGCTGCCTTTTGTGTGCTGATGTGAGGGGAGGTTAGTTGGCTGCCATATGGGGCCCTCCTTCGGGGTGTTGTGTTGCTCACGTGAGTAAGGCATGGTGGTGTGGGGCTTTCTTAGTCCCACATCGGTAGGGAGCTTGAGTAATTAAATAATAAATATAATTACCTATGACCAAGAGTCACCAAATTGGTTAACCACCTTTTAAGAGGCAGCCTGTGGTGGGCAGTTGTACTAATAAATAAATAAATTATCTGATTTTGAAGCCAGGGCATTACAAAATGGTATCAGAGCCGACTTTCGATACCGATTGTGGGTAAGAGTGGGTTAGAGGTCGGTCGCTGGTGCGGCCAGGGGCGAAGGCATATTGCTAGCTGAATCGAGGTATGCCTAAGAGGGAGCGCTCACTGATGCGGTTAGCGGCCAGGGCAGTATGCTAGCTGAATCAAGTACTCCACTCCACATCAAATAGAAAGGGTGATCCTGTGCATGTTGAAGGTCCCGTACTCAGCGAGGATGCTGAATTTTTAAGGGGGGTGTGTGTAACACCCCGTATATAATATATATATATATATATAAAGTAAGAATTGGTTGGTTGACCTATAGATGAGTTCTATTGGGTGTAGTGTATTAGATTTAATGCATGAGATGAGGAAGTGGTTGGTGGTTGCCTAACGTGGGGGGACGTTAGTTGGTTACCATGTGGGGCCCTCCCCCAGGGTGTTGTGCTGCTCACGTGAGCAAGGCGTGGTGGTGTGGGGCTTTCTTAGTCCCACATCGGTAGGGAGCTTGGGTAACTAAATAATAAATATAATTGCCTACGACCAAGAGTCACCAAATTGGTTAACCACCTTTTGAGAGAAGTCTGTGGTGGGCAGTTGTACTAACAAATAAATAAGTTTTCTGAGTTTGGGGTCGGGGCGTTACACAATCGATCAACAATCTACCACCACCGCAAGTTCAAGAATCAAACACCACTGTCAGAATCTCTCGCAACTTCGAACTTCCTGATTTTTATGGAAGAAATCTAACGGAATGGATTTGAAAATCTGAATAACTCTTAGAATTTCATGGCATTCCAAAAGAGAAATGGTTGGGTTATGCAAGCTTGAGTTTAAAACAAGAGGCGAGTCAGTGGTATTGGATGAATTTAGGTAGTAGGTGGCATGTGGTGAAATGTGAAGAGTTTGTCGACGAATAGATTGATCAATTTGGCTGTACTGAGTTTGATGATTTGTATGCTGTTGAGGGTGAAATTCAAGAAGATGTTGTACTTGAAGAAAACGATGGAGAATTTGTTAATAAATGGAAGAAGTAGAAGATATTTTTGTTGAAGGAAACAATGGAGATTTGATGGAGGACACTTCAACAATCGAGGAGGTGATCCTTCCACTACTGCAACCAAGGGTGGGGAGTTTCTCTAAACCTGATTTTCTTGTCTTTTAATTGATTTTGATTGCATGCATGTATGGTAGGATGCATAGGGTTGATCATCTAAAGGTTAAAAGTTGAAGTCAGAGAGAGAGAAGCTGTTAACTTTACAAAAGGAGTGATGTATGGTTATAATAAGATGTACTGAGTTTATGTAATTTGTATTCTTGTCAAGAACAAAACATTGGTTGTAATCAATAATGTAATGACTTATTTGGCAATAAAAAGTTTTTAAATTTCCGTGTTATTACTGTGTTGAGATGCATTTGAAGGCAAAGATTCTGGAGTGTGTCACAGATGTCCGGTAACGTGGATCCGGGGCGCTACAGATTGTTGATCTAGTGGTGAGGGGTATTGTAAAGGAAAATTTGATACTAGAAACAAAATATTGGGAGACTATGAGGAGACGTCGAAGGTGTTCGATGAAATGCATGATCAAGTAAAGGAGAAGAGTTTGTTCTTGAAAGACAATAAATTGATGGCGTTGCAGCGTTCAATTGAAGAAGGTGAAGAAGTAATGCAAGGGCATCAGGTTGAAGAAGGAGAAGCGCTGACAGTCATCCAGAGAAGGCTTCACCTTCTTCCTATCTTCCATTCCATTTATTCCAGTGTTGAATTCAGTTGTATTCAATTTTCTACAAGTCGCTGCCAACTGTTTATGAAACTGCATCAAAGCATTCTCTACTTCTTTGGTTTTGATGGTGGGAGGAGTACAGAGGAGGAGTGGAGTCCTTAAAGGATTCTTAGCGAACAACATTAGAAAATTTACATTCATAATACCAATTGTTGTAATTAATGATTTACCCTATAGGAGTTTGGAGCAACATCAGGATGGTCATTCTCTTGGGGGTTACGAGAATGCTTCTCTTGTATTTGTGGATGTACAAAAGGGGATGTTGGAACATATGCAATAGAGTTTGAGGGGTTGCCAGATCCATACAATCAAACAGATCATAAAGAGTGCATCTTACTACTAGTGTCTCTCGCGAATGCAGACTCAGCCATCGTGGTAGAATTTGGTGTGTTTGCACTAGAGAGATTATTGGATACAGAACACAATGCAGATATTGTAGCTGGGAAGGAGTTGCTAGTGTGGGCGTTAGTTCAGTTATGATATTTCAGAACTGGGATCTTTTTGAGATAGTGCTTGCTGGAACCAAAACTGCCTATTGCCTCCCTCTTAGATTATAAAGGCCAGAACATTGTTGATCTTCGGGGTAAAAAAGAATTGGATGGAGTGTTTGTTTCGACAAAATTTGATGTTGTCATTCATTTTGCTGTGTCAAAAGCTGCTGGTGTAAGTGTGCTGAAACCTTTGCTTTATTATGACAATAATCTGGTGAGTACAATAACTTTTGGTGAAGGCATTATGCACCCTGTTGACACCTTAAAGACATGCCTTCAGAGCTAAGCTATTATTACTAGATGTAAGGGTCAGAAGAACATACTGCAGATGGTGCATTCAGTTTGGGCTACTGATAGCCTGCGAGGATTGCATCTGGAGTGACTGGAACTCTTGCAACAAGAGCAACACACCTTGGTGTGAGAGAATGTACCAAACAATGGCTTGAGGAATTAAATCCCAACCTTAGTGGTCATTGCTCTCATTTCATTGCTGGAGCTATTGGTGATATACTAGGCTCTATGTATGTGCCATGCGAAGTAACAAAACAGCTCATGCAGGTTTAGGTTACCAGGGATTCTTGGAGTTCAATGATTATAAAGGATAATGTCATGGGCGGATCTGGGCCCAAGCAGCACAAGCAACTGCTTTGGGCCCCCAATTTTATAGGGCCCCATATTTTTTAAGTATTTACAATATTAAAAAGTAAAATATAATATTTTTTGATATAATTACATTATATTAATAGTTGACTTATTAGCTTAGTTGTTGCAGGTTCAAAACTTGCATGAGCCAATTAATTTTTCAATCATTTTTTTTATAAAAAATTAATTATTTTTTACATAGCTATACATATGTCATTTTATCATTTTATGAATTTAATATTATTTTTCACTTAGCCGATGTATGTCACTCTATGATATTTTTTCAATATTCTATTGTATATAATATTTACCTAATTATGATAAATTTCTAACCAAATCTTCAAGTGCATAAGGTTATTCTACATTTTAAGCTTCCAACTAGTATTCTTATATTCATAATATTCATCATCATTTAATTCTGATCATTTCACTAATATATCATATTTACCTCTTCGAGATAACATATTTCGTTTTTGTTGTTAAAGTTTGTCCGACTTTTGGCCACGAGATATTTCATATAAAAAAAACGTACGTTATCAATTTAATTTTTTTTTTGGAAGCATATATATAAATTTGTTTTCATTTAAATAGTTTGTTTTCCAATGCTCCAAGTTTGTTGCATTTAAATAATTGTCATTATTATTTTGTCAACCTGCAAAAGGCCCAATTTGAGAATTTGCTTAGGGCCCCTTGAAACTCAGATACGCCCCTGGATAATGTCACTCATCAATCCTGAGCACAAATTTATGATTACCATACAGGAATGTTTCAGGCAGTCCATTCTATTTAGAAGAGGCATGGTCTGAAGGGACTATATGCAGGGTAGTGGTCGACTCTTGCGAGAGATGTGCCTTTTGCTGGTCTGATGGTTACATTTTATGAAGCATTAAAGGATTTGATGAACTATGGAAAACTAAATTATATCCTGGAAGTGACAAGATTGAAACTCCTGAACAGTTTAAGTAAGTTGAAGATACAATGAATAAGCTTGATCTGGATGGGTTTGTAGTTATTGGCGGAGATGACTCAAATACAAATACATGTTTGAGTGGAGGAAGATTCAGGCAGAGAAACATTAAATGTCAAGTCATTGGACGTCCCAAAACAAGTGATGGTGATTTGAGATGCCAATATGAAGTATATTTTGTTGTTGCAGATCGATCAGAAAATGCCTATACATGGGAGGTTGCAAGTGGAAGATTGTTGAAGAATGGGCATGCTCATCAAGGTTAAGTGAGTTGTTTAATCTTTTTTCATGAAGATGGGAAAGTATATGTTAACGTGCTTGATCTTAAACTTCAAGAAGACCTAATAATAATTTCAGAAGAGGAATGTCGAGTCTTGCATGAACACAAAGGATCCATCATTGATTTTGTTAGGTTCCGATGGTGTATCAGATCAAATACACAGCGGAAAAATTACAAAGAAATATCGAAACCTAACCATGGATCCACGCGAAAATCACAAATCGTGTTTAGGAGTTATACCTTGAAGATGGATCTGCTGTCTCCAATTAATATCTATCACAGCACTGCAATGTTGTTGTGCCTCTATGGTATCCACACGAACGGATCAAATTAAGCTTCCCTTCATGCCGCGGTACTAGCTGCAGGAGGGGATGTTCCTCACGATCTCTCCTTCCCACATTTTCTATGATAACTAGGGTTTTCTCATGTGACCCTTTTCCGCAAATACGTATCATATATATAGCAGCAGAAAATCAAACCCTAAGAGAGTAATGAGGCTGTTGGACTCATAATCTGACCTGGTTCAGATTCATGTGTGGGCCATCGAACTTTAGTCAGCTCATTTAATCTAATTAAATATCCAACCAATGTCAGTAGTCCAAGTCTTACTTGGATCCCTAATTAAATTCATCTTATGAATTTAAATCTCAATTTTTATCCATTCTAAGTGTGTGACCCTGTAGGTTCCCATTATGTTGACAGTAATACTAAAATCATATTCTAGTATTACAAACAATGAGCGGTATCTAGTAATACATTACTGCTACTCAACTAACGAAAATGTCAGTGCAAACAGTGAGCGGTATCTAGCAATACATAAGCTATTCGTGACCAATGTTACCTTGTAGTCTAGTCCTTTGTCCAGATATCTTAATTGACCACAAGGCATAGAACGTGTCACCCTTGTTTAGTTCAATCTTTAGTTTCTTGATATCCGAGTAGGCTTACTAAAACAAATGAGCTCAATATCTCATATTGACACATTTGAGCATGGCCATGCATTTTGCAATCTCAGTCAATAAAGGGGCCCATAGATATCGTCTCTGTTATGTAAGAGGGACAAATCATATCTAAGTCACTCACATCCCTCCGCATGATTTGTAGTATATCTAATAGTCGACTTTATAATCACCTTATTACAGGCAACGTTTGACGATATTAAAATATATAACTTCTCATGTAGGAAACCGTAGTAACTTCAAGTCAAAGGACTACATATACCATGGTCACTGTGAGAACCGTTTATGACACTCACGTAACGATTCATGTAGCATTCTCATGGTGGGTCAGTCCAGTACATTATTATTCTAATATGTACCCATGTGAAGACTTGATATCCCATATCCATGATCCGTGAGATATGGTCATCAAACTACATGCTTACTAGTCTCTATGCATTATTGTTATCCTAATTCATAATAATACATGACTAGGAATTTAAGAATAGTGTTCTGATTACATCCAATATGGTCTCACAATCAAGTCATGCACTTGATATCCCATGGTATTGAACCTACTATTCTAAGGACATTATTATGTTTATTTAATCACAATAAACAACACAATAAATGAAATACCTCATATATGAAATAAATATCATGATATAATGTAAACTAGTAATGTCAATACAACTGGCCTCTAGGGCATACACCAACAGTTTTATCTTGCAACATTAAACAATCTTATATGATTTCTGCATCTAAGGATCGCACTATTTCATTTGGGGATGTCGCGAGCTGGCAGTATACAAAATGGGTTCCTGATTTGAGCTTGGGACAAGCTCATTTTAAAGGGGGTGGAGTTGTTACGAGTTGAATTCCTGACAGAGATGAATACTACGTGCAGAGCTATGGATGTATCAGGTAGCTATAGTATCAGTTTCGGCTGTAAGAGTTGTTTTTTCACTTAAGGTCACTGTTCATTCTGAACAGGTACTTCGGGTGCAATTTCTACAAACGGGTTAAGTTGTAAATAAATCTGTAATAAACTGTAGAAGCATGTGTTATTCACGTAATAGTCCTCTATATAAGAGGCACTTTAGCTCCATTATAAAGGAATAATGAATAATCAAGAAACTTAATCAGTGCTCTTCTTCTCCAATTCTCCAATTTGTCAACCTTAATTCCCTTCAATGA
This sequence comes from Hemerocallis citrina, assembly GCA_017893485.1. Classification (NCBI taxonomy): domain Eukaryota; kingdom Viridiplantae; phylum Streptophyta; class Magnoliopsida; order Asparagales; family Asphodelaceae; genus Hemerocallis; species Hemerocallis citrina. The sequence continues at coordinate 122,998,950 of CM030363.1, read as the reverse complement.
CATATTCAGCTCGAGCTTGGAATTCAGCTCCTAATAGAATGGACAAGAAAGATGGCGAATATTTGGAGAGAAAATGTGGTTTATTCGTTGGGTTATTTTTTGAAATTTTGTGGGAAAACTTTATGTAGGGAAATGTATGCTTAATTTCGCAATATATCTTCAAATCTTGATGGGGTTGTACAAAGAATAATGCAATTTGTGTCATTGTGGGCAGGTGCAGCTGCAGCCAAAAAGAGAAGGCAAGACGAATGCAATGATTGAGACAGATTAGGGAGACAATGAGGAAGGACAAAGATATTTTCAAGTGGTGGCCAGAAATGGGAAGGAACTGGGAAGGAATGCTTGATTGGATGTTAGAAGAAGACGCTAGCATCAGAGCCATTTATTAAAATGAACAATTATCTCTAATCTCTAATCTCTAATAATAATAATAATAATCTAATCTAATATATTCTAATCTAATCTTGTAGCGCCCCAGATCCCCGTTACCGGACATTCGTGACATAACCAGAATCTTTACCTTCAAATGCATCACAACACAGTTTTAACACGAAAATTTAAAAAAAAACCTTTTATTACCAAATCAAGTCATTACATCATCAATTACAATCATTATTTTATTCTTGAATAAGGAATACAAATTATATTAACTCATTACAACTTATTACAAAATATTTACAGACTCCACTTGTAAAGCTATTAGCTGTGTGACGACCCGGATCCCCGTTATCGGACATCCGTGACATTGCCAAGATCATTGCCTTCAAATGCATCTCAACACAGTAAATAGTACGGAAATTTAAACATTTTTATTGCCATCAGAGTTGTTACATTAATAATTACAAATATCAAATTTTCCTTGAACAAGGAATACAAATTACATAACTTTATTACAACTGACTACAAGAATACTTGAACATTTCTTGTGAAGCCATTGGCTGTCTTTCAGATCGGCAATCCCTTGGTAACTGTCGAAGCTCCGTTGAGTGGTCTATCTGCCCCTCTGGGACCTGTCCCTCGGCTTGAGCCTCCTGCTACGCGACCCTGATAATTCTGCACCTGCTCGAAGGGTAGGCGTGCATACTGCCACTACTTGGATGCCCTGCTGATTTTGGGCTCTCCTATACTCGTGACCTGATATCCATGTACCTAAAAGGTGGGGTACGTCAGTAATTCTACTGACGCAATGCTGATAAGGAAACAGCGATCCTTAAACTATCACATTCACAAATTCATCTTGAATGGGAAATTCAACGTGCATCCTGATTTCCTAGTGTTCGTGTTTGTCATGACCTGAGACTAATGCAACAATACAGAGTGTAGAACAGAAGTACTTAATCTAACTCAAGTTTATTCAAACACAAGGTACAGAACAGATGCACTTAATCTAACGTCAACAAGATTCTGGATGCACATGCATCCCATACTACATGTGGCCCAGGTCAAGCCAACGTACTTAGTCTAATGCAAGCGAGACTTTGGAAATGTATGCATCCCATACTACATACTTTCCAAATCAAGCCGTTGTCTCCATGTTAGGGATTAGAACCCTCGCTATGCCATGCATTCTAATTTGGTCTACTTCCCGTTCCTGATAGTATGACATGGTTGAGGAGGTGAAAATAAAATAAAAGAATATAATGCGGGGTGCTACCCCGAAGTCACCAATAATTACCGCGTCAAACCATCCTCGAAAGCTGTGACGAACTTACAGATATACCGCCGTATATCCATTGCACAAAGATCCTTTGTGATCCGTTCGTGTCCACCAACATAGAACATGACGACCTCGGAGGTCCTAAAATATTTATACCCCCGATCCGCCAGGATATCAGCATCCCGTTCTTACCATGGTACTTCAGGAATTAACAGTGCAGGATACGTACCGCAGGGCGTATCCCTAATGACAGGAAGAGACAACCAGTAACGCCACTTAGTGCTAACTCTCAGAACAAGTTGGATTATAGGGAATCACCCCTAACACCAATTTGGTCTTCAAGCGAAACAATAAAAGAAAAACCTGATCAATCCAGTTTACTGAAAATATGTTGTTATTCATCCACACTCGGTGTCGGTTAACAAAGTCGAGCCTGACTGGTCTGTCAAGGTAACATCCATCCCGGAATCACATCCACCGATTCCCAATACCTTCATAGGTCAGCGACCCAAAAATAATCCCGGCCCGTGACCCTCAGCGAGTGGTCTAACGGCGCCCTGGTGACGTAATATAATTTAGTGAAGGTAAGCACGCACATAATTATCCTTTCTGAACTTTTGACAGACTCAGGCATCGAGACACCCAATACAATCCAACAGAGCTATATCCCAACTCACTCATGTCCACCATGAGTACATGCACAGGAACTTGCCTAAGTTTCGAACAAAATGCTAAAACCCATCTTTTAAATCTGATAGCTCACAATCACCATATTGCGGTAGGTAGAGGGTTCCTCATCAATGGTCCGATGGAACAATCAAGAAATACCAGTAGCTGTGTTCCCAGCTACACTCATCGGAAACCAATACGCTCAGAACTTCCTAGAAGGGTGAGGAGATCCGTTACCATCCCCTAGTCGATGATTCCCTTAATTTCCTTTTAAAGGACTGAAGTCCCCGAGTTAACTCCAACCTTGAAGTCAGTCTAGATAATAGGTTGCTAAACTCACAATGTCCATAATATCCAGTACACAAGTCAGAATAGCTTGGTATCTCTAACTCTGGAAAGGTAAGACCCTAGTTTACAATTCTTCAGTTGACTACTTCCTCAAGTTCAATCATCTCGACATCCAAATATCCCTCATATACTCTTAGTAGTACGTTCCTTTTCACACTTGCTGCATTTGTCCAATATCATAAGAGTTTGCTTGGTTATCGAGATCACTCAATTCCGGGTTCTATGGGAAGGTGGGATTGTCTACCTTAACTTCCTATTTGGACACGTCCTCAGATTCGACTCTTAATATTCTCACAGACACCAATTTCCATTGGGTGCATCACACGGGAAGGGCTGATTTCTCTAGTAAACATTTTCTTGACAAGGCCAAATCTACCCTATCTTTGGAAAATCTTAATCTCCATCCTACAGCCTAGAATTACAAAATTCCAATTGGGTTAGAGAGTTATGATTCCCTACTGCAAATCCCTAGTTGGCCAGTCGCCCAAATTCTTAACAGATAAGTCTAGAAAGGTCTATCTCCACGAACTAGACAACTCGTACTAGGATGAACGTACCCTACTTTAAAATTCACTAGTAAATCATCCCTAAGTCCAACGATCATGAAATTTGAGATTCTCTATCTACACATATACCATTTCATCGTGTCCAAAATTCACATTCAAATTCATTTCACACAACGATCTACGACTCCTCAAACATGGCTACATTTCAGCCGTTCTGTTTCAGCAGAGTATTCACTGCCCTTCACTAATTACCTTTGAAACTTCATCAAATGACCTCTAAAAATTATAAAATTTGAGATTCGTCAAATAGACTCATACCCCAAGCTACACCCCAAATTTCGTAGCAAAATGATATACGTACACGAAGTTATGGCTTTTTGAACTTCAGCCCAAAACACAGTCAGCTTCAGTCGACACATACAGACCAGTCGCGTTCTACTATTTTTTCGGGGCATCAAACGACCTCGGAAAAATACGAAATTTAAGACAATGGTTGTAGACATATACAAAGGCGTCCACAAAAATTTTCAACTCAAAATGACTTGTCGTTTCCGAGATACAAAATCGGAAAGATACCCAAAAATCATCACAGCCAGCAGCCACTCTGACTGCTTACTGTCCGGATTTGGTCCCATTGTTCGGGCTACTAAAATGTATCCAAATATTACAAAATAAATCATGGATACTCTACATACATAGAAGAACAATACCCCAGAATTTTAGCCCAAGATTCCCAACCGTTTGGGCGTAAGAAATTCCCCAATATACCCTCATGACCATGCTACTCAATCAAACTTCAAAAGAATAATTCTCTACCATACACTTTATTTTTTCCTAGCATTCCTCATACTCAAACATGGCAACAAAATCATGTCTACCACTACTACACATCCATTCATACCAAAACAAAAATAAATACAAGAAGTTTAAGAGATCACCCACTTGTAGTTGCAAGAATACTCCTTGTAGGCTTAGCTCCTAGCTTTGCTTTGCTTGTCTTTGCTCCTTTGCTCACTAGCTCCTCTTCACTTCAAGATATAGTTGTTGTTGCTAGCTTTATCCTCTCCTTCTCTTCTTCAAAGTATCCACCTTTTCTCTTCTCCTTCTCTTCTCCCCCTTTTTTTTTTGAAACAAGAACAAGTGAAGAAGGGAAAGAATGAGAGAGTGTGAGTGGAGGTGGGTATATATGGAGTGAATGGAAGCTAGGGGGGGAATGAATCCGGGATTGGAGAGGTGGAGGGTTAGGATGGGAGGATCTAGGACTTGTGGAGGTGTATGGTGAGATGGGGTGCCAACAAATCAAGCAAGGAAGCTTCATGGAAGCTTCCTTGAAGCTCCTAGGAAGCTTCCTTTCTTCATGGTCAACTTTCACATGTTAAAAATTCTCCACCCTTGGATCCTTATCAAGATTAAGCCATGATGTGATGCTAGGGTTCCTAACCCTAGGTTAGGTCAAGGAACCCTAGGTCACCACATTCCCATTCTAACCCTAGTGCATAACTCAATTCGCATTTGCTTCATGCACTAGCTTAATTGAAAATAACCCTACATATAAATTAAAATCCTATAAAAATATATGTTTTATAGAAATTATAATTTTCTCCCAAAAATTATCTGGTCAAAATAATCGGGACAAACCACGGTTTAATCGAGATGATATTCCGAGTTTACTTCATCGGATTCAGAACAGCCCGTATGTCTGAAATCTCTCAATTTAACTGATAATTTCTAAGAGAGAAATGTAATCGTGTGCAATACTTAGTTAATGCACGGGTTACAGTGCAAAATAGCCATATGCTATTTTGCGGGGTATTACAAGCTGTCTCCCAGAATGGTGAACGACTGATTACTGCCGAAACTCAACTGCGTGGTCAGTCTGCTTCCCTGGAATGTGCCCCTCAGCTTGAGTCTTCTGCTTCGTGACTCTGATATTTCTGCCGCTACTTGTATGGTAGGTAAGTACACTGCTCCTCCACTTGGATGCCCGCACTCCCGATCCGGTTTCCAACACCTAATTGACTGGGCACGTCTGTAATTCTACTGATGCAATACTGATAATAGTAGTGATCTCCAACTCGCACACCCATAAACCATCTTGAATGGAAAGGGAAACGTGCATCCTAATTTTCTAGTGTTCGTGTATGACATGACCTGAGTCTAATGCATAATACAAGGTATAAAAATGGATGCACTTAATCTAATGTCAGCAAGACTCTGGATACGCATGCATCCCATATTACATACGTTCCAGATCAAGCTGTCTTCTCCAGTTTCTGGGTTTCAAATCCTCGCCATGCAAGTACATTCTACTATTGTACCCGACCTATTCCTGATAGATACCATTGTGACTGGTGAATCATGCAGTCATTACTGCTAAACATAGTGGTGTTCCCGTTTGCCACTAGTGCCCCAATCCGGCTCAAATTCTCCCAAAAGAAAATAATTTTTTGTCTGGATCACACCAAATGTCGTGACGATTTTACAGATACACAACCGCATATCTATGATACCGAAGATCCATAAGACCGCAGTCCCTATGGTCCGTTCATGTCCACCAACATAAGAACATGACGACCTCGATGGTCTAAGCCCCCTATCCAACAGGAACCCTCCCATTCTTACCACGGTACTTCAGAAATTAACAGAGCGAAATACGGCTTCCGTGTTCGTAACCATTGGAAAGACACAGCCCGTAACCCTTTGACAGGAAGTGACAACCCCGGTTATCACCGCCTAGTACTGGCTTCTTAGAGCAAATCGGATTATAGAGAATCACCCATAATACCAACTCTGTCTTTAAGCAAAAAGTAAGAAAACTTAATTAGATAATAATTACTAAAATATGTTTTTCACCCAAAATTATGCATGAAGTTTTATCAAATAATTGATCCCTGACTAGTCTATCAAAATAATAACCCAGCGAGTCGATACTTATCGGCTGCCACACACCTGTTGGTCCTTGAGCAAATTCCCAACCCGTGACCCTCAGCGAGTGGTACAATGGCGCCCAAAAAATGTCTTTTACCGACAATACTTTTAAACATTACACCCAACTATTGACAGACCAATGCTATAAAACACAAGCAAACATACTCAAAATGTGATAAAATCAACATCTTCAGTATAGCAACGCTAATAGTTCACAAATCCATAACTTCTAATCCATGTATCGGAATTGCATGAATTGATACCCTGGGGAAAAAAAAGAATGCCTACTTCAATTTTCTAGTTGATCATTTCTCAGATTCCAATCACACAGTTCCAGAAATCCACAAGTTTTGTTGTTATGCCAAAACAAGGTTTACTTAATTCTATACCGACTTTAAATGCAACTCCTAATACAATTCGAAATTGCATGATCTAACCCATTCTGGAAAGCTAAGACTCTGCACTACCAGTCTCTAGTTAACCATTTCTTCATATTCAGCCAACTAGATACTATAAAATCCCTATATATTCTCAGTTGTAGACTTCTTCAATACATTTGATGCATCTTGCAATGACATAAAGACTTGCTCACTCATCGGAATTATGCGATTTTGGGTTCTTTAGAAAGCTGGGGGTGTCTACTATAACTTCCTAGTTGATCACATCCTCAGATTCATCCATTAAAGCACTCTAAAACTCCAATTTCCATCAGGTGTACATACAGGAAGAAATTTACTCTCTTAACAAACAGAGTCTTCTACTAAGACTAGATCTGTCCAGGAATTAGAAGGTTCATAACTCTCAGAATATAATTCGGATTTGGGTGTTCTGGCCCTTTCTGGAAAGCTAAGAATCTAGGCTACAAATTCCTACTTGACCACTACGTCAGATTCCTCCATCTAGTTGCTCTGAATAGTCTTACAATCATCAGCCTGTGTACTTTCTGTACAATGGCTGCCCCTTACCGATAGCATAAAAACTCACTCGCTCATCAGAATGACACAATTCTGGATTCTATGGAAAGCTAATCATGCCCTCTACAACTTCCTAGTTGGCCATAATTCCAAATTATTCCATTTGATACTGTGAAAACACTCATCTTTCTCAATTGTACAGAAAATACATAATGTGCTTCACCAAACAAAGCCTATAGCTGAAAAACTGGTTTCTGTTCCATCTTATAAAAATCATAACTTTTACTCTTCTTGTAGGAATTCCTTTATAAAAGGCTTGTTGGAAAGCTTAGAATGTCTACTATAACTTTCTAGTTATACATTTCCTCAATCTGCTCATAAAGAGCCATAGAGTTGCATTCTCATCAGTGTATCAATTCTGACTAAGTTCTGCACAGTACTTACTTAAAATTTTATAATAAATCACATACATAACAAATAATTGTCAAACTTGTATTTTCAGAAACTAGACATTATTATGCACATCATACACAAAGATATCATCATGATTCCAAGTATTCAATGAGTTCTACTTATTTCAATCCTGTACAAAAGTTCCTCTATCTGCTAGTCTCTATCATGAATACTCTTTCTTAAACAATTTTGAACGTGTATCAAATGTCAGCAAAACAATTTCAATCTTTTTCTTTAGGATCTAGATTCACACGGGATACTACTGTAAAAATTTCAGAGATATATCATGCATCAATAAATTCTAAAAATTCTTTCAATTTCAGGTTTGGTAAGGCAGAACCAGTCTCTGTCTTACGACCCTGTCAACAAAAATGAATTTATTAAAATACTAAATAAGGTCAAAAAAATCTAAAATAATTCATGTAGTTTCCTAACATGTATAAGTTCCTTCTGTAAAAAATTTAAGGTTAGATTCTATCTATATTGCTCTCTGGAAATTCGGGAATACAAGCATGCAATTGTGTTTTCTGTTTTCAAATTCAGATTTGGAACAATCTATCTCTAACAATCAACCTCATTACTACTACCACTAACATTACTCATGAAACAAACAAGAAAAAAAGAAACAAGAGTTTAGAGAACTCCCCACCCTTCAATGAAGTTGAGAATGTGTGTAGCTTGGCCTCCTCCCTCTAGTCTTCCTCCAAGAATTTCCTCCTAGATCACCTTCTCTTCTTTTTTCTCTCACTCTCTCCTTCTCTCTTGCACTAGAAAATTTCAAAATTTCTAAAATGAGAGTGAGGGAGGGTGTTTAAATGAAGTGAAAGAGAGATGGGGGGTGCAAGTAGGGTCAAGGGGGGAGGGTGAGAGCCAAGTGGCATGGTGGTTTTCTCAAAACCCATGCTCTTGGCTCATGGTTTAGGGAAGATATTTTTCCATGGCTCGATCCTAGCCATAGATCAAAGATGGATGAGAGATGAGAGGTTGGATTTGTGTGCATGGCAAAATATTTTCAATGCGGCATCACACAAATAAATATTTGCATAAGTATCATACATATATACTAGTGTATGTACTAGTATCAATCCTCTCATCACAACCATGAACATAATCATTCATATTCATATATTCATATCAAGCAAAATGAATAATAATACAATATATATAGAGATATTTTATCGACTTACTTAAAATAAGATATATTGAATTTATATAAGAAAAAATGATTATAAAAATTATTATTAGGAAAATACATAATCGCATGCAAATCTAAACTGTACACGGATTATAATGCAAAATAGTTATATGCTATTTTGCGGGGTGTTACAAATCTATTCTAATCTAATCTAATAGTTTAATGGGAGAGTTGGGATTGTGTAATCAAACAAACATGTACATTGTAATCAAACAAACACGTGCAATGTATGTGCATAACTAATATAAATGAGGCCTTAGGTTCGATGTCAGGCAACGACAGAATTTTTACTTTTAAATATATATATTTATAAAGACGTACATCGCACTTGTAAATTACTAGTAATCTTTACTATTTTAATGGGAAAGTTTGTCACCAAACAAACTCCATTTATAACCAAACAAGCACGAGCATTGTAACCAAACAAACACGTGCAAATGCACATGCATAACTAATATAAATGAGGTCCTAGGTTCGATCCCAGACAATGTCTAAAAATTTTTTAAATATGTATATATTTATAAATACGTGCATCGCACATGTAAATTACTAGTAATCTACTATTTTAATAAGAGAGTTTGTCACCAAACAAATACGTGCATTGTAACTCAACAAACACGTGTAATGCACATGTATAACTAATATAAAAGAGGTCTTAGATTCGATGCCAGACAACGTCAGAATTTTTATTATATATATATATATATATATATATAAAGACGTGCATCGCAAGTGTAAATTACTAGTATTAATTAATGGGAGAGTTGGAGTTGTGTAAATAAATAAATACGTGCATTGTAACCAAATAAATACCTGCAATGCACATACATAACTAAATTTTTTAACTTTAAAAATATATATTTATAAAGATGTCCATCACTCTTGCAAATTACTTGCAAATTACTGGGGACATTTAATTTGGCACTAGTTATTATCATCCACGCATGAGGACAAAAAAATTTGTGATTCTCAGAGCCAAATATGACTGAGTAAGAAGTCCATACTTTAAGAGTTTTTAAGCTAGGCCACAAACCCCCGATCGATAAGTTAAAAGCTCAGTGGAACACAATATCACCATAATAAATAAATAAAAACAAGAAAGCGAAATGGGCACACAAGTCACAACGCATCAGATCCTGTCACCTAAAACATGGCAACCTCCGTGCTAAGGAAAAGAACATTGGTACTATGTCCGGCTCTTGGCGAAAAGTGCACCGCTATAAGGATATCTTCTTGGAAGGTGATAGGGGATGGGGCGCTATTAACTTCTGGAATGATAAGTGGTGTGGTCTAGGAGCTTTACAATACAAATTCCCCAGAGACTTCGCTAGGGCATCATGCATATATGAATGGGTGAATAGACAATGGAGGAATGAAAGGTGGAAGCCTTGAACAAGAGGACGCTTGGACCAAGGAACCAACAAAGAGAAAATGCAGATGGTTCACTCCCTGCATAATTGGAGTTCGACAAAACGACATCTCTTGGTCGATGTGCCAAACAATAAATTTTTCGGCTCTATCATCTATGTATGCATTTATCAACAATGGGGGCCAGTTGTACTATCTGGAAAGTGCGTGCACTGCTCAAGGTTAAGGCCTTCAGCTGGGTGACATCCAATAATGCAATCCTAACAAATCCTAACAAGAGACAATCTCATCAGAAGGAAATGGCAGGGACCACAAGAGCGCGACCTCTGCAATAGAGCGCAGGAAACGGTCTATCAAATTTTCCTAGGATGCACTTACAACACTATCATATGCATGGCACTTTCTCTTTGTCACGTTTCCACATCACTTTGGACAGGGCCGGCCCTGATATGTAGGCGGGCAAGGCGGCCGCCTCGGGCCCCCGCGGAATTCGCCATTTTTAAGACCCCCGATTTCAAACTTTCCTTGTAAATATAGGCACGCGTTTCGCGCGTAAATTTTTTTTTTTTTTTTATATGGGGCAGGGGGGGCCATTTCGGAAGTTCGCCTGGGGCCCCCCGGAACTCAGGGCCGGCCCTGACTTTGGACCGACTTGAGGAGCCGCCACAGCAAACGAGTAGAATGGGAGCTCTGGGATATCGGTGTGGCAGCGACTATTTGGGCTATATGGGTTGAGAGGAATCAAGCATTCACAAGCTTCATTTGCATGTTTTACATATCATTGTGACTAATATTATATTTTGTAGCATCAAGGGGTGGAAAGGACTAAGAAGAAGGCCAAGGAGCGCCTCGCTGACCTTGTGACATCATCCTATGAGGTGGACACAAAGGTGGCGAGGGGCACACAGCGAGGGACCTGAGCAGTTCACTCCTAACCATGTCATTTTTTGGAGCACATACGCCTTTGGGCGCTTTTGTACCGTGCTATATGTTTATTTCTGTTGATTATGCATGTCGATCATATCAGTTGTATTTTGATACATGTTTCGTAGACTTGTGGTAGATGTATATATTCATTTTGATGGGTATGAGTATCATCTTCCCGGCATGTCGGGAGGCTGAACATGAACATCATGCTCCGCTTTAATGGTTACCTTTTTAATGGAACACGGTAAAAAAAATTCCACACCGTCTTACTTTCAAAAAAGAAAAATGAAAATTGAATTTCTTGGACAGAGTAGCAAAACAAAGTGTTTATATAGCTCAGAATTAATAATTGATCAACATTTTAATAAAAGTAGCAAATATATAGCTTATTGAAACAGAAATACAGAAAACCGAACTCATAACAACAAAAACCGAAAAAAAGAATACAACCAATATCATATCTTTCTAATAATCCTGCAAAACATATAATATTAGGTCCAAGATCAATCTTTACGAACGCTTGGTGGTGGTAGTGGTGGTGCTATCTCCCATCCCCACTGCGTTCTTCACGGCACCAGCTGCTCCCTGAGCCATGTCCATCACTTGCTCTGCGGTTTGCTGAATGAACCCGCCAGCCTGCTCCTTGGTCTCCTGTGCCGACTGTGCTGCCTTGTCCATAGACTGTGATGCCTTGTCCATCAACTCGTCCTTCTTCACCTGGTCACCCACCCAATTTCATTTAATCAATTTAAACGGTTGCTTCGTGAATGTACTAATCATCTAGTGCATTTTATTATTATTTTTAATAAGGTCGTAGCCACGCACACCCGCACTTTGCCCTAAATATATATTAATTGTGATTTTTTTTATGAATGCGGGATTTGAACTCGCGACCTCTTACTCACCAGCGACACTTGCGCATCTAGTGCATTTTCAAGTAAGAGAGAGAGAGAGTACCTGAGCTTGGCCTGCAGCCTGGCCAGCCTGGTACCTGATATCGGAGTGATCGGCCATTTCTATACTCTTTTGTTTTCTTTTGGATTCGACTTAATGAAATAAGTTAGTTGAGGAATTAGGAAGATTTTGAGATGGTATTTATAGGGTAGAATTTTCTGTTATGAGACTTAGCTGATATTAAGGTTAAATCATAAATTAGGAACTAGAATTAAGGGGAACATTCGTCATTGAGAGGTTAGTTGGTGGGTTATCTATCGGCACTTTACAAGGGATTAGTTGAACGGATTCAAATTCTCTCTATTTTCAAGGAAAACTATGGCTATTATGATCTTGTGTACCCAACATACTTCTAGCTCTTGAACTGCTTGAACAACTTTTTGGTGAATTGATATTATCTCCATGCTAAAATTTCTCTGTCCTTTTATTTCCATAATTTTATTCAGAGAAATGGTAGAATTCTATATAATTGGTCTAGTTACAAAAGATAATTGGTCGTAGCTAGCCACACTTATTTTTTCTTTATTTATAAATTATGTATGGACTATGGATCAAGCATGTAAGAAAGTTGCAAATAGAGTTGTATTTTGAGGAACATGCTATCATTTCTCTGTAAAATTTTGGAAAATAAGACGACTAAGAACTTTTAGCATAAAATGTAACGTCACGTCACCTAAAAGTTGTTAAAACTGAGGGCTAGAAGTATATGTTGGGTATAGAGGATCATATATACGCGTTATACTTATACGGACACTTTGATCATAATCTTCTGATAACATTTTCTTAAGGCCCAAGATCAAAACTTGATTCTTTGTATAGGAAAGAAACCTTCATGTTTTAATTTGTTGCAAAATGAACGGTTTCTCATCCTATGATGTATATGAAAGAAACCTTCTAACGACTTGCTTTTTTGTATACATACATTTTATGACATTATAAATTTAATGAATGGCATACATTTTATGACATTATAAATTTAATGAATGACAAGGATCGTACATGTAAAATATCATCATATTGTAAATCAACCGGGGGGGTGGGGGGGGAAGGGGGGTAATTGTGCAGAACTAAAAATTTAAAATAAAGTTGCAAATTAAAAGAACAGAGATAGAGAGAGTCAGTAAGCATAAGATATAACGTTGTTAGACCCCCAGGTCTACATCCACACCACCTGCTTGTAGCAATTCTCTGCCACAAGTGTTCCACTACACTCAAACTCTTGTACAGTGTTTCTCGGATTCAGGCCGAGAGACCTATTACACCTACAGGACTTCTAACACAAGCCCCGTCAATCTCACCGTAGTGGAAGATAAGAAAAACTCAAGATCCTTAATGATCCTGACTGAAGAAAACAAATAAGTATCACACACACTCGGATTGATTGTTGAACTGATTGGTTCAGAAGATTTTTCTCAGAGTCATAGATGAGGAATACACAGTGGGTTCGTTCCAATATATAGATGGGGAAATGTATCTATCAAAAATAGAAACGATACATTCCAGAAAAGTGAGCAGCGCGAGTTACGGTCGACCGCAATTAAGGGACAGTCGACCATTCATCTTTTAAACAAAAAATCAAAAGATGAATGGTCGACTGCTTTATTATTTTGCTATAACATGCGGTCGACTGTGGTGCGGTCGACCGACACTATAGTACGATCGACCACAATCGTGTTGTTCATGACGAACCCACTTTATATTCTTACCATATACTAATCAATCAATCAATCAATCAATCAATCAATCAAATGCACATAAAGTCTCACAGATATGGAATTACAAGAACTAATCTTGCTGCCTTTCTTAGGCACTAATCAACATGTGCTCCTTTTTGAATAACTTCTTCTTTTGCTTGATTTTGCAATCCTTCTTTATTGCTTTCTTTCTTTGCCTATTCTTGAATATCTTTTGAATCTTTTATTGATATTATTTAATTCTAAAAATCTGAACAACTCAATTTAAACTTATTAGTATTTATAGACATGTTTTGTGCACACCAAACTAATAATCAACACATATGAGTGTAACTACTTTATATGAGAAATTATACCCAATGAGTAGTTCCATTAATAGTAAAGAACCAACATCCTTAAGTTTATTCCTTTTTATGATCTGATTCCCTTTTTAATGAACAAATAGACTTTTTTTCTCCCTTTTATCCGTATTTAAAAAGAATTGTGCGTTGAGCGTTGTGATAATGGTTTAGTTTGGGTTCTTTTTAATTTAGAAATAGAAGATAAGATTTCATCAAAGCAATGCTCCATCTTCTCCTCGCTTGCACCCACCTTTTAGCAGATGTTTTCCTCAGCGACTTCTTATGTATAAATTGGAGATGAGCGAGAATGGGAGCGTTTTACGGGATTCAGAAGAATGCAGAGGTGTATTTTACTGGGTAAGCTATTTTTGAAGGTCTGGTTTGCTATTTCAGAGGTAAATAAGCTTGGAGGTCCGTTTCGCCAATCGCTACTAATTGTCGAAGGAGGTAGTTCATACCGCAATTAAGGAGGAGTTAACTAGAGAAGTGAAGATCATGAGATGTGGGGAGTATAATGATTAATGAGAAGAGATTCATCGGGTCTCAATATTTTCAAAAGCAGAATTTAGTTACAACGAAAGTATTAATTTTAAAGAAGTATTTGTTAGAACACCTTGCAATTTTGTTTTCTAGACTACAATATAAATTGAGTGTGAAAACATCTCTACTACTATAATGGGAGAAGGGGTTAGTGTAATTTGTCCTTCTACCAACCCGTGCAGCGCACATATTGGGTTGTGGACTAATTTTGATAAATATTTTCGGCAGTGGACCAGTTTGGTAAATATTTCCGAAAGTGGATCGTTTTGGAAATTATTTTCTTTATACCCTTTTCATTAGAGCATCCACAGTCGTTTGCTATAATTCCCATTTTCTCATAATTTGAGAAAAATTTGAGAATTGAGCCTCTGCAATCGTTTGCTATTTTCTCAAAAAATAGCAAACGATGCACAGTGACTTCTCATATATGAGAAGTGGAGAAGCGAATATAGAAAAATAGAGGACGAAACATGATGTGTCGTTCCAAAGATAAAATAATTTTTTATTATAAGCGGACGGGACAAGTTGTCTCGTCCCGTAAATTTTTTTTTTTTTTAAATGGGTCGGACGATACAAGATGTATCGTCCTTCCCCATTTTTTTTAAAAATATGGCATTAACCTCCAACGGGACATGATGTCCCGTTTGATCACAAATTGTGATCGGCCGGGACATGATGTCCCGTCCGAGGTCCATTTTTTTTTTTTTTCTTTTGTTTTTTGTTTCCCACTTTAATCCCCAAAAATCCCCAAAAAGAAGCCATCAACATCATGTCCCCATACAATATTTCCAGGCCACCCACTTAATCCCCAAAAAGAAGCCATCCAATATGGACGGGACATCATGTCCCGTTCTATTTTTTTTTTTTTTTTTTTTTTTTAATTCTTTGCGGACGAGACACCTTGTCTCGGCCCGCTTAAAAACAAAATGAACCGACGTTACATGATGTCTCGTCTCCGGCAGTTTTCGAAATTTTTTTAAAGCGACGATACAAGGTGTTTCGTCTTACAGATTTTTTTTAAGGGACGATACATCTTGTATCGTCCCACACAAAAATAAGAAAATTTTGAGAAATTACCATTGCAGACGATGCAATCTGTTCTATTTCTATTCTTTTCATTTTGCCAAAATATAACAATTGCCATTGTGGATGCTCTTATCCCTTCAATGGACTAACTTTGGTAAATATTTTCGACAATGGATCAGTTTGGTAAATATTTTCGAAAGTGGATCAGTTTGGAAATTATTTTCTTTTTACCCTTTTCATTATCACTTCAATTTTTTCCACGTGCACGTGTGCACGTGTATAATACTAGTAATATATAAATGGATAGAGTGTGAAGAACATAACACTTCAAGATCTTCGAGCTCTCACCCTCCACTGCATCAATATATATATTATATGTGCATAACACTTTAGGGTAGTGTTCTTTTTCTCCTCTTATAAGAGATTTAACTCTTGTAAGAGTTGGTCCCCCTCTTACAAGAGTTTTTTTAGTGTTCTTTTTTTACCTCTTATAAGACATTTTTCTCAAAATATCTTATAATCCTAAAAGACTTCTAGTAGCCTCTTTCAAATTCTTATAAGACTTCTATCACTTAAAAAGTCTATATTACCCCAAAGTCTTTATTATAATTGTTACTAATTAAACTAGTTTATATATTAGTCTATAGTAGCCCGGAATATGCTATCCTAGAAAAAGTGTAATCATATACGTAGTTGACTGTAATATGCTATCCTAGAAAAAGTGTGGGAATCAGGGCCGGCCCTGAGTTCTCGGGGACCCTAGGCGAACTTCCAACATGGGGCCCCTAATAACATATAATTTTTTTACGTGCAAAATACGTACCTATATTTATAAGGAAAGTTTAAATTTGGGGCCCCCTAAAATCGCGAAATCTCCGGGGGCCTAAGGCGGCCGCCTTACCCGCCTCTATGGTAGGGCTAGCCCTGGTGGGAATTCATTCTTCACAATTTCGAACAATTATGTTATGGATGCTATCGAAACACTGATTTATTTAAAGATATATATATTTACGTCCAGTAAGTACATTACTTGAGTTGTGGCTAGTTGATTTGTCCTGTTATGATGCCACCATATTCAAATAATGCAGCAGGTAAGTTTTTTTATTTATTTATTTATTTATTTATTTATTTATTTATTTATTTATTTATTTATTTATCTATTTATTTACAGCTAAGGAAGAATTTATATTAGCCCATTGACCTTAAATTTTTTTAATCCAACTTCTTTGAAACAAATTATTATTATTATTTATATTTATACATAATAATTTTTATACTAATTAAAAGTCTATAGTAGCCCGGAATTATAATTGATGATTTACACTGATCTGTGAATTTAACTTGCCATTAAACTAGTTTATATATTAGTAATTTGAACTTATCTTTTCTTGTCCTTCATCTCACTATTTTTATACTTTGGGGTAATATAGGCTCTTGTAAGAGGTGAAAAAAGAACAGAAATCTCTTATAAGAGGTTCTTATAAGAGGTTATTTTTATATAAAAAGAACACCTCAAAAAGAGGCTCTTACAAGAGGCTCTTACTGTAAATCTCTTATAAGATGTAACCTCTTATAAGAGAAAAAAAAAAAGAACAGTACCCTCTTAGATTTTAAGTTCTTACGAGAGTAAAAAGATGAGGCATGAGGACAAAATTGAATAATTGCTATTTGAATAGAAGTTATTCTAAGAAAAACTAGTATTACCCTGTGTAAATGGCACAGTCTAAAATAGTTTTCACAGACTCATAAAATTATATATAATTCCTAAAAAATGTGAGAGAATTGGAAAGACTTATGAAAGTTATTCATACTGTAATTACTGAAATCTTCATTTCATCATCACATAAGCAGATAGTTTAGATTGTCACTGTCAGACAATAATGTTATACAATTGAATATTACTAAAGCTGCGAAAAAAGTGAGAGGGAAAGAGACTACGTTTGAGGGATTAGAATTTTAATTTTTTTTAATAAAAATCATGCATAGTACACGTGTTAGTTAAATAGGAATCCATACTTTTACTCTCCTTTCTCTATTTCTCTATTTCAAAATAAAGAAAGGAGAGACCCTCTCTTCTATTAGTATAAGACTAGTGTAATGCACGTGCAATGCACGCGTACAAAAAACATATTCACATAACTTAAAATTTTGAAGCATAAAAAATAACAATCATATTTTGCGACATGACAAAAACTTCAGCAATAAACCAAACATGACTTGAAGCATAAAAAATAACAATCAATAGAATATGCTGAAATTTGACTTTGTATTGTCAAATTACAAACTAAAGAACTCTTTCATAGAATATGCTGAAATTTGACATACCAATGATATCGTTCTGATGAAAAAAAATTTCCCGCACATATTTAAGCAAGAGGTGGAATTAATAGTTCAACTTCATATTTTATAAAGAACTGAATAGTATCACGGTATCAGAATGAAAATTCAACATAAAAATTGCACTCGAGTACATATTATCACCCATCACAAAAAATTGGGGTTTGGATAATTTCTTAGTACTGCAGTTGCCACCATGCCACCGCTGCCACCACTAAACGCGCCAACACCCCCATTTTCTTGAGTTAAGACTTCCATTATTCGATATTTTTTACTCCTAGCATTGTTTTGACAGTACAAATCTCTCTTTCTGAGAACTGTCTAATATCCAAAGCAGCGGACTCTGAAATGAAAATAAGACATGAAAGAGAAATCAGACACTGACAACCCCATTCATCATTAAATTCTGTGGAAATATTTCAAAGAAGTAGTAATTTAAAGAACATAAATGAGTGTGCCATACTGTCCAAATGGAAAAGAAATAATCTAAAGAAGATCACCTCTCTCACTTTCTAATGAAACAGAAGTAACATCGCCAGTCCGGTTTACATCATTGGTTGCATTTTGCCCTTGAATCCAATTCCAAAACCTTATTATGCACTCGCTACAGAAGTACAAACATGAATCATATTAAGGATGAATCACAATTGTCTCAAAAGCAACAAAAAGAAAATAAAAATAAAGGATGCAGGTTAGAAAAATATTTCATTAATATTCCTACTGTAATATTAAACCTGATCAAAATGCGAGTTAGAAAATATAAGAAACGGGATAAAGATAGCGGCGAAGAAGACACTGGAGTCGATCAATTTGAGAACAGAAAGAACAATGACAGACATCAAGTAGAACACAGTGATGATGCAATATGTTAAGTGTGTAAGATACATCCTCAAGAAGCTGTAATGGATGAGACAGATAGTATAGACATTCTCACATATGATCAATGCACAAACAAATAGCATAGAAAATTTCCATTGTTCGCGATGAACAAACCATATATGTGCATGTTCACTGATATACAGAATATAAATGTGCAATGAACAAATAGTATCTGACTGTGTTTACAGAATATATAGTATAGACTGAATATAAGTCTGCTACTACTCTTGTTCCAAAAATGAATTAGGGAATTTATATATTTCATTCAACTCAGGTTGCACTACAAATTTAGAATATAAAAAAGCTGATGAAGATCAAAGAGCAATACATAGCTACAAACCAAGAGCAATACATAACTACAAAAGAATATGTGAGAATTATACAAATACTATTGTTCCATAACTACATAACTACATAACTATACAAATACATAACTACATAACTGCAAACGAATTTCAAATACTAATTGTTTCCTTTTGGAACAAATAGTATCCGTCAGAATCACTAACTTGAGGGTAGCAAAATTTAATGAATTAGCCATATGAAATGTGGTATAGGTGACAAAGAAATTATTGATTGTGTTTGTTCACCTACCAAAGAGTTCCAAAATCGACGGCATGATAGTAAAAAGCTTTCAAATCAAATGGAAAGAATATGCTGAAATTTGACAACAATATCCAGTAGATTTGTTGGGAGCAGGAATTGTCTAGTTTGCCTTCTTACATCACTCAATCTACCCCGAAGTGCAACTGTTGAAACGTGCATATTAATTAGAACAACATAGACATGATTTTAATTTATAAAAGAATTGTAGTTTCCGAAGGATACCTTCTTGATTTTCAGATACTACATGATATGCAGATCTTGCTTGTCTCCTAATATCACTCAAGCGGGCACATCTTGGCATCTTCCCAGCAGAGTTTTTCTATGAGAAAAAAAGAGTGTGATTTGATTCTTATAACCCCTAATCAAAAGCCTACGTATACACAAAATCATTTAAAAAGAAATGGACTATACTGAATCGATTAAAACCCCCAAATCTTTAAATCTCTACTATTACTAAGGCAGTCACGGCGGCGGGAAGGCGAGGGGTTGACGATGGGCGAACGGCAACTGGAGGCGCGGCGGTGTGAGGGGGTTTTCGGGTCTCAGTTGCTGCGTCGGGAGGGAAGAGGAATAGCGGAGGGCGTCGATGGGGAGGCACGACTGGGCGAGGAAGGGAGGACGGTGATGGCGACGTTGGAGGGTCGCACGGTAGTGTGAGGGCATTTTTGGGTCTTGGTTGTTGCAGACGGTAGGGAAGAGGAACAGCAAAGGGCGGCGATGGGGAGGCGCGATTGTGCGAGGAAAAGAGGATGGTGCTGGTGACGTTGGGGGGTCGCGCGGTGGTGTGAGGGGGTCTCGGGTCTCGGTTGCTGCAGTCGTGAGGGATGAGGAAAAGCGGAGGGCGTCGATGGGCCGACGCCACTGGGCGAGGAAGGGGAACGGTGCTGGCGAGGAAGGTGAACTAGATAGAATAAATGTGGAGAGTTTGAATATACCATGAAAATTAGATTGCTGACCTCTAATTGTGGATGGATGAGGGGCAAATTTTGACAGATTTAATCCTTTATTATTTTTTTAACATATTATATTTACGGGGTATAATAGTAAAAGGCCATAAAAATGGGGGTTTGCTTAATAATAGTATAGATATAGATTGTGGTAGGGTAAAAATGGCCTAGGGCCCAGCCAAGGTCCAGGATGGCTCACTCGAAAAAATCAATCCGGCTCGGCCCCGGACCACTACATCCTCGGCACCGAGCCGTAAATTCACCCCCACAGAACTGGTCTCCTCGTATCCGACGAGCCTCGATGGCCCTCGGTCTCCGATCTGCGAAAGCCCCACGGGCCGTCCGCCCAGCCTGGTAAAGAATGAAGATAACCTGGCACAACCTAGGCCATCCGATTCTCCCAGAGGCACAGGAGCCCCATGATCAGCCATGTCAGCTCCAAATACCACCTAGGGCTTTGCCACGTCAGCCCTATACCACTCTTAGCACTGCTACGTCCGCCCTAAACCCCCTGGGCCTCCTGCCACGTCAGGCCCATGGGCTTTCGGGTTCAGACCCGGCCCCCAAGCGGATCCAAACCCGGTTGGGATTCCCTATAAATACCAGACCCTCACCCACCTTTTCAGGTAATCGATCTTTTCCACCTAAATTTCCCTAGTTATTGCTACTCTCTCACAGAGACTGACTAGATCGTCGGAGGGTCCGCCACGGGAATAAACCCCGGTGTTTCAGGACCGTCTGCAGGTACTCGAGGTGAGGCCATCCGAGCCGATCCTCAAGCGCCGAAGCGAGCTCCTCGCTCACCGTCCGGCACCGTACTCTTCCCTCATTACAAATTGAGTCCGAACTCACACCTGGTGCATCCACACTGTGACAAAAAACAAACCGCATCAGGTTGGCGCCGTCTGTGGGAAACCTTTATCCGGTGTGGACGACAGTCCGAGCCTCACCACCGACGCTCTCCCTCGACCCGATCTCCCATGGCTCCTCGAGAGCGAAGATCGGCCCGTTCCACCCGACCAGACGGGCCTCCTCCCGAGGGGGCCCTCGACGGAGGGCAAGCATCCAATAATCTGGGGGCGAACCCCGGACCCCAACGAAGCGTTTCACGCGTCGCCGAACCCGACCTTCGTCGGGTCATTCAGAACAGAAGGGCTAGCCGGGCTAGGGGAGGGACCGCTTCCAACTCGGCCCCGAACCATTCCAGGCCTACGCAAGGAGACAGGCCGTCGGCACTCAGCCGCATCGACCGAATTCCTATGCCCCGACCCGACCCTTTCGACCATGTCACGGTCACTAGGGGCGAGTTCAGAAGCTTCAGAGATGAAATCATGGAGGCCCTCCATGGAGCGCCAAGGTCCGCGACCTATGGCCGACCCCCCCAAATGAGCGAAGGGAGAAGTCACACTCATGCGCCGACTCCCCCTCCGGAGCGCACAGACGAGGTGCTCCGATGCCTCCTAGAGATGGAGAATCGAATCGAGCGCATCGGCGACGGGAATCCCAACCTAGTCCAAGGACGTGGGCCCTCTCGACCTCCATTTTCCGTCAACATCATAGAAGCGGAGATCCCCCGGAACTTCCGGCCTCTGCAGTTCGAGACTTATAACGGCGAGGGTGATCCAGCTGATCACATGGAGGGCTTCAAAACCCTCATGATAATTCAGAGCGCTTCGGATTCCCTGCTGTGCCGAGCCTTCCCGGCCACCCTCCGGGGTCCAGCCAGGGATTGGTTCTCCAAACTCTCCCCTGGCTCAATCTTCTCGTTCGACCAGCTGGAAGCCAGCTTCCTGGCTCACTTCATCACTAGCCGGAAGGCCGAAAGGACGAGCGCTTCCCTGCTCGACCTCAGTCAGAGGGAGGGGGAGTCGCTCCGTAACTTCGTCAAGAGGTTCACGACTGAGGCAAGGTCCGTCTCTGCCCTTGATGCCGGGGTCGCCTCAGCTGCCTTCCGACACAATGTCCGGCACAACCAGCTGAAGGTCTCCCTGGTGAAGAAGCCACCTCTGGACTTCCCCAACCTTCTCAACCGAGTCGAGAAGTACATACGAGCTGAAGAAGCTCTGAACCCAGAGGGCAGCAAAGAAGTCGTGGGGAAGGGCAAGTGCAGGGTCGATGAGGCCGAACCTGCCAAGAAAACAGCAAAGGAAGGGGTCGGCGCGAAGAGGGCACCTCCAGTCCCTTGCTTCGAAAGGTACACTCCCTCGACACATAACGTGTCCGCTATCCTCTTAGAAATCGAAGACAAAGGCCTTGTCCGACTACCTCCCCAACCAAATAACAACAAGAAGCGAGATCAGCGATTCTACTGTCGGTTCCACAGAGATCATGGGCACGAAACTGACCAATGTCGGGCCCTGAAAGACGAGATTGAGGTCCTCATCTCACGAGGGTACCTCCGAGAATTCACCAGAGAAGGCCCACGGGATCGGCGGGATACGAGGAACCGGAGGCCTTCGCCTCCGACCCCCATCCCGAACCGCATCTAGGATCGGGATCGCTCGCCCGAAGGAGCCGCGGATACGCCATTCATCTTGCACTGTGTCCACGGGGGGCCAATGGGGGGAGAGTCAAATACTTCTCGAAAAGCCTTCATCCGAGAGGTGAATGCTGTCCAAGACAACCCCTCGCCCAGGTTGCAACCGGTGCCTGTCTCCTTCTCCGGAGAGGACCTCGAAGGCGTTCGCCTCCCTCATTGCAACGCCCTCGTCATTGGCCTCCACATGGCTAATTTTGAGGTTCGCCGAATCCTTGTCGACAACGGCAGCTCGGTAAATATTCTTTTCCTCGAAACCTTCGAGAATCTCAAGCTGCCCAGAAGCAAACTCAAGCCAGCCGGATACACCTTGCACGGGTTCTCCAGCGTCCCTATCGTAATAGAAGGGATTGTTACTCTCGACGTTACCGCAGGATTGGCTCCTGTCAAGAGGACCGAGTCCATGGACTTCATAGTGGTAAACGTCAAGGCGGCTTACAACGCCATACTCGGCCGACCCGAACTATGCTCCCTTCAAGCGGTACCTTCGGCTTACCATCTGAAACTTAAATTTCCCACCCCGCAAGGGGTCGGCATCGTCCGAGGTAGCTAAGAAGCAGCGCGGTCGTGCTACATGACCGCCGTCGGAGGGGGTGTGTTCCCCCTCGATGCCGTTGAGCTCGAACCCGAGAGGGATGGCCCCACTCCCGAGCCCGTCGACGAGCTGGAGGAGGTCCCGTTCGGCACCGAGGATGAATCGAAATGGTTCCGGGTGAGCCGCTCGCTCCCCGAGGACTTGAAGCCAGGCATAATCGCCTGCATCCGCCGCAACGTTGATCTCTTCGCCTGGAAGCCGTCCGACATGCCCGGGATCTCCGAAGACTTGATCATGCATCGGCTGAGCGTCATCCCGGACTCTAAGCCGATCGTCCAAAAGAGGCGCAAAGTCGCCCCGGAGAGGCAGCAAATTGTGAAGACAGAGGTCGACAAACTCTTGTCCGCTCAATTTATTCAGGAAGTCAGCTACCCCGAATGGTTAGCTAATGTCGTCATGGTAAAGAAGGCAACCGGGGGCTGGCAGATCTGTATCGACTTCACGGATCTAAATAGGGCATGTCCGAAAGATCCTTTCTCCCTCCCCCGCATCGATGCTTTAATCGACGCAACCTCGGGGCATGAGCTACTGTCCTTCATGGACGCATTCTCGGGGTACAATCAGATCCAGATATTTTCACCGGACATCTCCAAGACCTCGTTCGTCACCGAACAGGGTCTTTTCTGCTACCGCGTTATGCCCTTCGGGCTAAAAAATGCCGGAGCCACATACCAACGGCTCGTCAACAGAATCATCAAAGACCTGATCGGCCGCAATATGGAAGTCTATGTCGATGACATGCTCGTCAAGAGCCGGGCCGGGCCGGACCACGTCGCTGACCTCGAGGAAGCCTTCGGAGTCCTCCGGCATCACAACATGAGGCTCAACCCGGCTAAGTGCGCCTTCGGCGTCTCCACTGGGAAATTCCTGGGGTTCATCGTCAGCCAGCGCGGCATCGAGGCGAACCTCGAGAAAATCCAAGCTATTATTGACATGGCCCCGCCCCGGAATGTCAAGGAGGTTCAGAGGCTTACGGGCCGGTTGGCTGCAATCGGCCGTTTCCTCTCCAAGTTAGGGGAGAAATCTGTCCCCTTCTTCAAGGCCCTGTGCGGAAAAGGGGGCTTCGAGTGGGGTACCCATCAACAAGAAGCCTTCGAACAGCTGAAGCAGTACCTCGCCAACCCTCCTCTCCTCAGCAAGCCCGAGCCTGGGCGAACCACTATGGCTTTACCTGTCCGCCTCGGATAGTGCCCTCAGCGCCGTCCTCGTCCGAGAGGAAGATGGGGTCCAGAGACCATTGTACTATGTGAGAAAAGTCCTGCTCCCCGCCGAGTCGAGGTACGCAAAGATAGAGAAGGTGGCCTATGCTTTGGTCATGGCAGCCCGGAAGCTTCGTCCTTACTTCTAGGCCCACTCCGTCCAAGTACTGACCGACCAGCCACTGAAGACTGTCCTTCACAAGCCCGAAAACTCCGACCGCTTAGTCAAGTGGTCAATTGAGCTGAGTCAGTTCGACATCAGCTACCAGCTGAGGACGGCCATCAAAGGGCAGGCCCTCGCCGAGTTCATAACTGAGTGCACCGTCTCCGAGCAGCCCAGCATCGAGGACTCGGATCCGACCTGGGAGGTCTTTGTCGATGGATCATCATGCGAAACGGGGAGTGGGGCTGGCATCATCCTTCGTGGCCCCGACCAATTCCTACTTCAATACTCCCTCCGCCTCAACTTTTCGGCCTCCAACAACGAGGCGGAATACGAGGCCATGATCGCCGGATTAACCCTAGCACACCGAGCCGGAGCCAAGCAAATCCGAGCCTTCAGCGATTCTCAGCTCGTGGACCAATCAGATCACCGGAGAATACGAAGCCCGCGATGATCGCATGATGAGGTATTTAGTGGTGGTCCGACGTCTCCTGGCGTCCTTCAGCTGCGCCACGATTATCAGAGTCCCTAGGGAGCAGAATGCTCAAGCAGACGCGTTGTCCAAACTCGCCTCTTCCTCCTTCGAGGGTCTCGATCAGACGATACTCATAGAAATCCTCCTAAAGCCAAGTATCAATGACCAAGGCCAGGAGGCAATGTGTGTGCAAGGCGTTGCCAGTCCGGTCGACTGGACCACCCCCATCCTGGAGATTCTTAATTAATGTCGAGCTTCCTGAAGACCGGGCCGAGGCCAGACGGGTCAGGGTCCGAGCTGAAAGGTTCGTCATGATTGGTGACATCCTCTTCAAATGCCCATACACCTTGGCCGACGGCAAACCATACCTCCGCTGTGTCACCAGCGACGAGGCCAGCTACGCACTAAAAGATCTTCATGAGGGGATCGGCGGATGCCATATGGGGAGCAGGACACTCGCTCGGAAGGCCCTGAATCAGGGTTACTATTGGCCGACCATGCTCCAAGACTCGCAAGACCTAGTCAAGAGGTGCGGCCCATGCCAAAGGTTCTCCCCTATCGAGAGGCTTCCTCAAGCCAATCTCCGATCTCTGACTAGCCCGACGCCATTCGCCATGTGGGGAATGGACCTTGTGGGCCCCTTCCCCGTAGCGGTAGGGCAAAAGAAATTCTTGATAGTCGCCATCGACTACTTCACCAAGTGGCTCGAAGCCGAGCCTCTGTCCAGCATCACCGAGCGCCAAGTACAACAATTCTTTTGGAAGAACATCATTTGCCGGTTCGGAATCCCTCGGGTCCTCGTCACGGACAACGGGACCCAATTCCAGGGTCAGAACTTCCAAACTTTCTGTGCAGACATCGGCATCCAGCAACATTTCTCCGCTATTTGCCATCCTCAATCCAACGGCCAAGCGGAGAATGCGAACAGGCAAATCCTCGACGGCCTCAAAAAGCACCTCGACAGTTCTCCCAAAGGGCTGTGGGTCGAAGAACTGCCTAGTGTGCTATGGGCGCACCGAACCACCAAGAGGATCCCCACGGGAGAGACGCCGTTCAGCCTGACCTACGGGACGGAGGCAGTTATCCCCGTCGAGGTCGGCCTGCCTTCTCCCCATGTCATGGCCTTCGATGAAGCTGACAATTCGTTCGGCCTGAGGGCCAACCTGGACCTCGTCGCCGAGGTCAGAGAGAAGTCTTCGATCCGAAGAAGCATCTACCAACAACGGATCGAGAAGTTTTACAACAAGAAGGTCCGCCCCACAAACATCAAGGCGGGGGACCTCGTGTTACGAAAGCTGACCGTCTCCGACCCAACCAAGAAGAGGAAATTGGCTCCCAACTGGGAAGGCCCATACCGGGTAGTCGAAGCCGTACGCCCTGGTACGTACCAACTGGCGGATATGGATGGCCGGCCGATCAGCCGACCCTGGAACGCCGAGCACCTAATGAAGTTCCTGGAGGGACGAACATAGGTTCTATCTTGGCTAATGTAAATAATATTTTTTGTAAGCTTTCATGTGTAAAGGGCCGTTTTAGCGACCCTCCCTATCATATATGAAAGAAATCTCTTTTTGTCAAACTCCAAACACCTCGGCAGGTCCAACCTAACACCGAACAACGGGATCGCTTTCTCAAAGAGCTTCGGCACCTGGGTCCTCACTCCGGTGCCATCCCCCGACGTCTCGGTAGGTAGGAACCGGCTTCAGGCCAGCGAGTCTTCCTAACGCCCCGCGTCGATCCCTCACGGATCGACGGGGCCGAACCTCGCCTCCGCCACCATTCACTACACTATTGACCAGAGCAAAGAAGGAAAAGAATTATTTATTCATACTCCCTTATTAGTTCTGAAAAAACAAACAAAGACCGTTACAGGACCACTCCACTCATCTCAAACTGAAGGAAGCCGCCATCTTAGGGCCCCTCGGGTCCGACGAATGGCGGGACCACCCCGATCGAACGACTAGGAGCCCTCTCCTCGTCATGGTGGTCCTTAGGCTCAGCCACGGTCGACACACCAGCCACGGAGCTCTGGGCATCAACTGGTCGCACACGCTCCTGCAGCAGCAACGCAGAGGGAACCCCCTCCACTCGCCGACCTCCCGAGGAGAACGCCGAGACACCCAGCATCGTCTTGTAATGGTGTATCTCCATCTCCTTCTCCACAATGACTTCACGAAGTAGCCTCTCAGAAGAGGGCCTCTGCACTGAGGCACTCGACATGGTATATCCAAGACCGACACTCCCGAGGTCCCGATCCACCATCGCCCTCCTCAGCCGGCTCGCCTCCTCACTTAGGGCTTCAGACTTGTTCCGATAATAGTTAAAGGCCGCATCATTGTCACGAGCCCCCTTTCGGTAGCGAACCAACGTGGCCTCCAGGGCCTCAACCTTGCTCTGGAGCCACGCCACGTCGGAACGACGGGGGTCCACCTCGGGAAGGGGAGCCGTAACCTACAAGAGAACCAGCCCACTCAAAACACATAAGCAAGGAGGTTCGGAAATATCCGAGGTCAAAACACTTGGCCAGTCAAAAATCCTCTTTTATAAATGGAATTACTTCATACAAAAAATGTGGTGGCCAGTCCGCAGTAGGCAAATACAAATGAGAGATGGAAAAAGAAAGACAAAACTATACAACTTATTTTCCCACTTCAACATCGGCCGGGTTCATGGGGAGGTCGGCAGCCGGGTCATCAACGGGCCCTTCTTCATTAGGGGTCTTTGGTCTCCCCTCGATCTCCATGTCATAGTCGAAGTTGGACAGGTCGATGGTCGGGTAGAAGTGCCTCACATGACTGAGGGCCTTCGCATAGCACTCGTCCTGGGCTTTGATCACCAGGTTCTGACCCACCTCCATCAACTCCTCCTTCTCCTTGGCGAACTTCTTCTTCAGAGCCGCCATCTTCTTCCCCCATTCTGCCTCCTTGGCGTCGAACTCGGTCTTCATCTTCTGCTCCCTCTGATGCGAGCCTTCGAGCTCTATCTTCATCTCCTTCATCTCCTGCAAGGCCTTGTCAGCCCGGTCTCGCTCCCGCTCCAAGGCCGCCTCATAAAGGCCTCTCACGTGGGCCCCCTGCACAGTCGCCTGCAGTAACCAAACACTACTAAGAAAACCTCCTTTACGAAGTGATTACATGGCAAGCGGGGTCGGCAGACTTACCAGCACATTAGCCTGTGCGAGGCGCGTGTACGCATCCTCCAGGGTCTCGGCATTCATCTCCGCGCAGTCCCGGGGGGTCTCCAGCTTATCCGCCACCTTGACGGCCTGGCGCCCTCAGGTTAGGCAGTCACCCTCACGGATCGACCAACCCGGCACCCACGGTCGCCGCAACCTCTCCTCTACCTCTGACCCCACCAGGGGACCCTTCCCCTTATCCAGATTGGCTGCCTTGCCCTGGTCCGAGCTCTTCCGAGCAACCACCACCTTGCCTGTCTCCGAGTGCGTCCTCTTTGCCGGAGGCTCGTCTGGGACCTCGAAGACCACCTGGGACGACCCCCTCGTCTTCATCGCGTCCCCCTTCGTCTCGGCCTTCTGCTTCTTCATGGCGAGCCTCTTTGCCTTGATTGATTCGGGATCCATACCTGCGAAAAGATCCATTAAGAACAATTAGCGCAAAAGAACAATAAGACCGAGAGAAAAGAAACAACTACATACAAAGCACGGCCGGGCTCAGTCCGACGCTCGCCAGGTGACCCTCCGTCACCTTCGGCCAACTGATACTGTGCAACAGACGGAGGCGCTCAACAAACCTCCACTCCTTGGCCGTCAAGTCCCTCGGCCTCGGCGCTTTGAAGCTCGGCTTAAAATGGTTCCATCGAGTAGGGATGTCCCAAGGCTCCTCACTCTGGATCACCAAATATTTTTTCTTCCACTCCTTGATGGAGTCCGGGTGACCATGGACGACCTTCCTCTTACTCCGAGGCGAGATATAATAAACACCCTCCGACTCCCCCGACGAGCTGATCCCCAGCATCGCCCGGAACACACCCAACCGAAGGGGCACCTTCTGCTCCTCGCACAACAGCACGAAGCAGATGATCTGCTTCCAGGAATTTGGCCCATACTGCATCGGCGCCAGGGACGCCCAATTCAACACCTCCCGAACAAACGGATGGACCGGCAGCCTCAGTCCAGAGATGAAGGCGTCCACTGGGAAGACGCAGTACCAAGCAGGCAGGGGGTAGGTCGGGCGCAGGATAGAGTTCGGCAACATGAGCTCGTAGCCGGACCCTATGTGGTATGCCAACTGCAAAACCTCCAAGTCACCAGCCTCCAAGACGGTCGGAAGTGTGTCCATCTTCACCCTCTTCCGGCTCGGCGAAGACGGCTGGACCCCAAAAAGCTCCTTATCGAAAAGGTCGTCGGGGTACCGACGGAATGGCTTTGGTTGTACGGGCGACCCTGTCATTAAGTTGCGGTGAACGGGCGCCTGGCTCGAGCCACCGGTCCTCGACCCCTTCTTCTTCGGAACCCTCTTCTTCTTGGCTCTTTCCGGCGAGGGGGTAGATAATCGCCCCAGACCGGTTGGCGTGGAGCTCTAACCCACACCCTGACCTGTGGATCTCCCCCCCGCACCTCCTATCCGAGCACCTTTGGCTTCACCCTCTTCTGGGCCACCCTCCTCTTCGGAAGTCGACTCTAGAATCTGGATTTCGTCCGAACTGTCGCTTGCCTCCTCAGATACGCTACTCTCCACCACGAAAGGTTTTCGGGAGCGTAACGGCCTCACATTGTATACCGGCTCCTCCTCGCATACTGGCTCCTCCCACGAAGTCGAATCGGAAGGCTTCACATCATGTGCCGACTCCTCCTCGCACACTGGCTCCTCCCACAAAGTCGATTTTGAGGCAGGGTTCCCTTTCCCCCTCGACGTCGACGCCGACGAGCCAGACTGAGCCCTAGCCATCTGTGCCTAACAAAAGAAACTTACAAACTAACCTTTGGATTGCCTCGGACTGACGAGCCGGTGCCGCTAAACAGTCAAGCCGAGTGCCGAAGTGTTTGATTTCTTTTTAAGAAGGCTGCAGGAGGGAAATGAACTGAATAGAAAAGGGGGGATATTTATCGAGGGTGAGGTGACGCCTCGATTTTTGCATTACTGTTCCTCGAATAGCGTGCGCCTGCCACCAATAGAATCGCGCCACGTCATCCTCGAAACGGGCGCTGCTGACGTCATCTATCGCCGATTGGAGAGCACACAGGGGTCGGTTCGGATGAAGTGTTCGGCGGAGAAAATTTTTGGATTAAAGATTTAAGGCACCGTCCTTAGACAGGCGCCCCAGGCTCCAGGGCTCGGTCGGCTCCCCTCTCACCTGCGAGCAGCTCGGGGCTTACGGCCTCGGCAGCTGAAACCCCGAACTGTTCGAGGGTGGGAGAAAAGCCACCATCGCCTGGGACCCTATCGGAAAGCAGATCGGCCCACCTCCAATCCCTAACTCCTCTGGGCTGACAGTGCATCAGAAACCGTCAGCACCAGAAGGAAGACAGAGATCAGAGACGACCCATCTATCCGAGGCTCCTCAGCCCCAGGTCCGGAATTCGGTTGATACCCCTCCCGTCCAGATCTTTCTCGGGCAAACAGCTGTATCAGGGCCGTCTGACCCGAAAAAGGATCCGGACAGCAAAGTCACCACCAGTCCGAGGTTCCCAGGGTTAAAACCTTTCAGCACCTTGTCACCCGAGCCCGAACTACGGCCTGCCATCTCTTCTGCCTTGTTCTCCCCCGACCCTAACACTCACATCGAGGCCGTCAGGAACGGGAGAAGAACAAGGCAATAGGATGACCACCCGTCCAATGCTCTCAGGGTCAAGATTTTGCAAGAGACAGACGTCCGCCAAAGCAGACACCTCTGGTGGCCGATGGACCACCCTTGCTGTGATCAAACCCGCTGTGGGGAGAGGGGTATTTATAACCTCCCCCATAGACAGGCCATTATGACATTGGGAAAGCCAAACGACGGAAGCCTAAGCGCCATGCATTTATTAGGCGGTGCCATTAATGCCCCTAGGAAATTGGAACATTACACAGATCTCGGAGCGCCTTCAATGCTCTGCGAAGATAGCGGGCCACCCCACTCAAACCTTCTAAGGCACAACGGCTCGCCATCACCCTTGTCGACCCATAATCCGTTGCCAGCTCGAGGTTCGGTCTAGCACCAGGGTAGTCTTCTCAGGAAGGCTCAACGGCTCGCCATCACCCTTGCCGACCCATAATCCCTCGCCAGCTCGAGGTTCGGTCTAGCACCAGGGTAGTCTTCTAAGGAAGACACCACGGTTCGCCATCACCCTTGCCGATCCATAATCCCTCGCCAGCTCGAGGTTCGGTCTAGCACCAGGGTAGTCTTCTCAGGAAGACACAACGGTTCGCCATCACCCTTGCCGACCCATAATCCCTCGCCAGCTCGAGGTTCGGTCTAGCACCAGGGTAGTCTTCTCCGGAAGACACCACGGTTCACCATCACCCTTGCCGACCCATAATCCCTCGCCAGCTCGAGGTTCGGTCTAGCACAAGGGTAGTCTTCTCAGGAAGGCACAAAAGTTCACCACCATCACCCTTACCGACCCATGATCCCTCGCCAGCTCGAGGTTCGGTCTAACACCAGGGTAGTCTTCTCAGGAAGGCTCAACGGCTCGCCATCATCCTTGCCGACCCATAATCCCTCGCCAGCTCGAGGTTCGGTCTAGCACCAGGGTAGTCTTCTCAGGAAGACACCACGGTTCGCCATCACCCTTGCCGACCTATAATCCCTCGCCAGCTCGAGGTTCGGTCTAGCACCAGGGTAGTCTTCTCAGGAAGACACAACGGTTCGCCATCACCCTTGCCGACCCATAATCCCTTACCAGCTCGAGGTTCGGTCTAGCACCAGGATAGTCTTCTCAGGAAGGCACAACGGTTTGCCATCACCCTTGCCGACCCATGATCCCTCGCCAGCTCGAGGTTCGGTCTAACACCAGGGTAGTCTTCTCAAGAAGGCTCAACAGTTCGCCATCACCCTTGCCGACCCATAATCCCTCACCAGCTCGAGGTTCGGTCTAGCACCAGGGTAGTCTTCTCAGGAAGGCTCAACGGCTCGCCATCACCCTTGCCGACCCATAATCCCTCGCCAGCTCGAGGTTCGGTCTGGCACCAGGGTAGCCTTCTCATGAAGGCCCAACGATTTGTCATCCCATTTCCACGACCATAAACACTCATCCACGGCTAACTCCCACATCCCCGCAGGAGTGGGGGGCTTGTGTGGTAGGGTAAAAATGGCCTAGGGCCCAGCCAAGGCCCAGGATGGCTCACTCGAGAAAATCAATCCGGCTCGGCCCCGGACCACTACATCCTCGGCACCGAGCCATAAATTCACCCCCACAGAACTGGTCTCCTCGTATCCGACGAGCCTCGATAGTCCTCGGTCTCCGATCCGCGACAGCCCCACAGGCCGTCCGCCCAGTCTGGTAAAGAATGAAGATAACCTGGCACAACCTACGCCATCCGATTCTCCCAGAGGCACAGAAGCCCCATGATCAGCCATGTCAGCTCCAAATACCACCTAGGGCTTTACCACATCAGCCCTATACCACTCTTGGCACTGCCACGTCTGCCCTAAACCCCCTGGGCCTCCTGCCACGTCAGGCCCATGGGCTTTCAGGTTCAGACCTGGCCCCCAAGCGGATCCAAACCCGGTTGGGATTCCCTATAAATACCAAACCCTCACCCACCTTTTCAGGTAATCAATCTTTGCCACCTAAATTCCCCTAGTTATTGTTACTCTCTTACAGAGACTGACTAGATCGTCGGAGGGTCCGCCACCGAGATAAACCCCGGTGTTTCAGGACCGTCTGCAGGTACTCGAGGCGAGGCCATCCGAGCCGATCCTCAAGCGCCGAAGCGAGCCCCTCGCTCACCGTCCTGCACCGTACTCTTCCCTCATTACAAATTGAGTCCGAACTCACACCTGGTGCATCCACACTGCGACAAAAAACAAACCGCATCATAGATATAATGGCTTTTGAAACATAAAAAATAATCAAACGCAAAGTTTTCAGGGGGATATGTAAATACATATGAGATATGACTGCAACTTTATTTCTTTTTTCTTTTTTTGATTAAAGGCGGTAACAATCATCAAGATTTATTAAGTTCAGATGAATCTCTAATCTCTAATCTCTAATTCTCTAATTTAATAATGGGAGAAGGCCTTAGTGTCATTTGTAAATCTACCAACATGTGCAATGTACGTACATAACTAATATACAGGAGGTTTCAGGTTCGAGTCCTCCCTACGACAGAGTTTTTATTTTTATTTTTAAAAATTATTAAAATGTGCATCGCATGTGTAAATTACTAGTATATATGATTGCGATTGTTGTTATGTGAAAAACCTACATTTATATTTAAGTTATTTGCAAATATCACATTAAACTAAGATGAAATATTTGCATCAAACTCTCCTTCATTAACTAGACTAAAGCGGATTTTAAGACAAACTTGAAGTTTGATCGGTAATATGAAAAATATAAATTTCATTAGAGCATCCACGGTCGTTTTCTAAATATGCATAATATGCATATTTTCACTAAAAAAGCGCTGCAGTCGTTTGCTATTTATACATATTTTGCATATTTTGCGACAGTATATTGCTATATATGAGTCGAATATAGCAATTATGCATATTATACGGGACGGATCATGAGATCTTCATGATCCGTCCGACTAAAAAAAATAATTTTTAATTGTCAGACGAATTTTCACGGTCCGTCGCTTAATTTTTTTTTATTAAATAGTAATAAAAAAACCCAAAAAAACCATCTCCCCTCCCCCCCCCCCCCCCACCCCACCCCCACCTGGACGGATCTTCAAGATTCGTCCAGTGAGGGGGGTTAGTTATTTTAAAATTTGAAAAAAATATTTAAAAATCGTGGGACGGATCTTCTAGATCCGTCTCACTTTTTTTATTTTTTTTCCTTCCGACGAATCTTCAACATCCGTCTAACAAAAATTTTATTAAATAATTCATTTTATGTACATTTCGCACTCCGACGGATCTACAAAGTCCGTCTTATAATTTTTTTTATTATAAATTGCTATAATATAGCATTGGACGACTACAACAAAAGCTATATATGCTATATGTATATATGCATTTTTCCATTTTTTGACAATCACGACTGTGGATGCTCTTATAGGAAGTTTAAGTGACATTATATCAGAAAATATTAAATAAATAAAAAAATTAAGCTACAGAGATAATTATGAATATCGAAGTTGACAACACCCTTAATAAATCGAATTTTTTTCCCAAACTATCCCACTTTTTGAAAGTTTTTTCCAAACTGCCCTACTTTTTTTTAAAATTCCCAAAACCCCCTACTCGCCTTTTGAAAAAGTGAGTTTGGGTAAAATCCCATCGTTTTTTCAGAAAGCGAGTCTTAGGCTTAGCTTTTGCACTTACCTACACTCGCTTTCTCAAAAAGCGAAGGGATATATCCCACACTCGCTTTTTGAAAAAACGAGTTTAGGTGAATTGATCTTACACAATGAGAAGATCTGTAAATTTTAGGATAGAATTGATCTTCTGGTCGTTGAATTCAACCCAATCGAGGAATTTAAAAGACTTGGAAATGCTAATCACCAACGCATGAAAGAAACCATGTAAGGTCATGAAGAAATTAGTACTACGGATAGCTTTATGGGGGTGGCGAAGGCACAGAAATATGATAATCTTTGGCAATAATAATGGATGTGAGTAGGAATTGAAGGAATTAGTAACAAGTCTGATACTGAATTTGTGTGAGCACTTCTGGGCACATCAGAAGAACGAAGTGAACTTGATGGACCCTTTGGTACGACGTTGGTGGTTGAAGAGGTTCCAAAAATGATGGGGACCAAAGAAGCGATACATCTAGAAGGTTTAGCCAAAGAGGAATTTTGGAGATTCTTTAGATAATGTGCCTTTGGAGACGAGAATCCTACAAATTATCCATGTTTGGAGTTTGTTGGCAAGCAAATGGCTGAGAAGTGAGGTGGTTTCACCTAAACTAGCTTTTTTCAGAAAGCGAGTTTAGGTGAAACCACCTCGCTTTCTCAGAAAGCAACTGTGGAGTTCATGATTTCACCTAAACTCGTTTTCTCAGAAAGCGAGGAGCAAAATACTAGACTCGCTTTCTGAAAAAGCGAGTGTAGGCTAAAAAAAAGGACATCTTCAATTTTGCTTTCAATACTCTTCAACCAAATCATACATAACCAATTCTCAACAAGGAACAATCGCACTCATACATAACAAATGGCGATTAACGCTTCTTAAAAATTAAACTCATACAAACTAGTACAAAGTCCAAATTACTAAGTACATAACCAATTACTCATTTGATTTCGAGCTTGGGCATAAAAAAATCCAATCGACATTCGCTTTTTGAAAAAACGAGTATGGGATAAATCCCCTCGCTTTTTGATAAAGCGAGTGTAGGCAAGTGCAAAAACAAAGCCTAAGACTCACTTTCTGAAAAAGCGATGAGATTTTATCCAAACTTGCTTTGGGTAAAATCGAGTAGGACATTTTGGGAATTTTTTTAAAAAATTAGGGCAGTTTGGAAAAAACTTTCAAAAAGTGGGATAGTTTGGGAAAAAATTCTAATAAATCATCAAACTCATTGGAACACTATATCAGTATCAAAATTAATAATGGAGCAGTGCCAAGTTATAGAGTTTCTCTATGTAAAAACTCTAAAGAGAGCTCTCCCAAAAAATCCAACAAGCAAAATGCCGATAAAGAGACATCAATCGGGGAGGGGGGAGGACCCCGCCACCTTTTCCTCCTCCTCCTTCCCCCACAGCTCCATCCCACTACCGGAGCAGTGTAAATGTCGTCGGAGGTTCCGACTAGGGCTTCTCGATTTGATGTTTTTTAAGAGGCGGTCGGCGCGGCGAAGGATAGCGATGTCAAGTGGCTAGCGTCGAGGGTGGTTGTTTCATTGTCGGGTGATGTGGAGGCGGCATCGAGGCTGCCTTGATGGCTGTCGTCGATGGGAGTTACTGTCGGAGATTGGTGGTGCTGGCGAATGAGGTGGATCATCGGAGTGTTGACGACGTTGAGGGAGCTTTGATGGTTGTCGTCGAAAGGAGTAGCTTTCGTCGGTGATTGGTGGTGCTGGCGACGGAGGTGGATCGTCGAGTTGTTGGTGGTGTGGTCTGCCAGCGAACGAGATGGTTCGGCAGTGCTCTCGGTGGTCGGCAGGCAATTTAGCAGGCGATTGTCGGCTTGTGAAAAGGTGGTGAGGATGTCGGCAAGCGATTGGTGGTGCTGTTGGCATTGACGGGTGGTGAGGTGGTCAAGCTCGAGGGGGCGTCGATAAGGGGGATGGTATGGTGATGGCTGAAGCCAGGTGGCCAGGTTGGTCGGGGTGGTCAGGGTTGGCCGGAGAAGAAATTAGGGGAAGGGAAAAATTTTGAGATTGATTGATTGATTTTTATAATTCAAATTTCAAATTAGGGTTTGAAATTCAAATTATATCTCGGGATGAGTCGTGGCGGGAGATTTGGATCATGTGTGAATTTTAATTTAGATTTTTTTTAATTCAAAATATATTTGGGAGAGTGTGCTTGTTGTTGAATTTTGAATTTCAATTTAGATTTTTGAAATTCAAATTATAGATTGGGGAGTAGGGAGAGATTATCTTATGTAATCTGAATGTCGAACTAGATTTTGTTTGAAATTTAAATTATATTTGTGAATAGATCGGCGAGTACAAGCGTCACATTTGTTAAGCGGCGATGTTAGTTGGTGGATAAGTTCGTCAGTAGCACCGGCCTGTCGGTTGAGAACAACGACTGCTGTTGATGGCTGGATTTGACGCAATCAGAAGATGGCATCGCGATGAGGTTGGTTTTGTGGATACACGACGACAATGTCGTTGGGAAAGGAGTAAGCATGCCAGCAGGAATGGTAGCTGTGGTTGTTGCCAAGGTGGACGTTTGGGGAAATGTAAAGGGAGTCTCTGGGGTGGAGAGATATTTTGATGGATTTTGAATTTCATATTAGATTTTTTGGAATTCAAATTACATCTGGGAGGGTTGGGTGGGAGAACAGGGTGCAGAGCCCTCGTCTACAAATTTAGTTAGGGGAGGGACTGGTTAGGAATGTAGGCTTACCTTTGTAATTGTTCTTCATTGTTCTGTTTTATAAACAGATAGATATATATTATTGTACTACTTGTTTCGTTAACTATTGATTAATGAAGCGATTACGATGTCACCGTTTTTTCTCCCCAAAAAAGAAAATTAATAATGGAGCTAGCCTTTAATTCGAACCAAGTAGCCGAACAAAGTTTATTGAAAAACAAGTACACAAAGGAAATTCTCAACAAAAAAAGAAAGAAAACGGCCAGAAAAAAGAAAAAAAAAAAAAAAAAAGAGTACAACCAATATCAAAATTCAACTACTCCGGCAGAATAGATAATATATAGGAGGTCCAAGATCAATCTTTATGAACGCTTGGTGGTAGTGCTGTCTCCCATCCCCACTGCGTTCTTCACGGCATCAGCTGCTCCCTGCGCCATGTCCTTCACTTGCTCTCCGGTCTGCTGGATGAACCCGGCAGCTTGGTCCTTTGTCCCTTGTGCCGACTGCGCTGCCTTGTCCATGGACTGTGATGCCATGTCCTTCAACTCGTCCTTCTTCACCTGATAACCACCCAATTTTATTTAATCAATTAAAATGATCACGATCACCGTGTTGAATATACTAAACATCTAGTGCATATTTGAATAAGTGAAAGAGAGAAAGAATACCTGAGCTTGGCCTGCAGCCTGGCCAGCCTGGTACCTGATATCGGAGTGATCGGCCATTGTTAATTTCTTTGCTGTTTGAGATGAAATTTCTTTTTTGCTACTTTCTTAACAAGAACTGATGAAGAACTGATGAATGATGTAGAGATTAGAGATGTAGAGGAGAGTATTTATAGCAAATGAAGTACGATATCCATGAATACACATGGGGTTTAAATTATTAGCTAGTATTAAGGAGTTAGTTAACAAATGAAGAGCTAGTATTAAGGCTAAGGGGACACTTGCCACACAAAGCTTTGTTGGTGGGTTTTCTTAACGGCAGGCTTTTGACATGGCCAGTGTTTTTGAATGATTCAGAATTTACTGTAATATAACCCTTTTTTTTTATTTTAGGGTTTTTATTTTCTTGGCATTCCAATATGACACTGTTAATTGGTTTTAATTTATGTCTAGTTTATCTATTTTATTTGAATAGCTGAGACTTACAACAAGTTTTTTGGCGCCGTTGCCGGAGGCCATCAAGCTATTTGAAGAACTCAGCGAGAACTCACAACAATTCTCAACAAGGGGAAGGGGTCTTTCGAAAAAAAAGGGAGTTTACGAAATTTCTAGTAATAATAACATGCAATTAGAAATGGTAAACATGAACAAAAAAATTGATATGCTTGTTAATGCAATTGCAACGTTGGGTAGCGTAAAGAACCAAACAAAAGAAATTTGTGCAATTTGTTCTCATTCTGATCATACAACTAATACATGTCTCATGTTTTCTTTCACAGATCAGGAGCACACAAACTACGTAGGACAGGAAATGTACCCGCCCAAGAACAACCCTTTTTCAAACACGTACAACCCAGGGTGGCGAAACCATCCAAATTTCTCATGGAACAATAATCAAAACCATCAAGGCACTCAATTTGCACAAGGGCATGCGCAGCAATTTCAGATTGGGAATGGGTTTGACCGGCCAGTACAACAACAGAAGAAGTTGGATTTCGAATCCACCATTCTTCAATTGCTCCAACAGCAACAGCAAACAAGCAACCAACAAGGGCAGACCATTCAAAAATTAGAGACTCAAATTGGTCAAATTGCTAAGGAGTTAAGTGAAAGAAAGATAAGAGAACTCCCATCACAAACCATACCACACCCTAGAGGACAAGAACAGCTCCAATCGGTGACAACCCTAAAAGACAAGAATGAGTTTGAAATGTTTGATGCACCAAAATTACCACACGATGATCATG
Source organism: Hemerocallis citrina (assembly GCA_017893485.1). Classification (NCBI taxonomy): domain Eukaryota; kingdom Viridiplantae; phylum Streptophyta; class Magnoliopsida; order Asparagales; family Asphodelaceae; genus Hemerocallis; species Hemerocallis citrina. Next base: position 122,959,677 of record CM030363.1, on the reverse strand, counting down.
AATGTTATAATGTTAATATGGTTCAGGAAATTTGTGGCCAAACATTTCAGAAACATAGTGTCGATCCATTACAAGCCACAATTACACACTCTCTAACACTATCTCAAATTGAACAGGAATATGATGATTGGAGGATTGCAGAGACAGTACATACCCTTGGAAATCCAAAATCAAATTCAGGTAAGTTTGCACCCGTATTTGAAAATCTGGTGTCTAATAATACTTTTGCTTCTTCTGTTACCAGGACACCAGACGAGAAACTAAAGCCGCTACCTGAACACTTGAAGTATGCATATGTGGGTAAAAACCAGACGTTACCGGTGATAGTTGCTGCAAACTTGAGGATGCAAGAAGAAGAGAAGCAATTGAGAATATGGCAAGAACACAAGGGTGTATTAAGATGGACCATTGCGGATAGACTTATGTCAAGATGGTACGGTCCGTTCGTGGTTACAAAGGTTTTCCCACATGGAGCGTTGGAGGTTCATAGCAAAAAGAAAAATTAAACGTTCAAGGTGAATGGGCATTGGGGGAAACCTTATAATAAGATGAGTTTTGAGCCGCGAGCCATTCTATACATTGCATAAACTGATCAAGTCTAGCTGAAGACAAGAAACGCAGCGCTTATTGGGAGGCAACCCAATTTTCAGGGGAGTACTTACACTCTCTCTTTATTTCTCTTTATTTTTCTTTATTCATTTTTTTTATTTTTTTCTTTTCTTCAAACTAGATGGGGACACATGCCTATTTTAAAGTTTTTGTTTCAAACATTGAGGACAATGTTCCATCTAAGTTTGGGGGTAGTTATTCACATTTGGAGTCTTTTGATTTTGACCAGTCCAACATTTAATGATTTGAGCTCAGATACTATAGGTAGAGAGTGGAGGACAAGTATTAAGTGTGGTCTTTATCTTTAGAAATGTTAGTAACTTATCATATGAATCATACTTGAAACTTTTATTCATAAGGTCATGTCAATTCGAAGAATTTTGAAAGAGAATAGAAAGTTCGACTGTGAGTAAACTTAAATACACAAATTGTGAGTTTTGAGCCTTATTTATTTTTTTTGAGAGAGTCATACACTTGAAGATCTCAGTTGACTGCATTCTTGAGGTGAACTAGAACTTATTTTTGCTACTTTTCAAAACTTGTTTTGATTTTTGCCTAAAAACTTGGAAATGATTAAGGCACTTAAGAATCTATCACCAAAGACAAATAGCCTACCCAACATCAATTATTCATTAGTTGCCCCTTTGAAGCCTATAAAAGTTTTCTTTTTGTAAGACACATCATCCTTAACCATGCCTAGATGAATAGGGTACCTTACCTATATCTATTGAGTTAGTAGAGCAAGAATTGTAAAAGAGATGTGGTATGTCAAGATGAAGGGGATGAAAATATAAAGAAAAGTTGGAGGATTTGTCATAAGAAAAAAAAAATGAAAAGTTGTAAATTGCTGAGTTGTGGATGGGTGAAAGGTATTTGTAGAAATAAAGTATAGGCCTGTGATATATGGCCTCATACTATCAATCAAAAAAAAAAAAAGGGAAGATTGATAATCTCTTAGAACAATACAAGTTGCTCCACTAATTCTTTAGAAATTTTGTATTCCTTCTCCCTTCAATTGTTTAAACCCTCACCCATGGCCCCATTACAACCTGTTGCCGCTAAATTTGGTGTGGGGGCAAACAGATAGTATTTGTGGATTCTTAGGGAAAATGAATAGCAAACATGTATACCTGTTCCGTCGGAGTTTGATGCTGACTCCTGCCGTACACCTGCAAAAAGTGCGAGACACCGGGGTTGTTCCCGGCGACGCACCCTCCGATGCTCAAGTCAGTAATCAGGGATGATTAAGAAAGAGCGTGAAAACTGGTAAAAGATTGATTACCTCTTAATGGAGATGGATGGGGGGTATTTATAGGCGTCTTAGGGACTAGATTAGGAATGTAATCCCCGTGATCTGATAAGGAATATACTCCTTGAAAACAGATTGGGAATGTAATCCCTAATTCCCAGTGGAAGGATAGGCATGAATCAGGGCCGTTGATTAAGATTTAATCAGAAACCCTAATTCTATCCCTCTGGATCGAGCTTTTCGCTGGTTGAAACCCGCACCCGATTAAGGTGGATCCGTTTGTAGGTTAGCGGGTTTTCGAGGAGGAGAACCAGTACCCGCTTCAGACCCATTGGTAGGTGAAATTACCGTTTTACCCTTGGACATCAAGATCCGTGCCTGATTTGAACGGTTCCGATTTAACCCCATTTTTAGCCATATCACGAGCCCCCCACTCCTAAAGACTGAGTTTGATCAGCCTTTAAGGAGTAGTTTAACTGTTTTAATGGCTAGTGGAGTTGTATCGGAGCCCAAATGGAAGGTTTTGAATCTTGAAGGAGGTAGTGCGGTGATTTTTCAAGTGGATTGAACTCTGAGTCGCTCCTGAGCTCTTATGGTCATGTGGTGTTCTTGCAGGAATATCCTTTTAACTTTGCGAAGTGTCAATTCGTCGTTCAGGGGTCTTAGAAGATTGTTCTTGGCAATAATTGCTTGTTTGGGGACTAGACAATGCTTTCCCAACTCTACAATTGCTTTTCAGGAGTTCTTCCTTAATTTCCCGAATTTTTAATTATTTTTTTGCGATCTCTTGGCCGATGGCTCAGGCGTTTTCCTTCGTTGAGTGGCCTACATGCTTGTATCACACTTCCGACCCCTTCCAGCGCTCGCTGCCTAGGAGGCCGAGGTCCGTAGGTGGTTCGGCACCTTCTTCCGAAGAAGAGAGGGACCTCGGCTAAGTTGTGAGTGCGGAGAAGGAGTTCGACGGGGTCCGAGGTAGCTTTTTCCCACGTAACAGGGTCGGTGTCAAGAGCGCTCGGCAGCTGGTGCTGAACCCCAATTTTTCCCTTATAACAGGGTCGGTGTCAAGAGCGCTCGGCAGCTGGTGCCGAACCCCAATTTTTCCCTTATAACAGGGTCGGTGTTAAGAGCGCTTGGCAGCTGGTGCCAAACCCCAATTTTTCCCTGTAACAGGGACGGTGTCAAGAGCACTCGGCAGCTGGTGCCGAACCCCAACTTTTTCTCTGTAACAAGGTCGGTGTCAAGAGCGCTCGGCAGCTGGTGCCGAACCCCAACTTTTCCCCTATAACAGGGTCGGTAGCAAGAGCGCTCGGCAGCTGGTGCCGAATCCTAATTTTTCTCCGTAACAGGGTTGGTGTCAAGAGCACTCGGCAGCTGGTGCCGAACCCCAATTTTTTCCTGTAACAGGGTCGGTGTCAAGAGCGCTCGGCAGCTGGTGCCGAACCCCAACTTTTCTCCTGTAACAGGGTCGGTGTCAAGAGCACTCGGCAGCTGGTGCCGAAGCCCAATTTTCCCCTGTAACAGGGTCGGTGTCAAGAGCGCTCGGCAGCTGGTGCCGAACCCCAACTTTTCCCCTGTAACAGGGTCGGTGTCAAGAATGCTCGGCAGCTGGTGCCGATGTCCAATCTTTCCCCTGTAACAGGGCCGGTGTCAAGAGCGCTCGGCAGCTGGTGCCGAACCCCAACTTTTCTCCTGTAACAGGGTTGGTGTCAAGAGCGCTCAGCAGCTGGTGCCGAGGCCTAATCTTTCCATGTAACATGGTCGGTGTCAAGAACGCTCAGCAGCTGGTGCCGAGGTCCAATCTTTTCATGTAACATGGTCGGTGTCAAGAACGCTCGGCAGCTGGTACTGAGGTCCAATCTTTCCATGTAACATGGTCGGTGTCAAGAACGCTCAGTAGCTGGTGCCGAGGTCCAAGACTTGTTGTTTTTGGCTTAGCGTGCCCTACGGGAGTTGGTGGCTTCTGTGCTCCTGGCTGACGTGGCAGCCATTAGATATGATGGCTTCTGAACTTCTGACAGCTCTGACAGATGAGACGTTCATTTAATGCAGTGACCTCTGAGCTTCTGTCAGACAGGACAACAATTAATGCGATGTATGGCTTGGCGTGGCAAACAATGCGACGATTGAGGTCGCTTCTGTCATTTTGTGTGAATGGGCCGGCAGTACAGGCCCATTAACCTCGTTTTGCGTGCCTCGCTCTATAAAACCCCAACCCCCACTCATTTTTCACTTCTCTTCTCTTTTGCTCAGGCGATCTTTTGTGCTCAGCGAGTGTTTCCGGTGATTGCCGTTTGTTTCTGGTGGAGTTTCCGGTAGCTAATCTTTTAAGGTAATTTATACTTAGTTTATTTCATAAACTATGTCTCTTGCTTCTGTCTCCGAGTCGACCTCTTGGTCCGAGCCCTCCCTTGAAGTCGTCGAAGCCCACACTCCGAGTCGGCCAGACAAGGGCAAGAAGGTGTTCGGCAAAGACTCGATCGTGGAGGACCCGAAGCGTATGGGGGAGTTCGGCAGATTGCCGGGGCAACTGACGGGACTCTACAGGGTTCGGGAGCTTCCGGAGGAGCACGCCGAGCGCATAGTTCATGGGAGGGGGAGGTCCTTCGAGGAGAATGCGGCGAGGGAGATGACGGAGGCGGACGAGACGGTGTCGATCCTTTGCGAAGAGGACTTGGAAGTGATCCGGGACTATTTCCAGATCCCGGAGGAGTACGAGCTTATGCTGCCGGGTCCCGGGGTTAGGACCAACTCGCCGCTGCCAGTGACCATGTGTTGCTGGCCGGTTGATGCCTTTATCACCGGTGCTCGGCTACCTCTCCATCCGTTCGCTATCTCGTCCTGAGTTGGTTCGGGGTCAGCCCCATCCAACTCATGCCGAACGCATGCAGAGTCATAAACGGCTTCGTACTTCACTGCCAAGCTACTGGGATCGAGCCGGAGCTGAACGTGCTTCGGACAATCTATCGGCTACACCAAGGGAACAAGTCGGAGTACCGATACTATTTGGCTCCGAGGCATGGCGGCAGGCTCGTCATATGACCCGACTCCATCAAGCACTGGCATGAAAAGTTCTTGATAGTGCGGAGTCCGGAGGCCTGGCCGATCCCCTCCGGTTGGGTGGAAGGGGTGCCGAAGAGGGCGAAGGCGCTGCCCAAGCTTCGTACTGAAGAAGAAGAGGCAGTCCGGACACTTCTCGATCGGCCGAAGTACGATTGGAAGGAGCTGACCGAGGACATCTTGTTCAAGGGAGGGCTCTGCCGCGTAGATCCCAGTACGCGGCTTCTTTTATGCTTTGTTTTTCATATTTTATTTTGCATGAGTTGTATTGTGCTAACGAACTTTTGTCTTTAATGCAGAGGCGATGGACTACGACGTGGTGCTAGCTTTGAGAGCAGGCCTCGCCAGCAAGGCGCCGAAGAAGCGCAAGAGGGTGGCCACCAAGTTGCCGACCCCGAAGACTCCAAGGGTCACGGAGACGATCGAGGAGACGGAGACCCTCAGTAGCCCGGTCGTTGCCGGTGCAGGCGCCTCGGCATCAAATGCGGTCGGAAAATTCCCCATCGCCGCAACCCTGGGGATGACGACCCCCCCATTGTCCGTCGCGGCTGAGGAACTCCTGACCGAGGAGCACAAGAGGATCCATATTCCGGACTGGCAAGTTCGAAAACATGATGGATTCCTCGGCAACTCCTTGGCGAGCATGCAGGCCGTCAAGCATCTGGCGACGCCGAAGGATCGCGCCGCCATGGAGGCCGGGCAAGAAGGTGACGACGTCATCGAGATTGCTCGCTCGGCCATCTCGGTAAGAATTGGGTTTTTTCTGTCGTTGAATTTCTTTGGCTATAATTTTTCTAACTCTTTTTGTTCTTCTCTCCTTGTCACAGATCATCGTCCATTTTGTACACCTCACCGAGAGGTTGGCAGCTCTGGAGAAGGAGCTGAAGTAGGAGTTCGACCAGGCTCGGAAAGAGAAAGCTCGGAAGGGGAACTAGCTCGACAAGATCAGGGTCGAGTTCGAAGGGAAGGCGGTGAGGGTCGAGTTCCTCGAGGCTCAGGTCACGAAGTTGGAGGGCGATCTTTTTTGCCAGAAGGAGGAGGCAGCCAAGCAATTGGTCGAGGCTGAAGAGGCCAAGGCTGCGGCGGTGAAGGGGGCAGAGGATGCGACCCTGGCGAAGGCACAAGGTTTCCTCGCCCAAAACATGGCCAAGGCTTATGCCGAAGCCATCGCCCGGGTGACGAAGACGTACCCAGACGTGGACTGCTCGGGATGGAGACTGTTCCCGGGCCACGTCGAGGGCTTCGACCCCGAATCAGAGGGGGAAGAAGAAGGGGAGGACGAAGTCGAGACTGAAGTCGAAGTCGCCGGCGAGGTCCCGAGCTCTGGGGTTACCCCACTGGCGGTGATAACCCCTTCAGAGACATCGACCCCCACCCACTCTTGTCGCCCTGGGAAAGAGGTCGCGCCCTGATTCCGCTCGTTTTTTCTTCTGTTCTTCTTCTTTTTCTTTCTTTTTTGTAACGCCTAATCGCGGACTGGCCACCGCTTTTTGTTATGAATGAAAAAACTTTTTGGGTTCGACTCTGTATCTCTATCTTTTCCCAACAACTCTTGAGAACTTGTTTGAAATTTTTTGAAGTGAAGGACTTTGGCAATGCGTTTAAAAATTCTTTGTTTGTCCCGACTTCTTTTCAGCTTGTGGTGGTAACTCAAGCCGTCGAGCCCACTTGCTCGGATGACAATGCTCGGGCTGAGGCTGGCTTAGGGGTGACGAGCCTGTGTTTGGCGAGGTGCCGAGAGCGGCTCTATGAAGTTGAGCTGGGATTGCACCGAGCCGAAAGCGAGCTGAACCATCTTCAACTCATCCTAGGTCGGCGAGACATCGAGATCCGGCGTCTGGAGAGCCAGATCGCCGAGATGACCCCCTTAGGAGAGGACGAAGGTTCGTCGACCGCCTTTAGCTATGGCCTTCGGATCAAGTGCATTCGCCATACCTTATCCAAAATAACAGCGGAAAGGGACGATCTGCTTTCTGAGATCTGCCAGCTGCAAACTGTGGAGACGAAGCTTCGGACGGAGGGAGAAGGACTGACGACCGAGGTGGCCAAACTGACGATCGAACTGGACGAACTGACGGCCAAGGTCGATGCACTGAAGAGAGCCACGGTAGACAAGAGCATCGAAGTCACTCATCTTCGCCGTCTTATCGTAAGTCACTCCAGCATCCCGAGCTCCGCGATACCTCCTCGCTTCGAGGTCGATGTTAAAGATGACTCTCTGAGGGAGCGGATCTCAGAGCTAGAGGCAGAGGTGGCTCGCCTCAAACTGCGCTCGGGGCCAATCAACGTCAGGAGCACTTCGTGTACTCGGGCGGAGAGCAATCGGGGCATCACGTTTTATGAGCTTGCGACCCGTCTGCCTCTCGGCCGTCCTAGCCCGGGGGATGCACAAAGCTCGGTGGTGGCCATTTCGTCGAGCGGGGCATCCATCGGTGCGGCTGCTAGGAGCAGTGCCGAGGACACGTCCCAATTCGCTGGTTTGGGGTCGAGCTCCGGAGGCAAACGTTGCCGACCCCGAGTGTCCTTGAAGAGGAGCATCCCTGCGCCACGGAGGCATTGATGATCATTTTTGAAGCCTTTATATTTAGTTTAAGTGTAGTGAGTTAGCATTGTAATTTTTGCTCTTTAAAGCCTTGTAATCTTGTTGTACGGAAGAGGCGCGTTGTACTGCGTCCCAATTCTTAATAATATTTCTTGCTCAGGCTTGCATGTTCTTTGTAGCTTTGTGTAGTTGTTCTGTTTGTGACCGTGTTCTTCGTGCCGAGGTCCCTGAGCTGGTCTTTTGCTCGTGTGGGGGTCGGCGACATGAGCGTTCGGCCGGTGGTGCCGGGCTGCATTTCGGTCACTCCATCTTGCGAACTTGCGCTTCGGAGCAATTTCGAATGGCGACCTACTTCTAGCTCGCTTAGGAGCGAACTTGCGAAGTGGAATCCAGCCATGTGTTGGACTCCAAACCATCGTTAGGGTAGTTCAACGGTCGTGGGAGCAATTCCGAATAGCGAACGACTTCTAGCTCGCTTAGGAGCGAACTTGTGAAGTAGAATCGAGCCAAGTGTTGGACTCCGAACCATTGTTAGGGTAGTTCAACGGTTGTGGGAGCAATTTCGAATGGCAAACGACTTCTAGCTCGCTTAGGAGCGAACTTGCGAAGTAGAATCGAGCCAAGTGTTGGACTCCGAACCATCGTTAGAGTAGTTCAACGGTTGTGGGAGCAATTCCGAATGGCGAACTACTTCTAGCTCGCTTAGGAGCGAACTTGCGAAGTAGAATCGAGCCAAGTGTTGGACTCCGAACCATCGGTAGAGTAGTTCAACGATTGTGGGAGCAATTCCGAATGGCGAACTACTTCTAGCTCGCTTAGAAGTGAACCTGCGAAGTAGAATCGAGCCAAGTGTTGGACTCCGAACCATCGGTAGAGTAGTCCAACGGTTGTGGGAGCAATTCCGAATGGCGAACTACTTCTAGCTCGCTTAGGAGCGAACTTGCGAAGTAGAATCGAGCCAAGTGTTGGACTCCGAACCATCGCTAGAGTAGTTCAACGGTTGTGGGAGCAATTCCGAATGGCAAACTACTTCTAGTTTGCTTAGAAGCGAACTTGCAAAGTAGAATCGAGTCAAGTGTTGGACTCCGAACCATCATTAGAGTAGTTCAACGGTTGTGGGAGCAATTCTGAATGGCGAACTACTTCTAGCTCGTTTAGAAGCGAGCTTGCGAAGTAGAATCGAGCCAAGTGTTGGACTCCGAACCATCAGTAGAGTAGTCCAACGGTAGTGGGAGCAATTCCGAATGGAGAACTACTTCTAGCTCGTTTAGAAGCGAGCTTGCGAAGTAGAATCGAGCTAAGTGTTGGACTCCGAACCATCGTTAGAGTAGTTCAACGGTTGTGGGAGCAATTCCGAATGGCGAACTACTTCTAGCTCGCTTAGAAGCGAACTTGCGAAATAGAATCGAGCCAAGTGTTAGACTCCGAACCATCGTTAGAGTAGTTCAACGGTTGTGGGAGCAATTCCGAATGGCGAACTACTTCTAGCTCGTTTAGAAGCGAGCTTGCGAAGTAGAATCGAGCCAAGTGTTGGACTCCGAACCATCGTTAGAGTAGTTCAACGGTTGTGGGAGCAATTCCGAATGGCGAACTACTTCTAGCTCGCTTAGGAGCGAACTTGCGAAGTAGAATCGAGCTAAGTGTTGGACTCCGAATCATCGTTAGAGTAGTTCAATGGTTGTGGGAGCAATTCCGAATGGCGAACTACTTCTAGCTCGCTTAGAAGCGAACTGGCGAAGTAGAATCGAGCCAAGTGTTGGACTCCGAACCATCGTTAGAGTAGTTCAAAGGTTGTGGGAGCAATTCCGGATGGCGAACTACTTCTAGCTTGCTTAGAAGCGAACTTGCAGAGTAGAATCGAGCCAAGGGTTGGACTCCGAACCATCGTTAGAGTAGTTCAACGGTTGTGGGAGCAATTCCGAATGGCGAACTACTTCTAGCTCGCTTAGAAGCGAACTTGCGAAGTAGAATCGAGCCAAGTGTTGGACTCCGAACCATCGTTAGAGTGAAGAACTAAAAGCAGAGAGATGTAAACAATAGTGAAATATGAAAAAAGCTTTCTTTATTAATGACTAATAGTTGGCTGCTTCTAAAGTTACGAGCCGTTATTACAAGAGAGAAATAAAAGAAATTCATTACAAGTAATAGGAGAGGAACGGTTCGACATCTCGAAATACTTAGAGAGTCGTTGGTGCTCTCTCTTGGTATTTTAAGAGATGGTCGGCATTCTATGTCCGAGGGATCTCCCTGCCTTCGAGGTCTTCTAGTCTGTATGTACCGGGCCGAACTTCTTTGACGATCTTGTAAGGTCCCTCCCAATTTGGAGCGAGTTTACTCTTTTGACCAGGAAAGGAGACGGCCAACTTTTTGAGGACCAGGTCCCCTTCTTTGAGGTCCGTAGGGCAGACTCTCTTGTTGTATGCCAACTCGATTCTTCTTCGGTAACTTTGTTGACGAATGGCGGCTCTTTCTCGGATCTCATCTATCAGGTCTAGATTTGCTCGGAGTTCTCTGGCATTTTGTTCTTCTTCATACGCTATTAGACGAGGAGAAGGTATTCCGACTTCCAGGGGGATGATGGCCTTGGACCCATAGGTGAGATTAAATGGGCTCTTTCCTGTGGGGGTCCGTTTTGTGGTGCGGTAGTTCCACAGCACGTTGGGAAGCTGATCGACCCATAAGCCTTTGCAACATTTATCCAATCTCCTGTTAATGCCAGAGAGGATCTGTCAGTTAGCATTTTTGGCTTGGCCATTCGACTGGAGATGAGAAACGGAGGATAACCGGTGTTGGATGGCAAGGTCTTCATATAGTGCTCGGAAGGCAGCTCCGGTGAACTGGGTTCCGTTGTCTGTTATCAGGACCCGGGGGATGCCGAATCGGCAAATCACGCTCTTCCAAAAGAACTGAACAACCTTGTTCTCGGTGATCGTGGCCAAGGGCTCGGCTTCTATCCATTTTAAGAAGTAGTCGATTGCCACGACTAAGAATTTGAACTGTCCGGGAGCTGGTGGAAATGGCCCTAGTAAATCCATCCCCCACATTGCAAAGGGGATTGGACTTGATAGGAAGTGAGTGGAGCTTGTGGGTGACGTCGGATGTCGGAGTACTTCTGACAGGAGCTGCATTGCCGAACGTGTCGTTCGGCGTCTCGTAGGAGAGTGGGCCAGAAATATCCGTAATTCAACACTTTGTGGGCTAGAGCTCTGGACCCCGAATGTGCCCCGCTGATGCCCTCGTGAAGTTCTTGCAGGGCATAGTCGGCTTGCCCGGGGAAGAGGCATCTCAGGTATGGCCTGCCGTCTACCTGTATGAAAGAGCGTTTATATAGGATGCCTCCGATTAATGTGTAACGCTCGACTCGGGTTCTCACTCTTCGAGCTTCCTTCGGATCTTCGGGGAGGAGCCCGTCCCTCAAGAACTCAACGAGAGGTTTCATCCAGTTATCTTCAAGCAGGACAGGCAGCGACTCCATAGATTCGGAAGTTTCATCCTCTATGCTTGGCTTCAGAAGGACCTCTATCAAGACGGTCTGCTCAAGACCTTGAAGGGAGGAAGAGGCTAGTTTGGAGAGGGCGTCGGCTTGAGCATTCTCTTCCCGGGGTATGCGTTGGATGAAGGCTTCTTCAAACAGTGTCATGAGGCTCCTGACTTTGGCTAAGTATTTAACCATCCTGTCATCACGTGCTTCATATTTGTCGAGGACCTGATTCACGACTAGCTGAGAGTCGCTAAAGATCCTGAGGCGTTGCGCCCCTGCGTTGCGAGCCATTCCAAGGCCGGCTATGAGTGCCTCGTATTCTGCTTCGTTATTAGAGGCCTTGAAGTTGATACAGAGGGAGTATTGGAGGATGAAATCATCTGGGCCTGCCAGAATGACCCCTGCCCCGCTTCCCTCATTGCAGGAGGATCCGTCCACATAAACCGACCAGACGGGTGGTCCCTTCACTGTTTGGCTGGACTCGGGGATGGTACTTTCAACTATGAATTCTGCTAAGGCCTGAGCCTTGATCGCGGTCTGAGACTGATATGTTATATCGTGCTGGCTCAGCTCGATAGACCACTTCATAAGGCGACCCGAGGTCTCTGGCTTGTGGAGGACCTGCTTCAGCTGTTGGTCGGTAAGGACGACCACCGAATGGGACTGAAAATACGGGCAAAGCTTTCTTGCAGGCCATCACCAGGGCATAAGCCATCTTTTCTATTCTCGGATAGCGGAGCTCGGCATCCCGAAGTAGCTTGCTCACATAGTAGATGGGCTTATGCGCCCGGTCTTCTTCCCTCACTAAAACAGCGCTGAGGGTCTGCTCGGAGGCTGCCAGGTAGAGGTAGAGGGGTTCGCCAGGAATTGGTTTGCTGAGGAGATGAGGATTGACGAGGTAAGCCTTGAGCTGGTCGAAGGACTCCTGTCGCTGTTGTCCCCATTCAAAACCTTTAGCCCCCCTGAGGGCCTTGAAGAAGGGGAGGCATTTCTCCCCGAACTTCGAGAGAAAACGCCCTATGGCGGCTAGGCAACCTGTTAGCCTCTGAACTTCCTTAACATTTTTGGGAGGGGCCATGTCTAATATGGCCTTGATTTTCTCAGGGTTTGCTTCAATTCCTCGTTGGCTAACCATGAAGCCGAGGAACTTTCCTGATGAGACACCGAATACACACTTGTTCGGATTGAGTCTCATGTTGTGCTTTCTCAGAACATCAAACGCTTCTTGGAGGTCGGTCACATGATCGGCACCTCGGATGCTTTTTACAAGCATGTCGTCAACATACACCTCAATGTTTCGGCCGATTTGAGCTTGGAAAACCTTGTTGACAAGGCATTGATATGTTGCGTCTGCATTCTTCAAACCGAAGGGCATGACCCTGTAGAAATAGAGGCCCTGGTCGGTCACGAATGAGGTCTTCGGGATATCCGGAGGGAACATCCGAATCTGGTTGTAGCCTGAGAAGGCGTCCATGAAGCTGAGGAGCTCATGTCCCGAGGTGGCATCGATCAGAGTGTCAATACTTGGAAGAGAAAAGGGATCCTTGGGGCAAGCCTTGTTGAGATCGGTAAAATCAATACAAATCCTCCAAGTTCCAATGGACTTCTTTACCATTACTACATTCGACAACCACTCGGGATAGTTCACCTCTTGTATGAACCGGGCCTTCAAGAGCTTGTCCACCTCCTCTTTTATGGCTAGCTGGCGCTTGGGGGCGAACTTGCGCCTCTTCTGTTGAACCGGTTTGGACCCTGGAACAATGCTGAGGTGGTGGACTAAGAGCTCTTCGGAAATTCCAGGCATGTCTGCAGCCGACCAAGCGAAGAGGTCTCGGTTCCTTCGGATGCACTGTACAATGTCCGAGCATAGGGCGGACGGGAGGGTCTTGCTAACAAAGAACTTGCGAGTTGGATCCTGCTCAGAGAAGAGCACTTCCTCCAATTCATCCACCGGCTCGGACATCGGTCGGGCAGCATCTTGGGGGATTTCCAGAGAATCTAAGGAGAGGACGGGACCGAGGGTAGAGGTCATGTAACACTTGCGGGCCGTTTCTTGATTGCCTTTCACTTCCCCTACTCCGGCCCGAGTGGAAAACTTCATTTTGAGGTGATAGGCGGAAGGGACGGCTTCATGGGCGGCCAGGCCGGGGCGACCCAAAATGACATTGTAGGCTGCGGGGACATCTACGACCATGAAGTCCATCGACTCCGTTCAGGTAGTAGGAGTTCTGCCAGCGGTTACGTCGAGGGTGATCACCCCTTTAATAGTCACTGGCACTTCCGTGAACCCATGGAGCGTGTAGCCGGCGGGCTTGAGTCTGTCTCGGGAGAGCTTTAGGCCTTTAAAAGCGGCGAGGAAGAGGATGTTAACGGAGCTGGCATTGTCCACTAGGATCCTCTCCACTTTGAAGTTCGCCATGTGGAGGCTGATGACGAGTGCGTCACAATGAGGGGTGCGGACACCTTCAAGATCTTCGTCTGAGAATGTGATGGGCACTCCGAGGCCTTTGGGAGGAGGGGTGGCGCGAACCGAATTGACTTCTGTTATAAATGCCTTTCGAGAGGAGTTTGAGGAGCCCCCCATTGGGCCCCCGTGAATGAGGTGTAGGACACGCTCCTCTTCGAAGTCGGGCGTTTCATTGCGTTCCGGACGCTTATTAGCCCCCCGAGGCGGGGGAGGAAGGTCGGCTCGGTCCTTTCTTACGAATCTGGTCAGCTGCCCCCTCTGGATGAGGGCTTCTATCTCATTCTTCAAGGCCAGACAATCGTCGGTGTCGTGGTCGTGGTCCCGATGATAATGACACCACTTCTCTTTATCCCTCTTCTTGCCAGGGGTGTTCATTTTTGGTGCAGGAGGTATCACCCTCTCCTTCTCAACTTCCATGAGAATTATGGAGATATTGGCGTTAAGGGGAGTAAATTTTTCTAATCTGAGGGGAGGTCAGCGCTGGCCGGCATTATCCTTCTGGAGCTTCTTGGCTCCTTCCTCTTCTGTTCCTTTTCTCTTGAACCCGGAGGAAGACCCCTCTAAGTTAGGGCGGTGCTCAGCTTCTTCGGCCCGAATATACTTTTCGCTCCGAAGGAGGAGGTCAGAGAAGTTCTGTGGGGGCTTCTTGGCGAGGGAGGAGCGGAGGTTGGAATTGAGGACATTGGATTGAAATGCTGCTGCAGCGACCGACTGGTCGAGGGATGCTATGGACCTAGCTTACGCTGTGAACCTCTTCACACAGTCTCTCAACTTCTCACCCTTCTTTTGGTGGAGGTACAGTAGCGAGATGCTGGTCTTCTCAGTTCTACGGCTACTTACAAAATGGGTGACGAAGAGGGTCTCGAATTGCTCGAAGGAGAATATTGAGGATGGGGCAAGGCGAGAGTACCATTCTCGAGCTGGGCCATTGAGAGTTGCGGGGAAGGTTTTGCAAAGTAGAGCATCGGAAGCCTGATGGATGAGCATGTGGGTCTTAAAGCTTTCGATGTGATCAACGGGGTCGATCTCCCCAGAATAGGTCTCAAATTGAGGGGGTTTGAAGCCGATTGGCACAGGTGCATCCATTATGGTTCGGGAAAAAGGAGGTCTGCTAGGACGAAGAGTCCTTCCTCTAAGTTCTTCTTCTCGGTCTAACTGACCCAAGCGCCTCTCCATCTCATGGAGACGGCGGTATACAGTGTGGTCCCTTCGACGGTAATCAGCCGAGCCTCTAGACTCGTCTTCGTACGAGGGAGAGCGGGGGCTACGACCGACGGTAGCTCCTGGAGCGGCGAGGACTTGGCATATGCCGGGAGTTGCTAGGAGCGGGAGGAGGAGTTGGGGACCGTCGGCAAGGACTTCGGACTGGAGGAGGTGAGGGGATCTTTGGAGCATTGGTGTTGGGACAGAGATTGAGAGCTTGTAGGACAGTCGCTTGGAACTGCTGGAACTCAGCACGGGTGATGGGTGCCTCATCGTTCCTAGGCTGTTGCCGACCTGCAGGGGAGTGTGGCTTTCTTCTGTAATGCTCGGGGGACTCTCTCCGCCCCCTTCGGGTAGGGGACCTTCTGTATTCTCGGCGGTGAGGAGATCGCTCATCCGGACGGTGTTGGCGGGAGGTTCCCTCTCGGGCCCGCTTTTCATCCAGACGACGGCGAAGATCCTTATCCTTCTGCCGATTGAGGACGGTGTTGCAGAGATCGGGAGCTTGGGGATGATGGGAGGCCATAGAGTCCGAAAAGGCATTGTGGATGGAGACGTGGTCCGGGTGGAGGGGCTGTTTCTGTGGATTGGGACCCTTAGGAGGTTGTTGGTTCTGAGGAGCGGGCTGGTCCTGTTGGAGTGGGTCCTCTGCTTGAGGAGGAAGTTACCCCTGCTGTTGAGCGAGCTGAGGGGGAACTTCCTGTTGCTGATCGGGGTTGGGTCCTCGGTTGGACCCTCTGGATTTGACTTTCCTAGGAGGCATGGCTGGAGAAGATCTGTCCAACGGGAAGCGGGGAGGTTGCTATTCGTTAGTTTTCCACAGACGGCGCCAATCTGTCGCCGCTAAATTTGGTGTGGGGGCAAACAGATAGTATTTGTGGATTCTTAGGGAAAATGAATAGCAAACATGTATACCTGTTCGTCGGAGTTTGACGCTGACTCCTGCCGTACACCTGCAAAAAGTGCGAGACACCGGGGTTGTTCCCGGCGACGCACCCTCCGACGCTCAAGTCAGTAATCAGGGATGATTAAGAAAGAGCGTGAAAACTGGCAAAAGATTGATTACCTCTTAATGGAGATGGATGGGGGGTATTTATAGGCGTCTTAGGGACTAGATTAGGAATGTAATCCCCGTGATCTGATAAGGAATATACTCCTTGAAAACATTTTAGGAATGTAATCCCTAATTCCCAGTGGAAGGATAGGCATGAATCAGGGCCGTTGATTAAGATTTAATCAGAAACCCTAATTCTATCCCTCTGGATCGGGCTTTTCGCTGGTTGAAACCCGCACCCGATTAAGGTGGATCCGTTTGCGGGTTAGCGGGTTTTCGAGGAGGAGAACCAGTACCCGCTTCAGACCCATTGGTAGGTGAAATTACCGTTTTACCCCTGGGCATCAAGATTCGTGCCTGATTTGAACGGTTCCGATTTAACCCCATTTTTAGCCATATCACAACCTATATAAGACCTTTTGATCCAAGGAGTGTGCAAATCAATGGTGTGGAGATGTAGTAGCAAGATCAAGCATATGGTTTCATCCAAGTAATGAAATTTGTCACGAGATCTAATTTGAAATTCCCATGTTAATGAGAGCTATATTTTTTGGGAGTGTATGCCATGGTGAGATTTTGGAGTTGAAATGTAGTTGAGCTTGCTAACCTTAATCATGATTATGTTGCATAGGCATTGGCCACCCTAATTATTTATATTCAAGTTGAGTATTCTTGTGAATAAGTGATTAACATTTAAATTAAAACTTGTTTAGACCTATCTTAATGCTTGTTCAAACCTTGACACCAAAAGTAGCAAGTTCTCTGAGGTAAATGTTGGGAGGGTCAAGATGTCAAGCGATGCTTGTAGTCTATTTGGCTTGAGGACAAGCAAAAACTAAGTTTGGGGGTATTTGATGTGTCTAATTTTTATACAAATATTTGTATTCAATAACCCATTAAAAGTGCTTGTTTTCAATTATATTGTCTATAAGTCGTCTTGTTTCTCTAAGATTTCAATTGATTATTTATTTATGAAGAAATAAGATTTTTAATGCAAAAGTAATTATTTCTGATAAAAATCAATAAAACAAAGAAAAAACTATTGTTTTATTATTTTTAAGGATTTGTTAAATTTTATGTTACAAATTAATAAAATATGAGCAAAATACAATTTTATTTTTTATAAGGGTGTAAAAGGAAAATATAAATTTACATGGATTTGGATAAGGCAAAAAGATAAAAATCTGTTATTTTAAGTTTATCTAATTAAAATTAAATTTAAATACTAAATTCTGATTTGTATCTTTGCAGATATATCCTAATCTACTGATACATCCAAATCCTATTACCGTACTAGACCTACTCCTATAAATAGAGAAGCCAGAAGACAAAAGGAGGAACACAGAGAACAAAGAAGGAAAAGTAAGAGAGAAACAGAGTGAAACAGAGAGACTCTTCTCTCTCTTCTTTTCGAATTAAAGGAAGCAGCAGGCACGCATCACCAGGACGCACAGAGGCTGACTGCTTCGACTGGCTTCGAAGTGACGTGCTGACTGGGCTTCGATTGACAGCAGGCGCAGGCAGGCTTCGATCTGACCCGGCGACAGTGCTTCGATTTCCGCGTGCGACAGGACCCAGCTTCGATTTGACTGGCCTTTAAGGAATCTTTCGGGTCCGGATTTTGAGACAAAGGGGTTTGCAATAAATTTTTTATTCTTTTTCTTCTCTTTCTAATTTTTGTAATGCAATCATTGAACAAATTTATTAATTGCAATAGTTTTATTATGAATATGTGCAACTAATTTCATTGTTGGGCTGATGGAAACCGTAGTCATGTAATGTTTATAATCTTCTAATAACACTACTTTCATCACTTATTGGTTAAACCTGGTTGTATTGATCAAAATTTATAATATGAAGCAACAATTGATAGAAAGTTCTCAGGAGCAGTCGACTGAGAGTGACAGCAAGTCAACTGATCTGAAGAACCTGATATTATCAAGTTTGCGGATTATAAAACTGACTCTGTTATATGAGTATAGAGATGACCATATCCTATGCTCATAACTTGTAACACAGGAATCATTTAGGTTCTTGGTTTAATCAACTTAGAGGATCTAGATCTGATACCAATTTCTAAAACTTTGAGTGTTTGTTCATTTCCATTGTTCCTATGCTTTCTTCAAGTGCAACTTAGTAAATACCATGTTAAATACTTAAGAAAAGAAACGAATTAGAGTAGATACCATGCCTAATTCTTGGCTTAAGAAAATCTTAACTTTAAGGACTAGATACCATGCCCTTAAAGGAACAAACATGAGTGATTGGAGCAGTGTAGAAGGTGAAACAACATTCTTGACTCTAGGTGGAAATCAAGTCTAGGATATACCAAAGAAAACTACACCATACTATGGACTCTCTCTTTTGGCGGCTAAAATTGAAAAAACCCCCCCTAAACTATCTCATATATGCAGAAACTTCACTCACCTTTTTTTATGCAGAAAACCACACTCAACTATAGTGCGAAAAACCACGTCACGACTCCGTTAGGCTAAAATTGAAAAAATCCCCTTAAACTATCTCATATATGCAGAAAACCTCACTCACCTTTTTTCTTATACAGAAAACCTCACTCACCTTTTTTTTATGCAAAAACCGCACTCAACTATGGGTGTGAAAAATCACCCGTATAATGAAACCCTAACGGAGTCATGATGTGGTTTTTCGCACTATAGTTAAGTGTGGTTTTCTGCATAATAAAAAGGTGAGTGAAGTTTTCTGCATATATAGGATAGTTTAGGAGTTTTTTTTCAATTTTTGCCCTCTTTGGCTATCCTAAGCTTCCTCAAACTTTTATTTTCAAGAGGACTCCCTTATTATAGGGTAGTTTGTATAAAGTTGCTATAGTTTGCAGTTCTTGAAATTAAAATAAAAGTTTCGTGGTAGACAATTGTAATAATGTAACATAAACATAATTTTTTTCAAAAAGTTACACATATTAAAGTAAGTTCGAATAGTCATCCGGAAAACGTTCAAAGCATAGAATTGTCTTCTATAATTTAGGCTCATCTCAAACTATGAAAATCTTACTTTAGGGTAGAGGACAAAAATTGTGACTCTGGGTTGTCTCAATTAAGGGCAATGATCTAATAAAGATAATTACAAAGATAATTACAACCACATAATCAGAATGCACGAACAACCAACATTTCATACCATATCAGAAATCATCCTTTTATCTCATGCAACAAATTGAAGCAGTAGTACAGATACTAGTAATCCGCCGCGTCATCGCAAAAACCTAAAAATAACTTATAAGGGAGTAAAACAACCTCATATCTGGAGCCACATACTGTGTTTCAATTGCTGAACTAGGAACTGAAAACAACAAAATTTTCACCCAATACGAGGTCCAAGTTTATTGTGTTTATTGAGTAATCACTCACTTCGGCAAAACATTAAAAAACTATGCCAGTAATAACATCACCAACCTGCCTTTACAAAACATTTAATAAGCATGAAACAAAAGATCCAAAAGCGATACAAAGCATGCCCACCAAAAAGACAGTCAAAACATATCACAATGTCGCAATATCTTCCTTTACAATCATAGTGCCTCCAGAACCCTAACCAGCAGCAAAATCCCAAATGCAATCATATGCCCAAGACATAAACTGGCCAACATTTTGGCAAGGTAGAAAGCTTCCAACTTTGGAACTAAAGTACTGATCATTTTAAGATAGTAAGGAATCACAGAAAGAAATCGAATTTTGTATTTGAAACTGAAAAACAGCTGATCTCATGGTCATACTATATTCAATGACATTTGCGTATTAACGAGTTTGTCAAAACACTTCCCTTTAATCTTTGTCATTACTAAGGTATCCTCATTGCAAAAACCTAACTGTAGTCTTTTTCTCAGAAACTGAATGCAAACTAAACCTCTCATTGTTACTTATGTCCACTCTGGAGAGAAAACACTTTGCTGTTTGGATCGGAACTAGGGCTTGGAGCAGATGATGCATCAGAAAAGGGAGCCTCGTCATCGATTGGAGAATTTTTGCTAGTTGCTGGAAGGTGGTTTGAACCAGAGCCACTACGAACAGTGGCATTACCGTTGAGAGCCTTGAATATGGATAGACTCTGAGCTATCATGGAATAAGGATTGTCGGTTCCTCCAGGTAGCAACACTGTTGTCCCCTGCAAATTAAAACAACCATGAAGATGACAAATAGGAACGTATCAAAGTTACAAATGCAACTACTGCACGTCTCTTAAACAAAGTTTCAGCACTTGACACACCTCCTTAGCAATGGAACCGAATGCTTTGATGTATTGCTCAGTAACAGTTAGACTTGCAGCCTGCAAGTAGAAGTAATCTTTTAACGCAATCTTATAAAAATACAAAGATTACTGTGTTCGAATAGAGCTCTAGGATTATTATCTAATAAAAGGTGCTTAAATAATAGCGGTGTTAGATACTTCTGAAGTATTTACATAATAGCTACTATTAAATGAATATCAAGAAAATGGACTAATATTTGTGCTTGTACCAACTTAATTTGAGAATTTTGGATATACCCTTACTGTATGAATTCATATAGAGTTCTATACCGATTAACATATACCTCATTTATGAGGATGGCTTAATTTTGCAATAGAAAGGTAAGAGTTATTAAAACAGAGGTATGTGCATAATTTTGAAACTAAGCACAACTAAAAGAAAGTTTCATAATAGGGGTATGGAAAACAATCTTCCTTGTCGGAAAAAAATAAAACTCACTTGGCTAAGAGTCATTCTTACCTCAGCGCCTCCATGTGTTTTCATGACCTCACACAGTTTCTTGAGTCCTGCTGCGGTAGCCTGTGATTTTTGAAGGATAGCCTGTGCCTCTCCTGATAGAGTAGAATCAAAGGATAAAGGGATTTATGAAAGACTACTAGCAATTTACAGGGGTTATGCACGTCTTAATAAATATTTTTTTTAAAAAGTAAAAACTCCCATGTAGTCTGGCCTCAAACCTGAGACCTCCTTTATATTAGTTATGCACGGGTGATGCACGGGTTTGTTTGTCTACAAATGACAACCCCAACTCTCCCATTATAAACTATAGTTTAGAGACTAATAGGGAATAAACAGAGACTTCTATTTGGTATCTGTGTCGTGTCGGACACACAAATCCAACATGGCACTTGCTACTTTAGTATAGCTTTCAAAATTTTGAAATCCATGTTCCACAGTGCCAATTTAATTGCGTTATGTGAGGGAGGGAGGGAGGGAGGGAGGGAGGGAGTCGATTACCAATGTCAGTAAAGCATAGATGACAAAGTGGTATAAAATGAAAATTTAGAAGATAAAGAAACAAATGAAAACGGATTCTTGGTTAAATTCAGAAGACAGATGAAATTCATTCCAAAATTTCTTAAATGAATTGGTCATATTGGTGCCATCATGAGACGTTAATTGATCGTACATCGAAGCTCAGATCAAACATAAATTTGCTAATCTAGCTGGCCTCAAGAGCTCCCTTAACATTTGTGTATTGCATTCTTAATAGCATACAATATAGATGTGATTCCCAAAACAGAATCATATAATGATTCCCTATTTAACTTATTAGAGACTGTATTTGGGAGAGAAGAATGATTCACATATTGTTCATTACCCAAAAGATAATAATAACTGTAGAATATCTTATTAATGACAAGTTTCTTCTGAGCATACCAAAATTCGGTACTTATAAATAGTCAAGATCTGGGACGATAAGTGATACTGTGCAGAAAGGATGGCTCCTCTCCCCTTTTGTGTTTACAGAGTTTCTAACGAGTGCTCTGTTTTAATACACTGAATACAGCTAACTGATATTTTCTGTTGGGGGTTCAATGGAGATGTATAGTGGTGCCTCGGGAGTCTAGACCCATAATGGACCTAGCTTGTCAATTAGCTTAGAAATTTACATGTGCACCTAGAGATGAGGACATCGGTTCAAAACGATTCATGTGCTTCTATCGGCACAGGCATCGTCTCGGATAGCTGCTTCTTTGGTCTAGTATTTTGTTTAGTAATCATATTTGTTTTGGCAATTAGCCATATGTAGTAGTTTTACGATTTGTAAAATTTCTTTTATGCATTAGGATAATTCAGATATTTTAGAATATTTTGAGATTTGTATCAAGATTTGTTTTGAGCCTATATATAGGCCTTGAGATTAATGAGAAGTTATGTTATTCTCGATTAAAAAAAATTTTGAGTTGAGTTTTGCTCTTCATCCCTCTTTTGTGTGATACAATTGAGAACCAATTTTAGGATTTGTGATAAACTCTAAAACTACCCCAAATTCCCAAATTAAAATCTCAAAACCCTAATCCCCAAATTAAAAATCCTAAACCTAATTAATCCCCATCTAATCTCTCTCCCGCCTCTTCTTCTTCCCCGTTCGACTTCGAGGAACCCATCCCGTGCCACCACCATCATTGCCACCTACAGCATTGCCTTTCCCCCTACCACCTCCTCGACCCACCGCCCTCGTCCATCGACGCCCGAAGTCGACCTCCTGCACCCATCGACACCCGAAGTCGATCCTCTGCACCCGTCGACCACCTGCGCCGCTCACCCCCATCACTTCCTTGCCACCTGTCAGCCATCACCGAAGCCCTCTCACCGTCGTTGGAAAACCCCCACCACTGCTACCAATCTGAGATCTAACACTACTTGCTTCGAACCCCAGTATACTCTTTCCACTTTTCAAATATTTGTGTTACTGCTTTATCATCTCTATTATATTATTTAATTTATCTGTCGTCCAAAAAATTGAGAGTGAGCGGTTTTACTTACCTATTAGAGTACAAATCATTATTGCATCTTTTACTTGCTAAGAACACGTGGGTATATAATTATTGATTGTTAGAACTAAATTGTTAATTGGGCTTGTTAAACTTAATTCAATTCTTGAAAATCAATCAAACCAATTAATAGTAATAATTTTTAACTTAATCTGTATTACGTGTTGGTAAATTTGATCCTTTAAAATTATTGAAAATTCTCTATTTAAGGTTAAGTTTTACATCATTTTGGTATCAGAGTGAAGGTTCTTAAAATTCTAGTTCTTTCATCATTTAGGCATTATTTTTGCATTCATTTAGAATCGTTTAGAGTCTTTATTTTTTTATTTTTTTTCTTTCGTTCTTTAGATCACTTCAGATTATAAATAAATAAATAAATAAATTTTTTAAAAAATTAGGTGCATTTAGGACACGTTTTTCCAAATTTCAGCAAACACACGACCCCTAGTTTTCCACCGTTGGTGAATGCATCTTCGCATCACCATCACAGATCCTGAAGAGTCTTTCTTGTCCCTCCTTAACCACCCACAATTAGGAACCCAAGACTTCCGCGAGCCCCTCATATTTTAGATAATCAGATAATCTCTACTAGAGATGGTGGTACTCATAGGTATTTGGTAGGATGGAAAAACAAGCTGGAGTCGGAGAATACTTGGATAGATCGTGAAGAGCTCCAGCGCCTGGAACTAGACCTTTTGGAGCACTACGACAGGACTGGTTTTGACTCGACTGGGTCGAGCCCTCTCCCACCTGGGGAGAATGATAAGGACATCGGTTCAAGACGATTCGGGTGTTTCTATCAACACAGGCATCGTCTAGGACAGCTGCTTCTTTAGTCTAATATTTTGTTTAGTAATCATATTTGTTTTGGCAATTATAGTCATATGTAGTAGTTTTACGATTTGTAATCTTTCTTTTATGCAATAGAATATTTTTGAGATTTTAGAATATTTTGAGATTTATATCAAAATTTGTTTTGAGCCTATATATAGGCCTTGAGATTAATGAGAAGTTATGCTATTCTTGATTAAAAAAATTATTGTGTTGAGTTTTGTTCTTCATCCATCTTTTGTGTGATACAATTGAGATCCATTTTAGGGTTTGTGATAAACTCTAACTACCCCAAATCCCCAAATTAAAATCTCAAAACTATAATCCCCAAATTAAAAATCCTAAACCTAATTAATCCCCATCTAATCTCTCTCCCGCCGCTCTATATTCTTCCCCGTTCGACTTCGAGGAACCCATCCCGTGCCACCGCCGTCATCGCCACCTCCAGCACCGCCTTTCCCCCTGCCACCTCGACCCACTGCCCTCCCATCGACGCCCAAGGTCGACCTCCTACTCCCATCGACACCCGAAGTCGTTCTCCTGCACCCGTCGACCACCGTTGCCGCTCACCCCCATCACTTCCTTGCCACCCGTCAGTCATCACTGAAGCCCTCTCACCGTCGTCAGAAAACCCCCACCATTGCTGTCAATCTGATATCTAACACTAGTTGCTTCGATCCCCGGTATACTCTTTTCACTTTTCAAATATTTGTGTTACCGTTTTATCACCTCTATTATATTATTTGATTTATCTGTCGTCCACAAATATTGAGAGTGAGCGTTTCTACTTGCCTATTAGAGTACAAATCATTATTGCATCTTTTACTTGCTAAGAACGCGTGAGTATATAATTATTGATTGGTAGAACTGAATTGTTAATTAGGCTTGTTAAACTTGATTCAATGCTTGAAAATCCATCTAACCAATTAATAGTTATAATTTCTAACTTAATCTGCATTATGCGTTGGTAAATTTAATCCTTTAAAATTCTTAGAAATTCTCTATTTAGGGTTGAGTTTTACATCACCTAGGCTTTGGGTTGGTGAGGAAACCCAGCCAGCTTTGGTTTACGAATCACTGAGATACTAAGACTGGGTGCAAAACCAAAACAGTCCACCTATTATCGATTCCAGAGAATTGCGAGGATCAGGAATTCAACAAGTACATAGGAAGAAAACCTTACCTTCTGCTGCTAATATCACAGAAGATTTTTCACCCTCAGCAATTTTAATGTGCGCTGCTTTCTCGCCTGTTTAGGTCACCAAAAGGGGAAAGTATTAATAAACGTATTACAATTAATTTTAACTGAAGGGGGGTCTTATAGTCATCAATTTGCAGTTGCACTGCTGAAGATTTATTCCAATTACACAGGTATAGGAAAAGATTATACTAATTATATAGCAACAGTATGAAGTAATATTTGAGTAGGACCCAATAATATCAGTGGCAAGAGGTATGTTGTTTCAGGAACCTTCAGCATCAAGAATTTGAGCACGCTTTTTCCTTTCTGCTCCAACTTGCATCTCCATAGCTTGCATCACGCCAGGTGGAGGAGAAATGTTTCCTGCATTAACAAAAAAAAAAGAATTTAGGGTTAAATATAACAGTAAGTATTCTCCCAAAGGTAGCATCATTAAGAAAACAACAGACTTACTTATTTCATATCGAAGACACTTCACACCCCAACCAGACGCAGCCTCATTGAGTGCACCCTGTGAATTAAGGTCAAATGACAAAATTAATATATTTTTAAAAATATATATATTGTTTAAGAAGTCAGCCAGAGATGAATATCCGCTGGTAATGAAATTGTTGGTCCGTATTGTCAATAAATAGATGATGAATTTATTCTTGGCATTTAGATAATGATCTGGAATAGGAATAAATATACACTATTGTAAACATTTGTAGTAATACGAACTAAGCAGTTAAAATCAGTTTTCGGAACTAATCTGATGTAAAACTAACCCTAAAATAGAGAATTTTCAAGAATCTTAATGGGTTAATTTTACCAACACGTTAACAATTTTAAACAATTAATTGGTTGGATGAATTTTCAAGAACTGAATCACGTTAACAATCCCAATTAATAATTCAACCCTACAATCAATAATTAAATCCCTAAGTGTTCAGCAAGTAATAGGTTCAATATTGATTCGTACTCTACTCAAGCATGTGGAACACTCAATCTCAGTTACTTTTGTGGACGACAGGCAAATCAGATAATATAATAGATAATAAGGCAGTAGAACACAAATATCTAATAGTGGAAAGAGTATACAGAATGCGAAGAAACCAGCGTAGATCTTGGAGTTGGACAGCGACTAAGAATACAATAGGAGCGGCAATGGCAGCAAGAGAGAGAAGCTCAGCAACAACTGTGAAGATGGGGGGCCACAGATCTGGCCGATGCCCCGGAGGCGGCGTCGACTGGGGCGATGCTGGCCGGCGCCGGAGGTTGCGCTTGTTGAGGGCGTCGCGTCGACCGGGGGACGACGCTGGTGTAGGGGTGTCGACGGGAAGAGATGAGGGTTGCGGAAGGAGTCGGGGACGTCGATTTGGGGGCGAGGGTGTTGGTCGGGGTCGGGAGAAGAAGGAAGAAGTTGAGAGGATTGAGGGTGGTTGTGGTGATGGGTCGACGGAGATAGGGATTTGGGGAAGTCGAAGGAAGTGGGTTCCTTTCCTTGATCAGGATCTGAGGTAGAAGAAGGAGACGATGGAGAAAAGGGTGCGGCCTGCTATTGGGTACGGGGATGAATTGGGTTTTAATGGAGATGGGATTTGGGGTAGAGGAAGAGGAAGAAGAAGGGGGTGGCGGCAGGTGAAGGGTTATGTGATTAAGGTTGTATTTGGGATTAGGAAAATTAGGGTTTGGAATTGGCCTTTATCTGGGGATTGTAATTTAGGGTAGATTTTAGAGTTAATCACTAACTCTAAAATTGTATTAGAATTTATCACAAACCCTAATAATTTAGATCTCAGTTGTATCACACAAAGGAGAGGGGAAGAGCAAAAACTGAACACAATTTTTCTTAATCAAGAATGGCATACCCCTCATTAATCTCAAGGCCTATAAATAGGCTCAAAATACATCTTGATACAAATCTCAAAATATTCTCAAAATCTAAAAAATACAAAAAGATTACATATGGCTATAATTGGCAGAAACAAAAATGGTACTGAAATAAAAATCCCAAACTAAACAGGAAAGATGTCCTCATCATTCTCTCCGGGTGGGAGAGAGCTCGACCTAGCCGAGTCAAAACCAGTGATCCTGTCATGGTGCACCAAAAGATCTGGATCCAGTTGCAGAAGCCCCTCACGATCACTGCAAGTGTCATCCGACTTCGGCTTGTTTTTATGCATACCACCATCTCTTGTAGCGATTATCTAATCATCTAATATATTATTCAATTCTTCTGTCGGTGGGTGAATAGTATCAGGTAAAGGGGTAAATGTGAGAATCTCACCATTAGGCTGCAGGGTAGGCTCATCTATAAGAAAATTTTAGGGTTGAATTTTGAACCTTTATAAAGTACTAGATCCTCAATATTGAAAATCTTACTTATGCCAAAACCTTCAGGAAGGTCAACGACATAGGTACGATCATTGATTGCATGTAGAATCTTAAATGGGCCTGCAGCACGTATGTTCAAGTTATTAACGGGTCCAACAGGAAACCGTTCCGGATGAATCCGAACCATCACCTCGTCACCAATATCAAAAGTTATAAATTTTCTTCTAGTATCTGCTATTAACTTGTAGTTAAAATTATTCTCATTAAGTTCCTTGAAAATTTCTCTATGCAAATCATGAATGTTATATGCAAATATGGGTGCAGACTCTGTGACTTTGTGATGTTCTAACACAGGGATAAAATCGATGGGTTGCCAAGTGACTTAGGAAGGAATGAGTGACTCAGGTATACTCAATGGAGGTGACTGGATAAGCTGAATACAATTGAGAGACTGGTCATCCTCTTTTTCATCAAAGTCGTCACTTATATTAGGTTCATAGGTAAACTCATTATCGGGCTCATCAGCGATGACTGCGGTACCCTCTACTATATTGATCCTACTTGGGCTGGGACAGTTGCTAGCAACATGGCCATATCCCTTACATTTATAGCACTTAGTGAGTGGATCAATCTTAGAATAGTCTCTTTCAGTGTTCTTACCCGTGTTGTCATTTCTATGTGAATAGGAATTTGAAGTATGTTTATGTGGGTAAGACTTGTTAGGGTACTGAGGAGAAGAGTACTCAGGTCTAGGAAGATCAGGAAGGGTCTTTCTAGGGGAATGATCTCTCGAATCGCTGGATCTATAATGAGAACAAGCTTTAAGGAAATCCATATCGAGGACTAGGGCATAAGCTGCCGCTAATGAGTCCACATTTCTATGAATTAGCTCGTTCCTCAGATCGGCTCGTAATCCAGCTCTGAACCTAGCGAGAGATTGTTCTTCACTCTCTTTACCGAAAGCATTGCACCGAATAAGAAAGTCATCAAATTTATCAACATATTCTTGTGTGGATTTACTTCCTTGATAAAGTTGGTTCCATGAATCTAGCAATCGGGTATGGAATGATAACGGTACATATCTCTCAGTGAGCTTCTCTTTCATGGCCTCCCAAGTGGCTATGGGTGCCCAGGCCTCAGCCTCTGCGGGCATGTTCAAGATTGGTCCAGTGTTGTTGAGCTTTACCCGTCAATTTCATAGTGGCAAATTTAATCTTTAGGGCTTCGCTCATGTCAAACCACACAAAGTAGTGGTCCCTGGCACGGATCCAATCGAGGTAAGCTTGGGGTTCCATTTGGCCTTCAAACTGGGGAACGTCAGCCTTAACGTTCTTCTTCTATTGTTCGTCAGGATCACGTTCTTGACGTCTCCTTGAGGGATCTGACGATTGGCATGAAGCTCAGGGACAATGGTTTGATTTAACTCCACTTTCTCAAGCCTCTGATTGATATTGGCAAGAGTTGCTTGGATGGCAGCTAGGGTAGCAGAGATATCAGGGTTGTCCATTTCAGGTCGGGGAAGTCTGGGGTTCCTAATTGGGTGATTCGGAAGGGATAAGAAAGGCTCTTTAGGATTTGTGATGGTGCTGCGAAGACGCATTCACCAAAAGTGGGAACTAGGGATCGTGTATCCTTTTTTTTTTAAATGAATCTGAAATGACCTAAAATAAAAGAAAGAAAATAAAAGACTACACAATCCTAAATGAATGCATAAATTGATGCCTAAATGATGCAAGAACTAGGATTTTAAGAACCTTCGCTCTGATACCAAAATGATGTAAAACTAACCCTAAATAAAGAATTTTCAAGAATCTTAATGAGTTAATTTTACCAACACGTTATGCAGATTAAAGTTAAGAATTTTAAACAATTAATTGGTTAGATGAATTTTCAAGAACTGAATCACGTTAACAATCTCAATTAATAATTCAACCCTACAATCAATAATTAAATCCCTAAGCGTTTAGCAAGTAATAGGTTCAATATTGATTCGTACTCTACTCAAGCATGTGGAACACTCAATCTCAGTTATTTTTGTGGACGACAGGCAAATCAGATAATATAATAGATAATAAGGCAGTAGAACACAAATATCTAATAGTGGAAAGAGTATACAGAATGCGAAGAAACCAGCGTAGATCTTGAAGTTGGACAGCGACTAAGAACACAATAGGAGCGGCAATGGCAGCAAGAGAGAAGCTCTGCAGCAACTGTGAAGATGGGGGGCCACAGATCTGGCCGATGCCCCGGAGGCGGCGTCGACTGGGGCGACGCAGGCTGGCGCCAGAGGTTGCGCTTGTTGAGGGCGTCGCGTCGACCGGGGGACGACGCGGGTGTAGGGGTGTCGACGGGAAGAGATGAGGGTTGCGGAAGGAGTCGGGGACGACGTCGATTTGGGGGCGAGGGTGTTGGTCGGGGTCGGGAGAAGGAAGAAGCCGAGGGGATTGAGGGTGGTTGTGGTGATGGGTCGACGGAGATAGGGATTTGGGGAAGTCGAAGGAGTGGGTTCCTTTCCTTGATCGGGATCTGAGGTAGAAGGAGACGATGGAGAAAAGGGTGCGGCCTACTATTGGGTACGAGGATGAATTGGGTTTTAATGGAGATGTGATTTGGGATAGAGGAAGAGGAAGAAGAAGGGGGTGGCGGCAGGTGAAGGGTTATGTGATTAGGGTTGTATTCGGGATTAGGAAAATTAGGGTTTTGGAATTGGCTTTATTTGGGAATTGTAATTTGGGGTAGATTTTAGAATTAATCACTAACCCTAAAATTGTATTAGAATTTATCACAAATCCTAATAATTTAGATCTCAGTTGTATCACACAAAGGGGAGGGAAAGAGCAAAAACTAACACAAATTTTTTTTAATCAAGAATGGCATACCTTTCTCATTAATCTCAAGGCCTATAAATAGGCTCAAAATACATCTTGATAGAAATCTCAAAATATTCTCAAAATCTAAAAAATACAAAAAGATTACATATGGCTATAATTGCCAGAAACAAAAAATGATACTGAAATAAAAATCCTAAACTAAACAGGAAAGATGTCCTCATCATAATCGGTTTAGGTGCGATTAATGATTAATCGGTTAATCGGAAGATAATCGGAGATTAAATCAGAAAATCGTATATATATATATATATATATAAGGAAAGCTTCGGTTGAGCACTACTCTAGTGCTCACCGTGTGAACACTAGGCCTTCGGGCGTTCATATCGAAAATCCGAACCGTTCACATTGATCTACACATCTAAATTAGTCTAAATATGTAAAATCAAATCATTTAAAATTCATTTGCCCATCCATCATGTGAATATAAAAACAATGATTTTCAGCCATACAATTTTGTAACACTTCAATGAATAGGCAAATGAATTTCAAATGATTTGATTTTACATATTTAAACTAATTTAGATGTGTAGATCAATGTGAACGGTTCGGATATTCAATATGAACGCCCGAAGGCCTAGTGTTCACGCGGTGAGCACTAGAGTAGTGCTCAACCGAAGCTTTCCCTATATATATATATATATATATATATATATATATATATATATATATAGGGGAGTGATCCACTAGGATCGGGTCTGATACCTTAGTTTAGGATACGAATATGAAGACTTCAATTGAATCGGCACGCATCGGGAAGCAAGAAAAAAACCCAAAAAACTTGACACAAAAACAAAAAAACCAACCGGGGGAGGATCTGAAGAAGGCAACGGCGATCGGTGGAAGCGGTGGTGGTGGTGCGGTGATGTTGATGTCAATGGCAACGGCGGTTGTGGCGGCGAAGGCAATGGGAAAGGGAGGATGAGGAGCGGCAGAGGAGGTGGTGGTGGTGGTGGTGGTGGTGGAGAGATGGGGATTGGCAATGGAGATGGGAAGGGGGAGGGGGAAGGGGAGGATGGGGAGCGGCGGAGGTGGTGGAGGTGCTGATGGCGGAGGTGGAGGGATTGGGATTGGCGACGAAGATGGGGAGGGGGAGGGGGAGGGGGAGGGGGAGGGAGAGGAGGATGAGGAGTGGCGGAGGTGGTAGTGGTGGAGGTGTTGGTGGTGAAGGGTTTGGAGAATGTGGTGGTGGTGGTTGAGATTGGGATTGGGATTGAAAGAGAAAGAGGAGATGATGATGATGACGGTTATTTTAGTTCTCAGAGAGTGAATTGGACCGGACTAGGTTTTTTTCCAATTTTTTCCGCTTTAACTTAAGTGAACTGTTTGGAGCTATTGGATCTAAGAAATCTCAAATCCGACGGCTCGTATAGCTTAGCGAGTGTTGGATCACTATAAGATCTGATCTTAGTGATCACTCCCTTATATATATATATATATATATATATATATATATAGAGAGAGAGAGAGAGAGAGAGAGGCTGTTCCATTGCAAACCGTGCAAATGGATCCCTACGGCGTTCGATCAAGATCATCATGATCGAACTGCCATGCTTCATCCCCCTCATGCACATTAAGTGAAGGGGAATTTTCAGGAATTCACCCAAAATACCCCTTCACTCAAACCCCTCTCTCTCGCTCTCTCCCTCAACCAAACCCCTCCTTTTTCTCTCTATCCTGAACCCAAACCCTTCTCTCTCTCCCAACGGCCTCGACACCCCCCTCCCCTTGACCTTCGACCTCTCTCCACCGACGACACTGCCTGACCTTTCTCTCCCGACGACGCACCCCATTCCCTCTCTTCACTCACTCACTCTCAGGCTCTCTCACTCCCAAAAACCCTCTTACCCAAACACAATGCCTCTCTCTTTCCTTCTCACTCCCGACGACCCGACGACATCTTCCCCATCACTCACTCTCAGTCTCTCTCTCTCCCGAAACCGGGTATCTCTCTTCGGACAACACTCGACACCCGACACTCCAACCAAGTATCATTTTTTTTCCTTTTTTGTTGGTTTTATTTTTTTTAATTATTTGTTATTTTTTGTGATGTGTAGTTATATAGATGTAGTTGTTTAAAGTATAGAAAGTAGTTGTTTGATGTTTATTGATGTTAGAATTATAAATGTAGTGGTTGTTGTTTGATATTTGTAAAATTATAGATGTAGTTGTTGTTGTTTATAAAATTATAGATGTAGTTGTTTGATGTTTATAGAAGACTGCTTATACATCCAATATATAGATGGTAGAATTATAGATGTAGTTGTTTGATGTTTAGTGTATGTAAAATTTTACCATTTTCGGCTTGTTATCTATATAATGTATGTAACTGAGATTTTTTTAATTGTTGTTACACTATAGGAACGTATTGTTAGATTTATACATAGTTGATGTATCAAATTTGATTGCCATGGTTGGTTAATCATGTTGGATGTATAGGTAGTCTTCTATGTTCGGTTTTGGAATATTAGTTTGCAATGGGCGGAAAATCATGTTGTGATACTACACGCGTGTTGGGGGAGAGAGAGAGGGGGAGAAGGGGGTTTTCGAGAGAGAGGTCGGGGGGGTGTCGTCGGGAGAGAGAGGTTGGAGGTCAGGAGGCAGGGGGTGTCGGGGCCGTCAAGAGTGAGGGGGGAGGGTTTGTGTTGAGGGAGAGGGAGAGTGAGATAAAGGGGTTTGAGTGAAGGGGTATTTTGGGTGAATTCCCGAAAATACCCCTTCACTTAATGTGCATGAGGGGGATGAAGCATGGCCATTCGATTGAGATCCTAGGGAGCCGTTTGCACAGTTTGCATTTGCAAAGCGTTTGCAATGGAACGGCCCCCTATATATATGAAAAAAAAAAATTTAAATGATTTATTTTCTCTGAAGTATATGATCAGGATGATCTTAAGTTTTGAAAGACAACTTAAACAAGTTAACACGTGAAATATCAAGTTTTATGTCACTAATTAAGTAAGCATACCTTAAAACTTAGAAGTAACACATTCAAAGTATAAATAAATAGTAACAATTAATACTGATCTTCATATTCATAATTCACGTTCAATGTCACATACCAAACATAACTAAATATAAATAAATATTTCTAGTTTTCAAGTCATTGTCATGTTTAATACCAAAATACAAAGGACCAAAACAAAGTGAAACAAACCTAGAACCAATTTAATCGGTTAATTAGATTAACCGAATATCGATTGATTACCGACTTAATCGGCGATTATTCCCAATAAAACCGTTACTGATAGAAATATTGTAAATCGCTAGAAAGTTAATCATCTTAGAGGTCCGATTAGCGATTAATCAACTTTTTTTCCAATTTTAACTGCTTAGAATACAAAGTTACGAACAATCTAAAGTATCCTTATTCCTTAGGAAGAGAAATTCGTATTTGAAGTCCAGAAGAGAAGGCAATCATGTAATAGTTATAAAACTACAGATTTATGACATATACATAGTACCTCACCTCCTGAAAAACAATAACGCCAGATGAATAGCATGCATGCCAACTATTGTAACATCTGTTAACAAGGATTTGATGGCTAACAAGATTAAATTGTAATGCATGAAGAATGGCTTCACAATTGCAAGACCTCAGTCAATAGATGCAATGGTATTATTTGTTCAATTTCTTGAAAAAAATATATAATGTTTGGCAAATAATGATTGCAATCATTGTCAAAAATAGTTTTAACTTTTAAGTACTTTTAACCATCAAACCAATACAATTCAAAGTTATAGAATTAGAGACCTATAACTTTTGGATGCATGAACACTCACACCCACATATACTTGTACTGTTGTGGTATCCAGGAACCAAGGTGTTTATATATCATGAACTCGAGGATTTCCCAGATATGAATGACAAATTGTATCACATTTAATCTGTTTAATTCAGCATCCACAATACTTCAGTGACAGGTAAAATTATGGAATTTAATGCAAGTACAGAACATTTTGGTGCCAAAAGAAGAAAAAAAAAACTTCTGTCAAGGATGATTCATTCACTATGAAGATCACAAAAAACTGAATATTGTAAGGGAAACAAAATCTTAGAAAAAAAGGGGAATAAAATGAAGCGTAGATTGTTCAACAAATAAATGAGTGAGGATTACAGGATATGCAATTGCAACATGTCACCTCATTTTAGCTAGGCATGACATGTTCAAAAGTTGAAGTATAACAAAATTGAACAGTTGAACACTGGAACTACTACTACCAGGGATATGGGAGTACATTTTTCGAGTTCAAATGTCACAAATCATCAGTCAGTTTTTCCAACTCAGTTCAGCTTGTTGAGATGGAAGAGAGAACTGTTCTAAAGGTTAAGTTCCTACTGGGTGGGGTGGATCCAGACGGGTGGCCCAAAATATGAATAGAGATTGAAAAAAAAATCCCAGGTTCTTAACTAGGAAAACAAAGAATAAGCAAAATGTACAAGCTGCAATACTCCTTGAAGCAGCTATACAGTTATGGAGTTCATGTCATTAGCCTCCAGACATTTTTCAAATGACTTTGTAATGCACGTAGCTTCTTCGATAAGAAATAGTATCTACAACTATCTTATGTTGCATATCGTTGTATTCGCCAAGTACTTTCCAACTTTTGTAAGGCAAAGTAATACAACTAGTCATCATATTACATAATTATGTTTCCATCGTCACTATCCAATTTACTTATATTATCATTCTATTATGAGTGCCAAATTTCTCCTAAAAAAATTATTCTTGATCTTCTATTTATTCTGCTGTCTTTTTCACATATCAAAATGTAAATATCTACTATCATCAATCTAAATTTTACTTGTGCAGTCAAGTTCTCCCCCAATATTATCACAACATTTATGGCATGCTAGCCTATCTATTTTCTTTGTTAGGACGAAATTAAAGACTATAAATTCCTCATACATGAGTCAATGACTTCGATGCATCCTCTCATATCGATCACTATCATCAGAACATGCTCATTAACTCTGAATGTTTTGGAATTGTTTGAATTTCTTCATATGCTCCCAACTCTCCCTTTTACTATTGTTCAGCAATCTTGTGGCACGTAAGTATTAGAGGAATTACTCAGTTCTCCTAATATAAGTTTCCAGAGAACTATTTATTTTGCCCCCCTTGTTGATATCTTCTTTCAACATTTAGCTACACGCATTCTCACATGTTTTATCCTTTTTCCTATATTCTAAAGATTATAATTAATTCTCTAGAATACTGACCAGGAATCAGAATTTCTCAACAATTGATACTCCATTCATAGATGTTATCACAAATAGGATGTGTAATTTATAGGAACATCTAGCTGCTGAATCATAAAGACTTCTGCAGTTATATTTCAGAAAATTGTTCATTTTGCAACCACAAGACATAGTAAGAAGCCCTTAATTTGCCTATGTTTCTGATGTAAATTTAACCCTAAGTTGAGAATTTCCAAGAATTTTTGGAGATTAAGTTCACCAACATGTAAGGCGGATTAAGTTAGAAATTTAAACTAATAAATGGTTTAATGGATTTTCAAGATATGAAATAGTTTAACAAGCCCAGTTAAAGATTCGGTTCTAACAATCAATAATTATAGCTAAACGTAATTAGCAGGTAAGCTATTCAATAAAGATTCATACTCTAATAGCAAGTAGAAACGCTCATTCTCAATATTTGTGAACGACAGTTAAATCAAATAATATTATAGAGATGATAAAGTAATAATACAAATATTTGAGAAGTGGAAAGAGTTTACCAGGATTACAGATAGTGTGTAGTTGTGGTGGAGGAAGAAGGTGGCTGTGGAGCCTTCGGCGAGACAGTGAGGAGAAAGCGACGGCGGAGGTGGAGGCAGTGAAGGGACGTCGATGTGCGGTGATGGTGGCTTCGGCTGTGCAATGGCGGCGACGGGCAACGGGGCCGTAGGGTGGTCGCGCGATGGACTGGCGATTGGGGATGGTGATAGAAGCGGAGACGGAGGTGAAGGGCTGGCGATTGGTGAAGAAGTGGAGGTCGACGAGGGCTGACGGGTGCGGGGTGACGGCGACGTCGAAGGAGCTAGGGTTTCCTGATGCAGAGGAAGAAGAAGAAGTTTGAGAAGTGGCGGTTGTTGGTGAGGTGTAATTAGTCAGGGTTATAAGTAATTTGGAGATTAGGGTTTGCGATTTGTAGGGATTTGGGGGTATTTTGAGTGTTTATCACAAACCCTAAAATTAGATCTCAATTGTCTCCACACGAAAAGAGATTGAAGAGCAAAACTCAATTACAATAATTTTTTTAATCAATAATAGCATATTTTCTCACTATTCTTAAGGCCTATACATCGGCTCAAAACAAATCCAAAACAAATCTCAAACAAATCTAAAACAAATCCCTCAAATAAATCTCTCAAATAAACTACATATGGCTAAATCTCAAAATAAAAATAAAACAGATTTGATGTCATCATTCTCTCTGGGTAGGAGAGGGCTCGACCTAGTCGAATCAAAACCAGTGATCCTATCATGGTGCTCCAAAAGATCTGGATCCAAGCGCGGGAACTCCTCACGATCACTGCAAGTGTCATTCGACTTCGACTTGTTCTTCCACCTCACCAAATACCTATGAATACCACCTTCTCTGGTAAAGATTATCAGATCATCTAAAATATTATCCAATTTGTCTGTCGGTGAGTAAGTAGCATCAGGTAAAGGGAAAATGTGGAAATCTCACTATTAGGCTGCAGGGTAGGCTCATCTATAAGAAAATTTCTATGATTAAATTTTGGGCAAATAGTATCAGGTAAAGGGGAAATATGAAAATCTCACTATTAGGCTGCAGGGTAGGCTCATCTATAAGAAAAATTCTAGGGTTAAATTTTGGGCCTTCGAGTACTAGATCCTCAATATTGAAAGTTTTATGTATGCTAAAACCTTCAGGAAGGTCAACAACATATGCATTATCATTTGATTTTATGCAGAATTTTAAATGGGTCTGCAACACGTATGTTCAATTTCTTAACGGATCCAGCTGGAAACCGTTCCGGACGAATCCGAACCATCACTTCGTCACCAACATCAAGAGTTTTACATTTCCTTCTAGCATCTGCTATTAACTTGTAGTTAAAATTATTCTCATTAATTTTCTTGGAAATTTCTTTATGCAAGTCATGAATGTGATATGCAAATGTGGATACAGACTCTGAGTCTCTATGATGTTCTAACACAGAGATAAAATCTATGGGTTGCCAAGTGACTTGGGAAGGAATGGGTGACTTTGGTACATTCAATGAAGGTAATTGGATCGACCGAATAAAATGGAGGGGTTGGTCATCCTCATCTTCACCGAAATCATCACTTACTTGAGGTTCATAGGTAAACTCATTGTCGAACTCATCAGATACCTTCTACAATGTTGATCCTACTGGGGCTGGGACAGTTGCCAGCAACATGATCGTATCGCTTGCATTTATAGCACTTAGTAAGAGGATCAATCTTAGAATAGTCTCTTTTAGTGTGCTTACCCGTGTTGTCATTTCTAAGTGAACAGGGATTTGAAATAGGCTTGCTTGGGTAAGACTTGTTGGGATGCTGAAAAGAGGGGGCTCAGGTCTACAGGAATTAGTAGAGGTCATTCTAGAGGAATGATCTCTCGGATCGCTAGACTTATGGGTAGAACTTGCTGTAAGGAAATCCATATCAAAGACAAGACCATAAACTGCTGCCAATAAATCCACATTTCTATGAATTAGCTCGTTCCTAAGATTGGCTCGTAGTCCAGCTCTGAACCTAGAGTGAGTTTGTTCTTCACTCTCTTTACCTAAAGCATTGCACCGAATAAAGAAGTCGTCAAACTTATCAACATACTCTTGGGTGGATTTGCTTTCTTGATTAACTTGGTCCCACAAATCTAGCAATCGGGTGTGGAACGATAACGGCACATATCTCTCAGTGAGCTTCTTTTTCATGGCTTCCCAAGTGGATATGGGTGCCAGGCCTCGGCCTCTACGGTTGTGTTCAAGATTGGTCCAATGTTGTTGAGATTTACCAGTTAATTTCATAGTGGCAAATTTAACCTTCAAGGCTTTACTCATGTCAAACCACACGAAGTAGTGGTCCATGGCACGGATCCAAACGAGATAAGCTTGGGGTTCTATATGGCCTTCAAAGTGGGGAACGTCGGCCTTGACGTTCTTCTTGTGTTGTTCGTCGGGATCACAATCTTGACGTCGGTCATCACGATCATTCCCTTGAGGGACCTGACGATGAAGCGCAGGGACAACATTTTGATTTAATTCCACTTTCTCAAGCCTCTGATTGATATTGGTAAGAGTTTCTTGAATAGCAGTGAGGGTAGTGGAAATATCAGAGTTGTCCATTTCACTGCAATGAAGGACTTACTGAATTCTAAGGTTCCTGATTGGGTGGTTTGGGAAGGACAAAAAAGACTCTTCAGGATTTGTGATGGTGCTGCGAAGACGCATTCACCAACAGTGGAAAACTAAGGGTTGGGGTGACGTGTGTCTGATGTTTGGGGAAACGTGTCCTAAATGCACCTAAATTTTTTTTAATGAACTAAAAGTGCTGAATGCAAATAATTCCTAAATGAATGCAAGACTATGGCTAAATGATGCAAGAACTAAGGTTTCTAAAAACCATCGCTCAGATACCAAAATGATATAAACTTAACCCTAAGTAGAGAATTTCTAAGAATATTAGGAGATTAAGTTTACCAACATGTAAGGCATATTAAGTTAGAAATTTAAACTAATAACTGGTTTAATGGATTTTCAAGATATGAAATTGTTTACAAGCCCAGTTAAAGATTCAGTTCTAATAATCAATAATTATACCTAAACGTGATTAGCGGGTAAGCTATTCAATAAAGATTCGTACTCTAATTTAGCAAGTAGAAACGCTCACTCTCAAGATTTGTAGGCGACAGTTAAATCAAATAATATTATAGAGATGATAAAGCAGTAATATAAATATTTGAGAAGTAGAAAGAGTTTGCGGGGTTGCAGATAGTGTGTAGTTGAGGTGGAGGAAGAAGGCCGGGGTGGCTGCTGTGGAGCCTTCGGCGAGATAGTGAGAAGAAGACGGCAGCGGACAGTGGAGGCAGTGAAGGGACGTCGGGGTGCGACGATGGTGGCTTCGGCTATGCAACGGCAGTGACGGGCGACGGGGCCACAGGGTGGTCGCGCGACGGACTGACGATCAGGGATGGTGATCGCAGCGGAGACGGAGGTGATGGGCTGGCAATCGGGGATGGCGATCAGCAAAGAAGTGGAGGTCGACAAGGGCTAACGGGTGCGGGGTGACGGCGGCGTCGAAGGAGCTAGGGTTTCAGGATGCAGAGGAAGAAGTTGGAGAAGTGGTGGATGTTGGTAAGGTGTAATTAGTCAGGGTTATAAGTAATTTGGAGATTAGAGTTTGGGATTTGTAGGGATTTGGGGGTATTTTGAGAGTTTATCACAAACCCGAAAATTTGATCTCAATTGTCTCACACGAAAAGAGATTGAAGAGAAAAACTCAATTACAACAATTTTTTAAATCAATAATAGCATATTTTCTCATTATTCTCAAGGCCTATATATAGGCTCAAAACAAATTCAAAACAAATCTCAAACAAATCTCTCAAATCTCAAATAAATCTCTTAAATAAAGTACATATGGTTAAATCTCAAAATAAAAATAAAACATATTTGATGTCCTCATCAGTTTCTATCTATAAATGTTTCCTAAAATGTATATCGAAATGAATGGGAAAGGACTGCCTAATTTGATTGCATATAATGCACTTTCACAGGTGTGGATTTAATGTGTGCGTGTAGTGTTCTTCTAATTTTAAGAAATGAATAAACAATTACAAATATATATGTTGAAGTAGTATTTAGTTTAGTCCCATATCGAAAATTGTATTACTGTAAACATTGTTCCTCTCTTATATATAGAATGCATTGTACTCAATCTATATTATCCAATAAAGTATTCTTTTCTGTCTCTATACTATCGATTTACATGGTAT
This sequence comes from Hemerocallis citrina, assembly GCA_017893485.1. Classification (NCBI taxonomy): domain Eukaryota; kingdom Viridiplantae; phylum Streptophyta; class Magnoliopsida; order Asparagales; family Asphodelaceae; genus Hemerocallis; species Hemerocallis citrina. Next base: position 122,920,007 of record CM030363.1, on the reverse strand, counting down.
CAAAGCCAAAAAATTAGATACAATAATTTTCCACACAAAAAAAAATAGGGTTCTCTCGAGCAAATAATAATAATAATAATAATAATAATAAATATTGTTCATATTTCTCCTCCAAAACCCTAATTCCCACCTCCTACCTTCTTCATCTTCCTCCTCCAAAACCCTAACCCTAACCTAATCTCCTTGCCCAATCATAGCCACCTTCTCCAAACATCAACTCTATACCCTAATCACGCCCTTGATGCCGTTAAAACCCATCAGCCTCCACCTCTCCATCACAAACCCGACAGCCCCTCCACCACCTCCTTGTTGTCTCCACCTAAACTCCATCAGCCCCAAATCCATCCCAACCTCAATTCAAACCCAAACCCAACCGCCTTGTTGTCCCCATCCAGTCGCGTCTACTGTAAAAAAAGGAAGAAAAAAAAGCATAGCTTCGTAATACGTGCCAGTTTTTTATTTCCTCTTCAATCAACATCTCTCCTTCACACTTGTCTACTCCCTCGGATCTAATCTAAATCTGCTCCAATGGCAACCTCCTCTCCTCCAACTGTTGAACCTTTTCCTTCCACTGTTGCTCCTATAGACGAGTCAACCTCCTCCCAGTATATTATTTCTGCTAAAGGGTATTAAGACTTCCGCAACATGTTGCCCCCTCCTTCTGGTAACTCTGTTCACTCGAGTAATGCTTGTCATGTTTCCTCGCATCAATGGATAATTGATTCAAGTGCTTCTGAATATATGTCTCCCATATCACTTTCTACATTTTCTTTGCTTCCAAATTATCATGTGCGTATTGCTGATGGCTAATATCTCTTTTTTCGAACCTTCCTCTTAAATCGGTTTTGCATTTTCTTAACTTTTCTAATAGCTTGTTATCAGTTCCTAAACTTTGCAAAGATTTAAACTGTTCAGTGATATTTTTTTCTTCTCATTGTGTGTTTCATGATATTATGACGAGAGTGATTGGCACTGGTCGTGAACAACATGGATTATATATCTTGGATTCTTCAATCTCAGCTTTTAGTTTTTCTCCTAATCCTGAATTGTGGCACTGACGACTGGGACATATATTGCTGCTTATTTTGGTGTGGAAGCAAACAGGTAATGAGTTTATATTTGAAGGATACTACTAAAGATCTAACATTTGATCGTCACAGTAAAAAGTAGTTAAGAGCACCTGAGAGTAGACCTGGATCATTAATTGAACATCGTGATGTGAATCGGACGGTTGCTAATGCAGCCGATAGACCTGCAAAAAGCCTGAAATACCGGGGATGACTCCGATGGAGACGAACTCTCTGATGCTCAAGTCAGAACCAGAGACAGAAAAATAGTTTGAGAGAGAAATTGCAAATTACTTTCTAACTGAACGGGGGGGGGGGGGGGGGGGGAGGAATTTATAGGCATGAGAAACGGTCATCCATTATATTGATATGAATTCCTTATAACCTGTTCATTCGCCCCCTTAAGAGATAAAACTCTCTTGTCTGAGGATAAGAAATTTGACTCACAGCCATCATGAACAGGATGTCTCTCCTAGTGGATCTAGTTGCTTTTAATGGACATTAAAGCGGTTCATGTCTTGTAGAGGAGCATGAAAAGATCCGGACCTGTTAAAGAGGCCTATGATGGCTAATCTGCCTGTGAAAGCTTTAGGATCTATGCTAGAATCATACGGCCCTGATTTCCTGCAATTTTTACCATTATCATAAGCCCCCCACTTCCGGAAGACTATTCTCTTGGCTTTCGGGAAGTAGTTTGCCTTATTTTAGGATTCTTGGTATAATATTAGCTTTCAGGGTCAATTGGAGACACATAGAACTGACCGAAAGCTTCTAGAGGCGGAAAATATTTTTTTGAAATTTTCCAAATTTTTCTGGAATATTCCATAATTTTTTCGGATTTTTAATAATTTTTTCCCAATTAATAATTGATTTTTTGAATTTTTTAATTAATTATCCGAATTTAAATTATTTTTCAAAAACATTAATTAATTTTCCGAATTTAATAATTATTTTTGGAATTTTTAGTTAAATTTTCACATTTTCTAATGACTTTTGGGGGTTTTTAATTCATTTATCAGCCCCACACGAATTTTGAAGTGATATGGGGCGTCGATCACGCATTGGCTCGCCCCCTGAGTGAAGTGCGTGGCCATGATCGCATTGTGATGTGATGAGCAACATGGGCTCTCCTAAGCCGTCAATTAGGGGCTGACTCAGTGATGAGGGGATCAGATGCCAAAGAACAAAGTGGCAGAGAGAGGATGATGTGGCAGGATCTCTGGCGTTGATCAAGGGCACGTGCACATTTCTGGGAGATCCCACAGCCTATGACCGTCTTCAAGTACCCTTCAGCCCGACCGATAATTTCACCGAGCTCCTCTTGTTGTCGTGGGTGAAGGAGCTCGGCGAGGATGATTTGGTGTGCTAGGAGCTTGGCGACGCGAAGGTGAAGTTCGGCGAGGTTATTGTGATGAACTACGAGGTCGACGAAGTTGCTTTGGAGTTCTTGGAGTAGGGAGCTCGGCGAGGCTACCACTAGCGAAGGAGTTCGGCGAGGGAGGAGTTCGGCGATGTTGAGCTCGACGAGAGAGGAGCTAGGCGATGTTGAGCTCGGTGAGAGTGGAGCTGGGCGATGTTGAGCTTAGCGAGACCGAGTTCGACGAAAGAGGAGCTCGGCGAGCTCGAGTTCGGCGAGAGTGGAGCTCGGCGATGTTGAGCTCGGCGAGAGAGAAGCTTGGCAAGTTCGACGTGGTTGGAACTTGGCGACAGCGAGGCAGTAGCTCGGCGAGTTCGGCAAAGCGACAAAGCCCTGCTAGTTCGTCGAGACGAAGGAGCACGGTGATGCTAAAGGGAGCTCGGCGGTGCTACTTCGAGCTCGGTGGTGGCGCGTCGTGTGAGGAATCGAGCTCGGCGGTTCTTCTTACGTTCTTTGAAATCGGGTAGGAATTTTATGCTGCGGATTCGGGTCTTGAACTCGGGTCGGGTTTGGATCTAAGTTGGGTTTGAATCAGAACCCCAAACCCCCCTTGAGGTTACATAGCCGAGATGTTTTTCACTCTTTTTGTTGTTTTGGTCGAAATCTTTGAGGAGCTAAAGTTTCGTAGGGTTTGATTTGGAGGAGCTTAGATGGTATAGTGTTATTGATCAACTAGGAGCTTGGTTTGCATTGGGTTTCTTTTCGTTGATGATGATTTTGTGCCCACCAAGCGTTTGTTGATTTGTCTACCCCATTGAACTCAAGCTATTTGGTTGGAGATTCTTCAGATTCTTGCTCGCCGAATGTTTGTTGAGCGGTTATCTCATCGAACCGTTCGATAGAACCGTTCTCTTATCGACCAAGCATTGTGTCGTTCACTTGTTTGTCGACCGACCTTTTTGCTATTGGGATACTGTACTTGTTGGTTTGGCAGTAGAGTGCTTCGACCGTCGGATCTTATGAATGGTTCGGATGTCGCTACATGGCTGTTGAGTTTGGGTTTGCAGAAGGAAGAAGAAGAGAATCGGTTTGGGTTTGGGTTTGGGTTTGTGCAAGGAAGAAAGCAGCGGCGGGTCGAGTTTGGGTTTGCACGATGAAGAAGAGAGCGGCAACAGGCCGGGTTTGGATTTGCGCGAAGACCAGAAAGTATTTGAATTTTGGATTTGGAATTGAGTTTGGGCTGGATAAAACCCAAATAATGCAAACGAGCAGGAAAATAAATGAGGAAATTTAATCAGTTAATCGGCCACTTAAAATCGGTCGATTAATCACTAATTGGCTGATTATACCTGACTAAATTGGGCTAAATTTGAAAGAAAAAGAAAAAAAAAACCTTGAACTATGGCCTTTATGCAGAAAACCCCCCTGACCTTTTTTTATGCAGAACCCCCCCCCCCCCCGAACTATTGTTGCAAAAAATCCACCCCGCCAACGTGAGACTTCTGCTAAAGTTGAGGGAGGTTTTTAACAATAATGCGAAAGATATATGATGTTTTTTTAAACAACTTGCAAAGATGAATGGGGTTATCTAATACAAGTAGAAAAGTTAGATGTGGTTTTTTGAAATACTTCGGGGGAGGGGGGGTTGCAACAACCATACTTCGGGGCGGGGGGGGGGGGGGGGGTGCATAAAAAAGGTCAGGGGGGTTTTCTGCATAAAGGCCATAGTTCAAGGGAGGTTTTTCAAATTTAGCCGATTAAATTCCTTACTATTGAAATACTGAAAATCGCTAAAAAAACAATCTCTTTGCCTCCGATTAGCGATTAATCTGGGATTAATCGGGCATTTAACCGGATTTTAACTGCTTAGGGCAAACCATTCTCTCTTCACAAAGAAATGAAGCAAAGGCATTTTAATCCTATTAGTCTATGTTGATGATATCATTATCACATGCAGTGATTCGCAAAGTATTGCAGCCATCAAGCAGCAGTTAGCACAAACCAACCTTTCAAACAAAGGATCTTGATCATCTCCGATATTTTCTTGGCATTGAGGTTGCATGCACGAATGATGACATATTTCTTTCACAAAGGAAGTATGTTCTTGATATTCTTATTGAGACATGAATGTTGGGATGTCACCCAAGCAACCTAAGCAGTTAAAATCCCCGATTACACCCGATTAATCCCCGATTAATCGCTAACCGGATGCTACGCGATTATTTTTTTAGAGATTAATAATATTTCAATAGTTAGCGAATTAATCGGGAATAATCGGCCGATTAGTGGTTAATCGACCGATTTTAAGTGGCCGATTAATCGATTAAATTTCCTTTAATTTTCATGCTCGTTTGTATTATTTGGCCTCAATCCAGCCCAAATTCAAAATCCAAATTCAAAATTCAAACCTCTTCTGATCCTCGCGCAACCCAAACCCGACATATCATAGCTTTCTTCGTCCTCGTGCAAGCCCAAACCCAAACTGATTATCTTCAAACTCAAACTCAAACAGATTCTCTTCTTCTTCCTCGAGCAAACCTAAACCTGACCCGCCGCCGCTCTCCTTGTACCGTCGCAAACTTGACCCTGCCCTGCATCTGCACCTCCTCTTGTTGCTCGCACTACTCTTCCTTCCCGATTATTTTTTTTTGATGGAACCGACCAACAAACCCGATCCGACCCATATTCAGAATCTAAACTAAGCTCAAACCAAGTACTCTCGTTTTTTTTCTATAACTATATGTTCATATTTGATAATCTCATAATAGTTTTACGTTAGGATTTAGGGTTGCTACATAATGAGGATATATCTTTTTTTAATTATTTATAACGAATTTTCCGATTTAATCCCCGATTATTTTCCGATTAACCGATTAATCACTCATCGCTCCTAGACCGATTAGTTCCAAAAACAGATTTTAACTGTCTACCCAGCGACACACCGATGGATCCCAATATTAAGTTATCCTCATTCTCCAAAGATGCTTTGTTTCCTGATCCAGGACTATCTCGCCAGCTGGTTAGCAAACTCATATATCTCTTAGTAACTATGCTAGATATTGCTTATGCAGTTGGTCAAATTAGCCAGTTTATGCATGCACCGACCACCACTCATTGAAAAGCAGTGGCTCACATTCTTCGCTACCTTAAGAAGGCTCCGGGATAGGGACTTCTGATGTTAAACCAACCCTAAAATAGAGAATTTCCAAGAATCTTAATGGGTTAATTTTACCAACATGAAAGTGCGGATCTAAGTTGAAAATTTTAACAGTTAACAAGTTCGATGGGTTTTCAAGAATTGAATTAAGTGTAACAGTCCCAATTAATAATTCAACCTTATAATCAATAATTAAATCCCTACGTGTTTTAGCAAGTAATAAGTCCAATACTGATTCGTACTCTACTCGAGCATGTGGAACACTCAATCTCAGTTATTTTGTGGACGACAGGCAAATTAGATAATACACTAGATAATAGGGCAGTAGAACACAAATATTAATAGTGGAAAGAGTATACCGAATGCGAAGAAAACCAGCGTAGATCTCGGAGTTGGGCAGCAACAAAGAACACAGCAACGCAGTGAGCAAAGTCAGCAACGAAGCCAACGTAGTTGGCAGATCTGGTCGCCGGCGGTTGACGGCGAGCAGGGGCGGCGGCGGCGGCGAGGTGCGACGGGGTGGTCGGCGTCGGGATGGCGCTGGTTGCAAGGAGGGGGAAGCAGTGGTGGTTGTCGGGGTTGTAGATTAAGGGGTTGGGGTTTTGGCTGGGTTTCGAGAAAAGGAGGGTGGAGAAGAGAGGAGCGGGAGTTGAGGAGGAAGGAGGCGAGGGCGTGGAGGCTTGGAGTGGTGGTGGAGGAAGGAGACGACGGGGTTGAGGGAGTTATGGTCATCGATGGTGGTGAACGACGATGGCGAAGGCGGTGGTAGGGGAGTTGGGTGGCGACGGGAAGGTATGGGTTCTGTTGGATCTGGATTGGGGTTAAGGAAGAGAACGATGAAGTAAGGGGGTTTGTTTGTGATTTGGGTTTGTATTTGGGATTAGGAAAATTAGGGTGTTAAAATTGGTTTTATTTGGGGATTTTAATTTGGGGGTAGATTTTAGAATTAATCACTAATTCTAAAATTGGATTAGGATTTATCACAAACCCTAGTTTAGATCTCAGTTGTATCACACAAAGGAGAAGGGGGAAGAGCAAAAACTCAACACAAATTTTTTTAATCAATAATGGCATCTCTTCTCATTCATCTCAAGGCCTTTAAATAGGCTCAAAATACATCTTGATACAAATCTCCAAAATATTCTCAAAATCTAAAAAAATACAAAAAGATTACATATGGCTATAATTGCCAGAAACAAAAAAGGTACTGAAATAAAAATCCTAAACTAAATAAGGCAGCTGCTGAAGACAACGACTGCGCTGGTGGAAGCGCCCGAATCGTCTTGAACCGATGTCCTCATCAACTTCTCTTCAAGCCTGGTGAATCACTTTCTTTACAATGTTATTCTGATGCTGACTGGGCAGGATCAGCTAATGATAGACGATCTACTAGTGGATACTTTGTATTCTTTGGAGGAAATCTGGTATCGTGGAAAAGCAAGAAGCAACCTGTTATAGCTAAATCAAGTGCAGAATCTGAATATCGAGCCATTGGGCATTTGGTCTCTGAAGTTTTGTCTCAAATATCTCCTTCGAGACTTAGCACTCCCAGTATCATCTCTAGTTCCACTGTGTTGTGATAAACAAGCTACTGTGCATATTTCTAGAAATTCACTGTTTCATGTGCACACAAAACACATCGAGGTTAATTGTCACTTTGTTCGTGATGAGTAGAAGAAAGTGGTCATTCTCATATGTCCGGTCCGGTGAACAACTTGCTGATATCCTAACTAAACCACTCCTAAGTTTTTCAGGCATTCTTGAGCAAGCTTAGCTTCACCAATATCTACGCACCAGCTTAAGGAGGAGTGTTGAAGTAGGATTTAGTTTAGTCCCATATCGAAAACTGTATTACTTTAATCTTCGTTTCTTTCCTATATAAAGGATGCATTGTACTCAATTATAATTATCCAATAAAGTATTCTTTTCTATCTCTATACTATCGATTTACAATATAAAACAAATATCCAAGTATTATCATGCATAAACAAGGTTAATGCTTGAAATACGTAAAAGAATCTACAAGCCAAAATGATTTCTAAAGCTATCATTCACATGTTGGATTTTTAAACTTCTTAATCTCATATATGATATCAATGTCTAGGAAAACATCATAAGTTTAGGACATTGAAAACAAGAATATGACGCATTCACTAACTATTACAGTATCCAAGAATGGAAACATGCCCAAAAAAACGTGTCACCTCTTCAAAGAGTGGTGCTCAATATGCACAAGAATAGTGAGGCAATGGCTAAATTACCCAAAAAGGAACTCACTCACCTAAGACATGTTGTTTTGTGTCACTAATATTCATTATGTAAAACATATAATTTCAGACAAACCATAACTCCATTCTAAGTAATGACTCGCTTTAACTTAATAGACCATGATTGTTTCTATTTTCAATTTTCAATAATCAAATATATGGGGAGACAATAGTATAAGTGAAATATCAACATGCCAGCAATTAACTGACAAAAAGAACAACATAAAGTAAAGAACATTCAAGTATGACCACAAAAGGTTTCCAACCCTATCCAGTATCAAAGAAAATAGAAAAGCTTAAAAAGTAGAAAGCGCCTGGATTGTCTTTCCTTCAAACATCAGAGAGACAGTAGTGGTCTAGTTGTATGGGCTATACTAAAAACAGTTTTCAGATCTAATCAATCTCATTTCCAGGAAAAATCCAAAAGAAGTTCAAAAAAATGCTTTGCTTTCCGCTATGGCACTATCAAATCAAAAGAATGTCAAATGACAAACTTTAGTTGCTGAGCTGAAAACTTGACAAGGATGCTAATTATTAAAAAGTAAACCACCAGTCGTTAACTATATCAACAAAGAAAAAATTTGAGCTACCTAATCCCTTAAAGAGAGATATTTCCTATTTGGTACTTGAATACACTAACCAAAATGCTACTCTTACATTTTTTGACTAAATAATATCAAGACGAATAGCACCATATCAATCTTAAGTTCTGCAAAAAATTACAATCCAGTGTTCACTAAAATGATATACTAACTACCCTCGTCATAAGACGACATCAACAAATCATCATCCCGAGCAAGAAAAGGGAAGAGTCGCATCGAGGATGTGACAGGCAGCATTAAACTAAGTATCATCTCCACGCATAACTGTTCCTAACGAAGACCCTCATTAAAAATCCTAATAATTACAAAACCAGTTGCTCCTACGATGCATCCATTTGTGACAAAAAATAAAAGGAATGAAGATTTCCCCACTAAGTTGGACCTAAACAATCTCATTTCCAAGTAAAATCCAAATGAAGATAAAAAATGCTTTGTTATCCACGATTCAATCATAAGAATGACATATGACAAATTTGGTGACAGGTAGAGCTGGTATCGGGTCCTATCGGATTGGGTCATCCACTATCCAGACCTGGACCCGGTACCTCACGGGTCCAAAAATTGGACCCTGGACCTGGACTTGCAAGAATTGGATCCGGGTCTGGGTCCTAGTTAAAAAAAATTACCCGTCGGGTCCGGTAGTAGAGAATAAATATTTGCACTTAAGTATTTTTGCACCCGATACCCTACGATTCTAACAATTTTTGCACTTAAGTACATTAATTAATATTATATTTACACATCTATCTTCAACAATTACTTTTATAAGTATATAAAAGAATAAATATTTGCACTCAAGTATTTTTGCACCTGATACCCTACGATTCTAACAATTTTTGCACTTAAGTACATGAATTAATATTATATTTACACATCTATCTTCAACAATTACTTTTATATGTATATCCCTATAACCCTATTATTCAAATTCTATATGTTTGGGGGTATTTTTTAACGGGTCTGGGTCGGTTCTATTTTGAGCGGACCCAGACTCGAAAGTGCATGAGTCTTATTTCCGAACCCGGACCCGGACCCGTATCGATCGGGTCGGTTCCGGTCCAATGTCGGATTCGGGTCAGGTCCGGGTCGGGTACGGGTATCGGGTAAATATGACAGTGCTACTGACAGGGCTGAAAACTTGGTTGCTAGTTAATAAAGTAATCTCCAAAGTAAACTATAGTAGTCCTTAACTGAACTATATAGTATATCAACAGAAATAAATTTAAGCTACCAAATGAGAACACAACCTTAACGAGATACTTTTTCCATTTTCGTACTTGAATACACTAACCAAAATGCACCCATGCTGGTACCACTATTCTTACTTATACAACAACAACAACAAAGCATTTTTCCAAACTAGTTAGTGTCGACTATATGAATCCTGGTTTTCCATTCTGCTCGGTTTAGCGCAATATCTTCTGTAAGGTCAATTCATGTTCATAGAATTTGACAAAGTTTTGTGCTGGATATCAACTGCCTAACGCAACCATCCTCCTTACCACTATTCCTACATATAATGACTAAATAATATCAAGATGATTAGCACCACCGTAACAAACTCAAGTACTGGTGGAATAAATTATAAGACAACTTTCACTACAAAGATACTAATTTCCCACATCATGAAAGACATCAACAAACCATCATCCCAAACTAGAACAAAGAAGAGCCGCATCGAGTATGTGACAAGGCAGCATTAAACTAAGTGCCATCTCCACACATGACCGATCCTAAAGAATACCCTCATTAAATATACTAATAATTACGAACAATGTTCTAAAATGCGAACATTGTTCGTAATTTATGTGGCTCATATGCGCTATGTGGTGAGGATCGCTTTTTTTAGACCGCATATTGTCTATTTTGTTAAAAATATGATTATGCAACCACATATTGAAATATGTGGTCGCATATCCGATATGCGCCCGCATTGATCGAGCATGCGCCCCCACATACTTTGAGTGGGGAGTTGGGTTTATTTATATTAATATGAATAGTTTTTTAGGGACCCAACCTGCAATCCGACCAATTTTAAGTTTAAAAAAGGGCCAGTTCACTTCTTTCTTTCACAATTTCACCTTTATACAAGGGGAAGAAGTCAACAAGTGGTCAAGGGTTGCATAATGAGGGTGATGCGATGATTCCTACGGATGGGAATGAGGCAGAAGCGAGCGAGCGGAACTCTGATACCACCAACTCCGAAGGTGAATATTAAGGAAGACTATTCTTCGGACCGATTATGGACTCCAACTAATGTTTTTCAAGGACCGATTACCTATTAGTTAATTAGTGTTATATATATGTGTGTGTATGTGTGTGTGTGTGTGTGTGTGTGTGTGTGATTATAGTAGGGAAGAAACAACATGTCCAAAAAATGAGTGTAGCGGAGATGATGATGCTAAGATGAATGTATGGTAAACCCAGAAATGATAGAATTAGAAACGAGTATATACGAGACATGGTAAAGGTAGTAGCTCTATTGTTTTAAATTTCGGCCGATACAACCGAAATTTCGGCCAAAATTTCGTTTCGGCTAGCTTGCCGATACGAAATCACGGATTTTATACTCCATATCGTTTTGGACCAAAAAATGTGTAGATTTTGGCAGAAATTGTGGGCCGAAATATTGCCTAAATTGCCGAAATCAGCCAAAATAGACACTAATGTTATTGTGAATATATAACTTTTTTGTTTTACTTTTCGCATAAGCCTTTTAATATAGGATATTGGGCTAAAGATAATGTAAGAATTTCGTCTCTCGATTGTTTGTGTATATGCAAAATCAAAGTAAATCTATTAACTAATACATTTTTTCTAATCAATGCAAATTCAATTTAATTATTAACTTATATTATATTCTCTTTTATATTGTTGTTAAATTCTGTGAATATTTCCGTGATTGATTGATGTCATTAGTTACATTATACAATATTTTATATGATAAATGACATGTAGAACATATAATATTTTGTTTACTAACAAAAAAAAAATATTAAGTGTCCAAAATGAATATCCGAGATGATCACATTTTTTCAAGATCTCCACCGATATCTCCGATTCGAGACAAAACACCCCTTGCCGATACAAGTCTGAAATCCGAGATTTAAAACCTTGGGTAGCTCATATCCAAAATAAAATAAGAAAGAATCACCTTAGGTGGTTTGGACATGTCATACGTAGACCTAGTCTTGTTCCCGTTAGAAAGAGTAATTTGAGTAGTATTGATGGTAGAGTTAGGGATAGGGGAAGACCTAAACTTACTTGGGTGGAAAAAGTGAAAAAGATATGATAGCTTATGGCCTTACATAAGATATTGCGCTAAACCGAGCATAATGAAAAATCAGGATTCATGTACCCGACCCTAACTAGTTGGAAAAAAGGCTTAGTTGTTGTTGTGATATTTGATTATTGTAGGAACAACTATGCTACCTCATCTATATTTTGTCTTTGTGCAAGAAAAGTAATTTATTTTTAGCAAGAGGACTTTAAGTAATCTTGCAAACTAATTCTGGTAGTTGTTTTATGTCTTTGTTTAATTGTATTACGGTATAATCATATTATGCACTTATGCTATTTTATTTTTAAGTATGTTTTATGTCATTGTTGTTTTGAACAATTTTTTTTTATTTTTCCTGAATTTTTCTACTTTTTCTGATCTTTCAACAACCTTTTCTGATTTTTTCCTTTTTTTTTAATGATAGAAAACCCAAACAACATATCTTGTCACATGTGCCCCATATGCCGCATCTACAGTATGCGAGCAAGAATCGCATAGTTCCGCATACCACCCTTTTTAACACTAATTACGAAACCAGTTGCCCTTGCGATGCATCCATTTTTAACAAAAAATTTTTAAAAAAAAGATTTCCCTACTAAGTTGGACCTACCATGCTATAAATCCTAAAAATACCTCCCACATCAATATTTATCAATCTCAATAACAAAACATCAAACAAACCCAAAACATGTACTCTCCTAAGGCCCTATTTGGGAGCAAAGTTTCTGATGCGGCTTGTTTTTAGGTTTGGGAACAACAGATAATGTGAGTTCTTTTGGGAAGAGGAAACTCAGATCTCGACCTCTGATCGACTCTGTTGTGAGGTTGATGTGGTAGATTGGGTGGATCTGGGGGGATCGACCGTCGTCGGACACCTGCTGAGACACCGAGATGACTCCTAGCGACAGACCCTCCGACGCTCAAGTCAATAACCAGAGGATTAAGAATGGCTTAAGTGGTGGAAATTGTGATTACCTAGTTACTATAAAGATAGGGTTGTATTATAGGTGTGAGAACCTGATTATGGAGTGTTCCCGGGTCTCCTGATTATGGGGATGCGGCCCGACCCATGTTGGGTTAGATTTAAGTGATGGGCTTATAGGTAGCCCGTAAGCAGTTGTGAGATCTCCTCGAAATTCGTGTCAGGATCGAGCGGTGCAGATCGCCCGCCATTTTTACCCTCATCATAAGACCCCCACTATTGGAGGTGACCTTACGGTCTTCTTCGAGTAGTAGTTGATCCATGGTAGGTGGCGCGTATACAATGACGATCTGCACATCTCGGAATTGGGAGTGTCTCATTGTGATGGAGTTAGTCTCCCCTACTCGGGGTCCCCGTGGGAGTCGGCCTCAAACGACTCACCGAAGGCATTGAAATCGGGAGGCTTAGTGAGCTCCTCATGAGGGTCGGCATCGGATGCCTCGCCGAGGACGTGGCGAGGTCAAACTCCTGAGAGGGTGCGGTGAAATTGAAACCTTGAGAAAAGCCCGAGGGTCGGCCTCGGATGCCACACAGAGGGTGCGGTGAAATTGAAACCTTGAGAAAAGCCCCTCATGAGGATCGGCCTCGGATGCCACACTAAGGACGCGGTGAAATTGAAGCCTTGAGAAAGCCACTCATGAGGGTCGACCTCGGATGCTATGCCAAGGGCGTGGCAAAATTGAAGTCTTGAAAAAAGCCCATCATAAGGGTCGACCTCAGATGCCACGCCGAGGGCGCGGTGAAATTGAGGCCTATGAGGGTCGGCCTCGGATGTCATGCCGAGGACATGGCGAAATTGAAGCCTTGAGAAAAGCCCATCATGAGGGTCGGCCTCGGATGCCATGCCGAGGACGCGGCAAAATTAGGACCTTGAGAAAGCTCTGACCATCGCGGTTGTACTTGTTTGTTTGATGAAATAAATTTGTTTGCCTCTCGATCTTTGAAATTGAATATTTGTTTTGGCCCTCGGACCGTCTGCTTGGGACTACATGTCCGACCCTTAATTTCTTCATTTCTTCAGCACCTGACAGGCACATCGGAAAATCACATGGCCTTGCTAGCGTCATGTTCTCTAACAATTGCGGTCACTGTTGATTTTGTGGGTTAACCGTTGACCGCAGTAAGTGCTGAAACTTTTGTGGAGGACTTCAATTGCTTATAAATCTCATTCCCCTTCACTCGATTCTCGTATCACAAGGGTGAGTGGTCGATATGTTGAGTAGGAGCTTCGTTGTCCGAGTGTTCGACATGGAAGAGATCAAAACTCGTGCTTGGACGAGTTTGGAAGAGATCAAAACTCGTTCGACATGGTTTCGGACTGCTTGCGGTTTCGGACTGCTTGCCCCGGATTCCGAGATCTGAGGATATACCCCCGAGACCCGAGAGGTGTGGCCCATTCGCGGTCAAGCTTGTCCACGGCATGAGGGCATTTGGCCCGGCTGGGACTTCTTGTACTAGCGGCTTTGGTTCGTGGGATCCCGTTGAAACCTCATCAGGTACGACTCGGATTCCAAGACCAGATGATTGTCGTCGGTATCTGAAGGCCAGGACCGAATGTCCATCCTTCGCAGCGGGCTCGATGATCCACCGAGAGGCGGGAGCAGGGATCTGGTGCTTGTTCGCCGCTTGAGCATCTTTGGTGCGGCTCCACAAACTTGCCGCCCGAGGAACCCTCAAGGTGGAAGTTTGTAGGGACGCCCGTGTCCGGTCCTTACGGTCGAATCGGGATATTTTTGCAAATATTCATGTTGGGGTTTTGACACTGGGGCGTGTCTGGTTCGGCGCGTTAAGGAGGAGATGTGGATTGTACGAGCGTTTAGCTGTAACTTGGTCGTAACTTTGTTGTAACTGTTTAATTTTCTGACTGCGGACTGGCCACCGCCCTTGTATTATCTTGCTTAATAGAAATCTTATTGTCGGCTCGTGTAAACCGTAGAACTGGTAGACACGTTCTTGTTGAGATGTTGTGTAAAGTGTGGCCGTCGAGACGACCGAGTTGTAGAGGGTCAGCCTCGAAAGCCACGCGAAGAGGGCAACGAGGTAGGGCCTTGTGATGGTTCCTGAGCATCGGCCTTGGATCACATGCCGAGGGCGTAGAGAGTAAGGTCTGTGAAAACTCATAACGATCGGCCTCGGATCACACGCTGAGGGCATAGAAGGAAAAGGCATGTGAGAACTCATGACGGTAGGCCTCGGATCACACAATGAGGGCGTAGAAAGTAAGGCTTGTGAGAACTTAGGACGGTCGGCCTCGGATCACACGCCAAGGAATTTACCCGGGCCTCGCCAGTCACAAGACATGGCACGTGTTTGCTCACGTCAGTCGTTGATGCATTCAATGTGCCTAGGGAGTTGTAGCATCGTCCACAATAAATGTGGGTAGTTGGGGGATTTTCTGTGGTCTATAAAATCCTTACTGCCGGATGCTAGACTCACAACTTTTCCAAACTCCCATCTTCAACTTACGATGCCTTGATGTTCAGCGGGACCTGTGTTGAGCTGCCTGAACATTTGTCCGTGGAGCGAGGACGGTGGGAAAACGGCCAGAAAGGCTGGGCTGGGCCGCATCGGGATCAGGTGTTCAGTTGGGCGGCTCATCTTTGTCTCGGGTTTCGAGATCTGAAGGGTTTCCCATCGAGTTCTGAGGAGAGTCGTCATCAGGTCGAAGTGGACGAATGAGAGTTCCCTCCGTCGAAGGACTCTTCATCCTCATGCTTCGCGTACACTGATGTGGTTTCGGGGATAATAGGTTGTGCTAAGTCCACCGATTCCGGCGTCGTGTTGGTTCCGCTGCTTCTGGTGCTGAGGCTTTACGAGTGTCTCTTGTTGGTCGGGACTGAGCCTACAGGACCAATTCTCAAGGAACTCTTGTGCCTACCGACCCGTTTCCTGACGACGACACCCATATCTTGGTCAAAAGTCGGTGAATGTGTAGTGCTTCCTCTGCATGGCAAGTTAATCCCATGTAGGGATTGTCGCCTCACTCGGCCTGGCGGGCACCCTTCATCATCATTGCTTTCCATGTTGTGGGGGCCACCTCTGCGCTCTAGCACGTATGATGCCTCCTTTGTGCTCGAAGTGTTGGAAATGCTGAGGAGTCAATGCGCAAGTCGGCCGCAAGCTAATGCTGAAGTGCGAGACGACAACATGACACTCGTCGGGTATCCCCAGCAGGTGCTAAAGTGCGAGACGACCACAAGAGGTTTAAGCGTAAGTCTAGTTGCTTTGCTGTAATTGCCAAAATGTGGACTGGCCACTGCCCCTTTTGTAACTATTTTTTCTCTTTAATGAAAGGCATTTTTGTCTCGACTCTTTGCTCGTGCGTGTGGTTTGCACATTATTTCTGCCATGCCAAGAGGTACCCTACGGATCCGCACCCTGAAGGGGATCCTCTAAGGATTTTTGGCGTTTGAGCCTTCGGCATCAGATGCCAACCCCCAAGGGGTTATCGGAGGACATCCTTCAAAGGTATTTGGCGTTGAAGCCTTCGGCGTCGGGTGCCAAACACGAGGGGGTTATCGGAGGATATTCTTTAAGGATATTTGGCGTTGAAACCTTCGGCGTCGGGTCCAACCCTGAAGGGAATTATTGGCGTTGAAGCCTCCGGCATCGGATACCAGCCCTGAAAGGGTTATTGGAAGATATCCTTCAAGGATATTTGGCGTTGAAGCCTTCGGCAACGGGTGCCGACCCCGAGAGGGTTATCCTTCAAGGAATGAGCCTGGGCCTCGGTGCTCATTGCAAGTGACTGAATAACTTGAATTTGGAATGAAAATTAAATTCTATTCATTGACAGCTGAAGGCAAGTACATGGGTCGGTTTTTAGGACCTTTTTACAAGTGCGGACCCCTAGGGGTTTTCGTGGAATTTCATCAAATGTTCTGCAATCCAGGTCATCTTGATTACCCTGCCCCCGGGTCTTCTAGTCCATAAGTGTATGGGCGGACCACCTTGAAGACCCTATACAGGTCCTCCTAGTTAGGCGCTAGCTTTCCCTTCTTGCTTGGCTCAGATATTTCAAGGCGCCTGAACACAAGGTCGCCTTCTTTGATGTCCGCGGGACGGACCTTCTGATTGTAAAATCACTCTACCCTTTGTTGGTAGATGTTTCTTCTAACGGTCACCCTTTCTCGAACTTCATCGAGGAGGTCTAGGTTGGCCCTGGGGCTGTTTGAGTTGGAATTCTCGTCAAAGCTCATGATCCGTGGTGACAGCAGTCCAACTTCCAAGGGAATTACTGCCTTGGTTCCAAAGGTCATGTTAAAGGGCGACTCGCCCATGGGGATCCTCTTGTTCGTGCGGTAGGACCACAGTACGCTAGGAGCTCGTCAACCCACAGTCCCTTGGGAGATTTGTCTAGAAGCTTTTTAGGCCGTCGATGATTTATCAGTTGGCGTTCTCGGTCCGGCCGTTATATTGTGGGTGTGAGACGGAGGAGAATCTCTGTTGAATTCCAAGGTCTTCGCAAAATTTGCGGAAGCCCTTTCTCGTGAACTGGGTACCATTGTCATTGATGAGGATTCTCGATACTCTGAACAGGCAGACGATGTGCTTCCAGAAGAATTGTTGGGTCTGGCGCTCTGTGATAATGGCCAGGGGCTCTACCTCGACCCATTTCATGAAATAGTCGATAGTCACAATGAGGAAGCACCTCTGGCTGGTGGCTTTAGATAATGGTCCGACCAGGTCCATCCCCCACATGGCAAAAGAGACTGGACTGGCGAGGTACTTAAGATTGGCTTGGGGCAAGTGGCGGACTGAGGAAAACCTCTGGCATAGGTCGCACTTCTTTACCATGTCTTGGGCGTCTTGCGGGATGGTCGGCCAGTAGTACCCATGGTTGAGTACTTTCCTCGCAAGTGACCTACCGCCCATGTGGCAGCTGTCGATCCCTGCATGTGTTTCCTCGATAGCATACTTGGCCTCTTCTAGTGACAGACATCAAAGGTATGGTGTGCCATCGGACTTTGTGCGGGAACGCTTGAAGAGCACTCCATCGATAAGCACGAACCTCTCAACCTTGGCCCTAATGCTTCTAGCCTCGGAGGCATCTTGGGGGAGAACCCTGTTTCTCAGGTAGTCCAGGATGGGGTCCATCCAGGTCGGTTGCTGGGCGGGTGGGTTTAGGCAGACGATTTCGTAATTTTCCTTATCGATGCTTGGTCGAACAAGGACCTCCACAAGGACTGTCTGATCTAAACCCTCGAAAGAGGAGTATACCAACTTGGAGAGGGTATCTGCCAGGCTGTTCATTTCACGAAGGATCCTGACGTCCTGAAAGCCAGCCAGGAGGAGCTTGACGTGGGCCAGATATTTGACCATTCGGGCGTCGCGGGATTTATATTTTCCACACTTGATTAACGATGAGTTGGGAGTCGCTGAAGGCTTTGGCTTGTTTTGCCCCTGCTTTGCTGGCTAGGAGTCCAGCTACTAGGGCTTCGTACTCCGCTACATTGTTAGACGCCGTGAAGCTGAAGCGCAGGGAGTACTGGAGGATGAAGCTGTCTGGACCGCTTAAGATGACTCTGGCCCCACTGCCCTCTTGCAGGACGACCCATCCACATAGAGTTCTCAAATGGGCGTATCTTGCAGTCTCGGGGACCTCTGGATGGCTCATTCGGTAATGAATTCGGCGAGCGCCTATCCTTTAATGACCGTCCTCGACTTGTAGCTGATGTCATACTGGCTTAGCTCGATGAACCACTTGATTAGGCAGCCCGAGGTCTCCGGCTTATGAAGAACTTGCTTCAGTGGCTAGTCTATAAGGACCTGAACGGAATGAGCCTGAAAATAAGGGCGGAGCTTTCGAGCGGCCATGACCAAGGCATAGGCGACTTTTTTCCTTTTTTGGGTATCGAAGTTCGGCGTCGCGAAGGATTTTGCTGACATAGTAGATGGGCTTTTGAGCTCAGTCTTCCTCCCTAATCAGGACTGCGCTGAGGGCCTGGTCCGAAGCCGCCAAGTAGAGGTATAGCACTTCACCAGGCTCGGTTTGCAGATAAGAGGGAGATTGGAGAGGTATTCATTGAGCTGATCGAAAGCCCGTTGCTAGGGCTCTCCCCATTCGAAGTTCTTTGCCTCCCGGAGGGCCTTGAAGAAAGGGAGGAACTTCTCCCCCAACCTTAAAAGGAAACAGCCAATGGCGGCAAGACGGCCGGTGAGCCACTGCACTTCGTTGACATTCCTTGATGGGGTCATGTCTAGGATGGTCTGGATCTTCTCGGGATTTGCCTCTATCCATCGTTGGCTGACCATAAAGCCGAGGAACTTCTCTGCGGTGACGCCGAAGGCACACTTGGAGGGGTTGAGTCTCATGTTATGTATTCTCAGAACCCCGAAGGCCTCTTCTAGGTTGCTCACATGGTCTCTGCCTCAGAGGCTTTTGACGAGCATGTCGTCGACATAGACCTCCATATTATGACCAATTTGTTGTTTGAAAACCTAGTTAACGAGTCTCTGATAAATGGTGCATGTATTCTTTAATCTGAAAGGCATGGCCCTGTAGCAGTAGAGCCCCTGATTGGTGATAAAAGCCGTCTTCGAAATGTCTGGAGGGTACATCCGAATCTGATTGTAGCCGGAATAGGCATCCATGAAGCTCAACAGTTCGTGTCCGGACGTAGCATTGAGGGCCACGATGTTGGGAAGGGAAAATGAATCTTTAGGAATATCTTGTTGAGGTCGGTGAAGTTGATACACATCCTCCATTTGTTATAGGCCTTCTTGACCAGTACGACGTTAGCCAACCACTCTGAGTAATTGACTTCTTGGATGAACCGGGCGGGGAGGAGTTTTTTGACTTCTTCCTTCATCACTTATTGTCTTTTGGGGGCGAACTTTCGGCGTCTCTATTGCACCGGCTTAGAGTCCGGGTGGACGCTCAGCCTCTGCATGATGAGGTTCTCAGATATCCCTGGCATATCTGAGGGCGTCCAAGCGAATAGGTCTTGATTGAGGCGGAATCACCAGATAACTTCCCCCTTTAAAGCAGAGGGAAGAGACTTGCTCATTTTAAAGCATTTGGTGGGTTCGGCCTCGGAGAACGGGATCTCCTCGAGCTCGTCCACGGGCTTGGATCATGTTGAACTTCGGTCTGACGGGAACTCGACTGATTTGAGAGGGAGGACTGTGGCCCCCACCGTGGCGGCATAAAAGGCCCGAGCTGCCTCTTGATTTCCCTTGACGACCCTGACCCCAGACTTGGTTGGAAACTTCATGCACATGTGATAGGGCCGAGGGTACTGCCTGGAGGTAAGCAAGGTCAAGTCAGCCCAGAATAGTGTTATAGGCACTTGAGATTAACAACCATGAAGTCCACCTCCGTTTGGACGGTCGGGAATTTTCCTACTGTGACATCTAGGGTGACGATTCTCTCGATCTGGACCAGAGCACCGGAGAAGCCATGAAGGGTGTACCCCACTGGTTTCAGCCTCTCCCGAGAGAGCTTTAAAGTTTCAAAGGACGCTAAGAACATGATATTCACCGAACTCCCATTGTCAACAAGAATACGGCGGACCTCGTGATTGGCGAGCACTATGCTTATGACCAAGGTGTCGCAATGCGGGACCCGAACGCCTTCGAGGTCTTCGTCCGAGAAAGAGACAGCAAACTCGAGTCCTCGGGGAGAAGGCAGTTGTGAACAGAGTTTACCTCCCAGATGAAAGCTTTGTGGGAGGAGCTAGACTCTCCCCCCATGGACCTGCTATGGACGCAGTGAAGGATGGCTAGATTATCAGTATCCTGATGTTCAGGCACTGGCTCTGGACGTTTGTTCGCCCTGCGAGTGGGCGGAGAGGCTCACGAGTCGTACCGCATGAATTTGGCGAGATAACCTCTCCAGATGAAAGCCTCGATTTCGTCCTTCAGGGCTGACAGTTGTCGGTGCCATGGTCATGGTCCCACTCCCGATGAAAATGGCATTAGTACCTCATGTCCTATCTCCTGTTGGGATTATTGGACGGAGGGGGTACTAGAGTATGTCACGCCCTCAATTTCTATCAGGATGACAGACACGCTCGTGTTGAGCGGGTTGAACTTATCGAACCAGGAATGCGGGGGAGGGAGCCTCTACCCACAGGCGTCTTTATGGGCCTTCATGGAAGGCTCAAAGCTGTTCGCCTTCCTTTTTGCTTTAGGGGATCCTTTCCAACCTCCCGAGTATAGGGCATCTTCGGTCCGGATGTACTTCTCGCTCCTATGGAGAAGGCCGGGAAAATCGACAGGTGGATTCTTGGCCAGGAAGGCCTTCAATGAGTCATGGCGGACATTGTGTCGGAAAGCTGTCGCTGCTACCCCAACGTTGAGGGGGGAGATCGACCGAGCCTCGGTCGTAAACCTCTGGACAAAGTTTTGGAGGGATTCCTCGTCCTTCTGTCCGAGATCCAGCAGAGAAGCGCTCGTCTTCTCAGCCTTTCGACTGGTCACGAAGTGAGCGAGGAAGCTCTCCTCGAGCTGGTCGAATTAGTAGATTGAACCGGGAGCGAGATTGGTGAACCATTCCCTTGCGGTGTCTCTCAAGGTAGCCGGGAACGAACGGCAGAAAAGCGGATCCGAGGTGTTGTGAATCATCATAAGGATTTTGAAGCCCTCGATGTGATCAGTAGGATCTGTTTCTCCATTGTAGGTCTCAAACGCTGGAGGCTTGAAACTCCTCGGGATGGGCGCATTGAGAATAGGGGAAAAGAAGAGCGCCTTGTTTAGCCGGTATCTCTGTTCGGACTATCTCCCGCCCTCGGCGATCTGAGCAAAGCGACCCTCCATTTCCTGATGTCGTTTGAGGATGGGGTCTTCCGTCCTTCGGATTGGGTTAACCTGTGGGATTCGTCATTCCCGTGCTTGACTGCTCTTGCTCAGTAGATAGGTTGCTCGGAAGGGGCCCCGCCTCGCATAGCTCAAAGGATTTCGTCTCGAAATTTGTGGAACTCCACCCTGGTTATTTGACCCCCATCCCCTCGGCAATTTGAGGGTCGGCAGTCCCTTGGAGAGCGGTTACGCTCCCTGTCTCGACCATAAAAAGAGTGGTGGCTCCAACTGAGATTGGGATCCGAAGGTTCCCCTCCGTTCCAGGACCGGTTGAGGCAGTTTCGGAGGTCGTCCTTATTCAGTTGATTGTTGATGACATTTCTCATGTCGGAGATCATCGGATGGGTGACCTCTCGTGCCACCGAGCGGGAAGAGCTCAAAGCGGGCTTTTGTAACCCATGGTCCTGTGGCTGTCGGGACTCCTGAGTCGTCCGCTCAGCTTCGCATCGGGCACAGAGGAGGACGTGGGCGGTCAGACGAACGGCCGCTGTTTTAAATTTCCTCCGATACGACAGAAATTTCGGCCGAAATTTCGTTTCGGCTAGGTTGCCGATACAAAATCACAAATTTTATACTCTATATCATTGTGGACTGAAATGTGTAGATTTTGGCAGAAATTGCCGAAATATCGGCCGAAATATTGCCGAAATTAGCAAAATATTAGCCGAAATATACACAAATATTATTGTGAATATATATAAAAAATGTGTTTTACTTTTTGCACATATGTCTTTCAATATAAGACCTTAAGCTAAGATAATGTGAGGATTTCGTCTCGCTATTGTTTGTATATATGCAAAGTCATGTAAGTTTATTAACTAATAATTTTTTTTTATCAATGCAAATTCAATTTAGTTATATACTTATATTACATTTTCTTTTATATTGTTGTTAAATTATGTGAATATTTACCGTAATTGATTCATGTTATTAGTTATATTATACAATATTTTATTTGATAAATGACCTGTAGGACATATAATATCTTATTTAGTAACCAAAAAAATTATTTATTGAATATAGAAAATGAACATCTGATATGATTACATTTTCCCGGGATCTCTTCCGATATCACCGATCCGAGACGAAATATCCCTTGCTGAGACGAGTCCGAAATCCGAGATTTAAAACCATGCGGACGACCCCCGGATGGAGTCTTCTTGGCTTTGGGAGCCATAGGGAGAGAATCACAGGGTAGAGTCTGAAGAAGGGGCTCGGATCTAGAGTTTTCCACAAACGGCGTCAATCTGATGTTGCTTGTTTTTAGGTGTGGGAGCAACAGATAATGTGAGTTCTTTTGGGAAGAGAAAACTCAGATCTCGACCTCCGATCTGACTCCGCTGTGAGACTGATGTGATGAATTGGATGGATCTGGGCGGATCGACTATCGTCGGACACCTACAAAAAAGTTTGTGACATCGGGAAGACTCCTGGCGACAGACCCTCCAATGCTCAAGTCAATAACTAGAGGATTAAAAATGGCTTAAGTGGTGAAAATTGTGATTACCTGGTTACTGTAAATATAAGACTGTATTTATAGGTGTGAGAACCTGATTATGGAGTGTTCCCAAGTCCCCTAATTAGGGAGATGCGGCTCGGCCCATGTTGGGTTGGTTTTGGGTGATGGACTTATAGGTAGTCCGTAGACAGTTATGAGATCTCCTCAAGATTCATGTCAGGGTCGAGCAGTGCAAATCACCGGCCATTTTTACCCTCATCAGTTTCGATAACCACTTAACTTTGAAGGTACAAGGTATACTAACTTTAGTAGTCTCACCCTTACCTCCATTTTGTAGTAATCTTCAAAGTTGAGTAAAACTAGTTAAGAGTGGAGTTTAGATAACTATGATTTTCTCACCGTTTTTGGTAAAATAAGATAACTGTAGTTATCTTAGCTACAAAATGAGTCTCAAAC
The DNA here is from genome assembly GCA_017893485.1 of Hemerocallis citrina. Taxonomy (NCBI): domain Eukaryota; kingdom Viridiplantae; phylum Streptophyta; class Magnoliopsida; order Asparagales; family Asphodelaceae; genus Hemerocallis; species Hemerocallis citrina. The sequence continues at coordinate 122,896,578 of CM030363.1, read as the reverse complement.
ACGCCAAAGTTGTGATAACTATAGTTTTTGGAAGTTATGAGAGATAACTCCAATTATCCTCACTTTATTCTCAAACTTCCTGACGTTTGGACCCCATTCCACTCACTAGCCGAAAACATAAACAGAAGCGCACACATCTACTATGTAAGACTAACAAACCAAAACAAAACAACGGAACAAAACCTCACCATAATCTTGACATTGAGCTTATCCCTCTCCTCAAACACCGTATCGAGCTCCATCTTCCCCAGCTCGCTCCTCACCGTCGTCTCTGCCAGCTGCCTCACCATCAGAATCGGATTCTCCACACCGTATGATGCCAAATACGGATCCACAATCTAAACCCCAAAAACAACCAATCAACAACTCAACATCCCAAACCCTTCCGTAACCCCCCTCTACAATTACCTTCGCGTAAAGAAGCCCGTCGATGAGAAGGCTGACGTTGTCCTTCGTAATGGCAGACTGGTCCGAAATCGAGAAGGACTCCTCCTTGAGCGAATGCACGTACGCGATCCGGTCTACCACTGGCACCAGGAAGTGAAGCCCCGAGTCCAGGGTTTTGTGGTACTTGCCAAATCGCTCCACCACGAACGCCTTCTGCTGCGGCACGATCCGCACGCCCCAGTTCGTCGGCGTCGCCTGCTCGTAGCTGCAAAAAAAACCAAGAAATCAAGAAATCGTAGAAGAATCTAGGGTTAGGGTCTTGGGGAGGGGGACCTGGAGGAGTAGTAGTCGGAGCGGGAGCGGGAGGCGGAGCTGAGGTGGCGGAGGAGGTTGGGGAAGGTGGGGGGTTGGGGGCGGAGGAGGGAGGAGAGGGAGCATTTGAGGAGGGGGAGGGCTGAGGAGGAGCGGGATTGGAGGAGCATCGCCATTGATGAGATGAGAGGTTGAAGGAGGGAACCCAGGAAAAACCCTTGGGAGTTTTTTAAAAAAAACAAATTTTCGGTTTTGTATTTATTTTTTAATTATATATTCCAAAAAATCTTTTAGAAACATCGAATGAACATAGTGTCATTTTTATTTTTGGCAACCTAACGGAGAACACTAACAAAAATAGTCATATGTTCTGTATCAATGGTTGACATTTGGATTGCCAATATATATCTATATAATAAAATACAAAGAAAGCTATCAAGTGGCTCTCCTTCAATCCCCTCAAAAATCAAAGGTCCAGATATAACCTCACAAAACATATTTTTCCCCTCCCTCAAAAGTTTCCCCCAAAACTCAAATTCAAACCCCCACCCAAAACAACTCTTATATTTATTTAATTTTTTTTTGTCTCTCTTTCCCTCCCTCTTCCATTCAACAAATTAAGAAAATAAAAAATTAAAAAACTAAAAAAATTAAAAAATTAAAAACTTTAAAAATAATTTTAAAAAATCAAAAAAAATCATGTAATATGTTTTTTGCTGGACCCCCAAAAGTTTCTCATAAAATATGTTTGCTACTTAATTAATTTGCTGGACCTCCAAAACTATTTTATATGATTAAATAAGGTATACCGTTCTGAAGACGTGCCGTAGGCACGTATCAACGGGCAAACCTAGTATATATAGAGAGAGAGAGAGTCTATTAAGAGCTGGGAAGCTGAGATTCTTATCGAGAGCTGAGATTCTCAGCCGTTCGATTGCGATCCGATGGTCAAGATTTGATCCGACCATCAACTGATATGTAAAAGGGCAAAACAGTCATTTCTCAGCTCAGATCTTTCTCATCTGAGCTACTCTCTCCCGTTCTCTCTCTTTCTCTCCTTGACGAATCTGAAAAAATCTCAAGCGCCCCCGTAAAAAACCCTAGCTTCGATGCGTCGCCCATCTCACCCGTTCTCTCTCTCTCTCTTCGATGTGCCGCTCATCTCTCCCGTTCTCTTTCTCTCTTAGATGTGTTGCCCATCTCCCTTCCTTAGCATTTCGAAGCTAGGGTTTTTGATTTTGGTCCATTTTAATGGCAAATGGAGTGTTGGGGTTTTGAGGGGTTTGGCTACTATCGAAACCCACCTGATCGTGATCTCTCTCTCTCTCTTCGATGCATCGCTCATCTCGCCCGTTCTCTCTCTCTCTCTTTCGAAGCTAGGGTTTTTGGTTTTTTTATTTTGGTCCATTGATGGGTTTGGCTGCTATCGAAACCCACCCGATCGAAACCCTAACTCCACCTTTCTTCTCCACCCCGACGTCATCGAATCAGGTATAATTTTCTGAACATTTTTTTTCCAATTTTTTTTTCAAATCCCTTATTTTGTAAATTAATTGCTTGCTTTGAAAATTAATTTGTCAGGTAATGTTTGCATCTCAAAAATAGTGTGTGGAACAAGATGATCAGCTACAATATGTCAGGGAAGTATTCGAATCCCATTTATCCATTTTGGGGTTTGGTCTTTCTATATTTTAGGTTTGATTGTTAATAGTTCGATTGGTGGTGGTTCACGATGTGAGACAAATCAGTATCATTCTATTTTATGTTTGGTTTACTGTTAACCATGACTTTATTATGCTATAGTAGTATACTAGTCTGTTATATTCATGTGATTGTGAGTTCACTTCTTCGTTGGATAACTTGGATTCTAGTTTTACAAGTGATGATGAGATGGATTATGTTTCTGAAATTGTACACTATGAATCATTTATTTAATGAATTGTAGGAGTGACTAGTGATGAATTAATCCTATCTGAGCTTTATTTTTCCTCATTGGTTATAAGTGATGATGAAATGGATTATGTTTCTGAAGTTGCACACTATGATTTAATGATTAATATGAGTGACTGGTGATGAAACAATCCTATTTGAGCTTTACGATTGTTACTTCAAATGACTGTTTTTTCGGGAGAGCTGAGATTTTTTCGGATTCGTCAAGGAGAGAGAGAGAGAGAGAGAGAGAGAGAGAGAGAGAGAGAGAACGGGAGAGAGTAGCTCAGATGAGAAAGATCTGAGCTAAGAAATGAACAACAGAAACTGAACATGAAGTTCAAAATGTGTAAGCTCAGAACAATAGAAACTATATTTTTTGTAACTCACGTTGGATGCGTATGTGTTGGATACTTATTTAAGCCTTTTGGGGTTTAATTCTCTCCTTCGGTGTGTTGGTGTAGGCAGTGATGAAAAGTTTATACAAGACAAGTAAAATGATTTTGTTTTTTTGCACCCTCCTACCAAGTTAGTGTGCAAGTTATTTCAGCTTCATGTTCAGTTTTTGTTTTCGGCAATTGGTACACAATTTTTTTTTGTGGTTGGTGGTGTTCAGTTTCTGTTGTTCTGAGCTTACACGTTTTGAACTTCATTTTCAGTTTCTGTTGTTCTGAGCTTACACATTTTGAACTTCATGTCCAGTTTCTGTTGTTCACTATCTCTTGTTCTGAGCTTCATGTTCAGTTTTTGGTAGTGTTGTTATGACCCTACAGGTTTGAATTTGTTTGGTCTGGTGTCGGTTAATTTTTTTGCCAGGAGGTTTAAATGTGTTTTAGTGTGTTGGTCATGTATGGATTGTAATGGAAAAATTGGAAGTTGAAAGTTAAAACTAGTTTGTTGTTACAATTGTGTTTTTAACCCTTTTGTATAATCTCCATTTGGTTTATGTTGTTTTGAGCTTAAACATTTTGAACTTCATATTCAGTTTATGTTGTTCAATTTTCTGTTGTTCTAAGCTTCATGTTCAGTTTTTGGTGGTGTTGTTCTAAGCCTCTTCATGTTTGAATTTTTTTGGTCTGGTGTCATTCAGTTTTTTGCAAGAACAATAAATATGTTTTAGTGTTTTCGTCATGTATGGATTGTAATGGAAATAATGGAAGTTGAAAGTTAAAACTGGTTTGTGGTTACAATTGGGTTTTTAACCCCTTTGTTTGTGACACTGATGTTGCTGCTGCTGCTTCGAAACACTTTATGATCTAAATAATTTGTGTTCTGAGCCTACTATAATTAGTGAATGATATTTTGTGTTCTGAGCCTACTATATTTTTTAAATAAATATTTTGTTGTTTCCAGGCTGAATGAGCTCTGTTTAATTTTGATTTCAGATTGATTTCAACTTGAAGTGCTTCTTGGAGCTACTCACTATAAGACACCTGTAACTCCTATTTCCCCGTATTTATATTTTGTACTGTTTTGTGCCTCATTGTACTCTCTCGTCTATTTGAGATCATGTATTTTGTTCAGATTGAATAAAAGTATTATTTTTGTCTCAACTCAAATTGTGGGTCCTTTTATAAAATTTAATTGTGTGCCATTTGTATCGTTCTTCATGAACAATGGACCAATTCTTCTCTTTTATCTCTCTAATCTCCATTTTGGTGCATTTTGATCACTTCTCCTGTTGGGCTCTTTTTGAAACGGATCCCCAAAACCCAAAACCCACAAACCCTACTATTTAAACCCTACCCTAACCCTAATCCCAATGCATACTGTTATAACCTATTCTAACCCCGCCGCTAATCATCTTCTCCAGTTTCCTTCGTCTCCATTTTTTTTTCGCCAACCAACCCCTTCTCCGTCGCCCTTCCGATCGCTTCGCCACCTCTGACCTCCGCCTCGTCTCGCCGCCTCCAGCACCATCCACAACTCCATCGCCGGCGCCTCCACCATCTCTCCAACCTTCGAACCCAAAAAGCTCCGAACCCACTACCAACTCCAGAGCCACCTCGCCACCTCCGACCGTATCCCCATCGTCTCGCCGCCTCCAGCACCATCCACCTCCGTCGCATCGCCACACGCCGCCGAATCCCCGAACCCAACTCCTCCCGCTCCCACCTCTGTTTCGAACCCACGAACAGAGGAGCACACCGCCGTCGCCTTCCGTCCACCCTCGCGCCTCCGCCGTGCCGCCCTCGCTGCATCGCTTCCCGACGTAGTGCCACGTCGAAGCTCCACCGCCGTCGCCGTCCCCATCTCTCTCTCTCCCTGTTCTCGAAGCAACGAACGAACGAAGAAGAAGGAGGGAAAGGCGGGATCGAATCTCAGCCATCAGATCGCGCCAAGATCCGCGCCGTGGTTGCTGTTCGGTGTTCGTCCACACCAGATCCAGATCTACTGCACGCTGTTCTGGCCTCAGATCCGCTGCTTCGGAGCGATCTGATTCGTCCGTCTCGCTGTTCCGTGTTCTGGCGCAGCCGATCCTAAGCTGCTGTTTGCTGTTTTGGGCCGATCGTGTGTGGGGAAAACTCGATCTTCGGTAGATTTTGCACGCGCTTTTTAAGGACTTCTTCCGGGATTTTTCTACCCGACTCTCTTCAACAAGTGGAGTTTATCATCGTCATCTAAGGCAAGTATCCTTGTACATTTTATTGTTCTAGTACAAGCACCCTTGAAATACTACAAATAGTCAGATTGTGACTCCTCTTTGAAATATCATTGTAGATCAATCTTGAACCTCCAAATTGACAAATCTAAGAGTCACAAAATTTCTTGTAATTAATTTATAATCATTGGACTCTTTTACCCTTGGACACATGAAAACATAGACATATGAATTAAGGAGCCCTAAAAATTGTAGTCACATATATATTTATTGTCTTGACGAACTTGCAACTATTATGACTTGAAAAACATTTATTAGTTGCTGTTTTGACCTCCATGATTATGTATTTATGCTACTTAACAACTTAGACGCCAAATGACCTTTTTCCCATGAAATCTACATTAGTAAATTATTTCTGTGTTGCTGTCTGAATGTTCTTTTGCGGTTTCGACCCTTTTATCATTTGAATCTGGGCCCGATCCCTGAATAGAAATTGTAGATCCGGATGTGTAGATATCGATAGACTTCAAAATGTTCGAATTTGGAGTTACGGTCTAGGATTTATGGCAGTTATACTGCAGCTGTGTCAGTAAACGCAGTTTTGCAAAACTGCTGTATACGTTTACTTTGCAAATTAATTTAGCTGTGTAAACAGCGAGCGTTTGACCCCAAGTTTTATATGTAGCTGCTGGACACCATATAGGACATCCCCAAATTTTCCTAGAATTAAATCACAACGTTTTACATATGTATGCTTGCTTGATAAGAGTTAATAAAAGTAACAAGCCGGGGTTATGGGAAAGACTATAGAATGGACAATATAGATAAGTGTACTCGGAAGGGGGCCCGTGTTTCCCAATACTTGGTTCATGAACTTGTTGAATCTTGTTCGATTCATGGAGTCGATTACTCGGCTCATGAACTTGTTGATTCATGAACCCATTGTGCGGTTCTTGAACTTGCTTGTGGATTCGCGAACTTGCTTCGTGAACTTGTTATTTAATTTCCGATTCATGAACCATGGCTTGCTTGATACTTGATACCTGAGTACGCCGCCCTATAAAATCCATTACTAGGTCTAAACGAAACTGTTTGACTGTAGCAACCATGTAGTAAAAATATGGATGCATGTCGTGCTACCTAGATAGTAATCACCACTAGACTTGAACTTGATAACTTGAACTTGACAACTTGTTACTTGAAACTTGACAACTTGACATTTGAGACCTGACATTTGAAATATCATATGACACTAAACTTGAGATTTGTCGCTTGATATTAAATACCCCTATAGGTATACCTGACATGTGTTACACCACTAGCAGTTGTTATCCAATCTAGTTATTAAGATGTTTCCTCTTGCTAGCTAGTTCTTGTTTTGTCCACTACTTCTTATAACTTTGTTATATTCTTGATTCCAAATTCTTGTTCCCTTTACTTGTACTTGTTTTCACTATTTGTGGCCCTAGCTTGCACTAAGGGCATTTTCTCTTGTTTTCCCCCTTGTTTCTCTTTTTATATTTATTAAACAGACTTTGGAGACGAGCTTCCCGCAGGAATTGGTGAGCAGAGGTTCTAGTTTCCAAGTGGAGAAGGACCTGATTAGATTGTTTAATTCTTGCATTATTTGTTTATTTTCGGATTATTATTTTCGCAAAATTGAGAACTTGTAACGGGCTGATGTTCCCGAATTTAACTTGATTCAGACTTGAAACTACTTGGATGTTTTATCATATTTCAGTTGTTTCTGTTGCTAATAAAGTATTCATGCATGCTTGGTTTTATATATCTCTCTTGTTATATACTTGTTGTGATGCTGAGTCGATCCTACAGCTTATGAATGATGTTAAGATCATTCGCTGGGCTTCGTCATGCACTCGTATTTCCGTATTTTGGGAAGCGGGGCGTGACAACACCAGTTGACATTTTGAGCAAAAAGCTTGCATATTTGGTGATAAAAGTTGTATAGTTGCTAAATTTGTAAAGTTTTTGATGTACTTGTGCATTATTGAAGCAAATATACTATCAATATATTGAAGCAAATAACATTATTTAAGATATTAATTTCTCGTGTTCTGTTATTGGGCTTGGTTGAGGATGTGTAAGCTCAGAACAACAGAAACTGAACATGAAGTTCAAAATATAAATATTAATTTCTCGTGTTCTGTTATTGGGCTTGGTTGAGGATGTGTAAGCTCAGAACAACAGAAACTGAACATGAAGTTCAAAATGTGTAAGCTCAAAACAACAGGAACTGAACATGAAGTTAAAAATGTGTAAGCTCAGAACAACATAAACTGAACATGAAGTTCAAAATGTGTAAGCGCAGAACAACATAAACTGAACACCACCAACCACCAACCACCAACCAATGTTTACACCAATTGCTGAAAACATTGGAAACCAAATGGAGATTATACAAAAGGATTAAAAACAGATTGGTAACCACAAACTAGTTTTAACTTTCAACTTCCATTATTTCCCTTACAATCCATACATGACCAACACACTAAAAGACATTTAAATTTCCTGGCAGTTGAAACATTCTCAATGGGTCAAAAATGGGCAGTCGAAGAGAATGTTCTCAAGGCTCTCAGGTTCTCCACTAACATCCTTCTTGTTATTCCTTTTGAATTCCTGAACAAAGTGATTCACCCAAAAATATCAGAAGCAAGTACGTAAATATATGTATTATAATGAATTGCAAGTAAACTTTTGACTTGGAGATATAACCACATACCACTCGGCTGTTCCTGGAGAGTGTTTGATGAACATGGTAAAGCTGGTAATTTAAATTGACAGGATATCATTAAATTCAGGATAGACAGGTATTTGAACAACAACAAAAAATTTCAGCAAAAAAATCTGTAAGCTCAGAACAACAACAACAGCAAAGAAAACTGTAGGCTCAGAACAACAACAACTGCAAAATAATCTGCAGGCTCAGAACAACAACAAAAGATGCAAAAATCTGTAGGCTCAGAATAACACCACCATAAACTGAACATGAAGTTCAAAATGTGTATGCTCAGTACAAGAGAATTTGAACATGAAGTTCAAAATGTGTAAGCTCAGAACAACATAAATTGAACAAAAAGATGAACACCCCCAAAACATTTCAGCTCCCTAGCTCAGAACAACAGAAACTGAACATGAAGCTGAACACTGCCAAAAAAATTTTGTATACCAATTGCCGAAAACAGAAACTGAACATGAAGCTGAAATGACTTGCACACTAACTTGGTAGGAGGGAGCAAAAAAAACAAAATCATTTTACTTGTCTTGTATAAACTTTTCATCACTCCCTACACACTCCAAAAGGGAAAAATCATGAATAAACAAAATCATGCATAAACTTTTCATCACTGCTTACTAATAAATCAAGCAAGAAGTTAGTCAAATGCAGAAATTTGAGTTTGTCAATAGGGCTGCTTTATTAAGCCATGCCTACTAGTTCCAAACAAATGTTTTTTTTTGGCATGTCCACCTCTTCTCACAATCAATCGACCTCCTTTCATAATAGACTTACTCATGTATATATATAGAGTAAAAAAAACCAGTAGGCTCAGAACACACTATTCTCACTAGGGCTACATTGGAGTGCCGTGCCAACTAGAATATGATAGATAAATAATCAAGCATAAATACAAAAACCTGAAAAAATTATCTAGATCATAAAGTGTTTCGCATTACTACCTACACCAACACACCGAAGGAGAGAATCAAACCCCAAAAGGCTTAAATGAGTATCCAACACATACGCATCCAACATGAGTTACAAAAAATATAGTTTCTGTTATTCTGAGCTTACACATTTTGAACTTCATGTTCAGTTTCTGTTGTTCACTTTCTGTTGTTCATTTCTTAGCTCAGATCTTTCTCATCTGAGCTACTCTCCCCTTGATGAATCCGAAAAAATCTCAGCTCTCCCGAAAAACAATCATTTGAAGTAACAATCGTAAAGCTCAAATAGGATTGTTTCATCACTAGTCACTCCTATTAATCATTAAATCATAATGTGCAACTTCAGAAACATAATCCATCTCATCATCACTTATAACCAATGAGGAAAAGTAAAGCTCAGATAGGATTAATTCATCACTATTCACTCCTACAAATCATTAAATAAATGATTCATAGTGTGCAATTTCAGAAACATAATCCATCTCATCATCACTTGTAAAACTAGAATCCAAGTTATCCAACGAAGAAGCGAACTCACAATCACATGAATATAACAGACTAGCATACTACTATAGCATAATAAAGTCATGGTTAACAGTAAACCAAACATAAAATAGAATGATACTGATTTGTCTTACATCATGAACCACCACCAATCGAATTATCAACAATCAAACCTAAAATATAGAAAGACCAAACCCCAAAATGGATAAATGGGATTCGAATACTTCCCTGACATATTGTAGCTGATCATCTTGTTCCACACACTATTCTTGAGATGCAAATATTACCTGACAAATTAATTTTCAAAGAAAGCAATTAATTTACAAAATAAGGGATTTGAAAAAAAATTGGAAAACAATGTTCAGAAAATTATACCTGATTCGATGACGTCGGGGTGGAGAAGAAAGGTGGAGTTAGGGTGGGTTTCGATAGCAGCCAAACCCATCAATGGACCAAAATCAAAAACCAAAAACCCTATCTTCGAAAGAGAGAGAGAATGGGAGAGATGAGCGATGCATCAAAGAGAGAGAGAGAGATCACGGTCGGGTGGGTTTCGATAGTTGTCAAACCCCTCAAAACCCCAACACTCCATTTGCCATTAAAATGGACCAAAATCAAAAACCCAAGCTTCGAAATGCTCAGGAAGGGAGATGGGCGACGCATCTAAGAGAGAAAGAAAATGGGAGAGATGAGCGACGCATCGAAGAGAGAGAGAGAACGGGTGAGATGGGCGATGCATCGAATCTAAGGTTTTTCACGGGGACGCTTGAGATTTTTTCGGATTCGTCATGGAGAGAAAGAGAGAGAACTGGAGAGAGTAGCTCAGGTGAGAAAGATCTGAGCTGAGAAATGACTGTTTTGCCCTTCTACATATCTGTTGATGGTCGGATCAAATCTTGACCATCGGATCGCATTCGAACGGCTGAGAATCTCAGCTTTCGATAAGAATCTTAGCTTCACAGATCTTAATAAAATCACTTATATATATATATATATATATATATATATATATATATATATATATATATATATATATAAAGAGAGAGAACGGGAGAGAGTAGCTCAGGTGAGAAAGATCTGAGCTGAGAAATGACTGTTTTGCCCTTCTACATATCAGTTGCTGGTCGGATCAAATCTTGACCATCGGATCGCAATCGAACGGCTGAGAATCTCAGCTCTCGATAAGAATCTTAGCTTCCCAGCTCTTAATAGACTCACTTATATATATATATATATATATATATATATATATATATGTACCTTCCGTTTCGAACTCTTCTGTGCGAACTCCTCGTGCGAACAGGTAGGTGGACCGTCTGATCCCAAAAACTCCTATCGAAGGGCTGTGATTGAGAACGATCTCTTTTCAGTTAACTTTGGGGGTAATTTGGTCATTTGCGCTAGCCGGCCATATACCCTTCTTTCTCTTTCTCTTTCGCGTTCTCTCCTCTCATATCGAAATCGAAGCTCCTTCTCTCTCTTCGTGAACCCTAAGGGCCTGTTTGGTTGGAGGGGAATGGAGGGGAGGGAAGGGGGGGGAAGGAATTTTTTAAAACATTTCTTATTTGGCTCATTTTTTAGGAGGGGGGAGGGGAATGGAGGGGTGCGGAATCCCTCCTAAGCCAATTTTGGCTCCCCTCCAATATTGGAGGGATTTAGAAGGGAGAGAAAGTGGGTCTAATTTTTTAAAAGTTATTGGACTAAACTGCCATTTTTAGATCTAAAGCCCTAAAATAAAAAAGATATCCTCTATCTCCCGACTCTCTCTCTCTCACTCGCACTCTCTCTTTCTCCTCCTCCTTGTCGTGGAGGTGAGGCGAAGATATCCTCTCTCTCTCGACTCGTCTCTCTCTCGACATTTCCAGTTTTATTTTATTTATTTATTTATTTATCTTTTTTAAGCAAAAAATATTATTGTATGTAAAAGCTTTAGCATGCAATGCAAGAGTGGTTGAGTTCACCTTTATAATTTATACTTTCTGTTATAGTGTATGCAATATTGGTAGTATGAAACCACCATACACGCACACTCACAAAATGTTTACTACACAATGTTTGCTGAAGTATTTGTCCCGTATCTAGTGTGAGTTTGTGGTAAGGGATTCTGAAGATTTTTCTCATCCACTTATTGTTGAAGTGTTTGTTCCTTATCAGATTAAGTCTTAATGGGTATTGTGCAAATACTAATGTTATTTTCATAAATCTCGCTTTCACTCAAACGTATGTCTGTACACAAAATATAACACATGTAAAGTTATCAACAAAATAATTTGGTGAACATGTAAGTACCCAGCTCATTTACCAATCTCTCTAAGCCTAACTGTACCACTTTTTGTTTGGAGAACTGTACCCATAGCACAAACTGAACACTTTGTGCAGCATTTCTTCGATTAGTGCAACCTTAATAAAGATGCACATTATATCCGAGACTAGGTTTTTATGTGTTTTATATGAAGAATTGTCAATAGTAGTTTCCATATCAAACAACATGGATAACTTCTGGTTTGCTACTTTCCTTAATTTACTTAATCGTATAAAAAAAGGTGCAAACCAGATCAAGAAAAACATCTAAGGGGATCTGGGTTTGTTAATTATATGAATTCGCTCCTTGTACTTTTGGTGTGGATGCAATCAAGTGGTTAGAGACACTTGATGTTTTTTTGTGGTTAAATTTTGTTATAAAATGTAAAAGGGTATAAAAGTAATTTTATTATAAAATCATTTTCCTCCCCTTGTGAACCAAACAAGAAGATAATTATTTTCCCTCCCTCCTCTCCTCTGACCAAACAGGGTCTTGATTAAAATCCCTCCCCTCCTCTTCCTTCCCCTCCCCTCTCCTCCTTTGAAACAAACAGAGCATAACTCTTGTGTGCGAACTCGGCGTGCGAACAGCTCCTTCTTCCAAATCGGTAACCTCCCCCCCCCCCCCCGGCTCTCTCCTCTCAGATCGCTTCTCTCTCTATTTGCAGAGTAGGTCAAATAATGTTAATAAAGACAATAAAAGAAATGCTTCGTAGACAAAGCAGATAGATCAGACCCGACGAGATACCCTAGCCCCTCTTTCATCGAAATCGCAACTAAAAATTATATATGTTGTGAACTCTTCTCTTGTCGGGAGCTTTCTCCAGTCCTTTTCAATCCACGAGGAAACCCTACCTCAGACCTACCCCTACTTTCTCTATTAGTCTTCGCCCATTTCGAAACCCCAGGGTTTCGATCAGGTATATGTTTTTTATTAAAAAAAATTTGTTTCGTTTTTTTTCTGATTGTACTTGTAGGAATGGGTATTTTGTTAAGAGAAAACTATTGTTTTGTTTGAATTTGTAGGTGGCATTTGAGCTTCACCGAGTCTTTCTTCGTGGCTTGATTCCGACTATGGATATATTTCTGCCAATACACTGATGTTTGATATCAATTATAGGAAGTGTTTGATTCTGACTATTCCTTTTTTAAATTTTAATTGCTTGCTTTATTGCATGTTGGTATAGGCAGTGATGACAATCTACAATTTACAAGCATTTGTATGAAGTTTTAGCTGGTTCTTCTATTTGTATACTTCAGTTGGTATACTGTACAAGCATTTGTACGAAGAGTTCATGCTTCTGAATAAGTGCTATACTAGTATTTCTATTTTCATTGCTGATTGTCACATTTAAATCACCACATAAGACCCACTCCTCATACAAAAGTCTTCTTATCTACACAATCTCATGGAAGAACAACTATGTGTCATCTAGTTCAAAAGGTGCATATACTATGGTAATTAGGATTAAGGAAAATAAGCACACACAGTTCATCGAAAAAAAAGACCACTCAGGATGGGGGAGCCTTTGATAATTAGGAAGATCAACAAGCTCATTTTACAAGTTCCTAATCTTATCAATAGCATACTGCCCCCTTGGGTTTTAATCCTACTAATTTAGCTACTTCAGAAATCACCACATTAGTCAATAAAGCAAAATGATTTCTAGAAGATTTTGGAACTGAAACAATAGAAGAAGATTTACCTCCACTGCTGTTGGAAGAAGAAGTCCTCATTGAGTTATCTAGTTAGTGACTTCATTTCATAGATTACTAAATAAAATTCCAGTATTGTACAAAGGAAGCTTTGTACATACATAATCTCTGCTTTGTACAATAACTAATTATCTAGTTATTGTACATACATAATCTCTGCTTCAAAGGAAGCTTAAATTCAAACTCAATAGAAATCTCATAATATTTTTGCAAATTTTTTAACTTAATGTACGAAGAGTTCATGCTTCTGAATAAGTGTTATACTCATTCCTAATTCTATTAGATGAGTTTTCAAACTTGTTATGTACAAGGTAAATCAATGCCTATAGGTACAAAGTGCTATACTCAATCCTGATTCTATTAGAGCTTCGAGCAGTTTTGGAGTTTACAAAATTTTTTTAAGCTTAACCAGAAACTGAGCTTCATCTGTTACTGAAACAAATTTTTTTAAGCTGTACCAAAATTTCAAACATACATGTTGAACTGAAAAATTTTTAAGTTCAGTTTCAGATTAAGTTCTTGTTTCTTAGTCAATGAGTTCCATTTCAGAAATTTTGTATAGATTTATTCAGATTATGGTTGGAACTAGTTGTTATGGCATAATAATGCAGCCGTAGTGAGATCATGCTTCTGAATAAGTGCTATACTTTCAATTTTGATTCTATTTGATGAGTTTTCAAACTTGTTATGTACAAGGTAAATCAATGCCTACAAGTACTTCACTTATTTTGAAAGAGCATTAAACAACATAAATAGAGCTCAGTATGCTTGGAACAACATAAGTGCTATACTCATGCTTGATTATATTTGACTTATTTCATAATTACTTATTATGTGCAAGGTTGTTCTGAGCCTATATGTACTTCAATTGTTTACAATTTATGGTGCTAATATTGCAGTCCGATATTGCTAACATTTTTATGTAATTTTTGTAGGGGGGTGTTTGCAGCAGTTCGCTCATTTTGCTACTTGACAGAGCTTCAGCAGCAGTGTCAGCATCGGCAGCACCCTTGCATATCAGCAGCAGTTTGACATTTTTTTGTCTTCTAGTTTGTACTACGAGCGTCGAATTTGTATAATGATATTCGAGTGTATAATGTAATATGAGGTTTGAGTTTGTATATTGTAAATTTTTTGTATACTAGTTTGTACCACGAGCGTCGAATTGTATAATGATATTCGAGTGTATAATGTAATATGAGGTTCGAGTTTGTATAGTGTAAATTTTTTGTATAATGAAATTCATATTTTGTTATATGAACATCGAGCAGTTTTAGCTTCGAGTTTACAGAGTTAGAGCTTCGAGCAGTTTTTAACTTGATGAGTTTTCTATTTGATAACTTGAAACTGAAACTATTTCTTTTTAGCTGAACCAGAAACTGAGCTTCATCTGAAACTGAAACTAAAAATTTTGAAGCTGAACCAAAATTTGAAACATACATGCTGAACTGAAATCCGAAGCTCAAACCAAAATTTAATCTGAAACAATCTGAAACAATCTGAAGCTTAAACAAACAAATCTGAAGCTGAACCAAATTTTTTTAATCAAACCAGAAACTAAACAATCTGAAGCTGAATAAATTTTTTTTCCATGCTGAACTAAAACTAAACTTAATCTGAAACGGAACCAAAGAACTTAATCTGCAACTGAACCAAATAACTTAATCTGTAAAGTTAATCAATATCCAAGAACTGAAACTGAACTTAATCTGAACCAAGAACCAAGAACCAAGAACCAAGAACCAAGAACCAAGAACCAAGAACCAAGAACTTAATCCATACAAAATTTCTTATCTAAAATATATGGTTTGAACATTGTACAATAGTATATGGTTAACGCAAAGGGTTAACACATTCAAATAAACAAAGCTCAAACATAGAAATCTGATATATGGTTTGACTATTGTACAGTAGTATAATGAACAGACTCAAATGTATTGCATACAGTTCTCAAATGTACACAGTGAAATAAATTACAGAGCTCATTTTGCCGTAACGCATTTTCAGCATCACACCTTCGGTCACCTTCAGTCACTGTACAAACTGCATGCAATAAGAATGAAAGGGTTTAGATAGATGATTTGTAATTATTTATCTTGGATAGCAACACAACTAATCTCAAAATAGTTTAAGTAAATGTAGGCTCAGAACACAACCTAGTATATAACAGGGTTTTAGAAAATTATCAATTGAATCAAGCATGACTCGCAAAAGCATCATAATTATGTTCACACTCGGGCTGCAATACTATGCCATGCCAACAAGTTGATCCATAATTTGATATTCATTGAAGCTTGTACAAAGAGCTCAAACAAATGTCGAGTACGACTCAAACAAATCAGAGCTCATTATGCATATGAACAACAGAGCACACAAATAGAGCACAAAATGCTCATAAAGAACACAAAACAGAGCACACAAGCATAGCACAAAATGCTCATAATGCTCATAAAGAACACAAATAGAGCACAAAATGCTCATAATGCTCATAAAGAACACAAACAGAGCACACGCGCAGAGCACAAAATGCTCATAATGCTCATAAAGAACACAAACAGAGCACACAAACAAAAGAAGCATAAACAGAAGAAGCATTTTCAACGCTTAAAATGCTCATAAAGAACATAAAGAGCTTACCAAAATGCTCATAAAGATCATGCTTCTGAATAAGTGCTATACGCATTCTTGATTATATTTGATCAGTTTTCAAACTTGTTATAAGTGCTATACTCATTCTTGATTCTATTTGATCAGTTTTCAAACTGGTTATGTACAAGGTAAATCAATGCCTACAAGATCTTCAATTATTTTGAAAGGGCTTTAAACAACATAAAATGAGCTCATTATGCCTAGAACAACATAAGTGCTATACCCATGCTTGATTATATTTGACTTGTTTCATAAATACTTATTATGTACAAGGTTGTGCTAGCCTATATGGGGTTACTATATATAGGGTTAATTTTGACTTGTATTATGGTTGCTCCTTATATATATAGAGAGCCCTTCCGTTGCGAACTCATTGTGCAAATCAGGATGATCGATCGAGCGGCTGTGATTGTTCATGCTCTCTTCTCAATTATATTTGGGGGTAATTATGTTGCAAACAGGTGATTTGTGCACTCAGTGTGCGAACCATATACAATTCAAAAATACTTGAAAACAATGATCGAACAACCATGTACAAGTAAAAATGAACCCCTTTTTCATTTCAAAATATTGCAGCTTACTAACTCGGCAAATACAATTTCTAAACATGGTGAAAACAGTGATCGAACAACCATGTACAAGTAAAAATGAACCCCTTTTTCATTTCAAAATATTGCAGCTTACTAACTCGAATACTACAATTCAAGCATGGTGTAAACAGTGATCGAACAACCAGGCCAACACTCATTGTACTCATGCTGGAAACATGGAAAAGTATACCAACTGAAGTATACAAATAGAAGAACCAGCTAAAACTTCATACAAATGCTTGTAAATTGTAAATTGTCATAATTGCCTATACCAACATGCAATAAAGTAAGCAATTAAAATTTAAAAAAAGAATAGTCAGAATCAAACACTTCCCTCAATTGATATCAAGCATCAGTGTATTGGCAAAAATATATCCATAGTCGAAATCAAGCCACGAAGAAAGACTCGGTGAAGCTCAAATGCCACCTACAAATTCAAACAAAACAATAGTTTTCTCTTAACAAAATACCCTATTCCTACAAATACAAGCAGAAAAAAAAAGGAAACAAAAAAAAAATAATAAAAAACATATACCTAATCGAAACCCTAGGGTTTCGAAATGGGCGAGACAAATAGAGAAAGTAAGGGGGCGGTCAGAGGTAGGGTTTCGTCGCGGATTGAAGAGGACTGGAGAAAGCTCCCGACAAGAGAAGAGTTCGCAACAGATATAATTTTTAGTTGCGATTTCGATGAAAGAGGGGCTAGGGTTCGCAAATAGAGAGAAAGGCGATCTAAGAGGAGAGGGGGGGTGGGAGGTTACTGATTTGGAAGGAGCTGTTCGCACGACGAGTTCGCACACAAGAGTTAGGGTTCGTGAAGAGAGAGAAGGAGCTTCGATTTCGATCTGAGAGGATAAAACGCAAAAGAGAAAGAGAAAGAAAAAGAGAAAGAGAAAGAGAAAGAGAAAGAGAAAGAGAAAGAAGGGTATATGGCCTGTTAGCGCAAATGACCAAATTACCTCCAAAGTTAACTGAGAAGAGATCGTTCTCAATTACAGCCCTTCGATTGGAGTGTTTGGGATCGGACGGTCCACCTACCTATTCGCACGAGGAGTTCGCACAGAATAGTTCGCAATGGAAGGGCTCCATACACACACACACACACACACACACACACACACACACACGAAAATATATATATATACACACAAAAATCTTCCATTTTGCACCACCCCTCCATGTGCACTCGTGTGCACTCGGCCTTCTCGCCTTTGTATATATATATATACACGAAATTCTTCCATTGTGCACCACCCCTCCGTGTGCACTCAGCCTTCTCGCATTAGTATCGACGATCCGAACTGTTTACAATGATCTGCACATCTAAATTAGTCTAAATATGTAAAATCAAATAATTTGAAATTCATTTTCCCATCCATCATGTGACTATAAAAAACAATGATTTTTAGCCATACAATTTTGTAACACTTCAATGGATGGGAAAATAAATTTCAAATGATTTGATTTTACATATTTAGACTAATTTAGATGTGTAGATCAATGTGACGGTTTGGATCGTCAATACGAAAGCGGGAAGGCTGAGTGCACATCCCGGGTGCACCATAGGTGGTGCATAACAGAAGACTTCCTCTCTCTCTCTCTATATACACACACACACACACACACACACACACACACACACACACACACACACACACACACACACACACTAGGTTTGCCCGTTGACACGTTCCTATGGCACGTCTTCAGAATCGTGCACCTGGTTTGATTATATAAAATAATTTTGAAGGTCCAGTAATATAATTGAAGTAGCAAACATATTATATGAGGAAACTGTATATCTACATTTAAGCTCAACCATCGCCTTCTTGATCATTAGATTGAACTTACTTGGAATGCATATAGTTTGTTAGAAACACTGAAAAAAGTTTTTTTTAACTTCAGCATCACTTTTAGATGCTTGTAATAGTTATGCAAGGACATTATCATATAGGTTTTATAGAACTTACTCTAATCCCATAACCACTATGAGCATGTCTAAATACAATGGTAACGCAAGTGCAAGTGTGAAGGTATTTACAATACCAATAATCTAAACATTTGTTTGTCTGAGACTCAGTTTGCAATTGAAATACCTCTTATTATTATTTCAACCAAAATGAAATACATGAAGTTCCTCAAAACTCTAATCCAAGCTAATCATTTCTTTTATCTCCACTTTGTTTCCCCATTGCACCTTATTAAAAAAAATCAAAATGGATAAATAACAAATTCACTTTAGTTGTCTTTCTTGAGTGGAGAGTTTGCACCCTTCACTGGTAAACTCCAGTCATCCCAATCCAAACATACACTAAAAGTTCTTATATGTTATGTTATCTATGGTTTCTAATAACTAGTGAAGGGAACAATTCACGATAGTATTTTCTCTTATAGTAAAGAAATTAATGTTGCATATTTGCCAAGTTATTTTAGGCTGCTGGTCAGCTTACCTGTCCTGCTATGGTTTGGAAGCCCAAATTGAGGCCACCAAATAATCCATCTCTCACTTGCGTACACCTTAAATCAAAACCAATAAAAAAACTCATCAAATAAATCACCGAATTAAAAAATTTTAAACCCAAAAATAAAACAATCATACCCCTCTGAACTTAGATCTCATGCGCATAAAAAATTCGAGTCAGCAAAAACTGAGTAATCCCATGCACACACAAAATTAAAAATTAGAATGAGAATTCGGTTAATGAGATGAAATTAGAGTCGTCGCATCGTATATAGAGGCTTTCGATTCGGTGGAGGGGAGTCGCCGATACGGAGTCGCTTGATATTCGCGCTCGATTTGGTGGAGGGGAGTCGCCGATACGGAATCAACAGCGGATCAAATATCGGCGACGACCTCTTGATTGTGGTTCGACATTGGATTTGGATTTGGATTTGCTTTGAGATTTTCAAATTTTCAAATTTTCAAATTTTCAATTTTTCAATTTTTCAAAATTTTAAATTTTCAAATTTTCAAAATTTAAAAAATATATATACTAATTTTGTGAGAACTCCGTGAGAACTCACGACGTAAACCCCCCATGAAAAATCCGAACCGGCCATCTCGTTGTACACGCCTTAGATAAAATAACATAACGTAATTAAGTAATTTGAAGTTCATTTGCCTATGCTTTACATCATCGCAAAATTGTGTGGTTGAATGTTCTACTCCATTTGATGGATGGGCAAATGAACTTCAAATTACTTGATTACCTTATGTTATGCTATTTAAGGCGTGTAGAACGAGATGGTCGGTTCGGATTTTTCATGGGGGGTCTACTCCGTGAGTTCTCACTGAGTTCTCACCAAAATTAGTTATCAACCGAAGAGGTCCATATATATATATATATATATATATATATATATATATATATATATATATATATAGCTTAATGCATAAGAAAGCTTCATGTATTGTCGTTATGTATGCTTTGTATGTTTGCTAGGAAGCTACTAGCAAGCTTCATGAAGTATTAGGTATTTGCTATGTATGTATTTGGTATCCAATGCCTTAGCCTTTCTCCCCCTATATAAGGAGAGGCCTTGGGTTGGTGTAAGGGCAGAAGTTCTCTATGCTACTACTACTATCCATTAAAATCTTACCTTTTATGTTCCATCTCTACTTTTTTTAAATTTCCGCTGTCGATCTCTAAACTGTTTGGGTTGATGTAAGGGCAGAAGTTCTCTAGTGTATGCTACTACTACTATCCAGTAAAATATTTCCTTTTATGTTCCATCTCTACTTTCTTTAAATTTCCGTTGTCGATCTCTAAACTGGTATCAGAGCTTGGCAAAGAATTCAGAGCTCTTCTCTTTCGATCAGATATAATCTCTAAACTACTCTTTGTGTAGTTTAGGATTAGGATGGAGGAGTAATCTCCTTCATGTTGGCTTAGCTAGCTATGAAAATAAACGCTTGTTTTTAGGCTTGTTTAATTAGGCCATGTAGTAAAACATTAATCTTTAGGCTAAATGAGCGAAAGCCATGTTTTAGTTATTCATCTTCAACTTTAATTAGTTTTGTGAATTGTGCTCTTCATATCCAATGTTGTCATAATTTTTTAGTGAGTTGTGATCTTCATCTCTAATGCATTCATATAAGCTTGTGGTGCTAGTTGCCCATAGAGACTTGCTTGTGTGTTGCTAATTACCCGTTGTGGCTTAGATTTGAGGCTGAACCCCGCTATAAATCCATGGTGTGGGCGTGTGATGCCAAAGATGTTAGAAATATTCAAAACACAAAAAAATACTATGACGCCGGTGATGTTAGAAATAGTTGAAGCACAAAAAGAGTTAAAGAAATCTTTAAAATATCTATTACTGTAAGAGCTTAGCCATATCAGAAATCCCTTATAATGATTACTGCAGTAAGTGCTTTATGAAAACAATAAATCTTTTGAAAAAGATAGTTTATTATAGCTTAGCTAAACCAACATCTTTTATATATCATGGATGACTTCTTATTCTATCCACTAGCAAAACCTACAATACTCTACAAAGTAAATGAGAATACAAAAAGAGAAGATGATGTGGTAAATACCACAATATATGGAACAAAAAAAATAAAAATAGAAGAAGATGATCAACCATCTCCTACAATCCTTTTTAGCAAAAAAACAAAAGGATAAAATAAAGGATGAACAATCCGTCTCTAAAAATATTCATAACATTTCCTTTGACACAGAAAGTCAATATTTTGAGGCTAAAGAAGATCTAATTAGCCAATTAAAAATGCTAGTAGAGTCTTTAACAAAGTTAGAAGACAACAATCTTGTCTAAGAAAAGACAAGACTAATAGTCAAGATAAAACAGACTCTTCCTCAAAATAAGAAGAAATTTTTCATAAAGAGGAACCTTCTTTAGAAAACAACATAATTACACATGATAAACAAGTTATTTGTCTTTCTGCAGTGGAAGATAAAAGTCTTAACAAAATTGAAAGTGATCTCTCTCTTTCTAATAAAAGATCTGATTTTATAGAATCAGTAACAAAGTCTATAGACTCTAATAATTTTGGAGGCTCCACTGAGCAAAAGAATTTCAGCTCTACTGAGCAAAAAGATTCTAACTCTACCGAGCAAAAACATATTGAGTTAACAAACTCAACCTCCAGCTCTACTGAGCAAAAAGATTCTAGCTCTTTTGAGCAAATATCATCAGTCTACTGACTCGAAAAACTCGACTAAGCATGGAGACTCCATCGCTATCGACTCAAATAATTTTGAAGGTTCTAACGAACAGAAAAATATTGAGCTAACAAATTCAAAAATTGACTTCTGAGTTAATTAACTCAGAAGTTGATAATGAGATATTAATTAACTCAGAAGTTGATAATGAGATAGCCTACTCTCATATTGATAAAGAGTTAGTAAATTCTATTGTCTTCAGACATACATCAAAAAATCCATATCAGGATTGTCAACAAAAAGAACTTGCTAGAAATAGCATGAATATTCAAGCAGACAAAGGAATTCATATAGATTCCTATAAATATGAATTACCTAGTTACAGTATAAATATTCAAACAAGAGAAGAAATTCATACTAACATAAATTCCTATGTATACGAATTATCTTCCTTAAACAAAAATAAAGTTATACAAGATTATGAAAAAGAATCTCTAAATATCAATGTATTAAATCTGAGCCGAAAGGCTGAGTTACAAATCTACATTCTTATTAGACTTAGTTTTCTTGAATATAAGAAAATCACAATACATACATTAATTAATACTGGTGCGCAAATCATACTCATGCTTTATACCAAAACAATATAAATCAGAATTAACCCATAAAGCATCTATAGGAAGCTTTAATGGTTCTAATTCTATGGTTATTCATAATATTTTAGAGCCATTGAATACCACTGATTCTCTAAAACTATTTGAAAAATCTATAGACTCACAATCCACCACTACACAACAACATTTTTATGTCTGTTCTGGTCAAGAAAATATTGTTGACCAACCAAAAGATAAAACCGGTACACCAGCTGATAAATATTATGATAAAAGAGAATGGCAAAAGAAAATTTATACAAAACCGAAAAGATTTATACAAATGATTCAATATAACTACTTCGAACATCATATTATGATACCAAATGTAATTCATAGTATGGAATACATACTCAAACTAGTAGATACAATCCATAATTCTGAATTATCTAGTGATTCTAAACCAAAACAAGAATCATTAAATATTCCATCTAGAAATCTTACTACATTCAGTAGTGAATCCCAAGGGCATTTTAATAGGATGGACAGTATGTTTGGCCATTTGCCATTAGTTAATATTAATGGCATACTTGTCTTCTCTTCTTGTCTAGGTGAACATAAGGATCATCTACTACAAGTAGCAAAAATATTATTAGAAAATGAAGTTATTTCAAAACCAAAAAATTTGAATTATTCAAGGAAGAAATTAACTTTCTTGGAAAAAAGATACTAAAAGGAGAAATTGAGCTACAATCTCATATCTATGAAAAGATTATGAGACTTCTATCTATGAATTATCATATGTTAATAAAAGCAATTATAACTCTAATTCCTTTTTGGAAATGGAATCATTAAAAATAAATATGATAACGATTAATAAAATAGCTAATGTTATATGGGTAAAAAAGCTTTTTTCAAAAGCTTCTTTACCTACAAGAGACAATACATGCTCTCCTGCCCTAAATTTATGAGTAGATGAAAACATGATAATGGAAAGATATTCGGTATTAGATGTCCCACTGGACTTACGAATAATAATCCCTAAAGGATATTATGAGCAAATAATTAACACTACTGCTGTATCGAAAAGGCAACTATAATTACACGTGATAAACAAGTTATTTGTCTTTCTGCAGTGGAAGATAAAAGTCTTAACAAAATTGAAAGTGATCTCTCTTTCTAATAAAAGATCTAATTTTATAGAATCAGAAACAAAGTCTATAGACTCTAATAATTTCGGAGGCTCCACTGAGCAAAAAAACTCCATCTCTACTGAGCAAAAAGGTTCTAGCTCTATCGAGCAAAAACATATTGAGTTAACAAACTCAACCTCCAGCTCTACTGAGCAAAAAGATTCTAGCTCTTTTGAGCAAAAATCATCAGAGTCTACTGACTCAAAAAACTTGACTAAGCATGGAGACTCCATCGCTATTGACTCAAATAATTTTGAAGGTTCTAACGAACAGAAAAATATTGAGTTAACAAATTCAAAAATTGACGATGAGTTAATTAACTTAGAAGTTGATAATGAGATAATCTACTCTCATATTGATAAATAGTTAGTAAATTCTATTGTCTTCAGACATAAGTCAGAAAATCCATATTAGAATTGTCAACAAAAAGAACTTGCTAGAAATAGCCTGAATATTCAAGCAGACAAAGGAATTCATATAGATTCCTATAAATATGGATTATCTAGTAACAGTATAAATATTCAAACAAGAGAAGAAATTCATACTAACATAGATTCCTATGTATATGAATTATCTTCCTTAAGCAAAAATAAAGTTATACAAGATTCTAAAAAAGAATCTCTAAATACCAATGTATTAAATCTGAGCATATATATATATATATATATATATATATATATATATATATATATATATATATATATATATGGAAAATGCTCTATTGAAAACGGGTTTAGTTTTCACCAGTTTGGAAAACAGCGATCTGAGCCGTTGGATCGCACTTGATTGTGATCAACGGCTCAGATCGTGAGCGGATCTGCTTTTAATAGCAGAGGGGCATTTTGGGAACTTCATGCAAAAAATGCTTCAGACTTGGCGCTTTTTGGCGTGAAGTTTATTTTTTGCGATAAGTTATACTTAGGCCATTGTTGGATAACAACGGTCTAGGTTGGTTTTTTTATAAAAAATTCAACCTAGGCCGTTGTTTCCAACAACGACCGAGGTATGTACAGGTGTTTTTTCAAACACTTGTACATACTCAGATCTCCATCTCTCTCACGTTGTCGACAACTCTCTCTCTCTTTCTTTGGAGCTCGTAAAACCATCCCCAAACCCTAGCTCTATCTCTCTCGGTTTGAAAACTCTATCTCTCTCTTTCTCGTTGCTTCTCACTCAACTCTCCCTCTTCTCACAATCTTAAAAAAAGTCTTTTGAAGATTTCAAATACAAAATAACCCTAACCCATACGAAATCTCCCCAACCGTAGAACCCTAATCCTAAAGAAATTAGCCAAACCCCACTCCCCTTCCTTTGTCTCCAACAGTGCAAGCACCACCTTTATCTCCTTTCCGAAAACCCACATTGTGAAAGGTATTAACTTTTTTCTATTTTAGTAGATTTAGCTAGGTTAATTGATTGAAATTTTTTATTCAATGTTTTAGTGTACAATTTGTATATTATGCGTAGCTAATTATAGATTAGCAAATTATGGTGTTATTGTCGATATAGATGTAGTATTAGTTGTTGTTGTTCGTTGTTAGTAATAGTGCACAAACAGATCCAAAAATTTTGCAATTTTGCGAGTACGTCGGATTCACCACGCACAAGCCAAAGCAACTTGTAGAAGTGTGTTTGGGTTCACGGTTTGAAGTATACGGCCGTGTAATGCTTTCGACTATTTTTCGTGAGTGAAAGCGATACATCGGCATATATTGCAAACTGTGAGTCGAAACTCACCTCTATAAGTTGTGTTGGCTCATGTATGGTGCGTCCGACCTAGTCCCAAAGTTTTGGAATTTTTTTGACACCGTTTGTGCGGTTTTCTACCGTATATCAAACAACAACAACAGTTAATGTTTGAATTTCTATTGAGCAACTTTTCAGTAGGAAACCCTTGAAACGAGATCCAAAAAATACAAAATTTTGCAGAAGGACGGGTTAACCGCTCGCAACCCAATGCAACTTGTATTTGCGAGTTCCAATCCACGGTTTGCGAGATACGTCAATGTATCGCATTCTTGGCATTTTTAATGAGTGAAAGCGATATACGGCCGTATCTTGCAAACCATGGGTCAGAACTCGCTTGTACATGTTGTGTTGGCTTGTGTGCGGGGAGCCCGACCCAATCACAAAGTTTCATTTTTTTAACGTCGTTTGTGCGGTTTTCTCATGTAATTTGTTATGTTTTTAGCGAGTTTGAATAGAGTGCCCACTCAAAAAATTCGCCAAAGCAACTTGTAGTTGCGAGTTCTCACCCACGGTTTGCTATATGCGTCCGTGTATCGTATTCCCCTTTTGTTCAAGAGTTAAAGTGAGACATGGCTGTATCTTGCAAACCGTGGATCGGAACTTGCTTCTACAAGTTCCGTTTCCTTGTGTGCGGCAAGCCGGACCCTAATCGCAAAGTTTAGTATTTTTTGAACATCGTTTGTGAGGTTTTCTCACATATTTTGTTTCGTATATATATATGTACTAGGTATGCCCGTGGCACGTGCCTACGGCACGTATTCGGAACTGCATATAATTTTATTTGTAGTTATTTGATTGTACGAACTACATATAAATTTATGCATTTATTTTGAGTCATTCACTATGCCTCTTTAACAAAGCTTCGTTAAATTGTTTCAATTTTTTAATTATTTCATCTTTATTGCCCTTAAATATCTTAATATTGACTTAGCCACTTCTCCTAAAACATAACTATTTTTCATAAAATGTGAGCACATCCATTAAAAATATGCACTATGCCAAAAAAAAAAATCTGAATGTAAACAAATACATCCACATTTCTAATACAATCATCTTCTCTATACAGGCCTCCTTCGAAATTTTATTGTTTCCTAATTATTTTTAATACATTCACCTTTAAATTGTTTCCTGCAGCACGTCATCGCGAAGAATGATTAATTAATTAAGTTGTTATTGTGGGCAAGTATTCATAGACCATTTTTCTATTCGTCTCGGCCAATGCATTTTGGTATTTGCCGAGACTTGATGCCATGGCAGTAATAGCTGGAGTGCGAAAAAGGTGAGCATGTGATTCTAAAAGCATGAATAAAAAAATTTGCTTTGATGCTTGGATTCTGGAGTGCATTTGATCATTTTAAATGTTTGGATGCTGGAGTGCATTTGTAACATATGTCTTTATTCTGATTTATGCAATGGATTGAAATGTCGCATGATTCAAGAGTGCAAAGAAATATATGAGAATTCCCTTGTAGATGGAATGCCCACGAAGATAGGCTTTGTCTTTGGAAAAGTGAAGTCACTTGGTGCAAAAAAAACGATATATGGAAAAAGCTCGGACATTAACAGATGTAATGTATACCTTTTGTATGTAACGGAAAACTCCCCATCAATATTGCTGCTTGTTAGCTTTGAGTGGACTTATTCAATTTTTTTTTTTAATGTTTTTTTTTCTTCTTCTTTTGGTTGGTTATTGAGCAAGGTTAATTAGTTATTGTGTGTTTCATATTTCAATTCTATTACTGTTTAGACCATTTCGGACCATAAATGAGCAAAATTCCTTCTGTAAAAATAGATGGTTTTGTATTGATTGGTTCTTTCACATACAGTTGTATACCCTACTGAGATTCTTCAAAATACTTATTTTTACCTTGTGTGTGCATTTGCAAAAGTGTTAATGGTGAGCACTTTTAGTGGAAGATTGTATATTGTCTGAATTGTATCCTAGCTGAATTGTATCTTAGCTGATTGTATATTGGCTGAATTGTATCTCGACTGATTGTAAACTTGGCTGATTGTATCTTGGCTGAATTGTATCTTGACTGATTGTATCTATAGCTGATTGTATTTTGGATGAATTGTATCTTGGCCAAATTGTATCTTGGCTTATCGTAATCATGGCCGATTGTATCTTGGCTGATTTGTATCATGGCTGAATTGCATCTTGGCTGATTGTAATTTTGGCCGATTCCTTCGACAATCTTCTCTAAAATTTTACAGGCAATTAATATTAACGAAGATACAAAATAAAAACGAAGATTTCGTTTGAAAACGTAAGAATTCTTCTATATAAGAGCAATTCCTTATGAAATTTTGCTCAAAATTAAAAATATAACATCACAGGCAATAAATATCAATCATCCCCATGCCAAACCAAGCAACATCACATAGGCATCATATATATAAGGCTATGGGGGAAAAAAATCTTAATATAATGCAAGATACAAAATAAAAATAAAAATTTCGTTTGAAAACATAATAGATTTTTTAGAAAAACCTTTGAAAAATCAAACACAAAACTCAATACTCCACAACTTTGCGGGTACGGATGTTAACATAACTATATTATATCATCATTATATACTGATACTTACATCATCTAAAAAATGCTAAATATTACAACTATTACATCCTTCACCAAAATATACACCAACCAATCAAATGATGAAAATAAAATTACACGGTTGTAAGAAAATACAATGCTTCAAGTCTTCAAAAATGGAACCAAACAGTGAGCCTAAAAATTCAATAAGAGATTTGAAACAAATAGTAAGAGTTTACAATAATCAGTGAAAACAATGAAAGTTTTAAAACAATAGTAAGAGTTTTGAAACCATTACCTTTCAAACAGGACAATGCCTTTTAACTGAACATGTTCTTCATCACCTACCAAAAGTTAAACTGTCAATATGTACATAACGGTTTTGAGTGTAGACAACAATCTGGAAAAAAAAAAAGCAGCAGCATTAAATTAGCGGCAATTAATGACAAAAATATGGTATATGCAGGAATACAACATAGAAACCAACAATTTCATTAGACTAATAAATGTTCAATATCAAGAAATTGACACTATATTGGCAATGTTAGATGGTGTCATAGAAGTAAAAGCAAGATACATCCACTTACCTCCATTTATCTTATTTTACCATAGTTTCCCAATAGGGCAAAATTTGGAAGTCAAAATTATATTTTCCACACTATTCCACCTATTCTACTTTGTTTGTAATAATTCACGGACTCAACGCACTTGCACCCAAACCAAGTTAGGATTAACAATTAGTTAAACCAATTATAAGAAGAAGAAAAAAGAGTGATACACTTAAATCCATTCAATCCCTATTCACTCACCAAAGAAACCCAAAAAGATATTGTCAAACACAACATTGTTTTAAACATTATAATCAGCTCAAACTAAACGACAATCTCTATAAAAGACTAATAAATCAATTAACCATGTTTAAATTAATGACAAATTAGCTTAAAGTAAGTATCAGGTGGTATTTGACATACCTCTAGGTATTTTAACTTTCTGTTTCAGATTTACTTCAAAGTTTAGGTACCTCCAGATAGGTAAACTCCGAATTCCAGAGTACCTTTCCTGCATATGAAGGGACTGGTATCAATTTGAATTCTCAATTGGAAGCCGCTAAGTTAGGTGTTGAATTATATGATGTTTTGCCTGAGGATGTTAAAGTAGCAGCAATACATGCTTTACGAAATCCTTCTCTTCTACTTCAGTCAACTGCTTTATACACTTCTCGAGTCAGTTTACTTATCCATGGAGAATCCGGAAAGATAGATATCAGAGCTGATGCAGAACTCCTGAGGTATATACACTTCTTAATAGCTACGTTCTTGTAATCATATTCTTCCTATTACACACCTTAGCTGGTCTGCATGCTTCATCTGATTTTTATTAGAAGTCCTTTTATTGTTGTTAGATATCAGAGCTGAATTAAATTGAAGTTTCTAAAAACATGACATGTTAGAAATTTCAATTTCAGATATTTACTGGCTGTATTGGGTAGATGACATTGGATTTTGTACATTTCTGCCGCATGTAGTTGATCAGATAAGATTTTGTCTATTCCTGTCTAATAAAGAAGTGTAGAACCTTAGGTTTGCATGAAGCTGATGAAACTTGAAGGTAATAGAATCCTGAGTGAAAACAGGGTTGGATGAATCTGATGAAACTTGAAGGTAACATAATCATCTGATTTTGTAAAGAAAGATAACTCTAGTGTTGGAAGAAATTTGAACAAATATGTATTTCTTTAATAAATAAATAAGTTTTTGCATAGGTACACTCTTGCATAAGTTTTTGCATTGCATAAGTTTTTGCATAGATAATGATAATTGTAATAAAAAAAAATATGTTTAGAAAGGTCTTGTCGATCTTGGAAGAATATTGAGGTACTTTCTGGCTAGGTACACTCTTCCGATAATTCCAGTAATCCAGAGTTAGTCTAAACTGCACTCCACACTAATAAGTGACAATAAATCAATTAGAATAAAATTCATGTGTTTCTAACTTTAATCTGTTTAGAGTTCACTGTGGAGACAAAAAGCCTCCAGTAATTAAGATATTAAAAGGTCAAAAGCTACCCAAACTATAATCCACCTTCAATTTTTCCTTACCTCCACCCTCACTCTTTTTTTTTCCTCCTCACCTCAACTTAGCATCCAAACACATATGAAAAGATGAAATTCTCCATGAATCTAAAGGTAACCAAATGACGACCAAACCACCACCAAACCACTCACCTTCCGCCCGAAAACAAATCAACTAAAGCTACACAAACTAAAGACCAATTACAATAAATCAATCAACTATTTAAGATGCAGAATTATGCTAACAAAACTAAAGCTATATAAAACTATCTAACAATGCTCTAGGTATCTTAACCTTGACATATTTACCTCAATTTTATAAACAACTATATTATAAGAACATGTACTACCAACATGGCAAATAAAACTTTCAAAAATTTCCAGTATAAACAACTACACCAAATATTGCATGCGATGCGAAGGTAAAAATTGCAATTAGCATATCCATATAAGAAATTAATAAAACATGTTTGATCTATTTTAGCGCTATGGCCTTCTAGGTGGAGGCCAGAGTTGCTTTTTTTTCTCATTCAGCTG
Organism: Hemerocallis citrina; assembly: GCA_017893485.1. NCBI lineage: Eukaryota > Viridiplantae > Streptophyta > Magnoliopsida > Asparagales > Asphodelaceae > Hemerocallis > Hemerocallis citrina. The sequence continues at coordinate 122,866,101 of CM030363.1, read as the reverse complement.
GTATGTGAGGATGATGCAAGCCTTTTCTTGTAAACTATCTGGTAACCTTCATAAAGGTGCTAGGTTTCTACAGGAATTGAAGTGAAAAGGGAAGCACATGCACTCAATACCTCGGGCATCTTTTTGCCAAAGATCATAGCAGTAAAGATGTACCTAGATCAAAGAACATAAACAAACAAAAGATGAAATGGTCAGTAAATAGTAGGAATAATTCCTTAAAAAAGTCTCTATATTGATATAACCTCCAGAAAAACTGGTATTCTGTAAAATTTAAGTGAAATAAAATAAATCTACCAAAGAGAACAAACTCCTATCAAGTAAGCTTGTTTCGGTCACTTTTGTGTGTATTTGACACTTCATGAGGCTCATATCAGAGTATAAATTTTTGTGAAGGTTGTGCTAGCATACAAATAATTAATACAGTACTATACATAATTTCAGAATACAACTTTTAGTTGTTAAATGATCTTTGATGTTCACCCCACCAACTCATAAATAATAAATTAAACTCCAGAATCTTGGATTAATTGAAAGGTAAGTCAATAAGATTGCACTGACATGTTTAAACAAACAACCAAAAATTCAATCACACCTTATCTTTGCATGAAACAAACAACAATCGAAAATGCCATATCTTTGCATTCAAACCCCAGATTGTAAATTACCTTCATCTAATACAAACACAAACAACAATCCTCAATTTCACTTCATCTAACACAAACACCAATATAACACAAACACCAATCCTGAATTTAACTTCATCTAACTCAAACTACCAATCCAACACAAACCCAACAAAACCTAGGCAATATAGTATATATACCAGATATTCACAGAACATAGAAGGTAGTTAATAATGCAAGTAGAATTAGGTTAGACCTGCACGAACTTGAATTGATGCAATTAAAAAAGGCACAATAGTCATTAATGTGACAGAAAAGTTTAATAAAGTTGGATGGAAGAGAGATTCGTACAGCTATTTCTAAACAAAAACTATGTTATTATTTCTACAATAAATAAATACCAGACTAACACCTAGCAATACCCAAGTTGAGTCATGTATCTAGCACCTACTAACAGTACATCTCTCTAACAACTTACATTGACATTTGACGTAGTTCCTCCCCAGGTACAATTAACATATTAACATTTGCAAATGCACATCAATGAGAACAATCATACTTTCCCAACACATGGGGCAAACATAAAGTGCAAACTGCAAAGGCCCTTTTTTTCCGTATAAAGGAACCAAAACAATTCTGACTTAAATTAGCAGCCAACGTTACGAACCAACACTTCTTTCTTAGACCCAATGGGATGTTTCTAAATTAAAAGACAAAATGCATCTCTTTTGAGATTTCTTGTCTTCACTCTCAATAATCATCTACCAAATAAATAACCAATACACAAAAAAGCCCAAAGAATACTCGTCTCATGCCATAAACATCTTCGAAAGCAATTTAGCACCCTATTATCTATATACATAATTAAGCTCCTACAATAATAACAACAATAACAATAACCATACACTATTATCTATATATACATAATTAAGATCCGACAACAATAACATAATTAATACGAAAAACAACCATACTTCACCATAGAAAAATCAGTGCACCAATTCGTAGTATATTTTCTCGATTTTTTTTCCTAGTATTGAAACACATGGGTGTTCTAATGCAATCAATTACTACCTTTTTATTGTCATTTTGATAGAATAGAGCAATTAAAATAAAACATAAAAGGTCTTAATGCAAGAGTTTCGAAGTTGTACAAAACAGCTATATCAAAACAGAATACTGCAACTAAACTATCAAAACAGAAGAGTTGGGGAATTTGAAATTGAAGTATCCCAAAACTACAACTAAACTATCCCGAAACTGCAACTAAACTAAACTAAACTAAATAGAATCTAAAATGTCTATTGTTGTTCTTCGAATTTTTAGCAATCTATCTAAATTGTCTATTCCACAACTAAACTAAACTGTAAAACTGAACTGTAAACTAAACTAATCACCAATCTATGTATTCCACAATGAGATCAAATAACATGTTTCCACTATTAAAAAAAAACTGTACATTATATACTAAATTCAAGAGCCTTACTTGAGTAGGGGTAGGAGAGGCAGCAGAGGCACCCCTATATGATAAATTGTAAAGGTAGTGATGCATTGCACATATATGACAAATCATCAAAACCATCAAAAGCAGAACATGATCAAGTTTAACAATAACTCATACAAACCATCTAAATAGAACCAACACTGTATTGTAAGATTACTTTAATCAACTTAGCTTTCCATGAGGACGATTGCCACAGGCAAATAGAAAGGAACAAACCTGCTTTCAGCAAATTTTATTTTTTTATTTGTATTTTTTGTTGTGCAGGGGCCTTAAATTACAACGTGTCAAGTTGGACCAATCAAAGCACAGACATTCAACCTTAAAAAGTATAGTTTCAACACCTCTGAACATCCATCAACATCATTGTTCAAATAGTGCAAATAAATAACATAGTGTAATCTGGGAAAACAAAAGGAACTACTATGGTTTCAAAGCAAAAAAAACATTTACTTAAGGAGGCAAGTCTAACAAAAGTAAGAAAACCCAAGTATTAAATGAAGACAAATATTAGTTTCAAACCAGAAATTTGGCATTCAATCAATTTGCTAAAGTGTGCTTTATTAGCATAATACCTCAATAGATATGCCGAAACCTCCACTCCGTCCTGTGCAAATCCTTGGCAACCAGCTCCTGCGATAGCCTCTGCTGCTTATTAAACCTACACCACATATTCCATCACTCAAAATCAATCATCCCCAAAAACCCAACAATTTTCAACCCAAACATAGGGATCTTTAACCTAACCCATGGAACACATTAAAATGTACATAGCATGCAAATTTTGCAATAACAAATGGTAGAGTAAGGTAATTATCTTGTCCACGAACCGTACCAAGTACACAGATAAAGGAACGAAGCTCCCTAAATGTGAAAAACCTGAACATCTGAAAAGAACCAACAACAAATAACATGTAAGATGAAAAGTCACCCATGCCGTAACAACAACGAAACAAAATTGTTGGGAGAACATGAGAGCAAGAAATTATACATTTTCATGTTAAGTGGACGCCAACGTGCTAAACCTGAAATACACAGAAAAAACATAAAATCAAATTAAACAGTGATAACAAAAGAAGAAACTTATAATCACCATCACATACAAAAATATAAAACCAAATGATACAGCAGTGCACCGGAAATGGAGAGAGAGAAGGGGGGGGGGGCTGTCTATATCACCAACCCAAAAAAATAAGTAACAGGTCAAACTGGATTGATTATCAAGAAAGCAAGAACATGTACAACAGCAACAATAATCAGCAACTAACACTGCCAAACAAACTTCTAACAAAAAACCTAGAAAATTATAGAACGAACAGAAAGTAAAATGTGTCACCCTAACGATACATACAATAAACAAAACCAACCAACAAACTTCTAACAAAAGACCTGAAATATTATAGAATCAATAGGCAGCAAACTGCACCTCACCAATCTCTTGCTCTCCAGCGAAGAGGCTTACCACATTGACACTTTCAATTAGATTCTCATTAAAATCCAACCAAACATACCCTTCTCACATTATAGAGCAATATAGAAGTACAAAGTACAGATAATTATGTCCGAGTAGATTTTAGATAACTCCGCCCGTCTCAACTTTTGGGGTGAGATTGTAGTTATCTCAACCAAAAAAAAAAATGTCCCAAACAGCCTAAAAAAGTTAGGATACCTAAAATCATGTCATAATTTAACTCCGTTGCAAAATAAATGCGACAATCAAGAACCATCAAAAGTTTTCGATACATACCGAACCCAAGGAGATCCTTATACGACGAAAATGGCTCCACATCCTCCTTCGGAGTAATATCCTTCACCAACTCCGCATACGCCTTCTTCTCCGCCAGCTCCTCCAACTTCCTCAACCTCGCCTTCAAGTCCTCGCTCAACAAAAAAAAAACAACCAATCAGAAACTCCCCCCAAAGTTATCTCAACCAAAAAGAAAAGTCCCAAACAGCCCAAAAAAGTTAGGATACCTAAAATCATGTCATAATTTAACTCCGTTGCAAAATAAATGCGACAATCAAGAACCATCAAAAATTTTCGATACATACTGAACCCAAGGAGATCCTTATACGACGAAAATGGCTCCACATCCTCCTTCGGAGTAATATCCCTCACCAACTCCACATACGTCTTCTTCTCTGCCAGTTCCTCCAACTTCCTCAACCTCACCTTCAGTTCCTCGCTCTACAAAAAAATAATAAAAAAATAATAATAAAAAAAAAACCAATCAGAAACCCCCCCCAAAAGATCTCAACTTTAGTAAAAGGAGACGTTACCTTCTCCCTGGGCTTTGGGGTGTCGGATCGGGCGAAGAGGCGGGTGAGTGGCGGTCGGGATCCGATAGGGAGAGAGGACCAGATGGAGCGGATGGATTTGTAGGGGACGAAGGGTTGGGAGGAGAGAGTGGAGGCGAGTTATCGGAGTTCAGGCCAGAGGACGTTCGGGTCGGATCCGATGCGGTTGAGAGAAGGAAGGAGCGGATCGGTTTTTGTTCTGCCATGGTTGATTCACTGATTGAGTTTTTTTTTCCACCATGTATTCACTGATTGAGTTTGGGAGAGAACGACCTAATAGCTTTCACAGATTGAGTTCTGGGTTGAGAGAGAGAGGATTTGTATTTGACTATTTGAGATTGGGTTTGAAATTTGAGCGGGAAAATATGTTTTGTGAGAGTAGATCTGATCCATTGATTTTGGGATAGATTGAATGTGAGCCACCTAATAGCTTTCATTGTAATTTATTATATAGATATATATATATATATATATATATATATATATATATATATATATATATATATATATATATATATATGTATGTATATATATCCCAATCCCAATCTTTGGTTAACAAGTTGTTTTATATATGATGTGTGTACTAATCAGACTATTATTATTTTTTCAGATGAACAACGATGCCGAAAGTTCGGCTGTCGGCGATAATTTTTTGCGGGTAAAACCAATCGTTGATTCCATAACGTTAGTCGAAGAACACCTAAAACCAAAGTTAGGTATGACGTTTCCTACTTGAGTTGAGGCCGAATATTTCTATACGTCATATGCTCGATGTGGGGGTCTTGCAATGCATAAGGATGGGAATAAGTTAAAGGGAGGAGTGGAAGTAGATAAGTCATATCTGTGTAATAAAGCCGGGTCGTCGCCGAGTCAACATAATGATGGTAGACGGGGAACAACCTGTCATACGAGTTGCAAGGCTTGCATTCATGTAAAACTGAACGAAGCAAGTAAAACGTGGGTGTTGTATTCATTTCATGAAGCACACAATCATGAATTAACCTCACCCGGTAGAAGGCATCTTTTGCCCCGAAACCGTTCCGTGTAAAATACGGATAAAAGAATAATAGATCAATTCAACCAAGCTAACATCCAGACATATCGACAAATGGTCTTCTTCGAAAGTGCTAGTGGTGGTCCCGATCAAGTAGGATTCACCGAAAAAGATGTTAGAACTTTGCTTAGAGACTTGCAAGAAGCATTGAAAGGACACGATTCGAAAAGGCTAATTGATTTTTTCGAATCTAAGAAACAGACGGATCCTTCATTTTTTTATGACATTCAAGTAGATCCCGAAGGGAAGTTGTCACATTGTATATGGGTTGATGGTATTTCTAGGATGAATTACAAAGAATTTCGTGACATACTTTGCTTTGATGCCACGTACAATACGAACCGGTATGGAATGTTATTTGTTCCCTTTATTGGAGTGAATCAACATTGACAATCGACTTTCTTAAGAGGCAGGTTCATTCCAAATGAAACGGCCTCTTCGTCTGAATGGTTTTTTGAAAAGTGGTTAGGTGTAATGAATCGTGCTCCATCCGGTATCGTCACCGATCAAAACCGTGGGATTGCTGCCGCAGTGAATAAAGTTTTCTCCCAGATTCGGCATTGGTATTGTATTTGGCACATATTGGATAAGTTACCTTACCCACAATAATGCATTACAAAGGGAAGGCCTCATGCTAAGAGATTGAGGCCGATAAGAGAGCAACTTCGCTTTTAAAAAACTGAGACGATGCATAACATGTGGCATTGTGCAAATGGATCATGACTCAAGAAATTGTCCAACATTATTTGAGGGGTAATACTTTTTTGAGTTGCTCTTCATTCATTTATATTTATTTTATTTTATTTGTGGTAAAAAAAAATACACTAACTAAAACTTCTCATTTAAAATAGGGCAACCAATCCGTAAGAAGTGGATCCATCCGATGAAGAGAGTTCCGAAGAGAGATATAATGAAGCGTTGTCAAATTATCTTTGTATGTACATTTCGAGTATGTTAGATTTGAAATGCAATAATTTGGAATGTTGTTGATGTGTAAGCTTTGTTGTTAAAAATTCATGTTGTTTGGACTCAAGTGGAGTTGTTTTGTTGTTGCTGATTTTATTGTGTATTTATATGTTGGTTGGATTGAAATGTATCAGTTACAGCTGCATTTGAAACTTTTAATTTATTTTTTATCTTTTTATACCTAGGTCGTTGTCTCGAACAACAGCTTAAGTTATATGAAAAAATTTGGATTTTTTTTTAGTCCCTTTCTGTCTTGGCCAAGTCAAAAGAAGCAACAAACTAAAAAAAAAATCCAACCTTTTTTTTTACTTAGGCCGTTGTCTAGAACAACGGACTTAAGTAACATGAAAAAATTTGATTTTTTTTGAGTCCCCCTCTGTCTTGGCCAAGCTAAAAGAAGCAACAAACTGATGACAAATCCAATTTTTTTTTAACTAAGGCCGTTGTCTCTACAACGACCTAAGTTATATGAAAAAAATTGGATTTTTTTGAGTCCCTCACTGTTTTGGCCAAGCCAAAAGAAGTAACAAACTGATAAAAAATCCAAATTTTTTTTAACTAAGGCCATTGTCTCCAACAACGGCCTAAGTTATATGAAAAAAATTGGATTATTTTGAGTCCCTTTCTGTCTTAGCCAAGCCAAAAGAAGCAATAAACTCATAAAAAATCCATTTTTTTTTAAACTAAGGCCGTTATTTCCAACAGCAGTTTAAGTTATGAAAAAAATTGGATTTTTTTGAGTCCCCCTCTGTCTTGGCCAAGCCGAAAGAAGTAACAAACTCATAAAAAATCCATTTTTTTAAACTAAGGCCGTTGTCTCCAACAACGACCTAAGTTATATGAAGTAATTTGGATTTTTTTGAGTCTCTCTCTGTCTTGGCCAAGCCAAAAGAAGTAACAAACTCATAAAAAATACAATTTTTTTAAAAAAACTAAGACCGTTGTTTCCAACAACGGCTTAAGTTATATGAAAAAAATTGAATTTTTTTGAGTCCCACTCTGTCTTGGCCAAGCCGAAAGAAGCAATAAACTCATAAAAAAACCATTTTTTTAACTAAGGCCGTTATTGGACCAACAACGGCCTAAGTTATATGAAAAAAATTGGATTTTTTTGAGTCCCTCTCTGCTTGGCCAAGCCAAAAGAAGCAACAAACTCATAAAAATAATCTTTTTTTTTTATTTAACTAAGGCCGTTGTCTTCAACAACGGCTTAAGTTATATGAAAAAAATTAGATTTTTTTGAGTCCCTCTCTGACTTGGCCAAGCCAAAAGAAGCAACAAACTCATAAAAATTCAATTTCTTTTTAAACTAAGGTCGTTGTCTCCAACAACGGCCTAAGTTATATGGAAAAAATTGGATTTTTTTGAGTTGTTCTCTGTCTTGGCCAAGCAAAAAGGAGCAACAACTCATAAATAATTCAATTTTTTTGGTTACTACCTTGGCCGTTGTCTCAAACAACGGCCTAGGTTATGTGATTAAAATGAAACTTTTTTTAATACTTTTTACAACTGTCTCTTCACTCTTTACGGACAGTGTCTTTCGAACTCTACACCAAAGATATTCATATGCTTGTATATCGTCTTTATATTTTATTAATTTCCATTTTTAGCCACCTAAATGAACAATATAAAATCATTAAGTTTAAATGCTTAAATAAGTACCAGAAAATCATTTATGTTTTAAAATTTTGTAAAAAACCATTTTTTATATTCTTTTTAACCCTAAAATGTAATTTCTTTTGGAATGTGCATACCTATTCAGCTTAACACCTAACCTCTAACCATACCGTCCTAACCCATAATATTTCAACCACAGGTTTGGTTAGGGTTAGGGTTAGGGTTAGGGTTAGGGTAGGGTTAGTATAAACGATTGAATCTATTAGATAATTTTAAACTAGGTTTGAAATAATTTTGAATCGTTAAATTTGAAATAATTTTAAATTAAACTAGGTTCTCTTCTACCACATAATTCACCACAAAAAATTTGGGAATACACGTTTTTTTTTTATATTTATATTTTTTTTATAAAAATCCACAACCTTACACAACCGCTAACCCTAACCGCCGCATAACCCTCTCGTATGTAGGCCATTGTTGTATACAACGACCTTTCCTTTTTTTTAAACAAAAATTTGGGAATACACATTATTTTTTAAAAAAAATATAATTTTTTTTTAATCAAGTCCACAACCCTACACAACCGCTTCCCTAAGCCTCACATAACCCTCATGTACGTAGGTCGTTATTGGAGGAAACGATCTTGCATTTTTTTCTCATTCTTTTACCTGGACTAAAAAATAAAAATAAAAATTCTAGGGTTCTCTACCATAACCCTACTCATAACACTTCACTATCCCGTATCTCTGCTATAACCATACGCGTAACCCTACCCTAAACCCTTAACCCTATCATAACAATTAAACCTTTACAAAAAAGAAGAACATATTTTATTTTCAGGTAGATATTTAAGTAGTTAATCTTAACGAGTGTATATTGTTCATTTAGGTGGCTAAAAATGTAAATTAATAAAATCTAGAGACGATATAACTCATAAAAATGAAAATTAAATATAAAAAACACGTGTATTCCCAAATTTATTTCAAATCCTAGGTTTGAAATGAAAATCCTAGGTGTCAACATGCAAATTTCTAAGGTTTAAGATACAACTATCACAGGCATGGTATCAGTTCATCAATTAAATCCAATTTAGTACATACAATTTAACATGTCCAAGTTATCAAGTAGTCCTATGCATGAATCTAGTTATTTAAATGTGCATATGCATGAAACAATGGGGACTGGATTTTAGATCAAAGAGATAGCAGATGTTAAGAGTATGTCAGGTTAGCTCATGTAAACCCTCGATAAACTTAACAGAATTGTCAAAAGCAGATTGATAACGAAATGGACGAGATCTATTTGCAGGAGATCAAATAAACTTGAACAGAATAAAATGCTTGTTCAAGAAGAGACTTGCCTGTTATATTGCAGATTCAAATAATAAGAATAACGGGATCAGAATCTCGGGCAAAAATTCCAAAAACACGTGCGAGATACGCCCGAAGAAATCCAATAGCAACCAAGGCAACAACAACTCGGAAACTCCACACCAGATCGGACAGAACAGTAAACAGGGGGATTGGATCTGCTATGACTAGAACAACGAACAACGGATCCCACCAATCACACCACAGCTCCACACCGGATCTGGCCAGAACACGGGACAACGATCTTGGGATCTGATGCGCCAAAACACGGGACAGCAATTCCGACCAATGGATGAACGTCTTCAACCTCGGCAGGGAGAGAGAGAGAGAGAGAGGGCACGACGTAACTGGGGGGAAATTGCGCGGCACTGTGGCGGAGCACCACGACGAAGACGTCGGCACCATGGTTGGGAAGCGACGGCGGCGACAGCAACCTCGACGAGCGGAGCTCTATTTTTCGGTTGGAAACATAGAGCGACGACGTAAACGATTGGGGACTCGCATGGCGACGCTAGGGTCTTCGGGGGGTCGGCGAGGGTTGGCAGGACAATGGTGAGGTGACGGAGAAGGGTTGGGGCGACGGCAATGGGTTAATGCGATGGCGAAGGTTCGGTGGATTGGGTGAGCAGTTGAAGATGAGGGCATGGGGTGATCGGAGGACGGTGAGATGGTGGAGACGAGGGGGACGTAGGTGGTGATGGTGGCGGAAGGTGATCGGAGATGGCAATGGGGTATAGGGTTCGGTTTGGGTTTGTTGGGGTTTTGAAGGGAAAGAGAGAGAAGAAGGAGAGGGGCGAGGGATCGGGGAGAGAGAAACGGAGGAGGAGAGAGATGGATTATTTTAGGGGTTTAATTAATAGGGTATATATATAGGGATCAAGAATTAGGGTTTTGGGTTGAGATTATGTGGGTTCTGGGTATCGGTTTTGGCTCCAAAAAAAGAAAAATAAATGCAATGAGATGAGACGAACACAAAGGAGAACAAATCAGACTCAAAATAGAAAGAACAAAATTGCAAAGAGAACATAATCCAACTAAACGAACACAGATCGATCAAGAGAGAATAAAAGAACCCAAGAAAAGACAAAATACACTATAACAAATGATACAAATACAATAATCAAAATAAAACGAATTACAATAAAATCTGAAAATAGGGCTTACAAATCTTACCCACCTTACAAGAAGAATTTCATTCTCAAAATTCATACAAGAGGTACATAGGGCAAACCCAGAAACAAACAAAACAAAGCAAAACAAAGCAAAACAACCACTACTCAAACCAATGAGGGAACCTCTCCCTAATCTCTTCCTCTAACTCCCAAGTAGACTCCCCCTGGCGAGCGAGGATCCCAAGAAACTCGGACCAACTTGATGACTCTATTCTTTAGCACCTTCTCTCGACGTCTAAAATAGAGACGGTTCGAATTTCACAGGACAAATCTGGCCTCACAGACAAGTCTGAGTAGTCAACCACATGACTGTCATCTCTGATGTATTTCCTGAGCTGAGAAACATGGAATACATCATGGACACCTGCTAAAGCTGGCGGTAGCACGAGCCTGTAAGCTACCTTACTCACACGTTCCACAATATCGAATAGACCGATGAATCGAGGACTCAACTTGCCTCCACCATCGAAATAGATAACACCTTTCCAAGGCGATACCTTGAGGAACACATGCTCGCCTGCCTCAAACTCTAGAGGTCTCCGACGACAATCAGCCAACCTCTTCTGCCGATCCTGAGTGGCTTGTAAATGCTTGCGGATCTGAGCCACGACGTCAACTGTCTTCGTGATCAACTCAGGACCTAAAAGCTTCCACTCGCCGATATCATCCCAACAGACCGGCGATCTACAATTGCACCCATACAAAGCTTCGAATGGAGCAATCTTGAGACTCGCCTGGTAACTGTTATTATAATAGAACTTGGCCAAGTAAATATGATCCTCCCACGAACATCCAAACTGAAGAACGCAAGATCTCAACATGTCTTCTAGGATCTGAATTGTCCTTTTTGACTGCCCATTCGTCTGAGGATGGAACGCTGTACTGTAGCTCAACTTAGTACCAAAGCTCCTCTGCAAACTCTCCCAAAACTGAGATTTGAACCTCGTATCTCTATCCGATACGATGCTGAAAGGAAATCCATGTAAACGAACAACCTCCTGAACGTACTGCTCGGCTAAACTCTCCGTGGACTGACCCACACGGAAATGAATGAAGTAAGCACACTTCGTTAGCCGATCCACTATTATCCAGATAGCATTAAGACCTTTAGGATTCCTTGGCAAAGCTGTCACAAAGTCCATCGTGATATTCTCCACTTCCATTTAGGGATAGGAAGGGGTTGCAAAAGTCCTGCGGTTCTCTGATGCTCTGCCTTCACCTACTGACAGATTAGGCACTGGGCGACGAATCGAGACACATCCCGCTTCATACCATGCCACTAGAAATGTTGTTTCAAGTCCCTGTACATCTTGGTACCACCAGGATGAATAGAATATGGAGACCGATGAGCTTCCTCGAGTAGCTTCTGCATGACTTCTCCTCTAGGTACACACAACCTAAAGCCAAACCGAAGCGACCCATCAGCATGGACGACCAAATCAGATCTCAAACCAGCTTCTACCTCACTCCGAAACTCCTGCAATTGCTGATCACTGCCTTGGGCTACCTTGATCTGCTCAACCAAGGAAGACTACAACTGTAACAACATAAGCTATCGATCTGATCTAGGAAGCAACACATCTAACTCCAGCCTCCTCATGTCCTCCACTAGTTCCTTCTACTGAGTGAGGAACATACCGGCAGGCCTCCGACTCAAAGCATCCGGCACCGAATTTACTCTGCCCGGGTGATACTGCAAATTGATGTCAAAGTCTGCCATCAATTCCAGCCATCTCCTCTGCTTCATGTTCAACTCCTTTTGTGTGAACACATACTTGAGGCTCTTGTGATCTGTGAAAATCTCAACTCTATCCTCAAGCAAATAGTGCCTCCACAACTTCAAGGCAAAAACCACAGCTGCAAGCTCCAGGTCATGCATAGGATAGTTCTTCTCAAGAGGTCTCAACTGCCTTGATGCATAAGAAACAACTCTGTCTCGCTGCATCAGCACTGCTCCCAGACCTCTCCCTAAAGCATCACAATCGATCACAAAACCACCAGAACTGTCGGGTACAGTCAGCACAGGCGCTGACGTCAATCGACGCTTCAACTCGGCGAAAGCTTCATCACAAGCTTCATCCTAGACGAAGGACTGCTCCTTCCTGGTCAAACTGGTCAGGGGTCCAACGATCTTGGAGAAATCCTGAACGAACTTCTGATAGTAACCAGCTAAACCAAGGAAACTCCGCACCTCAGGAACAGACTTCGGAATAGGCCAATCCTTGATCGCAGAAATCTTCAACGGATCCACAGAAACACCAGCACCAGAAATAATGTGGCCAAGAAAAGCAACCTGATCCAGCCAGAACTCGCACTTATCGAGCTTCCCATATAGCTGGTTCTCCCTCAAGGTCTGCAGAACCACCTTCAGATGCTCGGCATGATTTGCCCTATTCCACGAGTACACCAATATGTCGTCGATGAAGACCACGACAAACTGATCCAAGAACGGCGAAAACACACAGTTCATCAGACTCATGAACACAGTCGGTGCATTAGTCACTCCGAAAGGCATCACCAAGAACTCGTAATGCCCATACCTTGCTCGGAAAGCCATTTTCGGAACATCCTTTGACTTCACCCTGACTTGATGGTACTCGGAACGAAGATCCAACTTCGTGAACACTGAAGCACCTCCCAGTTGGTTGAACAAATTGTCAATCCTCGACAATGGATACCAATTCTTGACAGTAACATTGTTCAACTCCCTATAGTCTATGCAAAGCCTGCGGCTTCCATCATTCTTATTGACAAACAGAATAGAGTCTGACAAAACCCTTATCAAGCAGCTCCTGAACTTGCACCTTCAGTTCTGCCAATTCAACTGGCGCCATACGATACGGACTCTTGGAAATAGGGGCTATACCGGGTTAAACATCAATGCTGAACTCCACATCTCATACTGGCGGCAAACCGGGCAATTCCTCGGGAAACACATGTAACCCCTGTTTTCCGAAATCCGTATTTTTGTGATTTTTCTGTATTTAAAATTTTCACCAATTAGTTTTTTTTTGTTTTTTCAAATTCTCTTGTCAAAATGTATTTTTAGATTTCCTATTAAAATCTATTTTCGACCAATAAATGTATTTGTAACTATTTTAAATAAATACTATTTTGTAATGCAAATTACATTTTATTATAAACAATATTTTTTATTTGTTATTTTATTTATTTATTTTATTTATTTATTGTATTTACTTATTTATTTATTTATTAAAAACCCATATAACCCATATACATGCCAACCCATTACCCAACTTAAGCCCAAACCCAGTCTGTCTATCCCCTACCCGTTAGTAGATTGCCCCAGACCCGAAAGCCCTTCACCTAACCGTACCTATTTAATACCCCGTATCCCGACTCTTCATCTTCCTCTGCATTAAAACCACTCCAGCCGCCTTCTTCATTAACCCGGCCTCTCACTCATCTCCCCTGCCTCCCCATCTCCCTCTCACCACGTCATAGCCCAGTTCCTGGCCACCTTGCAATGCCAATGCCAGCGACAGCCACCCTCGCCCCCTCTTCAGCCTCTTGTCTAGCTGCAGCGACCAAAACGACAGCATCTCGTCGCGCACTGCCAGCCAGTCGCGATGCTCTGTGCGCCGTTCCTGTGCTGTGCCTCCTCAGTGGCGATCTCCCCTACAGTTCACCAGCGCGCCCTAGTCACGACGCAGCGACTGCGACACTTCCCTCCCCAGCCAGCAGCCCCTACTGTTGTGACCTCTGACGCATCCAGCTGTGCCTCCATCCTTGTTCAGTCGTGCCTTCACCTCCCTCAGTGCTGTCCCCGTCGCTGTGTCCCCCAACCCGACTCCCTGCCGGCTGCCTCCAGCACAGCAGCACCCGTACTCCCCCCTTGCTTTTGTGGTTGTTGTATGTGGTTGGATGGATTGATTTTGGGCCGTCGATCTTCATCATGATCATCGTCATCATGGGTTTTGATCTCTTTGTTTGGAGCCATCCGATTGATCTTGATTCTTGATCTCTTGTTATGGACCGTTGGATCACACCATCATCATCTTGGGGTTCTTTGATTGGTGGTTGTCCGATCGACGATCTAATCCGATCGCCTTGATATCTTGATCTTATGATCTCAAGTAATCCGATCGCCTTGATATCTCGATCTTATGATCTCAGCCGTCCGATCGTGTTCGTGGGTTATTTGTTCTTTGGATTCATGATCTTATTCGTGATCCATTCGTTGTGTTCGTGTCGAGATCCGTTCCTGTTATTCTTGATTTTTGTCATTTTCGTCGTCCTTCCAGCAAGTAACTTGTACTTCAATTCATTTGTTTGATACAAGTCAAAAAGTTCACCTATAGTGTAGTTGGGTCTAGAGACGACTCTTGTTTGTGATATGCTTGATGAGTTTTGTCTCTATTGTGAAAATTTGACCAAAGAAGACTCACGACACAATCTTGACATGAATTAACTTAGGATTTGTCCGTTCTTGATTTGATTCATGTATGTGAGACTTTGGTGAGAATTTGTGTTTTGGTTGAGACCCATGTGAAATAATAGGCGTGGACATATTAGTAACCCTAATTCATGATGTTTAGACACTTGGTAGGTTGTATTTCAATTTTGGATGTGTTTGGAGCAATATTCTTGAATCTATATTGTTTTTGTGCTTGTGGGTGAAATCTGTATTTTCTTGCTGTTCTGTTTTGTTTGCTGTTTTCGTCTATGCTAAAGCCAGTATCTTGATTCCAGTATAAAAGATGAGTTTTAGATAATTTTGTCTATTCTCAAACCCCACCGGTATTGCTTGATTTGGATTTCGTATGACTAAGTTATGACTGTTTTAGTACAGCGGTGTTGCTCATTTCCAGATTTTGTTTTTCGTTGATTTTATTAACAAAATATTTTCAAGAACTACGTTATACATATTATTTTGATCCAGTATTTTGGTCAGTGTTTTTTTATTAAGTTAGGGATTACCCAGAAGTTTGGTAAATTTTATTGATAAGTTTTATGTGGTGTTTCATGCTCGTTCATAAAATCTATACACGCTGTATTTTGCTCGCTGTTATGTAAAGAAACATATTTTCACTATGATTCCTTTTACTGTATGAAAAATGTTTGTGAAATGTGAAAGTTAGTAAATTATATCTTTTTTCATATCCCTTTGGCGGAATTGGATTTCGTTTGACTGGTTGCGAGATATCTTAGTTTTTGTACAGTAGTGTTGGGATTTCCAGATTCGCTAAACTATGTTTTCTTGATGCTTTTGTCTTTTTGATGACTGATCTATTTTTACTGGAAAATTCTAAAACTTTATATTTTGATTCTGGACATATAGGGGAATACCCCAGATTTTTTGTGGATTTATTTAATGTGTTTTCATGCTCTTGAATTCGTTTTCCTGATTTCTGGCTGAACCTAATTTCTGTATTCAAATCAATTTTGAGCTGTATTGTTGTGAACTAGTATATGACTTAATTATACTCGCTAGATTCGTGTGGATGTCTATTTTCCAGATCCTTTGACAGATCTAGATTTGCTTGTTTGTAACACTGGAAATCACTGTTTTACTACACTAGGGTCTTGCTATTCTGAACTTGAGATTTGACATTTTTATTCTTTTATGAACTATCTTGCACATGCACATGTTTATCTTACAACTTGAACTTGCCACGTGATCATGCCATGCTATTCTTGATATGTTTTGCACATATACATGCTTGTTGATATTAATAATAAAATTGACTAAGCCGGGGTTAAGGGTAAGATCTAGTAGTGGATAGTGCAGAAACGTGTACTCGGAAGAACCTAGTGGTTATTGGAGCTTGTTTACATGTGGAGCTTGACACGATATACATGACACGTACGCACATGACAATGGAGCTTGTTTACACGATACATAATTACATGATACTTGGAGCTTGTCCCTGAGTACACTGTCTTGTATGGTCCCCTACAAAATCTAAAGCGAAACTGTTTGTTGTAGCAACCATGTAGTAAAAACCGGAATGCATGAAGTGCTACCTAGATAGTAAATCACTACAAGACTTGATACGTGCTACTTGAACATGATACTTGAACATGATACATGTTTGCTTGATACTTGACTACATGATACATGAGACTTGTTTACATGACACTTGATGCATGATTACATGACACTTGACCTTTGATGTATGTTTACATGATACTTGATTTCTTGACACTTGATTTAAGCCATTTTACGCTTGTTCACTTTTTCCATGCTAGTTGTTTATGTCGGACACCATGATTATATCATGCTAGGTTTGTTAATTAGATTTACCCCATTTCCATGTGCTTGTATCCAACACTATTTGTGACCCGCGACTTGCAATTGACAGGTACTTGTTTTTTTCTCTTCTCCTTCTCCTGCAAATTTACTAATTGCAGATCAGGATGGACGACTGCCAGATGGTATTGGCGAGATGATGTATTAGTGTTGAAGATTCTGCTTTATTATTATTATTATTATTGCTTGAACTTGAATAAAAGTGTATTTGATTTATTAGAATTATTCTTGTATTTGGGCAATGTGACCAAGGATTATTTGTGTTATTCAGATCATGACTATTTGAGAGTAATATATTTTATTTCAAGTATTCTTGTTGGTATTTGGTTCATATGTGCACGTGGTTGACTTTTCTGCCTTCCGACTCTGATTATATTGTGGTATGTTGTAAAGATTTCTTGAACAGCTTATGGATGATGAAAATCATTCGCTGGGCTTTTGTAGCGTATCCGTATTCCGTATTTTTGGGAACGGGGCGTGACAACACATCAAGGAAGTCCTCTACAACTGAGGGTGCAACAACCCATCAGAATCCAGTGACACAAGAGATACAGCCTTGGGGTCCATCGAGTTCTTGACACGCCTTGACGGTGTCTCACCCGCATGGAAAGCAAATTCTTGTTGACCAGAGAGCCTGAAAGTCACCTTCTTCTCCCTGGCAATCAATCACGGCATAGGAAACACCCAACCAGTCCATGCCCAGAATGACATCGAAACCGGAGTTAGGAATCACAATCAAATCAGCCAAGAACACCACACCTCCAATCAGCAATGGACTCTGCTTGCAAACCCTAGAACAGACAACGACACCTGTCCCAAGCTGCGGGTATAGCATCACTAGCCAAACCATGATGATTGACAAAGCGAGAAGAAATGAAAGAGTGGGTAGCATCCAAATCAAACAACACATGAGCTGGAAGAGAGAAGACTAAAATCACACCTAGAAGAAAATCAAACAAAAGAATAAGGTACCAGCAGGATATATACATGAATAATTGTACAAAGGAGGGAAAAGAAATAATAGCATGCAGAAAACTGAAAGAACGAAAAGAAAGTACAACTGCTGTGATATACCTGCAACCACTCCAACAGCAACTTCCGCTTCCTCGGCTGTCAGGTTATAAGCCTGATCACGACCTCCAACTTGACCTCCTTTAGGAGCCACACACCTCTGATCAAAGACTTGCCTCTGCGGAGGAAGAGGTAGCCTACCCTGACCACGCGTCGGCGCTCCTAGCTGAAAATCACCAGCAGACGGTGCAGAAACTCTGCTCCTCGGACAGTCACGAACCATATGCTCACTGCTCCCACACACTAAACACAGCCGGTTGGCCATCCTGCAGTCTCGCTGTAAATGCCCAGTCTTATGGCAGTAGCCACAAGTCTCAACATTCCTCGGGACAATAGGTGCATATGGCTGTGCTCTCGCGGGAGGGGGCGAAACTGGCCTCCGAATAGGTCCTTCGAAAGGCCGAGCTGCAACAGGGTGCAAAATAGTCCTCTGAGGAACACTAGATCTGCTGAGAGTTTGCTCTTGGATCCGAGCCGTATCCAGAACATTGGAATAAGCACGAAGCCGAAGAGCAGCCAAACGGTCCTGGAGGGAAAAACTCAAGCCCGAATGAAATCGACTAGCCGAGCCTCATCAGTGGCAACGAGGGTAGGGGAGAAGCGACTGAGCCGAGTAAACTCTGCAGCATACTCGTCCATGGAACAGGTTTCCCTGAGTTAGGGAAACAAATTGTCGCTCCATCTCTTCCTTAGTGACACTGGAAAAGAACTTCGCCATGAAGCTCTCAGAGAAAGTGGCCCACTCAATGGGTCGCGGCATCCTCTTGGATTCAACCCGCCACCAGATATGAGCGAGATCCACCAACTGGATGCGAACCACATCCACACGATCCTCCTCAGCAATCCTAGCGGCGACCAGCAATTGCTCCGTCCGGATAAGCCATTGCTCGGCCTCCAACGACAACTCAGTACCCGAAAACTTATCCAGGTGCAACCTCATGAAGTCCGCTATCGTACCAGGCCTAGGTGGCAGAGGCCCAGGTGCAAGTCCAGTGATGTTCCCATTGGCTGCCAAAGTGGCTCTCATCAGCTCAGTATGCTCCTGCTGGAGAGCCATCATCTGCTGAATCATCTAGAGAATAGCAGCGTTGTTCAGCTTCCCATCCCTCGAGCCATAGCCTTGAAACACGATCAAAGATAGTCAGTACTTAGATTATATGTTGGTTATTATACAAGTATTCATGTTATTATCGTGGTGTGCAAATCACTGAGTTAACCCTGCTAGAGCCAAACTCGACTAATATATCAATCAAAGCCAAACCTCGTAAAGATAGTCATGTTTGATTGATATATTACTCAACCCTGGTCTCTGATACCACTAAAAATCCTGTCACGCCCCACTTCATAAAATACGGTATACGAGTACGTAACGTAGGCCCAGCGAATAATGTAAACACCATCCATAAGCTGTACCAGACTAACTCAGCAATAAGAACAACAAAGTACAACCATGTTGGAAATATAACCACATGATTCAAAGATAAATTCCAATAATAAATGAAATAATCCAACAATATAAATATCCAACATCTGGGATCAAAACAAACTCCGAGTCATAAAGCCCAAAACAGAGTATAAGTCATAACAATATTCAAGAATTAAAATTAGCAACAAGTAAATTTAAGCAGCGGAGACTGGTTCCATCTTTAGAAACGTTGCTCTTCAGGGATAGATCCTTCAGTATCTATAAAATCTTGATCTAAAAAGAAAGAAAAGAGAGCCCTTAGAGCAAGTCGTGGGCAGCCAGTAGAAGAAACAAAGGATAAAGGAAAGCATGAATATCAAAAAGTAAGGACATGGTCAAAGACAAAGAACTAAGCAAGACAGGCAAAATACCAAAGGTCTACAGTAAATCACGCATGTAATGAGTGATGTCAGGATCAAGCAGGAAATGCAGGTTATTAATCATTTTATTAGTCTATCTAGTGCACGTACTACTGCGTCCCATTCCACAAGTTCGGCGCAACCACACAGTGTATGCTTTAGACTAATGGTGAGTTCTCGGTCCGCGTACTCGACCTAGTAATCAGTATTTCATGTTCAGGGATAGTAATTACCAGGCAGTATTTTATGGCCATCAGTACCGGTCAGTACAGATCAGGCAGTAGGGCTTGACCGAGTACAGTTTCCGATCGTTCACTACCAAGTCTACCCATGATACCCGGCATTTTATTAATTCATTTTCATCCTATGTGAGCATGCAAGAGGGTTTCAATATTTTATAATACTAAATGTGACTAATTCTAAGCGATGCGGACCAAGCATGAGGCAAACACAACAAATAAGCACAATTCACATAATCAGGACAGCATGACCTTGCTGTACTAAAATATAATTCATGGTCACTAAAAAATAGCAAATCTGAATCCTCTGGAAGTCCTAGAAAGTAGACTTCCACACGATTCCATCGAGTATAATTAAGGCATATAAAAGATATAGGAACTAGGGTGAAAATTCTATTCTATTCAGGTTTTATGTTCAGGCAGCATGCAGTAGTTTGTGTTCAACTAATTATTTCGGGTCAGAAAGCTCATTAATAAAATCTATAAAAATTCTGGGTGATACCTATACATGTTTAGGTCCAGCCTAATTTATTTCAGATTTTTCTCTTAATGTTAACAGGGTCAAATAAAATATAGAACAGCAGGATACGCATGAAATTGTGAGTCTGAAATTTCTAATATGGCTGTACTAAAATGTTTATATCTAGCAAATGACATAGTGGAACTTAGATCCGTCAAAAGGATGTTAAACTAGACATCAAAGGCTAAAAGTTCTTGTGTTTAAAGGAAATTCAAATTATGAAATTATCATGGGTGAAAATCTGATTCAAAGTAAACAACTAACATTTCAGAAAATTATCTTAACATGAATAGGCAAATAAATAAATCATATGATCACATATAGCTTGCAAATTGGTAATCAAGTGAATTATAGGTGTCAACATGCAAATTTCTAAGGTTTAAGATACAACTATCACAGGTATGGTATCAGTTCATCAATTAAATCCAATCTAGCACATATAATTTAACATGTCCAAGTTATCAAGTAGTCCTATACATGAATCTAGTCATTTAAATGTGCATATGCATGAAATAATGGAGACTGGGTTTTAGATCAAAGAGATACCACGATGTTAATAGTATGTCGGGTTAGCTCGTGTAAATTCTCGATAAACTTAACGGAATTGTCAAAAGCAGATTAATAACGAAATGGACGAGATCGACCTGCAGGAGATCAAATAAACTTGAAAAGAATAAAATGCTTGTTCAAGAAGAGATTTGTCTGTTATATTGCAGATTCAAATAATAAGAATAACGGGATCAGAATTCCGGGCAAAAATCCAAAAACACGTGCGAGATACGTGCGAAGAAATCCAACAGCAACCAAGGCAACTGAAAACTCCACACCAGATCAGACAGAACAGCAAACAGGGGCATGGGATCTGCTGTCCCAGAACACCGAACAGCGGATCCCACCAATCAAACCACAGCTCCACACCGGATCTGGACAGAACACGGGACAACGATCTCAGGATCTGATGTGCCAAAACATGAGACAACAATTCCGACCAATGGATGATCGTCTTCAACATTGGTAAGGAGAGAGAGAAAGAGGGCACGATGAGATTGCAGGGAAACTGCGTGGCACTGTGGCAGGGCACCACGGCGAAGAAGTCGGCACCACGGTCGAGAAGCAACGGTGGCGACGGCAACCTCGACGAGCGGAGCTCTGTTTTTCGGTTGGAAATAGAGAGAAACGATGTCAACGATCGGGGACTCGCACGGCGATGCTAGGGTCTTCGGTGGGTCGGCGAGGGACAATGGCGAGGTGCACGGAGAAGGGCTGGGGCGACGGCGATGGGTTAAGGCGATGGCGAAGGTTCGGTGGATTGGGTGAGCGGTTGAAGACGAGGACAGGGGGTGATCGGAGGACGATGAGATGGTGGAGACGAGGGGGACGAAGGTGGTGACGGTGGCGGAAGGTGATCGGAGATGGCAATGGGGTATAGGGTTCGGTTTGGGTTTGTTGGGGTTTTGAAGGGAAACAGTGAGAAGAAGGAGAGGGGTGAGGGATTGGGGAGAGAGAAACGGTGGAGGAGAAAGAGGGATTATTTTTAGGGTTTAATTAATAGGGTATATATATAGGGATCAAGAATTAGGGTTTTGAGTTGAGATTATGTGGGTTCTGGGTATCGGTTTTGGCTCCAAAAAGAAAAAAATGAATGCAATGAGATGAGACGAACACAAAGGGGAACAAATTAGACTCAAAATAGAAAGAGCAAAATTGCAAAGAGAACATAATCCAACCAAAAGAACACAGATCGATCAAGAGAGAATAAAAGAGCCCAAGAAAAGACAAAATACACTATAACAAATGAATCCAAATACAATAATCAAAAGAAAATGAATTACAATAAAATCCGAAAATAGGGCTTACAATTGGCATCACATGTAACGTAATAAACCGTCTTAATCAGTAATAATTTGAAAATTTTCTCAATATGGTATATTCTATTCATGTGATCCTTATTTTATTCCCAACCTGTATTATTTTTTATTGAAACACTCGATTCGAACTATTTCCTACGTATTATCTAATAGATTCAATCGTTTATACTAACCTTACCCTAACCCTAACCTTAACCTAGCCCTAACCCTAACCAAACCTGTGGTTGAAATATTATGGGTTAGGGCGGTATGGTTAGGGGTTAGGTGTTAAGATGAATAGGTATGCACATTCCAAAAGAATTTACATTTTATGGTTAAAAAAAAGGTTTTTACAAAATTTAAAAACATATATTATTTACTGGTACTTATTTAAGCATTTAACCTTAACGATTGTATTTTGTTCATTTAGGTGGCTAAAAATGGAAATTAATAAAATATATAGATGATATACAAGCATATGAATGTATTTTGTGTAGAGTTCGAGAGACACTGTTCGTAAAGAGTGGAGAGACAGTTGTAAAAAGCATAATTTTTTTTTCCAATTTAATCATATAACCTAGGCCATTGTTGGACACAACGGCCAAGGTAGTAACCAAAGAAATGGGATTATTTATGAGTTGTTGCTCCTTTTGGCTTGGCCAAGACAAAGAACAACTCAAAATAATCCAAATTTTTTCATATACTTAAAGCTGTTGTTGGAGACAACGACCTTAGTAATTTTATTTTTTTGTGGATTATTTATGAGTTGTTGCTCTTTTCGTTTTGCCAGAGACAGGGAGCAACTCAAAAAATTCCAAAAATTTTCATATAACTTAGGTCGTTGTTGGAGACAACGGCCTTAGTTAAAAAAAATAGACTCATAACCTTAGTTTGTTGCTTCTTTTGGCTTTGCCATTGTTGCTTCTTTTGGCTTTGCCAAGACAGAGAGGGACTCAAAAAAATCCAAAATATTCATATAACTTAGGCCGTTGTTGGAGACAATGGCCTTAGTTTTAACAAAATTGTTACGCCCCGCTTCCCAAAAGAGAATACCGAATACGGATACGCGACAAAAGCCCGAATGATTTTCATCATCCATAAGCTGTTCAGAATCTTTACAATATTTCACAAGAATAACCAGAGTCGAAAGCAAAGAATGAACCAAGCATGCATAATCGAATCAAAACCAACAAGAATACTTGAAACCAAAATATATTAATCTTAAATAATCCAGATCTGAATAAGTCAAAATCCTGGGTCACATTGCCCAAATACAAAATAAATCCAAGTACAAGATACAATTGTTCAAAATAATCAACAAGAAATAATAATAATAGCAGGAAAATCATGATAGCAAAACTCCAGCATCTAGTGTCTCATCTCGCCTATTCCATATGGCAGATGATCTCCAAAATCTGCAATTTAATAAATTGCAGGAAGAGGAAAAAGAAATAAACTTCCGTCAATGCAAGTTACGGGCCACTTGTAGTGCAGGATACAAGTACATGGGAAAAACTAACTAATAACATGGAATATGTATGATAACAAATTATAACAACTAGCATGGCAAAATGAACAAGTCTAAGTAGCATGTATCAAGTGTCGAGTAAACAAGTATCATGTAAACAAGTAACAAGTATCACGAATCAAGTATCACGAAATCAGGTAACAAGTAACAAGTGTCAAGTATCGAGTACAAGTGGCAAGTATCAAGTATCAAGTGAACAAGTGTCAGGCATCATGTATCGTGTACAAGTAATCAAGTATCAAGTATCATGGTCAAGTCTTGTAGTTATTACTATCTAGGTAGCACCTCATGCATGCATCCTTTTACTACATAGTTGCTACATTCAAACAGTTTCGCTTTAGATTTCATAATGGACCATAGAGGGCAGTGTACTCAGGGACAAGCTCTCAAGTATCAAGTATCAAGCTCCAAGTAACCAAATAACAAGCTCCAAATAACCAGATAACAAGCTCCAAACAAGCTCCACATAACCAAATAACAAGCTCCAAACAAGCTCCAAATACCCAAAATATCAAGCTCTGTGTCAAGTGTGGAAGTGCAAGTAATCACATGTCAAGCTCCAAATAACCAAATATCAAGCTCTAAATATCACGTAGGATCAATAGATCCCCTTCCGAGAATACGTTTCTGTATTATCCACTACTAGATCTTTCCCTTAAACCCCGGCTTGGTTGCTTATTATTATTAGTGTCAAACAAGCATGTATGTGTCACGAATAGGGCAAGTATATCATGGTACAAACAAGTAACAAGTTCAGGATGAAGAATAAACATGCTCGGGTGAAATATAACTCATAAAAGAATAGAACAACGAGAATTCTTGTTCAGGACAGCAAGACAGTACTACACTAAAACTAAGATTCCCGTTGCTAAAAATGTGCAAATTTGGATCCATCGAATAATATGGAAAATAGACTCCCGGCCGAATCTAGAAAACATATATAAGTCATATAGTATTTCACAAAATTATAACTCAAAACTAATTTGAATCCAGAAAACACGTTCAGTCAGAAATCAGAAGATCGAATTCACAGTCAGGAAAACAGCATCAAAACACCTCAAATAAATTCAGAAAAAATCTAGGGTATTTCCCTATATGTCTAGTATCAGAATATAAAGTTTCATAATTTTCCAGTAAGATTAGTTTAGTTAACAAAAATCAGAAAACATCAAGAAACGATAGTTTGGCAAATCTGGAATTCCGAACGCTGCTGTACAAAAATTGTAATATCTCGCAAACCGTGAAACGAAATCCAAATCCGTCAAAGGAAGATGAAAATGAAAAAAATAAGATAACTTTCATATTTGATAAATATTTTTCATACAGGAAAAGAAATGAGGGTGAAAATACAAATCTTTACAGAACAGCGACCAAAATCCAGCAAGTATAATCTTTATAAACAAGCATGAAACGACATATAAAGCTTATCAATAAAATCCATCAAAATTCTGGGTAATCCCTAAATAGATATAGAAATACTAACCAAAATTTCAGATCAAAATAATATGTTTAGCACTAGTATCAAAGTAGTTTAGTCATCAAAAACATCAAGAAACGAAATCTGAAAATGAAATACAACTCTGTAGTAAAACAATCATAACTCACACATATGAAAACGAAATCGATCAAGGTCAGAGAGTTTGGAAAGAAGAAGGATTTCTCTAAAAATCATGTTGAATACTAAAGTTAAGATACTGATCTTAATATGGTCTAAAATAGCAGTCAAAACTCATCACTGACAAAATACAGATTTTCTTCTTAACAACAAATTAACATACAACATACGAAACTCGTCCCAAACACAATCAAACATGTTATAGAGTCTACTAAGTGTCAAAACATCATGAAATAGGGTATATAGCATGTCCACAACAAGTATATCACATGGATCCAAACAAACACACGAATTCTCATAATTATCTCACAAATATAATCACATCAAGATCGGTCAAAACCTAAGTTGTTTCATGTCAAATTTGTGTCGTGAGGCAACTAAGGTCACACACGAGTTGTATCTAGAACCCAACTACACTACAAGCAGAATTTATGACTTGTATCATACAAAGGAATTGAGTACAAGTTACTTACCTAGAAGACGACGACGAAAACGACACTAAGCAAGAATAACGAGAACGGATTCATGGGCACGAAAACAAACACAACGAACAGAACCCACAAACCACGACGAACACGCGAACAACTACCGGACACGAACAATCACGAACACAAAGCACGGATCTCGATGACGATCAAGATCAATAAGATCGGACGGTCCAGATCTAGGTGATGATGAAGTTGATGATTACAATCGAATGGCCAAGATCACCCCGATGGTGACGATCCAGATGATGATGATCAAAGTAGATCCGACGGTCGAAACCAAGGGATTAAGATCATGGGTGAACGACAACTAGGAATTAATCAAATCAAGATTAAGATCAAGAGATCATGATCGCGATCACGATGGGGATCGGACGACCTACATTCAAAGTGAGCAACACACATGATCAAATAGTGAGCACATGGGGAGAGGCAGCCGGGGACGGATGTGCACTGCGAGGAGGAGACAATGGTAGGAGAGGGTCTGTTGGCGACATAGGTCGGCACAGCGGTGCTGGAAGCCAGGGGGAGCAGCACATTGCAGGGAAGCTGCACTGCGCTGCTGTCGAGAGGAGGCAGGGGCGCCTGCAGTCGACCAAGGGAGGAGCACAGGGAAGCATGACTGGTGGCACGTCGCTGCTGGCTGTGGTCGCGACAGCATAGGGGAGAGGGCGAAGCACAGGGGCGACGGGATGCAGGTGTGCCGCTGCGGTTGCTGGCAGCATCGGAGGAGGCGCGGCTGTTGCTGTTGTAGACTGGTCAGCGCGGCAGGGAGAGGGAGAGGAGCACCGGGGGGAGAGAGCGGGATCTGGGGTTTGAGAGGTAGGGGATGATGGGCGGTTGACGAGGTGAGGCGACGGGAGGTTGCAAAGTAGCACGAGGATGCAAGGTGAAAGGGATGATGTAAGAGAGCGGAAGAGACGGGGTGCTAGCTGACGATGCAGACGGATGGGGGAGAGAGAGAGCGGGGGGTAGACAAAGCGGCTACAGGGGTTTGGGGATATCAGGGTTAAACAGAGGGGGGGGGGGTTTATATAGGGTTGGTGGGCAGAAGGGGTTAACGGGTAGGATAGTAAATGACAGCTGAAGGGTATTGGGTAAATGGGTATTTAAACAGGGTATGGGTTTTATTAAAAGAAATCCAATAAAATAAAAATGGGTTTTGGGTATTAGAAAAATACAATAACTAATAAAAATATAAAATTAGGATTTTATTAAAATAAAAATAATAATAATAATAAAAACAATAACAATAAAAATAATAATATAATAATAGTATTAAAAATAATAATAGAAATCAAAGTGTTAATAACAATAATAAGATTCACAAATAAAATTATCAATCGAAATAGATTTTAATTGAAAATCCAGTATTACATTTTGATAAAAGAATTTGAAAACCGAAAAAAAATAATTTGTGAAAGTTTGAAATACAGAAAATACACAAAAATACGTTTTTGGGAAAACAGGGGTTGCAAAAATATTTGGATTTTTGATGAGTTGTTGCTCCTTTTGGATTTCCCAAGACAGAGAGAAATAAAAAAAACAAATTTTTGACGTAAGACAACGACCTTAGTGTAAAAATGTTTTTTACATTTTTTATGGGTTGTTGCTCCTTTTGACTTGCCCAAGACAGAGAGCAACCCAAATAAATCCAATTATTTACATGTAGCTTAGGCCAATGTTGGAGACAACGACTTTCGTGTAATATTTTTTTTTGATTTTTTATGAGTTGTAGTTCCTTTTGGCTTGGCCAAAGTTAGACAGATACTCATCAAAAATCCTATTTATTGATAAAACGTAGGCCGTTGTCGTCAACAACGGCCCAAGTTTTTTTTAAAAAAATTAGCCAAAGTCAGAGAACTACTAATAAAAAAATCCTATTAAGATAAAACTTAGGCCATTGTCGTCAACAACGGCCTTAGTTAAAAAATAATAATATAATGAGATGTTAACACATCAGCTACAGCTGCTACACTGCATTCACAGAAAAACTACTATACACAATCTCATCAGCAACAACAACTCATTAACACTTAAATCCCACCAGCATTTACAATTAATAACCCAAAAATAGCGGTAACAACCGAAAATCAACAACTACAACAACCACCAAATTAAGAATCAACAAAAATTAAAAACAACAACAACAATAATAGGTTCTATCAATTACAATCAATAACAATAAAATATTTAACGAGGGAAAGAACAGTTTCGGGAAACACTCAAGCACCGGGCGTGTTAGTTTGTGGTGCTCGCCTCTTCAGAGCAGGTTGTCGTCGCCGGATTGGGGATGACGCCAGTGCAATTTCTTCTTCTTCTCCCTCCTCTTGTCTATCTCCAACAAAACTTTCTTGATGCTCTTCTTCTTGCTTTTCTTCTTGAGGTGGAGATGGAGCATGATATTGGCGTTGTTGCCCCGGGCCAGATAGCCTACCTCTCACGCTCTTACGTTGTTGTCTACATACTTCTTTATCCAAATAACGTTTCAAAGCTTCAGCCTCTC
The DNA here is from genome assembly GCA_017893485.1 of Hemerocallis citrina. NCBI lineage: Eukaryota > Viridiplantae > Streptophyta > Magnoliopsida > Asparagales > Asphodelaceae > Hemerocallis > Hemerocallis citrina. The sequence goes on along the minus strand of CM030363.1, from coordinate 122,837,591 downwards.
CCAAAACATTAAAATTGCCCCGACATGAAGAGAGCATCTTCTGAGCGAACTTCTTCATAGGTTGGGCAGCATTACTTCTGAGTACCCGTGCGCATTCTTTTGCCATGTCCCATGTATTATCGATCTAAAACACAAACACAAGTATATTAAACACAGTCCGGTTTGTAACAAATTTAATCATTTTAAAAATAATGAAATTTCAATAAAATTTAATTATTTTACTCACCAATGTACGTACTGATGACGTCTTCGGTTGGAACATAGGTTGTGAACGAGAATACGCGGGTGGTGGTTCAATATCTCTCTCCTCAATTGGTTGTTGAATACCAGCAGGTAGTTATGTATTCAGAGAGACGTACAAACGTGTAATAATCTTGTACCAATCCATGTACTTCATTTGCTGTGTGCCATCGTAAGGGGGAACTTCATCAATTACGAGTTCAAACCATCGCTCATTCCAGTCTGCAACATGAGCACCGTGGAAATCTGCCTAATTATGGGTAGGCATACGACTGGTACCCCTAACAGCATGTAACTCAAAGTTGTACAGGTCTTCGCTTAGTTTGGGTATAACCTGTTGAAGACTGAATTGCCAAAGGACTCTGTCTGGCCGCGAATGCTCCACTATACCAAAGTTGATGAGTGAAGCCATCGTCATCCACAACTGTGACCCGGTCGTGCACACCGGTGGTAGTCTGCCCACCCGCTTGGGTGTATACGACACCCAAATCACGAACTCTTCTCGTAGTTGGTCGAGCTCGTCTCTGTAGTAAGTTAGTACACCTTTTGGGTTTTCTTTATAACTCCGTATGTAACACCTCGAATTTGCAAAATACCAAAAATACCTATTTTTATAATCCTTGAGCGGTGATAATTTTATTTGGTGTATTTTTATTTTAACTATTGATATTTGTGTTTGGATTCGTGTTCGATTGGTATTATTGAGATATGAGAGCTCAGAGTTGAAATTTATATGAAGAAATATGGTTTATTTTTATTTTATAATTTTGGTGGATTAATATGAGATAATTTTGATGTATTTTTGTATTGTTCGTATTAATAAAGAAAGAGTGGGGATTTATTTGAAATATTTTGGAGATTTGGGGGCTTATTTGTAAATATTCCTTTATAATATATATTTATATTAATAAATCTTTTACAAAACTCCCCCCCATCCCACTTCTTCTTCTTCCTTTTTCTTTTCTTTTCCTGATGCCGATCGAAACCACCCCCTTCGTTCCCGAACCCATCTTCGGCTCTCTCTCTCCGCCCCATTCCACCCCAATTACTCCATAACTTTTCGATTAAATTAGGGGGCAAGCTAATTGAAGGGTCCTCTACACCGTGGTAGCATCGATTTGGAGAAAAAATTCCGGAAAGGTATATCCCTTTGTATTTTATTGTATGAAATTGAGTTGGATTAATTTTTATGGAGTAGGGTTATTTTGGTAGAGAGGTTTAGAGATGTTGGAAGTGGTAGATTTGAGGAATTAGTAGATTATTAGGGAAATTGTAAGTTGTTGATAAATTAGGATTTTGGGTTTGTAAAAGAGAATTATATATGTAAGAATTAATTCTCGTAGGATAGTGGAAAATATAGTTGTGCCATTAGAATAATTTGGGAGTGGTTCGAGTAATTGTTTAGAGGATAAAAACCTCGGTAGGAATTTGTCTATTACGTGCGATGTACGTGTGCATCCCAGACGTTCGATAGAACGCCTGAGTGATATTAGAAATAGTGTTATTATTTTCTATGATAGATTTAGATGATTTGGGCCTTAATTGTGTTGAAATTTGATAATAGGATATGTTAGCAGATTTGGATGTGGAACGGCGTGCTGGCGCTTCGAGTCTTCACGGGATGTTATGTGAGTATGAATGTATTTATGTATTTGTTATTTTAAGAAAAATTTTAGTATAATTTGAATGATAAATATGAATCTCGGAAGAGGGTGTAGGTGTAAGGGGAAATTAGTGTTTGGTGTTGGTATGCGATATGATGATTAAATACTCGTCTCGGGTATTGATATAAATTATAGATAATGAATTAGTTATATATATATACGGGGATGAGTTATATTTATATAAGATGTCGGTGTATGGTGAATTGTTGTGATTTTGAATATCCAGTGCGATGGTAAAGTAATGGGTGTATATTATATATATATATATATATATGATGTTGTGATGTGTTGATTTACTGGGCGTACGCAAGCCTGTGATATTGAGATAATAAATAGTATGATATACGCATGACGTATGGGGTAATGATAAAATAAATAATACAGTGCAGTTGTGATGTGCAATATTGTGATGTGATGATTTTATATATTAATGTCTGTGATATTTTCTTTTGTGTGATGCATTGAAAGGGTAAGTGAGATGGTGATCATTGTTTATGAGAATAAGTTTAAATAAAAAGATGAAATGTTATGACGATAAAGGGTGATGTTAATATGAAAAGTAAATGTTAATAACAATAATTTCGGTGGACTTGAATAGATACCTCCGCATAGACAGAGAGAGATATGATACCTCAGGGTAGACCTGAGAGAGAGATGATACCCCAGGGTAGACCTGGGAGAGTAGATACCTCCAGTGGGACCGGAGAGAGATATGATACCTCAGGGTAGACCTGAGAGAGAGATGATACCCCAGGGTAGACCTGGGAGAGTAGATACCTCCGGTGGGACCGGAGAGAGATATGATACCTCAGGGTAGACCTGAGAGAGAGATGATACCCCAGGGTAGACCTGGGAGAGTAGATACCTCCGGTGGGACCGGAGAGAGATATGATACCTCAGGGTAGACCTGAGAGAGAATTGATACTCTAGGATAGACCTACGGTAAATTGAATATGATATGAAATGTGATTGAGAAAGAGAAGTGTTTGGTATGAGCTGAAATGAAATAATGAAGTAAGTGCATTATGAGTTGAGAATAAAGAATAAATAAGTGTTAATAATAAATGGGGTAGTAAAGAAAGGGAATAGTGAAATGTGAATTATGTGTGGGAAAGAAAGTGAATAGTGAAATGTGAATTGTGGATGAGAAAGAAAATAGTGGTGAATGAAGTAAATGTGAAAGTGAACGTGTTATGAGTTAGTGTATGGAAAGAAATGATAAAGGCAACATGTGATTAATTTAAATTGATAATAATAAAAGAGACATGTGTTATTATGAATAGTACGTAGTAATTGTATTACGTATGGGGTCATTAAAGTAAATACAGATTGATATGAGTTGTACCTTGGAATTGTGTCAAGGAACTACCTGCCCGCAATTTCTGTGGAAGTTGTGGGAACTACCTGCCTTGGCATAATTCGCAGGGTGAGTGGATATAATAGTGGTAATGATTGAGAGAAATGAGAAATAAAGTGAAGTGAAGATGAATAATGATTGAAGTGAATTAATAACTCTTGAGATGTGATGTGATATTACCCAAACTATGCGTTTGGGGTGTGGTGATTATTACCCAAGCTATCGGCTATGGGGTGTGATATGTTGTGGCCCCAGATTGTGTTTGGGGATTAAGTGAAAATGATAATAAGAAACATAATGCTTATAAGAATGAGAATTACTATGTGGAGTAATGAGATGTGAATGAGTTATAAAATATGGCCTTGATGTAACGAGCATAAGTATTCCATTAATGATATGTTAATGATGTGAGGAAATGTGAGGGCATTGCAATAAGTGAAAAGATGTATATTTACATCATAAGACATGAATAAATGTGGTATTATGAGAATAAAAGCATTTGTAAGAAGTGATACTTGACAGGGCTTAATAAAATAAATACCCGCATGATGGGATTGATTATATAAATGGTTATTAAGAGAGTGTGTTGTATTATGAGTTGTATTTATATAAACGGTGATTAATGAGAGGAGTAACAACATCATATAGTTATATTCATACAATGCTATTATGATGATACTTGTGGAAGAATGAATATTTTGGGTAGAGAATTTAAATTGAAAAGTAGTGGTTTGTGTGTATTCGTACTATGCGGATGTAAAATAAGAATATATATATATATATATATATATATATATATATATATATATATATATATATATACGTGGTTGATGTGAAGTATATTATGAAATGTGGGAAGTTATGTTTAATTAAATAGTTGAATGCGGGATTGGCAGAGTATTTGATATATCATGGTATTGACGATGTTGTTATGTTCAGGATTCAGGTTGCATTACCTTAATTTGGCATTCGTAAGTTTAAATTATTTTCTTTATACTAGTTTAACTTGTTATTTGATTAATAACTATACTCACACCAGAAATGGCTAACCCCTTAGTGTTTGGGGGGTTAGGGGAGTCTGAGGACTACCCTAGATCCCTCACTGTTGCAGGTTCTCATCAGTGCAGAGGTGAGGCATGGATTGGTAGTATAAATTTTTGTTTTAAAAATTTGTATTATTTAGTTATAGGAATAGTGAAATTTATGATTTAAATTGTATTATGGGTGTATAAGCATGTATATGATGATGATGAGTATAGTGCGGGGTTACGTGGTATGTTTGTGATCCGTACCCACCTCGTTGTGGAGTACTGGGCTTTGTGGTAGGTTTTACAAAGGTTTTTCTAAAAAATTCTACCTCGTTTTCAAAGAAATTTATGATTTTTATTTGATATTTGATAATTCGTTATGAGTTTGGCCCCCGGAGCATTATATTATATTGCCTGTGTGTATCTGCTCATTTTGGCCTGGGGATCCCATGAAAATATTATGTGGATTGTGAGCTACGGAATTTTGAGCAGAATTCCGTAAGCTTTTTGTGTTTCGGGGCGAAATTTACAGGGGAGACTCTGTCAAAATTTTTCCTAAAAATTAACTTTCTTAGTTTATGATTAAAGTGATATAGAAATTGAAAGAATTGAATTTGGAGACTTAGTTTTCAAAAAAAAAAATTTGGGGTGTTACAGTTTACCTGCCCAATATACACCTAAAGGTGCTAACATATCCACATTTGGTGCTTCGGCCATCCAACCATCTGCCGGTCTCATAATTCGGGGATGACCCAAGTGTAGATGCTCCCATAACCAAATCTGTAACAATACCATCGGACCGGTCATCTTGTTTCCATCTAACGCTACTGAACATAATGTGTAACACCCTACAAAATTGGAAATGACAATTTTGCCCTTGTGTGTTACGCACGTATATTTTGTACCGTTACTGGTAATATTTGTAACGTGTTTTTATTACGTATTGTGATTTCTGACTATTTATTTATTCCCCGTATATTTTATCCTATTTAAATCAACTAAAATATTAAATTTCAATCTCTGCATTTTTACTTGCTTTTTACGTATTTTTGATGCACGTATCGATTATGTGTTTCCACCGCTACGTGAAATATTTTCTGTGTGTTTAAATTATTTATTTTAGGTATTCAAATTTATTTTTTTAAAATGGAAATTTATTTTCTTGCATTTTTGATCTAAATACTTTTGTACGTGTAATGCACGTGTTTTCTATGTACGTAGCAATTACGTCGTGGAATATATAAAATTAATAAATATATTTTTTATGCTGTTTTCGAATATATTTCAATATTTTTCCATTGATAAAGTCAATTTCGTATTTTTGAAATTTTACGTGCGACGCACGTATTTGAGCGTATCCGTTTTCAAAATAAATTTTGGAGAGTGCGTATGTTTATTTTATTTTTGCATGAAATATTATTAAATAAATTTTTACGAACATATTATGTATATAGATATTTTATGTTTTTAAATAATTAATTGAAGGAAGTGTGTGTGCACTAGTGCACAACACGTGCACGTGTGTGCACCCCAAAAGACTTTGGCAGGTTATGGGAGAGAGAGAGGCGGGGAGATAAAGAGTTGGAGAGAGTGGGTGAGTGGCTTAGTGGAGTTAGTGGGTTGATTAATGGGCAGTTAATATACCCACCTCCTAATCCCCTTATATAATGCCTCTAAACTCCTTCACATATCCTCATCCCCTTCCTTCTTGATGTCTACTGTAAGCCATCCCAAATCAGCACACTCCCATTTTGCTTTCTCCATTCATAGTATATATGTGTGTGTGTGTGTGTGTGTGTGTGTGTGTGTGTGTGTGTGTGTGTGTGTGTGTGTATATACATACCTGCTTTTCCGTAAGCTACCAAAACCAGCAAACTCCCTTTTTGCTTTTCTCCACCTACTCCCCTTTATACTACTTACATACTTATGTATGTATATGTAGACAAAATTAGATATGTACATATATGTATAGAAGTGGAGATGCTTTTTCTGTGCCTTCTTGATGCTTGGCCGAAAATGGAGAATTGGAGTTTTTCTTGGTGCGCAGAATTCGAGGAGACAAATCGGAGTTTGTCTAGGAGTTTTGTGTCTCTTCATTTTTGCAAGTCTTCATAATAGGTGGGTGATCTTGTGCTTTCTAAATGTAGGAAATGCATGCTAGTATGTTAAATGAGTAGCATAGACAAATTTGATGAGATAAATGTTGAACAAATGCATGCTATTGTGTGTACCATGATTTGAAGGAATTTTGTTATGATTAAGAAATAAATTATCATCATGTTAGTAGTAATAAGAAAAAGAAACAATAAGTTATTGCCATGAACAAATATGCATGTTAAGTTACAAATGTCGAAAAATATAATTGCAAGAAAATTGTAGATTTTTCCTTGTGGTTAAAAATGAATTTTTGTGAAGTTAAATTGATACACATAGAATCATTTTAATTGATTGTAAGAGATAAACAATTGTTATTTTGATTAAATTGAAGAGATACAATTCTTATTCATTAAAGAGAGGAAATAATTTGAAATATAGATACTATGTCTAAAATATAAATTTGGGAATTTGTGAATTACTGATTTGAAGTAAACTCAGTATGAATGAGATAATTACAATCAATTAAAAAGATTAGATCAAATGAAAAATCGAGTTTTGTGAAGAAAATTGAATAATAGTAATGTAGAACAAAAGTCTAATAGTGTAACTCTAGATCAGTAATCGCACATGGACTTCTTGGTTAGTCGGTGCACCATAAGACTATTACTGTAGCATGCCTGTGGTATGGGTCGCGAGTTCAAAACTTGGCAATCACTCTATTTTTTGTTTTTGGTTTTAATTAAATCCAAACAGTGGAGCAGTATGTATGGTTTCGACTGCCTTTATAAACACCAAGTCCACTTGGACTTTATGGTGCTCGGTGGTGGCTTTGAGCACTTACTGTAGTTCATGGTTAATCTTGGGTTCGAAACCCTATGGCCACATTTTGATTTTTTTTTGACATTTTTAATATTTAAAGTGAGTTTTCGTACAAATAAAAATTTGGAAAAATATCTAATAATCCTATAAAATGATATAGAATTTATTAAAAATAGTTTTAGAAATTTTCATGAATATTTTGAGAAATAAAAAGAGGAATTGAAATAGAAAATGAGTTATTGATTTCAAAATTGTTTATTTGAGTATATGACATTTATTTTAGAAGAAGAGTAAAATATTCATGTGAATTGATTCCTCTTGATGAGATTATTTGATTTAAGAAATATTTGATGTGAGTTGAGATATGAATTGTTATATGAGGTTAAATTGCTAATGAGACTTAAAGTGGATGAATCTATATTCATGAAAAGTAATATTGTTTTATTTTGTGTTGTAAATGAATAAATGAATCAAGAATGATGCTAGAATAAGACATTGTGAATAAGTTGAAGATATGAATACATTAAGTTAATACATGATTATTGAAGGGTATGAGTACCCGTGGATTCATGTACATGAAAGGTTGTGATCTAGAATATAGTGAAACCTCGGGTACCGGCATTATTGAATTAAAAGATTTGAGTTATATTTTTGAGATATGGCTATGGAGCTATCTCGGTATTTGTGATTAAGTCCGGTAGGGGGTAAGACTAACTCTAGGTATGATAATTTATTCATGTCTTGAACTTAAGAACTAGGCACTAAGAGAAGATGTAGTAAACCTGGGCAAACATAAGTGGGGCACTCTATATAGTTGGGCAGTGTACTCCGGGACTATAGACTCAGTCGAGCGGTGTACTCTGGGACTGAGGTTGTTTCGATGGAGATGAGCTTTTATTTTAAATCTAGGACTATGCGTAGTCGGGGAATAGTTTGCCGTACTCCAGTGTATATATGTATACCGGGGCTAGAGGGGCACTTGCGGGAGGTTCGCATGATGAGGAGTCAATTATAACAGTCGGGCAGTGTACTCCGGGACTGGGATCCATACTCGTGCAGTTTCTAAACCATGATTTTATTACTGGGTAGTTTTCATGGCGAGGGATCGAACCCTTTAATGTGGAGTACGTAGGTGCTTGCCCTCGAACCTATGTAGTATGGGATGCATAGAATCCGAACAAGTATGCATTAGTGTCATCTTAGTATAAAATATCTGCATTAGGCATTAAGGCATTGCATGCATTAGGCATTAAGGCATTGCATACACTTACATGTTTAGAGTAGTCACATTTAACACTTTATTTGCATTCAAGTTTGTGGTTTGTTAAATTATTAAGAACGTTATATTTTCGGCATAGAGAGGATGGCTGTGTATAACATTTTCGTCGGTTGTAAGCAACTGACGTGCCCACAATTTTATATGTAGGAGTTGGATTTTCATGAAGATATAAATTTGATATGCTGTAGTTGATTTATTTAAATGTTAAAGATGTTGCAATTGTATAATTTTTCATTATTGTATTTCATTTTATCTTCCGCTGTGTAAATAATTGTAAATGACTTTGTTGTATTATGAAAAGTTCGAATTTCCTTGTAAAATTGTACAAAGTGAAGTGTAAAGATCCTGTGGAACTTTGAATTCGGCCTTAGTTGGAATTCGGGGTGTTACACAATGTCCTGTACAATGTTGCTAACGCGCAACTTTCCCAGCTGTACCGGCCAGTTAGGCCCAGGTCGGCGAGCAATCGTTGATACATAAGCGGTAGTGTCATGCCCCGCATCCCAAAAGAGAATACGAAATACGTATACGTGACTAAGCCCAGCGAATGATTTTCATCATCCATAAGCTGTCAGGAATCTTGACAACATTTCACAAGAATAATCAGAGTCGAAAGCAAGAGAAGTCAACCAGGCATGCATATATGAACCAATACCAACATAATTTACTTGAAACAAAATATAATAATCTCAAATAAATCAGATCAGAATAAGTTAATTATCCTGGGTCACATTGCCCAAATACAAAATAAATCCAAGTATCAAATACAATTGTTCAAATAAGCAACATGAACTAATAATAGCAAAAACTCCAACAACTAATATGTTAGATCACCCACTCCATCAATAGCAAAAACAAGATTCCCGTCAATGCAAGTTACAAGCCGCTTGTAGTGCAGGAACAAGTACATGGAAAAGATGATAAATCTAAATATAGCGAAAACAAACATAGCATGGAATAGGCATATTAACAGAAATATAATATCTAACATGAATCTGAAAAACAAATAAGATACAGATAGCATGGTATACTAACAGATACAGATAACATGTGTCAAGTATCAAGTGGTATACAGACAGATATACAGATGATAGTGTGAGATGATAGTCAGACAGATAACAGATAATCAGATTACAGATGTCAGATAACAGATACAGATAACAGATAACAGATAACAGATGTCATGTTCTCATAAGTCTTGTGTTTATTACTATCTAGGTAGTACTTCATGCGTCCATCCTTTTACCACATGGTTGCTACATTCAAACAAATTATGTTTGAAATTTCGTAGGGGACTATATAGGGCCGTGTACTCAGGTATCAGACAGACAGATATCAGATGCAGATCCAGGCAGACAGATAGAACCTAGGGGTCCTCTTCTGAGTACACCTTCCTATAGGAAAGTAATGTAGTCAGGGTTCAAATAACAGAATCGTACCACATAATAGATAATCAGATGGGAAACACGGGCCCCGATCTAAGTACACATTTCTATATTTTCCACTACAAGATCTTTTCCACAAACTCCAGCTTGGTTATTTTGTTATTAAAATCAGACAGACATGTATGTGCAGAAAACAGAGTGAGAATAATATGGTATAAACAGGTAACAGGTTCAGATTGAAAGATAAACATGTACAGATGAAAGATAACTTATAAAAGAACTAGGTTTGCCCATTGACACGTGCCTAAGGCACGTCTTCGGAACCGTGCACTTGGTTTGATTATATAAAATAGTTTTGGAGGTCCAGCAAATTAATTGAAGTAGCAAACATATTAGATGAGGAAGCAGTATATCTACATTTAAGCTCAACCATCGCCTTCTTGATCATTAGCTTGAACTTACTTGGAATGCATATAGTTTGTTAGAAACACTGCATAGAATTTTTTTAACTTCAGTATCACTTTTAGATGCTTGTAATAGTTATGCAAGGACATTATCATATAGGTTTTATAGAGCTTACTCTAATCCCATAATCACTATGAGCATGTCTAAATACAATGGTAATGCAAGTGCAGGTGTGAAGGATTCTACAATACCAATAATCTAAACATTTGTTTGTCTGAGACTCAGTTTGCAATTGAAATACATCTTATTATTATTTCAACCAAAATGAAATACATGAAGTTCTCAAAACTCTAATCCAAGCTAATCATTTCTTTTATCTCCTTTTTGTCTCCCTATTGCACCTTATTAAAAAAAAATCAAAATGGATAAATAATAAATTCACTTTAGCTGTCTTTCTTGAGTGGAGAGTTTGCACCATTCACTGGTAAACTCCGCTCATCCCAATCCAATATATCTAAACATACACTAAAAGTTCTTATATGTTATTTTATCTATGGTTTCTAATAACCAGTGAAGGGAACAATTCACGATAGTATTTTCTTTTATAGTAAAGAAATTAATGTTGCATATTTGCCAAGTTATTTTAGGTTGCTGGTCAGCTTACCTGTCCTGCTATGGTTTGGAAGCCCAAATTGAGGCCACCAAATAATCCATCTCTCACTTGCGTACACTTTAAATCAAAACCAATAAAAAACTCATCAAATAAATCACCAAATTAAAAAATTTAAACCCAAAAATAAAACAATCATATCCTTCTGAACTTAGATCTCATGCACACAAAAAATTCGAGTCAGCACAAAACTGAGTAATCCCCTGCACACACAAAATTAAAAATTAGAATGAGAATTCGGTTAATGAGATGAAATTAGAGTCGTCGCATCGCATATAGAGGCTTTCGATTCGGTGGAGGGGAGTTGCCGATACTGAGTCGCTTCATATTCGCGCTCGATTTGGTGGAAAGGATTCACCGATACGGAATCAGCAGCAGATCAGATATCAGCGACAACCTCTTGATTAGGCTTCGACATTGGATTTGGATTTTGATTTGCTTTGAGATTTTCAAATTTTCAAAATTTCAAAATTTAAAATTTAAAATTGATTTTTTTTTAATTTTTAAAAATTTTTAAAATTTTTTAAAATTTTTTGATTTTTTGGATTATTTTTAAAGTTTTTAATTTTTTTATTTTTAAATTTTTTTTAGAATTTTTTAATTTTAATTTTTTGAATGAGAGAGAGAGAGAGAGAGAGAGAGAGAGAGAGAGAGAGAGAGAGAGAATAATTAAATAAATAAAGGAGTTGTTTTGGGTGGGGGAGTTTGAGTTTGAGTTTTGGGGGAAAACTTTTTTTGGGGGGGGGGAGGATGTGTTTTGTGAGGTTAGATATGGGCCATTTATTTTGGGGGATTGAAGGAGAGCCACTTGATAGATTTCTTTGTGTTTTATTATATAGATAGAACAACGAAAATTCTAGTTCAGGACAAAAAGACAGTACTGCACTAAAATTCCAGATCGAGCCAAGCTTGTCTAATATATCAGTTAAACTAATACATTAGCCAAACCAGGGCTCTAATACCACTAAAAATCTTGTCACGCCCTGCTTCCCAAAAGAGAATACGGAATAAGGATACGTGACTAAGCCCAGCGAATGATTTTCATCATCAATAAGCTGTCAGGAATCTTTACAACATTTCACAAGAATAATTAGTGTCGAAAGCAAGAGAAGTCAACCAAGCATGCATATATGAACCAATACCAACAGAATTTACTTGAAACAAAATCTAATAATCTTAAATAAATCAGATCTGAATAAGTTAATTATCCTGGGTCACATCTCCCAAATACAAAATAAATCCAAGTATCAAATACAATTGTTCAAATAAGCAACATGAACTAATAATAGCAAAAACTCTAACTAATATGTTAGATCACCCCCTCCATCTGGCAGCTGGTCATCATGGTCTGCAATTAATAAATTGCAGGAAAGGAAAAGAAACAAGATTCCCGTCAATACAAGTTACGTGCCGCTTGTAGTGCAGGAACAAGTACATGGAAAAGTTGATAAATCTAAATATAGCGGACACAAACATAGCATGGAATAAGCATATTAACATAAATATAATATCTAATATGAATCAAGAAAACAAACCAGATAGCATGGTATGCTAACAGATACAAATAACATGTGTCAAGTGGCATGCAGACAGATATACAAATGATAGTGTCAGATGATAGTCAGACAGATAACAGATAATCAGATAATAGATGTCAGATAACATATGTCATGTTCTCATAAGTCTTGTGTTTATTACTATCTAGGTTGCACTTCATGCGTCTATCCTTTTACCACATGGTTGCTACATTCAAACAAATTACGTTTTAGATTTCGTAGGGGACTATACAGGGCCGTGTACTCAGGTATCAGACAGACAGATATCAGATGCATATCCAGATAGACAGATAGAAGCTAAGGGTTCTCTTCTGAGTACACCTTCCTATAGGAAAGTAATGTAGTCAGGGTTTAGATAACAGAATCGTACCACATAATAGATAATCAGATCGGAAACATGGGCCCCCTTCCAAGTACACATTTCTATATTTTCCACTACTAGATCTTTCTCACAAACTCCGACTTGGTTATTTTGTTATTAAAATCAGACAGACATATATGTACAAAAAACAGAGTGACAATAACATGGTATGAACAGGTAACAGGTTCAGATTGAAAGATGAATATGTACAGATGAAAGATAACTCATAAAAGAATAGATTAACAAAAATTTTAGTTCAGGATAGCAAGACAGTACTGCACTAAAACTGGGATTCCTGTTGCTACAAAAATGCAAACATGGATCCGTCAAAGAATTTGGGAAATAGACTCTTGTCCAAATCTAGAAAATATATATAAGTCATATGGTGTTTCACAAAAACATGAGTCAAAACCAAATTGAAACTAGAAAACGTGTTCAGCCTGAAATCAGAAGATTGTATTCAAAGTCAGTAAAACAGCATAAAAACTTATTAATTAAATGCACGAAAAATTTGGGGTATTCCCCTATATGTTCAGCATCAGAATATAAAGTTTCATAATTTTTCAATATAAATAGTTTAGTCAACAAAAATCTGGAAACATCAAGATGCAGTAGTTTTGTAAATTTGGAATTATAAACACTGAAGTACGAAAACAGTAATATCTCACAAACCATAAATCGAAATCCAAATCCGCCAAAAGGGTGATAAAATAGACACAGTAGGATAACTTTCATATTCAAAAATTGTCACGCCTCGCTTCCCAAAATATGAAAATACGAGCACGTAACGAAGGCCCAGCGAATGATTATACATCATCCATAAGCTGTACCAGTCTAACTCAACAATATACAAGAGAAACAACCACACATGCAAAGGATATAATCACATAAACAATAAATAAAGTCAAAGATAATCATGAAATAAATTCACTAAATAATAATCCAACATCTGGGATAAAACAGTTTCGGGTCATAAAGCCCAAGAATACAAAGTATGATGAAAAGAAATACAATAAGCTAGTAAGAAAAGATAGCTAAGCAGTCTAATGGTCCAGCTCCAATCTTCAAAGAGTTTGCTCATCAATTTCTTCTGGTACTGCTCCTTCGGTACCTGTTAATACTTGATCTAAAAAGAAAGAAAAGAGAGCCCTTAGAGCAAGTCGTGGTCAGCAAGTAGAGAAAATAGAGAATAAGAGAAAGCATGAATATCAAAGGAAAGGAACATGATTAAAGACAAAGAGCAAAACAAAGGCAGGTAAAATATCAAGGGTCTACAGTAAACCATGCATGTAATGCCGGATTTCAGGATCAGGCAGTAAATGTAGGTTATTAAGTATTTTATTAGCCTATCTAGTGCACGTACTACTGCATCCCATACTACAGGTTCCGCGCAACACACCGTGAACATTTTAGACTGATGGTGAATTCTCTGTCTGTGTACTCGGCCTAGTAATCAGTATTTCATGTTCAGTATCAGAGTTTCTCGAGCAGTGTTTATCGGGCAGTATTTATGGCCATCAGTATCGGTCAGTGCAGTTCAGGCAGTAGGGCCCGACCGAGTACAGTTTCTGATCGTTCACTACCTAGTCAACCCATGATACCCCGGCTTTTATTAGTCATTTTAATCCTATGTGAGCATGCAAGAAGGTATCAATGTTGTTCATTATTATGTGTGGCTAATTCTATGTGTTACAGGCAAATCATGAAGCAAACAAGTAATATCAACACACATCACATGATCAGGACAGCATGAACTTACTGTACTAAAACATGGATTACAACCACTACAAGGTAGAAAAACTGAAACCGCCAGAAGATCTGGAAAGTAGATTTCCACACGGTTCCAGCGAGTCTAATTAAGGTATATAAAAGGTATGGGAACTAACGTAAAAACTCTGTTCCAATCTGATTTTAAGTCCAGGCAGCATGCAGTAGGTTGTGTTCAACTAATTGTTTCGGGTCAGATAACTCATTATTAAAATCTATTAAAATTCTGGGTGAAACCTATATATGTCTAGGTCCAGTCTAAATTATTTCAGATTTTTCTTGCACTATTAGCAGGGTCAAATAAAATAAACAATAGCAGAAAACACATGAAATTATTGGTCTGAAATTACTAACACAGTTGCATTAAAGTGGTAATATCTAACAGATGGTAAATTGGAATTTAAATCCAGAGTAGAGAAAAATTATCTAGACATCATGGGCTACATTTTATCTTTAGTAAGTTCCTTCAGAATATGTCTCTAGCATGGTCAAAAATCTATTTCAAAATGAAACATACAGCAGTCCAGTAAATGTCTAAACATGAATTGGAAATTAAATAAATCATATGGTCTTATAAAGCATGCAAATTTGTAATCAAGTGAATCCTAGGTGTCAACATGCAATTTCTAAGGTTCATGGTACAATTATTACAGTCATGGTGTCAATTCATCAATTAAACCAAATCAGTACACTCATGTCCATTTCATCAAGCAGTTCTAAGTATAAATCTAGTTATTTCAATTGTGCATATGCATGAAACATTGGGGATTGGGTTAAAGATCAAGGAGATAGCACGAAGTTAAGAGTATGTCGGGTTAGTTTGTGTAAGCCCTAGATAATCTTAACGGAATTTTCAAAACAGATTTTTGATAACAAAAAGGACGGATCTACTTGCATGAGATCAATTAATCTTGAACACAAACAATGAAAGGGGTTCAAGAAGAGACTTGCCTGTTATTGCAGATATAATTAAACAGAATAACGGAATTAGAATTCCGGGTGAAATTTCTCAAAAGCACGTGCAAAGACCGTGCAAAGAAACCAAAATAGCAAAGCAAAAGCTCCACACTAGATCTGGGCAAAACACCAAACGGCAAAGTGGGATCTGCTGTGCCAAAACACAGAACAGCGGAATTGTCCAGTGGGTGCTCCTCCTCACGCCAGATCCGACCCAAACACGGGACAGGGAAGTGGATCCGCTACGTCCAGAACACGGAACGGCGAATCCCACTAATCCTACTTCTTCTTCTTCCTTCGGCAGAGAGAGAGCACGCGTCGGAATTTGCGGCAATGCTAGCGGCGGATGGCAGGGTGTGGGCGGTGCGACTGGAGGTCACGACGGCGGCGCGCTGGTCGGTAGGCGATGCAATGGCGATGGCTCTGACGGCGTCTCTGTTTTCTGCTCAAAACAGAGGAAGACGACCTATGGCCTTCGACGGGGCTTGGACGGCGATGACGAGAACGGCGAGGCGGAAAAGAGGTGCATGGAGAGGCGATCGGAGCACAGGGTTAGGCGATGGCTGTGACGGCGGATTGGGTTGAGTTGGGATCGAGTGGCAATGGCGGTGGGCACTGGGTAATGGCGATGGGCGAGGTGGCGACGAGGTGCGGAGGTGACGATGGGGGCGATGATGGAGGCAATGGACGAGGTTGGCGATCGGAGTTGGGTTGGTCGAGCGGTGGTTGAAGCGAAAATAGGGAGAGATAGCAGGAGAGATGGAGGAACAGTAGAGGGTGATTAAGAGTTAATGATGGCTGGGTTTAGAAATTAATTAGCGTTAGGGTTTTAATTAGGGTATTTATAGGGGGATTAGGATATTGGGTAGTGGGTAATTGGATATAAAATTCAATAGATAAAAATATATTATATATGGATATAAAGATCAATATAAATCCAAATACAAGAATAAGATATTTGATAGTATACAATTTATGCTACATAAATTATTTGAAATAATTATAAATACATTTGTCAAATAAGAATTTAATAATCAATAACAAGTAATCATAGTAGAAATAATAATAATGACGATAAAATAGTAACATTAATAATGGAAATCCTCAGGATATTGTCTATATATAAAAATAGGAATTTTTGTTGAAATAGTCGAAATAGCAACAATGACTTGGAGGGTCAAAATGCAAATAGTTGATCAAGTAGGAACTTTAAACAAAGTTTATTTGAAATAGTTATAACTATAGTGTAGAAAATATTTTAACTCAGAACTCAAAACAGATTTATCAGTAACAATTTTATAAATCTCGAAATACAGAAAAATACTCATGAAAATACGTAATTCCGGAATCAGGGGTTACAAAAATATTTTACAAACAGCAAGTAGAGTTTGGTAAAAAATCAGGTTCTTTACTGAACAACAAGAATAATCTGCTAGTATAGTAGCTGTTTACAAGTATAGATTGATTTGTAAAACTCATCAAATAAATCTACAAAAATTCAGGGCTATCCCAATCAGGTCTAGTTGTATTGTACAAAATATTGGATCAAAATAATACTTTTAATATTATGATAAAAATAGATTACTCTTCAGAATTCATAGAAAACAAAATCTGGAAATCTCTACACCTTTGTAGTAAAATAGACATAACTCATAACTCGTAAATCGAAACTGAGATCTTTCAAAAGGATTGGAAAATAAACAGAATTCTCTATAGTTCATGTTCAAAAATAAAATTCTTATACTAACCTTAATAGGTTCTAAAATACTGATCAAAAGTAAGGTAACAGAAAACACAGAATTATTCTTCAAACATAAAATCATCTAGTTCATGTAAAACTCATCCAAATTAACCCAAACATGAAATATAGTGTACTAGATGTCCAAACAACATAGTATATGGTATTTTGCAAGTCCATGACAAGTTATAGCACGAATAACACATCAAGCACACGATATCACAAAATAGCATGCATATATACATCCAAAAAGTGGTCATCCCTAGTTGTTTCATGTCATGTATGTTGTGAGGCAACTATGGTCGAATCAACACAATAGAGACAATATATAACAGAGGATTCACACACGAATTGTCTCTAGAAACCAAATACACTACATGCGGTATTTTGTACTTGTATTACACAAAGAAAGGAATACAAGTTACTTGGCTGAAAGACGATGAAACCGACGAAGCAAAGCAAGAATAATGGGAATGAATTCCCGGGCAATGAACACAACGTCAAACTCCGAAATACGAACCACGAACAAATCACGAACCGAAAACGAGCACAACCCACGAACACAATCACGGCAGCGAACACAAGAGGGAGAGAGAGACCGAGACCCATAGAGGTTGCCAGTGGAAGGCTGAGGGCTAGATGACAGCGCTGCACGCGACTGAAGTTGCTGCCGGTAGTTGCTGCTGCCCATTCCTGTGCATCAGTAGAGGGAAAGCACAGCATGCTGGTGCTGTTGCTGTTGTTACTGAGGGAGCACAGGCAGGGGCGTGCCTGGTGGTCACAGTCTGCCGCTGGAGGGACGCAGGCGGAGCACAAGGAGTAAGGGATGGACAGGAGAGAGATAAGGGGTGATCGGGGGGTGCAGTCAGGACGGGTTTAGAAGGTGAAGACGTCTAGGGGTAGGGGAAGGCAGCATGGGTGCAAATATATATAGGTATGCAGATGAATTAGGGTTTAGGCTTCAGGGTGTTGACGACTGATATATTGGGTTCGGGTTAGGAGTAGTGTAAACGGGTTTGGGTTGTTTAGTAAATGGGTAATAGAGTTAGGAAGATCCATTAAGCAATAGAATAGGATTTTAATTGGGTTTTTGGGTTTAATGGATCCAAATAGAAATAATGGCTATTGGATTTAAATAATAAAAATCCAATAAAGAGATGGGGAACCAAATGAGTAAATAAAATGGACATGAATAATTTAGATAAAGGGGATAAAAAACAATAGTTCGATCAAACAGAGGTGAAATAATAGGTTGAAAAACTGAAGCAAGAAAATCAAATAAAGAGACGATAATTCAAATAGATGAATATATTAAAAAAGAAGATCCCAAAACATGGTCCAAGAAGATATACAATGAAAGAAATACACCAAAAAGAAAAATATACCCAAAAATACACAAAATGAAAAACAGGGGTTACAGGTACGGTATCTCCGGATGAGTTAGGCAAGAGAACCCCTCCAAGCACCGTTAGAATGTACGCTCTGGTGTAGCACTGCACTTCGTGGTCGATCGATTGCTCAGTCAACCTCTCTTGAAAATACTCTTCAACCAAAATAGTCGGATTGATTTTCCGACAAAAATAGCCCTATCTTCCTCGTCCTCCTCATTAAACTCTGTACCAAGGAGTTCATTGCACAGCTCTCTCTTATCAAAGTTTATATTACTCGTCACGATCATCCCATCTATTGGAAAACTGGAGATCATCGCTATATCCTATAGCGTCACTGTCATCTCTTCGACCTGTAGATGGAAGGTGTGCGTCTCCGGCCTCCATCGCTCGATAGTGCTGCAAGAAGTGCTCGGTCGAGTTTCACCTGACCCATCATACTAATTCCGTAGAAACTGGCCTGGACTAGGTACTCGACGGTACGTGGGTGCACCGTCATAGTCTCGTGAGTGCGAAAATTATATCTCCGCATTGTCCCATCCTACACTGCCTCAGATCTATGGCGGTCTTGCAAAGTGAGCACATCTTTATAAAATGGTCCCAGACCACTTTCTGCTGTCGAAGAGGATGTACCAACCTACAATCAACAACAACAAATTATTATTAGTGTAGTAACAATACCACTATATACAAAATTCACAATGAAAATTAATAGTTCTCTCACTTCAGTGGAATGTTCACCCTGACCACTAACAGTTGGCCTTCCGGTTTTCCTCGTTCTAACCATTTCTCTATAAGAAAGTTCGCATATATAAATCAATTTGTTCACAAAAAAAGGCATATATATAGATACGAAACAAAATACATGAGAAAACCGTACAGAAAACTTTCAAAAAATGCCAAACTTTATAATTGGGTCTAAATTGCCGTATACAATCCAACACAACTTGTAGAAGCGAGTTTGGACTCATGGTCTTCAAGATACGACCGTGTATCGCTTTATTTCTTGAAAAAAGAGCGGAATGCGATCCACAGACGTATATAGCAAACCGTGGGTGAGAACTCGTAACTACAAGTTGTGTTGGCTTGTGAGTGGCAAAAATGACCTACACACAAAATTTCGTAACTTTTCAGCCACTTCTCTAATGAAAACTCGCTAAATATATAACAAAATACATGAGAAAATTACACAAATGACCTCCAAAAAATACAAAACTTTACGATTGGGTCGGGCTATCCGCACACAAGCCAACACAACTTGTAGAAGAGAGTTCCGACCCACGGTTTGAAAGATATGGCCGAGTATCGCTTTCACTCTTGAAAAAAGAGCGGAAAGCGATACGTTGACATTATCTTGCAAACCGTGGGTCAGAACTCGCAACTACATGATACATTGGGTTGTGAATGGTTAGCCCGACCTACTCGCACAGTTTCATATTTTTTGGACTTCGTTTGAGCGGTTTTCTAGTGAGACTGTACTAAAAAAGATCCGGGTATATAAAAGTTTTTTCATATACGCGACAAAACAACACAAACGAGATGCAAAAAATCCAAAATTTGGCCGTTATGTCTGACACACCAAACACAGGCCAACACAACTTGCAGAGGTGAGTTCTGACTCTCGATTTGTAATATACGACTGTGTATCGCTTTATATCAATTTCATTGAATAAAAGTGATAAACAGACGTATCTTGCAAACCTGTGAGACGGAAATCGCCTCTACAAGTTGTGTTGCCTTCTGCGTGGTGAGTACGGACTACTCATAAAATTTAGAAATTTTTGGATCTCGTTTGTTTGCTTTTTCTATGTTCTACAACTACAACTAACACTACATCTACAAAAATGTCCACAAAATATATACAACACACATGATACAAAAATTGTACACTCTGTAAATTGTAGACTAGTACGCATAATACAAAAAGTCAAACACAAAAATTGAAAAAAAATTCAATAAATTAACATAGTTCATTATATTAAATTGTGAAAGAGAGAGAGATAGTTGTCGAAGATGCGAGGAGCCACTGCTGTAGACGAACAAGTTGTAAAGTCTAGGATTTCGATGAATTTGTGCTAGGGTTCAGGTGATTTGGGATTTCAGATTAGGTTAGGGTTTGGGGTATTCGGGAGAGGGAGAGAGAGATAGAGAGGTTTCGAGAAGAGGAGGAGATCGAGAAGAGGAGGTTGGAGTAGGGCTAGGGTTTGGGGAATGGGTTTCGGAAGCTTCAGAGAGAGAGAGAGGTTGCATTACAAGTGAGGGAGATTCAGATCTGAGTACGTACAAGTGTTTGGAAAAACACTTTTACATACTTAGGCCGTTGTTGAGAACAACGGCCCAGGTTGAATTTTTTTTCAAAAAAAAAAAAAAACAACCTAGGCCGTTGTTCTAAGTATAACTTTTCGCAAAAAATAAACTTCACGCCAAAAAATGCTAAGTCTGAAGCATTTTTTTGGCATGAAGTTCCCAAAATACCCCTCCGCTATTAATATCAGATCCGCTCACGATCTGAGCGGCAGCGATCTGAGCCGTTGATCACGATCAAGTGCGATCCAACAGCTCAGATCGCTGTTTTCCAACCCGGTGAAAACTAGACCTATTTTCAATAGAGCATTATATATATATATATATATATATATATCGCTTTTCGCTCAATGTATTGCGAGATACATCAATGAATCGCTTTCCGCTCTTTTTTCAAGAGTGAAAGCGATACACGGTTGTATCTTTCAAACCGTGGGTCGGAACTCACTTCTAAAAGTTCTGTTGGCTTGTGTGCAGATAACCCGATCCAATCGTAAAGTTTTGTATTTTTTGGAGGTCGTTTGTGTGATTTTCTCACGTATTTTGTTATGTATTTAGCAAGTTTTCAATAGAGAACTGGCTGAAAAGTTACATAATTTTGCGTGTAGGTCGTTTTTGCCACTCACAAGCCAACACAACTTGTAGTTACGAGTTCTCACCCACGGTTTGCTATATGCATCTGTGGATCGCATTCCGCTCTTTTTTCAAGAAAGAAAGCGATACATGTCCGTATCTTGAAGATTGTGAGTCCAAACTCGCTTATACAAGTTGCGTTGCCTTGTGTGCGGCAATTTAGACCCAATTACAAAGTTTGGCATTTTTGGAAAGTCGTCTGTGTGGTTTCTCACGTATTTTGTTTCGTATCTATATATATGCCAGTTTTTTGTGATCAAATTGTTTTATATATGTGAACTTTCTTACAGAGAAATGGTTAGAATGAGGGGAACCAAAAGACCATCTGTTAGTGGCCAGGGTGAACATTCCACAGAAGTAAGAGAACTATTAATTTTTATTGTGAATTTTGTATATAGTGGTATTGTTAATACACTAATAATAATTTTTTGTTGTTGATTGTAGGTTGGAGCATCCTCTTCGGCACCAGGAAGTGGGCCAGGACCTGTTTTATAAAGATGTGCTCACTTTGCAAGATCGCAACAGATTTGAGGCAGTGTGGGATGGGACGATGCGAAGGTTTAATTTTCGCACTCACGAGACTATGACGGTGCACCCACGTACCGTCGAGTACCTAGTCTAGGCTGGTTTCTACAGAATCAGTATGATGGGTCTGGTGAAACTCGACCGAGCACTTATTGCAGCACTCGTCAAGCGATGGAGGCCGGAGATGCATACCTTCCATCTACCGGTCGGAGAGATGACGGTGACGCTACAGGATATAGCGATGATCTCCGGTCTTTCAATAGATGGGATGGCCGTGACGGGTAATATAAACTTTGATAAGAGAGAGATGTGCAATGAACTCCTCGGTACAGAGTTTGATAAGGAGGACAAGGAAGATAGGGCTATTTTTTTCGGACAATCAATCTGACTATTTTGGTTGAAGGAGTATTTTCAAGAGAGGTTGAATAAGCAATCGATCGACCACGAAGAGCAGTGCTACACCAGAGCGTACATTCTAACGGTGCTTGGAGAGGTTCTCTTGCCTAACTTATCCGGAGATACCGTACCTGTAACCCCTGTTTTCCATTTTGTTTATTTTTGGGTATCTTTTTCTTTTTGGTTTATTTCTTTCGTTGTATCTCTTCTTAAACCATGTTTTGGGATCTTCTTTTTCAATTTATTCATCTATTTGAATTTTCGTCTCTTTATTTGATTTTCTTGCTTCAGTTTGTCAACCTATTATTTCACCTCTGTTTGATCGAGCTATTGTTTTTTATCCCCTTTTTCTAAATTGTTAATGTCAATTTTATTTACTCATTTGGTTCCCCATCTCTTTATTGGATTTTTATTATTTAAATCTAATAGCCATTATTTTTATTTGGATCCATTAAACCCAAAAACCCAATTAAAATCCTGTTCTATTGCTTAATGGATCTTCTTAACCCTATTACCCATTAATTAAACAACCCAAACCCATTTACACTACTCCTAACTTGAACCCAATATATCAGCCGTCAACACACTGAGGCCTAAACCCTAATTCATCTGCCCACCTATATATATTTGCATCCATGCTGCCTTCCCCTACCCCTAGCGGTCTTCACCTTCTAAACCCATCCTGACTGCACCCTGATCACCTCCTATCTCTCTCCCGTCCATCCCTTTCTCCCTGTGCTCCGCCTGCGTCCCTCCGATGGCATACTGCGACCACCAGGCACCCCCTGCCAGTGCTCCCTCGGCAACAGCAGTAACAGCACCAGCATGCTGTGCTCTCCCTCCGCCGATGCACAGGAACGGGTAGCAGCAACTGCTGGCAGCAACTTCAGCCGCGTGCAGCGCTGCCGTCCCGCCCTCAGTCTTCCGCCATCGTCCTCTATGGGTCCCGTTCTCTCTCTCCCTCTTGTGTTCGCTGCTGTGATTGTGTTCGTGGGTTGTGCTCGTTTTGGGTTCGTGATTCGTTCATGGTTCGTATTTCAGAGTTCGTTGTTGTGTTCATTGCCCGGGAATCCATTCCCATTATTCTTGCTTTTGCTTCGTCGATTTCGTCGTCTTTTAGGCAAGTAACTTGTATTCTTTTCTTTGTGTAATACAAGTACTAAATACCGCCTGTAGTGTAGTTGGGTTCTAGAGACAATTCATATTGTGAATCCTCTGTTATATATTGTCTCTATTGTGTTGATTCGACCATAGTTGCCTCACGACATACATGACATGAAACAACTAGGGATGACCACTTTTTTGTTGTATATATGCATGCTATTTTGTGATATCGTGTGCTTGATGTGTTATTCGTGCTATAACTTGTCATGGACTTGCAAAATACCTTATACCATGTTGTTTGGATATCTAGTACACTATATTTCATGTTTGGGTTGATTTGGATGAGTTTTACATGCACTAGATGATTTTATGTTCGAAGAATAATTCTGTGAGTTGTATTAACCATTCATTTACTTAAATATTGTTAATTACCATAATACCCTTAATGTTCAAATTTATTTACGACATAATTATCTATAAGAGTGTCACTCATATAAAATAAAAGTTAATGTCACTATGGGTAATTTGTAAAAAGTATGTGATGAGCAAAGTGGCATCTCAGGTATGCCAGATTATGTCTTAGTATTTACTTTTTTTTATAAAAAAATTTAAACGTGCAGATTACTAGTATATTGGGAGAAGGCCTTAGTGTCATTTGTAAATCTATCAACACGTGCAATACACGTGCATAACTATTATAAAGGAGGTCTTAGGTTCAAACTCAGACTACATCTGAATTTTTACTTTTAAAAAAATTATATTTATTAAGACGTGCATTGCATGTGTAAATTACTAGTATATCTCTAATATTGTAATGAAAGAAGGCCTTAGTGTCATTTGTCTATCTATCAACCCATGTGACACACGTACATAACTAATCTGAAGGAGGTTTCATGTTCGAGTCCTCAGTATGTAAGAGTTTTTATTTTTTATTTTTAAAAATGATTAAGACGTGCATTGTTCATGCATAACTAATATAAAAGAGGTCTCAAGTTCGAGGCCAGACTACGTCGAAAATTTTACTTTAAAAAAATATGTATTTATTAAGATGTGCATTGCACATGTAAATTACTAGTATATTATAATGGAAGAAGGCATTAGTGTCATTTGTCAATCTATCAATGTGTATGATGCACGTACATAACTAATATGAATGATATTTCAGGTTCGAGTCGTCACTACGTCAGAGTTTTTAGTTGGGCAAAAAACAAAGTACCCCCCAACGTTTGGACTTAATACAATATGCCCATATAACGTTTGAAAAAGTACATTTAACACATTCCTCCATTAACTTAACATCATCCGTTAAGTTAGAATTATTGAATTACCTTTTTACCCTTATCATTTCATAATCAAACCTTTTCTTCCTTTTCCTCTTTCATCATTCTTTTCCTTCATTCTTATCAGTTATTTCATCAGAAAATCTGGTATCTTTGGGGGATTTGATGATCGATCATCATTTTCGAAGTAAGAGTACTTGCAATTGTATATTTCTGATGGCCATCGAAACTGCAAACATGAGCATTAATTTAGTGCATGATATTGTTATTAACTATTAATATTTCCACATTTGAGCCGAGGCATGTTGGTTGCATATACCACTAAGCTGATGTTAGATTTCACTATTTTTTTTGCATTGCCATAATTGTCACGCCCCGCTTTCCAAAAAGACAATACGGAATACGGATACGTGACTAAGTCCAGAGAATGATTTTCATCATCCATAAGTTGTCAGGATCTTTACAACAAGCACAAGTATAAACAAGAGAGATACAAGAAGAATAGTCAACCACACATGCATAACTGAATCAATATATAGTCAACAAGATTACTTGAAACAAGAAACAAGAAAACTAAATTTCAAATAATCATGTCTGGAATAAAAACACAAGTCTGGGACACAAAGCCCAATACAAAAACAATCCATGTAACCAAATACAATTATTCAAGATAAGCAACAAGAAATAAATAGATATAGCAAAAATTTCCAGCCAACTAGAATCTCAGATCACCTACACCATTGGGCAGTTGATCACCATAATTTGCAATTTAACAAATTGCAGGAAAAAGGGAAGAGAAACAAAATTCCCGTCAATACAAGTTACGGGCCGCTTGTAGTACATGCAACAAGTACAGGAAAGATAAATAAGAATAGAGTAACAGCGGAAGTAAGAATAGCATGGAAAGGATGTAACAACAAAATAGAGGAACTAACTCAAATCAAGAATGGAAAAACTAGCATGGCAAGATGAACAGATGCAAGTAGCATGTAACAAGTGTCGAGTAGACAAGTATCATGTACAAGTAACAAGTAACAAATGTCAAGTGATCATGTTGTTTTCAAGTCTTGTATCTAGTCCTATCTAGGTAGCACTTCATGCATCCCAGGTTTTTACCACATTGTTGCTACATTCAAACAATTTCGTTTTAGATTTTATAGTGGATCATAGAGGGCAGTGTACTTAGGGACAAGTATCAAGTAATTAAGTATCAAGTATCAAGTATCAAGTATCAAGCTCCAAGTACCAAGTATCACGTGTCAAGTGTGCAAGTGTCAAGTAATCACGTGTCAAGCTCCAAGTATCAAGTATCAAGTAATCAAGTATCAAGTAATCACGTATCAAGTAATCACGTAGGATCTATAGATCCCCTTCCGAGTACACGTTTCTGTATTTTCCACTATTAGATCTTTCCTTTAAACCCCGACTTAATTTCTTCTTATTATTATTCAAGCAAGCATGGACGTACACAAACAAGTCAAGAAACATGGTAAGATGACAAGGAACAAGTACAAGTTGAATAAAGAACACGAACGGATGATGAATGACTCAAAATAGACTAAGACAACGAAAATTCTAGTTCAGGACAGCAAGACAGTACTGCACCAAATCTGGGATTTCCGTTGCCACGGACATGCAAATATGGATCCGTCAGAAGATCTAGAAAATAGACTCCTGGACGAATCCAGCAAGTATATATAAGTCATATGGTATTTCACAAAAACAGATATCAAAACAGAATTGTATCCAAAAAACATGTTCAGCCAGAAATCAGAAGTTTGTATTCATAAACACGAAAACGGAATAAAAACTTACTGATTAAATCAAGAAAAATCTGGGGTATTCCTTAGTACTTTTAATAACATAAAATAAATTTTCATAATTTTCCAACATAGATAGTTTTGTCAAATAAAATCAGAAGACAGCAAGATGCAGCAATTTTGTAAATATGAAATCATAAACACAGCAGTACTAAAACAATAATAGATTATAAAATACAAATTGAAATCCAGATCCATCAAAAGGGTGATAAAATAGATAAAGTAGGCTACAATTCATATTCACAAAGTTTTTATAAAAAAGCAAATAGAATTAGGTTGAAATTAAGGTTCTTTACTGAACAACATGAAAATTATGCAAGTATAGAATAGTTTGTAAAAGTTATCAATTAAATCCACAAAAATTAGGAGTTTATTCCAATCATGTCTAGTTGTACTCAGCAAAATGTTGGGTCGAAATATTATCTTTAACATCAGTATAAAATTAATTTACTCTCCAGAATTTATCTAAAACTGAATCTGTAGTTTTCTACACATCTGTAGTAAAATAGCCATAACTTGCAACTCATAAATCGAAACTGAGATCTTTCAAAAATTCTGGAAAGTAGACAGAATTCTCTATAATTCATATTCAATAAAAAATTTCATATACTGACCTTAATAGGGTCTAAAACACCGAACGAAAACAGGGTAACAACAAGGACAGAAATATTTTTCATGCATAAAATCAACTAGATCATATGAAACACATCCCATTCATAACAAAGTGTGAAATAGGGTATACTAGATGTCCAAGAAACATGGTATAGGGTATTCTACAAGTCTACAACAAGTTATACTGCTCCTAACACATCAAGCATACAAGATCATATGACATATCATAAATCTCGAACAACATCCATGTATACATTAAGAGTCTATTATATCTAAGTTATTTCATGTCGTGTGTGTGGTGTGACAAATATGGTCGGATCAACACATACAGACAAGATATAACAGGAGATTTCATGGGATAGATCTGAAGCAACTACAATACAGGCGGTATTTAGTACTTGTATAATACAACAAAAAGAATACAAGTTACTTGCCTTATAGTCGACGACGAAAACGGCGATGCAAAGAGAATGACAGGAATGGATTCTCGGGGCACGAACTCAACGAACAACGACTCACGAACCACAAACACAACAAACTACGAACGCACAACTCGAGAACCAACACACGTACACAAGATAGGGCAGCGGAGGGTGTGCACTGTGTCAAGGGAAGGCGACGGCAAGCGGACGAAGCGGTTAAACGATGGCGGCCAGGAGACCGGCAGTGCTGGCATTTGCTACTGTCGGGGTTTAGCAGGGTACAGGGGCACAACGGGACGATGGGGTTGTGTAGGGGCTGGCGCTACCACAGCGTCGGCTGCTAGAGCGGCGCAACATAGGGGACGCCAGAGGGATGAGGGCAGGGGATGAAGTGGTCGGGAGAGAGATGAAAAGGAGGTGCGGCTAGGTTTAGGTAGATGAACAGGGGGAAAATAGTGGGTATTTATATGGGGGGGTAGATCATTAAGGTTAGGTGTATACGGGGTAGGGGTGTTATAGGGTTTTGGGTAAATGGGTTCTGAATGGATCCAATAGGGTTTAATTAAAGAGATTTAATAGGGTTTTGGGTATGAATAGATCCAAATAAAAAAATAAGGTGTCCAGAATAACGAGATGGTAACAAAATGAATAAACAAAATAAGGCACGAACAATTTCAATAATGAGGATAAAAAATACAAACTCGATCAAACAGAGATGAAATAATAGGAGACAATTGAATCAAGAAGATCAAATAGAAGACGACAAATCAAATAGATGAATATATTGAAAAATAAGATCCAATACATGGTCCAAAAAGACAGACAAGCTGAAAAAATACCCAAAAAGAAAAATACATCCAAAAATACTAAAAATGGAAAATAGGGGTTACAATAATATTTTCAAAATGCTCGATGACCTGTGAACAGTATTTTAAGAATGCTACTGTAATGTAAACAATATTTTGTTACAGTATAACGCTGAGCTATTTAATTTTTCTTTTCCAAACTCAATAAGAAGTTGTCATTAAGGTAAATTTACTATATAAACTATGTTACGCATATTTGAGCAGTTTTCATGGAACTCTCACTCTTCAACATCATCATCATTATCGTAAGTCCCTACCCACCACATGAATTAAAAAAAGAAACTCCTTGAAATAAAAAAAAGGAACCAACATGAATTCAAAAGGAATGAAGAAAAGGGAAAAAGAAGAAGAAATTTGAATTTGAAAGGGTAAGAGTAAAAAAGTAATTTAATAATTATAACTTAACAGATGGGGTTAAGTTAACGGTGGAATAGATTAAATGTACGTTTTCAAACGTTATATGGGTGTATTATGCCCAAACGTTGGGGGGGGGGGGAGTACTTTGTTTTTTGCCCTTTTTATTTTAAAAATAAAAATAAAATTTATTAAGACGTGCATTGTCCGTGCATAACTAATATAAAAGTGGTCTCAGGTTTGAGGCCAGAGAACGTCCAAATTTTTACTTTAAAAGATATATATTTATTAAGACGTGCATCAAACGTGTAAATTGCTATATATATATATATATATATATATATATATATATATATATATATATAAATATAAATAATATTATAATGTGAGAGTTTGGGTTGTCATTTGTAGACATTCAACCATCTAATCTGAACCATTCATTTTTAAGTGGGAGTTATATTAACCATTCATTTACTCAACTATTTTTAGTTACCATAATACCCTCAATGTTCAAATTTATTTACGACATAATTATTTACAAAAGTTTCACTCATATAAAATAAAACTTTGTGCCACTAGGGGTAATTTGTAAACAAAATGTGATGAGTAAAGGGAGGTCTCAGGTTCGAGGTCAGATTACGTCTTATTATTTACTTTATAAAATAAATAAAAAATTGATTATAATTGCATGTGCAGGCTACTAGTATATATATTAATGATAAAGTTTGACACCAAACAAACTTCATTTGTAACCAAACAAACACATGCAATGCACATGCATAACTAATCTAAAGTAGGTCTTAGGTTCGATGCCAAACAACGTCAATTTTTTTTAAAAAAATACTTATACTATTTTAATGGGAGAGTTTGTCACCAAACAAACTCCATTTGTAATCAAACAAACACGTGTATTACAATAAAAAAACACGTGCAATGCACATGCATAACTAATATAAAGAATGTCTTAGGTTTGATTCCAGACAACGTCAGATTTTTTTTTTAAAAAAATATTTATAAATATGTGCTTCACACGTGTAAATTACTAGTTTATATATAAGCAATATTCCATTGCGAACGCTACTGTAGTATTTGCAAACGTGCAAACCACTTAACCCGTCATTAACAATGACGGGTTAAGTTATAATGAACCAGTTGTTGCCAATGATGGGTTAAGTTGTTTGCACGTTTGCAAACGCTACAGTATGTTTTCTATATATATACAAATGTATAATAGTGTAAATATTAGTGTGTGTGTATTATATACAAATGTATAATAGTGTATTATATACACACACACTATTATATCTACTATTATACATTTTTATATAATATAATATATATACAAATATATTATTATTATTATTATTATTATTATTATTATTATTATTATTATTATTATTATTACTACTATTATTATATAATAGATATTTATTATATATATAGGTAATAAGCAACACACAAGCAAGCCCTTCGGGCAACTAACATCACAAGCTTATATGATTGCTTTAGAGATGAAGAGCACAACTCACAAAACATTTCTAGTTTATGAACATATATACCTAAAACATGGATTTTGCTTATACAATCGAAGATAAAATGTTTTACTACATGATCTAATTAAACAAGCCTAAGAACAATCGTTTATTTTCATAGCTAGCTAAAACCAATATGAAGGAGATTACTCCTCCATCTAACCAACATTACACAAAGAGTAATTTAGAGAATATATCTGATTAAAAGAGAAGAACTCTAAATTATTTGCCAAGCTCTGATACTAGTTCGATAGTGGATGCAGAAAATCAATCGAAGTAGAAAAGATAGAACATAAAATGGAAAGGAGTTTTATTTATTAGATAGTAGTAGCACACATACATACACTCTTCCTTTTATTGAAATAAAAGGAAGATTATGAAATAAAAGGAAGAGTGTATGTATGTGTGCTACCACTATTTAATAAATAAAACTCCTTTCTATTTTATGAAATAAAAGGAAGAGTGTATGTATATGTGCTACTACTATCTAATAAATAAAAATTCTTTCTATTTTATGTTTTATCTCTTCTACTTTGATTGATTTTCTGCATCAACTATCGAACTAGCGGATGCAGGGAAAAAAGTTTGATAATGGATGCAGAAATTCAATCCAAGTAGAGGAGATAAAACATAAAATAGAAATGTTTTATTTATTAGATACTAGTAGCACACATACATACACTATTCCTTTTATTTCTTACCATGAACCTTATTCCTTAACACCAACCCATGACTTGTCCTTATATAGGTGGAGAAAGACTTAGGATACCATTACATCATGCATACATAATTATTACAAAATACATAACATACATGAAGTTAATATGTTTCATACTTAAACATATCCTTCATGTCCCTTTCTTCATGAAACTTCTTTATTAAGTTTCTTCTTAGGAAACTTCTTAAGTAAGCTTCTTAGGAAACTTCTTAAATAAGCTACTAAAAATATCACCACACTTCTGTTTGTCCACTTCTTTGGGGTTGGCCCACCATACTTCTAGATAGTGCTGGCTCTTTCTTGCTTGAAATCGGTGTTGACATTTTGAGCTGGGGAAATCATTTCAAGACCTTTTTCTTTGTAGAAAGAATACATGACATTTGTTCCAATGGGTCTTAGCTTCTAGGATTCCTTCATACCCCGAAAAACTGTTCTTTTTCTTTTTTGGGACTATCTTCACCTGTCCAAACAATAAGGATGATATTGTCTTGAACCTGTATATTTTTGCAGAAAGTGTATTTTCCCCATAACTCTAGAAAAAATTCTTCTGTAGCTTCATACTTGCTTTTTTTGGATTCAAATATTTTATTATTTTCTTTTTATATCTGGAGTGCTGGCTTGGCTTGTACTATATCTAATTCCCAGAATTTCATAGACTTGAACTGGCGAATATATTGCTTCTCTTCTCAGATGCTCCATATTTGAAACTTGTAGATCGCGTGAAACTTATTTTTCTTTGATAGGACGGTTTTCGCACATATTTGGGATAGTTTTAGAAAAAGTCTTATGGTCTGGAGAGGTTGATGTAGAGTTCATGAATGATCCCAGAATGAATTGCTCTTTCGAATTGTGGTATTTGCTCGAACCATGCCAAAATTCTATATCTGTTATATTTATTTTTGACCAGCTGATTAGAATTTTTTAGCAGATCTTCTAAATCATTTTCTCCTGTCTTTTGGAGAAGTTGAATGAATT
This sequence comes from Hemerocallis citrina, assembly GCA_017893485.1. Classification (NCBI taxonomy): domain Eukaryota; kingdom Viridiplantae; phylum Streptophyta; class Magnoliopsida; order Asparagales; family Asphodelaceae; genus Hemerocallis; species Hemerocallis citrina. The sequence goes on along the minus strand of CM030363.1, from coordinate 122,805,339 downwards.
TTTCTATAGGGAATACACACTTTTGATACAGATATAAACATTCAAGGAGATGATGGCCTCCTTTTATTCCCCCTAGTTCCTCATCTTTGAATTTAAAGAGTTTTGCAAACTCTGTAAATTCTTTGTTTATGATGTTTACAAGGTCACAAATGTCTATTTGAGACATTATAGCTTGTAGTTGTTTGTCAGCAAGTGTGTTTCCTCTGATTAGATTATGTTTGTTTCTATTCAAAGAAGATGAGGTGGAAGTATTGTTGAATTTGATCATATTACTGGCAATGTGTTTTGCTTTTTCAAATCCTTCGTTCTGTTCTTGCATTTTTTTCTTTAATTGAAGGATTATCTTTTCCATTTTTGATAAGTGGTATGCTCTTGTTTTATCATTTGGGTGTAACGCCTTCCAAATATTATTTATATGATTGTAGATATCTGAATTCCCATGTTTTAATTCTTCGTTATACCAATCTTTATTTAGGATAGGATTGATAGAATTCTGCTTCCATGCTGTTTGAGTGGGTGGCCTTAAAAGAACATGTTTTGCTTGTGTAACAGTGGATAGTAGTCCATTATCATGTTTTATTTATACCAATTTTTTTTCAGTAGATGTTGTAGCAGTAGTTACTTTTTTATTATTTTGGATAGTAGTCCATTATCATGTTTTCATTCCAAGAACTTTTTCAAGCTCTTTGGTTTTTTTTTTTTGATTACTTCAGATTCTATCGGTCCTTTATCTTTTCTCTTCTCCATAGTACCTAGTTAAAAAGTCGGTAGTAATATTAGTATGAACATGAATATGTTCAATATCATATTGATAAATTTCAAGATATACTGCTAGTCTAACACGTCTTAAATTTTCTTCGGGGTTGTGTACAGTTTTCTTTTTTAGGAATTGTACTACTGCAGTATTATCAGTCTGTATAAGAAATTTTCTGCTAAGTAAATAAATTTTTAAATATTTAACATAAAATTTTATGGAAAGTAACTCTTTGTCAAAAGTAGAATATTTTTTCTTTGTTGTGGAAAACGTTCCTGATGTATGGGCTACCAGCTTATAGTGTCCTTTGTCTATTTGTGTGAAAAGAATACCCGCCCAATGAGTATATGAAGCATTTGTTTGTCATATAATTTTATCATTTTCTTTTGGATGATAAAGTGTTTTTTGTTCTAAGACGATATTTTTAATCTTCTCTATCTCTTCCTTCTCTGTTTCAGAAAGAGATATTTTTATTTTATCAGTGTTTCATCTTCGTTAAATTATATGATTTATTCCTTCTTTTATCAGACTTTCTTTGTATTTGTTTTTGTATTGTTTGGAGCTTTTGTTGTAAAGGTTTAATTTTATTAAAAAGTCTAGGAATGAATTTTCTTCCGTAATTAAGAATTCCTAGGAAAGCCTGCAATTGTTTTAGTGTACCAATTTCTTCAAGAAACAGTTTAATCTTTTCATAGATCTATGCTTGCAGCTTAATTTTTCCTTTTATTATCTTTTTAAAATCTATTTCTTCCTTAAATAATTTAATCTTTTTTGGAATTAAAATAACCCCATTTTCTACCAATATTTTCGCAACTTGTAGAAGATGATTTTTATATTCATTTAGAGAAGAAGAGAAAACAAGTATATCATCAATATAGATAATAACAAATGGCAAATGGCCAAACATAATGTCCATCCATTTCTGGAATATTTGTGGTGCATTTTTTAGTCCAAAAGGCATTACCATCCATTCAAAATGTCCCTGAGAACTACTGAAAGCGGTAAGATTTATGGATAGATCATCTTTTTATTTTAACTTGCCAAAATCCTAATTTAGCATCAAACTTAGAATATATTTTAGAGCCTTATTCAAAGTTTAATAATTGTTCAGCAGTTGGGATGTAATATCCATCAAATTTGCAAACATTACTTTTTCGATAGTTAACTACCATTCTTGCTTTTCCTCTTTTTTGCTCTGCATGATTCCTGACTAAAAAGGCATGAGAACTATGATTGCTATAACTAGATTTAATATGTTTTAGATGATATAACTAGTCTTAATAAATTTTAGAACTAATATTCTTTAATTTGTTTAGAAAATTCTAATTTATCCTCTTGATTTACCATTATACTTGGAGTTCTAATATTTTTTTTTGTATATTCAGGTAGTAGTTCGATTTGGCAAAATCATGGACCTTTCTCAAAAAATTTTAGAGGATCATTGCTATATAATGATTCTAATATATTATGTATAATTTTTTATATGGTATCAATAATTTTGAGAATATATGTATAGTTTTTTTTTTGTATTTGGCTATTGCCAATGATTATTTTCTACTAAAGATTTTCAATTTCTCCTCGTTGTACTGCGTGTAGATCAAAGAAATTATGAGTAGTAATTGTAAAAGGTACTCCAGGGATTCGAATATCGTTTAATGAGAAAAAATGTTTTTCAATTTCAAGTGGCAAAAGTTTGCTTAAATTATAATATAATCTTCGGCAAGGTCATCAAGTAAAACAAAGGTCATATCTTTGCAATTGTGTTTGTTTTCCTTGTGAGTCTTCTAAGGATATTTGGTGATTTTTTATATTATGAGTAACTGTAACCCCTATTTTCTGTATTTTGTATTTTTTCTGGGAATTTTTTTTATTAATTAATTTTCTTCCTTCTTTCCTAAACCCTGTAATTTGATTTTCGTTTGGTGGAATTCATAAATTGCTTTCGACTAAATTTTGTCTCCCAATCTATTTAATCTTTTCTACTAAATTTTGTTGATCATCATATTCAATTAGCCTATTTTATTAATCCTAATTGATTTATTTAAATTACTTCTTCTCTTATTGGATCTAACCCATACCCATTAAACCCAATAACCCTATATCCTAACCTACCCTATAAATACCCATTAACCCTAAACTATTAATTAACCCTAATTAATCCTCTATCTCTCCTCCTGCCGCTCACCCCTGATCCTTTGTTTTGCAAACCCATCTCGCTCAAGCTCCTCGTCCTCGACCTCCGTCCTTCCTCGTTTGCCCAGTCCACCACCATGCCATCCACTGCAACCACCCATCGTCGTCACCCTCTCATCCAATCACCGAAGAACCCATCATCCCGTCATCTCCACCGTTGTCCCGCACCCTCCGAAACCCACCTCGTCACCGCATCTCCACCTTTCCTCTCTTTCTCCTCAAAATAGAGCATCGCCGTCCGAATCCCCTGTTCCCCATCGATCGTCGCTTGAGCCTTCCCCTGCTCAGTCAACGACCGCCCTCGCTCCAGTCGCCACTTAGCCCGCCGTCGAGCCACAGTCCCCGTTGCTCTCTCTCTTTCTCCTTGTCATTGTTTGCTGTTGTGGAGGAGAAGGGTTGCTGCATGCAATTTTGTGGGAGGAGTTTTGCGGTTGCTGTTGTGTGTTGGTGTACACGTTGAGCGCACATGCCTTCGTGTGTTCAGTTGTCACACGTGTTTCGTTGCTTGGGATTCTCATCCCGTTATTCTTTATATTCGAAGTTACCGTCTAACAGGCAAGTCTCTCTTGAACTAGTTTATTTTTTTTGTTCAAGAACTCTTTTGATCTCTGCAAGTAGATCTCGATGACTATCATATTGTTATACTATTCATCTTCCATTGAGTATATTGAGGGTTTACAAGAGCTAACCCAAGATATTTTTGACTTCGTGCCCTTATCTTTGATTCAAATCATAGTTTCTATTGCACATTACATATGCACAAAATACATGAAAATAATTAGATCCATGTTATAGAATTGTTTGACGAATTGAATCTTTCCAATTGAATTTGATTTGATGAATTATTTGCCATGAATGTAAATTGCATCATAAATCTTGAAATTGCATGTCAATCATCAAATAGCACTTTGTTTATTAATTATCATGAATTATATGCTTGTATGATGAAATTATTGTCTATTCATATTAAATTATTTTATGGCCTGCTGTTTTCTTTTTTTTGTATCAGAATTTCGAACCTGTTACTTTAGTAATTTGAAAAAAAATTTGTAAACATAAATTGTAGCCCCATGTGTCTATTTTCCAGAACATTCGATGGAATTGAATTCTGATTTATAATTTGTTAGATATCAATCTTTTAGTACTACTAGGTCTGTATTTCTAGATTCACAATTTCATGTGTATGACCCTGATTTATTAGTAAATATAACATGTTAACAGTAAAATTAAAATGTGAAATTAATTTGTCTGAGACTAGACATGTGTAGGAGTACAAATTTTTGTATATTTAATTGATGAGTTTTCTAACCTGAAACATATATGTGAATACAATCTATAACCTGCCGCCTGATCATAAAATCTGTAAAGAATAGGAATTTGAGCCTAGTTTCTGTGACTTTTATATGTCGTATGTATATTACCTAGAACTGGCAGAGAGTCTAGTTTCTAGAACTCTTGATGGATCCAGATTTGCTTTCCTGTAGCTGCAAAAATATCTATTTTTGTACAATAACGTTCTGTTGTCCAGATTGTATGATTTGTGTTGATTTAATATATTTTCTTCTTGCTTTGTCTGTAATGAGTAGAACTATTCACACTTAGCATGATACAACCTTGACACCTTCTTGCATGCTCACATTGGATGAAATAAAATATTAACAAGCCGAGTTATTATGGGTTGACTTGGTAGTGAACAATTGGAGACTGTACTCGGTAGGGTCCCTCGCTTGACATGATCACTGTACTGACTGATGGCCATAAAATACTGCTTTGATAATTACTGCTACCGAACATTTAATTACTGATTACAGGGCCGAGTACATGAATCGTGAATTCACCATCACAGTCTAAAACGTTCACTTGTTTGATTGCACCGAACTTGTAGAATTGGACACAGTAGTACGTGCACTAGATAGGTTAATAAAATGGTTAATAACCCGCACTTGACATTTCATGCTTGATCCCGTATACAGTCATCGATATTGAACTTCAATTGAAATCATTAATTACTACATGATTAAACATAGACCTTAACATTATTGCCACTCCTTGTCTTTGTTGTTGACTTGATCCATTCCTTCACTTTTGATATACCATGATTCTTATTGTTCTCTGTTTCCCTCGACTTCCTGTCTATGACTTGCTCTAAGGATATTATTTTTTCTCTTTTTAGATCACGAGTTTACAGGTACCGAAGGAGCAATACCAGAAGGAATTGGTGAGCAACGATTCTAGAAGATGGAGTCCAAGAATAGATTGCTTGAATTATCTTTATGCTATTTTCTCCTTTGAACTTTGTTATTGATATTGTACTTTGTTTTGGGCTTTTATGACCCAGATTTGTTTTTATCCCAGATGTTGGATATTATTATTTGGATTATTTCATCTATTATTGTCACATCCCACTTCCCAAAAATACGAAATACGAGCACATGACATTGGCCCAGCGAATGACTAACGTCACCCATAAACTATTTAATTGATCAACTCAACAATATAATCAATACAGAACAATTGCGCAGGCAATAATAATAATCTCATGAACAATAGTACTTGGAATGAATGAATATAAAATAACCAAATACAGTAAACCAACGTTTGGAAACAATAATAAAATCCAGGACATTAGCCCAATACAATAATAAATCTCAATCACAATAGTAACAAGCCTCAATACAATAAGTTCAATAAAATAATAAGCAATTGAAAAGCATTAAATCTTCAGAATCTTTGTTCTCCAATTCCAGCAGGCAATTCTCCTTCATTACCTATATATATTTCATCTAAAAAGAGAAAAAAATTGTCCTTAGAGCAAGTCATGGACAGCAAGTAGAGAAAGCAAGGAACAATGGAATAACGGTATAACAATGATTCAATGGATCAATAGGAATCAATAACATGGGACAATAATCAATAAACAATGTCACAATAATCGATACAATGGTATAAACAATGATTCAATATTTGGTAACAATATTCAATGGTATCAATAACACTTAATAACTATTTGGTAAAAATAGGAACAATGATGTACAATATGCAATGTCGATGTTGTGTCAATCCTTATGTCTATTAATCATTTTAATCCTAACTAATGCATGTACTACTGCATCCCATACTACAGGTTCGATGCATGCAATCAATTTTGTTTAGACCGAGTGGTGAATTTTATAGATCATGTGTCGGTACGATAATCACTGATACGATACAATATTGTTCCACGATACACTATGATGATTCACTGATTCATTGATATGATAGATACGATTCATTGACATGATCCATTGATGCAATACACGAGAGATTGGGGTGCCGAAGTCAGTGCTCCATAATCAATCGATAAACACTGGCCGACACAATCACTATATTATTCATTACTCAAGTCATTCCCTTAAACCCCGACTTATTAATTATTTTATTAATGCAACAATACAATATACAATTTGAGATATGGGGTGAACAATAGTAACAATAAGAGAACAATACGGCGATAACATGTAGTAGGACAATTGGAACGATGAAAATAAGACATTGGGAACATGCAATGCAACATACACACATTAATTCATGCAATAGTACGATATAGGAATAGTTAAACTAATAAAAACTGAACTATAAAATTCTGGACTGTAAGAGTAGTCTATACAAAAACGCAGTTTTTAGAAATCGAAAAGTGAATCCTTCAGAAGTTCTAGAAATTAACTTCCTTACGGTTCCAACGCATATTTAAAGATCAAATTCCGACAATAGTAGCTAAGTCAATCACATTGTTCTTTACATATTTCATGTTCAGGCAGAATCTCGATGTCATGTTGTTATAATTTTAGGAATAGCAAAAACTCAGTATTAAATTCATTAAAAATATTTTCTAGACTCCTAAACATGTTAAGCAACAATCTAGAAATTTTCAGAGTAAAAGTTTTATCATTTGATCAGCCTTTTTTCTGTTTACACATGCAAGATACATGAATCCGAAAATCTGAAAGTAAAAACACAGCTGTAGTAAAACGGGCATAACTTTTGCTACACAACTTGGAATTTAGAAATTCAAGATGTTCTGGAAACTAGAAAGATAGGGCTACAATTCATATTCATAACGTAATTCGTTTTAAGATCATTTACCTGTTCAAAAATAGCAGTCAACATACAGGTCAGCAAGTAATATACAGGTTTTGGGTAGTTTTCATGAAATAATTAAATTAAACATGATGGGTATCAATTCTTTAGTCAATAAATTTTGTAATCAACATGATACGTGCAATAACATGATGAATAAGACTAAAACTATATGCATACACTAAATTATCATCGATCAAACAACAAACAATCTACCAAACATACAACCTAGTAGTTGTTTTTACAATAATTAATTGTGTCATGATTATATGGTTAACCCTATTATCAATTTTGCATGAATGCATGAAAGATCCAATGTTTAGAGTCAAAAGTGGCACAATGTTAAGAATATTGGGGTTAGCTCGTGTAAACCCTCAATAGACCCAACGAAGGAGATGAACAATGTATAATACGATAACAAAGAGATCTACTTGCAAGAGTTTCAACAAAACTTTAATTTGATACAATTAACAATTCAAGAGGATAGTGACTAGCCTTATAAACGGTGAAAATGAATACCAGGAATAACGGGATAAGGATCTCGAAGCAACGAACCAACGAACACATGAACTAGCAATTTAACACGTGCAATATACGTGTAATAAAATCTTAAAGCAATAACAGCAAGAGAACTCAGCAACCTTAACAACAATAAATCAAAGAGACAACAACAACCAGTGGCTAGGCCAAGGGCGGCGACGGCGCTGGCGACCAGGTGCGGCATCAAATGCGAGGTCAAGCGTCGGCACTGTGGGCAACGCGAAGTGGGTCGACGGCGGTTGAGGGTTTCGGTTGCTGCTAATGTCGAGGAGAGCCGAAGAGGAGGAGGTGCATGGGGTTTCGATCTGGGTGTCTGGGCAGTGCTGGTCGGGAGTTGGGCGACTACGGTGGAGGTTGCCGGAGATGAGTGGCTCGCCGGAGAAGACGACGGAGAAGAAGCAGTAGTGGGTTAGGAGATTTGGGCGGGAAAAATGTTGTCGGGGAGAGAGAACGGCGAGGAGAGAGGAGAGAGGAGAGAGGAGAGAGAATAAGCGGCTAGTGTTTCGACTGTGTGCAAATTTTAGGGTTTGTAGTAGAGTTGTATTTATAGGGTACAATTAGGGTACTGGGTTAGTGGTTTAGGATCTAATAAAAGCGGTTTTAGGTTAAGACAAATGAAATTGGGTTTTAGGGTTCAATAAGAAATAGATCTAATAAATCAATAGGTCCAAATAAAACAATACCCACAATAACCAAAAGAAAAATAAAATCAATAAGCATAACTCAACAAGAATCACGGGGAATTTCATGAACAAGATTTGTATTGAAATAATCAAGAAACGAAAATAGAGTATTTTATTCAATTACAAATAAAATATCACAAAAGGGGAAAAAATGAAAATAGTAGGAACGGTAGTTACAATCCTACCCACCTTACAATAAAATTTCATCCTCGAAATTTAAGCAAGTGGTAGTAGGGTAACCCTGAAAAAGAAAAGAACAACTACTCAAAAAGATGGGGAAACCTCTTCCAAATCACACTTTTAAGCTCCCTAGTCGACTCACCCGGCGAGTGAGGATTCCAAGAAACACGAACCAACTTGATAACCTTATTCTTCAAAATCTTCTCCCGTTGGTCCACAATCGACACTGGATGCTTCTCACAAGACAAGTCTGGTCGAACCGACAACTCTGAATAGTCAATAACATGATTATCGTCCCGAACATACTTCCTGAGCTGAGAAACATGGAAGACGTCATGTACTCTGGAAAGAGCTGGTGGCAACACGAGTTTTTAGGCCACCTTACCTACTCGCTCCACCACATCGAACAGACCAATGAATCTAGGGCTCAACTTGCCCTTACCACCAAAACGAATCACACCTTTCCATGGAGACACCTTGAGGAACACATGATCACCCACTTTGAACTCTAACGGTTTCCTGTGCATGTCTGCCCATTTCCTCTACCTGTCCAGTGCGATTTGAAAATGCTTCCTGATCTAGGCCACTGTATCAACAGTGTTCGTTATCAACTCTGGCCCCAAAAGCTTCCTCTCACCAATGTCATCCCAGCACACTGGCGATCTACACTTTCGACCAAACAAGACTTCATACGGAGCTGCCTGAAGACTAGCTTGGTAGCTATTATTGTATGAAAACCCCACCAAGTGTAGATGATCTTCCCAAGATCCTCCAAACTGAAGCACACAGGACCTCAACATATCCTCCAAGGTCTGAATAGTCCTCTCTGATTGACCATCTGTCTGTAGATGGAATGTAGTACTGAACTTCAGCTTACTCCCAAGACTATTGTAAATACTCTCACAGAATTGAGATCTGAATCTAGTATCTCGCTCTGATATAATACTGACAGAAATACCATGCAATCTCACAATCTCCTGCATATACCTTTTTGCCAACTCTGAAAGGGATGAAATGAGCACTCTTCGTCAAGCGATCCACAATCACCCATATGGAATTGTGACCCTTGGGACTTCTAGGTTAAGCAGTCACAGAATCCATAGTCATATTCTTCCACTTCCATTCCCAAATAGGAAGCGGTTGAAGAAGTCCAGTAGTCCTCTGATGTTCTACTTTCGCTTGCTGACAGATCAAACACTGAGAAACAAATCTTGCAATATCTCTCTTCATACCTTGCCACTAGAAATGCAACTTCAAATTCCGATACATCTTCGTACCACCGGGATGAATAGAATACTGCGAATGGTAGGCTTCTCCAAGTAACCTCTGCCTGACTTCTCCCTTCGGAACACATAGATGGGTCCCAAAGTGGAGAGATCCATCCTCATGAATCACCATATCAGTCCTCGAACCAGCCTCAACCTCAGCTCAAAACTGCTGCAATTGCACATCACCAGACTGTGCTTCCTTAATCTGATCTACCAAAGATGACTGCAACTGAAGTACCATACAACTCTGCTTGGAACCAGGCAACACAACATTCAATTCCAATCTCCTCATAGCTTCCACAAGCTCTTTCTGCTCAGTAAGAACCATAGCAACAGGTCTTCTGCTCAAAGCATCAAGCACTTAATTAATCTTGCCAGGGTGATACTACAAACTGATATCATAATCTGCCATCAATTCCAACCATCGCCTTTGCCTCATATTCAAATCCTTCTGAGTGAACACATGTTTGAGACTTTTGTGGTCAGTGAAGATCTCCACTCGGTCTCCAAGTAAATAATGCTTCCAAAGCTTCAAGTCAAAGATTACAGCAGCAAGTTTTAGATCATGTGTAAGATAATTCTTCTCATGCGGCCTCAATTGTTTAGATGCATTTGCAACTACCTTGCCTCGTTGCATCAAAAAAACACCCAAACCTCTATCTGAAGCATCACAGTGAACTACGAAACCTCCCGATCCATCTGGTATAGTCAACACAGGTGCTAATGTCAACTGATTCTTCAACTCAATGAAGGCTTCTTCACAAAACTCATCCCACAGAAAATTCTGACCCTTCCTAGTCAATTTGGTCAATGGCCCTGCAATCTTCAAGAAATTATGAACAAACTTCCTGTAGTAACCTGCTAGACAAAGAAAACTTCAAACTTCCGATACAGACTTCGACGTCGGCCAATCCTTAGCCGCAGAAATCTTGGACGGATCGACAGAAACACCATTACCAAAAATAATATGACCCAAGAGCCATACGATCCAACCAAAACTCACACTTGCTAAGCTTCCCACAACTGATGATCCTTCAAAGTTTGAAAAACAACCTTCAAGTGCTTAGCATGCTCATCCCGATTCCGAGAGTAGACAAGAATATCATCAATGAACACCACCATGAACTTGTCCAAGAAGGGAGAGAAAACCCAATTCATCAAGCTCATAAACACAGCTAGAGCATTAGTAACTCCAAAAGGCATCACCAAATAATCATAGTGCCCATATCTTGTTTGAAAAGCAGTCTTTTGTACATCCTTGGCTTTCACCTTAACCTGATGGTAACTAGAACGAAGATCCAGCTTCGAAAATACAGAAGCACCTCCCAATTGATCAAACAGGTCATCAATTCTCGGCAATGGATACCTATTCTTCACTGTGACATTATTGAGCTCACGGTAGTCAATACACAACCTCCGACTACAATCCTTCTTATTAACGAACAGAACTAGAGCTCCCCAAGGCAAAACACTTGGCCTGATAAAACCTCTATCCAACAACTCCTGAGTCTGCTTTTTCAACTCAGCTAACTCAACAGGAGCCATTCTGTACGGAATCTTAGAGATTGGAGTTGTTCCTGGCTGAACATCAATACTGAACACCACTTCCCGATCTGGCGGTAATCTCGGCAATTCCTCAGAAAAAACATCCACAAAATGTAATATCCCGATCAATTAATAATAATAATAATAATAATTATTATTTAATTATTTTATTTTATTTTTTAGATTTGAAATATTTTTGGTGGATATTACTTAGTTTAATTATTAATCAACATCTGTATGAATACCAGTCCATATGTATATGCGTTATACCGTCTTGGTACTGGAATCTTCCGAGCCAATAATAAAATTTATTATTATTATTATTTTTGGAATTAATTTATTTTTATACGGATTGTGCTGTTTAACAAACAAAAATTATCGGTATACATATTAATATATACGTATGCGTATTGTATCGATTTTGTACGTTTGTGCAAATCGTGTAGTATGTGTTTTGGACAAAAATATCTTATTTTTGTCATGATTAATAAAAAATGGATGGCTAAGATTTGTTTGGAGGCTTAAACCTAGGCTTTTGGATTATTGGAAATACATAAGATGATTAATAGGTGTATTCTACTAGAATCCTCTTCCACCTCTCTCCTCCACCTCACCCCTCCACCTCATCCATAGTAGGCCAGCCACCTCTTGGAACCAAAGGGGTTTTTGCAAAATCCCTTGGTGTATTTGCACTCACACCCTCTCATTTCTCTCCCCCCCCCTCCCCTTTCTCTGTCTCTTTCACCTCTTGCCTCATTTGCCAAAAGAAAAAAAATTAGAGAGGAAAAGAAAGAGAGAACAAAATCCTAATTAGAGATTTCTTCATTTGTAGGTCTTTTTTCTAAGGAGCTAGGAGGAAGGAGAAGGTTCTTGGCTAGTTATTCCTACAAAGAAAATCAAGGTGGGGGTTTCTCTATTTTATTTTGTATTGATTCTTGTTCTCTTTTTGTTGTGCATGTTTGTTGTATGTTCTAATAAACAACTTGGACTAAATCTTAAGCATAACCATGGTTGTATGGATCAAGATGATCACATGAGAAAGATGGATGGTAGAACTTAACCAAAACAACATAAAGGTGCAATCTTTAAGCTTTGTTATGGTTATTTTAACAACTTGGACTAATTATTTGTGCATATGAGTAGTGTGAGTCAAAAAGAACCACATGAAGAGTTTTGAATGTAGAACTTACTAAAAGCATATAAAGATTAGTGTAGTAAAAATACTTACATACCCATTCTAGGGTTGAAGAACTCAAAAACTATTAAAAGATAGGTCTTTTGTTGTTTATTGCCCTCTACTTTGTTAAATATCAAATCTTGCTAACCCTAGTTCATAAAAAAAAGTGGACTTTATTGTATGTAGGAACTAGTAGGTTAAAGAAAAGTAGGTTTTGTAATATGTAGGATTTAAAGATTCAATAAAGTTAGATTTTTGTAATATTTTAAGATTTGTAATTCATAAGAGAAGTAGGCTTTGTAATAGATAGTAAATGAACCCATGCTTGAGTTATATGTAGAACCCATGCTTGATTTATAGTAAAGAATCATGCTTGAGTTGTATGTAGAACCCATGCTTGAGATGCTAGTTGTTCTAGTAAATGAACCCATGCTTGAGTTGTAGTAAAGAATCATGCTTGAGTTGTATGTAGAACCCATGCTTGAGTTGCTAGTTGTTCTAGTAAATGAACCCATGCTTGAGTTATAGAACCCCATATTTTCAAAATATTATTTTTAAAGGTCTATAAATGACTAAAATGATTTTTGGAGAATTTATGAATATTTTCAGAAAAATTTATCTTTTTACACGTGCAAAACACGTGCAAATACTTTCTTGAGAAGTTTGAAAGTCAAGTTTTCTTCATGAAAAATCATTATTTAATATTTGGGATTTATTTAGTATTTTTCCAGATTTTTCTGAAATTAATTGGAACTATTTGCAAATTTTGAGAAAAGAAGGACCTTTTTGCAAATTTGTCATTTTTAGGGGTTAAAAAGTAAAATGTATTTTCTGGACATTTTGAACAGTACCGGTTGAGATTTAGGATTATATTTTACTTTTAAATCCTAATTTAAATGAATTTTATTGAATTTCCAAGAATAGAGCTATATATATAAAGTTGTATTTTGAAGGGATTATTTTGCAAAAGTGGGTAAAACCCTAAGCTTCATTCCGGATATTTAAAGGGAAATTTGCAGGCGTCATTTGCTGCACAATATAGAATTTTGTGATTTTTCTTGGGAGGAGCAAGAGGAGGAATTGGATCTCGCAATAGGGAGGCTTTTCGTTGGATCTCTTCGTTCTAAGGTGAGTGACATGTTGTTTTGCTTTGTGTATGTTTTATGTGAGTAATATGAAATTTGTTTTGTTGTTTGATTTAGGTGACTGATGTGAATTCGGATTGTTGTTGATTTATGTGAATGATTGTTTAGTTGTTTGTTTTGACATGTTTGTTTGAGCAATGAAATGATTGTTGTCGTATTATGTATGTGATATCCATGAATGTTTAGTAAATCTTGGTTTATGAATTGGTATTGCTAGAAAGCATGTTTGAGATATGAGTATGGTTATGATAACAAGGGATTGGATGGATGAACATCTGGATCTCGTGAATACAAATCAGATTTCGATTTTGAGTTGTGAAAGAAATTCAGTATTGAGAAACCCTAATGGAAGAATTAGGAATTTAGAACATGAAGATTGAGATTTTGAGGAAATTGGTTGATTTGAGGATTGTATCCAATCTGAGGATACTGTGAGATTGTCATTTTTACCTTGAATACGAATTATTTTCATAAACAATGATTTCTTTTAAAAAAACTCTAATTTTGATTATCATGTACAACCAAAATTAAGCAGACTGTAGGCCGACAGTTGACTGTCAGACCTTTTAGTCGACTGGCACGACTCAGCTGCTAGATCTTTAGTTTTCTTGAAAATCCGTTGTGGACAGTCGACTTAGACCCTTTTCAGTCGACTGGTACACTTAGAATTTATTTTTCAAAGTTATTGTAAATTTTTCTCTGGTAAGTCGACTTATGACTTTTATAAGTCAACTTATATTTTTGGTATGTTGACTTATGACTTTTATAAGTCAACTTATATTTTTGGTAAGTCGACTTATGACTCTTATAAGTCAACTTATATTACTTAACTTATTTTCTTAAAATCATGGATATTTTCCCTCTGGACAGTCGACTTACTACAGTAATAAGTCGACTGGTACTGATGAGTTTTCATAAACTTGAATGTTCTTTCGAATGATTAGTCTTTAACTATTTTAGTCTATACTTTGTCTTCTGTTAAGCATATGAGTTTAAGATATTCAGTTGAACTATTTATGGTGGAAAGTTTTAGACATTGAGTTTGGGTCTCTAGAGGATGTGTGTGACCCTAGTATACCGGCGTTGAGTTCTTTTGTTGAGGCCTGTTGAGGCATTTGAGTTGTTCAGTTTTGAGTTAAGTCCGGTAGGGTACACCAACTCTAGGAAATTCGTTGAGTAATTAAGTAACCCAAAAACAATAAGGACAGGCACTAGTGGCGATATGATGAACGGGAACATGGGTCAAGTACCTCTGTATGGCTCTCGGTGTGGGATTTAATCTCCGGAATTGTCCAGGTAAATTACCTGCGGTGTGAGATATATCTCCGAAATTATCCAGGTAATTGCTTGCGGTGTGGGATTGATCTCCGGAATTATCATGGTCGAGGCGACGCACATATGGTATTCATGTGATGATGTGTCAATGTTTCGGTGTGGGATGATCTCCGGAATTATCCAGGTAAATTACCTGAGATGTGGGATCTATCTCCGGAATTATCGGGGCATGGGCTAACACTCACAGTTTATCTTTATCTCGTAGTAGTCATCATGTTAGGATTGGTTGCATAGCGGGGATTAAACCCATATAATGTCGAGACGTTAAGGGCTTGCACCGAACCTATGTAGAGTGGGATGCATAGACTTCGACAAGTATGCATTAGAGAGTTCGCATATAGAATTTGTGTTTTCTTGACTTGGTTTTATGCATGTGGTTTTTCTATTTTTCTACACCTAACACTTAGTTAAGCTACCCTTTATGTTTTCACGTTTCTCTGTCATTTCTTACTTCACATATTCTTGTTTAGTACCTGTTGTTTATGAATCCATGCTTAATGATATTTATATTGTTTGTTTTATGTCACTTACACCATTTATGGCTGACCCCTTTAGTTTTGGGGGTTAGGGATCATCTCTAGCCTCATGTGTTGCAGGTTGTTGCTAAGAGTTTGGAGGTTTGGATGCTTGAGATAGTTTTGAGATAAATTAATTTAATGGAGTTTGTGTAAATTTGTAAGAACAGTGTTGTAATAAGACTGTGTTGTAAATAAAAGAAGATTTTGATTGAGATGTTTTTAAATTCTGCTGTGCTATGTAAAAGATCATTGTAATAAAAGTTGAAAATTTTATTGGTGTTGGTTGTGTTTAATGTTACATTGAAGTTGATGCTGGGATTGTGCCACGTATTTTCTAAGATATCATATTAGAAATTCGGGGCACTACAGAGATTGGTATCAGAGCATGCTTCAATAGTAATAATGAACATGGCATAAAAATAACCTAGGTGTGGACACTAGAGTGTGAGTACCTAGGTGTGGACATTAAGGAGTGAGTATCACGTAGAACTGAAACATGATGTTTTACCTTTGGGATACAATTGAGGTTTTGTCAAAGGATATTGATGTGAGTTTGAATTGTGTGTGATGCTCAAACTTTTCCCTCGTTTTGCAGTATTCAGAATGGTTGCACCCAGGCCCAGGAATGGTGGTAACAATGAGGATGGATCTGGTAGTTCTCGAGGAACTGGAATTGATCTTGAGGCTGAATTCGCCAAGGTGTATCAGACTCTGAATGCGCTAATGGCATTTAATTTGGGGCAAAATCAGAATCAATAACAGAATTAGCCGCAAAATCATGGAGCTGGACAGGGATTGGTTAACGCCGATCCTATCAAGCAGATCGAGTCCTTTAAGAGGATGAGGCCGCCAGTTTTTGAGGGGCAATCTGATCCAACCGCAGCTGATGATTGGATTAGAAGGATGGAGACAATCTTCGAGGTATCGAAGACTCTGGTAGCCAATAAGGTGAAGTTGGCTACTATGCAACTGGAAAAGGACGCTGGTGTCTGGTGGGAATCGTTGAAGAGGACTTTGGGAAGATCAGCCGATGACTTGGAAAGCTTTTCTGGAGGAATTCAGGGATCGCTTCTTTCCGCTAGATGTTCAGAAGAAGAAGGCGACCGAGTTCCTGAACCTTCAGCAGGGCAGCAAGACCGTGCGAGAGTATGAGACCAAATTTGCTCAGCTTTCGAGGTATGCACCAGAGTTGATCGTTGACGAGGCGAAGAAGGCCAAAAAGTTTGAGCAGGGCTTGAGGCCAAACTTGAGGTCGAGGATGATCCCGTTGGGTATCAGAAGGTTCGACAAGCTGGTCAGGAGAGCAGCTATGACTGAGGAGGACATGCACCAGTTCTAGAAAAGGCAAGATACCTGGAACAGGAACAAGAGGCCAGCATCAGGTCAGAGTGGGAAAAGATTCCCAGCAAAGCAAGTCATGTTCGGTGATCCGGTGCAGAAGGCACCTGCAACTCAGGGAGTGACTTGTTATTACTGCAAGGAGGCAGGACATTACAGGTCAGTGTGTCCGAAGTTGGCGAAGTAGACTTGTTTCCAATGTGGGCAGACTGGACATTCTCAGCCCCATTGTCCACAATTGAGGAAGGATGGTTCTGGTGGAAGCAAATTCCAGAGGCAAGGGCGAGTATTTGCATTAACCGAGGAGGACGCTGGTAACTTGGAAGATGTAATACAGGGAATTGTTTTAATTAATGGAATAAAAGCAAGGGTTTTATTTGATACTGGTTCATCGCATACTTTTGTATCGCCGAATTTTGCGAAGGTCTTGGGTGTGGAACCTAAGTTGTTTCCAGGCAAGGTATTGTCGGTGGCAACGCCGTCAGGTGAAGAATTGATCGCCAATCGATATTACGAGGACTGTAATATCGAGATTGGCGGGAGGTTGTTCGGCATTGATCTGATTGAGCTGCAAGTCTTAGGAGTGGATGTCATCGTGGGCATTGATTGGATGGCAATATATGATGCCACAATTGAATGCAAGCAGAAGGAGGTGTTGGTGAAAGCACCAGGTGGACCCGCAGTGACTTTCCAAGGGAAGAAGAAAGTTCCGAAGGTGGCTGCAATGGTATCCAAGATGGCAATTCCAGATGAAGTCAAGGGCATTCCGGTTGTCAGAGATTTTCCTAAGGTGTTCTTGGAAGATTTTCCAGGATTACCGCCGCAGAGAGATGTGGAGTTTTGCATTAATGTTCAGCCAGGGAGCGTGCCGATTTCTAAGGCTCCGTACAGGATGGCACCTGTAGAGCAAGACGAAGTGAAGAAGCAGATTGAGGAGCTGTTGAGCAAGGGGCTTATTAGGCCGAGTTCTTCTCCATGGGGAGCGCCAGTGTTGTTAGTCAAGAAGAAGGATGGGTCAATGAGGATGTGCATTGACTACCGGAAGTTGAATAGGGTGACTATTCAGAACAAGTATCCACTGCCGCGGATTGATGATTTGTTCGACAAGCTTCGAGGAGCAGCGGTGTTTTCGAAGATTGATTTGAGATCAGGGTATCATCAGGTTCGAGTCAAAGAGGAAGATGTGAGTAAGACAGCTTTCATGACTCGTCATGGACTCTATGACTTTTTGGTGATGCCATTCGGGTTGACGAATGCGCCAGCAGTGTTCATGGATATGATGAATCGGGTTTTGAGGCCATTTATTGACTCCTTCGTGGTGGTTTTCATCGACGATATCTTGGTGTATTCGAAGTCGGAGGAGGAGCATTCTATGCACTTGACAGTGGTATTACAGAAATTGTAGGAGCATAGCTTGTATGCCAAGTTGTCGAAGTGTGAGTTTTGGAAATTTGAGGTAGCTTTCCTTGGTCATATCCTTTCTAAGGAGGGAGTAGCCACTGATCCTCAGAAAGTTGAAGCAGTGAAGGATTGGCCCAGGCCAACGTCTGTGAAGGAAGTCAGAAGTTTCTTGGGTTTAGCTGGTTACTATAGAAGATTCATCCAGGGTTATTCTCAGATTGCAATTCCTTTGACAGGCTTGACCCGGAAGAATGTGGCATTTCTATGGACTGATAAGTGTGAGGAGAGTTTTCTTGAGTTAAAGGAGAGGTTGACTACTGCACCTATCTTAGCTTTGCCACAAGCTGGGAAGGATTATGATATCTTCAGTGATGCGTCTCTCAGAGGTTTGGGTTGTGTCTTGATGCAAGAAGGTAAGGTAATTGCTTATGGTTCGAGGCAATTGCGTCCGCATGAGAAGAATTATCCGACGCATGATTTGGAGCTAGCAGCTATCATTTATGCCTTGAAGCAGTGGAGGCATTATGTTTATGGTGAGAAGGTTAACATGTACACTAACCACAAGAGCTTGAAGTACATTTATCAATAGAAGGATATTAATCTTCGGCAAAGAAGGTGGTTGGAAGTTTTGGAAGACATTTGTCCTGAGATCAAGTATCATCCGGGCAAGGCAAATGTGGTGGCTGATAGACTTAGAAGGAAGAGTAGTTTATCGAGTTTGATCACTACTCGAAGCGAGTTGGCAGCAGAGATTGATCAGGCAGGTATCGAGGTGGTGCTGCAGGGTTTAGGAGCATCTTTGGCACAGTTGAGGCTGCAACCTTCCTTGAGAGAGAGGATTGTGGAAGGACAGAGATCAGATTCAGAGATTCAAAAGATGTTGCATCAGGTTTCAGAAGGCAAGCCATCAGAGTTTCGTGTCCAAGATGGAATTCTTTGGATGGGTGAGAGGTTGTGTGTTCCAGATAATACAGATTTGAGAGATAGTATCTTGCAGGAAGCACACAGTACCTTGTTGTCAGTTCATCCAGAAGGCACGAAGTTGTACAGGGACATCAAACAGCATTTTTGGTGGTCTGGTATGAAAAGGGATGTGACAGATTTCGTGGCAAGGTGTCTGACTTGTCAGCAGATCAAAGCAGAAAATCAGAGACCTGGAGGTTTGTTACAACCGTTGCCTATTCCGGAGTGGAAATGGGAGAATATCAGTATGGATTTCATCACGGGTTTGCCGAGGAGTTCGAAGGGCAATGACTTGATTTGGGTTATCGTGGACCGTTTGACTAAGTCGGCTCACTTTCTAGCCATGAAGATTACTTGATCATTGGAGAAATTGGCTGAGTTGTACATTGGTGAAATTGTGAGACTACATGGAGTTCCTGTGTCGATTGTTTCCGACAGAGATGCAAGGTTTTGGAAGAGCCTACAAGCAGCTTTAGGCACCAGAACTGATTTCAGTACCGCTTTTCATCCGCAGACCGATGGTCAGACGGAGAGGGTGAATCGAGTGCTGAAAGATATGTTGAGGGCTTGTGTTATGGATTTAGATGGTAGTTGGGAGAGATACTTGGCATTGGTTGAGTTTGCTTATAACAACAATTACCATGCGAGTATCGGAATGGCACCGTATGAGGCTTTGTACGGGCAAAGGTGCTGGACACCAGTTTGTTGGTACGAGGTTGGCGAGAGGCAGATGTATGGTCCTGAGATCGTACAGCAGACATCAGAGCAGATTGAGCTGATTCGCAAGAGATTGGTCGAGGCTCAGAGTCGGCAGAAGAGTTATGCTGATACTCAACGAAGAGACTTGGAGTTTGAGGTTGGGGATGCAGTTTTCCTCAAGGTGTCTCCGACCAAAGGAGTAATCAGGTTTGGTAAGGGAGGCAAGTTGGCGCCAAGGTATATTGGGCCATACAGGATCATGGAGCGGATTGGCAAGACAACATATAGATTGAAACTTCCAGAGGAGTTGGCATAAGTGCATGATGTATTTCATGTGTCATTATTGAGGAAGTATGTGTCAGATCAGAATCATCAGTTGGTATAGATTCCTGAAGATCTGCAGGTGAACTTGAGTTACAAGGAACAGCCTGTTGAGATCGTTGATCGTAGGGAGAAAGTTCTTAGGAGCAAGGTGATACCTATGGTCAAGGTGCTGTGGAGGAATCAGCAGTTCGAGGAAGCTACTTGGGAGCCCGAGGATCGCATGCAGAAGGATTTCCTTGAGCTTTTTGGATGAGTGTATTTTCTTTTATGTGATTGTAATTCTTTGAATGATCGTACCATTGATTGAGTTATAATCCTTCTATTTTGATTATGTTGTCATATGCAATTGTTTGAACTATGTTTCCATTTATGAGATATTATTCCCTTTGTTGGTATGTGGTTTGGACTCATTAGTAGTAGTTCTGAGGACAGAACTCTTCTAAGGAGGGAGTGATGTAGAATCCCGTATTTTTAAAATATTATTTTTAAAGGTCTATAAATGACTAAAATGATTTTTGGAGAATTTATGAATATTTTCAGAAAAAATTATCTTTTTACACGTGCAAAACACGTGCAAATACTTTCTTGAGAAGTTTGAAAGTCAAGTTTTCTTCATGAAAAATCATTATTTAATATTTGGGATTTATTTAGTATTTTTCCAGATTTTCCTGAAATTAATTGGAACTATTTGCAAATTTTGAGAAAAGGACCTTTTTGCAAATTTGTCAATTTTAGGGGTTAAAATGTAAAATGTATTTTCTGGACATTTTGAACAGTATCGGTTGAGATTTAGGATTATATTTTACTTTTAAATCCTAATTTAAATGAATTTTATTGAATTTCCAAGAATAGAGCTATATATATAAAGTTGTATTTTGAAGGGATTATTTTGCAAAAGTGGGTAAAACCCTAAACTTCATTCTGGATATTTAAAGGGAAATTTGCAGCCGTCATTTGCTGCACAATATAGAATTTT
The DNA here is from genome assembly GCA_017893485.1 of Hemerocallis citrina. Classification (NCBI taxonomy): domain Eukaryota; kingdom Viridiplantae; phylum Streptophyta; class Magnoliopsida; order Asparagales; family Asphodelaceae; genus Hemerocallis; species Hemerocallis citrina. Next base: position 122,784,184 of record CM030363.1, on the reverse strand, counting down.
GTGATTTTTCTTGGGAGGAGCAAGAGGAGGAATTGGATCTCGCAAAAGGGAGGCTTTTCGTTGGATCTCTTCGTTTTAAGGTGAGTGACATGTTGTTTTGCTTTGTGTATGTTTTATGTGAGTGATATGAAATTTGTTTTGTTGTTTGATTTAGGTGACTGATGTGAATTCGGATTGTTGTTGATTTATGTGAATGATTGTTTAGTTGTTTGTTTTGACATGTTTGTTTGAGCAATGAAATGATTATTGTCGTATTATGTATGTGATATCCATGAATGTTTAGTAAATCTTGGTTTATGAATTGGTATTGCTAGAAAGCATGTTTAAGATATGAGTATGGTTATGATAACAAGGGATTGGATGGATGAACATCTGGATCTCGTGAATACAAATCAGATTTTGGTTTTGAGTTGTGAAAGAAATTCAGTATTGAGAAACCCTAATGGAAGAATTAGGAATTTAGAACATGAAGATTGAGATTTTGAGGAAATTGGTTGATTTGAGGATTGTATCCAATCTGAGGATACTTTGAGATTGTCATTTTTACCTGAATACGAATTATTTTCATAAACAATGATTTCTTTTAGAAAAACTCTAATTTTGATTATCATGTACAACCAAAATTAAGCAGACTGTAGGCCGACAGTCGACTGTCAGACCTTTCAGTCGACTGGCACGACTCAGCTGCTAGATCTTTAGTTTTCTTGAAAATCCGTTCTGGACAGTCGACTTAGACCCTTTTCAGTCGACTGGTACACTTAGAATTTATTTTTCAAAGTTATCGTAAATTTTCTCTGGTAAGTCGACTTATGAATTTTATAAGTCAACTTATATTTTTGGTAAGTCGACTTATGACTTTTATAAGTCAACTTATACTTTTGGTAAGTCGACTTATGACTCTTATAAGTCAACTTATATTACTTAACTTATTTTCTTAAAATCATGGATATTTTCCCTCTAGACAGTCAACTTACTACAGTAATAAGTCAACTGGTACTGATGAGTTTTCATAAACTTGAATATTCTTTCGAATGATTAGTCTTCAACTATTTTAGTCTATACTCTGTCTTCTGTTAAGCATATGAGTTTAAGATATTCAGTTAAGCTATTTATGGTGGAAAGTTTTAGACATTGAGTTTGGGTCTCTAAGGGATGTTTGTGACCCTAGTATACCGGCGTTGAGTTCTTTTGTTGAGGCCTGTTGAGGCATTTCAGTTGTTCAGTTTTGAGTTAATTCCGGTAGGGTACACCAACTCTAGGAGATTTGTTGAGTAATTAAGTAACCCAAAAACAATAAGGACATGCACTAGTGGTGATATGATGAACGGGAACAAGGGTCAAGTACCTCAGTATGGCTTTCGGTGTGGGATTTAATCTCTGGAATTATCCAGGTAAATTACCTGCGGTGTGAGATATATCTCCGGAATTATCCAGGTAATTACTTGCGGTGTGAGATTGATCTCCAGAATTATCGGGGTCGAGGCGACGCACATGTGGTATTCATGTGATGATGTGTCAATGTTTCGGTGTGGGATGATCTCCGGAATTATCCAGGTAAATTACCTGAGATGTGGGATCTATCTCCGGAATTATCGGGGCATGGGCTAACACTCACAGTTTATCTTTATCTCGTAGTAGTCATCGTGTTAGGATTGGTTGCATAGCGGGGATTAAACCCATATAATGTGGAGACGTTAAGGGCTTGCACCGAACCTATGTAGAGTGGGATGCATAGACTTCGACAAGTACACATTAGAGAGTTCGCATATAGAATTTGTGTTTTCTTGACTTGGTTTTATGCATGTGGTTTTCCTATTTTTCTACACCTAACACTTAGTTAAGCTACCCTTTATGTTTTCACGTTTCTCTATCATTTCTTACTTCACATATTCTTGTTTAGTACCTGTTGTTTATGAATCCATGCTTAATGATATTTATGTTGTTTGTTTTATGTCACTCACACCATTTATGGCTGACCCCTTTAGTTTTGGGGGTTAGGGATCATCTCTAGCCTCATGTGTTGCAGGTTGTTGCTTAGACTTTGGAGATTTGGTTGCTTGAGATAGTTTTGAGATAAATTAATTTAATGGAGTTTGTGTAAATTTGTAAGAACAGTGTTGTAATAAGACTGTGTCGTAAATAAAAGAAGATTTTGATTGAGATGTTTTTAAATTCCGCTGTGCTATGTAAAAGATTATTGTAATAAAATTTGAAAATTTTATTGGTGTTGGTTGTATTTAATGTTACATTGAAGTTGATGCTGGGATTGTGCCACGTATTTTTTAAGATATCATATTAGAAATTCGGGCCGCTACATGAATTATATGTAGAACCCATGCTTGAGTTGAAGTAAAGAACCATGCTTTATATGCTAAAAGAACCCGTCATGCTTGAGTTGTAGTGTTCTAGAAAGAACCCATCATGCTTGAGTTGTAGTAAAGAACCCATGCTTGAGTTGTAGTAAAGAAACCCATCATGCTTGAGTTATATGTTAGAACCCATGCTTGAGTTGTATATGCTAAAAGAACCCATCATGCTTGAGTTGTAGTGTTCTAGAAAAAAACCCATCATGCTTGAGTTGTAGTAAAGAACCCATGCTTGAGTTGTAGTAAAGAAACCCATCATGGTTGAGTTATATGTGAGAACCCATGCTTGAGTTGTATGTTAGAACCCATGCTTGAGTTGTATATGCTAAAAAAACCCATGCTTGAGTATGTGTAGTTGTTCTAGATTCAAAAGAACCTATGCTTGAGTTTGTGTAGTTGTTCTAGATTCAAAAGAACCCATGCATGCTTAAGTTGTATGTTGTAATGGTTTTAGTTAAATTTCTAAAAAGGAACCCGTGAATTTAGCTCTCATGCTAATCTAGTTAAACTATTGAAATGAACCCATGTTCCATATTTGTTATAGTTTGACTTTTAAGAAGAAATCGATGAAATTAGCTCCATGATAGTTCTAGCTCAAATTGATGAGGAACCCATGCATTTAGGTTATAGGTGGTTCTAGCTCAACCTTGAGAAAGAACCCATGAACCTAGTTGCATGTTGTCCTAGTTTAAATTTGGAAAAAAGAACCCATGAATTCTAGTTGTGTGTGGTTCTAATCAAAATTTGACCATAACATGTGAACGTTCTTCATCTTCAATGTATGTTTGACAATGGTTGGGAAAGTCACTATTATTGTTAATTTGATAAAAACTCGTCTAGGGTCTTATAGTTACCCTAGGGGTCATCGACCATCAAGACTCATATCTTACCACCTTGGAAACTATGGATAAATCACACCTTGTGCACCGACGGATCTTAACCGGTGTGGGTTGATTGCGGGCCGAGAATATTGATGAGATCTGAGTTAGGAGTAGTGATGAGTGAGGGAGATCCCGTCACCGGTGTCTTGGATCGATAGGCCGTGAGTTGGACCATGATAAACTTAAGTAAGTCTAAGTTGAAAACCCCATAAGATTGTTTAGGTTTTGTGACATCGTTAGGGTAGTAACTTATAAAGTTCATTACTTAACCATTTTTTCCAAAAGAGAGGAGTTGGTATTAGGGGTGATACCGTATGACCCAACTCGTCCTATAGGCCGACACTAGGTGGTGTTATTGGGTTGTCGCTTCCCGTCAAAGGGATACGTACGGTGCATTCTTACGAGTTGGGAGCACGGGTTGCGTATCTCACACTGTTAATTTCTGAAGTACCATGAAAAGTCCTGGCTCGTGTCTCGAATTCTCTATACAGGAAGTTCGGGGCTTTACAGAGTGGTATGAGAGCCGACTTCAATTTATAGTCCAACACAGTAGGAAAATAGACTTAGATGCCTTGTAGAAGTTAGGTTTTTAGCTGTTGTAGATAATTATAAATCATACTGTTGTTTCCTTCAACTTATGTTTATGATATTTCTATATCTAGGCTAATTTCCGTGTCCACTCCTTACAGGATGGCTGACGGAGCAATTCCCCTTTGGAATGGGTTGGAAAATGGGATAACGGTCGAGGTGGACTTAGATCTAGAGCCCATCACTGTTGGTGATGAGTCACCAGTTGGAGCTAGGTTGGCCAATGGGGCCACAGCAGCTGCCGTAGCAGGGGGTGCCCCTGCAGATGGCCATATCCCAGTACCGCCACCCCCGCCACCACCCCAGCTTACTGTAGTGGAGCAAGCCTTTGAGCAGGTATTCCGCAATCTCACAACGTGGGGTTGGTGCCACGCATGTCCTGAGAACAAGATGGACTCTTGCGATTTCGTGACCCTCAATAATGAGAGGGAAGTGGTAGAATTGAGGAGGGCCATGGCGAGGGCCGACCGCAGGACAATGGTCATGAAGCACACTCACTGTGTGTAGTTTGCGTGCCTGGAGCGCAAGTGCGCGGAGCTACAGGCACAGATCACTAGGTTGCAGATGCTACTAGGACCGCCACCTGCTGCAGGGGGTCTTGCAGGAGACACTAGTAGTAGCGATTAGGCGGTTAGATGCCTATTGGTTATTTTGTTATTTTCTTATTTTGCTACTTATATGTATGATATAATATAAGGAAAAATTCTTATTGTAAGATATGGGGTTATAATGAAATAAAGTTTAGCTTTGCGTTTTCTACAAGTCTTATGTGCATGTTGAGATTGGATGGATGTTATTTTTGGAATAATACAATATGATGCCTTTGTATGTTCCATTATTTTTCTCTATCAGATGTCTCGCAGAACAAGAAGCAGTGGAATCGACCTGATTGAGGGCGAAGGTAGTGGAGGCAATGGCGCAGGTCTGGATGTAGGGGCAGAATTTGCCCGTATGTACCAGGCATTCGGAGACCTAGCAGAGGCAAGCCGAAATAATGTACAGCAATAGAGAGCACCCGTAGGTAACCAGGGAGTTGCAGCTGTTGACCCTGTTAAGATGGTCGAATCCTTCCGTAGGATGAGGTTGCCTGTTTTTGAGGGCCAGGCGGACCCGACGGCAGCTGACGAATGGATTCGTCAAGTTAAGATAGTGTTTGAGGTGTGATGACACCGAAGGACAGCAAGGTCAGATAGGCCAGCATTCTGCTAGAGAAAGGCGCCGGGGTCTGGTGGCAGTCGGTCAAAAGGGGCATGGGCGAAGGACCCATTGGCTAGGAAGACTTCTTAGGGGAGTTCAGGCAACACTACTTTCCCTTGGATGTGCATGAGAAAAAGGCCATGGAATTCTTTAACCTAAAACAGGGAAGCATGACGGTTCGTGAATACGAAACCAAGTTCACACAGCTGTCCCGTTATGCTCCTGAAATAGTACAGGACGCGGTCAAGAAGACCAAGAGGTTCGAGCGGGGGCTTAGGCCCATACTTAGAACCAAAATGGTACCTTTTTGCATCCGGAGGTTTGAGAAATTGGTCTGTCGTGCAGCTACAACGGAGATGGATATGAGCAGAGGACCAGAACCGCAAGTTAATACAGGATGGTGGAACAAGGGAAAGAGGCCTGCACCAGCGTCGGGATTCAGGAACCGGGGAGGAAATCAGAAATTTCAGAAGACTGTTGGCAACACTGGAGGTGCCAAGACAGGAAGTGTTTCCTATGCGGCGAGCAAGGACACTTCAAGAGACAGTGCCCAAAGAAGAACTTTCGGAGTGATACCCGCACATGTTACAATTGCGGGAAGATTGGCCATGTGCGGCCAGACTGTCCCCAGATTCGGAGGGACAACAGTAGGCCAGCTCCTAAGGCAAACAACAAAGGGAAGGGGATTGCCCGCCAAGGGCGAGTATTCGCGCTCACAGAGGAAGACGCCGATGAGTACAAGGGAGTCGTCACCGGTAGGTGAAGAAATTATGGCAAAGTTTATTGTAGTATTTTGAATATTTTGGCATAAGACAATAATGATGTAAACACTTTTGTAAACAGGATGGATTAAAATAAATGGAATCCAGACAACTGTTTTATTTGATAGTGGGTCATCACATTCTTTTGTGTCTGAAGTATTTTCAAAGAAGTTGAAATGCACCAAGGAGGCAACTCCGGACATGGTTTTGTTGGTTCCTACCCCATCCGGGGCAACTCTCCCTACAAACTTGTGCTACAAGGGATGCAAACTTCTGATTCACGGAGACCCTGAGTATAGATTTGCTAGAGCTAGGCTTTGCAGGGACAGACGTGATTATTGGGATGGATTGGATGTCCAGGCATAAGGCTAGCATCGATTGCAAGGAGAAGACGGTAGCCATTACCCCATCTGGAGGATCAGAACTTGTGTTCCAAGGAAAGAAGAAGCAGAGTGAAGAAATTCTTGTAGCCACAATTGGAGTACGTTTGCCAGGTGAAGTCAAGGTGATACCAATTGTACGTAAATTTCCCCACATATTTTTGGAAGAATTACTTGGACTCCCACGACACAGGGATGTGGAGTTCAGCAGTACCATCCAGCTAGGTAGCGCACCAGTGTCTACGACACCATATCGTATGGCACAAGTGGAGCAGAAGGAAGTGAAGAAGCAAATTGAAGAACTGCTACAGAAGGGATTCATCAGGCCAAGTGCTTCACCCTGAGGAGCACCCGTGCTACTTGTGAAGAAGAAGGATGGAACCGCGAGAATGTGCATCGATTACTGGGAGTTGAACAAGGTTACTGTTCGGAACTAGTACCCAATTCCCAAGATCAATGACTTGTTTGATCAGCTCCAGGAAGCGGTTGTATTATCAAAGATTGATCTGCGTCCAGGCTATCATCAAGTTCGGGTCAAAGAGGAAGATATACCCAAGACAGCATTCCGAACCCGGCACAGTCATTACGAATTTTTGGTGATGCCATTCGGGGTGACCAATGCGCCAGCGATCTTTATGGACATGATGAACCGCATCTTGCGGCCATTCATTGATTCGTTTGTGGTTGTCTTCCTAGACGATATCTTGGTATATTCAAAAACAGAAGAGGAGAATGCTGGGCATCTGACTGCAGTATTGATCAAGCTACGGAGCATCAGCTTTATGCCAAGCTGTCAAAGTGTGAATTCTGGAAATCAGAAGTGGTATTCTTGGGCCATGTCCTTTCTAAGGAGGGAGTGGCTACGGACTCCCAGAAGATCGAGGCAGTAAAGAATTGGCCTCAGCCGAGAACTCTGAAGGAGTTCAGAAGCTTCTTGGGCATGACAGGGTACTACAGGAAGTTCATCCAGAACTATGCCAGAATTGCTGTACCACTTACAGCGCTGACCAAGGAAAATGTAAGTTTTGATTGGACTGAGAAATGCAAAGGGAGCTTCCAAGAGCTGAAGAAGAAACTGATTTCTGCACCGATTTTGGTTCTGCCTCAACCAGATAAGGGGTATGTAATCTATAGTGATGCTTCGTTTTTGGGGTTCAGGTGTACCCTGATGCAAGAAGGGAAGGTCATAACATACGGATCGATGCAACTTCGACCGCATGAGAAGAATTACCCGACACACGACTTGGAGTTGGCTGCGATAATTTTTACTCTAAAGTTGTGGCGGCATTATGTCTATGGGACAAAGGTAGAGATATTTACCGACCATAAAAGCCTGAACTACATCTACCAGCAGAAGGATTTGAATCTCAGGCAGAGGCGATGGTTGGAGGTTTTGGAAGACATCAGACCGGAAATTTTACCGCCCGAAAAAGCCAACGTCGTGGTAGATGCGTTCAACAGAAAAAGAAGTGTAGCCACGCTCATTGCAACAGGAAGAGAGCTAGATAACGAGATCAAACAAGCTGGTATTGAAATAATTGGTCAAGATATTGAATGCCTGTGATGTTAATTTTTTAATTGTTAGCAGAATTCCGTAAGAAATTACTGTAAAAGGGCTAATATTTTAGGGGGGATTCTGTCGAAATTTTTACTAAAATTCCTAACATTCTATTACGTTTTCAAACGAAATCTTGGTTTTTATTTTGTATCTTGAGTCATATGAAGATTTTTTCCCCCCAGAGCCCTATATATATGATGTATGTGTAATGTTGCTTGAATTGTCCTGGGGAGGATTCATATTGAATGCCTCTGATGCTAATTTTTTAATTGTGAGCAGAATTCCGTAAGGAATTGCTGTAAAAGGGCGAGATTTTGTCAAAATTTTTACTACAATTCCTAAAAATCTATTACGTTTTCAAACGAAATTTTGGTTTTTATTTTGTATCTTGGCTAATATGAAAATTTTAGGGGAGGATTCATATTAACTGCATGTATCTTGGCTAAACAACTTAATTAATTAATCATTCTTCGCGATGACGTGCCATTTATCAGATTGACTTACCATTTATCAGAGATGCAATTTAGTTTCTTAATTTTAGTCTGGTTTATTTTTAGGCATGGAGTAGTAGTGGTCATGCCTGACTAAGTCTGAGCTAGGCCTTTCATAGTTGTATTCAGACTAGGGAACAGAATTCATCCAGATAATTTAGCATATGAATGATACCCTTTCTTCATCATTTAACGATTGAATACTTATATTGTGGAAAAAATTACTAGATTCCTTACATGGAAAATATGAGCTATACAAATTTTTATAGAGGTAATATAAACAAATCTAACAAAAATTTTGACTGGGACTGAAAGTAAATAAATATTGGTTCGTTTTCTAATGTGAAAACAAAAGAGATCTATAGCAGAAAGTGGGGTTTGAGTTTCTCAGTAAGCTAAAGATGCAATATGTAATACATAAAGGTAGATGGTATTTATATCACCACCCAGTGTGCATGTTAACAAGTGATAAGAAAATTAACAAAAAAAGGTAAAAGTGATGTAACCTGTATCATATTGTTTGCCGTTAATTGCCGCTAATTTAATGTTTCTTTTTTTTTTTGCCAGATTGTTGTCTACACTCAGAATCGTTATGTACATATTGACAATTTAACTTTTGGTAGGGTGATGAAGAACATGATGGGTTGAAACCATTGAGTTAAAAGACATTGTCCTGTTTGAAAGGTATTGGTTTCAAAACTCTTACTATTTGTTCCTTTAATTATCATTGTTTTGATTGATTATTGTAAACTCTTACTATTTGTTACAAATCTCTTACTATTTGTTTAGGCTCACTGTTTGGTCCCATATTGAAGACTCGAAGCATTGTGTTTTCCTACAACCTTGTAAACTTTTTTTTGGTCATTCGGTTGGTTGGTGTATATTTTGGTGGAGGATGTAATAGTTGTAGGCTCTTCAGTTTTTTGGGAGATGATGTAAGTATCTGTATATGATGATGATATAATATAGTTATGTCAATACCCGTACCCGTAAAGTTGTGGAGTATTGGGTTCTGTATTTGGTTTTTCAAAGGTTTTTCAAAAGTTTTTCTAAAAATCCATTACGTTTTTAAATGAAATTTTGGTTTTTATTTTGTATCTTGCATCATATTATGATTTTTTTCTCCTAGATCCTTATATATATGATGCCTGTGTGATGTTGCTTGGTTTGGCCTGGGGAGGATTGATATTGACTACCTGTGATGTTATATTTTTAATTGTTAGCAGAATTTCGTAAGGAATTGCTGTAAAAGAGGTAATATTTTAGGGGGGACTATGTCGAAATTTTTACTAAAATTCCTAATATTCTATTACGTTTTCAAACGAAATCTTGGTTTTTATTTTGTATCTTGAGTCATATGAAGAATTTTCCCCCCCAGAACCTTATATATATGATGCCTGTGTAATGTTGCTTGGATGACCTGGGGAGGATTCATATTGAATGTCTGTGATATTAATTTTTTAATTGTGAGCAGAATTCCGTAAGGAATTGCTGTATAAGGGCGAGATTTTTTCAATATTTTTACTACAATTCCTAAAATCTATTACGTTTTCAAACAAAATTTTGGTTTTTATTTTGTATCTTGGCTAATATGAAAATTAGGGGATGATTTATATTAACTGCATGTATCTTGGCTAATCAACTTAATTAATTAATCATTCTTTGCGATGACGTGCCATTTATCAGATTGACTTACCATTTATCAGAGATGCAATTTAGTTTCTTAATTTCAGTCTGGTTTATTTTTAGGCATGGAGTAGTAGTGGTCATGCCTGACTAAGTCTGAGCTAGGCCTTTCATAGTTGTATTCAGACTAGGGAACAGAATTCATCCAAATAATTTAGCATATGAATGATACCCTTTCTTCATCAGTTAACGATTGAATACTTATATCTTGTATAATATTAATATTAATGGCTGTATGTATGACTGGGATACCAGACAACATATATAGCATTTTTTTTTTGGTTGTTGTTGTTGTTGAAAAAAAGGTGATCCCATCACTGATTCATTAATGAAAGATTAATGAAATAAAGTACAACATACATCATAATCCACATACAACGGTACTACAAAATACTAGATAACGTATAAAGCATAATCACTTTAAAGTAAATATGCTTCCATCTGCACCTACCAAACACTCCACATAATAGTGGCTTTTATAAAATTTTAGAATTGGAGATTATTAATTTACATAGTCTCTAAAATTTGTTTGCGATAAGCCAAAAACATTTTCGGCTTAAATAATGCAGGAGTATCAATGATCCTTTTATAGAGTGACGACATTGTTTTAGCACAATTTGTAGACGCATTTGATTGTATGTTAAGATTCTTATTTTTTTTAGTTATGATTATTAGGATCTAAGGAACATTTTTTGGGGATGAAATAGGGGAAGCAAATGACACTGTTTTGCATGGGCAACTGAGACTATTAATAGTATCAGTTAGGGAGAACAATATGGATGCAGCTAAAGAAAGAGGTAGACTTCAACATACTTGGATTGAGGAAGTTGACGAAGCATCTGATAGGTATCTTAGTCTTACAAAGGAGATTGTCGTTGATAGGATTGCTTTTTGGTAATCTTCATTTTCTCTTAATGTTTGAAATTCCTGATAGTTGGACTTATGTGTTTTGTGTGAGAGATGATGTAAGTTATAGATTAAAAAAAAGGATACATGTAAAATATCTAATACACTGAAATATATCAAAAATTGAGGCAAACACGTCTGCTTCAGATAATATTTGCAGTAGGCTCTTCAGTATATAGATATTAAATATATTAATGTGGATATGTAATTGTACTTGATCACATTTAACAAAATATCTTCACATATACATCACAACAAGCTCTCTCTCTCTTTTTCTCTCTCTCTCTCACTCTCTCTCTCTCTCTATCTTTTAACCTCTTTTAATATCATACTTTGTTAACTACTTGAAAATATGACAATGGGAAATTAACTCATGCGGTTTTAGGCGACATATTTGATACTTATGACAGGCTGCAAATCAAATATGACATTTCTTATGTTTAAGTCACACATAGCAACTGATTTCGATCCACTATTATTGTAGATTCACAGTACTCTTTTTTCATTCTGAGCTCCTGACAAATGATCCTGCAAGATATAAACAATAAGCAACTTAATTCATAATACATCAATGTTTACTACCAAATACATCCTCTATAAAAATCATTCTTCACGAAGACATGCATATATATATATATATATATATATATATATATATATATATATATATATATATATATATATATATATATATTTACAGAGCGTTTTATATGCTGCATTGTTCACGGAAACGTGCCGTAGGCACGTGTCCACGGGAAAACCTAGTTATATATAAGATTTGACAAAATTTTATGCTGGCTGTCAACTGCCTAACGCAATCCTCCTCCTTACCCAGTTTGTGGCCGGATTCCTGGCTTGGAACAGAAAATGGCAATATAAAGATTGTAAAGTTATACTGGGAGAGTGTTTAACCTCACAACATAGATTAATGGTATTGGATGTTAAGATTGGGAAGCACATATGTGCAAGGAAGGAGACTAGGAATCCAAGAATTATGTGGTGTTGAAGGGAGATAAGCTAGGAGTTTTTAGAGATAATGTCCTTAACGGAGCATCATGGAATTAAGAAGGGAAGATAAATATGATGTGGACTAAAATGGCTACGTACATCAGAGAAATTTCAAAGAAGGTACTTAGAGAATCTAAAGGTAGAGGGTTGTAAATGAAGAAACATGGTAGTGACAAGAAGAACTCCAAAATATTGTGAGAGAAAAAAGATCAACCTTCAAAATATGGTAAAAGAATATAAATGAAGAGGATTTGGAGATATATAAGGCCGTTAGAAAAGAAGTTAAGAAAGCGGTAAGAGATCCAAAAGGAAAAACTTATGATGATTTATACACAAAATTAGAAACAAAAGAATGAGAAAATAACATTTATAAACTTGCTTAACAAAGAGATAGAGAAACAAAAGATTTGGATATAATTAGGTGTATTAATAAAAGAGTAACTATTTGGTATATTGAGGTAATTAAGGATATGTATGAAGGGGCAACGATCACAATTCGAAAAACCACAGAAGATTTTTGCAAAACCCCTTGGTGTATTTGCACTCACACCCTCTCATTTCTCCTATAAACCCCCCCTCCCCTCTTCATCTCTTGTCTTATTTGCCAAAAGAAAAAAATAGAGAGGAAAAGAAAGAGAGAACAAAACCATAACTAGAGAGTTATTCATCTGTAGGTCTTTTTTCTAAGGAGCTAGGAGGAAGGAGAAGGTTCTTGGCTAGTTATTCCTACAAAGAAAATCAAGGTGGGAGTTTCTCTATTTTATTTTGTATTGATTCTTGTTTTCTTTTTATTGTGTGTGTTTGTTGTATGTTCTAATAAACAACTTGGACTAAATCTTAAGCATAACCATGGTTGTATCGATCAACATGATCCCATGAGAAAGATGGATGGTAGAACTTAACCAAAACAACATAAAGGTGTAATCTTTAAACTTTGTTTTGGTTATTTTAACAACTTGGACTAATTATTTGTGCATATGAGTAGTGTTAGTCAAAAAGGAGCGCATGAAGAGTTTTGAATGTAGAACTTACTAAAAGCATATAAAGATTAGTGTAGTAAAAATACTTACATACCCATTCTAGGGTTGAAGAACTCAACAAACTATTAAAAGATAAGTCTTTTGTTGTTTATTGCTCTCTACTTTGTTAAATATGAAATCTTGCTAACCCTAGTTCATAAAAGAAAGTGGACTTTATTGTATGTAGGAACTAGTAGGTTAAAGAAAAGTAGGTTTTGTAATATGTAGGATTTGTAGGTACAATAAAGTTAGATTTTTGTAATATTTTAAGACTTGTAATTCATAAGAGAAGTAGGCTTTGTAATAGATAGTAAATGAACCCATGCTTGAGTTGTATGTAGAACCCATGCTTGAGTTGCTAGTTGTTCTAGTAAATGAACCCATGCTTGAGTTATATGTAGAACCCATGCTTGAGTTGTAGCAAAGAATCATGCTTGAGTTGTATGTAGAACCCATGCTTAAATTGCCAGTTGTTCTAGTAAATGAACCCATGCTTGAGTTATATGTAGAACCCATGCTTAAGTTGTAGTAAAGAATCATGCTTGAGTTGTATGTAGAACCCATACTTGAGTTGCTAGTTCTTCTAGTAAATGAACCCATGCTTGAGTTATATGTAGAACCGATGCTTGTGTTGTAGTAAAGAATCATGCTTGAGTTGTATGTAGAACCCATGCTTGAGTTCCTAGTTGTTCTAGTAAATGAACCCATGCTTAAGTTATATGTAGAACCCATGCCTGAGTTGTAGTAAAGAACCATGCTTGAGTTGTATATGCTAAAAGAACCCATCATGCTTGAGTTGTGGTGTTCTAGAAAATAACCCATCATGCTTGAGTTGTAGTAAAGAACCTATGCTTGAGTTGTAGTAAAGAAACCCATCATGCATGAGTTATATGTTAGAACCCATGCTTGAGTTGTATATGCTAAAAGAACCCATCTTGTTTGAGTTGTAGTGTTCTAGAAAAGAACCCATCATGCTTGAGTTGTAGTAAAGAACCCATGCATGAGTTGTAGTAAAGAAACCCATCATGCTTGAGTTATATGTTAGAACCCATGCTTGAGTTGTATATGCTAAAAGAACCCATGCTTGAGTATGTGTAGTTGTTATAGATTCAAAAGAACCCATGCTTGAGTTTGTGTAGTTGTTCTAGATTCAAGAGAACCCGTGCATGCTTAAGTTGTATGTTGTAATGGTTTTAGTTAAATTTCTAAAAAGGAACCCATGAATTTAGCTCTCATGCTAATCTAGTTAAACTATTGAAATGAACCCATGTTCCATATCTGTTCTAGTTCGACTTTTAAGAAAAAACCCATGAAACTAGCTCCATGATAGTTCTAGTTCAAATTGACGAGGAACCCATGCATTTAGTTTCTAGGTGGTTCTAGCTCAACCTTGAGAAAGAACCCCTGAATCTAGTTGCATGTTGTCCTAGTTCAAATTTGGTAAAAAGAACCCAAGAATTCTAGTTGTGTGTGGTTCTAATTAAAATTTGACCATATCATGTGAACGTTCTTCATCTTCAATGTATGGTTGATAATGGTTGGGAAAGTCACTATTATTGTTTACTTGATAAAAACTTGTCTAGGGTCTTATAGTTACCCTAGGGGTCATCGACCATCAAGATTCGTATCTTACCACCTTGGAAACTATGGATAAATCATACCTCGTGCACCGACGGATCTTAACCGTTGTGGGTTGATCATGGGCCGAGAATGTTGACGAGATCCGAGTTAGGGTTAGTGATGAGTGAGGGAGATCCCATCACTGGTGTCTTGGATCGATAGGTCGTGAGTTGGACCATGATAAACTTAAGTAAATCTAAGTTGAAAACCTCATAAGATTGTTTAGGTTTAGTGACACTATTAGGGTAGTAACTTATAAAGATCATTACTTAACCATTTTTGCCAAAAGAGAGGAGTTGGTATTAGGGGTGATATCCTATGACCCAACTTGTCCTATAGGCCGACACTAGGTGGTGTTATTGAGTTGTACTTCCCGTCAAAGGGATACGTATGGTGCCTTCGCGCTAGTTGGGAGCACAGGTTGCGTATCTCACACTGTTAATTCCTGAAGTACCATGATAAGAACGGGAGGTTCTCCTTTTGGAACTGGGGGATGGACCCTGGAATTCCGTCACATTCTATGCCGGGGAAGCGAACGGGCCTTAGACCACGGTCTATAAGTTATGGGTGCCACAGGGGATGCTTCGAGCTAACCTGCGCTGTGGATACCCTGTGTTCGTCTGTGTTTTGAGTGAGTTCCGGTGCGCTGGGTAGTAGTGACAAACATAGACACCTTGAGCATATTGCATTGGTGGGACTTGACCATGTTTGCAACCTCATTAGTCACGTTGTATCTGTCAGGAACAGGTTGTGTACAAAAGTAGAAATTCATAACTCGGGTTCAAATCCCTAAATATGGAGACGGCTTGATATGGACGTATGTAGTTATGGGATGCATACGACTCCAGATTCTCGTTTGCATTAGAATAAGAGCGTCCTAGCTTTAGTTGACATTGCATTAGATTCTAAGTCATTGCACTCACGAACACTTAAACTACACCGAAATATTTTACCATGCTTAATATGTTTGTTTTTGAGATTCGCTGCTAGTCATCAGCCTTTAAGCGTGAGTATATGTACTGACGTCCCTACTCTAATCAGTAGTGGATACAGGATCACCAACTCGGGAGAACTCTAGTCAAGGCATGGCATCCAAGTGAAGAGCGCGACGTTTATTGTTTCATTCTTGTCTACTCTGATGTAATATATTGAAACAATGGAAACACTCGGCTTGTAAAATTGGTATTAAGTAAAAAGTTTTAAATTTTCCTATTTTTCTGTGTATTGTTCCTAATTGAATGTAAAGGTACTAGATCGTATCTCGAATTATCCATACAGGAAGTTTGGGGTGTTACAGAAATTCCACACAACCAACGGAGTGACAACATCATCAGCACACACTTCCTCCATAACTCCGACTTCCTGACTAGCCAACTTCTCCACACAAGCAAGCGGCATTTCACCGGCACATAATTCAAATTCCTGACGTTCTGGCATTCGAAACACCACATTCTTCTTGTGGCAGTCAATCACAGCATGAGTGGCACCAAGCCAATCCATCCCCAAGATAACATGAAATCCAAAATTGCTGATGACAATCAGATCGACAACAAAATCAACACCACTGATAACCAAGGGACTCTGCTCACAAATCTGAGAACACACGACAACACCTCCACTTTTAGTAATGTTCCAAGCTACCAGCATAGCACTGCTAGCCAAGAGATGCAGATCGACGAAGCGGGAAGAAACAAATGAATGAGTAGCACCAGAGTCAAAAAAGCATGAGCAGGAAAGGAATGGACAAGGATAATGCCTAGCAAGAAGTCAAAGTGAGATTAAAAAAAGCAGAAACAAAATGCAAGAAACAGACATGAATGAGAGGCTAACATGACTAAGCAACAGGATAGGAGAATAAAATAGCAAGGAAAAATGAAGCAAAGAATGCAAGGAAGGAGAAGCAACATGAGAATCCTGGGACCTGTGGGTTGTGGGCTCACCATGCTTCTGCTGCGTTACTCTGATGGTGAAGCTCCAAGCTATAGACATGTCATTGTAGATCAAGCGATGTCGATCGACGGACCAAGCAGGAAGAAGAAGAACAGATGACACCAGAATCAAAAGAATACAAGTATGAAAAGAATGAAATTATATCCAATAAGGAATCAATGAATTGAAGGGATCAAAGAGAAATCGAATAAGACTAGTTTCCATATCATAAGTTGGATATCAATTGTTCATGCGATTCTTGTATTGCACATACTGTTGAGTCAAACCAATAAAACCCAAATCTGATTAATATATCAATCAAAGCCAAACTTCCTTTTCGTTAGTCACATTTGAATGATATATTATCCAAACCCGGGCTCTGATACCACTAAAAACCTTGTCATGCCCCGCTTCCCAAATATACGAAATACGAGCACATGACATTGGTCCAGCAAATGACTAACGTCACCCATAAGCTGTTCAATCGATCAACTCAATAATATAATTAATACAGAACAATTGCGTAGGCAATAATAATAATCTCATTAGCAATAATACCTAGAATGAAGCAATATTAATTATCCAAATACAATAAACCAACATCTGAAAACAATAATAAAATCCGGGACATAAGCCTAATACAATAATAAATCCCAAACACAATAGTAACAAGTCTCAATACAATAAGTTCAATAAAATAATAAGCAATTAAAAAGCATTAAATATTTATAATCTTTGTTCTCCTATTCCAGCAGGCAATTCTCCTTCATTACTTGTATACATTTCATTTAAAAAGAGAAGAAAAATTGTCCTTAGAGAAAGTCATGGACAGCAAGTAAAGAAAGCAAGGAACGATGGAATAATGATATAACAATGATTCAATGGATCAATAGGAATCAATAACTTGGGATAATAATCAATAAACAATGTCACAATAATCAATGCAATGGTATAGACAATGATTCAATATTCGGTAACAATATTCAATGGTATCAATAACACTTAAAAACTATTTGGTAACAATAGGAACAATGATGTACAATGTGCAATGTCGATGTTGTGTCAATCCTTATGTCTATTAATTATTTTAATCCTAACTAATGCATGTACTACTGCATCCCATACTACAGGTTCGATGCATACAATCAATTTCGTTTAGACCGAGTGGTGAATTCTATAGATCATGTGTCGGTATGATAATCACTGATACGATACAATATTGTTCCATGATACACTATGATGATTCACTGATTCATTGATATGATAGATACGATTCATTGACATGATCCATTGGTGCAATATACGAGAGATTGGGGTGCCGAAGTCAGTGCTCCATAATCAATCGATAAACACTGGCCGACACAGTCACTATATTATTCACTACTCAAGTCATTCCCTCAAACCTCGGTTTATTAATTATTTTATTAATGCAACAATACAATATACAATTTGAGACATGGGATGAACAATAGTAACAATAAGTGAACAATAAGGTGATAACATATAGTAGGACAATTGGAACGATGAAAATAAGATATTGGGATCATGCAACGCAACATACACACATTAATTCATGCAATAGTACGATATAGGAATAGTTAAACTATTAAAAACTGAAATATAAAATTCTGGACAGTAAGAGTAGTCTGTACAAAAACGTAGTTTCCCGCTGTTTCAGAAATCGAAAAGTGAATCCTTCAGAAGTTCTAGAAACTAGACTTCTTCACGGTTCGAACGCATATTTAAAGTTCAAATTCCGACAACAGTAGCTAGGTCAATCACATTGTTCTTTACATATTTCATGTTCAGGCAGAATCTCGATGTCATGTTGTTATAATTTTAGGAACAGCAAAAACTCAGTATTAAATTCATCAAAAATATTTTCTAGACTCCTAAACATGTTAAGCAACAATCCAAAAATTTCGGGGTTGTTTATTAATCTCTTATTAATGAAACAGGGTAGCATTATTCCACCTTTTCCTCAAAAAAAAAAAAAAAAACAATCCAAAAATTTTCAGAGTAAAATTTTTATCATTTGATCAGCCTTTTTATTGTTTAACATGCAAGATACAAGAATCTGAAAATATGAAAGTAAAAACACAGCTGTAGTAAAACGGGCATAACTTTTGCTACACAACTCGGAATTTAGAAATTCAAGATGTTCTGGAAACTAGAATGATAAGGCTACAATTCATATTCATAAAGTAATTCGTTTTAAGATCATTTACCGGTTCAAAAATAGCCGTCAACATACAGGTCAGCAAGTAATATACAGGTTTTGAGTAGTTTTCATGAAATAATTTAATTAGATATGATGGGTATCAATTTTTTAGTCAATAAATTTTGTAATGAACATGATGGGTGCAATAACATGATGAATAAGACTAAAACCATATGCATACACTAAATTATCATCGATCAAACAACAAACAATCAACCAAACATACAACCTAGTAGTTGTTTCTACAATAATTAATTGTGTCATGATTATACGGTTAACCCTATTATCAATTCTACATGAATGCATGAAAGATCCAATGTTTAGAGTCAAAAGTGGCACGATGTCAAGAATATTGGGGTTATCTCGTGTAAACCCTCAATAGACCCAACGAAGGAGATGAACAATGTATAATACGATAACAATGAGATATACTTACAAGAGTTTCAATAAAACTTAAATTTGATACAATTAAGCAATCAAAAGGATAGTGACCTGCCTTATAAATAGTGAAAACGAATACCAAGAATAACGGGATAAGGATCCCGAAGCAACGAACACACGAATTAGCAAATTAACACGTGCAATAAAATCTTAAAGCAATAACAGCAAGAGAACTCAGCAACCAGCAACAATAAATCAAAGAGACAACAATAACCAGCGGTCAGGCCAAGGGAGACGGCGGCTCTGGCGACCAGATGTGGCGTCGATGGCGAGGTCGAGCGTCGACGCTGTGGGTGGCGTGAAGTGGGTCGACGGCGGTTGAGGGTTTCGGCTACTGCTAATGTCGAGGAGAGCGGAAGATGAGGAGGTGCAGGGGGTTTCAATCTGGGTGTCTGGGCGGTGCTGGTCGGGAGTTAGGCAACGACGAGGGAGGTTGCCGGAGATGAGTGGCTCGCTGGAGAAGACGACGAGAAGAAGCAATAGTGGTTTAGGAGATTTGGGCAGGAAAAATGTTGTCGGGGAGAGAAAATGGCGAGGAGAGAGGAGAGAGGAGAGAGGAGAGAGAATAAGCAGTTAGGATTTCTATTGTGTGCAATTTTTACGGTTTGCAGTAGAGTTGTATTTATAGGGTACAATTAGGGTACTGGGTTAGTGGTTTAGGATCCAATAAAAGCGGTTTTGGGTTAAGACAAATGAAATTGGGTTTTAGGGTTCAATAAGAGCTATATCTAATAAATCAATAGGGTCCAAATAAAACAATACCCACAATAACCAAACGAAAAAATAAAATCAATAAGCATAGCTCAACAAGAATCACGGGGGATTTCATGAACAAGATTCGTATTAAAATAATCAAGAAACGAAAATGGAGTATTTTATTCAATTACAAATAAAATATCACAAAAGGGGAAAAAAAAAATGAAAATAGTAGGAACGGTAGTTACAATTATTGAAGTTGATCTTTGTTTATGTGATTATATTTTCTTGCATGGTTGTATTCTGTTGTATATTGTTGAGTTAGACTGGTACAGCTTATGGATGGTGTTTACATCATTCACTGGGCCATTGTTGCTGTAGCGCCCCGAATTTTCAATATAATAAACTCAGAAATACGTGACACAATTTTCAGTATCTACCTCAATATAATAGTAAATATAGCTAAACACAGATAATTTTTTAACTTTTATTACATCAATTCTTTACATAGCACATCAGAAAATTAAACACCTAGAATTACAATTTCTTTTCTTTTGCAACACATTCTTTACAATTTGCATAAGCCTTAATATCAATCTACCACATGCATCCAAATTCCAAGCTATAGGTACCTACCTGTAAAACATGAGGCTAGAGATAATCCTAACCCCTAAAACTACAGGGGTCAGCTATAACAGTGTGAGTGACATCAAAGAAATACAATATAAATGAAATATAAAAAATAAACTCATAATCAACACATTCCAACTGTAGTAACATATGGATAATGAAATAACAATGAATAAAGTATGAAAACATCAAGTGAAACTAAGCTAAGTGTCGAGTGTAGGAAAACAGAATACATCATGCATAATACAAGTCAAGAAAACACAAATACAGTATGATGACTCTCTAATGCATACTTGTCGGATTCTATGCATTCCATACTACATAGGTCTAGTGCAATCCCTTATCGTTCTCCACTTTTGTAATATCCCGGATGGATATTATATTTGTATAATTATTATTTTTAAATTAAAATATTTTTACTAGAAATCACTTGGTTTTCTCATTTAAAAAGTTACCTGGGCATATATACTAGTATGTATATACAGGTATTGTATCAGTTTTGTGCACTTGTGCAAAATCTTGAAAAACGCATTTTTCAGAAAAATGTCTCGAAAATCCCGGGCAGAAACTGAAAATAATTATTTTATTATTATTTATTTTTATTTTCAGAAATGAAATATTTTTGGTGGATATCACCTGGTTTTGTTAATAAACATTTTATATATACAGATACCAGTCTGAAAACTTCTGTTTTGTATCAAATTGATACTGGAATCTTCCGAGCCGGTAATAAAATTATTTTATTTTATTTCTCAGAATTAAATTATTTTTGTACTGATTTGTTCGTTTTCACGAACGAAAATTATCTATTTAATCAGATATATGCACAGATTTGAATCGTGTCGATTTCAGGCGATTGTACAAATCATGTAGTATGTGATTTGACAAAATTATATTTTATTTTCGATCCATCATGATGAGATGGAGGGTTTGGATTGGATTAGGGGGTGATTGTAATTTAAATTTACAATTAGAACATCAATTGTTCTTCACCATAAGGAATGGACACTTGGCTTGATTTTCACCCACTCAAAACACACCCCCATCTATAAAAACACCCCCAAACCCCTCCCCTTCCATTTTGGCCGGCGATTCCTCTTCTAGGGTTAGAAACTCTTTTGTGTGTGTGTGTGTTCTCATCCCAAATCTCATCTCACTCAATCCCTTCTTCTACTTCTTGTTTTACTAAGTTTTAGTTGAGAAAAAAATTGAAAAGAGAAGAAAAGAAACAGAGATTGAATCAAAAGAAAATAGAAAGAGGGTTTTTTTCATGGGTTATCTTTTCATGGTGGAGTTCTTGACGAGGAGCAAGAATAAGGAGTAAGGTGGAGAAGCTAGTCCTTCCTACACGAAATAAAGGTGGGGGTTTCTTGCTCATGGTTGTTTTAGTTATAAATTAGTGTTATTATTGTTGTTTGTTGTTGTATTGGACTAGATCCATGTGCATGAGATGTTTATGGACTAGAGTAAAGATTCATATGTAGGTTGTAGTTGTAGAACACAAATTAGATGCATAAAGATTCAGTTTTTAGGGTTGTAGGGTTAAATTTGTTTAAATTTGACCCGAAATTTATGTGGGAGGTTCTCTTATTTGTTGTTACCATGCTGGAATTTTTGGGGAATTTTCGGAGGCATTTTGATGGGTGAAATGAGCGTTTCCCCCAAAACAGTGAATCTTAAGTCTCACTGTTTTGGGGTTAGCGTCGCAGTAGGTTCAAGGGGATAAAACTTAGGGTTCCTCTCGAAATTTGAGGAGGAGAACAACTAGAAAGTTGTAGTAGACGTTCTCCCCTTTCCGAATTGGCCTCTTGGGCTAAATTCCGATAAGAGACGCAAAAGTTATGGACATTTCAAATCAGGATAGCGAGCTCAGCTGAGAAGCTTACTGTTCTGTTTGGTTGTCATTGTTGAGCCTCTTACTTGTTGAATCTGAGGAGAAGACCAACTAGGAAGTTGTAGTAGACGTTCTCCCCTTTCTGAATTGGTCTCTCGAGTTAAATTTCGATAAGCAGAGTAGGAGTTATGGTCTTGGAAAAATACAGCAACTAGCTGTTTGACAGGATGTTTGCTATTTTGATTCTTTGTCATTTTTGAGGATTTTACTTGATGAATCTGAGGTTTGGGCCAACTAGGGAGTTGTAGTAGAGACTCTCCCCTTTTTGAATTGACCTTTCGGGTTAAATTCTGATAAGCGGAGTAGGACTTATTCTTTTTACAAAACACAGCAGCCAGATTGCACTCGAAACTTGCTATTTTGCTTTTTTGATGTTTTAGAGTGTCTTACCTGTAAAATCTGAAGTGGAGACAAACTAGGGAGTTGTTGTAGAGACTCTGCCCTTTCCGAATTGACCTCTCGGGTTAAATTCCGATAAGCGGAGGTTGAGTTATGCATTTGCAAAGTACAACAACTGGCTGTCTTGACTGGATTCTTGCAGTTTTGCTTCTTTGAGGTTTTACAGTGTCTTACCTGTAGAATCTAGAGTGGAAACCAACTAGGGAGTTATAGTAGACATTCTCACCTTTCCGAATTGGCTTCTTGGGCTAGATTCAGCTAAGCGGGATAGGAGTTATGGTATTTGGAAGATGCAGCAACCAGCCTTGAGCTAAGTGTGCTTGCTATTTTGACTCTTTGATGTTTTTGAGTGACTTAATGGTTGCATCTGAAGTGGAGACCAACCAGGAAGTTTTAGTAGAGACTCTCCCCTTTCCGAATTGACTTATCGAGTTAAATTCCGACAAGCGGAGTAGAAGTTATGGGCTTTGAAAGTTTTCAGCTTGGCTGTGTATTTGGTGGGTTGGAATTGTATCTGTCTTGATTCCTTATAGTTTTTGAGTGTCTTACTCACTGAATCTGAGGAGCCGACCAACTAGGAAGTTGTAGTAGACGTTCTCACCTTTCCGAATTGCTCTCTTGGGTTGAATTCCGACAAGTGAAATAAAAGTTATGTCTTTCAAAGTTTCAGCTTCTTTTGTAAGTCTGCTGTTTTGTTACTATTTGCATATGTTCGAGGTCAGGAATTTGGAATTCCTTATGGAATCTGAGAAAGTGGTCAACTAGGGAGTTGTAGTAGATGTTCTCACCTTTTCAAATTACCTAGTTTCGTTAGATTTTGACGAGTAGAGCAAAAGTTACAAGCTACGGAAGTTTCAGCTTTTTTTGTTGAAAATCGGTAGTTTGGTAACTGTTTGCATATGTTCGAGGTCAGAAATTTGGAATTCCTTCTGGAATATGAGAAAGTGGTCAACTACGGAGTTATAGTAGATGTTCCCACCTTTTCAAATTTCCTAGTTTCGTTAGATTCCGACGAGTAGAGCAAAAGTTACGAGCTTGCAAAGTTTCAGCTTTTTGATGAAAAATCTGTAGTTTGGGTAAACTATTTGCGTGTGTTTGATGGACCGGATTTTGAATTCCTTACAGAATCTGAAATATTATTCCACTAGAGAGATGTAGTAGATATTCTTACCTTTTTAAAAAGTATATTTCTATTAAAATTCGATAAGCGTAGCACTTGTTGCTTCTAGGCTGTCGGAAGGCTTTTATGTCGCTTTTGGGCTTCTCATTGGTGGAATGCCTATTTTAGATTATTTGTAGATTCTTCTGTTGCTTCTAATTATAGAAGATTAAGTTTTGCTAGTAAGCTCGTTTGGTTTCTTCTAGGTTGATTACCTGTGTGGTAGCTTTTATGTGTGGTTTTGCTCATACGTAGCTTATTTGGCTCGTACGTATATTGTTGTCTCATACGTGGCTCGCCTGGCCCGTATGTAGCTGTTGGTCTCATACGTAGCTTATTTTGGCTCGTATGTATGTTTTTGTCTCATACATGGCTTGCCTGGCCCGTATGTAGCTGTTGGTCTCATACGTAGCTTATTTGGCTCGTATATATGTTGTTGTCTCATACGCGGCTCGACTAGCCCATATGTAGCTGTTGGTCTCATACGTAGCTTATTTAGCTCGTATGTATGTTTTTGTCCCATACGCAGCTCGACTAGCCCGTCTGTAGGTCTCATACGTAGCTTATTTGGCTCGTATGTATGTTGTTGATTCATACGCAGCTCGACTGGCCCGTATGTAGCTGTTGGTCTCATACATAGCTTATTTGGCTCGTATGTATGTTGTTGTCTCATACGCAGCTCGCTTGGCTCGTATATAGTTGTTGGTCTCATACGTAGCTTGTTTAGCTCGTATGTGTTTTTGGTTACTCGTATGTAGCTTCTTAACTAATACGCAGTTTGCTGTGCTCATCTAAGGTGATATCATTGCCCTAGGGCTATCGACCATCAAGACGTGTGTTTACCTTACTCCTAAGGGACTGTGGATGAATCACTCCTTGTGTACCTTCGGATCTTAACCAGTGTTGGTTAATCGAGGACCGGAGTATGACAAAATCCAAGTTCAGCGTAGTAGCATGCGAATACGTTCGTATTGCCGAGGTCTTGGATCGATAGGCCATGAACCGGATCCTTAGGGATTCTGCTAAGTCTAGGTTAGGCAGCCTAGTATAGTTATCTTACGAAGTCTAACTTAAGGCCTAGCATGTTGTGTTTATACTGTTGTCATCCCTAGGATTATTCTGGGTTAGTGACATCGTTAGGGTAGTAACTTATGACTATTACTACTTAACCATTACTTATTATCATTATTCGCTGAAGGAAAAGAGTTGGTGTTAAGGGTGATTCCTTATGATCCGACCTGTCCTATAGGCCGGCACTAGGTGGTGTTATTGGGTTGTACCTTCCCATCAAAGGGATACGTACGGTGCCTTCTCATGAGTTGGGAGCATGGGTTGCGTATCTCGCATTGTTAATTTCTGAAATACCGTGACTTATGGGTGCCATGGGGTAGGCTTCGTGCTATGCGCTTGCGAGACCTTATGTTCATTTTTTTTGAATGAGGTCCGGTACGCCGAGCAATAGTGGCAAACGCGAACACCACTATAGTAATTTAAGTAACGGAACTAGACCGTACCTACAACCTCGTTTTGAGTGAGGTCCGGTACTTTGGGTAGTAGTGGCAAACGGAGACACCAAGAGTGTACTGCATTAATGGGGACTTGACCCCTTCTGCAACCTCACCAGTCACGTAGTATTGTCAGGAACAGGATTGTGTACAAAGTAGAATTCATAACGTGGGTTCAAATCCCTATACATGAAGAAACGACTTGATATAGGGTGTATGTAGTATGGGCTGCATACTGTTCCAGAGTCTTGCTTGCATTAGAATAAGAGCATCCTTGCATTAGTAATCTTGCATTGGAGTCTAAATCATAACATACACTTATACATCATATATACATACACATTTATATATACACGTTCCTCTTTTCATCAAACTGTTTGCTATAGTTGAGGTTCATTGCTAGTTATCAGCCTTAAAGCGTCAGTATATGTACTGACGTCCCCACTTCAATAGGTATTGAATTGCAGAAGTATAGGTACTGGATTGCAGAAGTACAGGTACAGGATTCAGGAGGACTCAAGGCAAGAGAAGCAAGGAGTCGATTTTATATCAGTTTTTCGCTGTAATATATGTTGTAATTTCATTTGTAACAATTATTGTAATTTATTCATTGTTGTAATTTGTTTATTGTTGGGGAAGCATCCTAGTGAAATACCAAGTGTTGTTCTTTATTCATTATACTTTGATGTAATTTGTTGAAAGTTGTAGCATTTGGGATTGTAAAGGTATTATTGTTATTGTAACACTGTTATAATGTATTGCAATTTTGTAACATTTGGACTTGTAATACATTTGTGTTGAATAAAAAGTTTTAAATTTTTCTGTTTTTCTGTGTATCGTGGCTAATTGAAGAAAAGATTCTGGCTTATTCACGGTTTCCCAGTTACCAAAAATTGGGGCATTACAACTTTATAGGGTTAAATCCCTCGTTATGAAACAAGATCTAGAACACTCCGCGAATAGGCCTGACAACCCTCGACGCCCAAGCATCATGTAAACATAGCTAAAAAAAACCGGAGAATCACCTCCCTGCCGTGTACCCCACAAATAGGCTTGCCGACCATCAACGTGCAGATACACAATACATTCCGTGAATAGGCCCGCCGACCCTCGACACGCGAATGCACCGTATGTTCCGTGAACAGGCCTGCCGAATCTCGACACGCGAACATACCAACTGTCCTCTCGGGACACAACAACATACAGTCCTGGAACGCATCCGCGGACTAACAACAGAGCATATACTTACGTTTCCCAAGTTCCATCACATCTCCACTAGTGCCTGTCCTTAGGTTGATTATTCTTAATTAGAACACAATTTTCCCCTCTCTAGAGTTGGTGTACCATGCCAGACTTAATCCACCAGAACAACCCCAAGACCCAACTGGTCAAAATCCACAAAATCTCATCTGCCGATTTACAGGAATCCCACTCAACTTTTAGAGACTCACAAATTAAATATCAACACAAAACCTTTCAATAAAAATCTTAATTTCATTATCAATTCGCTTATAGTAAGAAAACTTCTTTAAATCAAACAAATCTAAATTTATTCAGTTACTCACAAATTTCCAGAACTGGAATTTGATATTAAATTCGTTAAATAACTGAGTTCCACATTTTGAAGTTATAGAAAAATCACAAAACATCAATTCCTTCGAAAACCATATAAAATCCGCTTTCTAAAGCCATAGAAATTCAAATTAAATTCTATATAACCAAAATATAACTCTTTGTAAAATACAGTAACCTGTAGTAAAAATTTCATCTAAAACAGTAGATCAATAATCCATAAGTTCGAAGAAATAATATTTCCAAGAAATCAGCAAGAAACTCAACAAAACAATTAGCACAGCAGATGACGATCGACTGTCAAAATAGTTCAAAATGCGACGATCGACTGTCATGATGAATTTCCAAAACCCAAGAACTGATAGTTGACCGACATTTCATGTGTAATTTTGTGCAGTCGACCGACATGTTCGAAAATTAACAACTTTAATATTCGTGCACTTTTCAACTGATACTTATATTATAATCATTAAAAGCATAGATTTGTAAATTTAAAACCTTGAGATGATCAAATACAACTTGTCTAACATACTGGAGTTTATAAATCAAATCAAAATCTCATCGAATTCATAAAACATCAAATTTTTATCAAACTTTCTTCAAAACAGAATACTTTGAATATATATGTTTATATGTGAATATATATCAGTAAAATTATCAAGAATCATGGTATAAGAGTAGTGCAATGTTCAATTCAATCTCAGTAACAATATAAACCATGATCCAGTCGAAACCTTCACAAAAACATAAAAATCCATGTCTCGGTTGTACATAAGGTTGGCATTCGGGTCGACCGGGCCGGGTCAGGTCGGACCCGCCCGGGTTGAAGGCTGACATGGGCGGGTTCGGGTCGGGTCGGTGGGTTAACCGGGCGGGGCCGGGCCGTGTTCGAAATTGCAATTTTTGACCTAGTCGACCCACGAACCCATTATGGTTGAACCCATTTCGGGTCGGGCTGGGTCGTGGGTTGGCCCGATTTGATTTTTTTATTTTTTTTATTTTTTTATTTTTTTTTTGTGTGTGGAGAACTTCACTTAATTTTTTTTATAATAAGTATAACTGTATAAAAGTGAAAAAATGCATATATTATTGATTATTCATTTCTTTGTTGCTTACTTCTTTGTTAAAAAACTTGATTTAATTGAGATTGAGTTGAGAAGTAGTAGACTAGTAGTAGAGAGAGTAAGAGAGTATGGTATGAAAATTTTTAGATTGAATTAAGGGAGGTAATTATAGGGAGACATACAAAAAATAAAATTATATATATATATATATATATATATATATATATATATATATATATATATATATATATATATATATATATATATATAAAGGACAAAAAAAACCCACGGGTCAAACGTTCGGGCCCGTCAATCCGCGGGTCGACCCGCGGGTTGACGGGCGGGTTTGACTTGGTCAACGGGTTGGGCGGGCAGGGTCGAGCCGGTTGAGTTCACGATTTTTCCGGTTCGGGTCGACCCACGAGTTCAACCCGGACCCAAACTGGATTATAGCGGGCCAGGTCCGTGTGGGCGGGTCGTGGGTCAGCCTGGCTCGGTTGCCATCCATAGTTGTACACCATCGGACCCGAAACCAAAGTTCAATGAAACCCTTCAAAACTTGATCTTTTTGACTTCAAAACCTCTCTTGCAACTTGTTATACACATATACAACTAGTTAGATTAATTTGTCCATGATTATATGCAATTATAACATGTATTAGTCAAGTTTTCCTTCATCAAAATTCTCAACAGATCCTATATATACATACACATATACACAATCAGCAAAATCCCTTCTATATTTGACTTTAAACATCCGTCATCACACACTCTCATTATGTTTACTCAAATCAACAAGAATATGAAAGAAGACATCACACCCATGGTTCCTACTAAGTTCTTAACAATCTCAAGTCATCTATATAGAATTTTATTCATCAATTGCATAGTTTTCATAAAAGTTCTATTTTTATTCATCCATCCATCAATAATTCATTATATCATCATACATCCATCTATCATGCATTCTACTAGACAAATCATCATATTTAACATGCATAGAACAATAAGAAATTAAATATATGTCACTCACCTTATTGAAGAATCAACGAAGATAATAAAGAATAAGAAAAAACTCCTCCTTTCGCAAAATCCAAGATCCTCGCTTCGAAACTCCAAGAAAACCAATAATAAAATAGTCTTTTGTTTTTGCAGAGGAGGGAGACGACTTCTATTGCTCTTTTAACAGACTGAAATCTGGGTAATTAGAGTTTTGAGAAAATTTTGCAAAATATCCATTTAGAAAATATTTTTACATATATAGGTCTTTATACTAGGAAATTAGGTTAACCAATTTAGTTGTGTGTAAAATAAAAAATAACTCTCCTAGATTTGGCTGGCACTGGTTTGAAACCCAGAAAAATAAATTTTGTAATTTTTGCCTCTAAGTGGCAATTTTGCAAAAAGACCATTCTTTAATAAATTTGTAAAATAAACCAAATCTATTAGAAAAAAAAGTAAACTCTTCACCTCTGAGTTGGCTATCCATCATGCTCAGCCCAGAAAACCAAAATTCTGGAGTTTTTACTCCAAGTGGTAATTTTGCACAAAAGCCCCTCTTTTTGTAATATTTGCAAATATGCCAAATAAATATCAGAAAAATCCAGAAAATTCATAAATAATAGCTACTAATAAATATTAGGTTTTTTCAAAATAATTTCTGACTTTGAACTTCCCAAGAAAAATTTGCACGTGCAAAAAGATAAATTTTAGAAAAATATTTATTAAATAACCAAAAATCACTTTAATTCATTTATTAATTTTAAAAAAATTTTATTTATAAATATAGGGTGTTACAGTTACGTACTCGTATTCCTGTATTTTGGGAAGCGGGGCATGACAGCAACCATAGAATTGGAACCATTAAAACTTCCTATAGTCTTTATGGGTGAATTATGATCTATATTGTTTGGTATAAAACATGAGTGTATTATACTGACTTGCGCAGCAGTATCAACTAATGTGTGTATTGTAATTTCCTTGTCATGAAAATTAAGTGTAATAGGAAGATAGATTTGTAATTAACTACATTGATGTTTAGAGAATCTATTTCAGAATTTTGTTTGATGACAATTGAATTTTCTAGCTCTTTATTAATATAAGAGTGAGTTGTCTCATTTTCAATATTTGAGATTCAAAGTCAAATTTTGAGATTGTTAATTCAATATTTTTTTTCATAGTACAGTTGGAGTATTTTTGCTTAGTAGAGCTGGAGTTCTTTTGCTCAGTAGAGCCTCCAAAATTACTAGAGTTTGTTAACTCTGTTTTTTATTCTATAAAATCAAATCCGTTTTTATTGGAAAGAGAGAGTTCACTTTCTATTTTGTCTTGAAGGTTAATTCTTTGTTTTTTTTTCTAAAAATGATGGTTGGAGTTTGTTGATCGTCTTTTTTTTATATTTTTTTTAATTTTTATTCCATATAGTTTGGTTGGTTTTACAACAGGGAAGAATAAGAAGTCATCCATGATATATGAAGGATTCATGTTGGTTTAGCTAAGTTGTAATAAACTATCTTTTTTCAAAAGATTTCTTGTTTAATGAAGCACTTACTGTAATAATCATTGTGAATGAAATCTGATATGGTACAGCTCTTACCGTAATAAGCATTTAAAAATTTCGTTAACCATTTTTGTGCTTTGACTATTTCTAACATCTCTAGCATCATACTCCCACAACGTGAATTTATAACGGGGTTCAGCATCGAGGTAAGCCACAACTGGTAATAAGCAATACACAAGCAAGCTATACGGGCAACTAGCACCACAAGCTTATATGATTGCTTTAGAGATGTAGAGCACAACTCACAAAAATAATTAAAGTTTATGAACATATACCTAAAACATGGATTTTTCTCATACAACCTAAAGATAAAATGTCTTAGTACATGGCCTAATTAAACATGCCTAAGAACAAGCGTTTAATTTCTTAGCTAGCTAAAACCAACATGAAGGAGATTAATCCTCCATCTAAACTAAATTACACAAAGAGTAATTTAGAGAATATACCTGATTGAAAGAAAAGAACTCTGAATTATTTGCCAAGCTCTGATACCAGTGCAATAGCGGATGCAGAAAATTAATCCAAGTAGAATAGATAGAACATAAAATAGAAAGGAGTTTTATTTATTAGATACTAGTAGCACACATACATACACTCTTCCTTTTATTTTCTTACCAGGAACCTTATGCCTTACACAACTCCATGGCTTCTCCTTATATAGGTGGAGAAAGGCTTAGGATACCATTACATCATGCATACATAATTATTACAAAATACATAACATACATGAAACTAATGTGTTTCATACTTGAACATATACTCAAGTCCCTTTCTTCATGAAGCTTCGTTAGTAAGTTTCTTCTTAGGAAACTTCTTAAGTAAGCTTCTTAGGAAACTTCTCAAATAAGCTACTAAAAATAATTATGTCACATCACCACGCTTGTGTTTTATCCCCCCACTGTAGGAATGATAATCTCGTCGCATCTTTCTTTTCTTTGGCTTATTATGTCTTGGAGTTGCTATCAAAGTAGATGTGTGTCATCTCTTAGCTGATCGATGTACTTTACCATTTTATAATTATCGAGTTTTATCTGTTTGATATTATTTTTTAGTTGAATGATATCCTTGGTCTGTTGTATTCTGATGTTCTGGCCTACTATGTTGGTACTGTTGCCCACCAGCTTTCACGATCGCTGTCTCTTCTGAGTAGGTGCTGATTACTGTTGCTGGCTTCGTCGTGGAATAGCTGCTGATTAGGCTCTTAAGAATAATCAATTCCCTCTAATTTTGGTGCAAAGAATTGTGTTGGTTTTATCTGTAACCATCGCAAGAAATTGAGTCATGCTCTGCTAGATATTCTTCAATCATATTTTATATTTCATAACATCCTGCACAGATGTAAAAATTCTCTTATCGGTTAAATGCTAGATTTCTTCAAGTCGTTGAAACTAATCTTCCTGCTATTGGAAGTAGCCAATTTTTTTTGTTGTAAAATATTTTTTATGCTCTCGTATGAAGCCTTGTACTTCTCTTTTGTGATATAAAATTTTTTTAAATCTGTTGCTTCCATTGATATATCTGCAAAAATTTGGAAAACACAGTAGCGTGAAATATTGCAAAAAATGTTTTAAATTTTTATTTTAATATTCTTTATAAGGACTTTAATAATCATATTTTTAAGGTTATCAAAATCTTATTTTGATTCAGGAGTATCATGTAGTTTTTCTATCAAGCTGAGTCTTTCCAAAGCTTAAGCTTTTTTTGTGTATATCTTTAAGCATATTAGGAGTCAGTTATAGATGCCTCATTTTCAAGAAGTAAGCCACCGTCTCTTCTTATAAAGCAAGAACTAGAGCTATTGAGAAAAAGTGTTTGTTTTGAAGAAGAAATTTCGTCTTCTGCATTTTTGTACATAGTGGTAATTTTATTTCATGAAACTATAAAGGTTTCATCTAGAATTTTTGCTTGTTTATGATTTAGTTCATTTATGAACAATGTCATATCATTATTAAAGTAATAAGTTTTTGTTCATTATCTTAGGCTGAATAACATTTCCTTTTCTTACTTCGAATAATTGTATGTAATCTTTAGATGTTTTTGCTTTGAAAGTAGCAACTTCATTAAGGGCTATGCAACTCTCTCATTGAATACTTAGAATTTTTTATCCGGGTTTCATTTCTATACCTTTCAAATTAATTGATAAAGTACAAATGTCAGTAATCTTTTCATCCATTAAAGCAACAAAAAAGCTGGGATGTATATTGAACGCAAATATTCTATTTGCTAAATTTGATTCAGTTCCCCCAATTATAGAATTTAAATGATCGTTAATCCTTTCATCTCTTACTATCATCAAAATTGGTGTATCTATTCCAACACGAAATTGTGCAATGATTTTTATTTGTATCAATCCTAGATGAAGATAATTAATTCCTTTCTGGATATCTTTGTTTTATTCTTTTTACCTTTTCATTGCTTGTAAGCTTTATTGATGGGAGGTCTTGAATTCCTTTTAATTCTATATTGTCTTGCATTTTTTCAAAAATGTAAGTGCTTTTTGAACTAAACCTTGATATAATAGATTTATCAGTTTTATACACATCTTTTTTATTTGGATGAGGCATCTTTTATAATAGTTTGGTTAAGTCATCATCAGATATATTATAGTTTCTCCGATACTATTATCGATATCAATATTGGTGGTATCTTCTCTTAAAACATTCATATTTACTTTGTATTCTGTACTAGATATATGTGTACTATTACAACCAGTTTATTATGTTTCTTGAATTCTTCCTATCGGAAGTTCTTCGTATTTGAGTATTAATAATTATGCAATAATATCTCTTTGATTTATTTGTATAGCAAAATGATTTAAACTTTTAAAGAATATCAAAATTATATTCTTGTGTTCAGAAGTTATAATCCCATTTATAACAAATAGTTGCTTTTTTGATACCGCAGTAGTGTTAACTATTTGCCAAAAAGTCCCTTGGGGATTATTATTCGTAAGTCCATTGAGACATCTAATACTGAATTTCTTTCTATTATCATCCTTCGGCTGCTCGTAAATTTAGGGCAGGAGAGCATGTATTGTCTCTTGTTGGTAAAGATGCTTTCGAAGAAAGCATTTCTACCTAGATAGCAGTAGCTATTTTATTAATTGTTATCATTTTTTTTAACGGTTCCATTTCAAAAGAGGAATCAGAGTTGTAATTGCTTTCATTAACAGAGGATAATTCATAAACAAAAGTTTCTTCATCAGTAGGAATTTCCTCAAGGGTTTTGGTATGAATACCATACTGTTGTAATTTATTTATTATAACATTATGAATTTTGTCAGTGCATTTATTTGCATAATGTCATTCTTTTTCACATTTGAAGCATTTGCATCCCTTTCGGAATTTAGGAATTTTAATTTTTACAAACCTTTTTGATTTAGAATAATTATTCTTTTGTCATTTTTTCTTGAATTCTGGCTTCCACATTTTTCTTGTAATTTTATATTTTTTGGAGGGCTTATTATAAGATCCATATTTAGGTTTACACCAATATTCTAGATTTATATCTGGATCATATATGGGACAACATTGCATTCCTAGCTTCGAGTTTTTAACTCTATTTTTTATTTGTTTATCTGCCTTAGCACTTTGATAAAATGCCCTAATATTTTTCATACAGGCTTGTTTTGAATATCCTGTACATTGACCCCAGAGTATATCTCCGATGATGCCATAAGAACTAACTGCCATTAATTTTATTATAATAATTTTTTTCTTTTATCATGTCTCCCCATTGTTCAGGGATTTTTAGAAAAATCTTTATAACCAATATATTTTTTATCAGGGTCTTCAAGTTTGAAGATTTTCCCGATAAAATCTGTAACAGATATTTCTAGTTCACATATATCACATAATTTCATCATTAATAACTTATTTTTTTCATCTATAGTTTTTTTGTAGTGTTTCTCATGTTAAATCACTATAGAATGATGATAACAACCGAAAAATTATTTTATCAGTATTTTCTTGAGATTCAATATTGGCTTTTTCAACTGCAATTGTAGCTTCTAAGCTTCTTAGCCAATCAGCTGTGTATCCTTCCTATAAGGAACATGTATATTTAAAAAAAAATCTCTGGTAGTCATCCCTTTTATGTTGGCTCTAATTTTTAAAATAATTTTTCCGATATCTATGAGGTATTTTATCAATATTGAAATATGTACCCATATGAGCGTTTCGTTTATCATATGCTCCCTGTATTATTCTAGCATGATCAACTCTCCAAATAAGTATATTATTATTGTAACATCCCATAGTAATTTTAAAAATAAAATACATTTTTTAATTTTTAATTTTAATTTATCACATTTTATCAATAAAATACATCCGGTATTTAATTCTAAGTATATCATCCGTTTATCACATTTTATCCCATTTTTGTTCTAAAATTTTTATTAAGTTATGCATAAGTTTCTTTTTATTTTTGTCTCACTTATTTTTTCTTCTTTCACTAAATTAGAAACCCATAGGCCTAAAATACTAATTTAATCCATTAAAATTAAATAAAAATTAGTGAAAGCCCAATGAGAAGCCCACTAATAAATCCTACATTTATTTTGTACACTTTTTCTACAATTTTCTTGTAACAAACTAGTAGCTACTAACAAATTAACAAAATATAAAATAAATGAGAGTGTGCACATGGGGTGCATGTGCACGTGTTGTGCACCCCAAGCAAGGTTGGCCGGTTTTGGAGAGTGAGAGAGAGAGAGAGTGGAGAGTGGGGGTGAGTTCGTGGGTAGTTATTTGGGTAGTGGAATTAATTCTAGCCACACAAATTCCTTATATACCCCCTCCTCCCCTCCTCCCCCCCCCCCCCTCCCCCCCCCCCCTCTCCTAGTGTATGTTATTTGCACATAATCTAAAGAATTAAAAAAAGAGAAAAGAAGAGAACTAGCTCTAGAGATTTCGGTTTTCTTCTTTGCAGGCTTGGAGTTTCTTTTGCTAGGAGGAGAAGTGCTAGGCCATTGGAGTGGAGCTAGGAGCTTTCCTTTAGGAGATTTTCAATTTGTGCAACAAAAAGAGGTGGGTGTCTTGCTTGTTTTTAAATTAGCTTAGAAATCATGTTTAGGTGTTATGTAGTAAATTATAGCCTAGTTTAATGATTTTTACCACTAAAATTTTGATACATGTTGAAATGATGAAATTTTCTTTTCATAGGAAATTATGAGATGCATTATGTGTTAAATTAAAGTATATGATGTGTATGATGAATTAGAATGGGGGAAAGGGATAATTAAATGCAAGTGTTAGGCAATTGCAAAAGAATATTTTTTTTGTTGCATGAATGTCGTCTTGTGCAAAATTAGACAAAATATGTATATGAAATGTGATATATAGTAAAGAGGAATTAGGAACGAATTGGGGGATGAAATGGGTATGGTTGAATAATGAAAAATCACACTAAACTTAGGTTGGACAAAATTTGCATAGATGCATCGATATTTAAATATCTTATAAGAGGAAAACGACTAATTTGGGAAAAGAGAGTTAAATTCTCATTAAAGAAGATAAAATCAGTAAAGTTATTAATTTTGGGTGGTACATAAATACAAATTTATATTATTACTTTGAAGAAAAGAAATAGTTGTTTGAAATCGAATTTCATGTTTACACATTGTAGAAAATGACTGTGTAAAAATGGGTATAAATTCCCTTAAATAGAATTAATTCAGTAAGAGAGAAATTCTGGAGCTTAGAAATATTTTTCTTTATAATATTAATTTTGAGAAGAAGCTGGAAAGTCGAAATAGTTGAAAATATGAAAAAGGAGAATTTTCGAAGAGTAATTACTTTATAAATTAAACCCTATAGTAGTCGTGAATTCGAGGTTGGCTCAGTGGGTAGGCGAATGGTCGCCTCTCTGTTGGTGCGGGTTCAATTCATGGGTCTGCTATTTGTGGGGAGAAAACATTTTTTAAAAAAAGTCAGTTAAGGGGTGGGTTTGTAGAGCCCTGAATTTCCAATATATTAAACTCAGAAATACGTGGCACAATTCCCAGCTTCTACCTCAATGTAATAGTAAACATAGCCAAACACAAAAATTTTTTCAACTTTTATTACATCAATTCTTTACATAGCACAGCGGAAAATTAAACATCTTGAATTACAATTTTTTTCTTTTACAATATATTCTTTTACAATTTGCATAAGCCACATTATTATTCTACCACATGCATTCAAATCCCAAGCTATAAGTACCTACCTGTAAAACATGAAGCTAGAGATAACCCTAACCCCAAAAACTACAGGGGTCAGGCACAACGGTGTGAGTGACATCAAAAGAAATACAATATAATTGAAACGTAAAGAATTAAGTCATAATCAAACCTACCAACAGTAGTAACACATGGATAATGAAATAACGATAAATGAAGCATGAAAACATCGAGTGAAATTGAGCTATGTGCTGAGTGTAGGAAAACAGAAAACAAATATGCATGAAACCAAGTCAAGAAAACACAAATGCAGTATGATGACTCTTTAATGCATACTTGTAGGATTCTATGCATTCCATACTACATAGGTCCGGTGCAAACCCTTATCGTTTTACACTTTATAGGGTTTAACCTCTCGTTATGCAACTAATCTTACTTCGGTGATAGAAACAAGATATAGATTACTCCACGACCTCGACGCGCGAGCATCATGTAAGCATAGCTAAAAAATGGAGAATCACCTCTCTGCCGTGTACCCCACGAATAGGCCTGCCGACCTTCGACGTGCAGATACACAGTACATCCTGTGAATAGGCCCGCCGACCCTAGACACATGAATGCACCGTATGTTCCGTGAATAGGCCTGCCGACCCTCGACACGCGAACATACCAACTTTCCTCTCGAGACATAACAACACATAGTCCTGGAACGCATCCGTTGGACTAACAACAGAACATATACTTACATTCCCCAAGTTCTATCACATCTCCTCTAGTGCCTATCCTTAGGTTGATTATTATTAATTAAAACACAATTTTCCCCTCTCTAGAGTTGGTGTACCCTGCCGGACTTAATTCCACTAAAACAACCCCAAAGTCTCAATTGGCCAAAATCCACAAAATCTCATCTACCGGTTTACAGGAATCCCACTCAACCTCTAGAGACTCACAAATCAAATATCAACACAAAATCTTTCATTAAAACTCTTATTTCCATCATCAATTAGTTTATATTAAGAAAACTTCTTTAAATAAAATAAATCAAAATTTATCCAAATACCCACAAATTTCCAGAATAAGATATGAAATTAAAATCTCTTAAACCACTGAGTTTCTCATTTTGAAGTTATAGAAAATCATAAAACATCAATTCCTTCGAAAACCATATCAAATCCGCTTTCTGAAGCCATAGAAAACCAAATTAAATTCTCTTATAATCAAAATATAACTCTGTAAAATACAGTAACTTGTAGTAAAAACTTCATCTAAAATAGTAGATCAATAATCCATAAGTTCGAAGAAATAATCGTTCAAGAAAAACGACGAAAAACTCAAAAAAATACTCAGCAACATAGCTGATAGTCGACTGTCAAAATAGTTCAAAAAACGACAGTCGACTGTCATGCTATATTTCCAAAACCCAAGAACTGTCAGTCGACTGACATTTCATGTGTAATTTCGTGCGGTCGACCGACATGTTCGACAATTGACAGCCTTAATATTCGTGCTTTAATTGATACATGGTTTATTCTTTGTGAAATCATAAATTCATAAAATAAAATTCCTGAGGTGATTAAGTACAACTATTTAACATACTGGAGTTTATAAAACAAATCAAATCTCTCATCAAATTCATAAAAGTGCAATTTTCAACAAATTCTTCAAATCAGTAATAGTAAATGTATGTATATAGGTATGGTGTGTTTATGCATCAGAAACATCAAGAAAATCATTGTATATAAGTAGTATATTGTTTAATTAAATCTCAGTTTCTATATAAATCTAGATCCAATCGAAAACATCACAAAAACACAAAAAATCCAATTTCGGCTGAACAATGTCAGACCCAAAATAAAACTCCAACCCCAACCTTCAAGACTTGATCTTTTGATAGTTAAAAACCCCTTTGCAACTTGTTATACACATACACAAAAAAGTAGATTATTTTGCCTATGATTATTCTACAATATTCATTCATCAAGTTTTCTTCATTAAAACCCTTTCAACAGATCATGCATATCCTTAACATTAAAGCGTTCATCTTTATTCAATTTTGAGCATCTCAATCATGTAATCTCATCACATACAATCAAAACAGCAAGAATAGGGAAGAAAACATCATACCCATGATTCCTATTAAGTTCTTAACAATCTCAAGTCATCTATATAGAATTTTTATTCATCAAATGCATAGTTTTCATGAAAAGTTCATTTTTTATTCATCCATCCATCCATCCATCAGTAATTCACTATATCATCATACATCCATTTATCATGTATTCTACTAGAAAAATCATCATATAAAGCATGCATAGGACAACAAGAAATCAAATATATGTCACTCACCTTATTGAAGAATCAACCGAAGATAATAAAGAATTAAGAAAAGTCCTTCCTTTCGCAAAAATCCAAGATCCTCGCATCGAAACTTCAAGAAATTAATAATAAAGAAAACCCTTTGTTTTTTTGTAGCAAAGAGACGGCTGCTACTGCCCTTTTTAATAGGCCGAAATCTGGGTAATTAGGGTTTTGAGAAGATTTTGCAAATTATCCCTTTAGAATATATCTTTAAATATATAGATCTTTTATACTAGGTAATTAGATTAACCGATTC
This sequence comes from Hemerocallis citrina, assembly GCA_017893485.1. NCBI lineage: Eukaryota > Viridiplantae > Streptophyta > Magnoliopsida > Asparagales > Asphodelaceae > Hemerocallis > Hemerocallis citrina. The sequence goes on along the minus strand of CM030363.1, from coordinate 122,744,879 downwards.
AATTGAGATTTAAAATCAAAGATAAACCACCCAGATCTGGCCGACATCAGTTACAAACTTAGAAAAATAAATTTTGTAATTTTGGCCTCTAAGTGGCAATTTTGCAAAAAGCACATTCTTTAATAATTTTGCGAAATAAACCAAGTCTATGAGAATAAAAACTAAAACCTGTACCTCTGAGTTGGCTAGCCATCATGCTCAGTCTACAAAATTGAAATTCTGAAGTTTTTACTCCAAGTGGTAATTTTACACAAATGCCCCTTTTTTTATAATATTTGCAAATATGCCAAATAAATATCAGAAAAATCCAGAAAATTCATAAATAATACCTACTAACAAATATTAGGTATCCCCAAAATAATTTCTAACTTTGAGTTTCTCAAGAAAATATTTGCACGTATTTTGCACGTGCGAAAAGGTATATTTTAGAAAAATTTTATTAAATCACAAAAAATCAATTTAATTCATTTTTTAATCTCAAAAACATTATTTAAAATTCTAGGGTGTTAAAGGGTTGGACACTTAACAATTATAACTCCTTATTATATCAACTGAGCACTTGGTTCAAGTGGCCAGCGCGTGCACGCTGCGCCTGCGCACGCCACGTGGCATCGCTGGGGTTCAGGGGTCTCGGGTTTGAGGCTTACTGAGCTCTTTTAAATTTTTTTTTTGAAGTTCTTTTACTTTTTTGGGGATTTAAAAATCCAGAAAACTATACAAATATTTTTAAAATATCATGAGGATAATACAAATATTTCAAACTGTTTTAAATATAATTTTGGAGATTTAAGAGTTATATACTTGTGATAGATATGATTGATATACAATAAGGATGCGTATAATTAAGGGGATAAGAGTTGATTTGTGGCAAAAAGGAAAGTGATGGATTTTGAATAAGAAATTTCTAATGATGAATCTCAAGAGTTGATGTGTAATTCTTAATAAGTTTTCGGATTAGAAGTTTGATGAATATGAAAGAAAATAGTGTTGTGAGAAACAATAGCTTGAGATTGTTATTCATGAATGATAATTATAAGAATAAGATGAAAGTACTGAGTAAGATGTGAATAAAGTGTAAATACATGAATATCGAAGGTTATGAGTACCCATGATTATTGAACGTGAAAAGATGTGATTCTAGAAGTTAGTGAAACCCAAGTACCGGCAAATGATGAAAATAATTAATTAATTGCATACACTGACATGTTTGGGGTAGTCACTTTTAACAATTTGTTTACATTCAAGTTTGTGATTGTTAAAATAACTGAGTCTCTATATTATGACATAGCGAGGATGGCCATGTATAGTATTGCGTCAGTTGTATGTAACTGACGTGCCTACAGTATTCAATGCAGGCATTGGATTTGCAAGGAGATATAAAGAGATTTGGTGCTAAAGGTTACTAGTTGTTGATGTTTAATTGTACATTCATATCATGTTGTAATTCATTTAATTTTTCGCTGCATTGCTGTAAAAGAACTTGATGTAATAAAGTTTCAAAATTCACTGTAAAATTGTACAAAATGAAGTAAAGATCTTTTCGTGCTACGAATTATCGTATTTTAGAATTCGGGAGGTTACAGAGTGGTATCAGAGCCCAACTTCATTGAGTAGTACAAGTTTACAAGGACGACTCATTAGGGTGGACATTAGAGTGTGAGTTCAGCTTATAGAGATTTAAATATAAGTAGTTTACATTTGTGTTGCTTTATGTGCTGATGTTTCAGCTCCTTTTCCCTATAAGATGGCTAATCATCATGACCCAGAGGATGAGATAGAATGGTTCTTTCTCAACGAGGAAGAACCCATAGAGGAAGAAGAACCCATAGAAGAAGAAGATCCAGAAGAAATAGAGGAAGAACTACCCTAATCCAGGGAGATTACTCCACCTCCACCTGATTCCCCAGAAGAATCCTCAGACGAAGAACCCTTTCGAGATGACCAAGGCTACGTAGTTGCTTCTCTTCGGAGGGAGTTGGATGCCCAGAAGTAGAGAGTAAACCACTTGGAAGCATAGCGGGTGGAAGACAGGGAGCGCATCCATGCAGTAAGTTACCAAATATGGGAACTTGAGAAGCTCCGGCATAGGAATACCCGACAATTCACCCAACTGGACTACATAACTCATTGGGACAAGCAGGAACGTCATCAGAAGTTTGAAGAGATGAAGAAAGAGATCAATGAACTACGGGGAGAGCTCAGAGAAGCCAAAAGGAACTGTAGGATCTAAGCTATTTTTATGTTGAAGTTATGTAATGGATGTATGAGCAAGTTTACTTTCTGATCGTAAAAAGTTTAACTTTGGAAATGAATAAAATTTTGTTGAAAGAGGAAAGTTGTGTTATTTATGATGATTAATGAAAAGTTTTGTGACACAGAATTTGCCGGATGAAGGAACCGCAATGGCAAAGGACACAGTGGTGAGAATAATGGACTCGAACTGGAAATAGAACTGGCTCGAGTATACCAAACCTTGAATGCTTTCGCCGCAAATGTTACCGGGAACACTAGGGCAAGACCAGCAGTACAAGTTGCAGAAGCGGTTAGACTAATGGAGTCGTTCAAAAGAATGAAGCTGCCTATGTTCGAGGGCCAGGCCAATCCAGATGCAGCATACGACTGGATCAAGCAAATTGAGACGGTCTTTGAAGTTCTGGAGATTCTCGAGGCGAGCAAAGGGAAACTGGACACCATCCAGCTGGAGAAAGACGTAGGGGTCTGGTGGCAATCACTGAAGAGGACCTTGGGCAATGTACAGATCACGTGGGAGGAGTTCCTGGGAGAGTTCCAAAGCTACTACTACCCTATGGACGTATAGGAAAAGAAGGCCATGGAGTTCTTGGGCTTGCAACAGGGAAGCATGACAGTGTAGGAGTATGGGACAAAATTCAATCAACTCTCCAGGTATGCGCGAGAGATAGTTCATGACGAAGCTAAGAAGGCACGGAAGTTCGAGCAGGGTTTGAGGCCAAGCCTGAGGTCTCGAATGATACCCCTCGGTATCAGAATGTTGGAGAAGTTGGTCCGGAGAGCTGCAACTACTGAGGCCAACATGAACCAGTACCAGGTGGTACAGAACAGGAGGAACAACTGGGACACTGGAAAGAGGCCTGCAGCACCGAGTAATTTTAGGGGACAGCCCCCAGCTCAGAGGTTCAAACCTACCGGGGCCAATGCAGTTGCCATAGCAGAAAGTCGAGGTATTTGTTACAAATGTGGAGAGACAGGCCATATAGCAATGGGATGTCCCAAGCAACAGAGAGCCAAGACTTGTTTCCACTGTGGTAAGGAGGGGCATGTTCGACCTTTCTGCACGCAATTAAACCCGGGGAATGCCAGCATGGATTCATCAGGACGAGTGCGTCACCTTGGGGAGCACCAGTTCTTTTGGTGAAGAAGAAGAATGGATGGATGAGGATGTGCATCGATTACAGATAGCTGAACAAGGTGACAGTGCAGAACAAATATCTAATTCCCCGAATCGATGATCTATTCGACCGTATACAAGGCGCAGCTATTTTTTTAAGATAAATCTACGGTCGGGTTATCACCAGGTCTGAGTAAAGAAGAGGATGTGCACAAGACGGTATTTAGGACTTGACATGGTCACTATGAGTTCTTAGTCATACCGTTCGGAGTAACAAATGCACCTACAATCTTCATGGACATGATGAACAAGGTCCTGCGACTGTTCATCGATTCTTTCATCGTTGTGTTCATCGAAAACATATTGGTCTACTCCAAGACAGAAGAAGAACATGCTGGTCACCTAGCAGAGGTACTGAAGAAGTTACAGGAGCAAACGCTATATGCAAAGTTGTCTAAGTGTGACTTCTGGAAAATCGAAGTTGCCTTCCTGGGGCACATCCTTTCTAAGGAGAAAGTGGCCACGAATCCACAAAAGATTGAGGCAGTGAAACATTGGTCAAGATCGACTACAGTGAAAGAAATCAGAAGCTTCTTGGGTTTAAATAACTACTACAGAAGGTTCATTCAGGCTACGCCCAGATAGCTGTGCCACTCACGGGGCTTATAAGAAAGAACGTGAGTTTTGAATGGTCAGAATAGTGCGAGGTTAGCTTTCAGGAGTTGAAGGAGAGGTTGATTGCCGCTCCCATACTGGCTTTGCCAAGAGCTGGAGTCGACTATGATCTCTACAGCGATGCATCCCATTGCGGACTGGGCTGCGTGCTGATGTAGAAAGGGAAGGTAATAGCTTATGGGTCTAGACAGCTTAGATCGCATGAGAAGAATTACCCAACCCACGATTTGGAGTTGGTGGCAACCATCTTCGCACTAAAGCAGTGAGGCACTATGTGTACGGGGAAAAAGTTGACATGTACACGGATCACAAAAGTCTGAAGTACATCTGCCAGCAAAAAGATCTGAACCTGAGGCAGCGGAGATGGTTGGAAGTGTTGGAGGATATCTGACTCGAAATAAAGTACCATCCAGGCAAGGCCAATGTGGTAGCTGATGTGCTTAGCCAGAAGAGTAGTTTGGTTCATTTGATCACAACTCAGGAGAAGTTGGTAGAGGAACTCGATCGAGCATAAATTGAGGTGGTGTTGCAAGGATTGGGGGCATCCTTAGCTTAGTTGATACTTCAGCCCAAATTGAGGGACAAAATCATTGACAGTCAGAAGACCGATCTGGAGATTTAGGAGATGAGAGAGCAAGTTGGCACCGGCAAGTTAACAGAATTCCAGGTGAAAGATAAAGTATTGTGGTTTTGAGAGCGGTTGTGTGTGCCGAATCAAGCAGAACTGAAGGAGAGCATTCTACAGAAGCACACGCCACTTTATTATCCATACATCCAGGGAGTACCAAGATGTACAAGGACATCAAGCATTATTTCTGGTGGTCAGGGTGAAGCGGGATGTAGCTGAGTTTGTCTCCAGATGTGAAGTCTGTCAGCAGATCAAAGCCGAAAATCAGAAACCCTGGGGGTTTGTTGCAGTCATTACCCATTCCGGAGTGGAAGTGGGATAACATTAGCATGGACTTCATTACAGGATTGCCCAGGAGTTCCAAAGGCAATAATGCAATTTGGGTGATAGTGGTCTGACTCACCAAATCGACTCACTTTTTGACGATGAAAGAAGCTAGCCGAGTTGTATGTTGGGAAGATCGTGAGGCTACATGGAGTTCCTTTATGTATTGTACCTGACTGAGTTATGTGATTCACTTCACATTTCTGGAGAAGTTTTCAGGCATCTTTGGGGACGAAGACCGATTTCAGGACTATCTTCCATCCTCAGACTGATGGAAAGACTGAGAGGGTCAACTGGGTACTGGAAGATATGCTAAGGTATTGTGTGTTGGACTTTGGCAGCAGTTGGGAGAGGCTTTTGGCTCTAGTGGAATTTTCCTACAACAACAGTTTTCAGGCAAGTATCGGTGTGGCACTGTATGAGGCTCTGTATGGAAGGAAGTGCAGAACACCGGTGTGCTGGTATGAAGTGGGGGAACGACAGATGTATGGGCTGGAGATTGTACAACAGACCTTAGAAAAGATCGAGTTTGTCATGCCCCGCTTTCCAAAAAGGAGATACAGAATATAGATACGTGACTAAGTCCAGCGAATGGCTTGCATCATTCATAAGCTGTCAGGATCTTTACAACAAGCACAAGTATGAACAAGAGATATACAAGAGAAATAGTCAACCACGCATGCATGAATCAATATAGTCAACAAGATTACTTGGAACAAGAAACAAGAATACTGAGTTTCAAATAATCATGTCTGGAACAAAAACAAAAGTCTGGGACACAACGCCCAATACAAAATAATCCATGTAACCAAGTACAATTATTCAAGATAAGTGACAAGAAATAAATAGATATAACAAGAACTTCAACCAACTAGAATCTCAGATCACCTACTCCATCGGGCAGCTGATCACCATAATCTGCAATTTAACAAATTGCAGGAAAAAGGAAAGAAAAACAAAACGCCCTTCAATGCAAGTTATGGGCTGCTTGTGGTGCATGCAACAAGTACAAGAAAGATAAACAAGAATAGAGTGACAACGGAAATAAGTATAGCATGGAAAGATGTAGCAGCAAAATAAAGCAACTAACTCTAATCGAGAACAGTAACAACTAGCATGGCAAGATGAACAGATGCAAGTGGCATGTAACAAGTGTCAAGTATCAAGTAAGCGAGTAACAGGTAACATGTGTCAAGAATCAAGTATCATGTACAAGTAGCAGGTGTCAAGTGATCATGTTCAAGTCTTGTATCTAGTCCTATTTAGGTAGCACTTCATGTGTCCCAGATTTTTACCACATGGTTGCTACATTCATGCAAATTACGTTTTAGATTTCATAGTGGATCATAGAGGGCAGTGTACTGAGGGACAAGCTCCAAGTAATCAAGTATCAAGCTCTAAGTAACCAGTATCAAGCTCCAAGTTACCAAGTATTACGTGTTAAGTGTGCAAGTGTAAAGTAATCACGTGTCAAGTTTCATGTAAGTGTCAAGCTCCAAGTGTCAAGTATCAAGCTCCAAATACCAAGTAGGATCTATTGATCCTCTTCCGAGTACACATTTCTGTATTTTCCACTACTATATCTTTCCTTTTAAACCCCGGCTTAGTTTCTTATTAGTATTATTCAAGCAAGTATGAACGTGCACAAACAAGTCAAGAAATATAGTAAGACAACAAGGGTCAAGTACAAGTTGAACAAAGTACACGAACGGGTGACAAAAGACTCAAAATAGACTAAGACAATGAAAATTCTAGTTCTGGATAGCCAGACAGTTTTGCTCAAATTTTGGAACAAAGTACACAAACAAAGTACACGAACGGGTGACAAAAGACTCAAAATAGACTAAGACAATGAAAATTCTAGTTCTGGACAGCCAGACAGTTTTACACCACAGAATTGTATCCAGAAAACATGTTCAGTCAGAAATCAGAAGTTTGTATTCATAAACAGGTTAACTGCATAGAAACTTACTAATTAAATCCAAGAAAAATCTGGGGTATTCCCTAGCATGTTTAGTAACAGAAAATAAAGTTTCATAATTTTCCAACATAGATAGTATAGTCAAATAAAATCAGAAAACAGCAAGATGCAGCAAATCTGTACATCTGAAACTCTTGACACAGTAGTACTAAAACAGCAATAGATTACAAAATACAAATCAAAATTCAGATTCGTCAAAAGGGTGATAAAATAGATACATTAGGATACATTTCATATTCACAAAGTTTTAATAAACAAAAAATAGAATCAGGTCGAAATTATGTTTCTTTACTGAATAGTATGAAATTTCTGCAAGTATAGTGGTTGTTTGGAAGCATAGAATAGTTTATAAAATTTATCAATTAAATCCACAAAAGTTAGGGGTTGATCCTAATAAAGTCTAGTTGTACTCAACAAAATATTGGATCAAAATATTATCTTTAACATTAGTATAAAAATAAATAAGCACACAGAATTCATATAAAACAGAATCTGAAATTTTCTATACATCTGTAGTAAAACAGTAATAACTTGCAACTCACAAATCGAAACTGAGATCTGTCAGAAATTATGTAAAGTAGACAGATTTCTCTATAATTTATATTCACAAATAACTTTCATATACTGACCTTAATAAAGTTTAAAATACTGAACAAAAACAGGGTAACAACAAAAATTGAAATCTTCTTCAAGCATAAAATCAACTAATTTATATAAAACACATCCAAATCATAACGAAATGTGAAATATGGTGTACTAGATGTCCAAACAACATGGTGTGGGGTATTTAACAAGTCCACAACCAGTTCTACTACTACTACTAACACAACAAGCATACGAGATCATACAATACCTCATAAATCACGAACAACATGCATGTATACTTCAAGAATCTATTATATCTAAGTTATTTCATGTCGTGTGTGTACGAGACAACTACGGATGGATCGAAAACTAGAGACAAGATCAAACAAGGGTTTCATGAGAATGGATCTTGAAGCAATTATACTACAAGCGATATTTAGTACTTGTATTATACAATAAAAAGAATACAAGTTACTTGCCTTGAAATTGATGATGAAAACGATGATGACGAGAGAATAAAAGGAACGGATTCCCAGGTACGAACACAATAACATGGATCTTGACGAGACGAACACGATCGGGCACAGATCTTGATGATGATTAAGATCAAGATCAGATCAGGCGGTTGAGATCGAAGATCAAGATCAAGAGTGATCGACGGCTCAGATCTGATGATGATGAAGATGATAATCGCGATCACGATCGGTAGATCAAATGGTGTAGACTCCAATATCAAAATGATGATCAAGTTCAGATCAAACGGACGGCTGAGGTTCAAATGGCGATGATCAAGATCATCAAGGCGACCGACGGCCAGGATTCAAAGATGATCAAAAAAACTTCATGACGATGATGCTACATTGCGGCAGGCCGGTGGACTTCGACTGGGGACTGGTTCGCGATGGCGAGGCTGTGGTGCTGAGGCGAGGACAGGGCAGAGGCAAGGACGGTGGGAAGGCGGTCGTCTTCGACTAGCTACCGGAGGAGCAGTCGAAGATAGCTGCAACATCGGCAATGGCTGGCTGGCGATGGGTGGCGTGCTGTGCTCAGGAGGAGAGGCACGAGGGCGGCACAAGGAGTGCGCGACAGTCGCGAGGGAGTGCGACGGCTGGCAGGGCGATGGGCAGCTGTAATACCCTGAATTTTGTGAATGTGAAATTGTAGATTTTACGTGTTGTGCACGTGCAAAATTTTGTATGAATATTCTCTTATGAAATAATTTTCTATAACATGAACAAATAATTATTTTCTCTTTTTCTTATTTCTTTAAGCCCATTCTTTTTCTCTTAAGGAGCCTAAGTTTGTTTTTCTAAACTAGCCTAACTTAATAAATTAAGTATTTCTTTTCTAAAAGCCCACTATTTTTTTAAAAGCCCATAAATTAACTACTTTTAATTAACTTGTCATGTAGATGCATATTTTTGTAGATAATTAATTAATTTTTAATGTACAACTTTAATTAGGGGGACACTAGTTGGGACACGTGTTTGCATGTGTGTGCATTGCACACTCCACCCCTGGCCGGATAGTAGGAAAGAGAGAGTGGGGGTGTGGACTAGTGGAGAGGTGGTTCTTGTGTAATGGGTAGTTGCTACAACTTTCCATCTTATCCTAGCCATTCATCTACAACCATCTAGTATAATCCTAGCCCTCCAATCTTTCCTAAAATTAGTATAAATACCCCCTACCTTCATGCATACAACACTAAGAAAAATAATTGAAAGAAAGAAACTATAGGGGAGTAAAAGATTGAGAGAGATTAAAAGATTGAGTGCATTAGTGTGTGTGTGTGTTCCCTTACCTTGGAGATCGGCTACTTCACACCCATGGCAAGGGGAGGGCTCTGTTTCACCAAGTGCAAGGAGAAGGATCATTGTGGTGGCTCATTCTAGGAGGAGAAGGACCAATCGTGTTCAAGAAGATAGTAGAAGCTTTGTAGTATTTTCTTCAAATAGGTGTGTGGTTTTCTATACTTCTAATATTAGATATCATGCTAGGCCAAAAGAACTAATAAGATAATCACTTATTAACTCTAAAAAGGACTTGCTAAACGAATAAGTAAATGCTTGATGAATTGTGTGCTATTGGTTATAATTCATGTTTAATGTAATTAAAATTCACCTATTGCCATGAAGTTGTAGAATTGGAACCATGTCATTGTAGAAAAGGTTTATGTGTTGATTAGCGGATGAATTATTAATTTTTGCGCTTATGGAACCATGGTATTATTTTGCCCAAAAATACAACTTGGATTATAAGCATTATGAATAAAGAGGGAAAAATAGGAATTTACGCTTTTTAACAAAATCCTAATGCAAGAAATTGAGTAGAAAATTTGTAAAAGTGATTTCTTTGCAACTGGTAAACATAGAACATAAATTAGAGTGAAAACACTTGTTTTAATGTCAAAAAATTATTTTAAAAACACTGATTTGTTGAACATATGCAAATCTAGTATTCTGGAAATTTTTAGAAATTTTTGTAAAGAAGAAACTAAGTTACGATCGTTTGAAAAATAGAATATTTTCCAATAAACAGAGACCTGACTTAAACCAATTTTTAACCAAGCCTATATCAGTTAATCCCTATGGTCATACTCGTTATAGGGGGGTTTTAGTTGCGTTACTATAGCACTGTGTGTGTGTGGGTATGAGTCTCAAAAAGGAGTTTTTATTCCAAAATTCGATTTTTTCCCCATACACCGAGAATCAAACTCAAAACCCTCCCACTCTCCCTTTGTGACAGTTGAGCACCCTGTCCTTTTTGGCTAGCGCATGGGGCCTTTGGGTTTCGGTGACTGTGAACTGTGTGTGTGTGTTGTGCGGTTTGAACTGGCTGTGGCCAAAATTTTTTTGGGAGAAATATTTTCTTTTTTTTTAAATTTCAATTTGACTATTGTGAATCTTACCAATATATATATATATATATATATATATATATATATATATATATATATATATATATATATTGAGACTTTTGTTAAGTAGAATCAAATAAGAATTTTTGAATATGCAAATTGTGCATAGAAATGTGTTGAAAAGAGAATGTGATGAAATGTGAAAATTTGTGGACATGTTTCAATGAAAGTGAAATGAGGACTTATACTAGAACGTGGCTAAGACTCTACATCGGCAAGCATGAAAATTACTTAAAAAGAGAATTTATGAAATTTTGTTGACCAAGTTTGGGTCGTTGATAATGATTGTTGTTGAAAGGACCGATGTAGGAGCAATGCTAAATTCTAGAATAGTAACCTTAGATTATACATGAGGATGAGATACATAGTGAAGATGTGATGAACGTAAGAGACAAACATGAGTATAAGGGCCATTGGATTGGTGGCGTGAGAGTATCCATAGGATGTCCCATGATGCGTCATGATTAGGATGTGGATACTACTCCAGAGTACCGTCCTAGTGGCGACGCTTATAGGGTGATCTAATGACTGCGGGTGGTATCACGTTTATGGTAGGAGGTGAATTACCACAGGATGCCTGCATGATGAGTCATGTGTCAGTGCATTGGGATTTTCTCCAGGGTGCCTAAACGTGAGTTCGTAGTTCATAGAATGCCTAAGATACTTACTGTAGTTACGGTAGTAGATTAAGTCATGGTGAGGGATTGAACCCTACAAGATGAAGAACGATTAAGGACTTTCTCTCGGACCTATGTAGTATGGGCTGCATAGACTCTGAACAAGTGTGCATTAGTGTCATATAATGTAAACAACTGCATTAGGGACTAAGTGCACAACACAACACGACATCAATAGGATAGTCCCTTGTAGTTTAACTTGTGATCAAGTTTGTGGTTGTTTAAGTATGGAAAATCAGTATACTGTTTCTGGCATAGAGAGGATAGGCTTGTATAATATTTCGTCAGTGAATGAACTGACGCGCCCGCAGTTTCATATGTAGAAAAAAGAGGTTAAAAAATTGAAGTATACATGCTGCTCAAAGATTGATTTAAATGTTGTGTAATTGTTCCATGTAATTACTGTAAATTGCTTCCGCTGTATGAATGTAAAGGTGTAATGTAACTCTGAAGTAAGAAATGTTTTAATTTCCTTGTAAAATTGTACGAAAGAAGTGTAAAGATCCCGTAGAACTTCGAATTCAGTTGTATTTTGGAATTCGGGGTGTTACACCGGCGGAAGAGGAAGGTCGACAGTGAATTCAGTTGTATTTCACCAGCCACCGATTTCAACGTCCTGACCACTGACTGATTTGTTCCTACTGAAGTTGATCCCGACCACCGATTTCACCGTCTCTATATCTCAGGCATACTTAATTTTTTGGATTGTAACCTAACCCATCAAAATTTTCACTGACTGCATTCGTTTTGTTGATCCTGGCCACTGATCAAAATTTGTTGGGTTTGTATTAGATTAAGCTGATCCCGACCACCGATCCCGACCACCGACCCCAGCCACTGATTTTAGGATTGTAGGATTGTAGGATTGTAATCATTCGTTTTGTTGGGTTTATGTTAGATTTTAGGATTGTAACCTAATTTTTTGGATTGTAACCTAATTCTCATCTAAAGATCATCTAAACAAAACTGTCTGCATTCGTTTTGTTCGTTTTTGGTTAGTTACAATTCTCATCTAAAGATTGGATTTTTAGGTGCATTGTAGATTTAATTTTAAGTGAATTGTAGTTAGAATTTTGGTTAGAACTGTTAGATTTTTAGTTGAATCGAATTGGTGAATCGAACTGTTAGAATTTTTAGCTAGCATTGGTGCATTTGAACAAGTAGTTCATGGTTTGTTTGTTTGTTGGGTTTGTGTTAGATGTTGTTAGCTTTCTTTGTTCTCTTCATTTATAGCCAGAAAAAGAAAGGAAGGGAATACAAAAGGGAAATGAGGCAAAGCATACGCAGGGACAAATCCAACTCCAATGTACGTCTCCAAGTTGTAGTTTAGACAGTAAAAAGTCCTACAGAGGGAGATTTTAGATTCGAGATAAGACTACGACGTAGCATTTATTCAGAAGAAAAAAAACCGATATAGGTTTTCATGTGTTCTTTGCACAGAGATTCTTTAAAATATATGAAGATTGTCCTGACTTTGTGGAAAATATTATGCTAAGAATATATGTTGCTTAAAGTTCTTCTTTTTTTTCTTTTTTGATACATTTTAAAATATATGAAGATGGTAAATGTGGGTTCAAATAATTAATTTTGTTTATTGAAGACTATTATAATTAGATCCAGCATGATCTTCTCCTAATTAACTTTCTCTTCTGCTCTAAATGGATAAGATAACTATCAAGTTAATAGCTTAATAGATTTCTTTGTTTAATTAATAGCTTTGTTTTGCTCTGAATTACAATCCCGATATATAATTAATTCTGTTTATTGAAGACTATTATAATTAGATCCAGCATGATCTTCTCCAAATTCAAAATCATTATTTTTTCCAAATGTTGACATTGATCCAAATGTCGAAATGACGATTATTGATCCAAATGTCGATATAGAATTATTGATCCAAATATAACTTGATATTTACATGCATTTATTGATATAAATTGTATCACAGATTTGCAGTTATGATAAATATATCTTCTCAAGTTCAAGCACAAACTGAACTAATATTCTTAGATAGTCATATAGTTTCTTATACTATAAGTGACCTAATTAACTTTCTCTTTTGCTCTAAATGGATAAAATAAGATTTTTAAAAAAAGATTGAAAGAGGTGGATGGTTAAGTGGATCTAAGGACCACCATCGTTCTTTACAAGAGCAACATAAAGCATGAATTTCAAATTACTTCTTCATTTAGATTGATTAAGTTCAATTCTTTTGTGAATCATATATTTTGTTTGTCAAATTATTTTGTGTCTAATTGTAGTGGTTCCTCATAGAATTCGGACATGTTTCTCATGCCAATTTGGGGATTTAACTTCGGGGGATGATGTGCTCAGTTTCTTCAATTGTAAACATTTTGTTCCTTCATCAGAATTAAGTGCTGAAGATGGTTAATTTCAATTGTAAACATTTTGTTCTGTCCTTTCCTTTTCCTTTGCATGGATCTCCTTGACCTAAAATAAAATCCTATAAATCGGGTTTGTTTTAGATGGGTAGTTTGATAACTATAAATCAGGATTGTAGTTAGAATTTTCCATGGAAACCTAGGTAATTTAGTTGAATTGTAGTTATAATTTTTCATGTAGGTACTGTTACATTCAGATTAGGATTGTAGTTATAATTTTGGGTTTTAGGACTGTAAGTGTTATCCATCTCTTAGTTACGGTGGTGTTAGATTGTATGTGTTATCCAACTCTTAGTTACGGTAGATTGTAAAGGTTTTAGGATTCGATTTGAGTTCCGATTTGAGTTTTCGTTGATTTGTTGGGTAAATCTCATCTTTCTAGTTGATTTGAGTTGTGGTTGAGTTGTGCTTGGTTTGAGTTGGGTTTCTGTTTCTTTCTATATATTCAGGTAATTCTCATCATTATGTTCTATACAATGCAAACAGCCTTCTCAACTTTTGCACTTCTATTCCATACATGTTATTCTTAAGAGTTTGAAACATTTATACTTTTGAGTTTGTGACATGATTGCTGTTGAGACACTAAACCTTCACAACAACTATTACTGTTAATTGTTCCATCCTCTATTATAGTTAGTGCAATCAAGCGTATAACCTTTCTATAATCAAACAGATACTATTCTTTTTTAATAACAATTGCATTCCGAGAGGCTCTCATTATTTGAGCAGGCTTGGGGAAAACTTTACTATGTTTCTCTGTTGTTGGATGCTGTTGTATATGAATCCAAAAGAATACTGTGGAATTGAAGTGATGGTGGAATTTTAATTGCAAGTTAAAGAAATTGTTAATTTTAATTTGTGTTCGATACTAATTTTAATAACGTCAAAGTAATTGATTGGTTTGTTCGATACTAATGTAAGTTATTTCCCCACCTTTATATACAGATCAATTCCTTTATCAGAATTAAGCAACAACAATGGATGACATCACTATATATGGCCATGTAAGTATCTTTTTTTTTGGACATCTACAACTCTTTCATATTAGATCAAAAAAATATTGATGTTACAATAGATTCCTCACATTATAGTTTTTACTTTTATACCTTACAGGTTGATGTTCACTTGGAAAAAACAGTATGTTAAGCTTTTCATTGTGTTTTAATCCAATTAATTAATTGTCCACTTACATTGAAAATGTTAATTTTCTATTACAGGTACAATTTCTTCGACAAAAAAATGTAAGGGTTACCATTCGAGATGAAGGCGAGCTTAATATTATATCCCTTCGCAAGGTAAGCTTAACCCCTTAGTGTATTAGATGCTCATGATCGATATTTTTTAATTCCTACTTCTTTTTAACCAACCAAGTAGAGAAAGGAAACAACGAGTTATTCTGGCATAAGAAAGGGAAAGGAAAATGAAATGTGTAGTGCAGGACTTATACTCGAGAGTACAATGCAGAAAATGCTTTTACGAGTTTGGGTGTCAGAATGGATGAAAGGGCCTTCCACGGTCGAGGCCCTACCTCATTCACCATACATGGAGAGCTGCGCCACCGAACGGGATCATTAATACCTCAGCCAGGCCAAGATGCTGTTTATGCACAACTCTACATTTACGATCCAGATTCTACTTTAGGTTTTCGTACCTCTTGAAATCCTCATTTGAGAGCTGATGTTCTCAATACTATTCAGGATTGTTTGGAGTTCAATGAATTTGCATATAAGCTTCGTCAAGCTTATGCAATTTTAAACTAGGCAAGTTCTTCGGATCACACCTTACCAACAGTTCCCACAGTTCTACACTACAATTCAGCAAATGACCGACGTAGGTATAATGTTCCAACTACTGATGAGATTGTAGTGATTATACCTGGTGATGGAACTGAAATTAGTGGTATGAGAGATATCATAGTGAATTTGAGAGGAAACAACGAGTTAATGCATATTTGCCACCCAGCATATTTGCCATTGCATTATGTCTTGTTATTGCCTTATGGTGAGTTGGGATGGAAACTAGATTTGAAACAATGAGATGTCATCAATGGAAGACCTTCGACTGCTAGACTAACTTAAATACAATTCTATAGTTATTGTTTATTTCAATGCAATACAGAGTATTCAACTATTCTGAGAGTAGGAAAGCTTTTGCAAGAATTTCTGGTAGATGCTTGGGCAGCCACTGAGCAGAATCAACTTACATATCATAAGCTTAATCAGGGAAAACTTCGACCTGAACTTTACCAAGGTCTTACCGATATTGCTACAGATGGGTTAGGACTTGATCAAGTCAGACAACGAATCATTTTGCCATCTTCATTCATTGGCAGTCCAAGACATATGTTTGAAATCTTTCAAGATTCAATAGCTATCACGCGCCACTACCAGCACCCAAATATTTTCCTTACTATGACTGCAAATCCCAAATGGCCAGAAATAACTGCAGCTCTATTGCTACATCAGAAAGCCACTGATCGCCCTGATTTAGTTTCTTGCATTTTTGAGTTGAAGAAAAATGCTTTGATGAAGGAGATAGAGAAAGCAAATGTATTTGGTCCGAAAGTTGCACATGTCTTTACCATTGAGTTTCAGAAATGCAGGCTACCTCATATGCATGCTATTTTCTTTCTTGCAAATTCAGAAAAAATTCGGACATGCCAACAAGTAGATGAAGTAGTTTGTACTGAATTTCCAGATCTAATAGCGGATCCCCTACACTTTGAAACTATGAAAAATTGTATGGTGCATGGGCTGTGTGGTGGACGAAATCCTCAAGCATCGTGCATGGAAAATGGAAAATGTCAAAAGAGGTATCGTAGAGAGTTCTCTGAGGCAACAACTATGGATCAAGATGGCTATCCAATCTACCATCACCGTGATACTAAATATTTTTATACTGTGAGGGGGCAGCGGTTGATAATAGAGATATTGTACCTTATAATGCTTACCATTCTAAAATGTTTAATTGTCATATTAATGTTGAAGTTCGTGCTGGGGTGAGATGTGTTAAATATATCCAAAAATATATTTTCAAAGAAAACGACCGCGCAACAATTGTGTTGGGAGGAGTAGATGAGATCAAGCAATATCTCAATGCACGGTATATTGGCCCTCCAGAAGCTACGTGGGGAATTTTTGGACACTCTTTGCATGAAAAGGTGCCAGTGGTTGTTTGCTTGGCACTGCATTTGCCTGGAATGCATCGTGTTGTTTATAATTTGGCTGATAGGATGGATGCCGTCGTATCTAGAGCCAAACTAGAAATGACAACTCTTACAGGTTTTTTGCATGTTGCTCATCCAATTTAGCTGCACGCGCATTCACCTACCAACAGTTCCCTGCAACATTTTGTTTGGAATAAGTCTTCGAAGATGTGGACGCCGAGAAAGAAGGGATACACAATTGGCAGAATGTACTTTGCAAGTCAGAATTCGGGTGAGCACTTTTATTTGCGTTTGCTACTAACAATTGTCAAAGGACCACAATCATTTCGGTTCTTACGTACAATCGACAATGTTGAGTATGCTACTTTCAAATTAGCATGTGTTGCCAGAGGACTGTTGGAAGATGATGACGAGTGGGTACAATGTCTCCAGGAAGCTGCAATTATGAGCACCGACTACCAACTTAAAAGGTTATTTAGTGTCATTCTTATGGAATGCTCTCTGTTGGAACCACTTACCTTATGGAACCAATTCTCAATGCATATATGTGACGATCTTGAACACAAGCTGCGTACATTATTTTTCATTCCCAATCCTACCCAAGCTCAAGTCCTAGATTATGGTCTATATCTGTTAAACCAAATGCTTCAAGAATCAGGCAAGAGCTTAGATAAATTCCCACCCATGCCCCATCCTATGCAAAATTAGAGTACAGTTTTTGGCAACAAGTTTATTTGGGAACATAGAGTACTGCAAGTTGAAGCCGGACAAGCTAATATAAAAGCAAGCATAGATTCACTTAACGATGCACAGTATACTACGTATTCTGCAATAATCACATTAGTTATGAGCGGTAAGGGAACTAATTTCTTCTTGAACAGAGGGGCTGGTATGGAAAAAACCTTTTTATACAATACACTAGAAACGAAATACCACTGTGATGGTTTCATTGTTATAACTGTTGCTTCTTCTGGCATTGCATCATTGTTACTGGTAGGAGGTAGAACTACACACTCAATATTTTTCATCCCACTTGATGCGCTTCATAATTCTTTTTATGGGTTCACTAAGCATCATCCCAGGTAGATTTGTTCAGGGAAGCAAAGCTAATCATTTGGGATGAGGTCCCTATGCAGCACAGGTTTTGTGTAGAAGTTGTTGACCGTACAAGATAACCGTGATAATAAAAAACCATTTGGTGGTATCACTGTGGTGCTCGGTGGGGACTTTCGACAAATCCTACCAGTAGTACCGAAGAGGGTTCGAGAACAAATTGTTGGTGCATCGCTAAGAAAATCTTTACTTTGGAATGTTGTGCAAGTCTTAACTTTGAACGTGAACATGTGCCTAGATTCATCCGATATCAGAAATGTTTCATTTGCCAATTTTCTAAACGAGGTTGTATTCTTACATGTTTTTGGTAATAACTAAACAGATCTTTTCTTTTTACTCTTACTAACAAATAAGTCTTCTTTATTATATAGATTGGCTCCAGTGGAAGAATTACCTGGACTCCCACCACATAGGGATGTGGAGTTCAGTAGTACCATCCAGCTAGGTAGCGCACCTGTGTCTAAGACACCATATCGGATGGCACTAGTGGAGCAGAAGGAAGTGAAGGAGAAAATTGAAGAACTGCTACAGAAGGGATTCATCAGGCCAAGTGCTTCACCCTGGGGAGCTCCCGTGCTACCTGTGAAGAAGAAGGATGGAACCACGAGAATGTGCATCGATTACCGGAAGTTGAACAAGGTTACTGTTCGGAACCAGTACCCAATTCCCAGGATCGATGACTTGTTTGATTAGCTCTAGAGAGCGGCTGTATTCTCAAAAATTGATCTTCATTCAGGTTATCATCAAGTTCGGGTCAAAGAGGAAGATATACCCAAGACAGCATTTCGAACCCGGCACGGTCATTACAAATTTTTGGTGATGCCATTCGGGGTGACCAATGCTCCAACGATCTTTATGGACATGATGAACCGCAACTTGCGTCCATTCATTAATTCGTTTGTGGTTGTCTTCCTAGACGATATCTTGATATATTCAAAAACAAAAGAGGAGCATGCTAGGCATCTGACTGCAGTATTGATCAAGCTACGGGAGCATCAGCTTTATGCCAAGTTGTCAAAGTGTGAATTCTGGAAATCAGAAGTGGCATTCTTGGGCCATGTCCTTTCTAAGGAGGGAGTGGCTACAGACTCGCAGAAGATCGAGGCAGTAAAGAATTGGCCTCAGCCGAGAACTCTGAAGGAGGTCAGAAGCTTCTTGGGCATGACATGGTACTACACAAAGTTCATCCAGAACTATGCCAGAATTGTTGTACCACTTACAGCACTGACCAAGAAAAACGTAAGTTTTGGTTGGACTGAGAAATGCGAAGGGAGCTTCCAAGAGCTGAAGAACAAACTGATTTCCGCACCGATTTTGGTTCTGCCTCAACCAGATAAAGGGTATGTAATCTACAGTGATGCTTCGCTTTTGGGGTTCGGGTGTACCTTGATGCAAGAATGGAAGGTCATAGCATACGGATCGATGCAACTTCGATCGCATGAGAAGAATTACCCGACACACGACTTGGAATTGGCCGCGATAATTTTTGCTCTAAAGTTGTGGCGGCATTATGCCTATGGGACAAAGGTAGAGATGTTTACTGACCATAAAAGCCTGAACTACATCTACCAGCAGAAGGATTTGAATCTCAGGCAAAGGCGATGGTTGGAGGTTTTGGAAGACATCAGACCGGATATTTTATACTACCCTGGAAAAGCCAATGTCGTGGTAGATGCGCTTAGCAGAAAAAGAAGTGTAGCCACACTCATTGCAACAAGAAAAGAGCTAGATGACGAGATCAGACAAGTCGGTATTGAAATAATTGTTCAAGATTTGAGCACTGTTTCGGCACGTCTCGAATTGCAACCGAGTCAAGAAAGCTCAAATGAGTGATGCAAAGATTGAAGCACAAAAGTGGCTAGTCAATGAAGGGAAAGTCTCAGAGTTCAGTGTGAAGGAAGGGTCGCTTTGGTTTGGAAGCAGGTTGTGTGTGCTAAAGTTGATGAGTTGCGGGAAAATATCATGAAAGAAGCACACTCCACCTTACTCACAGTTCACCGAGGAAGCACAAAGATGTATAAAGACATAAAACAACATTTTTTGTGGGCTAGAATGAAGCGGGATGTGGCAGAATTTATGGCCAAATGCCTTACATGTCAGACAGTTAAGGCGGAAAACCAGAAAACAGGAGGTCTACTGCAACCATTGCCCATTCAAGAGTGGAAATGGAAAAACATCAGCATGGATTTCATCACGGGACTGCCCAAAAGTTCAAAAGGGAACGACTCAATTTGGATAATAGTGAACCGTTTGACAAAGTTTGCACATTTTCTTCCAATGAAGATGACTTGGTCGGTGGAAAAGTTAGCAGAAGTCTACATCGAGGGCATTGTAACGCTACATGGGGTGCCAGTATCGATCGTTTCTGACCGAGATGCAAGGTTTACATCCCGATTTTGGCAAAGTCTGCAAGAAGCTTTGGGAACAAGATCAGAATTCAGCTTTCCACTCATAGACTGATGGGCAGACAGAGAGAGTTAACAGAATTCTCGAGGATATGCTGAGAGCATGTATAATGGACTTCGGAGGGAGATGGGAATGACACTTAGCATTGGTAGAATTTGCTTATAACAACAACTACCAAGCAAGTATTGAGATGGCTCCATATGAAGCTTTGTATGGAAGGAAGTGTAGGACCCCCGTGTGCTGGTTCGAAGTAGGGGAAAGACAGATGTTCGGACCTGAAATAGTGCAGCAAACATCCGAGAAGATCGAGCTAATCAGAAAGAGGATGCAAGTAGCACAAAGCAGGTAGAAGAGCTACGCCGACAACCGTCAACGAGATTTGGAATTTGAAGAAGGTGATTCGGTATTTCTGAAGGTCTCACCTACAAAGGGAGTGATCAGGTTTGGGAAGGGTGGCAAGTTAGCACCAAGATATATTGGACCATACCAGATGTTGCACCAAAGGATGGTATGTGTAGTGGTACCCGGTTAATTGTATTTCGGTGTGCTCAATCGTCGCATGTAATTGAGGCTATGATTTTAACGGGCAATAAACCAAGAAATTTGGTATTTATTCCAAGAATACCTTTAACCCCTAAACCTTCGTCTTCGGATCTACCTTTTCAAATGACAAGATGCCAATTTCCAGTTCGATTAGCATATGCTGTAATGAAAATTAAAGCACAAGTCCAATATGTTGATATTGTGGGGATAGATTTATGCGCATTAGTTTTCAGTCACAGGCAACTTTATCTTGCACTCTCTAAGTGTACAAGTTTTGATCATATTTTTCTATTCCTACTAGAATATTGTTTGAGCTCAACAACAATATTGTTTATCCTGAAGTTCTTTTATAGTTATTTCAGAAAATACATGTAATTTTGATTAAAATACAAGTAACAAATTTATCCATTTCTTTCAATAAACTTTTTACATTATACTTTTGTATGAATTTCGTATTTGAATTGTAATAGGACTGAGATGCAGCTCACATGGACCTCAAATTTATAAATGCTACTACACTGATCAATTGAGGTTGCAATAAGGTAAATTGATATTTACTACAACTACACCCTATGTTTGGACAACCCATAAACCAAAGTTAAATCCGACCCCCCAATCAATAATTATCTGATGTGTAAATTGTTCAATCCATTCCCACTGAATCTTTCATCTTACTCTTTTAACATCATATAACCAAAACTCTATTTGCTCACATCACTATGAAGAAAATGGACTTTATCTAAATTTCTCTAACTCTTCTATACTAATTACTTGGACATTTCATTGGCTATAAAGAACATGTGCTTTAAACGAACAGGTTTAAAAGGTCATTTAAAGGAAATAATCAGACCTGGTGAAACGGAGCCCATCATTAGATAAGAAGTTATATTCGCATCAACCACAAATGCAACATGAGCAGTGCCAGAAGCTAATCTGTGACTATCTTGTTTTCGACCATGAGCTTGCTGAGAAGCATTCCCTGAGCTGATACTAGCACTGGAACCATCTTCATCATCGCTAAGTTTAGTGCTAGGAGAACCAGGAGTAGTGGAATCTTGAAGAATAGATTCGGGATCTATAATCTTTATGGCCAGCCCAGCCAACAAGCGAATGATGCAGTAGCGTGCAACTAATAAAGGTCTGCCTTTAATGTTGCACCCAATTCAGCAACAGTCGCATTCGCACTTGAGACAACAAAAACTGCATATAGTAACCTGCAGAGAGTCCAAAATATGACATTAAAATCCCATGGAAGGCCAAACTAAGGTTCTCTTAGGTATTGTTGTGAACAAAAGTTGTTGAGACCTAAAATTGTTTTTTCATATAAAACAAAGGGGGCAAAAGCATTTATCCGAAAAGTTAACATACCTCTGATAAGCAGAGCAAAAAAGGATACCTCCATTTTAAAAAAAATATTCTGGGGATAAAACACTTTCACTCAGTTTAGGAACACCTACTTTAAGTCTAAAAAGAGCTTCAAGAGCTCAAAAGGTCATTCTTAGCTATTCAAACACAATATCAAATAAAACTACATGGTCTACAAGGAATGTTGGGATAAAGGTTTTGTTGTTATTGTGGTATACAAAGGATGTATTTAAAAACAATATCAAATAGAAATACATGGTCTACAAGGAATGTTGGGATAAAGGCTTTGTTGTTGTTGTGGTATACAAAGGATGTTCGTATGTATTCAAAATTTCTGTTTTAAATTCGGTGATACTCACTCTTCAATAGGATCTTAATAAGATTGCTCCCTGTATGACACGAACCCTTTGAGCCTGGAAACTGAACCAGAATATATCAATGACACAAATATTAGAAGCTGAAGAATAATAAATATAGGAGCCAAATTATACCAAGGACCTATATATTTAAACAGATATTACACTAAACATGGTCATTCGATGGATTCAACCGATAAGGAAGGGGGCTTCATTTGTATAGTTTCCAACCCAACCGCACCCTCATTTCACAAGGAAAAAATTACTAGATTCCTTACATGGAAAAGATGAGCTATACAAATTTATATAGAGGTCATATAAACAAATCTAACAAAAATTTTGACTGGGACTGAAAGTAAATAAATATTGTTTCATTTTCTGATGTGAAAACAAAAGAGATCTATAGCAGAAAGTGGGGTTTGAGTTTCTCAGTAAGCTAAAGATGCAATATGTAATACATAAAGGTAGATGGTATTTATATCACCACCCAGTGTGCATGTTAACAAGTGATAAGCAAATTAACAAAAAAAGGTTAAAGTGATGTCACCTGTATCATATTGTTTGCCGTTAATTGTCACTAATTTAATGCCTCTTTTTTTTCCCAGATTGTCGTCTACACTCAGAACCGTTATGTACATATTAACAATTTAACTTTTGGTAGGGTGATAAAGAACATGATGGGTTGAAACCATTGAGTTAAAAGGCATTGTCCCGTTTGAAAGATATTGGTTTCAAAACTCTTACTATTTGTTCCTTTAATTATCATTGTTTTGATTGATTATTGTAAACTCTTACTATTTGTTTCAAAACTCTTACTATTTGTTTAGGCTCACTGTTTGGTCCAATATTGAAGACTCGAAGCATTATGTTTTCCTACAACCCTGTAAACTTTTTTTTGGTCATTCGGTTGGTGTATATTTGGGTGGAGGATGTAATAGTTGTAGGCTCTTCAATATTTTGGGAGATGATGTAAGTATCTATATATGATGATGATATAATATAGTTATGTTAATACCCGTACCCACAAAGTTGTGGAGTATTGGATTATGTGTTTGGTTTTTCAAAGGTTTTTCAAAGGTTTTTCTAAAAATCCATTACATTTTCAAATGAAATTTTGGTTTTTATTTTGTATCTTGCATCATATTATGATTTTTTTCCCCAGAGCCTTATATATATGATGCCTGTGTGATGTTGCTTGGTTTGGCCTGGGGAGGATTGATATTGACTGCCTGTGATGTTATATTTTTAATTGTTAGCAGAATTCCGTAAGGAATTTCTTCAAAAAGGCTAATATTTTAGGGGGGACTCGTTCGAAAATTTTACTAAAATTCCTAACATTCTATTACATTTTCAAACGAAATCTTGGTTTTTATTTTGTATCTTGAGTCATATGAAGATTTTTTCCCCCAAGAGCCCTATATATATAATGCCTGTGTAATGTTGCTTGGATTGCGCTGGGGAGGATTCATATTGAATGCCTGTGATGTTAATTTTTTAATTGTGAGTTGAATCCCGTAAGGAATTGCTGTAAAAGGGCTAATATTTAAGAGGAGATTTTGTCAAAATTTTTACTACAATTCCTAAAAATCTATTACGTTTTCAAACTAAATTTTGGTTTTTATTTTGTTTCTTGGCTAATATGAAAATATTAGGGGAGGATTAATATTAACTGCATGTATCTTGGCTAAACAACTTAATTAATTAATCATTCTTCGCGTGCCATTTATCAGATTGACTTACCATTTATCAGAGATGCAATTTAGTTTCTTAATTTCAGTCTGGTTTATTTTTAGGCATGGAGTAGTAGTGGTCATGCCTGACTAAGTCTGAGCTAGGCCTTTCATAGTTGTATTCAGACTAGGGAACAGAATTCATCCGGATAATTTAGCATATGAATTATACCCATTCTTCATCAGTTAACGATTGAATACTTATATTGTGTATAATATTAATATTAATATTAATATTAATATTAATGGTTGTATGCATGATTGGGATACTAGACAACATATATAGCATGTTTTTTTGTTGTTGTTGTTGTTGTTGAGAAAAAGGTGATCCCATCACTGATTCATTAATGAAAGATTAATGAAATAGAGTACAACATACATCATAATCCACATACAACGGTACTACAAAATACTAGATAGAGTATAAAGCATAATCACTTTAAAGTAAATATGCATCCATCTGCACATACCAAACACTCCACATAATTGTGGCTTTTATAAAATTCCAAAATTTGAGATTATTAACTTACATAGTCTCTAAAATTTGTATGCGATAAGCCAAAAACATTTTTGGCTTAAATAATGCAGGAGTATCAATGATCCTTTTATTGAGTAACGGCATTGTTTTAGCACAATTTGTGGACGCATTTGATTGTATGTTAAGATTCTTATTTTTTTAGTTATGATTATTAGGATCTAAAGAACATTTTTTGGGGATGAAATAGGGGAAGCAAATGACACTGTTTTGCATGGGCAACTGAGACTATTAACAGTATCAGTTATGGAGAACAATATGGATGCAGCTAAAGAAAGAGGTAGACTTGAACAGACTTGGATTGAGGAAGTTGAAGAAGCATCTGATAGGTATCTTAGTCTAACAAAGGAGATTGTCATTGACAGGATTGCTTTTTGGCAATCTTCATGTTCTCCTAATGTTTGAAATGCCCGATAGTTGGACTTATGTGTTTTTGTGTGAGAGATGATGTAAGTTATAGATTAAATAAAGATACATGTAAAATATCTAATACACTGAAATATATAAAAAAAATTGAGGCTAACACGTCTGTTTTAGATCATATTTGCAGTAGGCTCTTCATTATATAGATACAAAATATATTAATATGGATTTGTAATTGTACTTGATCACATTTAACAAAATATCTTCAGATGTACATCACAACAAGCTTTCTCTCTTTCTTTTTCTCTCTCTCTCTCTCTCCCTCTCTCTCTCTCTTTTTTAACCTCTTTTAAAATCATACTTGGTTAACTACATGAAAATATAAAAATGGGAAATTAACTCATGCTGTTTTAGGCGACATATTTAATACTTATGATAGGCTGCAAATCAAATATGAAATCTCTTATGTTTAAGTCACACATAGCAACTGATTTCAATCCACTATTGTTGTAGATTCACAGTACTCTTTTTTCATCCCGAGCTCCTGACAAATGTTCCTGCAAGATATAAACAATAAGAAACTTTATTCATAATACATCAATGTTTACTACCAAATCCACATATATATAAATCATTCTTCACGGCGACATATATATATATATATATATATATATCTTTTTACAGGGATTTTTATATGCTGCATCGTTCACGGAAACGTGCCGTAAGTACGTGTCCACAGGAAAACCTAGTATATATGTAAGATTTGACAAAATTTTATGCTGGCTGTCAACTGCCTAACGCAACCCTCCTCCTTACCCAGTTTGTGGTCGGATTCCTAGCTTGGAACAGAAAATGGGAATATAAAGATTGTAAAGTTATACCTGGAGAGTGTTTAACCTCACAACATAGATTAATGGTATTAGATTTTAAGATTGGGAAACACATATGTGCAAGGAAGGAGACTAGGAATCCAAGAATTATGTGGTGTTTAAGGGAGATAAATTAGGAGTTTTTAGAGATAATGTCCTTAACGGAGCATCATGGAATTGGAAAGGGGAGAGAGTGATCGAACATAGATTGAGACTAGAAACTACAGTGTGTGAGAATCAGTTTGGGTTTATGCCTGGAATGTTAACAATGGAAGCAATTTATGTACTGAGGAGACTTATGAAAAAATATAGGGAGAATAAGAAAGATCTATGTATGACTTTTATATATCTAGAAAAAACATATGATAAATTCCTTAGAGACGTAGTATGGTGGGTGTTAAATAATAAAAGAGTAACTATTCGGTATATTAAGGTAATTAAGGATATGTATGAAGAGGCAACGACCACAATTAGAAAAACCACAGGGGATTTTTGCAAAACCCCTTGGTGTATTTGCACTCACACCCTCTCATTTCTCCTATAACCCCCACCTCTTGCCTCATTTGCCAAAAGAAAAAAAATAGAGAGGAAAAGAAAGAGAGAACAAAATCCTAACTAGAGAGTTCTTCATTTGTAGGTCTTTTATCTAAGGAGCAAGGAGGAAGGAGAAGGTTCTTGGCTAGTTATTCCTACAAAGAAAATCAAGGTGGGGGTTTCTCTATTTTATTTTGTATTGATTCTTGTTTTCTTTTTGTTGTGTGTGTTTGTTGTATGTTCTGATAAATAACTTGGACTAAATCTTAAGCATAACCATGGTTGTATGGATCAAAATGATCCCATGAGAAAGATGGATGGTAGAACTTAACCAAAACAACATGAAGGTGTAATCTTTAAACTTTGTTATGGTTATTTTAACAACTTGAACTAATTATATGTGCATATGAGTAGTGTGATTTAAAAAGGACCACATGAAGAGTTTTGAATGTAGAACTTACTAAAAGCATATAAAGATTAGTGTAGTAAAGATACTTACATACCCATTCTAGGGTTGAAGAACTCAACAAACTATTAAAAGATAAGTCTTTTGTTGTTTATTGCTCTCTACTTTGTTAAATATCAAATCTTGCTAACCCTAGTTCATAAAAAAAAGTGGACTTTATTGTATGTAGGAACTAGTAGGTTAAAGAAAAGTAGGTTTTGTAATATGTAGGATTTGTAGATTCAATAAAGTTAGATTTTTGTAATATTTTAAGACTTGTAATTCATAAGAGAAGTAGGCTTTGTAATAGATAGTAAATAAACCCATGCTTGAGTTATATGTAGAACCCATTCTTGAGTTGTATGTAGAACCCATGCTTGAGTTGCTAGTTGTTCTAGTAAATGAACCCATGCTTGAGTTATATGTAGAACCCATGCTTGAGTTGTAGTAAAGAACCATGCTTGAGTTGTATGTAGAACCCATGCTTGAGTTGCTAGTTGTTCTAGTAAATGAACCCATGCTTGAGTTATATGTAGAACCCATGCTTGAGTTGTAGTAAAGAATCATGCTTGAGTTGTATGTAGAACCCATGCTTGAATTCCTAGTTGTTCTAGTAAATGAACCCATGCTTGAGTTATACGTGGAACCCATGCTTGAGTTGTAGTAAAGAACCATGCTTTAGTTGTACATGCTAAAAGAACCCATCATGTTTGAATTGTAGTGTTCTAGAAAAGAACCCATCATGCTTGAGTTGTAGTAAAGGACCCATGCTTGAGTTGTAGTAAAGAAATCCATCATGCTTGAGTTATATGTTAGAACCCATGCTTGTGTTGTATATGCTAAAAGAATCCATCATGCTTGAGTTGTAGTACAGAACCCATGCTTGAGTTGTAGTAAAGAAACCCATCATGCTTGAGTTATATGTTTGAACCCATGCTTGAGTTGTATATGCTAAAAGAACCCATGCTTGAGTATGTGTAGTTGTTCTAGATTCAAAAGAACCCATGCTTGAGTTTGTGTAGTTGTTCTAGATTCAAAAGAACCCGTGCATGCTTAAGTTGTATGTTGTAATGGTTTTAGTTAAATTTCTAAAAAGGAACCCATGAATTTAGATCTCATGCCAATCTGGTTAAACTATTGAAATGAACCCATGTTCCATATCTGTTCTAGTTCAACTTTTAAGAAGAAATCCATGAAACTAGCTTCATGATAGTTCTATCTCAAATTGACGAGGAACTCATGCATTTTGGTTCTAGGTGATTCTAGCTTAACCTTGAGAAAGAACCCATGAACCTAGTTGCATGTTGTCCTAGTTCAAATTTGGAAAAAAGAACCCATGAATTCTAGTTGTGTGTGGTTCTAATTAAAATTTGACCATAACATGTGAACGTTCTTCATCTTCAATGTATGGTTGATAATGGTTGGGAAAGTCACTATTATTGTTAACTTGATATAAACTCGTCTAGGGTCTTATAGTTACCCCAGGGGTCATCGACCATCGAGACTCGTATTTTACCACCTTGGAAACTATGGATAAATCACTCCTCGTGCGCCGATGGATCTTAAACGGTGTGGGTTGATCGTGGGCCGAGAATGTTGACGAGATCCGAGTTAGGGTTAGTGATGAGTGAGGGAGATCCCGTCACCGGTGTCTTGGATCGATAGGCTGTGAGTTGGACCATGATAAACTTAAGTAAGTCTAAGTTGAAAACCCCATAAGATTGTTTAGGTTTACTGACATCATTAGGGTAGTAACTTATAAAGATCATTACTTAACCATTTTTGCCAAAAGAGAGGAGTTGGTATTAGGAGTGATACCCTATGACCCAACTCGTCCTATAGGCTGACACTAGGTGGTGTTATTGGGTTGTACCATCCAGTCAAAGGAATACATACGGTGCCTTCTCACGAGTTGGGAGCACGGGTTGCGTATCTCACACTGTTAATTCCTGAAGTACCATGATAAGAATAGAAGGTTCTCCTTTCGGAATTAGGGGATGGATCCCGGAATTCTGTCACGTTCTATGCTGGGGAAGTGAACGGGCTTTAGACCACGGTCTATGAGTTATGGGTGCCACAGGGATGCTTCGAGCTAACCTGTGCTGCAGATACCTTGCGTTTGTCTGGTTTTTGAGTGAGGTCTGGTGTGCCGGGTAGTAGTGGCAAACATAGACACCACGAGTGTACTGCATTGGTGGGACTTGACCACGTTTGCAACATCATCAGTCACGTTGTATCTATCAGGAACAGGTTGTGTAACACCCCGAATCCCAAATACCACTGAATTCGAGTCCCACAGAATCTTTCCACTTCTCTTCGTACAATTTTACAAGGAAATAAAAAACTTTACTTTACATCAGAGTTACATTATGCATCAACATTTGTACAGCGAAAGCAAATTTTTACATCAACGAATGAAATACAACAACAGTTGAATAATCTTTAAGCATCGGGTCTTCTTTAGTCTTTTTATGTACCTTTTCCCTGCATAGAAACTGTGGGCACATCAGTTCATTCAACTGACAAAATATTATACACGGCCATCCTCTCTATGCCAAAAACTAGTATAACGATTCTCAATACTTAACAAACCACAAACTTGTTCACAAACAGAGCTAAAGGGACTATCCTACTAATGTCGTGTTGTGAATGTGCACTTAGTCCTTAATGCAAATATTTCTATTATATGACACTAATGCACACTTGTTCAGAGTCTATGCAGCCCATACTACATAGGTCCGAGGGCAAGTCCTTAACCGTTCTTCATCTTATAGGGTTCTCGCCATGACTTAATCTACTACTGTAACTACGGTAAGTATCCTAGATGTTTTATGACCTACGAACTCATGTCTAAGTGCCCTGAAGGGAATCCCAATGCACTGACACATGACTCATCATGTAGGCATCCTGTGGTAATTCAGCTCCTACCATAGACATGACACCACCCGTAGTCACCAAAAACCCCACGAGCGTCGCCATTGGGACGGTACTCTGGAGTAGTATCCACGTCCTACTCATGACGCATCTTGGGACATCCTGTGAATACTCTCACGCCGCCAATCCAATGACCCTCATACTCAATGTTTTTCTTCTTCCTTTCATCACATCTTCACTGTGTATCTAATCCTTAGTTTAATTGAATCATGAACAAAATTAATCCCTTAGGGTTAGCACTCCCACGATACCGGTCTCATTCATTCATTTCACATGACCCAAATCTTGGTCCTTTCATTCCAAATATCATTTCCACATTTCTTTTATTGCCGGTATAAGGCTTAGCTACACCCTAGTTCTTAATTTCAACTCATAATTACAACATCGAGCTTTTCATACTCACAAAGTCTTTTTTCATGATCAACCACAGTTCACGTTTCATAATCATAGCATTCATGTATCCATATTCATAATATCCTTCATAACTTAACATGTTGTTTAATTACATTTTCATACACCATTTCATGCATAAACAATAAAATTTCCACTTGTCATAATAGTTCATTCATTCCATAAATCTCTTATTTTATTTCAATCCATACTAATTTCATAATTTGTAATTTCAATTAGTTACACAAATCAAACTTCCAAATTTCTCATTACTAATTCTCATTTTTAAAACTCCTAAAAAAAATAACTCATTTATTTTTTTCCTTTATCCCAAAAGACAATTTAATTAAAAACAAGTCATTTCTTGCAAATAGCCTCAAATTCTCAATTATACTTTACCAAAAGTTATAAAAATTCTCTCATGAAGTCTAATTAATTCCATATTTTTCTTAATTTTAATTCATTTTTAAAAACTCAAAATAATCTTAATTTCCCCCAAAAAACAACTTTTTAAACTAAAGCTTACAACCGGATTCGAACCCACAACCAGCGGCCCAAAGGACAGCACCCAAGACCACTACGCCAAAGCCACAGAGGTGATATGATATGGGTTATTGTACATGTGAATTGGCTTTCGGCATTTCGGAATTTTTAAGAAAAATTAAAATAAAAGCCCCTTCTCAGTATCGAACCAGAGACCAAGCCTAACCCCCCCCCCCCCCCCCCCCCCCCCCCGCGCGCGCTACTGTAACGACTGAAACTGTTCCGACCAAATGATCTAAGTGGCCAGATTGTTTTGAAAAGAATTTGGTTGGATTTGAACTAGTTCTCTGTTCATCTCTACATTTTATAATTTTTGAAAAAAACGATTTTTGTTTCCTTTTCTTTTCTTTTGAAAGCAAAATTTTCCAGATTATAATATACATAAATTTATAGTAGACCAGTATTTTTATAATGATTTTTTGCTTTATAAAACATGTATTTTAGTCCTACTTTATGTTCTATGTCCATATTTTCGACATTGAGAACAATAACACATTTCTTCATAATTTAGAATTAGAATTCCACAACCTACTATGTTCTTTTGTTCTTTTTCTTATTAATATCCTATTACATTTTTAGAACACAAAAATCTCATCTTTCTACAATAACAAAACACTATTTTAGACAATTAACTACACATAATGCATTTAATCAACTATTTGTAAGCACAAATTTTACCATAACATTCATGCAGCACAACAATACGGTGATTTCTAGCACATTAATTCACAATTTATTCATTAGCAATCAATCCATCAAACATTCTCTAAATTACCACTCCACTTTTAATTAAACAAGCATGGTTCCAATTTTCAACCAATTGATTCATAATAATTTCATTAAATCATCCCTAGCATGGTATCTAGTTCTAGAAGTATAAGGAATACCCACCTCTTTGGAGAAACATAAGATGAAAAGCTCCTAGAGTCTCCTAGAATGCAAAAAAGTAGCCTTCTCCTCCTAGATTGTGTTGCAAAATGCTCCCCTTCTTGTTCCTTGGTGCAACCCGAGCTTCCCCTAGTGCTTGATGATGGGCCGGCCTCCTTTTGGTTGGGACACACACACAAATGCACACTCAATCTTTCACTTCCTAATATATTACTCTCCTATATAGTTTCTTCCTTTCAATTATTTTTTCTTAGTGTTGTATACATTAAGGTAGGGGGTATTTGTACTAGTTTTAGGATAGATTGGAGGGCTAGGATTTCATTAGATGGTTTTAGGTGAATGGCTAGGATAAGATGGGAAGTTGTAGCAACCCCCCATAAGCAAATAACCACCCATGAACACAAACCCACTCTCCCACTCTTCTATTAGCCATACCGGGCCTCCTAGGGTGTGCAAAGCGCACACACACGTGCATGCACGTGCCCCTTCTAGTATCCCCTATTTAAAGTTTGTACAAATTTAATTAATCAGTTGTTCACCAATTGTGTCCACATGACAAGTTGTGACAATTTAAAGGATTAATTAAGTTTGTGGACCTCAAAATAGTGGGTTTTAGGCTTATGGGCTAATTAATAAAAATATTTAATTATTAGAGTGAGCTTAAAATAAGAAAACTAGTTTAGGCTTCATAAAATAGGCTTTTTAGAAAGATAAAGGGAAAGAAAGAAATAATTGTCCATGTTATAAAAGAAAAAAAAAATTTGCACGTGCACAACACGTGAAAAATCAATATTTCTTATTAAGATGAAAATTTAGGGTATTACAACACTCCCTCCTTATAATGGTTCCGTCCCCGGAACTACAATTAAAGAGTGAGAAAACAAAACACAAGAAAAAGAAAATACAAATCAAACAAAGACCTCATGATGATCCTTCATCATCCACTCCTCAGATTCCCAAGTAGCCTCTTCAACCAACTAGTTTCTTCAGACTACCTTGACCATTGGTATCGTCTTATTCCTTAAGACTTTCTCCCGATGATCAACAATCTCAACTGGAAGCTCAATGTAACTCAAATCCAACTGCAAACCCTCTGGCACTTCAGGCAAATGATGACTTGGATCTGGAATGTAACCTCTCAGCATAGACACATGAAAGACATTGTGCACTTGAGACAACTCTTCCGGTAACTTAAACTGGTAAGCAGTTTTCCCGATCTTTTACAATATCTTATACGGGCCTATGAACCTCGGGGCTAACTTTCCACCATTGCCAAATCAGATCACGCCTTTACTAGGCGATACCTTTAGAAAGACAAAGTCACCAACCTCAAACTCAAGGTCCCTCCTCCGGTTGTCTGCATAGCTCTTCTGCCTGCTCTGAGCATCTGCCAACCTCTTCCTGATCAGATCAATCTTTTTAGGCCCAAACATCTGATGCTCCCCAACTTCGAACCAACAGACAGGCGTCCTGCACTTCCTGCCATACAGAGCTTCGTACGACACCATCCCAATGCTAGTATGAAAACTGTTGTTGTAGGCAAACTCCACCAAAACTAAATGCCTTTTCCAACTGCCTCCAAAGTCTAGTACACAATACCAAAGCATGTCCTCGAGAATACGGTTGACTCTCTCGGTCTTCCCATCTGTCTGAAGATGAAAAGCAGTGCTGAAATCCGTCTGAAGACTCTTCCAGAAATGCGAAGTAAACCGCACATCTTGATCAGACACAATGTTTAACGGAACACCATGAAGCCTGACGATCTCACCAACATACATCTTAGCCAACATGTCCATCGAAGCAGTGAGTTTCATCGCCAAGAAGTGAGTGGACTTGGTTAGTTGATCGGTTATGACCCAAATCGCATCATTGCCTTGTGGACTCTTAGGCAAACCTGTGATGAAATCCATACTAATGTTATCACACTTCCATTCCGGAATAGGTAACAGTTGCAATAGACCTCCGGGTTTCTGATTCTCGGCTTTGACTTGCTGACAAATCTCACACCTTGACACAAATTTAGCCACACTCTGCTTCAAACCAGACCACCAGAAATGCTGTTTAATGTCCTTGTACATCTTGGTACTCCCAGGATGCACTGAAAAAAGAGTAGCATGTGCCTCCTGAAGAATACTTTCTTTCAAATTCGACTGATCCGGAATACACAGCCTCTCTCCAAACCACAGCATTTCATCCCTGATCTGAAATTCAGGCAACTTGCCAGCACCAACCTGCTCCTTCATCTTCTGAATCTCTGCATCTTCCTTCTGACTTGCGATAATCCTTTCATTCAGCATCAGTTGAAGCCTCAATGAGCTAAAGATGATCCCAAGCCTTGCAGAACAACTTCAATACCAGCCCGATCCAACTCCTCTGCCAGCTGTCTCTGGGTCGAAATCAAACTAGCCAAACTGCTCTTGCGGCTAAGTGCATCAGCAACAACATTAGCCTTCCCAGGATGGTACTTAATCTCCGGACGAATGTCCTTCAGTACCTCCAGCCATCTCCTTTGCTTCAAGTTCAGATCTTTCTGCTGATAGATGTATTTCAAGCTTTTATGGTCTGTGTACATGTTCAACTTCTCACCATACACGTAATGCCTCCATTGCTTTAAGGCGAAGATAATCGCAGCCAACTCCAGATCATGAGTCGGGTAATTCTTCTCATGTGGTCTTAGTTGCCTAGACCCATAAGCGATTACTTTCCCTTCTTGCATTAAGACACAACCAAGCCCACGATGTGAAGCATCGCTGTAAACATCATACTCAGCACCTGCTCTAGGCAAAGCCAAAATGGGTGCAGTAGTCAGGCTCTCTTTCAATTCCTGAAAGCTTGCCTCGCACTGTTTAGTCCACTTGAAGTTCACATTCTTCTTGGTCAAACCAGTGAGTGGTACGGCTAACTGAGCATAACCCTGAATGAACCTCCTGTAGTATCCCGTCAATCCAAGGAAACTCCTGATTTTCTTCACTGTAGTAGGCCTTGCCCAATCTCTCACTGCCTCTATCTTCTGAGGATCAGTTGCCACTCCCTCCTTAGAAAGGAAGTGACCTAGGAATGCCACTTCAGATTTCCATAAATCACACTTGGATAACTTGGCATAAAACTCCTACTCCTGAAGCTTCCTCAAAACTGCTGCTAGATGCTCCGTGTGCTCCTCCTCCAACTTGGAGTACACAAGAATATCGTCGATAAACACCACGACGAAAGAATCAATGAACGGCTTCAGAACTCTGTTCATCATGTCCATGAAAATTGCAGGTGCATTCGTCACTCCAAATGGCATAACTAAGAATTCGTAATTCCCGTGTCGAGTTCTAAACGCAGTCTTATGCACATCTTCAGCTTTCACTCAAACTTGATGATATCCTGATCATAGATCTATTATGGAGAAAACCGCTGCTCCTTGTAGACGGTCGAACAAGTCATCAATTCGTGAAATGGGATACTTATTCTGAACAGTGACCTTATTCAGCTCTCGGTAATCGATGCACATCCTTATCGAACCATCCTTGTTCTTTACCAAAAGCACTGGCGCTCCCCAAGGTGACGCACTCGGTTGAATAAAGCTTTTTTCCAACAGTTTCTCAATCTGCCGTTTGATCTCATCCTGCTCCATAGGCGCCATCCTATATGGTGCCTTGGAAATTGGTGCACTCCCTGGCTGAATAGTGATGCTGAACTCTACATCACGATGTGGGGGTAACCCAAGAAAATCTTCCAAGAAGACAGTCGGATAATCCCGAACCACAGAAATCTGTTGCACCTCTACAGAAACATCCCTCTTGCAGATAGCTGCCACCAAACTAGAACATCTCTTCTTCCCTTGGAAAGTGACTTCAGGTCCACCTGGAGCCTTCACTATTACTATCTTCGTCTTGCACTCGATGCTCGCACTGTACACCGACATCCAATCAATGCTAATGATAACATCGACTCCCAAGACATTCAGCTCGATCAGATCAATCCCGAAAATTCTATCGCCAATCACAATCTCGCAGTTAGCATAGTACCGATCAGTGGTTAAAGTCTCCCCCGACGGAGTAGCTACTGCTAAAACCTTGTATGGAAATATCTTCGGTTCAACTCCTAGAACTTTAGCAAACTTAGGTGATACAAAAGTGTGAGAGGACCCAGTATCGAATAAAACAACAGCTTTCTTTCCATTCAAATAAAGTTCTCCTGTTATATAATGCCCGCTTGTTACATAACAGTGTACTAATTAACGGGAAAAGAGACAACAGAAAAAGAAAGAACACTCCTATACTCGCCCACTTGTACCAGTAATGATGTGATCCACCTCATCAGTATCAGCTTCAGTCAAGGCAAATACTCGTCCCTATTGGTATGGCTTCTTCCCAGCCTGCTGAGTTGGTCCATTGCGGACGACATCCTGCAGTTTGGGGTAATGAGACTTGTAGTGGCCTGTCTCTCCACAGTTGAAACAAGTCACCGGAGGTCTCACCCAAGTATTCCCGGGTCTTCCTGCCACTTGAACAGCGTTCGCACCCGTAGGCTTGAACCTTTGAGCCGGTGGCTGTCCCCTGACATTGCCAACAACTGCGGGCCTCTTTCCTGCATTCCACCTGTTCCTCCGATTCTGAACAGCGTGGAACTGCTCCATGTCTGCCTCTGTGGCTACCGCTCGTTTGACCAGCTTGTCAAACCTCCTGATACCGAGGGTTATCATCCTGGATCTCAGACTTGGCCTCAAACCATGCTCGAATTTTTGAGCCTTCTTCGCCTCATCCATCACCAGTTCGGGTGCATATCTTGAGAGCTAAGTGAATCTTGTCTCATATTCCCTAACTGGCATGCCGCCCTGCTGCAACGCCAAAAACTCCATGGCTTTCTTCTCCTGGACGTCCAATGGAAAGTAATGACTACGGAATTTGTCCAAGAATTCATCCCAGCCAAGAAACAAGTCCCCCATCATCCGCTTCATCGACTGCCACCATACCGCCGCATCCTTCTCGAACTGCAGTGCCGCCAACTTCACCTTGCTGCCCTTCGGAGTCTCCAAGACTTCAAAGATAGTCTCTACCTGTCGGATCCAATTGTCAGCCGTGTCAGGGTCTGACTTCCCCTCAAACACCGGTGGTTTCATCTGCTTGAATGATTCCACGAGTTTGATTGCTTCAGGTACTGGATTCGCAGGCACCCTTTCCTGATTCTGATTCATGGCAACGGCATTGAGTGTCTGATAGACCCTCGCTAGCTACGTTTCCAAGTCCAGACCTTCACCATTTTAAGCTCGTCTTCCAGCCATATCTGATGCAAAAGATCCATTAAATTTGAAGTATAAACATGGATTTTAAATCAACTTTTCATTTCATTAAATTTCAAACTTTATACATTCGAATTTAAATTATTTTTGACATCAAATGAAAGCAGCAGAAGACAAAACAGTCTAACTCCTACGGTTCTTCTTGGCTTCACGAAGCTCTCCCCGTAGTTCCTCCACTTCCTCTTTCAGTACATCGGTCATGTTTTTCCTCTTCTCGAGTTCCCAAACACGATGACTGAGAACTGCAACATCATCCTTGCGCTTCACCAACTGAGTCTCCAGTAGCCTGACTCTCTCCCATAGAGTCTCTACCTGTCTCTGAAGAGACACAATGAGATTACTCGGAACTGGTTCTTCCTCATCAGAGGAATCATCAGATGAATCCGGAGGTAGAGTGATCTCTCAGGACTCAGGCCATTCCTTTTCCACTTCCTCAGGATCTTCCTCATCTGAATCAGCTTGCCCAGGGTAGTAATCTTCCTCAATGATGTGCCAATTTTCATCTCTAGCTGGGTCGAAGTGGTCCGCCATCTTAAAGAAAGGGGAGAAGAAGCATAAATCATAGAGCAACACAAACGTAAGTGACTTACATTTAAATCTCTAGACTCGACACACACTCTAATATCCACTTCTAAGGTGTCGTTCCTTATAAAGTTGTACTACTTGGAAGCGTGGCTCTGATACCACCCTGTAACACCCCGAATCCCAAATACCACTGAATTCGAGTTCCACAGGATCTTTTCACTTCTCTTCGTACAATTTTACAAGGAAATAAAAAACTTTACTTTACATCAGAGCTACATTATGCATCAACATTTGTACAGCGGAAGCAAATTTTTACATCAATGAATGAAATACAACAACAGTTGAATAATCTTTAAGCATCAGGTCCTCTTTAGTCTTTTTCATGTACCTTTTCCCTACATAGAAACTGTGGGCACGTCAGTTTATTCAACTGACGAAATATTATACACGGCCATCCTCTCTATGTCGAAAACAGTATAACGATTCTCAATACTTAACAAACCACAAACTTGT
This sequence comes from Hemerocallis citrina, assembly GCA_017893485.1. NCBI lineage: Eukaryota > Viridiplantae > Streptophyta > Magnoliopsida > Asparagales > Asphodelaceae > Hemerocallis > Hemerocallis citrina. Next base: position 122,706,818 of record CM030363.1, on the reverse strand, counting down.
TCACAAACAGAGCTAAAGGGACTATCCTGCTAATGTTGTGTTGCGAATGTGCACTTAGTCCTTAATGCAAATATTTCTATTATATGACACTAATGTGCACTTATTTAGAGTCTATGCAGCCCATACTACATAGGTCCGAGGGCAAGCCCTTAACCATTCTTCATCTTATAGGGTTCAATCCCTCGCCATGACTTAATCTACTACTGTAACTACGGTAAGTATCCTAGATGTTTTATGACGTACGAACTCATGTCTAGGTGCCCTGAAGGGAATCCCAATGCACTGACACATGACTCATCATGCAGGCATCCTGTGGTAATTCAGCTCCTACCATAGACATGACACCACCCGTAGTCACCAAAAACCCCACGAGCGTCGCCATCGGGACGGTACTCTGGAGTAGTATCCACGTCCTACTCATGACGCATCTTGGGACATCCTGTGAATACTCTCACGCCGCCAATCCAATGACCCTCATACTCAATGTTTTTCTTCTTACTTTCATCACATCTTCACTGTGTATCTAATCCTTAGTTTAATTGAATCATGAACAAAATTAATTCCTTAGGGTTAGCACTCCCACTATACCGGTCTCATTCATTCATTTCACATGACCCAAATCTTGGTCCTTTCATTCCAAATATCATTTCCACATTTCTTTTATTGCCGGTATAAGGATTAGCTACACCCTAGTTCTTAATTTCAACTCATAATTACAACATCGAGCTTTTCATACTCACAAAGTCTTTTTCATGATCAACCACAGTTCACGTTTCATAATCATAGTATTCATGTATCCGTATTCATAATATCCTTCATAACTCAACATGTTGTTTAATTACATTTTCATACACCATTTCATGCATAAACAATAAAATTTCAACTTGTCATAATAGTTCATTCATTCCATAAATCTCTTATTTTTATTTCAATCCATACTAATTTCACAATTTGTAATTTCAATTAGTTACACAAATCAAACTTCCAAATTTCTCATTACTAATTCTCATTTTTAAAACTCCTAAAAAAATAACTCATTTATTTTTTTTCTTTATCCCAAAAGACAATTTAATAAAAAACATGTCCTTTCTTGCAAATAGCCTCAAATTCTTGATTATACTTTACCAAAAGTTATAAAAATTCTCCCATGAAGTCCAATTAATTTCAGTAATTAATTCGATATTTTTCTTAATTTTAATTTATTTTTAAAAACTCAAAATAATCTTAATTTTTCCAAAAAAACAACTTTTTAAACTAAAGCCCACAACCGGATTCGAACCCACAACAGCGGCCCAAAGGACAGCGCCCAAGCCCACTGCGCCAAAGCCACAGAGGCGATATGATATGGGTTATTGTCCATGTGAATTGGCTTTCGGCATTTCGAAATTTTTAACAAAAAATAAAATAAAAGCTCCTTCTCAGTATCGAACCAGAGAGCAAGCCCCCCCCCCCCTCGCGCGCTACTGTAGCAACTGAAACCGTTCCGACCAAATGGTCTAAGTGGCCAGATTGTTTTGAAAAGAATTTGGTTGGATTTGAACTAGTTCTCTGTTCATCTCTACATTTCATAATTTTCAAAAAAAAAAAATTTTGTTTCCTTTTCTTTTCTTTTGAAAGCAAAATTTTTCAGATTATAACACACATAAATTTACAGTAGACCAGTATTTTTATAATGATTTTTTGCTTTATAAAACATGTATTTTGGTCCTACTTTATGTTCTATGTCCATATTTTCGACATTGAGAACAGTAACACATTTCTTCATAAGTTAGAATTAGAATTCCACAACCTACTATGTTCTTTTGTTCTTTTTCTTATTAACATCCTATTACATTTTTAGAACACAAAAATCTCATCTTTCTACAATAACGAAATTCTATTTTAGACAATTAACTACACATGATGCATTTAATCAACTATTTGTAAGCACAAATTTTACCATAACATTCAATGAGCACAACAATATGGTGATTTCTAGCACATTAATTCACCATTTATTCATTAGCAATCAATTCATCAAACATTCTCTAAATTACCACTCCACTTTTAATTAAACAAGCATGGTTCCAATTTTCAACTAATTGATTCATAATAATTTCATTAAATTATCCCTAGCATGGTATCTAGTTCTAGAAGTATGAGAAACACCCACCTCTTTGGAGAAACACGAAATGAAAAGCTCCTAGAGTCTCCTAGAATGCAAGAAAATAGCCTTCTCCTCCTAGATTGTGTTGCAAAATGCTCCCCTTCTTGTTCCTTGGTGCAACCCGAGCTTCCCCTAGTGCTTGATGATGGGCCGACCTCCTTTTGGTTGGGACACACACACAAATGCACACTCAATCTTTCACTTCCTAATATATTACTCTCCTATATAGTTTTTTCCTTTTAATTATTTTTTCTTAGTGTTGTATACATGAAGGTAGGGGGTATTTATACTAGTTTTAGGATAGATTGGAGGGCTAGGATTTCACTAGATGGTTGTAGGTGAATGGCTAGGATAAGATGGGAAGTTGTAGCAACCACCCATATGCAAATAACCACCCATGCACACAAACCCACTCTCCCACTCTTCTCTTAGCCATACCGGGCCTCCTAGGGTGTGCAAAGCACACACACGTGTATGCACGTGCCCCTTCTAGTACCCCCTATTTAAAGTTTGTACAAATTTAATTAATCAATTGTTCACCAATTGTGTCTACATGACAAGTTGTGACAATTTAAAGGATTAATTAAGTTTGTGGACCTCAAAATAGTGGGCTTTAGGCTTATGGGCTAATTAATAAAAATATTTAATTATTAGAGTGAACTTAAAATAAGAAAACTAGTTTAGGCTTTATAAAATAGGCTTTTTAGAAAGATAAAGGGAAAGAAAGAAATAATTGTCCATTTTACAAAAGAAAAAAAATGCATACGAAATTTTGCACGTGCACAACACGTGAAAAATCAACATTTCTTATTAAGATGAAAATTTCGGGTATTACGGGTTGTGTGCAAAATTAGAAATTCATAACGCGGGTTCAAATCCCTAAATATGGAGAACGACTTGATATGGACATATGTAGTTATGGGATGCATACGACTCCAGATTCTCGCTTGCATTATATCTTTAGTTGACATTGCATTAAATTCTAAGTCATTGCACTCACAAACACTTAAACTACACCGACACATTTTACCATGCTTAATATGTTTGTTTTTGAGATTCGCTGCTAGTCATCAGCCTTTAAGCATCAGAGTACTGACATCCCCACTCTAATAGGTTGTGGATACAGGATCATCAATTCGGGAGAACTCTAGTCAAGGCATGGCTTCCAAGTGAAGAGCTCGACATTTATTGTTTTATTCTTGTATACTCTAATGTAATATATTGAAACAATGGAAACACTTGGCTTGTAATATTGGTATTAAGTAAAATTTTTTAAATTTTTCTATTTTTCTGTGTATTGTGGCTAATTGAATGTAATGGTACTGGATCGTGTCTCGAATTCTCCATACAGGAAGTTCGGGGCGTTACAGAAAATCCCGCACAACCAACGGTGCGACAACATCATAAGCACACACTTCCTCCATAACTCCAACTTCCTGACTAGCCAACTTCTCCACATAAGCAAGCGGCGTTTCACCGGCACAGAATTCAAATTCCTGACGTTCTGGCATTCGAAACTCCACATTCTTCTTGCGGCAGTCAATCATAGCATGAGTGGCACCAAGCCAATCCATCCCCAAGATAATATCAAATCCAGAATTGCTGATGACAATCAGATCGACAACAAAATCAACACCAATAATAACCAAGGGACTCTGTTCACAAATCTGAGAACACACGACAACACCTCCACTTTTAGTAATGTTCCAAGCTACCGGCATAGTAATGTTCTCAATACAATAAGTTCAATAAAATAATAAGCAATTAAAAAGCATTAAATCTTCAGAATTTTTGTTCTCCTATTCCAACAGGCAATTCTTCTTCATTACCTATATACATTTCATCTAAAAAGAGAAGAAAAATTGTCCTTAGAGCAAGTCATGGATAGCAAGTAGAGAAAGAAAGGAACAATAGAATAACGGTATAACAATGATTCAATGGATCAATAGGAATCAATAACATGGGACAATAATCAATAAACAATGTCACAAAAATCGATGTAATGGTATAGACAATGATTCAATATTCGGCAACAATATTTAATGGTATCAATAACACTAAAAAACTATTTGGTAACAATAGGAACAATGATGTACAATATGTTGTGTCAATCCTTATGTCTATTAATCATTTTAATTCTAACTAATGCATGTACTACTGCATCCCATACTACAGGTTCGATGCATATAATCAATTTCGTTTAGACTGAGTGGTGAATTCTAAAGATCATGTGTCGGTACGATAATCACTGATACGATACAATATTGTTCCATGATACACTATGATGATTCACTGATTCATTGATATGATACATTGATACGATTTATTGATACGATTCATTGATGCAATACACGAGAGATTGGGGTGCCGTATTTAGCGCTCCACAATCAATCGATAAACATTGGCCGACACAGTCACTATATTATTCACTACTTAAGTCATTCCTTTAAACCACAGCTTATTAATTATTTTATTAATGCAACAATACAATATACAATTTGAGACATGGGGTGAACAATAGTAACAATAAGGGAACAATAAGGTGATAACATGTAGGAGGACAATTGGAACGATGAAAATAAGATATTGGGATCATGCAATGCAACATACACACATTAGTTTATGCAATTGTACGATATAGGAATAGTTAAACTAGTAAGAACTGAAATATAAAATTCTGGACAGCAAGAGTAGTCTGTACAAAAACGTATTTTCTCTCTGTTTCAGAAATCGAAAAGTGAATCCTTCAGAAGTTCTAGAAACTAGACTTCCTCATGGTTCGAACGCATATTTAAAGTTCAAATTCCGACAACAGTAACTAGGTCAATCACATTGTTCTTTACATATTTCATGTTCAGGCAGAATCTCGGTGTCATGTTATAATTTTAGGAACAACAAAAACTTAGTATTAAATTCATCAAAAATATTTTCTAGAATCTTAAACATGTTAAGCAATAATCTAAAAATTTTCAGAGTAAAATTTTTATCATTTGATCAGCCTTCTTACTGTTTAAAAATGCAAGACACAAGAATCTGAAAATATGAAAGTAAATACACAGCAGTAGTAAAACGAGCATAACTTTTGCTACACAACTCAAAATTTAAAAATTCAAGATGTTTTGGAAACTAGAAAGATAAGGCTACAATTCATATTCATAAAGTAATTCGTTTTAAGATCATTTACCAGTTCAAAAATAGCCGTCAACATACAGGTCAGCAAGTAATATACAGGTTTTGAGTAGTTTTCATGAAATAATTTAATTAAACATGATGGGTATCAATTCTTTAGTCAATAAATTTTGTAATCAACATGATGGGTGCAATGACATGATGAATAAGACTAAAACCATATGCATACACTAAATTATCATCGATCAGACAACAAACAATCAACCAAACATACAACCTAGTAGTAGTTTCTACAATAATTAATTGTGTCATGATTATATGGTTAACCCTATTATCCCTTCTACATGAATGCATGAAAGATCCAATTTTTAGAGTCAAAAGTGGCCCGATGTCAAGAATATTAGGGTTAGCTCATGTAAACCCTTAATAGACCCAACGAAGGAGATGGACAATGCATAATACGATCACAAAGAGATCTACTTGAAAGAGTTTCAATAAAACTTGAATTTGATACAATTAACAATTCAAGAGGATAGTGACTTGCCTTATAAATAGTAAAAACGAATACCAAGAATAACGGGATAAGGATCCCAAAGCAACGAACCCACGAACACACGAACTAGCAATTTAACACGTGCAATGTACGTGCAATAAAATCTTAAAGTAATAACAGCAAGAGAACTTAGCAACCTCAGAAATAAGAAATCAAAGAGACAACAGCAACCAGCGGCTAGGGCAAGGGCGGCGGCGGCGCTGGCGACTAGGTGCGGCGTCGACGGTGAGGTCGAACATCGACGCTGTGGGCAGCGCGAAGTGGGTCGACAGCGGTTGAGGGTTTCGGCTGCTGCTAATGTCGAGGAGAGCAGAAGAGGAGGAGATGCAGGGGGTTTTGATCTAGGTGTCTGAGCGGCGCTGGTCGGGAGTTAGGGGACGACGGGGAGGTCGCCGGAGATGAGAGGCTCGCCGGAGAAGACGATGGAGAAGAAGCAGTAGTGGGTTAGGAGATTTGGGCGGGAAAAATGTTGTCGGGGAGAGAGAACGGCGAGGAGAGAGGAAAGAGGAGAGAGAATAAGCGGCTAGGGTTTCGATTGTGTTCAATTTTTAGGGTTTGCAGTAGAGTTGTATTTATAGGGTACAATTAGGGTACTGGGTTAGTGGTTTAGGATCCAATAAAAGCGGTTTTGGGTTAAGACAAATGAAATTGGATTTTAGGGTTCAATAAGAGATAGATCTAATAATTCAATAGGGTCCAAATAAAACAATACCCACAATAACCAAAAGAAGAATAAAGTCAACAAGCATAGCTCAACAAGAATCACGGGGAATTTCATGAACAAGATTCATATTGAAATAATCAAGAAACGAAAATAGAGTATTTTATTCAATCATAAATAAAATATCACAAAAGGGGAAAAAATGAAAATAGCAGGAACGGTAGTTACAATTATTGAAGTTGATATTTGTTTATGTGATTATATTTTCTTGCGTGATTGTATTCTCTTGTATATTGTTGAGTTAGATTGATACAGCTTTTGGATGGTGTTGACATCATTCGGTGGGCCTTTCTTACTGTAGCTAGCCGAATTTCCAATATAATAAACTCAGAAATACATGGCACAATTCCCAGCATCTACCTCAATATAATAGTAAACATAGCCAAACACAGAAAATTTTTCAACTTTTATTACATCAATTCTTTACATAGCACGTCGGAAGATTAAACACCTAAAATTACAATTTCTTTTCTTTTACAACACATTATTTTACAATTTGCATAAGCCACAATATCAATCTATCACATGCATCCAAATTCCAAGCTATATGTACCTACCTGTAAAGCATGAGGCTAGAGATAATCCGAACCCCCAAAACTACAGGGGTCATCTATAATGGTGTGAGTGACATCAAAGAAATACAATTTAAATGAAATATAAAGAATAAACTCATAATCAACACATTCCAACTGTAGTAACATATGGATAATGAAATAACAATGAATAATATATGAAAACATCAAGTGAAACTAAGCTAAGTGTCGAGAGTAGGCAGAATACATCATGCATAGTACAAGTCAAGAAACCACAAATGCAGTATGATGACTCTCTAATGCATACTTGTCGGATTCTATGCATTCCATACTACATAGGTCCGGTGCAAGCCGTTATCGTTCTCCATTTTTATAATATCCCAGACGGATATTATATTTGTATAATTATTATTTTTAAATTAAATTATTTAATAGAAATCACTTGGTTTTCTCATTTAAAAAGTTACCTGGACATATATACTAGTATGTATATACAGGTATTGTAACAGTTTTGTGCACATGTGCAAAATCTTGAAAACGCATTTTTGAGAAAAATATCTAGAAAATCCCGGGTAGATACTGAAAATTATTATTTTATTATTATTTACTTTTATTTTCAGAAATGAAATATTTTTGGTGGATATCACCCAATTTTGTTAATAAAACATTTTATATATACAGATACCAGTTTGAAAACTTCTGTTTTGTATCAAATTGATACTGGAATCTCCGAGCCGGTAATAAAAATATTTTATTTTATTTCTCAAAATTAAATTATTTTTTTACTTATTTGTCATTTTCACGAACGAAAATTATCTGTATATTAAAATATATGCACGGATTTGAATCGTGTCGATTCAGGCGATTGTACAAATCGTGTACTATGTGATTTGAAAAATGTATATTTTATTTTTGATCCATCATGATGAGATGGAGGGTTTGGATTGGATTAGGGGGTGATTGTAATTTAAATTTGCAATTAGAACATCAATTGTCCTTCACCATAAGGAATGGACAATTGGCTTGATTTTCACCGACACAAAACACACCCCCTTCTATAAAAACACCCCAGACCCCTCCCCTTCCATTTTGGCCGGCGATTCCACTTCTAGGGTTAGAAACCCTTTTGTGTGTGTGTGTGCTCTCATCCCAAATCTTATCGCACTCAACCCTTCTTCTACTTCTTGTTTTACTAAGTTTTAGTTGAGAAAAAAATTGAAAAAGGAAGAAAAGAAAGAGAGATTGAATCAAAAGAAAAGAGAAAGAGGGGTTTTTCATGGGTTATCTTTTCATGGTGGATTTCTTGAAGCGGAGCAAGAACAAGGAGCAAGGTGGAGAAGCTAGTCCTTCCTACACGAAATAAAGGTGGGGGTTTCTCGCTCATGGTTGTTTTAGTTAAAAATTAGTGTTGTTATTGTTGTTTGTTGTTGTATTGGACTAGATCCATGTGCATGAGATGTTTATGGACTAGAGTAAAGATTCATATGAAGGTTGTAGTTGTAGAACCCAAATTAGATGCATAAAGATTCGGTTTTTAGGTTTGTAGGGTTAAATTTGTTTAACTAGGTTAATGGTAGAAATTTGACCCGAAATTTATGTGGGAGATTCTCTTATGTGTTGTTACCATGCTGGAATTTTTGGAGATTTTTCGAAGCCATTTTGATGGGTGAAACGAGCATTTCCCCCAAAACAGCGAGTCTCAAGTCAAAACAGTGAGCTCACTATTTTGGGGTTAGCGTCACAGTAGGTTCAAGGGGATAAAACTTGGGGATCCTGTCGGAATTTGTGGAGGAGAACAACTAGGAAGTTGTAGTAGATGTTCTCCCCTTTCTGAATTGGTTTCTCGAGCTAAATTTCGATAAGAGACGCAAAAGTTATGGCCGTTTCAAATCAGGACAGCTAACTCGGCTGAGAACCTCACTGTTCTGTTTGGTTATCATTTTCGAGCCTCTTACTTGTTGAATCTGAGGATGAGACCAACTAGAAAGTTGTAGTAGACGTTCTCCCCTTTCTAAATTGGCCTCTCGGGTTAAATTCCGATAAGCGGAGTAGGAGTTATGGTCTTGGAAAAATACAGCAACAAGATGTCTGAAAGGATGCTTGCTTTTTTAATTCTTTGTCATTTTTTAGGGTTTTACTTAATGAATCTGAGGTTCGGGCCAACTATGGAGTTGTAGTAGAGACTCACCCCTTTCCGAATTGACCTTTCGGCTTATTTTTTTTTTTTTTGAGGAAAAAGGTGGAATAAGGCCACCCTGTTTCATTAATAAGGGTTTAACGAAACAAACCCAGAGTACTGGGTCCAAATACAAACTACAGACATAAAGTAAAACGTACATGAAGCAACATGACTACAAACAACAAGCCCCTCCAACAGCCCTGGAGGGTGGGCCGACAAACCAGCTCGGTCCAGCAAAATTGTGAGTATGTCAGTTTAGCTTCGTACAGTGCCTCCACGGAACATGCACACCAGCCTGAAACAAGTCAGTCAGGATTTTATCACCCGCCGCTCCCTGCGTTCACCTCACTGGGGGGACCCCTCTTTGGGCCCAAGCCCCGTAGATCGAAACTCGCAGCCTCTCACCAACTTCACCACTCATCCTACAAACACGCCCGCCGCTTCTACAGCCGCTACCAAAGAGATAGCCATGAGGAGGATACCTTAACATCTCACACGATAGTGCTTTCTCCTGCGATTTCTCACAAAGCAACTATCTCGCTCACCCCACCTAACACCATCCTCCAGGAGAGAGTCGTGTAGAGGATACCTTACCTCTCTCACGTTCAAGCTCTCTTCGGCGATTTCTCACCACACGGACTTATCTCACCTCAAACTCCCAATACGAGGGAAGAGGCGGCGTTGTCACGAGGCAGTGACCTAAGCTGGAGGAAGCTCAATAGCCAGATAGTAGGCATTGTAGAGACTGCACCGACGACATCGTAGGACACACCCGCCACACCCCAGCCCCAACCCCACCCCCCTCATCCCCTCACCCCCAACATACCGACTTCACACATCACGGAGGGACCCCATCTTCGGGCCCAAGCTCTACAAATGTCAATCGCACAAAACTACAGGCTTCCCACCACAAAGCACCGACAAAAGCACCCTCAACCACAGCGTAGGGGGGCACCCAAACCGCAACCGCAGCAACAAATCCGCAGGGGGGGCACCCACAGCAATCGCGGGCCCCCCCAAACCACAACCACTCAAGACAGATGGGGGGGCACCCACAGCAATCGCGGGCCCCCCAAACTGCAGCCACAGCAAGACAGATGGGGGGGGCACCCAAACCGGTGGAGGGTACGGTGGGGGCGCTGCCTGGCCCCAAACCCACCCCGCAGCTCGTTGGACCCACCGTCTGGACGCGCCGCTCGCTAGCCGCGCTGCTCCGACTCTGGCTTCGTCTGAGGTGCAATGGAGACAGAAGGGCATAGAGAAGAGGAGAGGGGTGGGGGACGACGGGGAGGGGGGCGTGGAGAAGAGGAGAGGGGGGGGACGACGGGGAGGGGGGGCGGCGGCGCTGAGGGCAAGCCGCCGCCGCCCCAAGGGGTTAGATCTAGGGTTTGGTTTTGTTGTTTTTGGGTTCGGGAGTAGGTAGGAGCGGGAGAGAAGAGGTGTTGTTAATTTCTTTTATTGCATATCAATTCCGATAAGCAGAGTAGGAGTTATGCTTTTTACAAAACACAGCGGCCAGATTGCACTGGAAACTTGTTGTTTTGCTTCTTTGATGTTTTAGAGTGTTTTACCTGTAGAATCTGAAGTGGAGACCAACTAGGGAGCTGTATTAGATTCTCCTCTTTCCGAATTGACCTCTGGGGTTAAATTTCAATAAGCAGAGTAGGAGTTATGATGTTAACAAAGTACAACAACTGGCTGTCTTGACTGGATTCTTGTTGTTTTGCTTCTTTGAGGTTTTAGAGTGTCTTACCTATAGAATCTGGAGTGGTGAACAACTAGGGAGTTGTAGTAAACATTCTCACCTTTCTAAATTGGCTTCTCAGGCTAGATTCCGATAAGCGAAATCGGAGTTATGGTATTCGGAAGATGCAGCAGCCAGCCTTGAGCTGAGTGTGCTTGCTGTTTTGACTCTTTGATGTTTTTGAGTGACTTAATGGTTGAATCTGAAGTATAGACCAACTAGAAAGTTGTAGTAGAGACTCTCCCCTTTCCGAATTGACCTCTCAGGTTAAATTCCGTCAAGCAGAGTAGAAGTTATGGGCCTTAAAAGTTTTCAGCATGGCTGTGTATTTGGTGGGTTGGAATTATATCTGTCTTGATTCCTTATAGTTTTTGAGTGTCTTACTCACTGAATCTGAGGAGCCGACCAACTAGGAAGTTGTACTCGACGTTCTCACCTTTCCGAATTGCTCTCTTGGGTTAAATTCCGATGAGTGGAACAAAAGTTATAGTCTTTCAAAGTTTTAGCTTCTTTTGTAAGTCTGCTGTTTTGTTACTGTTTGCACATGTTCGAGGTCAGAAATTTGGAATTCCTTATGGAATCTGAGCAAGTGGTCAACTAGGGAGTTGTAGTAGATGTTCCCACATTTTCAAATTGCCCACTTTCGTTAGATTCTGACGAGTATAGCAAAAGTTACAAGCTACGGAAATTTCAGCTTTTTTGTTGAAAATCGGTAGTTTGGTAACTGTTTGCATATGTTTGAGGTCAGAAATTTGGAATTCCTTTTAGAATCTGAGAAAGTGGTTAACTAGGGAGTTGTAGTAGATGTTCCCACCTTTTCAAATTGCCCAATTTCGTTAGATTCCGACGAGTAGAGAAAAAGTTACAAGGTACGGAAGTTCAATTTTTTTATTGAAAATCGGTAGTTAGGTAACTGTTTGCATATGTTCGAGGTCAGGAATTTGGAATTCCTTCTGGAATCTGAGAAAACGGTCAACTAGGGAGTTGTAGTAGATGTTCCCATATATTCAAATTGCCCATTTTTGTTAGATTCCGACGAGTAGAGCAAAAGTTACCAGCTTGCAAAGTTTCAGCTTTTTTGTTGAAAAATCTGCAGTTTGGGTAAACTATTTGCGCGTGTTCGATGGACCGGATTTCGGATTCCTTACAGAATCTGAAATATTGTTCCACTAGAGAGATATGGTAGATATTCTTACCTTTCTAAAAAGTATATTTCTGTTAAAATCTGATAAGCGTAGCACTGGTTGCTTCTAGGCTCGCGGAAGGCTTTTATGTCGCTTTTGGGCTTCTCATTGGTAGAATGCCTATTTTAGATTGTTTGTAGATTCTTCTGTTGTTTCGAATTATAGAAGATCAAGTTTTTCTAATAAGCACGTTTGGTTGCTTCTAGGTTGATTACCTGCATGGTTGCTTTTATGTGTGGTTTTGCTCATACGTAGCTTATTTGGTTCGTATGTATGTTGTTGTCTCATACGTGGCTCGCCTGGTCCGTATATAGCTGTTGATCTCATACGTAGCTTATTTTGGCTCGTATGTATGTTGTTGTCACATACGTGGCTCGTCTGGCTCGTATGTCGTTGTTGGTCTCATACGTAGCTTATTTGGCTCGTATGTATGTTGTTGTCTCATACACGGCTCGACTGGCCCGTATGTTGCTGTTGGTCTCATACGTAGCTTATTTGGCTCGTATGTATATTGTTGTCTCATACGTGGCTTGCCTGGCCCGTATGTTGTTGTAGGTCTCATACGTAGCTTATTTGGCTCATATGTATATTGTTGTTTCATACGTGGCTCGACTGGCCCGTATGTAGTTGTTGGTCTCATACGTAGCTTATTTGGCTCGTATATATGTTGTTGTCTCATACGTAGCTCGCCTGGCTTGTATGTAGTTGTTGGTCCCATACGTAGCTTGTTTAGCTTGTACATGTTTTTGGTTACTCGTAAGTAGCTTCTTAGCTAATACGCAGTTTGCTGTGCTCATCTAGGGTGATATCATTGTCCTAGGGCTATCGACCATCAAGACGTGTGTTTACCTCACTCCTAAGGGACTGTGGACGAGTCACTCCTTGTGTACTGTCGGATCTTAACTAGTGTTGGTTAATTGCGGACCAGAGTATGACGAAATCCAAGTTCAGGGTAGTAGCATGCGAATATGTTCGTATTGCCAAGGTCTTGGATCGATAGGCCATGAACCAGATCCTTAGGGATTCTGGTAAGTCTAGGTTGAGTAGCCTAGTAGAGTTATCTTGCTAAGTCTAACTTAAGACCAAGCATGTTGTATTTATACTGTTATCATCCCTAGGATTGTTCAGAGTTAGTGACATCGTTAGGGTAGTAACTTATGGCTATTACTGCTTAACCATTACTTATTATCATTATTTGTCGAAGGGAAAGAGTTAGTGTTAAAGGTGATTCCTTATGATCCGACCTGTCCTATAGGCCAGCACTAGGCGGTGTTATTGGGTTGTACCTTCCAGTCAAAGGGATACGTACGGTGCCTTCTTACGAGTTGGGAGCTTGGGTTGCATATCTTGCACTGTTAATTCCTGAAGGCACCGTGACTTATGGGTGCCACAGGGTAGGCTTCGTGCTATCTTGCGCTTGCAAGATCCTATGTTCATTTGGTTTGTGAATGAGGTCTGGTACGCCGGGCAATAGTGGCAAATGCGATCACCACTATAGTGACTGCTGTAACGGAACAGACCGTACCTGCAACCTCGTTTTGAGTGAGGTCCGGTACTCCGGGTAATAGTGGCAAATGGAGACACCATGAGTGTACTGCATTGGTGGGGACTTGACCCCTACTGCAACTTCACCAGTCACGTTGTATTGTCAGGAACAGGATTGTGTACAAAGTAGAATTCATAACGTGGGTTCAAATCCTTATACATGAAAAAACAGCTTGATATGGGGCGTATGTAGTATGGGCTGCATACTGTTCCAGAGGCTTGCTTGCATTAGAATAAGAGCATCCTTGCATTAGTAATCTTGCATTAGATTCTAAATCATAACATACACTGACACATCATATATATATACATGTTCCTCTTTTCATCAATCTGTTTGCTATAGTTGAGATTCGTTGCTAGTTATCAGTTTAAAGCGTCAGTATATGTACTGACGTCCCCACTTCAATAGGTATTAGATTGCAGAAGTACAGGTACAGCAGGAGGACTCAAGGCAAGGGAAGCAAGGAGTCGATTTTATATCAGTTTTCCACTGTAATATATGTTGTAATTTCATTTGTAACAATTATTGTAATTTATCCATTGTTGTAATTTGTTTATTATTGGGGAAGCATCCAAGTGAAATACCAAGTGTTGTTCTTTATTCATTATACTCTGATGTAATTTGTTGAAAGTCGTAACACTTGGGATTGTAAAGGTATTATTGTAACACTGTTATAATGTATTGCAATTTTGTAACATTCGGACTTGTAATACATTTGTGTTGAATAAAAAGTTTTTAATTTTCCTGTTTTTCTATATATTGTGGCTAATTGAAGAAAAGATTCTGGCTTATGTCATGGTTTCCCACTGAAAATCAGGGCGTTACAGAGTGGTATCAGATCCGACTTCAATTTACCATCCAACACAGTAGGAAAATTAAACTTTGTTGTCTTTTAGGAGTTGGGTTTTAGCTAGTTGTAGACAATTATAATTCATATTGTTGTTTCTTTCAAATTATATTTTATAAATTTTCTATATCTGGGCTAATTCCAATATATGTGTTACCATCCTTCAAACACATGAATGGTGTTCGAGGATATCGTAACTGAGGAGGTGTTGATGGAAGAGTGTGAGCCGTTTTCAAGGGATGATCTGATGATCTTAAGCGAGGAGCCGAAGGAGCTTTCACCACCCCAGGAGCTAAGTGTGGATTAATGCACAACAGCGGCAGCCAGCATACGGCAAGAAATGAAGAAGCTGAGGATGTGCAGGACCAGGAGTGGTCGTCAAGCTAAGCAAGTGGGTGACGCTTGCAGAGCTATATTAGCAAGCCTAGCAAAGGAGCAGGAACACTTTGATTCCAGATTGGCACGACTGCAGTATGAATGTGAGCAAGTCCAGTGGACCACCAAGGTTGTAACATGCCATTTCTGTGAGGAAGTTAGAAACAAGAGATCAGTCTGTCTATGACTACAAGGGAAAAGAGCTGCACCAGCATCAGGATTCGAGAACCGAGGTCAGATGCACAAGACTCAGAAATTGGAGGGCAAGCTTCGAGGCGTCAAGCTAGAAAGTTGCTTCCTACGTGGTGAGCAAGGTCACTTCATGATCCAGTGCTTGAGAAAGGACCCTCAGATGGATACTCGTGTCCGTTACAATTGTGGGGAGATTGGTCATATCAGGCCAAATTGTCTCCAGTTTCACAAGAAAGGGAAGAAACAACAAATATTATCCCTGAAAATGAACAACAAAAGGAAGGAGCCTGTTCACCAAGAGTAAAAGTTCACACTTACGAAAAGCAAGCTGAAGAAGGCAGGAGAGCCAGTACCAGTATGTGAATATGGAACTGCAACTAAGTTAAAGAGTTGTATTTTGAAATTTATTTTGGACTAAGAAGTACTATATGATGTAACACTTTTTGTAATCAGTTGGATTTATATATATATGGAATCCATACAGCTGTTTTGTTCCAACTTGGTTCATCATATTCTTTTGTCTGAGTTATTTTTCAAGAGTTGAGATGTGTACGGAAGGTGACTCTAGATTTGGTTTTGCTTATTACACCATCTGAAGCATCAGCATTGAGCAAATTATAGGAGAGAATCCTGGAAGTCAGAAGTGATGTTCGTAGGCTATGTCCTATTCTAAGGAGGGAGTGGCTACCGAACTGCAAAAGAACGAGATAAATGAAGAATTGGCCTCAGCCAAGGACCGTGAAGGAAGTAAGAAGCAAGATGATGAGATCAGTCAAGCCAGTATTGAAGTGATTACTCAAGATTGAAGCTCAGTTTTGACACAATGGGAGTCGCAACCGAGTCTAAGTGAGCAAGTCAGAAGGCTTAGGAAGGAGATGCATGGATTGAAGCACCAAAGCGGCAAGTTGATTAAGGAAAATTTCAGAATATCAGTATGGACTTCGTCATAGGATTACCCAGAGATTCGAAAATGTACGACTCAATTTGTGTTATTTGAGACCCGGTTGACAAAGTCTGCACATTTTTTGCCGATAGAGATGACTTAGTCGCTAGAGAAATTAGCGGAAGTCCACATTGAAGGCGTAAGTAAGCAACATGGAGCACCAGCGTCAGTAGTTCTGACCAAGATTCGAGAGTTACATCTCGACTTTGGCAGATTCTTCAGGCAGCTTTGGGATCAAGGTTGGGTTCTTTGGAGAACCAGTTCATGGATGAGTCACTTGGGAGCCGGAAAGCCGTATAAGCTTTCTTTCCCCGAGTTATTTAGTATATGGATGGTTGTCTGTTTTCCTGACTTAACGTAGTTCTGAGGACAGAACTATTGTAAGGAGGGAGTATTGTAATATCCCGGACGGATATTATATTTGTATAATTATTATTTTTAAATTAAAATATTTTTAATAAAAATTACTTGGTTTTCTCATTAAGAAAGTTACCTGGACATATATACTAGTATGTATATGCAGGTATTGTATCAGTTTTGTGCACTTGTGCAAAATCTTGAAAAATGCAATTCTGAGAAAAATGTCTGGAAAATCCTGGGCAGATACTGAAAATTATTATTTTATTATTATTTATTTTTATTTTCAGAAATGAAATATTTTTGGTGGATATCACACGGTTATGTTAATAAACATTTTATATATACAGATACCAGTTTGAAAATTTTTGTTTTGTATGAAATTGATACTGGAATCTTTCGAGGCGGTAATAAAATTAATTTATTTTATTTCTCGGAATTAAATTATTTTTGTACTGATTTGTTCGTTTTCACGAACGAAAATTTTCTGTATAATCAGATATATGCACGGATTTGAACCGTGTCGATTTCAGGCGATTGTACAAATCGTGTACTATGTGATTTGACAAAATTATATTTTATTTTTGATCCATCATGATGTGATGGAGGTTTTGGATTGGATTAGGGGGTGATTGTAATTTAAATTTGCAATTAGAACATCAATTGTTCTTCACCAGAAGGAATGGACAATTGGCTTGATTTTCACCCACACAAAACACACCCCCTTTCTATAAAAACACCCCCAAACCCCTCCCCTTCCATTTTGTCCGGCCATTCCTCTTCAAGGGTTAGAAACCCTTTTTTGTGTGTGTGTATTCTCATCCCAAATCTCATCTCACTCAATCCCTTTTTCTACTTCTTGTTTCACTAAGTTTTAGTAGAGAAAAAAATTGAAAAGAGAAGAAAAGAAAGAGAGATTGAATCAAAAGAAAAGAGAAAGAGGGGGTTTATTCATAGGTTATCTTTTCATGATGGAGTTCTTGAAGAGGAGCAAGAACAAGGAGCAAGGTGGAGAAGCTAGTCCTTCCTACACGAAATAAAGGTGGGGGTTTCTCACTCATGGTTGTTTTAGTTATAAATTAGTGTTATTATTTGTTGTTTGTTGTTGTATTGGACTAGATCCATGTGCATTAGATGTTTATGAACTAGAGTAAAGATTCATATGAAGGTTGTAGTTGTAGAACACAAATTAGATGCATAAAGGTTCAGTTTTTAAAATTGTAGGGTTAAATTTGTTTAACTAGGTTTATGGTAGAAATTTGACACAAAATTTATGTGGGAGGTTCTCTTATGTGTTGTTACCATGTTGAAATTTTTGGGGATTTTTCAGAGCCATTTTGATTTGTGAAACGAGTGTTTCCCCCAAAACAGCGAGTCTCAAGTCAAAACAGTGAGCTCATTGTTTTGGTGTTAGCGTCGCAGTAGATTTAAGGGGATAAAACTCGGGGTTTTTCTCGGAATTTGAGGAGAAGAACAACTAGGAAGTTGTAGTAGACGTTCTCCCCTTTCCGAATTGGCCTCTTGGGCTAAATTCTGATAAGAGACGCCAAAGTTATGGTCGTTTCAAATCAGGACAGCGAGCTCGGCTGAAAAGCTCACTGTTCTGTTTGGATGTCATTTTTGAGCCTCTTACTTGTTGAATCTGAGGAGACCAACTAGGAAGTTCTAGTAGACGTTCTCCCCTTTCCGAATTGGTCTCTCGGGTTAAATTTCGATAAGAGGAGTAGGAGTTAGGGTCTTGGAAAAATACAGCAACTAGTGGTTTGACAGGATGCTTGCCGTTTTGAATCTTTTTCATTTTTTAAGGTTTTTACTTGATGAATCTGAGATTCGGGCCAACTAGAGAGTTGTAGTGGAGACTCTCCACTTTCGAATTGACCTTTCAGGTTAAATTCCGATAAGCACTATAGGAGTTATGCTTTTTACAAAACACAACAGCCAGATTGCACAGGAAACTTGCTGCTTTGCTTCTTTGATGTTTTAGAGTGTCTTACCTATAGAATATGAAGTGGAGACCAACTAGGGAGCTGTAGTAGAGACTCTCCCCTTTTCGAATTGACCTCTCGGGTTACATTGGAGTTATGCCATTAGCAAAGTACAACAACTGGCTGTCTTGATTGGATTCTTGCTGTTTTGCTTCTTTGAGGTTTTAGAGTATCTTACCTATAGAATCTGGAGTGGTGACCAACTCGGGAGTTGTAGTAGACATTCTCACCTTTCTGAATTGGCTTCTCGGGCTAGATTCCGATAAGCGGAATAAGAGTTATGGTATTTGGAAGATGCAGTAGCCAGCCTTGAGCTGAGTGTGCTTGCTGTTTTGACTCTTTGATGTTTTTGAGTGACTTATTGGTTGAATCTGAAGTATAGACCAACTAGAAGTTGTAGTAGAGACTCTCCCCTTTCCAAATTGACCTCTCGGATTAAATTCCGACAAGCGGAGTAGAAGTTATGGGCCTTGAAAGTTTTCAGCATGGCTGTGTATTTGGTTGGTTGGAATTGTATCTGTCTTGATTCCTTATAGTTGTTGAGTGTCTTACTCGGTGAATCTGAGGAGCCGACCAACTAGGAAGTTGTAGTAGACGTTCTCACCTTTCCGAATTGCCCTCTTGGGTTAAATTCTGATAAGTGGAACAAAAGTTATAGTCTTTCAAAGTTTCAGCTTTTTTTGTAAGTCTACTGTTTTGTCACTGTTTGCACATGTTCGAGGTCAGGAATTTGGAATTCCTTATGGAATCTGAGAAAGTGGTCAACTAGGGAGTTGTAGTAGATGTTCCCACCTTTTCAAATTGCTCAGTTTCGTTAGATTCTGACGAGTAGAGCAAAAGTTACAAGGTACGGAAGTTCAATTTTTTTGTTGAAAATCGGTAGTTAGGTAACTGTTTGCATATGTTCGAGGTCAGGAATTTGGAATTCCTTCTAGAATCTGAAAATGTGGTCGACTAGGGAGTTGTAGTAGATGTTACCACCTTTTCAAATTGCCCAGTTTCGTTAGATTCTGACGTGCAGAGAAAAAGTTACAAGTTACGAAAGTTCAGCTTTTTTGTTAAAAATCGGTAGTTTGGTAACTATTTGCATATGTTCGAGATTAGGAATTTGGAATTCCTTCTAGAATCTGAAAAGAGGTTAACTAGGGAGTTGTAGTAGATGTTCCCACCTTTTCAAATTGCCCAATTTTGTTAGATTCCGACGAGTAGAGCAAAAGTTACCAGCTTGCAAAGTTTCCTCTTTTTTGTTGAAAAATCTGCAGTTTGGGTAAACTATTTGCATGTGTTCGATGGACTGGATTTTAGATTCCTTACAGAATCTGAAATATTGTTCCACTAGAGAGATGTGGTAGATATTCTTACCTTTCTAAAAAATTTATTTCTGTTAAAATCCGATAAGCGTAGCACTGGTTGCTTCTAGGCCGTCGGATGGCTTTTATGTCGCTTTTGGGCTTCTCGTTGGTATAATGCCTATTTTAGATTGTTTGTAGATTCTTCTGTTGCTTCTAATTATAGAAAACCAAGTTTTTCTAGTAAGCACATTTGGTTGCTTCCAGGTTGATTACCTGTATGGTTGCTTTCAAGTGTGATTTCGCTCATACGTAGCTTATTTGGCTCGTATATATGTTGTTGTCTCATACGTGGCTCGCCTGGCCCGTATATAGTTGTTGGTCTCATATGTAGTTTATTATGGTTCGTATGTATGTTGTTGTCTCATACATGGCTCGCCTGGCCCGTATGTAGCTGTTAGTCTCATACGTAGCTTATTTGGCTCGTATGTATGTTGTTGTCTCATACGCAGCACACTTGGCTGGTATGTAGTTTTTGGTCCCATACGTAGCTTCTTAGCTAATACTCAGTTTGCTGTGCTCATCTAGGGTAATATCATTGCCCTAGGGCTATCGACCATCAAAACATGTGTTTACCTTACTCCTAAGGACTGTGGACGAGTCACTCCTTATGTACCGTCGGATCTTAACCAGTGTTGGTTAATCACGGACCGGAGTATGACGAAATCCAAGTTCAGGGTAGTAGCATGCAAATACATTCGTATTGCCGAGGTCTTTGATCGATACGCCGTGAACCAGATCCTTAGGAATTCTGGTAAGTCTAGGTTGAGCAGCCTAGTAGAGTTATCTTGCGAAGTCTAACTTAAGACCTAGCATGTTGTGTTTATACTGTTGTCATCCCTAGGATTGTTCAGGATTAGTGACATCGTTAGGGTAGTAACTTATGGTTATTACTACTTAACCATTACTTATTATCATTATTCGCCGAAGGGAAAGAGTTGGTGTTAAGGGTGATTCCTTATGATCTGACCTGTCCTATAGGCCGGCACTAGGCAGTGTTATTAGGTTGTACCTTCCTGTCAAAGGGATACGTACGGTGCTTTCTCACGAGTTGGGAGCATGGGTTGCATTTCTCGCACTCTTAATTCCTGAAATACCGTGACTTATGGGTGCCACTGGGTAGGCTTCGTTCTATCCTGCGCTTGCGAGACCCTATGTTCGTTTGGTTTTTGAATGAGGTCTGGTACGCCAGGCCATAGTGTCAAACGCGATCACCATTATAGTAACTGAAGTAACGGAACTAGACCGTACCTGCAACCTCATTTTGAGTGAGGTCCGGTACTCCGGGTAGTTGTGGCAGACGAAGACACCATAAGTGTACTTCATTAATGGGGAGACTTGACCCCTTTTTTAACCTCACCAGTCACCTTGTATTGTCAGGAACAGGATTATGTACAAAGTGGAATTCATAACGTGGGTTCAAATCCCTATACATGAAGAAACGGCTTGATATGAGGCGTATGTAGTATGGGCTGCATACTGTTCAATCTTGCTTGCATTAGAATAAGAGCATCCTTGCATTAATAATCTTGCATTAGAGTATAAATCATAACATACACTGACACATCATATATATATACACATTCTTCTTTTCATCAATCTGTTTGCTATAGTTGAGATTCGCTGCTAGTTATCATTCTTAAAGCGTCAGTATATGTACTGACGTCCCCACTTCAATAGGTATTGGATTGCTGAAGTACAGGTACTGGAGTGCAGAAGTACAGGTACAAGATTCAGGAGGACTCAAGGCAAGAGAAGGAAGGAGTCGATTTTATATCAGTTTTTTGCTGTAATATATGTTATAATTTCATTTGTAACAATTATTGTAATTTATTCATTGTTGTAATTTGTTTATTGTTGGGGAAGCATCCAAGTGAAATACCAAGTGTTGTTCTTTATTCACTATACTCTGATGTAATTTGTTGAAAGTTGTAGCACTTGGAATTGTAAAGGTATTATTGTAACACTGTTATAATATATTGCAATTTTGTAACATTCAGACTTGTAATACATTTGTGTTGAATAAAAAAGTTTTAAATTTTCCTGTTTTTCTGTGTATTGTGTCTAATTGAAGAAAAGATTATGGCTTATGTCACGGTTTCCCAGTTACCGGAAATTGGGGCGTTACAACTTTATAGGGTTAAATCCCTCGTTATGAAACAAGATCTAGAACACTCCGCGAATAGGCCTGACAACCCTCGACATGCAAGCATCATGTAAGCATTGCTAAAAAAAACGGGAGAATCACCTCCCTGCCGTGTACCCCACGAATAGGCTTGCCGACCCTCGACGTGCAGATACACAGTACATCTCGTGAATAGGCCCGCCGGCCCTCGACACGCGAATGCACTGTATGTTCCGTGAATAGGTCCGCTGACCCTCGACACGCGAACATACCAACTGTCCTCTCAGGACACAACAACACACAGTCCTAGAATGTATCTGTCGGACTAACAACATAGCATATACTTACGTTTCCCAAGTTCTATCAGATATCCGCTAGTACCTGTCCTTAGGTTGATTATTATTAATTAGAACGCAATTTCCCCCTCTCTAGAGTTGGTGTACCATGCCAGACTTAATTCCACCAGAACGACTCCAAGACCCAACAGGTCAAAATCCACAAAATCTCATCTGCTGGTTTACAGGAATCCTACTCAATTTCTAGAGACTTACAAATCAAATATCAACACAAAACCTTTCAATAAAACTCTTAATTTCATTATCAATTTGCTTATAGTAAGAAAACTTCTTTAAATCAAACAAATCTAAATTTATTCAATTACTCACAAATTTCCAGAACTGGAATCTGATATTAAATTCGTTAAATAACTGAGTTCCACATTTTGAAGTTATAGAAAAATCACAAAACATCAATTCCTTTGAAAACCATATAAAATCTGCTTTCTAAAGCCACAGAAATTCAAATTAAATTCTATTATAACCAAAATATAACTCTTTGTAAAATACAGTCATCT
Organism: Hemerocallis citrina; assembly: GCA_017893485.1. Lineage (NCBI taxonomy): Eukaryota > Viridiplantae > Streptophyta > Magnoliopsida > Asparagales > Asphodelaceae > Hemerocallis > Hemerocallis citrina. The sequence goes on along the minus strand of CM030363.1, from coordinate 122,684,057 downwards.
GTAGTAAAAATTTCATCTAAAACAGTAGATCAATAATCCATAAGTTTGAAGAAATAATATTTCCAAGAAATCAGCAAGAAACTCAACAAATCAATCAGCACAGCAGATGACAGTCGACTGTCAAAACAGTTCAAAAAGTGACGATCAACTGTCATGACGAATTTCCAAAATCCAAGAAGTGGCAGTCGGCCGACATTTCATGTGTAATTTCGTGCGGTCGACCGACATGTTCGAAAATTAACAGCTTTAATATTCATGCACTTTTCAACTTATACTTATATTATAATCTTTAAATGCATAAATTTGTAAATTTAAAACCCTGAGATGATCAAATACAACTTGTCGAACATACTAGAGTTTATAAATCAAATCAAAATCTCATCGAATTCATAAAACATCAAATTTTCATCAAACTTTCTTCAAAACAGAATACTTTGAATATATATGTATATATGTGAATATATATCAGTAAAATCATCAAGAATCATGGTATAAGAGTAGTGCAATGTTCAATTCAATCTTAGTAACAATATAAACCATGATCCAGTCGAAAGCTTCACAAAAACATAAAAACCATGTCTCGGTTGTACATAGGGTTGGCATTCGGGTCGACCGGACCGGATTGGGTTGGACCCGCCTGAGTTGAAGGCTGACTTGGGCGGGTTCGGGTCGGGTCGATGGGTTAACCGGGCCGGACCGGGCAGGGTTCATAATTGGAAATTTTGACCCGGTCGACCCGCGAACCCATTATGGTTGAACTCGTTTCGGGTCGGGCCAGGTCGCGGGTTGGCTCGGTTTGAATTTTTTTGTTTTTTTTTTGTTTTTTTTTCGTGTGGATAACTTCACTTTAAAAAAAAATTGTAATAAGTATAACTGTATAAAAGTGAAAAAATGCATATATTATTGATTGTTCATTTCCTTGTTGCTTGCTTCTTTGTTGAAAAAACTTGATTTAATTGAGATTGAATTGAGTAGTAGTAGACTAGTTGTAGAGAGTGTAAGAGAGTAAGGTGTGAAAATTCTTAGATTTAATTAAGGGGGGTATTTATAGGTGGAAATACAAAAAATAAAATTATATATATATATATATATAGGACAAAAAAAACCACGGGTCAAACGTTCGGGTCCAAACCCGCGGACCCGCGGGTTGACGGGCGGGTTTGACTTGATCAACGAGTTGGGCGGGCCGGGTCGAGCGGGTTGAGTTCACGATTTTTTCGGCCTGGGTCGACCCAGGTCAACCAGCGGGTTCAACCCGGACTGAACCGGATTATAGCTGGCTGGGTTCGTGTGGGCGGGTCGTGGGTCAGCCCGGCCCGGTTGCCATCCCTAGTTGTATACCATCGGACCTGAAACAAAAGTTCAGTGAAACCCTTCAAAACTTGATCTTTTTGACTTCAAAACCTCTCTTGCAACTTATTATACACATATACAACTAGTTAGATTAATTTGTCCATGATTATATGCAATTGTAACATGTATTAGTCAAGTTTTTCTTCATCAAAATTCTCAACAGATCCTATATATACATACACATATACACAATCAACAAAATCCCTTCTTTATTTGACTTTAGCCATCCGTCATCACACAATCTCATTATGTTTACTTAAATCAGCAAGAATATGAAAGAAGACATCACACCCATGGTTCCTACTAAGTTCTTAACAATCTCAAGTCATCTATATAGAATTTTATTCATCAATTGCATAGCTTTCATAAAAAGTTCTATTTTTATTCATCCATCCATCAATAATTCATTATATCATCATACATCCATCTATCATGCATTCTACTAGACAAATCATCTTATTTAACATGCATAGAACAACAAGAAATCAAACATATGTCACTCACCTTATTGAAGAATCAACGAAGATAATAAAGAATAAGAAAAAACTCCTCCTTTCGCAAAAATCCAAGATCCTCGCTTCGAAACACCAAGAAAACCAATAATAAAACAGTCTTTTGTTTTTGCAGAGGAGGGGGACGATTGCTATTGCTCTTTTAATAGGCCGAAATCTAGGTAATTAGGGTTTTGAGAAGATTTTGCAAAATATCCCTTTAGAAAATATCTTTACATATATAGATCTTTATACTAGGAAATTAGGTTAACCAGTTTAGTTGGGAGTAAAATCAGAAATAACTCTCCCAGATTTGGCCGACACTGGTTTCAAACCCAGAAAAATAAATTTTGTAATTTTTGCCTCTAAGTGGCAATTTTGCAAAAAGACCCGTCTTTATTAAATGTGCAAAATAAACCAAATCTATTAGAATAAAAAAAAGTGAACTATTCACCTCTGAGTTGGCTAGCCATCATGCTCAGCCCAGAAAACCAAAATTCTGAAGTTTTTACTCCAAGTGGTATTTTTGCACAAACGCCCCTCTTTTTATAATATTTGCAAATATACCAAATAAATATCAGAAAAATCCAGAAAATTCATAAATAATACCTACTAACAAATATTAGGTCTCTCCAAAATAATTTTTGACTTTGAGTTTCTCAAGAAAATATTTGCACGTGCGAAAAGATAAATTTTAGAAAAATGTTTGTTAAATCACCAAAAATCAATTTAATTCATTAATCACAAAAACATTATTTAAAAGTCTAGGGTGTTATAGGGTTAGACACTTAACAATTATAACTCCTTATTATATCAACTGAGCACTTGGTTCAAGTGGCCAGCGCATGCGCGCTGCGCCTGCACACGCCACGTGGCATCGCTGGGGTTCAGGGGTCTCGAGTTTGAGGCTTACTGAGCTCTTTGAATTTTTTTTGAAGTTATTTTACTTTTTTTGGGGGGGGGGATTTAAAAATCGAGAAAACTATACAAATATTTTTAAAATATCATGAGGATAATACAAATATTTCTCACTATTTTTAATACAATTTTGGAGATTTAAGAGTTATATTCTTGTGATAAATATGATTGATATACAATAAGGATGCATATAATTAAGGAGATAAGAGTTGATTTGTGGAAAAAAGGAAAGTCATGGATTTTGAATAATAAATTTCTAGTGAAGAATCTCATGAGTTGATGTGTAATTCTTAATAAATTCTTGGATTGGAAGTTAGATGAATATGAAAGAAAATAGTGTTGTGGGAAACAATAGCTTGAGATTGTTATTCATGAATGATAATTACAAGAATAAGATGAAAGAACTGAGTAAGATGTGAATAAAGTGAATTAAATACATGAATATCGAAGGGTATGAGTACCCATAATTATGGAAAATGAAAAGATGTGATTCTAGAGGTTAGTGAAACCCAAGTACCGACAAATGATGAAAAGAATTAATTGATTTGAGATTTTTCTATATGGGCTATCTTGGTATTTTTGTTTAAGTCCGGTAAGAGGGGAAGCTAACTCTAGCTAGTGTAACTTATTCATATTTTAAACTTAAGGATTAGGCACTAGGAGACGATGTAATATATCTTGGGCAAAAGTAAGTGGGGTGTCTCTGTATAGTCTGACGATGGATTCCTGGACTATAGACCCAGTCAGATGGTGGATTTCTGGATTGTGGTTGCTTGTGGGGTGAGACAATCCTCAAATAAATCCGGGACTACTATTGGTTTGATGGTGGATTCTAGGACCACGAATAGTTGGGCGGATGGAAGGTAGTTCACCATTATATATGTATATACTGGGATGGGAGAGCACTTATGGGATGTTCGCACGATGAGGACTTTCGCATAGCTTGACAGTGGATTCCAGGGCTAGGGTCCGTACCCATGGGATGTCTAAAACTTGATTCTGTTACCGTTGCAGTTATTCATGGTGAGGGATTAAACCCTTAATGTGGAGTATGTAGATACTTGCCCTCGGACCTATGTAGTATTAGATGCATAGAATCTAAACAAGTATTCATTAGTTTCATCTTAGCGTAAACATCTGCATTAGGCATTAAGGCATTGTATACACTGACATGTTTAGGGTAGTCACTTTTAACACTTTGTTTACATTCAAGTTTGTGATTGTTAAAATAACCGAGTCTCTATATTATGGCATAGCGAGGATGGCCATGTATAGTATTGCGTCAGTTGTATGTAACTGACGTGCCCACAGTATTAATACAGGCATTGGATTTGCAAGGAGATATAAAGAGATTTTGTGCTAAAGGTTACTTTTGCTTTAAGTTGCTGATGTTTAAGTGTACATTCACATCATGTTGTAATTCATTTAATTTTCCGCTGTGTTGCTGTAAAAGAACTTGATGTAATAAAGTTTCAAAATTCATTGTAAAATTGTACGAAATGAAGTAAAGATCCTTTTATGCTACGAATTACCGTATTTTTGAATTTGGGGCATTACAGAGTAGTATCACAGCCCAACTTTAATGAGTAGTTCAAATTTACAAGGACGACACATTAGGGTGGACATTAGAGTGTGAGTTTAGCTTATAGAGATTTAATTGTAAGTAGTTTACATTGTGTTGCTCTATATGCTGATGTTTCTGCTCCTTTTCGCTATAAGATGGCTAATCATCATGACCCAGAGGATGAGGTAGAATGGTTCTTTCCCGACGTGGAAAACCCCATAGAGGAAGAAGAACCCATAGAAGAAGAAGATCCAGAAGAAATAGAGGAAGAACTACCCTAATCCAGGGAGATTACTCCACCTCCACTTGATTCCCCAGAAGAATCCTCAGCCGAAGAACCCATTCTAGATGACCAAGGCTACGGTGTTGCTTCTCTTTGGAGGGATTTGGATGCCCAGAAGTAGAGAGTAAACCACTTGGAAGAACAGCGGGTGGAAGATAGGGAGCGCATCCATGCAGTAAGTTACCAAGTATGGGAACTTGAGAAGCTCTGGCACAGGAATACCCGACAATTCAGCCAATTGGACAACATAACTCGTTGGGACAAGAAGGAACGTCATCAGAAGTTTGAAGAGATGAAGAAAGAGATCAATGAACTACGGGGAGAGCTCAGAGAAGCCAAAAGGAACCGTAGGATCTTGGCAGTCTTTATGTTGAAGTTATGTAATGGATGTTTGAGTAAGTTTACTTTCTGATCGTAAAAAGTTTAACTTTGGAAATAAATAAAATTTTGTTGAAGGAGGAAAGTTGTGTTATTTATGGTGATTAATGAAAAGTTTTAAGACCCAGAATTGGCCTGGATGAAGGAACCGCAATGTCGAAGGACACAGTGGTGAGAACAATGGACTCGACCTGGAAACAGAACTGGCTCGAGTGTACCAAACCTTGAATGCTTTCGATGCAAATGTTGCCGGGAACACTAGGGCGGGACCAGCAGTACAAGTCGTAGAAGCGATCAGACTAGTAGAGTCATTCAAAAGAATGAAGTTGCCTGTGTTCGAGGGCTAGGCCAATCCAGATGCAGCATATGACTGGATCAGGCAAATTGAGACGGTCTTTGAAGTTCTGGAGACTCTCGAGGCGAGTAAAGTGAAACTGGCCACCATCCAGCTGGAGAAAGACGCAGGGGTCTGGTGGCAATTACTGAAGAGGACCTTGGGCAATGTACAGATCACGTGGGAGGAGTTCCTGGGAGAGTTCCGAAGCCACTACTTCCCTATGGACGTATAGGAAAAGAAGGCCATAGAGTTCTTGGGCTTGCAACAGAGAAGCATGACAGTGCGGGAGTATGGGACAAAATTCCATCAACTCTCCAGGTTTGCGAGAGAGATAGTTCTTGACGAAGCCAAGAAGGCACGAAAGTTCGAGTAGGGTTTGAGGCCAAGCCTGAGGTCCCGAATGATACCCCTCGGTATCAGAAGGTTGGAGAAGTTGGTCCGGAGAGCCCTAGCTACTGAGGCTGACATGAACTAGTACCAGGTGGCACAGAACAGGAGGAACACCTGGGACACTGGCAAGAGGCCTGCAGCACCGAGCAATTTCAGGGGACAGCCCCCAGCTCAGAGGTTCAAACCTACTGGGGCCAAGGCAGTTGCCATAGCAGGAAGTCAAGATACTTGTTACAAATGTGGAGAGATAGGCCAAATAGCAACAGGATGCCCTAAGCAACAGAGAGCCAAGACTTGTTTCCACTGTGGCAAGGAGGGGCATGTTCGACCTTTCTGCCCGCAATTAAACCTGGGGAATGCTAGTAGGGATTCATCAGGACGAGTGCGTCACCTTGGGGAGCACCCGTTCTTTTGGTGAAGAAGAAGGATGGATCGATGAGGATGTGCATCGATTACAAATAGTTGAACAAGGTGACAGTGCAAAACAAATATCCGATTCCCCGAATCGATGATCTATTCGACCGTCTACAAGGATCAGCTATTTTCTTTAAGATAAATCTACGGTCGGGTTATCACCAGGTTCGAGTAAAGAAGAGGATGTGCACAAGACGGCATTTAGGTTTCAATATGGTCACTACGAGTTCTTAGTCATGCCATTCGGAGTAACAAATGCACTTACAGTCTTCATGGAAATGATGAACAAGGTCCTGCGACCGTTCATCGATTCTTTCGTCATTGTGTTCATCGAAGACATGTTGGTCTACTCCAAGGGAGAAGAAGAACATGCTGGTCACCTAGCAGAGCTATTGAAGAAGTTACAGGAGTAAAAGTTATATGCAAAGTTGTCTAAGTGTGACTTTTGGAAAACCGAAGTTGCCTTCCTGGGTCACATCCTTTCTAAGGAGGAAGTGGCCATGGATCCACAAAAGATTGAGGCAGTGAAACATTGGCCAAGATCGACTACAGTGAAAGAAATAAAAAGCTTCTTGCGTTTAACTTGCTACTACAGAAGGTTCATTCAGGGTATGCCCAGATTACTGTGCCACTCATGGGGCTTACAAGAAAGAACATGAGTTTTGAATGGTCAGAATAGTGCTAGGCTATCTTTTAGGAGTTGAAGGAGAGGTTGAATACCGCTCCCATACTGGCTTTGCCAAGAGCTGGAGTCGACTATGATCTCTACAGTGATGCATCCCATCGCGGACTGGGCTGCATGCTGATGTATAAAGGGAAGGTAATAGCTTATGGGTCTAGATAGCTTAGACCGCATGAGAAGAATTACCCAACCCACGATCTGGAGTTGGCGGCAACCATCTTCGCACTAAAGCAGTGAGGCACTACGTGTACAGGGAAAAGTTAACATGTACATGAATCACAAAAGTCTGAAGTACATCTACCAGCAGAAAGATCTGAACTTGAGGCAGCAGAGATGGTTGGAAGTGTTGGAGGATATCCGACCCAAAATAAAGTACCATCTGGGCAAGGCCAATGTGGTAGCTGATGCACTCAGCCAGAAGAGTAGTTTGGCTTGTTTGATCACAAATCAGGAGAAGTTGGTAGAGGAACTCGATCGAGCTGAAATTAAGGCGGTGTTGCAAGGATTGGGGGCATCCTTAGCTCAGTTGAGACTTTAGCCCAAATTGAGGGGCAGGATCATTGGCAGTCAGAAGAACGATCCGAAGATTTAGGAGGTGAGAGAGCAAGCTGGCATTGGCAAGTTAACAGAATTCCAGGCGAAAGATAAAGTATTGTGGTTTTGAGAGCGGTTGTGTGTGCCGAATCAAGCAGAACTGAAGGAGAGCATTCTACAGGAAGCACATGCCACTTTATTATCCGTACATCCAGGGAGTACCAAGATGTACAAGGACATCAAGCAGTGTTTTCGATGGTCAGGGTGAAGCAGGATGTGGCTGAGTTTGTCTCCAGATGTGCAGTCTATCAGCAGATCAAAGCCGAAAATCAGAAACCCGGGGTTTTGTTGCAGCCATCACCCATTCCGGAGTGAAAGTGGGATAACATCAGCATGGACTTCATTACAGGATTACCCAGGAGTTCCAAAGGCAACAAGGCAATTTGGGTGATAGTGGTTCGACTCACCAAATCAGCTCACTTTTTGACGATGAAACTTACTTGGTCGATGGAGAAGCTAGCTGAGTTGTATGTTGGGGAGATCGTGAGGCTACATGGAGTTCCTTTATGTATTGTATCTGACTGAGATGCGCGATTCACTTTGCATTTCTAGAGAAGTCTTCAGGCGGCTTTAGGGACGAAGACCGATTTCAGTACTGTCTTCCATCCTCAGATTGATGGGAAGACTGAGAGGGTCAACTAGGTATTGGAAGGTATGCTAAGGTGTTGTGTGTTGGACTTTGGCAGCAATTGGGAGTGGCTTTTGGCTCTAGTGGAATTCGCCTACAACAACAGTTTCTAGGCAAGTATCGGTATGGCACTGTATGAGGCTCTGTATGGAAGGAAGTGCAGAACACCGGTGTGCTTGTATGAAGTGGGGGAATGGCAGATGTATGGGCCAAAGATTGTACAATAGACCTTAGAAAATATCGCGTTTGTTACGCCCCGCTTCCCAAAAAGGAGATACAGAATACGGATATGTGACTAAGTCCAGGAAATGGCTTGCATCATTCATAAGCTATCAGGATCTTTACAACAAGCACAAGTATGAACAAGAGATATACAAGAGAAATAGTCAACCACGCATGCATAACGCCCAACACAAAATAATCATGTCTAGAACAAGAGTACTGAATTTGAAATAATCATGTCTGGAACAAAAACACAAGTCTGGGACACAAAGCCCAATACAAAATAATCTATGTAACCAAGTACAATTATTCAAGATAAGTGACAAGGAATAAATAGATATAGCAAGAACTCCAGCCAACTAGAATCTCAGATCACCTACTCCATCGGGCAGCTGATCACCATAATCTACAATTTAAAAAATTACAGGAAAAAAGGAAAGAAAAACAAAACGCCCGTCAATGTAAGTTACGGGCCGTTTGTAGTGCAGGCAATAAGTACCGGAAAGATAAACAAGAATAGAGTGACAACGGAAGCATGTATAGCATGGAAAGATGTAACAGCAAAATAAAGCTACTAACTCTAATCGAGAATAGGAACAACTAGCATGGCAAGATGAACAAATGCAAGTGGCATGTAACAAGTGTCAAGTATCAAGTAAGCGAGTAACAGGTAACATGTGTCAAGAATCAAGTATCATGTACAAGTAGCAAGTATCAGGTGATCATGTTCAAGTTCTGTATCTAGTCCTATCTAGGTAGCACTTCATGCATCCCAGATTTTTACCACATGGTTGCTACATTCATGCAAATTACGTTTTAGATTTCATAGTGGATCATAGAGGGCAGTGTACTCGGGACAAGCTCCAAGTAATCAATTATCAAGCTCTAAGTAACCAGTATCAAGCTCCAAGTAACCAAGTATTACGTGTCAAGTGTGCAAGTGTTAAGTAATCACGTGTCAAGTTTCATGTAAGTGTCAAGCTCCAAGTGTCAAGTATCAAGCTCCAAATACCAAGTAGGATCCATTGATCCTCTTCCGGGCACACATTTCTGTATTTTCCACTACTATATTTTTCCCTTTAAACCCCAGCTAGTTTCTTATTATTATTATTCAAGCAAGTATGAATGTGCACAAACTAGTCAAGAAATATGGTAATACAACAAGGGGCAAGTACAAGTTGAACAAAGTACACGAACGGTTGACAATATACTCAAAATAGACTAAGATAACGAAAATTCTAGTTCTGGACAGCAAGACAGTTTTGCACCAAATCTGGGATTCCCGTTGCCACGGATATGCAAATCTGGATCCGTCAGAAAATCTGAAAAATAGACTCTCGGTCAAATCCATCAAATATATATAAGTCATATGGTAATTCACAAAAACATAACTCAAAATAGAATTGTATATAGAAAACATGTTAAGCCAGAAATCAGAAGTTTGTATTCATAAACAGGAAAACGGCATAAAAACTTACTGATTAAATCGAAGAAAAATCTGGGGTACTCCCTACTATGTTTAGTATCAGAAAATAATATTTTATAATTTTTCAACATAGATAGTATAGTCAAATAAAATCAGAAAACAACAAGATGTAGCAAATCTGTAAATCTGAAACTCTTGACACAGCAGTACTAAAACAACAATAGATTACAAAATACAAATCAAAATCCAGATCCATCAAAAGGGTGATAAAATAGATACATCAGGATACATTTCATATTCACAAAGTTTTTATAAACAGCAAATAGAATCAGGTTGAAATTATGTTTCTTTACTGAACATTATGAAATTTCTGCAAGTATAGTGGTTGTTTGGAAACATAGAATAGTTTATAAAATTTATTAATTAAATCCACAAAAATTAGGGGATAATCCCAATAAATTCTAGTTATACTCAACAAAATATTCGATAAAAATATTATCTTTAACATTAGTATAAAAATAAATAACCATACAGAATTCATATAAAACAGAATCTGATATTTTCTACATATCTGTAGTAAAACAGCAATAACTTGCAACTCACAAATCGAAACTGAGATCTGTCAAAAATTCTGGAAAGTAGACAGAATTCTCTATAATTTATATTCACAAATAACTTTCATATACTGACCTTAATAGAGTCTAAAATACTGAATAAAAATGGGGTAACAACAAAAACTGAAATCTTCTTCAAGCATAAAATCAACTAATTTATATAAAACACATCCAAATCATAACGAAATGTGAAATATGGTGTACTAGATGTCCAAGCAACATGGTGTAGGGTATTTAACATGTCCACAACCAGTTCTACTACTACTACTAACACAACAAGCATACGAGATCATACAACACCTCATAAATCACGAACAACATGCATATATACATCAAGAATCTATTATATCTAATTTATTTCATGTCGTGTGTGTACGAGACAACTATGGATGGATTGAAAACTAGAGACAAGGTCAAACAAGGGTTTCATGAGAATGGATCTTGAAGCAATTACACTACAAGCGGTATTTAGTACTTGTATTATACAACAAAAAGAATACAAGTTACTTGCCTTGAAATTGATGATGAAAACGATGATGACGAGAGAATAATGGGAACGGATTCCGAGGCACGAACACAACAACACGGATCTTGATGAGACGAACATGATCTGGCACGGATCTTGATGATAATCAAGATCAATATCAGTTCGGGCAGTTGAGATCGAAGATCAAGATCAAAAGTGATCGATGGCTCAGATCTGATGATGATGAAGACGATAATCACAATCACAATCGGTCGATCAGATGGTTCAGACTCTAAGATCAAGATGATCATCAAGATCATATCAAACGGATGGCTGAGGTTCAAATGGCGATGATCAAGATCATCAAGGCGATCGACGGCCAGGATTCAAAGATGATAAAAAAAAACTTCATGACGATGATGCTACATTGCGACGGCTGGCGGACTTCGACTGGCAACTGGTTTGCGACGTCGAGGCTGCGGTGCTACGGCGAGGACAGGGTAGAGGCTCCGACGGTGGGTAGGCGGTGGTCTTCGACTGGCTACCGGAGGAGCAATCAGAGACAGGTGCAACATTAGCAATGGCAGGCTGGCGATGGGTGGCGTGCTGCGCTCGGGAGGAGAGGTGTGAGGGTGGTACAAGGAGCGCACGACAGTCGCGAGGGAGTGCGATGGTCGGTAGGGCAACGGGCGGCAAAAGAGGAAGTCGACAGTGGATGCTCTGTTTTGGGAAGGAAACAGAGGAGGAGGGGCTGATGGTTGCGTGGTTGGAGTCGCGACCAGGAGGCGAGGAGGAAGGTGGCGATGGGAGTTGAGGTGGGGTTGATGGGTTCGACGATGAGGTGAGGAGGAGGACGACGACGAACGGGTAGGGGTGATAGGCGGCTGAGTAGGTTTGCACAGGAGGTAGGGTTAGGGTTTAGTATAGGGTTAGGGTGATATATATAGGGTAATTAGGTGGGTTTGGGGGTAAACGGGTATGATAATTTATTGGGTATCCAATAAGGAATAGGGTTTTAGGATTAATGGGTTATAGGGTGGTCCAATAAGATAATTAAATAATAAAATACTAGATTAGTTAAACACTCAACATAATAAAACTAAATAAAATAGAGCGGCTTAAAAAATATATGGCTATATATAAATTGCAAGATAGATCGTGCTTTAGTCGATGTAAAAGAATAATAATAATAATAGATTAGGCAAAAATGCAATAAATAACAATATATTGGTACATATTACTTTATTAAATCATACAGTGTACATAAATTTATACTCCAACAATAATAAAATATAGAGTAGGATCAGTAGGCTATCAAAAATTAATAAAACAATATATTTAATAATAATAGAATTTGAATTGCAGTATAAATTCATTGGAAAATAGTCACAATTAAAATTATCGATTAGAATAGGCTTTATTAGGAGATCCTACAATACATTTTATCAAAAGAATTTGAAAGCGAAAAAATAATTTACAAAAATTTTAAATACTGAAAATACATGGAAAAATACATATATACGGGAACAGGGATTATAGAGTTGATCCGGAAGAGGTTAGTAGACGCACAGAGCAGGTGGAAAAATTATGCCGACATCCGGAGGAGAAAACTGGAGTTCAAGGAAGGTGATTTTGTCTTTGTGAAGGTGTCTCCAACCAAGGGAGTAATTCGGTTTGGAAGAGGAGGGAAATCAGCCCCGAGATACACAGGTCCTTATAAGATATTGAAGAGAATTGAGAAGAAGGCTTATCGGTTAGAACTACTGGAAGAGTTGGCCCAAGTACACAATGTCCTCCATGTGTCTATGTTACGAGGTTATATTCCCGATCGAGTCGTCATTTGTCCGAAGTGCCAGAAGGTCTGCAGTTGGATTTGAGCTACATTGAGCGTCCAGTTGAGATTGTGGATCGACGAGAGAAAGTTTTCAGGAATAAGACTATACCTATGGTCAGTGTGGTATAGAGAAACCAACTGGTTGAGGATGCCACATGGGAATCAGAGGAAAAAATGATGAGAAATCACCCTGAACTTTTAAATTAAAATTTGTAAAATTTTCTTTCTTTTGTTTTCTTACTCTTTAAGTGTAGTTCCGAGGACGGAACTATTCTAATGAGGGAGTGTTGTAAGAACCCGTAGTAATTTTAAAAATGAAATACAGTTTTTATTTTTGCACGTGCAATGCACGTGCGATTTTATCTCATTTTTGTTCTAATTTTTTTATTAAGTGATGCATAAGTTTCTTTTTAATTTTGTCTCATTTATTTTTTCTTCTTTCTCTAAATTATTTAAATCCATTAGAAATAAATAAAAATTAGTGAAAGCCCAATGAGAAGCCCACTAAAAAATCCTACATTTATTTTGTACACTTTTCTACACTTGTCTAGTAACAAACTAGTAGATACTAACAAATTAATAAAATATAAAATAAATAAGAGTGCACATAGGGGTGCACGCGCACATGTTGTGCACCCCAAGCAAGGTTGGCCAGTTTTGGAGAGAGAGGGAGAGTGGAGAGTGGGGGTGAGTTCATGGGTAGTTATTTGGGTAGTGGAGTTAATTCTAGACACACAAATTCCTTATATAACCCCCCTCTCCCTATTGTATGTTATTTGCACCTAATCTAAAGAATTAAAAGAGAGAAAAGAAAGAGAGCTAGAGGGAGATTTCGGTTTTCTTCTTTGGAGGCTTGGAGTTGCTTTTGCTAGGAGGAGAAGTGCTAGGCCATTGGAGTGGAGTTATGAGCTTTCCTTTTGGAGATTTTTAATTTGTGCAACAAAAAGAGGTGGGTGTCTTGCTTGTTTTCTAATTACCTTAGAAATCATGTTTAGGTGTTATGTGGTAAATTATAGCATAGTTTAATGAATCTTACTACTGAAATTTTGATAAATGTTGAAATGATGAAATTTGATATTCATAGGAAATTATGAGATGCATTTTGTGTTAAAGTAAAGTATATGATGTGAATGATGAATTAGAATGGGGGAATGGGATAATTAAATGCAAGTGTTGGACAATTGCAAAAGAATGGTTTTTTTGTGTTGCATGAATGTCGTCTTGTACAAAATTAGAAAAAATATGTATATGAAATGTGATATATAGTAAAGAGAAATTAGGAACGAATTGGGGGAAGGAATGGATGTGGATGAATAATGAAAAATCACACTACACGTAGGTTGGACAAAATTTGCATAGTTGCATCGATATTTAAATTTCTTATATGAAGAAAACGAATAATTTAGGAAAAGAGAGTTAAATTCTCATTAAAGAAGATAAAATCAGTAAAGTTATTAGTTTTGGGTGGTATATAAATACAAATTGATATTATTACTTTGAAGAAAAGAAATAGTTGTTCGAAATTGAATTTCATGTTTACACATTTTAGAAAATGGCTATGTGTAAAAATGGGTATAAATTCCCTTAAATAGAATTAATCCAGTAAGGGAGAAATTCTGGAGCTTAGAAATATTTTTTTATATAATATTAATTATGAGAAGAAGATAGAAAGTCCAAATAGTTGAAAATGTGAAAAATGAGAATTTTCGTAGAGTAATTACTTAATAAGTTAAACCTTATAGTGGTCGTGAGTCTGAGGTTGGCTCTGTGGGTGGGTGAATGGTCACCTCTCTGTTGGTGCGGGTTCGATTCATGGGTCTACCGTTTGTAGGGAGAAAACAGTTTTTTAAAAAAAGTCAGTTAAGGGGTGGGTTGGATACTTAACAATTATAACTCCTTATTATATCAACTAAGCACTTGGCTCAAGTGGCCAGCGCGTGCACGCTGCGCCACGTGGCGTCGATGGGGTTCGGGGATCTCGGGTTCAAGGCTTACTGTCATGCCCCGCTTCCCAAAATACGGAATACGAGTACGTAACGTAGGCCCAACAAATGATGTAAACACCATCCATAAGTTGTACCAGTCTAACTCAACAATATGAAATAACAATCACAACCACGCAAGAAGCTATAATCACATAAACAAGATCAACTTCAATAATAAATGAGATAATCCAAATAATAATATCCATCATCTAGGATAAAAACAAACTCCGGGTCATAAAATCCCAAAAAACTAAGTATAATATCAAGACATTGTTCAAAAGAATAAATCTAGCAATAAAGTAAATTAAGCAGCGCAATCTTTGGTTGAATCCCCTAGAATCGTTTCTCACCAATTCCTTCTGGTATTTTTCCTTCAGTACCTGTAAACTCGTGATCTAAAAAGAGAGAAAATAATGTCCTTAGAGTAAGTCATGGACAGCAAGTTGAAAAAACAGGGAATAATAGGAACATGATACATCAAAAGAATAGTTACGGGATCAAAGTCAATAACAAAATTCAAAGATTGGCAATAATGTCAAGGATCTATGTTTAATCATGCATTTAATTAATAGTTTCAATTCAAGTCCAATGTTTGTGACAGTATACGGGATCAAGCATGAAATGTCAAATGCAGGTTATTAATCATATTATTAACCTATCTAGTGTACGTACTACTGCGTCCCATTCCACAGGTTCGGCGCCAGTACACAGCGAACACTTTAGACTGATGGTGAATTCATGGTTCGTGTACTCGGCTCAGTAATCAGTGTTTAATGTTCAGTGACAGTAATTATCAAGCAGTATTTTATGGCTATCAGTCAGTACAAGTCAGACAGTAGGGCCCGACCGAGTACAGTTTCCGATTGTTCAATACCAAGTCGTCCTATAATACCCCGGCTTGTTATCATTTTATTTTGTCCTATGTGAGCATGCAAAAAGGTGTCAATATTGTATCATGCTAGGTGTGTCTAATTCTACTCGTTACAGACCAATAAAGAAGCAAACATATCAATTAAGCACAAAACACACAATCTGGACAGTATGACGTTGCTGTACAAAAACACAGATTACCTCAACTACATAAAAGCAAATCTGGATCCATCAGACATTCTAGAAACTAGACTCTCTGCCAGTTCCAGAGAATATATATACGACATATGAAAGTTACAGAAACTAAGGTGAAAATCCTATTTTTTCAAATTTTATGTTCAGGCAGTAAGTTATAAATTGTGTTCAAACATATGAATTAGGTCAGAAAACTGCTCAATTAAATCTACAAAAATTTAGGGTGGTTTCTACACATCTCTAGTCTCAGTGAAATTAATTTCATATTTTTATTTTACTGTTAATGTGTTCTATTTAATTATGCAACAGTAAGATACGCATGAATTTGGGAATCTGGAATTTCAGACACAGTTGTACTAAAATACTGATACTAATAGATTATGTATCAAAATTCGATTCCGTTGAAAGTTCTGGAAAATAGACTCATGGGGCTATGATTCATATTCAGAAAGTTATTTCAAATTACAACAGAAACATGGTCGAAAATCTGATACAAAAGAAAAAAAATACAAACAGCAATCCAAGAAATAATTTGATATGAATAGACAACAACTTTATCGTACAACTAAGTAGTTCATGCTAATTAATAATCAAAGTGATGATAGATGTTTAACATGCATATTTTTATATTTAAGATGCAATTTTACGGTCATGGTAATAAAATCATCATATCAAATCAAATCGAACATGTTCAATTCATCAAATAATTCTATCACATGGATCTAGTTATTTTTTATGTAAACGTGCATATGCAATGTGCAATAGAGACTAGGTTTTAGATCAAAGATGTAGGCAAGATGTTAAGAATACATCAGGTTAGCTCGTGTAAATCCTCAATATACTTAACGGAATTCAAATAGCAGTATGATAAAAAGATTTTATCTACTTGCAGAGGTCAAAGAATCTTGAACAAAACAATAAACTAGTTCAAGAAGAGAATTTCTTGTTAGATGATAAATTCGAATATATTAGAATAACGGGATGAGAATCCCGGACGACGAATCCACAAACACGGAAACATGTGCAAGCCCGTGCACACACACCGCAACACCGGATCTCTAATCCAAACACCAGACACCGGATCCCAACCGAAACACCAAACATAGAAAAACCAACCCTGGTCGATCCTCTACCCGAACACCAAACAGAGAAGGGGAAAGGAAGAAAGAACGGCAGTGGGGATCGGCGGTGACTGCAGTGAACTCGAGGGAGATCAGGGGTGACTGGCAGCAGTGCTGGTGCTTGCAGTTGGGAAGCGACGGCAGCGACGAGGGCTCAATGCTCTGTTTCTCACTGAAACAGAGCAACGGTGGAGGGAACAGGAGAGGAAGTGCGGTGGTGGTTGCGGTCGAGGGGGAGGGTGAACAGGGATGGGGCGGTGCTCGACGAGGATGGAGGATCGACTGGCGATGGGTTTTGGGTTCAAGCGAAACAGGGATGACGACGATAATGGGGAAGATGAGATGGCGACCTTCGAGGGTTGGATGAGAGGGTGGTGGCGAGGAGTTAGGGGGAGCAGGCACGGGGTCGATGAGTGGGATGGCAGTGAGGTTCGAAGAGAACGATCGGAGCTACGGGAAGGCGAGCGATCGAAGGTGATGGGTTGGTTTGGAAAACAAAACGGGGAGGGAGTCGGATGTTAGGAGAGAGAGAGCGGAAGAAGAGAGAAGGGGTGATTAAAATATTAGATTTATTAATTAATTAGGGTTAATGGGGGGTATTTATAGGGTAATTAAGATATAGGGTTTTGGGTTGCAGGTTAATGGGTTTAATGGGTTTATGGTACGGGTTTATGCTCCAAAAAGAGACGAATAAATCGAAATCAATGAGGTAAACATATAGCGGATCAATTTAAACTCAAAATACAAAGAGCAAAATTTATAGTGAGCAAACAATAGCAGAATTCAAGCCAAAAGAGTACAAAATGATCAAGAGGAAATAAATGAGCCCAAAGAAAAGTAAGATTTATTATTCAAAGAAAATTCACATACAATAATCAAGAAAAAGAAAATAAAATACAATAAAATCCAAAATAGAAAAATAGGGGGAAAATAATTAGCATTATAGGTTTTATAAAATAAAATAATCATAATCATAATAGTAACAACAAAAATAACAATAATAGCAATAGAAATAATAATAATAGCAAATATAATAACAATAATAATAATAAAATAAAAATAATAATCATGATGATGATAGTAATAGAAATAACAACTATATATTATATAAAATAGGAATTGGGTTTAACACATTGATTAAAATAATCCAACTAGTAAAAATAAATTTGATTTGGGCTAAAATGTAAATTGTCAATCAATTAGGAATAGAAAACGAGTTCAAATATACCATTATTCGAAATAAGTATAATTGTCGATTAGAAAAATACTATAATATATAATCCAAATCGAATTTAACAAATAAAGAATTTATAAATATCGAAATACAGAAAATATTCAGGAAATACGTATTTGCGGAAATGGGGGTTATACTTACCGATCTCTTTTAATTTTTTTTGAAGTTCTTTTACTTTTTTTGGGGATTTGAAAATCTAGAAAATTATACAAATATTTCTCACTATTTTAAATATAATTTAGGATATTTAAGATTTATATTCTTGTGATAGATCTGATTGATATACAATAAGGATGTGTATAATTAAGGGGATAAGATTTGATTTGTGGCAAAAAGGAAAGTGATGGATTTTGAATAATAAACTTCTAATGATGAATCTCAAGAGTTGATGTGTAATTCTTAATAAATTTTTGGATTGGAAGTTAGATGAATATCAAAGAATATAGTGTTGTGAGAAACAATAGCTTGAGATTGTTATTCATGAATGATAATTACAAGAATAAGATGAAAGAACTGATTAAGATGTGAATAAAGTGAATTAAATACATGAATATCGAAGGGTATGAGTACCCATGATTATGGAACATGAAAAGATGTGATTCTAGAGGTTAGTGAAACCCAAGTACTGGCAAATGATGAAAGGAATTAATTGATTTGAGATTTGGCTATATGAGTTATCTCGGTATTTTTGTTTAAGTCCGGTAAGAGGGGAAGCTAACTCTAGGTGGTGTAACGTATTCATGTTTTAAACTTAAGGATTAAGCACTAGGAGAAGATGTAATAGATCTTGGGCAAACGTAAATGGGGTGTCTCTGTATAGTCTGACGGTGGATTCTTGAAGAATAGACCCAGTTAGATGGTGGATTCCTAGACTGTGGTTCCTTGCGGGGTGAGACGATCCTTAAATAAATCTGGACTATGGTTGGTTTGACGGTGGATTCCAGGACCATGAATAGTCGGGCGGATGGGAGGTAGTTCACTATTATATATGTATATACCGGTGCCGGAGCGGCACTTACGGGATGTTCGCACGACACGGACTTCCGTATAGCTTGATGGTGGATTCCAAGAATGGGGTCCGTACTTGTGGGACGTCTAAAACTTGATTCTATTACCGTAGTAGTTATTCATGGCGAGAGATTAATCCCTTAATGTGGAGTACGTAGGTGCTTGCCCTCGGACCTATGTAATATGGGATGCATGGAATCCTAACAAGTACGCATTAGTGTCATCTTAGCATAAACATCTGCATTAAGCATTAAGGCATTGCATACACTTACATGTTTAGGGTAGTCACTTTGAACACTTTGTTTACATTCAAGTTTGTGATTGTTAAATAAGTGAGTCTCTATATTATGGCATAGCGAGGATGGCCGTGTATAGTATTGCGTCAGTTGTATGTAACTGACTTGCCCACAGTATTCAATGGAGGCATTAGATTTGCAAGGAGATATAAAGAAATTTGGTGCTAAAGATTACTGTCAGCTTTATGTTGCTGATGTTTAATTGTACATTCATATCATGTTGTAATTCATTTAATTTTTCACTGTGTTGCTGTAAAAGAACTTGATGTAATGAAGTTTCAAAATTTCTTGTAAAATTGTACGAAATGAAGTAAAGATCCTGTTGTGCTACGAATTACCGTATTTTGGAATTCGGGGCATTGCAATTATGATAAAACAACCTTTATGATGTTCTACCATATCTTAGAAATTCCTCCAGATTAGAAGGCTGAAAATTAGGTAATGAATTTTCTTCAGGTTCTAGAGGTCTTTTTCCTCTAGCTTCTGCTCGAGAATTTTCACCAACCTCTGTCATTTGTTGGTCAACAGAAGATTCTTAACCACGTATACTTTATAAAAGTATTTTTGTTTCTTTATGTTTGGTTTTCTGAATTCAATATTTTCTTGCTCAATATAGCTGGGTTTTTTTTTGCTAGTGAAGCCTTTTGAGTCAATAGACTCTGAATATTCTTGCTAAATAGAGCTACTAGAATTCTCTTGGTTAGTAGAATGATTAGAATCTGTAAATTCTATTTCTGATTTAGAATCAGATTCTTCTTTAGACATAAAGTATAAATTGCATATTCATGTTTTTCAAAATATAATTGAACATCCTCACAAGGAATTGTCCCTTCTAGTTTTTTTCTCTTAACTCGAGGAAACAATTATAATATGTTTTCTATATTCATTAACTGAAATAGTGTTTTCCTCTAAAGTCGAATATTTCACCATATTAACGTTATTCATAAAATCAAAATTGATTTTTTCTTCCGTTGGAGAAGATAATTCATCTTCTTGTCTAGTGATAGATTTTCAAAGTTGATTTGATTGACTATTAAGATCAATACTGTCGAGTTCAGGAATTTTTATATTATCTATTTTCTTTTCAATATTCTGTTCTATGCCAAGTAGGCTAGACTGAATATTAGACACCTTATCAACCAAAATATTTAACATACCAATTATGTGATTGGAATTGAAAATTGTCAAAATGTTAGGAATATGCACAAAATGACAGTAGTCATTAATTTTTAGTCCAAGTGTGCACTCTTCTTCTTCGTAGATATGATTTTGGTGATTATCAATGGAAGAGAGAATTCATGTTGGTATATATATATATATATGTATATATAGGGAAGTCTTCCGTTGTGCACCACCTTTGGTGCACACGGCGTGTGCACTCGACCTTCCCGACTTCGTATCGACGATCCAAACCGTTCACATTGATGTACACATCTAAATTAGTCTAAATATGTAAAATCAAATCATTTGAAATTTATTTATCCATCCATTGAAGTGTTACAAAATTGTATGGCTAAAAATGATTGTTTTTTATAGTCACATGATGGATGGGAAAATGAATTTCAAATTATTTGATTTTACATATTTAGACTAATTTAGATGTGTAGATCAATGTGAACGGTTTGGATCGTCGATACGAAGGCGGGAAGGCTGAGTGCATACGAGTGCACACGGAGGGGTGGTGCACAATGGAAGATTTTCATATATATATATATATATATATATATATATATATATATATATATATATATATAATACAACACAAAGAAAGCTATAAAGTGGCTCTCATTCAATCTACTCAATCAAAGGCCCAAATTGATTCTCACAAAACACATTTTCCTGCCCAAAATTTCAAAGCCCACAATTCCAAAACCCCCTCTCTCTCTCTGTCTCTCTCTCTTCCCGAAATACCCCCTTCTCACTGTCTCTCTCTTCCCGCTCGCTCCATCTCTCTCTCTCTCTCTCACTGTCTCCCTCTCTCTTCCCACACTCTCTCTCGTCCTGCTCTCTCTCTATATCTCCAGCTGCCAAAACTCAAGTCTCCTGCTCTTCTTCAACCTCCCGATGCTGCCTCCCACTCACCTCCAGACTCTGAAACCCCCTTCACCTACATCTCTCTCTCATCGATCCTGTCTCTCTCTCTCTCTCTCATCGATTTGACCCATTTTCACCGTCTCTCTCTTCTTCGAACCACCGAACCCACCGAACCCACCCAACCATCGAACCCCTCATCGTTCCGCACCACTGATTTCAACGTCCTGACCACTGACTGATTTATTCCCATTGAAGTTGATCCCGACCACCGATTTCACCATCTTTATATCTCAGGCATACTTAATTTTTTGGATTGTAACCTAACCCATCAAAATTTTCACTAACTACATTCGTTTTGTTGATCCCGACCACCCATCAAAATTTGTCAGGTTTGTGTTAGATTGAGTTGATCCCGACCACCTACCCCGGCCACTGATTTTAGGATTGTAGGACTGTAATCATTCGTTTTGTTGGGTTTGTGTTAGATTTTAGGATTGTAACCTAATTTTTTTGGATTGTAACCTAATTCTCATCTAAAGATCATCTAAACAAAACTGACTGCATTCGTTTTGTTGACTGCATTCGTTTTTGGTTAGTTATAATTCTCATCTAAAGAATGGATTTTTAGGTGCATTGTAGATTGAGTTTTAGGTGAATTGTAGTTAGAATTTTGGTTAGAACTGTTAGATTTTTATTTGAATCGAATTGGTGAATCGAACTCTTAGAATTTTTAGTTAGCATTGGTGCATTTTAACAAGTAGTTCATGGTTTGTTTGTTAGTTGGGTTCGTGTTAGATGTTGTTAGCTTTCTTTGTTCTCTTCATTTATAGCCAGAAAAAGAAAGTAAGGGAATACAAAAGGGAAAGGAGGCAAAGCATATGCAGGGACAAATCCAACTCCGATGTACGTCTCCAAGTTGTAGTTCAGACAGTAAAAAATCCTATAAAGGGAGATTTTAGATTCGAGATTGGACTAGTAGCCTTTATTCAGAAGGTTTTCATGTGTTCTTTGCATAGAGATTCTTCAAAATATATGAAGATTGTCATGACTTCGTGGAAAATATTATGCTAAGAATATATGTTGCTTAAAGTTCTTCTTTTCTTTCTTTTTTGATACATTTTAGAATATGTGAAGATGGTCAATGTGGGTTCATATCATTAATTTTGTTTATTGAAGACTATTATAATTAGAGATCTTCTCCTAATTAACTTTATCTTTTGCTCTAAATGGATAAAATAACTATCAAGTTAATAGCTTAATAAATTTGTTTGTTTAATTAATAACTTTGTTTTGCTCTGAACTCAATCCTGATATATAATTAATTCTGTTTATTGAAGACTATTATTATAATTAGATCCAGCATGATCATCTCCAAATTCAAAATAATTATTTTTTCCAAATGTCGAAATGACGATTATTGATCCAAATGTCGATATAGAATTATTGATCCAAATATAACTTGATATTTACAGGCATTTATTGATTTAAATTGTATCACAGATTAGCAGTTATGATAAATATAACTTCTCAAGTTCAAGCACAAACTGACTTAATATTCTTAGATAGTCATATAGTTTCTTATACTATAAGCGACCTAATTAACTTTCTCTTTTGTTCTAAATGGATAAAATAAAATTTTTAAAAAAAGATTGAAAGAGGTGGATGGTTAGGTGGATCTAAGGACCACCATCGTTCTTTACAAGAGCAACATAAAGCATGAATTTCAAATTACTTCTTCATTTAGATTGATTAAGTTAAATTCTTTTGTGAATCATATATTTTGTTTGTCAAATTATTTTGTGTCTGATAGTAGTGGTTCCTCATCGAATTTGGATATGTTTCTCATGCCAATTTGGGGATTTAACTTCGGGGGATGATATGCTCAGTTTCTTCAATTGTAAACATTTTGTAAACATTTTGTAAACATTTTTTTCCTTCATCAGAATTAAGTGCTGAAGATGGTTAATTTCAATTGTAAACATTTTGTTCGGTCCTTTCCTTTTCCTTCGCATGGATCTCCTTGACCTAAAATGAAATCCTATAAATCTGGTTTGTGTTAGATGGGTAGTTTGATAACTATAAATCGGGATTGTAGTTAGAATTGTCCACGGAAACCTGGGTAATTTAGTTGAATTGTAGTTATAATTTTTCATGTAGGTACTATTACATTCATATTAGGATAGTAGTTATAATTTTGGGTTTTAGGATTGTAAGTGTTATCCATCTCTTAGTTACGGTAGTGTTAGATTGTATGTGTTATTCAACTCTTAGTTACGGTAGATTGTAAAGGTTTTAGGATCCAATTTGAGTTCTGATTTGAGTTGTCGTTGATTTGTTGGGTAAATCTCATCTTTCTAGTTGATTTGAGTTGTGGTTGAGTTGTGCTTGATTTGAGTTGGGTTTCTGTTTCTTTCTATATATTCAGGAAATTCTCACCTTTATGTTCTATACAATGCAAACAGCCTTCTCAACTTTTGTGTTTGTGACATGATTGCTGTTGAGACACTAAACCTTCACAGCAACTATTACTGTTAATTGTTCCATTCTCCATTATAGTTAGTGCAATCAAGCGTATAGCCTTTCTATAATTAAACAGATACTATTCTTTTTTAATAACAATTGCATTCCGAGAGGCTCTCATTATTTGAGCAGGCGTGGGGAAAACTTTACTATGTTTCTTGTTGTTGGATGCTGTTGTATGCGAATCCAAAAGAATACTGTGGAATTGAAGTGATGGTGGAATTGTAATTGCAAGTTAAAGAAATTGTTAATTTTAATTTGTGTTCGATACTAATTTTAATAACGTCAAAGTAATTGATTGGTTTGTTCGATACTAATGTAAGTTATTTCCCCACATTTATATATAGATCAATTCCTTCATCAGAATTAAGCAACAACAATGGATGACATCACTATATATGTCCACGTAAGTATTTTTTTTTTTTGGACATCTACAACTCTTTCATATTAGATCAAAAAAATCTTGATGTTACAACAGGTTCCTCACATTATAGTTTTTACTTTCATACCATACAGGTTGATGTTCACTTGGAAAAAAACAGTATGTTAAGCTTTCCATTGTATTTTTATCCAATTAATTAATTTTCCACTTACATTGAAAATGTTTTTTTCTATTACAAGTACAATTCCTTCGACAAAAAAATGTTGGGGTTACCATTCGAGATGAACGCGAGCTTAATCTTATATCCCTTCGCAAGGTAAGCTTAACCCCTTACTATATTAGATGCTCATGATTGATATTTTTTTAATTCCTACTTCTTTTTAACCAACCAATGTAGAGAAAGGAAACAACGAGTTATTCTGGCAAAGGAAAGGGAAAGGAAAATGAAATGTGTAGTGCGGTATGTTATTGCTTTTTATCTTGCTTTTTTTTTCCTTATCGATGTAATACATTCCGAAATAAGTAAGCGGTTCTCTTATTAAAAAGTCATTTATAACAATTCATTTTTATACATTTAGGCTCATAATGTTCATGTTATATTGAAAGCTACGTTGGCCCAACGTAGACGACGAGAACGAGAGAAACTTGAAATGTGCTCCCCACGAGTATTAGACGTAACTGACGAATGTTTAGTTCCAACAACTCTTCCGTTATTCGAAATTCCTTCTAATGTACCACAGATAACTACACATTTGGTTTCATCTACTTCTTCTGCTCTTTAAAATAATACGTATGATGGACAAACTTCTTCACTACTGCCAAATATTGCCCTGCAAAGAACCTCTCAATCTTCTGATGCTATTAGGTAAATAATGTTTATATTTCTTTTGAAATCTTAACTTTTACAGAATGTCTTTAGTTAGTTGCTCTCCATGTTCAGCCATATGATTGATTCACAAGTAGGGAGACATAAGGGGTGCACTCCGCGTCAACTAGCACAACGTAGGAGACAATATCAAGCTGCTACGTCAAATTCGAATAAGTTCAAAATTCTTAAACTTTAACCCGTGTATATTATCCATAGCATAAACTTAAATACAAATATATACAAGTGTGAGCATACATTGCCATCATAACGAATAGGTTAAATTCAGAATGACACTTTCTCACCATGATGAATGTAACCTGCTCATATTGTTCAGCGATGCATTGGAATGATGAAAAATTGTCGGTTTCATCTGTTAGAAATATTTTTTTCAGAAAATGTTGTTTACAAGGAAAAGTGAAGCTACCTTTTCTTATTACTCTACTCCCAACACTTCAAGAATTATTTGATGGTGATAGTGTACAATCAACTTCATTTCGGACTTATACTCGAGAGTACAATGCAGCAAATGCTTTTACGAGTTTGGGTGTCAGAATGGATGAAAGGGTCCTCCATGGTCGAGGCCCTACCTCATTCACCATACATGGAGAGCTGCGCCACCGAACGGAATCATTAATACCTCAGCCAGGCCAAGATTTTTTTTATGCACAACTCTACATTTACGATCCAGATTCTACTTTAGGTTTTCATACCTCTTGAAATCCTCATTTGAGAGCTGATGTTCTCATTACTATTCAGGATTGTTTAGAGTTCAATGAATTTGCATATAAGTTTCGTCAAACTTATGCAATTTTAAACCAGGCAAGTTCTTCGATCACACCTTTCCAGCAGTTCCCGCAGTTCTACACTACAATTCAGCAAATGACCGACGTAGGTATGATGTTCCAACTACTGATGAGATTGCAGTGATTATACCTGGTGATGGAACTGAAATTAGTGGTATGAGAGATATCATAGTGCATTTGAGAGGAGACAACAAGTTAATGCAAATTAACGAGTGCCACCCAGCATATTTGCCCTTGCATTATGTCTTGTTATTGCCTTATGGTGAGTTGGGTTGGGAACCAGATTTGAAACAATAAGATGTCATCAATGGAAGACCTTCGACTGCTAGACTAACTGAAATACAATTCTATAGTTATCGTTTATTTCAATGCAATACAGAGTATTCAACTATTCTGAGAGCAGGAAAGCTTTTGCAAGAATTTCTGGTAGATGCTTGGATAGCCACTGAGCAGAATCGACTTACATATCATAAGCTTAATCAGGGAAAACTTCGACCTGAACTTTACCAAGGTCTTACCGACATCGCTGCAGATGGGTTAGGACTTGATCAAGTCTGACAACGAATCATTTTGCCATCTTCATTCATTGGCAGTCCAAGACATATATTTGAAATCTTTCAAGATTCAATGGCTATTACGCGTCACTACCAACACCTAGATATTTTCCTTACTATGACTGCAAATCCCAAATGGCCAGAAATAACTGTAGCTCTATTGCTACATCAGAAAGCCACTGATCGCCCTGATTTAGTTTCTTGCATTTTTGAGTTGAAGAAAAATGCTTCGATGAAGGAGATAGAGAAAGCAAATATATTTGGTCCAAAAGTTGTGCATGTCTTTACCATTGAGTTTCAGAAACGCGGGCTACCCCATATGCACACTCTTTTCCTTCTTGCAAATTCAGAAAAAATTTGGACATGCCAACAAGTAGATGAAGTAGTTTGTGCTAAATTTCCAGATCCAATAGCAGATCCCCTACACTTTGAAACTATGAAAAATTGTATGGTGCATGGGTCATGTGGTGGACGAAATCCTCAAGCATCATGCATGGAAAATGGAAAATGTCAAAAGAGGTATCCTAGAGAGTTCTCTGAGGCAACAACTATGGATCAAGATGGCTATCCAATCTACATTCGCCGTGATACTAAATATTTTTATACTGTGAGGGAGCAGCAGGTTGATAATAGAGATATTGTACCTTATAATGCTTACCTTTCTATAATGTTTAATTGTCATATTAATGTTGAAGTTTGTGCTGGGGTGAGATGTGTTAAATATATCCAAAAATATATTTTCAAAGGAAATGACCGCGCAACAATTGTGTTGGGAGGGGCAGATGAGATCAAGCAATATCTTAACGCACGGTATATTGGCCCTCCAGAAGCTGCGTGGCAAATTTTTGGACACTTTTTATATGAATGGGTGCCAGCAGTTATACGCTTGGCACTGCCTTTGCCTGGAATGCATTGTGTTATTTATAATTTGGCTGATAGGATGGATGCCATCGTATCTAGAGCCGAACTAGAAATAACAACTCTTTCGGGTTTTTTGCATGTTGCTCATCCAATTTAGCTGCATGCGCATTCACCTACTAATAGTTTCCGCAATATTTTGTTTGGAATAAGTCTTCGAAGATGTGGACACCGAGAAATAGGGGGTACACAATCGGTAGAATGTACTTTGCAAGTCCAAATTCGGGTGAGCGCTTTTATTTGCGTTTGCTACTAACAATTGTCAAGGGGCCACAATCATTTCAGTGCTTACGTACAGTCGAAAATATTGAGTATGCTACTTTCAAATTAGCATGTGTTGCCAGAGGACTGTTGGAAGATGATGGCGAGTGGGTACAATGTCTCCAGGAAGCTGCAATTATGAGCATCGGCTACCAACTTAGAAGGTTATTTAGTGTCATTCTTACGGAATGCTCTCTGTTGGAACCAATTACCTTATGGAACCAATTCTCCATGCATATATGTGATGATCTTGAGCACAAGCTGCGTACATTATTTTTCATTCCCAATCTTACCCAAGCTCAAGTCCTAGATTATGGTCTATATCTGTTAAACCAAATGCTTCAAGAATCAGACAAGAGTTTTGATAAATTCCCACCCATGCCCCATCCTATGCAAAATTAGAGTACGATTGTTGGCAACAAGTTTATTTGGGAACATAGAGTACTGCAAGTTGAAGCTAGACAAGCTAATATAGAAGCAAGCATAGATTCACTTAACGATGCACAATGTACTACTGCAATAATCACATCAATTATGGGCGGTAAGGGAACTACTTTCTTCTTGAACGGAGGGGCCGGTATGGGAAAACCCTTTTTATACAATACACTAGCAACGAAATACCGTCGTGATGGTTTCATTGATATAACTATTGCTTCTTCTGGCATTGCATCATTGTTATTGGTAGGAGGTAGAACTGTACACTCAATATTTTCCATCCCACTTGACGTGCTGGATAATTCTTTTTGTGGGTTCACTAAGCAATCATCCCATGCATATTTGTTCAGGGAAGCAAAGCTAATCATTTGGGATGAGGTCCATATGCAGCATAGGTTTTGTGTAGAAGTTATTGGCCGTACACTTCAAGATATCCATGATAATAAAAATCCATTTGGTGGTATCACTGTGGTACTCGGTGGGGACTTTCGACAAATCCTACCAGTAGTACCGAAGAGGGTTCGAGAACAAATTGTTGGTGCATCGCTAAGAAAATTTTTACTTTGGAATTTTGTACAAGTCTTAACTTTGAATGTGAACATGCGCCTAGATTCAACCGATATCAGAAATGTTTCATTTTCCAATTTTCTAAATGTGGTTGTATTCTTACATGTTTTTGGTAATAACTACACAGATCTTTTCTTTTTTACTCTTACTAACTAATAAGTCTTCTTTATTATATAGATTGGCTCCAGTGGAAGAATTACCTGGAGTCCCACCACACAGGGATGTGGAGTTCAGCAGTACCATCTAGACAGGTAACGCACCAGTGTCTAAGACACCATATCGGATGGCACCAGTGGAGCAGAAGGAAGTGAAGGAGCAAATTGAAGAACTGCTACAGAAGGGATTCATCAGGCCAAGTGCTTCACCCTGGGGAACACTCGTGCTACTTGTGAAGAAGAAGGATGGAACCGCGAGAATGTGCATCGATTACCAGAAGTTGAACAAGGTTACTGTTTGGAACCAGTACCCAATTTCTAGGATTGATGACTTGTTTGATCAGCTCCAGGGAGTGGCTGTATTCTCAAAGATTGATTTGCGTTCAGGCTATCATCAAGTTTGGGTCAAAGAGGAAGATATCCCCAAGGCACCATTCCGAACCCGACACGGTCATTACGAATTTTTGGTGATGCCATTCGGGGTGACCAATGCTCCCAGTGATCTTTATGGACATGATGAACCACATTTTGCGGCCATTCATCGATTCGTTTGTGGTTGTCTTCCTAGACGATATCTTGGTATATTCCAAAACAGAAGAGGAGCACGCTGGGCATCTGACTGCAGTATTGATCAAGTTATGGGAGCATCAGCTTTATGCCAAGCTGTCAAAGTGTGAATTCTGAAAATCAGAAGTGGCATTCTTGGGCCATGTCCTTTCTAATGAGGGAATGGCTACGGACTCGCAGAAGATCGAGGTAGTAAAGAATTGGCCTCAGCCGAGAACTCTGAAGAAGGTCAGAAGCTTCTTGGGCTTGACAGGGTACTATAGGAAGTTCATCCAAAACTATGCCAGAATTGTTGTACCACTTACAATGCTGACCAAGAAAAACGTAAGTTTTGATTGGACTGAGAAATGCGAAGGGATCTTCCAAGAGCTGAAGAATAAACTGATTTCTACATCGATTTTGGTTCTGCCTCAACCAGATAAGGGGTATGTAATCTACAGTGATGATTCGTTTTTGGGGTTCGAGTGTACCCTGATGAAAAAAAGGGAAGGTCTTAGCATACAGATCGATGCAACTTCGACCGCATGAGAAGAATTACCCGACACACGACTTGGAATTGGCCGCGATAATTTTTGCTCTAAAGTTGTGGCGGCATTGTGTCTATGGGACAAAGGTAGAGATGTTTACCGACCATAAAAGCCTGAACTACTTCTACCAGCAGAAGGATTTGAATCTCAGGCAGAGGCAATGGTTGGAGGTTGTGGAAGACATCAGATCGGAAATTTTATACCACCCGAGAAAAGCCAATGTCATGGCAGATGCGCTCAGCAGAAAAAGAAGTGTAGCCACGCTCATTGCAACAAGAAGAGAGCTAGATGACGAGATCAGACAAGCCGGTATTGAAATAATTGTTCAAGATTTGAGCACTGTTTTGATACGTCTGGAATTGCAATCGAGTCAAGAAAGCTCAAATGGGTGATGCAGAGATTGAAGCACAAAAGCGGCTAGTCAATGAAGGAAAAGCCTCAGAGTTCAGTGTGAAGGAAGGGTTGTTTTGGTCAGGAAGCAGGTTGTGTGTGCCTAAAGTTGATGAGTTGCGGCAAGATATCATGAACGAAGCACACTCCACCTTACTCATAGTTCACCCAGGAAGCACGAAGAAGTATAAAGACATAAAACAACATTTTTGGTGGGCTGGAATGAAGCGGGATGTGACAGAATTTGTGGCCAAATGCCTTACTGTAACCCCTGTTTTTCCCAATCCGTATTTCAGTGTATTTTTTTTTTTTTTCTGTATTTAAAATTTTTCTAAATTAGTTTTTCCGTTTTTCAAATTTCTTTTGTCAAAATGTATTTTTAGATCTCCTATTAAAATTTATTTTCGATCAATAATTGTATTTGTAACTATTTTTTTATGATTTTGTATTTTAATACAATCTTACTACTATTATTATTACTGTTATTTTATTATTATTATTAAATTCTATTGTTAGTATTATTATTTTTATTGTTATTACATTTTGATTGTATATTAAAAATCCTATTGTATTTGCTAGTACTTGAGTATTAACTCAGTGTATACTATTTGATTTATTGCACTATGGTATTTCTAATTGTATATTTTCTATTGAATAAATTATTTACTTTTAATATTAATCTAATTATATTTTTGAATTAATTTTATTAAACCCATCAATTATCTACCTTTTTAAACCACCAGTAAATTATCCCCTAACATACCCTACCAAATCCACTTCACCCATAAATAAATCCTATCCTATACCTTTCTACCATCATATTTATTCCTTACCTATTTATTAACTACCTACTACTAATACCTATTCACTAAACCAGACCAAATCCTTCCACCCATTCCTTCCTAATACTACTACTACTAACCCTACCAATCCCAACCTGGGTGCACTACCGTAGCTGCATCTTTCCCCAACCCGTTACTTTTTTTTTGTTAAAGAGAAAAGATGGAATAAGACCACCCTGTTTCATTAATAAGAAATTAACAACACAATCCCAGCATGCTGGGACAAGTTACAACCTACAGACAAAAAAAAAAAAACATGAAGCGACATGACCAGTACATATAATCAGCTCTCACTCTAACCTACGAGGACCAACTAATTGTATGTCCGTCAAGCAAGCTTCGAGCACCCACCTCCACGGCACGCGCCCACCCACTTGAAGCGAATCCTGTGGGATTTGAAAATTTTCCGCTCCCCTCCTTCTACCTCACCAACGCAACTTCACACTTGGCCCAATCGGAGTCGCACCCAACAGGAGAGCCATCGCAACTTCACCTCTCACACGCTATAGCTCTCACAAGCGATTTCTCACTAAGCAAAACTCTCACTCACCCTAATCACGGACAGTCTAAGAGAGCAATGAAGATGGTACTTATACTCTCTCAGATGATTTCTCACAAACACAAACAGCCACCTGCATAGAGTAGTGAGAAGCAACGTCTTCACTCTCTTACTCTCTCACTCTCTCTCTCACGTAAAAACCCACCAAATCACAACCAATTTGAAGAATCACCTTCACCTCTCGCCCCTGCGGACGGTGGACGTTGTAGATTTCAGGGTCAATAATGAGGGCATAGTGGCGGTGCTGTTGCAAAGTCTGTGGCAGTGGATTAAGGAAGGTCGAGTTCAGTGTGTGACTCCTCTACTGCCGTCCAAGAACACACACATCTCCCCTCTGTGCACCTTATGGGGGGACCCCTTCTGCGGGCCCAAATCCCACCCTGTGCAGTAACGATCATGGGGGGACCCCGTCTTCGGGCCCTAGCCCCACAACTATACACCTCATTCTTCTCACTGAATCAAATTTTCCTCCATCTCCTTCTTCACATCCCAGACGCTCCGCGACAGTTGAGACAAACACCCCAGAAGCTGCAACAAGTGAGCGCCCATCATGAAGGGACCCCGTCTTCGGCCCAAGCTCCACAATCGGTCTCATGGTGGTAAAATACTAGTATGTAATAAGCGGTCTCATGGGGGGACCCCGTCTTCGGGCCCCAGTCCCACAACCGAACTACAACTAGACATACCAACCCGGTAGCAGTTCAGCAGCCCATACATTCCTCAGAGCCTGATGATCTCGGTTTACTTCCTGCTTGACCCGTTTTCATTGTTCTTAAGAACTTGTTGTCATCCTCGTGACTCTGAGAGTTTATCACAATTGAAGGGGGGGCTCGAATGTTGCCACCGCCCAACTCACACTCTTAGAAACAAACAACCCAAAACATAATTAAGTCCCCAACACAGAAGCAAGTCATACAGCAAATCCCAACTTGGATATGAAAATAATGTTGGCCGGGACGGTGCAGTTGAAGGGGTCAATCGTCGCCATTCTCTCTCTCTCACTCACTCTCTAAAATGCCCAAATCAAGCTCACTTTTTGAACAATAAAGTCCTCACTCTCCCCCTCTCTCTCTCCCACTAAAATGCCCAAATCGACAGAGCAGCAGCCAAGAAAAATCACCAACGGTGATGCGGCGGGAGTCAGGCAACACCACAACAGCACTAGAGGAAAGGGAATTGGAGAGGTGTCAGCACAGCGAGGGAGAAGCTTTGGCGATGGTGCTTCAGGCACGAGGGACAGTCGGGAGGAGCCGTCGCAGTCGAAGAGGGTAGGCGACGAACGACCGGCTTCGACGAACGGCCGTGACGAATGGCTTCGACGAACGACCTCTATCTTCGATGAACCACCACCCAACAAAACGCGACTGGAGACCTAGGGTTTTGAGATCGGGGACGACCAACGGCTGGCTTCGATGAACGGTCGTGACGAACGGCTTCGATGATCGGCCTCCGTCTTCGACGAAACGCCACCCAACAGAACGGGAATGTAGATCTAGGGTTTTGAGATCAGGGAAGGGGGAGGAGATGGCCGGGAGGGGACGACGGGTGGGGCGGCGGCGTGGAGGGTGGCCGCCGCCGCCCCTAGGGTTTTTTAGATTTAGGGTTTTTTTTTTTTAGATCGGGAGTTGGTAAGAGAGCAGAATGATGGCTTGCTAGCTGTGCTTCCTAGTTCCCCAACCCGTTACTTGCTATCCAACCCGACCCATTATACTTCCTTTTTTTTTGTTCCACCTGTAGCCGCCACTCAGAAGATGTGCATCTCCCTTTATGCAAACCTAGTATATTTATACACCCTTATATTTTTCTTTACAATCCGCAAACTCCATACTTTTTTCCCCCAAACTCTTTCACCTTACTTTCGCGCTTCATCTCTTCCGTTTCTCTCTATCCGTCGTCTCGCGCTCTCTTACTCTTGGGTTTTTATTGCGCGTGCTCGAGTGTGCGTGTGGATCATTCGTGAGTTCGCGGGTTTCGTTCGTGGGATTTGCTCCCACTTTTGATTTGCATCGTTCTTCAACTCCAAATTAAGGCAAGTAACTTGTACTACAATTCATTTGGTTTGATACAAGTCAAAAAGTTCACATCTAGTGTAGTTGGGTCTAGAGACAACCAAAATTTGTGTTTTCCTTGATGAATTTTGTCTCTATTGTGATAAATTGGCCATAGATGACTTATGACACCAATCTTGTTAGGATAATGACCTAGGTTTTGCCCAATCTTGATTTTTAGGCATGTATGTGATTATTCGTGTGAATTTGTGATTGGATGAATACCCATGTGAAATAATAGGCCTGGACATATTAGTAACCCTAAATCATGATGTTTAGATGTTTGGTAGGTTGTATTTCAAGTTTGGATGTGTTTAGATCAATATTGTAAAAGTTATGATGTTCTTGATTAGAGATGTGAAATCTGTATTTGCTGCTTGTTCTGTTTTGATTGTTGTTTTCGTTCATGCTACAGCCCGAATCTTGATTCCAAAATAAAAGATGAATTTTAGATAATTTTTTTCTATTTTCAAACCCCACTAGTTTTGCTTGATTTGGATTTCGTATGACTGAGTTATGAATGTTTTGTTACATAGGTGTCGATCTATTCCAGATTCAGTTTTTGGTTAATTTTGTTAACAAACTATTTTCAAGAAATATTCTATACATAATATATTGATCTAATATTTTGGTCAGTGTTTCTATATGATGTTAGGGACTATCCAGATTTTTAATGAATTTTAAATCCAAGTTTTGTGTGGTGTTTCATGTTCTTTTCTAAAACCTACTAATGCTGTATTTTGCTTGCTGTTCAGTAAAGAACTCTATTTTCATTATACTTCCTTATACTGTATGAAATTTTTTTGTGAAATATGAAAGTTAGTAAGTTCTATTTATTTTCATGTGCCTTTGACGGAATTGGATTTCAATTCACTGGTTGCGAGATATCTTAGTTTTCGTACAGCAGTATTGAGATATCTAGATTCGTTGAACTATGTTTTCTTGATGCTTTGGTATTTTTGATGACTGATCTATACTTACTGGAATATTATGAAACTTGTTATTTTGACTCTAGACATATAGGGGATTACCCCAGATTTTTCGTGAATTTATTTAATGTGTTTTCATGCCCTTGAATTCGTTTTCCTAATTTCTGGCTGAACCTAAATTCTGTATTCATATCAATTTTGAGCTGAGATGTTGTGAACTAGTATGTGACTTATTTATATGCGTTGGAATCGTGTGGATGTCTAGTTTCCAGATCCTTTGACGGATCTAGGTTTGCATTTCTGTACGGACCAGAATCACTGTTTTAGTACTGATTGGTCATGTTGTCCTGATTATGAACATAGACTATTTTGCTCGTATATGTGAATGTATATCATCCATGCTTGATTATTTGTTTCCCTGAATCTAACCCTGATTATGCCATGTTAGTTTGAACTTATTTCGTACACATTCGTGTCTATTTGATAACTATAATAAAAGTAACCAAGCCGGGATTTAAGGGAAGATCTAGTAGTGGATAATATAGAAACGTGTACTTGGAAGGGAACTAGTGTTCCATACTGTTACTGTTACTGTTACTAATTTCTGACCCTGTCTACATTAATTCTTACGTAAGAAGGTGTAGAGTAGAAGAGAACCACTAGGTTCTGACTGTTACTGTTACTGCTATTGTTACTGATACCTGAGTACACTGACCCATTATGGTCCACTACGAAATCTTACTAAGCGAAACTGTTTGTTGTAGTAAGCATGTTGTATGGGCGGCATGAAGTGCTACCTAGCTAGTAATACACACAAGACTGTAAGAACATAAACTGATACTGTTAGACTGAGACTGTTATACTGGGACTGTTACACTGATACACTGAACATACTGCTACTGATACTGATATACTGTTATCCTGATTCACTGATATACTGAGCTTACTGTTACTAGAGACTGTTAGTTGCCATATGTGACTGCCTTTGACATAAAACAATTGTACTGTTAGGTTACTGTGCTAGTTGACTGCCACGCTATTAGTTAGTTTTTTCTATGTACTTGTATCCTACATTATTTGTGACCCGCGACTTGCAATTGACAGGTACTTGTTTTCTTCTTTTCCCATTTTTCTTGCAAATTTACTAATTGCAGACCAGGTTGGTCAGCTGCTTAATGGTAATGGCGAAAAGGTGTATTAAGTTGGAATTTCTGCTTATTTATTATTATTTTTATTGTTGCTTGAACAATGAATAAAAGTGTATTTGGTTTATTGGATATTTATTTTTATTTGGGAGATGTGACCCAGGATATTTATTTTCTCTACACTCTGATTTATTTGAGAATATTGTATTGGGTTCCAAGTAAATTTCTGTTGGCAAATTTGTTTCAATTATTCATGAATGGTTGTGCCCTTTTGCTTCCGACTCTGGTAAATTCTGTGATGTGTTATAAAGATTCTAAAACAGCTTAAGGATGATGATAATTATTCGCTAGGCTTTTGTCGCGTATCCGTATTCCGTATTCCTTTTTGGGAAGCCGGGCGTGATACTTACATGTCAGAAAGTTAAGGCGAAAAACCAGAAACTAGGTGGTCTACTGAAACCATTGCCCATTCCAGAGTGGAAATAGGAAAACATCAGCATGGATTTCATCACGGGACTGCTCAGAAGTTCAAAAGGGGACGACTCAATTTGGGTAATAGTGGACCATTTGACAAAGTCTGCACATTTTCTTCCAGTGAAGACGACTTGGTCGGTGGAAAAGTTAGTAGAAGTCTACATCGAGGGCATTATAAAGCTACATGGGGTGCCAGTATCGATCGTTTCTGACAGAGATGCAAGGCTTACATCTCAATTTGGGCAAATTTTGCAAGAAGCTTTGGGAACAAGATTAGAATTCAGCACAGCTTTCCACCCGCAGACTGATGGGCAGACAGAGAGAGTTAACAGAATTCTCGAGGATATGCTGAGAGCATGTATAATGGACTTCGGAGGGAGCTTGGAATGACACTTAGCATTGGTAGAATTTGTTTATAACAAAAACTACCAAGCTAGTATTGAGGTGGCTTCATATGAAGCTTTGTTTAGAAGGAAGTGTAGGACCCCCGTGTGCTAGTTCGAAGTAGGGGAAAGACAGATGTTCGGACCTGAAATAGTGCAGCAAACATCCGAGAAGATCGAGCTAATTAGAAAGAGGATGCAAGTAGCACCAAGCAGGAAGAAGAGCTATGCCGACAACCGTTGACGAGATTTGGAATTTGAAGAAGGTGATTCGGTATTTCTGAAGGTCTCACCTACAAAGGGAGTGATTAGGTTCGGGAAGGGTAGCAAGTTAGTACCAAGATATATTGGACCATACCAGATGTTGCACCAAAGGATGGTATGTGTAATGGCACCCGGTTAATTGTAGTTCGGTGTGCTCAATCGTCGCGTGTAATTGAGGCTATGATTTTAACTGGCGATAAAGCAAGAAATTTTGTATTTATTCCAAGAATACTTCTAACCCCTAAACTTTCGTATTCGGATCTACCTTTTGAAATGACAAGATGCCAATTTCCAGTTTGGTTAGCGTATGTTGTAATGAAAATTAAAGCACAATGCCAATATGTTGATATTGTGGAGATAGATATATGCTCACCAGTTTTCAGTCACGGGAAACTTTATGTTGCACTCCATAGGTGTAAAAGTTTTGATCGTATTTTTCTATTCCTACTAGAAGATTGTTTGAGCTCAACAACAAATATTGTTTATCCTAAAGTTCTTTTATAGTTATTTCAGAAAATACAGGTAATTTTGATTAAAATACAAGTAACAAATTTATCCATTTCTTTCAATAAACTTTTTACATTATTATTAATTTACTTTTGTATGACTTTCATATTTGAACTGTAATAGGACTGGGATGCAGCTCACATGGACCTCAAATTTATAAATGCTACTACATTGATCAATTGAGGTTGCAATAAGGTAAATTGATATTTACTACAACTACACCCTATGTTTGGACAACCCATAAACCAAAGTAAAATCCGAGCCCCCCATCAATAATCATCTTATGCGTAAATTTTTCAATCCTTTCCCACTGAATCTTTCATCTTACTCTTTTCACATCATATAACAAAAACTCTATTTGCTCACATCACTATGAAGAAAATGGACTTATCTAAATTTCTCTAACTCTTCTATACTAATTACTCCGACATTTCATTGGCTATAAAGAACATGTGCCTCAAAAGAACAGGTTTAAAAGGTCATTTAAAGGAAATAATCAGACCTGGTGAAATGGAGCCCATCATTAGATAAGAAGTTATATTCGCATCAACCACAAATGCAACATGAGCAGTGCCAGAAGCTAATCTACGATTATCTGGTTTTCGACCATTAGCTTGCTGAGAAGCATTCCTTGAGCTGATACTAGCACTGGAACCATCTTCATCATCACTAAGTATAGTGCTAGA
Organism: Hemerocallis citrina; assembly: GCA_017893485.1. Classification (NCBI taxonomy): domain Eukaryota; kingdom Viridiplantae; phylum Streptophyta; class Magnoliopsida; order Asparagales; family Asphodelaceae; genus Hemerocallis; species Hemerocallis citrina. The sequence goes on along the minus strand of CM030363.1, from coordinate 122,645,936 downwards.
ATAACCAGGAGTAGTGGAATCCTGAAGTATAGATTCGGGATCTATAATCTTTATGGCCCAGCCCAGCCAACAAGCGAATAATGAGTAGCATGCAATTGATAAAGGTCTGCCTGTAATGTTGCAGCCAATTCAGCAACAGTCGCATTCGCCCTTGAGACAACAAAAGCTGCATATAGTAACCTACAGAGAGTCCAAAATACGACATTAAAATCCCATGGAAGGCCAAACTAAGGTTCTCTTAGGTATTGTTGTGAACAAAAGTTGTTGATACCTAAAATTGTTTTTACATATTAAACAAAGAGGGCAAAAGCATTTATCCGAAAAGTTAACATACCTCTGATAAGCAGAGGAAAAAAGGATACCTCAATTTTAAAAAAAATATTCTGGGGATAAAACACTTTCACTCAGTTTAGGAACACCTACTTTAAGTCTAAAAAGTGCTTCAAGAGCTCAAAAGGTCATTCTTGGCTATTAAAACACAATATCAAATAAAACTACATGGTCTACAAGGAATGTTGGGATAAAGGCTTTATTGTTATTGTGGTATACAAAGGATGTATTTAAAAACAATATCAAATAGAAATACATGGTCTACAAGGAATGTTGGGATAAAGGCTTTGTTGTTGTTGTGGTATACAAAGGATGTTCGTATGTATTCAAAAATTCTGTTTTAAATTCGGTGATACTCACTCTTCAATAGGATCTTAATAAGATTGCTCCCTGTTTGACACGAACCCTTCGAGCCTGGAAACTGAACCAGAATATATCAATGACACAAATATTACAAGCTGAAGAATAATAAATATAGGAGCCAAATTATACCAAGGACCTACATTTTTAAACAGATGTTAAACTAAACATGGTCAATTGATGGATTCAACCGATAAGGAAGGGGGCTTCATTTGTATAGTTTCCAACCCAACCGCACCCTCATTTCACAAGGAAAAAATTACTAGATTCCTTACATGGAAAAGATGAGCTATACAAATTTATATATAGGTCATATAAACAAATCTAACAAAAATTTTGACTGGGACTGAAAGTAAATAAATATTGTTTCGTTTTCTGATGTGAAAACGAAAGAGATCTATAGCAGAAAGTAGGGTTTGAGTTTCTCAGTAAGATAAAGATGCAATATGTAATACATAAAGGTAGATGGTATTTATATCACCACCCAGCGTGCATGTTAACAAGTGATAAGCAAATTAACAAAAAAAGGTAAAAGTGATGTAACCTGTATCATATTGTTTGCCGTTAATTACAGCTAATTTAATGCTTCTTTTTTTTTTTTTGCCAGATTGTCATCTACACTGAGAACCGTTATGTACATATTGGCAATTTAACTTTTGGTAGGGTGATGAAGAACATGATGGGTTGAAACCATTGAGTTAAAAGGCATTGTCCTGTTTGAAAGGTATTGGTTTCAAAACTCTTACTATTTGTTTCTTTAATTATCATTGTTTTGATTGATTATTGTAAACTTTTAATGTTTGTTTCAAAACTGTTATTGTTTGTTTAGGCTCACTGTTTGGTCCCATATTGAAGACTCGAAGCATTGTGTTTTCCTACAACCCTGTAAACTTTTTTTGGGTCATTCGGTTGGTTGGTGTATATTTTGGTGGAGGATTTAATAGTTGTAGGCTCTTCAGTATTTTGGGAGATGATGTAAGTATCTGTATATGATAATGATATAATATAGTTATGTTAATACCCATACCCAGAAAGTTGTGGAGTATTGGGTTCTGTGTTTGGTTTTTCAAAGGTTTTTCAATGGTTTTTCGAAAAATCCATTACGTTTTCAAATGAAATTTTGGTTTTTATTATGTATCTTTTATCATATTATGATTTTTTTTCTCCCAAGCTTTATATATATGATGCCTATATGATGTTGCTTGGTTTGGCCTTGGGAGGATTGATATTGACTGCCTGTGATGTTATATTTTTAATTGTTAGCAGAATTCCGTAAGGAATTGCATTAAAAGGGATAATATTTTCGGGGGGACTCTGTCGAAATTTTTAATAAAATTCCTAACATTTTATTACGTTTTCAAACGAAATCTTGGTTTTTATTTTGTATCTTGAGTGATATGAAGATTTTTTCCCCCAAGAGCCCTATATATATTATGCCTATGTAATGTTGCTTGGATTGGCTTGGGGAGGATTCATATTGAATGCCTGTGATGTTAATTTTTTAATTGTGAGCAGAATTCCGTAAGGAATTGCAGTAAAAGGCTAATATTTGAGGGGAGATTTTGTCAAAATTTTTACTACAATTCCTAAAAATCTGTTACGTTTTCAAACGAAATTTTGGTTTTTATTTTGTATCTTGCCTAATATGAAAATTTTAGGGTAGGATTAATATTAACTGCATGTATCTTGGCTAAACAACTTAGTTAATTAATCATTCTTTGCGATGACATGTCATTTATCAGATTGACTTACCATTTATCAGAGATGCAATTTAGTTTCTTAATTTCAGTCTAGTTTATTTTTAGGCACAGAGTAGTAGTGGTCATGCCTGACTAAGTTTGAGCTAGGCCTTTCATAGTTGTATTCTAACTAGGGAACAGAATTCACCCAGATAATTTAGCATATGAATGATACCCTTTCTTTCTTCATCAGTTAACGATTGAATACTTATATTGTGTATAATATTAATGGCTGTATGTATGATTGGGATACCAGACAACATATATAGCATTTTTTGTTGTTGTTGTTGTTGAGAAAAAGGTGATCCACTGATTCATTAATGAAATATTAATGAAATAGAGTACAACATACATCATAATCCACATACAATGGTACTACAAAATACTAGATAGAGTATAAAGCATAATCACTTTAAAGTAAATATGAATCCATCTGCACATACCAAACACTCGACATAATAGTGGCTTTTATAAAATTTTAGAATTAGAGATTATTAACTTACATAGTCTCTAAAATTTGTATGCGATAAGCCAAAAACATTTTCGACTTAAATAAATCAGGAGTGTCAATGATCCTTTTATAGAGTAACGACATTGTTTTAGCACAGTTTGTGGACGCATTTGATTGTATGTTAAGATTCTTATTTTTTTATTATTAGGATCTAAAGAACATTTTTTGGGGATGAAATAGGGGAAGCAAGCGACACTGTTTTGCATGAGCAACTGAGACTATTAACAGTATCAGTTAGGGAGAACAATATAGATGCAGCTAAAGAAAGAGGTAGACTTGAACGGACTTGGATTGAGGAAGTTGAAGAAGCATCTGATAGGTAAAAGGAGATTGTCGTTGACAGGATTGCTTTTTGGCAATCTTCATGTTCTCTTAATGTTTGAAATGCCTGATAGTTGGACTTATGTGTTTTGTGTGAGAGATGATGTAAGTTATAGATTAAAAAAAAAGATACATGTAAAATATCTAATACACTAAAATATATCAAAAATTGTGGCTAATACGTCTGTTTCAGATCATATTTGCAGTAGGCTCTTCAGTATATAGATACTAAATATATTAATATGGATATGTAATTGTACTTGATCACATTTAACAAAATATCTTTAGATGTACATCACAACAAGCTCGCTCTCTCTCTCTCTCTCTCTCTCTCTCTCTCTCTCTTAACCTCTTTTAAAATCATACTTGGTTAACTACAAGAAAAGATGACAATGGGGAATTAACTCATGCGGTTTTAGGCAACATATTTGATACTTATGACAGGCTGCAAATTAAATATGAAATCTCTTATGTTTAAGTCACACATAGAAACTATGATTTCGATCCACTATTGTTGTAGATTCACAGTACTCTTTTTTCATCCCGAGCTCCTGACAAATGATCCTGCAAGATATAAACAATAAGCAACTTAATTCATCAAAAATCAATGTTTACTACCAAATACACATCTATATAAATCATTCTTCATGAAGACATGTATATATATATATATATATATATATTTTTTTTTTTTTTTTAAATTTTTTTTTTATATGCCGCATCATTCACGGAAACGTGCTGCGGAAACGTGCCGCGGAAACGTGCCGTAGGCACATGTCCACGGGCAAACCTAGTATATATATAAGATTTGACAAAATTTTATGCTGGCTGTCAACTGCCTAACGCAACCCTCCTCCTTACCCAGTTTGTGGCCGAATTCCTGGCTTGGAACAGAAAATGGCAATATAAAGATTGTAAAGTTATACCGGGAGAGTGTTTAACCTCACAACATAGATTAATGGTATTGGATGTTAAGATTGGGAAACACATATGTGCAAGGAAGGAGACTAGAAATCCAAGAATTATGTGGTGTTGAAGGGAGATAAACTAGGAGTTTTTAGAGATAATGTCCTTAACGGAGCATCATGGAATTGGGAAGGGGAGACAAATATGATGTGGACTAAAATGGCTATGTACATAAGAGAAATTTCAAAGGAGGTACTTAGAGAATCTAAAGGTAGAGGGTTGTAAAGAAAGAAACATGGTAGTGACTAGAAGAACTCCAAAATATTATGAGAGAAAAAAGATCAACTTTCAAAATATGGTAAAAGAATAGAAATGAAGAGGATTTGGAGAGATATAAGACCGTTAGAAAAGAAGCTAAGAAAGCGGTAAGAGATGCAAAAGAAAAAGCTTATGATGATTTATACACAAAATTAGGAACAAAAGAATGAGAAAATAATATTTATAAGCTTGCTTAACAAAGAAATAGAGAAACCAAAGATTTGGATACAATTAGGTGTATTAAGAGCGAGGATTCAAGAGTTTTAGTAAAAGATGAGGAAATTAAGGGAAAATGGTGTAATTACTTTGATAAATTATTAAATGAAATGGTTGTGGGCAACTTAAATATAGAGGACTCGAGGGAGAGTCAAAAGCATATGTTTTTTCGTAGAATTAGGACCTCGGAGCTTCAAAATGCTCTAGGAAGGATGAAAATAGAAAACGTTTTAGGACTGGATAATATACCAATTTAATTTTGGAAGTGTCTTGGGGATGTAGGAGTGGGATGGCTAACAAAATTATTTAATAAAATTTTGAGGACTAAGAAGATGCCCGATGAATGGAGAAAGAGTATTTTAGTACCTATATATAAAAATAAAGGAGATATACAAAGTTTCTCAAACTACCTAGGAATTAAATTAATGAGTCATACGTTGAAAATTTGGAAGAGAGTGATCGAACATTGATTGAGACTAGAAACTACAGTGTCTGAGAATCAGTTTGGGTTTATGCCTGGGATGTTAACAATGAAAGCAATTTATGTACTGAGGAGACTCATGAAAAAATATAGTGAGAATAAGAAAGATCTATATATGACTTTTGTATATCTAGAAAAAACATATGATAAAGTCCCTAGAGACGTAGTATGGTGGGTGTTAAATAATAAAAGAGTAACTATTCGGTATATTGAGGTAATTAAGGATATGTATGAAGGGGCAACGACCGCAATTAGGAAAACAACAGGGGATTTTTGCAAAACTCATTGGTGTATTTGCACTCACACCCTCTAATTTTTCCTATACCCCCCCCCCCCCCAACCTCTTGGCTATTTTGCCAAAAGAAAAAAATAGCGAGGAAAAGAAAGAGAGAACAAAATCCTAACTAGAGTGTTCTTCATTTGTCGGTCTTTTTCCATAAGGAGCTAGGAGGAAGGAGAAGGTTCTTGGCTAGTTATTCCTACAAAGAAAATCAAGGTGGGGGTTTTTCTATTTTATTTTGTATTGATTCTTGTTTTTTTTTTTGTTGTGTGTGTTTGTTGTATGTTCTAATAAACAACTTGGACTAATTCTTAAGCATAACCATGGTTGTATGGATCAAAATGATCCCATGAGAAAGATGGATAGTAGAACTTAACCAAAACAACATAAAGGTGTAATCTTTAAACTTTGTTATGGTTATTTGAACAACTTGAACTAATTATATGTGCATATGAGTAGTGTGAGTCAAAAAGGACCACATGAAGAGTTTTGAATGTAGAACTTACTAAAAGCATATAAAGATTAGTGTAGTAAAAATACTTACATACCCATTCTAGGGTTGAAGAACTCAACAAACTATTAGAAGATAAGTCTTTTGTTGTTTATTGCTCTCTACTTTGTTAAATATCAAATCTTGATAACCCTAGTTCATAAAAAAAGTGGACTTTATTGTATGTAGGAACTAGTAGGTTAAAGAAAACTAGGTTTTGTAATATGTAGGATTTGTAAATTCAATAAAGTTAGATTTTTGTAATATTTTAAGACTTGTAATTCATAAGAGAAGTAGGCTTTGTAATAGATAGTAAATGAACCCATGCTTGAGTTATATGTAGTGTAACACCCCGAATATCAAATATAACTGAATTCGAGAGTTCTACAGGATCTTTTCGTCTCATTCGGTACAATTTTACAAGGAATTAAAAACTTTTCACTTGCATCAGAGTTACATGAGATTTTACACTTCACATTTTATAGCGGAAACATATACATCAATAAATTACAAATAATGAGAGCGGAAGCAAATACAACTTTGTACAAAAGATGCAACAGTAGTTAATCTTTGAGCATTGGTTCTCCCTTAACCTTTATCAAGCCAATTATCCTGCATATAAAACTGTGGGTACGTCAGTTTATTCAACCGACGATAATTATACATGACCATCCTCTCTATGCCAGAAACAGTATAACGATTCTCATTTCTTAACAGATAATAAACTTGTTCACATATCAAATTAAAGTAAAGGGAAAATCTTAATGATGTCGTGTTGTGATTATGCACTTAATCCTTAATACAATTATTATGTTACATGACACTAATGCGCACTTGTTCGGATTCTATGCATCCCATACTACATAGGTCCGAGGGCAAGCCTCTTAATCGTTCTTCATCTTTGTAGGGTTCAATCCCTCGTCATGACTTAATCTACTACTGTAACTACGGTGAGTATCCTAGATGATCTATAAGTACAAGCTCGTGTACAGAAAACCTAGAGGGGAACCCCACGCCATGTCTTGGCTCATCAAGCATGCATTCTGTGGCAATTCAGCCTCCTTCATGGCACACGATCCTCTTGCAGTCACCAAACATCCCACAAGCGTGGCTAAAGTCCGATCATTACTGAGTTGTGCCCACGCCATATCTTGACTCATCAAGCATGCATTCTGTGGCTCACACACCCGCACCGTAAACTCTAGTTCTCATACTTGTGTTTTCTCTCACTTTTATCACATCTCCACTATGTACTAATTTATTAGAATCATGAATAAAATCAAAGCTCTAGAGTTAGCCTCTCCACTAAACCAGACTTATTCATTCATTCAACATGACCAACCTTGGTCTTTCATTTCAAATTTTCATTTCATCTCTTTCCAAATGCCGGGGGAGACTTAGCTACTCTTTCGTTTCAATTCCAATTCACAAGCATTTCTAGCTCATGAATTCATTTTCACAATCTCACAGATTTTCTTTATCATGTTCCTAGCTTTCATATTCATTTAATTCCCACAATTCAAATCAATGATTCACTTTATGTAAATTAATGCAAAGACAAATAGAGTTTACCAATATCAACCATAAGATACACAATCTTTATCAGAAACCAAATAAGATTTCTAATATATCAAAAGCATTCTGGACAGTCGACTTGGAGCCAGCCCTATCGACTTGTTCAGTCAAATAAAGTTCTTCATAACTGCTCGGGAGAGTCGACTGCTGCACATGGCCAGTCGGCTGTTCCGCAGTTTTCCATGTCTTAAATATCATTCACTTAACAGCCGACTGTCATTCAAATCAGTCGTCTGTTCTGGGTGATTTAACTGTACACTTTTCATGCTCAGTTCAGTCGACTGCTACATGCATTCGGTCAACTGAACAGGTTGAATTTCAAATTCAGGAATCATCTTTCCCTTCTGTTCTTTAATTCACATACATCGTTTTGTCACGTTAGATTATATTCATACTAACATAAACATGTAATTTCTTATCTGTTCACTAACATCACAACATATAAATTCCACACAACTAATGTTTTCTTTCCTCAAAGAAATGCTAAGCATGCACTTTCATTTACTCATCATTTACTCGCAGGGATGAATACTAATCTCAATTTAACACACTAGAACATCACATTTAAATACCTCGTTTCATGGAACTCTGAACTGTACATACTTATTTCAATATACCAGTCGACTGTTTACATTACCGGTCGACTGTATGGGTTATTCCCAGTTCTCTAATTATCACTAGTTCTTTTTCATCCATTCATGTCTCCTAAATTATAAACAGCATGGAGGATTTGGATTTAGCAATAATTCTATCACTTCAGTTTGTATACATGTACACAATTAAATCTTCTAATTTAGAAATCATGAGAAAAATATTCGCCTGGTACCAGTCGACTTGTCCACATGACGGTCGACTGTACAAGGCAATTACAGTCTTTTTAAAGTGTCATTACTTCATTATCATTCCTTCACATCTTTCACAATAAGCATAACGCAGAGCAATTTGATATATCTAAATTTACTTTTCATAAGCATGGTAATAATCATTAATGCCATAGCATAATTACTATATTAGAAGTCCTGAGAAACACCCACCTTATTGACGAAGTAAACGAATCCCGCGAAGCCTTCCAGTTTGATAATGTGACTTCTCCTCCTTGCTCCTTGCCACCTGAAACCTTCTTAAGCAATGCCGACCTTCACCCTCAATACACACTTAAAAATGTATCTTTTTCAATTAGATTTCTCATGAAGAAGACAAAGGAGGGGGGGGGTATTTATACTAAAATCTTGATGGAATGAAGGGCTAGGATCAAGTAATTGGTTATAAGATGGAGGGTTAAGATGAAAGTAGGAGTTGCATTAACCACCCACAACCAAGTAACCACCAAGCATGATCTCCATTTGAAAATTTCGATTCCCTCCAAAAAGATCCAAACCGGCCACACAAGTGTGCTATTGCACGTGTACGTGTAGTGCACGTGCATGCAACTTGGTCTCCATTTTTGTACATTATATTTTGTATAAAATAATCTTTAAATTTTATTCTACATTACAAATTTAAAATAAATTAACTAATGGGCTTTAGTTTTTGGGCCAAGATAATAATTATAAAATAAATGAATTAAATTTTGGGCTTTAAGAAAAAGGCTTTTTGTTTAATTGAAAGAAGGGCTTTATATAAAAATAATTAAAAGCACATATATAAATATCTATACTCATCATAATGAAAATAATTGCCAAAAATATTGCACGTGCACACTACATGCAAAATAAAATAATTTTTTCATTAAATGAAAAATCGGGGTATTACATGTAGAACCCATGCTTGAGTTGTATGTAGAACCCCTGCTTGAGTTGCTAGTTGTTCTAGTAAATGAACTCATGCTTGAGTTATATGTAGAACCCATGCTTGAGTTGTAGTAAAGAATCATGCTTGAGTTGTATGTAGAACCCATGCTTGAGTTGCTAGTTGTTCTAGTAAATGAACCCATGCTTGAGTTATATGTAGAACCCATGCTTGAGTTGTAGTAAAGAATCATGCTTGAGTTGTATGTAGAACCCATGCTTGAGTTCCTATTTGTTCTAGTAAATGAACTCATGCTTGAGTTATATGTAGAACCCATGCTTGAGTTGTAGTAAAGAACCATGCTTGAGTTGTATATGCTAAAAGAACCCATCATGCTTGAGTTGTAGTAAAGAACCCATGCTTGAGTTGTAGTAAAGAAACCCATCATGCTTGGGTTGTAGTGTTCTAGAAAAGAACCCATTATGCTTGAGTTGTAGTAAAGAACCCATGCTTGAGTTGTAGTAAAGAAACCCATCATGCTTGAGTTATATGTTAGAACCCATGCTTGAGTTGTATATGCTAAAAGAACCCATGCTTGAGTATGTGTAGTTGTTCTAGATTCAAAAGAACCCATGCTTGAGTTTGTGTAGTTGTTCTAGATTCAAAAGAACCCATGCATGCCTAAGTTGTATGTTGTAATGGTTTTAGTTAAATTTCTAAAAAGGAACCCATGAATTTAGCTCTCATGCTAATCTAGTTAAACTATTGAAATGAACCCATGTTCCATATCTGTTCTAGTTCGACTTTTAAGAAGAAATCCATGAAACTAGCTCCATGATAGTTCTATCTCAAATTGATGAGGAACCCATGCATTTAGGTTCTAGGTGGTTCTAGCTCAACCTTGAGAAAGAACCCATGAACCTAATTGCATGTTGTCCTAGTTCAAATTTGGGAAAAAGAACCACTGAATTCTAGTTGTGTGTGGTTCTAATTAAAATTTGACCATAACATGTGAACGTTCTTCATATTCAATGTATGGTTGATAATGGTTGGGAAAGTCACTATTATTGTTAACTTGATATAAACTCGTCTAGTGTCTTATAGTTACCCTAAGGGTCATCGACCATCAAGACTCGTATCTTACCACCTTGGAAACTATGAATAAATCACACCTCGTGCGCCGATGAATCTTAACTGGTGTGGGTTGATCGCGGGCTGAGAATGTTGACGAGATCCGAGTTAGGGTTAGTGATGAGTGATGGAGATCCCGTCACCGGTGTCTTGGATCGATAGGCTGTGAGTTGGACCATGATAAACTTAAGTAAGTCTAAGTTGAAAACCCAATAAGATTGTTTAGGTTTAGTGACATCATTAGGGTAGTAACTTATAAAGATCATTACTTAACCATTTTTGCCAAAAGAGAGGAGTTGGTATTAGGGGTGATACCCTATGTCCCAACTCATCTTATAGGCCGACACTAGGTGGTGTTATTGGGTTGTATCTTCCCGTCAAAGGAATACGTACGGTACCTTCTCACGAGTTGGGAGCACGGGTTGCGTATTTCACACTGTTAATTCCTGAAGTACCATGATAAGAACTGGTGGTTCTCCTTTCGGAATTAGGGGATGGACCCTGGAATTCCGCCACGTTCTATGCCGGGGAAGCGAACGGGCCTTAGATCACGGTCTATGAGTTATGGGTGCTACAGGGGATGTGTCACGCCTCGCTTCCCAAAAAGAATACGGAATACGGATACGCGACAAAAGCCCAACGAAATGATTTTCATCATCCATAAGCTGTTCAAGAATCTTTACAATATCTCACGAGAATCATCAGAGTCGGAAGCAAAAGTATCAACCAACATGCACATATGAACCAAAATATCAACAAGAATACTTGAAACCAAATACATTAATCTCAAATAGTCATGATCTGAATAAGATAAATATCCTGGGTCACATTGCCGAATACAAGAATAAATCCAAGTACAAGAATACAATATTGTTCAAACAACATACAAGAAACAATAATAATAAGATGCAACACTAATACTTCATCTCGCCTATACCATCTGGAACCTGTTCTCCAAAATCTGCAATTCAATAAACGAGAGTTTGGCAAATCTGGAATTTTCAATACTGATGTACGAAAACTATAATATATCGCAACCACGGGAATGAAATCCAAATCCTCCAAAGGGAGATGAAAATAGACAAAATATATTAACTTTCATATTTCACAAATATTTTTCATACAGTAAAAGGAGTCAGTGTGAAAATATGATTCTTTATAGAACAACGAGTAAAATACAGCAAGTATAGTTTTCATAAACGAGCATGAAACGGAACATAAAACTCATCAATAAAATCCACCAAAATTCTGTGTAATCCCTAAGTAGATATAGAAAAACTGACCAAAGTTTTAGATCAAAATAACATGTTTACAACTAGTATCAAAATAATTTAATAATCAAAATTACTAAGAAACGAAATCTGGAAATGATCTACACCTCTGTAGTAAAACAGTCATAACTCACACATATGAAAACGAAATGGACCAAGGTCAGATGGGTTGGAAAGAAGACGAATTTCTCTAAAACTCATGTTTTATACTGAAATTAATTTACTGACTTCAAGACAGTCCAAAACAGCAAACAAATAGATCAGCGACAAAATACAGATTTTTTCCTTTAACAACAACTCAACATATATCATACAAAACATGTTCAAAACACAACCAAATATGAAATCGAGTCTGCCAAGTGTCCAAACATCATGAATTAGGGTATCTAGCATGTCCACACCAAGTATATCACATGGGTCTCAACAAAATCACGAATTCTCACAAAAGTCCCACATACATGATTAAATCAAGAACAGGTTAAACCTAAATTATTTCATGTCAAATTTTATGTCGTGATTCATCTATGGTCAAATAGCACTATAGAGACAAAACCCATCAAGAATAACAAAACAAAGAGTTGTCTCTAGACCCAACTACACTATAAGTGGTATTTTTGACTTGTATCATACAAATGAATTTGAGTACAAGTTACTTGCCTTAACCAATGATGGAAACGACTCCAAGCAAGAATAACAGGAACGGATTCTCGGGCATGATCACAATGAATGGATCACGAACCAATCACGAACACAAGGAACAACAGATCACGAACACGATCAGACGACTGAGATTAAAAGATCAAGAGATCAAGGCGATCGGATCAGATCAGACGACTCTGATCGAAGATCAAGATCAAGATCGAAATGTGATCAGTATCTTGGTGATGAAGATGATGATCAGATCAGATCGATGATCGAACGGCCACCAATCAAATTGATTAAGAACTCCAAGATGATGATAGTGCGATCCAATGGCTAGATCCAAGAGATCAAGATCAAGATTGAACGGCCAAGAATCAATCCATCAAGTTCTGATCAACGGACGGCCAGGAACGAAGTAATCAAGATCATCAAGATCGTGATGAAACATATGACTCACATCTAATCACGATCAACCCATCAAAATAACCAGCAACCAAGGCTTGGCTGACGGCTCCAATGGCGGATGGTGCTGCTTTGGGAGGAACAGCACGCAGACGACGGCTGAGGTTGCTGACTGCTAGGCAGCACGATGCAGGGGAAACTTCGGAGGTAGGAGTCGCACAGGGGAGCGTCGGGCTCTGGTGTTGGGTGCTGCAGTTGGATGGGAAACACAAGGTGGTGTTCTGTGGAGGAACTCAGGGGGAACACGCATAGGTGCTGTCGCTTCCTTGACAGGAGGGCAGCGCGACGGGGTGTCGCACGGGGTGCAGGGGGTGCGACTGCACTGCGAAGTCACAGCAGGGAGGGCAGAGGCAGGGAGAGATTGGGAGAGAGATGAGAAGGACGACGGGTTGAGGTGCGAGATGTTGAAGAGGCAGCACAGTTATGGGGTTTAGGAAGGGGAACAGACGGGTTCGTGGGTTTATAATAGGGTAGAAGATGATCAGGTATAATGGGTATTATATAGGTAGGGTTTTAGGTTGAAGGGGGCGGCACAGTAAAAGAGAGGGTGTAACGGGTTGGATGGGGCAGCGGATCGGGTATAGAGCAGGGGTATGGGTTAATAACCCGGGTAGGTGTATGTATATAATTAAATGGGTTTGGTTAAATTAGTGTAGGGTTAATAACTAATGGGTTAATGGGTTATAGGTTGATGTTATTGGGTAATTAAAACAGGTTGGGTTTAAAAGGGTTTTAGAAAAATCCAATAAGGAAAAATGGGTATTGGGTTTTAAATAGGGTAATGGATAATCCAATAAGGGAAAATAAATAAGGGATAATTTAGCAAATGCCCCCATTCAAAATATAGAAACTAGCACATACCCCCACTATTTTAAAAAACTAAGAAATACCCCAAGTTTGGACGAAACCGTTAAAATCCCCGTTAAGTGAACTCACGTGCGTCACATGTGATACGTAAAATGACCTAAATATCCATAATAGAATATATTTTAGCAAATGCCTCCATTCAGAATGTGGAAACCAGCATATACCCTCCACTATTTAAAAAAAAAAAGATATTTGAGCAAATGCACTCATTCAAAATGTGGAAACTAGCATATAACCCTACTTTTTAAACAAATTAAGAAATACTGTCAGTTTGGACAGAACAATTTTAGGGTTTTGAACAATATATACTATGTATTGGTTGTTTTGACAAAAAAATATCAATCTTTTATATCTGCATCTCAACTTGGGTGTTGTTAGAGATGATGCACAACCTAGTGTGACAGTAGGTAATACCATATCAACAAAGTTTGTGAATAATTCGTTAAATTCGCAAATTATTAATGAAGAAATAGTTTGCCGAACAGATTCGCAAATTATTCACAAAAATCATGAATTAAACGAATGTTTGGCGAATAATTTGCGAATTTTTAGCGAATTATAAATGAAATATTTATGGATTTATATATATTTGTACTTAGGTGAGGAATACTAACTACTTAGATGAATTAAATTTTGTATTTTGTTCTTCCTGAACTTTGACAAAAATTTTTTCAAATTTACCGGATTTGTTGATTTTTGAATATTAAAAATTGTCGAATTATTGATAAACGATGAATTTGTGACTATGAGTATACACAAGCTACTGTTGAACCAATTATGAATGAAGATGATGGAAATGATGATGCACATTCTAGAATGGAACCAGAAACCACTCAATCTGTTGTAATAGATGATGGTACACAAGCTAGTGATGATGCACAACAATCTGTTGTAATAGATGATGGTTTTTGTGCTTTTTGGGATCAAAATCTGACGTAGAACCTCTTTCCAATACATTTTTATCATCAGTACAAGAAGAAAATTGTTCAGACTGAGTAGCAACACATAACACTCATATTTTTCCTAACACCTAACACTGAAATAGTGGGGGAATATGCTAGTTTCCGCAATTTTCATGGTGGCATTTGCTGAAATATCCCAAATATCATTCTTTTTTAAATAGTGGGGGTATATGCTAGTTTCCACATTTTGATTGAGGGCATTTGCTAAAATATATTTTAACGTGGGTATTTAGGTCATTTTAAATATCATGTGTGACACAAGCAGGTTAACTTAACAAGGATTTTAATGGTTCCATCCAAACTGGGGATATTTCTTAGTTTTTTAAAATAGTGGGGGTATATGCTAGTTTCCACATTTTGAATGGGGGCATTTGCTAAATTATCCCAATAAATAATAATACACTTTATAGAAATACTACTAATAATAAATAATAACAATAACAATAATAACAAATAACAGTATTAACAACAATAATAAGATTTGCATTAAAATATAAAATCATACAAAATAGTTACAAATATAATTATTGATCGAAAATAGATTTTAATAGGAGACCCGAAACTATATTTTAACAAAAATAATTTGAAGGCGGAAAAATAATTTACAAGAATTTTAAATACAGAAAATACACAGAAATACATTTTCGGGAAAACAGGGGTTACAAGATGCTTCGAGCTAACCTGTGCTATGGATACCTTCCGTTCGTCTGGCTTTTGAGTGAGGTCCGGTGCATCGGGTAGTAGTGGTAAACATAGATACCACGAGCATACTGCATTGGTGGGACTTGACCACGTTTGTAACCTCATCAGTCACGTTGTATCTGTCGGGAACTGGTTGTGTACAAAAGTAGAAATTCATAACGTGGGTTCAAATCCCTAAATATGGAGAATGGCTTGATATGGACGTATGTAGTTATGGGATGCATACGACTCCAGATTCTCGCTTGCATTAGAATGAGAGCGTCCTAGCTTTAGTTGACATTGCATTATATTCTAAGTCATTGCACTCACGAACACTTAAACTACACTGACACATTTTACCATGCTTAATATGTTTGTTTTTGAGATTCGTTGCTAGTCATCAGTGTAATATCCCGGACAGATATTATATTGCATAAATTATTATTTTTAAATTAAAATATTTTAAATGGGAATTTCTTGGTTTCACTCATAAAAGTTACCTGGACATATATACTGGTAAATATATACAAGTATTGTATCAGTTTTGTGCACTTGTACAAAGTCCTGAAAAACGCGTTTTTGGGAAAAATGTTGGAAAATCCCGGGCAGACACTGAAAATTATTATTTTATTATTATTTTAATTTTATTTCCCGAAACGAAATATTTTTGGTGGATATTACCCGGTTTTGTTAATAAGCATTATCTGTGTACACATACCAGTCTGTATACATCTGTATTGTATCAAATTGGTACTGGAATCTTCGAGATGATAATAAAATTTATTTTATTATTATTTTTGGAATTAAATCATTTTTGTACGGGTTGAGCGGTTTTACAAACGGAAATTATCGGTATATAGATATATACATACATATGCGTATTGTACCGATTTCGTACGTTTGTACAAATCATGTAGCATGTGTTTTGGACAAAATATCTTATTTTTGTCATGATTAATCAAATTTGGAGGGCTAGGATTTGTTTGGAGGGCTAGGATTTGTTTGGAGGCTTAAACCTAGGGTTAAGATTAATTAGGGTTACATAAGAGTATTTATATGTATCTTCTACTAGAAGACTCCCCTCCACCTCATCCCTCCACCTCACCCCCTCCACCTCACCCTATATGGCCAGCCCAAATGAACCCCAAAGGGGTTTTGTGCATTTGTGTTGGGTATTTTGCACTTTCCACCCTCATTTTGACCTATAAATACCCCTCCCCTTCACACTTTGCCTCATTTTACAAGAAAAAAAAACAGACAGAAGAAAAGAAAAAGAAGAAAAACCCTAAGTGTTCTTCATCTGGGGTTTTTTCCATAGAAGTGTTCTTCATTGAAGATTTTTGTAGTAGAAGCTTGGAGGAAGGAGAAGGTTTTGCTAGCTCGTTCTTCCTACAAAGAATAAAGGTGGGGATTCTCTACTTCTAATTTTTTAAGGTTGTTTGTTTGTTCTTATTTATTTTTTGTATGTATAAAAGAGCCCATCTTTAAGGGTTAGAAATTGTTGTATGTGAAAAGGAACCCATCTTTGATGGTTGTTTGTTGTAGGATAAAAAGAACACATCTTTTGATGGTGGATGTTGTAGGTGTATGTTCTAAATAACTTGGACTATTTTTCTAAGCATATAAATGGTTGTAGGTTAAAAAGAACCCATCTTTATGATGTGTTGTTGTATTTTTGTGTTCCTAAATAACTTGGACTAATTTCCTAAGCATAAGCATGTTGTAGGGATCAAAATGATCCCATGAAAAAGATGGATTGAAAGGACTCAACAAAATCACATAAAGGTTGATTTTTGAGACCTTGTATGGTTAGTATTGTTGTGATGATTATTTTGGACTAATTGGAGTAAGGTTGTGTATAAGAACGGTGAGAAATCAATAGGAAGTTTTCTCTTTATTTGTGTGGATTCTTGTCCACTTTTGTTGTATGTGTGTTCTAAAAATGATTTGAACTAAGTATTAAGCATAAAGTGGTTGTAGGGATCAAAAGGATCCCATGAAAAGGATAGGTGGTGGAACATAATTAAAACACATAAAGGTTGAATTCTTTAACCTTGTAAGTTTCTTGTTGTTATTATGGTTATTTTGTTAGCACAAATGACCACTTGGACTATTGCTATGTGCATATAAAAATTAGTGTAGAAAGAATGTTTACTTACCCATTCTAGGATTGTAGAACTCATCTAGCTTTTTAAAGGATAAGTTTTGTTGTATGTTGCTCTCTACTTTGTTAAAAAAATCATTCTTTACTAACCCTTGTTCATAAAAGGTTGCACTTATTGTATGTAGGAACTTGTAGAATTGAAAAAAAAGTGGGTTGTAGTATGTACTAATTTGTAGACTAATAAAGGTAGTCTTTGTATTATATAGGACTTGTAAATTCAATAAAGATAGATTCTTGTAATAGTTAAGTTGTAATAGTTAAGTAGGACTTGTAATTTACAAAAAAGTAGTTTTTGTAATAGCTAAATAAAGTCCTTGGTAGCTTTATAAGTTTACTACCATGCTTGGGTTGAACGTCGAAGTACCATGTCCTAAACTATTCTAGGCTGCTAGAGAACCCATGCTTGAGTTGTAGTAATGAACCCATCCATGCTTAAGTGGTCATACAAAGAAACCCATCATACCTGAGATGTAATAAAAGATACCTTGCTTGACTTGTTGTAGAAAGGAACCCATCATACTTGATATGTAGTAAAAGATACCATGCTTGAGTTGTTGTAGGTTGATTATAGTGAGAAACTCATGCTTGAGTTGATTATAGTGAGTATAACATGCTTGAGTTGTTGTAGGTTGATTATAGTGAGAAATCCTTGGTTGAGTTGATTATAGTGAATATACCATGCTTGAGTTGTTGTAGGTTGATTATAGCGAGAAATCCATGCTTGAGTTGATTATAGTGAGTATACCATGCTTGAGTTGTTGTAGGTTGATTATAGTGAGAAATCCATGCTTGAGTTGATTATAGTGAGTATACCATGCTTGAGTTGTTGTAGGTTGACTATAGTGAGAAACCCATGTTTGAGTTGATTATAGTGAGTATACCATGCTTGAGTTGTTGTAGGTTGATTATAGTGAGAAACTCATGCTTGAGTTGATTATAGTGAGTATACCATGCTTGAGTTGTTGTAGGTTGATTATAGTGAGAAATCCATGCTTGAGTTGATTATAGTGAGTATATCATGCTTGAGTTGTTGTAGGTTGATTATAGTGAGAAACTTATGCTTGAGTTGATTATAGTGAGTATAGCATGCTTGAGTTGTTGTAGGTTGATGTAATAATGAAACCCATGCTTAAGTTGTATACCATGCATGAGTTGTTGTAGAAGGAAACCCATGCTTGAGTTTATGTACCATGTTTAAGTTGTAGCAGAACATCATGCTTGAGTTTGTATACCATGCTTAAGTTTATATACCATGCTTGAGTGGTAGTAGAACATCATGGTTAAGTTGCTAACGGTTCTAGTAAAGAACCCATCATGCTTGAGTTTTATTGTTCTATGTTGAAATGAACCCATCCATGCCTATGTGATATTCTAGTGAACAATCATGCTTGTGCTGTATGTAGAAACCCATGCTTAGGATGAGTAGTTGTTTTATGTAGGTTGTTGTCTCATACGCGGTTTGCCTGGCCCGTATATAGCTGTTGGTCTCATACATAGCTTATTTGGCTCGTAGGTATGTTGTTGTCTCATACGCGGCTCGCCTGGCCCGTATGTAGCTGTTGGTCTCATACATAGCTTATTTGGCTCGTATCTATGTTGTTGTCTCATACGCGGCTCGCCTGGCCCATATGTAGTTGTGGTCTCATACGTAGTTTATTTGGCTCGTATGTATGTATGGTCTCGTACGAAGCTCATTGGGCTCGTATATAGGTATTGCCTTGAATAGGTAGGCTGTGAGTGGATCCGAGGAGATCTTGAGAAAAGTTAAGACTTGGTTAATTGTGTCGACGAATAGTTACACTCTCTTAAAGATGGACATGTACGGTGCCTTTCATGTCAAGTTGGAAGCACAGTGCATGCCTCACTTGTTTAGTTAGAAGAGGGACATGTACGGTGCTTTTCATGCCAAGTTGGGAGCACAGTAGTATGTCTCGCTTGTTTAGTTAGAAGAGGGACACGTACGGTGCTCTTCATGCCAAGTTGGGAGCACAGTAGTATGTCTCGCCTGTTTAGTTAGAAGAGGGACACGTACGGTGCTTTTCATGTCTAGTTGGAAGCACAGTAGTATGTCTCGCTTGTTTGGCTAGAAGAGGGACACGTACGGTGCTTTTCATGTCTAGTTGAAAGCATAGTAGTATGTCTCGCTTGTTTGGTTAGAAGAGGGACACGTACGGTGCTTTTCATTTTTAGTTGGAAGCACAGTAGTATGTCTCGCTTGTTTAGATAGAAGAAGGACACGTACGGTGCTTTTCATATCAAGTTGTAAGCACAGTACATGTCTCGCGTGTTTAGATAGAAGAGGGACATGTATGGTGCTTTCATGACAAGTTGGAAGAACAGTGGCATGTCTCGCTTGTTTGGTTAGGGTTAGTGACATCGTTAGGATAGTAACTTGTTACTTAACCATTTTTATCTATAAATTGCCGAAGGGTAAGAGTTGGTGTTAAGGGTGATACCCTATAATCCAACCTCTCCTATAGGCTGACACTAGGTGGTGTTATCGGGATGTATTCCCCTGGCAAAGGGATACGGGCGGTGCTTTTCATGACAAGTTGGAAGCACGGGTTCTGTATCTTGATTGTTAATTCCTGAATGTGCTATGATAAGAACGAGAGGGTTTCCTAGGGAAATGGACCCTACGATCCCGGCATGTTCTATGCCTTCTCATGACAAGTTGAGCGCGCGGAAGAAGGTTGACAAGTACCTTGTAGTTCGTGTACCGGACAATAGTCACCAGTCATGTAGTATTATGACAGGAACAGGATGGGTACAAAAGTAGAATTCATGGCGTGGGTTCAAATCCCTATATATGGAGAAACGGCTTGAGATGGGGCGTATGTAGTTTGGGATGCATACTGTTCCGGAGACTTGCTTGCATTAGAATAAGGACATCTTGGCTTTAGTCAATCTTGTATTAAAGTCTAAGGCATAGCATACACTGACACATCAATTATATATACACATTTCTCTTTTCATTAATCTGTTTGCTTAAGTGGAGAATTGTTGCTAGTTATCAGCCTTAAAGCGTCAGTGAATACTGACGCCCCCATTTCAATAGGTACTGGATTACAGAAGTACAGGTACAGGATTCATGAGGACTCAAGGCGAGAGAAGCAAGAGTCGTTTCCATTTCCGCTACATTATATGTTGTTACTATTGTTCCATTGTAACAGTTTTGTAATCTATTTATTCGTTGGAAAGCATCCAAGCGAAGTACCAAGTGTTGTTCTTTATCCATTTGTACTATGATGTAATATGTTGAAAGTTGTAACACTTGGGATTGTAAAGGTATTATTGTAACACTGTTGTAATGTGTTGCAATTTTGTAACATTCGGATTTGTAATACATTTGTGTTGAATAAAAAGTTTTAAATTTTCCTGTATTTCTGTGTATTATGGCTAATTGAAGAAAAGATTCTGGCTCATGTCACGGTTTCCCAGTTACGTGGAAATCGGGGCGTTACAATCAGCCTATAAGCGTCAGTATATGTACTGACGTCCCCACTCTAATAGGATGTGGATACAGGATCACCAACTCGGGAGAACTCTAGTCAAGGCATGGCTTCCAAGTGAAGAGCTCGACGTTTATTATTTCATTCTTGTATAGTCTGATGTAATATATTGAAACAATGGAAACATTCGGCTTGTAATATTGGTATTAAGTAAAAAGTTTTAAATATTGGTACTCAGTAGACTGCCCGACACGAAAAGGAATGAAGTGAGCACTCTTCGTCAAACGGTCGAAAATCACCCAAATAGCATTATGACCGTTAGGACTCCTCGGCAAAGTAGTCACAAAGTCCATAGTGATATGTTCCCACTTCCACTCTGGAATAGGAAGCGGTTGAAGAAGTCCAGTGGTCCTCTGATGCTCTGCCTTAACCTGCTGGTAGATCAAACATTAGCAACAAACTGAGCCACAGCCCTCTTCATACCCTACTACCAGAAATGAAGCTTCAAATCCCGATACATCTTGGTACCGCCAGGATGGATAGAATACGAAGATTGATGGGCTTCCTCAAGCAACCTCTGACGAACTTCACCTCTCGGGACACTTAATCTGGACCCAAAACGAAGTGATTTATCAGAATGAATAACCATGTCCGTCCTTGACCCAGACTCAACCTCAGCTCGAAATCTCTGCAAATGTGCATCACCAGCCTGCGCCTCTTTAATCTGCTCAACAAGAGACGATTGCAGCTGGAGCACCAAACAACTCCGACCAGAACTCGGTAACAAAACCTCCAACTCCAACCTCCTCATCTGCTCAATTAGCTCCTTCTGCTGAGTCAAGAACATAACTGTTGGTCTCCTGCTCAAAGCATCTGGCACCAAGTTTACTTTATCAGGATGGTATTGCAAACTGATTTCATAATCGGCCATACGCTCCAACCAATGCCTTTGCCTCATGTTTAACTCCTTCTAGGTGAAGACGTACTTGAGACTTTTGTGGTCTATAAAGATCTCCACTCGGTCCCCAAGTAATAATTTCTCCACAGCTTCAAGGCATAAATCACTGCCGCTAACTCCAAGTCGTGAGTCGGATAGTTCTTCTCATGCGGCCTCAACTGCCTCGATGCATACGGAACGACTCTGCCCTTCTGCATCAAAACTGCTCCAAGACCCTTACCAAAAGCATCACAGTGAATTACAAATCCGCCTGAACCATCAGGAATAGTCAACACAGGTGCTGACGTTAGTCTGTTCTTCAACTCAACAAAAGCTACACCACACTCATCAGACCAACAGAACTTCTGATCCTTCCCAGTCAACTTAGTCAATGGTCCGGCTATTTTCGAAAAATCTTGGACGAATTTCCGATAATAGCCAGCCAAACTAAGAAAACTCCTGACTTCAGAAACTGGCAGGATCCACAGAAATACCATCACCTGAGATAATGTGTCCTAAGAATGAAACCCTATTGAGCCAAAACTCGCACTTGCTAAGTTTCCCATAGAGCTGATATGCTCAGCATGATCTTCCCGATTCCGAGAATACACCAAAATATCATCAATGAAGACCATCACAAATCTATCCAAGAACTGAGAAAAGACCTAGTTCATAAGACTCATGAATACAGTCGGTGCGTTCGTAACTCCGAACGACATCACAAGATACTCATAGTGGCCATATATGGTTCTGAAAGCAATCTTCTGCACATCAGTTGCCTTCACTTTGACTTGATGGTACCCAGAACGAAGATCCAACTTCGAGAATATAGCAGCCCCATTCAACTGATCAAACAAATCATCGATCCTGGGCAACAGATATCGATTTTTCACAGTAACACTGTTGAGTTCCCGATAATCCACACACAGTCGATGACTACCATTCTTCTTGTTGACAAAAAGGACTGGAGCACCCCAAGGCGAAACACTGGGTCTAATGAAACCCAAATCAAGCAACTCCTGAATCTGCATTTTAAGCTCAGCTAACTCAACCGGTGTCATCTTGTAGGGACTCTTCGATATAGGCACCGTACCCGGCTGAACTTCAATACCGAACTCCACATCCCTATCAGGGGGTAAGCCAGACAACTCCTCTAAAAAGGCATCCAAGAAATCCCGAACCACTAGAGGCACAGCCTCACAGCCTGAATGCAAGTCCATCGCACAAACCTCCTGATCGATTGCAGCTCGGCCAAGGGAAGACTCCCTGGCATGGAACTCAAACTCTGCGCGATCTGGAATTTGGAACACAACTTTCTTAGTACGGCAACCAATAATGGCATGGGCTTCACCCAACTAATCCATACCCAGAATAACGTCGAATCCTGAATTCCCAATTCCAATCAGATTGGCCTTGAAATTCGCACTACCAATAATTACGGGACACTACCTGCACTTTCCGGAACAAATGACAACTCCACCACCTGTCACATTGTTCCAAGCTTCGGACATGTTGCTGCACTCCAACTGATGGCGAGCGATAAATCGAGAGGACACAAAAGATTAGGTAGCCCCGGAATAAAAAAGAACATGAGCAGGAAAAGAGCAAACAAGGAAAACACCTAAGACAGAAAGCAAAAGAGACAAAGAAAAGAAAAGTTGAATGGGGGTGAGGAAAAACAAAATGCAGAAGATAAACAGAAGGAAATAAAACAAAAGGGAATGAAGAAACAAAAGAGAACAACAAAACAATAAAAACAATAAGCAAAAGATACCTGCAACCACACCTTCAGCTGACTCAGCATCAACAGCAGTCAAGTTGAAAGCCTGACCTCTCCTGGGAGCAGCTGTCCTCTGACCGCGCCGCGGAGGAAAGGGTGGCCTAACTGGACCACGAGCAGGGGCAACCTGCTGAAAGGGACCCCTGGTTGGAAGAGCCATCTGCTGCTGTCGCGGGCAATCCTACACCATATGATCAAAAGCACCACAACCAAAGCAGCGGCGATTGGCACACCTGCAGTCCTTGCGCTCATGCCCAGCAAGACGGCAAAAGTCGCAAAAACTGGTCTGCTGAGAAACCGCAAAAGTGTAAGGAGCTGCCCTGACTAGATGGGTTAGGACAGGCCTTCGAACAGGCTCACCAGAAGCCCTAGAAACTGAGTGCGAAACAGTCCGTTGAGAAGGAGCCAATCCACCATGAGCCTGCTCCTGAGCATGGGATGCCTCAAGAGCTTCTACATAAGTGCACAAGCGGAGGGAGACAAGCTGCACCCTAATCTCGCACTCAAGCTCCAAAATAAATCTACGAGCCTTATCCTCTTCGTTCACCACAAGAACGGCTGTGAAGCGGCTAAGTCTAGTAAATTCAGCTGCATACTCGTCCACAGACCCGGAGCCCTGTTTCAAGAAAATCTGATGTTACAATATAGTTTGGAAAATATGTAACAAAATTTCATTACTACAAATAACGACCAACCTGTTTCAGGGCTAAGAATTGTTGCTCCATATCCACTCTAGTGCTGCTAGGAAAGAACTTCTTCAAGAAGCTCCTAGTGAAAGTGGCCCAAGTGATCGGTTTTTCGAGCCTTTCGGACTTGGACCTCCACCAGATATGAGCTAAGTCCACCAACTGGATGGTAACCACATCCACACGATCTGCATCTGTAACCCTAGCTGCCAAAAGTAGTTGCTCTGTCCGAATCAACCACTGTTCAGCCTCCAAAGGAATCTCAGTGCCTGAAAACCTATCGAGATGAAACCTCATGAAGTCTGTGACTGAACCCGGACTGAGAGGAAGAACGGCCTGCACAGGCGCAACGGGAGGAGGAACTCGAGCAGCTTCCAAAGCAGCCATCACCAAATCACTATGGTTCTGCTGCATATTAACCAAGCGCTCAAGCACAGTGGTGATAGCCTCAAGCTCAGGCTGATCACCCGGAACACAAGAAGAACCTCTACGAGCCATAGTCTGCACAAAATTGGAAACAGTTAGCATCCAGATCAAGGTTGATAATAATTCATTTATGCATGCATGGTTGGTAAAATGTTGAGCCATTCCAGTTCGAGCCAAGCTTGTCCAATATATCAGTCATTAGCCAAAGCTGGGCTCTTATACCACTAAAAACCTTATCACGCCCCGCTTCCCAAAAAGAATACGGAATACGGATATGCGACAAAAGCCCAGCAATTGATTTTCATCATCTATAAGCTGTTCAAGAATCTTTACAACATTTCACAAGAATAATCAGAGTCGGAAGCAAAAGAATCAACCAATATGCACATATGAACCAAAATACCAACAAGAATACTTGAAACCAAATATATTAATCTCAAATAATCATGATCTGAATAAATCAAATCCTGGGTCACATTGCCCAAATACAAATATAAATCCTAGTAATCAAAATACGATTGTTCAAGCAAACTACAAGAAAGAATAATAACAAGATCCGGCACTAATACTTCATGTCACCGATACCAAATGGAACCTGTTCTCCAAAGTTTGCAATTTAACAATTGCAAGGATAGAAAAAAGAAAACAAGTACCCGTCAATTGCAAGTTACGGGCCGCTTGTAATGCAGGATACAAGTACATGGGGAAAACTAACAAACAACATGGTATAAGCATGACATCAAAATTGAATACTAGCATGGCAAGATAAACAAGTACAAGTGGCGTGTATCAAGTGTCAAGTGAACAATTATTATGTAAACATGTATCAAGGATCAAGCATCAAGTATCACGAATCAAGTAACAAGTAACAAGTGTCAAGTATCATGTTCAAGCATTAAGTTTCATGTATCATGTAATCAAGTACCAAGTAAGCATGTATCATGTTCAAGTGTCATGTATTAAGTCTTGTAGTTATTACTATCTAGGTAGCACTTCATGCAGCCCACCTTACATGATTATTACAACAAACAGTTTCGTTTTAGATTTCATAGTGGACCATATAGGGCAGTGTACTCAGGAACAAGCCTCAAGAATCAAGTATCAAGTATCAAGCCTCAAGTATCAAGTAAACAAGCCAAGTGAAATATCAAGCCTCAAGTGGTAAAATATCAAGCCTCAAGTAGTGAAATACCAAGCCTCGAGTAGTGAAATATCAAGCCAAGTCAAGTATCAACCCAAGGCTTAAGTATCACGTAGAATCAATAGATTCTTTTCCGAGTACACGTTTCTGAATTATCCACTATTAGATCTATCTCTTAAACCCCGGCTTGGTTAATTTTATTATTAAGGTCAAACAAGCAAGTATGTGTCACGAACAAGCAAGTATATCATGGTATAGTAAAGTAACAAGTTCAAGTTGCAAGATAAACATATACGAGTGCAAGATAACTCATAAAGGGATAAAATAACCAAATGTCTACTTCAGGACAGCAAGACCATACTGTAATAAAACAGAAATTTCCATTGTTACAAACATGCAAATCTGAAATCCGTCGAAACGTCTAGAAAATAGACTCCCAACCGAATCCAGAGAATA
The DNA here is from genome assembly GCA_017893485.1 of Hemerocallis citrina. NCBI lineage: Eukaryota > Viridiplantae > Streptophyta > Magnoliopsida > Asparagales > Asphodelaceae > Hemerocallis > Hemerocallis citrina. Next base: position 122,619,623 of record CM030363.1, on the reverse strand, counting down.
TAAATAAGTTATATAGTATTTCACAAAATCATAACTCAAAACTGGTTTGAATCCTGAAAATACGTTCAGGCAGAAATCAGAAAATCAAATTCACAGCCAGGAAAACAGCATCAAAACATCTCAAATAAATCCAGAAAAAATCTGGAGTATTCCCCTATCTGTCTAGTATCAGTATAAGGTTTCATAATTTTCCAGTAAGATTAGTTTAGCCATCAAAAATCAGAAAACATCAAGAAACGATAGTTTGGCAAACCTGGAATTCCCAACACTGTTGGACAAAAACTGTAATATCTCGCAAATCGTGAAACGAAATTCAAATCCGCAAAAGGGAGAAGAAAATAGACACAATAATCTAACTTTCATTTCTTATAATTATTTTTTATGCAGGAAAAGAAATTAGGGTGAAAACACAAATCTTTACAGAACAGCGAGCAAAATCCAGCAAGTATAGTCTTTATAAACAAGCATGAAACGGCATATAAAGCTCATCAATAAAATCCACCAGAATTCTAGGTAATCCCTAATTAGATATATAAAAATTAACCAAAATTTCAGATCAAAATAATATATTTAGTACTAGTATCAAAATAGTTTAATTATATCTAGAAATGAAATACACCTCTGTAGTAAAACAGTCATATCTCACATATACGAAAACGAAATCAAGCAAGGTCAGAGGGGTTGGAAAGAAGTCGAATTCCTCTAAAACTCATGTTTTATACTGAAATTAAGATTCTGACCTTAACAGGGTCTAAATTACTGATCAAAACAGATTATCGGCAAATTACAGAATTTACTTTAGGAGCAAAAACCAACATGAATCACACGAAACTTGATCGAAACATAACTAAACATGAATTAGAGTCTACTAAGTGTCAAAACAACATGAAATAAGGTATACGACATGTCCACAACAAGTATATCACATGGATCTCATAAGCACATAAGTTCTCATAATTGTTTCACATATACATCACATCAAGAAACGGTCACTCCTAGATTAATTCATGTCGTATGTGTCGTGAGGCAACTATGGTCAAGATAGCACTATATAGACAATACTCATCAAGAATAACACACACGAGTTGTCTCTAGGACCCAGCTACACTACAAACAGTATTTTGTACTTGTATATGCAAAGGAATTTAATACAAATTAATACAAGTTACTTGCCTTAACCGATGACGAAAAAAGACTCCAAATAAGAATAATAGGAATGGATCCCGGCACGAACACCACGAACCACGAACGAAACCTGTGAACAAAGTCCACGAACAACTACGAACAACCCACGAATGACGAACTCCATGAACCACCAACAAGTGAAACCACGGGTCACGAGAGAATCCACCCACAACTGCACTAGCACACGGAGGCGACGACCACGGCAGCACAGCGTAGTGGAGGTGTTGCTGCTGTCGGAGATGGCGGAGTACGGGCCGCGCAATTGAGGGTTGTTGTGGCTCGCGGTTGGGAAGGAGTTGCGCCGAAGTCGGGGAGAACCAGAGAGAAGTTGAGAGCGGGGAGCAGCCGGGAGAGAGAGAGAGCACGGTATAGATGGGTTGCGGCTGGAGAAATAGGAGCATGCACAAGGGGGGGGGGTATTTATAAGGGGAAGTTTAGGGTTAGGTTAAGTACAGATCGGGTGGGCTTCAATGGGTGCAACCTGGTAGTTAGGAATAGGATTAATTAGTGGTTAGTCTAATGGGTGATTAGGAGGTATGGATATATAATGGGCTCAGAAATGAGTTCACTTGGTAATTTGGTGTATGGGCTTAAAATTGGGCATAGGTTTAATATTGGGACAATGAGTAAAAGGTAGTGGGTTGGATAAAATTGATCTGATAATGGGTAATTAGTGGCTATTAGTAATAATTGGGTATAAACATCAAATGAGTCTTGGGGGTTTAAGAGATCCAAAAAAAATTGCTTGGGCAACCATGAATCAATTAAAATAACAAAACGAAAATAAAAATTTAACAGTGAAAATCAAAAATAATGGCACGAGAAAAAAGAAACGAATCAAAAGGGGACAACCAAATCAAGAATTCAAATAAAAAGAAGATAAAATAATAACTGAAAATATAATGAAACAGAAATCCAATATACGGTCCAAAAGAAATACAAGTGGAATACAAAGAGGGAAAAATACACTAAAATGAAAAATACACTCAAAAATACCCAAAATGAAAAACAGGGGTTACAGGTACGATAATCACTGATACGATACAATATTGTTCCATGACACACTATGATGATTCACTGATTCATTGATATGATACATTGATATGATTTATTGATACGCTTCATTGGTGCAATACACGAGAGAATGGGGTGCTGTATTCAGCGCTCCACAATCAATCGATGAACACTAGCTGACACAGTCACTATATTATTCACTACTCAAGTCATTTCCTTAAACCCCGACTTATTAATTATTTTATTAATGCAACAATACAATATATAATTTGAGATATGGATTGAACAATAGTAACAATAAGGGAACAATAAGGCGATAACATGTAGTAGGATAATTGGAACAATGAAAATAAGATATTGGGATCATGCAATGCAACATACACACATTAATTCATGCAATTGTACGATATAGGAATAGTTAAACTATTAAAAACTGAAATATAAAATTTTGGACAGCAAGAGTAGTCTGTACAAAAACGTATTTTCTCGCTGTTTCAGAAATCGAAAAGTGAATCCTTCAGAAGTTCTAGAAACTAGACTTCCTCACGGTTCGAACGCATATTTAAAGTTCAAATTCCGACAACAGTAGCTAGGTCAATCATTGTTCTTTACATATTTCATGTTTAGGTAGAATCTCGATGTGATGTTGTTATCATTTTAGGAACATCAAAAAATTAGTATTAAATTCATCAAAAATATTTTCTAGACTCCTAAACATGTTAAGAAACAATCTAAAAATTTTCAGAGTAAAAATTTTATCATTTGATCAGCCTTTTTACTGTTTAAACATGCAAGATACAAGAATTTGAAAATATGAAAGTAAAACACAGCTGTAGTAAAACGGGCATAACTTTTGCTACACAACTCGGAATTTAGAAATTCAAGATGTTCTGAAAACTAGAAAGATAAGGCTACAATTCATATTCATAAAGTAATTCGTTTTAAGATCATTTACTGGTTCAAAAATAGCCGTCAACATAGAGGTCAGTAAGTAATATACAAGTTTTGAGTAGTTTTCATGAAATAATTTAATTAAATATGATGGGTATCAATTCTTTAGTCAATAAATTTTATAATCAACATAATGGGTGCAATAACATGAGGAATAAGACTAAAACCATATGCATACACAAAATTATCATCGATCAAACAATAAACAATCAACCAAACATACAACATTGTAGTTGTTTCTACAATAATTAATTGTGTCATGATTATACAGTTAACTCTATTATCAATTCTACATGAATGCATGAAAGATCCAATGTTTAGAGTCAAAAGTGGCACGATGTCAAGAATATTGGGGTTAGCTCGTGTAAACCCTCAATAGACCCAACGAATGTGATGAACAATGCATAATACGATAACAAAGAGATCTACTTGAAAGAGTTTCAACAAAACTTAAATTTGATACAATTAACAATTCAAGAGGACGGTGACTTGCCTTATAAATAGTGAAAACGAATACCAAGAATAACGGGATAAGGATCCCGAAGCAACGAACCCACGAACACACGAACTAGCAATTTAACACGTGCAATATACGTGAAATAAAATCTTAAAGTAATAACAGCAAGAGAACTTAACAACCTCAGCAACAATAAATCAAAGAGACAGCACCAACCAGTGGCCAGGCTAAGGGCGGCGGCGGCACTGGAGACCTGGTGCGGCGTCGACGGCGAGGTCAAGCGTCGATGCGGTGGGCGGCACGAAGTGGGTCGACGGCGGTTAAGGGTTTCGGCTGCTGCTAATGTAGAGGAGAGCAGAAGAAGAGGAGGTGCAAGGGGTTTCGATCTGGGTGTCTGGGTGGTGCTGGTCGGGAGTTGGGCGACGATGGGGAGGTCGGTGGAGATGAGTGGCTCGCCGGAGAAGACGATGAAGAAGAAGCAGTAGTGGGTTAGGAGATTTGGGCGGGAAAAATGTTGCCGAGAAGAAAGAACGGCGAGGAGAGAGGAGAGAGAATAAGCAGCTAGGGTTTCGATTGTGTTCAATTTTTAGGGTTTGCGGTAGAGTTGTATTTATAGGGTACAATTAGGGTACTGGGTTAGTGGTTTAGGATCTAATAAAAGCGGTTTTGGTTAAGACAAATGAATTGGGTTTTAAGGTTCAATAAGAGATAGATCTAATAAATCAATAGAGTCCAAATAAAATAATACCCACAAGAACCAAAAGAAAAATAAAATCAGTAAGCATAGCTCAACAAGAATCACGGGGAATTTCATGAACAAGATTTGTATTGAAATAATCAAGAAACGAAAATAGAGTATTTTATTCAGTTACAAATAAAATATCACAAAAGCAGAAAGAAATGAAAATAGCAGGAACGGCAGTTACAATTATTGAAGTTGATCTTTGTTTATGTGATTATATTTTCTTGCGTGGTTGTATTCTCTTGTATATTGTTGAGTTAGACTGGTACAGCTTATGGATGGTGTTTACATCATTCGCTGGGCCTTTATTACTGTAGCACCCTGAATTTCCAATATAATAAACTCAGAAATACGTGGCACAATTCCCAGCATCTACCTCAATATAATAGTAAATATAGCCAAACACAGATAAACTTTCAACTTTTATTACATCAGTTCTTTACATAGCACATCGGAAAATTAAACAACTAGAATTACAATTTCTTTTCTTTTACAACACATTCTTTTACAATTTGCATAAGCCACAATACCAATCTATCACATGCATCCAAATTCCAAGCTATAGGTACCTACCTGTAAAACATGAGGCTAGAGATAATCCTAACCCCCAAAACTACAGGGGTCAGCTATAACGGTGTGAGTGACATCAACGAAATACAATATAAATGAAATATAAAGAATAAACTTATAATCAACACATTCCAACTGTAGTAACATATGGATACGAAATAACAATGAATAAAGTATGAAAACATCAAGTGAAACTAAGCTAAGCATTGAGTGTAGGAAAACAGAATACATCATGCATAATACAAATCAAGAAAATACAAATGCAGTATGATGACTCTCTAATGCATTCTTGTCGGATTCTATGCATTCCATATTACATAGGTCCGGTGCAAGCCCTTATCGTTCTCCACTTTTGTAATATCCCGGATGGATATTATATTTGTATAATTATTATTTTTAAATTAATTTTTTTTTAAATAGAAATCACTTGGTTTTTTCATTTAAAAAGTTACTTGGACATATATACTAGTATGTACATACAGGTATTGTATCAGTTTTGTGCACTTGTGCAAAATCTTGAAAAACGCATTTTTGAGAAAAATGTCTAGAAAATCCCCAGCAGATACTGAAAATTATTATTTTATTATTATTTATTTTTATTTTTAGAAATGTAATATTTTTGGTGGATATCACCCGGTTTTGTTAATAAACATTTTATATATACAGATACCAGTCTGAAAACTTTTGTTTTTTATCAAATTGATACTGGAATCTTCCGAGCAGGTAATAAAATTATTTTATTTTATTTCTCGGAATTAAATTATTTTTGTACTGATTTGTTCATTTTCACGAATGAAAATTATCTGTATAATCAAAATATATGCACGGATTTGAATCGTGTCGATTTCAAGCGATTTCACAAATCGTGTAGTATATGATTTGACAAAATTATATTTTATTTTTGATCCATCATGATGAGATGGAGGGTTTGGATTGGATTAGGGGGTGACTGTAATTTAAATTTGCAATTAGAACATCAATTGTTCTTCATCATAAGGAATGGACACTTGGCTTGATTTTCACCCACACAAAACACACCCCCCTCCTATAAAAACACCCCCAAACCCCTCCCCTTCCATTTTGGCCGGCCATTCCTCTTATAGGGTTAGAAACCCTTTTGTATGTGTGTGTGTTCTCATCCCAAATCTCATCTCACTCAATCCCTTCTCCTACTTCTTGTTTTACTAAGTTTTAGTTAAGAAAAAAAATTGAAAAGAGAAGAAAAGAAAGAGAGATTGAATCAGAGGGGTTTTTTCATGGGTTATCTTTTCATGGTGGAGTTCTTGAAGAGGAGCAAGAACAAGGAGCAAGGTGGAGAAGCTAGTCCTTCCTACACGAAATAAAGGTGGAGGTTTCTCGCTCATGGTTGTTTTAGTTATAGATTAGTATTATTATTGTTGTTTGTTATTGTATTGGTCTAGATTCATGTGCATGAGATGTTTATGGACTAGAGTAAAGATTCATATGAAGGTTGTAGTTGTAGAACACAAATTAGATGCATAAAGATTCGGTTTTTAGGGTTGTAGGGTTAAATTTGTTTAACTAGGATAATGGGAGAAATTTGACCCGAAATTTATGTGGGAGGTTCTCTTATGCGTTGTTACCATGCTGGAATTTTTGGGGATTTTTCAGAGCCATTTTGATGGGTGAAACGAGTGTTTCCTTCAAAACAGCGAATCTCAAGTCAAAATAGTGAGCTCACTATTTTGGGGTTAGTGTCGCAGTAGGTTCAAGGGGATAAAACTTGGAGTTCCTATTAGAATTTGAGGAGGAGAACAACTAGGAAGCTGTAGTAGACGTTCTCCCCTTTCCGAATTCGCCTATAGGGCTAAATTCCGATAAGAGACGAAAAAGTTATGACCGTTTCAAATCAGGACAGCGAGCTCGGTTGAGAGGCTTACTATTCTGTTTGGTTGTCATTTTTGAGCCTCTTACTTATTGAATCTGAGGAGGATACCAACTAGAAAGTTGTAGTAGACGTTCTCCCCTTTTCGAATTGGTCTCTCGGGTTAAATTCCAATAAGCGAAGTAGGAGTTATGGTCTTGGAAAAATACAGCAACTAGCTGTTTGACAAGATGCTTGTTGTTTTGATTCTTTATCATTTTTGGGGGTTTTAATTGATGAATCTGAGGTTCGGACCAACCAGAAAATTGTAGTAGAGACTCTCCCCTCTCCGAATTAACCTCTCGGGTTAAATTTCGATAAGCGGAGTAAGAGTTATGCTTTTTACAAAACACAGCAGCCAGATTGCACTGGAAACTTGCTGTTTTGCTTCTTTGATGTTTTAGAATGTCTGACCTGTAGAATGTGAAGTGGAGACCAACTAGAGAGCTGTATTAGAGACTCTCCCCTTTCCGATCTGACCTCTCGGGTTAAATTCGGATAAGCGGAGTAGGAGTTATGCCGTTTGCAAAGTACAACAACTGGTTGTCTTGACTGGATTCTTGCTGTTTTGCTTCTTTAATGTTTTAGAGTGACTTACCTGTAGAATCTGGAGTGGAGACCAACTAGGGAGTTGTAGTAGACATTCTCACCTTTCCGAATTGGCCTTTCGGGCTAGATTCCGATAAGCGGAATAGGAGTTATGGTATTTGGAAGATGCAGCAGCCAGCCTTTAGCTGAGTGTGCTTGCTGTTTTGACTCTTTGATGTTTTTGAGTGACTTAATGGTTGAATCTTAAGTGGAGACCAACTAGGAAGTTGTTGTAGAGACTCCCCTTTCCGAATTGACCTCTCAGGTTAAATTCCGACAAGCGGAGTAGAAGTTATAGGCTTTGAAAGTTTTCAGCTTGGCTGTGTATTTGGTGGGTATGAATTGTATCTGTCTTGATTCCTTATAGTTTTTGAGTGGCTTACTCGCTGAATCTGAGGAGCCAACCAACTAGGAAGTCGTAGTAGACGTTCTCACCTTTCCAAATTGCCCTCTTAGGTTAAATTCCGATAAGTGGAACAAAAGTTATAGTCTTTCAAAGTTTCAGCTTCTTTTGTAAGTCTGCTGTTTTGTTACTGTTTGCATATGTTCGGGGTCAGGAATTTGGAATTTCTTATGGAATTTGAGAAAATTGTCAACTAGGGAATTGTAGTAGATGTTCTCACCTTTTCAAATTGTCCAGTTTCGTTAGATTCCGACGAGGAGAGCAAAAGTTACAAGCTACAGAAGTTTCAGCTTTTTTTTGTTGAAAATCGGTAGTTTGGTAACTGTTTGCATATATTCGAGGTCAGGAATTTGGAATTCCTTCTGGAATCTGAGAAAGTAGTCAACTAGGGAGTTGTAGTATATGTTCTCACCTTTTCAAATTACCCAGTTTAGTTAGATTTCGACGAGTAGAGCAAAAGTTACAAGCTACAGAAGTTCAGCATTTTTTGAAAATCAGAAGTTTGGTAACTGTTTGCATATGTTGGAGGTCAGGAATTGGGAATTCCTTCTGGAATCTGAGAAAGTGGTCAACTAAGGAGTTTTAGTAGATGCTCCTACCTTTTCAAATTTCCTAGTTTTGCTAGATTCTGACGAGTAGAGCAAAAGTTACCAGCTTGCAAAGTTTCAGCTTTTTGTTGAAAAATTTGCATTTTGGTTAAACTATTTGCGCGTGTGTTCGATGGACCGGATTTTGGAGTCCTTACAGAATCTGAAATACTGTTCCACTAGAGAGATGTGGTAGATATTCTTACCTTTCTAAAAAGTATATTTCTGTTAAAATCCGATAAGCGTAGCACTGGTTGCTTCTAGGCTGTCGAAAGGCTTTTATGTTGCTTTTGGGCTTCTCATTGGTAGAATGCCTATTTTAGATTGTTTGTAGATTCTTCTGTTGTTTCTAATTATAGAAGATCAAGTTTTTCTAGTAACCACGTTTAGTTGCTTCTGGGTTGATTACCTGCATGGTTGCTTTTATGTGTGGTTTTGCTCATACGTAGCTTATTTGGCTTGTATGTATGTTGTTGTCTCATACGTAGCTCACATGGCCCGTATGTAGCTGTTGGTGTCATACGTAGCGTATTTTGGCTTGTATGTATGTTTTGGTCTCATACGTGGCTCGCCTGGCCCGTATGTAGCTGTTGGTCTCATATGTAGCTTATTTGGCTCGTATGTATGTTGTTGTCTCATACGCAGCTCGACTGGCCCGTATGTAGCTGTTGGTCTCATATGTAGCTTATTTAGCTCGTATATATATTGCTGTCTCATACGCGGATCGACTGGCCCGTATGTAGCTGTAGGTCTCATACGTAGCTTATTTGGCTCGTATGTATGTTACTGTCCCATACACGGCTCGACAGGCCTGTATGTAGCGTTGGTCTCATACGTAGCTTATTTGGCTCGTATATATGTTGTTGTCTCATACGCAGCTCGCCTGGCTCATATGTAGTTGTTGGTCCCATACGTAGTTTGTTTAGCTTGTATGTGTTTTTGGTTACTCGTATGTAGCTTCTTAGTTAATACGCAGTTTGTTGTGCTCATATAGGGTGATATCATTGCCCTAGGGCTATCGACCATCAAGAAGTGTGTTTACCTTATTCCTAAGGGACTATGGACAAGTTACTCCTTGTGTACCGTCGGATCTTAACCAATGTTGGTTAATCACGGACCGGAGTATGGCGAAATCCAAGTTTAGGGTAGTAGCATGCGAATACGTTCGTATTGCCGAGGTCATGATTCGATAGGCTATGAACCAGATCCTTAGGGATTCTGGTAAGTCTAGGATGAGCATCCTAGTAGAGTTATCTTGCGAAGTCTAACTTAAGACCTAGCATGTTGTTTTTATACTGTTGTCATCCCTAGGATTGTTCAGGGTTAGTGACATCATTAGGGTAGTAACTTATGGCTATTACTACTTAACCATTACTTATTATCATTATTCGCCGAAGGAAAAGAGTTGGTATTAAGGGTGATTTCTTATGATCCGACCTGTCCTATAGGCCGGCACTAGGCAGTGTTATTGGGTTGTACCTTCCCGTCAAAGGAATACATACAGTGCCTTCTCACGAGTTGGGAGCATGGGTTGCATATCTCACACTGTTAATTCCTAAAATACCGTGACTTATGGGTGCCACATGGTAGGCTTCGTGCTATCCTGCACTTGCGAGACCATATGTTCGTTTGGTTTTTGAATGAGGTCCGGTACGCCGGGCCATAGTGGCAAACGCGATCACCACTATAGTAACTGAAGTAACAGAACTAGACCGTACCTGCAACCTCATTTTGAGTGAGGTTCGGTACTCCGGGTAGTTGTGGCAAACGGAGACACCATGAGTGTACTGCATTAATGGGGACTTGACCCCTTCTGCAACCTCACCAGTCACGTTGTATTGTCAGGAACAGAATTGTGTACAAAGTGGAATTCATAACGTGGGTTCAAATCCCTATACATGAAGAAACGACATGATATGGGGCGTATGTAGTATAGGCTGCATACTGTTCCAGAGTCTTGCTTGCATTAGAATAAGACCATCCTTGCATTAGTAATCTTACATTAGAGTCTAAATCATAACATACACTGACACGTCATATATATATACACGTTCCTCTTTTCACCAATTTTTTTTCTATAGTTAAGATTCGCTGCTAGTTATCAGCCTTAAAGTGTCAGTATATGTACTGACGTCCCCACTTTAATAGGTATTGGATTGCAGAAGTACGGTACAGGATTCAGGAGAACTCAAGGCAAGAGAAGCAAGGAGTCAATTTTATATCAGTTTTCTGCTGTAATATGTTGTAATCTCATTTGTAACAATTATTGTAATTTATTCATTGTTGTAATTTGTTTATTGTATGGGAAGCATCCAAGTGAAATACCAAGGGTTGTTCTTTATTCATTATACTCTTATGTAATTTGTTGAAAGTTGTAGCACTTGGGATTGTAAAGGTATTATTATAACATTGTTTTAATGTATTGCAATTTTATAACATTCGGACTTGTAATACTATTGTGTTGAATAAAAAGTTTTAAATTTTCTCGTTTTTCTGTGTATTGTGGCTAATTAAAGAAAAGATTCTGGCTTATGTCACGGTTTTCCTGTTACCGAAAATCGGGGCATTACAACTTCATAGGGTTAAATCCCTCGTTATGAAACAATATCTAGAACACTCCGCAAATAGGCCTGACAACCCTCGACGTGCAAGCATCATGTAAGCATAGCTAAAAAAAAACGGAGAATCACATTCCTGCCGTGTACCCCACGAATAGGCTTGCCGACCCTCGACGTGTAGATACACAGTACATCCCGTGAATAGGCCCGCCGACCCTCGACACGCGAACATACCAACAGTCCTCTCGGGACACAACAACACAGTCCTAGAACGCATCCTTCGGACTAACAACAGAGCATATACTTACGTTTCTCAAGTTCTATCATATATCCACTAGTTCCTATCCTTAGGTTGATTATTATTAATTAGAACACAATTTTCCTCTCTCTAGCGTTGGTGTACCATGCCAGACTTAATTCCACCAGAACAACCCCAAGACCTAACTGGTCAAAATCCACAAAATCTCATCTGCCAGTTTAGGAATCCCACTCAACTTCTAGAGACTCACAAATCAAATATCAACACAAAACCTTTCAATAAAACTCTTAATTTCATTATCAAATCGCTTATAGTAAGAAAACTTCTTTAAATCAAACAAATCTAAATTTATTCAGTTACTCACAAATTTCCAGAACTGGAATCTGATATTAAATTCGTTAAATAACTGAGTTCCACATTTTGAAGTTATAGAAAAATCACAAAACATCAATTCCTTCGAAAACCATATAAAATCTGCTTTCTAAAGCCATAGAAATTGAAATTAAATTCTATTATAACCAAAATATAACTCTTAAAATACAGTAATCTGTAGTAAAAATTTCATCTAAAACTGTTGATCAATAATCCATAAGTTCGAAGAAATAATATTTCCAAGAAATCAGCAAGAAACTCAACAAAACAATCAGCTTAGCAAATGACGGTCGACTGTCAAAACAGTTCAAAAAGCGACGATCGACTGTCATGATGAATTTCCAAAACCCAAGAACTGGCAGTCGACCGACATTTCATGTGTAATTTCGTGCGGTCGGCCGACATGTTCGAAAATTAACAGCTTTAATATTCGTGCACTTTTCAACTTATACTTATATTATAATCTTTAAAGGAATAAATTTGTAAATTTAAGACCCTGAGAAGATCAAATACAACTTGTCTAACATACTGAATTTTATAAATCAAATCAAAATCTCATCGAATTAATAAAACATCAAATTTTATCAAACTTTCTTCAAAACAGAATACTTTGAATATATATGTATATAAGTGAATATATATCAGTAAAATCATCAAGAATCATTGTATAAGAGTAGTGCAATGTTCAATTCAATCTCAGTAAGAATATAAACCATGATCCAGTCGAAATCTTGATAAAAAAATAAAAACCATGTCTCAGTTGTACATAGGGTTGGCATTCGGGTCGACCGGACCGGGTCAGGTCGGACCCGCCCTAGTTGAAGGCTGACTTGGGCGGGTTTGGGTCGGGTCGGTGGGTTAACCGGGCCGGGCCGGGCCAGGTTCAAAATTGGAAATTTTGACCCGGTCGACCCGGGAACCCATTATGGTTGAACTCGTTTCAGGTCGGGCCGGGTCGTGGGTTGGCCCGATTTGAATTGTTTTTTTTTTTGTTGGACAACTTCACTTTAAAAAAAATATATAATAAGTATAACTATATAAAAGTGAAAAAATGCATATATTATTGATTATTCATTTCCTTGTTGCTTGCTTCTTTGTTTAAAAATGTTGATTTAATTGAGATTGAATTGAGTAGTAATAGACTAGTAGTACAGAGAGTAAGAGAGTAAGGTGTTAAAATTTTTAGATTGAATTAAGGGGGGTATGTGAAAGTCACGAAGGCCTAATCCACTAAAGCCGAGGCTTGGATTGATCAGGATAACTTGCTTAAAGAAGAGGAATCGGAGCTGAATCTCGAGCATTCACTCCAACAGGTACACCCTAAATTTGTCTCCATTATTTCCCTACATTTCGTAGTTAGCATTTATTATTTGCGTTGCGTTATCACTTTGCGAGTTTGCACTTCTTCTCTTCTCTCTCTCCTGGTCTATCTCTCCCTCTCCTTCGCGCTGGCGAATTGTTCTTGGTTCTCCCCCAACTTGTCTGTATTGGTCGGGGCAACCAGAGGTTGTAGTCTCCCCTAAGGATGACCACTGTCCATCTTCCCTCCAGTTCTCTACTTCGGATTGCTCCTCCTCGATCCTAGCTATGGAATCACTTTCTTCACAATCTCAAATCTCTCATCTCGAATCAATCGATCTACCTCATCACCCCTCTCCCTCTATGGAGGTAGGAGGGTTTGCTCTCAGGCAGTCTTCGGCCATTAAGAACTCTTTCCGTCTTATCAGATCGAGTGCTCGTATTAAGGCTAAAAAAGCATCGCTAGCTACAACTGTGAATTCTCCCGTTTCAAAGCCTCAAGCTGCGTACCCCTCTAGCAACATCTATACCCACCACCACTCTGATAAAAAATTATTAGGCTCCATTTTCCAATTTCAGTTTGACTCCTTGTCTGACATTGAAATGGTTAACTTCGCCCAGGATATGGGCTTTATTGTTAATTCGGAGAATAAGTCATTCCTTTATACCATTAGAAAGAAAGAACGTTTTAAAGTTCGGGAGTATCAAGATTATCATGATTAGTATTTCTTGGAATATCCGGGGTCTCAATTGCCCCGTTAAACAAAGGGCGATTTACCAGTTGATCGCTTCCTCTAACTGTGACTTAATCTCTATCCAAGAATCGAAAATCGATTTGCCATCCCCCTCAATCTTTCGTTCTATCGGCGAATCCATTATCTCTAAATGGATCTCCTTAGACGCTATAGGATCTAGGGGGGGTATCCTTTTCGGATTCAAAGAATCAGTATTTTCTCTTATCGCGGTTCAACGACTAACCTTTTTCCTTGTAATCCAACTTCTCTAGGCAGAATTCAACTGTAGTCTCTCGGTGATTTCTGTTTATGGTCCCTCATCCTCAGGGAGATGCAATCTATTTTGGAACGAATTCCAATCTCTACACATTTACTCCAATGGTCTCTGTTTTTTTTTTGGGGACTTTAATGTCACCAGGTTTTCCTTCGAAAGGTCTACCATCTCCTCCTCCGATTCTCATTCCAACAGCTTTAACAATTGCATCAGATCCCTGCGGCAGATCGTTCACCTGGTCTAACCTTCGTCAATCCCCGACGATGGCTAAACTCGACCATTTCCTTGTTTCCCAAGACTGGATTAACCAGTTTCACAACACATTCTCTAAAGCCTTACCCAATCCCTCCTCAGACCACGTTCCAATTGCCCTCTACTCCAACTTCCCCTTCGCCAATCATCACAAATTCCTTTTCGAAAAATTTTGGTTACAAGATCAATAATTTGTCAATCTCGTTGTGGAATGTCTCTCTTCTGTTACGGGGTCCTCCGGTCTAGGGCAGCATACTCCTCAAACTTCATGCTTTCAAATTTGGGTGTATGATTTGGCGGAAAGAAAGACAGGCTAATACTATCTTCCTTAAAAACTTCCTCCTAGCTTCCATTGAATCCATCGATAAGTTGGAGGAGCTGGGTCCCTTATCGGATTCTCTTTGTTCTGAACGGCTCTCTTGCAAGCGAGACATCGCCGACATCCTCCACCAGGACCATATCAAATGGGCTCAAAGAGCCAGGTTTAGATGGTTAAAGGAGGGTGACGGTAATACAGCTTTCTATCATAATTTCGCGTCGCACAGACAACGTTGTAATCGGATTTCATCGATTATAGACAACGGTACTGAACTTAACTCTGATCCTGATATCCAACTTTCTTTCCTTACCTTCTATAAAAACCTTATTGGTTCGTATAAATAGCGCTCCATTACCCTTTATTGGACCCACCTATACGGTGACCAATCCCAGGACCTCTCTAGTCTTGATTCCCCTTTTTCCATGGAAGAGATAAAGTCAGCTGTGTTCTCTTTAAAAAGTGACTCTGTGCCAGGTCCAGATGGCTTCCCCGCTTTCTTCTTCCAAAAGTTCTGGATCTGGCTTAAAAACGACCTTTTTCGTATGTTTGCAGAACTTCATCAGGGTTCATTTTCCTTTGACCGTATTAATTATGCGCATATTGTGCTCATCCCAAAAATGTTGGGAGCGCACTCGGTGGCTAACTTTAGGCCTATTAGCCTAATCAACACTACCTTCAAAATCATTATGAAAGTCCTTTCTTTGAGGCTCAGTGCGGTCATATCGCCCCTTATCGATCCCGCTCAATCAGGTTTTATCAAAGACTGTTTTATCCTTGATAGTGTTGCTTCGGCACAAGAGATCATCTCTTATTGTCATAACTTTAACTACGAAGGGATCTTACTCAAACTTGATTTCCAAAAAGGATACGACAACATCAGTTGGGATTTCCTATTCGAGATTCTTATAAATAGAGGTTTCGGTCCCAAATGGATCGCTTGGATCAAATCCAGTCTCTTCTCAAGCACTTCTTCCATTATTATCAATGGATCAGAAGGCCCCAAATTCAAAATTAGATGTGGCCTTCGTCAAGGCGACCCGATTTCGCCCCTTCTGTTTTCCCTCGTTGCAGATGTATTTGGTAAACTACTTCGCAACGCTTGGGAAGCGCAGGTCATAGAAGGACTGGGGAACTCGCACAATTTCCAAGGTGTTCTTAACCTACAATACGCTGATGATACTATTATCTTCGCCAAACCAAATGTTCACTCACTCCGTAACCTAAAACTTCTTCTTTACTTCTTCGAAAAAGCTTCTGGACTTACGATCAACTTTCAAAAATCGTCAGTACTCTGGCTCGGAGGCTCTACCAATTGCAAAACTGAGATCTTCCCATTTCTTTAACTGTCCTCCTGCATCTTTTCCCATCATGTACCTGGGTATCCCCCTGAGATGGGGCAAGCTATATAAATCAGATTTGTTGCCTATGGTGGAAAAGGTAGAATCCAGACTTAACAATTGGTCAGGGAAACTTCTCTCCCGAGGTGGTAGATTAATCCTTCTTAATTCAGTCCTCTCCTCTATTCCCATTTATATGATGTCTTTTTATTATGTCCCCACTTGGGTGATCAAGAGGATTGACCAAATCAGAAGTAATTTCTTCTGGTCGGGATCCCACCTTCTTAAACTAGGATCGCACCTTAGCAATTGGAAGTCTATCTGCTCATCCAAAGCAGCAGGGGGCCTAGAGGTTCTGGATCTCAGACATCAGAATATCGCTTTGCTTGGCAAATGGTTGTGGAGATTTAAAAAAAAAAACGATCATTTACCTTGGATCCAAAGTATCAATATTAGTTGCTTTTTTAGACGTCAGATGTGGGATTTTTCTCCCCTACTTTCTCACAACGCCCCCCATTCTGGAAGGGTGTTTGGAAAGCATCCGCATCTTTCCAATGCGGTATATTCCATGAATGTTTCGACGGATCCAAGACCAAGTTCTGGTACGATACCTGGATTGGTAACACCAAGCTCGCATCGGCTTTCCCAGCCCTCTTCCGCTTGGCCTTCAATCCCCACACCACGGTGGCGGAATCTTTCAACATTATTAATTCCCAGAAGCATTGGCTCATTCCTTTCACTGCCGATCCTCCAGCATCTCAAACTACAAATCTTAATGACCTTCTTTTTTTCCTTTGACAACTTTTTTTGGCATCCGAAAGTAGATTTTAGATGGCGTTGGAACTCTTCAGGTGTATTCTCTATCAAATCCTTTTATAAATTTCTAAAGTTTCGAGGTATCAACTCCCCTTTTGCTGACTTCATCTGGAGTAGCTGTGCCCCTCTGAAGTTTAAAATCCTCGCTTGGCTCGCTCTCAACAACAAGCTTCTTACTGTCGAGATCCTCAACAAAAGGAATTTAGCGTAGGGTCAAAGGTGCCCCCTTTGCTCAATTAATTTCGAAGACGCTGAACAACTATTTGTTGGGTGCGAATTCATCCGCCCTCTGTGGAAATTTTGTTCATTAGCCTGGGAAGTCCCTTCCATTCCCTCCAACTTATCCTCATGTTGGTCTCTTCATCCCACGAATAAAAAGTACCACAAATCATGGAACCTTTCAGTTTTGATTATTATATGGATTACGTGATCCGAAAGAAATAAGAGAATTTTCAACCATTGCGATGCCCCAATCTATTCCATCATTGAAGACTTTTTATTTCTTTTTAATTTCTGGACATCGACCTTAAAGCATGAAGCTATAGTTTCCTTATACAGTCACCGCCTTGATGACTCCTTACTTTGCCTACGTAATCTTAATGCTTTATAATTTTCGTCTATTTCTGCTGCTTAAATAGTCTTCTCTGACTTTGTTTTAAGCATCTTTACTCTGCTTACTCTGCTTAAATTTTCTTCTAAATAGCCTTGTTTCTATTTCTGCTGCTTAATTCTCTTCCCTTTTTGATGTTGTACCAATAATACATCTTTTGTGACGTTTCTTTTCAGCCTTGGATGAATTCGCTGCTGCTACTTTTCTCTTCTTACCTCTGTTAATAGGGCTCATTTTGTGGTAATCTCATCTTCCTGACGTTATTCTAAGTCTGGGCTTAGTTTTTTTGTGCTTTTATATTCTACTTTTGTATAATCCCTTCTCTTAATCTAATGAAGAATGGGATTCTTCCACCTGTTGTTTGATGTATTTGGTTTTTCCCTATGTCGGGTTGACTGTGAGCGTTGCGCTCCCCGTATTGTGCCTCTCTGTCTGATTGTGTTGCTAAGGATTGAAATGCAACGACCTTAACCCAGTGGTCCTGGGTTGTTTTGGTTGGCTTTCAGGTTGCATTTTGGCTGGCTCCTCTGGCCTAGTACCCTGGCTGTACTGGATTGGTGGAATTTGGTTTTTTTTGGTCGCTAATTTACCTTGTTCTCTCAAGATGTGGTTTTTTCTCTTTCTCTTTTGGCTAATTTTGTGTTGCTTTACTCCCCCTTTGTTTTGGTTGTGTTCGGAGGATAGTCGGTGTTGAGCGGTGCTGGTCTCTTGGGTTCTGTTCAGATATGTTTCTTGTTTCTGTTCGGCCTTCTTGTGGCTGTTTGTCGTTTGCTGGCGTCTGTGAGCCATTTTGATTGCGGCTATTTATTGTTGCATGGCATCTGTGAGCTATCTTGGCCAGGCTTTTGTTGTTGCCTGGCATATGTGAGCCTTTTTTAGGCAGGCCTTCTTGCGGCTTTTTGTTTTTGCCTGCCGTCTGAGTACTATTTTGGCCAGGCTGTAGTTTGCAGTGTCTAGGTTTCGAAGATGTTGGATGGCGCATTTTTGGCTTTGGTTCCCGGCGACCGCTAGCCAGCGGCCGGTGCTGGGCTCGGCACCGTCCGGCTGGGTCATGTCTGGCCTCGTCAGGAGGTGACTTATGCTGTTGCTGGTCTCTCCTCTGCGGGGCAGACATGGGAGTGAGGGCTTCTTTGGTCCTGCGTCTGGCCACGCCGTCTGCTCGTCAGCCCCCGTTTATAGGATGTTCTTGCTTCTGTGCTTTTTTGTTATTGTCGAATTTCACTATAGTTTCTTCTCTCTATTTATTTATCTGTATTTCCTTCGCCCTTTGTAGTTAGCTTGCTGGTTTTACGTCTTGTAAAATTGAATTTTGTACTTTTCTCATTTAATATGATTATTTGTGCTGGCTGGAGTCATAAGACTCTATCCATTTCATCAAAAAAAAAAGAATTAAGGGGGGTATTTATAGGGGGGAATACAAAAATTAAAATTATATATATATATATATATATATATATATATATATATATATATATATATATATAACGGACAAAAAACCCACGGGTCAAACGTTCGGGTCCAAACCCGCGGGTCGACCCACGGGTTGACGAGCGAGTTTGACTTGGTCAACGGGTTGGGCCGGCCGGATCGAGTGGGTTGAGTTCACGATTTTTTTTGGCCCGGGTCAACCCGCTGGTTCAACCCCGACCCGAACTGGATTATAGCAGGCCGGGTTCGTGTGGGCGGGTCACGGGTCAGCCTGGCCCGGTTGCCATCCCTAGTTGTACACCATCGGACCCGAAACCAAAGTTCAATGAAACCCTTCAAAACTTGATCTTTTTGACATCAAAACCTCTCTTGCAACTTATTATACACATATTCAACTAGTTAGATTAATTTGTCCATGATTATATGCAATTATAACATGTATTAGTCAAGTTTTCCTTCATCAAAATTCTCAACAGATCCTATATATACATACATATATACACAATCAGCAAAATCCCTTCTTTATTTGACTTTAAACATCCTTCATCACACAATCTCATTATGTTTACTCAAATCAGCAAGAATATGAAAGAAGACATCACACCCATGGTTCCTACTAAGTTCTTAACAATCTCAAGTCATCTATATAGAGTTTTATTCATCAATTACATAGTTTTCATAAAAAGTTCTATTTTTATTCATACATCCATCAATAATTCATTATATCATCATACATCTATCTATCATGCATTCTACTAGACAAATCATCATATTTAACATGCATAGAACAACAAGAAAGCAAACATATGTCACTCACCTTATTGAAGAATCAACAAAGATAATAAAGAATAAGAAAAAACTCCTTTCGAAAAAATCCAAGATCCTCGCTTCGAAACTCCAAGAAAACCAATAATAAAATAGTATTTTATTTTTGTAGAGGAGGGGGACGGCTGCTATTGCTCTTTTAATAGGCCGAAATCTGGGTAATTAGGGTTTTGAGCAGATTTTGCAAAATATCCCTTTAAAAAATATCATTACATATATATATCTTTATACTAGGAAATTAGGTTAACCAATTTAGTTGGGAGTAAAATAAAAAATAACTCTCCTAGATTTGGCTGGCACTGGTTTCAAACCCAGGAAAATAAACTTTGTAATTTTTGCCTCTATGTGGGAATTTTGCAAAAAGACCCTTCTTTAATAAATTTACAAAATAAACCAAATCTATTAGAAAAAAAAGTAAACTCTTTACCTTTGAGTTGGCAAGCCATCATGCTCAGCCCACAAAACCGAAATTCTGAAGTTTCTACTCCAAGTGGTAATTTTGCACAAAAGCCTCTCTTTTTGTAATTTTTGCAAATATGCCAAATAAATATCAAAAAAATCTAAAAAATTCATAAATAATACCTACTAATAAATATTAGGTTTTTCCAAAATAATTTTTGACTTTGAACTTCCCAAGAAAATATTTGCAGGTGTTTTGCATGTGTAAAAAGATAAATTTTAGAAAAATGTTTATTAAATAACCAAAAATCACTTTAATTCATCTATTAATTTTTAAAAAATTATTTATAAACATAGGGTGTTATAGTTACGTACTCGTATTCCTGTATTTTGGAAAGCAGGGCATGACCGTAACCACAAAATTGGAACCATTAAAACTTCTTATAGGCTTTATGGGTTAATTTTGATTTGTATTGTTTTGGTATAAAACATGAGTGTATTATACTGACTTGCGCACCAGTATCAACTAATGTGTGTATTGTAATTTCCTTGTCATGAAAATTAAGTGTAATAGGAATATAGATTTGTCATTAACTACATTGATGTTTAGAGAATCTATTTCAGAATTTTGTTTGATGACAATTGAATTTGCTAACTCTTTATTAATAAGAGAGTGAATTGTCTCATTTTCAATATTTGAGATTCAAAGTCAATTTTTGAGTTTGTTAACTCAATATTTTTTTGCATAGTAGAGTTGGAGTATTTTTGCTTAGTAGAGCTGGAGTTCTTTTGCTCAGTAGAGCTTCCAAAATTACTAGAGTTTGTTAACTCTGTTTTTTATTCTATTATATCAGATCCCTTTTTATTGGAAAGAGAGAGTTCACTTTCTATTTTGTCTTGAAGATTAATTCTTTGTTTTTTTTCTAAAAATGATTGTTGGAGTTTGTTGATCGTCTTTTTTTTTTTTTTTGTTCCATATAGTTTGGTTGGTTTTACAACAGGGTAGAATAAGAAGTCATCCATGATATATGAAGGATTCATGTTGGTTTATCTAAGTTGTAATAAACTATCTTTTTTCAAAAGATTTCTTGTTTAATGAAGCACTTACTGTAATAATCATTGTGAATGATTTCTGATATGGTACAGCTCTTAATGTAATAAGCATTTAAAAATTTTCTTTAACTACTTTTGTGCTTTGACTATTTATAACATCTCTAGCATCATATTCCCACTACGTGGATTTATAGCGGGGTTCAGGTAAGCCACAACCGGTAATAAGCAATACACAAGCAAGCCATATGGGCAACTAGCACCACAAGCTTATATGATTGCTTTAGCGATGAAGAGCACAACTCACAAAAATAATTAAAGATTATGAACATATACCTAAAACATGGATTTTTCTCATACAACCTAAAGATAAAATGTCTTAGTACATGGCATAATTAAACAAGCCTAAGAACAAGCGCTTATTTTCTTAGGTAGCTAAAACCAACATGAAAGAGATTAATCCTCCATCTAAACTAAATTACACAAAGAGTAATTTAGAGAATATACCGGATTGAAATAGAAGAACTCTGAATTACTTGCCAAGCTCTGATACCAGTTCAATAGCGGATGGAGAAAATTAATCCAAGTAGAAGAGATAGAACATAAAATAGAAAGGAGTTTTATTTATTAGATACTAGTAGCACACATACATACACTCTTCCTTTTATTTTCTTACCAGGAACCTTATACCTTACACCAATCCATGGCTTCTCCTTATATAGGTGGAGAAAGGCTTAGGATACCATTACATCATGCATACATAATTATTACAAAATACATAACATACATGAAACTAATGTGTTTCATACTTGGACATATACTCAAGTCGCTTTCTTCATGAAACTTCCTTAGTAAGTTTCTTCTTAGGAAACTTCTCAAATAAGCTACTAAAAATAATTATGTCACATCACCATGGTTGTGTTTTATCCCCCCATTGTAGGAATGATAATCCTGTCGCGTCTTTCTTTTCTTTGGTTTATCATGTCTTGGAGTTGCTATCAAAGTAGATGTGTGTCATCTCTTAGCTGATCGATGTACTTTACCATTTTATAATTATCGAGTTTTAGCTGTTTGATATTATTTTTTAGTTGAATGATATCCTTGGTCTGTTGTATTCTGATGTTTCGGCCTACTATGTTGTTACTGCTGCCCACCAGCTTTCACTATCGCTGTCTCTTCTGAGTAGGTGCTGATTACTGTTGCTGGCTTCGTCGTGGAATAGCTGCTGATTAGGCTCTTCAGAATCATCAATTTCCTCTAATTTTCGGGCAAAGAATTGTGTTGGTTTTATCTGTAACCATCGCAAGAAATTGAGTCTTGCTCTGCTAGATATTCTTCAATCACATTGTATATTTCATAACATCCCGGACAGATGTAACAATGCTCTTATAGGTTAAATGCTATATATCTTCAAGTCATTGAAACTAATCTTCCTGCTATTGGAAGTAGCCAACTTTTTTGTTGTAAAAATATTTTTTATGCTCTCGTATGAAGCCTTGTACTTCTCCTCTTTTGTGATATAGAAAAATTTTAAATCTGTTGCTTCCATTGATATATCTGCAAAAATTTGGAAAACGCAGTAGCGTTAAATATTGCAAAAAATGTTTTAAATTTTTGTTTTGATATTATTTATAAGGACTTTAATAATCATGTTTTTAAGGTTATCAAAATCTTGTTTTGATTCAGTAGTATCATGTAGTTTTTCTATCAAGCTGAGTCTTTTCAAAGCTTAAGGTTTTTCTGTGTATATCTTTAAGCATATTAGGAGTCAGTGTTTTAGATGCCTCATTTTCAAGAAGTAAGCCACCGTCTCTTCTTATAAAGTAAGAACTAGAGCTATTGAGAAAAAGTGTTTGTTTTGAAGAAGAAATTTCTTCTTCTGCATTTTTGTACATAGTAGTAATTTTATTTCATGAAACTATAATGGTTTCTTCCAGAATTTTGCTTGTTTATGCTTTAGTTCATTTATGAACAATGTCATATCATTATCAAAGTAATAAGTTTTTGTTCAATTATCATAGGTTGAATAACATTTCCTTCTCCTAGTTCGAATAATTGTATGCAATCTTTAGATGTTTTCGCTTTGAAAGTAGCAACTTCATTAAGGGCTATGCAACTTTCTCATTGAAAACTTAGAATTTTTTATCCTGGTTTCAATTCTATACCTTTCAAATTAATTGATAAGGTACAAATATCAGTAATCTTTTCATCCGTTAAAGCAACAAAAAAGCTGGGATGTTGTAACACCTTGAATTTTAAAATACCAAAATACCCTTTTTATATTTTTGTAATGGTGAGAATTAATTTTAAGGTATATCTTATTTTATTTTATTTTTTTAAAATATTGATATTGGTATGAATATTTGTTGGATTGGTGTAGATGGTATATTGAAGTATGAGTCGAGTTTTATATGGAAAAATATTGTTTATTTTGTTTTATGATTTTGGAGGATTATTATGGGATGTTTTAATATATTTTGTATTGTTAAAAGTAGAGTTGAGGATATATTTAAAATATTTTGGAGGTCTGGGGGCCTATTTGTAATTATCCCTTTATAAATATATTATATTATAATTTTTTTTATATAAAAAAAAAAAAAACCCACACCCATTCCCTTTCTCCTCCTTTTTCTTCTTCCCGTTCTTTCTCCACCCCGACCCCAAACCGAACCCATTCGCCTCTCTCTCTCCCGCCTAAATCCACCCCATTTCTTCGTCATTTTCAAATTAAATTGAGGGGATGACTAATTGAAGGGTTCTCTACAATGTGGTAGCATCGGATTTTGGAGAGGGTTTCGGGAAGGTATACCGTATTTTATGTTATTGTATAAAATTAAGTGTGGTTAATTTCTAACTAATATGGTAGGGAGATTAGGAGATGTTGGAAATGGTAGAGACGAGAAATTAGCAAAATTCTTGGAGATTTTACATTTTGCTTATAAATTAGGATTTTGGGTTTATAAAAAGGGAAGTTAACATGTGAGTATTTTCTCTTCATGGTAGTAGAATTTTTGTGGGCCATTAGAATATTTTGGGGGTGATTCTAGTTATTGTTTGGGGGATAAAAATTCCTTAGGAATTTGTCTATTACGTGCATCGAACGTGTGTCCCAGGCGTTCAATAAAATGCCTGTGCGATATTTGGAATAATGTTATTAGCTCTTGTGATTGATTTGGATGTTTTGAGCCTTAATTGCTTTGAAATTTGGTAATAGGTGATGTTAGCGATTTCGGATGCGTGACAGGGTGTTTCGAGTCGTCACGAGATCTCAGGTGAGTATGATCTTTTTATTTCATGTTAATACTGTGCTATGACAATTTTAAAATATGGTTTGGTGTGTGTGACGTATGAAGTATATGGAATATAGAAAAATTCGTATGTATGAAACAGAGTAAATTATGAGGTGTAAGAAATTAGTACATATATATTTATATATGTATGGGAGTGTGTTGATGCTTGTAGATAGATATCTACATGCTACGGGGTTTTAATGATCCGATATATGTATGTGAATGTATGTGTATGTGTGACATGTGATCACCTGACTAATGTGATGAGATGGAAAGCATGGTGTATATGATACGATATTGTGATGCGATAACATGATGATATGAATCATATGGTGTATGTGTGATAGGCGAGTGATAAATTGGAAATTTGTGTGATAATGTGATGTGAAAATTTGCATGATGTGTGTATGCCATATGGCTGGTAACTGAGAATTTTATACGATAATCGATGAGATTAATGGCTTGTGTATGCTTATGAATTTAATGGAGTTATATGCATTCGTGTTCTATTATAAAGGTGTATACCGAGATATATTATAATGGAGTTATATTATAAAGAAATTATTTTATAAAGGAGTTATATTATAAAGGAGTTATATTCTTAAGGAGTTATATTGTGAAGGAGTTATATAATAAAGGAGATATACAGAGATAAATTTTAAAGGAGTTATGTTATAAAGGAGCTATATTTGTATATGGAGATATATTATAAAGGAGTTATATAATAAAGGAGATATATATATGTATATAAAGGAGAATTAAATATTGCAGTGCCACACAATCTCCCAGGGGTTTGGGCTAGACCCCACAGGCCCGGGATACAACCAGAAACAGGAGTTATATATTGTCCCAAATTTTATATTTGGGGAACAGGAGTTATATTTATATTGCCCCAAATTTTATATTTGGGGATCAGGAATTTTCCTCGCTGGTATAGGGCCAGGAGGAAGACGTAGCCTCGGACGTGTAAGACTCTGTGTGAGCGTCGATCCTGCGTGTTATATTTTATTTTTGACTAGCCTTTTGGCTTTTGTCTTGGTTGGACAAGCGCACAACTGTACTTTCAATCCAGCCCACAAATGATAGATGCTTAGGACACCTGTATCTGGGTGATATGGTGGGTTAGCGGGATTGAAATGTACGGGAGGGGAGGCACAGAGATCCCTGTATTGTACGAGGAGGTCAGTTGTGTGGGCACTGAAAAGGAGAAAATATAAAGGTGTATATGTGTGTTGAAAGAATATATGTATATGTAAAGATATTGATGATATGATATCTTACGGAGACTATTTATATTATGGGAGATAAGAACATACTACTATATATATATATATATATATATATATTTGTGTATATATTGGCATAAGACTATACTTATAAAGTTTTATTGGCATCATGAAAGAAACATGAGTAGAGGAGAGTGAGAAAGTAAAGAAAGGTGATGAACAAGTATATAGAGTATGTATGTAAATGAATATGAGGAGTAAAAGAAAACGTGGTTGTGTTATATAAACGATCAAGTAAAAAGGGGTATGTGTTAATATAAATAGCAGGAAGTATTTGTATTATGAGAATGGTTATCAAGGTAAGATACGGTATGATATGTGTTGATGCACCTTGGAATTGTGTCGAGGAACTACCCGCCCGCTATTTCTATGGAAATGGTGGGAACTACCTGCCTTGGCGCAATTTTCAGGGTGAACCGGTGGATTGTTAATTTAATATCGGTATTGTGTGATGAAAATGAGGCATAAACTATGATAAAATGAGAATGAGTATTGAAATAAGCTGTATGATGAAAAGCAGATAGTTGTAATTTATAATGAAAGTGAAGTGATGTATGGCGAAACGCTATGATATGTGTTATAAGAAATGAATGATTGTGATGAGTGTGATATGAGAATGAGAAAGAAAATGTCTATGAATGAAGATGTGTATGAAAGATTACGAGTCGTGAGTTGTGGATGCAAATGAATGGTGAAACAAAATTATTTGTGGTGTTAGTGTGATGCATATCGTAATGTGTGTAGAATTATGGATATATAGACGGGTGCGGAGTTGAAGCGTACTTTGATATACATTCATATTTATGATGTTGTTATGTTCAGATTTCAGATTGGATCTTTTATCTTGAAATTGTAAGTTAGTTTGGTTTATTTATTTGACTAGTGAATTATACTCACACCAGAAATGGCTAACCCCTTAGTGTTTGGGGGGTTAGGGGGAGTCCCAAGACTACCCTAGATCCCCTACTGTTACAGGTCCTCAGCAGTGCAGAGGTGAGGGGTAAATTTGTAGGGTGGAGTTTTACTTTAAAATTTTTGTATAAATTAGTTTTGTGAATAGTGGAATTTGTGGTTTGAATTGTAATTTGAATGTATAAGTATGTAGAAGACGATGAGGAGTATAGTGTGTGGTAGTATGGTATGTTCTTGACCCGTACCCTTCCCGTTGTGGTGTACCAGGTCCTGTGTTGTGGTTTATAAGTTATTTTCTAAAATCATTATTACGTTTTCAAAGGAATTTATGGTTTTTAATTGATAATTGATATTCTATTATGAGTTTGGCCCCCAGAGCATGATATTTATATTGCCTGTGTGATTCTGCTCATTTTGGCCTGGGGAGCCCATGATATTATTGCCTGTGATGTGAGCTAGGAATTTAGAGCAGAATTCCGTAAGCTTTTTGTGTTTCGGGGTAGAAATTTCAGGGGAGACTCTGCCGAAACTTTATTTGAAATATACTTATCTTAGTTTATGTTTAAAGTGATATAGAAATTGAAAGAATTGATTTTGGAGTAAAAAAAAAAATTTGGGGCGTTACAGATGTATATTGAACGTAAATATTCTATTTGCTAAATTTGATTCAGTTCCCCCAATTATAGAATTTAAAGGATCGTTAATCCTTTCATCTCTTACTATCATCAAAATTAGTGTATCTTTTCCGACACGAAATTGTGCAATGATTTTTATTTGTATCAATCCTAGATGAAGATAATTACTCTTTGAATATCTTTATTCTAATCTTTTTACCTTCTCATTGCTTGTAAGATTTATTGATGGGAGGTCTTGAATTCCTTTTAATTCTATATTGTCTTGCCTTTTTTCAAAATTGTAAGTGCTTTTAGAACTAATCCTTGATATAATAAATTTATCAGTTTTATACACATCTTTTTTATCTGGATGAGGCATCTTTTATAATAGTTTGGTTAAGTCATCGTCATATATATTATAGATTTCTCCGATACTATTATCGATATCAATATTGGTGGTATCTTCTCTTAAAACATTCATATTTACTTTGTATTCTGTACTAGATATATGTGTACTATTACAACCAGTTTCTTATGTTTCTCGAATTCTTCCTATCGGAAGTTCTTCTTATTTGAGTATTAATAATTATGCAATAATATCTCTTTGATGTATTTGTATAGAAAAATGATTTAAACTTTTAAGGAATATCGAAATTCTATTCTTGTGTTCAGAAGTTATAATCCCATTTATAACAAATAGTTGCTTTTTTGATACCGCAGTAGTGTTAACTATTTGCAAAATGTCCATTGGGGATTATTATTCGTAAGTCCATTGAGACATCTAATACTGAATATCTTTCTATTATCATACTTCGGCTGCTCGTAAATTTTGGGTAGGAGAGCATGTATTGTCTCTCGTTGGTAAAGATGATTTCGAAGAAAGCATTTATACCTAGATAGCAGTAGCTATTTTATTAATTGTTATCATTTTTTTTAACGATTCCATTTCAAAAGAAGAATCATAGTTATAATTGCTTTCATTAACAGAGGATAATTCATAAACAGAAGTTTCTTCATCAGTAGGAATTTCCTCAAAGGAAATACCATACTGTTGTAATTTATTTATTATAACATTATGAATTTTGTTAGTGCATTTATTTGCATAATGTCATTCTTTTTCACATTTGAAGCATTTGCATCCCTTTCGGAGTTTAGGAATTTTATTTTTTACAAACCTTTTTGATTTAGAATAATTATTCTTTTGTCATTTTTTCTTGAATTTTGGCTTCCACATTTTTCTTGTAATTTTATATTTTTTGGAGGGCTTATTATAAGATCCATATTTAGGTTTACACCAATATTCCAGATTTATATCTGGATCATATATGGGACAACATTGCATTCCTAGCTTCGAGTTTTTAACTCTATTTTTTATTTGTTTATTTACGTTAGCACTTTGACAAAATACCCTAATATTTTTCATACAGGCTTGTTTTGAATATCCTGTACATTAACCCCTGAGTATATCTCCAATGATGCCAGCAGAATTAACTGCCATTAATTTTATTATAATAATTTTTTTTATCAAGTCTCCCCGTGGTTCAGGGATTTTTAGAAAAATCTTTATAACCAAAATATTTTTTATCAGGGCTTCAAGTTTGAAGATTTTCCCGATAAAATCTGTAACAGATGTTTCTAGTTCACATATCACATAATTTCATCATTAATAACTTATTTTCTACATCTATAGTTTTTTGTAGTGTTTCTCATGTTAAATCACTATAGAATGACGATAACAACCGAAAAATTATTTTATCAGTATTTTCTTGAGATTCAGAATTGGCTTTTTCAACTGCATTTGTAGCTTCTAAGCTTCTTAGCCAATCAGCTGTGTATCCTTCCCATAAGGAACATGTATATTTAAAAAAAATCTCTGGTACTCATCACTTTTATGTTGGCTCTAATCTTTAAAATAATTTATCCGATATCTATGATGTATTTTATCAATATTGAAATATGTACCCATATGAGCATTTCATTTATCATATGCTCCCTGTATTATTTTACCATGATCAACTCTCCAAATAAGTATATTATTATTGTAACATCCCATTGTAATTTTTAAAATAAAACACATTTTTTAATTTTGAATTTTAATTTATCACATTTTATCACATTTTATCAATAAAATACACCCGGTATTTAATTTTAAGTATATTATTCGTTTATCACATTTTATCTCATTTTTTTTCTAAAATTTTTATTAAGTTATGCATAAGTTTCTTTTTATTTTTTTCTCATTTATTTTTTCTTCTTTCTCTAAATTAGAAGCCCATAGGCCTAAAAAACTAATTTAATTCATTAAAATTAATTAAAAATTAGTGACCCAATGAGAAGCCCACAAATAAATCCTACATTTATTTTGTATACTTTTTCTACACTTGTCTTGTAATAAACTAGTAACTACTAACAAATTAACATAATATAAAATAAATGAGAGTGTGCACATGGGATGCACGTGCACGTGTTGTGCACCCCAAGCAAGGTTGGTCGAATTTGGAAAGTGAGAGGGAGAGTGGAGAGTGGGGGTGAGTTCATGGGTTGTTATTTGGGTAGTGGAGTTAATTCTAGACACACAAATTCCTTATATAACCCTCCCCACCCCCCCCCCCCCCCACCCCCCCACCCCCCCCTCCCCTTCCTATTGTATGTTATTTGCACATAATCTAAAGAATTAAAAAAGAGAAAAGAAAGAGAGCTAGAGAGAGATTTCGGTTTTCTTCTTTGGAGGCTTGGAGTTTCTTTTGCTAGGAGGAGAAGTGCTAGGCCATTGGAGTGGAGCTAGGAGCTTTCCTTTAAGAGATTTTCAATTTGTGCAACAAAAAGTGGTGGGTGTCTTGCTTGTTTTCTAATTAGCATAGAAATCATGTTTAGGTGTTATGTAGTAAATTATACCTAGTTTAATGAATCTTACTACAGAAATTTTGATACATGTTGAAATGATGAAATTTGCTATTCATAGGAAATTATGAGATGCATTATGTGTTAATTAAAGTATCTGATGTAAATGATGAATAAGAATGGGGGAAAGGGATAATTAAATGCAAGTGTTAGGCAATTGCAAAAGAATGATTTTTTTTGTGTTGCGTGAATGTCGTCTTGTACAAAATTAGACAAAATATGTATATGAAATGTAATATATAGTAAAGAGGAATTAGGAACGAATTGGGGGAAGGGATGGGTATGGTTGAATAATGAAAAATCACACTAAACGTAGGTCGGACAAAATTTGCATAGTTGCATCGATATTTAAATATCTTATAAGAGGAAACCGACTAATTTGGGAAAAGAGAGTTAAATTCTCATTAAAGAAGATAAAATCAGTAAAGTTATTAATTTTGGGTGGTACATAAATACAAATATATATTATTACTTTGAAGAAACGAAATAGATGTTCGAAATCGAATTTCATGTCTACACATTTTGGAAAATGACTATGTGTAAAAATGGGTATAAATTCCCTTAAATAGAATTAATCCAGTAAGGGAGAAATTCTGGGGCTTAGAAATATTTTTCTTTATAATATTAATTTTGAGAAGAAACTGGTAAGTCGAAATAGTTGAAAATGTGAAAAAGGAGAATTTTCGAAGAGTAATTACTTAATAAATTAAACCCTATAGTAGTTGTGAATTTGAGGTTGGCTCAGTGGGTAGGCGAATGGTCGCCTCTCTGTTGGTGCGGGTTCAATTCATGGGTCTGCTGTTTGTGGGGAGAAAACATTTTTTTTAAAAAGTCAGTTAAGGGGTGGGTTTGTAGAGCCCCGAATTTCAAATATATTAAACTCAAAAATACATGGCAAAATTCCCAGCATCTAGCTCAATGTAATAGTAAACATAGCCAAACACAGAAAATTTTTCAACTTTTATTACATCCATTCTTTACACAACA
Source organism: Hemerocallis citrina (assembly GCA_017893485.1). NCBI lineage: Eukaryota > Viridiplantae > Streptophyta > Magnoliopsida > Asparagales > Asphodelaceae > Hemerocallis > Hemerocallis citrina. Next base: position 122,588,719 of record CM030363.1, on the reverse strand, counting down.
CAACGGAAAATTAAACGCCTTGAATTACAATTTCTTTCTTTTACAACACATTCTTTTACAATTTACATAAGCCATATTATCATTCTACCACATGCATCCAAATCCCAAGCAATAAGTACCTACCTGTAAAACATGAGGCTAGAGATAACCGTGATCCCAAAAACTATAAGGGTCAGCCATAACGGTGTGAGTGACATCAAAAGAAATACAATATAATTGAAATGTAAAGAATTAAGTCATAATCAAACCTACCAATAGTAGTAACACATGGATAATGAAATAACGATAAATGAAGCATGAAAACATTGAGTGAAACTGAGCTATGTGTCAAGTGTAGGAAAACAAAAACAAATATGCATGAAACCCAATCAAGAAAACACAAATGCTATATGATGACTCTTTAATGCATACTTGTCGGATTCTATGCATTCCATACTACATAGGTCCAATGCAATCCCTTATCGTTTTACACTTTATAGGGTTTAATCTCTCGTTATGGAACTAATCTTACTACGGTGATAGAAACAAGATCTAGATTACTCCGTGAATAGGCCTGACAAGCCTCATGCGCAAGCATCATGTAAGCATAGCTAAAAGAAAAAGGAGAATCACCTCCCTGCCGTGTACCCCACGAATAGGCCTGCCGACCCTCGACGTGCAGATACACAGTACATCCAGTGAACAGGCCCGCCGACCCTCGACACGCGAATGCACCGTATGTTCCGTGAATAGGCCGGCTTTACCAACTTTCCTCTCAGGACACAACAACACACAGTCCTGGAACGCATCTGTTAAACTAACAACAGAACATATACTTACGTTCCCAGGTTCTATCACATCTCCTCTAGTGCCTATCCTTAGGTTGATTATTATTAATTAAAACACAATTTCCCCCTCTCTAGAGTTTGTGTACCCTGCCGGACTTAATTCCACTAAAACAACCCCAAAGCCTCAATTGGCCAAAATCCGCAAAATCTCATCGAACGATTTACTGGAATCCCACTCAACCTCTAGATACTCACAAATCAAATATCAACACAAAATCTTTCATTAAAACTCTTAATTCCATCATCAATTCTTTTATATTAAGAAAACCTCTTTGAATCAAACAAATCAAAATTTATCCAAATACCTACAAATTTTCAGAATAAGATATGAAATTAAATCTCTTAAACCACTGAGTTTCTCATTTTGAAGTTATAGAAAATCATAAAACATCAATTCCTTTGAAAACCATATAAAATCCACTTTGTAAAGCCATAGAAAACCAAATTAAATTCTCTTATAACCAAAATATAACTCTCTATAAAATACAGTAACCTGTAGTAAAAACTTCATCTAAAACAGTAGATCAATAATCCATAAGTTCGAAGAAATAATCGTTCAAGAAAAACGACGAAAAACTCATCAAAATACTTAGCAACACAGCTGACGGTCGACTGCCAAAACAGTTCAAACAACGACAGTCGACTGTCATGCTAAATTTTCAAATCCTAAGAACTGTCAGTCGACCGACATTTCATGTGTAATTTTCGTGCGGTCGACCGACATGTTCGACAATTCACAGCCTTAATATTCGTGTACTTTTTAATTGATACATGGTTTAATCTGTGTAAAACCATAAATTCGTAAAATAAAATTCTGGAGGTGATCAAGTACAACTATTTAACATACTAGAGTTTATAAAATAAATCAAATCTCTCATCAAATTCATAAAAGAGCAATTTTCAACAAATTCTTCAAATCAGTAATGGTAAATGTATGTATATAGGTATGATGTGTTTATGCATCAGAAACATCAAGAAAATCATCGTATATAAGTAGTATATTGTTTAATTAAATCTTAGTATCTATATAAATCTAGATCCAATCGAAAACATCACAAAAACACAAAAAATCCAATTTCGGCTGAACAATGTCAGACCCGAAATAAAACTCCAATGCCAACCTTCAAGACTTGATCTTTTGATAGTTAAAAACCCCTTTTAAACTTGTTATACACATATACAACTAAGTAGATTATTTTGCCCATGATTATTCTACAACATTCATTCATCAAGTTTTCTTCATTAAAACCCTTTCAACAGATCATGCATATCCTTAACAGTAAAGTGTTCATCTTTATTCAATTTTGAGCATCTCAATCATGTAATCTCATCACATACAATCAAAACAGCAAGAATAGGGAAGAAAACATCATAGCCATGATTCCTACTAAGTTCTTAACAATCTCAAGTCATCTATATAGAATTTTTATTCATCAATTGCATAGCTTTCATGAAAAGTTTAATTTTTATTCATCCATCCATCAATAATTCATTATATCATCATAAATCCATCTATCATGCATTCTGCTGGACAAATCATCATATAAAATATGTATAGAACAACAAGAAATCAAATATATGTCACTCACCTTATTCAAGAATCAACCGAAGATAATAAAGAATTAAGAAAAGTCCTTCCTTTCGCAAAAATCCAAGATCATCACTTCAAAACTTCAAGAAATTAATAATAAAGAAAACCCTTCGTTTTTTTGTAGCAAAGAGACGGCTGCTACTGCCCTTTTGAATAGGCCGAAATCTGGGTAATTAGGGTTTTGAGAATATTTTCCAAATTATCCCTTTAGAATATATCATTAAATATATAGATCTTTTATACTAGGTAATTAGATTAACTGATTCAATTGAGATTTAAAATCAAAGATAACCACCCAGATCTAGCTGACATCAGTTACAAACTCAGAAAAATAAATTTTGTAATTTTAGCCTCTAAGTGGCAATTTTGCAAAAAGCTCATTCTTTAACAATTTTGCGAAATAAACCAAATCTATTAGAATAAAAACTAAAACATTTACATCTGAGTTGGCTAGCCATCATGCTCAGCCCAGAAAATCGAAATTCTGGAGTTTTTACTCCAAGTGATAATTTTGCACAAATGCCCCTCTTTTTATAATATTTGCAAATATGCCAAATAAATATCAGAAAAATTCAGAAAATCCATAAATAATACCTACTAAGAAATATTAGGTCTCCCCAAAATATTTTTTGACTTTGAATTTCCCAAGAAAATATTTGCACGTGTTTTGCACGTGCGAAAAGATAAATTTTAGAAAAATATTTATTAAATCACCAAAAATCAATTTAATTCATTTATTAATCTCCAACATTATTTAAAATTCTATGGTGTTATAGGGTTGGACACTTAACAATTATAACTCCTTATTATATCAACTGAGCACTTGGTTCAAGTGGCCAGTGCGTGCGCGCTGCGCCTGCGCACGCCACGTGGCGTCGCTAGGGTTCAGGGGTCTCGGGTTTGAGGCTTACTGAGCTCTTTTTATTTTTTTTGAATTTCTTTTACTTTTTTTGGGGGGATTTAAAAATCTAGAAACTATACAAATATTTTTAAATATAATGAGGATAATACAAATATTTCTCACTGTTTTAAATATAATTTTGGAGATTTAAGAGTTATATTCTTGTTATAGATATGATTGATATACAATAAGGATGCATATAATTAAAGGGATAAGAGTTGATTTGTGGCAAAACGAAAATTGGTGGATTTTGAATAATAAATTTCTAATGATGAATCTCAAGAGTTGATGTGTAATTCTTAATAAATTTTCGGATTGGAAGTTAGATGAATATGAAAGAAAATAGTGTTATGAGAAACAACAGCTTGAGATTGTTATTCATGAATGATAATTACAAGAATAAGATGAAAGAACTGAGTAAGATGTGAATAAAGTGAATTAAATACATGAATATCGATGGGTATGAATACCCATGATTATGGAACATGAAAATATGTGATTCTAGAGGTTAGTGAAACCCAAGTATCAGCAAATGATGAAAAGAATTAACTGATTTGAGATTTTTCTATATGGGCTATCTCGGTATTTTTGTTTAAGTTCGGTAAGAGGGGAAGCTAACTCTAGGTAGTGTAACTTATTCATATTTTAAACTTAAGGATTAGGCACTAGGAGAAGATGTAATAGATGTTGGGCAAACATAAGTGGGGTGTCTCTGTATAGTCTGACGGTGGATTCCTGGATTGTGGTTGCTTGCAGGGTGAGACGATCCTCAAATAAATCCGAGACTATGATTGGTTTGACGGTGGATTTCAGGACCATGAATAGTCGGACGGATGGGAGGTAGTTCACCATTATATATGTATATACTGGGGTGGGAGTGGCACTTATAGGATGTTCGCACAACAAGGACTTTCGTATAGCTTGACGGTGGATTCCAGGGCTAGGGTCCGTACCCGTGGGACGTCTAAAACTTGATTCTGTTACCGTAGTAGTTATTCAAGATGAGGGATTAAACCCTTAGTGTGGAGTACGTAGGTACTTGCCCTCGGACCTATTAGTGCGGGTTTGATTCATGGGTCTACCGTTTGTGGGGAGAAACCTTTTTTTTAAAAAGTCAGTTAAGGGGTGGGTTGGATACTTAACAATTATAACTCCTTATTATATCAACTGAGCACTTGGCTCAAGTGGCCAGTGCGTGCGCGCTGCGCCTACGCGCGCCACGTGGCGTCGGTGGGGTTCAGGGATCTCGGGTTCGAGGCTTACTGTCATGCCCCGCTTCTCAAAATACAGAATACGAGTACACAATATAGTCCCAACGAATGATGTAAACACCATCCATAAGTTGTACCAGTCTAACTCAACAATATGAAATTACAATTACAACCACGCAAGAAGCTATAATCACATAAATAAGATCAACTTCAATAATAAATGAGATAATCCAAATAATAATATCCAACATCTAGGATAAAAACAAACTCCGGGTCATAAAAGCCCAAAAAACAAAGTAAAATATCAAGACATTGTTCAAAAGAATAAATCTAGCAATAAAGTAAATTAAGAAGCACAATCTTTGGTTCCATCTCCTAGAACCTGTTGCTCACCAATTCCTTCTGGTATTTTCCTTCAGTACCTGTAAACTCGTGATCTAAAAAGAGTGAAAATAATATCCTTAGAACAAGTCATGGATAGCAAGTAGAGAAAACAGGGAATAATAGGAACATGATACATCAAAAGAAAAGTGACGAGATCAAAGTCAATAACAAAATTCAAAGATTGCCGATAATGTCAAGGATCTATGTTTAATCATGCATTTAATTTGTAGTTTCAATTCAAGTCCAATGTTTGTGACAGTATACAAGATCAAGCATGAAATATCAAATGCAGGTTATTAATAATATTATTAACCTATCTAGTGCACGTACTACTGCATCCCATTCTACAAGTTCGATGCAAGTACACAGCGAACACTTTAGACTGATGGTGAATTCATGGTTCGTGTACTCGGCCAAGTAATCAGTGTTTAATGTTTAGTGACAGTAATTATCAAGCAGTATTTTATGGCCATCAGTCAGTACAAGTCAGGCAGTAGGGCCTAACCGAGTACAGTTTCCCATTGTTCACCACCAAGTTGTCCCATAATACCCCAGCTTGTTATCATTTTATTTTGTCTTATGTAAGCATGCAAGAAGGTGTCAATATTGTATCATGCTAGGTGTGTCTAATTCTACTCGTTACAGACCAATCAAGAAGCAAACATATCAATTAAGCACAAAACACACAATCTGGACAGCATGACGTTGCTGCACAAAAACAAAAATTATCTCTACTACAGAAAAGAAAATCTGGATCCGTTAGAAAATCTAGAAACTAGACTCTCTGCCGGTTCCAGAGAATATATATACGACATATAAAAGTTACAGAAACTAGGGTGAAAATCCTATTCTTTTCAGATTTTTACTTCAGGAAGTAAGTTATAAATTGTGTTCAAACATATGAATTAGGTCAGAAAGCTCCTCAATTAAATCTACAAAAATTCACGGTGGTTCCTACACATGTCTAGTCTCAGTTAAATTAATTTCATATTTTTATTTTACTGTTAACGTGTTCTATTTAATTATGCAACAGTAAGATACGCATGAATTTGGAAATCTGGAATTTTAGACACAGTTGTACTAAAATGCTGATAACTAACAGATTATGTATCGGAATTCGATTCCGTCGAAAGTTCTGGAAAATAGACTCATGGGGCTATGATTCATATTCAGAAAGTTATTTCAAATTACACATAAACATGGTCAAAAATCTGATAGAAAAGAAAAAATACAAACAACAGTCCAGGAAATAATTTTATATAAATAGACAACAACTTTATCATACAAAAATGTAGTTCATGCTAATTAATAATCAAAGTGATGCTAGATGTTTAACGTGCATATTTCTAGATTTAAGATGCAATTTTACGGTCATGGTAATCAAATCATCATACCAAATCCAATCGAACATGTTCAATTCATCAAATAATTCTATCACATCGATCAGTTATATTTTATGTAAACGTGCATATGTAATGTGCAAGAAGGACTATGTTTTAGATCAAAGATGTAGGCACGATGTTAAGAATACATCAGGTTAGCTCGTGTAAACCCTCAATATACTTAACGGAATTCAAATAGTAGTATGATAAAAAGATTTGGATCTACTTGTAGAGGTCAAAGAATCTTGAACAAAACAATAAACTAGTTCAAGAAGAGAATTTCCTATTAGATGATAAATTCGAATATATTAGAATAACGGGATGAGAATCCCGGACGACGAATCCACGAACATGGAAACATGTGCAAGCCCGTGCAAACACACACACCACAACACCGGATCTCTAATCCAAACACCAAACACCGAATCCCAACCAAAACACCAAACAGAGCCCAACCCTAGTCGATCGTCTACCCGAACACCAAACAGAGATGGGAAAGGAAGAAAGAACAGCGGCGGGGAGCGGCGGCAACTGCAGTGAACTCGAGGGTGATCGGTGGTGACTGGCAGCGGCGTTGTTGCTTGCGGTCGAGAAGCGACGGCAGCGACGAGGGCTCGACGCTCTGTATCTCACCAAAACAGAGGAGCAGCGGAGGGAACAGGGGAGGAGGCGCAGCGTTGGTTGCGGTCGAGGGCAAGGGTGAACAGGGACGGGGCGGTGCTCGACGAGGATGGAGGATCGACTGGCGATGGGTTTTGGGTTCAAGCGAAACAGAGATGACGAAGATAATAGGGAAGATGAGATGGCGACCTTCGGGGGTTGGATGAGAGGGTGGTGGTGAGGAGTTAGGGGGAGCAGGCACGGGGTCGACGAGTGGGATGGCGGCAAGATTCGAAGAGGACGATCGGAGCGATGGGAAGGCGAGCGATCGAAGGTGATGGGTTGGTTTGGAAAACGAAACTGGGAGGGATTCGGATGTGAGGAGAAAGAGCGGCGGAAAAGAGAGGGGGTGGTTAAAATATTAGAGTTATTAATTAATTAGGGTTAATGGGGGGTATTTATAGGGTAATTGAGATATAGGGTTTTGGGTTGCGGATTAATGGGTTTACGGTACGGGTTTAGGCTCCAAAAAGAGACGAATAAATAGAAATCAATGACGTAAACATATAGCGGATCAATTTAAACTCAAAACACAAAGAGCAAAATTTCTAGTGAGCCAAAAATAGCAGAATTCAAACCAAAAGAGTACAAAATGATTAAGAGAAAATAAATGAGCCCAAAGAAAAGCAAGATTTATTATTCAAAGAAAATTCACATACAATAATCAAGAAAAAGAAAATAAAATACAATAAAATTCAAAATAGAAAAATAGGGGAAAAATAATTAGCATTATAGGTTTTATAAAATAAAATAATTATAATCATAATAGTAACAACAACAATAACAATAATAGCAATAGAAATAATAATAATAGTAACAATAATAACAATAATAATAAAATAAAAATAATAATCATGATGATGATAGTAATAGCAATATCAACTATAGATTATGTAAAATAGGAATTGGGTTTAACACATTTATCAAAATAATCCAATTAGTAAAAATAAATTTGATTTGGGCTAAAATGTAAATAGTCAATCAATTAGGAATAGAAAACGTGTTCATATATACCATTATTCGAAATAAGTATAATTGTCGATTAGAAAAATACTTTAATATAAAATCCAAATCAATTTTCATAAATAATAAATTTATAAATATCGAAATACAGAAAATATTCAGGAAATACGTATTCGCGGAAATGGGGGTTACACTTACCAAGCTATTTTAATTTTTTTTTGAAGTTCTTTTAATTTTCTTTGGGGATTTGAAAATCTAGAAAATTATACAAATATTTTTAAGATATCATAAGGATAATACAAATATTTCTCACTGTTTCAAATATAATTTTAGAGATTTAAGATTTATATTCTTGTGATAGATATGAATGATATACAATAAGGATGTGTATAATTAAGGGGATAAGAGTTGATTTGTGGCCAAAAGGAAAGTGATGGATTTAGAATAATAAATTTCTAACGATGAATCTGAAGAGTTGATATGTAATTCTTAATAAATTTTTGGATTGGAAGTAAGATGAATATGAAAGAAAATAGTGTTGTAAGAAACAATAGATTGAGATTGTTATTCATGAATGATAATTACAAGAATAAGATGAAAGGACTGATCAAGATGTGAATTAAGTGAATTAAATACATGAATATCAAAGGGTATGAGTACCCATGATTATGGAACATGAAAAGATGTGATTCTAGAGGTTAGTGAAACCCAAGTACCGACAAATGATGAAAAGAATTAATTGATTTGAGATTTGGCTATATGAGCAATCTCGGTATTTTTGTTTAAGTCCGATAAGAGGGGAAGCTAACTCTAGGTGGTGTAACGTATTCGTGTTTTATACTTAAGGATTAGGTACCAGGAGAAAATGTAATAGATCTTGGGCAAACGTAAATGGGGTGTCTCTGTATAGTCTGACGGTGGATTCCTGAACTATAGACACAGTTAGATGGTGGATCCTGGACTGTGGTTTCTTGCGGGGTGAGACGATCCTCAAATAAATCTGGGACTATGGTTGGTTTGACGGTGGATTCTAGGACCATGAATAGTCGAGTGGATGGGAGGTAGTTCACCATTATATATGTATATACCAGGGCCGGAGCGACACTTATGGGATGTTCACACGATGAGGACTTCCTTATAGTTTGAAGGTGGATTCCAAGACTGGGGTCAGTACTCGTGCGACGTCTAAAACTTGATTCTATTACCGTAGTAGTTATTCATGGCGAGGGATTAAACCCTTAATGTGGAGTTCGTAGGTGCTTTCCCTCGGACCTATATAATATGGGATGTATAGAATCCGAACAAGTATGCATTAGTGTCATCTTAGCGTAAACATTTGCATTAGGCATTAAGGCATTGCATACACTGACATGTTTAAGGTAGTCACTTTTAACACTTTGTTTACATTCAAGTTTGTGATTGTTAAATAAGTGAGTCTCTATATTATGGCATAGCGAGGATGGCCATGTATAGTATTGCGTCAGTTGTATGTAACTGACTTGCCCACAATATTCAATGGAGGCACTGGATTTGCAAGGAGATATAAAGAAATTTGGTGCTAAAGATTACTTTTCGCTTTAAGTTGCTGATGTTTAATTATACATTCATATCATGTTGTAATTCATTTAATTTTCCAGTGCGTTGCTGTTAAAGAACTTGATGTAATAAAGTTTCAAAATTTCTTATAAAATTGTAAAAAATGAAGTAAAGATCCTATTGTGCTACGATTACCATATTTTGGAATTCGGGGCGTTGCAATTATGATAAAACAACCTTTATGATGTTCAACCATATCTTAGAAATTCCTCCGGATTAGAAGGCTGAAAATTAGGTAATGAATTTTCTTCAGGTTCTAGGGGTCTTTTTCCTCTAGCTTCTGCTCGAGAATTTTCACCAACCTCTGTCATTTGTTGGTCAACAGAAGATTCTTGACCAGGTATACTTTATAAAAGTATTTTTGTTTCTTTATGTTTGGATTTATGAATTCAATATTTTCTCTCTCAATATAGCTGGGTTTTTTTTTGCTCAGTGAAGCCTTTTGAGTCAGTAGACTCTGAATATTCTTGCTAAATAGAGCTACTAGAATTCTCTTGCTCAGTATAATTATTAGAATCTGTAAATTCTATTTCTGATTTAGAATCAGATTCTTCTTTAGACATAAAGTATAAATTGCATATTCATGTTTTTCAAAATATGATTGAACATCCTCACAAGGAATTGTCCCTTCTAGTTTTTTCCTCTTAACTCGAGGAAACAATTATAATATGTTTTCTATATTCATTAACTGAAATAGTGTTTTCCTCTAAAGTCGAATATTTCACCATATTAACGTTATTCATAAAATCAAAATTGATTTTTTCTTCCGTTGGAGAAGATAATTCATCTTCTTGTCTAGTGATAGATTTTAAAAGTTGTTTTGATTGACTATTAAGATCAATACTGTCGAGTTCAGGAATTTTTATATTATCTATTTTCTTTTCAATATTGTGTTCTATGCCAAGTAGGCTAGACTGAATATCAGACACCTTATCAACCAAAGTATTTAACATACCAATTATGTGATTGGAATTGAAAATTGTCAAATTGTTAGGAATATGCGCAAAATGACTGTAGTCACTAATTTTTAGTCCAAGTGTGCACTCTTCTTCTCCGTAGATATGATTTTGGTGATTATCAATGGAAGAGAGAATTCATGTTGGTATATATATATATATATATATATATATATATATATATATATATATATATATATATATATATATATATATATATATATATATATATATATATATAACAATAATAATAATAATAATAATAATAATAATTATTATTATTATTATTATTATTATTATTATATAATAGATATTTATGTATAATATATATAATATAATAATAATAATAATAATAATGTAACACCCCGTGTTTTTAAAAGAGTAAAATATAGTATATACATATATATAAATATGTTGATAAGGAAAAGAAGTTGATTGTTTGAATTAATACAATGGCATATTGGTAATAATTGTTAAAAGGAATGAATGAATTGGAAATGGGGGGTCCCACGATGCTTGTGTACAGCAGGCTAATTGCTGCGGAATGAATACCATGACTTGGCATTTGGAACATGGGGCCCACCCGGGTATATGATACAAAGCTTTCGGATGAGAGAGAGAGTTGGGGAGATGGTAAGTACATTTGTCCCATATCGGGAGTGTAAAAAAATAAAATAATATTAAAATATAATAATCTATGATCAAGAGTCACCAAATCGGTTAACCACCTTTTGAGAAGCAGCCTGTGGTGGGCAGTTGTACTACATACTATCTAATTTGTCTTATAAATTGTATAAATTGTCTGAGTTTGGGGCAGGGGTGTTACAAATAATAATAATTATTATATGTTTATTAATAATAGATATTTATGTATATTATATATAATAATAGATATAATTATAATATATATATACATATATATATATATATATATATATATATATATATAGGCTTCTTCGGTTGCAAATGGGTCTGTGTGCACAGATCCGTGCGAACTTTAATCTGGGCCGTTGGATCTCCGTTGGATCTTTGATCCAACAGCCCATATACTTTTTTATTATATTTTGCCTAAACCAGCCGTTTCAATGATGGGTTAAGGCAATATTTTATAAAAAAATATTGCCTTAACCCGTCGTTGACAAGGACGAGTTAAGGCAAAGATATAATCTCATAACTGTATACAGTTCGTCTTCCTCGTCGATCTCCCCCTCCCCCTTTTCAGTGTTTTTTTGGCCGAAACCAAACCCAAGAACCCTAAAAAAATTCCAAACTCCTCCGTTTGCTCCTACTCCTCCGTTTGCTCCTCCTCCTCTTCTTCCACTCTCATACAATCTCTCTCTCCAAATATCTACATCGAAAGCAAATCAAATCTCTAGTTCGATGACAAATCGATCTATTCGCAACATTCGTAGTTATTTTGTAAGGTATTGACTAATTCTTTGCCTGATTAGAGTTAATTATGTTGATTCGTAAATATTTACAAAGTAAATTATTTAGAAAGTCCAAAAAAATTCTTTGCCTAAAATTATTTAGAAATGTAGAAATATTTGGCTTATTAATTTAGTTTTATTTGTATTGATTTTTAACGTTCAATTTATACAGAAATAATGAGTTAGAATTTTATAGTGCGGTTAGAGTAGAAAACCTTGCAAACGGCCTCCAATAAATACGAAAATTTGCGAGTAGGTTGATCTCAGCAGCACAAGCGACCCCAACTTGTAGAAGTGGGTTTCGATTCACGGTTCGAGATATACGGCCGTATAACTTTATTTGGTTTAAAAAAAACCTAATAAAGCGGTATACAGACGTATCTCGCAAACCGTGAGTCAAAACCTACTTGTACAAGTTTGGATGGCTTGCGCTACATGAATTCGACCAAGTTGCAATGTTTTATAATTTTTGGATGTCGTTTGTACGGTTTTGTCACGTTCCTCGCATTAGAAGTTAATGACAGAGAATTTTTTTAGTGCGGTTAGAGTTGAAAACCTTGCAAACGGCCTCCAAAAAATACGAAACTTTGCGAGTAGGTTGATCTCAGCAGCACAAGCGACCCCAACTTGTAGAAGTGGGTTTCGATTCGCAGTTCGAGATATACGGCCGTATAACTTTATTTGGTTTAAAAAAAACCTAATAAAGCGGTATACGGACGTATCTCGCAAACCGTGAGTCAAAACTTACTTGTACAAGTTTGGATGGCTTGCGCTACATTAATTCGACCAAGTTGCAATATTTTATAATTTTTGGATGCCGTTTGTACGGTTTTGTCACGTTCCTCGCATTAGAAGTTAATGACAGAATTTTTTTAGTGCGGTTAGAGTTGAAAACCTTGCAAACGGCCTCCAAAAAATACGAAACTTTGCGAGTAGGTTGATCTCAGCAGCACAAGCGACCCCAACTTGTAGAAGTGGGTTTCGATTCACGGTTTGAGATATACGGCCGTATAACTTTATTTGGTTTAAAAAAACCTAATAAAGCGGTATACGGACGTATCTCGCAAACCGTGAGTCGAAACTCACTTGTACAAGTTTGGGTGGCTTGCGCTACGTGAATTCGATCAAGTTGAAATCGTTTATAAATTTTGGATGCCGTTTGTGCGGTTTTGTCACGTTCCTCGCATTAGAAGTTAATGACTTAGAATTTTTTTAGTGCGGTTAGAGTTTAAAAATCTTGCAAACAGCCTAAAAAAAACGAAACTTTGCTAGTAGGTTGTTCTCACACAACAGAAGCCACTCCAACTTGTAGAAGTGGGTTTCGATTCACGGTTCGAGATATACGGCCATATAACTTCATTTGGTTTAAAAAAACCTAATAAAGCGGTATACGGACGTATCTCGCAAACCGTGAGTCGAAACTCACTTGTACAGGTTTGGGTGGCTTGCGCTTCGTGAATTCGACTAAGTTGGAAAGTTTTATAAATTTTGGATATCGTTTGTGCGGTTTTGTCGCGTTCCTCGCATTAGAAGTTAATGACTTAGAATTTTTTTAGTGCGGTTAGAGTTGAAAAGCTTGCAAACGGCCTCCAAAAAATATGAAACTTTGCAAGTAGGTTGATCTCACGCAGCAGAAGCCACCCCACTAGTAGAAGTGGGTTTCGATTCACGGTTCGAGATATATGGCCGTATAACTTTATTTGGTTAAAAAAACCTAATAAAGCGGTATACGGACGTATCTCGCAAATATGAGTCGAAACTCACTTGTACAAGTTTGGGTGGCTTGCGCTACGTAAATTCGATCAAGTTGCAAAGTTTCATAAATTTTGGAAGCCGTTTGTGTGGTTTTGTCACGTTCCTCGCATTAGAATTTAATGACTTAGAACTTTTTTAGTGCGGTTAGAGTTGAAAACCTTGCAAACGGCCTCCAAAAAATACGAAACTTTGCGAGTAGGTTGATCTCATGCAGCAGAAGTCACCCCAACTTGTAGAAGTGGGTTTCGATTCACAGTTCGAGATATACGGCCGTGTATCGCTTTTGGTTAAAAAAAACCTAATAAAGGTGTATACGGACGTATCTCGTAAACCGTGAGTCAAAACTCACTTCTACAAGTTTAGGTGGCTTGCGCTACGTGAATTCGACCAAGTTGGAAAGTTTTATAAATTTTGGATGCCGTTTGTGTGGTTTTCTCACGTTCCTCGCATTAGAAGTTAATGAGTTAGAATTTTTTTAGTACGGTTAGAGTAGAAAACTTTGCAAACGGCCTCAAAAAAATAGAAAACTTTGCGAGTCGGTTGATCTCATGTAGCACAAATCACCCCAACTTGTAGAAGTGGGTTTCGATTCACGGTTCGAGATATACGGCCGTGTATCGCTTTTTAGTTAAAAAAACCTAATAAAGTGGTATACGGACGTATCTCGCAAACCTTGAGTCGAAACTCACTTGTACAAGTTTGTATGGCTTGCGCTACGTGAATTTGATCAAGTTGCAAAGTTTTATAAATTTTGGATGCTGTTTGTGCGGTTTTCTCACGTTCTTCGCATTAGAAGTTATTGACTTAGAATTTTTTGAGTTCGGTTAAAGTAGAAAACCTTGCAAACGGCCTCCAAAAAATACGAAATTTTGCAAGTAGGTTGATCTCACACAGCACAAGCTACCCCAACTTGTAGAAGTGGGTTTCGGTTTATGGTTCGAGATATACGGTCGTGTATCGCTTTTGGTTTTAAAAAAACCTAATAAAGCGGTATACGGACGTATCTCGCAAACCGTGAGTCAAAACTCACTTCTATAAGTTTGGGTAGCTTGCGCTACGTGAATTCCACCAAGTTGCAAAGTTTTAGAAATTTTGGATGGCATTTATGCGGTTTTCTCCCTATCCTCGCATTAGAAGTTATTGACTTAGAATTTTTTGAGTTCAGTTAGAGTAGAAAAACTTGCAAATGGCCTCCAAAAAATATGAAACTTTGTGAGTAGGTTGATCTCACGTAGCATAAGCCACTCTAATTTGTAGAAGTAGGTTTCGATTCACGGTTCGAGATATACGGCCGTGTATCACTTTTGGTTTAAAAAAACCTAATAAAGCGATATATGGCCGTATCTCGCAAACCGTGAGTCGGAACTTACTTCTAACTGTTTAGGTGGCTTGCGCTACGTGAATTTGACCAAGTTTCAAAGTTTTATAAATTTTGGATTCCGTTTGTGTGGTTTTTCCATGTTCCTCGCATTACAAGTTAATCACTTATAAAGTATTTAGTGCGGTTAGATTAGAAAACCCTTCAAACCACTTCCAATAAATACGAAACTTTGCGAGTAGGATGGTCTCACGTAGCATAAGCAACCCAAACTTGTAGAAGTGAGTTTTCATTCACGGTTCGAGTGATACGGCCGTGTATCGGTTTATTTGGATTTTTTTACAACCAAAAGCGATATACGCCGGTATCTCTCCAACCGATAGTTGAAACTCACTTCCATAAGTTTGGGTGACTTGTGCTATGTGAATCCCACCAAGTTGCCTTGTACTGCTTTTTTTGTTGTCATTTGAGCGTTTTTTCCCACAATTTTTGTATGTTTATTGATGATAAATAAATGGATGTAATGCATACCAACTACATTTAAAAAAATTTGTACATAGATAAATGGCTAGAACACGGCAACCGAGAAGCCCGTCCGGTACCACTAGTGGCGCACCAACTACGGAGGTATGACTGATTATTATTATTGGTTTTAAATACGAATATGTAACATTATCTCAATAATAATATTTGTTATCTTTGTTCGTGTAGGTTGGATGCTGTCAATCTACATCTGTTGAGGCAGGTCCGTCGTCCTCAGTTTTCGTTACACCACCTGGACCCGTGGACACAAACTTACTCACGTTGCAACCCAAATACCGATCCGAAGCCGTGTGGAATGGGTCCGATAAGAAATGTAACTTCCGGAAGCATGCGGTTCTTTCTTTTGACCCCCGTATCATGCCGTACTTAGTTGAGGCCGGTTTCTACGGAGCTAAATTCATGGAGGGAAGTGAAGCTAGATCGGCCGCTACTTACAGCTCTTATCGAGCGATGGAGGCCGGAGACCCACACATTCCACCTACCAGTGGGTGAGATGACTGTGACCCACCAAGATGTAGCAATGATAACTGGGCTAACAATAGATGGTGTTGTCGTGATGGGAAATATGGACTTCGATCGAGTTGAAGTTGTTCGTGATTTGCTCGGTATCGACCTCCAGTTGATAGTTCTCCAAAGAAGAAAGGCCGTGGAAAAAAAAATCCTCGCAAATGTTTCTGTAGATTATGATCAAGGTTTATTGTATGAACAAATAGAAGCTGCAAAAGATAAAGTGAAAGCTGAAGTTTTGGATGAAACTTTCGATGGTAAATCACTGTACATTAGTTGGTTGAAATTTTAGTTCGAGGAGGATTATTTGACCCCCGATTCAGACGAGAAAACCCTAACTTACTATGCTTGTGCGTACATTTTTAGTATGATCGGGGGAGTGATCTTCCCAAACTCTTCCAGATCGATCGTGCCGCTAATGTACCTACGGTTGTTGGAAAATTTCCGTTATACAGGCCATTTCAGTTGGGGGAGTGCGGCATTGGCACTACTGTATAGGAATTTGTGCACATGTTCATTAGGTGCCGTACAAATGGGTGGCCCGATGGTAAACTGCAAATCTGGAGTTGGGAATGCATCCACATCGGACGTCCCCGTATTATTGAACCAACACCAGATTGGTTGGCCGAGCTGGGGGTGCCAGAGTTGTTACCTCCTCTAGGAGTGTTACCGCTAAATCTGGTGCGGGAGTAAACAGATAGAATTTGTTGATTCTTAGAAAAACCGAATAGCAAACCTGGAAATTTTCCACCGGAGTTTGACCATTGACACCCGTCGTACACCTGCAAAAAGTGCGAGACACCGGGGTTGATCCCGGCGACGAACCCTTCGATGCTCAAGTCAATAACCAGAAAAGATTATGAAAGAGTGTAAACTGGCAAAAGATTGATTACCTCCTAATGGTGGTGGATGGGGGGAATTTATAGCCGCCTTTGGGATCAGTTTAGGAATGAAATCCCTAATTCCCAGTGAAAGGATAAAGCGAATCAGGGCCATTGATTGAATACAATCAGAAATCCTAATTCTATCCAGCTGAACCGGGTTTCTTGCGGGTTGGGATCGGCACCCAGTTGAGATGGATCTGTTGGTGGGTTAATGGGCTTTTGGAGAAAAGACCCCGAACCCATTTCAGACCCATTTGTATGTGAAATTACCATCTTACCCCCAAGCTTTGAGATTTGCGCCTGATTTGGACGGTTCCGATTTATCCCCATTTTTAGCCATATCACGAGCCCCCCACTCCTGAAGATTGAGTTTGATCAGCCTTTGAGGAGTATTTTTATTGTTTTAATGGCTTGCGGAGTTGTATCGGAGCCCAAATAGGAGGTGAAGAATCCTTGTGTGGGGGATTATGGCAATTGTTGAGTTAGTTGCGTGCTCAAGGTTATTCTTGAGCTCTCTTGGGCTTCTGGTGATTTTTCTCAATTTTGCGGAGTGGTGATTTGTTATTCGGGGTTCTTAATTAACCATTCTAAGCAATAATTATTTACCCAGGGGCACAAAAGTATTTCCCCAGATTTGTAATTATTTTTTAGAATTTTAAATTAATTTTTCTAAATTTTAAATCTTTTTTTCGCAATATTTAGGTAGACGACCCGCTATTATTCACGACGTGGTGGGATCTGATCCCTTCGTCAGTATTGGGCGTGAATTTTCAGGAGATCTAGCGCTTGTGCTTGCTTGGAGGAGTGATTTCCTCTATTTCACAACTTATATACTTCGACGCTACTACCTGACCCCCCTCGTAAGCTTGCCGAGGAAGAGGCCGAGGTTTATGAGGGTTCGGCATCCTCCGTCGAAGTGCAGAGATACCTCGGCTAGGCTACTGATGCGAGGTCCCTTTTTCCCATATCTGAGGGTCGGTGGCAAGAGCGCTCGACAGCGTGCGCCGAGGTCCAATTTTCCATATAACAGGGTCGGTGGCAAGAGCGCTCGGCAGCGTGTGCCGAGGTCCATTTTTTCCATGTAACAGGGTCGGTGGTAAGAGCACTCAGCAGCGTGTGCCGAGGTCCATTTTTCCATGTAACAGGGTCGGTGGCAAGAGCGCTCGGCGAAGTGTGTCGAGGTCCAATTTTTCTACGTAACAAAGTCGGTGGCAGGAGCGCTCGGCAAGGTGTGCCGAGGTCCATTTTTTCCATATAACAGGGTCGATGGCAAGAGCGCTCGGCAAGGTGTGCCGAGGTCCATTTTTTCCATGTAACAGGGTTGGTGGCAAGAGCGCTCGGCAGCGTGTGCCGAGGTCCATTTTTTCCATGTAACAGGATCGGTGGCAGGAGCGCTCAACAGCATGTCCCGAGATCCATTTTTTCTAGGTAACAGGGTCGGTGGCAAGAGCGCTCGGCAAGGTGTGCCGAGGTCCAATTTTTCCACGTAATAAGGTCGGTGGCAAGAGCGCTCGGCGAGGTGTGCCGAGGTCCAATTTTTTCACGTAACAAGGTCAGTGGCAAGAGCGCTCGACAGAGTGTGCCGAGGTCTATTTTTTTCACGTAACAAGGTCAGTGGCAAGAGTGCTCAGCGAGGTGTGCCGAGGTCCAATTTTTCCACGTAACAAGGTCGGTGGCAAGTGCGCTCGGCAGCGTGTGCCGAGGTCCATTTTTTTTATGTAACAGGGTCGGTGGCAAGAGCGCTCAGCAAGGCGTGCCGAGGCCCAGAGTAAGATTTTT
The DNA here is from genome assembly GCA_017893485.1 of Hemerocallis citrina. Taxonomy (NCBI): domain Eukaryota; kingdom Viridiplantae; phylum Streptophyta; class Magnoliopsida; order Asparagales; family Asphodelaceae; genus Hemerocallis; species Hemerocallis citrina. Next base: position 122,570,032 of record CM030363.1, on the reverse strand, counting down.
GGCGGCTTAGGAAACGACAGGCTGGGCAGGTGACTGTTGAACTTCTGACGACTCTGACAGATGTGACAACCATTAATGTGACAGTACACTTTGGCGTGGTAAATAATTAGACGGTTCAGCTCATTTTGTCATCTTGTGTGAATGGGCCTATCTCTTTGGGCCCATTATCATCGTTTTGTGTGCCAAGCTCTATAAAACTCCACCCCCTCCCTCATTTTTCACTTCTCCGGATTTTTACTCAGGCAGTGATTTTGTGCTAGTGAGAGCTCACGGTGATCGTCGATCGTTTTCTGGTGAATTTTCCGACCGCACACGTCACTTCAAGGTAATTTATACTTAATTTATTTCCAAGTATAAATATGTCTCTTTCCCCTATCTCCGAGCCCTCCCCTCCTGCCTTCGAAGCTCCTTCTCCAAGTCAGAGAGATCGCAAAGATAAGGGAAAGAGGGTATTTGGTAGAGACACGATTGTAGAGGACCCGAAGTGCATGGGGTCGTTCCGCAGTTGCCGGGACCATTGACAGGGCTGCAGAGAGTTTGAGAACTTCTAGAGGAACATGCCGAGCGCATCATTCACGGGAGGGGGAGGACCTTCGAGGAGAACGTGGCAAGGGAGACCTCCGAGGCAGACAAAACGGTGTCCATCCTCAGCTTGGAGGACTTGGCAACAATCCGGGATTGTTTCCAAATCCTGGAGGAGTACGAACTGATGCTTTCGGGTCCCGGGGTTAGGGCCAATTTGTCGCTACCAGTAACCATGTGTTTCTGGCCGGTCGATGTCTTTATCGCCGGGGCTCGGCTACCTCTCCACCCGTTCACGATCCAGGTGCTTAGATGGTTTGGGGTCAGCCCCATTCAACTAATGCTGAACGCATGGAGAGTAATCAATGGGTTCGTGCTCCACTACCAAATGGCTGGGGTTGAGTTGGAGTTGAAGGTGCTTCAGGCGCTCTACCGGCTTCATCAGCAGAACCGGTCGGAGTTCTGGTACTACCTAGCTCCGAGGCATGGAGGTCGGCTCGTCATTTGCCCCGACTCCATAAAGTACTGGCATGATAAGTATCTCATAGTGCGGAGTGAGGAGGCGTGGCCCATACCCTCCGGTTGGGTGGAGGAGGTGACGAAGCGAGTGAGGGAGTCGCCAAGGCTTCACCCTCAAGAAGAAGAGGCAGTTCGGATTCTTCTAGATCGGCCGAAGTATGATTGGCAGGATTTGACCGAAAACGTCCTCTTTAGGGGTGGGCTCTGCCGCGTAGATCCCAGTACGTGGCTTCTTCTATGTTTCTTTTTACTTTTCGCTTTGCCTATCATGACTTGTGTTTTTTTAACCAACTTCTTGTTTGTTGCAGAGGCAATGGACTACGGAGCAGTGCTGGCGCATAGGGCCGCCCTTGGAAGCAAGGCACCGAAGAAGAACAAGAGGGTCACCACCAAACTGTCGTCCGTGAAGACCCAGAAGGTCGCGAGGGCGGCTTAGGAGGTGGAGGTGCCGGCAGATGTGACCCCGACCCGCGCTCCGACAGTAGCCTCGGCGTCGGCCGAGGGAGGGGAGTTCCCAATTGTTGCTGCTCTCGAGATGGAGGTGCCCCTGCAGACGGTGGCGGCCGAGGAGCTCTTGACGGAGGAGCACAAGAGGATTCATGTTCCGGACTGGCAGGTCCGAAAACTAGATGGGTTCCTCGGTGACTCCCTGGCGAGCATGCAGGTGGTAAAGCACCTGGCGATGCCGAAGGACCGAGTCTCCGTGGAAGCTGGCCAGGAAGGCGACGATGCCATCGAGATCGCTGGCTCGGCGGTATCGGTAAGTGTCAACTTTTCACATTTGAAGGTAGCTTTTATGTTTGATTTTCTAACTCCTTGCACTTCTCGTTCTTCTGCTGCAGATAACCATCCACTTCGGTCATCTCATGGAGAAGATGACCGAATTAGAGAAGGAGATCAAGCAGGAGTCCGACCGAGCTCGGGCCAAAAAGGCTCGAATTGGAAACGAGCTCGACAAGCTGAAGGTCGAGTTTGAGGGGAGGACGACGAGGCTCGAGTACCTCGAGGGCCTCATCGCGAAGCTCGAGGCCAACCTTCTTCGACAGAAGGAGGAGATGGCCAAGCAGCTGCCCGAGGCAGTGGAGGCCAAGGCTAAGCGTCCACCATGGCGAAGGCGTAAGGCTTCCTCGCTACGAACATGGCCAAGGCATACGCCCAGGCCATCACTCAGGTGTCGGAGCGATATCCCGAGGTGGACTGCTCGGGATGGAGGCTCTTCCCTATCCACGTCGAAGGCTTCGACCCTGAGTTGGAGGAGGAAGGAGGGGACGATGAAGATGACCCCGAGGTTGAGGTCGTCGGCGAGGTGCAGGGGTCAATGGTGACTCCGCTGGCAGTGGTGGCTCCTTCGGGGGATTCCGTCCCCACCAAATCTCGACACCCCGGGAAAGAGGTCGTCCCCTGATTTGCTCTTCTTTCTTTTGTTTTTTGTTTTGTCTTTTGAACCGCCAACTGTATTGCCTAATTGCGGACTGGCCACCGCATTTTTGTTATGAATGAAAGTACACTTTTGAGCTCGACCCTGTGTTGTGTTTTCTTTTTGAGTAGTCTTGAAATTTGACTAAGTGTTTAAACAAGATTTAGCCTTGTTCAGGAGTCGGATATGAAGCTAATCTGCGAATATTTACTGAGCGTTCTCGTTGTCTGCTTTGATCTTTTCAGCTCGCCAAGGTGACCCAGTCCACCGTACCCACTCGCTCCGGGGAGGAGTTTGGTTCCGAGGTCGGCTTAGGAGCGACGAGACTGTGTTTGACCAGGTGCCCAGAGCGTCTTTACGAAATCAAGCTTGGGTTGTGCAGGGCCGAAAGTGAGCGGAACCATCTGCAACAGATCTTAGGCCGGAGGGACATCGAGATTCGGCAGCTAGAGAGTAGGCTCGCCGAGATACTAGCCATAGGCGAGGATGATGGTTCGTCGATAGCCTTCACCAATGGGCTGAGGCTTAAGTGTCTCCAGCATTCTTTGTCGAAGATGACAGCGGAGAGGGATGATATGCTCACTGAGGTTCACCACCTGCAGATTATGGAGGCAGAGCTCCTGGCGAAAGAAGAGGAGTTGACGACGGTGGTGGGCAAGCTGATGGCCGAACGCGACGAATTAACGGCAGAAGTCGACGCATTGAAGAGGGGCATAGTGGACAAGGGCATCGAAGTCACTCAGCTCCGCCAAATCATTGCCAGCCGTCCTAGCATCCCGAGCACCGTAGTGCCTCCTCGCTTCGAGGTGGACGTAAAAGATGACTCTCTGAAGCAACAGATAGTCGAGCTGGAGGTGGAAGTGGCTCGCCTCAAACCTGCGTTCGGGACTGATCAACGTCCGGAGCACTTCATGCACTCGTGAAGAAAGCGAACGAGGGATTTCATTCTACGAGCTTGCAACCCGTTCGCCTGTTGCTCAGGCAAAGTCTGGGTGATGCCCAAAGTGGTGTGGCGAGATCATCGAGCGGAGCGTCTGTTGGCGCAACTATCAGGTGCAGTGCCAAAGATACGTCTAGTTCACCGGCTTAGGGACGAGCTCCGGGGTCAAGCGCAGCCGTCCGGGTATCTTTGAAGCAGAACATCTCTCCGCCTAGGAGGCATTGAAGATCTCTTGTTCTCCAAATTTTGTATTTTATCTAAGTGTTACGAGTAGGCTTTGTTAGTTTTAGCTTTTCAACTTTTAACTTCATTGTAAAGAAGGGCATCGTCTTGTACTGTCTTCCCACACTTAATTGAAATGAGGCTTTTTTCTTTCTTGGACTTGTGCGTCTTTGTGAGACTTGTGTCGTTGTATTCCTTGTGTATCTTTAGCATGTCGAGGTCCAGAGCTAGATTTTTGCTCGTTTGGGTGTCGGTGCCAAGAGCGCTCGGCAAGGAGTGCCGAGGTCCAGAGCAAGATTTTTGCTCGTTTGGGCGTCGGTGCCAAGAGCGCTTGGCAAGGAGTGCCGAGGTCCAGAGCAAGATTTTTGCTCGTTTGGGTGTCGGTGCTAAGAGCGCTCTGCAAGGAGTGCCGAGGTCCAGAGCAAGATCTTTGCCCGTTTGGGCGTCGGTACCAAGAGCGCTCAGCAAGGAGTGCCGAGCACTGCTTCGAATCTCCTAACTCGTGAATTTGTAAGAGTGAGCTTCTTGCAGTGGAGAGCAGCCTCTTGGAGGATTATTTCAACTTTAAACGAACCATAAGAACCAAAGCTTAGCTCCTCCAAGTCTTTGCATCTGCCTATTGCTCTCGAAAGTGTTTGATGTTTTCCGATTAATGAAGCAAATTTGCAGTACTCTCAAAGTTGGGCATTGGTTGACAATATACAAAATTCTGGAGGTGATTTCATAGTCCAGTATTTGATCAAGGACAAGGTGTGTCGCAGATTTTCGACCCTGCTTCGTGATAAAACTAAGAATTTTCCAGGCTGGAAATTCACCGAAGCCTTTAACAAGTTCATGTTTGAAGCTGATATCTCTCTTGAGGAAACACGAAGAATATAGAGAATTCATATCAATGACCCTCCAACCACGTGGATCAAGAGACGCAGTGTACCAAGACTAGCATACAAATGGCAGACCTAGCATCAGCTTCTCCCATGTTTAGTATAGTTGTAGGAACTTCGCGCGCGACATGGGAGAGCATTCCGACGGTTGTGGGAGCAATTTCCGAATGACGATTGGAGGATTTTTCCAACTTTAAATGAACCATAAGAACCAAAGGTTAGTTCCTCCAAGTACACTTCTCCCATGTCTAGTATAGTTATAGGAACTTCGCTGCGCGACGGCGGAGCTCGTTCCGACGGTTGTGGGAGCAATTTCGAATGGCGAACCACTTCTAGCCCGCTTAAGAGCGAGCTTGCGAAGCTGAGTCGAGCCAAGTGTTGGACTCCGAACTCGTCGTTTGAGTATGTTTCAACGGTTGTGGGAGCAGTTCCGATCGGCGAACCACTTCTAACTTGCATTAGAGCGAGCTTGCAAAGCAGAGTCGAGCCAAGTGTTGGACTCCGAACTCGTCGTTTGAGTATGTTTCAACGGTTGTGGGAGCAATTCCGAATGGCGAACCACTTCTAGCTCGCTTAAGAGTGAGCTTGCAAAGCGGAGTCGAGCCAAGTGTTAGACTCCGAACTCGTCGTTTGAGTATGTTTCAACGGTTGTGGGAGCAATTCCGAATGGCGAACCACTTCTAGCTCGCTTAAGAGCGAGCTTGCGAAGCGGAGTCGAGCCAAGTGTTGGACTCCGAACTCGTCGTTTGAGTATGTTTCAACGGTTGTGGGAGCAATTCTGAATGGCGAACCACTTCTACCTCGCTTAAGAGGGAGCTTGCGAAGCGGAGTCGAGCCAAGTGTTGGACTCCGAACTCGTTGTTAAAGTAAAAGAAATTAAAAACAGAGAGATGTACATAATTAAGAAAAATATGGAAAAAAGAAGCTTTTTATTGATAACTACTTAGTCGTCTGCTTCTAAGTTGCAAGCCGCTATTACATTGGAGAAATAAAGAAGCAAAAATACAAGTGAAAGGAAAGGAACGGTTCGACATATGAAGGTGCTTAGAGAGGCGCTCAGGCGCTCTCATGGTACTTCAATAGATGGTCGGCATTCCAAGTCCTAGGAATCTCTCTGCCTTCAAGATCTTCAAGACGATATGTTCCGGGCCGAACTTCTTTGGTGATCTTGTAGGGTCCCTCCTGTTAGGGTTATATACTGAAAGCATCACTTTTGTATTAACTTTATTTTCTTATTTTTTTTGAATGAGAATCATATGGGCATATGTTTGCATATTGTGTTTATTATAATATTAATGCAAGTATCTGATATTCTATAAGGTTGATAATATGGTGTGAGGTGACACACAGAAGATCATATTATCAGTTCCCTCTGAAATATATAAATAGTTCACAACCTAGACGGACTTGGATAATCCATTGGAAAGGTTGTAGTGTAATCTGGTATTAGTCTATCTTGACTATAGGTTTACACTAGTACACTTTGTGTGTATTGAACAGGACCACTTGAGGTTGTTCTCTTTGTACTGACTATAAAAGAGAATAAACACCTCTGTTATTATGGATGCTTATGCTCTTAATCCGGATATAATAACAGACATGTATATGTAGTGTGCATTACTTTGACTCATAAAAGAGTGAGATTCATTATGGATCAACAACCTCTATGAATTGGGTAATAGCATTGTATGTATGATGGGTTGTTGATTGTAAAAGGAATCCATGTCCCGATACGTCGGGTTGATGATGTCCCCTTAAGGAGCTCATAAGGATTGTCATGTAAACCCTGCAGGTGGATTACATCCGACATGACAAATAAAGTTGAGTGGTACTACTTAAGGATAAAAGATGTTGATCAATATAGTTGTTAGTAACTTAATTTGATCGACGGATATTCGATATCTTAACATGGGGAGCTCAACGAGCATATAATAAAAGGAGCCCATAAATATAATTTGGGATTAGGAAGGTAGTGCAACAATAGCACCTTAGTGGACCAAGCTATTGTTAATGGGCCTGGGTTGTGTGTTCAGGCTGAACACAGGATACCCAGATTCGTTAGGAGACCTAACCCTAATTTCTCCTCATGGTCCCTGCCGTAGCCTTATATATATCCTCTATTTCTCTGGCCGTCATTGATCATCTGAAATATAAGATTTTTTCTCTAAATTCGTGATTCACGTAAGGAGAGAAAGAGAGGTCAGCCAAGGAGAAGAAAGGTTGGGAGATCGTCGCCCACACGACGTCCAACCCGAGGAAGGAATACGTGCAGAAGATCTTGGGGTCGCTGTCGTCTTCTTCTCATCGCAGGTATAATTCGTGAACCCTAGATTCTGCTATATAGGGTTAGATCACGTATTTAATTTGTTAATCTTTTATGATCGATACGCACACCAATCCGTAGTCCTGGGAATCATCTCAGTTCCATCACCTCCCAATTCGAAGCTAGCTTACTCTTCTAGCTGGAGAAGGAGATGGCCAGTTTTCTAAGGACTAATTCCCCTTCTTTGAGATTGGTAGGTCGGACTCTCTTGTTATAGGCTAACTCGATCCTCCTTCGATAGTTTTGTTGGCGAATTGAAGCTCTTTCCCGTAGCTCATCAATCAAGTCCAAGTTTACCCAAAGCTCTCTAGCATTCTGTTCTTCTTCATAGGCCATGAGGCGAGGAGATGGTAGTCCGACTTCCAAGGGGATCACAGCTTCGGACCCATAGGTGAGACTGAAGGGCGACTCTCCTGTGGGGACCCGTTTCGTAGTGTGATAGTTCCACAGTACGTTAGGGAGCTGCTCCACCCACAAGCCTTTGGCAGACTTATCCAGCCTCTTCTTGATACCGGACAGGATCTGTCAGTTGGCATTCTCCACTTGGCCATTTGATTGAGGATGGGAAACAGAGGAGAAGCGTTGCTGAATGGCGAGGTCTTCACACAGAGATCGGAATGCAGCCCCTGTGAATTGTATTCCGTTATCGGTTATTAGAACCCTAGGCACACCGAACCGACAGATGACGTTCTTCTAGAAGAACTGTAGCACTTTATTCTCGGTGATTGTAGCCAATAGTTCGGCCTCTATCCGTTTGGAGAAGTAGTCAATTGCCATAACTAAGAATTTGAGTTGGCTGGGAGCCGGTGGAAACAGCCCTAGTAAGTCCATCCCCCACATTGCAAAAGGGATCGGACTTGATAGGGAGGTGAGTTGCACTTGGGGTAGGCGATGAATGTTGGAGTACTGCTGGCAGGAGCTGCATTACCGGACATGCCGTTCGGCATCTTGTAGGAGGGTAGGCCAGAAGTACCCATAGTTCAACACTTTCCTGGTGAGGGACCTTAACCCTGAGTGTGCTCTGCCTATACCTTCGTGGAGCTCTTGCAAGGCATATGAAGCTTCGCCCGGGGAGAGGCACCTCAAGTAGGGTCTGCCGTCTACTTGGGTGTAGGAGCGTTTGTACAAGACCCCCTCAACAAGGGTGTACCACTCCTCTCTGGTTCGAACTCTGCAAGCTTCCTTTGGGTCTTCGGGGAGGAGCCCATCCCTTAGAAATTCTATCAGAGGTTTCATCCAGTTGTCTTAAAGTTGGACGGGCAGTGACTCCATCGAGTCGGGAGTTTCTTCTTCTATGCTCGGTCTCTGGAAAACTTCAATCAGGACGGTCTACTCGAGACCTTGAAGGGAGGAGGAGGCTAACTTAGAGAGGGCATCTGCTTGGGAATTTTTCTCTCTGGGGATTTGCTGAATGAGTGCCTCTTCGAATAAGGCCATGAGATTTTAGACCTTGGCTAGATACTTAGCCATTCGGTCATCCCGTGCCTCATACTCGCCTAAGACTTGATTCACGACTAGCTGAGAGTCACTAAAGATCCGGAGGCATTGTGCCCCTGCCTTGCGGGCCATACTGAGGCCGGCTATAAGTGCTTCATACTCCGCTTCATTATTGGAGGCTTCGAAGTTGATGCGGAGGGAGTATTGGAGAACGAAGTCATCTGGGCCAGCCAGAATGACCCCGGCTCTGCTTCCTTCGGTGCAAGAGGATCCGTCTACATATACCGTCCAGATTAGAGGCTCGTTTGTTGCTTGACTGACCTCTGAAATGGTGCTCTCAACAATGAATTCAGCTAAGGCCTGAGCATTGATGGCAGACTGAGGCTGGTATGATATGTCATGCTGGCTCAGCTCGATCGACCACTTCATCAGATGGCCTGAGGTCTCGGGCTTGTCTAGGACTTAAGCAGCTGGTCGGTAAGGACGACCACCGAGTGGGACTGAAAATACGGGCGAAGCTTCCTAGCTGCCATGACCAAGGTGTATGCCATCTTCTCCAATATTGGGTAGCAGAACTCGGCATCCCAAAGTACCTTGCTCACGTAATAGATGGACTTCTGAGCCTTGTCTTCTTCCCTCACCAAGACGGCACTGAGGGTTTGTTTGGAGGCAGCTAAGTAGAGGTAGAGTGTTTCCCCGGGGATAGGCTTGCTGAGAAGAGGGGGGTTGACTAGATAGGCTTTAAGCTGATCGAATGATTCTTGCTGTTGTTGACCCCATTCGAAGCCCTTAGCCCCCCTGAGTGCTTTGAAGAAGGGAAGACACTTCTCCCCTGACTTAGAAAGGAAGCGCCCTATAGCAGTGAGGCGTCCTGTCAGCTTCTGAACCTCCTTCACATTTTTGGGAGGAGCCATGTCCAGTATGGCTTTGATCTTCTCGGGGATGGCTTCGATTCCTCTTTGGCTGACCATGAAGCCTAGGAATTTCCTCGACGAGACTCCGAACGCACATTTGTTCGGATTGAGCCTCATATCATGTTTCCTCAGTACATCGAACGCCTCTTGCAGATCGGCCACATGATCGGCCCTGTGGATGCTCTTGACTAGCATGTCATCAACATATACTTCCATATTTCGGCCGATCTATCCCTGAAAGACCTTGTTGACGAGGCGTTGATAGGTAGCGCCGGCATTCTTCAGCCCGAAGGGCATTACCCTATAGCAGTAGAGCCCCTGATCGGTAACAAAGGAGGTCTTTGGGATATCCGGGGGGAACATGCGGATTTGATTATACCCGGAGAAGGCATCCATGAAGCTGAGCAACTCATGACCCAAAGTGGCGTCAATCAAGGTGTCGATGCTTGGGAGAGGGAATGGATCTTTAGGGCATGCCTTGTTCAGGTCCGTGAAGTCGATATAAATCTTCCAACTCCCGTTGGACTTCTTAACCATAACCACATTGGAAAGCCATTCAGGGTAGTTGACTTCTTGTATGAATCGGGCCTTAAGGAGCTTGTCCACTTCTTCTTTTATAGCTTGTTGGTGCTCGGGAGCGAATTTGCGCCTTTTCTGTTGGACTGGTTTGGACCCCGGGGCAACGCTCAGGTGGTGGACGAGGAGCTCTTCAGAGATTCCTGGCATGTCGGCAGCCGACCATGCAAAGAGGTTGCGATTCTTTCTCATGCATTGGACTATGTCGGAGCATAGGGCAGATGGGAGGGTCTTACTGATGAAGAACTTGTGGTTCGGATCCTGCTCGGAGAAGAGCACTTCCTCCAATTCATCCACCGGCTCGGATGTTGGTTGGACACTCACTTGGGGAATCTCGAGCGTCTTGAGGGAGAGGACTGGACCCCCGGTGGAGGTCATGTAACATTTGCGGGCCATCTCTTGACTGCCTCTTACTTCCCCTACTCCTGCCCTTGTGGGGAACTTCATCTTGAGGTGATAAGCCGACGGGACGGCGTCTAGAGCAGCAAGGCCTGGTCGGCCTAGAATCACATTATAAGCAGCTCCGTTCGAGTAGTAGGAGTTTTGCCAGCGGTTACGTCGAGGGTGATTACCCCTTCGATAGTCACTGGCACTCCCGTGAACCCGTGGAGCGTGTAGCCGGCGAGCTTGAGCCTGTCCCGCGATAGCTTGAGTCCTTTAAAAGCAGCGAGGAAGAGGATGTTAACGGAGCTACCATTGTCCACCAGTATCCTCTCGACTTTAAAATTTGCCATATGGAGGTTGATCACTAGGGCATCGCAATGGGGGGTTCAGACACCCTCTAGGTTTTCATCTGAAAAAGTGACCGGGACTCCGAGGCCTTTGGGAGGAGGCATGCCATGTACTGAGTTAACCTCTCTGATGAAAGCCTTTCGAGAGGAGTTAGAGGAGCCTCCCATGGGGCCTCCATGAATGAGATGCAGGATACGCTCCTCTTCGAATTCGGGAGTCTCATCGCGTCGTTCAGGACGCTTGTTAGCCCCCCGGGGGAGAGAAGGAAGATCAGTTCGGTCCTTTCTCACAAATTTAGACAGCTGCCCCCTCTGGATGAGGTCCTCAATTTCGTTCTTCAAGGCCCGACAATCATTAGTGTCGTGGCCATGGTTCCGGTGATAACGGCACCACTTCTCTTTGTCCCTCTTCTTGCCCGGGGTATTCATCTTAGGAGCAGGAGGTATAACCCCATCCTTTTCAACTTCTATGAGAATAGTGGATATGTTGGCATTAAGAAGGGTGAATTTCTCGAACCTGGGAGGAGGGCGGCGCTGGCCACCATTGTCTTTCTGGAGCTTCTTGGTTCCCTCTTCTTCAGTCGCCTTTCTTTTGGTTCCGTACGAAGGCCCCTCAAAGGTGGGGCGATGCTCAGCTTCCTCAGCTCGAATATACTTCTCGCTTCTGAGAAGGAGGTCGAGAAGATTTGTGGGGGCTTCTTAGCTAGGGAGGACCGAAGGCTGGAGTTAAGGACATTCAATTGGAAGGCTGCTGCAGCGACTGACTGGTCGAGGGAAGAGATGGACCTAGCTTCCGTGGTGAATCTTTTTACATAGTCTCTGAGCTTCTCACCCTTCTTCTAGTTGAGGTAGAGTAGCGAAATGCTAGGTCTTCTCTGTGCGGCGGCTACTTACGAAGTGGGTGACAAAGAGGTTCTCAAATTGTTCAAAGGAGAATATGGAGGATGGGGCAAGGCGAGAGTACCACTCCCGAGCGGGACCTTTGAGAGTGGCCGGGAAGGTTTTGCACAATAGAGTGTCGGAAGCTTGGTGTATCAGCATGAGGGTCTTGAAGCTCTCGATGTGGTCTACGGGGTCTGACTCCCCAGACTAAGTCTCGAACTGTGGGGGCTTGAAGCCTATTGGAACGAGTGCCTCCATGATTGTTCGAGAGAAGGGAGGTCGGCTCAGACGGAGGGTCCTTCCTCTAAGCTCCTCTTCCTTGTCTAGCTGACCCAAGCACCTCTCCATCTCGTGGAGATGACAGTAGACGGTTTCATCCCTTCAACGGTAGCCAAACGAGCCTCTGGACTCGTCTTCGTACGAAGGGGAGGGGGGGCTACGACGATGGTAGCTCGGGAAGTGACGAGGACCAAGGTCATGATGGTGGTTGCTAGGAGCTGGGGGAGGAGTTAGGGACCAATGGGAGGACTTTGGACCAGAGGAGGAGTGGGGACTCTCTGAGCATTGTTGTTGTTGGGTCGGAGATGGAGGGCTTGCAAGATGGTTGCTTGGAATTGCTGGAATTCGGCACGGGTGATAGGAGCATTATCATCCCTCGGGGGTTGCCGACCAGTAAGGGAGCGAGGCCTTCTTCTATGGTGCTCAGGGGACTCTCCCCGTCTTCGGTGAGGAGGAGACCTCCTATGTTCTCGGTGATGAGGAGATCGCTCATTTGGACGTTGTTGGCGAGAGGCTCCCTCTCGGGCCTGCCTTTCATCCAAACGGCAGCAAAAATTCCCTTCCTTCTTCCATTGTTAAGGGTGTTGCGGAGGTCATCGGAGGCCCAGGGATTGTGAGATGCCATGGAGTCGGTAGAGGGGTTGTGCATGGAGACATGGTCATGTTGGAGAGGTTGTTTCGAGGATTGGGACGGGAGCCCCCCACACCGGCATTCTGAAGCCCGGTTTGACCGCGAGGGGATTGAAGATTCTGAGGAGGAGGTTGTTCCTGTTGTGGGGCCTAATTAGGTTCAGAAGAGGGTCTCGCCGACTGGGCGGTTTGGAGGGGGATCTCCTGTTGTGGTTGAGGAGGAGTGGGTCCACAGTTGGACCCTCTGGATCTTAGCTTTCGGGGAGGCATGGCTGGAGATGATCTTAACCAAGGTAAGAGGAAGGATTGCTATTCGTCGGTCTCCACAGACGGTGCCAATCTGTTACCGCTAAATCTGGTGTGGGGGCAAACAGATAGAATTTGTGGATTCTTAGGAAAACCGAATAGCAAACCTGGAACTTTTTCACCAGAGTTTGACCATTGACTCCCGCCGTACACGTGCAAAAAGTGCGAGACACCGGGGTTGATCCCGGCGATGCACCCTCCGATGCTCAAGTCAATAACCAGAAAAGATTATGAAAGAGCGTAAACTGGCAAAAGATTGATTACCTCCTAATGGTGGTGGATGGGGGGCATTTATAGCCTCCTTTGGGATCAGTTTAGGAATGAAATCCCTAATTCCCATTGAAAGGATAGAGTGAATCAGGGCCGTTGATTGAATACAATCAGAAACCCTAATTCTATCCAGCTGAACCGGGTTTCATGCGGGTTGGGACCCGCACCCAGTTGAGATGGATCTGTTGGTGGGTTAATGGGCATTTGGAGAAAAGATCCCGAACCCATTTCAGACCCATTTGTAAGTGAAATTACCATCTTACCCCCAAGCTTTGAGATTCGCGCCTGATTTGGACGGTTCCGATTTATCCCCATTTTTAGCCATATCAAGGAGTATATTGGGCGGGGCGGCACACGTGGGTCGATAACCCACGCCAATCGTTAACCTACTACAGAGATAAGTTAGATAACCTGCAGGACGAGTTCGTCAATTGGGAACCGTACTCGACTGCCAGGTTGCAAAGGATTCCTCCGATCTGTTTAGATTGTGCACTTTGGTTGACGGCTGCACTACTTGTGAATTTTGGCATTGTCGAGTTCAGTATCCGGATAGAGTGATGCGGCAATTCAGATATCAATAAAAGATTCCCGATGTTCGGTGCTATGATAAAAAGTTGCATGAGGTGAGGGGAACGGGACGAGTGCCCAACTTCGATTCGGCTGATTACCATCGTTACCATGTGGCCAACTGGAACACCATGCGGCCTCAAATGACACCGAATATGATGTTCTTCGCGATACCGTATGATGGCTCCCTCCAACAGGCATACATGATGTGGTACAAGCGGGTAAGACGGTTGTGTGTTTCTCCAAAGGCCGCTGTACCAGCTGGTGTGCAGATTTCGATTCCCCCAAACCAGGCAAAACCACCTCCAGTATATTCCATCTCCCAGCCGATGTACCAACCAAAGGCTGAGACATATCGAAACATGGTTAGTCAAATTTCATATACTTAGTATGCATGTATTGTTATTTGAGGTGGCTGATATGTTAAGTATGCATGTTGTTTAAATTGAAATTTTCAACCTAATGTAGATTGAAAACACATGGGAAAACGTTCGGACAGCTACTCGCGTCTTGAAGAGTAAGGTACCCGAGAGCTTTAAGGAGATAATGTAGGAGATGTTAAAGCCGTGCCATCGTACTCTTGAGGACGCGGGTGAAGGTTCGCAACTTAAGGCGTATTTGAAAGCCAACGTGCTAGCAACGGGTTCTAGGCGAAAGAGCGTGACAAGGCAGGGAATTCACATTGCCGAGCCACAACAAGTGCAACAACAGCAAAATCCTGAAGAAGTTGAAATGGAGCAGTGGTCGGATGACCCTGAATCCCCAGGGACACAAGGCAGACGGCGAAATCCTCAAAGGAAGCGGAACCCACCCGAGAAATTCATACCAAGCGGTCGCAAGCCGCATGGCCGTAAAAGGTAGTATCTAATAGTCGGTTCGTTATTAGTAGTTTAGCATTTGGTTGCTAATTTTGTTATTCCAATAACTAATGCATAGTTTGTTTCTATGTTGATAAATTGTTGTAGGTAAATACCGGGCATGCGTGGAAGCCAACGTGAAGAACACCTTGATAAATTTTTTTATAATTTGGGCATGTGTCGGGTTGTATAATTATTGTGAAAATTTTTGATAACTATATTGATTTGAATTAGTTGTGTATATTGGTTGACATTGTCAATTTGTATGCATTAAATTGTTGTGAAGTTTTCTGTTGTATTATATACATTGATGTGATGTGAAATTGTGAACAAATTTTGTGAAGTTGTATTTGTATCAACCAAAGCACATAGAGCCAAACACAGGCAAAAGTTCTGTACAATTCTCTCTACTTAACCCGTTATTGACGATGACGGGTTAAATGAGTTTAACCCGTCATTGGTGATAACGGGTTAAATAGAGAGATATTGGCAGTCCTTTATCCCCTACAGACCAAGTCTTAATAAAGTACTGTCAATATCTCTCTACTTAACCCGTTATTAGGAATAACGGGTTAAGATCACTTAACCCGTTATTCACAACAACGGGTTAAGTAGAGAGATATTGGTAGTACTTTATCCCTTACATATCAAGTTATCATAATGTACTGCCAATATCTCTCCACTTTACCCGTTATTGGGGATAACGGGTTAATATTGCTTAACCCGTTATCCTCAACAACGGGTTAAGTAGAGAGATATTGGCCCTGCAGACCAAGTTTTCATAATATACTGCCAATATCTATCTACTTAACCCGTTATTGACGATAACGGGTTAAGTAATCTTAACCCATTATCCCCAATCACGGGTTAAGTAGAAAGATATTTTTATGCTTTCCACAACTTTCTCTTCATTCTTTACGAACATTGTCTACTGAACTCCGCAAAGTGACATTCATATGCGTGTAAATTGTTTATATTTTTTATTAATTTTCATTTATTGCCACGTAAGTATCCAATATAAAATCGTTAACATTAAATGTGGTCAAAAAGTTCAAAAAATAAAATTTGATTACTTGCCTAGGGTTAGGGTTAGGGTAAGCTAGGGTTAAAGGTTAGTGTAGGGTTATGTGTTAGGGTTAGGGTAAGGGTTAATATTTGTAATAAGTAGTTGTTTTTTGTTTTGATTAATTAGGTTAATATTTGTAGCTCTCTGATCTAAAACGCACTGAATCTTTTCCATTATTGGGTTCTACATGTGGGGTTTTACATGTGGTGTTCCACATGTGGGGAGTATAATCTGATTTGATTTTCACAATTTTGTTCAAATCCCCCAAATCTGGCACTTTTGAACAAAATCATCCAAACCCTAGAATCTCTCTTCAATCGTCAATGGAGTTCCATTACCGCTCCAGCGAAGAAAGATCGGCGCCAACGCACTGAATCTTTTCCATTATTGGGTTCTACATGTGGTGTTGTACATGTAGTGCCCACTTTGTAGAGTGAAATGTAATAGTAGGCAAGCTATGGACATGTATTTTTTTTCCCACAATTGGATCTGATGACTCTCCGATCTAAAACGCATTGAATCTTTTCCAATATTGGGTTCTACATGTGGGGTTCTACATGTGGTGCCCACTATGTAGAGTGAAATGTAATAGTAGATAAGTTATGAACAAATTTTTTCCCCAACATTTGGAGACTTCCTCCCCGTACATGTAGTACAAGTCCATAACTTGCTTTTACAATCGAAGAACAGAATTGGCAAAGCAGCGGGGACTGAGAGGAAGTGGAAGAAAGAGTTTTAAGATTTAACCCTAGCCCTAACAATAACCCTAACACAATTTGTTTGTATTGTATATTATTATTTGTTTTATGAACTTCTGCAAATATCTCTCTACTGAACCCGTTTTTAGAGATGACGGATTAAGTATACTTAACTCCACGTATTAACATTTTTTTTGTAAAAAAAATAATAAAAAAGGAAAATGTTTGTAAATCTTACAAAAATACATTATCAAATTTACATAAATAGGGTTACGGCTTGGGTGAGAGTAGGGTTACAGTAGGGTTACGGCTAGGGTTAGAATAGATCTCTCTACATTAGGGTTAGATTAGTTCGTAGGGTTACTTCCAATTTTTAATAAACTTTTTCATATTTTCAACTATATTATTTATTTTCATAATGTTTAAAATTACTCTAACCCTACTGTAACCCTACTTTAACTCTCCAACCCTACTATAACCCTACTGTAACCCTAAGAACTACTCTAACCTACTCTAACCTTATCGCTAACCTACTCTAACCTTATCTCTAAACCTACTATAACCTTACCATGAACTTGTCCTGACCCTACTCTAACCTTATCTCTAAACCTACTCTTACCTTATCTCTAAACCTTATCTCTAACCTTTTCTAAACCTACAAACTTGTCCTAACCCTACTCTAATGTTGTCCTAACCCTATCTCTAAACCTTACTCTAACCTTATCTCTAAACCTACTCTAAGTATGCAACAACAGAGGAATGTACAGAAGTGCTTCGATGTCCACAGACCAAGTATTCATAATGTTCGTCCAAAATATCTCTACCTAACCCGTTATTGGTGATGACAGGTTAAGTACACCAATAACGGGTTACGTAGAGATATTTTGGCAAAACTTCATCTCTACTTAACCCGTTATTGGTGATGACGGGTTAGGTAGAGATATATTAGCAGAATTTCATCAAATACAGACCCACGAACCACTTAACTAGTCTGTGGCCGTTGCTTCTTTGTTGTCTTGCGCTTGTTTTCACGCCAATATTCATTTCCTTCTTGTTATCTTGCCTTCTTCATTCAATGTTTTTGAGAAGTGTATCATTTGCTTCTTATTTTCTTCCCATCTTCATTCAACATTTTCAGATATGGGGAACAATGCATTCTTGTTTTCTTGTTGCTTCTTTTCTTGCCTTCTTCATTTCCTTCTTGTTTTCTTCCCTTCTTCATTCAAGCCTTTCCATAAATGCATGAATGCACTCTTGTTTTCTTGTTGCATCCTTTCTTGACTTCTTCATTTTCCTATTGTTTTTTTCCCTTCTTCATTCAACATTTTCAAAACTTAATCAATGCATTCTTGTTTTGTTGCTCTTGTTTGTTTCCCTTCTTCATTTGCCTATAACTTTGAATCAATGCCTTCTTCTTCAATGAAGAAAATACAGCAGATGAAGTAAAGTAAGGAAAAAAAAGAGATGGAGGAGGCTCCTGCAAGAGGGAGGGAAAAAAAAGGAGGAAAAAAAAAGAAAAGAAAGGAAAAGAAATTAGCCTGCGTTCAAGGAGACTCTCCTTCATCATTCTTCATAACATTGTTTATAGAATATGAAGGGAGAAAAATTTTCAGAAAGAAGCTGAAGATGCAGAAGTAGAGAGGCAGCTGCATGTCTATGTTAGCGTACAAGTGCATGCTGGGTTTCCCTCATTGGGTAGGGAGGACTCCTGACTCTGCCTTTTTTTTTCTTCATTCCCCTAACTTTTCTTTTGGGGCTTTTTTAATGAATGCAAAAGTAGCAATTCTCCTCCCTTCATACACATTCGTTCCCTATTGTTACACAGAGTGCAACAATTCTCTAGTTTCGTAGGACGGAGTAGTGGTGGGTGTCACAATGTATTCATGGTACTTTTCAACTTCTTGGCATGCACACCTCACATTCATGCAACAAATAGTACGAATATGGGGAGTGAGTGCCAAGAAGTTGTTAAGTACTTTGAATATACGGTTACACCCACTACTACTCTATCCCACGAACCGGAGAATTGCTGCCTTTGTGTAATAATAGTGAACTAAATTGTATGCAGGGGGGGATAACTTCTACTTATGAATTCAAAAAAAGGCAGTGTCAACAGTCCTTCTTACCGATTGAGAAGAAATCCAGCATGTACTTGTATACTAAATTAATTGCAAATTTTGGTGAAAGTGTCAAAGAATAACTTTGTAATAGCAATTTGCTTTAGTATTGTATGCATTCTATGTACGTTCAATTTACATGTATTTGCCAGTTTGTAATGTATGATGTACAAAGCTGTTATAAGATATAACCCGTATTCCCATATTCTCCGAACTTTATCTTGAAAATTTGAAGAGTTGTAACACAAAGGTGAAGACAATGCAAATATCATTCCGCTCTAATGGGTTAAGTATCCCAAGATTGATGTGAATTGCTGAATAAACAAATGATCATCTGTAGAAGTTGTTATGAATGAACAAATTATGTGAAGTTGTATATGTATCAACAAAAGCACATAGAGCCTACACAGACGAAAGTTCTGTAAAAATCTCTCTACTTAACCCGTTATTTACGATGACGGGTTAGGTGATCCTAACCCATCATCACCAATAACCGGTTAAGTAGATTGATATGGGCAGGACTTCATTCCCTATAGATCAAGTATTGATAAAGTACTGCAAATTTCTCTCTACTTAACCCGTTATTGGGGATAACGGGTTAAGATCACTTAACCTGTTGTCCTGAACAACGGGTTAAGTAAGGAGATATTGGTCGGATTTCATCCCCATGCAGACCAAGTTTTCATAAAGTACTGCCAATATCTATCTACTTAACCCGTTATTGACGATAACGGGTTAAGTGATCTTAACCCGTTATCCCCAATAACGGGTTAAGTATAGAGAAATTGGCATCACTTTATGAAAACTTGGTCTGTAGGGGATGAAGTCCTGCCAATATCAATCTACTTAACCCGTAATCCACAATAACGGGTTGAGTTATTTTAAACCATTATCCTAAATAACGTGCTAGGTTTATCCAATGTTGGCCGTATTTTATCTTCAAAATGTAAGTTTGCACCAAGTTTTCACAATTTTCCACAAATAAAAAAAATCCAACAGCATAGATGTATTGCACAAATACACAATTTGCACAGATACATAAAAATCACTCACAACCTTCAACACAAATATACATTCGCTAACTAATTACAACAACAACATCCACAACAACATGTATGGTTCACAAACACAGAAGTTGCACACATACACAAATTGCACTAAGATTAAATACAACACCAGTAATATATTTATAAATAAAAAAATATTGACTTCGGCATATATATTCAATGACCCACAACATCAAGACCCACAACAACATATGTAGTTCACAAATACACAAAATGTACACATACACAAATTGCACTTTGATTAAATACACCAGTAATCTAATTGTACAAAAAACAAAAGTTCAATTGACCATATATATACAATCAAAAGTATGGAACTTTTCAATAATTGATTCCTTCCTTGGGCACGATTGTGCTTCATTCCGGACCTACACCACAAAAAAAATTGGTTAATAATAAAGTCAAAAATAATAATTTTCTTCACATCGAAAGACAAAAGTAAGCAATTATTCGGTGTTTATCTTGAAAGTTTGATGTGACATACATAACACGAAAAACCCCTTAGCACGAACCTTCACCTTCATCATCATCACTCTCTCTAGCGTTTGGAGCTTCTTCATACCCTACCGATCCACTACATAAGGAAGAAGAATGGGCTAGTGTCAACTACAACAAGTTTAGATTTATTGAGCCCAATTAACAAATACTTAGTCTTCGATATATTACCTTGCCATATTTGTTAGGCAATTTCGTAAATCGTGATATACGACATGAAGGCATGTCCTGCAAAGTCTTGGTCCCTTCGTTTTTTGGGATTCTCTGATAGACT
Source organism: Hemerocallis citrina (assembly GCA_017893485.1). Classification (NCBI taxonomy): domain Eukaryota; kingdom Viridiplantae; phylum Streptophyta; class Magnoliopsida; order Asparagales; family Asphodelaceae; genus Hemerocallis; species Hemerocallis citrina. The sequence continues at coordinate 122,550,042 of CM030363.1, read as the reverse complement.
TCAACCTCTTCCCTTTAGGCCTCCCCTTTGTGGTGCATTGCACGGGGTCTCCCACCGGTGCATGTGCATGTACATGTCCACCACTCTCCGGTTGTGTGTTACCTTCGTGTGGTGTGCTATTTCCAGATTGAATGTGAGAAAATCCTTCGATTCCCTTGAGCATGTGGTCGAGCATGTACTTGTACCCTCGCTCTGAAGAGTAACCAAGATCGACCAAATGTCTTGAGTGCATAGTCAGTTCACAATAACGAGAGGAAAAATTGTCGCCCATACTATTGGGAACAAGTGTACTGCTTCTTGTCAGTTGATCCCTGGTCCATCGCCTACAAATATATTGCCGGGTAGTGCGGTGTGATCTGTGAACCAAATAACTGCCAATAGATATTTGTAGGGAATGCCTACAAAGTCATACATGGTACAAGGGCATTTAGCCATTTGACGGATTTTACAAAAAGAAATCACCCTCCCCGGTACTGAATTTCACAAATAGTTGTAGAAAAAGCTGCACTATCCGGTGTATCCATACTCGCAATTAAACTCACATAAAGTAATAATCTTTTTACAACTTCTTGTTGGAATTTGTAGAAAATCTTCAGTGTGTATGTTCCCGCCATTTGTGACTCCAACGCCCATTCGGTCTTCAATTTTGGCCTCTCATCGCGATTACGATGAGTTTCTTTAAGTTCATTGTATCTTTGTTTTACTAAGACTCGGTCAAGACGATAGCAAATTCATGTAATGAGTACTTCTTATGAGTATGTTGCTTCAAGGATGAATGTAGCGATTCGCTACGTTGGGTACTCAACATGCTGTCCCAAAATGAGTCTCTTGCGTACACGGGAGCCCATTTCTTGCGAATCTCAAATTTATCGTTCAGGCATTTGTTATTCTCAAGTTTGTACTGGAAAATCAAAATTTTCCACTTCTGTTCAAAATTAGTTTTATATTCCGTCATATAAATGATAGTCTTCATAGCATCCCTAAACTCGTCAATGTTATTCGGCATACGCACTTCATGCGGTAACTAATCCAAAATATGCCAAATGCAATATCTATGTGACGTGATTGAGAAAACTTTCTTAACTGCTGCACTTATTCCACGATCCTCATCTGTCATGATGTTCATCGGAACGTGAGTCATTGCTCCTCGCCACTTTTCAAAGAACCACTCAAATGAGGATGCCTTCTCATTTGGAATGAATCCACAACCTAGGAATATTGATTGCCAATGATGGTTGAATCCAACAAATGGTACAAACAACATCTCGTATCGGTTTGTATTGTAGGTAGCATCAAAGCAAACAACATCCCCAAATACTTTATAATTCTTTCTAGTGATACCATTCACCCAGACACAATGGGACAATTGCCCTTCGGGATCACATTGGTAATCATAATAGAATAAAGGATCGGTCTCCTTTTTGGATTCAAAGAACTCAAGTAGCATTTGCCCGTCGTGTCCTTTTAAACCTTCCATCTTGTCTCTCCTGAGATTTCTGACATCAGTTTCAGTGAAACCAATTTTCTCATTACCTTCACTTGCACCTTCAAAAAATAGCATTTGTTTGCATATAGGGACATTAGCTTCGGTAAGTTGACCAATTACTTTTTAATCTGTATTTGTCAATTTACGGTTTCGAGGTAGCAAGTGACGTCTACCAGGTGAAGTAAATTTGTGATTGTGTGGTTCATTAAATGAATAAATAATCTACGAATTACTTTGTGGGTTTAGTTTGACACTAACGAAAGTTTTGAAACCCGTTCTAGACATTATTCCACGTCTAGCTTCATTCTGATTATTCGGTGACTTCCCGACTTTATTACATATATATGATTTATCCACTACATCATTTTCCTTGTATTTATTTTCACCCATACGCATAGCGAAACCCGCACATTTACAATACGATGAATGAAATTTTTTCACTTCCTTTAGAGTGGAAAAATGTCATACCAATCTTCGGTTTTAGGTGCTCGTCAACATGAGAAAGAAACTAGCCAATTTGTTATGAACAAACAAATTTCTCTCCGGCAACAGAACTTTCTTCAAAACTGTCCATACCTAAGAAAACGAAAAGGAGAACAATTAGGGCTACTAAACCCGTTATGGAATGTGAAGAAAAATTTCTAACTTTATTTAAATATTATTAGAGAAACGTGAGAAAACCGTACAAACGGCATCCACAATTTATAAAACTTTGCAACTTACTTTAATTCACCTAGCACAAACCACCGTAACTTGCAGAAGTAATTTTCGACTCACGGTATGCGAGATACGATCGTGTACCGCTGTATTTGGTGTTTTTATAACCAAAAGCGACATACGGCTGTATCTCTCAGACCATTAGTCGAAACTCATTTCTACAAATTCGGGTTGCTTGAGCTACGTGAGACCATCCGAGTCGCAAAATTTCGTATTTTTTGATGGTTGTTTGAAGGATTTTCTAGTATAACCGCACTAAACGCGTTCTAAGTCATTAACTTCTAATGCGAGGAACGTGAGAAAACCGCACAAACAGCATCCAAAATTTATAAAACGTTGCACCTTGCCTGAATTCACGTAGCGCAAGCCACCCCAACCTGTACAAGTGAGTTTCGACTAACGGTTCGAGAGATGCGGCCATGTATCACTTTATTTGGGTTTTTTTTAACCGAGAGCGATACACGGCCGTATCTCTCTAAACGTGAGTCAAAAATTGACTTCTACAAGTTCGGGTTTCTTGTGCTACGTGAGACCATCCTACTTGCAATGTTTCGTATTTTTTGGATGTCGTTTGCAGGGTTTGCTAATCTAACCGCACTAAAAAAATTCTAAGTCACTAACTTCTAATGCGAGGAACGTGACAAAACCACACAAACGGCATCCAAAATTTATAAAACTTTGTACCTTACTTGAATTCACGTAGCACAAGTCACTCCAACTTGTACAAGTGAGTTTCGACTAACGGTTCGAGAGATACGGCCGTGTATCACTTTATTTGGGTTTTTTCAACGAAAAGCGATACACGGCCGTATCTCTTTAACCGTAAGTCGAAACTGGCTTCTACAAGTTCGGGTTGCTTGTGCGACATGACACCATCCTATTCGTAAAGTTTCGTATTTTTTGAATGTCGTTCGCAAAGTTTTCTAATCCAACCGCACAGAAAAAATTCTAAGTCATTAACTTCTAATGCGAGGAACGTGAGAAAACCACACAAACGGTATCCAAAATTTATAAAACTTTGTACTTTGCTTGAATTCACGTAGCGCAAGCCACCCTAACTTGTACAAGTGAGTTTCGACTAACAGTTTGAAAGATACGGCCGTGTATCACTTTATTTGGGTTTTTTCCAACCGAAAGCAATACACGGTCGTATCTCTCTAACCGTTAGTCGAAAGTGACTTCTACAAGTTTAGATTACTTGTGCTACGTGAGACCATCCTACACGCAAAGTTTCGTATTTTTTGGATGTCGTTTGCAGGGTTTTCTAATCTAACCGCGCTTAAAAAATTCTAAGTCATTAACTTCTAATGCGAGGAACGTGACAAAATCGCACAAACGGCATCCAAAATCTTTTAAACTTTGCACCTAGCTTGAATTCACGTAGCTCAAGCCACCACAACTTGTACAAGTGAGTTTCGACTAACGGTTCTAAAGATACGACCATGTATCACTTTATTTGGACTTTTTCCAACCGAAAGCAATACACGGTCGTATCTCTCTAACCGTTAGTCAAAAGTGACTTCTACAAGTTCGGGTTGCTCTTTGCTACGTGAGATTATCCTACTTGCAAAGTTTCGTATATTTTGAATATCGTTTGAAGGGTTTTCTAATCTAACCACACTTAAAAAATTCTAAGTCATTAACTTCTAATGCGAGGAACGTGACACAACCGCACAAATGGAATCCAAAATTTATAGAACTTTGCACCTTGCTTGAATTCACGTAGCGCAAGACACCCCAACTTGTACAAGTGAGTTTCGGCTAACGGTTCGAGAGATATGGCCGTGTATCACACTATTTGGATTTTTTTCAACCGAAAGCGATACATGGCCGTATCTCTCTAACCGTGAGTCAAAACTAACTTCTACAAGTTTGGATTACTTGTGCTACGTAAGATCATCCTACTCGCAAAGTTTTGTATTTTTTGGATATCGTTTGCAGGGTTTTCTAATCTAACCGTACTAAAAAATTTCTAAGTCACTAACTTCTAATGCAAGGAAAGTGAGAAAACTGCACAAACGGCATCCAAATTTTATAAAACTTTGCACCTTACTTTAATTCACGTAGGGAAAGCCACCCCAACTTGTATAAGTGAGTTTCGACTAACGATTCGAGAGATACGGCCGTCTATCACTTTATTTAGGTTTTTTTCAACCAAAAGCGATACACGGCCGTATCTCTCTAACCGTGAGTCGAAATTGACTTCTACAAGTTCGGATTGCTTGTGCTACATGAGACCATCCTACTTACAAAGTTTTGTATTTTTTGGATGTCGTTTGCAGGATTTTCTATTCTAACCGCACTAACATTGTTCTAAATAATTTAATATGTTCGGTATGATTATAAATACAACTCAATCTACAATATCGTTAACCAATCAACAACTATTGCACCGTGTAAATTCATCAAAATACTAAGAAATTTCTACATCTACAAAATTTTTTAGGCAATTTTAATATACGGTAAAATCGTTGAAAGCAACAAAAACATTTCAAAAATCAACAGAATTACAATTACTATGGCAGAGATTTAATCATTACCTTACAATATAAATCTGAATTTCGCCAATGTAGGTCAAGCTTAGAGTTTCATTTTTGGGATGAAAGAGTTGGGTTTGAAAGTTTGGGGTAGAGATTGGGAGAGAGAGATTATATGGGGATCGAAGAGGACGAGGAGCAGACTGCGGTGGAGGTGCGAACGGAGGAGGAGAACTACGGTTTGAGGTGCAACGGACGGAAGAGAGAGAGAGAGAGAGAGAGAGAGAGAGAATCGCCTGAATGATAGAGGAGAGAAGTGAGAAAAGAGTTGCCGGAGTGAGAAGATCACGATTTTGAAGATATTGGGTTTGGGTTCATCCAAGAACAAAAGTTCAGCTTCGGGAAAAAGTCGATGAGGAAGACGAACTGTATACAGTTATGAGATTATATCTTTGCCTTAACCCGTCCTTGTCAATGACTGGTTAAGGCAATATTTTTTTATAAAATTTTGCCTTAACCCGTCGTTGGAAATGGCGGGTTAAAGCAAAATATTATTAAAAAATATATGGGAGATCCAACGGCCCAGATTAAAGTTTGCACGGATCTGTGCACACAGACCCGTTTGCAACCGAAGAAGCCTTATATATATATATATATATATATATATATATATATATATATATATATATACATACATACTAATAAAACATCAAGTGGCTCTCATTCAATCTCCTCAAAATCAAAGGCCCAAATTGATTCTCACAAAACACATTTTTCTGCCCGCAATTTCAAACCCCCCCCCCCCTCTCTCTCTTTTCCGAAATACCCCCTTCTCACTGTCTCTCTCTCTTCCCGCCACTCCGTCTCTTTCTCTCTCACTGTCTCCATCTCTCTTCCCGCTCTCTCTCTCTCTCTCTCCCTGCTCTCTCTATATCTCCAGCCGCCAAAATCTAAGTCCCCTGCTCTCCTTCAACCTCCCGACGCTGCCTCCTGCTCACCTCCAGACTCCGAAACCCCCATCACCTCCATCTCTCTCTCCCCTCTCTCTCTCTCACATCGATCCTGTCTCTCTCTCTCTTATCGATCCGACCCACTTTAACCGTCTCTCTCTTCTTCGACCCACCCAACCCACCCAACCCACCCAACCACCGAACCCCTCACCATCTCTGCACCACCGATTTCAACGTCCTGACCACTGACTGATTTGTTCCCATTGAAGTTGATCCCGACCACCAATTTTACCATCTCTATATCTCAGGCATACTTAATTTTTTGGATTGTAACCTAACCAATCAAAATTTTCACTGACTGCATTCGTTTTGTTGATCACGACCACTGATCAAAATTTGTTGGGTTTGTGTTAGATTGAGTTGATCCCGACCACCGACCCCGACCACTGATTTTAGGATTTTAGGATTGTAGGATTGTAATCATTCGTTTTGTTGGGTTTGTGTTAGATTTTAGGATTGTAACCTAATTTTTTGGATTGTAACCTAATTCTAATCTAAAGATCATCTAAACAAAACTGACTGCATTCGTTTTGTTGACTGCATTCATTTTTGGTTAGTTACAATTCTCATCTAAAGATTGGATTTTTAGGTGCGTTGTTGTCACGTCCTACTTCCCAAATACGGAACACGAGTACGTCAGGTAGGCCCAGCAAATGATGTAAATACCATCCATAAGCTATACCAGACTAACTCAGCAATAAGAACAACAAAGTATAACCACGCAGGAAATATAACCACATGAATCAAAGATAAAATTCCAATAATAAATGAAATAATCCAACAATATAAATATCCAACATCTGGGATCAAAACAAACTACGGGTCATAAAGCCCAAAACAGAGTACAATTCGTAATAATATTCAAGAAATAAAATTAGCAACAAGTAAAACCAAGCAGTAGAGACTGGTTCAATATTTAGAAACATTGCTCACCAATTCCTTCAGGAATAGATCCTTAAGCACTTGTAAAATCTTGATCTAAAAAGAAAGAAAAGAGTGCCCTTAGAGCAAGTCGTGGGCGGCAAGTAGAGAAAACAAAGGATAAAGGAAAACATGAATATCAAGGAATAAGGACATGGTCAAAGACAAAGAACAAAGTAAAGAGCATGCAATAATATCAAAGGTCTACAGTAAATCATGCATGTGATGAGTGATGTTAGGACCAAGCAGGAAATGCAGGTTATTAATTATTTTATTAGTCTATCTAGTGCACGTACTACTAGAAAAAATATGGTGGTGACAAGAAGAACTCCAAAATATTGTCAGAGAAAAAAGATCAACCTTCAAAATATGGTAAAAGAATAGAAATGAAGAGGATTTGGAGAGATATAAGACCGTTAGAAAAGAAGTTAAGAAAGCGGTAAGAGATGCAAAAGAAAAAACTTATAATGATTTATACACAAAATTAGAAACAAAAGAATGAGAAAGTAACATTTATAAGCTTGCTTAACAAAGAGATAGAGAAACAAAAGATTTGGATATAACTAGGTGTATTAAGAGCAAGGATTCAAGAGTCTTAGTAAAAGATGAAAAAATTAAGAAAAAATAGCGTAATTACTTTGAGAAATTATTAAATGAAATGGTTGTCGGCAACTTAAATATAGAGGACTCAAGGGAGAGTCAAGAGCATATATATTTTCGTAGAATTAGGACCTCGGAAGTTCAAAATGCTCTAGGAAGGATGAAAATAGAAAAGGTTTTAGGACCGGATGATATACCCATTTAAGTTTGCAAGTGTCTTGGGGATGTAGGAGTGGGTTGGCTAACAAAATTATTAAATGAAATTTTGAGGAGTAAGAAGATGTCCGATGAATGGAGAAAGAGTATTTTAGTACCTATATATAAAAATAAAGGAGATATACAAAGTTGCTCAAACTACCGAGGAATTAAATTAATGCGTCATACATTGAAAATTTGGGAGAGAGTGATTGAACATAGATTGAGACTAAAAACTACAGTGTCTGAGAATCAGTTTGGGTTTATGCCTGGGTTGTTAACAATGGAAGTAATTTATGTACTGAGGAGACTTATGAAAAAGTATAGGAAGAATAAAAAAGATCTATATATGACTTTCATATATCTAGAAAAAATATATGATAAAGTCCCTAGAGACGTAGTATGGTGGGTGTTAAATAATAAAAGAGTAACTATTCGGTATATTGAGGTAATTAAGGATATGTATGAAGGGGCAACGACCACAATTAGAAAAACCACAGGAGAGACCAGCGATTTTCCTATTATAGTAGGTTTACACCAAGGTTCGGCTTTAAGCTCCTACCTATTTACTTTGGTTATGGATGAATTGACGCGATGAATACAAGATGAGGTGTCTTGGTGTATGTTTTTTGCCGATGACATCGTCTTAGTAGACGAGACTAGAGCAGAAGTCAATGCTAAATTAGAATTGTGGAGAGAAACTTTGGAAGTTAGAGGCTATAAGACAATCAGAACTAAAACACAGTATATGGAGTATAATTTTAGTGATATTCGGAACACAACTGAGGAAGTAGTGAAGCTTGATGGCCAAGAGATACCAAAGAGAGACCGTTTTCGATATTTAGGCTCGATTATAAAAGGATATGGGGAGATTTGTGAAGATGTTATACATATGATTCAAGCAGGATGACTTAAGTGAAGAAGTGTCAGTGATGTTTTGTGTGACAAATGTATACCTTTGAAGTTAAAGAAAAAATTTTATAGGACGACTGTTAGACCAGCAATGATGTATGGAGGGAAGTGTTGGGCAACAAAGAAATAAAATGTCCAAAAAATGAGTGTAGTGGAGATGAGGATGCTAAGATGGATGTGTGGAAAAATAAGGAAGGATAGAATTAGAAACGAGTATATACGAGACATGCTAAAGGTAACTCCAATCCAAGACAAGTTAAGACAGAATCGCCTCAAGTGGTTTGGACATGTCACACGTAGACCTAGTAGTGCCCCAGTTAGAAAGAGTGATTTTATAAGTATTGAGGATAGAGTTAGGGGTGGAGGAAGACCTAAACTAACTTAGGTGGAAACGGTGAAAAAAGATATAATAGCTTGTGACCTTACAGAAAATATTGCGCTAAACCGGGCAGAATGGAAAACCAAGATTCATGTAGCTGACCCCAGCTAGTTGAGAAAAATGCTTTGTTGTTGCTGTACACTATTATATATATATATAAAATTGGAGTGAAAAGAGAAGAAGTATGGTGCGTGAAATATGACATTGTCAATTGGCTTGCCAAATTTGACCAAAAAAATGGTCAACGGAAAATTTGGCAAGCCAGATAAGAGGTTGGTGTGGATGGTTTTTGCCATTCGGGTTGCCAAATATGAATATGGAAATCCAAATGAGAGCTTGGTGTGGATGCTCTTACTAATCTGCACCGCTACCTCATCCAAATAAATAAAAATAATTTAAATTAGAAGGTAAACGTATGAAATTGACCTCTGAGTAATTAAATTTGAAACAAAATTAATTAGGATCGGATTTGGATGAGGATATGTTTAATATGTTATCTCTTTTCTCTACTATCTTCATTTACTATAGATAAAGGTGAAGTTTTTGCATTGTTGCGAACATGTGTTGTTTTTAAATATTAAAAATTTCCTAACTTATTTTAAAAAAAATCTAAATCGATCTATAAAAGTTTGAAAATTTATTATCTAATTAATCTTTAATTTGTTTGTTTGCTATCTCGATGTATAGTATATATGTTCACGTTTGCAAATCTGATGAATAATATATACGTTCGTTTTTCTCTCTCTCTTTATAGAAGTTCTTAATTTCCATCAAGGTTGTTTGATTTATTATAAGTAATTTTAATTCAACTTACAAGGATTTCTTGATTTACAACTACTTTATTAAGCCGTAAAAGTAGAACAACTAAAGGAAATTAGTACTCTTCACTTGCAATTTAGACAAGCAATTAGTGTGTGGTCCAGAGGACTAGTAGGGTCTAGAAGTGATTCCATTGGAATGGACTAACTTTTCCAAGTGGGAGAAACCTGCTTGGTTACATGGACGAAAGTATGTATGTGGAAGGTATATGGCGACATCGGCATCATTAGCCTCAAAGATACGAACCTAGTACTATTTAGGTTAATAGTACGTGGAAGATCTTTCACCATAATGGAGATGGGCCACAATACTCGATTCGACATTGGGTACAAATGATTGGGTATGCTTTTGGGTTGGCCTTTGAAGTAGGTGTTAGGATTGGGGCGTCAACAAACGTCCTCTGGTTGCAGCGAAACTAATTATAGCAATGAGGAAGTCGAAGTAGACGAGGCGAATAATTTGAGCAAGCAAGTAGATCCACCAAACTAACACAAATACAACAATGATGACTTATCCCGGTTAGCTTTTGCTTAATCCGGGGGGAAAATATAGGGAGATCTGATATTTAACTAGAAGAGATTACAAGGAGTTACTGATTCACTTGACACCAGGAATTATACTCACCCACCAAGAACTATCTCTCTCTCGAGGCTCTCTTTGCAATGGAGAAAAGAATCTATGAAGTATTCCCTCTCATATTGGAGGAGTTTACAATATATATAGAAGAATAGAGAGAAAACCTAGGTCTAATCTTGATCCTCAGTCGTCCGATAAAACCTGGAAAACAAGTAACTGAATAGGAGCCGCACGATCTAACTTGAGGTTGAAGATTGGGCTGAACCGACCTAACAAATCGAAGCCCAAAAACGAATCAGCGCCGCGGGCGGTCGATCGTCCAACAGGACTGGTCGACCGTACCACTCTCGGACAATTTATGTACAACGAGCGGTCGGGGGTGGGGTCGAGCGGTGCGGTCGACTGTCACCATGACCGGTCGACCGCAACTATCCTGCACCTGCTGCTGCTGCTGTTCTCCTTCTACTCGCTTCGATGCTTCGACCTCCGTGCTTCATATTACCTTCTTTTATTCTGAACAACGAGTATACAAGACACAATCTTAACAAACTCTACCTTGGATTGCATACGAGTACTATCACATGATGTGTCACTCATCTCCAAACTCTAACAAATTTCACTTGCAAAGAAAACTTAGAACAATAGCTTATTCTTCTAATTGAAATGATCTTTACCCAATCTCACAAAATCCAGTGCAGCCCCTCAAAGACCCACCTCCATAGATGTATTCACGAAGTTGCCAAACTCCGCACAAACTCCACCTACCCTTAGGCTTTCTCCACCTCTCGACGATATTCGAATGTCGTGCTCTCATCTTGATGAATCTAGCTGTGGCAAACTAGCTGATCTTGCTGGAATACCGGAAAAAGAAATAACACTTGCACAAGTATTTCGAATTCCCCAAAGCTTGTAGAGATTATTTTGGCTTGGCTCAACCATTCTCATATCTCCAATCACCTTACGAGGACCCTGAAAAATAGACAGAACTCCACCTCGAGCTGTGTATCTGCAGCTCCGCGCATCAAGAGTTCCTAGGGAAATCAATTCTCATTTCAGCAGAGGAATATGCAAAACATCCCTTAAAGTGAACATGTGTAGACCTGGCATCTTCAACTCAACTGTCCCGTCATCCACTACTTCACAAATCTCTCCAGTACCGGTTGTCACACAACGCCCCATAGTAGACTTATAAGTAGAAAACAACTCCCTCTTAGAGCAAATATGAGAAGAACTCCCTGAGTCAAGAAACCAACTAGAATCCACTTCTAAAGAATTTGAAACAAGAAGACACGAATCACCTGAATCAAAGGCACTAACCACATTAGAGGCTAAACTCCCGTTCTTTACGCTCTCCTGATTCTGCAATTTCCAACAGTCTTTCTTGATATGTCCTGGCCTCTTGCAATATTGACAACGAATCGAATCCTTTTGCAAAGCACTTTGTCTTTCCCCCGAAGGACCATCCATTGCCTAGACAACTTGTAGGAATAGACGATGAAGATTTATGGATCTCCTTCCTAAGTTGATTTTCCTTCAATGCTTTGATTACACCATCTACCGAAATGCTCTCCTTGGCAGATCTACTGTGTAGCATGGTCGTGATCAAAGGCTCGTACGAATCTGGCAGTGAATATATCAAGTTGAAAGCTTTATCTTCCTCACACACATCTGCGTTGATCGTCTTAAGTTCAGATAATACCTTATTGAACTCTGTAATGTGGTCTTGGAGATCGGTACCTTCCTTCATAGATAAACGGAATAACTTCCTCTTCCAATGCATCCGATCTAATAATGACAAACCAGAGTAGTCAGTTATGAGTCTTTCCTATAGACTCGCCGCATCAGTTTCTTCAAGAAATCTGCACTTGACCTCGTCCTCCAAGGATAGTCCGATTAGACTTATGGTTATTTCACGAATATCTTCCCAAATGTCATCCTTCATATCAGTTGGCTTTTCCTTCTTCTTTCCTGTTGACTGCAACCGTTCTTAAACAAGAACATCATACATGTCAGTCTTCCAAAGATTGAAATTGATCTTACCATCAAACTGCTTTTTACTTCAAAATACTGTGGCCTGTCATCTTAATTAAGGAACTCAACAACCTGAAGCTCTGATACCAGTTGTTGGGATTGGAGCATCAACAAACGCCCTCTGGTCGCAGTGGAACTAATTAGAGCAATGAGGAAGTCGAAGTAGACGAGGCGAATAAATTGAGCAAGCAAGTAGATCCACCAAACTAACACAAACACAACAATGATGACTTATCCCGGTTAGCTTTTGCTTAATCCGGGGGGAAATATAGGAAGATCTGATATTCAACTAGAAGTGATTATAAAGAGTTACTGATTCACTTGACATAAGGAATTAAACACACCCATCAAGAACTATCTCTCTCTCGAACCTCTCTTGGCAATGGAGAAAAGAATCTATGAAGTACTCCCTCTCATATTGGAGGAGTTTACAATATATATAGAAGAATAGAGAGAAAACCTTTGTTTAATCTTGATCCTCAGTCGTCCGAAAAAATCTAGAAAATAAGTAACTGAATAGGAGCCGCACGATCTAACTTGGATTTGAAGATTGGGCTGAACCGACCTAACAAATCGAAGCCCAAAAATGAATTAGTGCTGCGGGCGGTCAACCGTCCAACAAGACTGACCGACCGTACCACTCTCGGACAATCCATGTACAACGAGCGGTCGGGGGTGCGGTTGGGGGTGCGGTCGACTGTCACCATGACCGGTCGACCGTAACTATCCTGCACCTGCTGCTACTGCTGCTGCTGTTCTCCTTCTACTCACTTCGACGATTCGACCTCTGTGCTTCATAATACCTTCTTTTATTCTGAACGAGTATACAAGACACAATCCTAATAGTAGGCACTCCTAATTTTGGAAAGGTGTCAAGTTTTATGACCCTTTCAGTAAATGATTGTTCTCCTTCATTGGTGAAGAGTTGATGAAGAAATTTTGGTGGATAAGATTGTATGGTGGGCACTCACTCTAGAAATTATTCACATGCCTTTATGGTATGGCCACAAAACCTCATGCCTCAATTGTGATGGTCTGGAAGAATGTCACTGGGATCCTATTTCGGGCCAGGCTAACTCAGGACTTCCAAAACATATTGGAAAAGTTACACCACATCACCAAGGTTAGGATTAGGTGCAACACTAGCCAAAAAAATTGCTCTTGGGAACTTGAAAGAATTGGTTCTATATGATCCACTTCCGAGGGTGTAGTCCGCCTTGGTCCATGGTGTCGAAGGCTAAAAGTTCTTTTAAAGTTTGAGAGTATTTTTTAGTGTTAAAAAGTAGGGAAACTCTACCTCACATTAGCATGTATAGAAGAAATTAATAGCTATTACAAACTGAGGGGATGGGATCTTAAAAATACAGTAAGTATAGGGGAGAGTTAGGGTTTGAGATGACCTAAGGTTAGGTTGAAGAGAGGACATTGTACAACTATTGTGCACCTCAACCTAACATAAATCTAGAATCTCATTGCCCTAATCACCCAAAGGGGCTTTCACTGTCACAAAACTGATCACTCCTCAGTTAAAAAAACTAACACAGTAGCAGAGTTTATAAATACTGGCCCATAAATTACTGCAAATAACTATAGTCTTAAGTCCCCCAAAATACCAAATAACAGAATTTACTGTCTCAAAAGGTTTTGTCACGCCCCACTTCCCAAAAAGAGAATACGGAATACGGATACGTAACAAAAGCCCAGCGAATGATTTTCATCATCCATAAGCTGTCAGGATCTTTACAACATTTCACAAGAATAATCAGAGTCGGAAGCAAGAAAAGTCAACCAAGCATACATATATGAATCAATACCAACAGAATTGCTTGAAAAAATATATATTAATCTCAAATAAATCAGATCAAGTCAATAATCATGGGTCACATTGCCCAAATGCAAATAAATCCAAGTAGCAGAAACAATTATTCAAGATAAGCAACAAAAAAATAAATAGATATGGAAAGGGCTCCAGCCAACTAGAATCTCATATCACCTACACCATCTGGCACCTGATCTCCAAAATCTAAAATTTAATAAATTGCAGGAAAATAAAAAAGAAAATAAACTCCCGTCAATGCATGTTACGGACCGCTTGTAGTGCAGGATACAAGTACAGGAAAAAGATAACTAATAATATGGAATAGGCATGATAACAAAATATAATAACTAGCATGGCAAGATGAACAAGTGTAAGTGGCATGTATCAAGTGTCAAGTAAACAAGTATCATATAAACAAGTAACAAGTATCAAGTGTCAAGTATCATGTGTCAAGTATCATGTATCATGTATCAAATATCAAGTAGCATGTAATAACGTATCATGTTCAAGTGTCATGGTCAAGTATTGTAGTTATTACTATCTAGGTAGCACTTCATGCATCCATCCTTTTACTACATGGTTGCTACACTCAAACAGTTTCGCTTTAGATTTCATAGTAGATCATAGAGGGCAGTGTACTCAGGGACAAGCTCTCAAGTATCAAGTATCAAGCTCCAAGTAACTAGATAACAAGCTCCAAATAACCAAATAATAAGCTCCAAATATCAAGCTCCAAATACCCAAAATATCAAGCTCTGTGTCAAGTGTGCAAGTGTTAAGTAATCACGTGTCAAGCTCCAAATAACCAAATATCAAGCTACAAATAACCAAGTAGGATCTATGAATCCTCTTTTGAGTACACGTTTCTATATTTTCCACTATTAGATCTTTCCCTTTAACACCGGCTTAGTTTCTTATTATTATTAGCGTCAAACAAGTATGTATGTATCACGAACAAGGCAAGTATAACATGGTATGATCAAGTAACAAGTTAAGGTTGGAAGAAAAACATGTACAGATAAAAGACAACACAAAAGAATAGAACAACAAAAATTATAGTTCAGGACAGCAAGACAATACTGTGCTAAATCTGGAATTCCCATTGCTACAAACATGCAAACCTGGATCCATAAAAGAATCTAGAAAATAGACTCTCGGCCAAATCCAGCAAATATATATAAGTCATAGGGTATTTCATAAAAGAAAGTCTCAAAACATATTTGAATCCAGAAAACATGTTCAGCAAGAAATCAGAAGAATGTATTCAAAGTCAGGAAAACAGCATGAAAACTCATTAAGTAAATCCATAAAAAAATCTGGGTATTCTCCTATATGTGTAGCATCATAATATAAAGTATCATAATTTTCCAATATAAATAGTTTATTCAACAAAAATCAGAAAACATCAAGATGCAGTAATTTTGTAAATCTGGAGTTATAAACACTGCAGTACGAAAACAGAAATATCTCACAAACCATAAATAAAAATTCAAATCCGTCCAAAGGGTTATAAAATAGACACAGTAGGCTAACTTTCATATTCACAAATATTTTTCAAACAGCAAGTAGAATTAGGTCGAAAATCAGTTTCTTTACTGAACAGTAAGAAAATTCTGCTAGTATAGTAGTTGTTTGTAAGTATAGAACGGTTTGTAAAAATCATCAAATAAATTCACAAAAATTCACGGTTAATCCCAATCAGGTATAATTGTACTGTGCAAAATAGTGGATCAAAATAATATTTTTAACATCATGATAAAAATATATTACTCTTCAGAATTCATAGAAAATAAAATCTGGAATTCTTTCTACACCTCTGTAGTAAAATAGGCATAACTCACAACTCGTAAAACGAAACTGAGATCTGTAAGAAGGGTTGGAAAATAGATAGAATTTTCTAAAGTTCATGTTCACAAATATTTTTAATATACTAACCTTAATAGGGTCTAAAATACTGATCAAAAGCAAGGTAACTGAAATACAGAATTATTCTTCGAACATAAAATGATTTAGTTCATGTAAAACTCATCCAGATCAACCCAAACATGAAATATAGTGTACTAGATGTCCAAACAACATGACCTAGGGTATTTTGCAAGTCCATGACAGGTTATAGCATGAATAACACATCAAACACACGATATCACAAAATAGCATTCATATATACATCCAAAAATGGTCAACCGTAGGTTGTTTCATGTCATATATGCCGTGATGGAACTATGGTCAAATCATCACAATAGAAAGAATAGATAACAGAGAATTCGCACATAAATTGTCTCTAGAACCCATCTACACTACATGCGGTATTTAGTACTTGCATTACACAAAGAAAAAAATACAAGTTACTTTCTTGAGAGACAATGATGGGAACGGAGCAAAGCAAGAATAAAGGGAACGAATTCCCGGGCAACAAACCATGAATACTAAAACACGAAATCACGAACACAAAGAACAACCGATGGCGAACACGATCGGACGGCAGAGATCGAAGATCAAGGTCAGGATCAACAACATCGGACGGTCCAGATCAGATGATGAAGATGATGATGATGATGATGATGATGATCAAGCAGATCCGACAGTCGAGATTAAAGGATCAGGATCACGGGTGATCGATGGCCCACATCCAATCAAGCATGATGATCAAGATCCAATGGATGATCGAGGTTCAACATGATCAAAACCTGATCAAAAAGCAACCCAACAATGGTGCACTGGCTTGGCTCCGATGATGGCTCGCACGGCAGACAGCGGCCATGGGACGACGGCGCTGCTGAACAGCACCGGAGGCACTGCGAGGTAGGGAAGAAGGGAAGGAGGGATGCAGCGGACGAGGGGGAGCACAGGGAGGCTGGTGGAGACGATGGCGGAGCACAGGGTGCTGCAATTGCGGGAGAGGAGCAGGAGAGGGGATGCTCGGTGGTGCAGTCGCTGGCTGTGCTGGGAGGAGAAGGTAGAGGAAGATCGGAGGGAGCCAGTGGGGGATATTGTTGACGTCGGCACCGCTCAGGAGGAGGAGCACAGGGAGACGATGAGGATGGGTCTTGGATCTCATATTAAAAATCTATTTTTAATCAATAGTTTTATTTATAACTAGTTCCCAATGATATTTTATTATAATACAAATCTTTTTATTATTACTTTGATTATTATGTTTAAGTTTATGATTATTATTATTATTTTTATCTTTTACCCTTGATTCTTAATTTAAAACCTATCTCTATCGATAATTGTATTGTAGTATTCAAATAATTTTCATATTGTGGAAGAAATATATTTTTGTTATATAATCCTACTTTGTATTAGTTATTTTATCTCCTTATAGGATTTTATATACTATAGGATTTATTTATACCATAGTATTATTCATTTATTATTTAATTACTATTTTAATTTAAAACCCTATTTTCCTTAATGGATTTTAATGAAAATACCCATATCGAATAACCCATTTACCCTGTTTATAACCCAAATACCCTAATTATATACCCAAGCCCAAACCCGTTTACACAAAGAAACCCAACCCGCAACTACCCCAGACCCGGTTGTCACCAAACCCTATCTATTTAACCCATATATCTCTATCTTATATAATTACCCTCTCCCTCAGTGTTTACCCTAGCGCCGCTTCGTTTCCTCTCTCCCTCCGTGAACCCATCCATGCTCCCATCTTCCCACCACCTGGTCGCGCTCCACGATAGCAGTGCGGCACCATTGTGCTGCCTCCTCCCGACGCGCCGCACACGACCGATACTTCGCTGCGACTGTCCCCTGGCTGCTGTTCTCCACCTCGCAACCAGTCTCCCCTAGCCCTGCCTGTGTTCCTCGCGTCGACGTGCCACCAGCAGCCAACGACAGCCAGTCGCGTCGGCCACCTCGCAGTAGTCAGGCACTGACACCACCTTCAGCCTTCGACCAGCGCTGCCCTCTTCCTTCCCTGCTAGTTCCCGGCGACTGCGGCAGCGACAGCTTCCCTGTCCAGTGCCATTCAGCCATGCACAGTGCCATCCTCGTCGCTGTGCACTCCCCATTGCTTGTAGTTCCTGTTGTTGAAGTGGGATTCTTGATCATGGAGTTTTGATCATCTTGGAGTTCTTGATCATCTTTGTTTTGGGCCGTTGATCAACATGATAATCGTCATCATGGAGTTCTTTGATCACTTTGATTGGTGGCCGTTAGATCGTCGATCTGATCCGATCATCATTATCATCATCAAGATACTGATCACATCTCGATCTTGATCTTGATCTTCGATCAGAGTCTTTCGATCTGATCCGATCACCTTAATTTCTTGATCGTTTGATCTCAGTCATTTGATCGTGTTTGTGATCTGTTGTTCCTTGTGTTCGTGATTGGTTCATGATTCGATCAATGAGTTCGTGCCCAAGAATCCGTTCCCGTTATTCTTGCTCTTGTGTTGTTCTCGTCGTCTTTTAGGTAAGTAACTTGTACTCAATTTCTTTTGTATGATACAAGTCATAAATACTGCTTGTAGTGTAGTTGGATTTTAGAGATAATTCGTGTGTGAAACCCCTTGTTGATATTGTTTCTATAGTGATTTGACCATAGTTACCTCACGACACAATATTGACATGAAACAACTTAGGTTTTGCCCGTTCTTGATTTGATAATGTATGTGGGATTTTTGTGACAATTTGGGTATTTGTAAAGAACCATGTGATAAACTTATTTTAGATATGTTAATTATCCTATTTCATGATGTGTGGACACTTGGTAGACTCAATTTCATGTTTGGTTGTGTTTGGATCAAGTTTTGTTTGAATTATATTGATTTTAGTTTTTGAGAAAATTCTGTATTTTGCCGATAATCTATCTTGATCAGTAATTTATACCATATTAAGGTCAGTATCTTAATTTTAGTATAAAACATAAATTGTAGAGAAATTCGTCTGCTTTCCAACCCCTCTTACCTTACTCGATTTCGTTTTCGTATGTGTGAATTATGACTGTTTTACTATAGAGGTGTAGATCTTTTCCATATTTCGTTTCTTGGTGATTTTGATAATTAAATCATTTTGATACTTGTGCTACACATATTATTTTGATCTAAAACTTTGGTCAGTTTTATTATACTTATCTAGGGATTTTCCAGAATTTTGGTGGATTTTATTGATGAGTTTTATATGTCGTTTTATGCTTGTTTATGAAAACTATACTTGCTGTATTTTGCTCGCTGTTCTGTAAAGAATCGTATTTTCACCCTATTCCTTCTGTTGTAAGGAAAATATTTATGAAATATGAAAGCTAAATTATTTTGTCTATTTTCACCGCCCTTTGGTGGATTTGGATTTCGTTTCACGGTTGGCGAGATATTATAGTTTTTGTACGTAGTGTTGGGAATTCCAGATTTGCCAAACTAACGTTTCTTGATATTTTCTTATTTTTGATGGCTAAACTAACTTTACTGAAAAATTATGAAACTTTATATTTTGATACTAGACATATAGGAGATTACCCCAGATTTTTTGTGGATTTATTTAATGATTTTTCATGCTGTTTTCCTGTTCTTGAATCCAATCTTCTTATTTCTGACTGAACGTGTTTTCTGGATTCAAATCAGTTTTGAACTATATTTTTGTGAATTACTATATAACTTATTTATACTCGCTGGATTCGGTTGGGAGTCTATTTTCTAGACGTTTTGACGGATTCAGATTTTCATGTTTGTAACACTAGGAATCACTATTTTACTACAGTATGGTCTTACTGTTCTGAACTTGAGATTTGTTTATTTTAATCTTTTAGGAGATATATTGCGCTCGTACATGTTTACCTTGCAACATGAACTTGTTACATGATTATTCCATGTTATACTTGATATGTTTTGCACACCTACATGCTCGTTCAACATTAACAATAAAATAACCAAGCCGGGGTTTAAGGGAAAGATCTAATAGTGGATAATTCGGAAACGTGTACTCGCAAGGGGGCCCGTGTTTCCCACATTTGGAATTTGGTATATGATTTGGATTATTTGGAATTTGTTATATGATTTGGATTATTTGGAATTTGGTATATGATTTGGTTAATTTGGAATTTGGTATATGATTTGGATTACTTGTCCCTGAGTACACTGCCCTCTATGGTCCACTATGAAATCTAAAACAAAACTGTTTATTGTTGCAACCATGTAAGGTGGGCTGCATGAAGTTCTACTTAGATAGTAATAACTACAATACTTAATACATGATACTTAAGCATGATACATGCCTACTTGATACTCGATTACATGATACATGAGACTTGATGCTTGAACATAATACTTGACACTTGTACATGACTACTTGACACCGGTTACATGATTACCTGTACTTGGTTCTTGACACTTGTTACTTGTTACTTGATTTCGTGATATTTGATTTCGTGATACTTGATTTCGTGACACTTGATTCTTGGCACTTGATTCTTGTTTACATGATATTTGTTCACTTGACACTTGATACATGCCTCTTATACTTGTTCATTTGCCATGCTAGTTGTTATATTTGGATATCATGCCTATACCATGCTGTTAGCAAGTTTTCCCCATGTACTTGTATCCTATATTACAAGCGGTCCGTAACTTGCAATTGACGAGTACTTATTTTCTCTTTTCCTCTTTCCTGCAATTGTTAAATTGCATATTTGGGATAACAGGTTCCAGACGGTATTGGTGATATGAAGTACTAGTGCTGGATCTTATTATTATTATATCTTGTAGTTTGCTTGAACAATATTGTATTTTGATACTTGGATTTATTCTTATATTTAGGCAATGTGACCTAGGATTTTATCTTATTCAGATCATGACTATTTGAAATTAATATATTTAGTTTCAAGTATTCTTGTTGGTATTTTAGTTCATATGTGCATGTTGATTGATTCTTTTACTTTCGACTCTGATTATTTCGTGAGATGTTGTAAAGATTCTTGAACAGCTTATGGATGATGAAAATCATTCGCTGGACTTTTGTCACGTATCCGTATTCTGTATTCTCTTTTGGAAAGCGGGGCGTGACACGGTTTTTAGTGGTATCAGAGCCCAGGTTTGGCTAATTTATTAGTTGCCTAATATATTAGACAAACTTGGATCGTACTAGGATCGGCTCAACATTTCACCAACCATGCATGCATGAATGAATTATTATCAATATTGATCTGGATATAGCCTTATTCTGTTCTTTTTTATCCCTTCTTATTCAATCCCTTGATTCCTTGATTCTTCCCTTTTTTTTCAGTCGTCCTCTTTGTTGATTTCTTCTTGGGTATGAATTAATTCTTCGGTACCCATATTCTTTTGATTCTGGTGCTATCCATTCTTTTCTTCCTGCTTGGTTCTTTGGTCGGCATCGTTGGATGCCATTGGCAGAGTCTTCCTCAATCAGAATGGTGCACCGGAAGCATTGTGGGCCCATAACCCATAGGTCCCCGGATCCTCTTGTTGCTTCTCCTCCCCTGTATTGTTTGCTTCCCTCTATCCCTTGCAATTGTTCTCATCCGTTCTCATTTCTTGATTCATCTCTTCCATGTCCACCGTTTCTTCGATTCCAGCTCTATCTATTTTTTCATCTCCTTGCTTGGTTATCTTGCAAGTCCTGTATTGTTTCTTTTTTATTTTTTGATTTCGGTTACTTCTTTCTTACATTCTATTTTGCCATCATGCGCCCATTCATTATTTGATTCAATTCTTCCGTGTCCTTTCTCCCTTTGATTCCAGCTCTGCCTACTCCTTTATCGCATTTGTTATCTTGTGTTATTTCGTTCCTTTTGATACTGTTTATTCTCTTTCATATATGTCATTTGATCTCATTGTTATCCACTTTCTTCTTTTTGGTATTGCCGCTGCCTTGTTCCTTTCCCTTTAGCCCTCTGCTTTGTTACCCTTTCCCCCGGTTTGCTTTTGCCTTATCCTATGTACCGCCCAAACAAATTTCGATGACGAAATTTTGTTGTAAGGTGGGTAGGATTTGTAACCCATGTTTCTTATTTCTTGTATTTTGGGTGTATTTTCTTTTTTTCGTGTATTTTCTGTAATTAAAATTTTTGTAAATCATTTTTCCGCGTTCAATTCTTTTTGATAAAATGTATTCTTGGATCTCATATTAAAAATCTATTTTTAATCAATAGTTTTATTTATAACTATTTCTCAATGATATTTTGTTATAATACAAATCTTTTTATTATTACTTTGATTATTATGTTTAAGTTTATGATTATTATTATTATTTTTATCTTTTACCCTTGATTCTTAATTTAAAACCTATCTCTATCGATAATTGTATTGTAGTATTCAAATAATTTTCTTATTGTGGATCAAATATATTTTTGTTATATAATCCTACTTTGTATTAGTTATTTTATCTCCTTATTGGATTTTATAGACTATTGGATTTATGTATACCATGGTATTATTGATTTATTATTGAATTACTATTTTAATTTAAAACCCATTTCCCTTAATGGATTTTAAAGAAAATACCCATATCAAATAACCCATTTACCCTGTTTATAACCCAAATACCCTAATTATATCCCCAAGCCCAAACCCGTTTACACAAAGAACCCAACCCGCAACTACCCCAGACCTTTAACCCATATATCTCCACCCTATATATTTACCCTCCCCCTGTGTTTACCTTAGTGCCGCTTCGTTTCCTCTCTCCTTCCGTGAACCCATCCATGCTCCCGTCTTCCCTCCGCCTGGTCGCGCTCCTTGACAGCAGCGCGGCACCGATGTGCTGCCTCCTCCCGATGCGTCGCACACGACTGAGACTCTGCTACGACAGTCCCCTAGCTGCCATTCTCCACCTCGCGACCAGTCTCCTCTAGCCCTGCCTGTGTTCCTCGCATCGACGCGCCACCAGCAGCCAGCGACAGCCAGTCGCTTCGGCCACCTTGCAGCATTCAGGTGCCGACACCACCTTCAGCCCTCGACCAGCGCTACCCCCTTCCTTCCCTGTCGGTTCCAGCGACTACGGCAGTGACAGCTTCCCTGTCCAGCGTCTTTCAGCCGTGCACAGTGCCATCCTCTTCGTTGTGCACTCCCCATTGCCTGTAGTTACTGTTGTTGAAGTGGGATTCTTAATCATGGAGTTTTGATCATCTTGGAGTTCTTGATCATCTTTGTTTTGGGCCGTCGATCATCATGATCATCGTCATCATGGAGTTCTTCGATCACTTTGATTGGTGGCCATTAGATCGTCGATCTGATCCGATCATCGTTATCATCATCAAGATACTGATCACATCTTGATCTTGATCTTGATCTTCGATCAGAGTTGTCCGGTCTGATCCGATCGCCTTGATCTTTTGATCTCAGTCGTCTGATCGTGTTCGTGATCTGTTATTCCTTGTGTTCGTGATTGGTTTGTGATTCGATCATTGAGTTCGTGCCCGGGAATCCATTCCCGTTATTCTTGCTCGTGTTGTTCTCGTCGTCTTTCTGTCAAGTAACTTGTACTCAACTTCCTTTGTATGATACAAGTCATAAATACCGCTTGTAGTGTAGTTGGGTTGTAGAGACAATTCGTGTGTGAAACCCCTTTTTGATATTGTCTCTATAGTGATTTGACCATAGTTACCTCACGATACAATATTGACATGAAACAACTTAGGTTTTGCCCATTCTTGATTTGATCATGCATGTGAGATTTTTGTGAGAATTTGGGTATTTGTGGAGAACCATATGATAGACTTGTTTTAGACATGTTAATTACCCTTTTTCATAATGTGTGGACACTTGTCATGTTTGGTTGTGTTTGGATCAAGTTTCGTTTGAATTATGTTGATTTTGGTTTTTGAGAAAATTCTGTATTTTGCCGATAATCTGTCTTGATCAGTAATTTAGACCATATTAAGGTCAGTATCTTAATTTCAGTATAAAACCTGAATTGTAGAGAAATTCGTTTGCTTTCCAACCCCTCTGACCTTGCTCGATTTCGTTTTCGTATGTGTGAATTATGACTGTTTTACTATAGAGGTGTAGATCTTTTCCACATTTCGTTTCTTGGTGATTTTTATGATAATATCATTTTGATACTTGTGCTATACATATTATTTTGATCTAAAACTTTGGTCAGTTTTTCTATACTTATCTAGGGATTATCCAGAATTTTGGTGAATTTTATTGATGAGTTTTATACACCGTTTCATGCTTGTTTATGAAAGCTATACTCACTGTTCTATAAAGAATCGTATTTTCACCCTATTTATTTATGCTGTATGGAAAATATTTATGAAAAATGAAAGCTATATTATTTTGTCTATTTTCACCTCCCTTTTGTGGATTTGGATTTCGTTTCAGGGTTGGCGAGATATTATAGTTTTCGTACAGTATTGTTGGGAATTCCAGATTTGCCAAACTATCGTTTCTTGGTATTTTCTGATTTTTTATGGCTAAAATAATTTTACTGGAAAATTATGAAACTCTATATTTTGATAATAGACATGTAAGGGATTACCCCAGATTTTTTGTGGATTTATTTAATGAGTTTTCATGCTGTTTTCCTGTTCTTGAATCCAATCTTCTGATTTCTGGCTGAACATGTTTTCTGAATTCAAATCAGTTTTGAACTATGTTTTGTGAATTACTATATAACTTATTTATACTCACTGGATTTGGTTAGGAGTCTATTTTCTAAACGTTACAACGAATTCAGGTTTTCATGTTTATAATACTGGGAATCACTATTTTACTATAGTATGGTCTTGCAGTTCTAAACTTGAGATTTGTTTATTTTAATCTTTTAGGAGATATCTTGCACTCGTACATGTTTAACTTGCAACTTGAACTTGTTACATGATTATGCCATATTATACTTGATATGTTTTGCACACCTACATGCTCGTTCGACATTAACAATAAAATAACCAAGCTGGGGTTTAAGGGAAAGATCTAATAGTGAATAATTTGGAAACGTGTACTCGGAAGGGGGCCCATGTTTCCCACATTTGGAATTTGGTATATGATTTGGATTATTTCGAATTTGGTATATGATTTGGATTATTTAGAATTTGGTATATGATTTGGATTATTTCGAATTTGGTATATGATTTGGTTAATTTGGAATTTGGTATATGATTTGGATTACTTGTCCCTGAGTATACTGCCCTCTATAGTCCACTATGAAATCTAAAGAGAAACTGTTTATTGTAGCAACCATGTAAGGTGGGCTGCATGAAGTTCTACCTAAATAGTAATAACTACAACACTTAATACATGATACTTGAACATGATACATGCCTACTTGATACTCGATTACATGATACATGAGACTTGATGCTTGAACATAATACTTGACACTTGTACTTGACTACTTGATACCTGTTACATTATTACCTGTACTTGCTTCTTAACACTTGTTACTTGTTACTTGATTTCGGGATATTGGATTTCGTGATACTTGATTTCGTGACACTTGATTCTTGATACTTGATTTTTGTTTACATGATACTTTTTCACTTGACACTTGATACATGCCTCTTATACTTGTTCATATGCCATACTAGTTGTTATATTTGGATATCATGCTTAGACCATGCTGTTAGCAAGTTTTTCCCATGTACTTGTATCCTGTATTACAAGCGGCCCGTAACTTGCAATTGACAGGTACTTGTTTTCTCTTTTTCTCTTTTCTGCAATTGTTAAATTACAAATTTTGGAGAACAGGTTCCAGACGGTATTGGTGACATGAAGTACTAGTGCTGGATCTTATTATTATTATTTCTTATAGTTTGCTTAAACAATATTGTATTTTGATACTTGGATTTATTCATGTATTTGAGCAATATGACTCAGGATTTTGTCTTATTCAGATCATGATTATTTTAGATTAATATATTTGGTTTCAAGTATTCTTGTTGGTATTTTGGTTCATATGTGCATGTTGGTTGATTCTTTTGCTTCCGACTCTGATTATTTCGTGAGATGTTGTAAAGATTCTTGAACAGCTTATGGATGATGAAAATCATTCACTGGGCTTTTGTCGCGTATCCATATTCCGTATTCTCTTTTGGGAAGCGGGGCGTGACACCACGGGTTCAGGTGGGTTTCGGGTTCGGGTCGGGTTTTAAAAGTTGGGTGCAGGTTCAATTCAAATTCAGGTAGGTAAACCTCATTGAACACAAGTATTGGAATATTGTTTGTGCAAACATGAAAATACAACAATATTATTTAATATTCAACTCAAACACATGTTCAACTTCAATTACAAGTTCAACAAAAAAATTAAAAAAAACTTCAATGCACAACAATATATATTTATTCCAAAATATAAAACCTCCATACGTTTATATATTAATGCTACCAACACCACACTTCATACATAAATACTAATGATTGTGATAATTTTAAAAAAAAACTTGAAAAGATATATTCTACATTGTATAGCATATATTTTATAGATTCATACCTTATATATCATTAGTGAAAAAAGAACCTTACATGTTGAATACACCCACACAATTTAATTTACTACATTCTATTTAGAATGGGTGGGTCTGGTGGGTTTATTAAATATATGAAGCCCACCCAAAAGAGGTGTTCCTGCGTTTTCTCTTTTTAATTCGAGTTTGGGTGGGTTTTAAAAGAGTTTTTAATCCTTTATTTACGGGTTAGCTTCAGATGAAACCCGACCCGATGAATTGTTGGACATTTATTTAATTAAAAACCAATTTAAAATGAATTTTCTCTTAGGCCCATATAGGTCCATTTTGTTTTTTCTTTTAATTTAAGTTTTTTTGAACCTACCGTTTGAAGACCATTAATTGGCCCCTAAGATCAAATCAAAACTGATAGTTTTGATTTGTAAATGAATGTTAATTACCAAGCCATTAAGCCATTTTATTAGTCACCTTAAATCTTGATATCTTGAATTTTTTCCCAATAAATCTTGATATCTTGAATTTTTTTTCCCAAACGGTCCAACTTTTTGAAAGTTTTTTCCAAACTGCCCTACTTTTTTTTTTTAATTCCCAAACTCCCCACTCGCTTTCTGAAAAAGCGTGTGGTTAAAACCTCATCTTTTTTTCAGAAAGAGAGTGTGAAACTTTTAATTTTCGAAAGTCTAGACTTGTTTTTTGAAAAAGCAACCTGTTTTTAACCAAACTCGCTTTCTCAAAAAATAAGTTTGCTTATTTTAGTAAATACTTTCGAACGTGGGGCAGTTTGGTAAATACTTTCAGAAAGTGGATCAGTTTGGTAAATATTTTTAGAAAGTCGGTCATTTGGGTAACAAGTTGTTTCTATATCACATTGTCACTTCATCTTATATGAAATCGTTTGTCAGGGCTTTCTATATCACATTGTCACTTCATTTTCTTTGGTCATGATTTTATAAAGTTAGCAACTGTTTAGCAGTAGTCGAGTATATACATAACTTGGCATTATTTCAGTATATACATAATTGGTGTATTTTAAGTTGTCGAAAATGAGATCATAGATACTCCCAATCAATCTCAGCATTTGACCTACCCAATCATATGTGCTGGGTTCTTGCGCCAAAAATTCTTCTATTAAAATGGTGGTTGTAACTTCGTCCATGGCTGCTGTTACACATAATGATAGACCACAAAAACCTGACGTGATAATTGATAAGACATGGTTCTCTAGTTCTGAATATTGTCAGCAGACTAAGGTTTGCTCATAATATATTGTTTTGTATTTCTTGCACTTATTTTGAAAGCCCGAGTTTGTTTTTTCAAAGAAGAAATTTTCTCTCTTGATCACTTTTCTTTCCTTTGTTTATATTGTTGTTTATGAATTGTTCATTCTGTTTATGAATTGTCCATTGATTTATTGGTAGGAGCATCAAGATATGCCAATTCAGTATTTGGGTGGATAAATGTCAAAAATGTTGCCGAAGCTCATATCTGTTAATCATTGGACCTGATTTCTAAGATCATGAGCTAATGGTGAACTATTTTAGTTGACAGGTATGCTGATGAAAAACCGTTTGTACAGATATATGAATTTTTTCCCAAACTTTCCACTTTTTGAAATTTTTTCCCAAAATGCCCTACTTTTTAAAAAAAATTCCAAACTGCCTCCCTCGCTTTCTGAAAAAGTGAGTGTGGTTAAAACCTCATCGCTTTTTTAGAAAGCGAGTGTGAGACTTTTGACGCAAGAACCCAGCGTATATGATTGGGTAGGCCAAAAGCTGAGATTGATTGGGAGTATCTATTGGCTCATTCTGACAACTTAAAATACACCAATTATGTATATACTGAAATAATGTCAAGTTATGTATATACTCGACTACTGCTAAATAGTTGCTAACTTTATAAAATCATGACCAAAGAAAATAAAGTGACAATGTGATATAGAAAGCCCTGAAAAACGATTTTATATATAGTAGCCTAAAGAAAATGAAGTGACAATGTGATATGGAAAGACTTGTTACGAAAATGACCCATTTTCTAAAAGTATTTACCGAACTAACCCACTTTCTGAAAGTATTTACCAAACTGATTCAATTTCTAAAGTATTTACCAAAATAACTAAACTCGCTTTTTGAGAAAGCGGGTTTAGTTAAAAACATGTCGCTATTCCAGAAAGCGAGTATAGGTTCTCGAAAATCAAAAATTATACACTCGTTTTCTAAAAAAGCGGTGAGCTGGCATTTGAGAACAACGAACCGCAAGCAACCACGAACACATCGACACCGTTCTTGTCGGTTAGGTTTCCTTCTCTTCCTTGTCTTAGCTAAAAGAGTACACCTCTTCTCGCACACTCGCTTTTTCAGAAAGCGAGTGAAATAATTTGGAAAATTTTAAAAAAAGTAGAGCAGTTTGGAAAAAACTTTCAAAAAGTGGGACAGTTTGGAAAAAAATTCTAATATCTTTGTATTTTGGCTGTTTGGTTTTTGGCCTATATATAGCTCTGTTTTGTTAGTGTTACATAGCAACAAGCAATCTTGCTCTCTACCTCTCCTGCTCTCAATGTTTTCTGTATTTCACGGTTATTATTTCTGTGTACCATTTTTTATTGAGCATCCGAAGTAGATAAGTTGAGTCAAATATTGTCTTTGCTTATTCGTTCTAACAGGAGACTACAACTTTGATTGGAGGGTTGTACCATCGGGGCCAAGAGAAAACTACGATTTCGATTGGAGGGTTGTACCAATAGAAAGTGTCTTGTCACAAAAGCCTCGCACGTTGGGTGGCAATAATTTCTTAAGGTAGTGAATACATGCCTCACATCTGACAGACCAATTTCTTAAACCCTTACACTCATCAATTTTATCTTAATTTAGTTGCTTAAATTTTACTATTTACATGCTAGTTCTAACAATCTAATGAATTATTGACTTGTTAGATTTGCTTTAGCTACTCTTGCATTTAACCTAATATTTGTAGGTTGTTGATTGTTGGTTGTTACATATTGATTTTAGACTTTCATATCCATTTAGAAACAACTTTTTTGATATCATTACAAGTCCAAATATTGTATCCTCTCAAACTGCATGTGAAGACATAGACTCACACAGAATTTGAACTTGGATATCACCTAGATTGCATGCTATAATTGCTAGAATGCTACAGTCATCTTGAATTATATATTAGCCTATTGTAACGTGACTTCTCATATTATAGTTAGTTTCAGATTTAATAGGAACAGTAACTCAATTTAATTTGTTGCATGATTACTATCTCTTACTATTTTAATTTGAAATTAGTAATCTTGGCAGCCTCTTCATTTTTTTTTAAAGTACATATTTAGGCAGACACTTAGTATTCAAATTGTCTAAATAGATATCTAGGCAGACACTTCATTTCTGTACTTGCTGTCGCATACTATAGTAAAATAAAACAAGCTTGTTAGCTTTGTATTGATTATGAAATTTATTTATGCTTCAAACATTGCTTAGTGTAATTTTCCATGGCCGACTTCAAGTATGATTCTTGCTCTGCCAAACCCGAAAATATTTCGGGGCTTAACTTTAAGCATTGACAAAAAAAATGAGTTTTTGGTTGAACACCCTAGGATTCATATCCAATTTAGAAGCTCCCGCTAACCCCGACCATATGAATGGGACTCCCAAGTCTCAAGCAACCATAACCACCTTGACGTCCAAATCAAAAGTGCCTAAAGACATAGAGTTTCATTGCTTGCATCTCATCTTTAATGCTTTATTTGATAGCTTGTATGACATTTATAGTGATTTCACCTCGGCCAAAGAGCTCTAGGATGCTCTTGAAGCCGAGAATGGGTTAGATGATGTTGTCGCCCATAGGTTTAATGCATCATCTTTTAATGACTTTAAACTAGTGGATGATAAACCTATTAATGACTAATTTCATGAGTTCCAAAACCATATTAGCTACCTAGAATCCAAAGGTTCTATTTTATCAAATAATTATAAAGTTTCTTGCCTTATTAACAAACTTCCTTCTAACTGGTCTTTCTTTGTTAGAAAACTTAGACATGAACAAGTTGACCTTACCTTTCAAGAAGTCATAGTTAGAGTAAGGGTTGAAGGTACACATAGGAACAAAGATAAAGTAGAACCCAACCCTAGACTCAACCTAATTGAGATTCCAAATGGCCAAGTCAAGAAGCCCTTCAAACCCAAGTTCAAGAAGAATTTGAAGAAGAACTTTTTTAACAACCATTCCCATACCAAAGGTAGAAACCCAAAACTCTTTAACGGTCCCAAATTCCAAA
Organism: Hemerocallis citrina; assembly: GCA_017893485.1. Classification (NCBI taxonomy): domain Eukaryota; kingdom Viridiplantae; phylum Streptophyta; class Magnoliopsida; order Asparagales; family Asphodelaceae; genus Hemerocallis; species Hemerocallis citrina. Next base: position 122,519,434 of record CM030363.1, on the reverse strand, counting down.
GGAAATTTTGCTATGTGTGCGGGAGGACCAATCACTTTGCCAAGGAGTGCTACTTCAAGTAGACCAAACCAGTTAAAAGACCTCCCAAAGAACAAGGTGCTTCCAAACCTCAGGTCAACATGATTGAGGTAAGGAACTCAAATTCTTCCTTTATGTTGGTAAACTATATTCTCGAAATTAATCTCACTCTTTACTCTAATGACTGGTGATTAGATACCGGAGCAAATGTACATGTTTATTTTGACCGCTCCTGGTTTTCTAATTATCTGGAATCGAGTGGACGAGATGTGATTCTAAGGGTCAACTCTCCATCACGTGTAATAGGGAAATGATGAATTGATCTTGTGATGACATCCGAAAAGACATTGACCTTCTATTATATGTTCACATCGTTAGGAGAAATCTGAATAATGGATCTATTTTTATTAGTGTTGCATATAAGATTTTTTTCAAATCCAACAAGTTTGTAATCTCTAGGAATAATATTTTTGTAGAAAAAGGTTTTTTTGTGTGATGAATTATTTAAGGTTAATGTAACCCCTAATATTACTGATGAAAATGGTCATCCTACTATTATGAATGTTGAAAATGGTTCTTGTTTTATGGCATGGTAGACTTGGTCATGTAAACCTAAGTTCTATTAAGCGAATGATGTATACTAATTTATTGCCTAAGTTTGACCTGAATCAAAAGAGTAAGTGTGAAATATGTGTCTAATGTAAACACACTAGAAAACCATTTCTTAACATTGTTTGAGACTCGAATCCACTTGAGCTTGTGCATAGTGATGTATGTGATTTGAATAGAAATCCTACTAGGGGTGGTAGAAGATATTTTGTTACATTCATCGATGATTATTCTAGATATTGCTATATTTATTTGCTTAAGACTAAAGATGAAGTGCTTGAACACTTTAAGATTTATAAAGCGGAAGTTGAAAATCAACTTGACGAGAAGATAAAGATTCTTAGATCTGACTGAGAAGGAGAATATACTTCAAATGAAGTAACTTATTTCTGTCAGGAACATGAGATCATTCATGAGGTGACTGCTCTCTACACTCCTCGGTCAAATGACATTGCTGAAAGGAAGAATATAACATTAATGGACATGGTGAATTCTATGCTTGTTAGTTATGATGTTCCTGGTAATTTATAGGGTGAAGCGATTATGACTGTGTTATATTCTAAATAGGATTCCCCATAAGACAATCAATAAGACTAGTAATGAATATTTGAAAAATATGCCTCCTAGAATTAACCATCTCAGAGTTGGGGGGGTTTTAGCAAAAGTTGGTATTTCCAAACCTAAGAATAGAAAATTAGGATCCAAAACTATAGATGCCATATTTATTGGATATGGTAAAGATAGTAATCCCAATAGATTTCTAGTTATCCATTCCAATATTAGTGAGATCTCTAATAATTCTGTTATAGAATCTAGGGATGCTATCTATATTTAGAATACCTTTCCTTATAAAACAATGATCCCTAGTCAACCAACAGATGCTTCTTCTAGCTCGTCTCTTGTCATTCCATCAGAACCTAGTACTTTCTTACCTTTTGAGCCTGAACAAGAACTTAAGAGAAGTAAGAAAGGTAGAGTAGAGAAAGACTTGGTGAAGATTATTTTGTGTACCTTATAGAAAGTGAGCCATCTACCTATGTTGATGCTATGTCTAGATGTGATGCTCCTAATTGGAAGGAAGCTGTAGATAGTGAGCTTAGATCTAATATAGAAAACCACACTTGGTATCTTACTGATTTACCCCCTGGTTGTAAACCCATAGGTTGTAGATGGATATTTAAGAAAAAAATTGAAAGCTGATGTATCTATTGATAAATATAAAGCCAGGTAGTAGCTAAGAGTTCTACACAAATGAAAGGTATTGATTATTTTGACACTTACTCTCCTATTGTTAGAATTACTATTATAAGCTCTTCTTGAACTAGCTTCTATTCAGAAATAATTAATTCGCCGAATATATGTTAAAACCGCATTTCTTAATGGTGACTTAGAAGAAGAGATTTATATGGAACAACCTAAATTCTTCTTGCAAAGCACTGGACCTAGCTAACACGGACGATTATATTTCATGTTTGTAGTGTTTGTAACGGAATCACTTCCAAAGGGATACATTCCAAAGGGATTTTGTTATTTAAGAACAAGAGAATAAAGTATGTAGATTAGTAAAATCATTGTATGGTTTGATCAAGCTCTTAAGCAATGGCATCATAAATAATGCTATGATTTGCAAATATGGATTTGTTGCTAATGAATATGATAAATATATTTATATTAAATAGATTGGTTCTGAGTGCATTATTTTATGCTTGTATGTTGATGGCATTCTTATATTTACCAAAACAATTGATCTTATTCATGATGTGAAACAATACCTTTCTGACAACTTTGACATGAAAGATCTTGGAGAAGCGAATGTTATACTTGGCAACAAAATATCTAGAACCGATAAAGACATATCATTATCAATGTCTCATTCTATAGAATCCATGCTTACGAAATATAACTATCATGATTGTAAATCTGTATATACTTCATATGACCCAAGCATTATATTAAAGAACAACGATAGTAAGCTGGTTGCTCAATTAAAATAATCAGAAATGATTGGATCATTGTTATATGTTTCTAATAGAACTCGACCCGATACTGCATATACTGTGAGTAGACTTATTAGATATACTCATAATCCTAGCAGAGGACATTGGGATGGATTAGAAAGAGTTTTGAAATATTTACGTGGTACATTGAATTATGCATTGTTGTGTACTGGATATCACGACATATTGGAGGGGTACTCTGACGTAAATTGGGTAACACATTCACATGATGTAAAATCCACTTCTGGATACATGTTATTGTTAGGTGGCACTACTGTATCATGGGGTTTGGTGAAACATACCATCATTGCTAGAAGCACCATGGCAGCAAAGCTTATGGCTGCTGACACTACTTGCTCAGAAGAAAGATGGATTAGAAATTTACTTATTGGTTTATCTTTGCATAGTTCTATACCTGCTATTCCCATGTATTGTGATAATAAATCTGTTATTGACTTGTTGATGCAGGATATTATAAATGACAAATTTGACAGACATCTACAGATAAGGTACAAATCAGTCAAAGAATTATTGTCTCATTATGTGACCCTAGACTATGTGAAGTCAGAGCAGAATCTTTCTGATCATCTGACTAAGGGTCTCTTTAGGATTAAAATCCTAGATTCATCAAGGGGATGTTAAGCCAATAAAGGGATCATCAATAGTAGCAACCTTACTTCATCGATTGGATGCGTCCATAGAAGTTCAAAGGGTAGAAACAAGTTGAATTGATGTACGTTTACTCCAGCCCCATTCCTATGGTAATATCGTGCTCTCATATGTGTGGATATTATAGGATGAGTCTTGTACTTTTAATCAGTTTGAAAGCAGGATCTCTGAGAGATGTTGTCCACTGCACCTCTTGAGGACTTACCTAAATGAGATTCATCATGAAGTCGCTATTGTGGGATTGGGGCTGCTCCCTAGAACTCACACGATATGGTATAGTGCGCATGACCATAATAGTGCCAACTTGCATGACCCACAAATACTCTATACTGGGTGTACTCTTATGGAGACCTAGCCAGGAGGCCTAGTTCAAGGCATAGTCCACTATGGTTTTCTCAGGTTAAAATAATTGTTACTAGGTGAAAGTTTTAGGCCGGGAGCTACCTACATTGAATACACAGTATAAAATGCTCAACTCATTTAAAACTGTTTTTTGTACAGGATTGTTAGACGTTTAGTAATTAAGAAAACCAATTTTAAATGATTTTTCTGTTAGGCCCATATAGGCCCATTTCTTTTCTTTTTTTTTGGAAGTTTTTTGAACATGTCGTTTGAAGACCATTAATTGGCTCCTAAGCCCAAATTAAAACTGATAGTTTTTTATTTGTAACTGCATGTTAATTACCAAGCCATTAAGCCATTCAATTACTCACCATAAGTCTAATAATATCTTTGTCTTTTGGCCGTTTGATTTTTGGCCTATATATAACTCTGTTTTTCGAGGGTTAGAGAACAATAAAAAATCTTGCTCTCTACATCTCCTACTCTCAATTTTTGGTATTTCACGTATTATTTCTTTGTGCCTCTTTTTGTTGAGCATCCGGAGGAGATAAGTTGGGTCAAATATTATCTTCTCTTGTTCGTGCCAAGAGTAGACTACAACTTCGATTGGAGGGTTGTACCACTAGGGAGTTACTTGCCACGAGTGTCTTGCACGTTGGGCGGCAATAATTCCTTAGGACAATGAATACACGCCTCACCTCTGATATGCCAATTTCTTAAACCCTTAAACTCATCTATTTTATCTTGATTTCGTTGCATAAATTTTTAACTATTTACATACTAGTTCTAACAAAAAAAACCCTAGTAAGATATCCTGAGAAATTGGGTCATGCCCACTACTGGTACATGTCTTATCAATGATAGTTTTCAAGTCTCCCTCAATAAGAACATGACCCATATGAGATAACAGATGAAATACCCTAAGAACCATCCACAAATCTCTTCTTTCAACATTGTTGATGGATGTTGAGACAACCGACCTCCTACAGACTAACAACAGTGTACCACACAAATCTTGGTAGACAAAACCATAACTAGGGGTATTCCCTTCCATTGATCTAGCAAAGTTGACTTTAATAGACCCTTTAGGCACCACAATTTAATTGATCAATAGCTCCTGCACACAATGATGAGCAAAAATCGCTTTAAAACCCATCAATTTGACACCATTGTAAGAATCACTGAAGCATAAACACCACCAAAACATCCCACCTCTCGAAGCAACTGTAGTATGTGGAAGGGGCACATGCCCTCGAAATAGGCTCAACATCGAGCTTTCTAAACATACCACAGGGTGGTAATAATTAAAGATTGGGTTTTTTGCCATATCCACACATCAAGTTTATGCTATTTCTTTATTTCCAGCTGAATCCTTCATATTTCAATATTTCCACCTTAAATTAGTGTAATGATTCCAAAAAACCATCGAACATTAGTTTTCCATGAATTGTTAGGAATATATTTTGAATGTTCTCCTTATTGGATCGAATATATATAAATTGAAAAAATATTCTTCATTTAAATTCCTCCCAACCATCTTCTTCATTTAACTATCTTCTTTTCTCTTCTATCATCTTCTTCAATTTCTTTACTAATGTCTCATCTCTCTACAATAAAATTCTAGCCGAACTCACCCTCCCCATCTTCTCTTCAAAGAGCATTCCCTCTCTTTTAATAAACATAACAACATAACTTCCTATCCTTCAAGATTCCATGTCCACAAAAGATTTGATGAAAATAAGAACCCAAGATTTTTTTTTGAGAATAATATAAGGAGTACTGAAGTTTAATGGTCACTAGATTTAGTTATTACAAGAGATTTGATGAAATTGGAAAGGAATGTGATGTGCTATCACAGACAACCAAAAATAATACCTATCCTCTTAAAATATATGTAGTAGTGCAAGTAAGGATTGTTCCGGGGGGGGGGGGGGGGGGGGGGAGTACAATGAAAAGAAGAGAAATTAAGGAACAATTCAAATTAAAGTATCGAAGTTAACCAAAAGAACAAATTTTGGTCAAAGTCAACATCCACCATCGGACTTTTACAACTAATCATCAATGAAAGTATATATTAATCTATACTCTGAATATTCACCATTGGAATTATTTTCCTATCTCTCCTTAATTGCAGTTAATTAGAAAACAAGCGATCTAAATAACCTTAACTATTAAACAACCTAAGACAAGCGCTAAATGTTTAATCTAGTTGCAACTTTAAGAATTAGAGAGATCGATGAAGCTAAACAACACGAGGACACGCGGTTGCATTTTATTTCGTCGAGTGTTCTTCCTAATATCTAATTATTTCTGATGCAGCAAATTATTAAATCTTTTTAGTTGCTTCAAAAATTAGAGGGATCAAATAATTGCCGGTAGATTGTAACGAATAATAAACTAGTAGACCTCCTATGGATAAACGAGACAATCATGAAAATAGGCGGATAAAAACATTCGATACTCAAAGCATAAATTGAACACTGAAAACAAATTAGATCTCACAGTTTTATTGATTCCAAGGCTTCTGCTTCCTTCGACCAATTATGAAAGTTTAGCCGCCCAGGGCTATGATGAAAACTCAAAGGAGAAGTGGGAGAAGAGGGAAGGAAGAGATTGGCTTGATTCTCTTAGTTTCTCCTCCTTTCATACATGTTCAATTCAGTTTTTCTCAACCTCCCAAATCTCCTCAAAATATTCTAAGTCTTATCCTCCAAAACTCCAACCTATCAAATCTCCTCAAAATCATCTAAACATTATCCTGTAATAACAATCTCAAACCTCCCAAATATGACTAATTAAGGAAAACTAAAATAAAATCCTAATATAACTAGGAAAGTGGAGTTTGTTTCCAGCTAGAACTTTCGTGTAGGTGTATCAACTTCAAGTATGATTTCGACCTTGTTGCAGCCAATATCTCTCAAATGAAAAACATGAAAGTTGTAGAGCTATTTCTTGGTGTTCCATAGCATTTTGATTCATCTTAATCGAAGATCGGATGATAGAGTTATACTCATATTACTAAGCGATGTTGAAACTATCCAGAATCTCCTAATTAGCTTTGTTTTGTATTTAATGACTCCATTTGCATCCTAAATAAAAATATATGAATAATGAGTACATTTAGGCACTGAGTAAGTATAAAAGACTGAACATTAGAGGAGAAAAAATGTAACATTTTGCATTCTCATCAAATTCTCCCACTTAACTTCTGCTCGTCCTTGGACGAAACTCAAATTCACTTTCCCCAAAACACCAAGATTTCTATACCATCAATAGAGAACAACCAAGCTCTTCAAAACTCATAACAGATCACGAACATTCCTAATCAACAACTTATAATTACTTTATAAGCATTTTCACTCGAAGATGGAGTAAACTAAATACGTAAACCCTCACGAAAATTAACACTCGCTCTCATGTGTTTGAAGGGTATATGTTTTCTCAAATTCATTCCAATGGAAATAAATGATCTGCCATAGGCTTGCATATCTTCTCATTCTCCACCATTGGGATCACATGCATAACATGAATCATAAGGACTTTTCAAGGGTTGTAACGGGGTTTAGGATCAAGGTGGGAAATATTTTGGGAGTGTAGCTCAAAAGCCATCGAAACTAGTGGAGTAAAAATGAATTAACTCAAGCTCGAATATATAAGACATGTAAAACAAATCACTCCATTCAACAACTTCTTCAAATTGGATTTACAGCATTTAAACCATGTAAAACTCCAACATTGAAAAAGAGATCGTTCAAAAGGACATGGAACTATCATTCACAACAGCTTCCACCTTGTATATATCACATATAAATAGACCCCTTTATTTGAATTTTAGGAGGAATTATGAATATTGATAGTTTGTAACATCAAAAGCAATTTCCTTAATTTTTTTATATTTTCCTTTTTATATAATAATTATGTCAACAATGAAACTCACGAATTGAGAATGAGAATATATTCCATTTCACCAGCCATAGTCATACCACAAATCCAGACACCCCCACACTTATTTCTTACACACCCATACATATCATAACGATGAACAATGCTCCAATAGCTCTACGGCTTGGGTAAAGGTATTCTTTTTAGGGTTAAAGCTTGTAACGTGAGTTCACAATAAATGAAAAATAAAGCTTAAAGGGGGTCAACAAGGGAAAAGTTAATTACAAAGTAGGCCATTTGGCTTATGTAGATTATAACAAAGAGGGCCTTAATCATGTTCATGCCTGCATGTGTCAATATGACCTCGAACAGAATCTAGGCAAGTTCTACAGAAATAAATCCATGGAAGAATATCTCACATGAAATAAAATAGTGAGACTGATATGGATGTGTCAGTCTAAAGGATCAAAATTTCACATGTTTTTGTCTTCCAAATTTAGTCACTACCATTCTCAAGGAAAATAAGTAGACTAATTAATTCTAAGTTGGAAGATTACTTATTCAATCATGTTATGAATTTTTCAAGCTTAATTGAATCTTTCTCATGACACACACAACAAAAAATCATTGAAAACCACACAAACAAAAAGCAAAACTATGTATTTTTTTGGTTTTGAAAACAAATTAAAACATAACCTAAATTCCCTCCCCCGCACTTAAAACTTATATTGTCCCTAATGTAAGGTGAAATGCAAAGAAAAGACAAAAATAATCAAAATATAAATGCGAGAATAAGAAAACAAAACTTCCCTTGGGTTGCCTCCCAAGCAGAGCCTTTGTTTCTTGTCGTTGGCTCGACTCAAGTCTTCCTTCTTCAATCAGTATAAATCGGATTCTCAACGTCCAATTTTGCTGCATTCTCTACTTGGAAACTTTCATAGAATGTCTTAAGTCTATGGTTATTCACCTTAAACACTTTGGAAGTTGCTAAACTTTGAACTTCAACTGCACCATGAGAAAAAACATTAGTAACAACAAAAGATTCAATCCAACGAGAACGCAACTTACCTGGAAACAAACGAAGTCGTGAATGATATAGATTAACTTTTTGACCAACTTTAAACTCCTTCATAGAGATCATCTTATCGTGAAAAGCCTTTGTCTTTTCCTTGTAAATCCTTGCCCCTCATAGGCATCACTGCAAATTTCCTTTAACTCTTGTAGTTGCAACTTCCTGTGTTCTCCACTATCATCTATCATGGGCTGTTTCAATCTTCTTTGCGGTTGACAGGAAGGTTTGCTCCTTCTTCAAGTAAGGTACGATGCATGCATGTAGGTGGGTTAATTCCTTAAATATCTGCAATTGTCCAAAAAATAGCCATCTTGTGCTCCTTAAGGACCTGCACAAGCTTTTCCTCTTGTAGTGTACAGTTTATTGGAGATGATCACTAGTAACGTTTCTCCATCTCTAAGGAACACGTACTTGAGGTAACTTGGGAGAGCCTTCAAATTTGGAATGGGGGGCTGTAAAATAGAGGGTAAAGGTCGCTCGTTAGAAATTGGTAATACAATATAAGGAATGTTACCTGACTGCTGTAACTTTGGAAAATGATTCAACACTGCAACAGTTTCCTACAAATCAGTATTCAAGGCTAACTCCTCATTCTCTTTCTAAAGATGCTTACTAATGGCAACTTCCAATCCATCTTTTCCATCAAGTTCAAAAAATTCTTGTGCTAAAAAATCAATCACATCAATAGAATAAACATGATTATCATCTCCAGGATATTTCATGGCATCATAAATATTAATCTTAATAATTTCCCCCATCAAATTCCGTGGTATGTGTGCTATGAACATCTCTCTTGGTCTTTCATGTCATTAAGAATTGTCTTCCTAACAAAATAGGAGCAGTTTGATACCATTTTCCATATCAAGCACATAGAAATCAGCAGGGACAACCAAATCATTAATTTGCACAAGAACATCCCCAACTACACCCTTAGGATAGGCATTAGATCTATCAGCCAATTGAATCACAACACCAGTTTTATTCAAAGGTCCATGTTTCAAATAAGCATATATAGAATATGGCATGAAATTGATAGAAGCTCCTAAATCTATCATGACCTTCTCAATTCTAGGGTTACCTATTGTACAAGAGATAGTAAACATACTTGGATCTTTGCACTTCGCAAGGAGTTTCCTTTGAATAACTGCAGAAACATTCTCACCTAAGCCTTACCTTCTCACATCCTTTAAGTTTTTGTTTCCTCTTAGTTGTACACAGTTCTTTCAGGAATTTTGCATAGCGAGGTACTTGTTTAATAGCATTTAAAAGTGGAATATTTACCTCGCATCTATGAAAAGTCTCATATAAATATTTATTTTGCTTATATTTTCTAGATTCTGCTAAATCTGAGGAAAAGGAGGTACTGTTTTATAATCAGAAAGTTGCGGAAACTTACGCTTAGGTACGTCGTCGTCATTGGGAACATTTCCGTCTGCAACAACGTTTTTCTAATTTTCTTTTCGACAATGCAGGTGCTGCCTTTACTGGAATCTCAACCTCTTTACCACTTCTCAAACGGATAGCACTTGCATTTTCTCTTGGATTTACTACCGTTTGAGAGGGAAATTTTCCCAAACATTGCATGTAGTTCCCCGAATTTCCAATATATAAATTCAGAAATACGTGGTACAATTCCAGAATCAACCTCAATGTAATAGTAAATATAGCCAAACACATGAAATTTTCAACTTTTATTACATCAATTCTTTATATAGCACAACGAAAATTTAACACCTTGAATTACATTTTCTTTCTTTTACAATTTGCATAAGCCATATTATCATTCTATCACATGCATCCAAATCCCAAGCTAACGGTACCTACCTGTAAAATATGAGGCTAGAGATAACCCTAACCCCCAAAACTATAGGTGTCAGCCATAACGGTGTGAGTGACATTAAAAAAATACAATTTAAATGGAACATAAAGATTAATATTCATAATCAACACATTCCCACAGTAGTAACAAACGGAAAATGAAATAACGAGAAATAAGGCATAAAAACATTAAGTGAAACTAAGCTAAGTGTCAAGTGTAGTAAAACAAAAAAAACATCATATATAATACAATTCAAGAAAACATAAATGCATTATGATGACCCTCTAATGCATACTTGTTGGATTCTACGCATCCCACAATACATAGGTCCGGTGCAAGCCCTTAATGTTCTCCACTTTATAGGGTTTAGTACATCGCCATGCACTAACCTACTACTGTGATTACTTTAAGATTTAGGTATCCCATGAGTATGTGGTCCATGACCCGGTAATCAGTGGAATCAATCCCCAAACGCAAGTGCTCTCACCCCGAAGGTCAGGTAATGAAACTCATACCGCAAAAGTAGGGGTGGGCATCGGTCGGTATCTGACCTAATATGGACCATCCATCACCGATTCAAAGAAGATCGGTTTTTTAATTTTCTCATCTGCAACCAATCCGAACCTTAATTGGATTGGTTTCCATCCAAGCCGATTAAGCTCGGTTTGGATTGGATGGTCGGTTTGGCGTGCTACTTTTTACCTTCAACATCATTCATAATTTTGTTGAAATTTAAAAGATCAACTTCAATCAAACTTCAGAAACAACCTGCTATTTGTTATTCAGAAATGAATTTAAAATGAAGATTCATAAGTTGTTAATAATTTTTGCACTAATTCTTTGAGATTATGACGTTTAAATGGGTGAGATAAACTACTTTTTCACTTGCTTACTTCTGTAATCTTAGTTTATTATCATGAAAGAAACATTAAATAACCATAGCTAATTGAATTTCAGGTACAATAAAAAAAGATTTAGATTACAATTTCTACTTGACTTGATTAAAGTAACTACTAAATGGTACATCAACTTCATGATTCTATTAAGTTGGGCCACACTGTAAATCAAGCAATTCTCAACAACAAAACACACAGGATTATGGAGAATCAAAACATAGGTAGAATAATTGCTCCGTTTGTATTAAAGAAATTAAAGAAGACTGTTTGTATCTCCAAGAAAATGAGAAATGACTATTTTTATATTCAAGAAATTAAAGGAGAACTAAATTTTTTATGGACTTATGCATAGAGGTACGGTCGGTTCGGTTTTATCGGTTATTTGAAAGCCCCATCCAACAAACGAACCGGTCCAGTTGGTTATTGAAGATCAAGAACCGAGCCAATCCAAACCCCCAATTGGTTTGGTTAGAAACTGGTCGGTTTGGGTTGGATTGGTTCGGATTGGTCGGTTCGGATAATAGTTGTCCACCCCTACGCAAAAGTACATGGTACCTCATCACGCAAATACTATATGGACGTCGCCTCGATCCTGAAAATCAGGAAGACTAGCCACATCGCAAGTGATTTGGACCCCTTTCCTCACACCCGATAATCAGTGAAACCATCTTGCATCGCAAACCATATGAGGCCCCCCTACCCATGTTTGCCCTCATTTCATTACATCTCCATCTAGTGTCTGTCCGTAGTTTTGTTATTATTAAGTACTTTACCATCTCCCCTAGAGTTGATGTACCCCAACCGGACTTAAACACAACTAAACCAGAACGAAGACCCCAACTGGTCAACTTCCACGAAAATCACAACTGCCAGTTTACAGGAATCCCACTCAACATCTAGAGACTAACAAATTAAAATATCAACACAATTCTCACAATGAGATTCTTAATTCCATCACCAAATCGTTTATATTAAGAAAACTCTTTAAACCCCACAAATCCAAATTTGTCTGAATACTCACAAAATTCCCTGAAATAAATTTTGAGATTAAATCTCTTAAACAAATGAGTTTCGCATTTTGAAGTTATAGAAAAATCACAAAACATCAATCCTTTGAAAATCGTATATATATAAAAAAATAAAAAAAATTTAAAACTATGACAGGATGGTGGTAAAAATTACATATCTTACAATCTATAAGTCGGATTGAGGATCCGTCAACTTTTCTGGAAACTAGGTGCAGGGAGCTACAATTTCTATTTTATAAGTTTTAGGAAATTCCATCAACAACTAAGTTTAAAACTCGCCCCAAACTGGGACATACAGCAGTTTTAAACAATTCAAAACCCTTTTGAAAAGTTTGACAGTATAGTAGAAAAAAATTCATATCTTACAATCCAAAAGTCGAATTGAGGATCCGTCAACTTTTCTGAAACTAGATGCAGTGAGCTACAATTACTATTTAATAAGTTTTATGATAATCCATCAGCCAAACTGGGACATAAGCAGTTTTAAACAGTTCAAAACCCTTTTGAAAAGTTTGACAGTACAGTAGAAAAAAAAATCCACTCTTGTCGGATTGAAGATCCGTCAGATGTTTTGGAAACTAGACACAGTATGCTACAATTTCTATTTTATAAGTTTTTGATAATTCTATCAGCAACTAGGTCAAAATCTCATTCCCAACTGAAATAGACGATAGTCCAGACCCTACAATGTCTACAAAATCTCATCTTTTAATCATCCAAAACATGTTTCTTGAATCATACACCATGATCTAACATCTACAATCATATATATTCTCATTAGATTTATTTTAAGCAAAAAGATTTATCTTTTATGCTTAACATACTACAAAATAAATTATTTTTGATCCTTACAACAATGATTCAAATCCTAATGTTTAGTTACAATATTTGATGATTAAAAACAAACAATAACATGGAAAGATCTTAACTTTACAATCAATCAAGCATGAACTCAAGAGCATGGAGAAAGTTCTAATTATTTCTACATATCTTTATTAAACACAATTAATTCCATAGATCCCAAGTTAGATTTTTCTACCATCATCAATATTCAACATTCAAAATTAATAAGACAAGATTATCTCTCATAAAAATTTCATCCTTAGTTCATGTAAACATCCATAAGTTCATTCATCATGATAATATGAGTAAAACACGTTATAAAAAAAGCTAGAAGTATCACTCACCTCAAAGAAGATCAATTTGAAGAATAATAATAGAAATAAAGAAAAACCTTCTCCTTGCAATAGTCCAGATCCAAGCTTTAAGCTCCAAGAAATTAATTAGAGATAGATGTTTTGAGTGCACAAGGAGGGTGGCTGGGTGCTGACCTAATTATAGGCCGGGATTGGTCCCTAGGGTTTCACAAAAGTTTACTAATCTACTCCCCCAATAAGATTATTTATTTACATATATGGATCCCTTCCAATTATTAGTTATTCAAATTAATTTAAAATAAAATAATTTAATCCCTTCACACCCAGATCTGACCAGCCTACATGCAGCCCGAAATTCAAGAAAAATCTGGAGTTTTTACTCTAAGTGGCAATTTTGCACAAAAGTCCTTCATTTTTGAGTATTTGCAAATATGTCATAAATTATTCGAAAAAATCCAGAAAATTTATAAATAATCTTTACTAATAAATTTTAGATTTCTCAAATAGATTTTTTGACTAGTACTCTCCAGAAAGAAATATTCGCAATAAAGTCCCCAACAATTCCAAAATTGCGTAATTACATATTTATTCAATTAAATCAATAAAAATCAACCAAATATGGAAATAATCTAATTCCTTAGAGAATTCTACTAAATAGTTGTCCTTAAATGCATCCAAACAATTTTTAAGTTAAATTTTCACCCCTAACGACCTTTTTACAAAAAGGCCCCTTTCTTTCGAAGTATTTATAAAATTACTTTCTTTATTCAAAAAAATCTCAAAAAATCAAATATATCTAATTATGAATAATAGAATTTATTTGGAAACTCAAAATTTCAAACTTGTATTTTAAAAATATTTGCACGTGTTCGCACGTGCAAAAATGTCCATTTCACAGTAATTCAAAATAATTAAAAAATTCATATAAAATAATTTATTAATTCAAAATATTATATTTAAAATTACGGGGTGTTACATTGCGCCTCTAGCTGACTAATTGCGGTTGCCATCTGGCCCATCTGATTGTCCAAACTTTGAATACTGGCCCTCACCTCCTGTTGAAATTGCAAAGTATTAATGGCAAGAGACTTAACAATATCTTCTAAAGACATACCAGAATTAGAAGTTTGGCCCAGTTATTGTCTATGAGAGTATGGTTGCTTATATTGCTAGTAACTTGGGTAGTTTTGGGCCGCAAGCTGATTTACTTGTGGATTCCCATAGCTAAAATTGGGGTGATCCCTCCATCCCGGGTTATACGTGCTTGAATAGGGATCATACTTACTTTGTAGTTTTCCATGAAAACCTCCCGCTGCATTCACTTGCTCAACCTCTTGAGGAGTTGGGTACATATCGGTTGGATGCCCTACTACCAAACAAATTCCCCAAGACTTCAACGTTTGCATATTACCTACATCCATTTGACGAACAAGAGAAGTTAAACTAGCAGTTTATTTTTAAAGGGAGGGAATATTTATCTCATTAATATGCGTAGATGGAAGGTCAATCCTAGTGCTAAATTGTTGAGAATTGGCCGCCATATTTGCAATCAAGTTTCTCGCGACCTCAAGAATTTTATCCACCAAAGCTCCTCCACTAGCAGCATCAGTCATGCTCCTATCATTGGGTAGAAGGCCCTCATAGAAATATTGGATAAGTAGCAGCTCAATAATTTGATGATGGGGGAGCTTGCACATAATTTCTTAAAACGTTCCCAGTATTCATGTACGGACTTCATTGTGCTGCCTTACACCACAAATTTATTTTCGAATGTTAGCCGCCCTTGAAGCTGGGAAATATTTATCTAAAAAGCAACATCTTCATCTCGTTCCATGTGAAAATACTCTCGGAGGGTAGATAATAGAGCCAATCCTTAGCTAAATCCTTCAAAGAAAACAGAAAGGCTCCTAATTTAATTTGCACTTCAGTCACCCCCATGGGTTTCATACTAGTGCATACCACATGAAGCTCCTTTAAATGCTTGTGAGGATCTTCACCTGCAAGGCCATGAAAAGTAGGCAAAAGATGTATTAGTCCAGATTTCGATTCAAAAGTAGTAATATCATCTATAGTAGGGAACATTATGCATAAAGGTTGTTGATTCAAATCAGGGGCGGCAAGCTCTTTCAAAGTTATATTTCCAGCCATGAATTCCTCATCTTCTAAATTAGAATATACAGAAAATAGGGAATCAAGAGCCAGATCGTTCTTTTTAGAATTTCTCCGAGCTTCCCTCCTTAACTTGCGGAAAATTCTCTGTATTTCTGGATCACACTGAAAATCACCTTGATTAGAAGATCGAGTTACAGTCATAAACAATCAATGAAATTCTAATAAACCATGCAAAACAAATCAGGAAAAGTCTAGAGTAATGAAAATAAATTAAAACAATAACAATCGAAAACGAATGAAACTTTTTTTTGAATATTTTTATTATATAATTTCAAGAACAAAATAAGAATCATAAAAAGCACAAAAATCAACTAGAATCACTCATCGGCAGTAGCGCCAAAATTTTGTGTGCTATCGCAGAAAACCCAAAAAAAAATATACTCCTAAAAATATGTGTAGTAGTGCACGTAAGGATCGCTCTCGGGGAGAGTATTTTAGCCTAGTTTTATGCTTTGTGAACAAGGATCGGGAGGGGGGGTTTGAGTATTACGAAAAGAAGAGGAACTAAGGCACGATTTAAATTAAAGTACCAATATCAATCAAGAGAACAAATCTTGGTCTAAGTCAACATCCACCATCAAAATTTTACAACTGATCATCGATGCAAGTATATATTAATCCATATTCTGAATATTCACCATTCGAATTACTTTTCTATCTTTCCTTAACTACAGTTAATTAGAAAACAAGTGATCTAATTAACCTTAACTACTAAACAACCCAAGACGAGTGCTAAAGGTTTAATCTAGTAGCAACTTTAAGAATTAGAGAGATCGATGAAGCTAAACAACACAACTACAAGTGGTTGCATTTAATTTCGTCGAGTGTTCTTCCTAAGATCTAATTATTTCTGACGCAGCAAATCATTAAATCTTAGTTTTTTCACAAATTAGAGGGATCAAAAAATTACGGATTTGATATCTAACCTAGCAGTAGATTGCAACTAATAATAAACTAGTAGGCCTCTTACTGATTAAACGAGACAATCATGAAAATAGGAATAGAAAAACAATCGATACTCAAAGCATAAATTGAACACTAAAAACAAATTAGATCTCACAGTATTATTGATTCCGAGGCCTCTACTTCCTTCGACCAATTATAAAGTTTAGCCGCGCAGGACCATGATGAAAACTCAAAGGAGAAGTTGGAGAAGAGGGAAGGAAGAGATGTGATTGAGTATCTTGATTTCACCCCCTTTTATACTTGTTCAATTCAGTTTTTCTCAACCACCCAAATCTCCTCAAATTCTTCTAAACATTATCCTCTAATAACAATCTCAATCTCCAAAATCTGACTAATTAAGGAAGAATAAAATAAAATCCTAATATAACAAGGAAAGTGGAGTTTGTTTCCAGTTGGAACTTTTGTGCAGGTGTGTCAACTTCAAACCTGATTTCGACATTGTTGCACAAAATATATCTCAGAACTCAAAACATGAAAGATGTAGATCTATTTATTGGTGTTCGATAGCATTTTGAATCATCTCATTCGGAGCTCGGATGATAGAGTTATGCCCAGATTATGAAGAAATGTCGAAACTTTAGAACCTCCCAATTAGCTTCGTTTTGCAATTAACTACTCCATTTGCATCCTAAATTAAAATATAAGAATAATGAGTACATTTAGGCACCAAATAAGTATAAAGACAGAACATTAAGGGAGAAAAAAAATATAACATTTTGCATTCTCATCAGGATTAGTAGGGTTCTCTGTGCTTTTGACGGAGAATTAGAGAATTAAGAAGAAAAAAAAATGGAAAAATAGTTTTTCTGAATATCAATATTTTTTTGGAATCATCATATTGATTTGAGTTGGTAATTTGGAAATATAAATATTTAGGGTGGGGATATGAAAATAGTAAATATTACAAGTGTGGATATGGAATAACCTTTAAAAGTTATAATAGCTTTATTTTAAGAACCTAAACCAAGCATAGTCTCTTCTAACACTGACCAGAGATCATAGAAGGATGTCATATTAACACTGATGCCCATACGTTACAAGAGAATGCTCCAAACTTGATGTACGGAAATACAGTTAAAGATGAAATCTTCGATTGTTTCATCACCAACCTAATAAACAGGACAAGTACGTGTATTGCTTGATACTGCTCAATGTTTGTAACACTAGAATATAATTTTAGTATTACTGTTAACGTAATGGGAACCTACAAGGTCACGCATTTAGAATGAATCAAAATTAGAATTTAAATTCATAAGATTAATTTAATTGGGAATCCAAGTAAGACTTGGACTCCTGACAATGGTTGAACATTTAATTAGATTAAATGGGCTGACTAAAGTTCAAAGGCCCACACACGAATCTAACCCAGGTCAGATTGTGAGCCCAATAGTCTCATTACTCTCTTAGGGTTGATATTCTGTACCTATATATATGATACGTATCTGTGGAAAAGTTACACATGAGAAAAACCATAACCGTCCCAGAAATTGTGAGAGGGAGAGATCGTGAGGAACATCCCCTTCCCGTAGCTAGCACCGCCGCATGAGGGAAAGCTTGATTTGATCCGTTCGTGTGGATACCGTAGAGGCACCGCAATATTGCAGTACTGTGATCGGCATACTGTGGAGACAACAGGTCCATCTGCAAAGTATAACTCCTAAACACGATTTATGGTTTTCGCATGGATCTATGGCTCGGTTTCGATATTTTTTGTAATTTTTCCACTGTGTATTTATTATGAGATTAACCTCGAAACCTAACAGTAGGCGCCACCTACATCCCATGACAAACTAGCTCTGACCTAATAGGAGTTCCTGAACATGCAATTCTCCACAACCATGCAACAACTTTTGGTATGGCTTTAAATTTGTGGATTGGTAATGGTAAATCAAAACAAACCAGGAGCATAAAATTCCAGCACAGATCTTAAAGTTTCTACATGCAGATTAACAGTAACGGGCATCTCTAACAGTCCGGGCCTTTTTCAGGCTCACTAACAAGACATGGGCCTCCTTCAAGCTATTAAAAGCGACTGAACCCACCAAGAGAGACACCCGGCCCATGAAGGCTATAAGTCAAATCTCTTGTCCCCATCAAAAGAGTAACCACTTCTATCTCTTAAGGGGAGAATCTCCACGAGATAACAGTTTTGTATCAATCTCCTAACTGTTTCTTAGGCCTATAAATACCCTTCCCCCTCCTTCAGTTAGAAGATGATCTATCTTTCTACTCTCAAACTCTCTTTCTCTCTCCGGTTCTGACTTGAGCGTCGGGGGATCTGTCGTCGGGGCCAACCCCAGTGATTCAAGTTTTTTGCAGGTCCATCGGCCGTGTAAAAAACCGTCAGATTCATATCAAGGTGCTCTTTCAACAATCCAGAACCAATCTCAGAAGCTCTAACCACTTTTTACAGTGACGATCAAAGGTCAAATATTTAATAGTTTTCTTCAAAATATAAACTCACTATATATTTGCTCCCACGCCAAAATAAACACCAACAGATTTATGCCGTATGTGGGAAACTACAAAGATGTATGTAACATATCAGAATTTTCTGTGGGAAACACCGAGTCTTCAAATCATGCCACCAAAGTTAGGAGGGAGATTAGTGACATCAAGCCGTCTAGCCAACTCTCTTCGTCAACAAGCTCCTCCTTTGGAGGACCCTATTCCTCCTCATCAGCGAGATCAACCCGAAGATCCTAATCAAGCTCCTTTCAATGGAGATGCGACAGGAGGACTCCCGACAAAGCCGTCATGAACCGTGCTATGAACATCACCCTTTATACAACCATGTCCCAGTCCATACTGTACAAGCCACTCGATGCCCTCGCGAGGTCCCCGAGGGTCAAGAGATCTCCGTCAAGTCATCAACGCTAGACAACAAGGGACTGATCTACAGATCTGTTTGGATAAGAGGCATACCCAGGGCGAGGCCTTCTGCTCAAAATGTCTGGAGAACCGGAGAAGCAACTCTACTCAAAGGCAGAGATCAAGATGCTCCTCCTCTCACAGCTGGCAAAGTACAAAAAGAAGCCTAACTTGTGAGTGTCGAAAGCATCTTGAAAGGAAAAAAGAGCAAGAGGCACCAATCACTAGGGCTAAACTAGAAATCTTCAAGCATGACATCCTTTGAACCATCTGAGATACTTATGATCAGGGTTCAACACTCGTGGAGTTTCCATTCTACTCCTTCGAGAGAAGAATAATCTAGCGACTCAACTCGATTTAAGGGGAAGGACGACAAAGTCCGTCGCCGCATCCAAGAAGTAGATGTAATACCCCGCAAAAATAGCATATGGCTATTTTGCATCGTAATCTGTGCGCAATTGAGAATTGCACGTGATTGTGTATTTTCTAATAACAACTGATTGTTATTAAGAAATATCAGATTTATTGTCTATTTTATTTTAAAATTTTGAAAGATTATTACGAGGTAGTTTTAATGTATTTTTGTATTGTTTATATTATTAAAGTAGAGTTTGGGGATTATTTGAAATATATTTAGACTTGGGGGGCTTATATGAATTTTTTCCCTTACATTATTTATTTATTTTTCCTTTTTATAAAATCCCCTCCCACCTCTCTCCTTCTTCTCCCTTTCTCCTTTCTTCTTCTCCACTCCCGTTCGTTTCCCCATCCCGACCCATGGAAACCCCCGACCTCCTTCTCCCTTCTCCTCCTCCCGTTCGCGCCAACGATCGAAAGAAACCCCGACCGCCCATTCCCTTCTTCCTTCTTCTTCTCCTTCCTTTCCCCTTCCATTCCGAACCAAACGAACCCATCGACGATTCTTCCCCACCTCAAAATCCACCTCCATTTCTTTGTCAATTCCAAATTAAAGTGAGGAGTAGACTAATGGAGGGATTCTCTACATGGTGGTAGCGTCGGATTTTCGAATGGATTCGGGAAGGTAGAACCCTAACTATTGTATTGTATAAAATTTTGTTGGGTTAATTTTTATTGAGTAGGAATGTTAGGGTAAAGAGATTTAGAGATATTAGAAATTATAGATGTGAGAAATTAGTGGATTGTTAGAGAGATTGTAAGTTATTAGTAAAATAAGGTTTTGGGTTTGTAAAAGAGAATTATATGGATATGAATTAATTCTCGTATAGTAATAGAAATTGTAGTGGGGCTATTAGAATATTTTGGGGGTGATTTAGTAATTGTTTGGAAATAAGAATCTCGTCGGCATTAGTTTATTACGTGCATCGCACGTGTATATCCCAAGCGTTCAATAAACGCTTGTGTGATATTTGGGATGTTGTTATTAGCTTTTATAATTGGTTTGGACGATTTGAGTGATTACGTGCAAAGCGCGTGTGCATCCTAGGTGTTCAATAGAATGCCTGTATGATATTGGAGTTAGTATTATTATTTTTCCCGTAACTGTTTTTGGATGCTTGAGCCTTGATTGCTTTGAACTCTGATGATAGGATATATTGGCGACTTTGGAGGCGTGGTGGCACTTCGAGTCTTCGCGGGACAATTTGTGAGTATGATTATGCTAAATATATGTTTACTGTTATGATAAAATCTTAGGCGGTTTTGGAGCAATCCTGGTTTAATTCAGCCAAATGAAGTTTTAATTTAAAATACGGGAAGTTCTTATTTGTTAAAAGTTATGTGGTAAATTGGTGTGTATGTGGCGAGTTGATGGGATTTTAAATATTCAGTGTGATGGTGATGTATTGTGTAGATATACATACATAGTGTTGTGATGTATATGGGAATTCTTAGCTTGCGGGAACGTTTGGAGAATTTGGATTATCATTGTACGATAAGTGGAATGCTAAGAAGGATAGTTGTATGGTAGAGAACAACTCCTTTTTATATGAGCTTGTTAATAAGCATGTTTATGAGGGTAAGTTGGGAAATTCTTGCTCAGAAATGGTTAAGAATTTGGGAAATTGACCAACTAGAGAGTCGTAGTAGGGAGTCATAGCTTTCTAACCCATCTGGGGTTTTGTAATTCCAGTTTATAGGTTGAGAGTTATGATTTTCCAAAGACGGAACAGACCCAATCTTAGTTAAAGTATTATTGGCTAAGAAAACCAGTTCCCTCTGTTTGTAAACCTGATGGAACTTGTGTTTTCGAGAACTCAAATGATAGAGTTTGAAAGAGTAAAATTAAGAAATCGAAATAGACACTCTCACCTTCCTATAGGACCCGGAATCGAGAATTTTCGATGAGTGAGCAAACTCTTATGATATTGGAAAGGTGCAGCCAGTGTAAGAAGAATGTACTATTAAGAGTACATGAGGTTTTATAGTATCAAGTAATTTCGTATCGAGTGTTGGAAGTTATGGACGTGCAAGCTAGTGACCTATTGATTAGACTAAACTTCAAGTTTAAGTTGATTACAGAATGGTGGGACCGTATATATATTTATTGTCACAGTTGTTGACTGCAGAACAGTGGGATCGTTGACTGCCATACGGTGGGACCGTATATATTTATCATCACAGCTGTTGACTGCAGAACGGTGGGACAGTTGTCTGCCATACGGTGGGACCGTATATATTTATCGTCACAGCTGTTGACTGCAGAACAGTGGGACCGTTGTCTGCCATACGGTGGGACCGTATATATTTATCGTCACAGCTGTTGACTGCAGAACGGTGGGACCGTTGTCTGCCATACGGTGGGACCGTATATATTTATCGTCACAGCTGATGACTGCAGAACGGTGGGACCGTTGTCTACCATACGGTGGGACCGTATATATTTATCGTCACAACTGTTGACTGCAGAACGGTGGGACCGTTGTCTGCCATACGATGGGACCGTATATATTTATCGTCACAGCTGATGACTGCAGAACGGTGGGACTGTTGTCTGCCATACGGTGGGACCGTATATATTTATCGTCACAGCTATTGACTACAGAACGGTGGGACCGTTGTCTGCCATACGGTGGGACTGTATATATTTATCGTCACAGCTGTTGACTGCAGAATGGTGGGACCGTTGTCTGTCATACGGTGGGACCGTATATATTTATCGTCACAGCTGTTGACTGCAGAACGGTGGGACCGTTGACTGCCATACGGTGGGTCCGTATATATTTATCGTCACGGCTGTTGACTGTAGAACGGTGGGACCGTTGACTGCATACGGTGGGACCGTATATATTTACCGTCACGGCTGTTGACTGCTGAACGGTGGGACCGTTGTCTGCCATACGGTGGGACCGTTGTCTGCCATACGGTGGGACCGTATATGTTTATCGTCACGGCTATTGACTGCAGAACGGTGGGACCGTTGTCTGCAGAACGGTGGGACCGTATATATTTATCGTCACGGCTGTTGACTGCAGAATGGTGGGACCGTTGTCTGCCATACGGTGGGACCGTATATATTTATCGTCACGGCTATTGACTGCAGAACGGTGGGACCGTATATATTTATCGTCACGGCTGTTGACTGCAGAACGGTGGGACCGTTGTCTGCCATACGGTGGGACCGTATATATTTATCGTCATGGTTGTTGACTGCAGAACGGTGGGACCGTTGTCTGCCATACGGTGGGACTGTATATATTTATCGTCACGACTGTTGACTGCAGAACGGTGGGACCGTTGACTGCCATACGGTGGGACCGTATATATTTATCGTCACGGCTGTTGACTGCAGAACGGTGGGACCGTTGACTGCCATACGGTGGGACCGTACATATTTATCATCATGGCTGTTGACTGCAGAACGGTGGGACTGTTGTCTGCCATACGGTGGGACCGTATATATTTATCGTTACGGCTGTTGACTGCAGAACGGTGGGACCGTTGACTGCATACGGTGGGACCGTATATATTTATCATCACGGCTGTTGACTGCAGAACGGTGGGACCGTTGTCTGCCATACGATGGGACCGTATATCTTTGTTGTCACGGCTGTTGACTGCAGAACGGTGGGACCATTAACTGCAACCTCATTGCCACGATCTATCGGGAACAGGAAGTGGATCGAATTAGAATGCATTGCGTAGCGAGGGTTCGAATCCCTAAACTTGGAGACAACGGCTTGATTTGGAAAGTATGTAGTATGGGATGTATACATTTCCAAAGTCTCGCTTGCATTAGACTAAGTACATTGGCATGACCTGGGTCACATGTAGTATGGGATGCATGTGTGTCCAGAGTCTTGCTGACGTTAGATTAAGTGCATCGGTCCTATACCCTGCATTTTGTATTAGACTCAGGTCATGGCATACACGAACACTAGGAAATTAGGATACACGTTATTTTCCATTCAAGCCAAATTGTGAGTGTGATAGTTGAACTGCGTGATGAGTGTGAAAGTGATGTATTGCGAGACGTGATGATATATGTTGTAAGAATGAATGAATGTGATGTTATGTGATATGAGATCGCGAAGGAATATACGTCGCGAGTATGTAATTGCAAATGAATGGTAAATAAGATGCAGTTTATGTGGAAATAGAGTGCGTGTGAATGTAAAGCTTTATGGAAAAATAAAGCTATAGGAATAATTGCATAAGGCGTAAAGTGATGGGCCTTAAGCGACTAATTTGGAATGATTTTCCAAATTAAAGTTAAGTATGTTTGTGAGCAGGTGTGGATACGCATACAGGAAGTGATGCAGTGAGTATTTGATGTGAATTTCCGTATATGACATTTACATGTTCAGGTTTATCTTGGTATTCGTAAGTTCATTCTGTTTTACTTATAAGTTTAATTTATTTGCTTATTAATATATTGTACTCACACCAGAAATGGCTAACCCCTTAGTGTTTGGGGGGTTAGGGGGTCTCTGGACTACCCTAGGCCCCTACTGTTACAGGTCCTCAGCGGTGTAGAGGTGAGGTGTAGGTTCTGTGGAGTGGAGCTTCATTCTACAATTGCTTACTTAAGGTTTAATTGTGTGAATAGTGAATTTTATGCTTTAAATTGTATTTTTGACGTATAAGTACGTGGATGATGATGATGAGTAATAGTGTGAAGTGGCATGATATGTTTCTGACTCGTATCCATCTTGTTGTGGAGTACCGGGCCCTGTGGTGTGGTTTATAAATTATTTTCTAAAAAAAAAACCTTACTACATTTTCAAAGGGATTTATGGTTTTTAATTGATATTTGATATTTTATTATGAGTTTGGCCCCCAGAGCTTATATATATATTGCCTGTGTGATTCTGCTCATTTTGGCCTGGGGACCCATGATATTATTGCCTGTGATGTGAGCTACGGAATTTAGAGCAGAATTCTGTAAGCTTTTTGTGTTTCGGGGCAGAATTTTCAGGGGAGACTCTGCCCGATTTTTCTTAGAAACATAATTATCTTAGTTTATGGTTAAAGTAATATAGAAATTGAAAGAATTGAGTTTGGAGTCAATATGGGGGCGTTACAGCTTGATACGAACAATTGATGTTCGTAACTATTGATGTATTAACTCTGATGGCAATAAAAGTGTTTTAAATTTCCGTGCAATTTACTGTGTTGAGATGCATTTGAAGGCAAAGATTCTGGTTGTGTCACGGATGTCCGATGACGGGAATCTGGGGCGTTACAGTGCATAATCATACTCACAAATTGTCCCGCGAAGACTCGAAGCGCCACCACGCCTCCAAAGCCGCCAATATATCCTATCATCAGAGTTCAAAGCAATCAAGGCTCAAGCATCCAAAAACAGTTACGGGAAAATAATAATACTAACTCCAATATCACACAGGCATTCTATTGAACGCCTAGGATGCACACGCGCTTTGCACGTAATCACTCAAATTGTCCAAACCAATTATAAAAGCTAATAACAACATCCCAAATATCACACAAGCGTTTATTGAACGCTTGGGATATACACGTGCGATGCACGTAATAAACTAATGCTGACGAGATTCTTATTTCCAAACAATTACTAAATCACCCCCAAAATATTCTATAGCCCCACTACAATTTCTATTACTATATGAGAATTAATTCATATCCATGTAATTCTCTTTTACTGTAACGCCCCGAATCCCAAATCACTGAATTCGAGATGTTCTACAGGATCTTTTCACTTTCTTTGAGTACAATTTTACAAGGAAATTCAAACTTTTCTTTTTACATCAGAGTTTACATCATATTACATTTACATTTGCACAGCGAAAGCAAAATATACAACATTTACATAAATATACAACAACATGATAAGATCTTTATGCATCCATTCCTCTTTACATGTAATTTATCCTGCATACAAAACTGTGGGTACGTCAGTTTATTCAACCGACGATAATTATACATGGCCATCCTCTCTATGCCAGAAACAGTATAACGAATCTCATTTCTTAACAATCACAAACTTGTTCAATATAAGCATGTAAATCAAAAGGGAACTCTTAAAGATGTCGTGTCATGATTGTGCACTTAATTCTTAATGCAATTATTTAATTTTACATGACACTAATGCGCACTTGTTCGGATTCTATGCATCCCATACTACATAGGTCCGAGGGCAAGCCTCTTAATCGTTCTTCATTTTCATAGGGTTCAATCCCTCGCCATGACTTACTCTACTACTGCAATTACGGTAAGTATCTTAGATGTTTTCTGACCTACGAACTCATGTCTAGGCACTCTGGAGTAGTATCCTCACCCAGACTCGTCATGGAAATTCCTGGGATACGCTCTCACCATAAACATGACACCACCCGTAGTCTTCGAACATCCCACGAGCGTCGCCACTGGGACGGTACTCTGGAGTAGTATCCTCACCCAGACTCATCATGGGAATTCCTGGGATACGCTCTCGCCGCTACCCAGGGCCTTCATACTCAATGTTTTTCTCTTACTTTCATCACATCTCCACTATGTACTAGTCCTTATTTCAATAGAATCATGAATAAAATCAAAGCTCTAGAGTTAGCCTCTCCCTAAACCGGACTTACTCATTCATTTCAATACATGACCGACCCTGGTCTTCTTTTCAATTTCAATTCCATTGCCGGGGGAGACTTAGCTACTCTTTCGTTCTAATTTCAATTTCACAATTTCCAGTTTGAGCAAATCTAACTCATGAATTCATTTTTCAGTGCTTCAGCATATCATGTTCTTTAATTTTCATATTCATGTAATTCTTTATTCAAGCATGACTCATTTCATGTGAGTTTCTCAATTCAGAAATACGATTCATTTCATATACATTCATGCAACAGCAGCATAGATTCTAACAACATCAGTCACAATTCTTTAACAGTAATCAAAATAAAACTTCTGTCATATCAAATTCCACTCTGTACAGTCGACTTGGAAAAGGACCAGTCGACTGTTACAGTCAAATCAGATTCTTCATAAAAATACTCGGGAGAGTCGACCGCTGCACTTGGCCAGTCGGCTGTCCCGCAACTTTTCATGTTCACAGTATTATCCTCGTGACAGTCGACTGTTATCTCATCAGTCGGCTGTCCTGGGGTTTTTAGCAGTTCATTTCTACGTTCAGCTCAGTCGACTTGCTACGCGCATTCGGTCGACTGGACAGATCCATACTTCAAATTAAGAGATTATCTAACAGCTCTTACATGCACTTGCATCATGATATCAACTTACAATATACATATATTCATGTTTCATGAACAGTGTCTCTTTTTGTTCAGTAACATCACAACCATGAAACTTCAAGTTACGAATGTTATCTCTTCTTCGAGGGAATATTTTCAAACATGCATTCGCACTTATTCATAACTTCCTTACGAAGATGAAGATATAATTCTCGATTCATTACACTAGGTCAACATGATGGAATATCTCATTACATGGAATTTCCAAATAACCATAATTAAATTGAAGCACCAGTCGGCTGAACACAGTGTCAGTCGACTGCTCCGACAGTTCTTAATTTTATTAATCATCGCTAGTTCTTTTCATTCATTTACCTTCCCTCCATCATATGTGTCATAGGGAAAATACAAACTTAGTAATCACACCATTAGGTCTATCTGCACACATGTTTATCACCACATCACAAAATAATTGTCTCGTACCAGTCGACTTGTCTACACGACAGTCGACTGTACCGACGCAATTCATCTTTGTTTTCCGTGCCATTTCTACACTATTAGTCCTCCATAATTATCAAAAATAAACATGCTCAAGCATTTCTATTACGTACTATCTTACTCCTCAAGAGTACAGTAACAAACATTATATTTACGGCATGTTTTCTACATTAGAAGTCCTGAGAAACACCCACCTTATTTGACGAAGTAATCGAATCCAGCAAGGTCCTCAATGCGGTGCAGCACTTCTTGCTCCTTGCTCCTTGTTCCACACCGAAATCCTTCAGAGTACTCTTTCGGCCTCCACAGAAAAACTCCCACACACAACTCTCACAAAACCTCTCTTATAAAATTAATCTAGTGTAAAAGAAATAGAGAATAAGAGGGGGTATTTAGACTAGAATATAGGTGGAATGGAGGGTTAGGATGCACTGGGGAGTTGGATGATCAAGGGCTAAGATTTACTAGCAAATTGTGAAAACTACCCACACCTTGCATAACCGCCCACATCTCATCCCCACTACTCACCCAATCCGGCCATACTTGTGTGCTTGTGCACGTGTACATTGAATGCACGTGCACACACAAACCACTCTACAAAATTGTACATCAAATACCCGGAAATAAAAGAAAAGATGCTACACGTACAAGTTGTAGGAAATAATACAAGAGGTTTAAATCCATGGGCTTAAATTAATTGGGCCAAAAATAAATATTTTTAAAAGAAGATAAGTAAATTAACCTTTGGGCTTTAGGGAAAATCCTTATAGAAAACAATATGCTTATTCATCATGTTGAAAAATAATAATAAACAAATATTACACATGCATACCATAAAAAAATAAATAATCTTTATATATTAGGAAAATTCAGGGTATTACATCACTCCCTCCTTAGAATAGTTCCGTCCCCGGAACTACAGCCAAGAGCGAGAAAACAGAAAACAAAACAAGAAAACAAAAGATACAAGGATACAATCAAGCAAAAAGCTCAGGGTAGTCCTTCAACATCCTCTCCTCAGATTTCCAAGTAGTCTCTTCAACCAAGTGGTTTCTCCAGACTACTTTGACCATCGGTATCGTCTTATTCCTCAAGACTTTCTCCCTACGGTCAACAATCTCGACAGGAGACTCGATGTAATTCAGGTCTAACTGCAAACCTTCCGGCACTTCCGGCAAATGATGACTCGGATCTGGAATATAACCTCTCAGCATAGACACATGGAAGACATTGTGCACCTGAGACAACTCTCCCGGTAATTCAAGCCGGTACGCAGTTTTCCCGATCCTTTTCAATATCTTATATGGGCCTATAAACCTCGGGGCTAACTTCCCGCCTTTGCCAAAACGAACCACACCTTTACTGGGCGATACCTTTAGAAAGACGAAGTCACCAACCTCAAACTCAAGGTCCCTTCTCCGGTTGTCTGCATAGCTTTTCTGCCTGCTCTGAGCTTCTACCAACCTTTTCCTGATCAGATCAATCTTCTCAGAAGTTAGCTGCACAAGCTCAGGACCAAACAACTGACGTTCCTCTACTTCATACCAACAAACAGGAGTCCTGCACTTCCTGCCATACAGAGCTTCGTACGGCGCCATCCCGATGCTAGCCTGAAAACTGTTGTTGTAGGCAAATTCCACCAAAGGTAAATGCCTTTCCCAACTGCCTCCGAAGTCTAGTATACAACACCGCAGCATATCCTCAAGAATACGGTTGACTCTCTCGGTCTGCCCATCGGTTTGCAGATGAAAAGCAGTGCTGAAATCTGTCTTGGTACCCAAAGCTGTCTGAAGACTCCTCCAGAAATGCGAAGTAAACCGCGCATCTCGATCAGACACAATAGTTGAGGGAACACCATGAAGTCTGACAATCTCACCAACATACATCTCAGCCAACTTATCCATCGAAGCAGTGAGTTTCATCGCCAAAAAGTGAGCGGACTTGGTAAGTCGATCGACTATAACCCAAATCGCATCGTTGCCTTTAGAACTCTTAGGCAATCCCGTGATGAAATCCACACTGATGTTATCCCACTTCCATTCCGGAATAGGTAACGGCTGTAATAGACCTCCGGGTCTCTGATTTTCGGCTTTGACTTGCTGACAAACCTCACACTTCGCGACAAATTCAGCCACATCCCGCTTCAAACCTGACCACCAGAAATGCTGTTTGATGTCTTTGTACATCTTAGTACTCCCAGGATGTACCGACAAAAGAGTAGCATGCGCCTCCTGAAGAATACTCTCTTTCAGGTCCTGCCTGATTTGGAACGCACAGTCTATCTCCGAACCACAGCACTCCATTCCTGATTTGAAATCCAGGCAACCTGCCAACACCAACCTGCTCCTTCATCTCCAAAATATCAGCATCAACCTCCTGACTTGCAATGATCCTTGCATTCAAAGTAGGCTGAAGCCTCAACTGAGCCAAAGATGCTCCCAATCCTTGCAAGACAACCTCAATACCTGCTCGGTCCAACTCCTCAATCAAATGCCTCTGAGCTGGCCAAACTGCTCTTGCGACTAAGTGCATCAGCAACAACATTGGCTTTTCCAGGATGGTACCTGATCTCAGGTCGCATATCCTCGAGCACTTCCAACCATCTTCGCTGCCTCAGATTGAGATCCCTCTGCTGATATATACTTCAAGCTCTTGTGGTCCGTGTACATGTTCAACTTCTCACCGTACACGTAGTGCCTCCATTGCTTCAGAGCAAAAATAATCGCAGCCAACTCTAGATCATGAGTCGGGTAATTCTTCTCATGCGGTCGTAGTTGCCTAGACCCATAAGCGATTACTCTTCCCTCTTGCATTAAGACACAACCAAGCCTACGATGTGAAGCATCGCTGTAAACATCATACTCAACACCTGCTCTAGGCAAAGCCAAAATAGGTGCAGTAGTCAGCCTATCTTTCAACTCCTGAAAGCTCGCCTCACATTGCTCGGTCCACTTGAAGCTCACATTCTTCTTGGTCAGTCCAGTAAGCGGTACAGCTATCTGAGCATAACCTTGAATGAATCTCCTGTAGTATCCAGTCATCCCAAGGAAACTTCTGACTTCCTTCACTGTAGTAGGCCTAGCCCAATCTCTCACTGTCTCTATCTTTTGAGGGTCAGTTGCCACTCCCTCCTTAGAAAGGATGTGACCTAGGAATGCCACTTCAGATTTCCAGAAATCACACTTGGATAACTTGGCATACAACTTCTGCTCTTCCAGCTTCTGCAAAACTGCTGCCAGATGCTCAGTGTGCTCCTCCTCAGACTTGGAGTACACGAGAATATCGTCGATAAACACCACGACGAAAGAATCAATAAACGGCCTCAGAACTCTGTTCATCAAGTCCATGAAGATTGCGGGTGCATTCGTCACTCCGAATGGCATAACTAAGAATTCATAATGCCCATGCCGAGTTCTAAATGCAGTTTTGTGCACATCTTCAGCTTTCACTCGAACTTGGTGGTAACCTGATCGAAGATCTATTTTGGAGAAAACAGCTGCTCCTTGTAGACGATCGAACAAGTCATCAATTCGAGGAATCGGATACTTATTCTGAACAATGACCTTATTCAGCTCTCGGTAATCGATACACATCCTCATCGATCCGTCCTTCTTCTTTACCAAAAGCACTGGTGCTCCCCAAGGTGACGCACTTGGTTGAATAAAGCCTTTCTCCAACAGTTCCTCAATCTGCCGTTTCACCTCATCCTGTTCCACTGGAGCCATCCTATACGGTGCCTTAGAAATGGGTGCACTTCCCGGTTGAACAGTGATGCTGAACTCTACATCACGATGCGGGGGTAACCCAGGAAAATCTTCCAAGAACACAGTCGGATAGTCCCGAACCACAAGAATCCCTTGCAATTCCACAGGAGTCTCTTCCTTGCGGATAGTTGCCACCAGCTTAGAACACTTCTGCTTCCCTTGGAAAGTGACTTCAGGTCCACCTGGAGCCTTCACTGTTACCGTCTTGGTCTTACACTCGATGCTCGCACTGTACACCGACATCCAATCAATGCCAATGATAACATCGACTCCCAAGATAGTCAACTCGATCAGATCAATGCCAAAGATTCGATCCCCAATCACAATCTCGCAATCAGCATAATACCGATCAGTGGTCAAAGTTTTCCCTGATGGAGTAGCTACTGCTAAGATCTTGCCTGGAAAAATCTTCGGTTCAACTCCCAACACTTTAGCAAATCTAGGAGACACAAAAGTATGAGAGGATCCAGTATCGAACAATACAACAGCTTTCTTTCCATTAAGATAGAGTTTGCCTGTTACATAATACACACCATTACATAACAGTTTCACAATATAAACGGGAAGGAGAAATGACAAAACCACTAAACATCAGCCCTCGTACCAGAGATGACCTGATCTGCCTCATCAGCATCAGCTTCCGTCAAAGCAAATACTTGCCCTGACTGGTACGGCCTCTTCTCAGTCTGCTGTATTGGCACATTGTGATTGCCAGCCCGTGGTTGAAGACATTGAGATTTGTAATGTCTAGTCTCACCACAGTTGTAACAGGTGACTGTAGAAGGTCTCCCCACATTGTTTCCAGGTCCTCCAGCCACACTAACAGCGTTCGCCCCTGTCGGTTTGAACCTCTGTGCAGATGGTTGCCCCTTGAAACTCTCCGAATGTGCAGGCCTCTTCCCGGACTGCCGGTTGTTCCTCCGGTTCTGAACAACATGGAACTGCTCCATATCCGCCTCCGTCGCTGCCGCCCTCTTAACCAGCTTATCGAATCTTCTAATACCAAGAGGTATCATCCGGGATCTCAAGCTCGGCCTCAACCCATGCTCGAATTTGCGAGCCTTCTTCGCCTCATCCATCACCAGTTCTGGAGCATATCTAGAGAGCTGAGTAAACTTAGTCTCATACTCCCTCACTGACATGCTGCCTTACTGAAGTGACAGAAACTCCATTGCCTTCTTCTCCTGGACGTCGGAGGGGAAATAGTGGCTGCGGAATTCTTCCAGAAATTCCTCCCAGCCGAGCAACAAGCCTCCCATAGTCCTCTTCATCGACTGCCACCAAACAGCCGCATCCTTCTCCAACTGCAAAGTTGCCAACTTGACCTTGCAACCCTCAGGGGTCTCCAACACCTCAAAGATCGTTTCCACTTGCCGAATCCAGTTGTCAGCCGCATCTGGGTCTGACTTTCCCTCGAACAGTGGTGGTTTCATTCTCTTGAACGATTCCACTAGCTTAATTGCCTCAGGTACTGGATTCACCGGCCCCCTTCCTTGGTTTCCAGCCACTGCATTCAGCGTCTGGTAGACCCTTGCAAGTTCAGTCTCCAGATCCAAACCTTCACCATTCCTTGCTCCTCTTCTCGACATATTCTGATGCAAAAGATCCGTCAAATTCGAAGTATATGACAAGAATTTAAACCAACTTGCATTTCATTGAATTCCAAAGTTTATACATTCGAATTTAAAAACATTTTTGACATCAGAAATGAAGAAAATAGAAGCTACAACAATCTAACTCCTACGGGTCCTCTTCGCTGCTCGAAGTTCTTCCCGTAGTTCATCCACTTCATCTTTCAGCACATCAGTCAGGTTCTTTCTCTTCTCAAGTTCCCACACTCGGTGACTGAGAACAGAGAAATCGTCCTTCCGCTGCGCCAGCTGAGCTTCCAAAACTCCAACTCTCTCCTTCAGGGTCTCAACTTGCCTCTAAAGAGAAGCCACAGTGCCACTCAGAGCTGGTCCCTCTTCTTCATCAGAAGAAGAATCGTCAGATGAATCCGGCGGTGGGGTAATCTCTCGAGATTCAGGCCACTCATCATCATCAGAATCTGCTTGCCCAGGGTGATACTCGTCCTTAGAATCAGCCTGTCCAGGATGGTACTCTTCCTCAATGATATGCCAGTCGTCGCCTCCAGCAGGAAGTGATCAGCCATCTTAGAAATAGAGAGGAAGAAGCATAAATCTTAGAGCAACACAAATGTAAGTCACTTACATTTAAATCTCTAGACTCAAACACACAATCTAATGTCCACTTCTAGGGTGTCGTTCCTTATAAATTTGTACAAGTGTGAAAGCGTAGAAAGCGTGGCTCTGATACCACTCTGTAACGCCCCGAATTCCAAATCACTGAATTCGAGATGTTCTACAGGATCTTTTCACTTTCTTATAGTACAATTTTACAAGGAAATTCAAACTTTTCTTTTTACATCAGAGTTTACATCATATTACATTTACATTTGCACAGCGGAAGCAAAATATACAACATTTACATAAATATACAACAACATGATAAGATCTTTATGCATCCATTCCTCTTTACATGTAATTTATCCTGCATACAAAACTGTGGGTACGTCAGTTTATTCAACCGACGATAATTATACATGGCCATCCTCTCTATGCCAGAAACAGTATAACGAATCTCATTTCTTAACAATCACAAACTTGTTCAATATAAGCATGTAAATCAAAAGGGAACTCTTAAAGATGTCGTGTCATGATTGTGCACTTAATTCTTAATGCAATTATTTAATTTTACATGACACTAATGCGCACTTGTTCAGATTCTATGCAGCCCATACTACATAGGTCCGAGGGCAAGCCTCTTAATCGTTCTTCATTTTCATAGGGTTCAATCCCTCGCCATGACTTACTCTACTACTGCAATTACGGTAAGTATCTTAGATGTTTTCTGACCTACGAACTCATGTCTAGGCACTCTGGAGTAGTATCCTCACCCAGACTCGTCATGGAATTCCTGGGATACGCTCTCACCATAAACATGACACCACCCGTAGTCTTCGAACATCCCACGAGCGTCGCCACTGGGACGGTACTCTGGAGTAGTATCCTCACCCAGACTCATCATGGGAATTCCTGGGACACGCTCTCACCGCTACCCAAGGCCCTCATACTCAATGTTTTTCTCTTACTTTCATCACATCTCCACTATGTACTAGTCCTTATTTTAATAGAATCATGAATAAAATCAAAGCTCTAGAGTTAGCCTCTCCCTAAACCGGACTTACTCATTCATTTCAATACATGACCGACCCTGGTCTTCTTTTCAATTTCAATTCCATTGCCGGGGGAGACTTAGCTACTCTTTCGTTCCAATTTCAATTTCACAATTTCCAGTTTGAGCAAATCTAACTCATGAATTCATTTTTCAGTGCTTCAGCATATCATGTTCTTTAATTTTCATATTCATGTAATTCTTTATTCAAGCATGACTCATTTCATGTGAGTTTCTCAATTCAGAAATACGATTCATTTCATATACATTCATGCAACAGCAGCATAGATTCTAACAACATCAGTCACAATTCTTTAACAGTAATCAAAATAAAACTTCTGTCATATCAAATTCCACTCTGTACAGTCGACTTGGAAAAGGACCAGTCGACTGTTACAGTCAAATCAGATTCTTCATAAAAATACTCGGGAGAGTCGACCGCTGCACTTGGCCAGTCGGCTGTCCCGCAACTTTTCATGTTCACAGTATTATCCTCGTGACAGTCGACTGTTATCTCATCAGTCGTCTGTCCTGGGGTTTTTAGCAGTTCATTTCTACGTTCAGCTCAGTCGACTTGCTACGCGCATTCGGTCGACTGGACAGATCCATACTTCAAATTAAGAGATTATCTAACAGCTCTTACATGCACTTGCATCATGATATCAACTTACAATATACATATATTCATGTTTCATGAACAGTATCTCTTTTTGTTCAGTAACATCACAACCATGAAACTTCAAGTTACGAATGTTATCTCTTCTTCGAGGGAATATTTTCAAACATGCATTCGCACTTATTCATAACTTCCTTACGAAGATGAAGATATAATTCTCGATTCATTACACTAGGTCAACATGATGGAATATCTCATTACATGGAATTTCCAAATAACCATAATTAAATTGAAGCACCAGTCGGCTGAACACAGTGTCAGTCGACTGCTCCGACAGTTCTTAATTTTATTAATCATCGCTAGTTCTTTTCATTCATTTACCTTCCCTCCATCATATGTGTCATAGGGAAAATACAAACTTAGTAATCACACCATTAGGTCTATCTGCACACATGTTTATCACCACATCACAAAATAATTGTCTCGTACCAGTCGACTTGTCTACACGACAGTCGACTGTACCGACGCAATTCATCTTTGTTTTCCGTGCCATTTCTACACTATTAGTCCTCCATAATTATCAAAAATAAACATGCTCAAGCATTTCTATTACGTACTATCTTACTCCTCAAGAGTACAGTAACAAACATTATATTTACGGCATGTTTTCTACATTAGAAGTCCTGAGAAACACCCACCTTATTTGACGAAGTAATCGAATCCAGCAAGGTCCTCAATGCGGTGCAGCACTTCTTGCTCCTTGCTCCTTATTCCACACCGAAATCCTTCAGAGTACTCTTTCGGCCTCCACAGAAAAACTCCCACACACAACTCTCACAAAACCTCTCTTATAAAATTAATCTAGTGTAAAAGAAATAGAGAATAAGAGGGGGTATTTAGACTAGAATATAGGTGGAATGGAGGGTTAGGATGCACTGGGGAGTTGGATGATCAAGGGCTAAGATTTACTAGCAAATTGTGAAAACTACCCACACCTTGCATAACCGCCCACATCTCATCCCCACTACTCACCCAATCCGGCCATACTTGTGTGCTTGTGCACGTGTACATTGAATGCACGTGCACACACAAACCACTCTACAAAATTGTACATCAAATACCCGGAAATAAAAGAAAAGATGCTACACATACAAGTTGTAGGAAATAATACAAGAGGTTTAAATCCATGGGCTTAAATTAATTGGGCCAAAAATAAATATTTTTAAAAGAAGATAAGTAAATTAACCTTTGGGCTTTAGGGAAAATCCTTATAGAAAACAATATGCTTATTCATCATGTTGAAGAATAATAATAAACAAATATTACACATGCATACCATAAAAAAATAAATAATCTTTATATATTAGGAAAATTCAGGGTATTACATCTACAAACCCAAAACCTTATTTTACTAATAACTTACAATCTCTCTAACAATCCACTAATTTCTCACATCTACAATTTCTAATATCTCTAAATCTCTCTACCCTAACATTCCTACTCAATAAAAATTAACCCAACAAAATTTTATACAATACAATAGTTAGGGTTTTACCTTCCCGAATCCATTCGAAAATCCGACGCTACCACCATGTAGAGAATCCCTCCATTAGTCTACTCCTCACTTTAATTTGGAATTGACAAAGAAATGGAGGTGGATTTTGAGGTGGGGAAGAATCGTCGATGGGTTCGTTTGGTTGGGAATGGAAGGGGAAAGGAAGGAGAAGAAAAAGGAAGAAGGGAATGGGCGGTCGGGGTTTCTTTCGATCGTTGGCGCGAACGGGAGGAGGAGAAGGGAGAAGGAGGTCGGGGGTTTCCATGGGTCGAGATGGGGAAATGAACGGGAGTGGAGAAGAATAAAGGAGAAAGGGAGAAGAAGGAGAGAGGTGGGAGGGGGTTTTATAAAAAGGAAAAATAAATAAATAATGTAAGGGAAAAAATTCATATAAGCCCCCCAAGTCTAAATATATTTCAAATAAACCCCCAAACTCTACTTTAATAATATAAACAATACAAAAATACATTAAAACTACCTCGTAATAATCTTTCAAAATTATAAAATAAAATAGACAATAAATCTGATATTCTTAATAACAATCAGTTGTTATTAGAAAATACACAATCGCGTGCAATTCTCAATTGCGCACAGATTACGATGCAAAATAGCCATATGCTATTTTTTGCGGGGTATTACAGTAGAGGATCGCCTGGAACAAATAAAACATGAAGGGAACCGCTCTAGTAGGGCTTACCACCCCAGTCGACCTTCTTTCAGTAAATCCATCTTCAATACACCCATTCCAAAGAACTGCAAAGATCCTCAGTTTGAATCTTACGATGGTGAATCTGACCTAGCTAATATTGAGAAGTTTAAAACTCTCACGATAGTCTATAATGTTAGGTTGAAGGAAATTACAGGTTAAATACATAGCGGAAAAATTACAAAAAAATATCAAAACCTAGCCATGGATCCATGCGAAAACTATAAATTGTGTTTAGGAGTTATACCTTGAAGATGGATCTGTTATCTCCACAGTATGCCGATCACAGCACTACAATATTGCGGTGCCTTTACGGTATCCAGACGAACGGATCAAATCAAGCTTTTCCTCACGCCACAGTGCTAGTTGCGGGAAGGAGATGTTCCTCACGATCTCTCTCTCACAATTTCTGTGACGGCTAGGGTTTTCCTATGTGTCACTTTTTCACAGATATGTATCATATATATAGGTACAGAAAATCAAACCTAAGAGAGTAATGAGGCTTTTGGGCTCACAATTTGACCTAGGTCAGATTCGTGTGTGGGCCTTTGAACTTTAGTCAGCCCATTTAATCTAATAAAATGTCCGACCAATGTTAGGAGTCCAAGTCTTACTTGGATCCCCAATTAAATTCATCTTATGAATTTAAATCCCAATTTCGATCCATTTTAAGTGTGTGACCCTGTAGGTACCCATTACGTTGATAGTAATACTAAAATCATATTCTAGTGTTACAAACAGTGAGTGGTATCTAGCAATACATCACTGCTACTCAAATAACGGGAATGCCAGTGATTTGACATAACCTATCTGTGATCAGCGTTACCATGTAGTCTAGTTCTTTTGTCTAGATATCTAATTGACCACAAGGCATAGAGCGTGTCACCCTTGTACATTTCAATGTTGGTTTCTTGATGTCCGAGTATACTTACCAAAACAAATGAACTCAATATCTCATATTGACTCATTTAAGCACGACCATGCATTTTGCAGTCTCACTCAATCAAGGGACCCGTAGATATCGCCCATGTTATATAAGAGGGAGAAATCCTATCTAAGTCACTCACATCACTCTGCATGATTTGTAATATATCCAATAGTCAACTTTATAATCACCTTATTACAAGCAACGTTTGACGACATTAAAACATATAACTTCTCATGTAGGGAACCGTAGTGACTTCAAGTCAAAGGACTACGTACACCATGGTCACTGTGAGAACCGCTTATGACACTCACGTAACGATCCATGCAGCGTTCTCATGATGGGTCAGTCCAGTACATTATTACTCTAATATGTACCCATATGAAGACTTGATTTCTCATGTCCATGACCCGTGAGATATGGTCATCAGTCTACCCCATACTAGTCTCTATGTATTATTGTTGTCCTAATTTACAATAACACTTGACTAGGGACATTTAAGAATAGTATTCTGATTACAACCAATAGGCTCTCACAATCAAGTCATGCACTTGATATCCCATGGTATTGAACCTACTATTCAAAGAACTTTATTATGTTCATTTAATCAAAAAAAACACAATAAATAAAATGCCTCATATATGAAATAAATATCATGATACAAGTTAAACTAGTAACGTCAATACACAACTGGCCTCTAGGACATATACCAACATATAACGCCACCAATGCGCTCATGTGTCGAACATTCTCCGCATCTTTGAAAGGATCAGCAAGAGAATGGTACTCTCACCTTACTCTAGAGTCAATATAGTCTCCTTTTACCAACTTGAGGATCACTTCATAGCGCACTTCGTTACTAGCTGCAAAGTTGAAAAAACAAGTGCTAACCTGTTAGAATAGAAGCAAAGAGACGGAGAATTGCTGAAAGTCTTTGTCAAGTGCTTCACAGTCGACGCAAGGTCCATCTCTTCCGTGGACTCGTAGGTGGCGGTTGCCGCGTTCCGCCACAACGTCGCTCACAAAGACCTGAAGGCCGCCCTCGTGAAGAAGTCTCCTAAAGATTTCACCAGCTTCTGGAAAGGAGTGACAAGTATATTAGAGCTGAAGAAGCTCTGTATCCTCAAGGCAAGGAGGATCCACCTTCCGTAAACAAACGGAAGAATACAAGAGAGGAAGGACCCAGGAAGTTTTAGAAAGACAGTGCAGCTCAACGTCGTCTTTCTCGAGCACCATGCTTCGATAAGTTCACTCCCCATAATGGAAGTGTATCAGCCATCCTCATGGCAGTTGAAAAGGACGGAATAGTCTGTCCTCCTCCTAAGTGACCATAGCCAGTAAGAGAAGAGATAGGAACAAATGGTGCGCATTTCACAGAGATCATGGACACACCACAGACAACTGCTGAGCCTTCAAAAAAGAACTTAAAGGTCTGGTTCGCCGGTGCTATCTGTATCAATTTGTCTAACAAAAGAACGACATTGAAACCCCTCTGGCACGAGGGGCTAATAAGTGTCAAGAAAAGCATGCACTCCGAATCACAAGACTCGTAACACATGATAATTTTCCACTCTATCCATGAAGGGCCAATGAGGGAATATTCCAAATTCTCTCGCAAAGCCTTCATGAGGAAGGTTAACTCGTGTCACGCCCCGCTTCCCAAAAGAGAATACGGAATACGGATACGAGACAAAAGCCCACCGAATGATTTTCATCATCTATATGTTGTTCAAGAAATCTTTACAATATTTCACAAGATCATCAGAGTCGGAAGCAAAGAAACAACCAGGCATGCATAATTGAAACAAGATACCAACAGAAATTTACTTGAAACCCAAAATATATAAATCTCAAATAAATCATATTCTGAACAAGTCAAATATCCTGGGTCACATCACCCAAATACAAGATAAATATCCAAGTAATCAAGTACATTTTATTCAAGTTCAAGCAACAAATAACAATAATAACAAAGCAGAAAATCCAGCACTAATACATCATTTCGCCAATGCCATCTGGCAGCCAACCATCCTGATCTGCAATTAGTAAATTGCAGGAGAAGGAAAAAGAAAACAAGTACCCGTCAATTGCAAGTTATGGGCCACTTATAATGTAGGATACAAGTACATAGGAAAAACTAAACAAATCTAAATAATAGTAGAAACAGATATAGCATGGTATAGCATAATCAACTAGCATGGTATACTATCATGTGTCAAGTGTTAAAGTCAAAAGCATGCGAAAAGATATACAGATAGTGTCAAATAATGGTGTCACATGGTAGTGTCAGACAGATAACAGATGATCAGATAATCATATACAGATAACAGATAACAGATACAGATATCAGATATCATATTCAGCTTCAGATTCATATTTTTATAAGTCTTGTATTAATTACTAACTAGGTAGTACTACATGCGTCCCAAAAATATAACACATGGTTGTTACAACAAACAATTTCGTTTTAGATTTCGTAGGGGATCATATAGGGCTGTGTACTCAGGGTTCAGATAGACAGATACCAGATAACAGATCCACACAGACGGATAACAAACGATCATACAACAGATAAGACTAAGTCCCCTCCAAGTACACTTTCCCGTAGGAAGTATGTAGTTGGGTAACAGATGGGGATCACGGGCCACCTTCTGAATACACCCACTCATAAGGAAGTATGTAGTCATGAATCATATAATCCAAATCATGCATGATCTCATAACAGATAACAGATAATCAGATGGAAAACATGGGCCCCCTTCTAAGTACACATATCTATGCTTTCCCACTACTAGATCTTTCCTTTAAACCCCGGCTTGGTCATTTTACAATTATTATCAGACAGATGTGTATGTTCATGAACAGAGTAAATCTAGCATTATATCGACCCACAAGTTCAGAATAACAGATAAGCATATTCAGATGATAAGCAGTCACATAACAGAACAAAATAGGGTACTTCTTAATTAAAAACAGCACGACAGTACAGTAGTAAAACAATGAATCCCTTTACCACAAACCTCCAAATCTAGATCCGTTAAAGAATCTGGAAAATAGACTTCCACACTGATCTAACGAATATATATAAGCCATATAGTATTTCACAAAATCATAACTCAAAACGGATTTGAATCCAGAAAATACGTTGAGTCAGAAATCAGTAAAATGAATTCTCAGTCAGAAAAACAGCATCAAAACTCCTTGATATGGCTAAAAATGGGGTTAAATCGGAACCGTCCAGATTGGGCGCGAATCTTGAAGCTCGGGGGTAAAACGGTAATTTCACATACAAGTGGGTCCGAAACGGGTACTGGATCTCCTTCTCACAGATCCAATAACCCATGAACAGATCCACTCCAATTGGGTACGGGTCCCGACCCGAGGCGAACCAAGACCAACAAGAGGCAAATCAGGGTCACTGATTTGACCAAGTCAACGGGCCTGATTTGCTCTCACCGGGAATCAAGGATTAGTTTCCCAAACAGACTGTGAGGATTTTACTCCTGATAGTTACACAGGGAATCAGGCCCCTAATCACTCCCATGGCGACTATAAATAACACCCCCTACCACTGTGACCGGGTAATCACTCTTTTTCCACCTTAAGCTCTTTCTTAATCACCACTGATTACTGACAAGAGCGTCGGAGGGTGCGTCGCCGGAATCAACCCCGGTGTATCGCACTTCCTTGCAGGTTGCGGCAGGAATCAGAAGGCTTGGATCCGCTGTTCAGGTTTTTCTCGAACTCACAAATCTCATATGTTTACCCCCACACCGAAAATCAGTGGTAACACTCCTCAAATAAATTCGAGAAAAATCTGGGGTATTCCCTTATATGCCTAGAATCAGAATATATAGTTTCATAATTTTCCAGTAAAATTAGTTTAGCCAACAAAAACAAGAAAACATCAAGAAACGACAGTTTGGCAAATCTGGAGTTCCCAACACTGCTGTACAAAAACAGTAATATCTTGCAAACCGTGAAACGAAATCCAGGTTCTTCAAAGGGGGATGAAAATAGACAAAATAAACGGACTTTCATATTTCACAATTATTTTTCATACAGTAAAAGGAAATAGGGTGAAAATATGATTTTTTACAGAACAGCGAGCAAAATACAGCAAGTATAGCTTTTATAAACAAGCATGAAACGGCATATGAAACTCATCAATAAAATCCACTAAAATTCTGGGTAATGCCTAATTAGATATATAAACACTGACCAAAATTTCAGATCAAAATAACATGTTTAGAACTAGTATCAAATTATTTTAGTCATCAAAATCACCAAGAAACGAAATCTGGAAATGAAATACACCTATGTAGTAAAACAGTTATAACTCACACATACGAAAACGAAATAGAGCAAGGTCAGAGGGGTTGGAAAGAAGACGAAATCCTCTACAAATCATGTTTTATACTGAACTTAATATTCTGACCTTAATATGGTCTAAATTACTGATCATGACAGATTATCGACAAAACACATAATTTCCTCAAAAACCAAAATCAACATAGATCCAACAAAACTTGATCGAAACATAACTAAACATGAATTAGAGTCTACTAAGTGTCCAAACAACAAGAAATTGGGTATATAACATATTCACAACCAGTATATCACATGGATCTCACAAGCACACAAGTTCTCATAATTGTTTCACATTATAATCACATCAAGACGGGCAAGACATAAGTTGTTCATGTCAAATTTGTGTTGTGAGGCAACTATAGTCAAATAGCACAATAGAGGCAAAACCCATCAAATATAACACACACACGAGTTGTCTCTAGAACCCAACTACACTATAAGCAGTATTTTTGACTTGTATCATACAAAGAAATTTGAGTACAAGTTATTTGCCTGCAAGACGACGAAACGACGAACCAACAAGCAAGAATAACGAGAATGGATTCCCGAGGCACAACCAAGATCGAACAAACACCAACCAAGAACGAGAACCAACGATCAAGAATAACGAACGAACAACCAAAAACACGTGCATGGAGAACACAAGTGCACACCACGAACCAACAACCAAACAACGGCAAGAGCAACGGCAAGAGCAACGGCAAGAGCAACACCACACACAATGCATCGGCGAGAGCACGGTGCTAGGGCTCGACGAAGAACGGCGACTGGCACTGCGGCGCCCACAAAGGTGATGGCCGGGATGCGCGCTGGGCAGCACCGGCGAGGTGGCTAGCTGAGGCTGGCGTCTGCAGTCGCTACACTGTCGACGGGCACGACTGTGGGGCACCGGAAGGGATGATGAGCACAGGGTTGCGGAAGGGAGAGCAGGGGAGGAGGAAGAGGATGAAGCGGTGGCCAGGGG
Source organism: Hemerocallis citrina (assembly GCA_017893485.1). NCBI lineage: Eukaryota > Viridiplantae > Streptophyta > Magnoliopsida > Asparagales > Asphodelaceae > Hemerocallis > Hemerocallis citrina. Next base: position 122,475,666 of record CM030363.1, on the reverse strand, counting down.
ATGAGGGATGAGAACGGGGGAGAGGAAGATGGACGGGAGGGAAGAAGGCGGCGCGACTGCATGGGGAAGGTGAAGAGGTAGGTGATGGGTTTAATTAGAGATGGAGTTAGGGTTGCTGAAGGGGTAACGGGTATGGGAAATGGGTGACCGGGTTTGGGGTGCAAGCTAACGGGTAGGGGGGTTAGTGGATAGGGTGATATAGGGTGGTAGTGGGTTTCAGGTAGTTAATTAACAGGGTAGGGGGTTTTGGGTAGAGTAATTGGGTAATAGATAGTGGGTATGGGGTTTGGTAATTGGGTTTAATAGAAATCCAATAGGGTAGTTAAAATAACCAATAAAATATACAACTTAGGATTTTATAAAAATACTATTAATAATAATTAAAACAATAACAATAATACTAATAATAATAAAAGTATTAAAAATATCAGTAATAATAATAATACTGACAATAAGAAGAAAAATGATAAAAACAATAATAGTACTAATAATAACAGTAGTTGTAATAATAATAGAGGTCAAAGTGACTATATCAAAATTACGATTTGTATTATAATGTAAAATTCATAGAAAATAGTTACAATAAAATTATAGATCGAAAAATAGATTTTAATAGGAGATCCAAGAATACATTTTAAGAATAAGAATTTAAGAACGGAAAAATAATTTACAAAAATCAAAAATTCGAAAATATACGGAAAACAAGTTTTTGGGAAAACAGGGGTTACAACTCGGTTCATAACATCCCGCCTACCAAGAGCATATGGGTCCCGATATCTTTCTCCAAAAAGGACTTAAAAGGTGTCCAAACACCTCATTGCGATGCATTGTTCATAAACCTCTGCATGGTAAATCATGAGGTACGCCACATCTTGGTGGAAAACGGCAGCTTGGTAAACATCCTTTCATGAACACTTTCAACAGCCTCAATCTCTCCCAAGACCGACTCAAGCTAGCCGGCTGTACAATCCAAGGAGTCTCTGGTGTCCCCATTCAAATCAAAGGAATCATCATACTCGATGTGATGGCAGGAAAGCCTCCAGCCACTCGATTAGAAGTGCTGCACTTTATGGTAGTCGACATCAAAGCCACATACAATGCAATATTTGGTCGTCCGGGCCTGGCGGCCTTTCATGCAGTCACTTCCGCCTACCACATGAAAATGAAGTTCCTAACAACAGCAGGCATCGTCCCAGTTATTGGGAGCCAAAAGGCGGCACGCGGATGCTATAACACTACAATGGGGGGATCTATTCTACCCATTGACACCATTGAAGTACCGCCGGAAAGCAGCCATAGTAACTCCGAGTCTGTAAACATGTTTGAAGCTACTGTCGTAGACAATCCTGCTATGAACTTTAAAACCTGTCAAACCATCTCCCACTAGGTCCAAGTTCATCATACTCAGAATACGGTAATAGACTTGAATCCCTCACCCAAGGCCACTCTGCTCATTCAGTGGAAAGAAATAGATCTGCCTAAACACTTTGACAAACTTGAAGATCTCTTTTTTTTTGTACAAAACAATGAGAGACTCACTCCAAAACAGGCAAGTCCAGACAAGGTCTACCAAGTTGTTCACCTAATGACTCATCAAATTTAAGACTTGATAGGCAAGGAGATAATGTCAGGGACTTGAATGAAGCACGCCTCATGAACTTCAACAAAGGTGCTTAATGTCGCCCTCCTCTATATTGTTTCAATATTTCGTAATAAAGGCATACCGCTAGAGCAACCGATTAATTTTATTTTTCAATAAAGACCGCTTTTTCTATAAGTCACTGCATGTAATAAAGGTTAGCCACTAGAGCGACCACTTACTTTATTTCATAATAAAATTAGTTATTTATCTTTTCAAACGATCTTGTACAATCTCTGGATACAAATAATGAGTTAAACACAAAGCCAACTCTCATTAAAAGCTCATTATAAGATGAGTTTGGAGTCCATACCTATGGCTCGGAGTTGCTCTAGCGACTAGTAGCAAAGCAATTTTAGAGTTCAACTAGCCATTCGATCAGCTCCTACAACTCGTTAAAATCATCAACAACAAGTTCAGAGTCCATACCATGGCTCGGAGTTGCTCTAACAACTTGCAATCAAGCACGTTCATAGCTCAACTCGCCATTCGATCTGCTCCTGCAACCTGTTAAACACATAAACAACAAGTTCAGAATCCATAGCCATGGCTCAGATGTGCCTTAGCAACCTGCATACAAGCAAGTTCAAAGCTCAACTCGTCATTCATTCTAAACCTAAAATTTGTTAAAACCCTTGAAGACGGATAAGAGGTCCAAGATCGTGGATTGCATTTGCCCCAGCAAACCTGCAAACATGCAAGTTGGGAGCTCAACTCGCCACTCGAGGCAACTCTTACAATTCGTTGGTGGACCCATACAACAAGTTTGGAGTCCTACTCTCCCCTAGAGTCACTCCTAAAACTAGCTAAATACCCATACAACAAGTTCGGAGTCCAAATCTTCCCTAGAGCCACTCCTACAACTAGCTAAACACCCATACAGCAAGTTCGCAGTCCAACTCCTCCCCAGAGTTGCTCCTACAACTAGCTAGGTACAAAACAGACAAGTTCCAATTCCGTCAAGGTTTCCGCACACAGCTCGAGCTCCATCCACAACTCGTTAACTCCAAACAACGAGTTTGACGCCTTGCTTACTGCTCGAGCTCTATCAACAGCTCGTTAACTCCAAACAATGAGTTCAGTGCTTTCCTTACCGCTCGAGCTCCATCTACAACTCATTAACTTCAAACGAAGAGTTCAGCCTTCATCACCGCTCGATCTCCATTGACAACTCGTTAACTTCAAATAACAAGCTCAATGCCTTCCTCTCTGCAAGAGATCTGTCAACGACTCATCAACTTCAAACAACAAATTACACAACGAGGTTCAAGAATATAAAAGAGTTCTTTATTGCACAAACAAGTTTCTCTGCAATTGCAATATTATCACAAATCTGTCCTAGATCCAATATCACTACAAAAATTTACAAGTACAAAACAATGAGTCGTGTTATAATGGCCGAATTACAATGAGTCTGCAACTTCAAATAAAAGCATCACTACAAAAGTTTGCTGAAACATTGAGCGGCATAGTAGTCTTGCATGATGATCTACAGACCATCCTTTTGGTTGCGTAGGCCAGGATGTTCCTCCTAGGGAACACAAGCCTCCTCACGTGCTTTTTGATGGGCCCCACCTCTCCTAAGCCGCTTAAACCATTAGCAGAAATTGCAGATCCCACAACTGAATCTGGGACCATGACCCGACGCACATGACCTTCCACGGTAGAAGCCAAACTTGACAATGCGGTCACCCCACTCTGAGCATCACCAGGATGACGAGGGGCCACCTGTGTAGATGGGTCTGCACCTCTAATAGTCGACCCTGCTCCACCAACTGTTAAACCATTTCTAACACCAGCAGTATGTGAAGTGCTAGCCGTGCGCATCCCCCCAATCTTCGCTTGGAGACTGTATATCTCCAAATCATTCTCAACAAGCACATCTGTAAGAAGAGCACACTTCCCAACATTGTCCTTCATCACTTTGAGGAGCAATGGCATACCAGCAAGGAGATCAACACGCAAAAGGGTCAACTCACAATCCTTCTCGACTAGCACTGATTTAAGACGAACTGTCTCCAACCACTCATCCTCTGACTAATCACGCAAGTTATCAAGCGCTAACATTGTTATGTGTAACCACTTGCAAAGCTGCTCTACCTCATTGCCTTTGGATTTCTCCCCAGCTCCTTCAATCATCTGGCAATGAGAAGGACCAAAGATTACCTTAATATCAACAAGACAAGGGATACAGTCACAAAAGAGATAAACAACAAAATGCCGCAACCAAGAGTATCTCAAAGTACACTGGATCAAAACACAAGTGTTGATAAAGGAAAAAAGCATTCTTTCATCTACTAAAAGGAAGATACAAAGGTGCGGTGGCCAATCCGTAATATGGTATCATACAAAAATTGAAAACAAAATCAACTGAAAAACATGGATGATGAATCAAGCGTCTACCTGCTTTGGCGAAACTAAAGGCAAGAAGCCCACAACCGCCTCCTTCCCCTTGCTCTTCTTTCGTGAGCCACTCTTTGCGCCCCCCACAGGATTCAGCCCTCATCTCCATCCTCCTTGCCTCCGTCCCCACCAGTAGCCTCTCCAAGATGGAGCATCAGGTGGTAACATTTCTCGGTGATGGTGGGAACATGCTCCGCCACGTGAGTGATAGCCCGTGCATAGGACTTATCAATCACACTCTGTAGCTTGGTCTTGACCTTGGCCTCGGCCTCCACCTTGGCCTCTGTGGCCTTCACCACCAACGCCGTCTCAGCCCGTGCCTTCTCCAACTCCAACATAGGGTCTGCCACCTCTTTTCTAATGCCTCAAGCTTAAGACGTGACTCCTTTTCCCTCTTCACCGACATCTCCAACTCCATACGTAACTTCTCCCCCTTATTCTTCGATGCCTCTAACTCCATCTTGAGCCCCTTGACGTCCATCTTCTTATCCCTCTCGGCACGAGAGACTTGCGCCTTTAGGTTCTTCTACTCGGCGGTGTAGAAATCGACCAAGTGGCCGAAGTGACATGTGTAATGCCCTGAATTCCATTTACATGTAATTCGTAGCACAACATGATCTATTACTTCAAATTCGTACAAATTTACAAGGAAATTAAAACTTTTCATTCGTACAAAAAATTCTTTTACATCAACGCAGCAGAAATTAAATGAATACATCAAAATATATACAACTGTAACAACTTTATTATTGAAATAATCATCAGCATCAATCCATCTTTATGCCCTCTTACAAATCCAAATCCTGCACTTGCACGTCAGTTGCATACAACTGACGCAATGCTTAAAAACATCAATCTCATTGACTTAGCAACCACAAACTTGAATGCATAATAAAGTGTAAAGAGTGACTATCCTAAACATATCAGTGTATGCAATGACTTAATGCCTGATGCAGATTTTACACTACGATGACGCTAATGCATAATTATTCGGATTCTGTGCATCCCATACTACATAGGTCCGAGGGCCAGCACCTACGTACTCCACATTATAGGGTTAAATCCCTCGCCAGGCAACCTACTACTATGATTACTACAAGATTTAGACATTCTGTGTGTACTTAGCCCATGCCCCGATAATTCTGGAGGTCAATCTCTATCCTCAGATAATTCCGAAGACTATTTCACTCATACCTGAGAATCTTTGAGAATACCCCACACTGCATGCAATGGCACCTCGCTACACACAGCTATCCCATGAGCGTCGCCTCGATCCCGATAATTTCGGAGATCAATCCCACATTGCAGGTAATTTCGAAGACTATTTCACTCACACCTCGATAATTTTTAGGATTATCTCACACTGCAGATCATCCTGAAACCCTCATACTCATGTTTGCCCTTGTTTCATCATATCTCCAACTAGTGTCTGTCCTTAGTTTTAAGTTATACTTCTTAAGACCTAGAGTTTAGCTTACCCACCGGGCTTAAACAAAACACAGAGACAGTTAGCCCACACTGGCCACTTTTCAATAATCATATATTCCAACTGCTGATAATCTAAGCCTCGCTCACTCTAGAATAACAACCATCAACAGAGACCACAAAGGTTACACCTAACCTCGTCAAAGATAATTCAATTCTTTATTCACAAATTCTTCTTTCTTCAATTTATTTGTATTCATAAAACATGAAGTAACCAACTTCAACTTCCATTATTTATTAAAGCCTTGTAGGCAAACCCAACTATTCTCTTAATCAAAATGATTAATGAAAATTCATCAAGATGAGTCTAAATTTTATTATACTTTTAATCTTCTTTAATCATACAAAATCTCTATTTAAATTTGAATTCAAAGTTCTCCAACACATTATTTAGTTTGAATATCACTTATAATTCTCACAAATATATCATAAATATTGCGGAAATATTTTTAAAAGCTTTAATAATATTTTAGAATAATAATAATAATATAAAATTTCCCTAATGTTTTTAACCATGAAAACCCAAAAATAATTAAAACCGCTAACTGTGCATGGTCAAGCCTCGAACCCGAGACAACATCGATCAAGGCGAGCGCCCAAACCAACAGGCCAAATCGCCGGTGTGAAACAAAACTCTTCCCATTCTTTATATTTTGGTTTTTACTGTTTCTTCATAAAATCCACATTTTAAAAATAAAAATACAGAGCCTCCCAAGGCTCCAACCCATGACCTGTGACTACTGTTCCCCGTGCTCAAAATCCATGCTAAGAACCAGTAAGTCTACAGTCGATCTCTTTTAAAATTTTCGATTTCTAAATTGCTTTGTATAAATAAATCTAATTACTTCCAGATTTCTTTCTTTTCGATAATCTGAGTATTAGCACGAATTAAACTTATAAAAACTTTTATTTTAACTATATAATGAAATTCCCCCCCCCCCCCCAACAATTGTATTAAAATTACTCATGCTTCTTTAATTGAATTTGTCACGCCCCGTTTCCCAAAAAGAATACAGAATACGGATACGTAACAAAACCCCAGCGAATGATTTTCATCATCCATAAGCTGTTCATGAATCTTTACAACATACCTTAGGAATAATCAGAGTCGGAAGCAAAGAAACAACCAGACATGCATAATTGAAACAAGATACCAACAGAAATTACTTGAAACCAAATACAATAATCTCAAATAATCAGGTTCTGAATAAGTCAAATATCCTGGGTCACATCGCCCAAATACAAATAAATATCCAAGTCATCAAGTACAATTTATTCAAGTTCAAGCAACAAATAATAATAATAAAGCAGAAAATCTAGCACTAGTACATCATCTCGCCAATACCATCTGGAAGTAGACCATCCTGATTTGCAATTAGTAAATATGCAGAAGGAAAAAGAAAACAAGTACCCGTCAATTGCAAGTTACAGGCCACTTATAATGTAGGATACAAGTACAGGGGATATGAAATTCTAAGTAACAAGCATAGCATGGTATAAGTGTGTCAACAGAAATATAATATCTAACATGAATCAGGAAAATAGAAACAAGTAGCATGGTATACTAACAGGTACAGGTAACATGTATCAAGTGTCAAGTAAACAGATAATCAGGGTAAACATGTAATAGGTATTAGGTAACAGGTGTATAGGCAAACAGGTAATCATGTAACAGGTAACAGGTAACAGGTAATCAGGTATACAGGTAACAGGTACAAGTACAGAAAATCAGATTACGACAAGTCTTGCTTTATTACTATCTAGGTAGCACTTCATGTGCCCCAAAAACATAACACATGGTTGCTACAACAAACAGTTTCGCTTTAGATTTCGTAATGGAGTCCATAGGGCAGTGTACTCAGGTACAGGAAACAGGTATAACAGGAACAGGTAGAACCTAGTGGTTCTCTTCCGAGTACATCTTCCTATAGGGAAGCATGCAGTCAGGTACAGGAAACAAGTATAACCTAGTGGTTAACTTCCGAGTACATCTTCCTAAGGGAAGCATGCAGTCAGGTACAGGAAACAGGATCGTGAATCATGTAGTCATGAACACGTAACCGGCAGGCAGGACACAGGTCCTCTTCTAAGGACACGTTTCTATATTTTCCACTACTGGAGACCCCGGCTTGGCCATTTATTATTATAATCAGGCATGCATGTATGTGTCTCAAAACAAAGCAAGAATAACAGGGTATAAACATGTATCAGGTTCAGGGTGCAAGATAAACAAGTACAGGTACAAGATAACACATAACAGGGTAAAACAACTAGTTTTCTAATTCAGAACAGCAAGACAGTGTTGTACTAAAACAGTGATTCCCACTACTACAAACATCCAAATCTGGATCCGTCGAAGGATCTGAAAAATAGACTTCCACACGAATCCAGATAATATAATTAACTCATATACTAATTCACAACATCATAACTCAAAACAGATTTGAAAACAGAAAATATGTTCAGTCAGAAATCAGAAAAACGAATTCTCAGTCGGGAAAAACGCATCAAAACCTCTCAAATAAGTTCAAGAAAAATCTGGGGTATTTCCCTATATGTCTAGGACCAAAATATAAAGTTTCATAATATTCCAGTAAAATTAGTTTAGTCATCAAAAATAAGAACACATTAAGAAACGGCACTTTGGAAAATCTGGGATTCCCAATACTGCTGTACGAAAACTGAGGTATCTCGCAAGACGTGAAACAAAATCCAAATCCGCCAAAGGGAGATGAAAATAGATAATATATACTAACTTTCATATTTCACGGATATTTTTCATACAGTAAAAGTAAATGGGGTGAAAACATAATTCTTTACAGAATAGTAGCCAAAATATAGCATGTATAGTTTTCATAAACGAGCATGAAACAACACATAAAACTCATCAATAAAATTCACCAAAATTCTGGGAAATCCCTAACTTGATAAAGAAATACTGAATAAAGTTTTGGATCAAAATAATATACGTAGCATAGCTCTTTAAAATGATTTGTCATCAAAATTACTGAAAAACAGAATCTGGAAAAGATCGACATCTCTGTAGTAAAACAGTCATAACTGAGTCATAGGAAAACAAAATCAGGCAAGGTCAGAGGGGTTTGAAAATAGATGAAATTCTCTAAAACTCATATTTTATACCGAAATTAAGTTACTTACCTTAAGACAGTCCAAAACAACAAACAAAACAGATCAGCGACATAATACAGATTTTTCCCTTTAACAACAACTCAACATATATCATACAAAACTTGTTCAAAACATAACCAAACATGAAATCGAGTTTACCATGTATCCAAACATCATGAATTTGGGTTATTAACATATCTAATCAAGCCTATCACATGGTTCTCAACAAATATCCGAACTCTCACAAAAAGTCTCAAATACATGTTCAAATCAAGAACGGGTAAAACCCTAAGTTAATTCATGTCCATATTGTGTCGTAAGGCAACTATGGTCAAGTTTTCACAATATAGACAAAACCTATCAAGCAAAACACAAACAAGAGTCGTCTCTAGACCCAACTACACTATAGGTGGTATTTTTGACTTGTATCAAACAAATGAATTGGAGTACAAGTTACTTGCCTTAACCGAAGATGAAGAACGACGAAACCAAGAATAACGAGCAAAACTCATGAATGAATATCCACAAATCAACGAATCCAAGCAACGAACCCACAATAACTCGCACGAACACACGGCACGCTTCTCAAAGCAAGAGAAGAGGAAACCCACAACAAGAAAGATGATGTGCTTGTGGTGCTTGTGGTTTAGAGGGTGTTGATCAGCAAGGGGGTAGATGATCGGGATGAGGGGGTGTAGGGTGGCTGGAGATGGTCGAGAGAGGGCTCGGGGTGTGCGGGTTGGAGGTGCAGCCGGGAAGAGGATGGGGGTCTCGGCCAAGGTGCAGGCCGGGTAGGATCTCGGGTTAGGGTGGCTGGGTGTGCAGCCGGGAAGGAGAGAGAGAGGTAGACCGGGGGCTAGGGTTTGAGGTGTTAGGGTTAGCGTTTGAGGGGGAGAGATACAATTATATATATATAGAGGTGATTAGGGTTATTGGGTATTTGGGTTAATGGGTATAATAGGAGTATGAATAGGATTGACCTAATAAGACAAATGGGGATCAAATTGAATAGGATTCATACTAGGATTGGGTAATATGGCTTTGGTAATCAATTTGGGATCAAAACAATAGGATTAGGAATGGGGTAGAACACCAAATCTCCAAGCGCACTAAAAAAAAACAAATAAAGAGAACGAAACAACAATAAAGAGCGAAACAACAACCATGAACAAGAACAACCAAGAAATCGAAATAATTCGCAAAAATCAAGAATGAGAAAAGAAAATGAAAATATATTGAAACAACTCAATATACGGTTCAGAAAAAAAATAATACAGGAGAGAGTACAAATACACAAGAAAAGAAAAATACACCAAAAATACGAAAAATGAAAAACAGGGGTTACAATCCTACCCACCTAACAGAAAGAATTTCATCCTCGAAATTCAAAAAGAAGATACATAGGGTAACCCCAAAACAACCAAAAGATCAAAACAAAACTACACAAACAAATGAGGAAACTTCTGTTAAATCTCCTCCTTCAGCTCCCAAGTCGACTCACCAGGCAAGTGAGGATTCCAAGCAACACGAACCAACTTGATGACCTTGTTCTTAAGCACTTTCTCCCGCCGATCCACAATAGCAACTGGCGGAATCTCACAAGTCAAATCCGGCCGAATGGTCAACTTAGAATAGTCGATCACATGGCTCTCATCTCGGATATATCTCCTAACTTGTGAGACATGGAAAACATCGTGCACTCCTAATAATGCTGGCAGCAATGCAAGACGATAGGCCACCTTGCCTACTCGCTCCAAAATCTCAAATGGTCCAATAAACCTAGGGCTAAGCTTGCCCCCACCACCGAACCGAAATGACACCGTGCCATGTCGATACCTTAAGGAAAACATGGTCACCAACCACAAACTCCAAACTCTCCGATAGACATCAGCCCATCGCTTCTGCCAATCCTGAGCTGCCTGCAAGTACTTCCTGATCTGAAACACAACATCCACTGTCTTGGTGATCAACTCTGGACCCAACAACTGCCTCTCACCAATGTCATCCCCACACACTGGCGATCTGCACTTCCGCCCATAGAATGCCTCGAATGGAGCAGCTTTAATACTGGCTTGAAAGCTGTTATTGTACGAGAACTCTACGAGATGCAAATGGTCCTCCCAAGATCCACCAAACTAAAGCATACAGGACCTCAACATGTCCTCAAGAATCTAAATAGTCCGCTCTGACTATCCATCAGTCTGGAGATGAAAAGTTATACTGTACTTTAATTTGCTCCCCAAACTGTTCTGAAGACTCTCCCAGAACTGAGATCTAAATCTCGTATCCCTGTCAGATACAATATTGACTGGAACCCCATGAAGTCTAACAATCTCTTGCATATACCTCTCCACTAGGCTCTCAGTAGACTGACCGACACGAAAAGGAATGAAGTGTGCAATCTTCGTCAAATGGTCGACAATCACCCAAATAGCATTATGACCCTTAGGACTCCGTGGTAAAGCGGTCACAAAATCCATAGTGATATATTCCCACTTCCACTCTGGAATAGGAAGCGGTTAAAGAAGTCCAGCGGTCCTCTGATGCTCTGTCTTAACCTGCTGGCAGACTAAACACTGAGAAACAAACCGAGCAATAGCCCCCTTCATACCATGCCACCAGAAATGAAGCTTTAAATCCCAATACATCTTAGTACCGCTAGGATGGATGGAATACGAAGACTGATGAGCTTCTTCAAGCAACTCTGACGAACTTCACCCTTAGGGACACACAACCGGGAACCAAAACGAAGCGAACCATCTGCATGAATAACCATGTCCATCCTGGACCCAGACTCAACCTCAGCTCGAAAACCCTGCTACTGCGCATCACCAGCCTGCGCTTCTTTAATCTGATCAACAAGAGACAACTGCAGCTGAAGCGCCAAACAACTCCGAACAGAACTTGGCAACACAACATCCAGCTCCAACCTCTTCATCTGCTCAATGAGATCACTCTGCTGAGTAAGAAACATAACTGCCAGTCTCCTGCTTAAAGCATCTGGCACCAAGTTTACTTTACCAGGATGGTATTGCAAACTGATGTCATAATCGGCCATAAGTTCCAACCAATGCCTGTGCCTCATGTTTAACTCCTTCTGGGTGAAGACGTACTTGAGACTTTTGTGGTCTGTAAAGATCTCCACTTAGTCCCTAAGTAAATAATGTCTCTATAGCTTCAAAGCATGAATTACTGCCGCCAACTCCAAGTTATGAGTAGGATAGTTCTTCTCATGCGGTCTCGACTGCCTCGATGCATATGCAACGACTCGGCCCTTCTGCATAAGAACTACTCCAAGACCCTTACCAGAACCATCACAGTGAACCACAAATTCGCCTGAACCATCTGGAATAGTCAACACAGGCGTTGACGTCAATTTGTTCTTTAACTCAACAAAAGCCTCACTGCACTCATTAGACCAACAAAACTTCTGATCCTTCCCAGTCAATTTAGTCAACGGTCCTGCTATCTTCGAAAAGTCTTGAACAAACCTCCGATAATAGCCAGCCAAACCATGAAAACTCCTGACCTCTGAAACTGACTTGGGAATAGGCCAATCCTTCACAGCCTCAATCTTGACCGGATCCACAAAAATACCATCACCTAAGATAATTTGCCCCAAGAAAGAAATCTTGTCGAGCCAAAACTCGCACTTGCTAAGTTTCCCATAGAGCTGATTCTCTCTCATGGTCTGCAGAACCACTCTAAGATGCTCAGCATGATCTTCCCGATTTTGAGAATACACCAAAATATCATCAATGAAGACCACCACAAATCTATCCAAGAACTGAGAGAAAACCTGGTTCATAAGACTCATGAATACAGCCGGCGCATTCGTGACCCCGAACGGCATCACAAGATATTCATAGTGCCTGTACCTAGTCTTGAAAGCAGTCTTCTATATATCTGCAGCCTTCACCTTGACTTGGTGATACCCAGAACGAAGATCCAACTTCGAGAAAACAGCAGCCCCACTCAACTGATCAAACAAATCATCGATCTTGGGCAACGGATAGCGATTCTTCATAGTAACTCTGTTCAGTCCCCGATAATCCATGCACATTCGACAACTACCATCCTTCTTGTCAACAAAAAGGACTGGAGCACCCCAAGGTGAAACACTAGGTCTGATGAAACCCAAATCAAGCAACTGCTGAATCTGCACCTTAAGCTCTGCTAGCTCAACCGATGCCATCCTGTAGAGACTCTTCGATATCAGAGCTGTTCCAGACTGAACATCAATACCGAATTACACTTCACCATCAGGGGGTAAGCCAGGCAACTCATCTGGAAAAACATTCAAGAAATCCCGAACTACTAGAGGCGCATCCTCACAACCTGAGTGCAATTCCATCGCACAATCTACCTGTTCAACTGCAGTCTTTGCTCGGCCAAGGAAAGACTCCCCAACATGGAACTCAAATTCTGCTCGATCTGGAATTCTGAAGACAACTTTCTTGGCACGGCAATTAATAATGGCATGGACTTCACCCAACCAATCCATACTGAGAATGACATCGAATCCTGAATTTCCAATTATAATCAGGCTGGCTTTGAAATCTGCGTCCCCAATAACAACGAAACATTGCCTGCACTCACGGGAACATATGACAACTCTACCACCTGTCACAATGTTCCAAGCCTCTGACATGTTGCTGCATTCAAACTGATGGTGAGCGACAAATCGAGAGGAGACAAAAGAATGGGTTACTCCAGAATCAAAAAGAATATGAGCAGGAAAAGAGCAAACAAGGATGATACCTAAAAGGAATCAAAGACAAGGAGAAAGAATAGACAATCAAGGGATAGAGAGAAGCAAACAAAGAATCAAGGGATTGAATAAGAAGGGATCAAAATGGAGGAAACAAGACTAGTATCCAAAATCAGAGTTGGTATAAATTCCATTTATGTATGCTTGGTTGGTGAAATGTTGCGCAGATCCCAGTTCGAGCCAAGCTTGTCTAATATATTAGGCAACTAATATATTAGCCAAACCTGGTGCTCTGAAACCACTAAAAAACCCTGTCACGCCCCGCCTCCCAAAAAGAATACAGAATACGAATACATAACAAAAGCCCAGCGAAAGGTTTTCATCATCCATAAGTTGTTCAGGAATCTTTACAACATACCACAGGAATAATCAGAGTCGGAAGCAAAGAAACAACCAGATATGCATAATTGAAACAAGATACCAAAAGAAATTACTTGAAACCAAATACAATAATCTCAAATAATCAGGTCCTGAATAAGTCAAATATCCTGGGTTACATCGCCCAAATACAAATAAATATCCAAGTTATCAAGTACAATTTATTCAAGTTTAAGCACCAAATAATAATAATAAAGCAGAAAATCTAGCACTAGTACATCATCTCGCCAATACCATCTGGCAGTAGAGCATCCTGATCTGTAATTAGTAAATTTACAGAAGAAGAAAAAAGAAAATAAGTACCCGTCAATTGCAAATTACAGGTACAACATAACACATAACAGGGTAAAACAACTAGTTTTTTAATTCAGGAGAGCAAGACACTGTTCTACTAAAATAGTGATTCCTGCGACTACAAATATCCAAATCTGGATCCGCCGAAGGATCTGAAAAATAGACTTCCACACGAATCCAGAGAATATAATTAAGTCATATAGTAATTCACAACATCATAACTCAAAACAGATTTGAAAACAGAAAACAAGTTCAGTCAGAAATCAGGAAAACGAATTCTCAGTCAGGAAAAACGCATCAAAACGTCTCAAATAAGTTCAGGAAAAATATGGGGTATTCCCCTATATGTCTAGGACCAAAATATAAAGTTTCATAATATTCCAGTAAAATTAGTTTAGTCATCAAAAATAAGAACACATCAAGAAATGACACTTTGAAAAATCTGGGATTCCCAACACTGCTGTACGAAAACTAAGGTATCTCGCAAGACGTAAAATGAAATCTGAATCTGCCAAAGGGAGATGAAAATAGATAATATATACTAACTTTCATATTTCACAGATATTTTTCATACAGTAAAAGGAAATGGGGTGAAAACATAATTCTTTACAGAACAGTAGCTGTCATGCCCCGCTTTCTAGAATACGGGAACACAGGCACGTAACTGAGGCCCAGCGAATGATGCGAATACATCATTCATAAGCTGTATATTTAACTCAACAACAAGATAACAATTTCAACCACGCAAACATATAAAATCACGACAGGATAACAATGTACATGACATATTTCATGAACATAACCAACAACTGGAAAGAAACATAGTTACGGGTCAAACACGCCCGGATTACAACAAGGATTACATGAATAAAACAAGAATTAACATAACATGAAATTAAATAAGACTAGAATCTCTGCTCGGCAACACCTTCGGGTAGATCTCCATCTGGGCCTGCAAGTATATTATAACAAGAGGAAGAAACAAAGAGGTACTCGTTAATGCAAGTCACGGGCCGCAAGTGGTACAAGCAACGGGACAAATATAGAATAAAACAAAAGCAGGAAAGAACAAGGAATCAAGAATCATATGATAGAGCAAATATAATATGCAACAGAATCAAGAACAAGACCTCATGAAACAAATAGCATGCATGTAAACAAGTAAATAATCTATAGGAACATGTAACATGTAAACGGATAAGCAAGTAACGTGTCAACATGAACGAGTAACATGTAAACAAGTAAACAAGTCATCATAACCATGTAACATGTAAACGGATCATGCAAGTGTACGTGTCAATGTCATGTCTTTCATTAACCTAACTAGGTAGCACTTCATGCGTCCCATACAACATGGTTGCTACTCGCAATCAAGTAAACGTTTAGACTGGTGGTGGATTCTATAGGTCACGTACTCGGGAAATATATCCAGTCGAGTCAAGTCAAGTCAAGTCAAGTATATCTTGTATCAAGATAATTGCAATGTGGACATAGTGTAACGTAGCGTGAAACATAGAACATAAAATTTGCAAATTTACAATTTGCAACTTGCAAATTTGCGTCGGAAAACCACGAGCTCCCGTCCGAGTACGCTCTTCTATATTGCCCACTACTAAATCTTTTCCCTTTATACCCCGGCTTGTTATCTTTTTAATTTAATCAAACATGAACAATAACTACATGCAACAATACGGACAGTAACATGACAGGATCAAGTATCAAGACTTATGCAATGCAGGGAAACATATTTCAGGGTCAATAAAACATATTGGTGCGACTAATGGCATGTATAATACTTAATCAAAAATAAAAGATATTATAACAACATGCAACCTAGTAAGAAGCAATTCATGCACAACATTATGTATAATTATAAGAGTATAAATGTGTATCGTGTTCATACAATGCATAGGGTGACAAAGTATTCGCGATCATGTACGAATACGAGATCAATGGATTATATAAGATACGGATAGAGTCAAAAATATACTTGCGGTATTTTGCAAAGGAGCTTGTACTAGACCAACGAATTTGTACAAGGGGATACTTGCCTGTTAGTTGTCGATGATCAAATTAAAGACAGAATAACGGGATCAATATCCCGGGCAGTAGAGCACGCACAAGATGTATGGCAGCCACGCCAAATCAGCAACTCCTAAAATAGCAAACTCCAAAATAGCAACTCCACTTCAACGACTCCAAGGCAGCAAACTCCCCAACAACACTAATCAGCAACAATACAAACAGCAACTTCAGTACCAATGTAATAACACCAACAGGGATCCAGCACACCAACAGTGGTACAAATCAACTCAACACCAAACTCCAATAACTTCCAAAACCCAACAGCAACAACAATCTCAAATTTCACTTATTCTCCTTAGAACAGAGAGGGAGATAGAAAAAGAGAGAGAGAGAGAGAGAGCGAGCAGCAGAAGGGAGCAGCAATGGGCGGCGCGTTCAGGAGGGCGACGCGTAGAGGCTCGTGACACCGGTGAGAAGAGACGACACTGGCATGAGCGGCGGCGGAAGGGAAAACAGCGAGCGACTATCAGGGTGAAGCGAGAGGGATGGAGTCGATGACTGGCAGGGTGCGCTCAGGGAGACGACGCGCAGGGGAGGGAAAACAGCGATGGCGCAACTGGCAGAGGATGGCGGAGAAGGCGACGACTGAACGGGAGGCTGCGAGGTGAGCGGCGGTGGAGCGGCAGCGATGGGGGCGAAGCTTCGGTAATGGCAGCTTCGCGGAGGTGGGCGACTGGTTGTGGTTCGGAGTGAGGTCGAGCGCGGAGTTCGACCGGGAGACGAACGGAGGGAGAACTCAGGGATTCTCGAAGGTGATGAAGACGATGCTGATGGAGGCGAGCTTCAACTGCGACGAGGAGTTGAGGAGCGAACGGCGATAAGCAGCGGGAAGCGCTCGCGACTGGGGGAAGGGTGGAGCGCCGAGGAGTTGGAGCGGCGACGGAGTTCGAGCGGGGGATGGGAATGGCGACGACAGTGGACGAGCGGAAGAGATGGGAGTTGGGGATGAGAGCGGGAAGATGGTGGAGCGACGGTGGATTCTTCGGTGGTGACGACGTCGAGAGGGAAAGAGGAAGAAGAAGGGGGATGGGTTCGGGTTCTGTTCTTTGGTTGAGAAACAGAGAGGGAGAGGGAGAGATAACGGGGGAGTTA
The DNA here is from genome assembly GCA_017893485.1 of Hemerocallis citrina. Lineage (NCBI taxonomy): Eukaryota > Viridiplantae > Streptophyta > Magnoliopsida > Asparagales > Asphodelaceae > Hemerocallis > Hemerocallis citrina. The sequence continues at coordinate 122,458,390 of CM030363.1, read as the reverse complement.
GAGAACGGGGTATGGGATGGGGGGTTATTAATATAAAATAAAGTAATGGAGAAGTGGGGATGAAAGAGAGTGGGGGTGGTTACGAGGAGTGGGAAAATGTGCAGGTAAAGTGGAGAGGGAGTTAGAGTACGGGATTTAAGAGTGGGGAATAAGGGAAAGAATTGTATAGGGATAGGTGTAGGATAAAACTGTACAATTATATGGGTTCTGGTTTATTGGATGGGCTTGGGCTTTAAAATGGTTTCAAAATGTTTAAATAAAACATTTGGCTTGTTGGGCTAAATTTCTAGGTTCAGATTTAATTTAATAAAAATTAAATACGAAATTGGGCTTCAATAAATGGGCTTATAACAAAATAAAAATAATAATTAAGATATTGGGCTGAACAATTGGGCTAAAATTAATTTAACAAAATCAAATACAAATTTGGGCTTTAGAATAAACAATTGAATTTTAGTACAATGGGCTCCAAAAATAGTTTAAATAATAAAATCAATTAGGAAAAAAAAATAGTTAAAAAATACTGAGGATTTAAATACGGAAAATATTTTTAAAATACGTATTAATGGAAACAGGGGTTACAGTAGCCAAAATACAGCATGTATAGTTTTCATAAACGAGTATGAAACAACACATAGAACTCATCAATAAAATTCACCAAAATTTTCGGTAATCCCTAACTTGATAAAGAAATACTGACCAAAGTTTTGGATTAAAATAATATACGTAGCATAGTTCTTTAAAATAATTTGTCATCAAAATTACCGAAAAACAGAATCTAGAAAAGATCGACATCTCTGTAGTAAAACAGTTATAACTCAGTCATACGAAAACAAAATCAGGCAAGCTTAGAGGGGTTTGAAAATAGACAAAATTCTCTAAAACTCATGTTTTATACCGAAATTAAGTTACTGACCTTAAGACAGTCCAAAACAGCAAACAAAACAGATCAGCGATAAAATACAGATTTTTTCCTTTAACAACAACTCAACATATATCATACAAAACTTGTTCAAAACACAACCAAACATGAAATCGAGTTTACCAGGTGTCCAAACATCATGAATTTGGGTTATTAACATATCTAAATCAAGCCTATCACATGGTTCTCAACAAATATCCAAACTCTCATAAAAAGTCTCAAATACATGTTCAAATCAAGAACGAGTAAAACCCTAAGTTAATTCATGTCCATATTGTGTCGTCAGTCAACTATGGTCAAGTTTTCACAATAGAGACAGAACCCATCAAGAAAAATGCAAATAAGAATCATCTCTAGACCCAACTGCACTATAGGTGGTACTTTTGACTTGTATCAAACAAATAAATTGGAGTACAAGTTACTTGCCTTAAATCGGAGATGAAGAACAATGAGAACCAAGAGTAACGAGCAAAACCCACAAACGAATATCCATGAATCAACGAATCCAAGCAATGAACCCACGAACAACTCGCATGAACACACGGCACGCTTCTCAAAGCAACAGAAGAGAAAACCCACAACAAGAAAGATGATGTGCTTGTGGTGCTTGTGGTTTGGAGGGTGCTGATCGGCAAGGGGGTAGATGATCGGGATGAAGGGGTGTAGGGTGGCCGGAGATGGTCGAGAGAGGGCTCGGGGTGTGCGGGTTGGAGGTGCAGCCGGGAAGAGGATGGGGGTCTCGGCCAAGGTGCAGGCCGGGTAGGAGCTTGGGTTGGGGTGGCCGGGTGTGCAGCCGGGAAGGGGAGAGAGAGGTAGACCGGGGGCTAGGGTTTGAGGTGTTAGAGTTAGGGTTTGAGGGGGAGAGATAAAATTATATATATATAGAGGTGATTAGGGTTATTGGGTATTTGGGTTAATGGGTATAATAGGAGTTTGAATGGGGTTGACCCAATAAGACAAATGGGGATCAAATTGAATAGGATTCAAACTAGGATTAGGTAATATGGCTTTGGTAATCAATTAGGGATCAAAACAATAGGATTAGGAATGGGGTAGAACACCAAATCTCCAAGCGCACCAAAAAAAAATAAATAAAGAGAACGAAACAACAATAAAGAGCGAAACAACAACCATGAACAAGAACAACCAAGAAATCGGAAATAATTCGCAAAAATCAAGAATGAGAAAAGAAAATGAAAATATATTGAAACAACTCAGTATACGGTTTAGAAAAAAAATAGTACAGGAGAGAGTATAAATACACAAGAAAAGAAAAATGCACCAAAAATACGAAAAATGAAAAACAGGGGTTACAGAATTGTATCGACTATTGTTCCTCATTCAATTTTATTTTGGAAAAACTTTACACCAATAGGATGCAAATATTAATATCAATGAGATTTCTTCCACACATTTTAATCATATTAGAATTTTTAAAGCTCATGCCCCCGATACATTATTTTGACCTCTATATGAATAATCTAACATGTATACATTAGAAAAATTAGAAGATTTCTATTCTTACATCCCACTAGATGCTACTTTCCTTCTAATTAGCATGAATACTAGCAATCAAATTGAAGCACAATAACATCTATACAAGTCATATCATGATTATACTAATATTGTGCAATCTACATTCAACATACCAATTAATATTTAACAACTACTCATATATCAAATTAGCATGCACAATTCTACTAAATTAGAAGGCAACAAGAACACCCACCTATTAAAAGATCTTAATTAAAATCCCTAGCAAACAACTCCAAGAAGTCTCCAAGTGCAGCTTAAAAATCGTGCTCCAGAAGAAAAAGAAACCTCCGTGACCAGCAAGCTTCAGCAGCAAGGACAACACCCTCATTTTTTATTTTTATTTTTGATTTCTTTTGCTGATGAAGGCTAGGGTTGGGCAGTTTTATAAAGGGGGGAATTTATTTAAATAAATATAAGTTAATTTAATTTAATCCACTAATGCCTAATTAACTACCCACTCACCACTAACCACTCAACTCTCTCTCCATGCAATCCCGGCCACTTCTTCCTTGTGTGTATTTGCACGTGCACGTGCACACTCTTTTAAAAATATTTTTATTTCAATTAAAAACATATAATATATAATATGTATTTAAATAAAACTAGTTTAATTTTAATAAATTAGAGTTTTCATGCATGAATAAAATAAACACACGCATACACACTTCATACATTTTATTTTGAAAGAGAATACAACCAACACATGCACTGCAAACAGGTGAGTCGCACGTAAAATAAATATTAGAATACGAAATCGATTTTATCAAGGGAGAAATATTTATAAATAATCGAAATACAACATACAAAAAATACATTTCATTAGTTCTATATGTACAACAATGTAATCAATACGTACATTGAAAACACGTGCACCGCACGTATAAAAATATTTTAATCATAATAGGAGAAAAATGAATTTCAATTTATAAAACAGATTTAAACAAGTCATAAAATAAATAATTGAAACACATAGAAAATATTACATGCAACGGTAGGATATACGCAATGGACACGTGCATCGATAACACGTGCAATGCACGTAAAAACACAAAAATTAAAAAATTAATATTTGAGTTGGCTCAAATAGAACAAGAATGAATTTTGAGAAGACGAAAAAATGTATAAATAGTCGAAATACAAAATACGTATGATATTTAAATTAAAATATGCTACGGATATTACTCGTAACAGTACAAAATATACGTGCGTAACACACTATGGGAAAATTATCATAACTCAATTTTGCGGGGTGTTACAACATGCCATCTAGAAAAAGAAGAAAAACGTTCAATACATTGTACTACAAATGGAAAATCCGAAAGTCAAACATTAAAAATCACTAGACATATCGTCATTTGCGCTTGAGAATCTCTAAGATGGATCTTTCAGGTGGCTCCATCTTCAGCCTCTCCCGATCAGCTGGAGTAGGGAGGTGGCAAATCTCGTCCAAATAAGCGGTCGAGTTGTGAGGAAGCTTTCAAGCTGCTTCACGCCCCAGTTGGGAACGTGAATCATCTCCCGCTCGTCGGTAAGAATCACTGTAGCATGGGAGATCAATGAGAGAGGCGTAACACTCGACATGATACCTGCCAGAGAAGAACCCCCAGTGGTGGCACCAGGTGACTCTTCCAAAGGCATATAAGTCTGAACAGTCGGGGCTGGGGCCGGGGCGGAGGGATCCTGGGGAGTAGGAGGATGGCTCGCCGTCCTCTTGCGCTTCTTGGGCTTGTCACCCCTTTTGTTACGGAGGGCCTCCCGATCCTCGATTAAGTCCTCAAAGTCCATCCCTACTTTTCCTGCTAGATGAAACACGAAGAGATGAAAACTCACAATGCAAAACAAAGCAATGTGAAATAGCAAAGATATCAATTAAGCAACAATATATGGAAGGAAACGAAAGCAATCAATCGGACTAGGATCAACCAGGCTAAGACCACCTCAAAGAGTACTTCGTCAGTGATATCTGAAACGCAAACATCTTCAATGCGATAAGAACGTCACTGAAACTCTTCTCTGTCGCAGTCACCACCGTTCTGCCTTCAACATCGATGGAACTGTCCTTTGCCATGGTGTGGGAATTCTCCACTGTTCACGACTATAAACGATGAAGAACTTCTCCTTCCAACATTTGATTGAGTCAGAAACATCAATCACCCCCCGATTATTACGAGGGAAAATGTATCACCGTTCCTTCATCTTGTTCAGCTGGGCAATCTCGAAGTGTTTCCTGAAAAAGGTGAGGCTCGGTTTGACTCTGAGCCTTCGACACTGTAGGATGAATCCCACTACTTGCCTCCATGCATTTGGCATAAGCTGCATTTGACACAGTCTATATCAGTTGAGCACTTCTTTGACAAAGGGGTGAAGAGGCAAACAAAGTTCCACGTAAAAGGCATTGCAAGGAAAGAAACAGTATTCGTCGGACATCGTGTAGCATGCTCTAACTCGAGACCCGCAAGAGTAACCCATATTCGGAAGGGATCCCGTAGGCTTCCTTGATCATGGTAAGCTCTTCCCTCGTGTGAATAATGATAGAAAATTCAACCTCAGTGGTGTGGACTAGGTTTGGCTCGGCATACTCCATGCCATTCCTAAGGAAATCCTAATCAAGTTCGGAGTATTGATGTGAATTATTTGTAAGTGTACAAAATCACAACAAGTAGTATAGTTAAGTGAAGAGAGTGTCGAACTCACAAGGACTAATTATTTTATCGAGTACCGAAATTACTAGATTAACTACTATTTGGAAAATTGAAATTCAATAAATAAAGCAACTAAATTAAATTAATCTAAAGAACTAACTAAATTAATTAAGAGGAGCAGAATATAAAATTTTGTTGTTTATTAATTGCAAAATTAATTATAGGGCTTTTGATTTCACATAGTTAATCCTACGCAATTTATAATTCCATGTGAATAAAAAATATTATTTTTCCAAGTTGTAGACCAAAATCCCTTAAGTATTCAATGCTTTCTCTCTAACAACAAAAAATATCTCCAACTAACAGTTTGTCATAGTTGATGCACAAATTTAATTAATTAAAGACTCATTAAGTTCTGTTGATTTCTTAATGGTCACATCAATCGCAGTAAATCATCTCTAATTTTACTCAATCAATGGTGTTCAATTCTATAATTCAAAATCACAAATTACTTGTTTGGTCTTTCCATGATTTAATAGATCAATTAAAAGTCGGTCAACCAATTGTAAGCATTAAGAACAAAATCAAACACACAATCATGGAAAAATAGAAAAATAATATGGAATTAAAAATTGTGTTCTCAAAATTAGGCTACATCAAAGCCCTAGAAAAATAAAATTTAGTTCATAATAAAATTGCAAGTAACAAATACTGTCTTGGATTGCATGATAAAATTTAGAAAAGAAGAAGAAAAACTCGTATTTGTTGAAGACCGAAATTTAAGAGTCGCGATCGAATTCGGCACCCCACTTTCCTCTCTCCTCCCTTCTCTGATCTTGCTGACGTCGCCACTTGAATTGCGTCCTATTTCGCGCCGCACCCCAGACCAGTTCACGCCTCCACCCAATCTCTATTTTCGTCAAAAACAATCCAGCACTGTAGCCACCTATCTCCTTCTTGTAGCCGCCACCACGCCAGAGCTTCACGCCCACCTACCTTCTGCACTTTATATAGGAGTAGAAAAGTCTAATTAGGGTTAGGTTGTTAGGTTAGTAAATTAGGATACTTAATTAATTAAATAATTAGTATGATAAGTGTATATATAATTAAGATTAACTAGTATCATGCACGTGCGATGCACGTGGGGGAAGAAGGAAAAAGACAAAAAAAAAAGAGGAAATAATTTCCAAACTGATCCACTGTCGAATATATTTACCAAACTGGTCCACTTTTGCACGTGCACGCGGAGGAAGAAGGAAAAAAGACAAAAAAAGGAAAAATAATTTCCAAACTGATCCACTTCCGAAAATATTTACCAAACTGGTCCACTTTTGAAAATATTTACCAAGGTGGGTCATTTTGTCAACACGTGCGCTGCACGTGTTGGCTTCAAAATGACAACAATGACAGATGACACTAACCCCTTCTCCCATTATAATAGTAGAGATAGATTAGGTGAGTTGCTTTATTTAAATTTTTTTTTTTATTATTTTTTCAATTTTATTTCAAAATTTTACTGCACCCCCTAGTTGACCATAATATATTTTTTTAATTTTTCAAAGAGCCAATTTGTAAAAAAATGTATTTAAGTGCTCAAATTTTCTGGAAATCTTCACATAAAATAAATTTAAATTTTAAAATCTTTATCCTTGTTTCTTCTTTGATTTTTTTTTTCAAAATGCATATTTTTTTGCACTTATCAATCTCATTGCTACAAAATCAAACAAATAAATAAAAATAAGTAGAAATAAGATAAATTTCAAAGAAATATACGAGAACTTGCAATTTTGATGCATAAAAGAGTACTAAAAATTATATATAAATTCAACTTATCAGGTGAATCCCCAATTAACTTGGGAACTAAGAACAACAGTGTTTTAAGGGCACTCCCCATATCTCTCTCTAGCTCAATGACTGTCTCCACTATAGTGGAACGGCTAGCTTCACCTTTCCCTTTCCCCTTTCTAGTAAAATGGCTAGATTCTATATCACTATCTACCTCTAAACAAACCGCAACAGAAGAAGAATCCCTTGACAAAATACTAGACATAACTGACTACGACCGTGAATGAGTTATCTGATCAATCTCACAAGAACTCCAAAGATACAATGGTCACTATAACCACCGTCAAAACACTAGGCAAACCACTATCACTGCCTGGTAAACCACCGCAAGAGCTAAAGAGAGAAGCTCTCAAAAAAATTGTAGAGAGAGTAAGTGGAAAAGGTAAATGAGCAAATGAGGGGTGGGGTTGGGTCTTATTTATAGGTCCACAAAGATCAAATTGCCATGTGACAACATCTGAGCCATCCACAAGATCTAACGGTCGAAGCACTCAACACCCAAATCAACAAAAACACTTGTCCAACAAAGAAATGCTCGATGGACAAAACAAGCGAACGACACAACGCTTGGTCGACGAAAGAGCGATTCGATGGGGAAGACCAATCAACAAACACTTGGTAGGAAAAAACCCAAAGTCAACAAGAAGCTTGGCCAAAACAAGCTCAACAAAAATCCAAGCCTCAACTCCGCAAAAGCTTCAAGAGTTGGCCAAACTTCAACTCCACCAAAGCTTCAAGACTTGGACAAGAACTTAAACTTAAGTTGGCCAAAACCCTAGCTCCAAAACTCCAACCCGAGCTAACAAAGGAACTTCGAAGTTGATCAAATCCTAGCTCCACACAACACGACTTCCATCCTAGCCTAACTCCAACCTTAGCTAGCAAAGGAACATCGAAGTTGATCAAACCTAACTCCATACAACTCAACTGCGAACTTGACCAAAGACGATCAAACCCAAAGCTCCAAAAACAAACTCAACCCGATAACAAGGAGGAGCTCAGGAGAAAACCCTAGCTCGCTGATACCCAAACTCCATGGGAACTTTGATACTTCAAGGCCCTTTTCACTGAATTCCTAGGTCAGCGAGATCCTGGTTGACGGAGAAGTTCAATCGCCAAAAGCCTTGGTCGCCAAGGCCCGAAGTCAACGAATGTTGAGCTCATTGAAACCCTTGGACGCCATAAGCTAGGTCACCGAAACCTTTGGTCGCCATAAACTAGGTTACTGAAGAAGCTTGATCGCCAAGGAAGTGGTCGACGCAGCTCTTGATCACCCCTTGATCGTCGAAAACCCTGGTCGGCGAGGAAGATGGTCGGTAAAGAGACTTGTCGCCGAGGTCCTAGCTCGCTGCAGTAAGATTGCTCGATAGAGAACACGAAGAGAAGGTCGCCGAAGTCTTTGCTCGTCGAAGCCTCGTGGTCACCAAAGCCTCTGTGGTCACCAAAGCCTCGAGGTCGACGAAGGGGCTTGGCAGCCAAAGTCTTTGCTCGACAAAGAAGAAGACGCACACAAACGAGTAGACCCGAAACCCGCTCCATCTGGTCGCCAAAACGGTCGGGCGACCAAGTAGGCGCCCGCAGCCTTTGTTGACTATCAAATCACTCACAAACACGAGCCTCACTATGATGGACGCACCAGATCATGCCATGTCAGCTCCGCTCCTCGCTCGTTCGATCCCATCAGCCTGTTAGCCCCAACATGATAATTGCGCCATATCGAGCCACGTTGTCTATTTCATCTCGGCTTCCCTATCACCATCGTTGAATCCACTAAGCGGGCGAGCCCCCACTTGATCAAACGCACATGATCGCTCCGAATAGTGCATCAGGTTTGATAATTCAATAAAAAATTCGGAAAAATTAATTAAAATTCAAAATAATAATTATTAAATTCAGAAAATAAATTAAAATTTCCAAAAAAATAAATAATTTGGGATACTTAATTAAAATTTTGAAATAACAATTATTAATTGGGGAAAAATTATTAAAAAACCAAAAAAATTATTTTGAAAAAGTTCAGGAAAATATTCATCGTCTCCAAATGCTTTCAATAAGTTCCAGGTATCTCCAATCATCCTTGTAAGCCAATATAGTACCCCAGAACTCCGAAATATGGCAAACTACTTCTCGAAAGCCAAGAAAATCATCTTCCGGAAGTGCGAGACTTATGATAATGGTAAAAATCACAACAAATCTGGGCCGTACGATTTCAGCACAGATCTTAAAGCTTATAAAGGCTATTAACAGTAACGGGCCTCTCTAACAGGTCCGAGCCTTCTTCAGGCTCCCTAACAAGACATGGGCCGACTTCAAGCCCATTAAAAGTGTCTGGGCCCACCAAGAGAGACATCCAACCCATAAGGGCTGTAAGTCAAATCTTTTGTCCCCATAAAAAAAGTAACCGCTTCTATCTCGTAAGAAGGATAATCTACATGAGATAATAGATTTGTATCAATCTCCTAACTGTTTCTCAGGCCTATAAATACCCTTTTCCCTCTCTCAGTTAGAAGGTTATCTCTCTTTCTATTCTCAAACTCTTTTTCTCTCGCTGGTTCTGACTTGAGCATCGGAGGGTTTGTGACCGGGGCCGACCCCGACGTTTCAAGTTTTTTGCAGGTCCATTAGCCGCATCAACAATCGTCAGATTCAGATCAAAGTGCTCATTCAATAATCCAGATTTAATGTCAGGAGCTCTAACCAGTTTTTACGGCGATAATCAAATGTTAGATCTTTAGTAGTTTTCTTCAAAATATTAACTCACTGTATGTTTGCTCCCACACAAAAATAAGCAGCAACATGGATCAACATATTTGAGAAAGCTGATGCCTCATAATTCCTTCCACTGGCAGCTAAATAAAAAGCCTTCAGGGTAAATATTGACAGCGAATGAATAATAGCAAAGGAGGCGATCAATGACCTAAGAATTATCATTTGTAGCATAATATTAGCAATTGAACAAAATCTATTTCATATAAGGGAAGATAAGATGAGCAACTCTCCTTAAAGAACTCAACTACTCAATATTATACATCTTTGTCTGCTAAGAGCATCCACAGTCGTTTGCTATATATGCCATTTTCCCATATTATAGCAAACGAAATAGCAAACCACCCCTGCAGTCGTTTCTCATTTATCCATTTTTAGCAAACGTTCTATTCTCATTTCTCAAATATGAGAAACGAAATGTGCTTTCTCAAATTATAAAAGACGGGGTATGATTCCCCGTCTCTCTGATTTAATAATTATTTAATCGATTCGGACGGAACAACATATACCGTCTCAATAATTTTAAATTTTTTTTTTGTAAATGGTCGGACGGGGATACATACCTCGGACGGGGTATGATACCCCGTCGCTCACCTTAAAAAAAAATATTTTTTTTAGTTTACCCTCAGACGGGGAATGATACCCCATCCGGGGTATCAAACCTCGTCCGTGAGGTAGGAATGCATTTAATGCTTCATGGGTTAATTAATACAGATTGGTAGGTTTAGAGTAGTTTTTAGGTTTAATTAGTTAATTAATTAGGTTTAGTAAATATTATAATATTTAATTTATTTAATTAATATAGTTTAATAGTTAATAAGTAATTAATCTTTTTTTAATTTATTGTAAACGATGAGACGGTATATGATACACCGTCGCTCGCTTTTTTCTAAAAATTGAGAAACAATATAGCAAATGACGACTGCAGCGATCGATGGCATTTGCTATTACTGTAGCTGCCATTTTATAGCATATGAGAAAAACGACTGTGGATGCTCTAAGGTCCTCACAAATATTTCCCTTCTTCTCATTACTCAAAGAGAAAGGTCCTCACAAATCAGGATGGCCTTAACTTCATCTCAAGTTGGCCCTCACCCCAATCATATTCACTCCCACTAATCGATCAAAACCCAAGCCTTAAAAGCCGAACAGCCCATTCTCAGCCCAACTCCACACACTTCAAAACCGAAACCCTAACTCTTTATAACCAACAACTCGCAGCCCCCTCCTCTTTCTTCAACCTCCCCTCATTCCATTCCCCCAAACCCTAGATCCCGAAAAATGAAGACCATCCTCTCCTCCCAAACTATGGACATCCCCGAGGGCGTCAAGGTTAAGGTCAACGCCAAGATCATCGAGGTCGAGGGCCCGCGCGGCAAGCTCACCCGCAACTTCAAGCACCTCAACCTCGACTTCCAGCTCACCGACGGCGGCACCAAGCTCAAGGTCGACGCCTGGTTCGGGTCCCGAAAAACCATGGCCGCCATCCGTACCGCCATCAGCCACGTCCAGAACTTGATCACGGGGGTGACCAAGGGGTATAGGTACAAGATGAGGTTCGTGTACGCTCATTTTCCGATCAATGCTAATATTGGCGGGAACAGTAACAACATCGAGATCAGGAACTTCTTGGGCGAGAAAAAGGTTAGTCTCATTCTTTAGAATTTGATAACAATTAGTGTACATTAAGGAAGAACAAAGTGTGTGGATTATGTGTTTTATTAATATAGTTATTTTGTAATATAAAAAACTAGGATCATAAATGTATGTTTTTGTGGAAAACGTTTGCTGTACTTGGACGACCGACTAGTTAACATAGTAAGCATGTGAATGCAAAACGAAATGCTAACCAGAGAATATTTGTTTAGGCCCTGTTTGGGAATAAAATTTAGATAACTGAAGTTAACTTTGGAGTAGTCGTACCCTTACCTCCATTTTAGGTTATCTTCATAGTTAAGAAAAAATAGGTATGAATGGAGTTTAGATAACTATAGTTTTCTCACCTTTTTGGGTGAGATAACCTGTAGTTATTTTAACTCCAAAATGATTCCCAAATACACTAATGTTAGAGCATCCACAGTCGTTAGCTAAAAATGCATTTTATTCATAATTTCCAACTCTAGACGCTACAATCGTTTGCTATTCTGCCAATTTTTTCTACTTTTTGCTACAGTAAAAAGCCAAAGATAGTATGAGATATATCAATATGCATTTTATAGCGTGTCGTCTGGATTATTTAATTAATTTTTAAATGATCCGACGAAACAAAAAAAATTAATTTTTTTCCAAATCTTAACCTTATAATTATTAGTAAATTAGTTTAATTAGTATTGTAATTAGAATTTTAGTTAAATAATTAGTTAATTAATTAAGTTTAGTAGATTAATTACTTAAGTAAGAAATTCCCACACTGGGACGAAACATCATGTTTCGTCTCATGCGGGGCCCACACGATTTTATATATATATATAAAACTCTTCAAAAAATTCCCCAAAAAAATCCCCCCAAAAAAATCGATAGACGCATGTTTCGTCCGTTTCTGTAGCACCCCGAGTTCCACACACTGAGAGCTCGTGACACTTACCCAGAATCTTTACTTCAATGAGTACACAACACAGAAAAATTACAGGAAATTAGAAGCTTACATTGTGTAAGGAAACTATATTTTCCACTTGGATGCTTTCCGCAGCTCGAGTCCCCTGCTTCACGATCAGCGATCCTGCATTAGCAACTGTGGGTACGTCAGTTGAATACAACTGACGCAACGCGGATGAAAGCCACAATTTTCAAAATCCTCAACAATCAATAGTTGATGCAGAAGAAAAATGTAAAAGTCAAATCACAAGTGTCGGTGTATATCATGTTCTAGATTCTAATGTACAACTCATATGCACACCATGCTCTTAACCTAATGCAAACTTGATTTGGAAACGTATGCATCCCATACTACATACTTCCCAAATCGAGTTCGTATTCTCCAGATGATAGGGTTTAATCTCTCGCCATACATCATACTCTTGTACTCCTTCCTGTTTCTGACATTCATCTAGTGACTGGTAGAGTCTGCAGCACATGCAGTCGGATCGTGGTCCTTCTCTACTTTGAACGATAGTGATCATCCTGTTCGTTCAGATCATGGTCCTTCTCCACTCCGACAGGATCGTGGTCCCTCTCCATTTCCGGTCAGGCCGGTGATCATCAGCTCTGTCGGAATCATGATCCTTCTCCACTCCTGCCCCTACCAAAGTTATCATGAATATAAGGTGAATCGGTAGGGCCTTCCCTACTCTGCCCAGAGATTTAGAGTTACACTCTTGCTCCTTGTTCGTATTGAACAACATAGAATCTTGGGTGGATTTGGAGGGTCCATTCCCTAATTTCCACCATACGGTCCTTATCACTAAATTCCAGAAATTAACAGACGAGACCACGCCGCACGTGTCCCGGACGAGACCACGCCGCACGTGTCCCCTTGACAGGAGAGTACAACGCCCAACTAGTGTCTGTCCTTACTAATTATCCTAGTTTAATTTCTCAATTCACTAATTTAACAAGTCTCATCTTAATTTAGTTAGAGTTCAACCTAGTCTCCAATCATGCTAAGAGTTGACCCATACATGCACCAAACTAGTGCACTCAATGTGCACTACACTTCACAACAAGTATGCATATAAGTATGCATTGGTTATATACATACCCATGCATAACCGTATTTCATCTAACGCCGCATTCCATGCTTATAAAAAATTATTTTCATACTAGGATATTGCACACGTGTATGTACTACTTCACATCCACCTAATGGTAAATGCCTTAGTGTAATCAACCTATTTTACATACACACATACAACAATTGCATGAACATCTTTCATACATATTTCTCAACTACCTTTCCATATTATGTTTAGGCAAGCACAAGTGTGAACTTGTATTCATGGAACAACCAAATACCCATCTACTTAATTTCAAAAATTGTGTAATTATCTACACAAACATTTCTTTTCTGTCCTTTCTATTTTGTTCCTCTTTCGTTTCCTTTGTTTCCTTAATCCGGCTATGTCAACCATACACACAAGCATGCATACATAACCATTTGTATTTAATGTATTATCAATTACTACAATAACCATTTGTGTTCTATTAACACTTTAATCAACAATAATTTTCAATCTATTACTACAACAAACCATTAACAATTCATGTTATTAATTCATCAAGCAATCTATACCATCTATTAAATAATCTATTATCAACAATTTTCTTTTTACTACACAATCATGTCAATGAACTACTATACAATTATTTAAATATAAATAACAAATTATATTCAATCAAATAATCAAACAATCAAATACAAAAATAAAACTTAAAGAAGCATACAAGGAGGAAGAACACCTACTACAATTTCTAGCAAGCATCAATCATTAAATTCATAATTTGAACACAAAAGGAATGGAGAATACCCACTTTGTTTTGTTCGCAAGCTTCAAGTTGCTATCTTCTCCTCCTTGCTCCTTGATTCTTCTTGACTTCTTGCTCCAATCCAAAAGTAGTAGTAAAGTAGTATAGTAGTAGGATTAGTAGGTAGTAAGAGTAGTAGTGAAGTAGTTGTAGTCAGTAGTTGTAATAGTTGAAGTAGTATATTAGTAGTAGGAATAGTAGTAGTAGAAGTTTGTAGTATTAGGTACTAGTAGTTGAAGTAGTAGCAAGTACTAGTAGTTGTTGAATAAGTAGTAAATATATGGAAAAAGAGAGAAGAAAAAGAAAGTTGCTGCTGTTGTTGCTTTTCTGCAGTAAAGAGAGAAGAAGAGAAATGTAGTAGTAAGTAGTAGTAAAAGGTAGTAAGTAGTAGTAGTAGTTGGAGGAGGTAATTAAATAGAGAAAAGGGGAAAAAGGGGGCTGCAGCTGCTGTTGTCTGCAAAAAGAAAGAAAAAGAGAGAAGGAGAGGTGTGTGGAGAAGTGTAGAAGGCTTAGGTGTCCTCTACTTTTACACATAATCCCTCAAACTTTATTTAATTGCACTTAAGCCCTAAATACTATTGGATTAGGCTTAAAAAGAAAGTGTTGGACTTTTTAAAAGAAAAACATATTGGGCTTTTAAAATATGATAAAAAAAATAATAATAACAATATATAACAATGTATATGTATATTTATTGCAAGAAAATTAGGGGTATTACAGGTTCATTTTTGACGAAATTATGCATTTTTTACCTTTTAACGACTGCAGCAAACACTCGAATTGCTAAGGTATAATATGCGTATATGCATATTATACCTAAGAGGACTGTGGATGCTCTTAGGATAGCTAGAGTTTTTAAAGGTTATGAGAGATAATTCCTGGTTATCCTAACCTGACTTTGTTCCAAAAAATAGCCTTATTGTATATGGTTCTTTGTTCTACTGAATATTTATGTATTGGGGATGGGAGATGTAGCATGTCAACTAGAATAGTAACCTTGATGTTCTCTCTGCTTATATTTATGCTTATTGACCTGCCAAGTTATGCTTATGATATAACATTCCTTCTTACTTTATGATATTGATATGTATTCTCCTTTTGCTTTTGTGTGTGTATGAAAGTGTTTTTCTGAATGAAAAAAGTCTATACTTCTGGCAGCCTTACTGATTTAGCCGCTCCAAATAATGGGTGATATGTGGATAAAACTTATTCTAATGGGACTTGGAATGCCTTCTTAACTTGCTTTTGAAGTTTGCTTGTCAAACAACCTGATGATTAACACTCATGTGTTCATACATGTCTACATGTTTTAGTGGATTGCTCTTTACTTAGTTAATAATAACTTCTCTCAAGCTTGTATGACAGAGTACTCCTTAGAACATTAACCTTACGAGTCAACTGCCAGTGTAATCATTGACTAATCGCTCACACTTTATTCTTATCCTATTCCATTCTTTCACTAACATGGACAGCTTCATCTATTTTTTGTTTTGAATGGTTCCTCAGTAGTTAGTGATACATCCCTCAAGCTTGTACTTGATTTAGTGGGTTTGCCTATATAAGACACTCCCTGTTACATTAATTTGTCAGTTGCCAGAGTTATCTTTAAAACATTCCTGCCTTATTTTTTTTCCACTTTTGTGTTGTTCTTTTTACCATCCTTCTGATAAAGATAGTTTTCTGCACTTTTCGCCTTTCGCCTGTTGTCACTAGGTCATAAACTGAAAATAAATTTTGAGTAGCATATGTCAGCCACATGCATTCTGCAAATTAATCCTTAGTTTTTGTTATGTGTACTGTTTTCATTTACGGCTATTTAAAAAATTGCCTGCTTGTTTAAGACTGTAAATATGATCGAAATGAGTGTGATGCTGAAAGCATCTCTCTCTCTACACACTTACAGTTCCCTAATCACAGTGATTGATGTGTACTTGATCCAGTTGTTTGTGCAGAGTGGTTCTGTGATACATTTATGCTATCTGTTAAATAAAATTGTATGTTGAGAACTTCTATGTTGGAGCCTTGTATGGTTGGTTTAATTTTTGAACGCAACATATTGACACTTAATCTTATGCCCTCTTCAAAAATTTTATCATGTTTCAATATTATTGATGTTATTCCAGACTTTGATTAGTTTAATTCTTAACTTCTATCAGTTTTTGTGAAATATGTGGCGAGATTCAATATATTATGGTAACATGTAGTGGCATTATCATAATGTTGAGTACTTTTTGGATATGATTTATTGATTGCTGTTTTTTTTGGTTAAATATTTTGCAGTTATTATTACTTTACTGTTTCTTGTCATGCTTTGCTAATTTAGCTTTCAATTACTCTGCAAATATCAAATGAAAATGGATTTTACACCAAGTCTAATCTATTATGTGATTCTGAAATTTGTAACTAGAGGTTTTTTTGATCGTATTTCATTTGCTTTTGCTTTTCTGATGCAACTTTTTGCTGAGTTTGGTGCGAAACAATGGAGAATTCTTTTCTTAGTATAAGTTCATACGCTACATATATTCTTAAGAGTGTATTTGTTTTTATTTTAGCACTTCTTCGATGCCGAACAGGATTGTTTTGCCACAATTACTATTATTTCTCTGATATTGTTAAATATAAAAAAGTTTGGTGCAATTGTGTGTAGGTGAGGAAAGTAGAAATGCTTGATGGAGTAACAATTACTCGTTCCGAGAAGGTGAAGGATGAGCTTGTCCTTGATGGGAATGACATTGAACTCGTGTCCCGCTCTGCTGCCTTGATTAATCAGGTTGTTTTATTTCTCTCTTTTGTAAACCATCTCAATTATAAATCATGTCTATTCCACATGCTGCACTGCAATTTCAGGTATATAAAATTACCTTTTTTTCAGTCCCAATTTGTTTCTATCAGTTCCATGCAAACAGTGATAATTGGCGAATGTTATTATGCATTTGATACTACGGCCAAAGTTGTTGGGGAAAAACGTGGATATTATCTCTAACACAATCTTTTATTTGATTATTTTCTGTACAGAAATGCCATGTAAAGAACAAGGATATCAGGAAGTTTCTTGATGGTATTTATGTCAGCGAGAAGGGCACAATAACCGAAGAATAGCTTGTTGTTGAGAGTTTGAACTCTAGTAAATTCTAGTTTCTCGAGTGAATTTTTGGTGTGTCAGCAATCTTTCTTGTTGTTGCTTATATTGGTACTGTTTAGTCCTGGAAACTAAAAGATTTTGGAACCTTGTTATGTTAAATGTTTCAGTGTTTCTTTCATATTGTTAGAGCTTCGTGTTGCTGATGTGATATACTCAGTTATCTGGATTGCAATGTGTTGTGAACTTCTTGTTGATTAAAATGGTCAATTATTCAATTCCTCGATTGATTTTTCTTCCCTTTCATTTGTCTACATCAGCAAACCAATCCAATGTTTGCGCTCTTATTTTTCTCCATCAGTCTTTGGTATGTCTGAGAAAGCGATGAACATTAAATATGCTAAGAGCATCTGAAGTTGTTGGCTATATAGTCAAATTTTGGAAAAATAGAAAAAAATGTGGTGCAGGGGTTAGCTATATACTCAAATTTTGGATTTTGGGTAAACAGATTTGCTATATTTGAAAGGATTTTGGGTAAACAGATTTGCTATATTTGAAAGAAGATATAGGAATTTGGAAAAAAATAGCCGATGAAAGATGATCTTTCGTTTGTTCAATCAGACGAAAGATCAACTTTTGTTGTTTTTTTTATTTATAATTTTAAACGGGAAATGATTTTCCGTCCGATCCAATTTTTTATAAAAAAAAAACGATTAGACAGGAAATTATTTTCCTTCCGCTCGATTTTTTAATTAAAAAAAATCAAGCTCGGTGGATTATGGGGGGCATTTAATTAATGGAGTTCGATGTTGTGTTTATTGCTTCAGTTGAAGAGGGTCTAGACCCATTCCAAAAAGGTAACAGACCTGTAAGAGCATCCACAGTCGTTGATGGTTAAAATATGCATAAATGGATAAATGAATATAGCAAAGTTACGTTTTGCTGCAATCGTCGAAAGCTATTTTTTATAAAAGGTGCGACGGCACTTGAAATGCCGTTGGAGGGAAAAATTCGTCCTCGAAGTGCAAATAAAAAATTACAAAAATATTATAAAAATTACCAAAAAATTTAGAAATTACGAAAAAATTACAAAAAAATACAAAAATTGCAAATAACCCCCCTACAGGTGGGACGGCACTTCAAGTGCCGTCCGAAGGAGGGCGGGTTTTTTTTTAAAAAAAAGGATTCGAAGTGCAAAAAAAATTTACAAAACAATTATAAAAATTACAAAAAAATTACTAAAATTACAAAAGCATTACAAAAAATTACAAAAAAAATCAAAAATTGTAAAAAAACTACACTGAGTGGAGGGACGACACTTTAAGTGCCGTCCGAGAAGTGGGGTCTTTTTGGTTTTTTTAATTACGAATTTTTTTTTTGTTGGTGGGACGACACTTCAAGTGCTGTCCGATCATTAAAAAAATAATTTTTTTTGTGCGACGGCACTTGTAGTGCCGTCCGACAATTTAAATTTTTTTTTTTTGGTGCGACGGCACTTGAAGTGCCGTCTTTCATATATGGATAATTCTCATTCCGTCTCTTATTTATGGCAATCTCCTGTAGCGAAATATGCATATTTGGCCAACGACTGCATCGTTGTTTTCAACCAAATATGCATATTATGCATACTAGTATCATGCACGTGCGATGCACGTGGAGAGGAATGAAAAGGACAAAAAAAAACTATAATGCACGTGCAATGCACGCGGTGGGGAATGAAAAGGGAAGAAAAAAAATACCAACACGTGCGATGCACGTGGAGGGGAATGAAAAGGACAAAAAAAACCATAATGCGAGTGCGATGCACGTGGAGGGGAATGTTAAGGGAAAAAAAGGGGGAAAAAAAAGCCAACACGTGCGCTGCACGTGTTGACAAAATGACAAAAATGACCAAAAAATAAAAATGGTGACAAATGACACTAAGGCCTTCTCCCATTATAATAGTAGAGATTTAACAAACGACTACAGATGCTCTGATCACTTTCAGGTGTTAGCTTTCTTTGTCAATCATCTTTGTGTTCTTTGTATGAGAGAGAAAGACAGAGAGAGAGGTGAGTTCTGGAGTTGAGAGTTGTAAGCAAGCTTTGTAAACAACTTTTGAAGAATAGGGAAGAATCATGGATAATGTTGCTACTACGATGGAGACATAGTTCGGGTGCTCCGGCGAACTTTGATATTGAATTATCGTGTTCTTTGTGTTTACGAGCTTGCTCTTTTTCCTCTTGTTTTATTCAGCATTTTTGTTGAATTTCTCTTGGTTGAATTGCAGTGTTCGTTGTAGAAATTTCGGTTTTGGCTTGGAAATCATCCGAATTGGATTTTGCATACAAGGTGTTTGACATATTATCCCAACAAATTCACGTAGCAATCTTGAAAATTCTGCGGTAAAGGAGTTGCCGAGATTGCGCTTATAAGTTGTTCAACTCACAACTTTATGTAGGTTATGGAACTGATGTTACTTAGTAGCAGGCTTACTTCGTATACAAGAAACAATTTACATTCACTATGGTATTGAAGACCGTATATGTTGTCTAGACAAAAATCAAGGGCTGAATGTAAAGATTTGTCACTGTGGACTGAATTATCTCTTAGGCACAAAATAAACTAGATAGTGCTGCTGCTTATTTTGGTGTGGGAGAAAATAGATACTGAGGTAATATTTGATGGAATCTACTAAAAATCTGACTTTTGATCGTTGCCGTAAAATGCAGTTAGAGCTCCTGAGATTGAATCTGGATCCGACGGTTACTGACGCGGCTGATGGACCTGAAAAAAGCCTGAAACACCGGAGGTGGCCCCAGCGACAGACCCTCCGAGGCTCAAGTCAAAACCAGAGAGAGAAAGAGAGTTTGTGAGAGAAACTGTTGATTGCCTTCTGACTGAGGAGGGGGGAGGGTATTAATAAACTTGAGAAATAGTACAGGAGATTGATATGAATCCATTGGATTGACTATGAATTCCTTATCTTATATACGAATCTCCCCCCTCAAGAGATAAGCTCTCTTGTCCCCTCAAGAGATAAGCTTTCTTGTTTGGGGATAAGAAATTTGACTGACAGCCATCATAGGCTGAGTCTCAAGAGATCAAACATCTTATTGCTCGTTTTGGTGAACCACTCTTTCGTCAACCAAGCATTGTGTTGTTCGCTTGTTTTGTTGATCGAGCATTTCATTGTTGGACGAGTATTTTGTCCGTCTAGGAGTAGAGTGCTTTGATCATGAGATCTTGAGTATGTGACTAACCTCAGACGAGTTGTTGTTGAGGCAATTCTCGTGACGGAGTTAAACAGTCAAACTTGTTGTTTGCGCCCAACAAGTTTGTAGAGGCAACTTTGAGCGGAGTTGAACATTTGAGTGGAGTTGAACGTTAGAGACAACTCTAGACGGAGTTGGACATAGATTTTTCTATTTGAGCCAAGCAAGTTTTGAGAGAATTTTGTGATGGAGTTGCACATTGAGCTTGCCATTTGATGCCCGT
Organism: Hemerocallis citrina; assembly: GCA_017893485.1. Classification (NCBI taxonomy): domain Eukaryota; kingdom Viridiplantae; phylum Streptophyta; class Magnoliopsida; order Asparagales; family Asphodelaceae; genus Hemerocallis; species Hemerocallis citrina. The sequence continues at coordinate 122,437,662 of CM030363.1, read as the reverse complement.
TAGGTGCAGGTACAAGTTTTGAACTTGGTGTTTTGAACTTGGTGTTTGTTCCCAATGAGTTCCGCAGAAGACAACTCTGAGATGCAGTTGGATGTAGGACTTGCCGTCTGATGCCAACAAGTTTTGTGAGGCAACTCTGAGACAGAGTTGATGTAGAGCTTGCTGTTTGACCCCAATAAATTTATAAAGGCTACTCTTTGGATGTGTTGATGTTGAACTTGTCGTTTGATCCCTGCAAGTTTGTAGGAGGGCCACCTCTGCGACGGAGTTGAACGTTAAACATATTGTTTGTTCCCAGCAAGCTTGTAGGGGCAACTCTGGTCGGAGTTGGACACTGAACCTGCCATTTGATCCCGACAAGTTTAGAGAGACAACTTTGCGACGAGGTTGAATGTGGAGCTTGCTGTTTGATCCCGCAAGTTTGGGGAGGTAACTCTTTGATCGAGTTGATGTAGAGCTTGCTATTTGATCCAACAAGTTTATAGAGGCAACTCTTTGATTGAGTTGATGTAGAGTTTGCTGTTTGATCCCAACAAGTTTGGAGAGAACTCTACAATGGAGTTGAATGCTGAAATTTCTGTTTGCGCCTAGCAAGTTTGGAGAGATAGCTCTGAGGTGGAGTTGAACGTTTGAGCTTGCTGTTTGAGCACAGAAAGCTTTGTCGAAGTAACTCTAGGACGGAGTTGGTTGTTGAACTTGTTGTTTGTTCCCAACAAGTTTGTGGAGAGGAAACACTCAGACGAAGTTGATATTGAAACTGTCGTTTGATTCTGACGAGTTTGGAGACAACTTTGTGACGGAGTTGAATGTTGATGTCATGCCCCGCTTCCCAAAAATACGGAATACAAGTACATGACATTGGCCCTAGCGAATTACTAACGTCATCCATAAGCTGTTTATCCGATTAACTCAACAATATAATCAATACAGAACAATTACGCAGACAATAATAATAAACTCATGAACAATAATACTTGGAATGAAGCAATATAAATATCCAAATACAATAATAATCCAACGTCTGGAAACAAATAGTAATATTCGGGACATAAGCCCAATATAATAATAATCCAATCACAAATAGATAATAAGTCTCAATACATTAAGTTTGATAAAATAATAAGCAACTAGTAAGCATTAAGTCTTCAGAATCTTTGTTCTCCCATCCCAGTAGGCAATTCTCTTTCATTACCTGTGAACATTTCATCTAAAAAGAGGAGAAAAGTTGTCCTTAGAGCTAGTTATTGACAATAAGTGGAGAAGGCAGAGAACAATGGAATAACGGTATAACAATGAATCAATGGATCAATAGAAATCAATAACATGGCACGATAATCAATAATTAATATCATGGTAATCAATACAAAGACTATAAACAATGATGCAATATTCGGTAATAATAATCAATGATGCAATATTCGGTAACAATAATCAATGAGGAACAATTTGCAGTGTCAATGTTGTGTGATCCTTAAGTCTATTAATCATTTTATCCTAACTAATGTATGTACTACTGCATCCCATACTATAGGTTCGATGCATACAATCAATATCGTTTTAGACTTAAGTGGAAGATTCTATAGATCATGTACTCGACAATGATAATCAATATTCACTTTTCGGTGCACGATACGGTCATCGGCAACGATATAATACATGATAGATTGGGTTACGGCCGTAATCCACAATCACATGATAAAACAATGGCCGGAACAATATTTAGGAAAACACAGGCCCCTCCTTCGAGTACAGTCACTATATCATCAACTACTTCAGTCAATCCCTTAAACCCCGGCTTATTAATTATTTTATTGATGCAACAATACGATATGCAATTAAATGGACATTAGCTAAACGTTGGTAACAATAAGGAAACAATAGAATGATAACTTGAATTGGACAATTAGAATGATGATATTAGGGTGTTAGGATCATGCAATGCAACATACATACATTAATTCATGCAATAGTACGATATAGGATAATTAATCTATTAAAAACTGAAAAGTGAAATTCTGGACAACAAGAGTAGTCTGTACAAAATTGCAGTTTCCCACTGACTCAGAAATCAAAAGTTGAATCGTCAGAAATTCTAGAAACTAGACTTCCTCACGGTTCCAATGCATATTTAAAGTTCAAATTCCGACAAGAGTAGCTAGGTCAAACACACAGTTCTTTACAGGTTCATATTCAGGCAGAATTTTGACATCTTGTTGTTTTAATTTTAGAATTAGCAAAAACTCAATATTAAATTCATTAAAAATACTTATTAGATTCCTAAATATGTAAATTAAGAATCTGGAATTTTTCAGAGCATAGTTTTATCATTTGATCAGCCTTTTTACTGTTTAAACATGAAAGATACAAGAATCTGAAAATCCGGAAGTAAAAATACAGCTGTAGTAAAACGGGCATAATTTTTGCTATACAATTCGGAATTCAAAAATTCAAGATGTTCTGAAAACTAGAAAGATAAGGCTACAATTTAAATTCAAAAAGTAATTCATTTTAAGATCATTTACTGGTTCAAAAATAGCAGTCAATATACAGGTTAGCAAGCAATATACAGTTTTTAGGGTATTTTTCTTGAAAATAAATTAATTATCATGATGGGCATCGATTATTTAGTGAATAAATTGTGTGATCAACATGATGGGTGCAATAACATGATAAATAAAATTAGAACACGCTCATACATCAAGTTATCATCAATCAATCATCAATCGATCAAACAACATACAACCTAGCAATTGACTCTACATTAATTTATTTGTGTGACGATTATATGAATAACCATATTATCAATTTTACATGCACTCATGAAAGATCCAAACTTTAGAGTCAAAAGTGGCATGATGTCAAGAATATTGGGGATAGCTCGTGTAAATCCTCAATAGACTCAACGAAGAGATGAACAATGCATAATATGATAACAAAGAGATCTATTTGCAAGAGTTTCAACAAAACTTGAATTTGATACAATTAATAATTCAAGAGGACAGTAACTTGCCTTATAAATGGTGAATTTGAATACCAAGAATAACAGGATAAGGATCCCGAAGCAACGAACTCACGAAGACATAATAACACGTTCAAATCACGTGAAAACGAACCCAAAGTAACAACAGCAAAGGCCCAAATCAATGACAGCCAGAGCAAGGAGGGGGAGGGGGTTATGGCGTCGATCGGCGAGGAGTGATGGTGGCGAGGTGTCGCAGGCAGCGGGGCATCGTAGACGGCGGGGATAGGGGCGCCGCGAGGGTGTGCTGGCGATCGGGATTCAGAGCAGAGGTGAGAATGGTTTCAGGATCTGCTATTGGTCGATGGCAGAGGAGGAGGAGGGTCAGGGAGTGGTACCTGGGTTGCTGGCAGCGTCGACAGGGGTCAGCAACGCAAGGGGGTGATCAGAGCTGGCTGGGGAAGATGATCGGAGGGGGGGGGGGATTTTAGCGAGAAAATTCCAACCCGAAGAGAGAGAACGGAAGGAAAGAGAGAGTAGGAGAGAGAGTAGATAGCTAGGGTTTCAGAATTGTGCAATTTTTAGGGTTTGCATTTGTAGCGCCCCGAATTTCTAATAAGATATCTTAGAAAATACGTGGCACATTCCCAGCAATCCACTTCAATATAATATTAAACACAACCAACACCACTAAATTTTTTCAACTTTTATTACAACCATCACTTACATAGCACAGCGGAAATTAAAACATCTCAACTCCAAATTTTCTTTTTATTACAACACAATTTATCTCAAAACTGCTATTACAAATTTTACACAAAACTCTTATTAAATCACTTTTCTCAAAAACCAACTCAAGCATCCAACCTCCAACTCTAAGCAACAACCTGCAACATATGAGGCTAGAGATGATCCCTAACCCCCAAAACTAAAGGGGTTAGCCATAAATGGTGTGAGTGACATAAAAACAACATAAATAAAACTTAAGCATGGATTCATAAGTAACATATAGTGAACCAAAATACATAATTCATGAAATAGCAAGAAATGCAACAACAAGTGTTACTAAACCAAGTGTCAAGTGTAGAAGACCAGAAAAACCACATGCATAAAACTAAGTCAAGAAAACACAAATTCTATATGCGGACTCTCTAATGCGTACTTGTCGAAGTCTATGCATCCCATTCTACATAGGTTCGGTGCAAGCCCTTAACGTCTTCACTTCATATGGTTCAATCCCCCGCTATGCAACTAATCCTATCACGATGACTACTACGAGATAAAGATAAACTGTGAGAATTAGCCCATGCTTGATAATTCCGGAGATAGATCCCACATCTCAGGCATTTTACCTGGATAATTCCGGAGATCATCCCACATCTAAACATTGACACATCATCACATGAATACCCCATGTGCGTCGCCTCGACTTTGATAATTCCGGAGATCAATCCCACATCTCAAGCAACCACTTGGATAATTCCGGAGAAAAATCTCACATCGCAGGTAATTTACCTGGATAATTCCGGAGATAAATCCCACATCTCAAGAAAGTTACTTGGATAATTCCGGAGATTAAATCCCATATCTAAAGCCATACGGAGGTGCATGACTCATGTTCCCGTTCATCATATTACCACTAGTGCCTGTCCTTATTATTTGTGGGTTATTTAATTACTCAACGAATCTCCTAGAGTGGTGTACCCTACCGGCCTAAAATCAAAACTTAATAACTGAAATGCCTCAATGGGCCTCAACAAAATAACTCAATACCGGTATACTAGGGTCACACACCTCTAGAGACTGAACTCAAATGTCTAAAGCAAAGTTCCACTAAACAAAGTGGCTCAACTGAATATCTCAAATCAAATGGCTTAACTGAATATCTTAATCTCAAATACTGAACTGAAGATCGAGTATAGACTAAATTATCTGGAAACCAATCATTCGAAATAGTCCTTAAGTTTACAAACACTCATCAGCACCAGTCGACTTATACTATAGTAAGTTGACTGTCCAGAGGACAATTATCCAAAATTTTACAAAAATAAACTAAGTCATATGAGTCGACTTAAGAAGTCATCGGTCGACTTGCCCGAGATAAATTCCAATAATTTTCACAAAAATATTCTAAGTACATGAGTCGACTTAAAGGAGTTATAGGTCGACTGTACAGACAAGAAACTGATATAATTTTACAAAATAAATCTAAGTAGACCAGTCGACTGAACAAGGGTCTCAGTCGGCTGTCCAGATCGGATTTTCAAAAGGCTAATGATACATCAGTAGGGTCGTACCAGTCGACTGATAATTGGACCAGTCGGCTGTCGGCCTACAGTTTTCATAACATAGGTCTGAATACAATAATTAAAATTGGAGTTTTCTAAAAATTCATTGTTTATGAAAATAGTTCGTATTCAGGCAAAATGACAAATCTCAAAGAATCTTCATTATGGGTGTATTACTCAAAACATCAAATATGTCAAAACTCAAGTTCTCATGTTCTAGATCACTAATCCTTCTATTAGGGTTTCGCATTACTAAATTTCTTTCACAACTCTCAATAAAAATTTGATTTACAATATATAAGATCCAGATGTTCCCCATCCGACCATAACCATACTCAAATCTTAATCATGCCTTTAGCAATACGATTTTATAAACAAATATCTACTAATCATTCGTAGATTTCATAACATGGTACAACAACAATCATTATTCACATGAATCATACCATAATACAAGATCTATATCATTCACAATATCAAATCAAACAACATTGCCACTCGCATACATGGATCAACAATAAGACAAATTTATATCATTCACAAAACAAAACAAAACACACAATGTCACTCACCTTTGATTTGAGAAGATCCACGAAAAAGCTTTCCTTTTTGCTAGATCCAAAAACTTCTTTTTGCTCCTCCAAACAAATCACCAAAATCTGTATATTCTCAACAATGACGGCTGGAAAAATCCTTTAAATATCCGGAAATAGGTTTAGGGTTTTACCCATTTGCAAAATAACCCTTTCCAAAATACAACTTCACATATATATAGGTCTAGTCTTGAAAATTCGACCAAAATTCATTTAAATTTGGATTTAAAAGTAAAATATAATTCTAAATCTCAACCAATACTGTTCAAAACGTCCAGAATATATATTTTGCACTTTAACACCTAAAAATGTCAAATTTGCAAAAAGGTTATTCTTTTCTCAAAAATTGCAAATAGTTCCAATTAATTTCAGAAAAATCTGAAAAAATGCTGAATAAATTCCAAATATTAAATAATGATTTTTCATAAAGAAAACTAAAATTTCAAACTTCTCAAAAAGTATTTGCACGTGTTTTGCACGTGTAACAAGATAAATTTTTCTGAAAATATTTATTAAATCTCCAAAAATCAGTTTAAATTTATTTTCAAATATTTAAAATGATATTTGAAAATACGGGGTTCTACAGCATTAGAGTTGTATTTATAGGGTACAATTAGGGTACTGGGTTAGTGGTTTAGGGTTCAATAATAGTGGTTTTGGGTTAAGAACAAATCAAATTGAGTTTTAGTGTTCAATTAAGAGATAGATCATAATCTATATGGTTCAAATCAAAATACCCACAATTAAATAAGAGAACAATAGGATCAACAAGAATAACCCGATCAGAACAACGAAGAATTTCATGAACAAGTCTTAATTAAAATGATAATCAAGAAAGAAAATAGGGTATTTAAAATACACACACACACACAGATATATATATATATATATATATATATATATATATATATATACACACATTAAATCAAATAGTGAAATGCATATAAAATTGAGCATGTTCCGGCTTAAAACGAAATAATAATAATAATGCTAATAATAATGATAAAAATAATAATACCGATAACAATAATAATAACAACAATAATAACAAATATTAATACTAATAACAATAAGAATAACAATAATAATAATAATGATATGCATCAAAATAGGATTTGAGTTGAACAAATTTATTAAAATTCGAAAATTAATAACATAAATAGTCGATAAATTAAAAATAGAAAATAAAGTTAATTTATACTATTATTTGAAAAAGATTTTAATAGAAGGTCCAAATCGAGTTAAAACAAAAGTAAATTTATCAAAAAATCAAATTATAGAAAATACACGGAAAATACTAATTATCGGGAATTCGGGTTACAGCTGAACTTACCGTTTGCACCCAACAAATTTGAAGAACCAATTCTGCGACAGAGTTGGTTGTTTGAAGCTGCCGTTTGCACTCAGCAAGTTCGTGGAGAGGCAACTCTAGACGGAATTGAAAGTTGAAACTGCTGTTTAATCCCGGCGAGTTTGGTGAAACTCTATAATAGAGTTGAATGTTAAACTTGTCGTTTGCGCCCAACAAGTTTGTGGAGACAACTTTAAGGCAGAGCTGGTGTTGAACCTGCTGTTTGTGCCTAACAAATTTTGTAGAAACAATTCTAGGCAGGTGTTGGATGCCGAACCTATTGCATGAAGAAGAAGAGTCATTGAGCAATGAGCGGGGTGCAGTACTCGTTGTTTAGAGTCAATGAGTTGTTAACAGAGCTCGAGCAGAGAGCAATGCGTTAACCTCATTATTTGGAGTCAACGAGTTGTTGACGGAGCCTGGGCGAAGAGTAAGGCATTGACTCACTATTTTGAGTCAACGAGTTGTTGGTGGAGCTTGTGCGGAGAGCAAAGCATTGAACTCATTGTTTGGAGTCAGTGAGTTGTTGACAGATCCTATAAGCAAAGATCAAGGCATTGAACTCATTGTTCAAAGTCAACGAGTTGTTGTTGGATCTCGTGCGGAGAGAAGAGCATGGAACTCGTTGTTTGGAATCAATGAGTTGTTGATGGAGTCTGAGTGAAGATCAAGGTGTTGAACTCATTGTTCTGAGTCTACGAGTTGTTGATGGAACTCGTGCGGATAGCGAAGCATTGAACTCGTTGTTTGGAGTGAACAAGTTTATAATGGAGCTCGAGCAGAGAGCAAAGTGTTGAACTTGTTGTTTGGAGCCAATAAGCTGTTGATTGAGCTCGAGCGAAGAGCGGAGCATTGAAATTGTTGTTTGGAGCCAACGAGTTTCTTGAAGGAGCTCGAGTGGTGAGCGAAGCACTCGTTGTTTGGAGTTGACGAAGCTCGAGTAGTGATCAGAGCATTGAACTCGTTGCTTGGAGCCAACGAGTTATGGATGGAGCTTGCGCGGTGAGCGGAGCATTGAACCCATTGTTTGGAGTTGACGAAGCTTGAGCGATGATCAGAGTTGTGGATGGAGCTTACGCGGTAAGCGGATCATTGAACCCGTTGTTTGGAGTTGACAAAGCTCATGCGGTGATCAGAGCATTGAACTCGTTGTTTGGATCCAAAAAGTTCTGGATGGAGCTCGCGCGGTGAGCGGAGCGTTGAATACGTTGTTTGGAGCCAACGAGTTATCGATGAAGCTTGCACAGTGAGCGGAGCATTGACCCGTTGTTTGGGGTTGACAAAGCTCGAGTAGTGATCAGAGCGTTGAACTCATTATTTAGAGCCAATGAGTTTCTTGAGGGAGCTCGAGTGGTGAGCGAAGCGCGTTGTTTGGAGTTGACGGAGCTCGAGCGGTGATCAGAGTGTTAAACTCATTGTTTGAAGCCAACGAGTTGTAGATGGAGCTCGCCCGGTTAGCGGAGCTTTGAACTCATTGTTTGGAGCCAACGAGTTGTTGATGGAGCTCGAGCAGTAACCGGAGCATTGAACTCGTTGTTTGGAGTCACCGAGTTGTGGATGATGCTCGTGCGGTGAGCAGAGCAATGAACTTGTTGTTTGGAGTTGACGAAGCTCGAGTGGTGATCAGAGTGTTGAATCGTTGTTTGGAGCCAACGACTTGTGGATGGAGCTCGTGCGGTATGCAGATCATTGAACCCATTGTTTGGAGTTGACGAAGCTTGTGTGGTGATCAGAGCGTTGAACTTATTGTTTGGATCCAACGAGTTGTGGATGGAGCTCACGCGGTGAGCGGAGCATTGAACTTGTTGTTTGGAGCCGACGAATTGTTGATGGAGCTCGAGCGGTGATCAGAGTGTTGAACTCGTTGTTTGGAGCCAACGAGTTGTGGTTGGAGCTCGCAGTGAGCTGAGCATTGAACCCGTTGTTTGGAGTTGACGATGCTCGAGCGGTGATCAGAGCATTGAGCTCATTGTTCACAGCCAACGAGTTGTGGATGGAGCTCATGCGGTGAGCGGAGCATTGAACTCGTTGTTTGAAGCCGACGAGTTTTTGATGGAGTTCGAGCGGTGACCGAAGCATTGAACTCGTTGTTTGGGGTCAACAAATTGTTGATGAAGCCTGAGCGAAGCGCAAGGCATCGAACTCGTTGTTCGGAGTTGACAAATTATTGGCCGGTGGAACTCAAGCGGCGTGCGCAGCGCCGAACTAATTTTGTGGAGCAAATGAGTTGTGGGTGTATTGAAGTGAAGTTACTTGTGTTTGTTCAGCATTGAGGTAATTCCATTCTTCTATTTACTGACAAGTAGTATTGTACATCGAATAAGGTCCTTGGGATATTGAGCTTGCTCTCCTTCGTGATATGCCATGCTTGATGGCATTGGGACACATCCGTTTATGCGGTGCTTCACACGAGAAGGAGTTAGAGCCTGCTCAGGTGAAGGTGGTAGGATAAACCTGGAGCTTTCCCGTCTAAGGACGACTTGTCGTGAATTTCATCATCAAGAGTTTAGGCAGCCCTGGGGAGCTGTTAGCTGGTAGGAGACCAGTGAAGATGTTTGTATCTCTTAGGCAGAGCATCCCTCTAGTGTGTAGCTGGAAGAACGACCAGCCAGACAGTTTGTTGTATAGTGTTTGCAAGACTTTTGTACCGCTTCTTAAGCATGAGACGTAGAATCATTGTAATTCTGCAGTTGTAATTAGTCTTTTTGTTGAGATTGATGGGCCGTCGACTTGGTTCTTTGTAGCTAAATAATAGAGCCTCAAGTTTGTTGTGTATAGCTAACGAACTGTTGATGGTGTGCACAATGTTGACGAAGTTTAGAACTTATCCGTCTTGTACCTAGCTAGTTGTTGGAGCAACTCTGAGGGAAAGTTGTTTTCCAAACTCGCTGTATGAGTCCTCCAACAAATTGTGAGAGTCACATCGAGTGGTGAGTTGAACTCCAAGTGTTGCTTTTGTAAGTGTTACTGGAGTAACTGCAATCTACGATTTTGGACCTCTAATATGTCTTTAAGGAATTTTAACTAGTTTGAGGAACAAATCGAATGATGAGTTAAACTTTGAACGTGCTTAGTTGCAGGTTGCTAAAGTAACTCCGAGGCATGGGTATGGATTCCGAACATGTTAGTTTATGTATCAACATGATGCAGGAGCAGATCGAACAACGAGTTGAACTCCGGACCTGCTTTGTCGCAAGTTGCTTAAGTAACATCTAGCCATGGGTATGGACTCTGAACCTGTCGTCGAGGCGTTAATGGATTGCAGGAGCAGATCAAATGGCAAAGCAAACTTTGAACTTCCTTTGTTGAAAATTGCTAGTAACTTCGAGCCATGGGTATGAACTCCGAACCCGTCTTATAAGGAGCTTCTAATGAGTTTTTGATGTCTTTGTTAGGAGTATGCTTGGTTTTTAACTCATTGTATGCATCCGTTGAGTTGTACAATAGTTTTGCTGAAATTATTACAAAATTTTATTAGAAATAGAACTAAGCGGTTGCTCTAGTGGCTAGCCATTATTACATGCATTGATCGGTAGTGAAAGTGGTTTTTATTGAGAAGAAAAACTAAATGGTTGCTATAGTGTTTGACCTTTATTACAAATTAAGAAAATTTGCTACTACTACTAAGAGAGGACATTTTGGATGCCCTCGTTCAACTTCATAAGGTGTTCTACTTTCCAAGTCCCTACTGATATCTCCTTGCCCCCCAGGACTTCAAGTTGATAAGCTGTTAGGCGAACAATTTGGTAGACCTTGCCTGGACTTGCTTGTTTTGGAGCGATCCTCCCCTTGTTTTGCAGAGAGAAGGGGAGATCTTCAGATTCACTAATGTGTTTTGCCGGGACTATTTATTTCCGTTGAATGACCGGAGTGGCTTCGGGTGGGGGATTTAGGTTTATTATTGTGTTATGATGAAAACAGGTTTGAACCTGGTGATAGATGATTTGGCAGGTTTGGAAGTTCTTGGCATGATTGTTTATGGAAGTGGCTTCAAACTTGTTTACAGTCTTAGAATTATTGTGGCTTCTTTCTGGCAGTAAATCTATGGCGTTGATGGGGAGAACCGATCCCCCATTGTACCAGTGTAACATGCTCGTTCTGCCTATTACGTCCCTACAACTTGATCTACGCCAGCTGTTGTTGGGAACTTCATTTTCATGTTGTAAACGGAAGCAACTGCATGAAAATCCGCTCCGCCGGGACGACCGAATATTGCGTTGTATGCGGATTTGACATCGGCTACCATAAAGTCCAGTGCTTCTGTTCGAATAGCGGGAGCTTTTCATGCAGTCACATCAAATGTGACGATTCCTTCTATTTGAATGGGTGCACCAGAGAATCCGTGGAGTGTATAACTGGCTAGCTTGAGTTGGTCTCGGGAATGCTTGAGGCCGTTGAAAATGTTCATGAAAAGGATGTTTACTGAGCAGCCGTTGTCCACCAAGATGCGGCGTACCTTATGATTCACTATGCAAAGTTTTGTGACCAATGCGTCGCAATGAGGTGTTCAAACACCTTCTAAGTTTTTTCCCGAGAAAGATATTGGGACCCCAGTGGTCTTGGCAGGCGGGATGTTGTGTATGGAGTTGACTTCCCCAACGAAAGCTTGGCGGGAGGAGTTGGAGTCTCTCCCCCTCGGGCCTTCGTGAATGGAGTGAAGAATGACCATATGTTCCGAGTGTCGGGATTCGGAGTGCCTCTTTTGATGCTTATTACCCCCCCCCCCACCCCCCGCGCGTGCGCGCGTGCCAGAGAGGTTTCAACGTTTTTTTTGTTGAACAAATAGAGAGAGATAACCCCGACGAATTATGCCTACAAGTTCTCCTTTGATGGCTCGATAGTCGTTAGTAATGTGTCCATGATCTCTGTAAAATGCGCACCACTTATTTTTGTCTCTTCTCTTACTAGCTGTGGACTTCTTGGGCGGAGGGCAGAATATTCTATCCTTCTCAACTTCCATGAGTATGGATGATATGCTTGCGTTGAGAGGAGTGAACTTGTCGAAGCATGGTGCTGGGGGTGGATGGTGTTGACCGGCGTCGTCCTTTTGAAATTTCCTAGGTCCTTCCTCCTTTGTATTCTTCCGCTTGTTCTCGGAAGATGAATAGTTCTTGACTATCCTTGACTCTGATATATTCGTCCTCCTTTCTAGGAGCTCAGTGAAACTTTTGGGTGGCTTCTTCGCGAGGGAGGCTTTCAGGTCTTTATTAGTGACGTTGTGGCGGAAAGCTGCAACCTCCACTAATGAGTCTAGGGATGAGATGGACCTTGCTTTGGTTGGGAAGTGCTTGACAAAGTCCTTCAACAGTTCTCCATCTTTTTACTTCCATTCCAATAGGGAGGCACTTATTTTTTAGCCTTACAGTTGGTAACTGTTGGTGTATGCCATAGAGGCCAGTTGTATATTGACATTACTAGTTTACATTGTTTCATAACATTTATTTCACATTTAGGCATTTCATTAGTGTGTTATTTATTGTGAATTAAATGAACATAATGAAGTCCTTAGAATAGTAAGTTCAATGCCATGAGATATCAAGTGCATGACTTGATTGTGAGATCCTATCGGCTGAAATCAGAACACTGTTCTTAAATGTCCCTAGTCAAGTATTATTGTGAATTAGAAAAATGATAATATACAGAGACTAGTGTGGGCATAGAATGTTGTCCATTCTCACGGTGCATGGATATGAGATATCAAGTCTTCACATGGATATTAGAGTAATAATGTACTAGACTGACCCACCATGAGAACGCTGCATGGATCGTTACATAAGTGTCATAAGCGGTTCTCACAGTGAGCATGGTGTACGTAATCCTTTGACTTGAAGTCACTATGGTTCCCTACATGAGAAGTTATATATTTTAATGGCGTCAAACGTTGCTTGTAATAAAGTGATTATAAAGTCGACTATTGGATATATTACAAATGATGCGGAGGGATGTGGGTGGCTTAGATAAGATATATCCCTCTTACATAATAAGAGTGATATTTACGGGCACCTTGGTTGAGTGAGACTGCAAAATGGATGGCCGTGCTCAAATGAATCAATATGTGTATTGATCTCATTTGTTTTAGTAAGTCTAATCGGACATCAAGAAACCCAAGATTGCACTATATAAGGATGACATACTCTATGGCTTGTGGTCAATTAAGATATTTAGATAAAGGAATTAGACTACATGGTAACATTGGTCATGGATAGGTTATGTCAAATCACTGACATTCCCGTTATTCTAGTACAAGTGATGTATTGTTATATACCGCTCACTGTTTGTAATACTCGAATATGATTTTAGTATTATTGTCAACGTAATGGGAACCAACACAGTCACACACTTAGAATGGATCAAAATTGAGATTTAAATTCATAAGATAAATTTAATTAGGGATCCAAGTAAGACTTGAATTCCTGACATTGGTTGGATATTTAATTAGATTAACTGAGCTGACTAAAGTTCAAAGGCCTACACACAAATCTGACCCAGGTCAGATTGTGAGCCCAACAACCTCATTACTCTCTTAGGGTTGGTTTTCTATACTTATATATATGATATGCATCTGTGGAAAGGACATGTGAAAAATCCTAGCCATCACAAAAAGTGTGGAAGAGAGATCGTGAGAAGGAACATCCCCTTTCCGCAGCTAGCACCGCGGTCTGAGGGAGAGCCGTTTTTTGTTCCGTTCGTGTGGATACCATAGAGGTACCACAATATTGCAGTGCTGTAATCGACATACTGTGGAGACAACTGATCCATCTTTAAGGTACAACTCCTAAACACGATTTATGGTTTTCGCATGGATCCATGGCTAGGTTTCGATATTTTTTAGTAATTTTTTGCTGTGTATTTAATCTGTGATTGCCTTCGAAACCTAGCAGTGGTATCAGAGCCACTTGAGAAACCATAATTCAGATATGTATGATATGTGATTATTCATAATATGTTCTTACTTTTGAAAGAAAGTTTCATTTGTGATATAAATTTTGCAACAGTTGCAATATATGATTTTCGTTTATATGTTGGTTGTTAACATAGATACCATATCAGGGTAGCCCTCGATTTGGAACCATTAAAAACCTTAGAGCAGTAAGATGTGATTTGCAGTGACGTTAGAGTTTCTTAAAGCATGAAGAGTTCATGCACATGTGTCGTTTGTAGTGACGTTAGGGTTTCTTAGAACATGAAGAGTTCATGCTCTGGCGGTGCAAAGGATGATGAGGCAAATTTGTGCTTCGGGACCCCCATGCCAACTCTACGTAGGGCAATATTGACTCTCCGAAAACCTATCCTTTTTAAATAAACTAAATAAAATCATAACAACACATTCTTTGTTTATTATGTTATGTGATGCAAGGTGCTTGGTTGTGGCCTTAGTTCCGTGATGCATGATTTAGTTCTATTATGCATGGTTTATGTTTTGTGATGTATTATTTATATTTTGGTATTTTGAATACGGCCTGCGTGTCGTGTCTTTCTCTCTACATTCTCAAAGTAATCCTTTCACTCTACACTCCGATTGTACATTCTTTCTTTATATGAAAATGTATCTCACTGAGGAGGCAGGGAATTGGCAACCATACAAGGACAAGATTGGGAAGCTGCTTAGAGAAGACGGTATAATCCCTTCGTTCAGTTTTTGATACTCTCATTGGCTTGGGAGAATCAGTGTGTAAAGGCCACAACCATGTCACATATATTTTATGCTTTTAATTTTGTATGAGATGCATTGTTTTAGTTGTATGCTAATGGATGATAAATGGAGAGATCAATTAATAAAATAACAAAATCCCTTAAAGTAAATATTAAGTCGCAATAAGATGTCTTCTATTGTGTGGCACTCGTCTAGGCTAGGATCGATTAAGTGTAGGTATGTCAAAGCAGGGTACCTTTATCTATCCTAGTGAGACGCGATGGGATAAAAGTAATATTCAATTGCCAACCATTGGGTATGACTTAACTAGGTTATTTCAATAGGATTGAAAGTTTTGGGACATAGAGTAAGGCTTTAATCTGTGAGATAGATTGGAATAAATGTTATTCACCCAACTATCCAAGAGTTGCTTATGATGTAATTGGAAAGTGTTCCCTACCTAAATAACTGAATTTTGGGTGATCAGCCAAAGCTGATTCAGAATTAGGTGAAATATGGATCTTGGCCTACTAGAAAATCTTACGATCAGATTTTACGAGTCAATGATGAGGGTCGTTGATTTGAATAAAAATAGGAGGGGTTGTATTTAATAAAACACCTGATTAAATATTTCAATGTCATGATATATACTTTGCATATTTCTGTTTAATATTTCAATAAAATGATATTTACTTTGCATATTTCTGTTGATTGATTACCATGACATCCAACACATCAAATAACCTTTTATTGCGATATGTCCTTGAGAAGGAAAAACTGTCTGGGACATATTTTCTCGACTGGTACAGGAATCTGAGGATAGTTCTCAGGCAAGAGAAAAAGCTGCATGTTCTAGAGTAGCATATTCCTGAGCCACCTACTGCAAGTGCCCATCGCACCGAAAAGGATGCTCATAAGAAGCATCAAAGGTGACGTCTTGGAAGTTGGTTGTCTCATGCTAGCAACCATGAACTCTTAGCTTCAGAAACAACATGTGAACATGGATGCTTACGATATGATCGTACACCTTAAGAGGCTCTATCAAGAGCAGGCTAGGCATGAGAGGTTTGAAGTCTCAAAGACATTATTCAAGTGCAAACTCACAGAAAGAAGCAAAGCGAGTATGCATTCATTATTCCCGTTCCCGCCCTGTTGAAACTCATGTGCTCAAGATGATTGGGTACATTGAGAACCTTAAAATGCTTGGTATCCCTTTGGGTCAAGAGTTGACCACTGACATGATCCTGTAATTGTTGCCGAAAAGTTATAGTTAATTCGTCATGAATTACAACATGAATGAAATTGATAAACCTCTGCCAGAATTGCTGAGCAGAATATTAGTAAGGAAAAGACCATTATGATGGTCCAACATGAAAAAGGTAAGGACAAGGGCAAAAAGCAGATTAAGAAACCTAAGGGCAAGAGGAAGGGCAAGGGCAATTTCAAGCCCAACACTTATGTCTTGAAACCTACTGGTGGGGTGGTCAAGGAGGGCTCATGCTTCCACTGTGGTGAGACCGAACATTGAAGAGGAATCGTCATAAGTACCTGGAGGAGCTTAAGAAGAACAAAGGAACTGAGACATCCACTACAAGTATTTTTGTTATAGAAGTCAATTTATCTACTTCTGCATCTTGGACAGTAGATACTGGATGTGGATCTCACATTTGTTTAAATGCGCAAGATCTCAAAAGGAGTAGACCATTGGCTAAGGGCAAAGTTGACCTACGTATTGGAAATGGAACAAAAGTTGTTGCTTTAGCTGTAGGAACTTGTTATTTATCATTGCCCACTAGGGTTATCATTGAGTTAGAGAACTGTAATTTTGTGCCTGTTATTAGTATGAATATTATTTCTGTTTCTTCTTTGGACAAGAAGAGTTTTTCATTTATAATAAAGGACAAAAGTTGTTTTATTATTTGAATGATATCTGTTATGCTAGTGCACAATTGAGAAATAGACTTTATATTCTCGACCTCGAAATGTCCGTTTGTAATATAAATACTAAGAGGTTCAAATCAAATGATACAAACCCAACTTACCCCTGTCATTGTCGTTTGGGCCACATATGTAACGCCCCGAATTTCAAACTCAGGTAATTCGTAGCACAACAGAATCTTTTACTTCAACTTCATACAAATTTACAAGGAATTTAAAACTTTTCATTTACAATATTGTTCTTTACAATAGCACAACGGAAATAAATAAGTACAATACAACATAGGTTAAAGAAAGCTCTTTAAACTTGTGACAACCCATCACAATGACTTCAAGTCCACACCACATCCAATCCTGCAACTAGAAAACTGTAGGCACGTCAGTTGCATACAACTGACACAATGCTATAATACAGTGATTTCATCAACTTAACAATCACAAAATTGAATGCAGAAAACATAGAAGTGACTATCCTAATTATGTCAGTGTATGATATGAATTTAATGACTAATGCAGACATTTTCTACTTACGATGACACTAATGCATACTTGTTCGGATTCTATGCAACCCATATTACATAGGTCTGAGGGCAAGCCCTTATCGTACTCCTTATTATAGGGTTCAGTCACTCGTTATGAAATCCTACTACGGTGACTAATGTAAGGTTTAGATATCATGTGAGTATCTAGTACCGCCCCGATAATTATTGAGATTCATTCTCCTATTGCGAGCCATAACCTCGATAATTCTGGAGACGAAACCCACACCGCAATCCATAACCCCGATAATTCTTGAGAGTCGTTCTCCTACTGCGAGTGATTTTTGGACGTCACGCCTCACACCCCGATAATTCTGGAGACAAAACCCATACCGCGGGTCATATGGTACGTCAGCACAAAAATATCCCATGAACGTCGCCTCGATCCCGATAAATCTGAAGATAAATCATACACCGCGAGCAATTTTTGGACATCATGCCTCACACCCTGATAAATCTTGAGATAATCTCCCACTGCGAATCATATGAGAACCTCATACTCATGTTTGCCCATACTTCATCATATTTCCCCTAGTGCCTGTCCTTAAGTTTAATTATAATCATCATAATCTAGAGCTAGCTTATCCTACCGGAATTAAATAAACACACGCGAAAATGTTAGCCCACACTGGTTACTTCTCAAGTTTCATTTATCATAACCTGCCGGTCTCTACGGGCCTCGCTCAGCCTCTAGATTCTAACACTTCAAACTTAGGTCATATTGGCTATCTTAACATCAATTACACAATTCCACATTCATAATCATTTGATTGGTTCATACATTCATTTTTAATTGTCAATTTCAAATCTACTTCCTTACGCGTCATAAGCTTCTTAGGATAAAAATAAATATAAAGATTCTTTGTATTTCAGTCTCTTAATCATGCTTTTATTTTACCACCAAGTATCCTAATCATTGACTTCTTTCAATAATTTAATCCCAATGTAATTTTTCAAATGTAGGTTTTAAATTTGTATTCCACTCCCAAATTTAAACTCATTTTTAACATAAACAAATACCCTCGAATTTAGACGAGAAACAAGATTCATCTAGTACATTGTCTAATGTAACTTTTAATCTCCAAAATATATCTTAAAATAGTGTATAATTATTTTCAAGTGATCTAATAATATTCTAAAATATTTCTACAATTTCTTCCGATTTTCAAAACATGATAAAGCCCAAAAATAAATAAAAAAGCAAATGTGTACACCCGGGATTGAACCCAGGCGCACAGGAAGCCAAACTGCAACCCAAGGTGCACCCTACAACCAATATGCCAACTCTTTGTTGGTGTTAAATTTCTGAAGTGTTCTTCAGTAGTAAAACTCTCTGTTTCTACTTTTTCTAAAATTTCGATTTTGTATTTACTATGCATTATTATTTTTAATCATTTCCAGAGAATAAGTTCCTTCACCATTAGTGAATTATCCCGAAATAAATCCTATAACAATCCATTCACAAATTATAAGGAAATTATTGTCCAACTTGCATGATTTGTTCATTGTAACCCCTGTTCCCGCAAATACGTATTTTCCGTGTATTTTCGGTATTTCAATTTTTTGTAAATTATTTTTTTCCGCTGTCAAATTATTTTTGTTAAAATGTATTGTTGGATCTTCTATTAAAGTCTATTTTTGATCAATAATTTTATTTGTAACTATTTCATATAATTTTTTTATATTGTAATACAAATCTATTGTTATTATTACTTTAATTTCGATTATTATTGTTGTTATTGTTATTATTACTAATATTGTTATTATCATTATTATTTCTATTATTATTATTATTATTAAATATTAAATATATATATTGTTTATTAATATTTGAAAGCCTATAGATCGTGATCTATATTTTATTATTATTTGAATGCGGATTTTGTCTAAACTATTTGATTTAATTAATTGATATGTAATATTATTTTTGCTCCTTATTTTATTTTAGCTCAATTCAAATCCAATCCCATCTATTTTGTGAACCCATACATTCTTTGGTATTTAGTACTATTTGAGTATTTATATAATGCATATTATTTGAGTTAAATGTTATATTATACTAGGTTTGCCCGTTGACATGTGCCTACGACACGTCTTCGGAACGGTGCACCTGGTTTGATTATATAAAATAGTTTTGGAGATCCACCAAATTAATTGAAGTAGCAAACATATTATATGAGAAAACAGTATATCTACCTTTAAGCTTAACCATCACCTTCTTGATCAATAGCTTGAACTTACCTGGAATGCATATAGTTTGTTAGAAACACTGCATAGAGTTTTTTTTAACTTCAGCATCACTTTTAGATACTTGTAATAGTTATGCAAGGGCATTATCATATTGGTTTTATAGAGCTTACTCTAATCCCATAACCACTATGAGTATGTCTAAATACAATGGTAACGCAAATGCACGTGTGAAGGTATCTACAATACCAATAATCTAAATATTTGTTTGTCTGAGACTCAGTTTGCAATTGAAATATCTCTTATTACTATTTCAACCAAAATGAAATACATGAAGTTCTCAAAACTCTAATCCAAGCTAATCATTTCTTTTATCTCCACTTTGTCTCCCCATTGCACCTTTATAAAAAAAATCAAAATAAATAAATAAGAAATTTACTTTAGCTGTCTTTCTTGAGTGGAAAATTTGCACCATTCACTGGTAAACTCCAGTCATCCCAATCCTATATATCCAAACATACACTAAAAATTCTTATATGTTATGTTATCCATGGTTTCTAATAACCAGTGAAGGGAACACTTCACGATAGTATTTTCTCTTGTAGTAAAGAAATTAATATTGCATATTTGCCAAGTTATTTTAGGTTATTAATCAGCTTACCTGTCCTGCTATGGTTTGAAAGCCCAAATTGAGGCCACCAAATAATCCATCTCTCACTTGCATACACCTTAAATCTAAACCAATAAAAAAACTCATCAAATAAATCACCAAATTAAAAAATTTTAAACCCAAAAATAAAACAATCATACCCCTCTGAACTTAAATCCATGCACACACAAAATTCGAGTCAGCAAAAAACTGAGTAATCCCTTGCACAAAAAAAAATTAAAAATTAGAATGAGAATTCGGTTAATGAGATGAAATTAGAGTCGTCACATCACATATAGAGGCTCTCGATTCGGTGGAGGGGAGTCGCCGATATAGAGTCACTTGATATTCGCGCTCGATTTGGTGGAGGGGAGTCACCGATACTGAATCAGCGGCGTATCAGATATTGGTGATGACTTCTTGATCGAGGTTCGACATTGGATTTGGATTTGGATTTGCTTTGAGATTTTCAAAATTTCAAAATTCATTTTTGTTTCAAAATTTCAAAAAATTTTAAAATTTAAAATTTAAAATTTTTTTGAAAATTTTGTTTTGTTTATTTTCAAAATTTTAAAAACTTCTAAAATTTCAAAATTTTTTAAAAAGTTAATTTTTTAAAAAAATTTTAAAATTTTAAATATATTTTTAAAAAAAATTAATTTTTCAATTTTTTTATAAGTTTTTGATTTTTTTTGTATTTTTTGAATTATTTTAAAGTTTTTAAATTTTATTTTATTTAAATTTTAAATTTTTTTTATTTTAAAATTTTTTTATTTTCTTAATTTTTTGAAGAGAAGAGAGAGAGACAGAGAAAGAGAGAGAGAGAGAAAGAAAGAAATAATTAAATAAATAAATGAGTTGTTTTGGGTGGGGGATTTGAATTTGTGTTTTGAGGGGAAACTTTTGGAAGGAAAAATGTGTTTTGTGATGTTAGATCTGGGCCTTTAATTTTGGGGGGATTGAAGGAGAGCCACTTGATAGCTTTCTTTGTGTTTTATTATATAGATTACCATTGATTTAATTGTTCAATTTTTAACCTACATTCAAATTGTTTTTCTATTGGATTTAAACCCATTTATTACCCAAACCACTTACCCAATAAAACCCATTATAACCAAAACTCGTTAACATCTATAACCCGTTACCCCTCTAAAAACCTTAACAACCAACACTATATAAACCTACCTACTGTGCTGCCCTACCCTTAAACTAAACCCTTACCGCTAAACCCTTTCTCCTAGCTCCAGCTCTCCATTCTCCTACTCGCCTGGCCTCCAAAAAACACATCTGCAGCCGACCTCCCCATCCCTCTGGCAGCCCCTGCGCTGCCTCGACGACCCTACGAACCCCGACTGCATCCCTGTCGTAACACCCGTGTAGCGTCCTCCTTCTTTCCCTGCCTCACCCGGACACCGTGGATAGCACCTTCCTGAGCTGTGTTCCTCCCTCCGACGCTCAGCCAGTCGTGATGCCACAGTGACTATAGCCCCCTGTTTCCCTCCGATAGCAACCAGAGCGACAGCCATCGTCACTGCCTCCTGTTAACGTTGCCACCAGCCAGCCCTCGGGCTGCCCACGCCCTGCCATCCACCGTCATAATCCCCCCGTCATCGAACCAGGGATGTAGCCATTGTTGTTGTTTGATCAAGATGTTGATCATGGAGCTTTTGATCATGTTGAACCTCAGCCGTCCGTTGGATCTTGATCATCATCAAGATCTTGATAATCATATCATTTTCATCATCTGCTAGATCTGGACCATTCGATCTGATCTGATCTGATCGTGATCATCATCAGATTGTATCTCAGCCGTCGATCGCCTTGAACTCGATCAGAGCGATCTCAGCCGTCCTTGCTGTTGCACGTGCTTTGGAGTTCATTCCGGTGTGTTGTACATGCATTGTGTTCGTGGTTTGTTCGTGATATCGTGTTCGTGCCCAGGAATCTATTCCTGTTATTCTCTTTCTTTCCGTCGTTTTCGTCATCAAATAAGGCAACTAACTTGTATTTTTTGTTGTTGTATAATACAAGTACTAAATACCACCTATAGTGTAGTTGCTTCAAGATCTATCCCCATGAATCCCTTGTTAGATCTTGCCTCTAGTTGTTGATCCATCCGTAGTTGTCTCGTTACACACACGACATGAAATAACTTAGATCTAATAAGTTCTTGATGTATACATACATGTTGTTCGTGATTTATGAGGTGTTGTATAATCTTGTATGCTTGATGTGTTAGGAGTAGTACAACTTGTTGTAGACGTGTTAAATACCCTATACCATGTTGCTTGGACATCTAGTATACCATATTGCATATTTTGTTATGATTTGGATGTGTTTTATATAAACTAGTTGATTTTATGCATAAAGAAAATTTCTGTTTTTGTTGTGACACAGTTTTGTTCAGATTTTAGACCCTATTAAGGTCAGTACATGAAAATTATTCATGAACATAAATTATAGAGAATTTTGTCTACTTTTCAGAATTTCTGACAGATCTCAGTTTCGATTTGTGAGTTGCAAGTTATTACTGCTTTACTACAGATGTGTAGAAAATTTCAAATTCTGTTTTATATGAATTCTCTATGATTATTTATTTTTATATTGATGTTAAAGATAATATTTTGATCCAATATTTTTCTGGGAAAAACTAGACTTGATTGGAATTAATCCATAATTTTTGTGGATTTAATTGATGAATTTTATAAACTATTATATGTTTGCAAACCACTACTATACTTGCAGAATTTTCATGTTGTTCAGTAAAGAATCTTAATTTCAACCTGATTCTACTTGCTGTTGATAAAAACTTTGTCAATATAAAATGTAGCCTACTGTATCTATTTTATCACCCTTTTGACGGATCTGAATTTTAATTTGTATTTTGTAATCTATTGCTGTTTTAGTTCTGCTGTGTCAAGAGTTTCAGATTTACAAATTTGCTACATCTTGCTGTTTTCTGATTTTATTTGAATATACTATCTATGTTGGAAATTTATGAAATTATATTTCCTGATACTAAACAAAATAGGGAATACCCCAGATTTTTCTTGTATTTAATCAGTAAGTTTTTATGTTGTTTTTTGTTTATGAATATAAACTTCAGATTTCTGGCTGAACATGTTTCTGGATACAGTTCTGTTTTGACAAATGTTTATGTGAAATACCATATGATTTATATATATTTGCTAGATTCGGTCGGGAGTTTATTTTCTAGATTTTCTGACGGATCCAGATTTGCGTGTTTGTGGCAACGGGAATCCCAGATTTGGTGCAGTACTGTCTCATTGTCCAGAACTAGAATTTTCGTTGTCTTAGTCTATTTTTAGTCATTTGTCACCCGTTCGTGTCCTTCGTTCAACTTGTACTTATCCCTTGTTTTCTCTTCATATTTCTTGACTTGTTTGTGCACGTCCATGCTTGCTTGAATAATTATAACAAGAAACTAAGTCGGGGTTTAAAGGGAAAGATCTAATAGTGAAAAATACAGAAATGTGTACTCGAAAGAGGATTCATAGATCCTACATGGTTATTTGGAGCTTGATACATGGTTATTTGGAGCTTGACATGTTATTACTTGACACTTGCACACTTGACACGTAAAACTTGTTACCTAGAGCTTGATACTTGTTACTTGAATCTTGATACTTGATACTTGGAGCTTGTCCCTGAGTACACTGTCCTCTATGATCCACTATGAAATCTAAAATGTAACTGTTTGAATGTAGCAACCATGTGGTAAAAATCTGGGATGCATGAAGTGCTACCTAGATAGGACTAGATACATGACTTGAAAACAACATGATCACTTGACACTTGTTACTTGTTACATGTACATGATACTTGATCACTTGACACTTGTTACTTGTACATGATACTCGATCACTTGTTAATTGTTACTAGTTTACATGATACTTGACACTTATTACATACCACTTGCATCTGTTCATCTTGCCATGCTAGTTGTCTCTGTTCTTGATTAGAATTAGTTCCTCTATTTTGTTGTTAGATCCTTTCCATGCTATACTTGCTTCCGCTATCACTCTATTCTTATTTATCTTTCCTGTACTTGTTGCCTGCACTACAGTGGCCCATAACTTGTATTGACGGGCATTTTTTTTCTATTTTCTTTTTCCTGCAATTTGTTAAATTACAAATTATGGTGATCAGCTGCCTGATGGAGTAGGTGATCTGGGATTCTAGTTGGCTAGATTTCTTGCTACATTTATTTATCTCTTGTTGCTTGTTTTGAATAATTGTACTTAATTACATGGACTATTTTGTATTGGGCTTTGTGTCCCAGACTTGTATTTTGTTCAAGAAATGATTATTTGAAATTCGGTATTCTTGTTTCTTTTCAAGTAATCTTGTTGACTATATTAATTCACTTATGCATGCGTGGTTGACTATTTCTCTTGCATATCTCTTTTTTATACTTGTACTCGTTGTAAAGCTCCTGACAGCTTATGAATGGTGAAAGCCATTCGCTGGACTTAGTATTGTATCCGTATTCCGTATCTCCTTTTTGGGAAGCGGGGCGTGACATTCATAGTTCTACAACTCGAACTATATAAATTATTGTTCCCTATACAACTATATTTTTGGGGATTTTTTACATTACTACATTGTATACAGAGGAATGTAATTCCATGGGTTTATTTTATAAATTCTCCACTAGATAAGCATTCTATAAAACTCCTACACATATATTAATTCAATTATCTACTTCATGATTATTATGCATGTACTAATAAATTTTGCTTGAGATGTCACTTTACACACACATGCCAATTTCATTATCCATCTACAATTTCTAGCTTGCACAATTACTAACATTTTAGAAAATAATGAAATACCCC
The DNA here is from genome assembly GCA_017893485.1 of Hemerocallis citrina. NCBI lineage: Eukaryota > Viridiplantae > Streptophyta > Magnoliopsida > Asparagales > Asphodelaceae > Hemerocallis > Hemerocallis citrina. Next base: position 122,412,666 of record CM030363.1, on the reverse strand, counting down.
ACACATTCACATTCTAACAATGACGAAGTGTGCACAATTGAAATTCTAGAAAACTTCTACCCTTATACACACCAATTAAATGAGCATCTACATATGTTATGGCTAAGCATGCACAAACTACTAAAAATTAGAAGATAATGAGAACAACCACCATAAAAAGGGATTCCTAGTAGTAGAGTCTCCTACCAAAGTGCTTTAACAAGCTCCTACTCCAAAACCGCAAGCCATCCCGAAATCGACAGCAAGCCCCCCCTTCTTGATCTTTTTTTTTTTTGATTTGATTTGTATCCTTATATGGCTAAAGTGAGAGGGTATTTATAGGGTGAAATAGTTAGTGGTTATAATAACTCCCCACCTCCTAAAAGAGCTTTCACTCACACACAAACTCCCCCACTCTCCCACTCTCACAAATGGCCGACCGATAAGGGAAAGAAGAGCACGTGCACGTGCACATTATGTGTGTGCATACTTCTTCATACAATTTCATTAGGAGTTTTAAAATAAATTAGGTGTGTATGTTACATATTGTATTGTGTACTAATTTATCTAAATTTTAAATGAGAGTTCATGCACATTGAATGCACACATAATAATTCGGGGCTTTAATTTATAATAGTTTCAATGCGTTACAAAATATAGATTTAAATCTAGTCGAAAAATAAAACACGCGTTTATTTTTTTTTAAATGAGAGGAAAATTTTCATGACTCAAGAGAATTTCAATAATCGACACATGCACAAAATTACGTGCAAAGTACGTGCGAAAGAAAATATTAAAAATAAACATTTTTGGGGATGTTACAATACTTCCTACTTAGAATAGTTCTGTCCTCAGAACTACACTTAAAGAGTAAAGGGTAAAAGAGAAGGAAAAAAATACAAGGTTTTAAGCAATAAGTTTAGGATATTCACTAATTATCCGCTCTTCCGATTCCCAAGTTGCCTCATCGGTTAGCTGATTCCTCCACATTACTTTGACCATGGGTATAGTTTTGTTCCTTAAAATCTTTTCACGTGAATCCGCGATCTCCGCTGGACGCTCCTTGTAGCTCAAGTTTATTTGTAGACCTTCTGGTAGTTCTGGTAAGTGATGACTTAGATCTGGAATGTATCCTTGCAACATGGACACATGAAAGATATTGTGCATTTGGGCTAGCTCTTCCGGTAATTCCAACTGATAATATGTCTTATTATAACACTCCGCAAAAATTGAGTTATGACAATTTTTTCCATGGCTGTTATGCACATGTATTTTGTACTGTAACGGGTAATATCCATAACGTATCTTTATAATAAAACACAAAGAAAGCAATCAAGTGGCGCTCCTTCAATCCCCATAAAATCAAAGGCTCAGATCTAACCTCACAAAACACATTCCCCCCCCTCCCAAAAGTTTTCCTCCCAAACCAACTCATTTATTTATTTAATTATTTCTCTCTCTCTCTCTCTCTCTCTCTCTCTCTCTCTCTCTCTCTATATATATATATATATATATATATATATATATATATATATATATATGGAAACATGGACTTTTATATCCCAATTTATAATTATTTTTCACCATATACTAATGGAAGCATGGACTTTTATTTACAACTAATTATTGTCATACTATTCAAACTTCAGCTATATAATTGTAGATTTACTGTATTTACAAGACTTTTCATATGCTGTATCGTTGGGCAAATCTTGTTTCAATATAAATGTCATACGTATTTTGTATTTCGATTATTTATATATTTCAGTCCTCTAAAAATTCGTTTCTATCCTAGTTTGAGTCAACTCATTTATTAATTTTAATTTTTGTGTTTTTACGTGCATTGCACGTGTTTTAAATACACGTGTTGATTATGTATATTTTTTGTTACGTGAAATATCTGTAACTTTATCAAATAAATATGTTTACGTAGGGTCTCTTTCGATTTCTCCGTTCCTCAAGTCCCTTTAATTTTGAATATTTATCGATACGTATGACGCACGTGTTTACGGTGCATGTGTTGATTGCATTCTTTTTCAAAATAGAATTTATGAATTGTGTACGTTTATTTTTGTTTGTGCATAAATACCTTTTCTTAATTTGAACTAATTTTATTAATTTTTTTTTAGTTGAGTAACACATGCAAAATTTTATTAAATAACATTCCTAAATTCTGTGTGCATTCTACGTGCACAAACAAACACATTCGAAAACACGTGTTTTACCCACACTCTAGAATGGCCGTCCAACTATTTTGGGTGGGAAATCTAATTAGGTTAAGTAGTGGATTAGTGGAAGAGTTATGGGTAGTTTGTTGATTAGTGGGTGGTAAATGAAGACCCCCATTAACTCATTCTCCTTTATTAAGAACCAATCCCGGCCAAGTGAAGGAAGAGCCTTCCTTCATTTTTTCTGTCCTGGCAAATATTCACTTTGACATTGGAGCTTGGGATTTTTGGAGAGAGGATAGGCTTGGGGGATTATTTCTTGGAGTTTCTACTTACTAATTGCATCAAGAAAGAGGTTGGTGTTTCCCCAACTTTCTGATAATATTTTATTAGTAGAATGCTAGATTGTAGAATATATATATGTAAATTGTTAGATGCATGATAACTTTAGATTGAGTATTCATGTTTAGATTATGTGTTTTTGATTGAAGGCATGGAATTATTATATGATTGATTTGGGGGCATTTTCATAAGTTTCTGTTTTAAGTATTAGTTGTACTTCAGAAAATTATATCTATTAAACTGGATGGAATCTAAAGTTAAAATATTTATAGGAGCATCTCGTATATATCAAGAACATCTCCTTAAATTCATTATACTTGGATTTTTTTTTTTACTATTTTAATAAAATCCAAACTTAGGACTGGTTGGCAGTTGGCTAGTTGCTGGAAACTTGTATATATTTTGGATTTTGATCATTTCGGTATCTTAGATGCAGTATTTTGAGAAATGTCAAAACTAAGAAGTTGAAGTAGACTCGCTATCATTTTTTAGAGTCTAAGAAATCATTTTTCCATGAAGAACAGAATTTATAGTGAATTTTACAAGATTGAACAAGTGGCAGTATGTATAACATTTCTACCCTGACTGTAAATTAAGAAGAAGTTAGGGTTATAAACACAATTTTTTGGGGAAACTTATAACTACAAAGTTATAGTAGACTTGTATACCTTCAATTTGATCTAAAGAACACAAAGTTTTATGAAGTATAGAATTTTCTATGATTTTACAAGTAGCATGAGCTGAAGTTTTTGGATTTTGAACCTACTGTTTTGCAAATAAATTTAGATGAAGTAATTGAGGATGATTTTAGATGATCTTCACTAAAAAGTTGTAGTAGACTCATTTATGATTCCTATGAAACTAATAAATCTATTTTTGGAGTAGTATTGGAATTTATATGATTTTTTCAATACCATTGGGCTGATATCTTTTATCTAGTTGTCCTAAAACTTTTACAACGTATATTGGATTTAAAATTGGAATATTAGTAAGATGTACCTTAAGAGGAATTAAGAGGTAATTAAAGGATGAAATTGAAATATCATGTAATATTTATAAGGGTTTTAACTCATCAAGTGTTATTGAATGCTGCTATAATAAGTGTTTAGTTACACTGAGATGATAAACATAAAGAAAATGGATTAAGAAGGAATGATGAATAATGAATGCGATGGTTATGATGAGGTTAGATGTAACCTAGATGATCGCTATGTTGATGGTTGATTGCTAGAGGCTAATCGAGACCCAGAATACCGGCAAGCTGAGATATGTGAAAATTTGAGAAATTGCCAGTGTGGGCTAATGTTCTCGTGTGTTGATTTTAAGTTCGATAGGAGGGTAAACTAGCTCTAGGTGATATTATTTTTATGTTTGAAATTAAGGACAAGCACTAGAAAAGGAGATGTGGTGAAGCTTGAGCAAACATGAATGAGACCACTCTATATAGTCAGGCAGATGTATTCCGGGACTATAGTTACAGTCGAGCGGATGTATTTCAGGAATGGGCTCAACATGGTCTGGTGGGTGTATTCCAAGACTATGGTTACAGTTAGACGGATGTATTCCGGGAGTGGGCTCAACATGGTCGGGCGGATGTATTCCGGGACTATGGTTAAAGTCAGGCGGATGTATTCCGGGATTGCAAGTTTTATGCGAGATGAGTCTCAATTACTTCAGGGACTGTGAATAATCTGGTGGATGTACTCCGGGATTATGAATAGTTGAGCGGAAGGGAGACAAGTCTCCAGTGTTCTGAGCTAGAGCGATGCTTACGAGATGTTTGCACGATGAGGGTTCTGTATAGTCGGGCGGATGTACTACAGGACTGGAATCTATACTCGTAGAATGTTTAAATCTTGTTTTGTTACCGTAGTAGAATTTCATAACGAGGGATTGAACCCTATAATGAGGAGTACGTTAAGGGCTTGCCTTCGGACCTATGTAGTATGGGATGCATAGAATCCGAACGAGTGTGCATTAGTGTCATCGTTAGTATAAATTTCTGTATTAGGCATTAAGTTCATATCATACACTGACAGGATAGTCACCTTTCACATTTTGTTTCAAATTTATGTTTGTGTTTGCTAAATTAGAAGAATCGCTGTATTATAACATTGCGTCAGTTGTATGCAACAGACGTGCTCACAATTTTCATGTGCAGGACTTGGATTAGCGAAAGACATAAAGATGAGTTGATACTGATGATTATTTCCAGATTAAAGTTATTGAATATTAAAGTTGCATATTTTTATGTAATTTTCCGCTGTGTATTGTAACAAACAATTTTATAATGAAAAGTTTTAAATTTCTGTATTTTTATACAAATTTGAAGTAAAAGATCATGTTTGTGCTACGAATTACATATGTTTGGAATTCGGGGTGTTATACTTCCCAATCTTCTTCAATATCTTATATGGTCCTATGTACCTTGGAGCTAACTTTCCTCCTTTCCCAAATAGGATCACTCTCTTCGTCGGAGATACCTTCAAGAAGACAAAGTCACCTTCTTTGAATTCCAAATTCCTTCTCCGATTATCTGCTTTTTTTTTCCTGCTTAGTGCCTCGACCAGTCTCTTCCGGATCAGTTCTATTTTCTTCGAGGTTTGCCGTACTATCTCTGGCTCGTACATTTGCTTTTTTTTTTCTGCTTCATACCAGCACACCGGCATTCTGCAATTTCTCCCATACAAATCTTCATATGTCGCCATGCCAATGCTAGTCTGAAAGCTGTTATTGTAGGCAAACTTTACCAGAGCTAAGTACCTCTCCAAGTTTCTGCCGAAATCCAACACGCAACACCTCAACATTTCCTGTAACAAATGATTGAACCTATCAGTCTGCCATCAGTTTGAGGATGAAAAACAGTACTGAAATCAGTCATGGTTCTTAAAGCTGTCTGATGGCTCCTCCAAAAGTGTGACGTGAACCGTGCATCTCGATCTGAAACATTCGACACAGGAATTCCATGCAGTCTCACTATCTCCACGATCTGCCAACTTCTCCATCAACCAGGTAATTTTCATCGTCAAGAAATGAGCAGAATTGGTTAGTCGATCCACTATTACCCAAATTGCATCATTCCCTTTGGGACTTCTAGGTGGCCTTGTCACGCCCCGCTTCTCAAAAGAGAATACTGAATACGGATACATGACTAAGTCTAGCGAATGATTTTCATCATCCATAAGCTGTTCGAAATCTTTACAACATTTCACAAGAATAATCAGAGTCGGAAGCAAAAGAATCAACCAAGCATGCATATATGAATCAAAATGTCAACAAGAATACTTGAAACCAAAATATTATAATCTCAAATAATTCAGATCTGAATAAGTCAAATATCCTGGGTCACATTGCCCAAATACAAATAAATCCAAGTACAAGATACATTATTCAAATAGCAACAGGATATAATAATAACAGGAAAATCAAGATAGCAAAACTCCAGCATCTAGTATCTCATCTCGCCTATTCTATCTGGCAGCTGATCTCCAAAATCTGCAATTTAATAAATTGCAAGAAGAAGAAAAAGAAACCAAACTCCCGTCAATGCAAGTTACGGGCGACTTGTAGTGCTGGAACAAGTACATGGGAAAGGTAAACAACTAGCATGGAATAGAAATGACAACAAAATATGATAACTAACATGAATCAGGAAACAAAATCAAGTAACAGGATATACTAACAGGTACAGGTAACATGCATCAAGTGTCAAGCAAGCAGGTAAACAGGTAACAGATAACAGGCAAGCATGTAACATGTGTCAGGTATGTCAAGTTATGTCATGTCAAGTCTTGTGTTTATTACTATCTAGATAGCACTTCATTCATCCATACTTTTACTACATGGTTGCAACATTCAAACTGTTTTGCTTTAGATTTCATAGTGGAGTCCATAGGGCCGTGTACTCAGGGATCAGGAAAACAGGAATAGGAATTGGTTCATGAACCAAACAGGTACACGAATCATCCGATTCATGCATCAACAGGTTCATGAATCAATAGGTAATAGGTACATGAACCAATAGGTCCATGCATCAACAGGTAACAGGTACATGAACCAAAATGGGAAATAGGGCCCCCTTTCTCTGTACAAATTTCTATATTTTCCACTACTAGATTTTTTCCTTAACCCCGGCTTGGTTATTTATTTTTATTATCAAACAAGCATGTATGTATACAAAACAGGGCAAGAATAACAAGGCATGATCAAGTAACAAGTTCAGTTCATAGGAAAAACATGTGCAGGCGAAAGATAACTCATAAAAGATTGGAACAACGAGAACTCTAGTTCAGGACAGCAAGATAGTACTGCACTAATACAAGGATTCCTGTTCCTACAAACATGCAAACCTGAATCCATCGAAAGTTTTAGAAAATAGACTCCCGACCGAATCCAGCAAATATATATAAGTCATATTGTATTTCTAAAAAACAAGAGTCAAAACTGAATTGAAACCAGAAAATGCGTTCAGCCACAAATCAGAAGATCGTATTCAAAGTCAGGAAAACAGCATTTAAACTCGATAAATAAATCCACAAAAAATCTGTGGTATTCCACTATATGTATAGTAACAGAAAAACAAGTTTCATAATTTCCAACAAAATAGAGTAGTCAAGTAAAATAAAAAAACATCAAAATGCAGTAGTTTTGTAAATCTGAAATCACAAACACTGCAGTATGAAAACAACAATATCTCACAAACCATAAATCGAAATCCAAATATGCCGAAAGGTTGATAAAATAAATACAATAGGATAACTTTCATATTCAGAAATATTTTAGAAACAGCAAGTAGAATTAGGTCGAAAATCAGATTCTTTACTGAACAACAGTATAGTAATCGTTTGGAAACATAGAACGATTTGTAAAACTCATCAAATAAATCCATAAAAATTCTGGGTTAATCCCAATTAAGTCTAGAAGTACTGAGCAAAATTTTAGATCAAAATAAAAATTTTAATACAAGAATAAAAATAGATTACTCTTCAGAATTCATAGAAAACAAATCTGGATATCTTTCGACACCACTGTAGTAAAATAGACATAACTCACAACTCGTAAATCGAAACTAAGATCTATCAAAAGGGTTGGAAAATAGACAGAATTCTCTACAAATCATGTTCAGAAAATATTTTCAAATACTGACCTTAATAGGGTCTAAAATACTGTTCAAAACAGAAAAACCAGCAAAACTAAAAATATCGCATATCCACAAAATCCACTAGTTCACATAGAACTCATCCAAAACACAACCAAACATGAAATATGATATACTAGATGTCCCAGCAACATGTTATAGGGTATTTCACAAGTCTAAGACAAGTCTATCATGAATAACACAAATGAGCACATAATATCATATGAACAACACGCATATAAACAACAAGAAATGTTCATCCCTAGTTGTTTCATGTCATGTATGTCGTGAGGCAGCTATGGTCGAATCAACACAATAGAGACAATATATAACAGAGGAATCACACACGAATTGTCTCTAGAACCCAACTACACTACAGGGGATATTTAGTACTTGTATTACACAAAAAAAAGAATACAAGTTACTTGCCCGAGAGACGACGATGGGAACAGCACAAAAGCAAGAATAACGAGAACAGATTCCCAAGCACGAACCCAACGAATGAACGAACCCATGAACAATCGATCACAAATACGATCACGAACACAATCGGACGTTTGAGATCAAAGATCAAGATCAAGATCAACAAGATCAGATGATCCAGATGAAGGTGATGATGAAGTTGATGATGATCGCGATCAAACGGCCAAGATCAAGAGATCAAGATCGAGTTGTGATGAAGATGATCGGATTAGATCAGTTCAGATCAGATGGCTGGAATTCAAGGCTGATGATCATGATGATCATCAGCCTTCGGATGGCTCTAGATCCACATGATCAAAACCTGATAAAAAAACCCATCAAAGGTTTGGCTGCTTGCTGCGATGGCTGGCCTGGCTGTCGTGGGACGGTGCCCAGGGGCAGCGTCAACGAGGCAGGAGGCAGACGATGGCGGCAGGTGAACGGTAGTGGTCGCTGTAGCTTGGCAGAGGATCACACAAGGCATGAAGCGCATTGTGTTGTCGCTGTCTGACTGGAGACGCAACTGTGGGAAGAGGGCAAGGTGCTAGGACGGCGTCGGCGACACTGAGGAGGTGCATCGCGAGAGGGAGAGGCTGAGCACCGGCAGGTGGCACTGCACTGCAGGGGGGACGGGGGGGGGGGGAGTAGCACAGTGGGTGCTGCTCCTTTTGTGATGCTGCTAACGATGATGCTGAGGAGGACGGGAGACCAGGAGATGTAGGTGGTCGGGGGTAGCAGCGTTGGAGGGCTACTGCAGTCGCCGAGGGGAGCACTGGCGACGAGGAGCGCGGGCGAGCACAGGAGACAAGGAGAACAGGAGAGAGAGATGAGCGAGATAGGGAGGTACAAGGGAGAGAGAGAATGGGAGATGAAGCGGCAACTGCATGGGTAATAGGGAGAAGATGAGAAGTCGGGGGATGGGTGTAAGATTATATAGGGTATAGTTTTAGGGTGGGTTTCGGGTATTGTGAACAGGGTAGGGGTTAAGCACAGTATGTTTTAAAATGGGTATGGATCTTAGGGATTTAAACAGGGTATTGGATTTTAATTATGGTATAATGGGTTTAACTAGGAAATGGGTTTTAAAATCAAATAGGGTCAAGATAACAAAATAAAATAGGGTTTATAACAAACTATAATTTGCATTAAAATATAGAATTTATTTGAAATAAGTACAAATATAATTAATACATAGAAATAGGTTTTTAAAAATTCAATAGTAAAAATAAAATAACCAATTAAAATATTGTTTGTAATAAAAATGTAATTTGCATTACAAAATACAATTTATTTAAAATACTCCAAATACATTTAGTAAATAAAAGTGGATTTTTAATAACTGGTCAAAGTTAATAATAATAATAACAATAATAAGATTTGTATTAGAATATAAAAATCATAGAAAATAGTTACAAATAAAATTATTGATTGAAAAATAGATTTTATTAGAAGATCCAAAAAATGCATTTTTAACAGAAAGAATTTGAAAGCGAAAAAATAATTTACAAAAATTTTAAATACAGAAAATACGTATTTGCGAAAATAGGGGTTACAAGCCCTGTGATGAAATCCATGCTGATGTTCTCCCATTTCCACTCCGGAATGGGTAATGGCTGTAGTAAACCTTCAGGTCTTTGATCTTTGCCTTGATCTGCTGACAAGTCATACATCTCGCTACGAACTCTGCTACATCCCTCTTCATTCCTGACCACTAGAATTGCTGCTTAATATCTTTATACATCTTTGTACTCCGTGGATGTACTGACAATAGAGTAGTGTGTGACACTTGTAGAATACTCTCCTTGAATTTTGAGTGATCAGGTACACACAATCTTTCTCCAAACAACAACTTTTCATCCCTTACTTCAAATTCTGAAAATTTGCCAATGCTAACTTGCTCCTTCATCTTCTGAATTTCAGGATCAGATTTTTGACCATCGATGATCTGCCCTCTCAGCATGGGTTGAAGTCTCAACTGGGCCAATGATGCCCCCAGTCCCTGCAGTACTACTTTGATTCCAGCTCGATCAAATTCTTTTGCCAGTTTCTCCTGAGTTGTTATCAAACAAGATAAACTGCTTTTTCAACTGAGCACATCCGCTAACACATTTGCCTTTCCCGGCTAATACTTTATTTCTGGACGAATATCTCCTAGAACTTACAACCACATTCTCTGCCTCAAATTTAGATCTATCTGCTGATAGATGTACTTCAAGCTCTTGTGGTCTGTGTGTACATATTGACTTTCTCCCCATACACATAATGCCTCCACTATTTCAAGGCAAATATGATTGCTGCCAATTCCAAATCATGGGTTGGGTAATTTTTCTCATGCGGTCTCTGTTGCCTAGACCCATAAGCTATTACCTTTCTCTCTTTCATCAGAACATAACCCAAACCTCAATGTGAAGCATCACTGTAGACATCATAGTCAATTCCCACTCGTGGCAAACCCAAAATTGGAGCGGTGGTCAACCTATCCTTCAACTCTTGGAAGCTTGCTTCACATTGTTATGTCCACTTACATTCTTCCTCGTAAGTCCAGTGAGTGGCACTGCTAACTGAGCATAACCCTGAATGAAACGCCGATAGTAACCGATCAAACCCACGAAACTCCTGATCTCCTTTACTGATGTGGATTTTGGCCAATCATTCACTGCTTCTACCTTCTGCGGGTCAGTAGCCGTTCCCTTCTAATAAATGATCTGACTCAGGAATGCAACTTCGGACTTCCAAAAGACACTTGGATAACTTGGCATATAATTTGTGTTCCTGTAGCTTCTTCAACACTTCTGCCAAATGTTCAGTTCGTTCCTTTTCTGACTTGAAATATACCAGAATGTCGTTGATAAACACTACGAAGAAAGAGTCAATGAATGGTCACATGATCCTGTTCATCATATCCATGATTATGGCTGTTGCATTCGTCACTCCAAATGGCATAACTGGGAATTCGTAATGCCCATGTTGAGTTCGGAACCCAGTCTTATGCACATCCTCTTCCGTAACACGGACTTGGTGATAACCTGATCGCAGATCAATCTTGGAGAAAATTGCTGCTCCTTGAAGTAGGTCAAATAAATCGTCGATCCGCGGAATTGGATATTTGTTCTAGATCGTCACCTTGTTCAACTCTCTATAATTGATGCACATCCTCATCGATCCATCGATAATTTTGGAGACGAAACCCACACCGCAAGTCATATGGTACCTCATCACACAAATATCCCATGAGTGTTACCTCGATCCCGAAATTCAGAAGATAAATCCCACACCGCGAGCGATTTTTGACATCATGCCTCATACCCTGATAGTTCTTGAGATAATCTCCACTGCGAATCATATGAGGCCCTCATACTCATGTTTGCCCATATTTCATCATATCTCCCTCTAGTGCCTGTCCTTAGGTTTAATTATAATCATCACAACCTAGAGCTAGCTTATCTTACCGAACTTAAATCAATACATGAGAAAATGTTAGCCCACACTGATTACTTCTTAAGTTTCATTTATCATAACCTGTCGGTCTCTACGAGTCTCATCCTCTTGATTTGGAACTACAGTTCCTGCTATTTTTGATTTTTCTCCCTTTTATAATATTTTATTTGAAATTGAAGCTTGAAAGTGTCCGACCAGATTTGTCTTGTGAGATTCATCCAGTGTCGATTGGGGGTCAGTGGGAAAAGATTTTGAAGAATAAGGTTATCAAGTTGATTCATGTTGCTGGGAATACTCACTCGCCTGGTGAGTCGACTTGAGAGCTTGAAAGTGTGATTCAGAAGAGATTTCCCCATCATTTTGAGTAGTTCTTGTTCTTTTTTTTCCTTGGGGTTACCCTACTACAACTTGCTTAAATTTCGAGGACGAAATTTTATTGTAAGGTGGGTAGGATTGTAACTACTGTACCTGCTAATTTTCATTTCTCCCTTTTGTAATATTTTATTTGAAATTGAATAAAATACTCTACTTTTTGTTCCTTGATTATTTTAATTTAATCTTGTTCATGAAATTCTTCGTTCTTGTTGATTGAGCTGTTCATATTGGTCCTATTTTCTTTTATTAATTGTGGGTATTTTTTATTTATTTGAACCCTATTGATTTGGATATATCTCTTATTAAACCCTAAAACCCAATTCCAATTGTTCTTGACCCAAATCCACTATTATTGGGCCCTAATTTGCTAACCCAGTACCCTAATTGTACCCTATAAATACAAATCCACTGCAAACCCTAAAAGTTGAACAATTCTAAAACCCTAGCCACTTATTCTCTTTCCTCTCTCCTCCCGTTCTCTCTCTCTTTCGCTGAATTTTTCCCGCCAAAACACCCCCGACCCACTTCGTCGTCTTCTCTGACCAACCCTTCACCTCCGGTGGCACCCACTCCCGTCGACGTCCACCGCAGAACTCACCCTGACCTCCTCTTTTGTCCTCAACATTAGTGGCACCCAAGAACCCAGAATCTCGATCCTCCTTCCTCCTTGTTTCGATCGCCGACCACCTTGTCGACGTCGCCCCGTCGTCGTCCACCCTTGCCACCGCAGCGTCAACGTCGGCCAGTGACTCTGCCGCTGCCCTTGCCCCCCCTGTCGTTGCTCTAATCTCTCTTGCTTTGTTGCTGCTTGTCTCTTTGTGTGCTGTGTTATTATTTGCACGTATATTGCACGTGCTATTTTGTGGAATTGCTAGTTTGTGTATTCGTTGCTTCGAGATCCTTATCTCGTTATTCTTGGTATTCATTTTCGTTGTTTATAAGGCAAGTCACGGTCCTCTTGAATTGTTAATTGTATCAAATTCAAGTTTTGTTGAAACTCTTGCAAGTAGATCTCTTTGTTACCGTATTATCCTTTGTTTATCTCTTCGTTGGGTCTATTGAGGGTTTACACAAGCTAACCCTAATATTCTTGACATCGTACCAATTTTAACTCTAATGTTTGGATCCTTCATGAGTGCATATAGAATTGATAATAGGATTGTTCATATAGTCGTCACACAAATAAATTATTGTAGACAATTGATAGGTTGTATGTTGTTTGATCGATTGATGATTGATTGATGATAAATTGATGTATGAGCGTGTTCTAATTTTATTTATCATGTTTTGAAATCCATCATGCTGATTATACAATTTATTGACTAAAGAATCGATACCCATCATGTTAATTAATTTACTTTCAAGCAAACTACCCAAAACCTGCATATTGCTTGCTGACCTGAGTGTTAACTGCTATTTTTGAACCAGTAAACGATCTTAAAATGAAATACTTTCTGAATATGAATTGTATCCTTATCTTTCTAGTTTCCAGAACATTTTGAATTTTTGAATTCTGAGTTGTGTAGCAAAAGTTATGTCCGTTTTACTACAGCTGTATTTTTACTTTCATATTTTCAGATTCTTGTATCTTGCATGCTTAAACAGTAAAAATGTTGATCGAATGTTAAAATTTCTCTCAAATAATTTTCAGATTGTTAGTAATCATGTTTAGGAGTCCAGAAAATGTTTTTTATGAATTTAATATTGAATTTTTGCTATTTTTAAAAATAAAACAATAAGATGTAGAAATTCTGCCACAACATGAAATCTGTAAAGAGCAATGTGATTGACCTAGCTACTATTGTCGGATTTTGAACTTTAAATATGTATTGGAACTGTGTGGAAGTCTAGTTTCTAGAATTTCTGACGGATTTACTTTTCGAGTTCTGAAACAGCGGAAAACTATAATTTTGTACAGACTGCTCTTACTGTCCAGAATTTCATAATTCAGATTTTAATAAATTAATTATTCCTATATTGTTCTATTGCATGAATTAATGTATGTATATTGTATTGCATGATCCTAATGTGTTATTGTCACCATTCTAATTGTCCTATTTTATATTCCATCCTATTGTCCCCTATTGATACTATCGTTTACCGAAATGTCCATTGATTGCATATGATATTGTTGCATTGATAAATAATTAATAAGCTGGGGTTTAAAGGATTGACTAGAGTAGTTGATGATATAGGGACTCTGCTCGGATGATGGCCCGTGATTATTACCGTTATCGTCATCATGTAAAAAATTATACATGGCCCATGTTATTACAATTATTGTCATCATACCCAGTACATAAACTATAGAATCTACCACTTAAGTATAAATGAAATTGATTGTATGCATCGAACCTGTAGAATGGGATGCAGTAGTACATGCATTAGTTAGGATTTAAAATGATTAACAGACATAAGGATTGACACATCACCGACATTGCATATTGTTCATCATTGTTTCTATTGATACCGAATATTGGCTAAGTGTTACCGTTATTGATCATTGATTACCGTTACCGAATATTGCATCCTTGTTTATAGCCATTGTACCAATTATCATGGTATAGATTATTGTTATTGTCCCGTGTTATTGATTCCTATTGATCCATTGATTCATTGTTATACCGTTATTCCATTGTTCACTGCTTTCTCTACTTGCTGTCCAAGACTTGCTCTAAGGACAATTTTTCTCCTCTTTTTAGATGAAGTGTTTACAGGTGTTGAAGGAGAATTGCCTGTTGGGATTGGAGAATAGACATTCTAAAGACTTAATACTTTTTAATTGCTTATTGCTTAAGTGAACTTATTGTATTGAGACTTGTTACTATTGTATTGGGATTTATTATTATTTTTGGCTTATGTCCCTGATTTTATTATTATTTCCAGATGTTAGATTATTATTGTATTTGGATATTTATATTGCTTTATTCCAAGTCTTATTGTTCATGAGATTATTATTATTGCCTGTGCAATTATTCAGTATTGATTATATTGTTGAGTTGATAGGATAAACAGCTTATGGGTGATGTTAGTCATTCGCTGGGTTAATGTCATGTACTCGTATTCTGTATTTTTGGTAAGCGGGGCGTGATAAGGTGTTTAGTGGTATCAGAGCCCAGGTTTGGATAATATATTAGTCAAACATGACTAACGAAAGGAAGTTTGGCTTTGATTGATATATTAATCAAATTTGGGTTTTATCGGCTTGACTCAACAACATGAGTAATACAGTGATCGCATGAACAATTGATATCCAACTTATGATCTGAAAACTAGTCTTATTTGATTCCTCTTTGATCCCTTCCATTCATTGATTCCTTTTGGGTATGATTTCATTCTTTTTATACCCATATTCTTTTGATTCTAGTGTCATCCATTCTTTCTCTTCCTGTTTGGTCCGCCAATCGGCATCGCTTGATCTACAATGACATGCCTACAGCTTAGAACTTCATTATCAGAGTGCACAGCAAAAGCGTGGTGGGCCCATAACCCACAGGTTCCAGGATTCTCATATTGCTTCTCCTTCCTTGCATTGTTGCACCCTTCTTCCTTGCTATTTTATTCTTCTATCATGTTGTTATTCATGTTATCCTTCCATTCATGTCAGTTTCTTACATTTTGTTCTGCCTTTTGTGTTCTCACTTTGACTTCTTGCTAGACATTATCCTTATCCATTCCTTTCCTGCTCATGCTCTTTTTGACTCTGGTGTTACTCATTCATTTGTATCCTCCCGCTTCATTGATCTGCATCTCTTGGCTAGCAGCGCTATGCCAGTAGCTTGGAACATTTCTAAAGGTGGAGGTGTTGTCGTGTGTTCTTAAATTTGTGAGCAAAGTCCCTTGGTTATTGGTGCTGTTGATTTTGTTGTTGATCTGATTGTCATCAGCAATTTTGGATTTGATGTTATTCTGGGAATGGATTGGCTTGGTGCCACTCATACTGTGATTTACTACCGCAAGAAGAAGGTGGTGTTTCGTATACCAGAATGACAGGAATACGAATTCTGTGGTGTTTCGTATGCCAGAATGACAGGAATATGAATTCTGTGCATGTGAAATGCCGCTTGCATGTATTGAGAAGTTGGCTGGTCAGGAAGTTGAAGTTATGGAGGAAGTGTGTGTTGATGATGTTTTCGCACCGTTGTTATGCGGAATTTTCTGGATGTTTTTCCTGATGAATTGCTGGGATTACCGCCAGATCGTGAAGTGGTGTTCAGTATTGATGTTCAGCAGGGTACAACTCCAATCTCTAAGAGTCCGTACAGAATGGCTCCTGTTGAGTTGGCTGAGTTAAAGGAGCAGATTTAGGAGTTGTTGGATAGAGGTTTTATTAGGCCAAGTGTTTTTCCTTAGGGAGCTCCAGTTCTGTTCGTCAATAAGAAGGATGGTAGTCGCAGGTTGTGTATTGACTATCGTGAGCCAATAAGAAGGATGTTATTATTGTTTCTAGATGTTGGATTATTATTGTATTTGGATATTTACATTGCTTTCATCCAAGTCTTAATGAGATTATTATTATTGCCTGCGCAATTGTTCTGTATTGATTATATTGTTGAATTGATAGGATAAACAGCTTATGGGTCGTAAGTCATTCGCTGGGCCAATGTCATGTACTCGTATTCCATATTTTTGGGAAGCGGGGCATGACAAGATTCCAACATTTCAAACTTAGGTCATATAGGCTATTTTAACATGAATTACACAATTCTTCATTCATAATTCATTTGATTGGTTCATACATTCATTTTTAATTGTCAATTTCAAATCTACTTCCTTAAACGTCGTAAGCTTCTTAGGATAAAACTAAATATAAAGATTCTGTGTATTTCAGTCTCTTAACCATGCTTTTATTTTACCACCAAATATCCCAATCATTGACTTCCTTCAATAATTTAATCCCAATGTAATTTTCCATAAGTAGGTTCTAAATTTGTATACCACTCCCAAATTTAAACTCATTTTTAACATAAACAAATACCCTCGAATTTAGACTAGAAACTAGATTCATCTAGTACATTGTCTAATGTAACTTTTAATCTCCAAAATACATCTTAATATTGTGTAGAATTATTTCCAAATGTTCTAATAATATTCTAAAATATTTCTACAATTATGCCGATTTTTAGAATATGATAAAGGCCAAAAATAAATAAGAAAAGCAAATATGTACACCCGGGATCGAACCCAGGCACACAGCAAACCAAACCGCAACCCAAGGTGCACCGTACAACCAATATGCCAACTCTCTGTTGGTGTCAAACTTCTAGAGTATTATTCTTAAGTATTAAAACTCTTTTTTTCTACTTTTTCTAAAATTTAAATATTGTATTCGCTATGCATTATTATTTTTAATCATTTTCAGAGAATAAGTTCCTTCCCCATTAGTGTGTAAGCCCAATATAAATCCTTTAACAGTCCATTCTCAAAATTATAAGGAAATTATTGCTATACTTGCATGATTTGTTCATAGTTCTACAACTAGAACTATATAAATTATTGTTCCCTGTACAACTATATTTTTGGGGATTTTTTACATTACTACATTATATATAGAGAAATATAATTCCATGGTTTTATTTTATAAATTTTCCACTAGATAGGCATTCTATAAAACTCCTACACATACATTAATTCAATTATCTACTATATGATTATAATTAAGCATGTACTAATAAATTTTGCTAGAGATGTCAAGTTTCACACACATGCCAATTTCATTATCCATCTACAATTTCTAACATGCAAAACTACTAATATTTTAGAAAACAATGAAAAAAACCCCGAACAGTCAAATACTAACTATGACTTAGAGTGCACAATTAAAATTCTAGAAAATTTCTATCCTTATACACACCAATTAAATTAGCATCTATATATGTTATAGCTAAGCATGCACAAACTACAAAATATTAGAAGACAAAGAGAACACCCCTTAAAAAGGGATTCCTAATAGTAGAGTCTCCTACCAAAGTGCTCCAACAAGCTCCTACTCCATAACGGCGAGCCTTCCCAAAAATCGATAGCAAGCCCCCCTTCTTGATCTCTTTAGTCTTTTATATATATATATATATATATATATATATATATATATATATATATATATTTGATTTGTGTCTCTATATGGCTAAAGTGAGAGAGTTTATAGGGTGAAATAATAGGTGGTTATAATAACTCCTTATCTCCAAAAAGAGCTCTCCACTCACACACTCAAATGGCCGGTCTATAAGGGAAAGAAGAGCACATGCACGTGCACATTATCTGTGTGCACACTTCATCATACAGTTTCATTAGGAGTTCTTAAATAAATTATGTGTGTATGTTACACACTGTAATGTGTACTAGTTTATTCTAATTTTAAATGGAGTTCATGCACGTTGAAGGCACACATAATAATTAGGGGCTTTAATTTATAATAATTTTAATGTGTTACAAAATATAGATTTAAGTCTAGTTGAAAAATAAACCACACATTTGTGACTTGTAAAACGAGAGGAAAATTTTCATGACTCAAGATAATTTCATTAATCGACACGTGCAAAAAATTACGTGCAAAGTGCGTGCGAAAGAAATATTAAAAATAAACATTTTCGGGGATGTTACACATAAATGAGAACAGCATATCCAAACTCCATAAAGATGGATTCTTTGACTCATTTGATTTTGAATCATATGAGGTACGTGATCCTTGTTTGTTAGGTAAGATGACAAAAGCTCCGTTCATTGAAAAAGGTGAAAGAGCTAGTGATCTTTTAGGTCTCATACATAGTGATGTCTGCGGACCTTTCAGCACATTGGCTAGAGGAGGTTTTCAGCACTTCATTACATTTACTGATGATTTCATTAGATATGGGTTTGTGTATATGATAAAACACAAATCAAAGTCATTTGAAGAGTTCAAAGAATTCAAGAATAAGGTAAAAAACCAACTTGGTAAAAGTATTAAATCCTTTCGAGCCGATCGAGGTGGTGAATACTTAAACCAATATTTTGATGACCATCTAAAAGAGTGCGGAATAATATCCCAACTCACTCCCCCTGGAACACCAGAATGGAATGGTGTCTCTGAGAGGAAAAACCAAACTTTGTTAGACATGGTCCGGTCCATGATGAGTTATGCAGATCTTCCAAGATCCTTATGGGGACATGCTCTATTAACAGCTACTTCCACACTTAACCGTGTTCCATCTAAAATGGTTCAAAAGACACCATATGAGATATGGGTTGGGAGACATCCTAGTGTGTCTTTTATGAAGATTTAGGGTTGTAAAGCCTATGTAAGGCGCTAACTATCTGATAAACTTGGTTCAAAATCTGATAAGTGCTTCTTTGTAGGATATTCCAAGGAAACCAATTGATACTATTTTTATAATCCCACCGAAGGCAAAGTATTTATCACACGGACTGTTATGTTCCTAGAGAAAGAATTCATCTCCAAGAGAACCAGTGGGAGAACGATAAAACTTAAAGAAATTGAAACATCGCAAAGTAGCAGCGAACCAATGATAGAAATGGAGCAGGCTCCACAAATCGTTGTGGAACAATAACCTGCTCAAGTAGCACAAGGCCTATGTAAGTCTAGTAGGATACCTCATCAACCCGAGAGATATGGATTTCTTATGACTCAACGTGGTGATGTATTGCTCGTCGATCAAGATGAGCCTATGACTTATGAGAAAGCTGTAAAAGGCCCAGATTCTGAAAAATGGCTTGAAGCCATGAGATCTGAGATGGAATCCATGTATGCCAACCAAGTGTGGACCTTGGTAGACACACCTGAAGAGGTAAAACCTATTGAGCAAAAATGGATTTTCAAAAAGAAAACTGACATGGATGGTAACATACAAACCTTTAAGGGGTGGTTGGTGGCTAAAGATTTTAAGCAAGTTCATGGTGTAGACTATGTTGAAACTTTTTTCCCGTTGTCAAGCTTAAATCCATTCAGATCTTGATTGCAATTGTAGTATATCACAATTTTGAATTCTGGCAGATGGATCTCAAAACTACTTTCCTAAATGGAAATCTTGTCTACGATGTATACATGACACAGCCTAAGGATTTTGTCACTCCAAAGGATGCTGGAAATGTGCGTAAGCTGCAACGATCAATTTATGGGTTAAAGCAAGCTTCTAGAAGCTGGAATCTTCGCTTCGGTGATGCAATCAAAGAGTTTGGTTTTATCGAGAATGAAGATGAACCTTATTTCTATAAGAAGATTAGTGGGAGCACACTTGTATTTCTGGTGTTGTATATAGATGTGTACCACCCTGTATTGTACGATACCTGAATATATATATATATATATATATATATATATATATATATATATATATATATATATATATATATATATATATATATATATATGTATGTATGTATGTATATGTATGTATATTGTCCGTATGCATGCACTTGATTGTAGTATTATGGGTTGATTTTTCTATCACGGTATGTGGTTAAGGTCGCGGAACAGTTCATGGAAGGATTGCATTCTAAAAGATGCACGAGAATGAGGAGAACCGATACTAGTATAAACGCTGGTTTTCGGCACGATGCCTATACAAATATAACAATGTATGATACTACAGTGGTAATATATTGCGTGCGTACGATAAACTTCTCGTCTCGCACTCGTATGAACCCATTTAAGCTTAAGATGGGCAGCCAACACAATAACCACCAAACCATGGGCTAGAAGCCATAGTTTGATCCAAAACCACCTACACACCTACCCTACCCCCCTAGTTTCAAAACCGGCCATATCCCTTCTTTTATCCATTGTTTCTCCACTCCATTCCACCTCCTTGCTCTGGAAATTTCAGAACTCCTCCAAGAGAGAAAAAGAAAGGAAGAAGAGAAAGTGAAGAAGGTCTCAAGGAAGGATTTTCAACAGGAAAAGCTTGAGAAGATCAATTCCTCTACAGCAACCAAGTGTGGAGATTTTCTCTAAACCTTCATTTCTTGTCTTTTAATTGATTTTTTTTGCATACATGTATGATAGGATTTACTAGGATGATCATCTAAAAGTTGAAAGTTGAAATCAGAATAGAAACTAGAAAACTGATTCAGAATGCTATTTTGTTGATTTTCCCGAGAGCAAACTACAAAGTGTTAGACCGTGAAATTTTCAAGGGTTGTTTATATATGTGTTTTGAATGTTCATGATTTATTTCAGATTTTTCTGAGGTCATTTGATATTTTAATAAAATCGTAAGGTGCAACTGTGTCGTAAGACAGACCAGCAAATGATAAACAGAATGACTGATGTTGTAGGAATTTTCTTTATTTATTGAAGCATGCTCTTGATCTGAAATTTTTACCCTATATTCCCGCATGCATCTAGATTCTAGAAACAAATCAGGAAATTATTTATATGAGTTTATAGGCTTGAGAAAAAACGAGCTTTAATCAGTAGCTGAAGCTGAACTAAAGAACTTAATGGTTTCTGTGCTAAATTGAAATAGATAGAACTCACTGTATATTTGGATTTTTGGCATGAGATCTTTGCATATTGTTTAGTATGATCTCTAGTTTTATAATCATAAATTTTATGTCATTTGGACAAGTATGGAATTTAATATGATTTTATGAGTATGTGCTATGCTGGTTTCAGCCATTTTTGATACCCTGTAGAGATTGGGCATTTGAGACACATTAAGAGCACATTTTGTGAACTTGATTCTTTAGAGAGTTGTAGTAGACACCTAGATCTTTCCAACAAGACCAATATGAGGCAATTCCAGTAAATGGTTGATTTACTGTGATTTTTGTAAAGACTGGACAGAGACCTAGAGTGGATCTGAGTGCTCTGATTTGGAGAGACCCATTGTGTGAATTGGTGCATCGGTGAGAGATGTGTGTGTTAGGGTGACTTAATGGTATAATTTGGACTCATGATCAACTAGAGAGTTATTGAGGACACCCACACCCTTCCATAGAAATTGGGTTTGTGACGTTCTGATGAACGAGTAGAGTTTTGTGCTACCGGTAAGGTGCAGTCCGTGCACAGGAAGCACGCTGGATGAGGCTTGAGAGGCTATTTTGAGGACCTAGATGTTTGAATTTGAGTTCATGATCAACGAGGAAGTTGTAGCCTCCAATTGGATTTGTATCGAGAGAGTTATGACCGTTTTAAGATTCGGACAGAAACCCCGTAGGTCGCTTAGTCTTGGTTTTGACGAACATTTCCCGTGTGAACTATCAGAGTCGATGACTCTTGTCTAGGGATGGTTGATATCTGTTATTGAGGTTGTTGACTCCCAGAGTAGGATGTGTGACTCGAGTTAGTCACTGGAGTAATGGATACCCTGCACCTATCAACCCTACATTATAAACTTCTGTCGAGCATAGGACATCCGAGCGTGCCATTGAGATAAGTTCACAAGGGTGTACATACATTCACAGCCGGGGCAGCGATGAATGTAGGCC
This sequence comes from Hemerocallis citrina, assembly GCA_017893485.1. Lineage (NCBI taxonomy): Eukaryota > Viridiplantae > Streptophyta > Magnoliopsida > Asparagales > Asphodelaceae > Hemerocallis > Hemerocallis citrina. Next base: position 122,390,340 of record CM030363.1, on the reverse strand, counting down.
GGAATGCTGGAAAATTGCAAGCCAGGGGAGGTGGCAAACCAGACTGGTGTCGCCAGGGCCAGAGGTTGATAGACAAGTGTGGAAGCAGTTTTATCTTACCCGAAGTAATTGGAGTAAGGCAGAGGTTAGAATGACATATTAAGGGATTGGAAAATTGCATTAGTCTTAGTAAACCATAGTCGGTGTTGTACCTTCCAGTCGTAGGGATACGTTTTCGGCACTCATGGATTGAGTCCTCGGCTCGTATCTCGATCTGTTAATTCCTAAAGCTTTGCCAGAGTAAGGTACGGGAGGCCAGGAGGATTTGACCTCCCGAGGTGCTCACGTCCCTATGCACGGGGGTTTTCCATTTTGGTATATATAAGTTCATAACCCGATCAGGGGTGAACACGCATGCGTCAGTCCATAGGGGTGGACATGGAAATCATACGGTCGGGCGACCGAATTCAACGCAACTTTCTGAGGAGATCCGTACGCGGGTACGAAGTGGCAGCTATGACCACCACTTAGGCACTGCAGTGGCGGAACTAGATTGACCAGCTACAACTTCCTTGGGCGATGGACAATCTATTGGGAACTGGATAGGTACAAGGGTAGGATGAATGGCGAGGGATTGAACCCTACAAATCAGGAGAGGCGAACTCTTTAGAAAGTATGTAGTATGGGATGCATACGTTTCCATCGAAGTTGATTTTGGGAAAGTATGTAGTATGGGATGCATACGTTCCCAACTGAATTGCATTAGAGTAGGTGCATCGTGTGCATTCTTATTTGTGCATTAGATTAGGCCATGTTTAGGTCTGGAACGCATGTAGTATGGGATGCATGCGGATCCAGATTTTCAAGTCTTGCTTGCTTTAGAATAGGCTTGTGATTGGTGCATTTCGTTGTTAGATCATGGCATACACGAGCACTACATAATTTAGGATGCACATTTCCTTTTCCATTCAAGATGGTTTGTGATTGCCAGTTTGGAGGATCGCTGTTATTATCAGTGTTGCGTCAGTCGAAGTACTGACGTTTCCCACTTTTTAGGTACTGGTTCTACCTTTCGAGCAGGTACAGAGATATCAGAGTCGCACAGCAGAAGACTCAAGCCGAGGAGCAAGTCCCAGGGAAGCAGATTGACCGTTCAGCGGAGCTTCGACAGTGAGCCATCGACTGCCAATCCAAGAGAAAGTTGTTAACTTTACAGAAAGGAATGATGTATCTTTGTAATAAGATGTACTGAGGTTATGTAATTTGTATTCTTGTCAAGAACAAGACATTGGTTGTAATCAATGATATAATGACTTATTTGGCAGTAAAAAGTTTTTAAATTTCCTGTGTTATTACTGTGTTGAGATGCATTTGAAGGCAAAGATTCTGGTGAGTGTCACGGATATCCGGTAACGGGGATCCAAAGCACTACAGAAGTGGTATCAGAGCTGACTTCAAATTGTAGGCTAACACATTAAGAAATTTGACTTTAAAATGCCAAATAGCTGGGTCCAGGTTTGGATTGTAGGAAGGTCAAAATCAAGATTGTTCGCTTTCCTGCTTATGTGGTGATCTTCCCTACATCCCGAACTAACCCTGTATGTTTTCTTTCTTTGAAGGGTGTCTAGAAGAATCAGAAACAACCACCGCGGAATGGCTGAAGGCGAAGCCAGTAGGACCAACGGCACAAACTTCAACATGTATACCAGATGATTGGAGCATTTGTGGAAGCTAGTAGAAACCCAGCGCCGCCACAGGGAACACTAGGAGTCGCTGCACCAGCAGACCCAATAAAGATGGTGGAATCGTTCAAGAGGATGAAACTGTTAGTTTTTGAAAGGCAGGCCGACCCCACGGCTGCTGATGACTGGATACATCAGGTGGAGACGATGTTTGAGGTACTGGTGACTCCAGAGGATAGTAAGGTTCGTTTGGCCACAATTCTGCTGGAGAAGGATGCTGGAGTTTGGTGGCAGTCTGCGAAGCGTGGTCTTGGAGGAGGCCAGATCACTTAGGAAGATTTCCTTGAGGAATTCCGACAACACTATTTTCTCACAGATGTGCAAGAAGAAAAGGCAATGGAGTTCCAAAATTTGAAGCAGAGAAATATGTCTGTCAGGGAATATAAGACAAAGTTTTCTCAGCTATCACGGTATGCACCAGAGATGGTTTAGGAGGAAGCGAAGAAAGCCCAAAGGTTTGAGCAAGGGCTTAGGCCTGGACTGAGGTCGAGGATGGTTCCGTTAGGCATTCGCCAATTCGACAAGCTAGTAAGGCGAGCTGCGGCAACAGAAATGGACATGAGACAAAGTCAAGGCGAGACCAAGACGAAGAAAAAGAGGAAGAAGGGTATTCTCACCCCTGACCATGACAAGCGGAATTCAACTCTCGATTCCAGAAAGCTTAAAGAGCCTAGACGGATGGTGGTGTGTTACTTTTGTAAGAAACAAGGTCATTTCAAGAGTCAATGCCCAAAAAGAGCCCAGACAACTACCTGCTATAACTGCAGAGAAGTCGGGCTCAAGAAATCGAATTGTGCCACAACTACAAGGGAACCCCGATGACCAGTTACTGAAGGTGGTCGGTAAAGGGAAGAAGTCGATTCGTCAGGGGCGAACTTCACCTTAGCTGGAAGGAAGTGTGAAGTGGTGCATGGTCTAGAATAATAATATATTTTGTTAGCTGTATTTCTTGCTAGCCATGAATGGCAAACTTGTACTATGTTCTGTAGCAAGATATTATGACGTTTTATAAAGTATGAAGGTTTTCTTGGGCATTTGGTCATCTCGTGTTTTGTGCTTATTTATTTTAAGTGTTTTGGATAAGGCATAAAACTGAATTTTTGCCTTCTCCTTGGTAAGCCTTGTTTTCTTCTAAGGAGGGAGTGGTCACCGACCCTCAAGTAGCACAACCGATAGCTAGATGATATTCTGAGAACTTGACTTAGGCGCTAGAAAGGAGATGGATGAAGCAAGAACGATCGTGAGTAGAAAGGTTCCATAATGATCCACGAAGTGAGAAATTTCTCAGTATTCCAGACGAGGGATGAAATATGCCCCAGAATGATCTATGGAGTAGGAATTGGTCTCCATTATTCCGAGGACAAGAGCTATACTCACGGGAAAGTCGTGCATGACGTTGGCTCCATAATGATCCACGGAGTGAGAATTTCCTTAGTATTCCAGATTAGGGATGAAATATGCCCCAGAATGATCTGTGGAGTAGGAATTGGTCTCCATTATTCCAAGGACAAGAGCGACACTCATGGGAAGGATTGTGTGACGTTGGCTCCATAATGATCCACGGAGTGAGAAGTTCCTCAGTATTCCAGACGAGGGATGAAATATGCTCCAGAATGATCTGTGGAGTAGGAATTGGTCTCTATTATTCCGAGGACGAGAGCAATGCGCACGGGAAGGTCGTGTATGACGTTGACTCCAGAATGATCCATGGAGTGAGAAATTCCTCAATATTCCAGACGAGGGATGAAATATGCCCCAGAATGATCTGTGGAGTAGGAATTGGTCTCCATTATTCCAGGGATGGGAGCAGCATACACAAATAGGTTAGTGGGACGTTGACTCCAGAATAATCCAAAGAGCAAGACATTTCTCAGTATTCCAGACGAGGTATGACATATATCCCAGAATGATCTGTGGAGTAGGAATTGATCTCTAGTATTCCGAGGACGAGAGTAGTACCCACGAAGAAGTTCATGGATGAACAGGGGCCTCTAGAAGATCTGCGAAGAGAGATGTTCCCCAGCATTCCAGTCGAGGGACAAAATAGGCCCTAAAGCGCTCTGTGGAGAGGGAATGATCTCCAGTAGTTCGGGACAAGAGCAAAACTCATGAGGAGTTCGCGTGGTGAGGGCTCCAGAATAATCTGTAGAGCGAGATATTCCCCAGTATTTTCGGAACGTGGGACACAGTAAACCCCAGAAAGATTGATGAAGAGGGATTGATCTCCAGCAGTCCAGGACGAGAGCAACACACCCCGAGGTGATTCATCCCCAGTATAGTGGGTACGAGATGCGGTATGCCTCAAAATGATCCACATAATAAGATTGATCTCTAGGATGGAAGAGTGCGTTGAGCACTTAAGGCTTGGGAGCCGATAATAAGTACTTTAAAAGTGAGTTTCGAGGGTGTTCCTTGAGGAATTGGTGATGATCCAGAAAAGTATCTTCTGATCATTAATGAGTGTCTGCTATTTGTGCCCCTAGCGTCGTTTTGGGGATAGAACGGTTCTAAGGAGGGAGTGTTGTAACAACCCGTATTGTACGATACCTGAATATATATATATATATATATATATATATATATATACATATATATATATATATATATATATATATATAGTCCATATGCATGCACTTGAATGTAGTATTATGGGTTGATTTTGCTATCATGGTGTGTGGTTAGGGTTACGGGATGGTTCATGGGAGGATTGCATTCTAAAAGATGCACGAGAACGAGGAGGACCGATACTAGCATAAACGCTAGTTTTCGGCACGATGCCTATACAAATATAACAATGTATGATACTACAGTGGATATATATTACGTGCGCACGATAAACTTCTCGTCTCGCACTCGTAGGAACCCATTTAAGCTTAAGATGGGCAGCCAACACAACAACCACCAAACCATTGCCTAGAAGCCATGGTTTGATCCAAAACCACCTACACACCTACCCTACCCCCCTAGCTTCAAAACCAGCCATATCCCTTCTTTTCTCTATTATTTCTCCACTCCATTCCACCTCCTTGCTCTGAAAATTTCAGAACTCCTCAAAGAGAGAAAAAGAAAGGAAGAAGAGAAAGTGAAGAAGAAGGTCTCAATGAGGGATTTTCAAAGGGAAAAGCTTAAGAAGATCAATTCCTCTACAGCAACCAAGGGTGGGGATTTTCTCTAAACCTTCATTTCTTGTCTTTTAATTGATTTTTTTTGCATACATGTATGATAGGATTTACTAGGATGATCATCTAAAAGTTGAAAGTTGAAATCAGAATAGAAACTAGAAAACTGATTTAGAATGCTATTTTGTTGATTTTCCCGAGAGCAAACTACAAAGAGTTAGACCATGAAATTTTCAAGGGTTGTTTATATATGTGTTTTGAATGTTCATGATTTATTTCAGATTTTTCTGAGGTCATTTGATATTTTAATAAAATCGTAAGGTGCAACTGTGTCGTAAGACAGACCAGCAAATGATAAACAGAATGACTGATGTTGTAGGAATTTTCTTTATTTATTGAAGCATGCTCTTGATCTGAAATTTTTACCCTATATTCCCGCATGCATCTAGATTCTAGAAACAAATCAGGAAATTATTTATATGAGTTTATAGGCTTGAGAAAAAACGAGCTTTAATCAGTAGCTGAAGCTGAACTAAAGAACTTAATGGTTTCTGTGCTAAATTGAAATAGATAGAACTCACTGTATATTTGGATTTTTGGCATGAGATCTTTTGCATATTGTTTAGTATGATCTCTAGTTTTATAATCATAAATTTTATGTCATTTGGACAAGTATGGAATTTAATATGATTTTATGAGTATGTGCTATGCTGGTTTCAGCCATTTTTGATACCCTGTAGAGATTGGGCATTTGAGACACATTAAGAGCACATTTTGTGAACTTGATTCATTAGAGAGTTGTAGTAGACACCTAGATCTTTCCAACAAGACCAATATGAGGCAATTCCAGTAAATGGTTGATTTACTGTGATTTTTGTAAAGACTGGACAGAGACCTAGAGTGGATCTGAGTGCTCTGATTTGGAGGACCCATTGTGTGAATTGGTGCATCGGTGAGAGATGTGTGTGTTAGGGTGACTTAATGGTATAATTTGGACTCATGATCAACTAGAGAGTTATTGAGGACACCCACACCCTTCCATAGAAATTGGGTTTGTGACGTTCTGACGAACGAGTAGAGTTTTGTGCTACCGGTAAGGTGCAGTCCGTGCACAGGAAGCACGCAAGCTGAGGCTTAAGAGGCTATTTTGAGGACCTAGATGTTTGAATTTGAGTTCATGATCAACGAGGAAGTTGTAGTCTAGGATCTCACCTTTCCAGATTGAGCTCGTACACTCTAATCAGAGTTGTATTGAGGGTGTTATGACCATTTTAGGATTTGGACAGAAACCCCGTAGGTCGCTTAGTCTTGGTTTTGACAAAGTATTGTGAGGACATTTCCTGTGTGAACTATCAGAGTCGATGACTGTTGTCTAGGGATAGTTGATGTTTGTTATTGAGGTTGTTGACTCCCAGAGTGGGATGTATGACTCGAGTTAGTCACTAGGATAAGGGATACCTGCACCTGTCAACCCTACATTATAAACTTCCGCCGAGCGTAGGACATCCGAGCGTGCCATTAAGATAAGTTCACAAGGGTGAACATACATTCACAGCCGGGGTAGCGGCGAATGTCGGCCGGAATGCTGGAAAATTCCAAGCCGGGGAGGTGGCGAACCGGACCGGTGTCGCCAAGGCCAGAGGTTGATAGGCAAGTGTGGAAGCAGTTTTATCTTACCCAAAGTGATTAGAGTAAGGCAGGAGTTAGAATGGCATATTAAGGGGTTGGGAAATTGTATTAGTTCTAGTAAACCATAGTCAGTGTTGTACCTTCCAATCGTTAGGATACGTTTTCAGCACTCATGGATTGAGTCCTTGGCATGTCTCTCGATCTGTTAATTTCTAAAGCTTTGCCGGAGTAAGGTACGGGAGGCCAGGAGGATTTGACCTCCCGAGGTGCTCACGTCCCTATGCACGGGGGTTTTGTGTTTTGATATATATATAAGTTCATAACCCGATCAGGGGTGAACACGCATGCGTCGGTCCATAGGGGTGGACATGAGATTCATACGGTCGGGCGACCGGATTCAACGCAGCTTTCTGAGGAGGTCCATACGCGGGTTCGAAGTGGCAGCTACGACCACCACTTAGGCACTGCAGTGGCAGAACTAGATCGACCAGCTGCAATCTCCTTGGGCGACGGACAATCTATTGGGAACTGGATGGGTACAAGGGTAGGATGCATGGCGAGGGATTGAACCCTACAAATCAGGAGAGGCGAACTCCTTGGAAAGTATGTAGTATGGGATGCATATGTTTCCATCGAAGTTGATTTTAGGAAAGTATGTAGTATGGGATGCATACGTTCCCAACTGAATTGCATTAGAGTAGGTGCATCGTGTGCATTAGATTAGGCCATGCTTGGGTCTGGAACGCATGTAGTATAGGATGCATGCGGATCCAGATTTTCAAGTCTTGCTTGCTTTAGAATAGGCTTGTTATTGGTGCATTTCGTTGTTAGATCATGGCATACACGAGCACTACATAATTTAGGATACACGTTTCCTTTTCTATTCAAGATGGTTTGTGATTGCCAGTTTGGAGGATCACTATTATTATTAGTATTGCGTCAGTTGAAGTACTGACGTTCCCCACCTTTTAGGTACCGGTTCTACCTTTCGAGCAGGTGCAGAGATATCAGAGTCGCGCTGCAGAAGACTCAAGCCGAGAAGCAAGTCCCAGGGAAGTAGATTGACCGTTCAGCGGAGCTTCGGCAGTGAGCCATCGATTGCCAGTCCGAGAGAAAGTTGTTAACTTTATAGAAAGGAGTGATGTACGTTTGTAATAAGATGTACTGAGGTTATGTAATTTGTATTCTTGTCAAGAACAAGACATTGGTTGTAATCAATGATATAATGACTTATTTGGCAATAAAAAGTTTTTAAATTTTCGTGTTATTACTGTGTTGAGATGCATTTGAAGGCAAATATTCTGGTGAGTGTCACAGATATCCGGTAACGGAGATTCGGGACGTTACAAGATGACATACTACTCATCTGGATTGCCATCCCTACCTTACAGTTTATAATGACTTGACCAGGGAAATGCTTTTTTGTGAAGGACTTGGGTGAAGCTACCTATGTATTAGGCATCAAGATCTATAGAGGTAGATCAAGAAGATTGCTTGGCGTGAGTTAGAGTACATACATAGACAAAGTAGTGGAGCATTTTAATATGCAAGAGTCCAAAAAGGGATTTGTGCCTATGTTGCATGATGTAAGTCTGTCTAAGGCTCAATGTCCTGCAACTCAAGATGAAAAGGACCGCATGACTAAGATTCCATATGGATCTGCAAGGACCTATCATGTATGCCATGTTATGTACTTGTCCAGATATCTCATATACCTTGAGCATGATGAGTAGGTACCAGTCAGATCCTGGTGAGAGTCACTGGACTACTGTCAAGAACATCCTTAATTACTTAAGAAGGACTAAGGATTCGTTCTTGGTATATGGAGCCAAGGAATAGCTTGTTGTGAAGGGTTACACTGACTCTAGCTTCCAGTCCGATAAGGACGACTCCAAATTGCAATCGGGTTTTTTTTTGCCTAGATGGTGGAGTTGTGAGCTGGAAGAGTTCAAAGCAAGAGACAATATCCTATTCTATCATAGAAGCTGAGTATATTGCTGCATCCAATGCAACAAAGGAGGCCGTTTTGATAAGAAAGTTCATCACTGAACATGGCATAGTTCCTAACATTGTGGACCCCGTGGACCTCTATTATGATAAAATGGGGCCATTGAACAAGCTGAAGAGCCTAGATCTCACTGGTGATCCAAACATATACTTAGCGGTTCCATCTCATTCAAGAGATCATCGATACAGAAGATGTAAAGATATGCAGAGTACTGATAGATGATAACATCACTGACCCACTGATAAAATCTTTTACATAGCGAAAGCATGATGGTCACATTAGATCTATAGGCATTAGTGTATGCCTGATAGGCTCTAGTTCAAGTGGGAGATTATTGGTGTATGCCTTAGAGGTCCATTGTGTATTGATATTACTAGTTTACATTGTATTATGACATTTATTTCATATTGAGGTATTTCATTTATTATGTTATTTATTGTGAATTAAATGAATATAATGAAGTCCTTAGAATAGTATGTTCAATGCCATGGGATATCAAGTACATGACTTAATTGTGAGATCCTTTTGGCTGAAATCAAAACACTGTTCTTAAATGTCCATAGTCAAGTATTAATGTGAATTAGGAAAATGATAATACATAGAGACTAGTGTGTGCATAGAATGATGACCATTCTCACGGATCATGGATATGAAATATCAAGTCTTCACATTGGTACATATTAGAGTATTAATGTACTGGACTGACCCACCATGAGAACGGTGCATGGATCGTTACATAAGTATCATAAGCGGTTCTTATAGTGAGCATGGTGTACATAGTCCTTTGACTTGAAGTCACTACGGTTCCCTACATGAAAAGTTATATGTTTTAATGCCTTCAAACGTTGCCTATTATAAGGTGATTATAATATCGACTATTGGATATACTACAAATTATGCGTAGGGATGTGAGTGACTTATATAGGATTTGTCACTCTTACATAACAATAGCGATATCTACGGGCCCTTTGATTGAGTGAGACTACAAAATGCATGACCGTGCTCAAATTAGTCAATATGAGATATTGATCTTATTTATTTTAGTAAGTCTATCCAGACATCAAGAAACAAAGATTGCACTATACAAGGATGACACGCTCTATACTTTCTGGTCAGTTAAGATATTTGGACAAATGGATTAGACTACATGGTAACATTGGTCACGTATAGGTTATGTCAAATCACTGACATTCTCATTACTTAATTAGTAGTGATGTATTGCTAGATACCACTCACTGATTGTAATATGATTTTAGTATTACTGTCCACTTAATGAGAACCTACAGGATCACACACTTACAATGGATCGAATTTGGGATTTAAATTTATAAGATGAATTTAATTAGGGATCCAAGTAAGACTTGGACTCCTGACATTGGTTGGACATTTAATCAGATTAAATAGGCCAACTAAAGTTCAAAGGTCCACCCATGAATTTGACCCAGGTAAGATTATGAGTCAACAACCTCATTACTTTCTTAGGGTTGGTTTTCTACACCTATATATATATGATATATATCTGTGGAAAAGACAATATGAAAAACACTAATCGTCATAGAAACTGAGAGAGAGAGAGAGAGAGAGAGAGAGATCTTGATGAGGAACATCCCCTTCCCGCAGCTATCATTGCAGTCTGAGGGAGAGCCATTTTTCGTTCCGTTCGTGTGGATACCGTAGAGGCACCACAATATTGCAGTGTTGTGATCGGCATACTGTGGAGACAACATATCTATCTTTAAGGTATAACTCCTAAACACGATTTATGGTTTTCGCATGGATCCATGGCTGGGTTTCGATTTTTTTTGTATTTTTCGCTGTGTATTTAATGTGTGATTTCCTTCCAAACCTAACAGTAAAGAAATGCACTATGAAAAGTTCCTCGAGCCGGTCAAAGGAGAAAATTAATTGTGGAGTGATGCCGGAGTACCATTCTCCTGTAAATCCTTTCAAAGTTGCGGGGAATGTTCGACACATGACCGGATCGGTGCCGCTATAAACCAACATGAGGGTCTTCAAACTCTTGATGTGGTCAGTCGGGTTAATTTCCCGTCGTATAATTCGAATTGAGGAGCTTTGAAGACCTTTGATGAACTCAAGAATATTCACATTTAGGAGCAATAATCAGAATGCAATTAGACATTTAAAAGCTCTATATGTGGTATTTAACTCTTATTTTCTCTTTTCTGTAGGAAACAGCATAAAAACAGCTAAACGAAGCAGAATCAGAATTTTAAGGATGAAACACAGAACTGCAGATCATTAGTCGACTTATTCTTCCAACAGGCGACTGGACAGAGAGGAAGCAGCTGCTCGGCACAGTCGAATTACCCCAAAGATAGTCGACTTGACTGAGGAATCACTAATCTCCAGATGTCTCGACACAGTCGACTGATCACCAAAACCAGTCGACTGGTAGGCGGCAGAATTAAAAGATAAGATAGTTAAAGATTCGTCCAAATCCAAATACAAACCAAAGCAGAAAAGGAAGAAAAGAAGAGGAGAGAAAGAAATAAAACGCAGATCATATAAGAAAGGAAAGAAATAAAAGGAAGAGGACTTTTCTGAAAAAGAAGAGTGCAAACCCTAATTCTCTTCTCTTGTTCTATAAATACCAACCAAGAAAGAAGCGGCTAAAAAAAATCTATCTCTCGAACTATCTCAAGAGCGGCCAGGAAGGCCATCGACAGCAAGCATCAAGAAGGAGAACAAGTCGACTGCTGATTGGGCTCAATTTCAACATCATACAAATCAGTGTTCTTCTGTTCTTCCTTTGAGTCTTATTTTTATTGTAGTCATGAACTCTATTTTGTCAATCAATAAAAGTTTTATTATGTGAAACTAACTTTCATAGTTGGGTAGATTGAAACCGTAGTTATGTAATGCTTATATTCTTCTGAATACTACTCTATTACTTATTGATTAAACCTGAGTGAATTGGAATAGATTTATAATAATCAAACTTGTTCAGAGTCTTAAGGACAGTCGACTGAGGTGACAGCAAGTCGACTGGTCCGAATCTGAGATTATAAGTTTGTGTGGTATAGATCTGAATCTGTTATCTGAGCATATTGAGATGACCCGTATCTCGTGTTCATATCTTGTAACAAAGGAATTTTTCGGGGTTCTTGGTTTAATCAACTTGAGGGATCTAGATCTGATACCAATTTCTAGAACTTCAAGTGTTTGTTCGTTTCCATTGTTCCTATGTTTTCTTTAAGTGCAACTTAGTAGATACCATGCTAAATACTTAATGAAAGAAACGAATTAGAGTAGATACCATGCCTAATTCTTGGCCTAGGGAAACATTAACTTTAAGGAGTAGATACCATGCCCTTAAAGGAACAAACATGAGTAATTGGAGTAGTATACAACTTAGCATTACTGACTATAGGTGGAAATCAATACCCAACTACTTTAATAGAAATTCGTGACTCAAATTGTGATGCTATTTAATTTAGATTTTTATCCTTTCATTTCCTTAGATTTTTAGATCAACACTTTCAGATTCTATTTTCTATTTTATTGATTAGTGAGTTAAGTACTACAATCTCTGTGGGATCGACCCTTGCTCGTCACTACGCTTCTCCAAGCGATTCATACACTTGCGAGGTTTTTAATTTGTGTCTAGTTATTCTATTTATTTATATAGTCTAGATAGCACAACAAGTTTTTGGCGCCGTTGCCGGGGATTGTTTAGTATCTTAACTTGCAAAATCAATACAAATCTTTTTCTTTTTTTATTTTATTTTCTTTTCTTATATTTTCTTTCAGGTTAAACTTTGCACAGATTCAGACCAGTCGACTGTACAGCGAAGAATTCAAAAAGCAACAATGGGTGAGAAATTATTAAATTAAGTACCAATCCAAGACAAATTCATTCCTAAGAATATTGAGCAACCGTCTTGCATAGCTTTTCAACCTGATGTCACAGGGAATATGCATCTATCACCTCAATTACTCAGCATGGTTCCCCACTTCAATGGTAGACTAGACGAAGATCCGCATCTATATCTGCAAGATTTCTATGATCTTTGCAGGACACAAAGCGTCCAAGGGCTTACCCCCGAACAAATCAGGTTAATCTTGTTTCCATTTTCTTTAAAACTCAATGCTAAATTGTGGTATAATTCTTTGGAACCAGGATCAATTAATTCATGGGAGCAATTGGCGACAAAATTCTTGAAAGAGTTCTTTCCAGCCCAGAAAACCAGACAACTAAAAAGGGAGATTCTACTCTTCCAACAAAAGGATGATGATTTGTTTTTCGAGGCATGGAAGGACTTTAAGAACAAGCTTCTCAAGTGTCCTACGCACAACATACCCAAGGATGATCAGGTACAATCATTTTATGAGGGTTTAAATGACGCTAACAAAGCAATTGTTGATGCAGGTTGCAATGGGATGTTGATGAGGAAGAGTGCTGAGGAGGCCATAGAGCTATTTGAAGAACTCAGCGAGAACTCACAACAATTCTCAACAAGGAGGGGCCTTTTGAAAAAACAGGGAGTTTTCGAAATTTCTAATAATAATAACATGCAACTAGAAATGGAAACCATGAACAAAAAGATTGATATGCTTATGATTTCAACGTTGGGAGGCATAAAAAGCCAACCAAAAGAAATTTGTGCAATTTGTTTTCATTCTAATCATACAACTAATTCATGTCCCATGTTTTCTTTTGCAGATCAGGAGCACGCAAACTACGTAGAACAGGAAATGTACCCGCCCCAGAACAACCCTTTTTCAAACACGTATAACCCAGGGTGGCAAAACCATCAAGGCAATCAATTCGCACCAGGGCATATGCAACAATTCCAGGGTGGGAATGGGTATGATAGGCCAGCACAAGAACAGGGGAAGTTGGATTTCGAATCCACCATTCTTCAACTACTCCAACAGCGACAACAAACAAGCAACCAACAAGGACAGGCCATTCAAAAATTGGAAATTCAAATTGGTCAAATTGCTACGGAGTTAAGTGAAAGAAAGGCAGGAGAATTCCCATCACAAACCATACCTAATCCTAGAGGACAAAAACAGCTCCAATCAAGAACAACACTAGAGGAAGAGATTGAGTTTACAATGTTTGATGGACCAAAATTTCCACACGATGATCATGAATGTTGTACTGTTAATGTGGTTCAGGAAATTTGCGACCAAACATTTCAGGAATATGGTGTTGATCCATTACAAGCAACAATTACACACCCTCTAACATTATCTCATGTTGAACAGGAACACTATGACTGGAGGATTGTAGAGACAGTACATCACCTTGAAACTCCAAAGTCATATACAGGTAAGCTTGCACCTGCAGTTAAAAATTTTGTGTCTGATAAAACTTGTGTTTCTGCAGACAAGTCGACTGATGGACGGGATAAGTCGACTGTCCCGACTGCTACCAGGATCCTAGACGTGGAGCTGAAGCCACTACATGAACACCTGCAGTATGAATATTTGGGGGCCAACCAGACATCACCTGTGACAGTTGCTGCAGATTTCAGGATGCATGAAGAAGCAAGGCTGCAGGGAGTCTTGCAAAATCGCAAAGGTGCACTAAGGTGGACCCTTGCAGACAGGCTTATGTCAAGATGGTACGGTCCAGACATTGTTGCAGAGGTTTCCCCACATGGAGCATTGGCGAATAATCAAACGTTCCAGGTGAATGGGCAGAGGGGGAAACCTTATAATAAGATGAGTTTTGAGCCGCGAGCCATTCAATACATTGCACAACTCATCAAGTTTAGCTGAAGACAGGAAACACAGTGCTTATTGGGAGGCAACCCAATTTTTCAGGGGAGTACTTACACTCTCTATTTATTTATTTATTTTATTTCTTTACTTTATTTTCATTCCTTCAAACTAGGTGGTAACACATGCCTATATTTTAAGTTTTGTGCGAACATTGAGGACAATGTTCCATCTAAGTTTGGGGGTATTAGTTAGTTATATTTGAAGTCTTTTGAATTTTTTTTAGGATAAACAATTTCTTATAAAATAAGAGGAAGGATACTTATTTACTTTAGGATTGTAGAATTTCATAATACCTTACAAAATTATATGAGTCATGCAATTATACATAAAAAAAATCAAATGTGATGCTCTTTCTATTGATTATTTCCCTTGGATCTAGTCCTGAACAGAGTTTAAGTAAATAGAGTGATAAAAGATATATATATATATTTGAATAAAGTCAATCTACTCCAATGATTCGAGTTGCTTAGTAACTAGGGGTATTCATCACCAATGTTTACCTTTACGTCAAACGGCAACTTGAAATATGAGTATGCAAAGCACTGTAAAGTTTGTGACTTGTTGAGTAACCGGGTGGATTCATCACAAATGTTTTGCATTCGCGTGAAAAGGCAAGTGACAACTTAGAGAAGAGATTAAAAAAAAAAAAAAAAAAAAAAAAAAAAACTCTAGTTTACTACTCGGTTTGTAGTAGAGAAAAGGGGATAATCGCAGATGGAGTGTTACATACTATAACTATAATTAATTGCATGACAAGTATGATTGGGTTTGGAGTTGTGACTAAACAATTGCACTAGAGAAAGTGGGTATGCTTAGTTTTACTTTATCTGAAATTGTTTGTACTTTCTATTACATTTTTGATGCTCGCATAAAGAGAATTCTTGGTGTGGTAGGGTGAGTCTTTTTCCCTTGTTCATAAATTCACTGTTTGCTTGAGGACAAGCAAAAGCTAAGTTTGGGGGTATTTGATGAGCTCAAGAATATTCACATTTAGGAGCAATAATCGTAAAGCAATTAGACATTTAAAAGCTCTATATGTGGTATTTAACTCTTATTTTCTCTTTTCTGTAGGAAACAGCATAAAAACAGCTAAACGAAGCAGAATCAGAATTTTAAGGATGAAACACAGAACTGCAGATCATTAGTCGACTTATTCTTCCAACAGGCGACTGGACAGAGAGGAAGCAGCTGCTTGGCACAGTCGACTTACCCCAAAGATAGTCGACTTGACTGAGGAATCACTAATCTCCAGATGTCTCGACACAGTCGACTGATCACCAAAACCAGTCGACTGGTAGGCGGCAGAGTTAAAAGATAAGATAGTTAAAGATTCGTCCAAATCCAAATACAAACCAAAGCAGAAAAGGAAGAAAAGAAGAAGAGAGAAAGAAATAAAATGCAGATCATATAAGAAAGGAAAGAAATAAAAGGAAGAGGACTTTTCTGAAAAAGAAGAGTGCAAACCCTAATTCTCTTCTCTTGTTCTATAAATACCAACCAAGAAAGAAGCGGCTAAAAAAAATCTATCTCTCGAACTATCTCAAGAGCGGCCAGGAAGGCCATCGACAGCAAGCATCAAGAAGGAGAACAAGTCGACTGCTGATTGGGCTCAATTTCAACATCATACAAATCAGTGTTCTTCTGTTCTTCCTTTGAGTCTTATTTTTATTGTAGTCATGAACTCTATTTTGTCAATCAATAAAAGTTTTATTATGTGGAACTAACTTTCATAGTTGGGTAGATTGAAACCGTAGTTATGTAATGCTTATATTCTTCTGAATACTACTCTATTACTTATTGATTAAACCTGAGTGAATTGGAATAGATTTATAATAATCAAACTTGTTCAGAGTCTTAAGGACAGTCGACTGAGGTGACAGCAAGTCGACTGGTCCGAATCTGAGATTATAAGTTTGTGTGGTATAGATCTAAATCTGTTATCTGAGCATATTGAGATGACCCGTATCTCGTGTTCATATCTTGTAACAAAGGAATTTTTCGGGGTTCTTGGTTTAATCAACTTGAAGGATCTAGATCTGATACCAATTTCTAGAACTTCAAGTGTTTGTTCGTTTCCATTGTTCCTATGTTTTCTTTAAGTGCAACTTAGTAGATACCATGCTAAATACTTAATGAAAGAAACGAATTAGAGTAGATACCATGCCTAATTCTTGGCCTAGGAAAATATTAACTTTAAGGGGTAGATACCATGCCCTTAAAGGAACAAACATGAGTAATTGGAGTAGTATACAACTTAGCATTACTGACTATAGGTGGAAATCAATACCCAACTACTTTAATAGAAATTCGTGACTCAAATTGTGATGCTATTTAATTTAGATTTTTATCCTTTCATTTCCTTAGATTTTTAGATCAACACTTTCAGATTCTATTTTCTATTTTATTGATTAGTGAGTTAAGTAATACAATCTCTGTGGGATCGACCCTTGTTCGTCACTACACTTCTCCAAGCGATTCGTACACTTGCGAGGTTTTTAATTTGTGTCTAGTTATTCTATTTATTTAGATAGTCTAGATAGCACAACAACCTTTGGGTTGGGTGCATCGAGGATGGTTTTGCTGAAAGGGAGTCGACTGGGGCGGTAGGCCCTGCTGCAGTAGTGTCCCTCATTCTTCATCTACTCTAGACGATCTTTTACCTCTCAGATACGACGAAGGACTTGGTTGTCCTTCCCTTTGGATCCAATTGAGTCGGCGGATTCTTCTTTGGAGGGCTGACCCAGATCTTGACTACCTTAGATAGCTCGGAGAATGTCAAGCTTGAATTTTTCCAATTCGGCCATAGTACTTGGGGCATCTTTCCCCGTGTTCCGATCAAGAAGTTTTTGACTCTCGTAAGTCGGGCTTCTTATTACAGTACACCCCCTGTAAGAGGGGGAATGCCTTGATTCTTGTCTAGGAGAGTTGCTTATCTGGTTTACCTGACATTCTAAGTGGGAGGCCTTAGTTTGGCCGTGCCTCTCGTCCAAGCGGATTTGTAAATTAGTTCCTTGTTGCCTGGCACTGATGATTTGACGGATATCTTTAGACCCCCCGGGGGCCCCGTGAGGCCATTGAATCGGTTGAAGTATTATGGATTGAGACACGATCGTGCAGAGCATGCTGTTCATGATGGCTTTGTCAAGAGCCCCTCGGTGCCTCTGTTGAAAGGAGCTGACTAGGCTGTAGGGGCGACTATTGAGGAGGAATCAGATATTCCACAGGAGGAGCTGGTTGACGAAGAGAGTTAGTACGGTGGCTTTAGGCTGCCGCTCTACCTCTTAATCTTGGTGGCATGGCAGTAAATCTGATTTATGTAGTTTCGTACAGACGATGCCAATCTGTTGCTGCTTATTTTAGTGTGGGAGCAAACATATAGTGAGTTAATATTTGATGGAAACTACTAAAAAATCTGACCTTTGATCGTTAATTGAATACTGTCATGAAATGCGGTTAGACCTCCTGAGATTGAATCTCGATCGTTAATTGAATACTGCGATCTAGATTCGATGGCTGCTAACGCGGTCGGTGGACCTGCAAAAATCCTGAAATGTCGAGGGTGGCTCTAACGACAGACCTTCTGATGCCCAAGTCAGAACTAGAGAGAGAAAGAGAGTTTGAGAGAGAAACAGTTGATTGCCTTCTGACTGAGGAAGGGGGAGGGTAATTATAGGTCTGAGAAACATTACAGGAGATTGATATGAATCGATTGGGTTGACTATGAATTCTTTATCTCCTATTCGAATCTCTCTCTCAAGAGATAAGCTTTCTTGTTTAGGGATAAGAGATTTGACTAACAGCCTTCATGAGCTAGGTCTCTCTTAGTGGGCATAATCTGTCACTTTTTATGAGCTTGAAAGAGGCCCATATTTTGTAGAGGAGTCTGGAGAAGGCCCGGATCTGTTAAAGAGATCCATTATGATTAATCTGCCTGTAGAAGCTTTGAGATATGTGCTGGAATCGTATGGTCCTGATTTACTGCGATTTTTACTATTATCAATTAGCAAAATGGAACAATAACCTTTTATGCGTTTGAGAGACCGATTCTTATTTTGTGCTGAACCAATTTATAAAGTGCATGTTCTGATTTTGTAAAATTTTCAACTCTTATATATCATTTAGGCCACTCATCTGAAACCTCAGTTACATTTCTCATTACTCACAATAGAAAATGATCCTCTGTTTTCTTGAACTAAAATGATCTCTTTGTTTAGCCATGGCTTTGGTAGTAAGAAAGTTCCGACAATCATTTTTTGTTTTTGTTTTTGTGTCTTTATTGTCTCCTCTACTTGCTTCAGCTTCTAGCTTTATAAGATGATATGGGTTGAAGAGGAGCTCTTACAGATGAATATAATCCTAGAACGGCAAATAGTCAGGTATAACCTTCCCTATCAGGGTACTTCATTAGTATAGGTTATTGTAGAAAGAATAGGTCAAAACTGTTAGTGTAGGTGCCCTAGAGACAATACATTAGAGTTTTAGAAACGCTATTATGTCATTATGTTTTAGTGATTATTAAAATATAAGTTTATTATGTCTTTATTTACTGCGTTATAAATGTTAGCATAATAAATGTCCTTAGAATATGATACAAATTATATAGATTCAAATATGAGATTTGAACATGAGATTATATATGTTGAGAGTATCATATTCTTAAATGTCCCTAGTCGAGTATTATTATTATAAGGACATTAATAATACATCGAGACTAGTATGTTGATTGACTGATGACCATATCTCATTGGTCATTAGTATAGAGATGCTAAAGTCAATGCATAGGTACATGTAAGAGTACAGTGTACTGGACTGACCCACCGTGAGATTCTACATGGAAGATTATATATAGTGTCATAAGAAATCTCACAGTGATAATGGTGTAATGATCCTTAGACCTGAAATCATTATAGTTCTACATGAGAATTAATATACTTTGATTTCATCAAAAGTTATCTTTAACCGGGTAATGATAAAGATGGTTGTTGGGTATATTATGAATCATGTGAGAGATATGAATGATCTAGATGGGATTTAACCCTCCTATTTATAGGAGTGATATTATTGGCCTCTTGTTTGAGTGAGACTATGAAATGCATGGCCATGCTCAAATATTGATTTGTTTGAATAGTCTACTCATCGATCAAGAAAATAAAGATTAAATTATGAAGAGGATGACACAAACCATGCATCTAGTTTAATCTATAATATCAAGGTTAAAAGGATTATATTACATGGAACATTAGTCACGAAAGGTTTAATCGAATCACCGATTTATTATTATTACTTGGGTAGCAATGATGTATTACTAGATGCCGCTCATTGTTTATAATTTTATTGAATAATAAACTTATTGCCAACGTAATAATAACCTACAGGGTCACACACAAGAACGCTTGAAGGAGATTGATTTAATTTAAATTATGAATTTAAATTAAATAGTAATTTGATTTTATTTATAATATTAATTAAGTGAGACTTAATTAATTAATTAAATAGAATTTCAAATTTACTAATTATTAGAATTAGAATTATATTAGAATATTAATTAAGTTTGACTTAATTAATTATTTAATTAAGAATTCTAATTTTAATAAAAGCCCAATGGGATTGGGCTTTAGAAAACAGATTTTTCTCTCTATATAAACATCTTAAACTCTCAAAATTAGGGTTACAGGTTCAAAAAAAAAAAAAAAAACCCTAGCCGTTTGAGAGATGAAGATGGAGATAGAGAGAAGTTGGTTTTCGGATGCTAGTACATCGCTCCTTCAAAGATCAAGCATTCGTGTGGATACCGGTAGAGCGTAGATTGCGAGAGCGGGATGCGTGGTGATTCAAGAAGCTTGGACCTCTTTGATTCTCCCTTATTAAATTGTTAAAGCTTCTTAAGGTATTTATTCTTAATCTCTGAATTAAATCTTGTGTTTTCGCATGGATCCTGCGGAGGGTTTCGAATTTTATTTATTTTTCACGCTTATTCCTCTGCGTTTATGTGATCGAAACCCTTCATTGGTATCAGAGCTACTTGCGAAAACGTTTTAATTCGTTTATTTGTTACAGTTTTGATATATATATGAGCATGCTTTGTGATTGTCAGTGTATGATGCGCTAAGTTTTGATATATATGCATAAACTGTAAGTTAATGATGATTGGGATGATCATATGATGATCTTATAATCTGTATGTATACTGATATGTATATGATTTATGTTTGTTCTAATTACGAGAATCGTATTCGATATGGATTCTGAAACGGCTGCTGCAGATTTGCTGAAATCTATTTCTAGTGTCCGATTTTTGCAAATGAGTACCTTTTCGGAAAGGGAAACGAGCGTCTGAACAAAACTGATAGCTTAGGCTATCACCGACTCGTCTGTAAGGCATTTGACACCGTTTAGGGCCTGAAATATGCAATTTTATGTTTTCAGATTTAATTTCAATTTTCTGAATTATGCCTTATATGATTTTTATGATTGGATCATGATGAAATATGATATGGTATAACATGATTAGATAATATATGATATTATTTGAATATTATATATTTGTTCTTATTGCGTAGATTGTATACGATACGGTTTCTGCAAAGATGAGCAGATCTATGTCTAGTGTCCGATTTTCGCAAATAAAATATGTTTTCTGACTGGAATCGGGTCACTGAGCAATACTGACTTTGTCACCGACGCGGATATAAGGCGTTTGACGCCGTTTAGAACCTGAAAACTGCGATTTACTGTTTTCAGAATTTTGATTGCAATTTTCTGATTTTACCCCATTTAATTTTTGTGATTGGATCATGACAAATATGATGTGGTATGATGACATAATGAAATATGAGATATTCTTAATTGTTATATGAGCATGGTGTATGGTTATGGCCTTAAGACCCATAGGTTAGTGGTTTTGATTTATGGTTTGGTTTCTAAATACGACTTGCATGTCGTCTTCAATTTCTTATAATTTATATTCTCGAATGTAACTCGAGTTCCTCTTGTAAGTTCATAAGAATATTTTTTTTTCCATTATTCAATGTAATAATCAATGAAGACATGGAAGCAAGGAGGCAAACCAATGAGCATTCCAAAGAAGGAGATACAAGATGAAGATGAAGAAGATAAAGACATGTAATAGTGTAGTATTTTAAACCACCCATAGATTGACCTTGATTTTTCCATTAGCTTGGAAAGATCATATAGGATGGGCCATAACCAAACACGTTTACTTTATGCACTTTACATATGTATGAATGTATGTGATACAATGTATGTGTAAAGATAATGATGCATGCTTAATTAGATTAAGATGTATGTATTAGATACGACACCCATGCCATGCATGCTTAACAAGATAAAATCTGTAACGATTTAAGATGAATTTTAAACAAACGATCATGAGATTCTTGTGTTTATGAAACACGGTAATTAAATGTGGATTTTCATTGTTCACGATTGAATGATTTTGTCAACAACCGATTACGAATATGTAAGAAAGGGGGTGTCCATAATGCCGTCTGTGCGTTAACCTCTGATCTGGAAATCATTCATTCAACGAATTTTGATTTGAAATATTTAGTTCAAGGAAAAATTGAGAATCTCTTTATGATGGGATCATGATCGTTTATAAGTAAACCCCTTATCAAAATATTAAGTTAACTAGATGCTTTCCAATGAATTAACACTCATCAAGGCCTAGATCATAAGGGGTGTGTTTGCCAAAGTAGAGCACTCTTTTTAATCATGGTTAGGTGCGAAAGAGTAAATGTGATACTCGTCATGTTAATCATTGGGTCTAACTTAACTAAGTCGTCGCAATAGGATTGTGAACTTAGAAGCATAGAGTTTGGCGAAAATTTTATTAGATAAATTAGAGCAATGGTTGTTCACCAAACTATCCAAGAGTTATATACGTGATATAATTGACAAATGTTGTCTCCCTAAATAGTTGTGTTTTGGGAGTTTCGGCCAACGCTGACTCAAGACATGATGAAATATGGATCTTGGCTCACTAGAAAGATATATAATAAATGCTTTCCGAATTAATAGTAAGGGCTATTAATTTGATCAAAATAGTGGGTGGTATATTAGATGAATGTACCATAATCACTTGAACATAATGATTAATAGATGCAATCTAGTTCATTTTATGCAATTTAATATTGTAGATATCAAATGATAAATAACACAAACAACTTCTCTATGCGATCAGTCCTTGAGAAGGACAATATGACAAGAACTAACTTCCTTGTCTGACATAGGAACTTGAGGATCGTCCTCATGTAATGCAAAAGCTCTATGTCATTCATATCCCTCCCCTACCCCTTTAGATGAAAATGTAACATATGCTGAATAATATGCTTATTTGAAGCAAATTAATGATGCGACTGATGTTTCATGTCTCATGCTTGTAAGTGCTAAGCTTTAGAAGCAACATGAGCATATGGATGCATATGAGATGATAGAGTACCTTCAAAAGATGTTTTGAGGGATTGTTTATCAAGAAAGATTTGACAACAACTAAGCACTCTATAATTATAAGAAGGGAGAGTGAGATTCGGTTGGACCACATGTTTGAAAGATGATGAGTTATATTGAAATCTTTGAACAATAACTATTCTCATTATGTTATGAACAGTAAGATGAATGAGATAGACTAGAACACCCACTTAGGTGTTGCTAAAGAGGCGATTGTCGCTTCTGTGGAAAACTGAGACACTGGAAGTTGAACTGTCATATTTTATTGGAAGATATGAAACATGAAGAAGACCGATAAGGGTCAAGCTTCAAGTATCGAGTTTAATTTGGAGCAAAGGTTGTTGCTCTGGTTAGATGAACTCGTTACTTAATTTGCCCACAAGGCAAATTTTAGAACTTGATAATTGTTCTTACGTGCCTACAATAAGTAGAGACATTATATGATTTCTTGTTTGGACAAGAAAGGTTTTTTCATTTTAATTAAATAACAATAGTTGTTCATTCTATTTCGATGATAAAACTTATAATGTTGCACAATTAGTTAATAATTTAGACATTCTAAAATGACTCAAATTAAATATATCTCTGGCTTTATTGCATATGCCATTTAAATAAGAAGCGCATATCCAAATTTCATTAAGATGAACTAAGGATAAGTTTGATTTTGAATCATACGATGTTGCTAACCTTGTTTACTTGGAACGATGAATGATGCCCCTTTTATTGTATACGTAAAAGGGCTACCGAACGATTAGAATAATACATAATGATGTATGTGGTCTCATGCGTTCGATGGCAAGAGGTGGCTATTACTACTTCATTAAATTCACTGATGATTTCAGTAGGTATGGATTTGTGTAACTTTTGAAGAACAAATCTGAATCTTTTGAAAAGTTCAAAGAATAAAGAATGAAGTAGAAAAGCAACTAGGCGAAAATATAAAAGCTCTAAGATTTGATCAAAGAGATTAGTAATTAAGCCTTGGATTTTAAAGAGTGTGGTATTGTATCATAACTAACTCCACTTGGAACACCACAATGACATGGTGTGTCAAGAGGAGAAATCGCACCTTGTTGGACATGGTACGATTGATGACGAGTCATGCTAATCTTCCAATAAATTTATGAGGTTATACCTTGGAAACGGCTGCATATACACTTAACCGTGTTCATACTAAATTAGTTCAAAAGACACCATATGAGATATGGACTGAGAAACGTCAAAGCATGTCTTTTATGAAAGTATGGAGATGTGAAGCGTTTGTGAAACGTCTGATCTCTGATAAGCTTGGACCATAATCAGATAAGTGTTATTTTGTGGGGTACCCAAAGGAAACTAAGGGACATTACTTCTATAATCCTACAGCGAACAAAGTGGTTGTTTCTCGAACTGCTGTGTTTCTAGAACGAGAACTGGTCTCCAAAAGAAATAGTGGGAGGAAAATAGATCTCGATGAAACTCGAGAACCATAAGATAACGTTGAACCAGAAGTGGAACATGAGCAGGATATTCAAATTAATGATGATGGTAATATTGCTCAAGAAACACAGGTTGTCCGTAGATCTAGTAGGATTCACCATGAGTTTGAGAGATATTATGGATTTCTCTTAACTCGTAATGGTGATTTGATGCTCATAGATTAAGATGAGCCCCTCACCTACAAGGATGCTATGAACAGTCCAGACTCTAAGAGATGGCTTGAAGCCATGAAATCCAAAATGGATTCCATGTATGATAACCAAGTATGGACTTTGGTTGATCCACCTTAAGGGGTAAAACCTAAAAGGTACAAATGGTTTTTTAGAACAAAAACCGACATGGAAGGTAATGTACAGACCTATAAAGCTAGTCTGGTTAAAATAAAGGTTTCAAACAAATTCATGGTATTGACTATGATGAAACTTTTTCCACCAGTGCCAATGGTCAAATCCATTAGATTTTGCTTGTAATAGCGGCTTATTATGACTATGAAATCTGGCAGATGGATGTCAAGATAGCCTTCCTTAATGGAAGCCTTGATAAGGATGTGTACGTGACACAGCCTGAAGGTTTTGTCAATCCAAAGGATACTAGAAAGATATGTGAGCTGCACTGATCCATTTATGGACTAAAGCGGGCCTCAAGAAGATGGAATGTTCACTTTGATGAGACAGTCAAAGAGTTTGGCTTTATTCAAAATGAAGATGAACCGTGTGTTTACAAGAAGGTTAGTGGGAGCCATATGGCATTCCTAGTATTTTATGTTGATCATATAGGAATGACATTTCTTCTCTACAGACTGTTAAGACTTGGTTGAGAAATAGTTTCTCTATATAGGACTTAGATGATGCTACCCACATATTAGGGATCAGAATCTATTGAGATAGATCAGGAAGATTGATCGATCTAAGTCAGAGTACATACATTGATAAAGTTCTGCATCATTTTAGGATGCAAGATACTAAAGGGGATTCGTCCCCATGTCTCATGAGATATCGATCTCAAGTGAAAAATTGTTTTCAATCATTAGATGATACGGATCACATGAGTAAGATTTGGATCTATCATGTGTACAATGAAATGTACTTGTCCTGATGTGTCGTATGCTTTTAGCATGACGAACAGATACCAGTCTAATCCTTGTGAAGGTCACTGTACAGCGGTCAAGAATATTCTTAAGTACAAGACTGAAGAACATTCTTGGTGTATGGAGAAAATGAGAAACTAGTAGTAAAATGTTACACTGGAACTAGTTTTAGATAGACAAGGACAATGTAATGTCTAAGTTTGGTTTTGTGTTTTTGTCCAAATAGAGATGCTATAAGTTGGAATGGTTCACAACAAGAGATAGTAGATGATTTTACAATGAATATATGTAAAGTGCATATAAATGATAATTTTGCAGACCCACGGACAAAAGACTTTATCGCAGTAAAAGCTTTAATGTCACACTAGTCCGATGGGTATTGGATACATGATGATTGGCTCTAGTGCAAGTGGGAGATTGTTAGTGTAGGTGCCCTAGAGACAATACATTAGAGTTTTAGAAACGCTATTATGTCATTATGTTTTAGTGATTATTAAAATATAAGTTTATTATGTCTTTATTTACTGCGTTATAAATGTTAGCATAATAAATGTCCTTAGAATATGATACAAATTATATAGATTCAAATATGAGATTTGAACATGAGATTATATATGTTGAGAGTATCATATTCTTAAATGTCCCTAGTCGAGTATTATTATTATAAGGACAATAATAATACATCGAGACTAGTATGTTGATTGACTGATGACCATATCTCATTGGTCATTAGTATAGAGATGCTAAAGTCAATGCATAGGTACATGTAAGAGTACAGTGTACTGGACTGACCCACCGTGAGATTCTACATGGAAGATTATATATAGTGTCATAAGAAATCTCACAGTGATAATGGTATAATGATCCTTAGACCTGAAATCATTATAGTTCTACATGAGAATTAATATACTTTGATTTCATCAAAAGTTATCTTTAACCGGGTAATGATAAAGATGGTTGTTGGGTATATTATGAATCATGTGAGAGATATGAATGATCTAGATGGGATTTAACCCTCCTATTTATAGGAGTGATATTATTAGCCTCTTGTTTGAGTGAGACTATGAAATGCATGGCCATGCTCAAATATTGATTTGTTTGAATAGTCTACTCATCGATCAAGAAAATAAAGATTAAATTATGAAGAGAATGACACAAACCATGCATCTAGTTTAATCTATAATATCAAGGTTAAAAGGATTATATTACATGGAACATTAGTCACGAAAGGTTTAATCGAATCACCGATTTATTATTATTACTTGGGTAGCAATGATGTATTACTAGATGCCGCTTATTGTTTATAATTTTATTGAATAATAAACTTATTGCCAACGTAATAATAACCTACAGGGTCACACACAAGAACGCTTGAAGGAGATTTAATTTAAATTATGAATTTAAATTAAATAGTAATTTGATTTTATTTATAATATTAATTAAGTGAGACTTAATTAATTAATTAAATAGAATTTCAAATTTACTAATTCTTAGAATTAGAATTATATTAGAATATTAATTAAGTTTGACTTAATTAATTATTTAATTAAGAATTCTAATTTTAATAAAAGCCCAATGGGATTGGGCTTTAGAGAACAGATTTTTCTCTCTATATAAACATCTTAAACTCTCAAAATTAGGGTTACAGGTTCAAAAAAAAAAAAAAAACCCTAGCCGTTTGAGAGATGAAGATGGAGATAGAGAGAAGTTGGTTTTCGGATGCTAGTACATCGCTCCTTCAAAGATCAAGCGTTCGTGTGGATACCGGTAGAGCGTAGATTGCGAGAGCGGGATGCGTGGTGATTCAAGAAGCTTGGACCTCTTTGATTCTCCCTTATTAAATTGTTAAAGCTTCTTAAGGTATTTATTCTTAATCTCTGAATTAAATCTTGTGTTTTCGCATGGATCCTGCGGAGGGTTTCGAATTTTATTTATTTTTCACGCTTATTCCTCTGCGTTTATGTGATCGAAACCCTTCAAAAACTCTAAACTACAGGTAAGGAATTGTATCCCTTGATTCATTGTATCTCTTGCTAGAGCTCTTGCGTCTTTCGAGCAATGGTGATCCAAGAGTTCTAATATTCATCCAGTGGATAGCAATGCTTGATATTCTTGAGCGGACATTGGAAGTCGGTGGGGTTACATACAGAATCCTGGTGGCAGGTAGGCTTTCCACTGTAAATTCGTATGTCTTTAAGGGGTGTTGTTATCCATATGTGTTTGGGGTCAACAATATGCTTAACAATTAAAATTAACTTTGCAGTACCCAAGAAACCAAAGGCGATGGATAGCTGATGCCATCAACATTGATCCTTCTATCTTTGCATGCTTACATTTTGCAATAGCTGGTGGGTAATGTCTGAACTTAATAGGAAAAGGCATGGGCATCCTACATGATATGAGTTTCAACCTGCAGATGGATCGATAGGCTGAAGACCGCCGTCTGCGTATAGGCCATGACATAAACTTGTTAGGATCTACAAGTATGTGTCAGGTTATCTTTTATGATGTATAAGCCTTATTGCATAATTCGTAAGATCTAATCCTTACTAAATACTTGGATTAGTTTGATAGATATTTTTGTTGTTGAAGTTATTGGGTCGCCGTTACATGCTATTAAAGTAGAATTAGTTTAGTTTCACATCGGAAATAAATTTAGTTTACTCTTTGTACTCTCCTATATATAAAAGGTATTGTATTTAGTTATAAGGATCCAATAAATTATTCTTTTTCTTCTTTATACTTTCTCTTTACATGGTATCACAGCCGGAAAAGTATACACAAAATTTTTCCACAAAAACTTATTGTGCTCTCTCTCTCTCTCTCTCTCTCTCTCTCTATCTCTAAAAAACAAAAGAAAAGAAAAAGAAAAGAAAAAGTTAGGGTTTTCTTTCTCACCTCACCGAGCCAGCTCTTCCGGCTATGGATCCCACATTCAAAGTATGAGATCACAACGACAACTTGATTGTCAATATAATGACCAATTGCATGGACCGGGACTTCTACAACTTCATCACTTTCCTTGACACAACAAAAGAGATCTGGGATCTTCATCAAATGTACTACTCCTCTAATAACATGCAACACTTATATGATATATTCTGCAATGTAATTGAGACCAAACAGGGTGATGATATTCATGCATACCTCTCCCAATTTAATCAGTTCTTAGAAGAATGGAAAATCTATTAGCCATATTCTAACGATTTTGCGGTCTAGCAAAAGCAATTTGAGGATCTTCTAGTCATTCTTACCTTGGACAATATCCGTCCATATATTGAAGGTGTTCGTTCTCATATCATTGCCACCAATGTCAGTCTCTCTCTACGTGATCTTGATGTTTGACTACCACGAGTACCCCCACATGCTCTTGTTGAAACCCTAGCACCATCTGCATTCGCCTCTGGACAAGGTTATGGTTCTTTTGATCACTCGCAGCAGTTTCCTTCATCTTCTAGGGGGACGTGGTTCTTATGTTTCACAAGGTCATGGTGATCATGGTCATGGCCGTGAAGACGGTTGCCACAACACTAAGTAATTGCACCTATTGTCAGGGCCGGTCTCATGAGTATGCGACGCGTTAGAAACATCTCGGTCGTCCTCTTGCTTGTAATACCTCGCAAAATAGCATATAGCTATTTTTGCATTAAAATCCGTGCATGTCTGAGTATTGCACACGATTACATAATTTTCTAATAATCATCAGTTCTAATTGAGATATTTCAGATTATGAGATGTTTTGAACCCGATAAGATAGATTCGAGATATCTTCTCGATTAAACTGTGTGTTTGTCCCGATTGTTTTGACCAGACAATTTTATTTTCGGGAGAAAATAATAATTTCTATGAAATATATATTTTGGTTATTTTTAAACTAAGTTGGTGCATGAAGTGAATGTGGATTATTTTGTTCACTAGGGCTAGGGTTAAGGTTAGGGTATGGTAACATAGGGTTAAGCTAACCCTCACCATGATAAGAAACCCTAGCACAAATCTTGATGAGATCTAATGGTGAATTTTTGTGCCATGTTGATTTTTCTTGAAGTTTCCAAGAAATTTCCAAGAGCCTTCTAGCAAATTGTGTTGGCACCTCATCCTACCACACATCTCCAATCAAACTCACCCTACTTCATCTCCACCCTCCATCTCCCTTTAGTCTTGGTCGGCCCCATTTCCCCAAAACCCTATCTCCCCATATCCTATAAAATACCCCACTCCATTCTCTTCTCATCCCTTCTTCTTGTTTTGTTTTTGCTTCAAAAAAAAAAGTAAAGAAGGAAAGAAGAAAAGGTGAAGTCTTTTTGAATGAAAAGTGTAGTAGAAGAGAAGAGTAGTAGGAGATTTGAGATAGCCAAGTTCTACAAGAGCTAGGAGCAAAGGAAGGGAGCCAAGCTACAAGGAGTTTTCTTGCAACTACAAGTGGGTGATACTCTAACTCTAAAAATTTACTTTTTTTTGTGTGTATGTAAATTTTGGCATGTGGTAGTATCTAAGAGAAATTGTGTTACCATGTATGGAAATTTAGCATGCTAAGAAAAAATAATTTATATGGTAGAATATCTCTTTTCATGAAATTGTTAAAGAGCATGTATAAGTATGTGAGTTTGAGAATTTATAGCTCTCAAATGGTTTTGAAATTTGGACTCAAATTTTTGGGACTTGTTGTGCTATGTATCTAGAGCTTCTATGATTTTTTTCATAATATTTAGAGTCCATTTGATAACCCAAACACCAGCCTAACTTTCGGACAGAGAGTAGCCGAAGGAGCTGCTGTTGTATGAAACTTGTTGTGTCTCTCCGAAATTGTAACTCAGTATTGGATGGGTATTTTGAGCTGAAAATGTTTGTGGATACTCTTGTATATGTCAACAACCATAATCTTAAATTTCATAATTTTCTGAGATCATTTGATGCCTCAAAAAAATTTGTAAGCTACGACTGGTCTGGATGTTAGAACTGAAGCTGACTATTTTTAGAATGAAGTTCACATGGCCCTAACTACTAGTGTGTGCATTATATTGCTATGAAATTTTTGCAGTAGTTTTTGGTATGTGTCTAAATCTTAAATCTCAAATTTTAGAATTTTTAGATGGTATTTGATGAGGTTTCAAAAATAAATAGTTTGGAGTCTTAAAGACCCTGTTGAAAGAGCAGCTAAATTTTATGCTACATTTGAAGGGTCATAACTCTTTTTGTAAGATGAATCTGGATTCAATTTTTGGACACAATGGATTGGTATATGTCTAGTTTAATAATCTCAAATTTCATGAGCTTTGGATTTAAGGTTGACTTTTTATTGAATTTCAAACTGTACCAAGTTCAGCCTAGTTTAGATTGGCTAGTCTGTAAAGATGTATAGTTCTGGAATTATTTCTTAAGAATTTGGAAGATTGATCAACTAGAGATTTGTAGTAGGGAGTCATAGCTTTCCAAAACATCTGAAATTTTGTAATTCCAGTTTGTAGGTTGAAAGTTATGATTTTCTAAAGACTGGGGCAGATCCAATCTTAGTTGTGTCATTGTTGGCTAAATAAACCAATTCTTCCCTGTTTGTGCACCTAATGGAATTTGGTATTTTTGGGGACTTTAATGACTGAATCTGAGAATGTGTTCAACTGGAAAGTTGTAATAGACACTCCTACCTTTCCATAGAACTCGGAATCGAATAATTTCGATGAGTGAGCAAATTTTTATGCTATTAGAGAAGTGCAGCAAGTGGATGAAGAGATGTACAACTGAGAGTATATGAGATTTTTATAGTATCAAGATGATTGAATTTAAGGAAATGGTTAACCAAAGAGTTGTAGCCTAAGGTCTTAGCTTGCCAGAATTGGTAATATCATGAAATTCCGAACTGTGTGCTGGAAGTTATGGATGTTTCAAGTTCAGCAACCTGCTGTTTGATCAACTCCAAGCATGTATTAACTCGGGGGACTTGAGTTCTTTAAAGAATTGAGGGAGTCGTCAACTAGGGGATTACATTAGAGTCTCCTACCCTTCTAGAAAACTTGATTTTGTTGGATTCCGATGGGTGTAGCTTGGGTCACAGCTACTGCTATTTGTTGAACTACTTTTATTAATTGATGAGGAATCCTCTGCATACCGCAGTGTGGTGATCATGAGCTATTGAGTTTTAAAATATGTTTTTAGCATTCGATCTGGAACTTGGACAAGTTTCTGTGCTTAGTACTCATGGTGGATATGAGTGAGTTGGGAGATAGCCATGGTCGATTCGTGTTTGGTGTCTCGATGCCGGAGTCTATTAATGGTTAGAAATTAGTGGTTATGTGTGTGCTTATCTTCATTCAAATTATATTGCATTCTTTGGGTGCCGTTGGATTACTCGCTGAGGGTCATGGACCGGGGTTATTGGTTGATGACCTGTGAAGGTATTAGGAATAAGTGAGTGTGATTTCCGCAATTAATTACTATTTTGACAGACCTGTTAGGCTCAGCATTGTTGGATGCAATACCATGTATGATTTGAGCGGTAGCATGTTTTCAGTAACTGTATTCTATTAAGTTTCCTTTATTGGTCGCTTGAAGACCGAATTGGTGTTAGAAGTGATTCCCTATAATCCGACTCATTCTGAGAGTTATCACTAGGTGGTGATAACTAGAGATTGTCTATTCTTGTCATTAGGGATGTGTGCTGCTGTGCGTATCTTGCACTGTTGATTCCTGAAGTATCGTGGTAAGAATAGGATGGGATTTCCTGGCAGGTAAGGGGGTTTTAGACCCTCGAGGCCGTCATGTTCTATGTTGGTGGACACGAACGATCATGATGGATCTTCTGCACAATGAATATGGTGCTGTATATCTGTAAATTCGTCAAGACTTTTGAGGATGGTCTGTTGCAACAATTATTGGTGACAGCGGGGTAGCTCCCCGAATTATTTCTTTATATATACCTCCTCAATTATGTTTTACTATCAAGATAGGAAGTGTACAATAATAGAATGCATTGCATGGCGAGGGTTCGAATCTCTGAAACTGGAGAAACGGCTTGATCTGGGACACATATAGTATGGGATGCATGTGTGTCCAGAGTCTTGCTGACATTAGATTAAGTGCATCCGCTCTGTACTCTGTATATTGCATTAGACCTTAGGCCATGTAACGCCCCGAATCCCAAATACACTGAATTCGAGATGTTCTACAGGATCTTTCCACTTCATTCGTACAATTTTACAATTTAAAACTTTTATTTCAACAATGATTACATCAGAGTCTTTTACATCAATACACATCGGAATTAATAAAATACAACAATAATGAATGTACAATTGTTACAACTGTAACATTTAAGTAATCAACAGCATCAATTCATCTTTATATCTTCATGTAACTCCAAATCCTGCATATAAAACTGTGGGCGCGTCAGTTGCTTACAACTGACGAAATATTATACACGGCCATCCTCTCTATGCCGGGAACAGTATAACGATTCTTAAATACTTTAGCAAACACAAGCTTGATCACAAACAAAGCTACAAAGGGACTATCCTATTGATGTCGTGTCGTGCGGTGCACTTAGTCCTTAATGCAGTTATTACATTACATGACACTAATGCGCACTTGTTCAGATTCTATGCATCCCATACTACATAAGTCCGATGGCAAGCCCTTAATCGTTCTTCATCCTTGTAAGGTTCAATCCCTCGTCATAACTTAATCTACTACTGTAACTACGGTAAGTATCCTAGATGTTTTCTGACCTACGAACTCATGTCTAGGTGCCCTGGAGGGAATCTCATCACTGACATGACTCATCATGCAGACATCCTGTGGTAATTCAGCTCCTACCATAGACATGACACCACCCGTAGTCTTCAAACATCCCACGAGCGTCGCCACCGGGACGGTACTCTGGAGCAGTATCCTCGCTCAGAATCATCATGGGACATCCTGGGATACGCTCTCGCCGCTATCCAATAACCCTCATACTCAATATTTTTCTCTTACTTTCATCACATCTTCACTATGTATCTATCTGTAATTTCGATAAGTATCATAGATGTCCTATGATCTATGAGCCCATGTCCAGGCAGTCTGGAGGGGAATCCCACGCACTGACACGATGCATCAAGCAGGCAATCTATGGACAATTCAACCTCCACTTTGGAACAATGGCACCACCCATAGTCACCAAACACCCCACACGCGTTGCCACCGGGACGGTACTCTGGAGTAGTATCCACGTCATGTCACGACGCATCGTGAAGACAGCCTATGCATACCCTCACAACACCCATCCAATGGCCCTCATACTTGTGTTTTTCTCTTACTTCCATCACAGCCTTACAAAATTTGTTTTAAAAGAAAATCATCACAACCTAGAGCTAGCTTACCCTACCGGACTTAAATCAAAACAACAGAGATAGTCAGCCTACCTGGCTACTTCTCAAGAGATGCTCAACCCTCCACGGTTAGCTCTCAAAATCATAAATAAAACTGCCGGTCACAAGGGTCTCGCCTAGCCTCTAGATTCCAACAACTATCTCATTCTAGAGATCAACAATATTTCATAATCAATCTCAATAATATTTTCATTTCTTTTGTTCACAAACTCTTTCTCAAAATATTTCTTTTATAATCTCATAGCATGAGACCAATTCAATTTGATACCTTTATCAATTTCATCTTTCACATCCTTGTGTGCCTTCCGTAATAAAACAAAATATTAATAATCATAAAATCTCGTATTTCAACTTGTTTAACTTTCATCAAAATCAAATCCAAACTCAAGAACCAAAAACCAGTTCAGTTCAGTCGACTGGTGATAGTGTCAGTCGACTATTCTGCGAACATCAAAATATCACAGTCAGTATCAGTCGACTGTTCTGCTAACATCAAAACATCACAGTCAGTTCAGTCGACTGTTGACAGTATCAGTCGACTGTTCCGCGAAACTTTGAAACCTCCAAAAACAACAGTCAATTCGGTTCAGTCGACTGTGAACGAAGATAGTCGACCGTTCCGCCGACGAACAACAAATTCTTATACTTGCCAGTCAACTATCAATTACACCAATTGCAGCTTGCATATATTTTTCGACCTTTTAATTGATTTGTACTTCCATATACAAAATATAAATCATTTCCAGAATGTATTCCTTTTAAAAATAATATCGTATATGTTTTCAAATTCACTAGTTTCTCATTTTTTCAATGAAATCCTTAAAATGCATCAATACATATATCCAATCAATTTTCCAAATAAACTGTTGTCTTTTATCAAAATTACTTTATAAAATCTCTATACTCATATAAATAGATATTTGGAGTTTAGAATCGCAATTCTTTGCTATATTAACAACAAACAATTCTTTTATACACATTTACATTATTTTAACCAATGTCTCAACATGCATCAATTTCATACAAATAATTTCAATTCTAGCATTTCAACTAGCAATCACAACGATTTAGGGAAATAGAATAGCAATTTGCTTCTACCATACCAATCAAAATTTAACGATTCATTTCTACATTAATTTGCATGTAATCTCATAATACCAATGCAATTTCAACCAAATAAATCATATATCATCTATCATGCATTTTCTACTCCTAAATTAGAAAGCATTTAAGAAACACCCACCTAAAGTTGAAGAAATACGAATAGAAAGCTCCTAGAAAAATCCCTTAGAATGCACGAATAGATCCTTCTCCTCCTAGCTCCTTGCCAAAACCGAAAGCTTCGAAT
The DNA here is from genome assembly GCA_017893485.1 of Hemerocallis citrina. Lineage (NCBI taxonomy): Eukaryota > Viridiplantae > Streptophyta > Magnoliopsida > Asparagales > Asphodelaceae > Hemerocallis > Hemerocallis citrina. The sequence goes on along the minus strand of CM030363.1, from coordinate 122,355,366 downwards.
TGGGTTGTATAGCCGACCTCCAATGGGGAAAACTCAAAACTACTCAATCTTTTTCTTACTCAAATATTTTCTCTCTTTAATAAATTTTTCTAATGTACCAAGATAAGAAGAAACTATGGGGTATTTATACATAATTTTGGGTGGATTGAATGGCTAGGATTAGATCAACTAGTTAGAGATTAAGGGCTAGGATGAATTAGGGAGTTGTAGCAACTACCCATGATGAGATAATTACCTCCACACTACTCCCATTTTCTAAAATTTAAACTTGCTTTCCCTCCTACCTTAAAATCCAAAATTTAGTTTTTCCCTCTTTTATGAGCATCTTGGCCCCCAACAATGTGTGCACATCGCACGTGTGCACGTGCTTTGTGTACAAAATAATTTATTTATTTAATCTCTTTAAAACAATTTATTTATATATGTAATAAATACATAAAATTAACTTAGAAATTATACTTTTCATGCACAATAAAAATAGACACAAACAATTTCATGAAATTTATTTTGAAAGAATAATATGCTTAAGACACGTGCACCGAAACACGTGCGTCGCCCGTAAAATCTCAAAAATACAAAAAATTGACTTTGTCAACCGAAAAAATATTTATAATTAATTGGAATGCAACATAAAGTATATTTAATATACATATTCGATAATATACTCAAACGTACAGAAAGCATGTGTATTGCACGTAAAAAATTTATTTTAATAAAGATTGTCAAAAATTGAATTTTCGTTTACAAAACAAATTCAAACATGTTTATAAAAATAAATGATTGAAATCCATTGAAAACTTTGCACGTACGGTGGAATATCTGAAATTGATAGGTGCATCGATAATACGTAAAAAGCACGTAAAAACTCAAGGATTGAAATTTAGCATTTGAGTTATCTCAAATGGGATTTTAAGAATACGGGGTTGCATAAATAAATGGAATTCAAAATGCATATCAAAATGCGTTATGGATATAATCAATAACAATACAAAATGCGTGTGCGTAACACCCGAGGGCAAAATTGTCAATTAAATTTTGCGGGGTGTTACAGGCCATGGCATACACAGACACTAGGAAGTTAGGATGCACGTTTTTTTTTTCCATTCAAGAAGGATGGTGACTGCTAGTTGGAGATCTCTGTTTTCTTATCAGCATTGCGTCAGAAGGATTACTGACGTATCCCACATTTAGGTACTGGATATCGGGTCGCAAGTGCAAGAGAACCCAAGACCATCAGGGCATTCAAGTAGAATGGCAGTGTACATGCCTACTATCGAAGCAGATGCAAGAATATCAGAGTAGTGAAACAAAAGATTCGAGTTACGGGGCGCATCTCAAGGAAGCAGCAAGACCACTCAGCGAAGTTTGGCGGGGATCAGTCGATCATCACACTGGAAGACAACTGATAGCTTCATAAGTGGAATATGGATATTTTTGTAAACATTTGTATTAAGTTTATGTAATTTGTATTTCTTATTCAAGAACAAGATAAGGGTTATAATTATTAATGTAATGATCTTGTTTGGCAATAAAAGTTTTAAAATTTCCGTGTTATTTACTGTGTTGAGATGCATTGAAGGAAAAGATTCTAGTAGTGTCACGGATGTCTGGTAATGGGGATCCGGGGCGTTACATTGTTGTTCATCAGTCTTCCACTGTGGAACTTTCTTCTTCCATTGCTGCTCCTACAGTTTGGGGGCCTAATGGTTTTCCCATGTTTAATAAATATCGTTATTTTATTATTTTTATTGATGATTTCTCTCACATGATATGGTTGTTTCCCTTGAAAGATCATTCTGAAGTGTATAAAGTTTTTCGAAAATTTTTCTTCGAGATAAGAACTCAATTTGACACTACTTAATATTTTCGTTCTAATAATACTCAAGAATACATGAGTTCTGATTTTTAAATTTTTTTCCTCAACATAGAATAATACATCAAACTTCTTGCGCCTACACTCCTCAATAAAATGGAGTGGTAGAATGCAAAAATCAACATTTACTTAGCACTGCTCGCTCTCTGATGTTTGAAATGAAGATCCCAATGTTTTATTGGAGTTGTGCGGTTCTTACTGCCTGTTTTCTTCTTAATATTATGCCTACTCCTATTCTTCAAAATCAATCCCCATTCAAACTGGTATTTCCTTCTAAAAATCTATTTTCCTTACCACATCGTATTTTTGGTTGCACTTATTTTGTTCAAAATCTCCAGCTAGACACTGATAAACTTGACCCGCATTCAACTAAATTTGTGTTTTTTGGACACGAAAGGCTTTCTTTGCTATTGTCCTTCACTTTTTTTTAATATCTTAGTATATGTTTCTTTTTTTTTAAATCAAACATTTTTTTGAAAAAACTTCTTTTGAAATTGCCGATTTACGAAGGGCTGTTGTTGAGAGTCTTCATTTCCCACCACCACTATCACTACCTCTGCCGCCACCACTGTAACACCCTAGATTTTAAAATAATTTTTTGAGGTGTATAAATGAATTAAAATGATTTTGGTGATTTAATAAACATTTATTCTGAAAATTATCTTTTACACTTGCAAAAAATGTGCAAATATTTTCTTGGGAAGTTCAAAGTCAGAAATTATTTTGGGGAAACCTATTATTTATTTTTAGGTATTATTTATGAATTTTTTGGAATTTTATGATATTTATTTGGCATATTTATAATTATTGCAAAAAAAGGGGGGGGGGTGCAAAATTACCACTTGGAGTGAAAACTCCAGATTTTCGGATTTTTTAGCTGAGCATGATGGCTATCCAACTCAGAGGTAAAAAGTTTACTTTTTGTTTTAATAGATTTGGTTTATTTCGAAGGGTCTTTTTGCAACAGCCCTTTTTGCAAAATTACCACTTAGAGGCAAAAATTACGAATTTGTTTTTCTGGATTTAAACCCAGTGCTGGCCAGTATTAGGGTGTTTACTTTTGTTTTTAAATTTAAAGTGAATTGGTTAATATAATTTCCAAGTATAAGGATTTATATATGTAAAGATATATTCAAAAGGGATACTTTTGCAAAACCTATTAAAAACCCTAATTACCCTAATTTCCAGCCTACTTAAAAGAGAGTGCAGCCGTCTCTTTGTTGTACTACACAAAGGGTTTTCTTTATTATTGATTTCTTGGAGTTTCGAATCGAGAATCTTGGTTTTCTTGTGAAAGGAAGGACTTTTATTATTCTCTTTATTTTTTCGGTTGATTCTTCAATAAGGTGACTGACATATGTTTAGTTTCTTATTGTTCTAAGCATGTTGTATGTGATGATTCGTTTATTAGAGAGCATGTTAGGGGATTGTATGATGATATAATGAATTTTGATGAGTGGATGAATAGAAATTGAATCTTTTCATGAAAACGATGCTATTGATGATTAAAATTCTACATAGATAGCTTGAGAATGTTAAGAACCTAACAGAAACCATGAGTAGGTTATTTTCTTTCATATGCTTACTGATTTGATTGAGTTCAATGAGTTATATGTTGGTTATTGCAAAAAGTGAAAAAAACATAGTTTTCACTATGTATGTTATAGATGTGGTATGTTTGGGAATTTTGATGAGTAAAACTTGGTTATTCACATGTTATAATTGTACATATTCATGGGTATAGTGATGTGAGTAGTGGTGTATGTGTTTAATCAATTACAAGAGGGGTTTTGGATCAAAAGAGATCAAGATTTGAAGGGGTGGAGTTGTTGTTTTAATTCGGGTCTGATAATGTATAGCCGAAAGTTTGATTTTTGAGTTTTAGGAACTTTTTGATTAGATCTTGAGTTTTCTTGACCTGAGTGTCACGGCCCACTTCTCAAAAAGAATACAGAATACGGATACGTGACAAAAGCCCAGCGAATGATTTTCATCATCCATAAGCTGTTCAAGAATCTTTACAACATTCACAAGAATCATCAGTGTCGGAAGCAAAAGTATCAACCAACATGCACATATGAACCAAAATACCAACAAGAATACTTGAAACCAAATACATTAATCTCAAATAGTCATTATCTGAATAAGTCAACAAAATCCTGGGACACATTGCCCAAATACAAGAATAAATCCACATACAAGAATACAATTTTGTTCAAGCAAACTACAAGAATAATAATAATAAATCCAGCACGAGCACTTCATGTCACCAATACCGTTTAGAACATGTTCTCCAAAAATTGCAATTTAACAATTGCAGGGAAGAGGAAAAGAGAAAAACAAGTACCCGTCAATTGCAAGTTACGGGCTGCTTGTAATGCAGGATACAAGTACATGGAAAAACTAACTAACAACATGGTATAAGCATGCTATCCAAATATAACAACTATCATGGTAAGATAAACAAGTGCAAGTGGCATGTATCAAGTGTCAAGTGAACAAGTATCATGTAAACAAGTGTTAAGTATCAAGTGTTATGTATCATGAAATCAAGTAACTAGTAACAAGTGTCAAGTAGCCAAGTACAAGTGTCAAGTATCATGTTCAAGCATCAAGTCTCACGTATCAAGTAATCAAGTGTCAAGTAAGCATGTACCAAGTTCAAGTTTCAAGTTCAAGTATCATGTGTTAATATCTTGTATTATTACATCTAGGTAGCACTTCATGTGCCATCCTTTTATCACATGGTTGTTACAGTCAATGCAGTTTCGTTTTAGATTTCATAGTGGACCATAAAGGGTAGTGTACTCAGAGAAAGCCTCAAGAATCAAGTAAACAAGTATCAAGCCTCAAGTCAAGTAAACAATCCTCAAGAGAGAAGTATCAAGCCTCAAGTATCAAGTATCAAGCCAAGTGAAATATCAAGCCTCAAGTAATCAAGCCAAGTCTCAAGTATCAAGTAAACAAGCCTCAAGTGAATCAAGCCTCAAGTAGTGAAATATTAAGCCTCAAATAATCAAGTATCAAGCCAAATCTCAAGTATCAAGCCAAGTCTCAAGTATCACATAGGATCAAAAGATCCTCTTCAGAGTACGTGTTTCTAAATTATCCACAATTAGATCTGTCACTTTAAAACCCTGGCTTGGTTAATTTATTATTAATATCAAACAAGCAAGTATGTGTCACGAAACAAGCAAGTATATCATGATATGATCAAGTAACAAGTTCAAGTTGCAAGATAAACATATACGGGTGTAAGATAACTCATACAGGGACAAAATAACCAAATCTCAAGTTCAGGACAGCAAGACCAAACTGTAGTAAAACTAAAATTCCCAGTGTTCCAAAAATGCAAATCTGAATCCGTCGAAACATCTAGAAAATAAACTCCCAACCGAATCCAACGAGTATAAGTAAGTCATATTGTAATTCACAAAATCATAACTCAAAACAGGTTGGAATTTAGAAATTAGGTTCAGCCAGAAATCAGTAAATCAAATTCTCAGTCAGGAAAACAGCATCAAAACTCAATAAATAAATCCAAGAAAAATCTGGAGTATTCCCCTATCTGTCTAGTATCAAAATATAAAGTTTCATAATTTTCCAATGAAATTAGATCTATCGTTAAAAATCAGAGAACATCAAGAAACGATAGTTTGGCAAATCTGGAATTCCCAACACTGTTATACGAAAACTGGAATATCTCGCAACCAGTGAAACAAAATTCAAATCCGACAAAGGGAGATGAAAATAGATAGAATAAGCTAACTTTATATTTCACAAATATTTTCCATACAATAAATGGAATCAGGGTGAAAATACGATTCTTTACAGAACAACGAGTAAAATATAACAAGTACAGTTTTTATAAACAAGAGTGAAACGATATTTAAAACTCATCAATAAAATCCACCAAAATTCTGGATAATTCCTAAATAAGTATAGAAAAACTGACCAAAGTTCTAGATCAAAATAATATGTGTAGCACAAGAATCAAAATAATTTAGTCATCAAAATAAAAAAGAAACGAAATCTGGAAAAGATCTACATCTCTGTATTAAAACAGTCATAACTCATACATACGAAAACAAAATCGTGCAAGGTCAGAGTGGTTGGAAAGAAGACGAAATTCTCTAAAACTCAAGTTTTTTACTGAAATTAATATTCTGACCTTAATATGGTCTAAATTACTGATCAAGACAGAATATCGGCAAAACACAGAATTTCCTCAAAAACCAAAATCAATATAGATTCAACGAAACTTGATCCAAACACAACCGAACATTAAATCGAGTCTACGAAGTGTCCAAACATCATAAAATAGGGTAGTTAACATATCTAAAACAAGTCTATCAGATGGTTCTCAACAAACACCCAAATTCTCACAAGAAGTCTCACATACATGATCAAATCAAGAACGGGCAAAACCTAAGTTGTTTCAAGTCAAATTTTTTTGTCGTGAGTCAACTATAGTCAAATAGCACTATAGAGACAAACTCATCAATCATACAACACACACGAGTTGTCTCTAGAACCCAACTACACTACAAGCGGTATTTATGACTTGTATCATATAAAGGAATTTGAGTACAAGTTACCTGCCTTAACCGAAGACGAGAACAACTCCAAGCAAGAATAATGGGAACGGATTCCCGGGCACGAACTCAACGATCGAATCACAAACCAATCATGAACACAAGGAACAACATATCACGAACACGATCAGACGACTGAGATCAAAGGATCAAGAGATCAAGGCTATCGGATCAGATCGGACGACTCTGATTGAAGATCAAGATCAAGATCAGGATGTGATCAGTATCTTGATGATGATAATGATGATCAGATCAGATCGACGATCTAATGGCCACCAATTAAAGTGATTAAAGAACTCCATGACGATGATCATGATGATCAAGAATGGACGGCCAATATTCAAACCATCAAAACCCACATGATCAAGAAGATCAAGATGAGAGATCATGAAGATCCGATGGATCATGAAGATCCGATGGCCCACAACACAGATGATGATCAAGAAGATCGAACGGCCGAGAATTAACAAGAACAAAACTCCATGATCAAGACGATCAAGATTGCGATTAAATGGACGGCCCATATTCAAACCATCACACCAATCAATAAAACAGAGCATGGGGAAAGTGTCCACTGCGATGGGGGAAATAGGCAGCGGCACAGCGGGTGTAGAAGGACTGCCGGCAAGACACGGCGGCAGCAGGATGATGGCCGAGGTGGCTACAGCGGTGGAGGACAGGCCGAGGGTCGGCGCAGGAGGTGCGAGGTGGTGTGACTGGGGAAGCGGGCGGTAGGGCTGGCACTGCGGGGCTGTCGAGAGGAGGTAGGAGCGCCTGAGGTGGCTGTTGGCATTGCCTGGTTGTCGGCACTGTAGTCGCGCGGTGCATCGCTCAGGAGGAGCACGAGGTGACGACGACATTGCTGTGGGCGGTGCTGAGGTGGAAAATAGGGTGAGCGGGAGAGAGAGAGATGAGAGGTCGGGAGAGACGGGAGAGGGAAGACGAAGCGGCGCAAGGTGCATGGGTTTGGGCGGGTGGGAAGTTTTCGGGAAGAAGGTGAAGAGGTTTAGGGTAAAAACAAGGTTGGGTTTTATAAGGGGAAATGGTTTAGGGTTGAGGCTGAGGTGGGTTTCGGGTAGTGTAAATGGGTTTTGGGTCTGGGGTTGTTTAGAATAATAAGTTTTGGGGTTATAAATGGGTAGTGGGTAGATTAGTAAATGGGTATTAAGAGATATTGGGTTTTAGAATTTAAATTAAAAAAAATATGGTTTTAAAATCCAATGGGGAAATAAAATATTCAATAACAATAAAATAATATTTATAACAAAATATAGTTTACTTTACAATATAGAATTTATTTAAAACAACTACAAATACAATTTGTACATAGAAGTGGATTTTTAATAAACATTCAAAAACAACAATAATAACAAAATACGAATTGTATTACAATATAAAAATCATAAAAAATATTTGCAAATAAAATTATTGATTGAAAACAGATTTTAATAGGAAGTCTAATAATACAATTTGACAAAAGAAATTTGAAAATCGAAAAAATAATTTGGGAAAATTTTAAATACAGAAAATACACAAAAAACACGTTTTTGGGAAAACAGAGGTTACAAATCCTACCCACCTCACAACAAAATTTTGTCCTCGAAATTTGCTTTGGCGGTACATAGGACAAGGCAAAAGCAAACTGGGGAAGGGTAACAAAGAAGAGGGCTAATGGAGAAGGAACAAAGCAGTATCAAAAGGAAAGAATCACCACAAGGTAATAAAGCAAGATAAGGAGTAGGTATTACTGAAATCAAAGAGGATGGATAGGGAAAAAATTGAATCAGATAATGAATGGTGCATGATGGCAAAATGGAATGCAAAAAGGAAGTAACTGGTATCAAAAATGAAGAAAACATCACAAGACTTGCAAAATAACAAAGCAAAGAGGTGAAGAAATAGATAGAGCTGGAATCGTAGAAAGAACGGACAAGGAAGAGATGAACCAAATAATGAGTCAACGGATGAAGACGAATGTATGGGATAGAGAAGAAAACAATGCAGGGAAGGAGAAACAACAAGTGAATCCTGGGATCAATGGGTTTTGGGCCCACAACGCTTCCGCTGCGCCACTCTGATCGGGGAAGACTCTGCCAATAGCATCAAGTGATGCCGACTGACGGACCAAGCAAGAAAGAAAAGAATGGATACCACCAGAATCAAAAGAATATGGGTACCAAAGAATGGATTCATACCCAAGAAGAAATCAATCAAAGATGACGACTGAAAAAGACGGAAGAATCAAGGAATCAAGGGAATCGAATAAGAAGGGATCAAAATGAATGGAACAAGACTAGTATCCAAATCATTGTTGATTATGATTCATTCATGTATGAATGGTTGGTGAAATATTGAGCCAATCCCAGTTCGAGCCAAGCTTGTCTAATATATTAGGCAACTAATACATTAGCCAAACATGAGCTCTGATACCACTAAAAACCCAGTCACGCCCCGCTTCCCAAAAAGAATACGAAATACGGATACGTGACAAAAGCCCAGCGAATGATTTTCATCATCCATAAGCTGTTCAAGAATCTTTACAACATTCACAAGAATCATCAGAGTCAGAAGCAAAAGTATCAACCAATATGCACATATGAACCAAAACACCAACAAGAATACTTGAAACCAAATACATTAGTCTCAAATAGTCAAGATCGGAATAAGTCAACAAAACCTAAGTTATTTTATGTCAAATTTTTGTGTCGCGAGTCAACTATGGTCAAATAGCACTATAGAGACAAACTCATCAATCATACAACACACATGAGTTGTCTCTAGAACCCATCTACACTACAAGCGGTATTTATGACTTGTATCATATAAAGGAATTTGAGTACAAGTTACTTGCCTTAACCGAAGACGAGAACGACTCCAAGCAAGAATAATGGGAATGGATTCCTGGGCACGAACTCAACGATCGAATCACGAACCAATCATGAACACAAAGAACAATAGACCACGAACACGATCAGACGACTGAGATCAAAGGATCAAGAGATCAAGGCTATCGGATCAGATCGGACGACTCTGATCGAAGATCAAGATCAAGATCAGGATGTGATCAGTATCTTGATGATGATAATGATGATCGGATCAGATCAACGATCTAACGGCCACCAATCAAAGTGATCAAAGAACTCCATGACGATGATCATGATGATCAAGAATGGACGGCCAATATTTAAACCATCAAAACCCACATGATCAAGAAGATCAAGATGAGAGATCATGAAGATCCGATGGCCCAGAACAAAGATGATGATCAAGAAGATCGAACGGCCGAGAATTAACAAGAACAAAACTCCATGATCAAGACGATCAAGATTGCGATCAAATGGATGGCCCACATTCAAACCATCACACCAATCAATAAAACAGAGCATGGGGAAAGTGTGCACTGCGATAGGGGAAATAGGCAATGGCACAGCTGGCACGGAGGGACTATCGAGAGGAGGCAGGGGTGCCTGAGGTGGCTGTTAGCGTTGCCTGGCTGTCGGCGCTGCAGTCACGCGGCGCGTCGCTCAGGAGGAGCACAGGGGGGACGACGATGTTGCTGTGGGCGGCACCGAGGTGGAGAACAGGGTGAGCGGGAGAGAGAGATGAGAGGTCAGGAGAGACGAGAGAGGGGAGACGAAGCGGTGCAAGGTGCATGGGTTTGGGCGGCTGGGAAGTTTTCGGGAGGAAGGTGAAGAGGTTTAAGGTAAAATCGGGGTTGGGTTTTATAAGGGGTAATGGATTAGGGTTGAGGCTGAGGTGGGTTTCGGGTAGTGTAAATGGGTTTTGGGTCTGGGGTTGTTTAGAATAATAAGTTTTGGGGTTATAAATGGGTAGTGGGTAGATTAGTAAATGGGTATTAAGAGATATTGGGTTTTAGAATTTAAATTAAAAAAAATATGGTTTTAAAATCCAATGGGGAAATAAAATATTCAATAACAATAAAATAATATTTATAACAAAATGTAGTTTACTTTACAATATAGAATTTATTTAAAACAACTACAAATACAATTTGTACATAGAAGTGGATTTTTAATAAACATTCAAAAACAACAATAATAACAAAATACGAATTGTATTACAATATAAAAATCATAGAAATATTTGCAAATAAAATTATTGATCGAAAACAGATTTTAATGGGAAGTCTAATATTACAATTTGGCAAAAGAAATTTGAAAACCGGAAAAATAATTTGCGAAAATTTTAAATACAGAAAATACATAAAAAACACATTTTTGGGAAAACTGGGGTTACACTGAGATTGTTTAAGATAATATATTACCTATATATGATGTTTTCTTGAAGCTTTAACTGATGTAAACACACATATATACACTTATATATATATATACATATGTCCCGTTTTGAAGAATTTGTCGAAAATTGCTCTTTTATGAATTTGATGAAGTTTTGATTTGTTTTATAAACTCCAGTATGTTAAACAAGTTATATTTGATCATCTCAGGAATTTTGTTTTACAAATTTATGATTTTACAAAGATTAAACAAAGTATTAGTTAAAATGTACACGAAATTCAAAGCTGTGTTTTCTGGACATGTCAGTCGACCGGTTCCATTTTGAACTAAAATGTGCGGTCGACCGTCATTTGAAAAATTGGATTTTCTGTGATTGTGCAGTCGATCGTCATTATTTTGAACTGTTTTGACAGTCGACCGACACCTGCTGTCTGTGTTGTTTTTGTTGAGTTTTCTATTAATTTCTTGAACGATTATTTTTTCGATATTATGGATTATTGATCTACTGTTTTAGATTATGTTTTGATATAGATTATAGTATTTTATAGAAAGTTATATTTTGATTTAAAAAGAATTTAAATTGTATTTCTATTACTTTATAAAGTGAAATGTATATGGTTTTTTGAAGAAATTGATGTTTTATGACTTTCTACGACTTAAAAATATGATTCTCAGTTATTTGATGGATTTAATACTTTATTTCAATTCTGGAATTTGTGAGTATACTAAATGAATTTGGTTTTGTTGATTAAAGAAGTTTTCATTGATATAAACATTTTGTGATTTGGAACTAAGTGTTTTATTGAAAGTTTCGGTGTTGATATTCGATTTGTGAGTCTCTAAGAGTTGAGTGGAATTCCTGTGAACCGAAAATAAGATTTTGTGGATTTTAACCAGTTGGGTCTTGGGATTGTTGTTTTTGAATTAAGTCCGGCAGGATACACTAACTCTACAGAGGGAAAATTTGTGTTTTAATAATAATCAACTTAAGGACATGCACTAATGGAGATGTGATAGAACTTGGAAAATGTAAACATATGCTCTAGGGGTCTAGTCCAATCGATGTGTTCCAGTACTGTGTGTTGTTCTGTCTCGATAGGACATTTGGTATGTTCGCGTGTCGAGGGTCTACAGGCCTATTCACGGAGCATACAGGTGCATTCGCGTGTCGAGGGTCGGCGGGCCTATTCACGAGATGTACTAGTGTATCTGCACATCGAGGATTTGCAAACCTATTCGTGGGGTACACGTCAGGGAGGTGATTCTTCCTGGGGATTAGAGCTATTCTTACATGATCCTTGCGCGTCGAGAGTTGTGATGCTTATTCACGAAGTATTATGGAGCTTGTTTCTATCACCGTAGTAGGATTAGTTGCATAACGAGGGACTTAACCCTATAAAGTGGAGAACGATAAGGATTTGCACAGGTTCTATGTAGTATGGAATGCATAGAATCCGATAAGTGTGCATTAGAGAGTCATCATATTGCATTTGTGTTTTCTTGACTTGGTTTTATGCATGTATATTTTCTATTTTCCTACACTTGAGACTTAGTCTAATCTCACTTGATTTTTTCATGTTTTATTTATTATTATTTCATATTTCATTTGTTTCTACCGTTGGTATGTGTTGTTATGATTTTATTATTTATGTTTTATTTATATTGTACTTCTTTTGATGTCACTCACACCAGTATGCCTGACCCCTGTAGTTTTGGAGGTTAGGGTTATCTCTAACCTCATGTTTTACATGTAGGTACCTAGAGCACGGGATTTGGATGCATGTGGTAGAATGATAATGTGGCTTATGTAAATTGTAAAAGAATGTTTTGTAAAATAAAGAATTATAATTCAAAGTGTTTAATTTTCCGTTGTGTTTTGTAAAAAATTGATGTAATAAAAGTTGAAAATTTATTTTGTGTTTTGGCCATGTTTACTATTACATTGAGGTGGATGTTGGGAATTGTGCCACGTATTTCTGAGATATTATATTCAAAATTCGGGGCGCTACAACCACCACCACCACTACTTCGGGTTTATGTAAGGAAACAAAAGAAGCCTTCAGACTCGACTAAGAGCCTAGTTCAGACTAAATAGGCCTTAAAATAAAGTAGCTCTCCTTTGGCTAAAGACCAGCAGGACAGTCAGTTGGGACATCCCCCTAATCCTGATGTACCCTATCTTGTTCAACCGGTGCTAACCACTTCTATCGGTAATATCCCTAACACAGAATATTTACCTATCGGACAACATGAGGCTCAACATTCTTGTGCTCACTATGATATTACAAAGTTTGTTTCTTTTTCTAAACTGAACAAATCTTTTTGAGCCTTTACCTCTTCTTTGGATTCTAACTATTCATAACTGTCATGGCCCGCTTTCCAAACGGAATATGGAATACGGTACGCGACAAAGTCCAGCGAATGGTTTTCACCATCCATGAGTTGTAAGGATCTACTCAACCAGCATAACAGGAAATATAGAAATATACTCAACCACGCATGCATGAAAAGTTATTAACCAACAACATTTATTTGCAACAAATATAAATCTCCCAAACAAGTACGAGATCTGGATCAAAACAAAACTTCGGGACTATAAGCCTGTTATAAGTTTCAATGTAGCAACAAGAATGAAATAAATTCAAGTACCAATCACTAAACAAGATTTTCCAAAGGGAAGCCTAAAACCTTTGCTCACCAACTCCTGCAGGTAGTTGATCACCAAAATCTGCTCATATAGAAATAGAAATAAAATAGGAAAAATAGGAAAACAGTACGCTCGTTAGTACAAGTTATGGGCCACAAGTAGTACAAGCAAAAAAGAGTGGGAATAGAAATATAAACCAATAAATAGGAAGTAATGGCATGGAGGAAAACAACAGTAGATGAATAGTCTACAAGTAACAGGAAATAATAGCAGGTAAACAGTAATGAAAAAAGTAGCAGTATCAGTATAGGATAACAGTAACAAGTGATAGTAATAGGTAGCAGTAACAGGTAACAGTCTCAGGAAACAGGGGTGTGCCACTAAAACAAGTTATTCTTAAGTCTATTTTTTAATACTATCTTGGTAGCACTTCATGCATCCCAAATTTTACCACATGGTTGCTACATTCAAACAGTTGTGTTTAGATTTCGTAGTGGATCCTATAGGGCCGTGTACTTAGGCATCCAGTAAACAGTAACAGTAAACAGTAAACAGTAATAGTGTCATGAATCATGTAATCATGTATCCCTGAAAAACAGTTGAGACCTATGGGTTCCCTTCTGAGTACACCTTCCTATAAGAAAGTATGTAGTCCGGTAAGCAGTAACAGTCTGTGAAACACGGTACAACAGTAAACAGTTGGAAAAACAGTTCCCTTTCTGATTACACATTTCTATATTGTCCACTACAAGATCTTTCCCTTAACCCCGGCTTGATTACTTGTCATTATTATTAAAACAGGTGTGGGTGAGCACAACAGGGCAAGAAAGCATGGAAAGAATAGGGGACAAGTTTAAGTCGAATAGGAAATATAAACATGTGACAAAACAATCTATAACAGTTAGATCAACGAGACTTTCAGTTCTGGACAACAAGACGCTGCTGCACTAAAACTGAGATTCCCATTTCCAAAGGAATGCAAATCTAGATCCATCAGAAATATATAGAAACTAGACTCTCTGCTGAGTCCAGCGCATATACACAAGTCAGACAACAACCACAGTAATAGGGTTCAAAATAGCGTTTTATACAGAATTTATGTTCAGTCAAAATATGCAATGTCTTGTTTATAAGCATGAAAGGGGTCTAAAAACATCATAATTAAATCTAAGAAAAATCTGGAAGGTTCCCTAGCATTTCTAGTCTCAACATACAAAACTTCATGAAATTCCATTGCAGATAGTATGGTCTATTTAATTTGGAAAACAGGGTGATGCAGCAAAACTTTAAATCTGAAAGTTCAGACACAGCAGTACCAAAACTTTGATAATTCACAAAATACAATTCGAAATACCAATCCGTCAAAAGGGTTGTAAAATTTACATACCAGGCTACGTTTCATATTTACAAAGTTTTTATAAAAAATGGCTAGAATCAGGTTGTAAACAGAGTTCTCTACTAAACAACATGCAGTTTATCAATTATATGATTGGTTACACAAGCATGAAATAAGTTATAAAAGTCATTAAATAATTCTACAAAAATTTGGGGTTGATCCTAGTCATGCCTAGTCATACCCAGGAAAATATCAAATCCAGATTTTACTTTCAACATCAGTTTTAAAATAATAAATCATGCCGCGATCTTAAAAATCAAAATCTGAAAATTACGACACAGCTGCAGTAAAACAATGATAACTTATACATCAAAAATCGAAATTGAGATCCATCAAAAATTCTGAAAAAATAGAAACCAAGGCCTTCAAATCATGTTCACAAATTAATTTATTTTACTGATTTAAACAGGGTCTGAATTCCTGTACTAAAACAGAGCAGCAGCAAAACGAAATTCTTTCATGCATTTAATCGAACAATTCATCTACCATAGGTCCAATTTAAAATGTAATCCAAAGCATGATATATTGGTCACACAAATCAACATGGCACGGGTATTAATAAGTCTACAACAAGATAACACATCTAGCACATCAATCATGTAAGAAAATCTACAATATATGGTAGATTACGAACAAGCACCTACACATCATGATCTCTATCTAGATCCAATTTATTTTCGTGTAGTGTGTGTGTGTGTGTGTGTGACAACTTATTGTGGGTAATCATGATCATGAGATAATGAAAACAGATCAAGCGAACAAGATTATGGTTATCATGCGAGTGAAAGCAAGGATG
The DNA here is from genome assembly GCA_017893485.1 of Hemerocallis citrina. NCBI lineage: Eukaryota > Viridiplantae > Streptophyta > Magnoliopsida > Asparagales > Asphodelaceae > Hemerocallis > Hemerocallis citrina. Next base: position 122,339,800 of record CM030363.1, on the reverse strand, counting down.
AATGCAAGTCTACTTATGGTATTTAAACTTGTATGAGGAACAAAACAACATACAAGCTACTTGCCTTAGGTGGTAGATGATACCGAAGAGAAAAGAATAACGGGAATGGATCCCGGCACACGGCGACGATCGCGAACACGAGGCTTGCAGGATGAACACTCGCGGGATAGGAGGAAGATGGCGGGACGACGATGCAAGGGCGGTCGACGACGGATAGTGGCGCGACTGGCAAGGGCATCGACGTCGAGCGGAGGTTGTCGGCGTCGATGGCTGGAAGAACACAGGGCGGGATGAGGAGATGGAGGTTGAAGGTGGGGGTTGCAGTTTTGATGGGTTCGGGAAGAGGATGGGGGCTACGGGGTCGACGGGAGTCGTGGGCAGCGAAGTGGGGCGAGGTGATGAGGAGGATGATGGAAGGCGGTGAGGTGGAGATGGGACGCTACGGAGATGCTGGAGGTAAGGGATGAAGGGCGGCTGGGTTCATATAGGATTAAGGTTTTGATAATTAGGGTTAGGGTAGATAATCCAATTATATAGGGTTTAGGTGGGTTTGGGTTATTGGGTAGGAAGGAAAAAAGCTAAATAATAAAATAAGTAAGCCATGAATTAGAATTAGTCAATCCTCAAGAAGAAGAATAATTTTAAATTAATCTGATTGGGAACAAAGTTTGAATCAAGGCAACAATTGTGAGACCCCGTATTTCTAGAGAGTAGTATATAGTATATAGTATATATACTAGTATATATAATAAGTAGTAGAAAGATAAGGAAGGAATGGAAAGGATTGGAAGGTGACGTGGAAGGAAAGAAGGAAAGAAAAAGAAAGTGGAGAAGGTATTAATTAGTGGTGACCTATAGGATGATCCTATGGGATGTGATGACATGATGGACTTAGATGATTTCCTATGAGACATAGGAAAGAATTAAATGAATGAATGAAAGATGAAGAAGTGTGTGTGGTGTGTTTGACCGGGGTTGACCTTGGTAAACATAATCCCATATCGGCCATAAGAAGGGAAGAAAAGATAGATATATTAGGAAGCCAAGGATGAAGGGATACCTTCCATCCAGACACCCTTTGAGGCAGCCTGTGGTGGGCGTGGCTAGAATTTAGTTAATTGTGTACGTACGAGTTGAGTGCGGGGCGTTACAGATGGTATCAGAGCCAACTTTCGACATCGAATGTAGGACTTGTATATAGGAAATGCGTGGGATGCAATGTATGTATGAGATGCGTAAGACCCTGGGAGGGCAGCGATTAGGAGACAAGTCTACAATCGACTAGAAAGAAGATCCGGTGCTAGATTGCACGTCCCGTATTCAGCGAGGACGCTGAATTCTTAAGAGGGGGTGAATGTGAGACCCCGTATATGATCCTATGGGAATTGATGGTATGATGAGCCTATGAGATTATCTATGAGGCATATGAAATGATGGGCTTAGAAGATTATCTATGAGGCATATGGAATGATGGATTAAATGAATGAAATGAATGAAGAAAGAATGCATGAGTGTGTGTGGTATCAATGTGAGACCCTGTATAAGATCCTATGGGAATTGATGGTATGATGAGCCTATGAGATTATCTATGAGGCATATGAAATGATGGGCTTAGAAGATTATCTATGAGACATATGGAATGATGGATTAAATGAATGAAATGAATGAAGAAAGAATGCATGAGTGTGTGTGGTATCATGAAGGGATACCTTCCGTCCAGACACCCTTTTGAGGCAGCCTGTTGTGGGTGTGGCTAGAATTTTGTTAATTGTGTGCGTACGAGTTGAGTGTGGGGCATTACAGATGGTATCAGAGCCAACTTTCGACATCGAATGTAGGAGTTGTATATAGGAAGTGCGTGGGACGCAATATATGTATGAGATGCGTAAGACCCTGGGAGGGCAGCGATTAGGAGACAAGTCTACATTCGACTAGAAAGAAGATCCTGTGCTAGATTGCACGTCCCGTATTCAGTGAGGACGCTGAATTTTTAAGAGAGGGTGAATGTGAGACCCCGTATTTCTAGAGAGTAGTGTATAGTATATAGTATATATACTAGTATATATAATAAGTAGTATAAAGATAAGGAAGGAATGGAAAGGATTGGAAGGTGACGTGGAAGGAAAGAAGGAAAGAAAAAGAAAGTGGAGAAGGTATTAGTTAGTGGTGACCTATAGGATGATCCTATGGGATGTGATGACATGATGGACCTAGATGATTTCCTATGAGACATAGGAAAGAATTAAATGAATGAATGAAAGATGAAGAAGTGTGTGTGGTGTGTTTGACCGGGGTTGACCTTGGGAAACATACTCCCATATCGGCCATAAGAAGGGAAGAAAAGAGAAATATATTAGGAAGCCAAGGATGAAGGGATACCTTCCGTCCGGACACCCTTTTGAGGCAGCCTGTGGTGGGCCCTGGCTAGAATTTAGTTAATTGTGTGCGTACGAGTTGAGTGCGGGGAATTACAGATATAGGATCTTCTATAGTCCACCAATAATGTGAGACCCCATATAAGATCCTATCGGAATTGTTGGTATGATGAGCCTATGAGATTATCTATGAGGCATATGAAATGATGGGCTTAGAAGATTATCTATGAGGCATATGGAATGATGGATTAAATGAATGAAATGAATGAAGAAAGAATGCATGAGTGTGTGTGGTATCATGAAGGGATACCTTCCGTCCGGACACCCTTTTGAGGCAGCCTGTGGTGGGCGTGGCTAGAATTTAGTTAATTGTGTGCGTACGAGTTGAGTGCGGGGCATTACAGATGGTATTAGAGCCAACTTTCGACATCGAATGTAGGACTTGTATATAGGAAGTGAGTGGGACGCAATACATGTATGAGATGCATAAGACCCTGGGAGGGCAGCGATTAGGAGACAAGTCTACATTCGACTAGAAAGAAGATCCTGTGCTAGATTGCACGTCCCGTATTCAGCGAGGACGCTGAATTCTTAAGAGGGGGTGAATGTGAGACCCCGTATTTCTAGATAGTAGTATATAGTATATAGTATATATACTAGTATATATAATAAGTAGTATAAAGATAAGGAAGGAATGGAAAGGATTGGAAGGTGACGTGGAAGGAAAGAAGGAAAGAAAAAGAAAGTGGAGAAGGTATTAATTAGTGGTGACCTATAGGATGATCCTATGGGATGTGATAACATGATGTACCTAGATGATTTCCTATGAGACATAGGAAAGAATTAAATGAATGAATGAAAGATGAAGAAGTGTGTGTGTTGTGTTTGACCGGGGTTGACCTTGGGAAACATACTCCCATATCGGCCATAAGAAGGGAAGAAAAGAGAGATATATTAGGAAGCCAAGGATGAAGGGATACCTTCCATCCGGACACCCTTTTGAGGCAGCCTGTGGTGGGCGTGGCTAGAATTTAGTTAATTGTGTGCGTACGAGTTGAGTGCGGGGCATTACAGATATTGTATCTGGAAATCCTAGGTAATGGTGTGGAGGAGGTATCTTGGAATCGTTCGAGGAGTTTTCTTAAACCCCATAGCTCGAGGACGAGCTTCTTTTGAGGTGTGTAGAATGTAACATCTGTTTTTTTTATTTCCTCAATTATTTGGTTTAAATTATTTTTAAATATGTTTCTGAGTATATTTATCTCTATTAATTGATTTTATTAGTATTAGAATGATTAAATTTATATTTTGGCGTAAACAGGGAAAAAATTGAGAATATAGGGGTTTTGAGATGAGTTTTCTCGGAGGAGACAAATCCGATTTGACCCAAAATTTTTTTGGGGAATTTGTACATTATAGGGGGTTAAAATTTTCGGTTCATTAAATTATAGTTTGAAGTTGAAAGTAGTTTTCTAAAATATTGCGATATTCGTATATATACATGTTTATATGTATTGCTATTGTGCATAACTATTGATTTTGATTATAACTATGCATAAAAATGCATTTCTAATTTTATTTTATGTTTGGGATGAATCTAAGTATAATATGGAGTGATTTTTACAAGAAAAACCGTAGAAAAGTTGGCTAGAAGGGTATATATATAAACCTATGGTCAAATAGCGGCTTATATGAAATTTTGCCCTCTTTTTTATTTCTCCCTACCCTTCTCCCCCTCCCACTTCTGATTTCGGCCAGCAAAGGATCCCCCCACCACCGACCACAACCTAGGGTTCCAAACCCTAGAGATTCCAGCAAATTTTTGAAGAAAATTTGAGGGTCTTAGCTAATTTGGAGGTGCTCTACTCATTACCGGAGTCCATTTGCAAAGATAAGACTTGGAAGGTAAGAAATTATGAAATTTAGTTTATGGGAAAATAAGATTTTGAGTTTTAGTGCTAGAAAATGATATAGTAGGGTAATTAGGTGATGCTAGTAATTATAGAGAAGGAAGATTGGTGAGAATTTGAGTGGTTTGTGAGTTATAAATTAATTAGTGTGTTGGCTTTAGAATTAATAAATAGAATAATTGATGAGGATGAGTTATAGAGATTGTTGTGTATTAAGGGGAAACAATTTAGAATGAGTTTAGTGAAATTTTTATGGAGTTAGAAACCCGTCGGAATCTCAAAAAATACGGGTACACTATTTATGCACGCCGGGTGTTCGGTGAAATGCCCGAGCGAGGTTTAGGTGAAAATTTGATGGGTTCTGAGGTATAACTGAGTTCTATTATTATTATTAACCCTAATTTGAGAAACTAGGAAGAAGGGATTAAAGAAATTAGGAGATAGGAAATTTTCCTAATAGGAAGCCTCCGATCTATAAGTGAGATTTTGTATTGGGACCCGAATTCGAAATCTATCGATGTAGCTCACCTATATATGTCATTTGTGATGCGTGGGTGAAGATGGATTCGAATTTGGAGGTTTGTAGGTCACGTTTTGAGTTTTAAGCTAATCGGTCCTATAATTTCCTATTTAGGTGGAAAAAGTTGAACTTCGATTGGCTACCGGGCGGACGTGGGACATCGTTTGCTCGATCCGTCAGGTGAGTATGTTGTATCTATATATATTTTATATTGTGGCCATATTTCGTGGCTTTCTGATATATTTTATAGAAGTTATGCTAAAAATTGATTTTCAATGAAAATACGGATTTTTGGAACCCGAAAATGGGTTTTTGATATATTTGGTGAAATTAACTATTTTAAGTATATAAAACTAATATTATGGGTTAATGTGATGTGTTGATGTATAAAAACTAAATATATTAAATGGTTTATGCATATTTTTACCTCGGGCATATTTTGTGCATGTTTTGGGACATATAGGCCCTTATAGGTGATTTTACTTACATGGAACGTGGTGTATGAACTAGTATGCTATAATTGGATATTATGAGATTTAATTAGAGAAAATAAATGATTTTGGCCCCTTTTTCTTGGAAACCCACATGTGTGGTGTATGTTTGTGATATATATATTATGATATTGACTCGTGATGTGATAATTGACGAAATTAGTAAGTGGGTATATGTTTACATTATAATTATGTTCGAAGTGAATTAATGAGCAATAGTATGATATTATAATGTGATGAATTATACGTTTTGATACTCTTACGATATGGAATAACCTAATGTAGTTCTTTTATTAATGTTATAACTTGACGTATGCCTACATATGATACAATGAGGTAATGAATAATGTGGTGTTCTTAATATGGGATGTTATAACAAAATAAATATCTTGGCGCATTTATATTATGCAATAATATGATATGATGGTTTTATATGTTGAATGACAGGGTGTATGCATAATGTGGTATACTGTTATGGTGATTGATATCGTGGACGCCGGATATGCATTAAATGGTAAGATAAAAGATAAGATGGTACGTGCTAATAAACTGTGTTACTAATTCACGTGATTAAAGTCCAGGATGCGGCATTTATTATATTAAAAAGTGAAATGCTTGTATGATAAAGCAAGATGGAAAGATGAAATGATTAATGCTTATAACAGATGGTTTTGTTGACCAGTACCTACAGCAATCCTGGGGGTTTGGGATAGACCTCCTAACGCCCAAGGAACGGCTTGGGAATAGTGGACCCAAACTATGTTTGGGGTAAGTGGGTTTTATCCCCCAAGCTATCGGCTTGAGGCCCAGTTTTTCCTCGATGACAGCTGTCGCGAGGAAGCACCCTAGTGGGACTAGTGGTGAGTGTTTGCTTCGGCTGGGAGGAAGTACCCTAGTGGGACTAGGGGTTAGTGGTTTATCCCTCGATGATAGCTGTCGCGAGGAAGCACCCTAGTGGGACTAGTGGTGAGTGTTTGCCTCGCTGGCTTCGGCTGGGAGGAAGTACCCTAGTGGGACTAGGGGTTAGTGGTTCCCTCGCTAGTTCGGCTAGGAGGAAGACGTAGCATCGGACGAGTAAGACTCTGGGAGAGCATCGGACCGCGTGTTTACTGGGCTGTCGGCTTTCAGTATGTTGGGATACTGTGGCTCACTGGTCGACAAACTAATAAAATAACTAAGTGAAATTAAAATGTGAAAGTAAAGAAAGTGAATTGTGAATGTGAAAGAAAGTGGTTGTGGATGAAATGCGGCATGTGGTTAATTTAAAATGAAAAGAGTAAAAGAGACATGTGTTAATATGAATAGTATGAAGTAGTTGTATTATGTAAATGATTATTAAAGTAAAATACAGTATGGTATGAGTTGTACCTTGGAATTGTGTCAAGGAACTACCTGCCCGCTATTTCTATGGAAATAGTGGGAACTACCTGCCTTGGCATAATTCGCAGGGTGAGTTGGTATGATAGTGGTAATGACTAATGGAAATGAAGAATTAAGTAAAGTGAAGATGAAAAGTAATTGAAGTAAATTAATAACTAAGCTATCGGCTTGAGATGTGATGTGATATTACCTAGACTATGTGTTTGGGGTGTGATATGTGATTGCCCAAACTATGTTTGGGATATGGAGTATAAATTGATGAGAATGAAAGTGAAATTAATGGTAACTTGAGATATAAGTGAAAAGGAAAGTAAGTTAATTATTAATTAGATTGGGTAATAACTAAATGTTATAACGGGATGAGAATGAGTTATAAAACATGCTTTTGATGCGATAAGAATGAGTATTCAATAAGTGATATGTTAATGATGTGATGAAAGGTGAGTAATTGCAATGGGCAATGAAATGTATATTTGTGTCATAAGGCATGAATGAATGTGATATTATGAGGATAGATGCCTATGTTTATGATGTGATACTTGATATAATACAATAAAATAAATACCTGTATTATGAGAATGGTTATGAAAATGGTTATTAAAGAAGGTATGTTGTGATATGAGTTTGTGTATCTTGGAAGTGTGTCGGGGAACTACTCGCCCGCTATTTCCATGGAAATGGTGGGAACTACCTGCCTTGGCACCACTTCCAGGATGAGTAAGTGAGTTGTTGATATAATGCAAGTAAATGAAGTGCATGGCTAAATAAAAATGAAGAAATATGTAGTAGCATCCTGTGGTTATAAATTCATAAATGAAGAATTGGTGATGTGACAATAATTGTGGAAGATGAATTCTAATTGATAAGTAAGGGATTGTATGTGAATCAGTATTATGTAAATGTAAAATAAGGATATATACGAGGTTGATGTGAAGCAAGTTGTGAAATGTGTGAATTATGGATAATTATATAACCGGATGCGGATTTGAAGAGTATTTTGATATAAAATCGTATTGGTGATGTTTTTATGTTCAGATTTCAGGTTGCATTATCTTAACTTGAAGTTTGTAAGTTTAAAGTATTTTCTTTATACCATTTTAATTTATTTATTCGATTAATAATTATACTCACACCAGAAATGGCTAACCCCTGATGTTTTCTGGGGGTTAGGAGGGTCCCTCCCTGAGGGTGGACAACCCTAACTCTCCTGCAGGTTGCTAGTAGTATGGTGAGGTAGTATAGAGCTAGATTTTGTATCTATTATCTATGTACTTAGTATATGTAGAAAGGTGAATAGTTGATGTATTATTTTGTATTATGGTAAAAGTATATAGATATAGTGCTGTGATGAGGTAAGAAAGCCCGTACCCACCTCGTTGTGGAGTATTGGGTTCTGTGGTTGGCTTCTAAAAAGGTTTTCCTAAATTTTTACAAAAATCCTATATGTTTTCAAAGGAATTTATGGTTTTTATTTAATATTTGATATTCTGTTATGAGTTTGGCCCCCAGAGCATAATATTTATATTGCCTGTGTGATTCTGCTCATTTTGGCCTGGGGAGCCCATGATTATATTGCCTGTGTTGTGAGCTACGGAATTTAGAGCAGAATTCCATAAGCCTTCTGTGTTTCGGGGCAGAAATTTCATGGGAGACTCTGCCAAAATTTTATTTGAAATATACCTATCTTAGTTTATGTTTAAAGTGATATAGAAATTGAAAGAATTGAATTTGGAGGCTTAGTTTTCAAAAAAAAAAATTTGGGGTATTACAGATGGTATCAGAGCCAACTTTCGACATCGAATGTAGGACTTGTATATAGGAAGTGCGTGGGACGCAATATATGTATGAGATGCGTAAGACCCTGGGAGGGCAGCGATTAGGAGACAAGTCTACATTCGACTAGAAAGAAGATCCTGTGCTAGATTGCACGTCCCGTATTCAGCGAGGACGCTGAATTCTTAAGAGGGGGTGAATGTGAGACCATGTATTTCTAGAGAGTAGTATATAGTATATAGTATATATACTAGTATATATAATAAGTAGTAGAAAGATAAGGAAGGAATGGAAAGGATTGGAGGGTGACGTGGAAGGAAAGAAGGAAAGAAAAAGAAAGTGGAGAAGGTATTAATTAGTGGTGACCTATAGGATGATCCTATGGGATGTGATGACATGATGGACCTAGATGATTTCCTATGAGACATAGGAAAGAATTAAATGAATGAATGAAAGATGAAGAAGTGTGTGTGGTGTGTGTGACCGGGGTTGACCTTGGGAAACATACTCCCATATCGGCCATAAGAAGGGAAGAAAAGAGAGATATATTAGGAAGCCAAGGATGAAGGGATACCTTCCGTCCGGACACCTTTTTGAGGCAGCCTGTGGTGGGCGTGGCTAGAATTTAGTTAATTGTGTGCATACGAGTTGAGTACGGGAAATTACAACAATAAATTTTATTAAGAGAGAAAAAATTAATACACGGTTCAGCATTAAACAGGGAAGAATACATTGGGGGGAAAATACTGAAGAAAATACTGAAGAAAATACAATAATGCGAACATGGGTTACAATAACAATGTTCATGAAACACTCAAGCACCCTAGTTGGACAGCCTCCATGATAGAGGAAATACAGGATCTTCAACAAACGGTACTTGGCAGTTAGTTGGCCTTCCTGTATGTGGTAAGACGGTTGTAAGTGGGTATTCACAATCAAATATAATCTCGATGATACACTTGAATGAGTTAAAGCTTACCTTGTCGCTAAAGGATATACACAGAAATTTGGGGTCATCTATGCAATAGACTTTTTCTCCAGTTGCGAAACTCACATCTGTTCGAGTTCTTATCTCTCTTGCATCAAATTGTTCTTGGACTCTTCATCACCTTGATATCGCATCAAAATTTGTTTACAAAGTGTATTTATAACAATGGAAACCTACTTCACATACTTCCGTAAATTTTGATCGTGGTAAGTTCGATGTGATTTTGAGTCGAAAAGTTCTGCAATTCGGATGTGGGCTTGAATTCATCAAAATTTTGATGTTTTACCGAATCAAAATCTGTTTACAATGTTTATTTATGTATACAGAGACTACTTCACATTCTTTCGTATATTTTGACCGGGCGAAGTTCGAAGTAACTCAAAGACCAAAATTGCTGCAACCTGCACGTGGGTTAAAGTTTGTCAAAGCTTTTGAAGTATCAAAGTCACATCAAAATTTGTTTACAAAGTAAATGTATAACAATGGAAAGCTACTTCACACACTTTCATAAATTTTTACCGTGCGATGTTCGATGTGATTCTGAGTCGAAGTTGTCAAGAAAGCATTCCTGAATGGCGACTCGAAAGATGTGGTGTATATACAGCAGCCTCCTAGTTTTGAGCAACATGGGAAGAATCTTGTATGTTCGCTCAAAAGTCAATTTATGGATTCAAACAGTCTCCTCGGCCTTGGTTTGAAAAGTTCGGCAAAGTTGAGTGCTTTTATGGATTCTCTAAAAGTAGTTAGACCATTTTCTCTTCACAAAGAAAGGAAGCAAAGACATTTTTATTATGTTAGTCAATGTTGATGATATTATTATCACAGGCAGTGACTCGCAAGGTATTGTAGACATCAATCAACAGTTAGTACAAACATTTCAAACAACGGATCTTGGTCCGCTTCGATACTTCCTTGGCATTGAGGTTGCACGCACAAATGATGGCATCTTTCTTTCACAAAGGAAGTATTTCTTGATATTCTTTTTTAGACTCAAGAATGTTGGGATGTCATTGTTGGTGTATGCCCTAGAGGCCAGTTGTGTATTGACATTATGTAACTACCATTTCTGCTATTTTCTTTTTTCCCCCTTTTATAATATTTTATATGTAATTGAATAATAATATATTTTTCTTCCTTGATTATTTTAATTAAACTTGTTCGTGAAATTATTCGTTCTTCTTGATTGAACTGTTCTTGTTGATCCTAATTTCATTTATTAATTCTGGGTATTTTTATTTGAACCATATTATTTTAGATCTATCTCTTATTGAACCATAAAACCCAATTTCATTTGTTATTGACCTAAAACTGCTATTATTGGATTCTAAACCCTTAACCAAATACCCTAATTGTACCCTATAAATACAACTCTATTATAAACCATAAAAAAATTGCACAAATCGAAACCCTAGAGCCGCTTATTTTCTCTCCTCTTCCTCTATCCTCTCTGTTACTCTATCCCTGACCGATTTCTCGCCCAAACCTCCAATCCAATCCACTCTTCTCCTTCCCCGGCCTCTCCTCCGGCGACCCCCTATTCGTTGTCCTCCTGAGCGCTGCCGTCCGCCATCGCGCCACCCCTGACGTGCACCACTAGGCCGAACCCCCTCCTCCTCTATTTTGATTGACAGTAGTGCCAAGTCCCCCTTGCTGCTATCGCTGCCCCTTTTCGTCGACGTTGACCCCTATATATATATATATATATATATATATATATATATATATATATATATATATATATATATGTATATGTATATATGTATGTATGGTTGATGGAAAAGTAGTAATAATGATGAAATGAATTAAAAATGGATTTGGAAGATAGCTTGGCTCCTTGTGCCTTGTGCCCTGTGGGTAGGTGAGAATGGAGGGACTGATTGTCCACGTGGGCAGTGGGTGGGGGCCACCTTTGTGTTGGTTTAAGCTGCTCTTTCAAGAGGAGAGAGAGTATGGGATTAGTCCCATATCGGAAATACAATAGAATAAAAATAATAATAAATAATATAGCCTACGATCAAGAGTGACCAATCTGGTTAACTATCTTTTGAAAGGCAGCTTGTGGTGGGCAGTTGTACTATACTACAAATAATTTGTCTTATAAATTGTATAAATTGTCTGAGCTAGGGGCAGGGGCATTACAAATGGTATCAGAGCCGACTTTCGACACCGAGTGTGGGAGAGCCATTAGTTATGGACTCCAGAATGATCCGCAGAGTGTGATTGTCTCTAGTATTTCAAAGACAAGAGCGACGCTCACAGACTGCTCCACATCGACTAGAAAGTAGATTCTGCAGTAGATTTTGCATGCCCCATGCTTAGCAAGGATGCTGATTTCTGAAGGGGAGGTGTCTGCAACATCCCGTGTTAAAAAGATAATATAATATAGTTGATGGAAAGTAGTAATAATGATGAAATGAATTAAAAATGGATTTGGAAGATGCCTTGGCTGCTTGTGCCTTGTGCCCTATGGGCTGACATCAGCAGGTGAGAATGGAGGGGCTGACTGTCCACGTGGGCAGTGGGTGGGGGCCACCTTTGTGTTGGTTTCGGCTGCTCTTTCAAGAGGAGAGAGAGTATGGGATTAGTCCCATATCAGAAATACAATAGAATAAAAATAATAATAAATAATATAGCCTATGATCAAGAGTCACCAATCTGGTTAACCACCTTTTGGGAGGCAACCTATGGTGGGCAGTTGTACTATTAATTTTTCTTATAAATTGTATAAATTTTCTGAGCTAGGGGCAGGGGCATTACACCGCAAGCCCTTGGCTGCTGCCATTGCTGACATTGCTGCTGTTGTCTCTTGTTCTATTGTTGCTGTTGTGCTTTGGGTCTCTTTGCACGTGATTGCACGTGCTATTTTGGTGGATTTGTGTGTTCGTGGGTTTGTTGCTTCGGAATCCTTATCCCGTTATTCTTAGTATTCGTTTTCACCGTCTAAAAGGCAAGTCACTGTCTTCTTGAATTGTTAATTGTATTAAATTCAAGTTTTGTTGAAACTCTTGCAAGTAGATCCCTTCGTTTATCGTATTATACATTGTTCATCTCTTTCATTGGGTATATTGAGGGTTTACACAAGCTAACCCCAATTTACTTGACATCGTGCCACTTTTGACTCCAAAGATTGAATCTTTCATGTGTGCATATATAATTGATAATAGGATTGTTCATATAATTATCACACAAATAAATTATTGTAGAGAGAATTGCTAGGTTGTACGTTGTTTGATCGATTGATGGTTGATTGATGATAAATTGATATATGTATTTGTTCTTAATCTTATTTACCATGTTCTTATACCCTTCATGCTGATTGAGAAGTTTATCGACTAGTAGAATTGATAACCATTATGTTTAATTAACTTATTTCATGAAAACTACCCAAAACCATATATGTTGCTTGCTGGCTGTATGTTAACTGCTATTTTCGACCTAGTAAATGATCTTAAAATAAATTACTTTCTGAATATGAATTGTAGCCTTATCTTTCTAGTTTTCGGGACATCTTGAATTTTTGAATTCCGATTTGTGTAGCAAAAGTTATGCCCATTTTACTACAGTTGTGTTTTTACTTTTAGATTTCCAGATTCTTATACGTTTCATGTTTAAACAATAAAAAGGCTGATCAAATGATAAATTTATCCTATGAAAATTTTCAGATTGTTGCTTAATATGTTTGGTAATCTAGAAAATATTTTTAATGAATTTATTATTGAGTTTTTACTGATTCTAAAATTATAATAACATGATGTCGAATTTCTGCCTGAACATGAAATCTGTAAAGAACAATGTGTTTGACCTAGCCACTGTTGTCGAACTTTGAACTTTAAATATGTGTTGGAACCGTGTGGAAGTCTAGTTTCTAGAACTTTTAAAGGATTCAGTTTTTGATTTCTGAAACAATGGGAATTTGTATTTTTGTACAGACTACTCTTACTGTCCGAAATTTTATAATCAAGATTTTAATAGATTAATTATTCCTATATCGTAATATTGCATGAATTAATGTATGTATGTTGTATTGCATGATCCTAATGAGTTATTTTCATCATTCTAATTGTCTAATTTCATGTTATCATCCTATTGTTCTCCTATTGATATTATTGTTTATCTTATGTCTTAAATTGCATATTGTATTGTTGCATTGTATTTAATTAATAAGTCGGGGTTTAAGGAATTGACTAGAGTAGTTGATGATATAGTGACTGTACTCGGATGATGGCCCGTGTTATTATCGTTCTTGTCATCGTGTAATAAATTACACCAAGACCCGTGTTATTACCATTATCATCACCGTGTAAGAAAATACACCATGGCCCATGTTATTATTGTTATCGTCATCATACTCAGTACATGAAATATAAAATCTAATACTATAGTCTAAACGAAATTGATTGTACGCATCAAACCTGTGCTATGGAACATATGGGACACAGTAGTACGTGCATTAGTTAGGATTTAAACTGATTAATAGACTTAAGAATTGCATTACATCGATATTGCCTATTGTTCATCATTGCTCCTATTGATATCGAATATTGCCTTAGTGTTATTGTGATTGATCATTGAATACTATTACCGAATATTGAATCATTGTTTATAGCCATTGCATCGATTATAATGATATTGATTATTGCTACTGTCCAATGTTATTGATTCCTATTGATCCATTGACTTCATTGTTATACCGTTATTCCATTGTTTTTTGCTTGCTCTACTTGCTGTCCATGACTTTCTCTAAGGAGACAATTTTTTTTCTCTTTTTAGATGAAGTGTACACAGGTAATGAAGGAGAATTGCCTGCTGGGATTGGAGTGCAAACTTTCTAAAGAACTATTGCATTATAATTGAATGTTATTTTTAATGAACTTATTGTATTGAGACTTGTTATTATTATGTTTGGGATTTATTATTGTATTGGGCTTATGTCCCGAATTTTATTATTGTTCTAGATATTCGATTATTATTGTATTTGGATATTTTATATTGTTTCATTCCAAGTATTATTGTTCATGATATTATTATTGCCTGTGCATTTGTTCTGTATTGATTATATTGTTGAGTTAATCGAATAAACAGCTTATAGGTGACGTTAGTCATTCGCTGGGCCAATGTAATGTACTCGTATTCCGTATTTTTGGGAAGCGGGGCGTGACACATTGCTATTTACATTGCATCATGACATTTATTTCATATATGAGGCTTTTTATTTATTGTATTTTTATTTATTGTTTTTATTAAATGAACATAATAAAGTACTTAGAATAGTAGGTTCAATACTATGGGATATCAAGTACATGACTTGATTGTGAGATCCTATTGGTTGTAATCAGAACACTATTCTTAAAGGACCCTAGTCAAGTATTATTTGTGAGTTAGGACAACAATAATATATAGAGACTAGTATGTACATAGACTGATGACCATATATCACGAGTCATGGATATGAGATATCAAGTTTTCATATTAGAGAAATAATAGATTGGACTGACCCACCATGAGAATGCTGCATGGATCGTTACGTGAGTGTCATAAGCGGTTCTCATAGAGACCATGGTGTGCATAGGTCCTTTGACTTGAAGTCACTATGGTTCTTTACATGAAAAGTTGTATGTTTTAATGTCGTCAAATGTTACCTATAATAAGATAATTATGAAGTTGACTATTGGATATACTACACATCATGCGGAGGGATGTGTTACTTGGGTAGGATTTATTCCTCTTAAATAACAGGGGCGATATCTATGGGCCCCTTGATTGAGTGAGACTGCAAAATGCATGGTCGTGCTCAAATGAGTCAATTTAAGATATCGAGCTTATTTTTTTAGTACTCGAACATCAAGAAACTAACGATTGAACTATACAAGGGTGACACGTTCTATGCCTTGTGGTCAATTAAGATATCTAGACAAAGGAATTAGACTACATGGTAACATTGGTCATGAATAGGTTATGTCAAATCACTGACTTTCCTGTTACTTGAGTAGCAGTGATGTATTGCTATATACTGCTCACTGTTCGTAATACTAAGAATATGATTTTAGTATTACTGTCATTGTAATGGGAATCTACAGGGTCACACAGTTAGAATGGATCAAAATTGGGATTTATATTCCTAAGATTAATTTAATTGGGGATCCAAGTACGACTTGGACACTGGACAATGGTTGGACATTTACTTACATTAAATTGGCTGACTAAAGTTCAAAAGTCCACACACGAATCTGACCCAGGTCAGATTGTGAGCCCAACAGCCTCATTACTCTCTTAGGGTTGACTTTCTGCACTTATATATGATACGTACTGTGGAAAAGTGGCACATGAGAAAAATCCTAGCCGTCATAGAAATTGTGAGAGAGAGAGATCGTGAGAAGGAAAACCCCCTTTCCGCAGCTAGCACCACAGCATGAGGAAAAGCTTGATTTGATCCGTTCGTGTGGATACCATAAAGGCACCGCAATATTGCAGTGCTGTGATCGGCATACTGTGGAGACAGCTTTAGTGCCCCTGAAACCCGTTACCGGACATCTGTGACACAACTAGAATCTTTGACTTCAAATGCATCTCAACACAGTAATTACACAAAAATTTAAAAACTTTTTATTGCCAATAAAATCATTACATCATCAATTACAACCATTATCTTGTTCTTGAACAAGGAATACAAATTGCATTAACTCATTACAACTTATTACAAAATATTTACAGCCTCCACCTGTAAAGCTATCAGCTGTCTTCTATAATGGTAATCAACTGATCACTACCGAAACTCGCTCAGTGGTCAATCTGCTTCCCTGGGAGTTGCCCCTCGACTTGAGTCTTCCGCTGCGTGACTCTAATATTCCTGCACTTGCTCGAATGGTGGGTAAGTACATTGCTTCTCCACTTGGATGCCCACATTCTCGATTCGGTTTTCAGCACCTAATTGAGTGGGCACGTCAGTACATATACTGACGCAATGCTTATAAAAGTAGAAATCTCCAACTCGCGCACTCACAAACCATCTTGAATGGAAAAGGAATCGTGCATCCTAATTTCCTAGTGCCCGTGTATGCCATGACCTGAAGTCTAATGCATAATACAAAGTACAGAAATGGATGCACTTAATTTAATGTCAACAAGACTCTGGATATGCATGCATCCCATACTACATACGTTCCAGACCAAGCCGTCTTCTCCAGTTTCAGGGTTTCGAACCCTCGCCATGCAATGCAATCTACTGTTGTACACTTCCTATTCCCGATAAGTAATCATGATTGAGGAGTTTATAAAATTTCGGGGTATTCCCGTTTGTCACTAATAACTATCGCATCAGACCTCTCTCAAAAGTTGTGACGAACTTATAGATATACCGCAGCATATCAATTGCGCCGAAGATCCATGAGACCGCAGCCCCTTTGGTCCGTTCGTGTCCACCAACATAGAACAAGGGAACATCCTGTTCTTATCAAGATACCTCAGAAATTAACAAAGTGAGGTACGGATCCCGTGTTCTTAACCATTGAAAAGACATAGCTCATATCCCTTTGACAGGAAGAGACAACCCCGGTTATCACCGCCTAGTGCTGGCCCTTAGAACAAGTCGAATTATTGGAATCACTCCTAAGATCGACTTGGTCTTCAAGCGAAAAGTAAAGAATACAATCTGAAATAATATTGGTTGCTAAAAACATGCGAGTTTGTCAAACCATGCATAGTATCTAACGAATGATTAAGCCCAAACGGTTCTGTAAAAAATAACTAATCACGGCAAACCGATATTCATCGATCGCCAACACCTCTGTAGGTCTTCGACCTAAAGTCTCCGGCCCGCGACCCTCAGCGAGCAGTACAACGGCACCCAAGGGAGTGCCTCATACCCGGCAATAGAGGTGAAACACACACAATTTACTAAGATTCATTCATTGACAGACCTAGGCATCAACGCATTCTAGACGAGGCAGATAACCTAGCCTATCAACCACTAAACATCGGCAATCCGATCTCCATCGGTTGCCACCACCTCCGTCTTAGGTCGCATCCAGCATCCCGGCCCGCGGTCAACCTTCCTTTGGTAGACGATCCGACGACGCACAGGAAGATCATTATTTCTCGAGGTGAAAATAAATTAATCACAATACTTGTCGACTGGGTTGGAAGTACTGGGTATCTGTCACGCCCCGCTTTCCAAAAAGGAGATACGAAATACGGATACGTGACTAAGTCCAGCGAATGATTTTTTTCATCCATAAGCTGTCAGGATCTTTACAATATTTCACAGGAATATCATAGTAATAAGCGAGGAGAAGTCAACTACGCATGCATAAATGAATCAATATACCAACAGAATTTACCTGAAACAATGCTTAATAAATCTCAAATGAATCAAATTGGGAAACAAGTCAAAATTCTGGGACAAACTGTCGAATACAAAATTCATGTAGCAATTACATTTATTCAAGAATAGAAACAAGAAATAATAATAGCAAGAACTCCAGCCAGCTAGAATCTTAGATCACCTACTCCATCGGGCAACTGATCACCATAATCTGCAATTTAACAAATTGTAGGAAGAGGAAAAAAAAACAAAATGCCCTGTCAATGCAAGTTACAGGCCGCTTGTAGTGCAGGCACAAGCACAGGAAAAGAATAAGAAATATAGAGTAACGGCGGAAGCAAACATAGTATGGAATAGACATGGCAACAAAATAGAACAACTAGCATGAATCACGAACAGAATCAAGTAATGTGGTGAGATAACAGGTGTATATAATATGTAACAAGTAACAGGTTTCATGCAAGCAGGTAAACATGTAATAGGTGTCAAGTAGCATGTACAGGTAATCATGTATTAGGTAAGCATGTAACAAGTATTATGTCATGTCAAGTCTTGTATTTAATCCTAACTAGGTAGCACTTCATGCATCCCAGACTTTTACCACATGGTTGCTACTTACATGCAATTACGTTTAGGCCCAGTGGTGGGTTTCTATAGGGCCGTGTACTCAGGAATCATGTAACAGATAACAGGAACAAGGTTCATGAATCAGGTAGTAAACAGGTACATGAACCAACGGGTTCATGCATCGACAGGTTCATGAATCAACAGGTAACAGGTACACGAACCAACACGTTCATGCATCAAAGCATAAAGTACAACAGGTTCACGAATCCACAGATTCATGAATCAAACATTAAGTGCAACAGGTTCATGTATCAACACAAATCAAATATAAAAATGGGAAACACGGGCCCCCTTCTGAGTACACATACTTATATTGTCTACTACTAAGGTCTTTCCCTTAACCCCGGCTTAATTACTTATTATTATTATTAAACAGGCATATACGTGCATAAAACAGAGCAAGAATAATATGGCATGAAAAAGTAACCGGTTCAGGTCGGAAGATAAACATGTACAGGTGATAGACAATACATAACAGGGTAGAACAACGAAAATTCTAGTTCAGGACAGCAAGACAGTACTGCACCAAAACTGAGATTCTCATTGCCACAAATATGCAAACCTGGATCCGTTAGAAAATCTGGAAAATAGACTCTTAACCAAATCCAGCAAATATATATAAGTTATATAGTATTTCACAAAAACAGGAATCAAAACAGAATTGTATCCAGAAAACATGTTCAGCAAGAAATCAAAAGTTTGTATTCATAAACAGGAAAACGGCATAAAAACTTACTGATTAAATCCGAGAAAAATCTCGGGTATTCGCTAGTATGTTTAGTAATAGAAAATAAAGTTTTATAGTTTTCCAACATAGATAGAATAGTCAAGTAAGATCAGAAAACCGCAAGATACAGCAAGTTTGTAATCTGGAATCATAACACAGCAGTACTAAAACAGCAATAGATTACAAAATATAAATCAAAATCCAGATCAATCAAAAGGGTGATAAAATAGATACAGAAGGCTACAATTCATATTCACAAAGTTTTTATAAAGAGCAAATAGAATCAGGTTTAAATTAAGGTTCTTTACTAAACAGCATGAAATTCTGCAAGTATAGTGGTTGTTTGCAAGTATAGAATAGTGTATAAAAGTTATCAATTAAATCCACAAAAATTAGAAGTTAATCCAAATCAAGTCTTGTTGTACTCAGCAAAATATTGGATCAAAATATTATCTTTAACATCAATATATAAGTAAATTATCATCCAGAATTCATATAAAATAGAATCTGTAATTTGTCTACACCTCTGTAGTAAAATAGCCATAATTTGTAACTCACAAATCGAAACTGAGATATGTTAGAAAATCTGAAAAGTAGGCAAAATTCTCTACAATTCTTATTCACAAATAATTGTCATATACTGACCTTAATATGGTCTAAAATACTGAACAAAAACGGGGTAACAACAAGGACAGAATTATTCTTCATGCATAAAATCAACTAGATCATACGAAACCGATCCAAATCATAACAAAGTGTGAAATAGGGTATACTAGATGTCCAAGCAACATGGTATAGGGTATTTTACAAGTCTACTATGAGTTATACTACATCGAACACATCATGCATACAAGATCATACAACACCTTATAATTACGAACACATGCATGTATACAAGAATTGATCATCTCTAACCCTAAATTTATGTCATGTGTGTAAGAAGATAACTATGGGCAAATCAACACACAGGGACAAGATATAACAGGAGTTTCATGGGGATAGATGTTGAAGCAACTACACTACAGGCGGTATTTAGTACTTGTATTATACAACAAAATGAATACAAGTTACTTGCCTTATAGTTGACGATGAAAAATGACGAAGCAAGAACAATAATAACGGGAACGGATCCTGGGAACGAACACAACGAACGAACGAATCACGAGCCAATCACGAACACAAGGAACGAGCAAACCACGAACACAGCGCACGAGATCACACACGCACACCAAGACTCAGCAACGTCAGGGGGGTTGTCGGCGGAGAGGTGTGCACAGCATCGGCGGAGACAGTGGCTGTTGACGTTGCTGTTGCTACGACGGGAGGGTGCACACAGCACGGTGGCCCTGCAGTCGGGAGGAGCACAGTGCCGGGAGCAAGGTCGGAGTCTGGGAGGGACGCTCTGGTTGTTAGCACTGCTGCTGGCGTCGCTGGCTTCGGGAGAGGAGAAAGGAAGGAAGGGGCTGCCGAGGTGGAGAGCGGGTAGGGTTAGGATGAACGGGAATATGCAAGGGGGGGGGAGGGGGGTTATATAGGTGAGTAAGATCCAATAGGGAAATGGGTAAAGGGGATTTGGATCTAAAGCTATTGGGTTTAATTTAAAAAGATCCAATAAGAAAGAATAGAGTTTAAATGGTCCAACAAGAAATAGAATATGATTTAAACAGTAATTAAATAGGCCATGAAAAAAATTAATTGGAGCTAAATAAAATAAATCGGAGACAAATAAATTAGGATAGAAAAAAATTAATTAGATCAAGAAAATATTCAAAGCCACAAAAATAGAGTGAAAGTCAAAACAGATAGATTGAAAATGAGAACGGAGATCAAATACATGCTTCGGAAGAAATAGAAGTGTACAAAATGAATAAATATACGGAAAAAGAAAAATACACCCAAAATACAAGAAAATGGAAAACAGGAGTTACAGTATCACAACCTAGACTAACTCCATGCTATACTAGCTACAAGCCCATACACAACAAATTGACCATATAGCTATTCTCCCAACTTACTCATGTGTCCACCATGAGTACTAAGCACGAGAATCTTATTTGAGTCCCAAGTGAAGGGCTTAATAGAGATAATTATTCAACATCTTAGAACTTAATCAACTTATAGTCATAAATCCTGTAGCTTGTAGAAAATTCCATAATTTGTGCTACACTTATCGGAATCCAATAAAATTAGACTTTATAGAAAGGTAGGAACCTTTACTACAATTTCCTAGTTGAAAACTTTCTCAAATTTCTTATAGAACTCAAGTTTCCTGATCTTGAACACATGCTTGAAATCGAACAAAGACAGCAGGGTGCTGAAACTTGTAACATTCATAGCTTTCAAAATACAACTTGGAATTTCATGATCTTACCCATTCTGGAAAGCTAAGAATCTATAATACAAGTTTCTAGTTAACCATTTCTTTAGATTCAGCCATCTGGATGCTATAAAAACCCTATATGTTCTCAGCTGTGCATTCTTCCATACAATTGCTGCATCTTGCTATTCAAATAAAACCTTGCTCACTTATCAGAATTACTTGATCTTTTTTACTTGATCTTAGATTCTATAGAAAGCTAGGAGTGTCTACTACAACTTCCTAGTTGATCACATCCTCAAATTCATCTATTAAAATACTCTAAAACTTCAAATTCTATCAGTGTACACACAGGAAAATGAATTCCTCTACAAAAAAACCAAGTCCTTCAATTAAGACTTGTTCTGCCCCAAACATAAAAAAATCATAACTTCTTCTATACAAACTGGAATTTCCTGATTCAAGATGTTTTGAAAGCTATGACTCTCTACTACAAATCTCTAGTTGATAATTCCTTCAAATTCTACTCGTACAATTCCAGAATTCTACAACTTCACTGACTACTCAAAAGCTGAACTGAACTGAATATACAGTACTCAAAAGTCAATATCAATTCAACCACTAGTCAAATACTTATGAAGTTTTAGATTCAGTAACTAGACATATACAAGTCTAACATACTCAAAAATACGTTCAAGTTCATAATACACAGAGAGTTGTGGCTCTTCAAATTTAGCATATAATTCCCTTCTGTTTTCAGACAAGGTGTCTACTTCCCTATACAAATTATTTCTAAAACTCCATCAAATTTTATCTAACAATTCTAAAATTTTAGAATCATGATCGAGACTGACACCACATACTACATTAAAAATTTCATTACATGATAATGCACCAAAAAGTAGCTATGAATTAATGAACATCAATCCCTAAATAGAGCTGAACCAGCTTTTGGTTCTGAACCAGTCACCATATATATATATATATATATATATATTGAGGTATCAAACGAACTTAGAGAAATGTGAAATTTGAAACTATAGTTGCTAACACATTCAAGAACACCTAGTAATAATTTGGGCTTAAAATACCCAACCAATCCCGAGATATGATTTTTGGAAGAGCACCCAAATTTCATAAACACAACAGATTTTTCACGGCTCACTGCCCAAAAATACAGTAATTGTTTGAGCTACTAAACAAACCCAGAAAAATATGAGAAAATTAGAGGATGCTCTAAACTCATTCTAGAATATGCCACAAATGTTTCATGATCAAATTCTATGCCATTTGCATGGTAGGAATTCTTAAGCTTACAACATCACATACACAAAGAAAGGAAAATAACTAGATTAGAGTTTGAGAAAACCCACCCAAGCTTTTTGAGTTTGGAAAGATGAAATCTTGCAACTTCATCTAGCTTGCTTCTTCTCCTCCAATGCTCCAAAGCATGAAAAATAAAACTCTATCTTTCTCTCTTCTCTTTTTGAACTAAGAAAACATGAGAAGAAGGAAAATAAAGAAATGGGTGAAGTGTTGGTGTTTTATAGCAAAAATGGGAGTGAGATTAGGGTTTGGATGGAAATGGGAGTAGGAGGAGGGTGGAGATGTGTTGGTTGAGTGTGAGAGGGAGTGGATGGTGTGGATGAGAGCCAACACAACCCTAGGAAGTTTCCTAGCAATTTCCTCATTCTCTTTTCCACCACAAACTTGGCATATTTTGAGCCTTTAGATCTCATCAAGATCTCACCCAATCTCATCTCATCTCATCTAGAAGTAGGGTTCCTAACCCTAGGTTAAGCAAACTGTAACCCGAATGAAAAAAAAATGCATGATTATTTACAATTCAAATTAATATGTATATCCATAGCAAATTATATTTAAACAATTAAATTATAAAATATACACGGTCGTATTCACACTCATAGAAATTATAGATCGTATATCATATACGATCCGATACGATCAAATCATGTATATATATTATCTACATACTTAAAATAAGATATATTGAATTTATATATAAAAATATATTTATAAAAAAATTATTATTAGGAAAATATATAATCGCGTGCAATTCTAAACTGTACACGGATTATAATGCAAAATAGTTATAGGCTATTTTGTGGGGTGTTACAACAGCAGGTCCATCTTCAAGGTATAACTCCTCAAAACAATTTATGGTTTTCACATGGATCCATGGCTAGGTTTTGATATATTTTTTTGGTAATTTTTCCGCTGCGTATTTATTCTGAGATTACCCTCGAAACCAAATAGTCACCCCAGTGAAATACCTATGGATCCCAATATTAAGCTGTCCCCCCCCCTTCAATGATGCATTGTTATCTGATCCAGGATGATATCACAAGCTGGTTGGAAAACTTATATATCTCTCAGTAACTAGGCCAGATGTTGCCTTTACAGTTGATTGAGTCAGCCAGTTTATGCATGCACAGACCATCACTCATTAGGAAGCAGTGGTTCGCATTCTTCATTATCTTAAAAAAGCCCTAGAGCAAGAACTTCTCTTCAAGCCTAGTGATTCTCTTTCTGTACGAGGTTATTCTGATGCTGACTGGTCGGTTGATGATAGATTCTCAACTAGTGGGTACTATATATTCTTTGAGGCTAATCTTGTATCTTGGAAAAGTAAGAACTAGCTCGTTGCAGCCAAATCAAGTCAAGAGTCAAAATACTGAGCCATTGGGTATTTGGTGTCTGAAGTTTTATGGCTCAAATCTCTTCTTTGAGACTTGGCAATCCCATTATTATGTCCAGTTTCACTCTGCTGTGACAACAAGGATGCTATGCATATTTTTGAAAATCCAGTGTTTTATGAGCGCACAAAACATATCGAAGTTGATTGTCACTTCGTTCATGATGAATGAGAGAAGAAGGTGATTTCATTCTCGTATGTCACTCCGGTAAACAACTTGCCGATATCCTAACTAAAGCACTACCTCATAAGCTTTTTCATACTTTCTTGAGCAAGCTTGGCTTCGATAATATCTATGCACCAGCTTGAGGGGGAGTGTTAAAGTAGGCTTAGTTTAGTCCCACATTGGAAATAAATTTAGTTTACTCATTGTACTCTCTTGTATATAGGAGACATTATATTCAGTTATAAGTTTCCAATTACGCATTCTTTTCTTTCTCTAGTCTCTTTACACATGCCAACACATGTAATAGAGACCTACAAGTGTTTTTATAAGGAGAAGCGATATGATTGTAGTTGACAGAGAAACATGTAGAGATGACAAAAAGGAGTTGTTGATATTGAAGTTGGTTGCTATTGTTGGTATGTCTGAAGGATATGTACCAATGATTGGACAAATCAAAAATGCACTTGAAATTACTAAGCACAAGCACATCCAATGTTTGTACATGTACAAGAACAACTATGGACCGCCAAGCAAACTAATGCATTGCATCAGGTCTTCTATAGTCTTCTCACTCTCTAGTGTCGATTGAAAGCATCCTGCTACCCTAGTGTTGCTATTTTTTTTTCGTGTGGGAGCAATCAGATGATTTCTTTTATTGAGGCAAAAAAATGATCTGGACAATCGATCAAATTCTGAATTTTCCTGGCTAATGATCTCATGAAACTGGATATGGATGGCTAGAAAAGTCTTAATGCGGATCTGGACGGCTAGAAATGCTTGATGACCTAAAAAAGTCTTTACACCGGAGGTGGCTTTAGATAAAGATCATCCGACGCTCAAATCAGTAACCCAGAATACATATTATATTTTTAGTGGAGAAAGATTGATTACCTTTGACTGATTGAGGAGGGAGAGCATTTATATAGACTAGGAATTAGTTAAAGAAGATAGACGTGAAAATGTATCTTTTAAGATTCAGTTGGAGATTCCACTAGTTAAGGGATATAATTAGTTATTTAATTCCTGATTTGGGAGTATTTGATTGAAAACTATAATTAGTTGGAAATACGGCTTTCTTAGGCTGTAAGAAAACCATAATCGTGGATTTGGTTGAGCTGATGGCCTGAAGGCGGCCCATGTTCTTCCAGTGAGCCTGCTGTGGTCAGAAATTATTGTTCTGGCCTGGGAAGCTTCGAGATGCAAGTTGGGAACATGTGGCTCTCCCACTCATGAAGGTTGGGTACCGCAGCCTTCGATGAGTAGTTCATTCTGCTTCGGGAGATCAGGAGCACATATATGACCATCGGGGATGTTTGGAGTCTTGTTCGGAGCTTCTTTGGGTAGCGACTATCGTGCAGGACATCAAAATAATTTCCCCAAAAGTTTCGAATATTTGATGAACTTTTCCAAAATTTTAATTAATTATCCTGAATTTATAATTATTTTCTCAAAATTTTAATTAAAATTTCTAAATTTATAATGATTTTTCATAATTTTTAATTTAGCTTTTTGAATTAATAATTATTTTTAAATATTTTAATTAATATTTTCAAAATTTTAACTATTTTTCAGAATTTTAAATTAATTTTCCAAATTTATAATTATTTTTGGAATTTTTAACCAAAAAAGTAAGAGGGGTGCGGATTTTAAGGCATGTTAGATAGTCGAATCAGTGGGGTACTAAAGTTGAGGCGATCATATGATTGGAAATGGGAAAAAGTGGCGAGCACCTCGGACGACAATTTTTGTCATTTTGTGCACCGAGGAGCTTGCTGATGTCAGCTTCTTATCGTTTTGTGTGCCAAGGAGGTGAGCGCGTATTTTAAAGCAGATCGAATGACTGAGATTGGTGGGAGAGATTCCTGAGGCAATCAGACGACCCAGATTGAGACAAAGTGCTGAGCTCCTCAAATGATAATTTTTGTCATTTTGTGCACCGAGGTGGTTGCTGACATTAGCTTCTTGTCGTCTTCCACGTTGAGGAGGTTGGCGCTAAATTAAAGCAGATGTAACTGTTGAGAGTGAATCACAAGGCGATCATATGGCCCAGACTGAGCAAAAATTATGTGCTCCTCAAATGAAATTTTTTGTCGTTTTGTGCATCAAGGAGCTTGCTGACATCCACAACTTGTCTTGCGCATCAAGGAGGGGGTGTGAATATTGAAGTAGATCAAACGACTGAGATTGGTGTGCACGATTCCTGAGGCAATCAGACTGCCCATTGAGCAAAAAACAGCTTCTTGGATGACAGTTTTATTGTTTTGTGTGCTGAGGATCTCGATGATGTCACTTCTTGTCATCTTTGCACCGAGGATGTGGTCGCAAAAATTGAAGCAGATCCAATGACCCTTATTGCACCACATCATCATTGTGGTTACACGGTTTGGACCACTGGGATCACACCATGTGGCCACTCAGTTACATGGCTTGGACCGCGGGGATGGCTCCACGTGGCCAAGCGGTTAACGCTAACGGTTGGGCTTCTCTCTTCTATAAATTCTCACACCCTTCTTCTAATTTTTTCACTTCAACTCATTTTCTTCCAAGAGTTTCTCTCTCATCCTTTGCTTTTTCACTCTCTAGGACCCAGCTTCGGTGAGTTTTTAAGCCTCTATTTCATTGCTCAGCCACCATCGTCAACAAGGTAATTTTATTATAATTTATAAGTCATGTTTAAGGTTTATTCGGGTGGCTCCACTTCCTCATCAGATCATATTGACGAAAAGATGCGCTCGTCTCGTCTCTCGAGAAAAGAGAAGGGAAAGTAGTAGCTTGGTCCTCCGTTATAGTGGAAGAGATAGTTGAGATGAACATGGAGTCTATGGGGAACTTCTTCGATAAAGCTTATCCCCTTCATACTCCTCTCCTCATTCCCCAGTACCCCGAATACTTGGGGGATTTTATTCGGTTCAGTAGGCGCTATGACGAACCAGATTAATGCCCCCGAACAAGGCTGATCATAGAAAGCCCATTCTCACAAGATAATATCTCATAAAGATTAGAGTGTCCTTTGCAATCCTTTGGATTACGAATTGCCTATGCCAGGCCTCGGGGTCAAGGGCATTCTTCATGTTGAATAGTGAGTTTTGTGTCTTCCCTTATGACACCTTCCATACCGGGTTGTGTCTTCCCATGCACCCTTTCATGAAGGAGGTTTTGAATTGATACAAACTTAGTTTGGTGCAATATATGCCGAATATGTTGAGATACTTGACCGGCTTCATTCTGCAATGTCAAAGAATTAGTGTTGAACCAAGTTTGACTGTCTGGAGGAGGCACTTTAGACTCCATCAGATGAATAAGATGGATTTCTGTTTCTATCTCTCTCTTTGCTGCCACATGGGATTAGTTAAGAATCTCGATTCAATAAAGCACTTAACGAGCAAGTATTTCATTGTCTGCAATTCCAAGCCATGGGGTGTCACGCCCCGCTTTCCAAAAATACGGAATACGAGCACGTAACAAAAGCCCAGTGAATGATTATTATCATCCTTTACTGTTTCAAGAAATCTTCGCAACACATCACAGAATTTATAAGAGTCGGAAGCAAAAAGTGGAACCAACATGCAACATCGAATCAAATTTACCAACAGAAATTACTTGAAATCAAATACCATGTTCTCAAATAAATCAGAGTCTGGAAAAACAATATTCTGGGTCACATCGCCCAAATACAAATAATATCCAAGTCTCGAAACACAAGAATAATACAAATCTCACGAATACAGTATTGTTCTAGCATGATACAAGAAAGGGTAATAATCAAAAACAACTAATTACTTCAAGTTTCCAACACCATCTTGAACCTGTTCGTCATAATCTGCAATTCATCGAATGCAGGAAAGAGAAAAAGAGAAAACACAAGTACCCGTTAATTACAAGTCCGGGTCACAAATAGAGTAGGATACAAGCACATGGAATGGGGAAAACTAACTAGCACCAGGTATAAGTATGATGTCAACCTAGACAAACTAGCATGTAAATGTGTCAAGTGTACACGGTATAAATCTAGTGTCAAGTAAACAAGTATCCTATAAACATGCATCAAGTGTCAGGTGTCGTGTAATCATGTATCAGATATCATGTCTCAAGTAATACAAGTCTCATGTATAAAATCTCATGTATCATGTAGTCAAGTATCAGGCAAGCATGTATCATGTCAAGTATCTTATTCAAGTATCATGTTCAAGTATCATGTTCGAGTATTAAGTTTAAGTCTTGTGTGATTACTATCTAGGTAGCACTTCATGCGCCCCAAATTATATCACATGGTTGCTACAACACAACAGTTTCGTTTTAGATTTCATAGAGGACCATGCAGGGCAGTGTACTCAAATACAAGCTCCAAGTATCATGTAAACAAGCTCCAAACCAAAACAAGCTCCAGTGTCATGTGTGCACGTGTCATGTAAATCGTGTCAAGCTCAAAGTGTAAACAAGCTCCAAGTGTAAATAAGCTCCAAACCAAACCAGGTTCTTCCGAGTACACATTTCTGCACTATCCACTAGTAGATCTGTCCCATAAAACCCCGGCTTGATTACTTTTATTATTATTGTCCGACGAGTATGAATGTATGCAATATAGTGTCAAATAAATATGGTGTGATCAGGTATAGGTTCAGGTTATCAAATCAGCATGCATGGGTACTAAAGATTCACAAATACGAGCAAAATAGCCTATGTTTAAAATCAGGACAGTAAGACCAAGCAGTATTAAAACAGTGATTCAAAGAGCTAAAAACATGCAAATCAAGATCCGTCGAAGGATCTGGAAACTAGACAACCACACGCTTCTAACGAGTATAATAAAGTCATATACTAGTTCACAATATCTCAGCTTAAAACTCATTTCAACACAGATTTCATGTACAGCCAGAAAACAGGAGAACGACTTCAAACACATAAAAACAGCATAAAAACATGTCAAATAATTCCACGAAAAATCTGGGGTATTCCCCTATAGATATAGACTCAAAATAATAAGTTTCATAATATTCCACGAAGTATAGCTAAGTCATCAAAATAGGAAACGTCACAAAAAATGGTTCGGCGAATCTGGAATTTCTCAACACTGCTGTACAAAAACAAGCATATCTCGCAAACAGAAAATCGAAATCCAATTCCGTCAAAATGGCGTGAAAATAGATAAAATCTTTCAACTTTCATATCTCACAAATAGTTTTCATAACACATAAGGAAATAGGGTGAAAACTGGGTTCAACATAGAACAGCACGCAATTTACAGCAAGAGTAGAGTTTGGAAAAGGATATGAAACATCGTTCAAAAATTATCTTTAAAATACACCAAAAATCTGGGAAGTCCCTAACACTATGATGAAACACTGAGCAAAATATTGTAGCATGATAATATGTATAACCTAGATCTTGAAAATAAATAGTTCACAAAATCTACACAAAACTGAATCTGAGAACTACCGACACGTCTGTACCAAAATTATCATATCTCAGGTAAAACCAGTGGGGTTTGAAAATAGATTCAATTATCTATAATTTACTTTGAAATCTCCAAGTTGAGATTCGGACCCTATCATAGGTGAAAACAGCAAACAACACCGCACAGCCCGCAAATTCCAGATTTCACACTTCATCTTAAAAACGTCATAACTTTCACCATAATGAACCAAACTCAACCAAATTTGAAACGCAACATACCAATCATCTAAATATCATATTGAAGGGTTTCTAATATGTCCAAGCCTAATATTTTCATATGGGCAATCAATCAAACATGTCTCATGCAATATATCACATACACGATCAAAATCGAGTTTGGGCGAAACCTAAGGCATAAATCTATCAATTCTCATGTCATAAATCATCTATGGCCTGATTTACACAATAGAGACAAAATCCATAAATAAAAATCCAATTTTTTGGCCGTCTCTAGTCTCAACTACCCTATATGTGAACTTTTTGACTTGTATCAACCTAATGAAATTATGTACAAGTTACTTGCCTCTTAATGATGATGAATGCGAAGAACGAGTCCTAGTAACGAAACCCACGTGCAAAATTCCTCCTAGCGGGAATCCAAGCGAACCCACGAACAAAATCGCCTACACGATCGATCTCCTTGATGCACGATCCAAAGTGGGTGATACCCACTTGACAAATCAGCAAGGGGGAGAGTTGGGTGCTGTTTTGGGATGGTGGTGGTGCTGGTTTGAGAGGGCCAGCCACAAGGAGGAAAGGGGATGTAGGGTTTTGATGTATGGATGGATGGTTGACGAAGTATGGAGTATAGTTGTAATGGGAGGCCGGTTTTGTGATGGATGTTGGTCGGTTTTTTGGAGGAAGGAGTCAAGGCCGGGATGCAAAGAAATCAAGAGGAGGCCGGGTGTTGTTTTGAGAAGGAGAGAAAAGAGATTAGGGTTAAGGTTAAGGGGATTAGGGGTTATTATATATAGGTTAATTATGGGTTAATGGGTAGTGGATATCAATATGAATTAATAGGTATAAATTGGGTAATGGGTATTGGGTCAAATTCAAATGGGGATACAATATATAGAGAATTCTATAGCTCCTAAAAATCTCCTTAAGGGCCAAAAATCACAAATTGGGCAAAACACCACCAAAAATCCATCTCATCACCAAAATAAATAATAATATTGAATGAGGCCAAGAAAAAGAGAAAAAGAACTCAAAATGACGAAAAATGAATAAACGACGAACAATCAGCACAAAGAGGTCAAATGAAAAGAAAAAGAAAATATATTGAAATTAAATCTAATATACGGTTCCGAAAAATACAAGAGATATAAAAATACACAAAAATAAAAAATACACTCCAAGATACCAAAAATGAAAAACAGGGGTTACATGGGGATTCCCCACAAAGTGGAGTGGGGACGTTACTCAGAAAGTGAAGGTCGAACCTGAAGGAGTGAAGAGGAGAAGATGTTGAGTGGCGCTCTCCATGGGTGCAAGGATTTAGTGGAAGGATTGGATGGAGGAGGCCCTGTTCTTTGCGATGGGGGGAGGGGGGGGGGGGGTTGAGCCGAATGAACCCTAGTATGACATTACTTCTGGTTTTCCTTTTATCAAGTACTTAGCCATCTTTTTCCTTTTAATTTATCTCGTTCACACATCTCTACTTGCTCATTTTGCAGGATGTTGTCATGGCAGTTCGTGTTGGGTTGAGTAGCAAGGCACCGGGGGAGGAGAAGAGAAAAAGGACTTCAAGCAAGTCGATGTCCTCAAAGGTAGCCAAGAGCTCTTCGGCCTCCACCACGATAATGGGTTTGGAATCACCTCCGGAGGCATCGATGAGCCCTGCTGTTGGGGACCTTACCCTGGGCATGATCATTGCTAGTGAGCATCCTCCCCTGGTCGCCCAGGTAGACATGAACTTCTCTAAGGAACATAGTAAGATTTATGTGTCTGAATGGACCGTCAAGTGGCATGCCGACTTCCTTGACGACTTGGCGAACAGCCATGAGGTGGTTAAGAATCTCCCTACCCCATGGGATCGGAAGAGGTTGAGTGACGAGTCGATCGAACCTCCATCACTAAGATCTCCTTTGTTCCTTGTAGCGTAGTTTTCTTATTCCTCCTTATATTTCTAAGTCTTGAAGCTTTTCTTCTTCGCATAATACTTGCCATTTCGGCAACCTGATCGAGTAGATTGGGTCCGAGGAGAAGGCCTTGAGGGACAAGGCCCTTGGGTTAAGATGTAAAGGAAGAGGACCGCCAAGGAGGTGGAGGATGTAAAGAATCCAGAGGAGGCTCTTCTCTCTCGGGTTGCTGACTTTGAGGCCGAGCAAGAAAAGGGAAAGAGAAGAGGCAGTGAAGGAGGAGGAGGCAACAGTGAAGGAGAAGGCAGATGTGATGGCGAAGATGGAGGCCGAAGCGTAGGATCATCTTTGTAACGCCTCAGATCTCCATTACCGGACATCCATGATGCAACCAAAAGCTTTGCCTTCAAATGCATCTCAACACAGTAATAACACGAAAATTTAAAAAACTCTTTATTGCCAAATAATGTCATTACATCATCAATTACAACTAGTATCTTGTTTTTGAACAAGAATACAAATTACATTAACTCATTACATCTTATTACAAAAAATTTACCAACTCCTTTTGTAAAGCTATCAGCTGTCTCCCGGAATGGTAATCGACTTATCACTGCCGAAGCTTCGCTGAGTGGTCAATCCACTTCTCTGGGACTTGCCTCTCGGCTTGAGTTTTCCACTGCGCGACTTTGATATTTTTGCACTTGCTCGAATGGTAGGATTGGTACCTAAACGGTGGAGAACGTTAGTAATTCTACTGACACAATACTGATAATATCAGTGATCTCTAAACTGGCAACCACAAACCATCTTAAATGGGAAAAGAAATGTGCATCCTAATTTCCTAGTGTTCGTGTATGACATGGTCTAACAATTAAATGCAACAGTCACATGCCTTATTCTAATGCAAGCAAGACCTTGGGAGTGTAGATACGCATGCATCCCATACTACGTACGTTCCAAATCAATGCATGACATGGCCTAATCTAAGGCACAAAACAAGAATGCACACGATGCACCTACTCTAATGCAATTCATTTGGGAACGTATGCATCCCATACTACATACTTCCCCAAAATCAACTTCAATGAAAACGTATGTATCCCATACTACATACTTTCCAAAGAGTTCGTCTCTCCTAAATGTAGGGTTAAATCCCTCGTCATGCATCCTACTCTTGTACTCAACCTGTTCCTAATTGATTTTCTTGTCTGAGGAGGTTGCAGTCATTCGGTCTAGTCCCTTACTGTAGTCCCTAAAGTGGTGGTCGCGTTTGCCACTTAGTACCCACGCACCTCACTCAAAAAGCCATGAAAAACCTTCCAGTACGAAACCATGTACCCATGACATCAAGATAATATAAAAACAACACCCACGCGCATAGGAACACTACGGCCTCGAGGGTCAAATCCCCCTATCCGACAGGAGTTACTCTCCCAGTTCCTTACCCCGGGTTTTTGAAAATTAACAGATCGAGATACTAGACCCGTGAACTCAAGACCTAAGAACCAAATCCGTATCCCTACGAAAGAAAAATTATAACACCCGACTATGGTCTGCTAGTACTAATGCAATGTCCATACACCTAATACATCACTCTAGTCCAAGACTCACTCTAAACATCTAGGTAACATAAAGAGTTCCTTTCAAAATCCTGCCCATCGACTCACGGCCCCGGTGACACAATGTCCTGCTCGCCACTTCCTCTAGCTTGGAATTTGTCCATCACCACGTCCCGCGTTCATCCTCAACCGGCATGAATACAACTCGACGACACCAATTCTGACGTCCAATGCCTCGGCAGAAGTTCTAATCTTAGAGCCAATAGACGAGGGTATCACCCTACCCTTGTGACTAACTTGAGTCACAACATCCACAATAGGAGTCAAACCCATCAAGACCAGTAAATAACTCCAATCATCCCCAATAACAAGTTATTTAACTCTTGTCCACAAGAGGGGAAAGGTTGTTCCAACACTTAGTCAAAAACCATGACTAATCCAAACTATGGTGTTTCTACCTGATGGGTGTTCTATCCCATTCTCTAAAGCTAAGAACCTAGACTACAACTCTCTAGTTGATCATCACCTCAAATTCAATCATCTAGTTGCTCAAAATAGCCTCTCAAACCTCAGCCTGTCTACGTCCTGTACACTGGCTACACCTTACAGATATCATAAAAATCTATCCGCTCATCGGAATAATACAAATCCAGGTTCTATGAAAATATGTGAATGTCCTCTAAAACTTTCTAGTTGATCATCAATCCAAAATTTTCCATTTGATCCCCCTAAACCATTCATCTTCCTCAGGTATACAGAACCTCACATAAAGCACTACACAAACAGAGCCTATAGCTCAAAATCTGGGTTCTGTTCCAACTTGCAAAAATCATATCTATTACTCTACTTACAGGAATTTCTTGACATAAGACTTTTTGGAAAACTCATGATGTCTACTACAACTCCCTAGTTGTAGACTTCCTCAAATTCGGCTCTTACAGAGCCTTAAAGGTACCATCTTATCAGGTTGTCAATACTGACTAAGTTATGCACTATACTCACTTAAATATTCATAATAAATCATATGCATAACCATTGGTCATCAAATTTGCATTTCCCGAAACTAGACATCATCCTGTATAACATGCAAAAAAGATTACATCCAGATTCCAAGTATTCAATGAGTTCCACCTATTATAAACATGCATAAAAGTTCTACTGTTCTTTAGTCACTGTCATGATTACTCTTAATTAATTTTGAACATGCATCAATTGTCGTCCAAATAATTCCAATATTTTTCTGTAGAGTCTAGACTCATGCATGATATCATGGTAAAAATTTCAGAAGTAGATCATGTATCAATTAATTCTAAGAATTCCCACAAATTCAGGTTCTACAAGAGACGGAACCAGTCTCTGCCTTACGACGACCCAGTCATCAAAATTAATTTTAAAAAAATACCAAATAATATCAGAAAAATCCGAAATAAATCATGTAGCTTCTAGACATGCATAAAATCATTCTGTAAGAATTTCATGATCAAATTCCATTTATGTTGCTCTCTGGAAATTTGGGAACTTAGCAAGCAGATCATGTTTTTTTGTTTCAGTTCCAGATTCTAAACATACTACTTCTAATCAATCATCCTCATACTACTATTACTCATTTCATGCAAGAAATCAAAGAAGAAGAACAAGAACAAGTTTAGAGAACTCACCACCACCCTTGAGTGTAGTTTGAGAAGAAGAGTATAGCTTGGCCTTCCTTCTTTGATTCCTCCTCCAAAGCTCTTGATTTTTCTCTTTTTCTTGTCTTCTTTCACTCTCTCCATCTCTCTTTTTTTTCCAAAAAATTCAGAACTGAATGAGAGTGAAAGGGAGGGGTTTAATAATGAAATGAGAGGAGTGAGGGGTGCAAGGGGGTTGGCCGGTCTAGGGGGTTTAGGGGTGAAGTGGAGTCAATGTGGCAAAGGGGTTTTCTCAAAACCAAGTCCCCTTGCCTATGGTTTTTGAGATAGGATATTTTGCATGGCTTGATGTTAACCATAGATTAAGATAGATGAGGGATGAGAGGTTGGATTCGTGTCCATGGCAAAATATATCCAATGTGGCTTTACACAAATAAGTATTTGCATATGTATCGTACATACATACTAGTGTATGTACTAGTACCAATTCTCTCATCCATGTGCACAATCATGAAAATAGCCATTCATATCTATGTATAAATCAATATTACTTGAAAAAATACATAATCGCGTGCAATTCTCAATTGTACATGGATTATAATGCAAAGTAATTATATGCTATTTTGCAGGGTGTTACAATCTTGTTGGGTTCTGAAGTCAATCACAGAGCAAATACACAGCGGAAATAAATTAAAAATTCTGAAACCCAGCCATGGATCCATGCAAAAACCATAAAACGTGTTAGGAGTTTTTACCTCAATAAAGGAACGACTGTCTCCACGATCCGCCAATCACTAGCACTGCAATGTTGCGGTGCCTCTACGGTATCTACACATACGAACGAAATCGGGCTCTCCCTCACGCCGTGGTGCTAGCTGTGGAAAAGGGGATGTTCCTATTGCTCTCTCTCTTTATCTCACTTTCTGTGACGGCTAGGGTTTTTCCTTGCCATTTATCACAGATACATATCAAATATATATAGCAGGAATTCCACCCTAAGAGAGTAGAGAGGCTGCCGGGCTCACAATCTAACCTAGGTTAGATTCATATGTGGGTATTCTAATTTTGGTGGCCCATTTAAACTAATTAATTTCCCCGCAAATGTTGGGATCCCAAGTCTTACTTTGATTCCCAATTAAATTCATCGTATGAATTTAAATCCTATTTCCGATCTAGTAGGCTCCTATTACACTGACAGTAATACTAAAATCCTATTTTAGTATTACAAACAGTGAGCAGTATCAAGCAATACATCACTGCTGCTCAAGTAACAGGAATTCCAGTGATTTGACATTACCTATCCGTGACCAATGTTACCATGTAGTCTAGTCATTTTGTCCAGATATCTTATTGACCACAAGGCATGGAGCGTATCAACCTTGTATAGATCAATCTTTGGTTTCTTGATGTCCGAGTAGACTTATTAAAATGAATGAGATCAATATCTCATACTGACTCATTTGAGCACGACCATGCATTTTTATAATCTCAATCAATCAAGGGACCCGAAGATATCACTCCTATTATGTAAGAGGTTCAAATCCTATCTTGTCACTCGCATCCTCCACATGATTCATAGCATCTCCAGTAGACGACTTTATAATCACCTTTATCACAGATGACGTTTGACAGTATTAAAACATATAACTTCTCATGTAGGGAACCATAGTGACTTCAAGTCAAAGGACCATATACACCATGGTCACTTTGAGAATTTCTATGACACTCACGTAACGATCCATACAACGTTCTCATTATGGGTCAATCCAATACATTATTACTCTAATATGTACCCATGCGAAGACTTGATATCTCATATCCATGACCCATGAGATATGGTCATAACTCTACACACATGCAAGTCTCTATGTATTATTGTTGTCATAATTCACAATAGTACTTGACTAGGAACATTTAAGAATAGTGTTCTAATTATAACCAATAGGATCTCACAATCAAGTCATGCACTTGATGTTCCATGGTATTGAACCTACTGTTCTAAGGACTTTATTATGTTCATTTAATCACAATAAACAACACAACAAATAAAATGCCTCATATATGAAATAAATTTCATGATACAATATGAACTAGTATGGTCAATACAAGGTTGACCTCTAGGGCATACACCAACACATCTCTTCACGAATATGAAGAAGGCAAACACTAAGGCTATTCGGGATGTGGTCGAGCGCATCCCCAACTTCGACGGGAGGGAATACTACCTTGAGCTTAAGATAGGGGAGGAGCCAGATGAGGAGGAGTCGGAGTGCGATGAAGAAGAAGAGGAAGAGGAGGAGGCTGTAACGCCCCGAATTCCAAACACTGGTAATTCATAGCTAAAACATGATCTTTTACTTCAACTTCGTAAAAAATTACAAGGAATTTAAAACTTTTTCATCTACAACATTGTTCTTTTTCATTTACAACATTGTTCTTTACAATAATACAGCAGTAATGAATAAGTATAATACAACATAAGTTAATGGAAACTCTTCATTCTTGTGTCAACCAATCACAGTGACTTCAGGTCCATGCTAAACCAATCCTGCACTTGAAAACTGTGAGCACGTTTGTTGCATACAACTGACACAATACTATAATACAGCAATTTCACCATCTTAACAATCAAAAACATGAATGCAGAAAACATAGAAGTGACTATCCTAATTATGTCAGTGTATGATATGACCTAATGCCTAATGCAGACATTCACACTACGATGACACTAATGTATACTTGTTCGGATTCTATGCATCCCATAATACATAGGTCCGAGGGCAAGCCATTACCGTACTTCTCTTTATATGGTTCAAACCCTCGCCGTGCAACCTACTACCAAGACTACTACGAGATTTAGACACTGTGCAAGTATTGGTTCTTGCACCAGAATACTGGAGATCAATCCCACTCTGCGGATCATCCTGGGGCCTATTTCGTCCCTTGCCCCGAAATACTGGAGATTGTCTCATTCCCCGAGTCATCCTGGAACCCTCATTGCACAAATATCCCATGAACGTCGCTCTCATCCCGAAATACTAGAGATTAATCCCACTCCGCAGATAATTCTGTGGCCTATTTCATCCATCGTCCCGAAATACTGGAGATTGTCTCACTCCGCGGATCAACCTGGAGTCCATAACTCATGTTTGCTCATGTTTCATCAGATCTCCAACTAGTGCTTGTCCTTAAGTTTACATTGTAATTATTAATACCTAGAGCTAGTTTACCCACCGGGCTTAAACCAAAACACAGAGAATGTTAGTTTACATTGGCTACTTCTCAAAGTGAAAGTTTACCCACACTGGATACTTCTCAAATTTCATATATCATAACCTTTCGGTATTCTGGGTCCCACTCGCTCTAGAACAAATAACCATCTCAATAAAGAGATCACATAGGTTACATCTAACCTCATCATAAACATCTCATTCATTATTCATCATTTCTTCTTTATCTATTCTCTTTATGTTTGTCATCTCAATGTAAATGAACACATATAACAGTGTGATTGATCAATTAGTTATAGACAAACACTAAGTTAACATTTCTGATTCATCACTTAACAATAAGCAACAACTTTTAATTAATAAACCCTTTGCAAAACATTGCAAGATTAATATTTCAAATTCTTTGCTTTTATTATCTCGTAATCTTTCATATGGCACCCCTTTCCATGAGTTCCTAAATTTGTATTCCA
Organism: Hemerocallis citrina; assembly: GCA_017893485.1. NCBI lineage: Eukaryota > Viridiplantae > Streptophyta > Magnoliopsida > Asparagales > Asphodelaceae > Hemerocallis > Hemerocallis citrina. Next base: position 122,301,065 of record CM030363.1, on the reverse strand, counting down.
TTCCCAAAATTTTAGATCATTTTAACATAAGCAAATACCCTCAAATTTAGACTAGAAACAAGATTCATCTGGTACATTGTCTAATATAACTTTTAAATCTCCAAAATACATCTTAAATTAGTGTAGAATTATTTCCAAATGCTATAATAATATTCTAAAATATTTCTACAATTTTTTTCCAATTTTTGAACAATGAAAAACTTAAAAATAAAAATAAAAATGAAACTATGCACACCCGGGATCGATCCCAGGTACACAGCAAGCCCAAACCGCAAGCCAAGTGCGCCCATCAACCAATAAGTCCATGCGCTGTTGTTGTAAAATTCTAACCCCATTTTTCTTATATGCTTTTGCTCACTGTAACTTTTCACATTTTTCAAAAAGGAAAACCCCCACTGGAGCTCGAACCCGCACCCCTGTCCACTATACACAGCGCTAAAAAACACACTCACAAACCAGGCTTTCAAGGCTCTTAATCGAATTAATTTACTATTCTAATTCTTTTAATGTCACTGTCTGTTTCATGATTTCATTAAAAATTTCGATGTCAAATTTCTACACTTTAACTTTCACAATTCCAGAAAATAATGTTCCCTTCAACATTAGTGTATTAGCCTGACTTACATCATATAACATTCTATTCCAAATAATTAAGGAGATTATCGTCCAACTTGCATGAATTTTTCATAGTTCTACAACTTGAACCATATAAATTATTGTTCCCTACACAACTATATTTTTGGGAATTTTCACATCATTGTATAGAGAAATTTATTTCCATGGGTTTATTTTAATAAATTCTCTACTAGATAAGCATCTTATAAAACTCCTATTAATTCAATTATCTACAATATGATTGTAATTAAGCATGTACTAATAAATTTTGCTAGAGATGTTACTTTACGCACAAAGCCAATTTTAGAAGACAATGAAAATTCCACACATTCACATACTAAATATGACTAAGAGTGCACAATTAAAACTATAGAAAGCTTCTACACTTATACACCCTAATTAGATTAATATCTATACATGTCATCGATAACCAACCACAGTCTACAAAATTTTAGAAGACAACGAGAACACCCACCTTAAAAAGCTCATAGTAGTTGAATCCTTAACAAAATGCTCCAAAAGCTCCACCAAAAGCAAAACCGCAAGCCCTCCTCTTGCCAATTCCCAAAAGCAAAACACCCTTGGACTCTTTTTCTCTTCTTTCTCTTTTTTTGATTTGATTTGTGTTCATTTGGGGTTAGAATAGGTGGGTATTTGTAGGGTGAAATATGGAGTAGTTATAATAACTCCCCACCTCCTAAAAGAGCTCACCACTATACACTCACTCCCCCACTCTCCCACTCTCCCACTCCATCACATGGCTGGCCAAACTAGGAAAGAAAGGCACGTGCACATGCATCTAATGTGTGTGCACACTTCTTCAAACAATTTCATTATTAGTTTTTAATTAAATTAGGTGTGTATGTTACACATTGTAATATGTACTAGTTTATCTAAATTATAAATGAGATTTCATGCACGTTAAATGCACACCTAAAAATTAGGGTTTTAATTTATAATAGTTTTTAATGTGTTAAAAAATATAGATTAATTGAAAAAATAAGCCACACATTTGTGACTTGTAAAATGAGAGAATAATTTTCATGACTCAAGAGAAGATCGACATGTGCACAAAGTTACATGTGAACGAAAATATTATGAGTAAATATGTTCGGGGATGTTACAGAGGCCCCCAAGGGGCCCGCAGTAGGAAAGGAGAAGAGCCTGAAGGAAGATGCAAGGGAGAAAGGGATGCAAGCGGACAAGACTTCTTCGCCTGTGGCTTCATCGACCGAGGTTGACCATTGATCTTTCCCCTCCATATTTCATCTTCTTATTTTTTTGTTGTAACTTTCCTAGTATTGGACTAGCCACTGCTCATGTAAATTCACTTTTGATTAATAAAAAAATATTTCTGGTTTCCAACACTTGAGTTTTTTTTATGACAACAACTTTTGATGAGTTTGGTGGGATCTATTTAGTCTTCTTAACCTCGAAGTTAAGCCTTTTGTATTTATTGGTGTTGTAGTAATTCCACCATCTTGACAAATTGTGGTATATAATGGAGGAGATTATCGGGACACCGAGATTGATCGTCTTCGTCGCTTGCTACTTACGGTCCTGACTAAGAGGAACTGCCTAAGGACCATGCATCTTGAGAAGGACTTGGACCTGGCATTCTTGAAGAAGACTCATCCCAATCACTAGGTTGACGCTCATGCAGTTCAGAGGAAGATTTGGGTCAAGGATGCTCACTTCAGGGAGATGCTCGTTGAGAAGGACTTGCAAGTTTACTAGTTGAAGCTGTTACTTGAAGGATCACGAATGCGGAGTACCTCTTGCTCTCGCGATGAGTATAATCAAGGGAAGAGATTACATGAGCTAGCCTCCTGCCCCTGAGAAGTGTTAAGGAACCAGGATATGTGTAGAAGGGGGTAACTGGGATGTCCAACCTAGTTTCTGCTCAGAGGGTGTTGCATCCTCGTTAGAACAACAATTAGACTCGGTCAGTTGCGATGGTATCTCTTTCGTACAACTAGGGTGGCCGAGGCAGAATTTCTGTGGTGAGGAGGTGTCACAAGCAGATTATGTCTCTTAACCGAAATGTCCCTCTCTTTAGTACACGAAGGTGAGTGGTGTGGAGAGAACTTGTAAACCAATTTGATGTACCTGGGTGTCACACTTGTATGTAAGATTTGATGTGGAATGAAACTTGAACTAGAATGTTGAAATAAAATAAAGGTTTTCTATTACATTTTTGTCTTGACTCTTGCTTTCCTAGAGTTTCCGTCCACTGCGTTGAGTTAGCAAGTTGTTGGAGCAGCACTAAAGGCGAGTTGCACTCCAAACTTGGTGTTTGAGAGTGAGCGAGTTGTGGGAGCAGCTTTAGAGAATAGTTGGACACTGAACTTACTGTTTGACAGTTAGCAAGTTGTGGGAGCAACTTGAGTGACGAATTGAACTCCGAAGAGGGAGTAGCTCGAGTCACTAGTTGAACTCTGAACTTGCTATTTTAGAGGTAGCGAGTTATGGGGGCAGCACGAGTCATGAGTTTGGACTTCAAACTTGCTATTTGAGAGTTAGCAAGATGCGGGAGCAGCTCGAGTGATGAGTTGAACTCCAAAAAGGGAGTAGCTCGAGTCATGAGTTGGATTAGAGATTTGGGCCAAAAGGTGAGGTTGAATAGAGACTACTGTGTCGAGTTCCTTTTCGTGGTCCTGTAGTACCCGAGTACACCTGGAAGCTTTTCGACTCTTAGTGCCTTTGGAGCTTCATCAGGCTTCTTCTTGAGGCAATCAAGGATCTGTCTATTGACGTTCTCTGCTTGACCGTTGGTCCGAGGATGTAAAATGGAAGAGAAACATTGTTCGATCCTCAGATTGGAGCAGAATGTGCAGAACTTCTTGATGGTAAATTGGCTTCTGTTTTCTGTGACAAGAATGCAGGGATCCTAAACCTGCGGACAATATTCTTCCAAAAGAATTGATGAATCTCTGTTCGGTGATGGAGGCCAATGGTCTGCTTCAGTCCACTTCGTAGAATAGTTGATACCCATTACTAAGAAGTTCTGTTGTCCGGTTGTGGAAGGAAACAACCCAAGTAGATCCATTCTACTTATAGTGAAAGGAATCGGACTTGACATGGAGTAGAGGTCGACCGAGGTACTCGCTTGATTGGGGAGAAACTTTTGTAGGTGCATCGGCGGACGTACTCTAGGGCATCGTCAGGGAGTGTGGGGGCAATAGGAACTATGATTGAGTATCTTTTGTGCTAGGGACCTTGCGCACATGTGGCCACCGTCGACCCCTACATGTAATTATTTAAGAGCATACTTGGCTTCATCGGGGGAGAGGCATTGAAAGTAGGGTCTGCCATCAATCTGGATGTAGGAAGCTTGTACAGGACCTGTTTAAAAGTGTCTATCTTTCAAATCTCACTTGGATCTTCCTTGCTTCTTTAGGATCTATTGGGAGGATTCCCTTGTCTACGGAGTCAATCAAGTGTTTTATCCAATTGGCACAAGGTGTTTGAGGAGTGACGACCATAAGTACCAAAGCTTCCTCTTCGATGTTTGGCTTGATCAGGACCTCGATGAATACAATGTGGTCGACTCCTTTGAAGGTGAAAACTAATTTTGAGAGGGCATCTGCTTGCCCATTTTTCCTCGCTAGGAATACGAGAAATTTCTGCATCTCGGAATGTGACCAAGAGTTTCTTGACACAAGCTAAGTACTTGATCATGCGGTTGTCCCTGGCCTCATACTCTCCTTGGATTTGGTTCACTACCCGCAAGGAGTTACTGCATATCTTGACTTTTCAGGGCTGTGCTTTCTGAGCTAAGAGAAGACCGAAAATCATCGCCTCATATTCAGTCATGTTGTTGGAGGCCCAAAAATTTAAACGAAGTAAGTATTGGTGGCCCGAGCAAGATGATGTAAGAGGATTCGTTGACATAAAAACTCCAGACTGGAGGGTCTCCATCTTCCTCGGGAGGATCTAGGATAGTGCTTTTGACAATAAATTCGACTAAGGCTTGGGCCTTGATAGCCGTCCTCGACCAGTAGTTGATGTCATGCTGGCTCAATTCGATGGACCACTTCATGTGTTGTCCAGTGTTCTTCAACTTGTGAACTACTTATTTGAGGGGTTGATTGTTGAAGGCCGTTGTAAAGTGTGCATGGAGGAATGGGCGGAGTTTTTGGGCACTTGTTATGAGAGCGTATGCCATCTTCTCCATCACGGAGTAACGAAGCTTAGCATCATGAAGCACCTTGCTCACATTGTAGATAGGTTTCTGGGGCCATGCCTTCCTCCCTTTCTAAGACGACATTGAGGGTCTGATTTGAGGTGGCCAGACATACGTAGAGTACCTCCCCCAGCTCTAGGTTTCTTAGGAGTGGGGGTTGGTGAGATACGCCTTGAGTTGTTTAAAGACCTCTTGCTGCTATTCCCCCCACTTATGCCCCTTTGATCCTCGAAGGGCCTTGAAGAAAGGGACATACTTCTCCTCAGACTTTTAGGGAAACGACTGATGGGTGCGAGACATCCTATAAGTTTCTAAATTTCTTTGTTGTTGGATAGGGAACACATGTCAAGTATAGTTTGGATCATTTCCGTGTTGGCCTCAATTCCTTTTTGACTAACTATGAGTCCTAAGAATTTTCTTGAGGATACCCCAAGGCACACTTCGAGAGGTTCAACCTCATGTTTTGATTTTGCACGACGTCGAAGGCTTTTTGGAGGTCGACTAAATGTTCATTCTTCTTAAGACTCTTCACAAGTATATTGTCTACATAGACTTCCATGTTTCGATCGGTTTGTTCTTTGAAGATTTCGTTCACCAACCGTTGATAAGTGGCACCAGTGTTTTTTAGCCCAGAAGGGCATGGCCCATAGCAGTAGAGATTCTGGTCAGTGATGAAGGATGTCTTTGGGATGTCAGGAGGGAACATTCAGATTTATTTATACCCCGAAAAGGCATTCATGAAGCTGAGGAGCTCATGTCCATATGTAGCATCAATCAAAGTATGATTGCTGGGAAAAGGAATTGGATCCTTTGGGCTGGCTTTGTTCAAGTCGATAAAGTTATTGCAGATCCTTCACTTGCCATTTACATTCTTCATCGTGACTACATTGGCTAGATAATGGGGGTAGTTGAACTCTAGAATGAAGCGAGAGGTACAAGCTTGTTGACTTCTTTTCTAACCGCTTGCTGCCTTTCGGGGGGCAAACTTGCAGTGCTTCTGTTGGACCAGCCTGACATCGGGTTGTCACTTAAGCAGTGCATGATTAGATCTTCTGAGATGCCAGACATGTTGGTCACATTCGAAGCAAACAATTCTCGATTCTCTCTAATGCAACTCGCGAGTTGTTCCTTGACTCGGTAAGAGAGGTCTTGCCTGATTCGAAAACACTAGGATGGATGTGTGCGAGAGAGGGGAATCCCTTCTAGATCATCAACCCTCTTGGATACAACCTGGTTTCTCTTTAATGGGAGCTCTAGGGCTTCGAGCAGGAGGACCGAGCCCCTCATTGTGGTCGTGTAACACATCTGAGCCACCTATTGACTTTCCTTAACTTCTCCCACCCTATATGATGTGGGTAACTTCATCTTCATATGGAAGGCCAAAGCTACGGTGTGGAGAGCCACTAGGCCGGGGTGGCCGAGGATGGCATTGTAGGCTTCCTTCATGTCAACGTCTATGAAGTCCACCGCCTCAGTCTGGGTGGTTGGAACTTTTCCTGCAGCCACGTCAAAAGTGACTATTCGTTCAATCAGGATAGGAACCCCGAAGAACCCATGGTGGGTGTACCCAGCGGGTTGCAGATGGTCCATGGAGAGCTTAAGGCATTCGAAAGCTTCTAAGAAGAGGATGTTCACCGCACTACCATTGCCCACCAAGATGCAGTGCACTTCGTGGCTGGCCATGGAAAGGCTAATCACTAGTGCGTCACATTGTGGTATTCCATGCCTTAAAGATCTTTATCTAAGAAGGTTACTGGAACTTTCCTGTTCAAAATGGGGGTGGGGGGGGTTGTCTTCTCAGACAAATACCTTTCGGGCGGATTTGACTCCCCTCCCATAAGAACTCCATTGATGGAACGAAGGACGGTCATAGGTTCAAAATCTTGGGACGCAAGGTCTTTATGCGCTTTTTGGCTCCTCAAGCTGATGGAGACTTAACTTTGTTCTTTTGAGTGTACTTGAAGAGCTGCTTTCGATGAATACGAGCTTTGATTTCGTCTTTGAGGGCTTGACACTCGCCCGTGTCATGGCCATGGTCCTTATGGAACCGGAACCATCAATTCCTTTCCCTCATTTTATTTGTTGGGTTCATCCTAGGAGGGGGCGGAGTAGCCTGTGTCCCTCGATATCAATGAAAACAGTGGATATGTCGGTGTTGCTGCTTATTTTGGTGTAGGAGCAAATAGATAGTGAGTTTATATTTTGAAGGAAACTACTAAAGATATAACCTTTGATCGTCGCCTTACAAAGTGGTTAGAACTCGTGAGATTGGATCTGGATTGTTGAAAGTGCACCTTGATCTGTATTCGACGGTTGCTGACGTTACCATGGACCTGCAAAAATCTTGAAACACCGAGGTTGGCCCCACCGACAAACTCCCCGATGCTCAAGTCAGAACTAGAGAGAGAAAAAGAGAGTTTGAGAGAAAATTTTCTGATTACCTTCTAACTGTTGGAAGGGGGAGGGTATTTATAGGCCTAAGAAACATTTGGGAGATTGATATATATCTCTCATTTCATGTTGATTCTCCCCCTTAAGAGATAGAATTGGTTACGCATTTGATAGGACAAGCGATTTGACTTACAGCCCTCATGGGTTGGGTGTCCTCTTGGTGGGCTCAGTCACTTTTAATGGGCTTGAAAGCAGCACATATTTTATTAATGAGCCTGAAGAAGGCTCGTACTTGTTAAAAAAGCCCGTTATTATTACTCTGCCTGTAGAAACTTTAAGACCTGTGTTGGAATCATACGACCTTGATTTGCTGTGATTTTTACAATTATCATAAGGCCCCCACTCACAGAGAATAATTTTCTTGGCTTTTGGGGAGTAATTTGTCTTGTTTCAGAGTTCTAGGGTACTATCTCGGCTTTCAGGGATGATTGAAGATACTTGGAACTTGTTGAAAGCTTCTGGAGGCAACAAATATTTTCTTGAACATTTATGTACTTTTCTAAAATTTCTCAAAACTTTTTTAAAATTTTAATAATTTTTCCCCAAATAATAATTGCTTTTTCAAAAATTTTAATTAAATATCCCAAATTTTAATTATTTTTTAGAAATTTTAATTGATTTTCTGAATTTAATAATTTTGAATTATAATTGATTTTTGGGGATTTTTTTATATAATTATCAAACCCGACAAGCTTTTTGGAGCAATCATGTGCATTGATCAAGCGACCCGCTCAGTGAGTTCAATGGTTGTGATGGAGAAGCTGTGATGAAACATGTGATGTTATAACACTGTGCAAAATTGAGTTATGACAATTTTGCCCACAGACGTTACGCACATGTATTTTGTACTATTATGAGTAATATTCGTAATGTAATTTTATGTAAATATCATACGTATTTTATATTCCGATTATTTATATATTTTCTGTTCTCTCAAAATTTATTTTTATCCTATTTTGAGCCAACTCAAATATTAATTTTAATCTTTTTGTTTACGTGTATTTTACCATTACATGAAATATTCGTAACATTATTAACATACATGTTCTACATATTTTATATTTTGACTATTTTTCGTTCTCTCAAATTTATTTTGTATTGATATGTGCAACGGTTTGCAGTGCACATGTTGGTTCCTAAAATTTTCGTGAGTCATGAACTTTTTCTTCTCATTTTTTCTAGTCACAATTGTGTGATTTATTTTTAATTAAAATTCAATAGGCCTAAATCCATTTTGTAGCCTACTAAAATTAATTTAAAGCTCATGATTAATGTTGTGTGCACTAATGTGTACATTTAAAATATAGTTAGTTTGGTACACTTGCCAAGTGTAACACACACATCTAACCTAATAAAAATTAATAATAAAATTTTATGAAGAGTGTGCACACACATTGACTACACGTGCACATGTTTCTTACCATGTTGAGAATGAGGGAGAGTGGTGTGAGTTAGCGGGAAGTTAAAAGTTATTTTGGAAAGTGGGGAGCTATTTTGACCACAATTTTTTTATAAATAGTCCCTATTTTGTCATGAACAACACAGCTCAAAACAAAAACAAAATAGAGAAAGAGGGAGAACAGTTTGCGGTTTGTGCTATGAAGAGCCCGGCCATTTTTTAGGGAGCTGGGAGGTTTGAAGCATTATTTTCTAGGAGTTCTACTACTAGGAATTCTACAATTGAGGTGGGTGTTTCTCCAAATTTCTAATATAATTTTATTAGTAGAATGCTAGATTGTAAACAATACATGTGTGAATTGTTAGATGCATGATAACTTATATAGAATGAACATTCATGTTTTGATTATTTGTTGTTGATTGAATGTGTGAAATTATGATGTGTCTGATTTGGGGGAATTTTCATAATGTTCTGTTTTGAGTTCTAGTTTCACTTCAAAAAATCATAACTATTAAACTAGATGGATTTTAGAGCTAAAATTTTTATAGGAGCATCTCGTATACGTCGAGAATATCTCCTTAAATTTTCATAATATTTGGATGTCGTTTACTATTTTAATAAAATCCAAACTTAGGACTGGTTGGCAGTTGGCTAGTTGCTGAAAATTTGTACACATTTCAGATTTTGATCATTTCAGCATTCTAAATGAAGTATTTTGAGAAAAGTAAAAATTAAGATCTTGAAGTAGACTCATTAACCTTTCTTGAGTCTAAGAAATCAATTTTCTATGAAGAATTGAATTTATAACGAATTTTACAAGATTAAATATGTGGTAGTATTTTAACTGCAGTATAACATTTCGACCATACTGTATATTTCGAGAACATAATATTTTGGGGAAACTTATAATTAACTACAAAGTTATAGTAGACTTGTATACCTTTAATTTGATCTAAAGAACACAAAGTTTCATAAAGTATAGAATTTTCTATGATCTTTACAAGTAGCATGAGCTATAGTTTTCAGATTTTTAACCTACTTATTTGCAAATAAATTTAGACGAAGTAATTGAGGATGATTTTAGATGATCTTGACAACAATGTTTTAGTCGACTCATTTATGATTCATATGAAACTAATAAATCTATTTTCGGAGTAGTAATGGAATTTATATAATTTTTACAATACCATTAGGCTGATGTCTTTTATTTAGTTTTCCTAAAACTTTTACAACGTATAAAATTGGATTAAAAATTGGAATGTTAATAAGATGTACCTTATGAGGAATTAAGAGATAATTAAAAGATGAAGTTGGAATGTTAAACATCTGATATTTATAAGGGTTTTAACTCTTCAAGTGTTATTGAATGTTGCTATAAGAAGTTGGTTACGTCATGATTGATGATGGCAAAGAGAATGAATAAAAGAAGTTAAAGGATTTTCAATGAATGAATTTTTTTATATGAGGTTAGATATTACCTATGTGATCTCGTTGGGTGGTTGCTTGTTCTAGAGTGAGCGGGACCCCGAATGCCGACAGTTGTGATAAATGAAATTTGAGAAGTGTCGGTTAACTTTCTCTTTGAGAAGTAGCCAGTGTGGTCTAGTATTCTCAGTGTTTTGGTTTAAGTCCGGTAGGCAAAGCTAAACTCTAGGTCTTAATAACTATAACTTAAACTAAGGCCAGACACTAGTTGGAGATATGATGAAATTAGAGCAAACATGAGTTATGGACTCCAGGATGACTCGCGGAGTGGGACAATCCCCAGTATTCCAGGACAATGTATGAAATAGGCCACAGGATGATTCGCGGAGTGGGATTGATCTCCAGTATTCCGGGGTGAGAGCGACGCTCACGTGATATTTGTGCAATGTGGGTTCCAGGATGACTCGCGGAGTGAGAGAATCTCCAGTATTTCGGTACGATGGATGAAATAGGTCACAGAATGATCTGCAGAGTTGGATTGATCTCCAGTATTCCAGAGCGAGAACCAATACTTGCAAAGTATCTAATATCGTAGTAGTCATAGTAGTAGGTTGCATGGCGTGGGATTGAACCCTATAATGTGGAGTACGTAAGGGCTTGCCCTCGGACCTATATAGTATGGGATGCATAGAATCCGAAAATGTATGCATTAGTGTCATCGTGGTGTACTGTCTGCATTAAGCATTAAGTTCATATCATACACCGACACGACTAGGATAGTCACTTTTCCTGTTTGCATTCAAGTCTGTATTTGCTAAAGTAAAAGAATCACTATATTATAGCATTGCGTTAGTTGTATGAGACTGACGTGCCCACAATTTTCTAGTTGCAGGATTGGACATGGCATGGGCTTAAAGTCACTGTGTGAGTTGTTACAAGACTGAAGAATTTTCACATTTGAAGATTGTATTGTATTCGTTTAATTCCCTGTACTGTTGTAAAGAACATGTTGTAAATAAAAAGTTTTAAATTCCTTGTCAATTTGTACGAATTTTAAGTAAAAGATCCTATATTTGCTACGAATTACCTGTGTTTGGAATTCGAGGCATTATAGATGTGGCGCCATCGCGTGCATCCATCATGATGGATCTCGTGCGCTGATGGGATCGGATGACTATGAAGCGAACTGGGGGGCACTATGATAAAGCGGCGACGTGGTGTGATCGCGTGCATCCATTTCTTGTGCGCTAGCGCTTCTGAGCAATCCGAGGGTCGACGACAGTTCCGAGCGCCTGCTTGGTCGCTCGACTGTTTGGGCGACCTACTTCTTTGTCGAGCATGCATCTTGGTGACTACAGGGCTTCATTGACTGCCACCTTCGTCGAGCAAGCATTTTGGGACACTCTCGTTGCTTTTCATCGATCTATTGCTTTGGTGATTATTGGTGTTTCGTCGACCACCACCTTCGTCGAGCAAAGACTTCGGCAACCAAGAGGTTGGTGTCGAGTTTGTTCTTTGGCGAGCTAGGGTTTTGGTGGCCAATCCCTTTCGTCGACCACGTGGCTTTGGCAACCACAGAGGCTTCATCAACCTTCCTTTCATCGAGGCTAGGGTTTTGGCAAGCTAGTTTGGGCATTTTGCCAACCATCCCTTCGTCGTGCTAAGGTTTTTAGGCGACTAACCCCCTTGCCAACCATCACCTTCATTGACCAAGAGCGCAGCGACCAAGGTTCGTATTATCAAACAATTTTTCGAGCCTCATCAGTTTGTGTTTGTGGTGAGTTTCGAGATTTTTGCTGGGTAGGGTTCTAGTTTGATCTAGCTTGGAAGCTTTGGTTGGGTTTTGGTTACCAAGCCCTTTAATCGACTTCCCTGTGCATCGAACAACACCCTATCGACCTCCCCCCTCCTGTTCATCTTAGAAATCCATGGTGGACCCTCCTGTTCATCTCAGAAATCCTTGGTGGAGCTCGGGTTGGAGTTTGGGTTTGATTTTGGCCGAGTTCGAAGTTGGGTTTTAGAGCTAGGGTTTTGGCCGACTTGAGTTCGAGTTCTTGTCCAAGTGTTGAAGCCTTGGTAGAGTTTAAGTTTGGATTTTGATGAGTTTGTTTTGGAGCATCATCGCAAAACTTTGTTTTGAGATTTGTTGAGCTTGTTTTGCCAAGCTTCTTGTTGATTTCAGGTCTTCGTTTTCACCTACCGAGTGTTTGTTGATCGGCCTACCCCGTTGAGTTCAAAACCCTAGTTGATTTGAGTAATCGCGAAGTGATATCATATTCTCTCGACATTTGTTTAGCAATCTTTAGAATGAAAAGATAATATATGACTGCATATCCAGATGTTGCCAATATGTCAAAGTTCTTTTGAAAAATGTAACTTGTCATAATAGGAAGGGTAAATAACACGAAACTCACCTGTAAATAGGGGTCAAAGCAATTAACCCACCTTCAGAGTGGGTCAACGCACATAACTACTTAAGGTAGATACGACATTAGTCAACTTGTAGTTTTTAAGTTACATGCAGTGCACGTGTTTTATACATGAAAATACCAATTGTTTAGTGATTGATTTTTACATATAAGTCCTTTAAAATATTTATTTCATGTACACCCATAATAAGATACTTACTTTTTTTTTTTTTTGCAAATACACCCCTGTAGATATTAAATTTATGGAAGATTTATTTGTCAAAAGTTCAATCATTTTCTTCATCTCTCATTCTTACTCTATCTATCATTGCTCACAAAATTCAATGTGAACACATACTATACCCAACCCAAACCCCATACCCCCCCCCCCCCCTCTCTCTCTCACATCTCTTCACCTCTTCCACTCTCTCAAACCCAAATTAAAAAACCCACTAAATTGCAACCCAACAAACCCACCAAATTTGAATCCTATCCAACAATCTCATCTTTTCCTCCACACCTTCCCAAAGAACGGGAATACGAGCACGTAACCGAGATCCAGCGAATGATGTAAACATCACCCATAAGCTGTGCCAGTTTAACTCAACATATGAAGAAAATAACACAATCACACATGGATAAATGATCACATAGACAATAAGTAAATTTCAATAATAAGAAATAATTCACCAAAGTAATATCTGACTTCTGGGAAAAACAAACTTTGGGTCAACAAAACCCGGAATACAAAATGTAATAACCACAATAGTACAGAAATTTAAATGAAAAGGACAAGATAATTACTGTGGCCAACAATTCGGCTCCAATCCCTGGAAGGTCTGTTCACCAAGTCCTTCAAGCAAATCTTCTTGTGTACCTGCGAGCTCATAGTCTAGAGTAAGGAAAATATCCGTTAGAGCAAGTCACGAACAGCAAGTAGTACAAGCAAGGAACAATAAGCAGTGTATGTAAAAACCAATGAACGAGGAACAAGTAATATAGCAAGTGACAATGAAACTATCGAGAACGAGGCAAGATCTCTGGTCAACAATTTAATGAGTATTAATACAATAAAACAAGATTTTAAGTTGGTAACAATAATCGAGATCAATGCAGTGTGAATCCTAGGTCTATCATATGTTATTATCCTATCGAATGGATGTAGTACAGTGTCCTATACCAGAAGTTCGGTACATACAAGCAGTGAACATTTAGACTATAGTGGTGAACTATACAGATTATTTACTCGGCATGATAACAATAACAAGTCACCATCCACGATCCATAACAAGCCTGTATCTACAAGATAACAGCATAAAAAGATAGGGAAACATGGGCCCCTCATCCACGATCCATAGTACAGTCACTGATTGTTCACTACCAAGTTGACCCTAATATCCCGGCTTATTATTAATTTATTAACATGAACACGAAGGTGCAATCAATGGAATAGTGTCAAGAAACGATATGAACGATGTATCAAGGATTTTACAATGAGTGATATGCAATGCAATGCAAAGTTTAAACAATTTAAAATCAGCATGAAGAATGTAATTTCTGGACAGCAAGACGTTGCTGTAAAAAATCAACTTTCCAGCTGCTATAGGAAAGTAAATAAGGTACCATCAAGGTTTATAGAAGCTAGGCACCCTATCGGTTTCAAGGCATATTTACACGACATATTGCAACTGCATGAATTTAGTCTACCGGCTAATTTTTTATGGGTCTGCTTTTTAGGCAGCAACCCAAAGCAAGAATTGTTATAAGTGTAAATCGATTAAACTAGGCCAAAATTCTTACAAAAATTACATTTTACTTCCTAGAGTTGTCCTTTAGTATTCTTGAATTTATTGGACCCTATTTCATAATTTATCTTATTGTTTCAACTAGTTAAACACAATGACGTCCTTAGAAAATAGTGAACCTGAAATCACGACAGTGCAGTAGTAAAATATGAGTATCTTGCAATCCAAGAGTCGTATCGCAAAATCATCAGATAATCTAGATCCCTGATTCACAGAGCTAAAACTTATATTCAGTAAGTTCTAAGTGATTCTAACCACAGCTAGGTCAATTAGCCTATTCCTTACAGGTTACGTGTTCTGGCAGCAACCTAGAATTAACATTTTGCATGCATAACGGGACTGTAAATTCAATATAAAATCTGATAAAAATTGTAAGATGAAACCTGAACATGTATAACAATGCCCAGGGGAAATGAAGCATAAATTCTACTGTTTACATTGTATATTAATTGTAAATCATGTTGGTGTAACATTAAACAGCAGGTCTAGAAATAAAAAGTTAGTAGTACTAAAAGTGCGATAACTTACCGGTTATAAGTCAGAATTTAGATTTGTCGAATGTTCTGGAAACTAGACTCATCAGGCTATAATTTCTTTTTATATAGTTCTAATTGATTTTAACAGCAATATGGCCAAAAACTTAATACAACTTGGAACAACCGACAGAACAGTAGAAACCCACGTCATATGTGATCAACAATATACCCAACCCGCATGAATCTATAGCATGAATTAGACTTCCATTGATATTAGCAACTAATTTGGATTCCTACCGTCCACTCGACAAATGAACACTACTATAAATCAAGTCGCAACTACACATTCAATCGATATACCTCCAATCATTGTATCACCTATATCTATGAGCATTTATAGTTTGTGTGCGTGTAGTGCATGCATATGGGGATAACAAAGCTTGGGATTGATGCAATGGTATGGCACGAAAAGGAAACTGTAATCGTAGTAATCCCTTTGAAGGGTATCAAAGCAATTCATTAGGATAATAGAAATACGAACTACTTGCGGAGATCAACGATTCTTAAACTAGAATAACCATAGTGTCCAAGGAGACTTTCCTTATACCGACGATTAATCTGAATATGGTAGAATAATGGGACGAGAGTCCCGACGGCAACACGTACAACTGCATACTCTAACACGGCAAGAGACACAACAATAGCAACAGCAAGGGCGATAGCGACAACACGACAATAGCAATGGTCGAGGCATCGTCGAGTGGCTGCGGTGGATGGAGGGCGAGGAGAACATGGTGAGGGGTCGACGGGGTGTTCGGCAGAGTGGTTCGATGGCGGAGAAAAGGGGCAGTCGATGGTAATGGCAGGTGGTCGGGGCATTGCGGTGGGTGCTCCACAGGTTCGGGAGGGAGGTCGGGGTGTAGAGGCGATGACTGGGGATGGTGGCGATGGGATGGAGATGGGTTCGACGAAGGGTTGCAAGAGACAATGGAGCTTGGAGGTCGATGGGTTGCGATGCTGGTGATGAGGCGACGGGGTGCGCTTGGGTGGTGGAGCGTCGGTTCGGTCGATGAGGGGATGTGGGGGTGTCGAGGTTGGAGGAGAGTGGTGGCAATGGTGGTCAGTTCCGAGGCTCGACGAAGGTGATGAGATGGCGATAGAGACTCGCGAGGGTGAAGGCGGAAAGGTGGTCGCGGAGCGACGACGGGGAATGGAGGCGAGCGTCAATGGGGGTTCGACAGGGTGGAGGAGAGCGAGATTGGGTTTTGAAGTTGACAAGGGAGAAGAGAGATTAGGCGGCGGGGAACATGATTAATTGAGTTAATTAATTAGGGTTAGGATTTAGGTTAATTAATGCGGTGATTAAGGTGTTAGTTAGAGATAGGAGAAGATCAGGGGACACGTAAAGATGAGTGATTAGGAGTAAAAAAAGGGGATTGTGTTGTTAGTCGAGATATCGAGTGATTTTGGGTTAGAGGGTTTGGGTTTGCTTGTGCATCCAAAAGAGATCCAACAATAGTATGGATAAAGATTGGGCTTCAATAGTTGGGCTCAATATTAAATAAAATAGTAATTCTAATATTGGACTGGGTCTGAATTTCAAATAAAATAATCAATAGTGATATGAGTTTTGGGTTTGGTTAACCGAAATGGGCCTCACATTAGTAAATAATAAAAGATGGATTTTTATAAACAGTCAAGAAATAATAATAATAATAATAATAATAATAATAATAATAATAATAATAATAATAATAATAATAATAATATTATTATTATTATTATTATTATTATTATTATTATTATTATTATTATTATTATTATTATTATATAACAAAATAGGATTTGGGTTTCACACATTTTTTAAAATAATCCTATAATAATAATATATCGAGTTTGGGCTAAAACATAATTAATTAACCAAATAGGGAAATAAGATAAACTTATAGAATGGAATAAAATTTGTATTAAAATATATAGTCATTTGAAAATAGTTACAAATACAATTATTGATTAGAAATGAACTTTAATAGGAGATCCCAAAATAAATTTAAAACAAAACAAATTTAAGAAAACGAATTTTTTTTATAAATAATCGAAGACACAGAAAATATACATTAAAATATGTACAGTCGGAAACGAAGGTTACATCATCTTCGCCTCCTCTCTCTCTCTCTCTCTCTCTCTCTCTCTCTCTCTCTTCTTCTTCTTCTTCTTTTCTTCTTCTTCTCCTTCCTCCTTTAATACTCCTTACATGTTCAAAACTCATTTCAATCTGAAATTTGAACCTGAAACATGAAACCCGAACTCAATGCTGAACCCAAAATTTAGAATGAGGGTATTTCCGTCATATATAAAATTCTTGCATGCACGTAACTTAAAAACTAACAGCAGACTAACGTCATACCCACCTTTGATGGTTATGTGCGTTGACCGACTCTGGAGGTAGGTTAAATGCTTTGACCCCATTTTTAGAGGTGGGTTTCATGCTATTTACCCTAATAGGAAAAGCTTAAAAATAAAAGACAACAATTTTTTTCTGTCCATGTATACGTGGGAGCATATTGTTATGTGTACGGCAGTGTACATTTTTCCATACCTTCTTCTTCATTTTTCCTTTGTTCTGTTTTTCTTGAAATAAAAAGTTTACTTGTAATTATGTTATTGTATGGTTATGAAATTCATGGTAGTATAATATTTCACCATTACATACTACATAACACATAACGTTCAAGGTATACATGCCATCCTATTTGCTTAGTTTCTTCATCATTGCTTTCAAGTTATATTTGATATATTATTTGCAGCCTGGTCAAGTCATTTTAATTGTTTAATGTTTATGTCTTCATATTGCAAAAATGTCCTAGTCAGGTCTAGAAGTGCTTATGTACATGCCATCTTATTTGGTTAGTTGCTTCATCATTGCTCATACAATATATATAAGTGACTCTGTATCATGCATTTCATCATACATTTTCTCATGTTTTCCAATCACATATTTTCTTGGTTTTCCCTGATTACTGCCACTTTACTCTTTTCATCTTTATGCCGAGAAAACAAAAAAAAATATCGTACATGTCCTCTTTATATGTAGTCTCTATATTTTCTGACCAGATATACACATTTGCTCTGCTACTCTGTTTTGCATGAATTGTTGGTCCACTGCCTCTTCTGAGGTGGGTGTACCTTTCTCCTCTTTTTTATTTAATTTACCCGTTGTGAGGTGTGTGTCGAAATTGGTTTCGGTTTCATTTCTAGTTACCTAATCCTATTTACATTCATCAGTTGTGATGCACCGTCAGGGAACAAATCAAGTGGTATAATCATTTCCAATATGAATGTTAAAATTGAAAGTTTCCATTGATATTTACCCTACAATTTGAAATAACCAAAGAAAGCGACGTAAAAATCCGCTTGCCAGACAGGCAAAGCGATACCAGACTATTAGATATAAGAAATGCACATCAAGAACGCTCCAATGAGTGCATATGTTATCTAAAGATTAAACAGTCTTCATTCCATGTTTCACGTACAACCTTACTGCTTACTAGTTTCTTCTTCCACTCATGCTGCGTTAAGAGTCGGAGGGTTTTTCGCTGCCAAAGATGCAAATAACCCTACAAGAAAAGGCGACAGTCACTACAAAATAAATGACAAAACCCGGCATATATATCCCGGCGTTTGGTTTGGAGAATGAAAACGCTTGCTTGTTTCCAATACCAGTTCGGACCCTACAAGAAAAAGGCGACAGTCACTACAAAATAAATGTGAAAACCCGGTATATATACCCCGGCGTTTGGGTAGTTCGCCAAGACATCCCGGCGTTTGGCGAGAAACGCCAGCGGAGTATTATCTCCCCTCTCCCCCCCCCCCCCCCCCCCCTAAAAAAAATCCCCATCTGCTCTCTTTCTTTTCTCTTCGCGCTCTAATTCGCCGCCAAACCCAAATTCCTGATCCCCTCCGAAACCCTATTTCCTAAATCCGCGTCGATTTCGTTTTCCCTCCGAAACCCTGCTTTCCCAAAATCTTCAATTTTGCTCTCTTTTACTTGTTGAGCTCCATCCCCTTTCGCTCTCGCTCCTGCCGCCGTCACCGTTCGCTCTCGCGACTGCCGCCGTCGCCGTTCGCTGTCCCACCCGCTGCCGTCGCCGTGTGGGAGAGATCGACGACTCACACACTTTGACTGAATGTGTGTGATTCTCTCCTTCCTTACTTTGATCAAGATCGACGACTCAATCGCCTGCGAAATCATCAAAGGTCGGATCTCTTTGCTTCAATTTCCGGTATGTATCTGAACCCTCACTCATCTCCGCTTGATTCGGGATCGATCTGTGCTTGTGTGATGTTAGCGGCTAGGATTTTGTGATATTTTGCTATTTTTTGGGTGTTGTTACGGTTCGGCGTAACAAAAATGGATATTCTGGTGTAATATGGATTGGGGTTTCCGAATTATTGGTTGAATGACTGTTATTTATGTATAGATCATGTAAGTTTGAAGTATTGGACATGATTTGTCTGTAATTTTGTTTATTTGGTATGAATTGGGGATTTTTGTTCAGTTGTGGTTGTTGGTTGTTGATTCCATTGCAAAGTGTTAATGCTCTTTATCATGATATATAATAGTAAGGACCAAAATAGTTCTTTTGAGGCGAGCAATAGCTAGTGAGCCGTTGTGTTCAGGTCTTGTTGAAAATTTCTAACAATGGATCATTCGATCTGAAGAACATAATTAAATTCATACAGCTCGATCTGAAGAACATAATTAAATTCATACAGGTGTAAACAGAAGAATAAAAACTACTACATTTATGTTTAGAAGAATCAAGAGAATTAATAGATGAATGAAAGAATCCACAAATTCATCATGAACCAAAAAACCACATAAGAATGAAATACTTAACAAGTACTTGACTACTTGAAAAAGCCGTAAGTGGCAATGGGGAGATCACCAAGTCCTTGGAACATACCATCAACATCCATATCCTCCTCATTCTCTAACATTCTCTGGGTTTCTTCTTTATGTCGCGTTTCCTTGTGAACTATATTCACTTTCGGTTTCAGTTTTGCAATGGAATGTGAATCAGGGTGGATGGCAATAGGCTTCCTGGTATATAATTATATAGTTCATGTTATTAATCTGCATTAAATTTCGGGCTTTGGACAGAAAAATCTCAGGATGAGGGAAATTTAAAGAGAGCTATAGGAATATGATATGGGAATGTGGAAGGCATTATCGTAGGTTGACATGTTTACAACTACGAAACAACTATGCGCAGCACATCCTCTAATTGTTAATCCTGTTCATAGGTGTAATTAGTTACAACTAAAATGTGTTAATTTTTCATCTATGCGTTAATTTTTTTGCTATTTCATTTGTAAAATAATGTTTTGAAGACTTCTAATCTATAGCCTTGACTCTTGTTCATATACAGTGCAAATTTGATTATCCGACGGTTCTTGATGCCAATTGGGTAAAAAAATCTATGTCCAAGAAGTGGAGAGATTATAAGTGATATGGCTAAAATTGGGGTTAAATCGGGACCGTCCAGATCGATCACGAATCCTGAAGTACGGGGGTAAAAAGGTAATTTCACATACAGATGGATCCAAAACGGGTATTGGGCCTCCTTCTTACAGAACCAACCACCCGCGAATAGACCCACTTCAATTGGGTACGGGTCCCGACCCGATACAAGCCCAATCCCTCAAGAAGAGAATCAGGCCACTGATTTGGTCAAATCAATAAACCTGATTAGCTCTCACCAGGGAATCAAGGTCTAACTTCCCAAAACAGAATAGGAGGATTTTTCTCCTATTTGTTAGGCAGGAAATTAGGCCCCAAATGGTTCCAAAGGCGACTATAAATACACCCCCTCTACCACCGAGACCAGGTTAATCACTTCTTGACCACTTAAGCTCTTTCTTGATCTTTTCCTGATTACTGACAAGAGCATCGGAGGGTGCGTCGCCGGAATCAACCCCGGTGTTTCGCACTTCCTTGCAGGTTATGCCAGGAGCAAGAAGGCCGAGTTAATCGTTCAGGTGTTTCCCGGACTCACAAATTCTATCTGTTTACCCCCATACCGAAATCAGCGGTAACAGATTGGCGCCGTCTGTGGGAAACCACCACACGAACGACCTCAGCTTCTCCTTCCTCGCCTTCCATCGCCATGCCTCCGAAGAAGAACAGATCCAAAGGATCCAACCGGGTGGCCAACCCCGCCGACCCTACGGAGGATACCCCCGTCAACCCAATTCCCCAATCTGGGCTTCCTCCGCCGACCCAACCGATCCAGCCTCATCATCCTCAGCAACAACCCAACAATGGTCCCGCCGGTCTCAACGGCCAGAAGCTGAAGCAGCCCATCCAGGACCATGTCTCGGTCCGTAATGGATCCTCGGACTCGATGGCCTCCCATAACCCCGACCTCAGCCTCACGCTCCAGAACCGCCAGAAGGAGAACGACCTCCGCACGCACCTTGACGAGAGGCGGGCCCGAGCGGGAGCCTCCCGACAGCGTCAGGGTGAGCGGTCACCTCGTCGCCGAGACAGGCGGAGATCCCCGTACCGGAGAGGCCGAGCGGCATCTCCCGAACACCGGAGGAGGAGGCCGCGTTCCCCCGAGGATCGGCATCGTACGAGGGACCATGAGGTACCCATCAGCCGTGCCGAATTCCTCCAGTTTCAGGAGACTGTACTGCAGGCCCTGAATGCCCGTGCCAACAACCAAAACCCCCCGAGGATCCCAACACCCCCTCGGATTCCCAGTCCTCGCCGCCGGTCGCGAAGTCCTCTCCAGGCTCCCAGTCGTCAGCAACAGTACAGTCCCCGCCGATCCGAGGGATACCGGCACCGAAGTCCACGCTCTCCCTCTTATGAGGAAGAGTCCGAAGGGTCATACGGTTACCGGCGAGGGGACGATGCCTTTGACCGCCGCCTCCATGAGGTGGAGAGGCGCATTGTCCGTATGGACCGAGAAGAGGAGTCCAGAGCAGGGACTGTTCGCCCGAACAGACCGCCCTTCTCTCGGACAATCATGGAAGCTCGCATACCGAGGGGTTTCAAACCTCCGCAGTTTGAAACGTACTCAGGCGAGTCCGACCCAGTAGACCACGTCGAGAGTTTTAAGACTCTGATGCTGATCCACCAAGTCTCCGACGCCATACTCTGCAGGACCTTCCCGGCCACCCTTCGGGGTTCGGCTCGGGAATGGTATTCCAGGCTTGCCCCCGCCTCCATCTTTTCATTTGAGCAGTTTGAGACGCTGTTCATAACTCACTTTGTGAGCAGCCGACGGGCCGAGAAAACGAGTCTCTCCCTTCTGAACCTCCGACAGGAAAGGGGAGAGAAGCTGCGGGACTATGTGAAGAGGTTCACTGCAGAAGTCAGGTCGATCGCCTCCTTAGACCAATCCGTGGCAACAGTGGCATTCCAGTCGAACGTCCTCAACTCCAACCTCCGCTCGTCCCTAGCAAAGAAGCCGCCTACCAACTTCGCCGACCTCCTACTGAGGTGCGAGAAATACATCCGAGCCGAGGAGGCCGAGTCCCTCCCGAACTTCGGAGGACCCTCCTCCGGCTCGAAGAGGAAGGCAACGGAGGAAGAGGGGGCCAAGAAGACAATGAAGGACGGAGGCGGCCAGCGTCGTCCTCCCCCCAGGTTCGAGAAATTCACGCCCCTCACAACTAATGTCTCCACTATCCTCATGGAGGTAGAGAAGGAGGGGGTCCTCCCTCCAGCCCCGAGGATGCACAAACCGGCGAAGAGGAGGGACAAAGACAAGTGGTGTCGGTATCACCGAGACCACGGGCACGAGACGAATGACTGTCGGGCTTTGAGGGATGAGATCGAAGCCCTCATCCGAAGGGGGCAGTTGGCGAAGTTCGTGAAGGCTAACGATCGGACAGATCGGAACTCTCCTCCCCCTCGGGGGGCTAACAAGCGCTCTGAGCGGCGCGAAGTAACACCTGAGTTCGAAGA
Organism: Hemerocallis citrina; assembly: GCA_017893485.1. Lineage (NCBI taxonomy): Eukaryota > Viridiplantae > Streptophyta > Magnoliopsida > Asparagales > Asphodelaceae > Hemerocallis > Hemerocallis citrina. The sequence goes on along the minus strand of CM030363.1, from coordinate 122,278,319 downwards.
AGAAAGGGTTCTGCATATGATCCACGGGGGCCCCATGGGCGGCTCCTCTAATACGTCTCGGAAAGCCTTCGTCCGAGAGGTGAACTCGGTCCACAGTGCTCCTCCTCCCAAGGGCTTCGGTGTGCCCGTGTCCTTCTCCGACGCTGATCTCGAAGGAGTCCGAACCCCTCACTGTGATGCCCTCGTCATCGACCTCCGCATGGCCAACTTCAAGGTGCAGAGGATTTTGGTTGACAACGGGAGTTCGGTCAACATCCTATTCCTCTCGGCCTTCCAGGGCCTCCAACTGTCCCGAGACCGTCTCAAGCCGGCCGGATACACTCTACACGGGTTCACGGGGGTCCCGGTAACCGTCGAAGGGGTGATAACCCTTGACGTTACTGCGGGGAGCACCCCTACTACCCGGACCGAGCCCATGGACTTCATGGTCGTTGACGTCCCGGCAGCATACAATGTCATCCTCGGTCGCCCCGGCCTAGCCGCCCTTGAGGCCGTCCCCTCAGCATACCATTTGAAGATGAAGTTCCCCACTCGGTCGGGAGTAGGGGAAGTAAGGGGAAGCCAGGAAACAGCTCGGAAGTGCTACATGACTTCCACCGGGGGACCAGTGCTCTCGCTCGAGACACTCGAGATCCCCGAGCCAAAGGCTCGCCCAACGTCCGAGCCAGCGGACGAGTTAGAAGAAGTACTCTTCTCCGACGAGGATCCAAGCCAAAAATTCCTCGTCAGCAAGTCCTTGCCGACCGTGCTGTTCTTCGACCTGGTGAGGTGCATCCGGGATAACCGCGACCTATTTGCTTGGTCGGCCGCGGATATGCCCGGCATCTCCGAAGACTTGCTCGTCCACCGCCTAAGCGTCGAACCGGGGTGCAAACCGGTTCAGCAGAAGAGGCGAAAGTTCGCTCCCGAGCGACAGCAGGCAATCAAGGAGGAAGTGGATAAGCTGCTGAAGGCCAAGTTCATCCAGGAGGTGAATTATCCCGAGTGGCTGTCGAATGTTGTAATGGTCAAGAAGTCCAATGGCTCGTGGAGGATATGCATCGACTTCACCGACCTCAACAAAGCGTGTCCGAAGGATCCCTTCCCTCTTCCGAACATCGATACCCTAATCGACGCCACCTCGGGCCATGAGCTCCTCAGCTTCATGGATGCCTTCTCGGGGTACAACCAAATCCGGATGTTCCCTCCGGACATCCCGAAGACCTCCTTCGTCACCGACCAAGGCCTCTACTGCTACCGAGTAATGCCGTTCGGTTTGAAGAACGCGGGCGCCACCTACCAGCGCCTCGTCAACAAGGTCTTTCAGCATCAGATCGGCCGAAACATGGAGGTGTACGTTGACGACATGCTCGTCAAGAGCATCCGCGGCACCGACCATGTAGCCGACCTCCAAGAGGCATTCGGCGTGTTGAGGAAGTACAACATGCGGCTAAACCCGAACAAGTGTGCGTTCGGAGTCTCCTCTGGCAAGTTCCTCGGTTTCATGGTGAGCCAGCGGGGGATTGAAGCTAACCCCGAAAAGATCAAAGCCATATTAGACATGGCCCCGCCTCGGAACGTCAAAGAGGTGCAGAAGCTCACCGGTCGGCTCGCGGCCATTGGTCGGTTCCTCTCCAAGTCAGGGGAAAAGTGCCTTCCCTTCTTCAGAGCGCTCCGAGGCGCTAAGGGATTTGAATGGGGCGAGGCACAGCAAGCATCGTTCGACCAGCTGAAAGCCTATCTGGTGAACCCCCCTCTGCTCAGTAAGCCGGTCCCAGGCGAGCCTCTCTTCCTCTACTTGGCAGCCTCCGAGCAGTCCCTGAGCGCTGTCATGGTCAGAGAAGAGGACCGGACCCAGAGGCCTATTTACTACGTGAGCAAGGTACTTCGGGATGCCGAGCTCCGTTATCCGAGGATAGAAAAGATAGCCTACGCCCTCGTCATGGCAGCAAGGAAGCTCCGGCCCTACTTCCAATCTCACTCGGTCGTCGTCCTCACCGACCAACCCCTCAAGCAAGTCCTCCACAAGCCCGAGACCTCGGGTCGGCTGATGAAATGGTCCGTAGAGCTGAGTCAGCACGACATCACTTATCAGCCCCGGACGGCAATTAAAGCGCAGGCTCTCGCCGACTTCATTGTAGAATCCACCATCCCTGAGGTCGGCCACGTCCCGAATGGACCCCCCATTTGGATAGTCTTTGTGGACGGATCCTCTTGCAGTGAAGGAAGCGGCGCCGGCATTATCCTGAACGGCCCTGATAGCTTCATCCTACAGTATGCGATCCGCATGAACTTCAAGGCCTCGAACAACGAGGCGGAGTACGAGGCCCTCATAGCTGGCCTCGGACTCGCACGAAGCGCTGGGGCGCAGCGCCTTCGGATTCACAGTGACTCCCAACTAGTTGTGAATCAGGTCTTGGGTGAGTACGAGGCCCGGGATGAGCGAATGGCCAAGTACCTCGCCAAGGTCCGGGGTCTGATGGGTCAGTTCGAAGAAGCCATCATCCAGCGTGTCCCTCGGGAGGAGAACTCACAGGCCGATGCTCTCTCCAAATTGGCTTCGTCTTCTCTGCAGGGTCTTGAACAGACCGTGCTGATCGAAGTCCTCTCCAAGCCGAGCATCGAAGACGAGACGCCTAGCTCGATGGAGGCATTGCCGGTCGCGCTGCAGGACAATTGGATGAAACCACTGGTGGAATTCTTAAGGGATGGAGTTCTGCCTCAAGATCCCAAAGAAGCACGCCGAGTTAGAACCCGAGCCGAGCGCTATGTCTTAATCGAAGGCATCCTATACAAGCGCTCCTTCTCCCAAATAGACGGCCGACCATATCTACGATGCCTCTCTCCGGATCAGGCGGAATACGCCCTACAGGAGCTTCATGAAGGGATCGGCGGGGCACACTCGGGATTTAGGTCCCTAGCCCGAAAAGCTCTGAATTATGGGTACTTCTGGCCGACACTTCTCCAAGACGCCGAGCGACACGTTCGGCAGTGCGGCTCCTGCCAGAAACACTCCAGCATCCGGTGCCTCCCTCAAGCCAACCTCACCTCCCTATCGAGCCCTATCCCCTTCGCGATGTGGGGAATGGACCTGATAGGGCCTTTCCCCCCAGCTCCTGGTCAGCTCAAGTTTCTAGTCGTGGCTATCGACTACTTCTCGAAGTGGGTCGAGGCCGAGCCCTTCGCCACGATAACCGAGAACAAAGTGGTGCAGTTCTTCTGGAAGAACATTATATGCAGATTCGGCGTCCCGCGCGTCCTCGTGACAGATAATGGGACCCAGTTCACTGGCTCAGCATTCCGAACCCTGTGCGACGACCTCGTCATTCAACAGCGTTTTTCGTCCGTCTCGCACCCCCAGTCGAACGGACAAGCCGAGAACGCTAACAAGCAGATCCTTGCGGGGCTCAAGAAGAGGTTGGACAAGTGCTCCAAAGGACAGTGGGTCGACCAACTCCCAAATGTGTTGTGGAACTACCGCACAAGCAAGCGGACGCCCACTGGAGAGTCCCCTTTCAGCCTTACTTATGGGGCCGAGGCCGTAATACCCCTCGAGGTCGGAATTCCCTCCCCTCGGCTCATCGCCTATGACGAGGCGCAGAACGCCAGGGAACTCAGAGGAAACTTGGACCTGATAGATGAACTGAGAGAAAGGGCATCGATTCGGCAGCAAAATTACAGAAGGAGAGTCGAGCTAGCCTACAACAAGAAAGTCCGGCCCGCCAACCTCGAGCAAGGAGATCTGGTGTTGAGAAAGCTAGCCATATCCCTCCCCAGTCAGAAGGGCAAGCTAGCTCCGAATTGGGAAGGGCCGTACCGGGTCACAAAAGTTGTTCGGCCTGGGGCATATCGACTTGAGGACATGGACGGTAGAGAGCTCCCGAGGACCTGGAATGCCGATCACCTCCTGAAATACCAAGAGAGCGCCCCGGCGCCTCTCTAAGTAATCCGAGGTGTCGCGCCATTCCTCTCCTTTAACTTGTAACCTGTTCTATAAATTCTACTATGTAAAACGGTTCGCCGTCAAATATCAAATAAAGAAAGCTCCATTTTGTTTTTGAATTTGCCTGTTTTTTTCCTCCCCTCTTACTATACCGATGGTTCGGAGTCCAACACTCGGCTCGACTTTACCTCCTCGGTTCGTCTCCGGACGAACCAGGGGTAGATCGCCGTTCGGAATTGCTCCCACAGCCGTTGAACTACACCGATGGTTCGGAGTCCAACACTCAGCTCGACTTTACCTCCTCGGTTCGTCTCCGGACGAACCAGGGGTAGATCGCCGTTCGGAATTGCTCCCACAGCCGTTGAACTACACCGATGGTTCGGAGTCCAACACTCGGCTCGACTTTACCTCCTCGGTTCGTCTCCGGACGAACCAGGGGTAGATCGCCGTTCGGAATTGCTCCCACAGCCGTTGAACTACGCCGATGGTTCGGAGTCCAACACTCGGCTCGACTTTACCTCCTCGGTTCGTCTCCGGACGAACCAGGGGTAGATCGCCGTTCGGAATTGCTCCCACAGCCGTTGAACTACACCGATGGTTCGGAGTCCAACACTCGGCTCGACTTTACCTCCTCGGTTCGTCTCCGGACGAACCAGGGGTAGATCGCCGTTCGGAATTGCTCCCACAGCCGTTGAACTACGCCGATGGTTCGGAGTCCAACACTCGGCTCGACTTTACCTCCTCGGTTCGTCTCCGGACGAACCAGGGGTAGATCGCCGTTCGGAATTGCTCCCACAGCCGTTGAACTACACCGATAGTTCGGAGTCCAACACTCGGCTCGACTTTACCTCCTCGGTTCGTCTCCGGACGAACCAGGGGTAGATCGCCGTTCGGAATTGCTCCCACAGCCGTTGAACTACACCGATGGTTCGGAGTCCAACACTCGGCTCGACTTTACCTCCTCGGTTCGTCTCCGGACGAACCAGGGGTAGATCGCCGTTCGGAATTGCCCACAGCCGTTGAACTACACCGATGGTTCGGAGTCCAACACTCGGCTCGACTTTACCTCCTCGGTTCGTCTCCGGTCGAACCAGGGGTAGATCGCCGTTCGGAATTTCTCCCGCAGCCGTTGGACTATGCCTAAGGTCCGGAACACGTATCCAGACCACTCTTGACTGACAGCCGAGGGTCGAAGGCAGACATATCCGGTCGGCATCCGAGCAAGTGCCTTCCCGAGCTGGTAAACGGGGAAAACACACTTCCCCCTCAACTTTCGCGCCTGATCTTCATCAGACGGCTCAGATCGTGCCGCTCGCGCAAAACGACAAGATAACGTTTTCTTGGAAAACGAGCCACCTCGAGATCCGCACCTACATTCAACGGCTCAGATCTCGCCACGTCGAAATAGCACTCTCGAGAACATCGCCGTGTCAGACCCACTAAGCGACAAATCGCCGTGCCCCTGGGGATCCATTCGGCTAAATAGACACACTCAGTTCAAATAGTTCCGCACGGCCAACACAGTTATAAACAAAGACAGACGTACAAAACCCCGAAAGGGAATTTTATTAAATATCGGCGTACAGTACAAAATAGACCATTACAAAAGTGTCGGCAAACAAAACATACAACCCCCGACCCACTACACTTGTCTTTCATAAAAATACATCCTCTCCATCTTGTTCGCCCTCCTCGGCCGATGGTTCCTCTACCTCTCCTCGAAGCTTCGCCATTTCCGCCCGCAGCTGTCCCATCTCCGAGAGCAAGTCGTCTCGTTCGGTAATGAGTTTCGACTGAATGTGCCGAATACTTTTGACCCGAAGAGCATTGCTGAATGCGGTCTGCGAGTCCTCGTCCTCCCCTACGGGGCTCAGCTCGACGATCTTGCTCTCCAAGCGTTGTGTCTCGGCCTCCCGGAGACTGAGAACCAACGAAAGGTGATTCCACTCACCCTCGGATCGGCGTAGCTTCAGATCGACACTCCTGGGGCTCAGAACCACCGTCCCAGAGGTCGCCTCGGATGCGGAGTCATCATTCGGACGCCCGGAGTCCGATCCATGGATCGCCGCGACAAGCTAAAAAATAGGAAAAACGAACAAAGCAGTTTCAATACAGTGCCGAAGACAAACACTTAAAAAGTTTTTCAGAATTTTTTGCATTCAGACATAATAGTGTTACAAACGGTCGACCGACCCTACAACTAAGTTATTACAACGGCCAACAGAAAGGGAAAGTGACATAATCAAGTCCTCTTCGGAAGGAGAATGCTTCGGTTTAGGGAAACGCGAGGACGACGAGGCCGACCCTCTGAGCTCGACCCTAAACCAACGAAGCGCGACCCCCCTTCACTGCTAGTCCTAACAGCCGCGCCGACCGATGCCCCGCTCGACGAGACAGCCGCGCTGCTCTGAGCGTCAGTCGGACTCCGCCTGGTCGTTAGCGGGCGCGTCGCGAGTTCATAAAACGTGATCCCCCTCTCACTTTCCTTGCGAGTGCACGACGTGCTACGAACATTAGCCCTCTCCGGCGCAGGTTTAAGCAACGCGATCTCCTCCTCCAGTTCGATAATCCGATCCCTCAGGACGACGTCCTTCGCCAATTTCTTTGATCGAGGGGCCTTCAACGACCCGGAGGCATTGGGACTATCAGTTGCAAGCCGCCGATAGTGGGTGACCTCAATCCCCCTATCTATTGTGATCCTCCTGAGCATGTCGACTTCGGCCAATAGTCTCTTACGCTCAGCCAAAGCCCCCTCCAGCTCGGAGGCCATCTTCTCCCTCTCTGCCGAACACTCTCTCTCCGATAGCCCCAAGTGTTGTACCTCGGCCAAAAGATCGTCGTTCTTCTGCTCGGCGGCTTTAAGCTCCCCACGAAGCCGCTCAATTTCCCTTTCGGAACCAGGACCCTGGGAGCGCTTCCGGAGTTGATGCAACTCGCGATAGTTCCTCCTCAGAACTGCCCTGACCTCCTCCGCCTGGCCGAGCAGGAGAAACCGCCTCTGCCGGCTGTCCGAAAGTTCACGCTTCAAACTGGCCAGTTCCTTCCGAAGGAAAACCAGCTCCGTGACCGGACCAAACATCACCTGCAAAGCGGAGATAAATCCGAGGCCCAACAGTTGGAGAAATAAACGCACACTAAGTCCGAGGCTCAACACTTGGACAAATTTTTGGCCAAACAAAATACTTTTCATTCAAAACAAAGGCGGTGGCCAGTCCGCAATAAGGCTTACAAAAAGAAAACAAAACCAAAAAGACTGAAAGTAGGAAGACAACCGAGTCAGGGGTCGACCTTTTTGCCGCTCGGATTCGTCGACCCCTCGGCCTTGCCGTCGCCGTCACCCTCGCCCCCGCCTTCGCTCCAGCTCTCCTCCTCGGAGAGTTCCTCCTCCTCGCCCTCGGCTTCGGTCTCGCCATCGCCTTCGGCGGGTTCCGTCTCACCATCGGGTCCGAGTAAACCCTCGGTGATCCCTTCTTCCCCCTCCACGGGCTCGTAAAAGTCATAGGAGGACGAGTCGAAGCCCGGGTTCTTCGCGGCTACGTGGGTCAGGGCACGGCCGTAGGCGTCCAGCATATTCTGGATCATGTGCTGTGCGGCCTCCTCTTGCACGGCCTTCTTCACCTCCTTCACCTTCCTCAGGTGGTTGGCCTTGATCCTCTCGGCTCTCTTCCGAGCAGTCTCCCCTTCCGACCGAGCCTTGGCCAGCTCATCCTTCAGCTCGGTGACCTCCTTCTCGGCTCCCGACCGAGCGCTGGCCAGCTCCTCCTTCAGCTCGGCCACCTCCTTCTCAAACTTGGCCGCCGTATCCTTCGACGATTGGATAGCGTCGGCCAGCTTCTTCTCCAGGTCCTCCGCTTCGGCGACTCTCTTCGTCGAAAGAAGCAGCTCGGACTCAAGCCGCTTCGCCACCCGGACGCGCTCCGTCCTCTCCTTCTCCTTCTCCTGATCCTTCCTTGCCATCTCCTCGACCAGCCAACTGAAGTGGCAGAGGGTCTGGAAGAGAACAACACGTTAGAATCCGAGCCCAAGAACTTAGAAAAAATTCCAAGGAAAAATATGAATGAAGAAGGGTTCGACACACTTACCGACATAGTGCTCCGGGCCATCTGCATCACGTTGTCCCCTGCCATCCCGGCCCTCAGGGTCGCTCGGTCCTTCGGGGTCGGCAGGTGCCTCACTGCCTCCATACAGATGTTCCCGTCGCCCAAAAAGCCGTCGACGTTCATCACCTGCCAATCAGGGACGAAGATCTGTTTATGACGCTCGGTCAAGATCTTCTCCGCGCCGGGGGTGAGTGGCGGAACCTGGAGGGACAGCGCATCAGCCACTCCGAACTCATTGCTCGACGGGCCAGGAGCGTCCGCCTCCGGGGTAGGAGCAGGAGCATCCGAGGCCGAGGGATCGAGGTCCACGACCCCACCCTGCTCGGGGACCGCGACCTTTGCTGAAGGGACAAGGACCTCAACCTCTCCCTCCTTCAGGACCGCAACCTTCGGTTGGTCGGCTGCCTTCACGACCGAGGCCTTCTTCGAAGCTCGGCTGTCCTGAGGCGCTGCCAACGGCCTCTTCTTCTTCTCCTGCTCGGACCTGCCCTTCGCCACCAGGGCCTTGTAATCGAGCTTCATGGTCTCTGCAAGAGTCGAACGAAAAAACTTAGAAAATTGAATGCAAACTTTACGGAGAGAAGTATAAATACCAGAATCGTACGAGGGTCGATCGGACTGAGACCCCCACGGAACAGATGCTCTTCGGTGATATCCTTCCAGCTAAGCGTCGGCAGAGCAAGGATCTTCTTATGGACCTCGATCTCCGCAGCGTCCAGCGGAACGTCCTTCTTTGTGCGCTTGGGTAGTCCGTCCGCCCAAACTGTCGGTATCACCCATGGCGTCAGATTCCGAACGAGGAAGTATTTGTCCTTCCAGTGTTTGATCGAGTCCGGATTCTCGATCAGTTTCACGCCCGGCCGGGGCGAAAGATAAAACCTCTTCTCGTCTTTTCTCGGCTGAACAGGTCGGAAGAGACTTCGAAAGAGGTACATGGTCGGCTTGGCGCCGATCTCTTGGCATCGGAGGAGGAACGCCACAACTTGCCTCCATGTGTTCGGCATCAGTTGAGCGGGACTCAAACCATACCAAACCAGGACGTCAACCACGAACGGGTGGAGGGGAAAGCGAAGACCGGCAATGAGGGAGTCGACCGGAAAGACGCATATGTCCGGAGAGGACGCAGTGTTGGCTCGGAACCCCGGCCCAGGGAGGAGCAACGTGTACTCGAGAGGGATCTGGAAGCCCTCTCGGACCAGATGAAGGTCCGCTTCACTAAGAGTCGAGATCTTGCGATCGACCTCGGATAGCTCCCTAGGCTCGTTCTCCTCCACCAGTTTAGCCGTACCTTGGGTAACCTTCTCCAAGATATCCTCAGTATAATCCCGGACTCCTCCCACGCTCGACACGGCGATGGGCTGCCGACCGAACTCCCCCGCTCTCTTCGGCGTCTCCACTATAGTAATTACGGCTTTGCCCTTTCGGGACTCCGCCGCGACTTCTTGGGGCACCTCGGCCACTCCGCCCTCCGCGTCTAGACGAACAACGTCCTGCTCGCTCGGCTCCACTACTCCTTTCTCTTTCTCCCCTCGGCCAACGGCTTGCTCCGAGGCGGGGGTCTCAGCCGAAATCTTAACCATATTTTCCTAAAGAGAGAAGGGAAAGAGACTGACCTTGAAGTGACAGCTACGGTCGGAAACTTCGCCGGAACTAGGAACGCTACCGCGACAGCTAGCGACACCACCAGGGAGCTAAAGACCTCGAAGCAAAGTAAATACGAAAGAGAGAGAGTAAAAGTGAAAAGTGAAGACTTGGTCAAAGGGGGGGTAAAGATTTATAGTGAAAATGAGGCGCCTCTTGGACTTCCAGAGCGACTTTTGGGCTACTCTCGAAGCATCTCGAAGGCCCACCACAAAGTCAACCAGCTCGGCAAGATGGGACGAGAATCCGAGCTGCGAGCAAACCGAACGTGGCTGCAATAGAGTCCGCTCGGAATCCGTGCAAGTGCCTTCCCGAGCTGGTAAATGGGGAAAACTCCCTTCTCCCTCAATTTTCGCGCCTGATCTTCATCAAACGGTCCAGATCTCGCCGAGAACACTAAACGACAAGATAGTGTTTTCTTGGAGAACGCGCCCATCTCGAGATGCGCGTCAGCATCCGGCGGCTCAGATGGCGCCACGTCCCTCGGACGATCGGACCCTCGGACGCCTCGCCTATGCATAAAAGAACCTGGAAAATTTTTGATTGTGTTTTAAGGCGCCGCCCTCGGCAGGCGCCCCCCGGGTCCCATGCCTCGGTCGGTATTACCCCGACAACAGGCCCCGGTCGGAAGCAGATCGGCACTCCCCCATCTCTAACTCCCCCGGGCTGACCTCCGTCAAAAGCCATCAGCCCGAGAAGGAAGACAGAGATGGGAGGGAACCCATCAACACTCAGAGGTAGAAAGAGACGCACCATCCCGAGCTAGTTGGTTGCAACTGGAAGGCTCGGCTTGTCGAAAGACTCTAACAGCGGCGCCTTCACAGTTGCAACAAACGGACTCGGACGGCCCGGAGATCGACATCGGACAGGGGTCGTCACTCTCCCACCAAGATCTCCGCCTACTTCGACACTCACTTCAGAGCAACCGAAGAAGGCAGAAGATCTTGGTGAGAGAACGGCGACCCGTCCTTCGAAAGAGGTCCACACCCCGGGTCCGGACCATGGCCATCGACGCTACTGTCTTGTTGCCCCCCACCCCTCACACCCCTTCGGAGCAGTGAGGGATGGGGAAACAACACGACAGCGGGGCGACCGCCCGTCCTTCCGAGAAGGCCCATCCCTCGGATCCGGACTACGGTCGTCACCACTCTTGCCTTATTCTCCTCCGCTCCCGACACCCACTTAGGGACCGTCCGGAACGGGAGAAGAACAAGGTAAGAGAGCGACCACCCGTCCTTCGGAGATAACTCGTCCCCCGAGTGCGGACTACGGTCGTCACCACTACTACCTCGTTCCCCCTCGCTCCTGACATCCACTTTGGGGCCGTCAGGAACAAAGGGAAAACCAGGCAGAAGAGCGACCACCACTCCGAACTTCAAGAGAGAAGCTATCCAAGGCAGATGCCTCCGAGGTCTGGAACCCAATTTGGTTGTGACGAAAATGACGAAAGGGATGGGGTACTTATAGCCCGCCTCCAATAACCAGCCATTACTACCCTCGGAAATTGAAGCGCCGCGTTTTAATTGAGGGAATTATTGATCCCCGGAAGTCGAAACGTCACGCATTAATCAAAGGAATTATTCTTAATGACCTGGGGAAGGGGAATGCCGCACAAACCCCGAGCGTCATTAATACCCTCGGAAGCGAGATCGCCTCCGAACAGATAGCGCCACGACGCTGCCGAACCCCCATACCTTCGGTCGGCTGCCGAGCAGAGGCCTTCCCGAACTGGTAAATGGAGAAAAAAAGGCACCGAGCTATCTCAGCCGTTGGATCTCCCAGAAATTCACGCCCCCAATGGCGAACGGCTCAGATTGCGCCACGTGCGCTAGAAGACAAGATAGCGTTTTCTTGGGAACCGTTCCCGTCTCGAGATGCGTGCCAACATCCAACGGCCCAGATTACGCCACGTCACCCAAGCCTTCGGTCGGCTGCCGAACCCCCCATGCCTTCGGTCGGCTGCCGAGCAGAGGCCTTCCCGAACTGGTAAACGGAGAAAAACGCTGCCGAGCAACAGCAGCCGTCAGATCTTTCCGAAATTCGCGCCCATCCACGATCAGCGGCCCAGATCGAGCCACGCCATAAATCGGTATTTAAATCATTTTTTATCTATTTAATTTGTTTTATTTGTTTAAAAATTGCGAGAAAATTGTTAAAAATTCGGGAAAATTAGCCAAAAATTCTGGAGAGTAATTGAGATTTAGGGGGTGCATTTTCGAACCCTTGAACAAACAATTATCGCCCAGAATGTACGACTAAGGCCCCCGAATGATTAGCAAACGCGTCGCAAAGTTAAACAAGTAGTCCGAAAAAATAGATAAAAACTCTTGAACACCCGATGTGACCAGAGAACTGCCAGCGGCATCAAAAGTTGCCTCACTACCCCCTTTCTTGATTCAAAATCCCACGTCTGGACTCCAATACAACTCCATCAGCCACTAAAAACAGCTAAACTACTCCTCAAAGCCTGATCACACTCAGTCTTTAGGAGTGGGGGGCTCGTGATATGGCTAAAATTGGGGTTAAATCGGGACCGTCCAGATCGATCACGAATCCTGAAGCACGGGGGTAAAAAGGTAATTTCACATACAGATGGATCCAAAACGGGTATTGGGCCTCCTTCTTACAGAACCAACCACCCGCGAATAGACCCACTTCAATTGGGTACGGGTCCCAACCCGATACAAGCCCAATCCCTCAAGAAGAGAATCAGGCCACTGATTTGGTCAAATCAATAAACCTGATTAGCTCTCACCAGGGAATCAAGGTCTAACTTCCCAAAACAGAATAGGAGGATTTTTCTCCTATTTGTTAGGCAGGAAATTAGGCCCCAAATGGTTCCAAAGGCGACTATAAATACACCCCCTCTACCACCGAGACCAGGTTAATCACTTCTTGACCACTTAAGCTCTTTCTTGATCTTTTCCTGATTACTGACAAGAGCGTCGGAGGGTGCGTCGCCGGAATCAACCCCGGTGTTTCGCACTTCCTTGCAGGTTGTGCCAGGAGCAAGAAGGCCGAGTCAATCGTTCAGGTGTTTCCCGGACTCACAAATTCTATCTGTTTACCCCCACACCGAAATCAGCGGTAACAATAAGTGTGAATTGAAGGCGGCATACTACGACGAGAACCGGACAATCGCCGAGAATATAAGAGTTGTCCCGAAAGATGTCGTCCGTTTAGATTGGGAATACCTTTGTCATTTTTGGAGTACACCGGAGGGGAAGGTAATCACAAATATTAATTTATGTTCATTTATTATTAATTAGCCATTCGAATTGTGTTAGTAATTTCACCTTTGTCATTGTAGAAATATAGTTCTATGAGTAGATTGGATTTTACATTGAGCATTATTGATTAAAATGTAAGCATGAAGATGTTCAATACTCTATGAATTTGAAAGTGCATAGACTTTCAAATTCAGGTAAGCAATATATATAATGTATGCTAATTATTTTGTTAAAAAGTCATTGTAATAATTCCATTAGCAGTGGACAATGTTAAGCTTTATGTAAACATGAGCTTTGTGAAGAAGTATCTGAAAACCCTTTGTTTCATGAGCAATTGTTGAATAGTAAGGAGTGACCGAATATGGGCAAAAATGTGGGCAATGGAGTGGGAGTAAATCAAGAGAAATAGTAATAAGTTTCAAGAGCATGTCAATGACAAATGACACTAGCTAATTCTAATATGATTATTTGGAGATGTACTCAGAATGAAGATGAAAGTGATGTCAATAGCAAGTGAATCCAGACCCTACATCGAAGTGGATTGGGATGAAGCTAGCAGCACCGTTAGATCAATGGCAAGTGAATCCAGGACGTACGCTTACTCCAAAACACGTCTCAGTTGGTGGGGGGAATAGAGGAGAGGGACCCACCATGCCATGGTGTAAAGTGCTGCAGGGGAGTACTATGATAGGGATAGGTGGCGAGATGACATCTAATGTGACACCCCAAAAACCTGGGATTTTGAAAAGGGGAGGGACGAGTGTGAGGCTCGAGGAGAAGGGGGTGGGAGATCAAGTCAAGGCAGCGATAGCCTTTACGCAAGAACAGGTGGAGGCATCAATTAGGTTGGCTATGTGTACCTTACTGTCAGCTAAAGATGGGCTTGGGTTAAATGGGCTGGAAGCTAGAAAAGTGGATATTAATCTCACAGGGATAGATGGTGGAGTGGCAAGCCCATTGTTGATGGATTGTGGGCCGAATAATCAAAGGATTTTAAGTGTTGAGGGGGAGGTTCAAGTTTTCAATTCCGAAGTAGGTGAGAATCAACCTGATGCAGCGGCAAAATCTACTTTCATTTCCCAGGATACTCAAAATGAAGAGGATGATGTGATGATAGCGGCATTAGATGGAATTAGAGAAGACAATTTTATATCAGAAACTGAGATCGAGGGGGGAGAAAAGGAGGGAGGTTGCGATGAGATTGGTAGTACGGGATAAAAGGTTTTGGAGTGTCAAAGAAAAAGCAAGAGACAGTTGGACAAGTGGGGAATTCAGGGTCCTCGCGAGGAGGATCTTATTAGGGCAGCGACAAAAGGAAAAGAACCAGCATCAGCATGCATAGGTAATGTTGTTACGAATTACTCCGTTTTAAATTTATTAAATGATGATTCTCTTATATACTTTGCTAGCCTATATGGTTTGGACATGGGGTCAAGCAGAGTAGAACAGGTTCATCATGCCCTTAGGATTAGAGAGGACATTAAATGGGTAAAACCATATGAGTGAGTTGGCAGTTTTGCAGTGCTGAGAGGTTGTTGATAGGGGTCTTAGCATGTTTTTTATGTCGTACATCTTTTGGAATGTTAGGGGTATGCGTCAAAAGGATAAAAAGAGACTTATTAGCAGTATGGTCGGTAGAATCAAACCATTTATTTGTGGTTTCCAAGAGACTAGGATCGAAAACCCAACAAACGAAGAATTTCAAGCTTCTGCGTGGGCAAAGGATTTTGATTGGAGATTCAAACCAGCAGTTGGCTATTCCGGGGGCATAGCATTGGGCATCGATTCTACAGTCTTCGAATTGTTGGATCATAAGATAGGAGAATTTTCGATCACTGTTAGAATTAGAAGGAGAAGTGATGAATGGATCCACTGTGTTACAACCGTATATGGCCCATATGACTCAAGGAGGAGAGGTCGATTCTGGGATGAAATTAGAGACATTAAAAGGACATGGCCAGATCCATGGGTGGTAGGGGCGATTTCAATATTACCAGATATCAGCAGGAGCACGGAGGAAGGGGACCACCCCAACAAGATCAGGATAGGTTTAACTACATTATAGATGATATGCAATTAATGGAGATGGAGCAGAATGATAGAAAGTACACTTGGTCGAATATGCAGCCTAAGCCGATTTTGGCCAAGCTAGATAGGATTTTAGTCTCCACTGATTGGGAAGATGTTTTTCCTTTGGCTAGAGCGAAAACGATTACGAGATACACTTCAGATCACCTGCCCTTAGTATTGGAGAGTGGACAGGGATACATCAAAAAAAGTTTCCCGTTCAAGTTTGAGAAGGCTTGGACATTGGCAGGGGGTTCTCGTCAGATTATTCAAGAATCGTGGAGGGCCAATACCAGGGAGGTATCAGCAGTAGGTATTTGGATCGAAAAGACGAGGAGATTACGAAAGTGGATCAAAGAGTGGGCGAGGGTGGAATTTGGGGCCAACAAAGATAGATTGCACGAGTTGGGCATTAAGGTCGCAGAACTAGAAACTATACAGGAAGGGAGGGATCTAATAGAGGAGGAAGTAGACGAGCTGTTCAATTATAGACTTCAAATTCAGCAGATTGGAGATATGGAGGAACAATATTGGAAGCAGCGCTCCAGGGTGCAATGGCTTAAAGAGGGGGACGCAAATAGCAAATTTTTTCACAAGGTGGCTAATGGTAGGAGAAGACAGAATCACATTACGGGTCTTTTAATTGACGGCTCCTGGATAGAGAACGAGAGTTTGATTAGGAAAGAGTTCGACAATAGATTCAAGAATCTTTTTGGGGTCAAAAACGATAACAGGAGTAAGCTGCTACCAGATATGTGGGGTACATCAAGAATAGATGGGAGCGAAGGATTAGAGGGGATTTTTGTGGAAGAGGAGGTTCTAAATGCAGTGAAGACATTGGGACAAGACAAAGCACCAGGACCTGATGGATTTCCTATTTTCTTCTATAAGATTTACTGGGATATCATCAAAGTGGATCTGATGAACATATTCAAAGAATTTTATGAAGGTCATGCGGACTTGGAAAGGATTAACTATGCAAACGTTGTGCTTATCCCAAAAAAGAAAGAAGCGACCAGGGTAGATGACTTCAGGCCCATCAGCTTGCTTAACATCTCATTCAAGATCATCACAAAAGTTCTAGCGCAAAGGTTGAGCCCGCATATGGATGGGGTGGTGGGCGAATCGCAAAGCGGATTCATCAGGGGGAGAGCAATCCTGGATAGTGTGGCTTCCGCACACGAAATTGTATTTAGAGGACACAGGGATAAGGCAGATGGATTTCTTTTAAAAATAGATTTCGAAAAAGCTTATGATTCCCTAGAATGGGAATGCGTCCACGAAGCACTTAAACTGAAAGGATTTGGAGAGAAATGGCGAGCATGGATTAGATTATGTGTACAAGGAGAGAAATTAACTGTTCTGGTTAACAGACAACTTGGGAAAGAAATAAAATGTAGGAGGGGACTCAGGCAGGGCGATCCATTATCCTCTCTTCTTTTTGCCATCGTAGCAGACGGGCTAGCGGAAATGATCAAGAGAGGTAGGGATCAGGGGATAATACAGGGAATCAGAGCTAGGGGAATCACAGATACTATTTCTATTCTCCAATATGCAGACGATACGTTGCTGTTTGGAGCGGCAAAAGAGGAAGAGATAGGTGTTATTCGTATGGCCCTCCAGTGCTTTGGGGCTTGGTCGAGGATGAAGGTGAACTTAGCGAAAACCTCTGTTCTTCCCATTAGTGAGCAGCTATCTATCCCGATAGAAGCAATTAAGGCCTATTTCGGTTGCGAGGTGGGGCAATTTCCGCTGCTATATTTAGGTATCCCCATTAGACCTGGGGCCCTGCAAAGAGAAGATTGGCAACCGCTGATTGATAAGATTGATAAAAAATTAGCCGGTTGGAAGGGAAGATTTCTGACGTTGGGGGGGAGAATAACATTGCTAAATTCGGTGCTTAGCAGTATTCCTACGTACATCATGTCAGTGTATGAGATCCCTCAGTGGGTGATTCAGAAGATAGATAAAAGCAGAAGAAGATTCTTGTGGAGAGGTGCTGATGAATCTAACAAAGGAATGCCTTTAGTTAAATGGGGTAGAGTTTGCAAAAGGAAAGAATATGGCGGGCTGGGAATTTTGAATTTAAGGGACATGAATAAAGCACTCTTAAGTAAGTGGTGGTGGAAGATGAAGAGGCGACGCAATAACTGGTGGTGCAAATCATTCGAT
This sequence comes from Hemerocallis citrina, assembly GCA_017893485.1. NCBI lineage: Eukaryota > Viridiplantae > Streptophyta > Magnoliopsida > Asparagales > Asphodelaceae > Hemerocallis > Hemerocallis citrina. The sequence continues at coordinate 122,261,187 of CM030363.1, read as the reverse complement.
AGATATATGGGTAGGAAAAAAATCCGTTTTGGAGGCAAAAGTGTGTATGGGAAAGCTTCCGCGATGTGGAAGGGGGTGGCGAAAGTAGGGCACCTGTATCATTCACACACCAGATGCTTGATTGGGAAAGGAAAGGAAACAAGATTTTGGAAGGATAAGTGGTGTGGGGATGTTTGCCTCATGAATTCATTCCCACAAGCTGCAGAGGTGACGATCAATTGCGATACGCTGGTATCAGACGTCTGGAGTGACAAGAGACTGAAATTGGATATTAGGGGTCAGTTATCACAGGGGAACTGGCTGGATCTGATTGAACTTAATACCTTTATTAGGAAGGAAGGTCGGTACAACAACGAAATCGAGGACAGCAGAGTGTGGATGTTAGATACATCAGGGGATTTCTCAGTCTCTTCAATGTATAAGCGACTTAACGATGGTGGGTTGCGATGTAAAGACGAAAATATCATTTGGAACCTGTGCATTCCTTTGAGAGTTAAGGTATTTGATTGGTTAGTAATGAACGACGCTATCTTATCGAAGATTAACCTTCGGAAAAGGAACATGCTAATAGATACAATCTGCAAGGATTGCGAGATCGGTGATGAGGATGCCAATAACATTGTTTTTATGTACGAAAGCTAAACTAGCTTGGGAGGTGGTATGCCTTAGTTTTGGGTGTCTAGAGAGCCCTAGGGCTAGCTCAGACGTGTGGGGACATTGGTGGTTAAATATGGTTAGAAAGGAAGATAGGCAGGATTGGGGTATCGTAGCATCTGCCACTATGTGGTGTTTATGGATTGTTCGTAATGATTTATGTTTTCGCAATATCAAATGCACTTTTTCCACCCTCATGCATAAAATTTGGGCCCTAACTAATGATTGGACAGGTCATAGGGGAGCTATTAAAAGGTTGCGGATGGAAGATGAGGAGTAGGATCCATGAGGGAGAGCAAGCAAGGAAGGGATCGATGGTTTTCACTTGCTTTGGAGGCGAGAGGTAGCTCGGAAGGAATTATGGGAGCCTACTACTCGAGGAGATGTATGGAGAAAGTGTGGGGCTTGTCTACAGCCCTTGTATCTTTATTAATTTCTGCTGATCTACTTTATGTATGCTCGATGTGAGGAGGGCAATGATGGTATTTTGGATTTGTTGTAATTAGTACTACTATGTTTCTTTAATATCGTATTAATGAAGCGATGACTGGGTCATCTTTTATCCAAAAAAAAAAAAGAAAGTGATGTCAATATTATTTGATATATTTTTCATGCAAAAAAGTTACAGCATTAATTTCTAGTTCTAACCACACCACAATTGTTGCCGCTTGATAATTCATGCACAAAAGTTACACTGCTCAGTGCTAAACTCTGGGATACAGAATATGTAGAAGATTGCTTTTATTTGTGTGCCTAAGAAGTTATAATATCAATATATAGTTTGACATAATTAAATAAGAATCACAGTTTGTATCTATCCCTCAATTAAAGTGCCGAATTAATTTCAAAGGCAGAATTTGATGAATTTATTCATGAAATATTCATGAATTTGTGTTCTATATGGATTTGGATCACCAGTTTTCTGGACATCCAGAAAACTGTTCTAATGTATATTATTAAATAATTGTTTAAAACCTTATCAAAATTTTGCAGCTTAAGAGATCATCCACACTTCAAGAAGATGATCAGAAACCATGCAAAACATAATGACATCCAGGGTCTGGCTAAGTCTCTCTCTGACTTGAGCACTGGGAGGCAACAGTAAGCATATACCCTTTTTTGTTCTGATACTTTCTCATAGTTATAACCAAATACTTAAATGTGGTACTTAAGCTGGCTAGATTGTCATGCTTGTACTTAAAATCGTAGAGTGGATTTTCCTATCCCACTGCATACAGGATTTCTTTCCATGTGTATAATTCTCTTTTAATGTTAACAGATATGGATGTTTGCTTAAGTACAATGACGAAAAGAAACTGATTATCTAATTCCAATATTATGCATACCAAGAGGCAATGGCTGACACAGGAAAAAAGAAATTATTTTGATGGCCTTAAAACCTTTTAGAATTAATTTAGACATTTGGCTAAAGATGCTTCCACACAAGTACAATAAATGAGTGGGGGTGTATCTCCATCAGTTAGTACCTTAGTGGATATAGATGTGCAAAATCCTGGATTTGTTAGTTTATAACTCATTGTAAATAAACATAGTAATTTTTCAGTTATACTACCTTTTCATTTCAAGTGTAGTATTATTAATTGCAAGTTAACTCAGAGAAAATTTTGCTAGCTTGTGAAAGGCAATAAATGAGTAGTTTTGTGTGCTGCGATGAACTGAAGTGGACTGAATTTGCTTTTCTTCCACCCGAAGGAATGTTAGGAGTAAATTGTGAACTAGTGGGTACATTTTGCGAATTCAAGTCGTTGTCCCCATGTGACTGAACTCGAAGAGGTTCCACAACATTTTATGTCCTATCATGGAGAACAGCATTATTTATATGGCTTAGGCTGGTTCCTAATCCCCGCTAAAGATGCAAAGCTGCTTAACCCAATTGCTATAATTACTAATTAAATAAAGCAAATATATCAACATGTGCCTAATCTCTCTTTAGCTGATACCGCCAACGTTGACACTGCATTTTTCTCCCGGTAAAGTTTAAAACTTAAGATTCTAAAGTTACGGATGCTTCTCCATGACTATGCAAACTATAAATAGCCTATCGGAGGACCAGTTTCTCCATAAGCTTGAAAATGAACTGTTGGGAGAACTGGAAACCAATTCTGACATTGTGGGTGGTTGATATCGCATTTGCAGTGATGAATACTATGATAAAGAAGCCAATTGATGATGGTTTAAATCGACTCACTACAAAACGCACGGGCTATAGCGGCGCTTTTACAAGGCTATAGTGGAGGTTTTTGGCGCCGTTATAGCACATAACGGTGTTTCTAAAATCGCCGCTAAAAGCGCCGTTAGAATGTGCGGCGTTATAGCCATATAGGCTATCGCGGCATTTTATGTCGCCGCCGCTATAGGTGCTAATTTATAACGGCGTTTCTAAAACGCTGGCATAGGCCCATTTCTCTTTTGTTTTGTAAAAAATGGACTTGCTATAGTGGGGTGTCAAAAACGCCGTGGTAGATGAAAATTCCAAAAATTTAACCTATAGCGGCGCTTATGAAGCGCCGCAATAGAGTTATTTTTTTTTGAAAATTCTGGTATCTATGCCGGCGTTTTAGGGTAAACGCCGGGATAGGTTTTTTTTTTTTTTTTTTTTTTTTGAGATTTTATTATAGAATTTCAAATTAAAAAATCTGTAATTGATTGCATATTACAAATACCTTTAGTCATATTAAATTTAAATGCTTAAATCTTAAAATCAATAATAACATCATAATCAACAACCAAAAGTCACATATCACAAAAAATAATAATTGAATAGAAATTTTTTTTAGAAGAAATATCATAAGTTCATGTATTTCACAATTAAAAAAAGATACAATATTTGATGTTACAGATGACTCAAGCATACAGCTTGATATTTCGCTTGCAGTCCAATATGTGGCCTGAAAATAAAAGAATCCACTTCTTCAATCACCACAACCTGCACAAGAAAAGAAGCAGACAACAGATCTAATTAAGTTATTCATTTAAAAAAATTATCCATCATCTGTAAAAAAATGTTAACAGTACTAAACAATTATACTTTCTTCCAAAAGAAACTCTGATCATTTCATCTCAGTGATCTCACATATTAAAAGATTAATGACAAGAAGTTCAAAGAGCATTGATTTTATCCTGAAAGTAACCTTTCTATTTAGAATACAAAGAGAATCGATTCCTCACTGGCAATAATACTTCTTTCAATTAGAAAAGGAATGGCAATTCTAACTTTTTCTTTAGCTGTATACAAGATGTCACTATCTAGATTGAGTTACATTTAGTCAAGGCATCTCTAGTTAGCCTTAAATTTTGGAATCAAACATACTGGACTAGACAAATCTTTCCTTACAAAATTCCATCAAGACAGTTTCTTCAAGTTATATGTTAAAAGAGTATCGACAACAAGTAAAATCAACAAAAATTGCATACCCATTATAAGGTTTAAAAGTGAGATTCCGAAATCCTGAAGATCTCATAATCTCTGCAGATTTCTCGCCATGTTTGTAGATGACTTCATCATCCTCTGAGAAAAAAGATTGTAGTATGATCAAAATTCTGATCTTGTTCATTCAGAACAATTTTAAAGCAAATTAAGTTGGCCATAATTTTACCAATTGAAATGAAATCAAAGCTAAAATCTAAATCTACTATAATTTGAAATGGAAACGCTATATTCATAAAATTAAATTAAAAAAAGAAATGTTGCAAATAATTGTTATCTGAGGCAATCCTTCGACAGAAGTTTCCATCTTTAAGTTTCAAGCTGGCATATGAGGGATCCATGCACAAAGCTTAATGAGGGTTTATTTGAGTACATTGTAGTTATTACACATTTGATATAAGAACATTTACACCAACAAGAAATGTCGTGATTGGTATTGGGTGTGGTGGGTAATTGAGTGGTGGCTCGAATCCAGAGTCCCTAGTTCGTGCCAAGACTTATCCATTAAAAAAAAAAGATATGAGAACATTTACTATTTAGGCATATCCTATAAGGCTCTAACATACATCACTTTCTTCGTATTAAATTAAAATCCATTCCAACATACACTTTCTGATCTATTACAGGCCTGCAGCAGATAGTGATGCCTTGTAGGAAAAACTACTACATATATAACCAACATTATTGTTAAGGCTTCAAGTAATGAAATATGATCGATAAAACCATAGTCAATAAATACAGAAAAAGTTAAAGTAGATGAGCTCGATTAAATGTGTAAATAAAAGAAAGATACCATTCCCATGGCACATCAAAATCGGCAAGGAAGCAGCTCGCTGAATAGCATTTTGTGAACTTTCTACCCTGCTCCTCAAGCTCCTACAAAACATGCACGAGAGAGAGAAACCTTATGTTCAGATGTTGATAAAAGAGGGGGAAAAAAAATCAAAGAGATTGGAAAAAACTAAAAGATGGACATCTTTTTAGAACAGACCGTGAGCACGGAAGCCATCCACTTAATCTGACAACTGCACTTATGTTTACTGGGAAGGGATTGCCATTCCTGAACCTCCTTTTCACGGAGCATGTGGCGGAGTACAATGCCATCGCAGCACCCATACTGAAGCCACCAACATCAACTTTGACTACAAAAATTAATCAAATCGATGCTGGAGTTAATAATTCTTGTAAATGCAAGAACAACAATGGAAAACAGAGGAGTTAATTATCAAGACATGCAGACATGACCACATACAGATACATAATGCAAAATAATAAATTCATTTAATTAAACTTTGAAATCTCAATGAAACATACTGCCAGCAGGCTCAGTTAACAGAAGATTTGCAATATGTGTAGCTGAAGCATCCATTCCCTCAGTATCATCGGAGCCCTCCTGTGAAAGTTCCTCAACATCGAACCCTGGGCGAGAGAAAAGAAAGGTTAAACGAGAAAGAGAAGAAAAAAACACAAATTTAAATATATAAAAAAAACAGAGAGATATAAAGGTTCCCCTTATGCAACAATTGACTGTGTAAGCTAAGAAGCAATATGTAAGTGGACTTACAAGCAGTGCAAGCGAATCCACCAAAAACTGCAACGGGCCTGGTCGGAGCAGTGGGGCATATCCACTTGATCTGAACATCCGTTGATTTGGTGAAAACTACTTTACTAACATGAATGCTCAATCGATGAAAATACAGTGAATTGCCCATGTTCTGATATTAAATGCTTAAATCTTAAAATCAATAATAACATCATAATCAATAACCAAAAGTCACATATCATAAAAAATAATAACTGAGTAGAAATTTTTTTTAGAAGAAATATCATAAGTTCATGTATTTCACAATTAAAAAAAGATACAATATTTGATGTTACAGATGACTCAAGCGTACAGCTTGATATTTCGCTTGCAGTCCAATATGTGGCCTGAAAATAAAAGAATCCACTTCTTCAATCACCACAACCTGCACAAGAAAAGAAGCAGACAACAAATCTAATTAAGTTTTTCATTTAAAAAAATTATCCATCATCTGTAAAAAAATGTTAACAGTACTAAACAATTATATTTTCTTCCAAAAGAAACTTTGATCATTTCATCTCAGTGATCTCACATATTAAAAGATTAATGACAAGAAGTTCAAAGAGCATTGATTTTATCCTGAAAGTAACCTTTCTATTTAGAATACAAAGAGAATCGATTCCTCACTGACAAGAATACTTCTTTCAATTAGAAAAGGAATGGCAATTCTAACTTTTTCTTTAGCTGTGTACAAGATGTCACTATCTAGATTGAGTTACATTTAGTCAAGGCATCTCTAGTTAGCTTTAAATTTTGGAATCAAACATACTAAACTAGACAAACCTTTCCTTACAAAATGGCAAAATCAATCTTGAAAAATTATTACTTTTCGCTATTCAAATCTAAAGATCCAAAGGACTTTACCATCCACTCCAGAGAAGTCCATATCTTGGGCTTGTTATTAGAGTTTGGAGTGAATTGATCGCAGTAGAAACCATTACATATGTTGATCTGCAAAAAGAAGAATCATTGTAATATAAACAAAAACAGATCAAATTGATCATATTCTTTATAGTCGATAAGAAAAGATTCAGGGGTAGACTATCCACTCACAATGGGGTTAGGAGCATCTGCTTGCTGGCACATAACCCATGGAGTGCCCGTATCTTGAGCAATAGCCATCGACGCACACCAATTGATGTATGGCTTGGCTCCTGGCCCATACCCAGAATCCACATTTCCATACTCATTCTCAATCTGCCATGTACATGTATCTTCAAATGATGAAGCAATTATCTATACTTTCTTAGTATAGTAGAAAGTAATTACCTGAGATAAGATGATTGGTCCACCTTGCGACGCATATAGGTTCTCTTGCTTCATCACATCCACAATTTTCATTGTGAACCGCTGCATCATCTCCATCTGAATAACATAAAAGAAACCATTAAACATCCAAGTTCAACCACAATAACCAACAATTAGCAATTAGATTAAATTCCTACCTTGAATGGCTCATTGTCAGTCCTAAACTTGATTCCGGGTATAAAATGCAACCAAAGGGGAAACCCACTTCATACACTCATACGCACTCACATATAAATTCTCCGAATTCAAACACAATATTGGTAGCTTGAAGAAAAAACTAGGACTGCAAAAACAGTAGCAAGGGACACACGAGTTTTCCCCAATTCCACAAACCCTAATTTTTGAGAGAGGGAGGAAGATGATGATGCCCAGAGTGATGGCACGAGAACGATGACGACCACGTAACAATGGCGGTTCCAGGCATTATAGTAGCATACTTCACCCATTGACAGATGACGAGCTCTAGGGAATGATAAAAACAAACTTTGTACTCTTAGACCTACTCTAGCTTCACCTGAGCTTGAGAGAGATGACGAGTTCTAGGAATGATAAAAGCAAATAAACCTAAAAGCATTATCATGAACTTCATCTTTGCCTCAGCCTGAATTGAGCCTATCTTATACCATTGAGGATGCAAATAGCTGTGTTGGAAATTAGCTGCCCGGAAGGTCCAAAAATGTGTGCTAAAGCTGGAAGTTAACTACTAATTAAGAAAGAAGCTTGAGGTGATACACATCTTTCATACCAGACCAAAGGAAAAGACAAATTGAGTGTTTTAAACACTATGTTTAGCTATTAATTGGAAAGGTAATTGTGGCCTCAATCTCTGGTTAGTTAGTAATAGTAGCATTGACTATAATGCATAGAACAGGCTAAAGCTTAGGATAAAACCCTTCAGACCTGGAAACTAAAAATATAGAGCCTTGTACAATTCTACAACGCAATGAAAAAAGTAAAGTGGTGAATAAGAGGGTGAGCAGCAGTTTACAGCTCAGTCTATTATCAAAATCATTGGTGTATTGTTGTAGTACATGTTCCCCTTGATAAATAGTGAAAAAGTTGACAGCAAGGTGAAATGTGAGGATGACGGTTAAAAGAATGACAAAAATTAAACAAATACAGTTGATGGTCATTTACACTAATAAAGAATAGCAAGATAAAGCATGTCAACAATCAATACTTCGCTATATTTTGTAGAAAATCAATGTTTTAACCAACATCAGTTACACAAGACATCAATATGAAAGTAAATAGGAGGTAAATTTTGAATATTGACGAAGCGGTGAAGCATGAACTACAAATTGGTTATAAATGGGAAATAATATACCTAATAAAAGAATATCCTGTTTAACTATGCATTGGATTAAAGATATATTGATAACACAAGTACATAGAGCGAGTAATTTTTAAAATTGAACTCTAGTTGTCAATTCCATTCATTTTTCATGGTATATAAATAGTTTGGGTAAACAAAGAAGATTGGATGAAAGTTATCTCCGCTGATTTAACACAAAATCAATATATTATATATGTTATGAAGAAACTTATTACTTTGTCAGTTAAAGTCAACTACAACTCTCCCCATATCTTTGTAACAAGTCATGAAAATGGCGCCCCACAACCTTTGGCTATAATTGTGAAATTCTGTACCAGTTCAAATTGTATAGCAACAATTCAGAGCAGGATTCTTATAGTCTTTTCATGGTTAATTATGTTTAAGTCGAGGCTTGTAACTCAAGTCCACAATCTACTCCCAGAGAAGTGGAATGGAACCTCGAATCTAAAAAATTAGAGAAGAAATTCAGATTATTAAAGAGACACATGAATTTGTATAATGAGTTTTCCCCAATTCCACAAACCCTAATTTTGGGGAGAGGGAGGAAGATGATGATGACCAGAGTGATGGCACGGGAACGGCGACGTGGACGCATGGTGGTTGGGGTTAGGGTTTGTGAGAGAGAGACGTGGAGGCTAGGATGGTCGGAGCACGACGACGTAGGGGCAGCACGAAGATCACGGCGATGCTGGGTTGCGGTCGACAACGACAGAGGACGGGGACGGGGACGGGGACGGGGACCGTGAATGGGGGTTAGGGTTCATGAGCGGGAAAGAGAGAGAGAGGAGAAATTTTGGGGAGGGGAAATGAAAATTAAGAGAAAAAAATTAAAATAGGCGATGGAGTGGGGTTGTGCCGGCGTTTCTGTGTAAACCGCCGTTATAGGTGGAGCCAATCGCGGCGTTCATTGCAAACGCCGGTATAGAGGGTATGTTTAGAAAAAAAGTAAAACTCTCCTTCACCTATCGCGGCATTTCTAAGAAACGCCACGATAGAAACGCCGCTAAAAGCCTTGCGGTTTGTTGTGACTAGTTCATATTATCTATAAACTATTGGTAGCCACGCTCTTTATGACACCGGTGGCTTATTTCAGGGAGAGAAAGACTAGGCCGAAATTGACTACCGAGATCTTTGTCTGCCTCTTCTTCAGTGCGATGCTTGGGTAATTTGTTATTTAAAAAATATATATGTTTATGATAAATAACATCATTGAGTTTGTTTTTCAGTACTTAATAAGCCCTACTGCACGCCTTGTATCAGAGACCTAATGAGAAAATATTTGTTGGTTGTGTTTCCAGGGCATCTCTTACAAAGTATCTCTTCTTTTTTGACTGTAATATACTTTGGCTACGTTTGTGTTGCTGCTTATTTTGGTGTGGGAGCAAACAGATAGTGAGTTAATATTTGATGGAAACTACTAAAAATCTGACCTTTGATCATTACCGTAAAATGCGGTTAGAGCTCCTGAGATTGAATTTTGATCGTTGATTGAACACCGCAATCTGGATCCGACGGTTGCTGACGAGGCCGATGGACCTGCAAAATGCCCGAAACGATGGGGGTGGTCCTGACGACAGACCCTCCGACGCTCAAGTCTGAACCAGAACGAGAAAGAGAGTTTGAGTGAGAAAATATTGATTACCTTCTAACTGAGGAGGGGGGAGGGTATTTATAGCTTGAGAAACAGTACATGAGATTGATATGAATCCATTATATCGACAATGAATTCCTTATTTTCTATTCGAATATCTCCCTCAAGAGATAAGCTCTCTTATTTGGGGAGAGATTTGACTAACAGTCTTCATGGGCTGGGTCTCTCTTAGTGTGTAACGACCCAAATTCCAAACACGGGTAATTCGTAGCACAACATGATGCTTACTTAAACTTCGTGCACATTTACAGGGAATTTAAATATTTTTCATTTGCAATATTGTTCTTTACAAAATCACAGTGGAAATAAATAAATACAATGCAACATATGATAGTGAAATCTCTTCAATCTTAGGTCAACCCATCATAGTGACTTCAAGTCCATGCCGAATCCAGATCTGCAACTAGGAAACTGTGGGCACGTCAGTTGCATACAATTTACGCAATGCTATAATACAACGATTCCATTATCTTAACAATCACAAACATGAATGCAGAAAACATAAAAGTAATTATCCTAATTATGTTAGTGTATGATATGAACTTAATGCCTAATGCAGCCATTTATATTTACGATGACACTACTGCATACTTGTTCCAATTCTATGCATCTCATACTACATAGGTCCGAGGGAAATCCCTTAATGTACTTCACAATATAGGGTCTAATCCATCGCCATGCAAACCTACTACCATGACTACTACCAGATTTAGACACTCTGCAAGTATTGGTTTTCGCACCGGAATACTGGAGATTAATCCCACTCAGCGGATCATCCAGGGGCTTATTTCATCCCTCATCCAGGAATACTGAGGATTGTCTGTAACGCCCCGCCCCAATACTCAGAAAATTTTTATTATTTTTTAGAAGACAAATTAATACTCATAGTACAACTTCCCACCACAGGCTGCCTCTCAAAAGGTGGTTAAACAAGTAGGTGACTCTTGATCATAGGAATTTGTATTTATATTAAATTAATCTATTACTATTCCAGATATAGGAAAAATCTAATGTTCTTTCTTCTCTTTCTCTATCGTGTACAGCGAAGCCTGCGGGCCCCCTGTCCACATCATCCAACGACACCACAGGGCGGCTGCTTCAAACGGGCGGGCCCCCACATGCTGCTGACTTCATCATGACGTCAGCGCCTCAACACAGCCTTCTTTTTTTCTGCTATTACTATCACGTGGGCGCCCCCTCTCACCACATAATTCCATCCTGCCACTCATCTCTTATATATATATATATATATATATATATATATATATATATATATATATATATATATATATATATATATATATATATATATATATATAGTTATTTATACTATAGAAATTACGGGGTATTACATTGTCTCACTTCGCGAGTCATCCTGGAACCCTCATTGCACAAATGTCCCATGAACATCGCTCTCGTCCCAGAATACTGGAGATCAATCCCACTTCGTAGATCATCCTAAGGCTTATTTCATCCGTCATCTCAAAATACTGGGAATTGTCTCACTCTGCGGATCATCATGCAGCCCTCATACTCACGTTTGCTCTCGTTTCATATTATCTCCAACAAGTGCCTGTCCTTAACTTGAAATTTTAGTTATTAGGACCTAAAGCTAGCTTACCTACTGGGCTTAAACCAAAACACTGAGAATGTTAGCACACACTGGCTACTTCTCAAAGAGAAAGTTAACCCCTATGGGCTACTTCTCAAATTTCATATATCATAATCTGTCGGTATTCTGGGTCCCGCTCACTCTAGAACAACCAACCATCTCAATAAAAAGATCACATAGGTTACATCTGACATCATCATAAAATATTTAATTCATTATTCACCATTTTTTCTTTATCTATTCTCTATATGTTTATCATCTCATTGTAAATGAACACTTATAACAGTGTGATTGTTCAATTTCTTGTAGATGAACACTCAGTTAACATTTCTGATTTATCTTTAACAACATTCAACAACTTTTTAATTGAAAAACCCTTTACAAAACATCACATGACATGGATATTATCCGTAATGGTACAAAATACATGCGGGTAACACACGTTAAGCAAAATTGTTATAACTCAATTTTGCGGGGTGTTACACCCCTCCCCCCCCTCTCAGAACTTAGGGTAAAAGTTGCATTTTGTACACACCAAATAAAGAATTTGGGAAAATATTATAAGACTACATAATATGGAAAACAATATAGACTTAAAATAAAGTAAATATAGAATAAAGGGAATGTGAGTGTCAAGTAAGATACATAGAGTAAATAAGAGTACAGAGCACTAAGAACGGAAATGTGAAAGTATCAAACAACTAAAGAAATTCGTAGGAGAGAAGTGTGATAGAAAAAGATAATATAGATTGAAATAAATTTCCATACAAAATAATGATAGGTTAAGTATTATATATATACTAGGTTTGCCCGTTGACATGTGCCTATGACACGTCTTCGGAACGGTGCACCTGGTTTGATTATATAAAATAGTTTTTGAGGTCCAGCAAATTAATTGAAATAGCAAACATATTATATGAGAAAACAGTATATCTACCTTTAAGCTCAACCACCGCCTTCTTGATCATTAGCTTGAACTTACCTATAATGCATATAGTTCGTTAGAAACACTGTATAAAGTTTTTTTTAACTTCAGCATCACTTTTAGATGCTTGTAATAGTTATGCATGGACATTATCATATAGATATTACAGAGCTTACTCTAATCCCATAACCACTATGAGCATGTCTAAATACAACAGTAATGCAAGTGCATATGTGAAGGTATCTATGTAACACCCCGCAAAATTGGAATACAATTTTGCCCTCGTGTGTTACGCACGTGTATTTTGTACCGTTTCTGGTGATATTTGTAACGTGTTTTCATTATGTATTGTAATTTCTGACTATTTATGCATTTTCCATATATTTTATTCTATTTTGAGTCAACTAAAATATTAAATTGCAATTTCTGGGTTTTACGTGCTTTTTACGTATTTTTTATGCACTTATCGATTATGTATTTCCACCGCTACGTGTAATATTTTCTGTGTGTTTAAGTTATTTATTTTATGTATTCAAATCTATTTTATAAAACAAAAATTTATTTTTCTCGCATTTTTATCTAAATACTTTTGTACGTGTAATGCACGTATTTTCTACGTACGTGGTAATCACGTCGTGAAATATATAAAATTAGTAAATATATTTTTCTTATATTATATTTTATTATCTTTAACATTTTTTCAGTTGACAACATCGAATTTCGTATTTTTGATATTTTACGTACGATGTACGTGTTTGTTTCGGTGCGCATATTTAAGCGTATTTATTTTCGAAATAAATTTCGGAGTGTGTATATTTATTTTATTTTTGCATGAAACATTATAATTTTAATTGAATTTTTTTTTACATATATATATATATATATATATATATATATATATATATATATATATATATATATATAATGCCTATGCTTACACCTATACCCACTAATTCCCTTCTTTTTTGCTCTGTCTACATCTGAACCAGCAATGTTTCCCTCTTCCACTGTTGTCTACCTACCACAACTACACCTGTATCCTATAGTCATTTGTACATATATATCTCTATGTAGATATGGTCAAATATATATGCATGCATGAAGTTTGAGTGGGCTTTTACTGTGCTTGACCGGTTTGGGATATGATAGGCTGGATGGGAGTTTTGGGAAGTGAAGGGTTGGGAGTTAGGGGATGTGAAGAGATGGGGAGTAGGAAAGTGAAAGGTTGAGTGGATATTTATTAGGAGGGTGAAATTTGCAATTTAGCCCTTCACTTGTCCTATAAATACCAACACATTTCTTCTCATTTCACACCAAAAATACAACAAAATCAAGAGAGGAAAAAGAAAGAGAGTTAGAATGTTTTTGTTGCTTGTTGGTGTGCTCTTGCTAGGAGGATAAGGACTAGGAGTTTTCTTGTTGGAGTTAGGAGCTAGGAGTTGTATTCCATCATCTTGTTTGCAATTCTTCATAAGAAGTGGGTGGTCTTTGTACTTTCTAATTCATAGATTGAGCATGCTAGAATATGACATTAGTATTGTAGATCAAATTGATGTGATGTGAGTGATCTTGTGCTTTCTAAAAATGTAGAAAGTTCGTGCTAATATATTACATGAATAGTATAGATAAAGTTGATGTGATAATTAGAGAACAAATCCATGCTTTTATGTGTGCTCTGACTAGTAGAAATTTTGCTATGATTAAGAAACTAATTGTCATCATGTTAGTTAAGAATTAGAAAAAGAAACAATAATTTAAATGAACAAATATGCATGTTGAGAAATTGTATGAAACTTATAGATTTCCCTTGTGGTTAAAATGAACTTTTGTGAAGTTCAATTGATACACATAGAATCATTTTAAATTGTTTGTAAGAGATGCAAGTTGCCATTTTTTTTGGGATTAAATTAAAGAAATGAAATTCATGTTTATTAAAGAGAAGAAATCATTTGAAATATGTCAAAAAATATAAGTTTGGAAAATTTGTGAATCTCTTATTTCAGCAAAAATCAGTATGAATGAGATAATTACAATCTATTAAAAAGATTAGATCGATCATATATTTGAGTTTTGTGAAATAAACTAGTTACTGAACAGTATGAACAAAACTACATCAGTATGTTTCCCAATCAGTAATCACGCTTGGACTTATTGGCTAGCGGGTGCATCATAAGTCACTATAGCAAGTGGGAAGTCTTGGGTTCAAAACTTGTTAGACACATTCTTTTTTCTATTTTATGTTTAAATAAATCCAAACCCGAAACTGAGTATAAGGGGATTTCGTTATGGCTTCTTAACATCAAGTCCACTTGGACATTGTGGTGCTCGGTGGTGGCTTTGGGCGCTGACTGTAGATCACGAGTGGTCTTGGGTTTGAAACCCCATGGCCACATTTTGATTTTTTGGACATTTTTAATATTTTAATTGAGTTTTCATACAAATAAAAATTTGGGAAAAATATATAATATTCCTATAAAATGTGATGGAATTTATTAAAAAATAATTTTAGAAATTTTCATGTATAATTTGAGAAATAAAAAGAGAAATTGAGATAGAAAATGTGATTCGACTTCAAAATTATTTAATTGAGGATATGACTTTTATTTTGAGAAGAAGAGAAAAATAATTGCCATGTTATGGGTTTTCTTGATGCGATCATTTACTTATGTTGAGTAAAAAATACTTGATGAGATTAAAATTTATTATGAGTTCATATAAAGCTTTTGAAAGAATTGCTACGTTAGTTGATTTCCTTTGATGAGACTATATGAATATGCTTGATTGTGGTTAAGAACTTTTATGTGATGAAGTTCCTAAATGAGATTTGAATCTATGCTATAAGTTCATGAAAAAAATTATTACTTTTGAAAGATAGTGAATGAGTTGAATGAATGATGCTAAGATAAGACATTGATTAAATTGTGAATAAGTTGAAGATTTGAATACTTTGAGTTTAATACATGATTATTGAAGGGTATGAATACCCGTGGATTCTTGTACATAAAAGGTTGTGATTTAGAGTTTGGTGAGACCCCGGGTACCGGCGTTATTGATTGAGTTATATTTTTGAGATAGGTCCATGGAACTATCTCGGTATTTGTGATTAAGTCCGGTAGGGGGTAAGACTAACTCTAGGTATGACAATTTATTCATGTCTTGAACTTAAGAACTAGGCACATAAGTGAAGAACTTTTATGTGATGAAGTTCCTAAATGAGATTTGAATCTGTGCTATAAGTTCATGAAAAAAACTATTACTCTTTTTCATTCATTTTTTTTTATGTTTAAATAAATCCAAACCCGAAACTGAGTATAAGGGGATTTCGTTATGGCTTCTTAACATCAAGTCCACTTGGACATTGTGGTGCTCGGTGGTGGCTTTGGGCGCTGACTGTAGATCACGAGTGGTCTTGGGTTTGAAACCCTATGGCTACGTTTTGATTTTTTGGACATTTTTAATATTTTAATTGAGTTTTCATACAAATAAAAATTTGGGAAAAATATATAATATTCCTATAAAATGTGATGGAATTTATTAAAAAATAATTTTAGAAATTTTCATGTATAATTTGAGAAATAAAAAGAGAAATTGAGATAGAAAAATGTGATTCAACTTCAAAAGTATTTAATTGGGGATATGACTTTTATTTTGAGAAGAAGAGAAAAATAATTGCCATGTTATGGGTTTTCTTGATGCGATCATTTACTTATGTTGAGTAAAAAATTCTTGATGAGATTAAAATTTATTATGAGTTCATATAAAGCTTTTGAAAGAATTGCTACGTTAGTTGATTTCCTTTGATGAGACTATATGAATATGCTTGATTGTGGTTAAGAACTTTTATGTGATGAAGTTCCTAAATGAGATTTGAATCTATGCTATAAGTTCATGAAAAAAATTATTACTTTTGAAAGATAGTGAATGAGTTGAATGAATGATGCTAAGATAAGACATTGATTAAATTGTGAATAAGTTGAAGATATGAATACTTTGAGTTTAATACATGATTATTGAAGGGTATGAATACCCGTGGATTCTTGTACATAAAAGGTTGTGATTTAGAGTTTGGTGAGACCCCGGGTACCGACATTATTGATTGAGTTATATTTTTGAGATAGGTCCATGGAACTATCTCGGTATTTGTGATTAAGTCCGGTAGGGGGTAAGACTAACTCTAGGTATGACAATTTATTCATGTCTTGAACTTAAGAACTAGGCACATAAGTGAAGATGTAGTAAAACTTGGACAAACGTAAGTGGGGCACTCTATATAGTCGGGCGGTGTATTTCGGGAATATCGACCCAGTCGGGCGGTGTACTCCGGGACTGAGGTTGCTTCGATGGAGATAAGCTTTTATTTTAAATACGGGACTATGCATAGTCGGGCGGATAGTTTGCCGTATTCCAGTGCATATACGTATACCGAGGCTAGAAGGGCACTTGCGGGAGGTTCGCACGACGAGGAGTTGTATAACAGTCGGGCGTGTACTCCGGGACTGGGATCCGTACTCGTGGAATATCTAAACCTTGTTCTTATTACTGGGTAGTTTTCATAGCAAGGGATCGAATCCTTTAATGTGGAGTACGTAGGTGCTTACCCTTGGACCTATGTAGTATGGGATGCATAGAATCCTGACAAGTATGCATTAGTGTCATCCTAGTGTAAAATATCTGCATTAGGCATTAAAGCATCGCATACACTTAGAGTAATAACATTTAACACCTTATTTGCATTCAAGTGTGTGGTTTGTTAAAGTATTAAGATCGTTTTATTTTCGGCATAGAGAGGATAGCTGTGTATAATATTTTCGTCGGTTGTAAGCAACTGACGTGCCCATAGTTTTATATACAGGAATTGGATTATTTATGAAGTTATAAAGTTGATATGCTACTGTTAATTTACTTAAATGTTAAAAATATTACAAGTTGTATATTATTTTCATTATTGTACTTCATTTTATCTTCCACTGTGTAAATAAATGTAAAGGAATCTGATGGATGATAAAAAGTTCAAATTTCATTGTAAAATTGTACGAAGTGAAGTGTAAAGATCCCGTAAAACTTCGAATTCGGTCGTATTTGAAATTCGGGGCGTTACAGATGGTATCAGAGCCACGCTTCGTAAGTAGTACAAATTTATAAGGAACGACACCTTAGAGTGAATATTAGAAGTGTGAGTTCAGTCTATAGAGATTTAAATGTAAGTGATTTACATTTGTGTTGTTCTATACACTGATGTTTTCTCTTCCTATTGGATGGCTAGAGTCGTGATTGAAGTATTTATTGAACCTTCATTCATGATGCTCTCCTCGTATACATTGATGTGAGATTGTATACGAGCATATTTCCCTGGGTATCAGAGTGGCGCAGTAGAAGCGTGGTTGGTTGAACCCACATTCATGATACATTACACGTAGATACACTTCCATTTCAAATTATTTTTTTGTGGATTTTCATCATAGTATTTTTCAACATTCAATATTTTTCAATACTATTAAATCGCTTGAATATCTATTATTTTGTCTATCTTCCTTAGTCTTGATATTTTTGAATTTGTTTTATCTGTCTTTCAATCTTAAAGATTTGTCCTTCGTGTTTTTATGTCCCTTTATGTTTATCCGTTTACATTTGTTATTACTTTTCGTATTATTGCAACTATTATTTTCTTCATTGATTATTTCTATTATACTTTGAATTTTTCTTATGAAATTTTCTTATGCGCATTCATTTTATATGATTTGATTTTATGATACTATGTTTTTCATTATCTTATATTATCCTATATATTTCAATATATTTTTAACAAGATTGAAATATTCTACCCATACAAATATGACCTACCATTTTGTTTTATTGCCTACATTTTATACTATTGTTATTACATATTATTTGCTAATTTGTTTTGTTATATTCACTTTTACTATTAATCGCTACTCATTAATTTTGTAGTTTTACGCTTCTTCAATATAGTACATACACTACATAATTATTGTTTTCATTGGTGTTTTCATCTCATGCATATGCTTTACACTATTTTCGCCTTAATATTATAAATCATTTTCATTACTACAAATTTTGTATATCCTATATTTAAAATCTATCTATTTTTCCTACTTTATTTGCAACTTTTTCATCCACTTTTATATATCGCTGATTTCAAACATAACAACATATTTTATTAAATACCCAATATTCAAGTATACATGGAAAATTACATCTTTCCATCTCCCGTTTTGGTGCAATCTAATGTCGAGAGGGCAAGTCTGCAACTAGACGTCAATGGAGGCAAACTGCAACTGAACGTCGGGGAGGCAAAGTCTGCAACCGAATGTTCAGAATGCAAACTGCAATCGGATGTCGTAGAGGCAATTCTGCAACTTGAGATCGTAGAGGCAAGTATGCAGTTAGATACCAACTAGACGAACCTACACTAGAAGGAGGTTTTCTATTTTGATAACCCCTGTCTTGTTTTCTATAATATCTACTTACCCATATACTATTTTTGCACTAGCTTATATTATTTTATAATATTTTACAACCTAGCATTATATTGTTTATACTGATTTCTATATCTGTCTTATTTTGCATATTTACTACTTAATCTCAACTATCTTACTATTTTCTTTTTATATTTTGAATCTTTTCATGAGTAAGTATTTCACATAACTTCATCGTATTTTGTTATTAACTAATCTTAGATTTGGTGGATACTCACCTAACAAAAATAAAATTTGTATTTATACTTTCTTCGATTCGTAAGCTGTTTATATATGATTAGTTTTCGCACTATTTCAATAATATGTTACTACTTTTACAACTATGATGTTTTGTTTTACTCCTACGAATCTTCCATAATTTTTGTATCATGATATTGGTTGTTTCACCCTATAATTTTGATGCCTATATACGTATATACTTTTGTATGTTGGTTTTTCTTACTCTACTTGACAATTCAAAAGTATTTTGATGTATGTCTTCTATATCTTTAATTTTCAAATAGTACGTATAATTATTATAGTTACCTTACAAATTATTTTATGATATTAATTTGTTTATACTTTTAACTAAATTTCATTCTCGTTTATTTTTCAAACTGTTATCCAATAGTCTTGTTTTAAATTGCTAATTCGATTTCGTTATACAATACCAATTCAGTTTGCAATTTTCTACCGCTTATTACTTTGATGAAATTTGATTACTAAATCTACTTATAAATTATCCATTAACTATTTTTCTTTATTGTGTCGTTTCTGAACTACTCCAAATTAATGACTAAGTTTATTTTTCTGTTTTATCTAATGCTTTACCTAATATTATTTTATATGGAACTTATTCAATCTATCCTATCTTTTATGGTAATATTTATTTCCTTATGTTATTTTTCCGAGTTTTCTTGTTTCGTTCTTATAAAATTTTGATGCTCATAGTTCCTTATATAGAGTTTGTCTTGTTTTTTCTTGTTGCGTATTTTTATACTACATTTATTTTTCTTAAAATTTGCAGTTTTCTATATACTATAATTATATTCTCTTTGGCGTGTACAAAATACAATCTTTATCCTAGAGAGTTCCGAGAACAGAACTATTCTAAGGGGGGAAGAGTGTAACACCCCACAAAATTGGAAATGACAATTTTGCCTTCGTGTTACACACATGTATTTTGTATTGTTACTGGTGATATTTGTAACATGTTTTCAATACGTATTGTTATTTCTGACTATTTATGTATTTCCCATATATTTTATCCGATTTTGAGTCAACTAAAATAATAAATTTCAATCACTGGGTTTTACGTGCTTTTTACGTGTTTTTGATGCACGTATCGATTATATGTTTCCACCGCTACATGTAATATTTTCTATGTTTTTAAGTTATTTATTTTAGGTATTGAAATCTATTTTATAAAATAGAAATTTATTTCTCTCGGATTTTGATCTAAATACTTTTGTACGAGTAATGCACGTATTTTCTTCGCACGTAGTGATTACGTCGTGAAATATAAAAAATTAGTAAATATATTTTTCTTATATTGTATTTTATTATTTTAAATATTTTTTTCATTGATAAAGTCGAATTTCGTATTTTTGATATTTTACGTACGACGCACGTGTTTGTTTCGGTGCGCGTATTTAAACGTATTTTTTTCAAAATAAATTTCGGAGTGTGTGTGTTTATTTTATTTGTGCATAAAACATTATAATTTTAGTTGAACAAATTTTTACTTATATATATATATATATATATATATATATATATATATATATGTAATGCCTATGCTTACACCTATACCCACTAATTCCCTTCTTTTTTACTCTATCTACATCCGAACCAGCGATGTCCCCCCCTTCCACTGCTGTCTACGTACCAAAACTATACCTATATCCTATAGTCATTTGTACATATATATCTCTATGTAGATATGGTCAAATATATATGCATGCATGAAGTTGGAGTGGGCTTTTACTGTGCTTGACCGGTTTGGGATATGATAGGCCGGATGGGAGTTTTTGGAACTGAAGGGTTGGGAGTTAGGGGATGTGAAGAGATGGGGAGTTAGGAAAGTGAAAGTTGAGTGGGTATTTATTAGGAGGGTGAAATTTGCAATTTAGCCATTAACTTTTCCTATAAATACCCTCACATTTCTTTTCATTTCACACCAAAAATAAAACAAAATCAAGAGAGGAAAAAGAAAGAGAGTTAGAATGTTCTTGTTGCTTGTTGGTGTGCTCTTGCTAGGAGGATAAGGACTATGAGTTGCCTTGTTGGAGCTAGGAGCTAGGAGATGTATTCCATCATCTTGTTTGCAATTCTTCATAAGAAGTAAGTGGTCTTTGTACTTTCTAATTCATAGGTTGAGCATGCTAGAATATGACATTAGTATTTTAGATCAAATTGATGTGATGTGAGTGATCGTGTGCTTTCTAAAAATGTAGAAAGTGCATGCTAATATATTACATGAATAGTATAGAGAAAGTTGATGTGATAATTAGAGAACAAATCCATGCTTTTATGTGTCCTCTGACTGGTAGAAATTTTGCTATGATTAAGAAGCTAATTGTCATCATGTTAGTTGAGAATTAGAAAAAGAAACAATAAGTTAAATGAACAAATATGCATGTTGAGTAATTGTATGAAACTTATAGATTTCCCTTGTGGTTAAAATGAACTTTTGTGAAGTTCAATTGATACATATAGAATCATTTTAAATTATTTGTAAGAGATGCAAGTTGCCATTTTTTTTGGATTAAATTAAAGAAATGAAATTCATGTTTATCAAAGAGAAGAAATCAATTGAAATATGTCAAAAAATATAAGTTTGGAAAATTTGTGAATCTCTTGTTTCAGTAAAAATCAATATGAATGAGATAATTACAATCTATTAAAAAGATTAGATCGATCATATATTTGAGTTTTGTGAAATAAACTAGTTACTGAACAGTATGAACAAAACTACATCAGTATGTTTTCGAATCAGTAATCACGCTTGGACTTATTGGCTAGCGGGTGCATCATAAGTCACTGTAGCAAGTGGGAAGTCTTGGGTTCAAAACTTGTTAGACACATTCTTTTTATTTATTTTTATGTTTAAATAAATCCAAACCCGAAACTGAGTATAAGGGGATTTCGTTATGGCTTCTTAACATCAAGTCCACTTGGACTTTGTGGTGCTCGGTGGTGGCTTTGGGCGCTGACTGTAGATCACGAGTGGTCTTGGGTTCGAAACCCTATGGCCACGTTTTGATTTTTTGGACATTTTAATTATTTTAATTGAGTTTTCATACAAATAAAAATTTGGAAAAAATATATAATATTCCTACAAAATGAGGTGGAATTTATTAAAAAATAATTTTAGAAATTTTCATGTATAATTTGATAAATAAAAAGAGAAATTGAGATAGAAAATGTGATTCGACTTCAAAATTATTTAATTGAGGATATGACCTTTATTTTGAGAAGTAGAGAAAAATAATTGCCATGTTATGGGTTTTCTTGATGCGATTATTTACTTATGTTGAGTGAAAAATACTTGATGAGATTAAAAACTATTATGAGTTCATATAAAGCTTTTGAAAGAATTGCTACGTTACTTGATTTCCTTTGATGAATCTATATGAATATGCTTGATTGTGGTTAAGAACTTTATGTGATTAAGTTCCTAAATGAGATTTGAATCTATGCTATGAGTTCATGAAAAGAATTATTACTTTTGAAAGATAGTGAATGAATTGAATGAATGATGCTAAGATAAGACATCGATTAAATTGTGAATAAGTTAAAGATATGAATACTTTGAGTTTAATACATGATTATTGAAGGGTATGAATACCCGTGGATTCTTGTACATAAAAGGTTGTGATTTAGAGTTTGGTGAGACCCCGGGTACCGGTATTATTGATTGAGTTATATTTTTGAGATAGTGCCATGGAGCTATCTCGGTATTTGTGATTAAGTCCGATAGGTGGTAGGACTAACTCTCGGTATGACAATTTATTCATGTCATGAACTTAAGAACTAGGCGTATAAGTGAAGATGTAGTAAAACTTGGGCAAACGTAAGTGGGGCACTCTTTATAGTCGGGCGGTGTACTCCGGAACTGAGGTTGCTTCGATGGAGACGAGCTTTTATTTTAAATCTGGAACTGTGCATAGTCGGACGGATAGTTTACCGTACTCCAGTGTATATATGTATACCGGGGCTAGAGGGGCACTTGCGGGAGGTTCGCACGACGAGAAGTCTGTATAACAGTTGGGCGGTATACTCCGGGATTGGGATCCGTACTCGTGGAATATCTAAACCTTGTTCTTATTATTGGGTAGTTTTCATGGCGAGAGATCGAACCCTTTAATATGGAGTACGTAGGTGCTTGCTCTTGGACCTATGTAGTCTGGGATGCATAGAATCCGAACAAGTATGCATTAGTGTCATCCTAGTGTAAAATATCTACATTAGGCATTAAGGCATCGCATACACTTGTTTAGAGTAATCACATTTAACACCTTATTTGCATTCAAGTTTGTGGTTTGTTAAAGTATTAAGATCGTTATATTTTCGGCATAGAGAGGATAGCCGTGTATAACATTTTCATCGGTTGTAAGCAACTGACGTGCCCACAGTTTTATATGCAGGAATTGGATTATCCTTGAAGATATAACGTTGATATGCTGCTGTTAATTTACTTAAATGTTAAAGATGTTGCAAGTTGTATATTATTTTCATTGTTGTACTTCATTTTATCTTCCGCTGTGTAAATAAATGTAAAGGAATCTGATGTATGATAAAGAGTTCAAATTTTCTTGTAAAATTGTACGAAGTGAAGTGTAAAGATTCTGTAGAACTTCGAATTCGGGCGTATTTAGAATTCGGGGCATTACAATCTACAATACCAATAATCTAAACATTTGTTTGTCTGAGACTCAGTTTGTAATTGAAATACCTCTTATTATTATTTCAACCAAAATGAAATACATGAAGTTCTCAAAACTCTAATCCAAGCTAAGCATTTCTTTTATCTCCAATTTGTCTCCCCATTGCACCTTTATAAAAAAAATCAAAATGGATAAATAATGAATTTACTTTAACTGTCTTTCTTGAGTGGAGAGTTTGCACCCTTCACTGGTAAACTCCAGTCATCCTAATCCTATATATCCAAACATACACTAAAAGTTCTTATATGTTATGTTATCCATGGTTTCTAATAATCAGTGAAGACAGTGAAGGGAACACTTCACGATAGTATTTTCTCTTGTAGTAAAGAAATTAATGTTGCATATTTGCCAAGTTATTTTAGGTTTCTATTTAGCTTACCAGTTCTTCTATGGTTTGGAAGCCCAAATTGAGGCCACCAAATAATCCTTATCTCACTTGCGTACACCTTAAATCAGAACCAATAAAAAACTCATCAAATAAATCACCAAATAAAAAAAAATTAAACCCAAAATAAAACAATCATACCTCTCTGAACTTAAATTCCATGCACACAAAAAATTCGAGTCAACAAAAAACTAAGTAATCCTCTGCACACAAAAAATTAAAAATTAGAATGAGAATTCGGTTAATGAGATAAAATTAGATTCGTCGCATCGCATATAGAGGATCTCGATTCGGTGGAGGGGAGTCGCCGATACGAAGTTTCTTGATATTCGCTCTCGATTTGGTGGAGGGGAGTCACCGATACGAAATCAGTAGCGAATCAGATATCGGTGACGACCTCTTGATTGGGGTTGGACATTGGATTTGGATTTGGATTTGCTTTGAGGTTTTCAAATTTTAAAATTGTTCAACTTTCAAAATTTTTAAAATTTAATTTTTTTTTATTTTTAAAGTTTTAAAATTTTTTTAAAAAAAATTTCAAATTTTTAAAATTTTAAAAAATTTAAAAAATTTAAAATTTTCTAAAAATTTTAATTTTTTGAAATATTTAAAACAAATTATTTTATAAAAAAAATTAATATTTTTTTTAAAAAAAATTAAAAAATTTTATACTAGTTTTTTTATTTTTTTGATTTTTTTGAATTATTTTTAAAGTATTTAAATTTTTTGGTTTTTAATTTTTTTTTATATAAAATTATAATTTTTTATTTTCTTAATTCTTTGAATAGAAGAGAGAGAGAGAGAGAGAGAGAGAGAGAGAGAGAGAGAGAATAATTAAATAAATAAAAGAGTTGTTTTGGGTGGGGGGATTTGAATTTGAGTTTTGGGGGAAAACTTTTGGACGGAAAAATATGTTTTGTGATGTTAGATCTGGGCCTTTAATTTGGGGGGAATTGAAGGAGAGCCACTTGATAACTTTCTTTGTGTTTTATTATATACTAGATTTTCCTGTGGGCACGTGCCTATGGCACGTCTTCGGAACGATACAGCATATGAAAGTCTTGTAAACAGTAAAACAACAATTATGTAGCTCAAGTTTGAATAGTAAAACAATAATTAGTTGTAAATTAAAGTCCATGTTTCCATTAGTATATGTTGAAAAATAATTATAAATGGGGGTGTAAAATCCAACTTCTTAGAACTTTGAGTGTGGAAAATGATGAAATTTAATGTTGAGGTGATATTTGTTATTTTCAATGTAACATGAGCAATAAAAAAATGCATAAAAAATCTAAAAATTTGCAAACCTTAAATCTGAAAATATAAATTTCTGAGTAAATAGAGAGAGAGAGAGAGAGAGAGAGAGAGAGAAGAGAGAGAGAAAGAGAAATAAAGGAGTTGTTTTGGGAGGATTTGAATTTGAGTTTTGGGGGAAAACTTTTGGGTGGGAAAATATGTTTTGTGATATTAGATCTCGACCTTTGATTTCAATCCTATTGAATGAGAGCCACTTGATAGCTTTCTTTGTGTTTTATTATTATTATTATTATTATTATATATATATATATATATATATATATATATATTAAGTCGTCAATCATAGTAATATACGGATGCTTTGAAAATAGGTATAGTAAACAACAAAAGTAGTAAGAAGTGGTATGAGAAAGAGTATACCAAAAATAAAAGTATGGAAATAAATAGGGAGGAAAAAAATGTAGGTGCAAAGAGTAAAAGCATTGAAATAGTATAGGTAAATTATAATGCAGTAGGAGAATTTTAAAATAGACTAAGAGCATAAATAAATATTAAGTAGCTTAAAAATTTACCACGACAAAAATGATATTATTATGATAAAGAAATAAATAGTAAAAGCCAAATAAAGGAAAAGTATCAAAATATAAAGCAAACCGATAAATAATTTGGAAGAGCATAATAATTGAAAAGGAGTTAGTATTAGCTGATAAGAATTTGAAAATTTTAAGGAATGAAAAATTAACTGAAAGAAAATGGGAAGGAATGAATAATTAAATTCGTAAACTAAGAATATATATTACTAGATAGAAAGAAGGTAGCAATTTAAGAGAATACTGTTGTAACACCCTGAATTCCAAATAAGACTGAATTCGAAGTTCCACATGATCTTTACACTTCTCTTCGTATAATTTTACAAGGAATTAAAAACTTTTATTGCAACAGAGTTTACATCAATGCAGCGGAATTATAAATTATAACATTTATACATGAATTGAATAATAACTTGAACATTTCTTTACTTAGAAATCAATCTTTAGTCTTGTCATTCACTTTATCCTGCATAGAAATTGTGGGTACGTTAGTTGCATACAACTGACGCTAGGATATAATACATCAATTTCTCTTACTTAGAAAGCACACACTAGTCACAAACAAAACTAAAGGGGGACTACCCTATTGATGTTGTGTGTGAATGTGCACTTAGTCCTTAATGTAGTTATTAATATTTACATGACACTAATGCGCACTTGTTTGGATTCTATGCATCCCATACTACATAGGTCCAAGGGCAAGCCTTTATTCGTTCTTCATCTTGTAGGGTTCGATCCCTCGCCATGACTTAAACTACTACAGTAACTACAGTAAGTATCCTAGGTATTCTATGAGTTACGAGCCCACGTCCAGACATCCTGGAGAGAATCTCATGCACTGACACATGACTCGTCATGCAGGCATCCTGTGGTCAATTCACCTCCGTCATGGAAAATGACACCACCCGCAGTCACCAAATACCCCACAAGCGTCGCCACCGGGGCGATAATTCTGGAGATGTGTTCACGTCATGACATGACGCATCATGTAGACAGCCTGTGAAATACTCTCACACCGCCAATCCGATGGCCATCATACTTGTGTTTTTCTCTCACTTTCATCACATCTTCACTATGTATCTAAATCCTTAACTAATTGAATGATGAATAAAAATCAACACTCTAGAATTCAGCATTACCTCCACATTGGTCTTAAAATATCAATCATTATCCACGACCCAAACTTGGTCACAATTTATCACATTTCTCTTTTCAAAGCTTTCATTCTTGCTGATGTGAGGACTTAGCTGAAATTTTAGTCTAAATTCTCTTTTCATGTTCATGTTCACAAATTTGACAATTCATCATGTTTCTTTTCAATCAATTTTCCATGCACAACTTGCATATTCTTAGACAATTTCACATTAAATTCTACTCAATAATTTATAAGTCAAAATCTCATTTGTGAGTCTTCACAATTTTCTATGTTCAATAAAAATAGTCTCATCTTTAATTACAAAAGAATTATATTTTAAAGAAACTTTATTAATCACTTTTCCCGAAATTTGCTTCTAAACCTCATTATAATAAATCAAAATGTTGTAGAAAATTTTCCGTAAAGTCTGGATATTTTTCTGATATTTCTAACAATTTTTCTCTATTTTTAAAACACTTAAAATCTCAAAAATATAATATTTATTCACAAAAAAATCAAAAAAGTTTTAATGTTGGCCGAAGCCAGGATTCGAACCATGTACAATAGACCCGCCCGAGCTACAGTAACGCTCTTAAGGCGCCACTGAAGACCAAAAAGTACACAGTGACATGTTGTTTAAAAGGGGACTCAAATTATACTTAAGTTTCAGTGCGCGAGTTTGAATAAAAATCAGATTTTGAAGAATGAGATGTTTCTGCCGAGACTCGAACCCATGACCAATGGCTCCGCTTTTCTACAGTAACGCTTTTAAAATGCACCCGATAACCAGTAGGTCCAAGTGACTCACCCGTAAAGAATTTGGTTTAAAACACTTTTGTTTAAAACACTTTTCTAGTTTATTTCATAAAAATCGATTTTTTTTCTCATTCGAACAGTTCTTATAAAAAGTAGATTTTTCCTGAGTATAAGTTCTAAAGAAAACAGTAGCTTGCATTTTTATGATTTTCATGGAATTCATTTTTAACACCCTCCCTTAGTTAGTTTAATATATAGATCAAAATAAACTCATGTTGACATAAACACATTTATTTTTACAAAAATCTTCTTATCAATAATTACCTCCATTCTCATTGAGTTCAAATACAAATTTTCTTTCTTTCGTCCCTTACTAAAGATTTGATTGATCAATTTAGTCCTACTTCCCAACAACATCACTACTATTTTAGTGGGAGAGTTGGGGTTGTAAACAAACAAACCCTAATTTTGTAACTGAGCAAACCCGTACAATATACGGCCCAACAACATCCACTAAACATCCCTGTGTCATGCACGTCAAATCAAAAAACCCCTCATCTTCTATGTTAGCAAAAAAACCCCAAATCCAAAACCTCAATTCATCTTCTCCCTATTCAACTCCTCTCTGCCCTATCCCTCGCACTCCTGTCGCCAGCGCACAATTGTGTCACCGCAGTTCGCCGTCATCGCCACAGTTCGCCATCGACCCAAGCATACCCGTCCAATCGCCACCGTTTCGTCGCTGTTTCATCGTCAATCCAAAAGTCGCTGTCGAAATTCGAGAACTACGCCGCAAAACTGCCGTCGATTCGTAGAATCTCGAAGGGCGTCGCCGTTTCTCCGTAGAACCAAAGTACCTGTCGAAACTTGACCGTTTCTTTGCTTTTGATAATTTTTAATACTTTGCTTTTGTGATCTTTTTAAAAAGCCAGAATAGTTGACAGTTTTCCTTATTTTTGTTTCATGGGTTTTCAGATTAGGGGAAATCAGATTATTGGAAGAAAAATTAAGTTGCAAATTTGATTTGAGATGCTTTCAATTTCATTGATCACTAAGGTAAGTGTTTTGCTCCTTGGTTTGTTTCATGGGTTTTCAGATTAAAAATAAGACTTTAGTAAACCTAACGTTGTTTATAAACACACTCTTCAGTAATAGATATGGGTAACAGCTTATGTAATTTGAATCTTAATTATAAATAAAAAGTAAATCATACACATATAACTCTGTCCTTGCATCCTATTTATGAGAAAAGTCATGTCTCTGTAATGTCGAATTCATGTAATGTAGTTTCTCTGTCGAAATTCGAGAGCTACACCGCAAATCTGCCGACGAATGAATCCCGAAGGGCGTCGCCGTTTCTCCGTAGAACCAAGGTACCTGTTAAAACTCGAACGTTTCTTTGCTTTTGATAATTTTTAATACTTTGCTTTTGTGATCTTTTAAAAAAGCCAGAACAGTTGACAATTTTCCTTATTTTTGTTTCATGGGTTTTCAAATTAGGGGAAATCAGATTATTGGAAGAAAAATTAAGTTGCAAATTTGATTTGAGAAGCTTCAATTTCATTGCTCACCAAGGTAAGTGTTTTGCTTCTTGGTTTGTTTCATGGGTTTTCAGATTAAAAATAGGACTTTAGTAAACCTAACGTTGTTTATAAACACACTCTTCAGTAACGGATATGGGTAACAGCTTATATAATTTGAATCTTAATTATAAATAAAAAGTAAATCATACACATATAATTGTGTCCTTGCATCCTATTAATGAGAAAAGTCATGTCTCTGTAAAGTCGAATTCATGTAATGTAGTTTCCATATCCGTGCAGCATAAGTTGTGATCACAGATGGGTGTCTATATATATATGCAAGCTGCAGAAACTATCAAATAATATTGTACGTGTCTTTTTTAACAACATAAGCTATATATGCTTAAAAGAAACAACTTTCTGTTACCATGTGAAAAAAGGACATACTAATGCATGTAACGAACTAACCTCTTCTAGCACATCAAAATTGAGAAGGGACCCTAAAGGGACAACAACATGAAGGAATTCTAAATATCAGAGAAAGAGAGGAAAGAGAGAGAGAGAGAGAGAGAGAGAGAGAGAGAGAGATAGAGAGAGAGGAAGTCTTATTTTGGAAGCCAACTAAAGTTTACTCCATTACTTGAGAGAAAATTAGCGAGGTTCATCATAGTTTAGATAAATTTGGTGCCAGTGGAGGTAAGATAACCACACTTATCGCAATTTGTAGTTATCTTCTAAGTAATTAAAATTTATTTTCGGAACTAATCGGTCTAGGTCCGATTACCAATTAATCACCGATTAATCGGTGATTATTCCAACAATGTTGTAAAAGTCGTAGGCAGTAGTCGGGAGGCTGATGGAGGCCTAGCGTCCAGGCCTTGCAAGCGGGGCCCAAGTACTTAGGCGCTAGACGGTTTTGTTTATATTTTTAAATATATTTATAAGAAAATATGAGATTACATAAAATACATGATATATATAATACTTAAAAAAATAACTCAAAAAATCTTGGGAATTAGCTTAATGGTAGAGCGTTTTTTTTTGCGTTTTACCGATTATCAAGATTGCAATGAGATTGGTGTTTGATTTGAGATTTCGACGATTTCAGATTATGAGGATTTGGGGGAAAGCAAGCTCTAAAGTAAACATTAAACCCTTCACAAGAAGTGATGTAATTTGATAACATTCAAGTAACCATTCGAAATTATCACATTTCCAATATAATGATAAGTGAGGTGGAAACAAAAAGAGAATTTGTAAAATTGTTAAACAAACTACGATGTACTAATGAGAACTTGATCACATATGCGGTTAATCTTTCTTTTTGATAAAATTGGGTGGCCATAAAAGTTTCAAAAAATTGTTTGGGTAAACATTAAACCCTTCACAAGAAGTGATGTAACTTGATAACATTCAAGTAACCCTTCGAAATTATCACATTTCCAATTGTGAGACTTTTATGGCCACCCAATTTTATCCGACATTTAAGCAAGTAATAGAGGTGTTGGGTTTGTTTGAGAGCAATAATAGCATCAACAGTTGTCTTCTAGAAGCATCCAATACTCATATGCTATCAGCTCTGCGAAGACTTTTTACAGCACTATTGATATATTGCGAGCCAGTTGGAGTAAGACAATTTCCAGTAAGGCTTAGTTTTACCTTGAAAATTAACAAGTCGCAAGGACAAACCATTCCTTATGTTGGTGTGTACCTTCCGAATCACGTATTTAGTCATGGACAATTATATGTCGCTCTGTCCAGGGGAGTTTCGAGATCTACTACAGAACTCTTAATCAAGAATGGACATCTAGCACGTCGACAAGGCATATATACAAAAAATGTTGTTTACAAGGATGTATTAGTGAAATGTCATGGAACTTCAAATTAAACGGTAAGTTGGTATTTAAATGTACAAGGTTTTCTCAATTTATACATATTATTGTGCACAACTATGAGAAAAAAATATAATTAGACTATCAACATACATTTTGCATTATATCTCTATATTAACTACATTTTATATGATATATATACTACATTTTATCTTTACTATGAGAAAAAAATATACGTTTTATGTTCTGAGCATTCACATAGTTTTGACATCCCCAATTTGCCTATTCATACCAATTTGCCTATTTATTTACCAATTTGCCTATTCATACTAATCTGGAAATGAATAGTAAGGTCCAATTTAGATACACTAATTTTATCCTCTGAAGTGTTTCGAGTGTAAACTTTCCCTTTTTTATTTCCTTGCAGAAGGATAAGGATAATGATTCAGACATCGAAGTAAGCTTCTTGCTTTTATGAGTTTTGCATGATCACTACTTTTCACTTAACTTTGAATCTTATATAAAATTAGTGTTTCCACTTTCACAGGACGATGAGCATGATGCTGCTGATGCTGATGATGGTGCCGAATCAGACTTTGAACCTTGGATCATGTATGGGTTCTGGGGTGATTGTCGATTAAGATGAATTAAGGTTCTCAGGCACACTTTTTTTCATTATTTTTATTTTCTTATGTTGGATCATTCCGATTAAATTAACTGCAATGTTTATGTCTCCAGACCATGGCAAAATCATTTGAGGTCACTGAATTGCCAGGAATGTTTTTTTTCCCACCAATTTTCTGTCTTTGTTGGTACTCACTATATGGATTCTTAACGTGTTATAAATTTAACATTTTAGTCCGCTCGGCCAAGTTTATTCCTCGCAAGCAGTGGATTGTAGCTGGAGCAGATGATATGTTTATTCGCATTTACAATTATAATACAATGGACAAGGTCAAGGTTTTTTAGGCCCACACAAATTACATCAGGTGTGTAGCTGTTCACCCGACCCTTCCGTATGTGCTGTCATCTTCTGATGACATGTTGATAAAGCTTTGGGATTGGGAAAAAGGTTGGATGTGCACTCAGATTTTTGAAGGGCACACTCATTATGTGATGCAAGTCACGTTCAATCCAAAAGACACCAATACTTTTGCAAGTGCATCTCTTGATCGCACAATAAAGGTGTCCCTTGAATTTCTTTTCTGTTAGTGGCATCATTTTACTTTTGCCTTATCAAAATGATTAGTTGGTAACTATGGGTATTTCTTTAAATACAGATCTGGAATCTTGGATCTCCTGACCCAAATTTTACATTGGATGCACATTTCAAGGGAGTTAATTGTGTCGATTACTATACAGCCGACGATAGGTCGTATTTAATTACTGGTTCTGATGATCATACTGCCAAGGTTTGCCTACTTAGATCCTTACTGGGTACATATATTATGTGTATTTTCTACAGAATTTTGTTTACACATTTGTGGAATCAGGTCCGGGACTACCAAACCAAGAGTTGCGTTCAAACACTGGAGGCCCGTACACACAACATCTCAGCTGTTTTTTTCCATCCGGAACTTCCTATAATAATTACAGGTTCGGAGGATGGAACTGTTTGTATATGGCATTCAACAACTTACAGGTAAATTTTGTAGTTGTTCTTGATTAATATGCATCTAAATGATGATACAAAATTTTGTATATCTGCCTTCATCTGTAGATGGTAGATTTATTGGTCATAAACTTGCCTGAAGTTTATAATTTTTTTTGGGGGCATATGCTGTTAACATTGTTTTTACTGAGTGTGCAATTTGTGGTGGAGGTGGAGCCTTTCGTTGTCTGTAGATGACACTGTAACATTCTTCAAGATATTGGCCAATGCACTAGAGTATTGGCTGGTGTATAGTCTTACCGACCAATTTTTGTAGATATGTGAAACAATGAATTAGTATAGGTGTGAATTATACAGAAATTTAGTAGGAATAACTTTTTCATAGTATTGGATGAAGTTGGACCATAAAGTTGTTGATTCTGATTCTGGATTGAAAGATTTTGGTGATGATTTGATTTTACAATGGAATATCATGAACAATACTTGCGTAAAACTTGCCCAAATGTGAATTAATGACATAGTTGAATGGGTATATATTACTCCAGAAAAAGAAGACTTTGGAAGTGAACTCTACTTTTCAAACTGTCCACTTTGTTGCATCACTCTTCCTTGCACAATAATCTACTTTTCATGTTTCAGGACGGAAGAATTAACTACAATGAGTTTGCAGCCATGATGAGAAAAAACAACCAACAGATTATTCCAATCCGAAGGCTTGAATAACAGTTAAATCAGAGATGCAAATATATGTAAACAACATTTTTTTGTGTGAAAAGCTTCATTGTTAATTACTCTTATCTCTTTCAGTCTAATATAAATTAAACAATGTTTTAAATTATTGACCATGAGGTCTAACTCAGTTTTTGGCCTTAGAATGTAACATTTTCTTAATTACGTTGTGAGTATTTGAATTTTCTTTTTCCTACAACACTGTCGAAGAGAGCACTCTCTGCAATGCAGATTATATGTACATCAACGCTATAGCAAATGAATACTGACCTCAGTAAATGTGCACATGTATATATTGATCTAAGTATGTTGTTCATGTTTATTCAGTCTTTGGTTAAAAATCATTCGTATGAATCAACCAAAGAATAGTCGTAACATAATAATTTTGATTTTTCTCCTTTATGTGTTGTTGAAGTTTAATTGTATAATCGTTCAAACTTATTCTATTATTGAAGCTGCTATTTTGCAAGTTAAATGTTTTACTATTTCTTTTCTTATACGATATACAAATTCTTTTAATTTAATTACTAAACTTATTTATAGACGTGCATCGCACGTGCATTATACTAGTATTTTAAGAGGCAAAAAGGGCTAAATAAATTCAATTATCACAATTCTACTTGTATAAGGCACATGAACACATTTTAATCACAATTTCATCTATTTAACATTTCATGCCAATTAAATTAAATTCCATAATCCATACATAATCACAATTTCTACATATTGTATCTTTCATTTCATGCATAGACAAGTTTTACAACAAATCATAATTCACATACACATTCTATTTATGAACTACCAATTCATCATACACATATTCACATAAACTACCAATTCATCATACACATATTCACATACACATTCTATTTATTCTACTACTTTTTCATGTAGATTACTTTGGTGTTCTTTTCCTCTTAATCTCCCTAAACAAAAGCATGGTGATTTCTTTCCTATTCATTTTAGCATGATCATAATTCAATCCTAGCATGGTAACTAAAATAGAAGTTCGAGAAATCACCCACATATTTTGAAGGAACACAAATGAAAAGAACTCCTAGAAATCTCCTTGAACAATGAGCGATCCTTCTCCTCCTAGATTGTGCCACAAATTGCCTTCTCCTCCTTGTGTTTGGTGTAATCTGAAGCTCTCCTTGCACCTTTGGTGAATGGCCGGCCTCCACTTGAAAGGGACAGACACACAAATGCACACTCAATCTCTTGCTCACAAACTTTTAATCTTTTTCTCACTTTTTGTTTGTTTGTTTCTTTCTCTTTTATCGAAATTTTCAAGTGTGTTGCATGAAGAAATGGAGGGGGTATTTATACATTTTTTAAAGTGAAATGGAGGGCCAAGATGAACTAGATGGTTGTGGATTAGAGGCTAGAATGAACTAGGGAGTTAAAGCAACTACCCATGAACTCAAAACCACTCTCCACTACACCAACTCACCCCTCTCTCTTTTGCCATTTCCGGCCTACCCCATGCTACACCCAAGACACGTGCTAGGGTAATGCACGTGTCACACAACACACCCCTAGTTACTAGTTGTAGATAATTATTTAATTAATTGTCTACAAAACTAGTCTACACTACAAGTTATGACAATTAAAAGAGAATTAAACTAGTGGGCTTTAGAACCCATAGGCCATTAATTAAAATAATTAATTAATTAGTGTGGGCTAAGAATAAGCAATTAGGCCTAAAATTTAAATAGGCTTTTTAAAATAAAAAGAGAAGGATTAAAATATTTGTTCATGTTATGAAAATAACTAATTTTCTAGGGGAAAATGCACATGAATTTGTACGTGCAAAACACGTAAAAATCAACAAACTCTTATTTAATTACAATTAAAAATTTAGGATGTTACAACTATTTTATGAAAATCTAAAAAAATATATGAGTGTTAAATTTTAGCTAAATGTACAAACAATATAAGATGATATAATTATGCATATCAAATTAATATCATGACAAAAATAATTCGTAAGGTAAATATAATAACTATATATACGATTCAAAATTAAATACATAGAATAATGATTAGTATTTATTAAATATCTATAAGTTTTCAAATATAGCAAGAAAACCATTATACAAAAGTATATACGTACATGGGTGTAATATATGATGAAACAACAATACTATGATATGAAAATTATAAATGGTTTGTACGAGAAACAAGACATCATAGTAGTAGAAGTAATAATATATTATTCAAATAATATAAAAACTAATTATATTGAAATAAATTTAAACTGTAAACAAAAGTATCAGTAATAATATTTAAATTGTAAACAAAAGTATCAGTGTTAGGTGAGTAGCCACCAAATCTAAGATAAGTCAGTAAAACAAAATACGATGAAGGGATATAAAAATACCAGGATACTAACATATGTAAAGATGAAGTATAAATACAAAATAATAATAAGAAGGCATCAAAATAGTTAATAGTAAGCAGTAATAACTATGATGAAAAATAAAATAATGCATACAAGATAGAAACAAGTATAAATAATAAGGCAAATAATTAAATGTGTATATAAGTATAACTGTGTTATAAATAATAAAATTGACGTAATATATAATTAGTTGTAAAACATTATAAAATGGTAAAAAAAAAGGGTAAAGACTAGTACAAAATAATGGCATAGTGGTAAGTAACATATATATAAAACTAAAAGTGGGGGTCATTAAGTTGAAAAATCTCTTTTGTTGTGGGTTCGCCTCATTGATGTCCTATTACAGGCTTGCATCCTTGACATCAAGTTCCATATTTACCTCCACGACATCCGGTTGCAGGTTGTCTTCTGGACATTCGGTTGCATATTTTGCCTTCCCGACATCCAGTTGTAGTTTGCCTCCATTGATGTCTAGTTATATATTTGCCCTCTCGACATCAGGTTACACCAAAATAGTGAATGGAATGATGCAATATTCCATATATAATTAGATATTGAATGCTTAATAAAGTATGATGTCACGTTTTGAAATTTGTGATAAAAATAGATGTAAAAGTTGTAATGCCCCGAATTTCAAATACATGTGATTCGTAGCATAAACAGGATCATTTACATCAATTCGTATAAATTTACAAGGAAATTAAATTTTTTTATTACACATCATTGTTCTTTACATTAACGCGGCAAAATTTAAATGAATACAACATGATATACAATAATGAAATTCTTTAATCTTGTAATAGCTCATCATAGTGACTTTAAGTCCATACCAAGTCTAGTCCTGCAACTAGAAAACTGTGGGCACGTCAGTTGCATACTACCAACACAATGCTATAAAACAGCAATTCTCTTACTTTAGCAAACAAAAACGTGAATGCGCAATAAAGTGTAAAAAGTGAATATCCTAAACATGTCATTGTATGATATGACTTAAATGCCTAATGCAGATTTACACTACGATACACTAATGCATGCGTTCAGATTCTATGCATCTCATACTACATAGGTCTGAGGGCAAGCCCTTATCCTACTCCTCTATATAGGGTTTAATCCCTCGCTATGAAATACTACTACGATGACTAATGTAAGGTTTAGATATCCTGTGTAGTACTACCCCGATAATTCGCAATTTGTAACCCCGATAATTCTGGAGGCAAAACCTACACCGTTAGCTATGACCCCGATAATTCTTGAGAATCATTGTCCCACCGCGAGTGATTTTTGGACATCATGCCTCACACCCCAATAATTCTGGAGACGAAACCCACATCGTGCTGTCATAGGTACCTCATCACAGAAATATCCCATGAGCGTCGCCTTGATCCCGATAATTTTGAAGAAATACCTCCCACCGCGAGCGATTTTGGATATATTGCCTCACACCCCGATAATTCTAAAGATAATCTCCCACTGCGAATCATATGAGGCCCTCATACCCATGTTTGCCCATACTTCATCACATCTTTCCCTAGTGCATGTCCTTAAGTTTAGTTATAATCATCACAAACTAGAACTAGCTTATCCTACCGAAATTATATCTACACGAGAGAAAGTCAGCCCACACTGGCTGCTTCTCAAAGAGAAAGTTAACCCACACTAGTTACTCCTCAAATTTTCATTACTCACAAAATGCCGGTTACTAAGGATCTCGCCTAACCTCTAGATTCCAACAACCATCTCACTATAGAGATAAATTAGGTTATATCCAACCTCAACATAAATACCTCATTCATTAATCATCATTTCTCTTTATCCACTTTATGATTATAAACCACGAAGTATTCAACTTTTATAACAACATTCAATAACAATTTCCCAAATCAATTTCTTGTAGAAAATTTCTTGGTTAACGAACCAAATCATTCACTTTAATAATATTCAATGCTCTTCCAATTAATCATCAATTCTTAATACCAAAATTCTTACGATGAATCACTGAAAGTTCCTCATTTAAATCTTATACTTATACTTTGATTTTATTATAAACCAACTCTTAAAATCTTTAACCATATACATTTTCTTCTTAACTTGAATTCAAAACTCAACCAATACATGAAAATTCTCAAATATCTTTTAAAATAATATGAAATAATCCCCAAGTATTCTAATAATATTCTATAATATTTCAATGATGTCTCCCAATTTTTAAAACTTGAATAAAGGTCATAAAATAAAATAAAACCCCGAAAAAGGGGCAATCGGACTCGAACAAGAGCCATGTCACACCCCACTTCCCAAAAGGAATACAGAATACGAGTGCGTGACAAAATCCAGCGAATGATTTTCATCATTCATAATTTGTAGGATCGACTCAGCATCATAACAAGAAATATGGCAAAATATATTCAACCATGCATGCATCAATAATTTATTATTCAAAATAAAACATTTGAATCAAATATAAATATCTCAAATAGATTCAAGATCTGGATCAAAAGTAAAAACTTCGGAACTACAAGCCCATTACAAGTTTTACGTAGCAACAAGAATTAAATAAACTCAAATACAAAATAACTAAAGCAAGTTTTTCTAAGCGAAGCCTAGAACGTTGGCTCACCAACTCCTTCATGCAATTGATCTCCAAAACATGTATTTATCATGTAGAAGAAAATGGAGAAACAAAGACAAATGCCCTTAGTGCAAGTTAGGGCCGCAAGTATTACAAGCAGGAGTATGAAAATGAGTGCAAGAAAATATGAAACAATATTTGAAATCAAGAATATATAACATGATGTGATAGGGATGCAACAAGTAGTGAAGTTCAAGAGATTAGCTAGCAAGTAAGACAACTCAAGTAGCAGGATTGGGTAACGATGCCAGTAGTAGAACAAGTGACAAGTGAGCATGTAATTTGTATCAAATGTCAAGTGACAAATATCAAATAACAAATATCAAGCAAGGTAGGTGTCAAGTGTGAACAAGTAACAAGTTATTCTTAAGTCTAATGTTTAATTGTATCTAGGAGCACTTCATGTGTCTTAAATTTTACCACATGGTTGCAACTTACAAACAAATTACGTTTAGGCCCAGTGGTGGATTTTATAGTGTGGTGTACTTAGGCATCAAGTATCAAGCAATCACGGTTCATGAATACAAAAATAATGTAACAAGTTCATGAACCAAGTATCAGTTCGTGAATGCACTAACTCCATTACAAGTTCATGAACCAAACCATGGGTTCATGAATACACTAAAGATTCAACAAGTTCATGAACCAAGTAATGGATTCATGAATACGCTAAAGGTACAAAAAAGTTCATGAACCAAGTGATGGAAAATACGGGCCCCCTTCCGAGTATACTTACCTCTATTGTCCACTACTATGGTCTTTCCCTTAAACCCCGACTTATTATTTATTATTATTTTCAAGAAAAGCATGAAAGTGTGCAAAACAGATCAAGTAAACGTGATCGAGAACAGGAAACGAGTTTAGTCTAGGTAGGATACATATTCGATGGTCAAAACAAATTAAAATATCAAGAATGACGATAATTCCAATTCTGGACAGCATGATGTTGCTGCACCAAAACTGAGATTCCCGCCACTACAGGAATAAAAATATGGATCCGTCAGAAAATTTAGAAACTATACTCTCTGCCGAATCCAGCTTATATAAACAAGATATATAAAAGTTGTAACATCAGGTGTCAAAACAGAAATCTATACAGAATTTGTGTTCAGCTAGAATTTGAAAAATTGTGTTTAGAAGCATGAAACAGGTCTGAAACTTCATTAATTAATTCTAGGAAAATTAGGGAATGTCCTCTAGTGTGTTTAGTATCAGCATGCAAAATTTCAAGTCATTATCTTACTGGTAATATGGTTAATTTAATTGTGAAACAAAGTGATGTAGCAAATTCATGAATCTGAAATCCTATGACACAGCAGCAGTAAAACTGCGATAATTCACAAACCATTACTCGGAATTCAATTTCGTTAAAAGTGTAGTAAACTAGATATCTGGGGCTACATTTTATGTTTAGAATTCAAGTCCAGATTCTGAGGTTATCAGGGTCGAAACAACAAGTAAAAACAGGAGCAGAAACAAAAGTGGTTTCTTGTATATAAAAAGTGGCATGATTAATGACTATTATGAGTCTAAATTAATGTGTGATACAAATGGGATGTTATAGGTATCAAATCAGTAAGCCACATTTGTTTCTCAACTCAAGAGAAAGTAGAATCACCACATACATCATACAACATACATCTACAAGTCAAGGTGGTTCTTATCTTCATGTGTTCATATAATTAGATGATAAAACAGATCCAACTAGTTGTGAAATGAATATATCAACGAAAGATTGTGAATCTTATGATCATAGTGCTGTTAAGGAAGGCAACAAGTAAAATGAGATTATCAAATGATAAGTCAAAGAGGAGTCACAGCTACAACCTACTTGCAGTATTTTCAAATAAAAGATTATACTAGAACAACGAGTTTGTACAAGAAGATACTTGCCTTATAATTGACGACAGATCTGACGGAGAGAAAGAGAATAACGAGAATAGGTTCCCAGCACGAACACGATGCAACGAATCACGATTAACGCACGAACAAATCAACACCACACACGAACACACAGGATCAACACGTGCACACAAAGAGAGAGGGCGGCTGGGGTGTGCACAGTACATCAGGAGATCGGCGGCAGCCAATGGGGAACGACGACGACGCTGGCTGTCG
The DNA here is from genome assembly GCA_017893485.1 of Hemerocallis citrina. NCBI lineage: Eukaryota > Viridiplantae > Streptophyta > Magnoliopsida > Asparagales > Asphodelaceae > Hemerocallis > Hemerocallis citrina. Next base: position 122,220,276 of record CM030363.1, on the reverse strand, counting down.
CTGTGGGCTGCTGTCGCTAATGTTTGGCGCTGCGGTTGGCTGGCTGGGGCTGTGGGAGAAGGCAGGGAAGAAGGGAGGCTGGAGCTGTGGGTGTTGCTGCCGCTGGATGATGGGAGGAGAAGGGAAAGTGTAGCGCCCCGAATTTCCAATATAGTATCTCAGAAATACGTGGCACAATTTCCAGCATCAACCTCAATGTAATAGTAAACATAGACAAAAACACAGATAAAATTTTCAACTTTTATTACATCAATTCATTACAAAGCACAGCGGAAACAAACACCTTGAATTACAAATTCTTTCTTGACAATACATTCTTTTACAATTTATATAAGCCGTAACATCATTCTATTTCATGCATCCAAATCCCAATACTAAAGGTACCTACCTGTAAAACATAAGGTTAGAGATAATCCTAACCCCTAAAACTATAGGGGCCAGTCATAACGGTATGAGTGACATCAAAAGAAATGCAACATGAATAAATCATAAAGGATAAAGTCATAAAGAACATGTACCAACAGTGAGAATAACTGAAAAGAATATGAAATAACAATAAATAAAACATGAACACGTCAAGTGAAACTAGACTAAGTGTCAAGTGTAGAAAAACAGAAAAACAACATGCATAAAACCAAGTCAAGAAAACACAATACTATATGCTGACTCTCTAATGCATATTTGTCGGATTCTATGCATTCCACTCTACATAGGTCCGGTGCAAGCCCTTAACATTCTCCCCTTGATAGGGTTAGATCCCTCGTTATGCAACTAATCCTACTACGATGACTACTATGAGATTTAGATAAATTGTGAGTATTAGCCCATGCCTCAATAATTTCGGAGGCCAATCTCCATCCACAGATAATTTCGGAGACTATTTCACTCACACCTGGGAATCTTCGATAATACCCCACACCGTAAGCTATGACGCCTCATCAAACGAATACCCCATGAGCGTTACCCCGACCCTGATAATTTCGGAGACTATTTCACTTGCACCGCAAGTCATACAGAGGTTCATCAAACAAATACCCCAGGAGCGTCGCCCCGACCCCGATAATTCCGGAGACTATTTCAGTCACACTGCAGGTCATACTGAGGTCCATAACCCATGTTCTTATTTCATCATATCACCATCTAGTGCCTGTCCTTATCTTTTTAAGTTAATTAGCTGATTACAAATCTCCTAAAGTTTAGTGTACCCTAACGAACTTAACTCAACTGGTCAACAACAAGGCCTCAACTAATCAAATCACAAAACCTCAACTGATCAACAACAAGGCCTCAACTAACCAAATAACAAAATCTCAACCGCCGGTAATTAGGGTCCAACTTACCCTCTAGAAACTCATAACTCAACCATCAACCCAAAACTTTCAATAAAACTCATAAATCCATCATCAAATGTTTATATAATGAAAACAAAAAATCCAAATCCATTTAATATACTCATAAAATTCCAGAATCAAAATAAAGTATTAAGTCCATTAAATAACAGAAAACCATATTTTGAAGTCGTAGAATATCACAAAACATCAATTCCTTCGAAAACCATATATATATCTCTATTTATAAAGTCATAGGGATGTAATTTAAATTCTATTATAAACAAAATATAACTCTCTGTAGGGTACTGTAATCTGTAGCAAGAACAACATTTAAAATAATAGATCAATAATTCATAAGTTCGAAGAAATAACTGTTTAAAGAAATGAAGAAAAACTCAATAAAACAACTTAAAACAGCAGGTGCGGTCGACTGCCCAAACAGTGCAAAATAGAGGCGGTCGACCGCCCCTTTTCATATTCTCAAAAATATAGCATGTCGATTGACCGTGCGGTCGACTGCTACCTGATATACAGCCAGGTTAAAACTTTGTGCATGTTTCGACTGATACTTCGATTCCACTTTGTAAAATCACAAATCTGAAAAACCAATTTCCTGAGATGATCAAATATGACTTGTATAAATATAGGAGTTTATAAAACTAATCGAAAATACATCAAGATTACAAAATAGCAATTTCCATCAAAACAGCAATGTATATATGTATATGTTCATATGAGTGTTTCAAGCATCAGTTATGCATCAAAATAACATTGTATATAGGTAATATATTGTTCAAAAATATCTCAGTACCAAAACAACTCAAATCCAACTGAAAACTTTACAAAACACTAAATTTTCGACAATCTTTCAAATAGTGTACATGAGTATATATATAGGTGTATGATGGTGAGTTAAGCATCAGTTAAATCATCAAAAAAATGTCGTATATGAATAGTGTAATGTCCAAAACCATCTCAGTACTAAAACAATCAAGATCCAATTGAACAACTTTGCAAAACAGAAAAACTCAGTTTTTGGCCATACCCTTCAGACCCGAATTTTGATTACTTAACCCCGCTTCAAAATCTGATTCTTTTGATTCAAAAACTCATCTTGTAATTCATAACACCAATCCATAACCTCATACATCAGTTGCCCATGAAATATATGCAATTGTAACAAGTATATAGTCAAGTTTTACTTTATCAAATCATCAAAACAGAGTATATACATATGCTCAACAGTAAAGGTGAAGTTTTTGTTCACTTTTGCATTAAACAACATACAATCTCATTATAGATAATCAAAATAACAAGTATGTTGATTCTTGATTTTGATGATCACAACACATTGCACATGTATCTATGTTAATCTTACAGGTGCTATACACAAAGGACTTATTACTTTACAGCTGGAGAAATGATCAAGCATAAAAGCTCCAGATAAAAGACAACGGCTAAAGCTTCATTCCCGACTCAAGACAAGACTCAAAGACTCAAATCAAGACAAGACTCAAAGACTCAAATCAAGACTCAAGACTCAAGACTTCAAGCTCAAATGTGTCAAATTGTTGTGTCTTGTAAACATTGTATTTTTACTTTTGTTGAGTCTTAGTCTGACTGTAAAGCCTTGTCACACACACATACACTCACTATTTCATAAATGTGTGTTTTTCAAAAACAACAAAAGAGTCAAAACAGTTTGAAGTAATTTAACTGTTGAGTACCAGTCGACTGATACATCTGGCAGTCGACTGACAAGTACAAAACTGTTTAAATTTATTCAAACTCTGACCAGTCGACTCATATGGCAACCCAGTCGACTGTTTGAGTGCTTTTGATCGTTTTCTATTTTCAAAATCGAATTTTCAAAATCAAAAGCTTTAAGATCCGTTGGTTGACAGTTGGAATAACTGTCTCCCAACGTCCAAGAGATCTAACTCTATAAATAGAGTTCAGATCTCACTGAAAAGATCTTACAACATACTTTTCTAAGATCCGAGCATTCTTTGAGAAATTTTAAGTGAAAAGTGAGAAAAAGCTTTCAAGTTCAAAAACTTCTGGTTCTCTACACTCAGTCCAGTATAACAACGATTTCGTTCTGGACTGGGTATAGAAGTCGACCTTGTTTTAGCCACGTGCAACAACACAATACACCAACAAGGCTATAGGTTGACTGTAAAGTTTTTCTTGTTTCTTTTTACTCTCGGTTGGAGAGTGGTTTAGACTCTAGGTTGTAGAGTCGTAGGTTGTAGAGTCGGTTTGTTTCACTCTCGGTAGTAGAGTGGGTCTGCTTTCTCTGGTTGAGAGAAAGGTCTACGGGTTAGACAAGGTTGTTGTCTTAGTGCTGTAGGGTATTCTTGTAAACTTGTTTTTCAAGAATAGTGGAAATCTCAAGTGGGTTGCTTGGGGACTGGATGTAGGTCGGAAGGACCGAACCAGGATATATCTTGTGTACTCTGTGATTGGTTGTCTTGATCTTGCATTTACTTTTGTTTACTTAAGTTCTGTAAAACTTGTCTGGACAGTCGACTCCTTGCACTATCAGTCGACTGGTCAGTCTCGTATAAGTTGTACTTTTATTGTGTCTTCAGTCGCCTGTCTCATCTATAAGTCGACTGTACAGAGTTTTTGTATTTGCTTTAATTTGGTCATTTCAGTCGACTGGTTCACAACCAAGTCGACTGCACCGAAGAAAATTTCTGCAATTTTTTATTAACACTATTCACCCCCCTCTAGTGTTTATTGTCTCGCCTACAGGATCCAACACTTGGTATCAGAGCGAGGTTACAGGCTATGGCAACTACTTCAAATACAAATCAGTACCATGAAGGCCAATCTACATAACGGCCACCGCTATTCGATGGAACTAACTACAATTATTGGAAGTGCTGAATGAGAATCTACCTCCAATCAATCAACTACGAGATATGGCAAATGACAGAAACAGAATACACTGCTCCTACTATTCCATATGCAAAATGGAATGATGATCAAAAGAACCAAACGATGAACAATGTCAAAGCAATGAATGCTTTATTTTGTGCACTCACAAAGGAAGAAATCAACCGTGTATCCAATGCTACAACTGCACATCAAATCTGGCATACACTCGAGGTAACACATGAAGGGACAAATAAAGTTAAAGACTCTAAAATCTCTGTTCCTGTTCACAGGTTTGAGATGTTCAGAATGAAGGACAATGAAACCGTATCCGAGATGATCACCAGATTTACTGATATCACTAACTCTCTTGTGGCACTTGGAAAGACTTACACTCAAGCAGAGATGGTTAGAAAAGTCTTACGTGCACTCACTCCAGAATGGAAAAAGAAGACCACGGCAATAGAAGAAGCAAATGACTTGTCACATCTTTCTCTTGAGAATCTTGTGGGCAATCTCATGGCATACGAGGTCCAACTTGAAGATCGAAAGAAGGATACAGAATCACACCAAGCAAAGAAGAAATCATTGGCTTTTAAAGCCATGACAGACTCAGAAGATAAGGAAGAAGATGAAGAGGAGATAGCAATGTTCACTCGAAGATTCAAAAAATTCTTAAAGAAGGGTAAGTTTAATTCTAAAAATAGAGATTCTAATGACCCTCCTACATGTTTCAGGTGCAATAAAACAGGACACATGAAGAAGGATTGTCTCCTTGAAAATGCAAAGAACAAGGGAAAACCATCCAACTTCAAAAAGGACAAATATTCAAAGAATAAGTTTGTCAAGAACAAGAAGGCCTATCAAGCTACATGGGATGATAGTGATTCGTCTTCCGAAGAAGAAACGGATGAAAACAATGAAGTGGCAAACATGTGCTTCATGGCTTCACAAGATCATGTAAGTAATGACTATGAATCAGAAGATTTACTTGATGCCTTTAATGAAATATTTCAAGAATTGAAAAAAGAAAAGATTAGAGTTAAGAGTCTAGAGAAAGTTAATCAAACACTTTCTCAAGAAAATCTTAACCTTGATAAGGAAGTGAAATCTTTAAATTCTCGCATTGCAAATTTAGATACTGATTTTGAAACTCTCAAAAAGAATTATGAAGAGATATCAAAGAACGTATCTAAGTTTAACAAAGGCAAAGAGAATTTAAATGATGTCCTTCATCATCAAGTAAAATCTAGTCAAAAATATGGTCTTGGTTTTAAAAATTCTTCTGTAAAAGAATCTCCTGCTAAAAACACTAGTAGAAATAAATCAGCATCTATTTCTAGTGTTACACACAAGTTATATGATTATTTTGAAAAGCTTAAGGCTGTAAATGTTAGTGATAAAAGCAAGTCTAATGTTCGGTTAAGTCGACTGAACCAATCTACCAGTCGTCTGTCCAGAGGAATTGAATCTTATTCAACGAGATCAAAACCTCATATAAGTCGACCTAGTGTACCATCAAGTCGACTGACTCACACTAGCAGTCGACTGAAGGACACTGTTAAGTCGACTGGACAGAACAAGTTTGTATGGGTTCCAGTCAGCTTAAATCAGAATGATAGAATTGCGTATATTACTTCATATGTGTTAAATGTGTGTAATTCTATTAATTATATTCCTGCTTATGGAGGAAGATCAAACTCTTCATGGGTTTGGTTTCCCCGAAACTAATATGTTTTGGACCCAATAAAAAGGGTACCATATTTACCTTGAAATTTTTATAGGCACCCAAGAAAGAACGCTGGATACTAGACAGCGGGTATTCAAAACATATGACAGGACATGCCAACCTGCTATCCACCATTCAAAGTATAGATGGAGGAACTGTCACCTTTGGAGATAACAACAAAGGCAAAGTCATAGGTATTGGCATGGTCGGTAAAACCTCTAACCCAACCATAGAAAATGTATTATTAGTTAGTGGTTTAAAGCATAATCTTTTAAGCATTAGTCAATTATGTGATAAAGGGTATAAAATAGTATTTGAAAAAGATGCATGCTTGATTTATGACTCTACTATGCAAAATGTTATTTTTCAAGGTTTTCGTAAAAATAATATTTATGAATTGTGTTTAAATGCAATTGAGTGTTCAAATGATTTTTGTTTAATAGCTTCTAACAATGAATCTTGGCTATGGCATAGAAGATTTGGACATCTGAACATGAAGAATCTATCAAAATTATCTAAATATAACCTAGTTAAAGGACTGCCAAAACTATCCTTTAAAAAGGATAAGTTATGTGATGCATGTCAACTAGGAAAACTAATCAAATCCACTTTTAAAACAAACGAAGTAATTTCTACTAGTAGGCCGCTCGAATTAATCCATATGGATTTATTTGGCCCTGCTAGAGTTGCTTCTTTAAATAAAAGTAGATATGTATTTGTTTTAGTAGATGATTTTTCAAGATTCACTTGGACATTCTTTTTAAAACATAAAAATGATGCTTTTGATGAATTTGCACATTTTTGTAAGCGTATTCAAAATCAAAGATCTCTAACCATAGTCACTATTAGAAGTGATCATGGTGGACAATTTGAGAATAAAATATTTACAGAATATTGCAACAAGAATGGTATAACACATTCATTTGCATTTCCTAGAGCTTCACCACAAAATAGAGTGGTTGAAAGGAAGAATAGGACTTTGCAAGAATGCACACGTACTATGCTTGTTGAAAGCAATTTACCAAAACACTTTTGGGCTGAAGCTGTTGCTACAGCTTGTTATGTTTTAAATAGGATTCTTGTAAGACCTAAGCTAAAGAAGACTTGTTATGAGTTGTTTTATAACAAAATTCCTAAAGTCTCTTACTTTAAGACATTTGGTTGTAAGTGTTTTTTTCTAAACACAAAAGATAATTTAGACAAATTTGATCCTAAATCTAATGAGGGTATCTTTTTAGGATACTCTAATAGGAGTAAAGCATATAGAATTTTCAATAAGTCTACAATGACTATTGAAGAGTCAATGCATGTTACATTCGATGAATCTTTACCTTCATCAACTTTAAATAAAGATGATGAAACTGATTCATCACCTTTAGATAATGTGATTAAATCTTTAGAACAAACTAATCTGACTGATAAGTCGACTGATAAGGACTTCCAGTCGACTGATGTAAAGCAGTCGACTGAAGAACCTGTCAAGTCGACTGATCCTATTGTGATATCTTCAACTTTACCAAAATCATTTGTTGAAGTTAAAGATCATCCTCATGACTTAATAATTGGTGACATCTCCCATGGTATTCAGAAACGTTCACATGTTAATATGATTTCTCATACAGCATTCTTGTCGGATTTTGAACCGAAAAATATACAAGAAGCTTGTGAGAATGAATATTGGATGAATGCCATGCAAGATGAACTAAACCAATTTATAAGGAATGATGTATGGGATTTAGTTTCTCGACCTCCTGATCAGACTATTATTGGTACCAAATGGGTATTTAAAAATAAGCTAGATGAATCAGGACAAGTTGTAAGGAACAAGGCTAGATTAGTTGCTCAAGGATATAATCAAGAAGAAGGTATAGATTTTGATGAAACATATGCTCCTGTTGCTAGACTAGAATCTATTCGTATTTTTTTATCTTTTGCTTGTTTCATGAATTTTATATATCAAATGGATGTTAAAAGTGCTTTCTTTAATGGGTTTATTAAAGAAAATGTTTATGTTAAACAACCACCAGGTTTTGAACATGAACAATTTCCAGATCATGTTTATAAATTGAAAAAGACTTTATACGGTCTTAAACAAGCACCTCGTACTTGGTATGATCGTCTGAAAACTTTTCTTTTAGAAACAGGATTTGAAATAGGTAAAGTAGACACTACATTGTTTATCAAAAGAGTTAAGAATGATATCTTAATCATACAAATATATGTTGATGATATAATTTTTGGTTCTACTAATAATAAGCTATGTCAAGAATTTGCTAATACCATGAAAAACGAATTTGAGATGAGTCACATGGGTGAACTCAATTATTTCCTTGGACTTCAAATTAAGCAGTCCTCAAGTGGCATATTTATCAATCAAGGAAAATATGCAAAGGAATTACTCAAACGTTTTAACATGGATAGTACTAGTAGTAAATCCACACCTATGGCTACTACTACTACTCTTGACAAAGATATATTAGGTAAGAGTGTTGATCAAAAACTCTATCGAGATTTGATTGGTTCACTCTTATATATTACTGCAAGTAGACCAGATATTATGTTCAGTGTATGTTTATGTGCTAGATATCAATCTAGTCCTAAAGAGTCTCATTTAAAAGCAGTGAAACGAATTTTAAGATATATTAAAGACACATCTGAATATGGTTTATTTTATCCACGCACCGATAATTTTCAACTTCTGTCATATAGCGATGCTGATTTTGCTGGAAGCAAAACTGATCGCAAGAGCACTAGTGGTACATGTCACTTTTTGGGACATTCCCTAGTCTCTTGGTGCAGTAAAAAGCAAAATTCCGTGTCCCTATCAACCACAGAAGCTGAGTATATCGCTGCAAGTTTGGCATGTGCACAAATCTTGTGGATGAAACAAACTTTATTAGATTATGGTATTTCATTTGAAAAACCTTCAATTATGTGTGATAATTCCAGTGCAATTAATCTATCTAAAAATCCGATTCAACATTCACGTACGAAACATATTGATATTCGACATCATTTTCTACGTGATCATGTTTTAAAAGGAGATATATCTTTAGACTTTATCTCTACTGATAAACAAGTAGCAGACATATTTACCAAACCCCTTAAAGAAGATACTTTCATTAACTTAAGAAGAGAACCAGGAATATGTGATTTTATTGATATTTGTTGAAAATTGTTTCTGTTAAGTTGACTGTGTTCTTGAGTAAGTCGACTATACTGTACTTTACAACATATCTATTTTTGTTCTCTGACCAGTCGCCTGGTCCTGATGACAGTCGACTGATCAGCAGACATACAAAATTTAGTCTCTTCTCGACTAAGTCGACTGATATACCCTAACAGTCGACTGTCGCGAGTTCAAATATCATCAACGACTATTCATCGCAGCTTTTGAGATAAACATTTCATCACTTTTTCACCCGTGACCTCTTATCTCAGCCGTCGATATCTATTCTCTCAATCTCAGCCTTCTATTTTCGGTTAAAAACTCTTTTTCACCGCCCCCTTCTTCACAGCCTTCATCTTCCATTTTTTACTTTTATCCCCAAATCTCAAACCCTAAGGAGAGAAGAAGATCAATTCCGAAGAGTCGACTGCCGCATCTTCTGCAGCCGCTGATCCTCATCTCTCATTTTGCTGTCTTCCCTGTTGGTAAAATCTCATCTCTTGCATTTCTCTTAATGGCACCTAAACGATCTAAGAGATCTCATGAGGGTAGCTCTTCTCAAGATTACTCTCAGTTTCTGTTAAGTTCGGATCTTTTAGAACGATGGCAATTGATGTGTAGCATTATCATTTTCCCAGGTCGGTTTGTTAACTTTAATGATTTGGATAGGTTTAATCTAGTACCCCTATTCCAAAATTGTAGCCTTTATGAATATCTTTCTCTTGCTAACCAACCCGATTATTATCCACAATTAATCTATCTCTTTTATACAAATATGAGAGTTGTCCAATTAAGAGATGGACCCGTTGTGATTCGTTCTTCCGTTAAAAATACCAAGATATCTCTCACACCCGAGAGAATCAATCAAGTAATGGGTATTGATAACGAAGGACTTGACTTAGGTGACATAATCCTTGATGACTTTTCTATCCTATCTAAAATGTTTTTACCTAATCAAGGACCCCCAATGACAAGCAAAAATATAACTCCTGTTGCAAAACTAGTTGCTAGAATACTTGCTTATAACATTCTTCCCAAAAGAGGAAGTTATGATCAGTATTCGATGGAATTGCAACAAGCTGTTTATGCCATTTTTGGTAAAATAGCTATTAATTGGGGTCGTGTCATCTTTTCTAAACTTCAACAGCATCATACTCATTTCCTACCCTTTGGAGGTCTCCTAACCAGGGTCTTTACAGCTTACGATATTGATCTCGATTCCGAGACCAATGTCGTTAAGCATTATGACTGCTTCGATCGTGCTAGTTTAGCACGTATGAAGCTTCTTGATTCTCCTCCTAGAACAACCCCTAGGTCTCCTCCACTTTCTCAAGTTCCTTTGGCTTCTACTGCTAGACCTTCTAGACCTTCTGCCTCTTCTAGCTCATCTCTTCCTCAAGCTAACTATGAGGATCCAGCCACTCTCTATGAATGTGAAAATTATCTTATGAAACATTCAGAGACTGTTGATTCTCAGATTCACACCCTTGATTCCAAAATTGATCATCTCACCGATCTTTTCACTTCCCAATTTCCTCCTCCTTCTCATGCTGCCGATGAAGACTCAGACGAGGACAATTGAAGACTTTTTATTTTTCGCTATAATGTAATTTTCTATTTTATTTTTGTCTTAATGAATTTATTTATGTATGAGAATATTGCTTAGTTTATTTCTATGTTTTTTTTAATGCAAAAGACTGTTTATTCTGTGTTTTTTGTTGATGACAAAGGGGGAGAGATATCCTCTTCATTATTCAACTGTGTTTGATTTCTGTGTATTGAAAAATTTCTCTGGTCAGTCGACTGGCTACAAGCATATCAGTCGATTGCTGCATCTGTGATTCTTATGATACTGCATCTGTGATTGTGATTCCACTATATATGTTTTTGTCTGTTCAGTCGCCTGATCTATTGTTAAGTCGACTGATACATACTTTATGATACATTTTTTCATATGCATGATGTGTTTTTGATAGGAGGAGCATATCATTACTATGCTTGTATATTATCAGCTATTGTGTTGTCATCATCAAAAAGGGGGAGAATGTTGATTCTTGATTTTGATGATCACAACACATTGCACATGTATCTATGCTAATCTTACAGGTGCTATACACAAAGGACTTATTACTTTACAGCTGAACAAATGATCAAGCATAAAAGCTCCAGATAAAAGACAATGGCTAAAGCTTCATTCCAGACTCAAGACAAGACTCAAAGACTCAAATCAAGACAAGACTCAAAGACTCAAATCAAGACTCAAGACTCAAGACTTCAAGCTCAAATGTGTCAAATTGTTGTGTCTTGTAAACATTGTATTTTTACTTTTGTTGAGTCTTAGTCTGACTGTAAAGCCTTGTCACACACACATACACTCACTATTTCATAAATGTGTGTTTTTCAAAAACAACAAAAGAGTCAAAACAGTTTGAAGTAATTTAACTGTTGAGTACCAGTCGACTGATACATCTGGCAGTCGACTGACAAGTACAAAACTGTTTAAATTTATTCAAACTCTGACCAGTCCACTCATATGGTAACCCAGTCGACTGTTCGAGTGCTTTTGACCGTTTTCTGTTTTCAAAATCGAATTTTCAAAATCAAAAGCTTTAAGATCCGTTGGTTGACAGTTGGAATAACTATCTCCCAACGTCCAGGAGATCTAACTCTATAAATAGAGTTCAGATCTCACTGAAAAGATCTTACAACATACTTTTCTAAGATCCGAGCATTCTTTGAGAAATTTTAAGTGAAAAGTGAGAAAAAGCTTTCAAGTTCAAAAACCTCTGGTTCTCTACACTCAATCCAGTATAACAACGATTTCGTTCTGGACTGGGTATAGAAGTCGACCTTGTTTTAGCCACGTGCAACAACACAATACACCAACAAGGCTATAGGTTGACCGTAAAGTTTTTCTTGTTTCTTTTTACTCTCGGTTGGAAAGTGGTTTAGACTCTAGGTTATAGAGTCGGTTTGTTTCACTCTTGGTAGTAGAGTGGGTCTGCTTTCTCTGATTGAGAGAAAGGTCTACGGGTTAGACAAGGTTGTTGTCTTAACGCCATAGGGTATTCTTGTAAACTTGTTTTTCAAGAATAGTGGAAATCTCAAGTGGGTTGCTTGGGGACTGGATGTAGGTCGGAAGGACCGAACCAGGATATATCTTGTGTACTCTGTGATTGGTTGTCTTGATCTTGCATTTACTTTTGTTTACTTAAGTTCTGTAAAACTTGTCTGGACAGTCGACTCCTTGCACTATCAGTCGACTGGTCAGTCTCGTTTAAGTTGTACTTTTATTGTGTCTTCAGTCGCATGTCTCATCTATAAGTCGACTGTACAGAGTTGTTGTATTTGCTTTAATTTGGTCATTTCAGTCGACTGGTTCACAACCAAGTCGACTGCACCGAAGAAAATTTCTGCAGTTTTTTATTAACACTATTCACCCCTCCTCTAGTGTTTGTTGTCTCGCCTACAGGATCCAACAAAGTATATGGAGGAAAACAACTTACTCATGATTTCTATTAAGTTCTTAACAATCTCAATTCATCAATTAGGGTTTTAAATCGTCAATAGCATAGTTTTCATGAGACAATTCAATTTTTAATTCATCAATCCATCAAAATTCATTATATCTTCGTCCAATCCCTAACATGCTTTCTGATAGAAAAATCATCACATACAATATGTATAGAACAATATAAAACAAACATATATCACTCACCTTATTAAAGAATGAACCGAAAATAATAAAGAGAATAAGAAAATCCTTCATTTCGCAAGAAAACCAAGATCCTCGCTTTGAAAATCCAAGAAAATAATAATATAGAAATCCTTTTGTGTAGTGCAGCAAAGAGACGGCTGCACAATCCCCTATATTGGCCGGAAATAGAGCTCTTAGGGTTTTGTGAATAGATTTGCAAAATATCCATTTTAAATATATCTTTACATATATAAATCCTTATACATGGAAATTAGATAAAACCATCTTAATTTAGATTTAAAAACAAGAAAAACCATCTTATTGGCCGGCACTATTTTAAAAACCCAGAAAACGAAATTGTACTTTCGGCCCTCTAAGTGGCAATTTTGCAAAAAGACCCTTCTTTATCAAAACTTGCAAAATAAACAAAATTTATTAAAACAAAAAGTTAACTCTTTACCTCTGAGTTGACTAGGCATCATGCTCAGCCCAAAAAATTGGAAAATCTAGAGTTTTCACTCAAAGTGGTAATTTTCTACAAAAGTCTCTCTTCTTGAAATATTTGTAAATAGGTCAAATAATTATCAGAAAAATCTAGAAATATTACAAATAATATCTAACAATAAATAATGGGTTTCCCCAAAATTAATTTCTGATTTTGAACTTCTCAAGAAAATATTTGCACGTGTTTTGCACGTGTAAAAAGATAAATTTCAAAAAATATTTATTAAATCACCAAAAATTATTTTAATTCATTTATTAATCTTGAAAACATTATTTAAAAATCTGGGGTATTACAGAAAGAGTCAGGGGCCATCGACTTAGGCTGTCAACGCGGTGCTCGGGCGGAGGGCGGCACATGAAGAAGGCATGGCAGCGGTGAGTGCTGCTGCTGCTCGAGGAAGGGAGAAGGAGGGGTCTGGCGCTGTCGTCGCCACTGTGGGATCATGGGTAGGTGGCGCGATAGAGGGCACGACAGGCGGGGCTTGAGGAAAGGTGAGGAGATGGGTGAAGGTGAATAGCGGGAGGTAGGGGATGACAGGGGTGAGGGTGATGAAACAGTAGCTCTTGTATTAGGCGGTTGTGGGTAAGAGGATAATTAGGGTTTTGTTAAGAGGTTTAAATAGGGTAATTATATAGGAGTAAATATCTAGGGTTAGGGTTGGAATGGGTCAGGTATTGGGTATTTGGGTTTTGAAGAAAAAACCAATAAGGAGTAGAACAAGATCTGATGGTTATTAGTAGATATTGGGTAGTTGGGTAATATTTAGGATCCACTAAGATATTAGGATATAGGTTTTAGGGTAGAATGGATCCAAAAAGATAGGAAACAACAATAATACAAGGCCATGAACAGTTAATTGAAATTAATTAATTCAATGATCAACAAGAGATGAAATATTAAGCAGACAAATCGAATCAACAAGATCAAATCACAGGCGACAAAACAGATTGATGAATTATATTGAGAATGAAGGTCAAATACACGGTTTAGAAGGAACAGGAGACTACAATGTGAATAAATACTCAGAAAAAGACAAATACATCCACGATACAAGAAAAGGAAAAACATGGGTTACAAATCCTACCCACCTAACAAGAAGAATTTCGTCCTCGAAATTCAGACAAGTGATACATAGGGCAACCCCAAAAGATAAGAAAAACAAGGAGACTACTCGAACAAATGGGCGAACTTATTCTGGATCTCCTCCTCCAATTCCCAAGTCGACTTACCCAGTGAGTGAGGATTCCGAGAAATCCGAACCAGCTTGATAACCTTGTTCTTCAGCACTTTCTCTTGCTTCTGCAAGACAGCAGCTGGCGAAATCTCACAAGACAGATCCGGCTGCACAGATAACTATGAATAGTCGATCATGTGGCTCTCATCCCTGATATACCTCCTGAGTTGGGGGACATGAAAGACATCATGCACCCCAGATAGAGCCTGCGGAAATGCAAGTCGATAGGCCACCTTGTCTACTCGCTCCACAATGTTAAACGGCCCGATGAACCTGGGGCTTAGCTTGCCTCCACCTCCAAACCGGATAACGCCTCTCCACGGTAAAACCTTAAGGAATACATGGTCTCCCACCTCAAACTCCAAGGGCCTTCTGTGGACATCTGCCCATTTTCTCTACATATCCTGTGCTGCTAGAAGATGCTTCCTGATCTGAGCCATTGCATCGACAGTCCTGGTGATAAACACTGGCCCCAACAACTTTCTCTTACCAATGTCATCCCAGCACACTGGTGAACTTCACTTCTGACCATACATTGCCTCGTACAGTGCAGCTTTAAGACTAGCTTGATAGCTATTTTTATACGAGAACTCTACCAAGTACAGGTGATCCTCCCAAGACCTTCCAAACTATAGCACACAGGACCTCAACATGCCCTATAATGTCTGAATGGTCCTTTCCGACTGTCCGTCTATCTGAGGATGGAAGGTTGTACTATACTTCAACTTGCTCCCAAGATTGCTCTGAAGGTTATCCCAAAACTGAGATCTGAACCTAGTATCCCTATCGGATACAATGCTGACCGGAACCCCATGAAGCTTGACAATCTCTTCCATGTACCTCTCTGCAAGACTCTCTGTAAACTGACCAACTCTGAAGGGGATGAAGTGAGCACTCTTCGTCAGCCTGTCAAACAATTACCCAAATGGCATTGTGACCCTTGGGACTCCTCGGCAAGGCGGTCACAAAATCCATGGTGATGTGCTCCCACTTCCACTTCGGAATGGGAAGAGGTTGAAGAAGCCTGGAGGTTCTCTGATGTTTTGCCTTCACCTGTTGGCAGATCAAGCACTGAGACACAAATTTTGCTACGACCCTCTTCATACCATGCCACCAAAAGTGAAGTTTCAAATCCCGATATATCTTAGTACCACCAGGATGAAGAGTATGCTGACTGGTGGGCTTCCTCGAGCAGTTTCTGTCTGACTTCGCCCTTTGGGACACACAACCTAGCCCCAAAGCGAAGTGATCCATCTGAGTGAGTAACCATATCGGTCCTTGTGCCTGCCTTAACTTCGGCCCTGAATCCCTGCAACTGCTCCTCACCTACCTGTACTTCTTTAATCTGCTCTACCAGCGATGACTGCAACTGAAGCATTATACAACTCCGGTCGGTGCCCGGCAAAATCAAATTCAAATACAACCTTCTCATCTGCTCAACAAGCTCCTCCTGCTTAGTCAAGAACATGGCGACTGGCCTCCTGATCAATGCATCTGGCACCAAGTTCACCTTACCGGGGTGATACTGCAAACTGATGTCATTGTCGACCATTAAATCCAACCAGCGCCTCTGCCTCATGTTCAACTCTTCTCGGTGAAGACATAATTGAAACTTTTGTGGTTAGTAAAGATTTCCACTCGGTCTCCAAGTAAATAGTGTCTCCACAACTTCAAAGCAAAGATTATCGTTGCCAACTCCAAATCATGAGTAGGGTAGTTTTTCTCATGCGGCCTTAACTGCCTTGATGCATAAGCAACAACTCAGCCCTTCTGCATCAATACTGCACCTAGACCTATGCTGAAGAGTCACAATGAATCACGAAACCACCCGAACCATCTGGTATAGTCAACACTGGTGCTAACGTCAACCTGCTCTTCAACTCTGCAAAAGCGTCACTGCATGCCCCATCCCAAGAAAACTTCTGATCCTTCCCTGTCAGTTTAGTCAACGACCCAGCAATCTTCGAGAAGTCTTGGACAAACTTCCGATAATATCCTGCTAGCCCGAGAAAACTTCTCACCTCTGAAACTGACTTAGGCACTGGCCAATCTTTCACTGCAGCAATCTTGGATGGATTAACAGAGATTCCCTTGCCCGAGATAATATGCCCTAAGAATGTAACCCGGTCAAGCTAGAACTGGCACTTGCTGAGTTTCCCATGGAGCTGATTCTCCCTCAGAGTCTGCAAGAATCTTAGATGCTCAACATGCTCTTCCCAGTTTTGAGAATACACCAAGATGTCATCTATGAAGACCACCATAAATCTTTCTAGGAACGGGGAGAAGACTATGTTCATCAGGCTTATAAACATTGCTGGGGCATTTGTGACTCCGAAGAGCATCACTAAGAACTCGTAATGTCCGTACCTGGTCCTGAATGCAGTCTTCTGCACATTGGCTGCCTTCACCTTCACTTGATGATACCCCGAGCGAAGGTCCAACTTCGAAAAGACTGCAGCACCGCCCAACTGATCGAATAAGTCATCGATCCTGGGTAGTGCATACTGATTCTTCACAGTGACATTATTTAGCTCTCGGTAATCAATGCATAGTCTGCGGCTTCTGTCCTTCTTATTAATGAATAGAATAGGAGCTCCCCACGGTGAAACACTGGGCCTGATGAAACCCAAATTCAACAAACCCTGAATCTGTACCTTCAGCTCTGCTAGCTCAGTCGGAGCCGTCCTGTATGTGCTCTTTGATATTGGTATCACCCTCGGCAGAACTTCAATGCCGAACTCCACTTCTCGATTTGGAGGTAACTTGGGCAAGTCCTCTGGGAACACATCCAGGAACTCTTGCACTACTAGAGGCGCAGCCTGACAGCCCGTGTGCTACTCCATTGCACAACCTTCCTCATCTACCACCTTCTTACCACGCCCAAGGGGTTTCTCCCCAGCATGGAACTCAAACTCTGCACGGCCTGGGATCCTGAACACAACCTTCTTCGCTCGGTAATCAATAACAGCATGAGACCCCCCCCAACCAATCCATGCTGAGAATCACATCAAACACTGAACTTCCGATCACTATCAGATCTGCCGTGAAATATGTGCCCTCAATAACCATAGGGCTCTGCTTGCACTCCCTAGAACACACGAAAATACCGCCACCTGTGGTGATGCTCCAAGTTGCCAGCATAACACTGCACTCCAACTGATGCCGATCCACAAAGCAGGAGGAGACAAAGGAATCGGTCGTCCCGGAATCAAATAGGACATTGGTAGGAAAGGAATGAACTGGATTGATACCTAAGATAGTATAAAAAACATAGGGAAAGATGAATAGTGAAGATAATAAGGAATAAGGAATACTGATGTGAAAAGAAAGACTACACAAATGAATGATGCAAAGGGAAAAAAATAAAGCAGGGAATAGATAGTAAAACAACAAAACACTAAAATATACCTGCAACGACCTCCTCTGCGGTCTCGGCTTCTTTTGCTATCAGGTTGAAGGCTTGTCCTCTCCACGGGGTAGCAGTCCTCTAACTGACGATCTGATGCTGAGGAGGAAGTGGCAGCCTGAACTGACCTTGATCTGGCACACCCGCAGGCAGCACATACCTCCTCTGGGAACAATCCCGAACTGTGTGATCACTAGCACTACACTCGAAGCATCGACGGTTGGCCCACCTGTAATCCCCGTGTATATGCCCTGGTACACGGCAGAAGTCACAGTACCCCTCTTTCCGTGGAACAGTAGAAGGGTAGGGAGATGCCCTAGCAGGAGGGGCTAGAACTGGCCTCCAGATCGGGCCTCCAGTGGGTCTAGCAATAGCTGCAGGGTACTAGACAGCTTGCTGAGGAGGAGCCCCACAAGCTCGAGTCTGCTCCGTCGCTCGAGCTGCCTCCAACGCATCGGCGTAGGTATGGGGGCAATAGGCAACCAGGTGCACCTGAATCCCATTATCAAGCCCCAAAGGAACCTCCACGTACGGTCCTCCTCGTTCGCCACGAAGGTAGTAGCGAAGCGACTAAGCCGGGTGAACTCCGCGGCGTACTCGTCAACGGATCTAGTACCCTGTTTCAGGGCGAGAAACTGATGCTCCATCTTTACCCGGGTTATGCTAGGGAAGAACTTCTCAAGAAAGCTTTGAGCAAAGGTGGCCCAAGCGATAGGCTGCTCTAGTCTTTCGGACTCTGCCCTCCACCAGATGTAGGCCAAGTCCACCAACTGGATGCGCACCATATCCACATGGTCTGCATCAGCAACCCTAGCTGCCTGTAGTAGACTCTCAGTCCGGATCAGCCACTGCTCAGCCTCTAGTGGTGTCTTAGTACCAGTAAACTTATCAGGAAGCTGCCTCATGAAGTCTGCAATGGTACCCGGACGAAGGGGCAAGGCTACCTAAGTTGGCACAGCAGGGGCTCGGGATAGCAGCATTCCGGTTAGCAGCCTCCAATATTGCCTTTACCAGCTCGTTGTGCTCTTGCTGCATCTGGACGATCTGGTGCAATACCTGAGTAACAGCTGCCAACTCAGGTTGATCATCCTGCGAGCGGGAAGACAAAGTATTCCTATGAGCCATAGTCTGCACAAAACCAAAAACAATTAGTATCCAGATCAAATTGATTATCAATTTTTCATGCAATGGCATGGCCTGTTAATAGTTGAGTTAATCCTGACTAAGTCAAGCCTGTCTAATGTATTAGTCAAACTAACATATTAGCCAAACTTGGCTCTGATACCACTAAAAACCTTTCATGCCCCGCTTCCCAAAAGGAATACAGAATACGAGTGCGTGACAAACCCTAGCAAATGATTTTCATCATTCATAAGCTATAGGATTGACTCAGCATCATAACAAGAAATATGGCAAAATAGATTCAACCATGCATGTATGAATAATTTATTTATCAATAGAAAACATTTGAAACAAATATAAATATCCCAAATAGATTCAAGATCTGGATCAAAAGTAAAAACTTTTGGACTACAAGCCCGTTACAAGTTTTAAATAGGAACAAGAATTAAATAAACTCAAATACAAAATAACTAAAGCAAGTTTTTCCAAGCGAAGCCTAGAACGTTGGCTCACCAACTCCTTCAGGCAATTGATCTCCAAAACCTGTATTTATCATGTAGAAGAAAACGGAGAAACAAAGACAAACGCCCTTAGTGCAAGTTAGGGCCGCAAGTAGTACAAGCAAGGGGTATGGAAATGAGTGCAAGAAAATATGAAACAAGATTTGAAATCAAGAATATATAACATGATGTGATAGGGATGCAACAAGTAGTGAAGTTCAAGAGATTAGCTAGCCAGTAAGACAACTCAAGTAGCAGGATTGGGTAACGATGCTAGTAGTTGAACAAGTGACAAGTGAGCATGTAATTTGTATCAAATATCAAGTGACAAGTATCAAGTAACAAGTATCAAGCAAGACAGGTGTCAAGTGTGAACAACTAACAAGTTATTCATAAGTCTAATGTTTAATTCTATCTAGGTAGTAAGCACTTCATACGTCCTAAATTTTACCACTTGGTTGCTACTTATAAAAAAATTACGTTTAGGCCTAGTGGTGGATTTTATAGGACGGTGTACTCAGGCATCAAGTATCAAGCAAGCAAGGTTCATGAATACAAAAATAATGTAACAAGTTCACGAACCAAGTACCAGTTCGTGAATGCACTAACTCCATAACAAGTTCATGAACCAAACAATGGGTTCATGAATACACTAAAGATACAACAAGTTCTTGAACCAAGTAATGGATACATGAATACGGTAAAGGTACAACAAGTTCATGAACCAAGTAATGGGAAACATGGGCCCCCTTTTGAGTACATTTACCTATATTGTCCACAACTATGGTCGTTCCCTTAAACCCCGGCTTATTAATTATTATTATTTTCAAGACAAGCATGAAAATGTACAAAACAGGGCAAGTAAACATGATCAAGAACAGGGAACAAGTTTAGGCTAGGTAGGATACATATTCGAGGCTCAAAACAAATTAAAATATAAAGAATGACGAGAATTTCAATTCTGGACAGCATGACGTTGCTGCACCAAAACTGAGATTCCCTCCACTACAGGAATGAAAATCTAGATCCATCAGAAAATCTAGAAACTAGACTCTCTGCCCAATCCAATGCATATAAACAAGATACATAAAAGTTGTAGCATCAGGTGTCAAAATAGCAACCTACACAGAATTCGTCTTCAGCTAGAATTTGAAAAATTGTGTTTAGAAGTATGAAACATGTCTGAAACTTCATTAATTAATTCCAGGAAAATTAGGAAATGCCCTCTAGTGTGTCTAGTATCATCATGCAAAATTAAAGTCATTATCTTACTGGTAGCATGGTTAATTTAATTGTGAAACAAAGTGATGCAACAATTCATGAATCTGAAATCTTACGACATAGCAGCAGTAAACTGCGATAATTCACAAACCATAACTCAAAACTCTATTCTGTCAAAATGATAGTAAACTAGATATCTAGGGCTATATTTCATGTTGAGAACTCAAGTCCAGATTCTGAGGTTATCAGTATCGAAACATCAAGTAAAAACAGCAGCAACAACAAATGTGGTTTCTTGTATATAAAAAAAGTGGCATGATTAATGACTATTATGAGTCTAAATTAGTGTGTGATGCAAACGGGATGTAATCGGTATCAAATCAGCAAGCCACATTTGTTTCTCAACTCAAGAGAAAGTAAAATCACCACATACATTATACAATATACATCAACAAGTCAAGGTGGTTCTTAATTTCATGTGTTCAAATGATTAGATGATAAAATAGATCAAATTAGTTATGAAATGAATATATCAATGAAAGATTGTGACTCTTATGATCATGGAGTTGTTAAGGAGGGCAACAAGTAAAATGAGATCATCAAATGATAAGCCAAAAGGGAGTCACAACTACAACCTACTTACAGTATTTTCAAATAAAAGCTTGTACTAGAACAATGAACTTGTACAGAAGATACTTGCCTTATAATTGACGACGGATCTGACGGGGAGAAAGAGAATAACAGGAATAGGTTCCAGGCACGAGCACGACACAATGGATCACGATCAACTCGCAAACAAATCAACACCACGCATGAACACCCGGGATCTACGCGTGCACACAAAGAGAGAGGGTGGCCGGGGTGTGCACACCGCGTTAGGAGGTTGGCGGCGGCCAAGGGAGCACGGTAGCGGCACTGGCTGTTGCTATTGTCTGGCCCTACGGTTGGCTGGCTGGGGCTGTAGGAGAAGGCAGGGAAGAAGGGAGGCTGGGGCTGTGGGTGTTGCTGTTGCTGGATGATGGGAGGAGAAAGGAAAGAGGCAAGGGCCGTGAACTTGGGTTGTCGATGCGGCACTCGGGAGGATGGCGGCAGAGGAAGTAGGCACGACAGCAGTGAGCGCTGCTGCTGCTCCGGGAGAGGAAGGGAGAAGGAGGGGTCTGGCCCTATCGTCGCTACTGTAGGGTAATGGGTAGGCGGCGCGATAGAGGGCACAGCAGGCGGGGCTTGAAGAAGGGTGAGGAGATGGGTGAAGGTGAATAGCGGGAGGTAGGGGATGACAGGGGTGAAGGTGATGAAAGAGTATCTGTTGTATTAGGTGGATGTGGGTAAGAGGATGATTAGGGTTTTGTTAAGAGTTTTAAATAGGGTAATTATATAGGAGTAATTATCTAGAATTAGGGTAGGAACGGGTCAGGTATTGGATATTTGGGTTTTGAAAAAAACCAATAAGTAGTAGAACAGGATCTGATGGTTATTAGTAGATATTTGGTAGTTGGGTAATATTTAGGATCCACTAAGATATTAGGGTATAGGTTTTAGGTTAGAATGGATCCAAAAAGATAGGAAACAACAATAATAAAAGGCCATGAACAATTAATTAAAATTAATTAATTCAACGATCAAATAGAGATGAAACAATAAGTAGACAAATCGAATCAAGAAGATCAAATCATAGGCGACAAAATAGATAGATGAATTATATTGAGAATGAAGGTCAAATACACGATTTAGAAGGAACAAAAGACTACAATGTGAATAAATACTCAGAAAAAGGAAAATACATCCAAGATACAAGAAAAGGGAAAAACAATGGTTACAAGCCAACAACAACCTAGACCAACAGTCAAACCAGTGAGACAACTCACATTTGTGAATAAAACCCCAACTCAGTGATTTAAACACCCCCTTACTGTTATTCTGTAAAAAAATCGATTGTAAAAAGAAAAGGGGCATCTCAAGCCTCAAACCCAAGCACAGCTAGAGGTGCGCTCAAGCCCCCTAGCGCTCACGCGCTAACCAAGAAACCCAAACATCAATACTGATAGTATTGGGGTTTAAAACTTTATAACCAACTCTCTGTTTTCTCTTATTTTTAACTCATTCATCTGTTTCTATTTCTATTCTTTTCTCTCAAATTAAATGTTCATAAAATACACTTCTAGATTTCTAGAAGTGATTTATCACTGATTTTATTTATATTAGAATTAAGTTTCACACAAATCATTCTAAATGGTAATTTTTATGAACTTCTATACACCCATGCTTAAGTTGTAAAATTGACTACTCTTTACAACAACTAGCATGATTATTTTTACTTTCTTTTTGCAATTCTCACCTCCCAATAATTCACCCCTAAATTCCACATGAAATTTAACAACTTTTTATAGACATAAAAATTTGTATACATGATTTAACTATGACATACTACCATATGCCTAACAACACTACAGCATGTTCTAAATAAAATTTCAATTTGACAATCTAACATTTCTATGTTGAAACTTTTAACTAGCATGCATTATTTTCATATTTCATTGCTACAAAAAGAATTCTAGATAACAACACAATCTGCATCACAAAAATAACTAAAGAACTCATGTCAATTGTCTATTTCAAGCATAATCCACCTACACATGCATTCTACAATAATTTAGAAAGTAAAATAGACACCCACCTTTTTTATGCAAATTGAAATGAGAACTCCTAGAAAATTGCTCCAAGCTCCAACAAAACCCTTCTCCTCCTTAGCAAAAAAAAAAAAACCAAACTCCTCCCTTTCTTGCAAAAACCAAAAGCCTTCTCTTCTCTTTTCTATCTTTTGAATTTTGTTTGATTCATTTTGTGTGTTCATGTTTAAGGAGGGGGTGTTACCGCTGATTCTAGTGTAGGGGGTAAACAGATGAGATTTGTGAGTTCATGGAGAAACCTGAATAGCGGATCCGCTCCTGCTGATTCCTACCGCTAACCTGCAAGGAAGTGCGATACACCGGGGTTGAATCCGGCGATGCACCCTCCGACGCTCTTATCAGTAACCAGTGGTGATTAAGAAAGAGCTTAAGGTAGAAAAAGAGTGATTACCTGGTCACAGTGGTAGGGGAGAGGTATTTATAGTCGCCATGGGAGTGATTAGGGACCTGATTTCCTGTGTAACTGTCAGGAAAAAAATCCTCCCAATCTGTTTAGGAAACTGACCCCTGATTCCCGGTGAGAGCAAATCAGGCCCGTTGATTCGGTCAAATCAGTGACCCTGATTTTCCTCTTGCTGATCTGGGTTCGTCTTGGGTCGGGACCCGTACCCAGTTGGAGTGGATCCGTTTGTGGGGTGTTGGATCTGTGAGAAGGAGACCCAGTACCCGTTTCGGACCCATTTGTATGTGAAATTACCGTTTTACCCCTGAGCTTCAAGATTCGTGCCCAATCTGGACGGTTCCGATTTAACCCCATTTTTTAGCCATATCACGAGCCCCCCACTCCTAAAGACTGAGTGTGATCAGCCTTTGAGGAGTAGTTTAACTGTTTCAGTAGCTAGTGGAGTTGTATCGGAGTCTGAATGGAGGATTTTGAATCTCGAAGGGGGTAGTGAGGTAATTTTTTGAAGCCATATGCTGTTCTGAAGCCTTGTTTGAATATTCGACGGTTTTTATCTATTTTCTCGGATTATTTATTTAATTTTGCGAGGTGTTAACCAATCGTTCGGGGGCCTCAACAGTACTTTCTAGGCAATAATTGTTCGTTCAGGGGCTCAAAAATATCCCCCCGAATTTTTAATTATTTTCTAGAATTTTTAGTTAATTTTTCAGAATTTTTAGCAATTTTTCGCAATTTTTAAATAAGTAAAACGATTTAAATAAATAAAAATTGATTTTTAAATACCGATTTATGGCGTGGCGCAATCTGGACCCTTGATCAGTGCCGAGCGCGATTTTCTGGACGATCGGACGATTCCTATTCCTCGCCAGGTAGTTTCTTCATTAACGAGGGTCGGCTCCTCGGTTCCTCGGCTCGGCAGGTAGTTTCTTTATTAACGAGGGTCGGCTCCTCAGTTCCTCGGCTCGTCAGCTCGGCTCCTCGGCTCCTCGGCACAGAGTCAGCCGAGGAACCTGGCGTCATCTGGGCCGTCCATCTCAGCGCGGATCCCCAAAAAACGCTATCTTGTTATTTAGTGGACGTGGCGAGATCTGAGCCGTCCATCATGACGAGCACGCTTTTCGACAAGATCCAACGGCTGATATGGGTCGGCAAGTTTTTTCGCCATATACGAGGGTCGGTTCCTCGTCCCCTCGGCTCGGCAGGCTCTTTCGTCATATAAGAGGGTTGGTTCCTCGTCCACTCGGCTCGACAGGTCGGCACACGTAGGTCGGCGTCTACCGAGGTACATGGTGAGATCTGGGCCGTCCGTCATGACGAGCGCGCTCTTTGACAAGATCTAACGGCTGAGATGGGTCGGCAGATTTTTTCGCCATATACGAGGGTCGGTTCCTCGTCTCCTCGGCTCGTCCCCTCTGCTCGGAAGGTCGAGGCACCATTGGTTCGGGATCAGCCGAAGTACGTGGCGCGATCCTGGGCGTCCATCTCAGCGCAGATCCCCAAAAAACACTATCTTGTCATTTAGTGGACGTGGCAAAATCTGAGCCGTCCATCATGCCGAGCGCGCTTTTTGACAAGATCTGACGGCTGAGGATGGCCGGCACGTTTTTTTGCCATATACGAGGGTCGGTTCCTCGTCCCCTCGACTCGGAAGATCAGTGCCGTTAGTTGAGGCACTGAGTTGGACATTTTGAAGGATGTGGCTTTGATGGGTCACTACCTTCCGAGCCCAGTAGCTCGGCTGCTTGGCCAAGCTGGTCGGTAGCTCGGTTAAGCAGGCCGGTGGCAGGCAGTTCGGAAGGTGCACGTGGTTGGATCTGGTGCGTCCATCATGGTGCGAATCACGAGGATGGGGTTCAGATCACGAAAAACGGTTATCTTGTCGTTTTGTGGGCGTCGCGCAATCTGAACCGTCCATCGAATTCTGACACGAATTTTGGAGAGATCCGATGGTAATTTTGCCTCGAAAGGATTTTTCTCCATATGCGAGGGTCGGTTCCTCGTCCTCTCGGCTCGGAAGCTCGGTACCGTTGGCCGAGGTGTGGAGACTTAGTAGCTTGGAGCTGGTTTGAAGAGACTTAGTGGCTCGGTTGCCCAGTCAATCTGTTCGATAGCTCGGTTAAGCACACCGGTGGCCGAGTCGTGGACTTGGTGATCTGGGGATTCTCTGTTGTTGAAACTGAAATGTCGTAACACTCCGCTTTGGCGTTTTGGCTTCTTTAATGGGCTTTTTAGATTCCCAAGGCGGCCCAAACTCGCTTTTGGGGTTATATAAGTTCACTCCCCCACCCCCAAGCTTATTTCTCACTTTTACTCAAAAGATTTCACTTTTACTCTCTGCTCTCTGCTAGTGGCGATCTTTGCTCCAAGGCGGTTGCGCTAGCTGTCGCGTGGGCCAGGCAATTTCCGGCGAGCTCATTCCGACCGTGAACGTCACTTCAAAGGTCAGTCTACTAGCCTTAGCTTTTTTATAAAGATGTCAAGAGTGAACTCGGGGAGTGAGGCCTCGTCCTCGGGCAATGATGGCGCTGAGGAGAGGAAGAAGGCAGAGATCCGAAGGAAGGGGAAACAGGTTGCCGAGCCGGCTGCGGCCGAGGCGAGGAAGGAGAAGAAGAAGAGGAGGGTGGTCACCCAATCTCCAGTGGTCGAGGTAATCATGGAGAACCCAAAGCAGGCCCCCGAGATGGGACGATACCCTTCTGTACTGTCCAGGCATTCGGGGGTTAGGCAGTACGAAGGCGATCTTTTGAAGAAGGCGATCTTTGGCCAGTCGGAAGTTTACGAGGAACCCAATCCGGCACTTCCCACTGAGGCAGACGAGACCGGGTCGGTGCTATCCGAGAGGGATCTCCTTCGGATCAGAAAGGGGTTCGCCATCCCTCCAGAGTACAAGTTAATTGTCCCCGGTGCTGGGATGCGGGCGAATTCCAAACTATCGTCATCGGATATGTGCATGTTCGACTTCGACTCCCTGAACACCGGACTGCGTTTTCTGCTGCATCCCTTCATTCTCCAAGTCCTCGGATGGTTCTGCCTCGCGCCGACCCAATTTATGCCAAACACATGGCGTCATGTGAACGCCTTCTTGCTCCAGTGCCGCAACGCTAAAGTCGAGCCGGACCTGACAGTCTTCCGAGGCTTGTATCGAATAAACCGGATGCACAAGACCGAGCATCGGTACTACTTGGGGCCAAAGAAGGGTGTTAGGATCATAGAAAACCCGAACTCACTTAAAGGTTGGAAAGAAAAGTTCTTCATATTGAGGGGGGAACCGATGCTGCAAATTCCGAGCCGGTGGAAGCCTGAGGTGCCCAAGTTTGTGAGAATCGACCCCCGTACTGACTGACACCGAGGAGGAGGTGGCGAGGAAGATCATGGCCCTCCCCATGTTGAGTTGGAGGGAGTTGACGGAGGAGGTGCTGTTCGGGTCTGGCCTTAGCCCCATCGACCCGAGTATGCTCCTGACATCTCGTTTATTTTTGTTTTTCTTTCAAGTCTTTAGCTCATCTTACTGACACAGTTTGTGTTTCGTTTAATGCATAGGCGATGAAGATTGATTTCAACGCCATGATGGTCGATAGGTCCAAAGTGGCAGGCGGCAGGAAGAAGAAGAGGCCGACCATGGCTGCCTCGTCAGCTCCGCAGCCCAAGGTCGCTCCGACTACCACTCTGCCTCCTCCGACCACCGAGGCACCTTCGGCGGTGGTTGTTTCCGAGGAGCCCTCGGTGCCTGTGGCATCTGCCCCGGTTGGTGGGGCCTTCGATGTTAATGCAGCGTTGTCGCTCGAGGCTCCGCCATTGACTGATGCGACCGAGGAGATCCTGACCGAGCAGCACAAACAGATGTTCGTGCTGAACTGGCGAGTGAAGAATCACGATGGATTCCTCGGAAACTCGCAGATGTCGGTGCAGGTCGTCAAGCACCTGGCGACCCCGAGGATAGAGCCGCACTGAAGGCAGGGACGGTCGGCGATGATACCTACGAAGTGGCTCGGTCGCTCGTATCGATAAGTTTTTCATTGTGGATTTCTTCAAGTCTACTGCTCGGCCAGTATCTTGCGCTTATCGTTGTCTTCACAGGCCACCTGTCACTTCGGCCATCTCCTTGAGACGTTCGCCGTGCAGGAGAAAGAGCTGAAGGCCGCTAGCGACAAAGACAGGGCAGAGAAGATCAAGGCAGTTCGGCAACTCGAGGCCGAGCAGAGGCGAGTCGAGGCCTTTGAAGTCCGGGTTGCCGATCTTGTGGCCGACCTGAAAAGAGCCAAGGGGCGACTTGATGCGGAGTCTGCCAAAGCCGCGAAGGCTGCCGAGGAGCTGGCTGCGTCGGCGAAGTCTCTGGACGATGTGAAGGCGGAGAAAGCGGCCTTGGCCACGCAGATTAGGGCCGAGGTCGAGGCCGAGGCGAAGAAGCACATGGCCACGAACATGGAGATGTCCTATCAGAGGGCGCTCGACCATGTTCAGGACCGTGTCCCCAGCTTCGAGCGGGTCGGCTACAAGCTGTGGCCGGGGTCACCCTCAGGCGGCGAGGAGGAGGGAGGCGAAGGTGATGAGGGGAAGGTGACGACGACGAGGAGGTGGAGGCCGACCCTTCGGTGGCAGACCCCCAGGTCGAGGGGAGAAACGAGGGGCCATCTGGTGACGCGCCTGTGGTCGAAGCGGCGACGCAGGTGGACCCCTAATCTCCTCGTAATTTTTGTAGTTTTTGTTCTTTTTCAAAAACAGTGTAATGCCTTTTGTGGACTGGCCACCGCTTTGATGATGAATGAAAAAGATTGTTTTGGTTTTGGACTTGTCAAAGTGTTTGGTTCGGTCCTGTAGTTCTTCAATGTTGTCCTTTCTTATTTCAGATCACCGAGCAAACTCGTATCACCGTGGCAGCTCGGCGTCGTGCGGAGTTGTTTCAGCAGTCCCGGGAGGCACAGGATCGTTGAATTGGAGGAAGAGGTTGCTCGGCTTAAACCTCAGCCGGTGAGGGCTAATGTCCGGAGTACTTCGTGTACTCGCGAAGAGATTGACCGAGGGATTACGTTCTATCAACTCGTGAGCCGAACCCCCATCATAGGTCGGACAGCAGCCGACGCCCAAAGTGGAGTAGCGGTATCTTCAAGTGGTGCTTCGGTTGGAGCGACTGTCAGGGTCAGCGGCGAGGGAGCGTCTCGATTTGTCGGCTTAAAGACGAGCTCGGAGGTCAAGAAGCGCCGACCTCGGGTATCCCTGAACCAGAGCGTCCCCCTTCCGCGGAGGCACTAAACAGGGTCGTATTGTGTTTTTGGGTCTCCGAACTGTCTTTTGTTGTAACCTTTTTGTAAATTTATCCAAGTTATATTAATGAAATTGGAGTTGGCTTGCTTGTTGTAGTGCTGTAATTGCTTTAGCTAGAGTTGGCTTGAAATGAACCACGAGAAGCGAGTGTTTGCTTCGTCGAGCACCTTGGCCACGAAACTCACACTTTAGCCGTGGTCCTGACTCTTGCTCGGTACATACCGGTGCGGCTCGGTGCCTCGGCAGAAGTGTAACTGTTTCGAGGCTGGGGCCACGTGGCCTGATCTGGACGGTGGATCATGATCAGGGCGCGGATCACGAGAAGGGAGGCGCAAGTTCCAAGAAAACACTATCTTGACATTTTGTGGACACGTGGCATGGTCAGGTCCGTTCTATTGGTTCTTGATTTTGATGATCACAACACAGTGCATCATGTGTCTATATTATACAGCTGACATTGCAGTGCAGAGACTAAAGACAATTCTAGCTGAACAAACAAACAAGCTCAAACAGATACAGATGAAGAAGACAAGGATCAAGTTTCAACTCAAGACTCAAGACTCAAGACTTCAAGCTCAAATGTTTTATAAATATTGTATTTTATTTCTTGTTGAGTCTTAGTATTATGTAAAGCCTTGTCAACACACACACACACACACACACATACTCAAAATTTCATCATGTGTGTCTCTTAAAACCCCCCAAAAATAAGTCAAAACAGTTTGAAGAATTTTAACATTTAAGTACCAGTCGACTTAAGCTCTTGCCAGTCGACTGCCTAGTACAAAACTGTTTAAAATTATTCAAACTCTGATCAGTCGACTCATATGGCAACCCAGTCGACTGTTCGAGAGTTTTTGACCGTTTTCTGATTTTCAAAAACGAACTTTTTCAAACTCAAACGGTCTGATCCGTTGGTTGACAGTTATGTAACTGCTTTCCAACGTTCAGAAGATCAAAACTCTTTATATAGAGTTTCTTCTCAAACAGAAAAACTTACTTGATTTCTTACAAAAACACCCGAGCACTCTTGAGAAAAATTTAAGTGATTTTCAGTAAAGAACAAAGCCTTCAAGTTCACACACTTTGGTTCTCTACACTCAGTCCAGTATAGCATTGAATTCGCTTTGGACTGAGTATAGAAGTCAACCTATTTTTTAGCCACGTGCATCAACACATACAACAACAAGGCTATAGGTTGATTGTAAAATTCCTCTTGTACTCTTGCTCTCGGTTGGAGAGTGTTTTTGACTCTTGGTTGTAGAGTCGGTGTCTTTTCACTCTTGGTTGAAGAGTGGGTCTGCTTTCTCTGGTTGAGAGAAAGGACTACGGGTTAGACAAGGTTGTTGTCGTAACGCCGTAGGGTATTCTTGTAATTTTTCAAGAATAGTGGAAATCTCAAGTGGGTTGCTTGGGGACTGGATGTAGGTCGGGAGGACCGAACCAGGATATATCTTGTGTACTCTGTGATTGGTTATCTTGTGGTTGCATTTACTTTTGTTTAATTAAACTCTGCAAAACTTGTCTGGCCAGTCGACTCAGCCTTGTATCAGTCGACTGATCAGTCTCGTATTAGTTATTCTCTTTGTCTCATCAGTCGCCTGCCTTATCTATAAGTCGACTGCATCGAGAGTTCAAGCTTCTTTTATTTGGCTATATCAGTCGACTGGTTCCCTACTAAGTCGACTGTGCCGTGAGAAAGTATTTATTCCGCAATTTATTTTTAATAAACACTATTCACCCCCCCTCTAGTGTTTGTTGCTTAGCCTACAAGATCCAACACTTGGTATCAGAGCGAGGTTACAGGCAATGGCAACTACTTCAAATACAAATCAGTACCATGAAGGCCAATCTACACAACGGCCACCACTATTTGATGGAACGAACTACAACTATTGGAAGTGCCGAATGCGAATCTATCTCCAATCAATCAACTACGAGATATGGCAAATGACAGAGACGGAATACACTGCCCCTACCATTCCATATGCACAATGGAATGATGATCAAAAGAGTCAAACTATGAACAATGCCAAAGCAATGAATGCTTTATTTTGTGCACTGACGAAGGAAGAATTCAACCGTGTATCCAATGCTACAACTGCACATCAAATTTGGCATACACTCGAGGTAACACATGAAGGAACAAATAAAGTAAAAGAGTCTAAAATTTCTGTTCTTGTGCACAGGTTTGAAATGTTCAGAATGAAGGACAATGAGACTGTGTCTGAGATGATTACAAGATTCACAGACATCACAAACTCTCTTGTGGCGCTTGGAAAGACTTATACCCAAGCAGAGATGGTCAGAAAAGTACTACGAGCACTCACTCCAGAATGGGAGAAGAAAACCACAGCAATAGAAGAGGCAAATGACTTGTCAACACTTACTCTCGAGAATCTTGTTGGTAATCTCATGGCATATGAGGTTCAACTTGAAGATCGAAAGAAAGATACTGAATCACACCAAGCAAAGAAGAAATCATTGGCTTTTAAAGCCATGACTGATTCAGAAGATGAGGAAGAAGATGAAGAAGAAATAGCAATGTTCACTCGGAGATTCAAGAAGTTCTTAAAGAAGGGTAAGTTTCACTCTAAAATAAAAGATTCTAATGACCCTCCTACATGTTTCAGGTGCAATAAAATAGGTCACATGAAGAAAGATTGTCCCTTGGAAAATGCAAAGAACAAGGGAAAAACATCCAACTTCAAGAAAGACAAATATCCAAAGAACAAATTTGCCAAGAACAAAAAGGCGTATCAAGCCACATGGGATGATAGTGATTCATCTTCCGAAGAAGAAACGGATGAAAATAACGAAGTGGCAAATGTATGCTTTATGGCTGCACAACAAGAGCATGTAAGTAATGATTATGATTCCGAAGATCTTCTTGATGTATTTAATGAAATATTTCAGGAGTTAAAGAAAGAAAAGATTAGAGTTAAGAATCTTGAGAAAGTGAATCAAACACTTAATCAAGAAAATCTTAACCTTGATAAGGAAGTAAAATCCTTAAATTCTCGCCTTGCAAATCTAGATACTGATCTTGAAACTCTCAAAAAGAATTATGAAGAGATTTCAAAGAATGTATCTAAGTTTAACAAAGGTAAAGAGAATTTAAATGATATGCTTCATCATCAAGTTACGTCTAGTCAAAAATTTGGACTTGGTTTTAAGAAATCTTCTGTAAAAGAATCTTATGCTTTAAACAGTAGTAAGAATAAGTCAGCATCTATTTCTAGTGTTACACACAAGTTATATGATTTCTTTGCAAAACCAAAGGTTGTTAAATTCAGTGATAAAAGTGATACTAACGTTCGGTTAAGTCGACTGAACCATACCACCAGTCGTCTGTCCAGAGAAAGTGGATCTTATTCCACGAGATCAAAACCTCTTATAAGTCGACCTAGTGCATCTACCAGTCGACTGATACATACAAACAGTCGACTGAGGAACACTGGTAAGTCGACTGGACAGAACAAACTAGTATGGGTTCCAGTCAATCTTAATCAGAATGATAGAATTGCTTATATCAATTCTTATATGCTGAATGTATGTACTTCTACCAATTATATTCCTGCTTATAGAGGAAGATCAAACTCTTCATGGGTTTGGTTTCCCCCAAACTAATGTGTTTTGGACCCAATAAAAAGGGTACCATATTTACCTCAAATGTTTTATAGGTACCCAAGAAAGAACGCTGGATATTAGACAGCGGATGTTCAAAACACATGACAGGGCATGCCAACTTACTATCCACCATTCAAAATATAGATGGAGGAACCGTCACCTTTGGAGATAACAACAAAGGCAA
Organism: Hemerocallis citrina; assembly: GCA_017893485.1. Classification (NCBI taxonomy): domain Eukaryota; kingdom Viridiplantae; phylum Streptophyta; class Magnoliopsida; order Asparagales; family Asphodelaceae; genus Hemerocallis; species Hemerocallis citrina. The sequence continues at coordinate 122,187,313 of CM030363.1, read as the reverse complement.
AGTCATCGGTATTGGCATGGTCGGTAAAATATCTAATCCTATTATAGAAAATGTGCTTTTAGTTAATGGTTTAAAGCATAATCTCTTAAGTATTAGTCAATTGTGTGATAAAGGTTATAAAATAGTTTTTGAAAAAGATGCATGCTTAATTTATGATTCTACTATGGAAAATGTTGTTTTTCAAGGTTTTCGCAAAAACAATATTTATGAATTATGTTTGAATGCAATTGATTTTTCAAATGATTTTTGTTTGATAGCCTCTAACAATGAATCTTGGTTATGGCATAGAAGATTTGGACATGTGAACATGAAAAATCTCTCAAAATTATCTAAATATAACCTAGTTAAAGGACTGCCAAAATTATCCTTTAAAAAGGATAAGTTATGTGATGCATGTCAACTAGGAAAACAAATCAAATCCACTTTTAAAACAAAAGATGTAATCTCTACAAGTAGGCCACTTGAATTAATTCATATGGATTTATTTGGCCCTATTAGAGTTGCTTCTTTAAATAAAAGTAGATATGTGTTTGTTTTAGTAGATGATTTTTCAAGATTCACTTGGACATTCTTTTTAAAACATAAAAATGATGCTTTTGAAGAATTTGCACATTTTTGTAAACGTGTTCAAAATCAAAGATCTCTATCCATAGTCACTATTAGAAGTGATCATGGTGGAGAATTTGAAAATGAAACATTTACAGAATATTGCAACAAGAATGGTATAACACATTCATTTGCATTTCCTAGAGCTTCACCACAAAATGGTGTGGTTGAAAGAAAGAATAGGACTTTGCAAGAATGCGCACGTACTATGCTTGTTGAAAGCAATCTACCAAAGCATTTTTGGGCTGAAGCTGTTGCTACAGCTTGTTATGTTTTGAATAGAATTCTTCTAAGACCAAAACTAAAGAAGACTTGTTACGAATTATTTTTTAATAAAATTCCTAAAGTTTCTTACTTTAAAACATTTGGTTGTAAGTGTTTTATTCTAAACACAAAAGATAATTTAGACAAATTTGATCCTAGATCTAATGAGGGTATCTTTTTAGGATACTCAAATAGGAGTAAAGCATATAGAATTTATAATAAGTCTACTATGACTATTGAAGAATCAATGCATGTTACATTCGATGAATCCTTACCTTCATCAACATTAAATAAGGATGATGAAACTGATTTATCACCTTTAGATAATGTGATTACATCCTTAGAGCAAACTAATCTATCTGATAAGTCGACTGATAAAGTCTCCAAGTCGACTGACTTAAAACAGTCGACTGAAGAACAAGTCCAGTCGACTGATCCGATTGAGATATCTTCAACTTTACCAAAGTCATTTGTTGAAGTTAAAGATCATCCTCATGACTTAATAATTGGTGACATCTCCCATGGTATTCAGACACGTTCACATGTTAATATGATCAGACATACAGCATTCTTGTCGGATTTTGAACCGAAAAATATACAAGAAGCTTGTGAGAATGAATATTGGATGAATGCCATGCAAGATGAACTAAACCAATTTATAAGGAATGATGTATGGGATTTAGTTCCTAGACCTCCTGATCAGACTATCATTGGTACCAAATGGGTATTTAAGAATAAGTTAGATGAATCAGGACAAGTTGTAAGGAACAAGGCTAGATTAGTTGCCCAAGGATATAATCAAGAAGAAGGTATCGATTTTGATGAAACATATGCTCCTGTTGCTAGACTAGAATCTATTCGTATTCTATTATCTTTTGCTTGTTTTATGAATTTTATACTTTATCAAATGGATGTGAAAAGTGCCTTTCTTAATGGGTTTATTAAGGAAAATGTTTATGTTAAACAACCACCAGGTTTTGAACATGAACAATTTCCAGATCATGTTTATAAATTGAAAAAGGCTTTATACGGTCTTAAACAAGCACCTCGTGCTTGGTATGATCGTCTGAAAACTTTTCTTTTAGAAACAGGATTTGAAATAGGTAAAGTAGACACTACTTTGTTTATCAAAAGAGTTAAGAATGATATTTTAATCATACAAATATATGTTGATGATATAATTTTTGGTTCTACTAATAAAAATCTATGTCAAGAATTTGCTAATACCATGAAAAATGAATTTGAGATGAGTCACATGGGTGAACTCAATTATTTCCTTGGATTGCAAATTAAACAATCTTCAAATGGCATATTTATAAATCAAGGCAAATATGCAAAGGAATTACTCAAACGTTTTCACATGGATAGTACTAGTAGTAAATCCACTCCTATGGCTACTACTACTACTCTTGACAAAGATTTATTAGGTAAGAGTGTAGATCAAAAACTCTATCGAGGTATGATTGGTTCACTCTTATATATTACTGCAAGTAGACCAGATATTATGTTCAGCGTATGTTTATGTGCTAGATATCAATCTAGTCCTAAAGAATCTCATTTAAAAGCAGTGAAACAAATTTTAAGATATATTAAAGGCACATCTGAATATGGTTTATTTTATCCACGCACCGATAACTTTCAACTTTTGTCTTATAGCGATGCCGATTTTGCTGGAAGCAAAACTGATCGCAAGAGTACTAGTGGTACATGTCACTTTTTGGGACATTCCCTAGTATCTTGGTGCAGTAAAAAGCAAAACTCCGTATCCCTATCAACCACAGAAGCTGAATATATCGCTGCAAGTTTGGCATGTGCACAAATTTTATGGATGAAACAAACTTTGTTAGATTATGGTATTTCATTTGAGAAACCCTCAATTATGTGTGATAATACCAGTGCAATTAATCTATCTAAAAATCCGATTCAACATTCACGTACGAAACATATTGATATTCGACATCATTTTCTACGTGATCATGTTTTAAAAGGAGATATTTCTTTAGAATTTATCTCTACTGATAAACAAGTAGCAGATATATTTACCAAACCCCTTAAAGAAGATACTTTCATTAAGTTAAGAAGAGAACTTGGAATTTGTGATTTTATTGATATTTGTTGAACTTGGTTTTCTGTTAAGTCGACTATCTTTGTGTATCAGTCGACTGACCTGCATTTTAAAACATATCTTTTTATCCAACCAGTCGCCTGGTTCATAGACCAGTCGACTGATTAATAGATATATTTGTTTTGTACTCCTCTCGACTCAGTCGACTGATCACCACTAACAGTCGACTGTCGCGAGATAAACTGTCTTCAGCGAGTCTTCATCAAATTTTTGAGATAAAACCCTTCGATTCCTCACCCGTGACTTCGGATCTCAGCCGTTGATATCTTTACATTTAATCTGAGCCGTCTATTCTCAGTTAAAACCTCCTCTTACCAGCCACTTTCTTTCACTTCTACCGATTCCAATTTACCCCCAAATTTGCAAACCCTAAGGCAAGAAAAGAAGAAGAAGAAGCTCCAATCCGACTATATCTGCAAGTCGACTGCTGCTTGCATTTGTCTCTCTTCCAACTTGGTAACATCTCCTCTTCTTGTTTCCTTTTCAACACCCTAATGGCTCCCAAACGATCGAAAAGATCTCATGAGGGTTCTTCCTCTTCACAGGAGTACATTCAATACCTTTTGAGCCCCGATCTACTTGATCATTGGTATCTATTTTGTACCATCCAAATCTTCCCTGGAAGATTTGTAAATTTTAATGATCTAGATCCTTTTAATCTAACTCCACTTTTTCAAAATTCTAGTCTCTATGATTTCCTCTCATTATCTAATCAACCCAATTACTACCCCCAACTCATATATTTGTTTTACACAGATATGAAAATTGTGCAAAGACCTAATGGGGAAGTCTTAATCCGGTCATCGGTGAAAAATATTAGAATGCAACTCACACCGACTAGGATTAATGAAATTTTGGGTACTGATGATGTAGGATCACCTCTTGATGACATTGTGTTAGATAATTCCTCGATTTTATCTAGAATTCTTTTACCACATTCTAGACTACCAATGACAAGCAAAAATCTACAACCAATTGCTAAGCTTGTTGGTAGAATATTAGCTTATAACATCCTTCCTAAAAAGGGGAGTTATGACCAATATTCTATTGAATTACAAAAAGCAATATATGCAATTTTTGGTAGAATAGCTGTTAATTGGGGTCATGTCATCTTTTCCAAACTCAATCAAGATCATACTCACTTTTTACCCTTTGGTGGTCTTCTAACTCGAATCTTTATTGCTTATAAAGTAGATCTTGAGTCTGAGACACATGTTGTCTCTAGATATGAGTGTTTCGATCGTGCTAGTTTGGCACGCATGAAGCTTCTTGATGCCCCTACTCGATCACCCCCTCAATCTCCTCCACCGTCCCAAGCTCCCTTAGGTTCAACTTCTAGACCTAGAGCTCCTCAACCTTCTACTTCTGATGATCCACCTCTCCAATTATGATGATCCAAGAACCATGTACGACTGTGTGTCTTATCTCATTAATCATTCAGTCCAAGTCGATCGATATCTTTCTTCTCTTGGTTCCCAAATAAACCAAGTTGGTTCTGAGGTAGCCCATCTTACTCATCTCTTCACTAATCAATTTCCTACTCCTTCTCAAGATGAAGATGAAGATTCTGAAGAAGATGATGATTGAAGATTTTTTTTACTTTTTCTGTATTTGTTTTTTCTTTCCAATGGATTTCCTTTCTATGTATTGAACTTTCTTTTTAAATGCATTATCTTATTATTTTCTGTTTTTTGATGATTCCAAAGGGGGAGAGATAGTTTCTGTGTTCTGTGTTATGTTCTGTGTTATTATTATCTGTGCTTTATTATCTGTGAGTTCTGTGATCTATGTCTTATTTGTGAAACAACTTTCAGTATTATCTCTCTGGTCAGTCGACTTGGCCAAGAATTTAGTCGACTGATGCTACTGCAGCTATGAAAAATGCATCTATGATATAATGTATGCAGGTTCTGCTCAGTCGCTTGGTCTATTCTCCAGTCGACTGATACAGTCTGTATATCAGTTTTATGTATGCATATTGTGTTTTTAACAGGGGGAGTTTTTAAATCTATGCTTGTATGTCTGTTTATAAATGGTTATCAGCTATTGTGTTGTCATCATCAAAAAGGGGGAGAATGTTGGTTCTTGATTTTGATGATCACAACACAGTGCATCATGTGTCTATATTATACAGCTGACATTGCAGTGCAGAGACTAAAGACAATTCTAGCTGAACAAACAAACAAGCTCAAACAGATACAGATGAAGAAGACAAGGATCAAGTTTCAACTCAAGACTCAAGACTCAAGACTTCAAGCTCAAATGTTTTATAAATATTGTATTTTATTTCTTGTTGAGTCTTAGTACTATGTAAAGCCTTGTCAACACACACACACACACACACATACTCAAAATTTCATCATGTGTGTCTCTTAAAAACCCCCAAAAATAAGTCAAAACAGTTTGAAGAATTTTAACATTTAAGTACCAGTCGACTTAAGCTCTTGCCAGTCGACTGCCTAGTACAAAACTGTTTAAAATTATTCAAACTCTGATCAGTCGACTCATATGGCAACCCAGTCGACTGTTCGAGAGTTTTTGACCGTTTTCTGATTTTCAAAAATGAACTTTTTCAAACTCAAACGGTCTGATCCGTTGGTTGACAGTTATGTAACTGCTTTCCAACGTTCAGAAGATCAAAACTCTTTATATAGAGTTTCTTCTCAAACAGAAAAACTTACTTGATTTCTTACAAAAACACCCGAGCACTCTTGAGAAAAATTTAAGTGATTTTCAGTAAAGAACAAAGCTTTCAAGTTCACACACTTTGGTTCTCTACACTCAGTCCAGTATAGCATTGAATTCGCTTTGGACTGAGTATAGAAGTCAACCTATTTTTTAGCCACGTGCATCAACACATACAACAACAAGGCTATAGGTTGATTGTAAAATTCCTCTTGTACTCTTGCTCTCGGTTGGAGAGTGTTTTTGACTCTTGGTTGTAGAGTCGGTGTCTTTTCACTCTTGGTTGAAGAGTGGGTCTGCTTTCTCTGGTTGAGAGAAAGGACTACGGGTTAGACAAGGTTGTTGTCGTAACGCCGTAGGGTATTCTTGTAATTTTTCAAGAATAGTGGAAATCTCAAGTGGGTTGCTTGGGGACTGGATGTAGGTCGGGAGGACCGAACCAGGATATATCTTGTGTACTCTGTGATTGGTTATCTTGTGGTTGCATTTACTTTTGTTTAATTAAACTCTGCAAAACTTGTCTGGCCAGTCGACTCAGCCTTGTATCAGTCGACTGATCAGTCTCGTATTAGTTATTCTCTTTGTCTCATCAGTCGCCTGCCTTATCTATAAGTCGACTGCATCGAGAGTTCAAGCTTCTTTTATTTGGCTATATCAGTCGACTGGTTCCCTACTAAGTCGACTGTGCCGTGAGAAAGTATTTATTCCGCAATTTATTTTTAATAAACACTATTCACCCCCCCTCTAGTGTTTGTTGCTTAGCCTACAGGATCCAACACGTTCATCACACTCTAGCACGCATTTTGAGATGATCTAACGGTGATTTTGCCTCGGAAGGATTTTTCACCATATACGAGGGTCGGTCCCTCATCCGCTCGGCTCGAGGATTTGAGTGGGCGTAGTCGATCCGAACGATGTAATCCGAACTAGCGTTAGCGTTGCTCGACGGTTGTGGGAGCAGTTCCGAACGGCGATCTACTTCTGGCTCGCCTAAGGGCAAACTGGGGAAGTAAAGTCGAGCCGAGTGTTGGACTCCGAACCATCGGTAGATTTGGTCAACGGTTGTGGGAGCAGTTCCGAACGACGATCTACTTCTGGCTCGCCTATGGGCGAACTGGGGAAGTAAAGTCGAGCTGAGTGTTGGACTCCGAACCATCGGTAGATTTGTTCAACGGTTGTGGGAGCAGTTCCGAACGGCGATCTACTTCTGGCTCGCCTAAGGGTGAACTGGAGAAGTAAAGTCGAGCCGAGTGTTGGACTCCAAACCATTGGTAGATTTGTTCAACGGTTGTAGGAGCAGTTCCGAACGGCGATCTACTTCTGGCTCGCCTAAGGGCGAACTGGGGAAGTAAAGTCGAGCCGAGTGTTGGACTCCGAACCATCGGTGTAGTTCAATGATTGTGGGAGCAGTTCCGAACGGCGATCTACTTCTGGCTCGCCTAAGGGCGAGCCGGGGAAGTAAAGTCGAGCCGAGTGTTGGACTCCGAACCATCGGTGTAGTTCAACGGTTGTGGGAGCAGTTCCGAACGGCGATCTACTTTTGGCTCGCCTAAGGGCGAGCCGGGGAAGTAAAGTCGAGCCGGACATTGGACTCCGAACCATTGGTTGAAATAAAAAAAAATAAAGGCAGAGCGATGCAAGCAAATTTATAAGTATGAAAGAGCATTCTTCATTGATAATTGACGGCGAGCCGTTTTTACATATAACAACTTAAGAAATGAATTACAAGTAAGAGGAGAGGAATGGTTCGACACCTCGTGATACTCAGAGAGGTGCCGGGGGCACTTTCTTGGTATTTTAGGAGGTGGTCGGCATTCCAGGTCCTCGGAATCTCTCTGCCCTCTAGATCTTCCAGACGATAAGCTCCGGGCCGAACTACCTTTGTGATCTTGTAGGGTCCTTCCCAGTTCGGGGCCAGTTTTCTCCTTTGATTGGGGAAGGAGATGGCTAGCTTTCTGAGGACCAAGTCCCCCTCCTTGAGATCGGTGGGTCAGGACTTTCTTGTTGTACGCCAGTTTGACCCTCCTCTGGTAGTTCTGTTGGCGTATCGATGCTTTTTCCCTCAGCTCGTCTACCAGGTCTAAGTTCGCCCGTAGGTCTCTGGCATTCTGTTCCTCGTTGTAGGCTGCGAGACGAGGAGAAGGTATTCCGACTTCGAGTGGTATTACCGCCTTGGACCCATAGGTGAGGTTGAACGGGGACTCGCCTGTGGGGGTCTGCTTGTTGGTGCGGTAGTTCCACAGCACATTGGAGAGTTGGTCGACCCATAAGCCTCTAGAACACCTATCTAGTCTCTTCTTGATACCAGAGAGGATCTGTCGGTTAGCGTTCTTCGCCTGTCCATTCGACTGAGGGTGGGAGACGAAAGAGAAGCGCTGTTGGATGGCGAGGTCTTCACACAGAGCTCTGAATGCAGTACCAGTGAACTGAGTCCCGTTGTCCGTCACGAGGACGAGGGGGACGCCGAATCTGCAGATGATGTTCTTCCAGAAGAATTGAAGCACCTTGTTCTCGGTGATAGTGGCGAGGGGCTCGGCCTCAATCCACTTCGAGAAGTAGTCGATGGCTACGACCAAGAACTTGAACTGCCCGGAGCTGGAGGGAAAGGTCCTAGTAAATCCATCCCCTACATTGCGAAGGGGATAGGACTTGATAGGGAGGCGAGGTTGGCTTGGGGGAGGCGACGAATATTGGAATGTCTCTGGCAAGAGCCACATTGCCGAACGTGTCGCTCGGTGTCTTGGAGGAGAGTCGGCCAGAAGTATCCATAATTCAAGACTTTCCGAGCCAATGACCTAGACCCTGAATGAGCCCCGCCGATGCCTTCTTGGAGCTCCTGTAAGGCATAGTTGGCCTGTTCCGGGGAAAGGCACCTCAGGTGCGGTCGGCCGTCAATCTGCGAGAAGGAGCGCTTGTACAAGATTCTGTCGATCAGGACGTACCGCTCGGCTCTGGTTCTTACTCGGCGTGCTTCCTTGGGGTCCTCGGGGAGGAGTCCGTCCCTTAAGAACTCCACTAACGGCTTCATCCAATTATCTTGCAGCAGTACCGACAATGACTCCACTGACCCGGGGGTCTCGTCTTTAATGCTCGGCTTTGAGAGGACCTCGATCAAAACGGTCTGCTGAGGGAGGATGAGGCCAATTTGGAGAGGGCGTCGGCCTGTGAATTCTCCTCTCGAGGGACTCGTCGGATGAGTGCCTCTTCAAACCGGCTCATGAGGGTTCGGACCTTGGCGAGGTACTTCGCCATTCGTTCGTCTCGCGCCTCGTACTCGCCCAAGACTTGGTTCACAATCAGCTGGGAGTCACTATGGATTCGGAGGCGCTGCGCCCCGGCACTTCGGGCAAGTCCGAGGCCCGCGATTAGTGCCTCATACTCTGCCTCGTTGTTTGAGGCCTTGAGATTTATGCGAAGGGCATACTGGAGGACGAAGTCATCAAGGCCGTTCAGGATGATACCGGCGCCGCTACCCTCGTGCAGGAGGATCCGTCCACGAAAACCGTCCAAATGGGGGGTCCGTTCGGGACATGGCTGACCTCGAGAATGGTGGACTCGACGATGAAGTCAGCGAGGGCCTGAGCTTTGATTGCGGTCCGAGGCTGGTAGGAGATGTCGTGTTGGCTCAGCTCTATGGACCACTTCATAAGCCGGCCTGAGGTTTTGGGCTTGTGGAGGATCTGCTTCAGCGGTTGGTCGGTGAGGACCACAACCGAGTGCGACTGAAAGTATGGACGGAGCTTCCTTGCCGCCATGATCAGGACGTAGGCCGTCTTTTCTATCTTCGGATAGCGGAGCTCGGCATCCCAAAGCACCTTGCTCACGTAGTAGATGGGCCTCTGAGCCCGATCTTCTTCCCTCACCAAAACCGCACTTAAGGTCTGCTCGGAAGCAGCTAAGTAGATGAAGAGGGTTTCCCCTGGGACGGGTTTGCTGAGCAGAGGAGGGTTCACCAAGTAGGCCTTCAGTTGGTCGAACGACTCCTGTTGCGGTCGGCCCCATTCGAAACCCTTAGCCCCCCTGAGAGCCTTGAAGAAGGGGAGGCACTTTTCCCCAGACTTCAAAAGGAACCGGCCAATAGCGGCGAGGCGACCTGTAAGCTTCTACACTTCCTTGACGTTCCGAGGCGGGGCCATGTCTAGTATGGCCTTGATTTTCTCGAGATTTGCTTCGATCCCTCGCTGGCTCACCATGAAGCCGAGGAACTTTCCCGACGAGACCCCGAACGCACACTTGTTCGGATTAAGCCTCATGTTGTGCCTTCTCAATACGCCGAATGCCTCCTGGAGGTCGGCCACGTGGTCGGTACCTCGGATTCTCTTCACGAGCATGTCGTCGACGTATACTTCCATGTTGCGGCCTATTTGGCTTTGGAAGACTTTGTTGACGAGGTGCTGGTAGGTGGCTCCAGCGTTCTTCAATCCGAACAGCATGACTCTATAGCAGTAGAGGCCCTGGTCGGTAATGAAGGAAGTCTTCGGAATGTCCGGGGGGAACATTCGGATTTGATTATAGCCGGAGAAGGCGTCCATGAAGCTGAGGAGCTCATGGCCCGAGGTGGCATCGATGAGGGTGTCGATATTTGGGAGAGGGAATGGATCCTTCGGACACGCCTTATTCAGGTCGGTGAAGTTGATGCATATCCTCAAAGAACCATTGGACTTCTTAACCATGACCACATTGAAGAGCCACTCGGGATAGTTCACCTCCTGTATGAACCGAGCTCTTAAGAGCTCGTCCACCTCCTCCTTGATGGCTTGTTGTCGCTCGGGGGCGAACTTATGCCTCTTCTGCTGAACCGGTCTGCACCCCGGTTCGACGCTAAGGCGGTGCACTAGAAGGTCCTCGGAAATTCCGGGCATATCCGCGGCGGACCAAGCAAATAGGTCGCGGTTCTCCCGGATGCACTGCACCAAGTCGGAGCATAGGGCAGTCGGCAAGGACTTGCTGATGAGGAACTTTCGACTCGGGTCCTCGTCCGAGAAGAGTACTTCTTCCAATTCGTCCGCCGGCTCGGAAGTGGGTCGGATATTCGGCTCGGGGATTTCTAGAGTCTCGAGGGAGAGCACCGGACCCCCAGTGGAAGTCATATAGCACTTCCGAGCCATTTCTTGGCTGCCCCTAACTTCTCCCACTCCCAACCGAGTGGGGAACTTCATTTTAAGGTGGTACGCTGAAGGAACAGCTTCCAGGGCAGCTAGGCCGGGTCGGCCCAAGATGACATTATATGCAGCCGGGACGTCGACGACCATAAAGTCCATTGGCTCGGTCCGGGTGGTAGGGGTCTTCCCAGCAGTTACATCAGGATAATAACCCCTTCGACAGTTACTGGTACCCCCGTAAACCCGTGGAGCGTGTAGCCGGCCGGTTTGAGGCGATCCCGGGACAGCTGCAGCCCTCGGAAGGCCGAGAGGAAGAGGATGTTTACCGAGCTCCCGTTATCCACCAGGACCCTCTGCACTTTGAAATTTGCCATGCGAAGGTCGATGACAAGTGCGTCGCAGTGGGGAGTTCGGATTCCCTCGAGGTCTTCATCAGAGAAAGTCACTGGGACGCCGAGGCCTTTGGTGGGAGGGGTGCTGTGAACTGAGTTGACCTCTTGGACGAAGGCTTTCCGAGAGGAGTTGGAGGAGCCCCCCATGGGGCCTCCGTGGATGAGGTGCAGAACTCGTTCTTCCTCGAACTCGGGGGTCCGCTCGGAGCGCTTGTTAGCCCCCCGAGGCGGAGGAGTGGCGCGTTCCCCCTGATTGTTCGCCTTAACAAATTTGGCCAACTGCCCCCTCTGGATGAGGGCCTCTATCTCATTTTTCAACGCCCGGCAGTCGTTGGTGTCGTGGCCGTGGTCCCGGTGGTAACGGCACCATTTCTCTTTGTTCCTCCTCTTGGCCGGGGTGTTCATCCTCGGAGCGGGCGGTATCACCCCTTCCTTCTCCACTTCCATCAGGATGGTGGAGACATTGGTGGTGAGAGGAGTGAACTTCTCGAACCTGGGGGGAGGACGGCGCTGACCGCTGTTGTCCTTCTGTAGCTTTTTGGACCCCTCCTCCTCTGTCGTCTTCCTCTTCGATCCAGAGGCGGATCCTCTGAAATTCGGGAGGCACTCGGCCTCCTTTGCCCGAATGTACTTCTCGCATCTTAGGAGAAGATCGGCGAAGTTGTGCAGGGGCTTCTTGGCGAGGGACGACCGGAGGTTGGAGTTGAGGACGTTCGACTGGAACGCGACGGTCGCCACTGACTAGTCGAGGGAGGCGATCGACCTGACCTCCACGGTAAATCTCCTCACGTAGTCCCTCAACTTTTCTCTCCTCTCCTGTCGGAAGGTGGAGTAGGGAGAGGCTAGTCTTCTCCGTTCGCCTGCTACTCACAAAGTGGGTTATGAAGAGAGTTTCGAACTGCTCGAATGAGAAGATGGAAGAGGGAGCGAGCCGGGAGTACCATTCCCGTGCCGACCCCTTGAGAGTGGCGAGGAAGGTCTTGTAGAGCATGGCGTCGGAAGCTTGATAGATCAGCATTAAGGTCTTGAAGCTTTCGACATGATCAACAGGGTCTGACTCCCCTGAGTATGTTTCAAACTGCGGAGGTTTGAAACCCCTCGGGATGGGAGCCTCCATGATTGTCCGAGAGAAGGGGGGTCTGCTGGGGCGGACGGTCCCTGCTCTCGACTCCTCCTCTTTGTCCATGCGATCGATGCGCCTCTCCATCTCGTGGAGACGACGGTAGAGGGCATCATCCCTCTGTTGATAATCAAACGATCCCCTGGACTCTTCTTCATAGGAAGGGGAACGGGGACTGCGGCGTCGATAGTCCTGGGATCGGCGAGGACTATGATGGTGTTGCTGGGGACTGGGAGCCGGGAGAGGACTTCTGGATCGGTGGCGAGGACTTGGAACCCGTGGAGGTGTTGGAACCCTCTGGGCATCATGGTTGTTAGGGCGGAGGTTGAGGGCCTGCAACACAGTCTCCTGGAATTGTAGGAACTCAGCACGAGTGATAGGTGCCTCATCGTTCCTCGGATGATGTCGATCAGCAGGGGAACGTGGCCTCCTCCTGTGGCGCTCGGGAGATACGTCCCGTCCTCTTCGGTCAGGAGACCTCCTGCCATCTCGGCGATGAGGAAATCGCTCGCCTTGATGGTGGCGGGAGGCTCCCTCTCGGGCCCGCTTCTCATCTAGGCGGTTGCGAAGGTCCTCATCCTTTTGGCGGTTCAGAACGGTGTTGCGGAGGTCGGGGTGATGGGAGGCCATTGAATCCGAGGAGGCTTTATGAACCGAGACATGGTCTGGGTGGAGAGGTTACTTCTGCCTCCGCCCGTTCTGGCCAGCAGGACCATTAGGGGGTTGTTGATTCGGAAGAGGAGGCTGGCCCTGTTGGACCGGGGGAGGAAGTTGTTCGGGCTGCGGAGCAGGATGGACGGGGACTTTCTCTGGCTGATCGGCGGGGTTGGGTCCGTGGTTGGACCCCCTAGAACTGATCTTTTTGGGAGGCATGGTTGGAGTAGGGCTAGTCGATGAGGAAGAGGTGGAAGCTATTCGTGTGGGTTTCCCACAGACAGCGCCAATCTGTTACCGCTGATTCTGGTGTGGGGGTAAACAGATGAGATTTGTGAGTTCGTGGAGAAACCTGAATAGCGGATCCGCTCCTGTTGATTCCTGCCGCTAACCTGCAAGGAAGTGCAATACACCGGGGTTGATTCCGGCGACGCACCCTCCGACGCTCTTGTCAGTAACCGGTGGTGATTAAGAAAGAGCTTAAGGTGGAAAAAGAGTGATTACCTTGTCACAGTGGTAGGGGGAGGTATTTATAGTCGCCATGGGAGTGATTAGGGACCTGATTTCCTGTGTAACTGTCAGGAGAAAAATCCTCCCAATCTGTTTAGGAAACTGACCCCTGATTCCCGGTGAGAGCAAACAGGCCCGTTGATTCGATCAAATCAGTGACCCTGATTTTCCTCTTGCTGATCTGGGTTCGTCTTGGGTCGGGACCCGTACCCAGTTGGAGTGGATCCGTTTGTGGGGTGTTGGATCTGTGAGAAGGAGACCCAGTACCCATTTCGGACCCATTTGTATGTGAAATTACCGCTTTACCCCTGAGCTTCAAGATTCGTGCCCAATCTGAACGGTTCCGATTTAACCCCATTTTTAGCCATATCAGGGGGTATTTATAGGATTTTTGTGTGGTTGAGATGACTCCCACTACTCAAATAACAACCCACTTCCTCACACACTCCCTCCACTCTCCCCTCTTTCTCAAGTGTGGCCGGCTAGTCCCCTTGTGCACACCATGTGAACGTGCACCCTATGTGCACACACTTCTCATATTCTTTTATAAATTGCTATTAATTTAAATGTTGGTGTATGTTACATGACAAGTGTGCTAAAGTTGTTAAAGTGTTCATTTAAGTGAAGAATTAAACATGGGCTTCACTTGTAATTAATTTTTGTAGGCTTCAAAATAGATTTAGGCCTAATGGGTTTAATTAAAATAAACAGCATAAGTGTGACAAATAAAATGAGAAGAAAAATGTGCATAACTTTTAGAAAATTTTAGGGACTAAAATGCATAAAATATTATGTGCAATGCACGTATCAATACAAAATAAATTTGAGAGAACGAAAAGCAGTCAAAATACAAAATACGTAGAACATATATATTATTAATGTTACAGATATTTCATGTAATGGTAAAATATACGTAATCGACACATGTATTGAAACCACGGGCAATTTACATAAAAACACAAAGATTAAATAAATATTTGAGTTGGCTCAAAATAGGATAAAAATGAATTTTGAGGGAATGGAAAACATATAATTAATCCAAATACAAAAATATGTAGGATATTTATATTAAAATATGCTTCGGATTTTACCCGTAATGGTATAAAATACATGTGCGTAACACCCATGGGCAAAATTGTCATAACTCAATTTTGCGGGCTGTTACAGAAGTTGTGATAGTAAGATGAGGAAATGAAGTTGAAAATTATCACGATAAAATATTAAAATAGATGTATAGATTTTAAATATCTAATATATATAAAATAAGTAGTAATGAAAAGGATTTATAACATTAAGACAAAAATAGAATAAAATATATGCATGAGCTTAAATACAAATACGAATGAGAACGATAATTATGTAGTGTAGTAAATTAGGATAATAAACATAAATATTTATATATAAAAAATATATAGTAATCCAATAATTGGATAAGTGTAAAATGATATGTATAGTAAGTATGTTGAAATATATGATATATATATAGAAATCAGTGGAAAGTATATGTAGTAACCAAGAATGTAAAAATATAAATAGTGGCTGTACATAGTACAATAGGGAAGTATAAAGCGACAAAATTAATAAGTAGCTATTAATAGTGAAACATATATAACAAAACAACGTAGCAAATAATATGTAATAATAATAGTATTGAATATAGGATAGAAAACAAAAATTGTAGGACAAGAAGATTTATAATGTGTAGAAGTATGTCATATTTATATAAGTAAAATATTACAATCTTGTTAAAAATATACTGAAATGATTAAGACAATGTAAAATAATGGAAAAATCTTATAGCATCGTAAAATCAAAGCAAAGTAAATTTGCAAAAATCAAAATTTATAATATAATAGAAATAATAATGAAAGAAAATAGTAGTAGCAATAATAACTTAATACATAGTAATTTAAAACTTAATGTAATACGTAAAAGTAATAGAAAAATAAATGAGTAATATAAAAGTGCATGAAAGTAAGAAGGATAAAAACATCAAGGAATAAAAAATGAGTAAGTCAAACTTAAAAGGTTAATACTAAGGAAAATAAATATCCAAGTGAATTAATAGTATAAGAAAGTAATTATTTGTAACACCCTGAATTTCAAAATACAACTGAATTTGAGTTCCACAGGATCTTTACACTTCTTTCGTACAATTTTACAAGGAAATAAAAAATTTTCTTTTATCAGAGTTACATTCACACTTGTACATTATCACAGCGGAAGCAATATTACAATAAATTACATGAAACAATATTTAAATCAATCTTGCGCAGCATGTATACTTCAATTGTCAATCATCTTTACCCTGCATATAAAAGTGTGGGCGCGTCAGTTTATATTATACACGGCCATCCTCTCTATACCGGAAACAATATAACGATTCTCATTTCTTGGCAAACCACAAACTTGTCACAAACAGAACTATTGGGACTATCCTATTGATGTCGTGTTGTGAATGTGCACTTAATCCTTAATGTAATTATTTATATTATATGACACTAATGCTCACTTATTCAGAGTCTATGCAGCCCATACTACACAGGTCCGAGGGCAAGCCCTTAATCGTTCTTCATCTTGTTGGGTTCAATCCCTCGCCATGACTTAATCTACTACTATAACTACGGTAAGTATCCTAGATGTTTTCTGACCTACGAACTCATGTTTAGGTGCCCTGGAGGGAATCCCAATGCACTGACACATGACTCATCATGCAGGCAACCTGTGGTAATTCAGCTCCTACCATAGACATGACACCACCCGCAGTCGTCAAACACCCCACGAGCATCGCCACCGGGACGGTACTCTGGAGCAGTATCCATGCCCTAACATGACTCATCATGGGACATCCTGTGAATACTCTCACGCCACCAATCCAATGGCCCTCATACTCAATGTTTTTCTCTTACTTTCATCACATCTTCACTATGTATTTAATCCTTAATTTAATTGAATCATGAATAAAATCAATCTCTTAGAATGTAGCACTTCCACTATACTGGTCTTATTCATTTAATTTCACATGACCCAACCTTGGTCTTCTCATTTCAAAATATCATTTTCTCATTTCTTTCATTGCCGGTATAAGGCTTGGCTATACCCTAATTCTCAATTTCAACTCATAATTACAATGTCATGCTCATAAGATCTTTTCATGATTAATCACAATTCATATTTCCAAAAGCATAGTAACCATGTATTCATATCTTTCATAATTCATCACAATCAAAATTCAATTTCACATGCAAACCATATGCAAGAGTCAATTTCAATAAATAATCACCTATAATCTGTGTGTTCCACACATCTATTATTCACAAAGCAAAAATCTTGCTACGAACGCATTTTTCTAATTCCATTTAATCATACGAATTACCACTTTTCAAAATTCATCTTTTATACCCAAAAATTTTCATTTATTTTCCTTTGTTTAAAAAAATAATTTAATCATTTCTTGCAAAACTCCAATTTCTTATTCACACTTCACCAAAAGTTGTATAAATACTAGAGCATCTGTAGTCGTGGGCTAAAAACCCAAAATTTGGAAAAATTTAGAAAAAACGAGCTGTAGTCGTCGTCCAAATACCCAAAATTTGGGTGTACGAGGAACAGTTCGTGGCCAAATATAGCAGACGATTTGGCCAAATGCAAAATATAGCGAACGAACTATTTTCTTTTGTCCGTCAGAATTGACGAATGATTAAATTTCGTCTCGTAGGTGAGACGAAGGATTAAATAAAAAAAGAAGGGACGGACGATTATACATCGTCAATCTTAACGGACGAATCATAATCACTCGTCCCAGGTATTTTTCCAATTTTTTTTTGTCATTTAGTGCTTAAAAAAAAAAAAATTTATAAAAAAATGGGACGGATGATTACACCCCGTCAATTTCATTGAACGGGGCATAATCTCCCGTCCATGTGTTTTTCCAAATTTTTTTTTTGTCTTTTAGTGCTTAAAAAAAAATGGGACGGTTGATTACACCCCGTCAATTTCATTGGACGGGGCATAATCTCCCGTCCAGGTACTTTTCCAATATTTTTTTTTGTCTTTTAGTGCAAAAAAAAATTATTTTTCAAAAAAAAACTTAGGGACGGACGATTATACCTCGTCATTCTTAACGGACGAGTGATAATCTCTCGTTCGGCTATATTTTAGCTTTAAACGACTGCAGCGCGCACTCTCATATTCTATTTCCAAAAGCCAAATACCCAAAATTTACAAATGAACGACTACAGATGCTCTAATAAGTCCCAATGGTTTTTCGGAATTTATCCCATAATTTTTTGATTTTTATTTTAATTTAAAAGTCCATTTTTATTCAAAAATCCCAAAAAAATATTTTTTTTCTAAACTCCCAAACCCACCAAGATTCGAACCAGTGACCAGCTGTGAGGTAGACAGTGCACAAGACCAAAGTGTCACAGCCACTAGGCGATATAAATAGGGATTAAAAACCCTATGTTCTGTTCTCGGCGAATTGGATTTTTAACCAAAAAAATTAACAACAGAGCGGCGGTATCGAACCCGAGACCTCTGCTGCTGTAGCGACCCAAATCCTTTCCGACCAGTTGGTCTAAGTGAACATATCGATATGATAATAAATAAAACAGGTTTTGTTTCCACTGTCTGTTCAAAACTAAATTTCAAAATTTTCAAAACGAATTTGTCTCTTCTTCTCCTCTTTTGAAAAAAAAATATCCAGAATAAACCTACATTTATTTTAACCATAACCAGTATATTTAAAACTATTTTTTTTCCTTTTTAAAACATGTATTTAGCCTTAGATTGCATATTATAAAACTATTTCGACGTTGAACACTAACACATATTTGTTCACAAATGAGGATAGTTTCTCACACCACAAATTTCACTACTATGATGTTTTGACACTATGATATTTTAGAGCACAAAACCAACATTATAAGAGAGTAAAACTTCCATTTTATTAATTACTCTACACATGATACATTTAATTATATGTATGCAAAAAGACATTCTTTTTCATTTATTCAAATCTTCCACATGATAAACATCACAATAGAGAAATTCACTACATCTATTAACAAACAATTTGATCAATTCAATTTTAACACACTATTCTACTTGGCATTTTTAATCAATAAAAAGCGAATTTCACATAATTGTAATCTAATAAAATCAACATGCATTCTAATGTTTATAACAATGAGAAACATACACTTTTACTCATAGGCAATAACTCTAGTAATCAAACAACACATTTGCTAATTAACAATTTTCTTCTAATTAAACAAGCATGTATACCATTTCAACTAGTAGCTTATAATAATAATTCAATTAAAGAGGCGCAGGTTGGTGATGCGCAGTTGCAGAATTTTCGAGCTGAGGTTAAGTCTGGGTCCAAGACGGACATGTTATTCATGCATATGGTTCGCTTCATTTTGGTTCCCGGTTGTGTGTCCTTAAGGGTGAAGTTCGTCAGAGGTTGCTTGAGGAAGCTCATCAGTCTTCGTATTCTATCCATCCTGGCGGTACTAAGATGTATCGGGATTTGAAGCTTCATTTCTGGTGGCATGGTATGAAGAGGACTGTTGCTTGGTTTGTTTCTCAGTGTTTGATCTGTCAGCAGGTTAAGGCAGAGCATCAGAGAACCGTTGGATTTCTTCAACCGCTTCCTATTCCAGAGTGGAAGTGGGAACATATCACTATGGATTTTGTGACTGCTTTGCCGAGGAGTCCTAAGGGTCATAATGCTATTTGGGTGATTGTTGACCGTTTGACGAAGAGTGCTCACTTCATTCCTTTTCGTGTCGGTCAGTCTACTGAGAGCCCAGCTGAGAGGTATATGCAAGAGATTGTTAGACTTCATGGGATTCCAGTCAGTATTGTATCCGACAGGGATACGAGATTTAGATCTCAGTTCTGGAAGAGTTTTCAGAACAGTTTGGGGAGCAAATTAAAATACAATACAACTTTTCATCCCCAGACTGATGGACAGTCAGAGCAGACTATTCAGATTCTTGAGGACATGCTGAGGTCCTGTATGCTTCAGTTTGGTGGATCTTGGGAGGACCATTTGCATCTCGTAGAGTTCTCGTAGAATAACAGCTTTCAAGTCAGTATTAAAGCTGCTCCGTTCGAGGCACTCTATGGGTTGAAGTGTAGATCGCTAGTGTGCTGGGATGACATTTGTAAGAGGCAGTTGTTGGGTCCAGAGTTGAACACCAAGACAGTGGATGTTGTGGTTCAGATCAGGAAGCACTTGCAAGCAGCTCAGGACAGGCAGAAGCGATGGGCTGATGTCCTTCGGGGAGCTTTGGAGTTTGGTATTGGTGACCATGTTTTCCTTAAGGTATCGCCATGACAAGGTGTCATTCGGTTCGATGGTGTGAGCAAGCTTAATCCTAGGTTTATTGGACCGTTTGAGATTTTGGAGCGAGTAAGCAAGGTGGCCTATCGTCTTGCTTTGCCGCCAGCTTTATCAGGAGTGCACGATGTTTTCCATGTCTCACAACTCAGGAGATATATCAGAGATGAGAGCCACGTGATCGACTATTCTGAGTTGACCGTTCGGCCAGATTTGACTTGTGAGATTCCGCCAGTTGCTATCGTGGATCGGCAGGAGAAAGTGCTTAAGAACAAGGTCAG
The DNA here is from genome assembly GCA_017893485.1 of Hemerocallis citrina. NCBI lineage: Eukaryota > Viridiplantae > Streptophyta > Magnoliopsida > Asparagales > Asphodelaceae > Hemerocallis > Hemerocallis citrina. The sequence continues at coordinate 122,167,222 of CM030363.1, read as the reverse complement.
CAAGTTGGTTCATGTTACTTGGAATCCTCACTCGCCTGGTGAGTCGACTTGGGAGTTGGAGGAGGAGATTCAGTAGAAATTTCCTCATTTGTTTGGGTAGTTTTGTTTTGTTCTTCTGGTTGTTTTTGGGGTTATCCTATGTATCTTCTTTTTGAATTTCGAGGACGAAATTCTTCTTATTAGGTGGGTAGGATTGTAACCCCTTTTTTTCATTTTTCGTATTTTTTGTGTATTTTTCTTTTCTTGAGTATCTGTACTCTCTCTTGTATTTTTTTGAACCGTATATTGAGTTGTTTCAATATATTTTCACTTTCTATTCGCATTCTTTATTTTTGTGAGTTATTTCCGAATTCTTGGTTGTTCTTGTTCTTGGTTGTTTTTTCGCTCTTTATTGTTGTTCCGTTCTCTTTATTTGTTCTTTTGTGGTGCTCTTGGTGATTTGGTGTTCTACCCCATTCCTAATCCTATTATTTTGATCCCTAATTGATTACCAAAGCCATATTACCCAATCCTAGTTTGAATCCTATTCAATTTGATCCCCATTTGTCTTATTGGGTCAATCCTATTCATACTTCTAATAAACCCATCAACCCAAATACCCATTAACCCTATTCACCTCCTTATATATCTCCCCTAACCCTAACATCTAAAACCCTAGCCCCTGCTCCCTCTCTCTCTTTCTCCTTCCTGGCTGCACACCCGAGCCCCCAACCGGCCAGCAACCCCAGGCCGACAGCCCCCCTCCTCTTCTCCGGCCTGTGTGCAACCCCGACAACACTCCCATTTCCGACACCCGAATCCTCATAACACCACCAGCCCGATCCCCTTCTCCTTGACCATCCTGGCTGTAGTACCCCGTATTTTTAAATATTATTTTTAAAGATTTATAGATGAATTAAAATGATTTTGGAGATTTAATAAATATTTTCTGAAAATTCATCTTTTTACACGTACAAAACATGTGCAAATATTTTCTTGGGAAGTTCAAAAGCCAAAATTATTTTGTTGAGAATCATTATTTATTATTGGGATTTATTTGTAATTTTCTAGATTTTTCTGATATTTATTGGACCTATTTGCAAATATTACGAAAAGAAGGATTTTTTTCAAAATTGTCATTTTGAGGGATGAAAGTGCAAAACTATTTTGTGGACATTTCAAATAGTGCCGGCTGGAAATAAAATGTTTATTTTGTTTTTAAATCTCAATTTAATTGGTTTATCAAGTTTCCAAGTATAGAGATCTATTTATGTAAAATTCTATTTTTAAAAGGATTCTTTTGCAAATGTGTTCAAAAACCCTAAATTCTCCTATTCCGGCCTATTTAAAAGTGTGGAGTGCAGCCGTCTTTCGCTGCACAACACAAAAGGTTTTATAGTTTTTTTGAAGATTTAAGGAGGTGAACTTGGATTTCGCAAAAGAAGGGCTTTTCTTATTCTTCATTAATTCGATTGGATTTGGTCATTAAGGTGAGTGACTTGTTTTGTTTCATTTTGTTTTGTGTATATTGTATGTGAGTGATACAATTGTTTGTTTGTTCTTTGAATGTTGTATGTGGTATTTCATCTACTAGAAAGCATGTTAGGATTTGAGTATGAATATGTACATGATGGATTGGATGGATTGATGAATTAAAATTTGAAACTTGTGAAACTGTAATTGTTTATGAATAAAATTGTATGTGGGTAATTCGGGATGGATGAATGACCTATTAGAGATCATGGGTAGGCTATTTTCTTTTGGATTGATGTTGGATTGATCGAATATGGTAGATTTCATGCATAATCTAATAAAGATGAGATCTTTATCACTTTTGACTATTGGTGGAATGAAACTTGATATGGTAACGTTATAAATTGATTATATTTATGAGTTATAATGGTGAATTAGTTTGAGAAAGTTGGAGAAAGAATTTATGAATCAAGAGATCATGTCTTGAAAATCGAAATTTAGAATCGAGTCGAATTTGAGGAAATATATCCAATTTGGGGATCTTTTTGAGATTTTGGTATTTATATGGTTTGGATCTGAATACGAAGCTATTTCAATGAACAATTAATTTTTTAGAAACTCTATTTTGATTATATGCACAATTCATGTTTGATTGAAAGAAATTAACAAATCGCTATTTTTATAAATTCAAGTAGTTTTGATTTAGTTTTTGTGGACTATTATATATCCTACAAGTTGTATTTGATCAAATAAGTAGTATGCTTTTGTAGAAATCATTTTCATAAAGTAAAACTACGTATCGGTTGAAATGTTCATAACCAAAAATCTACAGTCTGCAGGCCGACAGTCGACCGGTGTGACTTTACAGTCGACCGTCGCGACCTGGCTAGTGTGATATCTAGTTTTCTTAAAATTTCGTTCTGGACAGTCGATTAATGACTTTTTACAGTCGACTGATATTACTTAGAATTATTTGAATTGACGTTATTGGATTTTCGCTCTGGACAGTCGATCGACGCTTGTCTATAGTCGACTGATACTGATGTATCTTTATATCTTTGAATGTTCTTTTAAATGATTTATTCTCTAAATGTTTTCAATCTATAACTTACTATTCTATACTTTATCTTCTACTGAACATATATTTTCAAGTGGTTTAACTGAGCAAATTATGTTGGAAGATTGGTTTGGATATTTAGGTGTGAATCTCTAGAGGGTGTGTGTAACACTACTATACCAACAGTTGAGATATTTACGTTTAGGCCTATTGAGGCATTTTAGTTGATCAGTTGTTGCGTTAAGTCCGGTAGGGTACACCAACTCTAGGAGATTCGTAAAGTAGTTAAATAACCTAAATGATAAAGACAGGCACTAGTGGTGATATGATGAACGAGAACATGGGTTATGGACCTCAGTATGGCTTGCGGCGTGAGATAATCCCCAGAATTATCCAGGTGTGAGTGAAATAGTCTCCGGAATTACCTGTAGTGTGGGATTGATCTCCGAAATTATCGGGGTCGAGGCGATGCACATGTGGTATTCGTGTGATGAGGTGTCATTGCTTGCAGTGTGGGGTATTCTCGAAGATTTCCATGTGTGAGTGAAATAGTCTCCGGAATTATCTGTGGATAGAGATTGACCTCCGAAATTATCGGGGCATGGGCTAATACTCACAGTTTATTTTTATCTCATAATAGTCATCGTAGTAGGATTAGTTGCATGGTGGGGGATTAAACCCTATTAAGTGGATACGTTAAGGGCTTGCACCGGACCTATGTAGAGTGGGATACATAGACTCCGACAAGTATGCATTAGAGAGTCAGCATATAGAATTTGTGTTTTCTCGATTTGGTTTCATGCATGTGTTTTCCTGTTTTCTACACTTGACACTTAGTCTAGCTTCACTTATTGTGTTTTCGCGTTTCATGATTTTCCTATATTCACTTACTCCTGTTTATTTCCTATTGTTGATGAATCCATGCTTTACTTATGCTGTTTGTTTTTTATGTCACTCACACCGTTATGGCTGACCCCTTTAGTTTTGGGGATTATGGTTATCTCTAGCCACATTTTTTTACAGGTGATTTCTTATAGCTCGGGATTTGGATGCTTGAGTTAAAATGATGTAGTGACTTATGAAATTTGTAAAAGAAAGTGTTGTAAAGAAAAGAAAATTGTGATTCAAGGTGTATTGTATTCCGCTGTGTTATGTAAAGATTAATGTAATGAAAGTTGAAAATTTTTATTGGTGTTTGGCTGTGTTTAATATTACATTTGAAGTTGATGCTGGGAATCGTGCCACGTATTTCTAAGATATTATATTGAAAATTCGGGGCGCTACACCGACCATCTCCTACACCACCATAACAACCCTCTTGCGCTATATAATCCCTCGACTCTCTCGTGGTGTTCTCTTGTGGTCGCAAGCCACTTTGATCATCTCTCGCTTTTGGAAGTTTTGTTCGTGTGGAAGTTTTCGCTCTAGTTGCTTAGATTTGTTGATTTGCAGATTTTCGTTCGTGAGTTTTGCTCCCACTTTTGACTGCATTGTTCTTCATCCCGATTGAAGGCAAGTAACTTGTACTCCAATTCATTTGTTTGATACAAGTCAAAAAGTTCACCTATAGTGTATTTGGGTCTAGAGACGACTCTTGTTTGTATTTTTCTTGATGGGTTTTGTCTCTATTGTGAAAAATTGACCATAGATGACTCACGACACAATCTTGACATGAATTAACTTAGGATTTGCCCGTTCTTGATTTTGATCATGTATGTGAGACTTGTGCAAGAATTTGTGTTTTGGTTGAGACCTATGAGATATACTTGGCGTGGACATGTTAGATACCCTAATTCATGATTTTTAGACACTTGGTAGACTCAATTTCATGTTTGGGCAAGTTTGGATCAATTTTCTTGAATCTATGTCGATTATGTTTTCAAGGGAAGAATCTGTAGTTTGTCGTTGTTCTATTTTGGTTGCCGTTTTGGACTATTTTAAATTCAGTATCTTGATTTCAGTATAAAACATGAGTTTTAGATAATTTTGTCTATTTTCAAACCTCTCTGACCTTGCTTGATTTGGTTTCGTATGACTGAGTTATGACTGTTTTAGTACAGAGGTGTCGATCTTTTCCAGATTCTATTTTTCAATAATTTTGATGATAAATCATTTTAAAGAACTATGCTACATATATTATTTTGATCCAAAACTTTGGTCTGTTTTCTTTATCTAGTTAGGGATTACCCAGAATTTTGGTGGAATTTATTGATGAGTTTGATGTGTTGTTTCATGCTCGCTTATAAAATCTATACTTGCTGTATTTCGCTCGCTGATCTGTAAAGAACCTTATTTTCACTATGAGTTCTTTTAGCGCATGAAAAATGTTTGTGAAATATGAAAGTTAATATATTTTATCTATTTTTACCTCCCTTTGGCGGATTTGGATTTTGTTTCACTGGTTGCGAGATACTTTAGTTTTCGTACAGCAGTGTTGGGACTTCCAGATTTTCCAAAGTGTCGTTTCTTGATGTGATCCTATTTTTTATGACTAAACTAATTTTACTGAAATATTATGTAACTTTATATTTTGATGCCAGACATATAGGGGAATGCCCCAAATTTTTCCTGAATTTATTTCAAAGGTTTTGATGCAGTTTTCCTGACTGAGAATTCGTTTTCCTGATTTCTGACTGAACACATTTTCTGTTTTCAAATCTATTTTGAGTTATGATGTTGTGAATTACTATATAACTTATTTATACTCGCTGGATTTGTGTGGAAGTCTATTTTCCAGATCCTTCGACGGATCCAGATTAGGATGTTTGTAGTAGCAGGAATCATTGTTTTAGTACATCACTGTCTTGCTGTCCTGAATTAGAAAACTAGTTGTTTTACCCTGTTATGTGTTATCTTGTACCTGTACTTGTTTACCATGCACCCTGAACTGATAAATGTTCATATCCTGTTATCCTTGCATTGTTTTGTGACACATACATGCATGCCTGATCATAATAATAAATGACCAAGCCGGGGTTAAGGAAAAGATCTAGTAGTGAAAAATATCGAAACATGTACTTAGAAGAGGATCTGTGTCCTGCCTGCCTGTTACGTGTTCATGAATACATGATTCACGATCCTGTTTACCTATACCTGATTGCATGCTTCCCTATAGGAAGATGTACTCGGAAGATAACCACTAGGTTATGCTTGTTTCCTGTACCTGATTGCATGCTTCCCTATAGGAAGATGTACTCGAAAGATAACCACTGGGTTATGCCTGTTTCCTGTACCTGACTGCATACTTCCCCTAGGAAGGTGTACTTGGAAGAGAACCACTAGGTTCTACATATTCCTGTTATACCTGTTTCATGTACCTGAGTACACTGCCCTATGGACTCCACTATGAAATCTAAAGTGAAACTGTTTGTTGTAGCAACCATGTAGTAAAAGCTGGGATGCATGAAGTGCTACCTAGATAGTAATATAATAAGACTTGACATGACATAATCTGATTTCCTGTATACCTGTATACCTGATTATCCTGTTACATGATTACCTGATTACCTGTTTACCTATTACCTGATACCTGTTACATGTTTACCTGTTTACCTGTTTACCTGTTTACATGATTACCTGTACTTGTACCTGTATACTTGTTACCTGATATCTGTTACATGTTTACCTATTTACCTGTTTACTTGACACTTGATACATGTTACCTGTACCTGTTAGTATACCATGCTACTTGTTTCTATTTTCCTGATTCATGTTAGATATTATATTTTTGTTGACACACTTATAACATGCTTGGCCTGTTACTTGGAATTATCTAACCCCTGTACTTGTATCCTACATTATAAGTGGTCCGTAACTTGCAACTGACGGGTACTTGTTTTCTCTTTCCTTCTCCTGCAAATTTACTAATTGTAGATCAGGATGGACGACTACCAGATGGTATTGGCGAGATGATGTACTTGTGCTGGATTTTTCTGCTTTATTATTATTATTACTTGTTGCTTGGACTTAAATAAAATGTACTTGATGACTTGGATAATTATTTGTATTTTGCGTGATGTGACCCAGGATATTTGACTTGTTCAGAACCTGATTATTTGAGATTATTGTATTTGGTTTCAAGTAATTTCTGTTGGTACCTTGTTTCAATTATACATGTCTGGTTGTATCTTTTGCTTCCAACTCTGATTATTCCTGTGGTATGTTGTAAAGAATTCTGAAAGCTTATGGATGATTAGAATCATTCACTGGGCTTTTGTTACGTGCTCGTATTCCGTATTTTTGGGAAGCGGGGCATGACATATCTCTTTCATTATTCATCATTTTTTCTTTACCTATTCTCTTTATGTTTATCATCTCATTGTAAATGAGCACTTATAACAGTGTAATTGATCAATTTCTTGTAGACAAACACTCAGTTAACATTTCTGATTTATCACTTAACAACATTCAACAACTTTTTAATTGATAAACCCTTTAAAAATATCGCATGATTAATATTTCAAATTCTTGCTTTTATTATATCGTAATTTCTTGTATAACACCCTATGCATGCATTCCTAAAACTGTATTCCATTCCCAAAATTTTAAATCATTTTAACATAAACAAACACCCTCTAATTTAGACTAGAAACTAGATTCATCTTATACATTGTCTACTGTAACTTTTAAATCTCCAAAATACGTCTTAAAATAATATAGACTTATTTCCAAATGTTTTAATAATATTCTAATATATTTCTTTAATTTCGTTCCATTATTTTTAAACATGAAAAAAAACTCAAAAAAAAAAAAATAATAAAAAAACAAATGTGTATACCCAGGATCGAATCCAGGTGCACAGCAAGTCAAATTGCAACCCAATGTGCACCCAACAACAAACTTTCCAACTAACTGTTTGTGAAAAACTCTAAACAAAATTTTCTGATATGTTTTTGCTTACTATTTTGATAATTTCTCAAAGTTTTGAAAAAAATAAAAACATCCACTGAAGCTCGAACCCGCGACAACAGGTCACTGTACACAGCGCCCACACCCACACGCTAAGACTAGGCTATTGATGCGGTTTATTTCTGGGAGACGTGTGGATGCACCAGGTGTGAGTTCGGACTCAATTTGTATTGAAGGAGAAAGCTGCTTGTCAGACGACCCTCGGAGTGACCTGGCGGCACCTGCGATGGGCTCGGAGTGGAGTGGATGCCTTGGCTCGGATCAAGTGGGTTCGGATCCGAGGTCTTGTGTACCTGCAGATGGTCCTGAAACACCGGGGTTTATCCCGGTGGCAGACCCTCCGACGATCTAGTCAGTCTCTGTGAGAGAGTAGCAATAACTAGGTGAATTTAAGTGGCAAAAGATTGGTTACCTGAAAAGGTGGGTGAGGGTCTAGTATTTATAGAGAATTCCAACCGGGTTTGGATCCGCTTGGGGGCCGGGTTTGAACCCGAAAGCCCATGGGCCTGACGTGGCAGAAGGCCCAGGGGGTTTAGGGCTGACGTGGCAGTACCAGGAGGGGTATAGGGCTGACGTGGTAAAGCCCTTGGTGGTATTTGGAGCTGACATGGCAGATCATGGGGCCTCTGTGCTTCTGGGAGAATCTGGCGGCGTAGGGTGCGCCAAGTCATCTCCCTTCTACACCAGGATGGAAGGACGGCCTGGAGGGCTGTCGTGGATCGGAGGCCGAGGGCCATCGCCGCTCATCGGATACGAGGAGATCAGATCTGTGGGAGTGGACTTGAGGTTCGGCGCCGAGCCTGCAGTGGCTCGGTGCCGAACTGGACCGCTGTTTCCACCATTTCTGAGTGAGAGTTGTATTGGGTCCTGGTGGGGCCCCAAGTCATTTTTACCCCACCACACAAGCCCCCCACTCCTGCGGGGGTGCGGGAGCTAACCGTGGAGGAGTGTTTACGGATGTAAAAATGGGATGGCGAACCCCTGGGCCTTCCTGCGGGGGCCCTGGTTGTCTAGAGCGATCATCGAGCCGGCGAGGGTCTACGGGTCGGCAAGGGTGACGGCGGACTGTCTGGGACTTCCTGAGAAGATTACCTTGGTGCCAGACCTAACCTCGAGCTGGCGAGGGATTACGAGTCAGGGTGATGGCTAGCCGTTGTTTCTTCCTGAGAAGAGTACCCTGGTGCTCGACCGAACCTCGAGAAGACGAGGGATTACGTGTCGGCAAGGGTGATGGCGAGCCGGTGTTTCTTCCTGAGAAGAAGGTCCTGGTGCTCGACCGAACCTCGAGATGACGAGGGATTATGTGTCGGCAAGGGTGGTGGCGAGCCGTTGTTTCTTCCTGAGAAGAGTACCCTGGTGCTCGACCGAACCTCGAGAAGACGAGGGATTATGTGTCGGCAAGGGTGATGGCGAGCTGGTGATTCTTCCTAAGAAGAAGGCCCTGGTGCTCGACCGAACCTCGAGATGACGAGGGATTACGTGTCGGCAAGGGTGATGGCGAGCCGTTGTTTCTTCCTGAGAAGAGTACCCTGGTGCTCGACTGAACCTCGAGAAGACGAGGGATTACGTGTCGGCAAGGGTGATGGCGAGCCGGTGATTCTTCCTGAGAAGAAGGCCCTGGTGCTCGACCGAACCTCGAGAAGACGAGGGATTACGTGTCGGCAAGGGTGATGGCGAGCCGTTGTTTCTTCCTGAGAAGAGTACCCTGGTGCTCGACCGAACCTCGAGAAGATGAGGGATTATGTGGCGGCAAGGGTGATGGCGAGCTGGTGTTTCTTCCTGAGAAGAAGGCCCTGGTGCTCGACCGAACCTCGAGAAGACGAGGGATTATGTGTCGGCAAGGGTGATGGCAAGTCGTTGTTTCCTCCTGAAAAGAAGGTTTGAGCCGCGTGGCCTGTCGTCATAGCGGAGTATTGATGGCGCTTCCGGGATCCGTGCGATGTTCCAATTTTCTAGGGGCATTAAATGATGCCGCCAACCTGAACGCAGGTGGCGCATGGGCTTCCGTCGATTGGCTTTCCCAATGTCATAAAGGCTGGTCCGTGGGGGAGGCTATAAATACCTCTCCCCCCTAGCGGGTTTGATCACAGCAAGGGTGGTCCAATGGCCACCTGAGGTGTCCGCTTCGGCGGGCGTCTCCCTTCTGAAAAACTTTGTAGCGCCAAGGGGCCTCGAATCGGTGGCGACTCTGCCGTCCGGATCCTTTTTCGGGTCAGACGACCCCCATACGGTTGTCTGGCCCGAGAAAGATCAGGACGGGAGGGGTATCCACCGTGTCCTGGATCTGGGGGTGAAGAGCCTCGGATATGCGGGTCGATCTTCTTTCTTGTTAGGGTTCTAGGTGATGGTGGCTTTCCTCCCACCCGCGAACAATTCGGGGTTTCGGCCGACGAGGCCTTAAGCCCCGAGCTTTTCGAGGGTGAGAGAGGAGCCGACCGATCTCTGGAACCCAGGGCGCAGGCGGTGGTGGCTTTCCTGCCACCCGGGAACGATTTGGGGTTTTCGGCTGCTGAGGCTGTAAGCCCCAAGTTGTTCGTAGGTGAGAGGGGAGCCGACTGAGCCCTGTAGCCTTAAATCTTTAAAAAGAAAATTTTTCCGCCGAGCACTTTATTCGGCCCGACCCCTGTGTCTGGTTGCCAGCCTGGCACTGTATGACGTCAGCAGCCCACGTTTCGAGGACGTGGTGCGGTTTTCCAGGCAGCCGCTACACGTCAATCGGTGAACAGTGATTGCAGAAATCGAGGAGTCGTTTCTCCCCTCTATAAATGTTCCCCCCTATCCCCCTATCGTCCACTTCCTATTCGCCTCTTTCTCTTTCTAAAAAATCTCCCAATATCTCAGTCTTCGTCCCTACCGTTCGCTGTACCAGGCTCGTTCTTCCGAAGCGACCCCCGGTTTGTTGGTAAGTTTGTTTTAGTTTAGGCACAGATGGATAGGGCTCAGTCTGGCTCGTCGGCATCGACGTCTGGGGGGGATGCAAAACCCGCCTCCAGACCGACTTCGTGGGAGGAGTCTGATCTCGAGGGGGAGTCTGTAGGCGACGATCAGCCAGTGTATGACGTGAAGCCGCTGCGGTCTCGGAGGTTTTTTGTTGTGGAGAGTAGTGATTCTGAGGAGGGGGGCGGTAGTTCCGCCGAAGTTCAGATTCTAGGGCTGGTTTCTGGAGAGGAGGGGGGAGTCGAAGGGGCTCAGATAGGAGGTCAGGGCGTGGGTTCGAGTTCCATGCCGACAGGTCTGGGGCGATTATCTACCCCCTCCCCGGAACGAACCAAGAAGAAGAAGAGGGCTCCGAAGAAGAAGGGGTCGAGGATTGGGGGCTCGAGTCAGGCGCCTGTACAGCCTAAGCCGTTCCGTTGGTACCCCGACGATCTTTCTGATAAGGAGGCGTGTGGGGTCCAACCGTCGTCGTCGAGCCGGAAGAGGGTGATAATGGACGCACTTCCGACCGTTCTGGGGGCAGGTAACTTGGAGGCTTTGCGGTTGGCGTACTATATAGGGTCCAGCTATGAGCTCATGTTGCCGAGCTCCACTCTTCGACCGACCGACCCTCTGCCGGATCGGTATTGCGTCTTCCCCGTGGATGCCTTTATCTCCGGTCTGAGGCTGCCCGTTCACCCGTTCGTCCGTGAGGTGTTGAACTGGGCGACCTTGGCGCCGATGCAGTACGGACCCAATTCTTGGAAGCAGATCATCTGCTTCGTGTTGTTGTGCGAGGAGCAGAGGGTACCTCTACGGCTGAATGTCTTCCGAGCGATGATGATGATTGGCTCGTCGGCTGAGGGTATCTACTACATTTCGCCCCGGGGCAAGGGGAAAGTTGTCCACGGTCATCCGGACTCCATCAAGAAGTGGAAGAAGAAGTATCTAGTGATCCGGAGTGAGGAACCTTGGGGCATCCCCACTCGGTGGAACCACTCTAAGCCGAGCTATAAAACGCCGAAGCCGAGGGACCTGACCGCCGAGGAGTGGGGGTTTGTTGAGCGCCTCCATTTGTCATATAGCATCGACTGGGCGAAGGTGACCGAGGGCCACTTGGTGAATGCCGGACTGAGCCCGGCCGATCTATGTATGTAGTTGTTTCTTTCTTTTTGGCTTTGTTGTTCCTCTGTGCTCATTGTCCTTACTGGATCTTTTTGTAGGTATGGATCCCGAGTCAATCAAGGCGTAAAGGCTCGAAATGAAGAAGGAGGAGGCCGGGAAGAAGATGAAGACGAGGGGGTCGTCCCAGGGGGTTTCCGAGGCCCCTGTTCAGCCGAGGGCCAAAAGGACACGTTCGGAGACGGTCAAGGACGCGGTGGTTCAGGGCGGTCCGGACCAGGGCAAGGGCCCTCGGCGGATCCGGAGATAGAGGAGAGGCTTTGGCGACCGTGGGTGCCGAGTTGGTCGATCCGCGAGGGAGACTGTTTGACCCGAGGGCGGCAAGCCGTCGAGGTGGCGAGTAAGTTGGCGACCCCCCGGGATCGTTCGGAGATGAAGACCGAGACCCTGGATGAGGCGTATACTCGCCTCGCACAGGCCAATGTGCTGGTAAGTCTGTCAACCTCTTTTGTCCTGTGATTACGTTGTAAAGGAGGTCCCCTTAGTTGTGTTCGGTGGCTGTAGGCGACCGTGCAGGGGGCCCACGTGAGGGGCCTTTACGAGGCTGCTTTGAAGCGGGAGCGCGACCGGGCGGACAAGGCCGAGCAGGAGATGAAGGAGATGAAGACAGAGCTCGAAGGCTCTCAAAAGAGGGAGCAAGAGATGAAGGCGGCCTTCGACAAGGAGAAGGGGGAATGGGCAGAGAGGATGGCGGCTCAGGAGAAGGAGTTTGCCAAGGAGCGGAAAGAGCTGACAGAGACGGGTCAGCTCCTGGTGATCAATGCTCAAGACGAGTGTTATGCGAAGGCACTCAGCCACGTGAGGCACTTCTACCTGACCCTTGATCTGTCCAATTTCGAGTATGACATGGAGGTCGAGGGGACGCCGAAGACCCCTGGTGGAGAAGGGCCTGCTCTAGATCCGCCCGTCGACCCCCTCGTGGACCCGCCTGCCGATGCTGAGGTGGGAAAATAAATTGTATAATTTTTGTCTTTCTATTTCCTTCTCTCGATTGTATTTGCCTTCCGTGGACTGGCCACCGCATTTTTTTGTAAGAAGCGACTCAATTTATAAAAAAGGATTTTTTGACCGGCCAAGTGTTTTGACTCCGGGTGTTTCCGGTCCTCCTTGCTTAGGTGTTTTGAGTTGGCTGGTTTTCTTGTAGGTTGCGGCTCCTCTTCCCGATGTGGACCCCCGTCGTTCCGACGTGGCGTGGCTCCGGAGCAAAGTTGAGGTCCTGGAGGCCACGTTGGTTCGCTATCGAAAGGGGGCTCGCGACACTGATGCGGCCTTTAACTATTATCGGAATAAGTCTGAGGCCTTAAGTGAGGAGGCGAGCCGGCTGAGGAGGGCGATGGTGGACCGGGATCTCGGAGGTGTCGGGCTAGGACATACCATGTCGAACGCCTCGGTACAGAGGCCCCCTTCCGAGAGGCTACTTCGCGATGTCATAGTGGAGAAGGAGATGGAGATACACCGCTACAAGACGATGTTGGGCATCTCGTCATCTTCCTCCGTGGATCGGCGAGCGGAGGGGCTTCCTTCTGCGCTGCTCCTGCTGGAGCACCTGCGACCAGTGGATGCCCAGAGCTCTGTAGCTGGTGTGTCGACCGTGGCTGAGCCCAAGGATCGCCATGATGAGGAGAGGTCTCCTAGCCATTCGGTCGGAGTGGTCCCGCCCTTTGTTGGACCCGAGGGGCCCTAAGATGGTGGCTTCCTTCCGTTTGAGATGAGTGGAGTGGTCCTGTAACGGTCTTTGTTTGTTTTTTCCTAACCAAATAAAGGAGTATGAATAAAGAATTCTTTTCCTCCTTTGCTCTGTTAAGAAGTGCGGTGAATGACGTCGGAGGTGTGGTTCGGCTCCGTCGATCCGCGAGGGATCAACGTGGGGCCTTAGTAAGAGCCCCTGGTCCGAACCTGGATTGGGCCTACCGAGACGCTGGGAATGATACCGGAGTGAGGACTCGGGTGCCGTTCTGCCGAGTCATTTGAAGTTTGAAAAAAAAAAGAGATTTCTCTTATACTAGATAGGGACGGTCGTCGAAGCCGCCCTTTACACATGAAAGTTTACAAAAGGGTTTTATACTCATTAGCCAAGTCAGAACCTAGGTTCACTCCCCCAGGAACTTCATTAGATGCTCGGCGTTCCAGGGTCGGCTGATGAGCCGGCCGTCTATATCCGCCAGTCGGTACGTGCCAGGGCGTACAGCCTCGACTACACGGTATGGGCCTTCCCAGTTGGGGGCCAATTTCCTCTTCTTGGTTGGATCAGAGACGGACAGTTTTCGTAGCACGAAGTCTCCCGCCTTGATGTTAGTGGGGCGGACTTTCTTGTTGTAAAACTTCTCGATCCGTTGTTGGTAGATGCTTCTTCGGATTGAGGATTTCTCTCTGACTTCGGCGACGAGGTCCAGGTTGGCCCTTAAGCCTAATGAATTGCCAGCTTCGTCGAAGGCCATGATACGGGGAGAAGGCAGGCCAACCTCGACGGGGATGACCGCCTCTGTCCCGTAGGTCAAGGCGAACGGCGTCTCTCCCGTGGGGATCCTCTTGGTGGTTCGGTACGTCCATAGTATACTAGGCAGTTCTTCAACCCAAAGCCCTTTGGGGGAACTATCGAGGCGCTTCTTGAGGCCGTCGAGGATTTGCCTGTTCGCGTTCTCTGCTTGGCCATTGGACTGAGGGTGGCAAATAGCGGAGAAGCGTTGCTGGATGCCGATGTCCGTGCAGAAAGTTTGGAAGTTCTGACCCTGGAATTGGGTTCCGTTGTCTGTAACGAGGATCCGGGGGATGCCGAACCGGCAAATGATGTTTTTCCAGAAGAATTGTTGTACTTGGCGCTCGGTGATGCTGGATAGTGGTTCGACTTCGAGCCATTTGGTGAAGTAGTCGACGGCAACTACCAGGAATTTCTTTTGTCCTACTGCTGGGGGGAAGGGGCCTACAAGGTCCATGCCCCACATGGCGAACGGCGTGGGGCTTGCTAGGGATCGGAGATTGGCTTGAGGAAGCCTTTTGATAGGGGAGAACCTTTGGCAGGGGCCGCACCTTTTGACTAAGTCTTGCGAGTCCTGGAGCATGGTCGGCCAATAGTACCCCTGATTCAGGGCCTTCCGAGCAAGTGTCCTGCTCCCCATGTGGCATCCGCCAATCCCCTCGTGTAGGTCTTTGAGGGCGTAGCTGGCCTCGCCGCTAGTAAGACAGCGGAGGTATGGTTTGCCGTCGGCCAAGGTGTAGGAGCGTTTGAAGAGGATGTCATCAATCATGACAAATCTCTCAGCTCGGATTCTGACTCGTCTGGCCTCGGCTCTGTCTTCAGGGAGCTCGGCATTGATTAAGAATCTTCGGATGGGAGTGGTCTAGTCGTCCGGGCTGGCATCCTCTCGCACACACATCGTCTCCGGCTCTAGGTCACTGATGCTTGGTTTTAAGAGGATTTCTATGAGCACTGTCTGATCGAGACCCTCGAAGGAGGAAGAGGCGAGTTTGGATAACGCGTCTGCTTGAGCGTTCTGTTCCCTGGGGACTCTGATAACTGTGGCAGAGCTGAAGGACGCCAGGAGTCGTCGAACTACCGCCAAATATCTTATCATGCGATCATCGCGGGCCTCGTATTCTCCGGTGATCTGGTTGACCACGAGCTGAGAATCGCTGAAGGCCCGGATTTGCTTGGCTCCGGCTCGGTAGGCGAGGGTCAATCCGGCGATCATGGCCTCATACTCTGCCTCGTTGTTGGAGGCCAGAAAGTTGAGGCGAAGGGAGTATTGAAGTAGGAATTGGTCGGGGCCATGAAGGATGATGCCTGCTCCGCTCCCGGTTTCGCATGATGAGCCGTCGACAAAGATTTCCCAGGTCGGATCTGAGCCCTCGACGCTGGGCTGCTCGGAGGCGGTGCATTCAGTTATAAATTCAGCGAGGGCCTGTCCCTTAATGGCCACCCTCGGATGATAGCTGATGTCAAACTGACTCAGCTCAATTGACCACTTGACTAAGTGGCCGGAGTTTTCGGGCTTGTGAAGGACAGTCTTTAGTGGCTGGTCTGTCAGTACTTGGACGGAGTGGGCCTGGAAGTAAGGGCGGAGTTTCCGGGCTGCCATGATTAAGGCATAGGCCACCTTCTCTATCTTTGCGTACCTCGTCTCGGCTGGGAGCAGTACTTTGCTCACATAATACAACGGTCTTTGGACTCCTTCCTCTTCTCGGACGAGGACAGCACTGAGGGCGCTGTCCGAGGCAGATAGGTATAGCCAAAGCGGCTCGCCTGGCTCGGATTTGCTGAGGAGAGGGGGGTTGGCGAGGTATTGCTTCAGTTGTTCGAAGGCTTCTTGTTGATGGGTACCCCACTCAAAGCCCCCTTTTCCGCGTAAGGCCTTAAAGAAGGGGAGAGACTTCTCCCCTGATTTGGAGAGGAAACGGCCGATTGCAGCCAACCGGCCCGTGAGCCTCTGAACCTCCTTGACATTCCGAGGGGGGGACATGTCCCTAATGGCTTGGATTTTCTCGGGGTTTGCCTCAATGCCGCGTTGGCTGACGATGAACCCCAGGAATTTCCCAGTGGAGACGCCGAAGGCGCATTTAGCCGGGTTGAGCCTCATGTTATGATGTCGGAGGACACCGAAGGCCTCTTCGAGGTCGGCGACGTGGTCCGGTCCGGCCCGACTTTTGACGAGCATGTCGTCGACGTAAACTTCCACGTTGTGGCCGATCAGGTCTTTGAAGATTCTATTGACGAGTCGTTGGTACGTGGCTCCGGCGTTTTTCAGCCCGAAGAGCATAACGCGGTAACAATAAAGACCCTGGTCGATGACGAACGAGGTTTTGGAGATGTCTGGTGGAAACATCCGGATCTGATTGTACCCCGAAAATGCGTCCATGAAGGACAGTAGTTCATGCCCCGAGGTCGCGTCGATTAAAGCGTCGATGCGGGGGAGGGGGAAGGGATCTTTCGGGCATGCTTTGTTAAGATCCGTGAAGTCGATGCAGATCCGCCAACCCCCTATTGCCTTCTTGACCATAACCACATTGGCCAACCACTCGGGGTAGTTGATTTCCTGGATGAATCGAGCGGACAAGAGTTTGTCCACTTCTGCCTTCACGATTTGTTGCCTCTCCAGGGCGACTTTGTGCCTCTTTTGGACGACCGGCTTAGAGTCAGGGATGACGCTCAGCCGATGCATAATCAAGTCTTCGGAGATCCCGGGCATGTCGGAGGGCTTCCAAGCGAAGAGATCAACGTTGCGACGGACGCAGGCGATGATGCCTGTTTTCAAGTCCTGGGTGAGCGAGCGGCTTACCCGGAACCACTTTGATTCATCCTCGGCGTCGAACAGGACCTCTTCTAGTTCGTCGACAGGCTCGGGGGCTGGGCCATCCCTCTCGGGTTCGAGTTCAGCGGCGTGGAGAGGGGATACACCCCCTCCGACGGCGGTTATATAGCATGACCGCGCGGCTTCGTTGCTACCTCGGACGATGCCGACCCCTTGGGGGGTGGGAAATTTGAGTTTCAGATGGTAGGTTGAAGGTACCGCTTGGAAGGAGTTCAGTCCGGGTCGGCCGAGAATGGCGTTGTAAGCTGCCTTGACGTTGATAATCATGAAATCCATGGATTCGGTCCTCTTGACAGGAGCCGATCCTGCGGTGACGTCGAGGGTAACGATCCCTTCTATTACGACAGGGGCACCGGAGAATCCATGTAACGTGTGTCCGGAGGGCTTGAGCTTTCCACCGGGTAACTTGAGGCTCTCGAAGGTCTTGAGGAAGAGAATATTAACTGAGCTACCGTTGTCAACGAGGATTCGGCGAACCTCACAGTTAGCCATGTGGAGGCTGATGACGAGGGCATCGCAGTGGGGTAGGTGAACGCCTTCGAGGTCTTCTCCTGAGAAGGTGACTGGCCCCGGTTGTGGCTTGGACGAGGGGTTGTTTTGGACAGCATTCGCCTCGTGGATGAAGGTTTTTCGGGGTGTATTTGACCCTCCTCCCATCGGCCCCCCGTGGACACAGTGCAAGATGAATGGCGTATCTGCGGTTCCCTCGGACCCGAGATCCTGATCACTGGGGTGGGTCGACGTAGGGTTCGGAGGCGAAAGTCTCCGGTTCCTATCATCTCGCCGATTCCGTCGGCCTTCTCGGGTGAACTGTCGGAGGAATCCTCGTGAGACGAGTTCCTCAATTTCGTCTTTCAGGGCTCGGCATTGGTCGGTATCGTGCCCACGATCTCTGTGGAAGCTACAGTAGAAGCGCTGATCTTGATTCCTGTTGTTATTAGGTCGGGGAGGTAGACGGACGAGGCCTTTGACTTCGATTTCTAAGAGGATGGCGGATACGCTATGTGTTAAGGGGGTGTACCTCTCAAAGCGGGGGCCCGGCAGAACTTTCTTCGTGGGTCCCGCGTCCCTCGGAGCCTTCTTTGATGTTTCGACTTCTTCGGCCTTTCGCTTTTCCTTCCCGGTGGCCTCCATAGCATCTTCGGGGCTAAGGGCCTCTTCCGCCCTAATGTATTTCTCAACCCTGTTGAGGAGGTCGGGAAAGTCGACGGGGGGTCTTTTCGCCAGAGAAGCTTTCAGCTGCCCATGACGAACGTTGTGCCGAAAGGCCGCAGAGGCGACGCCAGGATCAAGAGAGGAGACCGACCTTGCCTCCGAGGTAAACCTCCGGACGAACACTCTGAGGGCCTCTCCCTCTATCTATCTGAGCCCAAGTAAAGAGGCACTGGTCCTTTCCGCCTTCCGGCTGGTGACGAAGTGGGCAAGGAAATTGCCCCCTAGTTGGTCGAAGGAGTAAATGGAGCCGAGGGTGAGTTTCGAGTACCATTCACGAGCCGGTCCCCGAAGTGTGGCGGGGAAGGCCCGGCATAGCAGGGGATCCGAGGCACTGTGAATCATCATGAGGGTTTTGAAACCCTCCATGTGATCAGCGGGATCTCCCTCGCCGTCGTAGGTCTCGAATTGAGGTGGTCGGAAATTCCTGGGTATTTCCGCTTGGAGGATGGGGGCGGAGAAGGGAGGACGGATGGGTCTGTATCCCTTGAGCCACTCGTCGGTCGCCGTCTCCTATATGATCGAGGCGGTCCTCCATTTCTTGGAGGCGCCTTAGGAGTACGCCGTCGTCTTCCGGCTGGATAGTTGACGTGCGCGACACGCTGCCATCGGCGTCCGACCCAGTTTGGGAGTGGAAGGTTTCCTCCCTGGGGGCCCGTCGGAGGGCCCCGAGAATTTCTCTCCGGAAGTCTTGGAACTCCTTGTGAGTGACGGGGGCTCCCTCGACCCTGTTGGGTCGGTCTGAAGGCTGCCTTCCGATGCGGCTGAGTGCTGACCTCCGTACCTCGGGTGGCGGTCTCGGATGGTTCGGGGCCGGGTTGGAAGCGGCCCTTCCCCTGCTGCGGCTAACCTGTCGGTTGACGATTACTCCCCGGAGGTCAGGGCTGGGCTTGGCGGGCGACGCTCCTTTGGGATCCCTGTGTTTTGAAGTATGTGGACCGGCGTTAGCGATTGGTGGGGGCGAGTCCCATCGGTTGACGGAGGAAGCAGCCCCCTTGCCCTTTGAGGCCATGAGAGTTCGGCTGTCGAGGTGCCTTGACGGTCGTGCTTGGGTCGGCCTCTGAAGCAGTATTCCCACAGACGGCGCCAACCTGATGCGGTTTATTTCTGGGAGACGTGTGGATGCACCAGGTGTGAGTTCGGACTCAATTTGTATTGAAGGAGAAAGCTGCTTGTCAGACGACCCTCGGAGTGACCTGGCGGCACCTGCGATGGGCTCGGAGTGAAGTGGATGCCTTGGATGGGATCAAGTGGGTTCGGATCCGAGGTCTTGTGTACCTACAGACGGTCCTGAAACACCGGAGTTTATCCCGGTGGCGGACCCTCCGATGATCTAGTCAGTCTCTGTGAGAGAGTAGCAATAACTAGGTGAATTTAAGTGGCAAAAGATTGGTTACCTTAAAAGGTGGGTGAGGGTCTAGTATTTATAGAGAATTCCAACCGGGTTTGGATCCGCTTGGGGGCCGGGTTTGAACCCGAAAGCCCATGGGCCTGACGTGGCAGAAGGCCCAGGGGGTTTAGGGCTGACGTGGCAGTACCAGGAGTGGTATAGGGCTGACGTGGTAAAGCCCTTGGTGGTATTTGGAGCTGACATGGCAGATCATGGGGCCTCTGTGCTTCTGGGAGAATCTGGCGGCGTAGGGTGCGCCAAGTAATCTCCCTTCTACACCAGGATGGAAGGACGGCCTGGAGGGCTGTCGTGGATCGGAGGCCGAGGGCCATCGCCGCTCATCGGATACGAGGAGATCAGATCTGTGGGAGTGGACTTGAGGTTCGGCGCCGAGCCTGCAGTGGCTCGGTGCCGAACTGGACCGCTGTTTCCACCATTTCTGAGTGAGAGTTGTATTTGGTCCTGGTGGGGCCCCAAGTCATTTTTACCCCACCACAGCTATCAAGCCTCTTAATCTGATTATATTACTATCATGAATCTTCTAACTCGGCTCTTTGTTTCTAAATTTCATTGAAAATTTTGATCTCTCATTATCTTCATATTATTATTATTTTATTATTTCCAGAGAATAAGTTCCTTCAACATTAGTGTATTAGCCTGAATTAAATCCTATAACAATCTACTCTCACAATAAAGGAAATTATTACCCAACTTGCATGAATCGTTCATAGCTCTACAACTTGAACAACATAAATTATTGTTCCATATACAACTACATAATTGGGGAGTTTTCACATTACAACATTGTACATGGAGAAAATTAATTCCATGGGTTTATGTTATAGATTTTTCCCTAAATAAGAATTCCATAAAATTCTCACACATACATTAATTCGATAATCTACTATATGAATATAATTAAGCATGTACTAGTAAAACTTTTAGGAAATTTCCTTCACATAAACCAACTAAATATCATCTTCACATTTCAAGTTTGACATGAATATTTGATGTGGCTAAAAATGGGGTTAAATCAGAACCGTCCAGATTGGGCACGAATCTTGAAGCTCAGGGGTAAAACGGTAATTTCACATACAAATAGGTCCGAAACGGGTACTTGGGTCTCCTTCTCACAGATCCAACACCCCACAAATGGATCCACTCCAACTGGGTACGGGTCTCGACCCAAGACGAACCCAGATCAGCAAGAGGAAAATCAGGGTCACTGATTTGACCGAATCAACGGGCCTGATTTGCTCTCACTGAGAATCAGGGGTCAGTTTCCTAAACAGATTGGGAGGATTTTTCTCCTACAGTTACACAGGAAATCAGGTCCTTAATCACTCCCATGGCGACTATAAATACCTCTCCCTACCACTGTGACCAGGTAATCACTCTTTTTCCACCTTAAGCTCTTTCTTAATCACCACTGGTTACTGACAAGAGCGTCGGAGGGTGCGTCGCCGGAATCAACCCCGGTGTATCGTACTTCCATGCAGGTTAGCGGCAGGAATCAGCAGGAGTGGATCCGCTATTCAGGTTTCTCCACGAACTCACAAATCTCATCTGTTTACCCCCACACCAGAATCAGCGGTAACTGATTGGCACCGTCTGTGGGAAACCCACACGAATAGCCTCCGCCTCTTCCTCGTCGACTAGCCCTACTCCAACCATGCCTCCCAAAAAGGTCAGGTCTAGGGGGTCCAACCGCGGACCCAACCCCGCCGATCAGCCAGAGGAAGTCCCCGTCCATCCTGCTCCGCAGCCCGAACAACTTCCTCCCCCGGTCTAACAGGGCCAGCCTCCTCTTCCGAATCAACAACCCCCTAATGGTCCTGCTGGCCAGAACGGGCGGAGGCAGAAGCAACCTCTCCACCCAGACCATGTCTCGGTTCATAATGCCTCCTCGGATTCAATGGCCTCCTATCACCCCGACCTCCGCAACACCGTTCTGAACCGCCAAAAGGATGAGGACCTTCGCAACCGCCTAGATGAGAAGTGGGCCCGAGAGGGAGCCTCCCGCCACCATCAAGGCGAGCGATCTCCTCATCGCCGAGATGGCAGGAGGTCTCCTGAACGAAGAGGACGGGGCGTATCTCCTGAGCGCCACAGGAGGAGGCCACGTTCCCCTGCTGATCGACATCATCCGAGGAACGATGAGGCACCTATCACTCGTGCCAAGTTCCTACAATTCCAGGAGACTGTGTTGCAGGCCCTCAACCTCCGCCCTAACAACCATGATGCCCAGTGGGTTCCAACACCCCCACGGGTTCCAAGTCCTCGCCACCGATCCAGAAGTCCTCTCCCAGCTCCCAGTCGCCAGCAACACCATCATAGTCCTCGCCGATCCCAGGACTATCGACGCCGCAGTCCCCACTCCCCTTCCTATGAAGAAGAGTCCAGGGGATCGTTTGATTACCAACGGAGGGACGATGCCCTCTGCCGTCGTCTCCACGAGATGGAGAGGCGCATCGGTCGCATGGACAAAGAGGAGGAGTCGAGAGCAGGGACCGTCCGCCCCAGCAGACCCCCCTTCTCTCGGACAATCATGGAGGCTCCCATCCCGAGGGGTTTCAAACCTCCGCAGTTTGAAACGTACTCAGGGGAGTCAGACCCTGTTGATCATGTCGAAAGCTTCAAGACCTTAATGCTGATCCATCAAGCTTCCGACGCCATGCTCTGCAAGACCTTCCCCGCCACTCTCAAGGGGTCGGCACGGGAATGGTACTCCCGGCTCGCTCCCTCTTCCATCTTCTCGTTCGAGCAGTTCGAAACGCTCTTCATAACCTACTTTGTGAGTAGCAGGCGAATGGAGAAGACTAGCCTCTCCCTACTCCACCTTCGACAGGAGAGGGGAGAAAAGTTGAGGGACTACGTGAGGAGATTTATCGCGGAGGTCAGGTCGATCGTCTCCCTCGACCAGTCAGTGGCGACCGTCGCGTTCACTACAAGAAAAATCCTTTTTCGCAACGAGGTTTTGGCAACGACTTTTTAGTCGTTGTGAAAATTAGTTACGGCAACGGGAAAGTCATTGCTAAAAATAAAATAAAATTTTCCCGGGCCTTTGCACATCCCCGCCAGATTGTGTGTAAATTGAAAACGATAAATGTCGTTGCGCCAGATTGTGTATAAATTGGAAACGATAAATGTCGTTGCGTAAATTTCCTTATATCTACGGCAACGACAGTATTGTTGCCAAAAATATGTATAAAAAAAAATTAACTTAATATCCCCCACCACACCAAATTCCCCAAACGTCGCCACAAAATTTTCCTAATTCCCCAAACCCACCGCACCAAATACTTAGTCGTATCTTTCAATCATCGCCGCCGTCACTGCCCAGCCCTACTCCCTCCTCTCCATCTTTCTCTCCACCATCGCCGGCCTCGTCCTCTCCCCTCTCCCCGTCGGCGCTGGGCCTTCCTCGGCCTCACCGCCGCCGTCCTCACCAAAACCCTAACCTTTGCCGCCGCATTCTCCGAGTTCACCAACGAGGTCATCTGGCTCATCGGCATCTCCTTTTTCTTCACCCGCGGGTTTGTCAAGACCGGATTGGGTGATCGGGTCGCGACTAATGATACATATATTGTATTTGAAGCTTCTCAAAATTCTGGGATTAAGGTATCTATTTTTGTATCTTTTCTCTCCTGTCTAGCATCTTAGTCTCATCTTGGGGATTACTATTTCCTTTGTTTGCTGTTAACTGATCATCGTTTTTGTTTTTCTATAATAAAATATCTACAATTGTAACGAAATATACAATGAGTCATTCTGCAGTTAATTAATCAACGCGAAGCTGCAAGTAGCAAAATTTTCCGACAGAAAGAGTTTAATCTTCCGAAGCTTGGGATAGGAGGACTAAGCGAGGAATTCACTGACATCTTTCGACGAGCATTTGCTTCACGGGTTTTCCCTCCTCATGTTGTTAATAAGTAATGCCTCATTTTATTTTAGCCCCGAAGTTGAACCTATTTGTTTGTTGTCTTTCTTTTGCTGCATTCTCATGTCACAAGAGATTGTCTTATTAAGTTATAATGGCTACTTGTGGTAGATTGGGTATCAAGCATGTCAAGGGGATGCTGCTTTACGGGCCTCCAGGAACTGGCAAGACTCTTATGGCTCGTCAAATAGGGAAATTGCTAAATGGAAAGGAACCAAAGGTTTTTATCATGAACTCCTAGTTATTATCATAGATCATTGACTCTATTAATTTTCTTGCTATTCCCTTATGCTTTCCTGCTAATGATGGATTATTTCTATGTATTTTTATGTATGCCCAGGAGCAGAAGTATTTTTATTTTTTGAAGACGAGCAAAAGTTATGAAAAGCTTATTGAATTTATTTCATGGATTAAACTTTGAAATCACTGCCTACTTATAAGCAATTTAGCTCCACTTTGTTGTTTCGATGCTGGAGTTATATAGACCAATACATGAGGGCTAGAATTTAATTGCTAATTATCGATTCATCATTGGTTCAGGGAAAGAATTTAGATAATTAATTAACACCAGGCTAAAGTTGACCAATCTTTGAAATTTAAGTTCTTAAGTTGGTGGAATGATTATAACCTGTCTGAGAAAGCTTGTTTCTGTTTGTATAGGATCATATTATTGAAGGTACTCTATGATATAGATAATTTTGTGTGGAGAATTATAGTGTCTATTAGAATTAGAGGCAAGTTAATGGTCAGGTGGCTGACTTTTTTTGTTACAACCTACTCCTATTACCATCAGTCTGCTCATCAGTGTTTTGCTTAAGTTCTTTTGTGAGACATTGAAGTCTATATAGCATTTCAGGCTTTATTATATTATGGACCAAAAGGAAGTTCACTTGAGTCTGAATCTTTGTGAAATTTGAGTTTAATTTGTGTTCTTGTTTGTTTGCGAATTTTTCATCGTCCAGGTGCGCGTGTTGTTCCTAACTGCATCTATAGCGTATTTTTTACTGTTGTCTTTACTTTGGTAAATTGTAGATTGTTAATGGACCTGAAGTTCTCAGCAAATTTGTTGGTGAGACAGAGAAGAATGTGAGAGATCTATTTGCTGATGCTGAGAACAACCAAAGGAGTCGAGGTAATATGTCTTACATCTTTGTGCATGCTGGACTCCAAGCTCACTTGTGTTATTTATTCTGTATTTCATGCTTCCTATCTTCTTTCCAGGTGATCAGAGTGATTTGCATGTAATCATATTTGATGAAATTGATGCTATATGTAAGGTATGTAGGTCATGTCTTAAGTTTCCTGATTTATTTAGTCATGAAACACACTTCGAAAGTTATTGTCTCCTTTTTGGGTTTATTTGTGAATGCTTTGGTTATATCTGTGAACTTCTGTTGAGCGTGTCTTTCATCATTTTATGCACTACTATATTACTATGTGCAAGTTTTTTAATATTAGTTGTCAAAGACGGACGAGGATGACAATAACATGATTAGCTGCAGATTTTGAACCTATGACTTACAATGGCTCTAGAACATAAAAATGCTCTATCAGGGTTTTCTAAAAGGGTTTTACTTGATAGTAAACCTAAAAATAACAATGGCTGTACAACATGAAACAATGTTCTCCCAGAACTTTTGGCTGCCCAATTATGAGTGCTGCGAAGAGAGAACATAGTCATAACTAGGAAGGAGATACATGAGTCCACTATATAGAAAAAGCAGACAACTTATAAAGGTAGGCGGATACACACATAAATACATTCAAGATGCTGCTTGACTCTGTGATTAGTTAATAGTTACATAATGGAACCAACAGAGGATGCTTTGAAAGTGTGTAATATTTTTTTATTTAATAAAACTAATAAAAATATGATAATGAGAAGGCATTTGTTAAAAAGGTCATGCATTCGTATGAATTATTAATTATTATGTTGAGATCATTCCACTAAAACTGACTTTAAGTGATACATATTATGTATCAGTATTATACAACTATAACCATTAGGCATACGGTACTTTCTAGGGAAGACAGTTTAGGATAAATATTTGTGAAGCATATATTATAGTAGTTCTAATAGGAACGTTAGAAAATTAATAGGAACTCAAAATAGGATAATGAAACAAGCTGAAGAAAAGATTGAAGTTATATATTGAAGCTACTTTAGGAGATATTAGCATGGTGTTAGTATCAGGAAGGAATCAAAAAGTTCTATATGACACAATTAGAAGACAATTTAAGTAATGATAGGAACTAAGAAAGTGCAACTGTGAAATTCAATGGAGAGTAGTCTCACTTATCAGTAAATTCTAGTACAACTTTGTTCTAACTCCTTCGATATAGATAGGAAGTTCATTCATAAAATATTTTTACCACCTTTACCAAGGAATTTATTTTAAAATGTAACACTATACTGCCAACATTCTTTAAATCCAGGAATGAGAAGCCAAACGACATTTGAAAACAGTAACTAATTTAGAGCCAATTTCGAGATGTGAAACAAAATGATACTACACAATACTGTTAACAATACTGTTAAGTGAGACAATGATTTAAGTGAAGCAGCTAAAAGCCTCAGCAATATACTTTCATATAGCTATGGAGGCAAACACTGTCCCTCTAAATATCCAGAGCCCTTCACTAAGATGTTAATTATCATCTCTACTGAATTTTAGTATCTAACATTCAGTATAGATGATTTAAAACCTATGGTTCTTACTTCTTAGCATTTCTCAGTCATAAAGTGTGAATTGTGATCTCTTCATGTAAGTGCAGATGATATTTAATTTGTTTAATCAGTTTCTTTAATTTAAATATGAAGGTGACAACAACCAAGTGTAGATGATATTTTTGTACGATGCTTCATGGTAAATTTTATTTTTTGTTATTGTTATTTAATTAGGAACAACTTAAAGTAGCAGTTGCTGCACATGGTGATTCAATGACTCAAGAGGAGATCCTTGTAGATGTTTTGAAGCCTAGATCAGGATATTTTCGTGGCAAGGGAACTGCATTAAAAGGTTATTGTAAAGGAAGACAGCAACTTGAGCAACAAAACTTGATCAATGAGCAACAAAAGAAGATTGAAGAGCAGCAGAAAATGATAAAGGAGTTGCAAGAAACTCAAGAAAGAACAACAAGACAAATTGAACAACAAAAGAAAGATATGCAGCGTGCAATGGATGCAATGAAACAAGAATTGTTGGCACAACTTACAAATAGAGGTGCATGAAATTTCTCGAATGATCAAGGTACTATTAATTTTAGTGGCACTATTATGTTGTATTGTTTTGTGCATACAGGTTCCAATAGTTTTGGCAATCTTTCATAGTTTCATTGTATACTGCTGGACTAATCATTATTTCAAATATGTAGGTACCACGAGAAGGAACTGCATTTGGAGAATTAGGGAATGAAGCCATTGGTCCGGGAGCATATATTTTTGTATCATATTTTGACAGTGTATGATTTAGTTATATCTTATATGAGTTAGCCGTTGGTTTAGGTTATTAACTCTCCAACATCAACCCCAATTTTTTGCTACTTGTATTTTCTGAGAATATTCATCCCAAAATATTCTTTTGTTCTAAGTTGATTCAGTTCTTTCAATCTTGCATCCAATTTTGTTGCAATGTTTAGATGTCAAGAGAATATTAGAAAACATGGTTAAGCTTATTATGCACAATGGAAATGATTATGAGATACTTAGATATCTTTTTGAGAAGTTGATGGTTGTAATATTTTGGGCATTGCTTCTTATATGTGACATAAATGTAATATGTTGGACAAGGTTAATATTATAGTTTTGGGAATGATGTTGGTTTTTAATATTTTTGAAGTGTATGCTAGTTTGGATAGGGCTGATGCAACGACAATATATAATTTGTCTCGAAAAGAATTAAACTTTCGCAACGACAATTGGTAGCTTTAGCAACGACTATAGTTGTTACCAAAATACAAGTAATGCAAAGCAATTATAAAAATAATTGCAAAACAGTCGAGCTTTGTCAACGACAGTAGTCGTTGCCAAAATAAAAAATGTAAGGCAACGACAATCATTCATTGCGAAAAATATATCTTTAGTAACGACATGAGTCGTTGCCAAATATATGAAGTATGTTTGGCAACGACAAAAGTTGTTGCGATTGATTTTATATGAAGTATCTTTAGGAACGACATGAGTCGTTGCCAAATATATGAAGTATGTTTGGCAACGACAAAGGTTGTTGCGATTGATTTTATACCATAGCATGGGTGGAATTAGGTATGGCAACGACAACATATATTGCAACGGCAATGTCGTTGCGAAACATTCTATGTTTGGCAACGACAGCAAGTCGTAGTAAAAATCTTTCGCGACGCCCGGACGCGCAACGACCATGCAACGACAAATGTCGTTGCCAAAAATATCTTTCGCAACGACAAACGAGTTTTAGCAACGACATTTGGCGTTGCGAAAAAGGGTCCTCAACTCCAACCTCCGGTCGTCCCTCGCCAAGAAGCCCCCGCACAACTTCGCCGATCTTCTCCTAAGATGCGAGAAGTACATTCGGGCGGAGAAGGCCGAGTGCCTCCCGAATTTCGGAGGATCCGCCTCTGGATCGAAGAGGAAGACGACAGAGGAGGAGGGGTCCAAAAAGCTACAGAAGGACAACAGCGGTCAGCGCCGTCCTCCCCCCAGGTTCGAGAAGTTCACTCCTCTCACCACCAATGTCTCCACCATCCTGATGGAAGTGGAGAAGGAAGGGGTGATACCGCCCGCTCCGAGGATGAACACCCCTGACCAAGAGGAGGAACAAAGAGAAATGGTGTCGTTACTACCGGGACCACAGCCACGACACCAACGACTGCTGGGCATTGAAAAATGAGATAGAGGCCCTCATCCAGAGGGGGCAGTTGGCCAAATTTTTGAAGGCGAACAATCAGGGGGAACGCGCCACTCCTCCGCCTCGGGGGACTAACAACCGCTCCGAGCGGCGCGATGAGACCCCCGAGTTCAAGGAAGAACGAGTTCTGCACCTCATCCACGGAGGCCCCATGGGGGGCTCCTCCAACTCCTCTCGGAAAGCCTTCGTCCGAGAGGTCAACTCAGTTCATAGTGCCCCTCCCCTCAAAGGCCTTGGCGTCCCAGTGACTTTCTCTGATGAAGACCTCGAGGGAGTCCGAACTCCCCACTGCGACGCACTTGTCATCGACCTTCGCATGGTGAACTTCAAAGTGCAGAGGGTCCTGGTGAACAACGGGAGCTCGGTAAACATCCTCTTCCTCTCGGCCTTCCGAGGGCTGCAGCTGTCCCGGGATCGCCACAAACCGACCGGCTACATGCTCCACGGGTTTACGGGGGTACCAATAACTGTCAAAGGGGTTATTACCCTGGACGTAACTGCTGGGAAGACCCCTACCACCCGGACCGAGCCGATGGACTTTATGGTCGTCGACGTCCCGGCTGCATATAATGTCATCTTGGGCCGACCCAGCCTAGCTGCCCTGGAAGCTATTCCTTCAGCGTACCACCTTAAATGAAGTTCCCCACACAGTCGGGAGTGGGAGAAGTCAGGGGCAGCCAAGAAACAGCTCGGAAGTGCTATATGACTTCCACTGGGGGTCCGGTGCTCTCCCTCGAGACTCTAGAAATCCCCGAGCCGAATGTCCGACCCACGTCCGAGCCGGCGGACGAATTGGAAGTACTCTTCTCGGACGAGGACCCGAGTCGAAAGTTCCTTATCAGCAAGTCCTTGCCGACTGCCCTATGCTCCGACTTGGTGCAGTGCATCCGGGAGAACCGCGACCTATTTGCTTGGTCCGCCGTGGATATGCCTGGGATTTCCGAGGACCTTCTAGTGCACCGCCTTAGCGTCGAACCGGGGTGCAGACCGGTTCAGCAGAAGAGGCGTAAGTTTGCCCCCGAGCGACAACAAGCCATCAAGGAGGAGGTGGACAAGCTCTTAAGAGCTCGGTTCATACAGGAGGTGAACTATCCTGAGTGGCTCTCCAATGTGGTCATGGTTAAGAAGTCCAATGGTTCTTGGAGGATATGCATCGACTTCACCGACCTGAATAAGGCATGTCCGAAGGATCCATTCCCTCTCCCAAATATCGACACCCTCATCGATGCCACCTCGGGCCATGAGTTCCTCAGCTTCATGGATGCCTTCTCCGGCTATAATCAGATCCGAATGTTCCCCCCGGACATTCCGAAGACTTCCTTCATTACCGACCAGGGCCTCTACTGCTATAGAGTCATGCCGTTCGGATTAAAGAACGCTGGAGCCACCTACCAGCGCCTCGTCAACAAAGTCTTCCAAAGCCAAATAGGCCGCAACATGGAAGTATACGTCGACGACATGCTCGTGAAGAGCATCCGAGGTACCGACCACGTGGCCGACCTCCAGGAGGCATTCGGCGTATTGAGAAGGCACAACATGAGGCTTAATCCGAACAAGTGTGCATTCGGGGTCTCGTCGAGAAAGTTCCTCGTCTTTATGGTGAGCCAGCGAGGGATCGAAACAAATCCCGAGAAAATCAACGCCATACTGGACATGGCCCCACCCCAGAACGTCAATGAGGTGCAGAAGCTTACGGGTCACCTCGCCGCTATTGGCCGGTTCCTTTCAAAGTCTGGGGAAAAGTGCCTCCCCTTCTTCAAGGCTCTCAGGGGGGCTAAGGGTTTCGAGTGGGGCCAACCGCAACAGGAGTCGTTCGACCAACTGAAAGCCTACTTGGTGAACCCTCCTCTGCTCAGCAAACCCGTTCCAGGGGAAACCCTCTTCATCTACTTAGCTGCTTCCGAGCAGACCTTAAGTGCGGTTTTGGTGAGGGAAGAAGACCGGGCTCAGAGGCCCATCTACTACGTGAGCAAGGTGCTTCGGGATGCCGAGCTCCGCTATCCGAAGATAGAAAAGATGGCCTATGCCCTGATCATGGCGACTAGGAAGCTCCGTCCATACTTTCAGTCCCACTCAGTTGTGGTGCTCACCGACCAACCGCTGAAGTAGATCCTCCACAAGCCCGAAACCTCAGGCCGGCTTATGAAGTGGTCCATAGAGCTGAGCCAACACGACATCTCCTACCAGCCTCGGACTGCAATCAAAGCTCAGGCCCTTGCCAACTTCATCGTCGAGTCCACCATTCCCGAGGTCAGCCATGTCCCGAACGGACCCCCATTTGGACGGTTTTCATGGACGGATCCTCCTGCAGCGAGGGTAGCGGCGCCGGTATCATCCTAAACGGCCCTGATGACTTCGTCCTCCAGTATGCCCTTCGCATGAATTTCAAGGCCTCAAACAATGAGGCGGAGTATGAAGCACTAATCGCGGGCCTCGGACTTGCCCGAAGCACCGGGGCGCGGCACCTCCGAATCCATAGTGACTCTCAGCTGGTTGTGAACCAAGTTTTGGGCGAGTACAAGGCGCGAGACGAACGGATGGCGAAGTACCTCGCCAAAGTCCGAACCCTCATGGGCCGGTTCGAAGAGGCACACATCCAACGAGTCCCTCGAGAGGAGAATTCGCAAGCCGACGCCCTCTCCAAGTTGGCCTCGTCCTCCCTCCAAGGTCTCGAGCAGACCATCTTGATCGAGGTTCTCATGAAGCCGAGCATAGAAGACGAGACCCCCGGCTCAGTGGAGTCATTGCCGGTCCTACTGCAAGATAATTGGATGAAGCCGTTAGTGGAGTTCTTAAGGGACGGACTCCTCCCCGAGGACCCCAAGGAAGCGCGCCGAGTAAGAACCAGAGCCGAGCGGTACGTCCTGATCGATGGAATCTTGTACAAGAGCTCCTTCTCGCAGATTGACGGCCGACCGTACCTGAGGTGCCTTTCCCCGGAACAGGCCAACTATGCCTTACAGGAGCTCCACGAAGGCATCGGCGAGGCTCATTCAGGGTCTAGGTCTTTGGCTCGGAAAGTCCTGAATTACGGATACTTCTGGCCGACTCTCCTCTAATACGCCGAGCGACACGTTCGGCAATGTGGCTCTTGCCAGAGACATTCCAACATTCGTCGCCTCCCCCAAGCCAACCTCGCCTCCCTATCAAGTCCTGTCCCTTTCGCAATGTGGGGGATGGATTTACTAGGGCCTTTCCCTCCAGCTCCGGGCCAGTTCAAGTTCTTGGTCGTAGCCATCGACTACTTCTCGAAGTGGATTGAGGCCGAGCCCCTCGCCACTATCACCGAGAACAAAGTGCTTCAATTCTTCTGGAAGAACATCATCTGCAGATTCGGCGTCCCCCGTTTCCTTGTAACGGACAACGGGACTCAGTTCACCGGTGCCGCATTCCGAGCTCTGTGTGAAGACCTTGCCATCCAACAGTGCTTCTCGTCCGTCTCCCACCCTCAGTCGAACGGACAGGCGGAGAACGCTAACCGGTAGATCCTCTCTGGTATCAAGAAGAGACTGGACAAGTGTTCTAGAGGCTTATGGGTCGACCAGCTCCCCAATGTGCTGTGGAACTACCGCACCAACAAGCGTACCCCCACGGGGGAGTCCCCGTTCAACCTCACCTATGGGTCCGAGGCGGTGATACCGCTCGAAGTCGGAATACCTTCTCCTCGTCTCGCAGCCTACAATGAGGAACAGAATGCCAGAGACCTCCGGGCCAACTTAGACCTGGTGGATGAGCTGAGAGAAAGAGCATCAATACGCCAACAAAACTACCGGAGGAGGGTCAAACTGGCATACAACAAGAAAGTCCGGCCCACCGATCTCAAGGAAGGGGACTTGGTCCTCAGAAAGCTAGCCATCTTCTTCCCCAATCAGAAGAGAAAACTGGCTCCGAATTGGGAAGGACCCTACAAGATCACAAAGGTAGTTCGGCCCGAGCTTATCGTCTGGAAGATCTAGAGGGCAGAGAGATTCTTAGGACTTGGAATGCCGACCACCTCCTAAAATACCAAGAAAGCGCCCCGGCGCCTCTCTGAGTATCACGAGGTGTCGAACCATTCCTCTCCTCTAACTTGTAATTCATTTCTTAAGTTGTTATATGTAAAAACGGCTCGCCGTCAATTATCAATGAAGAATGCTCTTTCATACTTATAAATTTGCTTGCATCTCTCCGCCTTTATCTTTTGTTTTTTAATTTCAACCAATGGTTCGGAGTCCAATGTCCGGCTCGACTTTACTTCCCCGGCTCGCCCTTAGGCGAGCCAGAAGTAGATTGCCGTTCGGAACTGCTCCCACAACCGTTGAACTATACCGATGGTTCGGAGTCCAACACTCGGCTCGACTTTACTTCCCCAGTTCGCCCTTAGGCGAGCCAGAAGTAGATCGCTGTTCGGAACTGCTACCACAACCGTCGAGCAACGCTAATGCTGGTTCGGATTACATCGTTCGGATCGACTACGCCCACTCAAATCCTCGAGCCGAGCGGATGAGAGACCGACCCTCGTATATGGCGAAAAATCCTTCCGAGGCGAAATCACCGTTAGATCATCTCAAAATGCGTGCTAGAGTGTGATCAACGGACCTGCCCATGCCACGTGTCCACAAAACGACAAGATAGTGTTTTCTTGGAACTTGCGCCTCCCTTCTCGTGATCTGCACCCTGATCATGATCCACCGTCCAGATCAGGCCACGTGGCCCCAGCCTCGAAATAGTTACACCTCTGCCGAGGCACCGAGCCGCACCGGTATTTACCGAGCAAGAGTCAGGACCACGGCTAAAGCGTGAGTTTCGTGGCCAAGGTGCTCGACGAAGCAAACACTCGCTTCTCGCGGTTCATTTCAAGCCAACTCTAGCTAAAGCAATTACAGCACTACAACAAGCAAGCCAACTCCAATTTCATTAATATAACTTGGATAAATTTACAAAAAGGTTACAACAAAAGATAGTTCGGAGACCCAAAAACACAATACGACCTGTTTAGTGCCTCCGCGGAAGGGGGACGCTCCGGTTCAGGGATACCCGGGGTCGGCGCTTCTTGACCTCCGAGCTCATCTCTAAGCCGACAAATCGAGATGCTCCCTCGCCGCTGACCCTGACAGTCGCTCCAACCGAAGCACCACTTGAAGATACCGCTACTCCACTTTGGGCATCGGCTGCTGTCCGACCTATGATGGGGGTTCGGCTCGCGAGTTGATAGAACGTAATCCCCTGGTCAATCTCTTCGTGAGTACACGAAGTACTCCGGACATTAGCCCTCACCGGCTGAGGTTTAAGCCGAGCAACCTCTTCCTCCAGTTCAACGATCCTGTCCTTTAGTGTGTCGTCCCTCACAATTACCTTGAACCGAGGAAGCTTTGCCGAACCAGGATACTCGGCGCTATCAGATATGACACGACGCAAATGGGTCACCTCGATACTCTTGTCGACCGTTACCCTTTGCAGCTGCTCTACCCTCCTTGCAAAATCATCTCGCTCGGCCAAAGCCTAGGCCAACTCTTCCTCCTTCGCAGAGAGTTCGGCCTCGACTATCCGCAGATGGTGCAATTCGGCCAACAACTCGCTGTTTCTCTTCTCTACGTTATGGAGTATTCTCCTCGTCAAATGGACCTTGCCCTCGAGGCGATCCTCCCGGGACTACTGAAAAACTCCGCACGACGCCGAGCTGCCGCGGTGATACGAGTTTGCTCGGCGATCTGAAATAAAAAAGGACAACATTGAAGAACTACATGACCGAACCAAACACTTAGAAAAGTCAAAACCAATACAATCTTTTTCATTCATCATCAAAGCGGTGGCCAGTCCGCAAAAGGCATTACTCTGATTTTGAAAAGAACAAAAACTACAAAAATTACGAGGAGATCAGGGGTCCACCTGCGTCGCCGCTTCGACCACAGGCGCGTCGCCAGATGGCCCCTCGTTTCTCCCCTCGACCCGGGGGTCTGCCACCGAAGGGTCGGCCTCCACCTCCTCGTCATCGTCACCTTCCCCCTCGTCACCTTTGCCTCACTCCTCCTCGCCGCCTGAGGGTGACCCCGGCCACAGCCTGTAGCCGACCCGCTCGAAGCCGGGGACACAGTCCTGAACATGGTCGAGCGCCCTCTGATAGGACATCTCCATGTTCGTGGCCATGTGCTTCTTCGCCTCGGCCTCGACCTCGGCCCTAATCTGTGTGGCCAAGGCCTCTTTTTTCGCCTTCACTTTGGCCAGAGACTTCGCCGACGCAGCCAGCTCCTCGGCAGCCTTCGCGACTTTGGCAGACTCCGCATCAAGTCGCCCCTTGGCTCTTTCCAGGTCGGCCACAAGATCTGCAACCCGGACTTCCAAGGCCTTGACTCGCCTCTGCTCGGCCTCGAGTTGCCGAACCGCCTTGATCTTCTCTGCCCTGTCTTTGTCGCTGGTAGCCTTCAGCTCTTTCTCCTGCGCGGCGAACGTCTCAAGGAGATGGCTGAAGTGACAGGTGGCCTGTGAAGACAACGATAAGAACAAGATACAGGCCGAGCAGTAGACTTGAAGAAATCCACAATGAAAAACTTACCGATACAAGCGACCGAGCCACTTCATAGGTATCATCGCCGACCGTCCCCGCCTTCAGCACGGCTCTATCCTTCGGGGTCGCCAGGTGCTTGACGACCTGCACTGACATCTGCAAGTTTCCGAGGAATTCGTCGTGATTCTTCACTCGCCAGTTCGGCACGAACAGCTATTTGTGCTGCTCGGTCAGGATCTCCTCGGCCTGCATCGGTAAACGGCGGAGCCTCGAGCGACAACGCCGCATTAACATCGAAGGCCCCACCAACCGGGGCAGATGCCACAGGCGCCGAGGGCTCCTCGGCAACAACCACCGCCGAAGGCGCCTCGGTGGTCGGAGGAGGCGGAGGGGTAGTCGGAGCGACCTTGGGCTGCGGAGCTGACGAGGCAGCCACGGTCAGCCTCTTCCTCTTCCTGCCGCCGGCCACTTTGGACCTATCGACCATCATGGCGTTGAAATCAATCTTCATCGCTTCTGCATCAAACGAAACACAAACTGAGTCAGTAAGACGAGCAAAAGACTTGAAAGAAAAACAAAAATAAACGAGATGTCAGGAGCATACTCGGGTCGATGGGGCTAAGGCCAGACCCGAACAGCACCTCCTCCGTCAAGTCCCTCCAACTCAACATGGGGAGGGCCATGATCTTCCTCGCCACCTCCTCCTCGGCCTCAGTCAGTACGGGGTCAACTCTCGCAAACTTGGGCACCTCAGGCTTCCACCGGCTCGGAATTTGCAGCATCGGTTCCCCCCTCAATATGAAGAACTTTTCTTTCCAGCCTTTAATTGAGTTCGGGTTTTCTATGATCCTAACACCCTTCCTCGGCCCTAAGTAGTACCGATGCTCGGTCTTGTGCATCCGGTTTATTCGATACAAGTCTCGGAAGACCGTCAAGTCTGGCTCGACTTTAGCGTTGCGGCACTGGAGCAGGAAGGCGTTCACATGACGCCATGTGTTTGGCATAAATTAGGTCGGCGCGAGGCAGAACCATCCGAGGACTTGGAGAACGAAGGGATGCAGCGGAAAATGCAGTCCGGCATTCAGGGAGTCGAAGTCGAACATGCACATATCCGACGACGATAGTTTGGAATTCGCCCGCATCCCAGCGCCGGGGACAATTAACTTGTACTCTGGAGGGATGGCGAACCCCTTTATGATCCGAAGGAGATCCCTCTCGGATAGCACCGCCCCGATCTCGTCTGCCTCGGTGGGAAGTGCCGGATTGGGTTCCTTGTAAACTTCCGACTGGCCAAAGATCACCTTCTTCAAAAAATTGCCTTCGTACTGCCTAACCCCCGAATGCCCGGACAGTACAGAAGGGTATCGTCCCATCTCGGGGGCTTGCTTCGGGTTCTCCACGATCACCTCGACCACGGGAGATTGGGTGACCACCCTCCTCTTCTTCTTCTCCTTCCTCGCCTCGGCCGCAGCCGGCTCGGCGACCTGTTTCCCCTTCCTTCGGATCTCCGCCTTCCTCCTCTACTCGGCACCATCATTGCACGAGGACGAGGCCTCACTCCCCGAGTTCACTCTTGACATCTTTATAAAAAAGCTAAGGCTAGTAGATTGACCTTTGAAGTGACATTCACGGTCGGAATGAGCTCGCCGGAAATCGCCTGGCCCACGCGACAGCTAGCGCAACCGCCTTGGAGCAAAGATCGCCACTAGCAGAGAGCAGAGAGTAAAAGTGAAATCTTTTGAGTATAAGTGAGAAATGAGCTTGGGGGTGGGGAGTGAACTTATATAACCCCAAAAGCGAGTTTGGGCCGCCTTGGGAATCTAAAAAGCCCATTAAGAAGCCAAAACGCCAAAGCAGAGCGTTACGACGTTTCAGTTTCAACAACAGAGAATCCTCAAATCACCAAGTCCACGACTCGGCCACCGGTGTGCCTAACCGAGCTATCGAACAGCTTGACTGGGCAACCGAGCCACTGAGTCTCTTCAAAACAGCTCCAAGCTACTAAGTCTCCACACCTCGGCCAATGGCACCGAGCTTCCGAGCCGAGAGGACGAGGAACTGACCCTCTTATATGGAGAAAAATCCTTCCGAGGCGAAATTACCGTCAGATCTCTTCAAAATTCGTGTCAGAATTCGATGGACGGTTCAGATTGCGCCACGCCCACAAAACGACAGATAACGTTTTCTCGTGATCTGAACCTCATCCTCGTGATTCGCACCATGATGGACGCACCAGATCCAACCACGTGCACCTTCCGAACTGCCTGCCACCTGGCCTGCTTAACCGAGCTACCGAACAGCTTGGCCAAGTAGCCGAGCTACTGGGCTCAGAAGGTAGCGACCCATCAAAGCCACATCCTTCAAAATGTCTAACTCAGTGCCTCGACTAACGGCACCGATCTTCCGAGCCAAGGGGACGAGCTCGTATTCCGTATTTTTCGGAAGCGGGGCGTGACATATCTCTTTCATTATTCATCATTTTTTTCTTTACCTATTCTCTTTATGTTTATCATCTCATTGTAAATGAGCACTTATAACAGTGTAATTGATCAATTTCTTGTAGACAAACACTCAGTTAACATTTCTGATTTATCACTTAACAACATTCAACAACTTTTTAATTGATAAACCCTTTAAAAAATATCGCATGATTAATATTTCAAATTCTTGCTTTTATTATATCGTAATTTCTTGTATAACACCCTATGCATGCATTCCTAAAACTGTATTCCATTCCCAAAATTTTAAATCATTTTAACATAAACAAACACCCTCTAATTTAGACTAGAAACTAGATTCATCTTATACATTGTCTACTGTAACTTTTAAATCTCCAAAATACGTCTTAAAATAATATAGACTTATTTCCAAATGTTTTAATAATATTCTAATATACTTCTTCAATTTCATTCCATTTTTTTTAAAACATGAAAAAAAAAACCCAAAAAAAAAATAAAAAAACAAATGTGTACACCCAGGATCGAATCCAGGTGCACAGCAAGTCAAATTGCAACCCAATGTGCACCCAACAACAAACTTTCCAACTAACTGTTTGTGAAAAACTCTAAACAAAATTTTCTGATATGTTTTTGCTTACTATTTTGATAATTTCTCAGAGTTTTGAAAAAAATGAAAACATCCACTGAAGCTCGAACCCGCGACA
This sequence comes from Hemerocallis citrina, assembly GCA_017893485.1. NCBI lineage: Eukaryota > Viridiplantae > Streptophyta > Magnoliopsida > Asparagales > Asphodelaceae > Hemerocallis > Hemerocallis citrina. The sequence continues at coordinate 122,129,326 of CM030363.1, read as the reverse complement.
ACAGGTCGCTGTACACAGTGCCCACACCCACACGCTAAGACTAGGCTATCAAGCCTCTTAATCTGATTATTTTACTATCATGAATCTTCTAACTCGGCTCTTTGTTTCTAAATTTCATTGAAAATTTTGATCTCTCATTATCTTCGTATTATTATTATATTATTATTTCCAGAGAATAAGTTCCTTCAACATTAGTGTATTAGCCTGAATTAAATCCTATAACAATCTATTCTCACAATAAAGGAAATTATTACCCAACTTGCATGAATCGTTCATAGCTCTACAACTTGAACTATATAAATTATTGTTCCATATACAACTACATAATTGGGGAGTTTTCACATCACAACATTGTATATGGAGAAAATTAATTCCATGGGGTTTATGTTATAGATTTTTCCCTAAATAAGAATTCCATAAAATTCTCACACATACATTAATTCGATAATCTACTATATGAATATAATTAAGCATGTACTAGTAAAATTTCTAGGAAATTTCCTTCACATACACCAACTAAATATCATCTTCACATTTCTAGTTTGACATGAATATTTGATGTGGCTAAAAATGGGGTTAAATCGGAACCGTCCAGATTGGGCACGAATCTTGAAGCTCAGGGGTAAAACGGTAATTTCACATACAAATGGGTCCGAAATGGGTACTGGGTCTCCTTCTCACAGATCCAACACCCCACAAAAGGATCCACTCCAACTGGGTACGGGTCCCGACCCAAGACAAACCCAGATCAGCAAGAGGAAAATTAGGGTAACTGATTTGACCGAATCAACGGGCCTGATTTGCTCTCACCGGGAATCAGGCGTCAGTTTCCTAAACAGATTGGGAGGATTTTTCTCCTGACAGTTACACAGGAAATCAGGTCCCTAATCACTCCCATGGCGACTATAAATACCTCCCCCCTACCACTGTGACCAGGTAATCACTCTTTTTCCACCTTAAGCTCTTTCTTAATCACCACTGGTTACTGACAAGAGCGTCGGAGGGTGTGTCGCCGGAATCAACCCCGGTGTATCGCACTTCCTTGCAGGTTAGCGGCAGGAATCAGCAGGAGCGGATCCGCTATTCAGGTTTCTCCACGAACTCACAAATCTCATCTGTTTACCCCCACACCAGAATCAGCGGTAACAATATTTATTAACACATTAGAAGACAATAAAACACCCATACATTCATATATTAACTACAATTAAAATTATTGAATACTTCTACATTCATACACCAATTAAATTAGCATCAATACATGTTATGGCTAAGCATGCACAATGTACTGAAAATTTGAAGACAAATGAGAACACCTACCTCAAAAGCTCCAAGCAAGATGCAGCGAAAAATCCTTATTTCCAAAAATAAATCCAAAAGCTCCCTTCTTTCCGAAAGCAACTCAACAGAAAAGAAGCATAGTTTTGTTTCCTCTTTTGTTTTTTTGTTTTTTTTTTGTTTGCTGTTAGAAGCTAGGAGGGGATTTTAAAAGGGACTAATCAATGGGGAATTTAATTAACTGCCCACTAAACAATTTAACCACCCATTAAACTTTTCACTAAATCCACTCACTCAAATCAACCCTCCTTCTCTCACTAATCGGCCAAACATAAGGGTGGGCAAAGCCCGTGCTTGATTGTGTGTGTAGGCACATGAAGTGCACACAACATTTAGGGACTTTAATTTAATATGAAAGCATATGTTACACATTTTAATATAGATTCAATAAAACTAGTTTGAATTAATTATAATAGAAGTTTCATGCACAAATAAAAATAAATATACACACTTCACAAATTTTATTTTGAAAGAGAATACAAAAAACGCGTGCACTGCAAACACATGCATTGTACGTATAAATAAATATTCAAATAAAATGGAATTTGAGCAATAGAGAAATATTTATAAATAATCGAAATGCGATATACATAAAAATATTCATATTGATAATGTTACGGATATTTCTCGTAACGGAAAATTTACGTATTCGACACGTGTATTGAAAGAACGTGCAATGTGCGTAAAAACATAAAGATTAAAATTAATATTTGAGTTGGCTCAGAATAAGATAAAAATAAATATTGAGAAGACAAAAAAGTATATAAATAATCGAAATACAAAATACATATGATATTTATATTAAAATACGCTACGGATATTACCCGTAACGGTACAAAATACATGCACGTAACCCAATTTTACAAAATACATGCACGTAACCCTAGATTCTATGATAATTTTTTCCTATTTTAAAATCACTTTTTCGATTTTTTTAATTAATAAAACCCAATTTTAAATTATTTTTGGGAAATTTTAATGAAGTTTTCGAATTTAAATAATTTTTTTGGATTTTTTTTAATTAACTTTTCAAATTTTAAATGATTTTTTGGATTTTTTTTGCGAATTTAACAAATTGACACACTTTTGATGCGATCAGAGCATCCACAGTCGTTTTCTATAATTCCCATATTCTCAAATTTTAGCAAACGAATAGAAAAGGAGCGCTGCAGTCGTTTCTCATATTCCCAAAATATGGCAAACTTTCTATTTCCATTTCTCAAATATGAGAAACGAACTGAGCTTTCTCAAATTATAAAGGACGGGGTATGATACCCCGTCTCTTCGATATAATAATTTTTTAATCGTATCAGACGGACGATCATATACCGTCTCTCCTATTTTCTGAATTTTTTTTTTTTTAAAAGGTCGGACGAGGAATGATACCCTGGACGGGGTATCAAACCCCGTCTCTCCCTTTTTTTTATTTGTTTTCTCTTTTTTTTTTTTTAATAAAAGAATGCTCAGGATTGAGTGATAGGGAAAAAAAATGGTGGGACGGGGACACATACCCCGTCCGGGGTATGATACCCCGTCCAGTAAAGGAGGAGAGCATTTAATGCTGTGCAGGGTATTTTAGGAGTGGTTAGTATATTAATTTGGTTTTAGTTAGTATATTAATTAGGTTTAGTTATTTTTATATTATTTAATTTAGTTAATTAATATAGTTTAATAGTTAATAAGTAATTAACTTTTTTAAATTTATTTGAAACGATCGGACGGGGTATGATACCCCGTCTCTCTAAAAAATAGAAAAAATATAGCAAACGACGACTGCAGTGAACGATCGTATTTGCTATTACTGTAGCTGCCATATTATAGCAAATGAGAAAAACGACTGTGGATGCTCTCAGGAATGTTGATCACAGGCTGGCTCGTGCGCTGATGCACTTGGGCGACCGTGTTGAGAAGGATCAGATGAGGGGGTGATGTGGCGACATCAAGGGCATTCATTAGACATCAGCTCGCCCATTGAGTTGAATCAGACGGCTGAGAAAAGCAATGGAGATGAGGCGATGTAGCCGAATTAGGAGCTTCCATCGCATGGCATCACAAATTTCTGGATGGTCTGATGGCCTGCGAGCGCTGTGAGAACCCCCTAGCTTGATTGACGCTTTGGTCGAGCTGGGGCACTGCTTTTTGGTTCTCAAGCCTTGCCGACCTTCTCCTTCGACCAAGCTTCGTTTTTTTAGGGGCAATGATGGCCAGAAATCATTTTTTGGTGGTTTTCGAAGTTTCTACTTAGTCGAACAACTCTCAATCGAGCTTGAAGCATCTTGTCGAGCTATGGTTGTTGCCTCTTGGTTGAGCTATAGGGTAGCTTCTCTTTCGAGCTGTGGGGCTTCGATTTTGGTCGAGCTATGGAGCATCAATTTTGGTCCAGCTCTGTTCCTTTGTCGAACTACCGTAGGTGAGCTATAGGGCTTCGAGTCTTTTCGAGCCATGGAACTTTGTGCATCGTCGAGCTACAGTGCTTCTTCACTGTCGAGCTTTGGTGGATGAACCTTCGCTCATTAGTCGAGCCATGGAGGGCAAGAGACGGTCACGCTATGCAGTTTGAAGCGCCGTCGTCGAGCTACGAGTGTTCAGCGAGCTATGGGGTCTCCTCATTCTCTCCGAGCTACGAGCGTTTGGCAAGCTATGGACTCTCCCCATTCTCGTTGAGCTACGAATGTTTGGCGAGCTACAGGGTCTCCTCGTTCTCGCCGAGCTACGAGCGTTTGGTGAGCTATGGAGTCTCACCGTTCTCGTCGAGCTACGAGCGTTTGGCGAGCTATGGGGTCTCCTCATTCTTGTCCAGCTACGAGCGTTTTGCGGGCTATGGAGTCTCCCCATTCTCATCGAGCTATGAGCGTTTGGTAAGCTGTGGAGTCTCCCCGTTCTCGTTGACCTACGAGCATTTGTCGAGCTATGGAGTTGAGTCGGAGTTGTCGATCTACGGAGTCGAATTTTCGAGCTATGAGGGTTCTTCGTCGAGCTCTGCTATTCGGTCGAGCTATGGCTCTCTGTGGTCGAGCTATGAAGATTTTGGCCCTCGAGCTATGGAGCTGATCTCCTAGTCGAGCTATGGCCATCTTGTCAAGCTATCGGGATCGTCGGTCAAGCTATGGGGGACGAGCTTTGCTCAAAGTGGGAGATCAGAGTCGAGTGACGAAGAGCTTTGAAGACGAAGAACTTTTGAAGGAGTTTTTTAGTCTATGAAGAAGAAGGGCCTATTGGAGTTTTTGTAGGTATAACTCTTTAATGTGATGCGGGTTTAGGTTTGGACCAGAAATTCAAGTATTAAAGTGAACTTGCCACCTTTTTCACTGTTAGGAACTTGATTTAGGTTGAGATTTGTGAGTGGAGTTCGAAACGAATTTGAGTTCGTTGTTGAGCTTGGACATTAGGGGGTTTGTAGGCTTGATCACCCCAAAGCTTGGTTGATATTGGGTTTCTTTTATTGGTGGTAATTTTGTGCCCGCCAAGTATTTGTTGAATTAATTGTCTACCCCATTGTACCCACAAAGTGTTTGTTGAATTGTCTACTCCAGTGAACTGTTCTCTTGTCAGCTAAACGTTGTGTCGCACTTATTTTGTCGATTAAACATCTCGTCGCCTGTCCTGTTGAATTACTCATTCGTCAACCAAGCATTGTGTTCGCTTGTTCTATTGATCTGGGAGCTAAGTGCTTTTGTCGTTAGATCTTGAGTATGTAGCTGACCAAGATGAGCTGATATTGAGGCAATTATTGTGTCAGAGTTGAATGTATGGCGTGCCGTTTGATCCCAGCAAGGTAGGAAAGACAACTCTGAGGCAGAATAAGTTGTAGAGGTTGATGTTTACGCCCAACAAGCTAATAGTGAATTCTGTGATGGAGGCGGACAGTGGAACTTGCCATTTGCTCCCAACAAGTTTGTAGAAGCAACTCTTGAACGTTTAAACATGCCGCTAAACCCCAGCAAGTTTGTGGAGAGGCAACTCTCAGACGAAGTTATTGTTGAACCTGTCGTTTGATCCCGGTGAGTTGGGAGACAACTCTGAGACAATGAATTCGCTGTTTGCGCTAATCAGGTTTGGAGACAACTCTATAATGGAGTTGAACGTTGAACTTACCGTTTGCTTCCAACAAGTTTGGAAAGGAAACTTTAAGACGGAGTTAGTCATTTGAACTTTCCGTTTGCGCCCAACAAGTTCGTGGAGAGGCAACTCTCAGACGAAGTTGATGTTGAAATTGTCGTTTGATCCCAGTGAGTTTGGAGACAACTCTATGACGGAGTTGAACATTGAAGTTGTTATTTGCGCCAAGCAAGTTTTGTAGAGACAATCCTGTAACGAGCTGATGTTTGGACTAGTTGTTTGCGCCCAACGAGTATGGAGAGACAAATTTGAGAGTGATTTGATCGTAGAGCTTGCTGTTCAATCCCAACAAGTTTTCTGGAGGCAACTCTAAGACGGATTTAAACATTTAGCTTACTGTTTGATCCCAGCAAGTTTATAAAGAACTCTGTGTCAAAGTTGTTTGTTTGAACTTGTCGTTTGCACCCAGCAAGTTTGGAGAGACAACTCTAAGATTGAGTTGATCGTAGAGCTTGCCATTTGATCTCAGCAAGTTTTATAGAGGCAACTCTGAGATGGAGTTAAACGCTTAGCTTGATATTTGATCCCAGCAAGTTTATAGACAAAATCTAAGACGAAGTTGATGTTAGACATGATGTTTGATCTCAGCAAGTGCATAGGGGCAACTCCTTAATCGAGTTGATATAGAGCTTCTCGTTTACACCCGACAAGCTTGTAGAGAGCTCTGCGACAGAGTCGGATATTTGAATTTTCTGTTTGCACCCAAAAAATTTGTAGGGGCAACTTTTTGATGGGTCGTTTGATCCCGACAAGTTTGAAGGGGCAAATCCTGAATCGAGTTGATGTAAAGCATGCCGTTTGCGCCCCGCAAGCCTTTAGAGAACTCTGCAAAGTAGTCGGATGATTGAACTTGCAGTTTGCACCCAACAAGTTTTGTAGAGATAATTCTATGCCGGTGTAAGATGTCGTGCCTATTGCATACAGATGAAGAGTCGTTGGAAGGATTCGGACATAGAGCGGAGCACTGTACTTGCTGTTTGGAGCCAATGGGTTATTGACGGAACTTGAGCAAAGAACAAGGCATTGAACTCATTGTTTGGATTCAATAAGTTGTTGATGGAGCATGGGCGAAGATCAAGGTGTTGAAATCGTTGCTTGGATCCAACAATTTGTTGATGGAGCTTGAGCAGAGAGTAGAGCGTTGAACTGATTGTTTGGGGTCAACGGGTTGTTAATGGAGCCTGAGCGAAGATCAAGGCATTGAACTCATTGTTTGGAGCTAATGAGTTGCTTGATGGTGCTCAAGCAGAGAAAGGAGCATTGAACTAGTTGTTTAGAGTTAACGAATTGTTGATGGAGCTCGAACGGTGATCAGAGCGCTGAACTCATTGTTTGGACCCATTGAATTTCTTGATGGTGCTCGAGTGGAGAGCGGAGCATTGAACTCATTGTTTGGAGCCAACGAGTTATTGATGGAGCCTGAGCAAAGATAGGGGTGTTAAACTCATTGTTGGGAGTCAATGAGTCATTAATGGAGCCTGAGCAAAGATCGGAGCGTTGAACTCGTTGTTTAGAGCCAATGAGTTGTTGATGGAGCTTGAGCGGTGATCAGGGCATTAAACTCATTGTTTGGGACCAACAAGTAGCTTGATGGAGCTCGAGCGGAGATCAAGGCATTGAAATCGTTGTTGGGAGTCAATGGGTTATCAACAGAGCCTGAGCGAAGATCAGAGCATTAAACTTGTTGTTCGGAGCCAACGAGTTATTGATGGAGCTCGAGCGGTGTGCAGAGCATTGACCTTGTTGTTTGGAGTCAACGAATTGTTGATGGAGCTCGAGCGATGCGTTGAACTCGTTGTTTGGAGCCAACGAGTTGCTTGATGGAGCTTGAGCAGAGTGCAGAGCGTTGAACTCATTTTTTGGAGCCAACGAGTTTTTGATAGAGCTTGAGAGATGAACAAGACGTTGAACCTTGTTGTTGAGCGAAGAGCAAAGTGTTGAACTCGTTCTTTGATGTCAACGAGTTATTAGATGGAGTTCGAGCAGAGAGCAAGGCGTTGAAAACATTGTTTGATGTCAATGAGTTGTTAGATGGAGCTCAAGCGGAGAGTGGAGCATTGAACTCATTATTCGGAACCAACGAGTCGTTGATGGGGCTCGAACAGAAAGCAGGGCATTGAACTCGATGTTTTATGTCAACGAGTTGTTAGATGGAGCTCGAGCTGAAAGCGGAGCATCAAACTCGTCGTTTGGAGCCAACGGTCGTTGATGGGGCTCGAGCGAAAAGTAGAGCATTGCACTCGTTGTTGGAGTCAATGAGTTGCTGATGGAGCCTGTGCTGAGAACAGGGTGTAGAAATCGTTGTTTGGAGCCAATGTTTGTTCCTGGTCTTTTTTATGCTGAGGTGAATTCTCTTGTGTTTGTTCAGATTTGAGGTGATTTCATTCTTCTCTTTGCTGACAAGTAGTTGGCTACATCGAATGAGGTCTTCGGGACATTTAGCGTGCTCTCTTTCGCAATATGTTGTGCTTAATGGAGTTAGGACTAATCCGTTTGTGGGGTGAATTATGCGAGACGAAGCTGGAGCTTGCTCAGATGAAGGTGGCAGGAAAGACTTGGAGCTTGCTCGCCTAAGGAAGACTTGTCTTGAATTTTATTGTCAAGAGTTGAGGCGGCCCTGGGGAGCTGTTAGCTGGCAAGAGGCCTATGAAGAGTCTGTTTCTTTTAGACGAAGCATACCTCTATTGTGTAGCTGGAAAAATGACTTGCAGGATAGTTTGTTGTACAGTATTTGCAAGACTTTTGTAACAATTCTTAGGCATGAAACATAGACTCATTGTAATTCTACAGTTGTGATAAGACATGTTGTTGAGATTGATGAGCCATCGATTGGGTTCTTTGTAGCTAGAGAACAAGACCTCAAATTTTTTGTATATAGCTAACGAACCGTCGATGGTATGCGTAATGTTTGACAGAGTTTAGAACTTATCCGTCTTGTACTTAGCTAGTTGTAAGAGCAACAGAGCTATTTTCCAAACTTGCTGTATGGGTCCTCCAATAAATTGTGAGAGTTGCATCGAGTGGCGAGTTCAACTCCAAATGTTGGTTTTGCAAGTTTTAATAGAGTAACTGCAATCCACGGTTTTGGACCTCGAATCTGTCTTTATGGAATTTGAACTAGTTTCAGGAACATATCGAATGACAAGTTGAACTCTGAAAATGCTTGATTGTAGGTTGCTAAAGTAACTCCGAGCCATGGGTATGGATTCCGAACTTGTTAGTTTAGGTAATAACAGGTTATAGGAGCAGATCGAATGGCGAGTTGAACTCCAAACTTGCTTTGTCGCAAGTTCCTAAAGTAACATCGAGCAATGGGTATTGAATCCGAACCTGTCGTCAAGGCGTTAACGAATTGTAGGAGCGTACTAAATGGCCAAGCAAACTCTGAACTAGCTTTGTCGCAAATTGCTACAGTAACTTTAGCCATTGGTATGGACTCTGAACCCGCCTTATAAGAAGCTTCTAATGAGTTTTTGATGTCGTTGTTGAAGTAGGCTTGATGTTTAACTCATTGCATGCATCCATTGAGTTGTACAAGAATTTTGCAAATATTAATACAAAATTTTATTCGAAAATAAAATTAAGTGGCTGCCTTAGTGGTTGGCTGATATTACATGCAGCGACCGGTAGTGAAAGCGGTCTTTATTGAAAAGTAAAAATAAATGGCTGCTCTAGTGGCTGGCCTTCATTAAAAATTGAGAAAATTTGCTACTATTAAAGATAGGACAATTTAGACACCCTCATTCCGCTTCATAAGGTGTTCTACTTACCATGTCCTACTAATATCTCCTTGCCCTCGGGGTCTTTAAGTTGATGAGCTGTTAGGCAAACAACTTGGTAGAACTTGCCTGTTTTGGAGCGAGTCCCCTTCTTTTGCAAAGATAATGGGAGATCTTCCGATTCGCTAATGTGTTTAGGCATGACTAGTTCTTTTCGTTGAATGAGCACAGTGGCTTTGGGTGGGGGATTCAGGTTTATTACTGTGTTATGATACGAACGAGTTTGGACCTGGTGATAGATAATTTGGCAGGTTTGGAAGTTCTTAACTGGATTGTTTATGGCAATGGATTCAATCTTGTTTACAGTCTTGAAATTATTATGACTGTTTTCAGGCGGTGACTTAACGGTTTCGAGGGGGAGAACCGAGCCCCTCATTGTAGCGGTGTAGCATGCTCGTGTTACATGTTAGCTCCCAACAACCATACCTACGCCTGTTGTCATTGGGAACTTCATTTTCATGTGGAAGGCAAAAGCAGTTGCATGGAAGGCTGCTAGGCCAGGACGACCGAATATTGCGTTGTATGCAACTTTGACATCGACTACCATAAAGTCTAGTGCTTTTGTTCGAATAGCGGAGGCTTTTCCTACTGTCACATCGAGTGTGAGGAATTCCTTCTACTTGAATGGGGACCCCGGAGAATCCGTGGAGTGTATAGCCAGATGGCTTGACCCGGTCCCAGGAGAGCTTGAGGCCATCGAAAGTGCTCATGAGAAAGATGTTTACCGAGCTGTCGTTGTCCACTAGGATGCGGCGTACCTCATGATTCACCATGCAAATATTTGTGATAAATGCGCCCCAATGAGGTGTTCGGACACCTTCTAAGTCCTTGTCGCAGAAAAATATCGGGATCCCCAATGCTCTAGGTAGGTGGGATGTTATGTACTGAGTTGACTTCCCTGACAAAGGTTTTGCAGGAGGAGTTGGAGTCTCCCCCCATTGGGCCTCCGTGAATGGTGTGGAGAATGGTCATATGTTCTGAGTCTCGTGATTCGGAGGGCTTCTCTTGATGCTTATTAGCCCCCCGTGCTAGAGGGGTTTCGGCATTGTAATTTTGTTGGACAAATTGAGAGATAGCTCCAGCGAATTAGGCCTTCAAATTATTTTTTAAGGGCTCGACAGTTATCTATAGTGTGTCCATGGTCTCTGTGAAATGCGCACCATTTATTTTTGTCACTTCTCTTGCTAGCTGTGGACATCTTGGGCGGAGGGCGGATTATTCCGTCCTTATCAACTATCATGAGGATGGCTGACACGCTTGCATTAAGAGGAGTTAACTTGTCGAAATGTGGTACTAAAGGTGGACGGCGTTGACCGGCGTCGTCTTTCTAAAATTTCCTGAGTCCTTCCTTATTTTTATTCATCCGTTTATTCCCGGAAGATGAATTGTTCTTGCCTTAGAGATATAAGAGCTTCCTTGACTCTGTTATAATTTTCACTCATTTCTAGGAACTCAGTGTAATCTTTAGGAGGCTTGTTCACGATGGAAGCTTTAAGGTCTTTGTTAGTGATGGTGTTCCTGCAGCCGCCACTGATGAGTCCAAGGAAGAGATCATCCTTGCTTGGCTGTGAAGCGTTTGATGAAGTGTTTTAGCAATTCCCCTTCCTTTTGCTTTAGTTCTAACAGGGAGGCATTTGTACTTTCAGCTTTACGGCTGGTAACAAAGTGTGCTATGAAGAGCTCATCGAGTTGATCGATGGATAATATTGACTGTGGAGTGAGACGGGAGTACCTTTCCTTTGGTGATCCTTTATTGTTTCAGAAAATGTTTGACACATGAGCGCATCAGTGGCATTGTAGACCATCATGAGGGTCTTGAAACTCTCGATATGGTCAGTCGGGCTTGATTCCCTATCGTATGATTTGAATTGAGGAGCTTTGAAGTCCTTTAGGATTGGTGCATTGTGGATGGTTTTGCTGAAAGGAGGTCGACTAGGGTGGTAGGCCATGCTGGAGCGGTTCCCCTCATTCTTCATCTGTTATAAATGACCTTCTACCTCTTAGATACTGCGAAGGACTTGGTCGTCCTTTCCGTTGGATCCAGTTGAGTCGCTGGATTCTTCTTTGGAGGGTTGGCCCAGATCTTGACTACCTTGGATAGCTCGGAGGATGTCGAGCTTGAACTTTTCCAATTCGGCCCTAGTGACTGGGGCAACTTTCTTTTTGATCCACTCAAGAAGCTTTCAAATGTCATGAGTCGGGATTCTTATTGCGGTATGCCCCCTATGAGAGGAGGAATGCCTTGATCTCTGCTTAGGTGAGTTGCTTCTTTGATTCTCCTCACGTTCTGAGCGGGAGGCCTCAGTTCGAGTGCGCCTCTCGTCCAAGAGGATTTGTAGATCAGTTCCTTGTTGCTTGGCACGTATGATTTGGCAGAGATCTCTAGATCCCCCTGGGGCCTCGCAATGCCATTGAATTGCTTGACGCATTATGGACTGAGACACGGTCATACAGAGGATGTTGTTCATGGCTGCTTTATCAAAAGCCCCTCGGTGCCTCTCAGTTGAAAGGAGCTTGACTAGGTTGTCAGGGCAACTATTTAGGAGGAATCAGATCTTCCACAAGAGCTTGAGGCCATAGCTCAGCCTTTAGTCTTGGTGGCATGGCGGTAAGTCTGATTTGTGTTATTTCGCACAGATGGTGCCAATCTGTTGTTGCTTATTGTGGTGTGGGAGAAAATAGATAGTGAGTTAATATTTGATGGAAACCACTAAAAGTTCGACCTTTGATCGTTGTCGTGAAATGCAATTAGAGCTCCTGAGACAGAACCTACATCGTTGTTTGAACACCATGATCTTGATCCGAAAGTTGTTGACACAGCCGATGGACCCGCAAACCCGACGCTCAAGTCAGAACTGGAGAGAGGAAAAAAGCTTGAGAGACAAACTATAGGTTACCTTCTGAATGAGGAAATGAGAAGGTATTTATAGGCTTGAGTAAAAGTACAGGAGATTGATATGAATCCATTAGATCGACTACGAATTCCTTATCTCCTATTCAAATATCCCCCTCAAGAGATAAGCTCTCTTGTTTGGGGATAATAGATTTGACTAACAGCCTTCATGGGCTGGGTATTTCTTAGTGGGCCGAATCTGTCACTTTAAATGGGCTGGTGAGCGGCCCATGTCTAGTAGAGGGGTCTGGAGAAGGCTCGGACCTATTAAAAAGGCCTGTTATAATTAATATGCTTGTTGAAGCTTTGAGATCTGTGCTAGAATCGTACGGCCCTGATTTGCTGCGATTTTTACCAATATCAGTTTGCTTATGCTTTCCTGAACATGACTATTGTCCTCACTTTCCTAATTGCCATACTATTCATATATCTCTCTCTCTCACACACACACGCGCACACACACACACATTTAAATTATTTCCCAAATCATATTGCTGTTTGGGATGATTTAATTACCAAGTTTCATTTATAGTTGTATGGGCCATCAACTTTTGGAAATTTAGAGAATGAGCTGATCCAACCTGTTATTAGAAGGAATGGAGATGATGATTGTTTTGACCCTAAGTTTGATGTGTACAAAACATTCTCTTGTGACTAATATTTTCACTTGACATATGTACAGGATAATAGGGATTCGAAATTCAAGTGAAGCTTCAAAAGATATTTGGAATCAACTTGGAAAGAAAAGTATCGTAAAGATTGCGAAGTGTCAAAAATATTTGTGCATAAGAAACATGTGCTCAAATACTCAAGAAGCCAGCAAATTCATGATATTAACTTCTATAATTGTGAGGAATAATTATGTACAGAATAATTTATTGAATATTTAGTTAAGGAAAAAATATAATAGTCGACTGCACTCTCTGTGTATTTTTAACGCAGTAGACTGTCAATCTCACTAACTTTGGGTAAAAAGATTGATGGTTGACTGTGTAATACCCTAACTTATTATTAAATGAGAAATTTTTAATTTTACATGTTGTGCACGTACAAATTTGGTATATATGTTTTCTTATAAAATTAACTTTTTATAACATGAACAAACATTTTCCTTCTTTCTCTTTATTTCCTAAAAGTCCATTTTAAAAGCCTAAGCTTGTTTTCTAAGCCCACCCCAATTAATTAAATATTCTATTATGACCCATGAGTCTAAAGCCCACTAATTAGAAGCCCACAAATTAATTACTCTTTTGATTGCCTTAACTTGTCATGTAGACACATTTAGTCGACAATTAATTAATTAATATTGTACAACTTATTAATGGGGGACACTAGATGGGGCACGTGCACACACTAGAGTGTGCATTGCACACCCTTTAGGGCATGGCCGGATTGTGCATGGAGAGATGGAGAGAGTGGATGAAGTTAAGGGGTTATGAGTTCATGGAAGTTACTACAACTTTCCAATTCATCTTGATCCTTGATCTCTAACTCCTTGATTGAATGCTAGCCATCTATTCTCATTCTAAAAGTGTATAAATACCCCTAGTTTCTGTTCTCATTAGTGCAGTAAAGAATTCATTAAGAAGAAAAAGACTAAGAGAGCAAGAGAATGAGAAGTATTAGTGAGTGTGCATTTGTGTGTGTTCCAACCGAGTGGAGGCCGGCCAATCATCCAAGGAGTACAAGAGGAGTCTCAGGTTCCATACAAACAAGGAGGAGAAGGCAAATTGCAATACATTCTCGGAGGAGAAGACCACTTTCTTGCATTCTAGGAGCTTTCATTTCGTTTCTCCAATAGGTGGGTGTTTCTCATGCTTCTAAATCTAGATACCATGCTAGGAATGATTTGAGGAAATTACTAAAGAACAACTAGTTGGAATTGGACTCATGTTTGCTTAATTAGAGATGAGATGGTAATTTAGAAAATGGTTGTTAAATGGTTGCTAGTTGATTATTTGGAAATTAAAGTGTTAGAAACTATCATATTTGCCATGCTAGATGTTTATGAATTATGCTATGTGAAGAAATTTATGCTTATGAGACAAATGATGAATTGAATGCTTCATGTGAAATTGTTTGTTTAAATTAGAGTAAACTCTATTGTAGGAAAGAGGAGAATTTTGTGTTCTGAATTAATGTAGATGGTTAATAAATGAGAGAATGAAGAAATAAGGTATTTTTGTAGAAATCTTAACATCGAATCGTGTGCAAATGTGATTGTTCTCAATGTCGAAATTATGGACATTAGAACATAATTTGAGATCGAAAATGCATGCTTTATAAGTAAATAATGATTTAAAAATTACTGGTTTACGGTGATTTCAAATAGATTAAATTCTGGAAAGTTTTGATTCAAAAAAAGAAAAGTACTAAAAACGTTTGGAAAATTTTGAAAACTAGCACTGAACAGAGTTTTGGACTAAAACTATTTCAAACCCTTTTGGAACGACTCGGTCGCTTAGACCATATGGTCGATGTGGGTGTTGGGTGCTTACTGTAGCCATGGGTGACCTCTGTGGTAGCAGGTTCGAGTCCTAGGCTCTGCCTTTTGTTTTCGGATTTTCAAATAAAACCCAAACCCGAGCCCAAAAACACCTATTTCTAATTCCTTTTACATACCGCGTGTGCACCTTAGCCCAGTTGGCTTGCGGTGGCGGCTGTCTATGTAACGCCCCGGATCCCCATTACCGGATATCCGTGACACAACCAGAATCTTTGCCTTCAAATGCATCTCAACACAGTAAATAACACAGAAATTTAAATACTTTTATTGCCATTAGAGTTATTATATCAATAATTACAAATATCAATTTCTCCTTGAATAAGGAATACAAATTACATAACTTATTACAACTGATCACAATGAATATTCAGGCTCCTTTTGCAAAGCTGTCAGTTGTCTTCCAGATCGGCAATCTATTGGTCATTGCTGAGAACTCCACTGAGTGGTCTATCTGCTTCCCGGGGACTTGCCCCTCGGCTTGAGCCTTCTGTTGCGCGACTCTGATATTTCTGCACCCACTCGAATGGTAGGAATGTGTACTGCCATTCCCCTTGGATGCCCTGCTGATCTTGGGCTCTCCTGCACTTGTGACCTGATATTCATGTACCTAAAAGGTGGGGTACGTCAGTAATTCTACTGACACAATGCTGATAAGAAAACAGAGATCTCAAACTGGCAACCACAAACCATCTTGAATGAAAAAGAGAATCGTGCATCCTAATTTCATGGTATTTGTGTATGCCATGGTCTAACAACTAATGCACTGATCACCTACCTTATTGTAATACAAGTAACCTTGGAACTCTGGATATGCATGCATCCCATACTACATACGTTCCAGGACAAAATATGACATGGTCTAATCTAACACACAAAACAAGAATGTACACGATGCACCTACTCTAATGCGATTCGTTTGGGAATGCATGCATCCCATACTGCATACTTTTCCCAAATCAACTTCAATGGAAACGTATGCATCCCATACTACATACTTTCCAAAGAGTTCGCCTTCTGAATGTAGGGTTCAATCCCTCGCCATGCAATGCATTCTAATTCATTCCACTTCCTGATCCTAATATTATGACATGGTTGAGAAGGTATAAATTAAAGAAATAATTTGGGGCACTACCCCGTTGTCACCAATAATTGTTGCATCAGACCCTCCTCGAAAGCTGTGACGAACCTACAGATATACACACAGCACATCCACTGCGTAGAAGATCCACTATGATCTGTTCGTGTCCACCAACATAAAACATGACAGCCTCAAAGGTCTAAAACCCCCTATCCGCTAGAAAATCGACATCCCGTTCTTACCATAGTACTTCAGGAATCAACAGTACAAGATACGCACGGCAGCACGTATCCTTAATAACAGGAAGGGACAACCCCATACTATCATCACCTAGTGCTAACTCTTAGAACGAGTTGGATTATAGGGAATCACCCCTAATACCAATTCGGTCTTCGAGTGAAACAATAAAGGAAAACCTAGTCAATGCATTTTACTAAAGACAAGTTGTTACCCAAATCATACTTGATGTCGATCAACAAAATCGAGCATGTCTGGTCTGTCAAAACAATAATCATCATAAGAATCACATCCACTGATTCCCAATACCTTCACAGGTCAGTGACCAAATAATCCCGGCCCGTGACCCTTCACGAGTGGTCCAACGGCACCCCAAGGATGTAATATAATTCAAATGAAGGTAAGCTCACACATAACCATCAATTCTTGACCATTGACAGACTCAGGCATCGAGACACCAAACACAAACCGACCAGAGCTATATCCAACTCACTCATGTCCACTATGAGTACTAAGCACAGGAACTTGTCTAAGTTCCAAATAAAATGTTAAAAAACATCAATAAAACCTGATAGCTCATGATCACCACACTGCGGTATGCAGAGGGTTCTTCATCAATTGTCCGATGGAACAGTTCAAGAAATACCAGTAGCTGTGACCCAAGCTACGCTCATCGGAATCCAACACACTTAGAATTTCCTAGAAGGGTAGGGAGATCCACTACCATCCCCTAGTCAACGACTCTCTCAATTTCTTTTAAAGAACTCAAGTTCCCGAGTTAACTTAATCTTGAAGTCAATCTAGACAACAGGTTGCTAAACTCGCAACGTCCATAACTTCCAACACACAAGTCAGAATTGCTTGATATCTCCCATTCTGGTAAGGTAAGACCCTAGTCTACAACTTTCTAGTTGACCATTTCCTCAAATTCTATCATCTTGACACCCAATAACCCTTATATACTCTTAGAAGTATGTTGCTTCTCGCACTCGCTGTACCTGTCCGATATCATAAAAGTTTACTCATTTATCGGAATTATTCGATTTCGGGTTCTGTGGAAAGGTGGGAGTGTCTACTACAACTTCCTAGTTGGACACGTCCTCAGATTCAATCCATAAGGTCTTCAAAGATACCAATTTCCATTGGGTGCACAACTAGGGAAAAGTTGATTTCTCTAGCAAACATTGCCTTGACAAGGCCGAATCTATCCAAACTTTGGAAAATCATAACTTCCAACCTACAAAATGGAATTACAAAATTCTAGTTGGGTTAGAAAGCTATGATTCCCTACTGCAAATCTCTAGTTGTCCAGTCGTCCAAATTCTTAACAGATAAGTCCAGGAATATCCATATCCACGGACAAGACAACTTGTACTAGGCTGAACATAGCCTACTTCGAAATTCGATAATAAATCAATCTTAAGTACAATACTTATGAAATTTGATATTGTATATCTAAACATATACTATTTTATTGTATCCAAAATTCACATTCAAATTCATTACACAATGATCTACGATTCCTCAAACATTGCATAATTTCCAGCTACTCTTTCAGCAGGGGTTTTTGCCACTGTGTATGATTTATTCTTGAAATCTTATCAGCCGACCTCTAAAAATTCTAAAATTTGAGATTCATCAAGTAGACTAATACTTCAAGCTAATCCCAAAATTTCATAGCAAAATAATAAACATAAAAGGATTTATTGCTTTTTGAACTTCAGTCCAAAACACAGTCAGCTTCAGCCGACACCTTCAGACCAGTCGCATTCTACAAATTTTTCGAGCCATCAAATGACCTCGTAAAATTACGAAATTTAAGACTATAGTTTTAGAAACATACAAGAGTGTCCAAAAAAATTATCAACTCAAAATACCCTGTCTTTTCCGAGATACAAAATCGGAAAGACACACAAAAATTCTCACAGCCAGCAGCTATTCTGGCTGCTCACTGTCCTGACTTGGATCCATTGTTTGGGCTACTAAATTGCATTCAAATATTATGAAAAAAATCATGGATACTCAACATACATAGGAGAACGATCCCCCAAAATTTGAACAAATAATTCTGATCCATTTGGGAGCGAGAAATTTGAACAAATAACATACCCTCACAATCATGCTACTTAATAAAACTCAAAGAGTTATTTTTACCATACTTATCTTTTCCTAGCACTTAACATACTCAAACATGGTAAAAATTATTCATAGCTACTACTACTTATCCATTTCATACCAAAAACAAACACTAAGTTGTAGAGTTAAGAGATCACCCACATATTGTAGTTGCAAGAGAAACTCCTAAGCTTGCTTGCTTCCTCCTTTGCTCACTAGCTCCTTTTCACTTCAAAATGTAGTTGTTCTTGCTAGCTTCCCTTCTCCTCCTCTACTTCAAGACTCCACCTTTCTATCCTTCTCCTTCTCTTTCTTTCTTTCTTTGTTTTTTTTTTGAAGCAACCAAGACAAGAAGAAAGTGAATGAGAAGAGATGGAGTGGAATACTTATATGAAATGAGGAGTTAGGGTTTCGGGGGAAAATGGGCCATAAATCCGTGGTGGGGATGGAGGGTGGAGATGGAGTGGATGGTGATGTAGGGTGAGATGAAGTGCCAACCAATCTTCTAGAAATTCTTGAGGAGTTTCTTGGAAACTTCCTTGGAAAGCTCTAGGAAACTTCCCATCTTCATGAGTCAATCTTCTCATGGTGAAATACCTCCACCATTGGATCTCATCAAGATCAAGCTATGATCATATGATGCTAGGGTTCCTAACCCTAGGTTAGGTCAAGGAACCCTAGGTCACCATACCCCGATTCTAACCCTTATTCACAATTCCAATCCACATTCAATTCAAGCCCTAGCTTAATTGAAAAATAACCAATATATATAAATTTAAAATCCATTAAAAAATACATATTTTATAGAAATTATAATTTTCTCCTGACAATTATTTGGTCGAAACAATCGGGACAAAACCACAGTTTAATCGAGGAGATATCCCGAGTTTATCTCATCGGGTTCAGAACAGCTCATATGTTTAAAATCTCCCAATTAAAACTGATAACTATTAGAAAAATATATAATCGCGTGCAATACTCAGACGTGCACAGATTACCATGCAAAAATAGCCACGTGCTATTTTGCGGGGTATTATAGTCTACTCTCTGGTCACGAGTTCGATTCTGGGTTTCGACAGATTAGAAACTTTTGATTTTTTTTTTTTGTTTAAAAATTGATTCTTGGCTTCTAAGTTCGAAATGAAAAATATATTAATTATTCTAAAATCATGTAGAACTTATGAAAATATTTGTGTACTTTTTGACTTAAATAAAAGTGAGTTAGAAGTGAAATTTGTGTAGACTCTTATGGAATTTACTTTGGAAAATTATAAAAATGATCTTTTTTAGAACATTATGCTAAGTGATAAAAGAAGATTTTTTTTTTTTTGAATGAAAGAAATTTTAAATATGCTATCTATGGACTCTCATTGTTAAAATGAGTTTAGGTTATGAATGAAAAATACGACTTAGTGACTTTTGAATTAAGTAAATGAAATGAACTATAGTATGAGAATTTAATGAAATTGCAGAGATTAATTTTGAATATGAAATGCATGAATGGCAATTGAACTATATGTATGAGATTTGATTCATAGAAATGATTAGCAATCATGCTAATTGAAAAAGAGAATTTATGAGTATGGAAAACTCAATGTTGTAATTATGAGTTGAAATTGAGAACTAGGGTGTAGCTAAGCCTTATACCAGCAATAAAAGAAATGTTGAAATGATATTTGAAATAAAAAGACCAAGATTTGGATCATGTGAAATGAATGAGTAAGACCGGTATAGCGGAAGTGCTAACCCTAAGGGATTGATTTTGTTCATGATTCAATTAAAATAATGACTAGATACATAGTGAAGATGTGACGAAAGTAAGAGAAAAACATTGAGTATGAGGGCCATTTGATTGGCGGCGTGAGAGTATTCACATGATGTCCTATGATGCGTCATGAGTAGGACGTGGATACTGCTCCAGAGTACCATCCTGGTGGCGACACTCGTGGGATGTTTGGCGACTACGGGTGGTATCATGTCTATGGTAGGAGGTGAATTACCACAGGATGCCTGCATGATGAGTTATGTGTCAGTGCGTTGGGATTCTCTCCAGGGCGCCTAGACATGAGTTCGTAGTTCGTAGAACCTCTAGGATACTTATCGTAGTTACAGAAGTAGACTAATTCAGGGCGAGGGATTGAACCCTACAAGATGAAGAACGGTTAAGGGCTTGCCCTCAGACCTATGTAGTATGGGCTGCATAGACTCTGAACAAGTACGTATTAGTGTCATATAAAATAAATAGTTGCATTAAGGACTAAGTGCACATTCACAACACGACATCAATAGGCTAGTCCCTTTAGCTCTGTTTGTGAACAAGTTTGTAGTTTGTTAAGTATTGAGAATCGTTATACTGTTTCCTGCATAGAGAGGATGGCCGTGTATAATATTTAGTCAGTGATTGAACTGATGTGCCTACAGTTTTCTATGCAGGATAAATTACTTGAAAGAAACTAAAGAGAAATTGATGCTTAAAGATTATTCAAATGTTGTTGTATTTAATTCATTATTGTAAAATTTGCTTCCGCTGTATAAGTGATAATGTAATGTAACTCTGATGTAAAGTAAAGTTTTAATTTCCTTGTAAAATTGTATGAAGTGAAGTGAAAAGATCCTGTGAAACTCGAATTCAGCCTGTTTTGGAATTCGGGGTATTACAAACTGCTCATAATTGCAGTCGACTGCAACTTGCACAAAATTATTTTTTGGTATTTCTGTCACGTCCCACTTTCCAAAAAAGAATACGGAATACGGATACGTGACTAAGCCCAGTGAATGGTTTTCATCATCCATAAGCTGTCAGGATCTTTACAATATTTCAGAGGAATAATCAGAGTAGGAAGCAAGAGAAGTCAACCACGCATGCATATATGAATCTATATACCAACATGAATTTACTTGAAACAAAATGTAATAATCTCAAATAAATCAGATCTGGAAAAAAGTCAATAATTCTAGGTCACATTGCTCAATACAAAATAATCCAAGTAGTAGATACATTATTCAAAATAAGCAACAGGAAATAATAATAATAATAGCAAGAACTCCAGGAACTAGAATCTCAGATCCTACTCTATCGAGAAGCTGATGACCAAAATCTGCAATTTAATAAATTGCATGGAGAGGAAAAGAAAACTAAACTCCCGTCAATGCAAGTTACGGGCCGCTTGTAGTGCAGGCAACAAGTACAAGAAAAGATAAACAGATATAGAATAACAGCGGAAACAAACATAACATGGAATAGGCATGTCAACAAAGCAGGATAATTAACATGAATCAGGAAACAAAAATCAAGTAACATGATATATTAACAAGTACAGATAACATGTATCCGGTGTCATGCAAGTAGGTAAACAAGTAATCAGGTATACAGGTAAACACATATACAGGTAGCATTTATAGGTAAGCATGTAACAGGTGTCATGTTATGTCAAGTCTTGTATTATTACTAACTAGGTAGCACTTTATGCGTCCCAAACTTTTACCACATGGTTGCTACATTTAAACAAGTTACGTTTAGATTTCTTAGTGGAGGCTATAGGGCCATGTACTCAGGGATCAGGAAAACAGGAACATGAACAGGTATAGGTACAGGTACAGGTAGAACCTACTGGTCCTCTTCCGAGTACACCTTCCTATAGGGAAGCGTGCAGTCGAGTAATCAGGTAAACGAGATCGTGTATCATGTAGTCAACAACACGTAACAAGTGGGAAACACAGGTCCTCTTCTAAGTACACATTTCTATATTTTCCAGTACTAGATCTTTCCCTTAACCTCGGCTTGGTTATTTGTTATTATTATCAAACATGCATGTATATGTCACAAAACAGGGCAAGAATAACATGATATAAACAAGTAACAGGTTCAGGTTGCAAGATTAACATGTACAGGTGAAAGACAACTCGTAAAAGATTAGAACAACGAAAATTCTAGTTTAGGACAGCAAGACAGTACTGCACAAAATCTAGGATTCCTGTTGCCACAAATATGAAAATCTGGATCCGTCAGAAAATCTGGAAAATAGACTCTCGGCCGAATCCAGCAAATATATATAAGTCATATAGTATTTCACAAAAACAAGACTCAAAACAGATTTATATCCATAAAATATGTTCAGCCAGAAATCAGAAGTCTGTATTCATAAACAGTAAAAAAACATAAAAACTTACTGATTAAATCCACAAAAAATCTGGGATATTTCCTAATATGTTTAGTTACATAAAATAAAGTTTCATAATTTTCCAACATAAATAGAATAGTCAAGTAAAATCAGAAAGCAGCAAGATACAGTAGTTTTGTAAATCTAGAATCATAAACACTGCAGTACTAAAACATCAATATCTTACAAAATATAAATCAAAATTTAGATCCATCAAAAGGGTGATAAAATAGATACAGTAGACTACAATCCATATTCACAAAGTTTTTATAAACAGCAAATAGAATCAGGTCGAAATTATGGTTCTTTAGTGAAAGTATGAAAATTCTGCAAGTATAGTAGTTGTTTACAAGTATAGAATAATTTATAAAAGTTATCAATTAAATACACAAAAATTAGGGGTTAATCCCAAACCATTCTAGTTGGGTTCAGCAAAATATTGGATCAAAATATTATCTTTAACATCAGTATAAAAATAAATAGTCATACAGAATTCATAGAAAACAGAATCTAGAATTTTCTACACATCTGTAGTAAAACAGCCATAACTTGCAACTCATAAATTGAAACTGAGATCTGTCAAAAAAACTGGAAAGTAGACAGAATTATCTATAATTCATATTCCAAAATAATTTTCATATACTGACCTTAATAGGGTCTAAAATACTGAACAAAAACGGGGTACGGTAAAAACTGAAATCCTCTTCATGCATAAAATCAACTAGGTCATATGTAATACATTCAAATCATAACAAAGTGTGAAGTAGGGTATACTAGATGTCCAAGCAACATGGGATATGGTGTTTAACAAGTCTACAATAAGTTATACTATGACTAACATAATCAAGCATACGACATCATATGAACAACATGCACGTATACATTAAGAAGTGATCATCACTAAGTTATTTCATATCGTGTGTATAATGTGACAACTACCGGTGGGTCAACACATAGAGAAAAAATATAACAAGGGTTTTGGCAATAATTGTCTCTAAAACACAACTACACTACAAGCGGTATTTAGTACTTGTATTACACAACAAAAAGAATACAAGTTACTTACCTTAAAGCCGACGACGAGAACGGAGCAAGAACAAGAATAATGGGAACAGTTTCTGGAAAACGAACTCAAGCGATCGAATTATGAACTACGAACACGCATTCACACGCACACAATACTCACGAACTTACATGATCACACACTCACACAAGAAAGAGGGAGAAAGAGTCTGCAATGCAAGGTCGGACCCAAGGGATGTCGCGACAGCGGCACGGTGGCGGACGAAGTTGTTGCCTGCGGGTTTTGTGGCTGCTGACTATGGGAGAAGGCAGGGAAGTGCACAGGGGGGTCGGTGCACCGGCTGTCACTGCAAAAGGAGTGCACGACAGTGTTGGTGCTATGGTGGCTGCGGTCTGGCGGTGCGACAGGGAGAGCGGACCAGGACGTCGAGGGGAGTAGGGAGGTGCACCTGGGAAGATGGTCGCATCGTGGTTGCCGCTGCTTCGGGAGGAGGCAGCGCAGGACGAGGGTGCGGGCTGAAGGGGCTGAAGGGGAGATTGGGATAAAGAGTTGGAGGGGCTTTGGAGTAGGCAGCTAGGGTTAAGAACATGGAAGGGGGTACAGTAGTATATATAGGCAGTTAGGGTTTTGCATATAGGGTTTCAGGTTGGGAGTATAAATGGGTATTGGGTTTAGTTGGGCTTAATGGGTAGGGTTAACAGTGGTGTAATAGGGTATAGGATTATAAGGATCCAATAGGGTATAGAATAGGATTTTGGGCACAAATAGATCCAAATAAAAAAAAATAACGAGGTGGAAACAAAATGAATGAATAAGATAGGAGAAGAACAAATTTTAGAATAGGGCTCAAAATAATAGGTCGAACAATCAGAGACGAAACAATAGGAGACAACAGAATCAAGAAACTCAAGTAAGAAGACGACAAATCAAATGAATGGATAAATATAAAATGAAGATCCAAAACACGGTCAAAAAGAGATACAAAGAGAATAAATACACAAAAAGAAAAATACAACAAAAAATACAGAAAATGGAAAACAGGGGTTACAATTTCTTTTTTCATTTTTTTGAAAATAAATCTCACCCTATATATAGAGTTGAATTCACCGAGTATTTTTCATCCCCTACAACTCCAATTATTCTGAACCTAATTTTCTGTCAACGATCAGAGAGTGTGTGCTTCTATTGTTTTCTTAGTCAAGATCGACATAGATCTTGCTTGGTTTCTTTTCTTTCGCTTCGGCGGTTTTACGAGGCTTATACATAGAAGTCATATGGGTGTAATCGGACTCTCGGCTTGATTACCGAGAATTCACTGTATGGGGTTTTAAATTTAGTGGATCACTTGTGGCAGAGAATTACTACAAGTAGGATGTGTGGACGTAGACTTAAGGTTCAAACCACGTTATATCGTTGTGTCATGCGTACTTACTCTATTTGCTTTATCTAACTCTCTCCTTACTTTATGCATTTATTTTAAGTTTCTAAATTCCGTACAATCACCCTATTCACCTTCCATAGGGTGATTTACAGTGGTATCAGAGCGAGGTTCTCATAAATAGCTTAAAAGCTAAGAGCAAAATGTCCAATGGGCGAAATCCCTCCTCCTAAAAACTTGTATAAATCAGAATCATTTAACTCCAATGGACCAAGTCTCACACGATCACCTTATTTTATTGGAAAATGCTATGATGTTTGGAAAGTTCGCATCTCTCATTTTTTGTAGATGCATGGAGAAGAAGTATGGAAAGTTTGCGTAAACAAAATAGATATCACTTTTAATAGTAGAAAGAGGACATTTACATCAGCTGAACTATCATTGAAGACTGCAAACTCTAAAGCCATGACAACACTTTATGTTGGTTTAAACAATGATGAACTTATGAGGTGTAGGCGCACATGCAAAACAACTTACAAAATTTGGAACTACATGATAAAACATCATGAAGGAACTGCATCTGAGGTAAAAGCCAATGTTACTTTATGCTTTTATAAGTTTGATATTTTTCGTATGATTCAAGGATAAAACGTAGACCATATGCTAGGTCGTTTTAATATTATCACCCATGAACTTGGGAGCTTAGGTAAGGGGTTAGGGTTGTCTTACACCCGATGAGATATGAATGCTGCTGCAACAAGGGAGACACTCTAAAATAAAAGATTCGACTACTATACTTTTCAGGGTAAATTGTATACATATGAGATGGAGATGACAAAAACAAGAAGGTACTGGCAAAACATTGAGATTATTCCTAAAACTGAAGGGAATACCACGGCTCTGAAAGCAACAACCTTATGACAAACAAATCATAATTAGATCACGAAGAATTTGCCGAAGAAATCACGTTGCTGACCAAACAATTCAGTAAGTACCTTAAACATAAAAAATATGGTAGATTTCAGGGAGGTAGAGAAAGAAAAGGAGGATGTGTGTTACAAATGCAAGAAGCCATGACACATCCGTGCAAACTGTACTCTCTCTTAAGATAGGAACAAGGCGTACAGTCCTAATCCAAGATACAAAATAAAAGCACTAAACACAACATGGCTCAACTCAGACTCAAGCGATAATGATGTGAGCAAGCATTCAATGACTTTGGGTTCATGTCTTTTGGAAATTGTGAGGGGCAATCACTACCCCCAATAAGAGGTAATCGAAGAACCCACTTACGATGAATTAGTAGATATTTGTAACAACTTAAAAGATTATGCAAACAAACTTAGTCGTGAGCTGAAACAATATAAGTGAATACACTGAATCACATGACTCTTGTATTACTAAAAATAAAAAGTTGAAAGATGCAAATTTGTTGATAACCGAAAATTTTGGGTCATTTAAGAAAGAACATGATTTATTGATAGATGAAAAAGAATGTCTTCAAAAGTAAATTCAAAAATCTCTGGCAATAAATAATGAAAATCTAAAGGAAATTCATGAAAAATCCGCCTATATTGCTAAGCTCACTGATCATATTAAAGAATGCAAAAAAGAAGTTTGACGAAGTAGTGGAAAGTTGTAGAGAATCCCTAGAACAGAATAAACAACTTCATACAACTTTTGATACTCTTCACTAGATTACCAAAGATGAAGATCAAACTAGAAAGAGACTGTTGTAGAATAATTGAGCTAAAAAAGGCTATTGAAAAATACGAAGGGCCCAATTATTTTCTCTTCTTATGACAACCGAGGACTTGGTTACAACACGCCACAAGAACGTCAAACTCCTAAAAAATCTGGTCAAACATATATGCATAGCCACCCAAATAAATACAAACACAACTATTCAAATGTGTATGATCCAAGGCATAATCGAATCACTTGTCACTATTGTTGTAAATTAGGGCATATCTCTTATAACTGTATTTTAAAAATGAATACTAATTATGTTTGGGCAAAGAAGAATGCAATTGTAGGAACAACACAAACTTGGGCACCCAAAGTTACACCTAATAATTTTACTGTAGGTACATCAACGCGCCAAACCTAAAAATCGGTGGTACCTTGATAATGAATTGTAACACCTGTAATTTTTAAAATTCTTAAATGCTTGGTTTTTATTATTTATATTTTTGATTTTGAACATATTTTCTTACATTAATCAATTTTATTTTATTTTAAAATGATTAAATTGGAATTTGGGGTTAAACGGGAGAAATTTGAAATATAGGAGTTTTGAGGTGAGTTTTCTTGGAGCAGATGATTCCGATTTAATCCGATATTTTTCCTGTGTACTTGTGCATAATAGAGGGTTGGATCATTAATAATTTGAAGGATTTGCTTGGTTATAGCAAGAAGTTCGAAATTTTGGAGTTCGGGGTTGAAAATAACCCTTAAAAATGAGCATTTTATTTGATATTGAGCCTAAGCCCATAACCCTATACACTTTTTATTTAAAACTCATATATTTACAAGAATGCCATTCTAACTTTCTCCCTTTCCTCTTCTCTCCTTCCCATTTCTGTCGTTCGAAACCACCCGACCAAAACTGAAATCCCCCTAAAACCTAGATCGAAACCCTAACCCATCTCATTATCAAAAACCTCAAAATTTTCAATCTTGCTACTCAATTTCTCTCTCCCCTCACGCTCCTTTCCTGGCAGAAGTCGTAAGGCCGAAACACATTTCGTCCCAGCTTAGGGTTTTGAATCCCACCTTCCATCCACTTCAACCTTTAAATTATTTGGGGATTCTAGGAGATTTCGGGATGCTCTTCGCCATGGTAGTGTTGATTTTTCAAGAGAGCTTCATGAAGGTATATCAATTTGTATCTTTAGTTATGAGATTTTGTGCTTTCATTTATTATCAGGCCCCGCTTCCCAAAAAGGAGATACGGAATACGGATACGTGACTACGTCTAGCGAATGATTTTCATCATCCATAAGCTATCAGGATCTTTACAGCAAGCACAAGTATAAACAAGAGATATACAAGAGAAATAGTCAACCATGCATGCATAACTGAATTAATATAGTCAACAAAATTATTTGAAAAGAAACAGGAATACTGAATTTCAAATAATCATGTCTGGAACAAAGTACAAGTCTGGGAAACAAAGCCCAATACAAATAATCCATGTAACTAAGTACAATTATTCAAGATAAGCAACAAGAAATAAATAGATATAGCAAAATCTCCAGTCAACTAGAATCTCATATCACCTACTCCATCGGGCAGCTGATCACCATAATTTGCAATTTAACAAATTGCAGGAAAAATGGAAGAGAAATAAAATGTCCATCAATGCATGTTACGAGCTGCTTGTAGTGCAGGCACAAGTACAGGAAAAGATAAATAGATATAGAGTAACAGTGGAAGCAAGTATAGCATGGAAAGGATGTGACAACAAAATAGAGCAACTAACTCTAAGTCAAGAAACAGAGACAACTAGCATGGCAAGATGAACGAGTGTAAGTGGCATGTAAAAAGTGTCAACTAAACAAGTATCATGTAAACGAGTAACAAGTAACAAGTGTCAAGTATCATGTACAAGTAGCAAATAGAAAGTGTCAAGTGATCATGTTCAAATCTTGTATCTAGTCCTAACTAGGTAGCACTTCATGCATCCCAGATTTTTACCACATGGTTGCTATATTTAAACAAATTACATTTTAGATTTCATAGTGGATCATAGAGGGTAGTGTACCAGGGACAAGTTCCAAATATCAAGCTCCAAGTACCAAATATCAAGCTCCAAGTACCCTGTGTCAAGTGTGCAAGTGTCATGTATCGTGTATCAAGTGTCATGTATCATGTGTCAAGTGTCAAGATCCAAGTGTCATGTAATCATGCTCCAAGTATCAGTAGGATCTACTGATCCCCTTCCGAGTACACGTTTCTGTGTTTTCCACTATTAGATCTTTCCCTTTAAACCTCGGCTTAGTTTCTTGTTATTATTATTCAAGCAAGCATGGACATGCACAAACAAGTCTAGAAACAAGGTATGATAACAAGGGACAA
Organism: Hemerocallis citrina; assembly: GCA_017893485.1. Lineage (NCBI taxonomy): Eukaryota > Viridiplantae > Streptophyta > Magnoliopsida > Asparagales > Asphodelaceae > Hemerocallis > Hemerocallis citrina. The sequence continues at coordinate 122,100,619 of CM030363.1, read as the reverse complement.
ATACAAATTGAAAAAAGGACACGAACGGGTGACAAACGACTCAAAATAGACTAAGACAACGAAAAGTCTAGTTCTAGACAGCAAGACAGTACTGCACCAAATCTGGGATTCCCGTTGTCACGAACATGCAAATCTGGATCCGTCAGAAAATCCAGAAAATAGACTCCCGTCCGAATCCAGAAAATAAGTCATATGGTATTTCACAAAAACAGGGCTCAAAACAGATTTGTATCCAGAAAATATGTTTAGCCAGAAACCAGAAAATTGTATTTATAAACAGGAAAATGGCATAAAAACTTACTGATTAAATCCAAAAAAAATCTGGAGTATTTCCTAGTATTTATAGTATCAGAAAATAAAATTTCATAATATTCCAATATGGATAGTATAGTCAAATAAAATCAGAAAACAGCAAGATACAGCAAATTTGCGAATCTGAAACTCTTGACACAGCAGTACTAAAACAGGAATAGATTACAAAGTATAAACCGAAATCCAGATCCGTCAAAAGGTTGATAAAGTAGACACAGCAGGCTACATCTTATGTTCACAAAGCTTTTATAAACAGCAAGTAGAATTAGGTTGAAATTAAGGTTCTTTACTGAACAGTATAAAAATTCTGCAAGTATAGTAGTTGTTTGCAAGCATAGAATAGTTTGTAAAAGTCATCGAACAAATCCACAAAATTTTGGGGTCAATCCCAATCAATTCTAGTTTTACTCAGAAAAATATTGGATCAAAATATTATCTTTAACATTAGCATAAAAATAAATTACTCTCAGGAATTTACATAAAACCAAATCTGTAATTTTTCTACATGTCACGCCTTGCTTCCCAAAAGAGAATACAGAATACGGATACGCGACAAAAGCCCAGCGAATTATTTTCATCATCCATAAGTTGTTCAAGAATCTTTACAATATTTCACAAGAATAATTAGAGTCAGAAGAAAAAGAATCAACCAAGCATGCACATATGAACCAAAATACCAACAAGAATACTTGAAACCAAAATATTATAATCTCAAATAATCCAGATCTGAATAAGTCAACATCCTGGGTCACATTGCCCAAATACAAATAATCCAAGTACAAGATATATTATTCAAATAATAACAGGAAATAATAATAACAGCAGGAAAATCATGATAGCAAAACTCCAGCATCTAATATCTCATCTCGCCTATTCCATCTGGCAGCTGATCTCCAAAATCTGTAATTTAATAAATTGCAGGAAGAGGAAAAAGAAAATCAACTCCCGTCAATGCAAGTTATGGGCTGCTTGTAGTGCAGGATACAAGTACATGGGGAAGAATAACAAATATAGAATAACAGCAGAAATAAACATAGCATGGTATAAGCATGATGACAAAATAGAACAACTAACATAAATCATAACAGAATTAAGTAACAGGATATACTAACAGGTACAGGTAACATGTATCAATGGACATGCAAGCAGGTAAATATGTAACAGATGAACAAGTGTCAAGTATCATATACAGGAAATCAAGTATACAGGTAACATGTATCAGGCAAGCATGTAACAACGTATTCATGTATCAGGTATTATGTCATGTCAAGTCTTGTATAATTACTATCTAGGTAGCACTTCATGCATCCATCCTTTTACTAAATGGTTGCTACATTCAAAAATTTTTGTTTAGATTTCGTAGTGGAGTCCATAGGGCCATGTACTCAGGGATCAGAAAAATAGGAACAGGAAACAGGTTCATGAATTAAACAGGTACACGAATCATCTGATTCATGCAGCAACAGGTTCATGAATCAACACGTAACAGGTACATGAACCAACAGGTCCATGCAACAACAGGTAACAGGTACATGAACTGAGAGGTCCATGCAGCAACAGGTTCATGTATCAACATGAATCAAAATGGGAAACACGGTCCCCTTCTAAGTACACATTTCTATATTTTTCACTACTAGATCTTTCCCTTAACCCCGACTTGATTATTTGTTATTATTATCAAACAGGCATGTATGTGTACAAAATAGAGCAAGAATAACATGGCATAAACAAGTAACGGGTTCAGGTTGCAAGATAAACATGCACGGGTGAAAGATAACTCATAAAAGAACAGTACAACGAAAATTCCAGTTCAGGACAGCAAGACAGTACTGCACTAAAATAGAAATTCCCTTTGCTATAAAAAAGAAAATCTGGATCCGTCAAAGAATCTGGAAAATAGACTTCCGTCCAAATCCAGCAAACATATATAAGTCATATAGTTTTTCACAAAATCAAGTCTCAAAACTGATTTGAATCAAGAAAACGTGTTCAGTCAGAAATTAGTATTTTTGTATTCACAATCAGGAAAACAGCTTGAAAACTCATTAATTAAATCCATGAAAAATCTGGGGTATTCCCCTATATGTGTAGTAACGGAAAATCAAGTTTCATAATTTTTCAAAAAAAATAGAGTAGTCAAGTAAAATCATAAAACACAAGACACGACAGTTTTGTAAATCTGAAATCACAAACGCTACCGTACAAAAACAGCAATATCTCCCAAACCATAAATCAAAAATCTGCCAAAAGCGTAATAAAATAGATACAGTAGGCTAACTTTCATATTCAGAAATATTTTAGAAACAGTAAGTAGAAATAGGTCGAAAATCAAGTTCTTTACTGAACAGTAGTCAAATTCTGCATGTAAACTCTTCAGTTGCAAGCATGAAAAGGTTTGTAAAACTCCTCAAATAAATCCACCAAAATTCTAGGTAAACCCCAATCAGGTCTAGAAATACTAAGTAATATTTCAGAACAAAACAATAATTTTAATAACATAATAAAAATAGATTACTCTTCAGAATTGATAGAAAACAGAATCTGAAAATCTTTCGACACTACTGTAGTCAAATAGACATAACTCGCAAACTAAAAATCGAAACTAAGATCCGTTGAAAGGGTTGGAAAATAGATAGAATTATCTACAAATCATGTTCACAAAAATATTTTCAAATACTGACCTTAATAGGGTCTAAAATACTGATCAAAATTGAAAAGCCAGCAAAACTGAAAATATCACATATGCACAAAATCTACTAGTTCGCATAGAACTCAACCAAAACACAACCAAACATGAAATATAGTGTATTAGATGTCCAAGCAACACGGTATAGGGTATATCACAAGTCCACAACAAGTCTACCATGAATAACACGAACGAGCACAAGATAACATATGAATAACACGCATATATGCAACAAGATGTGGTCAATCCTAGGTTATATCATGTCATGTATGTCGTGAGACAACTATGGTCAAATTATTACTATAGAGACAATATCAACAAGGAAATTCACACATAAATTGTCTCTAGAACCCAACTACACTACAAACGGTATTTAGTACTTGTATTTGCAAAAGAATTTAATACAAGTTACTTACCTGGGAAATGACGACGGAACGAAGCAAAGAGCAAGAATAATGGGAACAAATTTCTAGGCACAAACTCATGAAACGAATGAACGAACACAACAAACGGATCACGAACTAATCACGAACACACGATCACACAAATCACGAACACTAAGTACCGATCTCGACGATCAAGATGATCAAAATCGATCGGACGTCTAGGATCTAATCAGATGATCAAGAGGAGATCAACGGCTCACATCCAATCAAGCTTGATAATCAAGATCCAACGGACGGCCAAGATCACCCCGATGGTGATGATCAAGATCAAATCAACGGACGGCTAGGAATCAATCAATTAAGATCAAGATCACAATCTAACGGACGGTCTACAATCAAATGATCAACACTTGATCAAAACAACCCATGGCAATGGGGTCTCGGATTGGCAGCTGCATGGCACCGACGGCGAGCGGGCGGTGGCCAGGGGACACGGTGGCGGTGGATGGCAGGGGAGGTTGTCGCTGTGCCGGAGAGAAGCTGCAATGCAAGGGAGGGGTCAGCTGATCCTAAGCGTCGACTGGTCGGGAGTGTCGTCGACGTCGGGAAGCGACGTGACGTAAGGGAGGACGAGTGGGAGGACGACAGGATGGTTGCCGGCATTGCTGCTTGGCGTTGACTGAAGTGGGTCGCAAGGCGTCGAGTCGTTGAGCAACGGGGCTGGCGCTAGGGGAAGAGGGATCGGGAGGGACGGTGGAGGCGATGCTGGGGCGATGGAAGGAGGAGCACGGAATAGGTTAAGGTGGCTCAGAGTTTGATGATAAATAGGGTTTAGTAGAAAAGGCAGGGTAATATATAGGTAGGGATAGAGATTATTATGGTTGAGGTTGTAAACGGGTTATTAAGGTTTCGGGTCGGATAGGGAAAGTAGCGGGTGTGGGTCTTGGGGCTAACGGGTCTGCATAGATAGATAGGGTTAAATAGAGAATGGGTGTGAGAATTTGGTAATAGGGTTTGAGTATTAATCCAACAGTGGGTTACAGGCTGATGGGTTTTAAAAATGGGTTAAAGTAAAAATATAATGGGTCTGGGTTTTAAATAAAAATCCAATAAGAAAATTTAATAATATAATACTAAATTAGTTAACACTCAAAATAATAACCCGAAATAATAGTAATAATAACAATAGTAACAAAAATAATAGGATTTGAATTACTACGTATTTTCATTGGAAAATAGCCACCAATAAAATCATCGATTACAAATAGGCTTTAACGGAAGATCCAATAATACATTTTAAAAAAAGAATTGAAAGTGGGAAAATAATTTACGAAAATTTAAAATACCAAACATACACAGAAAATACGGATTTGGGAAACTACACCTCTGTAGTAAAATAACCATAACTTGCAACTCACAAATTGAAACTGAGATCTGTCAGAAATTCTGGAAGGTAGGTAGAATTCATTGTAGTTCATATTCACAAAAGATTTTCATTTACTGACCTTAATAGGGTCTAAAATACTGAACAAAATGGGGTAGCAGCAAGGAGAGAAATATTCTTTATGCATGAAATCAACTACGTCATATGAAACTTATCATAACAAAATGCAAAATATGGTGTACTAGATGTCGAAGCAATATGTTATAGGATATTTAGCACGTCTAGCATACAAGATCATACAACACCCTATAAATCACGAACAACATGCATATATACATCAAGAGTTTATTAGATCTAAGTTAATTCATGTCATGTGTATAACGAGACAACTACAGATGGATAAAAAACTAGAGACAAGATCAAACAAGGGATGCATAAGGATAGATCTTGAAGAAGCTACACAACATGTGGTATTTAGTACTTGTATTATACAAAAGAAGAATACAAGTTACTTGCATTATAGACGATGGCGGAAACGATGCAAAGAACGAGAATAACGGGAACGGATTCCCGGGCACGAACATGATACCAACGATCACAAACAAGATGAACAACCGATCGCAAATAAGATGAAGACGATCGAGATTACGAACACAATCAGACGACTAGATCCAAGAGCTTATGATGATCACGATTAGATCAAATCAGATCGGACGGTCCCGATCCAGATGATCAAGATCTAATCAAATGGACGGCCAGATCAAGACTGATGAATATGATCACAATCAGGCACGGATCTTGATTATGATCAAGATCAAGGAAATCGACGACTGAGATTCAACATGATCAAAAATCTCCATGATCAACTTCTAACCAAACGGCAACAATGGCTACGGCTCTGGTTCGATGACGGATGGATGATGACGGCAGATGGCAGCGCGTGGGCGGCACGAGGGCTGGCTAGCAATGGGACGGAGGCCAGGGGACTGATGCTGCTGATGTTGCTGTGTCGACGGAGGGAGGCAGGACAAGGAGGAGGGGCAAACTAGGGGGGTCGCGGCACTCTAGGCGAGGCACAGGGTGTCAGGGAGGGGACATCGTGGCGTGACGGGAGGTCGCAAAGGGGAAGGTGCGACGAGGACTATCGACTGCGGTGGAGGATGGCAATAAAACAGGATGGCGACGGCGATCGGCACAGGGGCACAGGGCAGCAACAAATGTGGCACTCAGGGCGGCAGTAGCAACAGGGGGGTAGCGACTGACTGAGGTGGCGAGCAGGGTAGGGCTACGGGATGACATGTTAGCGAGGAGGTGGCGGGTTCGGCGATGTTAAGGGTGAACAGAGAGAGAGGTTGTGGGTGGAGAAATGAGGCTAGGAGAAGAGGATAGGGAGGGCGGCGTAGGTGCTGGAGGTGGCGGTGAAGGGGGGGTCGATTGCACAGGCGGGAGAGGGAGAGGTGAACGGGGGGAAATGAACAGGCAGCTAGGGTTTTCAGTAGGTAGGGTTTGGGTATAGGTTAACAGGGTTATATATATATGTGTGTGTGTGTGTGTGTGTGTGTGTGTGTGTGTGTGTGTGTGTGTAACGGGTTGCAATGGGTATTGGGTATTATAAGGGTTAATGGATCCAATAGCGTTTTTATTTAGGTTTTAATTTAAAAAGATCCAACAATAAAATGAGTTTGGGTTTTGGTTTCAAAATCCGATAGGAAATATACAATTAGGATTTAGATTAAAAGTAAATAATTAAATCAATTATAACAAAATCGTTTGAAAATAACAATAAATACAATTAATGAAAAGAGATGGATTTTAACAGGAGATACAAAATAAATTTGAATTAAATTGAATTTAAGAAAACGAAAATATTCATAAAGAACCCAAACTCAGATAATACACAGAAATTACGGATTTGCGAAAACAGAGGTTGCTGTTATTTTCATTAAAATCATAGTAGAAAGTAGTTTAGGGCATGTAGAAAATGCTAGAGGTGAAAGATTTCGATTTCTATGATAATAATTTGGAAATTTTATTAAACATAGGGTTTGAGTTTAGGAAGGGTATGGAGAATTGCGTCAATGGAATGCTAATAATTATTTTGGATGATATAGAATATTATGGGATAATTTAGGAGCATTTACGATAAATTTTAATAATTGCTTGACAATTATAAAGAATTTTTCCGGTTTCGGGAATTTGTAAAAATAGAGTTTGTTGCTATGAAATTATGATAAGTATGGAAAATATGTATAAATAATAAACTTTATTTTCGAGATGCTCATATGAGTTAATTTTGGGATATAGAAGTTAATTTGGGGTATTTTACTCTTAAATTATAAAATATTGGTTAGAACTCCTCCGATCGAGAGGTAAAATTGAAATTTGACTATCAGACTAGAGAATAGTTGAATTGACATGCTTAGATATGTTGTAGGAGATATATGAGTACGTTTGATGTGAATTCGGGGGATAGATATTGTGGGTTATGAGTTAATGGCTTACGGGTTCTATAATTTTCATAATCTGTATTAAAAAGTGAAGTTTGATTACCAACCGGGCGAGTGAGGCGTGTCTTATGGCTGGTTCGTCAGGTGAGTATGATTATACTAGGCACATATTATGTTGTAACAAAATTTTATGCGGATTCGATGTGTTTTTTGTGAGTTTTAGCTAAATGAATATTTAACCGAAAATACGGAAAAATTTATATGTTGAAATTGTGTTATATAGTGAATTTGCTTGATTTTGAATATTTGGTGTTATAGGTGATATATTGATTACATATATGATAATGAAGTAATTGGGATTGATACACGCATAATATATGGATGATATATAGAAATGACATATATATGGTGCTATGATGTTTTGACTAATATAGTGCATGTTTATGATATATGGGTAATAGATAAATGTGATACGATAGACGATAAAATTTAATGAGTTGTTATATGTGTGATATAGAGATGTTCAAGGTAAAATTAATGGGCGATAATATGATATAATCAACTACATAACTTGGCATATTCATAATATATTATAATAAGACAAAATAAATAATTTGGTGCATTCATGATATGAAATAATATGATTTAATAATCTTATAAAATAAATAACCGGGTGTAAGCAAATATGTGATATAATGAAGTAATAAATAACTTAGTATACTCATAATGTGTGATGTTGTGACAAAATAAATAATATGGTGCATTCATGATACGCAATAATATGATGTGATGATTTTATAAGTTAATAACATGGTATATGCATATATGTGAAACAATGAGAAGATAATAATATCGTGAACATTGAATATGTGTTAATATGTTAAAATAAAAGATGAGATGTTGTGTGTTGATAAAATGAGATAATAATTCTCATGGTAACTATCAAAGATGGGACAATTTATTGAAATGAAAGATGTGATGCTACGTGGTGATAAAATGAGATAAAAAGATGAAATAAAAAATGATAATAAAAAATAAATTTTGTTAACCAATACCTAAGGAAATCCTGGGGGTTTGGGCTAGACTCCTAATACCCAAGGACCGGCTTGGGGTGCGTGGTTATTACCCAAACTATGTTTGGGGTGTGTGTTTTTATCGCCCAAGCTATCGGCATGAGGCCGAGTTATTTCCTCGATGACAGATGTCGCAAGGATGTATCCTAGTGAAACTAGGGTGCGTGTTTCCCTAGCTGGCTTCGGCTGGGAGGAAGTACCCATTTTCTGCTTGGGGTGCGTGTTTCCCTCACTGGCTTCGGCTGGGAGGAAGTACCCATTTTCTGCTTGGGGTGCGTGTTTCCCTCACTGGCTTCAGCTAGGAGGAAGTACCCAAGTTCTACTTTGGGTGCGTGTTCCCTCGCTGGCATAGGCTGGGAGGAAGATGTAGGCTCGGACACGTAAGACCTCGGGGGGGCAAAGGTCCGCGTGTTTACTGGGTTGTCGGCGTTCAGTATAGTGAGATATTGTGGCTCACTGGTCGACAAATTAATAAAAAGTAAAGAAAGCAAAATGTGAATGAGAAAGTAAAGAAAGCATGAAATGTGATATGAGAATGAGAAAGAAAAGAAAGTATCCAATGTGAAGTGGAAATGAGAAAGTAAAGCAAGAATATGAGTTGAAATGAATAAGGAGAGTAAAAGGTAATGTGTATGAGTTAAGATGAGTACGAAAGAATATGAGTCATGAATATGTAAAAAAAATAAAGAATTGTAAATGAAGTAGGTGGTTAAATAAGTACGAAAGTGAGGAAATTGCATTACATGATTATATGTGAAAAATAAAGAAGTGGTGATATGAGAATATTTATGAAAAAAGAAACATTTGTGTTATGTGATTAAATAAAAAAAGTGAAGGAATTGTATGGATGAATTAATATGGTGTTATGTATATGAGTATATCAGCGAAGAAATTATGTATGTGAATTAAAATGAATAACTTGAAGAAATTGTGGTATGGAAATGATTATGAGAAGTACAGAAAGTGTGCATGTATGATATAATATTATGTGAATAAAAAGTAAAGTAATATGAAATATGAATGTGACACATGAAGGAGTATTACGTGATGAATATGAGGATGGTTATAAAACTAAAAAAAATGTTATGTTATGAGTTGCTGCACCCTGGATTTGTGTCGAGGAACTACTCGCCCGCTATTTCTACGGAAATGGTGGGAACTACCTGCCTTGGCACAACTCGCAGGGAGATTGGTGAGTTGTTAATATGCCAGATGTATTGTGAATTAGTAAATGGAAATTAAAGTAAATTGTAAGATAAAAATGAAAATAAAGTAAAGGGATACCCGAGTTATCGGCTTGAGATGTGATGTTATATTACCCAGTTTGTCTGGGGTGCGGTGATTACTACCCAAACTATGTTTGGGGTGCAGGGTATAATTTGATAAGAATGAACGTTAAAGTAAAGTATAATATGATATGTAAGCGAAAATGAAAGAAATATATTTTATTAATAAGAATGAAAAGTAACTTGAGTTGTATGATGAGATAAAAATGAATTATGAAGTAAAATATATGATAAACCGAGAATGAGCATTAAAATAATTGTACGATGAAATCAAAATGAAGAGAAGATAAATTTTAATATATGTAATGAGATATGAAAGTAAATGTAATTCGAGATGTTATGATATGTGTTATAAGATATGAATGAGTGGATATTTTGAGATTGAATCCATGTGAATAAGATGCGATGAAAACGAATGAATGTGATGATATGCATTAAAACAAATACATGTGAACAGATGTGAGGAAAATGGATAGGTTATTATATAATTAAATGAATGTAAGGTTAGGTGATGAGAATAAATATCCATATGTTATAAGATTGATTGAGTGTGACGTTATACAATGAGAATGAATATAAATATAGTATGAGATTGAATGAATGAAATGTTATAAGATTGAATGACTGTGATGTTAGAGACGAGAATTAATGTGAATATAGAGTGAGTGCATATGGATATGTTGATGGGTTGAAAATTCAAAAGAGTACTTTAGGGCATAGTCACTTTTACGCTGTTGTTATATTCACATTTCGAGTTAACTTATCTATCCGGATATTTGTAAGTTCTTTCAATTTTCCTTATATAGTTTAATCATACCAGACATGGCTAATCCATGTTGTTTTCTAGGGGATAGGTAAGTCCCTCCCTGAGGGGGGACGTCCCTACCCCTCTTGCAGGTAGTCATGGCAGCGAGGTGAGATAGTTAGTGTGGTTTTGGTAGTTATACTTTTGCTTGCTGTAGAATGGATTACATATATACATTTATGCGTTATATGTAGAATTGGGGATAGAATGATGTATTATTTTGTATTATGGAAGATTATGGGTATAATTGTAAGGTATAATGATATATATAATGCTGGGATGAAGTATGAAAGCCCGTACCCACCTCGTTGTGGAGTATTGGGTTCTGTGAATGGTTTTTGAAGGGTTTTTCGAAAGTTTTTCTAAAAATCTTATATGTTTTCAAAAGAATTTTGGGTTTTTAATTTGTATCTTGTTTGTTATGAAGAATTATGCCCCCGAAACCATATATATTATTGCCTGTGTAATGTTGAATGATTTGGCCTGGGAAGGATTAGTATATATTACAGGTACATTGATATTTGTAATTGTTTGCAGAATTTCGTAAGGAATCTCTATAAATGGCCTAATATTTCAGGGGAAACTCTACCGAAATTTTTAATAAAAATCTATGAGTATTTTTCTAAGAAATGGTGTAGATAAGTAATAGATTAAGTTAGAGATCATTGGAATAAGGATTAGTTATAAAAAAAATGAGGTGTTACATGAATGCTCAAATCATATGACTGACGATAACAAGTATTTTGCATCACTATAAAGGAAAAAGGAGAAAGACATCATCTTTGAAGATTACAACACTGGTCAAACTATTGGTAAATGTAAAATCAGTTTTGGTTTCTTCTTGCTAAATCGATGATGTACTTTTGGTAAGTGGGTTAAAACATAATTTACTTTGTATTAGTCAATTATGTGATAAAGGTTACACTATTTCTTTTGACAAACATGCATGCACTGTATTATATAGTAATAATTACTGTTTACTTCGTGCAAATCGTTGCAATAATGTTTATGTTATCAATTCTAATGAATTAGCACATGAAAATATGAGGTGTTTTGTTGCTAGAAATAAAAACAGTTGGTTATGGCATCGGTGGCTTGGACATACTGCAATGGACAACCTCAACAAATTAGTAACAAAGAACTTGTACGAGAAATTCTAAAAATCAAATTTGAGAAGGACAAACCATGTGACTCATGTCAATTTGGTAAGCAAACCAAAAGCTCTCACAAGCATAAGAAAGTGATATAAACTTATAGACCTCTTGAACTTTTGCACGTAGATCTTTTTGGACCATCCAATACACGTAGTAATGGAGATGCACGATATGCTTTTATCATTGTTGATAATTACAATAGATTTACTTGGATTGTTTTTCATCACAAAAAGATGACACTCCTCTTATCTTTCAAAAATTCTGTCGTAGAATTAAAAATGAGAAAAGCCATATCATCATAACTATTCATAGAGACCACGGTGGGGAATTTCAAAATAAACTCATCACATTTTTTTTTAATGAAAAAGAAATAAAACATGAGTTCACTTTTCCTCGAACTCTCCAAAAAAATGGGGCTGTTGAAAGAAAAAATCGATCTCTTCAATAAATGACTCGCACCATGCTTAGTGAAAATGATATTCCTAAACTTTTTGGGCAGAAGCTATCAATACAGCATGTTACACATCAACCAGGTAATAATTACAAAACATCTTAACAAAACACATTTTGAACTATATTATGAAAAAAATTCCAAACATAAGTTATTTTTAAGCATTTGGATGCAAAGTTTTCATTTTAAATACCTTATATAACTTAGAAAATTTTGAACGTAATAGTGATGAAGGCATATTCTTAGGTTATTCTCTAAGAAGCAAAGCATATCGTATATTCAACAAAAAAAGACGTACTGTACAGGAGTCAATTGATGTTATATTTGATGAAACTAATTCTCTCACAAAAGAGATATTACATGTTGTTGATAATGATGAGATAGGTATTGACATCGAAAAGAGATATATACACATTCACAAGGAGTTGCATGAGGACTCTCAAAATAACACAACCCATCTTGACGAATCTTCATCACAACAAGTAATCGACAAAAACACAAATGAACCGATGACGGAAGAGATGCAATTACTGGAGAATGACTAAGTGGAAGATGATCTCATTCAAAAAACCACGCCAACTCCAACTCCCACCATCGAAAAATGTCTTGCTTGAAAAATCATGGCCAGTCTTCCATTAGAACTAATACGAAGCTATATGGCAAAGAGGGGTAACTACTCGTACTCAAGCCAAAACATTTTTGTGTTTTTCCACATTCGTATTCATACTTGAACCTAAAAATATTGAGGAGTCCTTGCAAGACAATGATTGGATCATTGCCATGCATGAAGAACTTAATTAATTTGAAAGAAATCAAGTATGGTGACTTGTCCCTAGACCCCATAGTAGAATCATTCTTGGAACGAAATTGGTATTTAGAAACAAGTTAAAAGAATCTGGTACTATTGTTAGAAATAAGGCATGTCTTGTTGCTCAAGGTTATAACTAACCAGAAGGGGTAGATTTTGATGATATTTTTGCTCCTGTTGCACGGCTTGAAGCCATTCTTATTTTGCTAGTTTTTGCATCCTACATAGATTTTACTCTTTTTCAAATGGATGTTAAAAGTACATTGTTAAATAGTTTTATTTCTGAAGAAGTTTATGTTGAACAACCGCCAGAGTTCACTGACCCGGCACACCAAAATTAGGGCTGTAAATTAGACCGGATGGGACTAGACAGCCATATGTTCAAGTTTCACTACAACAAATATGACATTTGATAGCATTCATAAAATGCTATAGTAGACCTACGATAGCGTTTTACAAACGCTATCAAAAGCCCCGCTATAATAAGTCTATAGCGTTTTCACGAAACGCTATAGAATGTATAGCGTTTCCGGAACGATATAGATTCTATAGCGTTTTACAAAACGCTATAATTTCTATAGCGTTTTGTAAAATGCTATAGAATCTATAGCGTTCGGCAAACGCTATAGTTTTTATAGCGTTTTGTTAAAACGCTATAAAATTTATAGCGTTTCGGCAATGCTATCGTTAGACAATCCAGTAATAGAATCAAACATACAACATTTTTAAAACGCTATCGTTTTGATATTTGTGATTTTTTACAGCATTTTAGGAACGCTATTTTGTTTTAACTGTATACAAAAAAAAATCTACGGATACAAATAAAAATCGATTTATCGAAAATGTCAATACACCATTATAACTATAAAAGTTTCGCAAATTTGTGTACAAATATATAAAAACATACTAACATAGAAATATCTACACAATAAACTGATACAAAAGTTCATCCAATAAACTTAAAACTAACGACAAAAAATTCTTGAGTGCCTAACATCAACACAACTCGCAAACTTAAACCTGACGACAAAAAATTCTTGAGTGCCTAACATCAACACAACTCGCAAACTTAAAACTGACGACAAAAAAATCTTCAGTGCCTAACATCAACACAACTCGCACTCTTCATTTCATCCTCAACGTCTCCAATCTGTAAATGTAGAAGAAAAAATATCAAACATAAGATTCATGTAGTCATAACTCCTAACTCAAGGAGGTTGATCTAATAGTTACTGAGTACAATCTAAGAAGCTTTAAAGTTGTGTACTCACTTGAAATAAGCTTGTGTAAAACTGACTCAAGGAAAAATTGACGACAAAAAATTCTTCGTTTCATCCACAAAAATTCTTCTTGTGTATACTCACTTAAAACTGACGACAAAAAATTCTTGAGTGCCTAACATCAACACAACTCGCACTCTTCATTTCATCCACGACGTCTCCAATCTGCAAATGTAGAAGAAAAAATGTCAAACATAAGATATAATAATGAAAAAAGAAGTTTTTTTATAAATGTAAAATACAAATTATACCTTAAATAGTCAAGCATACAAGTAGTTTTTTTTGTCCACATACAGCAGATTAGTTAAAGTATAAGTATCAATCCAGTAATCAGAACTGGGCAATATGTAAATAGTCACTGATTTATTAATTCCAGATTCACAGAATAGAGTGAAAAGTAGTGTGTGGATGTCATGGATAGGTAAGCCATATGGAGAAAGTTTAAAACATGCAACAATACTCGAAAGACAATATGAGATATAGCTTACAGTAATTGTCTAACATACTTTGTAATGATGATATCCACTTAGAATAAGAACCAACTACTTTAGCTATGGATTTGTACACCTATAACAAGATCAGAGAAACCATCCAGATCATGTTAGCCATTTGAAGTTAAACTTGTAGACCTATTAATAATGTAACTTATTTGAGTCTTGAGAAAGAAACACAAACTCGTTTTCCCTAAAAGGATATTAGACTTACAAAGGATATGACACCCTTAACTACTATGTGCAATCAAATAAGTAGTATAAACCTAAACTGAACTTACTCTGAGCCAGATGCACCATGTTCCTAGTTGATGTAGGTTGTGGCTCATACTTTAGGAAGAGTTCTATAGTTGAGGCATTGAGACAACAATTGTTACCTGCTAGGGTGAAGCCATAAACTTATATTAGTGAGCCCCATCATATTAATATTTAATATTCTATATAATAATTTAATAGCTGCAGTAATAGAATTATCTATAAACTTTTTTTCCAACAAAAAATTTATCTTTAAACTTATACCTATTTAGTACTCTTGTAAATGAGGAAAATAAATTTAAATGAACTGTTATATTAACTAAAAGCAGGTAGTGCATCATGACTAGATTGATTTCAAGCTAATGCTAGAATTAAATTCTGAATATTGTGTAACACTTACCAATTAACATAGATTATTTTTCACATTAAGAATTTTATCACATCAAGATTACATTAGCACTCACTTTTAACAACAAAAAAATCTCCGATGTAAGTTTCATCGTATGGAAGTAGTATCTTTTCGCAGACATGGATATGTACTAAAGCTTTTAGCTAGACTTTTCATTTTCAGAATTATGATATTGATCTTTCCCCCCCAGCTATTCTCAATTGGGATATAAGTTGTTGCCTTTTATGCATGTATTATTGTAAGTTAACTAAAGAATGTTTAAAATTTAATTAGCACTGAAACTGTATAGGCACATTAAGTGCTATTTCTTCTCCTTCTTGTTCTTTTCTGAGTCAAGTACAGGAAAAAGGGAAAAAAATTAATCAAAATCTAGTGTATGGAAGTTAACGCTGTTTTATAAATGGAAGCAACTTTAATCTACCTGATCGCTCCTTGAACACGAGGTAGACGTAAGAATCGTGCATATAATCTGGTGACTCCTTCCAGATCAAAATCTCGGAGTGCAAAGGCTTTAACATTAGTTACACATTTTACTGTCCTTGTAGAAACTAACCGATTTCCAGGGAACTTGAATTTTGCTCCATCTACAACGGAAAATATTGCAAATTTATCTCATCCATTTCTCTTACTTCTTAACCATGAATACTGTATCCTTAATTATTTATGTCAAGTCTTTTACACAAATTCAAAGAGAAACATGAAATAAAGTTTTAAATAATACAATAACACGGGCGTCATTTACTTGGCTACTCTTCACATTAGCTAAGCTCTATCAATCTTTTACTCTTTTTCTCTATAACCTAGGCAAGTGTTTGTAGGAGATAATATTGCAAAGTGTAACTATTCTGCTGTTATTCTGTTGCAACTTCAAAACCATGCATTACCTTTATTGACAGAAGAGTGCTCAAGGTACCAAGTTAGCAGCTCTTCGCCGCAAACATCACCTTCAGATAAAGGAGATTTATTTCCATCTGCCCCAATGCTCTCCACCTTACCTCTCACTATGAAAACCATTTTTTCAACAGGACCCCCTTCATAAAGAATGTCACTTCCACCAATATAGAACTTTTGTCTTAATTTCTCACATATAGAATCTATCATGGGATCATCCCTTAATGTGAAAAGACGGACTTGCATAAAGAAAAATATAAAAAATTAAATTTGGTAAACAAATACATAATCCACAATGGCATTACAAAGTTGGCGACCTGTCTTGCCAGTATTTGAGGGCATGATCGATGAGACTATTTGGAACTTTAACAGACATGAATAAACAAATAAAGACTAAGTAATGATTGAATAAGCTATATGTATATATGGATGTTGGAAACCATGGCATTTAAAGCCATAAACAATAAAATATGTACATAAATATCTATATACAGCAATTGCTTCTAGCTAAGTATTTCTGAGCATTGTAAATTAGAAGAAATTTAATTCATGTCTAAATAGGACCAATTATTACTTCAAACTAGCAACATAGTGAAAAAATTTGTAAAACCCCAATGCAATTCCAAATATGAACATTACACATGCAAAGAAGTATGGACTAATACTTACTTGAAGCCCATCTCACCTGTAAAATAGTTTCAGGAAGTAATCTCGCTGGTTGGAGTATTTCAAGATTTTCTGGAGGTATTGCTCCAGATATAACCATGCAAGCCAACCGCTTTACCATGAGTGGATATTTCAAACCTCTGCTTCTGTATTATTAAACAAATTAGTACAAACAGTCATAAACTTATATGTATATACTACACGTGAAAATTGATTGGTAGACAAAATGAAGCATTCTTTGGGAGTAATAACACACCTTTAGTTGTCACAATTGGAAATTCAACTTGGAAATCTTCATCATCATATCCTACCAGTATAATTTTAAAATATATGACAAAAATTGACAATAAGAAACTTTTTTTGAGGTATCTACCACCAAATTTCAGAAACCCTTTCTCCACTTGTAAGCCCCTATTTCTTAGTTTTAGGATTCAATGTAAAGCAATAATTAAAAATTTGAAAATGTCAAGTTGTATATATCTAAAAAAACACTGAACTTTTCACTAAGATGTATAACACTGAACTTTTCACTAAGAAAAGAAGGGAAGAGAGTCTCACTCTTTGGGATTGAACTTGGCCATTCCTACCAAATTAGTTAGAATCTGTATAAGAAAGGAGAAAAAAATGAAATTAATCTCCAAACATTTTCTTGTCACTCTACATGTTCCAATAGGTGCTTTCACGAGTTTGACTCCTTCATATGAAAAATGGAAACATTAACTAGCACAATCAATTGACTCATTTTCCACCACCATTGGCACCCTCACTTTCCTCTTCACGTTCAACTTCCTATCTCTCTCCAATTACAACTGATTGGCCACTTCAAATTATACAAAACAATGAATAAACATACAAAATATAGAATTGACATACAAAATATATTTCTCATAAGCTGATACTACCAGTTTGTCCAGCGCAATCTGCTCAAGCTCCCTGTGACCATGTGACCATGTAAAAAACACTCAGAGAAAAACAGAATTGACCAAGTTCAGAAGAAGGGAACTATCTTACAAATAAGTATTCTCAAAGAAACACACAGAATTTAGGGAAATTTTGGATACCTTTGTTGAAACTCTCTTGCTTTCCTTACAGCCTCATCAAGTTTCAACAGCGTCCTTCTCTTCTTCAAAACCTTTTTGACCAATAGAATGATAGTTAACATGGGTAAGTGTTTTAGTTACAAGGGTCAGAAGATCAATTAAATATTAAATAGGGGTAGACTTTACATTTAGCAACTGTTTGCTACATCCTTGCTATTTATGCAAGACTATGCTAGTTTTTAAGTAAAAAAATATGTTCTCACCACTACTGCTATTTTTTACAAACCTAATATATGAACTAAAATGGTATAGAACACTATCTAAAGCGCTAAATTAACAAAGTCAAATGAAAGCGTCAGAATCAAAAGAATTTATAATTTGAGGTATAGTTCATATTGATGGCCAAGAAGTACCAACAGTGTTCTCTAATTAGAATTGATTATTCATAGTCATGGAGAGGTTGAGGACGACGCCTTAGAATCAAAACAAGAATAACTAAACTAGAAGTACAGCATGTATGTACATGCTTTTTTCAATCTGCTAAACAAGTCAGACCAACAAGTCATAACCAAACAATATGACATGTATGTGACTTTTTTCAATCCTGTTTGGTTAGAAGTTCTCTAACTAGAATATAACGTACATGTTTTTTTCATCTCTTTTCACTAAACACAAGCAATAACCCACTGCATTCGAAATTTGGAACAACAATCCAGTACAACATGTTAACAAATTTAACAACTAAATGAAGCTTAATCATATTAAGAAACCCTAACTAAATCAAGTAATATCCCCCAGATCTGTAACTCATACCAAAAAAACCCTAATCGGATCAATCTAATCAGGAACTAGCAAACCCTAACTACAATTCCAAACATTATATGCAATACTAGTAAATCAAATTAAGAAATCTAGGGTTTGAGATCGGAAAAGATACCTTCTTGGAGGCGGGTGGCGGCGATGGGGGAAGGAACGAAGACGGGGGAAGGGGAGGGGGAAGGCAGCGCCGAAGGGGGCGGGTAGCGGCGATAGGGGAAGGAGCGACGACGGTGGAAGGGGACGAGGACGGCGGCGCCGAAGGGGCGAGTAGCGACGATGGGGGAAGGAGGAGGAGGAAAATGATTTTTGGTTTTGGGGGTGACTGTGAATTTGGGATGGAAACCCTAACTGGGATCGTAGGATAATTGAAGAAAAATAAGATGAGGAGAAGAAAATGAATTGGTTTGAGAATGATTTTGATTTTAATTAGAATTTCTTTTTCTACCCTTACCACTTAAGTTTATTTACAGATATTATAGCGTTTCTAAAATGCTGTAAAAAATACAGCATTTTAAAAATGCTGTCATAGCTAAAAATAAATTTCAAAATTAATCAAAGATAGCATTTTATGCAGAAATACTATTATTGATCACTTTCAATAGCATTTACACTTAAACGCTATAATAAATCCGCTATAAAAAGCCATATATGTTGTAGTGTTTGGACCGAAATTCTGCTCGAACGAGCTTTTGTCCGGCTCGGTCCAAGTCGAAAAAGTTTATTATAGTCCGGGCTCGGTTCGTTATAAAAGCAGAAGGCTACGTTTGTTCGGACAAACCAGACTCAGTAAGGCATCTGACCTAATAATTTGTTCAATTTCAATTTGTATAACAGTTTGGACGGGCCACGGTCGGGTCATTTCTCGAGTTGGACTCAGACGGATGATGTACCATCCTGTTCATTTTACAGCCCTAACCAAAATCTTGTATTTCATCTTGATAAAGTGTTATATGGTTTGAAGGAAGCTCCTCGTGCTTGGTATGGGCAACTAAGCTCATTTCTCATTCACATAGATTTCTCCAATGGAAAAGTAGATACTACACTGTTTATCAAACACCACTCCAAAAATATTTTGATTGTTCAGATTTATGTTGATGATATTATCTTTGGTTCTAATAATGAAAACTTTTTCAAGTAGTTTTCTAAGTAAATGCAGGATGAATTTGAAATGAGTATGATCAGTGAATTAAACTACTTTCTTGGTCGCCAAGTACAACAATGAAAGGATGGTATCTTCATTAATCAATATCTTCATTAATCAATCCAAGTATGCTAAAGAGCTTGTCAAAAAGTTTGAACTAGATAATGCCAATGCATATAAAATGCCCATGACAACCACTATTAAACTCTCCAAAGACGAATCTGGAAAAACATTGATGACTCTACATATCGTGGTATGATAGGTAGTTTACTTCATATTATTGCATCTCGTCCCGATATTATGTTTAGCGTTTAATTGTGTGCTCGTTTTCGATCGTGTCTAAAAGATTCACATTTGGTTGTTGTTAAGCGTATCATTCAATATCTTAAATGTACTCCAAATGTGGGTCTTTATTACCCGGAAAATATTTTTTTTTCTCTTGCAGGTTATTCAGATGCTGACTATGTCGGCATCCTCACTTATAGAAAGAGCATGAGCGATACATGCCACTTCTTGGGTAATTGCCTCGTCTCATGGGCATCAAAGAAATAAAGCACAATCACTTTGTTCACTGTGGAAACTGAATATATAACTACCGGATCTTGCTGTGCACAAGTATTATGGATAAAACATATACTAGAAGACTATAAGGTATTTCTTGATCATATCACTATTAAATGTGATAATACTAGCACTGTACACATAACAAAAAATTTTGATAAACACTGCATAAGTATTATGGATGAAAGCATATAGAAATTTTATATCATTTCATTAAAGATCATTTTCAAAAAGGAGATATTGTTCTTGATTACGTTTCAATTGATTTACAATTAGCTGATATTTTCAAAAAAAAAACCATTAGATGAAAAATGATTTTATTATTTAAGTGGTGAATTGAATGTGATTGATATTTTTGACTAATTTCTCACAATTATAATTTTTGTATGAATATTCTTCATATTAACTCTTAAAATAAAGATTGGGCGATCGACTGTGAAGTCACCGTTGACCGTCGACCGTCTCTAGCATCCCTCAAACCCAAGAGCATGCGGTTGGATGTGCAGTCAACCGTATCAAGTGCATCTCCTAACAGAGAGCCTTCAGTCGGATGTGCAGTCAACCATCTATTCTCAAGCCGAGAGCGTGCGGTCAGATGTGCAATCAACCGTCTCAAGCATATTCTCAACCAGAGACCGTGTGGTCTACCGGAACACTCTGCACCAGTGTTTTTTATTCTTTTTCTATGACATATGGGGCCCACACTTCCCATATATACATGCCCCTCTACATCTTCTCCCTCTCCAGCCGTAAGCCTAACTTCCTCTTTCTTGAAACCTTACTCAAAACTCTACAATTTTTCAACATCTTTCCAAATTTCTTTGTGTTTTTGCACACTCTTTCGCTCTCCATAGTGATGGCTTCCAATCCTAGGCGCCAACCTCACCAGAAAGCTTCGTCCCCCTCTGCAGCTAGACCCCATAAATCAAAGGGTAAGCAACCTGCAACTTTTGATTTCACCTTTGTTGAAGACATATCCTTTAGAAACAAACCATTCGCCGATTTGTACTTCAAACATCTAATTAAATAACATGTTGTTCCTAATCGGCCTATTTCATTTTTGCAATTAAGGGGTCAATTTTCGGGGATGGTTAGGATCCTTCAAGATCTAGGTTGGGAAGACTAACTTCGTATCCCTAGTATTCACTCTGATTTAGTCACCCGCCAATTTTATGCCAATCATCAATTTAATCGGGACAACCTTACCATCTCTTCTATTGTTCTTGGCCATCCTGTAGAATTCTTTCCCGCCTACCTACGCACACGATACTCTCCCCCTAAGGGCAATTTTGATGCATACCTACGAACACGATACTCTCTCCCTAAGCACAATTTTGATGCATACTCCCTTGATTTTAGCAAACTTGCTTATAAAATTGGTCATGATGCCACTACCATCCATCAAATGATTTTAAAGCCCTCTGCCCTATCTTATAAGAGGCTTAAACCTACTAATTTCACCGACTTCACTTGTGTATTGAACAAAATAGTGAATGCAAACATTTGGCCTAAGGGCAACGACAAATTTGAGATTCGTCTCGATCAATCCTTTATCATCTTTCTTATTCTCGGCAGTTATAATTTTGATCTCCCCTCCATCATTATTCAAACCATGAATTTCGCCCCAACTAGCGCTCGTGCCCTCCCGTTTAGTACTCTTATCTATAACCTGGCTATTAACTCCTACATCCCTATCGGTAAAAGCCTACTAAGCAAACCCAACAAACTCATCCTTCCATCTCAAACCGGGATTGGTGTTCCTAGGGTGGGCCAACCTCGTCGAAAGAGTACTACCCCCTCTTCTCAACCACCAACCCCCGCTCTGTCTGGATATATGACTCATGAACAATTTGCACTTATCAAATGCAACTCTATAGTTACTATGTCAATACTATAAAATTCATGCAAGACAAAGATGATTGGGAACTTCTTCTTCATCCTCCTATTGGTACAGAGGATGATGACGACGACGATGATGACTGTAAAGATGAAGAAGATGAAGAATGACGTCCTTTTGGTGTGTTCCCAAAAAGGGGAGAAAGTTTATGTTTAGAATTTTAAATCTTATTGCTTTATCTTGTAATTATGAGTTATGCATTTTGTAACAAGAGAATATCAAATCCATGATATCATGTAGAGCTCTCAATGTACATCAAAGAGTATCGTTATCAACGGTATCAGGTAAGAAGAGCTCTATTATGGATTCATATTTGTAATGGTTGAATCTCTTTTGTTGATGACCGTGCAAATTCCATTTCCGATTTCCAATGATATATCTCCATAAATTAAAAAAATCTTTTAATCCTTGATTCCATATATTTATGTACATGTTTTGTGCATGTTTTTGGTTTTTGCAAATAAGATTCATCGTGATCTCACATATTCCTAATTAAATCTTATGTACATAGATTTAGGGGCAGTATCGGATTGAGGGGGAGTATTTATCTTTAAATTCAAAAAAATATTTTGTCCACACCAAAAGGGGGAGATTGTTGACCCTAAGTTTGATGTGTACAAAACATACTCTTGTGACTAATATTTTCACTTAAGATATGTGCAAGATAATAGAGATTCAAAATTCAAATGAAGCTTCAAAAGATATTCAGAATCCACTTAGAAAGGAAAGTGTCGAAAATATTGTAATGTATCAAAAAGATTTGTGCATAAGAAACATGTGCTCAAATACTGAAGAAGCCAGCAAATTCATGATATTAATTTATGTAATTGTGAGGAATAATTATGTAAAGAATCGTTGATTGAATATTGAGTTAAGGAAAAAATATAAAGTGGAATCACCAAATAACCGGTTTCCAGTAAGTCGCGGTCGACGCGATCAACTATCATTCTCTCTGCCTACGGGTAAAGAGATGGACGGTCGACTGCTCATAATTGCAGTCGACTACAACTGCACAAATTTTTTTTTTGGTATTTCTTTTTCATTTTTTTGGAAATAAATTATTTCTCACCCTATAAATAAAGGTGAATTCACTGAGTATTTTTCATCCTCTACAACTCTAATTATTCTGAAACTTAATTTTCTATCAACGATCGGAGAGTGTGTGCTTTTATTGTTTTCTTAGTCAAGATCGACATAGATCTTGCTTGGTTTCTTTTCTTTTCACTTCGGCAATTTTACGGGGCTTATACATAGAATTCATGTGGGTGTAATAAGACTCTCGGCTTGAATACCGAGAACTCACTATATGGGTTTTAAATTTAGTGGAACATGTGGAAGAGAATTTCTACAAGTAGGATATGTAGATCTGGGAGTCGAACCACATTATATCGCTGTGTCATGCGTGTTTACTCTATTTGCTTTCTGTAACTCTATCTTCTTACGTTACACATTTATTTTAAAATTTTTATTTCCGTACTATCATCTTATTCATCTCCTAGCAGGGTGATTTACAGATTAGCGATTATGATTCTCCTTGTTTGGCTCCCAAAGTTGCTTCCTTCTTTGTTTTTATGACCCACTGTCTCCTAATAACCCACTTAAAGTAAATTTGTACTTCCCTTTGTTCTTGA
This sequence comes from Hemerocallis citrina, assembly GCA_017893485.1. Taxonomy (NCBI): domain Eukaryota; kingdom Viridiplantae; phylum Streptophyta; class Magnoliopsida; order Asparagales; family Asphodelaceae; genus Hemerocallis; species Hemerocallis citrina. The sequence continues at coordinate 122,076,746 of CM030363.1, read as the reverse complement.
TGTTAAAAAAAGTAAAAAAACTATATTGGTGAAAATATGATATATGTTAGCATATATATGTTATGCCCACATCGGTACCGACAGCTTCGGAGTTTTGGTCTATCAGTAGGATCTTTCACATGGTATACCCAGGTTTGAAACCCATTGACTGCACATATTAAAATGCAGATTTAGAAATAAAAACATTGTTGCTTACGGTCTAAGACTTGGCCACATACATGGCCCTTATCATGAAGGGGTGTGTTAAAATATAAATATTAAACCCTCACTCGTACCACAATTTCAGAGTTTTCTATCGATATGGTCTTTCACAATATACAACTTCCTTTGTGTCATTAGGTGGGGTGTGTTATAATATAGATATTAAACCCTCATCCTTATCATAACTTTGGAGTTTTGGTCTATCGCTAGGGTCATTCACCTGATCTTTAGTGTCATTAGATTGGCTTATAACAATGTTTTTGGGAGGGAGTGTTAGAATATAAATATTAAATCCTCACCCTTACCACAACTCGGGCATTTTGGTATACAGGGCCGGTCCTCAGTTTCCGGGGGCCCAAGGCCAAAGGCCCAAATAATTATTTTTGGGGCCCTAATTACAATATAATTTTTGACCGCACAAAATACATGCCTATAATTACAAGGGAAATATAAATTTGGGGCCTCCTAAATTGTAAAAAAATCGGGGGCCTGAGGGGGCCGGCCCTGTTGGTATATCAGTAGGGTCTTTCACAATATACACAATATACACGAGTTCCTTGGTGTCATTAAATTGGCTGATAACAGAGATTGGAATGCTGCAACCTAAATTTAAAACCAGCTCAAATTCTAATCAGATTCAAACAATGCATCCACCCATCCATCTATCTAACCATCAGTTTGTGAAGATGGATAAGAAAATTTCTTGGAAGCCAAAGAAGAGACTAGGAGGAGAGAGTAGTACATTTTTTTATTCTGTTTGGAAACATATTCTGTGATATTATGTACTCAACCACAATGGTTGGCACAAAGAAATACATCAACAACATCCTTATGCCATTCATTATTGTGTTTAGAGTCTTTAGTTTTATCTAACTTGTTTTTCCACTCACCTTAAGACAGCACTAAATACACAGCACTATGTATGAGCAAACCATTTGAAACATACAAATTAAAGTATGGCATCTAGTAATTTTAAAATCATAACGTGGGAAGAAAGGAAGAAAAAAAATATTTCTCCTTGTAATTTTGATAAGAAACATGGGTAGAAACCCGTAGCATTCAATAAACATAAATTAATAAAACATGCCCTGTAAAAGGTTCAAAGATGAATTACATTATAGTTTGAATTATTGTACTAAGAATCTGCTTACAATAAAGTAGGACGGCTAATTGTTAACTTAAAAAGCCAACCACATCCGCCGATAACTTCTCTAAGTTTGAGATCAACATGCCGAATTGGCAAGAGTGATATAAGAGATTGCCTAAATCCACTCTGGCTATGATCAACGATGGCCCGCCCAATGCATCTTGAGAATCACTTGACCCAAAATATCAAATTTACATCTGACTCCCTATCTTCTTTGACGTGCCTATATACCTTCTCCGTTTTACACCAAACTTGTTCATTTTAACATATTAGAAGCAGCGAACATCACGGACAAGGCAGATGTCCAAGGTACTAGTGTCCGTTGTGTGCCTAGCTGGCAGAATACTGCTAGCATTTTATCAAGGCATTCCCTTAACCAACACATCAAACCAGCTGATAGAGTTGAGTCATGATGCAATTCACTTTATCGATAAATAAAGTAAACGGATGTTGGGGACCATCGCTCTCTTTGGGGGGAGTTTCAGTTGGTCAGCGTGGTCTCCTATCAAGCTGGTAAGAAATACCATGGTCTCTACGTACGGCTCTCATATATATTTTTCGTTGGTTTTCAGTCAAAAGCTGATAAGAAATACCTAATTAGTGTATGTCTTCAACAATGGAATGTCTTTCTTAAAAATTCTTGAAGTTGTTTCAGATGAGGAGGAAACACCCTGAATACGTCGAATCATGCATGAATAAATGTGCACCTGCCAGCACATTAAGAAGTTACTGATGACATAAAATATTTTTCGGTTGCAGTGGGTTCGGGCTTCGGCTTCATAGCAATGTCGTGGTATGTGGAGAAGCAGGGCCTGCTTTTCATTGCAGCATTCAGTCCTCTCACTCAGATCTTCGTATCTGGCATTGATGTCACCATCCTTCATGAACTACTTTACCTCGGAGGTAACAAAATTCACAAGTTGAAATCATGCCTTGATAATCTGCTAGTCATGTCTTAATGTCCATAGTCCAAATATCTTAAGGTGTAGCAATACTTATTACTTTTTTTAGTATTATTATTAAAATTCAGTGTTCTGCTGCTTTGTATTTAGGGCCTGCTCGGAGTTCCTGGGGCCCTAGGCGAAAGGCCAAAATAAGTATTTTTGGAACACCCTAATAATAATATAATTTTTTTACCTACAAAATATGTGCCTATATTTACAATGAAAATACAAATTTGGGGCCCTAAAATTACAAAAAACTCGGGGGGTCTGAGGTGCCATCTCACCGGCCTCAAGGTGGGGGCCGGCCCTGATTGTATTTTTAGAATTAATACGTCATCAAGCTCTAAATTCTTAAGAGTTAACAAAATTATATCTTTAGTTAATCATTTAAAAGGTGCATTTTAAGACATGAGTGTGTGGGATCGTCATTCATAATCCTAAACCTCAGCTGTGCAGGAAAAAAAATAGGGTTTATATAGACGTCTAATGCACGTAGTTGAAATAATTTAATCGCGCAAACAGCAGTGAGATATAATTCTTTTTTTCTCCGAATAGCCAGAATCACTATGAATCATAACGAATTAGATAAAAATAAAAGGTTTTTGGATTACTTTTCACCTACGTCAAGAACTCATTCGCGGTGTTTCAGTAATGAGACGTCCAAGTATTCGTCCTCCAACGGTTATCCATGTCAAACCTTTCTTGGAATATTTTCAAGCTTTCTTTACAACTCTCTTTTGGTTATTATGAGAATGAGTCACAATCTTCTCTTATTTTCTTGTATAGAGGAAGAACTCTTCTTCCCTATTTATAGGGAATTGGAGTCCATATTTTTATATGGCATGTAATATTTTTTCATATCAAAAGATATTCACAAAATATTTGTCTATAGAATTATTAACAATAATGAGATATCTTGGCCGTAGACATTCCGAGTCAGCACTTTATAAAATCATATAGATCATTCTCTTCTTCTAATAAAAGTGATCGATTCCTTATGATTGCTCACCCATTTCCATGAAAGCCTCACTATGCCTAGAATACCTTATGCAAGTCTTAAAAAGTCATGCTAATTAATAATCCAAAGTATAGATTGACAAACACAAAATGCTATGACAATCTCAGGTCTTAGGAATATTTGCACCCACTATCACCCAAGAAATTATTTATTGACAATCATTTAGACTTTCCTTTAGATATACCTTTTAGTGAGTCAGTTTAGTGAACTAAACCATTTAATACCTACACTCTAATATTAATGTCTCAACATAAATAATTGTGAGTGTTAAGATAAATCAGAGAGATGAAAACAATACTGATTATTGAACTGAGAAATAACTGAGTACAATATCTCCTATATAGGAGGAACCAAAAACAAAACTAGCCAACTACCCAATGTGGGACTATAATATCTAACACCCCCTCTCAAACTCACGGTGAGTCGAACAATGTGAGTTTGCCCACTAAACATTTAAATCTCTGAACAGTATGAGATTTGGTGAAAAAGTCTGTCGTATGCTGTGACGAGGTAATAGAATGAAGTGTGATGGTCCATGCTTCAAAACGCTAACGAACATAATGACAATCAATCTCTATATGCTTCGTTCGCTTCATGGAAGACCGGGTTGCTTGCAATGTGTAGTGCACTCCGGTTATCACAATAAAGAGGAGTAGCTCCTTAAAGAGTGACACTCATATCTGATAACAACCAATGAACATGAACAATCTCTTGAGTAGTAGCTGCCATTGCTTTGTACTCAGCTTCGGTCGAAGAACATGCAACAACTGCCTGTTTCTTACTTCACCATGAGATCAGCAAATCACCAAGAAATAGATAGAAAGCTGTGGTAGACCGTCGGGTAGTAGGACCACCGGCCCAATTTGAATCAGAATATGTACTCAGCTCTAATTTGGATGTAGCAGGCATGAATAGTAAGCGAGTAATAGTACCCGGAAGATATTTGAGAATCCAAAGAAGAGCACTGTAGTGAACTGACGTAGGAGCGAAAACAAACTGACTGACAGTACTGACTGCGTGAGCAATATTGGGTCTGGTCATGCATAAGTATACAAGCTCTCCAAAATCTATGTGTATCTAGTGGGACGAAGCTTCACATGAAGTGTAACGCCCCGATTTCCATACACCGGGAAACCATGAAATAAGCCAGAATCTTTTCCTTCAATTAGCCACAATACACAGAAAAACAAGAAAATTTAAAACTTTTTATTTAACACAAATGTATTACATGTCCAAATGTTATAAAACTGCAATACATTACATCAGTGTTACCATAATACCATACAAGCCCAAATGTTACAAACATTCAATAAAAATTACATCAGAGTACAATAAATAACATACTACACTTGGTACTTCACTGGGATGCTTCCCAACAACAAATAAACTACAGAAGATATTACAATTGAAATAAATCAACATTTTGCTTCTTTTGCCTTGAGTCCTCCTGAATCCTGTAATTGTAGCTCTGCAATCTAGTACCTGTAATTTTACAATCCAGTACCTATAAAAGTGGGGACGTCAGTACATATACTGACGCTTTAAGGCTGATGACTAGCAGCGATTCTTAACTTTAAACAAACTGATTCATGAAAAGAAAAACATGTATATATAATTGATGTGTCAGTGTATGATATGACTTAGAATCTAATGCAAGATTAACTAATGCAAGGATGCTCTTATTCTAATGCAAGCAAGTCTTCGGAACAATATGCGTCCCATACTACATACGCCCATAACAAGCTGTTTCTTCATATATAGAGATTTGAACCCTCGTCATGAATTCTACTCTTGTACTCAATATGTTTATGAAGATACAGTGTGACAAATGAGGTTGCTCTGAAACGGTCTAATTCCGCCATACACAGTCATATAGTGGTGTCCCCGTTTGCCACCATTGCCCGGTGTACCAGACCTCACTCAAAAATTTGACGAACCCTTGGAGTTAACTACAACACAGGTTAGCTCGAAGCATCCCCTGTGGCCCCCTAGCAGATAGACCGTAGTTTATGGCTTGTTTGCCTTTTTTGATATAGAGCATGACGGAGTTGCGGGGGTCCATCTCCTAGCTCCGACAGGAATCACTCCCACCCTTATCATGACACTTCAGAAATTAACAGACGAGATACGGATCCCGTGCTCCCAACTCGTAAGAAGGCACATACAGTATCCCTTTGACAGGAAGGGTACAACCAATAACACCACCTAGTGTTGGCCTATAGAATAGGTCGGATCATAAGGTATCACCCTTAATACCAACTTTTTCCCTTCGGTGAAAATGATAATAATTAAGGGTTGAGTAGTAATAACCATAATTACTACCCTAACGATGTCACTAACCCTAAACAACTCGAGGGATGACAACAGTACTAACACAACATCTGGGTCTTAAGTTAGACTTCGCAAGATAACTCTACTTGGTGCTCAACCTAGACCTACCAGAATCCCTAAGGATCGTGTTCATAGCCTATCGACCCAAGACCCCGGCAATACGAACATATTCGCATACTACTACCCTGAACCTGGATTTCACCTACGCTCCAGTCTACGATCAACCTACACCGGTTAAGATCTGACGGTACACGAGGAGTAACTAGTCCACAGTCCCTTAGGTGTAAAATAAACACACGTCTTGATGGTCGATGGCCCCTAGGGGAATGATATCACCCTAAATGAGCACAACAAACTGCGTACTAGCTAATAAGCTATATACGAGTAAACAAAACGCATACAAGCTAAACGAGCTGCGTATGAAACCAACAACTACGTACGAGACAACCACATATCTACGAGCCAAATAAGCTACATACGAGACAGATGAATCACATAGAAGCAACATAAAGTCTTCTAACAACCTAGGAGTAAAGTAACATTCTCACTAGTAAAACTTGATCGTTTATAATTAGAAGCAACAGAAGAATCTTCTAACAGCCAAATATAAGCATACTACTAATGAGTACACAAAAGTGACATAAAAAGCTATCTAACAACCTAGAAGCAAATAGTGCTATGCTTATCGGAATTCGACAAAATTAGAATTTTTAAAAAGGTAAGAACATCTACTACAACTCTTTAGTTGAACACTTTTTCATATTCGGTAAGGAACTCAAAATCTGGTCCGTTAAACACCATTTCAAACAACAATAGTACAGCCAAAAGCTGAAACTTTCCAAGCTCATAACTTTTGCTATACTTGTCAGAATTTAACGAAATAGGACATTTTGAAAAGCTGAGGACATCTACTATAACTTCATAGTTGGTCACTTTTTAAAATTTCGTAAGGAACTCAAAATTTGGTCCTTTGAACACAATACAAAACAACAAAAGACAGCTCAAAGTTACAGCAAAGCTGAAACTTCGAAAGCTTGTAACTTTTGCTCTACTTAGCGGAATCTAACAAAACTGGAAATTTGAAAAGGTGGGAATATCTAATACAACTCTCTAGTTGAACACTTTTTCAGATTCCGCAAGGAAATCAAAATCCTGTCACTTGAACACATGCAAAAATTAACCAACAGGCGAACTCTTAACAGAAAAGCTGAAACTTTGAACGCTTGTAACTTTTGTTCCACTTGTCAGAATCTAACGAAACTAGACATTTTCAAAAGGTGGGAACATCTACTACAACATTCTAGTTGGCCACTTTTTCTGATTTCATAAGGATCTCAAAATCCGGTCACTTAAACACACACAAAAGTTAACCAAACTGCAGATTTCTTAACAGAAAAGCTGTAACTTTGAAATCTTGTAACTTTTGATCTAGTTGTCGGAATGTAACCAAATAGGACATTTTGAACAGGTGGAAACATTTACTACAACTTTCTAGTTTACCACTTTTTCTGATTCTGTAAGGATCTCAAAATCCGATCACTTGAACACACGCAAAAGTTAACCAAACTGCAGATTTTCAATAGAAAAGCTGAAACTTCTAAAGCTTGTAACTTTTTCTTTACTTGTCGAAATCTAACCAAATAGGACATTTTGAGAAGGTGGGAACATCTACTACAATCTCGAGTTAACAACTTTTCCGAATTCAGTAAGTAAGAGGTACAAAAATATCAAACAATCTAAACAACGAGCTTTCAGCCAAAAGCTGGCTGTTGTGATTTGTAAATGCCATAACTCCTACTCCGCTTATCGGAATCTAACCAAATAGGACATTTAAGAATGGTGAGAGTCTCTACTAGAACTCTCTAGTTTAAAACTTTTCCCAATTCAGTAAGTAAGAGGTACAAAAATATCAAACAATCTAAACAGTAAGCTTTCAGCCAAAAGCTGGCTACTGTGATTTGTAAAAGCTATAACTCCTACTCCGCTTATCGGAATCTAACCAAATAGGACATTTTGGAAAGTTGAGAATCTCTAATAAAACTCTCTAGTTCAACATTTTTCCAAATTAAGTAAGTAAAAGGTACAAAAACATTAAACAACCTAAACAACGAGCTTTCAGCCAAAAGCTGACTGCTGTGATTTGTAAAAGCCATAACGCATATTCCCCTTATCGGAATCTAACCAAATAGGATATTTTGGAAAGGTGAGAACATCTACTACAACTTTCTAGTTGATCACTTTTCCAAATTCTTTAAGGAACTCCAAATTTGGTCCGTTCAACACATTACAAAAGTTAACCCAAAACAGCAAGTTGCTGTTTTGGCTAAACCTTTGCTATCTTGGGGAAACGGTTTGTTTCATTCATCAAACTAACTCAGAAAAATCTATAAAAGTTAGAGCATTCTAGTAACACATATGAGAACCTCTAAAATTAATTTGGGCTCAAGATTCCACTTTAGCATAGGTAATTAATTATAAACCTACAACTACAAAGATTGAATCTTAATCGCTTTATTTGTGTCCTACCACTTCAATCTTTATGTGCCCTTTATTCTAGTCCATAAACATGATTATGCACATGAAATTAGTCCAATTTTTTAAACAATAATACCAATAATAATAACTCAAACAAGCATGAAAATAAGAAACCCCCACCCAAATCGGTTTGTAGGAAGAACTAGCTTGATCCTTCTCCTCCTTGCTCCTTGTTCTTGCTCCTCTTCTAGAACACTTCATGAAAGAACACATGAAACCCTAACCCATCTTTTGATTTTGATCTCTCTTTTCTTTTCTTTTCTTCTCAATTTTTTCTAAAATAAAAACAAGTATAGCAGAAGAAATTTGAAGAGAGAAAGAGATGGAAATGAGATGGAGGAACACCAAATGAAAGAGGCTCTTTGCCCTTTTCATTTTGGCCGGCCCAAGGGTAGTTGGGGGGTGGGGGGGGGGGGGGGGGGTTTATAGGATGGGAGAGTGAGTTTGTGTGGATGAGAAGAACCCACTTGTTCTCATTCTCATGGCTCATCAATTTTGAGATCTATTTGCAAAATTAAACTACAATCAGCACCTTAATCCAATTCTAACCCTTCATTTGATCATGATTGATAAAAAATAAGAGACATTTACCCAAAATCACATACTACATGATTTCGGACAAACGAACGAAATCGATAAAGTACATATACGTACATATATCTGTCTATACAGATAATTTTTATTAGTTAAAACGAATAATCTCTACCAAAAAGATTTTAATTCAGAAATAATAATATAAATAATTTTATTACCTGCTCGGAAGATTTCAGTACCAATTTGATACAATACAAATGTATACTAACTGGTATATATATATATAGATAACGTTTATTAGTAAAACCGGGTAATATCCACAAAAAATATTTCAATTATTAAAATAAAAATAAAATGATAATAATTTTTAATACCAGCTCGAGATTTTACAGACATTTTCTAAAAAACTTATTTTACAGGATTTTGTACAAGTGCACAAAACCGATACAATACATATATATACTTACTAGTATATATTCACAGATAAGTTTTTATTAATAAAACCAAGAAATTTCCATAAAAATATTTTAATTTTAAAAGAATAATAATAATACAAATATAATATCCGACCGGGATATTACAATACTCACTCCTTAGAATAGTTCTGTCCTCAGAACTACATTTAGTCAAGATAACAGAAAAATATCTGTACACTAATTAACTCGGGGAAAGAAAGCTTATACGGGTTTTCGGCTCCCATGTGACTCCTCCACGAACTGGTTCTCCTAAAGAACCTGACCTTGTTCCCAAAGCTGCCTCCACACTCTGCCAAAATCGAGACGTAACTCTTGAATCTTGGTCAGAATCGCTGACACTGGTACTCCATGCTGCTTTCTTACACCTTTAATGTGGACTTCCGCTAATTTCTTTAGCGACTAATTCATCTTTATCAGAAGAAAATATGCAGACTTGTCAACTGATCCCCAATTACCCAACTTGAGTCATTCATTTCTGAATTCATGGGCAATCATGTGATGAAGCCCATACTGATATTCTGAGATCAACTTGCCGCTTCGGTGCTTCAATCTCTGCATCTCCTGCCTAAGCCGTCTGACTTGTTTACTTAGACTCGGTTGCAGCTTCTATCGTGCCAAAACTGAGCTTCAATCTTGAGTAATCACTTCAATACTGACTTGCCTGAACTCATCATTTAGCTTCTTACTTCCTTCACGGTCTTTGGCTGAGGCTAATACTTCACTACCTCAATCTTTTGCGGTTCGTTAGCCACACCCTCCTTAGAATAAGACATGGCCAATGAACGCCACTTCAGACTTCTAGCATTCACTTTGACAATTTGCACAAAGTTGATGCTCCTGTAACTGCTCTGAACTGCAGTCAAATGCTTAGCGTGCCCTTCTTTCGTTCTTACTAGGTTCAACTTACACAAATTCATACTTAGGTTCTTTCCTCCGAGTTGGAGTTTACAGTCCTTATAGCACAAATTTGTAATGAGGATTGCTCCAGATAATGTAATCAACGAAACCAAATCTAGAGTTTCCTCCCGCACACATCTCAATTTCTTGAAAAATAATCCAGACAAAGAATATGATGAACCAAAATTTGAACAAAATGGTTGCCTGGATTTCATATATATATATATATATATAAATCCATTCGGTTACAAAAGTGTTACATAATATATTACTTTTTAGTCCAAAATAAATTTCAAAATACATCTTTTAAACTTAGTTGCAATTCCATTTGCACATACTGGTAATGGCTCTTCTGCCTTCTTCAGCTTGCTTTTAGTAAGTGCGAACTCTTACTCTTTGTAAACAGGCTCCTTACCTTTATTATTCATCTTTGGGGTTAATCTGTTGTCATTCTTATGAAACTGGGGACAATCTGGTTGGATATGACCAATCTTTCCACAATTGTAACAGACGTGGTATATATCTGAGGGTCCTTTCTTGGGCACTGGCTCATTAAATGACTTTGCTCACCACATAGGAAACAACTTCCTGGCTTGGCACCTCCAAACTTGCCATCTGATTTTTGAATCTTCTACTTCTGACTTCGATTCTTGAACCCTGATGCTGGTGCAAATCTTTTCCCTTACCGTCGTGGACAGACTGATTTCTTGTGCCCAACTCTCTCACAGAGATGGCATACTACAACCTTGGTGGTCTCCTGGACTTGCTCCCATTCATACTGCAGTCGTGCCAATCTGGAATTAAAGTATTCCTGCTCCTCTGCCAGGCTTGCTAATGCAGCTCTGCAAGCATCTCTTAGTTGCTAAGCTTGACGACCTTTCCTGGTCCCGTACTTCCTCAGCTTCTTTATTTCCCGATGTATGCTGGCTGCCGCCGCTGTGCATTGATCCACACTTAGCCCCTGTGGTGGTGAAGGCGAGTCCGTCTTAAGGTTAGCTTGTAGTGAAATCTCTTTCGGCTCCTCACTCGAGATCATCGGATCATCCTTGAAATCGGCTCACTCTATTCTATCCACACATCCTCAGTTAGGATATCGTCGAATACCATCCTTAAAACACATGTATACTGGAATTAGTCCAGAGATAGAAAAATTATAAAACATAAGTTGAAGAAAATAACAATATGAATTATAACTGTCTACAACTAGCAAAAACCCGACTCCTAAAAGGCTTTCAAGTTTAATTTTCCTACTGTGTTGGACTGTAAATTGAAGTCAGCTCTGATACCACTCTGTAATACCCCGATTTCCATACACTGGGAAATCATGACAATAGCCAGAATCTTTTCCGTTAATTAGCCACAATACACAGAAAAACAGGAAAATTTAAAACTTTTTATTCAACAAAAATGTATTACAAGTCCGAATGTTATAAAACTGCAATACATTATATCAGTGTTACAATAATGCCATACAAGCCCAAGTGTTACAAACTTTCTATAAAAATTACATTTGAGTACAATGAATAACATACAACACTTGGTACTTCACTTGGATGCTTCCCAATAATAAATAAATTACAATAGATATTACAATTGAAATAAATCAACACTTTGCTTCTTTTGCCTTGAGTTCTCCTGAATCCTTGTACCTATAGCTCTGCAATCCAGTACCTGTAATTTTGCAATCTAATACCTATAGAAGTGGGGACGTTAGTACATATACTCACGCTTTAAGGCTGATGACTAGCAGCGATTCTCAACTTTAAACAAACAGATTGATGAAAAGAGAAACGTGTATTTTTAATTGATATGTCAGTGTATGCTATGACTTAGACTCTAATGCAAGATTAACTAATGCAAGGATGCTCTTATTCTAATGCAAGCGAGTCTCCGGAACAGTATGCATCCTATAACACATACGCCCATAACAAGTTGTTTCTTCATATATAGGGATTTGAACCCGCGTCATGAATTCTACTCTTGTACTCAACATGTTTCTGAAGATTCAATGTGACTGGTCAGGTTGCTCTGAAATGGTCTAATCACGCCATTCGCAGTCATATAGTGGTGTCCCCGTTTGCCACTATTTCCTAGTGTACCAGACCTCAAAAATCTGACGAACCCTTGGAGTTAACTACAACACAGGTTAGCTCGATGCATCCCCTATGGCCCCCTAGCAGATAGACCGTAGTTTATGGCTTGTTCGCCTTTCTTGATATAGAGCATGATGGAGTTGTGGGGATCCATCCCCTCACTCCGACAGGAATCGCTCCCACCTTTATCATGGCACTTTAGAAATTAATAGATGAGATACGGATTCCGTGCTCCCAACTCGTGAGAATGCACAGACCGTATCCCTTTGACAGGAAGGGTACAACCAATAACACCACCTAGTATTGGCCTATAGAATAGGTCGGATCATAAGGTATCACCCTTAATACCAACTCTTTTCCTTTGGCGAAAATGATAATAAATAAGGGTTAAGTAGTAATAGCCATAAGTTACTACCCTAACGATGTCACTAACCCTAAACAACCCGAGGGATGACAATAGTACAAACACAACATGCTGGGTCTTAAGTTAGACTTTGCAAGATAACTCTACTAGGTGCTCAACCAAGACCTACCAGAATCCCTAAGGATCCTGTTCATAGCCTATCGATCCAAGACCCCAGCAATACGAACGTATTCGCATGCTACTACCCTGAACCTGGATTTTTTTTACGCTCCGGTCCGCGATCAACCTACACCGGTTAAGATTTGACGGTACACGAGGAGTGACTAGTCCACAGTCCCTTAGGAGTAAAATAAATACACGTCTTGATGGTCAATGGACCCTAGGAGAATCATATCACCCTAAATGAGCACAACAAACTGCGTACTAGCTAATAAATTATATACGAGTAAACAAAACACATACGAGCTAAACGAGCTGCGTATGAAACCAACAACTACGTACGATCCAGGTGAGCTGCGTACGAGAGAACCACATATCTCCGAGCCAAATAAGCTACATAGGAGACACATGAATCACATAGAAGCAACATAAAGTCTTCTCACAACCCATAAGTAAAGCAACATGCTCACTTGTAAAACTTGATCTTTTATAATTAGAAGCAACAGAAGAATCTTCTAACAGCCAAATATAAGCATACTACTAATGAGTACACAAAAGCGATGGAAAAAGCCTTCTAACAACCTAGAAGCAAATAGTGCTGCGCTTATCGGAATTCGACAAAATTAGACTTTTTAAAAAGGTGAGAACATCTACTACAACTCTCTAGTTGAACAATTTTTCAGATTTCGGTAAGGAACTCAAAATCCAGTCCGTTAAACACCATTTCAAACAATAATAGTACAGCCAAAAGCTGAAACTTTCCAAACTCATAACTTTTGCTATACTTTTCGGAATTTAATAAAATTGGACATTTTGAAAAGGTGAGAACATCTACTATAACTTCCTAATTGATCACTTTTTCAAATTCCGTAAGGAACTCAAAATTTGGTCCTTTGAACATAATACAAAATAACAAAAGACAACTCAAATTTACAGCAAAGCTGAAACTTCTAAAGCTTGTAACTTTTGTTGTACTTATCGGAGTCTAACAAAACTGGACATTTGAAAAGGTGAGAACATCTACTACAACTCTCTAGTTGTACACTTTTTCAGATTCCACAAGGAAATCAAAATCCGGTCACTTGAACACACACAAAAATTAACCAACATCAGATTTCTTAACAGAAAAGCTAAAACTTTGAAAGCTTGTAACTTTTTCTCTACATGTCCGAATCTGATGAAACTAGACATTTTGAAAAGGTGGGAACTCTGACTAAAACCAGCTTTAGTGATGTCACGGCAAAAACACTCAAACCAGGCTCGAGGGACCTGCTTCAAACCATATATAGCCCGACGCAGTCGGTGAACATGACGAGGAGGAGTAGAGAGGCCAGGGGGAGGATGCATATAAACAACCTCAGATAAGGCACCTTGAAGAAAAGCATTCTTCACATCCATCTAGGATAATGGCCACTAACGAATGGCTGCAACAGCAAGAAGAGTGCGAATAGTAGTCATCTGTGCAACATGAGAAAATGTCTCATCATAATCATTGCCGTGCTCCTGAGTAAATCCTCTGGCTACTAGATGAGCCTTGTGCCGGTCAATAGATCCATCAAGTTGATATTTGACCTTGAAGATTCACTTGCAACTAATAGGTAACAGAACGGCATGCCAAGTGCCAGTCTGATCAAATGCACTGAATTCCTCTACAATATATTTCCTCCACTAGGGATATTGAATTGAGTCCTGATAGGTTCTAGGCTCCCGTGTAGAGTTTATAGTAGTGAGATATGCATGAAACTGTGGTGAGTAGGAAGCTAGGGTGGCAAAACCAAACTGGTCAGAGGGATCAGTAGCATCAGGTGTATAACGTGCCGGAGGAATACCAGAAGTGGAACGTGTAGACTGACGAAGCGGTGGTGGACTAACAGGGTATGGGGGTGCATGTGTCGGTGGGAAAGTAGGTGGGGTGGGAGCTGGCAGCTGTGAGGATGCAAGTGGGGTTTCAGTAGGGGAACAACAAGTGTAAGGACAACAAGAGATGTGAATGGAGTCAGGATAGTGGGATCAAAAGGAATGTGGGAAGATGAAGTCAGTAAGCTAGCAACAACAGAGGAATCGAGAAATCTAGCATCCTCAGGGGGAGTCAGGTAGTAAGGAGAGTCTTCTACAAAGGATACATGTCGAGAAATGCAGGACATGACCCGGCGATGGATCAAAACAATGATAACCTCTGTGTTCGGGACTGAGACCTAGGTGAACGCACTTAGCAGCACGAGCCGAGAGCTTCGTGCGCTTAGTGGGAGGGAGAAAGATGTAACAGGTGCACCCAAATATACGGAGCATACTGTAGTTGAGAGGTGAGTGATAAAGAGCTTTATAAGGCATCATACCAGCTAGGGTAGACAAGGGAGTAATGTTAATGAGACTAACAGAGATCATGATAGCTTTAGCTCAGAAAGAACGAGGAGCAGAAGAGGAGAGTAAAAGAGCGTAAGCCGTCTCAAGGATGTAACGGTGCTTGCGTTCAGCTACACCATTCTGCTCATGTGTGTGAGGGTATGATTGCTGAAAAATGGTGCCGTAAGATTGAAGGAACGATCTCATAGTCGTGGAAGTGTACTCACGAGCACCGTCCAATCGGAAATTCTTAATGTGCACACTGAACTGTGTGTGAATCATAGTCGTAAAGAACCGGTAAATATCAGGTATCTCAGATCGCTGACGCATAAGAAAAACCCATGTATGTCTAGTGAAGTCATCGATGAAGGCAACAAAATAGAGATAGCCTTTCCACGAAGGTACAGGAGAGGGTCCCCATATGTCAGAATGGACAAGTTGAAAAGGATGGATGGTTTGAGAATTGCTTTTGTGACTGAAGGGTAATGCAATATGTTTGGCCAAATGACAACCCTGACAATTAGATAAATGTTTATAAGTAAGAGAACTAAGGGCACCACTACGAACTAAAGTCTGGAGACGAGGCGCACTAATATGACCTAAACGTCTGTGCCACAGATCAGCATCAGAGGAAATAATACTGGCAAAACTAGAAGGAATGTGATGTGCACGAAGAAAATCTAGATGATACAGACGATCCTGACGACTAGCATGCCCAAACTCCTCACCGGTGCATGAATCAGTAATCGAACAACCAAAAGAGTCAAAAGTAATGATAAGACCACTATCGCACATTGCACTAAAAGAAATAAGGTTTATGGATAAATGAAGAGCATAAAGAACATGTGGTAATGTGAGAGTAGGAGAGCTAATTGCCCCTGAGTGTGTAACGAGAAGTGGTGAGCCATTAGCTGTGTGTAGAGATGGAGAGTGAGAGATACCCGGGGGCGACAAAAGCTGTACTGCCGACGCCTCCCCTCGGTGCTCGTCTCTAGGCCAGCGAGTCGAGAGGCATCGTCCACACACGTTCTAATGGTGGCCCCAACAGATGCTCCGCTCGACGAAGCAGCAACCCCACTTTGTGCATCGCCCGGGCTCCAATGTGTAAGGGGCGAGTGATGCGCGAGCTTGTGAAAAGTTATCCCTCTATCACGCTCCACCCGAGTGCAGGAAGTTGATCTGACATTACTTCGCTCGGGTTGCGGCTGAAGACGAGCGACCTCTGTCTCGAGTTTGACAATTCGCACTTTTAGTGAGTCATCCTTCACGGTTATCTTCAGGCGAGGTAATCGCGCTGAGCTTGAACCTCCCGAGATGTCGGTGATTGTCCGCCGAAGATGAGCAACCTCCACGCTCTTGTTGACAGTCACCTTCTTCAGCTCGTCTCTCTCCACTGTCACCTTAGTGAGAGAATGACGAAGTCGCCTGAGTCTCAAGCCGATGTTGATGGCCGTCGACGAGCCCTCATCATTGCCCTCGGGGGTCATCTCCCTGAGCCACTCTTCTAGCCACCTGATATCGAGGTCTCGACGGCCTAAGACCAATCTCAGGTGATTCCGCTCTCGTTCCGCTTTGTGAAGCTCCCACTCTACTTCGCGAAGCCGCTCTCGGCTCCTAGCAAGGCACAACTTTGTCACCCCTAGGCCAACCTCGGGACGAGCCTCCTCGGCCACACGAGGCACTTCGACGAGTGGAGTTTCTTCGACAATCTGAAAAGGCCAAGTCAAACTGCAGGTGAACACTTAGCCAAAATTTCAAGCAAATAGTTGTGAACACTTAGCCAAAATTTCAAACAAATCGTTGTGGACACTAAGCCAAAATTTCAAAAGTTTTTCACTTCATTGAAGTTTGGAAAGATACATGCGGTGGCCAGTCCACGATTAGGCGATACATTGCTGATCTAAAAAAAAAAACTAAACTAAAATTCAAGGCTCGTCGCCTTAGCCGTGGCGGCTCGTCGCTACAGGATCAGACTTCTCCGGAGCGTCGACGATCGCTAAGGGCATAACCTCGGAGCCAGGCTCATTGCCGATGACCTCGACTTTGGCGTCTGCGTTGTCATCCCCTTCCTCATCCTCGTCCTCATCGGACTCTTCTTCGAAGCCCGGGACATGGTCGGGGAAAAGGCGCCACCCGGAGCAGTCGACCTCGGGGAAGCGTTCGGTCACTTCCTCAATGGCGCGGGCGTAGGCCTTAGCCATATTAGCCGCAAGGAACCCTTGGGCCTTCTCCATGGTCGCGGCCTCGGCTTCTTTCGCGGCAGCGACCTTGGCAGCTTCGACAGCTTCTTCCTGCTGCTTCGCCGTCGACTCCTTCTGCTGAAGTAGATCCGCCTCAAGCTTCTTCACTAGGCCGTCGAGGTACTCCATTCTTGTCGTCTTCTTGTCTGCCTCGGCCTTCAGCTTGTTGCGCTTGTTGGCGATCCGAGCTTTCACCGCCCAAGCTCTGTCCACCTCCTTCTTCAGCTCCTTCTCGAGTTCGGTTATCTTCTCGAGTTCGGTTATCCGAAGTGACAGGTTATCTGCGGAAGGAAAATAATTTAGCATGAAAACTAAAAAGAATACAAGTATGCCACTAGGAAAACTACACTACTTACCGACACTGCTGCTCGAGCAATCTCGAGGGCATCGTCCCCAACTCTGCCAGCGTCCATGGCGGCGCGATCCTTCGGCGTTGCTAAATGCTTGACGGCCTGCATGCTCGACAACGAGTCACCGAGAAACCCATCGAGATTCCAGACCTGCCAGTCCGGGACAAAAATCTTTTTGTGTTCTTTGGGGCCACGGTGGCCGACGCCGATGCCTCTTCAATGGCACTGGTGACCGTCTTCGTCCTCGGGGAAGTCACCTTTGAGATGACCCTCTTCCGCTTCCTCGGAGCCTTGCTGCCGAGTGCCGCCCTCTGAGCCATCACAGCTTCGTAGTCCATGGTTTCTGCGATAGAAGAAAAGGTGATTAAACACAAGTAAAAAACAGAACAAGAAAAGAAAAACAAAAGGGGAAAACCGCATACTAGGGTCTATGCGGCTGAGCCCCCCCTATAGAGCGCCTCCTCTGTCAGGTCCCTCCAATCGAACTTCGGCCGATCGAGGAGAACCTGAACCATTTCTTCTTCGTTGGGATAAAGCACTGGCAGATCCTTCACCCTCTTCGTCACTTCTTCGACCCAATCCGAAGAGATGCACCACGGATCATGACTCCTGATGATGAAATACTTATCTCGCCAATGCTTTATCTAGTCGGGACAGCTAATGAGTCGAGCACCATGCCTCGGAGCTAGGTAGAACCTGAACTCCGACTTCTGCTGCTGGTGAAGCCGGTATAGTGTCCGAAGCACCCCTAGATCCGGCTCGATCTCTGCCGCCTAGCAATGGAGGATGAACCCATTGATCACCTTCCACTCGTTCGACATGAGCTGAATGGGGGTGATCCCGAACAACGGTAGAACTTGGATGGTGAAGGCGTGGAGCAGGTAGCCAGGCTTCGGCAATGAAGGCGTCGACTGGCTAGAAGCACATGTTCACCGGCATCGGTGAATTGGCTCTCACTCCAGGACCAGGTAGCATCAGCTCGAATTCATCGGGGATCAGAAAACACCCCCGAATCGCCGCTAGGTCCGCCTCGTTGAGGATGGAGATGGTGTCGTCGACTTTCGAGGTCTCCCTCATAGCGTTCTCCTCGAAACTCTGCCCTTTCCGTACATTATCCGTTCAGCGTGTTCCTCCGGAAGTTCCCGAACCCTATGGAGTCCAGTCAAAATGCCCAGCAATCTCCTAAACTCCCCCATCCTACTCGGGTTCTCCACTATGGTCTCTACGACCACCGAAGAACGTGCTTCGATGCCCTTTCCCTTGTCAACGAGAGGAACCTAGCTCGGAGATGGCTCATCGGCAGTGGAGGGGGATGGCTCTGAACTTAGGGGAAGGCTAGACATTTGCTAAAAAATAAACTAAGTGTTGCGTTACCTTGAAGTGATTGCTACGGTCGGAAAGATCACCGGAGAACGGCCAGCTGTCGCCTGAAGCTCCCGTTAGTAAAAACTCGTCACCTGAGTAAAAAGTTGAGAAATGAACAAGTGAAAGGGGGCTTGAAGATTTATAGGAGCCACACGCAAATCGAGCTAAAGGCCCTCAAGAACTCAAGAGGCAGGCCCATTTACCACAAAATGACAAGAAGCTCAACAGGTACTTGACTGGTCAACGGTCAAACGGCCAATGTACCACGTGTCTCTGGCTAGTCGTTGGTGAATCGTCAATAGGCCACATGCATTCCTTGGGCTTCGGCATGCCTCGCCGAGCGTTGTTGCCACTGACGCTCAAACGTGAGAAAAACATCTTGGACTTTGGCATGCCTTGCCGAGCGTTCTTGCCACCGATGCTCAAATGTAAGAAAAACATCTCACTCAGACTTCGACATGCCTCGTCGAGCGTTCTTTCCACCGACGCTCAAACATGAGAAAAACATCTCACTTGGACTTCGGCACGCCTTGCCGAGCGTTCTTGCCACCAACGCTCAAATGTGAGAAAAACATCTCACTCAGACTTCGGCATGCCTCACCAAGCGTTCTTGCCATCGATGCTCCAATGTGAGAAAAACGTCTCACTTGGACTTCGGCACGCCTTGCCGAGCGTTCTTGCCATCGACGTTCAAATGTGAGAAAAACATCTCACTTGGACTTCGGCACGCCTTGCCGAGCATTCTTGCCACCGACGCTCAAATGTGAGAAAAATATCTCACTCAGACTTCGGCACGCCTCGCCAAGCGTTCTTGCCACCGACGCTCAAATGTGAGAAAAACGTCTCACTTGGACTTCAGCACGCCTTACCGAGCGTTCTTGCCATCGACGCTCAAATGTGAGAAAAACATCTCACTTGGACTTCGGCATGCCTTGCCGAGCGTTCTTGCCACCGACGCTCAAATGTGAGAAAAACATCTCACTCAGACTTCGGCACGCCTCGCCGAGCGTTCTTGCCACCGACGCTCAAATGGGAGAAAAACGTCTCACTTGGACTTCGGCACGCCTTACCGAGCGTTCTTGCCATCGACGCTCAAATGTGAGAAAAACATCTCACTTGGACTTCGGCACGCCTTGCCGAGTATTCTTTCCACCGATGCTCAAATGTGAGAAAAACATCTCATTCAGACTTCGGCACGCCTCGCCGAGCGTTCTTGCCACCGACACTCAAATGTGAGAAAAACATCTCACTCAGACTTCAGCACGCCTTGCCGAGCATTCTTGCCACCGACGCTCAAACGTGAGAAAAATGGCTCATTCGGACTTCGGCAAGCCTCGCCGAACCCCTTTTAACACATGTTGCCAGCTCGAAGCACCGCTGGACCTCGGCAATGGATTCCGAGCCCACCTCGACTTCGGCCTCCTTCCTGACACATGTCAGCTCACCGAGACGTTTGGCGGGGGTCGGCAACCGGTGCCGAGAGTTCTTGCTATCGATCCTCAAACAAGGGAAAATAAGGCTTCGTACAACTAGAGCCATAGGATCACCCCAAAATTCACGCGACAACCTGATCAACGTCTCAGATTGATGCACGTCAGCAGGTGTTGATCCACCATTCGATCATCCGAATTTTGGCATCCAAGGCTGATGGACGATTGAGATTTCGCCACGTCATAATTAGATAATTAAAATTATATTTTATCTACTAATTCGAATTATTTATTTAAACAATTTCGAAAAAATAAATTAAAATACGAGAAAAATAATTAAAAATTTGAGAAAATAGTTATAAATTCAGGAGAACATTTTTGAGCCCCTGGATAAATAATTATTGGTTAGAATGATTAATTAGTGCTCCAAAAGAATAAATCATCGCTTTGTAAAATTGAATAAATGGTTCGAAAAAATAATTTAAAATTGAAAAAAATCACCAAAAATCCAGTTGGGCCTGAGAGCAAACTTGGGCACGTTACCAGCTCAGAAAAGCACCATCACCCCTCAGACGAGATTCGAACACCCTTTGAGAACTCCGATAAAGCCCTATACGCCATTAAAACAACAAAACTACTCCCCAAAGGCCGTAACACACAGTCTTTGGGGGTGGGGGGCTCGTGATATGGCTAAAAATGGGGTTAAATCAGAACCATTCAAGTTGGACACGAATCTTAATGTTCCAGGGACAAGACGGTAATTTCACCTACAGACGGGTCCGAATTTGGGAACCGGGTCCCTCCTCTTGGACCCGCTATCCCATGAACGGATCTGTTCAGTTGAGAACAGGTCTCAACCCGTTAGGGGCCAGCTCAATAGGATTAGAGGAAATCCTGGTTCGTCCTGATCTTGAGGAGGTGGTTATAACCACCCCAATCCAGTCTCACCGGGAAGTAGGGATTCACCCCTATCCTGAAAGAAATCCCCATTGCGACTATAAATACCCCCTACCTCTTACTGTCACAGTTGATCACTTTTTGTGCACTTGAGCTCTTTCCTATTACTTTTTCTGGTATTGACAAGAGCGTCGGTAGGGTTCGTCGCTGGGATCCATCCCGGTGTTTCGAACGTTTGTGCAGGGTCCGCGGGAGCACCAAGGATTCAACTTGTCAACAAGGAAGAAGTAGGATTCTGCCAGTTTGAGTTCCTACGAACCTACAAATTCTGTCTATTGCCCCCACACCAGATCCAGCGGCAACAATAGCCGATATCACCATTAAAGGTAGCCAAAACCCAATAACAATACAGAACTGTAACTTATAAATCTCTTAGAAAATGCTTTTTTACTCAACTTAGAAAATGTTTTATTTTCTATTATAAAACCCATATTTTCTACCCGTTGCTTAATATGAACGAGAGCTTACCATTTTGATCTTAAAACTAGACATAAGCATATACTTGGATTATTTTATATTATAAACTATTGTTTCGTCATTTCTCATTAATGAAATACAATGAGAGTTGCTATCTTTGAGTAAAAATAAAAGACAGAAATTGTGAAGTTTACAGAGACTAGTTTTCCCTCCCCTTTTTTGCTTTGGAGGTTTAATTTGCTCATCTCTATATGTTTGTAATTAGAAAGTGAGAATATTCAGAACGAAAAGTGATTAGAGTTTGTTCCATGTTGGTATCTGATACTAGCTTGTCATTGATCAGTAATATTGGATATATGGAAAGAATCTGACTATCTGAAAGACCGATATAGACGGAAAAAAAAGGAAAAAAAAAGGAAGTAAAATGATGAGCTTCTTCGGGTAGGTATACTCATTATTAATCAGGGATAAATGGCTAGGATTGGTGGAATGGAAACTTTTCCTGTAAGTTATAGATGATGATTTGATTTGGAAACCACATGGTAACATGGACTGACTACCATTAGCTCGGGATAAACTCGACCTGATATGTCTTGTATGGCTCTGTATCGATCAGGTGATATTTGAATCTTTCACATTCAGTAATTTCTAGTGAATTTTCTTTCTTCTGATAAGATTCGGTCTTTTAATGCAAGGCCCTTCAAATTTTTCTGTTTTGTGCAGTGTTTAATGTCCTTGTTATTGCTGGTCGGTACTTCCTTTTGTGGGGGAGGAGCAAGGATGCCCCAAACAACGCCGCTAACCAAGTGAAGTTAATCCTGAAAATTTCCATGGGTCACTCCCAGCTGTGTGATCAAATTGTTCAACATTAATTGACTTCAACATTGTGGTGCTACTTGTTTTCGTTCGTCTTCGCTGAATTTTGCAGCGCATTATGTTGATGCTTTTTTCATTGTGGTAGCAAACATATATTATGGATTCTTTGAAAAACATTAAAAAGAACCGTCCTTTTAATTTTTTCAGATAGTAACTATTTTCCAACTGATCTTGATTCTTGGATTTGACCCGTTTGAACTGTTGGATCTGATCCGATGGTGATGATTGCTCCGATTGACCTACAAAAGTCTGAAATACCGGGGTTGGCCCCAGCGACCGACCCTCCAACGCTCAAGTCCTAGAAATATATAAGAGTTTTTATTAGCCAAATACCGATTACGTGATTTGTGTGAAGGTTATGGGGTATTTATTGTCGCTTAGTGGGCTACTTTCAAGATATTGATTTCTCTCTTCTTTCCAGTGTTTTGGTAGAGTTGGTTACTTTCTTCTTCATGAAGAGATACAGTTAGGATTCCTCTCTTGGTGAAGAGATACGGTTTTAAACCGTCTCTTATAGATAATTATTAGTTTAAACCATCTTTTAAGATAATTATGAACTCTTTCATGTTGGGCCGCTATGGAAATCAAGTATGACGAATTCGTTTTGGATCGTTGGACATGAAAGACTCCCATTTACAGACTCGTTTTTGGTGAAATTTACCGTTTTACCCCTAAGAGCTTTAAGATTTGTGTCTGATTCGATCCTATTTTTACTCATATTATAAGCCCTCCACTCCAGAAGATTGAGTTTCAAAGCCTTTGAGGAGTAGTTCTCCCATTTTTAATGGTTTATAGAACTTATCAGAGTTTTTCATCGATGTTTGAATCTTGCTCGGGGTGTAACGATGCTATTTTAAGTTTGTAAAATACCAAAAATTATTTTAGAATTTTCTAGATGCTTTTAAAAATTTTCCAGACCTTTCCAATTTTTTCTAATTTGAAATCATTTTTCAACTTTTTTATTCAATTTCGTGTTTTTTATAATTAATTTTCGAATTTTAATTAATTACTCTAAACTTGTATTTATTTCTTCGGAACATTTTAATATTTTTCCTAATTAATAATTCTTTTTAGGATTTTTAATTAACTATTTCAAAATTTTAATTATTTTTTATAATTTTTAAATAATTAATTTGATTTTATAATTAAATAAAGGAAATAAAATAAAATGAATATACCTGATCAAATCTGAGTCGTTGATTGTGATTGGCAGGAAGATCTAGAAGTTCGAACAGTAGAGATCACGCCTGCTCCTACCTGTAGCCATGTTTACTAGGTGCACAACACCGGGTACGCTCGGGAGGAGATCAGATCCGTTGATCATTAATAGCGCAAAGATCAGGGAGATCAGACGGTCCACGTAGCACTTATTGCACGTGTTACCTGGTGGCACGAGTACCCTGCGTGGCACCGGGTATGATGTAACACCTCGCAAAATAAAATGATTTATTTTGCATTATTAAATAATATTAAATTGGTAAGGTTGACTATTTTGACTATTTTCTTGAAATTGCAATTTTGCACGTACAACACACGTGCAAAGTTAATAAATTTTGAATTCTTAAAATTTTATGGTTAATGATTGATTTTTCTAATTTATTTATGATATTTTAATTTTCAGATTTATTTGAATTTATTTGACTATTTTACGAATTTGTCGATTTTACACGTGCAAATTTTTTTTGGGTGTAAATATCCACATTTAAATTTCTGAATAAATTTCTCCTATTTATAATTAAGTATATCCTAAATTTTAAAAATTTTCTGAATAAAGAAACTATTTTTATAAACATTTCGAAAGAGATGAGTTTTTATGTAAAAAGCAGACTTGGATCTCAAACAAAAAATGAAAATTCATTTTTACTAATTTTTGGGCTGGCCATGGTTATCATTGAAAATATAATCTATTTAATTTTATTTAGAGTTGATTTGGTAAAGATTTAAACAAATATGGTAATTTTGCAAATATGAAATTTAGGTTGGATCTTGTGCAAATATTTTTCTTGGAAAGTAAAAGTCAGAAACTTTAATTAGAAAACCTAATATGTATTAGTATATATTATTTCTTAATTTTTTGGATTTTTACAAATATTGTATGACATATTTGCAAATATTACAAAGAGAGGGACTTTTGTGCAAAATTATCACTTTGAGTACAAATTCGAATTTTTTTATTTTCTGGGCTATGCTTGCTGGTTGGATAACTTAGTAGTAAAGGGATTTGGTTTTATTTTAATTTATTTAACTTATTTAACTACTTTATTAAAGAAAGGCTTATATATGTAAAGTAATAATTTGTTAAGGGATGTTTCCATAAACTTGTAAAACCGTAAAAACTCCAGATTTCGGCATATATTATGGCCACTACAACCGTCCTTCTCCTCTACAAAATAAAATATATTTTTACTATTAATTTCTTGGAGTTTCGAAGCAATGATCTTGGACTTTTTGCAAAGGAAGGGCTTTTCTTATTCTTTATTAATTCGATTGATTTCTTCAATGAGGTAAGTGACATATGTTTGAGTTCTTGTTGTTGTATGCATGTTTTATGTAATGATTTGTCTATTAAAAAGTATGTTAGGGGTTTTATGATGATATAATGAATTATTGATTGATGGATGAATTAAAAATTGAATCTTTTCATGAAAACTATGCTGTTGATGATTGAAATTTCATATAGACGACTTGAGATTGTTAAGAATCTAATAGAAATCATGGGTATGTTGATTATTCCATAATCTTGCTGTTTTGAACAGACACTAATGAGTTTGTATGATGTTATTGCAAAAAGTGAACAAAACTTGATCTTTACTGTATATGTGTGTGTGTGTGTGTGTGTATATATATATATATATATGATCAGTTAGAGTGTTTTTTATGAGTAAACTTGATTATTTACATGTATAAATGCTTGCATTCATGGGCAAACTGATGAAGCAGGTTGTGTGGAGGTTTAACAAAATTTAAGAGGGGTTTTGGTTCAAAAGAAATCAAGTTTTGATGTTTTGAAGAAGGTTGAAGATTTCGAGTCTGACTAGGTTCAGTCAAAATTGGGTTTTGTGATTTTTATGAAGTTTTTAATCGAGATTTTATTTTTTTGATACTGAGACTGAATCTTAACATTAAACTACTTTTATTTGAAGAGATTTGATGCTTTAACTGATACTAGAACACACCTACACACACACACACACACACACACACACACACACACATATATACTCATGTCACTGTTTTGAAGAATTTTTGAAAATTAGTGTTTTGTGAAGTTTTCAAGTGGAACTGAGTTGTTTTGATACTGAGGTTGATTATAATTATATACCACTCTTATTTGGTAAATTTTGATGCGAAACTTGATGCTTAAATACCCTAAACATATATAGATATATATACCACTTCACTGTTTTGAAGAGTTTGTGAAAAATTACACTTTTGTGATCTTAATGTGAGTTTGATATGTTCTATAAACTTCTATATGCTATATAAGTTATATATAATTATCTCAGGAATTTGGATTTATAAATTTGTGGTTTTACAAAGTGGAATTATGTATCATTCGAAATGTGCACAAACATTAAACTGGCTATATAGCAGTTAGAGGTCGACTGTCCATTTTTTCAACTAAAATGAAGGTCGACTGTCATGAAGGTCAACTACAAGGTCAACCGACATCATTGTTTTTGGCTGTTTTGTGAGTTTTTCGTCGTTTTCTTGAACGATTATTTCTTTGAACTTATGGATTATTGATCTATTATTTTAGATAATGTTTTTAATATAGATTACAATATTTTATTGAGAGTAATATTTTGATTATAATAGAATTTAATCTTTATTCTTATGACCTTATAAAGTGACATACATACGGTTTTTTAAGAAACAGATGTTTTGTGATATTATACGACTTCAAATTATGATTTTCAGTTATTTAATAGATTTAATATTTTATTTCAGTTCTAGAATTTATGAGTACATTAAATGGATTTGGATTTTGTTTACTTGAGAAGTTTTTAATGATATAAACGTTTCGTTGATGAACATAAGAGTTTTTATTGGAAGTTTTGGTGTTGATATTTGTTTTGTGAATCATTAGGAGTTGAGTGGGAGTCCTGTGAACCGGCAGATAAGATTTTGTGGATTTAGACCAGTGGGGTCTTGGGACTATTGTTGTGGAATTAAGTCCAACAGGATACACTAACTCTAGAGAAGGGGGGTTTGTATTTTTTAATAATAACCAACTTAAGAACAGACACTATAGGAGATGTGATAGAACTTGGGAAACATGAGAATATGCTCTAGTGGTTTGGTCCAACGGATACGTTCCAGGACTTGTGTGTTGTTCTGTCTCGAGAGGACATTTGTATGTTCGCGTGTCGAGGCTCTGCAGGCCTATTCACGGAGCATGCAGGTTGCATTCGCGTGTTGAGGGTCGGCGGGCCTATTCACGAGAGGTACCTAGTGTATCTTCATGTCAAGGGTCTCGCACACCTATTCATGGGATGCACGGCAGGGAGGTGACTCTCCGATTTTTGAGCTATTCTTACATGATGCTTGTGCGTCAAGGGTTGTGATGCTTATTCGCGAAGTATTCTGGATCTTATTTCTATCACCGTAGTAGGATTAGTTGCATAATGAGAGATCTAACCCTATAAAGTGGAGAACGATAAGGGCTTGCACCGGACCTATGTAGTATGGAATGCATACAATTCGACAAAAGTGCATTAGAGAGTAAGCATATAGCATTGTTGTTTTCTTGACTTGATTTTATACATATTGTTTTCTGTTTTCCTACACTTGACACTTAGTCTAATTTCACTCGATGTTTTCATGCTTTATTTATTTTTATTTCATATTGTTTTCGTTACTACTATTGATATATGTTGTTCATGACTTTATCGTTTATGCTTTATTTATGTTGCATTTCTTTTGATGTCACTCACACCATTATGGCTGACCCCTGTAGTTTTGGGGGTTATGGTTATCTCTAGCCTCATATTTTACAGGTAGGTACCTATAGCTTGGGATTTGGATGCATGTGGTAGAATGATAATATGGCTTAGACAAATTGTAAAAGAATATATTGTAAAAGAAAGAAATTGTAATTCAATGTGCTTAATTTTCAGCTGTGATTTGTAAATAATTGATGTAATAAAAAATTTTATTTTTTCCTCTATTTGGTTGCTATGTTTAAGATTACATTGAAGTTGATTTTGGAAATTGTGCCACGTATTTCGAATTTTATTTATTGGAAATTCGGGGCGCTACATATAGCGCCATGTGACATTCTACGGTGGTGCCACATATGCGTTGACTAGTCGATGTTGACTCAGTTTTTTCTTTTTTTAGGGGGGTGGGGAGGGGGCACGTGCGATACACATGCTTTTAGGAAGCTGGTATTAAAAACAAAGAAAGCACCAGGTGTAGTGTGGTTGCTCAGGGTGGAACCCCAAACCTTGGGGTTGGGAGGTGAATGGCTCAACCAGTAAGCTATGTACTTGGCTTAAAGATGGTTCTCATCACAACCTTTTTATCTTGGTGTAATTTTTGGAGAGATCTGTTAGGTTTCGAAGACAATCACAGATTAAATACATAGCGGAAAAATTACAAAATAAAATTCGAAACCTAGCCATAGATCCATGTGAAAATCATAAATCCTGTTTAGAAGTTATACTTTAAAGATGGATTTGCTGTCTCCACAGTATGTCGATCACAGCACTGCAATATTGCGGTGCCTCTGTGGTATCCACACGAACGGAACGGAAAATGGCTCTCCCTCAGACTGCGGTGCTAGCTGCAGGAAGGGGATGTTCCTCACGATTTCTCTTTCTCACTTTTTGTACGGATAGGGTTTTACACATGTGTGTTTTCCACAGATACATATCGTATATATAGGTGGAGAAAATTAACCATAAGAAAGTAATGAGGCTGTTGGACTTACAATCTCACCTGGGTCAGATTCGTGTGAGGGCCTTTGAACTCTATTCAGTCCATTTAATCTAATTAAATGTCCAGCAAATGTCAGGATTTCAAATCTTACTTGGATCCCCAATTTAATTCATCTTATGAATTCAAATCCGAATTTCGATCCATTTTAAGTATGCGACCCTGTAGGTTCCCATTACGTTGACAGTAATACTAAAATCAGATTCTAGTATTACAAACAATGAGCAGTATCTAGCAATACATCACTGCTACTCAAGTAATGAGAATGTCAGTAATTTGATATAACCTATCCATGACCAATGTTACCCTGTAGTCTAGTCCCTTTGTCCAGATATCTTAATTGACCACATAGAGCGTGTCACTCTTGTATAGTTCAATCTTTGGTTTCTTGATGTCTGAGTAGACTTACTAAAACAAATGAGATTGATATCTCATATTGACTTATTTGAGCACAACCATTCATTTTGCAGTCTCACTCAATCAAGGGGCCCGTAGATATCGCTCCTATTATGTAGGAGGAACAAATCCTATCTAAGTCACTCACATATCTCTGCATGATTTGTAGTTTATCCAATAGTCGAATTTGTAATCACCTTATTACAGGCAACGTTTGACGACATTAACACATAACTTTTCATGTAGGGAATCATAGTGACTTCAAGTCAAAGAACTACGTACACCATGGTCATTGTGAGAACTCGCTTATGACACTCATGTGAAGACTTGATATCTCATATCCATGACCCGTGAGATATGGTCATCAGTCTATATACATACTAGTCTGTATAAATTGTTGTTGTCCTAACTCACAATAATACTTGACTAGAGACATTTAAGAATAGTGTTCTAATTACAACTAAGAGGATCTCACAATGAAATCATGCACTTGATGTCCCATGGTATTGAACCAACTATTCTAAGGACTTTATTATGTTCATTTAATCACAATAAATAACACAATAAATAAAATCTCTCATATATGAAATAAATATCATTATGCAATGTAAACTAGTAATGTCAATACATAACTGGCCTCTAGGGCATACACCAACAAGATTTAGATGCGGCTGCAGTATAACAAATTTTTTCGGTGCTATAGAGTTCTGATTGGAGTGTATGATCCCTATTTTCAAAGGTGACTCGAAGACCTACAAGAACTGTTCAAAAGTCAATTGAGGAATCATCCGTCTTGAGGGTCAAAACAGATCTGCAAATATCTTTGCCTCTGAAAGGTTGAGAAGAGCTTTGGTGTTAGGGATCTACGAAGAAGAGTTTCGCCCCCAATAAGGTACAAAGAGGAGCTTTGCTCTAGGTGGGCTAAGAATAGGAGCTTCTCCACAGAGGAGTTAGGATGAAAAGCTTCGTAAGACTCTTGGGAAGGGTCGTTTGGGAGGCAAGTTTAGGGACCAGCTCTAGGGATGAGTTTAGCTCAAAAGCCATTGTAGAAGAAGCAATCCGCTCGAGAGGCATGAAGGATGAAGGACATCATCGGACTCTAAGGGAGAGCCGTTCAGTAGGTGTGTTTGGAGAGCACGGCTAGACGAGTTGGGCTCTGAACTTGCTGTTGGTGAAGATGAACACTCGAGAAGCAAGCAATATTGTAACAACCCGAAAAATAAAATTATTTATTTTACAATTAAATAATATTAAATTGGTAAAGTTGACAATTTTTTTGAAATTGCAAATTTGCACGTGCAAAGTTAGAAAATTTTAAATTTTGAAAATTTCATCGTTAATAATTTTTTTTCCTCATTTATTTATGATATTTGAACTTTTTAGATTTATTTGAATTAATTAGGCTATTTTATGAATTTGTCAATTTTACACGTGCAAAACACGTGTAAATCTTTTCTTGAGAAACTCAAAGTCAGAAAATATTTTGAGAAAACCTAATATTTGTTAGTAGCTATTATATATGAATTTTCTGGATTTTTTTTATATTTATTCGGCATGTTTGCAAATATTACAAAAAGATGGGCTTTTGTGCAAAATTACCATTTGGAGTAAAAACTCCAGATTTTTGGTTTTCTAGGCTGAGCATGATGGCTAGCCAACTCAGAGGTAAAGATTTTAATTTTTTTCCTAATAGATTTGGTTTATTTCGTAAATTTGTTAAAGAAGGGTATTTTTGCAAAACTGCCACTTAGAGGCCAAAATTACAAAATTTATTTTTCTGGGTTTGAAACTAGTGTCGGCCAGATCTGGAGGGGATATTTTTAATTCAATCACAATTAAATTGGTTAATCTAATTACATAGTATAAAGGATCTATACATGTAAAGATATATTCTAAAGGAATATTTCGCAAAATCTTCTCAAAAACCTAATACTCCAGATTTTGGCGATTTGGAGGGCTGTTACGGCCGTCTCTCTACTGCAAAAAACAAAAGAACTATTTTTATTATTAATTTCTCGGAGTTTCGAAGCAAGGATCTTGGATTTTTGCGAAAAGAAGGGCTTTTCATATTCTTTATTAATTCGGTTGATTTCTTCATTGAGGTGAGTTACATATGTTCGATTTCTTGTTGTTCTATGCATGTTATATATGATGATTTGTTTATTAGAATACATGATAGATGATTGTATGATGAAGTGATGATGAATGAGTAATTAAAAATAGAACTTTGTGAATAATGTGCAATGAATGATTAAATCTACTTTATAGATAACTTAAGAATGTTAGGAACTTAGTAAGAATCATGGGTATGTTGTTCTTATTCATGTTCTTGCTTAATTTATAGTATATAATGGGTTATAAGAATTACAATGCACAAAATTGAATAAAGTTGGATTCTTTCACTACTGAAGGGTATATGTTTCTGTTTGGTATTTTGGTTGGACGGAACTCCACTAAATGAATGTTGTGGATACATATAATCAAGGATAAACCAATATAATTAGTTTGTTTATGTGTATAACAAGTTGTAAAAGGATTTTAGAATCAAAGATCAAGTTTTTATGCACTGAAGATTGAGATTTGTCTTCGGAACTGATGTGCAGGCCGAAAGTGATGATTTTGTGTTTTTTCAGTGTTTTCAAGTGAATCTTTAACGTATATTGATACCGAGATTCAATTAAATTTCATACTACTTTTATACACTGAATCTTGTGAGTTGTTTTTATGCATATATATATATATATATATATATATATACACACCTATGTACACCTATAGTTATGCACAATTCTGATTTGAAAAAAATTGTTTGGAAAATTGTGCTTTTGGGATTTTGTTGTGAGTTCGATTTAAATTATGAACTCCAATATATTAGAAAAGTTTTATTTAATCATCTCAGGATTTTTATTTCACGAATTTATGCTTTTAAATATTTAAAACTACGTATCGGTTGTGAGAAACATGAATTTCAAAGCGGCTGAAAATGCACTGTCCAAAACTGCTGTATGTTCTAGTTTGGACTGAGTTTTTGACTTAGTTGCAGATGGAATTTTCTAAAACATATCAAATTGAAATTTTAGCTCACTGCGTCTAGTTTTCAGAACAGTCGATGAATCCTCAATCCGACATATAAATTGTAAGATATGAATTTTTTTCTACTGTACTGTCAAGTTGTTCAAAAGGATTTTGATCTATCTAAAACTGCTGTATGTTCCAGTTTGGAACGAGTTTTTGACTTAGTTGCTGATGGAATTTTCTAAAACTTATAAAATAGAAATTGTAGCTCACTGCATCTAGTTTTCAGAAAAGTTGACGGATCCTCAATTCGACTTATAGATTGTAAGATATGAATTTTTTTCTACTATACTGTCAAGCTTTTCAAAAGGATTTTGAGCTGTCTAAAACTTTTGTATGTTCCAGTTTGGAATGAGTTTTTGACTTAGTTGCAGATGGAATTTTCTAAAACTTATAAAATAGAAATTGTAGCTCACTGCGTCTAGTTTTCAGAATAGTTGACGGATCCTCAATCCAACTTATAGATGGTAAAATATGAAATTTTTACCACCGTACTGTCATAGTTTCAGATTTTTAATATATACGATTTTCGAAGGATTGATGTTTTGTGATTTTTCTAAGACTTCAAAATGTGAAACTCAGTTGTTTAAAGAGATTTAATTTTAGATTTAATTTTTGGAAATTTGTGAAGTATTTGGATAAATTTGGATTTGTTTGATTAAAGAAGTTTTCTAAATATGAACGAATTGATGATGGAATGAAGAGTTTTCATGAAAGGTTTTGTGTTGATATTTCGATTTGTGAATCTCTAGAGGTTGAGTGGATTCCTGTAAACCGGCAGATGAGATTTTGTCGATTTGGCCAGTTGGGCCTTGGGGTTGTTTTGGTGGAATTAAGTCCGGCAGGGTACACGAACTCTAGAGAGGGGGCTATTGTGTTTTAATTAATAATAATCAACCTAAGGACAGACATTAGTGGAGATGTGATAGAACTTGGGAAACGTAAGTATATGCTCTGTTGTTAGTTCGATGGATGCGTTCCAGGACTGTGTGTTGTTGTGTCCCTATAGGACAATTGGTATGTTCGCGTGTTGACGGTCGGCAGAATTATTCATGGAACATATGGTGCATTCGCGTGTCGAGGGTCTACATGCCTATTCACAGGATATACTGTGTAACAGCACGTCAAGGGTCAGTAGGCCTATTCATAGGGTACACAGTAGGAAGGTGATTCTCTGATTTTTGAGCTATGCTTACATGATGCTTGCGTCTCGAGGATTGTTAGGCCTATTTGAAGAGTATTCTAGATCTTGTTTCTATCACCGTAGTAGGATTAATTGCTTAACGAGGGATTAAACCCAATAAAGTGGAGAATGATAAAGGGCTTGCACCGGACCTATGTAGTATGGAATGCATAGAATCCGATAAGTATGCAATAAAGAGTCATCATACTGCATTTATATTTTCTTGACTTTGTTTCATGCATATTTGTTTTCTGTTTTCCTACACTTTATACTTAGCTTAGTTTCACTTGATGTTTTCATACTTTATTTATCTTTATTTGATTATCCATATGTTACTACTGTTGCAATGTGTTGATTATGAATTTATTCTTTATGCTTCATTTAAATTGTATTTTTTTTGATGTCACTCACACCGTTATGACTTACCCCTGTAGTTTTGGGGGTTAGAGTTATTTCTAGCCTCATTTTTACAGGTATGTACCATTATCTTGGGATTTGGATGCATGTGGTAGAATGATAATGTGGCTTATAAAAATTGTAAAAGAATGGGTTGTAAAAAAAAGAAATTGTAATTCAAGGTGTTTAAATTCCACTGTGCTATGTAAAGAATTGATATAATAAAAAGTTTTCAATTTCTCTGTATTTGGTTTCTGTGTTTATGATTACAATTGAAGTTGATTCTGGAATTTGTGCCAAGTATTTCTAATTCTTAATTATTGGAAATTCGGGGCTACAGAGATTGGTATTAGAGCATGCTTCAATTAGTAATTTTAAACATGGTATGGGGAATAAACATAAATGGACATTTGATGTGTAAGAACCTAGGCGGACATTAGATGTGTGAGTACACAAGTGGACATTAAATGTATAAATACCTAGGTGGACATTAGAAGTATGAGTACCTTGGTAGACATTTGATGAATGTAACTTGATTGTTTGATCATAAAGGCCTGTAGTGAGATTTAGAATGTTTGTATGCCTAGACTTGAATAAAATTTCTTTAATGCAAGTGTACTGGTTATTTTTGCATAAAGCATATACTTTTCTCACTAGCATTTTTGACCTCGTTTGTTTGCTGTAGGCATTTGATATTTTATTATGTAAGGTATTACCCCTTCAACTTGTATCTTTTCTATCTTACTTACTAATGTTCACTATATCTTTTCCTATTTTACTCACTGTGTATAATTTTTGGATTCAATGATTTTTGCCAGTATTTTTTTCAGTTATTAAATTTAATTATCTTCCGTTACATTCTTTTAATTATTTATTCTCTCATATTTTTTAAATGTTCCTTAGTTTTGTAGTTCTCACTCTTGTATCTTGTCACTTTTACTGTTTTACATTTTTTGCTTACTAGATAACTTTTGTAATTAACTTATTTCTACCTTTTATTCGGTTTCTTTTATTCTCAGTGATTGATTTTACTTTTAGTTTCTATATCTCCAACCGAGTTTATATTATTTCTATTCATTAGTACAATATTACGCTTTCACTAATCGTCGTGTTTTTCTTTTAAAATTGTTTCTATGACTTTATTATTGGTTCTTACTTTTTATTCTTTTATCCAAATTATTATTTTGCAATTTTTGCTGTAATTCAACAGTGAATCCTTTAGCATTTCACAAGCACATTTTTATTTTGCAACTCTTACTCATTTCTTTCTAGACGTTTTTATCCTTCTTACTTTTGATGCGCTTTTACATTACTCGTATATTTTGCTATTACTTTTATATATTACCTTAAGTTTTGAATTACTACGTGTTAAGTTATTATTGCTACTCCTATTTTCTTTTATTATTGTTTTTACTATATTATAAAATTTGATTTTTGCATATTTACATATACTTGGATTTTTCGATACTATATTTTCTATTATTTCGTATTGTCTTGTTTATTTCGGAGCATTTAAATTTAATAGTAATATTTTACTCATATAAATATGATATATCTCTGCACATTTAAATTTTTATTACTAATTATGTTTCTGCACCTTATATTCAATACCTTTATTATTACTTATCGTTTACTACTTTTGTTATATTTACTTTTTACCATATATGGCTACTTATTAATTTTATTGCTTTATACTTCTCGAATGTACTATATGCACTCACTACTTATATTTTACCTTATTTCAATTTTTATTATCATTACATTCTTGATTTCTACATGTACTTCTCACTAATTACTATATATGTGCCATATATTTCAACATACTTACTATGCATATCATTCTACACTTGTATAATTCCTACTTTACTGTATATTTTATGATATATTTATTTTGTAAATTTACTACACTGCATATTTATTTTCTCATTCACATTCGTATTTATGCTTATGTATGTATTTCATTCCGTTTTTCTCCTTACTTTTATAAATCATTTTCACTACTACTAATTTGTACTATTGTGTTTGATATTTATAATCTATACATTTATTTTTAATATTTCATCGTGTGACTTCCAACTCCATTCATTACTTTTGCTACTATTTTTATATCACGGATTTCAAAACATAACATCATACTTAAATTAAATGTCTAATATCCCTGTGCATATGGAAGGTTACATATAACATTTCACTATTTCGGTGCAACCTGATGTCGAGATGAAAAATAGGTAACTAGACGTCAATGGAGGCAAATTGCAACTGGATGTCGGGGAGGCAAAATGTGCAACCAAATATCCAGGAGGGAACCTACAACCTGAAGTCGTGAAGGCAAATATGCAACTTGATGTTAAGGAGGCAAGCCTGCAGCTAAACATCAATGAGGCGAACCGACAACAAAAGAGATTTTCTACTTATTTGCTAATTGATATTTCAAGACTTTTACTTATATAATGATACTAATGGTAAAGAAATCTTTTCTTTATGACATTTTGTTTATACAATTACACTTTATGTTTCCATGTAATTTGAACTAGTATAGTTGATTTTACTCTATTTTGTGTTTACGAAATTTTTACATTTACTAGGTATGCCCGTGGGCACATGCCTATGGCACGTATTCGGAACTGCATATAAATTTATTTGGAGTTATTTAGTTGGGTGAGCTGCATATAAATTTATGCATTATACATGCTAAGATCAATAGTCATTCACTATACCTCTTTAACAATTATTCGTTAAATTGTTTCAGTTTTTTAGGTATTTCATCTTTATTGGCCTTAAATTTCTTAATATTGACTTATCCAATTCTTCAAAAAGCTAAATTTTTTTCAAGAAATGTGAGAACATCAATTAAAAATATGCACAATGACAGAAAAAAAACCCTGATTGTAAACAAATTCAACCAACTTTTCTAATACAATCATATACAGGCCTCCTTTGAAATTATATTGTTTCCTAATAGTTTTCTAATACAATCACCTTTAAATTATTTCCTACAGCACGTTATCGCAAAGAATGACTAATTAATTAAGCTGTTTAGTAAAATTTTCGACAGTTTTCTCTAAAATTTTACAGGCAGGATTGTTGTAAAAATTTTGACAGAATCTCCCCTGAAATATTAGTCCTTTTAGAGCAATTCCTTACGGAATTTTGCTCAAAATTAAAAAATTAACATCACAGGCAGTCAAAATGAATCCTCCCCAGGCCAATCCAAGCAATATCATACAGACATCATATATATAGGGCTCTGGGGGAAATATGACTAAAGATACAAAATAAAAACCAAGATATCGTTTGAAAACATAATAGATTTTAGAAAATTTAGTAAAAATTTCGACAGAATCTCCCCTAAAATATTAGCCATTTTACAGCAATTCCTTACGGAATTCTGCTCACAATTAAAAATATAACATCACAGGCAGTAAATATGAATCCTCCCCAGACCAATCCAAGCAACATCACATAGGCATCATATATATAGGGTTCTGGGGGGAAAAATCATCATATGATTAAAGATACAAAATAAAAACCAATATATCGTTTGAAAACATAATAGATTTTTAGAAAAACATTCGCAAAAACTTTCAAAAACCAAACACAGAACCCAATACTCCACAAAATTACGGGTATGGGTATTAACATAACTATATTATATCATCATTATATACAGATACTTACATCATCTCCAAAAATGTTCAATATTACAACTATTACAACTATTGCATCCTCCACCAAAATATACACTAACCAACCGAATGACCCAAAAAAAATTACAGGATTGTAGGAGAACACAATGGTTGAAGTCTTCAAAATGGGACCAAACAGTGAGCCTAAACAAATAGTAAGAGTTTTGAAACAAATAGTAAGAGTTTACAATAATCAATCAAAACATTAAAGAAACAAATAGTAAGAGTTTTGAAACAAATAGTTTTTTTGATCTAATATGAAAGAGTTGTAAATGTCCAAAAAAAAAGATACTTACATCGACATATATAATGATGTCATCCATTGCTGTTGCTTAATTCTGATGAAGGAATTAATCTGTATATAAAGGTGGGGAAATAACTTACATTAGTACGTTTATTCTAGATTACTTTAACAAACCAATCAATTACTTTGATGTTCTAATTACTGACTTGGAGTTTAACTGTATTGAACACAAAATAAAATTAACAATTTCTTTAACTTGCAATTAAAATTCCACCATCACTTCAATTCCACAGTATTCTTTTAGATTCACATACAACAGCATCCAACAACAGAGAAACATAGGAAAGTTTTACGTAGGCCTGCTCAAATAATGAGAGCCTCTCAGAATGCAATTGTTATTAAAAATGAATAGTATCTATTAGATTATAGAAAGGCTATACGCTTGATTGCACTAAGTATAATGGAGAATGGAACAATTAACATTAATAGTTGTTGTGAAGGTTTAGTGTCTCAACAGCAATCATGTCACAAACACAGAAGTACAAATGTTTCAAACTGTTAAGAATAACATGTATGGAATAGAAGTACAAAAGTTAAGAATGTTGTTTGCATTGTATAGAATATAAAGTTGAGAATTACCCGAATATATAGAAAGAAACAGAAACTCAACTTAAATCAAACGCAACCCAACCGCAACTCAAATCAACAAAAAAGATGAGATTTACCCAAAAAATCAACGACAACTCAAATCAAATCCTAAAACCCTTACAATATACCGTAACTAAGAGTTGGATAACATATACAATCTAACAGTACTGTAACTAAGAGATGGATAACACTTACAATCCTAAAACCCAAAATTATAACTACAATCCTAATCTGAATGTAACAGTACCTACATGAAAAATTATAACTACAATTCACCTAAATTACCTAGGTTTTTGTGGACAATTGTAACTACAAACCCGATTTTTAGTTATCAAACTACCCATCTAACACAAACTCGATTTATAGGATTTCATTTCAGGTCAAGGAGATCCATGTGAAGGAAAAGGAAAGGACCGAACAAAATGTTTACAATTGAAATTAACCATCTTCAGCACTTAATTCTGATGAAGGAACAAAATGTTTACAAAATGTTTACAAAATGTTTACAAAATGTTTACAATTGAAGAAACTGAGCACATCATTCCCCAAAGTTAAATCCCCAAATTGGCATGAGAAACATGTCTGAATTTGATGAGGAACCACTACAATCAGACACAAAATAATTTGACAAACAAAATATATGATTCACAAAACAATTTAACTTCATCAATCTAAATGAAGAAGTAATTTGAAATTCATGCTTTGTGTTGCTCTTGTGAAGAACGATGGTGGTCCTTAGATCCACCTAACCATCCACCCCTTTCAATCTTTTTTTTAAAAAATTTATTTTATCCATTTTGGCTCATTATTTCATTCTTTTAGAGAAAAAGAGAAAGTTAATTAGGTCGCTTATAGTATAAGAAACTGTATGACTATCTAAGAATATTAAGTCAGTTTGTGCTTGAACTTGAGAAGTTAAATTTATAAGGAAAGTAATATCTTTATCAGTAGTGTGAATATGAAATACAATTTAAATCAATAAATGCCTGTAAATATCAAGTTATATTTCATCGAGTTGCCAAAATGCCATATCGACATATGGATCAATAATTCCATATACACATTTGGATCAATCATCGTCATTTGTTTTAGTCGACAACCATTCATAGTTTTTGGGCCAATACTAAATAAAATATTTAAATTTATGTTTTCTTATAAAGGGTTATTATGGTTAGCTTTTGGTGTCAGTTTTACCAAACCATGTTGCCTTTGGTTGGTTGAAGTGCGTTTTCCAGTTTCCTGTACGGTTAAAACATAACTGTGCTCACACCTGCTTCCTTTTTTGTGTGTGCGAAGAGAGCTTACACCTTCTTGTTGTCCCAGTAATTGATCTAATACAGGAAATATTTAGTTTCTGTTATTGGCTGCAAAGAAGTGTATTTCTAAGAACTGAGATAGTCTGTTAAGACACAATCTATTCTATTCTTATAAAATAAGCTTCCATAGTTAGCAAAAACAAATTAAATTGAATTTCTATGGTTGCTACGTAGGCATGCTACAGAGAATGCAATTAGTTGTAGTAGTGAAGATGGAAGTGAAGGGACGGTATCATCTGTGCACTGAAGAGAATGCATTAGCATTGAACCCTGCCAAAAGAAGAAGTGAAGGTTGTATATTTTTTGAGTGAAAAAAGAAAGGTTGTTTGTATAAATTTATATGTTGTAGTCTTTGTAGTTGTATATGGTGTATATAAATGATATATGCTGGTAGTGTATGTCCTCATCTCTTGTTCAACTTAAGAGCTATGCTATCCATGCTTCCGTTGTTTATTTTACGTTCGTAGATGTGCAAAAGTAGAAAATTTTCTGTGTGCATACGTATGTATACTTGGTAGGAAATAGACAGTAATACACTATTACCAGAAGGAAGAAACTACCTTTTGGTTTGTATCGATCTCCTTGGTTTGTTGCTGAAATTAATATGAGATATTATGCCCTGAAAGATCAAGATGAATCTTTTTATGTGTGTTTTTTTGTGTATGCACTTGTAGCAGGATATATATTAAACCAGCCCTAAAATTGGGAAAATGGCATATTTAGCATCAATAAATCAAATCGAGCAATGTAACATGTACACATAATCTTGGTTATTAAATAGTTTCACTGTCGGTGGTAACGACAGTGTAAGGAAGGAAAATACTATTGCGAAGCCACAGAAAAGCAGCTCTTTATGGTTACGCATAAGCTAAACACAACTCTGAAAGTTTGGTACAGTAAGAAAATTTTGACATGATAACAACCCAGGTTCAAATTTGATATGCTGTGAATATTTTAAAATCCTATCATGCATTGATCAGGTCCCGAAGTTTGGTGCAGTAAGAAAATTTTAACATGATACATGAGAATCGGTCGTGAAGATATAAAAGTTTTGCTATGCATTAATCAAGTCCTCGCTGCTATAGGGGTAGTTTATTTGACAATAAAGTTACTGTTAGAAATGATTTCTGAAGAAAGAATACCGTTTATAGCTTTGTTTAGAAGTAGAGGGTTTGGATTTGGTTTCCTTGCTGGAATACTGTAGCACTTTTAGGCCAAATTATTTTCATGCCAAAATGATAGGAAAAGGGAGTGGGAACATTACTATTAAATTGATTTATTTTTCATGTTTCTTCACAATATCCAATAAAACAACTCCACTTTTTTTTTACTATTTTTTAAATTTCTTTCTCTCTCCTCTATATTCTACACTACATCCAAACAAATCATTTTTTTAGAACTCATTTCTAAATATTTCTTGCCCCAATAGTAATCTTCTAGGTTGGATACAATTTACAACCAATCAAACCACTCTTATATGTTGCTCAAGAAGTTTTAGCATAGCAGTAAAGATCATCTATAATCTATAACTATTATAATGGGAGACTTGGAGTTGTTGTTTGTAAATCTACCAATCTGAGTGCATTGCCCGTTCATAATTAATATAAAAGATGTCTCAGGTTCGAGGCCAAACTACATCGGAATATTTACTTTAAAAAAATATATTTATTGCAAGTGTGAAGAATAGGTAAAGAGTTGACAAATTCCCCAAGCAACTGAGTCATGAGATTCTCTTCAGCAAGGTTTAGGGTATTCTAGCGACCCAGTGAGTAAATTACTTTTTACTCATTTGTCCAAGTTTGAATTTTGAATATTTGCAGTCAGTTTAAGGGACACAAATTGTCACGCTCCGCTTCCCACTATACGGAAATACAGGCACGTAACTGAGGCCCAGCGAATGATATACATCATCCATAAGCTGTACAATTATAAGCTCAACAAGATCTTTATAACACATTCACGCAGGCAAATATAATAATCACATGAGCTAAAAATAGAATAACCATCATTTGGATAATACATCAATATCGGGTCAAGATGCCCGGGAGTACAAGGTGCCAAAATTAAAATAATATGATAAACAGTTTCGCTATAACAATTAGATAAAATAGCGACTGAAAGAAAAACAACATGAAGTAGTAAGGAAGTAGCAACGATCGTCTAGAGAGTCTGCTCGTCGGGTCCATCAGTACCTGTATAATTATTAACTCAAAGAAAAATAGAAAAGTCCCCGTTAGACCAAGTTTCGGGCAGCAAGTAGCAACAAGCAAAAAAAGGGATAGTATAACAAGATATAACATGGAAGAAACAAGAAGTAGAAGTACAAATACAATATGGAAGTAATCAAGGAACTGGGACAATATGATCATGTAAGTAATAACGGTAACTAGTGTATTCTAGACTTCAAGATATAAGCAATTGATAACCTAGGCTCAGTTAATCGATAATCATGTAATCAAGGATCGAGAGTCATGTAATCAATAGTCATGTAATCAAGAATCAAGAGTCATGTAATCAAGAGTCATATAGAATCGTGTAATCAAGAATCAAGAGTCATGTAACGAAGAGTCATGTAATCAAGAATCATGCTTAGTGGAAATCTCGAGTTTATCTGTTTTATTAACTTATCTAATGCACGCAATCCTGTGTCCCATACCACAAGTTCGGTGCATATCAATCATGTGACGTTTAGACTTAAGTAGTGAATTCTATAGGATTATGTACTCGGGTCTTCCAGTGATAGTATCAAGACATGTAATCATGAATCATGTAATCGAGAATTATGTAATCAAGAATTGTGTAATCAAGAATCAAGAATCAAGAATCAAGAATCACTATTTCGGGAAACACGGACCCCCTTCCGAGTATACTCCCCTATATTATCCACTATTAAGCCGTACCCTTATAGCCCCGGCTTGTTATTCTTTTATAATTAATTATGAACATGCAGTTGGTACGACTAGTGGAACGGTATAATCAAATAGTTTAGTCAAGAAAAATATCAAGGACAGTAATCATGGACATGAGACGTAAAACGAGTACATGTATCGAGAGTAGTTATTATAAATTATCAAGTAGTATAAAATACATGCTATCAACCTATTATATCTATGCAAGTTATTAATACAAGAACAATATAATACACTCAGTTAATTAAATATGAAAAGTAATGGGTTTATATGCAAAACCGTAGAGATGAATTTTTAGACAACTTGACATATCTGTATTCAAATTCACTTTTCCGTTGTTACAGAAAAGCAAATCCGATTCCGTCAGAGATTCTAAAAAGTAGACTCTCTTCCGGTTCCAACGCATATTCACATGATACATTCTAGAGACAGTAGCTATGCATACAAATTCATTCTTCGCTGGTTTCGATGTTTTGCGCACATTCTGGAAATTCGGAGTCACAATACTAAAACTGCGATATCTCACAATATATACATTGGATTGAGAAACTGTAGGATATTTTGGATATCTATACTCGAAGGGCTATGATTTTTATGTAGAAAGTTTTTCGATCCAGTATCGGGAACATGGTCAAATTCTCAGTACAAGATACCGTTCGTAATCCCGTGCAGGTTCAGAAATTCATGATATGTCAGTACTAAAATCGCGATATCTCACAATCTATACATCCGATTGAGAAACCATAAGATGTTCTGGATCCAGGACTCGATGGGCTACGATTTTCACATAGAAAATCTTCAATCCAGTATTGGGAACATGGTCGAATTCTTAGTGCAAGGTCAAAAAAATTTAGAGATAGTAAGGTTGAATATTCGATATTCGATAACACGATTCGAAATGTGTTAACGGTTCACTCTTGAGTTGATATAGCATGAAACAAGTGACTAGAATGGATTTTGACATTAAAACATGATGATGACTAGACTACTTGCCACGAGTCTAAGGAAAATGCTTGTACGAGAACAAAAATAATGTACAAGGTACTTGCCTTATAACGTGACGATTTTGGTGGTAGTGTTAACCACGGAAAGAAGAAGCGACGTCAGCAATGGACGGCGGCACAACGGCGGTAAGAATGGCGGCAAGACGGCAACGAGTGAACAACGGTAGCAACGATGAGTGATGACAACAAGAAGGTGGCGCGGCGTCGGGTTGTTTTTCGGGGTTCACGGGATCGTAGAAGCAGAGTCGTTGGCTCGAAGGTGGAAGGTGAAGTGGAGCTCGGGTGTTGCTTGAGCTCTCGGGTGTGAAGAAGGCAGAGGGTGTGAAGAAGGCAGAGGAAGAGAAGAAGGAAATGAGGTGGGAGGTTCTGCATGTATGTGTGTATATATATAGAAAGGAAGGGATAGGAGGGGTGTAGAAAAATCAAGGGATAGGAGTGCTGCATGTGGGGGTGTAGAAAAATCAAACGTAGAAGGAGTAAATGAGAACAAGGTGTGGAAAAATGAACAAGGAGGTGAAGTCAGGAGTTAGGCGTAGAATTAGGCAGTAGGAGAAAAATGGGAGTGAGTGATTAGCAGGAGTGGGTTAGGATTAGGATTAGGATTAGGATTAAGTTTA
This sequence comes from Hemerocallis citrina, assembly GCA_017893485.1. Classification (NCBI taxonomy): domain Eukaryota; kingdom Viridiplantae; phylum Streptophyta; class Magnoliopsida; order Asparagales; family Asphodelaceae; genus Hemerocallis; species Hemerocallis citrina. The sequence goes on along the minus strand of CM030363.1, from coordinate 122,032,655 downwards.
ATCGGGGTTTAAAATTTGTATTTAAACTCCGATCGAAAAATCACAAAATTATAGGATTGATCAGAAAAATATTCTGGCTTTAGATAAAGAGTCCAAAGAGAAAAATAAAACTGATCTGAAAATTGAAGTACAAAAATTCACGTAAAAATTCGTACAACTGGAATAGGGAGTTACACAATAATTAGGATACCTAAAGTTTACAGTATCCTCCTTAAAAAGAAAATTTCCCATGATTTTTTTAGCAATATGACTGACCTTATAGCAGTCAAAAAACTGAGTTGCAACTGATAATAGTTTTAAGTGAAAACTTGCAACTGTCACAGTTCGCTGATCAACGACAATGACTTTTGCAATATGCTTGTGAAATTAAGTAAGTCAACATATACTGTATACTATAAATTCAACTATTGAAGTGTCGGAAACTCAGTTCCAACTGCTTTTTGAAAGCAATGTAGCAAATGCTTTCAGCACAAAGATGCATAGAACTATCATGAACGCAGTGCACGAAAGATCGCAGGGTGAGGTCGGTGGTTTAGTTAAAGTAGAAGAGAAAGAGAGATTAGGAACTACAGTGAACAAAAATGTGTAGGAAATAATTAAGAGAATAAGCTAACCTGAGCCGCTCTATTGGATAACAACCAAGATCAGTGTTACAAATTGGACAACAATCAACCTCCTCATCAACCTCCAACAATCAACTTCCTGCAAACTGCATATGAAAAGCTTGTTATTGGCAATTTATGGACAAAATGGTAAAACTACCAAAATCCTAAATAACTGCAAAAAATAAAATACTAATGATACATAATTTCCTTGACTATCAACGAACAATTGCAAGGCATGGGAAAAGAACATGGATAAGTGATTGTACAATATTAACGTAGAAAATGGGTCCAAACTGAAAAGTGGAAAAAAATGATCTTCACCATTCATCTAAGCTACGACATGAGAAACTCTTGAAGAAGGCAAAGAATGTGAAATGGGTATAATTTCATCAAAAACTTCTTCATTGAACACAGATTTGAAATAATGTGAGAAGGCTTTTATTAACAACTCAACCACAACTCCACCACAACCCAATTCAACCAACTCAACCACAAAGATGAGATTCACCACAACTTAATTCACCTCAACCACAAAGATGAGTTTTACAACAACAACAATCAACTCAACCACAACTCAATTCAACCACAAAGATAAGATTCACCCAGCAAATCAAATACAACTCAAATGGGAATTCCTGAATTTCACTTAATCTAACTCAAACTATGCTAGAATCGACACTTCAAAATGGATCATGTCCTCGTCTTGGAGACGTATATGACACTGATAATTGCCTGACACTTGCTCACTATGTACCCACTACCCAACACACAAATCTATGTCAAAGTCAAAAGTTGACCCTAATGGTGTGCCCAAGCCATATTGGTGAATTGTTTTTACAATTATTATCATATGTGAATTGTAATTGGGAGAGGGAGACAATGGAGGTGGGATTAGAGATGACTATGAGGTATTAATCCAAATAAGATATATGTAAATACTTCTAGGGCTGAGATATGCTGATAAAAGATCAGTGTCAAAAGTATTCAACTAAATTCTTGCTGAGATATGCCAAGTCCTTTTGAATTATTTGAATTATTTCATATACTTTAGAATTATTTGAATTATTTCAGCTCAAACATGAAAACAAAAAATAGGTTTATAAAATTATTTCAAAGAGTTTTAATGATGATAAGAATCTAAAAATGTGTGCAAGAGCAACAATATCTGCTTGAACCAACACTTCAAAATGGATCCTGTACTCGTTCGCTCACTATGTACCGAACATGCAAATCTGAGTCCAAGTAAAAAACTTTACCTAAGTGGTGTTTCAAAGACAATGGAGGTGTGATTAGTGAAGGGTCCTAACAAATCTCAGATTTGATGAGAGAGGGTTTGGGAGTGAGGAGTAACTTAGAATTAGGAGTTATCATTTCTCAAGGTTAGAGATGACTATGGGTATATGTAGCACTGTAGAGTAATGGGTACAAAATACGAACATAATATTAACTACTATGATCTATCTTCTAGAATTATATATAACTGATAAGATGAAAATGTAGGAAAATCACTTACCTCAACTTGATCTTCTTGTTGTTAGCTAGTGACTTATTTCAACTTGACCAATTTTCTCATATTAAGTGAAATAGAATATATTTACACTCGAAAAGAGGTAAAGAAAATGGAGCTCACAGTTGTTTAAGGTTGAGCATTTTCCCTAAGAAGTCCTGAAAAGCTCCTCCTAGGCTGTTGTTGTGCAAATCTCTGTAATGTACATGAAGTTCGAAGAGAAGTTAATAGAAGATACAATACACATATAAGTTCTTCTTTTTGCTTACATTTTTTCTAGAGCAGTCAATGAGCTAAAGTAAGAAGTTCTCCAGAAAGTCCATATCCACTTGGATACTTGTAAAGCCATGAATTCTACCATCAAAATTTAGCTCGTGCAATGCACAAATTTTTGAACTTTGCATGCAAGAGATAAGAGTGATTACAGTGAGGTGATTCGAGGGCTATCGTCAAAGCTACAACCCACCCAATCCCAAGTGTAATCTAGTGGGAGGCAAGGATCACTCTGCCAATTGTGGAGAACATCAAATTGAGTCCACAAAGCTTGCATTCCTGGTCCTGTATCGGCAAATCTAGTTTGAATACAAATTAGGGGTCATTTTGAAAAAGGGCTAAACCCAATTTCGTAACATGGATGAATGCAAGATGGGTTTCCTCTAATGTTAATCAACATCAAGAAAAGAAAAAGAAAAAAAGGAGAGAAATTTGACGGACCTTGGGGAGAGCATGAGGACGAGTTTGAGAGGGCCATAGTTGAGGTCGGCGCACCGAGGAGTGCAGACGTCAATGACCAATCCGAGGCTTTGGGGACGTCGCAGTGGAGCTGAAGAACCCATCTGAATGTCGCCATCTCCTAGTCTTGATCTTCAATGGCTATGTGAGAGTGAGACAGGAGTTTTAGTGCACTTGTAAACTGCAATTAAGAATCAATCCTTCACCCTCTTAAACTTTTTAACCCAACTATCAGACGTTTTCTGCAAACATGCCCTAACAAATATTCTAATAACACACATGCCCTTGAAAATGTGTATTTCCACATATGTCCCTAACAATGTAAGCTTTATTTCTTATTTACCCTAAAAGTTAACTTAACTACTGGTAATTGAAATACATACGATTGATGGAGAATTTAGGTAGGTAATGTGTGAAAGAATATGAAGTTGTTTGGTGATAATCACCCAAAACAGGGTGCGTTAATTTGAAACTTAGCATTAAGCAAATATAACCTTAAAAGCCAAAACTTCCCAAAGAAATCACTTACAAAACAATCCAAAACAATGACTACCTCCTAATCAAAACACAAATAAAACCCACCACACAAAAATTAAAACCCACAAAGCAATCAAATTACACAAAAAAGGTAAGAAAAAAAAGTTGAAAGGGTGAAGAAACGCTGACCTCCCACTCTAAATTCGATCGCCGACTCCACAGCCGTACACCCAAATCCAATTGCCGACCTCACTGCCATCTCCAACGAAACCCAAACCTGATCGCCGAAACCCAAACCCACAAAACTAAAGAAAGAATGCAGTCACAGGAAATCCACCACACAAAAATTAAACCCACAAAGCAATCAAATTACACAAAAAAGGTAAGAAAAAAAAAGTTGAAAGGGTGAAGAAACGTTGACCTCCCACCTTAAATTCGATCACCGACTCCACAGCCGTACACCCAAATCTGATTGCCGACCTCAATGCCATCTCCAAAGAAACCCAAACCTGATCGCCGAAACCCCAAAACCACAAAACTGAAGAAAGAATGTGATCACAAGAAACCCACCACACAAAAATTAAAACCCACAAAGCAATCAAATTATACAAAAAAAAGTAAGAAAAAAAAGTTGAAAGGGTGAAGAAACGCTGACCTCCCACCCTAAATTCGATCGCCGACTCCACAGCCGTACACCCAAATCCAATTGCCGACCTCACTGCCATCTCCAACGAAACCCAAATGCACATCCAAGAGTGCTGGATGGGAATTAAAAACAAAAACAAAAACCAAACAAAACCCATGCAAGCACGGGCCAGTGAGGGGTGATCTTGGCACAGCAAAAAATTGCCAGAATCGAGGATCTCGCAAATCCGAGCGGCCTGAGGGAATGGAGGTTGGAGAAAGAGGAGATGGAGTGGAGGTGGGCGACGGTGCGAGGGGTAAAGTCGAAGTCCGGGATGGGGCGGTTCGCGGCGTCAAAGTGCGTAGTGAGGAACGATTTGATCTCGGTGATGCGAGCCGCGTCGGAGATGGTGGGGGTTGGAGAGTCGAGGTCGGAGAGGGAATCCATTTTTGTGAGATTCGAGGAGGGGGATTGGTTGTTTTGTTTAGTTTTGGTGGAGAGTAAATATTTTTTCCCCGAAATGGCCCACCTTTTGAAACTAAGAGCATCACAGTCGTTATTATAGCAGTTTTAGGGTTAGGGTTTGGGAATGGGAAATAACGAAGGAGAGAGGAGAGGGAGGAGGCCATGAATCCACCTCTGACTCTTGGTTTGAAAGTGGAGGAAATCGTTTCCGGAAGTGAGTGTGTGAGAGAGAGAGAGTGGATTGGAATTTGAGTTTTGGGTTTGAAATTTTGAGTGAGAAAATATGTTTTGTGAGAATCAATCTGGGCCATTGATTTTATGGTAGATTGAATGAGAGCCACTTGATAGCTTTCTTTGTAATTTATTATATAAATGTCAAGATTGATTACATCAACTATGGTCTAAGCTTTCGCTTTTTTGTAATTACTATTTATTGCTACCTATTCCCAATTCTGTACATTTTAGATTTCTCATTTACTTTTGTTTCCACGTCCTTATTAATGATTTGACGCTTACTTTTGTAATATTCAATGAACTTCTTTTAAGTCTTCTTGCATATATATTTTGGTCTATTTTTCTCGTTACCCTTTAATGTGCTTTTAGAGTATTGATTATAATGTCAACATTCACTAGTATACTCATTATTCTTTGTCTTGTACATTCATTGTTATTAATAATTTCGTTACTTAGCTAAATTTGTTCGTAATTCTATGTATCTTGACTGGTTATTTTTCCCAAATTTATATTTTTTATATAACCACTAAGTTTGTGTTTCTTCATTGTTTTTATGGTTATCAACCTTTTTATATTTGGGTTTTATCTCTTCACTTTTGACTTCTTATTCTATAAGAATAGTCTTACTATTTTCTCACGTTTTGGGATTAATTGTGTATTCAATTGGATTTCTTATACTTTTGCCATTACAGTTCCCACCTTTTACTCTTCGAACTATAATTATATGTTATTTTTGTTTTACTTAATAATTAAACCTAACTAAAATAATGATAGTGTAAATTTTCAAAACTGGCTTGTAAGTTTTGCATTTTGTTTTCATAGTTGTATTGCTATGAACGATTCATGCAAGTTGGGTAATAAATTCTTTTATTTTGAGACTAAATTGTTGTAGGATTTATTTCAGGCTAATACACTAATGTTGAATGAACGTATTCTCTGAAAATGATAAAATAATAATAATGTGAAGATATTGAAAGATGAATTTTTTTAATGAAATTTAGAAACAAAGAGTCGAGTTAGAAGATTCATGATACTAATATAATCAGAATAAGATGCTTGATAGCCTAGTCTTAGCGTATGGGTGTGGGCGCTGTGTACAGCGACGTTTGGTCGCGTGTTCGAGCCCTTTGAGGCTCTATTTCTTTGCGAAAATTGTAATTCATTATTTACCGTTGGGGAGGGTAATAAACATTTTGTGAATCCTCTTTACACCAACAATGAGTTGGCAAGTTGGTTGTTCAAGGCACTTTGGGCTGCAGTTTGGATTGCGGTGCGCCTGGGTTCGATTCTGGGTGTACACATTTTTTATTTTTGTTTTACTGTAATGGCTTTTCATGTTTTTTTTTAAAAAAAGAAAAAAAATTGAGAAATTTTTAGAAATATTTTAGAATATTATTAGAACATTTGAAAATAATTCTACCCTAATTTAAGATGTATTTTGGTGATTTAAAAGTTACATTAGACAATGTATTAGATGAATCTAGTTTCTAGTCTAAATTTAAGGGTGTTTTTTTTATGTTAAAATGATTTAAAATTTTGGGAATGGAATACAATTTTAGAAACTCATGCAGAGGGTGCTATACGTGAAATTACGAGATAATAAAAGAAAGAATTTGAAATATTAATCATGCGATGTTTTGTTTTATCAATTAAAAAGTTGTTGAATATTGTTAAGTGATAAATCAGAAATGTTAACTGAGTATTTGTCTACAAGAAATTGATCAATCGCACTATTATAAGTGTTCATTTACACTGAGATGATAAACACAAAGAGATTAGATAACGAAGAAATGATGAATAATGAATGAGATGTTTATGATGAGGTTAGATGTAACATATGTGATCTCTTTATTGAGATGGTTGGTTGTTCTAGAGTAAGCGAGACCCAGATTACCGGCAGGTTATTATATATGAAATTTGAGAAGTAGCCAGTGTGGGCTAACATTCTCATTGTTTTGGGTTAAGCTCGGTAGGTAAGCTAGTTCTTGGTCTTAATAACTAAAATTTAACTTCAGGATAGGCACTAGTTGGAGATATGATGAAATAAGAGCAAACGTGAGTATGCGGGCTCCAGGATGATCCGCAGAGTGAGACCTTCCCGAGTATTCTGGGATGAGGGATGAAATAGACCCCTAAATGATCCACGGAGTGGAATTGATCTCTAGTATTATGGGACGAGAGCGATGCTCTTGGGAAATTTGTGCAATGAGGATTCTAGGATGACTTGCGGAGTGAGACAATCCTAAGTATTCTGCGACAAGGGGTGAAATAGGTCCTAGGGTGATTCGCGAAGTGGGATTGATCTCCAGTATTTCGGGGCGAGAACCGATACTTGCAGAATGTTTAAATCTCGTCGTAGTAATGGTAGTAGGTTGCATAGCGAGAGATTGAACTCTATAATGAGGAGTACAATAAGGACTTGCCCTCGAACATATGCAGTATGGGATGCATAGAATTCGAACAAGTATGCATTAGTGTCATCATAATATAAATGTCTGCATTAGGCATTAGGTCATATCATACACTGACATAATTAGGATAGTCACTTCTTTGTTTTCACCATTCAAGTTTGTGTTTGTTAAGATGGTGAGATCGCTGCATTATAGCATTGCGTCAGTTGTATGCAACTGACGTGCCCACAGTTTTCAAGTGCAGGATTGGATTGGCATGGACTTGAAGTCACTGTGATGGGTTGACATAAGATTGAAGATCTTCCGTTATCATATGCTGTATTATACTTATTCAATTTTGCTATATTATTATAAAGAACAATGTTTTAAATGAAAAAAAAGTTTAAAATTTATTGTAAATTTGTACAAAATTGAAGTAAAAGATCATGTTGTGCTATGAATTACCTGTGTTTGGAATTCGAGGTGTTACAGAGTGGTATCAGAGCCGAATTCATTAAGTAGTACAAAATTATAAGGAAGCCACATTAGGGTCGACATTAGGAGTGTGAGTTCAGTTTATAGATATTTAAATATTATAGTTATATCAACTTACATTTGCGTTGCTCTATACACTGATGTGTTCTCCTCACTTTCGCTATAAGATGGCGAATAATCAAAACCCGGTGGATGAAGTAGAAGAAGAACTGTTCTTTGAGGACCCCGAAAAGGAAGAAGAAGAACCAGAAGAAGAAGATGAGGTACTGCCAGTTTGAGGCAAGAAGGACCACATCATCGCTTCTCCCTGGAAGCACTTGACCATCCATAAATGGATAGTAACCCACATGGAGGCTCATCATCCGAAGGATAAGCAAAACATCGCCGCCCTGAGTCAACGAGTATGGGAACTGGCGAAGTGTCACCACAGGAATGCTCGGCTTTTCAACCAGCTAGACAACAAAACTCGCTGGGGAATATAAGAATGTTGGCAGAGATGCGAGAAGGTGTAGATGGAAATAGACGATCTACGGGTAGAACTCAGAGAGGCCAAGAGGACCGTAGAGTCTATAATGCATTATGCATGTTTAAAGTTCTGTAGGAAGATTTGGAGTTTTCTGGTGTTCATTATGTATCGATGTATGGACCAATTTATTTCTGAATATAAGAAGTTTATTTTGGAAATGAGTAATTTGTGTTGGAAGAAAGTCTATGTTATTGTTGCTTTTGATGATTGATGAAGTTTTATGAACCAGAAATAGCCGGAAGAAGGACTAGAAATTGTGAGAGATCAAGTGGAGAAGGCAACCGACTTGATTTGGAGACGAAGTTGGCCCGTGTATACCAGACACTTAACACTTTTGTCGCAGTGAGTGTGAACCAGAATACAACGGCAGGGCTAGCAGTGCAAGTCCCTGAGGCTATCAAGTTGGTGGAATCCTTCAAGAGGATGAAACCACCTGTCTTTGATGGCAAGGCGGATCCCGTTGTAGCTGATGATTGGATCTGGAAGATTGAAATGGTGTTTGAAGTGCTGGAGACCCCGGAGGCTAGTAAGGTAAAGCTACAAACTACCCAGTTGGAGAAGGACGCTGGGGTCTGGTGGCAGTCTAAGAAGCGGACCTTGGGTGATGATCCTGTCACTTGGGAGGACTTCTTGGACGAATTTCAGAGTCATTACTTCCTAATGGATGTGCAAGAGAAGAAGGCAATGGAATTTCTGGCCTTGCAGCAGGGTAACATGACTGTCCGGAAGTATGAGATGAAGTTTACTCAACTCTCCATATATACACCCGAGTTGGTGACTGATGAAGCCAAGAAGGCGAGTAAATTCGAGCAGGGTCTAAGGCCTGAGGTCTCGTATGATACCCCTTGGGATCCAAAAATTTGACAAACTTGTTCGGAGGGTTGCAGCCACAGAATCAAACATGGAGCAGCTGGTGATAGACCGGAGAAGCAACTGGATCAGCGGTAAGAGGCTCGCGAGGTCAAGAAACTTCAGGAGGCAACCCCCACCATAGAGGTTCAAGCCAACTGGGGCAAATGCCATTACTGTGACTAGAAATCCAAGCAACAGAGGTACAAGGCCCCCAGGGTTAACCTGCTATAACTGTGGGGAGTCAGGTCATTAGAAGTCCGAATGTACCAAGCTGAGGATTCCAATAACTTGTTTCAACTGTGGTAAAGAAAGCCACGCTAAGCCATATTGCCCACAATTCTAGCGAGGAGGCAGAATTTGAAGCAGGTAGATCAGGGGAAGAAACTGTACTGACATGTGCGAGTAATCGCTCTGACTAAGAAGGATGTTGAGGACTCTGATAACATCATTACTGGTAAGAGCGCATCCGAATAAAATTTATGTTGTTATTTCAGAATCTTGTAAACAGAAGGATGTTATGTACTAAAGGATAATTCATTAAGTAACAGGAAAATTTCTAGTGAATGGAATATATGCTATGGTTTTATTCGATATTGGTTCATCGCATACTTCTGTGTCTCCTAAATTTGCTCCAGAGTTGGGGTAGAACCAAAAATTTTCCCCTACATGGTTTTACCAGTAGCTACTCCTTCATGAAAAACACTCACTACTGATCGGTACTACGCTGATTGTGAGATCGAGAAAGAAATTTTGGGATCGATCTTATAGAGCTCGAAGTGTTGGGAGTGGATGTCATCTTTGGCATAGATTGGATTTTAATCCGCAGTGCTAGCATCGAATGCAAGAGTAAGGAGGTGATGGTGAAGGCACCAGGGGGACTGGTAGTAATATTTCATGGGAAGAAGAAGTGCAAGGAATTAGTTGCGGCCTTAACCAAGAAGAAAATTCTTGAGGAAGTCAAGAAGATTCCTGTAGTCCATAACTTTTTGACGGTATTCTTGGAGGATCTACCTGGACTACCACCTCATCAGGATGTGGAATCCAGTATTGCGATTCATCCAGAAAGTGCACTGATATCCTAGGCACCGTACAGAATGGTACCGGTGGAACAGGATGAGGTGAAGAAGCAAATCAAGGAGCTTTTGCACAAAGGTTTCATCAGACCTAGTGCGTCGCCTTGGGGAGTGCCAGTTTTGTTGGTGAAGAAGAAAGATGGATCGATAGGGATTTTATAATAGGGAGCTGAAAAAGGTGACTATCCAGAATAAGTATCCTATTCCATGAATTGATAATTTATTTGACCGACTTCAAGGAACAGTAGTTTTCTCGAAGATTGATCTTCAGTCGGGTTATCACCAAGTTCGTGTTAAGGAAGAGGATGTGCATAAGACTGCGTTCCGAACTCGACATGGACATTACAAATTTCTAGTTATGCCATTTGGAGTGAAAAATGCACCAATGATATTCATGGATATGATGAACTGGGTCCTGCGACCATTCATTAACTCTTTCATCGTGGTGTTTATCGACGATATTCTTGTATATTCTATATGAGAAGAGGAACATGCTGAACATTTGGTAGACATGCTGAAGAAGCTACCAAGCTATCTAAGTGTGACTTGTGGAAGTTCGAAGTCGCGTTCCTCAGTTATATCCTTTCTAAGGAGGGAGTGGCCATAGATCAACAGAAGGTAGAAGTAGTGAAAGACTGGCCAAGACCCGCATCTGTAAAGGAGATCAGGAGTTTCTTGGGTTTGATAGGTTATTATCGGTTATGCTCAAATAGCCATGCCACTCACCGAACATATGAGGAAGAATGTAAGTTTCAAGTGGACAGAGAAATGTGAAGCAAGATTCCAAAAGTTGAAAGGGGAGGTTGACTACCGCTCCGATATTGGGTTTGCCACGAGCGGGAATTGACTATGATGTCTACCATGATGCTTCACATCGAGGACTGGGCTGTGTACCGATGCAAGAGGGAAAGGTAATAGCTTATGGGTCTAGGCAATTGAGACCACATGAGAAAAATTACCCAACCCATGATTTGGAGTTGGCAGCAATCATATTCGCCTTGAAGCAGTGGAGGCAGTATGTGCATGGGGAGAAAGTCAATATATACACAGACCACAAGAGTTTGAAGTACATTTATCAACAGAGAGAACCAAATTTGAGGAAAAAGGTGGTTGGAAGTGCTAGAGGATATTCGTCCAGAGATAAAATATCACCCGGGAAAAGCAAATGTAGAGGTAGGTGCGCTCAGTCAGAAAAGCAATTTATCTTGTTTGATTACAACTTAGGGGAAACTTGCAGAGGAATTCTGAAATCGAAGTAGTATTGCAAGGACTGAGGACATCACTGGCACAGTTGAGACTTCAACCTACACCGAGGGAGTGGATCATCGACGATCAGAGATCTGACATGGAAATTCAGAAGATGAAGAGCAAGTTGGCACGGGCAAATTGTCAAAATTCCAAGTAAAATATGAAGTGCTTTGGTTTGGAGAAAGATTATGTGTACCTGAGCAAGCCGAGTTGAAGAAGAACATTCTACGTGAGGCACATATCATGTTATTATAAGTACATCTAGGGAGTACCAAGATCTATATAGATATTAAGCAGCATTTCTGGTGGTCGGGAATGAAGAGAGATGTAGCAGACTTCGTGGCAAGATGTGCGACTTGTCAGCAGGTCAAGGCTGAAAATCAAAAACCCGGAGGTTTACTAGAGCCATTACCCATTCAGGAGTGGAAGTGGGAGAACATTAGCATGGATTTCATTATGAGGCTACGTAGAATTCCCAAAGGGAATGATGTGATTTGGGTAATAATGGATCGACTAACCAAGTTTGCTCATTTCTTGGCGATGAAGATCACCTGGTCAATGGAGAAGTTGGCAGAATTGTACATCGGGGAGATCGTGAGACTGCATGGAATTCCTGTGTCGATTGTTTCAGATCGAGATGCACGATTCACATCAGACTTTTGGAGGAGCCTTCAGACAGCTTTGGGAACCAAGACTGATTTCAGTACTACTTTCCATCCCCAATCAGATGGGCAGACTGAGAGAGTAAATTGTGTGTTGGAGGACATGTTGAGATGCAGTGTGATGGATTTGGGCAGAAACTGGGAGAGGCATTTAGCTCAACTAGAGTTTGCCTACAATAACAGTTTTTAGACCAGTATTGGCATGGCACTGTATGAGGATTTTTACGGCATTAATTGTAGAACGCCGGTGTGTTGGTATGAAGTGGGAGAAAGGCAGATGTACGGGTCGGAGATAGTACAACAAACTACGGACAAAATATAATTGATCTGGAAGAGACCGGTCGAGGCAAAAAACAGACAAAAGAGCTATGCAGATAATTAGAGAAGGGATTTGGAATTTGAAGAGGGTGACTTTGTCTTCTTGAAGGTATCTCCGACGAAGGGAGTGCTTAGCTTTGAGAAAGGAGGAAAGTTAGCTCCAAGGTATATAGGACCATATAAAATACTAAGAAGGATTAGAAAGACAGCTTATAGATTGGAGTTACCCGAAGAGCTGGCCTAAGTACACAATGTATTTCATGTGTCCATGTTGCGGAACTACATTCCAGATCCAAGTCACCACTTATTGGAAGTGCCAGAAGGTCTGCAGTTAATTTTAAGCTACAAGGAACGTCTAGTGAGGATCGTGGATCCACAGGAAAGAGTCTTGAGAAACAAGACTATACCCATGGTCATGGTAGGGTGGAGGAACAAGCTAGTTGAAGAGGCAGCTTGGGAATCAGAATAGCGGCTGAAGAGTAACCACCCCGAACTTTTTGGTTGAGTCTGTATTTTATGAACGTCTCTTTTCCATACTCTTTAAGCATAGTTCTGAGAACATAACTATTCTAAGGAGGAAGTGTTGTAACATCCCTGAAAATATTTATTTTAGTATTTTCTTTCGCACGTACCTTGCACGTAATTTTTTGCACGTGTCTATTAATTAAATTTTCTTGAGGCAAGCAAACTTTCCTCTCATTCTGGAAGTCACTAGTGTATGGTTGATTTTAATAAAAATCAACTAGACTAAAATCTATATTTTGCAACACATTAAAACCATTATAAATTAAAGCCCATAATTATTAAGTGTGCATTAAACATGCATGAACACTCATTTAAAATCTATTACATATTACAATGTGTAACATACACACCTAATTTAATTAAAAACTCCTAATAAATTAGTATGTAGATTTGTGCGCACACATAATGTGCACGCGCACGTGCTATGCACACTTCCCATGATTGGCCGACCAAAGTTGAGATGAGAAAGAGTGGGAGAGTGGGTGTGTGAGTGGAGAGCTCTTTTAGGAGGTGGGGAGTTATTATAACCACTGACTAACTTATCCTATAAATACCTCCTCACTTTAGCTATATAGGAACACAAATCAAATCGAAAAGAAAGAAAGAAGAGAGCTTGTGGCTGTTGCTTTCGGAAATCCAAGGAGGAAGCACAGTTTTTTAGGAGGAGTGGAAGGCTTTTAGGAGTTTTTGTTTGCTTGGAAAAATTCGTCAAAGAGGTGGGTGATCTCATTGTCTTATAATTTTCAGTAGATTGTGCAAGGTTAGCCATAACATGTGTAGATGCTAATTTGATTGGTGTGTATAAATGTAGAAGTTTTGTAGAATTTTAATTGTGTACTCTTATTCATAGTTAGTATGTGAACATATGGGTGTTTTATTGTCTTCTAATGTGTTAATTATATTCATGTCAAACTATAAATGTGAACATGATAGTTAGTAGGTGTATGTGAAGGAAATTTCCTAGAAATTATACTAGTACATGCTTAATTATATTAATGTAGTAGATAATCGAATTAATGTAAGTGTGGGAGTTTTATAGTCTAACATCCCAGAAAAATAAAATAATTTTAAATATTTTTGCACGTGCACTGCACGTAAAGTTTTATGCATTTTAGTCACAAAAATTTTCTAAAAGTTACGCACATTTTTCTTCTCTGTTATTTGTCACATTTGTATCATTTATTTTCAATTAAAACCCATAGGCCTAAAATCTATTTTAAAACTCACTAGAAAATTAATTAAAATAGAAGCCCATGTTAAATTCTATTTTTTAAGAAGAACACTTTTAAATCCTACACACTTGTCATGTAACAAACACCTACAATTAAAAAAATAACAATTACTAAAAGGAATGAGTAGTGTGTGCACATTGGGTGCACATGCACGTGTTGTGCACCATAAGTGTTGGCCGACCATTCAAAGAGAAGAGGGGTGAGTGGAAGAGTGGTTTGTGAGAGTGGGTAGTTATTTGAGTAGTGGAAGTCTTCTCAACCACACAATAACCCTATAAATACCCCCTCCTAATGTATGAACAAACACAAAAACTAAAAGAAAACAAAAGAGAGAAAAGAAAAGAGGGAATTCGGTTTTTGGGAGAAGAAAGGCTTTCGGTTTTCGTTGCTTTGCTAGGAAGAGAAGGCTAGTATTGGAGCTTGGAGCAATTTTCTAGGAGTCTATTTACATTTGCATCAAAACAAGTGGGTGTCTCTTTCACTTTCTAAAGTAATGTAGTATGCATGTGTATGTAGTTTATGCTTGAAAGTGTTAATTAGTATGAGTTCTTCAATTACTTTTGTGATGCATATTGTGTTGTTAGAATTGTTGTGATGCATATTGTGTTGTTAGAATTGTTAGTAGTAATGAATTATAAGAATTACTGTATGCTAATTGAAAGTTACATCATAGAATTGATAGATTGTCAATTGAAAATTTATTTTAAAACATGTTGTAATGTTGTTAGGCACAAATAATAAGCCACAATTAGATTGTATGAATTATGTATATGATTACATAAAGTTGTTAATTTGTGCTTAAGAAATTGTGTAAATATTAGGAGTGAATTATAAAATTAATGGGAATGGTGAATTGCTAAAAAGAAAATACATTCATTGTAGTAGTCAATTTCTTTTTTCTAATTAAAACATATGAGTACTAGATTTGTAAAAGTGATTATTTGAGTTAAACTGGGAATAACTTTACGCTAATATGAACAAAATTAATAAGAAATTCATTTTGGAAACTTAGGAATGTGATTTATGAACAATTAAATTGAGAAACGAGATTAGAACTCGAAAATGATTGGAAGAGTTAAAAATGAGATAAAACAGAGGGATGGGTTATAAGGAATTTTAACCCCTATGATATTAGATGTGATGCTTTGGCTTAATGGCTAGTGTGTGCACCTAGCATTGCCACGTGTCGCCTTGGGGGGTTCTCTGGTCGCAGGTTCGGGCCTGGGTTGGCTCTGCTTTTGTTTGATTTTTTTCGAAATAAAATCAGAGAGTGTGTTTAGGTACGAAAAACAACCCAGAGAGTTTTTACCACGACTGTGAGTTGGCACTGTGGTTGGCTTGCAATCTCGGGCACTGATTGGCCCTGGTTTGAGTCCGGTCGCCATCTTTTGAAATTTTATTTTTATTTTTGAGATTTTACAAGTTTTAAAAATTGAAAAAATTCATAGAAATATTTTAGAATATTATTAGATCACTTGGGAATTATTTTATAGTACTCTAAGAGATATTTTGAGAAATAAAGATCGTGTTCATGTATTAAATGAGATTTGAATTCAAGAAAAATGTTATGATTAAAGATGTTAAGGGTTGGTTTATAATAAAATCAAAGTATAATGATGAGATTTAAATAATGAATTCTAGCGATAAATCTTTAAGAGATTGTGTTTTAAATCTTAAATAACTTTTGAATTGAATTATACTTGAAGTATAGATGAATATGAAAAGGGGTTTTAGTTATCGAAAGAGCATTGTGAATTATTAAAATGAATAGTTTAGTTGGTTAACCAAGAAGTGCTTACTTCATGAGGAATAAATAAGAGAATAGATTAAAGAATTGAATATATGAATAAAATTGTGAATGAGAATCATGAGGGGATGAGTACCCCATAATGTTGAATATGAAAGATGTTGATTCGAAAGGCTTAGTGAGACCCAGGTACCGGCAAGTAATGAAAGTGATTAATTGATTTTGAGAAGGGGCCAATATGGGCTATCATTCTCGGTATATTGTTTAAGTCCGGTAGGAGGGTAAGCTAGGTTTAGGTGGTATTATTTATTCATGTTTCAAATTTAAGGATAGGTACTAGGAGAAGATGTAATAAAACTTAGGGCAAATGTAAGTGGGGCGTGTCTATATAGTCTGACGATGGATTCCTGGACTATAGACCCAGTCAGACGGTGGATTCCTGGACTGTGTTTGCTTGCATGGTGAGATGGGCCTTAATTAAATCCGGGACTATGATTGATTTGATGGTGGATTCCAGGATCATTAATAGTTGGGCGGATGGGAAATAGTTCACCATTATATATGTATATACCGGGGCTAGAGCGGCACTTGCGGGATGTTCACACGACGAAAATTTACGCATAGCCTGATGGTAGATTCCAGGGCTGGAGTCCGTACTCGTTGAATGTCTAAAACTTGCTTTTGTTACTGTAGTAGAATATTCATACCGAGGGATTAAAACCCTATAATGTGGAGTACGTAGGTGCTTGCCCTCGGACCTATGTAGTATGAGATGCATAGAATCCGAACAAGTATGCATTAGTGTCATCATAGTATAAATGTTTGCATTAAGCATTAAGTCATATCATACACTGACATGTTTAGGATAGTCACTTTTTACACTTTATTATGCATTCAAGTTTGTAGTTGCTGAAGTTAGAGAACCTCTGTTTTATAGCATTTCATCAGTTGTATACAACTGACATACCCACAGTTTTCCAGTTCAGGGCTTGGATTGGCAAAAAGACATAAAGATGAATTGATGCTAAATATTATTTTCATATTTAAGTTGTTGATGTTAAAGTTGTATATATCATGTTGTATTCATTTAAATTCTGCAATGTTGATGTAAAGAACAATGTTGTATGATGAAAAGTTTTAATTTTCTTGTAAAATTGTACGAATTTGAAGCAAAAGATCTTGTTGTGCTACAAATTAATGGAATTCGGGGCATTACAGAGTGGTATCAGAGCCAAATTCAATAAGTAGTACAAAATTACAAGGAAAACACATTAGGGTGGAAATTAGAAGTGTGAGTTCAGTTTATAGAGATTTAAATGTAAGTGGATTTATATTTGTATTGCTCTATGCACTGATGTCTTCTCCTCCCTTTCCTATTAAGATGGCTGATAACCAAGAACCACTGGATGAAGTAGAATGGTTCTTTGAAGAAGACCCCGAAGAAGAAGACCCTGAAGAAGAAGACCCTGAAGAAGAAGAAAAACCCGAAGAAGAGGAAGATCCAGAAGAAGAAGAGGGAGAACTGCCCGAATTTTGAGAGATCACTCCACCTTCACCTGATTCCCCCGAAGAATCCTTAGATGAAGAGCCAGTTCGAGACAAGAAGGACCACCTCA
The DNA here is from genome assembly GCA_017893485.1 of Hemerocallis citrina. Classification (NCBI taxonomy): domain Eukaryota; kingdom Viridiplantae; phylum Streptophyta; class Magnoliopsida; order Asparagales; family Asphodelaceae; genus Hemerocallis; species Hemerocallis citrina. Next base: position 122,015,326 of record CM030363.1, on the reverse strand, counting down.
TCGCTTCTCACTGGGAGCAATTGATCATCCTTAAGTGGAGAGTAAACCACATGGAAGCTCATCATGCGGAGGACAAGCAGAACATTGTAGCTTTGAGTCACCGAGTGTGGGAGCTAGAGAAGATTCGACACAGAACTGCTCGGCATTTCACCAAGCTAGACAACAAAAGTCGGTGGGGAAAGCAGGAATGTCATCAAAGATGCGAGGAAATGCGGGAGGAAATAGGTGAACTACATGGAGGGCTCAGAGAATCCAAAAGGAACCGTAGAATCTAGACTGTTTTATGTTGGAAACTTCTGGTGTTTTATGTACTGAATGTAGGGACAAGTTTTTATTTCTGAATGTATAAAGATTAAATTTTGGAAATAAAAAAGAAAAGTTTATGTTGTTGCTATTTTTGGTGATTAATGAAGTTTTATGACCCAAAATTGGCCGGACGAAGAACTCAGAATGGTGAGGGATCCAGTAGTGATGGAAACAGGCTTGATCTGGAAACAGAACTTGCCCGTGTGTACGAAACACTCAACACATTTGTAGCAGCAATTGTGAACAAGAAACCAAGGGTGGGGCAGGCAGTAGAAGTTCCACAAGCTATCATATTGGTGGAATTGTTCAAGCGGATGAAACCACCTATGTTTGAGGGCAAGGCAAATCCAGATAGAGCAGATGATTAGATCAGGCAGATAGAAACAGTGTTCGAGGTCCTGGAGACTCCAGAGGCTAGCAATGTGAAGCTGGCCACTATTCACCGAGAGAAGGATGTCGGGGTGTGGTGGCAATACTTGAAAAGACCCATGGGGAATGGACCTATCACTTGGGTGGAAATTTTGGAGGAATTCCACAGCCACTATTTTTCAATGGATGTACAGGAGAAAAAGGCTATGGAGTTCCTGAGTTTGCAACGGGAAGTTGTCAGTTCGGGAGTATAAGACAAAGTTCACTTAGCTCTCGAGGTATGCGGCAGTTGTGGTCGATGAGGCCAAGAAGGCACAGAACTTTGAGCAGGGGCTCAGGCCAGGTCAGAGGTCTCGAATGATACGCCTCGATATCAGGAGGTTTGATAAGCTGGTCAGGAGGGCTGTAGCTATAGAAGCTGACATGGAATAGTATCGGTTGGCCCAGAATAAGAAGAACAACTGGAGTGCTGGCAAGAGGCCCGCAGCGCCAAGCAACATCAGGGGACAACTCCCAGCACAGAGGTTCAAACCTACCGGGGAAAATGCCATTGCTGTAACTGTAGGGCCAGGCACTTACTACTGATGTGGGGAGAAAGGTCACATTGCGACAGGATGTCCTAAGCAGCAGAGGATCAAGTCTTGTTTCCACTGTGGCAAGGAGGGGCATGTTCGACCTTTCTGCCCGCAACTGAACCCGAGGAATGTTAGCAGGGACCCATGAGAGAAGAATGGGAAACCATACCGGCAGGGACGAGTGTTTGCCCTGACTGAAGCTGATGCGGATGATGCTGACAATGTCATCACCGGTATGGGAGCAATTGAATAGTTTTTTGCTGTTATTTTCCTGTTATATATTAGAAGAGTGTCGTGTACAGAGAGTATTCATTATGTAACCGAAGAACATCTAATAAATGGAATAAAGGCTATTATTTTGTTTGATACCGGATCATCTCACACTTTCGTGTCACCTAAATTTGTTAAACGATTGGGAGTTGAGTCGAAAATTTTTCCTTATAAGGTTCTAGCAGTGGCTACTCCTTTAGGAGAAACATTGACTACTAATCGGTACTATGCTGGTTGTGACTTCGAGATCAGAGGAAGAGTCTTTGGAATCGGTCTCATAGAGTTGGCAGTCTTGGGGGTCGATATAATCATTGTCATAGACTAGATAGGGGTGGCAACTGGGTCGGGTTGACCCGCGGCCCGACCGTGACCCGCTCAGTCGAAACCGGCCCACTATAGATCGATTCGGGGCTGGGTCAAACCCGGGAAGTCTAACGGGTTGACCCAGGTCCGCACAAAATGCTCGTCAACCCGCTCAACCCGACCCACCAACTGGTTTCAAAAGTGTGACATGCCCGTAACCCGACCCGCCAATTCGCGGGTCAGAGGACTGTTTCACCTGAACGGGTCGAACGGTCGATTGGCGGGATTTTTTTAGGTGATTGGATACTCTGAACCCACACCCGAGGACTGTTTCACAAATTGATCCCTGCCGAAGAGTATCCTATGACCGCACACATTGGTACGTACGATGTGTACCCACAAAACATAGACATAGAAGAGGAAACACAAACACAACAAACCGAAACAACATAACCGGGTAGTAGTAGAAAAACTAGAGGGGAAACAAGTGATTTGTACAAATTTTATGATTATATTCCGGACAAAGAAAATCCGGGTGTAGGTCTAAAAATTTGTAAAACTTGTTCCAAGCCATACATTGAAAGAAGGGTGAGGGGACGGGTACAATAAAACGACACATCCCAAATGAACACAAGGAACTTCTTGTAGACCTATCCGGCCAACAAAAAATCCACCCTAGGACCGTTGTAGTTGATAGCCACTCTTATGATCCCGAACTTGTTCGTCAGGAAATGGCCCGACTAGTAATTAAGGAAGAGTTACCATTTTCCTATTCTGAGAGTAGGAACTTAGAGTATTTTAATCAAACCGCAATAAACCCCCATTTTAAAAGAATCCCTAGAAATATTTTGAAGTCGGATTGTTTTAAAATGTACACCGAAATGACAGATTGTTTGATTGCTATTTTATTGAGTTTAACTTGAAGAGTTTCTTTAACTTCTGATTGTTGGAAGGGTTGCAACAATATTTCAATGATGTGAATAACTTGTCTTTGGATCGACAGTGATTGGATTCTTCAAAAAAGGATCATATCACTTGCCATGTTACCCTATTCCCCTAGTGGTATTGAAATTGCAAATCATATTTTAGAAATTTGTTATATTTTTCATATCCGTGACAAAATTATGTGTATTAATTTTGATAATGCATCTAACAACAATGCATCAATTAGTATATTACAAACACAATTTGTAACACCTATAATTTTAAAATTCTTAAATACTTACTTTATATTATTTTATTTGTGATTTTGATCATATTTTCTTATATTAATTGATTTTATTTTATTTTAGAATGATTAAATTGGAATTCGCAGTTAAACGGAAAAAATTGAAAATATAGGAGTTTTGACAAGAGTTTTGTTAAAGGAAATGTGTAACACCACGCAAAATAGTATATTGCTATTTTGCATTGTAATCCGTGCACAGTTGGGAATTACACGAGATTCTATATTTTTTCATGATATTTGCTTTTAATTGAGAAATTTCAGATATATTAGTTATTCTGAACTCAATGAGATAGATTCGGGATATATTTTCAATTAAATTGTGGTTTTGCCCCGATTGTTTTAACAAGACAATTTTTGGAAAAATAATAATTTTTATAAACATATATTTTGATAAATTCAAATTATCTTATTTTAAGTATATAGATAGATATCTATATATATATTTGATTGGATCGTATATGATGTACGATCTATAATTGTATTGAATATGAGTATGTCCGTATATATTCTATAATTTAAATATTTAAATATATTTTGCTATGAACATACAAATTAATTTGAATTGTAATTAACCATACATTGTTTTTCATTGGGTTATAGTTTGTTTAACCTAGGGTTAGGGTTCCTTGACCTAACCTAGGGTTAAGGTTCCCTGACCTAACATAGGGTTAGAAAACCTTAGCCATCATGATGATCATAGTTTGAATCTTGATGAGATCCAACGGTTGGAGGTTAGCCATGTTTGATTTTTCATGAAAACATGAGAACATTCTAGAATTTGGGTGTGTTGGATTCAATCTCCACCATCCAAAATTTCCCCACCCCATCCCCACCCTCCACCTCACCCTCACCCTCCCATCCTACCCATTTCCGGCCAAACACACCCCCACCCCCACTCTTCCATTTCATTTCTCCAAAAAAACTCCATCTTTCTTACATTCCTCCTTCACCCTTTTGCTTAAGCTTCAAAATAAAAATAAAAGAAATTAAAAATAAGAGAGAAAAAAAAGGAGTTAGAGAGTGAGAAAAAGAAGGATTTTCCAAATGTTATGTAGGTTGCTTTGGAGCTCTTGGAGGTGAAGTGGTGGCCAGAAAGGAGAAGTGGAACCTTTGAAGATCAAAGCTTGTTCTCATTCTCAACTCAAATTTGGTGGGTGTTCTTTCAACTCTAAAATTAGTATTTTTTGTATGTGATTTGGTGTATAGGAGCAGATGAGATGCTTGAATACCATGTATGAGTAGTTGATAAGTTATGAGATTGAGTTTTTATGTGAAGTGCAACTTCATACCATGATTCCATGATAAGAGTACCTATGTGGTGTGTTGACTTAGGAATTTCTACCGTTCAAATGGCTCACAATCTAAGCATAAAATTTTTACGGCATATTCTAAGATGCTTTTAGAGTATCCTCAAAAATTTTCATATTTTTCTGGGTTCATTTAGTAGCTCAACAAAACTAATCTTTTCGGAACAGAGAGCAGTAGAAAAACTACTGTGTATGTTAAAATTTGAGTGTTTCCAAAAATAATAACTTAGAATTGCCAAAGTATCTTGAGCTGAAAGTTTTACTGGAGGTATTTGGATATGTTAGCAACAATCATTCCAAATTTCATTTTTTTCTGAATTTATTTGCTATATTTAAAAATTAGTTTTTTTCAATTGGTCCAGAGCCAAGAACTAGCTCTGTTCTGTTTCAAAGATGAATTTTAATAAATCATAACTAACTTATGGTATATAATTTTGTAGTGAAATTTTTATTGTAGCATCTAATATGTATCTAAATCATGTATCTAATATTTTAGAAATCATGAACAACATTTGATGGGTTTTCAAAATTTGTTTGTAAACAGAGGTTTTGCACACTGCCTGAAAACATGAATGTTTTTCTACTATATTCAAAGGCTATATCTCTCTATATTTATGGAATCTTGATGCAATTTTGGGTATGTTGGATTTTTATATGTCTAGTTACTGAATCCAAAATTTAATAAGTATTGGACATAGGGTAGAGTTGATATTGAATTTTGACTAGACCATGTTCAGTTAAGGTCAGATTTAGTAGGTCGTGTACTTGAGCTTTTCTGGAACTGTATGTTGAGAATTTGAAGAACTGGCCAACTGGAGACTTGTATTACAGAGTCCTAGCTTTCCAGAACATCTTGAATCATGCAATTTCAGTTTGTGGTCTGAAAGATATGATTTTCCTAAGTTCTAGACAGAACCAGTCTTAGTAGAATACCCTGTTTTGTTAAGTGGGTTAATTTTTCTGTTTGTACACTGATGAAAATAAGGGTTTTAGAGTGCTTTAACAGATGAATTTTATGATGTGATCAACTAGACAGTTGTAGTAGACACACATAGCTTTCATAAAACCCACAATCATGACATTCCGATAAGTGAGCAAGTTGTTATGACATTGGCAAGATCCTACTACTATGAGTTTAGGATGTTTCATCTGAGAAATGGTGTTTTTCTAGCCTGTGTGGTTAGAATCTGAGAAACTAGATAACTAGAGAATTGCAGTAGACCCTCTTAGCTTTCCAAAGAGTGTTAATTCATGATATTCCAGTATGTGGATTAGAAGTTTAAATTCATGTTATTAGTAGTTGTGTTTTTGCTCTACACCTAAGTCTTGGACTAGTGTGTTAGTAGCATTTAAATGATCTGATCTATTATCTACCACATCTAGAATGAGTTGATGCCCTAGGTCTGTCAATAACTAGATATTAATAAATTGTGTGTGTTTCACCTCATCTGCCGGGTATGAGATACCCTCCCTTGGGGCTTCGTTATACTGCTCGCTGAGAGTTACAAGGCCGAAACATTGGTCAAGGACCTACAGAGGTGTTAGCAATTGGTGATTGTCGATTTGCCATGATTAATTAATATTTTGATAGACTAGTCAGGATCAGTTGTTGTTTTAAAAATACTGTGCATATTTTTCGGTAACACTAATAATTAAGTATTTTTCCTTTCCGCTTGAGGATCGAGTTGGTATTAGAGGTGATACCCAATAATCCGATTTGTTCTAAGGGCCAGCACTAGGCGGTGATAACCAGGGTTGTCTCTTCCTGTCGTAGGGATACGTGCTAAGTTTGCGTACCTCGCTCTGTTAATTCGAAGGGTACCGATGGTTAGAATGGGATGTTTCTTGTTCTATGTTGGTGACGGACGGACCATGGGTAAGGTCGCCGATGAGTATCAGTGCCAACTTGGTACGTGGCGTACCTTGTAGTTCGTCACGGCATTTGGTGAGATGATCACTACTACTTATTCGCAGTAATGGGACTGGACCCAAACTGTATGCCTCACCAGCCACGTTATGATGGGAAAATGAAGTGTACAATTGTAGAATGCAATGCATGACGAGAGTTCGAAACCCTGAAACTGAAGAAGACAGCTTGATTTGGAGCATATGTAGTATGTGATGCATGCGTGTCCAATGTCTTGCTGACATTAAACTAAGTGCATCTGTTTCCTGTACATTGTGTATTGTGCATTAGACTTAAGGTCATGACATACATTGATACTAGGAAATTAGGATGCACATTTCTATTTTCATTAAAGGTTGGTTGTGATTGCTGGTTGTATCGCTATTTTCTTATCAGCATTGCGTTAGTGTATGTACTGACATGCCCACTCAATTAGGTGCTGGATACCGGGTTGCGAGTGAAGGAGGACTCAAGACAAACAGGGCATCCAAGTGGAGTAGTAATGTACCTATCTACCATTCGAGCTGGTGCAAGAATATCAGAGTAGCGCAACAGAAGATTCGAGCTACAGGGCGTATCTCAGGAAAGCAGATTGACCACTCAGTGGAGTTCTAGTGGAAGATCAGTTGACTACCGTTCTGAAGGGCAGACATAATGTTAGTATGCAACCCATGTTTTCCATTTTCTCGTACTTTGTATGTATTTTCTTTTTCTAAGTATTCATTTCACATTGTATTCTTCTGTTCCATCTGAACTGTGGATTCGATCTTCGTTCTCAATAAATCTATCTTTCTTGCATTTGTTTCAATTTTGTGGCCTTGAGTATTTTTCTTGATTTAATTTTTCTGTCAAATTTTTTGCCTCCAATTAAATTTTTTAATTCTAATTATTTTGCTTCATGGCCTAATTTATTGATAATTAAATCTCACCCTAAATATCCCACAATCCTATATCTTTTTGGATCTTTTAAAAGCCAATTGCATTTCACCGCTTAATGCTATTGGATCCTAATTATTACCTTAACCCGTTTCACTCTATGTAACACCTCGAATTTTAAAATACCGAAAATATTTGTTTTTATATTTTGTAATGGTGAGAATTATTTTTAAGTTATATCCTATTTTATTTTATTTTTAAAATATTGATATTGGTATGGATATTTGTGGTAGATGGGTATTATTGATATATTGAGGCCATGAGTTGAGATTTTATGTGAATAAATATTGTTTATTTTATTTTATAATTTTGGGGGATTATTATAAGTTAATTTTAATGTATTTTGTATTGTTCATATTATTATAGAAAAGAGTTGGGGTTTATTTGCAATATTTAGGATTTGGAGGGCTTATATGTAAATATACCTTATTATTATTAATATATATAATATATTTTTAAAAACCCCCTCCTCCCCATTTCCTTCTTTCTTCCTTTCTTTTCCCTTTCCCGTTTCTTCCTCCCGACACCCACTCCGGCCTCCCTCTTCCCCATCCAAATCCACTCCTATTCTTCGTAATTTTCAAATTAAATTGAGGGGATGGCTTATTGAAGGGTGCTTTAGTTCGTGGCGGTGTTGGTTTTTCAAGAAGATTTCAAGAAGGTATGAGAGATTGTAGGTTAGTTTATTAAATTGTATGCTTTTCGTTTCTTCTAGAAATTGATATAGGGAGGTGTAGAGAGCACATAGAACATGCTAGGAGTTGAAGATTTGAATTATCATGAGGGAAATGTGAAGTTCTAATTTTGGCATAAACTCGGATTTTAGGGTTTATGAAATCGGGTAGGCAACTCGATTCTAAAAATTGTAGAAAATGCATTTGAGGGTGTAGAATATTATGAAAGTATTAATATGAATTTAGGATGAGTTTTGTAGTTAATTCTCCATCAAGTCGAATGAGAAAGAATGTATGCGTATTGTGCACGCCGGGTGTTCGGTGAAATGCCCGAGCGAGATTTAGGAAAGAATTTGTTAGATTCGGAGGTGTTATTGAGTTTTATTACTATTATTTAACCCTAATTTGAGAAATTAGGAGAATTGGATGAACGCAAGTAGATATTTGGGGATTTCCCTTAAAGGGCTCCACCGATCGATGAGTAAGTTTTTGTATGAGACCCGAATTCGAAATCTATCGATGTAGCTCACCTACTTATGTCATTTGTGATGTGTAGGTGAAGAAAGATTCAAATTTGCAGGTCCGTAGGTCGAGTTTTGAGTTTTATGCTAATCGGTCCTATAATTTTCCAATTAGGTGGAAAAAGTCAAACTTCGACTGGCTACCGGGCGGACGTGGGACATCGTGTACTCGATCCGTCAGGTGAGTATGTTGTATCTATAAATATTTTATATTGTGGCCAAATTTCGTGGCTTTTTGATATATTTTGTAGAAGTTATGCCAAAAATTGATTTTCAATGAAAATACGGATTTTTAAGGGTCCGAAAACGGGTTTTTGAGATATTTGGTGAAATTAACTATTTTAAGTATATAAAACCTATATTATGGGTTAATGTGATGTGTTGATATATAAAAACTAAATATATTAAATTGTTTATGCATATTTTTATCTTGTGCATGTTTTGTGCATGTTTTTGGGGGTATATAGGCCGATATAGGTAATTTGGTATATGTGGAGCCTTGTGTACGGGCTAGCATGCTATGGATGAATATTATAAGATGTAATTAGACGAAATTAGTGATTGTGATTATGTTTTGGAAACCCGCATATTTATAGTGCATGTTTTGTGCATATTTTGGGACATATAGGCCCTTATAGGTGATTTTACTTACATTGAACATGGTGCATAAGCTAGTATGCTATAATTGGATATTATGAGATTTAATTAGAGGAAATAAATGATTTTGGCCCCTTTTTCTTGGAAACCCGCATGTGTGGTGTGCGTTTGTGATATATATATCATGATATTGACTCGTGCTGTGATAATTGATGAAATTAGTAAGTTGGTATATGTTTACACTATAATTATGTTCGAAGTGAATTAATGAGCAATAGTATGATATTATAATGTGATGAAGTATACATTTTGATACTTTTACGATATGGAATAACATAATGTAGTTCTTTTATTAATGTTATAACTTGGCGTATGCCTATATATGATACAATGAGGTAATGAATAACATGGTATTCTTAATGTTGGATGAATGGAAAAATAAATATCTTGGCGCATTAATATTACGCAATAATATGATATGATGGTTTTATTTGTTGAATGACAGGGTGTATGCATAATATGGTATAATGATACGATGATTAATATCGTGAACACCGGATATGCATTAAATGGTAAGATAAAATATAAGATGGTATTTGCTAATAAAATGTGTCATTAATTCACGTGATTAAAGTCAAGGGGGTGGAAATTATTGAATTCAAAGGTGCAATGCTTGTGTTGATAAAGTAAGATGGAAAGATGAAATGATTAATGCTAATAACAGATGGTTTTGTTGACCAGTACCTACAGCAATCCTGGGAGTTTGGGCTAGACCTCCTAACACCCAAGGACCGGCTTGGGGTAAGTGGACCCAAACTATGTTTGGGGTAAGTGGTTTTTATCGCCCAAGCTATCGGCTTGAGGCCCAGTTGTTCCCTCGATGACAGCTATCGCGAGGAAGTACCCAGTTTATCTGGGGTTAGTGGTTTTCCCTCTTGGCTTTGGCTGGGAGGAAGTACCCAGGTTACCTGGGGTCAGTGGTTTTTCCCTCTTGGCTTCGGCTGGGAGGAAGTACCCAAGTTCTACTTGGGGTTAGTGGTTCCCTCGTTAGTTCGGCTAGGAGGAAGACGTAGCCTCGGACGAGTAAGACTCTGTGTGAGCATCGGGCCGCGTGTTTACTGGGCTATCGGCTTTCAGTATGTTGGGATACTGTGGCTCACTGGTCGACAAACTAATAAAATAACTAAGTGAAAATAAAAATATGAGAGTAAAGAAAGTGGAACGTGAATTGTGAATGTGAAAGAAAGTAGTTGTGAATAAAAATGAATATGAAGGAATACAAGTGTATGTGGTTAATTTAAAATGAAAAGGTAAAAGAAACGTGTGTTAATATGAATAGTATGAAGTAATTATATTATGTAAATGATTATTAAGTAAAATATAGTATGATATGAGTTGATGCACCTTGGAATTGTGTCGAGGAACTACCTGCCTGCTATTTCTGTGGAAATGGTGGGAACTACCTGCCTTGGCATAATTCGCAGGGTGAGATGGTGAGTAGTTAATCTAATATCGGTAATGTGTAATGGACATGGAGAATTAAGTAAAGTGAAGATGAAAAGTAATTGAAGTGAATTAATAACCAAGCTATCGGCTTGGAAAGTAATGTGATATTGCCCAAGTTCTACTTGGGGTGCGGTGATTATTACCCAAGCTATCGGCTTTGGGGTGTGATATGTGATTGCCCAAACTATGTTTGGGATATGGAGTATATTGTGATGAGAATGCAAGTGAAGTTAAGGGCAATTTATGTTATTAGTGAAAATGATAATTAGATACATTACTTGTAAGAATGAGAAATTACTAAAGTGATATAATGGGTTGAGAATGAGTTATAAAACATGCTTTTGATGCAATAGGAATGAGTATTCAAATAAGTGATATGTTAATGATGGGATGAACTGCAAGCAAGTTGCAATGTGCAATGAGATGTTGTGTTTGTGTTATGAGATATGAATGAATGTGGCATTATGAGTATGAATGCATATGTTTATGATGTGATATGTGATGTTATTCAATAAAATAAATACTTGTAATGAGAAGTTATGAAGATGTAGATGGTATTGTTGTTTGTATGTGTGCGATGTATGTAATAAGAGAGTGGTTGTGAAAATGGTTATTAAAGAAAGTATGTCGTGATACAAGTTTGTGTACCTTGGAAGTGTGTCGGGGAATTACTCGCCTTGGCACAACCTCCAGGATGAATGGGTGAGCTGATAATATAATACAAGTAAATGAAGTGCATGGCTAAATAGAGATGAAGAAATGACGTAGTAACATCATGTGGTTTTATTCATTTAAATAACAAAATGATGTTATGACGATAATTGTGAAAAGATGACAATTCGTGTTAGGGAATTCAAATTGAAAAGTAATGGATTGTATGTGAATTCGTATTATGCGAATGTAAAATGTGGATATATACGAGGTCGATGTGAAGCATATAGTGAAATGTGGGAAGTATGGGTAATTACATAATTGCATGCAGATCTGAAGAGTATTTTGATATAAAATCATATTGGTGATGTTTTTATGATCAGATTTCAGGTTGCATCATCTTAACTTGATGTTTGTAAGTTTAATTTATTTTCTTTATACAATTTAATTTATTTATTAGATTAATGGTTATATTCACACCAGAAATGGCTAACCCCTGTTGTTTTCTGGGGGTTAGGGGGGTCCCTCATTGAGGGTGGACAACCCTAACTCTCCTGCAGGTTTGCTGGCAGCCCGGTGAGGTAGTTATAGAGTTAGGAATTATATTTTGTTGAGATGATAGATTATTTATGTATTTAGTATATAAAGAAACATGGACAGTTGATGTATTATTTTGTGTTAAAGTGAACATATATAGATATAGTGCTGTGATGAGGTAAGAAAGCCCATACCCACCTCGTTGTGGAGTATTGGGTTCTGTGTTTAGTTTCGGAAAGTTCTTCAGTTTTTCTATTACTTATATAAGTTTTTAAAGGAAATTTATGGTTTTTAATTGATAATTGATATTATGTTATGAGTTTGGCCCCCAGAGCATGAGATTTATATTGCTTGTGTGATTCTACTCATTTTGGCCTGGGGAGCCCATAATTATATTGCCTGTGTTGTGAGCTAAGGAATTTAGAGCAGAATTCCGTAAGCTTTTGGTGTTTCGGGGCAGAAATTTCAGGGGAGACTGCCAAAATTTTATTTGAAATATATCTATCTTAGTTTATGTTTAAAGTGATATAGAAATTGAAAGAATTGAATTTAGAGGTTTAGTTTTCAAAAAAAAAAAAGAAGGGTGTTGCACTCTAAAACCATAATACTCTCCCTACATAAATATGCCCACTATTAACTCCTTAATCAAAACCCTAATATACAGCCGCTACCCTATCTCTCCCATCTCCTACCTCCCATTTAGCCCTACTCCCGACCTCCAAACCCACTCACTTGCCGATCCTCCTTTCCCTCTACCCCTGCAGTGCGTCGTCCTCTCTCCTGACCACCCTCTGACAGCCCCTGCACCTGCCTCGATGACCGAGCAAAACCACCTGACCTACAGCCTGATGCCACCACCACAGCTAGTCCCCTCCCCTTCCCTTCCTTTCCCGAAGACAGAGCAACGAAAGCAGAAGTGCCAGCCAGGCAGCACTGCCTACCGTGTTGCCCTCCCGTCGCAGTGCACACCTCCCCCTCGGGCTGCTTTTGCCTTGGTCCATGTGTGCGTGTGTTGATCTCGAGCGTGGGATTGTGATTGTGTGTTCATGATTGGTTTGTGATTCGTTCGCTTGTGCTCATGCTCGAGGATCCATTCCCGTAATTCTCGTGTCCTCATCGTTTTCGTCATCAATTTTAAGGCAAGTAACTTGTATTCTTTTATTGTATATACAAGTACTAAATACTGCCTGTAGTACGGCTTTTGTGTCTAGATTCATTCTCATGAAAACCCTTGTTAGATCTTGTCTCTACCTGTTGATCCATCCGTAGTCATCCATTGTCACACAGATGACATGAAATAATTTAGAACTAATTAAATTCTTGATACATGTATGTATGTTGTTCGTGATCCATTACATGTTGTATGAATCATGCATGCTTGAAGTGTTAGTCGTAGTATCTTGTGGTAGACTTGTTAGAGACCCACACCATGTTGATTTGGACATCTATTACACCATGTTCTTGTATATTGTTCTAATTTGGATTTGTTGCGTATGAACTATTTGAATTAAAGTATGAGAAATATTTCTGTTTTGCTGCTGCCCCGTTTTTGTTCAGTATTTTAGACCCTGTTAAGGTCAGTAAATGAAATTAATTTGTGAATATAAATTGTAGACACTATTGTCTATTTTCCAGAATTTTTGGCAGATCTCAGTTTCGATTTGTGAGTTGTGAATTATTGTTGTTTTACTACAGATGTGTAGAAAATTCCAGATTCTGTTTTATGTGAATTCTATATAGTTATTTATTTTAATACTTATGTTTAAGATAAGATTTGGACGTAATATTTTTTTGAGTATGACAAGACCTGATTGGGATTAACCCAAAATTTTTGTAGATTTATTTGATGATATTTATAAACTATTCTATGCTTGTGAACAAAGTACTATCTCCAGTTTTGCATGTTGTTCAGTAAATAACCATATTTTTGACCTGATTCGAGTTGTTGTTGGCAAAAACTTTATAAACATAAAATATAGCCTACTATATCTATCTTATCACACTTTTGACGGATTTGGATTTCATTTTATACTTTGGAATCTATCGTTGTTTTAGTACTGCTATATTTGAGGTTTTAGATTTACAAACTTGTTGTATCTTGCTGATTTCTGATTTTATTTGACTATACTATCTAAGTTGGAATACTATGAAATATTATTTTCTGATACTAGACATACTAGGGAATACCCCAGATTTTTCTTGGAATTAATCAGTAAGTTTTTATGCCAATTTCATTCTTATGAATACAACATTGTGAATTCGGGCTGAACATGTTTTCTAGATATAATTCTATTTTGAGCCATGTTCCTACAATTATTATATGACTTATATATATGTACTGGATTCGGACGAGTCTTTTTTCTAGATTTTCTGACTTATATATATGTCCACTAAAATTTTCAACTTTTATTACAACAAACTTTTACAAATCACAGCGGAATTCAAAACAACTCAAACAATATTTTCTGTCATTTACAACTCAAATTATCATCAAAACTGCTTTTACAAATTTACACAAAACTCTTATGAATCAATTTATCCCAAAAACCAACTCAAGCATCCAACCTCCAACTTTAAGCAACAACCTGCAACATATGAGGCTAGAGATAATCCCTAACCCCCAAAACTGATGGGGTCAGCCATAAATGGTGTGAGTGACATAAAAGCAAACAAACAACATAAATAAACATTAAGCAAGGATCCATAAGTAACATATAGTGAACCAAAATACATAAAGTATGAGATAGCAGGAAATGTAACAACAAGCGATACTAAACCAAGTGTCAAGTGTAGAAAACCGGAAAACCACATGCATAAAACTAAGTCAAGAAAACACAAATTCTATATGAGGACTCTCTAATGCATACTTGTCGAAGTCTATGCATCCCACTCTACATAGGTTCGGTGCAAGCCCTTAACGTCTCCACTTCATAGGGTTCAATCTCCCTCTATGCAACTAATCCTATCACGATGACTACTATGAGATAAAGATAAACTGTGAGAATTAGCCCATGCTTGATAATTCCGGAGATAGATCCCACATCTCAGGTAATTTTCCTGGATAATTCCGGAGATCATCCCACATCTAAACATTGACACATCATAACATGAATACCACATGTGCGTCGCCTCGACTCCGATAATTTCGGAGATCAATCCCACATCACAAGTAACTACCTTGGATAATTTCGGAGATATATCTCACATCGCAGGTAATTTACCTGGATAATTCCGGAGATAAATCCCACACTGCAAGTAAGTCACTTGGATAATTCCGGAGATTAAATCCCACATCTAAAGCCATACTGAGGTGTATAACTCATGTTCCTGTTCGTCATGTCACCACTAGTGCCTGTCCTTATTATTTTTGGGTTACTCAATTACTCAACGAATCTCCTAGAGTGGTGTACCCCCACCGGCCTAATCTCAAAATTGAATAACTGAAATGCCTCAACGGGCCTCAACAAAATAACTCAACACCGGTATACTAGGGTCACGCACCTCTAGAGACTTAAACTCAAATGTCTAAATCAAATTTTCACTAAACAAGTGGCTCAACTGAATATCTTAAATCAAATGGCTTAACTGAATATCTTAATATCAAATACTGAACTAAAGATCAAGTATAGACTGAATTATCTGAAAACCAGTCATTCGAAATAACACTCAAGTTTACAAAGATCCTTCAGTACCAGTCGACTTATACTGTGGTAAGTCGACTGTCTAGAGGACAATTATCCAAAATTTTACAAAAATAAACTAAGTCATAGCAGTCGACTTAAAAAAGAATTGGTCGACTTACCCGAGGTGAATTCCAAAAGTTCTCAAGAAAATATTCTAAGTACATAAGTCGACTTAAAGAGGTCGTAGGTCGACTGTCCAGAAAGGACTATAATAATTTTACAAAATAATTTCTCAGTGAACCAGTCGACTGCCTAAGAGCTAAGTCGACTGTCCCGAACGAGTTTTCAAAAGACTGAAGGTACAGCAGTAGGGTCATACCAGTCGACTGAACAGTAGACCAGTCGACTGTCGGCCTACAGTTTTTCATAATTTAGATCTGATTATAAAATCAAACTGGAGTTTTCTAAAAATTCTTTGTTCATGAAATAATTCGTATTCAGGAAAAATAACAAATCTCAACAATTCCTCATTATGGATACATTACTCAAAACATCAAATATGTCAAAACTCAAGTTCTCAAATTCTAAATTACTAATTCTCCCATTAGGGTTTCTCAAAGCTGAAATTTCTTTCACAACTCTCAATCAAATCTGAAGTACAAACATAAGATCCAGATGCTCATCATCCGATCATAACCATACTCAAATCTTAACATGCTTTCTAACAATACGATTTTATAAACCAAGATCTACTAGTCATTCATAGATTTTCACATACATGGTACAAATAACAACATTTGCATCGTTCTCATGCAAAATACTAAATAACATACATGCCAAACCAACAACATAATCGATCACATTAATCAAACCACAATACAAGATTCATGTCATTCTCAACATCAAAACAAAACAACAAACAAATTTTACATCACTCATCTTTAGAATTGAGAGAATCCACGAAAAAGCTTTCCTCTTTGCTAGATCCAAAATTCTCTTGCTCCTCCAAAACCAATCTCAAAATTCTGTATATTGTAGAAATGACGGCGGAAAAAATTCTTTTAAATATCCAGGAGTGAATATTAGGGTTTTACCCACACTTTTGCAAAACAACCCTTTCCAAAATACAACTTCACATATATAGGTCTAGTCTTGGAAATTCAATCAAATTCATTTAAATTAGGATTTAAAAGTAAAATATACTCATAAATCTCAATTGGTACTGTTCAAAACGTCCAGAAAATATATTTTGCACTTTAACCCTAAAAAATGTCAATTTTGCAAAAAGACCCTTCTTTTCTCAAAAATTGCAAATAGTTCCAATTAATTTCAGAAAAATCTGGAAAAATACTAAATAAATCCCAAATATTAAATAATGATTTTTCATGAAGAAAACTTGACTTTCAAACTTCTCATAAAAGTATTTGCACGTGTTTTGCATGTGTAAAAAAAAAGATAAATCTTTTAGAAAATATTAATTAAATCTCCAAAAATCAATTTAAATTTATTTTCAAATATTTAAAATAATATTTGAAAATACGGGGTTCTACAGCTATAGTTGCCAAACAGTGCAGGGATAGAGAGTGGAACGGAGAGTTGCAGGGGTGCACAGCGGATGGGGGTCGGGGGGCTTGGTAGGGAGCGCAGGCGGTAGGTGCAAGGGTGGAGTGGCCGGGAGAAAGATGAAGGCAGGGAAAGGGGTATAGGTCGGCTGCATGTAGAGAAGCATAGGTATATATATAGGTTAAAGTATGTTAGGGTTGGAGGAAGGGTGGAAGCGGCACAACCAAGCAAACGGGTCGGGTGCACTTGGGGAAACGGTCTGGGGTTGGGGATATTATATAGGGTTTAGAAATAGGTTGAGGTGAAGGGGTAACGGGTTTGGTAGGGGTAATTAACGGGTAATAGGGTAGTTAGGTGATCCAAAGAAATGGGTATTAGGTATAAATGGGTTTAAAAATTAAAAATGGGTTTAAGTTTTAAATAAAATTCAAATAAGAAAATTAAATACAATAACTAATAAAATATAATTTATAAAATAATGAAATTTTAAAAATATAAAAAAATAATAATGCAAATAACAACACTAGCAAGATAATACAGATAGTAAAAATATTAATAATGATAAAAATAATAAAAGTAATAATAACAATAATAAGAACTGTATTAAATATAAAAATCATAGAAAAATAGTTACAATTAAAATTATTGATCAAAAGTAGATTTTAATAGAAAATCCAATACTACATTCTGACAAAAAAAAATTTGAAAACCGGAAAAATGATTTTCGAGAATTTTAAATACACAAAGTACTTTTCTGGAAAAACAGGGGTTACAGACAGCCTGTGAATATTCACACACCGTAGCTCCGAGACCCTCGTACTCGTGTTTTTCTCTTATTTCATCACATCTTCATTATGAATCTAGTCCATAGTTATTTGAATCATGAACAAAATCAATTCTTCAGAGTTAGTCCTTCCACTATACCGGTTTTAACCATTTATATCACATGACCCAAATCTTGGTCTTTTCATTTCAAATTTCATTTCAACATATTTTTTTTTTCAATGCCGGTATGGGGCTTAACTACACTCTAGTTCTCAATTTCAATTCATAATCACAAAATTGAGTCTTTGTACTCATAAGTTCATTTTCACAATTAACATGATTTCTATTCTTTTCTATGAATCAAATCTCACATATCGAGTTCAATTTCAGTTCTTGTATTTCATGCTCAAAATTTCTTTTCAGTAACACATTAGATTCTCATACTATAGTTTCTTTCTTTTACTTAATTCAATAGTCATAAATTCGTATTTTTCACTCATATACAATATTTACCTTTGTAAGTAAAAGCCCATGAATAACACACTGAAATTTCTTTCATTCAAAATTCACTTTTATAACTTAGCATGATCCTCTCATGAAAAATAACCATTTTTCATATTTATACAAATTTCAAGTTCATGCAATTCTACTTAAATCTTTACTTCTAAACCACCTCTATTTTAGTCAAATCATGCCCAAATATTTTTCATTAAGTCCACATAATTTTAGAATAATTATAGTATTTTTTTTCCAAATTTTTAAAAGCAAAAAATCAATTTAAAAACCAAAAAAAATGAAAAGTTTTAATTCCTGCCGAAGCCAGGAAATTGAACCCACGACCACAGAGTAACCAACCACCACCGAAATCGAGAAAAGCCTAGGCACCAATGCGATAGAGACTGGGGGTTAATTTAAGATAAAGTATGCCTCGGGTTTCAGATTTTTTTGAAAAAGGGAAAAACAAAAGGCTCATGCCAAGTTTCGAACCCAAGACCCATGGCCACCCACGCTACAGTAACCGAACCCAAATGCACCTGCTAACCAATATGGCCAAGTGACTAACCTGATATGTTTTTAGATTACGGGGCTTATAATCTAGGTCTGTGTTCTTTTCGAATTTTTACAAAATGAATGTTTTTGAGTTCTCTTTTTCTCCAAATTTATTCAAAAGCTCCAGATTTTATTTTTCATCTCAGTACAGCATTTCAGTAAATTAAAATTTGATTTTTGATACAAAAAAACATAATTTGCTATCTACTTCATTTTGTTCTTCAATTTTTGAATTTAGGGGAATTAAGCATATTCTCCTTATAAATTACACTTAAAATTTTCCTAAATCACATATAATATTTGTGTTAACATTGTACAATTTTCTCAGTAATAAATTTCCTTTTTCATGCCATTTAACAACTTAGTAATCAAAATCACATATTTCCATAGTTCTTTATTCAATTATTCAACATAAAAGCATGTATTCTTAATTTAGCACATAACAATCAAATAGAGCATGGTAACGTGGTAAACTCTACATTAACAATCATAATTTTTGCAATCAATTTAACACTCTTTTAACATTCATTCAAACCAATAGCAATTTGTCTCATTTTCATAACACACGGCTAAATTAGTTAGAGTTTCTTCTTAATTTATCAACCACATCCTAGCATGATGTCTAATTAGAAGTTTAAGAGAATCACCCATCTTAAATGGGGAGGAAAAATCAAATAAACTCCTAGAGATCTCCTACAACGAACGACTGAAGCCTTATCCTCCTAGATCAAGCCACAAAAGCCACCTCCTCCTTGTTGCAGGCAAGAACCCGAGCCTCCCACCTTGGATAAACCGGCCACCTCTCCTTGGATGAAGAACACACTAGCACTCATTCTTTACAACTCATGAAACTTCACAATCTTTTGTCGTACTAACTTGTATTTTTTTCTCTCTTTCTTTTTCAACTTTAGGTGTAAGGAGAACTAGTGTAGGGGGGGTATTTATACAAATTTTTTGGGTGAATGGAAGGCTAGAATTAGATCACATGGTTAGAGATTAAGGGTCTAGATGCACTAGGGAGTTGTAGAAACTTCCCATGATGAAAGTAACCAACTCTCCATCACTCCCATCTCTCCCACTCTCCTATCCTATCTGGCCTACCCCAAAAAATGTGCACATTGCACATGCTAATGCATGCACGTGCCAATCTAGTGTCCCTCATTTACAAATTTGTTTATGTGACAAAAATTAATTTTCCATGAAAAGAGTCTACACTACAAGTTAGACCATTTTAAAAGAGAATTAAGTTAAATGGGCTCACCATTGGGCCAATTTAACCATGGGCTTTAATAATTAAATTAATTAATTAATGGAGTGGGCTTAAAAGAGACAATTAGGCTTTTAAAGGAAATAATTTTTGAAAAATAAAGAGAACAAATACTATATAAGAAATATTTTTATAAAAGAAATTATACAAATGCAATTATACGTGCAAACACGTAAAACCACAAAATCTCATAAATCAAATCTAGGGTGTTACAGGTTCGGATCCTGTGGAGCCATAGGATTCTTCTTCCTGCATAGTTGAGAGATAGCTCCTACTTGTGTGTTGACCACTCATTGGGGTGATTTGCAGGACTGAGCAAATTTCATCGCTGAGTTCACAGAATTTGGCCCTTGTGACGGGGGCTTCTTCTTCCTTATGATTTTTGCAAGTGAGCCCATAACAGGGAGGAGGGCTTTCTCAGCCTCTTCGACCACAAGAAGGAGGAGACCTCCTGTGGCGTGATCGAGGGGGGAGGTGCTCCTCCTGCTCCCATGGTGCTCTGAGTAGGAGGCTTGGCCTTGGGTGCACCTCTTTTCGTGGTGATGGCAAAGCATTTTCTCTTGCTGCCTTTTGCTGATAAGTGTACGAAAGTCTGGCGGTATCAAGGGTACTATAGGATCACCCGGGATCGTTCTGGGCGAGGTCCACAGTGACGTGAAGAATGATGTGGTTGAGAGTATGTCGGTGCATCCTTGATGGAAGGGGTTGCGACGTCGAGTGATTGACTTGTTGAGGAAGTGGTGGAGGTTGCCACTGAAGAGGTTGTTGCTCTGTTTGAGGGAGTTGTTGCCCTGCTTAAAGGGGTTGTTGCCCTGTTTGAAGGAGTGGCGGATTATTAGCTGAATGGCTAGTGGCTACTGCATTCTTCCTTTTTTGTGGCATGACTGAAAAATCAGTACTTTACCAATGAAGTTTGGTCAGAGATTTTTATTATTCCCACAGACGGCGCCAATTTCTTGCTACTTTTTTTTTGTGTGGGAGCAAACAGATGTTGTGAATTCTTTTAGAAACAATAAAAAGAACCGACCTTTTAGTTTTCATAGATTTAACTATTTCCAACCGATCTTGATTTCTGGATGATGACTATTGCTCCGATTGATCTGCAAAAGTCTGAAACAACGGGCATGACCCCAGTGACAGACCCTCCAATGCTCAAGTCAAAACTCTAGAAATATATGAGAGTTTTAGTACCAAAATACCGATTACCTAATTTCTGTTGAGGTAATGGTGTATTTATAGTCGCTTATGGGGCTAGTTTCAAGATATTTCAAGATATTGATTTCTCTCTACTTTCCGGTGTTTTGATAGAGTTTGTTACTTTCTTCTTCATGAAGAGACAGAGTTAGGACTCTTCTCTTGGTGAAGATATAATGTTTTAAACCATCTCTTATAGATAAATAAGAGCTTGAATCATATTTTTAGATAATTATGAACTCTTTCATGTGGGGCCGCTATGGCAACCCAGTATGACGAATCTGTTTTGTGTCACTGGACTTGAAATAGGCCCAACTTCATTTTACAGACCCGTTTCTGATGAAATTTACCGGTCTACCGCCGAGATCATTAAGATTTGTGCACAATTTGAACAGTCCTGATTTGATTCTATTTTTAACCATATCAGTGTGGAAATGAGAAGAAAGTTTTACTTAAACTACCTCCAATTTGTTTATTTCACTTTGCTTGTAGTAGAGAATGTCAATATACCTCGGAATTAGATTAATCAATGTAGATGCTTTTGAAGGTGTAAGGAACCTACTTAATAGGGACCTTCCTCCTGTTAGATGTTTTCTTTTTCCTTCTTTTTTGAGGATTTCCTGTTATATGCCTCAAATATTTCTCTTGACTTATAATCTTTATTTTTTTGGTTATTCTCTTTTAAATGCTTATTTTTTAGATTATATTTATCTAGATTTAGATTTTTTTAATTTATTTTTTTGGCTATTTTCTTTTAGATTTAAATCTTTCGAAATTTAAATATTTGGTACAATCTTTTGTAATTATTTTGAGAAATTTGTTAGGGATTCATTCCTAATTTGATTTGGACATATATTTGACTTGGGGGTGATATGGCTATAAATAGAACGAGATCACGACCGTTCAAATCGGTCACCAATCACAGAGCTCTCATGGGTAAAATGGTAATTTTCACTACAAACAGATCCGAAATTGGGAACTGGATCTTCTCCAAAGCCCAATAACCCAAAAATAGGTCTGTCTTACTGGGTCAGAGTGGCATCCCATTATGAACAAATCCAGGACATTTAAAGTGTTATTTAAATTCATGGTTATCTCTAGGAGATGGTTTAAACCAAATGTCTTATCATGAAGGAATTTAAAACTCTACATCTTATCCAAAAACACTGGGAAATAAAGATAAATGATTATCTCGAAACTATATCTAGAGGCGATTATAAATACCCCTCTACCCCCACCATAAGAAAGGTAATCAATATTCTCTCCCCAAAAGCTCTTTCATAATCTTCTTGATTACTAACTTGAGCATCAGAGGGTTCGTCGCCAGGAACAATCCCGGTGTTTCGAACTATTTGCAGGTCAGCGTCAGCATCAAGAAATGGTTAACACCAGCCAGAAGTCAGCAGGTTTGCTTTTATTGTTTTTAGAAGAATTCTCATATCATCTGTTTGCTCCTACACCGAAATTGATGCCGTTTATGGGAAACCAAAAAAGCAATCCAACCATATTTAACCGGTGAAAGCAGCTTCAGTTATGCCTCTGAAAGGAAAAGGGAAAGTAGCGGCGTCCAGCGAAAAAGCCACTCCTTTTCCTCGTCCTCCCCCATTCCAAGATGTTCTTCCTCAAACAGACCAACAAGTTCAACAACCTCAGCCTGTACAGCCACCTGCTTAGCAGGCTCTTTCCATGTCTAGGATAGTTGCACCGGGGGGCTCCCACCGAAGCCATCAAAAACATCCCCCTCTTCATGGCAATGTATCGATCCACAATCCGTCCACCAACTCGGCAGCCTCACACAACCCTCATGATTCAAGAGACCTCCATCAGGTCATCGTGAACAGCCAACAAGGAGTCAAACTTCGAACCCGCTTGGATGAGAGGCGAACCCACGATGAGATCCCTTATCTAGAGAACCAAAGATGTTAGATGGATCATTCTCCCCAAAGGACGAGGCCCAGAAGATCCCCCTCCCCAAGGACTCGAAGAGGCTCCCTCCTCATCGTCAGCAAAGGAGTTTCACCCTAACGAGCCAATCAGCATCAAGAGTCCGCCAGGGCGGAAGGGTACCAGTCACTCAGGCAGAATTCCAAAACATCAAAGATGACATCTTGTGAGCTCTTAACATCGCTCCAAGCCGCGACCTACATGCACCTAGCCCTCCTCGTCTCACCCTTATGCAAGAGAGTCTCGAGGGTCGATTAGATTTAACCAAAGGGACGACTCGGTCTGTCACCAACTCAGGGAGATGGATAGGCGTTTAGACAGAATCAATCGCAAAGAAGAACAACGGATCAATAATTTTCGCCCTAGTAGAACTCCCTTCTCCAGGGCCATCATGGAAGCTCTGGTACCTGAGACCTTCAAATCCCAAACTTTGAATCTTACAACGGGGAGTCAGACCTAGCTGATCTTATCGAGAGTTTCAAAACTCTCCTGGTGATTCACTAGGCCTCAGATGCGCTCCTCTGCAACACCTTCCCGGCCACATTAAAGGGACCTGCGAGAGAATGGTACTCCCGTTTGTCTCCATCCACCATCTTCTCGTTCGACCAGTTCGAGGAGCTCTTCCTCACTCACTTCGTTAGCAGCCGTCGAGCCGAGAAACGGAGTGCATCTTTGTTAGCACTCAGTCAAAGAAAGGGTGAATGTCTGAGGGACTATGTTCGGCACTTTACCACCGAAGCTCATTCTATTACCTCTCTCGACCAGTCAGTGGCCTCAGTAGTGTTACGACACAACTCAAACCATGCCAACCTGAAGGCATCCCTCTCCAAGAAGCCTCCCTGGGACTTCTTGGAGCTCCTGTTGAGGAGTGAGAAGTATATCCACGCTAAAGAAGCCCTCCATCCCCATGATCAGAAGGAGCCCCTGTCTGGGAACAAACGGAAGAGTGCAGATGAAGAACGTACCGAGATGCTTCAAAAAGACAACGACGGCCAGAGTCGCCCTTCTCCTCGTTTTGAAAAGTTCACCCCTCTTAATGCCAGTGTCTCAGCCATCCTCATGGAGATTCGGAAAGGAAGGATTGCTCCAACCTCCCCCAAAGATGAATACCCTAGGCAAGAAGAGGAACATAGATAAGTGGTGTCATTTTCATAGGGACCACAACCACAACACAGACGATTGTCGGCCCCTTAGATAGGAGATCGAAGCCCTCATCCAGAGAGGGCAACTGGTCAAGTTTTTCAGGAAGGACAGAGTTGATGCTCCTCCGCCTCGGGGGGCCAACAAGTGAGCTGAAAGACCCCCGCCGAGTCCCAGGACTCTGAACCCAAGGCAATCCTCCACCTCATCCATGGAGGCCCAATGGGGGGAGAGTCGAACTCCTCCCGTAAAGCCTTCATTCGAGAGGTTAACTCAGTACATAACCACCCTCCACTCAAGGGCTTCGGAGTCCCCGTGACCTTTTCAGACAGAGACCTAGAAGGTGTCGGAATGTCCATTGTGACGTGCTCGTAGTGTGTCTCCACATGGCCAACCATAAAGTATGCCGAATCCTAGCCGACAATAGCAACTCCATCAATATCCTCTTTCTGGAAGCCTTCCAAGGCCTTAAGCTATCTCAAGATCGTCTCAAACCTGCCGGTTACACCCTCGGATTCTCTTGGGTGCCAGTAACCATCGAGAGAGTCATTACTTTTGATGTAACCGCTAGCAAAACCCCAACAACCCGAACAGAGTTAATGGATTTCATGGTTGTCGATGTAAAGGCTGCGTACAATGCCATCCTTGGCCGGCCCGGCCTAGCTACACTTCACGTCGTACCCTCAGCTTTCCATATGAAGATGAAATTCCATATCTCGACAGGGGTGGAGGAAGTCAGGGGAAGCTAAGAGACTACTCGGAAGTGCTATATGACTTCGGTGGGGGGTCCGCTCATCTTCCTTGGAACTCTAGAGCTCCCCTAAGGGGGCAACCGAGCTGTCTCAGAGCTAGTAGATGAGTTAGAAGATGTTCCTTTTTTAGAAGGAGACCCGACTTGGACGTTCCAAGTGAGAAAAGTCCTCCCTCACCAAGACAAAGCGGACATTGTTCAATGCATTAGAAGGAACAAAGACCTGTTTGCCTGGACCACTCCCGATATGCCTCGTATATCAAAAAAATTGCTCATGCACTTTCTCAGCATGCCCCGGTAACTAAACCCGTCTAGCAGAAGCATCGCAAATTTGCCCCGGACCGACAACAATCCATTAAAGAGGAAGTGGATAAACTTCTGGCGGCCCAGTTCATCCAAGAGGTCAGCTACCCCGAGTTGCTCTCCAACATTGTAATGGTAAAAAAGGCCAACGGACGACTTCACAGACCTGAACAAGGCGTGTCCAAATGATCTGTTCCCCCTCCCTAGCATTGATGCCCTAATAGACACCACTTCTGGTCATGAGCTCTTAAGCTTTATGGATGCCTTATTCGGATACAATCAAATCAGAATGTTCCCCCCACCCCGATATTCCAAAGACCTTTTTCACAACAGGGCAAGGCCTTTACTACTACTGTGTCATGCCCTTCGGACTAAAGAATGCCTGAGCAAATTATCAGTGCCTTGTCAACAAGGTCTTCATGGAATAGACTGGAAGAAATATGGAAGTTTATGTTGATGATATGTTGGTGAAGAGCCTCTGAAAGCAAGACCATGTGATCGACCTTCAGGAAGCATTCGACGTCTTGCAGAAGCATAACATGAGGCTCAACCCGTCTAAGTGTGCCTTCGGGGTGTCGTCAAGCAAATTCCTAGGATTTATGGTCAGCCAAAGGGGCGTAGAAACCAACCTAGAGAAGATCCAAGCTATATCGAATCTGGCTCCCCCATCCACCGTCAAGGAAGTACAAAGACTCACAGCGCGTCTCACTGCCATAGAGCGCTTTCTCTCTAAATCAGGGGAAAGGTGTCTCTCGTTCTTCAAAGCTTTAAGAGGGGTGAAAGACTATGAATGGGGACAATCCCAGCAGTAATCCTTCGACCAACTCAAGGCATACCTAGTCAATCCCCCACTCATGAGCAAGCCCAAACCAGGAGAAGTCCTCTATCTCTACCTCGCCACATCAGATCAAACTCTCAGTGCCATCCTAGTAAGGGAAGAAGACAAAGTCCAGAGGCCAATCTACTATGTGAGTAAAGTCTTCCGGAATGCCGAACTCTGTTATTCAAAGATAGAGAAGATGGCCTATGCCCTAATCATCGTTGCCTGCAAGCTCCGCCCGTACTTCCAAGCCCACTCATTGGTCATTCTTGCCGACCAGCCTCTCAAGAAGGTATTGTGTAAGCCAGAGAGCTCGGGGCGTCTTATGAAGTGGTCTATTGAGTTAAGCGAACATGACATATGCCATCAGCCGAGCACTGCTATTAAGGCTCAAGCCCTTACAGAATTCATCATGGAAAGTACTATCCCTGACCCATACGAGGAAGGCATAGACCTCCCATTCTGGAGCATTTATGTTGATGGATCCTCATGTGTTGAGGGAAGTTGAGGGGGGATCATCCTAGCTGGTCCCGACAATTTCATTCTCCAGTACTCACTCCGTATAAACTTCCAAGCATCTAACAATGAAGCGGAGTATGAATCCCTCATAGTCGGTCTATTCCTGGCCTGTAAAGCTGGTGCTCAACGCGTCAAGATATTTAGCGACTCCTAGTTAGTGGTAAATCAAGTTTCAGGATAGTACGAGGCCCGAGATGACCGAATGGTTAAGTATGTAGCCATGGTAAAAGGGTTGCTAGCCACCTTCCAGGAGGCAGAAGCCATCTGTATCCCTCATGAAGAAAATGGAGCAGATGCCCTATCAAAATTTGCTTCCTCTTCCCTCCAAGGACTAGATCGAACCGTTCTGATTGAGGTTCTCCTAAGACCAAACATTGAAGAAGAGTCTGGAGCTCATGGTGATACCTCCCCACACACGGGGAGAACTGGATGAAGCCACTGTTTGAATTCCTCGAAAAGGGAATCCTCCCTTCAGACCCTAGAGAAGCCAAGAAGGTTATGACAAAATCCGAGCAATATACGCTCATTTAGGGGGTCATGTACAAGCTCTCCTACACTCCGATGGATGGTAGACCCTACTTACAGTGTCTCTCCCCTGAAGAAGCCCAGTACGCCCTTAGAGAGGTCCATAAAGGGGTTGAGGGCACCTATATAGGAGCCAGATCTCTCGCCCGAAAAATCCTGAATCATGGTTACTTCTAACCAACGCTATTAAGTGATGCCCAGTGGCATGTCAAACAATGTGCTCCCTATCAAAAGTTTTCGTCCATCCAGCGGACACCTCAAACTGAGCTATCTTCGTTGTCCAGTCCGATCCACTTTGCCAGGTGGGGGATGGACTTGCTTAGGCCTTTCCCTCCGGCGCCTGGTCAGAAGAAATTTCTTGTTGTCACCATCGATTACTTCTCCAAGTGGATCGAAGCTGAGCCCTTGGCGACGATCACGAAAAACAGAATCCAGCAGTTCTTTTGGAAAAACATTGTTTGTCGGTTCGATATCCCACGATCCTAGTAACTGACAACGAGACTCAATTCATAAGTGCGGCTTTCTGCAACTTTTGTATAGACCTCAATGTCCAATAGTGATTCTCCATGATATCCCACCCACAGTCCAACGGTCAGGCAGAGAATGCCAACAGGCAAATTCTCACCGACCACAAGAAGAGACTTGACAAATCTGTAAAAGGGATGTGTGTTGAACAGCTTCCCAATATGCTTCGGAGCAATCACACCACCAAGCAAACCCCGACGGGAGAATCCCCCTTCAGCTTAACATATGGCTCTGAAGCCCTCATTTCACTGGAAGTTGGCATGCCCTCTCCTCGCTTGCTCGCCTTCAATGAAGAAAAGAATTCCTACAACCTCCAGGGCTACCTCGACCTCAATGATGAGAACAGAGAAAAATCATCCATTCGCCAACAAATCTACCTGCACTGAATCGAACAGTCATATAAAAAGAAGGTCAGCCCCACAAACCTCAAAGAAGGAGACCTGGTTCTTAGAAAGTTAGCAATCTCATTCCCCAGTAAAAAGGAAAAGCTAGCTCCGAACTGGGAAGGAACATACAGGATCTCCATAGTTGTCCGCCCTGGGGCATATAAACTTTAAGACACAGGGGGGTAATAAGGTTCCAAGAATCTGGAACGCCGAACACTTGATGAAGTACCAAGAAAGCTAGCCACTCTGTTATGCTATTATTGTATTCCAATGAGGCTAATGCTCACGGCACGACCAAATCATATAATGGATGCTTGCAACTTAAAAGTAGACATTTAGTTTTCCTTTTATAAAAAGACTTATTTTATTTTTCTGTTCAAATTGTTGTTACAACCTAAAACATACATGTGTGACTTCACGACAACAACACAAATAAAATGACAAGTTCAGAGTCCAATACTTGGTTCAACGCCGCTTTAGCCACTTGCAAACAAGCAAGTGCAGAGTAGCTCTCCATTCAGAATTTCTCCCACAACTGTTGAAACTCTTTAAACAACAAGTTCGGAGTCCAACACTTAGTTCGACGCCGCTTTAGCCACTTGCCAACCAGCAAGTGCGGAGCAGCTCACCATTCGGAATTGCTCCCCCAACTGTTGAAATTCTTAAAACGACAAGTTCGGAGTCCAACACTTGGTTCGACGCCGCTTTAGCCAGTTGCAAACAAGCAAGTGCAGAGTAGCTCACCATTTGGAATTGCTCCAACAACTATTGAAACACTTAAAACAACAAGTTCAGAGTCCAACACTTGGTTCGAAACCGATTTAGCCACTTGCAAACAAGCAAGTGCGGAGTAGCTCACCATTCAGAATTTCTCCCACAACTGTTGAAATTTGAAAATGAAAACTCACAGTAAAAAGGTGGTACAAGTTTATCAAGAGACGATTCACAGAAACATTGCTTAAAATCTTGGGAGAATCTTATTCCATAAGAAGAATCCGGTTACAAGCTTTATTAAACACAAGCCTCTACAAAATTACAAAAATCTCCTTAACTTCTTCTAGGAAGAGGGACGCTCCTCTTAAGAGATACGCGTGGCCTGCAGTTCACAGTTACCATACGAGCGTTATTTCGGTCTCTCGAGCCCCCTGAGGAGATATTCAGTCCCGCAAGCCGGGTCGTACCTTCGGGGCCCAGTGTTCTTGTTGCCCCTCCAACCGTTAACCCACTAGACGAACCAGTCACTCCGCCCTGAGCATCCCCTTGATTTCACAGGACATCAGGCAAGCGTAGGGCCAGTTCATGGGAAAATCTCCCCTAGGCATGTTCCTCACGCAAACAACAAGTGCTCCTAACATCACCACAATCTAGAAGTCGTTTCAGCCGATGAGTTTCTGTCTCTGGTTCAACGATCATCTCTCTGAGAGAGTTGGCCCTCACATTGAAGGTCAGATGAGGTATGCTCCCACAGAAAACTCGAGAACAGCTCTCCTAAGATGAGTCAATTCTAAGCTCCTCTCGAGCACTACATTCCTCAGCTCGTCCCTTTCAGTGGTAGCAAAGAGTAAGGAGTGGCGAAGGAGCTTGACCTTGGAAGATTCTCTAGTAATCGCTTCCCCTGATGAACGATCTTCTACACCTATGGGGGGCACCTCTCGAGAGACTTCATCCTTACACCTCGCTTCTATGTCCCGCCGAGACAATACTCGTCTCGAATGGCCAAGCTCTATCTCCGGTTTAAAAAGACTCTCATGAGCGGCTGAGTCCCAATTTTACCGCTTGAAGTTTGGTTCGAAGGTGTTTGATTTCAACCAAGTAACGACCACCTCCGTTATACAAGACCACCTACAGATGAAAGTAAATTATAGATCACTCCAACAAAAATAACCAAGTCAAAAGATGCTAAAAAATGCAAGAAGAATCAAACATCGGACGAGATGAGAATGAAGGAAGTTTTCATTGCAATGCAAAGATACAATAAAGCGGTGGTCAGTCCGCCATTAAGCATCAGTACAACATCAAAAACAACAAAAAACCAAAAAATTGACCATATACAAAATGAATCAAGGGTCCACATTGGTCGACTCGTCCACAGGAGGAGTAGGCTTGCGACCGCTCCCCTCAACCGCCTCGGGGACAACTGCTAAAGCGGACATGGGATCTGCTTCAACTGTCTGCTCACCCTCCTCCTCTTCTTCTTCTTTGCCTTCCTCCTCATCTAAATCATCCTCAACAGGGTCTTACAGAGAATACCCCGAATGATCAAACCTCGGAATGCGAGCTCTGACATGCTTCAGGGCCCTGGCATAGGATTGCTCCATGTTTGTGCGAAGTGTAATACCTTGCAAAATAGCATATAGATATTTTTGCATAGTAATCCGTGCACTGTAAAGAATTGCACACGATTACATATTTTTCTGACAATTAACAATTTTAATTGAGAAATTTCATATATATGAGCTATTCTGAACCCGATAAGATAAACTCGGGATATCTTCTCAATTAAACTATGGATTTGCCCTGATTATTTTGAGAACCCAAACTCGGGATATATATATTGTTTATTTTAAACTAAGTGCGTGGAGTGAATATGGATTGTACTTGTGCATAGGAGTAAGGGTTAGGGTTAGGGTTTGGTAACCTAGGGTATGGAGACCTAGGGTTAGAAACTAACCTTCATCATGTTTAAACCTTTGGACCTAATCTTGATGAAGATCCAATGGTTGTAAATCCACCATGAAGAAATCTTCATGAAATTTCCAAGAAGCATCAAGAAGGTTCTAGTTTGTTATGCTGGCACCATCTCACCCCTCCACCTCCACTCACTCCAACCCTCTCCATACTCACCCTTCATCCATTTTCGGCCTTCATTTGGAAACCCTAGCATCTCCTCTCCCTATAAATATCTCATTCCATTCACTTCTCATTCTTCTTATCTTCTTGTTTTGTTTTATTCAAAAAAAAAAAAAATCAAAAGAGAGAAAGAGAAGGAGAGGAAAAGGAGAAGTCTTTTGGATTGCAGTAGAAGGAAGTTGTAGTAGAGAAGAAGTATAGTAGGAGTTGGCCAAAGCTTCTACAAGGCAAGCGAGCAAAGGATAGGAGCTAAAGCTAGTGGAGACTCTCCTGCAACACAAGGTGGGTGATTCTCTAAAACTGTAAAAATTTAGTTTTTTTGTGTGTATGTGATTTAGCATGTAGTAGGAGTTAAGAAAATCTTGGTTACCATGTGTGAATATTAGCAGGATAAGAAAAAGTTATTTGTATGATAGAACAACTCTTACTATGATTCGGTTTAAAGAACATGTATGAGTAGGTGAGTTTGGGAATTTCTAGCTCACACACGGCTTAAAATTTTGGACTAAAATTTTTGGGACTTGTTTTGCTATGGATCTAGAGATCACATGAATTTTTTAATAATATTTGGAGTCCATTTAGTAGCCCAAACCCCCCACTCAAACTTCGGACAGAAACAGGGGAAAAAGGCTACTGTTTGAGAGAAATTGTCATGTCTTTCAAAGTTCATAACTCAATATTGGTAGGTTATTGAGTTGAAAATTTTTTTGGATTCTCCTGTATGTGTCAAAAACCATATTTTTAAATTTCACATTTTTCTGATTTTGTTTGATGCCTCAAAAAAATTTCTAAGTTACAACTGGTCTGGAAGTTGTATGCTGAAGCTGTCTGTTTTTAGATTGAAGCTCACCTAGTCATAACTACTTATGTGTGCATGATATTGCCATGAAACTTTTTCAGTAGCTTTTAGTACGTGTCTACATCTTGATTCCAAAATTTTTTATTTTTTAGATAGCATTTGGTCAAGTTTCAAAAATAAATAGTGTGAAGTGGTAAGACCCTGTTTGGAAAGCAGCTAAATTTTTGTGCTATGTGTAAAGGGTCATAACTCCTTGTGTAGCATGAATCTACATACAATTTTTGGACAGAATGGAATGGTATATGTATAGTTTCAGAATCTCAAATTTCATGAGCTTTGGACATAGGGTTGATTTGTTGTTGAATTTTATAGTAGACCAAGTTCAGCCTAGCTCTGATTAACTGATCTGTAAAGATGTGTAATTCTGGAATTATGGGTTAAGAATTTGGAAGAATGATCAAGTAGAGAATTGTAGTAGGGAGTCGTAGTTTTTCAAAACATCTAGAATCATGTGATTCCAGTTGGTGGTTTGAAAGTTATGATTTTCCTAAAATTGGGGTAGATCCAGTCTTAGTCGAGACCATGTTTGCTAAATGAACCAATTCTTCCATGTATGTGCACCTGATAGAAATTGGTATTTTTGAGGACTTTAATGGATGAATCTGAGGATATGTTCAACTAGGAAGTCATAGTAGACGCTCCAACCATTCCATAAAATCCAGAATCGAGTAATTTAGATGAGGGAGAAAATTTTTATGCTATTGGAAAAGTGCAGCATTTGCATTTAAGAATGTACAACTAAAAGTATATAGGGTTTTTATAGTATCAAGATAATTGAATTTGAGGAAATGATCAACTAGAGACTTGTAGCTTAGGTTCTTAACTTTCCAGAATGGGTAATATCAAGCGATTCCGAATTATATATTGGAAGTTATGGATGTTACAAATTCTGCAACCTGCTGGCTTGATTGACTCCATGCATATGTTAACTCAGGGAACAAGAGTTTTATAAGGAATTTGAGAGAATTGTCAACTAGGGGATTGCAGTAGAGTTTCCTACCTTTCTAGAAAACCAAATTTTATTGGATTCCGATGAGCATAGCTTGAGTCGCAGCTACTACATATGATTGGAAGACTGATATGGAAATTTCTGCATACCGCAATATGGTGATTGTGAGGTATTGAGTTTTAAGATGTTGTAAGCACTTCATCTGGAACTAGGACAAGATTCCTTTGCTTAGTACTCATGGTGGACACATGAGTGAGTTAAGAGAATAAGCTATATGGTCAATTTGTGATTGGTGTCTAGATGCCTGAGTCTGTCAATGGTCGGGGATTGGTGCTTGCGTATGTTTACCTTCATTCACAAATGTGTATGCATCTTTTAGGCGCCGATGGACAACTCACTGAGAGTCACAGGCCTGGGTTATGGTCGAAGACCAGTGAAGGTATTGGGAATCGATGAAAGTTGATTCACCATGATTAATTGTTGTTTTGACAAGACAAGTCAAGCTCAGCATTGGTTGATGCGACACCGTGCATGATTGAGTGATAACGTGTTTTCAGTAAACTGTATTTAATTAAGTTTTCTTTACTTTTCGCTTGGAAACCAAATTGGTGTTAGGGGTGGTTGCCTATAATTCGACTCGTTCTAAGAGCCAGCACTAGGCGGTGATAACCAGGATTGTCTCTTCCTATCATTATGGATACGTGTTGCTGTGCGTATCTAGCACTGTTGATTCCTGAAGTGTCGTGGCAAGAACGGGGGTTTCCTGTCGGATAGGGGGCTTAGTCCTTCGAGGCCATCACGTTCTTATGTTGAGTGGACACGAAAGGACCATGGGGCTGCTGTCCCATGGATCTTCAGCACCAATGATATGCGGCTATGTATCTTTAGGACCGTCACGGCATTTGTCGATTGTATCTATCGGGAACAGGTTGAGTACAATAGTAGAATGCATTGCATGGCGAGGGTTCGAAACCCTAAAACTGGAGGTAACGGCTTGATCTGGAGCATATGTAGTATGAGATGCATGTGTGTCTAGAGTCTTACTAACATTAGACTAAGTACATCTATTTTCTGTGCATTGTGCTCTATGATTTTGACTTCAGGTCATGGCATACACTGACACTAGGAAATTAGGATGCATGTTTCTTTTTTTATTCAAGATGGTTTGTGACTGCTAGTTGGAGATCGCTGTTTTCTTATCAGCATTACGTCAGTAGAATTACTGACATGCCCACTGTAGAACCCCGTATTTTCAAATATTATTTTATATTTGAAAATGAATTTAAATTTATTTTTGGAGATTTAATGAATATTTTCAGAAAAATTTATCTTTTGTACATGTGCAAAACACGTACAAATACTTGTTAAGAAGTTGGAAAATTTAGTTTTCTTCATGAAAAATCATTATTTAATATTTGAGATTTAATTAGTATTTTTCCAGATTTTTCTGAAATTAACTGGAACTATTTGCAATTTTTGAGAAAAGGACCTTTTTGCAAAATTGACATTTTTAGGGGCTAAAGTGCAAAATGTATATTCTGGAAGTTTTGAACAGTATTGATTGAGATTTAGAATTTATATTTTCTTTTAAATCCAAATTTAAATGAATTTTGATTGAATTTCCAAGGATAGAACTATATATGTAAGTTGTGTTTTGGAAGGGTTTATTTTGCAAAAGTGTGGGTAAAACCCTAATATTCAATCCCGGATATTTAAAGGATTTTTTTCTCCAGCCGTCATTGTTGATAATACACAGAAATTTTGGAGATTTATTTTGGTGGAGAAAGGAGTTTTTGGATCTAGCAAAAGGAAGACTTTTTCGTGGACTTTTCTCAATTCAAGGTGAGTGATATAAAAATTGTTTTGTTGTTTGATTCATGTGAGTGACTTTGTTTTTGTTGTTTGATTTTGTGAGTAATATGAAATTGTTTTGTTTTGTCTTGTTGTTTGAATGATATGGACTTTGTATGGTGATTGGATTGATGTGATCGATTATTATGATCGTTGTTGACATGAATATTATTTAGTGTTTTACATGAGAACAATGCAAAGATCGTGGTTGTACCATGTTGTGAAATCTAAGAATGATTAGTAGATCTTTGTTTATGTAATCGTATTACTAAAGACAAGATTAAGATTTGAGAATGGTTAGAATTGGATGATGAACATCTAGACATTAGATTTATAAATCAGATTTTGATTTAGATTTATGAAACAAATTAGTCTTGAGAAACCCTAATGAAAGAACTAGTGATTTAGAACATGAGAACTTGAGTTTTGACATATTTGATATTTTGAGTAATATAACCATGGTGAAGTTTTGTTGAGATTTATCATTTTTCTTGAATACGGACCATTATCATAGACATTGAATCCTTAGAAAACCTCAGTTTTGATTTTGTAATCAGACCTAAATTTTGAAAACTGTAGGCCGACAGTCGACTGGCCTACTGTACAGTCGACTGGTACGAGCCTGATACTGTACTTTTAGAACCATTGAAAAAGTCGTTCTGGACAGTCGACCTAGGACTCCTTTCAGTCGACTTACATACTTAGAATATATTTTGAGAAATTATTGGAATTTATCTCTGGTAAGTCGACCGATCCTCTTATAAGTCGATTTATATGACTAAGTTTATTTTTGTGAAATTTTGGATATTTGTCCTCTGGGCAGTCGACTTACTACGGTATAAGTCGACTGGTACTGAAGGATCTTTGTAAACTTGAGTGTTTCTTGAATGTTTGGTTCTCGGACAATTCAGTCTATTCTAAGATATTCAGTTAAGTATATGAATTAAGATATTCAGTTGAGCCACTTTGTTTAGTGGGACTTTGGTTTAGACTTTTGAGTTTGAGTCTCTAGAGGTGTGTGACCCTAGTATACCAGTGTTGAGTTATTTTGTTGAGGCCCAGTGAGGCATTTCAGTTATTTAGTTTTGAATTTAGGCCGGTAGGGTACACCGCTCTAGGAGATTCGTTAAGTAATTAATTAACCTAAAAATGATAAGGACAGGCACTAGTGGTGATATGATGAACGAGAACATGAGTCAAGAACCTCAGTATGGCTTTCGGTGTGGGATTTAATCTCCGGAATTATCACAGTAGATTATTAGTGGTGTGGGATATGTCTCCGAAATTATCACAGTCTTGTGGTGTGGGACAATTTCCGGAATTATCACGGTAACTACTTGTTGTGTGGGATTGATCTCCGGAATTATCGGAGTCGAGGTGAAGCACATGTGGTATTCGTGTGGTGACGTGTCAATGTTTTGGTGTGGGATGATCTCCGGAATTATTCAAGTGAAATATCTTGGGTGTGGGATCCATCTCCGGAATTATCGGGCATGAGATAGTATCCATGGTTTATCTTTATCTTGTAGTAGTCATCATGTTAGGATTAGTTGCATAGCAGGAGATTGAACCCTATGAAGTGGAGACGTTAAGGGCTTGCACCGAACCTATGTGGAATGGGATGCATAGACTTCGACAAGTACGCATTAGAGAGTCTGCATATAGAGTATTTGTTTCTTGGCTTGGTTTTATGCACTTGGTTTTCCTGTTTCCTACATCTGACACTTAGTTTAGCTCCACTTGATGTTTTTATGTTATCCGTCATTTCGTACTTCCCATATTCTTATTTAGTACCTGTTGTTTGAGAATTTATGAGGTATGATCTTTATGTTGTATGTTTGTTTTTATATCTCTCACACCATTTATGGCTGACCCAGTTAGTTTTGGGGGTTAGGGATCATCTCTAGCCTCATATGTTGCAGGTTGTTGCTTAGAGTTGGAGATTGGATGCTTGAGTTGGTTTAGAGAAAAAGTGATTCAATAAGCGTTTTGTGTAAAATTGTAATAGCAAATTGGAGATAGTTTTGTGATGTAAATAAAAAAAAAATTTGTAGTTGAGATTTTTGAATTCCGCTGTGCTATGTAAGAGTTTGATGTAATAAAAGTTGAAAATTTTAGTGGTATTGGTTGTGTTTAATATTATATTGAAGTGGATCGCTGGGAATGTGCCACGTATTTTCTAAGATATCTTATTAGAAATTCGGGGCGCTACACCCACTTAATTAGGTGCTGGAAACCGGAATCGGGAAAGCAGGCATCTAAATAGAGGAGCAATGTACTTACCTACCATGCGAGCAGGTGTAGAAATATCAGAGTCACGCAACAGAAGACTCAAGCCAAGGGGCAAGACCAGGAAGCAGATTGACAACTCAGTGGAGTTCGGCAGTGATCAGTCGATTACCATTCTGGAAGACAGCTGATACCTTCACAAAAGGAGTCTGATATTTGTAATAAGTTGTAATGAATTAATGTAATTTGTATTCCTTGTTCAGGAACAATATACATTGTAACTAAGATGTAATGATCTTATTTGGAACAAAGGTTTTTAAATTTCCGTGTCATTTACTGTGTTGAGATGCATTTGAAGGCAAAGATTCTGATTGTGACACGGATATCCGAAAATGGGGCTCCGGAGCGTTACATGAAGGAACAACTTAGCTTCTTCCTTCGCCTCCTTCACTGCATCCTCCTTCTCTTTCGCAGCCCTCTCCTTCTCCTCGGCCGCAAGAGCTCTCTCCCTATATGCCCTTTCCTGCTCCTGAGCTACCTGCTCCTTGGCCTTCGCCAAGGCCGACTCAAGGTACGAAATATGCACCATCTGGGTCTCCAATCGGTGAGTCTCTTACTCCAATGCCTTAGCGGTCTTTGCTCGCTTCGCTCGGTTTATCGCTCGCCGCCCTTAACTCTTTCTCCTGCTCCGTCATCCGATTCTACAGGTGGATGAAGTGGAAAGTAATCTAAACAATAAAAAAGAGGGGGGGGGGGGGAACTCAAGAGTTGAGCAAGGGAAAAATCAGCTAAGTCGATGAAAGACAAATCCAACAACTTACCGCCATGTTGACCCTGGTTATCTCCAGGGCATCATCCCCAACCGATCCAGCATCCATCGCTACCCTATCCTTCAGGGTGCTGAGATGATGGATTGCTTGCATGCAAGTGGCGGTCCCGAGGAACCTGTCGTGCTTCATCACTCACCAGTCGGGGAAGAAGAGCTTCTTGTGTTGCTCGGTAAGGATCGTCTCTGCCACTAGGGTGAGGCGTGTGGCCACGTGGGTCCACACCCAAAGTAAACCCCCTGGTGGACGGGGCAGGCGAAGAGGAAGGCGGAGACCCCAAATCCACCATGGGTGATGTAGGCACTGAACCACTCGCGGCTTTGCCTGGCGAAGGTTTGGAGGACACTCTCTTCCTCTTCTTCTTTTCGGTTGCCTTGCCACTTAACCCTGAGCGTATAGTGATCATTTCCTAGAAGTCCATACCAACAACACCTGCGAAATGGGACACGAAGAAAATAAAATAGAGGAGAGGAGAAGTATCTAAGAAAAAATATATATATACATATATATAAATATATATGTATACATATAAATAAAATAAATAAACAGATCACAGATGCATACTAGGGTCGATCGGACTGAGATCCCCCTTGAAGAGAGACACCTCCGTTATTTCTTTCCCACTTAGAGGATGCCGATTTAGAAGCCTCCTTACCATCTCCTCCTCTCCTGGGTCCAAAAACGATTCGTTCTTTGCTCTATTCGACACCTCATCTCTCCAACTAGTCGGAATCGTCCATGGTTCACAACTCCGAATAAGAAAATATTTCTCCCTCCAAAACATGGTGGAGTCGAGGTTATCGATCAATTTCACACCCCGGCGAGGAGAGAGATAGTATATGTACTCTGTCTTGCTCTTCTGATGGATCCTGTAGAGCCTCCTAAGAATGGTCAGATGAGGCTTGATGCCTGCCACATGGCATTGCAGCATGAAGTTGTTAACATACCTCCACATGTTCGGCATATACTGAATCTGGCTCAAACCGTACCACCTAAGAACTTCGGCTACAAATGGAGGAAGGGGGAGACGAAGACTCACTAGAAATGCGTCGAACGGGAAGAAGTAAGCGTCAGACAAAGTAGGTGTGCACGCTTTGACTCTAGGACACGGCAAGACAATGTCGAACTCCTTCGGGATCAAGAAACACTCCTGAATGTTGCTCAAATCTTCCTTTGAGATCATCAAAGACATGTCATCAACCTCGGTATGCTCGCGAGGTCTGTTCTCCTCATATGAAGAGGCCATTCCGTACACCACTCTGGACAAATGATCGGCCAAATAGTCTCGAACTCCGCCAAGGTTCGTCAAAGGACTCGGGAGCCTCCCTAACTCCCCCGCTTCCCTTGTTTTCTCAACAACTGTTTCTACAATCACCGA
This sequence comes from Hemerocallis citrina, assembly GCA_017893485.1. Taxonomy (NCBI): domain Eukaryota; kingdom Viridiplantae; phylum Streptophyta; class Magnoliopsida; order Asparagales; family Asphodelaceae; genus Hemerocallis; species Hemerocallis citrina. The sequence goes on along the minus strand of CM030363.1, from coordinate 121,976,322 downwards.
CCCCGCCACTTCATTCCCCTTGTCTAACCTTGGGGGGAGAATTAGTTGCCAATCTCCGTCACGACCCGATGGAAGTCTCATCTCCTGAAGACACCCTCGACATCTTTGATTAAAAAATGTTGTGGTAGGGTAAAAATGGCCTGGGGCCCAGCCAAGGCCCAGGATGGCTCACTCGAAAAGGACAATAAAAATCAATCCGGCTCGGCCCCGGACCATTACAGCCTCAGCACCGAGCCGTAAGTTCACCCCCACAGAACTGGTCTCCTCGTATCCGACGAGCCTCGATGGCCCTCGGCCTCCGATCCACGACAGCCCCACGGGCCGTCCTCCCAGCCTGGCGAAGAATGAGGATGACCTGGCACAACCTAGGCCATCCGATTCCCCCAGAGGCACAGGAGCCCCATGATCAGCCATGTCAGCTCCAAATACCACCTAGGGCTTTGCTACGTCAGCCCTATACCGCTCTTGGCTCTGCCACGTCCGCTCTAAACCCCCTGGGCCTCCTGCCACGTCAGGCCGATGGGCTTTCGGGTTCAGACCCGACCCCCAAGTGGATCCAAACCCGGTTGGAATTCCCTATAAATACCAGACCCTCACCCACCTTTTCAGGTAATCAATCTTTGCCACCTAAATTCCCCTAGTTACTGCTACTCTCTCACAGAGACTGACTAGATCGTCGGAGGGTCCGCCACCGGGATAAACCCCGGTGTTTCAGGACCGTCTGCAGGTACTCGAGGCGAGGCCATCCGAGCCGATCCTCAAGCGCCGAAGCGAGCCCCTCGCTCACCGTCCGATACCGTACTCTTCCCTCATTACAAATTGAGTCCGAACTCACACCTGGTGCATCCACACTGTGACCAAAAACAAACCGCATCAGGTTGGCACCGTCTGTGGGAACTCCTTTATTCGGTACGGACGACAGTCCGAGCCTCGCCACCGACGCTCTCCCTCGACCCGATCTCCCATGGCTCCCCGAGCCCGAAGATCCGCCCGTTCAGCCCGACCGAACGGGCGGGCCCTCGATGGAGGGCAAGCATCCAATAATCCGGGTGGAAATCCCGGACCCCAGCAAAGTGCTTCACACGTCGCCGTACCCGACCTTCTTCGGGTCATTCAGAACAGAAGGGCTAGCCAGGCTAGGGGAGGGACCGCTTCCAACTCGGCCCCGAACCATTCCAGACCTATGCAAGGGGACAGGCCGTCAGCACTCAGCCGCATTGGCCGAATTCCTATGCCCCGACCCGACCCTTCCGACCACGGCGCGGTCACTAGGGGCGAGTTCAGAAGCTTCAGAGGTGAAATCATGGAGGCCCTCCATGGAGCACCAAGGTCCGCGACCTATGGCCGACCCCCTCAAATGAGCGAAGGGAGAAGTCACACTCGTGCGCCGACTCCCCCTCCGGAGTGCACAGACGAGGTGCTCCGACGCCTCCTAGAGATGGAGAATCGAATCGAGCGCATCGGCGACGGGAATCCCAACCTAGTACAAGGACATGGGCCCTCTCAACCTCCATTTTTCGTCAACATCATAGAAGCGGAGATCCCCCGGAACTTCTGGCCTCCGCAGTTCGAGACTTACAACGGCGAGGGTGATCCAGCTGATCACATGGAGGGCTTCAAAACACTCATGATGATTCACAGCGCTTCGGATCCCTTGCTGTGCCGAGCCTTCCCGGCCACCCTCCGGGGTCCTGCCAGGGATTGGTTCTCCAAACTCTCCCCTGGCTCGATCTTCTCGTTCGACCAGCTGGAAGCCAGCTTCCTGGCTCACTTCATCACTAGCCGGAAGGCCGAAAGGACGAGCGCTTCCCTGCTCGACCTCAGTCAGAGGGAGGGTGAGTCGCTCCGTAACTTCGTCAAGAGGTTCACGACTGAGGCAAGGTCCGTCTCTGCCCTCGACGCTGGGGTCGCCTCAGCTGCCTTCCGACACAATGTCCGGCATAACCAGCTGAAGGTATCCCTGGCGAAGAAGCCACCTCTGGACTTCCCCGACCTTCTCAACCGGGTCGAGAAGTACATACGAGCTGAAGAAGCTCTGAACCTAGAGGGCAGCAAAGAAGTCGTGGGGAAGGGCAAGCGCAGGGTCGATGAGACCGAACTTGTCAAGAAAACAGCAAAGGAAGGGGTCGGCGCGAAGAGGGCACCTCCGGTCCCTCGCTTCGAAAGGTACACTCCCTTGACACATAACGTGTCTGCCATCCTCTTAGAAATCGAAGACAAAGGCCTTGTCCGACTACCTCCCCGACCAAATAACAACAAGAAGCGAGATCAGCGCTTCTACTGCCGGTTCCACAGAGATCATGGGCACGAAATCGACCAATGTCGGGCCCTAAAAGACGAGATTGAGGCCCTCATCTCACGAGGGTACCTCTGAGAATTCACCATAGAAGGCCCACGGGATCGGCGGGATACGAGGAACCGGAGGCCTTCGCCTCCGACCCCCATCCCGAACCGCATCCAGGATTGGGATCGCTCGCCCGAAGGGGCCGCGGATACGCCATTCATCTTGCACTGTGTCCACGGGGGGCCAATGGGGGGAGAGTCAAATACTTCCCGAAAAGCCTTCATCCGAGAGGTGAATGCTGTCCAAGACAACCCCTCGCCCAGGTTGCAAACGGTGCCTGTCTCCTTCTCCGGAGAGGACCTCGAAGGCGTTCGCCTCCCTCATTGCGACGCCATCGTCATTTGCCTCCACATGGCTAATTGTGAGGTTCGCCGAATCCTCGTCGACAACGGCAGCTCGGTAAATATTCTCTTCCTCGAAGCCTTCGAGAATCTCAAGCTGTCCAGAGGCAAACTCAAGCCAGCCGGATACACCTTGCATGGGTTCTCCGGCGTCCCTATCGTAATAGAAGGGATTGTTACTCTCGACGTTACCGCAGGATCGGCTCCTGTCAAGAGGACCGAGTCCATGGACTTCATGGTGGTAAACGTCTAGGCGGCTTACAACGCCATACTCGGCCGACCCGGACTGTGCTCCCTTCAAGCGGTACCTTTGGCTTACCATCTGAAACTTAAATTTCCCACCCCGCAAGGGGTCGGCATCATCCAAGGTAGCCAAGAAGCAGCGCGGTCGTGCTACATGACCGTCGTCGGAGGGGGTGTGTTCCCCCTCGACGCCATTGAGCTCGAACCCGAGAGGGACGGCCCCGCTCCCGAGCCTGTCGACGAGCTTGAGGAGGTCCCGTTTGACGCCGAGGATGAATCGAAATGGTTCGGGTGAGCCGCTCGCTCCCCGAGGACTTGAAGCCAGGCATAATCGCCTGCATCCGCCGCAACGTTGATCTTTTCGCCTGGAAGCCCTCCGACATGCCCGGGATCTCCGAAGACTTGATCATGCATCGGCTGAGCGTCATCCCGGACTCTAAGCCGGTCGTCCAAAAGAGGCACAAAGTCGCCCCGGAGAGGCAGCAAATTGTGAAGACAGAGGTCGAAAAACTCTTGTCTGCTCGATTTATTCAGGAAGTCAGCTACCCCGAGTGGTTGGCTAATGTCGTCATGGTGAAGAAGGCAACCGGGGGCTGGCGGATCTGTATCGACTTCACAGATCTAAATAAGGCATGTCCGAAAGATCCTTTCCCCCTCCCCCGCATCGACGCTTTAATCGACGCAACCTCGGGGCATGAGCTACTGTCCTTCATGGACGCATTCTCGGGGTACAATAAGATCTGGATGTTTCCACCGGACATCTCCAAGACCTCATTCGTCACCGACCAGGGTCTGTTTTGTTATCGCGTTATGCCCTTCGGGCTGAAAAACGCCGGAGCCACATACCAACGGCTCGTCAATAGAATCTTCAAAGACCTGATCGACCGCAACGTGGAAGTCTATGTCGACGACATGCTCGTCAAGAGCCAGGCCGGGCCGGACCACGTCGCCGACCTCGAGGAAGCCTTCAGAGTCCTCCGGCATCACAACATGAGGCTCAACCCGGCTAAATGCGCCTTTGGCGTCTCCACTGGGAAATTCCTGGGGTTCATCGTCAGCCAGAGCGGCATCGAGGCGAACCCTGAGAAAATCCAAGCTATTATTGACATGGCCCCGCCCCGGAATGTCAAGGAGGTTCAGAGGCTTACAGGCCGATTGGCTGCAATCGGCCGTTTCCTCTCCAAGTCAGGGGAGAAGTCTCTCCCCTTCTTCAAGGCTCTGTGCGGAAAAGGGGGCTTCGAGTGGGTTACCCATCAACAGAAGCCTTCGAACAGCTGAAGCAGTACCCCACCAACCCTCCTCTCCTCAGCAAGCCCCAGCCGGGCGAACCACTATGGCTCTACCTGTCCGCCTCGGATAGTGCCCTCAGCGCCGTCCTCGTCCGTGAAGAAGATGGAGTTCAGAGACCATTGTATTATGTAAGCAAAGTCCTGCTCCCCGCCGAGACGAGGTATGCAAAGATAGAGAAGGTGGCCTATGCTTTGGTCATGGCAGCCCGGAAACTCCGTCCTTACTTCCAGGCCCACTCCGTCCAAGTACTGACCGACCAGCCACTGAAGACTGTCCTCCACAAGCCCGAAAACTCCGGCCGCTTAGTCAAGTGGTCAATTGAGCTAAGTCAGTTCGACATCAGCTATCAGCCGAGGACGGCCATCAAAGGGCAGGCCCTCGCCGAGTTCATAACTGAGTGCACTGTTTCCGAGTAGCCCAACATCGAGGGCTCGGATCTGACCTAGGAGGTCTTTGTCGACGGATCATCCTGCGAAACGGGGAGTGGGGCGGGCAGCATCCTTCGTGGCCCTGACCAATTCCTACTTCAATACTCCCTCCGTCTCAACTTTTCGGCCTCCAACAACGAGGCGGAATACGAGGCCATGATCGCCGGGTTGACCCTAGCACACCGAGCCGGAGCCAAGCAAATCCGGGCCTTCAGCAATTCTCAGCTCTTGGTCAATCAGATCACCGGAGAATAGGAAGCCCGCGATGATCGCATGGTGAGGTATTTGGCAGTGGTCCGACATCTCCTAGCGTCCTTCTGCCACTCCACAGTCATTCGAGTCCCTAGGGAGCAGAACGCTCAAGTAGACGCGTTGTCAAAACTCGCCTCTTCCTCCTTCGAGGGTCTCGACCAAACTGTACTCATCGAAATCCTATTGAAGCCGAGTATCAACGATCAAGACCAGGAGGCAATGTGTGTCCAAGACGATACCAGTCCAGACGACTGGACCACTCCCATCCGGAGATTCTTAGTCAGTGCCGAGCTTCCTGAAGACCGGGCTGAAGCTAGACGAGTCAGGGTCCGAGCTGAAAGGTTCGTCATGGTTGATGACATCCTCTTCAAACGCTCATACACCTTGGCCGACGGCAAGCCGTACCTCCGCTGTCTCACCAGCGATGAGGCCAGCTACGCACTGAAAGATCTTCATGAGGGGATAGGCGGATGCCACATGGGGAGCAGGACGCTCGCTCGGAAGGCCCTGAATCAGGGGTACTATTGGCCGACCATGCTCCAAGACTCGCAAGACCTAGTCAAGAGGTGCGGCCCATGCCAAAGGTTCTCCCCTATCAAGAGGCTTCCTCAAGCCAATCTCCGATCCCTAGCTAGTCCTACGCCATTCGCCATGTGGGGCATGGACCTTGTGGGCCCCTTCCCCGTAGCGGTAGGGCAAAAGAAATTCTTGATAGTCGCCATCGACTACTTCACCAAGTGGCTCGAAGCCGAGCCTCTGTCCAGCATCACCGAGCGCCAAGTACAACAATTCTTTTGGAAGAACATCATTTTCCGGTTCGAAATCCCTCGGGTCCTCGTCACGGACAACGGAACCCAATTCCAAGGTCAGAACTTCCAAACTTTCTGCGCAGACATCGGCATCCAGCAGCGTTTCTCCGCTATTTGCCACCCTCAGTCCAATGGCCAAGCGGAGAATGCGAACAGGCAAATCCTCGACGGCCTCAAAAAGCGCCTCGACAGTTCCCCCAAAGGGCTGTGGGTCGAAGAATTGCCTAGCGTGCTATGGGCGCACCGAACCACCCAGAGGATCCTCACGGGGGAGACGCCGTTCAGTCTGACCTATGGGACAGAGGCAGTAATCCCCGTCGAGGTCGGCCTGCCTTCTCCCCGTATCGTGGCCTTCGACGAAGCTGACAATTCATCCGGCCTGAGGGCCAACCTGGACCTCGTCGCCGAGGTCAGAGAGAAGTCTTCGATCCGAAGAAGCATCTACCAACAACGGATCGAGAAGTTTTACAACAAGAAGGTCCGCCCCACAAACATCAAGGTGGGGGACCTCGTGTTACGAAAACTGTCCGTCTCCGACCCAACAAAGAAGAGGAAATTGGCTCCCAACTAGGAAGGCCCATACCGTGTAGTCGAGGCTGTACGCCCTGGTACATACCGACTGGCAGATATGGACGGCCGGCTGATCAGCCGACCCTGGAACGCCAAGCACCTAATGAAGTTCCTGGAAGAGCGAACATAGGTTCTAGCTTGGCTAATGTAAATAATATTTTTTGTAAGCTTTCATGTGTAAAGGGCCGTTTTAACGACCCTCCCTATCATATATGAAAGAAATCCCTTTTTGTCAAACTCCAAACGCCTCGACAGCCCCGGCCTAACACCGGACAACGGGATCGGCACCCGAGTCCTCACTTCGGTATCGTCCCCAACGTCTCGGTAGGTCCGACTCAGCTTCAGGCCAGGGAATCTTCCTAATGCCCCGCACCGATCCCTCACGGATCGACGGGGCCGAACCTCACTTCCGCCATCATTCACTACACTATTGACCAGAGCAAAGAATGAAAAGAATTCTTTATTCATACTCCCTTATTAGTTCTGAAAAAACAAACAAAGACCGTTACAGGACCACTCCACTCATCTCAAACTGGAGGAAGTCGCCATCTTAGGGCCCCTCGGGTCCGACGAATGGCGGGACCACTCCGATCGAACGACTAGGAGCCCTCTCCTCGTCATGGTGGTCCTTAGGCTCAGCCACGGTCGACACACCAGCCACGGAGCTCTGGGCATCAACTGGTCGCACACGCTCCCGCAGCAGCAACGCAGAGGGAACCCCCTCCGCTCGCCGACCTCCCGAGGAGGATGCCGAGACACCCAGCATCGTCTTATAACGGTGTATCTCCATCTCCTTCTCCACAATGACTTCGCGAAGTAGCCTCTCAAAGGAGGGCCTCTGCACCGATGCACTCGACATGGTATATCCAAGACCGCCACTCCCGAGGTCCCGATCCACCATCGCCCTCCTCAGTCGGGTCGCCTCCTCACTTAGGGCTTCAGACTTGTTCCGATAATAGTTGAAGGCCGCATCACTGTCATGAGCCCCCTTTCGGTAGCGAACCAACGTGGCCTCCGGGGCCTCGACCTTGCTCCGGAGCCACGCCACGTCGGAACGACGGGGGTCCACCTCGGGATGGGGAGCCGTAACCTATAAGAGAACCAGCCCACTCAAAACACATAAGCAAGGAGGTTCGGAAATATCCGAGGTCAAAACACTTGGCCAGTCAAAAATCCTCTTTTATAAATGGAATTACTTCATACAAAAAATGCGGTGGCCAGTCCGCGGTAGGCAAATACAATCGAGAGATGGAAAAAGAAAGACAAAACTATACAACTTATTTTCCCACCTCAACATCGGCCGGGTTCACGGGGAGGTCGGCAGCCGGGTCATCAACGGGCCCTTCTTCATTAGGGGTCTTCGGTGTCCCCTCGATCTCCATGTCGTAGTCGAAGTTGGACAGGTCGATGGTCGGGTAGAAGTGCCTCACATGACTGAGGGCCTTCGCATAACACTCGTCCTGGGCCTTGATCACCATGTTCTGACCCGCCTCAGTCAACTCCTCCCTCTCCTTTGCGAACTTCTTCTTCAGAGCCGCCATCTTCTTCGCCCATTCCGCCTCCTTGGCATCGAACTCGACCTTCATCTTCTGCTCCCTCTGATGCGAGCCTTCGAGCTCTATCTTCATCTCCTTCATCTCCTGCAAGGCCTTGTCAGCCCGGTCGCGCTCTCGCTCCAAGGTCGCCTCATAAAGGCCTCTCACGTGGGCCCCCTGCACGGTCGCCTGCAGTAACCAAGCATTACTAAGAAAACCTCCTTTACGAAGTGATCACAAGGCGAGCGAGGTCGGCAGACTTACCAGCACATTAGCCTGCGCGAGGCGCGTGTACGCATCCTCCAGGATCTCGACGTTCATCTCCGCACGGTCCCGGGGGGTCGCCTGCTTATCCGCCACCTCGACGGCCTGGCGCCCTCGGGTTAAGCAGTCACCCTCACGGATCGACCAACCCGGCAACCACGGTCGCCGCAACCTCTCCTCTACCTCTGACCCCACCAGGGGACCCTTCCCCTTATCAAGATCATCGGCCTTGCCCGGGTCCGAGCTCTTCCGAGCAACCACCACCTTGCCTGTCTCCGAGCGCGTCCTCTTTGCCGGAGGCTGGTCTGGGACCTCGAAAACCACCTGGGACAACCCCCTCGTCTTCGTCGCGTCCCCCTTCGTCTCGGCCTTCTACTTCTTCATGGCGAGCCTCTTTGCCTTGATTGATTCGGGATCCATACCTGCGAAAAGATCCATTAAGAACAATGAGCGCAAAAGAACAACAAGACCGAGAGAAAAGAAACAACTACATACAAAGAACTGCCGGGCTCAGTCCGATGCTCGCCAGGTGACCCTCCGTCACCTTCGACCAACTGATACTGTGCGACAGACGGAGGCGCTCAACGAATCTCCACTCCTCGGCCGTCAGGTCCCTCGGCCTCGGCGCTTTGAAGCTCGACTTATAATGGTTCGATCGAGTAGGGATGTCCCAAGGCTCCTCACTCCGGATCACCACATATTTTTTCTTCCACTCCTTGATAGAGTCCGGGTGACCGTGGACGACCTTCCCCTTACTCCGAGGCGAGATATAGTAAACACCCTCCGACTCCCCCGACGAGCTGATCCCCAGCATTGCCCGGAACATGCCCAACCGGAGGGGCACCTTCTGCTCCTCGCACAACAGCACGAAGCAGATGATCTGCTTCCAGGAGTTCGGCCCATACTGCATCGGCGCCAGGGACGCCCAATTCAACACCTCCAGAACAAACGGATGGACCGACAACCTTAGTCCAGAGATGAAGGCGTCCACTGGGAAGACGCAGTACCAAGCAGGCAGGGGGTCGGTTGGGCGCAGGGTAGAGTTCGGCAACATGAGCTCGTAGCCGGACCCTATGTGGTACGCCAACTGCAAAGCCTCCAAGTCACCAACCTCCAAGACGGTCGGAAGCGTGTCCATCTTCACCCTCTTCTGGCTCGGGGAAGACGGCTGGACCCCAAAAAGCTCCTTATCGGAAAGGTCGTCGGGGTACCGATGGAACGGCTTCGGTTGTACGGGCGACCTTGTCATTAAGTTGCGGTGAACGGGCGCCTGGCTCGAGCCACTGTTCCTCGACCCCTTCTTCTTCGGAACCCTCTTCTTCTTGGCTCTTTCCGGCGAGGGGGTAGATAATCGCCCCAGACCGGTCGGCGTGGAGCTCGAACCCACACCCTGACCTGTGGATCTCCCCCCCCGCACCTCCTATCCGAGCCCCTTCGGCTTCACCCTCTTCTGGGCCACCCTCCTCTTCGGAAGACGACTCTAGAACCTGGACTTCGTCCGAACTGTCGCTTGCCTCCTCAGATTCGCTACTCTCCACCACAAAAGGTTTCCGGGAGCGTAACGGCCTCACATTGTACACCGGTTCCTCCTCGCAAATTGGCTTCTCCCACGAAGTCGAATCGGAAGACTTCACATCATGTGTCGACCCTCCCTCGCACACTGGTTCCTCCCACGAAGTCGATTTGGAGACAGGGTTCCCTTCCCCCCTCGACGTCGACGCTGACGAGCCAGACTGAGCGCTAGACATCTATGCCTAACAAAAGAAACTTACAAACTAACCTTTGGGTTGCCTCGGACTGACGAACCAGTGCTGCTAAACAGTCAAGCCGAGCGCTGAAGTGTTTGGTTTCTTTTTAAGAAAACAGCAGGAGGGAAATGAACAGAATGGAGAAGAGAGGGGGGATATTTATAGAGAGAGAGGTGACGCCTCGATTTTCGCATTACTGTTCCTCGAATAGCGCGCGTCTGCCACCAATGGAATCACGCCACGTCATCCTCGAAACTGGCGCTGCTGACGTCACCTAGTGCCGGTTGGAGACCACACAGAGGTCGGTTCGGATGAAGTGTTCGGCGGAGAAATTTTTTTACTTAAGATTTAAGGTGCCGTCCTTAGACGGGCGCCCCAGGCTCCAGGGCTCGGTCGGCTCCCCTCTCACCCGCGAGCAGCTCGGGGCTTACGACCTCGGAAGCCGAAACCCCGAACTGTTCGAGGGTGGGAGAAAAGCCACCATCGCCTGGAACCCCATCGGAAAGCAGAACAGCCCACCTCCAATCTCTAACTCCTTTGGGCTGACAGACCATCAGAAACCGTCAGCACCAGAAGGAAGACAGAGATCGGAGACGACCCATCTATCCGAGGCTCCTCAGCCCCAGGTCCAGAATTCGGTTGATACCCCTCCCGTCTGGATCTTTCTCGGGCAAACAGCCGTGTCAGGGCCGTCCAACCCGAAAAAGGATCCAGACGGCAAAGCCACCACCAGTCCGAGGTCCCCAGGGTTAAAACCTTTCAGTACCTTGTCCCCCGAGCCCGGACTACGGACGCCATCTCTTCTGCCTTGTTCTCCCCCGACCCTGACACTCGCATCGAGGCCGTCAGGAACGGGAGAAGAACAAGGCAATAGAGTGACCACCCGTCCAACGCTCTCAGGGTCAAAATTTTGCAAGAGACAGACGTCCGCCAAAGTAGACACCTCTGATGGCCGATGGACCACCTTTGCTGTGATCAAACCCGCTGTGGGGAGAGGGGTATTTATAACCTCCCCCATAGACCGGCCATTATGACATTGGGAAAGCCAAAATGACGGAAGCCCATGCGCCATGCATTTATTAGGCGGCACCATTAATGCCCCTAGGAAATTTGAACATTGCACAGATCCCGGAGCGCCTTCAATACTCCGCAAAGACAGCAGGCCACCCCGCTCAAACCTTCTAGGGCACCACGGTTCGCCATCACCCTTGCCGGCCCATAATCCCTCGCCAGCTCGAGGTTCGGTCTAGCACCAGGGTAGTCTTCTCAGGAAGGCTCAACGGCTCGCCATCCCCCTTGCCGACCCATAATCCCTCGCCAGCTCGAGGTTCGGTCTAGCACCAGGGTAGTCTTCTCAGGAAGGCTCAACATTTCGCCATCACCCTTGCCGACCCATAATCCCTCGCCAGCTCGAGGTTCGGTCGAGCACCAGGGTAGTCTTCTCAGGAAGGCTCAACGGCTCGCCATCATCCTTGCCGACCCATAATCCCTCGCCAGCTCGAGGTTCAGTCTAGCACCAGGGTAGTCTTCTCAGGAAGGCACCACGGTTCGCCATCACCCTTGCCGACCCATAATCCCTCACCAGCTCGAGGTTCGGTCTGGCACCATGGTAGCCTTCTCATGAAGGCCCAACGATTCGCCATCCCATTTCCACGACCATAAACACTCCTCCACGGCTAACTCCCGCATCCCCGCAGGAGTGGGGGGCTTGTGTGGTAGGGTAAAAATGGCCTGGGGCCCAGCCAAGGCCCAGGATGGCTCACTCGAAAAGGACAATAAAAATCAATCCGGCTCGGCCCCGAACCACTACAGCCTCGGCACCGAGCCGTAAGTTCACCTCCACAGAACTGGTCTCCTCGTATCCGATGAGCCTCGATGGCCCTCGGCCTCCGATCCGCGACATCCCCACGGGCCGTCCTCCCAGCCTGGCGAAGAATGAGGATGACCTGGCACAACCTAGGTCATCCGATTCCCCCAAAGGCACAGGAGCCGCATGATCAGCCATGTCAGCTCCAAATACCACCTAGGGCTTTGCCACGTCAGTCCTATACCGCTCTTGGCTCTGCCACGTCCGCCCTAAACCCCCTGGGCCTCCTACCATGTCAGGCCCATGGGCTTTGGGGTTCAGACCCGGCCCCCAAACGGATCCAAACCCGGTTGGAATTCCCTATAAATACCAGACCCTCACCCACCTTTTTAGGTAATCAATCTTTGCCACCTAAATTCCCCTAGTTACTGCTACTCTCTCACAGAGACTGACTAGATCGTTGGAGGGTCCGCCACCGGGATAAAACCCCGGTGTTTCAGGACCGTCTGCAGGTACTCGAGGCGAGGCCATCTGAGCCGATCCTCAAGCACCGAAGCGAGCCCCTCGCTCACCGTCCGATACCGTACTCTTCCCTCATTACAAATTGAGTCCGAACTCACACCTGGTGCATCCACACTGCGACCAAAAACAAACCACATCAAATGTATGTATATAAACAAAAATATATATATTTTACCTTGATGTGATAGCTACGGTCGGAAAAGATCACCGGAAAGTACAACACCTAGCCGCTACCTCTAGCAGAGCCGCCGAGATAAGAAAACCCTTTTCGAGAGAAGAAAAGAGAAAGTGAGAAAAGAGGGAGGGGGTTGGAGTTTTACTGAAGGGAGAAGCATCATTTGGACTTCTTGGGCCCAAGCAGATGGAGAGGCCCACAATCCCAAGAAGCCCAAACAAACACGAAAACAAAGCAAAAAGTCTTCAACGTACGGAAATACTAAACAACTAGTCAATGGTTAACGAGACACGTGTTGCCCAGCCAAGATACCTTCTGCATTCGGTAGTATATTCATAACAAATGTGCCCCCGTGCGTGAAATCACACAAAAGTCGTTGACTGGTCGACGGTCAACAGTCAATGAGACAGTGTCGCCTCGCTGAACCATCTTAAACGTTCGGAGACAGGCACTGAGCAAACGTGCCCCCGAGCGTGAAATCATACAAAAGTCGTTGACTGGTCAACAGTCAACAGTCAACGGGACACGTGTCACCTCGCTGAACCATCTTCAGTGTTCGGTGGCAGGTTCCTAGCAAACATGCTGCTGAGCAAGAAATCACACAAAAGCCATTGACTGGTCAATGGTAAACCGTCAACGGGACACGTGTTGCCTCGCCGAACCATCTTCAGCGTTCGGAGACAGGCATCGTGCAAACGTGCTCCCGAGCATGAAATCACACAAAAGACATTGACTGGTCACAAAAGACATTGACTGGTCAATGGTCAATGGTCAACGGTCAACGTTCAATGGGACACGTGTCACCTCGCCGAATCATCTTCAGTGTTCGGTGGAAGGTTCGAGCAAACGGGCCCCCGAGTGTGAAATCACACAAATGCAGTTGACTGGTCAATGGTCAACAGTCAATGGGAAACATGTCGCCTCGTCGAACCATCTTTAGCGTTTGCAGACAGCCGCTGAGCAAACGTGCCACCGAACGTGAAACACACAAAAGCCATTGACTGGTCAATGGTCAACGGGACACGTGTTGGCTCGCCGAACCAGCCTCAATGTTCGAAGACAGTCACCGAGCAAACATGCCCCCAATAGTGAAATCACACAAAAGTCGTTGACTGCTCAACGTCCAACGGTCAACGAGACATGTGTCACCTAGCCGAACCATCTTCAGTGTTCGGTGGTAGGTTCCGAGCAAACGTCCCCCTGAGCATGAAATCACACAAAAGTCATTGACTGGTCAACGGTCAACCATCAACGGGACACGTGTCACCTTGCCGAACACCCTTCAGTGTTCGGAGACAGGCACTGAGCAAACGTGCCCCGGAGCGTGAAATCACATAAAAGTTGTTGACTGGTCAACATCAACGATCAAAGGGACACGTGTCACCTCGCCGAACCATCCTCAATGTTCAGTGGCAAGTTTCGAGCAAACATGCCCCAAGCATGAAATCATACAAATTTTGTTGACTGGTCAACGGTCAACGGGACAAGTGTCGCCTCGCCGAACCATCTTCAGTGTTCGGTGGCAGATTCCGAGCAGACGTGCCCCCAAGCATTAAAATCACACAAAAGCCGTTGACTGCTCAATGGTAAACCATCAACGGGACACGTGTCGCCTCGCCGAACTATCTTCAGTGTTTCGAGACAGGCACCGAGCAAACGTGCCCTCGAGCGTGAATTCACACAAAAGCCGTTGACTGGTCATCGATCAATGGTCAACTGTCAACAGAACACGTGTCACCTCGGCAAATCATTTTCAGTGTTCGGTGGCATGTTCATAGAAAACGTGCCCCCGAGCGTGAAAGCACACAAATGCAGTTGACTGCTCAATGGTCAACAGTCAACGGGACACGTGTCGCATCGCCGAACCATCTTCAGCATTTTTGGATAGGCGCCGAGCAAACGTGCCCCCGAACGTGAAACACAAAAAATTCGTTGACTAGTCAATGGTCAACGAGACACATGTCGCCTTGCCTAACCAGCCTCAATGCTCGGAGATAGGCATCAAGCAAACGTGCCCCTTAGAGTGAAATCAAACTAAAGCCACTAACAGCACAACGTCCAAAGGTCAACAGGGCACTAGTCACCTCGCCGAACCATCTTCAGCGTTCGGTGGTAGGTTCCGAGCAAACGTGCCCCGGAGCATGAAATCACACAAAAGCTGTTGACTGGTCAATGGTAAACCGTCAACAGGACACGTGTTGCCTTGCCGAACCATCTCCAGCGTTCGGAGACAGGCACCGAGCAAACGTGCTCCCGAGCATGAAATCACACAAAAGTCATTGACTGGTCAACAGTCAACGGTCAACGGTCAATGTTCAATGGGACACGTGTCACCTCGCCGAATCATCTTCAGTGTTCGGTGGAAGGTTCCGAGCAAACGTGCCTCCGAGCATGAAATCACACAAATGCAGTTGACTGGTCAACGGTCAACAGTCAACGGGAAACATGTCTCCTTGTCGAACCATCTTCAGTGTTCGCAGACAGCCGCCGAGCAAACGTGCCCCCGAACGTGAAACACACAAAAGCCGTTGATTGGTCAATGGTCAATGGGACACGTGTTGGCTCGCTGAACCAGCCTCAATGTTCGAAGATAGACACCGAGCAAATGTGCCCCCAATAGTGAAATCACACAAAAGTCGTTGACTGCACAACGTCGAGACATGTGTCGTCTCGCCGTACCATCCTCAGTGTTCGGTGGCAGGTTCCGAGCAAACATGCCCCAAGCGTGAAATCATACAAATTTCGTTGACTGGTCAACGGTCAATGTGACAAGTATCACCTAGCCGAACCATCTTCAGTGTTCGGTGGCAGGTTCCGAGCAAACGTGCCCCCAAGCATTAAATCCACACAAAAGCTGTTGACTGCTCAATGGTAAACCATCAACAGGACAGGTGTCGCCTCACCGAACTATCTTCAGTGTTTGGAGATAGGCACCGAGCAAACGTGCCCTCGAGCGTGAATTCACACAAAAGCCATTGACTGGTCATGATCAATGGTCAACGGTCAATGGAATACGTGTCACCTCGGCGAATCATCTTCAGTGTTCGGTGGCAGGTTCGTAGAAAACGTGCCCCCGAGCGTGAAAGCACACAAATGCAGTTGACTGGTCAACGGTCAACAGTCAACGGGACACGTGTCGCCTCGCCGAACCATCTTCTGCGTTCGTAGATAGGCGCCGAGCAAACGTGCCCCCGAACGTGAAACACAAAAAAGCCGTTGACTAGTCAATAGTCAACGGGACACGTGTCGCCTCGCCTAACCAGCCTCAATACTCGGAGATAGGCATCGAGCAAACGTGCCCCTGAGAGTGAAGTCACACAAAACCCACTGACTGCACAACATCCAAAGGTCATCGGGGCACTGGTCACCACGCCGAACCATCTTCAGCGTTCGATGGTAGGTTCCGAGCAAACGTGCCCCGGAGCGTGAAATCACACAAAAGCTGTTGACTGGTCAACGCTCAACCGTCAATGGAACACATGTCGCCTCGCCGAACAATCTTTAGCGTTCGGAGACAGGCGCCGACCAAACGTGCCTTAGAGCATGAAATCACACAAAAGCCATTGACTATTAAACAGTCAACGGTCAAAGGGACATGTGTTGCCTTGCCGAACCATCTTCAATGTTCAGTGGCAAGTTCCAAGCAAACATGCCCCCGAGCGTGAAATCACACAAATGTCTTTGACTGGTCAACAGTTAATAGTCAATGGGACAAGTGTCGTCTCGCCGAACCATATTCAGTGTTCGGAGACAGGCACTGAGCAAAGTTTCCCCCCGAGTGTGAAATCACACCAAAACCGTTGACTGTCAACAGGTTAACGGTCAATGGGCCACGTGGCACCTCGCCAAACCATCTTCAGTGTTATGTGGCAGGTTCCGAGCAAACGTGCCCCCGAGAGTGAATTCACTCAAAAGCCGTTGACTATCAACGAAAACCATCAACGGAACACGTGTCGCCTGGCTGAATCATCTTCAACGTTCGAAGACATGCGCCAAGCAAACATACCCCCAAGCGTGAAATCACACAAAAACCGTTGAGTGGTCAACGGGACACGTGTCACCTCGCCGAACTAGCTTAAACACTCAGAAACAGATGTCGAGCAAACGTGCCCCTGAGCGTGAAGTCACACAAAAGCCTTTGACTGGTCAACGTCCAACGGTGAACGGGACACGTGTTGCCTCACCAAACTATCTTCGGCATTCGGTGGTAGGTTCCGAGCAAACGTGCCCTGAGCCTGATATTACAGAAAAGCCATTGATTTGTTAATGGTCAACCATCAACGGGACACGTGTCGCCTTGCCGAATCATCTTCAGTGTTCGGAGATAGGCACCGAGCAAACATGCTCCAGAGCATGAAATCATGCAAAAACTATTGACTGGTTAATGGTCAACGGGACATGTGTCGCCTCGCCGAACCATCTTCAGTGTTCAGTGGCAGGTTCAGAGCAAACATGCCCCCTTGCATGAAATCACACAAATATCATGGACTAGTCAACAGTCAATAGTCAACTGGACACGTTTTGCCTCGCGGAACCATCTTCAGCGTTCGGAGACAGGTGCCGAACAAACATGCTCCTGAACGTGAAACACACAAAAACCATTGACTGGTCAACTCTCATCGGTCAACGGGACACGTGTCACCTCGCCGAACCAGCCTCACCGTTTGGAGACAGGCACCGAGCAAACGTGCCCCCGAGTGTGAAATCACACAGAAGCCGTTGACTGGTCAATGGTCAACTGTCAACGGGACACGTGTCGCCTCGCCAAACCATGTTCAGCATTCGTGGTAGGTTCCGAGCAAATGTGCCCCCGAGCGTGAAATCACACTAAAGTTGTTGACTGGTCAATGGTCAACGGGACACGTGTCGCCTCGCCGAACCATGTTCAGCATTCGGTGGCAGGTTCCGAGCAAACATGCCCTCGAGCGTGAAATCAATGGTCAACAAGACACGCGTCGCCTCGCCAAACCAGCATCAACATTCGGACAGGCACCGAGCAAACTCCCCCCCTAAAACGAGAAATCACGGAAAAATGTTGACTGGTCCATGGTCACCGGTCAAAGCACACATGTGGCTTAGAAGATCCATCCACGTAGTTTGATGTCAAAAACCAAGCAAACATGCACCCAAGCTGAAAATGAGTGAAGTGGCCCTCCTCCTGATCTGCGCTCGATAGGGATCAGCAGCTCAGATCGAGCCACATCGCCTCATCGCCAGATCATCCCTGCCATTCGATCTCATCAGCTCGCAAGTCATCTAGTGATCAATGGTCTTGATTAAATCAAGGAAATTTCTTTTATTTAATTCCTTTATTTGATTATTAATTTGAATTAATTATTTAAAATTGAGAAAATAATGAAAAATTCGAATAAATTAAGTAAAAAATTCTAAAATAATAATTTATTCATAAAAAAAATTTAAATTCCCAATTTCTTTTTGTTAATATAGAATAATTAATTAAACTTTTTAAAAATTAATTATTAAAAGTCAGAAATTGAATTAAAAAAAATCAAAAAATGATTAAAAATTGGAAAAGTTCACAAAAAATACAAAAAATTCTAAAAATAATTCTAAGTATTTTGCAAACTCAGGAAAGCATCGTTAAACTCCAATAGAGCATTAAAACGTCCCTGAGAATGCTGATAAATTCTATGAGCCATTGGAAACGGGCGAACTAATCCTTAAATGCTGCGAAACTCAGTCTTCAGGAGTGGGGTCCTGTGATATGGCTAAAAATAGAACTAGATCAGGACTGTTCTAATTGGGTACGAATCTCAGAGCTCTTTAGGGTAAAATGGTAATTTTCAGTACAAACATGTCCGAAATTTAGAACTGGGTCTTCTCCAAATCCCAATAACCCAAAAATGGTTCTGTCTCTCTGGGTCAGGATGACAACCCATTATGAACAAACCCAGGATATTTAAAGTGTTATTTAAATTCATGGTTATCTCTAGTAGACGGTTTAAACCAAATCTCTTATCATGATGGAATTTAAAATTATACATCTTATCCAAAAACATCGAGAAGTAGAGATAAGTGATTATCTTGAAACTGTTTCTAGAAACGATAATAAATACCCCTCTACCCCCACCATAAGAAAGGTAACTAGTATTCTCTCCACAAAAGCTCTTTCATAATCTTCTTGTTTACTGACTTGAGCGTCGGAGGGTTCGTTGCTAGGAAAAATCCCGTTGTTTCGAACTTTTTGCAGGTTAGCGTTAGCGTCAAGAAATGGTTAACACCGGCAAGAAGTAAGCAGGTTTGCTTTTATTATTTCTAGAAGAATTCACATATCATTTGTTTGCTCCCACTCCGAAATTAGCAGCAACAGGGGCTAAATTTAATTATCCACTAAATCAATGACTACTACTAACCCTAACAAATATCTCTACATTACTACTCTACAAATACATGAAAATAGATTGTATTTATGTAATCCAATAGAATTCCAATAGAAAGAACTAAGTTCTAGCTATCTAATTAAGAGATTATTGTAATTAGAGAGACAGATAAAGAGACTAAGAGACATGTCTTATAATTTCCTTGATATTTAATTGAATATTGGCACCAAAAAATCATTTTTGTTGTACTATCTACTACTTTTATGTTTGTTTCAATTCCTTTTTAATTCCTTTTTTATTTTTCTGAATTTTCAAATAATAACGAGTTATTAGGTTTCTATCTAATTCCTTGATTATGACCTAACAATTGGTATCAAACCAACAGAGTTAGAAGATCCGGCCGAAGGTGATGGCGTCTACTTCCAAAACTTGTTCAACAACTTGTCCCCTATGGAGATGATCGATGGCAACAAGATGGATATACTTTTGCAACATTATCTACCAACCCAATACCGAAGACAGTCGAAGATTGAAGATTGGGATAACTATGATTACAAGAGGAGTTCATCGAGACAACTCACTTTTCTGACTATCTCTTAAATATAATAGGTGAGGCATTTGTGCAGGCATGCTTAAAGATATCACAATACTTATACTACCATCATCATCAACATAAGTATTGTGGGGAATGCTCATGACAAAGCTAAACATCCATTGATCTATGCTCATAGGAGGAGTCACTACACAATTAACAATTCTTCCAACTATAGCATGTAAGAAGTCTAACTCTGGGCTGAACCGAGGATGATGTCTGAACTAACTAAAAATCACACAGGTGTCTGTTCATGCCTGATGGATGAGTCACCACAAAACCTTTCAACTCTAACAGCATGTAAGAAATCTTACTCGGCGTTGAATCGAGGAAGATACCTGAACAAGCTAAAACCCCTGCAGGTGATGAAAGACTATAGGAAAGGGAGCTATGTTCAAGTGGCCGACCCATTTAGCTAAGGAAAGAACAAATAGCTCGTTGACTCATGAAGATCTTCTTGTTGAAAGAGGAGATCATATTTAAGTCAAGTAAGAGATTGTTTGAAATATGCCTCAAACATTTCTCTAGATTTAGAATATTTATTTTTGGGTTTTTTTTTTAAAGATTTATATCTTCCTATATTTGAAATATTTGATACAATCTTTTACATTATCTTGAGATATTTATTAGGGGTTTATTCCTAAATTGATTGGGAGAATATATTTGACTTTGGGGCTAACTTTACTTGGCCACTAAGTCAAAGACTACTAACCCTATCAAATATCTCTAGATTAGCACTCTATAAATACATGAGAATATATTGTATTTATGTGAGATAATTGAATGACAATAGAAAGAACTAAGAGCTGGCTATCTAATTAAGAGATTATTATAATTTGAGAAAAAAATAGAGAGACTAAGAGGTATGTCTTGTAATTTCCTTACTATCTAATTGAATATTAGCTCCGAAAAATTCTTTTTGTTCTACTTTCTACTACTTTTTCTACTCATTGCAATTCAAATTAATTTTGCCGAATTTTCTGAAAAATAATGAGTTGTTATGTGTCTATCTAATTCCACGATTTTAACCTATCAAAGGGGTTAGACTATGCTTGTTCCGTTAAACTCTTACAATCTAAACGCAAGGATCACGCCCACGGTTTATCCAAAAAGTAAGTTTTGTATTTTAAGAAATATGTAGTGAAAGTTGTAGGAAATAGTTAGTTTGAATTTAAAACATGGGTTATGGATTGTTGTATTTCTTTTCTACAGTGTTGGTAACTCAACATGAAGAGTTCAAATGCAACATTGATTACAAATCAACTCACATATTTCGTTTTATAGTTCCCAAGAGAGGTGGAGTATAAGAGCATTTGTAGTCGTTGGCAAAATTTTTAAATTTTGGTAAAAATAGTGCTGAAGTTGTTGGCCATTTATTCAAAATTTGAGTTTTGTATGAATTGTGGTCGGCTATATTTGGGAGACGAAGTGGCAATTGCCAAAATATAGCTAACGAAAGATGATTTACCGTATGTTTGATTGGACGAAAAATTATCTTTCGTCGTTTTTTTTACTTTTCCCATCGGACGGTAAATGAAACACCGTTCCAAAAATTGCGGATTTCTCAGACGAGGGACTATTTCCCATCCTTGAATTTTTTAATTTCTTTTAAATTGAAAAAACGGTCGGACGAGAGATGAAATCCCGTTCGTTCCATTTACAAAAAAAAAATGTCAGAAATGAAGTGGAACGGGAGAGGAAGCCCCGTCCCATACATTTCTTTCATAAAAATTTCTATAGAACGACCCTTAATGATTTCTATGGGTTAAACTTTGGTTTAAATGTTAATTAATTAATAATTAAGAAATAATTAGGAATAATTTAACAGTTATTAAGGAATTAATTATGATTTAAAGTTTTTAAATTTTTTTATAAATAAGACGGACGGGAAATCTCTCTCCGTTAATTCGAATTTTTACTTTTTTTTGCATGGGACGAAAAATAATTTTCCGTCTGGGATTTTAAATAGTGAAAAAACTCAAATTTTGGCTATCGACGACTGCAGCAAAAGTCATTCTTTCCATTTTCATTTGTCAAATACCCAAAATTTGGCTCTTGACGACAACAGATGCTCTAACACTACCAATTTTTATTGATGTCCTGGAAGATAGAATACCGTTAACTCATATTTCATGTAAGGGCCAACTTGGTTAGATAAAGTTTCAACCTAATATGTAGTTCCAGGGTCATGTAGCTATAACTATTGTGATTAGAACCAGAACTTGGTGATCTTGTTTTGGTGTGGTTACGTGTCTAAGAAATAAGTTTTTAGTATTTATTTTTATATAGTTGAACAGTACATAGTTGAAGAGATCAAGAATAGATGTAGATGCTGCTTTTTTAATTGTGGGGCATCAGGTGTGAGTTCTTGTTATTTATAGTGGAAGGGACAGATCAGAGACAGATCTCAGCCGCAGATCTGGATCTGAGAAGGAGATTTGGTGAGGAGCAGAATAGGGGGTGCTGCTGGTAGATGTCCGCCCTGAGTACCTGCGAAATGCCTAGAGACACCGAAGGTGGTCATGGTGGCAGGCCCTCCGAATATCTAGTCAGTCATTGGGATAAATGAAAGTTAGGGTTCAGGTGGAGAAAAGTTCATTATCTTTAAAAAGAATGAGGGGCCTGGTATTTATAGGCAGAGAGAATCGGTGCCTAACCCTAATGGGCCGGGTTGACCCGCTTCTCTATGGGCCTAAGCTAAGGGAAGACCCATTGGATCCACGGACTTAATCATCAGGGAAGAGCGGATTTAGAGGGGATCAGAAGGCTCTTCTTGTGTTGGATTATTTACATACATTATAGTTCCCCGACTCCTGGAGGGAGGTTTGTACTAGCCGTCGGACAGTAGTCCAGTTTTGTGGAAAAGGGGTCCTGCCAAAGAGTAGGCCCGATCACCGAGCTTAGTGCTGAAGCTGGGGCTGGACTGAGGTTAAGGCCAAGTGTCAAGCCTTGAGCATCGAGCGAGGAGAGTCTGTATGATAGATAGGGGTTGGCTTGAGGTTCATGTCGAGCGTGGAGCGAGGTGAACTTGAGAAGAAGCAAGTTGGAGGCCCGAAGTTTATGCCGAGCGTCGATCGAGGTGAACATGAAGGGAAGTCAGTAGGTGGCTCAAGGTTCATGCCGAGCGTCGAGCGAGGTAAACTTGAGGGGAAGCCAGTAGGTGGCTCGAGGTTCATGCCGAGCGTCGAGCCTAGTGAACTTGGGAAGTCAATAGGTGGCTCGAGGTTCATGCCGAGCGTCAAGCGATGTGAACCTGAGGGGATGTCGTAGGTGGGTCATGGTTCATGTCGAGCGTCGAGCGAGTTGAAACCAAGGAAAAGCCACTAGGTGTCTTGAGGTTTATGTCGAGAGTCGAGCGAGGTGAACTTGAGGGGAAGCCAGTAAGTGGCTTGAGGTTCATGCCGAGCGTCGAGCGAGGTGAACTTGAGGGGAAGGAAGGAGGTGGCTCGAGGTTCATGTAGAGCGTCGAGCGAGGTAAACTTCAGGGGAAGGCTGTAGGTGGCTCGAGGTTTATGCCGAACGTCGAGCGAGGTGAACTTAAGGGGAAGCCAGTGGGTGGCTAGTGGTTCATGCCGAGCGTCGAACGTGGTGAACTTGAGAGGAAGCCAGTAGGTGGCTCGAGGTTCATGTCGAGCGTCGAGCGAGGAGAACCTAAGGGAAAGCCAATAGGTGGCTCGCGGTTCTTACCAGGTGTCGAGCGGGGTGAACCTAAGGGGAAGCCAATAGGTGGCTCAAGGTTCATGCCAAGCGTCGAGCGAGGTGAACCTGAGGGAAAGGCAGTAAGTTGCTCACGGTTCATGCCGAGCATCGAGCGACGTGAACCTGAGGGATAGCCATTGAGTGGTTCGAGGTTCATGCCGAGTGTCGAGCGAGGTGAACCTGAGGGAAAGCCAGTAGATGGCTCAAGTTTCATGCTGAGAATCAAGCAAGGTGAACGTGATGGGAAGCCAATAGGTGGCTCAAGGTTCTTGCTGACCGTCAAGCGAGGTAAACTAGAGGGGAAGCCAGTAGGTGGCTCACGGTTCTTGCCAAGCATCGGGCAGGGTGAACCTAAGGGGAAGCCAATAGGTGGCTCAAGGTTCATGCTGAGCATCAAGTGAGGTGAACCTGAGGGAAAGGCAATTGGTTGCTCGCGGTTCATGCCAAGCATCGAGCGTGGTGAACCTGAGGGGAAGTCCAGTCGGTGTGCTACGCATGCGATGCTGATGTCACAATTATGGAAATCGAGGCATCAGGAAATTAATTTATTTGCTGGGTGGGCCATGGTTGGCACGTGCCCAGCACGTAGGCTTGTGAAGTCAAGGGTTGTGCGAATCGAGGTGTCTGAGTCTCCTCCACCGTTGGATCAAGATTTAAGGGTTAAGATGGTTTCATGGATTTCGAGGCATCTTCTCTTGCCTATATATGGCTCAACCTCCATCTCATTTCTCACTTTGCCTTCTCTCTCTAACTCCTAGAGCTTCTCTCTCTAGATAATGTTCTGTAATCAGTGGCAGGTTTTTCGGCGTACTCTCTAGCTCTGGAAAAAAGAGGGTAGTGATTCTTTTATTTTGTCAAGGGCTCAGTCCAATTCTTCGGCCTCTACGTCTAGCCTGGGTGACGCCGATCATGCCAACAACTTCTCAAGTTAGGAAGGATTTGGAGACAGTACAAGAGTATACAATCACGTGCCACTCCACATTCACAAACCCTTCGTGATGGAGTCGAGCGAGTCTGACGAGGGCATGGAGAGGTGGAAGCAGGTTGGTGGAGGGGAGGTGGATGATGAGGAGAAAGGAGAAGGGGGAGAATAGAGGACGTTGAGGAGGTATACGGTGCTTCTCCAAAGCCTCAAACTGAGCCGTTTGCCCCGAAGGTAGTTCGGAAGAAGAAGTTGAAGTGAACCCTGCCAAGCAGTCCCGGGGAGCCATATGAATTCCTCCTGAATCATGGATTAGATGTTCCCTACCTGTCGCAACCGGTTTCAGTTTGGACGTACCCGGATGATCTGGAGGACAAAGTTCGGTATGGGGTGCAGCCCTCTTCTCCGAGCCGACTGAGGTTGAATATTGACGAGGACCAAAGC
Source organism: Hemerocallis citrina (assembly GCA_017893485.1). Classification (NCBI taxonomy): domain Eukaryota; kingdom Viridiplantae; phylum Streptophyta; class Magnoliopsida; order Asparagales; family Asphodelaceae; genus Hemerocallis; species Hemerocallis citrina. Next base: position 121,951,996 of record CM030363.1, on the reverse strand, counting down.
TTGATGGTGAGCACCGACCTTCCCGTGATAAAGGCGAGGTACTTCATTCCTTTCGAGTTTAAATTTATGGTACCAAACCCCAGGATCCGACCTCCCGACACCTTGTCTGAATGGTTCTGTGTGTTCCCTGTCGATGCCTTGGACTCAGGGATGAGGCTACACCTGCATTCTTTCGTAAAGGAGGTCTTGAACTGGGTAAGTCTTCGTCTTATGCAGTTCAGGCCCAATTCCTGGAAGCAGTTGGTGTGCTACATCCTGCACAGTGAGAAAAGAGGGGTACCACTGAAGCTAAAGTACTTCCGAGTTGCTCTCAATGTGAGTTCGTCGTCGACACATGTGCTCATATATTACATCTCCTCTCGGTCTCATCACAAAGTTGTCCACGGTCACCCGGATTACATCAAGGGGTGGAAAAATAAATATTTCATCGTTCGAAGTCTGACCCCGTGTGATATCCCAACTACATGGGCATTCTACAAACCAAACAAGAAGTCTTCGAAGAGGAAGGAGCTCACAGAAGAGGAGTGGGAAGACATAAAATAGGTCGCTGGAGGTAAGAGGATTCGGTGGTAGACCGTGTAAGAGAGGCACCTAGCCCGGATCGGACAGAGCCCTGCCGACACCTGTACATTTTTGGTTTCCTTCTCCTTACGTCAGTTTTCCTTTGTTCTCACAACTTATAATTTTCTTCTCTGCAATGGACGACGAGGCAATCGAACGGAGGAGGGCCGAGTTGGAGAAAAATGTTGTCCATCAGGAGAAGCGTAAGAAGAGGCCATCCCATGGCAACTTAGAGGGGACTTTGGACCCGAAGCCCAAGAAAGTGAAGGCATCCGGATGTCAGGAATGCCCCCGTCGACGAGGTTGATACCGAGCTCCATCAATCTTAAGGTTACGGAGCTGCTTTCGAAGGGCGTCCCACCCTAAAACCTTCGGCACAAGAGATGGTCGACGAAGCTGGGCTCCTACCGTGGTCTCCCAACTGGTCAGTGAAGGTGGTGGACTTGCTAACCTGAAGGGCCCTTAGCGGTTAAGGCTGTGACGCACCTCACTATGCCACGTGACCTGGAGGGCTTTGCAACCGAGACAACAGAGTCATTCTACATGCGATGGGCCCAGGCCGACATGGTGGTAAGTACTAGTGAATTTCATACCTTCTAATGTTAATTGCCCTGAAATTTTTAAGTAGACGACGATTGCTGGGGCTGAGTTGAGGAGACTTCACGCTCAAGAGCTCCAACGTGAAGTAAAGAACGCTCAGCACTATGAGCGGAAAATGAAGCCTCTGAAGCTCGAGAATGGGCTCTTTGTGTGGAGTTGACCTCCTTGACCGAACGTCAGTCTCGGAGGAAGAAGGAAATGGAGCAGAGATCAAGAAGAAGCTCCAAGTGGTGTGGGTCACCATGATGCACAAGGTGATAGCATCCCAAGATATGGCCTACTGTCGTGCCATCGAGCACGTGCTTCACTGGTACCCCAAGTGCGACCTCGAGGACGTCCATTACTCGATGAGGTTTAACGAGGCCCCGCCAACCCCCGGGGGAAACGAAGAGGAAGAGGATGACTATCGCCCGCTGGGCGAGGAGGTGGAACATCGGGTGGCCGACCCCAAAGTCGAAGTCACGGGGAATGAAGAAGTGACCCACACCCTTCAGCAATAGCTTTCTCCCCTTGTTGTTTTTTGATTTTTGTACTCGGCGAATGCAGAATGACCACCACGGTTTTTGTAATGATTTCGAATCGAAAGAACTTTTTAGGCTGAGGCTATTTTTCTTTTTGTTTAAGGGATACTTTGCAATTTGGTCCAGTGTAGGGGTCTCGGAATGATTTAATTTTTTTCCTTTTTATGCCAGATTTTTTAGCTTGATTTGACCGACCCTTGTGTCGCCAAGCTTGGTCGACTTAGGGATCGTGTGAGATTTCAGGTGGCCCATTTGGTGACATATATATCGAAATGGTGCTAGTAACCGGGAGGCATCCTTTACCTACTTCATGAATAGGTCGAAGGAGCTGAGTTTGGAGTCGGCTCATCTGAAGAAGACGATCTTCGACCGAAGTGTAGCTGGTGCTAAGTCCGTGTGGTTGAGATCCCTGGCTCCCTTCAGCGCTCCTCCCAGAGTCACTTCTTCGCGAGGTTATTATATAGAAGGATATGGAAATCCAAAGATTGAAGGTGATGCACGGAAGTGGGAGGATCCCACATTCGTTCTCCGACATTGAATCTAGTGGCGCCGCCGAGGCTAGGTGATGCTCAAAGTTCGGTGGCTGGACTCTCCACCTTAGCATCTCCTAGGGATTCCGTGGGATTTGTCGGAGAGCAAGCACGCTCGGTTGGGCTCGAGATGGTTTGCATCAGTCGTAAGGCCCCCAAGAGGAAGGGTAGGCCAAAATTATAATAGTTGTACTCATGTGGTCAAGATTTTAACAGTTGTAATGCAGCCTCGCTTATTATCTCAATAAAATAATTTTAATATATTCTTCTGTTCCCTGTTTGATGTGAGTCTTGACCGATTCTGAGGGTAGACTGTGAGGAACGTACACCGCGTGGTGAGGAAGAGGGATCGAGAATTCTCTCCTTGTCACTCGAGGTACAAGCTGAGAGTCGAGGACTTGAAAGATTGAGGATTCTCTCATTGTCTCTCGAAGTACAAGCCAAGCGGCAAGGACGTGAGACCAAGAAGTCCCGTTGTGGCTTGAGGTTCGAGCTGAGTGTAACGCCCCGATTTCTGGTAACTGGGAAACCGTGACATAAGCCAGAATCTTTTCTTCAATTAGCCACAATACACAGAAAAACAGAAAAATTTAAAACTTTTTATTCAACACAAATGTATTACAAATCCGAATATTACAAAATTACAATACATTACAACAGTGTTACAATAATACCTTTACAATCCCAAGTGTTATAACATTCAACATATTACATCAGAGTACCGTGAATAAGGAACAACACTTGGTATTCCACTTGGATGCTTTCCAACAAATAAATAATTTACAATAATTATTACAAATGAAATTACAACACATTTGCAACGGAAAACTTTAATGAAATCTATTCCTTGCTCCCATGCCTTGAGTCCTACTGAATCATGTACCTGTACCTGTACTTCTGCAATCCAGTACCTATTGAAGTGGGGACGTCAGTATTCATTGACGCTTTATGGCTGATAACTAGCAACGAATCGCATATAAAGCAAACACATTGATGAAAAGAGAAACGTGTATATATATTGGATGTGTCAGTGTATGCTATGACTTAGACTCTAATGCAAAATTAACCAATGCAATAATGCACTTATACTAATGCAAGCAAGTCTCCAGAACAGTATGCAGCCAATACTACATACGCCCCATTTGAAGCCGTTTCTTCATATATAGGGATTTGAACCCACACCATGAATTCTACTTTTGTACCCATCATGTTCCTAACATAATACTACATGACTAGCGACTATTGCCGGCGTACCGGACCTCACTCAAAAGCCAACACAAACTACAAGGTACTTGTCAACCTCCTTCCGTGCCCTCAACTGGTCATGAGAAGGCATAGAACCTGCCGGGATCATAGAGTCTAATTCCCTAGGAAACCCTCCCGTTCTTATCATGGCACATTCAGGAATTAATAATCAAGATACGGAACCCGTGCTCCCAACTTGTCATGAAAAAGCACCGCTTGTATCCCTTTGACAGAGGAATACATCCCAATAACACCACCTAGTGACAGCTTATAGGAGAGGTTGGATTATAGGGTATTACCCCTAACCCAACTCTCATCCTTCTGCAATATATAGATAAAAATGGTTAAGTAACTGTTACTACCCTAACGATGTCACTAAGCCTAACCAAACAAGCGAGACATGCCACTGTGCTGCTAACTTGACATGAAAAAACATCGTACGTGTCCCTCTTCTAACCAAACAAGCGAGGAATGCACTGTGCTTCTGACTTGACATGAAAAAGCACTGTACGTGTCTCTCTTCTAACTAAACAAGCGAGGCATGCACTGTGCTTCCAACTTGACATGAAAAATCACCGTACGTGTCCCTCTTCTAACTAAACAAGCGAGGCATGCACTGTGCTTCCAACTTGACATGAAAAAGTACCGTACGTGTTCCTCTTCTAACTGAACAAGTGAGACATTCACTGTGCTTCCAACTTGACATGAAAAATCACCGTACGTGTCCCTCTTCTAACTAAACAAGCGAGGCATGCACTGTGCTTCCAACTTGACATGAAAAAGTACCGTACGTGTTCCTCTTCTAATTGAACAAGTGAGACATTCACTGTGCTTCCAACTTGACATGAAAAAGCACCATACATGTCCCTCTTCTAACCTAAACAAGCGAGACATGCACTGTGCTTCCAACTTGACATAAAAAAGCACCGTATGTGTCCCTCTTCTAGAGAGTGACAATTTGTCGACACAAATAACCAAGTCCTAATCTAAATTTCTCAAGATCTCATCGGATTCACTCACAGCCTACCTATTCAAGACAATACCCACATACGAGCCCAATGAGTTTCTGACGAGAAAATAACATATATACGTGCCAGATAAGCCACGTATGAGACCAACAGCTACATATGGGCCAGTCGAGTCGCGTATGAGACAACAACATACATACGAGCCAAATAAGGTACGTATGAGACCAATAGCTAAATACGGGCCAGGCGAGCTGCATAAGAGCCAACAACATACATACGAGCCAAATAAGCTACGTATGAGATCAACAGCTACATACGGGCCAGTCAAGCTGCGTATGAGACAACAACATACATACGAGCCAAATAAGCTATGTGTGAGACCAACAGCAACATACGGGCCAGGCGAGCCGCGTATGAGCAAAACTACATACAAAAACAACCATACAGGTAATCAACCTAGAAGCAACCAAACGTCCTTACTAGAAACTCTCGATCTTCTACAATTATAAGCAACAGAGGAATATACTAATAGTCTAATACAAACATTCTACCAAGGAAAAGTCCGAAAGAGCCATAAAAACCTCCCGATAGCCTAGGAGCAACCAGTGCTACGCTTGTCGGAATTCGACAGAAAAATACTTTTGAGAAAAGTCAGAATATCTACCACAACTCTCTAGTGGAACACTTTTTCAGATTCCATAAGGAATCCAAAATCTGGTCCATCGAACACACGCAAACAGTTCACCCAAACTGCATATTTTCAACAAAAAGCTGAAACTTTGTAAGCTGGTAACTTTTGCTCCACTCGTCGGAATCTAACGAAACTGGAAAATTTGAAAAGGTGGGAACATCTACTAAAACTTTCCAGTTGACCAGTTACTCAGATTCCGTAAGGAAATCCAAATTTCTAACCCTCGAACATACGTAAATAGTTACTAAACTGCAGATTTTCAACAAAAAGTCGAACTTCCGTAGTTTGTAACTTTTGCTCCACTTATCAGAATCTAACAAAACTGGACAATTTGAAAAGGTGGGAACAGTTACCAAAACTTCCCAGTTGACCGGTTGCTCAGATTCCAAAAGGAAATCCTAGATCGTACTTATTGAACACACAACTAGTAACAAAACAACCAACTTGACCTAAGGAAAACTGAAACTTTGAAAACCCATAACTTCTACTCCACTTATCGGAATGTAGCCCGAGTGGCCAATTCGGAAAGGGGAGAACGTCTACTACAACTTCTCTAATGGGTCGGCACCTCAGATTCGTCAAGCAAGACCCTCACAAATGACCAAGAAGTTAAACAGCAAGAACCTAGTTTAAACAGCTAATTGTTGTATTTTGCTAAGGGCATAACTCCAACTCCGCTTATCGGAATTTAGCCCGAGAAGTTAATTCGGAAAGGGGAGGATGTCTACTACAATTTCTCTAATGGGTCTCTACCTCATATTCAACCATTAAGACCTTCAAAAACCTCAATGAGTCAAAACAGTATCTACTCAGTCAGACTGCTTTTTGCTGTATTTTCCAAAGGTGATAACTCCTACTCCACTCATCAGAATTTAGCCCGAGAGGCCAATTTGGAAAGGGGAGAATGTCTACTACAACTTCTCCAATGGGTCTCTACCTCAAATTCGACCACTAAGAGGTTCAAAAATAGCAATCAACAAAAACAATGAGCAACTCAGTCGAGTTGCTGCCTTATTTTTGTAACGACCATAACTTTTGCGTCTCTTAACATAATTTAATGCGAGAGGTCAATTCGGAAAAGGGGGAATGTTTACTAAAACTTCTCATACAGGGTCCCTACCTCTAATTCCGCAAGGAAGACCAACTTCTAGCCCCCATTCAGCGACACAATCCCCAAAAACAAAGTTCGCTGTTTTGCCCTAAACATTTGCTGTTTTGGGGGAAACAGTCGTTTCACCCATCAAAACTACTTCGAAAAATCTACAAAAATTACATCATGCTACTAACACCTAGGAGAACCTCCCACATAAATTTCGGGTCAAGATTCCTCCGTTTACATAGTTAATAAATTCTAAGCCTAGAATGGCAAAAATCGAATCTTTATACCTACCATGAAAAATGAACCAATGAAAACCCTCTTTTCTTTTGATTGATCCCTCTTTCGTTTCTCTCTCAAACTTTTCTAAAATCAAAACTAGTAAGAAGTAGAAGTAGAAGAAGATGGAGAATGAGATGAGAAAGAGATGGAGAAGAATGAAGAACAAAATGAGAAATGAATGGAAAGGGGGAGGGGGGAGGCCGGCCATTGAGTAGGAGAGGGAGAGAGAGAGAGGTGGGGTGTGGGGGAGGTGTTTTGTGGGGGTGGGTTTATTTGGTGAAGTGGGGGAGTGTTTATTTGCAAATAAGTTTTACAATCAAGTCCCAAACCAATCCAAAACCCCCTTCTCATGATGATGGATCAAAAAGAAATAAAATTTGTCAAATAACATACTACATGATTTGTTCAAACGCCCGAAATCGACACAGTTCGATTTCGTACGTATATCTGATTATAAAGATATTTTTCATTAGTGAAAACGAATAACTCTGCACAAAAAATAATTTAATTTCGATAAATAAAATAAAATAATTTTATTACTGGCTTGGAAGATTCCAGTATCAATTTGGTACAAAACAGTCGTATACCGACTAGTATATTTACATATATAATGTCTATTGACAAAACCGGGTGATGTCCACCAAAAATATTTCATTTCGGAAAATAAAAATAAAATAATAATAAAATAATAATTTTTAATACCAGCCCAGGATTTTCCGGACGTTTTTCTCAAGAACGCATTTTTTCAAAATTTTGCACAAGTGTACAAAACTGATACAATACCTATATATACTTACTAGTATATATGTCCAGGTAACTTTTTATTTGAAAAACCAAGTAACTTCCATAAAAATATTTTGATTTAAAAATAATAACTATCAAAATATAATATCCGTCCGGGATATTACAATACTCCCTCGTAAGAATAGTTCTGTCCTCAGAACTACGTTAAGTCAGGGAAACAGACAAACATCCATACACTAAATAACTCGGGGAAAGAAAGTTTATACGAATTTCTGGCTCCCAAGTGACTCATCCACGAACTGGTTCTCCAAAAAACCCATCCTCGTTCCCAAAGCTGCCCACAAATTGTACCAAGTTTGAGATGTAACTCTAGGATTTTGGACAGAACCGCTGACACTGGTACTCCATGCTGCTTCCTTACGCCTTCAATGTGGACTTCCGCTAATTTCTCTAGCGTCTAAGTCATCTTTATCGGAAAAATGTGTAGATTTTCGTCAACCGGGTCCCCAATAACCCTAATTGAGTCATACATTTTCGAACTTCTGGGTACTCCTATGATGAAGTCCATACCGCTATTCTGATATTTTGCTTCATCATCTTGCCGCATCAGTGCCTCATTCCCTGCATCTCCTGCCTAAGCCTTCTGACTTGCTTACTTAGACTCAGTTGCAGCTTCCATCTTGCCAAAACTGAACTTCACTCTTGAGTAATCACTTCAATACTGGCTTGACTGATCTCATCATCTTGCTTCTAACTTCCTTCACGGTCTTTGGCTGAAGCCAATTCTTCATTTATCTCGATCTTTTGTAGTTCGGTAGCCACTCTCTCCTTAGAATAGGACATGGCCTACGAACATCACTTCAGACTTCCAGGATTCTCTCCTGTAATTTGCTCGAAGCTGACGCTCTAGATGGTGTATTTAAACAAACCAAATCTAGAGTCACCATCCGCACACATCTCAACTCTCTTCTACCAACACATCCTCGGTTAGGATATCCTCGAACACCATTCATGTGTTTTAAGGATGGTAACACATATACTGGAGTTAGTCCAAATATAGAAAAATTATAAAACATAAGTTGGAAGAAACAACAATATGAATTAAAATTATCTACAACTAGCTAAAACCCGACTCCTAAAAGGCATCAAGGTTTAGTTTTCCTACTGTGTTGGATTGTAAATTGAATTTGGCTCTGATACCACTCTGTAACACCCCGATTTCCAGTAACTGGGAAATCGTGACATAAGCCAGAATCTTTTCTTCAATTGGCCACAATATACAGAAAAACAGAAAAATTTAAAACTTTTAATTCAACACAAATGTATTACAAATCCGAATGTTACAAAATTTCAATACATTACAACAGTGTTACAATAATACCTTTACAATACCAAGTGTTACAACTTTCAACATATTACATCAGAGTACCGTGAATAAGGAACAACACTTGTTATACCACTTGGACGCTTTCCAACAAATAAATAATTTACAACAATTATTACAAATGAAATTACAACACATTTGCAACGGAAAACTTTAATGAAATCGATTGACTCCTTGCCCCCTCGCCTTGAGTCCTCCTGAATTCTGTACCTGTACCTGTACTTCTGCAATCCAGTACCTATTGAAGTGGGGACGTCAGTATTCATTGACGCTTTATGGCTGATAACTAGCAACGAATCTCATATAAAGCAAACAGATTGATGAAAAGAGAAACGTGTATATATATTTGATGCGTCAGTGTATGCTATGACTTAGACTCTAATGCAAAATTAACCAATGCAATGATGCACTTATACTAATGCAAGCAAGTCTCCAGAACAGTATGCAGCCAATACTACATACGCCCCATCTGAAGCCGTTTCTTCATATATAGGGATTTGAACCCACGCCATGATTTCTACTTTTGTACCCATCCTGTTCCTGACATAATACTACATGACTAGCGACTATTGCCGGCGTACCGGACCTCACTCAAAAGCCAACACGAACTACAAGGTACTTGTTAACCTCCTTCTTTGCCCTCAACTGGTCATGAGAAGGCATAGAACCTGCGGGAATTGTAGAGTCTATTTCCCTAGGAAACTCTCTCCTTCTTATCATGGCATATTCAGAAATTTTCAATCAAGATACGGAATCCGTGCTCCCAACTTGTCATGAAAAAACACCGTCCGTATCCCTTTGACAGGGGAATATATCCCAATAACACCACATAGTGTCTAGCTTATAGGAGAGGTAGGATTATAGGGTATTACCACTAACCCAAATCTCACTCTTTAGCAATATATAGATAAAAATGGTTAAGCAACTGTTACTATCCTAACGATGTCACTAACCCTAAAAAAACAAGCGAGACATGCCACTGTACTTCCAACTTGACATGAAAAAGCACCGTACGTGTCCCTCTTCTAACCAAACAAGCGAGGCATGCACTGTGCTTCCAATTTGACATGAAAAAGTACCATATGTGTCCCTCTTCTAACTAAACAAGCGAGGTATGCACTGTGCTTCCAACTTGACATGAAAAAGCACCGTACATGTCCCTCTTCTAACTAAACAAGGGAGGCATGCACTGTGCTTCCAACTTGACATGAAAAATCACCGTAGTGTCCCTCTTCTAACTAAAGAAGCGAGGCATGCACTGTGCTTCCAACTTGACATGAAAAATCACCGAACGTGTCCCTCTTCTAACTAAACAAGCGAGACATGTACTGTGCTTCTAACTTGACAAGAAAAAGCACCGTACGTCTCTCTTCTAACTAAACAAGCGAGGCATGCACTGTACTTCCAACTTGACATGAAAAAGTACCGTACGTGTCCCTCTTCTAACTAAACAAGCAAGACATGCACTGTGCTTCCAACTTGATATGAAAAAGCACCATACATGTCCCTCTTCTAACCTAAACAAGCGAGACATGCACTGTGATTCCAACTTGACAAGAAAAAGCACCGTATGTGTCTCTCTTCTAGAGAGTGTAATAATTTGTCGACACAAAAAACCAAGTCCTAATCTAGACCTCTCAAGACCTCCTCGGATTCACTCACAGTCTACCTATTCAAGACAATACCTACATACGAGCCAAATGAGCTTCGTACGAGACAATAACATACATCCGTACCAAATAAGCCACGTATGAGACCAACAGCTACATACGGGCAAGTCAAGCCGCGTATGAGACAACAATATACATACGAGCCAAATAAGCTACGTATGAGATCAACAGCTACATACGGGCCAGGCGAGCTGCGTATGAGCCAACAACATACATACGAGCCAAATAAGTTACGTATGAGACCAACAGCTATATACGGGCCAGTCAATCTGCATATGAGACAATAATATACATACGAGCCAAATAAGCTACGTATGAGACCAACAGCTACTTACGGGCCAGGCGAAACGTGTATGAGCAAAACTACATACAAAAATAACCATACAGGTAATCAACCTAGAAGCAACCAAACATGCTTACTAGCAACTCTCGATCTTCTACAATTAGATGCAATAGAGGAATCTACTAATATTCTAGTACAAACATTTTACCAAGGAAAAGTCCGAAAGCACCATAAAAACCTCCCGACAGCCTATAAGCAACCAGTGCTACGCTTGTTGGAATTCGACAGAAATATACATTTTAGAAAAGTAAGAACATCTACGACAACTCTCTAGTGGAACACTTTTTCATATTCCATAAGGAATCCAAATTCTGGTCCATCGAACACAAGCAAACAGTTCACCTAAACTGCAGATTTTAACAAAAAGCTGAAACTTTGCAAGCTGGTAACTTTGACTCAACTCGTCGGAATCTAACGAAACTGGACAATTTGGAAAGGTGGGAACATCTAATAAAACTTCCCAGTTAACCAGTTGCTCAGATTCCGTAAGAAAATCCAAATTCTTAACCCTCGGACATACGCAAACAGTTACCAAACTGCAGATTTTTAACAAAAAGTCGAACTTCCGTACCTTGTAACTTTTGCTCACTTATCGGAATCTAACAAAACTGGACAATTTGAAAATGTGGGAACATCTACCAAAACTTCCCAGTTGACCAGTTGCTCAGATTCCGAAAGGAAATCGGAGTTCCTACTTATCGAACACACAACTGGTAACAAAACAGCCAACTTGAACTAAGAAAAACTGAAACTTTGAAAGCCCATAACTTCTACTACACTTATCAGAATCTAGCTCGAGAGGGAAATTCGAAAAGGGTAGAACATCTACTACAACTTCTCTAATGGGTTGGCTCCTCAGATTCATCAAGCAAGACCATCAAAAATGACCAAGAAGTTAAACAGCAAGAACCTAGTTTAAACAGCTAATTGCTATATTTTGCAAAGGGCGTAACTCCCACTCTGCTTATCGGAATTTAGCCCTAGAGGCCAATTCGGAAATGGGAGGATGTCTACTACAATTTCTCAAATGGGTCCCTACCTCAGATTCAAACATTAAGACCCTCAAAAACCTCAATGAGTCAAAACAGTACCTACTCAGTCCGACAGCTTTTTGCTGCATTTCCCAAAGGTCATAACTCCTACTCCGCTTATTGGAATTTAGCCCGAGAGGCCAGTTCGGAAAGGGAAGAATGTCTACAACAACTTCTCCAATGGGTCTCTACCTCAGATTTGACAACTAAGAGGCTCAAAAATAGCAATCAACAAAAATAGTGAGCAACTTAGTCGAGTTGCTGCCCTGTTTTTGTAACAACCATAACTTTTGTATCTCTCAATGGAATTTAACGCGAGAGGTCAATTCGGAAAGGGAAGAATGTCTATTACAACTTCTCTACAGGGTCACCACCTATAAATCCATAAGGAAGACCAACTTCCAGCCCTCCGAACATTCTACGACACAATCCCCAAAAACACAGTTCACTATTTTGCCCTAAACATTTGTTATTTTGGGGGAAACGGTCGTTTAACCCATCAAAACTACTCTTAAAAATCTACAAAAACTACAACATGCTACTAACACCTAGGAGAACCTCCCACATAAATTTTGGGTCAAGATTCCTCCGTTTACATAGTTAATAAATTCTAACCCTAGAATGGCAAAAATTGAATCTTTATACCTAATTTTTGTTCTACTACTTGAATCCTTAAATCCACTTTGTTCTAGTCCATACACAAACATAAGAACATGGTGCTACAACTTCATACAACCATAAAAACCCTAAAATAACCAAAAAATGAATGAGATGAGAAACCCCCACCTTATAATTGGTTGGAAGGACTTGCTTTTTTCCTCCTCCTTGCTCAATGTTCTTGATCTCAAGAACTCCACCATGAAAAATGAACCCATGAAAACCCTCTTTTCTTTTGATTGATCCCTCCTTCTTTTCTCTCTCAAACTTATCTAAAATCAAAACTGTCACACTCTGCTTTCCAAAAATACGGAATACGAGCATGTAACATTGGCCCAGCGAATGACTTTTATCATCCATAAGCTGTTCAGGAATCTTTACAACATATCACAATATAATCAGTGTCGGAAGCCAAAAAAATCAACCACATGCACATATGAACAAAAATACCAACAAGAATACTTGAAATAAAATATATTAATCTCAAATAGTCATGATCTGAATAACACAAATATCCTCGGTCATATTGCCCAAATACAAGATAAATATCCAAGTAGCAGATACAATTATTCATGAATAATAGAGAAATAAATAAATGTAGCAAGAGCTCCAACAACTAATATCTCATATCGCCTATTCCATCTGGCAGTTGATCTCCAAAATCTGCAATTCAACGAATGCAGGGAAGAGGGAAAGAGAAAACAAGGTACCCGTCAATTGCAAGTTACGGGCCACTTATAATGTAGGATACAAGCACATGGGGAAAATTAACTAATCACATGTCAAAACATAACAACTAGCATGGTAAGGTGAATAGGTACAAGTGGCATATATCAAATGTCATGGGAACAAGTATCATGTAAACATGCATCAAGTGTCAAGTTTCAAGTAATCATGTATCAAGTATCAAGTTTCAAGTCTCAAGTATCATGTTGTCCAGTATCAAGCAAGCATGTATCAAGTCTTGTAGTTATTACTATCTAGGTAACACTTCATGCATCCATCCTTTTACTACATGGTTGCTACAGTCAATGCAATTTCGTTTTAAATTTCGTAGGGGACCATACAGGGCAGTGACTCAGGTATTCACAAAATCACAGAACTTGGTCGGTAAACTTGATCGGTAACTTGATCGGTAACAGAATATTAACTTGATCGGTAAACTTGATCGGTAACTTGATCGGTAACAGAATATTAACTTGATCGGTAAACTTGTAATACAGGAAACACAAGTCTCCTTACGAGTACACGTTTCTGCACTATCCACTACTAGATCTTTCCCATTAAACCTCGGCTTAGTTATTTGTTATTATAATCAGGCATGCATGTATGTGTCACAAAACAAAGCAAGAATAACAGGGTATAAACATGTATCAGGTTCAGGTTGCAAGATAAACAAGTACAGGTACAAGATAATACATAACAAGGTAAAACAACTAGCTTTCTAATTCAAGACAACAAGATGGTGTTGTACAAAAACAGCGATTCCCGCTACTACGAACATCCAAATCTGGATCTGTCGAAGGATCTGGAAAATAGACTTCCACACGAATCCAACAAATATAAATAATTCATATAGTAATTCACAACATCATAACTCAAAAAAGGGTTGAATCCAGAAAATATGTTCAGTCAGAAATCAGTAAAACAAATTTTCAGTCAAGAAAACCGCAACAAAACCTCTCAAATAAATTCAAGAAAAATATGGGGTATTCCCCTATATGTCTAAAATCAGAATGTAAAGTTTCATAATATTCCATTAAAATTAGTTTAGTCATCAAAAATAAGAAAACATCAAGAAACGATACTTTGGAAAATCTGGAATTCCCAACACTGCTGTACAAAAACTGAAATATCTCGCAAGCCGTGAAACGAAATCCAAATACGCCAAAGGGAGATGAAAATAGACTAAATATATTAAATTTCATATTTCACGAATAATTTTCATACAGTATAAGGAATCAAGGTGAAAATAAGATTCTTTACAGAACAGCAAACAAAATACAGTAAGTACGGTTTTCATAAACTAGCATGAAACGGCGTATAAAATTTATCAATAAAATCAACCAAAAATTCTGGGTAATCCCTAAGTAGATAAAAAAAAATACGGACCAAATTTTTGGATCAAAATAATATATGTAGCATAGGTATCAAAATAATTAAGTCATCAAAATCATCAAGAAACGAAATCTGGAATTGTTCTACACCTCTGTAGCAAAACAGTCATATCTCACACATACGAAAACGAAATTAAGCAAGGTCAGATGGGTTGGAAAGAAAACGTAATTCTCTAAAACTCATGTTTTATACCAAAATTAAGCTACTGAATTCAAGATAGTCCAAAACAACAAACAAAACATATTAGTGACAAAATACAGATTTTTCCCTTTAACAAAAACTCAAACATATATCATACAAAACTGTTCAAAATACAACCAAACATGAAATCGAGTCTACCAAGTGTCCAAACATCATGAATTAGGGTATTCAGCATGTCCACACCAAGTATATCACATGGGCTCCCGAATTCTCACAAAAGTCCCACATACATGATCAAATCAAGAACGGACAAAACCTAAGTTAATTCATGTCAAGATTGTTTTATGAGGCAACTATGGTCAAGTTTTCACAATAGAGACAAAACCCATCAAGAATAACGCAAACAAGAGTCGTCTCTAGACCCAAACACTATAGATGATATTTTTAACTTGTATCAAACAAAGAAATTGGAGTACAAGTTACTTGCCTTAACCGAAGATGAAGAACGACAAAAATCATGAATAACAGAAATGGATTCCCTGACAACGAGAAAAATCCACAAACGAAAATCCACGAACGAATGAATCCAAGTAAACTTGAGCGAAAATCTCCACACGAACAATTCCACCAAAAGAGAGATGATCCTAGAGGGATGATGACAATAGTAGCTTGCGGCCACAAGAGAACACCAAGAGAGAGAGACTAAAGATGAGAGATATATATATAAGGGGATTAGGGTTAATGGGTAATTGGGTTATGGGTAATTAAGAGAAGTAGTAGGATTTGTTTAATGGGTATGGATAATGATTAATTTCATAGGATAACAAATAGGATTTAAATAAAAGATCAAATCGAATAAATAAAGTAATAAATAAAAGTAGGATTATATATCAAAATATATATTGATATACAAGATAGAAATTATTTGAATACTACAAATACAAATACAATAGAAATATATTTTTAAATCAACAATCAAGAGTAAAAGATAAAATAAGACGAATAACAAAAATAACAATAATCCTAATAATAATAATAATAATAATAATAATAAATTCATAAACATAAACATAATAATCCAAAGCATAATAAAAATATTTGTATTATATAAAAATATATCATTGGAAACTAGTTATAAATAAACTATTGATTAAAAATATGTTTTAATAGAAGATCTAACAAGACATTTTAACAAATAATTTTTTTTTTGATGTAACGGATAGAGTCTAACGACTCCAGCCAGGCAATCAATAAATAAGTAATAAATTCAGTACAAGCTAAGCTTTACAAGAAGTAAAACAAATAAACCGACGAATATTCAATTAGCCCTGATAGCGGCGAAGGAATAAGTAGCAAATCTCACTAAAAACATCAGAATAACAGAGAGAGCCTGAATGGATGCGGTATGGCCAACAGTCGACAGATGCAGCCATCGGAGAGGAGATCCCGGAATTGCTTCAGCACGGAGGGAGAGAGCACTCAGGTACCGACATATGCAGCACCGAAGTGTTCGCATCAATGGATACATCTACTGAGAAACCTGCGGACACTCGAACCGCCCAAGGGGACTTAGACCATTGCAAAGTTGCCAGGGACCAATGGATCACCGAAGTCGATAAAGGAGGGGAAAGCACCGGCCTAAACGATCCCCCTCCCCCGACCACTCCATCTATGAACTTCCCAAAACCAAGATAAGCCGGCGACGACGAAAAGAAATGAATGTCGCACAGAAAAAAAATAATTAATACAATCAGCAGTATTAAAAAATAAAACAAGTCACAACAAATCCTTCAGTGCAACAAAAGAAAGAGGGGAGATCACACGAGATAGAGTCGGGTCATCGATGGATGGGCTGAACCAAATAACTCACAATATAGACAATTGAAAGCCAATACAGCCGGACTAATCCACCGTCCGAATAGAGCTAGAGCGGGAGAACATATACAGCGAACATCCAAAATATCCCGGCGATAATACAAAAAGGGTATCCGGCTAAGTCACACCATTAAAGCCAAGCCATATCAACCCCAAACATGTTAAATACATACATAAGAAAAGAAAATAATCCATCATAAGAACACACTAGAACCAAAATAAGTTCAGTAGATACACTTGCAGATAAGGATCAAGCAAAAAGGAGAAGGAAGAGGAAAGGCATCTCTCTCACAACCTGGACCGAAAATCCAACCCCCATAAATACTGCGCAATAGTGCAGCGCATAAAAGATAAAATGCCAATACCTCCTCAAGCCTGCAAACAATAAAGGAGCGAAGAAATGCATCAGCCAAAGATGGTAATCCAATAAAGTACATAAGAGAAGAAAATTATATAGCATTAAGGTTTTGAAGAAAAAGGAACCCATTCTCCAGTCTACTATAGAAAAGAGACTCTCTAGCTTCGATATTTAACGATGAAGACCAGAGATTAAAAAGAAATAAGAATTCCTCAATTATTGTGCGGGTGGTTGAAGCAGTGTGACAGAAAAGCCTCTTATTTCTTTCCGTCCAAGTGATCCAAATAATAATTTGAAACGACATATTCCACTATCTGTGGTACTTATAATTAGAAGGGAGAATAGCCCAGCAAGAGGATAAATTGGATGGAGTAGAAGGAACTTCCCAGGAAAGAGCACTAATTTTCCAGAGGGGCACGTGAATTTGCAAACAACAAATAGATGATCCACATCCTCAGACTCATTAGAGCACAGTGGACACAATTGACCCCATGCTATGTTCCTTTTGTCGAGAACTTCGACTGTAAGCAACCTGTTGTTGAGTGCGAGCCAGGAAAGAATTTTTACCTTAAGAGGGGCACAGGACTTCCAAATGAAGTCAGAGAAAGGGGAAAGAGTGCCCCTAAAGTTAAGGAAGTGATAAAAAGATTTAACAGAATAATTCCCTAAAGAATTCCAATGCCAAGAGAAATCGTCTTTAGCCCGTCATTCGAAATTGTTAAGGGAGAGAAGGAGATCGTTAAAATCAGCAATTAATTGCGAAGGAATATTGATCGAGAACGGGATGAACCAGTGCCTTTGCGAGTTGGTAATGATGAAAGATTCTGCTACCGTTGCTAGGGATTGGAGGCCAGGCAGAAGAGCACAGGGAACAAAGTGGAGAGTTTGGTGTTACCAATCCAGAGATCAGTCCAGAACTTGGCCTTGGATCCATCGAAGCAATCATGGAAGATACCACATTGGAATGCAGCGGCTGCTTTCCATACCCCCTTCCAGAAAGGGGAGGCATTACGGTGGATAGTAGGGGGGGGAATGTAGTGCCCAGATTTCCAATACTGGTAAAACCGAGACACGAGCCAAGACCTTTTCTTCAATTAGTCACAATACACAGAAAAACAGGAACATTTAAAACTTTTATTTTCAACACCCAATGTATTACAAGTCTGAATATCATACAACTGCAATACATTACAATAGTGTTACAATAATACCTTTACAATTCCAAGTATTACAACCTTCAACAAATTACATCAGAGTACAAGGAATGAAGAACAACACTTGGTAACTCTCACTTGAGTACTTCTCAACTAATAGATAATCAATACATATACTGCAGCGGAACTAAACATAACACTGACTCCTTGCTTTCCTCGCCTTGAGTCCTCCTGAATCTCGCCCTTGTACTTTGGCGATCCAGTACCTATGGAAGTGGGGATGTCAGTATTCACTGACGCTTAAAGGCTGATATCAAAGCAGCGAATCTCCCAAACAACATACAAAACATGGCAATGGTGTTGGTGTAGTTTAAGTGTTCGTGAGTGCTATGACTAGACTCTAATGCAATATTTAAATAGAACTAGGATGCTTCCTATTCTAATGTCAGCGAGTCTCCGAAGCAACATGCAGCCCATACTACATGCGACCCCATCTCAAGCCGTTTCTCCATATATAGGGATTTGAACCCGCATTATGAACTTCTAATTGTACACAACCTGTTCCTGACACCTACACGTGACTGATGAGGTTGCAGACGTGATCATGTCCCACTGATGCAGTATGCCCGTGGTGTCTATGTTCGCCACTGCTACCCGGCTAACCGGACCTCACTCAAAACTAGACGAACCCAATGTATCGGGCGTCTTTTCAAAATCCAAATCATAGGGTTTCGCAAACGCAGGGTAGCGCGAAGCCTACCCTGTGGCACCCTCTGGGGTCTCGCAAGCGCAGGGTAGCACGAAGCCTACCCTGTGGCACCCTCAGCCACGGCACTTCAGGAATTAACAGCGCGAGATACGCAACCCGTGTCCTGAACTCGTGAGATGGCACCGTACGTATCCCTTTGACGGGAAGGTACAACCCACTATCACCACCTAAGGCCTGCCTCAAGGGACAAGTTGGTCGTAAGGCGCCCCCTACAACCAACTCCTCTCTTTTCGGCAAGGGTCTGAGCAAAATGATCTTTATAAGTCACTACCTTAATGATGTCCCTGACTCAACAATCCTAGGAACGATAATATTATAACATAACATGCTAGGCCTTAAATTAGGCTTTGCAAGACAACTCTACTAGGCTGCTCAACCTAGACTCACCAGAATCCTTCGGGATCCGGTTCCTGGCCCATCGATCCAAGACCTCGGCCGTGCGAATATACATGCATGCCGCTACCCTAAACTTGGATTCCGTCTATACTCCGGTCCTCGATCAACCTACCCTGGTTAAGATTCGACGGCACACAAGGAGTGACTCCTCCACAGTTCCTTAGGGTAAGAAAACATATGTCTTGATGGTCGATAGCCCTTAGGGGAACAATATCACCCTAGACGAGCACAACAACTGTGTACTAGCTAACAAGCTATGTACGAATAACTACCACATACGAGCTAATAAACTACGTATGAAACCATAGCTACCTACGAGCCAGGCGGGCCTCGTAGGAGATAACAACGTTCATACCGGCCAAATAAGCCGCGTATGAGACCAACAGCTACGCACGGGCCGGTCTTGCCGCGTACGAGACAACAACCTACATACGAGCCAATTAAACTACGTATGAGACCCACAGCTACATACGGGCCAGTCGAGCCACGTACGAGCACAACCATATGCAAACAACCATACAAGTAATCAATCCTAGAAGCAACCAAAAGTGCTTACTAGCAAACTCGATCTTCTATTATTAGAAGCAACAGAAGAATCTACTAATAGTCTATGATTGGTATTCTACCAATGAAAAACCGAAGGCGACATAACAACCATTATCAACTAACTACTACTAGTGGTCTTCTCAATCCTTATTACTTCAACCTATAGCACTTAAAGCATGGCATACAATTGCAAGCATCTATCCATGACAATCTAGTTATATAACATAACCGCTCACCACAAAAGTCCTAAGTACGAATATGATTAAGCATGTACTTATATCAAGCTTAAGCATGAAAATCACTATGATCTAGACATGAAGTCCACTATGGTCAAGCATAGATTATAACTTGAGCGTGAATGCTTACTACTTATCATGATTAATCACCACAACCCAAGCATGGATATATAACTAGTATGGACATACAACATTCCGAGGCATGGTAGGTATTCTAACATTAATCCTACAACATTCTAAGCATGCATTTAAACTTTAGCATGGTATGCCTCATTCCTAGACATGGTATGCTACTCTAACATTAACATATGGCATGGTGTACATTTTAGTAACATTCTAGTCATGTATACTAGTTAAGTATCAACCTACAACATAGCATGAGTTTCTACAACAATTCTAGCATGGATAGAACATGACATAAAAATCACTTCCACTAACCATGGGTAGTTCCCTTGATTTAAGCATGAGTATCTACTATATGTTAAGCATGAATATCATTAGCATAGATACCATTAACTTAACATAAACCATCATTAGCATGGTCA
The DNA here is from genome assembly GCA_017893485.1 of Hemerocallis citrina. Classification (NCBI taxonomy): domain Eukaryota; kingdom Viridiplantae; phylum Streptophyta; class Magnoliopsida; order Asparagales; family Asphodelaceae; genus Hemerocallis; species Hemerocallis citrina. Next base: position 121,931,535 of record CM030363.1, on the reverse strand, counting down.
TCTACTAACTTAACAATAATTAGCATGACATCTCCTAACTTAGCATGAATAATGATTAAGCATGATCACCTACTAACATAACATGAACATATACTTATCTAAGCATAGATATCATGTAAGCATGAATATTTATTTGATCTAGCATGGTGTATAACTTTCATATAAGCATGTGAGCATGGATAAATTAATCTAGCATGACATACCACTTTCCTACAACTATCTAAGCATAGATCAATTAATCTAGCATGGTATACAACCTTCCTACTAGCATGAATCTTATTAAGCATGAATAACTACTAGCATGAATATCTTACTAAGCATGGATAACTACTACTATGAACATGCAACATTCCTAAGTATATAGATATATACTTCCAAACATGATAAGAAATTTTAGCATTTATCCTACAACATGTAGATCATTCCTAAACAAGATAGGAAATTTTAGAATAAATCCTACAACATTCTAAGCATGAATAAATTAATCTAACATGATAGGAAATTTTAGAATGAATCCTACAACATCCTAAGCATGAATATCATCCCTAAACATGATAGATATTTTTTTTAAAACAAATCCTACAACATCCTAAGCATGTTTATACACTTAGCATGAATAATAGTTAAGCATGATACTTACTAACTTAGCATGAAGCATGAACATCTACTATCTTTATTGAAACATAACATCTACTACAAATTTACTTGAACATAAACCTCTACCAAACTTTATTTAACATGAACATCTAATACAAATTTATAAACATCTACTAATGCTACTTATTTAACATGAACATTTACTACACTACTTTACTTAAAATATGAACATCAACTACTACTACTTTATTTTAATCATGAATAGCTACTAACATTTTACATATCATAACCAGCCATAACTACTTTATTTTAATCCTTACTACTACTACTTTATTTAAGCATAATACTACTATTTTATTTCACATACTACTACTACTTTATTTAAACATACTACTACTATTTTATTTAAGCATACTACTACTATTTTATTTAAGCATACTACTACTATTTTATTTTAACATGAACATAAACATCTACAACTACTTCTTTTACTCATCTACTACTACTACTACTACTTTATTTAACCATAATATCACTACTTTATTTCAACATACTACTACTACTTTATTTTAATATACTACTACTTAAATGTCTACTAGTCTTTATTAGCACATGTTTCTTATTATTACTAGTGGACATAAAAGAGATCTTTTTAATCCTTTTACAACTAGTGATTAGGAAAAAGATCTTTTTATTCATTCTACAACTAGTGATTTCTTTTTCATAATTAGAACTAACATCTAATTTAGATTCTTTTTACTTAAGATTATAAAAGAAAACAACAATAATAAAAATAAGGTAAGAACCTTCATTTGGTTACCAACTATATGCTTATCTTTTTAGTCCAAGTTCAATACAAGTCCTACAACCAAAAATGGTTGTATAAAAAGTTCATATGCTCTATGTGTGAGTCCACATTCAAGTCCTACAACCAAAAATGGTTGTATATGCCAAGTCCATGTGTATGTGTTCATTTTAGTCCAATTTTATAACACCAAATAACAACTACAACTATAAAGATTTGATCTTTATGTTTATTACTACTACTATTCATTTCTTTTCTTTTCATGTGGTTATTATCTTTAACATTTACAAACATACATACAACAATACCATCACAACAAACCATTCCAAAAGAACCAAAGAAAACAAAACAAGGAGGATAAGAAGAAGAAGTCAAAACAACAATACAAACAAGCAAACAAACATACAAAAGAGAAACCCCCACCTTGTTCTACTTGTAGGAAGGACTAGCTAGCTAAACTTCTCCTTCCCCTAGCTCCTAGAACTCTTATGGAACCTACAAGAAAAACTCTCTTGTTAGTTTCTTCTCTTTCTTTTCCTTTCCTTTCTTTCTTTGTGTTTTCTAAAATGAGACAAGGTGGAGAAGGAGGGAGTATTTATAGGAGGATAGAAGGGTGGATAGTGCAAAATTGCACTCACAATATGCACAAAAACCCCAAGAAGAAGCCAACCGGCCAAACCATGTAGGAGGGTAGGGGTAAGGTGTAGGGTATGGTGCTAGGTATGAGTTGGAAGCATGGTAGAAAGGGATAAGGTTTCTAGAAGGGGTTTTAATCTTCTCATGCATACAACCCTAGATTAAGCCTCCTAATCAAACCCTAACCATCTAATTAAGTTGTCATGACAAGATGAGTACATTGTCCAAGAGTATAAGCTACATATTTTGTATAATGTACTAAGTATAATACAATGTATGTAGGTGTACATGTATGTGCATACCAAAAATCCTCATATAGTCCACATAAATAGTTTAATTTAAAAATAATAATAAAATAAGTTTTATTGTTAATTCGGAGGATCGCGCTACTAATTTGATGTACTTCGGATGTACACCGACCGATATATGCGCGCAGACAATGTTTGTGGACAACCCGGTGAAAAATCACCAAAATAATTTGATTTTGGAATTAAAACCAAAATAATAATAAAATAATAATAAAATAGTAATTTATACGAGGTAATATCCGTCCGGGATATTACATTACTCCCTTCTTAGAATAGTTCTGTTCGTCAGAACTATCTTAAGTTAGGAAAATGAATTGACAAATACGAAATAGCATAGTCATGGAATAAGAGATGAACAGAAATTTTCCTTTGAACAACCATTGAATGGGTTACACCTATACATACATAAACCCACTGGGTTACCAAAATGTCATACAATAGCAGTTTTGGGTCAAGAACAAATGAAATTGGGTTGTAGGGTTCAATAAGAGATGGGTTAAAATACAATAGGGTTGAAATAAAAATACCCACAATTAGATGGAAGAAAATATGATCAACAAAAATAGCTCAATCACGAAGAATGAAGAATTTCATGAACAAGATTTAATAAAAATAATCAAGAAACAAAATAGAGTACTTTATTCAATTGCAATTAAAATATTACAAAAATGGGAAAAAAAATGAAGATAGCAGAAAAGGTAGTTACAGTACGACTGCTTGAAGAGTACATTGTGGATAAGGTGGAATCTCTCTGATCAGATTCTTGTCTTCCGTGCTTTATCTGGGTCTAGGGGAGCTCGTCATCTGACAGAAATTTCCAGAAAGGATCCATCCATGTGCCTGTCTGACCGCCTGAGTTGATATAGAGAAATTCATCGTTCTTGATGCTAGGCTTGAGGAGGATCTTAATGAGTACCGTGTGATCGAGGCCCCAGAAAGACGATGAGGTGAGTTTGGAAAGGGCATCGGCCTTGGCATTGTGTTCCTTCAGGATGCACTCAACATCAACCTCCCCGAATACTATTAATAATTCTCTGACATGTGCCAAGTACAGGATCATCCGGACGTCGCGGACCTCGTACTCCCCCGTGATCTGGTTGACCACAAGCTGGGAGTCGCTGAAGGATTGTATCTTTCTTGCCCCCGCTTTGTGTGCTATCATGAGCCCGGCGCTAATTACTTTGTATTTCAGCCTCATTGTTGGATGCCTAGAAGTTTAGACGTAGGGAATATTGGAGAGCGAAGTTGTCGAGGCCCCTGAGTATGACACCAGCTCCGCTTCGACCTTCGCATGATGACCCATCGACGTAGACTTCCCATATTGATTCGTCCTCTTGGAATTCTGAGGCTTCGAGAATGGTGCATTCCGTGATAAATTTTGCGAGAGGCTACCCTTTGATTGTTATTCGGGGTTTGTAGCTGATATCATGCTGGCTGAGCTCGGTTGACCACTTGATCAGGAGGTCGAAGTTCTTCGGTTTGTGGAGGACTTTCTTGAAAGGTTGTTCTGTTTGGACTTGGATGGAATGCGCCTGAAAATACGATTGGAGTTTCTGAGCGGCGATTACCAGGCATAGGCATTCTTTTCCATTCTGGCGTATCAGAGTTCAGCGGCGTGTAGAACTTTGTTGACATAGCATACGAGCTTTTGGCCCCCGTCTTCCTCCATGACTAATACGACACTGAGCGCGTGCTCTGACGCAGCTAGGTAAAGGAAGAGAGATTCGCGCAGCCCTAGTTTGCTAAGGTGCGGGGGGGGGGGGGGGGGGGGCCAAGTATAACTTCAGCTGATCAAAGGCCTATTGTTGAGGGTTCACCCACTCGAAGCTTTTCGCCCCCCGAAGGGCTTTGAAGAATGGAAGTGACTTTTCTCTAGATTTGGAGAGAAAACAACTGATGGCTGCTAGTCGACCCGTAAGTCGTTGGACCTCTTGGACATTTCTTGGATGACCCATAGCTAGTATGGCCTGGAAGACGGGGTCCAGACCATAGCTAGTATGGTCTGGACCCCGTCTTCCTCCATGACTAATACGGCACTGAGCGCGTGCTCTGACGCAGCTAGGTAAAGGAAGAGAGATTCGCGTAGTCCTAGTTTGCTGAGGTGCGGGGGGGGGGGGGGGGGGTGGCCAAGTATAACTTCAGCTGATCGAAGGCCTATTGTTGAGGGTTCACCCACTCGAAGCTTTTCGCCCCCCGAAGGGCTTTGAAGAATGGAAGTGACTTTTCTCTAGATTTGGAGAGAAAACAACCGATGGCCGCTAGTCGACCCGTAAGTCGTTGGACCTCTTGGACATTTCTCGAGGTTTGTGTAGCGCCCCGGATCCCACTATTGGAAATATGTGACACAAACCAAAATCTTTTCCTTCAATTTCCAAATAAAATCATTAAATTATCAATTAGAATCATTATCTTTTTCTTGAACAAGGAATACAAATTGCATTAAAGTATTACAAATACTACTCAAACATTCGCCTGCCCTTCAGATCGGTAGTCAGCTGATCTTCAACTGGAACTCCACTGAGTGGTCAATCTGCTTCCCTGAGATGCGCCTTGTAGCTCGAATCTTCCGCTGCGCTACTCTGATATTCCTACACCTGCTCGAATGGTAGATAAGTACATTGTTACTCTACTTGGATGCCCTGCTTGTCTTGAGTCCTCCTGCACTCGCGACTCGGTATCCAGTACTCAATTGAGGGGACACATCAGTACATATACTAACGCAATGCTGATAAGAAATAGCGATCACCAACTAGCAATCACAACCAGTCTTGATAGAAACAGAAACGTGCATCCTAATTTCCTAGTGTCAGTGTATGCCATGACCTAAAGTCTAATGCATAGTACACAAGGTACAGAAAAACAAATTCACTTAGTCTAATGTCAACAAGACTTTGGATACGCATGCATCCCATACTACATACGCTCCAAATCAAGCCGTCTTCTCCAGTTTCAGGATTTCGAACCCTCGCCATGCAATACATTCTACGGTTGTACACTTCCTATTCCCGAAAGTACAACATGATTGAGGAGGTTGCAAACAATTTGGGGTGTCCCCATTTACCATTAATAGCTGGTGCACTGAACCCCTCTCAAAAGCCGTGACGAACTTACAGATACACCGCAACATACCCATGGCACCGAAGATCCACAATCGTCCGTTCATGTCCACCAACATAGAACAAGGGAACATCCCGTTCTTATCAAGGTACCTCAGGAATTAACAAGGCGAGATACGGCTCCCGTGTTCTCGACTAATGAGAAGACACAGCCCGTATCCCTGCGACAGGAAGAGACAACCCTGGTTATCACCGCCAAGTGATAGCCTTTAGAACAAGTCAAATTATAGGGTATCACCCCCAACACCAACTCGATCCTTAAGCAAAAAGGAAAAATAATTAATTAACATTGTTACAGAAATTATGCTGTAATGATTGAGCCTGAGTGATCTGTCAAAACAGTAATTAATCACGGTGAATCAGCATTTAACGATTGCCAATCCTTCATAAGTCTTCGACCATATCCGGTCCGTGACCCTCAGCGAGCAGTACATCGATGCCCAAGGGATGCATAAAAATCCGTGAATGAAGGTAAACAAACACAAACATCAAAACCCGACCATTGACATACTCAGGACATGAAGATACCAATCACAATTAATTTTTAGTAATACCTAGGTCAGTAATGGATCTGACCTGATAGATCAACCAAACACCAGCGACCCAATCACCATCGTTCACCACCACGTCTGACTCGGATTTCATCTAATATTCTGGCCCGAGATCAATTTCCAATTGGGTAAGAATTTGTCAGCGCACGAGGGATGACTCTCCAGTTCTCGAGGCAGAAGACTTCAATTTTAGTCCGAGGGTTGTTTGTCGTAGGGTAATACCTTACCCTAGATGATCCCTCGGACAACTCAAATCAAGCAAACTACTTCACACGTGTTAACACATTTAAAACATGATAGAACTAGACATTTTAAGCATATAAATGATACAAATTCACAATCCACCACTTGGAGTAAGCAAAATAAACACTCCACTTCTGTTGACCTAGATCTGCCCTGATATTAGAAAAAAAATCATAACTTCTAATTCACACATTGGAATTACATGGATTGATACTTTTTGGAAGGCTAAAAATATCTACTTCAAATCTTAAGTTGATCGTTTTCTCAGATTTCAACCACACAGTTACAGAAATCCACATGTTTACTGCTATGCCAACAAAGTTTTCTCAAATCCTATATCAACTCATAAACAACTCCTGAACTTAGAAAATTCATAACTTTCAAGAAACAAATTGGGATTGCATGATCTTACACATTCTAGAAAGCTAAGTCTCTATACTATAAGTCTCTAGTTAACCATTCCTTCAGATTCAGCCAATTAGATACTATAAAATTCCTACATTTTATCAGCTGAACACATCTTCAATGCAATTGCTGCATCTTGCTAATAATGTAAAAATTCGCTTACTTATCGGAATTACGCAATCTTGGATTCTATAGAAAGCTGGGAATGTCTACTACAACTTCCAAGTTGATCATATCATCAAATTCATCCATTAAAGCACTCAAAAATCCCCTACTTTCATCAGTGTACACACAAGAAAATTTACTCACGTAACAAAACTGGGTCTTCTACAAAGATTGGTTCTGTCTAGGACTTAGAAAAATAATATCTTTCAAACCACAAACTAAAATTGCATGATTCAAGATGTTTTGGAAAGCTAATACACTCTACTACCAGTCTCTAGTTAATCATTCTTCCATATTCCCAACATATAATTCCAAAAAAGCTAAAGTTCACAGACCAGCTAACTCTTCACTTAACGAACATGGTTTATTCAAAATTGAATATCAATTCAAGAATAAATCCAATGCTTATAAAATTGGGATTCAGTAACTAGACATATACAAGTCTAACATATCCAAAAATTAATTCCAGATTCAAAATATACAGAGAGTTATAGTCCTTTGAATTTAGTACAAAAATTTCTTCTGTTCTCAGAGTCTATAAAACCTCTGGTTACAAACAAATTTTGAAACCTTATCAAATGTTGTCCAAGTTTTCTAAAATTTTAGATAAATGATCTAGGTACATATTATATGTTATATTAAAAATTTCACTGCAAAATTATATACCAAAAATTAGTTATGATTTATAAAAATTCATCTTTGAAACAGAACAGAGCCAGTTCTTGGATCTGGACCAGTTGACAACACATAATTATTAAATATAGCAAATAAGTTCAGAAAAACCTAAAATGTGGAACTATTGTTGATAACGTATCCAAGTACCTTCAGTAAATATTTCAGCTCAAGATACCTTGCCAATTCCAAGTTATGGTTTTGGAAAACATAAATTTTAACAGACACATCAGTTTTTATGCTGCTCTCTGTTCCGATAAGAATAGTTTTGTTGAGCTACTAAATGAACCCAGAAAAATAAGAAAAAATTTGAGGATGCTCTAAAATCATCCCAGAACATGCCATCAAAATTATATGTCCAGATTCTAAGTCATTTGTATGGTAGAAATTCCTAAGTCACAACATCACATATGTGTGCTTCACTTGAAACATTGTATGAACTATGTTAATATACAAGTTTTAATTTTACATAACATATCAACACTCATGCATGGTGTTCATGCTACTCTTATCTACTCCTACATACCAATTCATAAACAAAAAGAAAAGAGTACTAATTAGAGTTGAGAACACCAACCTATGAAGTTTGATGCACAAGCTTGTTGGCTCCTCCTCTTAGCTCCTTCTTGAACGAACCTACAAAATTTCAATGGTGAAAGCTTAAAACTCATTACTCTCTTTCTTTCTTTCTTACTTGCTCACTTTCTCTTTTTTTTTTTTTTGAACAATGAAGAAATGAAGAAGGATAGAAGAAGAAATAAATGGAGCTTGGAAAAGTGAAATGCACAGAAGGGAGGGGGGGTTAAATTCCCGAAATTGGAGCTTGGGATGGAGGTGGGGACGAGGTGGATGGGGTGAGTGAAAAATAGATGGTGGAGATGAAGTCAACTCAAAAACAAATCTAGAAGTTTCATGTTGTTTCTTGCTTCTTCATGAAGATAAAACATGGCTTAATTTGAACCCTTGGATCTCATCAATTTCATCCAAGATCAATCATGATGGCTAGGGTTTCCAAATGCTAGGTTAGGTTTCTAACCCTCGGTTGGGTCAAGGAACCCTAACCCTAAGAAAAACATTGTATGGTTAATTACAATTCAAATTAATATTTTGATATCCATAGCAAAATATTTTCTAATATTTATATAATATATACGGGCATACTCATATTCATAACAATTATAGATCGTATATCATATACGATCCAATACGATCGAATCAAATATATATATATATAGATATCTTGTAACGCCCCGATTTCTCATACCAAGAAAACCGTGACATACGCCAGAATCTTTTCCTTCAATTAGCCACAATACACAGAAAAACTGGAAAATTTAAAACTTTTTATTCAACACAAATGTATTACAAATCCGAATGTTATAAAACTGCAATACATTACATCAGTGTTACAATAATGCCTTACAAGCCCAAGTGTTACAAACTTCCAATAAATTTACATCAGACTGCAAGAAATAATTAATACCACTTGGTACTTGAATGCTTATCTGCAATAAACATATAACAATAAGAACAATAATCAGCACAGTGCTTCACTTGAATGCTCCACTTGTCTAGAGTCCTCCTGAACCTTGAAACCTATAGTTCTGCAATCCAGTTGCTATTTGAGTGGGTACGTTAGTACATATACAGACGCTTAAGGGCTGATGACTAGCAGCAGTCTTAACTTTAAACAAACATATTTGAAGCATGGTAAAATGTGTAGGTGTAGTTTAAGTGTTCGTGGGTGTTATGACTTAGAATCTTATTGAGATGTTAACTAGGGCTAGGATGCACTTATTCTAATACAAGCAAGACTCTGGACAGTATGCAGCCCATAAATACATACGCCCATATCAAGTTATTTCTTCATATATATAGGAATTTGAACCCGTGCTATGAATTCCACACTTGTACTCAACCTGTTCCTGAAGATACAGCGTGACTAATGAGGTTGCTCTGAAATAGTCTAATCCCGCCATTCAAAGTCATATAGTGGTGTATCTGTTTGCCACTATTGCTCGTCATACCAGACCTCACTCAAAAATTGGACGAACACTCAGAGTTTACTACAACACAGGTTAGCACAAAGCATCCCTTGTGGCCCCGTAGCCTATATACTGTAGTCTAAGGCATGTTCGCTTTTCCAAACATAGAACATGATGGAATTCCGGTGGTTCATCCCCTAGTTTCGACAGGGAAGCTTTCCGTTCTTATCATGACACTTCAGAAATAAACAGACGAGAAACGGATCCCGTTCTCCCAACTCGTAAGAAGGCACGGACTGTATCCCTTTGACAAGATGAGTTCAACCAATAACATCACCTAGTGCTGGCCTATAGGACAAGTCAGATCACAAGGTATCACTCCTAATACCAACTCTCGGCGAAGTAATAGATAAAATGGTTATGTAACAATAGTTACCAGTTACAACCCTAACGATGTCACTAACCTTAAACAATCCGAGGGATGACAACAATACTAACACAACATGCTAGGTCTTAAGTTAGGCTTCGCAAGATAACTTTGCTAGGTGCTCAACCTAGACTTACCAGGATCACCAAGGATCCTGTCACAACCTATCAATCCAATACTCTGGCAATAGGAATTTATTCGCATGCTACTACCCTGAACTTGGATTCCGTCCACGCTCCCAGCCCGCGATCAACCTACACTGGTTAAGATCTGACGGTGCACGAGGGGTGACTCGTCCACAGTCCTCGAGGAGTAGAATAAATACACGCCTTGATGGTCGATGGCCATTAAGGCAATGATATTTCTCAAGTTCAGTCAACAAGAGGTCGAAAACTCCTAATCATTCCAAACAGAAACTCAGCATGTGAAAGTTGCTGCTGGAATTTTGTAAAGATCATAACTGATGTTATACTTATCGGAATCAAACATAATTGGGCTTTTTTAGAAATCTATGAACATCTACTACAACTCTATAGTTGACAACTTTTTCATGTTAAGTCAACAAGTGGTTGAAAACTCCTAACCTTTCCAAACAGAAACTCAGCAAGTGAAAGTTGCGGCTGAAATTTTGTAAAGATCGTAACTGATGCTATACTTATCGGAATCTAACAAAGTTGGACGTTTTTCAAAAGCTAAGAACATCTACTACAACTCACTAGTTGACAACTTTTTCATGTTCAGTCAAAAAGAGGTCGAAAACATCTAATCTCTCCAAAGAGGAACTCAGTAAGGAAGGTTTCTGCTGAAATTTTGTAAAGATCAAGACCACTGCTATACGTATAGGAATCTAACAAAATTGTGCTTTTTGCAAAGATAAGAACATCTACTAAAAATCTGTAGTTGACAACTTTACCAAGTTCAGTAAATAAGAGGTCGAAAACATCTAATCTCTCCAAACAGAAACTCAGCAAGGAAGGTAGCTGTTGAAAATTTTGAAAGATCATAACCGTTGCTATACTTATCGGAGTCAAAAAAATTGGGCTTTTTGGAAAACTAAGAAAATCTAGTACATCTCTCTAGTTGATAACTTTTTCATGTTCAGTCAACAAGAAGTCGAAAACATCTAATCTCCCCAAACAGAAAATCAGCAAAGAAGGTTTCTATTGAAATTATGTCAAGATCATAACCGGTGCTATACTTATCGGAATCTAACAAAATTGGGATTTTTGGAAAGATAAGAATATATTCTACAACTGTCTAGTTGACAACTCTTTCAAGTTCAGTGAACAAGAGGTCGAAAACATCAAATCTCTCCAAACAGAAACTCAGCAATGAAGGTTGCGGCTGAAATATTGTAAAGATCATAACCGGTGCAATACTTATTGGAAGCTAACAAAATTGGGCTTTTTGGAAAGCTAAGAACATCTACTACAACTCTCTAGTTGATAACTTTTTCAAGTTCTTTATGGAACTCATGTTTACTAATTTTTTTCACCTTGAACAACATGGAAGTCTTCTAACAACCAAGAAGCAACAAAGCATGCTACTACACCTCATCTTTCATGAACTAGAATTACCAAAAGAAATTAATTTTTAACAAGTATAAAAGTAAACATACAACAACTACTAAAGACTCTATTTTTCATACATTAGAAGTTCTATTAACATACTAACCCCAAAATGGGTTCTTTTAACATGCTAACTCATAAATGAATTCTATTAAAATTCTAACATGAAAAATGAGTTCTTTAAACATTCTAACAACAAAATAAGTTCTTTTAACGTACTAACCCCAAAATGGGTTCTTTAACATTCAAGCAACAAAAATGAATTCTTTTAACATTCTAACCCCAAAATGATTCCTTTAACATATTAACTCAAAAAATGATCTCTTTTGACATACTAACCCAAAAATAGGTTCTTTAACATACTAGCAACAAAAATGAATTCTTTTAACATATTAGAAAACAACACAATCTATTACTAAAAGTCTTATCCTTTATTAAATTTATTGAGTTCTACAACCTCAAACTTAGAATGTAAACATTCTTAATCCACCAATTTTTTATATGCACATGAAATAGTCAAAGTTGTTAGTTTTCTTTTTTAGCGAAAATAACAACAAGAACAACAAATAACAACATTATGTTTATTTAAAGATTAGATCCTTATTAGTTTGTTAAGTTGTACAACCCCAATCCTTCATAAAACACTTTAAGCCCATCATATGCAAATGATTTAGTCCAAGCTGTTGTCCTGATAAAAATAAGACAACAATAACAATAATAACAACAAGTAGCAACGACAATTTATTTAAAGGTTTAACCTTTTTGTTATTTTGATTGAGTTCTACCATTCAATCCTTTTATGTGCTCATTTTTTTTATCCACAAACATTCATAACACAAGATCTTAGTCCAAGTTGTTCTTTTAAAAATAATGATAACAACAATAACTACAAATAGCCACAACTAACTACAACTAGCTATTAAAGATTCAATCTTTATTGGTGGTTTTGAGTTCTACCCTTCAAACTCTTTATGGGATCATTTGATCCACACTACTCATATGCTCATGAAATTAGTCCAAGTTTTTAGAACAACATACAACAATAAGAAGAAAAACGAACAATCAATACAATCAAAAAGAGTAGAGATTCCCCCACCTTGATTACTAAGTAGGAAGAACTAGCCTAGCTTCCTTGTTCCTCCTCCTAGCTCCTACTTGAACCTACAAATGAGAAATCTCAAGTTAGAACTTTTCTCTTTTCTTTTGCTCTTCTATTTTTTTCACTTGGCAAACGAGGCAAAGAGTGAAGGGGAGGGGTATTTATAGGAGGAAATGAGAGAGGTAGGTGTATAAGAGGGTGAGTGGAGTGAATTAGGGTTGCCTTTTGTTTGCCTTGGGGTATTGGTCGGCCAAATGGGTGAGGGGGGTAAAGGGTGAGCGTGTGTGAGCATATGAGTTAGCTTAAGCATGAAGGACTGACACCTATTAATACTAATTGTAACTCTAATAATTATATAACCCATGCTTATCCCTCCCAATTAAATTCTAGCCATTGATCTTTGATCAATCATGACAAAAATAAATATGGTTTTATCCAAAACGCATACTACATGATTTGTACAAGTGTACGAAATCGATACAATACGTATACGTACATAAGTCTATATATACAGATTACGTTTATTAATTAAACCGAACAATCCGCCCAAATAATATTTTAATTTGGAGAATTAAAAAAAATTATTATCTGCTCGGACGATTCCAGTACCAATTTTGATAGAATACACATATATACAGACTATTGTATATATATATATATATATATATATATATATATATATATATATATATATATATATATATATATATATATATAATGTTTATTTATTAAACTGGGTAATATCCCCCAAACAAATTTCAATTCTGAAAATAATAATAAAATAATAATTTTCAATATCAGACGAGATATTATAGTTATTTTCTCAAAAACGCATATTACATGATTTTGTACAAGTGCACAAAATCGGTACAATACATATATATACTTACTAGTATATATATACAACTAATGATAATTTATTAAAACTAAGTATTTTCCGTATGAAATAATTTAATTTTTAAATAATAATAATAATAATAATATAAATATAATATCCGACCGGGATATTACAATACTCCCTCCTTAGAATATTCTGTTCTCAGAACTACGTTTAGTCAGGAGAACAGAAAAATATCCACACACTCAATAACTCAGGGAAAGAAAGATTATGGCTTTCCTGCTGCCAAGTGACTCCCTCCACGAAATGTTTCTCAAAAGAAGCTGACCTTGTTCCTCAAAGCTACCTGCAGACTCTGCCAAAATTGAGACGTAACTCTTGAATCTTTGTCAGAATTGCTGACACTGGCACTCCGAGCTGCTTCATTACGCCTTAAATGTAGACTTCTGCTAATTTCTCTTGCGACTAAGTCATCTTCATCGGAAAAAAAAAGTACAAACTTCGTCAATCGAGTCCCCAATAACCCAAATTGAGTCATTAATTTCTGAATTCCTGGGTAATCCTGTGATGAAATCCATACTAATGTTCTCCCATTTGTACTCTGGAATGGACAATGGTTGCAATCAACCTCCAGGTTTCTAATTTTCTACTTGAATCTTCTGACAATTAAGGCATCTAGCCACAAATCCGGCCATGGCTTACTTCATTCTTCTTGTAGTTCCCTTCCTCTAGTGCAATTCGGCGAACTCCTGTATTGCAGTTCACCCACCATTGACGTCCTGTTGTAGGCTAATCTTTAATATTAGGTTCACAAATATGCCTCCTCGACATCCGGTTGCAGCTTTGCCTTCTGGACATTCGGTTGTAGATTTTTCCCTCTTGACATCTAGTTGCAGGTTTGCCTCCATCCATGTCTGGTTGCAAATTCTCTTCCTTCATGATATTCTTCATTGGTTCCTTATCCTTCGGCACACATAACTTGTTAGCAACCCAAGTGATCCTTCTTCCGTACTGAATTTTGAAATTTTTCTTCATTTACTTGCTGCTTCAATGATCCAGTCTCTGCATCTTCTACCTGAGCCTTCTTGACTGGCTCATTTAGACTCGGTTGTAGCTCCAATCGTGCCAAAACTGTGCTCAACTATTGAGTAATCACTTCGCTACTGGCTTGCCATATCTCACCATTTAGCTCCTTGCTTCCTTTATTGTTTCGGCTGAGGCTAATACTTCACTACCTCGATCTTTTGCGGTTCCATAACCCCTCCCTCCTTAGAATAGGACATGGCCTACGAACATCATTTCTGGCTTCCAGGATTCTTTCCAATAATTTGCTCAAAGCTGATGCCCCTGTAGTTGTTCAGAACTACAGTCAAATGCTCAGCGTGCCCTTCTTCCGATCCTGCAAGGTCCAACTCTAACAAATCTATACTTAAGGTCTTTCCACCAATTTTGAGTTCACGACCCTTATAGCACAAATTTGTAATGAGGATTGCTCCAGATGGTGTAATCAACAAAACCAAATTTAGAGTTTCCTCCTGCACACATCTCAACTTCTTGAAAAATAATTCAGACAAAAGAATATGATGAACCAAATTGAACAAAACGGTTGCCTGGGTTTTATATATATATATATATATATATATATATATATATATATATATATATATATATATCCATTCGGTTAAAAAATTGTTACATCATATATTAGTTTTTAGTCTAAACAAAATTCAAAGTACAACTTTTAAACTTAGTTGCAGTTCCATATGCACACACTGGTAATGGCTCTCCTGCCTTCCTCAACTCACCTTTAGTAAGTGTGAACTCTTATCCTTGGTGAACAGGCTCCTATCTTTTAATGTTCACCTTCGGGGCTAATCTGCCATTATTCTTATGGAGCTGGAAACAATTCGGCCTAATATGACCAATCTCCCCATAATTGTAACATGTACGGGTCTCCACCCGAGGGTCCTTCCTTGGGCACTCGCTCATGAAATGACCTTGCTCACCACACAGGAAACAGCTTCCTGGCTTGGCACCTCCAAGTTTGCCCTCTGTTTTATGATTTTTCTGCTTCTGGCCTCAGTTCTCGAATCCTGATGCTGGTGCAGATTTTTTTCTTTGTAGTCGTGGACAAAATGATTTCTTGTGTCCAGTCTCCTTACAGAAGTAGCATACTACAAACTTGGTTGTCTCCTAGACTTGCTCCCATTCATGCTGTAATCGTGCCAATCTGGAATTAAAGTGTTCCCACTCCTCCGCTAGGCCTGCTAATATAGCTCTGCAAGCATCACCCAGTTGCTTAGCTCGACGACCTTTCCTGGTGTCGTACTTCCTCAGCTTCTTAATTCCCAAATGTATGCTGACCGCCGCTGCTGTGCGTTGATCCACACTTAGCCCCTGTGGTGGTGAAGGCGAGTCCGTCTTGAGGTTAGCTTGTGGTAAAATCTCCTTCGGCTCCTCGCTCAAGATTATTGGATCATCCATCGAAATCGGTTCACTCTCTTCCATCAACACATCCTCAGTTAGGATATCCTTGAATACCATCTTCAAACACATATACCAGAATTAGTCCAGATATAGAAAACTTATAAAACATAAGTTGACAGAAACAACAATATGAAATACAATTGTCTACAACTAGCTAAAATCCAACTCCTATAAGGCATCCAAGTTTAATTTTCCAATAGTGTTGGACTGTAAATTGAAGGCGTATCTGATACCACTCTGTAACGCCCAGATTTCCCATACCAGGGAAACCGTGACATAAGCCAAAATCTTTTCCTTCAGTTACCAACAATACACACAAAAACAGGAAAATTTAAAACTTTTTATTCAACACAAATGTATTACAAGTCTGAATGTTGTAAAATTGCAATACATTACATCAGTGTTACAATAATGCCTTATAGGCCCAAGTGTTACAAACTTCCAATAAATTTACATCAGAGTACAACAGATAATTAATAACACTTGGTACTTCACTTGGATGCTTCTCTTCAATAAACATATAACAATAAGAACAATAATCAACACAGTGCTTCACATAAACGCTCCACTTGTCTAAAGTCCTCCTGAACCCTGAACCTGTAGTTCTGCAATCCAGTACCTATTTGAGTGGGGACGTCAGTACATATACTGACGCTTAAGGGCTGATGACTAGCAGCGAATCTAAACTTCAAACAAACAAAATTTAAGCATGGTAAAATGTGTAGGTGTAGTTTAAGTGTTCGTGGGTGTTATGACTTAGAATCATAATGCAATGTCAACTAAGGCTAGAATGCACTTATTCTATGCCAAGCAAGACTGGACAGTATGCACCCCGCAAATACATACGCTCATATCAAGTCGTTTCTGTAACGCCCCGCCCCAATACTCAGACAATTTTAGTATTTTTAGAAGACAAATTAGATACTATGTAGTACAACTGCCCACCACAGGCTGCCTCTCAAAAGGTGGTTAACCAATTAGGTGACTCTTGGTCATTGGCTAATTATATTTATACTCAAATTAGTTTTTGTATACTTCCCATGTGGGACTATATTTCTCAAATCCTCTCAAATTTCCCAAAACCCGTGTACGCAGACCAGTCGACTGAACAATCGACCAGTCGACTATTCGCTGCAAATCTGGGGTATTACATACACCCCACCTTTAGAAATCAGCATCCTCGCTGAGTACGGGGCACACATCTAGTGTAGGATCCGCCTTTCTAGCACCCTACCTATCCGGAGAATCATCTCCCTGCCTATCCGGAGAATTACCTCCCTGCCGTGTACCCCACGAAATGTGCAGATACACCCGGTGTCGAAAGTCGGCTCTGATACCATTTGTAACGCCCCGCCCCAATACTCAGACAATTTTATTATTTTCAGAAGACAAATTAGATACTATGTAGTACAACTGCCCACCACAGGCTGCCTCTCAAAAGGTGGTTAACCAATTAGGTGACTCTTGATCATTGGCTAATTATATTTATACTCAAACTATTTTTGTATATCTCCCATGTGGGAATATTTTTCTCAAATCCTTCTCAAATTCCCCAAATCCCGTGTACGCAGACCAGTCGACTGAACAATCGACCAGTCGACTGTTCGCTGCAAATCTGGGGTATTACAGTTTCTTCATATATAGAGATTTGAACTCGTGCCATGAATTCTACTCTTGTACTCAACCTATTCCTGAAGATACATTGTGACTTATGAGGTTGCTCTGAAATGGTCTAATCCCGCCATTTGCAGTTATATAGTGGTGTCTCTGTTTTCCAATATTTTCCGTCATACCGGACCTCACTCAAAAATAAGACGAACACTCAGAGTTTACTACAACACAAGTTTGCTCGAAGCAACCGTAGTCTAAAGCCTGTTCGCTTTTCCTGACATAGAACATGAAGAAATTCCAGGGGTCCATCCCCTAGTTCCGACAGGAAAGCTTCCCTTTCTTATCATGGTACTTCAGAAATTAACAGACGAGATACGGATCCCGTACTCCCAACTCGTGAGAAGGCACAGAACGTATCCCTTTGATAGGAATGGTACAACCAACAACACCACCTAGTGTTGTCCTATAGAACAAGTCAGATCATAAGGTATCGCCCCTAATACCAACTCTTTCCCTTCGACGAAGTAATAGATAAAAAGATTATCTAACAGTAGTTACCAGTTACTACCCTAACGATGTCACTAACCTTAAACAATCCGAGGGATGACAGCAGTACTAACACAACATGCTTGGTCTTAAGTTAAGCTTCGTAAGATAACTTTGCTAGGTGCTCAACCTAGACTTACTAGGATCACCAAGGATCCTGTCACAGCCTATCCATCAAAGACTCTGGCAATACGAGTTTATTCGCATGCTACTACCCTGAACTTGGATTTCGTCTCCGCTCCCGGCCCGCAATCAACCTACACCGGTTAAGATCTAACGATGCACGAGGGGTGACTCGTCTACAGTCCCCGAGGAGTACAATAAATACACGCCTTGATGGTCGATGGCCCCTAGGGCAATGATATCTCCCCAGACGAGTACAACAAATTGCATACTAGCTAATAAGCTATAAACAAGCAAACAAACCACATATGAGCTAAACAAGCTATGTATGAAACAACAACCTACATACGAGCCAGGTGAGCTGCGTATGAGACAACCACTTACATACGAGCCAAATAAGCTACGTATGAGACCAACAAATACATACGAGCCCGACAAGCTACGTATGAGCAGAACAACTTAAATACAAGGCAACTAGCTACGTATGAGCAAAACGAATTACATACAGGCCAACTAGCTATGTATGAGGCAAACGAATCACATACGAGCCAACTAGCTATGTATGAGTAAAACAACTTACATACGAGCCTACTAGCTATGTTTTAGACAAACGAATCACATACAAGCCAACTAGCTACGTATGCAACAACACATTGCTAATAATTAGCGTGAACTATTTCCACAACATAAACATGCTATTACATGACTTATGAGCACAAGGAACACTTATTACGCATAATCAAATACATGATTCAAACCACTAAAAATTCCTGACAACTCTAGCGAACATGAATTATAGGCACGTGGAAATATACAGAAATTCTAAATACATGCTTGAATAGGGAAAAACAACCATATATTCCAAACGGCAAATTTGCCAAAGGTCAAAAAATGCTGAAGCTTGAGAAATTTACAAAAATTTCTATGCTTGCCGGAATCCAACAAAATTGCACTTTTTTGAAAGCTAAGAACATCTAATACAACTCTCTAGTTTACAACTTTCTCAAGTTCATTCAACAAGAGGCCGAAAACTCCTAATCTTTCCAAACATAAATTCAGGAAGTGAAAGTTGCTACTGGAATTTTGTAAAGATCATAACTGATGCTATACTTATCAGAATCTAACAAAATTGTGTTTTTTGGATAGCTATGAACATCTACTACAACTCTCTAGTTGTTAACTTTTTCAAGTTAAGTCAACAAGAGGTCGAAAACTCATAATCTTTCCATACAGAAACTCAGCAAGTTAAAGTTGCAGCAGGAATTTGTAAAGATCATAACTGATGCTTTACTTATCAGAATCTAACAAAATGGGGCTTTTTGGAAAGCTAAGATCATCTAATACAACTCTCTAGTTGAAAACTTTTTCATGTTCAGTCAACAATAGGTCGGAAACATCTAATCTCTCCATACAGAAACTCAGCAAGGAAGGTTGTTGTGGAAATTTTGTAAAAAACATAACCGGTGCTATACTTATCGGAATCTAAAAAAATTGGGTTTTTTGAAAATCTAAGAACATCTACTACAGCTCTCTAGTTGACTATTTTTCAAGTTCAGTCAACAAGAGGTCGAAAACATCTAATCTCACCAAACAGAAACTCAGCAAAGAAGGTTGCTACTAAAATTTTGTAAAGATCATAACCGGTGCTATACTTATCGGAATCTAACAAAATTGAGCTTTTTGGAAAACTAAGAACATCTACTACAACTCTCAAGTTGACAAATTTTGCAAGTTCAGACAACAAAAGGTCAAAATCATCTAATCTCTCCAAATAGAAACTCAGCAAAGAAGGTTGCTACTGAAATTTTTGAAGATCATAACCGGTGCTATACTTATCGGAATCTAACAAAATTGGTTTTTTTGAAAGCTAAGAACAACTACTACAACTCTCTTGTTGACAACTTTTTCAAGTTCTTTATGGAACTTAAGTTTACTAATTTTTTTAACCTAGAACAACATGGAAGTCTTCTAACAACCTAGAAGCAACAAAGCATGCTACTACACTTGATCTTTCATGAACTAGAATTACCAAAAGAACTTGATTTTTAACAAGTATAAAAGTAAACATAAAACCACTACTAAAGACTCTATCTTTCCTACATTAGAAGTTCTATTAACATACTAACTCCAAAATGGGTTCTTTTAACATGCTAACTCAAAAATGAGTTCTATTAACATTCTAACATGAAAATTGAGTTCTTTAAACATATTAACAACAAAATAAGTTCTTTTAACATACTAACCCCAAAATGGGTTCTTTAACATATTAGCAACAAAAATGAATTCTTTAACATACTAACCCCAAAATTAGTTCTTTAACATACTAACTAAAAAAATCATTTCTTTTGACATACTAACCCAAAAATGGGTTCTTTAACATACTATAGCAACAAAAATGAATTCTTTTAACATGTTAGAAAACAATAGACAACCTATTACTAAAAGACTTATCCTTTATTAAATTTATTGAGTTCTACAATCTCAAACTTGGAATGTAAACATTCTCAATCCACCAATTTTTTATATGCACATGAAATAGTCCAAGTTGTTCGTTTTCTTTTTTTGCGAAAATAACAACAATAACAACAAATAACAACATTAAGCTTATTTAAAGATTAGATCCTTATTAGTTTGTTAAGTTTTACAACCCCAATCCTTCATAAAATACTTTAAGCCCATCATATGCACATGATTTAGTCCAAGCTGTTGTCTTTATAAAAATAAGAACAACAATAACTATAATAACAACAAGTACCAAAAACAGTTTATTTAAAGGTTTAATCATTATGTTATTTTGATTGAGTTCTACCATTCAATCATTTTATGTGTTCACTTTTTTTATCCACAACCATTCATATGCACAAAATCTTAGTCCAAGTTGTTCTTTTAAAAATAATGATAACAATAATAACAATAAATAGTCACAAATAACTACAACTAGCTATTAAAGATTCAATCATGATGTGGTGGTTTTGAGTTCTACCCTTCAAACTCTTTATGTGATCATTTGATCCCGACTACTCATATGCTCATGAAATTAGAGCAAGTTTTTAGAACAACATACAACAATAAGAAGAAAAACAAACAATCAATACAATAAAAAGGACTAGAGATTCCCCCACCTTCCTCCTAGCTCCTACTTCACTACAAAAGATACTGGTTTTACCGGCGATTATTCCCCGGCGTTTTACTAGTAGCGCCGGGGTAGGGAGCGAGTAGGAATTGGGCGCCAGATGGGATGGTCATACACCGGCGGTCGATTTAAAATGTCGGCGTATGTTAGTATTCACCGGCGTTTTACTTAAAAACGCCGGTGAAGTTTATTATTCACCGGCATTTTTATTATAAACGCCGGCGAATATACGGACACATTCACCGGCGTGTCTAATTAAAACGCCGGTGAATAACTGTGATAAAACCCGCGAACCCTAATCTTTCGCTCGCCATTTTCCCAAAACCCCAAAAAAAAAAAGGAAGGGACGCTTCGTTTCCCTTCTTCCTCGCTCTACTTCCCGCGCGTTTGCCTCCACCGCTTCGTCCTCTTCGACGGCCTTCGACCTTTCGAAATCGTCCCTTCTTCCCTTCGTCCTTTTCGATTTTCCTCTTCCCTCTCTCTATTTGGAGGTGAATCGGCGGTCGCCCCGCTCTCTCTCTCTCTCCTACTCCCCGTCCTCGTCGCCCCGCTCCCTCTCTCTCTCTTCGGTATGATCTCTTGATTTCCCTTATTTTTCAAAAAAAGCAGCTTTTTTCTGTTTATTCATCTTGAATTCCTTAACATGAATGGTTTAGTTGAGATGAAGAATTAATAGAAAAATATATGCTTAGATAATGGAAATTTTCATTTTCTTTTACTGTTAATGAAGCTGATTTCATGCATCTGATTGTCTTCATGGCATGTTTGTTTTTTTACCCAAAATGGGTTCACTGTGAATTGAGGATGCACTAGGTACGTATGCCAATATCCTCCGGCCGGATATGAACAACAATTGGACTTTAGATTTAGTTGGGCACAGTGAATTAGTAGAGCAACATATAAGCTCACATAATGGGAAATTTTCATTTTCAGATACTGTTAAAGTAACCTGATTGCAATCTTTGGCATGGGTTTTTAACACAAAATGGGTTCACTTCCAAACTAAGTATGCTGCTAGCATACCCATTTTCTTTCACTGTTAATGAAGCTGATTTCATGCATCTGATTGTCTTCTTGGCATGCATGTTTTTTTTACCCAAAATGGGTTCACTGTGAACTGAGGATGCTATAGGTACGTATGCCAAAATCCTCCGGCTGGATATGCACAACAATTGGATTTTAGAATTAGTTGGGCTAAAGAAGTAGTAGAGCAACATATAAGAGCAGATAATGGGAAATTTTCATTTTCAGATACTGTTAAAGTAACCTGATTGCAATCTTTGGCATGGTTTTTTAACACAAAATGGGTTCACTTCCAAACTAAGTATGCTGCATAGCATCCCCATTTTCTTTCACTGTTAATGAAGCTGATTTCACGCATCTGATTGTCTTCTTGGCATGCATGTTTTTTTACCCAAAATGGGTTCACTGTGAACTGAGTATGCTATAGGTACGTATGCCAAAATCCTCCGGCCGGATATGCACAACAATTGGATTTTAGATTTAGTTGGGCTAAAGAAGTAGTAGAGCAACATATAAGCTCAGATAATGGAAATTTTCATTCTCAGAAACTGTTAGATAAGCTGATTGCCATCTTAGGCATGATTTTTTAACAAAATGGGTTCACTTCCAAACTAAGTATGCTGCTAGCATCCTCATTTTCTTTTACTGTTAGTGAAGCTTATTTTCATGCATCTGATTGTCATCTTGGCATGTTTTTTTTGACCAAAATGGGTTCGCTGTGAACTGAGGATGCTATAGGTACGTATGCCAAAATCCTCCGGATACGCACAACAATTGGGTTTTAGATTTAGTTGGGCTGAAGAAGTAGTAGAGCAACATATAAGCTCAGATAATGGAAAATTTTTCATTTTCAAATACTGTTAAAGTAACCTGATTGCAATCTTTGGCATGGTTTTTTTAACACACAATGGGTTCACTTCCAAACTAAGTATGCTGCATAGCATCCCCAGTTTCTTTTTTTGTTGTTAGTGAAGCTTATTTTCATGCATCTGATTGTCATCTTGGCATGTTTTTTTTACCAAAATGGGTTCACTGTGAACTGAGGATGGTATAGGTACGTATGCCAAAATCCTCCGGCCGGATATGCACAACAATTGGGTTTTAGATTTAGTTGGGCTGAAGAAGTAATAGAGCAACATATAAGCTCAGATAATGGGAAATTTTTCATTTTCAGATACTGTTAAAGTAACCTGATTGCAATCCTTGGCATGGTTTTTTAACAAAATGGTTTCACTTCCAAACTAAGTATGCTGCATAGCATCCCCAGTTTCTTTCACTGTTAATGAATTGAAGCTTATCCCATGCATCTGATTGTCATTTTGGCACGTTTTTTTGACCAAAATGGGTTCACTGTGAACTGAGGATGCTATAGCTGTATGCCAAAATCCTCCGGCTATGTACAACAATTGGTTCACTCTGAAAAATATATGCTTACATACTGGACATTTTCATTTTTCTTTTACTGTTTCTTTTGTTTAGTATTATTATTATTATTATTATTATTATTATTATTATTATTATTATTATGAGATAAGTGATTATTAGTAGTCATGAACAGAATAGTTCATGAGTCATCAGATCTTCTTGTTACCGTAGTTACAGCACGACGCGCTCATTATTCGGCCGATTCCTCTTCATCAGCAAAATACCCTTTACCATCATCATCTCCTTGAACGGAAAGCCAAATACAGGGGAGACTATAGTCGATTTTTTTTTATGCTCGAATACAGGGTGTGCGATAAAATACCACTAAGGTGGTTGTGATCATTTCCACAAAAGGTCGTTTAGGGGTTGGTGAATAGAGTAGATTGTGTTAAGATGTAGTTTTTTTTTGTACATTTTTTGGAGCCACAATTTCTTTATTTTACAGTTAAAGATTATATCGTTTATTTATTTGCAGCTAGGGATGGTTTTCAAATAGGTGAAATTTAATATACAAAATGCCTTTTACTGTTATTATTATTTAATATATCAAATTTTAATTTCAGACTGTGTGCTATTGATATAATGGATAGAAGTTGGATTAGTAAACCACGATTATCCAAGGAGTACCGTGACGGTATTAAAGATTTTATTATCTTTGCCAAACGACATTCCCGTGATCCCAACCTAATCCTTTGTCCATGCCTCCGCTGTACAAATTGTATGTTGAGGACATGTGACGTAGTACATACACACTTGGCTGTCAACGGTTTTCTTCAAGGGTACCCAAGGTGGTTTTGTCATGGAGAGGATCATACGGCAGCTCCTGTTCGTCCGGTTGTATTAGAAAATGAAGCTGAAACCTTAGTGAACGAAGACTTAAGCGTTCCCGATGAGATGCATGCTTTGTTACAAGATGCCATGGGGATTCATAATGTTCCTTTCCACACCAATAACCCAACAACCGAAGTTCACAATGAGTCAACAGAAACAAACCAGATTGGTGGTGGGGTGGACGAGGAAATGTCTGGCCCCACCCCTGAAAATAATAAGCAGCAAGAATCCTTCGGTAAGTTACTTGAAGATGCTAGTACTCCGTTGTACCACGACTGCACCAAATTTTCTAAGTTCTCATTCATTGTCAGACTATTTCAGATTAAATGTTTAAACGGGTGGTTTGCTAAGTCCTTCACTATGCTACTTGAATTGTTGAATGAAGCATTTCCTGAAATCTGTATTCCAAACTCAGCCTATAAAATCAAAAAATTCCTAAGTTCTCTCGATCTAGGATATGAGAAGATAGCAGCATGTCCAAATGACTGTATGCTTTTCACGAGTGGTAAGGAAAGTCTGGAGAATTGCGAACTGTGTGGTTCTTCGAAATGGAAAGAAAGACCAAATCAAGACGAGGGAGCCAGTGGATCTACTAAGCGAAGTAGGAAAAAGAAGCCTGCCAAAATATTGCATTACTTTCCTCTGATTCCTAGGCTACAAAGGTTGTTTATGTCTACGAAAACTTCTTCTGATATGAAATGGCATGCTGAAGGTCGCACTAATGATGGGATTCTTAGACATCCTGCTGATTCTCAATCTTGGAAAAAATTTGATGAAAGATATCCTGATTTTGCGGAAGATCCTCGAAATGTGAGACTTGGACTAGCTAGTGATGGTTTCAACCCTTTCAGGCAAATGAGTAGTACATACAGCATATGGCCGGTTGTGTTGATACCATATAATTTGCCGCCTTGGAAATGCATGAAGCAGTCCTCATTTATTTTGTCCATGATAGTTCCTGGACCGAAAGGTCCTGGAAATGATATAGATGTGTACCTACAACCGTTAATAGATGAACTTCAGAAGTTGTGGGTGGGTGTTCCAACCTATGATGCTGTGGCTAAAGAAACATTTTCTCTTCGTGCCGTGTTGTCTTGGACAATCAATGATTTTCCAGCATATGCAAATTTATCTGGATATAGTACTAAAAGACGTTATGCATGTCCATGTTGTGCTGACCAAACTAGTTCAAGGTGGTTGTACAATGGCAGAAAGTTTTGCTATATGGGTCATAGGAGATGGTTGCCTGACACACATATATTTCGGGCAGAGGCAGCGACATTTGATGGCACTGACGAGTGGGAACATGCTCCTGGGTCTTCTTCTGGTTCAGATATTTTGAGGTGGGTAAATGGTCATCAATTCAAATATAGAAAAGAACTAGAAGTCAGGACAAAGGGCAAGAAAAGGGCAAGGCCGGAGCAAGGTGAGGAGACCGATCTATATGGCGAAGATGAGGATCAAAACTTGACGAGTTTAGGTGCATGGAAGAAGAAGAGTATTTTCTTCAAGTTGCCGTATTGGGAATTCAACTTACTGCGACATAATTTAGATGTGATGCATATCGGAAAAAATATTGGTGAGAATTGTATAGGAACAGTTATGGGAGATGATCGGAAGACAAAGGATAATTTCAAGAGCCGACTTGATTTGAAGTCAATGGGCATCCGACATGAGTTGCACCCAGAAGAATTGCCGAACGGGAAAGTACTCCTACCTCCTGCAATCTATTCAATGTCAAAATCGGAGTTGGAGTTGTTTTGCAAAGTACTACTTGAACTTAAAGTCCCCGATGGCTATTCTTCTAACATGGCAAAATGTGTCAACTTTAAAGAGAAGAGGCTTCAGGGTCTAAAGTCACACGACTACCACATCCTAATGCAGGATCTCCTTCCTGTGGCCCTAAGGTCTTCAATGTGTGAGCAAGTCACTACTGTCCTGAAAGATCTTTGTAGCATATATAAAGGTATTTGCTCAAGAATGCTTCGTGTTGAAGATCTGGACCAATTGGAGCAGCAGGCGGCATTGACACTTAGTAAAATGGAGATGATATTTCCTCCATCGTTCTTCACTATTATGATTCACTTGATAATTCACCTTGCTGGTGAAGCCAGAATCGGCGGTCCTGTTCACTATCGGTGGATGTACCCCATTGAGAGGTAAAATAATTCATTCATCTTACGAAATTGAATTTTCAAAAGCTCATTTCTTTTAATCCCCTAATCCACTCTAGTTTATTAATTGTACATGTTCAGGTACCTATACCGGCTGAAGGGTTATGTGAAAAATAGAGCATATCCTGAAGGGTCAATAGTCCAGGGATATCTATCAGAGGAGTGCTCACATTTTTTTTCCAGGTATTTGCCTGGTGTGGAGACATCTTCCAGTAGACCACGTAGAAATCCAGATATTTCCAACCTTGATGGTGCTCAATATCTTTTTGATACCGCTGGCACTACTGTTGGTAAAGTTGATGCATTTGAGCTCGATAGCTTAGCGTGGGAACAGGCACATCGATATGTGCTAGACCATCATGCATCAGTGGAACCACTTCGAAAGTAAGTTGCTTTTGAATTTAAATCGAATACAGTGAAAACTGCGGAGTTCGATATTTTTGATACTTTTTTTATTCCTAATTTCAATTGCTTGTTTTTTAGCGAATTTGTCAGGGACATCAAACGAAGGGCTAGACCAAGAAGACTACCACCACGTGAACAAAACAAGCTGATGAATGAAAAATTTTATAAGTGGTTTGAATCTCATGTAGGTGAATTACAGTTATGCAAGTTAATCTTTATTATATCTACATTTTCTATGGTGCTGATACGATTTGTGCAAAATTAATAGGTATATTCTTTGGGTCCTGAAGGTGCGTCATCTGAAATACAAGTACTTGCCAAAGGTCCCTATCAGATGGTCAAAAGATACGGAGGATACATATTCAATGGTTTTAGATTTCGTACTAAGGATCGTGAATGTAATTTGAAGTCTCAAAATAGTGGAATGGTAGTGACGTCTAAGACTAGAAGTTATGCTTCCAAATCGGACACGAGGCCTGTAGATGGAGATCTCGACTACTATGGAGTGCTCACGGATATCATTGAGTTGAATTATTTTGGCCATTTCCGTGTTGTCTTATTTCGTGGGGATTGGGCTGAGTTTGATAGGAATTTTGCTAACAACAAGGACAAGCTTGGCTTCACAGTTGTAAACTTCTCAAAATTGATTCACATCGGTACACACATTAGCCATGAGCCATTTGTGTTTCCATCCCAAGTGCAACAAGTGTTCTACATTGAAGATCCAACCCTGCCAAAATCGTATATGGCTATCCCTATGCAACCAAGAGATGTATTCCAACTGGGCGATACTTCAGACGATGAAGACGGTGAAGACATGAACAGTTACATTGCTTCTGAGTTTCCTGTGTTTGATGTAAACACAACCGATGTTGGAATTTGTGGGACTTGGCTCCGCAAGGATGGAGAAGAGGGCGATGTACTGGAAGATGTCGTATTGTAGTTTACATGATTTTCAATTGGGTTTATTATATGTCTGTAATTTTATGTCTTAAATCTTGTTGTAATATTATGTCTGTAATTTCGAATATGTTCATTGTGAATTTAATACACTAGTTTAATTATCTTTCTATTTTCTACTGCTTGTATTATTTACATTAAACTATGCTTAGTGTCATTTGAACCAAACTATCGTTGTAATTTAATCTGTTACAAATCTCATTTTTTTAATTTTTTTACAATTATGTTGGTTTGTTAATCCTACTAAAGTACAAATTTTATGATAGTTATTATAAACATGTTATTAATTAAATTTGCATATCTAAGGAAGTTATCGAATCCTTGACAGGTACAACATGCCGAGGCGTGGAAAGAGGGTAAATATAAATGATGGCAACGAGAGCCATGGGGATGAGCAGCCACTAAATAATAGTGGCAGTCAAACATATGAGAGTGAGGGTAGCACGCCGCCCACTGTCAAAAAACATCGGTAAGTCTTAAAATTGGTATTTTTAAAGAGATTATGGTCTTG
The DNA here is from genome assembly GCA_017893485.1 of Hemerocallis citrina. Classification (NCBI taxonomy): domain Eukaryota; kingdom Viridiplantae; phylum Streptophyta; class Magnoliopsida; order Asparagales; family Asphodelaceae; genus Hemerocallis; species Hemerocallis citrina. The sequence continues at coordinate 121,902,891 of CM030363.1, read as the reverse complement.
AATGCATGAAAGACACGTACTAGTGTTTGTGAGTCTGCATTGTGGCTGTCGTCTATAAGCATTTCGTCTATGTTTCTTAAGTGGGCTGTGATTAGAAAGAAAGGGCTGGAGTGGAGATCTGGAAACCCAAATAGAGACATCTCGTTTATTATAATCTACACTTATTGTTGGACCAACCCCCTCTTGCTGTTGTTGCTGATGTCTCTTTGTGTGCGTGTGTTGAAGAGAATGAAAGGATGAGAGAGAGTTGAGGAAAATGCCGCTATGTTAGCCTGGTGTATCCTCATTCTCTACCATCCCTCTTTCTGGCTCCATATATGGCTTCTATATTAAATTGGTTTCCTTCCACGATGACAGTCCGTAATACTACACTTGATATGAGCCCATGTTCATAGCTGCACCCTATTGCATACTCACAAACAACTAATACTTGTCGGCCTTGCATCGTATGCCCAACCCCACTTTGGCACATAACATGGTATAGATGACATTGTATGACCTGCAAACAAGGATTGTTCATCCGTGTTGTTGTACTGATTTGGAGGATTTTGGTATGCTATCAGCATACGTAGTTTGGAAGTGAACCCATTTTGGCTAAAAAATCATGCCAAAGATAGCAATCAGATGCATGAAATCAGCTTCTTTAACAGTATCTGAAAATGAAAATTTCCATAATCTGAGCATATATGTTTCTTTAACAGTGACTGTGAACAATTGTTCTTAATTGGGCTGTGATTAGAAAGAGACGAGTTGGAGTGGAGATCTGGAAACCCATATAGAGACATCTTGTTCATAATAATTTATTATTATTGTTGTTCTTGCCGCTCTTGCTGTTGTTGCTGATGTCTCTATGTGTTCGTGTGCTGAAGGGAAATAAGGGAAGAGAGAGAGATGAGGAAAATGCCGCTATGTTAGCCTGGTGTATCCTCATTCTCTACCATTCCTCTTTCTGGCTTCTATATTTGGTTTCCTTCCACGAAAACAATTCCAGTTAAAACTACAATTGCTATGAGCCCTATTCGTATTTTTCTTCCATGAAGAATTGATCTATGACTACAATCTCCATTCAAAACCAAATTGTTCTATATTTGGTTCCCTCTTGCTGTTGTTGCTGTTGTTGAAGTGAACCCATTTGTTTTATTGTTAGTGAAGCTTATTTTCATGCATCTGATTGTCATCTTGGCATGTTTTTTTGACCAAAAATGGGTTCACTGTGAACTGAGGATGGTATATAGGTACGTATGCCAAAATCCTCCGGCCGGATATGCACAACAATTGGGTTTTGCGATATAGTTGGGCTAAAAAAGTAGTAGAGCAACATATAAGCTCAGATAATGGAAAATTTTTCATTTTCAGATACTGTTAATGTAACCTGATTGCAATCTTTGGCATGGTTTTTTTAACACACAATGGGTTCACTTCCAAACTAAGTATGCTGCATAGCATCCCCAGTTTCTTTCACTGTTAGTGAAGCTTATTTCACAAACCTGATGGTCTTCTTAAGCTATTTTTTGGTCCCATTTTCACTTAACTGTTAGTGAAGCTGATTTCATGCACCTGATTGTCTTCTTGGCATGTTTGTTTTTTTACCAAAAATGGGTTCACTGTGAACTGAGGATGGTATATAGGTACGTATGCCAAAATCCTCCGGCCTCCTCCGGCCGGATATGCACAACAATTGGGTTTTGCGATATAGTTGGGCTAAAAAAGTAGTAGAGCAACATATAAGCTCAGATAATGGAAAATTTTTCATTTTCAGATACTGTTAATGTAACCTGATTGCAATCTTTGGCATGGTTTTTTTAACACACAATGGGTTCACTTCCAAACTAAGTATGCTGCATAGCATCCCCTGTTTCTTTCACTGTTAGTGAAGCTTATTTCACAAACCTGATGGTCTTCTTAAGCTATTTTTTGGTCCCATTTTCACTTAACTGTTAGTGAAGCTGATTTCATGCATCTGATTGTCATCTTGGCATGTTTGTTTTTATACCAAAAATGGGTTCACTGTGAACTGAGGATGGTATATAGGTACGTATGCCAAAATTCTCCGGCCGGAAATGCACATCAGTTGGATTTTAGATTTAGTTGGGCTAAAAAAGTAGTAGAGCAACATATAAGCTCAGATAATGGAAAACTTTTCATTTTCAGATACTGTTAATGTAACCTAATTGCAATCTTTGGCATGGTTTTTTTAACACAAAATGGGTTCACTTCCAAACTAAGTATGCTGCATAGCATCCCCAGTTTCTTTCACTGTTAGTGAAGCTTATTTCACAAACCTGATGGTCTTCTTAAGCTATTTTTTGGTCCCATTTTCACTTAACTGTTAGTGAAGCTGATTTCATGCACCTGATTGTCTTCTTGGCATGTTTGTTTTTATACCAAAAATGGGTTCACTGTGAGCTGAGGATGGTATATAGGTACGTATGCCAAAATCCTCCGGCCGGATATGCACAACAATTGGGTTTTGCGATATAGTTGGGCTAAAGAAGTAGTAGAGCAACATATAAGCTCAGATAATGGAAAATTTTTCATTTTCAGATACTGTTTATGTCACCTGATTGCAATCTTTGGCATGGTTTTTTTAACACACAATGGGTTCACTTCCAAACTAAGTATGCTACATAGCATCCCCAGTTTCTTTCACTGTTAGTGAAGCTTATTTCACAAACCTGATGGTCTTCTTAAGCTATTTTTTGGTCCCATTTTCACTTAACTATTAGTGAAACTGATTTCATGCACCTGATTGTCTTCTTGGCATGTTTGTTTTTTTACCAAAAATGGGTTCACTGTGACCTGAGGATGGTATATAGGTACGTATGCCAAAATCCTCCGGCCGGATATGCACAACAATTGGGTTTTGCGATATAGTTGGGCTAAAAAAGTAGTAGAGCAACATATAAGCTCAGATAATGGAAAATTTTTCATTTTCAGATACTGTTAATGTAACCTGATTGCAATCTTTGGCATGGTTTTTTTATCACAAAATGGGTTCACTTCCAAACTAAGTATGCTGCATAGCATCCCCAGTTTCTTTCACTGTTAGTGAAGCTTATTTCACAAACCTGATGGTCTTCTTAAGCTATTTTATGGTCCCATTTTCACTTAACTGTTAGTGAAGCTGATTTCATGCATCTGATTGTCATCTTGGCATGTTTGTTTTTATACCAAAAATGGGTTCACTGTGAACTGAGGATGGTATATAGGTACGTATGCCAAAATTCTCCGGCCGGATATGCACATCAGTTGGATTTTAGATTTAGTTGGGCTAAAAAAGTAGTAGAGCAACATATAAGCTCAGATAATGGAAAATTTTTCATTTTCAGATACTGTTAATGTAACCTGATTGCAATCTTTGGCATGGTTTTTTTAACACAAAATGGGTTCACTTCCAAACTAAGTATGCTGCATAGCATCCCCAGTTTCTTTCACTGTTAGTGAAGCTTATTTCACAAACCTGATGGTCTTCTTAAGCTATTTTTTGGTCCCATTTTCACTTAACTGTTAGTGAAGCTGATTTCATGCACCTGATTGTCTTCTTGCCATGTTTGTTTTTATACCAAAAATGGGTTCACTGTGAGCTGAGGATGGTATATAGGTACGTATGCCAAAATCCTCCGGCCGGATATGCACAACAATTGGGTTTTGCGATATAGTTGGGCTAAAGAAGTAGTAGAGCAACATATAAGCTCAGATAATAGAAAATTTTTCATTTTCAGATACTGTTTATGTCACCTGAGTGCAATCTTTGGCATGGTTTTTTTAACACACAATGGGTTCACTTCCAAACTAAGTATGCTACATAGCATCCCCAGTTTCTTTCACTGTTAGTGAAGCTTATTTCACAAACCTGATGGTCTTCTTAAGCTATTTTTTGGTCCCATTTTCACTTAACTATTAGTGAAACTGATTTCATGCACCTGATTGTCTTCTTGGCATGTTTGTTTTTTTACCAAAAATGGGTTCACTGTGAGCTGAGGATGGTATATAGGTACGTATGCCAAAATCCTCCGGCCGGATATGCACAACAATTGGGTTTTGCGATATAGTTGGGCTAAAGAAGTAGTAGAGCAACATATAAGCTCAGATAATGGAAAATTTTTCATTTTCAGATACTGTTTATGTCACCTGATTGCAATCTTTGGCATGGTTTTTTTAACACACAATGGGTTCACTTCCAAACTAAGTATGCTACATAGCATCCCCAGTTTCTTTCACTGTTAGTGAAGCTTATTTCACAAACCTGATGGTCTTCTTAAGCTATTTTTTGGTCCCATTTTCACTTAACTATTAGTGAAACTGATTTCATGCACCTGATTGTCTTCTTGGCATGTTTGTTTTTTTACCAAAAATGGGTTCACTGTGACCTGAGGATGGTATATAGGTACGTATGCCAAAATCCTCCGGCCGGATATGCACAACAATTGGGTTTTGCGATATAGTTGGGCTAAAAAAGTAGTAGAGCAACATATAAGCTCAGATAATGGAAAATTTTTCATTTTCAGATACTGTTAATGTAACCTGATTGCAATCTTTGGCATGGTTTTTTTATCACAAAATGGGTTCACTTCCAAACTAAGTATGCTGCATAGCATCCCCAGTTTCTTTCACTGTTAGTGAAGCTTATTTCACAAACCTGATGGTCTTCTTAAGCTATTTTATGGTCCCATTTTCACTTAACTGTTAGTGAAGCTGATTTCATGCATCTGATTGTCATCTTGGCATGTTTGTTTTTATACCAAAAATGGGTTCACTGTGAACTGAGGATGGTATATAGGTACGTATGCCAAAATTCTCCGGCCGGATATGCACATCAGTTGGATTTTAGATTTAGTTGGGCTAAAAAAGTAGTAGAGCAACATATAAGCTCAGATAATGGAAAATTTTTCATTTTCAGATACTGTTAATGTAACCTGATTGCAATCTTTGGCATGGTTTTTTTAACACAAAATGGGTTCACTTCCAAACTAAGTATGCTGCATAGCATCCCCAGTTTCTTTCACTGTTAGTGAAGCTTATTTCACAAACCTGATGGTCTTCTTAAGCTATTTTTTGGTCCCATTTTCACTTAACTGTTAGTGAAGCTGATTTCATGCACCTGATTGTCTTCTTGCCATGTTTGTTTTTATACCAAAAATGGGTTCACTGTGAGCTGAGGATGGTATATAGGTACGTATGCCAAAATCCTCCGGCCGGATATGCACAACAATTGGGTTTTGCGATATAGTTGGGCTAAAGAAGTAGTAGAGCAACATATAAGCTCAGATAATGGAAAATTTTTCATTTTCAGATACTGTTTATGTCACCTGAGTGCAATCTTTGGCATGGTTTTTTTAACACACAATGGGTTCACTTCCAAACTAAGTATGCTACATAGCATCCCCAGTTTCTTTCACTGTTAGTGAAGCTTATTTCACAAACCTGATGGTCTTCTTAAGCTATTTTTTGGTCCCATTTTCACTTAACTATTAGTGAAACTGATTTCATGCACCTGATTGTCTTCTTGGCATGTTTGTTTTTTTACCAAAAATGGGTTCACTGTGACCTGAGGATGGTATATAGGTACGTATGCCAAAATCCTCCGGCCGGATATGCACAACAATTTGGTTTTACGATATAGTTGGGGTAAAAAAGTAGTAGAGCAACATATAAGCTCAGATAATGGAAAATTTTTCAATTTCAGATACTGTTAATGTAACCTGATTGCAATCTTTGGCAAGGTTTTTTTAACACAAAATGGGTTCACTTCCAAACTAAGTATGCTGCATAGCATCCCCAGTTTCTTTCACTGTTAGTGAAGCTTATTTCACAAACCTGATGGTCTTCTTAAGCTATTTTATGGTCCCATTTTCACTTAACTGTTAGTGAAGCTGATTTCATGCACCTGATTGTCTTCTTGGCATGTTTGTTTTTATACCAAAAATGGGTTCAGTGTGAACTGAGGATGGTATATAGGTACGTATGCCAAAATCCTCCGGCCGGATATGCACAACAATTGGGTTTTGCGATATAGTTGGGCTAAAGAAGTAGTAGAGCAACATATAAGCTCAGATAATGGAAAATTTTTCATTTTCAGATACTGTTAATGTAACCTGATTGCAATCTTTGGCATGGTTTTTTTAACACACAATGGGTTCACTTCCAAACTAAGTATGCTGCATAGCATCCCCAGTTTCTTTCACTGTTAGTGAAGCTTATTTCACAAACCCGATGGTCTTCTTAAGCTATTTTTTGGTCCCATTTTCACTTAACTGTTAGTGAAGCTGATTTCATGCATCTGATTGTCATCTTGGCATGTTTGTTTTTATACCAAAAATGGGTTCACTGTGAACTGAGGATGGTATATAGGTACGTATGCCAAAATTCTCCGGCCGGAAATGCACATCAGTTGGATTTTAGATTTAGTTGGGCTAAAAAAGTAGTAGAGCAACATATAAGCTCAGATAATGGAAAACTTTTCATTTTCAGATACTGTTAATGTAACCTGATTGCCATCTTTGGCATGGTTTTTTTAACACAAAATGGGTTCACTTCCAAACTAAGTATGCTGCATAGCATCCCCAGTTTCTTTCACTGTTAGTGAAGCTTATTTCACAAACCTGATGGTCTTCTTAAGCTATTTTTTGGTCCCATTTTCACTTAACTATTAGTGAAACTGATTTCATGCACCTGATTGTCTTCTTGGCATGTTTGTTTTTTTACCAAAAATGGGTTCAGTGTGACCTGAGGATGGTATATAGGTACGTATGCCAAAATCCTCCGGCCGGATATGCACAACAATTGGGTTTTGCGATATAGTTGGGCTAAAGAAGTAGTAGAGCAACATATAAGCTCAGATAATGGAAAATTTTTCATTTTCAGATACTGTTTACGTCACCTGATTGCAATCTTTGGCACGGTTTTTTTAACACACAATGGGTTCACTTCCAAACTAAGTATGCTGCATAGCATCCCCTGTTTCTTTCACTGTTAGTGAAGCTTATTTCACAAACCTGATGGTCTTCTTAAGCTATTTTTTGGTCCCATTTTCACTTAACTGTTAGTGAAGCTGATTTCATGCATCTGATTGTCATCTTGGCATGTTTGTTTTTATACCAAAAATGGGTTCACTGTGAACTGAGGATGGTATATAGGTACGTATGCCAAAATTCTCCGGCCGGAAATGCACATCAGTTGGATTTTAGATTTAGTTGGGCTAAAAAAGTAGTAGAGCAACATATAAGCTCAGATAATGGAAAACTTTTCATTTTCAGATACTGTTAATGTAACCTGATTGCAATCTTTGGCATGGTTTTTTTAACACAAAATGGGTTCACTTCCAAACTAAGTATGCTGCATAGCATCCCCAGTTTCTTTCACTGTTAGTGAAGCTTATTTCACAAACCCGATGGTCTTCTTAAGCTATTTTTTGGTCCCATTTTCACTTAACTGTTAGTGAAGCTGATTTCATGCATCTGATTGTCATCTTGGCATGTTTGTTTTTATACCAAAAATGGGTTCACTGTGAACTGAGGATGGTATATAGGTACGTATGCCAAAATTCTCCGGCCGGAAATGCACATCAGTTGGATTTTAGATTTAGTTGGGCTAAAAAAGTAGTAGAGCAACATATAAGCTCAGATAATGGAAAACTTTTCATTTTCAGATACTGTTAATGTAACCTGATTGCAATCTTTGGCATGGTTTTTTTAACACAAAATGGGTTCACTTCCAAACTAAGTATGCTGCATAGCATCCCCAGTTTCTTTCACTGTTAGTGAAGCTTATTTCACAAACCTGATGGTCTTCTTAAGCTATTTTTTGGTCCCATTTTCACTTAACTATTAGTGAAACTGATTTCATGCACCTGATTGTCTTCTTGGCATGTTTGTTTTTTTACCAAAAATGGGTTCACTGTGACCTGAGGATGGTATATAGGTACGTATGCCAAAATCCTCCGGCCGGATATGCACAACAATTGGGTTTTGCGATATAGTTGGGCTAAAAAAGTAGTAGAGCAAGACATAAGCTCAGATAATGGAAAATTTTTCATTTTCAGATACTGTTAATGTAACCTGATTGCAATCTTTGGCATGGTTTTTTTATCACAAAATGGGTTCACTTCCAAACTAAGTATGCTGCATAGCATCCCCAGTTTCTTTCACTGTTAGTGAAGCTTATTTCACAAACCTGATGGTCTTCTTAAGCTATTTTATGGTCCCATTTTCACTTAACTGTTAGTGAAGCTGATTTCATGCATCCGATTGTCATCTTGGCATGTTTGTTTTTATACCAAAAATGGGTTCACTGTGAACTGAGGATGGTATATAGGTACGTATGCCAAAATTCTCCGGCCGGATATGCACATCAGTTGGATTTTAGATTTAGTTGGGCTAAAAAAGTAGTAGAGCAACATATAAGCTCAGATAATGGAAAACTTTTCATTTTCAGATACTGTTAATGTAACCTGATTGCAATCTTTGGCATGGTTTTTTTAACACAAAATGGGTTCACTTCCAAACTAAGTATGCTGCATAGCATCCCCAGTTTCTTTCACTGTTAGTGAAGCTTATTTCACAAACCTGATGGTCTTCTTAAGCTATTTTTTGGTCCCATTTTCACTTAACTGTTAGTGAAGCTGATTTCATGCACCTGATTGTCTTCTTGGCATGTTTGTTTTTATACCAAAAATGGGTTCACTGTGAGCTGAGGATGGTATATAGGTACGTATGCCAAAATCCTCCGGCCGGATATGCACAACAATTGGGTTTTGCGATATAGTTGGGCTAAAGAAGTAGTAGAGCAACATATAAGCTCAGATATTGGAAAATTTTTCATTTTCAGATACTGTTTATGTCACCTGAGTGCAATCTTTGGCATGGTTTTTTTAACACACAATGGGTTCACTTCCAAACTAAGTATGCTACATAGCATCCCCAGTTTCTTTCACTGTTAGTGAAGCTTATTTCACAAACCTGATGGTCTTCTTAAGCTATTTTTTGGTCCCATTTTCACTTAACTATTAGTGAAACTGATTTCATGCACCTGATTGTCTTCTTGGCATGTTTGTTTTTTTACCAAAAATGGGTTCACTGTGACCTGAGGATGGTATATAGGTACGTATGCCAAAATCCTCCGGCCGGATATGCACAACAATTGGGTTTTGCGATATAGTTGGGCTAAAAAAGTAGTAGAGCAACATATAAGCTCAGATAATGGAAAATTTTTCAATTTCAGATACTGTTAATGTAACCTGATTGCAATCTTTGGCATGGTTTTTTTAACACAAAATGGGTTCACTTCCAAACTAAGTATGCTGCATAGCATCCCCAGTTTCTTTCACAGTTAGTGAAGCTTATTTCACAAACCTGATGGTCTTCTTAAGCTATTTTATGGTCCCATTTTCACTTAACTGTTAGTGAAGCTGATTTCATGCACCTGATTGTCTTCTTGGCATGTTTGTTTTTATACCAAAAATGGGTTCATTGTGAACTGAGGATGGTATATAGGTACGTATGCCAAAATCCTCCGGCCGGATATGCACAACAATTGGGTTTTGCGATATAGTTGGGCTAAAGAAGTAGTAGAGCAACATATAAGCTCAGATAATGGAAAATTTTTCATTTTCAGATACTGTTAACGTAACCTGATTGCAATCTTTGGCATGGTTTTTTTAACACACAATGGGTTCACTTCCAAACTAAGTATGCTGCATAGCATCCCCAGTTTCTTTCACTGTTAGTGAAGCTTATTTCTCAAACCTGATGGTCTTCTTAAGCTATTTTTTGGTCCCATTTTCACTTAACTGTTAGTGAAGCTGATTTCATGCATCTGATTGTCATCTTGGCATGTTTGTTTTTATACCAAAAATGGGTTCACTGTGAACTGAGGATGGTATATAGGTACGTATGCCAAAATTCTCCGGCCGGATATGCACATCAGTTGGATTTTAGATTTAGTTGGGCTAAAGAAGTAGTAGAGCAACATATAAGCTCAGATAATGGAAAATTTTTCATTTTCAGATACTGTTAATGTAACCTGATTGCAATCTTGGGCATGGTTTTTTTAACACACAACGGGTTCACTTCCAAACTAAGTATGCTGCATAGCATCCCCAGTTTCTTTCACTGTTAGTGAAGCTTATTTCACAAACCTGATGGTCTTCTTAAGCTATTTTTTGGTCCCATTTTCACTTAACTGTTAGTGAAGCTGATTTCATGCATCTGATTGTCATCATGGCATGTTTGTTTTTATACCAAAAATGGGTTCACTGTGAACTGAGGATGGTATATAGGTACGTATGCCAAAATTCTCCGGCCGGATATGCACATCAGTTGGATTTTAGATTTAGTTGGGCTAAAAAAGTAGTAGAGCAACATATAAGCTCAGATAATGGAAAATTTTTCATTTTCAGATACTGTTAATGTAACCTGATTGCAATCTTTGGCATGGTTTTTTTAACACAAAATGGGTTCACTTCCAAACTAAGTATGCTGCATAGCATCCCCAGTTTCTTTCACTGTTAGTGAAGCTTATTTCACAAACCTGATGGTCTTCTTAAGCTATTTTTTGGTCCCATTTTCACTTAATTGTTAGTGAAGCTGATTTCATGCACCTGATTGTCTTCTTGGCATGTTTGTTTTTATACCAAAAATGGGTTCACTGTGAGCTGAGGATGGTATATAGGTACGTATGCCAAAATCCTCCGGCCGGATATGCACAACAATTGGGTTTTGCGATATAGTTGGGCTAAAGAAGTAGTAGAGCAACATATAAGCTCAGATAATGGAAAATTTTTCATTTTCAGATACTGTTTATGTAACCTGATTGCAATCTTTGGCATGGTTTTTTTAACACACAATGGGTTCACTTCCAAACTAAGTATGCTACATAGCATCCCCAGTTTCTTTCACTGTTAGTGAAGCTTATTTCACAAACCTGATGGTCTTCTTAAGCTATTTTTTGGTCCCATTTTCTCTTAACTATTAGTGAAACTGATTTCATGCACCTGATTTTCTTCTTGGCATGTTTGTTTTTTTACCAAAAATGGGTTCACTGTGAACTGAGGATGGTATATAGGTACGTATGCCAAAATCCTCCGGCCGGATATGCACAACAATTGGGTTTTGCGATATAGTTGGGCTAAAAAAGTAGTAGAGCAACATATAAGCTCTGATAATGGAAAATTTTCCATTTTCAGATACTGTTAATGTAACCTGATTGCAATCTTTGGCATGGTTTTTTTAACACAAAATGGGTTCACTTCCAAACTAAGTATGCTGCATAGCATCCCCAGTTTCTTTCACTGTTAGTTAAGCTTATTTCACAAACCTGATAGTCTTCTTAAGCTATTTTATGGTCCCATTTTCAATTAACTGTTAGTGAAGCTGATTTCCTGCACCTGATTGTCTTCTTGGCATGTTTGTTTTTATACCAAAAATGGGTTCATTGTGAACTGAGGATGGTATATAGGTACGTATGCCAAAATCCTCTGACCGGATATGCACAACAATTGGGTTTTGCGATATAGTTGGACTAAAGAAGTAGTAGAGCAACATATAAGCTCAGATAATGGAAAATTTTTCATTTTCAGATACTGTTAATGTAACCTGATTGCAATCTTTGGCATGGTTTTTTTAACACACAATGGGTTCACTTCCAAACTAAGTATGCTGCATAGCATCCCCAGTTTCTTTCACTGTTAGTGAAGCTTATTTCACAAACCTGATGGTCTTCTTAAGCTATTTTTTGGTCCCATTTTCACTTAACTGTTAGTGAAGCTGATTTCATGCATCTGATTGTCATCTTGGCATGTTTGTTTTTATACCAAATATGGGTTCACTGTGAACTGAGGATGGTATATAGGTACGTATGCCTAAATTCTCCGGCCGGATATGCACATCAGTTGGATTTTAGATTTAGTTGGGCTAAAAAAGTAGTAGAGCAACATATAAGCTCAGATAATGGAAAATTTTTCATTTCAGATACTGTTAATGTAACCTGATTGCAATCTTTGGCATGGTTTTTTTAACACAAAATGGGTTCACTTCCAAACTAAGTATGCTGCATAGCATCCCCAGTTTCTTTCACTGTTAGTGAAGCTTATTTCACAAACCTGATGGTCTTCTTAAGCTATTTTTTGGTCCCATTTTCACTTAACTGTTAGTGAAGCTGATTTCATGCACCTGATTGTCTTCTTGGCATGTTTGTTTTTATACCAAAAATGGGTTCACTGTGAACTGAGGATGGTATATAGGTACGTATGCCAAAATCCTCCGGCCGGATATGCACAACAATTGGGTTTTGCGATATAGTTGGGCTAAAAAAGTAGTAGAGCAACATATAAACTCAGATAATGGAAAATTTTTCATTTTCAGATACTGTTAATGTAACCTGATTGCAATCTTTGGCATGGTTTTTTTAACACACAATGGGTTCACTTCCAAACTAAGTATGCTGCATAGCATCCCCAGTTTCTTCTTTTGTTGTTAGTGATGCTTATTTTCATGCATCTGATTGTGATCTTGGCATGTTTTTTTGACCAAAACGGGTTCACTGTGAACTGAGGATGCTATAGATACGTATGCCAAAATCCTCCGGATACGCACAACAATTGGGTTTTAGATTTAGTTGGGCACAGTGAATTAGTAGAGCAACATATAAGCTCAGATAATGGAAATTTTCATTTTCAGATACTGTTAATGAAGCTGATTGCCATCTTTGGCATGATTTTTTAACAAAAATGGGTTCACTTCAAAACTAAGTATGCTGCTAGCATCCTCATTTTCTTTCACTGTTAATGAAGCTTATTTCATTAAGATCCAGGATGGCAAATTTTGACTGGGCTATGATTGGATTGTTTAGTGGATGTTGTCTATGTTCTTAATTGGGCTGTGATTAGAAAGAGTGGGCTCGAGTGGAGATCTGGAAACCCATATAGAGACATCTTGTTCATAATAATTTATTATTATTGTTGTTCTTGTCGCTCTTGCTGTTGTTGCTGATGTCTCTTTGTGTTCGTGTGCTGAAGGGAAACAAGGGACGAGAGAGAGATAAGGAAAATGCCGCTATGTTAGCCTGGTGTATCCAAAGTCTCTACCTTTCTTCTTTCTGTTTCCATTTCTGGCTTCTATATATATTTGGTTTCCTTCCACGATGACAGTTCCCTAAAAATACACTTGATATGAGCCCTATCTTATTTTTCTTATTTTTCTTATATTTGGTTTCCGTCCACGATGACAGTTTCATGGATTGTCTGAACAATCCATGAAGGACATGCTTAGATACTGAATTTTCATTTGTTTTTTTATTTTAGATATATTTAAAAACAAAATTAAGTACTAGATTTTTAGCATTGCAATGTAATTATTTTACCTCTGTATATATCATTAACAATTCCATTTGCAGTTGGCACTTTGATCTTATAATTTAAGATACAGGTAGTTCTTTTTGCAAGTTCAAAAAATATGTATATTCTGTATTGTGGTCTACTGTTCAATTAAACTATTGTTTTTTTTTCACAGAGCGGTCGTCCAGATGAAGGAAATTCTGATGGTCAGAGCTGAAGCTACTCGAGGGGTATGAATCTGCGGTCCTCCTTGCTGTTCTTATGTCCTCCTTGCTGTATGGTTGTTGTTCTTATGTCCTCCTCCTTGCTGTTGTTATGTCAGACTGGTTTTTTTTATGAGAGTTATGTCAGACATTTAATTTGGGATATTTTGGATATTTGTCAGACTGGTTTGTTTGGATATTTGGGATGTTAGTCTCTATATTAATTTGTTAATTATGACACTGTTAATTAATCAATGAATTTGGACGTTGATATGATACGTGTGAAACTTGATTATCTTTAATTATTCTTGTGTTTGGTTGTGATTTGCGTGGTAATATGCAACGAAATTGATTGAATCAGTTGTGAGAATTAGTTTACAGGTTTTGTAAATGAAACTGTGAATTGAAATCGAACGGAAAAGCGGAGTATCGAAAATAAACGGGCATAGCCAGAACGGCGTTTTAAAAAACGCCGGTCTATCTAATCTAATTGTTGGAGTGTGTGATACACTGGCGTTCCAATGCACACCGGTGAATGTTGTCAGCTGTAACGGCACAGACGTACACCGGCATTTTATAAACGCCAACGTATATAACTACACCGGCATTTTTTGGTCGCGCCGATGTTCGTAAATAGGAAAAACTAGGCACTCATAAATGCACATACACCGGCGCTCCTTGACCGCCGGTATACTTTCGTTCTACACCGGCGTTTTCATACACGCCGGTGAATGAATAAATACCGGCGATTTTCGACCGCCGGTGAATGTATATAGGTGCACAAGAACGGCTCTCAGAGACCGACATACACCGGCGTTTTATGACCGCCGGTGTAGTTCTAACATTTACCGGCGTCCACCAAAACCGCTGGCGTAGACCCCTTCATTTCAGCGACGCCCGCTTCGGCGGCATTTGGACCGGCGCTATTATAAACGCCGGTGAAAGTTTCACCGGCGTAAAAAAACGCCGGTAAAGACGTCAAAAAGCGCCGGGAAAGCTACTTTCTTTTGTAGTGCTTGAACCTACAAATGAGAACTCTCAAGTTAGAACTTTTCTCTCTTTCTTTTGTTGTTCTTTTTTTTTCTTTTGGCAAATGAGGCAAAGAGTGAAGGGGATGGGGTATTTATAGGAGGAAATAAGAGAGGTAAGTGTGTGAGAGGGTGAGTGGAGTGACCTAGGGTTGGATTCTGTTTGCCTTGGGGTATTGGCCGGCCAAAGTGGTGAGGAGGGGTGAGGGGCGAGTGTGTGTGAGTGTATGAGTTAGCTTAGGCATAAAGGAATGACACCTATTAATACTAATTGAATTTTTAATAGTTATATAACCTATGTTTATCCCTCCCAATTAAATCCTAGCCATTGATCTTTGAACAATAATGACAAAAATAAATATATTTTTGTCCAAAACAAATACTACATGATTTCTACAAGTGTACGAAATTGATACAATACATATACGTACATAAGTTTATATATACAGATTACGTTTATTAATTAAACCGAACAATCCGCACAAATAATATTTTAATTTTGAGAATAATAAAAAAATAATAATAATAATTTTATTATCGGCTCGAAAGATTCCAGTACCAATTTTTATACAGTACAGATATATACAGACTATTGTATATATATATATACTAGGTTTGCCCGTTGACACGTGCCTACGGCACGTCTTCGGAACGGTGCACCTGGTTTGATTATATAAAATAGTTTTAGAGGTCCAGCAAATTAATTGAAGTATCAAACATATTATATGAGGAAGCAGTATATCTACCTTTAAGCTCAATTATCGCCTTCCTGATCATTAGCTTGAACTTACCTGTAATGCATATAGTTTGTTAGAAACACTGCATAGAGTTTTTTTAACTTCAGCATCAATTTTAGATGCGTGTAATAGTTATGCAAGAACATTATCATATAGGTTTTATAGAGCTTACTCTAATCTCATAACCACTATGAGCATGTCTAAATATAATGGTAACGCAAGTGCAGGTGTGAATGTATCTACAATACCAATAATCTAAACATTTATTTTTTAAAATTTATTTTTAAAATTTTAAAGTTTTATTTATAAAATTTCAAAAAATTTAAAAATTTTAATTTTTTGAAAATTTTTAAATATTTTTAAAAATTATTTTTTTAAAATATTAAATTTTTTTTTTTAATTTTATAATTTTTTTTATAAGTTTTTGATTTTTAAAATTATTTGTAATGTTTTTAAAATTTTATATTTTTTGGTTTTTAAATTTTTTTTTATAAAAAAATTAAAATTTTTATTTTCTGTATTTTTTGAATAGAGTAGAGAGAGAGAGAGAGAGATAATTAAATAAATAAAGGAGTTGTTTTGGGTGGGGGATTTGAATTTAAGTTTTTGGGGAAAACTTTTGGAGTGAAAAATATGTTTTGTGAGGTTAGATCTGGGCCTTTGATTTTCGGGGGATTGAAGGAGAGCCACTTGATAGCTTTCTTTGTGTTGTATTATATAGATATATATAATGTTTATTAATTAAACCAGGTAATATCCCCCAAAAATATTTCAATTCTGAAAATAATAATAAAATAATAGTTTTCAATATCAGACCGGGATATTACAGATATTTTCACAAAAGCGCATATTACTTGATTTTGTACATGTGAAAAAAATCGGTACGATACATATATATACTTACTAGTATATATATATACAGATAATGATTATTTATTAAAACTAAGTAATTTTCATAAGAACTATTTTAATTTTTAAAAAATAATAATAATACAAATATAATATCCGACCAGAATATTACATATCTATCTATATACTTAAAAATAAGACAATTTGAATTTATAAAAGTATATGTTTATAAAATGTATTATTTTCCCGAAGATTGTCTTGTTAAAACAATCGGGGAAAAACCAGAATTTAATTGAGAAGATATCCCGAATCTATCTCATCAGGTTCAGAATAACTGATATATCATTAATTTCTCAATTAAAATAAATTATTATTGAAAAAATACATGATTGGGGTGCAATTCTCAACTGTGCACGAATTACCAAGCGAAATAGATATATATTTTGAGGGGTGTTACATTACTCCCTCTTTAGAATCGTTCTGTCCTCAGAACGATGCTAGCGGGAGGAAGACAGAACACAATCACCAATGGTTCATGAGATATTTCCCTGAACCATCACCAGTTTCTCGAGTGTTATTCTCTACAATCTGGTCTTCTACCCAGTAGAATTGTTGTTCTTCAATCTTCTAGACAAATCCATGATGAAGTTGATGCTGACATCCTCCTATTTCTTCTCTGGAATAGACAATGGCCGCATTATTTTGCTTTGTTCCTTTTCACCAGTGATGCCGATTCACTCTGTGATTGCAACTTTTGCTAGTTTGATGATCGCTCCCTCCTTAGAAAAGGTCAAAGTCATGAATTGCCACTTTAGCCCTTAGTAGTTCCTTTGATGATTTTGCTGAATTGTTGACATGATCGTCTTTTGTCCTGGTGAGATTTCATCCTCGGCATGGTTCTGGCGGTTGTTTGATCATAAGTTGACTTGGAGTTTTCCACCGTTTCTGAAAACGATTGAGTTGGACATCGATAGATCCTTCCTCCAGCCTAGTCTTAATTAGTTCCTGGTGATGGCGTCTAGTTTTTGCTGATTTCCACCAGTGCCTTCCTTGGTACATCGCAAATTCTAGTCTCGATATTGATTTGTCGGTGCGGCTTTATTTTTCTTCCACAACTCCTGTGCAGTGACTCACCCTTATTTGTTGTGTGTCTGCAGACTTGCTAGATTAACTTTGGGTCACCGATCTTCTCCTCGACATCTGGCTGCTGGTTATCTTCTAGATATTCGGTTGCAAACTCGCCTTTCCAACAACCAGTTGTATTATAATTATATTAAAAATAAATCATCCAGGAAGTAGCATATCCAAAGTTCCCCAAAACATAATTACATTCATAACTAAGTTTGAACATTCAGGATACAACGTAGATTACATATCTCTTCAACTTCCAAAACATTCCAAAACATAGTCGGTTCACATAATATTAACACTATGTTACTGATATCCTGCTACTTGCTTGATGAGCATCCTTTTTGTAGTTATGGGCATGTTAACTCTAGCTACTCGACTCTTTCACAGTTGTAACAAGTCTTGATAATTGTTGGGCAGTTTGACTTGAAGTGTCTGACTTTCCCGCATTAGTAACAACTCTTGGCTGTAAGTGCTTCCTTGGGGTGTTTTCCATTAGAATGTTTGGTAATTTTCCTAGCAGATCTTGGCTTGGTGTTTTTCTGAAGTTCCCACCAGCAATTCTGAAAATGTGCCATATGGGATTGAAGTTGCTCTCGTTCTTTCTTTAGACGTGCGATCTGTATCTGGTAGCTATTGTTCTACTGTTTGGCCTGGTGGATCACCTTTTCCTTGCGCTCCTTCAGCTTTCTCCTTCTTAGATACATGATGGCTGCCATCTGCTGCTCCGTGGTTGGGTTTGATGATGGTGGAGGTGAGTTCTCTTAATTTTCGGCCTGCTATAGCTCCTCCCTCATTTCTTCCTCCACTGTCATCAGTCCCCTTGTAGGTATTGGTTCATCTTCTGCTATTGGCACATCATTGATGAAGATATCTTCGAACAACATCCTGCAAAACATACACAGGTTTAGTTCCGGTTAGAGAGGAATCATAGACATATATTGTACTTTCCGAACATAAAGCTGCCTCTAACTGGCATTTTAAGTTTTAATTTCCGACTGTGTTATATTACAATTAGAAGTCAGCTCTGATACCACTTCTATAGTGCCCCGGAACCCACTACCGGAAATTCGTGACACAAACCAGAATCTTTTCCTTCAAATGCATCTCGACACAGTAATAACACGAAAATTTAAAAACTTTTTATTGCCAAATAAAATTATTATATTATCAATTAGAATCATTATCTTGTTCTTGAACAAGGAATACAATTTAAATTAAATTATTACAAATACTACTCAAACATTTGCCTGCCCTTCAGATCGGTAGTCTGCTGATCTTCCACTAGAACTCCACTGAGTGGTCAATCTGCTTCCCTGAGACGCGCCTTGCAGCTCGAATCTTCTGCTACACTAAATCTGCACCTGCTCGAACAGCAGATATGTATATTGTTACTCTACTTGGATTCCCTGCTTGTCTTGAGTCCTCCTGCACTCGCTACCCGGTATCCAGTACCTCATTGAATGGGCACGTCAGTACATATACTGATGCAATGCTGATAAGAAACAGCGGTCTCCAACTAGCAATCACAACCAGCCTTGATGAAAATAGAAACATGCATCCTAATTTTCTAGTGTCAATGTATGCCATGACCTGAAGTCTAATGCATAGTACACAAGGTACAGAAAAATAAATGCACTTTGTCTAATGTCAGCAAGACTGGATACGCATGCATCACATACTACATACACTCCAAATCAAGCCTTCTTCTTCAATTTCAGGATTTCGAACCCTCGCCATGTAATGCATTCTACTATTGTACACTTCCTGTTCCCTAAAAGTACAACATGATTGAGGAGGTTGCAAACAATTTGGGGTGTCTCCGTTTACCATTAATAGCCAGCAAACTGGACCTCTCTCAAAAGCCATGATGAACTTACAGATACACCGCAGCATACCCATGGCACTGAAGATCCACAATTT
This sequence comes from Hemerocallis citrina, assembly GCA_017893485.1. NCBI lineage: Eukaryota > Viridiplantae > Streptophyta > Magnoliopsida > Asparagales > Asphodelaceae > Hemerocallis > Hemerocallis citrina. Next base: position 121,883,693 of record CM030363.1, on the reverse strand, counting down.
TTCGTTCGTGTCCACCGGCATAGAACAAGGGAACATCCCATTCTTATCAAGGTACCTCGGGAATTAACAGTGCCAGATCGGCTCCTGTGTTCTCGACTAATGAGAAGACACAGCTCGTATCCCTACGACAGGAAGAGACAACCCTATTTATCTCCGCCTAGTGCTGACCTTTAGAATAAGTCGAATTATAGGGTATCATCCCAAACACCAACTCGATCCTTAAGCGAAAAGGAAAAATAATTAATTAACAGTGTTAACAAAATTATGCTGTATACTCAAAAAATGCCCAGTGTTTTAAAATAATGATTGAGCCTGACTAGTCTGTTAAAATAGTAATTAATTACAGTGAATCAACATTCAACGATTGCCAATACCTTCATAAGTCTTCGAACATATCCCTAACTCGTGACCCTCAGCGAGTAGTACATTGGTGCCCAAGGAATGTACAAAAATCTCTGAATGAAGGTAAACATACACAAACACCAATACTTGACCATTGATAGACTCAAGGCATCAAGATACCAATCACAATTAATTTTCAGTAATAACTAGGTCAGTAATGGATCTGACCTGATAGAGTCAACCAAACACTAGCAACCCGATCACCATCGTTCGCCATCACCTCTGACTCGGATGGCATCCAGTATTCCAGCACGTGATCAATTTCCCATTGGGTAAGAATTCCTCAGTGCACGAGGGATGAATCTGCAGTTCTTGAGGCAGAGGAATTCAATTTTAGCCTGAGGGTTGTTAGTCGTAGGGTAATACCTTACCCTAGATGATCCCTCAGACAACTCAAATCAAGCAAACTACTTCACACGTGTTAACACATTTAGCACATGATAGAATCAAACATTTTAAGCATATACATGCTAGAAATTCACATTCCACAACTTGGAGTAAGCAAAATAAATACTCCACTTATATTGTCCTAGATCTGCCCTGATATTAGAAAAAAATCATATCTTTTAATCCACTCATTGGAATTATATGGATTGATACTTTTTGGAAGGCTAAGAATGTCTACTTCAAATCTTAAGTTGATCATTTTCTCATATTTCAACCACACAGTTCTAGAAATCCACAAGTTTACTGCTATGCCAAAAAAGTTTTCTCAAATCCTATATCAACTCATACACAACTCTTGAACTTGGAAAATTCAAAACTTTCAAGATACAAATGAGAATTGCATGATCATACCCATTCTAGTAAGCTAAGTCTCTATACTACAAGTCTTTAGTTAACCATTCCTTCAGACTCAGCCAATTAGATGCTATAAAATCACCACATTTTATCTGCTGCACACTTCTTCAATGCAATTGTTGCGTCTTGCTAATAACATAAAAACTGGCCCACTCATCGGAATTATGCGATCTTCGATTCTATAGAAAGTTAGGAGTGTCTACTACAACTTCCAAGTTGATCACATCATCAAATTCATCCATTAAAGCACTCTAAAACCCCCTACTATCATCAGTGTACGTACGGAAAAATTTACTCACTTAACAAAACAGGGTCTTCTACTATGACTGGTTCTGTGTAGGACTTAGAAAAATCATATTTTTCTAACCACAAACTGAAATTGCATGATTCAGGATGTTTTGGAAAGCTAAAACTCTCTACTACACGTCTCTAGTTAATCATTCTTCCATACTATCAACATATAATTCCAGAAAAGCTCAAGTTCACAGACTAGCTAAATCTGTACTTAACTGGACATGGTCTATTAAAAATCTCAATATCAATTCAACCATACGTCCAATACTTATAAAATTTAAAATTCAGTAACTAGACATATAAAATTCTAACATATCAAAAAATTAATTTCAGAGTCAAAATATATAGAGAGTTATAGTCCTTTGAATTTAGTAGAAAACTTTCTTCTGTTCTCAACAGTGTATAAAACCTCTGGTTACAAACAAATTTTGAAACCCTATCAATTGTTGTCCACATTTTCTAACATTTTAGATACATGATCTAGATACAAATTAGATGCTGCAGTAAAAATTTCACTCCAAAATTATATACCATAAATTAGTTATGATTTATAAAACTTCATAGTTGAACATAACGGAGCCAGTTCTTGACTCAGGACCAGTTGACAAAACCTAATTATTAAATACAGCAAAAAAATTCAGAAAAATCTGAAATGTGGAACAATGGTAGATAACATATCCAAGTACCTCTAGTAAAAATTTCAGCTCATGATATCTTGCCAAATTCCATGTTATGATTTTTGGAAAACACACAAATTTTAACATACATAGCAGTTTTTCTGCTGTTCTCTGTTCCGAAAAGAATAGTTTTGTTGATCTACTAAATGAACCCAGAAAAATAAGAAAAAATTTGTGGATGATATAAAATCATCCTAGAATATGCCATCAAAATTTTATGTCCAGATTCTAAGTCATTTGCAAGGTATACATTCCTAAGTCACGACATCACATATGTGTGCTTAACACAAAACAAGGTATGAACTATGTTAATATACATGTTCTATTTTTACATAACATATCAACACTCATGCATCTTATTCATGCTACTCTTATCTACTCCTACATACAAATTCATAAACAAAAAGAAAAAAATACTAATTAGATTTGAGAACACCCACATTTGAACTTTGATGCACAAGCTTGTTGGCTCCTCCTTAGCACCTTCTTGAACAAACCTACAAAATTTCAATGGTGAAGCTTAACACTCACTACTGTCTTTCTTTTTTTCTCACTTGCTCTCTTTCTCTCACTTTTTTTTTTTTTTGGAACAATGAAGAAATGAAGAAGTGTAGAAGAAGAAATAAATGGAGCTTGGAAAAATGAAATGGGGAGAAGGGAGGGGGGTTAAATTCTCGAAATTGGAGTTTGGGATGGAGGGTGGGGATGAGGTGGATGGGGTGAGTGAAAAAGGGATGGTGGAGATGAAGCCAACTCAAAAAAAATCTAGAACTTTCATGTTGTTTCTTGCTCCTTCATGAAGATCAAACATGGCTTAATTTGAACCCTTTGATCTCATTAATTTCATCCAAGATCAATCATGATGGCTAGGGTTTCCTAACCCTAGGTTGGTTCAAGGAACACTAACCCTAAGAAACACAATTTATGGTTGATTACAATTCAAATTAATATTTTGATATCCATAGCAAAATATATTCTAATTTTATATAATATATACGGGCATACTCATATTCAAAATAATTATAGATCGTATATCATATATTATCCATTACGATCCAATCAAATACATATATAGATATCTATCTATATTCTTAAAAATATGATAATTTAAATTTATAAAAGTATATGTTTATACAATTTATTGTTTTTCCGAATATTGTCTTGTTAAAACAATCGGGACAAAACCATAATTTAATTGAGAAGATATCCCGAATCAATCTCATCGGGTTCAGAATAACTAATATAACTGAAATTTCTTAATTAAAAGCAATTATTATTAGAAAAATATATAATCGCGTGCAATTCTCAACTGTGCATGAATTACCATGCAAAATAGATATAAGCTATTTTGCGGGGTGTTACATTACTCCCTCCTTAGAATCGTTATGTCCTCAGAATGACACTGGCGAAGAGGAAGACAGAACACAAATGGCTCATGATGTATTTCCCTGAACCATCTCCAGCTTCCTGAGCATATTCTTGACAAACTGGTCTTCTACCCAGTAGAATTGTTGTTCTTCAGTCTTCTGGACAGATCCATGATGAAGTTGATGCTGACATCCTCCTGTTTCAGCTCTGGAGTAGACAATGCCGCATTATTTTGCTTTGTTCTTGTTCACCAGTGATGCCGATTCACTCCGTGATTACAACTTTTGTTGGTTGGTGACCACTCCCTCCTTAGAAAAGGTCGAAGTCACATATCGCCGCTTTAGCCCTTAGCAGTTCCTTTGATGATTTTGTTGAATTGTTGACATGATCGTCCTCTGTCCTAGCGAGATTTTATCCTCGGTGTGCTTCTGGAGGTTGTTTGATCATAAGTTGACTTGGAGTTCACCGCCGCTTCTGAAAACGATTGAGTTGGTCATCGATAGATCCTTCCTCGAGCCTAGTCTTGATTAGTTCCGGGTGATGGCGTCTGGTTTCTGATGATTTCCACCAGTGTCTTCCTTGGTACATCGCGAATTCTAGTCTTGATATTGAGTTGTCGGTGCAGCTTTATTGTTCTTCCTTAACTCCTGTGCTGCGACTTACCCTCATTTGTTGTTAGGCTGCAGACTTGCTAGATTAACATTAGTGCACCGATCTTCTCCTCGAGATCTGGCTACAGGTTATCTTCTAGATATTCGGTTGCAAACTCGCCTTACCAACATCCTGTTGTATTATAATTATATTAAAAATCAATCATCTAGGAAGTAGCATATCGAAATTTTCCCAAAACATAATATCATTCATAGCTAAGTTTGAACATTCAGGATACAAGGTAGATTACACCTTTCTTCAACTTCCAAAAGATTCCAAAACATAGTCGGTTCACATAATATTAACACCATGTTACTGATATCCTGCTACTTTCTTGATGAGCATCCTTTTGGTAGTTGTGGGCATGTTAACTTGAGTTGCCCGACTCTCTCATAGTTGTAACAAGTCTTGATAATTGTTGGGCAGTTTTACTTGAAGTGTCCGGCATTGGTAAGAACTCTTGGCTGTAAGTGCTTCCTTTGGGTGTTTACCTTTAGAATGTTTGGTAACTTTCTCAGTAGTTCTTGGCTTGGTGTTTTTTCGAAGTTCCCACTAGCAGATTCTGAAAGTGTACCATATGGGATTGAAGTTGCTCTCATTCTTTTTTCAGGCATGCGATCTTTGTCTGGTAAATGTTGATCTATTGTTTGACCTGGCTTTCTCATTCTTAGATACATGATGGTTGTCATCTGCTGCTCTATGGTTGGGTTTGGTGATGGTGGAGGTGAGTTCTCTTCATTTTCGGCCTGCTGTAGCTCCTCCCTCATTTCTTCCTCCACTATCATCAGTCCCCTTGTAGGTATTGGTTCATCTACTGCTATTGGCACATCATTGATGAAGATATCTCCGAACACTATCTTGCAAAACATACATAGGTTTAGTTCCGATTAGAAAGGAATCACAGACATATATTGTACTGCCCGAACATAAACCTGCCTCTAACTGGCATTTTAAGTTTTAATTTCCTACTGTGTTAGATTACAATCGTAGTCAGCTCTGATACCACTTCTGTAGATCCCTGGATCCCACTACCGAAAATCAGTGACACAAGCCAGAATTTTTTCCTTCAAATGCATCTCAACACAGTAATAACATGGAAATTAAAAACTTATTATTGCCAAATAAAATTATTTTGTTATCAGTTACAATTATTATCTTGTTCCTGAACAAGAAATACAACTTACATTAAAGTATTACAAATACCACTCAAACATTCGTCTGCCCTTCAGATCGATAGTCAGCTGATCTTCCATTGGAATGGTAGATAAGTATTTTATTATTCTACTTGGATGCCCTGCTTGTCTTGATTCTTCCTGCACTCATGACCCCGTATCCAGTACCTAATTGAATGGGCATGTCAGTACATATACTGACACAGTAATGATAAGAAACAGCAATCTCCAACAAACAATCATAACCAGCCTTAATGAAAACAGAAACATGCATCCTAAATTACTAGTGTCAGTGTATGCCATCACCTAAAGTTTAATGCATAGTACACAAGGTACAGAAAAATTGATGCACTTAGTCTAATGTTAGCAGGACTTTGGATACGCATGCATCTCATACTACATATGCTCCAAATCAAGCCATCTTATCCAGTTTCAGGGTTTCGAACCCTCGCCATGCAATACATTCTACTATTGTACACTTCTTGTTCCCGATAAGTACTACATGATTGAGGAGGTTGCAAACAATTCCCAGTGTCCCCATTTATCATTAATAGCCGGCACACCGGACCTCTCTCAAAAGCCGTGACGAACTCAAAGATACACTGCAGCTTACCCATGGTGCTGAAGATCCACAATGATCTGTTCGTGTCCAACAACATAGAATAAGGGAATATTCTGTTCTTATCAAGGTACCTCGGGAATTAACAGAGATACAATTCTCGTGTTCTCGAATAATAAGAAGACACAGCCCGTATCCCTACGACAGGAAGAGAACCCTGGTTATCACCACCTAGTGCTGGCCTTTAGAACAAGTCGAATTATAGGGTATCACCCCTAACACCAACTTGATCCTTAAGTGTAACCCTTGTATTTCATTTTATGTATTTTTGGATTTTTTTTTCTTTTCGGGTATTTATTCAGCTTCTATCTCTTTTTGGACCATGTATTGGATCTTCTTTTTCAATATATTCATATATTTGATTTGTCGTCTTTTATTTCATCTTCTTGATTCAATTCTCTCCTATCACTTCATCTCTGTTGATCGAGCCATTATTTTGACCCTCATTATAATTGTTCATATCCTATGTTAATTTATTTTTATTCCTATATCTGTTGTTGGATCCGTTTTTTTTAACCCTATTGAATTCCTAGTGGATCTTTAATCCATTATATCTATTTGACCCCTTTTAAAACCTCTCACACCCAAACCCAATATACTCTACCTAATATCAGACCCTATTCTATTCTTATTGGGTTGAGACCCAATAGCTTTGCACCCCTATCCGTTTTAAACCATATATATATATATATATATATGAGCCCTGTTCCCATCAACCCTCACAGCCGCCCTCCTTCTCAACCCAACCCCCGATCTCCCCTGTGCTTCCCCGACCTCCTAGCGAACCCCCGGCACACCAAGTAATGCCCTGATTTTTCAATTTATGAAAAATTATTTATTTTGCACGTAGCGTGCACGTGCAATATTTTTGGTTAATATTTTCATCAAGATGAGTAAAGATATTTTAATATGTGCTTTTAATTATTTTATACAAAAGCCTTCTTTCAATTAGACAAAAAGCCTTTTATTTTAAAAGCCCAAAGTTAATTAAATTTATTATTTTTATAATAAGTATTTTGGCCCATAAACTAAAGCCCATGGATTAATCTATTTTCATACAACTTGTCATGTAGAATACAATTTAAAGACTATTTTATTTTTATACAAAAATTTAATGTACAATTTTTGGGCCTAGTTGCATGCACGTGCACTACACGTACACGTGCAATATGCACTTTTTCAACTAGGCCGGTTGTAATCTTTTTGGAGGGAAATAAAAATTGTAATGGTGATCATGGTGTGGTGGTTACTTGGTTGTGGGTAGTTATTGCAACTCCTACTTTCATCTTGACCCTCCATCTTACAACCAACCAATTGATCCAAGCCCTCCATTCTCCTTGATTTTTAGTATAAATACCCCCCCCCCCCTTCCCCATGGCTAGTTATTCTTGTGCAAAATCATTCTCTTCCAAAACCTATAGTTCAATTATACTATCTAGTAGTGATTTTGTGAGTTAGAAGATTGAGAGAGTGTGGGATTGTGCTTGCAACATCAAGGGGAGGCCGGCTACATCAAGGAAGAAGGAGTTCTCGGTGAGGTGTGCTTGGAAGCTTGTGTGCGCATCGTCTAGGAGGAGGTGCACTCGTGTTGCAAGGACTTTTGTTGCTAATTGTGTTTGTCTCTCCATTTGAGGTGGGTAAATTTTCCCTATTTCTAAATAGGAATGCATGCTAGATGGATTAGAAAAATGATGCATGAAAATGATTAATAAGAATGCACATTTAATTGGAAAGATGATCTCTAATTGATTGAATTATTGATATGCAAATTATGTGTGTTTCTATTAGTAAAATTCAAGATTGTGTGCAATAAGAATGTGTTATAAATTGTGTGAAGAAACCTTTGTTAGTAGCATGAAAAATTATGTGCAAACAATTAGTATATCGACTATGTCACTTTTATGTGCTAATTGGAAACTTTGTATGGCGTGGTAACGAATAAATTAAGATGTAATTTTTATGTTTGGAAAATGAATATGAGTAGAGAATTAGTATAGAGATTGATGAAATTATAATGTCAAAAAAAAATGTATTAGTAGTATGTCACATTAACCAAATTGTATGGTAGAAATGTGTTAATTATGGAGAAAATTTTGTTTAATTATTTAAGAAATTTATTTTCATATACTGGAATAAAATTCATGACGGAAAACGATTAATTTGAATTTTTACAGTATATTAGTAAGAACAATGTGAAATGCAATTTTGTTGAACGTCGAAATGTTCTAAATAACTGAGAGTATGGGTTAAATGGAATTCGAATTATACTATAGACAACCTGAGCACGTAGCTCAAGTGGTCAGAGCGCGCGGTTGGGTTCTCTCAAGTCACTGGTTCGACTCTTGAGAATACCATCTTTTATGGGTGTTTACTTTTAAATCCGATCAGTACTGAAGCCGAGAGCATTTAATGCTCTTAGCCATACTTATGCCGCTTAGCACATTCGGCCTAGTGGCTTGTGCTGTCGGCTGTGTTCTCTGGGTGCTAGGTTCGAATCTTGCCCTCGGCAAGATTGAAAAACAATTTTTTTGGGGATTTTTAATTGTCAAAAAATTGTGAAAAAAATATGGTTATTCTTCTAAAAATATAAGGGACTTTATAAAAATAATTTGGGAATTATTCTAATGAAATAAACTATGATTTGAGCATAAAATGCATAAATAGAACTATGGTTCTATATGTATACTTTGTGAAGATTATATCTTGCAAAAGAATTTGAAATGAAGGATTAGAAGATTAATGTAGTAAAGACAGAAATTTTATTATGTGATGGATGTGAATTGTTCTCAATTGAGAATAATGTGAAAAATGTGTAATGTGAATATTCATTAGTGAGGTGAATTTCAAAGTGAAATTGATAATTGATAAAGCATATGAATTTTCATGTATAGTTATGGACTATTTGAATGAATTAAAAATCATGATTGGAAAAGAGAAATACTTTTGAGTATGACAAATCAACAAATGAATTTATGAGTGGAAATGCTCAAATTGGAAATTGTGAATTTGAAATTGAAACAAAGGAGTAGCTAAGTCTCCCCCGGCATTTGGAAAGAAATGAAATGAAATATTGAAAAGAAAGACCAAGGTTTGTCATGTGTGAATAAATGAATAAGTCCAGTTGAGTGGAGAGGCTAACTCTAGAGCTTTGATTTTGCTCATGATTTTAATAAAAATTAAGGATTAGTACATAGTGAAGACGTGATGAAAGTAAGAGAAAAACATTGAGTATGAGGGCCATTAGATAGCGGAGAGAGCGTATCCCAGGATGTCCCATGATGAGTCTAGGCGAGGATACTGCTCCAGTGTACTGTCCCGGTGGCGACGCTCGTGGGATGTTTGAAGACTATGGGTGGTGTCATGTCTATGGTAGGAGCTGAATTACCACAGGATGTCTGCATGATGAGTCATGTCAGCGATGGGATTCCCTCTAGGGCGCCTAGACATGAGTTCGTAGGTCAGAAAACATCTAGAATACTTACCGTAGTTACAGTAATAGATTAAGTCATGATGAGGGATTGAACCATACAAAGATGAAGAACGATTAAGGGCTTGCCCTCGGACCTATGTAGTATGGGATGCATATAATCCGAACAAGTGCGCATTAGTGTCATGTAACATAAATAAACTGCATTAAGGACTAAGTGCACAATCACAACACGACATCAATAGGGTAGTCCCTTTAGTTTGATTTGTGACAAATTTGTGTTTGCTAAATATGGAAAATAAGTTATACTATTTCCGGCATAGAGAGGATGGTCGTATATAATGATCGTCGGTTGAGTAAACTGACGTACCCACAGTCTTATATGCAGGTAAATGGCTTGATAAAGATTAAAGAAGAACGGATGCTTAAAGATTATACAATGTTGTTGTACATTTATTTAATTGTTGTAAATTTTACTTCCGCTGTGCAATGTAAAGTGTAATGTTTTATGTAAACTCTGATGTAAAGTGAAAAGTTCAAATTTCCTTGTAAAATTGTACTAAAGAAAGCGGAAAGATCCTGTAGAACATCTCGAATTCAGTGTATTTGGGATTTGGGGCGTTACAGAGTGGTATCAGAGGCTGGATTTGCACACTTGTACAAATTTATGAGGAACGACACCCTAGTAGTGGACATTAGAGTGTGTGTTTGAGTCTAGAGATTTAAATGTAAGTGACTTACATTTGTGTCGCTCTATGACTTATGCTTCTTCCTCCCTATTTTTCTAAGATAGCTGATCACTTCGACCCTGCGGGCGACGACGACTGGCATATCATTGAGGAAGAGTACCATCCTGGATAGGCAGATTCCAAGGACGAGTACTATCCAGGGCAAGCAGATTCTGACGGAGAAGAATGGCCTGAATCCCGAGAGATTACCCCACCTCCGGATTCATCTGATGACTCTTCTTCTGACGAAGAAGAAGAACCAGTTCGAAATAGTCTTGTGACTTCTCTTCAGAGGCAGGTAGAAACACTGCGAGAGAGAGTCGGATTATTGGAGGCTCAGCTGAATAATTCAAAGGCAGGTAGAAAATACCTGTTATATCTTGTCTCTATTGTGTTGACCCGCCCGTAGTTGTCTCATTACACACATGACATGAAATAACTTAGGGATGACCACTTTCTGATGTGTACTTGCTTGTTGTTCGTGATTCATGACTTGTGGTATGATCTTGTATGCATGATGTGTTCGTTGTAGTATAACTCGTAGTAGACTTGAAAAATACCATATACTATGTTGCTTGGACATCTAGCACACCATATTTCACGTTTGTTATGATTTGGATGTGTTTCATATGATCTATGTTGATTTTGTACATGAAGAATATTTCAGTTTTTGTTGTTACCCCATTTTTGTTTAGTATTTTAGACCCTATTATGGTCAGTATACGAAAATTATTTATGTATATAAATTATAGAGAATTCTGTCTACTTTACAGGTTTTCTGACAGATCTCAATTTTGATTTATGAGTTGCAAGTTATGACTGTTTTACTACAGATGTGTTTAAAATTCCAAATCTAGTCTTATATGAATTCTGTATGGTAAATTATTTTGCTAATGATGTTGAAGATAATATTTTGATCTAATATTTTGCAGAGTACAACTAGACTTGATTAGGAATAACCTCTAGCTTTTATTGATTTAATTGATAACTTTTATAAATCATTTTGTGCTTGTGAATAATTAGTATACATGTAGAATTTCCATACTGTCAAGTAAAGATACATAATTTTGACCTGATTATATTTGATGTATATAAAAACTTTGTGAATATGAATTATAGCTTACTGTATCTATTTTATCTCCTATTTGAAGGATCTGGATTTCGAATTATATTTTGTGAGATATTGCTGTTTTAGTACTGCTGTGTTTATGATTCAAGATTTATAAACTTTCTCTATCTTGCTGCTTTCTTATTTTAATTGACTATTCTATCTATGTTGGAAAATTATGAAACTTTATTTTCTATTACTAAACATACTAGGGAATACCCCAAATTTTCCTTGGATTTAATCAGTATGTATTTATGCCGTTTTCCTATTTATGAATACAAACTTCTAATTTCTGGTTAAACGTGTTTTCTGGATACAATTCTATTTTGAGCCTTGTTTTTGTGAAATAACATATAACTTAAATATATTTGCTGGATTCGGCCGGGAGTTTATTTTCCATAACTTTCTTAAGGATCCAAATTTGTATATTTGTGGCAATGGGAATCCCAGATTTTGTGTCGTATTGTCTTGCTGTCCTGAACTAGAATTTGGTGTCATATTGTCTTGCTGTCCTAAACGAATGCATCCCATACTACGTATGCCCCCAAATCTAGCCATCTTTCTCCACAGTTTAGGAATTCAAACCCTTGCCATTCACCGTACTCTTGTACTCAACCTGTTCCCAATAGATTGTCCGTAGCCCAAGGAGGCTGCAGTTGGTCGGTCTAGTTCCGCCACTGCAGTGCCTAAGTGGTGGTCGTGTTTGCCACTCAGTACCCGCGTACAGACCTCTTCAGAAAGCCGCATTGAATTCGATCGTAAGACCGTGTAATTCGTATGTTCACCCCTAACCTGGGCTATGGACTGACGCATGCGTGTTCACCCCTAATCTGAGCTATGAACTGATATATATATAAACCCATGTGCATAGGAACGTGATGGCCTCGAGGGTCAAATCCCCCTAGCCTTCCGTTCCTTACTCTGGAAAACTTTGGGAATTAACAGATCGAGATACGAGCCGAGGACTCAATCATGAGTGCCGAAAACGTATCCCTACGACAGGAAGGTACAACACCGACTATGGTCTGCTAGTACTAATGCAATTACCGAACCCTTAATGCATTACTCTAATCCCAGCCTCACTCTAATCACTTTGGATAAAAGATAAGATTGCTTCCAAAACTTGCCTATCGACCTCTGGCCCTGGCGATACCAGTTTGATTCGCTACCTCCCCGGGCTTGGAATTTTCCAGCGCCGTGGCCTACATTCACCCCCAATCCGGTAATGAATGTGTGTTTAGCCCTAAAGAGCTTAATTTGACGGCATGACTCAGACGTCTTACGCTTCGGTGGAAGTTCACAACTCAGGGTCGACAGATGTAGGGTATCACCTTACCCTAGTGACTAACTCGAGTCACACACCCAATATGGGAGTCAACAAACCAACAATAGATACCAAACATCCCCAGACAAAGAGTTATTAACTCTAATAGTGCACAGGGGAAAAGTCCACACAATACCTAGTCAAAACCCAAGACTAAGCAACCTACGGGGTTTCTGCCCGAAACTTAAAAAGAACATAACTCCCTCGATAAAACTTCGATTTGGGTGTACAAGCCCAATCCAGAAAGGTAAGAACCTAGGCTACAACTTCTTAGTTGATCCTAACTTCAAATTTTATCATCTAAGTCCTCAAAATGGCCTCTCAAGCCTGTGTATTTCTTGTACACGGGCTGCACCTTACCGGTAGCCTAAAACACTGCTCACTCATCAGAATGGTACAAACCCAAGTTCTATGGAAAGGTGTAGATGTCCTCTACAATCCTCTAGTTGGTCATAAGTCTAAAAATATGCCATTGGATCTCCCTAAAACTCACATTTCTCTCAAGTATACCAAGTCATACACTAAGACTTCCTCAACCAGAGCACTCAGTTCAAATCCTGGTCTCTGTCCAGTATTACAAAAATCATAATAAATCAACCATTCACTGGAATCACCTTAGATAAGTCTTGTTGGAAAGTTCTTGATGTCTAATACAATCCTCTAAGGAAACACTTCCACAAAATTTGCTCTTAAGGAGCCTCAATTGTGTCATCTCTACAGGGTGTCAAATCTGACTGAATCCAGCATAGTACATTCTATAAAACCCATAATAAATCCAATGCTCATCCAATAGATACAAAATTTACAGTAGAGAAAATAGACTTCATAAATAACAACATGCAAAAGATTTCATGTCCAAATTCCAAGTATATACTGAGTTCTTCATGTTCCAACTAAGCACAAAAATCATCTTGTTCTTCAGTTACAGCTCTAGCTACTGTTTATAGATCAATTTTTAGAATGCCTGTAACTTCATCCAAATATTTTCATCATTTTTTTGTAAAGTCTATATACAAGTGGGAAAACAAGGTAAAATTTTAGATTAATGTCTTGCTCCAATTAATTATGAAAAATCCAACAATCTCAGGCATAATAGTAACTAATTTCTGCTACTTCATTACGGCACTGTTCCACAAATGGATTTTATTAAAATACCAATAAATCTCACAAAAATCCTAAATAATTCATGAATCATCTAGACATATATAAGAACAATCTGTAAAATTTTCATGGTCAGATTCCTTGTGGTTTGCTCTCGGGAAAATCTAGAAAATAGCATACAGATCATGATTCCAGTACTAGTTTTTTATTTCAACTTCCAATCTTCTTAATCAATCATTATAACTCTTACAACTACACATGCATGCAAGAAATCAATCAAGAAACAAAAAGAAAGGTTTAGAGAAACTTTCCACCCTGAGTTGATTGTAGGGTAGATGATAGCTTTGAGCTTCACTTCCTCAAGAATTACTCCAATAGCTCCTTCTTCAATCTTTCTTCTTTTCTCTCCTTCTCTTCTTTGCTTGGGTTTGAGTTCTGAAATTTTCAGAACATGGGAGAAGAATGAAGGGGTTTTTGATGGAAAAGAGTAGGGAAAGAAAGGGGAAAGAGGGGGGGTAGTAGGGTGTAGGGTTTAGGGTGTAGACTATGGTGGTATTGTTGAGAAACCATGGTCTCTAGCCAATGGTTTTGGGTACAATAGATTGGCTGCCCTACTTAGTTCTTAAATGGGTTCTTAGATGCGAGATGAGAGGTTTATCGAGCGTATACAGGATATACTCATTGTAGTATCATACAATGTTATATTTGCATAGGTATCATACCAAAAACTAGTGTTCATACCAGTATCGGTCCTCCTCATTCTCGTGCATCATCTAGAACACAACCATCCTTATGAACCGCCCCGCAAACCCAACCGTACACCAACGATCGCAAAATCAAACAAAACACTACAATCATATGCATGCATACAGACCAAATATATATATACATATATATAAGCATTGTACAATCCGGGGTATTACAGTAATCAAGCCGGGGTTTCTTAAAGGAAGATCTAGTAGTGGAAAATATGGAAACATGTATTTGGAAGGAAACTAGTGTTCCATACTGTTACTACTACTGTTATTTTTACTGCTACTGTTACTTTTACAGCTACAGTTACTGTTACTTTACAGCTACTGTTATTGTTACTGATACCTGAGTACACTGCCCTATTATGGTCTACTACGAAATCTAAAAGCGAAACTGTTTGTTGTAGCAACCATGTGTTATATTTTTGGGGCGCATGAAGTGCTACCTTGCTAGTAATACACACAAGACTGTAAGAACATAAGACTAATACTGTTAGACTGATATTGTTAGACTGATATTGTTAGACTGAGACTGCTAGACTGATACTGTTATACTGTTACACTGATATACTGAGCTTACTATTACTGGAAACTGTTAGTTGCCGACACATTCATTTGTACTGTTAGTATACCATGCTAGTTGACCTTCATTTTACTGATTCATGCTAGTTATCATTGTTGATGCATTATTCCATGCTATTTGTTAGTTTCCATGTGCTTGTATCCTACATTATAAGTGGCCCGTAACTTGCAATTGACGGGTACTTGTTTTCTCTCTCCTTCTCCTACAAATTATTGATTGCAAATCAGGATGATCGTTTGCTCGATGGTATTGGCGAAATGAGATATTAGTGCTGGACATCTTTTTGCTATTATTATTGTTGTTGTTTTGGAACAATGTATTTTGAGTACTTGGATATTTATTTTGTATTTGGGCGATGTGACCCAAGATAATTTTACTTGTCCAGATTCTAATTTATTTGAGAATATTATATTTTGCTTCAAATAAATTATGTTGGTATATTGATTCAATTATGCATGTGTGGTTGATTCTCTTGCTTCCGACTCTGATTATTTTTTGAGATGTTGTAAAGATTCCTGAACAGCTTATGGATGATGAAAATCATTCGCTGGGCTTTTGTTGCGTATCCGTATTCTGTATTCTTTTTGGGAAGCAGGGCGTGACAAACTCGGACCAACTTGATGACTCTATTCTTTAGCACCTTCTCTCGACGGTCTAAGATACAGACGGGGCGAATTTCACAGGGTTAATCCGGCCTCACAGACAAGTCTGAGTAGTCAACCACATGACTGTCATTTCTGATGTATTTCTTGAGCTAAGAAACATGGAATACATCATGGACACCCGCTAAAGCTAGAGGTAGCGTGAGCCTGTAAGCTACCTTGCCTACACGTTCCACAATATCAAATGGACCGATGAATTGAGGACTCAACTTGCCTCCACTGCCGAAACGGATAACACCTTTCCTAGGCGATACCTTAAGGAACACATGCTCGCCTCCTCAAACTCTAGAGGTCTCCGACGACAATCAGCCCACCTCTTCTACCGATCCTGAGCAGCTTGTAAATGCTTGCGGATCTGAGCCACGACATCAACTGTCTTTGTGATCAACTCAGGACCTAAAAGCTTCCTCTCGCCGATGTCATCCCAACAGATCGGCGATCTACACTTGCGCCCATACAAACCTTCGAATGGAGCAACCTTGAGACTCGCCTGGTAACTATTATTATAAGAGAACTCGGCCAAGTGAAGATGATCCTCCCACGAACCTCCAAACTGAAGAACGCAGAATCTCAACATATCTTCTAGGGTCTGAATTGTCTTTTCTGACTGCCCACCTGTCTGAGGATGGAACGCTGTACTGTGGCTCGACTTAGTTCCCAAGCTCCTCTGCAAACTCTCCCAGAACTGAGACCTGAATCTCGTATCTCTATCCGATACGATGCTGACAGGAACTCCATGCAGACGAACAACCTCCTGAACATACTGCTCGGCCAAACTCTCCATGGACTGACCCACATGGAAAGGAATGAAGTGAGCAGACTTCGTCAGTCGATCCACTATCACCCAAATAACATTATGACCTTTAGGACTCCTTGGCAAAGCTATCACAAAGTCCATCGTGATATTCTCCCACTTCCAATCGGGGATAGGAAGGGGTTGCAAAAGTCCTGCGGTTCTCTGATGCTCTGCCTTCACCTGCTCACAGATTAGGCACTGGGCAACGAATCGAGCCACATCTCGCTTCATACCATGCCACCAGAAATGCTGTTTCAAGTCCCTATACATCTTGGTACCACCAGGATGAATAGAATACAAGGACCAATGAGCTTCCTCGAGTAGCTTCGGCCTGACTTCTCCTCTAGGTACACACAACCTAGAGCCAAACCGAAGCGACCCATCAGTATGGACAACCCAATCAGATCTCAAACTAGCTTCTACCTCACTCCAAAACTCCTGCAATTGCTGATCACTCCCTTGAGCTGCCTTGATCTGCACTACCAAGGAAGACTGCAACTGCAATAACATAAGCTGCCGATCTGATCTAGGAAGCAACACATCCAACTCCAGCCTCCTCATGTCCTCCACTAGCTCCTTCTGCTGAGTGAGGAACATAGCGGCAGGCCTCCGACTCAAAGCATCCGGCACCGAATTTACTCTGCCCTGGTGATACTGCAAATTGATGTCAAAGTCTGCCATCAATTCCAGCCATATCCTCTACTTCATGTTCAACTCCTTCCGCGTAAACACATACTTGAGGCTCTTGTGATCTGTGAAAATCTCAACTCTATCCCCAAGCAAATAATGCCTCTATAACTTCAAGGCAAAAACCACAACTGCAAGCTCCGGATCATGCGTAGGATAATTTTTCTCATGAGGTCTCAACTGCCTCGATGCATAAGCGATAACCCTGCCTCGCTGCATCAGCGCTGCTCCCAGACCTCTCCCCGAAGCACCACAATGGATCACAAAACCACCCGAACTGTCGGGTATAGTCAGCACAGGCGCTGACGTCAACCGACGCTTCAACTCGGCGAAAGCTTCATCACAAGCTTCATCCCAAGCAAACTTCTGCTCATTCCTTGTCAAACTGGTCAAGGGTCTAGCGATTTTGGAGAAATCCTGAACGAACTTCCGATAGTAACCAGCAAAACCAAGGAAACTCTGCACCTTAGGAGCAGACTTCGGAATAGGCCAATCCTTGACCGCAGAAACCTTCGACGGATCCACAGAAACACCAGCACCCAAAATAATGTGGCCAAGAAAAGCAACCCGATCCAGCAAGAACTCATACTCATCGAGCTTCCCAAACAGCTGGTTCTCCCTCAAGGTCTGCAGAACCACTTTCAGATGCTCAGCAAGATCTGCCCTGTTCTGCTAGTACACCAATATGTCGTCGATGAATACCACGACAAACTGATCCAAGAATGGAGAAAACACTCGGTTCATCAAATTCATGAACACAACCAGTGCATTAGTCACTCCGAAAGGCATCACCAAGAACTCGTAATGCCCATACCTCATTTGGAAAGCCGTTTTCGGAACATCCTCTGAATTCACCCTGACCAGATGATAACCGGAACGAAGATCCAACTTCGAGAACACCGAAGCACCTCCTGGTCGGTCGAACAAATCGTCAATCCTTGGCAATGGGTACCGATTTTTGACAGTAACATTGTCCAATCCCTGTAGTCAATGCAAAGCCTGCGCCTTCCATCCTTCTTGCTGACAAACAGAACTGGGGCTCCCCAAGGTGAAATACTAGGTCTGACAAAATTCTTATCAAGCAGCTCCTGAACTTGCACCTTCAGTTCCGCCACTTCAACCGGCACCATACGATATGGACTCTTCGAAATAGGGGCCGTACCTGGCTAAACATCATTGCTGAACTCCATATCTCGGACTAGCGGCGGACCGGGAAATTTCTCGGGAAACACATCAAGGAAGTCTCGCATAGCTAAGGGTGCAACAACCCCATCAGAACCCAGCGACACAAGAGAAACAACCTTGGGGTCCATCGAGTTCTTGACACGCGCAGACGGTGTCTCACCCGCATGGAAAACAAACTCTGGTTGACCAGAGAGCCTGAAAGTCACCTTCTTCTCCCGGTAATCAATCATGGCATAGGAAACACCCAACCAGTCCATACCCAAAATGACATCGAAACCAGAATTGGGAATCACAATCAAATCAGCCGAGAACACCACACTACCAATCACCAACGGGCTCTGCATGCAAACTCTAGAATAGACAACGACACCTCCACCTGTGCTGATGTCCTAGCTGTGGGCATAGCATCGCTAGCCAAACCATGCTAATCGACAAAGTGAGAAGAAATGAAAGAGTGGGTAGCACTCGAATCAAACAACACATGAGCTGGAAGAGAGAAGACTAAAATCACACCTAGAAGAAGATCAAACAAAGAATAAGGTGCTAGCAGGATATATACACGAATAATTACACAAAGGAGGAAAAAACAACAACATACAGAAAATTGAAAGAAAGGAAAGAAAGTACAACTACTGTTATATACCTGCAACCACTGCAACAGCAACTTTCCCTTCCTCGACTGTCAAGTTATAAGCCTGACCACGACCTCCAACCAGACCTCCTCTAGGAGACACACGACTCTGATCAAAGACTTGCCTCTGCGGAGGAAGAGATGGCCTACCCTGACAACGCGTCGGCGCTCCTAGCTGAGCAGCACCAGCAACCGGCATAGGAGCTCTATTCCTTGGACAGTCACGAACCAGATGCTCACTGCTCCCACACACTAAACACAATCGGTTGGCCATCCTGCAGTCTCACTGTGAATGCCCAGCATTTTGGCAGTAGCCACAAGTCTCAACATTCCTTGGGACAACAGGTGTATACGACTGTGCTCTCGCTGGAGGGGACGGGACTGGCCTCCGAATAGGTCCTCTGGAAGGCCGAGCTGCAACAGGGTGCGAAACAGTCCTCTGGGGAACACTAGACCTGCTGAGAGTCTGCTCTTGGATCCGAGCCGCATCCAAAACATTGGAATAAGCATGAAGCTGAAGAGCAGCCAAACGGTCCTGGAGAGGAAAGCTCAAGCCCGACTGAAATTGACTAGCCCGAGCCTTATTAATGGCAACGAGGGTAGGGGCGAAGCGACTAAGCCGAGTAAACTCTGCAGCATACTTGTCCACATAACGGTTTTCCTGATTAAGATAATGCTCAAATTAATATCGTCACTAGTGAAGTCGGAAATAACAAATGACATTTAAGAACATTATCTAGTTGACCTCAGTTAGGGAAACAAATTGTCACTCCATCTCTACCTTGGTGACACTTGGAAAGAACTTCGCCATGAAGCTCTCAGAGAAAGTGGCCCACTCAATGTATCGTGGCATCCTTTCAGATTCAACCTACCACCAGATATGAGCAAGATCCACCAATTGGATGCGAACCACATCCACACGATCTGCCTTAGCAACACGAGCGGCAACTAGCAGTTGCTCCGTCCGGATAAGCCATTGCTCGGCCTCTAACTGCAACTCAGTACCCGAAAACTTATCTGAGTGCAGCCTTATGAAATTCGCTACTGTACTAGGCCTAGGAGCAGCAGGTGCTGGTCCAGCGATATACCCATTGGCTGCCAAAGTGGCTCTCATTAGCTCATTGTGCTCCAGTTGAAGTGCCATCATCTACTGAATCATCTGGAACATGGCAGCATTGTCCTGCTGCCAAACCCCTGAGCGAGAAGAAGAATTCCCACCAGCTATAGCCTGAAACACGATCAAAGATAGTCAGTACCCAGATTATATGTTGGTTATTATACAAGTATTCATGTGATTATCGTGGTGTGCAAATCACTAAGTTAACCCAGCTAGAGCCAAACTCAACTATTATATCAATCAAAGCCAAACCTTCACAAAGTCGGTTACGTTTGACTAATATATTATCCAAAACCGGTCTCTGATACCACTAAAAATCCTTTCACACCCCGCTTCCCAAAATACCGAATACGAGTATGTAACATAGGCCTAGCGAATGATGTAAACATCATCCATAAGCTGTACCAAACTAACTCAACAATAAGTACAATGAAATACAACCACGCAAGAAATATAACCACATGAATCAAAGATAATTTCTAATAATAAATGAAATAATCCAATAATATAAATATCCAACATATGGGATCAAATCAAACTCCGGGTCATAAAGCCCAAAAAACAAAGTACAAGTCATAACAATGTTCAAGAAAATAAATCTAGCAGTAAATAAATCTAAGCAGCGCAGACTGGTTCCATCTTTAGAAACGTTGCTCACCAATTCCCTCAGGAACAGATCCTTCTCTACCTATAAAATCTTGATCTAAAAAGAAAGAAAAGAGTGCTCTTAGAGCAAGTCATCGGCAGTAAGTAGAAAAAAATAGAGGATAAGGGAAAGCATGTATATCAAAGAATAGGGACATGGTCAAAGACAAAGAACAAAGCAAAGACAGGCAATAATATCAAAGGTGTACAATAATCACGCATGTAATGAGTGATGTCAAGACAAGATCATGAATTAGATGCAGGTTATTAAGTAATTTATTAATCTATCTAGTACACGTACTACTGCGTCCCATTCCACAAGTTCGGCGCAAGCACAGTGATTACTTTAGACCGATGGTGAATTCACGGATCGTGTACTCGGCATCGATAACAATAATTTACAATCATGATTCATCAATAAATCATTGCAATCAATACTACTCCTTCCAAGACAATACAATATAATGATGAAGCCTTACCGAGTATATTTTCCGATCGTTCACTACCAAGTCTACCCATAATACCTCGACTTCTTAATAGTTTATTTTCATCCTATGTGTGTATGCAAGAGAGTGTCAATATTTCATAATACGAACTGTGTCTAATTCTATGCTCTACAGACAAGGCATGAGCCAAGCACATCAAATAAGTACAATTCACATAACCATGACAGCATGACCTTGCTGTACTAAAATATAGATTACAGCCACTACAGAATAGCAAATCTGAATCTGACGGAAGGCCTAGAAAATAGACTTCTACACGGTTCCAGAGAATATAATTAAGTCATATAAAGGATACAGGAACTAGGGTGAAAACTCTATTCTATTCAGGTTTTATGTTCAGGCAGCAAGCAGTAGGTTGTGTTCAACTAATTATTTCAGGTCAGAGAACTCATTAACAAAATCTATAAAAATTCAGGGAAGTACCTACACATTTCTAGGTCCAGCCTAATTTATTTCAGATTATTTTTTCACTGTTAACAGGGTCAAATAAAATATAGAACAGCAGGATGCACATGCAATTATGAGTCTGGAATTTCTAACATGGATGTACTAAAATGTTGATATCTAGCAAATTACACATCGGAACTTAGATCTGTCAAAAGGATGTTAAACTAGACATCAAAGGCTAAAAATTCATATTTGTAAAGGAAATTCAAATTATGACATTATCATGGGTGAAAATTTGATACAAAATGAAACAAGTAGCAGTCAAGAAATTGTCATGACATGAATAGGCAAATAAATAAATCATATGATCATATATAGCATGCAAATTGGCAATCAAAATAATCCTAGGTGTCAACATGCAAATTTATAAGCTTAAGATATAATTATCACAGGTATGGTATCAATTCATCGATCAACTTCAATGTAGCACATACAATTTAACATGCCCAACTTATCAAGTAGTCATATGCATGAATCTAGTTATATAAATGTGCATATGCATGAAACAATGGGGACTAGGTTTTAGATCAAAGAGATAGCACGATGTTAAGAGTATGTTGGGTTAGCTCGTGTAAACCCTCGATAAACTTAACGAAATTGTCAAAAGCAGTATGATAACGAAATGGACGGGATCTAATTGTAGGAGATCAAATAAACTTGAACAGAATAAAATGCTAGTTCAAGAAGGGACTTGCCTTTTATATTGCAGATTCAAATAGTAAGAATAATGGGATCAGAATCCCGGGCAAATATCCCAAAGATACGTGCGAAATAGTTACGAAGAAACCCAAGCAAACAAAGCAACGGCAATAGTAGCTCTCAGTGAACTCCACACCGGATCGGCCCGAACACCAAACAACGATCTCCAAATCCGCTGTGCGCCGAACACCAAACAGCGAGCTTGCCCAATCGGTGTGCGTCTTCATCCTCAGCACGGAGAGAGAGAGAACGGCCGCGACTGCGGGTGGCGACTACGGCAGGGCGGAACGATGTCGGCACCATGATCGGGAAGCGACGACGGCGACGGCAGCCTTAATAAAGGCAAGCTCGGTTTTTTGATTGGAAATAGAGGGACGACAACAACGGCGATTGGGGACTCGAACGGCGATGCTAGGCCTTCGGTGGAGCGGCAGGGGACGGCGGGACAATGGCGGGGTGCACGGAGATGGGTAGGGCGACGGCGATGAGTTAAGGCGATGGGGAAAACACGGTGGATTGGGTTCGACGAGGAGAACGGGGTGACGACGGGGAATACGATGGTGATGAGGTCGAGGGGACGGAGACGATGATGGTGGTGGTGATGGAGGTGGAAGGTGATCGGAGAAGGCCACGGGGTGAAGAGGGTTTGGGGTGCAACAAAA
Source organism: Hemerocallis citrina (assembly GCA_017893485.1). Lineage (NCBI taxonomy): Eukaryota > Viridiplantae > Streptophyta > Magnoliopsida > Asparagales > Asphodelaceae > Hemerocallis > Hemerocallis citrina. The sequence goes on along the minus strand of CM030363.1, from coordinate 121,860,649 downwards.
ATAGAGAGGGGATAGAGATGGGATCGGGGAGAGAGAAACGGCGGTGAGAGAGAATGGAATAGATTTAGGGTTATTTTAATAGGGTATATATAGGTAATCAAGAATTAGGATTTTGGATTGAGATTATGTGGGTTCTGGGTATCGGTTTTGGCTCCAAAAAGAGAAAAATGAATGCAATAAGATGAGACGAACATAAAGGAGAACAAATCAGACTCAAAATAGAAAGAGCGAAATTTACGAAGAGTACATAATCCAACCAAAGGACACAGATCGATCAAGAGAGAGCAAAAAAACCCAAAAAAAGATAAAATACAATAATCAAAAGAAAACAAAATGCAGCAAAATTGAAAATAGGGCTTACAGTTGTTATTTGGACGCTCGATTTTGGGGCCACTTCAGAGAGCCTGGAGGGCCTCGTTCTGAAAGTTTCGGAACTCGACCCTCGATACCGAGGCCTGTTCGCCTTGATCACGAGGGGCGGGTAATCCCTCGAAGAGGGGGTGCGCCTATTTTTTCGGCCCTGAGACGGACAGGTGCTGTGGGTCGGAGCCTGGTTAAAGGGTGTAGCCCCTTTCCTCGATCGGCTGAGCTGATGCTGGAGGTCATTCGCAGGTTGTCGATTATTGAGGATGTACCGAAGGTCGTCAGGGGACCCAGCGTGAAGCGCTCGGACCGGGCTATGACTGACCCTCGGCTCGTTGCCTTCAGGACCCCTGCGTGATTGCATGACTGTGTGAGGGATGAGGAGCGTCGGCTTGACGTCCCGTCGTTGGCACTTTCTTGGCCTTTGGCACCATGGAAGGGTATGGTCTCTTGTCAGATCTGATCCTTGGATCGAATTTGTCTGTCTATTCCCACAAACGGTGCCAACCTGATGCTGTTTTTTGAAGTGTGGGGGCACCAGGTGTGAGTTCTTGTTATTTATAGTGGAAGAGACAGATCAGAGATAAATCTCAACCACAGATCTGGATCTGAGATGGGGATTTGGTGAGGAGCAGGATAGGGGCGCTGCTGGTAGCTGGCCACCCTGAGTACCTGCAAAATGCCTAGAGACACCGAAGATGATCCCGGTGACAGACCCTCCGAATATCTAGTCAGTCACTAGGATAAATGAAAGCTGGGGTTTAGGTGGAGAAATGTTCATTACCTTTAAAGAGAAGGAGGGGCCTAATATTTATAGGCAGAGAGAATGGGTGCCCTAACCCTAATGGGTCGGGTTGATCTGCTTCTCCATGGGCCTAAGCTAAGGGAAGGCCCATTGGATCCACAGGCTTGATCATTAGGGATGAGCTGATTTAGAGGGGATCAGAAGGCTCTGCTAGTGATGGATTATTTACCCACATCAGATGTGACATTAAATGATCATACATATTAAATTCTCAATAACAGTAAAGCATCAAGAACTCTTGGCTCTAGCAAAATTTGGTTTCCATGAACTATAACTGATTTTCCTCTCCGTACAAGATCAATGCATGCTTTTCTCCATTTTGAGAACTTTTCATGTGTTTTGAAAACTTAAGATTGCAAATCGGTTCTTGTGAGTGTTGTTCAAGAATATAAAAATAGGTCCCCTAGGCAAGTCTCACTTAGGGAATCTAAAAATAGGCTCCTTTTCATGTGTTGTAAGTAAGTCGCAAGATACATTTTGGTTGCAACACAAGTTACAAGTAAAAAGTAATACTTCCCTATAATCTTTAGCTTCAATAAAAAATCAGTTACAACTCAAATTTGATCTGGCAACTTGAATTGCAACTTGATTTCTTGTTTACTTTTAGGATTAAGTAATAATAGCATTTCGGGTAAATTAACTCATATTATGCACTTGATTTCTTTGGGGCAGAGACAATTGCTGCAGAAGGTAGGGATCATATGATATAGGCAGAGACAGTTGCTGTATATGGTAGGGATCATATGATAGGTACCTTCTAACCACAGGGATATATGATAATGCAAAGACAGAGATTTGTCCAGCTCTAGACTAGACCTATCGTCCAGGGTTTTTGAGGGATGTTTATTTTATGTTCTTGTTAGTTAGGTTTTTTTGCTAAGTTGTTTCTGTTAAGGTTTATGTCTTGCATACTAGGTTTGATTCGAAGAGAAAGGGTTGAAGCCAGAAGATGCATGTTTCAAAATGATAAAAGAATGCTAAAGGAGTTGCTGCTGTTCAAGCATGGGTGAGATGACAATGAATTACAATTTTAGCAGTCGACCGCAATGACAATCGACTACTATTTCAACATTCGGCTACAACCTAGTTGAGATCTCTCTGTTTGCACTTGGCACAAACTTAGTCGATTTCCACTTTGGACAATTGTCCAACAAAGGCAAACATCAGCAGTATGGGTCGGATCTTTAGGGTCAGTTTGAGCCTAAGTTTGTTCACCAAGTTACATCGTATGAATCTTATCGAATGATTTTCTCATTTGGGTTTATCGGACGGTGAAGGATCAATACTATAACCTAGGATTTTCTAGATCTCTATAAATAATTGTAATAATCTCCACTGAGAGATGGGTACTTCATGTGAGAGTTTTCATTATAAACATCAAACTATTTTCTAGTGAGCTTTTAGAGATAGATAGATTCTTGTGAGAGTATTGTAATATCTAGTTGAATAATATCTTTGTTATTTCTTCCCTGGATTAGGCTCGCCGAACAGGGACAAATTTGTGTGCTTCTGTGTTTGTTTTTTTTTTCAGGGAAAAGGTGGAATAAGACCACCCTGTTTCATTAATAAGAAATTAACAAAACAACCCCAGCATGCTGGAGCAAGTTACAACCTACAGACAGAAAAAAAAAAATATGAAGCAACATGACTAGTACATATAATCAGCTCTCACTCTAACCTACGAGGACCAACTAATTGTATGTCCGTCAAGCAAGCTTCGACCACCCACCTCCACGGCACGCACCCACCCACCTAAAGCGAATCCTGTGGGATTTGAAAATTTGCCGCTCCCCTCCTTCTACCTCATCAATGCCACTTCAAACATGGCCCAATCGGAGTCGCACCGAACAGGAGGGTCGTCGCAAAAAACTCTCACTAACCCTAATTACGGACACAGATGATTTCTCACAAACACAAACAGACACCTGCATAGAGTAGTGAGAAGCAACTCTCTCACTCTCTCTCTCACGTAAAACCCAACCAAATCACAACCAATTTGAAGAATCACCTTCACCTCTCGCCCTTGTGGGCGGTGGACGTTGTAGATTTCAGGGTCAATGATGAGAGCATAGTGGCGGTGTTGTTGCAAAGTCTGTGGTAGTGGATTAAGGAAGGTCGAGTTCAGTGTGTGACTTCTCTACTGCCGACCAAGAAGACAAACATCTTCCCTTTGTGCACCTCATGGGGGGACCCCTTCTACGGGCCCAAGCCCCACCCTGTGCAGTAACGAGCCTGGGGGGACCCCGTCTTCGGGCCCTAGCCCCACAACTATACACCTCAATCTTCACACAGAATCAAATTTTCCTCCACCTCCTTCTTCACATCCCGGACGCTCCGCGACAGTTGAGACCAACATCCCGAAAGCTGGGACAAGTGAGCACCCATCACGGAGGGACCCCGCCTTGGGCCCAATCTCCACAATCGGTCTCATGGTGGTAAAATACTAGTATGTAATAAGCGGTCTCTTGTGGGGACCCCATCTTCGAGCCCTAGCCCCACAAGTGACCTACACCGCAAACATCACAACTAGACATACCCAATCCAGACAGCTCCACCAACCCCCAAGCCACAAAATACCCTGCCGTCTCACACAACGGCGCAGCCAAGCACACCCCGGCTTCTTCACACTCACTACCAATCCTCGAAAAACCAAAACATAGCTGTAATTGGCCCCCAAGAGTGTGGACATGGTGGCAAGTGTGAAGAGCAACCGGTGAAACACCTAGCAAAGCTAACCCATCTCAACCAAAACTAACCCCAACCCCAATAAACCCACCCCAACTGCAAGTATCACAAATCACATGCGATGGAGGGCGAAGAAGTGGCGCGGTCGACTGGATGCCGGGATCTCCGTCGACGCGCTGGAGTCGCCCCGATTGGCGACTAGACGCCGGGATCTCCATCGACGCGGTGGAAGGAGGGAGGATCGCCCCATTGGTGGATGGAAAGGGGGGGATGACGGGGGAGGGGAGGCGGCGGCGCTGCGGGCTAGCCGCCGCCGTCCATCGAGCGAAGCCTTCACGCGATAGATGGCGAAGCAGCGGCGCGGGCGATTGGACGCCGGGATCTCCGTCGACGCGCAAAAGTCGCCCCATTTTGCGACTGGACGCCGGGATCTCCGTCGACGCGCTGGAAGGAGGGAGGATTGCCCCGTTGGTGGAAGAGTGGAAGGGGGGGGGGGACGACGGGGAGGGGGGGCGGCGGCGGCGCCGCCCCTGGGAGATAGATCTAGGGTTGGGTTCGCGAGTAGGTAGGAGAGGAAGAAGGGAATAGGTAGGGGCGGCTGTTTTGGTTCGGGAGTAGGTGGGAGAGTTAGGGTTTCGTTTGAGTTTGAAAGGTGGAAGAAGGGAGTAGGTGTGCTTCTGTGTTTGTTGTGGTCTATGTTGGTTAGTTGTTCATTGCGATCGGTTCTCACATATCTCTCGCGCTAAAACTTTCGTTGTGCCAAATTTCTGACTACAATTTAGTTATTCTCTCATTAATGGAACATACCGATCATATTCTATATTTTCTTTATAATTTTTTTTTGGATTGCAAGTGCATCAGGCAACAATAACTACTTGGAATGAGTCAAAAATCTCTCTTGGTCATTATTCTTGTACCTTGTGGGTCACACATGATACAAAATTATCAAATGGCACAACGTTTAGACATCCAAAATGTAGTTTCTTAGTTCCCATCGAACCCTAAACTACAGCAAAACAGTCACAAGAATCCAAACTCACCAGGCCAAAAGAAGCATGACATTATACATATTGGCCACCTCATCTCCAATCTTCAACTGAGTATTCTCTCTCCAATCTTCAACTTAGTATTCTCTTTCTCTTGCTCTTAACTCAAAACTCTAATCACTTTTCATCTCATTGAAGGACAGCAACAAAACTCCAAAAATTTGTTTTTATTATTTATTTTTAAAGTAGAGATTTCATCATCTCTCCCTCTAATAAATCAGATCACTACCACAACCTCCGACCGATCAACAGCTGTGATTCATCCAAGAATCACCATCTGGTGTGGACCTTTAATTAGAGATTACTTGTAAAACTAGGTATTTGCCTACAAGCTAATCATGTCTCGAGGTTTCAATTAGTTAAAATGGTCAACATAATGTACATTGCACGTGTCCAAAATATTAGATATATATTTTTCTCCAAAGAGAAGAAGAGACTATATAAGTTTGAAGTTATTTTTTTTTTTTTGAAATGCAGGATAGACTCTAACGATTCCAGCGACTATAAGTTTGAAGTTGATCGGCATGTACATGTACAATAGACAGGTCTTTTTCATTCCCGGCATATATAGAAACTAAAGTGAAAGGCTCGTTAAGCATTTCATGCTTAGCAAAGATGATCAGCTTTGATGGAGCATGTAATTAATAACACAAAATGCATGTAAGTAAATCTAATATGTATATCTATCATAATTAACCAATGTGTATGATTGAATAGCTTATGTTCGACCCCACATTTCCTAATCCTGTGAGCAGTCCGAAGTTACTTGAGAAATGAAAATTTTAATATTCCTCTGTTTTCTTGCTAGTTTCATGCAAGAAAGAAATACAAAATATAGAAACTAGCATATATTCCTATTATTTTAAAAAATTAAGAAATACCCCCAGTTTGGACGGACCCGTTAAAATCTCTGTTAAGTTAACTCACGCGCGTCACACGTGACATGTAAAAAGACTTAAATACCCACAATAAAAATGTATTTTGGCTAATGCCCTCATTCAAAATGTGAAAACTAGCATATACCCCCACTATTTTTTTAAAAAATATTTGAAATATTTTAGCAAATGCCCTCATTCAAATGCGGAAACTAGCATATACCCCCACAATTAAAAAAAATAAAATAAGAAATATCACCAGTTTGGGCGGAACAGTTTTAGGGTTTTGAATACTACCTAATACGGGTTTGTTGTTTTGACAAAAAATACATCAATGCCAGTATCAATGATTTGTTTCCATATCCCAACTTGGTTGTTGTTGAAGATGATGCACAACCTAGTGTGACAGTAGGTAAGACCATATTAACAAAAATTGTGAATAATTCATTAAATTCGCAAATTATTCACGAAGAAATAATTTACCGAATAGATTTGCAAGTTTGCATTTAATTCCCACAGTTAGCGAATTATTCACGAAAATCACAAAATAAACAAATATTTCGCGAATTTAGTGAATTATACAAGAAATATTTATGCATTTATATATATTTTACTTAGGTGATGAGTATTCACTACTTAGATATATTAAACTTTGTATTTCTTTCTTCTTTAACTTTTGCCGAATTTTTCCCAAATTTTCTGGATATTCTGAATATTAAATATTGTCGAATTATTTATAAACGACGATTTTGTGACTATGGATAATACACAAGCTACTGTTGAACCTATTGTGAATGAAGATGGAAATGATGATGCACATTCTAGAGTGGAACATGAAACCACACAATCTGTTGTAATAGATGATGGTACACAAGCTAGTGATGATGCACAACAATCCGTTGTAATAGATGATGGTTTTTGTATTTTTTTGGGTCAAAATCTGACATAGAACCTCTTTCCATTACATTGTTATCATCAGTATAGAAAAAAAAGTTGTTCAGATTGACTAACAACACATAACACTCACATTTTTTACAACACCTAATACTGAAATAGCCGGGGTATAATGCTAGTTTCCGCATTTTCAATGGGGGCATTTGCTAAAATATCTCTCAAATATATTTTTTTTTAAATAGTGGGGGTAAATGCTAGTTTCCACATGCTGATTTGGGCATTTGCTAAAATACATTTTATCATGGGTATTTAGGTCATTTTACATATCATGTGTGATGCACGTGAGTTCACTTAACGAAAATTTGAACGGTTCCGTCTAAATTGGGAGTATTTCTTAGTTTTTTAAAATGGTGGGGGCATATGCTAGTTCCATATTTTGAATGGGGGCATTTACTAAATTATCCCTTGATTTTATTTTATTTTTCTTGCATAGTGATATGGATAAAAATCTAGCATCACTGAGCCGTCTGATCTCCTCAGGATCCACAAATTTTCATAAATCAGGCTTTTGTGCCATGTGGCCCTCCTACTGGTTCGTCACACCAATCAGGCCCACAGAAGTTGGTCAACCTGGTCCACTAGGATTTTCTCTCTCCGCCTATAAATACCAGGCCCCCTCCACTATTACCAGGTAATGCATCTTTTGCCTTCAAACTCTAATCTACTTTTTCAAGTGAGTGACTTGATCGTTGAAAGGGCCTATCGCCGAGATACCACCCAGTTTTTCTAGGCATTTTTGCAGGTATCTGGCTACCATCAAGCACTACCAGATCCACCTCTCCTACCGCTCATACAGCCTCATGTTTGGACCAGATATGCGGTTGAGATCTGCCTCTTCCTTTTCAAATAAAAAGAACTCACTATCTGTTGCTCCCACACCAAAACAGCGGCATCATATTGACACCATTTATGGGAAACGAACTACAGATCCAACTGCCAACCAGCCCGAAATTTCGACCCTTCTAAGCATCACTCATGGCACCAAAGGCTAAGAGGACGATCACAATAGATTTCCAGATCGACCTTCCACCTCCCCCTCGACCTGCTCGAAGCCGAGCAAATTTTTGAGGCTTGCAACATCGGCATGAGGAACAATAGAGGGCACCCGCTTTGAGCACCTCATGCTCCGTCACCGAGGGCAATGTGCCTCCAGGAGGTTGTGATCTCAGGCATGTCATTAACTACAAGATGAACGGAGACGATATCAGGAACCACCTTTCTCGGTCCATGGAGAAAGACCTCGAATCATAGCCCCGGTCGTAGCCACTGCTCCCATGAAGAAAGGGAACGAAGCACTCCTAAGTGGCCAAGGAGACATGTGACCCAAACTGAGTTCCAGTTATTTCGAGATGAAATTCTCCAAGCCGTCCGAGGCGAGGATCGGAGCGTTCGCTCCGAAGCTTGGGGGGCGGAGTAGACAAACCGAGCCCGAGAATCTGGAGTCCACAGGTCAACCCGGTCCGAGGGACATCATGATTGTAGCACCCCAAATTTCTAATATAATATCTCAGAAATACGTGGCACAATTTTTAGAATCAACTTCAACGTAATCATAAACATAGCAACCAAATACAGGGAAATTAAATTTTTTTTATTACATCAATTGTTTACAAAGCACAGCGGAAAATTAAACACCTTGAATTACAATTTTTTTCCTTTACAACACATTCTTTTACAATTTACATAAGCCATATATCATTCTACCCCATGCATCCAAATTCCAAGCTAAAGGTACTTACCTGTAAAACATGAGGCTAGAGATAATCCTAACCCTCAAAACTACAGAGGTCAGCCATAACGGTGTGAGTGACATAAAAAAAGCAACACAAATAAAACATACGGTATAGATTCATAAACAACATGTATCAACAGCAAGAATAAATGAAATAATAAATAACAATAAATAAAACATGAAAACATCGAGTGAAACTAGACTAAGTGTCAAGTGTAGAAAAATAAGAAACAATATGCATAAAAACAAGTCAAGAAAACATCAATGCTATATGCTGACTCTCTAATGCATATTTGTCGGATTCTATGTATCCCACTTTACATAGGTCTGGTGCAAGCCCTTAACGTTCTTCACTTGATAGGGTTTAATCTCCCGCTATGCAACTAATCCTACTACTATGACTACTATGAGATATAGATCAACTGTGAGTATTAGCCCACGCCCCGATAATTCTGGAGGTCAATCTCTATCCACAGATAATTTCAGAGACTATTTTACTCACACCTGGGAATCTTCGAGAATACCCTACACCGCAAGCTATGGCGCCTCATCACACGAATACCCCATGAGCGTCGCCTCGACCCCGATAATTCCGGAGATCAATCCCACACCACAGGTAATTCTGGAGACTTTCACTCACACCTCGATAATTCTGGGGATTATCTCACACCGCAAGTCATACTAAGGTCCATAACCTATGTTCTCATTTCATCATATCACCATCTAGTGCATGTCCTTAATTTGTTAAGTACTTAAGTAATTTCGAATCTCCTAGAGTTAGTGTTCACTACCGGACTTAACTCAACTGATCAACAACAAAGCCACAACTGGCCAAAACACAAAATCTCAACTGTCGGTGCCTAGGGTCCCACACACTCTCTAGAGACTCACAACTCAACCATCAACACCAAAATCTTTCATTTTGGTCACTTCATAACAGTGTTAATTTACTCACAGAAATCCATTCGTTCATATTATTTGTATATGAGTATATATATATATGAATTCCTCTTTACCGATTATAAAGTGTGCATATGTGTATTCTGTAGAAATCCATTCGTTCATATTGTTTGTATATGAGTATATATATATGAATTCCTCTTTACCGATTATAAAGTGTGCATATGTGTATTCTGTAGAAATCCCTTTACTGATAAGAAGTGTAAGTGTTTATATATAACATAGAAAGATCCTCTTTTTCTGGTATGAAGTATCTGCACAAATGGGTATATATATATATTTGTTTAATGAATATGAAGTATGCACAAATACATATCTCTTTTAGTGAAATAGGAGTACATGCACAAATGTATACCTTTTACTGAATATGAAGTATGCACAAAATATATCTTTCACTGAATATGTAGTATATGTATATGTATATATCTATGATGTATATAGAAAAAAATCTCTCTTTACTATTTTTTCACAATACTTCGAAGGGTAGGCCCAACACCGACTCTCCCTAATTTAAATGTCAAGTTCCTAGCCATGAAAATTCTGAATATAGGGGTTCTCTTACTATTTCAATCGATAGTTCATGAACAATGGAAAAACTTTTAGAGGAATACAGTGAGAACAGAACATCATGAAATTCCAACCCACATAACATAGACATGGAAATCCCAAAAAGGACTCCAGTACCATCATCAAGCTAAACACTTCATATCCAATCAAAAACTTATATAACCCACAATCTTAAATACTACTGCTACCACGGGTTTAAATCTCAAATATTTCTGCATATCTCTTGGACTATGAAGTATGTGTGGACACAAACCAGGAAAAGAAAAATGAACACAACATACCCAGTTTCAGTGTTGATAATAGAGAATTCATTTTCAATAGATTGTAATAATTTAACTTATTATGAAGAGCATACAAAGAAAATCATTTGGAAGGATAAGGCTAAGAAAGAGAAATAATTATTCAGGATGAAGGAGAGAAATCATTCAAAAGAAATCAAAAGAAAACATAAAAATGTACCTACCACTACAATTTTGCAATGCATTAACAACATTGATATATATTATTCGAGGGGGATATATATATATTTTTTTGGAAAAAGAAGTGCATTAAAAGTCTCGTCATAACCGTACCTGAAACCGATTAACAATAGGATTACATAGTGATAAACTTCCGAAACAACATTTTTATTCAAGAGACATGGAGACACGAAAACATGACAAAATGCCATACACAACATACAAACAAACATATATTTATACATTAAAAAAAATACAGATGCTGCAAAGATGTAGACACATATGGAGACAAATAGATATGTGTATATCTATATATGTATATATTCATATACAGGTATGAATAGTACCCTACTAATTCGGCATACCCTGTAATTGGTCTAAAATTCCTCTTCATGAAAGATATAATTTTAGTTCCTCCACACTTCAAAAATTCACATTATCATCGTACAATCTCTAACATGTTTTCTAATACACAAATCATCACATACAACATGCTTGGAACAATAAGAAAAAAAATATATGTCACTCACCTCAATGAAGAAATCAATCGAATTAATAAAGGATGAGGAAAAGCCCTTCGTTTGCAAAATCCAAGATCATCGCTTCGAAACTCCAAGAAATTAATAGTAAAAAATATATTTTATTTGCAGAGGAGAGGGACGACTGTAGGGGCTCCTTTATAGGCCAAAATCTGGAGTTTTTAGGGTTTTACAAGTTTATAGAAACATCCCTTAACAAATTATTACTTTACACATATAAACCTTTCTTTAATAAAGTAGTTAAATAAGTTAAATAAATAAAAACTAAAACCAAATACTTTTACTACTGAGTTATCTAACCATTAAGCATAGCCTAGAAATTAAAAAATTCGGATTTGTACTCAAAGTGGTAATTTTGCACAAAAGTCCATCTTTTTGAAATATTTGCAATTATGTCATAAAATATTTGTAAAAATCCAGAAAATTCATAAATAATATCTAATAACACATATTAGATTTTCCAATTAAAATTTCTGAATTTTAATTTCCAAGAAAACATTTGCAAAAGATCCACGTAAATTTCATATTTGCAAAAACACCATATTTGTTTAAATCTTTACCAAATCAATTATAAATAAAACTTAAATAGATATATCTTCAATGATGACCATGGCAAGCACAAAAATCAGTAAAAACTAATTTTTATTATTTGTTTGATATCCAAACGGCTTTTTACATAAAAGCCCATCTCTTTCGAAGTATTTATAAAAATAGTTTCTTTACTCAGAAAAATCCCAAAATTTCGGATTAACCATAAATATTCACTTCGGATTAACCATAAAATTCCAATAATTAACTATAAATATTAGAATTTATCCATAAATCTAAAAGTTGAGATTTTTACCTAAAAAAATATTTGCACGTGTTTTACACATGTAAAATTGAAAAATTCACAAAATGGTCAAATAAATTCAAATAAATCTGAAAATTAAAATATCATAAATTAATGAGTAAAATTAATCATTAACCATAAAATTTTAAGAATTCAAAATTTCCTAACTCTGTACGTGTGTTGCACGTGCAAAATTGCAATTTGAAGACAATAGTCAAAATGGTCAACTTTACCAATTTAATATTATCTAGTAATATAAAATAAATCATTTTATTTTGCAGGGTGTTACAATGATTATGTATTAAGGAGGCTCCAAGAGATGGAAGACCGCCTCGCCAGGAAAGCAGAAGGGGAGAGGCAACCTCCGCAAAATTGAGTTATGACAATTTTGCCCATGGGTGTTACGCACATATATTTTTAACTGTTATGAGTAATTTTCGTAATATATTTTTATATAAATGTCATACGTATTTTATATTCCGATTATTTATATGTTTTTTGTTCTCTCAAATTTAGTTTGTACTTATACGTGCAACGCACGTGTTTGCAGTATATGTGTTGGTTCATAAAATTTTCTTGAGTCATGAATATTTTTCTTCTCATTTTTCTAGTCACAATTATGTGATTTACTTTTAATTAAAATTCATTAGGTCTAAATTCATTTTGTAGCTCACTAAAATTAATTTAAATCCCATGATTGATTTTGTGTGCACTAAAGTGTACATTTCAAATATAGTTAGTTTGGTACACTTGCCATATATAACACACACATATAACCTAAAACAAATTAATTATAAAATTTGTATGAAGAGTGTGCACACACATTGACTACACGTGCATGTGTTTCTTATCATGGTTGAAAGTGAGGGAGAGTGGTGTGAGTTAGTGGGAAGTGGGGAGTTATTTTGGGAAGTGGGGAGCTATTTTGACTACATAATTTTCCTATAAATAGTCCCTACTTTTGTCATGAACAACACAACTCAAAATAAAAATAAAAGAGAGCAAGAGGGAGAAGAGCTTGCGGGTTGTGCTAGGAAGAGGCCGACCATTTTTTAGGGAGCTTGGAGCTTTTGAGCATTATTTTTAGGAGTTCTACTACTAGGAATTCTACAATTGAGGTGGGTGTTTCTTCAACTTTCTATTATAGTTTTATTAGTAGAATACTTGACATGTAACACCCCGAATCCCAAATACCACTGAATTCGAGTTCCACAGGATCTTTTTACTTCTCTTCGTACAATTTTACAAGGAAATAAAAAACTTTAATTTACATCAGACTTACATTATGCATCAACATTTGTACAGCGGAAGCAAATTTTTACATCAATGAATGATATACAACAACAGTTAAATAATCTTAAAGCATCAGGTCTTCTTTAGTCTTTTTCATGTACATTTTTCCTGCATAGAAACTGTGGGCACGTCAGTTCATTCAACTGACGAAATATTATACACGGCCATTCTCTCTATGCCGAAAACAGTATGACGATTCACAATACTTAACAAACCACAAACTTGTTCACAAACAGAGCTAAAGGGACTATCATACTGATGTCGTGTTGTGTGTGCACTTAGTCCTTAATGCAAATATTTCTATTATATGACACTAATGTGCACTTATTCAGAGTCTATGCAGCCCATACTACATAGGTCCGAGGGCAAGCCCTTAACCGTTCTTCATCTTGTAGGGTTCGATCCCTCGCCATGACTTAATCTACTGCTGTAACTACGGTAAGTATCCTAGATGTTTTATGACCTACGAACTTATGTCTAGGCGCCCTGGAGGGAATCCCAATGCACTGACACATGACTCATCATGCAGGCATCCTGTGGTATTCAGCTCCTACCATAGACATGACACCACCCGCAGTCACCAAACACCCCATGAGCGTCGCCACTGGGATGGTACTCTGGAGTAGTATCCACGTCCTACTCATGATGCATCATGGGACATCCTGTGAATACTCTCATGCTGCCAATCTAATGACCCTCATACTCAATGTTTTCCGTCTTACTTTCATCACATCGTCACTATGTATCTAATCCTTAGTTTAATTGAATCATGAACAAAATTAATCCCTTAGGGTTAGCACTCCCACTATACCGGTCTTATTCATTCATTTCACATGACCCAAATCTTGATCCTTTCATTCCAAATATTATTTCCACATTTCTTTTACTGCGGGTATAAGGCTTAGCTACACCTTATTTCTTAATTTCAACTCATAATTATAACATTGAGCTTTTCATACTCAGAAAGTCTTTTTCCATGATTAATCACAGTCCACGTTTCATAATCATAGTATTCATGTATCCATATTCATAATATCCTTCATAACTCAAAATGTCGTTTAATTGCAATTTCATACACCATTTCATGCATAAACAATAAAATTTCAACTTGTCATAATAGTTCATTCATTCCACAAATCTCTTATTCTTATTTCAATCCATACTAATTTCACAATTTGTAATTTCAATTAGTTACACAAATCAAACTTTCAAATTTCTCGTTACTAATTCTCATTTTTAAAACTCCTAAAAAAATAACTCATTAATTTTTTTCCTTTATCCCAAAAGACAATTTAATTAAAAACAAGCCCTTTCTTGCAAATAGCCTCAAATTCTCAATTATACTTTACCAAAAGTTATAAAAATTCTCTGATGAAGTCCAATTAATTTCAGTAATTAATTCCATATTTTTCTTAATTTTAATTTATTTTTAAAACTCAAAATAATCTTAATTTTCCCAAAAAACAACTTTTTAAACTAAAGCCCACAACCGGATTCGAACCCACAACCAGTGGCCCAAAGGACAATGCCCAAGACCACTGTGCCAAAGCCACAGAGGCGATATGATATGGGTTATTGTCCATGTGAATTGGCTTTCGGCATTTCGGAATTTTTAACAAAAAATAAAATAAAAGCTCCTTCTCAGTATCGAACCCGACACCAGAGACCAAGCCTGCCCCCCCCCCCCCCCCCCCGCGCGCGCTACTGTAGCGACTGAAACCATTCCGACCAAATGGTCTAAGTGGCCAGATTGTTTTGAAAAGAATTTGGTTGGATTTGAACTAGTTCTCTGTTCATCTCTACATTTCATAATTTTCGAAAAAACGATTTTTGTTTCTTTTTCTTTTCTTTTGAAACTAAAATTTGTCAGATTATAACATACATAATTTTACAGTAAACCAGTATTTTTATAATGATTATTTGCTCTATAAAATATGTATTTTGGTCCTACTTTATGTTCTATGTCCATATTTTCGACAATGAGAACAATAACACATTTCTTCATAAATTAGAATTAGAATTCCACAACCAACTATGTTCTTTTGTTCTTTTTCTTATTAACATCATATTACATCTTTAGAACACAAAAATCTCATCTTTCTACAATAACAAAATTTCATTTTAGACAATTAACTACACATGATGCATTTAATCAACTATTTGTAAGCACAAATTTTACCATAACATTCATGTAGCACAACAATATGGTGATTTCTAGCACATTAATTGACCATTTATTCATTAGCAATCAATCCATCAAACATTCTTTAAATTACCACTCCACTTTTAATTAAACAAGCATGGTTCTAATTTTCAACTAATTGATTCATAATAATTTCATTAAATCATCTCTAGCATGGTATCTAGTTCTAGAAGTATGAGAAACACCCACCTCTTTGGAGAAACACGAAATGAAAAGCTCCTAGAGTCTCCTAGAATGCAAGAAAGTAGCCTTCGATCTCCTCCTAGATTGTGTTGCAAAATGCTCCCCTTCTTGTTCCTTGGTGCAACCCGAGCTTCCCCTAGTGCTTGATGATGGGCCGGCCTCCTTTTGGTTGGGACACACACACAAATGTACACTCAATCTTTCACTTCCTAATATATTACTCTCCTATATAGTTTCTTCCTTTCAATTATTTTTTTCTTCTTAGTGTTGTATACATGAAGGTAGGGGGTAGTTATACTAGTTTTAGGATATATTGGAGGGCTAGGATTTCACTAGATGGTTGTAGGTGAATGGCTAGGATAAGATGGGAAGTTGTAGCAACCACCCATAAGCAAATAACTACCCATGCACACAAACCCACTCTCCCACTCTTCTCTTAGCCATACCCAGCCTCCTAGGGTGTGCAAAGCACACACACGTGCATGCACGTGCCCCTTCTAGTACTCCCCTATTTAAAGTTTGTACAAATTTAATTAATCAATTGTTCACCAATTGTGTCTACATGACAAGTTGTGACAATTTAAAGGATTAATTAAGTTTGTAGGCCTCAAAATAGTGGGCTTTAGGCTTATGGGCTAATTAATAAAAATATTTAATTATTAGAGTGGGCTTAAATAAGAAAACTAGTTCATGCTTTATAAAATAGGCTTTTTAGAACGATAAAGGGAAAGAAAGAAATAATTGTCCATGTTATAAAAGAAAATTTTATAAAATAAATATGCATACGAAATTTTGCACGTGCACAACACGTGAAAAATCAACATTTCTTATTAAGATGAAAATTTAGGATATTACATGACATGTGTGAATTGTTAGATGCATCATAACTTATATATATTGAACATTCATGTTTAATTTATTTTTTGCTGATTAGATGAGTGAAATTATGATATGTTTGAATTGAGGGCATTTTCATAAGGTTCTGTTTTGAGTTCTAGTTGCACTTAAAAAATTCATAACTATTAAACTATATGGAATCTACAGCTAAAACTTTTATAGGAGCATCTCGTATATGTTAAGAACATCTCTTTAAAATTTCTTAATATTTGAACTTAGTTTACAATTTTAATAAAATTCAAACTTAGGACTGGTCAGTAGTTGGCTAGTTGCTGGAAATTTGTACACATTTCGTATTTTTTTTCATTTCAACATCTTAGATGAAGTAATTTGAGAATGGTTAAAACTAAGAAGTTGAAGTAGACTCGTTAACCTTTCTTTAGAGTCTAAGAAATCAATTTTTCATGAAGAAGTGAATGTATAATGAATTTTATAATTTTGAACAGTGGCAGTTTGTATAACATTTCGACCCTACTGTAGATTTCGAAGAATTCAGGATTATAGACACAATATTTTGGAAATTTATAACTACAAAGTTATAGTAGACTTTTATACCTTAATTTGATCTAAAGAGCACAAATTTTCATGAAGTATAGAATTTTCTATGATTTTTACAAGTTGCATGAACTACAGTTTTCGAATTCTGAACTTACTATTTTGCAAATGAATTTAGACAAAGTAATTGAGGATGACTTTAGATGATCTTAACTACAAAGTTTTAGTAGACACATTTATGTTTCATATGAAACTAAGAATCTATTTTTGGAGTAGTGATGAAATTTATATGATTTTTTTCAATACCATTGAGTTGATGTCTTTTATCTAGTTGTCCTAAAACATTTACAATGTATAAAATTGAATTTAAATTTGAATGTTAGTAAGATGTACCTTATGAGGAATTAAGAGATAATTAAAGTATGAAGTTGGAATGTTAAACATGTGATGTTTATAAGTGTTTTAAGTCTTCAAGTGTTATTCAGTGTATCTATAAGAAGTTGGTTACTTCATGATTGATAATACCAAAGAAAATGGATAAAAGAAGTTAAAGATGTTTAATGAATGAAAATTTATAAGAGGTTAGATGTAACCTAGTTATCTCTATATTGAGATGGTTGTTGGAATCTAGAGGCTGAGCGAGACCCGTAGTGAACGACAAGTTATGATTTGAGAAGTAGCCAGTGTGGGCTAATATTTCTCTGTGTGTAGATTTAAGTCTGCTAGGGTAAGCTAGCACTAGGTTGTGATGATTATAAATAAACCTAAGGACCGGCACTAGGGGGAGATGTGATGAAGTATAGGCAAACATGAGTATGAGGGCCTTATTTGATTCGTGGTGGAAAATTAACTCCAGAATTATCGAGGTATGAGGCATGATGTCCAAAATCACTCGCAGTGAGAGATATTTCTTCAGAATTATTGGGATCAAGATTCACGGTGGGAAATTATCTTCAGAATTATCAGGGCCTGAGGTGTGATGTCGAAAATCGCTCGCGGTAGGAGATTTCTTCAGAATTATCAGGATCGAGACGACGCTCATGGGGTATTGATGTGATGTGGTACCATATGACTCGCGGTATGGGTTTCATCTCCAGAATTATCAGGGTGTGAGGCGTGACGTACGAAAATCACTCGCGGTGGGAAAATGACTTTCAAGAATTATTGGGTCATGGCTCGCGGTGTGGATTTTGTCTCCAGAATTACTCACGGTGGGAGAGCGATTCTCAAGAATTATCGGGGCAATACTGGATACTCACAGGATATCTAAACCTTACATTAGTCACCGAAGTAGGATTTCATAACGAGGGATTGAACCCTATAATGAGGAGTACGTTAAGGGCTTGCCCTCGTACCTATGTAATATGGGATGCATAGAATCCGAACAAGTGTGCATTATTGCATCGTAAGTGTGAACGTCTACATTAGGATTTAGGTCATATCATACACTGGCATGTTTAGGATAGTCATTTCCCACATTTTTTATTTCGCATTCAAGTTTGTGTTTGCTAATGTAGAAGAATCACTGTATTATAGCATTGTGTCAGTTGTATGCAACTGACGTGCCCATAGTTTTCCAGATGCAGGTTTGGACTTGGCATGGGCTTAAAGTCACTATGATAAGTTCATTACAAGATCGAAGGATTTTCATTATTGTAGATTATATTGTAATCATTTAATTTCGTTGTGCTGTTGTAAACAATATTGTTATAATAAAAAGTTTTAAATTCCTTGTATTTTTGTACGAATTTAAGTAAAAGATCATGTATTTGCTATGAATTACCTGTGTATGGAATTCAGGGCATTAAACAACCTAATCTGGGGCACCGCCCAGCCCGACCCCTTTCTCCTCCCATATTTTAGAAGGACCGATCTCGAGAAACTTCAAGCCTCTTGCATTCAAGACTTACAACGAAGAGTCGGATCCTACTGACCACATAGAAAGATTCAAAACCCTCATGATGATTCACAGTGCCTCAGCTCCCCTCCTCTGCCACACGTTCTAAGCCACCCTACGTGGCCCAGCACGAGAATGGTACTCTAAGCTTGCCTCAACTCGATTTTCTCTTTCGGCCAGCTCAAAGAGAATTTCCTCATCCATTTCATGGCCAGTTGCAAGGTCGAAAAGACGAGCGCTTCCCTTCTAGAACTCAAATATATGGAAGGGGAGTGCCTTCAAGACTTTGTGCCAAGGTTTATTGACGAGGCCAGGGTGATCTCTTTCCTCGACACTGGTGTCATGTCCGCTGCTTTTCGACACAATGTACGCCATGACTAGTTGAAGGCATCCTTGGCAAAGAAACCCCCAATCGATTTTTTCGACCTCCTACACATGGTCAAGAAATACATCCAAGACGAGGAGGTGCTACATCCAGAAGGAGCGAAGCAAACCCCAGTAAAGGGGAAAAGGAAAGGGGATGACTCCGAGCCCCTGAAGAAAACCCAAAAAGATGTCTCTGGTCAAAGACGACCGCCTCCTGCCCCCCACTTTGAAAATTTTACCTCGCTAAATTACAGTGTGTCAGCCATCCTCATGGAGATCGAGGATTAGGGAATTGTTCGATGTCCTTCCCCATCCAACAATAACAAAAAGAGAGATCGATGGTTCTACTGTCGGTTCCATCGGGATCATAGACACGAAACCGGCAACTGACGAGCCCTTAAAGATGAAATTCAGTCTCATATTCAAAGGGCGTACCTAAGGGAGTTCACCCGAAATAATCAGAGGACTTCGCCTCCTCCCCAAGGAGCCGACAGACGTCCTAAAGCGGGACCGAACCCGAAAGAGCCGATGGACCGGCCATCCTTCACTGCATCCATGGCAGACCTATGGGAGGAGGGTCAAACACTTCCTGCAAGGCCTTCGTACGGGTGGTTTACTCTGTTCATAACTATCCTCCTCCTAAGAATCAAGGACTTCCGCTATCATTCTCCAACAAAGACCCTGAAGGCATTCAATTACCTCATTGTGACGCCCTAGTGATCAGCCTCAGACTGGTTAATCATGAGGTTCGCAGCATCCTCCTTGACAATGGAAGCTCAGTCAACTTACTATTTTTGGTTGCCTTTGAAGTGCTGAAACTCACTCGCAAGAGGCTGAAACCGGCTGGGTACACGCTCCATGGCCTTTCGGGCGTTCCCATCCAAATTGAGGGAATTATGACCCCTGATGTAACTGCTGGAATGGCCCTAACCATTCGAACTGATGCAATGGACTTCTTGGTGGTCAATGTTAAGGCCACCTATAATGCTATCCTCAGCAGACCCGACCTCTCTTGACTTCAGGCTGTACCCTCCGCCTACCATATGAAGATGAAATTTCTTACCGACCACGGGGTCAGGAACGTTAAAGGCAACCAAGAGGCCACTTGGTCTTGCTATATGGCTTCGGTAGGAGGTGCAGTATTGTTGCTCGACGCAGTTGACTTACCATCAGATAGGAGTTTAGTAGGATCGGAGCCTATCGACAAGTTGGAGGAAATCCCATTCTCTGAAGTTGACATCTCTAAGTGGTTCCAAGTGAGCCAAACTCTCGCTCCAGACCTAAAGCTGGCATGTATTGACTACATCTGTCAAAACGTGGACCTTTTCATCTGGACATCCTTGCATATGCCAGGGATCTCTGAGGATCTCATCATGAACAAGCTAAGCATCCACCCGGATTAAAAACTTGTACAACAGAAGCGTCGTAAGTTTGCCCATGACAGATAGCAAGCGGTGAAAGATGAAGTAGACAAGCTCCTCTCTACATGGTTCATACAAGAGGTTAACTACTTAGAATGGTTGGCCAACATTGTGATGGTGAAAAACCTAAATAGCAAGTGGAGGATTTGTATAGACTTCACTGATTTAAACAAGGCATGCCTGAAAGACCATTTCCCTCTTCCGAACATGGATGCCCTGATAGATGCGAACTCAGGTCATGAGGTGTTAAGCTTCATGGACGCCTTCTTAGGCTATAACCAGATCTGGATGTTCCCTCCGGACATCCCCAAGATAGTCTTCATTACCGACCAAGGTCTGTACTACTACTGGGTCATATCCTTCTGGCTGAAGAATGTCGATGCCACCTATCAACGACTCGTCAATCGAATCTTCAAAGAAAGGATTGGTCAGAACATGGAAGTGCAGGTCGACGACATGCTCGTCAAAGTCTTAGAGGACAAGACCACATCAAGGACCCTGAGGAGGTTTTCGGGGTCTTCCATCCTACAACATGAGGCTCAACCCCTCCAAATGCACCTTTGGCGTTACCTTGGGAAAGTTTCTTGGATCCATGGTCATCCAGCGAGGCATAAAGGCGAACCCCGAGAATATCCGAGCCATTCTGAACATCGCTCCTCCAAGAAATGTCAAAGAAGTTCAATGACTCATAGGATGGCTGGCGGCAATCGGTTGTTTTCTCTCCAAGTCAGAGAGAAGTCGCTCCCATTATTCAAAACCCTTCGGGGTGCGAAAAGCTTCGAGTGAGGAGAACCTCAACTACAAGCCTTCGACCAGCTGAACGCTTACCTGGCCAAGCGCCCACTCCTTAGCAGAGCAAAGCACGGTGAAGTTCTCTACCTTTATCTGGCTACCTCGGAACAAGCGCTCAGCACTGTCCTGGTTAGGGAAGAATACGGAGTCAAAAAACCCATCTACAATGTAAGTAAAGTTCTCCATGATGCCGAGCTCTAGTACAAAAAATTGGAGATGATCTCCTACGCCCTGGTTATGGCTGCCTGTAAACTCCATCCATACTTCCAGGCCCACTCCATTCATGTGCTGACAGATCAGCTTCTAAAACAGGTCCTCAACAAACCGAAGTACTTCGGTCGGCTGATCAAATGGTCTATCGATCTTAGTCAAGAACAATATCAAACAAATCAAATGGTCTACAAGCTGAGAACCGCTATTTAGGGGTAGGTACTGGCCGAGTTTATCAACAAGTGCTCATTATCGGAATCTCCGAAGTAACAGAAGAACGAACCCATTTGGGAACTCTCCATAGATGGTTAATCTTGCGAAGAGGGGTGTGGTTTAGGAGTCATCTTGAATGGTCCAGATAACTTTGTTCTTCAATATTCACTATGCTTCAGTTTTAAAGCCTCTAACAACGAAGTTGAGTATGAGGCTCTGGTCGTCGGACCTCTACTAGCCCGAAAAGCTGGGGCAAAACAGGTGAACGTGTTCAGCGACTCCTAGCTTGTCGTAAACCAAGTATGCGGAGAATACGAGGATTGTGATCACCGAATGATCCAATATCTAGCGCAAGTTAAGCTCCTCCTGGCAGATTTTGAAAAATCATCACTTGTCTGAATCCCAAGAGAGCAAAACATCTAAGCAGATGCCCTCTCCAAACTGGCTTCATCATCCCTTGAAGGCCTCGATCATATAGTTCTAGTGGATGTCCTCCTCAAACCGACCATTGTGAATACTGAGGTTTTTTACCTCGACACACCATCTCATGCAACTTCTTGGATGGACCCGATCTTGAACTTCTTAAAGGATGGCGAGCTGCCACAAAACCCGTCAGAGGCTAGAAAGATTCCGGTCAGAGCCGAAAGATTCATTCTCATAGATGGCATACTCTTCAAGCGCTCATATACTAAGGTCGACGGGAGACCATACCTCCGATGCCTAAACATAGATGAAGCCAAGTATGCGCTTGATGATATGCATGAGGGAATCGGAGGTTGCCACATGTGAAGTAGATCACTTGCGAGAAAAGTCCTCAACTAAGGTTACTACTGGCCAACCCTACTTCAAGATGCTGAAGATCTAGTCATGAAATGTGGCCCATGCCAGAGGTTTTCAACAATTTGACATACCCCGCAAAAGCTTCTTAAACCACTGGCCAGCCCGGCACCTTTTGCAATGTAGGTGATGGACATGGTTGGACCTTTTCCCAAAGCAACCAGCCAGAGACGCTTCCTTATTGTGGCCAATAATAACTTCACTAAATGGGTCGAGGCAGAACCCTTTGTGACAATCACAGAACACCAATCCTAGCAGTTCTTCTGGAGGCATATTTTTTGTTGGTTTAGGATCCCGTGCATACTCATTACTGACAATGGAACTCAGTTCATTAGGAAAAACTTCTACAAATTTTGTGAAGACCTCGGTATCCCACAGCGGTTCTCGTCAATCTCACATCCCCAGTCAAACGGCCAAGCCGAAAAATGCCAACTGCCAAATTCTTGAAGGTCTTAGAAAATGGCTGGACAAATTTTTTAAGGGTTTGTGGGTCGATGAATTAACCAATGTCCTTTGGTCCTATCGGACAACCATGAGGATCCCTAGAGGCAAGTCACCATTCAATCTGATATATGGGACAGAAGTTGTTATCCCTCTAGAAATCGGGCTCCCTTCACCTCGGATCATGATGTTCAGCGAGAAATCAAACTCAAGCAGCCTCAGGGACAACCTAGACTTAATCGATGAAGTTCGCGAGAGATCTGCCTTCAGAAGAAATATTTATCAACAACGGATAGAGCGGTTTTATAACAAGAAGGTCCGACCCACCGACATCAAAGAGGGTGGCCTCATACTCAGAAACCTTGCTATCTCTGACCCTACAAAGAAAGGCAAGCTGGCTCTGAGCTGGGTGGGTCTGTATAGGGTCTCCCAAGTGGTATGTGTTGGTGTATGCCCTAGAGGCCAGTTGTTTGTTGACATTACTAGTTTACATTGTATCATGATATTTATTTCATATATAAGTCATTTCATTTATTGTGTTGTTTATTGTGATTAAATGAACACAATAAAGTCCTTAGAATAGTAGGTTTAATACCATAGGATATCAAGTGCATGACTTGATTGTGAGATCCTATTGATAGTAATCAGAACACTATTCTTAAATATCCCTAGTCAAGTATTATAATGAATTAGAACAACAATAATACATAGAGACTAGTATGTTGCTGGACTGATGACTATATCTCACGGGTCATGGATATGAGATATCAAGTCTTCACATGGGTACATATTAGAGTAATAATGTACTGGACTTACACACCATGAGAACGCTGCATGGATCGTTACGTGAGTGTTATAAGCGTTTCTCACAATGACCACGGTGTATGTAGACCTTTGACTTGAAGTCACTACGGTTCCCAACAACAATACATATAGACTAGTATGTTGCTGGACTGATGACCATATCGCACTGGTTATGGATATAAGATATAAAGCCTTCACATGGGTACATATTAGAGTAATAATGTACTGAACTGACCCATCTTGAGAACGCTGTATGGATCGTTACATGAGTGTCATAAGAGGTTCTCAAACGTTGCCTATAATAAGGTGATTATAAAGTCGACTATTGGATATACTACAAATCATGCAGAGGGATATGAGTGACTTAGATAGGATTTGTCCCTCTTACATAATAGGAGCGATATCTATGGGCCCCTTGATTGAGTGAGGCTGTAAAATGCACGGCCATGCTCAAATGAATTAATATGAGATATTAAGCTTATTTGTTTTAGTAAGTCTACTCGAACATCAAGAAACCAAGATTGTACTATACAAGGGTGACATGCTCTATGTCTTGTGGTCAATTAAGATTTTTGGACAAAGGGACTAGATTACATGGTAATAATGGTCATGGATAGGTTATGTCTAATTACTGACATTCCCGTTACTTGAGTAGCAGCGATGTATTATTCCTAGATACCATTCACTGTTTGTAATACTAGAATATGACTATAGAATTACTGTTAATGTAACGGGAACCTACAGGGTCACACACTTAGAATGGATCGAAATTGGGATTTAAATTCATAAGATGAATGTAGTTGGGGATCCAAATAAGACTTGGACTCCTGACATTGGTTGGACATTTAATTAGATTAAATAGGCTAACTAAAGTTAAAGGTTCACACACGAACCTGAACCAGGTCAGATTGTAAGTCCGACAGCCTCATTACTCTCTTAGGATTGATTTTCTGTAGCTATATATATGATGCGTATATATGGAAAAGTTTCACATGAGAATACTCTAGCCTTCACAGAAAATGTGAGAGAGAGATCGTGAGGAACATCCCCATCCCACTACTAGCACCGCGGCGTGAGGGAAAGCTTGATTTGATCCGTTTGTGTGGATACCGTATAGGCAAAGCAATATTACAGTGCTGTGATCGACAATAATTGGAGACAATAGATCCATCTTCAAGGTATAACTCCTAAACACGATTTATGGTTTACGCATGGATCCATGGATCCATGGCTAAGTTTTGATATTTCTTTGTAATTTGTCCGCTGTGTATTTGATCGGAGACTACCATCGAAACCTAACAGTGGTATCAGAGCCACTTACGAAACCAAAATTCGGTTATGAAAGATATGTGACTATTTGTTATGTGTTCACACTTTGGTAGAAGGATTCATATGTGATATAATTTTTGCAACAATTGCAATATAAGAATTCGTTTATGTGCTGGTTGTTAACACAGATGCCACACTAGGGTAGCCATCGGTTTGGAGCCATTTAAAACCCTTGAAAGATGTAATTTGCAATGACGTTAGGGTTTCTTAAAGCATGAATAGTTCATGCACATGCGTCGTTTGCAGTGGCATTAGGGTTTCTTAAAACATGAAGGGTTCATGCTCCGACGGTGGTAAGGGATGATGAGGCAAAAAGTTTCTAACGGGACATTGCCAGCTCTGCGTAGAGAAATAATGATTCCCCAAAAATAAATCCTTTTATAAAAAAAAACTAAATAAAATCATAACAACATATTCTTTGATTATTATGTTCTGTGATGCATAGTGCATAGTTGTGGCCTTAGTTCTGTGAGCATGGTTTAGTTCTGTGATACATGGCTTATGTTCTGTGATGTATTGTTTATATTTTGGTATTTTGAATACGGCCTGCATGTCATGCCTTTCTCTCTACATTCTCATTGTAATCCTTTCTCTCTAAACTCCAATTGTACATTCTTTCTTTATATGTAAATGTACTCACTGAGGAGGTAAGAAATTGGCAACCATACAAGTACAAGATTGGGAAGTTGCTTGGAGAAGACAGTATAATCCCTTTGTTCAGTTTTTTATACTCTCATTGGCTTGAGATAATCAGTGTGTTAAGGACACAACCATGTTACATAAATTTTAACCTTTTAATTTTGTATGAGATGCATTGTTGTATGCTAATAGATGATGAATTGTGAGATCAATTAATAAAATAACAAAATCCCTCAAAGTAAATATTAAGTTGCAATATGATGCCTTCCAATGCATGACACTCGTCTAGGCTAGGATCGATTAAATGTAGGACTGCCAAAACAGGGTACCTTTATCTATCCTTGTGAGACGCGATGGGATAAAAGTAATATTCAATTGCCAACCATTGGGTCTGACTTAATAAGACTATTTCAATATGATTGAAGGTTTAGAGGCATAGAGTTGGGCTTTAGTCTATAAGATAGATTAGAGTAAGTGTTACTCACCCAACTATCCAAGAGTTGTATATGATGTAATTGGGAAATGTTCTCTACCTAAATAATTGAATTTTGGGTGATCAGCCAAAGCTGACTCAAAACTATGTGAAATATAGATCTTGGCCTACTAGAAAGTCCTACGAAGGGATTTTTCGAGTCAATGATGAGGGTCGTTGATTTGAATAAAATAGTAGGAGGCACATTTAATAAAAGACCATATTAAATATTTCAATGCAATGCTACATACTCTGCATATTTATGTTGACGATTAAATATTTTTTCTTTGCATATTTCTTTGAAATGATATTACTTTGCATATTCAAGTTGATAGATTACCATGGTATCCAACACATCAAATAACCTATCATTGTGATATGTCCTATCTGGAACAAATTTTCTAGACTGGTATAGGCCTAAGAAAAATTTGTATGTTCTAGAGCAGTCTATTCCTGATCCACATGCTGCAAGTGCCCCTCGCACCGAAAAGGATGCGCATAAGAAGCATCAAGATGACGCCTTGGATGTTGGTTGTGTTATGCTAGCCACCATGAACTTTGAGCTTCAGAAGCAACATGCGAACATGGATGCCTACATTATGATCGCACACCTAAAGAGGCTCTATCAAGAGCAGGCTAGGCATGAGAGGTTAGAAGTCACAAAGACATTGTTTCAGTGCAAACTGGTAGAAGGTAGCCCTGTTGGAACTCATGTGCTCAAGATGATTGGGTACATAGAGAATCTTGAAAGGCTTGGTTCCCCATTGTAATATTCCAGAAAAATTAATTTTTAATATTTTTGCACGTGCATTGCACGTAAAATTTTATGCACATTGGTTCCTAAAACTTGTTAGAGTCATGCACATTTTTCTTCTTATTTTTTTTCACACTTATATGATTTATTTTCATTAAACCCAATAGGCCTAAAACCTTTCGTAGCCCACTAAAAATTAATTACAAATTAAGGCACATGATTAATTCTACACTTAAATGAACATTTTTGAAATATAGTACACTTGTCATGTGTAACATACACCTAGCCTAATAATAAACTAATAAAAAAAATTAATTTATATGAGAAGTAATGTGCACATAGGGTGCACGTGCACGTGCTTGTTCACATGGGAGAGATTGGTTGGCCTAAATGGGAGTGATGAGAGAGTAGGGTGTGTGTGAGAGAGTGGGGAGTTATTTTTGGGTAGTCGGGAGCTTTTTGAACCACACAATTCTCCTATAAATAGCCCCATACTTTAACATGAACAACCTACAAACTCAAATCAAAAATTAAAAGAGAAGAGAAGAGAAGAAAGGAGATTTCGGTTGTCATTGCTAGAGGAGAAGAAGGCCATTTTTGAGGGAGCTTGGAAGCATTTTTCTAAGAATTCTACTTACTAATTGCATCAAGAAAGAGGTGGGTGCTTCCTTAAGTTTCTAGTTGTTTGTAGAATGCATGCTTAGATAAATTGTATTTGAAATGAAAAGTTTGGCATGAGTTCTTTAATTTCTAAACTTGTTATGAAGCATGTTGTGTTGACATCTAGAGTTTTAGTAGTAGAGGAATATGAGAAATTAATGCATGCTAGTTGAAAATTTCAATATAGAATTGTTATGATGTCAAATTAAAATTCTAGCGTGTTGTAGTGATGTTAGGCGTATGGTAGTATGCCATGATTTAATCATGTATACAAATTGTATGTGTGTAAAAAGTTTTTAAGTTTCATGTACAATTAGGGATGAACTATATGTTAATCGAGAGGTGATATTTTTCATAAACTAAGAATAATGGCTAAGAGAAAATATACTCGTATTACTTTGTTATAAAGAGTAGTCAATTTTACAAATTTAAGCATATGAGTGTAAGATTTCTAGAAGTGACTATTCAAGTTAATTTGTGATCAACTTCATGCTACTATTGGTAAAATTAAGGGAAAAGCATTTCTGGAAGTTTAGAAATGTAATATAGTAGTATTAATTATGATGGAAAACGATAAAAATCAAGATAGATGAACAAATTAAAAGGAGGTGAAAACAGAGAGTTGAGTTAAAAGGTATTAAACACATATATCTATATAATAAAATACAAAGAAAGCTATCAAGTGGCTCTCTTTCAATCCTCCTAAATCAAAGGCTCAGATCTAATCTCACAAAACACATTTTCCCCCAAAAATTCAAATTCAAACCACCCCACCCAAAACAACTCATTTATTTATTTAACTATTTCTCTCTCTCTCTCTCTCTCTCTCTCTCTCTCTCGCTCTCTCTCCTATTCATAAAATTTAGAAAATAATAATTTTAAAAATTAAAAAAAAAAAAATTAAAGAACCATAAAAACTTAAAAACCTAAAAACTAAAAAACTTAAAAATTAAAAAACTTTAAAAATAATTCAACAAAAATCAAAAATTTAAAAAACTTATAAAAAATTTAATATTTTTTAAAAATTAAGAAAATTTTAAAAATAAAAAAAATTTAAAAAATTTAAAAAAATTTAAAAAAAATAAATTTTTAAAAAAATTTTAAAGTTAAAAAAAATAAAAATAAAAATAAAAAAAATTTAAAATTTTGAAAATTTGAAAATTAAAAAATCTTAAAGCAAATCCAAATCCGAATCCAATGTCGAACCCCAATCAAGAGATCGTCGCCGATATCTGATCCGCTGCTGATTCTGTATCGATGACTCCCCCTCCACCAAATCAAGCGCGAATATCAAGCGACTCCATATCGGCGACTCCCCTCCACCGAATCGAAAGCCTCTATATGTGATGTGACGACTCTAATTTCATCTCATTAACCGAATTCTCATTCTAATTTTTAATTTTGTGTGTGCAGAGGATTACTCAGTTTTTTTCTGACTCAATTTTTGTGTGTGCATGAGATCTAAGTTCAGAGAGGTATGATTGCTTTATTTTTGGATTTAAAAATTTTTAATTTAGTGATTTATTTTATGATTTTTTTATTGGTTTCGATTTAAGGAGTACACAAGTGAGAGATGGATTATTTGGTGGCCTCAATTTGGACTTTCAAACAATAGTAGGACATGTAAGCTGACTAGCAACCTAAAATAACTTGGAAAATATGCAATATTAATTTCTTTACTACAAGAGAAAATACTATCGTGAAGTGTTCCCTTCAGTGGTTATTAGAAACCATGGATAATATAACATATAAGAACTTTTAGTGTATGTTTGGATATATAGGATTGGGATGACTCTAGTTTACCAGTGAAGGGTGCAAACTCTCCACTCAAGAAAGACAGCTAAAGTAAATTTGTTATTTATCGATTTTGATTTTTTTTTATAAAGGTGCAATGGGAAGACAAAGTGGAGATAAAAGAAATAATTAGCTTGGATTAGAGTTTTGAGAACTTCATGTATTTCATTTTGGTTGAAACAATAATAAGAGGTATTTTAATTGCAAACTAAGTCTCAGACAAACAAATGTTTAGATTATTGGTATTGTAGATACCTTCACACCTGCACTTACGTTACCATTGTGTTTAGACATGCTCACAGTTGTTATGGGATTATAGTAAGCTCTATAAACCTATATGATAATGTCCTTGCATAACGATTACAAGCATCTAAACGTGATGTTGAAGTTAAAAAAAATTTTATGCAGTGTTTCTAACAAACTATATGCATTCCAGGTAAGTTCAAGCTAATGATCAAGAATGTGATGGTTGAGCTTAAAGGTAGATATACTGGTTCCGTATATAATATGTTTGCTACTTCAGTTAATTTGCTGGACCTCCAAAACTATTTTATATAATCAAACCAGGTGTACCGTTCCGAAGACGTGCCATAGGCACGTGTTAATGGGCAAACCCAGTTATCAGATAGAGTGCTTGGGCATAATGGCTAGCGCGCGCGGCTTTGGCTCTATGCTGTGGGTGTTTGGTTGTGGGTTCGATTCTTGGAAGGCTCTGTTTTGCTCCAAAAATTCAATTTTTTTAAATTCACAGTAGGAGTAGTATACAAACAACCGAAGGGGTTTATCATCACCCCAGTGAGTTGGCTCACTGGTTGGGTGCGCGGTTGGCTGGCTGCTAACCTTGCGTTCGATTCTGGCCTTCCATATAAATCTATTTTTTAATTTTATTTTTAGAGATTTTCATGTCTTTAAAGTTGGGAAAATTTCTTACAAATATTTTAGAATGATATTAGAACCCTTGGAAATAATTTAACATTATTCTATGATATATTTCTAGGAATTAAAAGTCATATTCATATTAAATAATGTATTAGATGAGTTGTGAATTAAATTTAAAATGGGAAATGCACATGATTTAAGAGTTGATTGTGGAATACAAATTTAGATCACTTCTTTGTGAAATTTCATGTATATGAATCCATTGAATTAAAGAAATGGTCGAGGTAAAATCAAAGCATAAGTATGAGATTAAAATCAGGAATTTCTACTGGTTAATCTTAAAGAGATTTTTGTGTTAAGAAATAGTGATTTGATCTTAAAGAACGTTTGTATTAAGGAGTATACTTGAGGTATAAATAAACATGGAAAATGTTATATTATTAAAAAGAACAATGAGAATTATCAATGTGAATAGTTTGGTTGGTTAACCAAGAAGTTGTCGAAAATAATTGGATTCGACAGATTGTCATTGAATGTTTCTATAAGAAGTTGAATAATTCATAAACATAAGAAATGTGAATAAAGAGGGTATGGATAACCCATGATTTTGTGAGCATGAATTGTGAATACTAGAGGCTAAGTGAGACCCATGTACTGGCAAAGTGATGAAAGTGATAATTGATTTTGAGAAGTGGCCAATATGGGCTATCGTTCTCAGTATATTGTTTAAGACAGTTAGGAGGGTAAACTAGCTCTATTTGGTAATATTATTCATGTTTAAATTTAAGGATTAGGCACTAGAAGAAGATATTATATAAACAATAGAGAACATGTCCTGTAAGGAATGTGCAGCTCCTAGCGGTTCGAGATCGAGGAATACGCCCGATAAATCAATATATATGGGCTAGGGGTATGTCTGTCTATCATTGAAAAGGCCGGTAAAGAGACTGCAGTCATTAGGAATGGTCCAAATTAAGGATACGCCTGATAAATCTACAATGTGTGGGCTAGGGTATGCCGATAAGGTCCATAATTACGGGAGATTGACTTGCTAGGGTTCGTGGCTGAGGATACGCCCGGTAAATCAATTATATGTGGGCTAGGGGTAAGCCAGTAAGGTTCAATATTCTGGGGGTGCGACTCCTCGGTGATTACACATTGGAGTATATTCATCGGGTTAGGTTGCATGACGTGGGATGTAAACCCTATAATGAGGAGTACGTTAAGGGCTTTCCCTCGGACCTATATAGTATGGGATGCATAGAATCCGAATAAGTATGCATTAGTGTCATCATAGTGTAAACATCTACATTAGACATTAAGAATATCATACACTGACACTACTAGGGTAGTCACTTTTCCTATTTGCATTCAAGTTGTTTGCTAAAGTAGAAGAACTATTGTATTATAGCATTGCGTTAGTTATATGTAACTGACGTGCCCACAGTTTTTCAGTGCAGGACTTGGATTAGCAAAAGTCATAAAGATGAATTGATACTGATGATTACTTCCAGATTAAAGTTGTTGAATGTTAAAGTTGTTTATTTTTGTTGTAACTTCCGCTTTGTATTTTGTAACAAACAATGTGTAATGAAAAAGTTTTAAATTCCTTATAAATTTGTACGAATTGAAGTAAGAGATCTTGTATTTGCTACAAATTGTCCGTGTTTAGAATTCAGGGCATTACAGAGTGGTATCAGAGCCGACTTCAATGAGTAGTACAAAATTACAAGGAGGACACATTAGGGTGGGCATTAGAAGTGTGAATTCAGTTTATAGAGATTTAAATGTAAGTTGATTTACATTTGTGTTGCTCTATACAATAATGTCTTTTCCTCCCTTTTCCTATAAGATGGCTGATAAGCAAGACCTAGTGGATGAAGTAGAATGGTTCTTTGAAGACCCTGAATAAGAGGAAGAACCCGAAGAAGAAGCGGAAGAACCAAAAGAAGAAGAAGACCCAGAAGAGGAAGAGGGAGAACTGCCCGAATTTCGCGAGATCACTCCACCTCCACCTGATTCCCTAGGTGAATCCTCAGATGAAAGGCCAGTTCGAGACAAGAAGGACCACATCATCGCTTCTCTCCAGAAGCAATTGATCATCCACAAGTGGAGAGTAAACCACATGGAAACGCATAATGCAGAGGATAAGCAGAATATCGCAGCTCTAAGACAGCGAGTATGGAACTAAAGAAGTGTCAACACAGGAATGCTCAGCATTTTACCCAGCTAGATAACAAACCTCATTGGCGAAAGTAAGAATGTCATCAAAGATGCAAGGAGATGCAGAAGGAAATAGATGAACTACGGGGAGAGCTCAGAAAAGCCAAGAGGAACCGTAGAATCTAGACTGCTTTATGTTTGTAGGAAGATTTGGAGTTGGTGGCAGCTTTGACCACGAAGAAGATCCCTGAGGAAGTAAAGAAGATTCTGGTAGTCCGGAACTTTTCGACAGTAATCTTGGAGGATCTACCTGGATTACCACCTTATCGGGATGTGGAATTTAGCATTTCCATTTAGCTAGGAAGTGCACTGATATCCAAGGCACCATACATAATAGCGCCAGTGGAACAGGATGATGTAAAGAAGCAGATTGAAGAGCTTTTACACAAGGGTTTTATCAGACAAATGCGTTGTCTTGGGGAGTGCCAGTTTTATTGGTGAAGAAAAAGGATTGACCGACGAGGATGTGCATCGATTATAGGGAACAGAACAAGGTGACTGTCCAGAATAAGTATCTCATTCAGTGAATCGATGATCTGTTTGTTCAACTTCAAGGAGTAGGAGTTTTCTCCGAGATTGATCTTCGGTCAGGTTATCACCAAGTTCGTGTTACGGAAGAGGATGTGCATAAGACTGCATTCCAAACTCGACATGGGCATTATGAATTCTTAGTTATGCCATTTGAGTGATGAATGCACTGGTCATTTTCATGGACATGATGAACTGGGTCTTACGACCATTCATCGAATCTTTCGTCATGGTGTTTATCGACGACATTCTGATATATTCCAAGTAAGAAGAAAAGCATGTTGGGCACTTAGCAGAGGTATTGAAGAAACTACAGGAATAGAAGCTGTATGCCAAACTATCCAAGTGTGACTTCTGAAAGTCCGAAGTCGCATTCCTGAGTCATATCCTTTCTAAGGAGGGAGTGGCCACTGATCCACAGATGATAGAGGCAATGAAGGATTGGCCAAGACCCACGTCAGTGAAGGAGATCAGGAGTTTCTTGGGCTTGACGGGTTACTACCGGTCGTTTATTCAGGGCTATGTGATAGCCGTGCCACTCACAGGACTTACGCAGAAGAATGTAGGTCTCAAGTGGATTGAGCAGTGCGAAGCAAGTTTCCAACTATTGAAGGAGAGGTTGACTACCGCTCCAATACTGGCTTTGCCATGAGTAGGGACTGATTATGATGTTTACAGCGATGCTTCACATCAAGGGTTGGGTTGTGTACTGATGCAAGATGGAAAGGTAATAGCTTATGGGTCTAGGAAACTAACACCGCAAGAGAAAAATTATCCAACCCATGATTTGGAGTTGGCAGTGATCATATTCGCCTTGAAGCAGTGGAATCACTATGTGTATGGAGAGAATGTCAATATGTACACAGATCACAAGAGCCTAAAATACATCTACCATCAAAGGGATCTGAATTTGAGGTAGAGGAGGTGGTTGGAAGTACTAGAATATATCCGTCTAGAAATAAAGTATCACCCAGGCAAAACAAATATGGTGGCAGATGCACTCAGTTGGAAGAGCGACTTATCCTGTTTGATTATAATGAGGAGTACGTTAAGGGCTTGCGCTCGGACCTATGTAGTATGAGATGCATAGAATCCGAACAAGTATGCATTATTGTAATCATAGAGTAAACATCTGCATTAGGCATTAAATCATATCATACACTGACATTACTTGGGTAGTCACTTTTCCTGTTTGCATTCAAGTTTGTGTTTGCTAAAGTAGAAGAATCGCTGTATTATAGCATTGTGTCAGTTGTATGCAACTGATGTACCCAAAGTTTTTTAGTACAGGACTTGGATTAGCAAAAGGCATAAAGATGAATTGATACTGATGATTTTTTCCAGATTGAAGTTGTTGAATGTTAAATTTGTTTATTT
The DNA here is from genome assembly GCA_017893485.1 of Hemerocallis citrina. NCBI lineage: Eukaryota > Viridiplantae > Streptophyta > Magnoliopsida > Asparagales > Asphodelaceae > Hemerocallis > Hemerocallis citrina. The sequence continues at coordinate 121,826,126 of CM030363.1, read as the reverse complement.
TTGTTGTAACTTCCGTTGTGTATTTTGTAACAGAAAATTTGTAATGAAAAAATTTTTAATTTCTTGTAAATTTGTACGAATTTAAGTAAGAGATCCTATATTTGCTACGAGTTGCCTGTATTTGGAATTCGGGGCGTTACACCCATTGGGTCAAGAGTTGGCCACTGACTTGGTCCTATAATCGTTGCCAGAAAGTCATAGTCAATTCGTCATGAACTAAAATATGAATGAAATTGACAAACCTCTGCCAGAACTGCTAAGCATGTTGAGAACTGCTGAACAAAATATTAATAAGGAAAAGACCATTATGATAGTCCAACAGGCCAAAGGTAAGGGCAAGGGCAAAAAGCAGATTAAGAAACACAAAGGCAAGGGGAAGGGCAAGGGCAATATCAAGCCCAACACTTCTACCTTGAAACTTAACGGTTGGGTGGCCACGGACAGCCCATGCTTCCACTGTGGCGAAACCGAACATTGGAAGAGGAACTGCCATAAGTACATAAAGGAGCTTAAGAAAAAGAAAGGAAGTGAGACTTCCACTACAGGTATTTTTGTTATAGAAGTCAATTTATCTACTTTTGTATCTTTGGTATTAGATACTGGATATGGATGTCACATTTGTGTAAATGTGCAGGATCTCAAAAGAAGTAGACCATTGGCTAAGGGCGAAGTTGACCTACGAGTGGGAAATAGAGCAAAATTTGCTGCTGTAGCTGTAGAAACTTGTCATTTATCATTGCCCACTTAGCTTATCACTGAGTTAAAGAACTGTTATTTTGTGTTTGCTATTAGTAGAAATAATATTTCCATTTCTTGTTTGGACAAGAAGAGTTTTTCATTTATAATAAAGGACCAAAGTTGTTTTATTGATTTGAATGATATCTGTTATGCTAGTGCACAATTGAGTAATGGACTTTATATTCTCGACCACGAAATGCCCGTCTATAATATAAATACTAAGAGCTTCAAATCAAATGATACGAACCCAACTTACCTCTGGCATTGTCCTTTGGGCCACATACATTAAAATCGCATATCCAACTCCATAAAGATGGATTCTTGGACTCATTTGATTTTGAATCATATGAGGTATGTGAACCATGTTTGTTGGGCAAGATGACAAAAACTCAATTCACTTAAAAATGTGAAAGGGCTAGTGATTTTTTACGTCTCATATATTGTGATGTTTGCGGACCTTTCAACACATTGGCTATATGAGGTTTCAGTACTTCATTACATTTACTGACGATTTCAGTAGATATGGATTTGTGTATCTGATTCAAATCAGAATCATTTGAAAAGTTCAAAGAATTCAAGAATGAGGTACAAAATCAACTTGGTAAAAGTATTAAAGCCCTTCAATCAGATCGAGGTAGTGAGTACTTAAGCCAAGATTTTGATGACCATCTAAAAGAGTGCGGGATAATATCTCAACTCACTCCCCCTAGAACACCACAATGGAATGGTGTCTTTGAGAGGAGGAACCAGACCTTGTTAGACATGGTCCGATCAATGATGAGTCATGCAGATATTCCAAGCTCCTTCCGGGGACATGCTCTATTAACAGCTTTTTTCACACTTAACCGTGTTCCATCTAAAACGGTTCAAGAGACACCATATGATATATGTGCTGGGAGGCATCCTAGTGTGTCTTCTATGAAGATTTGGGGTTGTGAAGCCTACGTTAGGCGCCAAGTCCTGATAAACTTGGTCCAAAATATGATAAGTGCTTCTTTGTAGGTTATCCCAAGGAAACCAAGGGATACTATTTCTATAATCCGACCGAAGGCAAAGTGTTTGTCGCACGGACTGCTGTGTTTCCTAGGGAGAGAATTTGTCTCCAAAAGAACCAGTGGGAGAACAATAGAACTTAAAAAAATTCAAACTTCGCAAAGTAGCAGTGAACCAAATGGTGGAAATGGAGCATACTCCACAAATTGTTGTGGAACAACCACCTGCTCAAGTATTACAATGCCTACGTAAGTCTATTAGGATACCTCATCAACCCAAAAGATAGGGATTTCTCGTGACTCAACATGGTGAGGTATTACTTGTGGATCAGGATGAGCCTACGACTTCTGAAGAAGCTGTAAAAGGCCCAGATTCTGAGAAATGGCTTGAGGCCATGAGATCTGAGATGGAATCCATGTATACCAACCAAGTACGGACCTTGGTACACCCACCTGAAGGGGTAAAACCTATTGGGTGCAAATGGGTTTTCAAGAAGAAAACTGACATGGATGGTAATGTGCATACCTTTAAGGGGCAGTTGGTGGCTGAAGGTTTCAAACAAGTTCATGGTGTAGACTATGACGAGACTTTTTCTCCAGTTGTCATGCTTAAATCCATTCGGATCTCGCTTGCTGTTACAGCATATCATGATTATGAAATTTTGCAAATGGATGTCAAAACTACTTTCCTAAATGGAAATCTTCTCGAGGATGTGTACATGACACAGCCTGAGAGTTTTGTCGCTCTAAAGGATGCTAGAAAGGTGTGTAAACTGCAACGATCAATTTATGGATTAAAGCAAGCTTTTAGAAGCTGGAATCTTCGTTTCGATGATGCAATCAAAGAGTTTGGTTTCATCAAGAACGAAGATGAACCTTGTGTCTACAAGAAGGTGAGTGGGAGCACAGTTGTATTTCTGGTGTTGTATGTAGATGACATACTACTCATCGAAAATGACATCCCTACCTTACAGTCTGTAAAAACATTGCTAGAAAAATACTTTTCCATGAAGGACTTGGGTGAAGCTACATATGTATTAGGCATCAAGATCAATAGTGATAGATCAAGGAGACTGCTTGGCCTGTGTCAGATTACATATATGGACAAAGTATTGAAACGCTTCAATATGCAAGAGTCTAGGAAAGGATTTCTCCCTATGTCGCATGGTGTAAGCCTGTCTAAGGCTCAATGTCCTTCCACTGAAGATGAGAGAGACCCTATGACTAAGATTCCATATGCATCTACAATTGGATCTATCATGTATGCCATGTTATGTACTCGTCCATGTGTCTCATATGCTTTGAGCATGACGAGAAGGTACCAGTCAAATCGCGGTGAGAGGTACTGGACTGCTGTCAAGAACATCCTTACGTAATTAAGAAGAACTAAGGATTGTTCTTGGTATATGGTGCCGAGGAAGAGCTTGTTGTAAATGGTTACACTGACGCTAGCTTCCAGTCCGATAAGGATGACTCCAAATTGCAATCAGGTTTTGTGTTTTGCCAAAATGGTGGAGTTGTGAGCTGTAAGAGTTCGAAGCAGGAGACAGTAGCCGATTCCACCTCAAAGGCTGAGTATATTGCTACCTCCAATGCAGCAAAGGAGGCTGTTTGGATCAGAAAGTTCATCACTGAACTTGGCATGGTTCCTAACATTATAGACCCACTGGACCTTTTATTGTGATAACAATGGGGCCATTGCACAACCTAAGGAGCCTAGATCTCATTAGCGATCCAAACATATACTTAGGAGCTTCCATCTCATTCGAGAGATCATCGATAGAGGAGATGTGAAATATGCAGAGTACCGACAGATGACAACATCGCTGACCCACTGACAAAGCCTCTTGTACAACGAAAGCAGGAGGTCACACTAGATCTATAGGCATTAGATGTATGTTTGATTGGCTCTAGTGCAAGTGTGAAATTGTTGGTGAATGCCCTAGAGGCCAGTTGTGTATTGACATGACTAGTTTACACTGTAACATGATATTTATTTCATATATGAGGTATTTCATTGTAATCAGAACGCGCTCTTAAATGTTCCCAGTCAAGTATTATTGTGAATTAGGACAACAATACACTACAAATGATACTCGATTTACCGGCGAATATTCCCCGGCATTTTACTAGTAGCGCCGGGGTAGGGAGCGAATAGGAATTGGGCGCCAGATGGGAAGGTTATACACCGGCGGTCGCTTTAAACTGCCGGGAAATCTTCGTATTCACCGGTGTTTTATTTAAAAACGCCGGTGAAGTGTATTATTCACCGGCGTTTTAATACGAAACGTCGGTGAATATACCGATACATTCACCGGCGTGTCTAATTAAAACGCCGGTGAATAAGCTACAATAAATCCCGCGAACCCTAATCTTTCGCTCGCCATTTTCCCAAACCCCAAAAATAAAAAAAACTAGGGCGCTTTGTTTTCCCTCCTTCCTCGCTCTACTTCCCGCGCGTTTGCGTCCGCCGCTTCGTCCTCTTCGACAGCCTTCGACCTTTCGTCATCGTCCCTTCTTCCCTTCATCATTTTCGATTTCCCTTCTCCCTCTCTCTATTTGGAGGTGAATCGGCGATCGGAAATCACCGTGTCGCCCCGCTCTCTCTCTCTATCTCCTACGCCCCCGCGCTCGTCGCCCCGCTCTCTCTCTCTCTCTTCGGTATCATCTCTTGATTTCCCTTATTTTTCAAAAAAAGCATGTTTTTTTCAGATTATGCATCTTGATTTCCTTAACATGAATGGTTTAGTTGGGATGAAGAATGAATAGAAAAATATATGCTTAGATACTGGAAATTTTCATCTTCTTTTACTGTTAATGAAGCTTATTTCATGCATCTGATTGTCATCTTGGCATGTTTTTTTGACCAAAATGGGTTCACTGTGAACTGAGGATGGTATAGCTGTATGCCAAAATCCTCTGGATATGTACAACAATTGGGTTTTAGATTTAGTTGGGCTAAAGAATTAGTAGAGCAACATATTTGCTCAGAAAATGGAAATTTTCATTTTCAGATACTGTTAGAGAACCTGATTGCCATCTTAGGCATGATTTTTTAACATAAAATGGGTTCACTTCCAAACTAAGTATGCTGCTAGCATCCTCATCTTCTTTTACTGTTAGTGAAGCTTATTTTCATGCATCTGATTGTCATCTTGGCATGTTTTTTTGACCAAAATGGGTTCACTGTGAACTGAGGATGCTATAGGTACGTATACCAAAATCCTCCGGATATGTACAACAATTAGGTTTTAGATTTAGTTGGGCTAAAGAATTAGTAGAGCAACATATATGCTCAGATAATGGAAATTTTCATTTTCAGATACTATTAGAGAAGCTGATTGCCATCTTAGGCATGATTTTTTAACATAAAATGGGTTCACTTCCAAACTAAGTATGCTGCTAGCATCCTCTTCTTCTTTTACTGTTAGTGAAGCTTATTTCATGCATCTGATTGTCAGCTTGGCATTTTTTTTGACCAAAATGGGTTCACTGTGAACTGAGGATGGTATAGCTGTATGCCAAAATCCTCCGGATATGCACAACAATTGGGTTTTAGATTTAGTTGGGCTAAAGAATTAGTAGAGCAACATATATGCTCAGATAATGGAAATTTTCATTTTCAGATACTGTTAGAGAACCTGATTGCCATCTTAGGCGTGATTTTTTAACATAAAATGGGTTCACTTCCAAACTAAGTATGCTGCTAGCATCCTCATCTTCTTTTACTGTTAGTGAAGCTTATTTTCATGCATCTGATTGTCATCTTGGCATGTTTTTTGACCAGAATGGGTTCACTGTGAACTGAGGATGCTATAGGTACGTATGCCAAAATCCTCCGGATATGCACAACAATTGGATTTTAGATTTAGTTGGGCTAAAGAATTAGTAGAGCAACATATATGCTCAGATAATGGAAATTTTCATTTTCAGATACTGTTAATGAAGCTGATTGCCATCTTTGGCATGATTTTTTAACAAAAAATGGGTACACTTCCAAACTAATTATGCTGCTAGCATCCTCATCTTCTTTTACTGTTAGTGAAGCTTATCTCATGCATCTGATTGTCATCTTGGCATGTTTTTTTGACCAAAATGGGTTCACAGTGAACTGAGGATGCTATAGGTACGTATGCCAAATCCTCTGGATATGTACAACAATTGGGTTTTAGATTTAGTTGGGCTAAAGAATTAGTAAAGCAACATATATGCTCAGATAATGGAAATTTTCATTTTCAGATACTGTTAATGAAGATGATTGCCATCTTAGGCATGATTTTTTAACATAAAATGGGTACACTTCCAAACTAACTATGCTGCTAGCATCCTCTTATTTCATGCATCTTATTGTCATCTTGGCATGTTTTTTGACCAAAATGGGTTCACTGTGAACTGAGGATGCTATAGCTGTATGCCAAAATCCTCCGGATATGTAGAACAATTGGTTCACTGTGAAAAATATATGCTTACATACTGGACATTATCAATTTTCTTTTACTGTTAATGAAGCTGATTTCATGCATCTGATTGGCATCTTGGCATGTTTTTTACCAAAATCCTCCAAATCTGTACAAGAATTGGGCTGAACAAACCTTGTGCAGGTTTCTTTTGGCGCTACAAACATCGATGATTTAGTTGGGATGAAGAATTATTTTAGAAAAACTTATTAATAACCATATTAGTTTCTTTTATTTATTATTATTATTATTATTATTATTATTATTATTATTATTATTATTATTATTATTATTATTATTATTATTATTATTATTATTATTATTATTATTATTATTATTATGAGATAAGTAAGTGATTATTAGTAACCATGAACAGAATAGTTCATGAGTCATCAGATCTTCTTGTTACCGTAGTTACAGCACGACGCGCTCATTATTCGTCCGATTCCTCTTCCTCAGCAAAATACCCTTTACCATCATCTCCTTGAACGGAAAGCCAAATACAGGAGAGACTATAGTCGAATTTTTTTTACACTCGAACACAGGGTGTGTGATAAAATACCACTAAGGTGGTTGTGATAATTTCCACAAAAGGTAGTTTAGGGTTATGTGAATAGAGTAGATTGTGTTAAGATTTAATTTTTTTTGTACATTTTTTGGAACCACAATTTTTTTATTTTACAGTTAAAGATTATATCGTTTATTTATTTGCAGCTAAGGATGGTTTTCAAAAAGGTGAAATTTAATATACAAAATGCCTTTTACGGTTATTACTATTTAATATATCAAATTTTAATTTCAGATTGTGTGCTATTGTTATAATGGATAGAAGTTGGATTAGTAAACCACGATTATCCAAGGAGTACCGTGATGGTATTAAAGATTTTATTATCTTTGCCAAACGACATTCCCGTGATCCCAACCTAATCCTTTGTCCATGCCTCCGGTGTACAAATTGTAATTTGAGGACATGTGACGTAGTACATACACACTTGGTTGTCAACGGTTTTCTTCAAGGGTACACAAGGTGGTTCTATCCTGGAGGGGATCATACGTCAGCTCCTGTTCGTCCGGTTGTATTAGAAAATGAAGATGAGACCTTAGTGAACGAAGACTTAAGCGTTTCCGATGAGATGCATGCTTTGTTGCAAGATGCCATGGGGATTCATAATGTTCCTTTCCACACCAACAACCCAACAACCCAAGTTCACAATGAGTCAACAGAAACAAACCAGATTGGTGGTGAGGTGGACGAGGGAATGCCTGGCCCTGCCCCTGAAAATAATAAGTAGCAAGAATCCTTTGCTAAGTTGCTTGAAGATGCTAGTACTCCGTTGTACCGCGATTGCACCAAATTCTCTAAATTCTCATTCATTGTCAGACTATTTCAGATTAAATGTTTAAACGGGTGGTCTGCTAAGTCCTTCACTATGCTACTTGAATTGTTGAATGAAGCATTTCCTGAAATCTGTATTCCAAACTCAGCCTATAAAATCAAAAAATTCCTAAGTTCTTTCGATTTAGGGTATGAGAAGATAGCAGCATGTCCAAATGACTGTATGCTTTTCACGAGTGGTAAGGAAAGTCTGGAGAATTGCGAAGTGTGTGGTTCTTCGAAATGGAAAGAAAGACCAAATCAAGACGAGGGAGCCAGTGGATTTACGAAGCGAAGTAGGAAAAAGAAGCCTGCCAAAATACTGCGTTACTTTCCTCTGATTCCTAGGCTACAAAGGTTGTTTATGTCTACAAAAACTTCTTCTGATATGAAATGGCATGCTGAAGGTCGCACTAATGATGGGATTCTTAGACATCCTGCTGATTCTCAATCTTGGAAAAAATTTGATGAAAGATATCCTGATTTTGCGGAAGATCCTCGAAATGTGAGACTTGGACTAGCTAGTGATGGTTTCAACCCTTTCAGGCAAATGAGTAGTACATACAGCATATGGCCGGTTGTGTTAATACCATACAATTTGCCGCCTTGGAAATGCATGAAGCAGTCCTCATTTATTTTGTCCATGATAGTTCCTGGACCGAAAGGTCTTGGAAATGATATAGATGTGTACCTACAACCGTTAATAGATGAACTTCAGAAGTTGTGGGTGGGTGTTCCAACCTATGATGCTGTGGCTAAAGAAACATTTTCTCTTCGGGCCGTGTTGTCTTGGACAATCAATGATTTTTCAGCATATGCAAATTTATCTGGATATAGTACTAAAGGACGTTATGCATGTCCATGTTGTGCTGACCAAACTAGTTCAAGGTGGTTGTACAATGGAAGAAAGTTTTGCTATATGGGTCATAGGAGATGGTTTCCTGACACACATATATTTCGGGCAGAGACAGCGACATTTGATAGTACCGGCGAGTGGGAACATGCTCCTGGGTCTTCTTCTGGTTTAGATATTTTGAGGCGGGTAGATGGTCATCAATTCAAATATGGAAAAGAACCAGAAGTCAGGACAAAGGGCAAGAAAAGGGCAAGGCCGGAGCAAGGTGAGGAGACCGATCTATGTGGCGAAGATGAGGATCAAAACATGACGAGTTTAGGTGCATGGAAGAAGAAGAGTATTTTCTTCAAGTTGCCGTATTGGGAATTCAACTTATTGCGACATAATTTTGATGTGATGCATATCGGAAAAAATATTGGTGAAAATTGTATAGGAACAGTTATGGGAGATGACCGGAAGACAAAGGACAATCTCAAGAGCTGACTTGATTTGAAGTCAATGGGCATCCGACATGAGTTGCACCCAGAAGAATTACCGAACGGGAAGGTACTCCTACCTCCTGCAATCTATTCACTGTCAAAATCGGAGTTGGAATTGTTTTGCAAAGTACTACTGGAACTTAAAGTTCCTGATGGCTATTCTTCTAACATGGCAAGATGTGTCAACTTTAAAGAGAAGAGGCTTCAGGGTCTAAAGTCACACGACTACCACATCCTAATGCAGGATCTCCTTCCTGTGGCCCTAAGGTCTTCAATGTGTGAGCAAGTCACTACTGTCCTGAAAGATCTTTGTAGCATATATAAAGGTATTTGCTCAAGAATGCTTCGTGTTGAAGATATTGACCAATTGGAGCAGCAGGCGGCATTGACACTTAGTAAAATGGAGATAATATTTCCTCCATCGTTCTTCACTATAATGATTCACTTGATAATCCACCTTGCTGGTGCAGCCAGAATCGGCGGTCCTGTTCACTATCGGTGGATGTACCCCATTGAGAGGTAAAAGAATTCATTCATCTTACGAAATTGAATTTTCAAAAGCTCATTTCTTTTAATCCCCTAATCCGCTCTAATTCATTAATTGTACATGTTCAGGTACCTATACCGGCTAAAGGGTTATGTGAAAAATAGAGCATATCCTGAAGGGTCAATAGCTCAGGGATATCTATTAGAGGAGTGCTCACATTTTTTTTCCAGGTATTTGCCGGGTGTGGAGACATCTTCGAGTAGACCACGTGGAAATCCAAACATTTCCAACCTTGATGGTGCTCAATATCTTTTTGATACCGCTGGCACTACTGTTGGTAAATTTGATGCATTTGAGTTAGATAACTTAGCGTGGGAACAGGTACATCGATATGTGCTAGACCACCATGCATCAGTGGAACCATTTCGAAAGTAAGTTGCTTTTGAATTTAAATCGAATACAGTGAAAACCGCAGAGTTCGATATTAACTTACTTTTGTTATTCCTTATTTCAATTGCTTATTTTTTAGCGAATTTGTCAGGGACATCAAACAAAGGGCTAGACCAAGAAGACTACCACCACGTGAACAAAACAAGTTGATGAATGAAAAATTTCATAAGTGGTTTGAATCTCATGTAGGTGAATTACAGTTATGCAAGTTAATCTTCATTATATCTACATTTTCTATGGTTCTGATACGATTTGCACAAAATTAATAGGTACATTCTTTTGGTCCTGAAGGTGCGTCATCTGAAATACAAGTACTTGCCAAAGGTCTCTATCAGATGGTCAAAAGATACTCTGGATACATATTCAATGGTTTTAGATTTCGTACTAAGGATCGTGAATGTAATTTGAAGTCTCAAAATAGTGGAATGGTAGTGACGTCTAAGACTAGAAATTATGCTTCCAAATCGGACACGAGGCCTGTAGATGGAGATCTCGACTACTATGGAGTGCTCACGGATATCATTGAGTTGAATTATTTTGGTCATTTCCGTGTTGTCTTATTTCGTGGGGATTGGGCTGAGTTTGATAGGAATTTTGCTAACAACAAGGATAAGCTTGGCTTCACAGTTGTAAACTTCTCAAAATTGATTCACATCGGTACACACATTAGCCATGAGCCATTTGTGTTTCCATCCCAAGTGCAACAAGTGTTCTACATTGAAGATCCAACCCTTCTAAAATCATATGTGGTTCTCGCTATGCAACCAAGAGATGTATTCCAACTGGGCGATACTTCAGAAGATGAAGACGGTGAAGTCATGAACAGTTACATTGCTTCTGAGTTTCCTGTGTTTGATGTAAACCCCACCCGACGTTAGAATTTGCGGGACTTGGCTCCACAAGGATGGAGAAGAGGGCGATGTATTGGACGATGTCGTATTGTAGTTTACTTGATTTTCAATCTCAATATTATATGTCTGTAATTTTCATGTCTTAAATCTTGTTGTAATATTATGTCTGTAATTCCGAACATGTTCATTGTGAATTTAATACACCGGTTTAATTATCTTTCTATTTTCTACTGCTTGGTATTATTTACATTAAACTATGCTTAGTGCCATTTGAACCAAACTATCATTGTAATTTAATTTGTTACAAATCTCATTTTTTTAATTTTTTTATAATTATGTTGGTTTGTTAATCCTACTAAAGTACAAATTTTATGATAGTTATTATAAACATGTTATTAATTAAATTTGCATCTCTAAGGAAGTTATTGAATCCTTGACAGATACAACATGCCGAGGCATGGAAAGAGGGTAAATATAAATGATGGCAACGAGAGCCATGGGGATGAGCAGCCACTAAATAATAGTGGCAGTCAAACATATGAGGGTGAGGGTAGCACGCCGCCCACTGTCAAAAAACATCGGTAAGTCTTTAAATTGGTATTTTTAAAGAGATTATGGTCTTGAATGCATGAAAGACACGTACTAGTATTTGTGAGTCTGCATTGTGGCTGTCGTCTATAAGCATTTCGTCTATGTTTCTTAAGTGGGCTGTGATTAGAAAGAAAGGGCTGGAGTGGAGATCTGGAAACCCAAATAGAGACATCTCGTTTATTATAATCTATACTTATTGTTGGACCAACCCCCTCTTGCTGTTGTTGCTGATGTCTCCTTGTGTGCGTGTGTTGAAGAGAATGAAGGGATGAGAGAGAGTTGAGAAAAATGCCGCTATGTTAGCCTGGTGTATCCTCATTCTCTACCATCCCTCTTTCTGGCTCCATATATGGCTTCTATATTAAATTGGTTTCCTTCCACGATGATAGTCTGTGATACTACACTTGATATGAGCCATGTTCATAGCTGCACCCTATTGCATACTCACAAACAACTAATACGTGTCGTTCATGCATTGTATGACCAACCCCACTTTGGCACATAACATGGTATAGATGACATTGTATGACCTACAAACAAGGTTTGTTCAGCCGTGTTGTTGTACTGATTTGGAGGATTTTGGTATGCTAGCAGCATACTTAGTTTGGAATTGAACCCATTTTGGTTAAAAATCATGCCAAGGATGGCAATCAGATGCATGAAATCAGCTTCTTTAACAGTATCTGAAAATGAAAATTTCCATTATCTGAGCATATATGTTTCTTTAACAGTGACTGTGAACAATTGTTCTTAATTGGGCTGTGATTAGAAAGAGACGAGTTGGAGTGGAGATCTGGAAACCCATATAGAGACATCTTGTTCATAATAATTTATTATTATTGTTGTTCTTGTCGCTTTTGCTGTTGTTGCTGATGTCTCTATGTGTTCGTGTGCTGAAGGGAAATAAGGGAAGAGAGAGAGATGAGGAAAATGCCGCTATGTTAGCCTGGTGTATCCTCATTCTCTACCATTCCTCTTTCTGGCTTCTATATTTGGTTTCCTTCCACGAAGACAATTCCAGTTAAAACTACAATTGCTATGAGCCTTATTCGTATTTTTCTTCCATGAAGAATTGATCTATGACTACAATCTCCATTCAAAACCAAATTGTTCTATATTTGGTTCCCTCTTGCTGTTGTTGCTGATGTCTCATCTTCTTTTACTGTTAGTGAAGCTTATTTCATGCATCTGATTAACATCTTGGCATGTTTTTTGACCAAAATGGGTTCACTGTGAACTAAGGATGCTATAAGGACGTATGCCAAAATCATCCGGATATGTAGAACAATTGGGTTTTAGATTTAGTTGGGCTAAAGAATTAATAGAGCAACATATATGCTCAGATAATGGAAATTTTCATTTTCAGATACTGTTAATGAAGCTGATTGCCATCTTTGGCATGATTTTTTAACATAAAATGGGTTCACTTCCAAACTAAGTATGCTGCTAGCATCCTCATCTTCTTTTACTGTTAGTGAAGCTTATTTCAAGCATCTGATTGACATCTTGGCATGTTTTTTTGACCAAAATGGGTTTACTGTGAACTGAGGATGCTATAAGGACGTATGCCAAAATCCTCCGGATATGTACAACAATTGGGTTTTAGAATTAGTTGGGCTAAAGAATTAATAGAGCAACATATATGCTCAGATAATGGAAATTTTCATTTTCAGATATTGTTAATGAAGCTGATTGCCATCTTTGGCATGATTTTTTGACATAAAATGGGTTCACTTCCAAACTAAGTATGCTGCTAGCATCCTCATCTTCTTTTACTGTTAGTGAAGCTTATTCCATGCATCTGATTGACATCTTGGCATGTTTTTTGACCAAAATGGGTTCACTGTGAACTGAGGATGGTATAGCTGTATGCCAAAATCCTCCGGATATGTACAACAATTGGGTTTTAGATTTAGTTGGGCTAAAGAATTAGTAGAGCAACATATATGCTCAGATAATGGAAATTTTTATTTTCAGATACTGTTAATGAAGCTGATTGCCATCTTTGGCATGATTTTTTAACATAAAATGGGTTCACTTCCAAACAAAGTATGCTGCTAGCATCCTCATCTACTTTTACTGTTAGTGAAGCTTATTTCATGCATCTGATTGACATCTTGGCATGTTCTTTTGACCAAAATGGGTTCACTGGGAACTGAGGATGCTATAGGTACGTATGCCAAAATCCTCCGGATATGCACAACAATTGTGTTTTAGATTTAGTTGGGCTAAAGAATTAGTAGAGCAACATATATGCTCAGATAATGGAAATTTTCATTTTCAGATACTGTTAGAGAACCTGATTGCCATCTTAGGCATGATTTTTTAACATAAAATGGGTTCACTTCCAAACAAAGTATGCTGCTAGCATCCTCATCTTCTTTTACTGTTAGTGAAGCTTATTTTCATGCATCTGATTGTCATATTGGCATTTTTTTTGACCAAAATGGGTTCACTGTGAACTGAGGATGCTATAGGTACGTATGCCAAAATCCTTCGGATATGCTCAACAATTGGGTTTTAGATTTAGTTGGGCTAAAGAATTAGTAGAGCAACATATATGCTCATATAATGGAAATTTTCATTTTCAGATATTGTTAATGAAGCTGATTGCCATCTTAGGCATGATTTTTTAACATAAAATGGGTTCACTTCCAAACTAAGTATGCTGCTAGCATCCTCATCTTCTTTTACTGTTAGTGAAGCTTATTTTCATGCATCTGATTGTCATATTGGCATTTTTTTTGACCAAAATGGGTTCACTATGAACTGAGGATGCTATAGGTACGTATGCCAAAATCCTCCGGATATGCACAACAATTGGGTTTTAGATTTAGTTGGGCTAAAGAATTAGTAGAGCAACATATATGCTCAGATAATGGAATTTTTCATTTTCAGATACTGTAAGAGAACCTGATTGCCATCTTAGGCATGATTTTTTAACATAAAATGGGTTCACTTCCAAACTAAGTATGCTGCTAGCATCCTCATCTTCTTTTACTGTTAGTGAAGCTTATTTTCATGCATCTGATTGTCATCTTGGCATGTTTTTTTGACCAAAATGGGTTCACTGTGAACTGAGGATGCTATAGGTACGTATGCCAAAATCCTCCGGATATGTACAACAGTTGGGTTTTAGATTTAGTTGGGCTAAAGGATTAGTTGAGCAACATATATGCTCAGATAATGGAAATTTTCATTTTTAGATACTGTTAGAGAAGCTGATTGCCATCTTAGGCATGATTTTTTAACATAAAAGGGTTCACTTCCAAACTAAGTATGCTACTAGCATCCTCAACTTCTTTTACTGTTAATGAAGCTTATTTCATGCATCTGATTGTCATCTTGGCATGTTTTTTTGACCAAAATGGGTTCACTGTGAACTGAGGATGGTATAGCTGTATGCCAAATTCCTCCGGATATGTACAACAATTGGGTTTCAGATTTAGTTGGGCTAAAGAATTAGTAGAGCAACATATATACTCAGATAATGGAAATTTTCATTTTCAGATACTGTTAATGAAGCTGATTGCCATCTTAGGCATGATTTTTTAACATAAAATGGGTACACTTCCAAACTAAGTATGCTGCTAGCATCCTCTTCTTCTTTTACTGTTAGTGAAGCTTATTTCATGCATCTGATTGTCATCTTGGCATGTTTTTCTGACCAAAATGGGTTCACTGTGAACTGAGGATGCTATAGGTACGTATGCCAAAATCCTCCGGATATGTACAACAATTGGGTTTTAGATTTAGTTGGGCTAAAGAATTAGTAGAGCAACATATATGCTCAAATAATGCAAATTTTCATTTTCAGATACTGTTAGAGAACCTGATTGCCATCTTAGGCATGATTTTTTAACATAAAATGGGTTCACTTCCAAACTAAGTATGCTGCTAGCATCCTCATCTTCTTTTACTGTTAGTGAAGCTTATTTTCATGCATCTGATTGTCATCTTGGCATGTTTTTTTGACCAAAATGGGTTCACTGTGAACTGAGGATGCTATAGGTACGTATGCCAAAATCCTCCGGATATGCACAACAATTGGGTTTTAGATTTAGTTGGGCTAAAGAATTAGTAGAGCAACATATATGCTCAGATAATGGATATTTTCATTTTCAGATAGTGTTAATGAAGCTGATTGCCATCTTTGGCAAATTTTGATTGGGCTGTGATTGGATTGTTTAGTGGTTGTTGTCTATGTTCTTAATTGGGTTGTGATTAGAAAGAGAGGGCTCGAGTGGAGATCTGGAAACCCATATAGAGACATCTTGTTCATAATAATTTATTATTATTGTTGTTCTTGTCGGTCTTGTTGTTGTTGCTGATGTCTCTTTGTGTTCGTGTGCTGACGGGAAACAAGGGATGAGAGAGAGATGAGGAAAATGCTGCTATGTCAGCCTGGTGTATCCAAAGTCTCTACCATTCTTCTTTCTGTTTCCATTTCTGGCTTCTATATTTGGTTTCCTTCCACGATGACAGTTCCCTAAAAATACACTTGATATGAGCCCTATCTTATTTTTCTTATTTTTCTTATATTTGGTTTCCTTCCACGATGACAGTTTCATGGATTGTCTGAACAATCCATGAAAGACATGCTTAGATACTGAATTTTCATTTGTTTTACTGTTTTAGATAGTGGATATTCCCAATCAGAGGAGAATATTAAGGTTTCAAGTTAGATACTGAATTTTCATTTGTTTTGTTGTTTTAGATATATTTAAAAACAAAATTAAGTACTAGATTTTTAGCATTGCAATGTAATTATTTTACCTCTGTATATATCATTAACAATTCCATTTGCAATTGGCACTTTGATCTTATAATTTAAGATACAGGTAGATCTTTTTGCAAGTTGAAAAAATATGTATATTCTGTATTGTGGTCTACTGTTGAATTAAACTGTTGTTTTTTTTTTCACAGAGCGGTCACCCAGATGAAGGAAATTCTGATGATCATAACTGAAGCTACTCGAGGGGTATGAATCTGTGGTCTTCCTTGCTGTTCTTATGTCCTCCTTGCTGTATGGTTGTTGTTCTTATGTCCTCCTTGCTGTTGTTATGTTAGACTGGTTTTTTTTTATGAGAGTTATGTCAGACTTTTAATTTGGGATATTTGGGATATTTGTCAGACTGGTTTGTTTGGATATTTGGGATGTTAGTCCCTATATTAATTTGTTAATTATGACACTGTTAATTAATCAATGAATTTGGACGTTGATATGACACGTGCGGAACTTTATTATCTTTAATTATTCTTGTGTTTGGTTGTGATTTGCGCAGTAATATGCAACGAAATTGGTTGAATCAGTTGTGAATTAGTTTACAGGTTTTGTAAATGAAATCGTGAATTGAAATCGAACGGAAAACCGGAGCATGGAAAATAAACGGGCATAGCTAGACCGGCGTTTTAAAAAACGCCGGTCTATCTAATCAATTTGTTGGAGTGTGCGATATACCGGCGTTCCCACACACGCCGGTGTATGTCGCTAGCTGTAACGGCCCCGAGAAACACCGGCGTTTTATAAAACGCCGGTGTAGTTAGGTACACCAGCGTTTTTTGGTCACGCCGGTGCTTGTAAGTAGGGAAAACCGGGCACTCATAAACGCACATACACCGGCGGTCCGTGACCGCCGGTATACTTTCATTCTACACCGGCGTTTATAGAAACGCCGGTGAATGGATAAATACCGGCAGTTTATGGCCGCCGGTGAATATATATAGGGTGTAAAAGAACGGCACTCAGAGACCCCCATACACCGGCGTTTTCTGACTGCCGGTGTAGTTGTAACATTTACCGGCATCCAGTAAAACCGCCGGTGTAGACCCCTTCCTTTCCGCGACGCTGGCTTCGGCGGTATTTGGACCGGCGCTATTATAAACGCCGGTGAAAGTTTCACCGGCATAAAAAAATGCCGGTAAAGACGTAAAAAAACACCGGGAAATCGAGTATCTTTTGTAGTGATAATACATAGAGACTAGTATGTTTGTGGAATGATGACCATATCTCACGGGTCACGTATATGAGATATCAAGTCTTCACATGGGTACATATTAGAGAATAATGTACTGGACTGACCCACCATGAGAACGCTACATGGATCGTTACACGAGTGTCATAAGCGGTTCTCACATTGATCATGGTGTATGTAGTCCTCTGACTTGAATTCACTACGGTTCCCTACATGAGAATTTATATGTTTTAATGTCGTCAAACGTTGCCTGTAATAAGATGATTAAAACTTATGACTTAGACTTTAATGTTAGGAACCATTCATCTTACAGACACTTAGAATGGATCGAAATTGAGATTTAATGTCATAAGATGAATTTAATTGGGGATCTAAGACTTGGACTCCTAACATTGGTTGGACATTTAATTAGATTAAATTGGCTGACTAAAGTTCAAAGCCCACACACAAATCTGAACCAGGTTAGATTGTGAGTCCTACAGCCTCATTACTCTCTTAGTGTTGATTTTCTATAGCAATATATAATACATATCCGTGGAAAAGTGTTACATGAGAAAACCATGGTCGTCACAGAAATTGTGAGAGAGAGATCGTGAGGAACATCCCTTCCCACAGCTAGCATCGCGGAGTGAGGAAAAGCTTGATTTGATCCGTTCATGTGGATACCGTAGAGGCACCGCAATATTGCAATGCTGTGATCGGCATACCGTGAAGACAACAGATCTATCTTCAAGGTATAACTCCTAAACACGATTTATGATTTTCGCATGGATCCATGGCTACGTTTCGATATTTCGTTGTAATTTTGCTACTGTATATTTGATCTTAGACTACCATCGAAACCTAACAGTATGCCCATGTACCTACCGACTCGAAGACTCGAGGGGCAGGGTAATCAAGAGAACCTGGAACGCGGAGCACTTGATCAAATTCCATGAAGGACCCTAGCGGATTCGCACTTGTAATAAGGAATCTCGAAGCATCTAAAACTGTAATAAGTGCTAGCCTTTTGGCAGCCAAACAATGAAGCAATAAAAACCTTGTCTATCTTGAAACCAATTGTTTTGACTTCAATACTAAAGAGAGATTTCTTACATCCTGTCCTTGGAGCTCAGCTTGGACTTCGCTCCTAACAAGAGATTTCTCACAATCTCCTGTCCTCGCCGCTCGGCTTGAACTTCGCACATAATGAGAGATTTCTCACAATTTCTCCCATCCTCGCTGCTCAACTTGGACTTCTCTCATAACAAGAGATTTTCAAAATCTTTCCCGCCATCGCCACTCGGCTTGAACTTCGCTGCTAACGAGAGACTTCTCACAATCACTCCCATCCTCACCGCTCGTCTTTGACTTCGCTCATAATGAGATATTTCTCACAATCTCTCTTGTCCTCGCTGCCCGGCTTGGACTAATGAAAGATTTCCTACAATCTCTCTCATCCTCGCCGCTCGGCTAGGACTTCGCCCCTACCGAGAGATTTTCTGCAATCTCTCCCGTCCTCACCATTCGAAGTTCAGCGTGCTAAGTTCTCGGTATCCAAAATTTCTCCAAGGCAACATACTTTCGGTCAACCCTTCAAAATCAACATTCAGTCGAAATTAAAATGAAGCAATCAATTCTCATTTATTTGGTTCGCTCAGAGGGTAGATACAAGACCGTACAACTTACAAGATAACAAAAATATATTAAAAATTACAAGTTATGAAGATTGTCTGAATGACCTACTCCTCTACCTCGAGGGCCTGGGGACTAGCAATGACTAGCTCAAGCCCGGCAAAATAGGTTTGTTCACCGACGGGCTTATCGAACTCACCCCTTGGAATGGCCAAGGTGGACACCCCGGCCATCGACCTCTGAGCATCACCGGGATTCGTCAGCTCTAGCCTCAGGGTCGGAGACGGGCCGCCAACAGATGGCCAGCCACCTCCTAGAGAAGCGGTTCGAGACCCGACCACCCCAAACGCGACCGTCAATTTTTGTATCTCCAATCCTTCTCCACTATTACCTCGCGAAGGAACGATTCTGAGGTTGATCGCCGAACCAAAGTACCAGACATCGACCATCTATTCTCAGCGCTCCCCAGGTCACAGTCGACAATCTTTTTCTTCAGACGATCTGATTCCAAGCTCATTTCCTTCGACCTATTCATAAAATAAGAGAGAACCACCTGTCGATCCCTGACATCACGCCAATATAGACTCCAGAGATTTTAGCTTGCCCTTGAGGCACCCGATCTCGACATTTCGAGGGTTGGCCAAGGAAGGTTCGTCCATCTAATGAGAGAAGAATAAGATATATCACTCCGAGTCTAACGGACTTGACCAAATCATCAAATCACAAAATTGCACTAAAAGACCAAGTATAAAAGTTCGGCCCAAAACTCTTTTGTCATTCATTAATCAACATTCGTGCAAAAGCGGTGGCCAGTCCGCGGTTCGACGGATACAAATAAAAAAAAGTATTTCTTAAGGGAGAGAGGCACCTCTTGTAGCGCCCCGAATTTCCAATATGATATCTTAGAAATACGTGGCACAATTCCTAGCATCAACTTCAAATGTAATAGTAAACATAGCCAAAAACACAAATAATTTTTATTTCAAACTTTTATTACAACAATTATTTACAAAACACAGCGGGATACAAAACACCTTGAATTACAAACTTTCTTTACAACACATTCTTTTATAAAGTTTACATAAGCCATAACATCATTCTATCTCAAGCATCCAAATCCCAAGCTACAAGCACCTATCTGTAAAACATGAGGCTAGAGATAATCCCTAACCCCCAAAACTACAGGGATTAGCCATAACGGTATGAGTGACATAAAAAGAAAACAACATAAATAAAACATAAGGCATAGAGTCATGAGCAACATGTATTAACCGCAAGAATAAATGAAATGAGAAATAACAATAAGTAAAACATGAAAACATCAAAGAATATAAAGTAGTAAATAGTAATACATGAAAACATCAAGTGAATCTAGACTAAGTGTCAAGTGTAGGAAAAACAGGAAAACACAAGCATAAAACCAAATCAAGAAAACACAATCTCTATATGCTGACTCTCTAATGCATATGTTACCGCTAAATCTGGTATGGGGGTAAACAGATAGTATTTGTGGATTCTTGGAAAACTTGAATAGCAAACCTGAAACCTGTTCCACCGGAGTTTAACCGTTGACTCCCACCGTTTACCTGCAAAAAGTGCGAGACACCGGGGTTGATCCCGGCGACGCACCCTCCGACACTCAAGTCAGTAATCAGGAATGATTATGAAAAAGCGTAAATTGGCAAAAGATTGATTACCTCTTAATGAAGGTGAATGAGGGGTTTTTATAGTCGCCTTAGGAATCAGATTAGGAATGTAATCCCCATGATCTGATAAGGAATATAATCCCCATAATCAGATAAGGAATGTAATCCCTAATCCCCAGTGAAAAGATAGATGTGAATCAGGGCCGTTGATTAGGATTAATCAGAGACCTTGATTTTATTTTGCTGGACTGGGTGTGTTTCGGGTTGGGACCCATACCCAGTTGAGGTGGATCCGTTTGTGGGTTATTGGGTCGTGAAGAAAGACCCAGTTCCCATTTCAGACCCGTTAGTAGGTGAAATTACCGTTTTACCCCCGAGCTTTAAGATTCGTGTCCGATATGAACGGTCCCGATTTAATCCTATTTTTAGAAATATCACGAGCCCCCTACTCCTAGAGACTGATTTTTTCAGTCTTTGAGGAGTAGTTTTGTTGTTCTAATGGCGTACGGGATTTTATCGGTGTTCTTAAAGGAGTTTGGAATCTTGCTTGGGGTTTAACGGTGTTATCCTGGGCTTATAAAATACCCAAAAATATCCTCAGAATTTTCTGGATTTTTGGTGATTTTTCCAGATTTTTTGAATTTTTTCTCATTTTTTTATTCATTTTCCGAATTAAATAATTAATTATCGAAAATATTAATCAATTATTCTAATTAAATAATTATATTTTTCAGAATTTTAAAATAATTTTTCTGAATTTATAATTATGTTTAGAAGTTTTAATTAATTTTTTTCGATTTTTAAATATTTTTTCGAATTTTTTAAATAATTAAAACAAATAAATAAATAAACAAATAAATTAAATATTACCTGGACACGTGGCACGATCGTGTGCGTTGATCACGATCAAGCAAGCGCGAATCGGGAGGAGGGAGGAGGCCATTTTTTTGGTATAACATGCTCGGTGGCAAGAACTCTCGACAAAAGTGGCTGAAGTCCATGTGGACGCCGCGTGGCAAAGTCAAATGTTGAACTTTTTTTTTTTTTTTTTTTCGCCCAGTTGTTCTGTTCTTCTTCTTCGTTCTTCGCTCTGTTCTTTCTCTTCGTGCTTCGCTCTGTTCTTTCTTTTCGACTTTGACCCCGCCTTCTCGCCCCCGACCTTGCCCCCTCTCCGAACTCCATCTGGCGAGAAGATCAGTGACGTGGAGCTCAAAGGAGAGGAGCTTGGTTCGAGAGCTCAAGCTTGGAGGTCGGTTGGCGAGCTTTTGACGAAGAGGAGCTCGACGATGGAGCTCGACAGAGGGAGGCTCAGCAGCGAAGGTGATGAGCTCGGAGCTTTCGAGCTCGAGAGAGTAGAGGTGGCGAAGGAGTTGTGGAGGGGGAGTTTTGGCATCGGAGCTTCGAAGCTCGATGTTGACGGGGTGGTGCCGAGCTCGGGGATCGACGAAGGAGGAGCTCGAGATGCTCGTGCTCTTCATTGGAGCTGGCGATGGCGTTGGGTCTGGCCATGGCGGAGCTCGGATCTTGGTTGCGATCGGAGCTCGCGCCATGGAGGAGCTCGCCGCAGGAGCTCGGCAGTGGAAAGCTCAGCATTTGAAGTTGGAGTGGTGGGTTCGACAAGCGGTGTTTGAGGAAGAGGGAGACGAAGGTGGTCGTCGGAGGTGGAGCTTCGTGTTCGGCAATAGGGGGAAGCTCCACCATAGGGATGATGGCGAAGTGAGCTCTTCGGTGAGTTCACGAAGGGGGAGAGCTCCGATTGGAGCTCGGTGAGAGTGGTCGGCGAGGAGAGAGGCTCGGCGACGGAGAGCTCGCGAACGAGGAGCTCCGGCATGGGGGAGAGCTCAGGGACGAAGCTTTCAGAGTTTGGCGAAAGGAGTTGACAATGGGTTTTACCATTTTTTGGTTCTCCTTGTTTTTGGCGGGAAAGGTGGAGAAGAAGGAGTAAAGCGGTATGGGGATTGGGTTTGGATCCCTTAACGGGTCCGAACCCGACCCCCACCCCTTTTTTTTGTGTTGTTTGTTTGGTTGCTTGTATCTGAGCCGTTGACCGCATCTGAGCACGAATTCCGAGGTAAAGAATTTTTTTCTTATTTGAGCTCCGGTGGCACGTTGCTTCGACGACGTTGTCGACCCCTGCCAAATATGTGTTAAGAAGGAGGCCGAAGTCTACGGGGGGTTCGGGGTCTCCTGCCGAGGTGCAGTGATACCTCGGCGTGGCGACATATGTAAAGAAGGGGTTCGGCGAATCTTTGCTGAAGTGCGGAGTAAGTTTTTTCCATGTCTGAGGGTCGGTGCCAAGAATGTTCGGGCGAAGGGGTGCCGAGGTCTAATTTTTCCATGTAACATGGTCGATGCCAAGAATGTCCGGCGAAGGGGCCGAGGTCCAATTTTTCCATGTAACATGGTCGGTGCCAAGAATGTTCGGCGAAGGGGTGCCGTTGTCCAATTTTTCCATGTAACATGGTCGGTGGCAAGAACACTCGGCAGCTTATGCCGAAGTCCAAATTTTCCATGTAACATGGTCGGTGACAAGAACGCTCGTCAGCTTGTGCCGAGGTCCATAGAGAGTTCTGATGCAACTGAGATGATTTCCAGGACTACAGATTGGTGTGCGTATCGATCGTTAAAAATAAACAGATTAAAAATGTGATCTAACCCTATATAGCGGAATCTAGGGTTCACAAATTATACCTGCGGTGAGAAGAAGACGACAGCGACCCCAAGATCTCCTGCACGTATTCCTTCCTCGGGTTGGACGTCGTGTGGGCGACGATCTCCCAACCTTTCTTCTCCTTGGCTGATCTCTCTTTCTCTCCTTACGTGAATCACGAGTTTTGAGAAAAAATCTTATATTTTAGATTGTGAATGACGGCCAGAGAATAGAGGATATATATAAGGCTACGGCAGGGACCATGAGGAGAAATTAGGGTTAGGTCTCCTAACGAATCTGGGTATCCCGTGTTCAGCCCGAACACACAACCCAGGCCCATTAACAATAGCTCGGTCCACTAAGGAGCTATTGTTGCACTACCTTCCTAATCCCAAATTATATTTATGGGCTCCTTTTATTATATGCTCGTTCAACTCCCCATGTTAAGATATTGAATGTCCGTCGATCAAATTAAGTTACTGACAACTATATTGATCAACATCTTTTATCCTTAAGTAGTACCACTCAACTTTATTTGTCATGTCGGATGTAATCCACCTGCAGGGTTTACATGACAATCCTTATGAGCTCCTTAAGGGGACATCATCAACCCGACGTATCGGGACATGGATTCCTTTTACAATCAACAGCCCATCATACATACAATGCTATTACCCAATTCATAGAGGTTGTAGATCCATAATGAATCTCACTCTTTTATGAGTCAAAGTAATGCACACTGCATAAACATGTTTGTTATTATATCTGGATTAAGAGCATAAGCATCCATAATAACAGAGGTGTTTGTTCTCTTTTGTAGTCAGTACAAAGAGAACAACCTCAAGTGGTCCTGTTCAATACACACAAAGTGTACTAGTGTAAACCTATAGTCAAGACAGACTAATACCAGATTACACTACAACCTTTCCAATGGATTGTCCAAGTCCGTCTAGGTTGTGAACTATTTATATATTCCATAGGGAACTAATAATATGATCTTCTGTGTGTCACCTCACACCATATTATCAACCTTATAGAATATCAGACACTTGCATTAATATTATAATAAACACAATATGCAAACATATGCCCATATGATTCTCATTCAAAAAAATAAGGAAATAAAGTTAATACAAAAGTGATGCTTTCAGTATATAACCCTAACAAGTTCTTCTCGATGTTCCCGGTACTACAACTTCACTTTAGGAGTGAGATGAAGATTCACCTTCCTTCACGGCCAAAATAGCCAGGCAACATCCTTGTATTCATGAGGTTGAGGAGAGTTTTGGTCTTGGGGAATTTTGAAGAGGAGCTCCACTCCTAGGGGCAGAGAAGATGTGCTGGGAAGACCCACGTAAGAGCCGTGGGAAGACCCATCCTTTGAGGTGAGCAGAGCGAAGAGCTTGGCTTTAGAAGAGAGCCATTTGGGAGACGAGTGTGTGGGGGAACTCTAGGAGAGAGTTGTGAGCTCCGAACACGTTGAGAAGAGGTCCGCTTCGGAGGTGAGCGGAGCGAAGAGCTTGACTCTAAGAGAGAGCCATTTGTGAGACGAGTGTGAGGAGGAACTCTAGAAGAGAGTTGTGAGCTCCGAACTCGTTGAGAAGAGGTCCGCTTCGGAGGCGAGCTGAGCGAAGAGCCTGACTCTAAGAGAGAGCCATTTGGGAGACGAGTGTGAGGAGGAACTCTAGGAGAGAGTTGTGAGCTCCGAACTCGTTGAGAAAAGGTCCGCTTCGGAGGCGAGCGGAGCGAAGAGCTTGACTCTAAGAGAGAGCCATTTGGGAGACGAGTGTGAGAAGGAACTCTAGGAGAGAGTTGTGAGATCCGAACTCATTGAGATGAGATCCGCTTCGGAGGCGAGCGGAGCGAAGAGCTTGAGTCTAGGAGAGAGCCATGGAGACAAGTGTGAGGAGGAACTCTAGGAGAGAGTTGTGAGCTCCGAACTCGTTGAGAAGAGGACCGCTTCGAAGGTGAGCGGAGTGAAGAGCTCGGCTCTGGGGGAGAGCCATTTGTGAGACGAGTGTGAGGAGGAACTCTAGGAGAGAGTTGTGAGCTCTGAACTCGTTGAGAAGAGGTCCGCTTCGGAGGCGAGCGGAGCGAAGAGCTTGACTCTAAGAGAGAGCCATTTGGGAGACGAGTGTGAGGAGGAACTCTAGGAGAGAGTTGTGAGCTCCGAACTCGTTGAGAAGAGGTCCGCTTCGGAGGTGAGTGGAGCGAAGAGCTTGACTCTAAGAGAGAGCCATTTGGGAGACGAGTGTGAGGAGGAACTCTAGGAGAGAGTTGTGAGCTCCGAACTCGTTGAGAATAGGTCCGCTTCGGGGCCGAGCGGAGCGAAGAGCTTGACTCTAGAAGAGAGCCATTTGGGAGACGAGTGTGAGGAGGAACTCTAGGAGAGAGTTGTGAGTTCCGAACTCGTTGAGAAGAGGTCCGCTTCGGAGGCGAGCGAAGCGAAGAGCTTGACTCTAGGAGAGAGCCATTTGGGCGACGAGTTTGAGGAGCAACTCTAGAGGAGAGTTGTGAGCCCCGAACTCGTTGAGAAGAGGTCTGCTTCGAAGGCGAGCAGAGCAGAGAGCTTGGCTCTAGGAGAGAGCCATTTGGGAGACGAGTGTGAGGAGGAACTCTAGGAGAGAGTTGTGAGCTCCGAACTCGTTGAGAAGAGGTCCGCTTCGAGGCCGAGCGGAGCGAAGAGCTTGACTCTAGAAGAGAGCCATTTGGGAGACGAGTGTGAGGAGGAACTCTAGGAGAGAGTTGTGAGCTCCGAACTCATTGAGAAGAGGTCCGCTTCGGAGGCGAGTGGAGCGAAGAGCTTGACTCTAAGAGAGAGCCATTTGGGAGACGAGTGTGAGGAGGAACTCTAGGAGAGAGTTGTGAGCTCCGAACTCGTTGAGAAGAGGTCCGCTTCGGGGCCGAGCGGAGCGAAGAGCTTGACTCTAGAAGAGAGCCATTTGGGAGACGAGTGTGAGGAGGAACTCTAGGAGAGAGTTGTGAGCTCCGAACTCGTTGAGAAGAGGTCCGCTTCGATGGTGAGCGGAGTGAAGAGCTCGGCTCTAAGAGAGAGCGATTTGGGAGACGAGTGTGAGGAGGAACTCTAGGAGAGAGTTGTGAGCTCCGAACTCGTTGAGAAGAGGTCCGCTTCGGAGGCGAGCGGAGCGAAGAGCTTGACTCTAGGAGAGAGCCATTTGGGCGACGAGTTTGAGGAGCAACTCTAGAGGAGAGTTGTGAGCCCCGAACTCGTTGAGAAGAGGTCTGCTTCGAAGGCGAGCGGAGCGGAGAGCTTGGCTCTAGGAGAGAGCCATTTGGGAGATAAGTTTGAGGAGCAACTCTATGAAAGAGTTGTGAGCTCCGAACTTGCCTTTTTTTAAGTGAGAGATTCAACGGTTGGAGGAGCAGTTCCGAATGGCGAACCACTTCTAACTCGCTTAAGAGCTAGTTATTTGAAGCAGAATCGAGCCAAGTGTTGGACTCCGAACTTGTCGTTAGAGGGATTCAACGGTTGTGGGAGAAATTCCGAATGGCGAACCACTTCTAACTCGCTTAAGAGCGAGTTATTTGAAGTGGAATCGAGCCAAGTGTTGGACTCTGAACTCGTCGTTTAAGAGAGATTCAACGGTTGTGGGAGCAATTCCGAATGGCGAACCACTTCTAACTCGCTTAAGAGCAAGTTATTTGAAGCAGAATCGAGCCAAGTGTTGGACTCCGAACTCGTCGTTTAAGAGAGATTCAACGGTTGTGGGAGCAATTCCGAATGGCGAACCACTTCTAACTCGCTTAAGAGCAAGTTATTTGAAGCGGAATCGAGCCAAGTGTTTGACTCCGAACTCGTTGTTAGAGCTTAGTGAGTTGCGGGAGCAGCCATGTAGAAGAAGCTGGACTCCGAACTCATCATTTAACGAGTCGTAGATGTGACTCGAAGAGATAGAGAAGAAGCAAGAGCAATGATTTTTAATGAAAAATGTAAAGTTTTATTGAGATAAACTAAGTGGCTGCTTCAATAGGGCGAGCCATTATTACATGCTGTTGGCCGAGTTACAAGCATCGGCCTTATTGAAAATCAAGATCCTATTTCTATAATAAGGTGAAGACCTCTTGGGAGGAGTTGGGAGATATTGAGTCTTGAGGCTCGGCGGGCTTTTTTGTTCGCTTGTTTGCTCCTCAGGGGGGAAGCTCGGCCCCCTCTTTTTGGACGAACTTGGTCAGGTGCCCCTGCTGTATGAGTTCTTCGATCTCCTCCTTCAGAGTCCGACAATCATCCGTGTCGTGGCCGTGGTCCCTGTGAAAGTGGCACCACTTATCTTTTTTCCTCTTCTTGCCAGGGGTATTCATTCTAGGGGGAGCGCAGAGTAGTCCTTCCTTGTCCACATCCATAAGGACTTCTAATATATTAGCAATGAGGGGGGTGAACTTCTCAAAATGTGGAGTCGAACGGTGCTGGCCGTTACTGTCCTTCTGGGATTTTTGGGACCCCTCTTCACTTGTGTTCTTCCGTTTGTTCCCGAAAGATGTCTCCTCAAGAGCAAGGGGGTTGAGAGCCTCTTCCGCGCGTATGTACTTCTCCACCCTAAGTAGGAACTCTGAGAAGTCCCGAGGAGGCTTCTTGGCAAGGGATGCCCTGAGGTTGGCATTAGTGACGTTGCGCTCAAATGCGGCAAAGGCTACTGACTGGTTGAGGGAGGGAATGGACCGGGCTTCGGCGGTGAAGCGTCGAACGTAATCTCTTAGGCGTTCACCCTTTTTTTGGTTGAGGGTCACCAGAGATACACTTGTTTGCTCAGCTCGGCAGGCTACTCACGAAATGAGTAAGGAAGAGCCCTTCGAACTGATCGAACGAGAAGATGGAGGCCGGGGCGAGTCAAGAGTACCATTCTCGCACAGACCCCTTCAGCGTGGCAGGGAAGATCTTGCAGAGGAGGGCGTCTGAAGCATGGTGGATCATCATGAGAGTTTTGAAACTCTCTATGTGATCTGCGGGGTCCGACTCCCAGGTATACGTCTCGAGGTGAGGCGGCTTGAAGTTTTCTGGTATGGGGGCCTCCATGATGGTGTGGGAGAATGGAGGTCTGCTCGGGCGGAGGTTTATCACCCGTTGCTCTTCTTCCTTGTCAATTCGGCCGAGGCGCCTCTTCATCTCATGGAGACGGCGGTAGACTGAGTCTTCTCTTTGATCATATCTTGCCGAGCCCCTGGGACTCATCTTCGTACGATGATGGACTGGGGCTGCGGCGATGGTAGCTTGGAGAAGGACGAGGACTGAGAGTGTGAAGGCGGTGGCTCCTTGCTGGCTCATGAGTAGGTGGCCTCTGGTCGTTCTTTGGGGCGAGAGTGAGGGCCCGTAAGACTGTCGCTTGGAAGTCTTGAAGATCTGCCCTTGTGACTGGTGCCTCTCCAACTTGGCGGTCCCTATATGTGGCTCGGCTTATTGGAAAATGAGTTCTCTGCTGATGACGCTGAAGGGACTCTCTTTGCCTCCTCGGGGGAGGGGATCTTCTAGTCCTCGGTCGGCGGGGGGTTCGGATTCTTGAAGCTCCTGAGTTCTCGGGTTGATAGACTCCACCAAGGGCTCGCCATCCATTCAGGCGAGTTCTGAGGTCGACCCCCTTTTGATGGTTGGCAATCACTTGACGAAGATCCCGCTCGGGAGGGCTTTGAGAGGCCACAGATTCAACTGAAGGATTGGGACCCGCGACTTGATCATGAGGAGGATGTTGCTTCGGACGACTTTGACGGGAGCGCCCCTGGGCAGCCCCCCGAGACCCTGGAGGGGCTTGTTGAGTAGGAGGACATTGAACTGGAGGAGGGAGAGGAGGAAGAGAAGTGGTTCTTCGGTTGGAGACCGCTGCCTTCCCCTTCTGTTTTGGATGCATGGCTGGAGAAGATCTAACCAACGGGAAGAGGGGAGGCCGCTATTCGTTTGTTTCCCACATACGGCACCGATCTGTTACCGCTAAATCTGGTGTGGGGGTAAACAGATAGTATTTGTGGATTCTTGGAAAACTTGAATAGCAAACCTGAAACCTGTTCCACCGGAGTTTGACCGTTGACTCCCGCTGTTTACCTGCAAAAAGTGCGGGACACCGGGGTTGATCCCGGCGACGCACCCTCCGACACTCAAGTCAGTAATCAGGAATGATTATGAAAGAGCGTAAATTGGCAAAAGATTGATTACCTCTTAATGAAGGTGGATGGGGGGTTTTTATAGTCGCCTTAGGAATCAGATTAGGAATGTAATCCCCGTGATCTGATAAGGAATATAATCCCCGTAATCAGATAAGGAATGTAATCCCTAATCCCCAGTGAAAAGATAGATGTGAATCAGGGCCGTTGATTAAGATTAATCAGAGACCTTGATTTTATCTTGCTGGACTGGGTGTGTTTCGGGTTGGGACCCGTACCCAGTTGAGGTGGATCCGTTCGTGGGTTATTGGGTCGTGAAGAAAGACCCAGTTCCCATTTCAGATCCGTTAGTAGGTAAAATTACTGTTTTACCCCCGAGCTTTAAGATTCGTGTACGATGTGAACGGTCCCGATTTAATCCTATTTTTAGCCATATGAGCATACTTGTCGAATTCTATGCATTCCATAGTACATAGGTCCGGTGCAAGCCCTTAACAATCTCGACTCTATAGGGTTAAACCCCTTGTTATGCAACTAAACCTACTACGGTGATGGGAAACAAGATCCAGAATACTCCGCAAATAGGCACCACAGCCCTCGACGCGCAAGCATCATGTAAGATAGCTCAAAAATCGGAGGATCACCTCCCAACCGTGTACCCCACGAATAGGCTTGCAAGGCCCTCGACGTGCAGATACACCAGGTACATTCCGTGAACAGGCTTGCCGACCCTCGACACGTGAATGCACCCTGCATGCTCCGTAAATAGGCCTGCAGACCCTCGACATGCGAACATACAAATGTCCTCTCGAGATAGAACAACAAACAGAACACATCCATTGGACTAACTAAACCATGAGTCTATACTTACGTTTCCCAAGTTCCATCACATCCCCACTAGTGTCTGTCCTTAAGTTGATTATTATTAGAAACACAAAATCCCCCGTCTCTAGAGTTAGTGTATCCTACCGGACTTAAACACTCAACAACCAAACCAAGACCCCCCAGGTCTAAATCAACAAATCTCATCTGCCGGTTCACAGGACTCCCACTCAACTCCTAGAGATATCATCAAGACTAAAACTCACAAATCCATCGTCAAAACGATCATAAGAAGAAACTTCTCCAATCAACAAAACCCAAATCTTTTATAAAAATTCCAGAATCCAAACCCAACAATAAAACATTTTGAAAACATATGTTCTGTAGAAAGGATAATATTTAGAATAGTAAGTTATAGATCCAAAAACTTTTAAAGACTCAATCGTTCAAAGAACATCAGAATAGCTCAAGAAAATATCAGTAACAGTCGACTGTAAAATGTCATCGGTCGACTGTCAAGAGCGAAAATCCAAAACTTCGAGAAACATCAAAACAGTGCAGAGGCAATCAACTGGAAAAATGGGTCAGTCGACTGTTCCACGTAAAATCCAAAACTTTAAGAAAACATAAATCAGAGCATACCAGTCGACTGTGTAAAGTGGTCAGTCGACTGTCCCGCACGAAAATCCAATACATCAAGAAAACACAAATCTGAGCAGTGACAGTCAACTGTATGACCTGGACAATCGACTGTCCCACAGGAAATTTCGAGACTCCAACAAAATACTTCATCCAAGACCCCGACAGTCGACTGTCAACATTGGTCAGTCGACTGTCAGTCCTCTAGTCTACAGTTTTAGTTGTGCACATTTCAACCGATACGGAGTTTTACTTTATGAAAACCAAATCTGTAAAAAGCATATTTTAGATTTGATCAAATACAACTTATAGGATATACAAAGATCTATGAAAACCAATCAAAACCGCTTGAATTGATAAAACAAGCTTTTTGATGAATTTCTTCAAAATAAAACATGAATGTGTGTACATATCAAAACTAGAGTTTTTATGAGTCAGTCATACATCAAAAATTAACTTTGTTTTTATATTCCAAACCATATCAATACCAAAATAAGTTGAGATACAGTCAAATCCTTCGAAAACACATAAAAACTCAATTTCTTCTAAAACAATGAAATACGATATTCATGAAAAACATTTGTGCATGTTTGTGCACCAAAAGAACTTCACAAATCCATAAATTAAAATAACAAAATATTCAGATTAAAACTTATTATTTGAACAAATTAAAATTCAAGTAAAATCTTTCACAAAATTACAAATCCCCAAATTTGGTCAAAATGTATCAAACCCCAAATCTAGTCATCACAACTCAAATCCTCAAGACATGGTCTTTTAATCCATTACTCCTTCTCAAAATTCCTCAAACGCAATCTCAAATATTCTCAATAGTTAATTCATGAACAAAAACAAATTTATCATTAGCATGGCCAAGTTGCATTCATCCAACTAACCAATAGTCCAAAATCTAATCTTTAATCAATTTATGCATAACATTCACCATACTCAATCAAATCAGCAATAATCCAATAGAAATAGCCTACTTAAATTTATATTAGGCTCTCCTACAATCTAAAATCATCCACATGCAATTCTACTCACAAATAACTAGGGTTTTCACAAAAGATCCAATTTTTAACTTATCAATTCATCCATTCCACCATATGTTTTCATATCAAAACCCTAGCATGCTTTCTAGTAAATAGATCATCACATACAACAAAATGAAACAAAACAAAACAAAACATGTCACTCACCTTAATGAAGAAATCGAACGAAGACAAATAGAAAATGAGAAAAGCCCCTCTTTCGCAAGAAATCCAAGATCTCCTCTTTAAAACTTCAAGAAAATAATAATACTAAAACCTTTGTGTTATGCAGAGAAAGACAGCTGCACTCCACCTTTTAAATAAGCCGAAAATAAGAGAATTAGGGTTTTGAACACATTTGCAAAATAATCCTTTTTAGAATATAACTTTACATAAATAGATCCCTATGCTTAGAAACTTGATAAAACCAATTTATTTGAGATTTAAAAATCAAAACAACCTTCATAAAGTCATCCGGCATTGTCTGAGAAACCCCAAAAATAATTTTGCATTTTCATCCTTCCAAACAGCAATTTTGTGAAAAGATCATCTTTTATCAATGCTTGTAAAATAAATCAAATTCATCAAAATAAAAAATAAAATTTTTAACCCTGAGTTGACTAGGCATTAGGCCCAGCCTAAAGATCCAAAAATATGGAGTTTTCACCCCATTTGGTAATTTTGCACAAAAGTCCTTCTTTTTGTAATATTTGCAAATAGATCCAATAAATATCATAAAAATTCAGAAAATTCACAAATAATATCCAATAATAAATAATAATTTTTTACAAAATAATTTTTGACTTTGAACTTTCTAAGAAAACATTTGCACTTGTTTTGCACGTGTAAAAAGGTAAATCTTTAGAAAAATATTTATTAAATCACCAAAAAATATTCCAATTCATTTATAAATCTTATAAAATAATATTTTAAAAGAAGGGGCACTAAACCTCTTTAGTTCCCTTGGCATCGACGTTAGGAACTGCCTGTTAGGTTTCGATGGTAGTCTCAGATCAAATACACAGCGGAAAAATTACAAATAAATATCGAAACCTTGTCATGGATCCATACAAAAATCATAAATCATTTTTAGGAGTTATACCTTGAAGATGGATCTGTTGTCTCCACAGCACTGCAATACTGCGGAGCCTCTACGGTATACACACGAACATATCAAATCAAGCTTTTCCTCACGCCGCGATGCTAGCTGCTGGAAGGGGATGTTCATAATGATCTATCTCTCTCACAATTTCTGTGTTGACTAGGGTTTTCTCATGTAATACTTTCCACAGATACGTATTATATATATTGCTACAGAAAATCAACACTAAGAGAGTAATGAGGCTGTTGGACTCACAATCTGACCTGGTTCAAATTTGTGTGCGGGCCTTTGAACTTTAGTAAGCCCATTGAATCTAATTAAATGTCCAACCAATGTTAGGAGTACAAGTCTTACTTGAATCTCCAATTAAATTTATAAGTAAATATCAGTTTCGATCCATTCTAAGTGTGTGACCCTGTAGGTTCTCGTTACGTTGATAGTAATACTAAAATCATATTCTAGTATTACAAATAGTGAGCGGTATCTAGTAATAATTCACTGCTACTCAAGTAACGGGAATGTCAGTGATTAGACAAAACCAATCCGTGACTGATGTTACCATGTAGTTAGTCCCTTTGTCCATTTATCTTAATTGACATCAAGGCATAGAGCATGTCACCCTCGATAGTTCAATCTTTGGTTTCTTGATGTCCGAGTAGACTTACTAAAACAAATGAGCTCAATATCTCGGCTCATTTGAGCAAGGCCATGCATTTCTCAGTCTCACTCAATCAAGGGGTCCATAGATATTGCTCCTGTTATGTAAGAGGGACAAATCCTATCTAAGTCACTCACATCCCTTCGCATGATTTGCAGTTGTTGCCGCTAATTTCGGTGTAGGGGCAAACAGATAGTATTTGTGAGTTCTTGGAAAACCTGAATAGCAAACACCTAACCTGTTCCGCCGGAGTTTGACCGCTGACTC
Source organism: Hemerocallis citrina (assembly GCA_017893485.1). Taxonomy (NCBI): domain Eukaryota; kingdom Viridiplantae; phylum Streptophyta; class Magnoliopsida; order Asparagales; family Asphodelaceae; genus Hemerocallis; species Hemerocallis citrina. Next base: position 121,792,338 of record CM030363.1, on the reverse strand, counting down.
CCGCCGTTCACCTGCAAAGAAGTGCGAGACACCGGGGTTGATCTCGGCGACGCACCCTCTGATGCTCAAGTCAGTAACCAGAAATGATTATGAAAGAGCGTTTAACTAGCAAAAGATTGATTACCTCTTAATGGAGATGGGTGTGGGGTATTTATAGTCGCCGTTGGGATCAGATAAGGAATGTGATTCCTGTGATCTGATAAGGCATAAAATCCTCGTAATCAGATTAGGAATGTAATCCCTTAATTCCCGGTGAGAGGATAGTTGCGAATCAGGCCCATTGATTTGGTTTAATCAGAGACCCTAATTCTATCCTGTCGGACTGGGTTTGTATCGGGTCGGGACCCATACCCAGCTGAGGTGGATCCGTTTGCGGGTTATTGGATCTGTGAGAAGGAGACCCAGTACCCGTTTCTAACCCATTTGTATGTGAAATTACCGTTTACCCCTAAGCTTTGAGATTCGCGTCCGATGTGAACGGTCCCGATTTAATCCTATTTTTAGCCATATTACGAGCCCCCCACTCCTGAAGATTGAGTTTGATCAGCCTTTGAGGAGTAGTTTTACTGTTCTAATGGCGTACGGGATTTTATCGGTGTTCTTAAGGGAGTTTGGAATCTTGCTCGGGGTGTAACGGTGTTATTATGGGCTTGTAAAATGCCCAAAAATATTCTCAGAATTCTCTGGATTTTTGGTGATTTTTCCAGATTTTTCTGAATTTTTTCTCATTTTTTCTCATTTTTTATTCATTTTCCGAATTAAATAATTAATTATCAAAAATATTAATTAATTATCCTAATTTAATAATTATTTTTTTCAGAATTTAAAAATAATTTTTCTGAATTAATAATTATTTTTAGAATTTTTAATTAATTTTTTTCGATTTTTAAATATTTTTTCGATTTTTTAAATAAAAAAACAATTAAATAAATAAATAAATAATTTAAATATTACCTGGACACGTGGCGCATTTCTAGCCGTCCATCATGATCAGATGAGCGGCATCGTGAGGCAGATCACGATCTGGACACGTGGCGTGTTTCTGACCGTCCATCATGATCAGATGTGCGCGCATCGCGAGGCAGATCACGATCTGGACACGTGGCGCATTCCTGAGCATCGATCATGCTGCGATGCGAATTTTGAGACGATCGGACGGATCGTGTGGGTCGGCGAGTATTTTTCCCATATACGAGGGTCGGTCGCTCGGCACCTCGGCTCGGCACTTCGGCGTGGCGATTTGAATCTGCCGATCATGCAAGATGATGCCACGTGGCAGTGCCACGTGGCCTTCTCCCTTCTTTTTTTTTTTTTCTTTTTTCGCTTCGTCCCTGTTCTTTCTTTCTTTGTTTCTTTCTCCACCGAACTCGACTCGGCGTTGAAGGAGGCTCCGACGAAGGAGCTCGGCGATGGGGTCTGGAGCTCGAAGGTGGTCGTCGAAGGTGGGGCTTGGCACGGCGAGGGGTTCTAACTGCCACGGCGAGGGAGCTCGTCGAAGGTGGTTCGTGCTCGGAGCTCGGCAACTCCGTGGAGAGGAGCTCGGCTCGGTAGCGACGACGGAGAGGAGTTTCAGCTGTGGAGGCGACGGTGTTCGTCGAGGAAGGAGCACTGCACTGTAGGTCGGAGTGAGAGCTCGGGTTGATGGGTTCGGCAAGCTTGGTGATGGGTGCTCGACGTCATCGGAGGAGGTGGCGAAGCTCGAAGCCCGGCCGAGGAGTTGGGTTCGGCCAGTGAACTCGGCACTGTGGAGCTTTGACAAGTGGGTTCGAGCTTGGAGAAGGAGCTCGACGTCGTGGCGAAGGTGGCGAAGCTCGAAGCTCGGCCAAGGAGTTGGGTTCGGCATGGACAGGAGTTCGGAGCTTGGGTTCGGCCAGTGAGCTCAGTGCTTCAATGCTCGACGAAGAGAAGAGGCGAAGGGGAAGAGCTCGCGAGGGGAAGTTTGACGATGGGTTCGCTCGAGGGAGCTCGAAGACGATGGAGCTCGTTAATGGCAGGTGGTGAGCTTGAGCACGACGAGGGGGTTGGAGCTCAGCAAGGGAAGCATGACGCCAACGGAGGCGCTTGTGGAGGAGATGTCGAGCTCGGTGAGGCTTCGAGTCGAAGGAGCTCGACGCTTTGGGCTCGGAAGGCAGCTCGACAGATCTAGGCGAGGAAGGAGGAGGTGCTGGCCATGGCGGAGCTCGCACGTGAAGAAGAGGAGTTTGGGTCTTCCCTTCTCTGTTGGTTTGGTCGCACAGTGGATAAGAGGAGACTTCGGCTTCGTTTGGTTTTTTTTGGCGCTAGAATGCTGAAGAAGAAGATGGGAAGGGGTTCGGGTCGGATCCCCTTAACGGGTCCGAACCCGGCCCCTTGTGCCCCACCCCTTTTTTTTTCCTTCCTTGTTGCTCGGCAAATGAATCTGGTTCGGCAGATCCGAGCACGGATTTTGAGGAGAATTTTTTCCCACTTTGCTGTTCGGTAGGTCGGTAGCTCGGATTTGAGATCCAAGCTACGTGGCTCAATCTGGACGGTTGATCACGATCGTGGCGCGAATCACGAGACAAGAGGCACGAGTTTCGAGAAAACATTATCTTGTTGTTTTGTGGAGACGTGGCGCGACCTGAGCCGTTCATCATGTTCTAGCACGCTTTTTGATGCGATCCGACGGTGAGATGGGGTCGGCCTGAATTTTTCTCCATATGCGGGGATCGGTACCTCGGCACCTCGGATCGGCAGCTCTTCTGAGAAGAAAGAGGAAGGGAGGAGAGGCATTTGGGTTCTCTCCTCTACCTTGTTCTTTCGCACAGTGGAGAAAAGGAGAAGAGGAAGGGGAGGAGAGGCAATTGGGTTCTCTCCTCTGCCTTGTTCTTCCGCACAGTGGAGAAGGGGAGAAGAGGAAGGGGAGGAGAAGCATTTAAGTTCTCTCCTCTGCCTTGTTCTTTCGCATAGTGGAGAAGAGGAGAAGAGGAAGGGGAGGAGAGGCATTTGGGTTCTCTCCTCTGCCTTGTTCTTCCGCACAGTGGAGAAGAGGAGAAGAGGAAGGGGAGGAGAGGCAATTGGGTTCTCTCCACTACCTTGTTCTTCCGCACGGTGGAGAAGAGGAGAAGAGGAAGGGGAGGAGAGGCAATTGGGTTCTCTCCTCTGCCTTGTTCTTCCGCACCGTGGAGAAGAGGAGAAGTGTTGGGGAAGAAGGAGAAGAATGAAGGAGCTAAGAAGGGTATGGGTCGGACCGTGGGTATCGGATCCGACCCCGACCGTTAGCCTCTTTTTCTTTCTTCCTCTTCATCTGCTTGCTTTGTTCGGCGAATCCGAGCACGGATTTTGAGGCACATTTTTTGCCGTTCCGCAGGTTGGTAGATTGGCAGATCCAAGCTACGCGGCTCAATCTGGACGGTTGATTACGATCGTGGCGCGAATCACGAGACAAGAGGCACGAGTTTTGAGAAAATGTTATCTTGTCATTTTGTGGTGGTCCATCACGCTTGAGTGCGAATTTGGAGATGATCTAACGGTGAGATCGGGTCGGCAGAATTTTTCTCCATATACGAGGGTCGGTCCCTCGTCCGCTCGGCTCGGTGACTCAGTAGTTCACCCTCTGCCCGTAGTAGCTCGTAGAAGAGGAGAAGAGGAAGGGGAGGGGAGGCATTTGGGTTCTCTCCTCTGCCTTGTTCTCTCGCACAGTGGAGAAGCGGTGCTAGGAAGATCCTCGTAAGAGCCATGGGAAGACCCATTCTCTGAAGTGAGTGCAAGGAGCAACTCTAGGGGAGAGTTGTGCTCCGATCTCGTCGAGAAGAGCTATTTGAGAGACAATTTTGAGGAGGAACTCTAGGAGAGAGTTGTGCTCCGAATTTGTGGAGAAGAGCTCCGCTTTGGAGGTGAGCGAAGTGAAGAGCTCGGCTCTAGGAGAGCCATCTGGACGAGGAGTTTGAGGAGCAACTCTAGGAGAGAGTTTTAGCTCCGAACTCGTTGAGAAGAGATCCGCTTTGGAGGCGAGCGGAGCGAAGAGATTGACTTGTAGAAGAGCCATCTGGAAGAGGAGTTTGAGGAGCAACTCTAGGAGAGAGTTTTAGCTCCGAATTCGTTGGGAAGAGCTCCGCTTTGGAGGCGAACGGAGTGGGGAGCTCGATTTGTAGAAGAGCCATCTGGAAGAGGAGTTTGAGGAGCAACTCTAGGAGAGAGTTTTAGCTCCGAACTCATTTGAGAAGAGCTCCGCTTAGGAGGCGAGCGGAGTGAAGAGCTCGGCTCTGGGAGAGCCATCTGGAAGAGGAGTTTGAGGAGCAACTCTAGGAGAGAGTTTTAGCTTCGAATTCGTTGGGAAAAGCTCCGCTTTGGAGGCGAGCGGAGTGGGGAGCTCGATTTGTAGAATAGCCATCTGGAAGAGGAGTTTGAGGAGCAACTCTAGGAGAGAGTTTTAGCTCCGAACTCGTTTGAGAAGAGCTCCGCTTAGGAGGGGAGCGGAGTGAAGAGCTCGGCTCTGGGAGAGCCATCTGGAAGAGGAGTTTGAGGAGCAACTCTAGGAGAGTTTTAGCTCTGAACTCATTTGAGAAGAGCTCCGCTTTGGAGGCGAGCAGAGCGGGGAGCTCGATTTGTAGAAGAGCCATCTGGAAGAGGAGTTTGAGGAGCAACTCTAGGAGAGAGTTTTAGCTCCGAACTCGTTTGAGAAGAGCTCCGCCTAGGAGGCGAGCGGAGTGAAGAGCTCGGCTCTGGGAGAGCCATCTGGAAGAGGAGTTTGAGGAGCAACTCTAGGAGAGAGTTTTAGCTCCGAATTCGTTGGGAAGAGCTCCGCTTTGGAGGCGAGCGGAGTGGGGAGCTCGATTTGTAGAAGAGCCATCTGGAAGAGGAGTTTGAGGAGCAACTATAGGAGAGAGTTTTAGCTCCGAACTCGTTTGAGAAGAGCTCCGCTTAGGAGGCGAGCGGAGTGAAGAGCTCGGCTCTGGGAAAGCCATCTGGAAGAGGAGTTTGAGGAGCAACTCTAGGAGAGAGTTTTAGCTCCGAACTCGTTTGAGAAGAGCTCCGCTTAGGAGGCGAGCGGAGTGAAGAGCTCGGCTCTGGGAGAGCCATCTGGACGGTTGATCACGATCGTGGCGCGAATCACGAGGCAAGAGGCACGAGTTTCGAGAAAATGTTATCTTGTCATTTTGTGGTGACGTAGCGCGATCTGATCCGTCCATCACGCTTGGGTGCGAATTTTGAGATGATCTAACGGCGAAACCGGATCGGCAGAATTTTTCTCCATATGTGGAGGTCGGTACCTCGGCACCTCGGATTGATGTGATCGACAGCTCTTCTGAGAAGGAAGAGGAAGGGGAGGAGAGACATTTGGGTTCTCTCCTCTGCCTTGTTCTTTTGCACAGTGGAGAAGAAGAGAAGTGCTGGGTACTTTTTGGAAAGGTGAAGAGGAGCTCCACTCCTAGGGGTGGAGAAGAGGAGAGCAATCTGGGCGGTTGATCACGATCGTGGCACGAATCACGAGACAAGAGGCACGAGTTTCGAGAAAATGTTATCTTGTCGTTTTGTGGTGACGTGGCGTGATCTGATCCGTCCATCATGTTCTAGCGTGTTTTTTGAGATGATCCAATGGTAGGATGGCTCGGCAGCATTTTTCTCCATATGTGAGGGTCGGTTCCTCGTCCGCTCGGCTCGGTGACTCAGTAGTTCACCTTCTGCCCGTAGTAGCTCGGTGTAGTGGAGCTCGGAGTTCGGACGGCTCGAGCGTGAGGAGAAGCTCGGTGAGTTGATGAAGGGGATGGTTCGATGAAGCTCTGCTCCTCGGCTCGGGAGGATGGGTCAGCATATGGGAGAGGTGAGGGGCTCTGAAGCTCTACCTCTATTCTGTTTGGTTTTGGAGATTTTTGAAGAGGAGCTCCACTCCTAGGAGAAGAGGTGCTAGGAAGAGGTGCTGGGAAGACCCATTCTCTGAAGTGAGTGCAAGGAGCAACTCTAGGGGAGAGTTGTGAGCTCCGAACTCGTTGAGAAGAGGTCCGCTTCAGAAGCGAGCGGAGTGAAGAGCTCGACTCTAGGAGAGAGCCATCTGGAAGACGAGTTTTGAGGAGCAACTCTAGGAGAGAGTTGTGCTCCGAACTCGTTTGAGAAGAGGTCCGCTTTGGAGGCGAGCGGAGCGAAGAGCTCGGTTCTAAGGTAGAGCCACTTGGAAGACGAGTTTGAGGAGCAACTCTAAAAGAGAGTTTTAGCTCCGAACTCGTGGAGAAGAGCTCCGCTTTGGGGGCGAGCGGAGTGAAGAGCTCGGCATTAGAAGAGCTATTTGAGAGACAAGTTTGAGGAGGAACTCTAGGAGAGAGTTGTGCTCCGAACTCGTTTGAGAAGAGGTCCGCTTTGGGGGCGAGCGGAGCGAAGAGCTCGGTTCTAGGGAAGAGCCACTTGGAAGACGAGTTTGAGGAGCAACTCTAGGAGAGAGTTTTAGCTCCGAACTCGTGGAGAAGAGCTCCGCTTTGGGGGCGAGCGGAGTGAAGAGCTCGGCATTAGAAGAGCTATTTGAGAGACAAGTTTGAGGAGGAACTCTAGGAGAGAGTTGTGCTCCGAACTCGTTTGAGAAGAGGTCCGCTTTGGGGGCGAGCGGAGCGAAGAGCTCGGTTCTAGGGAAGAGCCACTTGGAAGACGAGTTTGAGGAGCAACTCTAGGAGAGAGTTTTAGCTCCGAACTCGTGGGGAAGAGCTCCGCTTTGGAGGCGAGCGGAGTGATGAGCTCGGCATTAGAAGAGCTATTTGAGAGACAAGTTTGAGGAGCAACTCTAGGAGAGAGTTTTAGCTCCGAACTCGTTTGAGAAGAGGTCCGCCTTGGAGGTAAGCGGAGTGAAGAGCTCGGCTCTAGGAGAGAGCCATTTGGAAGACGAGTGTAAGGAGGAATTCTAGGAGAGAGTTGTGCTCCAAACTCTTTGAGAAGAGCTCCGCTTTGGAGGCGAGCGGAGTGAAGAGCTCGGCTCTGGGAGAGAGCCATTTGGAAGACGAGTTTGAGGAGCAAACTCTAGGAGAGAGTTTTAGCTCTGAACTCATTGAGAAGATGTCCGCCTTGGAGGTAAGCGAAGTGAAGAGCTCGGCCCTGAGAAGAAAGAGGAAGGGGAGGAGAGGCATTCGGGTTCTCTCCTCTGCCTCGTTCTTTCGCACAATGAAGAAGAGCAGAAGTGTTGGGTACTTTTGGCGGGAAGACTGAAGAAGGAGAAGAATGAAGGAGCTAAGAAGGGTATGGGTCGGACCATGGGTATTGGATCCGACCCTGACCCGTTAGCCTCTTTTTCTTCTTGCTCTTCATCTGCTTTGCTGCTCGGCAGATGCATCTTATTCGGCAGATCCGAGCACGGATTTTGAGGCACATTTTTTGCCACTTTGCTTCTCGGTAGATGGGTAGCTCGGCTCGGTGGTCGTGGGGGCAGTTCGGAATGGCCATCTTCCTCCGGCCCGTTTAAGGACGAGCCGGTGAAGTAAAGTCGAGCCATAGGACCCCGACCATCGTTAGGTTAGTTTGATGGCTGTGGGAGCAATTCCGAATGGCGAGCTACTTCTAGTTCGCTTAGAAGCGAACTTACGAAGTAGAATCGAGCCAAGTGTTGGACTCCGAACCATTGCTAGATTAGTTAATGGGTTGTGGGAGCAATTCCGAATGGCGAACTACTTCTAGCTCGCTTAGGAGCGAACTTGCGAAGTAGAATCGAGCCAAGTGTTGGACTCCGAACCATTCAACGGCTGTGGGAGCAATTCCGAACGGCGATCTACTTCTGGCTCGCCTATGGGCGAGCCGGGGAAGTAAAGTCGAGCCGAGTGTTGGACTCCGAACCATTGTTAGATTAGTTCGAGGGTTGTGGGAGCAATTCCGAATGGCGAACTACTTCTAGCTCGCTTAGGAGCGAACTTGCGAAGTAGAATCGAGCCAAGTGTTGGACTCCGAACCATTCAACGGCTGTGGGAGCAATTCCGAACGGCGATCTACTTCTGGCTCGCCTATGGGCGAGCCGGGGAAGTAAAGTCGAGCCGAGTGTTGGACTCCGAACCATCGTTAGATTAGTTCAAGGGTTGTGGGAGCAGTTCCGAATGGCGAACTACTTCTAGCTCGCATAGGAGCGAACTTGCGAAGTAGAATCGAGCCAAGTGTTGGACTCCGAACCATTCAACGGCTGTGGGAGCAATTCCGAACAGCGATCTACTTCTGGCTTGCCTATGGGCGAGCCGGGGAAGTAAAGTCGAGCCGAGTGTTGGACTCCGAACCATCGTTAGAGGTATTCAACGGTCGTGGGAGCAATTTCGAATGGTGACCCTCTTCTAGCCCGCTTAGGAGCGAGCTTGCAAAGTAGAGTCGAACCAAGTGTAGGACTCCGGACTCGTTGTGAAGTGCTTAGCAAGTTGTGGGAGCAGCCATGTAGAAGAAGCTGGACTCTGAACTCGTTAAGAAGAGGTCCGCCTTGGAGGTGAGCGGAGCAAAGAGCTCGGCTCTAGAAGAGAGCCATTTGTGAGACAAGTTTGAGGAGCAATTCTAGAAGAGAGTTGTGAGCTCCGAACTCGTTCGGGAGAGGTCCGCCTTAGAGGTGAGCGGAGCAAAGAGCTTGGCTCTGGAAGAGAGTCATTTGGGAGAAGGGTTTGGGAGCAACTCTAGGAGAGAGTTGTGCGCTCCGGACTCGTTGAGAAGAGGTCCGCTTTGGAGGCAAGCAGAGTGGAGAGCTCGGCTCTGGAAGAGAGCCATTTGTGAGATGAGTTTGAGGAGCAACTCTTGGAGAGAGTTTTGAGCTCCGAACTCGTTGAGAAGAGGTCCGCTTCGGCGGCGAGCAGAGGGAAGAGCTCGGCTCTGGAAGAGAGCCATTTGTGAGATCAGTTTGAGGAGCAACTCTAGGGGAGAGCTGTAGCTCCGAACTCGTTGATAAGGGATCCGCTCCGGCGGCGAGCGGAGGGAAGAGCTCGGCTCTGGAAGAAAGCCATTTGTGAGATGAGTTTGAGGAGCAACTCTAGGGGAGAGCTGTAGCTCCGAACTCGTTGATAAGGGATCTGCTTCGGCAGCGAGTGGAGGGAAGAGCTCGGCTCTGGAAGAGAGCCATTTGTGAGATGAGTTAGAAGAGCAACTCTAGGGGAGAGCTGTAGCTCCGAACTCGTTGATAAGGGATCCGCTTTGGCAGCGAGCGGAGGGAAGAGCTCGGCTTTGGAAGAGAGCCATTTGTGAGATGAGTTTGAGGAGCAACTCTAGGGGAGAGTTGTAGCTCCGAACTCGTTGATAAGGGATCCGCTCCGGCGGCGAGCGGAGGGAAGAGCTCGGCTCTGGAAGAGAGCCATTTGTGAGATGAGTTTGAGGAGAAACTCTAGGGGAGAGCTGTAGCTCCCAACTCGTTGATAAGGGATCCGCTTCGGCAGTGAGCGGGGGGAAGAGCTCGGCTCTGGAAGAGAGCCATTTGTGAGATGAGTTTGAGGAGCAACTCTAGGGGAGAGCTGTAGCTCCGAACTCGTCGATAAGAGGTCTGCTTCGGCGGTGAGCAGAGTGAAGAGCTCGGCTCTGGAAGAGAGCCATTTGGGACCGCTCACCCGGACGTTGTTGGCGGGAGGCTCCCTCTCGGGCCCGCTTCTCGTCCAGACGGTAGCGCAGGTCCTCTTCCTTCTGCCGATTTTGAGGATTGTGGGAGGCCATGGAATCCGTAGAGGCGTTGTGTATGGAGACGTGGTCTTGATGGAGAGGTTGCTTCATGCGGGAGCCCCCCGCACCGGCATTCTGTGGACCGAAAGGACCCTTGGGGGGTTGTTGATTCTGAGGGAGAGGCTGATCTTGCTGAAGAGGGTCCTCTACTTGAAGCGGGGGTTGTCCCTGCTGCGGAGCGGGTTGGACGGGAACTACCTCTTGCTGATCGGTGGGGTTGGGTCCACGGTTGGACCCTCTGAATCTTACTTTCCTAGGAGGCATGGCTGGAGAAGATCTGACTAACGGGAAGAGGAGGGGCTGCTATTCGTATGGTTCCCACAGACGGCGCCAATCTGTTGCCGCTAATTTCGGTGTGGAGGCAAACAGATAGTATTTGTGAGTTCTTGGAAAACCTGAATAGCAAACACCTAACCTGTTCCGCCGGAGTTTGACCGCTGACTCCCACCGTTCACCTTGCAAAGAAATGCGAGACACCAGGGTTGATCCCGGCGACGCACCCTCCGACGCTCAAGTCAGTAACCAGAAATGATTATGAAAGAGCGTGTAACTAGCAAAAGATTGATTACCTCTTAATGGAGATGGGTATGGGGTATTTATAGTCGCCGTTGGGATCAGATAAGGAATGTGATTCCTGTGATCTGATAAGGCGTAAAATCCTCGTAATCAGATTAGGAATGTAATCCCTTAATTCCCGGTGAGAGGATAATCGCGAATCAGGCCTGTTGATTTGGTTTAATCAGAGACCCTAATTCTGTCCTGTCGGACTGGGTTTGTATCGGGTCGGGACCCGTACCCAGCTGAGGTGGATCCGTTCGCGGGTTATTGGATCTGTGAGAAGGAGACCCAGTACCCGTTTCGGACCCATTTGTATGTGAAATTACCGTTTTACCCCTGAGCTTTGAGATTCGCGTCCGATGTGAACGGTCCCGATTTAATCCTATTTTTAGCCATATCAGCAGTATATCCAATAGTGGACTTTATAATCACCTTTTTACAGGCAATATTTGACGATATTAAAATATATAACATCTCATGTAGGGAACCGTAGTGACTTCAAGTCAAATGACTACATACACCATGGTCACTATGTGAACGGCTTATGACACTCACGTAACGATCCATTCAGCGTTCTCATGGTGGGTCAGTCCAGTACATTATTACTCTAATATGTAGCCATGTGAAGACTTGATAGCTCATATCCATGACACGGGAGATATGGTCATCAGTCTACGCACATACTAGTCTCTATGCATTATTGTTGTCCTAATTCACAATAATACTTGACTAGGGACATTTAAGAATAGTGTTCTAATTACAACCAATAGGATCTCACAATCAAGTCATGCACTTGATATCCTATGATATTGAACCTACTATTCTAAGGACTTTTCTATGTTCATTTAATCACAATAAACAACACAATAATTGAAATACCTCTTACATGAAATAAATATCATGATACAATGTAAACTAGTAATGTCAATACATAACTAGCCTCTAGGGCATTCACCAACACTGCCTTGTGCGACTTGCCTCCAGCTAGCGAGCAAGCCTTCTCCTCGCCACCACCTTCGCCCGGAGTGAGTGGAACTTCGGAGAACGTCGTAGCATAGTGGAAGCCTTCGAGCTCGCTCTCAAGATACTTGCGCAATACATGCTCGTTGGCCCGGTCGTATGCCTTATCTTGAGCAAGGACGACCTTATCCAAGGCGGCCAACTTTACGGCCTTTAACTTCTTCTCGTTCTCTGCTTCTTTCTCCTTCACCCGCCGATCTCGGTCTTCGACGAGGATGTTCAACTCCGCCTTGAGGGCACGTTCACAAGCCTCGGAGTTGTCTGCTCGCGACTTCTACTCCTTCATCTCCCACTCATACATCTGAGAGTTCTTTAACTCCAGTGGAGCTCGTATGTGTAACGCTTCCTTAGCTTAGCCTCTTACAGCATCGCCTGCAGACAAGGAGCCAGGACTTAGAAATTTAAAGAATCAGAAATTTCTCGATATAACAGAGCTTGGAAACACTTACCGTCATGTCGGCCTGAGCCGACTTCATGAAACAAGATTCAAGACTCGGTAGAAAGACTCTCCCTATTGCGCGGCATCGCCAGATGCTCCACCACGTCGATTTCCACCAGCCTTTTGGTCAGCAAATCTGTCATCTTTACGGATCAATTAGGGGCCCACGGTGAAAGCCCCTCCTCACCTACAATCACCTGAATCCCATGGCAGATAGGTGGAAGACTAGGCCTGTAGCGCCCCGAATTTCCATAACAAAAATAAGAGACACAATTCCATAATCTTTACTTCAAATTTAAACCAAATATCGTGCAATTATAGGGCAATTTAAAACTTTCTTACAACATTCCATAATACGCTGCACAGTGGAAATTTAAATACACTTTTATTACAACTTGTTTCAAACAGTTAAACTCAAACTTCTCATAAACCCGAGCTTTAACTGTCTAAGTCATTCACTTGCAAATCCTGCAAAACTAACAAAAACTATGAGTACATCTACTGAATGCAACTGACGCAGTGTTGATAAAAGCAGTGAATCTCAAAGGTATCACAATCACACACTTGTTGCACAAATAAAAACAATAATAAAAGAATAATAAATCAACAATTAATACTGAAACTGAAAGAATAAATGTGTGTCATGAGAAATAAACAAAGATACATAAAATAATTATTAGGTTTCGAATGCAATCACATATTAAATGCACAGCTGAAAATTAAAAAAAATATCGAAACCTAGCCATGGATCCATGCGGAAACCATAAATCGTATTTAGGAGTTACACCATAAAGATGGATCTGTTGTCTCCAAAGTATGTCGATCACAGCAATGCAATATTGCGGTGCCTCTACGGTATCCATACAAACGGAACGAAAAACAGCTCTTCCTCAGACCGCAATGCTAGCTGCGGGGAGGGGATGTTCCTCCTCATGATCTATCTTTCTGACTTTCTATGACGGCTAGGGTATTTTTACATGTGACTTTTCCACAGAAACATATCACATATATAGGTGCAGGAAACAAACCCTAAGAGAGTAATGAGGTTGTTGGACTCACAATCTGACCTGGGTTAGATTCGTGTATGGGCTTTTTAACTTTAGTCGGGTAATTTAATCTAATTAATTGTCCAACCAATGTCAGGTATCCAAGTCTTACTTTGATCCCTAATTAAATTTATCTTATGAATTTAAATCCCAATAGGTTCCCATTACGTTGACAGTAATACTGAAATCATATTCTAGTATTACAAACAGTGAGCTGTATATAGAAATACATCACTTGTACTTGAATAACGGGAATGTCAGTGATTTGACATAACCTATCCGTGACCAATGTTACCATGTAGTCTAATCCCTTTATCCAGATATCTTAATTGACCAAAAGGCATAGAGCGTGTCACCCATGTATAGTTCAATCTTTGGTTTCTTAATGTCCGAGTAGACTTACTAAAACAAATGAGCTAAATATCTCATATTGACTCATTGGAGAACAGTCATGCATTTTGCAGTCTCACTCAATCAAGGGGCCCATATATATCGCTCATGTTATGTAAGAGGTACAAATTCTATCTAAGTCACTCACATCCCTCTGCATGATTTGTAGTATATCCAATAGTCGACTTTATAATCACTTTATTACAGACGACGTTTAACGACATTAAAACATATAACTTCTTATGTAAGGAACCATAGTGACTTCAAGTCAAAGAACTACGTACACCATGGTCACTGTGAGAACTGCTTATGACACTCACGTAATGATCCATGCAATGTTCTCGTGGTGGATCAGTCCAGTACATTATTACTCTATTATGTACCCATGTGAAGATTTGATATCTCATATCCATGACCCACGAGAATGGTCATCATTCTACGCACACACTTGTCTCTATGTATTATCGTTGTCCTAATTCACAATAATACTTGACTGGAAACATTTAAGAACAATATTCTGATTTCAGCCAATATGATCTCACAATCAAGTATACACTTGATATCCCATGGCAATGAACTTACTATTCTAAAGATTTTATTATATTCATTTAATTCACAATAAATAACACAATAAATAAAATGCCTAAATATGAAATAAATTTCACGATACAATATAAACTAGTAATGTTAATACACAAATGGCCTCAAGGGTAGACACTAACAACAACAATGCACATGATGCACACTAATGCATACTTTTTCAGATTCTATGCTGCCCATATGGGCAAGCCCTCAGCGTTCACCTCATTTAGGGTTCAGTCCCTCTCTATGTAATCCTATATCGATGACAGAAACAAGATTAGACACTCCGCAAATAGGCCCCTCCCCCAGAATACATCTGCCTGATTGTACAAGCGTAAATGCACAAGCATCCTGTAAGCATCACTCTAACTCTAACGAATCACCTCCCTACCATACATTTCGTAAATAGACCCCAGTCCCCGAACACAATCTTTCAGACTGTACAAGTGTACCGCACGAACATAGCATACATTTCGCAAATAGAATCCAGTTCAGGAATACAATCCACCAGACTGTACAAGTGTACCGTGCAAACATACCAAATCCATCTCACTCGTAGACATTCCACGAATAGACCCCACTCCCGAAATACAATTTGCCAAATAGTACAAGTGTATCATGGAAACATACTAGAGAGACATAAAATTACACTGTCCCAGAATACATCTGCCCAACTATATCGAGCCCATACTTACGTTGCACATGTTCCGTCATAACTCCCAACCTACTACCTGTCCTTAGGTTCAAACATAAGTAACCATAGCCACCTAGAGTTAGCTTACCCTACCGGACATAACTCATCAAAATTTGGAAAACTGGCCCATCTGATTAATTCCCACAATCAAATAACCACAGCTGATATCCTAGGGGTTTTGCTCAACCTCATGCTCAAAAATCAATGCCTCAAACATCCATCTAAGGTTCTCACGATAACCCTAACTTTCAATAAAGAACCTCCACTTAGTTTTGTCATAAAAAAAATACTCTTTATTTACTCTTTTCTGAAAACAATACTCTTTCCACAACACCACGGTTTTAAATCAAAATCTCAAATGGTACCACTTCATTCCGAAAATTAGACATTAGTACATCCACAAAATCTTTTCACCATTTTATGTTTCATTTAATAAACCATCGTTACCGTAAATGACTCTTTCTTTTATAGAAACAAAAATCAATCCACTATTGTAACACCCCGCAAAATTCAGTTATAACAATTTTGCCTACTGGTATTATGCACATGTATTTTATACAGTTATGGGTAATATCCATAGCTATTTTAAAATAAATATCCTACGTATTTTTGTATTTCGATAAATTATATGTTTTCTGTCATCTCAAAATTCATTTTTATCCTATTTTGAGTCAACTCAAACATTTATTTTAATCTTTGTGTTTTTACGTGTATTGCACGTGCTTTCAATACACATGTCGATTACGTAAACTCTTATGTGTAATATTATAAAATTTATATGTATTTCAATTATTTATTTTTATTTGTTCGAATTTGTTTTATAAATTGAAATTTCATATCTCCTATTTGAACTCAAATATATTATTTATACGTGTGATGCACGTGTTTTCTATGTACGTGTGGATTACATTGTTGTATATATAAAATTAATTAAATGTATTTTTTGTATATTATATTTTTATTATTTATAAATATATCCCCGTTGACAAAACCTATTTCGTATTTGAATATTTATTTTTATGTGCGATGCACGTGTTTGAAGTGCACATGTTGGTTTCTAAAATTTTCTTGAGTCATGAATATTTTTCATCTCATTTTTCTATTCACAATTATTTGATTTATTTTTAACAAAAATCCATTAGGCCTAAATCCATTTTGTAGCTTACTAAAATTAATTTAAAGCCCAAGATTGATTTTGTGTGCACTAAAGTGTACATTTAAAATATAGTTAGATTGATAAACATGCCATGTGTAACACACACATACATCTAACCTAATAAAAACTAATAATAAAAACTTGTATGAAAGGGTGTGCACACACACATTGACTACATGTGAACGTGTTTCTTACCATGGTTGAGAATGAGGAAGAGTGGTGTGAGTTAGTGGGGAGAGTTATTTTGAAAAGTGGGGAGCTATTTTGACCACACAATTTTCCTATAAATAGTTCCTACTTTGTCATGAACAACACAACAACAAAAAAAAAAAAAGAGAGAGAAAGAGGGAAAAGAGCTTGTGGGTTGTGCTAGAAAAAGGCCGGTCATTTTTTAGGGAGCTTGGAGCTTTGGAGCATTATTTTCTAGGAGTTCTACTACTAGGAATTCTACATTTGAGGTGGGTATTTCTTCAACTTTCTAATATATTTTTTAGTACAATGTTTGACATGTGTGAATGGTTAGATGAATGATAACTTATATAGATTGAACATTCATGTTTAGATTATTTGTTGTTGATTGAAAGTATGAAATTATGATATGTTTGATTTGGGTGCATTTTCATAAGATTCTGTTTTGAGTTTTAGTTGCACTTCAAAAAATCATAACTATTAAATTAGATGGAATCTAGAGCTACAATTTTTATAGGAGCATCTTGTATATGTAGAGATCACCTCCCTAAAATTTTATAATATTTGGATATCGTTTACTATTTTAATAATATCCAAACTTAAGACTGGTTGGCAGTTGGCTAGTTACTGGAAATTTGTACACATTTCAGGATTTTGATCAATTTGGCATCTTAGATACAGTATTTTGGCAAAATCCAAAACTAAGAACTTGAAGTGGACTCGTTAAAATTTCTTCAGAGTCTAAGAAGTCAATTTTTCATGAAGAATTGAATTTATAATGAATTTTACAAGATTGAACTAGTGGTAGTACTTTAACATTTCGACCCTACTATAGATTTTGAAGAATTCATGGTTATAGACACAATATTTTGGGGCAACTTATAATTGCTGATATGGCTAAAAATGGGGTTAAATCGGAACCGTCTAAATCGGGCATGAATCTTGAAGCCCTGGGGTAAACGGTAATTTCACCTACCAATGGGTCTGAGATGGGTACTGGATCTCTTCATCAAAGATCTAATAACCCTCGAACAGATCTGCCTCAATCGGGTGCAGGTTTCAACTAGCAGAAAGCCCGATCCAGAGGGATAGAATTAGGGTTTCTGATTAAATCCTAATCAACGGCCCTGATTCATGCATATCCTTCCACTAGGAATTAGGGATTACATTCCTAATCTGTTTACAAGGAGTCTATTCCTTATCAGATCATGGGGATTACATTCCTAATCTGATCCCTAAGATGCTTATAAATACCCCCCATCCATCTCCATTAAGGGGTAATCAATCTTTTACCAGTTTTTATGCTCTTTCATAATCATTCGTGATTACAGACTTGAGCGTCAGAGGATGCGTCGCCGGAAACAACCCCGGTGTCTCGCACTTTTTACAGGTGTACGGCAGGAGTCAGCGTCAAACTCTGACGGAACAGTTATACAGGTTTGCTATTCAGTTTTCCTAAGAATCCACAAATACTATCTGTTTGCCCCCACACCAAATTTAGCGGCAACAGATTGGCGCCGTCTGTGGAAAACTAACGAATAGCAACCTCCCCTCTTCCCGTTGGTCAGATCTTCTCCAGCCATGCCTCCTAGGAAAGTCAGATCCAGAGGGTCCAACCGAGGACCCAACCCCGATCAGCAACAGGAAGTTCCCCCTCAGCCCGCTCAACAGCAGGGGCAACTTCTTCCTCAAGCGGAGGGCCCACTCCAACAGGACCAGCCCGCTCCTCAGAACCCACAACCTCCTAAGGGTCCCAATCCGCAGAAATAGCCCCTCCATCTGGACCACGTCTCCATCCACAACGCCTCTTCGGACTCTATGGCCTCCCATCATCCCCGAGCTTCCGATCTCCGCAACACCGTCCTCAATCGGCAGAAGGATGAGGATCTTTGCCGCCGTCTGGATGAAAAACGGGCCCGAGAGGGAACCTCCCGCCAACACCGTCCGGATGAGCGATCTCCTCACCGTCGAGAATACAGAAGGTTCCCTACCCAAAGGGGGCAGAGAGAGTCCCCCGAGCATTACAGAAGAAGGCCACACTCCCCTGCAGGTCGGCAACAGCATAGGAACGATGAGGCACCAATCACCCGTGCCGAGTTCCAGCAGTTCCAAGCGACCGTCCTACAAACGCTCAATCTCTATCCTAACACCAATGCTCCAAAGATCCCCTCTCCTCCTCCGGTCCGAAGTCCTCGCCGACGGTCCGCAACTCCTCCTCCAGCTCCTAGCAACTCCCGGCATATGCCAAGTCCTCGCCGCTCCAGGTGTAGAACCCCATATTTTCAAATATTATTTAAATGATTTGAAAATAAATTAAAATGATTTTTTGGAGATTTAATAAATATTTTCTAAAGATTTATCTTTTTTACACGTGCGAAACACGCGCAAATATTTTTGGTGTAAATAACTAATTTTATATTTTTTAGTAAATTCTCCTAATTAGAATGGAGTATATTCTAAAATTTGGGATTTTTCTGAGTAGAGAAACTATTTTTATAAATACCTTGAAAGGGAGGGGCTTTTATGCAAAAAGTCGTTTGGATCTTAAATAAATTATGAAAATTCGTTTTTACTAATATTTTGGTTCTCCATGGTTATGATTTGAATTTAAATATATTTAGATTTTATTTAAAGTCGATTTGGTGAAGATTTAAACAAAAAGGGTGTTTTTGCAAATATGGAATTCATGTAGAATCTTGTGCAAATGTTTTTCTAGAAAGTAAAAGTCAAATATTTTGATTGGAAAATATAATATGTATTATTATATATTATTTCGAATTTTTCTGGATTTTTATGAATATTTTATGATGTAACTGCAAATATTACAAAAGGGAGGGCTTTTGTGCAAAATCGCCACCCTGAGTTGTAAATCCGAATTTTTCTTGTTTACTGGGCTGATCTGGATTGTTGGACAATTCAGTGATAAAATATTTGATTTGGTTTTGATTTAGTTAATCTATTTTAACTAAGAAAAAGTAATATATGTAAGTTTACATTTTGGGAGGACTAATTTGCAAATACATTTCTAAAACCCTAAATCTGATTTCCGGCCTGTATAAAAGAGAGTGTGCAGCTGTCTTTGGCTGCACAACTCAAGATTTATTATATTATTATTTTCTTGGTGATCAAGGGGATGATTTTGGATCTCGCGAAAGGAGAGGCTTTCTTGTTGGATCTTTTCATTCCTAAGGTGAGTGACATTGTTTTGTTTTATTTTGTTTGTGTATGTTGTAGATGAGTAGATATAATTGTTTGGTTGTTTTGTTTGTTTCTCTTTGATTTGTGTGTCATATGCGAATGATATGAATGTTTAGATTGATTTGGGTGTTGAATATGTTGGATGGATGAAAAATTGGATCTTTGAGAAGAACCCTAGATATTCGTAGGTGAATGATTTTAGATTGTTGGAAACCTAATAAAAATTGTGAGTAGGCTATTTATTTGGATTATTGTTGATTTGATTGAGTTTGACAAATGTTATGCATTAGTTAAATTAAAGATGAGATTTTTGGATTATTGGTGAGTTGGATAAAAACAACTTGACCATGTTTTGAGGATTTAGATTGGGAATTTGTGATTTTTGTAAAAGATGTTGTTTGGACTTGGATTTCTCAAATGCTAAGTTTAAATCTAATTACTTTGGTATTAATAAGATTTGGAAAATAATACAAAGTTATTTTGTTATATGACTAATTCTTAAAAATCCTAGTTTTGACATATGTACGACCTAAATTCTTCAGACTGTAGGCCGACAGTCGACTGGTACGACCTTTCAGTCGACTGATACGACCCAGCTGCTATGATCTTTAGTTTCCTTGAAAATTCGTTCTGGACAGTCGACTTAGACCCTTTTCAGTCGACTGGTACACTTAGAATTTATTTTTCAAAGTTATCGTAGATTTTTCTCTGGTAAGTCGACCTATGACCTTTTAAGTCGACTTATATTCTCTTTTAAGTCGACTTATAACACTTAGAATATTTTCTTAAAGATTTCTGGAATTTCTCTCTAGTAAGTCGACTTATGTTTTTATAAGTCGACTTATGTTTTTATAAGTCAACTTATGATCTGGTAAGTCAACTTATGTTTTTATAAGTCAACTTATGATCTGGTAAGTCGACTTATGTTTTTATAAGTCAACTTCTGATCTGGTAAGTCAACTTATGACCTTTATAAGTCATCTTTTATTTTTGGTAAGTCGACTTGGGACTTTTATAAGTCAACTTATATTACTTAACTTATTTTCTTAAAATCATGGAATTTTCCCACTGGACAGTCGACTTACTTCAGTATTAGTCGACTGGTGCTGATGTGTTCTCATAAGTTTGAATGTTTCCTTCAAATGATTTATTCTTCAAATGTTTTAGGCTATACCCTCTCTTCTATTTTAACATATGATTTCAAGATGTTATGTTGAGCAGTTTCAGATGTGAGTTTGGTTGAGATATTTGAGTTGAGTCTCTAGAGGATGTGTGTGACCCTAGAATACCGGTGTTTGAGTTAATTATGTTTGGGTCTGTTGAGGCATTTAGTTGTTCAGATATTGAGTAAAGTCCGGTAGGGTACACCAACTCTAGGAGATTCGTTAAGTAATTAAATAACCCAAAAATGATAAGGACAGGCACTAGTGGTGATATGACGAACGGGAACATGGATTATGCACCTCAGTATGGCTTTCAGTGTGGGATTTAATCTCCGAAATTATCCAAGTATCTTACTTAGGGTATGGGATGTATCTCCGGAATTATCTCAGGTAATTTACCTGCGGTATGGGATATATCTTCGGAATTATCCAAGTAGTTACTTGCGGTGTGGGATTGATCTCCGGAATTATCGGAGTCGAGGCGACGCCCATGGGGTAATCATGTGATGAGGGTCATTGTTTCGGTGTGGGATTTAATCTCCGGAATTATCCAAATATCTTACTTAGGGTGTGGAATGTATCTCCGGAATTATCTCAGGTAAATTACCTACGGTGTGGGATATATCTCCGGAATTATCCAAGTAGTTACTTGCAGTGTGGGATTGATCTCCGGAATTATCGGGGCAAGGGCTAGTACTCGCAGTTTATCTTTATCTCGTAGTAGTCATCGTGTTAGGATTAGTTGCATAGCGGGGATTGAACCCTATAATGTGGAGACGTTAAGGGCTTGCACCGAACCTATGTAGAATGGGATGCATAGACTTCGACAAGTACGCATTAGAGAGTCCGCATATAGAATTTGTGTTTTCTTGACTTGGTTTTATGTATGTGTTTTCCTGTTTTCTACACCTAACACGTAGTTAAGCTACACTTGATGTTTTCATGTTTTTCTGCCATTTCTTACTTCACCATACATGTTTAGTATATGTTATTCTCGTTCAGTATATGTTGTTTAGGAATCCATGCTTATTGTTTATTTATGTTGTTTGTTGTTTTATATCACTCACACCATTTATGGCTGACCCCTTTAGTTTTTGGGGGTTCGGGATCATCTCTAGCCTCATATATTACAGGTTGTTGCGTAGAGTTTGGAGGTTGGATGCTTGAGATAGTTTTGGAGACAAACTGATGTAATAGAGCTTGTGTAAAATTTTAGTAAAAGAAGTGTTGTAAAAAGAATGTTGTAATTCAAGGTATTTTGTATTCCGCTGTGTTGGTAAAAGATTATTGTAATAAGAATTTGGAATAAAATTATTTGTGTTTTTGGGCTATGTATACTGTTACATTGAAGTTGATGCTGGGATTGTGCCACGTATTTTCTAAGTTATTATATTAGAAATTCGGGGCGCTACACCAGGAGCTACCGTCGTCGTAGCCCCCGCTCTCCCTCGTACGAAGACGAGTCTAAAGGCTCGGCTGATTACCGTCGAAGGGATGATGCTGTATACCGCCGTCTCCATGAGATGGAGAGGCGCTTGGGTCAATTAGACCGAGAAGAAGAGCTTAGAGGAAGGACTCTTCGTCCTAGCAGACCTCCTTTTTCCCAAACCATAATGGATGCACCTGTACCAATCGGCTTCAAGCCTCCTCAATTTGAGACCTACTCCGGGGAGACTGACCCCGTCGATCACATCGAGAGCTTCAAGACCCTAATGCTCATCCATCAAGCTTCTGATGCTCTGCTCTGTAAAACCTTCCACGCAAATCTCAAGGGTCCGGCTTGAGAATGGTACTCTCGCCTTGCCCCATCCTCAATATTCACCTTCGAGCAATTCGAGACCCTCTTCGTCACCCATTTTGTAAGTAGCCGTAGAACTGAGAAGACCAGCATCTCGCTACTGTACCTCCACCAGAAGAAGGGTGAGAAGTTGAGAGAATATGTGAAGAGGTTCACTACTGAAGCCAGGTCCATAGCATCCCTCGACCAGTCGGTCGCTGCAGCAGCTTTTCAATCCAATGTCCTCAACTCCAACCTTCGCTCCTCCCTCGCCAAGAAACCCCCACAGAACTTCTCTGACCTCCTCCTCCGGAGCGAAAAGTATATTCGGGCCGAAGACGCTGCGCACCGCCCCAACTTGGAGGGGTCTTCCTCTGGGTTCAAGAGAAAAGGAACAGAAGAGGAAGGAGCCAAAAAGCTCCAGAAGGATAATGACGGCCAGCGCCTGACCTCCCCCCAGATTTGAAAATTTTACTCCCCTTAACGCCAATATCTCCACAATTCTCATGGAAGTTGAGAACGAGGGGGTGATACCTCCTGCACCAAAAATGAACACCCCTGGCAAGAAGAGGGATAAAGAGAAGTGGTGCCGTTATCATCGGGACCACGGCCACGACACCGACGATTGTCGAGCCTTGAAGAATGAGATAGAAGCCCTCATCCAGAGGGGGCAGCTGACCAGATTCGTGAGAAAGGACCGATCCGACCTTCCTCCCCCGCCTCCGGGGGCTAATAAGTGTCCGGAACGCGATGAAACGCCCGACTTCGAAGAGGAGCGTATCCTACACCTCATTCATGGGGGCCCAATGGGGGGCTCCTTAAACTACTCTTGAAAGGCATTTATAAGAGAAGTCAATTCAGTTCGCGCCACCCCTCCTCCCAAAGGCCTCGGAGTGCCCGTCACATTCTCAGACGAAGATCTTGAAGGTGTCCGCACCCCTTATTGTGACGCACTCGTCATCAACCTCCACATGGCGAACTTCAAAGTGGAGAGGATCCTAGTGGACAATGGCAGCTCCGTTAACATCCTCTTCCTCGCCGCTTTTAAAGGCCTGAAGCTCTCCCGAGACAGACTCAAGCCCGCCGGCTACACGCTCCATGGGTTCATGGGAGTGCCAGTGACTATTGAAGGGGTGATCATCCTCGATGTAACCGCTGGCAAAACTCCTACCACCCGAACGGAGTCGATGGACTTCATGGTCGTAGATGTCTCGGCAGCCTACAACGTCATATTGGGTCAGCCCGGCCTTGCCGCCCTTGAAGCCGTCCCCTCCGCCTATCACCTCAAAATGAAGTTTCCCACTCGGGCCGGAGTAGGGGAAGTAAAAGGCAATCAGGAAACGGCCCGCAAGTGCTACATGACCTCTACTCTCGGTCCCGTCCTCTCCTTAGAAACTCTGGAAATCCCCCAAGATGCTGCCCGACCGACGTCCGAGCCGGTGGATGAATTGGAGGAAGTGCTCTTCTCTGAGCAGGATCCAACTCGCAAGTTCTTTCTTAGCAAGACCCTCCCGACCGCCCTATGCTCGGACATAGTACAGTGCATCCGAAGGAACCGAGACCTCTTTGCTTGGTCAGCTGCAGACATGCCCGGAATTTCTGAAGAGCTCTTGGTCCACCACCTCAGCGTTGTTCCGGGGTCCAAACCGGTTCAACAGAAGAGGCGCAAGTTCGCTCCCGAGCGCCAACTAGCCATAAAAGAGGAGGTGGACAAGCTCTTGAAGGCCCGGTTCATACAAGAGGTGAACTATCCCGAGTGGTTGTCGAATGTAGTAATGGTGAAGAAGTCCAATGGGACTTGGAGGATTTGTATCGATTTTACCAATCTCAACAATGCTTGCCCCAAGGATCCCTTCCCTCTTCCGAGTATTGACACTATGATTGATGCCACCTCGGGACATGAGCTCCTCAGCTTCATGGACGCCTTCTCAGGCTACAACTAGATTCGGATGTTTCCTCCGGATATCCCGAAGACCTCATTTGTGACCGACTAGGGCCTCTACTGCTATAGGGTCATGCCCTTCGGTTTGAAGAATGCAGGCGCAACATACCAACGCCTCGTCAACAAGGTTTTCCAAGCTCAAATCGGCTGGAATATGGAGGTGTATGTTGACGACATCCTTGTAAAAAGCATCTGGGGAGCCGATCATATGACTGACCTACTGGAGGCGTTCGATGTTTTGAGAAAGCACAATATGAGACTCAATCCGAACAAGTATGCATTCGGTGTCTCGTTAGGAAAGTTCATCGGCTTCATGGTCAGCCAACGAGGAATTGAAGCAAACCCTGAGAAAATCAAGGCCATATTAGACATGGCCCCTCCCAAGAATGTTAAGGAAGTTCAGAGGCTAACAGGCCGCCTAGCCGCCATAGGGCGTTTTCTCTCGAAATCCGGGGATAAATGCCTCCCCTTCTTCAAGGCCCTCAGGGGGGCTAAAGGTTTCGAATGGGGACAGCAGCAACAGGAGTCGTTCGAATAGCTCAAGGCATACCTCGTCAACCCTCCTCTCCTCAGCAAACCCATTCCTGGTGAACCCCTTTACCTCTACCTAGCAACCTCCGAGCAGACCCTCAATGCCATTTTAGTAAGGGAAGAAGACCGGGCTCAAAAGCCCATCTACTATGTGAGCAAAGTACTTCGGGATGCCGAGCTCCGCTACCCGAAGATAGAAAAGATGGCTTATGCCCTGGTGATGGCCGCGAGAAAGCTTCGCCCGTACTTTCAGTCCCATTCGGTGGTCGTTCTTACCGACCAACCGCTGAAGCAAGTGCTCCACAAGCCGGAGACCTCCGACGTCTTATGAAGTGGTCTATCGAGCTGAGCCAGCACGATATAACTTATCAGCCTCGGACCGCGATCAAGTCTCAGGCCTTAGCAGAATTCATAGTTGAAAGTACCATCCTCGAGTCCAGCCAAACGGTGAAGGGACCACCCGTCTGGTCAGTTTATGTGGATGGATCCTCCTGCAATGAGGGAAGCGGGGCAGGGGTCATTTTGGCAGGCCCAGATGATTTCATCCTCCAATACTCCCTCCGTATCAACTTCAAGGCCTCTAATAACGAAGCAGAATACGAGGCACTCATAGCCGGCCTTGGGATGGCTCGCAATGCAGGGGCGCAATGCCTCAGGATCTTTAGCGACTCTTAGCTAGTCGTGAATCAGGTCCTCGGCGAATATGAAGCACGTGATAACAGGATGGTTAAATACTTAGCCAAGGTCAGGAGCCTCATGGCACTGTTTGAAGAAGCCTTCATCCAACGAATACCCCAGGGAAGAAAATACTCAGGCCGACGCCCTCTCCAAACTAGCCTCTTCCTCCCTTCAAGGTCTCGAGCAGACCGTCTTGATAGAGGTCCTTCTGAAGCCAAGTATAGAGGACAAAACTCCCGACTCTATGGAGTCGTTGCCTGTCCTACTTGAAGATAACTGGATGAAACTCCTCGTTGAATTCTTGAGGGACGGGCTCCTCCCCGAAGATCCTAAGGAAGCTCGAAGAGTGAGAACCCGAGCCGAGCGTTACACACTAATCGGAGGTATCCTATATAAACGCTTTTTCACACAGGTAGACGGCAGGCCGTATCTGAGATGCCTCTCCCCCGGGCAAGCCGACTACGCCCTGCAAGAACTTCATGAGGGCATCGGCGGGGCACATTCGGGGTCCAGAGCTCTAGCCAGCAAAGTGTTGAATTACGGATATTTCTGGCCCACTCTCTTACGAGACGCCGAACGACACGTTCGGCAATGCAGATCCTGTCAGAAGTACTTCGACATCCGATGCCTCCCACAAGCTCCACTCACTTCCCTATCAAGTCCAATCCCCTTTGCAATGTGGGGGATGGATTTACTAGGGCCATTTCCACCAGCTCCCGACCAGTTCAAATTCCTAGTCGTGGCAATCGACTACTTCTCAAAATGGATAGAAGCCGAGCCCTTGGCCACGATCACCGAAAACAAGGTGGTTCAGTTCTTTTTGAAGAGCGTGATCTGCCGATTCGGCATCCCCCAGGTCCTGATAACAGACAACGGAACCCAGTTCACTGGGGCTGCCTTCCGAGCACTATGTGAAGACCTTGCCATCCAACACCGTTCTCCTCCGTTTCTCATCCCTAGTCAAATGGCCAAGCCGAAAATGCTAACCGACAGATCCTCTCCGGTATTAAGAAGAGATTGGATAAATGTTCCAAAGGCTTATGGGTCGATCAGCTTCCCAACGTGCTGTGGAACTACCGCACCACAAAGCGGACCCCCACAGGAGAGAGCCCATTTAATCTCACCTATGGGTCCGAGGCCATCATCCCCCTAGAAGTCAGAATACCCTCTCCTCGTCTAATAGCGTATGAAGAAGAACAAAATGCCAGAGAGCTCCGAGCAAATCTAGACCTGATAGATGAGATCCGAGAAAGAGCCGCCATTCGTCAACAAAGCTACCGAAGAAGCATCGAGTTGGCATACAACAAGAGATTCCGCCCTACGGACCTCAAAGAAGGGGACCTGGTCCTCAGAAAGTTAGCCATCTCATTCCCAGGTCAGAATAGCAAATTGGCCCCAAATTGGGAGGGACCTTACAAGATCGCCAAAGTAATCCGCCCCGGAACATACAGACTGGAAGACCTCGAAGGCAGAGAGATCCCTATGACCTTGAATGCCGACCATCTTCTAAAATACCAAGAGAGAGCACCAACGCCTCTCTAAGTATTTCTAAGATGTCGAACTGTTCCTCTCCTATTACTTGTACTGTTTTTTTTTATTTCTCTCTTGTAATGACGGCTTGCAACTTTAGAAGCAGTCGGTCACTAGTCATCAATAAAGAAAGCTTTTTCATGTTTTACTTGAAGAAATTGTTTACATCTCTCTGCTTTTACTCTTTACTCTAACGATGGTTCGGAGTCCAACACTTGGCTCGATTCTACATCGCAAGTTTGCTTCTAAGCAGGCTAGAAGTAGTTCGCCATTCAGAATTGCTCCCACAACCGTTGAACTACTCTAACGATGGTTCGGAGTCCAACACTTGGCTCGATTCTACTTTGCAAGTTCGCTTCTAAGCGAGCTAGAAGTAGTTCGCCATTCGGAATTGCTCCCACAACCGTTGAACTACTCTAACGATGGTTCGGAGTCCAACACTTGGCTCGATTCTACTTCGCAAGTTCGCTTCTAAGCGAGCTAGAAGTAGTTCGCCATTCGGAATTGCTCCCACGACTGTTGAACTACTCTAACGATGGTTCGGAGTCCAACACTTGGCTCGATTCTACATCGCAAGTTTGCTTCTAAGCAGGCTAGAAGTAGTTCGCCATTCAGAATTGCTCCCACAACCGTTGAACTACTCTAACGATGGTTCGGAGTCCAACACTTGGCTCGATTCTACTTTGCAAGTTCGCTTCTAAGCGAACTAGAAGTAGTTCGCCATTCGGAATTGCTCCCACAACCGTTGAACTACTCTAACGATGGTTCGGAGTCCAACACTTGGCTCGATTCTACTTTGCAAGTTCGCTTCTAAGCGGGCTAGAAGTAGTTCGCCATTCAGAATTGCTCCCACAACCGTTGAACTACTCTAAGGATGGTTCGGGGTCCGACACATGGCTCGACTACACTCTGCGAGCTCACTGTCGAGCGAAGCCTGACTCATCTCGCAAGTTCGCAAGATGGAGTGACCGAAGCGCAGCTCGGCACCACCGGCCGAACGCTCATGTCGCCGACCCCCACACGAGCAAAAGACCAGCTCAGGGACCTCAGCACGACGAGCATAGTTACAAACAAAAAAACCACACAGAGCTACGAAGAACACGCAAGTTTGAGAAAGAAATATTATTAATAATTGGGACGCAGTACAAAGCGACTCTTCCATACAACAAGATTACAATGCTTTAAAGAGCAAAAATTACAAGGCTTTACAAGGCTTTAAAGGCTTCAAAAAACGATCATCAATGCCTCCGTGGCGCAGGGATGCTCCTCTTCAAGGACACTCGAGGTCGGTGACGTTTACCTCCGGAGCCCGACTCCAAACCAGTGAATTGGGACGTGTCCTCGGCGCCGCTCCTAGCGGCCGCTCCGACGGATGCTCTGCTCGATGAAATGGCAATAGCACTTTGTGCATCCCCCAGACTAGGATGGCCGATAGGCGGACGGGTCGCGAGCTCATAAAACGTGATGCCCTGATCGCTCTCCGCGCGAGTACACGAAGTGCTCCTCACATTGATCGGCCCCGAACGCGGTTTAAGTCGAGCCACCTCTGCCTCCATCTCTGAGATTCGGTCTCGCAACGAGTCATCTTTGACATTGACCTCGAAGCGAGGAGGTATCGCGGAGCTCGGGACGCTGGAGCGACTCGCGATAAGACGGCGAAGGTGAGTGACTTCGATGCTCTTATCTACCGTGGCCCTCTTCAACGCGTCGACCTCGGCCGTCAGTTCGTCACATTCGGTCATCAGTTTGGCAACCTCGGCCGTCAATCCCTCTCCCTCCGTCCGAAGCTCCGCCTCTACTGTTTGCAGGTGGCAGATCTCAGAAAGCAGATCGTCCCTCTCCGCGGTTATTTTGGATAAGGTGTGGCGAATGCACTTGACCTGAAGGCCATAGCTAAATGCAGGCGACGAACCCTCATCCTCTCCTAAAGGGGTCATCTCGGTGATCCTGCTCTCCAGTCGCCGGATCTCGATGTCTCGCCGACCCAGGATGAGTTGAAGATGGTTCCGCTCACTTTCGGCTCTGCGCAATCCCAGCTCAACATCGTAGAGCCGTTCCCGGTTCCTGACCAAGCACAGCCTCGTCACTCCTAAGCCAACCTCGG
This sequence comes from Hemerocallis citrina, assembly GCA_017893485.1. NCBI lineage: Eukaryota > Viridiplantae > Streptophyta > Magnoliopsida > Asparagales > Asphodelaceae > Hemerocallis > Hemerocallis citrina. The sequence continues at coordinate 121,763,738 of CM030363.1, read as the reverse complement.
GACGAGTGTTGTTCCCCGAGCCAGTAGGCTCGACGGCTTGAGTCACCACCGCAAGCTGAAAAGAAGTCGAAGCAAGCAACAAATTCTCAAATACATTGCCGAACTCCTACACTTGCGAAAGTTTCAAAAAACTCTAAGAAAAAATAGAGAGACAAAGTCAAGCCCAAAAATTCATTTTCATTCATAACGAAAAGCGGTGGCCAGTTCGAGATTAGGCATTACAAAAAAGAAAGAAAAAGAACAGAAGTAAAATCAAGCAGAGTCAGGGCGCGACCTCTTTCCCGGGGCGACGAGAACGGGTGGGGGTCGACGTCTCTGAAGGGGTTATCACCGCCAGTGGGGTAACCACAGAGCTTGGGACCTCGCCGGCGACTTCGACTTCAGTCTCGGCTTCGTCCCCCCTTCTTCTTCTTCCCCCTCTGATTCGGGGTCGACAGCCCTTGACGTGGCCCGGGAACAGTCTCCATCCCGAGCAGTCCACGTCAGGGTACGTCTTCGTCACCCGGGCGATGGCTTTGGCATAAGCTTTGACCATGTTTTGGGCGAGGAAACCTTGCGCCTTCGCTAGGGTCGCGTCCTCGGCCCCCTTCACCGCCGCAGCCTTGGCCTCTTCGGCTTCGGCTAATTGTTTGGCCGCCTCCTCCTTCTGGCGAAGAAGGTCGCTCTCCAGCTTCGCGACCTACCCTTCGAGGTAATCGACCCTCGTCGACTTTACCTCGAACTCGACCGTGAACTTGTCGAGCTCGTTCCCCATCCGAGCCTTCTCCTTCCGAGCCTGGTCGGACTCCTGCTTCAGCTCCTTCTCCAGAGCTGCCAACCTCTCGGTGAGGTGTCCAAAATGGACAATGATCTGCGACAAGGAAAGAAGAATTAAAAGAGTTAGAAAAAGTATAGCTAAAGAAATTCAACGACGGCAAAAATCTAATACTTACCGAGATGGCCGAGCGAGCAATCTCAATGACGTCGTCACCTTCTTGTCCAGCCTCCATGGCGGCGCGATCCTTCGGCGTCGCCAGATGCTTGACGGCCTGCATGCTTGCCAAGGAGTTACCGAGGAATCCATCATGCTTCCGAACTTGCCAGTCCGGAATATGGATCCTCTTGTGCTCCTCGGTCAAGAGCTCCTCGACCTGCCACTGACAGCGGCGGCGTCGTCATCCCGAGGGCCGCGGCGATGGGGAAGTCACCAACCCCGGTCGACGCCGAAGCGCCTGCATCGACAACGGCCGGACTCCGAAGGGTCTCTGCCTCCTCGATCATCTCCACTACCCTCGGAGTCTTTGGGGTCGGTAGCTTGGTGACCACCCTCTTGCACTTCTTCGGTGCCTTACTGGCGAGCCCAGCTCTGAGAGCCAACACCACATCGTAGTCCATCGTCTCTGCATTAAAAACAAAGTTAGTTAGCACAATACAAGTCATGAGAAGTAAAGTATGAAAAACAAAGCATAAAAGAAGCCGCGTACTGGGATCTACGCGGCAGAGCCCTCCCTTGAACAAGACATCCTCGGTCAGCTCCTTCCAATCATACTTCGGCCGATCGAGAAGTGTCCGGACTGCCTCTTCTTCTTCAGGACGAAGCTTGGGCAGCGCCTTTGCCCTCTTCGGCACCCCTTCCACCCAACTGGAGGGGATCGGCCAGGCCTCCGGACTCCGCACTATCAAGAACTTTTCACGCCAGTGCTTGATGGAGTCGGGGCATATGACGAGCCTGCCGCCATGCCTCGGAGCCAAATAGTATCGATTCTCCGACATGTTCCCTTGGTGTGGCCGATAGATTGTCCGAAGCACGTTCAGCTCCGGCTCGATCCCAGCAGCTTGACAGTGAAGTACGAAGCCGTTTATGACTCTCCATGCGTTCGGCATGAGTTAAATGGTGCTGACCCCGAACCAACTCAGGACGAGGATAGCGAACGGATGGAGAGGTAGTCGAGCCCCGGCGATAAAGGCGTCAACCGGCCAGCAACACATGGTCACTGGCAGCGGCGAGTTGGCCCTAACCCCGGGACCCGGCAGCATAAGCTTGTACTCCTCCGGGATCTGGAAACAGTCCCGGATCACTCCCAAGTCCTCTTCACGAAGGATCGACACCGTCTCGTCCGCCTCCGTCGTCTCCCTCGTCGCATTCTCCTCGAAGGACCTCCCCCTCCCATGAACTATGGACTCGACGTGCTCCTCCGGAAGCTCCCAAACCCTGTGGAGTCCCGTCAGTTGGCCCGGTAGTCTACCGAACTCCCCCATACGCTTCGGCTCTTCCACGATCTTATCTTTGCCGAACACCTTCTTGCCCTTGTCTGGCCGACTCGGAGTGTGGGCTTCGACAACTTCAAGGGAGAGCTCGGACCAAGAGGTTGACTCGGAGACAGAAGCAAGAGACATAGTTTATGAAATAAACTAAGTATAAATTACCTTAAAAAGATTAGCTACCGGAAACTTCACTAGAAAACGAACGGCGATCACCGGAAACACTCGCTTAGCACAAAAGATCGCCTGAGCAAAAGAGAAGAGAAGTGAAAAATGAGAGAGGGGGGTGGGGTTTTATAGAGCGAGACGCACAAAACGAGGTTAATGGGCCTATATTGCCGGCCCATTCACACAAAATGCCAAAAGCAACCTCAAACGTCACCTTGTTTACCACGCCAAGCCGTACATCGCATTAATTACTGTCCCATCTGGCAGAAACTCAGAGGTCACAGCATTAAATGAGCATCTCATCCGTCAGAGCTGTCAGAAGTTCAGAAGCCATCACATTTAATGACTGCCACGTCAGCCAGGAGCACAGAAGCCACCAACGCTGAGCCAGAAAATGACAAGTCAAGGACTTCGGCACCAGCTGCCGATCGTTCTTGACGCCGACCGTATTACATGGAAAGTTGGGGTTCGGCACCGGCTGCCGAGCGCTCTTGGCACCGACCCTGTTACAGGGAAAAATTGAGGTTCGGCGCCAGCTGCCGAGCGCTCTTGACACCGACCCTGTTACAGGAAAAAATTGGGGTTCGGCACCAGCTGCCGAGCGTCCTTGACACCGACCCTGTTACAGGGAAAAATTGGACCTCGGCACCAGCTGCCGAGCGTTCTTGACACCGACCCTGTTACAGGAAAAAATTGGGGTTCGGCATCAGCTGCCGAGCGTTCTTGACACCGACCCTGTTACAGGGAAAAGTTGGACCTCGACACCAGCTGCCGAGCATTCTTGACACCGACCCTGTTATAGGGAAAAGTTGGACCTCGGCACCAGCTGCCGAGCGTTCTTGACACCAACCCTGTTATAGGAGAAATTTGGGGTTCAGCACCAGCTGCCGAGCACTCTTGACACCGACCCTGTTACAGGGAAAAATTGGGGTTCGGCACCAGCTGCCGAACGCTCTTGACACCGACCCTGTTATAGGAGAAAATTGGGGTTCGGCACCAGCTGCCGAGCGCTCTTGACACCGACCCTGTTACAGAGAAAAATAGGGGGTCCGGCACCAGCTGCCGAGCGCTCTTGACACCGACCCTGTTGCATGGAAAGTTGGACCTCGGACCTCACCGAACTCCCTCTCGGCACTAACAACCTAGCCGAGGTCCCTATCTTCTTCGGAAGAAGGTGCCGAACCACCTACGGACCTTGGCCTCCTGGGCAGCGAGCGCTGGAAGGGGTCGGAAGTGTGAAACAAGCATGTAGGCCACACAACGAAGGAAAACGGCCGAGCCAGCCACCAAAAGTTGCGAAAAAACAATTAAAAATTTGGGAAATTAAGGAAAAACTCATGGAAAACAATTATGAAGTTGGGGAAACATTCCCTGATCCCCAAACAAATAATTGTTGCCAAGAACAAACTTTTAAGACCCCCGAACGACGAATTGACACTTCGCAAAGTTGAGAGAATATCCCTGCGGGAACACCACATGACCATAAGAGCTTGGGAGCGACTCAGGGTTCAACCAACCGAAAAAATCACCATACTACCTCCTTCAAGATTCAAAACCTTCCATTTGGACTCCGATACGACTCCATTAGCCATTAAAACAGTTAAACTACTCCTCAAAGGCAGATCAAACTCAGTCTTTAGGAGTGGGGGGCTCGTGATATGGCGAAAAAATGGAGTTAAATCGGAATCGTCCAAATCGGGCACGAATCTTGAAGCCCTGGGGTAAAACGGTAATTTCACCTACCAATGGGTCTGAGATGGGTACTGGATCTCTTCGTCAAAGATCCAATAACCCTCGAACAGATCCGCCTCAATCGGGTGCGGGTTTCAACCAACAGAAAGCCCGATCCAGAGGGATAGAATTAGGGTTTCTGATTAAATCCTAATCAACAGCCCTGATTCATGCCTATCCTTCCACTGGGAATTAGGGATTACATTTCTAATCTGTTTACAAGGAGTATATTCCTTATCAGATCACGAGGATTACATTCCTAATCTGATCCCTAAGACGTCTATAAATACCCCCCATCCATCTCCATTAAGGGGTAATCAATCTTTTGCCAGTTTTTACGCTCTTTCATAATCATTCCTGATTACTGACTTGAGCGTCGGAGGGTGCGTCGCCGGGAACAACCCTGGTGTCTCGCACTTTTTGTAGGTGTACGGCAGGAGTCAGCGTCAAACTCCGACGAACAGGTATACAGGTTTGCTATTCAGTTTTCCTAAGAATCCACAAATACTATCTATTTGCCCCCACACCAAATTTAGCGGCAACAATTGCAAAGTTATAGTTGACTTGTATACCTTTGATTTGATCTAAAGAATACAAAGTTTCATGAAGCATATAAGTTTCTATGATTTTTACAAGTAGCATGAGCTACAGTTTTTGGATTGTGAACCTACTGTTTTACAAATGAATTTAGACGAAGTAATTGAGGATGAATGTAGATGATCCTAACTACAAAGTTGTAGTAGAATCTCTCATGATTCCTATAAAACTAATAAATCTATTTTTTGAGTAGTATCGGAACTTATATGACCTTTACAATACCATTAGGTGATGTCTTTTATCTAGTTGTCCCATAACGTTTTCAACTTATAAAATTGGATTTAAAATTTTAAATTTTAGTAAGATGTACCTTATGAGAAATTAAGAGATAATTAAAGAATGAAGTTGGAAAGTTAAATATGTGATGTTTATAAGAGTTTTAACTCATCAATGTTATTGAATGTTGCTATAAGAAGTTGATTACATCATGATTGGTGATAGTAAAGAGAATGAATAAAAGAAGTTAAAGTATGTTTAATGAATGAAAATTTTTAGATGAGGTTAGATGTAACCTATGTGATCTATTTTGAGATGGTTTCATGTTGTAGAGTTAGCGGGACCCAGAACACTGGCAATTGTGATAAACGGAGTTTTGAGAAGTAACCAGTGTGCATTGACTTTCTCTTTGAGAGGTAGCCAGTGTGAGATAACATTCTCAGTGTTTTGGTATAAGTCCGGAGGGTAAGCTAAACTCTAGGTCTCGTTAACTATAAATTAAACTTAAGGTCAGGCACTAGTTGAAGATGTGATGAAACTTGGGTAAACGTAAGTGGGGCGCCTCTATATAGTCTGACGGTGGACTCCAGGACTATAGACCCAGTTTGACGGTGGATTCCGGGACTGTGGTTGCTTGCGGGGTGAGTCGAGCCTCAATTAAATTCGGGACTACGATTGATCTGACAGTGGACTCCAGGATCATGAATACTCAGGCGGATGGGAGGCAGATCACCAATGTATATGTATATACCGGGGCAAGAAGGGCACTTGCGGAATGTTCGTAGGACGAGAATTCTGTATGGTTTGACGGTGGACTTCGGGGCTGGAATCTGTACTCGTAGAATGTCTAACCTTGCTTTTGTTACCGTAGTAGAATTTGCATGGCAAGGGATTGAACCATATAATGAGTAGTACGATAAGGGCTTGCCCTTGGACCTATGTAGTATGGGATACATAGAATCCGAACAAGTGTGCATTAATGCATAGTAGTGTAATGTCTACATTAGGCATTAGTTCATATCATACACTGACATGTTTAGGATAGTCACTTTTAACACTTTGTTGTGTTGTGTTTGCTAAAGTAGAAGAATCGTTGTATTATAGCATTGCATCAATTGTATGCAACTGACGTGCCCACAGTTTCCCAGATGCAGGATTGGACTTGGCATGGACTTGAAGTCACCTGATGAGTTAATTACGAGATTAAAGAAATTTTCATTTTTGTAGATTGCAGTGTGTTGAGTTGTTGTAAAGAACTTATTGTAAATCAAAAAGTTTTAAATTCCTTGTAAATTTGTTCAAATTTGAAGTAAAAGATCATGTATTTGCTACGAATTGCCTGTGTTTGGAATTCAGGGCGCTACAACTATAATCCTTTAAATTCAACTTTTAAATTCCTCTTTCCATACTTATAAAACCAACATCAATTTTCAGGAATTCAAATCAATCTAAATTGAAAACAATCCTTTATATTTTCTTGGATTTCATCCATAAAATATGCAATTCTTTAGTTCCAAAACTTGAAACTTTACCTCTTTAAAAACTGAAAACCCTTTAAAATTCAAAGTTTTCACCGTTCAAAACTAATACATATACCCTGTCAAAACTGAGAATTATTTCCTTCAAAATGTAGATTTACACACTTGAAGTCGCAACTCGAACACATCAAAATTTGAAACAAGATTTCTATAAAAATCTGAAACTTTGCAACATTCGAAACTTAATTTAACATTCAATAAAACATCATACCATTGCAAAATATATGCACATACATACACAGCCATACATATGCTTGGACTCTCAACCCTAGTACACAACCCCACAACATAAGAAACCCAATATGAGCTTCACTGTGCAAGAACAGCCGATGTCTGCACTATGCAGACCCGAGGTCAACACAGTGCAGGCGGCACTGTTCTGACCTCACCAAGCCCCCCTGGCACTATTCAACCCTAACCCTAGGGTTTAGCCACCAAAACCGTAGGTCACACATTCATATTTTCAATGATTTTAGACTCAATTTATGCATAAAATATCTAATATTCAGCCCATCAGGATCTCACATCAAAATAGTAAATAACTCATAGAGATTTTATCTTTTGATTCTCTAAAACCTGGATCTAAATATTATACAGTGAGATCTACACTTCTACATCAATATATAGTTTCTTTTGACTAATTTCCAAAGATAAAAATTTGATCTTTTATGCATGATATCATCTAATCATTCATGAATAAATTATCATACGTTCTAGGTTAGATTTTCATGCAAATCATCCACAAATCTACATTTATTATTCATCTCTACAATTTTACTCATAAACAACATCACAACATGCTAATATAGTCATAGATTCACAAAGTTCAAATCCTAGCATGCTACTATAATACTCATGAGAAAATGACAAGACAAGAGAGATGGAAGAGACGCCCACCTCTAGTAGATTTTGATATAGAACTCCAAGAAATCGTCTTCTCCTAGAACAAAACTCCTTCTCTTGCTCCAAAAATTAACAAAATCACGCAAAAAAGAAGAGGCCGAAAAACATTGTTCACCCTCCCTTTTATATGGCCAGGGTGAAAATATTATGGTTTGTGAAGGATTTTTGCATTAAAGTCCCCCACAATTCCTATATTTGCACATTAAGTTATTTATACAATCTTTCCATATCAAAATCCAATCAAATAAGGATTTAATCTTATCCTTCACTACCTTTAGTTGGCTGCACCAAATGCACCCATTAAAATTTTAAATTCAAATTCTGGCTTTTATCTGGGCCTAATTCGCTTATATTCACAAAAGCCACTTTTTCCAAAAATAATTTGAAAGGTAGTTTTCTTATTCCAAAAATTTTTTTAAATAAAAATATATCAATTAAATATGAGAAATTAATTTATCGACACAAAATTTTAAGATTTGCATTTCATAATATTGGAACGTATTTTGCACGTGCAAAACAATAATTTTTACAAAACAGTCAAAATAGTCAAATAAATCGAATTAAAATGATTTATTAATTCAAATTAACACATTTAAATTTCTAGGGAATTACAAAACCTCACCATGTCGGTAACTGTAACCCCCATTCCCGATTATACGGATTTGTATTTATTTCTTAATATTCAGTATTTTATCTTCCATATTATTGTGTTTCAATTTTCTTCATTTCTTCTTGCTTTCATAATTATCTTGGTTGTAAGCTCATATTGAACTCATAGTCTCTCTTAGAATCCCTCATTCCAATTTCTAGAACAACCTATTTTAATTGCTATTGTATTTTCCCCTAGCCCATTCTACAAATTTTACTTGAGAAGCCCAATTCAATTATTACTCTATTTTTTGTGTAGCCTACAAGTCCACTTCAACCCAAATAATTCATGACAATTCCCAAAACCCTTCATCTTATATAACTTGCATAACTTCCCTTCTAACAACATATTAAACAAATCATAATTTACCCCCCACTAACCCTGAATCAATTCCCTAACTATAATAATACAACTATATTATTAATATACTCCTATTATATTATAACGCCCTGCACTCTCTTTGTGCCCCCCCCCCCCCCCTGCCCCCGCGACATTCTTTCCCTCCCTCTTCACATCTTCTTCCTCTCCTCTCTTATGACCCGACGCCCCAAACCCATCACCCATCGTCAACCTCTCCCCCTCACCCCATCGCCTCCTCTTCATTACCACCACAACCCCCTTGTGCGCTCTCGCCCCTTGCGCGTGCGTCGTCAGTCCCTCCCACTACTACCGCAACCTCCCAGCACCACCGCGACCCTTCCTCGTCACCGCACATCGTCGCACCACTGAAACCCAACCTCCACCTACTCTAGGCTCGACCCTGAGCACCATCGCCAACCACAACCGCTCAACCGCCACTCTCTTCACCCCGAACCACCGCGACCGTCGCTGCACCACCCCGTCGTTCCCTGCATCGCCGCATGCCAAAGTCGCCGCCATCGATTTTCATCCACCACAGCACCTCGAAGACCCCTTTGCTGCTGTTGCTTTGCTATCATTGCTACCGTCGCATGCACGTGTTTGCTGTGTATGTCATTCGCACGTATTGCCACCGGCGCTCGTCTCATTTCCATTCACCATCACATAAGGCAAGCATCCCTTGTACACCCTCGTTGCTCGTGTAAAAGTATTTTGTTTGAATTCCGTAAGTAGTTCATCCTTTTCTTAATAATCCAACTCGTTGCCTTCGTATACCGTTGAATTCGAATTCTATACATTGTTCATCATTTTGTTCAATTGCCATCAATCCAAATATCCCAGAAACACATGAGAATCAGTTCCTATGCATATGGTGCACAATCACGAACTAGAAACACAAAACTATAAAAGAAAGAAGGATTTGAATGAATTGTGTTTGCATTTGATCATGTGGTTATATTCATAGTTTAATATTGTAAAAAGTGCTAATATTCGTCATGTTAATAATAGACACCATGCTGATTTCTAGATGTAGTTATATGTTCAATTTTAACCATAAAACAATACACTTGCAAATGAAAGATTATTAAAATCAATTTAGTATGTTCTGGACTGTTGTCTCTCTAGATTGGAATGAGAATTAGACACAGTTACTATTGTTATTATCTAAAACTTATTAAATAGAAATTGTAACACACTATGTCTAGTTTCTAGAACATCTGACGGGTCCTCAATCCGACTTATAGATTGTAAAGTATGCAGTTTCTACCACTGTAATGTCGTAGTTTCAGATTACTGCTTTATAGTTGCCACACCAAGTTCAACTAATCGAAACAGTAGGTTAATATGAGAATTAAAATCCCAAATTTACAAGAATGTTATTAAACAATGTCAGGAACACATTTATAATTTTTTAAAGAATTTTAGGTAAGTTTTTAGTCGAATTATACATATAATAACTTGACGTTGATTTTCTGCTAGAACAGTGGACTCGTAAAGATTCAACTAGTATACATAGTTACTGTGATTGAAATGTATCGTATGAATATTCGGCAGAACCAGCCGAGAGTATAGTTTCTAGAATATTTGACAGATTCTAATTTGCTTCTCCGTAGCAGTGGGAAAGTTAGTTTTTGTACAGCAAGGTGCTGCTGTGCAGAATTGTGTTCTCATGCTTCTTAAATATAAACATGTTAACTTTGTATCTATGAATTGCACTACATACCGACTATCGCACTGCCATTGATATCGCATTGTTACTATTCCTTGACACTATTCCATCAACTGCATATGTATGATTCATTGTAATAAAAGAATGACAAGCCAGGGTGAAAAAGGAAAGAAGATTGTTCTCGGAAGTGGGCCCGTGTTCCCTGTGATGGTAATACATGATTAAAAGCTATATGGAACTAAGTGCCATATAGAACTCAGTGCCACATCATAGGGTGACAGAGGCCACCTCTAGAATCCATTACCTGATTACACAAACAAGTCACATGGAACTAAGTTCCTCGTAGAACTAAGTGCCATGTCGCGGGATGACGGGGGCCACCTCTAGAATCCACCATTTGACTGCATGGTTCCTGTTACATGAGTTCCCGAGTACATGACCCTGTATAATTTACCATTAGAGTCTAAACGTCAACTTTATTGTATGCATCCGGAGTTGTGGTATGAAACATAGGATTGCGTGTATTAGTTAGGACTAATAAAAGACTAATAGACATAAGAATAACACTGAGCATTGACACTACATTTCTATTATTGTTCACTGTTTCAAACTATCACGGTATTGATCGTTAATTGATTCAATTTCACAGTTATACTCGCATTTTATCGTCTTTATTGGTATTGTGCGTATCACATCGTTCTAGTTATTATTATTGCATCATTATGTTTATTGTTTCACTACTTTCACTACTTGCTGTCCGAGCTTGCTCTAAAGGACATCCCCCCAACCCTAGATGTTGAAATTGCAAGTATCCCAGAGGAATTGACTGAAGAACTTGGAGAACAGACCTTCTAGAGCATGGAGTTGAACACTTAGTCTTCAACAATTATCTTGCATTATCATTAGGGATGCTCTCGGATAAGGATATATCCGATCTGATCCGTATCCAAATCTGAAATTTTTGCAGATACGGATATGAAAAATCCTTATCCGGGCATATACGGATTCGGATATCCAAATTCAACAAATTTCGGATACGGATACGGATATCCCCTAAAAAAGTGGATTCAGATACAGATATCCACAAAAAACTATGATATTTATATATCATATGTATCCCAAAAAAATTTCAACTCTCTTTCTCTCTCATTCCTACCCCAAACCTGATATCAAATCCCCCCAAATTCAGCTCCTCCTCTACCCTCCTCATAATCATCTCCTAATCTCCAGCCTCTGATCTCCCAAATTTCCCATTTCTCGATTCCAAACCCTCAAACCCTAAAAAGTCAATAGGCCACCAAAAAGACGACCAAACGAAAACCCTAGCTTCGGCCTCGATTCCGATCTCTGTCGCCGTCGCCATCGTCCTCATCCAAAATCTAGACCAGGCCGAATTTAGGGTTTTCGACCCGATCTTCAGGTAAAACCTTAGAATTCACCGAGGTACGTAAGCATCGCATCTCCTTCCCAGTTTTAAGGTATGTTTCGAAAGCTGACGTGGATCAGGAATTTGGATGTTAGAAACCCTAGCGGTGTTGGTTTGGTCTGTTTGTTGCAAGATCTGATTTTTAGTTGAATTAATTGTTTAGTTATTAAAATTTTTATACTTTTATGCTATTAAATTGTTTAATTATGAAAATTATTGTTGAAAATGATTTATTTTATCGTTGTGATGCAAATTATTATTAGCTTTAGTTGTTGTTTGGTTGAATTTTAATTGCTGCTCAGTCGGTTCGTTCGCAGCTTTGAGCGCTTAATTTGAGTGATTTCTTGGTTGAGCATTTAAGTTACTTAATTGAGATAGATTTTTTAAATGGTTGTTATCTGAATTGCGTAGTTAAGTAAATAATTATTGTAGTGGATGATCTTTTATTAATTCACTGTTGGTAATTTTTTGGGATCAATTTTTGCAATTTCATTGTGGTTATTATTCGGTTTAACTGGTCGGTTTATTTGTTGCTTAAGTTGGTGAATAATTTTTTGTTTAAGTTTATTTGTTGCTTAAGTTGGTGAAGTTTTTTTTTGTTTATTCCATCTTTGTTCAGTTGCATGTATATTTTAAATTTTGTAATTGTATTGATTTAGGGAAAGGTTCATAGTAATTATTGATTAAGGGTTTTTCTCATTGAAGGTAGTTGGAACTGAGACAGACGTAGCCTGATCAATATGGGTTACGATAACGAGTGCATAGTGAATATTCAATCTCTTGATGGTAAATACTTCTGCCCTGTTTTTCGTGCTTGTGTTTCCAAAGAAAGCACTGCAATCGCAGTGTACCCACTTGAACTGCAAGCTTGCCTTGCCTCTGTTGTAGCCACTACTCGTGCATGTCCCTATGATGGCTACCTGGTTACTGAAGCGGACTCGAAGGTCTACCATCCTTTTCTTTTTAATTATTGTTTTGTTACTATTATAACTAGAGAAACTTTTCTATCCAGGTCAATTTTTTTTAATGTGGTTTAACCCGTCATACTTACTTCCAATTGTAGGCTATTTTTTATAGTTACCATGTTAGTTTTTAATGTGGTTTAACCCGTCATACTTACTTCCAATTGTAGGCTATTTTTTATAGTTACCATATTAATTTTACTGTAACTAGAGAGAACCATCGGAAAGAATGAAAGTTTCCTAGTGGTAATTGTAAGAATGAAAAAAATGCTCCATACTGTATCATACTAAAATACACGTTTCCTAGTGATAATTTTAAGAATGAAAAAAATGTTCCATACTTTATCAATACTAAAATACATGTTTCCTAGTTATAATTGTAAGAATGAAAGTTGTTGTGATAAAAGACGAGTCCGAGAAACCGATAATAATGCTACTTGTAGCTGTGATAAACTAATTTTTTTATTGACAGTGGAAGGAGCATGATGAGACTGCACAATTCTAGATTATGGTGATTGAAAATATAAGTTTGCAATCTATAGTATTAGATAGTATGTATGGAAAATAGTTTATATCAAACGATTAATCATAGTAACTAAGGAAAGATTAGATATGAAAATTGATACTCGTAATTCAATGATATACATATCTAAGAACTAGTTAAGGAAAAAAAAATATAACAAAAACTATATGTTTGATATCCGAATTTGTATCCGTTATCCGGTAGACCGTATCTAATTCGCATCCTTATCCGAAATTTGCGGATACGGATATGATTTTTTTTCCCGAGTCATATTCGTATCTGTATCCGAATCCGTCTTTGCAATGCGGATACGATTGTTGGTATAGTCAATATCCGATCCGTATGCAATCCAAAAGCATCTCTAATTGTCATGTTTACTTTATTTTTAGTATTTTTATTATCGTACATTGTACCAAAGTTATTTTATTTCCAGCTATTGGTTATGTATGAGACAGTTTATGGATTGTTCATGTTATGTGATTATCTTATTGCATGTGTGGATGTTATTACATTTGATATTGTTGAGTTAAACTGTTACAGCGTATGGGTGATGTATACATCATCTGCTGGGCCATAGTCACGTGGCCGTAATTCCGAATTTTGGGAAGCGAGGAGTGACAGTAACCTTAAGGTTACTCAATCTTGGTGACGCCTTCGTCGAATCAGGGGTACCTAGAATCGGGGGAATCCTCAACTTCTTAGACCCCGCCTCGGAAGTCCCCTCAGAGCTGATAGGAGTTGGTCTCATCTTCGGCTTCGAATGCCCTGCAGCCTTCTTCTTGGCCAGATAGGCCATTCTCTGCTCGATCTCGGCATCATCCATTACTGCAAGGAAAAATTGAAGCTATAAGAACGAAGGGAAAAAGATGGCAAAAAAAGGAAACGAAAGACATACAGGGGTCGATAGGGATCAGTCCAATCCGTGCCAAATGCCTCTCGCTCACATTAGGCCAGCCGATACACTCACCAGGTGCGACCAGATTCACTTGTTCCCACTTTAACTCCGTGAGGTCTTTATCCTTCGGAGGCTTATGGTTCGGCTTGTAAAACCACCGATTCGTCGAAATTTTCCAAGGAGTTTGGCTTCGAACGATGAAGTACCTCTCCTTCAATTTCTTAATGGATTCTGGGTGACCATGGATTACTCGCTTTTGAAGCCGAGGGGAGATATAATATATTCCTTCATGTGCTCCCGTTGAACTGATCCCAAAATAGGCTCTGAAATATTTCAACATCAGGGGAACTCCCCTCTCCTCGCTGAGCAGTATGAAGCACACATGCTGCTTCCAGTACTTCGGCCCATATTGCATCGGACTCAAGCCAGCCCAATTCAAAACTTTCTTAAAAAACGGATGCAGGGGCAACTTCAACTCCCGAGCTGAATGCATCGACTGGAAATATACAAAACTAAGGGGACAAATTGTAGCTAGGTAGGATCCCCAAGTTCGGCACCATCAGCTCGTATTCTAGGGGAATGAAGTAGGTCGCGCATAATACAGAGAGATCACTACTTGTTAGCACGCTCTGAATGCCATAAATTATGAGTTTTGGTCGGCTTGGTGAAGAAGGTTGCACCCCATACTGAGCCAAATCTTTGAGGTTGTCTGGATACATCCTAATCGAACCCGGCTGCTGGTGATAGGGGACATCATGACCATGCTTCGGGAAGAACTCGATTGGTTGCTCAGGACTATCCGGAAGAGTCCACTTTAGTTTCCTACCTCGAATACGAAGGGCCTTTGGGGTGAAATGCTTGGCCAGGTGCCTCAAAATAGGAGTTTTGCCCAATGGGCCGACCTCGAAAGCCTTGTCCTTTTCCTTATAGTCCTCTTCCTCATCGTCATCCACTTGTACCTCGTTATCTCCGACTTCCTTGACCTCTTCCTCGCCTTCGCCTATGTCTACAGGTCCATCCTCATCGTCCACCTCCCTATCTTCGACCTCTCCATCTGAGTCGCTCGTCTCCACAATGAAGGGCTTGCGACTTCAAATTGGCTTGACATTGTAGACCTTATCGACTTCCTCCCAATCTTTAGGGTTAGAAAGGCGATTACCATCGCCCCAACCCGACGTGGAGGCTAAGGAACTGGACCGAACCCTCTACATAATATAAAAATACTAACCTAGTGATCGGAAAGGATGTCAGAAAGTTGGTCGTCAGTGACTGAACAGTATCTAGAGAGAGAAGCTGTGAAAACTAGAGGGGGAAAGTAAAGTGGAGAATGAGAGGAGGGGGGAGCACATAAAGACAACTCGAAGATGCCTAGATATCCACAAATGATCTCAAACCTCCAATTTTGATCAAACGGTGGTCAAGATATCAATGCCTCGATTTCCACCACCATGATGTCAACGGCCCACATAGAGTGCACATGTTAACTATGACACAAAAATTGTAAATAGAAAAATTGAAAATTTCCCAAGGCAAGCTCGCTCGACGAATGACATGCACCTCGAGCTAGCCACTAAATATCTCACAAGCTTTCCCCCATCTTGTGCTCATTCGATGCTCGACATGCACCTCGAGCTAGCCGCTAGCTTTCCCACAAGCTTTCCCCATCTTAAGCTCATTCGACACTCGTCACGCACCTCAAACTAGCTGCTAGCTTTCTTACAGACTTTCTTTGTCTCAAGCACACTCGACGCTCAACATGCACCTCGTGCTAGCCACTAGCTTTCTCACGGACTTTCTCCATCTCAAACTCACTCGACGCTCGGCATGCCCCTCGAGCTAGCCGCTAGCTTTCTCACAAGCTTTCTCCATCTCAAACTCGTTCGATGCTCGGCATGCCCCTCGAGCTAGCCACTAGCTTTCCCACAAGCTTTCTCCATCTCAAGCTCACTCGACACTCGGCATGCCCCTCGAGCTAGCCGCTAACTTTCCCACAAGCTTTCCTCATCTTGAGCTCGTTTGAGGCTATGCATGCACCTCAAACTAGCCACTATCTTTCTTACAGGCTTTCTTCGTATCAAACTCGCACGACGCTCGACAAACCCTCAAGCTAGCAGCTAGCTTTCTCACAAGCTTTCTCCATCTCAAACTAGCTCGATGCTTGACACTCATTATGGACCTCGAGCCAGGCACAAGCTCTCTCTGTCCAAAACTTGTTCGAAGCTCGGTGTGTGCTGCGAGCCACCACCAAGCTTCCTCAAAGGTTTTTGTCTTGAGATGGCTCGACGCTGGGCGCATACCTTGAGCCACCATCAAGCTTTCTTTGTCTTAGATGGCTCGACGCTTAGTGTATACCTCGAGCCACCAACATGCTTTCCCAAGCTTTTCCCGTCTTAAGTCCGCTCGATGCTCGACGTGGACTTCAAGCCTGCCACTAGCTTCCTCACAGTCCCGCTCGAGCTCGACGAGCTTGACCCTTGACATGGACTTCGAGCCACCCACTAGCTTCCTCACAGCTCTGCTCGAACTTGATGCTTTGCACTAACTCCAAACCACCGTCTTACTCTTCACCAGCCCTCAGCGCTCAGAACTGATCTCAAATCCGTAGACCACCACTTACACCGTCGGCAAATTTTCTATGCATGGTTGAACTACTCCTTGACGGTTGATAACCCAACCCTCCAGGAGGGGGAGGGGGGGCTTTGATATGGGTAAAAATTGGTCTATTCAGAACCGTCTGATCCCATCAGGATCCACAAATTCCCATAAATCAGGCATGTGTGCCATGTGGGCCTCCTAATGGCTCGTCACACTAATCAGGCCCATAGAAGAGGGTTAACCCGGTCCACTAGAGTTCCCTCTCTCCGCCTATAAATACCAGACCCCCTCAATTGTACTAGGTAATGCCTCTTTTTCCTTCAAACCCTAATCCACATTTCCCTGTGACTTACTCGATCGTCTGAGAGTCTGCCCCTGGGATACCACCCGGTGTTTATAGGCATTTTTGTAGGTATCCGGCAGCCTTCAGGCACCACCAGATCCACCTCTCCTACCGCTCATACAGCCTCACGTTTGGACCAGATCTGTAGTTGAGATATACCTTTTCCTTACTAAAATAAGAAGTCGCTATTTGTTGCTCCCACACTAAAAGAGCAGCATCACATAATAACAAATATACATCTATTTGTGGCTACAAGATATAAAACAATTCTCCAATATTGTTGTATTATATATTATTAAAACCAGTAATGTTCAAGAATTATTTTTCATTTAAAATATTTTAAACTATTTAAAATATTTTAAACTATTTGGGAATTATTGTTTCTTTAACTGCCCTATAGCTTCATTTCCAATCACTTATTTGGGAATTCCCCTGAGATGGGGTAAGTTGCACAGAGCGGATTGGATTCCCATGATTGATAAAATTGAATCCAGACTGTCGATTTGGTCCGGGAAACTTTTATCCCGTGGAGGTAGACTGATTCTAATCAATTCAGTTCTATCTTCGATGCCTCTTTATATGATGTCTTTCTATTTTGTTCCATCTTGGGTTATCAAGAGGATCGATCAGATCAGGAGTAATTACTTTTGGTCAGGATCATCTACCCACAAGCCAGGATCTCACCTGAGCAACTGGAAACTGATCTGCTCTTCCAAAGAAGCGGGAGGGTTAGGGGTTTTGAATCTAAGACACCAAAACCTTGCTCTTCTTGGTAAATGGATTTGGAGATTCCTTAATACAGAGGACATCCCATGGATCGATAGTATCAAAGTTAGGTGCTATCCCCTTGATCAGTGGTGGAGTTTCCCTATTTCTTGTCATCGTAACTCTTCCCATTTCTGGAAAGGGGTTTGGAAAGAATCGGAGGCCTTCCACTGTGGTCTAGGCCACTCCTGCTCCGATGGGTCTAGGACCAAATTCTGGAACGATCTCTGGATTGGTAACACTAAGCTAGCGTCGGTTTACCCGACTCTGTTTCAGCTAGCTTCCAATCCACTCTCTTCAGTAGCAGAATCTTTCAATTCATCCAACCCTAATGGTCAATGGTCGATTTCTTTCTCCTCAGACATCCCTCCCACACTTCTACCTGATTATAATGACCTGATGCTTTCACTTACTAACTTTGAGTGGAAAGAGAAGGAAGACCTTTATTGGCGATGGACCGGTTCAGGGACTTTCTCAGTTAAATCTTTCTATCATTTTCTTAATTTTAGAGGCACTATCTCCCCTTTCTACAATATTGTCTGGAAATCCTGTGCTCCCCTAAAAGTCAAAATCCTGTCGTGGCTAGCGATTAATAACAAGCTTCTTACGGTTGAGAACCTCAACAAGAGGGGTCTAGCCTGGGGCCAATTATGCCCTTTTTGTGCATCAGAACCGGAAAATGCCAACCATCTTTTCACCTGTTGTGAATTCGCTCTTCCTTTGTGGAAAATATCGGTCCTAGCGTGGGAAGTTCCGGCAACCCCTCTTAACCTTTTGGATGTCGGGCATTGTTCCCCTTCTAATAGCATCTACCACAAGTCGTGGTACCTATCGTTTCAAATCATAGTGTCGGTTATATGGATGGAAAGAAATAAAAGAATTTTCCGACACACCTCCTCATCTTCTCGTTCCATTATTGACGAGTTTTTATTTCTCTTCGATTTCTGGTCGTCTAGTTTAAATTCAAACGCTAAAGATTCTCTTAGAATTGATAGACTGGAGTCGGCACATCAGTGCCTTCGTACTCTCAATGCGCTTTAAGTCCGACTACGGCGAGCTTTAAGAAGATTTATTGTGTGTGTTGCTTATTTCCCTCCTTTAAATCTGCTTCTTTTTTAATAGTTGTGCTCTTTCACATACTGGTATTATCTCCTTGTTACTGATGAATTTATTATTGCTTGATGATTACAGGGATGAACTGATTAGTGCTTCTTTGAGACAGTGGGTTGGAGTTTGTTGGTTTTAGCCCTCTGGATTATGAACTATATCATCTTCTACTTACTGATGCTTCTATTATCTTTTGCTAGCTTATGCCCTTTGGGATATGAACACTATCTCTCTTTTGTGCTCCCGTTGATGGAATCGATGTTCTCTGCGGTGATGAATTCGATGTTTACTATCCCACTTTTGTACTAAGACTACTTTCTATTTTTATGTATGCTTCCTTTTCTAATTTCAGTGCTGTTGGTATGTGATGGTTGGTGGTTTCATCTTGTGATAGTATTGCTGATCGCTATCAGTTCATCTTTGTTCTGGATCACCCTAGCGTCTTTAAATCCCGCGCTAATCATGTTTTCTGGGATTCTTTCTGAATGCTATATCATTTGTCTCTTTGTGGATTACCTTTGATTGAAGTTTATATTCTTCATCGGAGTTCACAGCACCGTGAAATTTGTCTTATGATCGGGAGGTCTGTGTCGCTCCCGATTTCGAAGGAGGGTGCGGCAAGTTGTGCAGCGATTGTCTGCAGCGTGATCGCTCATGCAACTTTTTGCGAGCTGTATTCTCCTTCTCTGATTGTTGAGGATTGGGGAGCGATGACTTGCGGTCATCGGCTGGGGAAGACTCCGTCTGACGTTTTGTTCTCTCGAGGTCGCATCCCTTCTTCCTTGCAGTTCCTCGTTCGATGAGCGGTTCCTCTCCTTTTTGCTGTGCTAGCGATTAGGAGGATGTAATTAATGTTTTATTTTTGTCTGTTTGATCGTAGTAAGGAATGTTAATTTCCCTATGATTGTTTTTTGTTTTACTGGCTGATTGGTCGTTTTACCGCTTGTAAAACTCTATTTGTACATTTATTATTCTTGATTAATCAACTGATGGCTGGAGTCTTTTGACTCTTTTCGTATCATAAAAAAAAAAATTTTAAACTACACTGTGCATTGCGTATCTGTTTTGTTTACTAATTTTCAAAATTTTTATTTTTGTTACAGTCAGAATAAGTAGACTTCATTGAAGTATGGTCCAAACTACCAATCATTTCTAATTCCCTGCCCACTAATTGGAAATTTTTCATATAACTTAACTTATTATTTCTCTCAGTGAAAAATGAACATTTTTACCAAATTCGGAAGTCTCACAATTTATCCCACATGTATCATTGTTATTAAAAGATTCAATACGCTTACGCTTGCCCCTTTTGAATTTAGATGTGGATGTTTAGATAACGTACTATGTATTATTTGGAGTCGTGCCTGGATAACTTCAATTCGGATGTGACCCATGTATAAGACACACGACCACCGGTAACCGGATAAGTTAAAGTTCTTTCACAAATCAACGTACCATCGATGTCACGATCAAATTACAATATCGAGTTTGTGTCCACTGCCGGCCATTTTGATTGATCTTGATCACCCGTATCATTTTGTCCTTAATGTATTTGTCCTTAATGTTGACAGAATTATTCTCACTCAACCCTCCAATCACTGTTATAAACCACCTCATTAATCTCCCTCTTAATCCAATCCACAAAAATACCACAATGGCTTCACTCTCCCTAGTAATTGTACTGGTACTAATCTACAACTTGTTAGCTGTAGACGCCCAAACACAATCCACAACCAACTCTCAGTCGGAACTTGCCATGTGTCTCACCGTCTCCGGTATCGCCAACTTCACCATCCCTTCCCCTGGTGCCACGTCAGCATACTCCAGCCTCCTCACTTTCTCAATTCAGAACCTCAGGTTTTCAAACCCTCTGCTGCCTAAACCGGCTGCCATAATCCTCCCATCCACTAAGTTGAGTCTGCGGAACACAATAATTTGCTGTCGCCGTGCAAATCTAGCCATCCGAATTAGGAGTGGGGGTCACAGTTATGAGGGGCTATCCTACATCGCAGGGCAGCGTAGCCCTTTCGCGGTGATTGACTTGATGAACCTGAACAGGGTCCGAGTAGACACAACCACTAACTCGGCTTGGGCCGAGTCGGGTGCAACATTGGGTCAAATTTACCATGCAATTGCCAAGTCTAGCGATTCGCTAGGATTTTCGGCCGGATCGTGCCCGACTGTCGGAAGTGGGGGCCATATTGCCGGCGGTGGGTTCGGATTGCTGTCTAGAAAGTATGGTCTGGCTGCGGACAATGTCATTGACGCGATTTTGATTGACTCGACAGGTAGAATTATGACTAGAGACACGATGGGAGAAGATGTGTTTTGGGCAATTCGAGGAGGTGGTGGTGGTGGATGGGGAGCGATATATGCATGGAAAATTCAACTTCGACCTGTTCCGAAAAGGGTTACGTCTTTCATTGTTAACCGGCCCAGGTCACCCCGGCAAGTTGCCACATTGGTTAATAAGTGGCAGCGAACCGCACCAGGTTTACCAGATGAGTTTTATATTTCTTGCTTTGTTGGTGCAAGCTTGCCAGAATACAAAACCGGATTGTCGACTACATTTAAAGGGTTTTTTCTCGGCCATATTCAAGAAGTCATTTCAATTTTAGACCGGGATTTTCCCGAGCTAGGAATCACTGAGTCACAGTGTCATGAAATGAGTTGGATTGAATCCGTGGTCTTTTTCTCCGGTCTAAAAAAGGGTAGTTCGGTTTCTGACCTTTTAGACCGGGAGTTGCATGGGAAAACGTTCTTCAAAGCAAAATCAGACTATGTACGATCGCACATTACCCTAGATGATTTAATCTCAGCAATCAATTTGTTGTCGACAGAGCCAAAGGCGTACCTGATTTTAGACCCTTACGGTGGAGCAATGGAGAGGATACAAAGTGAAGACCTACCATTCCCTCATCGGAGTGGGAATCTTTTTGCAATTCAATATCTAGTCGAGTGGACTGACAATAGAGATCCAAAGAGTGAGCAATACATCGAATGGCTCCGAAACTATTATGACTACATGGGAAAATTTGTGTCAAAAGGTCCTAGAGCTGCATACGTGAACTATCTGGATCTCGATTTAGGAACCACTGACGCGAAGAATTCGAGTCAGGGTTACAGCGATGCTGTGGCAGAAGCTAGGATATGGGGAGAGAGGTACTTCTTGGGGAACTACGATCGACTGGTCATGGCAAAAACTGCAATCGATCCGTACAATGTGTTCAATAATGATCAGAGCATCCCACCATTGAGCCTGTCTTCAAGTTTAAGTTCAGATTCAAGTTCAAATTCAGATCATAATACTTGGTGAATGTGAATGAGAAACATGATGATTGTATGTAGGTGCTTGTAAAGATCAATTAGAGACATGTCATTATAATCTGTGAATCCTGTTAAGTGTCAACATCTGAATTGTTGGAAGAAATTTCACTCATTTTGCAGCAAGCTATTGTTTTCTAATACAAATTTAAAATTCTAAATGAAGTAAAAAAAAAAAAAAAAAACTATTTTTTGTGATTTAGGGTTGCTTCTTATTTTTCAGGTAAATTATGAAAAACACTTCTAAACTATGCGGTAAACGCAGTTAACCCCATAATTTATTGTTCAGCGCAATAAACACTCTGAATTACACTAAAAACTCCCCTGAACTATCCAAAAAGGATCGTGGCATTGGATTATGTTAGTTAAATTGGTCAAATTCCTTTAATTATTATATATTGACCAAAATGTTCTTCCTTAATTTTGCCTCCCCCTTTCACTGCACTGAAATCCATCACTGACCTGCAGTCCATTACTAGTCACCCATCACCATCTCCTGCTGCCCCCAGCCCACCGAAACCTAGCTTCATCAATTAAATTTTTGCATCAAGTTGATTGCACCCCCCCTAGGGGTGGACAACTATTATCCGAACCGACCAATCCGAACCAATCCAATCCGAACCGACCGGTTTTTAACCGAACCAATTGGGGATTTGGATTGGCCCGGTTCTTGATTTTCAATAACCAACTGAACCGGTTCAGTTGTTGGATGAGACTTTTAAATAACCGATGAAACCGAACCGACCGTACCTCTATGCATAAGTCCCTAAAAAATATAGTTCTCCTTTAATTTCTTGAATATACAAATAGGCATTTCTCATTTTCTTGGAGATACAAACAGTCTTATTGAATTTTTTTAATACAAACCGAGCAATTGTTCTACCTATATTTTGATTCTCCATAATCCTGTGTGTTATGTTGTTGAGAAATGCTTGATTTACAGTGTGGCCCAACTTAATAGAATCATGAAGTTGATGTAACATTTAGTAGTTACTTTAATCAAGTCAAGCAGAAATTGTTTTCTAAAGCTTTTTTTATTGTACCTGAAATTCAATTAGAGATGGTTATTGATATTTTTTTTATGATAATAAACTAATATTACAGAAGTATGCAAGTGAAAAAGCAGTTTATCTCACCCATTTAAACGTCATCATCTCAAACAATTAGTACAAAATTCATTAACAACTTGTGGTTTTATGAATCTTCATTTTAAATTTATTTCTGAATAACAAATAGCAGGTTGTTTCTTAAGTTTGACTGAAGTTGATTTTTTAAATTTCAACAAAATTATGAATGATGTTGAAGATGGAAAGTAGCACGCCAAACCGACCACCCAATCCAATCCAAACCAACCTTAATCGGCTTGGATGGAAACCGATCCAATTAAGTTTTGGATTGGTTGCGGATGAGAAAATTTAAAAACCGATCTTCTTTGAATCGGTAGTGGATGGTCCATATTAGATCGGATACCGACCGATGCCCACCCCTACCCCCCCCCCCCCCCCCCCTCTTTTATTTTTTGTACTCCAAAGTTCTAGAGGTCAGTTTTGATACCACCATATAAAAAGCCCTGATTCTTATCATTCAGAATTATATCTCAAATACATTTTGCCATTATAAGCGCAATGATAATGACATAAAGGAACAACTTTTATTGATGATTTTCATTGAAACTAACTCATATATTGTCATTGAAACTAACTCATATATATAGCATTGAAGTAACTCCGTCATTGCTTGTCCCTAGCCAGGAATCCGGCCACAAACCGTGTAAGGAGGAGGGTTGCGTTAGGTAGTTGACAACCAGCATAAAATTTTGTTAAATCTTATGAACATGAATCCTAATAATATACGCGTAAATGCTAGGACATTTCCTGGCAGCGATGCGTTGTGCTTGCCTCTGGGTGCTTCGAAAAATGTTCAAGGGGCATCGCACTGGTGCCCGAGTGCGGTGAAAAATGGGTAAGGATTCCTGCACCAATCTGGACGTATGCGGATAAAGAAACTAGTCCACGAAAATAGGCTTAGGTTAGCGACTTAGAATATAAGAACATTGACAGAAAAATGCATAGAACTAGTAGATACTATGATTAGAAGGAATATTAATATAGCTTGTTTACAAGAAACAAAGTGGGTAAGGAAGAAAGCTAAAAAGATAGATAGGTTTAAATTATATTATACCAGTAAAATTAGAAATAGAAATGGAGTCGGAATTTTAGTATATAAGAAATTCAAAAAAGATGTAGTAGGTGTTAATGGGAAATGTGATGGAATAATACAAATTAAGCTTATATTAGGGGGAAACATAATTAATATCATTAGTGCTCATGCACCCCAAATAAGATTAGATGCACAAGCTAACAAAAAATTTAGGGAAGATATAGATGAGATAATTCAAGGAGTACCCTTAGGTGACAAACTATTTATAGAAGGAGATTTCAATAGACATGTAGGAGAAGATAACATGGGATATGAGATGGTGCATGGAGGACATGATTTTGGAAATAAGAACGATGGTGGAGATGCTCTATTAGATTTTGCGGCTTCGTATGATCTTATACTAGCAAATACTTATTTTAGAAGGAGGGAGGAACATTTGATAACCTTTAAAAGTGGGGCAAATATGAGTCAAATTAATTTTTTCATTACTAGAAAGGTAGATCGCTTGACATGTAAAGATTGTAAAGTTATACTGGGAGAGTGTTTAATCTCACAACATAGATTAATGGTGTTGAATGTTATGATTGGAAAACAAATATGTGCAAGGAAGGAGACTAGGAACCCAAGAATTAGGTAGTGGAACTTGAAGGGAGATAAACTAGAATTTTTTAGAGATAAAGTCCTTAAAGGAGTATCATAAAATTGGGAAGGATAGACAAATATGATGTGGACTAAAATGGCTACGTACATGAGAGAAATTTCAAAGGAGGTACTTGGAGAATCTAAAGGTACTGAGTTGCTAAATAACGAAATATGGTGATGGCAAGAAGAACTCCAAAATATTGTTAGAGAAAAAATATCAACATTCAAAATATGGCAAAAGAATAAAAATGAAGAGGATTTGGAAAGATATATGACCGTTAGAAATAAGTTAAGAAGGTGGTAAGAGATGCAAAAGAAAAAGTTTATGATGATTTATACATAAAATAAAAAACAAAGGAAAGTGAAAATAACATTTATAAGCTTGCTAAACAAAAGAGATAGAAAAACAAAAGATTTGAATACAATTAGGTGTATTGAGAGCGAGGATTCAAGAGTCTTAGTAAAAGATGAGGAAATTAAGGAAAGATGGCGAAATTACTTTGAGAAGTTATTAAATTAAAAGGTTGTGAGAAACTTAAATATATAGGACTCAAGGGTGAGTCGAGAGCATGTGTTTTTCGTAGAATTAAGACCTCGGAGATTCGAAATGCTCTAGGAAGGATGAAATAGGAAAAGCTTTAGGACTGAATGATATACCCAGTGAAGTTTGGAAGTGTCTTGGAGATGTAGGAGTGTGTTGGCTAACAAAATTATTTAATCAAATTTTGAGGACTAAGAAGAAACCCAATGAATGGAGAAAGAGTATTTTAGTACCTATATATAAAAATAAAGAAGATATACAAAGTTGCTCAAACTTATGAGTTATACAATGAAAATTTGTGAAAGAGTGATCGAACATAGAATGAAACTAGAAACTACAGTGTCTAAGAATCATTTTGGGTTTATACCTTGGAGGTCAACAATGGAAGTAATTTATATACTGAGTAGACTTATGGGAAAATATAGGGAGAATAAGAAAAATCTACATATGGTTTTTATAGATCTAGAAAAAATATATGATAAAGTCCCTAGAGACATAGTATGGTGAGTGTTAAATAATAAAAGAGTAACTATTCGGTATATTGAGGTAATTAAGGATATGTATGAAGGGGCAACGACCACAATTAGAACAACCACAGGTGAGACCAACGATTTTCCTATTACAGTAGGTTTACACCAAGGTTCGGCTTTAAGCCCCTACCTCTTTATTTTGGTTATGGATGAATTGACGCGAGAAATATAAGATGAGGTGCCTTGGTGTATGTTTTTTGCCGATGACATCGTCTTAGTGGATGAGACTAGAGCAGGAGTCAACGCTAAATTAGAATTATGGAGATAAACTTTGGAAGATAGAGACTTTAGGATAAGCAGAACTAAAATAGAGTATATGGAGTGTAATTTTAGTGATAGTCGGAACACAACTAAGGAAGTAGTGAAGCTTGTTGGCCAAGAGATACCTAAGAAAGACCGTTTCCAATATCTAGGCTCGATTATGCAAAGAGCTGAGGAGATTTGTGAAGATGTTATATATAGGATTCAAGCATGGTGGCTTAAGTGGAGAAGTGTCAGTAGTGTTTTGTGTGACAAACTTATACCTTTGTATTTGAAGGGAAAATTTTATAGGACGGCTGTTAGACTAGCAATGATGTATGGAGCAGAGTGTTAGACAACAAAGAAATAATATGTCAAAAAAATGAGTGTAGCAGAGATGGGGATGCTAAGATGGATGTGTGGTAAAACAAGAAAGGATAAAATTAGAAACGAGCATATACGAGACATGCTAAAGGTAGTTCCAATCCAAGATAAGTTAAGAGAGAATCACCTCAGGTAGTTTGGACATGTCACACGTAGACCTAGTAGTGCTCCCATTAGAAAGAGTATTTGATAAGTATTGAGGGTAGAGTTAGGGGTAGAGGAGGACCTAAACTAACTTGGGTGGAAACGGTGCAAAAAGATATGATAGGTTGTGACCTTACAGAAGATATTGTTGTAAACCGAGCAGAATGGAAAACCAGGATTCATGTAGCCGACACCAACTAGTTGGGAAAAAGGCTTTGTAGTTGTTTTTGTTTTTAGGAATGCCAATGAAGTTTTTGAATATTATCAGAAGCATTTTACAATATTACTGATGCTTTAAGTCATGCTTTTGGTTATCCTTTGGATGTTATGGCTGTGATGATCAAGCACTTTGATCCTTCATACTCCACCTGACCCCCAATAGCCCCGACCTCATCCATGTCTCCATTCAAACCCATTCCCGACCTTTAAATCCACTTCCATCCCTCCACCCTACCCCCAACAGCCCTGACCCCACCCCTATCTCCATTCAAACCCTTTCATTCTCTGATTTTTTTTTTTCATTTTTATTCCTACGGAAGAACATTTTGGTTATTTATATAGGTTTGGCCAAGTCAACTAATGGAATCCAACGGAGAGACCCCCTTTAGATAGTTCAGGGTTTTCTGTTTTTTGTAGTTATGGGGGTATATTTCGTTGAACAATAGATTAGGGGGTTAACTGCGTTTACAAGGGATGTTTTTTCATAATATACCCTTATTTATTTTACTTTTTTGGGTAACATATTTAGATCCAACCAACCAATTGGGTGGGATCTTTTTTGGGCCATGGGTTATACATACACCACTAAGAGCATTGAGTGTGATTTTAGACCCAAGCATGTCAGGTTTGGGCTCTATTAAAGAAAAATCATCCCTTTCCAGTCGTATACACTATTTGGCACCACTAGAGGTTACCAAAATGGCTTAGTCTTCATGATGGTGATCTCTATGAAAATGGCTGAAACGTTAGATCCCGTGAACCGTTGTTGGGTTTTCACATTCTAGAGGGTTTTTGCTCAAGGTTCTCACATTTTGAACATGATACCGCGTTTGCGAGACCTTGAGATCTCGTGATCTCATGAGTTTGGTGATTTTGGTACTCTCGCGATGGTGACTGGGGGTGGTGAATCCAGCAAATCTGGTGATGCTGGTGGTGCGGCCAATACAGAAGGGCGTTCACTTCCAAACTTAGAGTCCAAGATTTTTTGGCAGGAGCCCATTCTTTATCTTTGGTTCTCTTAGGAGGTCCTAAGGTTGCTAGTGAACATAGATCTAAGATGATTCGAACAAATCAGCGGGTTTCGGCTGAAGAACTCAGATGTTTGGAAAAAAATTTCACTAAAACCCTAGTGTTTGATCCAGCGAAAGTTGAGGCTTCATGCTTAAGTTGGAAAATTTTCATGTTTGGTAAGTTCTTGGGCTGTCGGTTTGATGTAAGTTTTGTTAGTCATGTGTTGGGTCAAAAGTGGCAACTCAAAAAAGAGTTTGAGGTGATTATGATGTCAATAAGGCATTTCTTATTCATGTTCAGTGGTGAGGAAGATATGAGATCTATCCAGACGAGAGGTCCATGGGTTGTTGGTGGAGTGTTCTGGCTCTATAAGAGTGGAGATAACATTTTTGTCCCTCTATGGATGTTATTTTGACTGCCGCATTCCGGCTGCAAGTATTTTGAGTGGGAGATGGTGCTCGATATCATGCATATTACTGGGAAACCTCTTAAATAGATGTTAGTATGAATTCATTATTGTCGGGTTCCTATGCACGTGCTTGTGTGGAGGTTGATGAAAACA
Source organism: Hemerocallis citrina (assembly GCA_017893485.1). Classification (NCBI taxonomy): domain Eukaryota; kingdom Viridiplantae; phylum Streptophyta; class Magnoliopsida; order Asparagales; family Asphodelaceae; genus Hemerocallis; species Hemerocallis citrina. Next base: position 121,735,293 of record CM030363.1, on the reverse strand, counting down.
AACCACTCGTTCTGGGAAGGTTCATCGGCCCGCTTGGTGGTGTAAGTAAATGCAAGTGTAAGAACGTGTGGGTGTCTTCTGCTACATATGTGGCCTTGTTGGTCATTCTGCCTCGGCATGTCCCTGTCTGTAGGCGAATGACAGTGTTGTGGGTGTAACCAAGGTAACTAGTAATAATGTTGCTCCACTCACTAATAATTGCAATACTACTTTGTAGAGTGAGATCTCTTCGGCATCTAATGATGTTAACATGACACATGTGGCTGCTGAGGTTGTGAATGAAGTCAAGAGGATATGTTTGGTCCATGGATGAAAGTCAAACATCACAAGCCACGTCAGTCTACTCATATTGGTAGTAATGGTAATATCAGCAAATCTGAGGTGAAAGCAGTTGTGAAATCTGCAGAGCCCATTAGTAGCAAATCTGCACAGTTAAGTTTGAGTAGTTCAAAAAAATCTTCTAGAAGTTTTCATGCAGTGGGGGCAATCTCCAAGACATCTTTAAAACTTCTGATCTTTGTGGAAATGGCGGCAAAGGAGCACATATGGGGGATAATTCGAAAGTAAATCATTTCAGTATTGGGCCTTGTTTTATGGGCCGATCTAGTAATAAACTGAAAGGTATTGCATCTATGGATGGGCATGTTAAATCTTTAGACAAGACTAATCCCACTCCAAAGTTCGAAGGCAGAACTCGATTGGAGCCCATTCCAAAAGCAGTATTGTAGGGTTTGTGGATATGTCTAACAAAGGGCCATCAAAATTTGACAAAATGATTGATAAAGCCATAGCAGTTGGGCCACAGTTTGTTGGAGTTCCTTGTGCTATATATGTAAGGTTAATTCCTCCTCCAACGGAGAAAGGGATACAGGTTATCAAATTAGAAGAAGCTTTGAATAATAGTTGTCATTCCGATTGTAAAGAAATTAATGGAATTGGAATCTGGTGTAGTGCCTAAGTTGGTTGTGGTATCCTTCTTACCGCCAGAATGGGAGATGGTGCAAGTTTTTCCATAAGAGGGGTCTCTCTATAGGTCCTCTAATGGAGATAGCTTTAAAAGAAGACATGGTCTCGGTGATGTCTCCAACCGCACATAGATGCAAGTTAATGGTGGACATGAATCTTCCTATATAACTGGCACAAATGATTCAACGATGAATAATGTCGCTCCTACTTCCAAAATTGTTGCCTAATGTTAGTCATCAGCTGGAATTGTCGAGGGGTTTTTAAATCTCAAGCTCTTAGTGTTTGCAAGTCAATTATACAAACTCACAAACTAAAGTTATTAATATTTTCTCGAAACTCATTCTGATATTGACAAAATTGATATGGTTCATATGAAGCCGGATAGGAATATGCAAATAGTTGCTCAATCTGCTTCAGATCGTTCTAGTGGTCTTAATCTTTTGTGAAATGATAATCATGTCTCCTTTCAGAGTATCTATAGTGATTCTCAAGCTATTCTATATCTTATGAAGGTTGGGGATAAAGAATTTTCTTTTGTAGGTATTTATGCAAATACATGTATTGTCACTTATAGACAGCTTTGGGAGGTTATTCATCAGGTTGATAGTGGAGGATTTCTGGTGATGTGTCTCGGTGACATCAGTAGTATTCTTGATCTTCTGACAAAAGGGGTGGGTATTTAGTTCAGGGTTCAAAGATAGAATTTTAAGAACTAGCACGTGAATGTGGTTTGTGTGACTTACAATGCACTGCCCCTTTCCCTTGGTGTAATAATTGAGGGTGGGCGAATGCCTGATTACAGTGGATTGGTTGGGATTTTCCATTTGGTTTCCATGTCTTATTTACTCCGATTAGCGTCAGATCATTGTCCACTAATAATTAACATAGAAGCTACTGATGCGAGTGGCCCAAAACATTTTCATTTTGAGAATTTTGGGCCTCAATTCCAGAATTTGATAAAGTTGTTGGTTCGGCGTGGAACACAATGGTACTTGATGATAATCTTCATAGAGTATTTGTTAAAACTTTTAAAGTGAATGTGGCTCTTAAGATATGGAACCTGTTGCCGCTGGATTCCGGTGTGGGGGCAATAGATGAGATTTGTAGGTTCGTGAGGAACTCAAACAAGCTGGATCTCCCTTCTTCCTTGTTGGCAAGTTGACTCCTGGTGCTCTCGTTGACCTGCACAAATGTTCGAAACACCAGGATGGATCCCGGCGACGAACCCTCCGATGCTCTTGTCAATACACAGAAAAAGTGAAAGGAAAAAGCTCAAGTGTGCAAAGTGTGATCACCTTTAATAGTAGGAGGTAGGGGGGTTTTATAATCGCCATGGAGATCTTTTTTAGGATAAGGGTGAATCCCTACTTCCCTGTGTGGCTGGCTGGGGTTGGTTACAACCATCCCCTCAAGATAAAGACATGCCAGGATCTTCTCCTATCCTATTTTTCTGGTCCCTAACGGGTTGAGACCCGTTCTTTACCTATCAGATCCGTTCATGGGTTAGCGGGTCCAAGAGGAGAGACCCGGTACCCAATTTGGACCCATCTGTAGGTGAAATTACCATCTTGGCACCAAACTGGGAAGGACCATATAGGGTCTCCAGAGTTGTTTGCTCAGGAGCGTATCAACTCGAAGACCCGGGGGACGGGAAGATACCGAGGACATGGAATGCAAAGCACTTGATGAAGTACCAAGAGGGTGTCTAAACACCGCTCCAAGCAAATTCCCCAAGAGAGTTCCACAAGACATGTCCAAACTCCCTACTTGCATTTTCTATTTATCAAAATGTAAAGGCGACTCGCAACTTAGAAGCGGCCGCCCAGTTGTTTGCAATAAAAGGAAATCTTTCCCCACAACTTTTCTATCTTTTGAGTAGTCTAACTCTACTTAGCAAATTCTCTATTTTTTGGGGAGTCTAACTCTACTTACAAAATTTTTTTGCATTAAAATGACATGCTTGGAGTCTAACACTTGGTTCGACTCCGCTTCAACTACTTGCTTCTAAGCGAGTAAAGAGCGGATCACCATTCGGAATTACTCCTGCAGCTGTTGATATTTTCTAACGATAAACATGGTGTCCAACACTTGGTTCGACTCCGCTTCAACTACTTGCTTCTAAGCGAGTAAAGAGCGGATCACCATTCGGAATTGCTCCTGCAGCTGTTGATATTTTCTAAACGACAAGCTTGGAGTCCAACACTTGGTTCGACTCCGCTTCAACTACTTGCTTCTAAGAGAGTAAAGAACGGATCACCATTCGGAATTGCTCCTGCAGCTGTTGATATTTTCTAAGCGATAAGCTTGGAGTCTAACACTCGGTTCGACGCCGCTTCAACTACTTGCTTCTAAGCGTGTAAAGAGCGGATCACTATTCGGGATCGCTCCTACGACTGTTGACAACTATAAATGCTAGCAAAACACACGAGTACGAAGATAGGTATTATTTCATTAAAGTTCGAGAAACAAGTCTAATTACAAGACCAACTGCTCATCTTTTCAACAAGATACAAAACTTGTGAAACCAAAAGTACAAAACTTCTAAGGCCTACTTCAGCGCCTCCGAGGCGTGGGGATACTTCGGTTGAGAGATACTCGAGGTCGACGAATGTTGTACTGCCGATGCCACTCCTCGGTGCTCGTCTCTAGGTCGGCTAGCCGAGAAGCATCGTCGGCACTCGCTCTAGCGGTGGCCCCAACAGATGCTCCACTCGACGAAGCTGCCCCCCCACTTTGCGCGTCGCCCGGGCTTCGATGCATTGGCGGCGAGCGATGCGCCAACTTGTAGAAAGTTATCCCTCTATCACGCTCTTTGCGAGTGCAAGAAGTAGATCTAACATTGCTCCGCTCGGATCGCGATTGAAGATGAGCGACCTTTGCCTCGAGCTCGACAATTCGCTCTTTGAGCGAGTCATCTCTCACCTTTATGTTCAGACAAGGCAGTTGCACCGAGCCTGCCCCTCGAGAGCCATCGGTGATCGTCCGCCGAAGGTGAGCAACTTCCATGCTCTTGCCAAGGGTTACCTTCTTTAGCTCGTCCGTCTCTGCTGTCACCTTAGATAGAGAGTCACGAAGGCGCTTAAGCTTCAGGCCGAGGTTGGCTTCGGCAGATGAGCCCACATCATTGCCTTCGAGGGTCCTCTCTTTGATCCGCTCCTCTAATCGCCTCCTCGCTATGTCTCGGCGAACGAGGGTCGATCTCAGGTGATTCAACTCATACCTCGCCTTACGGAGATCTGACTCCGTTTCGCAAAGCCGCTCTTGGTTCCTTACGAGCCCCAATCTCGCCCCCCTCCAAACTAGCCTTAAGACCAGCCACTTCGGCTATGCGAGGCACGTCGACAATCTGAAAAGAATGAGAGCACGGAGCCATTGAGATTCTCACTATTCCAACACTCAGACGAAAAATAGTCCTAAGTTTTCTACAACACTTAGACGAAAGAGAGTTCGAAATTTTTTTCCAACACTTGTTCAAAATAGTGAAGTTCATACATTTAAAAGCTTGATTACTACAAAAAAGCGGTGGCCAGTCCGCTATAAGGCAATACAAGAGACAAAGGTGACAAAATAAGACAACTGAAGTCAGGGGGCCACCTTGAGTGGTAGCTCGGTGATGGGCTCCTCGGCGGTCGTCTCCCCAACCTCCACTATCGCTGTCTGGGGGTCGGCCACAATCTCGTCGCCCCCTTTCTCCTCCTCTTCCTCCTCTTCGTCCTCCTCGACTCCTTCTTGGTCGGCTTCGAGGGCCTCGCCACCAACCGGGCCCTACAGTCTGTACCCCGACCTGTCGAAGCTGGGGATGCGAACCTCGACGTGCTCAAGGGCAGTGGTGTAAGACTGCTCCATGTTCGCCATCATGTATTTCTTCCCCTCGGCCTCTATTGCCTCCCTCGCCACTGCCACTGCTGCATCCTTTTCCCTCTCCATGTCTCCTAAGGTCTTCTTCGCCCTTTCCCTCTCCTCATCCGCCCGAGCTGCCTTCAAGGCTGCCTTCTCGTTTGCCTGCACCAAAGCCGTCTCAAAGTACGCGACCTGAGGTGCCAGGGATTTCGAGCGGCGTTGCTCTACCTCGTAAAGCTTCGTGACCCTCGCGCTCTAGGATCGGTCCTTGTCGCATGACAGCTTCAGCTCCTTCTCTTTCTCGAAAAATTGCTCGAGGAGGTGGCAGAAATGGCACGTGATCTAAACAAACGAGAAAAAAGAAACAATGAAAAGCCAAGCAAGTGACTTAAATTTTTTTTGGATTATCGACGAATCGATTAGGAGACTCATCGACATCGTCACCCGAGCTATCTCAAGAGCGTCATCGCTCGTTGTCCCTGCCTTCAGAGCCGCTCGGTCCATCGGGGTCGGCAGATGGCGCAAGGCCTACATACTCATGGCCGAGTCCCCTAAGAAGCCATCATGATTCATCACCCGCTAGTCAGGGATGAAGAGCTTCTTGTGCTCCTCGGTCAGATCACCTCGGCTTTCTCGGTGAGGGGTGGAGCCTCAAGCGCCAATGTTGCGGAGATGGAGAATGCTTTGGTTGAAGGCCCGGACGGGGTTGGTTAAGGAAAAGCAGCAGCCGAGGCAGACTGCTGAGGAGACACCAGATCCACAGTCTCGACCACGGCAGAAGGAACTTTGGTAGGTCGGCCAGATGCGGGTCCCGTGGTCGTCCTCTTCCTCTTCTTAGCGTCGGAGCCCTTGGCACCGCTCACGTTCCGCTCCGCCATGAGTGCCTTAAAGTCCATGTTCGGAGCCTCTGCCAAAGAGAAAAAACAAAGTTAAGACGAGGAGGATGCAGTATAAAAGTAATAAAAGAGCAAGATGTCCAGAGCGTACTCGGGTCGATCGGACTGAGACCCGACACGTGGAGGACCTCCTTGGTCATATCCTTCCAGCTCAGGGTCGGAAGGTCAATCAGCTTCGTCGCAATTTCTGCTTCAGCCGGAGTCAACACCAGCTCGGCTTCAGCCCACTTCGGCACATCCTCCTTCCACCTGGTCGGGAAGTCCCACGCCATAGGGCTTCGGATAAAAAAGTACTTCCCCTTCCACGACTTAGTAAAGTCTGGATTCTCTATCAACTTGACACCTTTTCGTGGCGACAAGTAGTACCGGTGCTCCATATTTTTCATTCGGTTGATCCGATACATACTTCGAAGAACGACAAGCTGAGGCTCCACCTTCGTTGCCCAACACTGAAGCAAAAAGCCAAGCATGTGGTGCCACATGTTCGTCATGAGCTGGATCGGACTCAGTCCATACCATCACAGCACTTCAGTCACGAAGAAGTGAAGGGGCAGACACAGACCTGCATTCAGTGTGTCGTAGGCAAAGACGCACATATCAGGCGAGATTGCCGTACACGCTCGCACTCCTGGTCCGGGGAGGATTAGAGTGTACTCCGGGGATATCATGAAGCTCCTCCGGATCCGAAGCAGGTCCCTCTCTGTCAGAATCGAGGCAATGTCGTCGACCTTGGTGACCTCCTTCGGGTCGTTCTCTGCATACGACTCTGACCTCCCATAGATGGCCTTCATCAGTAGGTCTCCAGTATACTTCCTGATTCCCTCATGGCCTGATATCTCGGACGACAACCGACCCATCTCTCCTCCCCTCCTAACGGGCTCTACTACTGTCTCAACTATTACTGACCGCACTACCTCTTTCCCCTTTTCCCTTGGCGAGCGGGGCAACTGGCTCGACCACAGCCAACCCTGCTACCTCCTTCCCCTTCTCTTGGGCTAGCAGAGCAACTAGCACACTCACCGCCGACCTTCCTACTTCTATCCCCTTCTCTTGGACGAGCGGAGCCTCTAGCGTCTGCTCACTCTCACCTCCCGAGGAAGATGTCTCACTACCCGAGGACACTCTAGACATCTTGAGAAGTATATATATAAGTGAAAATATATATATTTACCTTGATGGGACGTTCTCAATTGGAATAGTTCGCCAGAAATCGCTTCGCCTCGCCGTGACAGCTAGCACAACCACCCAGGAGCAAAAATCACCGCTAACGGAGCAACTCGAGAGCAAAAACTTTTTCTTGGAGTAAAAACTGAAAGAATGGGAGAAGTGTTGAGGGGGGTGAGAACTTATAGTAAAAAAGAGCGCGACTCTTGGGCTTCTAACATATTGGGCCCCACTCAAGCCCATTAAGAATGTTAAACAATAGAATTCTTAAAGGCAGGAACAACCTACGGCCGTGCTATCTCGAAGTTCGTGCTCGACCCTAACCAGACACCCCAGATCTGGCCACGTTGCTCGGTAGCTATCGAAGTGCTGAGCTACCGAGGTGCCCATTCGGAGAAAGCCGCTCCCGGGCTACCGGGGCACCGACCTCCGTATTAGGAAAAAAACACCTCCGAGCTCCTTGAACTGTCAGATCGTCCAGATGTTCGCGCCAACAGCTGATGGATGGCTCAGATTTTGCCAGGTCCAAAAAATGACAAAATCACATTTTCTCGTGATCTGAATCTCTTGTATCGTGATTCGAGCCTGATGGACGTCCCAGATCTGGCCACGTAGCTCAACAGCCATCGAAGTGCCAAGCTACCGAGGTGCCCATTCGGAGAAAGATGCCCCCGAGCTACCGGGGCACCGACCTCCGTATTGGGGAAAAAACACCTTCGAGCTCTTTGGACCGTGTATTACCCCGTATTTTTAAATACTATTTTTGAGTTCTGAAAATGGATTAAAATGATTTTTGGAGAATTAATAATTATTTTTCTGAAGATTTATCTTTTTACACGTGTTTTGCACGTGCAAATATTTTCTTGGGAAGTTCAAAAGGAAAAATTATTTTATGAAAATCATTATTTATTATTTGGGATTTATATGTAAATTTTCTAGATTTTTCTGATATTTATTGGACCTATTTGCAAATATTACGAAAAGAATGATCTTTTTGCTAAACTGTCATTTTGAGGGATGAAAGTGCAAAACTATTTTTCTGGACTTTTCAAACAGTGCCTGCTGGAAATAAAGTGTGTATTTTGTTTTTAAATCTCAATTTAATTAGTTTTATCAAGTTTCCAAGTATAGGGATCTATTTATGTAAAGTTATATTTTAAAATGATTATTTTGCAAATGTGTTCAAAACCCTAATTCTCCTAATTCCAGCCTATTTAAAAGGTGGAGTGCAGCCATTGTTCGATGCACAACACAAAGGTTTCATTGTTTTATTTTTCTTGGAGATTTAAGGAGGAGATCTTGGATTTCGCAAAAGAAGGATTTTTCTTATTCTTCATTAATTCGATTGGATTTCTTCATTGAGGTGAGTGACTTATTTTGTTTTATTTAGTTTTGTGTATGTTGTATGTGAGTGATATAATTTTTTTTGTTTTGTTCTTTAAATGTTGTATGTGGTATTTCATCAATTAGAAAGCATGCTAGGGTTTTGATATGAATACATACGGTGGATTGAATGAATTGATAAGTTAAAATTGGATCTTTTGAGAAGAACCCTAGCTATTTGTGAGTAGAGTTGCATGTGAATGATTTTAGATTGTTGGAGAACCTAATATAAATTGTGAGTAGGCTATTTCTTTTGGGTTATTACTGATTTGATTGAGTATGGTGAAAGTTATGCATTAATTGATTAAAGATGAGATTTTTGACTATTGGTGAGTTGAATGAATGCAACTTGGCCATGTTAATGATTAATTTGTTTATGAATCAACTATTGAGAATAGTTGAGATTGAGTTTGAGGAATTTTGAGAAGGAGTAATGAATTAAAAGACCATGTCTTGAGGATTTGAGTTGTGATGTCTAGATTTGGGTTTGATACATTTTGACTAAATTTTGGGATTCGTAATTTTGTGAAAGATATTACTTGAATTGGATTTCTCAAACACTAAGATTAGATCTGAATATTTTGTTATTTTAATATGTGAATTTGTGAAGTTCTTTTGGTGCACAAGCATGCACAAACGTTTTCATAAATATAGTATTTTTGTTGTTTTAGAAGAAATTGAGTTTTATGTGTTTTCGAAGGATTTTACTATATCTCAACTTATTTTGTTACTGATAAGGTTTGGAATATAAAACAAAGTTATTTTGATATATGACTGATTCTTAAAAAACTCTAGTTTTGATATATGCAAACATTCATGTTTTATTTTGAAGAAATTCATCAAAAAGCTATTTTATTAATTCAAGTGGTTTTGATTGGTTTTTATGGATCTTTGTATATCCCATAAGTTGTATTTGATCATAACAGAAATATACTTTTATAGATTTCATTTTTGTAAAGTAAATCTTCGTATCGGTTGAAATATGCACAACCCAAACTGCAGTCTTTAGGTGTGACAGTCGACTGGTATGTTTCGACAGTCGACCGTCGCTACTTGGCTGCTGTGTTTTCTCGTTTTCTTGAAAATCTCGTGTAGAATAGTCGACTGACCCATTTCTCCAATCGACTGTCTCTGCTATGTTTTGATATTTTCTAAAGGTGTTGGATTTTCGTTCTGGATAGTCGACTAGTGACTTTAGCAGTCGACTGCTACTAGTTAGAATTTAATTTTTTTTGAAGTGTTGGTTCTTTTTGCTCTGGACAGTCGACCGACTCTGGTTTGCAGTCGACTGTTACTGATATTTTCTTGAGTTATTTTGATGTTCTTTAAATGATTGATTCTTTAAATATTTTTGGATCTAAAACTTACTATTCTAAATATTATTCTTTCTACAGAACATATGTTTTCAAGATATTTTATTGTTGGAATTGGATCCTGGAATTTTATAAAGATTTGGGTTTGTTGATTGAAGAAGTTTCTTCATATGATCGTTTTGACGATGGATTTGTGAATTTTGGACTTGATGATATCTCTAGGAGTTGAATGGATGTTCTGTGAATTGGCAGTTGAGATTTTTTGAGTTAGACCTGGGGGTCTTGGTTTAGTTGTTGTTGATTATTTAAGTCCGGCAGGATACACTAACTCTAGAGATGAGGATTTTTTGTTTTAATAATAACCAACTTAAGGACAGGCACTAGTGGGGATGTAATGGAACTTGGAAAACGTAAGTATAGGCTCATGATTTTGTTTAGTCCAACGGATGCGTTTCAGGACTGTTTGTTGTTCTGTCTCGAGAGGACATTTGTATGTTCGCGTGTCGAGGGTCTGCAAGCCTACTCACGGAGCATGCAGGGTGCATTCGCGTGTCGAGGGTCGGCATGCCTATTCACGGAATGTACCTGGTGTATCTGTACATCGAGCGCCTTGCAAGCCTATTCGTGGGGTACACGGGTTTGGGAGATGATTCTCCGGTTGTTTGTGAGCTATCTTACATGATACTTGCGTGTCGAAGGCTGTGGTGCCTATTTGCGGAGTATTCTGGATCTTGTTTTACATCACCGTAGTAGGATTAGTTGCATAACGAGGGGTTATCCCTATAAAGTGGAGATCGTTAAGGGCTTGCACCAGACCTATGTACTATGAAATGCATAGAATCCGACAAGTATGCATTAGAGAGTCAGCATATAAAGATTGTGTTTTCTTGACTTAGTTTTATGCTTGTGTTTTCCTATTTTTCCTACACTTGACACTTAGTCTAGATTCACTTGATGTTTTCGTGTATTACTATTTACTATCTTATATTCCTTGACGTTTTCATGTTTTACTTATTGTTATTTCTCATTTCATTTACTCTCGTCTTTATTACATGTTGTTTATGATTCCATGTTTCATGTTTTATTTATGTTGTTTTGTTTTTATGTCACTCACACCGTTATGGCTGACCACTGTAGTTTTGGGGGTTAGAGTTATCTCTAGCCTCATGTTTTACAGGTAGGTGCTTATAGCTTGAGATTTGGATGCTTGAGCTAGATTGAGATAATAGAACTTGTGTAAATTGTAATAGAAAGTGTTGTAAAAGAATGTTTGTAATTCAAGGTGTTTTGTATTCCGCTGTGTTGTAAATGATCGTTGTAATAAAAGTTGAAATAAAAATTATCTGTGTTTTTGGTTATGTTTACTATTGCAATTGAAGTTGATGCTGGGAATTGTGCCACGTATTTCTAAGATATCATATTGGAAATCCGGGGCGATACAAACCATCAGATTGTCCAAATGTTTGCGCCAGCGGCTGATGGATGGCACAGATTTTGCCACGTCCACAAAACGACAAAATCACGTTTTCTCGTGATCTGAGCCTCTTGCATCGTGATTCGAGCCTAATGGACATCCCAGATCTGGCCACGTAGCTCGGCAGCCATTGAAGCACCGAGCTACCGAGGTGCCCATTCGAAGAAAGACGCCCCTGAGCTACCGGGGCACCGACCTCCGTATTGGGAAAAAAATACCTCCGAGCTCCTTAGACCGTCAGATCATCCAGATATTCATGCCAACAGCTAATGGATGGCTCAGATTTTGCCACGTCAACAAGATCACGTTTTCTCGTGATCTAAGCCTCTTGCGCTGTGATTCGAGCCTGATGGACGTCCCAGATCTGGCCACGTAGCTCGGCAGCCATCGAAGCGCCGAGATACCGAGCTACCGAGGTGCCCATCTGGAGAAAGACGCCCCCGAGCTACCGGGGCACTGACCTCCGTATTGGCGAAAAAACACCTCTGAGCACCTTGGACAATCAGATCGTCCAGATGTTCGTGCCAACGGCTGATGGATGGCTCAAATTTCGCCACGTCAACAATATCACATTTTCTCGTAATTTGAGCCTCTTGCGCTGTGATTCAAGCCTGATGGACGTCCCAGATCTGGCCAAGTAGCTTGGCAGCCATCAAATCGCCGAGCTACTGAGCTACCGAGCTGCCCATACAGAGAAAAACGCCTCCGAGCTACTCGAGCCATCAGATCGCTTAGATATTCATGCCAGCAGCTGAAGGACACTTCAGATCATGCCACGTCATAAATAAGGCGATTAATTCCTTTTTCTATTTTATTAATTCGGATTATTTATTTAAAAATTGCAAAAAATGATTAAAAATTCAGGAAAATTAATTAAAAATTTTGAAAAATAATTATAAATTTGGCGGAATATTTTTGTGTCCTGAGATAAATAGTTATTGTTCGGAATGATTAATTAGTGCTCCCGGAGAGCAAATCATCGCTTTGCAAAAATGAATAAATGATCGAAAAAATAATATAAAATCGGAAAAAATCACCAAAGATTTAGAGCAACTTAGAAGCAACTTTGAGCATGCTACCAGCTCAGGAAAATACCGTCACCCCGCCGACGGGATTCAAGCACCCTTTGAGAACTCTGATAAAACCCTATAAGCTATTAAAACATCAAAACTACTCCCACAACGCTGTAACACATAGTCTTTAGGAGTGGGGGGCTCGTGATGTGGCTAAAAATGGGGTTAAATCAGAGCCGTTCAAGAGTGGGCACGAATCTTGAGGTCTCAGGGACGAGATGGTAATTTCACCTACAGACGGGTCCGAATTGGGTACCGGGTCTCTCCTTTTGGACCCGCTAACCCATGAATAGATCTGATAGGCATAGAACGGGTCTCAACCCATTAGGGACCAGATCAACAGGATAGGAGCAGATCCTTGAGGGGATGGTTGTAACAAACCCCAGCCAGCCACACCGGGAAGTAGGGATTCACCCTTATCCTAAAAAAGATCTCCATGACGACTATAAAAACCCCCTACCTCCTACTGTTAAAGGAGATCACACTTTGCACATTTGAGCTTTTTCCTTTCCCTTTTTCTGTGTATTGACAAGAGCATCGGAGGGTTCGTTGCCGGGATCCATCCCGGTGTTTCAAATGTTTGTGCAGGTCAGTAGGAGCTCCAAGGAGTCAACTTGCCAACAAGGAAGAAGGGAGATCCAGCCTGTTCGAGTTCCTCACGAACCTACAAATCTCATCTATTGCCCCCACACTAGAATCCAGCAGCAACAGAACCATAATGTGGTCGATAATATCTTCACTAAGTGTAAATCTTTTATCAAGGAAATGGAGACTTTATAGTTCAAGGATTGTAGGACAACTCTCTTCAAGGGAGTTTGATATGCTGAGGATTCGCTGCTGAGGATTCGCTCTTGGGAGCATAAGAAATCCCAACATTTATATGGAACAAAGTATTTCGGTGTTCAATTTACTCCAAGAGTGGACATTCCAAAGTATTTGTGGATTATTTTAAAGATAAGTGGTCACCCACTCTTGACCAGCATCTTGGGTTAACTATTATTTGCATTTTTCCTGAAGTTATGGGTAATATGAATGATAAGATAATCTGCCATTTTTCAATTAGCGAGATCTATGATGTCATCCGCTCAATGCCAGCTAATAAATCCTGGTGTAACGCCTCGGATTCCCGTTACCGGACATCCGTGATGCAACCAGAATCTTTGCCTTCAAATACATCTCAACACAGTAATAACACAGAAATTTAAAAACTTTTTATTGCCAAATAAGGTCATTACATCTTTGATTACAACCGATATCTTGTCTTGTACAAGTAGTACAAATTACATCAACTTATTACAACCTATTACAAATAATTACAGACTCCACTTGTAAAGTTAACCGCTGTCTCCTGGAATAGCAGTCGACGGATCACTGCCGAACTTTGCTGAACGGTTAATCTGCTTCCCTGGGGCGTGCTCCTCGGCTTGAGTCTTCTGATGCACGACTCTGATATCTCTGCACCTGCTCGAAAGGTAGGCTCGGTACCTAAAAGGTGAGGAACGTCAGTACTTCGACTGACGCAAAGCTGATAATAACAGCGATTCTCCAAACTGGCAACCACAAACCATCTTGAATGGAAAAAGAAACGTGCATCCTAATTCTGTAGTGCTCGTGTATGCCATGATCTAACAACTAAATGCACCAATCACAAGCCTATTCTAATGCAAGCAAGACTTTGGGGCTCTGGATCCGCATGCATCCCGTACTACATGCATTCCAGACCCAAGCCTGGCCTAATCTAATGCACAAAACAAGATGCACACGATGCACCTACTCTAATGCAATTCATTTGGGAATGTATGCATCCCATACTGCATACTTTCCCAAAAATCAACTTCGATGGAAACGTATGCATCCCATACTACATACTTTCCAAAGAGTTCGCCTCTCCTGATTGTAGGGTTCAATCCCTCGCCATGCATCCTACCCTTGTACTCAACCTGTTCCCAATAGATTATCCGTGCCCAAGGAGGTTGCAGTTGGTCGGTCTAGTTCCGCCACTGCAGTGCCTAAGTGGTGGTCGCATTTTTCACTCAGTACCTGCGTATGGACCTTACTCAGAAAGCTGTGTCAAAATCCGGTAACAAGACCGTGTACCTACCTGGTACCAAAATGACGTCAATGATTCACATGTAAAACAAAACCCACGTGCATAGGAACATGACGGACTCGAGGGTCAAATCCCCCTATCCGACAAGAGTCCCCGTTCCTTACCCCGACATCTTTGGGAATTAACAGATCGAGATACGAGACCGTAAAATCAGTCATGAGAACCGAAAACGTATCCCTACGACAGGAAAGTACAACACCCGACTATGGTCTGCTAGTACTAATGCAAGTTACAAACCCCTAATACATCACTCTAATTCCAGTCTTACTCTAATCACTTGGGTAAAAATATAATTGCCTCCAAAAATTCTGCTTATCGACCTTTGACCTTGGTGAAACCAGTTCGACACGCCACTCCCCCGGGCTAGGAATTGTCCAGCACTATGGCCTGCATTCGTCCCTAACCGGGCAATGAATTTATGTGCTCACCCCTACCCGGGCAATGAACTTATGTGTTTATCCCTAACCGAGCAAGGAATTTATGTGTTCACCCCTACCCGGGCAATGAACGTATGTGTTTAGCCCTAACCAGACAATGAATTTATGTGTTCACCCCTATCCGGGAAATGAACTTATGTATTTAGCCCTAACCGGGTAATGAATTTATGTGTTCACCTCTACTCAGGCAATGAATTTAATTTGACAGCACAGCTTGGACATCCTACGCCTCGGTGGAAGTTCATAACTTAGGGTCGACAGACGTACGGCATCACCCTACCCTAGTGACTAACTCGAGTCACAAAAATCCACCATGGGAGTCAAACAAAGCAGCAATCGACAGCCATTAGCCCCAAATAGCGAGTCATCAACTCTAAAGGTATACAGGAGAAAGGTCCTCTCAATACTTAGTCAAAACCCAAGACTAAGCAACCTATGGTGTTTCCGTCCGAAACTTAAAAAGATCATAACTCCCACAATACAACTCAGATTTTGGTGTTCAAGCCCAATCTAGAAAGGTAAAGACCTAGGCTAGAACTTCCTAGTTGATCATAACCTCAGATTCTATCATATAGGTCCTCATAATGGCCTCTCAAGCCTCAGCCTGTGTATTTCTTGTACACTGGCTGCACCTTACCGGTAGCCTAAAACACTGCTCATTCATCAGAATGCTACCAATCCAGGTTCTATGTAAAGGTGTGGGTGTCCTCTACAATTCCCTAGTTGATCATCAATCCAAAACATGCCATTTGATCACCCTAAAATATACATTACTCTCCGGTGTACCAAATCACCCACTCAGTCTTTCTCAAACAGAGCACTAAGCTCAAATCCTGGTCTTTGTCTAGTTTTGTAAAAAACATATTAAATCAACCACTCAACTGGAATCACCTCAAACAAGGCTTGTTAGAAAGCTCTAGATGTCTACTACAATTCTCTAAGGAACTCTTCCTTAAAATCTGCTCTTACAGAGCTTCAATTGTGCCATCTCATCAAGGTGTCTATTCTGACTGAATTCAACACAGTACATGCTATAAAAATTATCATAAATCATATACTCATCCAATAGTCATCAAATTTACAGTAAAGAAACTAGATATCATAAGGAACAATATGCAAAAGTTTTCATATCCAAATTCCAAGTATACACTGAGTTCTTCATGTTTCAAATAAGCATAAAGATCATATTGTTCTTTAGTCACAGTTCTAGCTACTGTTGATAGACTAATTTTGAACATGCATATAACTTCACCCAATTATTTTCTTGACTTTTTCATAGAGTCTAGATACATGTGAGAAACACTTGGTAAAAGTTTCAGAATAAGATAATGTTCCAATTAATTATGAGAAATCCTTGAATTGCAGGTATCCCAGTAAACAAATTCTGCTTATGCCTTACGGCTCTGTTCCAAAAACGGATTTTATTAAAATACCAAACAACCTCAGAAAAATCCAAAATAATTCATGAATTATCTAGACATGTAAGGAAACAATTTGTGAAAATTTCATCATCAAATTCCATATGGTTTGCTCTCGGAAAATTCTATTAAATGACATGCAGATCAAGATTTCAGATTCTAGTTTCAGATTGAACATCCAATCTTGTAAACAATCATTCTAAACTCCTACTACTTCACATACATGCAAGAATCAACAAGAAAAAACAAGAAAAGTTTAGAGAAACTCTCCATCCTGATTTGGTTTGAGAGTAGATGATGGTCTTGAGCTTTACTCCTCCAAGAATCCAATCCAAGTGAGTTCTTCTTCAATTCTCCTTTCTTTTTCTTCTTCTCTTTTTCTTTGGGTTTGTGTTCTAAAAATTTCAGAACTTGGGAGGAAAAATGGAGTGGGTTTTTAATGAGAAAAGATTGAGGAAAAAGGAAGGAAAGGGGGGGCTGGATTTGGGGTGTAGGAGGAGGGGGGGGGGGGGGGGGGTAGGCTAGGTGAGGTGGCAAGTGGTTTGCAAGAAAACCATGTCTAGTTCATGGTTTTGGGTACAATGTTTGAGCTGAACTTTTAAGCTCTTAATTGAGTTCTAGATGAGAGATGAAAGGTTAGGATTGAGTGTATGCAAAGTATACCCATTGTAACTTCATATAATTTCATGTTTGCACACGTACCGTACTCAAAACTAGTATATATACTACTATTGGTCCACTTCATTCTCGTACACCATCTAGGACACAACCACCCTTATGAACCATCCCGCAAACATGGACTCACTCCGTTATCATACGTATACATACAATCAAACCAACCCTACAATATATGCAAACATAATGTAGCGCCTCGGATCCCCGTTACCGGACATCCGTGACACTCACCAGAATCTTTGCCTTCAAATGCATCTCAACACAGTAAAACACGGAAATTTAAAAAAAATTATTTCCAAATAAGTTCATTACATCATTGATTACAACCGATATCTTGTTCTTGGACAAGGAGTACAAGTTACATCCACTCATTACAACTTATTACAAATATTTACAGACTCATCTTGTAAAGCTATGAGCTGCCTCCTGGAATGGTAATCGACTAATTACTGCCGAACTTCACTGAGTGGTCCATCGGCTTCCCTGGGATTTGCTCCTTGGCTTCAGGCTTCTGCTGCGCGACTCTGATATCTCTGCACCTGCTCCAAAGGTAGGAGTCGCTACCTAAAAGGTGGGGAATGTCAGTAATTTGACTGACGCAAAGCTGATGATAACAGCGATCCTCTAAATTTCAATCACAACCATAATTTATGTAAAAAGGAAAAGTGTTGTGCCAAAACAAGGGTTTAATGGATTCGGATTCTTGTGCAGTGATATGCCATGACTCTATGACTAGATGCAACAAATCACATGTCTGATTCTAATGCAAGCAAGACTTTGGAGCACGAATGCATCCCATACTACATATGCCCCCAAATCTAGCCGTCTTTCTCCACAGTTCAAGGATTAAAACCCTCGCCATGCATCCTACTCTTGTACTCAACCAGTTCCCAATAGATTCGTCCGTCGCCCTAGGAGGTTGCAGTTGGTCGGTCTAGTTCCGCCAATGTAGTGCCTAAGTGGTGGTCGTAGCTTCCACTTGGTACCCGCGTGCGGACCTCTTCAAAAAGCCGCATTGAATCTGCTCGCAAGACCATGTGATTTCCCATGTCCACCCCTAACCCGAGCTATGGACTGACGCATGCGTGTTCACCCCTGATCGGGTTATGAACTTATATATATACACTAAGGGAACAACAGAACCCTCGTGCATAGGGACGTGAGCGCCTCGGGAGGTCAAATCCTCCTAGCCTCCCGTACCATAACAATAAAACCCATGGGCATAGGGACGTGAGCGCCTTTGGAGGTCAAATCCTCCTAGCCTCCCGTACCATACTCCGGCAAAATTTTGGGAATTAACAGATCGAGACACGAACCGAGGACTCATTCATGAGTGCCAAATCTGTATCCCTACAACTGGAAGGCACAACACCGACTATGGTCTGATAGGACTAATGCAATTTTCCAAACCCCTTAATATGTCATTCTAATCCCAGCCTTACTCTAATCACTTTGGGTAACATAAAATTTGCTTCCACACTTGCCTATCAACCTCTGGCACTGGCGATACCGGTCCGGTTCGCCTCTTCCCCGGCTTGAAATTATCAAGCATTACGGCCTACATTCGCCGCTACCTGGCTGTGAATGTATGTTCACCCCTGATCGGGGCTATGAACTTATCTCAAAGGCACGGCTCGGATATCCTACGCTTCGGCAAAAGTTTATAACTTAGGGTCGACAGATACAGGGTATCCCTTACCCTAGTGACTAACTTGAGTCACACACCCATTATGGCAGTCAACAACACAAACAACAGATATCAACCATCCCTAGACAATAGTCCTTAACTCTAATAGGGAAAAGTCCTCACAATACCGAGTCAAAACCAAGGGCTAGGCAATCTACGGGTTTCTGCCCGAATTTTAAAATGGTCATAACTTCCTCGATACAACTCCGATTGGAGTGTACGAGCCCAATCCGGAAAGGTAAGATCCTAAGAAACGATTTCCTAGCTTATCATAAACTCAAATTCAATCATTTAGATCCCCAAAATAGCCTCTCAAGCCTCAGCCTGTGTACTTCCTGTACACGAGCTGCACCTTACCGGTAGCATAAAATATTACTCACTCATAAGAATATCACAAACCTAAGTTCTATAGGGGGGTGTGGGTGTTCTCAACAACTCTCTAGTTGGTCATGAGTCCAAAATCCACCAATAGATCACCCTAACACACACATCTCTCACTCATGCACCAAGTCACACACTAGGTCTTTCTAAATCAGAGCACTCAGATCCATTCTTGGTCTTGTCCAGTATTACAAAAATCACAGTAAATCAAAACTTTACTGGAATCACCTTAAATTGGTCTTGTTGGAAGGGTCTTGGTGTCTACTACAAATCTCTAATGAATCAGTTTCTCAAATTTTGCTCTTAATGAGCCTCAAATGTACAATCTCTATAGGGTATCTAAATTGGCTGAAACCAGCACAGTGCATGCTAATAAAATCATATTAAATTCCATACCGATCCAAATGAAACAAAATTTATAGTGATGAAACTAGAGATCATAATAAACAACATGAAAAAGATTTAATGTTAAAACTTCAAGTATACACTGAGTTCTCTCTATTTCAATTTAGCACAGAAAGTCATCATGTTCTTCAGTTCAACTCCTTCTACTGATTGAAGGTCAACTTTTATCAAGCCTATAAATTCATCCAAACATTTTTTTGATTTTTGTATAAAATCTAGATGCATGTAGGAATACAGGGTAAAAATTTCAGATTAAGAACATTCTCCAATAAATTATGAAAATTCCAAAAATATTAGTCATCCTGTTAACCAACTACTGATTCTGCCTTAGGACACAGTTCTACCAATTGATTTTATTAAAATATCAAATTTCCTCAGACAAATCCGAAATAAATCATGAACTATCTACACATACATAGGAACATTCTCTGAAAATTTCATGATCTAATTCCATGTGGTTTGCTCTCGGAAAAATCTAGAAATTAGCATTCTGATCAAGTTCTAGTTCTAGTTTCTGATTTCATCTTTCAACTTCTTAGATGTTCATACTAGCACTTCCTACCACACATGCATGCAAGAAAATTAATTAAGAAACATGGCGAAAGGTTTAGAGTAACTCCCTACCCTTGGTTGCTGTAGAGAAATTGATCTCCTTGAGCTTCTTCCCTTGAGAATCCTTCCTTGAGTCCTTTCTTCAAGCTCTCTTCTTTCTCTCCATCTCTTCTTTTTCCGTAGTTGAGTTCTGAAATTCGAGAGCAAGATAGGTGGGAAAGAGTGGTTTTTGATAGAGAAATGAAGATGGAAAGAGGGGGTGAAGTAGGCCAGATTCCTAGGGGCGGGGTAGGGTAGGGTAGTAGGGTGGTTTTGAACAAAACCATGGCTTTAGCCACTAGTTTTGTGGTTGATTGTGTTGGCTGCCCATCTTAGTTTAAATGGGTCCCTTCAAATGCGAGACGAGAGGTTTATCGAGCGTACGCAATATATATCCACTGTAGTATCATACAGTGTTATATTTGCATAGATCACCCAAAATCCACCAATAGATCACCCTAACACACACATCTCTCACCAATGCACCAAGTCACACACTAGGTCTTTCTAAATCAGAGCACTCAGATCCATTCTTGGTCTCTGTCCAGTTTTACAAAAATAACAGTAAATCAACCCTTTACTGGAATCACCTCAAATTGGTCTTGTTGGAAGGGTCTTGGTGTCTACTACAAATCTCTAATGAATCAGTTTCTCAAATTTTGCTCTTAATGAGCCTCAAATGTACAATCTGTATAGGGTATCCAAATTGGCTGAAACCAGCACAGTGCATGCTAATAAAGTCATATTAAATTTCATACTCATCCAAATGATACAACTTTTATAGTGATGAAACTAGAGATCATAATAAACAACATTCAAAAGATTTCATGTCAAAACTCCAAGTATACGCTGAGTTCTCTCTATTTCAATTTAGCACAGAAAGTCATCATGTTCCTCAATTCAACTCCAGCTACTGAGCCTATAAATTCATCCAAACATTTTTCTGATTTTTTTATAGAATCTAGATGCATGTAGGAATACAGGGTAAAAATTTCAAATCAAGAACATGCTCTAATAAATTATGAAAATTCCAACAATATCAATCATTCTATTAACCAACTGCTGATTTTGCCTTACGACACAGTTCTACCATTCGATTTTATCAAAATATAAAACC
Source organism: Hemerocallis citrina (assembly GCA_017893485.1). NCBI lineage: Eukaryota > Viridiplantae > Streptophyta > Magnoliopsida > Asparagales > Asphodelaceae > Hemerocallis > Hemerocallis citrina. Next base: position 121,714,363 of record CM030363.1, on the reverse strand, counting down.
TCCTCAAAGAAATCCGAAATAAATCATGAACTATATAAACACACATAGGAACAATCTCTGAAAATTTCATGATCTAATTCCGTGTGGTTTGCTCTCGGAAAAATCTAGAAATTAGCATTCTGATCAAGTTCAAGTTCCAGTTTCTGATTTTAGCTTTCAACTTATTAGATGTTCATACTAGCACTTCCTACCACACATGCATGCAAGAAAATTAATTAAGAAACATGGAGAAAGGTTTATAGTAACTCCCCACCCTTGGTTGCTGTAGAGGAATTGATCTCCTTGAGCTTCTTCCCTTGAGAATCCTTCCCCGAGTCCTTTCTTCAAGCTCTCTTCTTTCTCTCCTTCTCTTCTTTTTTCCTTAGTTGAGTTCTGAAATTCCAGAGCAAGAGAGGTGGGAAATAGTGGTTTTTGATGGAGAAATGAAGAAGGAAAAAGGGGGGAGAAGTAGGTCGGATTCCTAGGGGCGGGGTAGGGTAGGGTAGTAGGGTGGTTTTGAACAAAATCATGGCTTTAGCCACTAGTTTTGTGGTTGATTGTGTTGGCTGCCCATTTTAGTTTAAATGGGTCCCTTCGAATGCGAGACGATAGGTTTATCGAGCGTACGCAATATATATCAACTTTAGTATCTTATAGTGTTATATTTGCATAGGCGTCGTACCGAAGACTAGTGTTTATACTAGTATCGGTTCTCCTCGTTCTCGTGCATCTTTTAGAACGCAATCTTCCCATGAACCGTCCCGCAACCCTAACCACATACCATGATGGCAAAATCAAACAAAACACTGCAATCATGTGCACGTATACAGACAATATACATACATACATATATATACAAGCATCATACAATCCGGGGTGTTACATCACTCCCTCCTTAGAGTCGTTCTGTCCCCAGAACGTTCCTAGTGGGAGAAAAGAACACAACAAAGGAAGATAAATAGAAAACACTTAAAATAAATCCGGATATAAAGCCTTCATGCGGCTCTCCGGCTCCCACGTGGCTTCTTCCACGACCTGGTTCTTCCAGAGAACTTTGACCATCGGGATGACCTTGTTTCTCAGTAACTTGTCCTGATGATCAAGTATCCTGACTGGTTTCTCTCTACAGGAAAGATCTATCTGTAAATATTTCGGAACCTCTGGCAACCGACGGCTTGAATCCAGCACATACTTCCGTAGCACAAAGATGTGGAACACGTCATGCACTTAAGATAACTCGGCCGGTAGCTCCAACTTATAAGCCATCCTGCCAATCCTTTTCAGAATCTTGTATGGTCCAATGTATCTCGGAGCTAACTTCCCACCTTTTCCGAACCTGATAACTCCTTTGGTCGGAGACACCTTGAGAAATACGGAGTCACCTTCCCCAAATTCCAACTCTCTTTGGCGGTTGTCTACATAGCTCTTCTGCCTGCTTTGTGCTCCTTGAAGCCATTTCTGAATAAGCTCGATCTGCTCCGATGTTTGCTGTATGATTTCTAGCCCATACATCTGCCGCTCTCCTACCTCGAACCAACAAATCGGTGTTCTGCATCTTCTTCCATATAGAGCTGCATACGGGGCCATGCCAATGCTTGCCTGATAGCTGTTATTACAAGCAAACTCTACCAAGGCTAGGTATTTTTTCCAACTTCCTCCGAAGTCCAAAATGCATCCCCGCAACCTGTCCTTAAGAATCCTGTTGACTCTCTCTGTCTGTCCATCAGTCTATGGGTGAAAAGCTGTGCTGAAGTCTGTTCTAGTTCCCAATGGTGACTGTAGATTTTGCCAGAATCGAGATGTAAATCTTGCATCTCGGTCGGATACTATCGACACTGACACTCCATGTAGTTTCACTACGTTCTCAATGTAGACCTCGGCCAACATCTCGACTTTCTAGGTCATCTTTATTGAAAGAAAATTTGCTGACTTGGTCAATCGATCCACAATCACCCATATTGAGTCATTTCCTATTAATGCTCCTGGGTAATCCAATGATAAAATCCATACTGATGTTCTCCCATTTCCGTTCTGGGATGGGTAAAGGCTGTAGCAATCTTGCTGGTTTTTGATTCTCGGCCTTAACTTGTTGGCATGTCCGACATTTGGCGACAAACTCTGCTATATCTCGTTTCATCCTTGACCACCAATAATGCTGCTTTATATCATGATACTTCTTGGTGCTTCCAGGGTGAATCGCAAGTAATATGGAGTGAGCTTCCTTCATGATGTCTTCCCTTAACTCCTCGTCCTTTGGTACACATAGTCAGTTACCAAACCATAGTGAACCTTCCCTTATACTGAATTCGGGCAATTTTCCTTCGTGCACTTGCTTCTTCATGTTTTTCATATCTGGATATTCGGTCTGAGCCTTTTTCACTTGCTCATACAAGCTTGGTCATAACACCAACTGTGCCAAAACTGTACTTAAGTGTTGTGTAACCACTTTAATGCCTGCTTGCCTGATCTCTTTATCTAGCTCCCCCTGGGTTGCTACCAATGTAGCCACACTTTTTTTCCTACTGAGCGCGTCTGCTACAATGTTGGCCTTTCCTGGATGATATATAATCTCAGGCCTGATGTCTTCGAGTACTTCCAACCATCTCCTCTGTCTTAAGTTGAGGTCCTTCTGCTGGTAGATATACTTCAAGCTCTTATGATCAGTGTAAATTTCCACCTTTGCTCCGTAGATATAATTTCTCCATGATTTCAAGCAAAAATTATGGCTGCAAGTTCCAAATTATGGGTCGGATAATTCTTCTCGTGTGGCCGTAGCTGTCTCGAACCTTAAGCTATAACCTTGCCCTCCTGCATTAACACACACTCGAACCCCAAATACGATGCATCACTGTAGATGACGTAGTCCTTGTCCTCCTGAGGTAAAACTTATATAGGTGTGGAGATTAAACGGTTCTTTAGTTCCTGAAAACTCTCTTAACACTTCTCCGTCCAGTCAAAACTTTGGTTCTTCTTGGTCAAGGCTGTAAGGGGTACAACTATCCTTGCATAATTCTGGATAAACCTCCGGTAATATCCAGTCATACCTAGAAAATTACTTACTTCCTTCACTGTCTTTGGTTGTGGCCATTCCTTGACTGCTTCTATCTTCTGAGGATCCGTTGCCACTCCCTACTTAGAAAGGATATGCCCCAGAAATGCAACTTCCAATTTCCAAAACTCACACTTAGATAATTCGGCATACAACTGATGCTCTTGTAGCTTGCTCAAGACTGCTGTCAGATGTTCAGCATGCTCCTGCTCTGTCCTTGAATCTACCAGAATGTCGTCAATGAAAACCACGACAAATGAGTCAATAAATGGATGTAGAATTCTATTCATTAAGTCCATGAAGATTGCTGGAGCGTTAGTCACTCCAAACGGCATTACCAAGAATTCATAGTGTCCATGTCGAGTTCGAAAAACTGTCTTAGGTACATCCTCTTCCTTGACTCACACTTGATGATATCCGGACCGTAGATCAATCTTGAAAAATATTGATGCTCCCTGAAGCTGATCGAACAAATCGTCGATCCTGGGAATTAGGTACTTGTTCTGAATAGTGACTTTATTCAATTCCCGATAATCAATACACACCCGTCCTTCTTAACAAGCAATACTGGTGCTCCCTAAGGTGATGCACTTGGTCTGATAAGTCTCTTCTGCAAGTACTCTTCAATCTGTTTTTTGACCTCATTTTGCTCAACTGGTGCCATTCGATAGGGTGCTTTGGATACTGGAGAGCTATCTGGTTGAATTGTGATGCTAAACTCAACATCACGGTGGGAAAATTCCAGGTAAATCCTCCAAAAATACAAGTGGAAAATTCCTCACCACTGGTATCTTGTTCACCTCTTCAGGTATCCGTACTTCATTAGTGGCTGCAAAAGTCATTGCCTCCGACCTCTGCTCCCCGTGGAATACAAGTTCCACTCCTTCAGCTGAGATGACTACCTCCTTCTCCTTGCAGTCAATGCTTGCCTTGTGCCTTGACATCCAATCCATACCAATAATGACATCTGTTCCGGTAAAACCTAATTCTAACAAATCGATACTTAGGGTTTCTCCGCTAATCTGGAGTTTACATCCCCTATAGCATAGATCTGTAGTAAGGGTTGCCCCTGACGGCATAGTCCGTTAAAGTTAGATCTGGAATTGCCTCTTGTGTGCATCTTAATTTTCTCGAAAAAGATTTTGACACAAAAGAATGAGTCAATCCACTATCAAACAAGACGGTAGCCAAAATTCCATTTATATATATATATGTGTCCTGTTACATCAGTACATCATCCATCAACTTCCAAAAACCCAAAATACAACTTAAACTTGATTACATTACTTCTTCTGCTTCCAAAATATCTCAAAATATAGTAGGTCCACATAACAATTTCACCTTGTTATTTATCCGGTTACTTGCCTGAAGAGCATCCCTTTTGTAATTCTGGGCAATTTGACTTGATATGCCCAAGTTCCTTACAGTTGAAACAAATCTTGATCGCTATTGGGCAACGCGACTTGTAGTGTCCGACTTCCCCGCAATTCTGGCAACTCTTAGTTGGAATTGCTCCCTTGGGGCATTCACCTTTAGAAGGTTTGGTGATTTTCCCAGTAGTTTTTGGCTTGGGGCCTTTCTGAAGTCCCCACCAGCGGTTCTGGAGGTGTGTCATACCGTCTTGAAGCTGCTTTTGTTCTTTCTTCAGGTGTGTTATCTGTGCCTGATAAAATTTGATCTGCTGCTGGGCCCGGTGGATTGCCCTGTCCCTGCGTTCCCCCAGCCTTTTCATTTCCAGATACCCGATGGCTATCCTCTACTGCTCCGCTGTTGGGTCTAGCGATGGTGGAGGTGAGTTCTCCTCACCTTCAGTCTTCTGTAGCCCTTCCTTCATTTCTTCCTCCATCGTCATCATTTTCCTTGTAGGTATTGTCTTACCTACTATTACTGACCCATCCTGGATGAAGATATCTTCGAACACCATCTGCAAAACATAAACAGGGTTTAGTTCCGGAATCACAGACACATATTGTTCTGTCTGCCCCAATTAATGTCTGGTAACAGACTAGCCACCATTCGGACTTGACTGCACCAAGCTTGTTAGTAAAAATGAAGTAAACTTAGACTGGTTCACATACAGGGAAGATGATAATTATTAGTTGTAAGCGCTACCATATGATTTATAATCATCCTAACTGCCAACTAGAATCAATTTATCTGGCATTTAAGTCTAATTTCCTACCGTGTTAGACTGCAATTTGAAGTCAGCTCTGATACCAACTCTGTAGCGCCCCGAATCTCCGTTACCGGACATCCATGACACTCACCAGAATCTTTGCCTTCAAATGCATCTCAACACAATAAAACACGGAAATTTAAAAACTTTTTATTGCCAAATATGGTCATTACATCATTGATTACAACCGATATCATGTTCTTGGACAAGGAGTACAACTTACATCCACTCATTACAACTTATTACAAATATTTACAGTATCCTCTTGTAAAGCTATGAGCTGCCTCCTGGAATGGTAATCGACTGATTACTGCCGAACTTCGCTGAGTGGTCCATCGGCTCCCCTGGGACTTGCTCCTCGGCTTCAGGCTTTTGCTGCGCGACTCTGATATCTCTGCACCTGCTCGAAAGGTAGGAGTCGATACCTAAAAGGTGGGGAACGTCAGTACTTCGACTGACGCAAAGCTGATGATAACAGCGATCCTCTAAAATTCAATCACAACCATAATTTAGGCAAAAAGAAAAAGTGTTGTGCCAAAACAAGGGTTTAATGGATTCGGGTTCTAGTGCAGTGATATGCCTTGACCCTATGACTAGATGCAACAAATCACATGCCTGATTCTAATGCAAGCAAGACTTTGGAGCACGAATGCATCCCATACTACATACGCCCCCAAATCTAGCCCTCTTTCTCCACAGTTCAGGGATTCGAACCCTCGCCATGCATCCTACTCTTGTACTCAACCAGTTCCCAATAGATTTGTCCGTCACCCAAGGAGATTGTAGTTGGTCGGTCTAGTTCTGCCACTGCAGTGCCTAAGTGGTGGTCGTAGCCGTCACTTGGTACCCGCGTATGGACCTCTTCAGAAAGTCGCATTGAATCCGGTCGCAAGACCGTGTGATTCCCCATGTCCACCCCTAACCCGGGCTGTGGACTGACGCATGCGTGTTCACCCCTGATCAGGTTATGAACTTATATATATACACTAAGGGAACGACAAAACCCTCGTGCATTGGGACGTGAGCGCCTCGGAAGGTCAAATCCTCCTAGCCTCCCGTACCTTAACAACAAAACCCACGGGCATAGGGATGAGAGCGCCTCGGAAGGTCAAATCCTTCTAGACTCCCGTACCTTACTCCGGCAAAACTTTGGGAATTAACAGATCGAGATACGAGCCGAGGAATCATTCATGAGTGCCGAAAACGTATCCCTATGACTGGAAGGTACAACACCGACTATGGTCTGCTAGGACTAATGCAATTTCCCAAACCCCTTAATATGTCATTCTAATCCCAACCTTACTCTAATCACTTTGGGTAAGATAAAATTTGCTTCCACACTTGCCTACCAACCTCTGGCCCTGGTGATACCGGTCCGGTCCGCCTCTTCCCTGACTTGGAATTGTCCAGCATTACGACCTACATTCGCCTCTACTCGGCTGTGAATGTATGTTCACCCCTGATCAGATCTATGAACTTAACTCAATGGCACGGCTCGGATGTCCTACGCTTCGGCGGAAGTTTATAACTTAGGGTCGACAGATGCAGGGTATCCCTTATCCTAGTGACTAACTCAAGTCACACACACATTATGGGAGTCATCAACACAAACAGCAGATATCAACCATCCCTAGACAAGAGTCATCAACTCTAATAGTACACAAGGAAAACGTCCTCACAATACCTAGTCAAAACCAAGGGCTAGGCAATCTACGGGTTTCTGTCCGAATCTTAAAATGGTCATAACTTTCTCGACACAACTCTGATTGGAGTGTCCAAGCCCAATCTGGAATGGTAAGAACCTAGGCTACAATTTTCTAGTTGATCATAAACTTAAATTCAATCATTTAGATCCCCAAAATAGCCTCTCAAGCCTCAGCCTGTGTACTTCCTGTACACGGGTTGCACCTTACCGGTAGCACAAAATATTACTCACTCAATTAGAATATCACAAACTCAAGTTCTATAGGAGGGTGTGGGTGTCCTCAACAAATCTCTAGTTGGTCATGAGTCCAAAATCCACCAATAGATCACCCTAACACAAACATCTCTCACCGATGCACCAAGTCACACACTAGGTCTTTCTAAATCAGAGCACTCAGATCCATTCTGGGTCTCTGTCCAGTATTACTAAAATCACAGTAAATCAACCCTTTACTGGAATCACCTCAAATTGGTCTTGTTGGAAGGGTCTTGGTGTCTACTACAAATCTCTAATGAATCAGGTTCTCAAATTTTGCTCTTAATGAGCCTCAAATGTACAATCTCTGCAGGGTATCCAAATTGGATGAAACCAGCACAGTGCATGCTAATAAAATCATATTAAAATCTATACTCATCCAAATGATACAACATTTATAGTGATGAACTAGAGATCATAATAAACAACATTCAAAAGGTTTCATTTCAAAACTCCAAGTATACACTGAGTTCTCTCTATTTCAATTTAGCACAGAAAGTCATCATGTTCCTCAATTCAACTCCAGCTACTGAGCCTATAAATTCATCCAAACATTTTTCTGATTTTTTTTATAGAATCTGGATGCATGTAGGAATACAGGGTAAAAATTTCAGATCAAGAACATGCTCCAATAAATTATGAAAATTCCAACAATATCAGTCATCCTGTTAACCAACTGCTGATTCTGCCTTACGACACAGTTCTACCATTTGATTTTATTAAAATATCAAACCTGCTCAGAAAAGTCCGAAATAAATCATGAACAATCTACACATATATAGGAACAATCTCTGAAAATTTCATGATTTAATTCCATGTGGTTTGCTCTCGGAAAAATCTAGAAATTAGCATTCTGATTATGTTCTAGTTCTAGTTTCTGATTTCATCTTTCAACTTCTTAGATGTTCATACTAGCACTTCCTACCACACATGCATGCAAGAAAATTAATTAAGAAACATGGAGAAAGGTTTAGAGAAACTCCCCACCCTTGGTTTCTGTAGAGGAATTGATCTCCTTGAGCTTCTTCCCTTGAGAATCCTTCCTTGAGTCCTTTCTTCAAGCTCTCTTCTTTCTCTCCTTCTCTTCTTTCCTTAGTTGAGTTCTGAAATTCCAGAGCAAGATAGGTGGGAAAGAGTGGTTTTTGGTGGAGAAATGAAGAAGAAAAGAGGGGGGTGAAGTAGGCCGGATTCCTAGGGGGGGTAGGGTAAGGTAGTAGGGTGGTTTTGAACAAAACCATGGCTTTAGCCACTAGTTTTGTGGTTGATTGTGTTGGCTGTCCATTTTAGTTTAAATGGGTCCCTTCGAATACGAGACGAGAGATTTTTCGAGCGTACGCAATATATATCCACTGTAGTATCCTACAGTGTTATATTTGCATAGGCGTCGTACCGAAAACTAGTTTTTATACTAGTATCGGTCCTCCTCGTTCTCGTACAACTTTCAGAACATAATCTTCCCATGAACCGTCCCACAACCCTGACCACATACTACAATGGCAAAATCAAACAAAACACTACAATCATGTGCATGCATACAGACAATATATATACATACATATATATACAAGCATTATACAATCCGGGGTGTTACACATACAGACAATATATACATATAGAAGTATTGTACAATTCGGGGTATTACACCTGGTCCTGACATATTTTCTTGAACAAGTTATAAGCACTATTGGAATGTCATTGGCAGTGATTTTATTGTAGCTGTTAATAATTTCAGTCTCACGGTATCCTTACCATCCCAATGGAAGTCAAACTTCTTTACTCTAGTTCCTAAAGTATCTTGTCCTTTAAGCACAAAAGATTATCACGCCGCCAGTCTAGAAAACTTATCCTATAAGTTATTGCAAAACAGATAAAAATGGTTTGAAGCCTATTCTAAACTCCCTCGTCTCTGAGGAATAATGTGCCTTTGTTCCTGACGGTTTGATTTGGGATAATTTGTTTCGTGCTTAAGAAGCTTTCTAATCCATGAAGAAGACAGAGAAGTGTGCAGGGTTTATGGCCTTCAGACATGATGTGAAGCGAGCTTACGATAGGATTATCTCTCAACTCTTCTTTTGCAGTTTGGGTTTAACGCCAACTTTGTTAGGTGGGTCATAGCTTGTATTGAGAATTTGTGATTTGTACTGTTTGTTAATGGCTCTCCTTCTAATTAGTTCATATCGACGATGGGGATGCGATAAAATGTAACACCTCGAATTTTAAACACCGAAGATATTTGTATTAAAATTTTTGTCGTGGTCAGAATTATTTTTTTAGCTATATCTTATTTTATTTTATTTTTAAAAATTGATATTGGTATGGATATTTTGTTGGATTGGTATAGATGATATATTGAAGTTATGAGTCGGGTTTTGTGTAAAGAAATATTGTTTACTTTATTTTATAATTTTAAAGAATTATTATACAATATTTAATGTATTTTGCATTATTAGTGTTATTAAAAGTATAAAGTTGGGACTTATTTGAAATATTTAGATATCTGGGGGCCTATATGTAAATATCCCTTTATAAAAATATATTTCTATTATAAATTTTTATCCAGACCCCTCCCCCCCCATTCCCCTCTCCTTCTTTTTCCTTCCCGTTTCTATCCCGACCGAAAAAAAAGAAACCCCACTTTCGGCCATGCCCTTCCCCACCCAAATCCACGTCATTTCTCTACTATTTCTAAATTAAACTGAGGGATAGGCTAATTGAAGGATTCTCTACATCGTGGTAGCATCGGTTTTTGGAGAGGCTTTGGGAAGGTATACCCTATTCTACTTTATTTGTATGAAATTAAGTGTGGATAGTTTTTATTGAGTAGAAATATTCTGGTAGGGAGGTTTGGAGATGTTAGGAGTAGTAGAGGTGAGAAATTAGCATATTATTAAAGAGTTGACAAGTTGTTAATAAATTAGGGTTTGTGAATTTGGAAAGGAAATTGGTTCCATTGATGGTAAAAAAATTATTGGAGGGTGAAAAATGTTATAAGAGGATTAATGAGAAATTTTGGTAATTTTTATAGGCTTTAAGTTCAATTAAATTGAGTGACATGGACTATAGCTGAAAAGTGCACGCTGGGTATTCGGTGAAATGCCCGAGCGAGATTTAGGTGAGAATTTGTTGGGTTCGGAGGTGTAATTGAGTCCTATTATTATTATTGACCATGATTTGAGAGATTAGGAATAAGGGGATTAAAAAAATTAGAAAATAGAAATTTTCCTATTAGAAAGCTTCCAATCAATATGTGAGTTCTTGTATTAGGGTTCGAATTTGAAATCTGTCGATCTAGCTCACCTACTTATGTCATTTGTGACGTGTGGGTGATGAAGGATTCAAATTTGGAGGTCCGTAGGTCGAGTTTTGAGTTTTAAGCTAATCGGTTCAATAATTTTCCAATTAGGTGGAAAAAGTTGAACTTCGACTGGCTACCAGGCGGACGTGGGACATCATTTGCTCGATCCGTCAGGTGAGTATGTTTTATCTATCTATATTTAGTGTTGTGACCAAATTTCGTGGCTTTTTGATGTATTACGCAGAAGTAATGCCAAAAAGAGATTTTCAAAGAAAATACGGATTTTTAGGGGCCCGAAAATGGGTTTTTGTGATATTTGGTGAAATTGATGATTTTAAGTATATAAATCCTATATTATGGATTAATACGACGTGTTGAAGTATACAAAACAAATATATTAAATGGTTTATGCATATATTTATCCCGTACATGTTTCGTGCATGTTTTTGGGTGAATAAGCCGATATAGGTGATTTGGTATATGTGGAGCCCTTGTGTATGGACTAGCATGTTATGGATGGATGTTATAAGATGTAATTAGATGAAATTAGTGATTGTGGCTATGTTTTGGAAACCTGTGTATAAATAGTGCATGTTTTGTGCATATTTTGGGGCATATATGCCCTTATAGGTGATTTTAGTTACATAGAGCATTGTGTATGCGCTTGCATGCTATGATTGGTTGTTATGGAGTTCAATTAGAAGAAATAAGTGATGTGGCCCTATCTTTTGGAAACCTGCAAATGTGATGTATGTTTGTGATATATATATAGATGATTATGGCTTGTGATGCAGTAATTGATGAAATTAGTATGGGGGTATATGTTCACAGTCTAATTATGTTCGATATGAATTAATGAGCAATAGTATGATATTATAATGTAATGAATTATACATTTTGATACTTTTACGGTATGGAATAACATAATGTAGTTCTTTTATTAATGTTATCACTTGGCGTATGCCTATATATGATACAATGAGGTAATGAATAATATGATATGATGAGTTTATATGTTGAATAACAGGGTGTATGCATAATGTGGTTTATTGATATGAAGATAAATGATAAGATGGTACGCGCTTATAAAATGTGTTACTATTCACGTGGTTAAAGTCAAAGGCCTGACTCGTTGTAAAATCAAAAGTGAAATGCTTGTGTGATAAAGTAAGATGGAAAGATGAAATGACTAATGCTAATAACAGATGGTTTTGTTGACCAGTACCTACAGCAATCCTGGGGGTTTGGGCTAGACCTCCTAACACCCAAGGACCGGCTTGGGATAAGTGGACCCAAACTATATTTGGGGTAAGTGGATTTTATCGCCCAAGCTATCCGCTTGAGGCCTGATTTTCCCTCGATGACAGCTGTCACGAGGAAGTACCCAGTTTATCTGAGGTTAGTGGTTTTTCCCTTTTTGCTTCGGCTGGGAGGAAGTACCTAGGTTACCTTGGGTCAGTGGTTTTTTTCCTCTTGGCTTCGGCTGGGAGGAAGTACCCAAGTTCTACTTGGGGTTAGTGGTTCCCTCGTTAGTTCGGCTAGAAGGAAGACGTAGCCTCGGACGAGTAAGACTCTGGGAGAGCATCGGGCTGCGTGTTTACTGGGCTGTCGGCTTTCAGTATGTTGGGATACTGTGGCTCACTGGTCGACAAACTAATAAAATAACTAAGTGTAAATAAAAATGTGAGAGTAAAGAAAGTGGAAAGTGAATTGTGAATGTGAAAGAAAGTGGTTGTGAATGAAATGAATATGAAGAGATACGAGTTATGAGTTGTGTATGAAAAGAAATGATAATTGCAGTATGTGGTTAATTTAAAATGAAAAAGTAAAAGAGACGTGTGTTAATATGAACAGTATGAAGTAATTATATTATGTAAATGATTAAAATAAAATACAGTATGATATGAGTTGTTACACCTTGGAATTGTGTCGAGGAACTACCTCCCCACTATTTCTGTGGAAATGGTGGGAACTACCTGTCTTGGCATAATTCGCAGGGTGAGTTGGCATGATATTGGTAATGATTAATGGAAATGAAGAATTAAGTAAAGTGAAGATGAAAAGTAATTGAAGTGAATTAATGACCAAGCTATCGGCTTGAGATGTGATGTGGTATTACCCAGACTATGTGTTTGGGATGTGGTGATTATTACCCAAGCTATTGGCTTTGGGGTGTGATATGTGATTGCCCAAACTATGTTTAGGATATGGAGTATAAATTAATGAGAATGAAAGTGAAATTAATGGTAGATTGAGATATAAGTCAAAATGAAAGTAAGTTTAATTCTCAATTCAATTGAGTAGTAACTAAGTAATATAATGAGATGAGAATGAGCTATAAAACATGCTTGTGATGCAAAGAGAATAAGCTTTCTACTTAGTGATATGTTAATGATGTGATAAAATGCAAGTAACTCACAATGTGAAATGAGGTGTGATGTTTGTGTTATAAGACAAAAATGAATGCGATATTCTGGGAATGTATGCATATGTTTATAAGGCTATAAAAACAGATAAACGTGATGTTATTCAATAAAATAAATACTTGTAATTAGATGTTATGAAGATGTAGATGGTATTATTGTTTGTATGCGTGCGATGTATGTAATAAGAGAGTGGTTGTGAAAATGGTTATTAAAGAAAAATATGTTGAGTTATAATTTTGTTTACCTTGGAAGTGTGTCGAGGAACTACCTGCCGTGGCACACTTCTAGGTTGAATGAGGGAGTTGTTGATGTGATACTGGTAAATGATGTGCGTGGTCTAATAAAGATGAAGAATAAATGTAGTAGCATTATGTGATTCAAAATATATAAAGAGAACGAGAAATAAAGAAAGTGCTCTTGTGTGATACTTATGTGATACATTATTATGTGAATAAGAAACGATTAAAGTATATATGTGGTTAGTGGGATGTATATAGTGAAGCTATATATATATATATATAGTTGGATGCAGATTTGAAGAATGCTTTGATGTAAAGCAATAATTGTGATGTTTTATATTCAGATTCCAGGTTGAAATTTCTTATCTCGATATTTGTAAGTTCAATTTAATTTTCTTCATACAAGTTAATTTATTTGTTAGACTAATTAAATTATACTCACACCAGAAATGGCTAACCCCTATTGTTTTTTGGGGGTTAGGGGGGTCCCTCCTTGAGGGTGGACAACCCTAACTCTCTTGCAGGTTTGCTAGCAGCCTGGCGAGGTAATTATAAAGTTAGATATTATATTCTAGTTGAAATGATAGATTCTATGTACTTAGTATAAAAAGAAACATGGACTGTTGATGTATTATTTTGTAATAATGTGAACATATATAGATATAGTGCTGTGATGAGGTAAGAAAGCCCGTACCCACCTCGTTGTGGAGTATTGGGTTCTGTGGTTGGCTTTTTAAAAATGTTTTCTTAAATCTTTACAAAAATCTTATATGTTTTCAAAGGAATTTATGGTTTTTATTTAATATTTGATATTCCGTTATGAGTTTGGCCCCCAGAGCATGATATTTATATTGCCTGTGTGATTCTGCTCATTTTGGCCTGGGGAGCCCATGATTATATTGCCTGTGTTGTAAGCTACGGAATTTAGAGCAGAATTCCGTAAGCCTTTTGTGTTTCGGGACAGAAATTTCAGGGGAGACTCTGCCAAAATTTTATTTGAAATATACCTATCTTAGTTTATATTTAAATTGATATAGAAATTGAAAGAATTGACTTTAGAGGTTTAGTTTTCAAAAAAAAAAAAAGAATTTTGGGGTGTTACATAAAGTTTTCATCTCTCCTCTTATTTCTTCATCCTATGTTCAGAAGTGTTATCTCGTCTCATTAAATAGGAAATGGCTGGTGGTAGGCTCTCAAGTATTATTATTGATAATCAGATTACCTCCCTCAGTGATTTACTTTATGCAAATGATAGTTTACTTTTTCTAGAGTTAATATGTCCGAGTGTAAGGTGATTAAAAGAATATTTGACACCTATTGTTCTCTCGGTGGCCAGAATGTGAATCCAGTGTTTTCTTTGGAGAGCATGTTGTTTTAAACAAGCGATGTCGCACACTTAGACTTTTGCTGATTGAGGTGGGTTACATGCCGTTCAGATACCTTGGTACTATGATTAGCTCATCCTGCATCCCCACTGCTAGTTATAGTGATGTGGTGGAGAGAGTTTGTAAACATCTATATGGTTGGAAGGGTAAGAATCTTAGCCTTACAGGTAGGTTGGCTGTTTTGAAATTAGTTGCACAAGCACTCCCAATGTATACCTTAGCCTACAGTTGGGTCCCGAAATCTATTGTTGGTGAACTTGAGCAAGAATTTTGTGGTTTCCTTTTGGCTAAATGTAATGGTGATAAGGGTTTGCATATGATTATAGGGGATAATGCTTATAGACCCATTTAGTTCAGGGGTGTTGGTATGAGACGATTGAACACTGTGTAATAGAGCTTTATGGCTATAAATTTGGCTCGAGTTTTTAGTAAACCCCAATCACTATATTTAAGTGGTTATCTGTCAAGTATAAGATCTCTTCATCTGTGTAGGATATTCACTGTCTGAAACAATGTTCATGGCTCTGGCGCGCTTTCTACACTAGTATGGACCTAATTTGCAATGGTCTTTATTGAGAAATAGGTAACAGAATGGAGATAAATGTCTTATATGATCCTTGGATCTTTTGTATTCCCCTGAATAGAATGTGCATCACTGCTTTCGTTAAGTTGTTGAGTTCTGCAATGAGATTTGCTAATTTTATATCCCTCTATAAGGAATGGATTCTGGCTATGTTGGACTCTAGCCTACCACATTCGATCGCTAATATTGTTCTACAAATTTCAATTCCAGTGAATCAAGTAGCAGATCGTCTTCTTTTGATATTATTCCTCTTTGTCAACAGTCATCTTGAAGACTCTATATTCAACTACTAGTGAAAGGAATTATCAGGGGCCAAGTTTTCCAAATAGTTTGATCGACAAACTGAAAGTCACACCAAAAGTTATTGCCCGATTGTGGAGAGTTGCATGTGCTAGAATTCCTAATAAGTTAGAGCTGGTTCGTCGTGGGATGCAGGTGGTGCCCACTTGTTTAGTTTGTGAGGTTGGGGATGAAATAACTGTATTTCTTCTTTGATTGTATTCTCATTTGTCAAGTTTGGAGCATTCTCATGCAAGGTATGTACATTAGTGTCAACATGACATCCTTTCCTGATCTATGATCAATGTTAGAGGAAACTTTTCTTGGTTCAGGTGCTAAAACTAGTTGTTGCTGCTTATTTCGATGTGGAAGCAAACAGATAGTGAGTTAATAGTTGATGAAAACTACTAAAAATCTGACATTTGATCTTTACCGTAAAAAGTGGTTAGGGCTCCTAGGAGTGGATCTAGATTTTTGATTGAACACTGTGATTTGGATCCGACGGTTGCTGACGCGGCTGATGGACCTACAAAAGCCTGAAACACTGGGGGTGGCCCCGACGATAGACCCTCTGACATTCAAGTCAGAACCAGAGAGAGAAAGAGAGTTTGAGAGAGACTTCCAATTACCTTCTGACTGAGGAGGGGGGAGGGTATTTATAGGCCCGACAAACAGTACAGGAGATTGATGTGAATCCATTAGATCGACTATGAATTCTTTATCTCCTATTCGAATCTCCCCTTCAAGAGATAAGCTCTCTTGTTTGGGGATAAGAGATTTGGCTAGTAGCCTTCATGTGCTGAGTCTCTTTTAGTAGGCCTAATTTGTCGCTTTTTATGGGCTTGGAAGAGGCTGATGTCTTGTAGAGAATCCTGGAGAAGACCCAGACCTGTTAAAGATTCTTTTTATGATTAATCTACCTGTAGAAGCTTTGAGATCTGTGCTAGAATCGTAGGGCCCTGATTTGATGCGGTTATTACCATTATCATAAGCCCCACACTCTCGGGAGGTAATTTTCTTGGCTTTCAGGAAGTAGTTCGCTTTATTTTTGGATTCAGTAATACAATCCTAGATTTCAGGGTGCATTAGGGATATCTGGAACTAACTAGAATCTTCTGAAGGCGGCGAATATTTTCCTGAATTTTCTAGAAATTCTGTAATTTTTTGGATTTTGTAAACTTTTCTTGATTTTTAATAATTTTACTCAATTTTAAATTCAACTTTTCGAATTTTTTAATTAGTATACCCAATTTTAAATTATTTTTCAAAATTTTCAATTAATTTGAAAAACTTAAATAATTAATTTTGGATTTTTTAATTAATTTTTTCAAATTAAAATGAATTTATAGAGATTTTTTGAATTTAAAATGAATAATCGTTCCTCGACACGATTTTTGGCGCGATCGTGTGCGTTGATCGGCATTCGGCTCGCGCACTGAGTTGTTTGAACTCTCATGATGGCTTTAAGAAACGTGGCGTGAACGAGGACATGGATCAAGCACCAGCATGCATTTCAGAAGGATCGAGCGGTAGGAAACTGTAACACCCCGAATTTCAAAATACAACTAAATTCGAAGTTCCACAGGATCTTTATACTTCTTTCGTACAATTTTACAAGGAAATAAAGAACTTTTGTTGCATCAAAGTTTACAATTACATTACATATTTACAGCGGATGCAAATTACAACAATTTACATAAATTGAAATGTATAACACTTGAATCATTCTTTAATCAGCATGCATTTTTTAGTCTTGTTAACCACTTTATCCTGCATAGAAACTATGGGCGCGTCAGTTACTTACAACCGACAAAATATTATACACGGCTATCCTCTCTATGCCGAAAATAGTATAACGATTCTCAAATACTTAAACAATCACAAACTTGATCACAAACAGAACTGCAAGGGGCTATCCTATAGATGTCGTGTAGTGCGGTGCACTTAGTCCTTAATGCAGTTATGTATATTATATGACACTAATGCGCACTTGTTCGGATTCTATGCATCCCATACTACATAGGTCTGAGGGCAAGCCCTTAACCGTTCTTCATCTTGTAGGGTTCAATCCCTCGTCATGACTTAAACTACTTCAGTAACTACGATAAGTATCCTAGATGTTCTATGAGTACGAGCTCATGTCCAGACAGCCTGGAGGAGAATCCCACGTCATGTCACGATGCATCGTGAAGAACCTATTGACAATTCAGCATTCGTCATGGGACATGACACCACCCTCAGTCACCAAACACCCCACGAGCGTCGCCTGCGGTACGGACTCCTGGAGACATATCCACGCCTATGTCACGATGCATCGTGAAGACAGCCTGTGAATACTCTCACACCGTAGCTCCGAGGCCCTCATACTTGTGTTTTTCTCTTATTTTCATCATGTCTTCACTATGTATCTAGTCCTTAGTTATTTGAATCTTGAACAAAATCAATTCTCTAAAGTTAGCCTTCCAATATACCGGTCTCAACCATTTCTATCACATGACCCAAATCTTGGTCGTTTCATTTCAAATCTCATTTCAACATATTTCTTTTTGATGCTGGTATGAGGCTTAGCTACACTCTAGTTCTCAATTTCAATTCATAATCACAATATTTGAGTTCTCATACTCATATAGTTCTTTTTCACAGTTAACATGATTTTCATTCTTTCCAATAATTCAATGTTCCAACTCAATTCATAACATTCTCATTCAACCAAAATAATTCTCAGTTTCCGTACTAATATTTCTTTTTCTCCGAATTTCAAAAATCATATTTCTCATTTACTTTTCAAAGCACACTTTACCCAAAATAATAACAAAATTCTTAATGAAACACACTTCAAGTTCTTTTTTACACAAAATCTCCTTTTATAAATTTAGTATAACTCAAAAGTCACTTTTATACTTGTATTTGTGCAAAATATCGATTTTTACAAGTATCTACTCAATTTTTCCTCTCAAGCTATTTAAATCAAGTCGAAATAGTGTACAATTATTTTTCTTGAAGTCTACATATTTTTATAACAAATATAGGATTTTTTCCGAATTTTGAAAGTCACAAAATCACCAAAAAAACTTAAAAAAACCAAAAGTTTTCAATTTTCTGAGTTCGGGATTCGAACCAGCGACCACAGACAAAGCCAGCGCACGCACCAACCAAAGGGACGGAGCGCAACCACGTCACAAAGATGGTTCGGATTCATATGAGTCCAACCTCGAGTTCAGATTTTTCCAAAAGAAAATAAAATGAAAAAGTCTCTTGTTCGGTTTTGAACTTGAGACCAAGACCAGAACCCACGCTACAGTAAGCGTGCCCAACACGCCCACTAACCAATTAGGCTAAGTGGCCAACTAATATGAATTGGGTTTTTAGGGGGTTTGATCTTAGTTTCGATTCATTGAACTTTTATAAAAAAAATAACTAATCTTGATTTCGTTTCTTCTCCATTTTCTTTCAAAAAATCCAGAACATAACTTTTATACATTTCTAACATATCAGTAAATTAAATCTTGATTTTTGACATAAAAAACATCATTTTTTCTATTTGACTACAAATTTGTCTACAATTTCAAAAATGTACAACCAAAGTCGTTTCTTTTGTAAATTGGCATTCAAACTTCTTGTATTACTTTTTTATTATGACTATTAATATTACTTAATTATTTCAGTAACAAAAATTCCTCTTTTCTCATTTTTAACCATTGAAGTAGCAAATTCACCACTAAGCATGATTAACATTTCAATCCAATTAAGCATACAATCATGTCTCCATGGTATAGCCCAAATCATCAATTAAAGCATGTAGAAATGTCAAAATTAAACTAACTATCAAAATTTGCGACTAATAATCATTCTTTTGACTCACAATCAAGTATTCTAATTTGTCTTATTCTTATAACATATGGCTAGAATAACTATGTCTATTTTCAAATGCATCAACCATACTCTAGCATGAACCTAGTTAAAAGTGTAAGAGAATCACCCACCTTTGATGGAGAGAAAAAAAACCAACTCCTAATGATCTCCTACAACGATCGAGCGAAGCCGTCTCCTCCTAAATCAAGCCACCAAAAAAGCTTCTCCTCCTAATGATGCCGCAACCGAGCCTTGCCCCCTAGTGTAGTCCGGCCTCCTCCTTGGATGAAGAACAAAATAGCACACAATCTCACAACTCCTCAATCTTTTGTCTCACTCAAATAACTTCTCTTTCTTTTCTTTCTATTCCTTACTTTCAAAAATTTTAAGTGTGAGAATGAAGAGTATAGGAATGGGTATTTATACACTTTTTTGGGGTGAATGTAGGGCTAGGATGTGATCAAATGGTTAAAGATCAATGGTCTAGATGAACTAGGGAGTTATAAAAACTACTCATGATACACAACCACCTTTCCACCACTTCCATCTCTCCCACATCCCTCCATCACAATCTGGCCTAGTGTAAAGGTGTGCAATGCCCACCCTAGTGCTTGCACGTGCCAACTAGTACCCCCTCCTTACAAGTGTACATGTGCATAGAAATTTATAGGTTCATGAAAAGAGTCTACAATACAAGTTAAATTGTTTTAAAAGAGAAATAAGTTAGATGGGCTCACTAATGGGCCAATTTAACCATGGGTTTAAATAATTAAAATAATTAATTAATAAAGTGGGCTTAAAAGACAATTTGGGCTTGTAGATTTTAATTAGGCTTGTAGATTTTAATTAGGCTTTAAAAGAAAATATTTTTTGGAAAAAATAAGGGAGAACAAATACTATAAAAATATTTTATACGAAAAGTTATACAAATGAAATCATACGTGCAAAACACGTAAAATCATAAAAATCTTATAAATCAAATCTAGGGTGTTACAGGAACTGAGTGGAAGAAAGAGGGGACAACGTGGCGACATCTCAAGTGCCTATCTCGCACGAGCGCGAATATCTAGATGATCCGACAGCTTGTGAGCACTACGACCTGTTGTCTAGCTCACCAGACGAGTTGGTCGAGATATGGCCATTTTCTCGAATTTTGGGGCTTCGTCGTGCTATGTCCTGGTCGAGCTACGACTTCCGCGACCAACGTTTGGGCAACTTGAGCTCTCATCGAGATTGCTTTCAGCATCGTCGAGCTATGATCTTGATCTTCATCGAGTTATCGATCTTCGCCGAGCTCTTGATCTTTGTCGAGCTACTAGGGATGTCAAGCTATGGATCTTTGTCGAGCTATGATTTTTCATCGAGCTATGGATTCGATCGACCTCAATTTTTTGGGCAAGCTACGCTTTTCGGCGAGCTACGAGTCCATTCTTCATCGAGCTATAGAGTTGCTTTGTCGTCGCGCTGCTGAGTCGAGCCTCTTCATCTAGATATGAATTCGGTCGAGCTATGTTCTATTTTGCCATGGCTTTTCATTGAGCTGAAAGTCTCGTCAAGCTATAGACTTCGTCGAAATGCGCCTTCTTGGTCGGGCTATAGAGCTTCGTTGTCAAGCTATAGCTCTGGTCAAGCTATAACAGCGTCGAGCTATATATTTGGTCGAGCTACGACCTTCGTGTTGTGGTCGAGCTACGGGGTTCGGTCAAGCTATGCTTTGGATTAATTCATTTCGGTCGAGCTATCCAACTTCCCAACTTGAAGTCTTACTCTAAGCCCCCTGCCCGCATTGAACAACATAGGACTAGATGGATTTTTAGGGTTTCCCCTAATCTCTGCTCCACTTGTCCTTACACTAGACTAGAAATTAACAATCGAACACGCCACTCGTGTCCCCTGGCTAGGTGAGTCGACACTGCACGTGTCTTCCTAATAGGTGAGCACAACGCCCAACAAGTGTCTGTCCTTAATAACAAATCAACATCACATTCTAAACATAAAACAATACCACACTCACGAATACCAACAACAACCCAAAACTAAGGCTCTAGGACTAGCTAGTAAGGGTTAAGTCTATAGTTACTAGATTAATACTCCATTATCTGATTTACCCGACTCTAATGGCTTTAGTTAAAACTCTAATCCTATTTTATTAATCCATTAGTTAGGCAATCTACGGACTAGTTTAAGTCCTAACTTAGAAGACCATGTATTTAATTCATTATGAACAACTAGATTACTTCTATAGGTCAAGTGATTAGAGTATACTAGATTGTTCCACCTAGTTTATTAAATTAATCACTTTTTTGGACTTAACCATCCCAACATAGGGCCCAACTCGGCCCAACGGAAACAACGAAACAACCCACCGTCGATCGCCGCTTCGCCCTCTATGCTTGGCCGCGCCTTCGGCCTGACCAATCCCTGCTTGTGTCCCACTAATCTTCACACTTCCACAGTCTTCCCGACGAGTGGTAGCACCAAACAATACTAGAAATCCTTCCACGAGCAGTGAGCGAGTCGGCGGACGAATGGTCTTTTCCAACGCGTTCAAGGTGTCACGGGCTCCTATTCTACCTGTCTATCCATGTGTCATTGACTTAGGTCTAGGGTTCCAAACTCTATCTAAGTGGCCCTACATAAGCACAATACTATAGGGTTATGTTCTACAAGATATTCTTACAAAAGTGGTGCTTAGAAGCCTCAAAACAGTGATTTACAATTTCCAAACAACAAACACAACTAGGCAACATCTGCCTCTATAGGGTTCTTTCCGAACCCATTTCATGGGTGAAACATGCCCGGATGAACCCCAAGGTTTCACACATAATAGACAGCAAATTAGGTCATATATTCTCAACCCCATACAACTATTATAACCTCATACAACGATCATCTAAAACTACATTCCTAAACATTGAGCAAAATAGTAACTAGTTGCACAAACGAGTTAGGAATCAACTTAACCATATACAATTTATTATCTACTATGGCACATGCTCATCTACAATTCTTGTAAGATTTCTCAGTCAATAAACATGCATTTCTATGTCAATTTAAAGGCCCTAAGTTCATGACAACATATATACATCAAAACAATAAGCTGAGATTTTCACATGCAGTTCCTGTTATTAACAAAAATCACTACAAGTCACTTATTACTTGGAATTTCAAGTTCTCAAGTTTTACAGAAAGGTCTATGAGTCTACTACAAGTTCTTAGTTGGAAGTTACTTCAAATTATTTCGTTTAAGAGATCAAAATGATCAAGATTCAACATGCATGCAATTTCCAGAAACAGAATAGAACTATCAACCAGTGGCAAGTTAGATTTAATTTAAAAATAGCAAATTATGTCTAAAATTCACAAAATTTGATGAACAAGTACGGGACACATAGCAATAGCACATATAATTTTTTTAAAGCTAAATCTACCATGTATTCAGAGAGATATGATTTATAGAAATGAGTGTAGAAACAAGATAGAACCATAGCTTATGCTCTATTTTTTTCCTTAACCAACTAGTAATTTCGGATTTTATTAAAATAGAAAGTATTGTCTAAAAATTATAAAATTTGGTAGAGGTGTCTAGACACAGAGCTGCATCACATACTAAACTTTCAGGTAAATATTCCATTCAATCAGAGAGATATTATAAGAGTAAATAACAGGACAAAACATGCATTCACTCTGTTTTCTTTTACAGCCAGTAACACGATCGTATTTTATTAAAATAGCAAATAAAATTCAAAAATTATGAAATTTGGTAGAGATGTGCTAAACATGCATAAGATTCTGTCATAAAAATTTTAACTCTATTTTTTTTTTTTGCATTTTCGGAGTTATAGTTTCCAAACCTAAAGTGCATTTTCAGGACAACAACTAAAGTAGCATTTCTAATTTATACAAGCACAATCTCAAACAAAAAACATAACATGCAACATATGCATCAAGAAAATTCATACTAATCATACCATGACATGGAAAATATACTACAAATATTTAACAGATCACAAGGTATTAGGAACACCCACCTTAGTAGTTGTAGATAGGAATTTGCAACTCCAAGCTCCAAGCTTTACCCTTTGTCCTTCTTGCTCTAGCTTCCCGCACTTCTTGCTCCTAGGTTCTTCTCCTTGCTCCTTCTTGTCTCCTCTTCCTCCCCAAATCAGTAGCTTAGAGTAGTGGTGAAGTGGTTTGAAGAAGAGAAGAGTGTAGGAATTATATGAGTTGTAGGAGAAATGAGGAAAATGAGCTAAGGCAAATGGGGAAGGGTTTTTATAGAGAGAGGGGGAGAGCTTGGCCGACTAGCAATTGGAGGAGAAGGGGAGGTGGAGTGTGTGGGTAGACAACCTCTTGGGTTTCCCAAACACTCAATTGTCCATGAGTTCCAATATCAAACCTTAAATTCCCTTTTATTCAAAATCCAAAACATCTCTCATTTCCTTCCACTCTCGTCTGGCCAACTCTAGAGTGTACACATTTTTGTGTGTGCATGACAAGATACATAACAAGCGTGTACATGACTCACTAGGTCAAAGATCATGGTTTGAGATCATGGTGTGTCATGCCCCGCTTTCAAAAAATACGAAATGTAAGCATGTGACATTGGCCCAGCGAATGACTTGCATCATCCATAAGCTGTTATCGATTCAACTCAATAATATAAACATGAAAGTAATACAACCATGCATATAATAAAAGAATAATCACATGAATAACAATACTTGGAATTGAAGTATAGAATAACCAAATATAATAACAATCCAACATCTGGAATCAACGATAACAATGTTCAGGTCAAAAGCCCACAATACAAGAAATAACAGTGTTCAATTATTTAAGTTCTCAAAACGAAACAATAATTATTTAGGCGGCGATGCAAATCAATTCTTTCACCATTGTTGTTCTCTTAATCCATCAGGAAATTCTCCTTGATTACCTGTATGCTGTTCATCTAAATGAGAGAATAATATTTCCTTAGAGCAAGTCCTGGACAGTAAGTAGAGAAATAGGAAAACAATGGCAATAACGATATAACAATGAATTCAATAAACGATGAAATCAATAGCATTGAATGTCACACCCCGCTCCCAAAAATACGGAATACGAGTATATTACATTGGCCCAACGAATGACTAACGTCACCCATAAGCTGTTTATCCAATCAACTCAACAATATAATCAATACAGAACAAATGTGCAGGCAATAATAATCTCATAAAAAATAATACTTGGAACGAAGCAATAAAAGTATCCAAATACAATAATAATCCAACATCTGGAACAATAATAAAATCCAGGACATAAGCCCAATACAATAATAAATCCCAATACAATAATAAGTCTCAAACACAATAGCAATAAGTCTCAATACAATATTTCATTAAAGTGATAAGCAATTAGAAAGCATTAAGTCCTCAGAATCTTTGTTCTCCAATTCCAGCAGGCAATTCCTTTTCAACACCTATAAACACTTCATCTAAAAAGATGAGAAAAATTGTCCTCAGAGCAAGTCATGGAAAGCTAGTGGAGAAAGCAAGGAACAATGGAATAACGGTATAACAACAAATCATTGGATCAATAGGAGTCAATAACACGACACGATAATCAATAATCAATATCACGGTAATCGATGCAATGACTATAAACAATGAGGCAATATTTGGTAACAGTAATCAATGATAAAAAACGGTAACACTTAGCCAATATTCGATATCAATAGAAACAATGAGGAACAATATGCAATATCGGTGTCGGGTCAATCCTTATGTCTATTAATCCTTTTAAATCCTAACTAATGCATGTACTACTGTGTTCCATATGTTCCATATCACAAGTTCGATGCATACAATCAATTTTGTTTTGACTATAGTGGTAGACTATATAGTTCATGTAGTGGGTAAGATGACGATAACGGTAATAACACGGTCCATGTGTAATTTATTACACGTTGACGATTACGGTAATAACACAGGCTATGTGTAATTTTTTACATGATGAAGATAACGGTAATAATCACAGGCCATCATCCGAGTGTAGTCTCTATATCATCAACTACTCAAGTCAATCCCTTAAATCCCGGCTTATTAATTATTTATCAATGCAACAATTCAATATGCAATTAATGGACATTTCGGTGAACGATAGTATCAATAGGAGAACAATATGATGGTAACATGAAATATGATAATTAGAATGGTGACAATAACTCATTGGGATCATTCAATACACCATACATACATTAATTTATGCAAAATTACGATATAGGAATAATTAATTCATTAAGATCTGAATTACAAAATTCTGAACAACAACAGTAGTCTGTACAAAAATGCAGTTTCCCTTTGCTTTAGAATCGAAAAGTGAACCCGTCAGAAGTTCTAGAAACTAGACTTACACACGGTTCCAACGCAAATTTAAAGATCAAAATCCGATAACAGTAGCTAGGTCAATTACATTTTTTTTTATAGATTTTATGTTCTGGCAGAATTTTGACACCATGTTATTTTAATTTTTGAATCAGCAAAAACTCAATAATAAATTCATTAAAAATATTTTCTAGATCCTAAACATGTTAAGCAGCAATCTGAAAATTTTCAGAGTAAAATTTTATCATTTGATCAGCCTTTTTACTGTTTAAATATACAAGATACAAGAATCTAAAATCTGAAAGTAAAAACACAGTTTTAGTAAAATGGGCATAACTTTTGATACACAACTCGCAATTAAAAAATTCAGGATGTTCTGGAAACTAGAAAGATAAGTCTACAATTCTCATTCAGAAAGTAGTTCACTTTAAGATTGTTTACTGGTTCAAAAATAGCAGTCAACATACATGCCAGCAAGCAATATATAGGTTTTAGGGTATTTTCATGAAAATAAATTAATTAAACATTGTGGGTATCAATTCTATTAGTCAATAAGTTATATAATCATCATGATGAGTGTCAAAATATGATAAATAAAATTAGAACACATACATGAACTAATTTATCCTCAATAGACCATTAATCAATCAAACAACGTACAACCTAGCAATTGCCTCTACAATAAATAATAGTGTTATTAGATGGATGAAAATTTCCTATCATCGATACTACATGATGTATGCAAGATTCAATATTTTTGGAATCAAAGTGGCACGATGTCAAGAATATTGGGGTTAGCTCGTGTAAACCCTCAATAGACCGAATGAAGATAGTCAATACAGCGATATGATAACGAATAGGATCTACTTGCAAGAATTTCAATGAAACTTGAATTTGATACGATGTAAAATTCAAGAGGATAGTGACTTGCCTGTTAGACGGTGAAAACGAATACCAAGATAACGGGATAAGGATCCTGAAGTAACGAACCCACGAACTAGCAATTTAATACGTGCAATATACGTGTAGAAGAGAACTCACCAATAACAGCAAGAAGAGATAGCAACCTTAACAACAACCAAGAATATTAAGGCCAGCAAGGGGCTGGCTAAGGGGCGGCAGCGCTGGCGACCAGGGACGGTGATGGGAGCAACGACGTCGGGGTGGGTCGACGGCGGCGTCGACGGAGACAGGAGAAGGGGAAACGGAATTGGGTTGGTCTCTGTTAATGTCGAGGGGAGCGGAAGAGGAGGACGGGGTGGCTTCTGGGTTGAGAACAAACTGCAATTGAGTTTTATGGTTCAATAAGAGATGGGTCTGAAGACAATAGGGTTCAAATAAAATATCCACAATCCAATAAAATGAAATCCACAAGATAGATAGCCCAATAAAAGAGAAAATAGTTCATGAATCGAAAACTTAAATCCAATTAGATAAATAAAGAATACAATTGAAAGAATATGAATTGGACTTGAAAATAAATTAGTATTTATCACGAAATCAGATCAAATAAAATAATTTAATAGATGAATTTTACATAGATAATCAAGAAATAAAAATTAATTATTATGATTATAAAAATAATAAAATCATACAACAAAATAATATTCAGGTTCAAAAATAATCCAATAGTAATAATATATTTGTTTTTGGTCTCAAATATAAATATCCGATCAATAAGAAATAGAAAGTAAGATTAAAATACACTATTATTCGAAATGAATAAATTTTTTTATTAGAAAATAATTTAATCAAATATCCGAAATGAATTTAGCGAAAATTAAATTTATAAAAATTAAATTATAGAAAATACACGGAAAACACCTATTGTCAGGAATGGGGGTTACATTGAACAATGACAAAATGATAACAGTGCAATGTACAATAACGATGATTGATAGTGATAACACTGTTCAATTACGATGACAATATGCAATGACGATGCGATGGCAATTTTAAGTCTATTAATCATTTTAATCCTAACTAATCCATGCACTACTGCATCCCATGACTATAGGTTCGATGCATACGATCAATTTCATTTAGACTAAGGTGGTAGATTCTATAGGTCATATACTTGGCACGATATAACAATAAAATGATAACACTGGCTATTGCAGCTGTAACCCCTATTTTCCCAAAAATGTATTTTTTGTATATTTCCTGTATTTAAAATATTTGTAAATTATTTTTTTTCTTTCGAACTATTTTGTTAAAATGTATTCTTGGATATTCCATTAAAGTTTATTTATAATCGATGATTTTATTTGTGGCTATTTTCCAATGAAATTATGTAGTAATTTCCAATCCTATTATTTTTGTTACTATTGTTATTAATATTATCATACTTTGTTATTAAATTAGAAATCAATTTCTATTGTTAATTGTATTGTAGTTATTTCAAATAAATTCTACACTGTAATGCAAACTACATTTTGTTATAAATATTATTTTTATGTTATTGATTATTGATTTATATATTTTCCCATTGGATTTTAAAACCCTATTTTTATTTAAATCTTAAAACACATTATTTAATTAACCATACCCATTAAATAAAACCCTATAACCCAAATACCCATTATCTCCAATACCCTATAACCCATTTATTATCACTACCATATAAACCCATTACGTATTTTATTACCCAAACCCATTTAATTTAAAAACCCATACCCAATAATCCCCACACCCGAAACCCACTTCCATCTGATTATACCCTAACTCTTATATTTTTGCCAGCCTATATATACCCACCCGTTACCCATCTGTTTCTCCCCTAACCCATGCGTCGCTTCGTCTTCTCTCCATCCTCCCGACTTCTACCCATCCCCAGAGCTCATCCCCTCCCCTCCTGTCCGCTTGCACACTCCGATGTGCGGCCAGACCGCAGCATCCCCAGCCAGACGACAGCCCCGACGACAGCAATAACTGACTGTAGTAGCGCAGCCAGCAGTGGTTGCAGCTTCCTTATGTCGACCAGCAACTACTACAGTGCCATCTGCCGTCTTCTCCCCGCATTGTGTTCCCCCAGTTGCGCCCCTCACCGGCGCTGCCCATGTGCACCGTCCTCTGCCTGCGGCTGCCACCTTGCCGCCCTGTGCCGTCGCCATCTGCTGTCACAGCCATTGCAGCCATGAGTGGCTCTATTTGATGGAGTTCTGATCTTCCATTGATTGTGGGCCGTTGGTCGCATCATGATCATCATCGTCTTGGTTTTGATCCCTTGAATTGAGAGCTGTCTGTTGGATCTTGATCATCATCAAGTCTCGATCAGCTGCCCGATCGTCGATCAATCTTCATCACATCTCGATCATCATGATCATCATCGTCTTGGAGTTCTTTGACCACTTTGATTGGTGGCCGTTCGATCGTTGATCTGATCCGATCATCATCTTCATCATCAAAATACTGATCACATCTGGATCTTGATCTTGATCTTCGATCAGAGTCGTCCGATCTGATCCAATCGCCTTGATCTCTTGATCTCATGATCTCAGCCGTCCGATCGTGTTCGTGGGTTATTTTTTCTTTGGATTGTGATCTTGTTCGTGTTCACTTGTTCGTGATATTAAGTTCGTGCCCGGGAATATGTTCCCATTATTTTTGCTCTTTGCTCTGTTGGATTCTTGTCTCTGAGGCAAGTAACTTGTACTCCAATTCCTTTGTTTGATACAAGTCAAAAATACCACCTATAGTGTAGTTGGGTCTAGAGACGACTCTTGTTTGTGTTATTCTTGATGGGTTTTGTCTCTATTGTGAAAACTTGACCATAGTTGCCTCACGACACAATATGGACATGAATTAACTTAGATTTTACCCGTTCTTGATTTGATCATGTATGTGAGACTTCTCTTGAGAATTTGGGTATTTATGGAGAACCATGTGGTAAACTTGTTTTAGATATGTTACTTACCCTAATTCATGATGTTTCGACACTTGGTAGACTTGATTTCAAGTTTGGTTATGCTTTTATCAAGTTTTGTATGATATATGTTGAGTTGTTGATAAATGGAAAAATCTGTATTTTGTCGCTGATCCGTTTTAGTTGTTGTTTTGAACTGTCTTGAAGTCAGTAACTTAATTTCGGTATAAAACATGAGTTTTAGAGGAATTTATCTTCTTTCCAACCCCTCTGACTTTGCTTGATTTTGTTTTTATATGAGTGACTTATGACTGTTTTACTACAGAGGTGTATTATGTTTCCAGATTTCGTTTCTCGACGATTTTGTTGATTAAACTATTTTGATACTTGAGCTACACATATTATTTTGATCTGAAACTTTGGTTAGTTTTTCTATACCTACTTAGGGATTACCTAGAATTTTGGAAGATTTTATTGATGAGTTTTATGTGCCGTTTCGTGCTCGTTTATGAACACTATACTTGCTGTATTTTGCTCGCTGTTCTGTAATGAATCGTATTTTTACCCTATTTCCTTCTACTATTTGAAAAATTCTTGTGAAATATTAAAGTTAGTAAATTTATCTATTTTCATATCCCTTTGGCAGATTTGGTTTTCGTTTCACGGCTTGCAAGATATTTTAGTTTTTGTACAGCAGTTTTGGGAATTCCAGATTTGCCAAACTATCGTTTCTTGTTGTTTTCTTATTTTTGAAGACTGGTCTAATTTTATTAGAAAATTATGAAACTTTATATTCTGATACTATACATATAGGGGAATACCCCAGATTTTTTGTGGAATTTATTATGATGTTTTCATGCTGTTTTCCTGCTCTCGAATTCGTTATCCTGTTTTCTGACTGAACCTATTTTCTGTATTCAAATCAATTTTGAGCTATGTTTTTGTAAAATACTGTATGAATTATTTATACTCGCTGGATTCAGTTGGAAGTCTATTTTCCAGATTCTTCGACGGATTCAGATTTGGATTTCTGTAGTAATAGAAATCACTGTTTTAGTACTGTACTGTCATGCTGTCCTGAATATGAACATACACTGTTTTGCTCGTTTATGTGTCTATCATCTATGCGTGCTTATTTGTTACCCTAGACTTGATACTGATTATACTATGTTAGTTTGACACTGTTTCATGCTTATACATGTCTGTTTGAGAATAATAATATAATCAAGCTGGGGTTTTGATGGGAAAGATCTAGTAGTGGATAGTGCAGAAACGTGTACTCGGAAGGAGACTTGTGTTTCCTGTATGACATGTTACCGATCAAGTTAATTTCTGTTACCGATCAAGTTTACCAATCAAGTTTATCGATCAAGTTTACTGATCAAGTTACCGATCAAGTTTACCGACCATGTTTCTGTGATTCTATGAATACCCGAGTACACTGCCCTGTTTGGTCCCCTACAAAATCTAAAATTAAATTGCATTGATTGTAGCAACCATGTAGTAAAAGGATGGATGCATGAAGTGCTACCTAGATAGTAATCACTACAAGACTTGAACATAATACTTGAACATGATACATACTTGCTTGATACTTGACTACATGATTACATGATACTTGACACTTGTTTTCATGATACTTGATTACTTGACACTTGATTAATGCCATTTACACTTGTTTACTTTGCCATGTTAGTTGTTTATTTTGACATCATGCTTATACCATGTTGCTAGTTAGTTTCCCCAGGTACTTGTATCCTACATTATAAGTGACCCGTAACTTGTAATTGACGGGTACTTGTTTTCACTTTTCCTCTTCCCTGCAATTATTGAAATGCAGATTTTGGAGAATAGGTTCCAGATTGAATTGGTGACATACGATATTAGTGTTGGATTTGCTATTATTATTTCTTGTAGTAGCTTGAACAATATTGTATTTTGATACTTGGATTTGTTCTTGTATTTGAGGAATGTAACCCAGAATTTTGTTGACTTATTCAGATCATGATTATTTGAGATTAATGTATTTGGTTTCAAATATTCTTGTTGCTATTTTGGTTCATCGGTGCATGTTGGTTGATACTTTTGCTTCCAACTCCGATTATTTCGTGAGATGTTGTAAAGATTCTTGAACAGCTTATGGATGATGAAAATCATTCGCTGGAGTTTTGTCGCGTATCATTATTCCGTATTCTTTTTAGGAAGCGGGGCGTGACAGCAGCAATTCCTTGCACAATAACGATAACACTGCCCATTGACGCAATTTCTTGCACAATAACGATAACGGTGGCCATTGACGCAATTTCTTGCACAATGACGATAACGATATTTTGGGAACGAGGCCCACACTTCCTAGTACAGTCACTATATCATCAACTACTCTAGTCAACCCTTAACCTCGGCTTGATTAACATTCTTTATTCAATCAACATGCAATACTGACTGGCAATATTACGATACTAATAGGAAACAATACGAACAGAAATATTAATGGGAAAACGATAAGGCGATTAATAAGGGACACTAGAATGATGACAGCACAACCCTAAGATCATGCAATATACTCCATACAATTAAATGCACAAAATACAATATTATAGATTCAATTATAAATTATCAAACATGGAAACTCAATTCTGGACAGCAGTAAGTTGTTGTACCAAAATTTAATTTCCCGCTGCTATAAAATATAAAATGTGGATTCGTTAGAAGTTCTAGAGACTAGACTTCTTCCCGGTTCCAACGCATGTTAAAAGTCCAAAATCCGACAACAGTAGCTAGGTTAATCACAATATTCTTTATAAGTTACAGATTCTGGCTAGTTATCACCATTAACTAGTTTCAGTTATAAAAGCAGTAAATATTCATTTTAAAAATCAGAAAAAATAATTTTCATGGCCCTAAGCATGTTAGCTATCAGTCAGGAAATTATCATGGCAATATTTGATCATTAGTTCATCTATTTCATCAGTTTAACATGGTATACGCATAAATCTAGAAATAAAATGCACCAACAGTAAAGTGGTCATAACTCATGCAATATAAGTCGGAATTCAATCATTCTTGAAGTTCTGGAAACTAGACACATGGGGATACATTTCATATTCAGAAAGTTATTGATTTTGAGGAAATTATCTAGGTCGAAACAACTGGACAATATTCTGGTTGACAGTAAATTTCAGGGTCTCGATATATTTTTAATGAATAAAAAATTAGAATGTTATAAACGATGAGTTAGGGATTGACAACATAAATCACAGCAAGTTACATCGATGTGAACATGGTATTAAGATGTATAATGTCCATAATCTTACTAATCACAATCAACCAATACACCAACATCAATCATATAAACTATTAACACTAGCATACAATCTACAATAGTTGTGTAACGTCATGACATGAATTACAATAACAAATCCTATTCATATATTCAATAATTAACTACATGAATGCATGCAAGATCTTCAAAAATGGGAGGCAAAAAGACGGCACGAAGTCAAGACTACTACTTGGATTCGCTCGTGTAAATCCGTAGTATTCTAACGGTAGATAACAATAGTTGATATACGATAATCAATGTAGATCTACTTGTGGAATTCAATAAACAATATCGAATACGATACAATAACTATTCGAGGGAGAATGACTTGCCATTAACAACGAAGTTAGATCCGAAATATTGAGAATAACAGGATTAGGACCTCGGGCGACATGTGCACCTACGTGTGAAAGAGACAGTGGCAACTCAGCAAGCTCGACAACAACAGCAAATATACGTGCGGTGCACGTAATAGAAGACAGCAGCAACTCAGTAATAAAATAGCAAGAGTGCACAACAACGAACACTAAGCTCAACAGAACAGCAACGGCGGTAGCAATGGTAGGAATGGCTGGGGGGAAGCACTCTGGCGCTGGCTTCGACGGCAGGAGGCACTCAGGCAACGATGGGAGGCACGCTGGTGTCAGGTCTTGGGGAGGTATAGCCGAGGTGTGGTGTTTTGGGGCTCGGTAATGGTGAAACAGGGGACAGGGAAAGCTGTAGTCGGTAAGTTGATGACGAGGATGAACGAGGTTGAGATAGGGGTGGTCGACGGTGCTCAGGGGAAGAGCTATCTATGGAAAACAGGGCTCTCAGCGGTGTCCTCTGTTTTGGAAGAAAACAGGGGAGAAGGATCGATGGCGATGGTGGAATGGATGCAGACGGCACTCAAGTGGTGGTCGACGAGGAAACTCGACAAGGGTGCTACAGGGTGGATGCTTGGTGGTTGGTAGTTGTGATCAAGGTGGAGGC
Organism: Hemerocallis citrina; assembly: GCA_017893485.1. NCBI lineage: Eukaryota > Viridiplantae > Streptophyta > Magnoliopsida > Asparagales > Asphodelaceae > Hemerocallis > Hemerocallis citrina. Next base: position 121,680,613 of record CM030363.1, on the reverse strand, counting down.
GAGACTGAGTGTAAGGATTGGTGCAGCAGCTGAAGGTGACGAGATGGTGCTCTGGAGTCGATGAGGCGGTGGATGTGGGTGCTCGACGGAGTAGAGGATGAGTGCGGAGGTCGGTGCAGGGGCTAGGACAACAATGCAGGTCGACGACGGAGATGATGATGGAGGCAATGGGTGAGCGAGATCGAGTTGCGATGGGTGAAGGGGGAGGTTGAGGATTAACAGGAGAGAGGGGGGGTTGTACGGTAGGGGCGGCTGAGGGGGTAGGTTAGGGGTTAGGGTTGTAGGGGGGTTATAAAATAATGATAGTATTATAATAATCACAATAATGGGGAGGAATGCAAGGCTGATTATTAGGGATATCAAATTGGGGGTTATAGGATGGGATAATGCTTAGGAGGGATTTTTGGAGATTGGCTATTAGTGGAGATATGGGGTGGTTTTGGGTTAGTGGGTTTGTGGGTCAAGATTCAATCGAAATTGATATTGGGTTTTGGGTACAATATTGGTCAAATAGGAGGATAATTATCAACCCAATAAGATGAAAGACAAATCCATGAAACTAAATTTGAATCAGGAATACAAGAAGTAAGATTCCAATAATCAAATTGAGATCGAAGATAGTTCGTGAATAATATTAGAATTAATACTATTTGATACAATAAATGAAGCAAAAAGAAATGTTATTGAATTACGAAAGAGATTACAATGGAGATCAATAATAAAAGGAAAAAAAATGAAAACGGGAGTTACATGGTGAGTCCAATTGTGGACTCAACCAACAATCAAATTTGGGCTTGAACAAAATAAATTGATCACACCATATGCCACACAATTATCATTTGAAAGCTAAAATTTTCATATGTAAAAATTTGATGTTCAAAAATATAATTCTAGTAAATTTTAGCGTTATTACACCACTCCCTTCTTAGAATAATTTTGTCCTTAGAACTACGCTTAGTAGGGAGGAAAAACACCGGAGTTACACAAACAATTCTGGAAATGGCTCATCATTCGGCTTTCTGGCCCCCAGGTGGCTTCTTCAATGAACTGGTTTCTCCAGAGTACTTTGACCATAGGAATCTCCTTGTTCCTCAGCACCTTCTCTTAATGGTCCAGTATTCTTATGAGCCGTTCCTTGTACGATAGATCCACCTGTAAGTCTTCTGTAATCTCGGGTAGTTGGTGACATGGAAGACGTCGTGCACTTGGTCCAATTCTACGGGTAACTCCAACTTGTATGCCGTCCTACTAATCTTCTTCAGAATTTTATATGGTCCAATGTATCCGGGGGCTAGCTTGCCACCCCTTCCAAATATGACTACACCCATGGTGGGTGAAACCTTCAAGAACACTGAGTCTCCTTCCTCAAATTCCAGTTCTCTTCGGTAAGTGTCGGCTTAGCTGTTCTGTCAGCTCTGCACTATCTATAGCCTTTTTCTGATCAACTCAATCTTCTTCGAGGTCTGCTGTACAATCTCTGGACCAAACATTTGCCCCTCTCCTACTTCATACCATCGCACTGGCATCTTACACTTCCTTCCATATAGTGCTTTGTTTGGAGCCATCCCGATACTAGCCTGGTATCTGTTGTTGTAGGCGAACTCTACCAAGGCTAAGTACTTTTCCCAGCTCCCTCCGAAGTCTAAGATGCATGCCCTTAACATATCCTCTAGAATTCTATTCACTCTTTGGGTCTGCCCATCAGTCTGTGGGTGGAAAGAGGTACTACAGTTTGTTCGTGTTCCCAAGGCTGCCAGCAAACTCTACCAAAATCATGAAGTGAATCTCGCGTCCTTGTCGGAGACTATTGATACTAGCACACTGTGCAGCCTTACTATTTCATCGATGTAGACATCAACCAACTTCTCCAAGGACCAGGTCACCTTCACCAGTAGAAAATGCCCTGAATTTGTCAAATGGTCAACCACAACCCAAATTGAATTATTACCCTTAGGACTCCTGGGTAGCCCCATGACGAAGTCCATACTGATGTTATCCCACTTCCATTCTGGAATATAAAACGACTGTAGTAATCCCCCGGGCTTCTGATTCTCTGCCTTGATCCTCTTACAAGTGAGACACCTTGCCATAAATTCTACTATGTCTCGTTTCATTCCAGCCCACCAATAGAAATGCTTTACATCTCGATACATCTTCGTGCTCCCCGGGTGAACTGCGAGTAAAGTAGTGTGTGATTCCTTCATGATTTCCTCTCTAGGATCATCCACCTTTGGCACACACAATTGATTCTTGAACCACGACAAACCTTCCTTTATTTAAAACTCATGGAGTTTCCCTTTATTCACTTGCTCCTTAAGTGCTAGGATCCCTGCATCACCATCCTGACTCTTCTTTACTCGGCCCTTCAGATTTGGTTGTAGCTCCAATCGTGCTAATGCTGCACTCAATCCTTGTGCAACCACCTCGATACCTGTCTGCTTTATCTTGTCCTCCAACTCATTCTCGGTTGCAATCAACGTAGCAACACTCCTCTTCCTGTTGAGTGCATCCGCCACCACATTGGCCTTCCCTGGATGGTATATAATCTCTGGTCTGATATCTTCCAAAACCTCCAACCATCTTCTCTGTCACAGATTCGAGTCCTTCTGTTGGTATATATATTTCAAGCTCTTGTAGTCTGTATATATTTCCACCTTTGCTCCGTAGATATAGTGCCTCCATAACTTCAAGGCAAAATTATTGCAGCAAACTCCAGGTCATGGGTGGGGTAATTCTTTTCATGCATCAGGATGCACCCAAACCCCAGGTGTGAAGCATCGCTATAGATTATGTATCCTTTGTCTGCCTGTGGTAAGACCAAAATCGGTGCTAAAATCAGCCAGATTTTCAACTTTTGGAAACATTCTTCACATTTCTCAGTCCATTCAAAGTTTTGGTTTTTCTTGGTCTGTGTTGCGAGTGGTACTTCGATCTTAGCATAATCTTGAATGAACTTCTTGTAGTACCCAGTCAAACCCAAAAAGCTTCTGACTTCTTTCACCGTCTTGGGTTGAGGCCAATCCTTCTCCGCCTTAATCTCCTGTGGGTCAGTGGCCACTCCCTCCTTAGAAAGGACATGGCCAAGAAATGCAACTTTTGTCTTCTAGAATTCGCACTTGGAAAATTTGGCATACAACTCGAGCTATTGAAGTTTGCCCAATACTGCAGTTAAATGTCTGACATGATCCTCCTCCGTCTTCGAGTATACCAGAATATCATCTTTGAAGACCACAACAAACGAGTCGATGAATGACCGTAGGATCTGGTTCATTAAATCCATAAAAATTGTTGGAGCATTAGTTACATAAAAATTGTTGGAGCATTAGTTACTCCAAAAGGCATCACCAAGAACTCGTAGTGTCCATGTCGCGTCCTGAAGGCTATCTTAGATATATCTTCCTCCTTTACACAGACCTGATGGTAACCTGACTACAAATCAATCTTCGAGAATATCGCTGTACCTTGCAATTGATCGACTAGTCACTGACCCTGGGAATGGGATACTTGTTTCGAACTGTGACCTTGTTCAATTCCCGGTAGCGATACACATCCTTGATAACCCAACCTTTTTCTTGACTAGTAGCACCGGTGCTCCCAAAGGTGAAGTACTAGGCCTAATGAACCCTTTCTGCAACAATTCCTCAATCTCTTTCTTGGCTTCGTTCTGTTCCACAGGTGCCATGCGATACGGCGTCTTCGACACAGGTGCACTGCCTGGCTGGATTGTAATGCTATACTCCACATCTCTTTGTGGAGGTAGCCCTGGTAATTCCGCCAAAAATATGAACGGGAAGTCTCGTACAATGGGTATCCCCTCAACCTCCTTTGCTACCTTCGTTCCAACTATAGCAGCGAGAATCTCCCTGTACTTCTTCTTCCCTTGAAATACAATCTCGAGTTTCTCGAGTATTGTCACAGTCACCTTCTTTCCCTTGCAATCAGTGGTTGCCTTGTGCCTTGACATCCAACTCATTCCGATTATAATATCTTCTCCCATAAAAGCCAACTCCAACAAATCTACTTCTAGAATCTCACCACCAATATGAAGTTTGCAACCCTTATAACATACATCGACAATTAGTGTTGCTCATGTTGGCATAGCTACCTGTAAGGCCAAATCAGGAGTTGATTTATAATTGCATTTTAAATTCTTAGAAATTTTTTTTGAACACAAAAGTGTGAGAGGATCCACTATCAAACAAAACACTTGCCTTAATTCCAGTAATAATCAACCACCCTGTTACAAAAGATTATAGTTCTTCATTAACTTCCTTCTTCATAGTTCAAAATACATAACCAAAACAAATTACATTTCATTATCCATACCCGTGATAACACCTTCATCTTCCTTTGCATCATCCTCAGTTAATGCAAAAGCCCTTGGCGGAAGGGCTTCTTCCCCTTGTCATTTATCTTCTGGGTTGGTCTACTGTTGCCTTTCTGTAGCTAGGGGCAGTTAGGTCTGATGTGCCCAGTCTTACCACAATTAAAGCATGTGCTTGTACTGTCCTGCATCTTATCCTTCGGGCATTGATTCTTATAATGTCCTGATTCTCCACAAAGAAAACACTTCACTTCCTGGATAGCCCTTGCATTGGCATTAGTCTTTTGGAACTTCTAGTTTCGGCCTTGTCTTTCAAAATTTGTACTTGGAACATGCCATTTTCCCTTGTTCCAGTTTCAGGTCTTCCCCTGCGGAAGTTGATTTTGGTTCATGTCCTGTTCTGTTACTGTCGCCCTCTGCACTAGCTTGTCAAATCTCCAAATTCATAGGGGCACCATTCTCGGCCTCAGTGCAGGCTTAAGTCCCTGCTCAAATCTCTTCGTCTTTTCACTTCATCCCGTACAATCTTGCGGGGATTGCAGGACAAATGGGTGAACTTCATCTCATATTCCTGCACAGTCATGCTGCCTTGTCGCAGGCTGATAAACTCCATAGCTTTCTCCTTTTAGACAACGAGTAGAAAGTAGTGCTACCTAAATTCTTCAAGGAAATCCTCCCATGTTATTGGTCTTTCTCTCATTTCATGCTTAACCGACTGCCACCATACCCTTGCATCTTTCTCCAGTATGATAGTGTATAGCTTGACTTTGCTCTCTTCGGGGGTCTCTAGTACCTCAAAGACGACCCCCACTTGGCATATCCAGTCGTCAGTGGTGGTGGGATTGTCCTGTCCCTCGAATACTGGTGGCTTCTTCCTTTTAAAGAACTCCACCAACTTGATCGGGTCGGTGACATTATTTCCCAAGTTCCTCCCCTGAGCTCCAGGTTGTGGTATACAATTCCGACTTTCCTCCATGAACATCCCCATCATCTGATAGACCCTTGCGAATTCGGTCTCGATGTTGAGGCCAGTGTTGTGGGCCCCGCTGCCTTTGCCCTCGGTCCTTCCACCTCTGCCACTTCCGGTGCTCCTCGACATCTGAGTTGTGACGTGAATAAAATATGGGTGTCTAAGGGGTGATCAAATAATATAATAACATAATATAGTGACATACACAATATTCAACAATGAAATATCACTCAAGATTAAAGCCAAAACAGGATATCATATTTCATTCATTTCAAACATAGCATTCTTAAGTTGCATTACAAAACACATCATCCAAAAAAGAAAAACATAATAAAGAAATAGATAAGGTCTATCCAATTGCCGGCCACTCTAACGGTGTCCAACCGTCCTTTGGAGCTGCACCAGCTGCTCCAGCAACTGGGCCATTTGGGCCTGCACTTGCACAAGCTCCTCGCTAAGGCACGCCACTTCAGCTCAATGAGCGAGCTTCAGTCGCTTGATCCTGCGAGATGCACTGGCCTTGCCCCTTTTTTAGCTTTGCCACCGCCTCCTTGATGGCATGCTGCTGCAGCCCGTGATGGAATATTTTTCAAGTGTAAAAAGTCGCAACAAGCAGTATAGTTTTGAAAGAAAAGCGTGTCGAACCTGCAATGACTAATTATTTTATTAAGTACCAAAATTTACTAGATTAACTACAATTTAGAAAATCGAAATTTTAATAATAATAACAACTAAACTATAAACTAAAGGAAAAGATAACCTAATTAAGAAAAGTGAAAATATGAAACTTTGTTGTTTGTTAATAGCAAAGCTAGTTCTAGGGCATTTGATTTCACCTAGTTAATTCCACACAATTCATAATTCTATGTAGCTAGGAATTCTACTTTTCCATGTTGTAGACCAAAATCCCCTATTTATTGAATGATTTCTCTCGAACAACATCAAATATATCTCTAACTAACAGTTGTCATATTTCTATGCACATTTTATTAATTGAAGATTCATTAAGTTCTATGGATTTGTTTATAGTCACATTAATCACGGTAAATCATCTCTAATTTCACTCAATCAAAGTGGTGTAATTCTATATTTCTAAATAAAAAGTTACCTCTTGGTCTCCCCATGATTCAATAAATCAAACAATAATTGGCCAAACAATTGTAAGCATTAAGAACAGAAATTAAACATACAACCATGAAAAAATAAACGAATCAAATAACATAAAATTAGAATTGTGTTCTCAAAACTATGCTACATCGAAGCCCTAAAAAAAAAAATTAGTTCATGATAAATTTGCAACTAACAAACATTGGATTGCATAATGAAAAGTAGTGTAACTACCATATCCGCTATTTTAATTTTTTCCACTTTTTGTAATATTTTAATTTCAATTGAATAAAATACCCTATTTTTCTTTATTGATTATTTTAATTAAACTTGTTCATGAAATTTTTCGTTCTTCGTGATTGAGCTATTCTTGTTGATCCTATTTTCTTTTATTAAATTGTGGATATTTTTTTTATTTGAACCCTATTGATTTAGATCTATCTCTTATTAAACCCTAAAACCTAATTTCATTTGTTCTTGACCCAAAACCGTTATTATTGGATCCCAAACTGCTAACCCACATCCTAATTGTACCCTATAAATACAACTCTATTGCAAACCGAAAAAATTGTGCAAATTGAAACCCTAGAGCCGTCTATTCTCTCCTCTTCCTTTCTCCTCGCAGTTTCTCTCTCCTCGTTCGTTTCCCGCCTAAAAACTCCACCCCCTTACTGTACATCTTCCCCGGCTATCACCCCCGTTCTCCGGCGACCCCCTCCTAGCCCTCGTCGCAGCCCTCCAATCGCAACCCCCACCTCCGGCGACCCTCCCTCTCCCACCGCCTCTTGCCTAGAAGCCACGACCCCCGCTGTTCCCCTTCTCCATTGTCGTCAGCTGCTCCTCTATCTTTCCGCTCGACCTCGCCATTGACCTCTAGTCGACGTGCCGCTGCTGCTCATCCAGATCCACCGTCGACCCTGTCGTTTGTCGCCAGTCAGATCTCGAAGCTTGCTGCCATTGTTGCTCCTTACTGCTGGTGTCTATTTATTGCTGTGTCTTGCTGTTATTGCTTGGGTTTTGTGCACGTATATTGCACGTGCTAAATTGTGTTAGTTCGGGAGTTCGTTGCTTCAGGATCCTTATCCCATTATTCTTGGTATTCAATTTCACCGTTATTAAGGCAAGTCACTGTCCTCTTGAATTGTTAATTGTATCAAATTCATGTTTTGTTGAAACTCTTACAAGTAGATCCCTTCGTTTTTCGTATTATACATTGTTCATCTCTTTCGTTGGGTATATTGAGGGTTTATACGAGCTAACCCCAATTTACTTGACATCGTGCCACTTTTGACTCCAAAGATTGAATCTTTCATGTGTGCATATAGAATTGATAATATGGTTGTTCATATGATTATCACACAAATAAATTATTGTGGAGAGAATTGCTAGGTTGTATGTTGTTTGATCAACTAATCGTTGATTGATGATAAATTGATGTATTTATGTGTTCTTAATCTTATTTACCATGTTTTTATATCCTTCATGCTGATTGAGAAGTTTATCGACTAATAGAATCGATACCCTTCATGTTTAATTAACTTATTTCATAGAAACTACCCAAAACCTTGTATGTTGCTTGCTAGCTGTGTATTGTTTATTATTTTCGACTTCGTAAATGATATCATAATAAATTACTTTCTGAATAAGAATTGTAGCATTATCTTTCTAGTTTCCAGAACATCTTGAATTTTTGAATGACGAGTTGTGTAGCAACAGTTATGCACATTTTACTACAGCTGTGTTTTTATTTTCAGATGTTCAGATTCTTGTATATTTGAAGTTTAAATTGGTAAAAGGTTGATCATATGTTAAAATTTTACTTTGAAAATTTCCAGATCGTTGCTTAACATGTTTAGGAATTCAGAAAATATTTTTAATGAATTTAATATTGAGTTTTACACTTTTACTGTTTCTAAGATTAAAATAACTTGATATCAAAATTCTGCCTGAACATGAGCTCTGTAATGACTGAGGTGATTGGCCTAGCTACTGTTGTCAGGAATCTGAACTTTAAATATGCATTGGAACCGTGTGGAAGTCTAGTTTCTATAATTTCTGACGGATTCAGTTTTCGAGTTCTGAAATAGCAGAAAACTGCATTTTTGTACCGACTACGCTTGTTGTCCAGAATTTTATATTTCAAATTTTAATTGATTCATTATTCATATATCGTACTATTGCAGGAATTAATGTATGTATGATGCATTGCATGATCCTAATGAGTTATTGTCATCATTCTAATCGTCCTATTCATGTTACCATCCTATTGTTCTCCTGTTGATACTATTGTTCATCTCATGTCTTAAATTACATATTGTATTGTTGCATTGATAAATAATTAATAAGCCGGGGTTTAAGGGATTAACTAGAGTAGTTGATGATATAGAGACTGTAATCCAATGATGGCCCGTATTATTACCATTATCGTCATCGTGTAAGAAATTACACCATTGCCCGTGTTATTACCGTTATCGTCATTGTGTAAGAAATTATCTCAATGGCCCGTGTTATTACCGTTATCGTCATCATACCCAGTACATGAACTATAAAATCTACCACTATAATCTAAACGAAATTGATTGTCTGTATCGAACCTGTAGAATGGGATGCAATACTACATGCATTAGTTAGGATTAAAATGATTAATAGATATAAGGATTGACACACCACCGACATTACATGTTGTTCAGCATTGTTCATATTGACATCAAATATTGTCTAAGTGTTATTGATATTGATAGTTGAATAGTGTTACCAAATATTGAATCATTATTGCACCATTGCATCGATTACCAAGTTATTGATTATTGCTATCGTGTCATGTTATTGATTCCTATTGATCCATTAAATTCATTGTTATACCATTATTCTATTGTTCCTTGCTTTCTCTACTTGCAGTCCACGACTTGATCTAAGAATAATTTTCTTCTCTTTTTAGATAAAGTATACACAGGTAATGAAGAAGAATTGCTTGCTGGGATTGGAGAACAAACATTCTAAAGAACTATTGCTTTATAATTGAACGTTATTTTCATTAAACTATTGTCTTGAGACTTATTACTATTGTGTTTGGGATTTATTATTGTATTGGGCTTATGTCACGGATTTTATTATTGTTTCCAAACATTGGGTTATTGTATTTGGATATTTCGTATTTCTTCATTCCAAGTATTATTGTTCATGAGATTATTATTATTGCCTGCGCAATTGTTCTGTATTGATTTTATTGTTGAGTTGATCAAATAAACATCTTATGGGTGACGTTAGTCACTGCTGGGCCAACGTCATGCACTCGTATTACGTATTTTTGGGAAGCAGGGCGTGACAAGTAGAATAGAAGAAAGAACTCTAGAAGACCTTGAAGAAAGTTATGACTCTTGCTGTCCAATGGTGTGATGAGTCTTCTCCTCCAATTCTTTTTGCCTCCAAGATATTTCTCTCTGCCTTAGAATTCAAATCAACATCTATATATAGCACCCCCAATGAATCCCTAGCACTACAACAAATATGACATTTGATAGCATTCATAAAATGCTATAGTAGACATACGATAGCGTTTTACAAACGCTATCAAAAGCCCCGCTATAATAACTCTATAGCATTTTGACCAAAGAATATAGAATGTATAGCGTTTCCGAAACGCTATAGATTCTATAGTGTTTTGTTAAAAAGCTATAGAATCTATAGCGTTTGCCGAACCGCTATAGAATCTATAGCGTTTCTATAGCGTTCGGAAAACGCTATAGTTTCTATAGCGTTTTGTTAAAACGCTATAAAATCTATAGCATTTCGGCAATTCTATTAGTGTTAGAGCATTTTGTAAAAACGCTATCGTTAGACAATCCAGTAATAGAATCAAACATACAACATTTTTGAAACGCTATCGTTTTGATATTTGTGGTTTTTACAGCATTTTAGAAACGCTATTTCGTTTTAACTGTATACAAAAAAAATCTACTGATACAAATAAAAATCGATTTATCGAAAATATCAATAAACCATTAAAACTATAAAATTTTTGCAAATTTGTGTACAAATATATAAAAACATACCAACATAGAAATATCTACACAATAAACTTATAAAAATGTTCATCCAATAAACTTAAAACTGACGACCATACAGGAGACATACAGCAAAAACTGCAATTTCAGGGTGACCGGCTATTACAGACTTTCATATGTTTCAATACAAGCGAAATATAGCATATCAGCCATCACCTGAAAATTCACTTGGCAATGCAGAAGAACCAACATGTCATTACTTTCTAAAGCTAAAAATTAAGACAGTTCATCTTCTTTTCAACTAATATCCAGTACCTGCACAACACAAGTTAAGCCATATATCGTGCCTTATCAGCCTGACATTTCCTTTTTTGTACACTGAGTTATAAATATCACCAGATATCACTACTAAACCTATCTGCAATCTGAGCCAACTGCATCCTGAATAGATTTGAAACCATCTTTCTCCAAGCACTCTGCAAACTGCATCCTGAACAGATTTGAAACCATCCTGAACAATTCAGCCTGAAAGAGAAGAAGGAAAAGTTTAAAATCCAGTTTCTTTCTCTATTTATCATCCAACTTACATGTAATAGGTTCTTTATATTAAAATTTGTTTCAAAACACATGTTTGGATGTAAAATGTATTACCAGAATAAGTACAAGTAATACGAGTCAGATTGTCTCAAAAGTCTCAGACCATGAACTAGGAGAAAACATAAAAGATTGAACATACAAACTCAAGGCTGACACTAGTAATGTATGAGGTCTTACCAGGACTTGCTAATGCATACAAAGATCCTGGGGCTTCAGTGTCAAGGCTGTTTTGGACTGGTTTTTTTGTATATATAAAACAGAAATGGTCTTTAACATATATCTTTGACAATGTGAAGGAATTTTCGGTTAAAATTACCACTAACTAGGTGTTTAGGTTCCTGAATTTGTATTATATGTTCAGTAGTAATGCAAAATACACTTGAATGCCAGCACACAAATGTTCAACATAATAAACTCGAACCCACGTGACCAGATTAAACTATTAATCTAAAGACATTAATAAGAAGCATGAAACAGAGAAGGAAAAGTTTAAATTCAGTTTCTTTCTCTATTTATCATCTCCAACTTACAGACCATCCAACTCACATGTAATAGGTTCTTTATATTAAAATTTGTTTCAAAACACATGTCTCGATGTAAAATGTATTACCAGAATAAAGATATAGAAATACGAGTCAGATTGTCTCAAAAGTCTCAGACCATGAACTAGGAGAAAACATGAAAGATTGAACATACAAACTCAAGGCTGACACTAGTAATGTATGAGGTCTTACCAGGACTTGCTAATGCATACATAGATACCTGGGGCTTCGGTGTCAAGGCTGTTTTGGACTGGTTTTTTTGTATATATAAAATAGAAATGGTCTTTAGCATTTATCTTTGACAATGTTAAGGAATACATATTATTATTATTTTGTTCATTAGTGAACGCATCAGTGTGTTTCCATTGCAATAACCGCTACAGAACAGACACCCTCTTTCACTATGCATTATGAATAATAAAATTTTAAGAGAGAGTTGGATATAGTTTTAGAAATTAATTTTTTATACGAAGAGATCAATCGCTCAATCCCTGGAGTGAGATCTAGTGGGCTTGCACCTAATCTATCACAGTTATAATTATATCAATCCATGCATGGGTTTTTTCCCCCCCTTCATGTAGGATATGAGTTTGCTTGTTAGCCCCTTGATTTCTCCCAAGTTAGTCTTACTCCTCAAAGTCCATTTATATTCTTCACTGCAGGTTCTGAGGTTTCTATGTTAGGAAACCTCAGAACCTATTTATATCTAAGTTAAGAAACAATCGGCCATTATGGCTTTCAAGAAGTTATGTAAAATTTATATCTATGTTAGGAAACAATCGTAATGGATCATTGCCCACAAGGATGCTTACACACTGTAAAAGTTGCAATCTGGAAAATTTGCATATTTACTATTTTCATCCTCTCTCAAATGGGCAATTATTCAATTATTTGGAAGCAGGTGCTTTTTAATTTACCATGCCTAAAGAATTTCAGTAGATGCTAATGAAATATCATTAGCAAGAACGTATCAAGTATGAACATGTCCAATTAAATATTTGATCAGCTTAAATTGCTAATAAAATCTACATAACAAAGTTTTAAGGGATCTTGTTTTGTCAACCAAGCAGAAAGAATGTCCATGTGCTACTTAATTTTCCTTGATAAAAGCAAAAAAACCTCATCTGTATTATATATGTATTCAGATGATAAAAGCAAAAAAACCTCATCTGTATTCACATGGGTTTATCCCACTATATAATTTTTTAGAAGGAAAGTAATGTACCTAGTTAGCATCCAACATCTTCATGTGATCGGTCTGCCATGCAATTGCAAGTCCCATAACCTCATCTAGAGTATCTACACCACCACCTCACCAAAATATGTTCCTTTCTCATGCATAACCCTGGTGGAAGATTATATATTACCAGCATCACAGGCCAACAACTATGTGAGGAGCTAAGACCACGGAAGGGATTAAACCCATTTGCAGCCAGACCAAGTCTAAGGTTGCGCGGCTCGGCAGCGAAAGATGGCCATTTATTATCAATTGTTTTCCAAGCCAAAGAGTCAAGAGGGTGCCTAATTTTATCATCTTCACTTTTATGATTGTGATGCCCCCGTAAATTTTCAGCAAGTTCTGATGTTTGGAACATTCTTCTAAACCTTGGAATTATTGGAAAATACCTCAAAATCTTAACCGGCACTCCAATAAAAATCTTCTTAGTCTGATGATCCTTCTTCCACTATGACTCATGGCACTTCCTACATTCATCATCATCTTTGAAGTCACCTCTAAATAGGCAACAATTGTTGATGCATGCATGTATGATTTCACAATCAAGTTTAAATGACTTAATTAATTGTTGTGCAGCTCGTGCGAATTCTGGAATTGTATTTTCATCAGGTAACATATCACGCAATATCTCCAAAAGATGATTAAAGCATTTGTTAGAAACACCATACATGGATTTATGCTTATATAGAATAATTGTTGCTGATAGCCTACTGTATTTAGTGCAACCAGGATATAAAGGAATATTAGCGTTCTTCAACATATTTGTTAAGTCATCCTCTCCTTCTTTACCATTAGATTCATGAATACCCTCATTATCAACATATGCATCTTCAATTATTCTATCTGGCAATACAGATTCCTTAGTAGAACTCTTCGCATTCAATCCTTCCCCATGCCAAATCCAATTTGTGTAAGTCATATCCATTCCACGCTTGAGAAAATGAAGTAAAAGCATATCCTCATTTCCACGACAGAAATTTTTGCAATCTCTACATGGACATATAATCCAGTTTGGATCCTCAGCAGTTGACTTCGCAATTTCCACAAACTGATGAACTTCCACTTTATATGCTGTTGTATTTCTATAAATTATAAAATAGTAGTCATAAAAGCATGTAATATCTTAATATATATTATATATTAAAATATTAATTGGGGTCAGATTTCATTACTTGTTAAGATGAACCCAATCTTTATTCATTATGATGACACTCCAGCTCCTCTGACCTTGAAGAGATGACAACCGAGGAGAAATTAACAAGGAGAAATATACATTAGAATATAATCATTTTGGAACTTAGGAGGAAATTGTTGAGGTTAAAGGTCTCATACGTATATATTCTAATAACATTATTATGATGTTCTAAAGGATGCATGTTGTATACGTAAGGTCCAGTCATAATTTTTTTTAAAAAGCGGACTTATTTAGTCCATAGCTTTGTTTTGATATACCTAATCCTCCTATTATTTAATTGTACATACCTGCATATGATAATTTTTTATCTAGCCAGAGCAACAAGCTTTGAAAGTTACCTCTTCCAATTGTCCTCAATTTAATCAAAGTTTTTCAATTTAATCAAAGTAAGTTCACACCGGTTCCTCTGACCTTGAGGAGATGAGAACCAAAGAGAAAGAAACAAGATAATACCAATAATACACACATCAACAACATGGATGAATAAGAAAACTAGTTCAGAAGATTAATGGCATTGCAATTAAGTAACATCCTTTGTCATTAGAATTCTTACATTTCATGAAAGACATTAATATAGACTGGACAAAAAATATAAAGTAGCTTTTATTTGTACATTACTTCATGTAGCAGAATATCTACTTTCTTCTATGATGTTTAATATGCATGTTTATACCTAAATTATGTTTATAACTGAGCCTCACTAATTCTCTCTAAGCATAACTATTGCCTTTGATATTCAATATTGCTTCAAATAGATGTCCATTTTATTGCATACGAGAATTGAACTAAACTCATTTGTCGCACGTTATACTATACTATAGATGCACAATTTATTTTTTTTTTAAACAAAAAACAATTATTGTATAAGCAATGATTTGGTAAATGAAATAGCTCTCAATCACCAGTGAGCTATAGTTCAAATGGTAATAAGTTTGGGATGGATAAAACATTTCTCAAGTTCAAAAACAAGATCAGACTATGTTGTATCCCAATCAAAGAAAAAAAAGGAAAAAGAAAAAAGAAAGAAAAAAAAGAGAAAGAGCTCCTAATCACTTAATCAGATGAGTACTATGAGAGAAAGTTACATACCAGACACCACACAAGCAAGACAACGGGCGAGGGAGGTCGACGACGGCGTATTGCGAGGGGCGGTGCAAAGGTTCGACGGTGCGGAGGTGGGGGACGTGGTGATTGGGAACTTGGACTTCGGCGGCCGTAAGGGGGAGGTCTACGGTGGCCCAGTGGTGAGCGGCGTGCAAGGGTGAGGAGTCGACGGGGGGGGGGGAAGCGTGATTGAGGGGGGGGGGGGGAGGGGGGCACGGTTTGGAGTAGGGTTTGTGGAGGAGAAAAAGTATATGTTATTGGGAGAAGAATCGGGGGGGGGGGGGGGGGGGGGGGGGGGGGGGAGATGTAACTAATTTGAGTTGTAATTGGATTAGTTGAAATTTCCTATCTTACCCCTATCTACTCAATTTATTTTTGGATATAACAGCATTTTTAAAACGCTATACAAAGTATAGCATTTTCAAAACGCTGTCGTAGTTAACATTGAAATTACTAAAAGAAAGCATTTTCTTTATAAATGTTGTTATTAATCACTTTTAACAGCATTAACAATTAAATGCTATAATAAATATGTTGTAGAAAGCTATATATGTTGTAGTGACTTCCTAACTTTCTCCACTCAAAACTGATTAGCTACTTCAAATTATACAAAATATTGAATAAACATACAAAATATAGAATAAACATAGAAACCTTAATCCCTAACTTCACTTAAGATCGAGAGAGAAATTGTATAAATTCGACGAAAACTAATTCGCAACCCTAACCCTAACAATTTGATTGATGAAGAGAGGCACCGAAGGGGGCGGGTGGCGGCGATGGGGGAAGGAGCGACGACGGGGGAAGGGGAGGGGGAAGGCGGCGCTGAAGGGGGCAGGTGGCGGCGATGGGGGAAGGAGCGACGACGGTGGAAGGGGACGGCGACGGCGACGCCGAAGGGGCGGGTAGCGGCGATGGGGGAAGGAGGAGGAGGGAAATCATTTTTGGTTTTCGGGGTGACTGTGAATTTGGGATGAAAATCCTAATTGGGATCGTAGGATAATTGAAGAAAATAAGAGGAGGAGGAGGAGAAAATGAACTGGTTTGAAAATGATTTGGATTTTAATTAGAATTTTTTTTTTACCCTTACCACTTAAGTTTATTTACAAATATTATAGCTTTTATAAAATGCTGTAAAAAATACAGCATTTTAAAAACGCTGTCGTAGCTAAGAATAAATTTCAAAATTAATCAAAGATAGCATTTTTTATTCAGAAATGCTATTATTGATCACTTTCAATAGCATTTACACTTAAACGCTATAATAAATCCGCTATAAAAGGCCATATATTTTGTAGTGTAGAAAGATATATGCAAATACAGCCCATTGGACGGCACGACCGACCGTTCATGCCCTTCAAGTGAACATGGTTTTGACAACAAGAGGGACGGTCAACTGCGCGGTTGACTGGTCATTCGGTCGGGTGTGCAGTCGACTGGTCATTCGGTCGGGTGTGCAGTCGACTGTCCACTTATTGTTTTCTGCATACAGGCTGTAGAAAAAATGATTTTTCCGGAGCTGTAGAACTCCGTTTGTGACGTATGAGTACTCGTTTCGAAGAAGACTCGACAACCAACATCTTTGATTTAGAACACAAGTTCAGATTCGTCAATATCCTTGTTTAAACTACCCGTACAAGTTGTAAGACCCTGCAAATTAGTATATATCCATTTTGTATTTTAATCCGTGCACGATTGAGAGTTATACGTATTAATGAAATTTTCTCAATTTTAATTGAGTAAGTATTGAAACATACTATTATGCGATATGTTTTGAACTGAACGAAGGTGCAATTGTAGAACCGGAGTTGAGATGTCTTCTCAATTAAGTCATATATTTAGTCGTAACTATGATTGAGTTAGGAAGTATAATATTGAATTATTATTTTGTATGGTAATAATACGATTTCATGTGTGTTATTACAAACTGTATGTACAAATTGTATTGACATTATTTGTATGTATTTCAATTTCTATTTGATTGAAATTGTGCGTGTGATTGTTGTTATTTAAATCATCTAATTAAACCCAATATACTCAACTAGACCCAAACAAACACACTCTAGCTTGAACCCAAGTTGACCCAACCTAACTTAGCTTGTTTTGTGCATGGAGTGAACAAAATTTTGTGTATATGCACTAGTTTTGTCCAGTCATATGTTGGAGGAAAAGGGAGAGATGAGTGCAATTATTTTGAATTTAAATGGTGGAATCTAGGATTTTTGTGTAATCCTAAGAGATTACTTGAGTATTGTAGCATCCAAAAAAATTTGTTCACCTAAACACTCCACCTCCCCTCCCCTCCAATGCATGTTGGCCTCACCGTCATTCTCTCTCTCTCTACATCAGGCCAATCTTCTCAATCTCTCCCCCTCTCACTCTATTTAAACTCCCCTACAAACACTAGCTTATTTTCTCATTTTCTACTACATCCAACTATCTCTCATATCCTTAAAACCACTCCTATACACTCCCCTACTTCTCTAAATTCTGAAATTGGAGGCAAGAAGGAGCCAAGAAAGACCAAGGATAAGAAGGACCAAGGATAAGAAGAACTAGGAGCTTGGAGCAAGGAGGGACAAAGGCAAAGCTAGGAGCTTGAAGTTGCAATTTCGTCAACAAAACAAGGTAGGTGTTTATAAACCTTTGTGGTGTTTAAATTTTTGTGGTGAAATCTTGATGTGGTCTTCACAGCCTGAGTGGGTCATGAAATATGTGATTAAGTGTTAACATTCGTTGCATGTTTGTTTTATTAGTAGAAGACTAGATAAAAAAACACAGTAAAAAGCTGAACAAAAATGTGTGTTAGGTCTGGATGCTATAACTCAAAAATTACTTGGAGTTTGATGTTGAAATTGTAAATGTAGATTCTTATGCTTGTTATACACCTTTGTTTCAAATTTCATAATTTTTGGAATTTATTTACTATTTTAATTAATTACGAACATGAACACTGACTGTGCAGAAAATAGATCTAGCATAAGTTCTGACTAATATTAGTATGTGCTTCTAATATATGTCTAGTGCTTGAATGTAAAAGTTTATAATTTTTGGATATCGTTTGATATTTTTAATAAATCCAAAACCATTGCCTGTTCTGAAAAGATAAGACAGAGTGAAGATGATCTATGATGTTTTTAGCTAATCTTCAAGAAGTCATAACTAGAAAAGTACTTCGTAGAATCACTTAAAATTTAAAAATATTCCGTTACCATGTAAGAAGGACTTATGTTTCAAATTTCATGAAGTTTAGAGATCATTTGAGATTTTAAAAGTAATTTTTTAGCAATGGTTAGTTGTTGCTCTGTTCTGAAAATTATTGCATGCATGTTAAAGAATGGCTTATTTTACCAATTAAACGACAGAATCTGAAGAAGTATATAACTAGAAAGTTGTAGTAGACACATAGATCTTTCTGTAATTTCTAAGAAATCATGATTTGGATCAGTAAACAAATTATAATAAATTTTAAAGTGATAATAGGAACACACCGATTCTTAAAGCTCACTGTTTTGCACTATGCCTATGATTGAGTTTGAACTTGTAGAATCTCAGTTTTAAGTTGCTGTTGTGCGTTATAAATCATGTTGTTGATGTGGGAATGAGTTAAGACTTAAATTATCCAAATTTCATCTTGTAAGTAGCTCATATATGCTCTGTAGATTCACAATCTAGACATACTTGTTCACTATTTTGAAGTAGAATTTGTATTAAGTGATTGTGTGTTGATGTGGACCATTTTGGGATAAGATTCATGCCCAATTGGTGCTTGTGCTTGCTATCTACTTCAATTAGAAGCATGGGGAGCACCCGATCGTATTTCTTCAATGAAAGTGGAGCCAGGAACGACCCCGTTTTGGCATGAATACCAATTGTATGCTTGCTGATTGGAAATGTGATTTTCCATTTTTAGAGCTTTTTAGCACTCTTTTAGGGTATTCATGGTGTAGGATTTATTTCTAGGGTAGTGTACCATTGTTGGGCTACATTGGTTGAGTTTGAGACTCCAGGATTAAGACATGTTGGCATATCTAGACGGGTAGAATAGGAACCCGTGTTGCATCGAAAGCGTTGGAGGAGATGACTTGTGCGCCGAAGTACTCGCCGTTCATGTATGGATTCCATGGTTGTGTTTGGTGATACCACTTTTCGAGGACCGTGGAGCATGAAGGTTAGTGGGAGATATGTACTTGGTCGGGCCAAGGTTGCGATCGAACTCCAAGCATAGATGGTAGTTGCGGCGATCGACGGAGTCGGTTCGGCATTGGTTCGAGCCAAGTGTGGGCCGAGGCGGGCCAACCCTTGGGCTGGATTTAAGGGCTAGATTGAGTCTTATTGTGGGATTTGTTAGGTTCTAATAATGAAAAGGTAATTAACTAGAAAAGGGTCTAGAACTTAACTAGTTGTTCATAATAAACAAAAGTTGTTTACTAAGTTAGGACATGAAATGGATAGATCTCCTAACTAGAAGAGTATTGGTTAAAATGAAATAGAACTAGACTCGCCTAATAGTTCACAATGAGATAATTAAAAAGGATTAAAGATTGATTAAAGTCGTGGGATTTAGATAATCAGATGATCAGATAAAAAGCTAGTAATCATGTAATTAACCTCATTCTTAATCTTGGTCCTAGAGGGGATTAGTAGTATTACCTTAGGTTCGGGATGTTGTAGGATTAGTTCGAGTCGTTGTTGAATGTAAGGACAGGCACTAGTGGGTGTTGTGTTCGCCTGTCAGGGGATGCGTGGCATCTTCATGCCTGGCCGAATCCTAGGTTCGTTTAATGCAGACAGGGGACTTAGGGACTGCCATGTGAGTGAACTCTTTGGGGCTCTATTGTCTTCGGCGTGAGTGCCTTCATGTCTGTAACAACTTTTGAAGAGGTTTGGAGTGGTGGCATCGTCTCGACTGCAAGTTCTAGTCTAGTGTATGGATGAGTGCAATGAAGAGTTGGGGAAACGCTAATATCCGTCAGGTCCTATGTTGATCAATGCGGGCAAAGGACATTGAGAATGCCATGTGAGTGAACTCTTTGGGGCTCTAAAATAACGTTCTCAGCGGGGAGCCCTAGTGTCCGTACATCAACTTTTAGTGAGGTCCGGGGATGCGGAATTACAGCGACCTACTATGGGTCTTAGCCACGACGGAATAAGCCGTGCGACCGCCACCCCGGGTGCAGTGGATAAAACATGAGGAATTGGACACCACTAGAATGACAGTGAATGGAGTAAATCGGACGACTGCAACCTCATCATCACTAGAGTATCAGAGACAAGAGAAAGCACAAGAGTAGGATGCATAGCGGGGGATCGAACTCCATCAACTGAAGAACGTCGTTTGGTTGGGGAATGTGTAGTATGTGATGCATACCTCTCCAATCAGGCGTGCATTAGAACAAGAGCATCGTGTGCATCTTGAGTGTGCATTAGAATAGTCCATGGCATACACCGACACTTGTTTGACATCACTTTTCTTTTTTGCATCAAATTTTGGTTGTTGAGGTTTGGAATCGCTACATTATGGCATAGCAAGGATTGTTGTATTATAGCATTGCGTCAGTTGTATTCAATGGACGTGCCCACAGTTGTTAGTTGCAGGATGCTGATTGGGGAGCGCGGGGAAAACTTAAACCGTGGGAAGCATCGAAGTGAAAATTACTGTCCAATTTTATTGTATGTTCATGATGTACTAATTTATTGTAATAGTTGTAATCATTGGACATTGTAATAACATTTTGATGTAATAAAAGTTTTAATTTCCTATGATTTTTCTGTGTTATTGACTCATTTGAAGTAAGATTTTGGCTTGTGTCTCGAGATTCAGGTATAAGGATTTCGAGGCGCTACACAAGTTGTAGTTGCTGTTGTTGCAAATTTTCGCATTACTCTCTGTCTTCTTTTTCTCTAACTCCGGGCTCCATGACTTCATGTATTTGAATCCATAATCCTAACAATCATCTCATTCATTAAAAAAAAAATAATAAGTAGAAAGAAGATGAAATTCAAATAAATAAACGCGAATTCACTATTTTTATGTGTAAAAAGGGTAATAAAATCATGTATAAATTACACTCATCAAATACCCTAAGAATTTGCTTGTTATCGAGCAAAAAGGAAAAACCATAAATCAAAGAATAGTAATCATAATAAGGCTTAATTCATCGCACCCAAAGGACTTATCATGCATGCATCGAATTTTCAACTTAATACATAAACAATAGCAAATAAAGTAAAACTAAGCATACTCACTTTCTACAGTGCAATTTTTCAAACATAATCCCAAATACAATCAAATTTGTCATGCAGTTAACGCAACTATATCATGTAATAACTCCATCTGTGATCACCTCTTCTCACTACTATAAACTGGGTAGAAAAGTAGAGTTTTTTTCCTTCTAAGTTGTCACTTGCCTTTGGACATGAATGCAAACATTAAATGGATTCACCCAGTTACTCAACAAGTCACACACTTAGAGTGCTTTTGTATACTCATATTTCAAGTTGCCGTTTGACGTAAAACTAAACATTGGTGATGATTACCCCTAGTTACTAAGAAACTCAAAACATTGGAGTAGATATTTATTCATTCAATTATTTAATCACTATCACTCTATTTACTTAAACTCTGTTTAGGACTAGATCAAAGGTGATTATCCAAAGAAAGACATCATATTGCTTTTTTTTGTATAATCGCATGACTCTCACAATTTGTAAGAAATTTTGAACTTCAATAATTCTAAAGAAAATAAGTATGCTTAATATTGCTTTATAAGATATTGCTTATCCTTAAAAAAAAATTATAATATTTTAGCACAATAAAGAACCCAAAGGTGTAATGGTAATCCTAATTTAAGTCCAATTTTTTTTTTCTTTCTTATAAAAAAAATAAAAATTTTACCCCTTCCCCCAAAATAAATATCACATTATCATCAACGGGGAAAAAAAGGAAAAAGAAAAAGAATGAGAAACGTTCATAATTGTTCCCCTATTCATGTTGAAATTCTGGATGAGTGACGTTCATTGTTTTAGTGATATCTGGAGTTGTAGATGTCAAAATTCCTTGATTCTTTTTACATTGGAAAGCTAAGACAATTACCTTTGATCGCTCTTTAAGACTTTCCAGATTTGGACTCCATCCTGCCCAAAAATCAGCCATCAAAATAGGTCTAGAAATATGTCCCCTCGGATACCCCAAAACTTATGCAATCCTATAAAATAAAATTAAAAATTAAAATTAAAGTAAACGTAAAAGAAAAGTAATTCTAATGGTAGTAAAGAGAAAACATGGCTTGCTCCCAAGAAGTGCTAAGTTAAGTCTTCAGCCAAATGTGGTAGCTGAGATGGTTATGTGATGTCAAGATCTAACAACATAAGAACCTCTTTTCCAATAATTCCATTTATGTGCGGAATACATTTTTTCCCTATGCAACCCGCAAACTAAATGGCGGTGGTTTAAGCTCAAGTTTGAGTCATTTCTTTCTTGACGATGGCATCTTTGATATCCCTACCTCTTTGAATTTCAGCTGAGAAGAAAGATGAATAGATGGTGCAGCTTCCAAATACCAAACATATTCCAAAACATTTTCTTTCTCATATTCAAGAGTTGCTGAATTTGTTAAACAAACTTCTATCGGTAACTTTTCAACTTCAGCCTTATATGTCTCTCCCCCGATTAAATCAGTTTCACTAACTTGAAAACACGAGTGAACATCGGCAGAAAACTCCATATATTTGAAGACATCAAACATTACTTGGCCAACCTCAACCCTTAAAATAAGATATTATTATTGGACATCAATCAAAGCTCTCACCGTAGCTAGGAAAGACTGCCCCAAAATCAATGGAATTTGTTCATCCTCCTCCATGTCAAGCACTATGAAGTCAGCTGGGAATATGAATTTGTCTACCTTTACCAATACATCTTCAATTATACATCTTGTGTATCGTCCCGAATTCCAAACACAGGTAATTCGTAGCACAACCAGGACCTTTACTTCAATTTCAAACAAAATTACAAGGAAATTAAATCTTTTTCATTACAATGTTATTCTTTACAATACGCAACGAAAATGTACATATAAAATATAACTTATATTATCAAGCATCTCCAATCTTGCAACATCCATCGACGTCAAACTCTTGCCTACGTCACTCGCTAATCCAAGTCCTGCAACTTGAGAACTGCGGACACGTCAGTTGAATGCAACTGACACAATGCTATAATACATCGATTCCTCAATTTAACATCACAAACTTGAATGCAAAACAAAATGAAAGGTGACTATCCTAATTATGTCAGTGTATTATATAAACCTAATGACTAATGCAGGCACGGATACCTACGATGAAAATCTAATATGCACTTGTTTGGATTCTATGCATCCTATACTACATAGGTCCACTTAACGCACTCCTGATTATAAGGTTCAATCCCTCGTTATGCAAACCTAAAACCATGATGAAAATCATGATTTAGAAAAACTGTGAGTATTGGTTCTCGCCCCGAAACTCTGGAGGTCACACTCCTTCCTCAGATAATCTGGAGAATATTTCATTCACATTTGGAAAATAAACGGAGAATACCTCACCCCTTTGGAACCTCATCACACGAATGCCCCGTCAACGTCGCACTCATCCCGGAACTCCAAAGGTCAGACTCCTTCCTCGGATAATCTGGAGACTATTTCAATCACATCCGGGAATAAATGGAGAATATCTCACCCTCTGAATCACTCTGTGCCCTCATACTCACGTTTTCTCTAGTTTCATCATATCTCCAATCTAGTGCCTATCTTAAAATTCAAACATAATAGATATGACCTAGAGCTAGCTTACCCTACCAGACTTAAACTAAAATCACTGAGAATGTTAACTCATACTGGCTACTTCTCAATTTTTTACAAATTATAGCATGCTAGCACACTGGGTCTCGCTCAGCCTCTAGAATCCACTTATTCCAAATCCATACACCATTTTAGGTTGTTCTCAACCTCACTTCATAGAATTCTCATTCATCTCACTTCATAGAATTCTCATTCATTCTTTTATAGGTCATTTTATTCTCTTATTCATTTCCTTCAGTTAATTAATCTCAAAACAACTAGATCACTTCTTACCCATTACAATAAAAATTGTAATACAGTTTCAACTTGATAAAACTTTATCAAATATCACAAGTCTAATTTTCCCAAATTCATATTTTGGTTAGCTCTTAGTTCATCCTCTAAAATAATTTACGTGAACTCCAATTTTTAACTCGCTCTAAAACGATAAAATTTAGAATGAATCCAAATCAACCAAATAAACATATCTTTTAAGCGAACCCAATTTGCAATATAATTTAATCCAAAATATTCTTTAAATTTAGATACATAATCAAAAAATAGTTTCATAAATATTTTATTAGTTTTAAGTTTCCAATTAATCCCTAAAATAAAGCTATCAAAAGAAAAAAAAACCCAAATCAATGAATAAAAACAATTTGTGCCCCTAAAGAATCGAACTAGGACCCCCACATTCTTAATCCATAACCACTAACCAAAGTTCCCACCCACTATTTGTGTAGAAATTCTCACAAAATTCTATACATTTACTGTCCATTGTTTTAACAATTTATAAAAACATTCAAAAAAAGAAAAAGAGACCCCTAGAACTCGAACCAGTGACCTGAAAAACTGTACACAATGACCAAACTCGAACACACTAACCATGCTCTTTAGCTTCACACTCTTCCTCTATCAAAAATCCGAAAATTTCTATATGTGAACTCTCTGTTTCTCAACCAAAATTAAAAATTTTGATGAGATTCAATCCTATAGTTTAAATTACAGTCACAACATGGTATACAACTACTCTTAATAATTCTTCAGAAGCAAAACTCTACTTAGGATGATATATTTTCTCAACATTGTACACATTTTAACCATTTACAATCTCTAAATGATGAATTTAGCACAAAATTCACATATATGATTTGTCGTACACAAAGACTTTAGAATCCATAATAATAAATGAACTTATAATGAACAAGATCAATTTACTAGCTATCCATTCTGGAGATTAACACATACACAATTTATCTCATGCAAGGAATTTACATGTCCTTCAATCATAAGCACTACTACATTAATTTACACACAAAATTTCAAGTATTCTTAGACACAAATATTCCTTACCAACGTACAAAATTTTTGGAACTAAGCATGAACATAAATCTACTAAAAATTAGAAATTTTGGAAAACACCCACCTCTTATGTGCAATTCCTTGAAATTGAAACTCTTAGCAAGAATTTCCAAGCCTTCTCCCCTTCCAAAAGCACTCAAAATTTTGTAATTCTATCCTCAGAGAGAATATGGCCGGTGGGTATCATTTTCTTTTCTTTTTTTTCCAAATGAGAGGAGAGTGGATGGGTTTTTATTTACAAAATATCTTCCTAATAACTATCCATGATTGAAGAGATAAACACCCATTACTCCATCATTTTTACTAAGTCAAAATCTCTCTCTCTTTTTCCATATTGGCCGGCCAACCATGGGGGAAAGAAACACGGGTTAATGATGTATTTTTTAGTGCACATGTAATACACGTCATGTTTATAAATTTCTAATTAAAAGCCACATGCACCACTCAATTTAATATGAATTAAGATAAGTTAGTTTAGTTAAAAATTACACTAAGCATTTATACTTAGCTAGTAAAATAATTATGCACAACTTCATTAATTTCTTGAGAAAGATACGATCAATATGTGCTCTGAAAACACGTGCATTGCACATATTAACAAAATATATTTGAGTTGGCTCAAAAAGAAGATATAAAATAAATTCGGGAGAACGAAAAATATTCATAAACAACCAAAATACAAAATACGTAGAAAATTTATATTAATAATGTTACAGATATTATCCGTAAAAATACAAAATATATGTGTGTAACACATGTAGTGCAAAATTGTAATAACTCAATTTTGTGGGGTGTTACACTCTTCCCCCCATAAAAAGTTCTGTCCTAAGAAATTATTAGAATAAAAGCTGTATTTGGATCACACCATATAAAAAATTTAAAAAAATATATAGAATCAAAATACACAATGTAGAAAATAAAATAAACTTAAAATTAAATAGATATATCAGCAAATATGGGTGTCAAGTAAAATATACGAAGATGCCAAGAATACAAAGCGAAAGACATTAATAAGAATAAAAACACAAAAATATTAAATGAACAACAAAATTTGCAGAAAAAAAATGTGACTGTGAAAGAAAATATAGATTGAAAGTAATTCTCATACAAAAGTAATAATAGGTTAAGAATTAACTAATATAGTAAAAGAAAAATATAGATTAAGTAATCTATTGCGAAAGGAAATGAAAAACTAAATAAATTGAAATGAAACGCATATTAAAATAGATGCTTTAATAAAATAATAAGTATAGTAAGCAAATTAATAAAAGTAATAAGAAATAGAATGAGAAAGAATAAGATGAAATAAAAATAAAAATGGGAATATAGAAATGAATGAGAAAGGAAAAGAAGAATAAGTGCAAAGAATAGAAGAATTGAAATCGTATAAATAAATTGTAATGAATTAAGGAAAAGTTGAAAACATAGACTAAGAGCGAAATAAAGATTAAGTAACTTAAAAATTAACTATGATAAGAAGAGAAGTGTTATGATAAAGAAATGAGTAATATAATATAAAGTGAAAAGAAGTGTCGAAATATAAAGCAAGCTGATAAATAATTGAGAAGAGTATAATAATTGAAAAGTAGTTAGCAACAACTAATAAATTTTTTAGGGAAAGCGAATTTAATTCAAAGAAAATGTGAAGAATATAACAATTAAAATTGAAAACTAAAATAGGGCTATATATCAAGAGATCAAAAGATGGTAGCATGTTAAGGGAAGTCTGTTGGATAAAAATCTGAAAATATATCGGTGTTAAATTCAGTTAAAAAGTATAAATAATACCAGATAATTATGATAGTAAAATAATAATAATAATGATGTATGTAAAAAAAATCATTAGTAAAGGAAATATAATAACTATATATACCATTTAAGATTAAATAAATATAATACTGATTAGTATATATCAAAATATTTACAAATTGTCAGAGCTTGAGGAGGAGTTAGGGACCGATGTCGAGGACTTTGGACCGAAGGAGGAGTGGGGACCTTCTGAGCGTTGTTATTGTTGTCTGGTTGAAGGTTGAGGGCCTGCAAGATTGAGGCTCGGAATTGTTGGAATTCGGCTCGGCTGATAGGCCCGTTATCGTCCCTCGGGGGCTGCCGACATGCAGGAGAGTGATGCCTTCTTCGATGGTACTCAGAGGATTCTCTCTGCCTTTTGTCAGGAGGGGACCTTCTGTGGTTGCGACGACGAGGAGATCGCTCATTTGGACGTTCCGGGCGGGGGGCTCCCTCACGGGCCCGCCTTTCATCCAAACGGTGGTGAAGGTCCTCTTCTTTCCGCCGATTGATGAGGATATTGCGGAGGTCTTCGAAAGGTCGAGGGTTGTGAGATGCCATTGAATCGGTAGAAGGGTTTTGCACGGAGACGTGGTCCCGGTGAAGAGGTTGCTTCTGATGGTTGGGACGAGAGGCCCCTGCACTGGCATTCTGGGGCCCGGTTTGACCCCGCGGTGGCTGAAGGTTCTGAAGAGGTTGGTCCTGCTGCGGGGGCTGATCAGGTTGAGGTGGGAGTTGTCCCTGCTGCTGGACGGTTTGGAGGGGGACCTCCTGTTGCGGTTGAGGAGGAGTGGGTCCACGGTTGGACCCTTTGGATCTCAGTTTCCTTGAAGGCATGGTTGGAGGTGATCTTAACCGATGGAAGAGGATGGGGTGCTATTCGTCGTTCCCACAGACAGTGCCAATCTGTTGCAGCTAAAATCGGTGTGGGGGAAAACAATAGAATTTATGGATTCTTGGGATGTTGAATAGTCAAACCTGAAACCTTTCTGCCGGAATTTGACCGTTATCTCCCGCCGTTGACCTGCAAAAAGTGCGAAACACCGGAGTTGATCCTGTCGATGCACCCTCCGACGCTCAAGTCAGTAATTAGAAAGATTATGAATGAGCTTTGATTGGCAAAAGATTGATTACCTGTTAACAGTGGGGGATGGGGGGTATTTATAGCCGCCTTAGGGACCAGTTTCAGGATAAATCTCTACTTTCCAGTGGATGGATATAAGGAATCAGGGCCGTTGATTAAGTATAATCATAAACCCTAATTCTATCCAGCTAGACTGGGTTCTTTGCGGGTTCAAACCCGCACCCAGTTAATGCGAATCCGTTCGTGGGCTATTGGGTCTTTGGAGAAAAGACCCAATACCCATTTCAGACCTGTCTGTAGGTGAAATTACCATTTTACCCCCGAGCTTTAAGATTCGTGCCCAATTTGGACGGTTCCGATTTAACCCTATTTTTAGCCATATCAACTGTTTATTTAAAAATCAATTTCTATGTAATAAGTATAATTGTAGTTATTTTAAATAAATTCTATCTTGTAATGTAAATTACATTATTTTATAAATTATATTTTATTAGTTATTTTAAGTTTCTTATTGGATTTTAATTACCCGAAACTCATTGCCCATTAACTCAAACCCATTAACACCCCTTACCATACCCTATTCACTACCCATAACCAGTTAGCCCTATACCCTGTGTAATACCCAACCTGATAGCTCCCTATACCCAGACCCGGTTATAACCCTAAATAACTATACCCCCTATATAAACCCACCTATATCAAACCTCTTCATCTTCCGTTTCCACCTTCAGCCGCCAACTTCTGCAGCTGTTTTGTCTCCTCCCCTCCTCCCCGTCTCCCTATGCGATCCCCCGTCGCATTGCGACAGCCCAGCACAGGCTGCTCTCCCCTTTCTGGCCTCCCCTCGTCTCCCTCCTCATCCCGTCTTCCGAGCACCCTCCCCCGATCATCCTCTTCCTTCTCTTCCGTCTGCCGTCTTCTCCCCGCAGTGCCCTGCTCCTCCACCTGTGTCGCGCCACCTTGTTATGACGTCCCTCGCCAGCCAGTGCACCTCGGCGGTGCACTCCTAGTCGACAGCAGCCACAACCAGTCGGCACTACGGTGCACCACTCAGCCAGGTAGCAGCCAACACTGCTTCCCCGCACCGACAACAGCCATGCAGCCAACCGCCCTCGCCGGCGCTTCCATAGCGACTGCACCAAGTCAATGCACAACCCTTGCCTGTTTGTTGTTTGATCTTGGTTTTGATCAACTTCGATTCAGAGCCATCCGATCTTGTGATCTTCATCTTGATTGATTGATTCTTAGCCGCTCGTTGATTTGATCTTGATCATCACCATCGGGGTGATCTTGGCCGTCAAGTGGATCTTGATCGTCATGCTTGATTAGATGTGGGCCGTCGATCTCCTCTTGATCATCCGATTAGATCCTAGTCGTCCGATCTCTTCTTGATCGTCACGATCATGATGATCGTCAACTTTCTTTGATCGCAGTCGTTCGATCGATCGATCTTGATTTTCATCATTATCTACACCATCAAGGAAATCTGACCGTTTGATCTGATCCGATCATCTTGATCTTGATCTTCGATCTCAGCCGTCCAATTTAGTGATCGTGTGTTCGTGATTGGTTCGTGATTCGATCCGTTCGTGGTGTTCGTGTTCGGAATTCATTCCTGTGATTCTTGTTCTTGCTCCGTTCTCGTCGTCGTCTCTCAGCCAAGTAACTTGTACTCCAATTCCTTTGTTTGATACAAGTCAAAAATACCACCTATAGTGTAGTTGGGTTCTAGAGACGACTATTGTTTGTTTTATGTTTGATAGGTTATGTCTCTATTGTGAAAATTTGACCATAGATGACTCACGACACAATATGAACAAGAATTAACTTAGGTTTTACCAGTTCTTGATTTTGATCATGCATGTGAGACTTTTGTGATAATTCGTGATTTGGTTGAAATCCATGTGATATATTTGGTGTGGACATGCTAGATATCCTAATTCATGATGTTTAGATACTTGGAAGACTCGATTTCATGCTTGCTTGTGCTTTGAACAAGTTTTGTATGATATATGTTGAGTTGTTGTTAAAGGAAAAAATCTGTATTTTGTCGCTGATCTGTTTTGTTTGCTATTTTGGACTGTCTTGAAGTCAGTAACTTAATTTCGATATAAAACATGAGATTTAGAGAATTTTGTCTATTTTCAAACCCCTCTAACCTTGCTTGTTTCGTTTTCATATGTGTGAGATATGACTGTTTTACTACAGAGGTGTCGATCTTTTCCAAATTCTATTTTTCGGTAATTTTGATGGCAAATTATTTTAAAGAACTATGCTACGTATATTATTTTGATCCAAAACATTGGTCAGTGTTTCTTTATCTAGTTAGGGATTACCGAAAATTTTGGTGAATTTTATTGATGAGTTTTATGTATTGTTTCATGCTCGTTTATGAAATCTATACTTACTGTATTTTGCTCGCTGTTTTGTAAAGAACCTTATTTTCACAATGATTCCTTTTACTGTATGAAAAATGTTTGTGAAATATGAAATTTATCATATTTTATCTATTTTTATATCCCTTTGGCAAAATTGGATTTTGTTTCACTGCTTGCGAGATATCATAGTTTTCGTACAGCAGTGTTGGGAATTCAAGATTTGCCAAACTACTGTTTATTGATGTTTTCTTATTTTTGATGGTTGAACTAATTTCACTGGAATATTATGAAACTTTATATATTGATTCTATACATATAGGGGAATATCCCAGATTTTTTCTGGATTTATTTGAGAATTTTTTATGCTATTTTTCGGACTGAGAATTCGTTTTACTGATTTCTGGCTGAACATGTTTTCTGGATTCAAATCGGTTTTGAGTTATGATTTTGTGAATTACTATATGACTTAATTATATTTATTGGATTCATGTGGAAGTCTATTATCCAGATTCTTTGGCGGATCTAGATTTGTATTTCTATAGCGACGAGAATCACTATTTTAGTACTGTACTGTCTTGTTGTCCTGAATATGAACATACACTGTTTTGCTCGTTTATGTGACTGTATATTATCTATGCATGTTTATTTGTTTTCCTGAACCTAATACTGATTATACCATGTTAGTTTGATACTATTTCGTACACATTCATGTCTGTTGATAAGCATAATAAAAGTAACCAAGCCGGGGTTTATGGAAAGATCTAGTAGAGGAAAAGCATAGAAATGTGTACTTAGAAGGAGCCCGTGTTTCCCATCTGATTATCTGTTATCTGTTATGAGATCATGCAAGATTTTGGTTATCTGATTCCTAACTACATGCTTCCTTATGAGTGGGTGTACTCAGAAGGGGGCCCGTGATCCTATTTGTTACCCAACTACATACTTCCTACGAGAGGGTGTACTTGGAGGGGACTTAGTCCTATCTATTGCATGATTATCTGTTATTTGTCTATCTGGATCTGTTATCTGATATCTGTCTGTCTGAACCCTGAGTACACGGTCCTATATGATCCCCTACGAAATCTATAAACGTAATTGTTTTGAATGTAGCAACCATGTGATAAAAGGATGGCACATGAAGTGCTACCTAGTTAGTAATTAATACAAGACTTATAAAAATCTGTATCTGTATCTGAAATCTGAATCTGAATCTGTTAGATGTACCTGGCTTTCTGTTATCTGATCATCTGATTACCTGTTATCTGTCTGACATTATCACTTGACACAATTATTTGACACTATCTGTATATCTGGTTGCATACTATCTGACACTTGACACTTGACACATGTTAGTATACCATGCTAGATCTGTTTCTGCTATTAATTAGATTTGTTTAGGTTTCCCTATGTACTTGTATCCCTCATTATAAGTTGCTCGTAACTTGCAATTGACGAGTACTTTTTTTTTCCCTTCTCCTGCAAATTTACTAATTGCAGATCAGGATGGTCAGCTGCTAGATGGTATTGGCGAGATGATGTATTAGTGCTGAAGTTTCTGCTTTATTATTATTATTATTTGTTGCTTGAACTTGAATAAAATGTACTTGATTACTTGGATATTTATTTGTATTTGGGCGATGTGACCCAGGATATTTGACTTGTTCAGAATTTGATTATTTGAGATTATTATATTTGATTTCAAGAAATTTCTGTTGGTATCTTGTTTCAATTATGCATGCCTGGTTGTATCTTTTGCTTCCGACTCTGATTTTCTCGTGAAATGTTGTAAAGATTTCTGAACAACTTATGGATGATGAAAATCATTCGCTGGGCTTTTGTTACGTATCCGTATTCCGTATTCTTTTTGGGAAGCGGGGCTTGATGATTATTTTTAGAATACAAATTTTCATCTTTCTACATTGGTGTTGCTTAAAATTAGACAATCAAATTTTCATGGTGCATTTAATCAAGTATTCGTCTCACAAGCCCAAATTTCTCAATGAAGCATATTTCAAAAACATGATAGATTCTAGCACATTATAAGACAATTTTAGTAACTAATCAATCAATTGGTCAAGCATTCTCTTATCTACAATTTTTTATTTCTAAATATGCAAACATGAGGCTAAATTACTTAGTTTCTCTTTAGAAATTCTATCAATTCAAATCCTGGCATGATGTCTAAATTAGAAGCATGAGAATCACCCAACTTTAATGGAGAGAAAAATCAAACAAAATTCCTAGGAATCTCCTAAAATGAACAAGTGAAGCATTCTCCTCCTAGATCGAGCTGCCAAATGACTTCTCCTCCTTGCTTGCAATGCAACCCGAGCCTCCCCCTTGCTCCTTGAAAAAACTGGCCACTTCTAGGGTTGAAGAACACACACTAGCACTCAATCTTTTGAACTCATAAACTACTTAATCTTTTGTCTCACTAAATTGCCTTTCTTTATTTCTATTCTTTTCTTTTCAAAATTTTTAAGTGTGAAAATGAACAGTGTAGGGGGGGTATTTATACAAATTTTGAGGGTGAATGGAGGGCTAGGATGAGTCCAAATGGTTAGGGATCAAGGGTCTAGATGGACTAGGGAGTCATCGAAACTACCCATGATGAAGCAACCAACTCTCCACCTCTCTCATCTCTCCCACTCTCCCATGCATTATCCGGCCTAGGTAAAAAAGTGCACAATACACACTCTAGTGCATGCACGTGCCAACTAGTACCCTCTTTTTACAAGTTTGTTCATGTGAATCAATTAATTGTTCACTAAACTTGTCTACACTACAAGTTGGATTAATAAAAAGAGAAATTAAGTTAAATGGGCTCACTAATGGGCCAATTAACCATGTGCTCTACTAATTAAATTAATTAATTAATTATGATGGGCTAAAAAGAGACAATTAGGCCTAGAATTTAATTAAGCTTTTAAAATAGTCTTTTTGGAAAATAAAGAGAACAATTTCTTGTTCATGCTATAAAGAAATATTTTTATAAAAGAAAATATACATCTGAAATTATACGTGCAAAACACGTAAAATCACAAACTCTACATAAACAGAAATTTAGGGTGTTACAAGGATGTCCTCATTTTCTTAATCCACAACCAGTAACCAAAATTCAAAACTTCTCACAAAATTCTATACATTTTACTGTCCACTGTTTTGACAATTTTATAAAAACTTTCAAAAAAAGTAAAAGTGCCCCTAGGACTCGAACCAGTGACCTGACATGCGCACAACGACCAAACCCGAACGCACTTACCAGGCTCTTTAGCTTCACACTCTGCCTCTATCAGAAATGCAAAAAATTCTATATGTGAACTCTCTGTTTCTCAACCCGAATTAAAAATTTTTACGAGATTCGATCGTATAGTTTAAATTACAGTCACAATATTGTATACAACTACTCTTAATAATTCTCCAGAAGTGAAGCTCGAATTAAGATGATACATTTTCGCATGAATATACACATTTAAACCATTTACAATCTCTAAATGATGAATTTCGCACACAGTTCACATATACGATTTGTCGTACACAAGGACTTTAGAAGCCATGATAATGAATGAAGTTATAATGAACAAAATAGATTTACTAGCTACCCATTTATGGAGATTAACACACACAATTTATCTCATGCAATGAATTTAATTATAACTCTACATGCCCTTTAATCATAAGCATTACTATAGCAATTTACACCAAAAATTTCGATTTTCCTACACACAAATATTCTATATCAACATACAAAATTTTGGAACTAAGCATGAACATAAATTTACTAAAAAATAGAAATTCTGGAAAGCACCCATCTTTTAAGTGCAACTCCTTGAAATTGAAACTCCTAGAAAGAATTTTCAAGCCTTCTCCCCTTTCAAAAGCACTAAAAATTTTGCAATTCTATCCTATTAGAGAATATGGCCAGTGTTTCTCTTTTTCTTTTCTTTTTTCCTTTCAATTGAGAAAGGAGAGTGGATGGGATTTTTATTTACAAAATAACTATGTAATAACTATCCATGATTAAAGAGATAACCACCCATTACTTCATCACTTTTGACTAAGTCAAAATCTCACTCTCTTTTTCCATATTGGCCGGCCAACCATGGGGGAGAAAAATACGGGTTCATG
The DNA here is from genome assembly GCA_017893485.1 of Hemerocallis citrina. NCBI lineage: Eukaryota > Viridiplantae > Streptophyta > Magnoliopsida > Asparagales > Asphodelaceae > Hemerocallis > Hemerocallis citrina. The sequence continues at coordinate 121,645,971 of CM030363.1, read as the reverse complement.
ATGTAATTTTTAGTGCACATGTAATACACATTATGTTTATAATTGCTAATTAAAAGCCACATGCACCACTTAATTTAATATAGATTAAGCTAAGTTAGTTTAGTTAAAAATTACATTATGCATTTATACTTAGCAAGTAAAATGATTATACACAACTTCATTAATTATACACAACTTGCACTGAAAACATATGCATTGCATGTATTAACAAAATATATTTGATTTGGCTCAAAAAGGAGAAATAAGATAAATTCAAATACAAAAATTATTTCGAGAGAACGTAAAATATTCATAAACAATCAAAATACGAAATACGTAAAATATTTATATTAATAATGTTATGGATATTACCCGTAACAATATAAAATATATGTGTGTAATACATGTAGTGTAAAATTGTAATAACACAATTTTGTGGGGTGTTACATCTTGGGTACTTGATAGAGCTGTTCACCAATTGCAAAGAAACTGTAGTAGGCTTTGCTTCTCCAAGACCAAGCTTCTTGAAAATCAAAAAAGGTATATGATTAATACTTGCCTTGAATCACCTAAAACTTTATCAAAATAAGAATTTTCAATAGTGCAAAAAATCGTAAAACTCCCTGTATCTTTAAGTTTAAGAGGTAATTTCTTTTGTAAAATTGCACTACTCTCTTCGGTTAGCATAACCATCTCATGCTCCTCCAATTTTCACGCATTTGATAAAATATCCTTAAAATTTTTAGCATATTTGGGCATTTTTTCTAAATCTTCAATAAGAGAAATATTAATATAATTTTTTTTAAATACTTAAAAATTTAGAGATTTTATTTTCGAGATTCTTCTTTTTAAGTCTTTGCGGAAAAGGAATAGGTGGACCGCTGAATCAGAGTCAGTTTCAGAATGAACTCCCTGGAAACCGTGAAGTTTGAAACCCCTTTTCTTTTCTTAGAATTCTCAATATGATGGTTGTTAGCCACTTACTGCGTTTGTTCCTCCCAAATTGGCTTGAGCTCATCTTGCTTTTCAACCACATTTTGTTCGGCAGTTTGTGCTTGTAGCTGCTCAATTGTTCTCCCACTTCTCAGTGTCATTGCTTTGACATGCTCCTTGGGATTTGTCACAGTGTTACTAGGTAAGGTTCATGTTGCTCTTTCCGTAAGAATACTTGAAAGCTGACCAATCTGAGTCTCAAGGTTGTGAATTGAAACTGTATTATTTGTATTGCCAAATCTGTATTCTGCATGTACTGCATGAACATCTCTTCAAATGTTGTCTTCTTTTCTTGTTGAGGAAAATTTTGAGGAGATATAATTTCTCCTTGATTGTTGTTCCAAGAAAAATTTGGGTGGTTTGTCCATCCTGGATTATACGTGTTCGAATAAGGATTGTTTTGTTTTTGAAAGTTGGACACGTAATTTGCTTGATAGAAATGTGGGTGAGAAATTGGATTTCCCACTTGTCAATCAATACTTGAGTGATTTCCTGCACAATGATCACAAATAATGTTAGTTTGAATAACATTAACATTCATATTACCTAGTTGTTTAGATAAAGTAGGAATTTGTGCAGTCAATGTGGTAATAGGATCAAACTCAAAATCTCCAGCTGCTTTTCTTGGCAATGCTTTCTCTGCAGACCAATGGTAATCATTAGATGTCATTTTCTCTAAAAGCTCATAGGCTGGTTTATGAGTTTTTTTTCTCATAAGAGCTCCTCCACCTGCTGCATCAACGATAGACCGATTTGTAATTCCCAACCCATTATAGAATGTTTGGACTTGCAGCCATTTCGGAAGTTCATGATGAGAACACTTTCTCAATAAATCTTTATACATATTCATGCACCATACAAAGATTCATTCTCAAATTAAGTAAATATCGTAATGTCATTCCTTATCTTTTCTGTCATTACGGGCAGAAAATACTTAGCCATAATTTTTTGTGCAATTCTCTCCCAATTAGTAATAACACCGATGGTAGAGAATTTAGCCAAGTCTTCGCCTTATCTCTTAGTGAAAAAGGAAAGAGTCTCAATCGGATTACATCATCTGATATTCCATTGTGCTTTAAAGTGTCGTTATTTTCTAGAATGTTTACAATGTGAACATTAGGATCCACGTGCAACAGTCCACCAAACTGAACAATCGGTTCAATCATTTGAATTATCGCGGGTTTAATCTCAAAATTGTTAGCTTGTATATTCGGCCTCTTTATGCTTAATGTTTCTCCACTAACCGAGGGCATAGCATAGTCTCTCAAAGCCTTATTTTCTTTTTCATTACCTTCGTTCACCATGTTGATACACTTCTATATCCCGAAATATATCTGTAAAATAACAGAAAAATTAATCAAACTTATCTTGCTAAATAAAAATTAAAAAATAATAAGAAAAATCAGAATTAGTAACAATCTAGCAATTATCAATATCAATAAAAGATTAATTAGTCCTCGACAATGGCGCCAAAAATTTGATGGAATATTTTGCAAGTGTACAATATCACAACAAGTAGTATAGTTTTAAAAGAAAAGAGTGTCGAACCAACAAGGACTAATTATTTTATTACGTACCGAAATTCACTAGATTAACTACTATTTGAAAAAAAGAAAATTTAATAAAAATAGAAACTAAACTAAATTAAACTAAATGAAAAGCTAATGTAATTAAGAATAATGAAAATCTGAAATTTTGTTGTTTGTTAATAATAAAGCTAGTTTTAGGGCTTTTGATTTCACCTAGTTAATCCCACACAATTCATAATTTTATGTAATTAGAAATCCTACATTTCTAAGTTGTAGACCAAAAATCTCGTATTTATTCAATATTTTCACTCGAACAACACCAAACATATCTCCAACTAACAGTTGTCATATTTCTATGCACATTTTACTAATTGAAGATTCGTTAAGTTTTATGAATTTCTTTACAGTCACATTAATCGCTGTAAATCATCTCTAACTTCACTCAATCAATGGTATTTAATTCTAAAATTCTAAATCAAAAGTTACATCTCGGTCTCCCCATGATTTAATAAATCAAACAAGAGTTGGCCAAATAGTTGTAAGGATTAAGAACAAAAAGTAAACACAACCCTGAAAAAAATAGACGAATCAAATAACATGAAATTAGAATTTTGTTCTCAAAATTGGACAACATTGAAGCCCTAAAATAAATAAAATTAGTTCATTATAAATTTGTAACTAACAAACATAGTATTAGATTGCATAATGAAAAGTAGAAGAGAAGAAAGAACTCTAGACGATCTTGACGAATGCTATTGCTCTTGCGATCCAATGGTGTGATGAGTCGTCTCCTCTAATTCTGCCTCCAAGACATTTCTCTATGCCCTAGAATTCACATCAGCATCTATATATAGCACCCCAACAAATCCCTAAAAGATATATGCAAATACAACCAACTGGAACCGCAATCCGCATTCAAAATATAACATCAGCACTGACGCGGTTGACCGCACGGCCGATCGTTCATGCCCTTCAAGTGTACAGGGCTTCGACAGTGAGAGGTGCGATCAACTGTCGACTTGCTTTTTTGCATGCAGGCTGTAGAAAAAATGATTTTCCCAGAGCTGTAGATATTCGTTTATGACGTATGAGTACTCATTTCAAAGAAGCTTTGATTTAGAGCATAAGTTCAGATTCTTCGATCATCATGATCAGAACTACCATACAAGTTCTTGGTCTTGTTGTTGTAGCTTTATTGCATTTCTCTGTCTTCTTTTTCTCCAACTCCAAGCTTCGTGACATCGTGTATTTGAGTCTATAATCCAAACAGTCATCTTATTCCTTCAAAAACAAACAAAGAAGATGAAATTCAAATAAATAAACGCGAACTCAAAATTTTTATCGGTAAAATGAGTAATAAAATTAGGTATAAATTACACTCTTCATCCCGCAATCCTCTAATCGCTCCTAGAGGATACCATGAGTTCGGCCGATTGCATGTTGCATCACTGTCAGCTAGGGTGGTGGTGGTGGAGGTTGACCAGCAACTGGACTGGGAGGTGGCAGAGTCTGCTGGGGTGACTCATTCCCGGCCTGGGAGAGCTCCCTGTACTCTAACTCCCCGACCTCCATGAGCTCTTTGCCCTTCATCATTGGCTCCTCCTCATCTGACATCTCCTCCTCCACCCATACATCAGGAATGCCACCGTCAGCCAACCTGCATGAGAAAATATGGGATTAGTTCAGATATAGGAAAAATCATAAAACATTAGTTGAAAAGTGCAACAATATGAATTACGATCATCCACTATCTAAACTAACCCGACTCTAACTCAGACATCCAAGTCTAATTTCTTGTAGTGTTATACTGCAATTTGAAGTCGACTCTGATACCAACTCTGTAGCACCCTGAATTCCTAACACTTGAAATTCGTGACACAATCCAGAATCTTACTTTCAAACGAGGCACAACACAGGAAAACCACAAGAAATTAAAAACTTTTTGTCACAACAAATGTTATTACAATGTCCAAAGATTTCAATAAAATATTACATCATGAATTACAAATAAAATTGGACAACTTCAACTCCACTTGGATGCTTCCCAAAGTCGAGTTCCATGCTCCACCAAAAACAAACCTGCAACTAGCAACCTATGCGCACGTCAGTTGAATGCTAATGACACAATGCTGATGAAACCAGCGATCCCAAAACCTCAACAACCAAATATTTGATGCAATATAAAAATGTGAAGTCAAACTGTAACTCCTGTTTTTCGTTTTGGGTATTTTTGAGTGTATTTTTCGTTTTGGCGTATTTCTCTCTTTGTATCTTTTCTTGGACCGTGTATTGGACTTTTGTTTTCAATATATTCATTTTATTGTTTTTATCATCTTTTATTTGAGTTCTTGATTCTGTTGTCTCCTTTTTGTTCGTCTCTACTTGATCGTGCCAGTATTTTTGATCCACATTGTTAAATTGATTTTTATTCCATCTCATTATTTTCTTTTGCTCTTTCTAATTTTTGGATCGTTGGTAACCCACTTAACACCATTTATCCAAATTATTTTACCCAAACCCATTTATATATCCATTATACGCTATCTATTAACCCTACCCTGTTTCCTATTGAATCTAATACCCAGTTAACCATTACCCCAAAGCCCAGACCCGTTAATTACCCATTAACCTGAACACCTAACACCTATTACCTATTACCCTGTGTATTTAACCCAAGACCCATTAGATCCCCAACCGTCAGCTATACTCCACCCGATCACCCATACAACCGATCCCCACCTTCTGAAACCCTAAACTCCACCTATAAATATCGAACCCACGCACCTGTACCCCCCATCCGCCGCTCTCACCATGTACTCCCCCTTTCTCCCTCTCCCAATCATCCTCTGCACCTGCATCCCGTGACCCACCTCTCTCCCGTACTTCCCCCTGTGCCCTTTGGGTTGTAGCCACCGCGATCATCCTGGTGGTGCTACTCCGACTCTGACAACTAGCAACAGTGGCGAAAGCCTGTGCCACTATTCTGTTCCTAACCAGTTTTTCGTCGCCTCTCTCGCTCGCTCTCTCGTGTGCGAGTGTAGTTGTGGTGTCGGTGTTTTCTTTGTTCGTGAGTTTGGCTCGTGGTTGCGTTCGTTAGACTTTGTTGCCCGTGTTCCGTTCGTTCGTGGGTTTTGCACATTTTTGGTTCGTTGAAGTTCGTTGTGTTTGTTGCCGGGAATCCATTCCCGATATTCTTGATTTTTGCCATTTTCATCGTCGGTTAAGGCAGGTAACTTGTATTAAATTCCTTTGCAAATACAAGTACTAAATACTGCCTGTAGTGTAGTTGGGTTCTAGAGACAATTTGTGTGTGAATTCCCTTGTTGATATTGTCTCTATAGTGATTATTGATCGTAGTTATCTTACGCGTATATGACATGAAATAACCTAGGGTTGACCACTTTTGATGTATATGATCATGCAACTTTGAGATAACTGTGCTTGATGTGTTATTCGTGAAATACTTGTCGAATACTTGCAAAATACCCAATACCATGTTGTTTGGACATCTAGTACACTATATTTCATGTTTGGGTTGATTTGAATGAATTTCGTATGTTCTATGTTGGTTTGTGTATGAAGAACAAATCTGTATTTTTCTGTTTCCCTGATGTTAATCAGTATTTTAGACCCTATTAACGTCAGCATTTGATAATATTTTGTGAACATGAACTGTAGAGGATTATGTCTATTTTCCAACCCTTTTGACGGATCTCAGTTTCGATTTACGAGTTGTGAGTTACGTCTATTTTACTACTGAGGTATAGAAAGATTTCAAGACTGTGTTTCTATGAATTGTAAAGAGTAATCTATTTTTATTCTGGTGTTAAAATTATTATTTTGAACTGAAATTTGTATCAGTACTTCTAGACTTTATTGGGGTTTACCTAGAATTTTGGTGGATTTATTTGAAGAGCTTTACAAACCCTTTCATGTTCACAAATAAAGAGTTACAGGCAGAATTTTAGTACTGTTCAGTAAAAAACTTGATTTTCGTCTGAATTCTACTTGTTGTTTCTAAAATATTTCTGAATATGAAAGTTATCTTACTGTATCTATTTTATTACCATTTTTTGCGTATTTGGATTTCGATTTATGGTTTGTGAGATATGGCTATTTTCATATTGCATTGTTTACAATTCCATATTTACAAAACTACTACATTTTGATATTTTCTGATTTTCGTTGACTAAACTATTTATATTGGAAAATTATGATACTTTATATTCTGATAGTACACATATAGGGGAATACCCCAGATTTTTCATGGATTTAATTAAAGAGTTTTCATGCTGTTTTTCTGACTTTGAATACAATCCTCTGATTTATGACTGAACGTGTTTTCTGGATTCAAACCTTTTTTGAGTTATGATTTTGTGAAATACTATATGACTTATATATGTTTGCTGGATTCGGAAGGGAGTCTATTTTTCAGATTCTTCGACGGATTCAGATTTGCATTTTTGTAGCAACAGGAATTCCTGTTTTAGTACTGTACTGTCTTGTTGTTCTGAATTAGAACTTACACTGTTTCACTCTTTTATATGACTGTCTACCATCTATGCATGTTTATCTGTTACCCTGAATCTGTTGTTTGTTATACCATGCTAGTTTTGCACTGTTTCATACACATTCATGCCTGTTTGATAATTATAATACCAAGCCGGGGTTTAAGGGAAAGATCTAGTAGTGGAAAATATAGAAATGTGTACTCAGAAGGGGACCAGTGTTCCATACTGAGCAATTTGCTACTGTTACTATTACTGTTACTGCTACTATTACTGCTACTGTTAATGTTACTGCTACTGTTACTACTGCTGTTACTGTTACTGTTGCTGTTACTGTTACTAATACCTGAGTACACTGCCCTATATGATCCCCTACGAAATCTAAACGAAACTGTTTGAATGTAGCAACCATGTGATAAAAGCTGGGGCACATGAAGTGCTACCTAAATAGTAATAAACACAATACTGTAAGAACTAACATCTGTTAACTGTTATCTGTTACATGCTACTGATCATTGTTATTTGTTACTGTCTGACTATTATCTGATACTGTTACCAGATACTGTTATCCGTATACCTGTCTGCATACTGTTGACACTTGACACATGTTACTTATACTTGTTAGTATACCAGGCTAGTTGATTCTGTTTCCCTGATTCATGTTAGATATTATATTCTGTTGATATGTCTATAACATGCCATGTTTGTTCTATTATTACTTTATATTTGTTATTTATCCCATGTACGTGTATCCTGCACTACAAGCAGCCCGTAACTTGCATTGACGGGAGTTTGTTTTCTCTTTTCCTCTTTCCTGCAATTTGTTAAATTGCAGATTTTGGAGAACAGGTACCAGATGGTGTTGGTGATATGAGATACTAATTGATGGAGTTTTTCTTTTATTATTTCTGTTGCTTAATTTGAACAATTGTATTTGATACTTGGATTTATTTGTATTTGGGCAATGTGACCCAGGATATTATTAACTGTCCAGACTTGATTATTTGAGATTATTATATTTTGGTTTCAAGTAAATTTCTGTTGGTATATTTGATTCGATTGTGCATACTTGGTTGATTCTTTTGCTTCCGGCTCTGATTATTCCTCTGAGATATTGTAAAGATTCTGAACAGCTTATGGATGATGAAAATCATTCGCTGGGCTTAGTCACGTATCCGTATTCCGTATTCTCTTTTAGGAAGCAGGGCGTGACACAAACCATAGGTGTCGGTGTATGCCATGACCTAGATTCTAATGCACAAACTCAAAAAGCATGCGATGCTCATATTCTAATGCAAACTTTATTTGCAAATGTATGCATCCCATTCTACATACTCCCCAAATTGAGTTCGTGTTCTCCAGATGATAGGGTTTGATTCCTCGCCATGCATTCTACTCTTATGCTCCATCATGTTTCAGACATTTCCAGTGATGAGAGTTTGTAGTAGTACGGTTCTCCCCCATTGCTGCAGTCAATAGTTGTATCGTGATACCTTCGGTTATGTTTTCTATTATGCCTGGGATCGCAGTCGTACGATTCACTTCCGCCGTTGCAGTCAGTAGTGGTGTCGCGATAATCCCACCACCCCGGACCTCATCAAAAAGCGGATGTATGAACATAAAGGCACCATGTGGTAACTCCGCCTGCCGAAGACATTAGAGTCTTACTCCCAAATTGGAGTCTTACTCCAGCCCCTGCCTGCATTGAACAACATAGGACTTGACGGATTTTTATGGTATACCCTAATCTCCGCTCCACTTGTTCTTACACTAAACCAGAAATTAACAGTCAAACATGTTACTCGTGTCCCCTAGCTAGGTGAGTCGACGCCGCACGTGTCCTCCTAAAAGGTGAGCACAATGCTCTACTAGTGCATGTCTTTAATAACAAATGAACAACACATTCAAAACTTAAAACACTACCACACTCACGGATGCCAACAACAATCCAGAACTAAGGCTCTAGGACTAGCGGTTAAGGGTTGAGTCTATAATTACTAGATTAATACTCCATTATCTGATTTACCCAATTCTAACGGCTTTAGTTAAAACTCTAATCCTCTTTTATTAATCCATTACTTAGGCGATCTACCGACTAGTTCGAGTCCTAACTTAGAAGATCATGTATTTAATTCGTTATGAACAACTAGATAACTATTATAGGTCAAGTGATTAAAGTAAACTAGATTGTTCTATCTAGTTGATTAACATAATCACTATTAGGACTTAACACATCCCAACATAGGACCCAACTCGGCTGAACGGAAACAGCGAATCAACCCACCGTTGATCGCCGCTTCGCCCTCTATGTTTGGAGTTCGACCACGCCTTCGGCCCGACCAATCCCTACTTACATCCCACTAATCTTCACACTTCCATGGTCTTCCCGACGAGTGGTAGCACCAAACAATACTTGAAATCCTTTCACGGATAGTGAGCGAGTTAGCGCACGAATCGTCTTTTCCAACGTGCTCGAGGTGTCACAGGCTCCTATCTAATCATCTATCCATGTGTCAATGACTAGGCCTAGGGTCCCAAGCTCTATCTTAGTGACCCTACATAAGCACAATACGATAGGGTTATGCTCTACAAGATATTCTAACAAAAGATGTGCTTAGAAGCCTGAAAAGAGAGATTTACAATTTCCAAACAACAAGCACAACAAGGCAACATCTGCCTTTATAGGGTTCTTTCCGGACCCGTTTCATGGGTGAAACATGCCCGGATGAACCCCAAGGTTTCACACATCATATACAACAAATTAGGTCACAATTTGGGTATATTCTCAACCCCATACAACTATCATAACCGCCTACAACAATCATCTTAAACTACACTCCTAAACAATGAGCAAAATAGTAACTAGTTGCACAAACGAGCTTGCAATCAACTTAACCATATATAATTTATTATCTACTATGGCACATGCTCATCTACAATTCATGTCAAGATGTAGAAGTCATTAAACATGCATCTTTATGTCAATTTAAAGGCCCTAAGTTCATGGCAACTTGTATACATCAAAACAGTAAGCTAAGATTTCCACATGTAGTTTCTGTTAGTTGCAAAAATTACTATAAATCACTTACTACTTGGAATTTCAAGTACTTAAGTTTTACAGAAAGGTCTATGAGTCTACTACAAGTTCTTATTTGGAAGCTTCTTCAAACTATTTCGTTTAAGAGATCAAATTGATCAAGATTCAACATGCATGCAATTTCCTGAAACAGAACAGAACTATCGACTAGTGGCAAGTTAGATTTAATTTAAAAATAGCAAATGATGTCTAAAATTCACAAAATTAGGTGAATAAGTACTAGACACATAGCAACATCAAATACAAAAATTTTAGCTAAATTTACAATGTATTCAGAGAGATGATTTATTGAAATGAGTGAAGAAACAAGACAGAACCACAGATACTTTGTTTTTCTTCATAACCAACCAGTGGTTTCAGATTTTATTAAAATAGCAATTTTTTTCTAAAAGTTATGCAATTTGGTAGAGGTGATTTAAACATAGAGTTACACCACATACAAAAATTTCAGATGAATATTCCATGTAATCAGAGAAATATTATAAGTATAAATAACATGACAGAACATGCATTCACTCTGTTTTCTTTTAAAGCCAGTAACAAGTTCGTGTTTTATTAAAATAGCAAATAAATTCCAAAAATTATGAAATTTGGTTTAGATGTGCTAAGAATGAATAAGATTTTATCATAAAAAAATTTAACTATAAATTCTTTGCATTTACGGAGTTATACTTTCCATACCTAAGGTGCAATTTCAAGACAGCAACTAAAGTAGCATTTCTAAGTTATACAAGCACAATCCCAAACCAAAAAATTAACATGCAACATATGCAGCAAGCAAATTCATACCAATCATACCATGACATGGAAAACTTACTACAAATATTTAACAGATCACAAGGTATTAGGAACACCCACCTTAGTAGTTGGAGATAATTATTTGCAACTACAAACTCCAAGCTTTGCCCTTTGCCATTATTGCTCCTAGCTCCTTGCACTTCTTGCTCCTATGTCCTTCTCCTTGCTCCTTCTTGGCTCCTCTTCCTCCTCAAATCAATAGCTTAAAGTAGTGGTGAAGTGGTTTGAAGTAGAGAAGAGTGTAGGAATTATATGAGTTGTAGGAAAAATGAGCAAAATGAGAATGAGAGTGGGGGAGAGCTTGGCTGGCTAGCAATCGGAGGAGAGGGGTAGGTGGAGTGTGTGGGTACACAACCACTTAGGGTTTCCCATACACTCATTTGTTCATGAGTTCCAATATCAAACCCGAGATTCTCTTTTATTCAAAATCCAAAACATCTCATTTCCCTCGACTCTCTTGGCCGTCCAACTCTAGAGTGTACACTTTTTTTTGTGTGCATGACAAGATACATAACAAGTGTGTACATGACTCACTAGGTCAAAGATCATGGTTTGAGCTCATGGTGAGTCCAATTGTGGACTCAACCAACAATGAAATTTGGGCTTGAACAAAATAAATTGAACACACCATATAGCACACAATTATCATTTCAAAACAAAATTTTCATATGCAAAAATTTGATGTTCTTCAAACATATAATTTCTAGTAAATTTTAGGGTTATTACAGTCAATGAGTTGTTGATGGAGCTTGAGTGAAGTGCAAGGTGTCGAACTCGTTGTTCAGAGTTGATGAGTTATTGGCCAGAGGAACTCAAGTGGTGTGTGGAGCGTTGAACTCATTCTGTGGAGCAAATGAGTTGTGGGTGTTCTGAATATTCATAATATTGAAGTGAAGTCACTTGTGTTTGTTCAGCATTGAGGTGATTCCATTCTTCTCTTTGTTGACAAGTAGTTGTGTACATCAAATGAGGTCCTCGGGACATTAAGCTTGATAGCGTTGGGACACGCCCATTTGTGCGGCACTTCACACGAGACAGAGTTGGAGCCTGCTCAGGTGAATGTGGTATGATAAACTTGGAGCTTGCCCGCCTAAGGGAGACTTGTCTTAAATTTTATCGTGAAGAGTTGAGGTGGCCCTACAAACCTGTTAACTGGAAGGAAGCCTGTGAAGAGTTCTGTGTCTCTTAGGCGGTGCATCCCTCTAGTGTGTAGCTGGAAGAATGACTTGCAGGACAGCTTGTTGTATAGTATTTGCAAGACTTTTGGTACTGATTCTTAGGCATGAAACGTAGACTCATTGTAATTCTGTTGTTGTAATGAAACTTGTAATGACACTGGATTTGACTACATAGATTTGTGATAGTTCTGTGATTTGAAAAATTCTTTTCATATGCTTGATCCTTTTTGTGCAACTTGTCATTGAGATTGATGAGCCATCTATTGAGTTCTTTGTAGCTAAATAACAAGGCCTCAAAATTTTTTTCTATAGATAACGAAGCGTTGATGGGGTGCTTGCATAACATTTGATGGAGTTTAGAACTTATTCATCTTGTACTCAACTAGCAGTAGGAGAAACTCTGAGAGAGCTCTATTTTCCAAACTTGTCGTATGGACCCTCCAACAAATTGTGAGAGTCACTTCGAGTGGCGAGTTGAACTCCAAGTGTAGTTTTTGCAAGTTTTATTACAGTAACTGCAATTCATGATTGTGGACCTCTAATATGTCTTCAAGAAATTTTAACTAGTTTCAGGAACAGGTCGAATGCCGAATTGAACTCCAAACGTGCATGATTGTAGGTTTCTAAAGTAACTCCAAGCTATGAGTGTGGATTCCGAACTTGTTAGTTTAAGTGTTAATGTAACTCTCGTTCCCAATTGTACTGATTTTGTTTTTTCTTTCTCTTCGTATTCTTGTATTTTGATTTTCTAAATTGATCCTGCTATTTTATTTTTTTAACCCAATTGCTTTTATTTGGTTATCCGATTTTTTTGTTAGAACCTACTACCGCTGAATCTGGTATGGGGGCAAACAGATAGTATTTGTGGATTCTTAGGAAAACTGAATAGCAAACCTGAAACCTATTCTGCCTGAGTTTGACCGTTGACTCCCGCTGTTCCCCTGCAAAAAGTGCGAGACACCGGGGTTGATCCCGGCGACGCACCCTCCGATGCTCAAGTCAGTAATCAGAGAAGATTATGAAAGAGCGTAAATTGGAAAAAGATTGATTACCTCTTAATAGTGGTGGATGGGGGGTATTTATAGTCGCCGTTGGGATCAGATTAGGAATGTAATCCCTAATTCCCAGTGAAAGGATAGAGCGAATCAGGGCCGTTGATTGAACGCAATCAGAAACCCTAAGTCTATCCTGATGGACTGAGTTCATTGCGGGTTGGAACCCGCACCCAGCTGAGATGGATCCGTTTGCGAGTTGATGGGTCTTAGAGGAGAAGACCCAGTACCCGCTTCAGACCCATTTGAAGGTGAAATTACCTTTTCACACTCAGGCTTTAAGATTCGTGCCTGATTTGGACGGTTCTGATTTAACCCTGTTTTTAGCCATATCACGAGCCCCCCACTCCCGAAGACTGAGTTTGGTTAGCCTTTGAGGAGTAGTTTTACTGTTTTAATGGCTCACAGAGTTGTATCGGAGTCCAAACGAGGGGTATTGAATCTTTGTATGAGGTTTTATGGTGATTTTCAAAGCTATTTGTGCGCTCCAGGCTGTCCTCGAGCTCTCTTCGATTTTTGATGATTTTTCCTAACTTAGCGAAGTGGTGATTTGTCATTCGGGGGTCTTAATTAACCTTTCTAAGCAATAATTACTTACCTAGGGTTTCAAAAATATTTCCTTGGATTTATAATTATTTTTTAGAATTTTGAATTAATTTTCCTGAATTTTGAATCATTTTTTCGCAATATTTAGGTAGATGATTTGGGGTTATTTACGTCATTTTACATTTTAGACGCTTCGATTTCGTCGCCGACCCCTTTCGAACTTATGCCATGAAGAAGGCCGAGGTCCATGGGGGTTCGGAACCTTCTGCGCACAGGTATTTTGGCTAGGCCATAGGCGTGTTCGGCGGTTCGTTGCCGAAGTCTGGGGCACTTCTTCCTTATGTAAGAGGGTCGGTAGCAGGGACGTTCGGCGGCATGTGCCGAGGTCCCATTTTTCCACGTAACATGGTCGGTGGCAAGAACGTTCGGCAGCGTGTACCGAGGTCCAACTTTTCCATGTAACATGGTCGGTGGCAAGAACGTTCGGCAGCGTGTGCCGATGTCCAATTTTTTCATGTAACATGGTCGGTGGCAAGAACATTCGGCAGCGTGTACCGAGGTCCAACTTTTCCATGTAACATGGTCAGTGGCAAGAACGTTCGGCAGCGTGTGCCGAGGTCCAATTTTTCCATGTAACATGGTCGGTGGCAAGAACGTTCGGCAGCGTGTGCCGAAGTCCAATTTTTTCATGTAACATGGTCGGTGGCAAGAACGTTCGGCAGCGTGTGCCGAGGTCCAATTTTTCCATGTAACATGGTCGGTGGTAAGAACGTTCGGCAGCGTGTGCAGAGGTCCAATTTTTCCATGTAACATGGTCGGTGGCAAGAACGTTCGGCAACGTGTACCGAGGTCCAACTTTTCCATGTAACATGGTCGGTGGCAAGAACGTTCAGCAGCGTGTACCGAGGTCCAATTTTTCCATGTAACATGGTCGGTGGCAAGAACGTTTGGCAGCGTGTACCGAGGTCCAACTTTTCCATGTAACATGGTTGGTGGCAAGAACGTTCGGCAGCGTGTGCCGAGGTCCAATTTTTCCATGTAACATGGTCGGTGGCAAGAACTTTCAGCAGCGTGTGCCGAGGTCCAATTTTTCTATGTAACATGGTCGATGGCAAGAACGTTCGGTAGCGTGTACCGAGGTCCAACTTTTCCATGTAACATGGTCGGTGGTAAGAACGTTCGGTAACATGTACCGAGGTCTTGGGGTGCAATTAGGAAACGTCAGGCTGAGTTGGCTGCTGCTGAACTTCTGACGGATGTAACAGTCATTTAATGCGATGGCTATTGATCTTCTGACGACTCTGACAGATGTGCCAGTCATTAATGCGATAGTGCAGCTAATCTTCTGATGACTCTGACAGATGTACCAGTCATTAATGCGGTAGTGCAGCTTGGCGCAGGTAAATAATGTGACGGTTCAGGTCGTTTTGTCGCCTTGTGTAAATGGGCTTGCTCTGTGGGCCCATTAACCTCGTTTCGTGTGCCCAGCTCTATAAAACTTCACCCCCCTCTCATTTCTCACTTCTCCGAATTTTTACTCAGGTGGTAATTTCTACTAGTGAGAGCTCACGGTGATTGTCGATTGCTTTTCCAGTGAATATTCCGACCGTTCCCTTCAACTCAAAGGTAATTTATACTTAGTCGTTTTTCAAGTATAAATATGTCTCTTTCTCCTATATCCGAGCCCTCCCCTTCTGCCGCCGAAGTCCCTTTTCCGCATCGCCAAGATAAAGGCAAGAAGGTATTCGGTCGAGACAGTATAGTGGAGGATCCAAAGCACATGGGGCCGTTCGACAGGTATCCCGGACCACTGACAGGGCCTCATCGGGTTCGAGAGCTTCCTGAGGAGCACGCCAAGTGCATCATTCATGGGAGGGGAAGAGCCTTGAGGAAAATGAGGCAAGAGAGACCTCCGAGGCCGATGAGATGGTCTCTATTCGGAGCCAGGAGGACTTGGTAGTGATCCGGGGTTGCTTCCAAATTCGGAGGAGTACGAGCTTTTGCTGCCGGGACCCGGGGTTAGGGCAAATTTGCCGATGCCAGTAAACATGTGTTTCTGGCCGGTCGACGCCTTCATCGCCGGGGCTCGGCTACCTCTTCACCCGTTCGCGATCAAAGTGCTGAGGTGGTTTGGGGTCAGCCCTATTCAACTGATGCCGAATGCGTGGAGAGTTATCAATGGGTTCTTACTCCACTGCCAAGCAGCTGGGATCGAGCCAGAGCTGAGGGTACTCCGAACTATCTACCAGCTTCATCAGCAGAACCGGTCGGAGTTCCAGTACTACCTAGCTCCGAGGCACGGAGGTCGGCTCGTCGTCTGTCCCGACTCCATCAAGCACTGGCGAGATAAATACTTGATAGTACGGGGCGTGAGGCATGGCCCATACCCACCAGTTTCGTGGAGGAGGTGTCGAGGCGAGTAAGGGAGTTGCCGGAGCTTCACCCTCAAGAAGAGGAGGCAGTGCAGACTCTTCTTGACAGGCCGAAGTACGATTGGAGGGAGCTTACCGAGGACATTCTCTTCAGGGGAGGGCTCAGCCGCGTAGACCCCAGTACGCGGCTCTTTCTATGCTCTCATTTTTTTTACCTTGCCTATTCTAACTTATGTCTTTAACCGACTTCTTATTTGATGCAAAGGCAATGGATTTCGACGTGGTGATGGCGCAGAGGGCTGCCCTCGGAAGTAAGGCACTGAAGAAGGGCAAGAGGGTTTCCACCAAGCTGCAGCCTGTGAAGGCTCCGAGGGGCGCGAGCAAAGCCGAGGCAGTTGAGCCTCCGGTTGTGGTGACCCCGACCTCGGCCGCAAGGAGTAGCCTCGGCGTCGAATGAGGCAAGGGACTTCCCAATCTTCGTAGCTCTCGGGATGGAGCCACCACCGCAGGAGTAGCCTTGGCCGGTTCTCGGTGACTCCTTGGAGAGTATGCAGGTGGTCAAACACCTGGCGACGCCAAAGGACCGAGCCGCCATGGAGGTCGGCCTGGCGGGCAACGACGCCATTGAGATCGCGCACTCGGCATTTTCGGTAAGTGTCGAATTTCTGCTCTCGTTGGTTACTTTCTCTTTCGATTTTTCTAACTCTTGGAAACCTTTTTTTTTATTGTAGATCGTCGTCCACTTCGGTCATCTTTCGGAAAAGATGACAGAGTTGGAAAAGGAGCTGAAGCAGGAGACCGACCGGGCTCAGGCCGAGAAGGCTCGAATGGGCACAGAGCTCGACAAGCTGAGGGTCGAGCTCGAGGGGAGGTCGACGAGGGTCGAGTACCTCGAAGGCCAGGCCACGAAGCTCGAGGCCGATCTTTTATAGCAGAAGGAGGAGTCGGCCAAACAGCTGGCCGAGGCGGCGAAGACCAAGGACGCCGCGGTGAAGGGGGCCAAAGAGGCCGCCATGGCGAAGGCGCAGGGCTTCCTTTCCCAAAACATGGCCCAGGCCTATGCCCAAGCCATCTCTCAGGTGTCGGAGCGATACCCTGAGGTGGACTGCTCGGGGTGGAGGCTGTTCCCGGGCCATGTTGAGGGCTTCGACCCTGAATTGGAAGGAGAGGAAGAAGAAGGTGAGGATGAGGACGACCACGAGGTTGAGGTCGTCGGCGAGGTGCAGATCACTGAAGTAACCCCGCTGGCGATTTAGCCCCCATCGGGAGGGTCTGTCCCTATCCACTCTCGACGCCCTGGGAAAGAGGTCGATCCTTGATTTCACCTCTTCTTGACTTTTTTTTTGGTTGTGCTGTCCTGTATTGCCTAATTGCGGACTGGCCACCGCATTTTTTGTGATAAATGAAAGAAACTTTTGAACTCGACCCCACGTCACCTTTGAATAACCCCCTCCCCCTTTTTGTTTGCTTGAAATTTGGCTAAGTGTTTAGACGAAGAACTTCCGCTTTAGTGCTTGTAGCTTTTATTCAGGGGTCGAACGAGGAGTGAACTTTTGACTATTTACTAAGCTCCTTTATTTGCCTTGATCTTTTCAACTTGCCGAGGCGACCCTCTCAGCCGAACCCACTCACTCCGATGAGGAGTTTGGTTCCGAGGATATCTTGGGGTCGACGATGTTGAGTCTGGCCAGGTGTCGAGAGCGCCTTTATGAGGTCGAGTTAGGGTTGCACAGGGCTGAGAGCGAGCAGAACCACTTGCAAGTGATCTTGAGCCAACGGGACATCGAGATTCGGTGGCTAGAGGGTCGGCTCACTGATATCCCCCCTGTGGACGAGGAGGATGGCTCGTCGACGGCCTTCACCAACGAGCTATGGTTGAAGTGTCTCCAGCTTTCCCTTTCGAAGATTACAGCGAAGAGGGACGATATGCTCACCGAAGTGCACCACTTGCAGATTGTGGAGGACGAACTTCTAGCGAAGGAAAGCAGGCTGATGACCGAACGTGACGAGCTGACGGTGGAGGTCGATGTGTTGAAAAGAGCCACAATGGATAGGGGCATCGAAGTCACTCACCTCCGCCAGATTATCGCCAGTCGCCCCAGCATTCTGAGCTCCGCCGTGCCTCCTCGCTTCGAGGTAGCCGCAGGAGACGCATCTCTAAAACAGAGGATCGCCGAGTTGGAGGTTGAAGTGGCTCACCTAAAGCCGCACTCGGGGCCAATTAATGTCAGGAGCACTTCATGCACTCGTGATCAGGGTGAGCGAGGCATTTCATTTTATGAGCTCGCAACACGTTCTCCCGTAGGTCAACCAAGTCCGGGTGATGCCCAAAGTGGTGTGGCGATTTCATCGAGCGGGGCATCTGTCGGGGCAACTGTCAGGAGCAGCACGAGGACACTTCTCAATTCTCCAGGTTTAGGGACGAGTACCAGGGTCAAGCGTCGCCGCCCTCGAGTGTCTTTGAAGCGAAATATCCCTGCGCCAAGGAAGCGCTGAAGATTTTTTGTTTTTCAAGTTTTGTATTTCGCCTAAGTGTAACGAGTCAGGCATTGTAGTTTTTGCATTTGGAAGTCTTGTAGCTCGGTTGTAGAGAAGATGCCGCTTTGTAATTGTCTCCCCGCACTTAATCAAAATGATGCTTTTTCTTCCTTGAACTTGTGCATTTTTGAACCCTTTTTATTATTGTGTTACTCGTGATTGTCTTTAACGTGCCAAGGTCCGGAGATAAACTTACACTCGTTTGGGCCTCGGTACCAAGAGCGCACGGCAATGTGTGCCGAAGTCGAGAGCAAGGTTTTTTGCTTGTTTGGGCGTCGGTGCCAAGAGCACTCGACAATGTGTGTCGAAGCCCAGAGCAATATTTTTCACTTATTTAGGCATCGGTGCCAGGAGCGCTCGACTAGGCGTGCCGAGGTCCATAGCAAGGTTTCTGCTTGTTTGGGCGTCGGTGCCAGGAGCGCTCGGCAATGTGTGCCGAAGTCTAGAGCAAGGTTTTTGCTTGTTTGGGCATCGGTGCCAGGAGCGCTCGGCAACGTGTGCCGAAGTCTACAGTAAGACTAGGCGGGTTGAGCACTGCTTCGAACCTCTTGGCTCCTGAATCCGTGAGGACGAGTTCCTTGCAGTGGAGAGCCGCCTATTGGAGGATTACTTCAACTTTTAAACGAACCATAAGAACCAAAGGTTAGCTCCTCAGGGTCCTGGTCATGGGTCAGCAATATACGAGATTCTAGAGGTGATTTCATAGTCCGGTGTTTGCTCAAGGACTAGGGCGGTCGGGGACCTTTGACTTTGCCTTGTGAAAAAGTTGAGGACTGTTCAGGCTGGGAATTCACCGAATCCTTTAACAAGTTCATGTTTGAAGCTGATACCCTCTCATGAGGAAACACGAAGAATATAGCAAATTCATATCAATGACCTTCCAATCCGCAAGGATCAAGAGATGCATACGAATGGTAGACCTAGCATCAGAATCTCCCATGTATAGTTTAGTTGTAAGGATTTCGCGCTCGGTGGCGAAACGAGAGTATATTTCAACGGTTGTGGGAGCAATTCCAAATGGCGAACCACTTCTAGCTTGCTTAAGAGCGAGCTTGCGAAGCGGAGTCGATCCAAGTTTTAGACTCCGAACTCATCGTTTGAGAATGTTTCAACGGTTGTGGGAGCAATTCCGAATGGCGAGTCACTTCTAGCTAGCTTAAGAGCGAGCTTGCGAAGCGAAGTTGAGCCAAGTTTTGGACTCCGAACTCGTCGTTTGAGAATGTTTCAACTGTTGTGGGAGCAATTCCGAATGGCGAACCACTTCTAGCTCGCCTAAGAGTGAGCTTGCGAAGCGGAGTTGAGCCAAGTTTTGGACTCTGAACTCGTTGTTTGAGAATGTTTCAACGGTTGTGGGAGCAATTCTGAATGGCGAACCGCTTCTAGCTCGCTTAAGAGCGAGCTTGCGAAGCGGAGTCGAGCCAAGTGTTGGACTCCGAACTCGTCGTTAGAGTTTGTTTCAACGGTTGTGGGAGCAATTCCGAATGGCGAACCGCTTCTAGCTCGCTTAAGAGCGAGCTTGCGAACCGGAGTTGAGCCAAGTGTTGGACTCCGAACTCGTTGTTAGAGTTTGTATCAACGGTTGTGGGAGCAATTCCGAATGGCGAACCGCTTCTAGCTCACTTAAGAGCGAGCTTGCGAAGCGGAGTCGAGCCAAGTGTTGGACTCCGAACTTGTCGTTTGGGTATAAAGAAGGTAAAAACAAAGAGATACAAGCAATTCACAAGTAAGATAGGAAGCAAGATGTTCTTTATTGAAAACTAATAGTTAGCTGCTTCTAAGTTGCGAGCCGTTATTACATTGGAGAAATAAAGAAGCAAAAGTGAATTACAAGTGAAGGGAAAGGAGTGGTTCGACATTTGAGGGTATTCGGAGAGGCGTTCATGTGCTCTCTTGGTACTTCAAGAGATGGTCAGCATTCCATGTCCTAGGAATCACTCTTCCTTCGAGGTCTTCTCGACTGTATGTCCCGGGCCGAACCACTTTGGTGATCTTGTAAGGTCCTTCCCAATTTGGGTCCAGCTTGTTCTTCTGACCGGGGAATGATATAGCTAACTTTCTGAGGACCAAGTCCCCTTCTTTGAGGTTGGTGGGACGGACCCTCTTGTTGTAGGCTAGCTCGATCCTCCTTCGGTAACTTTGTTGGCAAATCGAGGCTCTTTCACGGAGCTCATCAATCAGATCCAAATTCACCCGAAGCTCTTTGGCATTCTGCTCTTCTTCATAGGCAATGAGGCGAGGAGAGGGTACACCGACTTCCAGGGGGATCACGGCCTCAGACCCATAGGTGAGATTAAATGGCGACTCTCCTGTAGGGGTCCGTTTGGAAGTGCGGTAATTCCAGAGTACATTAGGAAGCTGATCGACCCATAAGCCTTTAGCGGACTTGTCCAGCCTCTTCTTAATACCGGAGAGGATTTATCGGTTGGTATTTTCTACTTGACCGTTTGACTGTGGGTGGGAGACGGCGGAGAAGTGTTTTTGGATGGAGAGGTCTTCACATAGAGCTCGGAATGCGGCCCCTGTAAATTGTGTTCCATTGTCTGTTATAAGGCCTTGAGGGACACCGAACCTGCAGATGATGCTCTTCCAGAAGAATTGAAGTATTTTGTTCTCGATGATTGTGGCCAAGGACTCGGCCTCTATCCACTTTGAAAAGTAGTCGATTACCACGACTAAGAACTTGAGCCAGGAGCTGGGGGAAATGGCCCTAGTAAATCCATCTCCCACATTGCAAAGGGGATCGGACTTGATAGGGAAGATGAGCTGAGCTTGAGGTAGGCGACGAATGTTGGAATGCTTTTGACAAGAGCTGCATTGCCTGAACGTGTCGTTCAGCGACTTGGAGAAGGGTAGGCCAGAAGTATCCATAATTCAACACCTTTTGAGCAAGTGATCTGGAACCTGAGTGTGCTGCGCCTATGCCTTCGTGAAGTTCTTGCAAGGCGTGTGTGGCTTGTTCGGGGGAGAGGCACCGCAGATAAGGTCTGCCGTCAACTTCTGTAAAGGAGTGTTTGTACAAGACCCCCTCAACAATGGTGTACCGCTCTGCTCTGGTTCTGACTCGGCAAGCTTCCTTAGGGTCTTCGGGGAGGAGCCCATCCCTTAGGAATTCTACTAGGGGTTTCATCCAATTAGCTTGAAGTTGAACAGGCAGCGACTCCATGGAGTCGGGAGTTTCTTCTTCTATGCTCGGCTTCAGGAGCACTTCGATAACGTCGGTCTGCTCGAGACCTTGGAGGGAGGAGGAGGCTAACTTGGAGAGAGCATCTGCTTGGGTATTTTCCTCCCTTGGGATCCGCCGAATAAGTGCCTCTTCGAAGAGAGCCATGAGATTTTGGACCTTAGCTAGATACTTAGCCATTCGGTCATCTCGCGCTTCATACTCGCCCAGGACTTGATTCACGACCAACTGAGAGTCACTAAATATGCAGAGGCGTTGTGCCCCGGCCTTACGAGCCATTCCGAGACCGGCTATTTGGGTTTCATATTCTGCTTCATTGTTGGAGGCCTTGAAGTTGATGCGGAGGGAGTATTGGAGGACGAAGTCATCGGGGCCTGCCAGAATAATCCCGGCTCCACTCCCTTCGGTACAAGAGGATCCATCAACAAATACTGTCCAAATAGGAGGTCCGTTTGCCTCTTGACTGACCTCGGGAATGGTGCTTTCAACTATGAATTCAGCTAAGGCCTGAGCCTTGATCGCGATCTGAGGTTGGTAGGATATATATCATGCTGGCTCAGCTCGATCGACCACTTCATGAGGCGACCAGAGGTCTCCGGCTTGTGCAGAACTTGCTTTAGCAGTTGGTCGGTAAGAACGACTACCGAGTGAGACTAGAAATACAGGGCGAAGCTTCCTAGCTGCCATAACCAAGGCGTATGCTGTCTTCTCTAGCCTTGGGTAACGAAGCTCGGCATCACGAAGTACCTTGCTTACGTAATAGATGGGCTTCTGAGCCTTGTCTTCTTCCCTCACCAAGACAGCGCTGAGGGTTTGTTCGGAGGCAGCTAAGTACAAGTAGAGTGTTTCCCCGGGGATAGGCTTGCTGAGGAGAGGGGGGTTGACTAGGTAGGCTTTAAGCTGATCGAACGACTCCTGCTGTTGCTGACCCCATTCGAAGCCCTTAGCCCCCCTAAGAGCCTTGAAGAAGGGAAGACACTTCTCCCCTGACTTGGAAAGGAAGTGCCCTATAGCTGCGAGGCGCCCGGTTAGCTTCTGAACTTCTTTTATATTTTTGGGATGAGCCATATCCAGTATGGCCTTAATCTTCTCAGGGTTGGCTTCGATCCCTCTTTGGCTGACCATGAAGCCCAGGAATTTTCCCGACGTGACTCCGAATGCACACTTGTTCGGATTGAGCCTTATATCATGTTTTCTTAACACGTCAAACGCCTCCTGTAGGTTGGTGACATGGTCGGCCCCACGAATGCTCTTCACAAGAATATCATCAACATACACCTCCATGTTACGGCCGATCTGACTTTGAAAGACTTTGTTAATAAGGCGTTGATAGGTGGCGCCTGCATTCTTCAACCCGAAAGGCATCACCCTGTAGCAGTAGAGGCCCTGATCAGTAATAAAGGAGGTCTTCGGGATGTCTGGGGGTAACATGCGGATTTGATTGTATCTGGAAAAAGCGTCCATGAAGCTGAGAAGCTCATGGCCCGAAGTGGCGTCAATCAGGGTGTCAATGCTTGGAAGGGGGAATGGATCTTTGGGGCATGCTTTGTTCAGGTCGGTAAAGTCGATGCAAATTCTCCAGGTTCGGTTGGCCTTCTTTACCATCACAACATTCGAGAGCCATTCGGGATAATTGACCTCTTGTATGAATCGAGCCTTTAGGAGCTTGTCCACTTCCTCTTTTATAGCTTGCTGGCGCTCGGGAGCAAACTTGCGGCTCTTCTGTTGGACCGGTTTGGACCCCGGAGCAACGCTGAGGTGGTGGACTAGGAGTTCTTTGGAAATTCCAGGCATGTCAGCGTCCGAACAGGCAAAGAGATCGTGGTTCTTTCTAATGCACCGGACTATGTCGGAGCATAGGGCAGATGGGAGGGTCTTACTGATAAAGAACTTGCGGCTCGGATCTTGCTCATAGAAGAGCACTTCCTCCTATTCATCCACAGGCTCGGACGTTTTTCGGACACTTTCTTGGGGGATTTCAAGTGTTTCGAGGGAGAGGACTGGACCTCCAGTAGAGGTCATCTAGCATTTGTGGGCCATCTCCTGACTGCCCCTCACTTCCCCTACTCCTGCCCAAGTGGGAAACTTCATCTTGAGGTGATAAGCGGAAAAGACAGCTTCGAGAGCAGCTAGACCGGGTTGGCCTAGGATCACATTATAAGCGGCGAGGACATCGACGACCATGAAGTCCATCAGCTTCGTTCGGGTAGTAGGAGTTTTGCCAGCGGTTACATCGATGGTGATCACCCCTTCGATAGTCACTGGCACTCCCGTGAACCCATGGAGCATGTAGCCGGCGGGCTTAAGCCTGTCCCGGGGTAACTTGAGTCCTTTGAAAGCATCGAGGAAGAGGATATTAACGGAGCTGCCATTGTCCACTAGGATCCTCTCCACTTTAAAATTTGTCATATGGAGGTTAATGACTAGTGCGTCACAATGGGGGGTTCGGACGCATACCAGGTCTTCATCTGAGAATGTGATGGGTACTCCGAGGCCTTTAGGGGGAGGCATGCCATGTACTGAATTGACTTCCCTTGTGAAAGCCTTTCGAGAGGAGTTGGAGGAGCCTCCCATTGGGCCCCCATGAATGAGGTGTAGGACACGCTCCTCTTCGAATTCGGGTGTCTATCCGCGTCGTTCCGGATGCTTGTTAGCCCCCCGAAGAGGAGGAGGAAGGTCGGTTTGGTCTTTTCTCATGAATTTGGCCAGCTGCCCCCTTTGGATGAGGGCCTCAATCTCGTTCTTCAAGGCCCGACAGTCATTGGTGTCGTGGCCATGGTCCCGGTGATAGCGGCACCATTTCTCTTTGTCCCTCTTCTTGCTAGGGGTGTTCATCTTCGGGGCAGGAGGTATCACCCCTTCCTTCTCTACTTCCATGAGAATAGTGGAAATGTTGGCATTAAGAGGAGTGAATTTCTCGAATCTGGGGGGAGGGCGGCGCTGACCGCCATTATCCTTATGGAGCTTCTTGGCTCCTTCTTCTTCTGTTCCCTTTCTCTTGGACCCGGAGGAAGGCCCCTCAAAGTTGGGGCGGTGCTCAGCTTCCTCGGCCTAAATATATTTCTCGCTTCGGAGAAGGAGATCGGAGAAGTTCTGCGGGGGCTTCTTGGCAAGGGAGGAGCGGATGCTAGAATTAAGGACGTTTGATTGGAACGCTGCTGTAGCGACCGACTGGTCGAGGGAAGCGATAGACCTAGCTTCTGCGGTGAACCTTTTTACATAGTCTCTCAGCTTCTCACCCTTTTTCTGGTTGAGGTAGAGTAGCGAAATGATGGTCTTCTCAGTTCGGCAGCTACTCACGAAGTGGGTGACGAAGAGGGTCTCGAATTGCTCGAAGGAGAATATCGAAGATGGGGCGAGGCGAGAGTACCATTCCCGGGCCGGACCCTTGAGGGTAGCAGGGAAGGTCTTACACAGCAGAGCATCGGAAGCTTGGTGGATGAGCATGAGGATCTTAAAGCTTTCGATGTGGTAGACGGGGTCGGACTCCCCGGAATAAGTCTCGAATTGGGGAGGCTTGAAGCCTATTGGAACGGGGGCCTCCATGATGGTTCGAGAGAAAGAAGGTCGACTTGGGCGGAGGGTCCTTCCTCTAAGCTCTTCTTCTCTGTCTAGCTGACCCAAGCGCCTCTCCATTTCGTGGAGACGACGGTAGACAGTGTCATCCCTTCGACGGTAGTCAAACGAGCCTCTGGACTCGTCTTCGTACGAGGGAGAGCGGGGGCTACGACGACGGTAGCTCCTGGAGCGGCGAGGACTAGGAATGTGATGGGGGTTGCCAGGAGCTGGGGGAGGAGTTAGGGACCGTTGGCGATGACTTCGGACCGGAGGAGTGGGGACCCTTTGAGCATTGTTGTTGTTGGGTCGGAGATTGAGGGCTTGCAAGATGGTTGCTTGGAATTGCTGGAACTCGGCACGGGTGATGGGCGCCTCATCATTGCTTGGGGGTTGCCAACCAGCAGGAGAATGGGGTCTTCTCCTATGGTGGCCTGGGGACTCTCTTCGCCCTCTGCAAGGAGGAGACCTTCTGTATTCCTGGCAATGAGGAGATCGCTCATTTGGATGGTGTTGGCGGGAGGCTCCCTCTCGGGCCCGCCTTTCATCCAAACGGCCCCGAAGATCCTCTTCTTTGCGCCGATTGTCTAGAGTGTTGCGGAGGTCATCGGATTCTCGGGGATTGTGAGATGCCACGAAATCAGTAGAGGGGTTGTGCACGGAGACGTGATCATGTTGGAGAGGTTGTATCTGAGGATTGGGACAGGAGCCCCCCGCGCCAGCATTCTGAGGCCCGGCTTAACCCCGAGGGGGTTGAAGATTCTGAGGAGGAGGTTGGTCCTGCTGCGGGACCTGATTAGGCTGAGGAGAGGGTCCCATTGGCTGGATGGTTTAGAGAGGGTTCTCCTGTTGTGGTTGAGGATGAGTGGGTCCACAGTTGGACCCTCTAGATCTTAGTTTTCTTGGAGGCATGGCTAGAGGAGATCTGACTGACGGGAAGGGGAAAGATCGCTATTCGTGGGTTCCCACAGACGGCACAAATCTGTTACCACTGAATCTAGTGTGGGGGCAAACAGATAGTATTTGTGGATTCTTAGGAAAACTGAATAGCAAACCTGAAACCGGTTCGGCTGGAGTTTGACCATTGACTCCGGCTGTCCCCCTGCAAAAAGTGCGAGACACCGTGGTTGATCCCGGCGACGCACCCTCCGACGCTCAAGTTAGTAATCAGAGAAGATTATGAAAGAGCGTAAATTGGCAAAAGATTGATTACCTCTTAATAGTGGTGGATGGGGGGTATTTATAGTTTTCGTTGGGATCAGATTAGGAATGTAATCCCTAATTTCCAGTGAAAGGATAGAGCGAATCAGGGCCGTTGATTGAACGCAATCAGAAACCCTAAGTCTATCCTGATGGACTGAGTTCATTGCGGGTTGGAACCCGCACCCAACTGAGATGGATCCGTTTGTGGGTTGATGGGTCTTAGAGGAGAAGACCCAGTACCCACTTCAGACCCATTTGTAGGTGAAATTACCTTTTCACACTCAGGCTTTAAGATTTGTGCCTGAATTGGACGGTTCTGATTTAACCCCGTTTTTAGCCATATCAGAACCCATAAATTCTAATCCATTCTATATTATTATTATTAATTGTCTATTTACTCTGATTGACCCCAAACCCACTTTAATAAATATTCAAATCCAAAGCCTAAACCCTTAATCCTATTCTCTACCCAAACCTAGCCCGTCATCTAAACCCACTAACTGCATCTCCCCTAATATCTCCATTATCTCTTTCCTAATCAACTAACTAATCCCCTGATTTCCTCATAACCACTCATTACCCCCTTTATTATCTCTTAAATCTAAACTAATCTACTCCCCTCCTTGATCACCTGCCATTCCTTTAAACTCCTCCTTCTTCATTCTGAACCGAAACCCATCCTGAACTCCACATCTCCTGCGTCCTTCCTCATATCACCCTCACCCAGATCACCTCCTCCACCACGCCAGCACCTCACCACCATTGCCTCCCCTTCACTGCAACCCTCCTTCTCCACTCTGGCACCTCTTGCACTGTTGCTCACCCCCGACGACCACCTTAAGCGCCGTTGTCTCCTATCCTCATCAAGCGCTGCCCGAACAGCCACCCCGAGTCCACAAACACCCCGACTGTGACCATCCACCATTACTGCAATCTCACTGTCTTCATCTCCCATCCATCTTGATCATCTCACATCAACTTCTATTGCTTCGCACCCACTACCATCTCCTCACCGACTCTCCCCACTTCCATGTGGCTCCAACAACGATCACCAATAGTAGCCTCGCCACACCACCATAGCGACAATCCTGATGCCACCTTGCTGAACCACCACCGATGTCGCTCCATCACCGCAACCTTCTATCTAACAGGACCAACCCTGAGCTTCCTCCCTCTTCCTGCAGGGCACTAACAGACCCGAACTCCTCAGTAACCTGAGCTCCACCATCAGCCCCTGACCTCCTCCTTGGCTGCACTCCGACCATTATTGCTGCCCCAACTATCCCGAGCCCCTTGCTGCCATATTCCAAGCTTCACTCGACATCTGCTGCTCCTCATTGCTGCCCCATTAACACCACCAGCAAGCCGATGCCTTGTTGTCCCTTCTTCAATGCCAAATAGTCAGTACCTGCATCCCGAAGACCTCGATGTTGTCTCTGTTTTTTCCGTGCTCATGGTTGCTCGTTGCCCTCATATCATCGCCACAGCCGTCGTTGCTCCTCCTCTTTTCGTCGTTTGCCCACATTCGGAACCTTCGAATAATAAGGCAAGCATCCTTTGTATACTCTTTTTGTTCTCGTACCGGCATTTTGTTGGAATTCCGAAAGTAGTTCCATAATTGTTATCATGTCTTGAATTCCATTTACCGTCCATGCCCATACAAATAATCCTTGTAGATCGTAATTATTGAACCATCGTATTGTTGCATGCTTTGTGATCTCTTCATGTTTGAATTATTTGCTTGATACAGTATTGAATCATCCCATTTGTCTCTGTCGATTCGATACACACGGAAATATCCTAAAATTCATCGCCACTTCATGTATTGCATGAACACAAATTGAAATTTCATATATAGGTATGTGCATATACATAAATATGGACTCGAATAAATTCTTTTGATTGTGTGCAATTACTTAGTTGAATTCTTAAATTTTAATACCGTCGAAAAATAAATATTGATGGATTAATTGTATAAATATATGTTCTGTTTTCAAATTATGAATGCAATCCATTTCTCACAATAGAAGTAAATTTCTTGTAGATAGCGATTCTAAAATGATGTACTAGAATTTTGTCATGTTATCTCCTATGATTTTCTATCAGAATATGAACATATTACTGTTAATAAAATTTAAAACTTCATGTGTGAAAGTTATAGCCTACTGTGTCTAGAATTCAGAACAACTGATGAATCTGAAATCTGATTTATAGAGTGTAAGATATACTGGTTTTAATATTGTAACGTCGTTAATTCTAGATTACTATTTAGAAGTATATCGTCATGATTAACTGACTAAAATAATATTTTATCAATAGAATTAAGACCTGAGATTTACCAGTATATTACTGAATATGATTAAGAGTTATTTTATGATTTTTGTAAGATATTTAAATGAAATTACAGTTGATTATTATATACAAGAACTTGACTTTGACCTTCTACCTGAACACTAGATTAGTATAGAACTGGCTTATAGACCTAGCTACATTAACTATAATATATTGTATGAATATGCGTTGGAACCGGCAGGGAGTTTAGTTTTGGAAACCCTAACGAAACCTGATTCGCTTTCCTGTAGTAGCGAAAAAGTGAGTTTTTGTACAACAACGTATTGCGGTCCAGAAATTATATCTTCATGTTATTTAATATAAAAATGCTCATTTTTCGTGTTCTATGAGTTTAACTACCGATACCTTCTTGTCACTGCCTTGATACTTATTTCACTTGTTGCATGTTCATGAAAAATTATTGTAAAAGTATAATAAGCCGGGGCAATAAAGGTGTAAGACCTAGTAGTAGACAATATAGGAGAGTGTACTCGGAAGGAGGCTTGTGTTTCTCATAATAGTGACTCATGTTACATGTTTACATGTTTCCTGTTACATGTTATGTGATCTTGTTTACATGATATGATTCCTAGTAATGTCACTGCAAGATCCGAGTACATAACTTTGTAGAATTAACCACCGGAGTCTAAGAATCACTTGTTTATATGCACCCGAACCTGTGGTATGGGACGTAGGATTGCGTGCATTAAATAGGATTAATAGAAAATTGATAGACTTAAGATTAACACTGAGCATGAGCATGCCCTGTTTACAAGTTACATGATTCCTATTTACAAGTTACATTATTCTTGTTTACAAGTTACATGAGTCCTATTTACAAGTTGCATGATTCATTTTTACATGACATGTTTCCCGTTAAATGATTCCTTGTTACCGATTGAATATATTGTAACACCCCGATTTTCTATACCGGAAAACCGTGACAAAAGCTAGAATCTTTTCCTTCAATTAGCCACAATACACAGAAAAACAGGAAAATTTAAAACTTTTTTTTCAACACAAATGTATTACAAGTCCGAATGTTATAAAACTGCAATACATTACATCAGTGTTACAATAATGCCTTACAAGCCTAAGTGTTACAACTTCCAATAAATTTACATCAAAGTATAGTGAATAATAAATAACACTTGGTACTTCACTTGGATGCTTCCCAACATAAAATAAACTACAACATATGTTACGATTGAAAAATTAAAATCAACAGTTTGCTTATCTTGCCTTGAGTCCTCCTGAATCCTGTACCTGTAGTTTTGCAATTCAGTGCCTATTTGAGTGGGGACGTCAGTATATATATTGACGCTTAAGGGCTGATGACTAGCAGTGAATCTCAATTTAAACAAACAGATTCATGAAAAGAGAAATGTGCATATATAATCGATGTGTCAGTGTATGATATGACTTAGACTCTAATGCAAGATTAACTAATGCAAGGATGCACTTATTCTAATGCAACTACGACTCTGGACAGTATGTACCCCATAAATGCATACGCCCATATCAAGCTATTTCTTCAAATATAGGGATTTGAACCCGCATCATGAATTCTACTCATGTACTCAACCTGTTCCTGAAGATACAAATTGACTTATGAGGTTGCTCTGAAATGGTCTAATCCCGCCATTCGCAGTCATATAGTGGTGTCTCTGTTTGCCACTATTGCCCGTCGTACCGGACCTCACTCAAAAATCAGACGAATCCTCAGAGTTAACTACAACACAGGTTAGCTCGAAGCATCCTCTGTGGGCCTTTATCTCATAGATTGTAGTCTATGGCATTTTCGCTTTTCCTGACAAAGAACATGACGGAATTCTGGGGGTCCATCCCCTACTTCCGATAGGAAAACTTCCCGTTCTTATCATGGCACTTCAGAAATTAACAGACGAGATACGGATCCCGTGCTCCCAACTCGTGAGAAGGCATAGACCGTATCCCTTTGACAGGAAGGTTACAACCAATAACATCACCTAGTGCTGGCCTATAGGACAGGTCGGGTCATAAGGTATCACCCCTAATACCAACTCTTTCCTTTCGGCGAAGTAATAAATAAAAAGGTTATGTAACAATAGTTACCAGTTACTACCCTAACAATGTCACTAACCTTAAACAATCTGAGGGATGACAATAGTACTAACACAACATGCTATGCCTTAAGTTAGACTTCGCAAGATAAATTTGCTAGGTGCTCAAACTAGACTTACCAGAATTCCTAAGGATCCTGTTGACAGCCCATCGATCCAAGACTCTGGCAATACGAATTTATTTGCATGCTACTACTTTGAACTTGGATTCCGTCTACGCTCCCGCCCGCGATCAACTTACACCGGTTAAAATCTGACTGTGCACGAGGGGTGACTTATCCACAGTCCCCAATGACTAAAATAAATACACGTCTTGATGTTCGATGGCCCCTAGGGCAATGATATCACCCTAGACGAGCACAACAAACTGCGTACTAGCTAATAAGCTATATACGAGTAAACAAAACTCATACGAGCCAAATGAGCTACGCATGAACAAACAAACTACATACGAGCCAGGTGAGTTACGTATGTGACGGACCAATACTATTACATAACTTATGAGCACAAGGAATACTTACTAATTATAATCAAGTGCATAATTCAAACTACTAACAATTCACAACAACTCTAGTTAACATGGACTAGAATTTCGGGTATAAGTTTACTAACATGAACTAACATGCATGTTAAGCTTACTAATTTAACATACAAGATGAACATTCAAAACATAATCTCTTAACCATTTATAACTCTAGATGAAGAATACACACATGAATAGTCTGAGTTGTTTTATGAAACAACAACACTATAATGATTTCTTTTGTATGCATCAACTAGAACCACCTACTTAATGACTTGATCTTTTACACATAAAAGCAACATAAAAAGCCTTATAACAATCTGGAAGTAATTAATCGTGCTAAGCTTATCGGAATTCAACAAAATTGGATTTTTTAGAAAGGTGAGGACATCTACTACAACTCTCTAGTTGACAACCTTCTGATTCAGTCAAAAAGAGTTAGAAAAACTTTGAATACACTAAACAGTGAGCTTCACCGAAAATGCCAGCTTTTGTCGACTTGTAAGAGTCATAACTCATGCTACGCTTATCAAAATTCTACAAAATTGAAAATTTTGGAAAGCTGAGAACATCTACTACAACTCTCTAGTTGACAACTATCTCAAGTTCAGTGAACAAGAAGTCGAAAACTCCTAATCTTTCCAAACAGAAACTCAGCCAGAGAAAGTCACTGCTATAATTTGTAAAGATCATAACCAGTGTTATACTTATCGGAATCTAACAAAAATGACTTTTTGGAAAGGTGAGAAAATATACTACAACTCTCTAGTTAACAACCTTTTCAAATTCCGTATAGAACTCAAATTTCTCGATCTCAAACACATGTCAAAATCAACCAAAAACAGCAATTTTGCTGAAAACTTGTAAATTTCATAGCTCATGCTACGCTTATTGGAATTAAACAAAATTGGACTTTTTAGAAAGGTGAGACCATCTACTACAACTCTCTACTTAACAACTTTTTCAAATTCCATACAGAACTCAAATTTTCCGATCTTAAACACATGTCAAAATCAACAAAAAACAACAGTTTTGTTGAAAACATGTAAAGCTTGTAGCTCATGCTACACTTATTGGAATTCAACAAAATTGGACTTTTTATAAACGTGAGAACATCTAATACAACTCTCTAGTTAACAACTTTTTCAAATTCTGTATAGAACTCGAATTCCTGTTCTTTAAACACAAGTCAAAATCAACCAAAAACAGCAGTTTGCTAAAACTTGTAACGCTCATAACTTATGCTACGCTTATCAGAATTCAACAAAATTGGACTTTTTGGAAAACTAAGAACATCTAATACAACTTCCTATATCACGCCCCACTTCCCAAAATGGAATACGGAATACAGATACATGACTAAATCCAGCGAATGATTTTCATCATCTATAAGCTGTGAGGATCTTTACAACAAGCACAAGTATAAACAAGAGAGATACAAGAAGAATAGTCAACCACGCATGCATATATGAATCAATATACCAACAGGAATTTACTTGAAATAAAATTTAATAATCTCAAATAAATCATATCTGAATAAGTCAATAATCCTGGGTCACATTGCCTAATACAAAATAATCAATGTAACTAAGTACAATTATTCAAGATATGCAACAATAAAATAAATAGATATAGCAAAAGCTCCAGCCAACTAGAATCTCAGGTCACCTACTCCTATCGGGGCAGCTGATCACCATAATCTGCAATTTAAATAAATTGCAGGAAGAAAGAAAAAGAAACAAAATGCCCGTCAATGCAAGTTACGGGCCGCTTGTAATGCAGGCAACAAGTACAATAAAGATAAATAAGAATAGAGTAACAGCGGAAGCAAGAATAGCATGGAAAGAATGTAACAACAAAAATAAAGAAACTAACTCAAATCAAGAACAGAAACAACTAGTATGGCAAGATGAACGAGTACAAGTGGCATGTAACAAGTGTCAAGTAGACAAGTGTCGAGTAACAAGTAGCAAATGTCAAGGATCAAGTATCATGTACAGGTAGCAAGTAGTAAGTGTCAAGTGATTATGTTCAAGTCTTGTATCTAGTCCTGTCTAGCTAGCACTTCATGCATCCCAGGTTTTTACCACTTGGTTGCTACATTCAAACAATTTCGTTTTAGATTTCATAGTGGATCATAGAGGGTAGTGTACTCAGGGACAAGTATCAAGTAATCAAGTATCAAGTATCAAGCCTCAAGTATCAAGTATCAAGCCTCAAATATCAAGTAATCGAGTATCAAGTATCAAGTATCAAGCCTCAAGTATCAAGTAATCGAATATCAAGTAATCACGTAGGATCTATGGATCCTCTTCCGAGTACACGTTTCGGTATTTTCCACTATTAGATCTTTCCCTTTAACCCTAGCTTAGTTTCTTATTATTATTATTCAAGCAAGCATGGACGTGCACAAACAAGTTAAGAAACATGGAGAGACAACAAGGAACAAGTACAAGTTGAATAAAGAACATGAACGGATGATGAATGACTCAAAATAGACTAAGACAACGAAAATTCTAGTTCAGGACAACAAGACAGTACTACACCAAATCTGGGATTCCCATTGCCACAAACATGCAAATATGGATCCGTCAGAAGATATAAAAAATAGACTCCCGACCAAATCCAACCAATATATATAAGTCATATGGTATTTCACAATAACAGGACTCAAAACAAGTTTGTATACAGAAAACGTGTTCAGCTAGAAATCAAGAGTTTGTATTCATAAACAGGAAAACGGCATAAAAACTTACTAATTAAATCCACGAAAAATCTGGAGTATTCCCTAATATGTTTAGTAACAGAAAATAAATTTTAATAATTTTCCAACACAGATAGAATAGTCAAGTAAAATAAGAAAGCAGCAAGATACAGTAGTTTTGTAAATCTTGAATCACAAACACTGCAGTTTTAAAACAGCAATATCTTACAAAATATAAATCAAAACCCAGATCCATGAAAAGGGTGATAAAATAGATACAGTAGGCTACAATTCATATTCACAAAGTTTTTATAGATAGCAAATAGAATCAGGGTGAAATTAAGGTTCTTTACTGAACAGCATGAAAATTCTGCAAGCATAGTAGTTGTTTGCAAGTATAGAATAATTTGTAAAGGTTATCAACTAAATCCACAAAAATTATGTGTTAATCCCAATCAATTCAAGTTGTACTCAGCAAAATATTAGATCAAAATATTGTCTTTAACATCAGTATAAGAATAAATTATCCTCCGGAATTCATATAAAACTGAATCTGAAATTTTCAACACATTGGTAGTAAAATAGTCATAACTTGCAACTCAAAAATCGAAACTGACATCTGTCAGAAATTCTGGAAAGTAGACAGAATTCTGTATAATTCATATTCAAAAATAATTTTCATATACTGACCTTAATACGGTCTAAAATACTGAACAAAAACGGGGTAACACAAAAAACAGAAATCTTCTTTATGCATAAAATCGCCATAGATCATATGAAACTCACCTAAATTGTAACAAAAAGCAAAATATGGTATACTAGATGTCCAAGCAACATGGTATAGGGTATTTATCAAGTCTACAACAAGTTATACTACATCCAACACATCATCCATACAAGTTCATACAACACCTCATAATCACGAACACATGCATGTATACAAGAATTGGTTATCTCTAAGTCTAAATTCATGTCGTGTGTGTAATGAGACAACTATGGACGGATTAACACATAGAGACAAGATATAACAGGGGTTTTGCACAAGAATTGTCTCTAAAACACAACTACACTACAGGCGGTATTTAGTACTTGTATTATACAACAAAAAGAATACAAGTTACTTGCCTTATATTCGATGACGAAAACGACGAAGCAAGAACAAAAATAATGAGAACGGATTTCCGGGCAACGAACTCAACAAACAACGAACCACGAACCACGAACCACGAACCACTAACGAACCATGAACCCAAACACGACTCACGAACAACGAACAACAAACCTGCGAACAGCACACGCACACAAGAGAGAGGGATAGCCGGGAGAAGGCTGCTGTAACAGTGGCACGACAGGGAGAAAGGGAGGCGGTGCAGGTCGGGGTTGAAGACGGCAGGGGACTGGTGGCACTACTGTGTCGCTCTGGCTACTACTATTGAGGAGATGGTGGAGATCGGGACTGGGCTGCGGTGGCTCGTCGTCGAGAGGAGGGGTGTATCGGGGCTGCTGGAGGCAGACAGGGGAAATGCCGAGGCTGTCGCTAGCTGAGCGCGACGCAAGAGGGAGGTTGGGAGAGGGCACGGGGCTACTCAATTTGGCATCGAGGTGGCTAGCGGATGGGTTTGGAGGACCGGGAGAGGGAAAGAGGATGAGGCAGAAGAGGTAGGGGATGGCTTGGAGAAATGGCTAGGGTTTTCGAGATGGGTAGGGTGCACAGGTGAAGAATATATATATAGGGGTTGGTTAGTTAGGGTCTCATGCTGACAGGTTGGCTTGGGGAAAAAGATAACAGGTATTGGGTTGTTAAGGTGTTAAATAGGATCCAATAGGGTTTTGAATAGGGTTTAATTGGGTTTTAAATAATAAAAACCAATAAGGAGATGGGAACAAAATAAATAGCTAGAATAGGACATGAACCATAATGGGGATAAAAAATAATGGCCCGATCAAACAGAGATAAAATAATATGAGACAATTGAATCAAGAAAATCAGATAAGGAGACGACAATACAAAAAAATGAATATATTGAAAATAAAGATCCAATATACGGTCCAAAAAGAGATACAAAGAGAATAAATACACAAAAAGAAAAATACGCACCCAAAAATACAGAAAATGAAAAATAGGGGTTACAAATCCTACCTACTTAACAAGAAGAGTTTCGTCCTCAAAACTCAAACAAGAGATTCATAGGGTAACCCCGAAAAGAAAAGAAAGAACAAAACAAAAAGATACTCAAACAGATGAAGAAACTTGTGCTGAATATCCTCCTCTAACTCCCAAGTCGACTCACCTGGCAAGTGAGGATTCCACGAGACACGAACCAACTTGATGACCTTTTTCTTAAGCACTTTCTCCCGCAGATCCAAAATAGTAACTGGCGGAATTTCACAAGCCTAATTCGGCCGAACGGTCAACTCAGAATAGTTGATCACGTGGCTCCCATCTCGGATATGTCTTCTAAGTTGTGAGATATGGAAAACATCGTGTACTCCTGATAACGCTGGCGGTATTGCAAGACAATAGGCCACCTTGCCTACTCGCTCCAGAATATCAAACGGTCCAATAAACCTAGGGCTGAGCTTGCCCCCGCCACCAAATCGAATGACACCTTGCCAAGGCAATACCTTTAGGAAGACATGGTCAACAACCTCAAACTCCAAAGCTCTCCGATGGACATCAGCCCATCGCCTCTGCCTATCCTGAGCTGCCTGCAAGTGCTTGCTGGTCTGAGTCACCGCATCAACTGTCCTGGTGATCAACTCTGGACCTAACAACTTCCTCTCACCAATGTCATCCCAGCACACTAGTAATCTGCACTTTTGCACATAAAGTGCCTCAAACGGTGCAGCTTTAAGACTGGCCTGAAAGTTGTTATTGTATGAGAACTCTACGAGATGCAAATTTTCCTCCCATGATCCACCGAACTGCAGCATATAGGACCTTAAAATGTCCTCTAGAATTAGGATGGTCCTCTTTAACTGTCCATCAGTCTAGGGATGAAAAGTTGTACTGTACTTCTAATACTCCCCAAACTACTCTGAAGACTCTCCCAAAACTGAGATCTGAATCTCGTATCCCTGTCGGATACAATACTGACTAGAACCCCATGAAGTCTGATGATCTCTTGCATGTACTTCTAAGCTAGGCTCTCAGTAGACTATTCGACACGGAAGGGAATGAAGTAAGCACTCTTCGTCAGTCAGTCGACAATCACCCAAATGGCATTATGACCCTTAGGACTCCTCGGCAAAGTGGTCACAAAATCTATAGTGATGTGTTCGCACTTCCACTCCGGAATGGGAAGCGGTTGAAGAAGTCTGGCGGTCCTCTGATGCTCTGCCTTAACCTGTGGCAGATCAAACACTGAGACACAAACCAAGCCATAGCCCTCTTCATACCATGCCACGAGAAATGAAGCTTCAAATCCCGATACATCTTAGTACCTGCACGATGGATAGAATACAATGACTGGTGGCTTCCTCAAGTAATCTCTGACAAACTTCACCCTTCGGGACACAAAACCTAGACCCAAAACGAAGCGATCCATCAGCATGAATAACCATATCCATTCTGGAACCAGCCTCAACTTCTGCTCTGAAACCCTGCAACTGCTCATCACCAACCTCAGCCTCTTTGATCTGATCAACAAGAGACGATTGAAGCTGAAGCACCAAACAACTTCGATCAGAATTCGGCAACAACACATCCAACTCCAACCTCCACATCTGCTCAACCAAATATATTCGCTGAGTAAGGAACATAGCTGTCGGTTTCTTGTTCAAAGCATCTGGCACCAAATTCACTCTACCAGGATGGTATTGCAAACTGATGTCATAATCGGCCATAAGCTCCAACCAACGTCTTTGCCTCATGTTCAACTCCTTCTAGGTGAAGACGTACTTGAGACTTTTATGATCTGTAAAGATCTCCACTCGGTCCCCAAGTAAATAAGTCTCCATAGCTTCAAAGCAAAAATCACTGCCACTAATTCCAAGTCATGAGTCGGATAGTTCTTCTCATGCGGCCTCAACAGCCTCGATGCATAAGCAACGACTCGGCCCTTCTGCATCAGAACTACTCCAAGACCCTTACCCGAAGCGTCAGAGTGAACTACAAATCTTCCTGAACTATTTGGAATAGTCATGTAACACCCCGCAAAATTGGAAATTACAATTTTGCCCTCGTGTGTTATGCACGTGTATTTTGTAACGTGTTTTCATCCCGTATTTTGATTATCGACTATTTATTTATTTTCAATATTGATTTTTCCCTATTTTTGAATCAACAAAAATATAATATTTCGATATTTGTATTCTACGTGCTTTGTACGTGTTTTCAATACACATATTAATTACATATTCTCCACCGCTACGTACAATATTTTCTATGTGTTTAAATTATTTATTTTATATATTTAAATATATTTTATAAAAACAGAAATTCATTTTCCCCCTATTTTGATTAAAATGCAATTATCAATTTTTTCTGCACGTATGGTGCACGTGCAAATTTTTATTCTCATTTTTCTACTCTCATTTTACTATTTTTAGCATGCATAAGTTTTAATTAGCCTTCTTTTGATTCATGGACCTATAGAATAAAATCTAGCCCATTAGGAGAGGAGCCCACTAGATAATTAAATAAATTAATTAGTAATGAGCCCATGTAGCAAGCCCATTATTAAAATCACATTTTTAGTTAAGTATGTACTAATACATGACAAGTTACAAATATTAGTACACATTTAGAGTTATAGAAATGTGTTAATATTTGTTTGTGCATGTGTGCATACGCACAAATGTATTTGGACCATTTTGTGGGCTAGGGGGGTGGCCGGTCATGGAGTGAGGAAGAGAAAGGTTTTTGAGTTAAGTTAGTGGAGAGTGGGGAGATGAAGAGATGGGGGTTTTAGGAGTTAGGAAAGTGGAGAGTTGTAGAATAAATTTGAAGAGTTATTAGGGTGGAATTTTTGCACTTTAGACCCTTCCAAAATCCTATAAATAGAGCCCCCATTTCCTACCTTTATCTTGCACCAAAAACATTATCAAAAGAAGAAAGGAAAAAAAAAAGGAAGAGAGAAGAGAGTTTTGTGCTTGGAGGCCATTGCTAGGAGGAGAAGAGCTAGGAGCCCTTGAAGCTAGAAGTGGTGTTCTTCCTTTCAATTGTTCAAGCTTCAATAAGGTGGGTGATCCTATGCTTTCTAATTGTAGAAATTGTATGCTAATTATTTTATATGACTAGTATGAATTGAATGTGATGAGAAATGAGTAGATTTAATTTACACTTTTATATGTGTTGAAAATGAGTAGTAAAACATAAAAGTGAATGTTCTCTTACTTTCTAATTGTAGAAAAAGTACATGATAGTGAAAATGCATGAATAGTATGGAAATTTTGATTATGATAAACTATTGAATATGGTAAAAATAGAAGTGAACCATATAAATTAAATTACAACATGTAGTTGTTAATGAGAAAATAGATAATTGATTATTTTGTCATGAATTGTTGTACATGAAGAAAAGTAGCTTTTTATGAAAATGTTGGAAACACTTCTTTTGATAACTAAATAAATTTTTATAAAGAAAAATTAATGTTATGGAGCTCATTGTATTGTTATAAAAATATAATATGCTATCCGTGACTAAAAAGAACGAATGCAAAATTGTGTTGTTTAATAAGGAGAAACCACTTTGTCAAATTGTTCTATTTTTTTTTTCTAAAATATGAATTGCCGATCAGAACGTTACTGTTATAAAATAATCTTAGTTATATAAATTTATTTTTATCAAAAGGATTGATCAAGTACGAGGAAATCGAGTTGTATTTTTAATAAATAATGTAATAACAGAAAGTTAGCATAAGACCCATCGGGTTGCCTGTAAGCTGTAGGACGCACTCGGCCCGTTGGATTAGCCCTGCGCTGGCTACTGTCCGGGTTGAGTTCGAAACGGGTTAAGGCCCAAAACTTTCTTTTACTAAGTTTTTTTTTAAAAACCATTTCAACCCGAGATGGGTTTAAGGAGATTTTTGTCTGAAAATATGACACCTTGCCCACATGGGCTAGTGGTTATCCGTGTGTGCTTTGGGCACTGTGTGGGCATGTGTTGGTTCGAAACCCAGGTTGTGTGGGTTTTTATTATATATATATTTTTTTTTGAGTTAAATTAATGAGTTTAGAGTAAATTAAAATTTGGGACAACTATAGTGTTCATAAAATGTTATAGAGAATCTATTAAAAATAGTTCTAAAGATTTTCATTGTATATTTGAGATATAAAAGAGACATTGAGATAGAATGAGATTTTATTCTCAAGTTAATTATTTTAAAAACACGATTTTTATTCTTAGAAGAAAAATAATAAAGTTTGATATGAGAAATAAATTGGCTTGATGACTTTATGCATTCATGTTAAATATTTGATTTCTATATAAGCTTAAATTAAGTAAGGTTAGATGAATATATGAGAAGAATTATTGTTGTTGATTTGTGAATGAAATGTATGATAAGAGATTCATATATAATGCTAAATGAGACATTGCAAGAGCTTGGGTTATGATAAATATTCATTTGATAGAAATTGTATATATGAAAGGAATTACTTTTTGTTCTATAAAGATCTTGAATAAATGACTAGATCATGGATGATGACAAGATTTGATTATTTTTGTGAAATAAATTGAAAGATGAAATTATATAAGTTTAAGACATGATTATTAAAGGGTATATGTACCCAAGTTTCTTGTACATGAAAGTTTATGATTTAGAGTTAGTAAGACCTCGGTACCGGCATTATTGAAAGAAAAGATTTGAGATATGATTTGGAGATATGGCCATGAGGCTATCTCGCATTTGTTGATTAAGTCCGGTAGAAGGTAAAACTAATTCTTTGAATGGAATTTATTCATGTCTTGAACTTAAGAAAATTTAGGCACATAAGTGAAGATGTAGTAAACTTAGGAAAACGTAAGTGAGGTGCTCTATATAGTCGGCGGTGGACTCCAAGACTATAGACCCAGTTGGTGGAC
Source organism: Hemerocallis citrina (assembly GCA_017893485.1). Taxonomy (NCBI): domain Eukaryota; kingdom Viridiplantae; phylum Streptophyta; class Magnoliopsida; order Asparagales; family Asphodelaceae; genus Hemerocallis; species Hemerocallis citrina. Next base: position 121,604,754 of record CM030363.1, on the reverse strand, counting down.
TGAGGTTGCCCTGTGGGAGACGAATTATTATATTTTAATCCGGGACTATGAGGACGGGTCGGCGGTGGACTCCATGATCTTGAGTAGTCGGACGGATGGATTTTTGTGTTTACCGTCTCCAATGTATATATATATATACTGGGCTAGAGGGTCACATACGGGACGATTCGCATGATGTGGAATCTGTTATAACAGCCGGCGGTGGACTCCAAGGCTGGGATTCAAATTCGTGGAATAGTCTGAACTTTGTTTTGCTACAGGGTAGTTTTCATGGCGAGGGATCGAGCCCTGTATTGTGAAGAACGTAGGCGCTTGCCCTTGGACCTATGTAGTATGGGAAGCATAGAATCCGAACAAGTGTGCATTAGTGTCATCCTAGTATAGGATTGTGTGCATTAGGCATTAAGGCATAACATACACTTATGTTTAGAATAATCACTTTTGACACTTTACTTGTTCATTCAATCTTTTTGTGATTTGTTAAAGTATGAGATCGTTATACTATTCCCGGCATAGAGAGGATAGCCGTGTATAATATTTCGTCAGTTGTAAGTAACTGACGTGCCCACAGATTGACATGCAGGTAATGGACTATTCATGGAATTAAAAAGTGGATATGCTGTTGCTGTTTAGAAGTTAAAGATGTTGCAAATGATGTTAAAGTTATACAAGTTGTATTTCATTGTTGTAATCTTTTATTCTTCCGCTGTGTAAAGGAACTCTGATGTATTGTGAATAAAAAGTTTTAAATTCCTTGTAAAATTGTACGAAGTGAAGTAAAGATCCTGTGAAATCTCGAATTTGTCCTTATTTGAAATTCGGGGTGTTACAAGTCAACACTAGCGCTGACATTAATTTGTTCTTCAGCTCAGCAAAGGCCTTACTACAAGCCTCAGACCAACAAAACTTCTGATCCTTCCCAGTCAGCTTAGTCAATGGTCCTGCTATCTTCGAAATTTTTTTGATGAATTTCCGATAATAGCCAGCTAGACCAAGGAAACTCCTCAGCTCAGAAACTGACTTGGGAACTGGCTAATCCTTCATAGCTTCAACCTCGAACAGATCCACAGAAATACCATCGCCCGAGATAATGTGCCCCAAGAAAGTAACCTTGTCGAGCCAAAACTCACACTTTCTAAGTTTCCCATAGAGCTGATTCTCCCTCAAAGTTTGCAGAATCAACCTAATATGCTCAGCATGATCTTCCCGATTCCGAGAATATACCAAAATGTAGTCAATGAAGACCACCACAAATCTATCCAAGAATTGAGAAAAGACCCTGTTCATGAGACTCATGAATACAGCTGGCGCATTCGTGACCCCGAATGGCATCACAAGATACTCATAGTGTCCATATCTGGTCCTAAATGCAGTCTTCTGTACATTAGCCGCCTTCACCTAGACATGAGGATATCCGGAACAAAGATCCAACTTCGAGAAAACAGCAGCTCTGCCCAACTGATCATATAAGTCATCGATCCTGGTCAGTGGATACCAGTTCTTCATAGTAACACTGTTCAGTTCCCGATAATCCACGAACAGTCGACAACTACCATCCTTCTTGTTGACAAAAAGGATTGGAGCACCCCACAGTGAAACACTTGGTCTGATGAATCCCAAATCAAGCAATTCCAAACCAAATCTGCACCTTAAGGTCTGCTAACTCAACTGGTGCCATCCTGTAGGGACTCTTCGATATCGGTGCCGTACCAGGCTGAACTTCAATATCAAACTCCACATCCCTATCAGGGGGTAAGCCAGGCAACTTCTCTAGAAAACCATCTAGGAAATTCTGCACTACTAGAGGCGCATCCTCACAGCCTGAATGCAATTCCATTGCACAAACCTCCTGATCAACAGCAGTCTCAGCTCGGCCAAGGGACATCTTCGGGCATGGAACTCAAACTCTGCGCGACCTGGGATTCGAAATACAAATTTCTTGGCACGACAATCAATAATGGCGTGGGATTCACCCAACCAATCCATACAGAGAATAACGTCGAATCCTGAATTCCCAATTACAATTAGGTTGGCCTTGAAATCTATACCGCCAATACTCACTGGACACTACCTGCACTCCCGAAAACAAATAAAAACACCACCACCTATCACAATGTTCCAAGCATCAGACATAAAACTAAACTCCAACTGATGGCGTGCCACAATGGATTGCCCCGGAATCAAAAAGAACATGAGCAGGAAAAGAGCAAACAAGGAAAACACCTAAGATAGAGCCAAAAGCAGAGAAAAGGAATTGATGATCAAGGGTGAGGAAAGCACAAGGCAGAAAGGTAATATGAAATAATAATGCAAGAGAAAGAAAGAAAGAAACAAAGGAAAACATCAAAAACAATAAAATGCAAAATATACCTGCAACAACACCCTCTGTTGTCTCAGCATCGATAGTAGTCAGGTTGAAAGCCTGACCTCTCCTGGGGACAGCGGTCCTCTGACTGACAATCTGGCGCTGAGGAGGAAGCGGGGGCCTGACTAGACTACAAGCTGGGGCTACCTGCTAAACCGGACCACTGGCTAGAAGAGCCATCCGCTGCTGCCGCAGACAATCCCGCACTGTATGATTAGGAGCACCACAACCAAAATAGCGGCAGTTGGCACGTCTGCATTCCTTGCGCTCATGCCCAGAAAATCGGCAAAAGTCACAAAAACTAACCTTCTGAAGACCTACAGAAGAGTAAGGAGCTGCCCTGATCGAATGGGCTAGGACAGGCCTCCGAATCGGACCACTAGAAGGCCTAGCAACCACAGAGTGCGGAACAGTTCGCTGGGGAGCACCAACCCACCACGAGCCTGCTCATGAGCTCGAGCTTCCCCAAGAGCCTCAGCATAAGTACGCAAGCGAAGGAAGACGAGCTGCACCCGAATCTCTTGCTCAAGTCCCAATGTGAATCTACGAGTCCTGTCCTCTTCGTTCACCACAAGAACAACTGCGAAGCAGCTAAGTCTGATAAATTCTACTCCATTCTCATCCACAAACCTGGAGCCATGTTTCAAGAAAGTCTTATGTTACAATATTGCATGAACAATATGTAACAAATCCAATAATAGAACATCGACTAACCTGTTTCAGGACAAGAAACTGTTGCTCCATTTCAACTCGAGTGCTTCTAGGGAACTTCTCCAATAATCTCCTAGTGAACGTGGCCCAAGTAATTGGTCGTTTGAGCCTTTCAAACTCGGACCTCCACCAAATGTGGACCAGATCCACCAGCTGGATGGCTACCACATCCACTCTATCAACATCGGCAACTCTTACTGCCAAAAGCAAATGCGCAATCTGGATCAACCACTGCTCGGCCTCCGAAGGCGTCTCAGTGTCAGAGAATCTGTCAGGATGCAGCCTTATGAAATCTGTGACAGTATCTAGACGGGGATGGAGAGCTTCCTACATAGGCACAGTGGGAGGCAGAACCCAGGCAGCTTCGAAAGCAGTCATCACCAGGTCACTGTGGTTTTACTGCATATTGATCAACCATTCCAACACATTGGTAACGGCCTCAAGCCCGAGCTGATCTTCCTGAGGACAAACAGTGGAACCACTACGAGCCATGGTCTACACAAGATCAAAAACAATTAGCATCCAGATCATAGTTGATTATAATTCATTCATGTATGCATGGTCAGTGTACTGTTGAGCCGATCCCAGATTGAGCCAATCTTGTCTAATAATCAGTCAAACTAATACATTAGCCAAACCTGGGCTCTGATATCACTAAAAACCCTATCATGCCCCACTTCCCAAAACGGAATACGGAATATGGATACATGACTAAGTCCAGGAAATGGTTTTCATCATCCATAAGATGTCATGATCTTTACAACAAGCACAAGTATAAACAAGAGAGATAAAAGAAGAATAATCAACCATGCATGCATATATGAATCAATATACCAACAGGAATTTACTTGAAACAAAATTTAATAATCTCAAATAAATCAGATCTGAACAAGCCAATAATCCTGGGTCACATTGCCCAATACAAAATAATCCATGTAACCAAGTATAATTATTCAAGATAAGTAATAAGAAAATAAATAGATATAGCAAAAGCTCCAGCTAACTAGAATCTCCGTTCACCTACTCCATCGGGTAGCTGATCACCATAATTTGCAATTTAAATAAATTGCAGGAAGAGGGAAAAAGAAATAAAACACCCGTCAATGCAAGTTACGGGCCACTTGTAGTGCAGGTAACAAGTATAGAAAAGATAAACAAGAATAGAGTAACAGCGGACGCAAGAATAGTATAGAAAGGATGTAACAACAAAAATAGAGGAACTAACTCAAATCAAGAACAGAAACAACTAGTATGGCAAGATGCACGAGTACAAGTGGCATGTAACCAGTGTCAAGTAGACAAGTATCGAGTAACAAGTAGCAAATGTCAAGGATCAAGTATAATGTACAAGTAGAAAGAAGCAAGTGTCAAGTGATTTTGTTCAAGTCTTGTATCTAGTCCTATCTAGGTAGCACTTCATGCGTCCCTGATTTTTACCACATGGTTGCTACATTCAAACAATTTTGTTTTAGATTTCATAGTAGATTATAGAAGACAGTTTACTCAGGGACAAGTATCAAATAATCAAGTATCAAGTATCAAGCCTCAATTATCAAGTAATCGAGTATCAAGTAATCACGTAGGATATATGGATCCCCTTCCAAGTACATGTTTCTGTATTTTCCACTATTAGATTTTTCCCTTTAATCCCGGCTTAGTTTCTTATTATTAATATTCAAGCAAGCATGAACATGCACAAACAAGTCAAGAAACATGGAGAGACAACAAGGGACAAGTAAAAGTTAAATAAAGATCACGAACAGATGATGAATGACTCAAGATAGACTAAGACAATGAAAATTCTAGTTCAGGACAATAAGATTGTACTGCACCAAATCTGGGATTCCCGTTGCTACAAACATGCAAATTTGGAACCGTCAGAAGATCTAGAAAGTAGACTCCCGGACGAATCCAGAAAATACATATAAGTCATATGGTATTTCACAACAACAGGACTCAAAACAGGTTTGTATCCAAAAAACGTGTTCAACCAGAAATCAGGAGTTTCTATTCTAAACAGGAAAACGGCATAAAAACTTACTAATTAAATTCAAAAAAAATATGGGGTATTCCCTAGTATGTTTAATAACAGAATATATATATAGGTGGTGGTTAGTTAGGGTCTCATGCTGACGGGTTGGCTTGGGGAAAAAGATAACGGTTATTGGGTTGTTAGGGTGTTAAATAGGATTCAATAGGGTTTTGAATTGGGTTTAATTTGGTTTTAAATAATAAAAACCAATAAGGAGATGGGAACAAAATAAATAGCTAGAATAGGACATGAACCATAAATAATGGGGATAAAAAATAATGGCCCGATCAAACATAGATGAAATAATATGAGACAATTGAATCAAGAAAATTAGATAAGGAGACGAAAATACAAATAAATGAATATATTCAAAATAAAGATCCAATATATGGTCCAAAAAGAGATACAATGAGAATAAATACAAAAAAAAAAATACACCTAAAAATACCAAAAATGGAAAACAAAGGTTACATCCTAGTTAACAACTTTTTCTAATTATGTATGGAACTCAAATTCCTGCTCTTTAAACACATGCCAAAATCAACCAAAAACAGCAGTTTTGCTGAAAACTTGTAAGGCTCATAGCTCATGCTACGCTTATCGGAATTCAACAAAATTAGACTTTTTAGAAAGGTGAGAACATCTACTACAACTCTCTAGTTAACAACTTTTTCAAATTCTGTACAGAAATCAAATTCCTGCTCTTTAAACACAAGTCAAAATTAACCAAGACAGCAGCTTTTTGTTGCTCGCTATTTTGGGAAAACGATTTGTTTAGCCTAGTAAATTAACCCAGAAAATTCTACAAAATTAGAGCATGGTAAAAACAAGTATGAGAACCTCTCTTATTAATTTGGAGTCAAAATTCCAACTTTAGCACAAGTAATTAATTCATAATCATCAAAACTAAATACTAGTTTGAAGTTTTGATCTTTAGGGTCTTATTTGAGTTCTACCGCTTCAATCTTTGTATGCTATTTATTCTAGTCCACAATCATCAATATGCGCATGAAATTAGTCCAAGTTCATCACTTATTTACTAGCATATAATACTAATAATAACAATAACAAAAAGATGAGAAACCCCCACCCAAAATCGGTTTGGAAGAACTTGCTTGCTCCTTCTCCTTCCTTGTTCTTGCTCCTTTTCATGAACAATCCATGAAATGAACCCACTCTATTTTTTTATTTGATCTCTTTATCTTTTCTTTTCTTCTCAATTTCTTTTTTCTAAAAATTAAAACAAAACAACTAGAAGAAGGAGAATGAGATGAGACTGAGATGAGGAAAAAAATGAAAAGGGCTTCACCCTTGAGGTTGACCGGCCTTAGGTGGTTTTTATAGGAGGAGAGGGAGTGAGCTTGTGGTGTGAGAAGAACCCAAGTGCCACTATCTTTTGTGGCTCAACAATTTTGAGATCAATTTGCAAATTAATACTGCAATCACACACTAATCCTATCCTAACCCTTCATTTGATCATGATTAATCCAAATAATAGGTAATTTTTTCCAAAGTCACATACTACATGATTTCGTACAAACGTATGAAATCGATACAGTACATATATGTATATACATCTATATATACAGAAAAATATTATTCATCAAACTCAATAATTTGTACCAAAAATAGTTTAATTCAGAGAATAAAATAAAATAATAATAATAATAATTTTATTATCAGCTCGGAAGATTTCAGTATCAACTTGATACAGTACAGATGTATACAGACTAGTATATATATATATAGATAATGTTTACTAATTAAACCAGGTAATATCCCCCAAAAATATTTCAATTCTGAAAATAATAATAAAATAATAATTTTTAATATCAGACCGGGATATTACCGATATTTTCTCAAAAAATGCATATTACCTGATTTTGTACAAGTGCACAAAATCGATACAATACATATATATACTTACTTGTATATATATAGATAACTTTTTATTAGTATAACTAAGTAATTTCCATAAGAAATATTTTAATTTTTAAAAATAATAATAATACAAATATAATATCCAACCGGGATATTACATATACATTGAAGTCATGTTTACATGTTTCTCGTTTCCAGTTACAAGTTTACACGTATTATTGTATCGTACTTGATCATATTGTTCCTTGTTCCTTGTTCCTTGTTATAACATACTTCCTTATTTCACTGCTTGCTACTACTTATGCCCGATGCTTGCCCTAACGGGTACTCCCTCGTTTCTTTTTTGTTAATGTTTATACAGGTACAAACGATGAGATGCCAAAGGAACTTGATGATCAGACTTTTTTTAGACAGCCGTAATGGAATTGCTACTGATATTGCTCTACTTTCCTATCGCTACTAGTTGTAGCTAACAGTTTATTCTATTATATATTCTCAAGCATTTTTGTAAGTCCTTATATCTCATATATTGGTTATTATATTCTATTCTTGTTCATGTGATTATTATTGTATTTGAGCTTACTGGTATTGTACTATTTAGGGATAATATGAGTTGGTATACTTATATCATTCGCTGGGCCTCAGTTACATTCCCGTGTTTCCGTAAATGGGAAGCGGGGCATGACTGCTAATAGGTTGCAGGAGAAGATTGAATGACGGGTTGAACTCTGAACGTGCTTTGGCGCTATTGCTAGAGTAACATTGAGCCATAGGTATGGACTCCAATCATATCATCGAGGCGTTAACAGATTGTTGGAGCAGATCAAATGGCGAAGCGAACTCTGAACTTGCTTTGTTACAAATTGCTAAAGTAACTTCGAGCCATGGGTATGGACTCCAAACCCGTCTTATAAGGAGCTTCTAATGTGTTTTTGATGTCGTTGTTGGAGCAGTCTTGTTTTTAACTCATTGTATGCATCCATAGAGTTGTACAATAATTCTGCAAAGTTTAGGGCAAAACTTTATGGACCCTCTGACGCTCAAGTTATTACCAGAGAGATACAGAGAGTTTGAGAGACAACTATAGGATGGAGTTGGATGTAGAGCTTGCTATTTGATCCTGGCAAGTTTAGAGAGAACACTGTGACAGATTCAAGCATTTGCGGTTAGTACCCAATAAGTTTTGTCGAGGCAACTCTGGGATGGAGTTGAATGTTGAACTTTTTGTTTGATTCCAACAAGTTAATAGAGAACTCTGTGATGGAATTGGACGTTCGAATTTTCCGTTCGTGCCCAGGAAGTTTTGTAGAGGGAACTCTGAGATAGAGTTGAACGTTTGACTTGCCGTTTGATCCCAGCAAGTTTTGTGGAGGCAACTCTAGGATGGAGTTGATGTTAAATGTCACGCCCCACTTCCTAAAATATGGAAATACGAGCACGTAACTAAAGCCCAGCGAATGATATAAGTATGCAAACTTATATCATCCATAAGCTGTACAATACCATTAAGCTCAACAATACAATAATAGTATTGACATGAATGTGAATATAATGTAGTAACCTATATCTAGGATACAAGAACTTACAAAAAAGTCTGAGAGTATACAATGCAGTAAACGGTTCATCAAGTTCCTTCATTGTCCCATCGTCTGTACATGTATAAACAATAACTCAAAAGAAAGATGGAGAGTACCCGATAGAACAAGCTTCGGGAACAAGTAGTAGTAAGCAAATAAACAAAAAAAAGGGACGATATAATAAGAACCAAAAATTGGAATGATATTGGAGTCAATAATTGAAAGACGATAACAAGAATAAAATTCGATAATCAATGGTACAATTGTTGGTAAACGATGGTCAATGGTGCACTGATCAATACACAATAATCTATAGTCAATGTCGATAACAATAGCTATGATCAAAATGCAAGTGTCTATCCTAAGTCTATCATCTTTTATTATCCTATCCAATGCACGTAATTCTGCGTCCCAAACCACATATTCGGTGCATACAAACAGTGATCGTTTAGACTATAGTGGTGAACTCTACAGATCATGTACCCGACAATAATAATCAATAATCAATAATTAATAATCCACAATCAATAATCCCCAATCCATAACAATAATCAATCGAGAACAAGGGCCCTTCTCCGAGTACAGTCTCCGATTGTTCACTACCAAGTCGACCCATATTACCCCGACTTGTTATTATTTTATTATGCTCAAATATGAACATGCAATGGGTACAGAAGTATTGAGGCAATGTCAAGATGGTGTCAAGGCTTTCCAATGCATGATATAATCTATTTTATTCAGTAGATGCAAAATTAACATGTTTATATTTATTAGCCCAACACACTTTTAGGAAAGCAAGACGTTGTTGTATAAAAACTGAGTTTCCCACTGCTACAGACTAATAAAATAGTTTCGTCAGGGGTTGTAAAAACTAGACTCCCTGTGGTTCCAACCCATATTCATATGAAGCAATCCAATTACAATAGCTAGGTGTATTAATCTATTCAGTCAACAACTCAATGTCAGATTTTAATATAAATAAAACAACTGGGAAACTCGTTAAAAGAAATCTAATAAAAACCATAATCTAGTTCTTCACATTGTTCATTAACAACACAATTAATCTCAGGTCTTAATTCTTAATTTAATCTACTGTTTGAACAAATTAAACATGACGATGTATTTTCAAACTGTAATGTGGAATTCAAACGTTACAGCACGAGAATCTGAATATCATGCAATCTGTAAGTCAGATTGCATATCCGTTAGATGTACTGGATTCAGACACAAAGGGCTACGACTTTCATTTATGAAGGTCTAATTTATTTCATCAGCAACTGGGTCATAATCTCACTACAAGTGATAGCAATATAATAATTGTAATTGTAACGATTGAGATTTACAAACATGCAATTTTATATCTAGAATTGAACATACATGAAATCTTGTAATTAGGATGAATTCTTAATGTTAACACGATAAAAATTATTATTTCTACAATATTAATTTACAGATAAAACTATAATATTACTTACAACCGAAATTCATTCAAATCACTATATTTATCTATATACACATATTCATATATGATTCTAGTTCGTGTTCATGCAGTGTATCTTGTGACAATGAAGTTTATGGTCTTTCGGTGGGTATTAAGTCAACGGAGGCAAATGGAGTGATTCAATACAATTGATTCAAACATGAAAAAATTGCGGGATATGTAACAATACTGATGCTGCTTGTTTTCGATGGGGGAGCAACATGTGTGAGTTTTTACAATTTGTGAAGTGGAAAGGACGGATCTCGACCTTCGCTCGGGTCGGTTCCTGGAGGTCGGCTCGGAAGAACGGCTGGAAGCTCGGAAAGCCGGAGTCCTTCAAAAGGCCTAGAAACACTGGGAGAAATCCTGGCGACAGGCCCTCCGACGATCTAGTCAGTCACTGGAAAAGAGAGTGAGCAGCTATAGTTCAGATGGGGAAAGATTCATCACCTTTGAAAGTGGAGAGGGGGTTTGGTAGTTATATGCAGGGGCTAACAGATATCTGACCCTACTGTGCCGGGTCAGACTCGTTTACCGTGGGCCTGAAGTGGTAGAGGACCTGTTTGACCCGTTGACCTAATGATCTGGGATGAGCGAAATCTGAGGCGATACGACGGTCCTGATTGGGCCACGTTATCTATACCACATCATAAGCTCCCCACTCCTGGAAGGCTATGGGAATCAGCCGTGGAGGAGTAGTTTGTCCTTGTGAGAAGAGCAGAGGGGAGTGTTTTGCGAAGATGAGATGGAGAGTCCCTAGGAAGTGTTTGGGGGTCAGCACCGAGCCGAGCATGGTATACAGCTTGATCAAAGTCTATGCCGAGCGCCGAGCTCAAGGGGATGGTACCGAGCGTCGATCCAGGAGGGTCGAGGCTGAGCACGCAGAGCGAGGCGCTTTATGAAAGAAAGCAATGGCGATGGTCGAAGTTCATGCCGACCTCCGAGCATTGGGTCATCACCGATGTAACTCCCTGAATTCCAACACATGTAATTCGTAGCACAAACAGGATCTTTTACTTCAATTCGTACAAAATACAAGGAATTTAAAACTTTTTATTACAACAATGTTCTTTACAATAACACAGTGGAAATGAATAAGTACAATACAACGTGTTAAATGGAAGCTCTTCAATCATATGACAACCCATCACAGTGACTTCAAGTCCCTGCCAATTCCAATCCTGCAACTAGAAAACTGTGGGCACGTTAGTTACATACAACTGATGCAATACTATAATATAATGATTCTTCTACTGTAACAATAACAAACTTGATGCACAAAAGAAATAATGACAAAGATGAATAAAAATAGACAGTGAATCTAATTTAAGTGTATAAGTGTATGTCATGAAACAGAAATCAAAATGCATAAAACAATGGCATAAAACAAGTATCCAATAAAACAACAAACGCATACAATGCACACTAATGCACACTTGTTTGGATTCTATGCATCCCATATTACATAGGTCTGAGGGAAAGCCCTTAACGTTCTCCTCATTATAGGGTTGAATCCCACGTCATGCAACCTAACCCGATGACTGTACTCCAACGCATAATTACGTGTGAGTCTCACCCCCAGGATATTAGACCTTACCGGCATACCCCTAGCCCACACATCATGGATTTATCGGGCGTATCCTCAGCCACGAACTCCAGCAAGTCTATCTCCCACAACTACGAACCAGGCCTACCTCTACCCCACCTCAATGGATTTATCGAGCATATCCTGTCCGTCCCGAACATTTCTAGGAACTGCAAGTTCTTTACCGGCTTTTTCGCAAACATAACAGACATACCCCTAGGCCACACATATAGATTTATCGAGTGTATCCTCAGTCATGAACATTCCTAGGGACCGCAATCCTTTACCGAACATTTCATCGATATCACCGGCCTACCCGTAGCCCACACATGTAGATTTACCGGGCATATCTTCCGTTGTGTCTCGAACCCCTAGGAACCACAAGCTATTTACCGAACATGTTCGTCATTCTTTTCAGTCATAACTCCACCTAGTGTCTGTCCTAATGGACTTAAATCAAACACTGAGAATATTAGCCCTAATGGACTTTTCATTCATAGCTCTATGTGGCAATTCAAACATAAATAATTGCCACATAGAGCAAGCTTACCCTAATGGACTTAAATCAAACACTGAGAATATTAGCTCACACTAGCTACTTCTCTAAGAGAAATTTAACCCACACTTGCTACTTCTCAAACTTTCACATATCAGAACCTGCCGGCACTCTGGGTCTCGCTCAACCTCTAGATTCCAACAATTTCAACAAAGAGATCAACTAGGTTACATCTAACCTTTTATAAAAAAAAATTATTCATTAAACATCTTTTAACTTCTTTTATCCATTCTCTTTTCTATTATCAATCATGAAGTAACCAACTTCTTATAGCAATATTCAGTAACACTTGATGAGTTAATGTCACGCCCCGCTTCCCAAAAATACAGAATACGGGCACGTAACACAAGCCCAGCGAATGATTATTATCATCCTTAAGCTGTTTCAGAAATCTTACAACATATCTCAGGCAGTATATCAGAATCAACATATACATCAGAGTCAAAATATCGCAGTCGGAAGCAAAGAGTGGAACCAACATGCATCACTGAGAAAGTTTTACCAACAGGAATTAATTGAAATCAAATATCTTGTTCTCAAATAAAAACAACAGAGTCTGGAACAAACATTCTGGGTCACATCGCCCAATACAAAATAAATAATACACGCGTCTCAAATACTGAAATAATCAAGTCTCAGGAATACAGAATAATGTTCTAACAGAAAACAGAAATAATAATAAACAGCATCTAATACTGCGAACCACCAGAACCTTCTTGAATCTGTCCACCGTAATCTGCAATCATCGAATGCAGGAAAAAGGAAAAGAAGAATAGTACCCGTCAATGGCAAGTCCGGGTCACAAATAGAATAGGATACAAGCACTTGGGAAAAACTAAACAGATCTAACTAATCATCAGAAACAGACCTAATATGGTATGGTAAACTCAACTAACATAGTATCCTAGAAGATGTCTCAGATATTAAGTGTCAAGTGTCATATAACAGAAATGTCAGGTAAACATACATTCAGATATGTCAGGTAAATCAGATAACAGGTTTCATATAATAGATATTCAGATTCAGATTCAGATTCAGATTCAGACTTCCATATATCAGATTCAGATTCAGACTTCAGAAATATAATCAGATCTCAGATTTCAGATTAATGTAAGTCTTGTGTGATTACTATCTAGGTAGCACGACATGTGCCCCAAATTATATCACATGGTTGCTACAGTCAATGCAATTTTGCTTTAGATTTCGTAGGGGATATTATAGGGCAGTGTACTTAGGGTCAGACAGATATCAGAACAGACAGATAGAACCTGGTGGTTCTCTTCTACTCTACACCTTCTTACATAAGAAGCAATGTAGACAGGGTCAGAACAGACAGATAATTATATGGAAAACACGGGCCCCCTTCTAAGTACACATTTCTATGCTTTCCCACTACTAGATCTTTCCCATACCCCGGCTTGATTACTTTTGTTATGGTTATTAAACAGACATGAATGTGATCTAAAGGTGTCAAACTAACATCATATGATCAGGTTTAGGTTTAAGGCATCAGATCAGTAAGTATAGATGCAAAACTTTCACAAATACGAGCAAAATGGTATATGTCTATAATCAGGTCAGCAAGACCAGTCTGTACATAAACAGTGATCCAAAGATCTACAGGCATGCAAATAATGATCCGTCGAAGGATCTGGAAACTAGACTTCCACACGCTTCTAACGGTTATAATAAATCTATATGCTATTTCACAACATCACGACTCAAAACACGATTCAACACAGTTTGCATGTACAGTCAGAAAACAGGGAAATAACTTAAACCACATGAAAACAGCAGATAAATTCATTAATTAAATCCACGAAAATTCTGGGGTAATTCCCTATATGTATAATCTCAAAATATAAATTTTCATATTTTTCTAGAAAGTATAGATATGTTTTCAAAAATAGAAAATAACACATCACACAGTTTTGATGGATCTGGAATTCTTTAACACCGCTGTACAAAATCATGCATATCTTGCACACAGCGCATCGAAATCCACTTCCGCCAAAACATGATGAAAGTAGATACAATTACCCAACTTTCATATCTCTCATGAAATATTCATACAGTAATTAGAAATACGGTAAACACGGCATTCAACATACAATCACACGCAGTTTACAGTAAAAGCGATCTATAGAAAAGAATATAGGACACAACTCAAAACTCATCTTTAAATTATCACAAAAATCAGGGAACTACCTAATATCATATTGAAACACTGGAAAAAATCTTGTAGCATGAAATTAGGTCTAACTTAGATCTTGAAAATAAATTGTCCACAAAAATTACCCCGAACTGAAACTGGAAACTACTAACATGCAGTTACTAAAATGATCATAACTACTCCATACGAACTCCAAACAGGGTGAAATCAGTGGGATTAGAAATTAGATTCAATTCCCTACAAATTTCTCAGAAATAGCTATGTTGAGATTCGGACTTTAATCTAGGTAAAATCAGCAATCAATTCAGTTCAATCCAAATTTCCAGATTTCTCAATTAAGTTTCAAAACATCATAACTTCCTCAAAAATCATCCAAACTCTTCCAAATTCAAAACGCTGTCTACCCACTGCCTAAATGTCATATCTAAGGGTTTCTAACCTGTCAAAATCCAATATTTCTCATATGGGTGTTCAAACAACATCGGGTATACAATATGTCGCATACGCGATAACAATCGCGGTCGGGTGAATCCTAAGGCATAAACCTATCAACTTCATGTCCTAATCCGTCCATGGCCTGTTTTGAAACCTTAGAGACGAAATCCACAATAAAGACATGATCTTGGTCCGTCTCTAGTCTCAAACTATCCTATGTGTGAACTTTCTACTTGTATCAACCTAAGAAATTTAAGTACAAGTTACTTGCCTTTATGTGATGACGAACGCGACGAATCCAAGCCTTTCAAAGAGAATCCACGAGCAAGAGTCCTTCCACGCGCGATTTCAAACGAACCCACGAACAAAATCTTGCCTACGACCGTCTTCTTGAAGCACGCACTCAACCGGATGATACCCTCTTCACCAAATCAGCGAAGAGATGAAGGAGGGGCTGTTTTGAAGAGGTGGGCGCTATTTTGGATTGGTTCGGCCACAAGGGAAGAGCGGAAGTGGTGTTTTGTGAAGCGGAGTTGTGAGCAATGGAGGATGGGAAGGATTGCAATGGTCGGCTAGGGCAAGGGAGAGGAGAGGGAGGTCGGCTTAGGGTTTGGAAGACAGGCCGGGATTTGTTTGAAGGAAGAGGTAGCCGGCACACAATAGGAGAGGGGAGAAATAGATTAGGGTTAGGGATTAATTAGTATTAGGAGTATATATATGAGATCAAATGCGGGTTAATGGGTAGTGGATATCAATAGGAAACACTGGGTATACAATTGGATAATGGGTATTGGGTAGGTTTCAAATGGGGATACAAAATGCAATGAACCCTATAGCTCCTAAAAATCTCCTTAAGGGCCAAAAATCTCAAATTGGTCAAAACTCTCCTAAAAATTCACCATGATCCTAAAATAACATTTATACATGAACGAGATCAAGAATTTGAGAAAAAGAGCTCAAAATGTCGAGAAACGGCGCACAACAGCAAAAAGGAAGTCAAAACTGCCAGAAAAATATTATAGAATAAAAATAATTAAATTTATTGTTCCGAAAAATACAATAGAAAAATAATAATTCACAAAAATGAAAAATATCCTCAAAAATACCAAAAGTGAAAAACAGGGGTTACAATCCTACCCCCCTACAAGAAAATTTCGTCCTCGAAATTAAAAAGAAAGGTACATAGGATAACCCCAAACAACCAAACACAAAACAAACAACTACTCAAACAAGTGAGGAAACTTCTGCTGAATTTCCTCCTCCAGCTCCCATGTCGACTCACCAGGCGAGTGAGGATTCCAAGCAACACGAACCAGCTGAATAACCTTGTTCTTAAGCACTTTCTCCCGCCGATCCACAGTAGCAACTGGCGGAATCTCACAAGTCAAATCCGACCTCACGGTCAACTCTGAATAGTCGATCACGTGGCTCTCATCTCGGATATATCTCCTGAGTTGTGAGACATGGAAAACATCGTGCACTCCCGATAAAGCTGGCGGCAATGCGAGACGATAGGCCACCTTGCCTACTCGCTCCAAAATCTCGAATGGTCCAATAAAGCTCGGGCTAAGCTTGCCTCCGCCACCGAACCGAATGACACCGCGCCACGGCGATACCTTGAGAAAAACATGGTCACCAACTGCGAACTCCAACGCCCTGCGATGAACATCAGCCCACCGCCTCTGCCTGTCCTGAGCTGCTTGCAAGTGCTTCCTAATCTGAACCACTGCATCAACTGTCTTGGTGATCAACTCTGGACCCAACAACTTTCTCTCGCCAACATCATCCCAGCAAACTGGTGATCTACACTTCCGTCCATAGAGTGCCTCGAACGGAGCAGCTTTAATACTAGCTTGAAAGCTGTTATTGTAAGAGAACTCTACCAGATGCAAGTGATCTTCCCAAGACCCACCAAACTGAAGCATACAGGATCTTAACATGTCCTCAAGAATCTGAATAGTCCGCTCTGACTGTCCATCAGTCTGGGGATGAAAAGCTGTACTATACTTTAATTTGCTCCCCAAACTGTTCTGAAGACTCTCCCAAAACTGAGACCTGAATCTCGTATCCCTGTCGGATACAATACTAACTGGAACCCCATGAAGTCTGACAATCTCTTGCATGTACCTCTCAGTAAGGCTCTCAGTAGACTGACCGACACGAAAAGGAATGAAGTGAGCACTCTTCGTCAAACGGTCAACAATCACCCATATAGCATTATGACCCTTCGGACTCCTCGGCAAAGCAGTCACAAAATCCATGGTGATATGTTCCCACTTCCACTCTGGAATAGGAAGCGGTTGAAGAAGTCCTGCGGTTCTCTGATGCTCCGCTTTAACCTGCTGACAGATCAAACACTGCGAAACAAACCGCGCGATAGCCCTTTTCATACCATGCCACCAGAAATGAATTCTCAAATCCCGATACATCTTAGTACCGCCGGGATGGATAGAATATGAAGACTGATGAGCTTCTTCAAGCAACCTCTGACGAACTTCTCCTTTAGGGACACACAACCGGGAACCAAAACGAAGAGAACAATCTGCATGAATAGCCATGTCCGTCCTGGACCCAGACTCAACCTCAGTACGAAACTTCTGCAACTGCGCATCGCTAGCCTGTGCCTCTTTAATCTGCTCAACAAGAGACGACTGCAGCTGGAGCGCCAAACAACTCCGACCAGAACTCGGCAACACAACATCAAGCTCCAACCTTCTCATCTGCTCAACGAGATCTCTCTGCTGAGTAAGAAACGAAACCACTGGTCTCCTGCTCAAAGCATCAGGTACCAAGTTTACTTTACCAGGATGGTATTGCAAACTGATGTCATACTCGGCCATAAGTTCCAACCAACGCCTTTGCCTCATGTTCAGCTCCTTCTGGGTGAAGACGTACTTGAGAATTTTGTGGTCTGTAAAGATCTCCACGCGGTCTCCAAGCAAATAATGCCTCCACAGCTTCAAAGCAAAAATCACTGCCGCTAACTCCAAGTCATGAGTAGGATAGTTCTTCTCATGCGGCCTCAACTGCCTTGATGCATACGCAACACGGCCCTTTTGCATAAGAACTGCTCCAAGACCCTTACCAGAAGCATCACAGTGAACTACAAATCCGCCTGAACCATCTGGAATAGTCAACACAGGCGCTGACGTCAGTCTGTTCTTCAACTCAACAAAAGCCACATTGCACTCCTCAGACCAACGAAACTTCTGATCCTTCCCAGTCAATTTAGTCAAAGGTCCTGCTATCTTCGAAAAATCCTGGACGAACTTCCGATAATAGCCAGCCAAACCCAGAAAACTCCTGACTTCTGAAACTGACTTGGAAATAGGCCAATCCTTCACAGCTTCAACCTTGGCAGGATCCACCGAAATACCATCGCCAGAAACAATATGCCCCAAGAAAGAAATTCTGTCAAGCCAAAACTCGCACTTGCTCAGTTTACCATAGAGTTGATGCTCTCTCATAGTCTGCAGAACCACTCTAAGATGCTCAGCATGATCTTCCCGATTCTTAGAATACACCAAAATATCATCAATGAAGACCACCACGAATTTATCCAAATACTGCGAGAACACTCGATTCATAAGACTCATGAATACAGCCGGTGCATTCGTGACTCCGAACGGCATCACAAAATACTCATAGTGCCCGTATCTAGTCCTGAAAGCAGTCTTCGGTATGTCTGTAGCCTTCACCTTAACTTGGTGATATCCAGAACGAAGATCCAACTTCGAGAAAACAGAAGCTCCACCCAACTGATCAAACAAATCATCGATCCTGGGCAAAGGATACCGATTCTTCACCGTAACTCTGTTCAGCTCTCGGTAATCCACGCACATCCGATGACTACCATCCTTCATATCAACAAAAAGGACAGGAGCACCCCAAGGCGAAACACTGGGTCTGATGAAACCCAAATCAAGCAACTGCTGAACCTGCACCTTAAGCTCTGCCATCTCAACCGGTGCCATCCTGTAGGGACTCTTCGATATCGGTTCTGTTCCAGGCTGAACATCAATACCGAACTCCACTTCCCTATCAGGGGGTAAGCCAGGCAATTCATCTAGAAAAACATCCAAGAAATCCCGAACAACTAGAGGCGCAGCCTCACAGCCTGATTGCAATTCCATCGCACAATCCACCTGCTCAACTACAGTCTTTGTTCGACCAAGAGAAGATTCTCCGGCATGGAACTCAAATTCTGCACGATCTGGAATTCTGAAGACGACTTTCTTGGCACGGCAATCAATAAAGGCATGGGCTTCTCCCAACCAATCCATACCAAGAATAACATCGAATCCTGAATTTTCAATTATAATCAGGTTGGCTTTGAAATCTGCATCTCCAATAGCAACGGAACATTGCCTGCACTCACGAGAACAACTGACAATTCCTCCACCCGTCACGATGTTCCAAGCCTCCGACATGTTGCTGCATTCTAACTGATGACGAGCGACAAATCGAGAGGAGACAAAAGAATTGGTTGCCCCAGAATCAAAGAGAACATATGCAGGAAGAGAGCAAACAAGGATGATACCTAGCAGAAATCAAATCAAGGAAAACATAGAAGACCAAGGGTAAGGGGAGAACTACAATGCAGGGAACAAAGCAAAGGAAGCAAGACAAAGCTAAGGGAACAAATAAAAGAACAAACATCAAGCCATAAAACAAAAATAAATATACCTGCCACAACTCCTTCAGCAGTCTCAGCATCTGCGGCAGTCAAATTGAAAGCTTGACCTCTCCTCGGAACAGCGGTACCTTGTCCGACAATCTGGCGTTGAGGAGGAAGTGGTGGCCTAACTGGACCACGAGCTGGACCTGCCTGCTGATTAGGACCCCGGGCTGGAAGAACCGTCGGTTGAAATGCTTGGGGACAATCTCGCACTCCATGCTCCGCAGAACCACATCTAAAGCATCGACGAGAAGTACGGAAACAGTTCTTGCGCTCATGCCCAGACAAACGACAAAAGTCACAGTAAGCCTTCCTTTGAGAACCAGCAGCAGAGTAAGGAGTTGCCCTGACTGGAGGGGCAGAAACAGGCCTTCGAATAGGACCACCAGAAGACCTAGCAGCCGAATGCAGAACAGTCCGCTGAGAAAGGGACGAATCACCACGAGCCTGCTCCTGAGCTCGAGCTGCTTCAAGGGCCTCAGCATAAGTATGCAGACGAAGAGAGACCAGATGCTTCTTGATATCCTGCTCAAGACCATTGATGAACCTGCGAGCCCTATCCTCTTCGGTTGCCACAAGAATGGCAGCGAATCGGCTTAGCCTCGTAAATTCAGCAGCGTACTCATCCACTGTCCTGGAACCCTATTGCAAGAAGTCCATGTTACAACATCCATAATTATCCATGCAATATTGTAACAAATCCAGAATTGAACAACGACTTAACCTGTTTTAGGGCCAGGAATTGCTGTTCCATCTCAACTCGAGTACTGTTGGGGAAGAATTTCTCCAAGAATCCCCGAGTAAAGGTAGCCCAAGAAATAGGCTTCACCAGGCGCTCAGACTCAGCCATCCACCAAATATGCGCTAAATCCTCCAGCTGGACGGAAACAACGTCCACCCGATCAGCCTCTGCAACACGAGCTGCGGCCAACAAACGCTCCGTTCGGATCAGCCACTATTCAGCCTCCAAAGGCGTCTCAGTGCCGGAAAAACGATCGGGATGCAGCCTCATAAAATCCGTAACAGTCCCTGGGCGAGGCGAAAGAGTTGCCTGCACAGGCGCAACAGGAGGCGGAACCCGAGCAGCTTCAAGTGCAGCCATCACCAGATCACTGTGGTTTTGCTGCTGATTAATCAGCCGCTCAAGCACAGCAGTGACAGCCTCAATCGGATCAGCTTGAGATTCAGAGGTAGAACCTTTACGAGCCATAGTCTGCAAAAACCGAAAACAGTTAGCATCCAAATTCTGTGTTGGTGTCATATTTCAATGTTGCATGTATGGTTAGAGATATATTGCACAGATTCCCGTTCGAGCCAAGCTTGTCTAATATATTAGGCAACTAATACATTAGCCAAACCTGGCTCTGATACCAGAGAAAACCCTGTCACACCCCGCTTCCCAAAAATACAGAATACGGGCACGTAACACAAGCCCAGCGAATGATTATTATCATCCTTAAGCTGTTTCAGAAATCTTACAACATATCTCAGGCAGTATATCAGAATCAACATATATCAGAGTCAAAATATCGCAGTCGGAAGCAAAGAGTGGAACCAACATGCATCACTGAGAAAGTTTTACCAACAGGAATTAATTGAAATCAAATATCTTGTTCTCAAATAAAAACAACAGAGTCTGGAACAAACATTCTGGGTCACATCGCTCAATACAAAATAAATAATACACGTGTCTCAAATACTGAAATAATCAAGTCTCAGGAATACAGAATAATGTTCTAACAGAAAACAGAAATAATAATAAACAGCATCTAATACTGCGAACCTCCAGAACCTTCTTGAATCTGTCCACCGTAATCTGCAATCATCGAATGCAGGAAAAAGGAAAAGAAGAAAACACAGTACCCGTCAATGGCAAGTCCGGGTCACAAATAGAATAGGATACAAGCACTTGAGAAAAACTAAACAGATCTAACTAATCATCAGAAACAGACCTAATATGGTATGGTAAACTCAACTAACATAGTATCCTAGAAGATGTCTCAGATATTAAGTGTCAAGTGTCATATAACAGAAATGTCAGGTAAACATACATTCAGATATGTCAGGTAAATCAGATAACAGGTTTCATATAATAGATATTCAGATTCAGATTCAGATTCAGATTCAGACTTCCATATATCAGATTCAGATTCAGACTTCAGAAATATAATCAGATCTCAGATTTCAGATTAATGTAAGTCTTGTGTGATTACTATCTAGGTAGCACGACATGTGCCCCAAATTATATCACATGGTTGCTACAGTCAATGCAATTTTGCTTTAGATTTCGTAGGGGATATTATAGGGCAGTGTACTTAGGGTCAGACAGATATCAGAACAGACAGATAGAACTTGGTGGTTCTCTTCTACTCTACACCTTCTTACATAAGAAGCAATGTAGATAGGGTCAGAACAGACAGATAATTATATGGGAAACACGGGCCCCCTTCTAAGTACACATTTCTATGCTTTCCCACTACTAGATCTTTCCCATACCCCGGCTTGATTACTTTTGTTATGGTTATTAAACAGACATGAATGTGATCTAAAGGTGTCAAACTAACATCATATGATCAGGTTTAGGT
Source organism: Hemerocallis citrina (assembly GCA_017893485.1). Lineage (NCBI taxonomy): Eukaryota > Viridiplantae > Streptophyta > Magnoliopsida > Asparagales > Asphodelaceae > Hemerocallis > Hemerocallis citrina. The sequence continues at coordinate 121,582,696 of CM030363.1, read as the reverse complement.
TTAAGGCATCAGATCAGTAAGTATAGATGCAAAACTTTCACAAATACGAGCAAAATGGTATATGTCTATAATCAGATCAGCAAGACCAGTCTGTACATAAACAGTGATCCACAGATCTACAGGCATGCAAATAATGATCCGTCGAAGGATATGGAAACTAGACTTCCACACGCTTCTAACGGTTATAATAAATCTATATGCTATTTCACAACATCACGACTCAAAACACGATTCAACACAGTTTGCATGTACAGTCAGAAAACAGGGAAATAACTTAAACCACATGAGAACAGCAGATAAATTCATTAATTAAATCCACGAAAATTCTGGGGTAATCCCCTATATGTATAATCTCAAAATATAAATTTTCATATTTTTCTAGAAAGTATAGATATGTTTTCAAAAATAGAAAATAACACATCACACAGTTTTGATGGATCTGGAATTCTTTAACACCGCTGTACAAAATCATGCATATCTTGCACACAGCGCATCGAAATCCACTTCCGCCAAAACAGGATGAAAGTAGATACAATTACCCAACTTTCATATCTCTCATGAAATATTCATACAGTAATAAGAAATACGGTAAACACGGCATTCAACATACAATCACACGCAGTTTACAGCAAAAGTGATCTATAGAAAAGAATATAGGACACCACTCAAAACTCATCTTTAAATTATCACAAAAATCAGGGAACTACCTAATATCATATTGAAACACTGGACAAAATCTTGTAGCATAAAATTAGGTCTAACTTAGATCTTGAAAATAAATTGTCCACAAAAATTACCCCGAACTGAAACTGGAAACTACTAACATGCAGTTACTAAAATGATCATAACTACTCCATACGAACTCCAAACAGGGTGAAATCAGTGGGATTAGAAATTAGATTCAATTCCCTACAAATTTCTCAGAAATAGCTATGTTGAGATTCGGACTTTAATCTAGGTAAAATCAGCAATCAATCAAGTTCAATCCAAATTTCCAGATTTCTCAATTAAGTTTCAAAACATCATAACTTCCTCAAAAATCATCCAAACTCTTCCAAATTCAAAACGCTGTCTACCCACTGCCTAAATGTCATATCTAAGGGTTTCTAACCTGTCAAAATCCAATATTTCTCATATGGGTGTTCAAACAACATCGGGTATACAATATGTCGCATACGCGATAACAATCGCGGTCGGGTGAATCCTAAGGCATAAACCTATCAACTTCATGTCCTAATCCGTCCATGGCCTGTTTTGAAACCTTAGAGACGAAATCCACAATAAAGACATGATCTTGGTCCGTCTCTAGTCTCAAACTATCCTATGTGTGAACTTTCTGCTTGTATCAACCTAAGAAATTTAAGTACAAGTTACTTGCCTTTATGTGATGACGAACGCGACGAATCCAAGCCTTTCAAAGAGAATCCACGAGCAAGAGTCCTTCCACGCGCGATTTCAAACGAACCCACGAACAAAATCTTGCCTACGACCGTCTTCTTGAAGCACGCACTCAACCGGATGATACCCTCTTCACCAAATCAGCGAAGAGATGAAGGAGGGGCTGTTTTGAAGAGGTGGGCGCTATTTTGGATTGGTTCGGCCACAAGGGAAGAGAGGAAGTGGTGTTTTGTGAAGCGGAGTTGTGAGCAATGGAGGATGGGAAGGATTGCAATGGTCGGCTAGGGCAAGGGAGAGGAGAGGGAGGTCGGCTTAGGGTTTGGAAGGCAGGCCGGGATTTGTTTGAAGGAAGAGGTAGCCGGCACACAATAGGAGAGGGGAGAAATAGATTAGGGTTAGGGATTAATTAGTATTAGGAGTATATATATGAGATCAAATGCGGGTTAATGGGTAGTGGATATCAATAGGAAACAATGGGTATACAATTGGGTAATGAGTATTGGGTAGGTTTCAAATGGGGATACAAAATGCAATGAACCCTATAGCTCCTAAAAATCTCCTTAAGGGCCAAAAATCTCAAATTGGTCAAAACTCTCCTAAAAATTCACCATGACCCTAAAATAATATTTATACATGAACGAGATCAAGAATTTGAGAAAAAGAGCTCAAAATGTCGAGAAACGGCCAAACGGCGCACAACAGCAAAAAGGAAGTCAAAACTGCCAGAAAAATATTATAGAATAAAAATAATTAAATTTATTGTTCCGAAAAATACAATATAAAAATAATAATTCACACAAATGAAAAATATCCTCAAAAATACCAAAAGTGAAAAACAGGGGTTACAGTTAAAACCCTTATAAGCATCACATGTTTAATATCCCAAATTCATCCTTTAAATACCTCTTAATTCCGCTTAAGGTACATCTTACTAGCATTCCAATTTTAAATTCAATTTTATACGTTGTAAAAGTTTTAAGACTACTAGATAAAAGACATCAATCCAATGGTATTGAAAAAATCTTATAAATGTCACGCCCCGCTTCCCAAAATACGGAATACGAGTGCATGACGATGCCCAGCGAATGATCTTAACATCATTCATAAGCTGTAGGATCGACTCAGCATCAGAACAAGAATATAACAAGAGAGATATATATAACCAACCATGCATGAATAATTTATTAGCAACAGAAACAACTGAAATGTAATAAAACATTTCAAGTCTGGATCAAGTTAAAACTCGGAAACAAGTCTTATACAGCAGAAAAAATAAATACCTTAAGGAAAGCAATTATTTAAACAAGTTCTTGCTCCAAGCGAAGCCTAAAATGTCTGCTCGCTAATCCCAGCAGGCAACTCGTCTCCAAAGTCTGCTTAATAAATAAAAAGGAAAAAATAGGGAAAATAAGAGAAAATGCCCTTAGTGCAAGCTAGAGCCACAAATAGTAAAAAAACGAGTACAAGTAATGGGGAATTGGAATCAAGAATGTAACAGGGATATAACAAATAGTGGAAAAACCAAGAACTAGCTAGTAAGAGGGACATCTTAGTAAATGGGCTGGATAACAACTACTAATGGTAAAACACATGACAAGGAAACCTGTAGGGGTATCTAACATCAAGTGACACGTCTCAAGTCTAGTATCAGGTAACATGTGCCAAGTCTAGTATCAAAATTTTATTTCAAGTGTCAAGTCTCAAGTAACAAGTTGTCGAGTATTAGGTAACAAGTATCAAGTTCAAGTTTCATGCTTCAAGTCTCGTGTATCATGTTTCATGTATCATATCATCAAGTATCAAGTAACAGGTGTCATGTTCAAGTTTCATGTTCAAGTCTGTAGTTATTACTATCTAGGTAGCACTTCATGCATCCATCTTTTTACTACATGGTTGCTACAGTCAAATCAGTTTCGTTTAGGCCTAGTAATGGAGTCTATAGGGTGGCGTACTCAGGTATCAAGTATCAAGCAAGTGATCAAACATGGACTCTAGGGTTGGCCCCCGTAGGCTCTAGAGGTGGCCCTCGTCACCCAAGACGTGGAACTTAGTTCTACGTGGCACTTAGTTCCATGTGATCTCAAGTGTATATCATGTAATCATATAATGGGCTCTAGAGGTGGCCCTTGTAGGCTCTAGAGGTGGCCCCCGTCACCCATGACGTGGCACTTGGTTCTACGTGGCACTTAGTTCCATTTAACATACAACTTTGGGAACCACGGGCCCCTTTCCGAGTACACATACCTATGTTGTCCACTCTATAGTCCTTCCCTCAAACCCCGGCTTGTTACATTTGTTCAGGCAGAAATGTGTATTGGAGTTTATACATGAGAAATAGTGTTGAAATAATGTTAATTTGTTCTAAGAAAAATTGGGGATGTCTTATAGGGTGTCCAGCAACTACATATGAAATTTCAAGTCAAACACTTGCTGTTTACATAGCTAAATTAATTCACAAAGTAAATGTGTGCAGCAGTTTTACGAATCTGCGTCTACCGATATAGCTGCAGTAAAACTGCAATAACTCCTAGACCGTAACTCCAAATTCGAAAATTTCGGAGTCTAACGATATCTAGACATCCAGGGCTACATTTTCTATTCAGATCTTGGGTTCAGGTTCTAATGTTAAATAGGTCGAAACAGCAAAAGAAGATTCAGGACAGCACATGTGGGAATAACTTACTAGTATAGATTTTATGGAAATTTGTTATTAGGCATCTAAGTTATTGTGTGATATAAAATATAGGATATTGGTGGTCAAAACAGCAAATAATAATTATTTTTCAAGTCAAATGGTTGCAAGTTCATTAAATACAAAATATACCACGTGTCTACAAATTTAGGGCTCCTTAATCTCATGTGTTCATGTATTTAGGGGATAAAATGAGTCCAAGTAGTTATAGTTTAATACAATGAAATTATTGTGACTCTTAGAATTATAAAATTTTGGAGGTTTAATATTGATCAACAACGGTAGTCAAGAAGGAGTCACAATTTCTAACTATTTGTAGTATTTTTCAAGGGATGCTTGTACTAGAACAAATAAAATTGTACAAGAGATACTTGCCTTAATTTGACGACGATTAGATCCACTTATTGTAGGAAATTGGGTTGAAAAATCTCGGAAGAAGCCCCCCAAAAGCACGTGCGAAGATCCAATAGAAGATCCAAAAATTCCTACACCAGATCGCCAAAACAGCGAATAGCGCTTCAGGATTCACTGCGCCCAGAACAGCGAACACCAGATCCGCCCAATCAGAACTCTCCCGCGCAGCGGATCAAGCCAGAACACGGAACAGCGGATTGGATCTGCTATGGGCGAAACACGGGACAGCGATTAGAAGGCACGAATCTTGACGCGATCCTACGGTCGAGATTAAATCCCGCTCAAACCTCCGTTCTTCTTCTTCGTTCTCTTCTTCGACGAACAGAGCGCGAGAGAGAGGGAATGCAGTGGCGTGGTCTTCGACGGCGGTGGCTGTGGTGCGACGAACGGCGACGGTGGTGCGACCAGCGGCTGAAGCAACGACACGACGTCGAGAAGCGACGCGCACAGATCTGTTCGTGGTTCGAACATGGAAGGAGTTAGGGAATGGGTTTGGGTTCGGGGTGTTGGCGAACAAAGGGGTTTGGGTGATGGCGAAGGTGGTTGCGACGGCGAGCGGCTGGCGGAGGCTAGGGTGCGAGGCGAGGAGGTTGGAGAGTTGGGTTTGGGTAATGGTGGAGGTCGAGAGCGATGGGTTGCGAGGTTGAAGAAGATGGGTAATGGTGGGGTTAGGGATGGCGAGATGTTTGGTGTTTGTGGAGACGAGGATGGAGGAGGCGATGGTGGAGGCGAAGGTGACGGGGTGTTAGGTTTTGTGGGTTCGACGGTAGGGGTGAGCGGGAGGAAGAGGAGTTGTGTTCTGGGTTTGTTTGTTTTGGTTGGTTTCGTTTTGTTTTGGTTGGGGGAAAACACAGAGGGAGAGAGGGAGTAACGGGGGGGAGAGAGAGAGTAACGGTAGGGGTTTTAATAAAATAATTATTAAAGTTATGGGTAGTTAGAGAAAGTGGGGATGTGGTTACGGGGATGTGGGAACAGTGGAGAAAGGTGGAGAAATTGTATACGGGTGTGTGTATGGATTTGTGGGTTTGGGTAGATTAAGTCTTGGATCCAATATCCAATAAGGGTATGGGTTGGGCTTGAATGTAGTTGGGCCAAAATACAATAATATAATAAATAATTGGAATTAGTGAGCCCACAATATGACACGGCCCAAATACAATAAATTCGGGGGAAAAGACATCAATAGAAATACAAGAATAATAATCCGTACAATCGGAAACAGGGATTACAAATCCTACCCACCTTACAAGAAGAACTTCGTCCTCGAAATTCAAATCGGTGGATCGTAGGTACCCCGAGAAAAGAAGGGAAGCAAACAACCAAGACAACATACAACTACTCAAAGAGATGAGGGAATTTCTTCTGAATTTCTTCTGAATTTCTTCTTCCAATTCCCAAGTCGACTCACCCTGCAAGTGAGGATTCCAAGCAACTCGAACCAGCTTTATAACTTTATTCTTCAACACCTTCTCACACCTGTCCAAGATAGTAACCGATGGAATCTCACATGACAAGTCTGGCTTTACCGACAACTCCGAGTAGTCAATCACATGACTCTCATCCCTGATGTATCTCTTGAGCTGGAAGACATGAAAGACATCATGCATTCCAGATAGAGCCGACGCCAGCGCGAGTCGATAGTGTAGAACCCCGTATTTTCAAATATTATTTTAAATATTTGAAAATGAATTTAAATGATTTTCTGGAGATTTAATAAATATTTTCTAAAAGATTTATCTTTTTACACGTGCAGAACACGTGCAACTACTTTCTTGAGAAGTTCAAATGTCAAGTTTTCTTCATGAAAAATCATTATTTAATATTTGGGATTTATTTAGTATTTTTTCAGATTTTTCTGAAATTAATTGGATCTATTTGCAATTTTTGAGAAAAGAATGACCTTTTTGCAAATTTGTCGTTTTAGGGTTAAAATGCAAAATCTATTTTCTGGACGTTTTGAACAGTACCAGTTGAGATTAATGAGTATATTTTACTTTTAAATCCTAATTTAAATGATTTTTATTGAGTTTCCAAGAATAGAGCTATATATGTAAAGTTATATTTTGGAAGGACTATTTTGCAAATGCATTTCTAAAACCCTAAATCATTATTTCCGGCCTATATAAGTGGGTGTGCAGCCGTCATTCGCTGCACAATATTATGTTTTGTGATTTTTGAGGATCAAGAGGAGGATTTTGGATCTTGCAAAAGGGAGACTTTCTTGTCGGATCTCTTCATTTCTAGGTGAGTGATATAAATCTGTTTTGTTGTTTTGATTTAGGTGAGTGATATGAACTTTGTTTTGTGGTTTGATTTATGTGAATGATTGTTTTGTTGTTTGTTTGACATGTTTGTTTATTTAGTGTATTTTGTATGAGAACGATATAATGGTTGTTGTTTGTATTATGTATGTGAAATCTATGAGCGTTTAGTAGATCTTGGTTGATAAATTTTTATTACTTGAAAACATGTTAAGATTTGAGTATGATAAGGGATCGGATGGATGAACATCTGGATCTCGCGGATACAAATCAGATTTGGTTGAGTTGTGGAAGATATTTAGTATTGAGAAATCCTAATGGAAGAATTAGGAGATAAGAACATGAGAAATTGGTTGATTTGAGGAATGTATCCATAATGAGGATTATTTGAGATTGTCGATTTTACCTAAATACAAATATTTTAGTAAACAATCATTGCTTTTGGAAAACCCTAATTTCGATTATCATGTACAACCAAAATTATGCAGTCTGTAGGCCGACAGTCGACTGGCAGACCTTTCAGTCGACTGGTACGACCCAGCTGCTATGATCTTTAGTTTCTTGAAAATCCGCTCTGGACAGTCGACTTAGACCCTTTTCAGTTGACTGGCACACTTAGAATTTATTTTTCAAAATTATCGTAGATTTTCTCTGGTAAATCGACTTATGACCTTTTAAGTCGACTTATATTCTCTTTTAAGTCGACTTATGACTTTGCAAGTCGACTTATAACACTTAGAATATTTTCTTAAAGATTTCTAGAATTTCTCTCTGGCAAGTCGACTTATGTTTTTATAAGTCAACTTATGATCTGGTAAGTCGACTTATGTTTTTATAAGTCAACTTATGATCTGGTAAGTCGACTTATGTTTTTATAGGTCAACTTATGATCTGGTAAGTCGACTTATGACTTTTATAAGTCAACTTATATTCTCTGGTAAGTCAACTTATGCTTTTTATAAGTCAACTTATAATACTTAACTAATTTTCTTAAAATTACTGGATTTCCCTCTGGACAGTGGACTGGTGAGTTTTGCAGTCGACTGTAGACACTTAGATCTTACTTCTTAAAGATGTTAATTTTCACTCTGGACAATTGACTGGTGATCTTTTGCAGTCGACTGGTACTGATACTTTTCTAAGGTATTTTGATGTTCTTTAAATGACTATTTCTTTAAATGTTTTGGGTATACAACCTACCCTTATAAATATTACTCTTCTATTGAACATACGTTTTCATTATATTTTATTGTTGAATTTGGATTATGAATTTATTAAAGACTTGGGTTTGTTGAGTGGAGAGATTTCTCCTTTGACCGTTTGACGATGGATTAGTGAGTTATGGACACATTGAGAGTCACTGATTTCTGGGGTCGGGTATACTTTGTGGCGTTGAGAATCACTGATAGTGATTGATAGCCGGGTATCCGATCTGCGGTGTTGAGAGTGATTGACAGTCGGGTATATTCTGCGGTGTTGAGAGTCATTGATCTCCGGAGTTGGGTATACTCTGCAGTGTTGAGAATCACTGATAGTGATTGATAACCGGGTATCCGATCTGCAGTGTTGAGAGTGACTGATAACCGGGTATCCGATCTGTGGTATTGAGAGTGATTGACAGTCGGGTATATTCTGCGGTGTTGAGAGTCATTGATCTCCGGGGTTGGGTATACTGTGCGGTGTTGAGAATCACTGATAGTGATTGATAACCGGGTATCCGACCTGCGGTATTGAGAGTGACTGATAACCGGGTATCCGATCTGTGGTATTGAGAGTGATTGATAGTCGGATATATTCTTCGGTGTTGAGAGTCATTGATCTCTGGGGTTGGGTATACTCTGCGGTGTTGAGAATCACTGAGAGTGATTAATAACCGGGTATCCGATCTGCGGTGTTGAGAGTGACTGATAACCGGTATCCGAACTGCGGTATTGAATAGTTTGATCTATGACTACTTGTACCTCTTTCTTCTATTGCACCCTATTATATGGAGACGTTAAGGGATTGCACCGAACCTATGTAGAATGGGATGCATAGACTCCGACAAGTACGCATTAGAGAGTCAGCATATAGAAATTGTGTTTTCTTGACTTGGTTTTATGCATGTGTTTTCCTGTTTTTCTACTACTACCACTTAGTTGAGCTACACTTGATGTTTTCATGTTTCCCTCTCGTTTCTTACTTCACAATACATGTTTAGTATATATTTCTCTTGTTCAGTACATGTTGTTTAAGAATCCATGCTTATCGTTTATTTATGTTGTTTGTTGTTTTATGTCACACCATTTATGGCTGACCCCTTTAGTTTTGGGGGTTGGAGATCATCTCTAGCCTCATGTGTTACAGGTTGTTGCTTAATGCTTGGAGGTTGGGATGCTTGAGATAGTTTTGAGATAAACTAATGCAATAGAGATTTGTGTAAAAATTTGTAAAGAGGTGTTGTAGAAAGAAAAGTTGTAATTCAAGGTGTTTGTATTTCCGCTGCATTTGAAAAAGATTGTTGTAATAAAAGTTTGGAATAAAATTATTTATGTTTTTGGGCTATGTGTACTATTACATTGAAGTTGATGCTGGGATTGTGCCGCGTATTTTCTAAAAATTATATTAGAAATTCGAGGCGCTACAGAATTGGTATCAGAGCATGCTTCAATAGTAATAATAGGCATAGTATGAAAACCAACCTAGGTGTGGACACTAGAGAGTGAGTACCTAGGTGTGGACATCAGAGTGTGAGTATCACATAGAGTTAGAACATAATGTTATGGTTTGGGGTATGGTTGAAGTTTTGCCATAGGGTATGGTTGTGAATGTGAAATGTGTGTGATGCTCTAACTTTTCCCTCGTTTTGCAGTATTCAGAATGGTTGCACCCAGGCCCAGGAATGGTGGTAACAATGATGATGGATCTGGTAGTTCTCGAGGAATTGGAATTGATCTTGAGGCTGAATTCGCCAAAGTGTATCAGACTCTGAATGCGCTAATGGCATTTAATTTGGCGCAAAGTCAGAGTCAACAGCAGAATCAGCAGCAAAATCATGGAGCTGGACAGGGATTGGTTAACGCTGATCCTATCAAGCAGATCGAGTCCTTTAAGAGGATGAGGCCACCAATTTTTGAGGGGCAATCTGATCCAACCACAGCTGATGATTGGATTAGAAGGATGGAGACAATCTTCGAGGTATCGGAGACTCCGGTAGCCAATAAGGTGAAGTTGGCTACTATGCAACTGGAAAAGGACGCTGGTGTCTGGTGGGAATCGCTGAAGAGGACTTTGGGAGATCAGCCGATGACTTGGGAAGCTTTTCTGGAGGAATTCAGGGATCGCTTCTTTCCCCTAGATGTTCAGGAGAAGAAGGCGACCGAGTTCTTGAACCTTCAGCAGGGCAGCATGACCGTGCGGGAGTATGAGACCAAGTTTGCTCAGCTTTCGAGGTATGCACCAGAGTTGGTCGTTGACGAGGCGAAGAAGGCCAAGAAGTTTGAGCAGGGCTTGAGGCCAAACTTGAGGTCGAGAATGATCCCGTTGGGCATTAGAAGGTTCGACAAGCTGGTCAGAAGAGCAGCTATGACGGAGGAAGACATGGACCAGTTCCAGGAGAAGCAAGAGACCTGGAATAAGAAAAAGAGGCCAGCAGATGATCAGAATGGGAAGGAGTTCCCAGTGAAGCAGGGCAAGTTCAGTGATCCAGTGCAGAAGGCACCTGCAACTCAGGAAGTGACTTGTTTTTACTATAAGGAGGCAGGTCATTACAGGTCAGCATGTCCGAAGTTGGCAAAGCAGACTTGTTTTCATTGTGGTCGTGAAGGGCACATTCGACCAAGCTATCCGCAGCTGAAGAAAGATGGTGCAGGGAAGGGCAAGGATCTGAGGCAGGGGCAAGTGTTCGCATTGACTGAGGAGGATGCGGGTAACTCAGGAATGTGACTCGTGTGTGCAAGAATTTAGAAATTCATTCTTTTGTATTAAGTAAAACTTTTATTTGGGGAATAATTGAAGATTGAGTATTTTCTTCATGTAACAAGATTTATTTGGATTAATGGAATAAAGACAAAAGTTTTATTTGATACTGTTTTCTTGCATGCACTTGTGTCACCCATTTATTGCTAGTCTTAAGTGTGGAGCTTAAGGTGTTTCCAGGCAAGGTCTTGTGGTGACTATCCTTAGTCATGTCCTTTCTAAAGAGGGAGTGGCCACTGATTCTCGGAAGGATGAAGCAGAAGGTCAGAGTTGGATGCAGGAGTTCAGTAGTTGTTGCAGCGTGACTTCCGATGGCAAGTTATCAGAGTTGCGCAGCGGAAATTTGTTTTTCTGAATTCCTTGCATGATTGTGTTTCTTCAGTATGATGTATTTCTTTTGTTGGAATGCATTCTTTGGTGTGACTGCATTTCCTAAAATTATGTTTTTATCCATGAGTTTTCATTCTTTGTTGGTGTGTTTGTTTTGACCCCATTAGCAGTAGTTCTGAGGACAGAAATTTTCTAAGGAGGGAGTGATGTAGAACCCCGTATTTTCAAATATTATTTTAAATATTTGAAAATGAATTTAAATGATTTTCTGGAGATTTAATAAATATTTTCTAAAAGATTTATCTTTTTACACTTGCAGAACACGTGCAACTACTTTCTTGAGAAGTTCAAAAGTCAAGTTTTCTTCATGAAAAATCATTATTTAATATTTGGGATTTATTTAGTATTTTTTCAGATTTTTCTGAAATTAATTGGATCTATTTGCAATTTTTGAGAAAAGAATGACCTTTTTGCAAATTTGTCGTTTTAGGGGTTAAATGCAAAATCTATTTTCTGGACATTTTGAACAGTACCGGTTGAGATTAATGAGTATATTTTACTTTTAAATCCTAATTTAAATGATTTTTATTGAGTTTCCAAGAATAGAGCTATATATGTAAAGTTATATTTTGGAAGGACTATTTTGCAAATGCATTTCTAAAACACTAAATCATTATTTCCGGCCTATATAAGTGGGTGTGCAGCCGTCATTCGCTGCACAACATTATATTTTTTGATTTTTGAGGATCAAGAGGAGGATTTTGGATCTTACAAAAGGGAGACTTTCTTGTCGGATCTCTTCATTTCTAGGTGAGTAATATAAATCTGTTTTGTTGTTTTGATTTAGGTGAGTGATATGAACTTTGTTTTGTGGTTTGATTTATGTGAATGATTGTTTTGTTGTTTGTTTGACATGTTTGTTTATTTAGTGTATTTGGTATGAGAACGATACAATGGTTGTTGTTTGTATTATGTATGTGAAATCTATGAGCGTTTAGTAGATCTTGGTTGATAAATTTTTATTACTTGAAAACATGTTAAGATTTGAGTATGATAAGGGATCGGATGGATGAACATCTGGATCTCGCGGATACAAATCAGATTTGGTTGAGTTGTGGAAGATATTTAGTATTGAGAAATCCTAATGGAAGAATTAGGAGATAAGAACATGAGAAATTGAGATTTGAGAAATTGGTTGATTTGAGGAATGTATCCATAATGAGGATTATTTGAGATTGTCGATTTTACCTAAATACAAATTATTTTAGTAAACAATGATTGCTTTTGGAAAGCCCTAATTTCGATTATCATCTACAACCAAAATTATGCAGTCTGTTACGACCCAGCTGCTATGATCTTTAGTTTCTTGAAAATCCGCTCTGGACAGTCGACTTAGACCCTTTTCAGTTGACTGGCACACTTAGAATTTATTTTTCAAAGTTATCGTAGATTTTCTCTTGTAAGTCGACTTATGACCTTTTAAGTCGACTTATATTCTCTTTTAAGTCGACTTATGACTTTGCAAGTCGACTTATAACACTTAGAATATTTTCTTAAAGATTTCTGGAATTTCTCTCTGGCAAGTCGACTTATGTTTTTATAAGTCAACTTATGATCTGGTAAGTCGACTTATGTATTTATAAGTCAGTTTATGATCTGGTAAGTTGACTTATGTTTTTATAAGTCAACTTATGATCTGGTAAGTCTACTTATGTTTTTATAAGTCAACTTATGATCTGGTAAGTCAACTTATGACTTTTATAAGTCAACTTATATTCTCTGGTAAGTCAACTTATGCTTTTTATAAGTCAACTTATAATACTTAACTTATTTTCTTAAAATTACTGGATTTCCCTCTGGACAGTCGACTGGTGAGTTTTGCAGTCGACTGTAGACACTTAGATCTTACTTCTTAAAGATGTTAGTTTTCACTCTGGACAGTCGACTGGTGATCTTTTGCAGTCGACTGGTACTGATACTTTTCTAAGGTGTTTTGATGTTCTTTAAACGACTATTTCTTTAAAAGTTTTGGATCTACAACCTACCCTTATAAATATTACTCTTCTATAGAACATACGTTTTCAATATATTTTATTGTTGGATTTGGATTATGGAATTTATTAAAGACTTGGGTTTGTTGAGTGGAGAGATTTCTCCTTTGACCGTTTGACGATGGATTAGTGAGTTATGGACACATTGAGAGTCACTGATCTCTGGGGTCGGGTATACTCTGCGGCGTTGAGAATCACTGATAGTGATTGATAGCCGGGTATCCGATCTGCGGTGTTGAGAGTGATTGACAGTCGGGTATATTCTGCGGTGTTGAGAGTCATTGATCTCTGAGGTTGGGTATACTCTGCAGTGTTGAGAATCACTGATAATGATTGATAACCGGGTATCCGATCTGCGGTGTTGAGAGTGACTGATAACCGGGTATCCGATCTGTGGCATTAAGAGTGATTGACAGTCGGATATATTCTGCGGTGTTGAGAGTCATTGATCTCTGGGGTTGGTGTACTCTGCGGTGTTGAGAATCACTGATAGTGATTGATAACCGAGTATCCGATCTGCGGTGTTGAGAGTGTCTGATAACCGGGTATCCGATCTGTGGTATTGAGAGTGATTGATAGTCGGGTATATTCTGTGGTGTTGAGAGTCATTGATCTCTGGGGTAGGGTATACTCTGCGGTGTTGAGAATCACTGAGAGTGACTGATAACCGGGTATCCGATCTGCGGTGTTGAGAGTGACTGATAACCGGGTATCCGAACTGCGGTGTTGAATAGTTTGATCTATAACTACTTGTACCTCTTTCTTCTATTGCACCCTATTATATGGAGACGTTAAGGGCTTGCACCGGACCTATGTAGAATGGGATGCATAGACTCCGACAAGTACGCTTTAGAGAGTCAGCATATAGAAATTGTGTTTTCTTGACTTGGTTTTATGCATGTGTTTTCCTGTTTTTCTGCTACTACCGCTTAGTTGAGCTACACTTGATGTTTTCATGTTTCCCTCTCGTTTCTTACTTCACAATACATGTTTAGTATATATTTCTCTCGTTCAGTACATGTTGTTTAAGAATCCATGCTTATCGTTTATTCATGTTGTTTGTTGTTTTATGTCACTCACACCATTTATGGCTGACCCTTTAGTTTTAGGGGTTAGGGATCATCTCTAGCCTCATGTGTTACAGGTTGTTGCTTAGTGCTTGGAGGTTGGGATGCTTGAGATAGTTTTGAGATAAACTAATGTAATAGAGCTTTGTGTAAAAATTTGTAAAGAGGTGTTGTAGAAAGAAAAGTTGTAATTCAAGGTGTTTGTATTTCCGCTGCATTTGAAAAAGATTGTTGTAATAAAAGTTTGGAATAGAATTATTTGTGTTTTTGGGCTATGTGTACTATTACATTGAGATTGATGCTGGGATTGTGTCACGTATTTTCTAAGATATTATATTAGAAATTTGGGATGCTACAGATAGGCCACCTTACCTACTCGCTCCACAATGTCGAAAGGCCCGATGAACCTGGGGCTCAGCTTGCCTCCACCTCCAAATCGAATAACGCCTCTCCACGACAATACCTTGAGGAACACATGGTCTCCCACCTCAAATTCCAATGGTCTCCTGTGGACATCTGCCCACTTCCTCTGCCTGTCCTGAGCTGCTACAAGGTGCTTCCTAATCTGAGCCACTGCGTCGACTGTCTTGATAATCAAATCCGGCCCCAACAATTTCCTTTCACCAATATCGTCCCAACACACTGGCGACCTACACTTCCGGCTATACAATGCCTCGTACGGTGCTGCTTTAAGATTGGCTTGATAGCTGTTGTTGTACGAGAACTCGACCAAGTGTAGGTGATCTTCCCAAGATCCTCCAAACTGAAGCACGCATGACCTCAACATATCCTCCAAGGTCTGAATAGTCCTCTCTAACTGCCCGTCTGTCTGAGGATGGAATGTTGTACTGTACTTTAGCTTGCTCCCAAGACTGTTCTGCAGGCTTTCCCAAAACTGAGATCGAAACCTGGTATCCCTGTCGGATACGATGCTGACCGGAACCCCATGGAGTCTGACAATCTCCTGCATGTATCTCTCTGCTAGACTCTCAGTAGACTGTCCAACTCTGAAGGGAATGAAATGAGCGCTCTTCGTCAGTCTATCGACAATCACCCAAATGGCGTTGTGACCCTTAGGACTCCGTGGTAAGGCGGTCACAAAATCCATGGTGATGTGCTCCCACTTCCACTCCGGAATGGGAAGAGGCTGGAGAAGTCTGACGGTCCTCTGATGTTCTGCCTTCACCTGCTGGCAGATCAAGCATTGTGACACAAATCTGGCTACTGCACTCTTCATGCCATGCCACCAGAAGTGGAGCTTCAAATCCCGGTACATCTTGGTACCATCGGGATGAATAGAGTATGCTGACTGGTGGGCCTCCTCGAGTAGTTTCTGCCTGACTTCACCCTTTGGGACACACAGCCTTGCCCCAAAGCGAAGTGATCCATCGGGGTGAATGATCATATCGGTCCTCAAACCTGCCTCGACTTCTGCCCTAAACTTCTGCAATTGCTCATCACCTGCCTGAGCTTCCTTGATCTGCTCCACCAAAGATGACTGCAACTGAAGCATCATGTAACAGTGATCGGTGCTCAGCAAAATCACATTCAGATCTAACCTCCCCATCTGTTCGATAAGTTCCTTCTGTTGGGTCAAACACATGACGGCTGGTCTCCTGCTCAACGCATCTGCTACCATATTCACCTTACCAGGGTGATACTGCAAACTGATGTCGTAGTCAGCCATCAACTCTAACCAACGCCTCTGCCTCATATTCAGCTCTTTCTGAGTGAAGACATACTTAAGACTCTTGTGGTCAGTATAAATTTCCACTCGGTCTCCAAGCAAGTAGTACCTCCACAACTTCAGAGCGTAGATCACTGCTACCAACTCCAAATCATGAGTAGGGTAATTTTTCTCGTGCGGCCTCAACTGCCTGGACGCATAAGCAACCACCCGACCCTTCTGCATCAGCACTGCACCTAGATCTCTGCCCGAAGCATCACAGTGAATAACGAAGCCACCCGAACCATCTGGTATAGTTAACACGGGCGCTGAAGTCAACCTGCTCTTCAACTCGGCAAAAGCTTCACTGCAGGCCTCATTCCACACAAACCTCTTATCTTTCCCTGTCAGCTTAGTCAATGGCCCGGCAATTTTCGAGAAGTCCTGTACAAACTTCCTGTAATACCCTGCTAGCCCGAGGAAACACCTCACCTCAGAAACTGTCTTTGGCACTGGCCAATCCTTCACTATAGCAATCTTGGACGGATCAACTGAGACTCCCTCGCCCGAGATAATATGTCCCAAAAACGGAACTCGATCAAGCCAGAACTCACACTTGTTAAGCTTTCCATAGAGCTTGTTCTCCCTCAGTGTCTACAAGACTATTCTCAGATGTTCCGCATGCTCTTCCCAATTCCGCGAATACACCAAGACATCGTCTATAAAGACCACCACGAATCTGTCAAGGAACTGGGAGAAGACTCTGTTCATCAAGCTCATAAACACTGCTGGGGTATTCGTGACACCGAAGGGCATCACCAAGAACTCATAATGCCCGTACCTGGTCCTGAACGCAGTCTTCAGCACATCTACTGCTTTCACCTTCACTTGATGGTACCCCGAGCGAAGATCCAACTTCGAAAACACTGCAGCACCGCCCGACTGATCAAACAAATCATCAATCCTGGGTAATGGATACCGATTCTTCACAGTGATACTGTTCAGCTCCCGGTAATCCATGCACAACCTGCGGCTTCCGTCCTTCTTATTGACGAATAGCACAGGAGCTCCCCACTGTGACACACTGGGCCGGATGAAAACCAAATCCAATAGAACCTGAATCTGCACCTTCAACTCTGCAAGCTCGACTGGCGCCATTCTGTACGGGCTCTTCGATATTGGCACTGTACCCGGCAAACATCAATACCGAACTCCACCTCTCGATCTGGAGGTAACCCGGGCAATTTCTCTGGGAACACATCCAGGAATTTCCGCACTACAAGAGGCGCAGCCTCACAGCCTGTGTGCAATTCCATTGCACAATCTTCAACATTTGCCACATTCTTACCGTGCCCAAAAGGTGTTTCCCCAGCATGGAATTCAAACTCATCATGCTCCGGAATCCTGAATACAACCTTCTTCGCTCGGCAATCAATAACAGCATGAGACTTCCCCAACCAATCCATACCGAGAATCACATCAAACCCTAAATTGTCAATCACTATCAGGTCTGCCTTGAAATCTCTGCCCCCAATAACCAAAGGGCTCTGCTTGCACTCCTTAGAGAAAACGACAACACCGCCACCTATGGTGATGTTCCAAGCTGTCTGCATATCACTGCACTCCAACTGATGCTGATCCACAAAATGAGAGGAAACGAATGAGTGGGTCACCCTAGAATCAAATAAGACATGGGCGGGAAAGGAATGGACTAGGATGATACCTATGATAGAGTCAAAATATGGGAAGAGATGAATATGCAGGATGATAAGGGATAGTAAAGACTGATGTGAAAAGAACCACACAAGGTATGATGCAAGATAAACAACAAAGCATGAAATAGATAACAAACAATAAAATACAATTATACCTGCAACGACCTCCTCCGTGGTCTCAGCTTCCTCTGTAATCAGGTTGAAGGCCTAACCACTCCTCGGGGCAGCGGTCCTCTGACCGACGATCTGATGCTGAGGGGAAAGTGGCGGCCTGGCCTGACCCTGAACTGGCGCTCTTGGCTGAACTGGTCCCCTAACTGGTGGAGCCAACCCTCTACGCGGGCACTCCCGCATCATGTGATCACCAGCTCCGCAAGTAAAACACTGACGACCTGCTGTCGTACAGTCCCTGCGCTCATGACCCGCCTTGTGACAAAAGTCACATATCACATCTCTCCTCGGAGTCATAGGTGGGTATGGTGAGGCTCTCGGTGCCAAGGCTGGAACTGGCCTCCTGATTGGCCCTCCAGTGGGCCTAGCAGCAATAGGGTGCGGGGCAAACCGCTGGATAGCACGCTTCTGTCTGCTAGTCTGTTCCTGGCTCCAAGCAGCCTCTAGGATATCAGTGTAGGAACGAAGTCTCAAAGCAGCCGGCGATCCTGGATATCGATATCCAAGCCCAGTAAAAAGCGACGGCCTTTGGCCTTATCATCAGCCACCATAGTCGTGGCAAAGCAGCTCAAACGGGTAAACTCCGTGACATACTCGTCCACGGTCCGATTTTCCTGATTCAAGATAGTGTCTTAGTTAAGCATCGATATATCACAAATTGACAAATGAAATTTTGCATATAAAACACTATCTGACGAACCTGGGTGAGCGCGAAAAACTGCCACTCCATCTCGTTCCTGATGACATCAGGGAAGAACTTTGTGAGGAAGCTCTCCCTGAAAATGGCCCAGGCGACAGGACGCTCAAGTCTCTCCATCTCAGCTTGCCACCAGATGTGGGCGAGATCCACCAGATGGATGCTTACGACATCCACTCGGTCCACATCGGCTATCCTGGCAGCGATCAACAATTGCTCCGTCCTAATGAGCCACTGCTCAGCCTCCAATGGACCTTTAGCACCTGTAAACTTATCGTGGTGTAGCCTCATGAAATCAGCTATATTGTCCGGTCTAGGCGGCAACACCCCAGGTGCAGGTGCAAGAGGCTCTCTGTTGGCAGCTCCTAAGGCTGCCTTCATCATCTCTGCATGCTTTCTCTGCATTTGCATCATCTGCTGCATGTGCCGCTCATTTTGCTCTTGTTGCATCTGTAATAGCTGCGTAATGGAGGGCTGGTCAGTCTGATCACCCCCAGACTGGGAGGACGAAGCGTTTCTTCGAGCCATGTCCTGCACAAACCTAAAACAATCAGGATCCATATCAAGTTGATAATAAAATTTTTCATGCAATTTCATGGCCTGTCAAATGCTGATTTAACCCTGACTAAGTCAGGCCTATCTAATGTATTAGTTAACTAACACATTAGCAAAACCTGGCTCTAATACCACTAAAAACCTTGTCACGCCCCGCTTCCCAAAATATGGAATACGAGTGCATAACGAAGCCCAGCGAATGATCTTAACATCATTTATAAGTTGTAGGATCGACTCAGTATCAGAACAAGAATATAACAAGAGAGATATATATAACCAAGCATGCATGAATAATTTATTAGCAACAGAAACAACTGAAATATAATAAAACATCAAAATAGTTTCAAGTCTGGATCAAGTTAAAACTCGGAAACAAGTCTTATACAGCAGAAGAAATAAATACCTTAAGGAAAGCAATTATTTAAACAAGTTCTTGCTCCAAGCAAAGCCTAAAATGTCTGCTCGCTAATCCCAACAGGCAACTCGTCTCCAAAGTCTGCTTAATAAATAAAAAAAGGAAAAATAGGGAAAACAAGATAAAATGCCCTTAGTGCAAGCTAGGGCCACAAATAGTAAAAAAATGAGTACAGGTAATGGGGAATTGGAATCAAGAATGTAACAGAGATATAACAAATAGTGGAAAAACCAAGAACTAGTTAGTAAGAGGGACATCTTAGTAAATGGGCTGGATAACAACTGCTAATGGTAAAACATATGACAAGTGAACCTGTAGGGGTATCTAACATCAAGTAACACGTCTCAAGTCTAGTATCAGGTAACAAGTGCCAAGTTTAGTGTCAAATTTTTATTTCAAGTGTCAAGTCTAAAGTAACAAGTTGTCGAGTATCAGGTAACAAGTATCAAGTTCAAGTTTCATGCTTTAAGTCTCGTGTATCATGTTTCATGTATCATATCATCAAGTATCAAGTAACAGGTGTCATGTTCAAGTTTCATCTTCAAGTCTTGTAGTTATTAGTATCTAGGTAGCACTTCATGCATCCATCTTTTTACTACATGGTTGCTACAGTCAAATCAGTTTTGTTTAGGCCTAGTAATGGAGTCTATAGGGCGGCGTACTCAGGTATCAAGTATCAAGCAAGTAATCAAACATGGACTCTAGGGGTGGCCCCCGTAGGCTTTAGAGGTGGCCTCCGTCACCCATGACGTGGCACTTAGTTCTACGTGGCACTTAGTTCCATGTGATCTCAAGTATATATCATGTAATCATATAATGGGCTCTAGAGGTGACCCCCGTAGGCTCTAGAGGTGGCCCCGTCACCCATGACATGGAACTTAGTTCTACGTGGCACTTAGTTCCATTTAACATACAACTTTGGGAAACATGGGCCCCCTTCAGAGTACACTTGCCTATGTTGTCCACTCTATAGTCCTTCCCTCAAACCCCGGCTTGTTACATTTGTTCACGCAGAATTGTGTATTGGAGTTTATACATGAGAAATAGTGCTGAAATAATGTTAATTTATTCTAAGAAAAATTGGGGATGTCCTATAGGGTGTCCAGCAAGTACATATGAAATTTCAAGTCAAATACTTGCTGTTTACATAGCTAAATTAATTCACAATGTAAATGTGTGCAGTAGTTTTACGAATCTGCGTCTACCAACACAGCTGCAGTTTAACTGCAATAACCCTAGACCGTAACTCCAAATTCGAAAAATTTCGGAATCTAACGACATCTAGACATCCAGGGCTACATTTTCTATTCATGTCTCGGGTTCAGATTCTAATGTTAAATGGGTCGAAACAGCAAAAGAAGATTTAGGACAGCACATGTGGGAATAACTTACTAGTATAGATTTCATGGAAATTTGTTATTAGGCGTCTAAGTTATTGTGTGATATAAAATACAGGATATTGGTGGTCAAAACAGCAAATAATAATTGTTTTTCAAGTCAAATGGTTGCAAGTTCATCAAATACAAAATATACCATGTGTCTACAAATTTAGGGCTCATTAATCTCATGTGTCCATGTATTTGGGGGATAAAATGAGTCCAAGTAGTTATAGTTTAATACAATGAAATTATTGTGACTCTTAGAATTATGAAATTTCGGAGATTTAATATTGATCAACAACGGTAGTCAAGAAGGAGTCACATTTTCTAACTATTTGTAGTATTTTTCAAGGGATGCTCGTACTAGAACAAATAAAATTTTACAAGAGATACTTGCCTTAATTTGACGACAATTAAATCCACTTGTTGTAGGAAATTGGGTTGAAAAATTCCGGAAGAAGCCCCCCAAAAGCACGTGCAAAATCCAATAGAATAGCCAAAAATCCCTACACCAGATCGCCAAAACAGCGAATAGCGCCTCAGGATTCGCTGCGCCAAGAACAGCGAACACCAGATCCGCCCAATCAGAACTCTCCCGCATAGTGGATCAAGCCAGAACACGGAACAGCGGATTGGATCTGCTGTGGGCGAAACACGGGACAGCGTTTAGAAGGCACGAATCTTGCCGCGATCCTACGGTCGAGATTAAATCCCGCCCAAACCTCCGTTCTTCTTCTTCGTTCTATTCTTCGACGAACAGAGCGTGAGAGAGAGGGAATGCAGCAGCGTGGTCTTCGATGGCGGCAGCTGTGGTGCGACGAGCAGCTGAAGCAACGGCGCGACGTCGAGAAGCGACGCGCACGGCTCTGTTCGTGGTTCGAATAGGGGAGGAGTTAAGGAATGGGTTTGGGTTCGGGGTGTTGGCGAACGGAGGGGATTGGGTGATGGTGAAGGTGGTTGCGACGGCGAGCAGCTGGTGGAGGCTAGGGTGCGAGGCGAGGAGGTTGGAGAGTTGGGTTTGGGTAATGGTGGAGGTCGAGAGCGATGGGTTGCGAGGTTGAAGAAGATGGGTAATGGTGGGGTTGGGGATGGCGAGATGGGTGGTGGTCGTGGAGACGAGGATGGAGGAGGCGACGGTGGAGGCGAAGGTGACGGGGTGTTGGGTTTTGTGGGTTCGACGGTAGGGGTGAGCGGGAGGAAGAGGAGTTGTGTTCTGGGTTTGTTTGTTTTGGTTGGTTTCATTTTGTTTTGGTTGGGGGAAAACACAGAGGGAGAGAGGGAGTAACGGGGGGAGAGAGAGAGTAACGGTAGGGGTTTTAATAAAATAATTATTAAAGTTATGGGTAGTTAGAGAAAGTGGGGATGTGGTTACGGGGATGTGGGAAGAGTGGAGAAAGGTGGAGAAATTGTATACGGGTATGTGTATGGGTTTGTGGGTTTGGGTAGATTAAGTCTTGGATCCAATATCCAATAAGGGTATGGGTTCGGCTTGAATGTAGTTGGGCCAAAATATAATAATATAATAAATAATTGGAATTAGTGAGCCCACAATATGACAAGGCCAAAATACAATAAATTAGGGGGAAAAAGACATCAATAGAAATACAAGTATAATAACCCGTACAATCGGAAACAGGGATTACAATAAATTTCAATACTACTCCAAAAATAGATTTCTTAGTTTCATAGGAAAAATAAATGAGTCTACTACAACTTTTTAGTTAAGATCATATAAATTCATCCTCAATTACTTCGTCTAAATTCATTTGCAAAACCGTAGGTTCAAAATCCGAAAACTGTAACTCATGCTACCTGTAAAAATAATAGAAATTTCTATACTTTATAAAATTTTGTGTTCGTTAAACCAAACTAAAGGTATATAAGTCTACTAGAACTTTATAGTTATAAGGTTTCCCAAAATATTATATCTATAACCCAGAATTCTTCGAAATCTACAGTAGGGTCAAAATGTTATACTACGGTTAAAATACTACCACTTATTCAATCTTGTAACATTCATTATAAATTCAATTCTTCATAGAAAAATTATTTATTAGTCACTCAAGAAAGGTTAACGAGTCTACTTCAACTTCTTAGTTGTAACCTTCCTCAAAATACTTCATCTAAGATGCTTGAATGATCAAAATCCAAAATGTGTACAAATTTCCAGCAACTAGCCAACAGACAACCGGTCCTAAGTTTGGATTTTATTAAAATAGTAAACGACATCCAAATATTATGAAATTTTAAGGAGATATTCTTGACATATACGAGATGCTCCTATATGAAGTTTAACTCTAGATTCCATCTAGTTTATTAGTTATGATTTTTTGAAGTGCAACTAAAACTTAAATAGAACCTTATGAAAATGCCCCCAAATCAAACATATCATAATTTTATACATTCATTCAATAACAAATAATCTAAACATGAATGTTCAATCTATATAAGTTATCATGCATCTATCAATTCACACATATCTAGCATTCTACTAATAAAATTGTATTAGAAAGTTGGAGAAACACCAACCTCAATTGTAGAATTCATAGTAGTAAAACTCCTAGAAAATAATGCTCCAAAGCTCTAAGCTCCGTAAAAAATGGCCGGCCTCGCTCTTCTCCCTCTTTCTCTCTTTTGTTTTAGTTTTGAGTTGTGTTGTTCATGACAAAAGTAGAGACTATTTATAGAAAAATTTTGTTGTCAAAATAGCTTCCCACTTCCCAAAAAAACATCCAACTTCCCACTAACTCACACCACTCTCTCTCATTCTCAACCATGGTAAGAAACACGTGCACGTGCAGTCAATATGTGTGCACACTCTTCATACAAATTTTATTATTAATTTTTATTAAGTTAGATGTGTGTGCTACACATGACAAATGTACCAAACTAACTATATTTTAAATGTACACTTTAGTGCACACAAAATCAATCATGAGCTTTAAATTAATTTTTGTGGGCTACAAAAATGGATTTAGGTCTAATGGATTTTAATTAAAACTAAATCACACAATTGTGACTAGAAAAATGAGAAGAAAAATATTCATGACTCAAGAAAATTTTAGGAACCAACATGTGCACTGCAAAAACATGCATCGCACGTATCAATACAAAATAAATTTGAGACAACGAAAAACAGTCAAAATATAAAATACGTAGAACATGTATATTAATAATGTTACAGATATTTCACGTAATGGTAAAACATACGTAATCAACACGTGTATTGAAAATATATGCAATACACGTAAAAACACAAAGATTAAAATTAATAATTGAGTTGGCTCAAATACGATAAAAATTAATTTTGAGAGAACATATAAATAATCAGCATATAAAATACGTATGATATTTATATAAACTACATTACGGATATTACTCGTAACAGTACTAATACATGTGCGTAACACCCGTTGGCAAAATTATCATAACTCAATTTTGCGGGGTGTTACAGCCGATCACTTCGACTGAGGTATTTTATGAGAAAGTTGTGGTGATGCTCGATGTTCATGCCAAGCTCCGAGCTTGGGGCCGGCGCCGAGCACCTTGATTGAGGCATTTCATAAGAGCCGTATCGATGCTCGAAGTTCATGCAGAGCTCCGAGCTTGGGGTCGGTACCGAGCGCTTCGACTAAGGCATTTCATGAGAGCCGTATCGATGCTCTAAGTCCGTGTCGAGCTCTGAGCTTGGGGTCGGCATTGAGCGCTTTGATTGAGATATTTTATGAGAAAGTTGTGGCGATGCTCGATGTTCATGCCGAGCTCCAAGCTTAGGGTCGACGTCGAGCACCTTGATTGAGGCATTTCATGAGAGCTGTATCGATGCTCGAAGTTAATGCCGGGCTTCGAGCACCACGATTGAGGCATTTCATGGAAAAGCTGTGTGGAGGCTCGGTGTTCATGTCGAGCCCCAAGCACCTCGATTGAGCATTTTATGAGATAAGGCTGCATCGATGCTCATGGTTCATGCTGAGCTATATGCTTGGGGTCGGCATTGAGTGCCTCGATTGAGGCATTTCATGGGAAAGCTGTGTGGAGGCTTAGAGTTCCTGCCGAGCTCCGAGCGCCTCGATTGATGTATTTTATGAGAGAAAGATGCATCGATGCTTGCGGTTCATTCCGAGCTTTGAGCGCATCAATAGAGGCATTTTATGAGAGCTGTATCAATGCTCGCGGTTCATTCTGAACTCCGTGCGCCTCGAAAGAGGCATTTTACTGTATCGATGCCCGTGGTTCATTCCAAGCGTCGAGCACCTCGATAGAGGTATTTTATGAGAGCCAGACCGATGCTTGCGGTTCATTCCGAGCTCCGAGCGCCTCGATAGAGGCATTTTGTAAGAAAGCTATGTCGGTGCTTGAGATCCATGCCGAGTGTCGAGCCAGATGGACTTGCTTTTGAGGCAATCTTGTGGAAATGATAGGTACCTTCTCAAGATCCATGCTGAGCGTCGAGCCAAATTGTCTTGTGTTGTGAGGCATTTTTTGTGGAAAAGCTAAGTGCCTACTCGAGATCTAAGACGAGCGTCAAGCCAGATGGCCTTGTACTGTAAGGCAATTTTGTGGAAAAGCTAGGTTCCTGCCCGAGATCCATGCCGAGCGTCAATCCAGATGGACTTGCTTGTGAGAGAAAGCTATAATTTTGTGGAAAAGCTAGGTTCCTGCTCGAGATCCATGCCGAGCATCGAGCCATATGGACTTGCACTGTATGGCAATTGTGGAAAAGCTACGTACCTGCCCGAGTTCCATGCCGAGCGTCGAGCCAGATGGACTTGTTGACTGGCCAAAGACTTGCCTCAGTAATTGGAGTGTCCGAGGTGCACGCCGAGGCCTAAGCATTTGGGACTTGTGGAG
The DNA here is from genome assembly GCA_017893485.1 of Hemerocallis citrina. Classification (NCBI taxonomy): domain Eukaryota; kingdom Viridiplantae; phylum Streptophyta; class Magnoliopsida; order Asparagales; family Asphodelaceae; genus Hemerocallis; species Hemerocallis citrina. Next base: position 121,557,077 of record CM030363.1, on the reverse strand, counting down.
AAGTTGGCCTTGTGGAGAAATTAGGCCGCATGTGGGCCACTAATGTGGTGACACATGTAATGATGATGTCATGTTTTTTAGGATTTCGAGACGCTGGTTTCACTATATATCCCCCACCCCTCTCCTCATTTTTCACCTTTGCTTTCTTTCTCCAAGTTCCCAAGTTCTCTCCTTGCAGTTCAGTCACCGGCGGCGAGTTTTTTCGACAACTTCCAGTCATTTCGAACATGTTAGTTTCTTTTCAATATGTCGAGGGCTCAGTCTGGTTCGTCCGCCACAACCTCGGGGCAGGATGATGGCCTGTGTCTCTCTGATTCAACGTCTTGGGAATTAGTGGAGAGGGTTTATGAAGTCACGCTGCTCTGCAGTAGGAAGCCCTTCGTAGTAGAGTCGAGTGACTCAGAAGGGAACTTGCACACGGCAAAGGGTAACGAGGAGGAGGTTGTTGGTATTGGGGAAGAGGGTTGCTGATTGAGGGAGCGGGGGATGATGAGGAGGTCCAAGTCATCGAGGGGGACGAGGAATGAGGGGACAACGCATCGGCAGAGGATGACAATCTGGGCCCTTTGGCGACACCCTCTCCCCTGAGGGCTCATCGTGTCCGACGGAGGAAAACGATGTGGATCCTACTGGACAGCCCGGACGAGATGGCACCAGAAGTCAGACTCGATGTCTCGTTCACCGTTCAGCTGGGCTCCTTCAGAACTCGGATGATGTGGAGGAGTTGGTCCGATACGGGGGCGGTGGTGACGATGAGGTGTAGTCATCCTCGCCCGGTTGACAGAAAATATCTATGGAGAAAACACCAACTTTACTAATCGCGAACGATCTTCTGGATATCCAAGCCAGCTACTTCATTAGTCAGGAATACGAGTTGTTGATCCCCAGCCTCGGGCTCCGCCCCACGGACAAGTTGGCTCCTTGCTTCTGCATGTTTTCGGTGGACGCTTTTTGCTCGAGCTTGTGATTGCCACTCCACCTGTTTATTCAGAAGGTTCTGAACTCGGCGTCATTGAGTCCGATGCAATACGGGTCCAACTCTTGGAAGCAGCTAGTGTGCTTCATGCTTCTTTGCGAGGAGAGGGGCATTCCCCTGAGGCTGAAATACTTCCAAGCGATCTTGGGCATTAGCTCGTCTAGCAAGTATGAAGGGATCTACTACATCTGGCCACGCCGAGGGAGGAGGGTTGTACATGGGCATCCGGACTCCATTAATGGGTTGAAGGGGAAATATATTATCGTTCGGAGCCTGACTCCCATTGTGATGCCCACGACTTGGAGATTTTATAAGCCCAACCTTAAGGGCCCCTGCAAGTCTGATTTGACGGCCGAGGAGTGGGCAGACATTGAGCGGATATGTTGGGCAACAGCATTGGTTGGCCAAATGTGACGGAGAGGCATCTGGCTCGGATCGGACTGAGCTCCACTCCTTCCAGTATGTCTTTTGTCTATTTTTCCTTCAAGTTTTTTCCCTCGTCTTATGAGCTTCTCTTTTTTGCAGATATGGACAACGCAGAGATCGCTAAGAGGAGGGTGCTGCTGAAGAAGAGAAAGGCCGAGCGGGCCGAGCATAGGAGGCAGGGGAAGGTCCCCTCCGATGGGGTTTCGGAGGAACCTCCACACTCGACACCGAAAAAGCTGAAGGCCTCCAAGTCGGGCCCAAGCTCCAGTAGCCAGAGGGTTACGGAAGTGGTGAAGAGCGGCCTCCCCCCCATCGCTCTGTCGGCCGAGGAGATCGTAGGCGAGGTGGGGCTTCAATCGTGGGCCCCGGACTGGGCCGTTGGGGTCGGTGACACCTTTTCGGATCGTCCCGTGGCCATCGAAGTGGTCCAGAAGCTCACCCTACCTCGGGACCGGAAGGCCCGGGAGTGCGACACCGTCGAGTCCAGCAGCGTGCAGGTAACCTTCATTTTGTAACGACTCTTTTGTAGCTTGTTTGTTATATTATAATTTTTGTATTTTATCTAAGCCTGATTTCCTCGGCTATAGGCCTACATGGAGGGCGCTCAGCTGATGAAGCTGCATGAGCAGGAGCTGAGGAAGGAGGTGAGGAATGCTCAGCGCTATGAGCAAAAGATGAATAACCTCAAGCTAGTACAGACGGCGATCGAGGGCTGCAACCAAGCCCTTCAGGGCGAGCTGACTAACCAGGTCGACGCCCACTTGAAGCAGATGGCCGAGCCGAGGAAAAAGGCCGAGAAGCAAGTAATGAATGTTAAACATGTAACACCCCGTAATTTTAAATACAATATTTTGAATTAATAAATAAGTTTAATTGAATTTATTTAATTATTTTGAATTTTTGTGAAATGGTCATTTTTGCACGTGCAAATATTTTCGAAATACAAGTTTTGGAATTTTGAGTTTCCAAATAAATTATATTATTCATAATTAGATATATTTTACTTTTTGAGATTTTTCTGAATAAAGAAACTAATTTTATAAATACTTCGAAAAAAGGGGCCTTTTTGTAAAAAGGTCGTTAGGGGTGAAAATTTAACTTAAAATTTGTTGGGATGCATTTAGGGCCGGCTATTCAGTAGAAGGATCTAATGAATTAAATTATTTCCATATTTGGTTGATTTTATTGATTTAATTGAATAAATATATAATTACTCAATTTTGTGATTGTTGGGGACTTTATTGCAAATATTTTTCCTAGAAAATAAAAAGTCATAATTTTTATTTGGAAAATCTAACTTTTATTAATAGATAATAATTCTAACTTTTCTGGATTTTTATGAATATTTTATGACATTTGCAAATATTACAAAGTAAAGGACTTTTGTGCAAAATTACCACTTGGAGTGCAAATCTGAAAAGGTTCAAATTATGGGCTATGCTGGATGACCGACCAACTCAGTAGTAAAAGGATTTGGTTTTATTTTAATTTAATTTACTTACTTAACAAATTTTTAAAGAATGATTCATATATGTAAATAAATATATTGTTAAAAGATATTTCCAAAAGAGTTGCAAAACCCTAATTTTCAAGATCCTAGCCTATATATTGGCTGCTGCAGCCGCCTTCTTTCCTGCACTCAAACAAGTTTATTTTATTATTGGCTTTCTTCGAGTTTCGAAGCTAGGTTCTTGGATTTTGCAAAGGATGAGCTTTTTCTTATTATTATTTCTTCGTCTTCGATTGTTTCTTCTATAAGGTGAGTGATACTCTACTCTTTGTTTTGTTATATATAGGTGACTAAGATGATTATGTAGTAGATGCATGCTGAAAGATCGTATATTGATTTGATGGATAGATTTGTTGAATAAAGGATCTAGAAGTAAGTTGCATGATAAAAAAATATAGGTTAGTGGTTGATTTTCATGTATGAGTGATTAAGAACCATGAAGACTTAGAATTACTCATGAAATACTCGTGTGATCTTGTGAAAAATCGATTTTCTATCAAGTTGTATGAAAATAGTGTGTATGTTGAAATTTTTTGTTACTGTTCATGCGTGAGTTGTTGGTTTTTTATTTTTCCCTTGATTAAAACATGATTATTTGTTGGGATTTGAATGTCAAAACAAGATATAAATGTTAGACGGTAGATTGAAGTGCGTATAGCAATCATAAGATGCGGATTTTGATAGAGGAAACCAGAAGCACAAGTAAAGATTGGATTTTTTGAATTCGAGTCTGATGTTGTAGGCGAAAGTTGGTTTTTTGTGTTTTTATGATGTTTTCAAGTAGATCTTTGATTTATATTGATACTGAGATTGAATTGAACAATACACTACTCATATACCATGATTCTTGATGATTTTACTGATACATATGTACATATATACACACATACATATATACAATCCTGATATGAAGGTTTTATTTGAAAATTTGCTCTTTTATGAAATTGTGGAGAGTTTGATTTGATTTATGAACTCCAATATGTTAGACAAGTTGTATTTGATCATCTCAGGTTTTTAATTTTATAAATTCATGCATTTAAAGATTTTAAACTACGAATCAGTTGTGAAGTGCACGAATTTTACATTTGTTGTTTTTGGCATGTCGGTCGACTGTCCCGATTTTGAACTAAAATGAAGGTCGAATGTCATTGTTTGGGATTTTGGATTTGGCATGTCGGTCGACTGTGACGTTTTGTAGGTCAACCGACATCATTGTTTTTGGATGTTTTGTTGAGTTCTTGCTCTTTTTCTTGGACGATTGATTCTTCAAACTTATGGATTATTGAGCTACTATTTTAGATGAATTTTTTGCTACAGGTTACTGTATTTTATAGAGAATTATATTTTGATTTATAATAAAGTTTAAATCGTATTTTTACGGCTTTAGAAAGCAAAATATTTACGGTTTTCAAGAGATTGATGTTTTGAGAATTTTTATGACTTCAAAATTTAAGGGATTAAATCCCATATTTTATTTCAGGAAAATTGTGAGTATTAGGATAAATTTGGATTTGTTTGATTCAAAGAAGTTTTCTTAATATGAACGAATTGATGATGGAATCAAGAGTTTTAATGAAAGGTTTGTGTTAGAATTTGAGTTATGGATCTCTAAAGGTTGAGTGGGACCCTTCTGTACCGGTGTCATGCCCCGCTTTTCAATAGGAATGCAGAATACGGTACGCGACAAAGTCCAGCGAATGGTTTTCATCATCCTTGAGTTGTAAGGATCTACTCAACCAGCAACATGAAATATAACAATATACTCAACTACGCAAGCATGAACAATTATTAACCAACAACACTTATTTGCAACAAATATAAATTTCCCAAACAAGTACGAGATCTGGATCAAAACAAAACTTCGGGACTACAAGCCCGTTACAAGTTTCAATGTAGCAACAAGAATGAAATAAACTCAAGTACAAATCATTAAACAAGATTTTCCAAAGCAAAGCCTAAAACCTTTGCCCACCAACTCCCACAGGTAGTTGATCACCAAAACCTGCTCATATAGCAATTGAAAGAAAATAGGAAAACAGGAAAATAGTACGCCCGTTAGTGCAAGTTACGGGCCGCAAGTAGTACAAGCAGAAAGAGTGGGAACGGAAATATGAAACAAGAAACAGGAAACAAAAGCATGGAGGAAAAAAAAAGTAGATGAATAGTTTACAAGTAATGGGAAACAGTAGCAGGTAAACAGTAATGGGAAAACAATGGCGTTAATAGTAAAGGATAACAGTAACAGTGATGGCAACAGGTAACACTAACGGCAATAATCTCAGGAAAACAAGGGTGTGCCAGAGAAATATGTTATTCTTAAGTCTATTGTTCAGTACTATCTAGGTAGCACTCATGCATCCCAAATTTTACCACATGGTTGCTACATTCAAACAGTTACGTTTAGATTTCGTGGTGGTCCCTATAGGGCCGTGTACTCAGGCATCCAGTAAACAGTAACAGTGTCATGAATCATGTAATCATGTATCCATAAAAAATAGTTGAGACCTATGGGTCCCCTTCCGAGTAGACCTTCCTATAAGGAAGTATGTATTCAGCTAAACAGTAACAGTCGATGAAACACGGTACAATGGTAAATAGTTGGGAAAATGAGTCCCCTTCTGAGTATACATTTCTATATTTTATACTACTAGATCTTTACCTTTACCTCGGCTTGATTACTTGTCATTATTATTAAAACAGGTGTGAGCGAGCGCAAACAGGGCAAGAAAACGTGGCAAGAACAAGGGACAAGTTTATGTTGAATAGGAAACATAAATGGGTGACAAAATAACCTATAACAGTTAGATAATGGAGACTTTCAGTTCTGGACAGCAAGACGTTGCTGCACCAAAACTGAGATTCCTGTTGCCACAGGAATGCAAATCTGGATCTGTCAGAAAATCTAGAAACTAGACTTTTTTTTGAATCCATCGCATATACACAAGTCATATATCAGTTTCAGTAACAGGGTTTGAAACAGTGTTGTATACAAAATTCATGTTCAGCCAGAAAATGCAAATTCTTATTTATAAGCATGAAAGGGGTCTAAAAACAACATAATCAAATCTAGGAAAAATCTGGAAGTTTTCCTAGCATGTCTAGTCTCAATATATAAAATTTCATGAAATTCCATTTTAAATAGCATAGTCAATTTAATTTGGAAAACAGAGTGATGCCGCAAAATTGTAAATCTGAAAGTTCAGACACAACAGTACCAAAACATTGATAATTCACAAAATACAATTCGAAATCCCAATCAGTAAAAAAGGTTGTAAAATATAGATACCAGACTACGTTTCATATTCACAAAGCTTTTATCAAAAATGGCTAGAATCAGGTTGAAAACAGAGTTCTTTACTGAACAGCATGCAGTTTATCAATTATATGATTGATTTCACAAGCATGAAATAAGTTATAAAAATTATTAAACAATTCCAAAAAAATTAGGGGTTAATCCAGTCATGCCTAGTCATACCCAGAAAAGTATCAAGTTCAAATTTTACTTTTAACATCAGTTTTAAAATAATAAATCAGGCAGCGATCCAAAAAATCAGAATATGGAAAATTCGACACAGCTGCAGTAAAACAGCGATAACCCACACATCAAAAATCTAAATTGTGATCCGTCGAAAGTTCTGAAAAATAGACACTGAGGCCTACGAATGTTGTTCACAAATTAATTTATTTTACTAACATTAACAGGGTCAAAACTTCTGTACTAAATTAGGTCAGCAGTAAAGAGAACCTTCGTTCATGCATTTTATCAAACAACTCATCTATTGTATATCCAAATTAAAGTATGATGCAAGATATGATATGTTGGACATTCAAATAAACATGGCATGAGTATTATCAAATCCACAACGAGATAACACATCTAGCACATCAATCATGTAACAAAAATCCACAATATACAATAGATCACGAATGAGTATATACACATCAAGATATCTATCTAGATCCAACTTATTTTCGTGTAGTGTGTGTGTGTCAACTTATTGTGGGTACTCATGATCATGAATGATGGGAACGGATCAAGCGAACAAGATTAAGATTTTCAAGGGATTATCATGAAAATGAAAGCAAAGATGAATGCAAGACTACTTATGGTATTTGAACTTGTATGAGGAACAAAAACAACATACAATCTACTTGCCTTAATTAGATGATCATCCCGATGATCACGATCGATGAATCCGGTGGTCTGATCGGTGCGGATCTTGATGGGGATCAAGATCAAGGGTGATCGGACAGCCATGAATCAAGGGAGGCATGATGATGATGATGATGATCGCGATCGATGATCGGACGGCCTTGGTTCAAGTGAGCTTGATGAAGATGATCAAGGAGATCCAAGAAGATCGAACGACCGAGATTCAAAGCCATGATCATGATGACCAAAATAGGGGAGGGCTTGCTCGCGATGCATAGTCGCGGCGGTGAGGATCTGTAGGGCATCGACGGTAGGGTGGTGATCAAGGAGCAGTGACGGGGAACTTGGATGTTGGATGCAGGGGCGAAGGTGGTTCAATATGCGGTAGTGGGGTGTTGGTCACGGCAGGAGGACGATGGCGGTGGCAGACTGTCGACGGAAGCAAGGCGATGGGTGCTGTCGAAGGTAGTGTTGTTGGTGACGATGATGAGGGGGGATGACGAGGAGCGGAGGTGACGCAGGGAGGATATGAGAGGAGAACAGGTTCGAAGGCAATGGGTTGCGACGAGGAGTCGCGAGTGAGCAGGCGTGAGGTTTGACTGGATGCTGGTGGCCTTGGGGATCGACTGAGCAGATGGCGAGGGGGAAGATGATGAGAGGAAGAAGGTGAATAGGTAGGGTTGGCGGCTAGGTTTTAGATTGATTAGGTTAAGGTAGTGATTAGGGTTAAACAGAGATTATATATGGTTAATGAATAGGAAAATAGGTTAACCGGTTGTGGGTTTCGGGTTAAGGGGTTTACATATAGGGTAAATGGGTTTTGGGTTATTGGGTAGTATCCACAAGGGAAAAATCATGGGGTTGGGTTTTAAATCCCATAGGAGATATACATAATCAATAAAATAGAGATTTAAAAAATTTGATCAATAAATAAATACATAAATAGATAGTTTTATAATAGCACAATAAATCGAATAGTATACATTAGGTTAATACTCAAATACTAAAAAATAAAATAGGCTTTTATAGTAGTAATAATAATAATAATAATAACAATAACAATAACAAGGTCATATGTAAAAATAGGATTGTATGAAAATTATTTGAAAATAACTGTAAATATGATTAATGAATAAAATTGAATTTTTAATAAACAATCAAGAATAACAATAATAATATTCATAATATGTATCAAAGTCATAATAATAATAATAATAAGATTCATATTACAATATAAAAATCATTGGAAACTAGTTACAAATAAAATCATTGATCAAAAATAGACTTTAATAGAAGATCCAATGACACATTTTAACAAAAAGAATTTGAAAGCGGAAAAATAATTTGCAAACATCGAAATACCGAAAATACACAGAAAATATGTATTGGCGGGAACAGAGGTTACAACCGGTAGCTGTGATTTTCATGGAAGTTGACCAATTGGGGTCTTTATCCTTGGTTTAGTTGTGTTTAAGTCTGGTTGGGGTACATCAACTTTAGGGGAGATTATAGAGTAATTAATAATAACAAACCTAAGGACTGGCACTAGATGGAGGTGTGATGAAATGAGAGCAAACGTGGGTAGGGGGCCTCATATGGTTCACAATAGAAGATGGTTTCACTGATTATCGGGGTGTGAGGAACAGGGGTCCAAATCTCCTGCCATGTGGCTAATCTTCCTGATTATCGGGACTGAGATGACGTCCATAAGGTATTTGCAAGATGAGGTACCATGTACTTTTGTAGTGTGAGTTTCATTACCTGACCTTCGGGGTGAGAGCACTTGCATTGGGGGATTGATTCCACTGATTACCGGGTCATGGACTAGATACTCACGCGATATCTAAATCTTAAAGTAATCACAGTAGTTGGTTAGTGCATGGCGAGGGACTAAACCCTATACGTTAAGGGCCTGCACTGGACCTATGTAGAGTGGGATGCATAGACTCCGACAAGTGTGCATTAGAGGTCGGCATATGCATTAGTGTTCTTGATTGTGTTATGTATTGAGTCTTTATCTTGTACACTCGACACTTAGCCTAGTTCACTTGATAATTTATACTTCTTTTACTGCTATTCTTGTCTTTATAACTACCATGTTAATATGTTGACTATGATTTTATTCTTATGTTTCATTTAAGTTTGTATTTTTTGAATATCACTCACACCGTTATGGCTGACCCCTGTAGTTTTCGGGATTAGGGTTATCTCTATCCTCATGTTTTACAGGTAGGTACCATTAGCTTGGAGTTGGGGGCATGTGGTAGATTAGTAAATGTTTATGTAAATCTTGTAAAAGGATTGATTGTGAAGAGAAAATTGTATTTATGGTGTTGTGTTGTAAAATGAATTGTAATTCAAAGTGTTTGAAATTTTTGTTGTGCTTTGTAAAAGGTTGATGTAATAAAAAGTTTTAATTTTCCCTGTATTTGGTTGCTACGTTTATGATTACATTGAAGTTGATTCTGGAAATTGTGCCACGTATTTCTAATTTTATTTATTGGAAATTCGGGGCGCTACAAAACAAGTCGGGATGGATAAAGTCATTGAGGCCCAGGACGAAGTCTACCCCCTGGCGATCCGGCACGTTAAGTACTACCACCCAGGGTTGGATCTCAGTCCGTTCCATTATGACATGAAGTTGCCCGAACACCCGCTGACTCCTGAGGGTGGTGGTGACAGCGACACTGCGGCAGCCGACCCCAACACTGAGCTGCCTGACGAGGAAGAGGTTGGCCAGCATTAGTATTTGTTTTTTTTCTTTTCCTCCTTTTTCTGTTTGTATTTTTGTAGTCGCCGAACGCTGACTGGCCACCGCATTTTTTTACACACTTTTTGAGTAATGAAAAGAGTTTTGGCCGAACCTTTTGACTTGAATTTTGGGCGTAAGTATATACGGCTCGGAATGAAATTTCTCTGTTTGCCTGTCAGATAGATGCAACCTTGGGAGTAAACCCCGGTCGTGCTGGGATGAGCCAACTTAGGGGTAAGATCTTGGCCCTAGAGTCCGCATTAACCCGGTGCCGTAAAGAGGCTCGTGATCGAGAGGTGACTATCCAATACTTCATGGATAAGTCAAAGGGACATAGCTTGGAGCTGGTGCGTTTCAAGAAACTGATAGCTGACCATGATTTCGAAGTGTGGAAGTTGTGTTTTCGATGGCTAGCACTTCCGCTCAGCGGTCGTCGTCTGAGTCTTATCTTCGTGAGGTTATTGTGGAGGAGTTGGAGGTACAACGGTATAAGATAATGCTCAGGATGTCTGGATCCCGATCATTCTCTTTTGGGAGCGCTTGCCCTTCTGCCGGAGCTTTGTTGCCAACCCAGAGAATTGGGCCGGTGAGGCCTTGTGACGCATAGAGTTCAGTCACAGGTGTGTCTACCTTGGCAATACCAGGAAACCCGTCAAATGACCCAACTCGCTCGGCTGGCCTTGAACTTGCCTGTATCAACCTTGCGGCTCCGATATAGGAGACCTAGACCGCTTGTGATTGATGTAATAATGTCTCCCCTTGTAACGATGCATTTTCTTTATTTGAAACAATAATGAGAGAATATGATTGTATTGCTTTGATTGGTTCTTTTGCCGTGCACTTACTTCCGGTCTCCGAGGATAGGTCTTGGCGTCCGAGTCGAGGGGGAAGTTCAAGCTGATGGGCGATGATGAGATTTGAGAGATCCTGAATGCCTGGCAATGGAGGACATTTCGTCTTCCAATGTCATAAATGCCTATCAGACGTTTCGACTTCCCATGCCATAAATGCGCATCACCTGAGGGCTATATAACCCTTACCCCCCCCCCTCCAATCTGATCATTCCTCACTTCACTGTGAATTCTCGTCAGTGGTGGCTCTCTTACGACCCTCTGACAATTAGGGATAGCGGGAATGCTGTTTTATCCCTAGTTGCCAACAGGTGAAAGGAGGTTCGACTCGGGGTGCGAGGCTCGAGGTAGTCACCGAAGGCGAGTGTCAAATATAAAAATCTTGTCTGAGGGATCCTGTGACTGTTGATTCTCCTACCACCCTCGGATAGTTAGGGGTAGAGGCGATGAAGGTTGCTCTACCCCAGGCTGACGGCTGGTGAAAGGGGGGTCAATTCAGAACACAAGGCTCGAGGTGCTTGCCGCGGGCAAGTGCCCAAATTGAAAATTTTGTACGAGAGCTCCAGTGATAGGTGGCTCTCCTACCGCATGCTGACAGTTAGGGGTAGCGGCGATGATAGCTGCACTACCCGTAGCTATCAGCGGGTGAAAAGGGGGTCAGCCCGGTGTACGGGGCTCAGAGGTCCTTTGTCACCCCCCACTTCCCAAAAAGAATACGGAATACGAGTACGTGATAAAGCCCAGCGAATGATTTTCATCATTCATAAGCAGTAGGATCGACTCAGCAACATAACAAGAAATATAGCAAAATATACTCAACCACGCATGCATGAATAATTTATAAACCAATAAAAAATATTTGAAACAAATATAAATATCCCAAATAAATTTAAGATCTTGATCAAAAGTAAAAACTTGGGGACTGCAAGCCCATTACAAGTTTTAAGTAGCAACAAAAATTAAATAAAATCAAATACAAAATAACTAAAGAAAATTTTACCAAGCGAAGCCTAGAATGTTTGCTCACCAACTCCACCAGGAAATTAGTCTCCAAAACCTGTATATATCATGCAGAAGAAAAATAGAGAAACAAAGACCGACGCCGTTAGTGCAAGTTAGGGCTACAAGTCGTACAAGCATGAGGTATGAAAATAAGTGCAAGAAAATATGAAATAAGATTTGGAATCAAGAATATACAACATGATATGATAAGGATGCAACAAGTAGTGAAGTTCAAGAGACTACCTAGCAAGTAAGACAAATCAAATAACAGGATCGAGTAACAAATAGAAGTGGCAGGAACAAGTAACAAGTGAGCATATAATTTGCATCAAGTATCGAGTAACAAGTATCAAGCAAGGCAGGTGTCAAGTGTGTACTAGTAACAAGTTATCCCTAAGTCTATTGTTTAATTCTATCCAGGTAGCACTTCATGCGTCCTATTTATTTACCACATGGTTGCTACTTACAAACAAGTTATGTTTAGGCCTAGTGGTGGATTTTATAGGACGGTGTACTCATGCATCAAGTATCAAGAAAGCAAGGTTCAAGAATTCAAAAATAATGTAACAAGTTCACGAACCAAGTACCAGTTCGTGAATGCACTAACTCTATAACAAGTTCATGAACCAAACCATGGGTTCATGAATGCACCAAAGATACAACAAGTTCATGAACCAAGTAATGGGTTCATGAATACACTAAAGATACAACATGTTCATGAACCAAGTAATGGGAAACACGGGCCCCCTTCCGAGTACACTTACCAATATTGTCCACTACTAAGGCTTTCCCTTAACCCCAGCTTATTATTTATTATTATTATCAAAATAAGCATGAAGGTGTGTGTAACACCCCGCAAAATTTAAATGACAATTTTGCCCTCGGGTGTTACGTACGTGCATTTTGTACTATTATTGATTATATCCAGAATACATTTTGATATGTATTTTGAATTCCGATTATTTATGCAATCTCGTATTCTTAAAATCACATTTGAGACAACTCGAATGCTGGATTTCAATCTTTGAGTTTTACGTGCTTTTTACGTATTATCGATGCACGTGTCGATTTCGGGTATTCCACCGTTACGTGCAAAGTTTTCAATGGATTTCAATTATTTATCTTTATAAACATGTTTGAATTTGTTTTGTAAACGAAAATTCAATTTTTGACTATCTTTATTAAAATAAATGTTCTACGTGCAATACACGTGTTTTCTGTATGTTTGAGTATATTATCAAATATGTATATTAAATATACTTTCTATTGCATTCTAATTGATTATAAATATTTTTCGGTTCATAAAGTCAATTTTTGTATTTTTGAGATTTTACGGGCAACGCACGTGTTTTGGTGCACGTGTTGTAAGCGTATTATTTTTTCAAAATAAACTTCATGAAATTGTTTGTGTCTATTTTTATTGTGCATGAAAAGTATAATTTTAAAGTTATTTTTACATATTTATTACATATATAAATAATTATTTTAAAAGGGATTAAATAAATAAATTGTTTTGTACACAAAGTACGTGCACACGTGCGATGTGCACACATTTTTGGGGGGGACCGGACTGTTTATAGGAGAGGGAAATTCTGGAGTTTTAATTTTTGAAACAAGAGGGAAAGTAAGTTACAAAATTTATAATGGGTTAGTGGTGTTCATGTGGAGGTAGTTATACTAACTACCCATTAGCTTTCTTATAAAAATGCACTCTTAGCCTTTCTTTCTCTCATCTCTTTTCTTTTCACTCCTGCCCATGCCGAAAGAAACCCACCAAAAACCAGCAAAGCTCTGTCCATTCTCCACCTAAATCATCTATCCCACATGCTTATATACATATACTAATGTATATATATGTGCATCATGGTATGGGTATGTGAAAGAAGATGGGAGTTGTGCTTGATGTTGCCAACCGGAGATGGAGATGCCCTTGAGGATTGTTGCTTGCCGAGATGGAGTGTGGGGCTAGCTTTGGTGCACGGATTTCGAGGAGGTTGCATTTGGAGCTTTCTTTAGGAGCTCCTAATTCTAGGAGTTCAATTGGGTAACAAATCTTCATTTTAGGTGGGTGTTTCTTAAATACTTTCTAATTTAAGAGTAGATATTGCATGATAATTGGTATATGATTTATTTGGTTGAAATTGAATTGATTGCATGCAAATTAATGTAGAAATGAGTAGTTACATTTTGATCGATTGTGGTAAATGCAAATTGTTAAGCTTAAATTGTTATGATTGCTAGTTGAATTGCTAGAATTGAAGTGATTACATGAAATTTATGCAAGTTGAGACATGATTAGAATAAGGCAAACATGTTGTTATAATCTCAAAATGTTATTTTTGTAAAGTGATTTTGATAAAAGAAAACAGTCTATTTTGGAAAATCGATTGAATATGTGTTTTGATGAATTTTGAGGGTTTTATTGAAAAAGGAGAAACCTGAGAATTTGATAATATGTATGATAATGTTTTAAAAGGAATATATTCTGGAAACAATTTATATTTTGCATATGGAAGAACCAATCGATTAAACGGTCGAAAAGTGTATGCAAAGATGCAAGTTGTGGGTTTGACAGTCGACTGATTATTTCCACAGTCGACTGGTAAGTGTTAAAAATTGATTTTCGTCAGCGGGACAGTCGACTGACTACCTACACAGTCGACTGATGTTGTCATAAATTTGATGTTTGAGTTTTCAAAGTATTCGCGGAACAGTCGACTGATACTGCCACCAGTCGACTGAACCGAACCATTTTCTGGTTCTTGAGTTTGAAATCGATTTTTGACAAATGAAAGTTAAATAAGTTTGAATACGAGATTTTTTGATTATTAAGATTTGATTGAGTTTTATTGTGAAATGCACACAAGGTTATGAAAGATGAAATTGACAAAGAAATTAAATTGGAACACTGCGGAACAGCCGACTGCCGTGTGCAGCAGTCGACTCTCCCGAGTGGTTATGAAGAATGTGAATTGACTGAACAAGTCGACTGGAAGAGTTCCCAGTCGACTGTCCAGAGTGCTTTTTGATATATCTGAAATCTTATGAATTGTTTATGGTAAAGATTGTGAATCTAGATATTGGCAAACTCTATTTGTTGCTGCATAAATTTATATGAAATGAATCATAGTTGAATTGAGAATTTACATGAGATGAATCATAGATTTGAATTGAGAATTAAATGAATATGAAAGGCTAAGATCATGATGAGAAAGTCTGTGAGACTCTAAAATGAATTATGAGCTGAGGATGCTCAATTGGAAATTGTGAATTTGAAATTGAACAAAGAGTAGCTAAGTCTCCCCCGGCAGTGGAAATGAAATGAATATTGAAAAGAAGACCAAGGTTGGTCATGTATAAATGAAAAGATAAGTCCAGTTTGGTGGAGAGGCTAACTCTAGAGCTTTGATTTTTATTCATGATTCTAATAATTAGTACATAGTGGGCTGTGATGGAAGTAAGGAAAAAACATAAGTATGGGAGCCTCGAGTCTACGGTGCGGATGTGATCCATAGAATGCATGCTTGATGAGTCAAGACATGGCGTGGGCAATACTCCAGAATGATCGGGATCTTGGCGACGCTTGTGGGATGGTTGATGGCTGCAAGAGGATCGTGTTCAGGGAGGAGGCTAAATTATCGCAGATTGCATGCTTGATGAGTCAAGACATGGCGCGAGGTTCTCCTCCAGGGTCTTGGACACGTGCTTGTAATTATGGAACGTCTATGACACTTGCTGAAATTACAAATAGATACATAGTGGAGATGTAATGAAAGTGAGAGAAAACACGGGTATGAGAACTAGAATTTTCGGTGCGGGTGTGTGAGCCGCAGAATGCATGCTTGATGAGTCAAGACATGGCGCGGGCACAACTCAGAATGATCGGACTTTAGTCACGCTTGTGGGATGTTTTGGTGACTGCAAGAGGATCGTGTTCTGGGAGGAGGCTGAATTACCGCAGAATGCATGCTTGATGAGTCAAGACATGGCGCGGGATTCCCCTCCAGGGTCCAGGATATGTGCTTGTACTCATAGACCATCTAGGATACTCACCGTAGTTACAAGAGTAGATTAAGTCATGGCGAGGGATTGAACCCTACAACAATGAAGAACGATTAAGGGGCTTGCCCTCGGACCTATGTAGTATGGGATGCATAGAATCCGAACAAGTGCGCATTAGTATCATATAATATAAACAATTGCATTAAGGACTAAGTGCACCGCACAACACGACATCTATAGGATAGTTCCTTGTAGTTCTGTTTGTGATCAAGTTTGTGTTTTCTAAAGTATTTAAGAATCGTTATACTGTTTCCGGCATAGAGAGGATGGTCGTGTATAATATTTCGTCAGTTGTAAGCAACTGACGCGCCCACAGTTTTATATGCAGGAAATGGAGTTACATGAAGATATAAAGATGATTGATGATGCTGTTGATTACTTAAATATTAAAGTTGTAACAATTGTACATTCATTATTGTTGTACTTTATTAATTCCGCTGCTTATTGATGTAAAAGACTCTGATGTAATTATTGTTGAAATAAAAGTTTTAAATTCCTTGTAAAATTGTACGAAAGAAGTGAAAAGATCCTGTAGAACTCTCGAATTCAGTTGTATTTGGAATTCGGGGCGTTACAAGTGGTATCAGAGCCACGCTTCTAAGTAGTACAAATTTATAAGGAACGACACCCTAGAAGTGGACATTAGAGTGTGAGTTCAGTTTATAGAGATTTAAATGTAAGTGATTTACATTTGTGTTGCTCTATAGGCTGATGTTTTCTGTTCCCTTTTCCTATTGGATGGCTGGAGTCATGAATGGAAGTTGTAATCGAAGTTACATTGATTCATGATGCTCTCCTCGTATACATTGATTTGAGATTGTATGCGAGCTCATTTTCCCTGGGAATCAGAGTGGCGCAGTGGAAGCGTGGTTGGCTTTGAACCGTCGTTCATGATACCTTACACATGGACACACTTTCCCTTCAAATTATTTTATATGGATTTTCATCATAGTACTTTTCAACATTTAATATTTTCCAAATAAATATTTTCCTATACTATTAAATCATTTCAATGCCTATTATTTTGTCTATTTTCCTTAGTCTTGATTTTTTTTTTGAACTTATTTTTGTCTCTCAATCTTAAAGTTTTGTCCTTCGTGTTTTATGTCACTTTATGTTCATCCGTCTATTTCTGCTATTACTTTATATATTCTGTTAAATTTATACTACCACTATTATTTTCAATTATTATTACATTCTGAATTTCCCTTGTGAATTTTGCTTATGTGTATTCATTTTGCATGATTTGATTTTCTGATACGATATTCTTTCGTTATCTCGTATTGTTCTATATACTTAAGTATATTTTAACGAGATTGAAATATTTTTATAAATACAACATACTAATTTGATTTATTGTCTGCATTCAATATTATTGTTAGTGCGTATTATCTACTACTTTATTTGTTATATTCCTTAATTTTGAAATTTCGTTTCTTTAATATAATGCATATACTCACTGTTTGTACTTTACTCTATCATCTAATTGTCTTTAGATTCTTGATTACTACATATGTTTTCCATTGATTTTTATATGCGTCATGTATTTCAAAATATTTTCTATACATATAATTTCACCATCCTCAAATTACTACATTATTATTTTTATGTATAATTATTTGTGTCTATTGCCCTAATTTGCTACATTACATCATTAATGTTTTCATTTGTACTTCCAACATGTGCATATATTTTACATTATTTTTGTGTTATAAATAATTTTTCATAACTACTAATTAGTACCCTCTATGTTGATATATCCTATACACCTATTTTGACATTTTGTTGTGTAAAATCTTTTCTGTATCATTGATTTTTAAAACATAACACCATACTTTATTAAACATCCCATATCCAAGTATACATGGGAGATTACATCTTTCCATCTTCCGCTTTGGTGAAACTTAATGTCGAGAGGGCAAATATGCAACTAGACATCATTGGAGGCAAACTGCAATTGGAAGTCGGGGAGGCAAAGTTTGCAACTGAATGTCCAGAAGGCAAACTGCAACTGGATGTCGGTGAGGTAAAATTTGCAACCGAATGCCCAGAAGGCAAATTGCAACCGGATATCGTAGAAGCAATTATGCAACTTGGGATCAAGATAGGCAAGTCTGCTGTTGGATACCAGTGAGACGAACCTACACCAAAAGGAAATATTATACTTGGATAACCCCTACCTTGTTTTTCTATAATATTCACTTATAACTATTTCATTGGTACTAGCTTATATTATTTTATAATATTTTGCAACCTAGCATTATCCTGTTTATACTGATTTTTATATCTATCAAACTTGTGTATTTACCGCTTAATCTCAACTATCTTGTCGTTTTCTTTGTAGTACTTTGTATTTTATGTAAGTTAATATTTCATACAACTTTATTTGTATTTTGCTGTTTTAAATTTGGTGGCTACTCCCTAACAGTTTTTATACTTCTGTTATAATTCATGATTCACTTCTATATAATTAGTTTTGCATTGTTATTACCATAATGTATTATTTTTCTCTTCCAAATCAATTGTGACCTTTATATCATGATGTTGTTGTTTCGCCCTATAATTTCCGTCTATGTATATACATAATTTTGTATGCTGATTTTCTTGGTCTACTTGACAAATCGAAATTATTTGGATTTTTGCCGTTTTGATCATACATATATAATTATTGTATTTACCTTACAAATTACTTTATAATATCAATTTATATACAAAATCATTTTTTTTTTCATTCTCTATACTTTTCTTTATTATATAACTAGTTTTCGCACTACTTTCGATGGTATGTTTTACTATTGCGATGTCTTATTTTACTGCTACAATCATTTATAATTTTCATATCATGCTATTCGCCTATGTGGTTTTTGTAAGTTGGTTTTCTCGCTCTACTGAATAATTCAAAAGTATTTCGATGTATACCTAATTTTCAAATTGTATGTATAATTACTAGAATTACCTTACAAATTATTTTATGATATTAATTTATATACAAAATTATTTTATGTTGTCTATACTTTTACTATATTCCCTTCTTATATATTTCTCAAACTATTAAATTGCTAATTTTTGTCATATAATATCAATTTGGTTTGCGACCTTCTACCATTTATTACATTGATGGATTTTGAATATCGAATCTATTTATAAGGTACCCATTAACTATGTTTTTCTTTATTGCATTGTTTTCTGAAATTATTTCACAATTGATGACTAAGTTTATTTATCATTTTATCTAATGGTTTACTTTATAGTAATTTGTATGTAAACTCTTTTCAAAATACACTTTCCTTTATCGTCGCATCTATTTTCTTATGTTACTTTTCTAGTTTTCTTGTTTAGTTCTTGTGAAATTTTGATGCTCAAAATTTTTCTTAAATAGATTTTTGTCTATTTCATCCACATTGCTTATTTTTATGCTATATGTTTTTTTTTATGTTTGTAATTTCTATATGTTATAATGATACTTTCTTTGGTGTGTACAAAATACAGCCTTTACTATAGTGAGTTCCGGGGACGGAACTGTTCTAAGGGGGAGAGAGTGTAACACCCCGCAAATTTTAAATGACAATTTTGCCCTCGGGTGTTACGCACGTGCATTTTGTACTATTATTGATTATATTCATAATGCATTTTGATATGTATTTTGAATTCCGATTATTTATGCAATCTCGTATTCTTAAAATCACATTTGAGACAACTCGAATGCTGGATTTCAATCTTTGAGTTTTACGTGCTTTTTACGTATTATCGATGCACGTGTCGATTTCGGGTATTCCACCGTTACGTGCAAAGTTTTTAATGGATTTCAATTATTTATCTTTATAAACATGTTTGAATTTGTTTTGTAAACGAAAATTCAATTTTTGACTATCTTTATTAAAATAAATTTTTTACGTGCAATACACGTGTTTTCTGTATGTTTGAGTATATTATCAAATATGTATATTAAATATACTTTCTATTGCATTCTAATTGATTATAAATATTTTTCGGTTCATAAAGTCAATTTTTGTATTTTTGAGATTTTACGGGCAACGCACGTATTTTGGTGCACGTGTTGTAAGCGTATTATTCTTTCAAAATAAACTTCATGAAATTGTTTGTGTCTATTTTTATTGTGCATGAAAAGTATAATTTTAAAGTTATTTTTACATATTTATTACATATATAAATAATTATTTTAAAAGGGATTAAATAAATAAATTGTTTTGTACACAAAGCACGTGCACACGTGCGATGTGCACACATTTTTGGGGGGGACCGGACTGTTTATAGGAGAGGGAAATTCTGGAGTTTTAATTTTTGAAACAAGAGGGAAAGTAAGTTACAAAATTTATAATGGGTTAGTGGTGTTCATGTGGAGGTAGTTATACTAACTACCCATTAGCTTTCTTATAAAAATGCACTCTTAGCCTCTCTTTCTCTCATCTCTTTTCTTTTCTCTCCTGTCCATGCCGAAAGAAACCCACCAAAAACCAGCAAAGCTCTGTCCATTCTCCACCTAAATCATCTATCCCACATGCTTATATACATATACTAATGTATATATATGTGCATACATGGTATGGGTATGTGAAAGAAGATGGGAGTTGTGCTTGATGTTGCCAACCGGAGATGGAGATGCCCTTGAGGATTGTTGCTTGCCGAGATGGAGTGTGGGGCTAGCTTTGGTGCACGGATTTCGAGGAGGTTGCATTTGGAGCTTTCTTTAGGAGCTCCTAATTCTAGGAGTTCAATTGGGTAACAAATCTTCATTTTAGGTGGGTGTTTCTTAAATACTTTCTAATTTAAGAGTAGATATTGCATGATAATTAGTATATGATTTATTTGGTTGAAATTGAATTGATTGCATGCAAATTAATGTAGAAATGAGTTGTTACATTTTGATCGATTGTGGTAAATGCAAATTGTTAAGCTTAAATTGTTATGATTGCTAGTTGAATTGCTAGAATTGAAGTGATTACATGAAATTTATGCAAGTTGAGACATGATTAGAATAAGGCAAACATGTTGTTATAATCTCAAAATGTTATTTTTGTAAAGTGATTTTGATAAAAGAAAACAGTCTATTTTGGAAAATCGATTGAATATGTGTTTTGATGAATTTTGAGGGTTTTATTGAAAAAGGAGAAACCTGAGAATTTGATAATATGTATGATAATGTTTTAAAAGGAATATATTCTGGAAACAATTTATATTTTGCATATGGAAGAACCAATCGATTAAAAGGTCGAAAAGTGTATGCAAAGATGCAAGTTGTGGGTTTGACAGTCGACTGATTATTTCCACAGTCGACTGGTAAGTGTTAAAAATTGGTTTTCGTCAGCGGGACAGTCGACTGACTACCTACACAGTCGACTGATGTTGTCATAAATTTGATGTTTGAGTTTTCAAAGTATTCGCGGAACAGTCGACTGATACTGCCACCAGTCGACTGAACCGAACCATTTTCTGGTTCTTGAGTTTGAAATCGATTTTTGACAAATGAAAGTTAAATAAGTTTGAATACGAGATTTTTTGATTATTAAGATTTGATTGAGTTTTATTGTGAAATGCACACAAGGTTATGAAAGATGAAATTGACAAAGAAATTAAATTGGAACACTGCGGAACAGCCGACTGCCGTGTGCAGCAGTCGACTCTCCCGAGTGGTTATGAAGAATGTGAATTGACTGAACAAGTCGACTGGAAGAGTTCCCAGTCGACTGTCCAGAGTGCTTTTTGATATATCTGAAATCTTATGAATTGTTTATGGTAAAGATTGTGAATCTAGATATTGGCAAACTCTATTTGTTGCTGCATAAATTTATATGAAATGAATCATAGTTGAATTGAGAATTTACATGAGATGAATCATAGATTTGAATTGAGAATTAAATGAATATGAAAGGCTAAGATCATGATGAGAAAGTCTGTGAGACTCTAAAATGAATTATGAGCTGAGGATGCTCAATTGGAAATTGTGAATTTGAAATTGAACAAAGAGTAGCTAAGTCTCCCCCGGCAGTGGAAATGAAATGAATATTGAAAAGAAGACCAAGGTTGGTCATGTATAAATGAAAAGATAAGTCCGGTTTGGTGGAGAGGCTAACTCTAGAGCTTTGATTTTTATTCATGATTCTAATAATTAGTACATAGTGGGCTGTGATGGAAGTAAGAGAAAAACATAAGTATGGGAGCCTCGAGTCTACGGTGCGGATGTGATCCACAAAATGCATGCTTGATGAGTCAAGACATGGCGTGGGTAATACTCCAGAATGATCGGGATCTTGGCGACGCTTGTGGGATGGTTGATCGCTGCAAGAGGATCGTGTTCAGGGAGGAGGCTGAATTATCGCAGAATGCATGCTTGATGAGTCAAGACATGGCGCGAGGTTCCCCTCCAGGGTCTTAGACACGTGCTTGTAATCATGGAACGTCTATGACACTTGCTGAAATTACAGATAGATACATAGTGGAGATGTAATGAAAGTGAGAGAAAACACGGGTATGAGAACTAGAGTTTACGGTGCGGGTGTGTGAGCTGCAGAATGCATGCTTGATGTGTCAAGACATGGCGCGGGCACAACTCAGAATGATCGGACTTTAGTCACGCTTGTGGGATGTTTTGGTGACTACAAGAGGATCGTGTTCTGGGAGGAGGCTGAATTACCGCAGAATGCATTTTTGATGAGTCAAGACATGGCGCGGGATTCCCCTCCAGGGTCCAGGATACGTGCTTGTACTCATAGACCATCTAGGATACTCACCGTAGTTACAAGAGTATATTAAGTCATGGCGAGGGATTGAACCCTACAACAATGAAGAACGATTAAGGGGCTTGCCCTCGGACCTTATGTAGTATGGGATGCATAGAATCCGAACAAGTGCGCATTAGTGTCATATAATATAAACAATTGCATTAAGGACTAAGTGCACCGCACAACACGACATCTATAGGATAGTCCCTTGTAGTTCTGTTTGTGATCAAGTTTGTTTTTTCTAAAGTATTTAAGAATCGTTATACTGTTTCCGGCATAGAGAGGATGGTCGTGTATAATATTTCGTCAGTTGTAAGCAACTGACGCGCCCACAGTTTTATATGCAGGAAATGGAGTTACATGAAGATATAAAGATGATTGATGATGCTGTTGATTACTTAAATATTAAAGTTGTAACAATTGTACATTCATTATTGTTGTACTTTATTAATTCCGCTGCTTATTGATGTAAAAGACTCTGATGTAATTATTGTTGAAATAAAAGTTTTAAATTCCTTGTAAAATTGTACGAAAGAAGTGAAAAGATCCTGTAGAACTCTCGAATTCAGTTGTATTTGGAATTCGGGGCGTTACAGTGCGCGAAACAGGGCAAGTGAACATGATCAAGAATAGGGAACAAGTTTGAGATAGGTAGAAGGCATATTCGATGGTCAAAACAAATTCAAATTATCAAGAATGATGAAAATTCCAATTCTTGACATCATGACATTTTTGCACCAAAACTGAGATTCCCGTTGCTACAGAAATACAAATCTGAATCTGTTAGAAAATTTAGAAACTAGACTTTCTGCCGAATCAAGCGCATATAAACAAGATACATAAAAGTCGTAACAACAGGTGTCAAAACAGCAAACTAAATAGAATTTGTGCTCAGCCAGAATTTAT
Organism: Hemerocallis citrina; assembly: GCA_017893485.1. NCBI lineage: Eukaryota > Viridiplantae > Streptophyta > Magnoliopsida > Asparagales > Asphodelaceae > Hemerocallis > Hemerocallis citrina. Next base: position 121,533,699 of record CM030363.1, on the reverse strand, counting down.
AAAATTGTGTTTATAAACATGAAACATGTCTGAAACTTCATTAAATAATTCCAACAAAATTTAGGAAGGTCCTCTAGTGTGTCTAGTATTAGCATGAAAATTTTCAAGTCATTATCTTACAGGCATGGTTAATTTAATTGTAAATCAAAGTGATGCAGCAAATTTATGAATCTGAAATTTTACGACACAGCAGCAGTAAAACTGTGATAAATTACAAACTATAACTCGTAATTCAATTCCGTCAAAAGATTAGTAAACTATAAATCTGGGGCTACATTTCATGTTTATAACTCAAGTCCAGATTCTGAGGTTATCAAGGTCGAAACAGCAAGTAAAAATAGGAGCAGCAACAAAAGTGGTTTCTTGTATATAAAAAGTGGCATGATTAATGACTATTATGAGTATAAATTAGTGTGTGATACAAACCAGGATGTAATAGATATCAAATCAGCAATTCACATTTTTTGCTCAATGCAAACAAAGTAAAATCAACACATACATCATACAACATACATCTACAAGTCAAGGTGATCCTTAATTTCAAGTGTTCAAATAATTAGATGATAAAATAGATCCAATTAGTTATGAAACGAATATATCAACAAAAGATTGTGACTCTTATGATCAGGGAGTGTTAAGGACAGCAACAAGTATAATGAGATCATCAAATGATCAGCCAAAGGGGAGTCTCAACTACAATCTACTTGCGGTATTTTGAAATAAAAGCTTGTACTAGAACAACGAATTGTACAAGAAGATACTTACCTTGGGGTGTAGACGATGGATCTGATGAACGAATAACGGAAACGGATTCCAGGCAATGAGCACAACACAACGATCATGAACACCAAGCGAACCTTGATGAGTTGATCATGATCAGGCACGAAATTCGATGTTGATGATCAAACAACAATCGGATGGATCGGCACAGATATTGATGATGATCAAGATCAAGATTATTGGATCAAAGATCAAGATCAAAATCAAGAGTGATCGATGGCTCAGATCGCTCTGATGAAGATGAACACGATCAGGTCTGACGGCGGGGATCAAAAGATTAAAGATCAAAATCACGATGGGGATCGGACGACCAGGAATTCATTAGATCAAAACTCCCTCTGATCCACAGCAACAGGAAATGGCATTTGGCTCGCGGCAAAAGCTCACAGCACAGGGCACAGGGCGCGACGGCAGGAGGCTAGAGGTGCCGGTCGACGAGTGTTGCAGTCGGTTCGAAGGGTGTGCAGTCAGCGGAGCATCGAAGAGTGGTAGGGGATCGCAGGGAGTAATGGCAGAGGAGAGACTGAGGGGAGTTGGTCGAGTGGGTTGCAGGAGGACAACTGTGGTGGCGAGGGGCATCAGCTGCGGTAGAACGAGGACGAGGAGGAGGGAAGCTCTATAGGTTCTCAGGGTGGCAGTGGTCGAGTAGGGAGGAACTCGAAGGGGATGGAGACAGGGTGATGATGGGTTCGAAGGAGGATGACGAAGTTCAGGCAATTAGGGTGGATTGTGGTGAAGGGCAGAGGTGCGGGAACTTCGGAGGCGGCTGCAGGGGATGAGCACAGGCAAGGAGGAAGATGGAGGAGCTTTGTTTTGGTGGGAAAATAAGGGAAGAGAGGAGGAGCAGTGATGGGTGATATGGAGGTGGAAGATGGGTTCTTCGATGGCGAGGGTAATGGCGGGATAACGAGGATGATCGATGAGGGCAATGGCGATGATGGGTTTCAAAGTGGGTTTCGGCTGCGGGGGTGATGAGCGAAAGTTAGAAGAAGAGATAAAGGGGGCTGAAGGTGATTTGACGACGAGGGGGGAGAGGAGACGAGGAGATGATGGGTTGCGAGTCTTGGAGGATCGAGGATAAGGCTCGATGAGGGTTTGGCGAAGGGGGACGGGAAGATGAACAGAGGTAGGTGAAGAGGAATGGCGGCGGGTTTAGGTTAGCACAGTGAATAGGGTAGGGTTAAGGTTTTAATTATGATTAGGGTATAAGAATAGGATATATATATATATATATATATATATATATATATATATATGGTAATGGGTTTGGGTTGTTGGGTAGATGATCCAATAGACTAATGGGTAATAGGTTTTGGGTTATATATCAATTAATAGGTTTAAATCCATTAGGGGAAAATAATAAGCATTATAGGGGCTTATAAAATATACATATATACATGTACATTAAATCATGAACAACCAAACTAATAATAGTAGTAGTAATAATATTAGTAATAGCAGTAACAATAATAATAATGTAAATATCAAAATATGGTTTAAGTCTAACAAATTCGTTAAAATCCGAATAGTAATAACATATTAGATGACGGTCTAAAATATAAATAGTCGATCAATTAGGAATATAAAATACACCGTTATTCGAAATAAATATAATTTTCGAATAATAACATGAAATAGAAAATTTCTTAGAAACCAGAATAATATTTTGTTAAATTTCGATCAATTGAAAATGTAATTGTTGAAAAAAGAATTTAAAAGCGAGAAGAAAGTTATAGAAATTCTAAATACAGAAAATACATGGAAAATACATCTATACGGAAATAGGGGTTACATACTCACTGTGGGTGAGGACCGCAAATCAAACTAAAACTTTGGTAAGTGGTGAGTTGATGTCTGTGCTGAGGGGCGAGGACGTAGGTAGCCAAAGTCCGAGCCAAGTGGCTAGGACATGAGGGATTGAAGAATCCCTCGTAGGTGGTGTAACCCCTGTGTTTTCTTTCTTGTATTTGTTTGTATTTAATTACTTTCCTGGGTATTTTATTCCTGATTGTACTCTTTTGTCCATTCTGAACCGTGTAATCACTTCTTGGTTCTGGTAAACTATTTTATTTCTGTCGTTTCAATTCTGTGAGTTTCAATCTTCTAATTATTTTCTTCTGTTAATTATTCACCCCCTAGATGATTTTTGTTTGACTTTAAATCATATATTTTATGGTCTCATTCTTTATTATTTGATTTCTACCTATTGGATCCGATTTCTAGCCAATTTACCCTATTTTGAACCCTATAACCCGCCCTATTGGATCCTAAACCCGCTACCCAATACCCTCTTTACCTAGTCTCCCTCAAATCTCTCCCTCACATTCTCTGTATCTGCCTAACAAATAGATCTCTTCCCATGATCTCTCTTTTGATTCCTAAAATCCTAACCTACCAAAAATCCCATTAAATCTAACAAAATTTGTTTCTTTCTCCCTCCATAATTATCTCCTAATCAAATTCTCTCTCTCTCTCTCTCTCTCTCTCTCTCTCTCTCTCTCTCCAACTCTCTCTCTCCTTCTTCACTATCCCGTAGACCAACCCCCTGCAGGCGATCACCCTGCCGTCATGCCCTCCCGACCATCTTGTCACCGTCACGTGCTCCTCGCGCTGCCGCTCGCGACCCCCTCGACGCCCTCGATGACCCCGCAAGCCCGCAACCCCCTCATCCTTGCGCGTTGACCTCCCGCCTGTCCGCCACCTGTTCGTTGTCGATGTCCACCATCTCGCCGACCGAGCCCCGCCATCTATCTCTTATTTTGCAAGTCTTCATCCCGCAATCCCTTGTGTTCGTGATCATTTGTGTCGTTTTCGTGTGCCGAGATCCGTTCCCGTTATTCTATTCTCGTCAGATTCGTCATTTCCTTTAAGGCAAGTAACTTGTATGTTGTTTTTGTTCCTCATACAAGTTCAAATACTGTAAGTAGTCTTGCATTCATCTTTGCTTTCATTCTTATGATAATTCCTTGAAAATCATAATCTTGTTCACTTGATCCAAGTCCATCATTTCATGATCATGATTATTCACAATAAGTTGCCTCTCACACACACTACACGAAAATAAATTGGTTCTAGATAGATATCTTGATGTGTATATACTTGTTCGTAACCTATCGTATATTGTGGATTTTTGTTACATGAATGATGTGCTAGACGTGTTATCTTGTTGTGGAATTGTTAATACACATGCCATGTTGATTTGAATGTTCAATATATCATGTCTTGCATCATACTCTAAATTGGATCTAGCGTAGGTGAGTTGTTTGATAAAATGCAAGAAAGAAGTTTCTTTTTGTTGCTGCCCTGATTTGATACGGCAATTTAGACTCTGTTAATGTCAGTAAAATAAATTAATTTATGAACATGATTCGTAGGCCTAGCTGTCTATTTTTCAGCTATTTTTCAGAACTTCCGACAGATCTCAATTTAGATTTTTGATCTGTGAGTTATCATTGTTTTACTGCAGCTATGTTGAGATTTCTAGATTCTGATTTTTAAGATCGCTGCATGATTTATTATTTTAAGACTGATGTTGAAAGTAAAATTTGGACTTAATATTTTTCTGGTTACATCGAGACATGACTGAGCTCAACCACTAATTTTTATGGAATTGTTTAATGACTTTTATAACTTATTTCATACTTGTGAAACCAATCATATAAATTCCAAAGTGCATGTTGTTCAGTAAAGAACTCTGTTTTCAACTGATTCTAGTCATTTTTTTATAAAACTTTGTGAATATTAAATGTATCCTGGTATGTCTATTTTAAAACCCTTTTAACGGATGGGAATTTTGAATTGTATTTTGTGAATTATCGCTGTTTTCGTACTGCTGTGTCTGAATTTTTAGATTTATAATTTTGCTGCATCACTCTGTTTTCCGAATTAAGTAGACTATACTATCTGTAATGGAATTTGATGAAATTTTATATGTTGAGAGTATACATACTAGGGAACCTTTCACAATTTTTCTAGATTTAATTATGATGTTTCTAGACCCCTTTCATGCTTATAAACAAGACTTTGCATATTCTGGCTGTACATAAATTCTGTATTAAACACTGTTTTAAGCCCTGTTACTGTAGCTGATGTATGACTTGTGTATATGTACTGGATTCAGCAGAGAGTCTAGTTTCTAGATTTTCTGACAGATCCAAATTTGCATTCCTTTGGCAACGAGAATCCCTATTTTGGTGCAGCAATGTCTTGCAGTCCAGAACTAAAAGTCTCGTTGATCTAACTGTTATTGGTTGTTTTGTCACCCGTTTATGTTTCCTATTCGACTTGAACTTTGCCCCTTGTTCTTTCCATGTTTTCTTGCCCTATTTTTGCTCGCCCACACCTATTTTAATAATAATGACAAGTAATCAAGCCGGGGTTTAAGAGAAAGATCTAGTAGTGGACAATATAGAAGGGGGCCCGTGTTTCCTAACTGTTTACTGTTGTACCGTGTTTCACTGAATGTTTACTGTTTACGCGAATACATACTTCCTAATAGAAATTTGTACTCAGAAGGAGGGGTCGTGTTCCCCCAATGTTTACCGTTTACCTGACTACATACTTCCTTATAGGAAGGTGTACTATAATTGTGCGAATTCAGGACACTGTTTACTGTTTACTGTTTACTTGATGCCTGAGTACACGGCCCTATAGGATCCACTACGAAATCTAAACTCAACTGTTTGAATGTAGCAACCATGTGGTAAAATTTGGGACGCATGAAGTGCTATCTAGATAGTATTGAACCATAGACTTAAAAATAACTTGTTTCACTGGCACACCCCTGTTTCCTTGAGATTGTTATCTATTATTGCTACCTGTTACCATCACCTGTTACTATTATCCTTTACTGTTACCGCTACTATTTCCCATTACTATTTACCTACTACTGTTTCCTGTTATCTACATGCTAGTTATTATACTCTATCCATCTACGATTTACTTCCCCCATGTTTTTGTTTCCTATTTCTTGTTTCATATTTCCGTTTCCGCTCTTTCTTGCTTGTACTACTTGTGACCCGTAACTTGCACTAACGGGCGTACTGTTTTTCCTGTTTTCCTATTTTCTTTCAATTGCTATATGAGCAGGTTTTGGTGATCAACTACCTGTGGGAGTTGGTGAGCAAACATTTTAAACTTCGCTTGGAAAATCTTGTTTAGTGATTTTTACTTGAGTTTATTTCATTCTTATTGCTACATTGAAACTTGTAACGAGCTTGTAGTCCCGAAGTTTTGCTTTGGTCCAGATCTTGTACTTATTTGGAAAATTTATATTTGTTTGCAAATAAATGCTGTTGGTTAATAATTTTTCATGCATGCATGGTTGAATACATTGTTATATTTCCTATTATGCTGGTTGAGTAGATCCTTACAGCTCATGGATGGTGAAAACCATTCACTGGACTTTGTCGTGTACCATATTCTGTATTCCTTTTGAGAAGCAGGGCGTGATAGGTGGTCGAAGTCCATGCCGAGTAGCGAGGACGTTAGTAGCCGAAGTCCCGAGCAGAGGGGCTATTGCGACTTGAGGAATGGAAGAATGGAAGAATCCCTCATAGGTGGTCGAAGTCCATGCCGAGCGGCAAGGATGTTAGTGGCCGTGGTTCGAACCGAGGGGCTAGAACTTAAGGGATCGAAGAATCCCTCAAAGGTGGTCGAAGTCCATGCCGGGCGGTGAGGATGTTAGTAGTCGAGGTCCGAGTCGAGGAGCAAGGACTTGAGGGATTGAGAAATCCCTCATAGGTGGTCGAAGTCCAAGCCGAGAGGCGAGGATGTGAGGGATTGAGAAACCCCTCGTAGGTGGTCAAAGTCCACACCGAGTGGCGAGGTCGTGAGGGATTGAGAAATCCCTCGTAGGTGGTCAAAGTCCATGCCGAGCGGCGAGGACGTTAGTACCCGAGGTCCGGGCAGAGGGCAAGGACTTGAAAGATTGAGAAATCCTTCATAGGTAGTCGAAGTCCAAGCCGAGGGGCGAGGACATGAGGGATTGAAAAATCCCTCGTAGGTTGTCGAAGTCCACATGACATTATTACCCGAGGTCCGAGTAGAGGGGCAAAGACTTGAGGGATTGAGAAATCCCTCGTAGGTGGTCGAAGTCCAAGCCGAGGGGCGAGGATGTAAGGGATTGAGAAATCCCTCGTAGGTGGTCGAAGTCCACGCCGAGTGGCGAGGACGTGAGGGACTGAGAAATCCCTTGTAGGCGGTCGAAGTTCATGCTGAGCTCAAGGACGTTGGTACCCGAGGTCCGAGCCGAGGGACAAGGACTTGAGGGATTGAGAAATCCTTCATAGGTGCTTAAAGTCCAAGCCAAGGGGTGAGGACGTGAGAGATTGAAAAATCCCTCGTAGGTGGTCGAAGTCAATGCTGAGTGGCGAGGATGTGAGGGATTGAGAAATCCCTCGTAGGTGGTCGAAGTCCGTACCGAGCGGCGAGGACGTTAGTACTCGAGGTCCGAGCCGAGAGACAAGGACTTGAGGGATTGGGAAATTCCTTATAGGTGGTCGAAGTCCAAGCCGAGGGGCGAGGACGTGAGGATTGAGAAATCCCTCATAGGTGGTCAAAGTCCACGCCGAGTGATGAGGACATGAGCGATTAAAGAATCCACAAACTTTGATTTGTTAAACAAAATCTCCTACCATTATATCATGTTTGTTCATTTACAAGAAAATTAGCGCGTAGCGCCCAATACAATAATGGACTCTTCCTCACTTTCCTTCTTGAAAGTTGATGAGGTGCTACGCGTTCCAGGGCCTCTTAACCATCCTGTCCCTCAGGTCTTCGAGTTGGTAAGTACTAGGACGCACCATTTGGGAGACCTTATATGGGCCTTCCCACCTGGGGGCGAGCTTGCCTCTGGCTATGGGCTGGGAGATTGCTACCTTTCTGAGTACGTGGTCCCCTTTCTTGATGTCGGTCGGGCAAACTTTTTTGTTGTAAAGCCTCTCAACTCGTTGCTGATATATGATCCGTCGGATGGTGGATCTTTTCCAGACATCGTCAATGAGGTCCAGGTTCGCCCTGAGGTCGTTTGAGTTTGATTCCTCGTCGAAGCCCATGTACCTGGGCGAGGGGAGGCCGACTTCCAGAGGGATGACCGCCTCGGTCCTATATGCCAGGTTGAATGGGGACTCGCCGGTTAGGATTCTTGTAACCCCTGTTTTCGTAAATACGTATTTCCAAATATTTTTCCGTATTTTTATTATTTATAAACTTATTTTGTGCTCAACTGATTTCGGGTCTTGTACTAAGTATTTTCTACTAGAAGATTATATATACTTTGAACAACAATGTAATTTTCTATTTTTAATTGATAGACTATTTATATGTTATATTGTTACGGTTTGAATTCTAATAAATTTTTGGTCTCAAATTCTAATATACATTATTAGAATTATCATTATTATTTCTATTATTATTATTATTATTATTGCTACCGTTATTATTATTTTATTATTAAGATGCATTATTATTATTATTATTATTCTTATCATTTTTGGTTAAAGCCCTTCGATTTTGATATATATATTATATTATTTAATTAATAGATTTGAAGCCCAAAAATCAAACCCATCACTTGTTGGATTTTAGCCCAAACCCAATCTCATCTCCTATTGGACTCTAACTCTAAACCCAAATCCACAAACTCATACACTCACCCGTATACAAATTTGTTCACTTTTCTCAACTCTTCCCACTTTCTCCGTAACCACATCCCCACTTTCTCTAACTACCCACTACTCCATTACTTTATTTTATATTAATAAAATCCCTACTGTTACTCTCTCTCCCCCCGTTACTTCCTCTCTTCCTCCGTGTTTTCCCCCAACCAGAACAAAACCCAAAACAAAGCAAAACAAACCCAAAAGAACCATAGTGTGCATCCTCTTCCTCTCACCCATCCCGTGCACCACCGAGTTCCGACCTCCCGTCCTCCCACTCATCGACGGGATGCCCCCGCTGAGCACGCCGTGTCGCACAACAACAACAACACCGCAACACCAGTTCACCACCACCACCACAGAACCCCACCGCCGTCGTCCCCAACCTCTGAAACCCATCCAAACTCGCCTGCACCCAAACTCAACATCTCCCTCACCATCGCTCTCGACCTCCACCACCCCCCCACCCTCTCATCCTCATCGCCTCGCCTCGCCTTGCCCATCCACACCGTCGCCAACATCGCCACCATCCTCCGCACTCCCGTGCTCTCCAACCCACGAACGGAGGAGCACCCACCGCCGTCGCCACCCGTCACACTCGCGCCGCCGCCAGTGTTGCAGTCACGCCGCCTCGCCGTCGAAGCCATCGCCAGCGTCGCCGCCGCTCCCTCGCTCTCCGCCGATCGAAAGAACGAAGAAGAAGAAGCAGCCGGTTTGGGCGAGTTTGAATCTCGACCATTGGATCGCGCCAAGATTCGTGCCGCTCAGATCAAATCCGATATGTGTTCCGTGTTTCACCCGCAGCGGATCCCGTTCGATGTTCCCTGTTTGGCCCCGATCCGGTGTGCAGGATAAATCCGATTGGTGGGATTTGCTGTCCCGTGTTTTGGCACGCCAGATCCCATCTTGCTGTTTGCTATTTTGGCCGATCCAGTGTGGGGAAAATTCGCTCTACGGCTGATTTCTTGCACGTGCTTCACATGTGCTTTTGGGGGACTTCGCCCGGGATTTTTTGATCCCATCCTCTTCAACAATCGGATCTATCGTCGTTAATTAAGGCAAGTATCCTTGTACAATTTATTTGTTCTAGTACAAGCATCCCTTGAAAAAATCTACAAATTGTTAGAATTGTGACTCCTCCTTGACTATCGTTGTTGATCATTATCAAACCTCCAAAATTTTATAATTCTAAGAGTCACAAAAATTTCATTGTGTTAAACTATAATTACTTGGACTCTTTTACCCCTTGAACACATGAACACACGAGATTAAGGAGCCCTAAATGTGTAGACGCATGGTATATTTTGTATTTGATGAACTTGCTACCATATGACTTGGAAAATAACTATTACTTGCTGTTTGAACCACCAATGTCATGTATTTATATCACACAATAACTTAGACGTCTAATAACAAATTTTCCTGAAATCTAAACTAGTAAGTTATTCCCGCATGTTGCTGTCCTGAATCTTCTTTTGCTGTTTCGACCCATTTAACATTAGATTCTGAACCCGAGACCTGATTAGAAGATGTAGCTCTGGATGTCTAGATATCGATAGCCTCCGAAAATTTCGAATTTGGAGTTACGGTTTAGGAGTTCTTGCAGTTTTACTGCAGCTGTGTCGGTAGACGCAGATTTGTAAAACTGCTGCACACATTTACCTTGCGAATTAAGTTAGCTATGTAAACAGCAAGCGTTTGACTCAAAATTTCATATACGGTTACTAGACACCCTATTGGACATCCCCAAATTTTCTTAGAATTAATTAACATTATTTCAACACTTTTTTACATGTATAAACTCAAAAACACAAATTCTGCCTGAACACTTTAGCTGTGTGATTCGCTATTTTGACACGTGTTTCCCACCACTTACTCGTACCTTGTTTCGCACACTTGCATGCTTGCTTGATAAGAATTAATAAAGGTAACAAGCCGGGGTTATGGGAAAGACTATAGAGTGGACAATATAGGTAAGTGTACTCGGAAGGGGGTCCGTGTTTCCCAATTACTTGGTTCATGAACTTGTTGTATCTTGTTCGATTCATGGAGTCAGTTACTTGGCTCATGAACTTGTTTGATTCATGAACCCATTGTGCGGTTCTTGAACTTGTTAGTGGATTCGCGAACTTGCTTTCGTGAACTTGTTATTTAATTTCCGATTCATGAACCATGACTTGCTTGATACTTGACGCCTAAGTACGCCGCCCTATAGACTCCATTACTAGGTCTAAACGAAATTGTTTTGACTGTAGCAACCATATAGTAAAAGGATGGATGCATGAAGTGCTACCTAGACAGTAATAACTATAAGACTTGAACATGAAACATGCTTACATGATTCTTGACTACTTGATACTTGGAACTGGACACTTGAGACCCGATACATGAAACTTGAACTCGATACTTACTCGTTACTTGATGACTTGATACTTGAGAGTTGACACTTGATTATAAAACCTGAAACTTGAACTTGGCAACTTGTTACTTGAACTTGACAACTTGTTACATGATACTAGACTTGAGAATTGTCACTTGATGTTAGATACCCTACAGGTTCACCTGACATGTGTTTTGCCATTAGCAGTTGTTATCCAACTTGGTTACTAAGATGTCCCCCCTTGCTAGCTAGTTCTTGGTTGTTCCCACTACTTGTTATAACTCTGTTACATTCTTGATTCCAGTTCCTGTTCCCCATACTTGTACTTATTTTCACTATTTGTGGCCCTAGCTTGCACTAAGGGCATTTTCTCTTGTTTTTTCCTGGTTTCTCTTTTTATATTTATTAAGCAGACCTTGGGAGACGAGCTATCTGCTCGGATTGACGAGCAGACATTTTCGGCTTCGCTTGGAGTAAGGACTTGTTTAAATAATTGCCTTCCTTAAGGTATTTATTTCTTCTGCCGTTTAAGACTTGTCTCCGAGTTTACACTTGATCCAGACGTGGGAACTATTTGAATATTATCATTTGTTTAAATTGTTTTCTGTTGCTTAATAAATTATTCATGCATGCTTGGTTATATATAAATCTGGTTATATTCTTGTTATGATGCTGAGCCGATCCTACAGCTTATGGATGATGTAAAAATCATTCGCTGGGCTTCGTCACGCACTCGTATTCCGTATTTTGGGAAGCGGGGCGTGACAAGATTTTTAGTGGTATCAGAGCTCAGGTTTGGCTAATGTGTTAGTCTGACTAATACATTCGACAGGATTGACTCAGTCAGGATTAACTCAACATTAAACAGGCCATGCAACCACATGAATAATTTGATAATCAACTCGATCTGGACACAAGTCTTATCCCATCCATTTTGATTCAATTCTTTGATTCATTGCTTCTTTCCATCCCTTGCATTCGTCCTGATTTGTTAATTCCTTATTGGGTACAATTCATTCTTTCCGTATCCACATTCTTTTGATTCCGGTGCAAGCAATCTCTGATTTTCTGCTTGCCTCGTTGATCCTTCTTATTCCAGCTTGTGTGTCGTTCATTGCTTTCCCTGCCTTGCATTCATTTTCATTTGTTGATCCATATTGAGTATCATGTTGGTTATTTCTTTCCAACTATATTCTCTTCAATTCCGATTTTGCCCTTATTCCTCTCCCTCCACATTCAATTCTTTGGTTTCCTCCTGTCCCTTCTAGTCATACTCCTCTTTGACTCTTTATTGGGTGTAGCTTCATTTTTCTCCTACATATTTTTCTCCTTATAATTATTTTCCTGAATACTTTTTATATTTCGATTATTAATTGTTATATTTATTTTCGACCTTCTATAAAAATATCTCTCAACAGAGACCTTGTTATTTCAAACAATGGAGTATTTTAACTTCACTTTTCATTTTTGATCGACTATCTATTTCTACTGGATTATTTTAATAAGACAAATTCTTATTTTGTTGCATAATGCTATTATTACTACTATTATTATTATTGCTATTATTTTCATTATCAATACTAGTATTCTTATTTTGTTACTACTATTGATATTCTTTTTTTTTTTCATTATTTTATTATTGTTGATTAATGATGAATTACTTCCACACAAAAAAAAAGTGCTGGGCTCAAACTATATTTGTCCTGCACTATCACTTTTACTAGTGTTGTTAATATTTTAATATTAATGTTATTATTATCATTATTATTATCATTCTTTTTGCGATTACTGTTATTATTACTGTTATGATCATTGTTATTATCATCGTTATTTTTATTGTTATTAGTATCGATATTTTATTATTATTAATGTTATTGGTACTATTATTTTATCATTATTATTATTATTATTATTATTAATTTGTTTTGAGCCTGAGCATGCTCAAACTTTGTATACATTTCACCACTTCGGTGCAACCTAATGTCGAGACGGCAAATATGCAACTCGATGTCAATGGAGGCAAATTGCAACTGGATATCAGCGAGGCAAAATGTGCAACCGAATATCCGGATGGCAACTTGAAACCTGATGTCGTGAAGGCAAACATGCAACTTGATGTTAAGAAGGCAAGATTTTCTACCTATTGCTAATTGATATTTTAAGACTCGTTACTTATATAAATAAACTGATGGTAAAGGAATATTTTCGTTATTATTGGTATTATTATTATCATTGTCGTTTCAGTTGATGTCATTATTATTGATTTCATCTCCTTTACTACTGTTATGATTTTTATTATTATTACTGTTATTTTATTGATATTATTGTTATTATTGCTATTATCATATTATTTATTTTCCTTATTGATATTATTTTTAATGCTATCATTATTATTATTATTGCATTATTTTCATGAGTGTGTTGAATTCTATTATGTCATGTATGTGTTATCGTTATTATTAGTATTGTTGATATTTTTATTATGTTATTATTACCTGTATGATTATGACAGTTTTGATTTCTGTTATTATTATTGTTATTATTATTATTTTGTTACTATTATTACTAACTTTATTATTATCATTGTTAAATTTATTATTGTTATTATTATTCTGTTACTATTGATATTATTATTATTGATATTTGTTGTGTTATTATTTCTGTTAAAAGCCATTAGTTTTTATATGTATTCTATCTTTTAATTATGAAGATTGAAGCTCAAGCCTTATATCCATTTTGCATTATCGCCTATCTCTATTTGGAGCCCATACTCTCTTTGATCTTGGTGCCTCATTCTTTTCGTCCTACTCGGATCTTCGCTGGTCGTCGTGTGGTCTACAACGACATGTCTACAGCTCGAAACGTCACCATCAGAGTAGCGCAGCGGAAGCGTGGTGGGCCCATAACCCACAGGTTCCAGGATCTATTGTTGTTTCTCATTCCTTGCATTGCTTGCTATCCCCTCTCTCTTACATTTGTTCTCATCCCTTGGTTCATCTTTTCCTGGTCCATCTTTATTCGATTTCAGCCCTACCTATTCCTTTGTCTCATTGCTTGTTATCTTGCAAGTCTAGTGTTGTTCCTTTCATTTTGACTATCTATTTTCTTCCATGAATTCCGCCTGACATCATTGTTACCAATCTCCTTTTTACCTTGGTATTGCCGCCAATTTGACCTTCATTTGGATCCCTGTTTTTTCACCCTCCCCTAAGTTGCTCTTACCCTGTCCTAGGTACCGCCTAAGCAAATTTCGAGGATGGAAACTTTGTGTAAGGTGGGTAGGATTTGTAACCCCTGTTTCCGTAAATACTTATTTCTAAATATTTTTTCGTATTTTTATTATTTATAAACTTGGTTTGTGCTCAACTGATTTCGGGTCTTGTACTAAGTATTTTCTACTAGAAGATTATATATACTTTGAACAACAATGTAATTTTCTATCTTTAATTGATAGACTATTTATATGTTATATTGTTACGGTTTGAATTCTAATAAATTTTTTGTCTCAAATTCTAATATACATTATTAGAATTATCATTATTATTTCTATTATTATTATTATTATTATTGCTACCGTTATTATTATTTTATTATTAAGATGCATTATTATTATTATTATTATTCTTATCATTTTTGGTTAAAGCCCTTCGATTTTGATATATATATTATATTATTTAATTAATAGATTTGAAGCCCAAAAATCAAACCCATCACTTGTTGGATTTTAGCCCAAACCCAATCTCATCTCCTATTGGACTCTAACTCTAAACCCAAATCCACAAACTCATACACTCACCCGTATACAAATTTGTTCACTTTTCTCAACTCTTCCCACTTTCTCCGTAACCACATCCCCACTTTCTCTAACTACCCACTACTCCATTACTTTATTTTATATTAATAAAATCCCTACTGTTACTCTCTCTCCCCCCGTTACTTCCTCTCTTCCTCCGTGTTTTCCCCCAACTAGAACAAAACCCAAAACAAAGCAAAACAAACCCAAAAGAACCATAGTGTGCATCCTCTTCCTCTCACCCATCCCGTGCACCACCGAGTTCCGACCTCCCGTCCTCCCACTCATCGACGGGATGCCCCCGCTGAGCACGCCATGTCGCACAACAACAACAACAACACCGCAACACCAGTTCGCCACCACCACCACAGAACCCCACCGCCGTCGTCCCCAACCTCTGAAACCCATCCAAACTCGCCTGCACCCAAACTCAACATCTCCCTCACCATCGCTCTCGACCTCCACCACCCCCCCACCCTCTCATCCTCATCGCCTCGCCTCGCCTTGCCCATCCACACCGTCGCCAACATCGCCACCATCCTCCGCACTCCCGTGCTCTCCAACCCACGAACGGAGGAGCACCCACCGCCGTCGCCACCCATCACACTCGCGCCGCCGCCAGTGTCGCAGTCACGCTGCCTCACCGTCGAAGCCATCGCCAGCGTCGCCGCCGCTCCCTCGCTCTCCGCCGATCGAAAGAACGAAGAAGAAGAAGCAGCCGGTTTGGGCGAGTTTGAATCTCGACCATTGGATCGCGCCAAGATTCGTGCCACTCAGATCAGATCCGATCTGTGTTCCGTGTTTCACCCGCAGCGGATCCCGTTCGCTGTTCCCTGTTTGGCCCCGATCCGGTGTGCAGGATAAATCCGATTGGTGGGATTTGCTGTCCCGTGTTTTGGCACGCCAGATCCCATCTTGCTGTTTGCTATTTTGGCCGATCCAGTGTGGGGAAAATTCGCTCTACGGCTGATTTCTTGCACGTGCTTCACATGTGCTTTTGGGGGACTTCGCCCGGGATTTTTCGATCCCATCCTCGTCAACAATCGGATCTATCGTCGTCAATTAAGGCAAGTATCCTTGTACAATTTATTTGTTCTAGTACAAGCATCCCTTAAAAAATTCTACAAATAGTTAGAATTGTGACTCCTCCTTGACTATCGTTGTTGATCATTATCAAACCTCCAAAATTTTATAATTCTAAGAGTCACAAAAATTTCATTGTGTTAAACTATAATTACTTGGACTCTTTTACCCCTTGAACACATGAACACACGAGATTAAGGAGCCCTAAATGTGTAGACGCATGGTATATTTTGTATTTGATGAACTTGCTACCAAATGACTTGGAAAATAACTATTACTTGCTGTTTGAACCACCAATATCATGTATTTATATCACACAATAACTTAGACGTCTAATAACAAATTTTCCTGAAATCTAAACTAGTAAGTTATTCCCGCATGTTGCTGTCCTGAATCTTCTTTTGCTGTTTCGACCCATTTAACATTAGATTCTGAACCCGAGACCTGAATAGAAGATGTAGCTCTGGATGTCTAGATGTCGATAGCCTCCAAAAGTTTTGAATTTGGAGTTACGGTCTAGGAGTTCTTGAAGTTTTACTGCAGCTGTGTCGGTAGACGCAGATTCGTAAAACTGCTGCACACATTTACCTTGCGAATTAAGTTAGCTATGTAAACAGCGAGCGTTTGACTCAAAATTTTATATACGGTTACTGGACACCCTATAGGACATCCCCAAATTTTCTTTGAATTAATTAACATTATTTCAACACTTTTTTACATTTATAAACTCAAAAACACAAATTCTGCCTGAACACTTTAGCTGTGTGATTCGCTGTTTTGACACGTGTTTCCCACCACTTTCTCGTACCTTGTTTCGCACACTTGCATGCTTTCTTGATAAGAATTAATAAAGGTAACAAGCCGGGGTTATAGGAAAGACTATAGAGTGGACAATATAGGTAAGTGTACTCGGAAGGGGGTCCGTGTTTCCCAATTACTTGGTTCATGAACTTGTTGTATCTTGTTCGATTCATGGAGTCAGTTACTTGGCTCATGAATTTGTTTGATTCATGAACCCATTGTGCGGTTCTTGAACTTGTTAGTGGATTCGCGAACTTGCTTTCGTGAACTTGTTATTTAATTTCCGATTCATGAACCATGACTTGCTTGATACTTGACGCCTGAGTACGCCGCCCTATAGACTCCATTACTAGGTCTAAACGAAATTGTTTTGACTGTAGCAAACATGTAGTAAAAGGATGGATGCATGAAGTGCATCCTAGACAGTAATAACTATAAGACTTGAACATGAAACATGCTTACACGATTCTTGACTACTTGATACTTGGAACTTGACACTTGAGACCAGATACATGAAACTTGAACTCGATACTTACTCGTTACTTGATGACTTGATACTTGAGACTTGACACTTGATTATAAAACCTGAAACTTGAACTTGGCAAATTGTTACTTGAACTTGACAACTTATTACATGATACTAGACTTGAGACTTGTCACTTGATGTGAGATACCCTACAGGTTCATCTGACATGTGTTTTGCCATTAGCAGTTGTTATCCAACTTGGTTACTAAGATGTCCCCTCTTGCTAGCTAGTTCTTGGTTGTTCCCACTACTTGTTATAACTCTGTTACATTCTTGATTCCAGTTCCTGTTCCCCATACTTGTACTTGTTTTCACTATTTGTGGCCCTAGCTTGCACTAAGGGCATTTTCTCTTGTTTTCCCCTGGTTTCTATTTTTATATTTATTAAGCAGACCTTGGGAGACGAGCTATCTGCTCGGATTGGCGAACAGACATTTTCGGCTTCGCTTGGAGCAAGGACTTGTTTAAATAATTGCCTTCCTTAAGGTATTTATTTCTACTGCTGTTTAAGACTTGTTTCCGAGTTTACACTTGATCCAGAAATGGGAACTATTTGAATATTATCATTTGTTTAAATTGTTTTGTGTTGCTTAATAAATTATTCATGCATGCTTGGTTATATATAAATCTGGTTATATTTTTGTTATGATGCTGAGCCAATCCTACAGCTTATGGATGATGTAAAAATCATTCGCTGGACTTCGTCGCGCACTCGTATTCCGTATTTTGGGAAGCGGGGCGTGACAATTCTCTTGGTAGTTCGGTGTGACCAGAGGACGCTTGATAACTCTTCGACCCATAGACCCTTGGTGGATTGGACCAGCCGCTTTTTGAGACTGTCAAAAATTTGTCGATTGACATTTTCTTCTTGGCCATTTGATTATGGGTGAGAAATTGACGAGAAGCGTTGTTGAATGCCTAGGTCTTCACATAACTTGCAAAAATATTTGTCGGCGAATTGGGTTCCGTTATCTGTGACTAGCACATGCGGGATCCCGAACCGACAGAGGATGTGCTTCCAAAAGAATTGTTGGGCTTGATGCTCCATGATCATGACTAGGGGTTCCGCCTTGACCCACTTGATAAAGTATTTGACGGCCACGATGAGGAATCGCCTTTGTCCGATAGCCTGTGCAAAAGGGCTAACCAGGTCCACCCCCTACATGGCGAAGGGGGTAGGGCTGGCAAGCGACCTCAGTTCGGCTTGAGGCGAGCATCTAATGGGAGAGAACCTTTGGCAAGGGCAGAACCCTTTTACTAGGTCTTAAGCATCTTGCAGCATAGTAGGCCAGTAGTAGCTAAGGTTGAGTGCTTTTTGGGCCATCGACCTGCTGCCCATGTGACATCCCCCAATCCCTTCGTGTAGCTTCTCCAGGGCATACTTAGCTTCATCTGATTTCAGACAGCGGAGATAGGGTCTCCCGTCAGCCTTGGTGTAGGAGTGCTTGAAGAGCACATCCCCAATTAAGGTGAACCTTTCGGACCGAATCCTTGCAGTCCTGCCCCGGCTCAGTTCTATGGTAACTCGTCGTCGGTCAGGAATTTTTGTATAGGACCCATCCACGTCCCAGATGGATCGCTAGAGGCAAAGCAGAGGACTTCAGGTTCTTCGATTTTGGATTTGAGGAGGACCTCAACTAGGACATTACGGTCTAGTCCTCTGAGAGAAGACGACACGAGTTTAGACAAGGAGTTGGCATGACAGTTTTGTTCTCTTGGGATCCGCTGGACCTCCTCCTGCTCGAAGAGCTCCAGGAGTTGTTTCGTGCGTGCCAAGTATCAGGTCATCCTAAGGTCACGGGCTTCGTACTCCCCGGTGATCTGATTGACCACGAGCTGACAATCACTGAAGACCCGTATCTATCTTGCCCTTGCCTGGTAGGCCAGTGTAAGTCCAGCAATCAGAGCTTCATATTCCACCTCGTTGTTTCTGGTCAGGAAATTGAGTCGAAGAGAATACTCGTGGATGAAGTCGTTGGGGCCCCGAAGGATGACACCAGCTCCGTTCCCTTCCTCACATGATGATCCGTCCACATAGAAGTCCCATGTCGGGGCATCCTTCTGAATTTTTGGGGACCCGGGGATGGTGCACTCCGTAATGAACTCAGCGAAAGCCTGACCCTAGATGGTCGTCCGAGGATGGTAGCTGATGTTATGCTGGCTGAGCTCGATTGACCACTTGATTAAGCAGCCAGAGTTCTGGGGCTCGTCGAGGACCGTTTTGAGAGGCTGATTTGTAAGGACGCGGACAGAGTGGGCCTGGAAGTAGTGTCATAGTTTTCGCGCAGCCATCACCAATGTGTAGGAAAACTTTTCCGTCCTGGGGTATCGGACCTCGGCATCGTGCAAGACCTTGCTAACATAATAGAGGGGCTTCTGCACCCCTTCCTCCTCTTTAACCAACACAGCGCTGAGTGCATGTTCAGTGGTGGCCAGGTAGAGGAAAAGGGATTCGCCTAGTTCTGGCTTGCTGAGGAGCGGTGGGTTGGCAAGGTAGGCTTTAAGCTGGTCAAATGCCTCTTGTTTAGAGGTTTCCCACTTGAAGCTTTTCACCCCACGGAGGGCCTTGAAGAATGGGAGCGACTTCTCTCCTAATCTGGAGAGGAACGACCGATCGCCCCGTGAGCCTTTGGATTTCTTTAACGTTTCTCGGAGGGGCGACATCGAGGATGGCTTGAATCTTCTCGGGGATTGCCTCGATGCCGCACTCGCTTACCACAAATTCGAGAAACCATCTAGAGGAGACGCCGAAGGTGCATTTAGAGCGGTTGAGACTCATGTTGTGAGATCGCAGAACCCCGAAAGCCTCTTCGAGGTCGCGGACATGATCCTGCCTCCTGCGACTATTGACAAGCATATCGTCAACATACACTTCCATGTTTCGGCCAATCAGGTCTTTGAATACCCGGTTGACGAGCCATTTATATGTGGCACTGGCGTTCTTTAACCCGAAGGGCATGACCCTGGTAACAGTAAAGGCCTTGTGTAACCCCTGTGACTCATTATTGTATTTTTGTTTGTATTTAATTAAATTCCTAGTTATTTTATTTTATTTCTGATTGTATTTATTTTCGGCCCTTTTAAATCGTGTGCTGTTCTTTCTCTCTTTATAATTCATTTTGCTATGATTCAGCCTTTATTTCTCAATTTGATTGATCTAAATAATTGTTCTTCCCCTTGTGTTTTTTCTAAACCTAATTCATGGCCTATTTGATTAATATTTGACTATTTCTCTTCCTACTGGATACTACCCAATAACCAAAACCCTCTTTGACTCTATATAACCTAATTAACCACACCCTAACCCTAATTATCTAAACCCTAATTCCTATACCACTTCTTTAACTGTCATCCTCCTTACCCCCTACATCCCGACTACCCCCTCTCCCGTCTGCACCCACTGCCTCTCAATCCCCCGCTCCTCCCCTCGTCGCCCAAATCCTCCACCGCACCTACAATAGCCGAGCCCCCTCGACCCCCTCCTGCTTCCCTGTACACCCCCGCAGCGACCACCCATACTCCCCTCACCATTGTCCTGATCCCTTGCTCCATGTGTCATCGCCGTCGTCAGCCGAGCGCCTCATCCCCGTCCCCGTCTTCTTCTTCGTCTGTTGTCGCTACTGCCGTGATCGACCGCTCTCCCCAATCATAGCGGCTCCTTGCCATCGGCTGAGCCTTCGCCGCCACCTTGCTTGCTGTCAAAGCTGTCACCACCGCTACTGATGCTGTTGCCGTCGTTGTGTGGTAGAGAACATGTGCACCGCACGTGTTTTGCTGTTGTCTCTTGTTCTCGTACGTGCTGTCTCTTGTGCATGTGTGGCTATGTTCGTTGTTCGGGATCCATTCCCATTATTTTTTCGTCATCTTCGTCGTCGTTATCAGTAGCTTGTATGTATTTGTTCTTCATACAAGTTAAATACCATAAGTAGTCTTGCATGCGTTTGTTGCCACTCACATGATGAAATAATATCTTGTTAGTTGATCCATTCCTTCATCTCTTGATCATGAGTATCTCACAATAGTTGTCACATATTACACGAAAACAAATTGGATTTAGATGGACATCTTGATGTGTATGTGCATGTTCGTAACATACTGTATGTTGTAGATTTTGTTACATGAATGATGTGATAGACATGTTATCTTGTTATAGACTTATTAATACACATGCCAAGCTGATTTGAGTAATCTAGATACCATACTTTGTATGACATCTTAGATTGGATCTATCGTAATTAAATTGTTTGATGAAATGCATGAAATAAGTTTTATTTTATGTTGCCCTATTTTAGTACAGTAATTTTGACCTTGTTAACATCAGTAAAATAAACAAATTTGTGAATATGATTTGTAGGCTTTGTTTTTTAGTTTTCAGGACTTTCAACGGATCTGAATTCTGATTTTCGATGCATGAGTTATCGTTGTTTTGCTGCAGTTGTATTGAAATTCCAGATTCTGAATTATATGATTTCTGTATGAATTATTATTTTAAAACTGACATTAAAAGTAAAATTTGGACTTGATATTTTTCTATTTTTAGTTATGACTGGGATCAACCCCTAATTTTTGTATAATTATGTAATGACCTTTATAACTCATTTCATGCTTATGAAACCAATCACACAATTTCCAAACTGCATGTTGTTCAGTAAAGAATTATGTTTTCAACCTGATTCTATTCATTTTTGATGAAAACTTTGTAAATATGAACGGTATCCTGAGTTTTCTATTTTACTATGCTTTTGACGGATCTGGATTTCAAATTATATTTTGTGAATTATCTCTCTTTTGGTACTGTTGTGTCTGAACTTTCAGAATTACAATTTTGTTACACTACTCTGTTTTCCCAATTATATTGACTATACTTTCTTTTATGTTGAGACTAGATATGCTAGGGAATCTTCCAGATTTTTTTCAGATTTAATTATGATGTGTTTAAACCTTTTTCATGCTTACAAACAAGATTTTGCTTATTCTGACTGAACATAAATTCTATATTTCTTTTTTTTGGGGGGGGGGGGGGGGGGGGTGGCTACAACAGGTGTGAATTCTCTCAATTTATATAGTGGAAGCTTCGGATCTGGCTATACGCACGACCCTCACCTGAGGAAACAGCTCGGGAGCAGGCAAGAGTGAGGTGGAGGTCAGATGTTCTGCTCGGATCTGGAGACTCGGTCTCGTGTACCTGCACTCGTCCTAGGAACACCGGGGTTGATCCCAGTGGCAGGCCCTCCGACGGTCTAGTTAGTTACTGAAGAGTAATAGTAGCTAGGGTTTTTAGAGGGAAAAGAATGATTACCTTTTTGTGATGGAGGGGGTTTGGTATTTATAGGCAGGGAAAATGGGTCTGGGAGCCTGCTAGACCGGGTTGGACCCATTTGCATATGGGCCCGAAGTGGTAGAGGCCCATTTGACCCCTGGCTGACCTGATGATCACAGAAATGTGAATCTTGAGGGATCCTGTGGCCCAGGAGGGGCCACGTCATTCATATCATATTAGGAGCACCCTACTCTTGGAGGGCTGGGTGAGCTAGTCGTGGAAGAGTGGTTTCATCTCTAAAGGAAGAGTAGAACGGAGTGTGTGGTGAATGCGGGCTATCGCTTCCTGGATAGGCTAATTAGCATAGGATGAAGGGGATCCCCTAGAGGAGAAGAAGGGGCAAGAGCCTAGTAGACGAGGGTCGGGGGTCGAGCATGGGGTCGGCACTAAGCCCCCTGCTGCACTAGCACTGGGCTCGGCTCCAAGCACTTGATCGAGCACCGAGCCCCTGGGTGAATTGGTAAGAAAAGAAGGAGGTTCGACGGCGAGACCAAGGGTCGTGCTCCATGGCTTGGTCGAAGCCCGGGGGGGTTCAGATTGGTTACCGAGCCCCTATGCTTGTGATGGCCTGCTGTGGCTCGTGGTGACTTCCGAGCGTCGAGCCCAAGCTGGTTGGAAAAGCTTGGAGTGGCTCGTGGTGAGATCTGAGCATCGAGCCCAAGCTGTTTTAAGAGAAACTTGGAGTGGCTCGCGGTAAGATCGGAGCATCGAGCCCCAAGCCGTTGAGAGAAACTTGGACTGGCTCGTGGTTACATCCGAGCATCAAGCCCAAGCTGTTCAAGAGAAACTTGGAGTGGCTTGCGGTGACATCCGAGCATCGAGCCCCAAGCTGTTGAGAGAAACTTGTAGTGGCTCACGGCTACATCCGACCGTCGAGCCCAAGCTATTTAAGAGAAACTTGGAGTGGCTCACGGTGACATCCGAGCGTTGAGCCCTAAGCCGTTGAGAGACATGGAGTGGCTTGCATTGACGTCCGAGCATCAAGCCTAAGCTGTTCAAGAGAAACATGGAGTGGCTCATGGTAACATCCGAGCGTCGAGCCCCAAGCCGTTGAGAGAAACTTAGAGTGGCTCGCGGTGACATCCGAGCATCGAGCCCTAGCTGTTTAAGAGAAACTTGGAGTGGCTCGCGGTGAGATCCGAGCATCGAGCCCCAAGCCATTGAGAGAAACTTGGAGTGGCTCGCAGTGACATCCGAGCGTCGAGCCCCAAGCAGTTGAGAGAAACTTGGAGTGGCTCGCGGTGACATCCGAGCGTCAAGCCCAAGCTGTTCAAGAGAAACATGGAGTGGCTCGAGGTGACATCCAAGCGTCGAATCCCAAGCCATTGAGAGAAAGTTGGAGTGGCTCGCAGTGACATCCGAGCATCGAGCCCAAGTTGTTCAAGAGAAACTTGGAATGGCTCGCGGTGAGATCCGAGCATCGAGCCCCAAGCCATTGAGAGAAACATGGAGTGGTTCGTGGTGACATCCGAGCGTCGAGCCCAAGCTGTTCAACAGAAACTTGGAGTGGCTCGAGGTGACATCCGAGCGTCGAATCCTAAGTCATTGAGAGATACTTGGAGTGGCTCGCGGTGACATCCGAGCATCGAGTCCAAGTTTTTTAAGAGAAACTTGGTGTGGCTCGCAGTGAGATCCGAGCGTCGAGCCCCAAGCCGTTGAGAGAAAATTGGAGTGGCTCGCGGTGACATCCGAGCGTCGAGCTCAAGCTGTTCAACAGAAACTTGGAGTGGCTCACGGTGACATCCAAGCATCGAGCCCAAGCTGTTCAAAAGAAACTTGGAGTAGCTCGCGGTGAGATCCCAGCGTCGAGCCCCAAGCCGTTGAGAGAAACTTTTAGTGGCTCGCGGTGACATCCGAGCGTCGAGCCCAAACTATTCAAGAGAAACTTGGAGTGGCTCGCGGTGACATCCGAGCGTCGAGCCCAAGTTGTTCAAGAGAAACTTGGAGTGGCTCACGGTGAGATCCGAGCATTGAGCCCCAAGCCATTGAGAGAAACTTGGAGTGCTTCGCGGTGACATCTGAGCGTCAAGCCCAAGCTGTTCAAGAGAAACTTGGAGTGGCTCGTGGTGACATCCGAGCGTCGAGCCCCAAGCCGTTGAGAGAAACTTGGAGTGGCTCGCGGTGACATTCGAGCGTCGAGCCCAAGTTGTTTAAGAGAAACTTGGAGTGGCTCGTGTTGAGATCTGTGCGTCCAGCCCCAAGCCGTTGAGAGAAACTTGGAGTGGCTCGCAGTGACATCCGAGCGTCGAGCCCAAGCTGTTCAAGAGAAATTTGGAGTGGCTTGCGGTGAAATCCAAGCATCGTGCCCCAAGCCATTGAGAGAAACTTGGAGTGGCTCGCAGTGACATCAGAGCGTCGACCCCAAGCTATTTAAGAGAAACTTAGAGTGGCTCGCGGTGACATCCGAGCGTCGAGCCCCAAGCCGTTGAAAGAAACTTGGAGTGGCTCGCGGTGACATCCGAGTGTCGAGACCAAGCTGTTCAAGAGAAACTTAGAGTGGCTCGCAGTGATATCTGAGCATCGAGCCCCAAGCCGTTGAGAGAAACTTGGAGTGGCTCGCGGTGACATCCGAGTGTCGAGCCCAAGCTGTTCAAGAGAAACTTGGAGTGGCTCGTGGTAACATCCGAGCATCGATCCCAAAGTAGTTGAGAGAAACTTGGAGTGGCTTGCGGTGACATCCGAGCGTCGAGCTTCAAGCTGTTGAAAGAAAATTGGAGTGACTCACATAGAAGAAAGGTGAAGTAATCGAGAAGTTGACCCTGCGTACCGAGCCGTCGCGTTGGTTGATAGAGCCGAGGGTAAAAAGGTATTTTTGCGCTCTAGGCTGACGTCATGGGCGTGAAAATTGAAACGTTTTAGATCCTAGTGGCCATTAGATCTTGATGATCAAGATCAAACGGCCAGATCTCTTTGCAGAATTTAAGGAGTCTCATCTCCAATTATAAATCCCCCTCACCTCACCTTATTTCTTCACTTTGCTTTCATTCTCTCGACAACAGAAATTTCCCTTCAAGCCGTCGGCAACCACTTTCCGTTGATCTTTAAGTTCTCCGGTGAAACTGGTTAGTATTTTTTGTTTAACAATGTCACGCTCTCAGTCCGGCTCTGAGGCAAGCCCTTCCGGTCGCGCCGAGGAGGAAGTTCACTCGTCTTCGATATCTTGGTCTCCTGGTGACTTTCCAGTAAAGGAGGAGGTTCAATCGGTTGTAGGGTCGGGATACGAGGCTGTTGTAGTTTACGACATGGATCCTTTACGAGTTCTTGGACCACAAGAGGACCCTATTGAGTAGAGCGAGCATGAGGAGGGAGACTCTGAGGAGGAGTTTGTTGATGAAGAGAATGAGCCCGGGGAAGGAGGCCCACTGGAAGAGGAGCAGGTTGAGGAGGACGATGATCAGGAGGGGTCTGAACAAGGGGCTGAAGGAGGTAGCGAACATGGCGAGGCTGGAGGAACCGTAGAAGAGGTAGAGGAGGAAGAGACAGACCTCCCACCATTTCCTCCCTTAGCGACCTCTTCCCCTAATAGGAAGCCTCGCCCCCGAAGGAGGAAAAGGAAGTGGATACGGCCCGACAGTCCGGTCGAGAAGGACAAATATGAATATGGCTCTGGGATTAAGTACCCCCCCTCTTTCCATCAAAAACCCAGGGTCAATCAGGATGTACCCTGACGACATGGAGGATCTTCTTGCATACACTTCACTGCTGCGGGACGAGGGCCGGTCCATGATCAAGATGGACAGCGTGAAGTGCGCCTTAGAGAGGAACTATTTGCCATTCTTGAGGGCGGCCTACTTTATTCCGCAGGAATTCGAGCTACTTGTGCCGAACCCAGGCATCCGCCCGACTACCGCGCTAGAGTCGAGCTTCTGTATGTTCCCTGAGGACACTTTTGTTTTGGGGTTCAGACTTCCGCTGCACTCGTTCATCAAGAGTGTGCTAAACTGGGGGGAGCTGAGCCCCATGCAGTACGATCCCAACTCATGGAAACACTTGGTATGTTTTATCTTGAAATGTCAGGAGAATGGGATCAAGCCGAGGCTCACATACTTCCGCATCATCCTGGGGATGAGCTCGCTCTGGGACCAGGAGGGGATTTTTTACCTCTCGCCACGTCCTCTTAAGAAAGTGATGCACGGACATCCAGACTCCATAAAAGGGTGGAAGGAGAAGTACTTCATAGTCCAGAGCGAGAAACCTTGAGAAATTCCAACGGTTTGGAATTTTGGAAGGCCGAACCACAAGCCCCCGAAATGCAAAGACTTGACCGAAAAGGAGTGGGCGAAGGTTGATAAGATCGTGGAGGGGCACAGCATCGGTTGGCCTCGCGTCACAGAGCTGCATCTCGCACGAGCCGGACTGAGTCCAGTCGACCCTAGTATGTTTTTGTTTCCATTTCGTTTTTCTTCCTACCTTCGTGTTAACATTTTTACTTTTTCCTTTTTGTAAAGATGTCTTCCAAGGAGCTCGACAACCGAAAGGCCTTGGTAGCCCTGGCCGCCAAGAAGAGGGCCGATTTGGCAAAGAAGGCTGCCTCGGGGGCGGGGACCAGCCAGGCAGCGACCCCAAGGCTAGAGGAGTCGGCCCGGAAGAGGGCGAAGAAGCACCACCACCATTCGTCGAGGACGACGAAAGATCCGAGGGCGAGCCCCGGCAGTAAAAGGGTTGTCGAGGTTGTGAAGGGGCCTCTCCCGCCACTTCTCCCGAACGCCGAGCAAATGGTGGGTTGGCAAGGCATGAAGCCGTATGCCCCCGATTGGGGATCAAGACAGAGGATATGCTCCTCGAGGGCCCGATTGCGGTAGAGGTGATGGAGCACCTCACCACGGAGCGGGATCGCATGAACCTGGTGGTGGAGACGGCCAAGACATCTTACATGAGGTTCGCACAGTCCCATATCGCGGTAAGTCTTCGTTTTTTGTTTTCGGCTTAGTTTGTAAAGAATTCTTCTAACTTGATTCTCCTCGGCCAGGCGATGTAGCATGCGCAGCACTTTCATAAGTGCCTCGAGAAGGAGATTGTGGTCGAGAAGAAGCACGCGGAGCGCTATCTTCGGGAAGCCACTAAGCTGAAGGATGAGCTGACGGCGGTGGAGTCTGCCCAGGCGGTCCTCCAAGCCCAGCTGGTCTCGATAACGAAGCATCATGCGAACGAGCTGGCACATTTCAAGGCGAAGGCCAAGAAGGAGAGCAAGGAGATAGCGATCACCATGGCGAACACCCTGATCGCCTCCCAGGACGAGGCCTACAACAAGGCCAAAGAACACATCCTGCAGATCTATCCAGATCTTCGGATCGATCATCTCCACTACGGGTGGGTGCTCCCTGAGCTTCCGTTGACGCCCGGCGGCGGGGACAACGAGAAGGGGGACCCTCAGCTAGAGGTCGGGGGTGATCAGGCTGACGAAGAGGTGTCTTCGACATTGTTTCTTTTTTGCTTGTATTCGCAGAACGTGGACTGGCCACCACCTTTTGTAACAAAATTTTTTTTAATTTATAAAAGAAGAATTTTTGGCCGATGCTCTATGACTTGTGCTTTTTCGCCTCTTTTGTGACCTGTTGTTTTTCCCGTCTTTTTGATAGACACATGTTGTCCTCGGTGCTGACCTTGATTCTGCCGAGGTCTCCTGGGTCCGAGCTGGGCTGGGGGCCACGGAGAGTGTTCTGGCTCGCCACCACAAGCAGGCTCGGGATTGAGAGGCCGTACTGAATTATTTTATGAACAAGTCTAAGGAGCTAAGCCTAGAGGTCGCTCATCTGAAGAAGGCCATAGCCGACCGGGACTGGTGAATAGTTGAGACGAACTGGTCAATCTCGGAGGCCTCGATCGGGCGACCGGCATCGGAGTCCTTTCTTTGTGAGGCGGTTGTAGGGAAGGAGTTGGAGATTCGTAGACTGAAGTTCATGCTAGGCACCGGTCCACTCGAGGAGGCGAACAACTCTGTATTGGGACCTTCTCGCACATTTTTCCTGGAAACGGGCCAGCCCGCCGACATGTAGAGCTCCGTTGCTGGGACGTCTTGGCTGGCCAGGCCAACGGAGCACGCGAAGGATCCCGTGGGAAGCACCGAGTTTGAGTTTTAAGACGAGCGATGAGCGATTTGTAAAATCTTCATTGTATTATGTGGCCGTTTCTGGCGCTCTACGAGTAATAAAACTTCGATTTCTTTTTTATTGTGATCATTCGTCAAGAGGGGGTGTGGCTTGAGATCATTGCCGAGAGTCAAGGTCACAGGGCTTGAAAAAGCCAAGACCCTGTTCGAGGTCGATGCCGAGTCTCCATACCTGTTCTCGGGAAGATAGCATATGTAGCTTGTGGTCATCGCCGAGGGTTAAGGTCGCAGGGCTAGAAAAAACCAAGGCCTTGCTCGAGGTCGATGTTGAGCCCCCATACTTTGAGAAAGCCAGTATGGGTGTAGCTTGAGGTCATCGCCAAGCATTAAGGTCGCAGGGATTGAGAAAGCCAAGGCCTTGCATGAGGTCGATGTCGAGCCCCCATACCTATTCTCGGGTAGATAGCATGAGTGTAGCTTGTGTTCATCGCCGAGGGTTAAGGTCGCAGGGCTTGAGAAAGCCATGGCCTTGCTCGAGGTCGATGATGAGCCCCCACACTTTGATAAAACCAGTATGGTTGTAGCTTGAGGTTATCGCCGAGCGTTAAGGTCGCAGGGCATGAGAAAGTCAGGGCCTTGCTCGAGGTCAATGTCGAGCCCCCACACTTTGAGAAAGCCAGTATGGGTGTAGCTTGAGGTTATCGCCGAGCGTTAAGGTCGCAGGGCATGAGAAAGCCAGGGCCTTGCTCGAGGTCAATGTCGAGCCCCCACACTTTGAGAAAGCCAGTATGGGTGTAGCTTGAGGTCATCGTCGAGTGTTAAGGTCACAGGGATTGAGAAAGCCAAGGCCTTGTTCGAGGTCGATGTCGAGCCCCCACACTTTGAGAAAGCCAATATGGGTGTAGCTTGAGGTCATCGCCGAGCGTTAAGGTCGCAGGGCTTGAGAAAGCCAAGGCCTTGCTCGAGGTCGATGCCGAGCCCCCATACCTATCCTCGGGTCGATAGTACGGGTGTAATTTGAGGTCATCGCCGAGCGCATAGGTCGCAGGGCTTAAAAAAGCCCAGGCCATGCTCAAGGTCGATGCCGAGCCACCATACCTTAGAAGTGACTGTTTGTGGCTCGCGGTTCCATCCGAGCGCCGAGCCCCAAGCATGTAAAAGAATCTTTTTGTATCTCACGGTTCCATTCGAACGCCGAGCCCCAAGCCTGTAAGAGAAGCTTTTTGTGGCTCGCGGTTCCATCCGAATACCGAGCACCAAGTTTGTAAGAGAAGCTTTTTGTGACTCGCGGTTTCATCCGAACGCCGAGCCCTAAGCCTGTAAAAGTAGCTTTTTTATGGCTCGCGGTTCCATCCGAATGCCGAGCCCCAAGCTTGTAAGAGAAAGCTGGCACAAAGCCGAAGCTTGTTTTAAGAAAGCTGGCATAATTACATCATATTGACTTTACAAAATAAGGCACTGCGTGCCAATTACATTTTATAATTTACATGGGGGTATCTGTAAAGGCTAATCCTCCCCTTCGAGGAATTTGATGAGGTGCTCTGCGTTCCAGGGTCTCTTGACAGCCTTGCCCTCCGGGTTGGTGAGGCGGTACGTGCCCGGGCGTACAACCTCAGAAACTTTGTACGGGACATCCCAGTTTGGGGCCAGTTTCCTCTTTTTGCCGGGGTTAGATACCGCTAGCATTCGGAGGACGAGGTCCCCTAGCTTGATGTCGGTGGGGTGCACCCTTTTGTTGTAGAACCTCTCGATCCTCTACTGGTATATGTTTCTTCTGATGGCGAATTTTTCCCTGACCTCGTCTATGAGGTCTAGGTCGGCACGTAGCTATACCGAGTTGCTTGCTTCATCAAAGGCCATCATTTGAGGCGAAAGGAGCTCGATCTCGAGGGGAATTACTGTCTCCGTGCCGTAAGTCAGATTGAATGGCGACTCTCCCGTGGGGATTCTCTTCGTCGTTCGATAGGCCCATAGAATGCTTGGCAACTCGTCGACCCATAACCCCTTGGAAGAATTATCAAGTTGCTTCATGAGATCGTCAAGGAACTGGCGGTTTGCATTCTCGGCCTGACCGTTCGACTGCGGGTGGCATACCGAAGAGAAGCGCTGCTGGATCCCGAGACCCTCGCAGAACTTTCGGAAATTCTTACCCGCGAACTGAGTCCCATTATCTATGATGAGTATGTGCGGAATTCCGAACCGGCAGACGATGTGCTTCTAGAAGAATTGTTGGGTCTGCTGCTCGGTGATCGTGGCCAGGGGCTCGGCCTCGATCCACTTTGTGAAGTTGTCGATTGCTACTATCAGAAACTTTCTTTGGCCCGTTGCCTTCAGAAATGGGCCTACCAGGTCCATCCCCCACATAGCAAAGGGGGTCGGACTAGCCAAAGAGTGGAGGTTTGCTTGCGGAGCCCTTCTTACCGAGGAGAACCTTTGACAAGGGCCACACTTTTTGACCAGGGCCAGGGCGTCTTGCAGCATCGTGGGCCAGTAGTACCGATGATTCAGAGCCTTTCGCACAAGCGATCGGCTTCCCATATAGCACCTGCCAATTCCTTCATGGAGCTCCTTGAAAGCGTAGTTTGCCTCGTCCGGGGTTAAGCAACGGTGGTAGGGTCTTCCGTCCGTCGTAGTGTATAAGCGTTTGAAGAGGGTTTCGCTGATCATGGCGAACCTCTCCGAGCACACCCGTATCTGCCTTGCCTCGGCTCGGTCTTCGGGGAGCTCTCCTTTGATTAGAAACTTTCTTATGGGAGTGGTCCAATCATCAGG
Source organism: Hemerocallis citrina (assembly GCA_017893485.1). Classification (NCBI taxonomy): domain Eukaryota; kingdom Viridiplantae; phylum Streptophyta; class Magnoliopsida; order Asparagales; family Asphodelaceae; genus Hemerocallis; species Hemerocallis citrina. Next base: position 121,502,537 of record CM030363.1, on the reverse strand, counting down.
CTGAGCTCCATCGTCTATACAGAGGGTCTCGGGGAGGTCGATACTTGGCTTTAGGAGTACCTCGATCAGAACGGTGCGGTCGAGACCTTCGAAGGACGTGGAGGCTAAATTTGATAGGGCATTAGCCTGGGCGTTCTGCTCCCTTGGGATCCTTAAGACTGCAGAGTCGTCAAAGGATATCAAGAACCGCTGGACCACGGCCAAGTACCGGATCATCCGATCATCACGGGCCTCGTACTCTCCGGTGATCTGATTGACCACGAGCTGAGAGTCGCTGAAGGCCCTGATTTGTCTAGCGCCTGCCTGGTGTGCTAGGGTGAGCCCCGCGATCATGGCTTCATATTCATCCTTATTGTTGGAGGCTGGAAAGTTGAGGCAGAGGGAATATTGGAAAAGAAAGTGGTCAGGTCCTCGCAAAATGATGCCCGCACCACTCTCCGCTTCACAGGAAGTGCCATCGACGTGAACTTCCGACATCTTGTCGGCCTCCCCACTTTCGGGTTGCTCGGAGATGGTGCATTCCATGATGAACTCGGCGAGAGCCTGTCCCTTGATTGCCATCCTCGGCTGATAGCTGACGTCGTATTGACTCAGCTCGATCGACCACTTGACCAAGCGACCAGAGCTCTCGAGCTTGTGAAGCACGACTTTTAGAGGCTGGTCCATGAGCACCTGAATTAAGTGTGCCTGGAAATAAGGGCGGAGCTTGCGCGCGGCCATGATCAGGGCGTATGCCACCTTTTCCATTTTTGCGTATCTGGTCTCAGCCGCCAGCAGAACCTTGCTCACATAGTACAGCGGCCTTTGGACTCTATCTTCTTCCCGAATGAGGACGGCACTGAGCACGCATTCTGAGGCCGAAAGATAAAGCTAGAGTGGCTCGCCAGGTTCGCGTTTGCTAAGGAGAGGAGGATTGGCGAGGTACTCTTTCAATTGGGTGAACGCCTCCTACTGCTGGGTACCCCACTCGAAGCCTCCGGTTCCGCACAAAGCTTTCATGAACGGGAGGGACTTCTCTCCATGGACTTGGAGAGGAAACGGACGATGGTCTCCAGTCTTCCCGTGAGCCGCTGGACCTCTTTGATGTTTCTACGAGAGGCCATGTCTATTATGGCCTGGATCTTCTTGTGGTTCGCCTCGATGTCACGCTAGCTGATGACGAACCCGAGGAATTTTCCCGAGGAGACGCCGAATGCACACTTCGCTGCACTGAGCCTCATATTGTGGGTCCGAAGGATGCCAAAGGCTTCTTCCAGGTCGGCGACGTAGTCCTGTCCCCGCTGGCTTTTGACGAGCATGTCATCGACGTACACCTCCATGTTGCGACCGATCTGATCCTTGAAGACTCAGCTGATGAGCCTCTGATAAGTGGCACCGGCATTCTTCAGCCCGAAGGGCATAACTCGGTAGCAATAAAGACCTTGGTCGATGACGAAGGATATCTTAGCTATATCAGGGGGGGAACATTTGGATCTGGTTGTAGCCTGAGAAGGCATCCATGAAGGAAAGGAGATCATGACCCGACGTTGCGTCGATCAGAGCATCGATGCTGGAGAGAGGGAACGGATCTTTGGGGAACGCCTTGTTAAGGTCGGTAAAGTCTATACAGATCCTCCAGCTCCCGCTCGCCTTTCTGACCATCACGACGTTCACCAGCAACTCAGGGTAGCTGACCTCCTGGATGAACCGGGCAGACAAGAGCTTTTCTACCTCCGCTTTCACTGCCTGCTGCCTCTCCGGGGTGAATTTACGTCGCTTCTGGATGATCGACTTCGAGCCAGGGATCATGCTGAGTTTGTGCATGATCAGGTCATTGGAGATCCCGAGCATATCGGAGGGCTTCCAAGCGAAGAGGTCGACATTGCGGCGAATGCAGCCGATTAGGTCGGACTTGAGGTCGGGCGTGAGGGAGCAGCTCACGCGGAACCACTTTGACTTGTCCCCTGTCTCGAACGAGACTTCTTCTAGTTGGTCCGCTGGTTCGGGCTCCGGTTGGCTCCTCTCGGGTTGCAGCTCGACGGCGTCCAGGGGAACACACCGCCCCCGATCGCCGTCATATAGTACGATTGTGCCACTTCTTGGTTCCCTCGGATGACCCCGACACCTGACTCGGTGGGAAACTTCAATTTTAGGTGGTAGGCCGAGGGAACAGCCTGGAGGGAGCAGCAGGTCGGCCGAGGATGGCGTTGTAAGCCGCTTTGACGTTCACGACCATGGTAATCCCTATTTCCGCAAATACGTATTTTCGTGAGTATTTTTCTGTATTTTGATATATATAAATTTGTTATTGTTAAATTCGTTTTGAATTTATTGTTAAAGCTTTTCCAAAACAATAGATGTAATTATTTTGAATAAAACTTGTCTCTATTTCTACTCGATTAACCATTTGCATTTTAATCTCAAATCAAAAATATTATTAGTCCTATTTTTATACATACGACACTACTCCGATAATTCCTATTGTTATTGTTGATATTTTTATTCTTATTATAGTTACTACTATTAATTGTTCTTATAAGTATTATTATGTTATTGTTATGTCTATTATTACTATTCTTATTGTAAATATGATTATTTATTATTATTATTGATAGTTAAAAACAAATCAATTCTTATTTAATAATTGTGTTTTTGATTGTTTCAAATAATTTGTGTAATGTAAATTATATTTTATCAAGTATCTTACTTCTTGTGTTTGGATTTATATTGATTAATTATTTTCACATACAATGTATTTTTATCTTATTGGATCAATACCCAAATACCCAATACCCTATCTCTTTCTATAATTACCCTAATTAAAACCCTAACCCTAATTATTTTCCTAAACCTACAGCCGCTTAACCCCTAATCTCCTCCGTTACTGTTAAACCCCATCCCCTTATTGTTTCACCTTCTCCATCTCCCGCTTTCCCTCTCCCTGTTACGCTTCAACCCTTGACGCATCGCCCTTCTCCGATCACCGTCCATCTCTCCGTCCTCCGCCATCATCCTCGCCCCCGTCCTTCTCCGCTCACCCCCCTACATCCACCGAAGGTCCCCAGCCCTCATCGTCGTCATTGTTGCATTCCAAGCCCGTCAAAGCCAGTCGATTCGTTTTCCTCTGTTCTCGAGCACGGAAACAGAGCACACCGCCATCAAGCCGGGTTGCGTCGCTTCCCGACCAGTCGCTGCCGCTTGTCGCGGTCGCCAGTAGTCCCAAGTACCTCGCCACAGTCACCGCTAGTCTCCCATGCCATTCGTTCTCTCTCTCCGATCGAAGGTTGAAGACGAATTCTGGGTGGTCGAGTTGGCTGTTTGGTGTTCGGGGAGAAGGGATCTGTTTCGGTTGTTTTGTGTTTGGTGAGGTGTGATTGGATCGATTTGGCTGTTCTGTGTTTTGGAGCAGCCGATCTCGCTTGGCTGTTCGCTATTTGCCTCGGATCCAATGTGAAGGAGGCCCCCCATTGGTTCGATTTGGCTGTTCTGTGTTCGGCCGCACCACATCCCTCTTTTGCTGTCCCATGTTTTGGATCGAATCCGGTGTGAGGAAGAGATCCGATTAGTCAGATTTGGTGTTCTGTGTTCTGTGTGCGCCAGATCCAGTTCCAATGTTCTATGTTCTGCCCAGATCTGGTATGGAGTTTTTGCCTTGCTGTTTTGATTTCTTCGCACGGTCTTAGCACGTGCTTTTGGGAGATTGCACCTGGGATTTTGATACCGTTATTCTATTTTAATTATATCTGCAATAATAGGCAAGTCTCTTCTTGAACCCTTTTCTTTATTTGTGTTCAAGATTAATTGATCTCATGCAAGTAGATTCGTCCCTTTTGTTATCAAAAATCTATTTTCACAATTCTGTTAAGATTATCTAGGGTTTACACGAGCTAACCCAACATACTCTTAACTTCGTGCTATCTCCTTGATCCAAACCCAGTCCCCAATGTTTCATACATGTGCACAATTAAGATAACTAAATTTGTACTTAGAACTACTTGATGAAATGGACATGAATGTACTAATTTGGTTTAACTAATGAATTGACACCATGACTATAATAAATGTACCATGAACCTTAGAAATTGCATGTTGACACCTAGGATTCACTTGACTACAAATTTGCATGCTTTATATGATCATATGAATTATTTAATTGCCAATTCATGTTTAGACAATTGCTGGACTGCTGTATGTTTCATTTTGAAATAGATTTTTGACCATGCTAAAGACATATTCTGAAAGAACTTACTAAACATAAAACATAGCCCTTGATGTCTAGATAATTTTTTCCCGACTCTGGATTTAAATTCCAATTTACCATCTGTTAGTTATCATCACTTTAATGCCGCTATGTCAGTAATTTCAGACTCAGATTTTCATACGTTTTCTGCTGTTGTTTATTTTATTTGACCCTGTTAATAGTACAAGAAAAATCTAAGATAATTTAGACTAAAGCTAGACATATATAGGGTTCACCCACAATTTTTATAGATTTTAATAATGAATTCTCTGACCCGAAACAATTAGTTGAATACAACCTACTGCATGCTGCCTGGACTTAAAATCTGATTAGAACAGAGTTTTCAGTTTAGTTCTCATACCTTTTATGTACCTTAATTATGGTCGCTGGAACCGTGTGGAAGTCTACTTTCTAGATCTTCCGGCGGTTTCAGTTTTGCTATCTTGTAGTGGTTGTGATCCATGTTTTAGTATAGCAAGGTCATGCTGTCCTGATCATGTGATGTGTGTCGATTTGACCTGTTTGCTTTGTGCTTTGTCTGTAGCGCATAAAATTAGCCACACATAGTAATGAACAACATTGACACCTTCTTGCATGCTCACATAGGATTAAAATGACTAATAAAAAGTCGGGGTACCATGGGTAGACTAGGTAGTGAACGATCGAAAACTGTACTCGGTCGAGCCCTACTGCCTGAACTACACTGACCAATACCGATGGCCATAAATACTGCCTGATAAACACTGCTCGAGAAACACTGATACTGAACATGAAATACTGATTAGTAGGCCGAGTACACAGACCGAGAATTCACCATCAGTCTAAAACGTTCACGGTGTGTTTGCGCAGAACCTGTAGTATGGGATGTAGTACTACGTGCACTAAATAGATTAATAAAATACTTAATAACCTGCATTTACTGCTTGATCCTGACACCCTGTATTACATGCATGATTTACTGTAAACCCTTGATATTTTGCCTGCCTTTGCTTTGCTCTTTGTCTTTCACCATATTCCTCTCCTTTGATATTCATGCTTTCCTTTATTCTCTGTTTTCTCTACTTGCTGCCCACGACTTGCTCTAAGGGCTCTCTTTTCTTTCTTTTAGATCACAAGTTGACAGGTACCGAAGGAACAGTACAAGAAGAACTTGGTGAGCAAACTTTTTGAATATTGGAGCTGGACCATTAGACATTGCTTATTGTATTTCTTTTCATCATACTTTGTATTCTTGGGCTTTATGACCCGAATTTTATTTTATCCCAGATGTTGGATTATTATGTAGTGAATTTATTTCATGATTATCTTTGAGTTTATTTATTGTGTATGTGATTATATTCTTTGCCTGTGAAGTTGTTTCTCTTGTATATTGTTGAGTTAGATTGGTACAGCTTATGGATGATGTATAATCATTCGCTGGTCCTAAGTTACGTGCTCGTATTTCCGTATTTTGGGAAGCGGGGCATGACAACCATGATGTCCATCGACTCGGTCCGTCGGTGGGGGGGTCATACCTGTAGTGACATCCAAGGTCACGATCCCCTCTATTGGCACCGGGACGTCAAAAAACCTGTGCAGGGTGTACCCGACTGGCTTTAGTTTATCTCGGGGGAGCTTGAGGTTCTCAAACGCTTCCAGGAAGAGTATGTTCACCGAACTCCTGTTGTCCACAAGGATCTGACGGACCTCGTAGTTCGCCATGACGAGGCTGATGACGAGGGCATCGCAGTGCGAGAGCCAGACGCCCTCCAAGTCTTCCCCTGAGAAGGAGACAGGGTGCTGCTGAACCTAGGGGGAAGGGAGACCCCGGACAGCGTTTACCTCTCAGACGAATGCCTTGCGGAAAGTGCTGGAATCCCCTCCCACGGGCCCCCTGTGGACGCAATGTAGGATGGCTTGACCTCCGGTCTCTTCAGGCTCGGGGTCTCGCTCGGGATGCTGCTTGGGGGTGCGAGGAGGAGGAGAAAGCCTCTGGTTCCTCATATCTCTTCGGTCCCGAACGTCTTCCCGGGTGAATTCCGGAGGTACCCTTATTGGATGAGAGCCTCAATTTCGTCCTTCAGGGCTCGGCAGTAGTCGATGTCGTGCCCGTTGTCCCGGTGGAAGTGGCGGTAGAACCGCTGATCCCTTTTCTTATTGTTGGTTGGTCGAGGGGGCATCTGGACGAGGTTCCTGTCCTCGATCACTAAGAGGATGGCCGATACGTTTTGTGTCAGTGGGGTGTACCTCTCGAAGCGCAGGATCGGAGGGACCCTCTTCATGCCGGACTCATCTTTTGGAACTTTCTTGGCTGGCTCTGCCTCATCGGCCTTGCATTTTTCCTTCCCCGGGACCTCTTTGGCGTCCTCGGGAATTAGTGCCTCCTCGGCCCGGATGTACTTTTTGACCCAATTGAGCAGGTCCGGGAAATCGATGGAAGGCTTCTTGGGCAGGGACGCCTTCAGCTGGCCGTGCCGGACGTTGTGTCGGAACGCCACCGAGGCGACCCCAACGTCGAAGGATGAGACCGACCTTGCCTCTTTGGTGAACCTCGGACGAACTGTCGGAGTGACTCCCCTTCCTTCTGTCGAAGGTCCAGTAGGGACGCGCTCGTCTTCTCAGTTTTCCTGCTGGTCATGAAGTGGGCCAGAAAATTGGCCTCCAAATGGTAGAATGAGTAGATTAAGCCGGGGATGAGCTTAGAGAACCATTCCCAAGCCGGACCCCGAAGGGTGGTAGGGAAGGTTCTGCATAGGAGGGGATCCAAAGCGCTGTGAATCATCATGAGGGTCTTGAAGCTGTCCATGTGATCAGCAGGATCACCCTCGCCGTCATAAGTCTCGAACTGGGAAGGTCAAAAATTTCGGTATATTTCTTGCTTGTAGGATTGTAGCGGAGAAAGGAGGTCGGGTCAGCCTATGACCCTGAGGCGGCCTCGAGCCGCCGTCGAAATGGTCGAGGCAGTTTTCCATCTCCTATAGGCGTCTTAGGACGTCCGCGCCATGCTCTGGTGGATGGGTTAGGCTGCGAGAATCGTTGGCTCCGATATACAACCTCGAGCGAGAGCGGTAGAGTGTCTCGTTGACGGGGGTCCCTAAAATGGCCTGCAGGATTTCGTTCCGGAAGCTTTGGAACTCACGGCGGGTGACCAGAGCTCGTCCAGCTGGGTCACGTTGGGGTGGCGGTCTCCAGTCGACGCGACTGAGCTTCAGCTCCCGCTCTCGGGATGGATGTCTGGGATGGTTCGAGGCCGAGTTGGAAAAGGCCCTTCCCCTAGTTCAACTAGCCTGTCGGTTCTGGATGACCTGACGTAGGTCGATTGCGACCGAGCGAGAAGCACCCAGTCCGGGTCCGAGGTTGACCCTCGGATGGTTGGATCCATGGGTGTCAGCGGGGACGTCCTAAGGAGGAGCGTCCTGACGACGTTCAAAGGTGACAGCTCTTCCGGGCTTGTGTGCCATATGAGCTCGGATTGAAGGGATGCCGTTAATGGCTGGGATCGAACTGAGGTCCGTACCGAGGTTTCCCACAGACGGTGCCAACCCGATGCGGTTTGTTTTTTGGGGATGGCTGAAACAGGTGTGAGTTCTCTCAATTTATATAGTGGAAGCTTCGCTACTGGCTATACGCCCGACCTTCAGCTAAGGGAACGGCTCGAGAGCAGGCGGGAGTGAGGTGGAGGTCGGATGCTCGACTCAGATCAGAAGGCTCGGCTCGGATTTGGAGGCTTGGTCTCGTGTACCTGCACTCATCCTAGAAACACCGGGGTTGATCCCGGTGGCAGGCTCTCCGACGGTCTAGTTAGTTACTAAAGAGTAACAGTAGCTAGGGTTTTTAGAGGAAAAAGATTGATTACCTTTTTGTTAGGGAGGGGGTCTGGTATTTATAGGCAGCGGGAACGGGTCTGGGAGCCTGCTGGGCCCGGTTGGACCCGTTTGCATATGGGCCCGAAGTGGTAGAGGCCCGTTTGACCCCTGGTTGACCCGATGATCACAAAAGTGTAAATCTTGAGGGGATCCTGTGGCCCAGGAGGGGCAACATCATTCATATCATATCAGTATTAAACGTTGTTTTAGACCCTATTACTGTGCCTGATGTATGACTTGTGTATATGCGCTGGATTCGGCAAAGAGTCTAGTTTCTGAATTTTCTAACTGATCTAGATTTGCATTCCTGTGGCAACGAGAATCTCAGTTTCGGTACAGCAACGTCTTGCTGTCCAGAACTAGAAGTTTCGTTGTTCTAACTGTTATAAATTATTTTGTCACTCATTCCCGTTTGTGTTCCGTATTCTTCTTATCTTAAAATGAGGGTTGTTCAATGAGGGTTGTTCAAAAATCTTCCATCAATAATGAAACTCTTAATCTTAAAATGTTCACGGATGTTGAGGGGACCCAATAGTTTTAAATTTCATTCCACCAAACAATCAAGCATATTAAATATGACTGAAAGTATCGTGATATATCAAATATTTCCTAGCCAGTGCCACAAGATGTTGAAAAAGTCGTAGCATTTTAGGGTACATAGCTGATACATCCTCCTTCAAAATATTGTAATTGTCTCCTGATATTTAAATTGATGGACGGCCATACTTTTGGGTTGATGTGCTTTAACCTAATACTCACTACCCCTTCTATTATGGCTATGGCTGCAAACGAATCGAGCTATTTGCGAGGTATTCGGCTCGAGCTCGGTTAAAACTCGACTCGAACCGAGCTCGAGCTCGACCCCTTCTATTATGGCTAGGGCTACAAACAAATCGAGCTATTTGCGAGGTATTCGGCTCGAGCTCGGTCAAAGCTCGACTCGAACCGAGCTCGAGCAGCCGAGCTCGAGCTCAAAACCGAGCTCGTTTCGTAAACGAGCCGAGCTCGAGCTTGATTTTTTTTTTAGGCTAACCTCACGAGCTATTCAGCTCGAATATGGTCAAAGCTCGGTCAAAGCTCAGCTCGAGCCGAGCTCGAGCTCAAAATTGAGCTCGTTTAGTAAACGAGCCGAGCTCGAGCCTGAAGATATTCGGCTCGGCTCGGCTCTAATTATGGCCAATGACTAGAACTCTCTTTGGTAAAAAAGAAATAATGTCGTGAAGTTAGTATACTAGTTAGAATTGTAGCAACGAAGTGCTCGTCAGCTTAGTCAAAATAATTTAAAAGCTACATTTATGTCCTATCAGAATATGAAGGAAATTGTTGTGAATAAATAAGTAAGCTACAAATAAACAATTAAGTTTCCCTTCAAGAATGTCATGCAAATTATATATATATATCTATATAATAAAATACAAAGAAAGCTATCAAGTGGTTCTCCTTCAATCACACAAAAATTAAAGGTCCAGATCTAACCTTACAAAACATATTTTCCCTCCAAAATTTTTCCAAAAACTCAAATTCAAATCTCCTACCCAAAACAACTCCTATATTTTTTTATCTCTCTCTCTCTCTCACTCTCTCTCACTCCCTCCCTCTATTCAAAAAATTAAGAAAATAGAAATTTTAAAAATTTTAAAAAATTAAAAACCTAAAAAAATTACAAATTTAAACTTTAAAAATAATTTTAAAAAATAAAAAAAAGTCATAAAATATGTTTTTTGCTCTGTGTTTGCTACTTCAATTAATTTGCTGGACCTCCCAAACTATTGTATATGATGAAACAAGGTGTACCGTTCCGAATATGTGCCGTAGGCACGTGTTAACAGGCAAACCTAGTATATATATATATATGAGAGAAAAGTGAGCCTCATATGAAGAAATTTTTCTCATACAAAGTAATTATATTCACTTTGTGGGGGCCTTATGGAAGAACAACTGTGACCATCATGTTTATCATGCTAATTGATGTATGTATAAAAAAATCAAGTGGTTTGTAGGTCCTTCACTCATGCATCATATGGTTGAAAAATGAACACTTTCAACAGTAATACAAATCAAATCACAAATTGGATCCACATGATGCATGAGTGAATGACTTTCAAACTACTTGATTTTTTTTTACACATATATCTATTAGCATGATAAACATAATGGACGGAGTGGATCTTCCATAAGGGTCCCACCAAGTTAGTATAATCACTTTGTATGAGTAAAATTTGGTCATACAAATCTGAGTACATAGCAATGTTATACCAATTTTCTAAATATTTTCAATCGTATAAGATAATCAGAAATTTCTGTATACCAAGAAAAGGAATGCATATATTAAATTAATACGATGAAAAGGATGCTGGTTTGTCATGTTTGGAGTTCGGCATGCCTATTGCGGTTGATTTAGAGATCGCCATTGCTGCTGCGTGCCATCCTTGTTTGCGATCTGGCTGTTTGGCTGGCTATCATTTCGGGAGTCTCGAGCTATTCAGGTTCTTGGCGTCTGATGGGAGCATTTCTGCGTGCTTTCCTCGGTTGCCTCCTCTGCTCTTTTCTCCTGTGCATCGACTGCTTCTGATGATCCATTTTCGAGGCTGTTGGGAATGTTGTGTATTGTATTTATTTTTTCTCTGCTCTGTTTGGTTTAGGTCTGCTTTTTTTGTTTTACAGCTTGTAAAACCCTATGTTGTACGTCTCCTTATTATTAATATATTTTTGCTGTGGCTGGAGTCTTTTGACTCTATCCGTTCACATCAAAAAAAAAATACGATGAAGTGACACATTGGTATCTTCTCTAATTTATACAGATTTTTTTCCTCCACTTTTTCAAACTAATTCCCAAAATAGATTCTTTCGAAACTAATTCTCAAAATAGACCTTGCGCAGTTCTCAACTGCGCTCGGCCCAATTTAGATGACGCAGTTGTCAACTGCGTTCTAAGTATATGCCACAATAATTCAACTCCAACACTTGTATCAAAATAGTGTTAAGGGAAAAATTATGTTCACCTTAGAACGCAGTTGGCAACTACGTTTTTTATTGCACTAAGCTCGCAGTTCCCAACTGTATTCCTAAAGTTCCCAATTGATGAACGATTGAATTAGGAATGCAGTTGGGAACTGTGAGTTTAGTGCAATCTAGAATGCAGTTGCCAACTGCGATCTAAGGTGAACATAGTTTTTTCCTAAACACTATTTTGACACAAGTATTGGAGTAGAATTATTGTGGCATATACTTATAGCGCAGTTGCCAACTGCGTCACAAAATAGAGTCGAGCGCTGTTGGGAACTGCAAGTGTCTATTTTGTGAATTAGTTCCGAAAGGGGTCTATTTTGAAAATTAGTTTGAAAAAGCGGCCCATTTTGGGAAAAAATCATTAATACATATATAACTCTCTCTCATGAATAGCCACAACAAATTTTCATTAACATTTCCTGTCTATAACAATATCTTTTCATTGGACATTATTCTCTCTAGAACTTGGCGTCAGATAAACTGTAAAACAAGCGGTGGCCGTCTCCATTGAGATTGAGGGATTAGCCGGGGAGCAATAAACCACAGTGGGTGGGCGGCCAGGCTCGCTTTCACATTGGCGATGGAGCGTCTGAAGGAGAAGGAGATAGCACCAAAGCGGGCATAGTTGCCTCTACAATTCAACCATGACACAGTTTCTTCAGTAATATCGTTTGGGAGTCTATCAGTGGACATATGATTAAAATTTGACTGATTCTAAGTTCTGGAAAAAAAAATCCAAGGGAAATATTAACAAACATAAAATAAATAAATAGTACTAAATTGGAGACAGAAGTTGGGAGGGGGAATTTTTCTTACTACGGAGGGACAGGAGGTGGTGGCAGCGGCAGCATAATATATTAGATTTGTTTTGGGTCCAGTTTGGGTTCTTGTTTTTTTTTTCTGGATTTGGATCTAATTTGGGCCTGAATTGTTTGCTATAAAATTTCCTTTTTTTAGTTTAAATAAGAAATTTTCAAGTTTTCAAATAAATTATTTAAAATTTTGGAACCTTCATTATAAAAAAATTTATGGAAATATACAAATAAGTAATATATGTTGGGTAAAAGGGATATGAGCAACTTGCTCATTTAGTAAATGAACAAGTGATTATGTGACATGCATGTGATACATTGGACAGCTAACCCTTCTAAGAATTTTCCAATCACATGCATGCCACATCATCAATTGCTTATTTATTAAATGAGCAAGTTGCTCATACCCCTTTTTCCCATATATGTTCTCTATATATTTAGTAAATACAAATTCCAATTTGGATGTTACAAATAAGTAGTATATGTTCTCTATATCTTTAGTGAATCTGGTGGCAGTGGGGATGTACAAACAGGGAGGGGGTTTCCCTCAAAAGTCAAAACCAAGGGTGCAAGGTTTCCCAAGTTGATCTCAGATCTTTTTCCGATGTTCTCACTGGCGCCTCTAGTAAGAAAATTGGATCAGGGTTTTCAAAACCTTGATCCAATGATAAGAAGGTCACGGCCGGTGAACTTGGTCATTTGCAAGAGTTTTTTTTTCTAGAAACCTTGGAGATAGATCTTGAGCAGATCAAGGTGGCTAAAATGAAATGGAAGTATGCCCTATTTGGGAAGTCCTTGGGCATTGATTTGACGCTAGTTTCGTTGGTCGGGTCTTAGTCAAAAAGTGGCAGATGAAGGGTGAATTTAAGATTATCCCTATGGTTGAGGGGCATTACCTCTTCAAATTCAGCGGTGGAGGAAGATAAGATGGCCATCCACACAGGGGCACCATGAGCTGTTGGGTTTCTATTTTGTCTTCAGAGGAATGGCGACAATATTTTTGGCCGTTAGTGGATGTGATTAAGACCATCACCATCTCTCAACTCCATTTTGGAGTAACTTTTACTTTAAAATGAAGTAACTGTCACATCAAACAGTAACTTTATCTCCAATCCATAACTCCGTTTCTAACTCCAAAAATAAATATTCTCAGTATATTCTTTTTTATCTACTTTTTAAATTAATTTTCTTCTAACTCCCCACTATTCATCTATATAACCAATTAGCCACAAACAAAAAAAATTAATGTATTGATCTAATAATATGCCTTAATATTTAACATTAATAAATAATATTTTATATAAAATGACCATTCTACAAATAATATAATACTTAGAAAACAAATTTGCATTAATTAAGACAAATGACTACCAAAATATTACATTCAATAACATAAATAGGAATACTAAAAATATATATGTATGATTTAATTAACCATCTCAATTGGTATACTGCTCCCACAAACGATCAATTAATGCATTACGAAGTGCAATGTGAGCATCTTCATCCTTGATTTGTCTATGGCGAGCAATAAATTGTTGAAATCTTGCATTTTCATCTACAACCATTTCAACTTCTGGAACTGCGGTCTCCCTCATATCTTGAATTGGAGCATGAAGATCACGTTCATCCTCGATAATCATGTTGTGCATAATAATGCACGCAGTCATCATATCATGTAACACATTATTGCTCCAATAACGTGCCGGTCCTGCAACAACTGCAAATCATGATTAGAGATCTCTGAATGCTCGTTCTATGTCTTTTCTACATGCTTCCTATTTCATAGCAAAATATTTTTTATTCCATCCAAGCGGCTGATGTATACTTTGTACAATAATAGACCATTTTGGGTATATACCATCAGCTAAATAATAACCCATGTTATACTTTTTTTCTTGAATAATATAATGAGCAAGAGGAGCAATACCTTGAGCTAGATTAGAAAAAAGATGGGATGACTCCAACACATTGATATCATTGTTGGTGCCCGGCATGCCAAAATATGCGTGTCATATCCAAAAATCATAATCTGCTACAACTTCAAGAATAACAGTTGGATGCCCACTACGACCTGCATATTGTCCAGCCCATGCTATTGGATAATTTTTTCACTTTCAATGCATACAATCCAGACTGCCCAACATGCCCGGAAAAACCATGTTGTTGATTAACATGGAGTAGCCTTGTGATATCATTAGCGGTAGGTGTTCTTAGATATTGCTCTGCAAATATTTCCACAATAGCATGACAAAATTTCTTCATACTTTCAATCGTCGTTGACTCGCCTATTTTAATGTACTCGTCCGTCGCATCTGCCGGTAGACCATACGCCAACATCCGGAATGCGACTGTTACTTTCTGTAAACATGACAATCCAGTTCTACCAAGTCCATCATTTCTTTGGTTGAAGTATTGACCGCATCAACAATACGAAAGAACAAACTACGAGACATTCTACACCGTCTGCGAAACATGGCTTCACTGTAGCATGGGTTCTCAGAGAAATATTCGTTGAACAAATTATGATCCGCGGTTTCCCTATCGCAATTGATCACTACATGACCCGGAATCGAGCCACCATGGTGGCTTTGTTGGTTGAAGTAGCGCGCAAGAACCATGTTGTTGTTAGCGATCCCTTGATATATCACATCTTCGGAGGCGAACAATTTTCCATAATGTTCATCGTTGTCGCACCAATGTCGGCATCCGAAGATGAAGTGGAACTTGCTGAATTAGATGGACCTCCAATATTGAACTTCATTTTCAAATTAAATAAAATGAACAAGTTTGTTGAATGCTGATTTTGAGAAAATGGAAGACAAAAGGATAAAATTTGAAAATAAAACTTGAATTCAGGTTGGTGAGTGATATGAGCATGTACTACGTTATTATAGTAAATCAATGAAGTAACTCCAACGGTTATGCTCCAACGGCTATATTCCAACGGCTAAATTCCATTGGGTATACTACAAATGAACACATTCCCACAGCTATATTCCAACGGCTATAATTGTAATCCCTGTTTTTCATTTTATGTATTTTTGAATGTATTTTTCTTTTTGAGTGTTTATTCATATTGTATCTCTTTTTGAAGCTTGTTTTGGATCTCCATTCTCAATATATCCATCTATTTGATTTTTCGTCTTTATTTGATCTTCCTGATTCAATGGCATGTCTATTTAATTCATCTCTGATCTACCGAGCTATTATTTTTTATCCCCATTAATAATTGTACATGCCCTATTTTATTTATTCAGTTGTTACTATCTCATTTATTGGATCATTCTATACTCACTTGTATATTTTATAAACCAATTAAATCCACTCTATTTCTTAATGGTTTATACCTAATATCCATATTAATCCTATTATCCTATTTGGATCCATTAACCATTATACCAGTTAGCCTATACCCGTTATATACCCATTGTGCATCTCCTAACCCTAAAAAACCCCCCGCCATTTTCATCTTCATCACCCTGTGCTCCTTTCCCGAAACCCCCTCCGACCATTCCTCTCCGCCTGTGTTCAGCCCCGTCCTCCTCTAAACCCATCCCTGTGCTCCTCCCGTTCTCCCCCTCTCTTTCTGTGGTCCGAATGTCGACCACCCTCCTTGCCTCGCGACCCCTCTTATCGATGCCAGAACCACCATCTGCCAGCCTTGTGCTCCCCTGCGACCCCGTCCTGCAGTGCCAACACCAGACTCTGACAGCCTCTACACCTGTCCTCCCTTCGATGACAGACGGCAACGAAAGCAACATCAGTGCTGCCACCGTGCCGCCCTTGTTGTCCTTGTTTCCTCCGCCGTCATCTTGTTGCTTGCCATCGCCGTTTCTCTCAACACGCGCACAACCCTCAGCTACCCTCTCTAGTGTGCGTGTGTTGGATCTCGTTGTGATCGTGTGTTTGTTGTTGGTTCGTGATTCATTTGTTCGTTGAGTTTGTTGCCCGGGAAACTGTTCCCGTTATTCTTACTCTTACTTCGTCATTCCGTTGTCGACTATATGGTATGTTACTTGTATAATTTCTGTTTGCATATACAAGTACTAAATACCGCCTGTAGTGTAGTTGTTGTGTTCTAGAGACAATTCTTGTGCAAAATCCCTGTTATATCTGGTATCTATGTGTTGATCCGTTCATAGTCGCCTCTAGTTACACACACGACATGAAATTTAACTTAGATCTAATTAATCCCTATTGCATATATGTATGTTGGTTGTGATCCATTAGTCGTGGTGTGAATCTTGCATGCTTGATGTATAGTGGTAGTATATCCTATTGTAGATCTGTTAAATACCCTATAACATGTTGCTTAGACATCTAGTATACCATATTTCACACTTTGTTATGATTTGGATGTGTTACATATGACCTAGTTGATTTTATGCAAGAAGAATAATTCTGTCCTTGTTGTTATCCCGTTATTGTTCAGTATTTTAGATCCTATTAAGGCCAGTATATGAAAATTATTTATGAATATGAATTATAAAGAATTCTTTCTACTTTCCAGAATTTCTGACAGATCTTAGTTTCGATTTAGGAGTTGTAAGATATTGCTGTTTTATTACAGATATGTAGAAAATTTCCAGCATCTGTTTTATATGAATTCTGTATGGTAACTTATTTTTATACTGATATTAAAGATAATATTTTGATCCAATATTTTGCTATGTACAACTAGACTTGATTAGGATTAATCCCTAATATTTTTGGATTTAATTGATGACTTTTATAAACTATTCTATGGTTGCAAACAACTACCATACTTGCAGAATTTTCATGTTGTTCAGTACAGAACCTTAATTTCGACCTGATTGCTTTTTATAAAAACTTTGTGAATATGAAATGTATCCTACTGTATCTATTTTATCACCATTTTGACGGATTTGGATTCCAATTTATATTTTGTAATCTATTGTTGTTTTAGTGCCACTGTGTTTATGATTTCAGATTTACAAACTTGCTGTATCCTGCTGTTTTCTGATTTTACTTGACTATTCTATTTATGTTGGAAAATTATGAAACTTTATTTTCTAATACTAAACATACTAGGGAATACCCTAAATTTTTCTTAGATTTAATTAGTAAGTTTTTATGTCGTTTTCCTGTTTATGAATACAAACTTCTGATTTCTGGCTGAACATATTTTCTAGGATACATTTCTGTTTTGAGTCTTGTTTTTGTGAAATACCATATAACTTATATATAATTGCTGGATTCGGCCGGGAGTCTATTTTTCAGATTTTCAACGGATTCAGGTTTGCATATTTGTGGGAACAGGAATCCCAGATTGAGTACAGTACTGTCTTGCTGTCCTAAACTAGAATTTTCGTTGTCCTACTCTTTACGAGTTTTCTTTCATCTGTACATGTTTATATTTCAACCTGAACCTGTTACTTGTTATGTCATGTGATTCTTGCCCTGTTTGTGACACATACATGCCTGTTTGATAATAAAAAAAAAATAACCAAGCCAGAGTTAAGGGAAAAATCTAGTGATGGATAATATAGAAATGTGTACTTGGAAGGGGGACCCATGTTTCCCACATGATTATCTGTTATCTGTTACCTGTTCCATGACTACATGATACATGATTCTGTTATCTGATTACCTGATTGCACACTTTCCTATAGGAAGGTGTACTCAGAAGAGAACCCGTAGGTTCAATCTGTCTGTATCTATTATCTGTCATATGTTATCTGTTATCTAACACCTGAGCACACGACCCTATATAGTCTACTACGAAATCTAAACGAAACTTGTTTGAATGTAGCAACCATGTGGTAAATTGATAGGACGCATGAAGTGCTACCTAGATAGAAATAAATATAAGACTTAACATAACCTGATATCTGTTATCTGTTTACCTGTTACATGCTACCTAACATTTGTTACCTGTTTATCTGGTTGCATGACATCTGACATTTGTTATCCGCTTACTTGTTTGCATGATACTTGACATCTATTACATATTACCTGTACCTGTTAGCACACCATTTTACTTGATTCTATTTTCTGATTCATATTAGACATTCTGTTTTGTTGTCATATCTATTCCATGCTATGTTGTTTCCGATGTTATTTTATGTCTGTTTATTTTTTTCTGTACTTGTGCCTGCAGTACAAGCAGTCCGTAACTTGCATTGACGGACATTTTGTTTTCTTTTCCCTCTTCCTGCAATTTATTAAATTACAGATTGTGATGATTAGCTCCCCGATGGAGTAGGTGATATGAGATTCTAGATACTGGAGTTTTGCTATTATTATTTCTTGTTGCTTAGTTTGAATAAATGTATTTGTTACTTCGATTATTTTGTATTGGGCAATGTAACCAGGAATTATTGACTTATTCAGAAATGGTTTATTTGAGATTATTAAATTTTGTTTCAAGTAAATTCTGTCGGTATATTGATTCATTTATGCATGCGTAGTTGATTTCTCCTTGCTTATTCTCTGTTACTCCTGTAAAATATTGTAAAGATCCTAACAGCTTATGAATGATGAAAATTATTTGCTGGACTTAGTCATGTATCCATATTCCGTATTCTCTTTTTGGGAAGTAGAGTGTGACAATAATCCAAATAGCTATACTCCAAACGAATAAATATTCCAACAGCTATATTCCAACGGCTTTATTCCAACGGCTTTATTCCAAACAGCTATACTCCAAACGAATATATTCCAATAGCTATATTCCAACGAATATATTCCACTGGCTATACTCCAAACGAATATATTCCAACATCTATATCCCAACGGCTTTATTCCAAACAACTATACTCCAAACGAATATATTCCAATAGTTATATTCCAACGAATATATTCCACTAGCTATACTCCAAACAAATATATTCCAACAGCTATATTCCAACAATTATACTCCAAATGGCTACAATCTAACATCTATAAATAGTGATATTATTATCTTCTTTCTCATTTCACTCATCTTCTTTCTCATTCCTCTTGTTCAGAAGAAAATGTCTGTCCGAGCTTCTTCATACATTGTTAGCGAAGATGTGCACCTTTGTCAAGTTTATTTAGAAATTTCTCAAGACCCTATTACGGGTAGGTACCAGTTTGTAGATCATTTTTGGTCTAGTGTGGAGAAAAGCTACAATGCATCAAGAAACCAGAGTTGGGAGTCTCATTCAAAAAGATCCGTGCAGTGTCGAATTCAGACTATAATGACTGAAGTAAAAAATTTGAATAATTGTCTTAAACAAGTAGAGAATTTGAATCCAAGTGGTGCCTCATATGCGGATATTGTGAGTATACATTAAACTTTTGCATTCAAAAGTTATTTATTTCAATCCGATTACTTAACCTTATGTTCACAATAATTTGCAGTTTAGTCGAGCGAAGGAATTATTCATGCAGGATACAAAGTTCAAAAAGGATTCAAATTTGTTCATGTTTGGATTTTAGTTAAGGATTTTCAGAAATTTAAAGATAATGTACCCACTCCGAGACAAACTGCTCGGAATTTAATCTATGACTCGCCACAGTCAGATAATCCCACTCCAGAGTCTCCCATGTCATCTTCCCCTGGGCTGCCATCATTTTCTCCAAATTTCGATGATGAAAATTTTGGTACTACATCGCAATGACCCATTGGGGTTAAAAAAAGCCAAAGGAAAAAGAAAAAATGATGAAGATATGAACGATGTTAAAGAAGTAATCGACAGCTGCTGGAGATGTTAAAAAAGACCAGCTCCGACAAGAAGGAACTTCTGAAAATTCAGCGGCAAAATTTGGCCTTTAAAGCAATGAGAGAAGAAAACAAAGTTTTATTAAAAGACTTGAATTCCATTGCTGATCCAAACGTGCGTGAGTTATTCCGAGTTGAACAAACAAGAATTATTCTGGAAAAGAGCTCAACAATAACAACATCAAGGGCCTTCTTCTGATGCCTTCGGACAGTTTTTCAATGATATTGGAGGATCCGGAACTGATTTACCGTCATTCTAAATTGTTGGTCTTATGTATGTTATTATGTTATTGTGTTATGTATTTTGCATTGTTTTTTTTATTGCACGAGTTTAGTTTGAATATTGTATTTTGCATTATGTATTTTGCATTGTTTTTTATTTGAATGTCTATGAAATTTTAATTAAGGCGTCCTAAAATATTCGAAGTTTTTATATATTGTAATTGACATTTCATATTATTTTCTAAATATTAAATATACTCAATATAAAATTAATAACCTTCAATATTAAATAATATATATAACACAAATAAATTAAATTATCATTTCTTGGAGTAGAATGTAATAAACTTAGTTTAGAAAATGTAGAATTAGGGTTTAATAGAAACTAGAAAACTATTAGGGGGCTTTTAAAAATTAAAAAAAAAGTTTAGCGCTGGGTGAACAGTAGTGTGCCATATATACTGTTCACTACAGTGCCATCCCCTCCTCGTCAAAGGTGGTGCTGGGTTGGAGACCAAACCCAACTCCAAATCCCACTTCAACGCTATTTTGGAATAGGGTTGGAGATGCCCTAAGAGTACAACCCTTTGGTTGAGGCTACCCGAACTCCTATGAGTATCTGGAGAGAAATATTGTGCTGGATATTCTTCACATGGTAGGAAAACTTCTAGTGGTGGATGTTTGCACAGGGGCAATGATGCTTCGTACGGAGTGCTTTTACAAGAGCATGTGTTGAGGTCGACTTAACTAAACCATTATGTTAGTAGAGATTAATCAGACCAGGTGGTGGTACTAAAATTTGGCAAGAATTTATTTATGAAAATGTAAAGGTTGTTTTGCTGTTGTTGTGGAGTGGTCTGTCACCTAAGGGCAGATTGTTTGTGCCCAGAAACTAGCAGTGTTAGTCAAGACAGCAGGGGGAGTTGCCCACTATTCCTATTTATGGTGTGGGGTCTCCTACATCTAGTCCCAAATCCCATGTAGAAGCCCAAAACAGTCCAAGGCAGTCAGTCTAGCCGGAGGTAGTCGAAATTACTAATGAACTTTTGTTGGGTCGTGGCTTACATTTCAAAATCAGAGGCCACCAAAAACAACCAGCGGTGAGTGGTGATTCAATCTGCTCCTAAAGACTCGTGATCTCAGGGATTGGATCCCTCAAAATCAGGGGGAGTGCATAAAAGGAAATCTTCGGGCGCTAACAAGCCAATCAAGTCCAATCCCACAGGTGGTGGGGAATTTAACGGCATTTTTGGAGCTATGCGCCAGCCTGTCAATGTCCAACATATTGCTTCCAATCCGTTTGCACGGTCAACCCCTTATGTGGATCAAGTAGGTGCACCAAGTGTGTTGGTACCAACCCTGAGTTGCAAAAATTATCAGTCAACCCAAGATGGGCCGTATACGTTCGTGTGGAGCCATAAAATAAACAAAAACCATCTTCTTTAGTGGGTCAGCTCTTTAAAGGCCCACTTTCTATTGGTGAACGACTAGGTAAAACTAGGCCTGCAGATGTCAAGGTAGAGTCAGGTTTTGTGGCTTCCATGGATTTGGACTAGAATTTTATCCAAAGGTATTCAAGTCATTATATGGGGTACTAGTGAAAAACAATGGCCAACTTTGGGAAAAATAAACCATCCAGGAATACGAATTTGGGGATGAAATACCATCAACAATAGGTAGTGGCGAACACCTCCGAGGAAGTTGGACTGGAAGCCGGTGGTTGCTGCTGATTTCTTGTGTGGAAGCAAACTGATGAAATTTTGAGTTTTTTAAAGAAAAACAGTAGAGCGAACCTGTTGACCCCGCCCGTGTTGACTCGTTCCTTGCCGCTGTCGCGAACCTGCACCAAGTTCGAAACCCCGTGATGGATCCCAGCGACGAACCCTCCAACGCTCTTGTCAATAACCAGGAAGATTAAGAAAGAGCTTTAGGTGTGCAAAGATTCATTACCTCGTAACGGTAGGGGGGAGGGGATATTTATAGTCGCCGTAGGGATCCGTTTCGAAATAAGAACAAATCTCTACTTCCCGGTGTGGATGGATAGAAGTGGTTAAAACCACCCCCTATGGATAAGGACGAATCTAGATTTTCCCGTATCTTTCTGAACTGGCTCGTAACGGGTTGGGACTTGCATCCAAAAAAACAGATCCGTTTATGGGTTGTTGGGCCCTGAAGAAGAGACCCGGTTCCCATTTCGGACCCGTCTGTAGGTGAAGTTACCGTTTTGCCCCTGTAAGCTTTAAGATTCGTATCCGATTTGAACAGTTCCGACTTAGTCCTATTTTTAGCTATATCACGAGCCCCCACTCCTAAAGACTGTGTTTTGCAGCCTTTGGAGAGTAGTTTTACTATTTTAATGGCTTACGGGACTTTATCGGAGCTGTAAAAAGGGGTTTCGGATCTTGCTCAAGGTGAAACGGTGTTATTCTATGCTGGCAAAGCACCCCAAAATCATTCGTTGGCTCTTCTGGACTTTTGGTGATTTTTTTCGATTTTTTAGCTATTTTCGAATCATTTATTCAATATTGCAAAGTGGTGATCTATTTTCCAAGAGTACTAATTAATCGTTCTAATTAATAATTATTTTTTCAAGGACTCAAAAATATTTTCCTGAATTTATAATTATTTTTTAGAATTTTTAATTAATTTTCTTGAATTTTTAATCATTTTTTTGCAATTTTTAAATAATTAATTCGAATTAATAAATAAGAAAATAGAATTAATCAGGATAATTATGACGTGGTGCGATCTGGGATGTCCATTAGCCTTCGGCGCAAATTTCTGGGAAGTCCATCAGCCTTCAGACGGCTCCTCTGGTGAGCAGGTGTTTTTCCCCTCATTTGGGGGTCGGTGGCAAGGGCGCTCGGCACCAGTTGCCGACCCCCTTAGTCACATCTGTAGGTTGACACGTGTCTGGTTGGAGGCCGAGGTCGAGGAGGTTCGGTGGATGTTGCCGAAGTCGAGAGGAACCTCGAGAGGATGACACGTGTTGAGTTGATCGTTGACCGTTGACCAGTCAACGAACTTTCTTGTGTTTGGACGTCGGTGGCAAGAGTGCCCGGCACACATTGCCGAAGTCTAGGAAAGATTTTTTCTCATATTTGGACGTCGGTGGTAAGAGTGCTCGGTACATATTGCCGAAGTACAGGAGAGATTTTTTTCTCGCATTTGGACGTCGGTGGCAACAGTGCTCGGCACATGTTGCCGAAGTCCAGCAAAGATTTTTTCTTGCATTTGGATGTTGGTGGCAAGAGTGCTTGGCTCAGGTTGCCGAAGTCTAGGAAAATGATTTTTCTCGTATTTGGACGTCGGTGGCAAGAGTGCTCGGCACAGGTTGCCGAAGTCCAGGAGAATGATTTTTTTTTCTCTCATTTGGACGTCGGTGACAAGAGTGCTCGACACAGGTTGCCGAAGTCCAGGAGAATGATTTTTCTCACATTTGGACGTTGGCAAGAGTGCTCGGCACATGTTGTCGAAGTCCAGGAGAATGATTTTTCTCGCATTTGGACGTCGGTGGCAAAAGTACTCGGCTCAGGTTACCGAAGTCCAGGAGAATTATTTCTTACATTTGGACGTCGGTGGCAAGAGTGCTCAGCACAGTTTGCCGAAGTACAGGAGAATGATTTGTAGGACGCTGACCGTTTAAGCGTTGACAAGTCAAAGACCTGTTGGGTTTCCCCATTATTTTGTCGTCTTGCAGAAATGGGCTGGGCTTTTGAGTTTCTTGAGGCCTTTTAGTCTTGTTTTGCGTGCAGCCTCTATAAAACTTCACCCCCCTTCATCAATTGGTCACTTTCTAATTTTTACTCAGGCGATTCTCTTTCATCATTGGGAGCTTCCTGCGAGATTTTATTGATTTTCGGTGATCTTTCCGACCATCGCTGTCACATCAAGGTAATCTCACACTTAGCTTATTTTTAGAGAATGTCTAGCTTTCCCCCGAGGCCAGAGACCTCCCCTATTCGCGCTCATGAGCCGACCTCGAGTCAAGATCCTTCAGTTGACAAAGGCAAAGCCGTAGGAGGGCCTTCTTCGGTCGTAGTGGAAACCATAGTGGAGGATCAACGAAGGATGGGGGAGTTCGGAAGGATGCCCGGGGTGCTGACCGGACTTCAGAGGGTTCGGGACCTGCCGAAGGAACATGCCAAACGTATCATGTACGGCATGGGGCGGAGCTTCGAGGAGAATGCCACCAGAGAGACTTCAGAGGCCGACGGGATGATTTTGATACTCAACGAGGCGGATCTAGTGTCTATTCGGGAGTGTTTTAAGATCCCTGACAAGTTTGAGCTGATGTTGCCAGGGCCTGGAGTGAGGGCCAACTCTCCGATGCTAGTGAACATGTGCTTCTGGCCCGTCGATGCCTTTATAGTCGGGGTGCGACTGCCTCTTCACCCTTTCGTTGTTGAGGTGCGTCGGTGGTTCCGGATCAGCCTTATTCAACTCATGTCAAACGTGTGGAGGTTGATCAATGGGTTCATTCTTCACTGTCAGGCGGCGGAGCTTGAGCCGGACTTGAGAGTACTGCGGACGGTATACCAGCTTAATCAACAGCACAAGTCGGAGTTCAGGTGTAGCGCCCCGATTTCCATATACTAGGAAACCGAGACACGAGCCAGGACCTTTTCTTCAATTAGTCTCAATACACAGAAAAACAGGAGAATTTAAAACCTTTTATTCATCACCCAATGTATTACAAGTCTGAATATCATACAACTGCAATACATTACAATAGTGTTACAATAATACCTTTACAATCTCAAGTATTACAACCTTCACAGATTTACATCAGAGTACAAGGAATGAAGAACAACACTTGGTAACTCTCACTTGAGTACTTCTTAACTAATAGACAATCCATATACATGTTACAGCGGAACTAGACATGACACTGACTCCTCGCTTTCCTTGCCTTGAGTCCTCCTAAATCGCGCACCTGTACTTCGCCGATCCAGTACCTATGGAAGTGGGGACGTCAGTATTCACTGACGCTTTAAAGGCTGATAACATAGCAGTGAATCTCCCAAACAGCATACAGAAAACATGGCAATTATGTCGATGTAGTTTAAGTGTTCGTGAGTGCAGTGACTAGAATCTAATAAAATGTTAACTATCCTAGGATGCTCCTATTCTAATGCCAGCAAGTCTCCGAAGCAACATGCATCCCATACTACATGCGCCCCTTCTCAAGCCGTTTCTCCATATATAGGGATTTGAACCCGCGTTATGAATTCTAATTGTACACAACCTGTTCCTGACAGATACAACGTGACTAATGAGGTTGCAGAGTGGTCAAGTGCTACCAAGGCAGTACGCTCATGGTGTCTATGTCCCACTAATGCAGTCCGCTCGTGGTGTCTATGTTTGCCACTACTACCCGGCTAACCGGACTTCACTCAAAAACCAGACGAACCCTCGAGGTTTCTGCCAACAGGAGAGCCCCCTGCCACCCCCTAGCCAGACTGTAGTCCATGGCCTGTTCGTACCCCCAGCATAGGACCCGACGGAGTTTCGGGATCCATCCCTAGCTCCGCCCGCCTTATCATGGCACTTCAGGAATTAACAGTGTGAGATACGCAACCTGTGCTCCCAACTCGTGAGAAGCCACCGTACGTATCCCTTTGATGGGAAGGTACAACCCAATAACACCACCTAAGGCCTGCCCCAAGGGACAAGTTGGTCGTAAGGTGCCCCCTGTAACACCCCGAATCCCAAATACGACTGAATTCGAGAGTTCTACAGATTCTTTTC
Organism: Hemerocallis citrina; assembly: GCA_017893485.1. NCBI lineage: Eukaryota > Viridiplantae > Streptophyta > Magnoliopsida > Asparagales > Asphodelaceae > Hemerocallis > Hemerocallis citrina. Next base: position 121,476,968 of record CM030363.1, on the reverse strand, counting down.
GTCTCATTCGGTACAATTTTACAAGGAATTGAAAACATTCCATTTTACATCAGAGTTACAAGAGATTTTACACTTTATATTTTACAGCGGAAGCATATACATCAATAATTTATATGTAATGACAGCGGAAGCAATTATAACATTATACAAAAGATGCAGTAATAAATAATGATCTTTGAGCATTGACTCTCCTTTAACCTTTATCAAACCAATTATCCTACATATAAAACTGTGGGTACGTCAGTTTATTCAACCGACGATAATTATACATGGCTATCCTCTCTATGCCAGAAACAGTATAACGATTCTCATTTCTTAACAAATCACAAACTTGTTCACATATCAAATTAAAGGGAATACCCTATTGATGTCGTGTTGTGATTGTGCACTTAGTCCTTAATGCAATTATTTATATTATATGACACTAATGCGCACTTGTTCGGATTCTATGCATCCCATACTACATATGTCCGAGGGCAAGCCCTTAATCGTACTTCATCTTGTAGGGTTCAATCCCTCGTCATGACTTACCCTACTACTGTAACTACGGTAAGTATCCTAGATGTTTTCTGACCTACGAACTCATGTCTAGGCGCCCTGGAGGGAATCCCAACGCACTGACACATGACTCATCATGCAGGCATCCTGTGGTAGTTCAGCTCCTACCATAGACATGACACCACCCGTAGTCTTCAAACATCCCACGAGCGTCGCCACCGGGACGGTACTCTGGAGCAGTATCCTCGCCCTGACTCATCATGGGACATCCTGGGATACGCTATCGCCGCTAATCCAATGGCCCTCATACTCAGTGTTTTTCTCTTAGTTTCATCACATCTTCACTATGTAACTAATCCTTAATTCTAATGAAATAGAATCATGAACAAAATCAAAGCACTAGAGTTAGCCTCTCCACTAAACCGGACTTATTCATTTATTCAAACGTGACCAACCTTGGTCTTTCATTTCAAATTTCATTTCATTTCTTTCCAATTGCCGGGGGAGACTTAGCTACTCTTTTGTTTCAATTCCAATTCACAATTACTAAAAAAATAATCTGAGCACTTCCAGCTCATGAGTTCATTTTTCATAATCACCATGGATTTTCTTTTTCTTGTTCATAGTTCCACAATTATAACCTTCATAAATTCAAATAAATGATTCACTTCATATTAATTCATGCAAAGACAAATAGAGTTTACTGTTACAACCAATATTCAACATAAGATTCACAATCTTTATCATAAAACAATTCATAGAATTTCTGAGATGTCAAAAAGTGCTCTGAACAGTCGACTTAGAACTCATCCAGTCGACTTGTTCAGTCAAACAAAGTCCTTCAGTAAACTGCACGGAAGAGTCGACTGCTGCACATGGCCAGTCGGCTGTTCCGCAGCATTCAAAATTCCAATATCATTTACAGTGCAGTCGACTGTCAATCAACCCAGTCGGCTGTTCAGCAGAGTTCAATTATGTAACCATTCAAGTTCAGTATAGTCGACTGTTACATACATTCGGTCGACTAAGCAGATTAAACTTTCAATTTAAAGAATTCTCTCTTTATTCTGTTCTCACATTATTTTTTTTGTCACACTACAATGTGCTCATGCCAACGTAAAGATGAAATTCTTATATGTTTATTAACATCACAACATAGTTTTCAATTAAATGTAAATTCCACATAACTAGTGTTTTCTTTTCTCAAAAGGAAATGCTAAACATATATTTTTTCTTTTACTCATCATTTACTCACGGAGTTGACTACTAATCCTAATTTAACATGCTGGAACATCAAGTTAATAATTCACATTAAAAAGTACGTCGTTCCATGAAAATCCGAACTGTATATATTTTCTTTCAATATACCAGTCGACTATTCATACGACCGGTCGACTGTCCAGGTCATTCCCAGTTCTCTAATTATTATTAGTCCTTTTTCATAAGTTCATAATTTCTACACTATGTACAGCATGGAGGATATCAATTAGCAATCATTCTATCACTTCGGTTTGCACATACATACACAATTAAATCCTCGATCTTAACATGAATTTTAATTTATAATTCATGGGAAACATCCACCTCGTACCAGTCAACTTATTCACATGACCGGTCGACTGTACAGGTCAGTTCCGATCTTTTAAATTTCATTAATTCTACTCCTTCATTCACATCGTTCATATTAAGTATAGCACAACGCATTTTAGTGTAATGATCACCATATCAATCCACATTTCACAAGCATGATAACAATCAAAATTGCCCTAGCATGATCTCTATATTAGAAGTCCTGAGAAACACCCACCTTGTTGACGAAATAAACGAAATCCCGAAAAGCCTTCTAGTGATAATGTGACTCCTCCTCCTCGAGAATCTTCTGAAGTAATGCCGACCTCCAAAGACTAATCACACTCACAACTCTCTTGCAAATATATCTTTCTCTTTTCAAATAGATTTTTGGGGAGATTACAATTAAATGGGGGGGTATTTATACACCACTTTGGGTAGAATGGAGGGCTAGGATCTAGTAGATGGTTATGAGATGGAGGGCTAAGATGAAAGTAGGAGTTGCATTAACTACCCACAACTAAGTAACCACCCATGCATGATCTCCATTTGAAAATTCCCAATTCCCTTCAAAAGAAGAAGAAACCGGCCATGGAAGGAATAGTGTGCAATGCACACTATGTTGCATGCACGTGTTATTCTAGTCTCCATATAAACAAACTTGTACATATACATTTTTACAAAATAATCTTTTAAAAGTGTTTTACTTTACAAGTTGTTATTTAAAAAAGAGAATTAATTCTTGGGCTTAAATTAATGGGCCAAAACATCAACTTTTACAAAATAAATAATTTAGATTTTGGGCTTAAGTTTATTTGAAACAAAGACCCTTTTTAAAAATAAATAATTTAGCAAACATATATACATATACTCATCATTCATTATAAAATTTCATAAAATGGTACGTGCACACTACGTGCAAAATAATGAAATAAATAACTAATTTTCATTAATGAAAATTCAGGGTATTACACCCCCTATAACCAACTCCTCTCTTTTCGGCAAGGGTCTAAGTAAATGATCTTTATAAGTCACTACCTTAATGATGTCCCTGACCCGAACAATCCTAGGGATGAAAATATTATAACACAACATGATAGGCCTTAATTTAGACTCCGAAAGACAACTCTACTAGGCTGCTCAACCTAGACTTACCAGAACCCCTCATGATCCGGTTCCTGGCCCATCGATCCAAGACCCCGGCCATGCGAACATACATGCATGCCACTACCCTGAACTTGGATTCCATCTATACTCCGGTCCTCGATCAACCTACACCGGTTAAGATCCGACGGTACACAAGGAGTGACTCCTCCATAGTTACTTAGGGATAAGAAAACATATGTCTTGATGGTCGATAGCCCCTAGGGTAATAATATCACCTTAGACAAGTACAACAACTGTGTATTAGCTAATAAGCTATATACGGGTAAACTAACCACATACGAGCCAATAAGCTACGTATGAACCAACCACTCCCTACGAGCCAGGCGGCCTCGTATGAGATGACAACGTACATACCAGCCAAATAAGCCGCGTATGAGACCAATAGCTACGCACGGGCCGGTCGAGCCACGTACGAGCACAACCATATGCAAATAACCATACAAGTAATCAAACCTAGAAGCAACCAGACGTGCTTACTAGCAACTTGATCTTCTATGGGTTCTTTTCGAAGTTGACTAGTACACCCTAGAATATACGTCATCTTCCTTATTTAACTAGGATGCCACCCTATACCCTTCAAGCATGTATGGCTCCTTACTAACATTAACTACAACAAGGTAGTTACTACTACAATTACAATAAGCATCAACCTCCAACAACTAATCATGGTACATATGACGTAACCATCAACTTACAACACTCTTAATTATGAATGCGATTTAGCATGCACTTGTAACAATCTTAAGCATGGATAGTTACTACAATCTAAATATGAAGCTTTACTACAATTTAAGCATGAACTCCTTACAACGTGTACACAACATAAGCATGGTTTGATACTTTACTACCATCATCCAAACATGGTAGTTATTTTTCCTACAAAGGATTAAGCATGGTATGATACTTTCCTACCATCATCTAAACATGGTAGTTATTTTTCCTACAAGAAATTAAGCATGGTATGATACTTTCCTACCATCATCTAAACATAGTAGTTATTTTTCCTACAAAGGATTAAGCATGGTATAATACTTTCCTACCATAATCTACACATGGTATCTATTTTTCCTACAATGTATTAAGCATGGTATGATACCTTCTTATTTTAACTACAATGATTTAGCATAGATTTGTTACTTTAAACATGGTATCATCTAGCATGAATATCTACTAACCACTTATGCATGAATATCATTATCCATGAATATCTACTAACTCAAGTATGAACAACATTCAAGCATGGTATTTTCTATCTAAGCATGAATATCATCTAAGCATGGATGTCTACTAAGCATGGATATCTTACTAAGCATGAACTAAGCATGGATACCTTACTAAGCATGAATATCTTACTAAGCATGAACTAAGCATAGATACCTTACTAAGCATGAACTAAGCATGGATACCTTACTAAGCATGAATATCTTACTAAGCATGGATACCAACCACTAATCATGGGTTATAATTCCTACAACATGGTATCTATTTCAAGACTGAACTTCCTACAACATGATACACATCATAAGCACGGTTAAAGAGTTTCCTACCATAATCTAACCATGAATGTCATTAAACATGAATCTCTTCTAACTCAATCTTGAACAATGAACATGCACTATCTAAACATGGATATCATCTAAGCATAAATATCTTACTAACTTAGCATTAATAATAATTAAGCATGATCATCTACTAACTTAGCATGATCATCTACTAACTTAGCATGAATCAATATTTAAGCATGATCATCTACTAACTTAGCATGAATCAATAATTAAGCATGATCATCTACTAACTTAGCATGAACAATAATTAAGCATGATCATCTACTAACTTCATATAACATCTACTACTACCACTTTATTAAACATAAACATCTATTTCTTATTTATTACTAGTCAAACAAAAAGAGGTCTTTTTAATCACTCTACAACTAACAACTTAGATTAGTCTCTTTTTCCATACTAGAGTTAGCATCTAAAGATGGGTTCTTTTTACTTAAGATCAATAAAAGAACTAAGCAAAAATAAAATAAAGTAAGAGTCCTCCATTTGGATTCAACCAAACATATGCATTCTTTTTAGTCCAAAGTTCAAGAGTATGTCCTACAACCCAAAATGGTTGTATACAAGGTCCATATGTTTATGTGTATGAGTCCATGTCAAGTCCTACAACCCAAAATGGTTGTATACAAGGTCCATATGCATTATGTTCATTTTAGTCCAATTCATAACACAAAACAACAACTACTACTACAAGATTCAATCTTTAGGTGCTTATTAGGCATTACCACTAGTTACTTTCTTTCATCCATACAAGTTACAACACATACCATAAAAAACATACAAAAACATCACAAGGAAGCACCCAAAATGAAAAGAAACAAACAAGGAGGATGAGAAGAAGAAGCACCAAAACAACAACTCAAACAAACAAAGAAACAAGTGGAGAAACCCCCACATTTCTTTCTCTTGATGGAAGGACTTGCTAGCTAAACTTCTCATTCCCCTAAGCTCCTATGAAAGCTTCTAAAACCTACAAAAGAAAACTCTCAAGTTAGGAGTTCACTCTTTCTTTTCCTTTCCTTCTTTTTGTCTTTCTAAAAATGAGACAAATGTGAAGGGAGGGGGGTATTTATAGGTGGAGAAAAGGGTGGGAAGTGCAAATTCGCACATACAAAATGCACAAAACCCCTCCCATAATATGGGGCCGGTTTTTGCTAAGGGAGGTGGGATGAGGTGGAGGTAGGGTGTGGGTATGGTGCTATGTGAGGTGGAGGGTGATGTGGAAGAGAGAAGATTTCTAGAAGAGTTTTTTTAATCTCTTCATGCATACTTATTCTAGGTTAACCACTAAAAACATTAATAATCTAATAGGTTTTTTCATAACAAAGACAAGTATTTTGTCCAAAAATACACAACATACAATTTGTATAATGTACTAATCGACATACTACATGTGTGTATATATATGCGTATCAGAAAATCTTCGCATAATCTGTATAAAAATGATTAAATTTCGGAATTAATAATAAAATAATAATAAAATAAATTTATACAATGTAATATCCGTCCGGGATATTACATCAGGTTCTACCTGGCTCTAAGGCATGGGGCCAGGCTCGTCAGTTGCCCTGACTCGATAAAGCATTGGAGGGACAAATACTTCCTTGTCCGAAGTCAGGAGCCGTGGATCATCCTGATGATCTGGGTTGAAGAATTCTCGAAGAGGGTGAAGGAGAGCCCAGTGCTCAGCCCTGACGAAGACGAGAAGGTTCGAACGCTTCTCGATCGGCCAAAGTTCGATTGGAAGGACTTGACCGAGAAGGTCTCAGTCGTATAAACCCTAGTATGTGGTTAAAAAAAATGTTAAGCCTTGCATTCTTCTTCTTGAGTTTAGTCTACTTATGCTTAACCCTCTTTTCTTTTTGTTGTTGTAGGAACTATGGACTTCGACTCTATGTTGGCACAATGCGGGGTCCTGAGCAGTAAGGCCCCGAGGAAGGGGAAGAGGGTCGTCTCCAAGGTGTCCTTACCGAGGCCGAAGACAGTTGCCGTTGTCGTGGAGCAGGCTTCGGTGCATTCCCCCTCAATAACTTCGGCTTCGGCAGAGGCGGGGGCCTTCCCCCTAGCAGCTGCTCTGGATTTAGAGGTCGTGCCTTTGACAGCCGAGGCCGAGGTGTTTCTAACCAAGGATCACAAGAAGATCTTTGTCCCGGATTGGCAAGTCCGGAAGCTCGACGGGGTCCTAGGGGACTCGTCATCTAGCATGCAGGCTGTTCGGCTCCTCACCCCGCCGAAGGACAGGGTTGCCATGGACGCCAGCGGTGTAGGTGATGACGTGCTCGAAATCACATGAGCGGCGGAATTAGTAAGTACTGTGGACTTGTTGTTTTTCAACTCTTATATTCTTTCCGAGTTCGTAATGGTGCTATGTTTTCCTTTTGCAGATAACTTGCCACTTCAGTCATCTGATGGAGAAGATGACCGAACTAGAGATGGAGTTGAAGCAAGAGACCGACCAAGCTTGGGCAGAGAAGGCTCGGATCGCCAAGGAGCTCGAGCAGCTGAAGACTGAAGCCAAGGGGAAGGCGGCGAGGTTGGAGTACCTCGAGGGTCGTGTGGCGAAGCTCAAGGCCGACAACGCCCTTTTGCTGTAATGCCCTGATTTTTTCATTTAATGAAAATTATTTTTATTTTGCACGTAGTGTGCACGTGCAATATTTTTGGTAAATATTCTCATCATGATGAGTGTAGATATTTAAATATGTGTCTTTAATTATTTTTCTATAAAGCCTTCTTTCAATTAGACAAAAAGCCTTTTTCCTAAAGCCCAAAAATTTAATTTATTTATTTTATTTTAAAATTAATTATTTTGGCCCAAAAACTAAAGCCCATGAACTATTTTTATACAACTTGTCATGTAGAATACAATTTAAAGACTATTTTATTTTTATACAAAAATTTAATGTACAATTTTTGGACCAAGTGGCATGCACGTGCATTGCACGTACATGTGCAATATGCACATTCCTAGCATGGCCGGTTGTAATCTTTTGGATGGAAAATCAAAATTTTAGTGGTGATCATGCTTGGTGGTTACTTGGTGGTGGGTAGTTAATGCAACTCCTAATTTCATCTTAGCCCTCCATCTTATAACCAATCACTTGATCCTAGCCATCCATTCTCTTTGATTTTTAGTATAAATACCCCCCCCCCCCCATGGTTAGTTATTCTTGTGCCTATTGATCCTTCCAAACCTATAGTCTAAAATACCTTATCTAGTAGTGATTTTGTGAGTTAAAAGATTGAGAGTGTGTGGGATTGTGCTTGCAACACCAAGGAGAAGAGAGGCCGGTTTTCATCAAGAAGGGGAGCTCGGTTTTGGTGCTTTTGGAGGCTCGAGTATGCGCTTCTAGGAGGAGGACCGTTCGTGTGCAAGGACTTTTGTTTAGGAAGTTGCTAATTGTGTTTGTCTCTCCATCGAGGTGGGTAAATTCTCCATATTTCTAAATTACAAATGCATGTTAGAAATGAATGAATGAAGCATGAAAAAGATTAAGAAGAGCACACTTTAATTAGGGAAAAATAACCCATTGAATGATTGAAATGTGGATATGCAAATTTGTATGTGGTTCTATTATTTAAGTTGTATGTGAATTGATTAGGATCATGGATTGATTGAAGAAAACACATTTATTACCATCAAGAATTACATACAAAAGCTAGTAGGTTGATAATGCTATTTCATGTGTTAAATAGATCTTTTGTCTTAATGTGGGCATGAATAAATTAAAATATGAGTTTGTATGTTAGGTAGATGATTAAAGACAAAAAATTGGTGTGAAAATTGTTGATAAAGAGATTAATGGCGTTAGTTGTTAAGAGATGTCGAAAAAGAAGAAATGTGGTAGTGATAGTTCACAATTTCAATTAAATGTATGAAAATGTGTTTTGATTATTGGAAAAATTATTTTATTATACTGGAATATAACTTATGATAATGTTAGTCAATCTGGAATTTTTCAGTAGTTTTTATAAAAAAAAAATGAAATGAGGACTTGTTGAATATCGAATTGTCTTAATAACAGAGAGAATGATAGTAAAAAGAATTTAAATTGTACCTTGACAACTTGAGCACGTAGCTCAAGTGGTCAGAGTATGCGGTTGGGTTCCCTGTGGTGGTCGGTTCGAATCCCTGTGGCACCATATTTTGTTCATGAATTTTTAAAAGTATAAGAATCAGCGACCGAGAGCATTAAATATTCTCTGCCTTCCCTTTATACCGCTGGCACAAATGGCCTGTTGGTCTGTGCCTTCGGCTGTGTTCTCCTTGGTGCTGGGTTCGATCCTTGGCATCGGCAGTTTAGGGAAAATTATTTTTTTGGGTGTTTTGGTGGTCCAAAAATTATGAAAAAAATATGACTATTCTTCTAAAAATACATGGGACTTATTAAAAATAATTTGGGAATGATTTACATAAAGTAAAGTATAATTTGTGACTAAATGAGTAAATAGAACTATAGTTCTACATTGATATTCTTTGTGAAATTATATCTTGCAAAAATAATTTGAAATGAAGGATTAGAAAATTAATTTGGCAAAAAGAAATTATATTGTGTGATGTGATGCAAATTATTCTCATTTGAGAATTTAAGCGTAAATGTTCACCTTTGATTGAATAATTAGTGATGTGGGTTTTTATGTGAAAATAACATTTCATGAGTTACATGATGAATAGTTGAATTTCATGTATAGTTATGGACTATTTGAACGAATTAGAAATCATGATTGGAAAAGAGAAATACTTTTGAGTATGACAAATCAACAAATGAATTTATGAGTTGGAAATGCTCATTTTGGAAATTGTGAATTGAAAATTGAAACAAAAGAAGTAGCTAAGTCTCCCTCGGCATTGGAAATAAATGAAATGAAAATTTAAAAGAAAGACCATGGTTGGTCATGTTTGAATGAATGAATAAGTCCGGTTTAGTGGAGAGGCTAACTCTAGAGCTTTGATTTTTGTTCATGATTTTGATAAAAACTAAGGATTAGTACATAGTGGAGACGTGATGAAAGTAGGAGAAAAACACGAGTATGAGGGCCATCGGATTGGCGGTATAAGAGTGATCCACAGGCTGCCTGCTTGATGCGTCAAGACATTGCGTGGGCACTACTCCAGAATTATCGTCCTGGTGGCGACGTTTGTGGGATGTTTGGTGACTGCAAGAGGATCGTGTGCCATGAAGGAGGCTGAATTGCCACAGGCTGTCTTCACGATACGTCGTGACATGACGTGGGATTCCCCTCCAGGATTTTCTGTACACGTGCTTGTACTCATAGATCATCTAAGATACCTACCGTAATTACAGTAGTAGATCAAGTCATGGCGAGGGATTGAACCCTACAAAGATGAAGAACGATTAAGGGCTTGCCCTCGGACCTATGTAGTATGGGATGCATAGAATCCGAACAAGTGCGCATTAGTGTCATGTAATATAAATAAATACATTAAGGACTAAGTGCACAATCACAACACGACATCAATAGGGTAGTCCCTTTAGTTTGATATGTGACAAGTTTGTGTTTGCTAAATATGGAAAATAAGTTATACTATTTCTGACATAGAGAGGATGGCCGTGTATAATGATCGTCGGTTGAATAAACTGACGTACCCACAGTCTTATATGCAGGTAAATGGCTTGATACATATTAAAGAGGAACAAATGCTTAAAGATTATTCAATGTTGTTGTGCATTTGTTTCATTATTGTAAAGTTTACTTCCGCTGTGCAATGCAAAGTGTAATGTAATCATGTAAACTCTAATGTAAAGTGAAAAGTTCAAATTTCCTTGTAAAATTGAACTAAAGGAAGCGGAAAGATCCTGTAGAACATCTCGAATTCAGTGTATTTGGGATTCGGGGCGTTACATCTGCTCCAACAGAAGGTGTCGGCGACGAAGGACAAGGAGGACGCCATCGTCGCTGCTAAGATCGCCGCTGCTAAGGAAGCCGAGGTCGAGGCCATGGAGAAGGCACAGGGGTTCCTCGCAGTCAATATGGCGAAGGCCTATGCCCGTGCGATCGCTCAGGTGAAGGAAACCTACCCTGAGGTCGACTGCGCCAGGTGGTGCCTGTTCCCCAACCCCGTCTCGGGGTTCGATGATGCCTCCGAGGAGGGGGAAGAAGAGGACGACGTGGAGGTAGTCGAGGTCGATAAGGTAGAGGCGGGACCCGATGTGGAGGTCATGCCCCTAGCGATCGTCACCGCCGTACTAGGGTCAGAGCCCTCAGCGACTGGGGATCAAGGAAAAGAGGTCCACCCCTGACCTAGCTGTAGTTCATATTTGTTTGTAACCAAGAAATGTTGCCGAATCGTGGACTGGCCACCACTTGTAATTCTTGAATTTCAATGAAATGAAAAACTTTTTGGCTAAGTGTTGTCATTGAAACTTGTGTTTGATTTACTTCTGAGTTGTCTCGTAGTTGCTTCGTTTAGACTTACTGTCTTGAGTTTAGACTTAGTATCTCAATGTTCTCGACTTTTTCAGATTGCCGAAGTATCACGCCCTCGATCAGGTCTAGGGGTCACGAAGTTAGGCCTCGTTCAATCCGAGAGAGGCTTTTTAAAGCCAAGTCGAAGCTGAATCATCTAAAACTGATGTTGGCCCGTCGAGACTCCGAGTTGAAATGCCTAGAGGAGAAGGCTCGGGAAGTGCCCCCTGAAGAGGAGGATATGTCTCCCTCGATAGCCGTCCGCCAAGGCTTAAGACTCAAATTCCTTCTTCAGTCTCTGTTTGATGCTAGGGCTGAGAGACGGATTGAAGAACGTAGTACTCGAGATGAGCTTGGAGGCGGCGCACCTTCGGAGGGCTATCTCTGAGGCTTCTCGTGGGGGCAACTCGAGCTGAATGCCTTTCCTAAAGGTCAGAGTGACGGACGACTCGCTGAAGGAACGGATCGCGGAGCTAGAGGCGGAGAACCTCCGTCTGCGATGGCTTTCTGAGGGGAGTAACGTCAGAAGCACTTCCTACCCCCGAGGTGAGTACGCGCAAGGGAGGCCGTTCCACGAGTTAGCACTACGCTCGCCCGCCATCACGAGACATCCTGGAGATGCGCAAAGCAGGGTGGCCGCCTTGTCGAGCGGAGCATCTGTTGGGGCGACCCTAAGGCTCTTAGGTGACGACAATGCTACTCGGCTTGCTGGCTTGGAGACTTCCACAGACATGAGGCGACAGCAATACAGCGCTCGCCGGCCCTGCTTATCACTTAATAGAAGCATCCCGCTCCCTAGGAGGGGCTAGGGAGGAGTTTTGCAATCTTGTAATCTTTGTTTCACGAGTTGTATCTCAAGTAATGAGTTTTTGGTCTAGAACTAGACTTTTACCTCAAATTTTGAAATAATATACTTCGAGCTTCTTGTAAGAGTTCATGTTTTGTTAGTGTTTGCAAGTGTCAACAATTGCGGGAGCAATTCTGAATGGTGAGCTACTTTGTACTCGCTCGTTCGCAAGTAGAAAAAGTCGAATCGAACCAAGTGTTGGACTCCGAACTTGTCATTTAGAAAGTATTAATAGTTGTGGGAGCAATTCCGAATGGTAAGCTACTCTGTACTCACTCGTTCGCAAGTAGCAAAAGTCATTTCAAACCAAGTGTTGGATTCAGAACTTGTCGTTTAGAAAGTATCAACAGTTGTGGGAGCAATTTTGAATGGCGAGTTACTTCGTACTCGCTTGTTCGCAAATAGCAAAAGACGCGTCGAACCAAGTATTGAACTCCGAACTTGTTTAATGAGTTTTTTTGTAAACGTAAAAGTAGTAGTCAGAATGCTTAGACTAGAGAATTTGCAGGAGTAGATAACTTTTATTGAAAAGACTTAGGCGAACGCTTCTAAGTTGCGAGCCGCTATTACACTTTGATAAAGAAAAAAAAGAGAAACTTAACATGTTTCATGAACATTCTTGAAGAAGTTTCTTGGAGCGGTGTTTAAACACCCTCTTGGTACTTCAACAAGTGCTCTGCATTCCATGTCCTCGGCACTCTCTTGCCCCCCGGGTCTTCTAGTTGATATGCACCTGGGCGGATAACTTTGGAGACCCTATATGGACCTTTCCAGTTGGGTGCTAGCTTGCCCTTCTTGCTTGGGAAAGAGATTGACAACTTCCGGAGCACTAGATCTCCTTCTATAAGATTAGCGGGTCGGACATTCTTATTGTACGCCTGTGTTATCCTACGTCAGTAAGTCTCTTGTCGGATGGAGGATCTTTCGCGGATCTCCTCGATGAGGTCCAAGTTACTGCGAAGCTGGTTCGCATTCTGCTCTTCATTGTAGGTGATCAGACGGGGCGAAGGTAGGACAACCTCTAGGGGGTGATGGCTCGGATCCATAAGTGAGATTAAAGGGGGACTCTCCTGTCGGGGCTTTCTTCGTGGTGCGATAGCTCCATAGCACGCTGGGAAGCTGTTCGATCCAAAATCTCTTGGTGGATTTATCGAGTCTCTTTATTAGACTGGAGAGTATTTGTCGATTAGCGTTCTCTGCTTGGCCGTTGTATTGAGGGTGGGATATTGAGGATAACCACTGTTGGATGCCGAGGTCGGTGCAGAAGTTGCGAAAGGCTGCCCCTGCGAACTGAGTTCCATTTTCGGTTACTAGGATACGGGGTACGCCGAACCTAAAGACAATATTCTTCCTTCTGGACCTTGTTCTTTGTAATCGTCATGAGGGGCTCAGCCTCGATCCACTTGGGGAAATAATCTATTGCCACGATGTGGAACTTCAGTTGGCCTAGCGCTGCGAGAAACAGTCCGAGCAAGTCCATCCCCCCCATTGCCAAAAGGGATTGGACTGGCTAAGGAGGAGAGCTGGGCTTGTGGTAAGCAATGGATCAGAGAAAATCTTTGGCAGGAGCCGCATTGGCAGACGTACTATTCAGAGTCGCTAAGAAGTGTGCGCCAGAAGTAGCCATAATTTAAAATTTTACGGCCTAGGGATCTCGCTCCCAAGTGCGCGCCACATATTCCTTCGTGAGCCTTCTTCAGGGCATAGTGTGCTTCTTCGGGGGAGAGACATCTTAGGTAGGGTATGCCGTCTATCTGAGTGTAGGAACATTTGTACATGACTCCTTCAATGAGTGTGTACCGCTCGGCTATGGTCCTGACTCGTCTAGCCTCTCTTGGGTCTGCTGGAAGAACTCCGTTTTTAGGTATTCGAGCAGGGGTTTCATGCAATTTTTCCCAAGTGTTAGGAGTAGGGTTTCCAGCGGTTCGGGGTTGTCTTCCTCGATACTGGGTCTCAGGAGGACCTCTATGAAGACGGTCTGCTCCAGACCCTAAAAGGAGGAGAAGGCGAGCTTTGAGAGGGCATCTGCCTGTGTGCTCTCCTCTCGGGGGACTCGCTGGAGTTGAGCATCTTCAAATAAAGCCAGCAGCCCTTTGACCTTTGCCAAGTACTTGGCCATGCGATCGTCTCTCACTTCATACTCCCCAGATTCACGACTAGCTGTGAATCACTAAAAATCTTGATACGTTTGGCCCCAGTTTTGCGAGCCATACAAAGTCCTGCTATAAGGGCCTCGTACTCAGCCTCGTTGTTCTACGTGCAGAAGCTTATACGGAGGGAGTATTGCATAACGAATTTGTCGGGGCTGGTCAAGATAACCCCAGCCCCACTTCCGTCGGCGCATGAGGAACCGTCAACATACACGGTCCAGATCAGGGGTTCTTCAACCGACTTACAGGGGTCGAGGATGGTGCTCTCCACTATAAATTCTACTAGGTCTTGTGCCTTGTTAGCGGTTCGGGGTTGGGAGCTAATGTCGTGCTTGCTCCGTTCTATGGACCATTTCATTAGACGTCCCGATGTCTCGGGCTTATGGAGAACTTACTTCAGCGGCTGGTCGGTAAGAACGACCACCGAGTAGGACTGAAGCCTCCTGGCTCCTGGCTCCCTCTTACTTCTCCTACTCCTATCGGGGTGGGGAACTTCATTTTCATATGATAGGCCGATGGTATGGCCTGGAGAGCGGCCAGACCTGGTCAACCAAGGATGACGTTATAGGCGGCTTTTACGTCTACCACCAAGAAGTCCATCGACTCGGACCGGGTGACCGGAGTTTTGACATCAGTTACGTCGACGGTTATAACTCCCTCGATCGTCACTGGCACCCCGGTGAATCCGTGAAGAGTGTAACCAGCGGGCTTGAGTCGATCTCTTGACAGCTGAAGGCCCTGGAATGCCTCCAAGAAGAGAATATTGACCGAACTGCCGGTGTTAACTAGGACTCGGCGTACGTCGAAATTGGCCACGCAGAGGTTGATAACAAGGGCATCGCAATGAGGCGTCTGGATGCCCTCCATGTCCCTATCGGAAAACGTAACAGGAACGCCAAGGTGCCTGCGAGGTGGATGGTTCTGTACGGCATTCACTTCTCGGACGAAGGCTTTTCGGAAGGAGTTGGAATCTCCCCCCATTGGGCCTCCGGGTATGAGGTGCAGGATGGCCTCAGCTTCGACATCCGGGGTCTCCGCACGTTGTTCGATTCACTTGTTAGCCCCCTTGGGGGCAGAGGTGGATCGGCTCTGTCCCTCTTCACAAACCTAGAGAGATGCCCTCTTTGAATAAGGGCCTCAATCTCGTCCTTCAAATTCCTAACTTAGGAACTCGTGACACTCTCCAGGATCTTTCTTCAAATGAGTCACAACACAACAAAAATCACAGGAAATTAAAAACTTTTATTACATCAAATTGTTACTACAATGTCCAATGAATACAACAATTACAATTAATTGTTACAACAAGAATGTATAATAAAATTTGGACAGTAACTTTCACTTGGACGCTTCCCCCTACTGGAGCTTTCCCGCGATCCTGCACTGATAACTGTGAGCACGTCAGTTGATTACAACTGACAAAAATGCTATATTCGGCTATCCTCTCTACACTATAATATAACGATTCCAACCTCAACAACCACAAAAAATATTTGACGCAAAGAAAAAGGTGGTGTTAAGCAAGTGTCAGTGTATGCCACGGCCTAATCTAATGCACACTATGCACACATGCTCCTAAAGCTAATGCACGCTTGGTTGAAAGATATGCATCCCATACTACACACCCCCCAACCAAACGACGTTCTTCAGTTTGATGGGGCTCAATCCCCCGTTATGCATCCCACTCTTGTTCTCTCTCCTATTTCTGATTCTAGTGATGGTGAGACTACAGTCGTCCGGCTTACCCGTCGCTGCTGTCATTAGTGGTGTCCAATCCTCATGTTTTATCCACTATGCCCGGGGTTCTAGTTGCAGGCTTACCCTGCGTGGCTCTAATTAACTCGGCTTACCCAATTTGTTGCTATATCTACATCTCCCCGGACCTTACCAAAAGCTGATATATGGACACAAAGGCTCTCCGCGAGTGACTAGAGCAATTCCCGATAGATTCTAGCTTACCGGGATATCGTCTAATTCGTCTGCCCACATTGATCAACAAATGACCTGATGGATATAGAGTTTCCCCAACTACGATACACTCATCCTTACACTAGAACAGAACTTGCAGTCGAGACGACGTCAACACTCCAAAGCTCCTCAAAGGTTGTTACGGACATAAAGGCATTCCGTCCGAAACAGCAGAGCCCCCACAGAGTTTCCACTCCCCACGACAGCTCGGGGTCCCTGTCCGCATTAAACGAACCTAGGATTTGGCCAGGCGTGCTGACGCCATGCGTCCCCCTGACAGGCGAACACCCCCGCTAGTGCCTGTCCATACACTCAACCAAGACTCGATCTAGTCCTACCAAGGTATCCATGCTACCCCACTCCAAGATTAAAGATCAGACTAATCATGTGATTACTAACATTTGTTTTGTCAACCAATTACCAAAAACGATCACTCTAGCCAAACTCTAATTCTCTTTCAATCTCTTATTAGAAGTATGAACCTCTAGAACTATTTCATATCATCCATCCCCTTAGCTAGGTGATCTATCCACCATTTCCAAATCCCTAACTTGGTAATCAACTTTGCTTGCCATGATCAACTAGTTCAGTTCCATTTGTAGATTCTCCCTAGTTAGTTACCTTTAATAATAATGGATCTCAACCCATTCCACACTAGAACTCAACTAGCCCTCTAGTCTGGCCCAAGGGTTGACCCGTCTCGGCCCACATTTGGCACGAACCCACGGCAAACCGACCCCGTCGATTGCCACAACCGTCGTCCATGCTTGGAGTTCGATTGCAACCTCGGTCCGACCAACAAGTAGCTCCCACTAAACTTAACGCTCCACAGTCCTCGACAAGGGATAGCTCTAAACACAAACCATAGAATCCATCCATACACGACGAGTGCGTCGGTGCACGAGTCATCTCCTCCAACGCGTTGGATGCGACACGGGTCTTATTCTACCCGTCTAGGTTTGTCAACAAGACTTAGTCTTAGATTCTCAATACTCAATCCAACATACCCCAACATGGTACACCACACTAGGAGTAAGTCCTAACCCAAGAATACCCCAAAAGGGGTTCTAAGAGTCCTAAAAACGACAATTTAAGATTCCAAACAGCAAGCACACACTTGGCGTTTATGCCGAAATGGAGGCATTCCCGGTCCCGTTCCCTTGAGGAATTGCGATCGGGCGCTCCCCATGCTTCTACTCAAAGTATACAGCAAGTACAAGCACACAATGGGCATAAATTTCACCCCAAAGTGGTCTACAACAATACCGAAACATCTAATAAAATTTTCACTTCAAAACATTGAACAATGTTGTCTATATTGGGGTCTACAAGAAACTATGGGCTATTCTTAGCAAGAAACTTAAGATCACTTAAGTCCTAACTTATATACAAAACTTATAACATGATTCTTGACCTCAAACAACAACCCTAATCTAGTAAAGTACAAGTTCAAACTCATCTTCACGAACATGGTGGAAACCAGTGAGCTCTATGTTTCACTGTGTTTCTATTGTCACTTGTAAAAATCATATAAAATCGAATATTTGTCCAAATCAGGATTTATTGATCATTCCAGAAAGGTCTATGTGTCTACTAAAAGTTCCTAGTTATAAGGCTCTTCAGATAAGGCAGTTTAGGTGCTCTTATAGGTCCATCTTTAACAAGTATACAAACTTCCAGAACAGCAGATCAGACCAACATAGTCATGAGATAAAATCTATTTCAAATAGCATATGGTGTCAGATCATTATGAAATTTTAGAATCTAGTTCCTGACGCATGATGTTACAACAATCCCAAAAATCAGGTGATTCTACCAAGTATATTTCCAATTATGTTCCTTTGAATGTCATCCAAAAACAGGGCAGTAACAACAGTAGTTTTGTTTACTAAAATATCTAGCTCGGTTTGCATGATTTTATTGACATAGCTACAGTGGTTCAAATCTCATGAAATTTGAAACGTAATTCTCAGATACATCCAATAATGAGATACTAAAAATTAAGATCATTCCCATAAACATGCAGGGAGATACAAGTCATTCTTTCCACAACAGTAACAATAAAAACTGCTTCTTTCTATTCTGACCAGCATGCAAGCTTGTAATTTATTTTAATACTAGAAAAAATCAAAAAAATTTGTAAAAATTATTGAAGGTGTAAGACACCTATATGATCATTCTCTAAAAATTTCAGATCAAAATAACAAGTAGTGTTCATGCAATGAGCTGCAGACTGACAACAAAAATTCAGTCTTTTAACAGGATTTTCTGGTTTGGATTACTTAACACAAAACGAGTTGGTTAGGTTCATTCTTAGGACATGCATGTCATTTTTCAGTCATCACAAACACCATTCAACTATAAAAACAAATATAAGGTTAGAAACACCCACCTTGATGAGTTTGATGGAAAAGAAAGATCCTACAAGCTCCTAGCTCCTTGATTAGCCTTCTTGCTCCTTGGTTCCTCCTCCTTGAATTCTCTTCTTCTCCTTGGATTCTCTTATTCTCCTTGGTTTCTATCCTTCCAAATCAGTAGCTAGGGTGTAGAGGATAAGGTTTAGAGGTGTAGAAGATGGCTTAATTGTAGGGAAAGATGAGAAATGGAGCTAGGATGAGATGAGGGTGTTTTAATAGAGGATGGGGAATGAATGTGGATGGATTTTTGAGAGAGAGGGGGGGGGGGGGGGGGGAAGGGGGCTGCATTGGTGGAGAATGGAGGTGGAGTGTAGGAGTGGAGAAGAACTCATCATGAGTCAAACTTCAATGTTCAAACCCTAATCCTAATTCTCTTTCCCTCCTTCTTTTCCTCTTAAAGCTTGGCCGAATTTGGGCTTGTGCATGTGCACAAGTCTCTTTTTTTTGTTAGATGCCATGGTACCATATATGTGTTGAGTTAAACTACGGCCAACTTGGGTTCAATCAGGTCTAGTTGAAGCTTAGGAGTTAAATTCCATACTAAAAGCTTCAAGTGAAAAAAAATATATAAATAACTATAGCATTTTAGTACTTAACAAATCATACATATATTCATATGAAAATCCGGGTTGTTACAGCCCGACATTCATCCGTGTCATGGCCGTGGTCCCTGTGGAAGCGGCACCACCTATCCCGGTTCCTCTTCTTCCCGGGGGTGTTCATCTTTGGAGGGAGCAGAAGAAGGCTCTCTTTCCCAACCTCCATCAGGATGGCTGAGACACTCGTGTTGAGCGGAGTGAACTTCTCGAAGCAGGGAGGAGGGCGATGCTGGCCCCCGTTGTCCTTCTGGAGCTTCTTAGCTCCTTCTTCTTCAGTGCCATTCCATTTGTTCCCGAAGGACGATCCTTCAAAAGTAGGGTGAGAGAGGGCTTCTTCCGCTCGAATGTATTTCTCACTCATAAGCAGGAGTTCAGAGAAATCCCGAGGGGGCTTCTTAGCGAGGGATGCTCAAAGGCTTTCGTTGGCGACACTGGATAGGAAGGCAGCAGAGGCAACGGACTGGTCCAAGGAGGCGATGGATCTGGCCTTCGTGGTGAAGCGCTTGACGTAGTCTCTCAGCTGCTCATCCTTCCATTGGTGAAGCAAGAGGAGGGAGGTGATGGTCTTCTCAGCTCGACGACTGTTCACAAAGTGAGTCAGGAAGAGGGCTTCAAGCTGATCGATGGAGAAGATGGAGTCTGGGGCTAGGCAGGCGTACCACTCCCTTGCAGGCCCCTTCAAAGTGGCCGGAAAAGTCTTGCAGAGGAGGGCTTCTGACACCTGATGTATCATCATGAGAGTTTTGAAACTCTCAATGTGACCAGCGGGGTCGGACTCCCCGTTGTATGATTCAAAGTGAGGAGGCTTGAAGTTGTTGGGGACCGGTGCCTCCATGATAGTTTGAGAGAATGGGGGTCTGCTGGGGCGGAAGTTCCGAGCTTTCAGGAGTTGAAAGAGAAACTGACTACTGCACCTATTTTGGCTTTGCCTAGAGCAGGTGTTGAGTATGATGTTTATAGCGATGCTTCACATCGTGGGCTTGGTTGTGTCTTAATGCAAGAAGGAAGAGTAATCGCTTATGGGTCTAGGCAACTACGACCGCATGAGAAGAATTATCCAACTCATGATCTGGAGTTGGCTGCGATTATCTTTGCCCTGAAGCAATGGAGGCACTACGTGTACGGTGAGAAGTTAAACATGTACACGGACCACAAGAGTTTGAAGTACATATATCAGCAGCGAGATCTGAATTTGAGGCAGCAGAGATGGTTGGAAGTGCTCGAGGACATGCGAGCTGAGATCAAGTATCATCCTGGGAAGGCTAATGTTGTGGCTGATGCACTTAGTCGCAAGAGCAGTTTAGCCAGTTTGATTACGACTCAGAAGCATCTGATTGAGGAATTGGATCGAGCAGGTATTGAAGTTGTCTTGCAAGGATTGGGAGCATCTTTAGCTCAGTTGAGGCTTCAGCCTACTTTGAATGGAAGGATCATTGCAAGTCAGGAGGTTGATGCTGATATCTTGGAGATGAAGGAGCAGGTTGGTGCTGGCAGGTTGTCCGGATTTCAAATCAGGGATGGAGTGCTGTGGTCTGGAGAGAGGCTATGTGTTCCGAATCAGGCGGACCTGAAAGGGAGTATTCTTCAGGAGGCGCATGCTACTCTTTTGTCGGTACATCCTGGGAGTACTAAGATGTACAAAGACATCAAACAGCATTTCTGGTGGTCAGGTTTGAAGCGGGATGTGGCTGAATTTGTGGCGAAGTGTGAGGTTTGTCAGCAGGTCAAAACCGAAAATCAGAGACCCGGAGGTCTATTACAGCCGTTACCTATTCCGGAATGGAAGTGGGATAACATCAGTATGGATTTCATTACGGGATTGCCTAAGAGTCCTAAAGGCAATGATGCGATTTGGGTTATAGTCGATCGACTAACCAAGTCCGCTCACTTTTTGGTGATGAAACTCACTGCTTCGATGGACAAGTTGGCTGAGTTGTATGTTGGCGAGATCATCAGGCTTCATGGTGTTCCGTCAACTATTGTGTCTGATCGAGATGCGCGGTTTACTTCGTATTTCTGGAGGAGTCTTCAGACAGCTTTGGGAACCAAGACAGATTTCAGCACTGCTTTTCATCCGCAAACCAATGGGCAGACCGAGAGAGTCAACCGTAATCTTGAGGATATGCTTCGGTGTTGTATACTAGATTTTGGAGGCAGTTGGGAAAGGCATTTACCTTTGGTAGAGTTTGCCTACAACAACAGTTTTCAGACTAGCATTGGGATGGCGCCGTACGAGGCTCTGTATGGCAGGAAGTGCAGGACACCTGTTTGTTGGTTTGAAGTTGGGGAGCGTCAGTTGTTTGGTCCTGAGCTTGTACAGCAAACCTCTGAGAAGATTGTTCTGATCAGGAAAAGGTTGGTAGAAGCTCAGAGCAGGCAGAAAAGCTATGCAGACAACCGGAGAAGGGACCTTGAGTTTGAGGTTGGTGACTTCGTCTTTCTGAAGGTATCACCCAGTAAAGGTGTGGTTCGATTTGGCAAAGGCGGGAAGTTAGCCTCGAGGTTTATAGGCCCATATAAGATATTGAAAAGGATCGGGAAAACTGCTTACCGGCTTGAATTACCGGAAGAGTTGTCTCAGGTGCACAATGTCTTCCATGTTTCTATGCTGAGAGGTTATATTTCCAGATCCGAGTCATCATTTGCCTGAAGTGCCGGAAGGTTTGCAATTGGATCTGAATTACATTGAGTCTCCTGTCGAGATTGTTGATCGTCGAGAGAAAGTCTTGAGAAATAAGACGATACCGATGGTCAAAGTAGTCTGGAGAAACCGTTTGGTTGAAGAGGCTACTTGGGAGTCTGAGGAGAGGATGTTGAAGGACTATCCTGAGCTTTTTGCTTGATTGAATCTTTGTATCTTCTTGTTCTTGTTGTGAGTGTTGTATTTTTGTTTCTCTCACTCTTGACTGTAGTTCCGGGGACGGAACTATTCTAAGGAGGGAGTGTTGTAATGCCCTGATTTTTCAATTAATGAAAAATTATTTATTTTGCACGTAGTGTGCACGTGCAATATTTTTGGTAAATATTTTCATCAAGATGAGTAAAGATATTTTAATATGTGCTTTTAATTATTTTATGCAAAAGTCTTCTTTTAATTAGATAAAAAGTCTTTTTCTTAAAGCCCAAAATGTAATTTATTTATTTTATTTTAAAACAACTATTTTGGCCCATAAACTAAAGCCCATGGACTATTTTTATACAACTTGTAAGGTAAACACTCTTCAAAAGGATTATTATTTTTATATAGAAATGTATTTGTACAAGTTTTTATATGGAGACTTGCGCATGCACGTGCGTCTCACACACACGTGCATGAGCACCATTTTGCCTTGGCCGGTTTTTTGGAAGAGGTGGAGATGGTGTAGGAGTGGTTACCTAGTTGTGGGAAGTTATTACAACTTCTACTCTCATCCTAGCCTTCCATCTCATAACTACTTACTAGATCCTAGCCCTCCATTTCACCAAGGATTTAGTATAAATACCCCCCTTTTCTCAAAGGTCTTCTACACTAAGAATTTCATTGTAAGAGATATATTGTAAGAGAGTTGTGTGTGATTGTTCTTTGGAGGCCGGTTATCACTTCAGAAGGATTCTCGATGGCAAGGAGCAAGGAGGAGGAGTCACAGTATCACACTAGAAGGCTCGCGGGATTCGTTTACTTCGTCAATAAGGTGGGTGTTTCTCAGGACTTCTAATATAGTAATTATGTTTTGGCAATAATGAT
Source organism: Hemerocallis citrina (assembly GCA_017893485.1). NCBI lineage: Eukaryota > Viridiplantae > Streptophyta > Magnoliopsida > Asparagales > Asphodelaceae > Hemerocallis > Hemerocallis citrina. Next base: position 121,454,035 of record CM030363.1, on the reverse strand, counting down.
TGTTACCATGCTTATGAAAAGTAAGTTTAGATATATTAGATTGCCCTGCGTATGCTTGTTGTGAAAGTTGTGAAGGACTAATAATGAAGTAATGACACTTTAAAAAGACTGAAATGAGTCTGTACAGTCGACCGTCATGTGGACAAGTCGACTGGTACGAGGCGAATGTTTTCTCATGATTTATTAGAAAATTTAACGGTGTACATGTATACAAACTGAAGTGATAGAATGATTGCTAAATCCATATCCCCCATATTGTATATAATTATGGAAACATGAACGGATGAAAAAGAACTAGTGATAATTAGTAAACTGGGAATAATCCGTACAGTCGACCGCTAACGTAAACAATCGACTGGTACAGTGGGATGAATTATGTACAGTACAGAGTTCCATGAAACGAGGTATTTTTCATTGTGATGTTTTAGTGTGTTAAATTGAGATTAGTATTCATCTCTGCAAGTAAATGATGAGTAAATAAAAGTGCATGCTTAGCATTCCCTTGAGGAAAGAAAACAATAGTTATGTGAAATTATATATTGTGATTACATGTTTATGTTAGTATGAATATATTGTAATGTGACACAATGATGAATGTGAACTAAAGAACAGAGGGGAAAGATGCCTTCTTAATTTGAAATTTAACCCGTTCAGCCGACTTAATGCATGTAGTAGTCAACTGGACTGAGCATGAAAAATGTACAGTTAAAACACCAGAACAGACGACTGATTGAATGACAGTCGACTGTCAAGTGAATGATATTTTAGACATGGAAAATTGCGGAGCAGCCGACTGGCTATGTGCAGCAGTCGACTCTCCTGAGCAGTTATGAAGAACTTTATTTAACTGAACAAGTCGACTGGACTGTCTCCAAGTCGACTGTCCAGGATGCTTTATTATGTCAGAAATCTTATTTGGTTTATGTTAAAGATTGTGAATTTTATGGTTGGTATAGGTAAACTCTATTTATCTTTGCATGAATTTACATGAAGTGAATCATTCATTTGAATTATGAGAATTAAATGAATGTGAAAGCTAGAAACATGATAAAGGAAGTCTGGGAGACTATCAAATGAATTATGAGTTGGAAATGCTCAATTTAGAAATTGTGAATTAGAATTGAAACAAAAGAGTAGCTAAGTCTCCCCCGGCATTTGGAAAGAAATGAAATGAAATATCGAAATGAAAGACCAAGATTGGTCATATTTGTATAAATGAATAAGTCCGGTTTAGTGGAGAGGCTAACTCTACAGCTTTAATTTTATTCATGATTCTATTAAATTAAAATTAGTACATAGTGGAGATGTGATGAAAGTGAGAGAAAACACAAGTATGAGAACTAGAGTTTACGATGCGGGTGTGTGAGCCACAGAATGCATGCTTGATGAGTCAAGACATGGCGTGGGCACAACTCAGTAATGATCGGACTTTAGCCACGCTTGTGGGATGTTTGGTGACTGCAAGAGGATCGTGTGACATGAAGGAGGCTGAATTGCCACAGAATGCATGCTTGACGAGTTAAGACATGGCGTGGGGTTCCCCTCCAGGGTTTCTGTACACGTGCTTGTACTCATAGATCATCTAGGACACTCACCGTAATTACAGTAGTAGATTAAGTCATGGTGAGGGATTGAACCCTACAAAGATGAAGAACGAATAAGAGGCTTGCCCTCAGACCTATGTAGTATGGAATGCATAGAATCCGAACATGTGCGCATTAGTGTTATGTAGTATAAATAATTGCATTAAGGACTAAGTGCACAATCACGACACGACATCATTAAGATTTTCCCTTTTACTTTAATTTGATATGTGAACAAGTTTGTGATCTGTTAAGAAATGAGAATCGTTATACTGTTTCTGGCATAGAGAGGAAGGCCGTGTATAATTATCGTCGGTTGAATAAACTGATGTACCCACAGTCTTATATGCAGGTAAATGGCTTGGTAAAGATTAAAGAGGAACAAATGCTTAAAGATTACTCAATGTTGTTGTATATTTGTTTCATTGTTGTAAAGTTTACTTCCGCTGTGCAGTGTAAATTATAATGTATTCATGTAAACTCTGATGTAAAGTGAAAGTTTAAATTTCCTTGTAAAAATGTACTAAATGAAGCGAAAAAATCTTGTAGAACATCTCGAATTCAGTGTATTTGGGATTCGGGGCGTTACAGAGTGGTATCAGAGCCACGCTTCTACGCTTTTCGCACTTGTACAAATTTATAAGGAACGACACCCTAGAAGTGGACATTAGAGTGTGTGTTTGAGTCTAGAGATTTAAATGTAAGTGACTTACATTTGTGTTGCTCTATGATTTATGTTTCTTCCTCTCTATTTCTAAGATGGCTGACCACTTCGACCCTGCTGGAGACGACAACTGGCATATCATTGAGGAAGAGTACCATCCTGGACAAGCTGATTCCGAGGACGGGTACTACCCAGGGCAAGCAGATTCTGACGGAGAAGAATGGCCTGAATCCCGAGAGATCACCCCACCTCCGGATTCTTCTGATGACTCTTCTTCTGACGAAGAAGAAGAACCAGTTCCGAATGGTCTTGTGACTTCTCTTCAGAGCCAGGTAGAGACACTGCGAGAAAGAGTCAGATTATTGGAGGCTCAACTGGCGAAGCGTAAGGACGACTTTTCTGTTCTCAGCCATCGGGTTTGGGAACTCGAGAAGAGGAAGAATATGACAGATGTGCTGAAGGATGAAGTTGATGAACTACGGGGAGAACTTCGAGAAGCGAAGAGGAACCGTAGGAGTTAGACTGTTGTAGCTTCTACTATCTTTCATTCTGATGTCAAAAATATTTTTCAATTCGAATGTATAAACTTTGGAATTCAATGAAATACAAGTTGATTTAAAATTCTTGTCTTATACTCCGAATTTAATGGATCTTTTACATCAGAATATGTCAAGAAGAGGAGCTAGAAATGGTGAAGGTCTGGATCTGGAAACGGAACTTGCGAGGGTCTATCAGACGCTCAACGTCGTGGCTATGAATCAGAACCAAGGAAGGGGACCTGCGAATCCGGTGCCCGAAGCGATTAAACTGGTGGAATCGTTCAAACGAATGAAACCACCTGTATTCGAAGGGAAATCAGATCCCGATGCGGCTGACAGTTGGATTCGTCAAGTGGAGACAATCTTTGAAGTGCTGGAGACCCCTGAAGGCTAGGTCAAGTTGGCGACTCTGCAACTTGAGAAGAATGCGGCTGTGTGGTGGTAGTCGATGAAGAGGAACATGGGAGGCATAGTTCTTGGCTGGGAGGAATTTCTGAAAGAATTCCACAGTCACTATTTCCCCTCCGATGTTCAAGAGAAGAAAGCTATGGAATTTCTATCACTACAGCAAGGTAGCATGTCAGTGAGAGAGTACGAGATCAAGTTTACTCAGCTCTCTAGGTATGCTCCGGAATTTGTGATGGATGAGGCTAAGAAGGCTCGTAAGTTCGAGCATGGATTGAGGCCAAGCTTGAGATCCCGAATGATACCTCTTGGTATAAGGAGATTCGACAAGTTGGTCAAGAGGGCAGCAGCGACGGAAGTAGATATGGAGCAGTTTCATGTTGTTCAGAACCGGAGGAACAACTGGCAGTCTGGGAAGAGGCCCGCCAATTCTGGGAGTTTCAAGTGGCAACCATCTGCACAAAGATTCAAACCGACAGGGGCGAACGCTATTAGTGTGGCTGGAGGACCTGGGAACAATGCGGTGAGACCTCCTGCGGTAACTTGCTACAACTGTGGTGAAGCGGGATATTACCAATCTCAATGTCTCAAACCACGGAATGGTAATCGCAATGTACCAACGCAGCAGACTGGGAAGAGACCGTACCAACCAGGGCGAGTATTTGCCTTGACGAAAGCTGATGCTGATGAGGTTGATCATGTCATCACTAGTACGAGGGCTGATGTTTAGAAGTTTTTGTCATTTCTTTTCCCACTGTTTAGTGAAACTGTTACGTAATGAGTGTGTATTATGTAACAGGCGAACTTTATCTTAATGGAATGAAAGCTGTTGTGTTGTTCGATACTGGATCCTCTCATACTTTTGTGTCTCCTAAATTTGCTAAAGTGTTGGGAGTTGAACCGAAGATTTTTCCAGGCAAGATCTTGGCAGTAGCTACTCCATCAGGGGAAACTTTAACCACTGATCGGTATTATGCTGATTGCGAGATTGTAATTGGAGATCAAATCTTTGGGATTGATCTGATCGAGCTGACTATCTTGGGAGTCGATGTTATCATTGGCATTGATTGGATGTCGGTGTACAGTGCAAGCATCGAGTGTAAGACCAAGACGGTAACAGTGCAGGCTCCAAGTGGACCTGAAGTCACTTTCCAAGGGAAGCAGAAGTGTTCTAAGCTGGTGGCAGCTATCCGCAAGGAAGAGACTCCTGTGGAAGTGCAAGGGATTCCTGTGGTTCGGGACTATCCGACTGTGTTCTTGGATGATTTTCCTGGGTTACCCCCGCATCGTGATGTAGAGTTCAGCATCACTATTCAACCGGGAAGTGCACCCATTTCTAAGGCACTGTATAGGATGGCTCCAGTGGAACAGGATGAGGTGAAACGGCAGATTGAGGAACTGTTGGAGAAAGGCTTTATTCAACCTAGTGCGTCACCTTGGGGAGCACCAGTGCTTTTGGTAAAGAAGAAGGATGGATCGATGAGAATGCGTATCGATTACCGAGAGCTGAATAAGGTCACTGTTCAAAATAAGTATCCTATTCCTCGAATTGATGACTTGTTCGATCGTCTACAAGGAGCAGCTGTATTCTCCAAAATAGATCTTCGATCAGGATATCACCAAGTCCGAGTGAAAACTAAAGATGTGCACAAAACTATATTTAGAACTCGACATGGGCATTACGAATTCTTAGTTATGCCATTTGGAGTGACGAATGCACCCGCAATCTTCATGAATTTGATGAACAGAGTTCTGAGGCCGTTCATTGATTCTTTCGTCGTGGTGTTTATCGACGATATCCTCGTGTACTCCAAGTCAGAGGAGGAGCACACCAAGCATCTGGCAGCAGTTTTGAAGAAACTAGAAGAGCAGAGGTTGTATGCCAAGTTATCCAAGTGTGATTTCTGGAAATCTGAAGTGGCATTCCTAGGTCACATCCTTTCTAAGGAGGGAGTGGCAACTGACCCTCAGAAGATAGAGGCAGTGAGAGATTGGGCTAGGCCTACTACAGTGAAGGATGTCAGAAGTTTTCTTGGAATGACTGGATACTACAGAAGATTCATTCAAGGTTATGCTCAGATAGCTGTACCGCTTACTGGTCTGACCAAGAAGAATGTGAACTTCAAGTGGACTGAGAAATATGAGGCGAGCTTTCAGGAGTTGAAAGAGAAACTGACTACTGCACCTATTTTGGCTTTGCCTAGAGCAGGTGTTGAGTATGATGTTTATAGCGATGCTTCACATCGTGGGCTTGGTTGTATCTTAATGTAAGAAGGAAGAGTAATCGCTTATGGGTCTAGGCAACTACGACCGCATGAGAAGAATTATCCGACTCATGATCTGGAGTTGGCTACGATTATCTTTTCCCTGAAGCAATGGAGGCACTACGTGTACGGTGAGAAGTTAAACATGTACACGGACCACAAGAGTTTGAAGTACATATATCAGCAGCGAGATCTGAATTTGAGGCAGCGGAAATGTTGGAAGTGCTAGAGGACATGCGACCTGAGATCAAGTATCATCCTGGGAAGGCTAATGTTGTGGCTGATGCACTTAGTCGCAAGAGCAGTTTAGCCAGTTTGATTACGACTCAGAAGCATCTGATTGAGGAATTGGATCGAGCAGGTATTGAAGTTGTCTTGCAAGGATTGGGAGCATCTTTAGCTCAGTTGAGGCTTCAGCCTACTTTGAATGGAAGGATCATTGCAAGTCAGGAGGTTGATGCTGATATCTTGGAGATGAAGGAGTAGGTTGGTGCTGGCAGGTTGCCCAGATTTCAAATCAGGGATGGAGTGCTGTGGTCTGGAGAGAGGCTATGTGTTCCGAATCAGGCGGACCTGAAAGGGAATATTCTTCAGGAGGCGCATGCTACTCTTTTGTCGGTACATCGTGGGAGTACTAAGATGTACAAAGACATCAAACAGCATTTCTGGTGGTCAGGTTTGAAGCGGGATGTGGCTGAATTTGTGGCGAAGTGTGAGGTTTGTCAGTAGGTCAAAACCGAAAATCAGAGACCCGGAGGTCTATTACAGCCATTACCTATTCCAGAATGGAAGTGGGATAACATCAGTATGGATTTCATTACGGGATTGCCTAAGAGTCCTAAAGGCAATGATGCGATTTGGGTTATAGTCGATCGACTAACCAAGTCCGCTCACTTTTTGGCGATGAAACTCACTGCTTCGATGGACAAGTTGGCTGAGTTGTATGTTGGCGAGATCGTCAGGCTTCATGGTGTTCCGTCAACTATTGTGTCTGATCGAGATGCGCGGTTTACTTCGTATTTCTGGAGGAGTCTTCAGACAGCTTTGGGAACCAAGACAGATTTCAGCACTGCTTTTCATCCGCAAACCAATGGGCAGACCGAGAGAGTCAACCGTAATCTTGAGGATATGCTTCGGTGTTGTATACTAGATTTTGGAGGCAGTTGGGAAAGGCATTTACCTTTGGTAGAGTTTGCCTACAACAACAGTTTTCAGACTAGCATTGGGATGGCGCCGTACGAGGCTCTGTATGGCAGGAAGTGCAGAACACCTGTTTGTTGGTTTGAAGTTGGGGAGCGTCAGTTGTTTGGTCCTGAGCTTGTACAGCAAACCTCTGAGAAGATTGTTCTGATCAGGAAAAGGTTGGTAGAAGTTCAGAGCAGGCAGAAAAGCTATGCAGACAACCGGAGAAGGGACCTTGAGTTTGAGGTTGGTGACTTCGTCTTTCTGAAGGTATCACCCAGTAAAGGTGTGGTTCGATTTGGCAAAGGCGGGAAGTTAGCCTCGAGGTTTATAGGCCCATATAAGATATTGAAAAGGATCGGGAAAACTGCTTACCGGCTTGAATTACCGGAAGAGTTGTCTCAGGTGCACAATGTCTTCCATGTTTCTATGCTGAGAGGTTATATTCCAGATCCGAGTCATCATTTGCCTGAAGTGCCGGAAGGTTTGCAATTGGATCTGAATTACATCGAGTCTCCTGTCGAGATTGTTGATCGTCGAGAGAAAGTCTTGAGAAATAAGACGATACCGATGGTCAAAGTAGTCTGGAGAAACCGTTTGGTTGAAGAGGCTACTTGGGAGTCTGAGGAGAGGATGTTGAAGGACTATCCTGAGCTTTTTGCTTGATTGTATCTTTGTATCTTCTTGTTCTTGTTGTGAGTGTTGTATTTTTGTTTCTCTCACTCTTGACTGTAGTTCCGGGGACGGAACTATTCTAAGGAGGGAGTGTTGTAATGCCCTGATTTTTCAATTAATGAAAAATTATTTATTTTGCACGTAGTGTGCACGTGCAATATTTTTGGTAAATATTTTCATCAAGATGAGTAAAGATATTTTAATATGTGCTTTTAATTATTTTATGCAAAAGCCTTCTTTTAATTAGATAAAAAGTCTTTTTCTTAAAGCCCAAAATGTAATTTATTTATTTTATTTTAAAACAACTATTTTGGCCCATAAACTAAAGCCCATGGACTATTTTTATACAACTTGTAAGGTAAACACTCTTCAAAAGGATTATTATTTTTATATAGAAATGTATTTGTACAAGTTTTTATATGGAGACTTGCGCATGCACGTGCGTCTCACACACACGTGCATGAGCACCATTTTGCCTTGGCCGGTTTTTTGGAAGAGGTGGAGATGGTGTAGGAGTGGTTACCTAGTTGTGGGAAGTTATTACAACTTCTACTCTCATCCTAGCCTTCCATCTCATAACTACTTACTAGATCCTAGCCCTCCATTTCACCAAGGATTTAGTATAAATACCCCCCTTTTCTCAAAGGTCTTCTACACTAAGAATTTCATTGTAAGAGATATATTGTAAGAGAGTTGTGTGTGATTGTTCTTTGGAGGCCGGTTATCACTTCAGAAGGATTCTCGGTGGCAAGGAGCAAGGAGGAGGAGTCACAGTATCACACTAGAAGGCTCGCGGGATTCGTTTACTTCGTCAATAAGGTGGGTGTTTCTCAGGACTTCTAATATAGTAATTATGTTTTGGCAATAATGATTGTTACCATGCTTATGAAAAGTAAGTTTAGATATATTAGATTGCCCTGCGTATGCTTGTTGTGAAAGTTGTGAAGGACTAATAATGAAGTAATGACACTTTAAAAAGACTGAAATGAGTCTGTACAGTCGACCGTCATGTGGACAAGTCGACTGGTACGAGGCGAATGTTTTCTCATGATTTATTAGAAAATTTAACGGTGTACATGTATACAAACTGAAGTGATAGAATGATTGCTAAATCCATATCCCCCATATTGTATATAATTAAGGAAACATGAACGGATGAAAAAGAACTAGTGATAATTAGTAAACTGGGAATAATCCGTACAGTCGACCGCTAACGTAAACAACCGACTGGTACAGTGGGATGAATTATGTACAGTACAGAGTTCCATGAAACGAGGTATTTTTCATTGTGATGTTTTAGTGTGTTAAATTGAGATTAGTATTCATCTCTGCAAGTAAATGATGAGTAAATAAAAGTGCATGCTTAGCATTCCCTTGAGGAAAGAAAACAATAGTTATGTGAAATTATATATTGTGATTACATGTTTATGTTAGTATGAATATATTGTAATGTGACACAATGATGAATGTGAACTAAAGAACAGAGGGGAAAGATGCCTTCTTAATTTGAAATTTAACCCGTTCAGCCGACTTAATGCATGTAGCAGTCAACTGGACTGAGCATGAAAAATGTACAGTTAAAACACCAGAACAGACGACTGATTGAATGACAGTCGACTGTCAAGTGAATGATATTTTAGACATGGAAAATTGCGGAGTAGCCGACTGGCTATGTGCAGCAGTCGACTCTCCTGAGCAGTTATGAAGAACTTTATTTGACTGAACAAGTCGACTGGACTGTCTCCAAGTCGACTGTCCAGGATGCTTTATTATGTCAGAAATCTTATTTGGTTTATGTTAAAGATTGTGAATTTTATGGTTGGTATTGGTAAACTCTATTTATCTTTGCATGAATTTACATGAAGTGAATCATTCATTTGAATTATGAGAATTAAATGAATGTGAAAGCTAGAAACATGATAAAGGAAGTCTGGGAGACTATCAAATGAATTATGAGTTGGAAATGCTCAATTTAGAAATTGTGAATTAGAATTGAAACAAAAGAGTAGCTAAGTCTCCCCCGGCATTTGGAAAGAAATGAAATGAAATATCGAAATGAAAGACCAAGATTGGTCATATTTGTATAAATGAATAAGTCCGGTTTAGTGGAGAGGCTAACTCTACAGCTTTAATTTTATTCATGATTCTATTAAATTAAAATTAGTACATAGTGGAGATGTGATGAAAGTGAGAGAAAACACAAGTATGAGAACTAGAGTTTACGATGCGGGTGTGTGAGCCACAGAATGCATGCTTGATGAGTTGAGACATGGCGTGGGCACAACTCAGTAATGATCGGACTTTAGCCACGCTTGTGGGATGTTTGGTGACTGCAAGAGGATCGTGTGACATGAAGGAGGCTGAATTGCCACAGAATGCATGCTTGACGAGTTAAGACATGGTGTGGGGTTCCCCTCCAGGGTTTCTGTACACGTGCTTGTACTCATAGATCATCTAGGACACTCACCGTAATTACAGTAGTAGATTAAGTCATGGTGAGGGATTGAACCCTACAAAGATGAAGAACGAATAAGAGGCTTGCCCTCAGACCTATGTAGTATGGGATGCATAGAATCCGAACATGTGCGCATTAGTGTCATGTAGTATAAATAATTGCATTAAGGACTAAGTGCACAATCACGACACGACATCATTAAGATTTTCCCTTTTACTTTAATTTGATATGTGAACAAGTTTGTGATCTGTTAAGAAATGAGAATCGTTATACTGTTTCTGGCATAGAGAGGAAGGCCGTGTATAATTATCGTCGGTTGAATAAACTGATGTACCCACAGTCTTATATGCAGGTAAATGGCTTGGTAAAGATTAAAGAGGAACAAATGCTTAAAGATTACTCAATGTTGTTGTATATTTGTTTCATTATTGTAAAGTTTACTTCCGCTGTGCAGTGTAAATTGTAATGTATTCATGTAAACTCTGATGTAAAGTGAAAGTTTAAATTTCCTTGTAAAAATGTACTAAATGAAGCGAAAAGATCCTGTAGAACATCTCGAATTCAGTGTATTTGGGATTCGAGGCGTTACATGAGGACTGGGCGTGCGATGCCTATAGTCCCGAGCAGGTTGAGGAATGGGCGTGCGACGCCTATAGTCCCGAGCAGGTTGAGGATTGGGCGTACATCGCCTATGGTCCCGAGCAAGTTGAGGACTGGGCGCCTGCTAACTATGGTCGGGGGCAACGTTGAGGGCCCTCAGGACAACCTCCTGGAACTATTGGAACTCTGCCCTCGTGACGGGCTCCCGAGGAGTGGGTCGACCAACCGGGGAGCGACTTCTCCTTTGATGGTGCCGGGGCGACTCGCTCTGCCTCCTTGGAGAGTTGGACCTTCTATGATCCGGCCTATGGGGGGACTGGGCTCTAGGGACCGAATCCTTGGACCCCTATGATGCTCTCTGCGGGGTATCCTATCATGGGTCCGCCTCTCGTCTAGGCGGGTCTGGAGATCTTCCGGATACTGTCTGTTGATGATGATGTTGTGGAGATCCTTTGGCGTAGGATGACTATGGGAGGCCATGGAGTCGGACGAGGAGTTGTGTACCGACATATGGTCGCGATGAGGATGTTGCCCCCGTTGACTCTGGCGGGAGGGTCCCCCGACATACTCTTGTTGCCCTTGGGGAGCCAGCTGGGGCTGAGGTTGTTGGAGAGGCCGTCCAGGCTATGGCTGCTGGACGGGTTGAAGAGCAGGATGTCCAGGCTGCTGGACTATCTGTATGGATTGAGGGGGAACCTCAAGTACTGGAGGAGGAGAAGGTGCGTGAGTTTCTCTGCGGTTGGAGACCATGGTCTTCCCCTTCTTGGGAGGCATGGCTCGAAACTGGTTAAGATAATGGAAGAGGACTGGATCGCTGCTTCAGTTTTCCCACAGACGGCGCCACTCTGTTGCTGCTAATTTCTAGTGTGGGAACAAACAGATGAATTTGTGAGTTCTTTAAAGAAAAACTGTAGAGCGAACCTGTTAACTCTGCCCGTGTTGACTCGTTCCTTGCTGCTGCTGCGAACCTGCACAAAGTTCTAAACACCGGGATGGATCCCGACGACGAACCCTCCGACGCTCTTGTCAATAACCAGGAAGATTAAGAAAGAGCTTTAGGTGTGCAAAGATTCATTACCTCATAACGGTAGGGGGAGGGGGTATTTAAAGTCGCCTTAGGGATCCGTTTCGAGATAAGAACAAATCTTTACTTCCCGGTGTGGATGGATGGAAGTGGTTAAAACCACCCTCTAGGGATAAGGATGAATCTGGATTTCCCCGTATCCTTCTGAACTGGCTCGTAATGTGTTAGGACCCGCATCCAATAAAACAGATCTGTTTATGGGTTATTGGGCCTTGAAGAAGAGACATGAATCCCATTTTGGACCCGTTTGTAAGTGAAGTTACCGTTTTGCCCCTGTGAGCATTAAGATTCGTGCCCAATTTGACTGGTTCTGATTTAGTCCTATTTTTAGCCATATCACATCGGAAGGTGAGAGAAACAAAATGCATCGCGCCTTGGATGACAATACGAACATGGGAGAAATGGAACTAGATGTTAATACATTGGGTGAAGCCGCTAAAGTTAGCATTTATGTAGGTATGACAAATGGGCCAGGTCAACCAGCGACCCGCCCATTGAATCCGGCCCGTGAAACGGTTTGGCGGGTTCGGGTCGAACTTGGTGAACAGTAAAGGGTCTACCCGAGTCGTCAAAAATGCGAATCCAACCTGTTAAACCGGCCCGCAAACCCGTTTAAAATAGCCCAACTCACCGCCAACCCGCGAGCCGACCCGCGGGTTACGAACCGTTGAACCCGTACGGGTCGAACGTTCGACCCGTTACGGGTCAACCGTTGACTCGCGGGTCAGCGGCCCGTTGGGGGGGGACGCACTGTTCAACAGAGAGCCGTTTGGCTCTCTCTTGACCGTTTTTTTTTTTGTTTTTTTTGGTTTTTTTTTGGGTTTTTAGCCTATAAATACCCCTCAAAATCCCATTAAAAGTTCACACCTTACTCTCTTACTCTCTCTACTATTATAAATCATTTCTAAGGATTTTTTCAACAATTGAAGTATTCAACAAGCAAATATTCAACAAGGCATATACACGATCAATTTTCGATCGTATCGAAATCAAAATTCAACGTCTTCAACTCTTCAACTCTCGTCCAACTCCAAGTGATCAATTCGTCAATTCTCCTTCAAGCTCTCCTCAACTCTTCAATTTCCGGATTTGCTTATTTCTAGTTCTACTTCTATACTTATTTTCACGGTTTTCTTAATATACGCATATCCATGGTGAACGGTATCAAAATTTCATACCTCTCTCGTAATTTTATTTTTGTGTTGTAGTTATTCTTATTGTTGGTTTTTGATCTTCTCTATCTCAACCCTCTTATTTTTTAGATTTTTTTTATAATTCACCGTTCCTACATTGTGTAGTTTTTTTTACATACATTATTACATTATGTCTAGATCACGCGATAGCGGTCGTAGCGGGCAAGATTCTTCCTTCTCTTCCCGTAGGCCACCGATTGTCCCAATTAGTGAGCCCGCCCAAGAGTACCATGATCCTCCTACCCAACAACGGGGTGCACCCGACGAGTTTGTAGGTGACATACAATTAGAAGAAAAAAACAACAACAACAACCAACCGAAACCACACAACCCCACAGTAGTAGGAAAAATAAAGGAGAAACTAGTGATTGGCATAAGTTTTACGATTATATCCTGGACGAACATACTCCGGGTATAGGTTTGAAAGTTTGTAAAATATGTGGTAAAATATAAAAATTCAAGAGGGGTGACGGCACCGGTACAATTAGTAGACACATCCAACATAACCATAAAGACCTTCTTGCTGACCTACAAGGCCAACAAAAAATCAACCCTAGGACCGGTCTAGTTGATAGCCACCCTTATGATCCCGATCTTGTTCGTCGAGAAATGACCCGACTAGTCATAAAGGAAGAGTTACATTTTCCTATCCTGAGAGTAGGAACTTGGAAAATTTTAACCAAGCGGCCTTAAACCCTCATTTTAGAAGAATTCCGAGAAATACTTGCAAATCGAATTATTTTAAAATGTACATCGAAATGAAGGAAGCTTTGATTGCAATCTTATGGAGTTTAACTTGTAGAGTTAGTTTAACTTCGAATTGTTGGACGGGTGTCAACAATATTCCAATGATGGGAATAACCTGTCATTGGATCGACAATGATTGGATTCTTCAAAAAAGAATCATATCACTTGCGGCGTTGCCGTATCCCCATAGTGGTGCTGAAATAGCAAATCGTATTATAGAAATTTGTGATGTTTTTCATATTCGCGATAAAATTATGTGTATTAATTTTGATAATGCATTTAACAACAATGTAGCAATTGCTACTTTAAAATCCGTATTAAACCCTCCATTTGACAATATTTTTCATGTTAGATGTGCATGCAATATTATAAATTTATGTGTTCAAGATGCATTAAAAATAGCCGATCCATATATAGTTAAAATTAGAAATTGTGTACATTTCATTGCATTAAGTCCAAGCGTATTACAAGAATGGAAAGCTTAGTGTAGGCTTAAAAATGCACCTTTTAGAAGATTTCCAAAGGATGTTAGACACCGATGGAATTCTACTTTTGATTTACTACATGTTGTTACCGAATATAAAGCAGTTGTAAATGATTTTTGTATCGCATTTCATATGCCAAATTTTGAAATGACTCCCACCGATTGGTATTATGCCGAAGCTTTGTTGAAATTTTTAGAATCGTTTAAAACCACAACTTTAAAATTTTCAAAAACATATGAATCTACTTCTAGTAGCATTTTTATTTTATTAGTTAGCATGATGCAAACATTTAACGAAATGTTAAATGATACTTATGTTGGTGATATTGTAAAACCTGCATACAAATTTTTTTTTAAGTATTATTTTCCTCCTCCTATGTTGATTTGTGTTGCTACCGTTATGGATCCTCGTATCAAATTAGAAGGTACGAAGAGTTTGAATGAAATGTTTTTTGCATTACTTGAGGAAAATATAGAATTAGTAATTAATTGCGCTACTTTTTTAGTTCAGTTTGAATCTACATTAAATAACTTGTATGATTATTATGATAAACGTTTTGCTTCTAGTAGTACAACTTCTGTAGTTAGTTCTTCTTCTGGTACTTCTAAAGGTAAGGGTAAGAGTAAATTTGATGATAGAACATTTAATTTACTTGAACAAATTCAATCAAAAAAATCTAGGACTAATCAACCAAATGAATTAAATTGGTATCACCAACAAGATTCTAAGTCTTCTTCTTCTCTACTAGATATTTTACAATGGTGGAAAGACCATGAACACACTTTAGTATTCTGTCAATTATGGCTAAAGATTTACTAACTCCTCATGTCTCTACAGTTGTTTTTGAAAGTGCATTTTCTTCAAGTGGCAGAGTTCTAACTGATTACAGGAATCACTTGAAGCCCGACACGTTAGAGATGCTCGTTTGCACAGAAGACTGGCTGAAGGCTGAAAATAGGACACAAAGGAAAGTACTATCAACGTCCACAAGTGGGAGCAACTCGCCGGAAGAACAACAACAACAACAGCAACAACAATAACTTTGCTTGTAATAGCAACTCGACCGACACGTTAGAAATTGTATTATATCTTTGCTTGTTATGTTAAATTAGAAAAATTGGAGTCAATTAAAATTGTATATAAGAAATATGTTAGTGTATAAAACATATTTGTGAATTGAATTCTTCATTTCATTAGAAATTGTGAAAATTGTATAACTTAAATTCATATGAATAATATTTCAAAATTTTTTGCCAATTTCACTCTTTCAATCTTATTATTATTATTACGGTTTTTTATGTTTATTAGTACTAGTATTATACACGTGTGTTGCACGTGGGGAAAATAGGGAAGGGGGAATGAAAGGGACAAAAAAAATCTAGTATTATACACGTGCGTTGCACGTGGGGAAAATGGGGAGGGGGGAATGAAAAGGACAAAAAAAAAATCTACCAACACGTGCACTGCACGTGTTGACAAAATGACAAATATTTACAAATGACACTAAACCCTTCTCCCATTATAATATTAGAGATTATTAGTTACTTAGTATTATTATTATTATTATTTTAAGCTAAAAATATTTTTAAAAAAAAACCTATCTATCTAAACGGGCCAACCCGCGGGTCGACCCGACCCGACCCGGGTTGGACCCTAAAGAGTTCACGGGTTGGGCGGATCGCCTAAATCAACTTTGGGCCCGGTCCAACCCGGCCTGGTTAAGTCGCCAAACCGGCCCGAGCCCGCCCAAATCACGGGCCAACCCGGATGGGTTCGGCCCGGCCCAACCCGTTCGACCCGATTGCCATCCCTACATTTATGCTATTGCGCCGTTCAGCACCCAAAACTCCCCAACTGTTAATTAATGAATCTTATTAGCTGGAACAGTAGAGGAGCTTTAAAATCATCGTCTATGCATTTGTTTAAATCTTTAAATCTTTAATGCGGACCCGACCAAAATTTGTTTTGTTGCTTGAGACTCTGATCTAGATAATGGTAAAATTAGGAAGCTTCATCAGAAAATTGGCAGAAGTGGGTGCATCGAAGCCCAACCTTCGAAAGGCCGTTCGGGTGGCATTATTCTCTTATGCAAATATCGTTCAGTTTCTTTTGAGTGTCTTTCATTAAGCCAACACGCGATTGTGCGAGTGTTAAAATTAGGTGATGGGCTCTTCTAGTACCCAGGTAAAAATCCTATCATGGGGAGAGGAAGAGGTCCACCACCTTCTCCTTAACTCTCCCTAGATCCAAATAGAATGAGAGATGGGTGGAGACCCCCATGGCGAATCGAGTTTCAGTATGAGGCATTAGCTTCACTTCTAACACCATTCTGGAAAGATCAAGACTGTTACATCCCCAAATCAAGGTTGTTGTTGGTTTTGGTGGGTGTGCTCTGAGGTGTTCATTGATTGCTACGCACATTCTTCATGGAGGGGTGATCATAGTAGCAAGAAATGGTGGTTGCTGAGTGGCCCAGTTGGGAAGCTTTAAGGACCCCATTCACTGTTGGAGGCCGGGTGTCGTACTTACGATGGAACGGTGGTGGATCGGTGGTGCCTTGGCGATGGTATAGATGGAGCTACGGAGTAGTGTACCCAGGGGCGTATCTGAGTTTCAGGGAGGGCTAAGCAAGTTCTCAAATGGGACGTTTTGCAAGTTCTCAAAATAAAAATGACAGTTATTTAAATGTAAACAAACTAGGAGCATTGGAGAACAAACTATAAAAATGAAAATAAAATATATATATGCTTCAAAAAAAAAAAATTTGTTAACGTACGCTTTTTATATGGAATGTCTCGTGGCAAAAGGAAACTTGGACAAACTATAATAGCAAAAACAAAATATGACATCTCAAAAAAATAAATATGATATACTAGAGAACACGATCAGAATGAAATAATGATGAATATATCTATATGAGAATACTAGTTGGAAGCTTAAAATGTAGAATAACCATATGCACTTGAAGATTTGGTTAGAAATTTATCATAAACAGGTAAATATGATATGTCGGAGAACACTGAAAAAATATCATAGAGTGGCATACATGGGCTAAGTGAAATAATATTAAATTCATAAAATAGTAAAATAACATGTATGGCTATGTGAAAAATAATTAGTTTTGAAAATAAAAATGATTAAAAAATTAATTGGCCCAAGCAAGTTTCGAACCTACATCCTTCACATTATTAGCACAACACTCTAACCAACTAAGCTAATGAGCCAACCAATAATACAATGTAATTATATCAAAAAATATTATATTTTACTTTTTAACATTGTAAATACATAAAAAAATATGGGGCCCTATAAAATTGGGGGCCCAAAGCAGTTGCTTGTGCTGCTTGGGCCCAAATCTGTCCCTGAGTGTACCAGGTTGATCATGGCAATGGTTTGCGGTGGCTTTCCTGTCGTGCTAAAGTCTACTGTTGTTTCAGAGCTGGTGGGTGGGTTTTGGACTGTACACTTTACGTGGCCATTGTGAGGGGAAGTCAAATCTGTAATTTTGAATTTTGAATTCAAAATGGTTTGGTATGGTATGTTGACTCATCATATTGTTTTGGGAATGATTCGTGTATAACTCCCAATTAGGGTACGGAGAGGTGGGTTAGAAGTTTCATTGGGGGTTTGTGAGGTCCATATTAGTTTGATGTGAAGTGGGTATTTACATGCATATCACCCGTGGACATAGGTGTTTTGGTGTTATTGTTCCATCTCCAAGAATTCATTCGGTACTTGTCATCCTCATCTCCGATATAAGTAACTGTTCTTGTGAACTTTAATTTCATATGAAATTTATTGTAAGCATCACAAGCTCTAGATGGGTCATTCACCGGGAATGATTATCATCTGATCGATGTTAGTGAAGATAAGTGGCTAGACACTAAATCGGATTGCAATGAATTATGTTGGTGCATCCAAAGATGGCATAGGCACATGTTGCTGCAAGCAAGGAGGCTAGGGCACTAAATCTGATTAATGGTTGTCGATGTTGGTTTAGCTAGGCTATGGCATTAAATGGGGTCAAATAGGTTGATGTTGGTGAAGCCAAGGGATTAGGCACTAAATCAACGCATAGGATCGATGTTGGTACAACCAAAGAGGGCTAGAGCATTAAGTCGAGTCGAACTGATTGATCGGGTATTAGTAAAGCTTAGTCGGATCAATGGGGGTCTTGTGTCTGATCAAGGGAGTTACCTTATCATTATTATTGTATTTTTAAAGGGCCAGACTTGTGAGATTATATCAAACTCGTTTGTAACATTTTTCTTTGAGTTATTTCGTTAAATACTTATTAATGAAACGTCCGAGGTTTTTGAGTTCACGGTTTTATCTATAAAAGAAAAATAGCTGATGGCAAGGAGTTTGTCTTAGTTGGCGTTTATGCAAGCAGCTGCAGTATACATTGGTAACCACTTTGGGATATTGTTAGGTAAGTTTCAGCGGGTGGCTTGCCGATTATGTATGTAGAGGATTTCAACATTTTATTAAATCCATCAGGTAAAAGAGGTGGTACATTTTTAATCACAACGGGGTTTGCAGACTTTCGAGAGGTCATAAGAGACTGTGTGGTCTTTAGAGCACTAGTTCTTCTTTTACTTGGTGTAATAATAGGAGGTGGGCTGTTTGCATATGAGAAAAACATTTAGAATTGTTCCCACTTGCTTCTGTTACACATTTGATCTGCATTACTTCTGAGCCTTGTGAATAAGATTTTGTGTGCTTAAATTTTCGTCAAATTTGAGAGTCTACTACTATTAGTATCTCAAATCAATTTTAATCTCTAGAAGGTGGACATGTTTGATGTATTGGTTCAAAAGGACATACATCTTGCCCTAGAAGGACATAAAGAGAAGTCAACCGACATGAACCAGAAGAAGTGAGATGATATTTATTTAAAAACCTTGAGTTTAATCCGGCTGTCATTGGCTGACGAAATCAAATGCAACTTCCTTGAGGAGAAAAGCGCGGTGAGTCTGTGGGCATGACTCAAAATTGACTACTCGAATTGTTGTTACTGCATCGGATGTACTGGAAGAGAAAATTGTTTCGATTCTCAATGATGAAAGGTACCACTCTTCACGATCATATAATGGAATTCATAAGGTGTTATCCGAATTGAGGATAGTAAATGCAGAAGATCTAAGCAAAGAGGATAAAGCTATCAACTTGATCTATTCACTACCAGATTCGTACGAGCATTTGATAACCACCATGCTACATTAGAAATCTGTCATGGGGAACTCTCTGTGGCTGGTGTGATCAAGGGCTTGAAGGAGGATGATAGAAAGGAGACTCATAAATCAATGTCTACTCCTATGAGTTGCATGGTAAAGGAGAGAACTTCAATTGGAAGAGAAAGTGCACGTGAGGGTGGGATCCATTGCCATCGTTGCAGAGGGATTGAGAATCACAAGATTGATTGTTGCAAGTTGTTGAGGGGTGCCAACGTAGTCAGTGCCACTTAATCAGGGATAACTTAGACTTTATTCTTGTTTCATGTTCTATAGATGTGGATTCTGGCTTGTTTCTTGATTCGAGTAGTTCTGCTTATATTTGCTCTGAGAGGAAGATGTTTTATACGTACAAGTCTACAATAGGTCGTTGTGTAAGGACGGTGACTGGTGAGATTTGTGACGTAGTAGGTGAGTGAACAACTGTGTTGGAGATGCTAGATGGAAAGAGATTCACATTGGAGACGGTCATGCATATTCCTTTAATGAACAAGAACCTAATATCCTTTGGAACTCTGCAAGTACGGGGCTGCAGGTACACAGCTCGAGGTTGAGTTATATCAGATTGGAAAGTTCGTCGTAAGGTGATGAGGGAAAGATAGGGTATTCAACACAACCTCTATAAGTTTTGCACAAATGGAAAACATTGTACAAGTGATTTGAAGCTCAATGTTCCTAAAGCATCATCTAGTTTTCCACCACCAAAATTACCGAAGCGAGATCATGACGTTCGAAGTTCATCGGGAGGTGGAGGATACCTCGATGGAGGAGGATTTCGTACGGAGGATGACACCTCCGTGTTAACGCTTATTAGGGTATGCCTTTGTAGGGGCATACAATTAAAAAAATTTCAGGTGGAGATAAATTCAACTAGCAAAAGAAGCTACTGAATCACATTGTTTCCAAGAAGAGGAAGGGAAAAGTCTAGAGGGAATTAGTCACAGGGAATTAGTCACACTGGTGTGAAATCATGGGTATGAAATCTATGGTGGAGATTGTTAGGTTTATGTCTTCCATACTAGTTTGGATGTGAAGACAATAGGGTGAAGCGAAAAGAAGTTCGAAGTGAAGATGGGAGGTGAAGGAGTTTTTGTTTGCAGTATGTCTGGAAGTTGACAGTCGACTGCACTTTATTGCAGTTGACTACAACCAACAGGTTGGGGCTCATCTTCAGGTACAGTCGATAACTCTTTTAAGCAGTCGACCGATATTGGCAGACAACAACAAATGTGCCGATTCTGGAGGGACCTGTTTGAGCCCATCTTCTTCTTCAAGTAAAATCGTACGAATCCTATAGTGTGGCTCTCTTTTTAGGTTATATCGAACAGTGTTGGATAACAATGTAATGGCCTCCATAAGGTAGTTCTTCATCTAAGAGTGTTCACTATTGTAAATAGCATAGTATCTTCTAGTGTGGCTTTAAAGTGATTCTTGGTGAGA
Organism: Hemerocallis citrina; assembly: GCA_017893485.1. NCBI lineage: Eukaryota > Viridiplantae > Streptophyta > Magnoliopsida > Asparagales > Asphodelaceae > Hemerocallis > Hemerocallis citrina. The sequence continues at coordinate 121,433,485 of CM030363.1, read as the reverse complement.
GTGATTGTAACTCTTGTATCTTTTCTAGTTGAATAATATCTCGATTATTTCTCCCCCAAATTAGGTTTGCCAATTCGGATAAATCTTGTGTGCTTTTGTGTGCTTGGTTTGGTTTAATTGCTTGGTTATTAGTGTTGACCAGTCATCGCATAATTTAGAGTTTCTCACTATAATCTTTACACTTAGTGGTGCAATATTTGAAGGTCGTGAGGATATTAACAGTTGTTTCTTTTGATATTTTGCTGCAAAGTGGGCTCCCATCTAAAAGATCAAACCGAACCTTCCTATTCCAGGTATTAGGACAAAGTTTACCGATTAAATGAATGGAAACATTACTCAACATATCACAGATGATGAGATCCTTGTTGTGGTCAAATTTATGCCAGTAAACAAGTCTCTAGGCCCATTGGTTTCTTGAGTACCTTTTATAAAAAGTATTGGCAGAAGTATAGGGTCAGACGTTGTTGCAGTTGTTAAGGAGTTTTGGGAGTTAGCTCAACTCCCGTCACAATGGAAGTCTAACTTTATTGCATTAATCCCAAAGGTACCCTCTCCCTCAACCACAAAGGATTATCGTCCAATATGTTCACGCAATTTTTTTTATAAGATAAATTCCCAAATTAGTAGTCAATCGAATGATGCCAATGTTGACCTCTCTCATTTCTGAAGAACAAGGGCCTTTCTACTCGGTCAAGACATTTCTGACAATGTTTTCCATGCTCAAGAATCTTTTCACTCGATGAAGAAGAAGACGAGTAAGTTTGAAGGTTTTATCACTTTGAAGCTCGACATGGAACGAGCTTATGATCGTATGCGATGGGATTATTTATCGCAAGTATTACACACCTTTGGTTTTCATCTGCAATTTATCAAATGGATCATGGCATGTGTTGAAGGACCTCGATATACTATTCTAGTCAATGGTACCCCATCGCCATGGTTCCACTCTACTATGGGTCTATGCAAGGTTGCCATCTCTCTCCCTACCTCTTTATTTTATGTGCTGAAGTTCTTTTGCTCCTCCTTAAGCAACATGTTGTTGATTACAAGCTATCCAACATCGACATTGGTGGTAATGAATTTTGGTTTTAATTATTTACACTTTGCTGATGATAGTCTACTTTTTGCTAGAACGAATGTGTCAGAGTGTAAGGCCCTCAAGGAGATTCTTGATGACTATTGTACCTTGAGTGGGCAAAGTATCAAACTATCAATCTATCAAAATCAAACTTTTTCTTTGGTGTGAGTATTGGTTTTAACAAAATACATCATGTGCTTCGTATGTTGCAAATTCCACTAGGCTCACTGTCATTTAAATATCTGGGCACATAGATCATTTTGTCATAGGTTCCAGTCACTAATTATGATGATATAGTTGTCCTATCCAACAAGAGAGAGTTTGAGCTGTCGTTCTTGAGATATTAAAGAGGAGATAAACCTTACACCTTGAGGGTGAGATCTCGAGTAATTGTAAACCTATTTTTTTCATATTCTCTAGTGAAAATCACAAAAGTTCCTCTGTGCAGGGAAGTAGTTGTTGCACTACGTGAACCTCAATAAAAATTTCATGTGTTTGCGTGTTGTTGGCTACATTTGTTTGTGTTTCTTTAAATTTGATTACTTTGTATTGGATTGGGTATTTGACTCATCAAAGTGGTATCAGAGCACCAAGTAGGTTTGAGATGGGCGATACAGGATAAATCAAAAGGTTCGAAGGAACAGAGTTCTCGATGTGGAAGAACCAGGTGATAGGGTATCTCTAACAAAAAGATCTAGATAATCCATTGTTTGACACGAAGCTAGAAGGAGTGGAGGTAGATTTAGTTGCGTTTGTGGCTTGGAATCATTTGGATCATAAGGTGCTTCGGCAAATTTAAATAGCGTTGAGGAGGAAAATGATATTCCATGTTGAGAAGGCAAAGACTGCAAAGATGGCAAGAAAATTGTCATGAATATGTATGAGAAACTGTCTGCATCGAATCAGATTCTTCACTTAAAGAAGTTAGTCAACATGAAGTTGTCAGAGAGGGGTTCAGTAGCAGAGCATGTGAATAATGCATGGTATACAGTCAACTGGAATCGTCAGGGTTGAAGTTTATGGAGAGAGCACAAACATTCTTACTACTATTTAGTCTCCCCGACATTTACGGTTCGATAGAATAAACTATTACAAGTACTATGACGATTGACAACTCTGAAGTATGTTATGAGCATCACCCTGAATAAGGAGGTGAGGAGAAAAATAAATAGAGAGTCTTCGTCTTCTTCTAGCAAATCTGCGTTGTCAGTTGAGAACCGTGGGAGAAGCAATAACAGATGGAGATTGAAAAGCAAAATTCACAGGTCAACGTCTAGAGCAAGTTGCAAATGCAAGCGTTGGCACTATCATTAGCTGAGACACAGAGGAGACCAATGCAAAGAGTACAAGAAAAAGCAATGCGAGTCATAAGGAGCCAATGTGGTAAGAAACAAAATTCCCTTAGATTGTTTATGTTTATCTGCAGAAGTTGATATGATGCAAGGTGATTTCTTTATAGATTCAGACGCTTCTTTTGTTGTACACACATGAGGGATGCTTTTGAGAAGTATATGACAGGTAATTTTTGTTTAGTCATAGTTGGGAGTGGGCAAAGATGCTCAATTGTTGAAAAACGCACAATTATAGTGAAAGCTCACAATGGTGGGTGTTGGAATAATTTGCAAGCACACAAAATCACAACAAGTATTATAGTTTAAAAGAAAAGAGTGTCGAACCCACAAGGAATAATTATTTTATTGAGTACCGAAATTCACCAGATTATCTACTATTTAGAGAATCAAAATTTTGAAAAAAACAACAACTAAATTAAATAAACTAAAGGCAAAATTAAACTAATTAAAATTAATGAAATATGCAATTTTAGGGTTTATTAATAGCAAACTAACTCTAGGGCTTTTATTTTCACCTAGCTAATCCCACACAATTCATAATTCCAAGTACTCAAAATTTTGCTCTTCCAAGTTGTAGACCAAATCCCCTAATTATTCAATATCTTCACTCGATTAACATGAAACATATCCCAAACAAATAATTCATCACATCTCTATGCGAATTTAATTATTTGAAGATTCATTAAGTTCTATAAGTTCTTTTACAGTCACATTAATCGTGGTAAATTATCTCTAAGTTTGCTCCAGTAATGGTGTTCAATTATAGAAATCTAAATTACAAGTTCTCTCGGCATCCCCCATAATTTAATAAATCAAACAATAGTTGGCCAGACAATTATAACCATTAAGAACAAAAATTAAACACACAACCATGGAAAAGTAGAAGAATAAATTAAAAAATGGAATTCAAATTGTGTTTTCAAAGCTAGGTTACATCGAAGCCCTACAAAAATAAAATTAGTTCATAGCCAATTTGAAACTAACAAATATTGTATTGGATTGCATAATGAAAAATAGAAGAGAAGAAAGAACTCTAGATGATCTTGACAAACGCTATGGCTCTTGCTCTCCAACGGTGTGATGAGTCGTCTCCGATTATCTTAGCCTCCAAGACCTTTGTGAATGCCCTAGAGTTCACATCAGCATCTATATATAACACCCAAAGAATTTCTAAAAAAGATATATCCAAATACAGCCCATTGGACCCAAAACCCGCGCTCAAAATATAACATCAGCCCCTGCGGTCGACTGCATTTTTTGCACGGTCGACTGCTAACTCGTTGTTCTCCAACTAGAGAGTTTAGCGGTCGACTGTGCTTTTCTGCGGTCGACTACTAACTTGTTGTTTTATGAGCGCAGCTGTAGAAAAAATGTTTTTTCGGGAGGTAAAGAACTTCGTTCGTAACGTATGAGTACTCGTTTCAAAGAAGACTCGACAACCGACATCTTTGATTTAGTACAAAAGTTAATATTTGTCAATATTCTTGTTCAAATCATTCATGCAAGTTCTAGGTGCTGTTATTGTTGTTGTTTTTTGCAATGCTTTGTATCTTCTCTTTCTCCAACTCCAAGCTCCATGACTTCGTGTATTTGAGTTCACAATCCTAACAACCATCTCATTCATTGAAAAATAAACAAATACATAAAATTAAGTAGGCGGAAGATGAAATTCAAAGAAATAAACGAGAACTCATAATTTTAATGCGTAAAAAGAGTAATAAAATCATGTAGAAATTCCACTCATTAAATACCCTCAAACTTAAGATTTTGTTTATCCTCGAGCAAAAAGGAAAACCAGAAATCAAAGGACAGTAATCATAGTTAGGCTCAACTCATCACATCCCAATAACTTATCATGCAAACATCAAATCTTCAACTTAGTACATAAATAATAGCAAATAAAGGAAAACTAAGCATACTCACTTTTTTCAGTGAAAATATTTATACATAACTTCAAAATCAATCATATTTGTCATACTATTAATGTAACTGAAGCATATAACAACTCAATCTGCGATCACTTCTGACTACTACAAAATGGGTAGCAAACTAGAGATTTATTTTTTTCTTTTCCTTAAGTTGTCGCAAACAACGAGTTCAATGCCTTACTTACCACTGAGATTCTATCAAAAACTCGTTGACACCAAACAACAATTTCGACATTATGCGCTCTGCCTGAACTCCATCAACAAGTCACTGACTCCAAACAACGAGTTCAACTCCTTGCTATCTGCTCAGTCTCCATCGACAACTCATTGACTCCAAACAACGAGTTCAATGCCTTGCTCTCCGCACAGGCTACATAAACAACTCGTTAACTCCAAACAACGAGTTCAACGCCCTGCTCTCCTCCTAGGCTCCATCAACAACTCGTTAACTCCAAACAACGAGTTCAACGCTCTACACTCTGTTTGATCTCCGTCAGCAACTCGTTAACTCCTATACAACGATTTCAGCACTTTGCTTTTCGCTCAGGCTCCGTCAACAACTCGTTGACTCCAAATAACGGGTTCGACGCCTTGCTCACCGCTTACACTCCATCAACAACCTATTGACTCCAAACAACGAGTTCAATGCATTGCTCTTCACTCAGGTTCCATCAACAACTCGTTGGCACCAAACAAGGATTTCAATGCTCAGCTCTCCGCACAAGCTCCGTCAACAACTTGTTGACTCCAAACTACAAGTTCAACACTCTACACTTTGCACGAGCTCCATTAACAATGATTTGAATCCAAACAACGAGTTCAATGGTCTACTCTCTGCACGAGCTCCACCAACAACTCGTTGACTCCAAACAACGAGCTCAACGCTCTACTTTCTGCTTGAGCCCCATCCGCAACTCGTTAACTCCCATACAATGAGTTCAACGCCTTACTCTTTGCTCGAGTCCTTCTAACAACCCCTTATCTTCATGCAATAGGCTTGGTGTCTAACGCCTGCTTAGAGTTTCCTCTACTCACTTGCCGGGAAAAAAATGACAAGAGTTGTCTCTACAAACTTACTGGGCACAAACAACAAGGTCTACACCAACAATGTTCTAGTGTTTCCTCTACAAAACTTACTACGCGCAAACGGTAAGTTCAACATCCTCTATAAACTTACTGGGATTAAAACGGCAAGTCCAACATCAACTCCGTCTCAGAGTTGGCTCCACAAAATTTTTGGGAACAAACAACGAGTTCAAACGTCCAACAACGTCTTAGAGTTGTATTTACTCACTTGTCGGGGGCAAACATCAAGCTCAACGTTCGACTCCATCTCAGAGTTGTATATCCAAACTTGCTAGGATCAAATGGCAAGCTCTACATTCAACTACGTCTCGGAGTTCTCTCTCCAAACTTGTTGGGATCAAACAGCAAACTCAATGTTCAACTCCGTCTCAGAGTTGAATGTACAAACTTGTTGGGATCCAACAGTAAGCTCTACGTTCAACTTCATCTCGGAGTTGTCTCTCCAAACTTGCTGGGATCAAACAGAAAGCTCCACCTTCAACTTCATCACATAATTTTCTCCAAACTTTCTAGATCAAACGTCAAGCTCTACCATCGACTCTATCTCAGAGTTATCTTTACAAACTTGCTAGGATCGAACAATAAGCTCAATATTTAACTCTGTCTCAGAGTTGACTCTATAAACTATCACGCCCGCTTTCCAAAATACGGGAATACGAGCACGTAACGAAGGCCCAGCGAATGATGTAAACATCATCCATAAGTTGAACCAGTCTAACTCAACAATATGAATAACAATCACAACCATGCAAGAGAATATAATCACATAAATGAAGAACAACTTCAATAATAAATGTAATAATTCAAAACATAATAATCAACATCTGGAATAAAACAAACTTCGGGTCATAAAAGCCTAAAAATAGAGTATAATGATAAAAACGATGTTCAAGGAAAAATAGCATAAACAAATAAATCAAGCAGTCTATTCATTTGAGCTCCATTCTTTAGACACGTTGCTCACCAAGTCCTTCGGTTACTATTCCTTGTGTAACTACAAACTCATGATCTAAAAATAAAGAAATAATGTCTGTTAGAGCAAGTCACGGATAACAAGTAGTGGGAAACAAAGAACAATAAAAGCATGGTATATCAAGAATAAAGGACTGGATCAAAGTCAAGAATCAAAAACAACGGTTGGCAATAAAGTCAAGGGTCTATATTCAATAATGAAAAAATCAATAGTTACGATTCAAGAGCAATATCAATGACAATATACGGGATCAAGCATGCAATGTTAATCTATGGTTATTATTCATTTTATTAACCTATCTAATGCATGAAATACTGTATCCCATACCACAGGTTCAGTGCATGCAAATAGTGATCGTTTTAGATTGTGGTGGAGAACTCTACAGATCATGTACTCGGCATTGTAACAGTAATTCGCAGTCGGTAAAAAGTAATTACTAGTTGGTAAACAGTAATTAACAGTCGGTAACAGTAATTAGTCAAGCAGTAAGGGCCCTACCGAGCATAGTCTCCGATTGTTCACTACCTAGCCAACCCTTAATACCCCGGCTTGTTAATATTTTATTACACATAATTGTAGACATGCAATGGTAAAAGAGTTTTGAAATGATGTAAATAGATGGCAAGGCTATGCAATGGATGATATAACTATTTTTATTCCCTAGATGCACAATCAAACATTGACATATAAGCAAAACCCAAAGCACACATTCTGGACAACAAGACGTTGTTGTACAAAAATCCATTTTCCTGTTGCTACAACAAAGCAAATCAGGCTTCGCCAGAGATTATGGAAAATAGACTCTCTACCGGTTCCAGCGAATATTTATACTACATATAATAAATAGAAACTAGGCCTATAAGTTCATTCTTCATTGATTACAGATTTAGGCAGTATATTAGAGTCAAAATACTTGTATATAAAATAGATTGTAATCATTCAAAAATATCGTAAAAATCATATTTCAATTCCTAACAATGTTTACTAACAAAAAAATTCATCTCAGATTTTATTTCTTAAAATTAATCTATTGTTTCAGTTAATTAAGCAGGTTGATGCATATTTAAACAGCATTCTGGAATTCATACGTCACTGTACGAAAATTTGGATATCTTGAAATCGGTAGGTCAGATTGCAAAACAGTCAGATGATCTGGATTCCAGACACACAGGGCTAAAGTTCTTATCTAATAAGTTCTAATTAATATTAATTGCAGATAGGTTAAAAATCATGCTCTTTACTAAACTAGTATTCTAACAACAACCTAGAGTCAAGTTTTCACATTTATAAAGGGTCTGAAAAATTATCAAATAATCTTACAAAAATAATAGGGTTATTCCCAATCATGTCTAGTAACAAAACATAAAATTTAAAGTTCTAATTATGTTGTTAGCATTTTATTTTAATAGGAAATCAAGTTGATGTATTTCTGGAGAGAAATCTGGAAATTGAAAACATAGCAGTACTAAAAATATGATATCTTTCAGCTCATAAATCAGAATCTAGTTCTGTAAAAAGTTTTGAAAAATATATTCAAAAAGCTACAGATGATGTTTACAAAGTTTTATTAAACTATGATAGAAACTAGGTCGAAAACTCAAATCAGCACAGAGCAAACGGCAGGCCAGCAATATAGATAGATATGAATCATCAATAATTTAATCATATAACATGCAATTTCTTGGCAATTAAATAACAAAAGCTCTATTTAATTATCAGCATGCAATTTCAATATTAACGAGGCATTTCATAATCTTGACAATTAATTCACGAAAATAATATTCAATCTGGAATATCTCAATCATCAATCACTTCTATAGCATAGATCTAATTGTTTTCATGTATTACGTGCATATGCAATGTACAATAAAGCATGGGTTTGAGTCAAAGATATCTGCATGTAAAGAGAATTATCACTTTATTTTGCTAATGAATTCATGATAGTCTTTTGAACAAATATTAAGCAAATATATAAGATAAGTGGAATGTGAACTACTTGCAAGAGATCAAAAGAATTCTTGAACACGAATAATAAATTGGTTCAAGAGGACTTGTCTTTTAGACGATTAAATTCGAATATAATGAAGAATAACGAGATAAGGACCACTACGGTGTAACGCGTGCAATGCACGTAACAGCAAAACAGCGACAACAGCAAGGCGAGGGCGACATGAACAGCAAACAACGACAGAACAACAGTAGCTTAACCCAACAGAAAACAGAGAGAATCCTAACAGCAAACAACAAAAATCAACACTAGATTCCCACTCAGCAAACAGCAAATCAGTCAACAGCAACAGCGGCACTAGCGGTGGTCGGGGTGTGGTCATTGGCACGGGGGTGCGCTGCGATGGCAGAGTTCGATGGTGGTCGAGGTGGTGCAGGGGATGGGTTCCAGCGTGAAAATAGAGGAAGAGAAGACGACAGCAATGGCGATGCGGTCTTGACTAGTGCAGTCGACGGAGCAGTAGTGAGGTCGTCGAGAACAGGGGTGCTCGAGAGTAGGAAAGGGTCGGGATGAGGGTGCTTCAATGGGTTGGTTTCACGTCAAGGAGGAAGAGGCGACGAGGACAGGAGGATTGCGATGGAGGTGCAGTCGAAGAGAACAGCGAGAAGGTAGTCGATGGCGGGGCGTTGACGAGGAGGAGAGGTGAGCGTCGACGAGGGCTCGACGGGTGAGGAGAATGCAAGGGGTTGGGTTTCGAAATGAAACAGAGGAAGAAGATGAGAGGATTAGGCGATTGGGGGTAATTAAGATGGGTAATTAGGGTTAATGAATAATTAATATACATTGGCATTTTAGGATGTAGGGTTAATGGGTATTTATAGGGTACTAAAATATTGTGTTTGGGTTGCAGGTTAACGGGTTATAGGGTATGGGTTTAGGATTATAAGGTTTATAATATATATATATATATATATATATAGAGGGAAAGCTTCGGTTGTGCACTACCTTTGGTGCACATGGCGTGTGCACTAGGCCTTCGGGCGTGCATATCGACGATCCGAACTGTTCACATTAATCTACACATCTAAATTAGTCTAAATATGTAAAATCAAATCATTTGAAATTCATTTACCCATCCATTGAAGTGTTACAAAATTGTATGGCTGAAAATCATTGTTTTTTATAGTCACATGATGGATGGGCAAATAAATTTCAAATGATTTGATTTTACATATTTAGACTAATTTAGATGTGTAGATCAATGTGAATGGTTTGGATCGTCGATATGAACGCTCGAAGGCCTAGTGCACACGCCGTGTGCACTAGAGGAGTGCACAACCGAAGCTTTCCCTATATATATATATATATATATATATATATATATATATATATATATAATGAAACAAAAAGAAATCTATCAAGTGGCACTCCTTCAATCCCCCCAAAATCAAAGGCCTAGATCTAACCTCACACAATACATTTTTCCCACCAAAAGTTTTCCCCCAAAACTCAAATTCAAATCCCCCACCTAAAACAACTCCTTTATTTATTTAATTATTTCTCTCTCTCTTCTATTCAAAAATTTAAGGAAATAAAAATTTTAAAACTTTAAAAACTTTTAAAATAATTGAAAAAAATCAAAACTTATAAAAAAATTTAAAAATACTTTTTGCTTAATTTTTAAAAAATTTTGATATTTTAGAAATTGAAAAATTTTGAAATTTAAAATAAATTAAATTTAAAAATGTAAAATATTGATTTGAAAATTTTTGAAAATTTGAAATTTGGAAAATTGGAATTTTGGAAATTTTGAAAATATCAAAGAAAATCTAAATCAAAATCCAATGTCGAACCCCAATCAAGAGGTCGTCGCCGATATCTGATCCACTGCTGATTCTGTATCGGTGACTCCCCTCCACCAAATCGAGCGCGAATATCAAGTGACTCCGTATCGGCGATTCTCCTCCACCGAATCGAGAGCCTCTATATGCGATGCGACGACTCTAATTTCATCTCATTAACCAAATTCTCATTCTAAATTTTAATTTTTTGTGTGCAGGGCATTGCTCAGTTTTTTGCTGACTCGAATTTTGTGTGTGCATGGAATTTAAGTTCAAAGAGGTATGATTGTTTTATTTTTGGGTTTAAAAAATTTTAATTTGGTGATTTATATGATAAGTTTTTTTATTAGTTTTGATTTAAGAAGTACGCAAGTGAGAGATGGATTATTTGGTGGCCACAATTTTGACTTTCATAGCTGGACAGGTAAGCTGACTAGCAACCTAAAATAACTTGGCAAATATGCAACATTAATTTCTTTACTACAAGAGAAAATACTATCGTGAAGTGTTCCCTTCAGTGGTTATTAGAAACCATGGATAACATAACATAGAAGAACTTTTAGTGTATGTTTGGATATATAGGATTGGGATGACTGGAGTTTACCAGTGAATGGTGCAAACTCTCAACTCAAGAAAGACAGCTAAAGTAAATTTGTTATTTATCCATTTTGATTTTTTTGATAAAGGTGCAATGGGGAGACAAAGTGGACATAAAAGAAATGATTAGCTTGGATTAGAGTTTTGAGAACTTCATGTATTTCATTTTGGTTGAAATAATAATAAGATTTATTTCAATTGCAAACTGAGTCTCAGAAAAACAAATGTTTAGATTATTGGTATTGTAGATACCTTCACACATGCATTTGCGGTACCATTGTATTTAGACATGCTCATAATGGTTACGGGATTAGAGTAAGCTCTATAAAATCTATATGATAATGTCCTTGCATAACTATTACAATCATCTAAAGTGATGCTGAAGTTAAAAAAAACTTTATGCAGTGTTTCTAACAAACTATATGCATTCCAGGTTAGTCCAAGCTAATGATCAAGAAGGCAATGGTTGAGCTTAAAGGTAGATATATTGCTTTCTCACATAATATATTTGCTACTTCAATTAATTTGCAGGACCTCCAAAACTATTTTATATAATCAAACCAGATGCACCGTTCCGAAGGCGTTCTGAAGGCGTGCCGTAGGCACGTGTCAATGGGCAAACCTATATATATATATATATATATATATATATATATATATATATATATATAAATGATCTGATGCAAACTGTTCTGACAACAGTTCGTGCGAACCGCTGTGAAAACCGTTGGATCCGACTTCAAAAAAGAACGGTGTAGATTAATGTCCAGTTGTTGGTGGGGGTATTTTGGGCATTTCCCTCTTATCGTCTTCCCTCTTATCGTCTTCCCTCTTATCGTCTTCTCATCAGATCACGTCTCTATCTCTCTCTCTCCCCTTCACTGTCTCAAAATCCCGAAAATTAAGGAAGCGGAAAAACCTTCTCATCTTCTCCTTACTCTTCCTCTCGATCTCTCCAGCAACTCGATCTTTCTCATATTCTCCAGACTCTTATTTTTAAGTTCCATTTATGGAAACTTTTATTTTGTAATGTTTTTTTCAGATTTCATTTTTTCAATTGAGGTGGGACTGTTCATGATAGTTCCATTTATGTCGATATTTGGAAGTTTTCAAATTGAATTTTCCAAACTGATGATAATGCCTATTGTTGTCAATGATAAACCTTGAGAAAAACACCACATTTTGACGATGGAAATGATATTTAGGATGGACTGGGTTGTGTGGTTGGATGGAAATGATATTTGCTTTTGACGATGCTGAGAGGACTGCTGCAAGACAATCTCCTCCTTAGCTGCTGCATTTGGCCCCAGCTCACTTGAAAAAATTGGAATAGTTCTGCTGCATTTATCCCATTTGGTTGAGTGTGAGTCGTGGGTTGAAATAGATCTGGAAGGTGTAATTTTTAGTTTAATAGTCATGATGTACTAAAGAATATTTTGGAGGTCAGTAATATATATTATGTGATTGTTTGAATTCTGTAAAACCAAGCATATTTGATTACACATATTGATAGTGTCAGTCAGTCAATGTTCTGAAAAAATCCTACGATCTTTCTCTTGCCAAATGAGCCAAACTGCAGCTGCAAGCGCAAATGCAAGCCTAGCGAACCAAGCACCTTGTTGCGTTCCATGAGTTTTTACAGTAAAGGCTTTAACTGAACAAACAAGGTAAGGTTAGGTGAACCTTTAACTGAGCCTTTAACTGAGCTCATGGTGCTCATGTTTTTAACTGAGCCTTTAACTGAACCTTTAACTGAGCTCATGTTTTTACAGTAAAGCCTAGCGAACAAAGAAGGTGAGGTAAACCTTTAACTGAGCTCATGTTGCTCAAACCTCAAACATACAAAAAGGCTTCCAGTAAAGGCTTTTGCTTTGGTGCAGTTGCATTAAGTCCCTCACATTCAAAAGAAACCCAAAAGCAAATTGCTTAAATAGTCTTGCCCTTTTTGAGCTGACATTGTCATAACAAAGTTGCGATGCTTCCACAAAAATGCATCTCAAAAATTATACCTCCATTGAATCTAACTCAAAATTCAAGAACCCAATTAAGAAAAGGAGGAAAAAAAGACAATCAATAACTATTTAAGAGTTTGCCTTGAAATATAGACTACACATTATAATTCTGAAAAAACTCATGGAACATAACCAAAAGACATAATACATTTTGTATGATCTCTTCAAATGTTCTTCCAACTCATAATTCTAGTACATTATAAGGCTTTCAGTAAACCTTTTTTTTCCAAAACTCGAAAGAAAGAAGGAAAAAAATCACATTTCAGAATGTTTCGGGCAATGGTCTGTAGCGAGGAAAGCTAGGAAGAGACCGAGAGATCTCGCAGGTTGTGAGAATGGAACTTCATGAGATGCGCCTCTTATTGTAGCAAACGAGAGAATGTTTCCGTATGCTTGAGTCCAACCACCAACCTATATGCAACATCCCTACATCCCTACAGACTTACAGACTTGCCAAAATAAAAGGAAGTATCCAAAATAAAAGAAAGTATCCACAATAACCAGTATGCAACATCCCTACAGACTTGCCATCACCTACATTGGTTTACATAAAGTATCCAAAATAAAGACTTTCTCAAATCAGTGGCCTGATTGTTCCGAACCCATATCACCATCATTGTCACGACCACAACCACCATCATCATCAACATCATCATGTCCAGCATCATCATCATCATCATCATCAGATTGTTGTGTATTGGAACCACTAACCAAATAAAAATAACGATAAATTACTGAATTTTGTAGATTTAACATTTAGAAAAAATAGCTATGAACGTAGCAAAACTGAAGGAAAACTACATAAAATTAATATACACAAATTTGAAGCTAAGAAAAATGCCTTACCTATCGAATTTTTTAGGGCAATTTCTTGAATCATGGCCGACTCCTCGCTTACCGCACACACAACATTTTCTAGCCTGACCTTTGAACTTTTCTCGTATTGGCTTTAATCTCTTTTCGCTAGGTCTCCCTTTAGTTCTAGAACGAAGAGGTTCATGTACAGTAATTTCATTTTTACCCGTCCTTTTCTCACTGGTATCCAAATCTTCTATGCTTCCTTCACTATTATGTTTTCATTTCAAAGTACGCATCACTTCAATCTTTTTGAGCAAGCTGTTATAGGCCAATTCATACATCTCATCACTGGATAGTCTTTCACCAGCAACTTGATTCGGTAAATGAGTTAACTCACAAAAGCGTGAAGCAAGCAATTTATTTGCACTGTTGGTACTTCTACCATCTTCAGCCATGCTAATCTTTTTGAAATCTCGACTCCACCTTCTTAAAACATATTGATCTGGCAACACATTTTGACCTCTATATTTTAGAAATGCAAGGAGATGCCTACAAGGAATGCCTACAAATTCAAACATATGGCACGAACAAGTTGCAAACTGATTTGACTTAGAATACTTGACAAATTTCAATGATTCCGACTTGCCACAAAGTTTGACCGTACAGATTTCTTCACTACCATTACCTTCAACCAACGCTACATTGTATAATAAGCTATATTGAAGCTCATCTTGAAAAATGTAGAAAATTCTCAATGTGTAGACTTCAGCCATTTGCTTTTCCATAGGAAATAAAGTTTTCAATTTTGGTCTATTTTCTCTAGTTCGATGATCCTCTTTAAGTTACCCTTCTCTTTGTCTTGCCAATACTCTTATCAAAAATAGTGACAAAATCATGTAGAGAGTGCTTTTTAAATACATGCTTCTTTAGAAAAGCATTCATTCCCTCACTCCTTTGACTGCTTGACATTCCTGCCCAAAAGTGTGGTTTATGATAAACAGGAGCCCATTTTTCACGGATGAGAAAGATATCTTTCAACAATGGCTCGTCTTCCAATTCATTCTCCTTAATAATATCTTTCCATTTTTCTTCAAATTCAAAGGGACTTTCGACATTCCAAATATTTTCATGAAAGGGTTTTCTAAAATTATCTTTGAAGGCTGTTGCTCTCAGCTTCTTTGGAATCTTGTCTAAAATGTGCCAAATGCAATATCTATGATGCATGCCAGGAAAAATAGCTTTGATTGCACCACCAATTCCAAGATCTTGATCGGTTACCATGCCTAAAGGATGATGACCCACTACCTCTTTCCATCTTTCAAATATCCATACAAAAGAGCTTGTAGTTTCATTTGGTATAAATTCACATCCAAGAAAAACAGTTTGCCAGTGATAATTAATTCCAACGAAAGCTACAAATATCATGCCATGACAGTTTGTATTGTGAGTTGCATCAAAAGAAACCACATCACCAAAGATTTTGCAATTCAACATACCAATTTCATCCACCCAAAAGCAATGAGTCAAACGATTATCATCATCGGTCTTGTGCTTATAATATAATGAGGGATTTTTTTCTTGTTGCCACTTAAGATAGTCTATCAATATTTGTGCATCATGACCACGAATTTCCTCCCTTATGTCTCTTTCATGATTACGCATGTCCCTTTCCGTGAACCCAACTTTGTTATGCCCTCCACTACAATTCTCAAAGAATGCCATTTGCTTATCAGTTGGAATGTTTATTTGACTAAATTGTTTCATTAACACCTTTTTTGACTTTGAGACAATACGATTTCCAGGTAATAAATGAACCCTTCTTGGTGAAGTAAGACCATGATTATGAACTTCATTAAGTCTGTGAATAACCCATACACCATACTCGGTGTTTAGCTTCAACCTAATCAAGGCATTGCATTCCGTTCTAACAGTGCCGCATCGCCTATTTTTGCTAACTTTTGAATCATCTGTAACTTCTACATATACCTCTGTTGTCTTTTTCTTTGATTCCCCGGCCTTAAAACAAACATATGTCTTACTAACTAGCTCTCCTTTCTTATATTTTGTTGAGCTTTTACAGACTTGAAAATGCGCACATTTAGTGTATCTTTTATAAAATTCCTCAGCTTCTTCAAGAGAAATAAAAGTCATACCTATTTGTGGCTTCAGATGTTCATCGACAATTGGGACAAATGAAAGTGCCTCTTTGGAGGTTGTAGATAAATTCACCCCATGACTACTCTCTTCATGATTTTCCATACCTGTACACAAAATGTATGATTAAGACTTGGTAATAATCATAAGAGAATTAATAAAACAAATCGCTCAGTTCCAAACTTCTTGATTTATCAAAGTCATTTAACAAAAAAAAAGAAAAATAAATGAAAACGAAAAATATAAACTACTGCAGAAAAAAAATTGAAATAAAAATAAAAAAATTACTGTTCTATTTGTTGGAGGGCGTGGTCAAGTGGAGGGTGTGGTCTGTGGTGGATGGCGGCACTTTAAATCGAGGGTTGGTGGGTGGCTTTTGTCGAGCTCGAGAGTCTAGAGAGAGCGAGTACGATCGATTTGCTGGAGAGAGAGAGAGAGAGGAAGAGTAAGGAGAAGATGAGAAGGTTTTCCCCTTCCTTAATTTTGGGGATTTTGAGACTGGGAGGGAGAGAGAGCTCGTGAGCAAATGGGAGAAGATGAGAAGACAATAAGAGGGAAATGCCCAAAATACCCCCACTAACAACTGGACATTAATCTACACCGTCCTTTTTTGAAGTCGGATCCAACGGTTTTCACAACAGTTTGCACGAACTATTGTGAGAACAGTTCGCATCCGTTCATTTCTCTCTCTCTCTCTCTCTCTCTCTCTCTCTCTCTCTCTCTCTCTCTATATATATATATATATATATATATATATATATATATATATATATATATAATTGAATAATAAAATACATATAGAATGAAGTATGTTTGGGCTTTACTCAATAATAAAATAATCTAGTCAGACAACAAATAAAATCATAGGATGGAATATGATTTTTATGCATTAACTCAAAATATAAATTAGTAATAAGATAAAATGAAGTATAATTTGGGTTTTCATTTGAAAGATAATATATATATATATATATATATATATATATATATATATATATATATATATATATATATATATATATATATATATATAATTGAATAATAAAATACATATAGAATGAAGTATGTTTGGGCTTTACTCAATAATAAAATAATCTTGTCAGACAACAAATAAAATCATAGGATGGAATATGATTTTTATGCATTAACTCAAAAATAAATTAGTAATAAGATAAAATGAAGTATAATTTGGGTTTGCATTTGAAAGATAATAAATCCAAAATCAAAGGTAGGTTAAAATTGAACTTTGGGTTAAATTAATGGGCTTCTTATCAATAAATAAAAGTTGGATTAAAAATATGTGGACTTTTAAAAATTAATGAACAATCAAAAGAAAGAATCTTAATAATAATAATATCATATTACAAGATAGGATTTGTTTTATAATATAAAAATTATATGAAAATAACTACAAATACAATTAATGAATAGAAATGGCCTTTACCAGGAGATCCAAAATAATTTTAAAACAAAATAAATTTAAGAAAAATAGAAAATTTTATATAGAATCCAAACACCGAAAATACACTGGAAAATATGTATAGGTGAAAACGGGGGTTACAATCCTACACCTTACAAAAAGAATTTCGTCATCGAAATTCAATCAGGCGGAACGTAGGACAAGGCAAAAGCAAACTTGTGAATTAACAAAATAAGGAATCAAAGGGAAAGAAACGAAATAGTGGCAACACCAAAATAAGAAAGAACATAGATAGGAATGAAGTGATCTAGAATGATGTTAAATAAAGATTCAATGAATGATGACATTGCAAATGTATGAGAATGGAGTAAACAATGCAAAGAAGGATAAAGAACATGAGAATCCTGGGACCTGTGGGTTATGGGCCCACCATGCTTCCGCTGTGCCACTCTGATCGGAAGGACTCGATCATTAGCATCCATTAACTCCAACAATCTGCCTTGTGGCTCACCATATCCTTGACACGTCCAAACAATATCTCTCTAGCATGAAGTTCGAACTCCTGACAACCTGGGATTCTAAACACTTCTTGAGATCCTGGGCCTCTGCTTGCACATCTTGGAGCAAAAGATGACACTTCATCTTCTGGTGATGATCCAAGCTGCTGACACGTCGTAGGAGATCAAGCGATGCTGATCGACGAAATGAGTAGAAATAAAACGAATGGATGGCACTAGAATCAAAAGAATATGGGTATGGGAAGAATGAAATTTATACCCAATAAGGAATCAATAAATGTAGATGAATGGAAGAGACGAAAGAAAATAAGAAATGAAGGAACTGAATATGAAGGGATCAAAAAGTGGATCGAATAATATTAGATTATATGTTGGTTAACACATGTTCATGTGATCAATGTGATGCGCACATTATTGAGTTAACCTGGCTAGAGCCAAACCTGACAAACATATCAGCCAAGCATGACTAACACATTAGCCAAAACCTGGCTCTGATACCATAAAAAACCTGTCACGCCCCGCTTTTCAAAATACGGGAATACGAGCACGTAACGAAGGCCCAGCAAATGATGTAAACACCATCCATAAGCTGGACCAGTCTAACTCAAAAATATGATTACCAATCATGTAATGCCCTGATTTTTCATTTAATGAAAAATTATTTATTTTGCACGTAGTGTGCACGTGCAATATTTTTGTAAATATTTTCATCAAGAGGAGTAAAGATATTTAATATGTGCCTTTAATTATTTTTTCTATAAAGCCTTCTTTCAATTAGACAAAGAGCCTTTTCTTTTAAAAGCCCAAAGTTAATTAAATTTATTATTTTTATAATAAGTATTTTGGCCCATAAACTAAAGCCCATGGATTAATCTATTTTTATACAACTTGTCATGTAGAATACAATTTAAAGACTATTTTATTTTTATACAAAAATTTAATGTACAATTTTTGGGCCTAGTTGCATGCACGTGCACTACACGTACACGTGCAATATGCACTTTTTCAACTAGGCCGGTTGTAATCTTTTTGGAGGGAAATGAAAATTGTAATGGTGATCATGGTGTGGTGGTTACTTGGTTGTGGGTAGTTATTGCAACTCCTACTTTCATCTTGACCCTCCATGTTACAACCAACCAATTGATTCTAGCCCTCCATTCTCCTTGATTTTTAGTATAAATACACCCCCCCCCCCATGGCTAGTTATTCTTGTGTAAAATTATTCTCTTCCAAACCTATCGTTCAATTATACTATCTAGTGGTAATTTTGTGAGTTAAAAGATTGAGAGTGTGTGGGATCTTTGCTTGCAACTAGAAGAGGGGAGACTGGCATTCATCAAGAGGGAGCTCGGCTTGGGTGTGCTTGGGAGGCTTGTGTGCACGTGTTCAAAGAGGAGCCATTCGTCGCAAGGACATTCGTCTAGGGATTTGCTAGTTGTAATGTTTCTCTCCATACAAGGTGGGTAAATTTTTCCCTATTTCTAACATAGGAATGCATGCTAGATTTAATTTTCAAAATAATGCATGAAAATGATTAATAAGAATGCACATTTAATTGAAAAGATGATCTCTAATTGATTGAATTATTGATATGCAAATTATGTGTGTTGCTATTAGTAAAATTCAAGATTGTGTGCAATATGAATATGGTTATAAGTTGTGTGAAGAAACCTTTGTTAGTAGCATGAAAAATTATGTGCAAAAAATTAGTATATCGACTATGTCACTTTTATGTGCTAAATTGGAAACTTTGTATGGCGTTGTACCGAATAAATTAAGATGTAATTTTTATGTTTGGGAAATGAATAAGAGTAGAGAATTAGTATAGAGATTGATGAAATTATAATGTCAAAAAAAAATGTATTAGTAGTATGTCACATTAACCAAATTGTATGGTAGAAATGTGTCAATTATGGAGAAAATTATGTTTAATTATTGAAGAAATTTATTTTCATATACTCGAATAAAATTCATGATGGAAAACGATTAATTCGGATTTTTACAGTATATTAGTAAGAACAATGTGAAATGCAATTTTGTTGAACGTCGAAATATTCTAAATAACAGAAAGTATGGATTAAATGAAATTGGAATTATACTATAGACAACCTGAGCACGTAGCTCAAGTGGTCAGAGCGCGCGGTTGGGTTCTCTCAAGTCACTGGTTCGACTCTTGAGAATACCATCTTTTATGGGTGTTTACTTTTAAATCCGATCAGTACTGAAGCCGAGAGCATTTAATGCTCTCAGCCGTAATTATACCGCTTAGCACATTCGGCCTGGTGGCTTGTGCTGTCGGCTGTGTTCTCTGGGGTGCTGGGTTCGAATCTTGCCCTCGGCAAGATTGAAAAATAATTTTTTTTGGGTTTTTAATTGTCAAAAAATTATGAGAAAAATATGACTATTCTCCTAAAAATATAAGGGACTTTATAAAAATAATTTGGGAATTATTCGCATGAAATAAACTATGATTTGAGCATAAAATGCATAAATAGAACTATGGTTCTATATGTATACTTTGTGAAAATTATATCTTGCAAAAAGAAATTGAAATGAAGTATTAGAAGATTAATGTAGTAAAGACAGAAATTTTATTATGGGATGGATGTGAATTGTTCCCAATTGAGAATAGTGTGAAAAATGTGAAATGTGAATATTCTTTAGTGATGTGAATTTCAAAGTGAAATTGATAATTGATAAAGCATATGAAAATTCATGTATAGTTATGGACTATTTGAATGAATTAGAAATCATGATTTGAAAAGAGAAATATTTTTGAGTATGACAAATCAACAAATGAATTTATGAGTTGGAAATGCTCGAATTGGAAATTGTGAATTGAAAATTGAAACAAAAAGAGTAGCTAAGTCTCCCCCGAAATTTGGAAATAAATGAAATGGAAATTGAAAAGAAAGACCAAGGTTGGTCATGTGTGAATAAATGAATAAGTCCGGTTTAGTGGAGAGGCTAACTCTAGAGCTTTGATTTTGTTCATGATTTTAATAAAACCTAAGGATTAGTACATAGTGAAGACGTGATGAAAGTAAGAGAAAAACATTGAGTATAAGGGCCATTGGATAGCGGCGAGAGCGTATCCCAGGATGTCCCATGATGAGTCTGGGCGAGGATACTGCTCCAGAGTACCGTCTCGGTGGCGACGCTCGTGGGATGTTTGAAGACTACGGGTGGTGTCATGTCTATGGTAAGAGCTGAATTACCACAGGATGTCTGCATAATGAGTCATGTCAGCGATGGGATTTCCTCCAGGGCGCCTAGACATGAGTTCGTAGGTCAGAAAATATCTAGGATACTTACCGTAGTTACAGTAATAGATTAAGTCATGACGAGGGATTGAACCCTACAAGATGAAGAACGATTAAGGGCTTGCCCTCGGACCTATGTAGTATGGGATGCATAGAATCCGAACAAGTGCGCATTAGTGTCATGTAATATAAATAAATGCATTAAGGACTAAGTGCACAATCACAACACGACATCAATAGGGTAGTCCCTTTAGTTTGATATGTGACAAGTTTGTGTTTGCTAAATATGGAAAATAAGTTATACTATTTCCGGCATAGAGAGAATGGCCGTGTATATTGATCGTCGGTTGAATAAACTGACGTACCCACAGTCTTATATGCAGCTAAATGGCTTGATACAGATTAAAGAGGAACAAATGCTTAAAGATTATTCAATATTGTTGTACATTCGTTTCATTGTTGTAAAGTTTACTTCCGCTGTGTAGTGTAAATTGTAATGTATTCATGTAAACTCTGATGTAAAGTGAAAAGCGCAAATTTTCTTGTAGAATTGTACTAAAGGAAGCGAAAAGATCCTGTAGAACATCTCGAATTCAGTGTATTTGAGATTCGGGGCGTTACAAATCACAACCGCGCAAGATAATATAATCACATAAACGAAGAACAGCTTCGATAATAAATGAAATAATTCAAAACATAATATCCAACATCTGGGATAAAACAAACATCGGGTCATAAAAGCCCAAAAACAGAGTACAATGATAATAACAATGTTCAAGGAAAAACAGCATAAATATATAAATCAATAGTCTATTCATTTGAGCTCCATTCTTTAGAATCGTTGCTCACCAAGTCCTTCGGGTACTATTCCTTGTGTACCTGCAAACTTATGATCTAAAAATAAAGAAATAATGTCCGTTAGAGCAAGTCACGGACAGCAAGTAGTGGGAAATAGAGAATAATAAAAGCATGGTATATCAAGAATAGAGGACTGGATCAAAATCAAGAAACCAAAACAACTATTGACGATAAAGTCAAGGGTCTATATTCAATAATGCAATAATCAATAGTTACGATTCAAGATCAATATCAATGAGAATATACGGGATCAAGCATGCAATGTCAATCTAGGGTTATTATTTATTTTATTAACCTATCTAATGCACATTATATTGTGTGACATACCACAGGTTCGGTGCATACAAATAGTGATCGTTTTAGACTGTGGTAGTGAACTCTACATATCATGTACTCGGCACACTAACAGTAATTAATAGTCGGTAAATAGTAATTAATAGTAGGTAAACAGTAATTAACAGTCGGTAATAGTAATCAGTCAAGCAATAAGGGCCCTACCGAGTACAGTCTCCGATTGTTTACTACCAAGTCAACCCTTAATACTCCGGCTTGTTAATATTTTATTACACACAAATGTGGACATGCAATGGTAAAAAAGTTTTAAAATGATGTCAAGAGATGGCAAGGCTTTGCAATGGATGATATAACTATTTCTATTCCCTAGATGCAAAATCAAACATGGACATGTAAGCAAAACACAAAGCACACTTTCTAGATAGCAAGACGTTGTTGTACAAAAATCCACTTTTCAGTTGCTACAGGAAAGAAAATCAGGTTCCGTCAGAGATTCTGAAAATAAACTCTCTGCCGGTTCTAGAGAATAATTACACTACATATAAAAATACAGAAACAAAGCCAATAAGTTCATTCTTTACTGATTACAGGTTCAGGCAGCATATTAGAGTCAAAATACTTATACATAAAAATAGATTGTAAAATCATTCAAAAATCTCGTAAAAATCATATTTCAATTCCTAACAGTGTTTAGTAACAAAAAAATTAATCTTGGATTTTATTTCTTATAATTACTATTTTAGTTAATTAAGCAGGGTGATGCATATTTAAACTGCATTCTGGAATTCAGACGTCACTGTACAAAAATTTGGATATCTTGTAATCGGTAGGTCGGATTACAAAACCGTCAGAAGATATGGATTCTAAACACACTGGGCTAAAGTTCTTATTTAATGAGTTCTAATTAATATTATTTGTAGATAGGTTAAAAATTATGTTCTTTACTGAACTAGTATTCTAACAGCAACCTAGAGTCAAGTTCTCGCATTTATAAAGGGCCTGAAAAATTATCAAATAATCTTACAAAAATAATAGGGTGATTCACAATCATGTCTAGTAACAAAATATAAAATTTCAAGTTCTAATTATGTTGTTCTCATTTTATTTCAATAGGAAATCAAGTTGATGTATTTCTGGACAGAATTCTGGAAATTGAAAATATAGCAGTACTAAAAATATGATATCTTTCAGTTTGTAAATCAGAATCTAGTTCTGTATAAAGTTCTAAAAAATAGATTCAAAAAGCTACAGATGATGTTTTCAAAGTTTTATTAAATTATGACAGAACTAGGTCGAAAACTCAAATCAATACAGAGCAAATGTCAGGCCAGAAATATAAATAGATATAAATCATCAGTAATTTGATCATGTAACATGCAATTTCATGGCAATTATATAACAAAAGCTCTATTTAATTATCAGCATGCAATTTCAAGATTAACGAGGCATTACATAATCTTGGCAATTATTCATGAAAATAATATTCAATCTGGAACATCTCAATCATCAATCATTTCTATAGCATAGATTTAATTATTTTCATGTATTACGTGCATATGCAATGTACAATAAACCATGGATTTGAGTCAAAGATATCTGCACGAAAAGAGAATTATCCCTTGGTTTCACCGATGAATCCATGATAATCTCTTGAACAAATATTAAGCAAATATATAAGATTAGTGGAATGTGAACTACTTACAGGAGATAAAAAGAATTCTTGAACACGAATAATAAATTGGTTCAAGAGGACTTGCCTTTTAGATGATTAAATCCTAATATAATGAAGAATAACGGGATTAGGATCCCGACGGCACAACACGTGCAAAGCACGTAATAGCAAAACAGCGACAACAGCAAGGCGAGGGCGACACGAACAGCAAACAACAACACAACAACAACAGCTCAACTCAACAGCAAACAGCGAGAATCCCAATAGCAAACAACAAAAATCAATGCTAGATTCACACACAGCAAACAGCAAATCAAATCCAACAGCAAGAGCGGACAAACAGCAACGGTGGCACTAGCGGCGGTTGAGGCATGGTCGCTGGCACGAGGGTGCACTGTGATGGCAGAGGTCGACAGTAGTCGAGGTGGTGCAAGGGATGGGTTCTAGCATCAAAATAGAGGAAGTGAAGACGACGACAATGGCGATGTGGTCTTGACTAGTGCAGTCAACACAGCGGTGGCTAGGTCATCGAGAACAGGGGTGCTCGAGTGGAGGAAAGGGTCAGGATGAGGGTGCTTCGATGGGTTGGTTGCACGTCGATGAGGAAGAGGCAACAATGACGGGAGGATTGCGATGGAGGTGCAGTTGAGGAGAATGGGGAGAAGGCAGTCGACGGCGGGGGCATTGACGAGGAGGAAAGGTGAGCGTCGACGAGGGCTCGACGGGTGAGGAGAATGCGAGGGGTTGGGTTTCGAAATGAAACAGAGGAGGAAGATGAGAAGATTAAGCGGCTAGGGGGGTAATTAAGATGAGTAATTAGGGTTAATGAATAATTATTATATATAGGGGTTTTAGGATGTAGGGTTAATAGGTATTTATAAGGTATTAAAATATTGGGTTTGGGTTGCGGGTTAACGGTTATAGTGTATGGGCTTAGGATTATATATATATATATATATATATATATATATATATATATATATAATAAAACACAAAGAATGCTATCAAGTGGCTCACATTCAATCTCTCCCAAAATCAATGGACCAGATCTACTCTCACAAAACATATTTTCCCGCCCAAATTTCAAATCCAAAACCAATTTTTCTCACTCATCTCAGAACCACCTCTCTCGCTCTCTCTTACCTCTTCTCTATCTCACCCTATCTGTCTTCTCCCGATCTATCTCTCTTTTCCGCCTCTCTTTCTCTCTCTCATACCGAATCCCCCTTTCCCTCTTCCCAATATCCAGAACCCCCACCTCCTTGCAACCCCGCCATCCCCCATCCCCACCATCCTCGCCACCTCACTGTGCACCCGACCAACCTCCACCCATTACACTCCCGACCACCTTCGAAGCTCCGTCAGCCCCGCCTTACCATCTCCGTCTTAGCTCCGTCAACCCAACCTCCACCTCAGCGAAACCCACACTCGAAGCTCTGTCACTCTCATGTAAGTTCACCTTAGTCAAATTTTAGGATTTCATGGTTAAGTGTTAGGGTTTTTGCTGATTTTCGATTTCTTCCAGGCTTCGGTCCAGAATCCTCCCTTTCTCGAATGCTGCATTGGTAGAGAAGAAGCCAGCATACAAAGATCCAATCTTTCCCTAAATTGTACGTCTTCTCTTCTTGACATAATTGCTGCAGAATTTCCCCAAATTTTTAATCTTGCAGCTCAAGATCCGATTTTGATGGGGATTTGTTTCTGGGATTTTTCTGGTCTGGATCTAGCAGTGATTGGGAATGGTAAGATCTTCTCTTTTTTTATTAAATGCAAAACAGCTGAAATTTTTGGAATGTATTTGATTTAATGTTGTTGGAATTGCAGTTTGGGTTTTTAATGCATGAGATCTTCAGAAAAGGAATAATTTTGCAGAGGAAGGAGCTAAAGAGAAGAAATGTTAGGTAAAAAATTGTCTATTTTTAGTAACTTTTTAGATTGTGAGTTTGGCTGATTATTTGGTTGATTATCAGTTTGCCATGCTGAGGGTTTGAATCAGATGTCGAGAATTCGGAAAATGGAAAATCAGATTTTGAGAATTCGGAAAATGGAAAATCAGATTTTGAGAATTCGGAAAATGGAAAATCAGATTTTGAGAATTCGGAAGATGTCGAGAATTGTGTAGTAGTGATTTTCAGTTTGCCATGCTGAGGGTTTGAATGGTGCTAATAAGCTAACTCATTCGTTGATTAAAGGGTTAGTGCGGTTTTGATTGATGATGTTAGGGATGCGGAGGAGGAGAGGAGTGTTTACTTAGGTTTGATTTTATTAACTTTCTTTTCGGGGGTTTGTGTTTTGGCTAACATTTTTAGTCTAGTTTGGTCTGATGGTGGAAATGTTTGGTTCAGGTGTCTAAAAGCGAGGAAATTTTATTTTGAGAAAGCGAGTCAAATGTGGATGGAAATGCTCTGGTGGAGAAGCGAGTTCGGAACTTATACTATATTGGAGGTGAGAGTGAGACATCACTGTTGCATGTTATATCGCTTAAACTACTTTTCAGTATCAATGTAGGAAAACCCATATTCATGTTCATCTAATTCGGTACGAATCACATCTAGAATTTGAAAATTATACTGTTGGTGTGGATGGTTGAATAAGATGCACAAAAGGCTTCACATTTGAGAGGCTGTATCAGAAGTCAAGACAGTTACAATGTGGTCAGTCTTTGTCTTTCCCTCATTCATGTTCTCTGTTATAAATATCTGAATACGTCTTCTGCTTTGGATTCAAGTATTTTGTTGTTTCTCATATTTCTTGCCTGCCGTTCAATAAAGAAACTTGGGTTGTTCGACTACAATGGCTACTGCGGTGGTGATCAACGTCAACAACCTCCATCTAATGCAAGCCCAGTCCTTTTCATCACTGATGTCAGCAACAACAACTTCCCTAAGGTAATTTATCTTGCTTTAATGTTGTATACACTCATCCTCTTTGATAAAATGCACAAATGAACTGAAACATTTTAATTGTAGGAGCTGGCATTGGGAGCATCTAAAAGTTGTAGTGGATGTGTAGAATCAGATAGAAGGTACTCTGGATGCTTATGTGCGGCTTCATTTTCCCAGGTTGAGTTCTTCTGTCTTTGATTTTTATTTTATTTTTTGTCTCTAAATTTTAGAAAATTTGAAGGATTTTTTATATTTAAAGTTGACAGAACACATAATGATACAGATCCGAAAAATTAATATTTTAAGGGAGACTGTCAAAATTTTTACGAAAATTTCTATTACAGTACTTTTTTACAGATTCTGTAGATTCACAGTACTCTTTTTCAATCTCGAGCTCCTGACAAAGATATAAACAAATATACATCTTAATTCAGAATACATCAATGTCTCAGCCAAATACACATCTATATAAATCATTTTTTGCGAAGACGTGCATATATTTAACTTTTTACAGGCCTTTTTATATGCTGCATCGTTCACGAAAACGTGCCGTAGGCACGTGTCCACGGGCAAAACTAGTATATATATAAAATCGAATAATGAAATACATATAGAATGAAGTATGTTTGGGCTTTACTCTATAATAAAATAATCTAGTTAGACAACAAATAAATTCATAGGATGGAATAGGATTTTTATGCATTAACTTAAAATACTAATTAGTAATAAGATAAATTTAAGTATAATTTGGGTTTGCATTTGGAAGATAATAAATCCAAAATCAAAGGTAGGCTAAAATTAAACTTTGGGTTAAATTAATGGGCTTCACATTTATAAATAAAGATGGATTAAAAATCTGTGGGCTTTTACAAATCAATAAACAATCAAAGAAAGAATCTTAATAATAATAATAATGTTGGATCCTGTATAAAAGGAAAAGAATACTAGAGAGGGGGGGGGGGGGGGGTGAACAGTGTTGTATAAAAATTAAACAATAAATTGAATTTTTCGCAACTGTTAAGTCGACTGTATCAGAGAAATCAGTCTTCTGTCAGCGCAAATATAAGAGTAAATGAACTGAATAGCAACCAGTCTGCTAAGTTCCTAATGCCTTGTTTTGATTGTGCTTTTTGTTCAGCGGCTAAAGGTCAACTTCTAACTTCAGTCTAGAACGAATTCTTTGTTATACAAGACTGAAATCAGAGAACAAAGTCTTAAAGAAAGTAAGTGCTTTGTAAACTTGTTCTTTTTCTCTCAAAAGCAAAATGACTCGATAAAAAGTTAAGGAACCTTTCCCAAATGAATTCTATACTCTATTTAAAGAGTTAGATTCTCTTGGACGTTGAGAAACAGTTCCCCAACTGCCATACAATGGCAGTAAGAATTTAAATTTGAAAAACAAAATTTAAATTTCAAAAAACTATCAAAAACTGCTTGAACAGTCGACTGGTTTGTCCTATGCATCAACTGGTCAGAGCTTGAGTGAGTTTAATCAGTTTCGTACTAGAACAGTCGACTGTTCTCAAGAGTAAGTCGACTGGTACTCAACAGCTGAACTTATTCAAGCTTCATTTTGACACTTTGATTTTGGCAAACTTTATTTTTATTTAGGTGATGTGTGAGTGTGTGTGTGTGACAAGGCTTTTACAAGAATTCTAAGACACAAATATTACAAACACAATTACAAGGCACATGTTCATTTCATAAAACACTTTTGAAGCTCTTGAGAAGTCTTTGACTTGTGTCTTGATCTTGAGTGTTGATCTTGTCTTTGTGATATGGAACTTTTAGAAGCCTTCATTGTATTGTTGCCTTGAACACTTTTGGTACACACTGCAAAAAATATGTAAGATAGAACAATTTTGTATTGTGTTGTAATCATCAAAATCACGAATCTACATTCTCCCCCTTTTTGATGATGACAACACAATAACTTAAAAATAGTACAGAATAACAATTTACATATCATGATGTCACACATAATTGAAATATATACAAATGTAAATAAGCTCCCCCTGAATAAAATACAATATGCACACAATTTTTTGTAAACTGTGCACAACATGCACAAAATTTTAAACATGCACAACATAATATGCACATACTTCTTCCCCTTTGTCATCAAAAAAAACAAAAGGAAAGAGATAAGAACCAACCATAGATAAAAACCAATATAGTATAAATAGCATAAATGGAAATTTATACATGATCAGTCAAATAAATTGTTCATACGACAAAGTAAAAAGAACATCGTGAAAGCAGACAACATATGTCAAAAACACAAAAAAAATGAAAAGAACATCAATCTTCATCGTCTTCGTCATCATCACTCTTTGAGGTAGGGGTAGGTTGAGGAAACTGCCGAACAAACATCTGAGTGAGGTTAGCAATGCTAGTCTCAAGAGAGTCCTGCCGACCTAAGAGAAGATCCTGACGATCCATGAGATAATTGACAGAAGTGTAAAGACTCTCAGGATTGGAAAAACTAGCTCTAGGATGAGAACTAGAGGATGAACTAGACGTAGAAGACCGATGAGGAACAGAAGTAGTTAAAGGAATAAGGGGTGTATTTCTTTGAGGAGACCGAGGGGGTGAGTGAAGAATTTTCATCCGAGCTAGACTTGCACGATCAAATGATTCATAACGAGTCATAACACTAGACTCGGAATCAAGATCAATTTGATAGTGGTTTAAGATGTGAGTTAGAAGTGCACCATAAGATAGAAAGGAAGTGTGTGCCTTATGGAGATGACTAAAGATGACTCGACTCCAATTGATTTGGATGTTTCCAAAGATTGCATACACTGCTTGTTGCAATTCATACGAAAATTGGTCATAGCTACCCGTTTTAGGAATAATGTTGTACGACAATATTCGTGCAACTAGCTTGGCAAGCGGGGTAATAGATTTATTGGTCATTGGAAGACCTCGATTAGGCAAAAAGATTTTTGACAAAATAGATTGATCATCCAATTCAATTTCCCCTATATCTAACCCTTCATTAGAGATATTCAAAATTTGCCCTAATTTTTTAGCAGTTAATTTCATTCGAACATTTTTCACAGTAGTAGTGAGAAATATTTCACTACTATCCTCAGAAGTAGAAACTTTTATATTTGTATAAAACAAATAAATGAGCTGGGGATAGTAGTAAGGTTGATTTACTAAAGATAGAAGTTCAAATAAACCACATTGTCGAAACAATGGAGCAATCGGAAATCTATCTAAATCGGGGAAATTAACAAAACAACCCGGAAATATCATGATTTGACAAATAATGAAATACTTCTCAACAAGAGAAGGACGCCTTAAATACTGAAGATAATTATGTGAAGATTGTTCTTCTTCAACATTAGAAGCGCTAGATCTTTTAGGCTTAGGCATAGTAGGATCTAGAATAATGTGAAAGATAGATGTAAAATATGATTACCCAAATCAAGAAACCAAAAGACACAAGACGCAAAAAGACTCCACAGAAACAGTCTTCGGAATCGATGAGAGCAGATCGAGGCTAGAGAACGATCGAAATCCAAGAGCTAGAGAGCTTCAAGAGAGAACAGCCGACTTAAGCTATTGGGAGCAAGTGTAAAAAGTGAAAAAGGGAAGGAAGAGGGCTTAGGGTTTTTACTCGAAGGGAATGGCTGCGATTGCAATTGATTTTTGAATCGAGGGTCTAGATCAAAAGCGGGTAAAAGAGAGTAAGAGAGAGGAGCCTCATCCTGTGACGATTCAGAATCAGAAAAACGAAATATAGTCACGACAGTCGACTGAGTTTTAGATCAGTCGACTAAGTCGAGAGCATATACAACCAAACTCAAAGTTACGTAAAGCTATTGTCACTCGACTGTAGATTTGAAGACAGTCGATTGGGCAGAAGAAAAAATTAAGTTAGAAAAATAGACAAAGAAAATATTGTATAAGTCGACCGATAATCAATTATAAGTCGACTGAGATATATAGAAAAAATTAAAAAAATGTCATGAAATGAGCAAATGCCCAGTTCTCTTCTAAAGTTGATAAAAGTATCTTCTTTATGTGGTTTTGTAAATATATCTTCTACTTGTTTATCAGTGGAAATAAAATCTAATAGTATATCTTCTTTTAAGACATGATCACGTAGAAAATGATGTCGAATATCAATATGTTTCGTACGTGAATGTTGAACCAGACTTTTAAATAAATTAATAGCACTGGTATTATCACACATTATAGCGGGTCTTGAAAAAGAAATACCATAATCTAATAAAGTTTGTTTCATCCATAAAATTTAAGCATAAGCTAAACTTGAAGCAATATATTCAATTTCTGTAGTAGATTGGGATACCGAATTTTGCTTTTTACTGCACCAAGATACTAGTGAAGTCCCAAAAAGTGACAAGTTCCACTAGTACTTTTACGATCAGTTTTACTAGCAGTAAAATCAGTGTCACTATACGACAAGAGTTAAAAGTTATTGGTGCGTGGATAAAATAAATTATATTCAGATGTGCCTTTAATATATCTTAAAATACGTTTCACTGCTTTTAAGTGTGATTCTTTTGGATTAGACTGATATCTAGCACACAAACATATGCTAAACATAATATATGGTCTACTAGCAGTTATATATAAGAGTGAGCCAATCATACATCGATAGAGTTTTTGATCGACACTCTTACCTAATTCATCTTTGTCAAGTGTAGTAATAGTAGCCATAGGTGTGGTCTTACTACTAGTGCTATCCATGCCAAATCGTTTGAGTAATTCCTTAGCATATTTTTCTTGATTAATAAATATGTCATTTTTAGACTGTTTTATTTATAGCCCAAGGAAATAATTGAGTTCACCCATATGACTCATCTCAAACTCATTTTTCATGGTATTAGAAAAACTCTTGACATAGATTACTATTAATTGATCCAAAAATTATGTCATATACATATATTTGTATGATTAATATATCGGTCTTTATTTTCCTAATAAACAAAGTAGTTTCTACTTTATCAATTTCAAAATCAGTTTATAAAAGAAAAGCTTTTAAGCGATCATACCAAGCACGGGGTGCTTGTTTAAGACCATATAAAGCCTTTTTCAATTTAAAAACATGGTTTGGGAATTGTTCTTGTTCGAAACCGGGTGGGTGCTTAACATAAACATCTTCCTTAATGAAACCATTAAAAAAATGCACTTTTAACATTCATTTGAAAGAGTGTGAAATTCATGAAATACGTAAAAGAAAATAAAATTCTAATTGATTCTAGTCTAACAACAGGAGCATATGTTTCATCAAAATCAATTCCTTCTTCTTGATTATATCCTTGAGCAACTAATCTAGCTTTGTTCCTAACGACTTTTTTTGATTCATCTAACTTATTTTTAAATACCCATTTGGTACCAATAATAATATGATCAGGAGGTCGTAGAACTGAATCCCATACACCATTTCTTACAAATTGGTTAAGTTCATCTTGCATAGCATTCAACCAAAATTCATTCTCACATGCTTCTTGAATATTTTTCGGTTCAAAATCCGATAAGAAAGCAGTATGAGAAATCATATTAAAATGAGATCTTATTTGAATACCATATGAGATGTCACTAATAATTAAGTCATGAGGATGATCTCGAACATCAACAAATGATTTTGGTAAAGTTTGAGTTATCGCTACAGGATCAGTCGACTTAATAAACCCATCAGCCGACTGATTTACATCAGTCGACTTGTCTAGGGTAGTTTGCTCTAGTGATTTAAAAATGTTATCTAGTGGTGATGATTCAATTTCATCATCTTCAGTAACATTAGATGAAGGTAAAGATTCATCAAATGAAACATGCATAGATTCTTCAATAGTCAAAGATGACTTATTAAAAATTCTATATGCCTTACTCCTATTTGAGTATCCAATGAAGATACCTTCATTAAATCTAGCATCAAATTTATCTAGATTATCTTTTGTGTTTAATATGAAACACTTACAACTAAATACTTTAAAATACGAAACTTTAGGAATTCGATCATAAAATAATTCAAAACAAGTTTTCTTAAGCTTTGGCCTAATTAATATTCTATTTAAAACATAGCATGTTGTAGAAACAGCTTCCGCCCAGAAGTACTTAGGCAAATTACTTTCAACAAGCATAGTACATGCACATTCTTGCAATGTCATATTCTTTCTTTCAACCACTCCATTTTGTGGTGAAGCTCTAGGAAATGCAAATGAATGTGTTATACCATTCTTGTTGCAGTATTCTGAAAAAGTTTCATTCTCAAATTCTCCACCATGATCACTTCTAATAGTGACTATGGTTAGAGATTTTTTATTTTGAATACGTTTGCAGAAATTTGCAAATTCTTCAAATGCTTCGTTTTTATGTTTTAAAAAGAATACTCATGTAAATCTTGAAAAATCATCTACTAAAACAAATGCATATCTACTTTTATTTAAAGAAGCGACTCTAATATGACCAAATAAATCCATATGGATTAATTCGAGAGGCCTACTAGTAGAAATCATTACTTTTGTCTTAAAGGTAGATTTTACTTGTTTTCCTAGTTGACATGCATCACACATTTATCTTTCTTAAAAGATAAGTTTGGCAGTCTTTTAACTAGGTTATTTTTAGATAATTTAACAATGTTTTTCATATTTACATGTCCAAATCTCTTAAGCCAAAGCCAAGAGTCCCTGTTTGAAGCAACTAAACAAAAATCACTCGAAAACTTAGTTGTTTTTAAACATAATTCATATATATTATTTTTTCTAAAACCTTAAAAAATTACATTTTTCATAGATAAATCATAAATTAAGCATGCATCTTTTTCAAACACTATCTTATAACCCTTATCACATAATTGACTAATACTTAACAAGTTATGCTTTAAACCACTAACTAAGAATACCTCTTCAATAGTAGGAGTAGTGTTCTTACCAACCATGCCTATTCCAATGACCTTTTCTTTGTTATTGTCACCAAATGTAATAGTCCCTCCATCTATATCTTGTATGGAAGAAAGTAAATTTGCATGGCCAGGCATGTGCTTAGAGCATCCGCTGTCAAGTATCCATCATTCCCTTTTAGGTACCTATAAAATATTAATTGTGAATATGGTACCGTTTTCATTAGATTCGAAAGAGATTAGTGTTTGGGAAACCAAACCCAAAGTGAGTTTGATTTACCACCATATGCAGGCATATAATTTACAGAATTACAAACATTATGAACAAAAGAATTTATATAAGTACTCCTATCATTAAGACTCAGGTTGACTGGAACCCAAATATTTTTGCTCTGTCCAGTCGACTTTGTTGTACCTATTAGTCGACTGTGTTGTGAAGGCAGTCGACTGGGAGGTGAAACTAGTCGAATTATATGAGGTTGTTGTCTCTTTGAATAAGACTCCATACCTTTGGACAGACGACCGATTTTATGGGTCAGTCGACTGGTTTGATATGAAGAATTACTATTTTCATGATTAAAAATAATTTTTGGTTTTTCAAAAAAAATCATATAACTTGTTCTTCATAGTAGAAACAGAATCAATCTTATTACTGCTAGTGTTATTAGAAGAATAATGTTTTTCAAGAGTTTTTTGAAAACCAAGTCCAAATCTTTTATTAGTTTGAACTTGATTTTGGAGAACTTCATTTAAATTCACTTTTCCTTTATTGAACTTAGATACATTCTTAGATATCTCTTCATAATTTTTCTTTAGAGATATAAGATCTATATCCAAGTTTGAAAGACAAGAATTTAAAGACTTGACTTCAACATTTAAGTCAAGATTTTCTTGAGAAAGCATTTGATTAACTTTCTCTAGATTTTTAACTCTTACCTTCTATTTTTTTAGTTCTTGAAAGACTTCATTAAACGCTTCTAATAAATCATTAGAGTCAATATTGTCACTTACATCATTTTGGGTAGCCATGAAGCACACATTTGCGACTTCATTTGACTATTCATTCTCTTCTTCTGATGATGAGTTGCTATCATCCCAAGTTGCTTGCTAGGCCTTCTTGTTCTTCATGTACTTGTTCTTGGTGTACTTGTCCTTCTTGAAGTTAGAAATTTTTCCTTTTGATTTTGCATTCTCTAACGGTCAATCCTTCTTCATGTGACCTATTTTGTTACACTTGAAACAAGTAGGAAGTTCATTAGTATCCTTAAACTTAGATTTGAATTTACATTTGTGAAGAAATTTCTTAAATTTTCTTGTGAACATGGCCATTTCTTCTTCATCTTCTTCTTCATCTTCTGAATCGAACATGGCCTTGAAAGCGAGAGTTTTCTTCTTGGCTTGTTGAGGTTCTAAATCCTTCTTATGTTCCTCCAATTGTACTTCATATGCCATTAGATTTCCCACAAGATTCTCAAGAGTGAGTTGTGTTAAATCATTGGCTTCTTCTATAACGGTGGTCTTCTTTCCCATTCGGGGGTTAGAGCACGAAGAACTTTCCTCACCATCTCTGCTTGTGTATAGGTTTTGCCAACAGCCACAAGAGAGTTTGTGATGTCGGTGAATCTTGTTATCATGTCCGATACATTTCCACTCTCCTTCATGCGAAACATCTCGAACCTGTGAACAAGAACATAAATTTTAAATTTTTTGACCTTATTTGTACCTTCATTTTTTACCTCAAGAGTATGCCATATTTGATATGTCGTTGTTGCGTTTGACACACGATTGAACTCTTCTTTGGTAAGTGCACAAAAGAGAGCATTCATCGCCTTTGCACTGTTCATGGTATTGCACTTCATATCATCATTCTATTGTGCATAGGGAAGAGTAGGCATGGTGTACTCCATCTCGGTCATGTTCCAAATCTCATAGTTGATGGATTGTAAGTAGATCTTCATTCTACACTTTCAGTAGTTGTAGTTTGTTCCATCAAAGAGAGGTGGCCTTTGTGTGGATTGGTCTTCATGGTATTGACTTGCATTTGAAGTAGATGCCATTGCACTCAACCAGACTCTGATACCAAGTGTTGGATCCTGTATGCAAGGCAAAGAACACTAAGGGGGGAGGGGGGGTGAATAGTGTTGTATAAAAATTAAACAATAAATTGAATTTTTCGCAACTGTTAAGTCGACTGTATCGGAGAAATCAGTCGACTGTCAATGCAAATATAAGAGTAAATGAACTGAATAGCAACCAATTTGTTAAGTTCCTAAAGCCTTGTTTTGATTTTGCTTTTTGTTTAGTGGCTAAAGGTCAACTTTTAACTTCAGTCTAGAATGAATTCTTTGTTATACAAGACTGAAATCAGAGAACCAAGTCTTAAAGAAAGTAAGTGCTTTGTAAACTTGTTCTTTTTCTCTCAAAAGCAAAATGACTTGATAAAAAGTTAAGGAACCTTTCCCAAATGAATTATATACTCTATTTATAGAGTTAGATTCTCTTGGACGTTGAGAAACAGTTCCCCAACTGTTATACAACAGCAGTAAGAATTTAAATTTGAAAAACAAAATTTAAATTTCAGAAAACTGTCAAAAACTGCTTGAATATTCGACTAGGTTGCCATATGAGTCGACTGCTCAGAGCTTGAGTGAGTTTAGTCAGTTTCGTACTAGAACAGCCGCCTGTCAAGAGTAAGTTGACTGGTACTCAACAGCTAAACTTATACAAGCTTCATTTTGACATTTTGATTTTGGAAAACTTTATTTTTATTTAGGGGATGTGTGAGTGTGTGTGTGTGACAAGGCTTTTACAAGAATTCTAAGACACAAATATTACAAACACAATTACAAGACACATGTTCATTTCATAAAACACTTTTGAAGCTCTTGAGAAGTCTTTGACTTGTGTCTTGATCTTGAGTCATGATCTTGTCTTTATGGCTTGATATGGAACTTTTAGAAGCCATCATTGTATTGTTGCCTTGAACACTTTTGGTACACACTGCAAAAAATATGTAAGATAGAACAATTGTGTATTGTGCTGTAGTCATCAAAATCAAGAATCTACAAATAATAATAATAATAATAAGATCATATAACAAGATAGGATTTGTATTATAATATAAAAATTAGTTGAAAATAACTACATATACAATTAATGAATAGAAATGGCCTTTACTAGGAGATCAAAAGTAAATTTAAAACAAAATGAATTTAAGAACAACGGAAAATTTTATAAAAATACATCGGAAAATATGTATGTGTAAACGGGGGTTACACATACTTGTCGGAATCAAACGACAAGCTCTACTTTCAACGTTGTCTCAGAGTTGTCTCTACGAACTTGCTGAGATAAAATGGCTAGCTTTACATTCAACTCCGTCTCATAGTTGTCTTAACAAACTTGTCGGGATCAAACAAAAAGCTCTACGTTCAACATCATTACAGAGTTGTTTCTCTAAACTTGTTGTGTGCAAACAACTGGTTCAAATGTTCAACTTCATCAGAAAATCATCTCAACAAACTTGCTTGGATCAAACAGAAATTCTGCAGTCCCACTGCCTTCTGCAGTTTGCTCTTGCATCAGCTCTTCTAGGTCAGTTACATTCACAAGATCCAATGGTAAAGTGTTCAGCTCGCAGACCGATGGAACACATGTCTAATGGTGAAACGGTCGATCGACAAAACAAGCGAACAACATAACTCTTGGTCGACGAAAGGGCGGTTCAACGAAACAGGTGAACAAGACAACACTTGGTCAACGATAAGGCGCTTATCTGATAGAACGAGTCGACAAGCACGAGAATACATGATCAATCAAAAAATCGTATTTGTTGAGTTAAAGCCAAGGAGTATAAACTGAGCTTTGGTTGTATGTATACATATATACATATAAATGTAATTGTGTGCATACCCAAAGAAGCAACTTCACAACTCCAGGATCAAGCTTCAAAGGTGATCACATTCAAAGCCCAAACTCTGCAAAAACAAACAGCAAAAGAAGGAAATAGAAATAAGTGCAAAAACCCAAGTCTTATACTCTCTTGGATAGTCGGGTTCGCAAATCCGACCAGAATCCAACACCCAAACTCCAAGAGCCCTCTTCTTCAAAACCCTAACTTGAACCTAACTCAGCAAAACCCGACCTTAAAGCATCTAAAACTGAGGCCCTTGAACACTTCGAAGGTGATGCGAAGCCATAGCCTTGCTTACCGGCATTGGTCGCTACAAACAAAGCACGCCCAAAAATAGAGCAAAACCCTTAGCTCGATGACGGTAGCTCAACGACGATAGCTCGAAAAGAGCCATATCTTGACAAAGAGCCATATCTCGACGATAACTGTAGCTTGACGAAAAATCATAGCTCGACGAAGCCTATAGCTCGACGGGAAATGATAGCACGACCAAGTTGTAGCTCGTCGAAGACTCATAGCTCAACAAGATCATAGCTCGACTAACTCCAACTCATAGTGACGAAAATAATAGGTCGACGAGATGGATAGCTCGATGGAGAGGTGGAGCTCGACCAAAGCAACAGCTCGACGCCGTCATAGCTCGACGAAAACAGCGCTCGACGAAGTTATAGTTCGATGAGACGATCATGGCTCGATGAAGTGGTAGTTCGACAACTTCATAACACAACGAGGAATCTATCGTTTGAACGAGAAGCAGCCACTCGACTAAGCCCTAGCTCCCCTATAGCATAAACCGCCCAAAACAGACCATAGCTCGACCAAGCACAAAATCGCCTGAAGAAAGCATGGCTCAACGAATACAATGGTCATAGATGTTGTAGCTCACCCGAAACTCATAGTTCGACGAAGAAAAAAAGCTACGAAGCCCCAAAATCAAAGAAAAAGTGGCCATAGCTCACTTCTTCACTGCCTAGAAGCCGCAACCTGATGTCTCCATGCTGTTATTGGTTCTCGCAGCATTGTCGCTGCCATTGTTACTGTGTTGCTCGTTATTGTTGTGTCTTCACTGCTGTCGTGCTTGCTTGTGCTGTTGTCGTCGCGCGTTGCCGTCACCGATCTTCCTCTTCCAATCATAACCATCACGGAATAAGGCAAGCATCTCTTGAACCCCATTATTGTTCATGTTCAAGAAATATTTATTGAACTCCCATAAGTAGTTCTTTGTATTGATTATCGTATATCAAGGAATTCTATTATTGATTCATCGGCGAGTCGGAGTAATAGTTTTCTTGATCGTGCCATGTCATAGATTCAAATATTGAACCGTTAATACACTTCATATCGTGTTATAGAATACTTGGAAGTTCTATCCTATCATTTTTCAAAATTGTACTGTGAATTTTATACAGTTTCCGATACTGAAATTCAGAACTTTATACATAAAAATCATAGCCCTTCGAGTATAGAGTCCATAACAATTTATGGTTTCAGAATTCGATTTATAGATTGTGAGATATCATTGTTTTAGTACTGTAACATCGAAATTTCCAGAACACAGCCTGTCCACGAAACCAATAAAGAATTGACTGATTGACCTAGCTATTGAAACTATAATGTATCATGCAAATATGTGTTGGAACAGTCAGGGAGTCTATTTTTTATTACCCCTGATGAAATTTGATTTGCTTTCCCGTAGCAGCGGGAAAGTCAGTTTTTGTACAACAACGTTTTGCCGTCTAGAATTATAACTTCATGTTCTTAACGGTAAATATGTTTAATTTTGCTTGTAATTAATTGAACTCTGTTCCATGCATTGCGTAGCCCTTGATACATCCTTGATCATGTTCTGATACCCATTTCCATCGATTGCATGTTCATGTTTAATTATAATAAAATAATAACAAGTCGGGGCAATAAGGGTACGACTTAGTAGTGGACAATATATAAGAGTATACTGGGAAGGGGTCGGTGTACCCCTTTATTGGTCATTGTTATCGGTCGTATTTATTGGTTATCGATTGATTGTGGATTAATGACTACAATATCCCGATTATTGTGTATTGGTCATTGATCATTAGTCATTATTAATGCAAGACCCGAGTACATGATCCTGTAGGGTCCACCAATAGAGTCTAAATGCTCACATAATTGTATGCACCCGAACCTGTGGTATGGGATGCTAAATTACGTGCATTAGATAGGTTAATAAAAGACTGATAGACATAAGATTAACACTGAGCATCAACACTTGCATTATTGATTATTGATTATTTTTTATCGACCATTGATTATCAATTATTGATTCCTTCATTGTCTATTGATTATCGATCATTGCATATCGATTGACTATATCCCATAATTGTGATTGCTTTATCTTATCGTCATACTTGTATTGTAATCATATCGTCCCAGTTCATTGTTTATTGATATATCATACTTTATTGTTCATTGCTTGTCGCTATTTTCTATCCAAAGCTTGTTTTAACGGACGCCCTCCCTTCTTTTTAGTTAATGTTTTTAGGTACAGACAACGGGATACTGAAGGATCTTAGTGAACTGTTTACTACATTGTATATTCTCGGGTGTTTTGTAAGTTCTTGTATCTCAAAATTTGGTTATTTATTCTATTCTTATTCATGTGATTTTTATTGTTATATGTGTCATTGATCTTACTGGTACTGTACAGCTTATGAGTAATGTGAGTTAGTATACTTGTATCATTCGCTGGGCCTTGGTTACGTGCCCATATTTTCGTATTTTGGAAAGCGGAGCGTGACAAAGAGACATGGAGAGTCTTCGACGTCGTATCCTAGCAACGCCGCTCTGTCAGTTGGTAACCGTGGTAGAAGCAACAATAAAGGAAATTCACAAAGTAGGAATCACAAGTCCAAGTCAACAGCAGGACATCACAAAGGTGAGTGTTGGTACTGTAAGAAGCTGGGACACAGGAGAGACAAGTGTGAAAGAATAAGAAAGTGCAAGCAGGGTCATAGGGAGCCAATCTGGTAAGTATCGAACCCTGTTTAGATGAATTGTGTTTATCCGTTGGATTTGATATTATGCAAGATGATTAGTGTATAGACTCAGGTGATTCTTGTCATTGTACACCCATGAGGGATGCTTTTGAGGATTACAGGATATGTAATTTTGGTGCAATCACAGTTGGCAATAGGCGAGTATGTATAGTTGCAGGTAAAGGCACGGTGAGAGTGAAGGCTCGCAATGGTGGACATTTAGTCTTGAATGAAACAAGACATATTTCAGGCTTGAGGAAGAATATTAATCTTGATAAGTAAATTGGACAAAGAAGGATTCTTCACGATAACCTTTGGATGTGGAGAATAGAAGGTTACTTCAGGTGTCAGGTTTTTGGTAAAAGGAAAGCGTGGTGACCTGTTGTACTTACTCTGAAGAGGTAATTCAAGTGATATCATTGCTACAGCATCGGCAAATAGTTCTTCTTCAATTCTATGGTATGTCAGGTTGGGGCACCTTGGTGAAAAGGGTGTCAAGAAGCTTTGTTCTAGGGATCTTTTGTCGGGGCTTAAAAAGTTGATATGGATTTCTGTGAGAACTGCGTGATGGGCACGCAGTTCTCACAGAAGACATTTAGCCTTTAGTTGAATGGACATGAGAACAAGCTTAGGATGCTAGAGTTTGTACATTCAGATGTGTAGGGTCCGGCTCAGGAATTCTCTTATGGTGGTAAGAGATACTTCATCACATTCATCAATGACGCTACAAGAAAAGTTTGGGTTCATGCCATTCATGAGAAATCAAAGGTGTTTGAGGTATTCAAAGCTTAGAAAACCAGGATTGAGAATAAGACAGGTTGCAAGGTGAAAGCATTAAAGTCAAACAACTGTGGTGAGTACACAAGTAAAGAGTTTGTTGACAGGAAAAGGAAGGTATCTAAGGAATCAGGATAGTTTCTAGGACTCCACAGAAGAATGGGGTAGCATAAAGAATAAATCACACGATACTCAAAAGGTCGAGATGCATGAGAATTTATGCGGGTCTTCCAGTCCATCTTTGGGCATCTTTGGACATCTTTGGGTATCTATAGTCGATACAGCAGTGTACTTGATTAATTATTGCCCATCTAGTGCCCTTTATGGGGTCATTTCACAAGAACTATGGTTAGATAACCTGATAATTATTTGCATTTGAAAGCTTTTTGGTTGTATTGCATATTCACTAATCGACGGGGAAGAAAGAAAGAAATTGAATTCAAAATCCAGAAAGTGTGTAAT
The DNA here is from genome assembly GCA_017893485.1 of Hemerocallis citrina. Lineage (NCBI taxonomy): Eukaryota > Viridiplantae > Streptophyta > Magnoliopsida > Asparagales > Asphodelaceae > Hemerocallis > Hemerocallis citrina. Next base: position 121,391,765 of record CM030363.1, on the reverse strand, counting down.
CATTGGCTACGGTGGTGATGAGTTTGGTTACAGACATTGAGATTTTATGGACAACAAGTTCATTCACAGCAGGAATGTGGTGTTCAATGAAGAGGTCATGTACAAGGACAGACACAGGTTAAAGTAGTACAACTGGTAGAGAGTCAAATTTAGGTTCAAACTCAAATTCAGATTCAGATTCTAAAGGTGGCCCTAGTGGTGGGGGTCCTACAGTGCAACATCAGGTACATATACCACAGACAACACAAGAGGCTCATGATGAGTTGTTGGAAATGAGCGGGATATCCAAGATGAACATGTATAACTAGAGCGGTTCGAGGATCCTGAACCAGTCGGTGAACCGATACCCACATTGAGAATATCGACACGAGAGAGAAGATCAACCAAGATATTTGATCCATCAGCTAGTGTAGTTCACAATGTTCTGTACATGGATTCAGGAGAGCCAGAGACTCATGAGGAGGCTTTGAAGGATAAGGCTTGAATTAAGTGGGAGTCAGCCATGAGGGACGAGATGAACACCTTGGAATAGAACCAAACTTTGGAGTTGATCAAGTTACCTGCAGGAAAACACACTCTTATGAACAAATGGATTTTCGAAGTAAAGAATGAGGCGGATAGTAGTAAGAGGTATAAGGCGAGGCTTGTTGTGAAAGGGTTCCTCAAAGGGAAGATGTCGACTACAGTGAAATATTTGCACTGGTAGTTAAGATGGCTTCAATCAGGGTTCTACTTAGTATTGTGCCAGTTGAAGACTTGCACTTAGAACAGCTGGATGTAAAAATAATATTTCTCTATGGTGATGTCGAAAAAGAGTTGTACATGAGGTAACCCACAGGTTTTGAAACAAAAGAAAAAGAATACATGGCGTGTCGACTGAAGAAGAGTGTTTACAGGCTCAAACAAGCACCACGACAATGATACTTAAAGTTTAACTGCTTCATGAGAGGAAAGAGTTTCGAGATATGCAAAATTGATCAATGTGTATATGTTCGTCAATATGACGACAATGATATAGTTATCTTAACATTTATATGTGGACGACATGTTAGCATGTTCATGTATGGAGAAGATCAAGGATATGATAAAGGTACTAGCTTCAGAGTTTTGATGGAGCACTTGGGTAAAGCAAAGTAAATCCTCAGCATGAAGATCAATAAAGACAGGAAAAGCAAGAACTTTTGGTTATCACTAGCGAACTATGTGAAGAAGGTATTGAAAAGATTCAATATAGATGGCGCGAGGCCAGTCACTTGTCCCTTGGCCTCACACTTCAAGTTATCTATGGATTTGTGTTCGACAACGGAGGTAGAGATGGAGGAAATGACTGCATTTCCTTATGCCTCAGCCGTTGGGAGTTTGATGTATGTGATGGTATCTACAAGATTAGACATCGCACAAGCAGTGGGAGTTGTCAGCCATTACATGAAGAATCCAGGTAAACAACATTGGGATGCAGTGAAGTGGATTCTCAGGTATCTTACAGGTACTTTATATCACTCTTTTTGTTTGAGGAAGATTCTTCGTGATAGTTGCAGAAGTATACAAGGTATGCATTTACAATTGGAGGTACAACAATTAGTTTGGCTTCACATACAAAAGGTTGTAGCACAGTCAACCCCGGAGTCAGAGTATATGACACTCATAAAGGCAACGAAAGACATGTTGTCGATTTCGGAGCTTATGAAGCAGTTGGGCAGAAAATAACTCATATGAGAGCCATGGTGTGTCAAAGGGAGGTTTTCTTGGCGAAAAACTCGTTATATCACTCTAGGACTCAGCACATTTAGATGAGGTATCACTTTATTAATGACGATTGAAAAGTAATGGTTGAAGCTATCGAAGATTCTTGGCACTAAGACTCCGGCGGACATGCTCACGAAGGCAGTGGACAGCATGAAGCATCAGTTCTGCTACACTGCTATCGGATTGCCTCCATGTTAATAGTTGAGGAGACTCGCAGAGGCACATGCCTAGACTAGGCCAATGGAAGAATGGAAAACAGGTTAGAGACTTCGTGTATATGTCTCCAAGTAGAAGATTGATGAGGTTGGTGGATCCAATACACATAAAGGGTTGAAGAAGATTGAGAAGAAAACGTGTGGAACTGGGAGCAAGTCATAGCGATCAAGCAGCTGCAGTCAGCAATATACTGTCGACCGCACGATGTGCACCCGACCGACATGCACAGACTCTCAACCCGAGTGTACAAGCATATGAATGTCTATTTTGTAGAGTTCAGGAAACAATGTTCGTAAAGAGTGGAGAGACAGTTGTAAAAAACATTAAAAAAAAATCTAACCCTAACCTTACCCTAACCATATCCTTAAACAACCTAGAAGTTACTACTTTTGTTGAAACCCTACACTCACCAGTAACCGGATAGGTGTACGCTATGCAGGAGAATTTATATATTAGGGGTAAGAATATATTTAAGAAATTGTTTTTTAAAAATGAAAAGATCATGTTTTATTTTCTGGTATTTTTTGTAAACATTTAACTTTCATGATTTTATATTGGTTAGTTAGGTGGAAAAAAATGGAAATTAAAAAAATATATATAAACGATATACAAGCATAGATCATCTGCCTTTGGTATAAAGTTGCACAGAGACTGTTCGTAAAGAGTGAAGAGAAAGTTGTAAAAAGCATAAAACTTCAAATATTTAGCTATAACCTAGGCCGTTGTTGGAGACAACGGCCTAAACTATTAATAAAAGGGGGTGCTCTCTGACTTTTTGCTCTTTTCAACTTGGTCACGTCAGAGAGCAACGCAAAAACTTCAAATTTTTAGCAATAACCTAGGCCGTTGTTGGGGACAACGGCTTAAGCTATAAATAAAAGGGGTGTTGCTATCTAACTTGTTGCTCTTTTTAACTTGGCCAAGTCAGAGAGCACCCCAAATATTTCAAAATTTTGCCTATAACCTAGGCCGTTGGTGCAGACAACGGCCTAAGGTATAAAAAAATAGGGGTGTTGTTCTCTGACTTGTTGCTCTTTTTAACTTGTCCAAGTCAGAGAGCACCCCAAATATTTCAAAATTTTTCCTATAACCTAGGCCATTGTTGGAGACTACGGCCTAAGGTATAAAAAAATAGGGGTATTGCTCTCTGACTTGTTGCTCTTTTCAACTTGGCCAAGTCAGAGAGCACTCCAAAAACTTCAAATTTTGGCCTATAACCTAGGCCGTTGTCTTAACAACGGCCTATGGTATAAAAAAAAGGGATGTTGCTCTCTGACTTGTTGCTTTTTTAAACCTAGCCAAGTCAGAGAGCACCCCAAAAACTTCAATTTCTGATCTATAACATAGAAACAACGGCCTAAGGTATAAAAAAATGGGGTGTTGCTCTCTGACTTGTTGCTCTTTTCAACCTGGCCAAGTCAGAGAGCACCCCAAAAACTTCAATTTTTGGCCTATAACCTAGGCCGTTGTCGGAGACAATGGCCTACGATATTAAAAAAAGGTGTTGCTCTCTGACTTATTGCTCTTTTCAACCTAGCCAAGTCAGAGAGCACCCCAAAAACTTCAAATTTTGGCCTATAACCTAGGCCGTTGTTGGAGGTATAAAAAAAAGGGTGTTGCTCTTTGACTTGTTGCTCTTTTCAACTTGGCCAAGTTAGAGAGTACCCCAAAAACTTTAATTTTTGGCCTATAACCTAGGCCGTTGTTGGAGACAACGGCCTAAGGTATATAAAAAAAACCTAGGCCGTTGTTGGAGACAACGGCCTAAGGTATAAAAAAAAACCTAGGCCGTTGTTGGAGACAACGGCCTAAGGTATAAAAAAATAGGGGTGCTGCTCTCTGACTTGTTGCTTTTTTCAACTTGGCCAAGTCAAAGAGCACCCTAAAAACTTCAATTTTTTTGCTATAACCTATGCCGTTGTTGGAGACAACGGCCTAAGCTTAAACATAAAATAGGGTGTTGTTTTTTGACTTGATGCTCCAATACAGAGAGTTATTGACCAAAAAAAAATTTCAACAAACAACCTAGGCCGTTGTCTTCAACAACGGACAATGGCCTAGGTTAAAAAAAATAAAATAAATAACGAAAACTCCAACAGCAGCTACAACTGCTACGATTCAATCACCCCCCAAATGCATATACATTCCCATCACCTACACTCTCCAAAAAAAAATTCTACATACAGCCACCAACATCACCAACATAATTGACAATTACCAAGTAATAACAACAACATCAACAACACTTAAACTGGAGAACAACAATTATCACATAATAAGTTACAACAGAAAAACAATCAAAATTTGAATAAAATACTACAATGAAAAAATTGTATCGGATATTAGCTAAGAACCGGGTGTGTATGGTTTTGGTGCTCGCCTCTTCCGAGTAGGATTTCATCGCCGGAGCGGGGATGACGCCTCACGAATTTTTTCTTCTTCTCCCTCCTCTTGTACGTCTCCAACAACACTTTCTTCATTCTCATCTTGTTGCTCTTCTTCTTGAGGTGAAGGTGAAGATGTAGCTTGTTGTTCTCTGAGTTGTTATTCCTGTTGTTGCCCCAGCATTGCAGCTGACCTACCCCTCACGCTCTTACATTGCCCTCTCTGTGAACGTAATGCTCTATCTAAACGTTCACCCTCTCCCAAAACATCCAAATTGGTACGACATGAAGAGAGTATCTTCTGAGCGAACTTCTTCATAGGCGTGCCAACATTACTTTTGATTACCTTCGCGCATTCTTTTGCCATGTCCATCGTATTATTGATCTAAAACTAAAAACTAAAAAAATAAAATGAAACACATTCGGAAAAGTAAACAATTTAATAACTTTAAATATAACGAACATTCAACAAAATTTGAACATTATATCACCAATGTACGTATAGCTGAGGCCTTCGGTTGGAACATGGGTTGTGAACTAGAATAGGCGGGTGGTGGTTCAATCTCCCTCTCCTCAATTACTCGTTGAACACCAGCAGGTAGTTCTGTATCGAGAGAGATGTACAAACGTGTAATTGATCTGAACCATTGCATGTACTTCCCTTGCAGCTTGCCATCGTACCTTGGAACATTAACAATTACAAGTTCAAATTGTTGCTCGTTCCATTCTGCAACGTGAACACGATGGAAATCTGCCCAATCATGAGAAGGCATACTACCGGTACCCCTACGGCGTGTAACTCGTGGTCGTATAGCTTTGCGCAGCTTGGGGGACTATCTTGTTGAAGTCCGAAGTGCCGAAGGATTCTCTCCGGCCGCAGATACTCCACTATAACAAAGTTGATGAGTGGAGCCGTCGTCATCCACAACTGTGACCCGGTCACTACAATTGGTGGTAGTTTTCCAACCCGCTCGGGTGTATACGGCACCCAAATCACGAACTCTTCTCGTAGTTGGTCGAGCTCGTCTCTGTAGTACATTAGTACATCTTTTGGGTTGTCTTTGTTACTCCGACTACCTGTCCAATATACCCATAAGGGTGCTAACATATGAGGATTTGGTGGTTCGGCCATCCAACCGTCCGCCGGTCTCCTAATTCGGGGACGACCCAAGTGCAGTTGCTTCCATGATCAATTCTGTAACAAAACCATCGGACTGGTCATCTCGGTCCCATCTAACGCTACAAAACACAACGACTTGTATAGCATTGCCAACGCGCAACTTCCCAGCTGTACCGGCTAGCTAAGCCTAAGTCGGCGAGCAATCGTAGATACATGAGGTGCACCGTATCCCCGAATGAGTTGGGCAAGAGAACCCCTCCGAGCACCGTTAGAATGTACGCTCTGGTGTAGGACTGTACATAGTGGTCGGTCGATGTATCGGTCAACGTCCCTTCAAAATGTTCCTTCAACCAAGATAGTCAGATTGATTGTCCGACAAAAATATCCTTATTTTTTGCGGCCTCCTCATCAAACTCTGTACCGAGGAGTTGATTACACAGTGTTGCTGCTGATTTTGGTGTGGGAGCAAACAGATAGAATTTGTGAATTCTTGGAGAAAACGATAAAGCAAACCTGTTGACCTTCACCAATGTGTTGACTTGGTCTCTTGCCGCTGCTGTGAACCTGCAAAAAGTGTGAGACACGGGGATGGATCCCGGTGACGCACCCTCCGACGCTCTTGTCAGTAATCTGAATGATTAAGCAAGAACTTAAACTGGAAAAGTATTGATTACCTCTTAATGGTGGTGGATGGGGGGTATTTATAGTCGCCTTAGGGATCAGATTAGGAATGTAATCCCTGTGATCAGATAAGGAATGTAATCCCTATGATCAGATTAGGAATGTAATCCCTAACTCCCAGTGAACGGATAGATATGGATCAGGGCTGTTGATTTGGATTAATCAGAAACCCCAATTCTATCCTGCTGGACCGAGTTCATTTCGGGTTGGGACCCGTACCCAGTTGAGTTGGATCCGTTCGTGGGTTATTAGGTCTTGAAGAAAGACCCAGTTCCCATTTCAGACCCGTTTGTAGGTGAAATTACCGTTTTACCCCTGAACTTTAAGAATCGTGTCCGATTTGAACGGCCCCGATTTAATCCCATTTTTAGCCATATCACGAGCCCCCCACTCCCGGGGACTGAGTTTTACAGTCTTCGAGGAGTAGTTTTGTTGTTCTAATGGCGTACGGGATTTTATCGATGTTCTTAAGGGAGTTCGGATCTTGCTCGGGGTTCAATGGTGTTATTCTAGACTTGTAAAATTCCTAAAAATGTCCTTAGAATTTTCTGGATTTTTAGTGATTTTTCCAGATTTTTCTGTATTTTTTTGAATTTTTTATTCATTTACCGAATTAAATAATTAATTATCAAAAATATTAATTAATTATTCTAATTAAATAATTATATTTGTCAGAATTTTAAAATTAATTTTCTGAATTAATCATTATTTTTAGAATTTTTAATTAATTTTTTTTCTTTTTAAATATTTTTTCGGATTTTTTAAATAATTAAAACAAATAAATAAATAAATCAATCAATTAAATATTACCTGGACACCTGGCGCATTTCTGGACGTCGATCATGATCAGATGGCGTGCATCGCAAAGCAGATCATGCTCTGGACACGTGGCGCGTTTCTGAGCGTCAATCATGATCAGGTATGCGCGCATCGCAAGGCAGATCACGTTCTGGACACGTGGCGCGTTTCTGTGCGTCAATCGTGTCGTGGCGCGATTTTTGAGAAGATCGGACGGCTCGTATAGGTCGGTAGGATTTTTTCTCCAATTTTAGGGTCGGTACTTCGGCACCTCGGCTCGGCTCCTTGGCAGCTCGGCTCGGAGCGCTGGGATCTGCTGAGCTACGTGGCACGATCCTGAGCGTTCATTATGGCGCAAATCCTCACAAAATGCTATCTTGTAGTTTTGTGATTGTGGCGCGATCTGAGCCGTCCATCAAGTTTTGACACGAATTTTGGGACGATCCGACGGTGAATTTGGCTCGGCAGAATTTTTCTCCATATGTGGAGGTCGGTATCTCGTCCCTTCTGCTCGACTCCTCGGCAGATTGGCTCGGAGCGCTGTGATCTGCCGAGCTATGTGGAACGATCCTGAGCGTCCATCACAGCACGGATCACGAGGATGGGGTTCAGATCACGAGAAAATGCTATCTTGTCGTTTTGTGGGTGTGGCGCGATCTGAACCCTCCATCAGGTTTTGACACGAATTTTGGGACGATCCAACGGCGACACTGGGTCGGCTGAATTTTTCTCCATATGTGGAGGTCGGTACCTCGTCCGCTCGGCTCGGTTGCTCGCACTTTGCCCCAGTGGCTCGGTGGCTCAGCCAAGCTGTTCGGTAACTCGGCTATGTACACCGATGGCAAGCAGCTCTGATGGAACACGTGGCACGATCCCGAGCGTCGATCACGGCGTGGATCACGAGGACGGGGTTCAGATCACGAGAAAACGCTATCTTGTCGTTTTGTGGGCATGGCGCGATCTGAACCGTCCATCAGGTTTTGACGTGAATTTTGGGACGATCCGATGGCGACACTGGGTCGGCTGAATTTTTCTCCATATGTGGAGGTCGGTACCTCGTCCACTCGGCTCGGTTGCTCGCCCTCTGCCCCAGTGGCTCGGTGGCTCAGCTAAGCTGTTCGGTAGCTCAGCTATGTACACCGGTGGCAAGCAGCTCGGACGGAACATGTGGCACGATCCTGAGCATCCATCACGGTGCGGATCACGAGGACGGTGTTCAGATCACGAGAAAATGCTATCTTGTCGTTTTGTGGGCGTGGTGCGATCTGAACCGTCCATCAGGTTTTGACACAAATTTTGGGACGATCCGACGGCGACACTGGGTCGGCTAAATTTTTCTCCATATGTGGAGGTCGGTACCTCGTCCACTCGGCTCGGTTGCTCGCCCTCTACCGCAGTGGCTCGGTGGCTCAGCCAAGCTGTTCGGTGGCTCGGCTATGTACACCGGTGGCAAGCAGCTAAGACGGAACACGTGGCACGATCCTGAGCATCCATTACGGTGCGGATCACGAGGACGGTGTTCAGATCATGAGAAAATGCTATCTTGTTGTTTTGTCGGCGTGGCGCGATCTGAACCGTCCATCAGGTTTTGACACGAATTTTGGGACGATCGACGGCGACACTGGGTCGGCTGAATTTTTCTCCATATGTGGAGGTCGGTACCTCGTCCACTCGGCTCGGTTGCTCACCCTCTGCCCCAGTAGCTCGGTGGCTCGTCGAGGTGCTGGTCTCCGAGTGATGGAGTTAAGCGAATCGACGAGTTCTTGTCTTGGGACGTCGCAACTCTTCGTTTTGTCATTTTACCTTCTTTTAGTGGGCCCTTAAATGCCTAGAGAGCCCAAACGTCGCATTCTTGGCTATATGTCCTCACTCACCTCACCCCCTAGCTCATTTATCTCTTTCAGTTTGAATTTTTACTTTTACTTTCGGTTTCGCTTTGCTAGCGGTGATTTGCGCTCCAAGGCGGTGGTGCTGGCTGTCGCGTAGGCCAGGCAATTTCTGGCGAGTGTTTCGGACCGTGCATGTCACTTCCAAGTTCACGTCACATCAAGGTCAGTGTTTTTGCCATAGATATTTATTAGAGATGTCAAGGATAGACTCGGAAAGTGAGGCATCATCCTCTGGAGATAGTGGTGCCGAGGAGAGAAGTCAAGTATCGAGCTGGAGAAAGGGGAAGAAAGTGGTAGGGTCGTCTGCGGCCGTGAAGAAGAAGGCAGTTGCTTGGTCTCCCATAGTCGAGGAGATCGTAGAGCCAGAGAGGCAAGCCCCCGAGTCGGGCCGGTACCCTGGTGTGCTGTCCGGTCACGTCGGCATTAGGCAATACGAGGGCGATCTGCTGAAGAAGGTGATCGTTGGTCGGTCGGCCGTTTACGAGGAGAACGCCCCGAGGGAGGTCACCAAGGTGGACGACCTTGCTTCGGTATTATCCGAGAGGGACCTCCTCCGGATCAGAAAGGGGTTCGCCATCCCTTCGGAATACAGTCTGATCCTCCCTGGCCCTGGGATGCGAGCGAACACCGAGTTGTCGCCGGACACGTGCGTGTTCGATTTCGACTCTTTGTGCGCCGGCTTGCGCTTCCCTCTACATCCCTTCGTGTTGAGGGTTCTCCACTGGTATTGTCTAGCACCGGTGTAATTTATGCCGAACACCTGGCGCCACATACTTGCCTTCTTGCTGCAGTGTCGGATTACCGAGGTCAAGCCAGACCTGGTAATCCTTCGGAGTCTGTATCGGATCAACCGGATGACGAAGGCCGAGCCTCGCTACTACTTGTCGCCCCGGAGAGGCGTTAAGCTCATAGAGAATCTGGATTCGATAAAAGGTTGGAAGGAGAAGTTTTTTCTGTTGAAGGGGCCCTCGAGGCTGGACTTCCCGACTCGGTGGAAGGAAGAGGTGCCGAAGTTTGCAAGGGCCGACCCGGTGCTGACTGCGGCCGAGGAGGAGGTGGCGGCGAAACTCATTGCTCTCCCAATGTTAAGCTGGAGAGGAATGACTGAGGAAGTGCTACACGGGTCGGGCCTTAGTCCGATCGACCCGAGTATGCCCTTGACATCTCGCTGCATTTTTTTCTTCTTTCTTTCTTGTCCGATCTTCTAACTTGTTGTTTTCTAGTTTTGTTGTTTGGAACTGAGGTGCCGGAGATGGACTTCATGGGAATGATGTCTGAGCGAGGCAAGGTCGCCGATGGTAGGAAGAGGAAGAAGCCGAGCGCCGGGCTTGCATCCGGCCGTCCTTCCAAGGCCCCCTCGGTAGTTGCCGACCCTACCCCTGGTCCTCAACTGTCGTCTCCGTCGGTGGCCGTCTTTGTAGACCCATCTGCCCCGGCCTCGTCTGCCCCGGCCAGTGAGGCCTTTTCGGTTTCGGCGGCGCTGGCGCTGTAGGCCCCGCCTCTGATGCCTCAGGCCGAGCAGATTTTGACAGAGGTCCATAAGAAACTGTTCGTCCCCGACTGGCAGGTGAAGAACCACGACGGCTTCCTTGGTGATTCGCAGATGTGCATGCAGGCCGTCAAGCATCTCGTGACCCCAAAGGACCGAGCTGCTCTGAAGGCGGGGATGACCGGGGACGATACCTTCGAGATCGCTCGGTCGCTCATGTCGGTAAGCATTTTTCTTTGAGAATTTCTTTAAGTCTATAACTCGGCTCTTACAACCACCTAACGCTCATTCATTGCAGGCCACTTGTCACTTCGGCTACCTTGTTCAGGAGTTCGCCGAGCAAGAGAAGGAGCTGAAAGCCCTCTTTGACAAGGACAGGGCGGAGAAGGCGAGGGCGGTGAAGCAGCTCGAGGCCAAGCAGCACTGCTCAGAGGGCTTGGAGGTTCAGGTTGCCGATTTTGAGACGGCCCTGGAGCGAGCGAAGGAGCAGCTCGCCGACGAGGTTGCCAAGGTTGCTAAGGCTGCCGAGAAGTTGGCCGCATCGGCAAAGGCCCTGGAGGCGGCGAAGGCGGAGAGGGACACCGCGGCGGAGGTGGCCAGGAAGGAGGTTGAGGCCGAGGCGAAGAAGCACATGGCTAGGAACATGGAGTTGTCCTATGCGAGAGTGCTTGACCACATCGAGGCTCGTGTCCCCGGCTTCGAAAGAGTGGGATCTATGGCTCGGCGAAGAGGAGGACGGCAGAGAGCAGGAAGGAGAAGAGGAGGAGGGTGACCAGCGGGACGTGAAGGTGCCTGCTGTCTCCGAGACTGTGGCGGTCGACCCCCAAGCCGGGGCGACGGGGGGCGAGGGACCATCTGGCGAGGCGCCTGTGACCGAGCCGCCGCCACAGGTGGATCCTTGATCTCCCCTTCTTTTGCATAAATCCTCTTCTCTTTTGTTTTGTAAAGCCTTATAGCAGACTGGCCACCGCTTCTTTTTGATATGAATGAAAGATTTCTTTTTTGAATTTGTCCAAGTGTTTGGCTCGGAACCTGTTTCCCAATGAAATGCTTTGGTTTTTTCATATCGTCGGACTCGGTTCGGACGCCGCGGCAGCTCGACGGCGAACGGAATTTTTTAAGCGATCACGCGAAGCTCATCTCGAGGGCGAGATCGAGTTAATTAGGAGGGTGTTATTCAACGTGGAGAAGACGAACAGCGAGTTATTGGCTGAGATTCGTCACTTGCAGATAGTCGAGGGAGAACTCTCGGCGAAGGATGAGTTAACTTCGGTGTTGGCCGAGCGCGACGAGCTAGCTTCGAAGGTTGAGCAGCTAAAGAGGGTTACGGTCGACAAAAGCATTGAAGTGACCAACCTTCGCCGAATCATAACTGACTATGCCGGGACGCAAGCTCAGCAAAACTTCCTCGGTTCAAGATGTCAGTGAAAGACGATACTTTGAAGGATAGGATCGTCGAACTTGAAGAGGAAGTCGCTCGCCTTAAACCTCAGCCCATGAGGATTAACGTCCGAAGCACTTCGTGCACCCGCGAGGAGAGTGAGAGAGGGATCTCCTTCTACGAACTCGCGACTCGCCCACCTATCGTTCGTCGGAGCCCGGCCAACGCCCAGAGTGGTGTGGCCATCTCGTCTAGTAGAGCCTCGGTTGGAGCCACTGTCAGAGGCAGCGCCGAGGAAGCGTCTCGGTTCGTGGGTGTAAAGACGAGCTCGGAGGTGAAGTGGTGCCGCCCTCGCGTTTCTCTAAACCAGAACGTCCTTGTCCCGAAGAAGCATTGAAAGAGTTGTATTATACTTTGGAATTTTTGTAGCACCTTGTTGTAGTAGCTTGGCCTTGTAATTTGAATGTTTTTGTCCACTGTACTCCTTAATAAAAGTTCTTTTTTTTGGTGTTCGTGTGTTGCTTCCTGTTCGGCAATTCCGAGCACGGATTTTGAGGTGCCTTTTTCTCCACTTTGCAATTCAGTAGATCGGTAGTTCGTATTTCAGATCCGAGCTACGTGGCTCCATCATGACAGTTGATCACGATCGTGGTGCGAATCACGAGACAAGAGGCTCAAATTTCGAGAAAACGTTATCTTGTTGTTTTGTGGAGACGTGGCACGATCTGAGCCGTTCATCATGTTCTAGCACATTTTTTGAACCAATTTGACGGTGAAACTGGCTCGGCAGCATTTTTCTCCATATGTGGAGGTCGGTACCTCGTCCCTTCGGCTCGATAGCTCGGCCATGGCGGAGCTCATCGGGGCGAGTTCATTGAGGTGAGCTCGGTGACGGAGGAGGAGTCAGAGCTCGGCGAAAAGGGGATCGGCATATGGGAGAGGTGAAGAGCTCCGAAGCCTGGTGTTGTGCTCTCTGTTTTTGGAGATTTTTTGAAGAGGAGCCCCACTCCTAGGGGTGAAGAAGAGGTGCTAGGAAGATCCTCGTAAGAGCCATGGGAATACCTATTCTTTGATGTGATGGCAAGGAGTAACTCTATGGGAGAGTTTTGAGCTCCGAACTCGCTTAGAAGAGGCCCGCTTTGGAGACGAGTGGAGTGAAGAGCTCGGCTGTAGGAGAGAGCCATTTGGGAGACGAGTTTGAGGAGCAACTCGAGGAGAGAGTGATGAGCTCCGAACTCGTCGTTAGAGTTTGTTTCAACGGTTGTGGGAGCAATTCCGAATGGCAAACCACTTCTAGCTCGCTTTAGAGCGAACCTACGAAGCAGAGTCGAGCCAAGTGTTGGACTCCGAACTCGTCGTTAGAGTTTGTTTCAACGGTTGAGGAAGCAATTCCGAATGGCAAACCACTTCTAGCTCACTTTAGAGCGAACCTACGAAGCGGAGTCAAGCCAAGTGTTGGACTCCGAACTCGTCGTTAGAGTTTGTTTCAACGGTTGTGGGAGCAATTCTGAATGGCGAACCACTTCTAGCTCGCTTTAGAGCGAACCTACGAAGTGGAGTCGAGCCAGGTGTTGGACTCCGAACTCATCGTTAGAGTATCAACGGTTGTGGGAGCAGTTCCAAATGGCGAACCACTTCTAACTTGTTAAAGAGCAAGTTATTTGAAGCGGAATCAAGCCAAGTGTTGGACTCCGAACTCATCATTTAAGAGAGGGCTAACGAGGTGTAGGAGCAATTCCGAATGGCTAACGAGGTGAAGAGCAAGTTATTTGAAGCAGAATCGAGTCAAGTGTTGGACTCCGAACTCATTGTTAGAGCTTAGTGAGTTGCGGGAGCAGCCATGTAGACGAAGCTGGACTCCGAACTCACCATTTAACGAGTCGTAGATGTGACTCGAAGAGATAGAGAAGAGGCAAGAGCAATAATTTTCAATGAAAAATGTAAAGTTTTATTGAAATAAACTAAGTGGCCGCTTCAATAGGGCGAGCCATTATTACATGCTATTGGCGGAGTTACAAGCATCGGCCTTATTGAAAATCAAGATCCTACTTCTACAATAAGGTGAAGACCTTTTGGGAAGAGCTGAGTCTTGAAGCTCGGCGGGCCTTTCTGTTCGTTTGTTGGTTCCTCAGGGGAGAAGCTCGGCCCCCTCTTTTTGGACGAACTTGGTCAGGTGCCCCCGCTGTATGAGTTCTTTGATCTCCTCCTTGAAAGCTCGACAATCATCCATGTCGTGGTCGTGGTCCCTGTGAAAGCGGCACCACTTATCTTTCTTCCTCTTCTTGCCAGAGGTATTCATTCTAGGGGGAGCGCGGAGTAGTCCTTCCTTGTCCACCTCCATAAGAACTTCTGATATATTAGCTATGAGGGGGGTGAACTTCTCAAAATGTGGAGTTAAGCGGCGCTGGCCATTACTGTCCTTCTGGGATTTTTGGGACCCCTCTTCACTTGTGTTCTTCCGTTTGTTCCCGGAAGATGTCTCCTCAAGAGCAAGGGGGTTGAGAGCCTCTTCCGCCCGTATGTACTTCTCCACCCTAAGTAGGAGCTCTGAGAAGTCCCGAGGAGGCTTCTTGGCAAGGGATGCCCTGAGGTTGGCATTAGTGACGTTGCGCTCGAATGCGGCAGAGGCTACTGACTGGTTGAGGGAGGGAATGGACTGGGCTTCGGCGGTGAAGTGTCGAACGTAATCCCTTAGGCGTTCACCCTTTTCTTGGTTGAGGGTCACCAGAGATACACTTGTTTTCTCGGCCTGGCGGCTACTCACGAAATGAGTAAGGAAGAGCTCTTCGAACTGATCGAATGAGAAGATGGAGGCCAGGGCGAGTCGAGAGTACCATTCTCGCGCAGACCCCTTCAGCCTGGCAGGGAAGATCTTGCAGAGAAGGGCATCTGAAGCATGGTTGATCGTCATGAGAGTTTTGAAACTCTCTATGTGATCTGCGGGGTCCGACTCCCTGGTATACGTCTCGAAGTAAGGCGGCTTGAAGTTTTCTAGGATGGGGGCCTCCATGATGGTGCGGGAGAATGGAGGTCTGCTCGGGCGGAGGTTTATCGCCCGTTGCTCTTCTTCCTTGTCAATTCGGCCGAGGTGCCTCTCCATCTCATGGAGACGGCGGTAGACTGAGTCTTCTCTTTGATCATATCTTGCCGAGCCCCGGGACTCATCTTCGTACGAGGATGGACTGGGGCTGCGGCGATGGTAGCTTGGAGAAGGACGAGGACTGAGAGTGTGAAGGCGGTGGCTCCTAGCTGGCTTATGAGTAGGTGGCCTCTGGTCGTTCTTTGGGGCGATATTGAGGGCCCTTAAGACTGTCACTTGGAAGTCTTGAAGATCTGCCCTTGTGACTGGTGCCTCTCTAGCTTGGCAGTCCCTATGTGTGGCTCGGCTTACTGGAGAATGAGTTCTCCGCCGATGACGCTGAGGGGACTCTCTTTGCCTCCTCGGGGGAGGGGATCTTCTAGTCCTCGGTCGTCGGAGGATTCGGATTCTTGGAGCCCCTGAGTTCTCGGGTTGATGGACTCGACCAAGGGCTCGCCATCCATTCAGGCGAGTTCTAAGGTCGATCCCCTTTTGGCGGTCGGCAATTACTTGACGAAGATCCCGCTCGGGAGGGGTTTGAGAAGCCAGGGATTCAACTGAAGGATTGGGACCCGTGACTTGGTCATGAGGAGGATGTTGCTTCGGACGACTCTGACGGGAGCCCCCCTGGGCAGCCCCCCGAGACCCTTGAGGGGCCTGTTGAGTAGGAGCACCTTGAACCGGAGGAGGGATAGGAGGAAGAGAAGTGGTTCTTCGGTTGGAGACCGCTGCCTTTCCCTTCTGTTTTGGATGCATGGCTTGAAACTAGTATCGTTGATGAAGTTAGGTCAGGTTGCTTTTTCGTTTCCCACAGACGGTGCCAATCTGTTGCTGCTGATTTTGGTGTGGGAGCAAACAGATAGAATTTGTGGATTCTTGGAGAAAACGATAAAGCAAACCTGTTAACCTGTTGACCTTCACCAATGTGTTGACTTGATCTCTTGCCGCCTACTGCGAACCTGTAAAAAGTACGAGACACCGGGATGGATCCCAGTGATGCACCCTCCGACGCTCTTGTCAGTAATCTGAATGATTAAGCAAGAACTTAAACTGGAAAAGTATTGATTACCTCTTAATGGTGGTGGATGGGGGGTATTTATAGTCGCCTTAGGGATCAGATTAGGAATGTAATCCCTGTGATCAGATAAGGAATGTAATCCCTGTGATCAAATTAGGAATGTAATCCCTAATTCCTAGTGAATGGATAGATATGGATCAGGGCCGTTGATTTGGATTAATCAGAAACCCTAATTCTATCCTGCTGGACCGGGTTCATTTCGGGTTGGGACCCGTACCCAGTTGAGGTGCATCCGTTCGTGGGTTATTGGATCTTGAAGAAAGACCCAGTTTCCATTTCAGACCCATTTGTAGGTGAAATTACTGTTTTACCCC
Organism: Hemerocallis citrina; assembly: GCA_017893485.1. NCBI lineage: Eukaryota > Viridiplantae > Streptophyta > Magnoliopsida > Asparagales > Asphodelaceae > Hemerocallis > Hemerocallis citrina. The sequence goes on along the minus strand of CM030363.1, from coordinate 121,375,590 downwards.
TGAGCTTTAAGATTCGTGTCCGATTTGAATGGCCCCGATTTAATCCCATTTTTAGCCATATCACACAGCTTTAACTTATCAAAGTTCAAATTACCGGTCACGGTCATCCCATCTATTTGAAGACCGGAGATCATCGCTATATCCTGTAGCGTCACCGTCATCTCTCCGACCGGTAGATGGAAGGTGTGCGACTCTGGCCTCCATTGCTCCACGAGTGCTGAAAAAACTGCTCGGTCGAGTTTCACCTGACCCATCATGCTGATTCTGTAGACACCAGTCGAACTGGGTACTCGACGATACGTGGGTGCGGAAATTATACCTCAGCGTCGTCCCACCCCACACTGCCGCGGATCTGTGGCGGTCTTGCAAGGTCAGTTCACCGGCATATATTGGTCATGGACCATGACGTGGTGCCATCGAAGAGGATGCACCAACCTACACGAACACAAAACACAATTATTATTAGTGTACTAACAATACCACTATATACTAAATGCACAATACAAATTAATAGTTCTCTTACTTCTGTGGAATGTTCCCCTCGAGCACTAACAGATGTTCTTCCGTTTCCTCTCATTCTAACCATTTCTCTGTAAGAAAATTTGCATATATAAAATAAATTGTTCAAAAAAAAAGCATATATATAGATACGAAATAAAATAAATGAGACAACCGCAAAAACAACATTCAAAAAATACCAACTTTGCGAGTGGGTCTAAAATACCAAACAAACTTTGCAATTGGGTATAAATTGCCGCACACAAGCCAGTGCAACTTGTACAAGCGAGTTTCAACCCACAGTTTGAAAGATACAGCCGTGTGTTGCTTTCACTCTTGAAAAAAGAGCGGAAAGCGATACATTGAAGTACCTCGCAAACCGTGGGTCGGAACTCGCAAATACAAGTTGCGTTGGGTTGTGAATGGTTAGCCCAACCTACTTGCATAGTTCCGTATTGTTTGGACTTCGTTTAAGCATTTTTCTATTGAGACCGTACTAAAAAAGTTCCGAGGTATAGTGAAGTTTTTTCATATACGCGTCAAAACAACACAAACGATATGCAAAAATTCCATAATTTGGCCGTCAAGTCTGGCACACCAAACACAAGCCAACACAACTTGTAGAAGCGAGTTCCGACCCACGGTTTGAAAGATACAGCCGTGTATCGCTTTCACTCTTGAAAAAGAGTGGAAAGTGATACAGTGACGTATCTCGCAAACCGTGAGTCGGAACTCGTAAATACAAGTTGCGTTAGATTGTAAATGGTTAGCCCAACCTACTCGCACAGTTTCGTATTTTTGGATTTCGTTTAAGTATTTTTCTATTGAGTCCGTACTAAAAAAGTTCTGAGGTATATTGAAGTTTTTTCATATACGCGTCAAAACAACACAAACGAGATGCAAAAATTCCAAAATTTGGCCATCAAGTCTGGCACACCAAACACAAACCAACACAACTTGTAGAAGCGAGTTCCGACTCACGGTTTGAAAGATACGGCCGTGTATCGCTTTCACTCTTGAAAAAAGAGCGGAATGCGATACATTGACGTATCTCGCAAACCATTGGTTGGAACTCGCAAGTGGAATGGTTAGCCCAACCTACTCGCCCAATTTCGTAATTTTTGGACTTCGTTTAAGCATTTTTCTATTGAGAACGTACTAAAAAAGTTCCGAGGTATAATGAAGTTTGTTCATATACGCTTCAAAACAATACAAACGAGATACAAAAATTCCTAAATTTTGTCATCAAGTCTGGCACACCAAACACAAGCTAGCGGAACTTGCAGAGGTGAGTTCTGACTCTCGATTTGAAAGATACGTCCGTATATCGATTTATATCCATTTTATTGAATAAAAGTGATAAACGGACGTATCTTGCAAACTGTGAGACGAAAATCACCTCTACAAGTTTTGTTACCTTCTATGCGGTGAGTCCGACCTACTCGTGAAATTTGGAAATTTTTGGATCTTGTTTGTTTGCTTTACCTATATTCTACAACTACAACTAATACTACATCTACAAAAATGTAAACAAAATATATACAACATACATGATCTGAGCTAATTGTATACTCTCTAAATTATAGTACTACGCATAATACAAAAAATCAAACTCAAGAATTGAAAAATAATTCAACAAATTAACATAGTTCATTATAGTAAATTGTGATTAAGTAAATACCCTAGTCCAAAGAGAGAGAGAGAGAGAGAGTTGGCGAAGATGTGAGGAGCCGCTGCTGTATACGAACAAGTTGTAGAGTCTAGGGTATCGAAGAATTTGTGCTAGGGTTCAGGTGATTTGGGATATCGGGTTAGGTTAGAGTTTAGGGTATTCGGGAGAGGGAGAGAGAGATAGAGAGGCTTCGACAAGAGGGGGAGATCGAGAAGGCAAAGAGATCGAGAAAAGGAGTTTGGAGAGAGAACTAGAGTTTGGAGATGAGTTTCGGGAGCTCAAGAGAAAGAGAGAGAGAGTTTGTGACGAAGACAAAGTGAGGGAGATCTGGGTATGTACAAGTCTTTGGAAAAGCACTTGTACATACCTTGGCGTTGATTTTTTAAAGTGATTTTTTTGACAAAAAAAACTTCACGCCAAAAAACCGAAGCGTTTTTTAGCGTGAAGTACCAAAAATACCCCTCCGCTAAATCACTAAGAAACCTCTTCGATCTGAGCGGAGTGAATCTGCGCCGTTGATCAAGATCATGAGCGATCCAACGGCCCAGAATCGTGTTTTCCAACCCGGTTGAAAACGGATCCGTTTTCAACCAAGCATTTGCCTCTCTCTCTCTCTCTATATATATATACTAGATTTCCCCGTGGGCACGTGCCTACGGCACGTCTTCGGAATGATACAAAACACGAAAAGCCCTATAAACAGTAAAACAACAATTATGTAGCTCAAGTTTGAATAGTATGACAATAATTAGTTGTAAATAAAAGTCCATGTTTCCATTAGTATATGTTGAAAAATAATTATAAATGAGGGTGTAAAATCTAACTTTTTAGAACTTTTAAGTGTGGAAAATAATGAAATTTAACTGTTGAAGAGATATTTGTTATTTTCAATATAACATGTGCAATAAAAAAAACATAAAATTCTGAAAATTTACAAATCTGAAATCTTAAAATCTAAATTTCTAAATAAATAAATAAATAAAGAATGAGAGAGAGAGATAGGGAGAGAGAGAAAGAGAGAAATATGAAAAAGTGAAGAGAGAAGAGAGAAATAATAATAAAGTACTGAGTTTTTAGTTTTGGAAGGAAAATTTTGGTTTTGGAGTTTGAAATTTTGGGGGGGAAAATATATTTTGTGAGATTAGATCTGGGCCTTTGATTTTGAGTGTATTGAAGGTGAGCCAGTTGATAGCTTTCTTTGTATTTTATTATATATATATATATATATATATATATATATATATATATATATATATATATATATATATATATAGGGTAAAAAGGATATGAGCAACTTGCTCATTTAGTAAATGAGCAATTGATTATGTGGCATGCATGTGATACATTGGACAACTAACCCTTTTAAAGATTATCCAATCACATGTATGCCACATCATCAATTACTTATTTACTAAATGAGCAAGTTGCTCATACCTCTTTTTTCCATATAGATATATATATATATATAGAGTAATGCTTCATCCACTACCAATTTCACTACTATTCTCTTCACTATCTTAGGTGGCACACTCCTATTGGAGAGTTCCCCCACCTACTCTCTCTTTCCCCACCTATTAGAGTGTGCCACCTAAAGTAGTGAAGAGAAATGTAGTGAAATTGGTAATGAATGTAGCATTACTCATATATATATGCAAAGGCATGCATTACATGTGTAAATTACTAGTTACTATACATAACTTTTCGGTGTCTTTATGTCTTTAATCATTCACCATTGGGAGAAAAAATTTAGGGTGTGTTTGGTTGGAGGGGAATGGAGGGGAGGGGAGGGTTTTTTTAAAATTCTTCATGTTTAGTTCATTTTTTAGGAGGGAAGGGGTGAGAAATGGGGGGTGCAACACCCCTCCTGAGCCAATTTTGGATCCCCTCCAAAACTGGGGGGGTTTGGAGAGGAGAGAAATAATGTCTAATTTTTTAATGTGAATGGACTAAATTGTCTGTAACGCCCCCAAATTTTTTTTTTGAGAACTAAGCCTCCAAATTCAATTCTTTCAATTTCTATGTCACTTTAAACATAAACTAAGAAAGTTATATTTCAAGGAAAATTTTGGCAAGTTTCCCCTGTAAATTTTGCCCTGAAACACAAATAGCTTACGGAATTCTGCTCAAAATTCCGTAGCTCACAATACACGCAATAATTTTACGGGCTCCCCAGGCCAAAATGAGCAGAAACACACAGGCAATATAATGTAATGCTCTGGGGGCCAAACTCATAACGGATTATCAAATATCAAATAAAAACTATAAATTTCTTTGAAAAACGAGGTAAAAATTTAGAAAAATCCTTGTAAAACCTACCACAGAGCCCGAACTCCACAACGTGATGGGTACGGGTCACAAACATACCCCACCTTTCCACACTATACTCATCATCATCATATACATGCTTATAAATCCATAATACAATTTAGATCATAAATTTTACTATTCACATAACTAATTAGTACGAATTTTAAAATAAAACTTCATCCTACCAATCCACGCCTCACCTCTGCACTGATGAGAACCTGTAACAGTAAGGGATCAAGGGTAGTCCTCAGACTCCCCTAACCCCCCAAACACTAAGGGGTCAGCCATTTCTGGTGTGAGTATAGTTATTAATCTAATAACAAATTAAAATAGTATAAAGAAAATAATTTAAACTTACAAATACCAAGTTAAGATAATGCAACCTGAATCCTGAACACAACAACATCATCAATACGACGATATATCAAATACTTTGCCAATCTTGCATTCAACTGTTTAATTATCCATAACTTCCCACATTTCATAATATACTTCACATCAACCTCGTATATATATATTCTTATTTTACATCCGCATAGTACGAATACACATACAATCCATTACTTTTCAATTTAAATTCTCTAACCTAAATATTCATTCTTCCACAAGTATCGTCATAATAGCATTATATGAATATAACTACATGATGTTATTACATCTTTCTTTAATAACCATTTATATGGATATAAACTCATAACACAACATACTTTCTGCATTAACCATTTTCATAACCACTTTCATAGCACAAGTATTTATTTTAGTGTATTAAATCATGTATCACATCAGAAACATATGCATTCATTCCCTTAATGCCATATTCATTCACGTCATATAACACAAACATAACCTCTCCTTACACATTATAATTAACTTGCATTTCATCACATCATCACCGTATCACTTATGCGAATGCACATTCTTATTGCATCAAAACCCGTTTTATAGCTCATTCATAGCTCACTACACCACTTTAGTAATTTCTTTTTCTTATAAACAATAAATCTTATTATCATTTTCACTTAATCCCCAAACACAATCTGGGGCCACCACATATCACACCCCATAGCCGATAGCTTAGGGTAATAATCACCGCACCTCAAACATACAGTTTGGGTAATATCACATCACATCTCAAGCCGATAGCTTGGTTATTAATTCACTACAATCACTTATCATCTTCACTTTATTTAATTTCTCATTTCCATTAATCATTACCACTAGTATACCAACTCACCCTGCGAATTATGCCAAAGCAGGTAGTTCCCACAATTTCCCAAGAAATAGCGGGCAGGTAGTTCCTTGACACAATTCCAAGGTGCAACTCATATCACACGGTATTTTACTTTAATAATCACTCACATAATACAATTACTTCGTACTATTCATATCAACACATGTCTCTTTTATTACTATCATTTTAAATTAACCACGTACTGCATTTATCACTTCTTTTCATACACTAACTCATAACTCATTTTCTTTCATATTTGCTTCATTCACAACTACTTTCTTTCTCATCCACAATTCACAATTCACTTTCCACTTTCTTTACCCTCACATTTTTATTAACACTTAGTTATTTTATTAGTTTGTCGACCAGTGAGCCACAGTATCCTAACATACTGAAAGCCGACAGCCCAGTAAACACGCGGTCCGATGCTCTCCCAGAGTCTTACTCGTCCGAGGCTACGTCTTTCTCCTAGCCGAACTAGCGAGGGAACATAGCACTCCTAGTCCCACTAGGGTGCCTCCTCGCGACGTCTGTCATCGAGGGAAAAACCACTAACCCCTAGTCCTACTAGGGTACTTCCTCCCAGCCGAAGCCAGTGAGGCAAACACTCACCACTAGTCCCACTAGGGTGCTTCCTCGCGACATCTGTCATCGAGGGAAAAACCACTAACCCCTAGTCCCACTAGGGTACTTCCTCCCAGCCGAAGCCAGCGAGGCAAACACTCACCACTAGTCCCACTAGGGTGCTTCCTCGCGACAGCTGTCATCGAGGGAAAACCGGGCCTCAAGCCGATAGCTTGGGCGATAAAATCCACTTACTCCAAACATAGTTTGGGTCCACTATTCCCAAGCCAGTCCTTGGGCGTTAGGAGGTCTAGCCCAAACCCCCAAGATTGCTGTAGGTACTGGTCAACAAAACCATCTGTTATTAGCATTAATCATTTCATCTTTCTTTATCAACACAAGCATTTCACTTTTGATTTACAATGAGTCATGTCTTTGACTTTAACCACATGAATTAGTAACACATTTTATTAGCACGAGCCATCTTATCTTTTATCTTACCATTTGATGCATATCCGGTGTCCACAATATTAACCATCATATCATTATACCACATTATGCATACACCCTGTCATTCAACATATAAAAACATTATATCATATTATTGCATAATAATAATGCGCCAAGATATGTATTTTGCCGTAACATCCCACATTAAGAATACCATATTATTCATTACCTCATTACACCATATATAGGCATACGCCAAGTTATAATATTAATAAAAGAACTACATTATGATATTCCATATTGTAAGAGTATCAAAACGTATAATTCATCACACTATAATATCATACTATTGCTCGTTAATTCACTTTGAACATAATTATAATGTAAACATATACCTACTTACTAATTTCATCAATTTTTACATCACGAGTCAATATCATGATATATATAGCACAAACATACATCACACATGCGGGTTTCCAAGAAAAAGGGCCAAAATCACTTATTTCCTCTAATTAAATCTCATAATATCCAATTATAGCATACTAGGTCATACACCATGTTTCATGTAAATAAAATCACCTATAAGGGTCTTTATGTCCCAAAACATGCACTATAAATACACGGGTTTCCAAAACATGGTCAGAATCACTAATTTTGTCTAATTACATCTTATAACATCTATCCATAGCAGGCTAGCCCATACACAAGACCCCGCATATACCGGATTACCTATATCGGCCTATATACCCAAAAACATACACGAAACATGCACGGGATAAAAATATGCCTAAACAATTCAATATATTTAGTTTTTTTACATCAACACATCACATTAACCCATAATATAGGTTTTATATATTTAAAATAGTTAATTTCACCAAATATCTCAAAAACCCATTTTCGGCCCCTTAAAAATCCGTATTTTCATTGAAAATCAATTTTTAGCATAACTTCTACAAAATATATCAAAAAGTCACAAAAATTGGGCACCATATAAAATATTTATAGATACAACATACTCACCGGACGGATCGAGCAAACGATATCCCACGTCCGCTCGGTAGCCTGTCGAAGTTCAACTTTTTCCACCTAATTGGAAAATTATAGAACCGATTAGCTCATTACTCAAAACTCAATCTACGAACCTCCAAATTTGAATCGGTCTTCACCCATGCATCACAAATGACATATGTAGGTGAGCTACATCGATAGATTTCGAATTCGGGTCCCAATACAAACACACCCTTATTGATCGGAGGCTTTCTAATAAGAAAAATTCATATTTTCTAAATTCCTTAATCCCCTTTGTCCTAATCTCACATATTAGGGTTAATAATAATAATAAGACTCAAATACACCTCCGAACCCATCAAATTCTCACCTAAATCTCGCTCGGCAATTTTATCGAACACCCGGCGTGCACTTTTTACCTATAGTCTATTTCACTCAATTTAATTGAGCTTAAGCCTATAAAAATCGTCCTAAATTCATATTAATACCTTCATAATATTCTACACCGTTACATGCATTTTCTACAATTATTAGGATCGAGTTTCCTACCCGGTTTCATAAACCCTAACATCCGAGTTTATGCCAAAATCACCACTCCCCATTTTCACCATGATTTGCATATTTTCTAACTACTAACATGTTCTATGTGCTCTCTTCACCTCCCTACTTCAATTTCTAGTAAAAGAATTGAAAGGCATACGATTTAATAAACTAACATTCGATTTCTCATACCTTCTTGAACTCTTCTTGAAAAACCAACACCATCACGAGCTAAAGCATCCTTCAATTAGCTTACCCCTCAAATTAATTTAGAAATAGTGGAGAAATGAAGTGGATTAGGGGTTGGGGAGTTCCACCGAAATTGGGTTTCGGTTGGGTTGGGAGAAAGGAACGGAAAGGAAAAAGGAGAAGGAAAGAAAGAAATGGGGAAGGGTTTTTTAAAAAATAATGTATATAATAATAATAGGAATAAGGTATATTTACCTGTAAACCCTCCAAATGCAAAATATTACAACTAAACCCCAACTCTTTTCTATCATAATACAAACAATACGAAATACATTAAAATTATCTTATAATAATCCCCCAAAATTATAAAATAAATAAACAATATTTATTCACATAAAATCTCAACTAATGGCCCCAATATATCAATAATACCATTCTACCACAAATATTCATACCAATATCAATATTGAAAATAAATAAAATGAGATATCACTTAAAATAATTCTCACCCCTACAAAATATAAAAACGAATATTTTTGGTATTTTAAAATCCGAGGTGTTACATTCTACACACCTCAAAAGAAGCTCGTCCTCGAGCTATAGGGGTTAAGAAAACTCTTCGAACAAATTCAAGATACTACCTCCTCACCATTTCCTAAAATTTCCAAGCACATTTTCAACATCAGAACTTCATTGCACCATAAACAACTGCACAGCTGGTCGTCTGGTTAGCGGCATTATGGATTCACAATAACCACTAGTTTCAAAGGCTCTGTCACATCCAAGGTCACATCCAGTTGGACTTCAATCTGTGGGGCTCCACCACTTGAGATAGATCTCACACCTTCTCAACATAAAACAGGAAATACCTCAAGAATGCTTGGCATCTCAGAGGTAAGCGTCAAACGATATATCACGGTTCCAATTCTTTCTATAACTCTGAAGGGGCCGACAAACCCCCTGGTCTAACTTTTCTCGGTTTCTAAACCGGCGTACTCCATGAATAAAGGATACCTTTAAGAATACCCAATCTTCAACTTTTAATCTTCTAAAGACTTTCGCCACTGATCTGCATAATCATTTTCTTTTGTCGACTACACACCTCAAAAGAGGCTTATCCATGCTCACCTGATAATTAATATTCTTCCTCGTTCCGGACTACTAAAATATTCTCCTGGAATCTTGATACATCTTCGTGCCACCGGGATAGACAATATACTGAATATAAGGAGCATTCTCCATCACCCGCTACCACAAACCATCCTAATCGGGAACACCAAATCTACGATAATAACAAGGATTTTCCCTACTACCTACTGACCAATCTGCATTACATTCATTAATCCCGTCCAGAATTCGATTATGCATCCTCTGTCACAAACAGAAATTTTGAATTCGAGTTTGACTGGTCAACTTTAGGATAGACAACTGTATTGATAAACTACTAATATATAAGGTCGGACCAACCTCTACTACGGAAACAAAGCCAAATTGATCTAATGAATTTAACACCGTCCACTCCTGGGACGTCATTAGGACCAAAACCTTCTTTCCATTTATAGCATTTATCACCTTATTCCTTCCCCTGGTGGTATTTTATTTCCATACCAAGCCACCAAGGTACTCAAGCCACGTTTATTGCCTCCTGCTAAAATCATTTGCAGGAACGAGTGTTCAAACTCTTACAATCACAGAAAAAGCTAAATCTATTTCTTGAAAAACTAATTTCTCAACACCTTCGATACATGCCTTACTATCATTAATTTCAAATTTGCGTAATTCACGCACCCCGTATAACCACAACTGCCTCAATATATAAGCCACAAGCTTGTCTTCATACATCAAACTGCACCTGCCTATACCACCAGCATCAATATATATAGAGAGGCACTCCCTTCTCGGGGTATTCAAAATAGCATCTTTCGTTAATTCTTCCTTCAACTCTTGAAAATGTCTTTTCACGCTGTTCAGGTCATACCAACGGCTCATTCTTTATGATAAAATGAGTCATCGGTATAGCAATGATAGAAAATCGAGGAATGAACCTTCGATAATAGCCAGTTAAAACCAAGAAACTCTGAATTTCCAACACATCCGATGGTTATTTCCCGTCTTTTCACCTTTGGTAATTTCCTTCAGATCCACAAATACGCCTTCAACAGACACAATATGTCCCAAAATTCACACTTCTCGCCCCAAAAATAGCAATTTACAAACTTATCATATCGCTTTTAATCCCAATGAGTTTACAACTCAATTCTGAGGTGCCATCTATGCTCCTCCATACTGCGAAAATACACCAAATATCATCTAAAAATACAATCAGACCCTGTTAATATAAGGGTGAAAGGTCCAATTCGTCAAATTCATGAAAACTGTAGGGACATTCGCCAGCCCAAAGGACATCACTGAGAACTCATACAATTCATACTGAGTACGAAAAGCAATCCCTAGAATACTTCCCTCTTCAAGGATTATCTGACGGTACTCGGTGTGCAACTTTAGCCGTTAAATTAGTAGCGCTTCCCGCAACTAATCCAACAAATTATCTGTTCTTTACAACAAATACTTAATAGTCACCTTACTCCGTACACCTTCTCGATGAACTACCTTCTTTGTTACAAAACTGCCGGCGCGCCCTACAATATATCACTTAAACCGATAACCTTTATCAAAAACATCACCTCAAACTCTCTTTCATCTCCTTATTTCTAAAGTGCTATACCACAAGCTGATTTAGAAATTGGAGTCACACCAAAGATCAAATCGATCTTGAACTCCAGAGTTCGCCAAGGTGGGGGGGACCAAGAACCTCTTCGAATATATCAGAAACTTTGCAACCCACATCAACAATCTCAATCTTCACCTTAGATATTTCTACTGAACCCAATGGGCATAATTTCATCGTCCAAGGCATTACAAACAATCAAAAACTGGGTTCATCGGGCTGTCTCACCTGAATCCTCCCTACATCATACCCCAACTATGCATAAGACCCACATAACCCCTCACAAACAATCAATCTTCCCAAATATGGGATATAACCATAACCACACATCACTCCTCAGTCTATAAAATATACACCTATAAGACATACGCTCATAGAACCTACACAAGATCTCCAAGGAATAGCCCTTTACGGCACACAGCAATCAATATAATAGAATACTCCAATAGTACACAAATTCACACCGGGATTTCTACAGAGGTCAACCCATAAGTAGGGCCATGAAAGGTAATGCTGACTCAAAGTCAGACAAAAGTCTAACGAGGATCGCACCATTCCATGATGTACTCTATACTTAACAAAACACCCGCAAAAATACACTCTCTATCTCCGACTAAGCAATAATGAAACCATACTCACATGACAAGATCACTAGGATTAACAAAAATTCCTAGTTAACCTAAGCTTTGATACCAAACTGTAACGCCCCCCAAATTTTTTTTTTGAAAACTAAGTCTCCAAATTCAATTCTTTCAATTTCTATGTCACTTTAAACATAAACTAAGAAAGTTATATTTCAAGGAAAATTTTGGCAGAGTTTCCCCTGTAAATTTTGCCCCGAAACACAAATAGCTTACGGAATTCTGCTCAAAATTCCGTAGCTCACAATACACGCAATAATTTCATGGGCTCCCCAGGCCAAAATGAGCAGAAACACACAGGCAATATAATATAAGGCTCTGGGAGCCAAACTCATAACGGATTATCAAATATCAAATAAAAAATATAAATTTCTTTGAAAAACGAAGTACAAATTTAGAAAAATCCTTGTAAACCTACCACAGAGCCCGGTACTCCACAACGTGATGGGTACGGGTCACAAACATACCACACCACCCCACACTATACTCATCATCATCATATACATGTTTATACATCCATAATACAATTTAGATCATAAATTTTACTATTCACATAACTAATTAGTACAAATTTTAAAATAAAACTTCATCCTACCAATCCACACCGCACGTCTGCACTGATGAGAACCTGTAACAGTAAGGTATCTAGGGTAGTTCTCAGACTCCCCTAACCCCCAAACACTAAGGGGTCAGCCATTTCTGGTGTGAGTATAGTTATTAATCTAATAACAAATTAAAATAGTATAAATAAAATAATTTAAACTTACAAATACCAAGTTAAGATAATGCAACCTGAATCCTGAACACAACAACATCATCAATACGACGATATATCAAATACTTTGCCAATCCTGCATTCAATTGTTTAATTATCCATAACTTCCCACATTTCATAATATACTTCACATCAACCTCGTATATATATATTCTTATTTTACATCCGCATAGTAAGAATACACATACAATCCATTACTTTTCAATTTAAATTCTCTAACCCAAATATTCATTCTTCCACAAGTATCGTTATAATAGCATTATATGAATATATGATGTAAAACCAATCCTAAAATAGAGAATTTCCAAGAATTTTAATGGGTTAATTTTACCAACATGAAAGTGCGGATCTAAGTTGAAAATTTTTAACTGTTAACAGGTTTGATGGGTTTTCAAGAATTGAATAAGTGTAACAGTCCCAATTAATAAATCAACCTTACAATTAATTAAATCCCTACGTGTTTTAGCAAGTAAGAAGTTCAATACTGATTCGTACTCTACTGTAGCATGTGGATCACTCAATCTTAGTTATTTTGTGGTCGACAGGCAAATTAGATAATATACTAGATAATAGGGCAGTAAAACACAAATACTTAATAAGGGAACGAGTATACCGAATGCGAAGAAGCCAGTGTCGATCTCAGAGTTGGACAGCAACAGCAACACAGTGAGCAAAGTCAGCAACGAAGCCACGTAGTGGCAGACCTGGTCGCTGGCGATGAGGGGAGACGGCAAGCGGGCGGCGGCGGCGGGATGGCGAGGCGCTGACGCTGGGGTAAGGGAGTCGGGATGAGGGAGAGAGGTAGCGGACGAGGAGGCTGTAGTGGTGGTGATGGGTCGACGGATTTTGGGGGTGAAGGAGTGGGTCGCGGTGGGGTGGTGACGGGAAGAGGTCGAGGGCGGAGGTAGGGGTTTTGGGGGGCGACAGAAACGGGAGTGGATTCGAAGGTCGGGAGATGGGTCGAAAGGGGTTGGCAGGGCGAGGTCGAGGATGAGGGATTTGGAGCTTTTGGGTTTGGGGGAGACGAAGATTGGGGTTTTTTTTCGTTCTTTTTGTTTTTTTTTGTTGGTCGGGAGTGGGGAAGAGGAAGAGAAGAAGATGAAGTATGTGGCGGCTGGTGTAGGGAAAGTAGGGGATTAGGGTTTGGATTAGGGTTTGGATTAGGGATTTTTAATTTGGGGATAGATTTTAGAATAATCACTAACTCTAAAATTAGATTAGGATTTATCACAAACCCTAATTTAGATCTCAGTTGTATCACACAAAGGAGAAGGGGGAAGAGCAAAAACGCAACACAATTTTTTTTAATCAATAATGGCATACTTTCTCATTAATCTCAAGGCCTTTAAATAGGCTCAAAATACATCTTGATACAAATCTCCAAAATATTCTCAAAATCTAAAAAATACAAAAAGATTACATATGGCTATAATTGTCAGAAATAAAAATGGTAATGAAATAAACTAAACAGGAAAGATGTCCTCATCATTCTCTCCGGGTGGGAGAGAGCTCGACCCAGTCGAGTCAAAACCAGTGATCCTGTCATCGTGCTCCAAAAGATCTGATCCAGTTGCGGGAGCCCCTTACGATCACTGCAAGTATCATCCGACTTCGGCTTGTTTTTCCACCTCACCAAATACTTGTGCATACCACCATCTCTTGTGGAGATTATCTGATCATCTAAAATATTATCCAATTCTTCTGTCGGTGGGTGAATAGTATCAGGTAAAGGGGTAAATGTGGGAATCTCACCATTAGGCTGCAGGGTAGGCTCATCTATTAGAAAATTTCTAGGGTTGAATTTTGAGCCTTTATAAAGTACTAGATCCTCAATATTGAAAGTCTTACTTATGCCAAAACCTTCAGGAAGGTCAACGACATAGGTATTATCATTGATTGCATGTAGAATCTTAAATGGGCCTACAGCACGTATGTTCAAGTTCTTAACGGGTCCAACAGGAAACCGTTCCGGATGAATCCGAACCATCACTTCGTCACCAATGTCAAAAGTTATAAATTTCCTTCTAGTATCTGCTATTAACTTGTAGTTAAAATTATTCTCATTGAGTTCCTTGGAAATTTCTCTATGCAAGTCATGAATGTTATATGCAAATGTGGGTGTAGACTCTGTGACTTTGTGATGTTCTAATACAGGGGTAAAATCTATGGGTTGCCAATTGACTTGGGAAGGAATGGGTGACTCAGGTATACTCAATGGAGGTGACTGGATAGGCTGAATACAATTGAGAGACTGGTCATCCTCTTTTTCATCAAAGTCATCACTTATATTAGGTTCATAGGTAAACTCATTGTCGGGATCATCAACGATGACTGCGGTACCCTCTACTATATTGATCCTACTTGGACTAGGACAGTTGCCAGCAACATGGCCGTATCCCTTACATTTATAACACTTAGTGAGAGGATCAATCTTAGAATAGTCTCTTTCGGTGTTCTTACTCGTATTGGCATTTCTAAGTGGATAGGAATTTGAAGTATGTTTATTTGGGCAAGACTTATTAGGGTACTAAGGAGAGGAGTGCTCAGGTCTAGAGGGGTCAGGAGGATTCATTCTAGAGGAATGATCCATCGAATCGCTGGACTTGTAATGAGAACTAGCTTTAAGGGAATCCATATAGATGACTAGGGCGTAGGCTGCCACTATTGAGTCCACATTTCTATAGATTAGCTCGTTCCTAAGGTCAGCTCGTAGTCCAGCTCTGAACCTAGAGAGAGTTTGTTCTTCGCTCTCTTTACCTAAAGCATTGCACCGAATAAGGAAGTGATCGAACTTATCAACATATTCTTGTGTGGATTTACTTCCTTGATAAAGTTGGTTCCATGAATCTAGTAATCGGGTATGGAACGATAACGGTACATATCTCTAAGTGAGCTTCTCTTTCATGGTCTCCCAAGTGGCTATGGGTGCCAGGCCTCGGCCTCTGCGGGCATGTTCAAGATTGGTCTAATGTTGTTGAGCTTTACCCGTTAATTTCATAGTGGCAAATTTAACTTTAAGGGCTTCGCTCATGTCGAACCACACAAAGTAGTGGTCCATGGCACGGATCCAATCGAGGTAAGCTTGGGGTTCCATGTGGCCTTCAAACTGGGGAACGTCAGCCTTAACGTTCTTTTTATATTGCTCGTCAGGGTCACGTTCTTGACGTCGATCGTCATGAACATTCCCTTAAGGGATCTGACGATGGGCATCAAGCTCAGGGACAATGGTTTGATTTAGCTCCACTTTCTCAAGCCTCTGATTGATATTGGCAAGAGTTGCTTGGATGGCAGCTAGGGTAGCGAAGATATCAGGGTTGTCCATTTCAGGTCTGGAAAGTCTAGGGTTCCTAATTGGGTGATTGGGAAGGGATAGGAAAGGCTCTTCAGGGTCTGTGATGGTGCTGCGAAGACGCATTCACCAAAAGTGGAAACTATGGTGTGTGTGTGTCCTAATTTTTTTTTTTAAATGATTCTGAAATAAACTAAAATAAAAAATAAATAAAATAAAATAAAAGACTATACGATACTAAATGAATGCAAAATTGATGCCTACGATGCAAGAACTAGGGTTTTAAGAACCTTCGCTCTGATACCAAAATGATGTAAAACCAACCCTAAAATAGAGAATTTCCAAGAATTTTAATGGGTTAATTTTACAAACATGAAAGTGTGGATCTAAGTTGAAAATTTTTAACAGTTAACAGGTTCGATGGGTTTTCAAAAATTGAATAAGTGTAACAGTCCCAATTAATAAATCAACCTTACAATCAATTAAATCCCTACGTGTTTTAGCAAGTAAGAAGTTTAATACTGATTCGTACTCTCCTATAGTATGTGGATCACTCAATCTTAGTTATTTTGTGGTCGACAGGCAAATTAGATAATATACTAGATAATGGGCAGTAAAACACAAATACTTAATAAGGGAACGAGTATACCGAATGCGAAGAAGCCAGTGTCGATCTCAGAGTTGGACAGCAACAGCAACACAGTGAGCAAAGTCAGCAACGAAACCACGTAGTGGCAGACCTGGTCGCCGACGATGAGGGGAGACGGCAAGCGGGCGGCGGCGGCGGGATGGCGAGGCGCTGACACTGGGGTCAGGGAGTCGGGATGAGGGAGAGAGGTAGCGGACGAGGAGGCTGTAGTGGTGGTGATGGGGCGACGGATTTTGGGGGTGAAGGAGTGGGTCGCGGTGGGGTGGTGACGGGAAGAGGTCGAGGGCGGAGGTAGGGGTTTTGGGGGGCGACGGAAACGGGAGTGGATTCGAAGGTCGGGAGATGGGTCGAAAGGGGTTGGCGGGGCGAGGTCGAGGATGAGGGATTTGGAGCTTTTGGGTTTGGGGGAGACGAAGATTGGGTTTTTTTTTTTTTTGTTCTTTTCGTTTTTTTTTTGTTGGTCGGGAGTGAGGAAGAGGAAGAGAAGAAGATGAAGTATGTGGCGGCTGGTGTAGGGAAAGTAGGGGATTAGGGTTTGGATTAGGGATTTTTAATTTGGGGATAGATTTTAGAATTAATCACTAACTCTAAAATAAGATTAGGATTTATCACAAACCCTAATTTAGATCTCAGTTGTATCACACAAAGGAGAAGGGGGAAGAGCAAAAACTCAACACAATTTTTTTTTATCAATAATGGCATACTTTCTCATTAATCTCAAGGCCTTTAAATAGGCTCAAAATACATCTTGATACAAATCTCTAAAATATTCTCAAAATCTAAAAAATACAAAAAGATTACATATGGCTATAATTGCCAGAAATAAAAATGGTAGTGAAATAAAGTAAACAGGAAAGATGTCCTCATCAATATAACTACATGATGTTATTACATCTTTCTTTATTAACCATTTATATGGATATAAACTCATAACACAACATACTTTCTGCATTAACCATTTTCATAACCACTTTCATAGCACAAGTATTTATTTTAGTGTATTAAATCATGTATCACATCAGAAACATATGCATTCATTTCCTTAATGCCATATTCATTCACGTCATATAACACAAACATAACCTCTCCTTACACATTATAATTAACTTGCATTTCATCACATCATCACCATATCACTTATGCGAATGCACATTCTTATTGCATCAAAACACGGTTTATAGCTCATTCATAAATCATAACTCACTACACCACTTTAGTAATTTCTTTTTCTTATAAACAATAAATCTTATTATCATTTTAACTTAATCCCCAAACACAATCTGGGGCCATCACATATCACACCCCATAGCCGATAGCTTGGGTAATAATCACCGCACCTCAAACACACAGTTTGGGTAATATCACATCACATCTCAAGCCGATAGCTTGGTTATTAATTCACTACAATCACTTATCATCTTCACTTTATTTAATTTCTCATTTCCATTAATCATTACCACTAGTATACCAACTCACCCTGCGAATTATGCCAAGGCAGGTAGTTCCCACAATTTTCACAGAAATAGCGGGCAGATGGTTCCTTGACACAATTTCAAGGTGCAACTCATATCACACGGTATTTTACTTTAATAATCACTCACATAATACAATTACTTCGTACTATTCATATTAACACATGTCTCTTTTATTACTATCATTTTAAATTAACCACGTACTGCATTTATCACTTCTTTTCATACACTAACTCATAACTCATTTTCTTTCACATTTGCTTCATTCGCAACTACTTTCTTTCACATTTGCTTCATTCGCAACTACTTTCTTTCTCATCCACAATTCACAATTCACTTTCCACTTTCTTTACCCTCACATTTTTATTAACACTTAGTCATTTTATTAGTTTGTCAACCAGTGAGCCACAGTATCCCAACATACTGAAAGCCGACAGCCCAGTAAACACGCGGTCCGATGCTCTCCCAGAGTCTTACTCGTCCGAGGCTACATCTTCCTCTTAGCCGAACTAGCGAGGGAACACAGCACTCCTAGTCCCACTAGGGTGCCTCCTCGCGACGTCTGTCATCGAGGGAAAAACCACTAACCCCTAGTCCCACTAGGGTACTTCCTCCCAGCCGAAGCCAGTGAGGCAAACACTCACCACTAGTCCCACTAGGGTGCTTCCTCGCGACATCTGTCATCGAGGGAAAAACCACTAACCCCTAGTCTCACTAGGGTACTTCCTCCCAGCCGAAGCCAGCGAGGCAAACACTCACCACTAGTCCCACTATGGTGCTTCCTCGCGACAGCTGTCATCGAGGGAAAACCGGGCCTCAAGCCGATAGCTTGGGCGATAAAATTCACTTACCCCAAACATAGTTTGGGTCCACTATTCCCAAGCCGGTCCTTGGGCATTAGGAGGTCTAGCCCAAACCCCCAGGATTGCTGTAGGTACTGGTCAACAAAACCATCTGTTATTAGCATTAATCATTTTATCTTACTTTATCAACACAAGCATTTCACTTTTGATTTACAACGAGTCATGTCTTTGACTTTAACCACATGAATTAGTAACACACTTTATTAGCACGAGCCATCTTATCTTTTATCTTACCATTTGATGCATATCCGGTGTCCACAATATTAACCTTCATATCATTATACCACATTATGCATACACCTTGTCATTCAACATATAAAAACATCATATCATATTATTGCATAATAATAATGCGCCAAGATATTTATTTTGCCGTAACATCCCACATTAAGAATACCATATTATTCATTACCTCATTACACCATAATATAGGTTTTAAATACTTAAAATAGTTAATTTCACCAAATATCTCAAAAATCCATTTTCGGCCTCTTAAAAATTCGTATTTACATTGAAAATCAATTTTTAGCATAACTTCTACAAAATATATCAAAAAGTCATGAAAATTGGACACCATATAAAATATTTATAGATACAACATACTCACCTGACGGATCGAGCAAACGATGTCCCACGTCCGCCTGGTAGCCTGTCGAAATTCAACTTTTTCCGCCTAATTGGAAAATTATGGAACCGATTAGCTCAATACTCAAAACTCAACCTGCGAACGTCCAAATTCGAATCCGTCTTCACCCACGCGTCACAAATGACATATGTAGGTGAGCTACATCGATAGATTTTGAATTCGGGTCCCAATACAAACACACCCTTATTGATCGGAGGCTTTCTAATAAGAAAAATTCATATTTTCTAAATTCCTTAATCCCCTTTGTCCTAATCTCACGTATTAGGGTTAATAATAATAATAAGACTCAAATACACCTCCGAACCCATCAAATTCTCACCTAAATCTCGCTCGGACATTTCATCGAACACCCGGCGTGTACTTTTCACTTATAGTCTATTTCACTCAATTTAATTGAGCTTAAGCCTATAAAAATCATCCTAAATTCATATTAATACCTTCATAATATTCTATACCCTTACATGCATTTTCTACAATTATTAGGATCGAGTTTCCTACCCGATTTCATAAACCCTAACATCCGAGTTTATGCCAAAATCACCACTCCCCATTTTCACCATGATTTGCATATTTTCTAACTACTAACATGTTCTATGTGCTCTCTACACCTCTCTACTTCAATTTCTAGTAAAAGAATTGAAAAGCAAACGATTTAATAAACTAACATTCGATTTCTCATACCTTCTTGAACTCTTCTTGAAAAACCAACACCATCACGAGCTAAAGCATCCTTCAATTAGCTTACCCCTCAAATTAATTTAGAAATAGTGGAGAAATGAAGTGGATTAGGGGTTGGGGAGTTCCACCGAAATTGGGTTTCGGTTGGGTTGGGAGAAAGGAACGGAAAGGAAAAATGAGAAGGAAAGAAAGAAATGGGGAAGGGTTTTTTAAAAAATAATGTATATAATAATAATAGGAATAGAGTAATGCTTGAGCCACTACCAATTTCACTACCATTCTCTTCACTACCTTAGGTGGCATATTTTTATTGGAGAGTTTTCCCACCTACTCTATCTTTCCCTACCTATTGGAGTGTGCCACATAAGGTAGTGAAGAGAAATGTAGTGAAATTGGTAGTGGATGTAGCATTACTCATAGGAATAAGGTATATTTACCTTTAAACCCTCCAAATGCAAAATATTACAACTAAACCCCAACTCTTTTCTATCATAATACAAACAATACGAAATACATTAAAATTATCTTATAATAATCTCCCAAAATTATAAAATAAAATAAACAATATTTATTCACATAAAATCTCAACTCATGGCCCCAATATATCAATAATACCAATCTACCACAAATATTCATACCAATATCAATATTGAAAATAAATAAAATAAGATATCACTTAAAATAATTCTCACTCCTACAAAATATAAAAACGAATATTTTTGGTATTTTAAAATCCGAGGTGTTACATTGTCCTTTTAGTTAGTTCTCTTTGATATTTTCTCCACCCCTTATTCCCCTGAAAATTATTTGGAAATATACGATCAAGACCCAACAATTGCATCGTACTATTGTCTGAATCTTGAATGATCAGATTCACAGACTTCATGTATGGATACACGGAGTCCATAGCATGTCCAACTTCACGTATGTATATGTGAAGTCCATAGCATGTCCAACATTCTGCCATCTTCATCTTCCTCTTCTTTCGGTGACCCTTTCACTCTGTATTTGAGTGCTTCTGTGGTGTTTGCTTGCTGCGAGAAGGGATGGACACCTTATGTCTGTAGTTGGATGAGACCGTTAGGATGTTAGGATGATCTGCGAATGATAATCAATGTTCAATGCTAGGTAAAGGTTTTCTACCACGTAAGAGTTTGGTTGGATTAACTAAGGTCAAAGTTTCCTGAGTTTCAGAGATTCGGCGTGAAGATTGACGAATGAATCTTAAATCCTAGGTAACTAAGAGGGGAAAAAAAACTAAATTAGTAATCAATATCTATTGTATCTTGAGAAAAGTAAATTAAGAAGAAAATAAAAGGAAAGAATAAGAAGAAAAAAAAAATCTGCACACATAAAAGCAAAACACATAAGGAGAAAATATATACTAAATAAAGAAAAAAAATATATCAAATAAATAAAATAATAATAATTTGCACACTAAAATAATTAAATTTTGCGATTCAAATAGAAATAAATATATCACACACATAAATAATCGAGAATTAGCCTTATTTCCTTCTAAATTTTAATTATTGAAGTATCTCCTCATCCCAGTAATATATTCTCTACCATGAGGAAAACTCACTTATACCAAACAATTTGGAATGTAATTAGGAAATACAATTACGAAGAATATAAAAGTAATTTTATTATAAAATCCATTTGCTCTCCTTGTGAACCAAACAAGAAAATAATTATTTTCCCTCCCCCCCTCCCCTTCCTTCTCCTCTTTTGAACCAAACAGAGACTTCTTAAATCTCTCCCTTTCCCGTCCCTCCATTAAAATTCCTCTCCTTCCCTCCCCTCCCCTCTCTGAACGAAATAGAGTTAGGAAGAAAAGAAGGACAGATCGTATTTATTGGAATGTACGGACCGCCCTTCGTCGTTAAGAAAACGAGCAAGCTCTCTGCCAAAACTCTACTATCTTCTGCTTCTCTCTCAAGTCTCGACAAAATTACAAGTTTCTAGGGTTTACAATCTAGGGTTTCAAAATTCTCCTCCGATTCTGATCAATACAACCTCCAAATTTGGGCGAAATGACCGTCATCCCCCTCCAATCCCTCCCCCTAGGGTTCCGCTTCCACCCCTCCGACGAGGAGCTCGTCACCCACTACCTCAAGCGCAAGATCAACGGCCGGATCCTCTCCGAAATCGAAGTCATCCCCGAAATTGACTTCTGCAAGATCGAGCCCTGGGATCTTCCTGGTAAAAAACCCCCCTTAAATTGACGAATTTTTAAAGCACGACTTTTAAAGCACCAAATTTGGTATTTGTTTCTTTGTAGATAAGTCCCTTATCAGATCGGATGACCCGGAGTGGTTCTTTTTCTCGCCGAAGGACCGGAAGTACCCGAACGGGCACCGATCGAACCGGGCGACGGAGGCGGGTTACTGGAAAGCTACGGGGAAAGACCGGGTTATCAAGACAAAAGCTCCGGCGATGCCGGGGGTGATTGGAATGAAGAAGACACTGGTTTTTCATCGGGGGAGGGCTCCAAAGGGGGTTCGGACGAGCTGGATCATGCACGAGTATAGGACTACTGAGCCAGAGTTCGACTCAGGGGAGCAGGTACTTTACTAGCTCTTTATGCACGTGCCTTGCATTTGGAGATCAGTGTTTGGTTATCATGATTAGATTACTAAAATTTGATCATATTGCAGGTGTAGTGCAAATGGAAATTTAGTTTTTTTTACCTTTTTGGGCTGACCATAAGCTCAATACAAAATCGTGACTCTCTAGTGCTAATGGTAAAGATAGTCTGGAAGGGTAGATCGAAAGGTTTGGTGTTCATGAAAGATGGTGTTTGGGTAGGTTAAATAAAATGCTCATTCTTGCGTGTGAAGGGCGTTAAATTTTTTTATTTTTAATTTCATAGGAAATGATTTGGGAGACAGAAGTTGCTCCTGTTCTCACACATTGCCAATTTGTAGAGGAGTTTCTTTATACTAATTGTGAGGTTTTGTGAGGGGTATATATTTTTAAGTAAGTTTCTTCTGCACTTGTTCCTATGGTGATGCTAATTAGCTTAAAACTATTGTTCTTTAACTGGTATTAAGTATGTTTCTGATTTTACACATTTTTTAATCCATGTCAGTTGGTAGTTGGTACTATCTCTGCTGCACATGTTGGTTGTTATGTTTTGTTTTCCAACCATTTAAAATGCGACCTCTGATTCACTGACAAGGCCCCGCTTGTATGGAATTTACCTATTTAACAATGCGGTGTGCTTAAACATTTTTTATCCCCCTTTTTTTTTATGAATAATTGCATTTAAAACTTCTTCCTGGGATGTGTAAGGTGCTCAGATGAAATCAATGTTGCTGATTTTCATGAACTATTGCTTGTTTAGCTGAATGTTTAGTTGCTCGTTTGGTGAATTTTTTGCCAGAGATGTGGGGCCTGGGGCCTTCAACTTTGTTCAAGTTTTGGGTTTTGATCATAGCATATTTTGTTTGTCATTGACAGAAAACGTGGAAGATGTGGTTTTAACATTACATTGGTAGGTAGTAGTTGAGATGACCATTCTAGAACTTTCTGTTTCTATTTTAAGTATGCTAGTTATTTATGGACAGGTGTATCATCTGATAGTTTAATTTTGGCACTATGCTTTAGTATTTGGTTTCAGTTCACAAAATGATGTTTACATTTGGCCTCAATTTTTTTTAGAAACTTCTGTTGTTTTATATGCTGAGCTAAGCTTCTAGTGGTCTCTTCTGGAAGAGTCTCCAGTAGATTATAGCATCCTTATCAGACAGTTAAATTATTAATTTGCTTATTTGCAATTAGAAGTTTCTGATTAACAGATACTGGGACCTATCTGGCCCGAGTACCTGCTATCTCTACTTGTCTGACTGCTTGTTCCAACATATTTTTCCATTGCATTTTCAAACAAGTGATTTATATTCATATTGTTTTTGGAAATAGTTTGCTGCTCATCCTTACATTTCACTACGATGTGTTTGACAGGATGGCTATGTTCTCTATCGTTTATTCAAAAAGCCAGAGGAAAAGGGTCTAGGTGGCAATGGTGATGAAATAGAGAAAAGTGGCTTGTCTCCTACTGCTAGTAAGTGTTCTCCTGGTGATACTGCATATGAAGAAAATGCCTTTGAAGAACTCAGAACACCATTAATGGTGGCTCCTTTAAACCAAGCATCCCCAGTCTCTGGTTCACAAGAAGATCCACAGTTTTCGCCCCATGATTCTGATGATCAACCATCGGGTATCACAAGATGGTTAGCTGATAAAGCTGACTGCTCTTCTCTGAAACCTAAAGATGGCCATTACAAGAGTCATGTGGCTTCCGATATGGCAGTTGAACAGAAGGTCGCAACTGGAGCTATGGTAAGTGTTTTTCTCCTGCCAAAATCTCATATCCCTTAGTAGTTCCAGTATATATTCAACTTACCGTCTGCTGTTCTGAAAATTTGTGAAATGCCCGCAAAAGCCCCACTTTGATTTATGCTTTAGCTTTGACTTTTTGGAGTGCTCCATCCCTGATTCAAGTGTATACTGCTTACTGAACTTCTTTTGATATTTATATTTCTGATTAATGTTAATTTTGTAAATAGCTTAGTTTGTTATGTACTTTATTACGCATTGTATCTTTTTGTCCCCCCCTCCTTTTCCGTTTTTCCCCTGCTCTTCCTCTACTACCTTAAGCAAGAACTTGATATAGCTACCTTAACACTTAGCGTTAAAGTTTCAATGAAGCCCTGCTATCAAGCATCTATTTTCCCTTTCTAAGCGGTGTATCAAGTAACAAAATATCATTGTTTTGGTCTGTTTATCATAGTAGAGAAGTGTTTGGAGTGTTGTATCAATAGAACACTTTTTTTAATTTATATTTTTATTTTAAAATAAGTCTTGTTGCTATATTTAGCTTTGCTCTGTTTTTTATGAGTTTTAGAACGTATTATCCTACTATATTTGATTTTTCTTTCATATGCTTGGATTATATTTTTCTTTTTCCTTCAGGTGGACCCTCTGCTGTATGCATTAGGCCAGTTATATGAGCCAAAAGATGACCAAATGGATTCCGATTGGTTTCCTACTATCACTTCTCCAATGCGCCCTTACAGTAATCACCCATTCTTCAGAAACACTGACCAAAAGTCGCCCAATGGGTTCGATGACACTGATTATATTGAACAGGACTCCATGGATGAGTTCTTGAACTCGATTTTCAGTAACCAAGATGAATACTCTGGTGGAACGAACATTCAGGCAGCCTCCACCAACGAAGTTTTACACAGTAGATCAAGCAGTGAAATCGATACTGACGAACTCTTCCAGGTATATTATTCTCTATATGTTAAAGACATGAATAGGTTTTTGGTAACACTAATGAGTCTGTCTGGCATTGCTTTTGGAAAGCCAAAAACATATATTGGACTCCAAAACTACTTTTGTAATTAAAGTAGAGAGTTAGGTAAACTAAGAATTTAGCCAAAGCACTTTTCAAGAAGTATAGTTTTTTTGGGTAATTATTATTATTATTATTATTATTTTACTCGACGCACCTTGTAGGAATGACTAATGGTTTTAGTTTTTATTTGGGCAAATGCTTTTGCTCACTCTAAAAATGTACAAATTATTTTTACCCCCTTTAAAGTACTACTGCAAACAACAAGTTTCAGTCATTGCATTTTGTTCACAGCCAAACATAGCCTAACTGGAAGTTAATATTTTCGAACTGAAAGCCCAATTTTCATTGCAACATTTTCTGTGACAAGAATACCAAACAATGCCTAAAAGTTGAATTTTTATTAAATGAACTTAGATAGTTACTTGTTTATGTGTTCAATCTAGGGAACTGGAATTTAATATTTTCGAACTGAAAGCCCAATTTTCATTGCAACATTTTCTGTGACAAGAATACCAAACAATGCCTAAAAGTTGAATTTTTATTAAATGAACTTAGATAGTTACTTGTTTATGTGTTCAATCTAGGGAAGTGATGTCCTTCACAACCCAGGATATTTCATGGATACTACAATGGATCACTCGATCAACATTTTTGCCGAAAACACAAACATTTTTTCTTCCGACATCATCGGACCGGACGTGTATTCGGTGGATTCTACATCTGAATCATTACAGGAACTGTTCAATATTATGCAGGAATCAAATGGCCATTTGAGCGGTAATTTTAGCAATGGAGACAGCCTTGAGAATACTGGAGGAACTGGAATCAAGATTAGGTCCCGACAACCTCAAATTCCAGCTAATCTACCACCACAACAGGGAACAGCAAGAAGAAGGATTCTTTTGCAGATCTCAGTTAAAGAGCCAGCTGTATCTAGTGCTGAAAGTGAAACAGGCAGCAATGACGAGGATAATGAAGATATAGAAGCAACTCCGGAGGTTACCGTGTTTGATCATTTGCTTCAGAATTTGGAAGTGAGTGTGATCCTTTGCTGAATGATTATAATTAGTGGTGTATTTACTGAACTTATAAGCTTTCGACGTGTAGGTTGGGGAGACTGAGGAGCATGATGATATTCACAAAGATAGTGAGGTCTCGGACTCTAGCCCTCTATTCAAGATGGAGAACTTGTCCATTGATGGTAACTAGTTGATCTTTCACATGTTGCATGCTCAAAATAAAGTTATATAAGTGAACTTTAATTTTTAACATAGTCTATATCAAAATTTAATTAAAAATTAAAATAAATGAAAATGTGATAAAGCGGGGGAGGAAGTCAACCTATTTTATGTATATATATTGGTAATTATTTCTCATTAAGAGA
Source organism: Hemerocallis citrina (assembly GCA_017893485.1). Taxonomy (NCBI): domain Eukaryota; kingdom Viridiplantae; phylum Streptophyta; class Magnoliopsida; order Asparagales; family Asphodelaceae; genus Hemerocallis; species Hemerocallis citrina. The sequence continues at coordinate 121,348,632 of CM030363.1, read as the reverse complement.
GATTGAGGAAGTTATAACGGAAGAAATGATCTTCCCTGGGAAATATCAGAAAACAATATTTACCAGCATATATTTTCAGTGCTTATGAAGGTTTTCTATAGATTCCCCTCCTCTCCTCCCATGCAAGGTTTTAAATGTTGGATATCGGGATATATGATATCTAAATCTGCAGGTTGCTATGTAGGATTAAAAAAAAGTAATCCTAGATGTGATCTACAATGTACATACATTACATTCTAATATTTATCACATAAATAACGCAAATAATACGAAATTAAACGAATTAAGAACACACATGCATTATGCACACATTGTACATTAATTATACTAGTAATTTACACGTGCGATGCACGTCTTAATAAATACATCTCTAATCTCTAATCTCTAATAATATTATAATGGGAGAAGGCCTTAGTGTCATTTGTCATTTTGTCATTCTACCAACATGTGCAACGCACGTATATAACTATTATATAGGAGGTTTCCGGTTCAAATCCTCCCTATGTCAGAGTTTTTATTTTTATTTTTTGAAATTATTAAAACGTGCATCGCATGTGTAAATTACTAGTATAATAAAATACAAAGAAAGCTATCAAGTGGCTCTCCTTCAATTCTACCAAAATCAAAGGTCTAGATTTAACCTCACAAAACACATTCCCCCCCAAAACTTAAATTTAAATCCCTCCCAAAACAACTCCTTTATTTATTTAATTCTCTCTCTCTCACACATTATATGTACTTAGAGGTGTTCCCGGTTTATAACCGCCGGTTATCCGGTTGCAACCGCCGGTTCGGTTGGCCGGGATATGGCCAACCGCAACCGAACCGCCCAACCGGCCGGTTGCCGGCGGTTGGTCAACCGGCGGTTGGCCGGAACCGGCGGTTGGTCAACCGGCGGTTTGACCGGTTTATCCGGTTTTATTTTTTTTTATTAATTTTTTTTCATATTTTTGACAATATTTTTAAAAAATACATGAAATGATGAAAATTGAGAAATAAATATAAGACTAATACTTTAAATGGTAAAATTCATTAATACAAATAAGTATTTAACATTAAATAAATAAACAAAAAACAAATAATAAATAATACTTTAATTTAACATTACTAAGTATTTCTTATAAAAAAAAATGTTTGCAAATTACAACTATGAGTCTATGTCAACAAATAATTCTTTAACATCTTTAACATAATAAAAATAACAATAATACATTAATACTTCATTACAAAAAATAATTGAAAAATTGAAAGTAATGTTTATAAACTTATAAACATTACTTTCAAGTTTCAATTATTTTTTTGTAATGAAGTAATTTTGTTTGTAAACTAAATTAAAATAACTTCTCAAATATATGAATTTAAAATTTCACGATTTTAATTTCAAATACTTGACTATAGTTGCCTACGTATCCCTTAGGAATCAAAGTCCACGTAGTTCTTCTTACTTTTGAAAAGTTTTTTCTTTGTTTTTAAATTTTGAAAATTTATTTAAAAATATATGAGTTTAAGTTTTGAAAGTTTATTTAGAAATTTATTTAAAAATATGAGTTTAAATTTTGAAAATTTATTTAGAAATTTTTAATTTTTAATTTTTAATTTTTTTTAACGGGCAAAAATTCAAAATTTTTAATTTTTTTTTTTTTTTTATATATGGCGGTTAACCGCCGGTTAACCGCCAAACCGCCGGTTGATCAAAATGACTAACCGCAACCGAACCGGCCCCAAACCGGTTGCGGTTCTAACCGCCAGCCGGAACCGGCGGTTCCGGTTAACCGCCTCACCGGCGGCGGTTCCAACCGCCGGTTAACCGGAAACCGCCCAAACCGTGAGCAGGTCTATATGTACTTATGGAAACATGAACTTTTATACCCCAATTTATAATTATTTTTCAGCATATACTAATGAAAACATGGACATTTATTTACAACTAATTATTGTCATATTATTCAAACTTGAGCTATATAATTGTTGATTTACTGTTTACAAGGCTTTTCATATGCTGTACGTTCTGAAGACGTGTCGTAGGCACGTGCCCACGGGAAAATCTAGTATTTTTTAAGGTAAAAATTTTGACATAATCTGATCTCGAACATGAGACCTCTTTTATATCAGCTATGCACGGACAATGCACGTCTTAATAAATTATTATTATTTTTCTAAATAAAAAATCTGACGTAGTGAGGACTCGAACTTGAAACCTCCTTCATATTACTTATGTGCGTGCATCACACGCGTTGGTAGATTGACAAATGATACTAAGGCCTTCTCCCATTATATTATTAAAGATAATATACCATATGATTTCAGACATACATATACATGAACTAAAATAGTATAATAAAAATGAAAAATCAACCATAATAAACGAAATATATAGATTTTAGAAATAGAAACCATCATAATGTTTGACATATCTAATTCGAAAAAAAAGAAAACAACTCATAGGAATCCAAGCAAACTGATAATGTTTTGAAATGTCATAATCATTTCAAACAGAAACAAAAATTATTGTGCTCAATTTGGTTGGTGTGGATAAGGGTTACGGGTTTTATTTGATTAAAACCCGTAAAACCAAAAAAGTTCTTGAACAGATATCACTTTGGGGAAATATTGGGTGATATATCAACCATATCCGATGTGTCGGTGATATATTCCCCAAAAAAGATGTACTAATTATTAAGTATATTGTATCTGTTTACTCTCCAACCAGTATATCGGATATGTCGAGGATATATAAAACATTGCTCCCATGTATAAGGAAAATTTTGACAGGCAGAATCCATGTACAATATTCTGAAACTGATATCTTATGGTAGTATATGCATTTGTATTTGATGATGGTTTGCTTTTGCTAGAATTAGATATTATATACGATTTTTATTTGTTATATCAATCTTGCAGATGACAGTACTCCCGTAATCACTAAAGATGCTTCTCATATCGACGCTACCCAAGAGTATAAATCTAATTTAAGGTCAAGGGCAAAATCGATTAATGAGATTACTGAATGCGATACAGTCAAGATCCCTGCTCCAGCAGTGAAAGCACCAAGAAATGGTGCATTTATTTATGTCATCTTGATGGTGGTTATGATTATGATCATTGCACTTCTTTTTTTTCAAATATGGGGGGGGGGGGGGGGGGGGGGGGGGGGGAATGTTTGAATCTCGAATTGCGCAGACAGCACTCCACCTTGGACACACACAGTTTCTCACTGTTTTGTAAATATATGAACCACCTGACTTGTCTTTTTGGAGTAGATTTCAGGTGCTTGTAATTTTATGTTTGCATCTATTTAGTTTGATGTTCTATGCCATCGGATGTTGTATACAGTAAATTCTACATATAGAGTTGTCTTTCAAGTGTGTAGTATAAACTTACTCGTCATCTAATTGGATAATACTTTGTTATTATATATATTGATGTTACTGTGGATTTATTTGTGTTGTATATTGAATTGTTGCTAAAATACTTTTAGTTCTACAGAAAGTGAATCAGGTAGCAATGAAGAGGATAAAAAAGAAGATATTGGCTTCAAAGTTTGCTAACCTCCTCGTTGCCGTCTGATCCTCATTCTGTCTGTAAAACTCACTGAAGATTTTAATGTCAATGTGTTGCAGTTTACCAATTTTTCCTCGAAGGGTTGTGAATACTTATGAAAAGTTAAAGAGGGTGGGAAAGGGTTTCATGGGATAACTCCAAAGAAAAAAACACTTGTATGACAAAAAGGAAGGAAAGAGTGACGCTGCCTCAAGTTTGAACAGTGATGCTATATTGGCTTTGGTAATGATTTACCCACAACATTTTTTTTACAACTTTATGTGGCACAATTTTATTAAAAATATTTTGCAGAGTAAGTTGTAGTAGGTTGTGGACATCTTCAATGAGATGTGTCATCTAAGGTTGTAAGTTTGTAAAGGTTGTGGGTGTAGCATAGTTGATTAACTTAACCCATGAAGCATCATGGAGTTGGGGGTGGCATTAGGGCCGGGCTAGCCCGGGACCGGACCGGCCCAGTCCTTCCAAAACTGGGCTGAAGCGGGGCCAACCCGTCGAAAATTGAAGGGCCGGTCCGGTTCGGGCCGACTGTTGGATTTTCTGTTTTTATTTCAATTTTTTTATATATAAATATTGTGTTTGTGTTATTACTAAATTAACCCGCAACAGATCTATACTAGCTAGTTTTGGGGGGTATTTTGGGAAATTTTTTTAAAATGGCATAATCTATATATACAACCTCATTTCAATCAATTCTCTTCACAAATTCACTCAACTCTCTCTGTAATACCATAAAATTTCATTTTTAATAAAAATATTATTTTTCACGTGTTGTACACGTGCAAACTTCATGTGTACATTATCTATTTATTTTATATAAAATCTCATTTTAATATGAAATATTATTTTTCTACATTTTTCTAAAAACCTAAAACACTAATTAATTGTTTTAGCCCACCAATTTAATAAATCAATTAAATGGTCACACTTGTCATGTAGAGACAAATGGTGAACATTTTGATTAATTAAATTGTGCAAACTTCTAAATAAGGGTACTAGGTGGCACGTGCGATGCACGTAGTGTGCAATGCACACTAATTTGGGCCCGGTTGGTGCATGGAGAATGGGAGAGAGTGTGTGTGTGTGTGCATGGGTAGTTTATTTGTGTGTGGGTGGTTGCTATAACTTCTACTCCTATCCTAGCCCTCCATTCTACAACTATCCAATCAATCCTAGCCCTCCAATCTACTTCAAAACTAGTATAAATACCCCCCCTTTCCTACTTGTATTCTACATTCAAGCAAATATTAAAGGAGATATATATACATATTAGTGTGTAAGTTGTGTGTTGTGTTCCCCCTTGGAGGCTGGCTTTTCAAACCCCGCAATCTTGGAGGCTCTCGGTTTTTGGCAAGGAGCAAGGAGGAGAAGTTCGTGCATTGCAATCTAAGAGGCTCTAGGAGATTTTTCTTAATTGGGTTTTCTTCAAAAGGTGGGTGTTTTTCATGACTTCTATAGTAGAATTCATGCTAGGGAATGATAATTGAATTATTATTATTAACTACTAGTTGAAATGAAATACATGCTTGTCTAATTAGAAGAAAATCGTTAATTAGCAAACGTGTGTTGATTGATTACTAGAGTTATTGCCTATGAGTAAAAGTGTATGTTTTTCATTGTTATAAACATAAGAATGCATGTTAGTTATGTTTAAATTGCAATTATGTGAAATTCACTAGTAAAGAATTGAGCCATGCTTATTGATAAAAAAATGCTAAATTAGAATAGTGTGTTAATTGAATTGATTGAATTGTTTGTTAATAGATGTAATGAATTTCCCTATTGTGATATTTATCATGTGGAAAATTTGAATAAAATGATAAAGAATGTCCTTTTGCATATAAATAAATGAATGCATCATGCGTAGATTAATTAATAAAAATGGAAGTTTTTACTCACTTATGAAGTTGATTTTGTGTTCTAAAAACCTCTTAGTTATCAATGGGTAAGCGAACATCATTGTGGTGAATTATGTGTGAGAAAACATCTTTGGTTATGAACAATTATGTATTGGTAGTATTCATAAAATGCAAACTATGGCTAATTACATGTTTTAAAAGAGTAAAAAACACCTTTAAAAATATTCATAAAATGCAAACTATGGCTAATTACATGTTTTAAAAGAGTAAAAAACACCTTTAAAAATATTAGTTATGGTGGAATTGAATGTAGTTTTAATCTGGAAAGTTATGTTTCAAAAAGGGAAGAAAAAGGAACTAAAAACATTTTTTTGAGAAATTGAAAACTAATAGCACAGTCGACCGACTATTGTAACAGTCGACTGCCCTGATCGTTTTATTTTGAATTTAAAATTCATCGCAGAACAGCCGACTGGCCATATGAGACAGTCGATTTCTCTGACTATTTTATTCTCGAGCCTTAGAACCTCGCAGAACAGCCGACTGGTCAGGGTTATCAGTCGACTGCCCTGAAGTTTCAAATAATATTTGTATTTTGGGAGAAAACCTCTATGACCTGAGGCTTTGTACAAGTGAAACTGTTTTTACAAAAAAAAAACTCATTTTGATTATTAACTTAAATTGTTTCTTTAAGAAATTCGAATGGATTATTTCAGAAGTTTAAAATGAGATTTTGGTAATGAGAAATTTCAAAGGTGTGAATTGTGAAACCAATTGAAAATGTGAACTGTAGAATTGGAATGGATTGAAATAGACTTATGTGAGCGTATAAACTGGTGAGTGTGACATGTTCGAAGAATTTCAGTTTTCAAGTATCTATGCATTGAATTATTGATTGTGATGAGTTATGAAAGATATGAATACATGAACACTATGCTTATGAAATGTGAATTGTGATTAATTATAAAAAGATCTTACGAGCATGACATTGTAATTATGAGTTGAAATTAAGAATTAGAGTATAGTCAAGCCTTATACCGGCAATGAAAGAATTGTGAAATGGTATTTTGAAATGAGAAGACCAAGGTTGGGTCATGTGAATTAAATGAATAAGATCGGTATAGTGGAAGTGCTACATTCTAAGAGATTGATTTTATTCATGATTCATTTAAATTAAGGATTAGTTACATAGTGAAGATGTGATGAAAGTAAGAGAAAAACATTAAGTATGAGGGCCATTGGATTGGCGGCGTGAGAGTATTCACAGGATGTCTCATGATGAGTCATGATAGGGTGTGGGTACTGCTCCAGAGTACCGTCCCGGTGGTGACGCTCGTGGGGTGTTTGACGACTGCGGGTGGTGTCATGTCTATGGTAGGAGCTGAATTACCACAGGATGCCTGCATGATGAGTCATGTGTCAGTGCGTTGGGATTCCCTCCAGGACGCCTAGACACGAGTTCGTAGGTCAGAAAATATCTAGGATACTTACCGTAGTTACAGTAGTAGATTAAGTCATGACGAGGGATTGAACCCTACAAGATGAAGAACGGTTAAGGGCTTGCCCTCGAACCTATGTAGTATGAGCTACATAGACTCTGAACAAGTGTGCATTAGTGTCATATAATACATATATTTGCATTAAGGACTAAGTGCACATTCACAACACGACATCAATAAGATAGTCCCTTTCAGCTTTGTTTGTGACAAGATTGTGATTGTTAAGAAATGAGAATCGTTATACTGTTTTCGGCATAGAGAGGATGACCGTGTATAATATTTCATCAGTTGAATGAACTGACGTGCCCACAGTTTTATATGCAGGGTAAGATGCTCGACAATTGAAGTATACATGCTGCGCAGGATCGATTTAAATATTGTTTCATGTAATCCATTGTAATATGGCTTCCGCTGTGATATTGTGCAAGTGTAAATGTAACTCTGATAAAAGAAAAGTTTTTATTTCCTTGTAAAATTGTACGAAAGAAGTGTAAAGATCCTGTGAAACTCGAATTCAGTTGTTTGAAATTCGGAGTGTTACACTCTCTACTATTTCTTATCTCTCTCAATAAATCAACAACAATCAACAATATTCAACTACTCTCTTGCAAGGATCAACATCAACAACATCCAACAATAACCAACAACATCAACAACACTGCAAGCTCTCAACTCTCTCTACATTCATTCTTCAATCTACATTTACACTCATACAGTATTTTTGTATTTGTATAATTTTTAGAATTAGCATTGTTATTTGTTCTCATTTATTTCTCTTAATTAGATTGAGTTTTGTTGTACTTCTTCTTCTTATTAGATTTTTTAAAAAAAATTTGGTAAACATACACTAGTTTATTCATTTAATTGTTGTTGTTTTATTAAAATATTTCTTTTTTTAAAGATTTTTTTATTAACATATACCGGTTTATAGTAGAGTTTTATTTAACTTTATTTGTTTTGTAGAATCATTTTCTATAACATACACTAGTTTATCTATCTTTACTTGTTTTGTAGAATTAAATTTTAGAACATACACTACAATTAGTTTTTAAAATATACACTAGAATTAATATTTAGAACATACACTAGTTTAGATGGCATCTAACTGATCACACGGTAGACATAGTAGCCAAGAGTCCACTAGTAGTCGTCGCATTCCTTTCATTCCAATTCCATATGTAGAGAGTGAAGAAATACTTATGAATTATGATAGTATTTCCGATTTTCATGAAACACGCACGGATCAAGTAGAAGTAGAAGACATGGAACCACAATCATCGGAACAAGACCCAAATGCCACCCATATACAACCATAAAAAAAAACCAAGAACAATTTCATCAAATGAGTTGAGTTGGTATAATGCACAACCTCCCATTGATGATGTAGTAGAAGTGTTTTATTTTTGGAAAACCAACTAAAATATTTTTACTATTCTTTCTCATATGCCTAATGATTTTCTAACTATATCGGTGTCAATCGTTGCATCGGAAAGTGATTTTTCTCTCTGTGACAGGATTATGAGCCCGAATAGGAATCACTAGACATCAAAAAATTTGGAGATGTTAGTATGTGGCGAAGTGTAACATTCCGGAGAAATTTTAGAATAAAATACATTTTTTTTCATTGTTGCACGTGCACGTGCAATTTTATTTCATTTTTTTGTTCTAAATTTTTTTCTAAGTTATGCACAAACTTTCCCTTATTTATTTTGTTTCATTTTATTCTTTCCTAATAAAAAGATCCATAGGCCTAAAAGAATGATTTAAGCCCACTAGAAAAGAAGCTTTAATTAAATCCTTTATTAAATACACAATTAAAGAGAGAGAAAAGTGCAACCAAACATGTCATGTAACAAATTAGTAACAACTAATAAATAACAGTTAATTAATAAAATGAGAGGTGTGCATGTGTGTAGCACGTGCACGTGCTTTTACTCATCGGGGTGGTCGGCCATTGGGAAAGAGAGAGGGAGAGTGGGGTGAGAGTGTGGGAGAGTGGGGTGGTTACTAGAGTAGTGGGAGTCAATCTCAACCACACAAAACCCCTATATAATCCCCCCCCTCCCTATTGTATATTGAATGCACAAAATTAATCAAATCAAAAGAGAGAAAGAGAAACAGAGGAAGAGAGAAGGCCAGATTCTTTGTTCATGGAGCCTAGGAGCTTGCGGTTTTGTGCAAAGAGCAGAGAGGAGCAATTTGTGTAGAGCTAGGAGCTTTCTTTCTAGGAGTTTTTCAATATTTTGCAACATAAGAGGTGGGTGTCTATTCTCGTAACATCGTGAATTTTCATATAATTAAATATAATTTTTTTTTGATTTCACGTGTTTCGCACATGCAAATTAATGTGTGCATTTGGCTCTAAAATTATTATTTTTATGTCATGAACAAATATTTCTTTGTCTCTTTTAAAAAGCCTCTAATTAATTATTATAGGATCCTAGGCCTAATAACTTAATTCTAGCACACCCAAAATAAATTAAATTAATTAACTAAGAGCCCATGGAAATAGCCCACCTAGTTAGCCCACTAGTTAATTCATTTATTAATTAAAACAACTTGTATGGTAGACATGATCATGTAACAAATTAATTAATAAATTAATGAACAAATAGGTGTGCATGTGGGGGCACATGCATTGCACATGCACGTGCAATAGGAAGACAAGAGGGAGGCCGACCATTCATGGGGAGAGGAGAGAGTGGGGAGTTGGTTGCTCACTAGTGGGTAGTTCTTCTAACTCCCAAGTGCATCTTAGCCCTTCATCCAAACACATCTCAACCCTTTATTTATTCATGAGTTGTGTATAAATACCCCTCCTTGTCATTCTTTATCATTTGCACTTAGAAATCTTTAAAGAGAAAGAGAAAGAAAAGACATTGTGAGAAAAAGATTGAGTGTGAAGAAATTGTGTGAGAAAAGATTGAGTTGTGTGTGTGTGTGTTCTTCTTTTGGTGGCCGGCTAACAATCAAGGAGGAAAGGAGCTTGATGTGCACAAGCTTGGAGGAGAAGGCTTGCGGCTAAGATCAAGGAGAAGGGAAGGCAATCGTACTTTCAAGGAGTTTCTTTGAGAATTCTCATTTCATTCTTCAAGAGGTGGGCAATTTCTCGACTTCTAATCTAGATATCATGCTAATAGGCTAAGTATATGAGTAGGCTAGAATAAATGATAAGAAATTGCCATGTGATGTTTAAAAATGCTAGTAGAAAAGATAGAGAGAATCTTGATTATTATATGAGAAAATTTGTAAAATAAATTTAAGATTAGTGAATTAAGATTTGTTAATTTTCCATATTAATATTTCATGATAGAATATCTATTTTAATGAACCATGCTAGTGTGATAATTTTGCTTAGTGAATGACTTAATTGTTGATTGAGATGAATGAATATTGATATGTGTTAGTTGCTAAATGGCTTAGTTGTTATTTCAATTAATGTAATATTGATGTGATAAAAGAATTTTTTGTTGTTGCTAGAACTCATGTGAAATGGAAAGAGAACAAGAACAGACACTTAGTGGGTTGTGGGAAAAGAAATTTATATTGGTATTTTTGAGAAGGACCCATAGTTTTATTTCAAAGTCAATAATGTATTCTCTACATATAAATTGGATGGAAAACTTATTATAAGGTCTAAAATAAGAGTTTTTAATTGCTGTTAGACTGTATTTTTAAAGAAAATATTCTGGAAGGAGTTCTGAATTGAAAGATATAAATTTATTGAGAAAACAAAATTTTGTAAAAGGAACTTTCAATGAGACCGAAAGTATGAAGCTATTTCGCTTCCTCTTCATAATAGAGGATGGGTTTGGGTGTATTGGTCTTCGGTGTGAGGCCAGTGTACTGTGAACAGTGCCTGTCTTCATGGGTTCGAGTTTTGAAGAGGCTCTGTTTTTATTGAAATTTGATTTTTTATCCAAATTACCGAAGACCAGTATTTAAGACTTTTGGACTTCCTGGTCTTCCGGTGTGGTTTGGGTCAGTTACTGTAGCTAGGCGGCATGGGGGTCTTGGGTTCTTGGGTTTGAATCCGACCACTACCCCTTTAATTTGTTTTTTTTATATTTTGATATATTGGGGTTTTCAAGAGTATAAAATTGAAAGAAAAATAATTCTGTTATTTCTCAAATATTATCTAGGCTTTATGAAAAATATTTCTACATTATTTTGACATACTTTGCGAGAATTAGAAGTATTTTTATGTTAAAACAATGGGATGAAGAACTTGGTAATTTCTCTTAAACTATGACTTTGGTATAATTAAAGAAAGATGAAAACGTGAATGTAAAGAGTTTGTGTAGAGATTAAATATTGAGATTTTCGACATGAAAAACTTGAGTAAGTTAATAAATGAAATTTGATAATTTAATATATGTAAGTTGTGCATGGAAAGAATGAAATAAAAAGATCATGATGAAATATGAAAATTTGCGAGTATGAACACTCAATTTTTTGTGAACATGAAAAGATGTTAAAATATAGAGTCTAGCTAAGTTCTTACATCAGCGTGAATGAATTTTGAAGAGAAATGTTGTAATAAAAGACCAAAATTGGGTCGTGGTTATCAATTGATATTTAAGACCGGTGTAGAGGAAATCCTAACTCTAGGGTGTTAATTTATTCATGATTCAATTTTCTAAGGACAACACTTTAGTGGAGATGTGATGAAAGTAAGAAAAAAATACAAGTATGAGGGCCTCGGATTCATGATGTGAGAGTTTTCACAGGATGTTTACATGATGCGTCATATCATGACGTGAATTCATCTCCATAATTATCAGGATCGTGGCGATGCTTGTGAGGTGCTTGGTGACTACGTCGTGCCATTGTCCTATGACGGATTGTCCATAGGCTGTCTATATGATGCGTCATGTCATGACGTGGGATTCCCCTCCAGACTGTCTGGACATGAGCTCGTAACTCATAAAACATGTAGGATACTTACCGTAGTTACCGTAGTAGTTAAACTCCTAACGAGGAATTCAACCCTACAAGATGAAAAACGGTTAAGTGCTTGCCCTCGAATTTATGTAAAATGGGATGCACAAGTTCGAACAAGTGTGCATTAGTGTCGTGAAATAATAAATAACTGCATTAAGACTAAGTGCAAAGCACACATGAAATCAATAAGATAGTCCCCCTTAGCATTGTTTTGTGATTAAGTGTGTGCTTTCCAAGTAAGAAATTGATGTATTATATCATAGCGTCAGTTGTATGCAACCGACGTGCCCACAATTTCTATACAGGATAAAATGGATGAAAGAACTAAAGAAAGAATGTTGCTTAAAAAAATGTTTCAATTGTTATTTTATTCATGTATTATGTTGTAATTTACTTTCGCTGTGTTGATGTAAACATTGTTGTATAAAAGATTTAAATTCCTTGTAAAATTGTATGAAGTGAAGTGTAAAGATTCTGTGGAACTTCGAATTTAGGCTTATATGGAATTCGGGGTGTTACAATTCTTACTTTCTAGATAATGTAGAAATCATGCTTAGGTGTTTTGTGAATTGTTTTGCTAGTTTAATGAAGTTCTACAAGTTCATTTGATGCATGTTGTAGTGATAAAGATTGCTAATGGTAGAAAATTGCAGAATTTATTGTATGTTAATGAGAAGTTACATCATTTAATTGGTAGATTATGCTTGAGAAATTTTAATTAGAGTCATGTATAGAGTTGTTAGGCACAAACAATCAATTTAATTAGATTGCATGATATTTTTATCTCATACGAATTGGTTAGAAATGTGTATGAAATGAGGATAATTAGTGAGGAAAAAAAATTAGGGAAAACATTTTGGGAGAAGGAAATGGTTAAATTAGAACAAAAGAAAAGAAGCATTAATGTTGGTAGAATAATTATCTAGTTGTAATTTTGTGTTTGTAATTCTTGAAAAAGAAAGAAGTGATTAAATTGGGAAAAGAAAGGTTAAATCTTCATTAATATGATTAAAGTCAGTAAAATAACAATTCTGGAGATTTATAAAGATAAAATAGTAGTATTAATTTGAAGAAAAGAGTAGAACTAAAAAATAGTTGAAAGTATAAAATATATGAATAATCAAAGAACTGAGTTAAGTGAATTTTAACTCCTATTATATCGAAAGACCTGCTTGGCCTTAGTGGCTAGCGCGGGTGCCAAAGCACCAGGCGCTACAACGTGGTGCCGCTGGGGTTTTGGTTGGGTGTCTCGGGTTCGAAACCTGTTCTGCACATAAAGTGCCTTTTGTATATTAATATTTTTTTTGGGTTTTTGAGTTTTAAAAATTTGGAAAAAATCATGTAAATATTTTAAAATATTATGGGAACATCTGAAAATATTTCACACTATTTTAGATTATATTTGGGGGTTTTAAAGTAATTTTTTTTATTAATTGAATTGAGTTCAATTTGAAAAGAAAGGAGATATAGAATTAAAGATTTTATGAATTGATTATAAAAATCAAAATGTGAGTTGAGAATGAAGAAAATTTAGTAATAAATTGTTAAGTAAAATGTGTATTAAAAAGTGATGATTTTAATCGAATAAATGAAATAAGATTGAAGTCTAGTGTGCAGATCAAATATCATAAAAGTGATTAGTTGATTGATCAATTAGAGTGTTAGTTGGGTATAGAGATTTAAATGTAAGCTGCTTACATTTGTGTTGCTCTATGATTGATGCTTCTTCTCCTCCCTTCTTAAAGATGGCGAACCATTACGACCCAGCAGACGATGATGAATGACACATAATCGAAGAGGACTACTATCCCGGACAAGGAGATTCCAACGAAGAGGAAGAAGATCCCGAGGAATATGAAGGAGAATTGCCCAAGTCCCGAGAGACCACTCCACCTCCGGACTCATCAGATGATTCATCCAACGAGGAAGAACCAGTTCCGAGAGATCGCATCGAACCTCTTCAGAGGCAGGTGGAGACTCAGAAGGAGAGAGCAAACCAATTACAAGCCCTGTGTTCGAAGTTCAAGGAGAATGTTGCCACCCTCAGCCATCGAGTTTGGGAACTCGAGAAGAGAAAGAACATGTATGATGTGCTGAAGGGAGAGGTAGCAGAACTACGGGAATAGCTTAGGAAAGCCAAGAGGAACCATAGGGATTAGAATGTTGTATTATCTCAATGTTCTTCGCATGAATGTCAGACGTTGTTTTAAATTTGAATGTACAAAGTTTAAATTCAATGAAATAAAAAAGTTGATTTAAATTCATGTTTCTACTTCAAATTTAATGGATCTTATGAATCAGAGTATGACTGGCAGGAGAGCAAGGAGTGGAGAAGGGCCTAGTTGTGAACTTGACTTGGAAACGGAGTTGGCCAGGGTCTATCAGACCATCAACGCTGTCGCCATGAACCAAAACCATAGGGGGATGCCTGCAGTACCATTCCCTTAGGTGATCAAACTTGTGGAGTCATTCAAGCGGATGAAGACGCCAGTGTTTGAGGGGAAGTCAGACCCAGATGTAGCTGACAATTGGATAATGCAAGTCAAGACTATTTTTGAGGTCTTCGAAACTCAAGAAGGTAGCAAGGTGAAGCTGGCTACATTGCAGCTTGAGAAGGACGCAGGTGTGTGGTGGCAGTCCATGAAGCGGACGATAGGAAATCGTGCTATCGGCTGGGAGAAATTCTTGGAAGAGTTCTGCGGTCACTACTTTCCATCCGATGTCCAAGAGAAGAAAGTGATGGAGTTCCTGGCTCTGCATCAGGAAATCATGTCTGTTAAAGAGTATGAGACAAGGTTTACTCAACTTTTGAGGTATGCACCCGAACTTGTGATGGACGAGACAAAGAAGGCTTAGAAGTTTGAGCACAGTTTGAGGTCGATTCTGAGATCAAGGATGATACCCCTTGGTATCAGGAGGTTTGACAAGCTAGTCAAACGAGCTGCAGCCACAGATGGGGATTTGGAGCAGTTTCATGCTGCCCAGAACAAGAGGAACAATTGGAATGTCGGGAAGAGGCCTGTAGTTTCTGGGAATCTCAGGGGGCAGCCCCCAGCTCAAAGGTTCAAACATACGAGGGCGAACGCTGTCAATGTGCTGGAGGACCCAGAAATGGTTCGGTGAGACCTCCTGTGTTGACTTGTTTCAATTGTGGAGAGACAGGTCAGATCTCACTGCCCCAAGCTGCAAAATGTCACCCGAAAGGCACCAACGCAGCAGGTTGGGAGGAAGCCGTACCAACAGGGGCGACTGAGGCCGACACTGATGAAGTGGGTCATGTCATTACTGGTACGGGGGCGGATGTTTAGAATTTTCTGTTGCTCTTTTTCCTGTTTATTTAGTAAAGACTGTTATGTAATGGGAGTTTATTATGTAACAGGAGAACTTTTATTAAATGAAAAGAAAGATGTTATTCTGTTCGATATTGGATCCTCTCATACTTTTGTATCACCTAAATTATCTAAAGTCTTGGAGGTCGAACCGAAGGTCTTTCTAGGTATGGTCCTAGCAGTAGCTACTTCTTCAGGGGAGACTTTAACCACTGATCGGTATTATGCAGACTGCGAGATCAAGATTGGAGACAGGATCTTCGGGGTTGATCTGATCGAGCTGAATATCCTAGGAGTCGATGTTGTCATTGGCATTGATTGGATGTCGGTGTACAATGCGAACATCGAGTGTAAAACTAAGAAAGTAACAGTGAAGGCTCTAGGATGTCCTGCAGTCACTTTCCAGGAAAAGAAGAGATGTTCAGGTTTGGTGGCAGCTATCAGCAAGAAAAAGGTTCCGGTGGAAGTGCAGCAGGTTCCGGTGGAAGTGCAGCATATTCCAGTGGTTCGGGATTACCCGGCTGTGTTCTTAGAGGATTTGCCCGGGTTACCCCCGCATCGTGATGTAGAGTTCAGCATTACTATCTAGCCAGGGAATGCACCTATTTCCAAGGCATCGTATAGGATGGCGCCTGTGGAGCAGTATGAAGTTAAACGACAAATCGAGGAGCTTTTGGGGAAAGGTTTTATTTAGCCGAGTGTGTCACCTTGGGGAGCACCGGTATTGTTGGTGAAGAAGAAGGATGGGTCGATGAGGATGTGCATTGATTACCGGGAGCTGAATAAGGTAACTGTTCAGAATAAATATCCAATTCCTCGAATCGATGACCTGTTTGATTGTCTACAAGAGGCAGCTGTCTTCTCTAAAATAGACCTTCGATCGGGATACCATCAGGTTCGAGTGAAAGTAGAAGATGTGCATAAGACTGCATTCAGAACTCGATATGGGCTTACGAATTCTTAGTTATGCCATTTGGAGTGACAAATGCACCTGCAATCTTTATGGATATGATGAACAGAATTCTAAGGCCGTTTATTGATTCTTTCGTCGTGGTGTTCATCGACGATATTCTTGTGTACACCAAGTCGGAGGAGGAGCACACTGAGCTTCTGGCTGAGGTTCTGAAGAAGCTTCAAGAGCATGAGTTGTATGCCAAGTTATCTATGTGCGATTTCTGAAAATCTGAAGTGACATTCCTGGGTCACATCCTTTCTAAGGAGGGAGAGGCTACTGTTCCTCAAAAGATAGAGGCAGTGAAAGATCGGGCAATGCGTACTACAGTGAAAGAAATTAGAAGTTTCATTGGGTTAATGGGCTACTACAGAAGGTTTATTCAAGGCTATGCTTAGAGAGCCGTGCCGCTTACTGGTCGGACCAAGAAGAAGGTAAATTTCAAGTGGACTGAGCAGTGCGAGGCAAGCTTTTAGGAGTTGAAAGAGAAATTGAATACTGCTCCCATTTTGACTTTACCTAGAGCAGGTGTTGAGTATGATGTCTACAGCGATGCTTCACATCGTGGACTTGGGTGTGTCTTGATGAAAGAGGGAAAAGTAATCGCTTATGGGTCTAGGCAACTAAGACCGCATGAGAAGAATTATCCAACTCATGATCTGGAGTTGGCTGCGATTATTTTTGCCTTGAAGCAATGGAGGCATTACGTGTACGGTGAGAAGTTAAACATGTACACGGACCACAAAAGTTTGAAGTACATCTATCAACAAAAGGACCTGAATATGAGGCAACGGAGATGGCTGGAAGTACCTGAGGACATGCGTCCTGAGATTAAGTACCATCTGGGTAAGGCTAATGTTGTTGCTGATGCACTTAGCTGTAAAAACAGTTTGGCTCATTTGATCACGACCCAGAGGCATCTTGCAGAAGAGTTGGATCAGACTGGAATTGAGGTAGTTTTGCAAGGTTTGGGAGCATCTTTGGCTCAGCTGAGGCTTCAGCCCACGCTGAATGAAAGAATCATAGAAGGTCAGAAGGAGGATGCAGAGATTCAGAAGATGAAGGAGCAGGTTGGCGCAGGCAGATTATCAGAGTTTCAGATCAGGGATGAAGTGCTGTGGTTTGGAGAAAGGCTATGTGTTCCGGATCAATCAGAATTGAGGGAGCGTATTCTTCAGGAGGCACATGCCACTCTTTTGTCTGTACATCCGAGGAGCACTAAGATGTACACGGACATCAAGCAGCATTTTTGGTGATCAGGTTTGAAGCGGGATGTGGCTGAATTTATGGCGAGGTGCGAGATTTGTCAGCAAGTGAAAGCCGAGAATCAGAAGCCCGAAGTTTTATTGCAACCATTACCTATTCTGAAGTGGAAGTGGGATAACATCAGCATGGATTTCATCACGGGTTTGCCCAAGAGTTCGAAGGGTAATGATGCGATTTGAATCATAGTCGATCGCTAACCAAATCGGCTCACTTTTCGGCAATGAAACTCACTTCGTCCATGGACAAGTTAGCCGAGCTGTATGTTGGGGATATCGTTAGGCTTCATGGTGTTCCGTTGACCATTGTGTCTAATCGAGATGCACGGTTCACTTCGTATTTCTGGAGGAGTCTTCAGACAGCTTTGGGTACTAAGACGGATTTCAGCACTGCCTTCCATCCTCAGACTGATGGGCAGACTGAGAGGGTCAATCGAGTTCTTGAAAATATGCTTCAGTATTGTGTTCTAGATTTTGGAGGCAGTTGGGAGAGGCATCTTGCTCTGGTAGAGTTTGCCTACAACAACAGTTTTCAGACTAGTATTGGAATGGCACCATATGAAGCTCTGTATGGCAGGAAGTGCAGAACGCCTGCATGCTGGTTTGAAGTGGGGAGCGGCAGATGTTTGGGCCCGAGATCATGCAGTAGACCTCAGAAAAGATCGATTTGATCAGGAAGAGGTTAGTAGATGCTCAGAGTAGGCAGAAGAGTTATGCCGACAACCGGAGGAGGGACATTAAGTTCAAGGAAGGTGACTTTGTCTTCCTAAAGGTATCACCTAGTAAAGGTGTGATTCGTTTTGGCAGAGGTGGAAAATCAGCCCCAAGGTACATAGGCCCTTATAAGATATTGAAGAGGATTGAGAAGACTGCTTACCGTTTGGAGTTACCAGAAGAGTTGTCTCTTGCGCACAATGTCTTCCAAGTGTCTATGTTGAGGGGTTACATTCCAGATCCAAGTCACCATTTGCCCGAAGTACCGGAAGGTTTGCAGTTAGATCTGAGCTACACTGAGTGGGTTGAGATTGTGGATCGTTGGGAGAAAGTCTTGAGGAACAAGACGATACCAATGGTCAAAGTAGTCTAGAGAAACCAGTTGGTTGAAGAGGCTACATTGGAATCCGAGGAAAGGATGGATCATCCCGAGCTCTTTGTTTGATTGTATAATTTTTCTTTCTTCTTTTATGTTTTGTTTCTCACTCTTTCAACGTAGTTCCGGGGACGGAACTATTCTAAGGAGGGAGTATTGTAACATCCTGAATTTTCATATAATTAAATATAAAATTTTCATTGATTTCACATGTTTCGCACGTGCAAATTAATGTGTGCATTTGGCTCTAAAATTATTATTTTTATGTCATGAACAAATATTTCTGTCTCTTTTAAAAAGCCTTTTATTAATTATTATAGGATCCCAGGCCTAATAACTTAATTCTAGCCCACCCAAATAAATTAAATTAGTTAACTAAGAACTCATGGAAATAGCCCACCTAGTTAGCCCACTAGTTAAGTCATTTATTAATTAAAACAACTTGTATGGTAGACATGATCATGTAACAAATTAATTAATAAATTAATGAACAAATAGGTGTGAATGTGGGGGCAAGTGCATTGCACATGCACGTGCAATAGGAAGACAAGAGGGTGGCAAGCCATTCATGGAGAGATGGAGAGAGTGGGGAGTTGGTTGCTCGCTTGTGGGTAGTTCTTCTAACTCCCAAGTGCATCTTAGCCCTTTATCCAAACACATCTCAACCCTTCATTTGTTCATGAGTTGTGTATAAATATCCCTCCTTGTCATTCTTTATCATTTGCACTTAGAAATCTTTAAAGAGAAAGAGAAAGAAAAGACATTGTGCGAAAAAGATTGAGTGTGAAGAAATTGTGTAAGAAAAGATTGAGTTGTGTGTGTGTGTTCTTCTTTTGGTGGCCATCTAACAATCAAGGAGGAAAGGAGCTCGGTGTGCACAAGCTTGGAGGAGAAGGCTCGCGGCTAAGACCAAGAAGAATGGAAGGCAATCGTGCTTTCAAGGAGTTTCTTTGAGAATTCTCATTTCATTCTTCAAGAGGTGAGCAATTTCTCTACTTCTAATCTAGATATCATGCTAATAGGCCAAGTATATGAGTATGCTAGAATAAATGATAAGAAATTGCCATGTGATTGTTTAAAAATGCTAGTAGAAAAGATAAACAAAATCTTGATTATTATATGAGAAAATTTGTAAAATAAATTTGAGATTAGTAAATTAAGATTTGTTATTTTGCCATATTACTATTTCATGATAGAATATCTTTTCTAATGAACCATGCTAGCGTGATAATTTTGCTTAGTGAATGACTTAATTGTTGATTGAGATGAATGAATATTGATATGTGTTAGTTGCTAAATGGCTTAGTTGTTATTTCAATTAATGTAATATTGATGTGATAAAAGAATTTTTTGTTGTTGCTAGAACTCATGTGAAATGGAAAGAGAACAAGAACAGACACTTAGTGGGTTGTGGGAAAAGAAATTTATATTGGTATTTTTGAGAAGGACCCATAGTTTTATTTCAAAGTCAATAATGTATTCTTTAAATATAAATTGGAAGGAAAACTTATTATATGGTCAAAAATAAGAGTTTTTAATTGCTGTTATACTGTATTTTAAAAGAAAATATTCTGGAAGGAGTTTTGAATTGAAAGATATAAATTTATTGAGAAAACGAAATTTTGTAAAAGGAACTTTCAAAGAGACCGAAAGTATGAAGCTATTTTACTTCCTCTTCATAACAGAGGATGGGTTTGCGTGAATTGGTCTTCGGTGCGAGGCCAGTGCGCTATGAACAGTGCCTGTCTTCATGGGTTCAAGTCTTGAAGAAGCTCTATTTTTATTAAAATTTGATCTTTTTATCCAAATTACCGAAGACCAGTATTTAAGACTTTCGGGGCTTTCTTTTATCGCTGGTAGCCCTTGGACTTCCTGGTCTTCGGGTCCGGTTTGGGTCGGTTACTGTAGCTAGGCGGCAGGGGGGTCTTGGTTTCTTGGGTCGAATCCGACCACTGACCTTTTAATTTTTTTTTATATATTTTGATATATTGGGGTTTTCAAGAGTATAAAATTGAAAGAAAAAAAAATCTATTATTCCACAAATATTATCTAGGCTTTATGAAAGATATTTCCACATTATTTTGCATACTTTGTGAGAAATAAAAGTGTTTTTATATTAAAACAATGGGATAAAGAACTTGATAATTTCTCTTAAACTATGCCTTTGGTATAATTAAAGAAAGATGAAAATGTGAATGTAAAGAGTTTGTGTAGAGATTAAATATTAAGATTTTTGACATGGAAAACTTGAGTAAGTTAATAAATGGAATTTGATGTTTTAATATATGCAAGTAATGCATGGAAAGAATGAAATAAAAAAGATCATGATGAAATATGGAAATTTGTAAGTATGAACACTCAATTTTTTGGTGAACATGAAAAGATGTTAAAATCTAAAGTCTAGCTAAGTCCTTACATCGGCGTGAATGAATTTTGAAGAGAAATGTTGTAATAAAAGACCAAGATTGGGTCGTGGTTATCAATTGATGTTTAAGACCGGTGTAGAGAAAATGCTAACTCTAGGGTGTTAATCTTTTCATGATTCAATTTTCTAAGGACAACACTATAGTGAAGATGTGATGAAAGTAAGAGAAAAATATAAGTACGAGGGCCTCAGATTCACGGTGTGAGAGTTTTTACAGGATGTCTACATGATGCGTCATGTCATGACGTGAATTCATCTGTGGAATTATCGGGATCATGGCGACGCTTGTGGGGTGCTTGGTACTACGTAGTCCCATCGTCCCATGACGGAGGCGAATTGTCCATAGGCTGTCTACATGATGCATCATGTCATGACGTGGAATTTCCCTCCAGTTTATCTGGACATGGGCTCGTAACTCATAAAACCTCTAGGATACTTACCGTAGTTACCTTAGTAGTTAAACTCATAACGAGGGATCCAACCCTACATGATGAAGAACGGTTAAGGGCTTGCCCTCGAATTTATGTAGAGTGAGATGCGTAAGTTTGAACAAGTGTGCACTAGTGTCATGAAATAATAAATAACTGTATTAAGACTAAGTGCATAGTCACACATAACATCAGTAAGATAGTCCCTCTTAGCTTTATTTGTGATCAAGTGTGTACTTTCCAAGTAAGAGAAATTGATGTATTATATCCTAGCGTCATTTGTATGCAACTGACGTGCCCACAGTTTCTATGCAGGATAAAATGGATGAAAGAACTAAAGAAAGAATGCTGCTTAAAGAAATGTTTCAATTGTTATTTTATTCATATACTAGGTTTGCCCGTTGACACGTGCCTACGGCACGTCTTCAGAACGATGCACCTTATTTGTTCATATAAAATAGTTTTGGAGGCCCAGCAAATTAATTGAAGTCGCAAACATAGAGCAAAAACATATTATATGAATTTTTTTAAAAAATTTTTGAATTATTTTAAAAGTTTTAAAATTTTAATTTTTTTTATTTTTTAATATTTAAAAATTTGTAAAATTTTTATTTTCATAATTTTTTGAATAGAAGAGGGAGGGAGAGAGAGAGAGAAAAAAAAAATAAAACAAATATAGGAGATGTTTTGGGTGGGAGATTTGAATTTGAGTTTTGGGGAAAATTTTTGGGGGGAAAATATATTTTGTAAGATTTGATCTGGGTCTTTAATTTTTGGGGAGATTGAAGGAGAGCCACTTGATAGCTTTCTTTGTTTTTTATTATATAGATTATGTTGTAATTTACTTCCGCTGCATTGATATAAACATTGTTGTATAAAAGTTTTAAATTCCTTGTAAAATTGTACGAAGTGAAGTGTAAAGATTCTGTGGAACTTTGAATTTAGGCTTATTTGGAATTCGGGGTGTTACAATTCTTACTTTCTAGATAATGTAGAAATCATGCTTAGGTGTTTTATGAATTGTTTTGCTAGTTTAATGAAGTTCTACAAGTTTATTTGATGCATGTTGTAGTGATAAAGATTGCAAATGGTAGAAAATTGTAGAATTCATTGTATGTTAATGGGAAGTTACATCATTTAATTGGTAGATTATGCTTCAGAAATTTTAATTAGAGGCATGTGTAGAGTTGTTAGGCACAAACAATCAATTTAATTAGATTGTATGATACTTTTGTCTCTTACGAATTGGTTAGAAATGTGTATGAAATGAGGATAATAAGTAAGGAAAAAAATTAGGGAAAACATTTTGGGGAAGGAAATGGTTAAATTAGAACAAAAGAAAAGATGCATTAATGTTGGTAGAATAATTATCTAGTTGTAATTTTGTGTGTGTAATTCTTGAAAAAGAAAGAAGTGATTAAATTGGGAAAAGAAAGGTTAAATCTTCATTAATATGATTAAAGTCAGTAAAATAACAATTCTGGAGATTTATAAAGATAAAATAGTAGTATTAATTTGAAGAAAAGAGTAGAACTAAAAAATAGTTGAAAGTATAAAATATATGAATAATCAGAGAACTGAGTTAAGTGAATTTTAACTCCTATTATATCGAAAGACCTGCTTGGCCTTAGTGGCTGGCGCGGGTGCCGAAGCACCAGGCGCTACAACGTGGTGCCGCTGGGGTTTTGGTTGGGTGTCTCGGGTTCGAAACCTGTTCTGCACATAAAGTGCCTTCTGTATATTAATATTTTTTTTTGGGTTTTTGAGTTTTAAAAATTCGGAAAAAATCATGTAAATATTTTAAAATATTATGGGAACATCTGAAAATATTTCACACTATTTTAGATTATATTTGGGGGTTTTAAAGTAATTTTTTTTATTAATTGAATTGAGTTCAATTTGAAAAGAAAGGAGATATAGAATTAAAGATTTTATGAATTGATTATAAAAATCAAAATGTGAGTTGAGAATGAAGGAAATTTAGTAATAAATTGTTAAGTAAAATGTGTATTAAAAAGTGATGATTTTAATCAAAGAAATTAAACAAGATTGAAGTCTAGTGTGTTGATCTAATATCATAAAGTGATTAGTGCAGTTAGGGTTACACATAGAGGGGGGTAGGTTAAGGTTAGATTAGGGCAGTATATATAGGGTAGAGTTGGGTTATTGGGTAATGGGTATAGGGGTTTTGGATCCAATAAGAAGGGTTATAGGGTTTGGGTTAAAAATTTTCTAAATGTATAAAATTTACCTTTGGAAATAAGTAAAGTTTTTGTTGAAAGAAGAATGTAAGTTGTTACTGTTTATGGTGATTAATGAAAGTTTTATGACCCAGAAATGGCCGGACGAAGGAACCGCAATGGCGAAGGACCCAGTGGTGAGGGCAACTGACTTGACATAGAAACGAAACTGGCTCGAGTAGACCAAACCCTTAATGCCTTCGCCGCAAATATTACCGGGAACACCAGGGTGGGATCTGCAGTACAAGTCCCGGAAGCGATCAGATTGGTGGAATCGTTCAAATGAATGAAACCACCTATTTTTGAGGGCCAGGCCAATCCAGATGCAATAGACGATTGGATCAGTAAATTGAAACAGTATTTGAAGTTCTGGAGACTCCAGTGGCAAGTATAGTGAAGCTGGCCACTATCCAGATGGAAAAAGATGCAGGGGTCTGGTAGCAATCGATGAAGAGGACCCTAGGAAATGTACAGATCTCTTGGGAGGAATTCCTGGGAGAGTTCCGCAACCATTACTTCCCGATGGATGTACAGGAAAATAAGGCTATGGAGTTCTTGGGTCTGCAACAGGGAAGCCTGTCAGTGCGAGAGTATGAGTCAAAGTTCAATCAACTCTCAAGGTATGTGCTAGAGATGGTTATTGATGAGGCCAAGAGGGCACGAAAGTTTGAACAGGGATTGAGGCCAAGCCTGAGGTCTCGGATGATACCCCTCAGTATCAGAAGGTTTGATAAGCTGGTCAGGAGGGCCGCAGCCACAAAAGCTAACATGGAATAGTACCAGGTGGCGTAGAATAGGAAGAATACCTAGAGTGTCGGCAAAAGGCCTGCAGCACCAAGCAATTTTAGAGGACAGCCCCCAGTACAGAGGTTCAAACCTACCCGGGCCAATGCCGTTGCTGTAGCGGGAAGGCCATGTACTTGTTACAGATGTGGGGAGACAGATCACATAGCGACGGGATGTCCTAAGCAATAGAGGACCAAGACTTGTTCCCACTGTGGCAAGGAGGAGCATGTTCGACCTTTCTGCCCACAACTGAACTTGGGGAATGCCAGTAGGGTTCCATCAGAGAAGAATGGGAAGCCATACCGGTAGGGATGAGTGTTTGCCCTGACCAAAGCTGATGACGATGATGCAGATAATGTCATCACCGGTATGGAAGCAAATGAATAAAGTCTACTGCTTTTATTTCTAGCTTGTAATTGAGGAGTGTTAAGTAATAAAAGCATTCATATGTAACAGGGAAACTTCTCATAAATGGAATGAAAGCAACCGTTTTATTTGATACTGGATCTTCTCATACCTTTGTGTCACCTTCATTTGCAAAACGAATGGGAGTTGAACTAAAAAAAGTTCCTGGCAAAGTTCTAGTTGTAGCTACTCCGTCAGGAGAAACATTGACTATCGACCGATATTATGAAGGGTGTGACCTCAAAATCGGAGGCATAATCTTTGGAATCGACCTCATCAAGGTGGCAATTTGGGGGTCGACATAATCATCGGAATAGACTAGATGTCGATCTACAGTGCCAGTATCGAGTGCAATAGTAAGGAGGTTGTGGTGAAGGCACCAGGAGGACCAGCAGTTACATTTCAAGGGAAGAGAAAGTGCAAGCAGTTGACTGCATCTTGTCTAAGCAGAAGGTTCCTGAAGAAGTTAAGAAGATTCTCGCAGTCCGGAATTTTCCAACAGTGTTCTTAGAAGATCTACCTGGACTTCCACCTCATCGGGATGTAGAGTTCAGCATTTCCATTCAGCCAGGAAGTGCACCAATTTCTAAGGCACCGTACAGAATGGCGCCAGTGGAACAAGATGAGATCAAGAAGAAAATTGAAGAGTTGTTGGGCATAGGATTTATCAGGTTGAGTGCGTCACCTTGGGGAGCGCCAGTTGTATTGGTGAAGAAGAAGGATGGGTCGATGAAGATGTGCATCGATTACAGAGAATTGAACAAGGTAACAGTGCAGAATAAATATCCGATTCCACGAATCGATGATCTATTCGACCATCTATAAGGAGCAGCTATTTATTCTAAGATAGATCTATGGTCGGGTTATCACCAGGTCCGAGTGAAGGAAGAGGTCGTGCACAAGACGGCATTTAGAACTCGGCATGGTCACTACGAGTTCTTAGTCATGCCGTTCAGAGTGACAAATGCACCTGCTATCTTCATGGATGTGATGAACAGGATTCTGTGACCCTTCATCAATTCTTTCATCGTAGTGTTCATCGATGACATTTTGGTCTCCTCCAAGACAAAAGAAGAATATACTGGGCACCTAGCAGAGGTACTGAAGAAGCTACAGGAACAGAAGCTATATGAGAAGTTGTCTAAGTGTGACTTGTGGAAAACCGAAGTTGCCTTCCTGGGTCACATCCTTTCTAAGGAGGGAGTAGCCACTGATTCGCAAAAGATTGAGGTAGTAAAGGATTGGCCAAGACCAACTACACTAAAGAAATCAGAAATTTTTTTTGGTTTAACTGGCTACTATCGAAGATTTATTCAGGGCTACGCCCAGATAGTCGTGCCACTCACGGAGCTTACAAGGAAGAACATGAGTTTCAAATGGACGGAGCAGTGCAAGGCTAACTTTAAGGAGTTGAGGAGAGGTTGACTATTGCTCCCATACTGGTTTTGCTAAGAGCAGGAGTCGACTATGATGTCTACAGCGATGCTTCCCATCGTGGACTGGGCTGCGTGCTGATGCAGGAAGGGAAGGTAATAGCTTATGGGTCTAGGCAACTGAGGCCGCATGAGAAGAATTACCAACCCACAATCTGGAGTGGGTGGCAATCATCTTTGCATTAAAACAATGGAGGCATTATGTGTATGGAGAAAAAGTCAACATGTACATGGATCAGAAAAGTCTAAAATACATCTACCAGCAGAAGGATTTAAACTTGAGGCAGCGGAGATAGTTGGAAGTATTGGAGGATATCTGTCCTGAAATAAAGTACCATCCGGGCAAGGCTAATGTGGTGGCCGATGCGCTCAGCTGGAAGAGCAGTTTGTCTCGTCTGATAATGACTCAGGAGAAGTCGGCAGAGGAACTCAATCGAGCTGAAATCAAGCTGGTGTTGCAAGGATTGGAGGCATCCTTAGCCCAGTTAAGACTTCAGCCCTACATTGAGAAAAAGGATTATTGATAGTCAGAAGACCAATCTAGAGATCCAAGGGATGAAAGAGCAACTTGGCGCCAGCAAGTTAGCAGAATTCCAGGTGAAAGATGAGTACTGTGGTTTGGAGAGCGGTTGTGTGTACCGAATCAAGCAGAACTGAAGGAAAGTATTTTACAGGAAGCACATGCCACTCTGTTATCTGTACATCTAGGGAGTATCAAGATGTACAAGGATATCAAGCAGTGTTTCTGGTGGTCAGGATGAAGCGGAATGTGGCTGAGTCTGTCGCTATATGTGCAGTCTGTCAATAGATCAAGGCCGAGAATTAAAAACCCGGGGGTTTGTTGCAGCCGTTACCCATTCCGGAGTGGAAATGGGATAACATTAGCATGGACTTCGTTAATGGATTACCCAAGAGTTCCAAAGGAAACGATGCGATTTAGGTGATGGTGACCGACTCACCAAATCGGCTCACTTTTTGGCAATAAAGCTCACTTGGTCTATGGAGAAGCTAGCTGAGTTGAATATTGGAGAGATCGTGAGGCTACATGGAGTTCCCTTATCTATTGTATCCAACCGAGATGCGCGATTAGCCTCGCATTTCTAGAAAAGTCTTCAGGCAGCTTTGGGGACTAAGACAGATTTCAGTATTGCCTTCCATCCTCAAACTGATGGGCAGACTGAAAGGGTCAACAGGGTACTACAATATATGCTAAGATGTTGTGTGTTGGACTTTGGCTGCAGTTGGGAGAGGCATTTAGCTCTAGTGGAATTCGCCTACATCAACAGTTTCTAGGATAGTATTGGTATGGCACTGTATGAAGCTCTATATGGAAGAAAGTGCAGAACACTGGTGTGCTAGTATGAAGTGGGGGAACGACAGATGTATGGGCCAAAAATTGTGCAACAGACCTCAGAAAAGATCGAGTTGATCAGGAAGAGGCTAGTTGTCACAGAGAGCAGGCAGAAAAGTTATGCTAACAACCGGAGTTCGAGGAAGGTGAAAGTGTCTCCAACCAAGGGAGTGATTCGGTTTAGAAAATGGGGGAAATTAGCCCCGAGATACATAGGTCCTTATAAAATATTGAAGAGAATTTGGAGACGGCTTATCGTTTAGAACTACCGGAAGAGTTAGCCCAAGTACACAATGTCTTCCATGTGTCCATATTATAAGGTTATATTCCGGATCTGAGTCATCATTTGCCCGAAGTGCTAGAGGGTCTACAATTGAATTTGAGCTACACTGAGCGTCCAGTTGAGATTGTGGATCGATGGGAGAAAGTCTTGAGAAATAAGACTATACCTATGGTCAAAGTTGTATGGAGAAATCAACTAGTTGAGGAGGCCACCTGGGATTCTGAGGAGATGATGTTGAGAGATCACCTTGAACTTTTTAATTAAATCTGTAATTTGTTTCTTTCTTTTGTTGTCTCACTCTTTAAGTGTAGTTCCGATGACGGAACTATTCTAAGGAAGGAGTGTTGTAACATCCCGAAAAAATTTTAGAATAAAATATATTTTTTCATTTTTGCACGAGCAAAGCACGTGCAATTTTATTTCATTTGTTGGTTCTAAAATTTTTCTAAGTTATGCACAAACTTTCCCTTATTTATTTTTTTTCTAATTTTATTCTTTCCTAATAAAAAGATCCATAGGCCTAAAAGATTACTTTGAGCCCACTAGAAAATAAGCCCATAATTAAATCCTTTATTAAATACACAATTAAAGAGAGAGAAAAGTACAACCATACATGTTATATAACAAACTAGTAACAACTAATAAATAACAATTAATTAATAAAATGAGAGGTGTGCATGTGTGTAGCACGTGCACGTGCTTTTACTAATAGGGTGGCCAGCCTTCGGGAAAGAGAGAGGGAGAGTGGGGAGGTTACTAGAGTAGTGGGAGTCAATCTCAACCACACAAAACCCTTATATAAACCCCCCCTATTGTATGTTGAATGCACAAAATTAATCAAATCAAAAGAGAGAAAAAGAAAGAGAGGAGAGAAGGCCGGATTCTATGTTCTAGGAGCCTAGGAGCTTGCGGTTTTGTGCAAGGAGGAGAGAGGAGCAATTTGTGTGGAGCTAGGAGCTTTCTTTCTAGGAGTTTTTCTACATTGTGCAACATAAGAGGTGAGTGTCTTTTCTTACTTTCTAGATAATATAGAATTTATACTTAGGTATTCTGTGAATTGTTTTGCTAGTTTAATGAAGTTCTACAAGTTAATTTGATGCATGTTGTAGTGATAAAGATTGCTAATGGTAGAAAATGGTAGAATTCATTGTATGTTAATGATAAGTTTCATCATTTAGTTGGTAGATTATGCTTGAGAAATTTTAATTAGAGGCATGTGTAGAGTTGTCAGGCACAAACAATCAATTTGATTAGATTACATGAAATTTTGTCTCTTAGGGATGTTCGGATTGTTAGGGATCAGAGGAGCTCCTTGTGGTTGAGGATTTGGGGGTTGCATCATCAACAGCATCGCATCCATCCTGGCTGCCATTGCTGCAAATTTTTCATCCATACTAGTGGCTATCGCCTCCACTCTAGTCAACATCGTCTCCACCTTTCCCGCAAGTAACCCATTCTGGATCTAAGTCGCAGTCATTTGGCTCTTTAGATCGGCTATCTCCACCTCAATCGACGTCGTGCTCCCTTCGTCACACACATTTTCTTCGCCAACCTCCTGCTCTGATACCAGATTGTTAGAGTTGGCACTCCGATTAGATCGAGTTCTCGGCATTATGGCGATTTGAGGAAGCTTAGGTGTAACTCCCTGTTCCAGTAGTACGTATCTTACTACGTGAATTTTTGTACTTCAAATTTTCAAAAGTTTTATTTTTTCTTTTTGGACTCTTTATCTAAAGCCAGAATATTTTTCTGATCAATTCTATAATTTTGTGATTTTTCGATCGGAGTTTAAATACAAATTTTAAACCCTGATTAATCCTAATCCTAATCATAATCCTGCCTAACCCTACACCTTATTTTCTCCCTCCCTACTTCACCATTTCTGCATACGCCAACCCTCCCTCCCTCATTTTCTCCTCCTTGTTCATTTTTTTCCACACCTCCTTTGATTTTTCTACACCCCCTTTGATTTTTCTACACCCCTCCACATTTTTCAACACCCCATCTCTTTCTCCCCTAATTTTCTACACACACACACATCAGTAACATCCCATCTATTATTATATATACTACACATGCATGCATACATGCATTCATTCACACCACTCTTCCTTCTATATACACACACACACAAGCCTACAGACTCATTCCCTTCTTCTCTTCCTCTGCCTTCTTCACACCCTCTGTTTCTTCACACCCGAGAGCTCAAGCAACACCCGAGCTCTACTTTACTCTCCGCCTTCGAGCCAACGACTCCGCTTCTACGATCCCGTGAACCCCGAAAAACAACCCGACGCCGCGCCACCTTGTTGTTGTTGTCACTCACCGTTGCTACCGTTAGCTACCGTCTTGCCGCCATTCTTACCGCCGTTGTGCCGCCGTCCGTTGCCGACGTCGCTTCTTTCCGTGGTTAACACCACCACTGAAATCGTCACATTATAAGGCAAGTACCTTGTACACTATTTTTGTTCTCGTACAAGTATTTTTCTTTGACTCGTAGCAAGTAGTCTAGTTATCATCATATTTTATTGTCAAACTCTGTTCTAGTCACTTGTTCCATGCTATATCAACTCAAGAGTGAACCGTTAACACATTTCGAATCGTGTTATCGAATATCGAATATTCAACCTTACTATCTCTAAAATTTCTTGACCTTGCACTAAGAAGTCGACCATGTTCCCAATGCTGGATTGAAGATTTTCTACGTGAAAATCGTAGCCTATCGAGTCCCGAATCCAGAACATCTTACGGTTTTTCAATCGGATATATAGATTTTAAGATATCGTGATTTTAGTACTGTCATATTGTGAATTTCTGAACCTGCACGGGATTACTAACCGATATCTCGTACTGAGAATTTGACCATGTTCCCGACACTGGATCGAAAAACTTCCTACAAGAAAATCGTAGCCCTTCGAGTCTAGATATCCGAAACATCCTACAGTTTCTCAATCCGATGTATAGTGTGAGATATCTCAGTTTTAGTATTGTGACTCCGAATTTCCAGAATGCGCGCGAAACATCGAAACCAGCGAAGAATGAATTTGTACGCATAGCTACTGTCTTTAGAATGTATCGTGTGAATATGCATTGGAACTGAAAGAGAGTCTACTTTCTAGAATGTCTGACGGAATCGGATTTGCTTTTCTGTAACAACGGGAAAGTGAATTTGAATGCAGATATGTCAAGTTGTCTGAAAATTCATCTATACATTTTTTCATATAAACTTGTTATTTTTTTATATTTAATGAACTGAATGTATTATTGTTCTTGTAATAATAACTTGCATAGATATAATAGGTTGATAGAATGTATTTTATACCACTTGATAATTCCATTATAATTACTCTCGATACATGTACTCGTTTTACATCTCATGTCCATGATTACTGCCCCTGATATTTTTTTTGATTAAACTATTTGATTACACCGTTCCACTAGTCGTACCAACTGCATGTTCATAATTAATTATAAAAGAATAACAAGCCGGGGTTATAAGGGTACGGCTTAATAGTGGACAATAAAGGGGAGTATACTCGGAAGGGGGCCCGTGTTTCCCGAAATAGTGATTCTTGATTCTTGATTCTTGATTCTTGGTTACACAATTCTTGATTACATAATTTTCGATTACATGATTCATGATTACATATCTTGATAATATCACTAGAAGACCCGAGTACATAATCCTGTAGAATTCACTACTTAAGTCTAAACTTCACATGATTGATATGCACCGAACTTGTTGTATGGGACACATGATTGTGTGCATTAGATAAGTTAATAAAATAGATAAACTCGAGATTTACACTAAGCATGATTCTTGATTACATGACTCTCGATCTTTGATTACATGATTCTTGATCACATGACTCTTCATTACATGACTCTTGATTCTTGATTACATGACTCTTGATTACATGACTCTCGATCCTTGATTACATGAATATCGATTAACTGAGCCTAGGTTATCAATTGCTTATACCTTGAAGTCTAGAATACACTAGTTACAGTTATTACTTACATTATCATATTGTCTCAGTTCCTTGTTTACTTCCATATTGTATTTGTACTTCAACTTCTTGTTTCTTCCATGTTATATCTTGTTATATTACCCCTTTTTCTGCTTGTTGCTACTTGCTGCCCGAAACTTGCTCTAACGGGAACTTTTCTATTTTTCTTTGAGTTAATAATTATACAGGTACTGATGGACCCGACGAGCAGACTCTCTAGATGATCGCTGCTGCTTCCTTACTACTTTATGTTGTTTTCTTTCAGTCGCTATTTTATCTAGTTGTTATAGCAAACTGCTTATCATATTATTTTAATTCTGGCACCTTGTACTCCCGGGCATCTTGACCCAATGTTGATGTATTATCCAAATGATGGTTATTCTATTTTCAGCTCATGTGATTATTATATTTGACTGCGTGATTGTGTTATAAAGATCTTGTTGAGCTTATAATTGTACAGCTTATGGATGATGTATATCATTCGCTGGGCCTCAGTTGCGTGCCTGTATTTTCGTATAGTGGGAAGCGAGGCGTGACAGGTTTTTAGTGGTATCAGAGCCTAGGCTCGAACCATGCTAAGCTCAACAATATACACACCACGTGGATCACATGAATGTTAATAACCAACTTGCAATCTGAAGATTTACCCCATTCGAATATGCATTTCAGACTACGGTTCACGGAGGCTCTTCGAATTCTACACCTAGGAATGAACTATCAGAGATCGTCGCCATTCTCCAGGAGATGCAACGAATGATGGAGTTACAGCAAGAGCAAAATGAACTGGTGAGAGTTAATCTGGATAGGGTACAGGATGTCGCAAACTCCATTCAATGGGATTTGTTTGTGCACCAGCATAAGAGTTACACTACCATGCTCGATACCCAGGAGCAGATCCGTAGAGGGTGGACTACTGTTCAGGGGGCATTACAACTCCTTACTATCGCACAGTCTACAGGCGGACCGATACAGAGGCCAATTCAGACCCCGACTACTAGAGCAACACCTTACTCATCGGCGACTCCAAAGAAGGACCAGAAGTGCTATTATTGCCACCGAGTTGGACACATACGCAAGAACTGCTGGAAAGCCAACAACCTGTGTCTTGCATGCGGAGCGAATGATCACAAGGTTCGAGATTGCACGAAGAGAAAGGGTGTCACACCAGTAGGAGGATCAAATCCTAGTGGAGGACAGACTAGAAAGTATAATCAGGCTCATAACCTGAATACAGAGGAGGCGGAGATCACTAAAGAAACAATTGCTGGTATATTTCGATCTAGTCATGCTTCAGTTCCTGCGTCGTTTGTTAGCTTCTGTACATTACATTCATTCTCATCGATCAATCCATTATTGAGTATCATACTAGTTATTTCTTTCTATCCCTATTTTTTCTTGAATCTTCTGTTCGAAGAGAGTAGAAATTTTGTTGGGCTTTTAGCAAACAAATTGAAAATTGGAATAACAACAAGAAGACTCTTCACTATTTTCTAAAACTGGTATTACTACACCTTACAATATACACTCTATTCTTTTTCTTCTTTTCTGCTTGTTTCTTGTTCTTATCTTGCTTAATTTTTTCTTCTTCCTAAACCTCTCATTTATAGGAATGAGAGATGAGTAACTGACAAATTATTCAGTCCCGTTTCTCCCATTTTTTCTTTGCGGCACCAATCTTGCCACAATTTTTCAACATTGTTTGGTAAGTGGGGCCCACTTTACTAAATAAGTTTGACAACCAACATCTTCGTGTTACCAATCTCTTAATTTTGCTCAATACGTCGATCACTATCACGTGATATCAGCATCTAGAAACATCACCATCAGAGTGGCGCAGCGAAAAGTAGTAGAGTCCCTTATTGATTCGTGGAATGAATTTCAAAGTAAATCGTCATCAACATCTCAGGGTTCGATGTTATATTTAGAATGGATAGGGAACAAAGTGCAAATATTGGCCATAGGCCGGTTATAGGGGGCGGTGCATTAATGAAGAAAAGACAAGAAGAAGAAGAAATAAAAGAAGAGAAAGAGAGAGAGAGAAGTCAAAGAAAGAAGAAAGAAAAAGAGAAAGAAAGAAAAAGAGAAAGAAAGAGGAAGAAGAAAGAGAGAGAAGTCGGAGAAGGAAGAAGAAAGAAAGAGAAGTCGGAGAAGAAAGAAAGAGAAAGAGAAGTCGGGGAAGAAAGGGAAGAAGAGAAAGAAGAAGGCAACTCGGGAGCAAGCTTCGAAGAAGAAAGGAGAGTGAGAAGCCGATAGCAGAGGCGGGAGCAAGAAAGCAAGAGAAAGAGTAGTAGCTCGGATTTTCTTGGCAAATGGAAAGAAAAGATCAAGAATCGGTGGTAGGGATGAAGAGAAAATTGGTGCAAGAAGAAGAAGAAGTGGGTATGAAGAAGCTTTTTTTCATCTTCATCATCTTCATCGAGATTTGGTAGGATTTGTGTATTTTGTGGCAGTAGCTCTGGCAAAAGAGCTAGCTACCAAGAAGCTGCGATCGAGCTCGGCAAGGATCTTGTAGAAAGGAATATCGATCTTGTCTATGGTGGTGGGAGCATAGGATTGATGGGCCTAGTTTCCGACGCTGTTCGTGCTGGTGGCCGACACGTTTTGGGAGTGATTCCCAAGTCGCTAATGCCGAAAGAGATTACTGGGGGAACTGTGGGAGATGTTAGAGTTGTCTCTAACATGCACGAGAGGAAGGCTGAAATGGCTCATGCTGCTGATGCTTTCATAGCCTTACCCGGAGGTTATGGAACACTTGAAGAGTTGTTTGAAGTAATCACATGGGCTCAACTAGGGATCCAC
Organism: Hemerocallis citrina; assembly: GCA_017893485.1. Classification (NCBI taxonomy): domain Eukaryota; kingdom Viridiplantae; phylum Streptophyta; class Magnoliopsida; order Asparagales; family Asphodelaceae; genus Hemerocallis; species Hemerocallis citrina. Next base: position 121,313,979 of record CM030363.1, on the reverse strand, counting down.
AGCAAACCGGTGGGTCATTTAAATGTCGATGGATATTACGACTCACTTCTATCCTTCATAGATTCAGCTATGGCTGAGGAGTTTATATCCAGTAAGGCCAGATGCATATTAATTTCAGCTCCATCGCCTAAGGAGTTACTAAGAAAATTGGAGGAGTATGTGCCAGAGCGAGATGAGCTTGTGACTCAGCTGAACTGGGATGTTAGCGATGTCCGTGGTTCAGATTCTGAGCCTAGACATTAAATTGTTGATTTCTCCAGTTGAGGATGCACAATTTGTCTTTAGTTGTCTTCGTGCCTTTGTACTCTTTGTTTCTTTTATCTTTTGTTGTACTCTCGATTGAAGAGTATTGCATTCTTAGCTATCCTATATCTCGCCTAAGTAAATTTCGAGAACGAAATTTTTTTGTAAGGTGGGTAGGATTGTAACTCCCTGTTCCAGTAGTACGTATTTTACTACGTGAATTTTTGTACTTCAAATTTTCAAAAGTTTTATTTTTTCTTTTTGGACTCTTTATCTAAAGCCAGAATATTTTTCTGATCAATTCTATAATTTTGTGATTTTTCGATCGGAGTTTAAATACAAATTTTAAACCCTGATTAATCCTAATCCTAATCCTAATCATAATCCTGCCTAACCCTACACCTTATTTTCTCTCTCCCTACTTCACCATTTCTGCATACGCCCACCCTCCCTCCCTCATTTTCTCCTCCTTGTTCATTTTTTTCCACACCTCCTTTGATTTTTCTACACCCCCTTTGATTTTCTACACCCCTCCACATTTTTCAACACCCCATCTCTTTCTCCCCTAATTTTCTACACACACACACATCAGTAACATCCCATCTATTATTATATATACCACACATGCATGCATACATGCATTCATTCACACCACTCTTCCTTCTATATATACACACACACACAAGCCTACAGACTCATTCCCTTCTTCTCTTCCTCTGCCTTCTTCACACCCTCTGTTTCTTCACACCCGAGAGCTCAAGCAACACCCGAGCTCTACTTTACTCTCCGCCTTCGAGCCAACGACTCCGCTTCTACGATCCCGTGAACCCCGAAAAACAACCCGACGCCGCGCCACCTTGTTGTTGTTGTCACTCACCGTTGCTACCGTTAGCTACCGTCTTGCCGCCATTCTTACCGCCGTTGTGCCGCCGTCCGTTGCCGACGTCGCTTCTTTCCGTGGTTAACACCACCACTGAAATCGTCACATTATAAGGCAAGTACCTTGTACACTATTTTTGTTCTCGTACAAGTATTTTCCTTTGACTCGTAGCAAGTAGTCTAGTTATCATCATATTTTATTGTCAAACTCTGTTCTAGTCACTTGTTCCATGCTATATCAACTCAAGAGTGAACCGTTAACACATTTCGAATCGTGTTATCGAATATCGAATATTCAACCTTACTATCTCTAAAATTTCTTGACCTTGCACTAAGAAGTCGACCATGTTCCCAATGCTGGATTGAAGATTTTCTACGTGAAAATCGTAGCCTATCGAGTCCCGAATCCAGAACATCTTACGGTTTCTCAATCGGATATATAGATTTTAGATATCGCGATTTTAGTACTGTCATATTGTGAATTTCTGAACCTGCACGGGATTACTAACCGGTATCTCGTACTGAGAATTTGCCCATGTTCCCGACACTGGATCGAAAAACTTCCTACATAAAAATCGTAGCCCTTCGAGTCTAGATATCCGAAACATCCTACAGTTTCTCAATCCGATGTATAGATTGTGATATATCTCCCGAATTTTCAGAATGCGCGCGAAACATCGAAACCAGCGAAGAATGAATTTGTACGCATAGCTACTGTCTTTAGAATGTATCGTGTGAATATGCGTTGGAACCGAAAGAGAGTCTACTTTCTAGAATGTTTGACGGAATCGGATTTGCTTTTCTGTAACAACGGAAAAGTGAATTTGAATGCAGATATGTCAAGTTGTCTGAAAATTCATCTATACATTTTTTCATATAAACCCGTTATTTTTTTATATTTAATGAACTGAATGTATTATTGTTCTTGTAATAATAACTTGCATAGATATAATAGGTTGATAGAATGTATTTTATACCACTTGATAATTCCATAATAATTACTCTCGATACATGTACTCGTTTTACGTCTCATGTCCATGATTACTGCCCTTGATATTTTTCTTGATTAAACTATTTGATTACACTGTTCCACTAGTCGTACCAACTGCATATTCATAATTAATTATAAAAGAATAACAAGCCGGGGTTATAAGGGTACGGCTTAATAGTGGACAATATAGGAGAGTATACTCGGAAGGGGGCCCGTGTTTTCCGAAATAGTGATTCTTGATTCTTGGTTACACAATTCTTGATTACATAATTCTCGATTACATGATTCATGATTACATGTCTTGATACTATCACTGGAAGACCCGAGTACATAATCCTATAGAATTCACTACATAAGTCTAAACGTCACATGATTGATATGCACCGAACTTGTTGTATGGGACACATGATTGTGTGCATTAGATAAGTTAATAAAATAGATAAACTCGAGATTTACACTAAGCATGATTCTTGATTACATGACTCTCGATCTTTGATTACATGATTCTTGATCACATGACTCTTCATTACATGACTCTTGATTCTTGATTACATGACTCTTGATTACATGACTCTCGATCCTTGATTACATGAATATCGATTAACTGAGCCTAGGTTATCAATTGCTTATACCTTGAAGTCTAGAATACACTAGTTACAGTTATTACTTACATTATCATATTGTCTCAGTTCCTTGTTTACTTCCATATTGTATTTGTACTTCAACTTCTTGTTTCTTCCATGTTATATCTTGTTATATTATCCCTTTTTCTGCTTGTTGCTACTTGCTGCCCGAAACTTGCTCTAACGGGAACTTTTCTATTTTTCTTTGAGTTAATAATTATACAGGTACTGATGGACCCGACGAGCAGACTCTCTAGATGATCGTTGCTGCTTCCTTACTACTTTATGTTGTTTTCTTTCAGTCGCTATTTTATCTAGTTGTTATAGCAAACTGCTTATCATATTATTTTAATTCTAGCACCTTGTACTCCTGGGCATCTTGACCCCAAGGTTGATGTATTATCCAAATGATGGTTATTCTATTTTCAGCTTATGTGATTATTATATTTGACTGCGTGATTGTGTTATAAAGATCTTGTTGAGCTTATAATTGTACAGCTTATGGATGATGTATATCATTCGCTGGGCCTCAGTTGCGTGCCTGTATTTCCGTATAGTGGGAAGTGGGGCGTGACATTAGGGTTGGAAGAAGATAGAAATTAGGGAAGAACTTGATGGATTTTTTATTTATTCTCAAAACCTATTACAGATCGCTACTTATAGTAGCAAAGGATAGGCGGTTAAGCTATAGGACAATGCCTAACGGTACGTGCAATGCACACAAAAGTTTCCCACCATCACCCTTTAAAGAAATACGTGCATAATATTAAAAAACAAATACTACAAAATAGATACAGACTCTACTACAGATACTGAGCGACAACCACAATGGTGACCCACTCCGATCCTCTCTGGACCTCCGATCAAGTCCGGCACCCTTCTCCCGTCATCCCTGACATAAATCAAGACCATTTATCTCCTACCTCAACTACACATAAGCTCCTTGCAAATCTAAACTCCAAATAGAAGGAGTGGAGATAGCTTCAAAGATCTCAAAAACTCATGAAAATCTCTTCAAAAAATTCCAACAGTGAAGGTCATAAAATTCCAGTTTAACAGAAGAAGGAAAGGTGGGATTTTATTGCATCAGGATTTCGGGTTGGGTCCCAAATCTGAACCCACAAACCAAGCCCGAAACCTTAAGTGATAAAAGAAAGCGGGTCTACGGGTACGGGGTTCAATCCCAAAAGCCCTTAACCCAAAAATGTTTACTTCTTCAAAGCCTCTGCTCGAAAAAACCCCTTCTTCCACCCCCCCGCTTTGCTCGACGAACTAGGGTTCGATGACGGCCTCGAGCTCGCCAAAAATTCGAGGTCGTTCGATGAGACAGCTTGCCCAAGACTTGAGCTCAACGAGGAGTAGCACGAGCTCACCAATATTCGAGGTCGACAGAGAAAGCAGCTCGACTAAAGCTAGAGCTTGACGAGGAGCAGCTCGACGAGTGAACTCGACCAAAACTGGAGCTCGACAACGAAGCCAGGTCGACGAGGTGATGAACGAGGTCTATGAGTGAGGTCGACAACAAAGCGAGGTCGACGAGGTCATCAAAATGAGCTCAACCAAAGCTCAACTCGGCCGAAGAACGAGCTCGACTGACCTAGCTCGACGTGAAAAGGCGCTAGAGGCAGCTCGACGAAAACTCAGCTCGACTGAACTATAAGTTCGATCAGATTGCAGCTCGAGTACAACGCAGCAGCTCGACGAACTTCGAGCTCAACGAAGAAGCACGACCATACTGTACCTCAACGAAGAGCTCTGAGCTCAGTAGCTCACACTACAACACTAATTGTCTTTTCCGACGTTTTATTTTTTATTCCCCAGCATTTATAAACGCTAGTGTAGCATGTACCGGCATTTATGAAAATGTCGGTACAATTGCCGCGGAAGTGTGCGTCGCGGTAGAGTTGGGGTCTACTGCGGCATTTTTACCAAATGCCGGTATAGGTTTACTCTACCCCGGCGTTTGAGAAATGCCGGTGTTGAGGTATCTTCATAGGAGGCAGTTTTCCTCCAATACCTACCCCTGCATTTAAAAAATGCCGCTCTATCATAATTTCCAAATTCTGGCTTAGATACACCGGCGTTTCATAAACGCCAGTGTATGTTATTTCATTTTTACAATTTTCAAAATTCAGTACACTACAAAACGCACAGGCTTTCGCGGTGCTTTTACAAGGCTGTCGCGGCATTTTTGGCGCCGTTATAGCCCATAACGGCGATTCTGAAATCGCCGCAGAAAACGCCGTTACAACGTGCGTCGTTATAACTATACGGGCTATCGTAGCGTTGACCCAAGCTGCCTCTATAGGGGGTCCGCCTATAACGGCGTTGCCAAACCGCCGTTATAGGAGCTTTTCTATTTCATTGGTTTAAAAAATAGTTTAGCTATAGCGGCATCCCCAAAAGCGTCAGGATAACCCTTACTGAATATTAGCTAGCATATAGGTATTTAAATTAGTACCTGTGGTAGGGTAAAAATGGCCTGGGGCCCAACCAGGGCCCAGGACAGCTCTCGCTCAAAAATGGAAAAAACAATAATCTGGCTCGGCTTCGAACCACTACGGGGTCGGCGCCGAACCGCAAGTTCACCCCCACAGAACTGGTCTCCTCGTATCCGACGAGCCACGATGGCCCTCGGCCTCCGATCCGCGACAGTCCCACGGGCCGTCCGCCCAGTCTGGCGAGGAATGAGGATGACCTGGCACAACCTAGGCCATCCGATTCCCCCCAGAGGCACAGGAGCCCCATGATCAGCCATGTCAGCTCCAAATACCACCTAGGGCTTTGCCACGTCAGCCTTATACCACTCTTGGCACTGCCACGTCAGCCCTAAACCCCATGGGCCTCCTGCCACGTCAGGCCCATGGGCTTTCGGGTTCAGACCCGGCTCCCAAGCGGATCCAAACCCGGTTGGAATTCCCTATAAATACCAGACCCTCACCCACCTTTTCAGGTAATCAATCTTTTGCCACCCAAATTTCCCTAGTTATTGCTACTCTCTCACAGAGACTGACTAGATCGTCGGAGGGTCCGCCGCCGGGATAAACCCCGGTGTTTCAGGACCGTCTGCAGGTACTCGAGGCGAGGCAATCCGAGCCGATCCTCTAGCACCGAAGCGAGCCTCCCGCTCGTCGTCCCGTGCCGCACTCTTCCCTCATTACAAATTGAGTCCGAACTCACACCTGGTGCATCCACACTGCGACCAAAAACAAACCGCATCAGGTTGGCGCGGTCTGTGGGAACTCTTTATCCGGTATGGACGTGAGTCCAAGCCTCGCCACCGACGCTCTCCCTCGACCCAATCTCCCATGGCTCCCTGAGCCCGAAGATCAGCCCGTTCCGCCCGACCAGACGGGCCTCCTCCTGAGGGGGCCCTCGACGGAGGGTAAGCATCCAATAATCCGGGTGGAAACCCTAGACCCCAGCGAAGCGCTTTGCACGTCGCCGAACCCGACCTTCGTCGGGTCATTATGAACAGAAGGGCTAGCCAGGCTAGGGGAGGGACCGCTTCCAACTCGGTCCCGAACCACTTCAGGCCCGCACAAGAAGAAAGGCCGTCGGCACTCAGCCGCATCGGTCGAATTCCTACGCCCCGACCCGACCCTTCCGACCACGGCGGGGTCACCAGGGGCGAGTTCAGGAGCTTCAGAGAGGAAATCATGGAGGCCCTCCATGGAGCGCCGAGGTCCGCGACCTATGGCCGAGCCCCTCAAATGTGCGAAGGGAGAAGCCACACTCGTGCGTCGACTCCCCCTCCTGAGCGCACAGACGAGGTGCTCCGACGCCTCCTAGAGATGGAGAATCGAATCGAGTGCATCGGCAACAGGAATCCCAACCTAATCCAAGGACGGAGGCCTTCTCGACCTCCATTTTCCGTCAACATCTTAGAAGCGGAGATCCCCCGGAACTTCCGGCCTCCGCAGTTCGAGACTTACAACGGAGAGGGTGATCCAGCTGTTCACATGGAGGGCTTCAAAACCCTCATGATGATTCACAGCGCCTCGGATCCCCTGCTGTGTCGAGCCTTCTCGGCCACCCTCCGGGGTCCTGCCAGGGAATGGTTCTCCAAACTCTCCCCTGGCTCGATCTTCTCGTTCGACCAGCTAGAAGCCAGCTTCCTGGCCCACTTCATCACCAGCCGAAAGAGCGAAAGGACGAGCGCTTCCCTGCTCGACCTCAGTCAGAGGGAGGGGGAGTCGCTCCGCAACTTCGTCAAGAGGTTCACAACCGAGGCCAGATCCGTCTCTGCCCTCGACGCGGGGGTCGCCTCGGCAGCTTTACGACACAATGTCCGCCACAACCAGCTAAAAGTCTCCTTAGCAAAGAGGCCACCTCTGGACTTCCCTGACCTTCTCAACCGGGTCGAGAAGTACATACGAGCTGAAGAAGCTCTGAACCCAGAGGGCAGCAAAGAAGTCGTGGGGAAGGGCAAGCGCAGGGTCGATGAGGCCGAGCCTACCAAGAAAACAGCAAAGGAAGGGGTCGGCGCGAAGAGGGCACCTCCGGTCCCTCGCTTCGAAAGGTACACTCCCTTGACACATAACGTGTCCGCCATCCTCTTAGAAATCGAAGACAAAGACATTGTCCGACTACCTCCCCGATCAAATAACAACAAGAAGCGAGATCAGCGCTTCTACTGCCGTTTCCACAGAGATCATGGGCACGAAACCGACCAATGTCGGGCCCTGAAAGACGAAATTGAGGAACTCATCTCACGAGGGTACCTCCGAGAATTCACCAGAGAAGGCCCACGGGATCGGCGAGATGCTAGGAACCGGAGGCCTTCGCCTCCGAACCCTACTCCGAACCGCATCCAGGGTCGGGATCCCGAACCCGAGGGAGCCGCGGATACGCCATTCATCTTGCACTGTGTCCACGGGGGGCCAATGGGGGGAGAGTCAAATACTTTCTGAAAAGCCTTCATCCGAGAGGTGAATGCTGTCCAAGACAACCCCTCGCCCAAGTTGCAACCGGTGCCTGTCTCCTTCTCCGGAGAGGACCTCGAAGGCGTTCGCCTCCCTCATTGTGACGCCCTCGTCATTGGCCTCCACATGGCTAATTGTGAGGTTCGACGAATTCTCGTCGACAACGGCAGCTCGGTAAATATTCTCTTCCTCGAGGCCTTCGAGAATCTCAAACTACCCAGAGGCAAGCTCAAGCCAGCCGGATACACCTTGCATGGGTTCTCTGGCGTCCCTGTCGTGATAGAAGGGATTGTTACTCTCGACGTCACCGCGGGATCGGCTCCTGTCAAGAGGACCGAGTCCATGGACTTCATGGTGGTAAACGTCAAAGCAGCTTACAACGCCATACTCGGCCGACCCGGGCTGTGCTCCCTCCAAGCGGTACCTTCGGCCTACCATCTGAAACTTAAATTTCCCACCCCGCAAGGGGTCGGCGTCGTCCGAGGTAGCCAAGAAGCAGCACGGTCGTGCTACATGACAGCCGTCGGAGGGGGTGTATTCCCCCTCGACGCCATTGAGCTCGAACCCGAGAGGGACGGCCCCGCTCCAGAGCCTGTCAACGAGCTGGAGGAGGTCCCGTTCGGCGCCGAGGATGAATCGAAATGGTTCCGGGTGAGCCGCTCGCTCCCCGAGGACTTGAAGCCAGGTATAATCGCCTGCATCCGCCACAACGTTGATCTCTTCGCCTGGAAGCCCTCCGACATGCCTGGGATCTCCGAAGACTTGATTATGCATCGGCTGAGCATCATCCCAAACTCTAAGCCGGTCGTCCAAAAGAGACGCAAAGTCGCCCCGGAGAGGCAGCAAATTGTGAAGACAGAGGTCGACAAGCTCTTGTCGGCTCGATTTATTCAGGAAGTCAGCTACCCCGAGTGGTTGGCTAATGTCGTCATGGTGAAGAAGACAACCGGGGGCTGGCGGATCTGTATCGACTTCACGGATCTAAATAAGGCATGTCCCAAAGATCCTTTCCCCCTCCCCCGCATCGACGCCTTAATCGACGCAACCTCGGGGCATGAGCTACTGTCCTTCATGGACGCATTCTCGGGGTACAATCAGATCCGGATGTTTCCACCGGACATCTCCAAGACCTCGTTCGTCACCGACCAGGGTCTTTTCTGCTATCGCGTTATGCCTTCGGGCTAAAGAACGCCGGAGCCACGTACCAACGGCTCGTCAACAGAATCTTCAAAGACCTGATCGGCCGCAACGTGAAAGTCTATGTCGACGACATGCTCGTCAAGAGCCGGGCCGGGCCGGACCACGTCGCCGACCTCGAGGAAGCCTTCGGAGTCCTCCGGCATCACAACATGAGGCTCAACCCGGCTAAATGCGCCTTCGGCGTCTCCACTGGAAAATTCCTGGGGTTCATCGTCAGCCAGCGCGGCATTGAGGCGAACCCCGAGAAAATCCAAGCTATTATTGACATGGTCCCTCCCCGGAATGTCAAGGAGGTTCAGAGGCTTACGGGCCGGTTGGCTGCAATCGGCCGTTTCCTCTCCAAGTCAGGGGAGAAGTCTCTCCCCTTCTTCAAGGCTCTACGCGGGAAGGGGGGCTTCAAGTGGGGTACCCATCAACAAGAGGCCTTCGAACAGCTGAAGCAGTACCTCGCCAACCCTCCTCTCCTCAGCAAACCCGAGCCGGGCGAACCACTATGGCTCTACCTGTCCGCCTCGGATAGCGCACTCAGCGCCGTCCTCGTCCGAGACGAAGATGGGGTCCAGAGGCCATTGTACTATGTGAGCAAAGTTCTGCTCCCCGCCGAGACGAGGTACGCAAAGATAGAGAAGGTGGCCTATGCCTTGGTCATGGCAGCCCGAAAGCTTCGTCCTTACTTCCAGGCCCACTCCGTCCAAGTACTGACCGACCAGCCACTGAAGACTGTCCTTCACAAGCCCGAAAACTCCGGCCGCCTAGTCAAGTGGTCAATTGAGCTGAGTCAGTTCGACATCAGCTATCAGCCGAGGACTGCCATCAAAGGGCAAGCCCTCGCCGAATTCATAACTGAGTGCACCGTCTCCGAACAGCCCAGCATCGAAGGCTCGGATCCGACCTGGGAGGTCTTTGTCGATGGATCATCATGTGAAACGGGGAGTGGAGCTGGCATCATCCTTCGAGGCCCCGACCAATTCCTACTTCAATACTCCCTCCGCCTCAACTTTCCGGCCTCCAACAACGAGGCGGAATACGAGGCCATGATCGCCGGACTGACCCTAGCCCACCGAGCCGGTGCCCGACAAATCCGAGCCTATAGCGATTCTCAGCTCGTGGTCAACCAGATCACCGGGGAATACGAGGCTCGCGACGATCGGATGATGAGGTATTTGGCAGTGGTCCGACGTCTCCTTGCGTCCTTCTGCCACTCCGCGGTTATCAGAGTCCCTAGGGAGCAGAACGCTCAAGCAGACGCGTTGTCCAAACTCGCCTCTTCCTCCTTCGAGGGTCTCGACCAGATGGTGCTCATAGAAATCCTCCTAAAGCCAAGTATCAACAATCAAGACCAGGAGGCAATGTGTGTCCAAGACGGTGCCAGTCCAGACGACTGGACCACTCCCATCCGGAGATTCTTAGTCAGTGCCGAGCTTCCTGAAGATCGAGCCGAAGCTAGACGAGTCAGGGTCCGAGCTGAAAGGTTCGTCATGATTGATGACACCCTCTTCAAACGCTCATACACCTGGGCCGACGGCAAGCCGTACCTCCGCTGTCTCACCAGCGACGAGGCCAGCTACGCGCTGAAAGATCTTCATGAGGGGATCGGCAGATGCCACATGGGGAGCAGGACGCTCGCTCGGAAGGCCCTGAATCAGGGGTACTATTGGCCGACCATGCTCCAAGACTCGCAAGACCTAGTCAAGAGGTGCGGCCCATGCCAAAGGTTCTCCCCTATCAAGAGGCTTCCTCAAGCCAATCTCCGATCCCTGGCTAGTCCTACGCCATTCGCCATGTGGGGCATGGACCTTGTGGGCCCCTTCCCCGTAGCGGTGGGACAAAAGAAATTTTTGATAGTCGTCATCGACTACTTCACCAAATGGCTCGAAGCCGAGCCTCTGTCCAGCATCACCGAGCGCCAAGTACAACAATTCTTCTGGAAGAACATCATTTGCCGGTTCGGAATCCCTCAGGTCCTCGTCACGGACAACGGAACCCAATTCCAAGGTCAGAACTTCCAAACTTTCTGCGCAGACATCGGCATCCAGCAACATTTCTCCGCTATATGCCACCCTCAATCCAACGGCCAAGCGGAGAACGCAAACAGGCAAATCCTCGACGGCCTCAAAAAGCGCCTCGACAGCTCCCCCAAAGGACTGTGGGTCGAAGAACTGCCTAGCGTGCTGTGGGCACACCGAACCACCAAGAGGATCCTCACGGGAGAGACGCCGTTCAGCTTGACCTACGGGACGGAGGCAGTTATCCCCGTCGAGGTCGGCCTGCCTTCTCCCCGGATCATAGCCTTCGATGAAGCTGACAACTCGTCCGGCCTGAGTGCCAACCTGGACCTCGTCGCCGAGGTCAGAGAGAAGTTTTCAATCCGGAGAAGCATCTACCAACAACGGATCGAGAAGTTTTACAACAAGAAGATCCGCCCCACAAACATCAAGGCGGGGGACCTCGTGTTACGAAAACTATCCGTCTCTGATCCAACCAAGAAGAGAAAATTGGCTCCCAACTGGGAAGGCCCGTACCGTGTAGTCGAGGCTGTACGCCCTGGGACATACCGACTGGCAGACATGGACGGCAGGCTGATCAGCCGACTCTGGAACGCCGAGTACCTAATGAAGTTCCTAGAAGAGCGAACATAGGTTCTATCTTGGCTAATGTAAATGATATTTTTTGTAAGCTCTCATGTGTAAAGGGTCGTTTTTGCGACCCTCCCTATCATATATGAAAGAAATCACTTTTTGTCAAACTCCAAAGCCTCGGCGGCCGCGACCTAACGCCGGGCAATGGGATCGGCACCCGAGTCCTCACTCCGGTATTGTCCCCAACGTCTCGGTAGGTCCGACCCGGCTTCAAGCCAGGGAGTCTTCCTAACGCCCCGCGCCGATCCCTCACGGGTCGACGGGGCCGAACCTCACATCCGCCATCGTCAACTACACTATTGTCCAGAGCAAAGAATGAAAAAAATTCTTTATTCATATTCCCTTATTAGTTCAGAAAAAACAAACAAAGACCGTTACAGGACCACTCCACTCATCTCAAACTAGAGGAAGTCGCCATCTTAGGGCCCCCCGGGTCCGACGAAGGGTGGGACCACTCCGACCGAGCGACTAGGAGCCTCTCCTCGTCATGATGGTCCTTAGGCTCAGTCACGGTCGACACACCCGCCACCGAGCTCTGGGCATCCAATGGTCGCACACGCTCCAGCAGCAGCAACGCAGAGGGAACTCCCTCCGCTCGCCGACCCACCGAGGAGGATGCCGAGACACCCAGCATCGTCTTGTAACGGTGTATCTCCATCTCCTTCTCCACAATGACATCGCGAAGTAACCTCTCAGAGGAGGGCCTCTGCACCGATGCACTCGACATGGTATATCCGAGACCGACACTGCCGAGGTTCCGATCCACCATCGCCCTCCTCAGTCGGCTCGCCTCCTCACTTAAGGCTTCAGACTTATTCCGATAATAGTTAAAGGCAGCATCAGTGTCACGAGCCCCCTTTCGGTAGCGAACCAACGTGGCCTCCAGGGCTTCAACTTTGCTCCGGAGCCACGCCACGTCGGAACGACGGGGGTCCACCTCGGAAAGGGGAGCCGCAACCTACAAGAGAACCAGCCAACTCAAAACATATAAGCAAGGAGGTTCGGAATATCCGAGGTCAAAACACTTGGCCAGTCAAAAATCCTTTTTATAAATGGAATCACTTCGTACAAAAAATGCGGTGGCCAGTCCGCGGAAGGCAAATACAATCGAGAGAGGGAAAAAGAAAGATAAAACTATACAACTTGTTTTCCCACCTCAACATCGGCCGGGTTCACAGGGAGGTCGACAGCCGGGTCATCAACGGGCCCTTCTTCATTGGGGGTCATCGGTGTTCCCTCGATCTCCATGTCATAATCGAAGTTGGACAAGTCGAGGATCGGGTAGAAGTGCCTCACGTGACTGAGGGCCTTCGCATAGCACTCGTCCTGAGCTTTGATCACCAGGAGCTGACCCGTCTCCGTCAGCTCTTCCCTCTCCTTGGCGAACTTCTTCTTCTGAGCCGCCATCTTCTTCGCCCATTCCTCCTTCTCCTTGTCGAAGGCCGTCTTCATCTCCTGCTCCCTCTTATGAGAGCCTTCGAGCTCTATCTTTATCTCCTTCATCTCCTGCACGGCCTTGTCAGCCCGGTCGCGCTCCCGCTTCAAGGCCGCCTCATAAAGGCCCCTCACGTGGGCCCCCTGCACGGTCGCCTGCAGTCACCGAGCACAACTAAGAAAGCCTCCTCTACAAACGTAATTACAAGGCAAGGGGGGTCGACAGACTTACCAGCACATTGGCCTGTGCAAGACGAGTGTACGCCTCCTCCAGGGTCTCGGCATTCATCTCCGAACGATCCCGGGGGGTCGCCAGCTTACACGCCACCTCGACGGCCTGGCGCCCTCGGGTCAGGCAGTCACCCTCGCGGATCGACCAACTCGGCACCCACGGTCGCCGAAGCCTCTCCTCTACCTCTGGATCCACTAAAGGACCCTTCCCCTTATCAAGATCGGCTGCCTTGCCCTGGTCCGGGCCGCCCTGAACCGCCACGTCCTTGCCCGTCTCCGAGCGAGTCCTTTTGGCCCTCGGCTGAATAGGGGCCTCGGAGACCACCTAGGACGACCCCCTCGTCTTCATCGCCTCCCCTTTCTTCTCGGCCTTCTCCTTCTTCATGGCGAGCCTCTTTGCCTTGATTGATTCGGGATCCATGCCTGCAAAAATATCCATTAAGAACAATGAGCGCAAAAGAACAACAATACCAAGAGAAAAGAAACAACTACATACAAATAACGGCCGGGCTCAGTCCGACGCTCGCCAAGTGACTCTCCGTCACCTTCGTCCAACTGATACTGTGCGACAGACGGAGACGCTCAACAAACCCCCACTCCTCGGCAGTCAGGTCCCTCGGCCTCGGCGCTCTGTAGCTCGGCTTAAAGTGGTTCCATCGAGTAGGGATGTTCCAAGGCTCCTCACTCCGGATCACCAGATATTTTTTCTTCCACTCCTTGATGGAGTCCGGGTGACCGTGGACGACCTTCCCCTTACTCCGGGGCGAAATGTAGTAAACACCCTCAGCCGACGAGCTGATCATCAACATCGCTCGGAACACATTCAGCCGTAGGGGTACCTTTTGCTCCTCGCACATCAGCACGAAGCAGATGATCTGCTTCCAGGAGTTCGGCCTGTACTGCATCGGAGCCAAGGACGCCCAGTTCAACACCTCCCGAACAAACGGGTGACGGGCAGCCTCAGTCCGGAGATGAAGGCGTCCACGGGGAAGATGCAATACCAATCAGGCAGGGGATCGGTCAGGCGAAGGGTAGAGCTCGGCAACATGAGCTCGTAGCTAGACCCTATGTGGTACGCCAACTGCAAAGCCTCCAAGTCACCAGCCTCCAAAACGGACGGAAGTGTGTCCATCTTCACCCTCTTCCGGCTCGGCGACGATGGCTAGACCCCAAAAAGCTCCTTATCAGAAAGGTCGTCGGGGTACCGACGGAACGGCTTCGGTTGTACGGGCGATCCTGTCCTTAAGTTACGGTAAACAGGCGCCTGGCTCGAGCCACCGGCCCTCGACCCCTTCTTCTTCGGAGCCCTCTTCTTCTTGGTTCCTTCCGGCGAGGGGGTAGACAATCGCCCCAGACCAGTCGGAGCGGAGCTCGAGCCCACACCCTGACCTGTGGATCTCCCCCCCGCACCTCCTATCCAAGCCCCTTCGGCTTCACCCTCCTCCGGGCCACCCTCCTCTTCGGAAGCCAACTCTAGAACCTGGACTTCGTCCGAGCTATCGCTTGCCTCCTCAGATTCGCTACTCTCCACCACTAAAGGTTTCCGGGAGCGTAACGGCCTCACATCATACACCGGCTCCTCCTCGCCTGCCGGCTCCTCCCACGAGGTCGAATCGGAAGGCTCCACATCATGTACAGACTCCCCCTCGAGCACGGGCTCCTCCCACGAAGTCAATTTTGAGGCGGGTTTCCCTTCCGCCCTCGACGTCGACGCTGACGAGCCAGACTGAGCCGTGTCCATCTGTGCCTAACAAAAGAAACTTACAAACTAACCTTTTGAATGCCTCGGACTGACGAGCCGGTGCCGCTAAAACAGTCTAAGCCGAGCGCTGAAGTGTTTGATTTCTTTTTAAGAAGACAGCGGAAGAGAAGTAAACAAAATAGAGAAAGGGGGGGATATTTATAGAGAGAGAAGCGACGCCTCGTTTTTCGCGTTACTGTTCCTCGAATAGCGTGCGCCTGCCACCAATAGAATCGCGCCACGTCATCCTCAAAACTGGCGCTGCTGACGTCACCTAGCACCGGTTGGAGACCCTACAGAGATCGGTTCGGATGAAATGTTCGGCGGAAAAAAGTTTTTTCTTAAAGATTTAAGGCGTCGTCCTTAGACAGGCGCCCCGGGCTCCAGAGCTCGGTCGGCTCCCCTCTCACCCGCGAGCAGCCCGGGGCTTACGACCTCGGCAGCCGAAACCCCGAACTGTTCGAGGGTGGGACAGAAGCCACCATCGCCTGGAGCCCTATCGGAAAGCAGATCGGCCCACCTCCAATCGGAGACGACCCATCTATCCGAGGCTCTTCAGCCCCAGGTCCGGAATACGATTGATACCCCTCCCGTCTGGATCTCTCTCAGGCCAAACAACCGTGTCAGGGTCGTCTGACACGAAAAAGGATCCAGACGGCAAAGCCACCACCAATCCGAGGCTCCTTATCTACCGGTCCGGATTTCGGTCGTTACCCCTCTCGCCCTGATCTCCCCTAGATCTGGCTACCGTATCAGGGCCATCAGATCCAAGAGAAGATCCGGGCAGCAGAGTAACCACCTCTCCGACACGACCAGGGTTAAAATTTTGCAAGAGACAGACGTCCGCCGAAGCAGACACCTCTGATGGCCAATGGACCACCCTTGCTGTGATCAAACCCGCTGTGGGGGGAGGGGTATTTATAGCCTCCCCCATAGACCGGCCATTATGACATTGGGAAAGCCAATCGACGGAAGCCCATGCACCATGCATTTATTAGGCGGCGCCATTAATGCCCCTAGAAAATTGGAACATTGCACAGATCTCGTTGAGCCTTCAATGCTCCGCAAAGACGGCGGACCACCCCGCTCAAACCTTCTAAGGCACCACGGCTCGCCATCACCCTTGCCGACCCATAATCCCTCGCCAGCTTGAGGTTCGGTCGAGCACCAGGGTAGTCTTCTCAGGAAGGCTCAACGGCTCGCCATCACCCTTGCCGGCCCATAATCCCTCGCCAGCTCGAGGTTCGGTCTAGCACCAGGGTAGTCTTCTCAGGAAGGCTCAACTGCTTGCCATCACCCTTGCCGACCCATAATCCCTCGCCAGTTCGAGGTTCGGTCTAGCACCAGGGTAGTCTTCTCAGGGAGGCTCAACGGCTCGCCATCATCCTTGCCGACCCGTAATCCCTCGCCAGCTCGAGGTTCGGTCTAGCACCAGGGTAGTCTTCTCAGGGAGGCTCAACGGCTCGCCATCATCCTTGCCGACCCGTAATCCCTCGCCAGCTCGAGGTTCGGTCTAGCACCAGGGTAGTCTTCTCAGGGAGGCTCAACGGCTCGCCATCATCCTTGCCGACCCGTAATCCCTCGCCAGCTCGAGGTTCGGTCTAGCACCAGGGTAGTCTTCTCAGGAAGGCTCAACGGCTCGCCATCACCCTTGCCGACCCGTAATCCCTCGCCAGCTCGAGGTTCGGTCTAGCACCAGGGTAGTCTTCTCAGGGAGGCTCAACGGCTCGCCATCATCCTTGCCGACCCGTAATCCCTCGCCAGCTCGAGGTTCGATCTAGCACCACGGTAGTCTTCTCAGAAAGGCTCAACGGCTCGCCATCACCCTTGCGGACCCATAATCCCTCGCCAGTTCGAGGTTCGGTCTAGCACCAGGGTAGTCTTCTCAGGAAGGCTCAACGGCTCGCCAACACCCTTACCGACCCGTAATCCCTCGCCAGCTCGAGGTTCGGTCTAGCACCAGGGTAGTCTTCTCAGGAAGGCCCATCGGCTCGCCATCACCCTTGCGGGCCCATAACCCCTCGCCAGCTCGAGGTCCGGTCTGGCATCAGGGTAGTCTTCTCAGGGAGGCTCAACGGTTCGCCATCACCCTTGCCGACCCATAATCCCTCGCCAGCTCGATGTTCGGTCCAGCACCAGGGTAATCTTCTCAGGAAGTCTCAACGGCTCGCCATCACCCTTGCCAGCTCGAGGTTAGTTCTAGCATCAGGGCAGCCCCCTCATGACGGCCCAGCGATTCGTCATCCCATTTCCACAACCATAAACACTCCTCCACGGCTAGCTCCCGCACCCCCGCAGGAGTGGGGGGCTTGCGTGGTAGGGTAAAAATGGCCTGGGGCCCAACCAGGGCCCAGGACAGCTCTCGCTCAAAAATGGAAAAAACAACAATCTGGCTCGACTTCGAGCCACTACGGGGTCGGCGCCGAACCGCAAGTTCACCCCCACAGAACTGGTCTCCTCGTATCCGACGAGCCACGATGGCCCTCGGCCTCCGATCCGCGACAGCCCCACGGGCCGTCCGCCCAGTCTGGCGAGGAATGAGGATGACCTGGCACAACCTAGGCCATCCGATTCCCCCAAGAGGCACAAGAGCCCCATGATCAGCCATGTCAGCTCCAAATACCACCTAGGGCTTTGCCACGTCAGTCCTATACCACTCTTGGCACTGCCACGTCAGCCCTAAACCCCATGGGCCTCCTGCCACGTCAGGCCCATGGGCTTTCGGGTTCAGACCCGGCCCCCAAGCGGATCCAAACCCGGTTGGAATTCCCTATAAATACCAGACCCTTACCCACCTTTTCAGGTAATCGATCTTTTGCCACCCAAATTTCCCTTGTTATTGCTACTCTCTCACAGAGACTGACTAGATCGTCGGAGGGTCCGGCGCCGGGATAAACCCCGGTGTTTCAGGACCGTCTGCAGGTACTCGAGGCGAGGCAATCCGAGCCGATCCTCTAGCGCCGAAGCGAGCCTCCCGCTCGTCGTCCCGTACCGCACTCTTCCCTCATTACAAATTGAGTCCGAACCCACACCTGGTGCATCCACACTGCGACCAAAAACAAACCGCATCAGTACCCTATAGCGGCGCTTGATAAGCGCCGCAATAGAGGGAACTACTTTTTAGAAATCATGTATCTATTGCGGCGTTTCCGGGTAAAAGCCGGGGTAGGTCAATTTTTTTTCTTTTTTTCATTTCATTATAAAATTTTGAATTGAAAAACCTATAATTAATCCCATATTAAAAATACTTGTAATCATATTAAATTTAAATGCTTAAATCTTAAAATCAATAATAACATCATAATCAACAACCAAAAGTCACACATAAAAAAAAAAACAATCACCCAATAGAAAACAAAATATATAACACATATAAACTGTCATACAACGAGCGTCAAATATATAAGTTGTACAACACTTAGTTATTACAAAACATAGATATAATTCCTACAAAATATTTTTTAAAAAGTCCAACCTCAGCATAAGGCATATCAGTTTCCTTGAGAACAAAATGAATAACTCCACAAGCAGGCAATAGAAGTGGCATACACATCTTCATAACTCCAACCTCAGCATAAGGCATATCAGTTTCAACATGTCAACCATCCTGAACTAATCAAAGACAGGCTGCACATGAACAAGTTAGCGCAGACTCATCGTAGATTTCTGCAAAGATCTTTTATAGACCTAATCAGAATAGATTTCTGCAATGATCTTTTACAGACCTAACCAGAATATACAAGTCTTTGTTCATAACTGCTTTACAAACCTTAAGCTGATGAACGGTAGTAATAATTGTTTACACCATCACGTTTAACACTCTTTACAGAAAAAAGACAAAACAAAATATTTTTTGAAAATTGTTTGTGCCATATTGAATGGGGCAGTTACTTTTACTACTCCAATAACATGTTAAAAACTACTCAAATACCATGTTAAAAGCCACTTTACCCAAAAGCTTAAGCTGATAGATGGCAAGCCAACAATTAATTTAAACTGAGATCTTCAATTACCTTAAATTTAAGGGAAAACTAATAACAACAAACCCAAAAATGGAACTTGGTTTATTTATAAACCCCATGACCTTCTAAATATATTAACAAACCCAGGAAACATAATTGGACATTCCTGACTTGATCATGTGGATATCAAGGGTTTATACTCTATTTATTTCTTATGGTCCATTTTACCCTTCCTAAAACAAATATATATGTGGTATTCCTATAAATAGTAACAAGTGAAACAGCTTGAATTTAACTTCTTTAAGAAAAGAAGAAACAAAATACTTAATTAATGGCTGTACAAGAAACTCTAGTAATAGAAAATTCTTAGAAAAAATTGAAGATGAATCATTGGGAATCAATTGTTGTTGTTGTTTGTTTCTAAATTTTTTGAAAACCGCCAGGTTTTTAATTCAAATTAAAGAATGATTGGATTCCAAAATTAAATGAAATATATGAAAAAATTTATATGCACAATACTAACGTTGACTCCCATTTAATTTAAATTAGTTAAAAGTGGGTATTTAGTTGTACAATACTAACCGGTGCTTAAGTTGGAATTCCTTGTGACTGTTGCCCGATTAACATCGCAATTTGAACCATTTGAGCCTCCAGACGTGCCATTGTTGCCTTCAGCTGATCAACATTGTCCTGTGTGGGTCTGGCCCCACCGGAAGAACATGTACGAGAACCGAAGACGCTGGTGGATCACAGGTACGAGAATATAAATATCGGTTTAAACAGTGAAATGCTAGTAAATATGCTATTCAAGATGATATAAATTATGCAACAATTGTACAGACACATAAACTAAGCAGACTTCTATTAAAAAGAGAAAAAAATATGAATCAATGGGTTCGTGCAAGCAATTTGCAGATACCTCATCGGGTTCAGGAACCCACGTACGACAAAAATTTCTCGGGTTTTGAAGGGTCAGAACCATTAACTACAAAACTTTTCATGATTGCATGTAAAATAAAATAAAATAACAAGCCAAGAATAAAGCAAAGAAGAACATGTACAAAACTAACATTACGCTGAATAAAGCAAGGAATGAAGGGACCACAGAGCTCTTAAAGCTACAGTGAGGGCGTGATCAATGCAAGTAAAGTATTTATAGTGTAGCATTCTAGTAATTGCTAATTAAGATAAAAGATACACGAAGATGCATAAACATCCTGATGAGTTGATAATGCAACAACTATCACTAGTGTAAAAATAAATATTTAAATACCTGAAAATTAAAAGATAAAGGTAGATCATGAAACAAAAGAATTAACATGAAGGAAACTAATTCAGCATACAATACGAAAGCCACAGAAGTGTGCCATTATGATAATGTAGTTAGTAATTTACCACAAACACTTCAATTGAATCTGGGTATAAGAAAACTAAAGAATATTCAAAAAGCAATAAGAATTCAATAATAAAGGGTTGCATCCATCAATATTCAAACATGTTTTGGTACCCAGGGAGTGAAGATAAAACAAATATACATGAATTAAATGGCCAATAAAGGGGGTTGTAATTCACCTGCGACTCATGCTCATCTCGAACGGATTTGCCTAACTTATTGTATGGCTCACAATCAGTTGTAGGCTCACCATCAAAAGCTACCATAACAAACTTATCCTCATACCTAATTTATAGGGGAAAAAATTTGGTCAGAGCAACCTGGAATTGGCGACATGATACATCAACAAATGAACCAAATTATACATATGCTCCTTGTTACTTCCGACGCTCTATTATTTCATGAAAAAAGCACATATCAAAAAGACATAACTATGCATATGCATCACTTGAAAAATCTGAAACATGTTTTCTTAGGGACTCGCAATCTGCTCATCATGTTTAAAAATGTTCTGCATAGATAAAGCATCTTTAAACAATAAAGAAGTAAAAAGACTCAGACTAGCTAGCAGGAAATAAAAGTAAATTTGTGATGGAGAAAACAACAACCAGACTGTAAAATTGGTTTTGGCCCCAATGTCATTGTTTAACATCTCTGATACTGATTGTAAGGGATAATTCATCACTATCTGGCTTGAAATGTATTTGAACCTTTTCATCTAAAAGATTTCTAATCATGTATCAAGCATGGACATCATTTTTACAAAGTCAATAAATTTTCATAATAAATACCTTAAGAGTAGCCAAGGCATCACTTTCAATATCTTCAGCAACAATAAGTAATGGTCATTGACTCTGAACAAATATTTCATCATCAGATATTACAAAAATGGTTATTTGGGATAGAAGAAAAGCTAAACGGGTAGTATACACCATCTGATTACAAAAATGGTTTTAGGCTCTTTCAATTGTCTAATCTCGTTGCACTTTGACCTTGTGGTAGTATACACCATCTGATTGTTGTAGCAAGTGCAAACCTGATTCTTTTATTGCATTTTATGGTTTACAATTGGTGAGGGTTGAATCCATAATAAACAAAAAATTCATTGCATAAGCTACTTTGGTACAAAATTGAACTATACATATAAATAATGTGATACTTCAAAGAGAGATTGTTCAAAAGCAAAAACTGAAACAGAAATGAGTAAATTTTCAAGTTGAACCAGATTTTATTTGTGTGAATATTAAAACAAGAGAGATTTTGATTATTTCTTTCTTTAGCCCAAAACGGTAAAATGGCAACATTCTTGAGCTTACAAGGCATATAACATTGAAGATAACTTATAGGACAATGACCAAGATTTACAAAATCATTAACTATCCTTCTAAACAATAAGATTATAAATTCTATTTAACTTCTTAAAGAAAATTCTTAATGCAAGCAGATTTTCAGTGAATACAACGCAAGCACTCATTTTATTAATGTAAGAGATGCATCATCTTCTAGTTATTTAGACTAGTCCAATTTTTCAAAAAAGTAAGGTAGTGACGCAGTGTGACCAAGGTGAAAGCTGAAGAATAATAAACTTCATCAAGTTTGTTATATTAGTATTGAAATTCTGAGAACTCTCTGAAAACTTAAACTAAATTAAAGAAGTGACATATAAATTTATAAATCGATCTATAATATTCAATAAATAAAATATATGTAACCCCTCATTCACTAATTTCCAAACCCTCCAAGATATGCATATTGTAGAATTAGAAGACTAATAAATAAGTCAATAACTAACATTTTATATGTATATTTGAGCACATTATTAACCTCTACTTTCTGGACAAGCTCTTTGGCATTTGGCGAGGAAATGACGATGCTGCGCTGAAAGGGCTGGATGAAGCCATCATCTACAGCCTTATCGATGAAGTTGATGAGGGAGTTGTAGTACCCATCCACATTTAGCAAGCTAACCTGCAAACAGATGTGCAAAAATTTCAAATTACATTAGTGGTGTTAATGGTTTTATTAGGAGATAATGAAACAAAACCGAAATGGTGACTTGGGTTAAAAATCAAAGATCACTCACTGGTTTGTTATGGATGCCGAGTTGAGACATGTTAGCACTTCTAAGAAACTACACGAGTAAAATTTATAAAATGTAGACAAAGAGAGAGATATTATACCAGGTAAGGCAATGAAGGCGTCAGAATGGAGAGCCATTTCAGCCTTCCTTTGATGCATGGTTGTCACAACCTTCAACTCCCCAACAGTTTCACCAGTAATCTTACCAAAACAAAACCAGTTTTAAGAATCAAGAAAAGAATAAAGCTTCCATTTTTGAATATTTTTTTGTGTGTGTTTTTGACTAATTTGAACAAAATAAAAACAAAAACTTGAAGCATGAATATATACCTCCTTGACCATAAGACTTCTAGGCATAATCCAAGAACAAAAACAAACTTCAAATTAATAAAGATTATAGCTAATCATTGAGCATTATAAGTGCACAAAATCAATTCAATTCAGTTAAAAATTTCCGGAAGAAACCCTAAAACTAACAAATCCCAAAACAAAATTAACTCTCAAACAACCCTAAAACCATAATTAACATTAAATTAATTTTTACCTGAAGACTCGGATGCCGTTGACGGTGGAGACAGAGGACGACGGCGAGGGAGGGAGATAATGGAGGACGGCAGAGAAGGGTGAAGACAAGGGCGATGGTGGTGGCCGGGGTTGGGGTTCAGAACGCAGATCAAAATTTCCGTAGCTTCGAGTTCGATCTAGGGTTTTGAAGGAAGAAGAAGAAGACGATTCGAGGGTTTTCGAAGCCGAGTGGGAAGTCGAGCACGGTTGACATGGGAAATGAAAAAAAGGGGCGGGATAGAAGAGGCAAAGGGCGAGAATGGAGCGAGGAGGAGAGAGAGAGAGATTAGGGGAAATAAAAAATGGGACGGGGATGGATTGGTGAAATAGATAGGAGCTATTGCAGTGTGTTTTAATATACACGCCGGGATATGTCCCCTCTATATCGGCGATGTTCCTAAACGTCGTGATAGATATGCAATTTAATAAAAAAAAGAACACAATGTTCTGTATCCCGGCGTTTGACTTCAACGCCGGGATAGAAACGTCGTTATAGCCCTTTTGGTTTGTAGTGGTACCCGGGCGTTTTCAGAATGCCGAGTAGGGTTTTATGAAAATTTTTTCAGCCCAATTTACATTTCAATTTTCAAAAAGTCAATAACACAATACAATACAATTCACAATATCATTTCAATCACCAACAATTATTCACAAATAATTCCACAAATTTTAGGCATATTAATACAGTTACAACCAAACACAATAATTAATTAATCATAATAAAGTGACATACATTTCATTAATTGTCGAAGCATTCAACATAATTCAGAAATTTCATTTTATTCAAATATAACAATACTTGACACATCAAACTATATAATAACCCCAAGAAGACTTGGCCGACCGCTACTACATACCCCTCGAGTTACTTCCATTCTCATCGGTTGAATTTCCTTCATTTCCATGACTAACATTTGATGGAATGATAGGGCCGCCCTGTGAAAAAAAAAAAAATAAATAATAATAATAATAATAATACCCATGTCATTGCATCTTTAAGTGGTGAAGCATACATATGCAAACAAAAAATGCCTAGATTGTTGTTGATCTGTGTCCATACCCATCTCAATGCACCTTTAAGTGGTGAACTATATGCAAACAAAAAACATAGAAAGACTAGCAACTCAGGTATATTGCATCATCAAACATAATTAGGGCTGCACATTTAATAGGCAAACAATGTAATATCTGCTCAAATGGGATCCTTATAGTTAATAGAAGTTAATTCAGGAAATGCCAATTTAACTCTTATATCAGAATTTATGATCAAAACAAATTTATGATAAAAAAATCTTATACCAGAATTGCGCATGACATGCATCTAAATATATAAAAAAATTGTGTCATGAAAGATAAAATGTTTAGATCAAGATGTCATAGTTCTACAATCATGCAGAGTATGTCCACATTGACCTGAGAAATCAATTGCCTTAATGCCTGAAATGAAAAGCTTACCTTTAACTTTATCAGTCAGAAAAGGATTCAAAGATTCACAGTGATACCGGTACCAAGAAAAATCTCCCTCTAGTTTTATGAATGATTGCTTAAATAAATAATCAGTATCAGATACATCGTTTAAATCAGAATTTAACTATGGTTAGATTAATGGTTGTTGCAGCTGCTAAATTATGTTATAAATTAAGGGGCTAGCTATTCATCTGTTATTTCAAGTACATCAAATGTTTACTTGATTACAAACCCTTACATTCGTAGACAGAAACTCTACATTTAATAATCTTCAAGAAAACCCTATGAAAATTTAATCTTCAGTAATGTACTCTAAGCGAACATACAAAGGCCACGATATGAATCCATAACCAAGCGAAAACTGCATGCAAATCTAATAAATATTTGAGAGAGACAAGGAATTGTGGAAGAAACATTTACATATATCTGATTCAAATATTTCCATTTGTTCAAATATTTCCTTCTAATAAATGCCCTGATGAAAAAAGTTATATATGGCAATTGCAAATGGCCAGGTGAAATTATATATGACAATTACTCACAGGTTAATTTAGAACATCATGATTGCTGCAATTTAAGATGACAATGCAATCTTTATTTATTAGATCAGAAGATAAACACAACTCTAGAGTGAAAGAGTCATTATATGTTTGTAAATAATCATCACAAAGTTCTCTCATATCATTCAAAATCAAAGGTAATTTACAGGTTGAAGATGAGCATAGAATAAAAATTACTCACCTGGGTTTTTGCTCTTTTTGCATATGTAGTTTTTCCTTTGCTCTATTTATTTGCATGTGAAAATGCTCGTGTTTTCTCCCAATTCAAGGAATATGGGAACTGCTGCTTACTAATTCCTAGAATGTGCTTGAGAAGGAGAGAAACATGCGTATTTGCACATGTAGGTTTCCTATACCCACAGTTGGAAATAAGGTCTTTTCTCTCTGTTAAATTTGTAAAGTTCTTCTCAACCTTCAGTTTATTAACAACTTTTCCTTCTTCTGTGCAGATATATTACCTACCGGGCATTAGCATGCTGACAATTTTTAAGAACACCCCTCTAAAGACATTGATACTTGATGACTTCATGCACTACGAAGAAAGGCAGAGGGTAATGCAGGAAGAGAAAACGACACTTAGAAGAAAAACAAGCTATGAAACCTCGGTGCTTGCTTCCCCACCGATCATTACCACTGACAAACTGGGGAGCTTAATCAATCAGCCTCCAAACCTCAATGAACAGAAACCAAATCCTAAACCTGACCATACTCTGGTTTCCGATCCTAAAGAAACAAATTCTAAGCCCGGCCATCTTCATTGCAATATTATTGAACAAGACCCGAAGGCAGGAGAAGGTAAGCAGCAGAATGTGGAAGTCACTAGTGATGCCAATAAGTGGAGTTTTGGAAAGGCTTGCTCACCAAAACCGGTGATGCATTGATGGTATATATTGTTGGATATATTGGTATATTCTCTCTATATTAATATAGCACGTGCATATGTGTAACACGTGTAATGAACGTACAATTGATTGGATATTGGAACGCGGGTTTGTGGGCTTATAACCCGATACCCAAACCAGTATTTAGGAATAATACTGGCTTGTGATAGTAGTCTAGGTATTCCAATCTTGATACCTAGGGTGAATATGTCAAGCAACTTAGATCTAGAGATAAACCCTAATTCCCAATTGTTAATTTCTCACAAAACCTAACAATCTTGAGATATCTTATTAATCAATTTGTGAGATTAATAAAGGGGATTACCGGATCTCGTTGAAGCTGCAGTAGCCGACACCCACGACCACCGATGGGCGACGCCTCCATGGATGTCACCGTCGAAGGGCACCGCCTCCTCTGGGGTCACCGACGTCGACCGCCTCCTATGGTGTACGGACATCGGCCGTCGTCCATGGCAGCCAGATCGTCCATGGCAGCCAGATCGAACCCATGACCGTTCGTCCATGGCAGCCAGATCGAATCCATGGCCGTCGTCCATGGCAGCCAGATCGAATCCATGGTCGTCGTCCATGGCAGCCAGATCGTCCATGGCAGCCAGATCGAATCCATGGCCGTTCGTCCATGGCAGCCAGATCGAATCCATGGCCGTCGTCCATGGCAGCCAGATCGAATCCGATCCAGCGAAGCGAGATCCAGCGAAGCTCTCGCCCCTTCCTTCTCCGATCGCAGTCGACGGCAGCCTCCCCCTCAGGCGCCGACTCCGATCATCTTCTCTCTTCTTCATCTTTGGCAGATTGGGTCTGTGTGTGGAACCCTAATTTGAAGAAGACAGTGAAGGGATTTTTTGTATTTCATCATCAGATCTGTTTAGACGCATACAAGCTGTTCGATGCTGGGTCTCTTTGGCGCAGAATGGTTTGTTGTTTGGATTTGTTCCCAACAGACACGAGTCTAATCAATTGAAAGGGAAGAGATGGTGAAAGATAAGTTCTTTACTTTCCTCATATTAAATTTCTGTTAAATATTTTGCTATGTGCTGCAAGTTCAAAACACTCGTTCTAAGATTACGTTTTGAATTATAGAATTACTATGATGCTAAGAGTGGTTAAGTTCAAGACTGTATTAATCACTTGTTTAATTTAATACAAGTTGAACAGTTGTTTTGGCTATGTGCTAAAACACAATATCTATTTTGATAAGTTAAACTGTATGTTGACTATAAAAATCGAATCTCCAATTAAATTGTTGCTAGAATTAGATGCGCTAATAATTTGTTTAATTGGCTAATCTTTAACAATTTGATGAATGTAGGAACTTTAATGTTACCTACAAATTGTGTATGTTGGAGACGATGGATTTGCATCATGGTATGATAAGTCTGCACTACGCAGGCTTCTCCATCGAATTTGGAAAAACACTTCTAACTTGAAGTGTCAGTATGATCTATTTTAATTTTCTCAGTATTTTTCATGTGATGAATGTGTTAACGTTTTGTGCGTTTGATCATATGATTGAGAGTTTTAGATCATAGTTATTTTCGCTTTGGAAAACTAGCATGTTTAGGGTTGTTAAGTGTTTTATCATACTATGTGTATAGATATTTTGACAAATCCATTGTTTGCAGTTTGTGTGAGATTACATATCTGCTTCTCTAAAATTTTAGAAATAAAATAAAAATTATATAAGATGTATAACAAATGTCTGTAACTTAGGAGAGAGCATCTCTTAATGTAGAATATGACTCTACTAGTTACGTTTTGTTCTTTCTCGTTCATTGTACTGTGTGTGCAAAGTTGAATTATAATATGTTAGTCATTATCTCATTTAGCTTTATGAAGATGATGAAGAACGAATAAAGGAAAGAACTCTTTGCTCAATGTGTTTGAGCTAGTGGACATTGTTAGAACCATTAGAGAAAGCAAATAATTCGTGTAAAATATGATAGAGTAATTTTGTATTAACTCTTATAAAGTGCATATATTGTCAATCGTATGTATATGTTGAGTTTAACAAATGAGACAATTAATAATAATAGTTCTAATTGTGTTCTTGAACATAGCATAATTGGCTAAGATTTGAGAACTATATATTCAATTATTTGTGAGGAAATGTGATCTAATTATCAAAAATGTGGGGAAAATGGAGTTAAAAGCTATTGAGTAAAAAGCTTTAACATCCAAGTGGTTTTGAAATTTAGAATCACTATGAACTATATATTAAATTGTTTGTTCTTGTTAAAACTCATAACTCTGCTAATTGACACTCCATTAACTATGACAAATGTGAAGTTTGAATTCAGATTTTGATCACTAGGAAATCATTTTGTATGGTCTCTAGGAATTCACAACCTTTTGAGTCAATACATTCTGATACTTGTGATCTCAATAGCTTTGTGACTATGTGAGATAATTGTTGGTCAGAAGTATTTTAATCATTTTTGTAGATGATTAATATAAGTCTGTCATATATATGAAGAATGAAGCACTTGTTATTCTTAATGAATTAAAAATTATAGTTAAATGCTAAAAATCAAGGGTTCAGATTTAATAGAGGTGGTGAATATGTTTCAACAACTTTAGAGAAGTTTGCATTGGGCATAATCTTTAGAGCACTCTACTTACAACAGTCAAATGGTGTTGATAAAAGTTAGAATCAAACACTTAGTGAAATGTTGAATTCTATATTATTGACTGTTGTTTGTCTTGTGTAATTATGAGTGATGTTGTATTGTTAATCATATCTTTAATGTGTCACTACACTCTAAATTGAATACACCTTATAAATCATGGTATGAAAACACAAACAGTTTTGTTAAAGAGAAAATGTGTGTTGTGATACTTTTGTTAGAGTACATGACCCTAGAATGCCTAAAGTAGGACCTACAACAAATATTTGTGTGTTTAGAAAGTGCAGAATGTAGCTCTGTGGACAGATGTTGGATCTATCTAATTTGTGTTGGAAGAATCTAGACTTGCAAAGTTCTTTGAGGATATGTTCATCAAAGATAAATGTATGAAATAATCTAGTTCTACAGACATGTTCAATGATTCACAGTTAGAATCAAGAACCAGCCTTACTGATACTTGAAAACCTGAATAACAAATAAGCTGAGAAGAGTCTTTAGTAGACAATGAGATGATTCTGTGTCATACAATAATACTTTAATTTAGTTGATCTGCCGAAAGGGGCTAAAACTATAGTAAGTAAGTGGGGTTTTGTAGAAGAAACTTAATTTTGATTGTTCAGTAGCAATTTTAATGCTTTTTAGTAGCTAATAGATTGACTGAAAAAAATGGGGTAGATTTATTTGATGTCTACTTACATGTTTGTCATATTGCTACAATAAGTATTCTTCTTACCCCTACATCTATTGAAAATTTTGTCATTCATAAAGGATAATTAAAAGGCTTTGTACGTGATGTTTTGTACTGAACAGTTTTGTACTGGAAAGTTTTGAACTAATATGTTTAGTGAACAAGATTTACAATTTAGTAAAATCATTGTATATTCTTAAAACATATATAGCCAATGAATAAATAATTTGACAAATTTTTGAAAGAGCCTAGTATATGAATCAAGTAATTCAGATCAGTGCCTTCAACTTTGTGGTGTGTCAAATATAGTGGCTATTATTTACTTGTTCTGTTGATATGCATGTTCTTGAAAGTGACCTCTTTATTACAAATGAAGTTAAAATTATGCTATCCAAAGAATTCAACATGAAAACCTAGGTAATGTGGACACCACAGGTATAAGAGTGAGTTTTCAGTTGGTAAGGGGTAACTCTTAGTCAAACTCATCAAATCAAAATGTGTTTCAAAAGTGGGGATATAGTGATTGAAAGAAAGTGTGTTTTGAAACACCTTATGATTATGATAAAAGGTTGACACCTAATGATGGTGCAACTATGAGACATGTAGATCATTCTAAAGGAATTGACAGTCTCATGTATACAAAGATCTGCACTAGAATATACATAGCCTTTGAGGTAGGTATGATCTGCAGATTCACTAATAATCCCATACACATTTGAGTGCCCTTAAGAGGCTAATGAGATACCTGAGTGGTATTCAAGAGTTTGCTTTGTGCTACTCTAGTCATTCTTGGAATGAATGGCTGATCTGATGCATTATGTTGCTCAGAATTTAGTGAAAGTCGATAACTAGTAGATATGTGTTTACACAAGGAGAAACAGAAATGTTATGGAAATAAAAAGCAAACATGCACTGTGCTATCATCCATGAAATCAGACCTTTATGTGTAATCCTCTGCAGGGAAAAAGACTGAGTGGATTGAAGAAATTGTTGCTAGTTATCCATTAAGAAGTTTAAGTAACTCTCTAATTCTGTTATGCGACTATCAAGCTACAATGTACTATAGCTCATAACTCACTCTATAATAGTAAGAGGAGTATATTAAGGCTTAAAGAAGTCTAGTTGAACTTTCTCATAGATAAAGTGCAATTGCGACAAGTATGGCTAATGCTCTTGCTAAGAGACTTGAAAGTGATCTAATTATCAAAACTGTGGGGGAAAGTGGAGTTGAAAGCTATTGAGTAAAAAGCTTTAACATCCAAGTTGTTTTGAAATTTAGAATCCAATTGGAGCTATAGAGAAGTTCAAACTTAAGCATCAATTTTAGGCAGTTGACATGTTTTAGATAATTTTGATGATTCGATATAAATTTCACAAATATATAATGTCATTCCAATTTTGATGGTATTATATATCTAGAAAATTTACTTAGAATAATCATATTATTCCAATACGAAACATGAAAACTTGTCGATGTGTTTCCATTGATTAAATTGTCCTAAATATCATTCCAATTTTGATGATATGTCTTTTATGGATACATGTTTCATTCCAATTTTGATGATTCAATGTTAAACCATGATTGAAACGGCAGTCTTTTCATTCCAATATGAAACATAGTATGGTTCTTGTGTAGAAACTATAAAGTTCATGTACTTTACTTATTAAAGATACTTGATTGTGATGCTTGCGTTGCATTTTTGCTAAGCTAATTATGAATTGTTGAAAGTTCTTTTGTGGAACTAGATACTTTGTGAAATTGTTGGAATTCTTAGAGATGTGTCTCTTGATATTCTTGTTTTCAATAAGCTAGCAAAGATGGAGGAGTTAAATCTGTCAACATAGATTTCAAAAATAATGATTTGCTCAAAATGGATGAGTAAACATAAAGCAGTGTGCAATGATAGAATTTCAATTTATTTCTTTTGAGAATAAATTAGTCACTTGCTTGGTAAAACTTCTGTTGAGTTTAAGACTCTTGTGTTCATGAGCTTAAAACTCATATTTTGTTCTTGAAGTTTATTTGCTTTGTTTGATTTTGAAACTATGACAGATTATTCCAGTTGGTTTAGTCTTTGTGAACTATTCTGAATTGGATATGGTTTGGAACTAGTTAATTATATTGGTTTAGTCTTGATTGAACTATTTAGTTTTATAATTCTATTGGTTCTTATGAAACTATACCTTTATGATGTTTTTCCTTTATAGACTGCTATCAGCCAGTCAGTTGTATACTGATCTGATGAGATAATCCTGTACATTATATATTGAGAATATAGGAGGAGATTGTTGGATATATTGGTATATTCTCTCTATATAAATATAGCACGTGCATATGTGTAACACGTGTAATGAACGTACAATTGATTGGATATTGGAACGCGGGTTTGTGGGCTTATAACCCGATACCCAAACCAATATTTGGGAATAAATACTGGCTTGTGATAGCAGTCTAGGTATTCCAATCTTGATACTTAGGGTGAATATCTCAAGCAACTTAGATCTAGAGATAAACCCTAATTCCTAATTATTAATTTCTCACAAAACCTAACATATATAGAGTTTTTACAGATCCTATCAGATCCTATGAGTAGTTACAGATCCTATTTTTGGGGATACAAGTAGTGCAGTTACAGATCTATTCTTTAGGATCAGTTGTTGCAGCAGTTACAAATCTGCAGATTTTTAGAAGTTGTTACAGATTGGGTTCAGTTGACTGTAGTAGGCTCAAGTCGACTATAGTAGGCTTCAGTCGACTTACGTAGGCTCAGTCGACTTAGTAGGCTCAGTCGACTTAGTCTTGACACTCCCCTGCAAGTTGAACGGCCAAGCTTGGATGGACAACTTGTTCCGTAAGTCCTGAAACCTGTTACTGCTGAGACCTTTGGTGAAGATGTCCGCTAGTTGATCTTTGGTGGAAATGAAACAAACACTGAGTTGTTTTGAAGCAACACGCTCACGGACAAAATGGTAATCAATTTCGATATGCTTTGTGCGAGCATGGAAGATAGGATTTACCGTGAGATACGTAGCCCCTAAGTTATCACACCAAAGAGTAGGCGGAGGCATTTTTGAGTAACCAAGCTCTTTGAGTAGAGATTGAATCCACAGAACTTCAGCAGTTGCAATTGCGACGCATCTGTATTCAGCTTCGGTGCTTGATCGGGAGACTGTCTTTTGTTTTCGTACACTCCATGAGATGAGGTTGCCTCCAAAGAAAATACAATAGCCACTTGTAGATCTGCGATCATCCGGACATCCTGCCCAGTCCGAGTCTGAATATGTGTGGATGGTGCAACTTGTTGGTGTAGACAGCAGCAAGCCATGATTGATTGTATTTTTGAGATAACGAAGAATTCGTTTAACAGCAGACCAATGGACTTCACGAGGGTTATGCATGAACTGACATACTTTGTTGACAGCGACTGCAATGTCTGGTCGAGTAAAAGATAGATATTGCAAGGATCCCACAATACTTCGATATTGTGTAGGATCACTGTGAGTCGGCCCATCATGTTGAGAGAATTGACTGTTTGCTGCCAGGGGTATGGTGATAGGTTTGATGCCATCGAACTTAGTGCTTTGTAACAGATCCAGAATGTATTTGTACTGAGACAAAAAAAGGCCATTGCGATTGGGAAGGACTTTGATACCCAAAAAGTAACTCAATGAGCCCAGGTCCTTGATCGCAAATGTAGATTGGAGCTGGGTTATGAGTGTGTTGATATGATTCCCCGATGTGCCTGTGACAATTATGTCATCAACATAGATTAAAATAAAGAGAGTTGAGTCACCAGTTTGTCTTATGAACAGAGATGAGTCGGCCTTGGAACTGACAAAACCAAGAGTGCAAAGATATCTGGTGAGTCTCGAGTACCAAGCTCTAGGGGCTTGCTTGAGCCCATAGAGAGACTTTCGTAGGCGATAAATATGCTTTGGAAATCTTGAATCTACATACCCCGGTGGTTGTTTCATGTAAACTTCTTCTGTGAGATAACCATGAAGGAAAGCGTTTTGAACATCCAATTGACGGAGTGCCCATTTGTTCATTTGTGCAATGGTAATGACGAGCCGAATTGTGGATGGTTTAATGACGGGGCTGAAAGTTTCTCCATAATCAATTCCTGCTTGTTGATGAAATCCCTTTGCGACAAGACGAGCCTTGTAGCGGTCAATAGTGCCATCAGATTTTCGTTTGATACGAAAAACCCATTTGCATCCCGCAATGTTCTGATTGCTTTTGGCAGGGGTGAGGGTCCATGTGCCATTCTGTAATAGGGCATTGATCCCCTCATCCATAGCACTACGCCATTGAGGATGGCTCTGTGCCTGTGTGAAGCATGTTTGTTCCTCTAAGTCTGCATCCTGCAAAGGGTGTTTAGTGGCATTCAAACATAATCTATTAACAGTTTTACGTATACCATCTTTTGCCCTAGTAATCATATGATGTTGGGGAACGAGTTCTTGTGTAGGAGAGGGTGGAGTAGTAGGTGGCGGTTGGGTGCAGGAAGAGGTAGCTTGAAGTGGGTCATTGTTTGGTGGGTTATTTGGAAAAGGGGGTATGTGAGATGCTTGTAGGGTGGGTAAAATGGATGTGGTTTGTAAAGGGGCAGAGGATATATAAGTAGTATTTACATTGGGGGGGTTGCTGTGCACTGCCGAATAGGGAAAGATGTCTTCTTCAAAGTCGACGTGACGAGAGATGTATATTCTTTTGGATGGTCGATGACAGCATATGTATCCTTTTTGAGTGCTAGAATAGCCAATGAAGACACAGTCAAGGGATCTTTTGTCTAATTTATTTGATGCATAGGGTCTGAGATATGGGTAGCAAAGATACCCAAAGGATTTTAAGGCATTGTAGTCTGGTGTGGAACCAAAAAATAGTTCAAGAGGAGTTTGACCTTTCAATGGTGAGGATGGTAGGCAGTTTATGAGGTAGCAACTAGTGACAAAGGCATCAGCTCAAAATGTTAAGGGCATTGATGCATGGTTTAAGAGAGAGAGACCAGACTCAATAACATGTCTATGGTGTCTCTCTGCTAATCCATTTTGAGCGGAGATGTGTGGACATGTAAAGCGATGGAGAACACCGCTTTGAAGTAGAAAGGGTGTGAATTTCTTGAATTCAGTTCCGTTGTCGGTTTGAAAATTTTTTATCTTTTTGCCAGTGAAATTTTCAATTTGTAACTTAAACTGTTTGAAGACAGTAAAAGCATCACTTTTGTAAGATAAGGGATAGACCCATGTGTATCTACTGAATGCATCCATTAACAGTAAGTAATACCGAGAACCATTTCTCGAAAGCATTGGAGCTGGGCCCCACAAATCTGATACAATTAGTTGTAATGGTTCTTTATAAATCGTGGAACTCAATGAAAAGGGTAATTTATGACTCTTGCTAAGACGACAAGCATGACAAAATAATGTGGACTTATTTTCTACTGGCAAGGAGTAGGTTGACACAATTTATTGACAATTTTGAGCATCGGATGGCCAAGCTGGTGATGCCACAATGAAACTGACTCTGATTGAAAAGCAGAAAGAGAACTAGCTGGCTTGTCGGCAAAATGATACAATACTCCTCTATTCGTGCCGTGCAACAGCGGTGTTCCCGTTTCCTGATCCTTCACAATAAAAGAGGATGGGTGAAATTCAAAAAATACTTTGTTGTCAATACAGAATTTGGATACAGATAATAGATTAGTAGAGATAGATGGTACGTGGTAAATTTGATTGAAACGAAAGGTTCGATTATTAAGGCAAAATGATGATTTACCAACATGTTTAATAGAAAGTGTATTACCATTGCCAACTTTAATTTGATCAGGTCCATCATATTGAGTCTTGATGTGAAGATTGTTCAGATCGGAAGTTAAGTGGTGTGTAGCACCACTATCTGGGCACCAATTACCATCAAGAAGTGATCCTGGGGCAGCAACATATGCAGCTGGTGAGCTGGAGGAAGAGGTAGCGGTGAAATTGCGATCAAAACGATACCAACATTCCATAGCAGTATGGTTCTTTCTACCACAGAGCTGGCATGGTCCTTGGGGATTGCGATTTTGTTGAGGGCGACCTTGGGCTTTGTTGGAAGGCCGATTCTTGTGACTTTGAGAGCTGAACCTGTCGCGAGAGTTGTTGTACCTATTGTTAGGACGTGAAGAGCCGTGATGGGCGAGGTTTGCCATGGGCTGAGGAGAGTTGGCATTTTGAGCTTCCCAGCGCATCTCATAGGCTAACAGATTGGAGTAAAAGTCATCTATATGGAGATCGGCTGCGGTTGCAGTAAGCACCGTTACAATGGGATCATAGGATGAGTCAAGACCACCTAGCATCATATGCTGGAGATCAGTGTTTGAGATAGCATTGCCAGAGGCGGTAAGATTGTCAGCGAGTTGTTTCGTATGGAGGTAATATTCAGCCATCGTCTTGTTTCCCTTGTGCATATTTTGTAATTCACGTTTGAGATACAAAACCCTAGACTGAGATTGGGAGGAGAAGTGTTTGCGGAGTGATTTCTAGACATCTCGAGACGTGCTAAGGCCAACTACTTGAGCCAGGACTGACTCGGAGAGGAATGATAATAACCATCCTAGGAGAATTTGATCTTGTTTCTTCCAGGTGGTATAAGCTGGATTAATCTCTGTGGATTGCGGGAGAAGACGTGTGGGGCAAGGGAAGCTCCCATCGACGTATCCTTCAAGGTCATACCCCTTTAGAAGAGGTCGAAATTGGGTGAGCCAGAGAAGATAGTTGTTGTTGTCGAGCTTAACAGAGATTAGATGGTGAACTTGGATTGGTGGGAATGGAGATGGTGTTGTGGATATCATATTGGTTGCAGCGGATGGAGGAGTGGACATGATTGAAGGAAGTTAAGCTCGGTGGAGAGGATTGACTGCTCTGATACCAAGTGGAGTTTTGGAAAGGCTTGCTCACCAAAACTGGTGATGCATTGATGGTATATATAGAGTTTTTACAGATCCTATCAGATCCTATGAGTAGTTACAGATCCTATTTTTGGGGATACAAGTAGTGCAGTTACAGATCTATTCTTTAGGATCAGTTGTTGCAGCAGTTACAAATCTGCAGATTTTTAGGAGTTGTTACAGATTGGATTCAGTTGACTGTAGTAGGCTTCAGTCGACTGTAGTAGGCTTCAGTCGACTTACGTAGGCTCAATCGACTTAGTCTTGACACAATACCTTACTAGAAATGGATAGAAGGCAAATAAATCAAGCCAAGAATCCTAAGAGTTTAGGCAATTTGGGCACAGACAAGCATGTTATTTCAAAGCAAGATAAACAGGATGCTGAAGCTTATATTCTCACCGTTGGTTCAATGCAAATAAATATCGACAATACTAACAGCTTAAAATTAATCTTTTTTTGGTGAATGTGAGGGTTTCTTAATTTTGTGATGGGTATAGATTAAAGATTTTCTCTTTTTTTTGGAGGGTTGAGAGGGAGCAATTGTATTGGAAGGTGTTGATGTTGTTTACAGGTTGTATCTTTTGCTTTTGATGAAATTTATTTATTCAAATCTGTGCAAATCTCCAATCTCTGCACATTTTTGTAAAACTTGTCTTTATTTCTTAGTTGATGGTAAAATAATATGATAATTTTTATTTTCTGGGAGTTGGTTGGCCTGTTGTTGTCTGATTGAACCTTGTGACCAATGAGAAGAATTAATTAAAATGGATTGAAAAACCATTAATCCTTTTTATAAGGGACAACTTCAGATTGTTAGAGAAAGAGAGAGTGAGTATGAATTTTGTGAAGATGATGGGTACACAGCTACTGTTGGTGATTTTAACTGCTGTTCTTCCTCCTCTGTCAGTGGCTAGATCAGAGAAAATCTCTCACAAAGTTCTCTTATATCATTCAAAAGCAAAGGTAACACAGAATAAAAATTATCATGATCATTTTTTGTTTGTGATATTTTGTAGTTGAAATGATTTCTTCATCCTCCATATAGTTGATAGAGATGCAAGAAATATATTGACATATGAAAACACCTCTTGTTTGTGATAAAAAATATCCTGTTCTTCTTAATGTCTTGTATTAAATGTTTAGGTAGGTCTCAACTGAAATTAGTATATAATGGGCTTCTCCCTCACTTAATTGGTTAATTATTTAGTACCTTTTTAGGTTAGTTTTTTAGAACCTCGGATAATGACTGTCCAAAGAAAACTATAAATAGCCTCTCTACCAACTATAAAACTTATCGGTGGTGGGACTAGAGCTGCTTTTTGATTAATTGTGACATTTGCTCTTGCAGGAGTGCCACTTGTGCCTTCAACTGTGTCATCTCCTCGTTCTCAGTCCCACTAGAAATAGATGCATGCCGACCAAATAACCGAGTGGGGTTTGGTCCTAGCCCCATACCATGTACACGTCCATGCCGCTCTTTCCCTCTCACTTCAATCATGGCAAGGAGCTGCCGTGTTAATGGGTCGGTGGAAGCCGCCACAGAGTCGGAGGAAGAAGTGGAAGAGATTTCTTCATACTTCTTTCTAGCGTTAGTCTATAAAAGGACGGGAATTAATAGAATACGAGACATTTATTCAATTTGGACATGCTTTTGTCAAAATCAATATTCATTCAATATGATATGAAAATTACCACAATCTGCTCTGCCGCAGGGGTTGCAAACGTCCCATCTTTGAACCTATGGGTGGCGTAAAAAAAAAAACTATATCGCCAAAGGTCGTAGGACCCATTTCTTCTTTCTATATATTAGTAAGATGACTTCAATATAAACATAAAATTGTAAGCCAAAACTGATCAATTCGATTGCGCTTACCATTTCTTCCTGAACGAGAACAAAGCTGTGTGTACCAGCGGTGTGCAACACAAGCTGCTGTGAACGACTGGCAACACCGACCTCCGCTCTTTTCTGTACATTCCACAATGATTACAACGATATAACTTAGAGTAGGTATACAACCATGATGTGAATATTTGCAAGTGTACAAAATCGCGACATGTAGTATAGTTTTAGTGAAAAGAGTGTCGAACCCACACGGACTAATTATTTTATTTAGTACCGATATTACTAGATGAATCATTATTTGGAAGATCGAAATTAATAAAGAAGACAACTAAATTAAATTAATCTAAAAATCTAACTAAATTAATTAAGAGGGGCGAAATCTGAAATCTTACGATTTGTTAATGGCAAAATTAATTTTAGGGCTTTTGATTTCACCTAGTTAATCACACACAATTTATAGTTCCATATGAATAAAAAGATTATTTTTCCAAGTGGTAGACCAAAATTCTCAAATTATTCAATATTCTTTCTCAAGCAATATCGAAATTATTCTCAACTAATTATTTGTCATAGTTCATGCACAAATTACCAATTTAAAATTTATTAAGATATATGGATTTCTTAACGGTCACATTAACAGCAGTTTGCTCTTATAATGGTGTTTAATTTTTATTAATCACAAATTACCAGTTCGGTCTCTTTAGGATTTAATAGATCATACAAATGTCTGTCCACCAATTGTACGCATTAAGAATAAAAATCAACACACAACCATGAAAAAATAGAAAAATGATAAGGAATTAAAATTGTGTTCTCAAAACTAGACTACATCATAGCCCTAGAAAAATAAAATTTAGTTCATAATAAATTTATTGTAACTAACAAATACAGTCTTGAATTGCATGATGAAATTAGACAAGGAGAAAAGATGAACAGAAAAATAAATTGTTTTGTAAACAAAAATTTTACAAACCGAACAGCCTCGAACCGCGTTCCAAAAAGCAAAATCAGTTCTCTGTTCTGTCTCAAAAATCGTGCTCAACAGCCACATCCACATCAGCTGCTCCTGCCTGCATCGCCAAGTCAGCGTCTGCTTCAGCAAGGACCCACCGCCACGTCACGCTGGTGCAGCCACTAGTGCTTCCACTGAAGTCGCCACGTCAGCTTGCCTTGAAGACCGTGCACCAGGAGCCCACGTCACCTGTCACGTTCTCTCTCCTCCTGTCTCTTTTGTCTTTGACGTCACGCACGAAGAGAGAGAGAGAGTGCCTCCGACCGCTACTCTCTCTCTCTGTTTTTATGCTTGGTCTTGATTTGCGTGCATCCAAAAACCCCAAGTCAGAGCTCCCCTCTGTTTTTATATATAATTGTTTATTTATTTATTAGTAGAGAAGTCAGTCATCGCTCTCCTTCTCTCGTTCAGCGCTCATTTTTTTCTTCAATCTGTTGTTGTATTTATAGGAGTAGGAGACATAGGAATTATGGTTTAATTTTGCAGAAAAACCCTATTCTTTCTTTATTTTGCTCTTTTCACTCTTGCTTGTTTTCTTCTCTTTCGCGTGCTGCACACACAAAATAAAATCAGAAATTAGGATTTAAAAATAAAAATAAAATTAATTAGTTTAATAAATTAAACTAACTAAAATCATATTAGCTTATTTAAACTCTTTTAAAATTTGTTTATTTCTTTTTCAACTCACTTAGCAAATAAAAAATTATATTTTGTTTTTCTCATTGCCAAATTGTAACATTTAAATTCAACAAATCAATAAAAAAAATAAATCAATGTTTTTGTTTTGTTTGTTGATTTTTACCAAAAATATTCATTTTTTGCATCAAAATATCTTATTCCTTCAAAACTAATTAATTACTTGAAATCTTATGGAAATAACATAAATTAAACACAATATAGACGAAACAAGCAATATTTATGGGTAAATGAGTAAAAATATTTATGTATAAATTAGACACATCAAATGCCCCCAAACTTAAGATTTTGCTTGTCCTCGAGCAAAAAGTAAAACCTTGAATAAGGGAATAATAATCAATAATAAGCTCAACTCATCACACTAAGAGATCTCATCATGCAAGCATCAAAATTTCAATTAAAAATATAAACAATAGCAAATAAAGTAAAATCAAGCATTCTCACTTTTTCCAGTGCAATTATTCATTCATAATTCCCAACCTAATCATATTTGTCATGCAATTAATTTAATTATAGTATGCTACAACTTCATCTATGATTACCCCTTCTCACTACTACAAACCGAGTAGCAAACTAAAGTCTTTTTTTTTTCTTTTTTTTCCCTTCTCCTCTAAGTTGTCACTTGCCTTTTGACGCGAATGCAAACATTTGTGATGAATTCACCCAGGTTACTCAACAAGTCACAAAATTAGAGTGCTTTGCATACTCATATTTTCAAGTTGCCGTTTGACGTAAAAGTAGACATTTGTGATGAATACCCCTAGTTACTAAGCAACTCAAAACATTAGACTAGATTGACTTTATTTATTCAATTTTTTTTAATCATTATTACTCTATTTACTTAAACTATGTTTAGGACTAGATCAAAGGGGATAATCACAAGAAAAAGCAATACATTTTTTTAATGCATAATCGCATGACTCACACAATTTTGTAAGGAATTTTGTAATTCAATAATCCTAAAGTAAATAAGTATGCTTACTCTTGCTTTATAAGAAATTGTCAATCCTAAAAAAAATATTTCAATGCTTTAGCACAATAAAGAACTCAAAAGTATAATGGTGAGCCTAATTGAAATCCTTTTTGTTTTGTTTTTCTTTCAAAAATAAATAATAAATTTCTAAACCTTCCCTCCAAACTTGAATATCACATTGTCCTCAATGGAAAAGGAAAAAGAAAAACAAAAAGAATGCAAAAAGTTCAGAATTTCTCCCCTGATTCGTCTTAAAAGTTCTGCACACTCGACATTCAATATTTTTGCGATATCTGGAGCTGAAAATGTCCAAATGGGCTGATTTTTTTTTGCTGGAAAGATAAGACAATTGTCTATAATTTCTGTTTAAAGCACTTTTGCAGATTCTAACTCCATACTGCTAAAAAACAGCCATCAATGTAGGTGTATAAAACAGCTCCGCCCGTTGACTTCAAAATTTATGCAATCCTACAAAATAACATCAAAAATTAAAATTATAATAAACTAAAAGAAAAATCAAATCTAAATGCATGAAAAGAAAATATGGGTTGCCTCCCAAGAAGCGCTAAGTTTTAAGTCCTCAGCCAGACTTGATAGTGAGATGATTATGTAACGCCAAGATCCAACAACATCAAAACTTCTTTTCTAATTCTTCTCTTCAGGTGTGGATCAGGTTCAAGCTCTAGTTTGAGTCATTTCTTCCATGATGATGATGTCTTTGATTTTCCCACCTCCTTGAATTTTTACTGAAAAAATGAATGAATAGATAGTGAGCATCCAAATACATAACGCATTCCGAAATTTTTTCTTTTTCAGATTCAAGAGTTTCTGAATTTGTTGGATATACTTCGATTGGAAACTTTTCAATTTCAGCACTATGTTTCTTGCCCACAATTAAATTAGTTTCACTTACTTGAAAAGATGACTGTTCTTTGGTAGGAAACTTCATGGATTTAAAAACATCAAATGTTACTTGCTCATGCTGCGTTTGTTCCTCCACAGTTTGTTCGTATTCTTCTTCCTTTGCAACCACATTTTGTTCGCCATTTTCTTCTTGTGGTTGCTCAATTGTCCCCCCACTTCTTAGTGTTATTGCTTTGACATGCTCCTTGGGATTGACAACTGTGTTGCTTGATAATGTTCCTGCAGTTCTTTCGTTAAGAATATTTAAAATTTGACTAATTCGTACCTCGAGATTGTGAATGGAAGCCGAAGTTGAATTTGCAACATTTTGGATTGCCAAATCTGTCTTTTGTATGTATTGCCAAATCTGTCTTTTGTATGTATTGCTCTGTCTTTTGCATGTAGTGCATAAACATATCTTCAAGTGTCGGCTTCTTTTCTTGTTGTGGAAAATTTTGAGGTGGTCTAATTTCTCCTTGATTGTTGTTCCAAGAAAAATTGGGGGTGTTTCTCCATTCTTGATGATACGTGTACAAATAAGGATTGTTTTGATGTTGAAAATTGGACGCGTAATTTGCTTGATTGAAATTTGATTGGAAAAAAAGGGTTCCCCACTTGGCAATCTGTACGTGAGTGATTTCCTGCACAAAGATCACAAATCATATTAGATTGAATTGCTTTAAAATTTGTATTACCTAATTGTTTAGATAAAATATCAATTTTTGCATTTAAAGTAGAATTCACTTTTCTTGGCATTGTTCTCTCTGAAGACCACTGGTAATTATTTGATGCCATCTCCTCTAAAAGTTCATAGGCTGCTTCATGAGTTTTGTTCATAAGTGCACCTCCAGCTGCTGCATCAACCATAGATCGATGTGTAACTCCCAAACCATTATAGAATATTTGAATTTGCAGCCATTTCGGTAGTTCATGATGAGGATACTTTCTCAATAACTCTTTGTACCCCTCCCACACATCATACAAAGATTCGGTCTCAAATTGAATGAATGTGGCAATATCATTCCATAGTTTTGCTGTCTTTACTGGCAGAAAATACTTAGCCAAAATTTTTTGTGCAAGCCCTCCCAAGTAGTAATACTATCGGGTGGTAGATAATGTAGTCAAGCTTTCGCCTTATCTCGTAGTGAAAAAGGAAAGAGTCTCAATCTAATTGCATCATCTAATACTCCGTTGTGCTTGAAAGTGTCACAAATTTCTAGAAAGTTTGCAATGTGAACATAAGGATCCTCGTGCGGTAGTCTCCAAAATTGAACAGTCTGTTGAATCATTTGAATAATCGCTGGTTTAATCTCAAAATCGTTAGCTTCAATAACCGGCCTCATTATGCTTGATGTTATTCTATTAATTGAGGGAATAACATAGTCTCTCAAAGCCTTGTTCTCATAGCTCGTCATGATAATTTCCTTGTATGTCCTAAAATGTAAGTATTAAAAAAATAGAAACACTAAAAAAAGATAAAAAAATAAATAAAAATAAAAGTAAGTCAAAAAAAAAATAAAGA
The DNA here is from genome assembly GCA_017893485.1 of Hemerocallis citrina. Taxonomy (NCBI): domain Eukaryota; kingdom Viridiplantae; phylum Streptophyta; class Magnoliopsida; order Asparagales; family Asphodelaceae; genus Hemerocallis; species Hemerocallis citrina. Next base: position 121,270,953 of record CM030363.1, on the reverse strand, counting down.
GGTAAAATAATAATAAAGCAAAAGAAAAAAATCCAAACTAGTAATAATCTAGTAATTTTCAATATCAATAAAAGAAAAACTAGTTCCCGGCAGCGGCGCCAAAAACTTGATGTGAATATTTGCAAGTGTACCAAATTGCAACAAGTAGTATAGTTTCAGTGAAAAGAGTGTCGAACCCACAGGAACTAATTATTTTATTGAGTAACGAAATTACTAGATGGATCACTATTTGGAAAATCGAAAGTTAATAAATAATGAAACAACTAAATTAAATTAATCTAAAGAAAACTAACTAAATTAATGAAGAGGGAGCAGGATGTGAAATTTTTGTAATTTGTTAATGGCAAAATTAATTCTAGGGCTTTTGACTTCACCTAGTTCATTCTGGTTCCATTGCCGGGAATAAGATAAATTAAACACAATATAGACGAATACAAGCAATATTTTTGGGTAAATGAGTACAAATATTTATATATAAATTAGATACATCAAATTCCCCCAAACTTAAGATTTTGCTTGTCCTCGAGCAAAAAGTAAAACCATGAATAAGGGAATAATAATCAATAATAAGCTCAACTCATCACATTAAGAGATCTCATCATGCAAACATCAAAATTTCAATTAAAAATATAAACAATAGAAAATAAAGTAAAATCAAGCATACTCACTTTCTCCAGTGCAATTACTCATTCATAATTCCCAACCCAATCATATTTGTCATGCAATTAATGTAATTATAGTATGCTACAACTTCATCTGTGATTACCCCTTCTCACTACTACAAACCGAGTAGCAAACTAGAGTTTTTTTTTAATTTTAATTTTATTATTTTATTTTATTTTATTTTCCTCTTCTCTGAGCTGTCACTTGCCTTTTAAAATTTGCAAGTGTACAAAATTCCATTCCCCGGCAGCGGCGCCAAAAACTTGATGTGAATATTTGCAAGTGTACCAAATTGCAACAAGTAGTATAGTTTTAGTGAAAAGAGTGTCGAACCCACAGGAGCTAATTATTTTATTGAGTAACGAAATTACTAGATGGATCACTATTTGGAAAATCGAAAGTTAATAAATAATGAAACAACTAAATTAAATTAATCTAAAGAAAACTAACTAAATTAATGAAGAGGGAATAGGATGTGAAATTTTTGTAATTTGTTAATGGCAAAATTAATTCTAGGGCTTTTGACTTCACCTAGTTCACCCTGGTTCCATTGCCGGGAATAAGATAAATTAAACACAATATAGACGAATACAAGCAATATTTATGGGTAAATGAGTACAAATATTTATATATAAATTAGATAAATCAAATACCCCCAAACTTAAGATTTTGCTTGTCCTCGAGCAACAAGTAAAACCATGAATAAGGGAATAATAATCAATAATAAGCTCAACTCATCACATTAAGAGATCTCATCATGCAAACATCAAAATTTTAATTAAAAATATAAACAATAGAAAATAAAGTAAAATCAAGCATACTCACTTTCTCCAGTGCAATTACTCATTCATAATTCCCAACCCAATCATATTTGTCATGCAATTAATGTAATTATAGTATGCTACAACTTCATTTGTGATTACCCCTTCTCACTACTACAAACCGAGTAGCAAACTAGAGTTTTTTTTTTTTTTTATAATTTTTTTTTATTTTCCTCTTCTCTAAGTTGTCACTTGCCTTTTAAAATTTGCAAGTGTACAAAATTCCATTCCCCGGCAGCGGTGCCAAAAAAATGATGTGAATATTTTTAAGTGTACAAAATCGTAACAAGTAGTATAGTTTTAGTGAAAAGAGTGTCGAACCCACATGGACTAATTATTTTATTGAGTACCGATATTACTAGATGAATCACTATTTGGAAGATCGAAATTAATAAAGAAGACAACTAAATTAAATTAATCTAAAAATCTAACTAAATTATTAATTAAGAGGGGCGAAATCTGAAATCTTACGATTTGTTAATGGAAAAATTAATTTTAGGGCTTTTGATTTCACCTAGTTAATCACACAATTTATAGTTCCATATGAATAAAAAGATTATTTTTCCAAGTGGCAGACCAAAATTCTCAAATTATTCAATATTCTTTCTCAAGCAATATCGAAATTATTCTCAACTAATTATTTGTCATAGTTCATGCACAAATTACCAATTTAAAATTTATTAAGATATATGGATTTCTTAACGGTCACATTAACAACAGTTTGCTCTTATAATGGTGTTTAATTTTTATTAATCACAAATTACCAGTTCGGTCTCTTTAGAATTTAATAGATCATACAAATATCTGCCCACCAATTGTACGCATTAAGAATAAAAATCAACACACAACCATGGAAAAATGGAAAAATAATAAGGAATTAAAATTGTGTTCTCAAAACTAGGCTACATCGTAGCACTAGAATAATAAAATTTAGTTCATAATAAATTTATTGCAACTAACAAATACAGTGTTGGATTGCATGATGAAATTAGAAAAAGAGAAAGGATGAACAGAAAAATGAACTGTTTTGTAAACAAAAATTTTGCAAACCGAACAGGCTCGAACCGCATTCCGAAAAACAAAATCAGTTCTCTGTTCTGTCTCAAAAATTGCGCCCAACAGCAACTCCACGTAGCTGCTCCTGCCTGCGTCGCTAAGTCACCGTCTGCTTCAGCCGGGACCCACCGCCACGTCACGCTGGTGCAGCCGCTGGTGCTTCCACTGAAGTCGCCACGTCAGCTTGCCTTGAAGACCGTGCACCAGGAGCCCATGTCACCTGTCACGTTCTCCCACTCCTCCTGTCTCTTTTTTCTTTGACGTCACGCACGAAGAGAGAGAGAGAGAGGGTGCCTCAGACTACTACTCTCTCTACTGTTATGCTTGGTCTTGATTTGCGTGCATCCAAAAACCCCAAGTCAGAGCTCTCCTCTGTTTTTATATATAATTGTTTATTTATTTATTAGTAGAGAAGTCAGCCATCGCTCTCCTTCTCTCGTTCAGCGCTCCATTTTTTCTTCAATCTGTTGTTGTATTTATAGGAGTAGGAGACACAGGAATTATGGTTTAATTTTGCAGAAAAACCCTATTCTTTCGTTATTTTGCTCTTTTCTCTCTTGTTTGTTTTGCTTCTCTTTCGCGTGCTGCACACACAAAATAAAATCAGATTTTAGGATTTAAAAATGAAAAAAGTTAATTAGTTTAAATAAATTAAACTAACTAAAAATCATATTAGCTTATTTAAACTCTTTTAAAATTTGTTTATTTCTTTTTCAGCTCAATTAGCAAATAAAAAATTATATTTTGTTTTTCTCATTGCCAAATTGTAACATTTAAATTCAACAAATCAATAAAAATAAATAAATCAGTGTTTTTTATTTTATTTGTTGATTTTTACCAAAAATAGTTATTTTTTGCATCAAAATATCTTATTCCTTCAAAACTAATTAATTACTTGAAATCTTATGGAAATAAGATAAATTAAACACAATGTAGACGAATACAAGCAATATTTATGGGTAAATGAGTACAAATATTTATATATAAATTAGATACATCAAACCACGATGACATTAAATGTTGAATAGTAATGTAAATACCTACCCATCCGCCGAACTACAGTAGTGAACGAGGAATTGCCAATCTGAAGGATTGACATCGGGTGGCACATCCCTTGCATTATCCGCCTCGGACCTAGTTTTTTCATAACACTTCCCCTTAAAATCATTCTTGTGATCTCACCACTTCTTTGCAAATGACTTTTCCACCCAAGAATTGAGTGAGTCTGAAAAAGAGAAGTATTGCTGCAAAATTTGACAACTTTAGCAAATTGAAAATAGAATTGCATAAACCAAATATCACTCATTTAGTTTTTCTAAAGGTGAACACCTTGATTGTTGAAATAGCACTCTCCTTTGTTATGGTGGGCACCTTCGGCCAACTTTCGTATGACAAAAGAATTATGCGAGAGTTCCTTAATTACACCAATAAACGACGCGAATTTACCTGCATTAGCTCCTACAGGCTGTACTGCAGTGTTTTCGTCCACAACAATCCTCTCATCGTTCTTCAATTTCCATACCCCTGCCATCTTTGTCCGTCCTCTATGTTTTTTAGCAGTGGGCGTGCTTTCCTCTCCCTCCTACATTTGACTGCCACTATTTTCTAAAGGATGCTCCTCCCCTTGACCTTCTTTGCACTCCTCTGTGTTGATACTTTTTGATCGCCTTGGCATCTTGAACCTATCACAGAATCAATAAAATCATTAGAGAAGAAAAATTAACAGATAATTAAAACAAATTATTAAATTAACATACAACATGTTCGAAATAGATAAATGTAACAATTAATTAATAATGTTTGCATATATACATTTACTTTGAAGACAAATTAACAAGATTTAAGGCATGAAAATTACAAGACATACAATATTAAATATGAAAAATGAAGCAAATCACTATAAATTGATGCGTATATAATATTTGTGATATAAATAGCAAACTCAATATGAAAAATTACAACAAGCATCAAAACAAAGAAGTATAAGATACCATCAAAATCGATACTTATTTATTTAAACTAGTCTTCAAAACTACATTATAACATCTTCCAATACATCACCTTCTTCTCCATCCGTGCGGAGCCAAGTAGGGCAAATATTGCCATTGGTTGTGTTTACATCAAACATAGAAAAATTGTCTGCAATGTAACTGTTCATGACATCATCGTCTTCATCTTCTGAAGTATCGCCCAGTTGGAATACATCTATTGGTTGCATAATAAGAGCCACATACGATTTTGGCAGGGTTGGATCTTCAATGTAGAACACTTGTAGCACTTGGGATGGGAACACAAATGGTTCGTGGTTAATGTGTGTACCTGTGTGAATCAAATTTGCAATGTTTACAATTGTAAAGCCTAACTTATCCTTGTTATTAGCAAAATTCTTATCAAACTCAGTCCAATCCCCACGAAATAAGACAACCCGAAAACGACCGAAATAATTCAACTCAATGATGTCCGTGAGGACCCCATAGTAGTCGATATCTCCATCTACAGGCCTTGTGTCGGTCTTGGAAGCATAACTTCTAGTCGTAGCAGTCACTACCATTCCACTATTTTGAGACTTCAAATTACGTTCACGATCCTTAGTACAAAATCTGAAGCCATTATATATATCTTCCGTATCTTTTGACCATCTTATGGGGACCTTTGGCAAGTATTTTTATTTCAGATGACACACCTTCACAATGCAAAGAATGTACCTATAAATTTTGAACAAATCATATCAGCACCGTGAATAATATAGATATAATCAAGAATGAGCTGCTTTTTCTGAACTCACCTACATGAGATTCAAACCACTTATGAAATTTTTCATTCATCATCTTGTTTTGTTCACGTGGTTGCAGTCTTCTTGGTCTAGCCCTTCTTTTGATGTCCCTGACAAATTTGCTGGAATATAGGGAAATCAATAAGGAATAACAAATGTAAGTTAATATCGTATTGTGTTTTTCATTATGTTCGATTTCAATTCAAAACCGAATTACTCTTGAAATGGCTTCACCGATGCATGGTGGTCTAGCACATATCGCTGTGCTTGTTCCCATCTAACCCCTGTTTTCCCCAAAATATATTTTCTGTGCATTTTTTGTATTTCAAATTTTTGTAAATTAGTTTTCTGCTTTCGAACCATTTTTGTTAAAATGTATTATTGGATCTTATATTAAAATCTACTTTTGATCAATAATTTTAGCTGTAACTATTTTTCTATGATTTTTGTATTGTAATACAGTCCTTATTATTGTTATTATTACTTTGATTTCTATTTTTATTACTATTACTGTTATTATTATTACTATTATTATTTTCTTAGTATTATTATTGTTATTAATTTTGACTGATTATTAAAAATCTATTTCTATGAACAAATTGTATTAGTAGTTATTTCAAATTATTTTCACATTGCATACAAAATATATTTTTGTTACATAACCCTACATTTTATTGGTTAATTATTTTTCTATTAGTTTTTAAAATCCTATTACCCTATTGGATATCCATTTAACTCATTTCTACCCTATAACCCAACTAACCCATTTACCTATAGCTTAAACCCGTTCACACCCAATATAACTAAACCCATTCTCTTAATCCCCAACCTGTTAACACCCAAACCCAAATATCCACCAACCCTATACCCGTCACCCTACTCAACCCAAATACCTATTAAACCCGTTAACTCCCCAACCCTGTTCACCCCTAACCTAAACCCTAACATATACTACACCTCCCCTATATATTTTACCCACCCGACTGTTCATCTCCTTTCACCAAAACCCCTAGCCACCTCTTGCACCACCCGCTCCCTCCCGTCCTCCTCTCCCGACCTGCACCTTCTCAGCCTCTCCCCCGTCTCCTCTTCCCCTCCTTGCGGCGTGCTAGCCCTGTAGAATCCCGACGCGCCTCCTATCGTGCAGCCAACGTCGACAGACCCTCCTGTCGCGACCACCTCGCGACACAGCAGAAGACAACAGCAACACAGCCCCTGCACCTCGACTGTGCACCCCGCAGCGCCTTTCCCTAGGTCCCCTGCAGTATAGGCAGCCCTTGCCGGTAGCCCTTCTGTGCCGCCTGCCTCACCGGTGCTGCCCCTGTGCACCATCCACCGGTCATCGCCTTGCCGCCCTATGCTGATCATAATGCACTCCCTATTGCCTTTGTTGTTGCTATGTTTTTGATCATCTTTGAGTTTGGGCCGTCCGATGACCATCGTAATCGCGATAATGATTTCTTGATCGTGATCTTGATTTGATTGATTCCTGGTTGTCGATCACCCGTGATCCTGATCTCTGGATCTCAGCCGTCTATTGCTTGATCCCTTGATCTCGACCGTCGGATCTACTTTGATCATCATCATCTTGATCATCACCATCGGGGTGATCTTGGCTGTTTGATCGCGATCATCATCAACTTCATCATCACCTTGATCTGGACCGTCCGATCTTGTTGATCTTGATCTTAATCTTGATCGTCGTTGTGATCCGTTCATTGGTTTGTGTTCGTGATTGGTTCGTTATCTGTTCTTTTTGTTTGTGCCTGGGAATTCGTTCCCGTTATTCTTGCTTGGAGTCATTTTTGTCGTCAGTTAAGGCAAGTAACTTGTATTAAATTCTTTCGTAAATACAAGTACTAAATACCGCCTGTAGTGTAGTTGGGTTCAAGAGACAATTTGTCTGTGAATTCTCTTGTTGATATTATCTCTATAGTGATGATTTGACCAAAGTTGCCTCACTATATACATGACATGATATAACTTAGGATCGACCCCATCTTGTTGCATATAAGCGTGTTGTTCATGTGTTATCTTGTACTCGTTCGTGTTATTCGTGATAGACTTGTCATAGACTTGTAAAACAACCTATAACATGTTGCTTGGACATCTATTACACTCTATTTCATGGTTGGTTGTATTTTGGATAAGTTCTATGTGAACTAGTTGATTTTGTGCACATGAGATAATTTCAGTTTTGCTGGCTTCTCCGTTTTGATCAGTATTTTAGACCTTATTAAGGTCAGTATTTAAGAATATTTTGTGAACATAATTTGTAGAGAATTTTGTCTATTTTCCAACCCTTTTGACGGATCTCAGTTTTGATTTACGGTTTGTGAGCAATGCTTATTTTACTACACTAGTGTCGAAAGATTTCCAGATTCTGTTTTCTGTAAATTTTGAAGAGTAATCTATTTTTATTTTGGTGTTAAAATTATTATTTTGATCTGAAATTTTGCTCAGTACTTCTATACTTGATTGGGGTTTACCCAGAATTTTGGAGGATTTATTTGAGATGTTTTACAAACCTTTTCATGCTTGCAAACAAAGATTTTACATGCAAAATTTTACTACTGTTCAGTAAAGAACTTGATTTTCGACCTATTTCTACTTACTGTTTCTAAATTATTTCTGAATATGAAAATTATCCTACTGTATCTATTTTATTATCCTTTTGACGGATTTGGATTTTGATTTATGGTTTGTGACATATTGCTGTTTTCGTACTACAGTGTTTGCGATTTCAGATTTGCAAAACTGTTATGTCTTGATGTTTTCTTATTTTAATTGAATACTCTATTTTTATTGGAAAATTATAAAACTTGATTTTCTGCTACTATACATATAGGGGAATACTCCAAATTTTTTGGGGATTTATTTAATGAGTTTTCATGCTGTTTTCTTGACTTTGAATACGATTTTCTGATTTCTGGCCGAACACATTTTCTGGTTTCAATTCAGTTTTGAGTTATGATTTTGTGAAATACTATATGACTTATATATGTTTGTTGGATTCAGCCGGGAGTCTATTTTCTAGAACTTTTAAAGGATTCAGGTTTGCATGTTTGTAACAATGGGAGTCTCAGTTTTACTACAGTATGGTCTTGCTGTTCTGAACTAGAAATTTGGTTATTTTATCCTTTTATGTGTTATCTTGCACCCGTACATGTTTATCTTGTAACTTGAACTTGTTACATGATCATTCCAGATTATTCTTGCTATATTTTGTACACATACATGCTTGTTTGACATTAATAAAAAATAATTAAGCCGGGGTTAAGGGAAAGATCAAATAGTGGATAATTCAGAAACGTGTACTCAGAAGGGGATCCACTGATCCTATGTGATTACTTGATACATGATACTTGACACGTGATTACTTGACACTTGCACGCAAGACACGTGATTACTTGCCACTTGTACAACTTGACACGTGATACATGATACATGATACTTGGAGCTTGAAGCTCGGTTACTTGATACTTGTCCCTGAGTACACCGTCCTCTATGGTCCACTATGAAATCTAAAGCGAAAATGTTTGTTGTAGCAACCATGTAGTAAAAACCGGAATGCATGAAGTGATACCTAGATAGTAATAACTACAAGACTTGATACATGACACTTGAACATGATACATGCTTACTTGATACTTGACTACATGCTACATGATACTTGATACATGACACTTGATACATGCTACTTATGCTTGTTCACCTTACCATGCTAGTTGTTTTATTTTGTTATCATGCCTATTCCATGTTGTTAGTTATCTTTTCCTATGTACTTGTATCCTGCACTACAAGCGGCCCGTAACTTGCATTGACGGGAGTTTGTTTTCTTTTTCCTATCCCTGCAATTGTTAAATTACAGATTTTGGAGAACAGATACCAGATGGTGTTGGTAATATGAAATATTAGTACTGGATATTGCTATGATTATATTATTGTTGCTTGTCTTGAACAATTGTATTTTGATACTTGGATTTATTTTGTATTTGGGCAATGTGACCCAAGATATTGACTTATTCAGACCTGGATTATTTGAGATTATATATTTTTGGTTTCAAGTATTCTTGTTGGTATTTTGGTTCATATGTGTATGCTTGGTTGATTCTTTTGCTTCCGACTCTGATTATTCTTGTGAAATGTTGTAAAGATTCTTGAATAGCTTATGAATGATGAAAATCATTCGCTGGGCTTAGTCACGTATCCGTATTCCGTATTCTCTTTTGGAAAGCGGAGCGTGACATCCCATATTAAGTTATCTAATTCAAATGCATCAACTTTACCAATAATAGTGCCAGTGGTCTTGAAAATATATTTGCCCCATCAAGGTTGGAAATGTCTGGATTTCTCCTTGGTCTAGTCAAAGATATCTCTACACCCTGAAGATACCTAGAACAAGAATTTGAACACTCATCTGAGAGATACCCTTCAACTATTGAGCCTTTAGGATATGTTCTATTTTTAACATAACCCTTAAGCCGGTATAGGTACCTAAATATGTAAAATTAATGAATTAGAACGGTGTATGGGAATAAAAGAAACAAGCTATTTAAGGCTTCAGTTTTAGATGAGGCATGAATAATTACCTCTCAATGAGATACATCCACTGATAATGTACAGGACCCCCGATTCTGGCTTCACCGGCAATGTGGATTATCAAGTGAATCATTATAGTGAAGAACGATGGAGGAAATATCATCTCCATTTTACTAAGTGTCAATGCCGCACGCTGCTCCAATTGGTCAATATCTTCAACACAGAACACTCTTGAGAAAATTCCTTTATATATACTACAAAGATCTTTCAGGACAGTAGTGATTTGCTCACACATTGAAGACATTAGGGCCACAGGAAGGAGATCCTGCATCAAGATGTGGTAGTCGTGTGACTTTAGATCCTGACACCATGCTATGTTAGAAGAATAGTCATCAGGAACTTTAAGTTCCAGTAGAACTTTGCAAAATAATTCCAACTCTGATTTTGACATTGAATAGATTGCAGGAGGTAGGCGTACTCTCCCATTCGGTAAGTCCTCTGGGTGCAACTCATGTCGGATGCCCATTGACTTCAAATCAAGGCGGCTCTTGAGATTGTCCTTTATCTTTTTATCATCTCCCATAACTGTTCCTATACAATTTTCACCGATATTTTTCCGATATGCATCACATCTAAATTATGTCGCAATAAGTTGAATTCCCAATACGACAACTTGAAGAAAATACTCTTCTTCTTCTATGAGCCTAAATCCGTCATGTTGTGATACTCATCTGCGTCACATAAATCAGTGTCCTCATGTTGCTCCTCCTTTGCCATTTTCTTGCCCTTTTTGCTAACTTGTGGTTCTTTTCCATATTTGAACTGATGACCATCTAGCCGCCTCAACACATCTGACCTAGATGAAGCTCCAGGAGCATGTCCCCACTCATTTGTACCATCAAATGTTGCTGTCTCTGCCAAAAATATATGTGTGTCATGCAACCATCTCCTTTGACCCATATAGCAGAACTTTCTGCCATTATACAATCACCTTGAATGGGTTTGGTCAGCACAACAAGGACATGCATAACGTCCTTTAGTACTATATCTATATAAATTTGCATATGCGGGAAAATCATTAATTGTCCAAGTCAAAGCGACTCGAAGACAAAATGTTTCTTTAGCCATTGCATCATAGGTTGGAATACCCTCCCACAATTTCTGAAGTTCATCTATTAACGACTGTAGGTACACATCTATATCATTTTCGGGGCCTTTCGGTTCAGGAACTATCATGACAAAATAAATCAGGACCGCTTCATGCATTTCCAAGGTGCAAATTGTATAGGATTAACACAACAGGCAATATGTTGTATGTACTGCTCATTTGCCTAAAAGGATTGAAACCATCACTACCTAAGTCAAGTCTCACACTGCGAGGATCTTCTGCAAAATCGAGATATCTTTCATCAAATATTTTCCAAGATTGAGAATCAGCAGGATGTCTAACAATCCCATCATTATTACGACCTTCAGCATGGCATCTTATATCAGAAGAAGTTTTCGAAGATATAAACAGTCTTTGTAGCCTAGGAATCAGAGCAAAGTAATGCAATAGTTTGGCAGGCTTCTTTCTCCTACTTCCTTTAACATGAGCAATTGTTTGATCGTCTTGATTTGGTATTTCTGCCCATTTAGAAGAACCGCAGACTACGCAATTCTCGAAAATCTCCTTACCTCTTCTGAAAAGCATACAATCATTTGGACATGCTGCTATCTTCTCATACCCTAGATCAAAAGACTTTAGGAATTTTCTGATTGTATGGGAGGAGTTTGGAATACAAATTTTTGGAAATGCTACATTCAACAGTTCAAGTAGCATTGTGAAGGACTTGGCAGACCACCCATTAAACATTTGATCTGAAATAGTCTGACAATGAATGAGAACTTAGAGAATTTGGTGCAATCATGATACAAAGGAGTACTAGCATCTTCTAGTAACTTAGTGAAGGATTCGTGTTGTTTATTCATTTCAGGGCCGGGGCCGGGCATTTCCTCCTCCACCCTACCACTAATGTGTGATGTTTTTGTTAACTCATTATGAACTTGGGTTGTTAGATTATTGGTGTGGAATGGAACATTCCAAAGGCATCCTGCACCAAAGCATGCATCTCATCGGGAATACTTAAGTCTCGTTCACTAATGGCTCATCTTCATTTTCTAATACAACTGGACAAACAGGAGCTGACGTAAGGCCCTCTCCATGACAAAACTACCGTGTGTAACCTTAAAGAAAACCATTAATAACCAAATGTGTCTATACTACGTCACATGTCCTCAAGTTACAATTTGTACACCAGAGGCATGGACAAAGAATTAAGTTGGGATCACGGGAATTTCGTTTGGAGAAGATAATAAAATCATGAACAAAGAATTAAGTTGGGATCACTCTCTTCGTCAACCAGCTCCTCCTGTGGAAGATCTGATTCCTCCTCAACAGCAGTCTTGACAGACTAGTCAAGCTCCCATTAATGGAGAGGCACCGGGGGGGTCCTGACAAAGCCATCATGAACAACATCCTCTGTACGACCGTGTCTAAATACATAATGCTTCCACTGACTCAATGGCCTCACGAGGTCCCCCGAGGGTCAAGAGATTTTCGCCAAATCTTCAGTGCCAGGAAACAAGGAACTGATCTACGAATCCGTTTGTACGATATACATGCCCGAACTGAAGCCTCCCGCTCCGAACGTCAAGCAAACCACAGAAGCAACTCTCCTAGACAGAGATCAAGGCATTCCTTCTCTCACAGAGTGCACACTACAGAAAGAAGGACCCAATCAGAATGTGAAAACACTCACATTTTTTACAACACCTAATACTGAAATAGTGGGGTATATGCTAGTTTCCTGCATTTTGAATGGAGGCATTTGTTAAAATATCTCAAATATCATTTTTTTTAAAACAGTGGGGGTATATGCTAGTTTCCACATTCTGATTGGGGGCATTTGCTAAAATACATTTTATCGTGGGTATTTATGTCATTTTACATATCACGTGTGACTGTGAGTTCACTTAACGGGGATTTTAACGGTTCGTCCAAATTTGAGGTATTTCTTAGTTTTTTAAATTTGTGGGGGTATATGCTAGTTTCCATATTTTGAATGGAGACATTTGCTTTTTCTTCTTTTTTTTGTTTTTTGTTTTTAAGTTTCTCACAGGAAGCAAGTAATTATGGGGGAGGAAACATTTGCAATCATGAAGGCCCCACATCTTCTTTGCTACTGCAGCACCTTGTGGGATCCGATACGACAGAATTTCGTACATTTCTTCTTTATTCTCTATTTCCTTGCCTCCTTGTTTGCAAAAAATATTTCGATTTTTTTAAGGTTTTTTTTTATAAATATGATAAAATCAACGAACAAGTTGGAGTCATGTTCCAATGCTCCAACACCCAGTCTTCAGGCATTTTGATGGTCCCGTCCATTATCTTGATGGCTTCTAGGAGTATTAACTTTTTTAAAGCTTTGCTCTAGTTTAACCTTAGTCAGGATCTAGTTGAGCAAAACTTAGGGTTGGCATTCGGGTTCATCGGCCAGGCCGAGCCCAACCTGTTTAGGTTTTCCCCCGTTTTGGGTGGGATCGGTTCGGGTTGGGTAATTAACAGGTCCAGGCCGAACTGGGTTGGGAAGGCGAAAAAATCGACCCTGGACTCGCGAACCCGTACAGGTTGAACCCGGATCGGGCAGGGCCGGGTCGCGGGTTGGCCCGATTTTTTCTTTTGTTTTTTATTTTTTATTTTTTTAACTCCAAAATAAAATTTGTATAACAAGTATAAGAGTGAAACAAAATTGCATATATTATTCATTTCAACTTCTGTAAAAATTTTACAACTTTTTTATATACAAATACAAATACATAGATTAATGGTATTGAATGTTAAGATTGGAAAACACATATGTGCAAGGAAGAAGACTAGGATCCCAAGAATTAGGTGGTGGAACCTGAAGGGAGATAAACTAGAAGTTTTTAGAGATAAATTCATTAAAGTAGCATCATGAAATTGGGAAGGGGAGACAAATATGATGTGGACTAAAATTTCTATGTACATAAGAGAAATTTCAAAGAAGATACTTGGAGAACCTAAAGGTAGAGGATTTCTAAATAAAGAAACATGGTGGTGGCAAGAAAACTCCAAAATATTGTGAGAGAAAAAAGATCAAGCTTCAAAATATGGCAAAAGAATAGAAATGAAGAGGATTTGAAGAGATATAGGACCTTTAGAAAAGAAGTTAAGAAAGCGATAAGAGATGCAAAAGAAAAATCTTATGCTGATTTATACACAAAATTAGTAACAAAAGAATGAGAAAATAACATTTATAAGCTTGCTAAATAAAGGGATAGAAAAATAAAAATATTAATACAATTAGGTGTATTAAAAGCGAGGATTCAAGAGTCCTAGTAAAAGATGAGAAAATTAAGGAAATGAGACGAAATTACTTTGAGAAGTTATTAAATCAAAATGTTGTGGGCAACTTAAATATATAGGACTCAAGGGAGAGTCGAGAGCATATATTTTTCCATAGAATTAGGACCTTGGAGGTTCGAAATGCTCTAGGAATGATGAAAATAGGAAAAACTTTAGGACCGAATGATATACCCATTGAAGTTTGGAAGTGTCTTCGGGATGTAGGAGTGGGTTGGGTAACAAAATTATTTACTGAAATTTTGAGGACTAAAAAGATGCTCGATGAATGGATAAAGAGTATTCTAGTCCCTATATATGAAAATAAAGTAGATATACAAAGTTGCTCAAACTACCGAGGAATCAAAATTAATGAGTCATACGATGAAAATTTTGGAGAGAGTGATCGATATAGACTGAGACTAGAAACTAAAGTGTCCGAGAATCAGTTTGGGTATATGCCTTGGAGGTCAACAATGAAAGCAATATATGTACTGAGGAGACTTATGGAAAAACTAGATTTTCCCATGGGCACGTGCCTACGGCACTTCTTCAGAATAATATAGCACAAAGAGTAAATAAACAATTATATAGCTCAAGTTTGAATAGTATGACAATAATTAGTTGTAAATAAAAGTCAATGTTTTCATTAGTATATGTTGAATATGAATTGGGGTATAAAAGTCCATATTTTAGAGAGAGAGAGAGAGAGAGAGAGAGAGAGAGAGAGAGAGAGAGAGAGAGAGAAATAATTAAATAAATAAAGGAGTTATTTTGGGGGGAAACTTTTGGGGGAGGAAAATGTGTTTTGTGATGATAGATCTGAGCCTTTAATTTTGGGGAGATTGAAGGAGAGCCACTTGATAACGTTCTTTGTGTTTTATTATATATATATATATATATATATATATATATATATATATATAGGGAGAGAAATAATTAAATAAATAAATGAGTTGTTTTGGGGGGATTTGAATTTAAGTTTTGGGGGGAAGCTTTTGGGGGGGGGGGGGGGAATGTGTTTTGTGAGGTTAGATCTGGGCCTTTAATTTTGGGGGGTTGAAGGATTGCCACTTGATAGCTTTCTTTGTGTTTTATTATATAGATATAGGGAGAATAAGAAAGATTTACATATGGTTTTTATAGATCTAGAAAAAATATATAATAAAGTCCTTAGAGACATAGTATGGTGGGTGTTAAATAATAAAAGAGTAACTATTCGGTATATTGAGGTAATTAAGGATATGTATGAAGGGGCAACGACCACAATTAGAACAACCACAGGAGAGACCAGTGATTTTCCTATTATAGGAGGTTTACACCAAGGTTCAGCTTTTAGCCCCTACCTCTTTACTTTGGTTATGGATGAGTTGACATGAGGAATACAAGATGATGTACCTTGGTGTATGCTTTTTGCCGTGACATCGTCTTAGTGGACGAGACTAGAGCATGAGGCAGTGCTAAATTAGAATTGTGGAGATAAACTTTGGAAGCTAGAGGCTTTAGGATAAGCAGAACTAAAACAGAGTATATGACGTACAATTTTAGTTATATTCGGAACACAACTGGGGAATTGGTGAAGCTTGATGGCCAAGAGATACCTAAAGAAACTGTTTCCAATATTTAGGCTTGATTATACAAAGAGATTGGGAAATTTGTGAAGATGTTATACATAAGATTCACGCAGGGTGGCTTAAGTGGAGAAGTGCTAGTAGTGTTTTGTGTGACAAATGTATACCTTTGAAGTTGAAAAAAAAATGCATAAAATAAATATTAAACCAGCAAAGATGAATGGAGCAAAGTGTTAGGCAACAAAAAAACATGTCCAAAAATTGAGTGTAGCAGAGATGACGATGCTAAGATGGATGTGTGGTAAAATAATGAAGGATAGAATTAGAAACGAGCATATAGGAGACATGCTAAAGGTAACTCCAATCCAAGATAAGTTAGGAGAGAATTGCTTCAGGTGGTTTGGATATGTGACACGTAGACCTAGTAGTGCCCCCATTAGAAAGAGTGATTTGATATGTATTGAAGGTAGAGTTAGGGGTAGAGGATGACCTAAACTAACTTGGGTGGAAACAGTGAAAAAATATATTATAGCTTGTGACCTTACAAAAGATATTGTGCTAAACCGACCAGAATGGAAAATCAGGATTCATGTAGCCGACCCCAACTAGTTGGGAAAAAGGCTTTGTTGTTATTTGTTGTTGTTTAAATACATATACAAAAAATCCCAAAAATATACAAATTCCTTGATTACATGTTTAAGAGGATAATGTAGAGTTCGAGATAGCTTACAGTTAAATTGAAGAGAGGGCATTGGACTACTGTCGTGCACCTCTAATTAACATAAACCTAGGATCTCATCACCTTAAATTCCCTACTCTTATTGTTGATCTTCCACTTGTTGATGTAGATGGTGCTTTGCCTTGTGTCCTGTCTTCAGCCTTCATCAAATTTTCGGTACAGACGAGTATCTCCAACAAATTCGGCTTCAATTGATTCCTGTAATCTGTTAGAACCCTTCCACTTGTAGAAAAAGCACTTTCTGAAGCAACTATAGAGATAGGACGAGTTAGTAGATCTTTAGCCATAAAGAATAGGAAAAATATTTTCATGTTCTTTCCACCATTGTAGCACATCAATCTTAGTACTAGAAATCTCACTATCTTGTTGATTATACCAATTTAATTTATTAGGAGCATTAGTCATATGTTTTTTTGATTGAATACAAGCAAGTAAATTAGCAGTGACATCTTCTAATATACTCTTACCCTTACATGTAGAAGTGGAAGAAAAAAAAGTAACTATACTAGTTGTATAACTAGATGCAAAAATTCTATCATAATAATCATACAAGTTATTCAATGTCCATTCAAATCTAGCTAAAAATTTATTACATCATATTCAGATTCATCTCCAAATAAGGTAAAAAATATTTCATTCAAACTCCTCGTACCCGCTAATTTGATACGATGTTCCATAACAATAGCAATACAATACAACATAGGAGGATAATTAAAATACTTCAAAATTTTAGTATAAGCGGGAACAACAATATTGCTAATGTATTGGTCCAAAATCATGTCTTGGAAAGTTTGCATCATAATAATTATTGAAATAAAAATACTACTAGAAGTAGAATCATAAGATTTAGAAAACTTCACTGTTGCGGTTTTAAAGGTTCAAAAAATCTTAACAAAAATTCGACAAAAAATCATGATTGGGGAGTCATTTGAAAATTTTCTATATTTTTTTGCAAAACATAAAACGTTTATAATTTCTTTGTAGTGAGTAAAAACATTTAGTGAATCGAAAGTAGAGTTCCATCGGTGTTTAACGTCTTTATAAAATTTTCTAAAATGTATTCCACAAAGTTTACACCATCCTTTAAATTCTTGAAGCATAGTACTACTCAAAGCATTAAAATGCACAAAATTTCTAATTGCAGTTATATATGGATCAACTACTTTCAGTGCTTCTTGTTCACATAAATTTAAAATATGACATGCACATCTAACATGAAAAATTTCATTGCATGGAAGAGCTAATTGTGTTTGTAATGTACTAATCGAAGTATTGTTGTTAGTTGCATTATCAAAACTAATACTAAAAATTTTATCACGAATTTGAAATAAGTCACAAACTTCTAAAATACGTGTTGCGATAACCATACCACCATGAGGATACAGAAAAACGGCAAGTGATATGATTCTCCTTTGAATCATCCAATCACTATCGATCCAATGACAAGTTAAGCCAATCATCGAAATATCTTTACAACATTTCCAAAAATCGAAAGTTAACGAAGCTCTACGAGTCAAAGAATACAAGAGTGTAATTAAAGTGCCTCTCATTTCGTTGTAAAGTTTAAAACAATTAGGCTTGAGTGTGTTTCTAGGAATTCTTCTAAAATGTGGATTTAGTGCATTTTTGGTTAAATGTCTTTGCATTCCTACTCTCTGAATAGGAAAAAGGTAGCTCATCCTTAATAACTAGTTTGTCCATTTCCCGACGAACAATTTCGGGATCATAGGGGTGGCTGTCTATTTGTCTGGTCCTAGGGTTGATTTGTTGTTGTGATTGTTGGTCTTGTACTAGTGTAGGGTGAATCGATAAAATATGTCATTTATTCGTACCCATTCCCTCACACTTCTTCTATTTATAACTCTTGCTACAAGTTTTACAAATCTTATGTTCTATACTAGGATTCTTCTCGTCATAGATAAAATCATAAAATTTATGCCAATAACTAGTTTTGCATCTAGTTTTTCTACTAGAAGTGGGTTCTGCGGATTCGGTTTCATGTGTTTGTGTGTCACCAGTATTCATTTTTTATTCTATGTCGTATAGAGAAACATCGTGAGAACCTATGTTAAGCATGAGGTTATATTCGGGTTCTGATTGTGGGTATGTTGGAGACCGATGAGAAGAACTAGTGGAATCTTGCCCACTTTGGCTACAGACGCTACTTCGTGATCTAGATATGATAAATGGTTTGTAGTAGTAGTGTATGTAAAAAATCAATTCTAGTGTTTTAGTAGTGTATGTGAAAAAATAAAAACAATATAGGAAGTATATGTAAAAAAAATCTAAAAAACGATAGTAGGGATGAGAGAGAGAGAGAGAGAGAGAGAGAGAGAGAGAGAGAGAGAGTAGCGAGAGTAGTGAAAAACCAACAAACAAATGTGATGAAAAAAAAACCAAAGTTGCAACAAAAATAAAGAGTTGAGAGAGTTGAGAAACTTTGATACTGTACTTCGCGAATAATCCTATATAGAAATGAGAGATAAAATAATAGTAGAAGTAGATGTAGTCGATGGAGTTTGTAGTAAACGTAGTCACGTAGTCGGTAGTTGTAGAAAGAGAGAGAGAGAGAGAGAGAGAGAGAGCGAGAGAGCGAGTGAGCTTCTTTGATGCGAGAGTTTGTAGTAAATGAAGTTGAGAGTGTTGAATCAACACGAATTCGATATGATCGAAATTGTTCCCTTATTTATTGCTTGCTTTTTTGTTGAACAAACTTAATTGAATTGAGTAGCAGTAGAGAGAGTAAGAAAGTAAGGTGTGAAAAAAAATTGATTGAAGTTAGGAAATTTTTATAGGAAACCCCCTGCCCCAAAAAAAACAAAACAAAAAAAAACAAAAAACAAAAAATAGCCAAAAAAATAGCCAGTAGAAGCAACATCTAATGCCCGACCCGTGGGTTTCGACCGTTAGACTTGCGCGGATCGAACGTTCGACTGGTTCGAGTCCAGCGGTGCGAAACCTGTCAGTTGTCGGGAGGGTTTGGTGTTTTAAAAGGGCCCGCAGGCTGTGTTTGACGGGTCAAGATTCATTTTTTCCCCAACCTGGGTTGACCCGGTAAAGGTTTCGGGTCCGACCCAAATGCGAACTGGGTCAAGGTGAGTTAGGTCGAGCATAGCGGGTGCGGGCGGGTCGCGGCTTGACCCGACCCGGATGCCATCCCTAGCAAAACTAAACGAGTTGGGTAAACTTTAGGTAAACTACCTATAACACCCCATAATTTTCGAATATATATATATATATATATATATATATATATATATATATATATATATATATATATATATATATATATATATATAAAAGAGTTGTTACCCTATAGATTTTCCTATGGGGGGATATTATATATGAATTAAATATGTGAGAGTTGGGGGGGGGGGGCACGGTGAGGAAAACCGCAGCAAATGTGCTTGGTTTTGGCTGCTGACATCACACATGGTGATGTGGCGCGTGGGGCCCGCCAGGGGAAAGAAACAACACTTGTGTTGTGTGCTCGTGTGACGTGGCATGGGGGCCACCCAGGGTCTTGGCTTCGGCTGTACACGCAAGAGGGAGAAAGCGGCAAGAATTGTGAGAATTTGTTCCACATCGGGAATTGCAAAAAATTAAATAATAATAAATAACAATTCCTATGATCAAGAGTCACCAATCCGATTAACCAACCACCATTTGAGAGGCAGCCTGTGGTGGCCAGTTGTACTAAATAATAAATAATTTCTCTAATAAATTGTACAAATTGTCTGAGTTTGGGGCAGGGGCATTACAAATGGTATCAGAGCCGACTTTCGACACCGGGTGAGGGTACAGAACGGTGGTTATGCCTGAGATGGAGCGAGGTTGGGTCAGATCGCCCGGTAAATCTACATGTGTGGCTAGGGCTAGGCCAGTAAGGTCGATGAAATGGCCAGTAAAGAATTGCAGTCCCTAGAAATGTTCACGACTGAGGATACGCCCGGTAAATCCACGGTGTAGGCTAGGGGACTGGACAATCTGCAGAATCAGGGTACGTCATTCTACATCGGCTAGAAAGGAGATTCTGCGCTAGATTGTGCATGCCCGTACTCAGCGAGGACGTTGATTTTTGAGGGGGGGGGGGGGTGTGTAACACCCCTTAATTTTTAAATATATATGTATAAGAGGAATTGGTTGTTACCTTATAGAATTTCCTATGGGGGGTTATTATATATGAATTAAATGTGTGAGAGTGAGGGGGGCCACAGTGAGGAAAACAACAGCAAATGTGCTTGTTTCGGCTACTGACATCACACGTGGTAACGTGGCGCGTGGGGCCCGACAGGGAAAAAGAAACAGCACTTGTGCTGTGTGCTTTTGTGTGACGTGGCATGGGGGCTACCTGGGGTCTTGGCTTCGGTTATACACGCAAGAGAGTGAAAGCGGCAAGAATTATGAGAATTTGTCCCACATCGAGAATTGCAAAAATTAAATAATAATAAATCACAATACCTATGATCAAGAGACCAATCCCGTTAACCATCTTTTGAGAGGTAGCCTGTGGTGGGTAGTTGTACTAATTAATAAATAATTTGTCTGATAAATTATATAAATTGTCTGAGTTTAGGACAGGGGCGTTACACTACCCTACTAAAAAAAATAAATAAATAAAATAAAATAACTTTAGATGAAATATGATTAACTTTATGTAGATGAAATGTCTTGAAGTAAAAAAAAGTTTGTACATTTCCTCCTGAACAATCTCTAGGTGCTTACTAACCATGAGTTTGGATTCATGTAAATGAATTTCGAATGTATAATGAAAGAAGATGTGTGTTCATGGAATGTAGTCGATGAACAAAAACTTTTATGTTTTAGTGTATTTTTCTCACTTATATTTTCAGTGCTAAAAAAGCGAGGTCCAGGATAGATGTTTAACTAATTCTTCTCCTTTTATTCTCTCTTTTCTTTTTCTTCTCCTCTTTCTTTTTGGTTTTCTTGGAGACGATGGCTTAATTGCTATTAAGGTATGATTGGTGTCTGGTTTGTTGTCTAGAGTGACCAAAATAGATATCGATGTATTTGGTCCTCCCCAAAATTAGACCCACTTTATCTTTCCCTTTATGGTTCTTACTATATGTTATTGTGACCTTATTCTCTCTCATTCATCTTGTTCAAAACTCTTGGAGCCCAAGCAATGTTGGGATTGTATGTCTTGCATACTTGTTCGATTAGAAGAACAAACGACGAAGCACGGAGGTCGAAGCATCACACGAGATGAAGTAAGGAAAACAACAACAACAACACCCATGTACAGTCAACTGTACATTTCCCCTCGGGTTTGGGCACAGTGAAGGTGAGGTTAACTCCACCCTAGGGCAGTCATCCTCCCGCGACAACTAGCTATTTTTGGGCCGATATCTAGGTGATTATTTTGGGCTCATCTTCAACTCCAGGTTAGATCGTACGACTCCTATCGTATGATTTCTTCTACATGATATATCAGATGATTATTGTATCAAGACTACAATTAGGGTTTCTTTAGATCTATATATATTGTAATAGTTTTCATTCAGAGAGATAAGTACTTCATTGATATTTTTTTCATTGTAATTGAGGCTCGAGAGATAGTTCTTAGTGAGTATTTAAGTAATTTCTTATAATTTTCTCTAGTTGAATAATATCTCCCTATATTTTTCCCCAGAAGGGTTCGCCCGAATAGGGACAAATCATTGTGTTGTGTGATTGGTGTGATCTACCGTTTGGTTGTTCATCAGATCTGTTTGTACTCCCCACTACCTTTGCTTAACAAACTCCTCTGCGACACATCAATTTTCCTAACAACCGATATCACAGCTTCGGTTGACAAGTCCCTTGGTGAAGATAACTGGTCATAGCTACATGAAGATCAAGGAGTTTGATGGTAAGAACAACTTCAATCTCTGGAAGGAGGACATGTATGATGTACTAGTTCAAGAACGTCTACATCTTGCCCTAAAAGAGAAAGGTAAACCATCTGACATGAAGTAGGAGAATTTAAATGTGACTTTTCTAAGAGATTTAAGTTTAGTTCGATTATCATTGGTGGACGAGGTCAAGTGCAACTTTCTTGAGGAGAAAGTGTGGCGAGTCTGTGAACAAGACTTATATCTGACTACTCAGGATCGTCGTTGTTGGATCAGATGTATTGGAAGAATAAACTGTTTACTTTTTCAATGAAGGAAGGTACTATTCTTCAAATTCATAGTGGAGTTCAATAAGGTATTATGTGAACTAAAAGAGATAAATGCAGATGATGTAAGTGAAGAAGATAAATCTTTCAACTTGATATATTCACTGTCAGATTCGTACAAGCATTTGATAACTACCATGCTACACAAAAAGTCTACCAAGAAGAAGATTTTGGTGACTGAGGTGATCAAGGGCTTGAAGGAAGATCAACTTAGGAAGGAAACTCTTAAATCAGAGACTACATCCAAAAGTTGCTTACTAGTGGAAGATCCTTCAACTGAAAAATCAAACTACACGTAAATGTGTGATTTTTGCCGATATTGCGAAGTCGTGGGTGAAGGGACAATTGAGTTGGATGTCAGGTGGTAACATGTACATTCTAAGGGAAGTCATTCATATTCCTTTGCTGAAATAGAATCAGATATCCTTAAAAACTTTGTAAGCACGTGGCTGTAGGTACACAGCTCGAGGTGGAGTTCTGTGTTTTTCGGAAAGTCGTCATAAAATGATGTTTGGTAAGAGGAGTGTTGGACCAGGTCAACACATCTCTACAAGCTTTGTGGAATTAGGAAAACTTGCACAAGTTTTTCTATGCCCGTTATTCCTCAAGATGAGACAACTAGTCTGTCGTAACTTGAATAATCGAAGAGAGACCACGATATTCGAATATCGTCGAGATATGGAGTGCCTCGGCGTAGGTGGAGTTCATGTGGAGGGTGGAACCTCCATGTTAACACTTGCTAGGGGTGTGCCCTTGAGGAACATACTGATTGGTGAAATTAAGCGGAAGATTGATTAAACTAGTTAAAGAAACTACTTAACCGAGTTCGTTTACATATGAAAAGTCAAAGAGTCTAAAGGTGATTAATCACACAGTGGTGATAACATGCGTCTTGCATACTTGTTTGATTAGAAGAAGATACGATGAAGCGCAGAGGTCGAAGCTTCGCACGAAAAGAAGTCAGGAAAACAACAACAACAGCCATGTACAGTCGACTGCACCCTAGGGTTGTCGACCGCCCACGACAGCAGGCTATTTTCGGGCCTGCATCTCGGTTATTCTTTTAGGTCCATCTTCAAATCTAGGTTAGATCGTACAACTCCTATTGTGTGGCTTATTCTACAGGATAAATAAGACGGTTATTGTATAAAGGCTACATTTAGAATTTCTCTATTTCTCTATATATTCTAATAGGCTTCATTGAGAGAGACAAATACTTCATTGATATTTCTTCCATTGTAATTGAAGTTCGAGAGATGGTTCTTAGTAAATGAGTTTGTAACTAACTCTTTGTAATATTTTCTAATTGAATAATATCTCCCTAATTTTTTTCCGGATTATGTTAGCCCGAATCGGGACAAATCATTGTGTGATTGATGTGATATGTTTGTGCTTTTCACTGCCATGCTCAACAACTCCGCTGCATCACAATTTCCTAACAAGAAACTCATTGCGGAATCAATTTTTAATCTTCTCTCTCTAGTTACTTACGCCCTAATGTAGTGGATTTCTAATTTGAACTAATTCGAGAGAGGAAGCCTTGCAACGAAATCATTTATAAAAAAGAAAGCAATGTTTAGGTTGCCTTTGACATCGTTCAACTGAAGTTGGCTATTGTGGCTGGATTTTTTTTAAAATTATTTTTATTTTTTATTTTTATATTAAGTTAGAGATGACAAGTACCATTGTGTTAGTTTCCTTTTCGATATTGTGATTCGATGTTGCTACATGTAATTTGTGAAATCTTTTATTTTTCCATCGATAATTTATGCCCTAATGCGGAAACACACCAAAAAGCAGTAAAAAGCTATACCGGAATCTTTGATAAGTCTTACAAACACGTTATTTTTATTCAATCCATCGATTGATTAAAAGAAATTCAAAAACCTTGATTAGTAGTTCATGCTAACCCTAGTTATAAAGATACACTACACTGGACCATTTCCTTTCTTTCAAGCTACAAAAAACAATCTTTTGCTTCCTTTTCGACTTAATTATCTCTTTCCTACTTCAAAACTTATCAACAACACAACAAAGTTCATCTCATGTGTGCTGACAAAATCAGTAAGAACTGTAACCCAATTGTTGGAAATTAGTATACATCTAAAACACTTACTAGTAATATATACGTGCAATGCACATATTAATTTTTTTAAAAATTAAAAGTAAAAATTCTGATATACACGTGCGATGCATGTCTTAATAAATAGGATTATATATTTTTAAAAGTAAATGCGAATACTATAATGGGAGAGTTGGAGTTGCACGTAAGTAAGTAGATTTGCAACTCCAACTCTTCCATTATAACAGTTATTATATATATATTATATTATAGAAAGATAGATATAGATAGATTTAATTTACACGTGTGATGCATATTTAATATATTTTAAAAAATTTTAAAGTAGAACATCTGACGTAGTGAGGACTCGAACCTGAAACCTCCTTCATATTAGTTGTGCACGTACAATACACGTGTTGGTAGATTTACAAATGACACTAAGGCCATCTCCCATTATAATATTATTAAAGATTATAGATTTTACTACTTACTATCAACATTGTCTTGTGGCCCAATAGTTAAAGTTTTTAGCTCACATGAGGTTGGAGGATCAATTCCCATCTTCCACATATTATATATATATAGATATTTGTATATCTTTGACCGAGCATGGCTAGTAGGGCTGCAAACGAGCCAAGTCGAGCCAAATATCTTGAGGCTCGAGCTCGGCTCGTTTATGTATCGAGCTCACGACACGAGCCGAGCTTTGACTGAGTTCGAGCCGAGTACTCGCAAGCTTCTGCCTAACAACCCACATACCTTCAGGCTCGGGCTCGGCTCGTTTACGTTATCGAGCTCGCTTTCGAGCTCGAGCTCGACATGAACTGAGCTTTGACCGAGCTTTGATCGAGCTCGAGCCGAGTAGCTCGCGAGTAGCTCGGTTCGTTTGCAGCCCTAATAGCTAGGGTCTTGAACTTTTTAAAACGGGTTTTAAATATCAAAAACATTTCTTCTTTTACTAGTCGTTTTTTACCAGTGAAGAAAAATTATTGAACTATTTTTATGGCAGTAAAGGACCATTATGGTGAAAAAAAATCTCGTTTTTATGACAAGAAATCAGTAAAACTATTTTTTTTGTTATAAATACATGATTTTTGTCATATAGAAGAAGGTAAAGAAAAATATAATCTTTCTCACTTCTCAAATATTTTTTCAATCAATTGAGCAATTTTTACATTGTGTGGTGCAAGCTTGGTACGTGTTGCCCCTGGAGTATCAGGGAACATGTAGAACAGAAGCTCGTTGTATCCTGGGGGGAGTATTTGGCGATCAACGATTCATCTCCAAAATCGGCCAAATAGCTTCTTAAAGAAAGTGCAACCCATGCCTCGAACCGTCTTAACAATTTCTTACTGTTGTAGTTAAAAGCCGCTTGCTTCAATCCATTCCAGAAAGTTGATTTGGGCATTCAGGTCTACTAGTTATTTCTATTATTTCAACAATTTTAAGAAGCTACTTTTTGTAATTTGTAATGGCTCTAGTTTCTGACTGCAAGTATGATTCCAACAAACCCGGGAAATTTGCTAGCCTGAACTTCAAGCAATGTACTTCTTGTAGTCAAGCTAAGATAATTAAAACTTCACATAAAGGTATAGCTAAAGAAATAAATATTTTAGACTTGATACATTCTGATATATGTGAGATGGACGGAACTTTAACCAGAAATGGTAAAAGACATTTCATTACGTTTATTGATAATCATTCTAATTATACTCATGTTTATCTTATGGCACATAAGAGTGAAGCAATAGATATGTTTAGAACTTACATAACTGAAGTGCAAAATCAATTTGAAAGAAATATTAAGAGATTTCGTAGTGATAGAGGTAATGAATATAATTCCAATGAATTCAAACAATTATATGCATCATTAGAAATTATTCATGAGACTACTGCACCTTATTAACCTGAATCTAATGAAAAAGCTGAAAGAAAGAATAGAACTCTTACTGAATGGGTAGTTGCTTCTCTTATTAGTTCAGGTGCACCCAAATCTTTATGGGGTGAAGCTCTTTTAACTGCTTGCCATGTTTTAAATATAATTCCTCATCTGTCTTCTGACACATCACCATACGAATTATGAAGAAATAGAAAGCCTAATATTGATTATTTGAGAGTTTGGAGTTGTTTAGCATATGTTAGAAAACTTGATCCTAAAAGAATCAAACTTGCAAGTAGAGCATATGAATGTGTTTTTATTGGTTATGCAGACAATAGTAAGGCTTCAAGTTTTCTAGATTTGAATAATAATGTGATTATTGAATCTTTAGATGTTGAATTTTACGAGGATAAATTTTCTTACTTATTGAGGAACAATGGGGATAGTGGTGGGGGTTCACAATCCTCTACTTCTTCTAGTGTACCTCAAGATGGTACACCTCTTTATATTAATTCTCATAATATAGATTCTGAACCTCGTAGAAGTATACGTGCTAGAACTACTAAAAATTTTGGCAATGATTATGTTTTATATGCTTTAGAATCTGACCCTAGTTCTATCAAAGAGACCTTAACTTCACCCAATGCCGATTTGTGGCAAGAAGCCATAAATGACGAGATGGATTCACTAACCTCTAATGGTACTTGGGAGTTAGTGGACTTACCTCGTGGTAGTCGTACTATAGGGTACAAATGGTTTCTTAAGAGGAAACTAAAACCAAATGGTACCATTGAAAAGTTTAAATCTGGATTAGTAGTTAAGGATACGTTCAAAAAGAAAATATAGACTTCATTGACACTTACTCTCCTTTGAATCGTGTGACTACCATTAGAGTTTTATTAGCTATTTATGCTGTGCATAATTTATTGATTCACCAGATGGATGTTAAAAGAGCTTTTCTTAATGGAGAACTTGAAGAGAAACTTTATATGGAGCAGCCTGAAGGTTTTTTGATTCCAGGGCAGGAACACAAAGTTTGCAACCTGAATAAGACTATATATGGTCTTAAGCAAGCTCCTAAACAGTGACACGACAGAATTGATTAATTATTACTCCTAAATGGTTTTTCTATTAATAATGTTGATAAAGGTCTTTATTATGAAGCATCTAGTGATAGTTGCATTATGCTTTGTCTATATGTAGATGATTTACTCATTTTTGGTTCCTCGCTTGAATTAATTTCAAAGACTAAATCTATGCTGAGTCAAAATTTTGATATGAAGGACCTAGGTGAGGCCAATGTCATTTTAGGCACGAAAATCACACGTACTGAGACTGGTATTACTCTTGATCAATCTCATTACATTGAGAAGATCTTGAAGAAATACAATTACTTTGACCGTAGACCTGCATGTACACCTAGTGACCCTCAGGTTAAACTTTTGAAAAATTCTGGTGTTGCAATCAGACAAAAAGAATATACTAGTATTATTGGTAGGCTTCGCTATGCTGCTGACTGCACTAGACCTGACATTGCATATGCCGAAGGGTTATTATGTAGATTTACGAGTTGTCATGGTTCTAAGCACTGGAATGCTATTGACAGAGTTATGAGGTACTTGAAAAGGACCATAAACTTAGGACCACATTATGGGAGGTTTCCTGCTGTACTTGAGGGATTTAGCAATGCAGACTGGAATTCATTTTCAGATGATTATAAGGCCACAATTGGATACATTTTTAGTGTCGCTGGTAGTGCTGTTTCTTGGAGGTCAAAGAAACAGACTATCCTAACTTACTCTACTATGGATTCTGAGTTAGTTGCTCTAGTTGTTGTTAGTGAGGAGACAAGCTGATTGAGGAACCTCTTGTCTTATATTCCTTCATGGAGTAGGCATATACCTCCGATCATGATCCACTCAGATAGTACTGCTGCCATAGCCAAAGTACAAAATGCTTACTATAACGGTAAGAGATTAGCGATTCGTCGCAAGCACAGTACGGTAAGAGAGCTCCTTACGTCTGGTGCTATTACTGTGGACTTTGTGAGATCGAAAAGTAACCTTGCAGATCCTTTGACGCGAGACAAAGTTTGGAACACATCGATAAGGATAGGACTGAAGCCCATTTAGAATCACATATGGTGGGAACCAAACTATATGGTTGGAGATCCCAAGACATAGGTTCAATGGGAAAAACAAGTCATACTGTCATTGAAATCATGCAACCCAGGAGTTTACCACTCCTTAGTCCATCCTGATGTGTATGTGCATGATGTCTTGTAGCGTTAGTAAGGATAAGCTTAGATCTTAATGAGTTCTATATCTCTATATGAGAGGAGTGCCTAGCTACAAGAGCACTTTTGATAAGACTCACCAGGGTGATTATGAAGTGTGGCCGCTTCTATGAGAATGAGGTTGATTCTCTATAACATTCACCTATACTGGGATAAAGCACAAGGCCAGAATGTGCTGGCATCTAAGAACTTACACCTGGTAGAATCATGTGTGGTTTTCCATCACTATGTGAATACGGGAAATGAGTTCAAGACTTGAGATCACTCATTCTTCTTGCATTTTGGGGATTGTCCACTATGTAATGTTCAAGTCTTCGGACACCTTACTTTTGCAGGGTTCTATACTTTTAAGAAAACTGCTTTTCTTCAAATTAGTATTTTAAATATATAAGTGGGGGATTGTTGGAAATTAGTATACATTTAAAACACTTATTTTATTACTTACTATCAACATTATCTTGTGGCCCAATGGTTAAAGTTTTGAGCTCACATGAGGTTGGAGGATCAATTCCCATCTTCCACATATCATATGTATATAAATAATTATATATTTTTGACCGGGCCGGGCCTTAGGGCCTTGGGGTCTCTTGAATTTTTTTTTTTAACTGGTTTAAAATAAATGTTTCTTCTCTTACTAGTAGTTTTTTACCAATAAAGAAAAATTATTGAACGGTTTTTATGGTAGTAAAGGACCATTATGGTGAAAATAAATCTCGTTTTTATGACAAGAAATCAGTAAAACATTTACTTTTGGTTATAAATACATGATTTCTGTCATATCGAAGAAGGTAGAGAAAAATATAATCTTTCTCACTTCTAAAATATTTTTCCAATCAATTGAGCAATTTTTACATTGTGTGGTGCAAGCTTGCTACGTGTTACCACTGAAGTATCAGGGAACACTGTAGAACAGAAGCTCGATGGGGGGGGGGGGAGTATTTGGTGATCAACGATTCATTTTCAGAATCGGCCAAATATCTTCTTAAAGAAAGTGTAACCCACGCATCGAGCCGTCTTAACAATTTCTTACTGTTGCAATCAAAAGCAGCTCGCTTCAATCCATTCCAGAAAGTTGACTTGGGCATTCCGGTCTACTAGTTATTTCTATTATTTCAACACCAATCCATCACTCTAAGAACATCCACTATCGTTTGCTAAAAACTCAAAAATTAGCATTTGAAATAATAAAATACCCCACTATCGTTCGCTAAAAATCCAAATTTAGAATATGAGTGAACAGTCAATCGCTAATGATAGTAGCTGCAATAGAGAAATGTTAAATATAGAAAGACGAAAGAAGACGATCCGTCTGAGAAAAAAGAGTTGGAAAAGAGGACGGACGGATGAAGATGCTCCGTCCGTCCATTTCTTGGAATTTAGAAAAAATTAAAACAAAAAAGATGAGAGACGAATGAAGACGCCCCATCCTCATCTTTTCTTTTCTTTTTAAAAAAATTAAAGCATTCAGAAATTTCTTCTCAAAAAATGACTAAATGTCATTCAAATATTACGAAAATGGTATTAATTAATTATGAAATTTCCATTTCTTTTTTAAAAACCTCGAACGGAAGATCTTGTTCCGTTCGAGCACTTCTGCCAAAATTTTATTTCAATATTATGGAAAATGCCATTACTTAATTACGAAAATGTCATTTTAATTTTTTTTTAAAAAAAGAGATGGACGAAGGAAGATCGTCCGTCTGAATTTTTAATTTATTTTATTTTATTTATTTATTTATTTATTTTACAGATTTAGCACCAACGATAGTAGACCCCCTTTAGGATTAATATTTGCCAATTGCCTTAATAGTGCATATTTTAGCAATGACAATAGTGGATGCTCTAACCATCCTCTTTTTACCTTTAATAAATCTTTTATCTCCATGTGGATCAGATGATGACAAAAGGGTCTTCTAGTGTGAGGATATTTACTATTTAATAAGAGAGGGACAAGCATCGGGATTTTATTTCAAAATATCCCACTTTCTGAAAATAAATATCAATCTGACCCACTTTCAAAAATAATTATCAAATTGAACCACTCACTATTTCAAATATTGAGTTATTTAATAATGAGCTCGCTGTTTGAAACGAGTTTTATTTGTAGAAATTTCTCAAACACTTGGATAAATCTCGCCAAGTCCCAAAAGAGTGGAACTAAACTCGCTGTTTGAAACAACGAGTTTAGTTTAGATATTTTATCTAAAACCAAGTCCCTCTTCTTTCACCCCTTCACTTCATCTCTCTCCACTCCCACTCCTAACTCCGAAACCAAAAATCCTAGCTCTCAAATTTGGCATCTCACCCACAAAATTCTACCAAATCTCTTTCACTTCACTTCATCCCTCCCAATCCTCTCTCCTCCTACTCTCAAAACCCTAAACCCATCATTCAAAACCTTCAAAAGTTGAAGAAATCAAGAATTATAAAGAGAATTCTCCTGAATCAAGTGCACACACTACAACATCTCCTATATTATCAAGACCAGTACATCCCATATCAACCAAATTTTTTACGGTATGTCTTCATTCGTTTGCTTTTTGAATAATTTTGAGAATTCGTTTATTAGATTGTAATGTTGATAAATGGTGTTTTTGAATTGTGGTTTCGGAGTGGTGTTGTCCGATTAGGGTGGTCGGATTGGGTTTGTGGGATGAATGAGTTATCGTAACCCCTATTTGCGATTTTCTGATTTCTTTTTGTATTTTTTTCTTTTCTTTTCTTTTCTCAGTTCCTTAATTTAAGTTATCTAATAATAATTTTGTTGTGTTCTTCAACCCAATTGTATTCTTTCAGTCGATCAATTTTATTTTTCTTCTTTTTAGTTGAGCCATACAAATTCTTGTACATCTTATTTAATTTTGGGTTGTGGACTATTCTAATTAAACCACTATAATCTTGATTATTTCTTATTGAATTCTAAACCCAATTCTTTAGCCCAGCTCAACCCAAAATTCATACTATTAAAAGTCCATTGATTATTTATTTTATTTAATGTTGAGCCCAACTATTGGAGCCCAGCCCAATTCCACCCTAACAAATTTTCTTTTGGTCACCTCACAATCTCATGATCAGGTCAAACCCCCTGATCTCCACTAACAACACAATCTCTGCTATTTCCTCGTAACCACTCATCTTCATTAACCCCCTAACTAATCACTTAATTAACCTACTCCTAATCACCCCCTTCTTTAATCACAGCCAACTAATCCCCTTCTCCTCCTTCTTCTTCCTCTGTTCGATCCCGAACCTAACCCCACGAATGCCTTGCTCCACCTTCGGCCTCCCCCGACTGCACTCCTCCTTGTCGTTGCAGGCTTCCTCCCTTCCTCTTGCCATCGCCTCCATTACCGCCCTCGCAGCTGCATCTCGGAGCTCTCTCTCGCGACCTCGACAGTCGTCCAGGCAGATCCCCTTCGCCTCTCCCCGTGGCTCCATCGACAACTAATCGCAGCATAACCCCATTCGCTGCATCCTTCGACGATGTCGTACACCATTGCAGCACCCCACTCCTTCTTCCTCCTTCGTGCCAGTCCCGACACCTTCGACTGCGCCGCTCCCCATCTCACCCCACACCACCTTACCCCTGCAACTCGACGACCACCCGTTGCTGCCACCACCACAGTCCTCCGACTGTCATCAACTCCACCTTGTCTCCTCCCCGTCAACCAGTTGTAGCCACCATCACCCGAGTGCCATCGCTCTCCACCACCTTGCTGATCAACCGCCACCTCTGAGCTCCTCATCCCCACACCCTACCGCCACCAGCTACTTCCCGACGTTCCTCCTTGCCTTTCTCTTCACCACAGCCGCTCCTCGATGCCCCCATCACTGCTACACCCATAATACTATCCCGCAGCCACTGCACCCCAAAGCCACCGTAGTCATTGCTTCGTTGCCGCTGTCTCTTGCTATTGTGGTTGCTATTCTTATTCCTGTCGTGCTCGTCGCCGAAGCCGATAATTCAAAACCATTAGCTCTTCAACCTTTGCTTGTTGTTGTTGTCTCCGTTATTGTCAGGACTTTCTTTTTTCCGTTATTCTTTCATATTCAGAATCATCGTCTAAAGGCAAGTTTTTCTTGAACTAGTTTATTATTCTTGTTCAAGAATCATTGATCTCCGCAAGTAGTTCCTGTTTCGTTATCGTATCTTATTTGCTTGAGACCTTTCAAAGAAACTATAACGGATTTATCGGCGAAACCAAGTAGTAGTTTTCTTTTTGTGCTATATCCTTGAATCAAATCCAAGCCATGTCACCATCTTGATATGCATACACCACACCATACAAATGTATAGATATAGGTTAGTCTAGTATATTTTGATTGTATGCATTGGATTGGTATGACTATTGATGATAAATTCTAGATTGTAGAAATGACAAGTTTCTATCTTGATAACTGTATAAATGCACCCGAAAATACTGGACATGAATGCTTGTAAACTCTCATGGTAGAATATGCATTTTGTATATCTCAATTCTTGATAAATAAAATTTATCATGTCGCAACCTTGCTATCTTATCTGTGTTGTAGTGAGTTTTTGACCCTGTTACTATTAGAATTAGATTAAACTTTATAAATGAAAGTCATATCACTCTGAATCTATTTTCCAGAACTTTTTACAGATCTAAATTCAGATTTATAAATTGCAAGTTATCACATTTTTAACACTGCTATATTTAAATTTCCAGTCGTTTAAAAGTGTATCGACATGAATTGTTCATTAAAAGAAAATGTTAACAGCAGAATTAGAACTTGAAATTAACTAGGTTGTTACTAGACATGATTAGGAGTCAGATTTTTTGATAAGATTAATTGATCACTTTCTAGACTTGTTATGCATACAAAAACATGACCCTAAATTGCTGTCAGAGCACAAGTTCAGTAAAGAACCAGACTTTTGACCTTGTTACAGATAATATCTGATAAGTGTAATTTTTATATAATTTTTATTATTTGCATTAAAATTGCGAGTTCTCGATGCTTTCTTTAACATTTATCTTATTTCTACTCAATATTATTTATTTGTTTGATTTTGTAGGAATAAGATAGATAAGTACAAAATATGAGTGTTTTTTGGTGAAATCCATGAAGAACGCAAGGATAAAGATTTAAGAAAGTTCAAATTGATTATATGTGAAGATTTTTAGTAGATTCGAGCATTCGTATGCGCGGTTTTATAAATTGGCCCATTGAAGAATCAATAAAAAAAATATTTCGGTCAACTAGGGGGTGGAATGAAATTTTGTTATAAAAATCAATGTTGAGTGGATTTAAATTAGGGTTAGTTAATTTATTAGTTTAAAATTTTAATAGATAAATTTTAATCCATTGTTTTTCTAAATTAATTAACTAATTATCCCAATCTTATTTAATTAAACCCTAACACTACCTACCTACACTCTATATATATGAAGAAGGAGGGGTTTTGACTTTGAGGGGATGGCGTGAGAAAAAAAAAATAGAAAAAGAAAGAAGGACGGAGGAGAGAGGAAGGGCTCTGTGTGTGTAACGCGATTTTCGAGGAGTAGAGAGAGAACAGGACGGAAACAGAGTAGAAAGAGGAGAGAGGGTGTGCATCTGTGTTGCGGCGCGATTTCCAAGATAGGTGAGAGACACGGCTGCATTTCGATTCTGTGTTGTGGCACTACTTCCGAAGCGCTTCGTATCGGGATTTTTCAACAAAACAGAATTTTTTATTTCTCTCTTCTAATTTTTGTTATGCAAATCATGAACATGCTTGTTAGTTGCAAATTTATTATGAACTAATTTTATTTTTTTAAGGGCTCCGATGTAGATTAGTTTTGAGAACACAATTTTAATTTCATATTATTTTTCTATTTTTCCATGGTTGTGTGTTTGACTTTTGTTCTTAATGCTTACAATTGTTTGGCTAACTTTGGTATGACTTATTAAATCATGGAGAGACCGAACTGGTAATTTGTGATTTCGAATTAATAAAACTAAACACCGTTACAAGAGAGAACCGCTGTTAATGTGACCGTTAAGAAATCCATAGATCTTAATGAATTTTCAATTAGTAATTTGTGCATGAACTATGACAAAGAATTAGTTGAGAATTTTTTTGATATTGCTTGAGAGAAAGTATTGAATAATTTGGAGATTTTGGTTTACAACTTGGAAAAATAATATTTTTATTCACATGGAGTTATAAATTGTGTGAGATTAACTAGGTGAAATCAACAGCCCTAGAACTATTTTTTGAAATTAATAAACAACAAAATTTTCAGATTTTCATTCTCTTTTATTAGTTTAGATCTTTAGATTAATTTAGTTGTTTTATTTATTTAAATTTTGGTTTTCCAAATAGCAGTTAATCTGGTAATTTCGGTACTCGATAAAATAATTAATCCTTGTGTGTTCGACACTCTTTTTCACTTATCTATACTAGTTGTAATTTTGTACAATTGCAAATAATCACATCAAGTTTTGGCACTGTTGCGAGGGACTAATTATTCTTTTATTGATATTGATAATTGCTAGATTGTTAATAATTTGGATTTTTCTCATTATTATTATTATTATTTATTTAGTTTTCTTTTTTAATAGCTATATTTTAGCGCATAGAAGTGTATCACCACGGCAAATAATGAGGAAAACATGGCTTTGAGAGACTACGCTATGCACTCACTTAATGGAGAAACATCAAGCATAAAGAGGCCGGTTATTGAAGCTAACAATTTTGAGATTAAATCGGCGATCATTCAAATGATTCAACAGACTGTTCAATTTAGTGGACTATCGCACGAGGATCCTAATGATCACATTACAAACTTTTTGGAAATTTGTGACTTTTCCAAGCATAATGGTGTATCAGATGATGCAATTCGATTGAGACTTTTCACTAAGAAATAAGGCGAATGTTTGGCTAAATTTTCTACCACTAGGTGTTATTACTACTTGGGGGGAACTTGCACAAAAATTTCTTGCTAAGTATTTTTCGCCCGCAAAGACAGTGAAGTTAAGGAATCACATGACCACATTTACTCAATTTGAGACTGAGTCTTTGTCTGATGCATAGAAGAGGTATAAAGAGTTATTGAGAAAGTGTCATCATCATGAACTACCGAAATGGCTGCAGATTCAAATATTCTATAATGATTTGAAAGTTACAAATCGATCTATGGTAGATGCAGCAGTTGGAGGTGCACTAATGAGCAAAACTCACGAAGCATCCTATGAAATTTTAGAGGAGATGTCATCCAATAATTATCAATGGTTTTCAGAGAGAACAATGCCAAGAAAAGCAACTGGAATTTTTAAGCTTGATCATATTGCCACATTGACTGCACAAATTGATATTTTATCTAAACAATTAGGTAATATGAATGTTAATTCTATTCAGACTAATATTATTTGTGAACTTTGTGCAGGAAATCACTCAAGTGTAGATTGCCAAGTGGGGAACCCTTTTGCTCTATCAAATGCCGAACAAGTAAATTTTGTGTCGAACTTTCAAAGGCAAAATAATCCTTATGCAAACACATACAATCCAGGATGGAGAAATCACCCCAACTTTTCTTGGAACAACAATCAAGGAGAAGCTAGACCACAATAAAATTTTCAACAACAAGAAAAGAAACTGACACATAAAGAGATGTTTATGCAATACATGCAGAAGACAGAGCAATACATGCCGAAGACAGATTTAGTGATACAAAATAATACGGCTTACAACCTTAAGGATCAGATTGGTCAAATTTCAAATATTATTTCAGAGAGAACAGCAGGAACCTTACCTAGTAACACAATGGTTAATCCCAAGGAGCATGTCAAGATAGTAACACGCAGAAGTGGGAGAACAACTGAGAAGCCATAAACCCAAACTGCCAAACAAAATGTGGTTGAAAAGGAAGATGATTTCGAGCCAATTATGGAGGAACAAATGCAACAGGTGGCCAACCACCATTTTAAGAAAAATAAAGGAGTTTCAAGCAACAAAAAAAATTCACGGGAGTTTAATTCTGACACTTATCCTAAATTTCCTTATGATCCACCTATTCTTTTTCCACAATGACTTAAAAAGAATAATCTTGAAAATTAATTTTCTAAGTTTCTAAGTATTTTTAAGAAATTGCATATTAATATTTCTCTTATTGAAGCTTTGGAACAAATACCTAAATATGCTAAATTTTTTAAGCATATTTTATCAAACAAGCAAAAATTGGATGAACATGAGACGGTGATGCTAACCGAAGGGAGTACTGCAATTTTACAAAAGAAGCTGCCACCTAAACTTAAAGATCCATGGAGTTTTACAATTACTTGCATTATTGGAAATTCTTCTTTTGATAATGCATTATGTTATTTAGGAGCAAGTATTAATCTTATGCCTTATTCTGTTTTCAGGAAATTAGGTATTGGAGAAGCAAAACCACCACAATCTCATTGCAATTGGCGGACAGTTCTATCAAGTACCCAAGAGGAGTAATTGAAGATGTTTAGTTCATATTTCCTGCTGATTTTATTATGCTTGACATGGAGGAAGATGAACAAATCTCTTTGATTTTGGGGAGACCATTTCTAGCTACGGGGAGAGCTTTGATCGATGTCCAACAGGGATAACTTATTTTGAGGGTTGAGGATGAGCAAGTAATGTTTGATGTTTTTAAATCCATGGAGGTTGCTATTGAAGCTCACTAATGTTTTCAAGTTTGTGATACTAATCTAATTGTGGGAGTGTAGCGCCCCGAATTTCCAATATAATATCTCAGAAATACGTGGCACGATTCCAGAATCAACTTCAATGTAATCATAAATATAGCAACCAAATACAGGAAAAAAATTAAAACTTTTTATTACATAAATTGTTTACAAAATACAGCGGAAAATTAAACACTTTGAATTACAATTTCTTTCTTTTACAACACATTCTTTTACAATTTGCATAAGCCCTATTATCATTCTACCACATGCATCTCATCCCAAGCTAATGGTACTTACATGTAAAACATGAGGCTAGAGATAAACCTAATCCCCAAAACTACAGGGGTCAGCCATAACGGTGTGAGTGACATAAAAGAAATGCAACATAAATAAAACATAAGGTATTGAGTCATAAACAACATGTATCAAAAGTAAGAATAAATGAATAGAATATGAAATAACAATAAATAAAATATGAAAACATCAAGTGAAACTAGACCAAGTGTCAAGTGTAGAAAAATAGAAAACAACATGTATAAAACCAAGTTAAGAATTACCAATACTATATACTGACTCTCTAATGCATACTTGTCGGATTCTATGCATCCCACTTTATATAGGTCCAGTGCAAGCCCTTAACGTTCTCCATTTGATAGGGTTTAATCCCTCGTTATACAACTAATCCTAGTACGATGACTACTACGAGATTTAGACATTTTGCGACTATCGGTTCTCGCCCTTGGAATACTAGAGGCCAATCCCACTCCGCAGATCATTCTGTGGCCCTTACGTCCATCGTCCCGGAAAACTGGGGATTGCCTCGCTCTGCAGGTCATCCTGGAACCCTCATTGCTCAAACATCCCATGAGCGTCGCTCTCGTCCTCGGAATACTGGAGATCAATCCCACTCCGCGGATCACTCTGTGGCCCTTACGTCCATCGTCCCGAAATACTGGGGAATATCTCACTCCTTGGATCATCCTGGAGTCCATAACCCACGTTTGCTCTCATTTCATCGTATCACCATCTAGTGTCTGTCCTTATCTTGTTAAGTTAATTAGTCATTTAATAGATTGCGAATATCTTAAAGTTGGTGTACCCTACCAGGCTTAACTCAACTGAACAACAATCCAAATCTCAATAGCCGGTAGTTAGGACCCTACTGAATCTCTAAAGACTCATAGCTCAATTATCAATACTAAAACTTACAATAAAACTCAGAAATCCATCATCAAAACGATTATATGAAGAAAACTTCTTAAATCAACAAAATCCAAATCTATATAATGTACTTATAAAACTGCAGAATTCAAATAAAATATTAAATCCATTAAATAACAGAAAACCATATTTTGAAGTCGTAGAATATCACAAAACATCAATTCCTTCGAAAACTACGAATATCTCTCTTTATAAAGTCATAGGAATGTAATTTAAATTCCACTATAAACAAAATATAATTTTCTGTAAAATACTGAAATCTGTAGTAAAACTTTATCTAAAACAGTAGATCAATAATCCATAATATCGAGGAAATAACCACTTAAAGAAACGAAGAAAACTCAACAAAACAACTCGAAACAGCGGGTGCGGTTGACTATCAGAATAGTGTAAATTAGCAGCAGTTGACTGCCCCTATTCGAAATTCTCAAAAAAATATAAAGGCAGTCGACTGCTAGCTGTTAAACAGCCAGCTTAGAAATTTGTGCATGTTTCGACTGATACGTCGATTAAACTTTGTGAAATCAAAATTAAACTTCCTGAGATGCTAAAGTATGACTTGTACAACATATATGAATTTATAAAACCAATAAAAAACACATCAAGGTCATATAAGAGAATTTTTTCACTAAATCTTCAAAACAGTGAGATGAATATATACATATATTTATAGGTGTGTTTAATCTTCAGTAAAACTTCAAGAAAGCATCGTATAAGTATAATATATTATTCAAATCCACCTCAGTACCAAACAACTCCAGATCCAATTGAAAACTCCACAAAATCAAAATTTTGACAATTCTTCAAATAGTATATATGTGTATATATATAAGTGTAGGTAAGTGTGTTTGCATTAGTAAACATCAAGAGACCATTGTGTATATGTATTATATTGTTCCAATCAACTCAGTGCCAAAATAACTCAGATCTCAATCAAAATTTCACCAAAAGCATCAAAAGCAACTTTTGGCCTGCACACCTACAGACCCGAAGACAAGGCCCTTTCTAAACATCAAAACTTGATTTCTTTTCATTCAAAAATCCTTCTTGCAATTCATTAAGCTCATACACAATCCCTTACATCAGTTTACCCATGAATATATGTGAATACAACATGTATTAGTCAACTTCTACTTCTTCAAAAAATGTAAAAACAATGCATGGACATACACAACAGTAAAGGGGTTCATCTTAATTCAATTTGTGTGCATCTCTACATATAATCTCAATACAACAATCAAAACAGCAAGTATATGATAGAAAATAACTTACCCATGATTTCTATTAGGTTCTTTAGCAATCTCAAATTATCTATTAGGGTTTTAATTCATTAATGGCATAGTTTCATAAAAAGATTCAATCTTTAGTTCATCCACTCATCGAAATTCATTATATCTTCATACAATCCCTAACATGCTTTCTAATAGAAAAATCATCACATACAACATGTATAGAATAATACAATACAAATATATGTCACTCACCTCAACATGAAGAAATCAAATCGAATTAATAAAGAATAAGAAAAATTCCTTCTTTTGCAAAATCCAAGATCATCGCTTTGAAACTCTAAGAAATTAACAGTAAAAATATATCTTATTTTTTAAGAGGAGTGGAACGGCTGTAGTGGCCATAATATAGGCCGAAATCTGGAGTTTTTAGGGTTTTACAAGTTTATGGAAACAAACCTTAACAAATTATTACTTTACATAAATAAACCTTTCTTTAATAAAGTAGTTAAATAAGTTAAATAAATTAAAATACAACAAAATAATTTTACTACTGAGTTATCCAACCTCATGCATAGCCCAGAAATTTAAAAAAATCAGATTTGTACTCAAAGTGGTAATTTTGCACAAAAGTCCATCTTTTTGTAATATTTGCAAATATGTCATAAAATATTCGTAAAAATCCAAAAATTTAGAAATAATATCTACTAATTCATATTATATTATCCAATTAAAATTTATAACTTTTACTTTCAAAGAAAATATTTGCACAAGATCCAACCTAAATTTCATATTTGCAAAAATACTATATTTGTTTTAATCTTTACCAAATCAACTCTAAATAAAAATTAGATAGATTTTATTTTCAATGACGACCATGGAGAGCCCAAAAATAACTAAAAACTAATTTTCATTATTTGTTTGAGGTCCAAGCTTTTTACATAAAAGTCCATGTCTTTCGAAATATTTATAAAAATAGTTTCTTTATTCAGAAAAATTCCAAAATTGAGGATATACTTAATTATAAATAGGAGAATTAAATAGGAGAATTTACTCAGAAATCTAAAAGTGGAGATTTGTACACAAAAAATATTTGTACGTGTAAAATTGACAAATTTGTAAAATAGTCAAATAAATTCAAATAAATCTGAAAAATTAAAATATCATAAATAAATAAGAAAAATCAGTCATTAACCATAAAATTTTAAGAATTCAAAATTTTCTATAAAATATGCAAAATTGTAATTTCTATAAAATCTAAAAGTGGAGATTCTATGCACGTGCAACATTGTAATTTCGATAAAATATGCAAAATAGTCAACTTTACCAATTTAATATTATTTAATAATGCAAAATAAATCATTTTAGTTTGCAGGGTGTTACAGGGAGAGAAACATAGAATGAAAGTTAAGAAACTACCAATTAAAGTGTGTCCAACAAATTCAGCAACTCTTGAATCTGAGGAAGAAAAGATTTTGGAATACGTTCAAGTTGCACCATCTATTATATTTTTGTCTCAGCTGACATTCAAGGAGGTGGGGGTATCAAAAACACCAGCGTCAAGAAGGAAATGACTTATATTCAAGCTTCAACCAGTGCCATCTAGCTTTAGGGATGCTCAAAGAAAACCTAATCTAAACATGAAGAAAGTTATTAGAAAATATGTTTTGATGTTGTTGGATCTTGGCATCACATAACGATCTCCGCTATCAAGTCTGGCTGAAGACTTAAAATTTAGCGCTTCTTAAGTGTCAATCCATGTTTTCTTTTACTACATTTAAATTTTCTTTTTTGTTTAGTCTATTTTAATTTTAATTTTTTATTTTATTTTGTAGGATTGCATGAGTTGGGAAGTCGCCGAGCGAATCTATTTTCTACACCTACATTGAATTTTAACACGAATCAAGGGAGAAATTCTGAACTTTTCACATTCTTTTTGTTTTTCTTTTTTCCTTTCCCATTGAGGGCAATGTGATATTCAAGTTTGGGGATGAGGGTAAATATTATATATATATATATATATATATATATATATATTTGAAAAGAAAAACAAAACAAGGGATTTCAATTAGGGTTGCCATTACACTTTTGAGTTCTTTATTGTGCTAAAGCATTGAAAAAAAAGTTTTAGGATAGACAATTGCTTATAAAGAAGGATTAAGCATACTTATTTACTTTAGGATTATTGAATTTCAAAATTCCTTACACAATTGTGATAGTCATGTAATTATACATAAAAGAAAAATGTGATGCGTTTTCTTGTGATTATCCCCTTTGATCTAGTCCTAAACATAGTTTAAGTAAATAAAGTAATAATATTTTTTTTTGTGAATAAATAATGTTCTATCTACTCCGATGTTTTGAGTTGCTTAGTAACTAGGGGTATTCATCACCAATTTTTACGTTTACGTCAAACGGAAACTTGAAATATGAGTATGCAAAAGCATTCTAAGTTTGTGACTTGTTGAGTAACTGGGTAAATTCATCACACATATTTGCATTCGCGTCAAAAGGCAAGTGACAACTTTGAGAGGAAAAAAACTCTAGTTTGCTACTCGGTTTGTAGTAGTAAGAAGGGGTGATCACAGATGGAGTTGTTACATGATATAATTACATTAATTGCATGACAAATATGATTGGATTGGGAAGTATGTATAAATAATTACACCGGAAAAAGTGAGTATGCTTGGTTTTTCTTTATTTGATATTGTTTATGTTTTAAGCTGAAATTTTGATGCTTGCATGATAAGATCTCTTGGTGAGATGAGTTGAGCCTAATTATAATTACTTTTTCTTTATTCTTGGTTTTATTTTTTGCTCGAGGACAAGCATAATCTTATGTTTGGGGGTATTTGATGAGTGTAATTTTTATTATCCTTTTATGCATTAAAATTGCGAGTTCTCGATACTTTCTTTAACATTTATCTTATTTCTACTCAATATTATTTATTTGTTTGATTTTTTAAAAATAAGATAGATAAGTACAAACAATGAGCGTCTTTGGTGAAATCCATGAAAAGCACAAGGATAAAGATTTCAAAAAGTTCGAATTGATTATATGTGAAGATTTTTAGAAGATTCGAGCACTCGTATGCACGGTTTTACAAATTGGCCCATTGAAGAATAAATAAAAAAAATATTTTGGTCAACTAGGGGGTGGAATGAAATTTTTTTATAAAATCAAAGATGAGTGGATTTAAATTAGGGTTAGCTAATTTATTAGTTTAAAATTTTAATAGATTAATTTTAATCTATTTTTTTAAAAATTAATTATCTAATTATATTAACTAATCCTAATTAACTATCCTAATATAATTTAATTAAACCCTAATACTATCTACCTACCCTCTATATATATGAAGAAGAAGGGGTTCTGACTTCCGGGGGGATTTAAAAAAAACAGAAAAAGAAAGAAGAAGGACGGAGGAGAGAGGAAGGGATCTGTGTGCTGCGTGATTACGGAGGAGGAGAGAGAGAATGGGACGGAAATAGAGAAGAAAGAGGAGAGAGGGTGTACATCTGTGTGGCGGTGCGATTTTCGAGACAGGAGAGAGACACAGCTGCACTTTGATTCTGTGTTGCGGCACTACTTTCGAGGCGCTTCGTATCGGCACTTTTCAACATAACAGAGTTTTTTTTCTCTTCTAATTTTTGTTATGCAATTCATGAACATGCTTGTTAGTTGCAAATTTATTATGAACTAATTTTTTTTTAGGGCTTCGATGTAGCCTAGTTTTGAGAACACAATTTTAATTTCATATTATTTTTCTATTTTCCCATGGTTGTGTGTTTGATTTTTGTTCTTAATGCTTACAATTGTTTGGCCAACTTTTGTATGACTTATTAAATCATGGAGAGACCGAACTTGTAATTTGTGATTTCAAATTAATTAAATTAAACACCGTTACAAAGGCGAACCTCTATTAATGTGACCATTAAGAAATCCATAGGTCTTAATGAAATTTAAATTAGTAATTTGTGCATAACTATGACAAATAATTAGTTGAGAATAATTTTGATATTGCTTGAGAGAAAATATTGAATAATTTGGGGATTTTGGTTTACAACTTAGAAAAATAATATTTTTATTCATATGGAGTTATAAATTGTTTGAGATTAACTAGGTGAAATCAAAAGTCCTAGAACTATTTTTTGAAATTAATAAACAACAAAATTTTCAGATTTTCGTTCTCTTTTGTTAGTTTAGATCTTTAGATTAATTTATTATTTTTATTTATTTAAATTTCGGTTTTTCAAATAGTACTTAATCTAGTAATT
Organism: Hemerocallis citrina; assembly: GCA_017893485.1. Classification (NCBI taxonomy): domain Eukaryota; kingdom Viridiplantae; phylum Streptophyta; class Magnoliopsida; order Asparagales; family Asphodelaceae; genus Hemerocallis; species Hemerocallis citrina. The sequence goes on along the minus strand of CM030363.1, from coordinate 121,226,570 downwards.
TCGGTACTCGATAAAATAATTAGTCCTTGTGGGTTTGACACTCTTTTCAATTATCTATTCTACTTGTTGCGATTTTGTACACTTGCAAATAATCACATTAATATCAATTAAAACTTATTAAATAAGGGTTGTATCCATGTGTATCTGGAATCCAGACAATCTGACAGTTTTGTAATCCGACTTACGGATTACAAGATATTTAGATTCTCATGGAGTAACGTCTGAATTCCAGAGTACAGTTTGAAAATACTTTACCATGTTTAACTAATCGAAACAGTAGATTAAATTAAGAATTTAAACGTAAGATTAATCGTGTTGTTACTGTACACTGTTAGGAACTAAACTATGTTTTTTTATAAAATCTTTAAATGATTTTACACCAAACTTTCATATATAAGAATTTAACTCTAACATGTTGCATGAACATGAAACCAGTAAATAATAGAAATTTTCACCCAACTACTGTGATTATAATATATCATGTGAATATGCTATGAAACCGATAAGGAGTCTATTTTCTATTACCCCTGACGGTACCTAATTTTCTCCCCCATAGCAGTGGAAAAGTTGACTTTTGTACAACAACGTCTCGCTGTCCAAAATTTGCATTCTTCATGTTTAATTGTAAATCTGTTTAAATCTTGCATTGCACTACATATCATTAATTGTACAGTCATTGATATCTCGTTGATATCGTTTCTTGATACATTTTCCATCGATTGCACATTCATGATTCATGTTAATGAATTAATAACAAGCCAGGGTAATAAGGGTCGACTTGGTAGTGAACAATCGGAGACTGTAATCGGATGAGGGGCCCATGTTTTCCTATATTGTTATTGTTATCGTGGATCATATTGTGGACAAAATATCATTACTGATCGTTGATTGTAGATTCTTGTTATTGATTATCGTGCCGAGTACATGATCTGTAGAGTTCATTACTATAGTCTAAACGTTCACTTGTTTGTATGCACCGAACCTATGCTATGGGACACAGAATTATGTGCATTAGATAAAGTAATAAAACATGATTGACCTAGGACTGACACTTGCATTGATCTTGGTTATTGTTATCGACTTGATTCTTGTTTTATTGTTATTGTTAATCGTTGAATTGTTGATTATAGACCTTGCCTTATTATTGAAATTATTATTGTAGCACCCTGGAATTTTAAATAATGTTTTTCAGTTTAATGAATGAATTAAAGGGATTTTTTTTGATTTAATAAATATTTTTCTGACATTTATCTTTTTGCACGTGCAAAACATGTGCAAATATTTTCATGAAAAATTCAACTCAGAAATTATTTTGGGGAAAACATGATATTTATTAGTAGGTTTTATTTCTAAATTTTCTGGATTTTTTATATTTATTTGGCATATTTGCAAATATTACAAAAAGAGGGGCTTTTGTGCAAAATTACCACTTGGAGTAAAAAATCCAAATTTTTTGTTTTTTGGGCTAAGCATGATGGCTACCCAACTCAGAGGGAAATAGTTTAATTTTCATTCTAATAGATTTGGTTTATTTCGCAAATTTGTTCAAGAAAGGCCTTTTTGTAAAATTGCCACTTAAATGCCAAAAATTACAAAATTTATTTTTCTGGTTTGAATCTAATGCCGGCAAGATCTGGAGAAGTTATTTTTTATTTTAATCTCAATTAAATTGGTTAATCTAATTACCTTGTATAAAGGATCTATATATGTAAAGAAATATTCTAAATGAATATTTTGCAAATCTTCTCAAAAACCCTAATACCCTTATTTCGGCTATTAAGAAAGTAGTGGCAGCCGTCTCTTTACTGCACAAAACAAAAGGGTATTTTTGTTATTTATTTTCTTGGACTTTTGCGAAAGGAGGAGCTTTTTTTATTCTTTATTACTTTCATCGATTCTTCAATAAGGTGGGTGACATATGTTTGATTTCTTGTGTATCTATGCATGTTATATATGATGATTTATCTGGTAGAATGCATGATAGATGGATGTATGATGATATAATGAATTATTGATGGATGGATGAATAAAAATAGAACTTTTCATGAAAACTATGCAATGGATGAATGAATTTCTATATGGATGACTTAAGAATGTTAATAATATAATATAACTCATGGATGTACTGCTTTCTTACTGATTTGATTGGGTATGATGATTTTGTATGATTTATAGTGCATATAGATGAATAAATATGGGTTCTTTACTGTTGTGTATATACATATGATCTGTTGATGTTTTTGAATGAGTAAAACTTGACTAATACATGTTGTAGAAGCACATAATCAAGAGTTAATTGATTCAATCAGTAGTATATGTGTTTAATAAAGTGCAAGAGAGGTTTTGAAGTAAAAAAGATCAAGTTTTGAAGGTTGAATAGGGTTTTGAATTTTCGGGACTGATGGCATACAACCGAGACATGGATTTTTTGTGTTTTTGTGAAGATTTTCATTGAAACATGATTCATATTGTTACTGAGATTTGAATTGAACATTATACTACACAAATACAATGAATTTTGATGGTTTACTGATATATATACACATATATACATATATATTCATAAGTTTTCCTGATTTGAAGAAGTTTGCTATAAAATTGCTCTTTCTCTGTAGAACCCCGTATTTTCAAATATTATTTTTTTATATTTGAAAATGAATTTCAATTTATTTTTGGGGATTTAATGAGTATTTTCAGAAAATTTATCTTTTGTACACGTGCAAAACACGTGCAAATGCTTTTATGAGAAGTGTGAAAATTTAGTTTTCTTTATGAAAAATCCTTATTTAATATTTGAGATTTAATTAGTATTTTACCAGATTTTTTCTGAAATTTATTGGAGCTATTTGCAATTTTTGAGAAAAGAAGGACCTTTTTGCAAATTTGACATTTTTAGGGGTTAAAGTGCAAAATACAATTTCTGGACGTTTTGAACAGAATTAATTGAGATTTAGAAGTATATTTTCTTATGAATCCTAATTTAAATGAGTTTTGATGGAATTTCCAAAGAATGATCTATATATGTAAATTGTATTTTGGGAAGGGTTGTTTTGCAAAATTTGGGTAAAACCCTAATTACCCATCCGGCATATTTAAGTGATTTTTACCCCAGCCGTCATTGCTGATAAAACACAGAATTTGGGGGATTTACTTTTGGTAGAGCAAGGTGCTTTCGGATCTAGCAAAAGGAGGATTTTTATGGACTATTCTCAAAATCTAGGGTGAGTGATATAAAAATTTGTTTGTTGTTTGATTTATGTGAGATATATATATAATGGTTTTGTTGTTTGACGTATGTTTATTGTTTGATTTGATGTTATGCATGGAAGAAATTTGTCTTGTGGTTGATCTACGTGTGTAAGTATTATTGATATATCGATTTGATGTTTTCAACAATTTGGATCTCGTAATGTGGTATGAATCATGTGGAATTGGGTGGATGAAATAGTAGATCCTTACTATTAAAATTGTTTGCTAATAGCATGTTGAGACTTGTGTACGAACAACTGGACTTTAGAATTATAAATCAGATTCTTATCGGTTTTGTGAAAGAAATTTAGATCTCGTAAAACCCTAATAAAGGATTTATGATTTTAGAACATGAGAACTTAGATCTTGACATATTGATGTTTGAGTGATGTATACATATACCTGATGAAGATCCATTGAGATTTATTATTTTTCTAAATACGAACTATTTTCATAGCATTGACGATTAGAAAGCTTCAGAATTTGATTTTGTAATCAGACCTAATTTTGAAATTCTGTAGGCCGACAGTCGACTGGTACGAGCCTGATACCTTGTTTTAGAATTTTTGAAAAATTTGTTCTGGACAGTCGACCTAGCTCATAGGCAGTCGACTGGTCCACTGTAGAAGTTATTTTGTAAGAATTAATTGTCCTTCTGGACAGTCGACCTATTAACCATTCAAGCCGACTTATATACTTAGAATATTTTGAGAAGATTATTGGAAATTACCTCGGGTAAGTCGACTGACCCTCTTGTAAGTCGACTGTTACGAGACTTAGTTTATTTTTGTAAAATCTTGAATTTGGTCCTCTGGACAGTCGACTTATCATCAGTATGAGTCGACTGGTACTGAAGGATATTTGTAAACTTTAGTGTTTATTCGAATGATTAGTTTTTATATACTTGTTATTCAGTTCAGTATATAAATAAGCAATAGACCTTGAGATATTCAGTTGAGTATGTCATTTGAGACATTTAGTAAAGCCACTTTGTTTAGTGGAATTTCAGTTTAGATTTTTGAGTTTGAGTCTCTAGAGGCGTATGACCCTAGTATACCGGTGTTGAGTATTTGGTTGAGGCCCATTGAGGCATTTCAGTTATTTGAATTTGAATTTAGGCCGGTAGGGTACATCACTCTAGGTGATTTGTTAAGTAATCAATTAACCAAAATTTTAAGGACAGGCACTAGTGGTGATATGATGAACGGGAACATGAGTCACGAACCTCAGTATGGCTTTCGGTGTGGGATTTACTCTCCGAAATTATCACAGTAGATTATTAGTGGTGTGGGATATGTCTCCGGAATTATCACAGTTTTGTGGTGTGGGACAATCTCCGAAATTATCACGGTAACTATTGTGGTGTGGGATTGATCTCCGGAATTATCGGAGTCGAGGTGAAGCACATGTGGTATTCGTGTGGGGACGTGTCAATGTTTCGGTGTGGGATGATCTCCGGAATTATTCAAGTGAAATATCTTGGGTGTGGGATCCATCTCCGGAATTATCGGGCATGTGATACTATCCATGGTTTATCTTTATCTCGTAGTAGTCATCGTATTAGGATTAGTTCATAACGTGGGGATTGAACCCTATGAAGTGAAGACGTTAAGGGCTTGCACCGAACCTATGTAGAATGGGATGCATAGACTTCGACAAGTACGCATTAGAGAGCCCGCATATAGACGTGTGTTTTCTTGGTTTTGTTTATGCTTGTGGTTTTCTTGTTTTCTACACATGACACTTAGCTTAGTACCACTTGATGTTTTATGTTACTTTCATTTCATACTTTCCATATTCTTTTAGTACTTGTTGTTTAAGAATTTATGAGGTATGATCAATTATGTTGTTTGTTTATTTTTATATTTCTCACACCATTTATGGCTGACCCCTTTAGTTTGGGGGTTAGGGATCACCTCTAGCCTCACATGTTGCAGGTTGTGCTTAGAGTTGGAGATGGGATGCCTACGTTGATTTTGAGATATAATTGATATATAAGAGATTGTGTAAATTTGTAATATCAGTTTTTGAGATAAATTAATGTTGTAAATGAAGAGAATATTGAGTTGAGTTGTTTAGAATTCCGCTGTGCATTGTAAAGGATTTGTTGTAATAAAAATGTTGAAAATTTTAATGGTGTTGTTGATGTTTAATATTATGTTGAAGTGGATCACTGGGAATGTGCCACGTATTTTCTATGTTATTAATCTAGAAATTCGGAGCGCTACAGAGATTGGTATCAGAGCGACGCTTCAATAGTAATACTAAACATGACATAAAAATAACCTAGGTGTGGACACTAGAGAGTGAGTACCTAGGTGTGAACAGTAGAGCATGAGTATCACTTAGAATTGAATATGATGTTTTACCTTTGGGATCCAAATAAGGTTTTGCCAAAGGATATTGATGTGAATTTGAATTGTGTGTGTGATGCTCTAACTTTTCCCTCGTTTTGCAGTATTCAAAATGGTTGCACCCAAGGGCAGAAATGGTGGCAACAATGAGGATGGATCTGGTAGTTCTCGATGAAATGGGATCGACCTTGAGGCTGAATTTTCCAAGGTGTATCAGACGTTGAATACGCTGATGGCATTCAACGTGGCGCAGCAGCAAGCGCAGCAGCAGAATCCGCAGCCAAATCATGGAGCTGGACATGGATTGGTGAACGCCGATCCTATTAAGCAGATCGAATTCTTTAAGAGGATGAGGCCGCCAGTCTTTGAGGGGCAAGCTGATCCAACAGCAGCAGATGATTGGATTAGGAAGATGAAGACGATCTTCGAGGTATCGGAGACTCCAGCAGCCAGCAAGGTGAAGTTAGCTTCGATGCAGCTTGAGAAGGACGCTGGTGTCTGGTGGGAGTCAGTGAAAAGGGCTTTGGGAGACCAGCTGTTGACTTGGGAAGTTTTTCTGGAGGAGTTCAGAGATCGCTTATTTCCCCTAGATGTTCAGGAGAAGAAGGCGACCGAGTTCTTGAACCTTCAGCTGGGCAGTATGACCGTGCGGGAGTATGAGACCAAATTTGCTCAGATTTCATGGTATGTACCAGAATTGGTTGTTGATGAGGCAAAGAAGGCCAAAAAGTTCGAGCAGGGCTTGAGGTCGAGGATGATTTCGTTGGGTATCAGACAGTTCGACAAGCTGGTCAGGAGAGCAGCGATGACTGAGGAGGATATGGACTAGTTCCAGAAGAAGCAAGATACATGGAACCGGAACAAGAGGCCAGCATCAGACCAGAGTGGAAAGGGATTCCCAGTGAAGCAGGCCAAATTCAGTGACCCAGTGCAGAAGGCACCTGCAGCTCAAGGGGTGACTCGTTATTACTGTAAGGAGGCAGGACATTACAGGTCAGCATGTCCGAAGTTGGCAAAGCAGGTTTGTTCCAGTGTGGGCAGGCAGGACATTCTCAGTCTCATTGTCCACAATCGAAGAAGGATGGTCCTGGTGGGAGCAAATTTCAGAAGAGGCAAGGGCGAGTATTTGCATTAACCGAGGAAAACGCTGGTAACTCGAAAAATGTAATACAGGGTATGCAAGAATTTTGAATTTTATTTGAATCAATGTAATAAATGAAACCTTTATTGAGAACAATTTAAGATTGAGTATCATTCTTATTGTAACAGGAGTTGTTTTGATTAATGGAATAAAGGCCAAGGTTTTATTTGACACTGGTTCATCGCATACTTTTGTATCGCCAAGTTTTGCAAAGATCTTAGGTGTGGAACCGAAGTTGTTTCCAGACAGGGTTTTGTCGGTGGCAACGCCGTCAGGTGAAGAACTGATTGTGTATCGATATTACGAAGGCTGTGATATCGAGATTGGTGGGAGGTTGTTCGGCATTGATATGATCGAGCTGAAAGTTTTGGGAGTGGATGTCATCGTGGACATTGATTGGATGGCAATATATGATGCTACAATCGAATGCAAGCAGAAGGAGGTGTTGGTGAAAGCACCAGGTGGACCTGCAGTGACTTTCCAAGGGAAGAAGAAGATTCCGAAGGTAGCTGCAATGGTATCTAAGATGGCAGTTCCAGTTGAAGTCGAGGGCATTCCGGTTGTTCGAGATTTTCCTCAGGTGTTCTTGGATGACTTTCCAGGATTACCGCCACAGAGAGATGTGGAGTTTTGCATTAATGTTCAGCTGGGGAGTGCGCCAATTTCCAATGCTCCGTACAAGATGGCACCTGTAGAGCAAGATGAAGTGAAGAAGCAGATTGAGGAGCTGTTGAGCAAAGGGCTGATTAGGCCGAGTTCTTCTCCGTGGGGAGCACCAGTATTGTTGGTCAAGAAGAAGGATGGGTCAATGAGGATGTGCATTGACTATCGGGAGTTGAACAGGGTGACTATTCAGAACAAGTATCCACTGTCGCGGATTGATGACTTGTTCGACAGGCTTCGAGGAGCAGCCGTATTTTCGAAGATTGACTTGAGGTCAGGGTATCATCAGGTACGAGTCAAGGAGGAAGATGTAAGTAAAACAGCTTTCAGGACTCGTCATGGGCTCTATGAGTTTCTGGTAATGCCATTCGGGTTGACGAATGCGCCAGCAGCGTTTATGGATATGATGAATCGGGTTTTGAGGCCATTTATTGACTCCTTCGTGGTAGTATTCATCGATGATATTTTGGTGTATTCGAAGTCGGAGGAGGAGCATTCTACGCACTTGACAGCTGTGTTGCGGAAATTGCAGGAGCATAGCTTGTATGCCAAGTTGTCGAAGTGTGAGTTTTGGAAATCTGAGGTAGCTTTCCTTGGTCATATTCTTTCTAAGGAGGGAGTAGCTACCGATCCTCAGAAAGTTGCAGCAGTGAGGGATTGACCCAGGCCGATGTCTGTGAAGGAAGTCAGGAGTTTCTTGGGATTAGCTGGATACTACAGGAGATTCATCCAGGGTTATTCTTAGATCACAGTTCCTTTGACAGGTTTGACCCGGAAGAGTGTGGCATTTGTGTGGACAGATAAGTGCGAGGAGAGTTTCCTTGAGTTAAAGGAAAGGTTGACTACTGCACCTATCTTAGCTTTGCCGCAAGTAGGGAAGGATTATGATATCTACAGTGATGCATCTCTCAGAGGTTTGGGTTGTGTCTTGATGCAAGAAGGCAAGGTTATTGCTTATGGTTCGAGGCAGTTGCGTCCGCATGAGAAGAATTATCCGACGCATGATTTGGAGCTAGCAGCTATCATTTATGCCTTGAAGCTGTGGAGGCATTATGTCTATGGTGAGAAGGTCAATATGTACACCGACCACAAGAGCCTGAAGTACATTTATCAACAGAAGGATCTTAATCTTCGGTAGAGAAGGTGGTTGGAGGTATTGGAGGACATTCGTCCCGAGATCAAGTATCATCCGGGCAAAGCGAATGTGGTGGCTGATGGACTTAGCAGGAAGAGTAGTTTATCGAGTCTGGTCACTACTCGAAGAGAGTTGGCCGCAGAGATCGATCAGGCAGGTATCGAGGTGGTACTGCAAGGTTTAGGGGCATCTTTGGCTCAGTTGAGGCTGCAGCCGTCCTTGAGAGAGAGGATTGTGGTAGGTCAGAGATCAGATTCAGAGATTCAGAAGATGTTGCAGCAGGTTTTCAGAAGGCAAGCTGCCAGAGTTTCGTGTCCAAGATGGAATTCTTTGGATGGGTGAGAGGTTGTGTGTTCCAAATAATGCAGATTTGAGAGAGAGTATCTTGCAGGAAGCACACAATACATTGTTGTCAATTCATCCAGGAGGCACGAAGATGTACAGGGACATCAAACAGCACTTTTGGTGGTCTGGTATGAAGCGGGATGTAGCAGATTTTGTGGCAAGGTGTCTGACTTGTCAGCAGATCAAAGCAGAAAATCAGAGACCTGGAGGTTTGTTACAGCCGTTACCCATTCCGGAGTGGAAGTGGGAGAATATCAGTATGGATTTCATCACAGGTTTGCCGAGGAGTTCGAAGGGCAATGACTCGATTTGGGTTATTGTGGATCGATTGACTAAGTCAGCTCACTTTCTAGCCATGAAGATTACTTGGTCGATGGAGAAATTGGCTGAGTTGTACATCAGGGAAATTGTGAGACTTCATGGAGTTCCTGTGTCGATTATTTCCGACAGAGATGCAAGGTTTTGGAAGAGCCTACAAGCAGCTTTAGGCACCAGAACTGATTTCAGTACAGCTTTTCATCCACAGACCGATGGTCAGACTGAGAGGGTGAATCGAGTACTGGAAGATATGTTGAGAGCTTGTGTTATGGATTTTGGTGGTAGTTGGGAGAGATACTTGACATTGGTTGAGTTTGCTTATAACAACAGTTACCATGCAAGTATTGGGATGGCACCGTATGAGGCTTTGTACGGGCGGAGGTGCAGGACACCTGTTTGTTGGTATGAGGTTGGCGAGAGGCAGATGTATGGTCCCGAGATCGTTCAGCAGACATCAGAGCAGATTGAGCTGATTCGCAAGAGATTGGTTGAAGCTCAGAGTCGGCAGAAGAGTTATGCTGATACTCAACGAAGAGACTTGGAGTTTGATGTTGGGGATGCAGTTTTTCTCAAGGTTTCTCCGACCAAGGGAGTGATCAGGTTTGGTAAGGGAGGCAAGTTGGCGCCAAGGTATATTGGTCCATACAGGATCATGGAGCGGATTGGCAAGACCGCTTATAGATTGAAGCTTCCAGAGGAGTTGGCACAAGTGCATGATGTATTCCATGTGTCGTTATTGAGGAAGTATGTGCCAGATCAGAATCATCAATTGGTAGAGATTCCTGAAGATCTACAGGTGAACCTGAGTTACAAGGAACAGCCTGTTGAGATCGTTGATCGTAGGGAGAAAGTTCTCAGGAGCAAGGTGATACGTATGGTCAAGGTATTGTGAAGGAATCATCAGTTTGAGGAGGCTACTTGGGAGCCTGAGGATCGCATGCAGAAGGATTTTCCTGAACTTTTGGCATGAGTGTATTTCTGTTATGTGATTGTAATTCTTTGAATGATTATACTTTGAATTGAGTTGTATTTCCTCTATTTGATTGAGTTGTTTTATACAATTGTTTGAATTATGTTTCCATTTATGAGATGTTGATTCTTTGATGATATGTGTTTGAACTCATTAGTTGTAGTTCTGAGGACAGAACTCTTCTAAGGAGGGAGTGATGTAGAACCCCGTATTTTCAAATATTATTTTTTTATATTTGAAAATGAATTTCAATTTATTTTTGGGGATTTAATGAGTATTTTCAGAAAATTGATCTTTGTACACGTGCAAAACACGTGCAAATGCTTTTATGAGAAGTGTGAAAATTTAGTTTTCTTTATGAAAAATCCTTATTTAATATTTGAGATTTAATTAGTATTTTACCAGATTTTTTCTGAAATTTATTGGAGCTATTTGCAATTTTTGAGAAAAGAAGGACCTTTTTGCAAATTTGACATTTTTAGGGGTTAAAGTGCAAAATACAATTTCTGGACGTTTTGAACAGAATTAATTGAGATTTAGAAGTATATTTTCTTATGAATCCTAATTTAAATGAGTTTTGATGGAATTTCCAAAGAAAGATCTATATATGTAAATTGTATTTTGGGAAGGGTTGTTTTGCAAAATTTGGGTAAAACCCTAATTACCCATCCGGCATATTTAAGTGATTTTTACCCCAGCCGTCATTGCTGATAAAACACAGAATTTGGGGGATTTACTTTTGGTAGAGCAAGGAGCTTTCGGATCTAGCAAAAGGAGGATTTTTATGGACTATTCTCAAAATCTAAGGTGAGTGATATAAAAATTTGTTTGTTGTTTGATTTATGTGAGATATATATATAATGGTTTTGTTGTTTGACGTATGTTTATTGTTTGATTTGATGTTATGCATGGAAGAAATTTGTCTTGTGGTTGATCTACGTGTGTAAGTATTATTGATATATCGATTTGATGTTTTCAACAATTTGGATCTCGTAATGTGGTATGAATCATGTGGAATTGGGTGGATGAAATAGTAGATCCTTACTATTAAAATTGTTTGCTAATAGCATGTTGAGACTTGTGTACGAACAACTGGACTTTAGAATTATAAATCAGATTCTTATCGGTTTTGTGAAAGAAATTTAGATCTCGTAAAACCCTAATAAAGGATTTATGATTTTAGAACATGAGAACTTAGATCTTGACATATTGATGTTTGAGTGATGTATACATATACCTGATGAAGATCCATTGAGATTTATTATTTTTCTAAATACGAACTATTTTCATAGCATTGACGATTAGAAAGCTTCAGAATTTGATTTTGTAATCAGACCTAATTTTGAAATTCTGTAGGCCGACAGTCGACTGGCCAACTGTGCAGTCGACTGGTACGAGCCTGATACCTTGTTTTAGAATTTTTGAAAAATTTGTTCTGGACAGTCGACCTAGCTCATAGGCAGTCGACTGGTCCACTGTAGAAGTTATTTTGTAAGAATTAATTGTCCTTCTGGACAGTCGACCTATTAACCATTCAAGCCGACTTATATACTTAGAATATTTTGAGAAGATTATTGGAAATTACCTCAGGTAAGTCGACTGACCCTCTTGTAAGTCGACTGTTACGAGACTTAGTTTATTTTTGTAAAATCTTGAATTTGGTCCTCTGGACAGTCGACTTATCATCAGTATGAGTCGACTGGTACTGAAGGATATTTGTAAACTTTAGTATTTATTCGAATGATTAGTTTTTATATACTTGTTATTCAGTTCAGTATATAAATAAGCAATAGACCTTGAGATATTCAGTTGAGTATGTCATTTGAGACATTTAGTTAAGCCACTTTGTTTAGTGGAATTTCAGTTTAGACTTTTGAGTTTGAGTCTCTAGAGGCGTATGACCCTAGTATACCGGTGTTGAGTATTTGGTTGAGGCCCATTGAGGCATTTCAGTTATTTGAATTTGAATTTAGGCCGGTAGGGTACATCACTCTAGGTGATTTGTTAAGTAATCAATTAACCAAAATTTTAAGGACAGACACTAGTGGTGATATGATGAACGGGAACATGAGTCACGAACCTCAGTATGGCTTTCGGTGTGGGATTTAATCTCCAGAATTATCACAGTAGCTTATTAGTGGTGTGGGATATGCCTCCGGAATTATCACAGTCTTGTGGTGTGGGACAATCTCCGGAATTATCACGGTAACTATTGTGGTGTGGGATTGATCTCCGGAATTATCGGAGTCGAGGTGAAGCACATGTGGTATTCGTGTGGGGACGTGTCAATATTTCGGTGTGGGATGATCTCCGGAATTATTCAAGTGAAATATCTTGGGTGTGGGATCCATCTCCGAATTATCGGGCATGTGATACTGTCCATGGTTTATCTTTATCTCGTAGTAGTCATCATGTTAGGATTAGTTCATAACGTGGGAATTGAACCCTATGAAGTGAAGACGTTAAGGGCTTGCACCGAACCTATGTAGAATGGGATGCATAGACTTCGACAAGTACGCATTAGAGAGTCCGCATATAGACGTGTGTTTTCCTGGTTTTGTTTATGCATGTGGTTTTCTTGTTTTCTACACATGACACTTAGCTTAGTACCACTTGATGTTTTATGTTACTTTCATTTCATACTTTCCATATTCTTTTAGTACTTGTTGTTTAAGAATTTATGAGGTATGATCAATTATGTTGTTTGTTTATTTTTATATTTCTCACACCATTTATGGCTGACCCCTTTAGTTTGGGGGTTAGGGATCACCTCTAGCCTCACATGTTGCAGGTTGTGCTTAGAGTTGGAGATGGGATGCCTACGTTGATTTTGAGATATAATTGATATATAAGAGATTGTGTAAATTTGTAATATCAGTTTTTGAGATAAATTAGTGTTGTAAATGAAGAGAATATTGAGTTGAGTTGTTTAGAATTCCGCTGTGCATTGTAAAGGATTTGTTGTAATAAAAATGTTGAAAATTTTAGTGGTGTTGTTGATGTTTAATATTATGTTGAAGTGGATCACTGGGAATGTGCCACGTATTTTCTATGTTATTAATCTAGAAATTCGGGGCGCTACATTCTCAATTTGATGAGAGTTTGGTTTGATTTATGAAGTTCAGCATGTTAAACAAATTGTATTTGATCATCTCAAGATTTAAAAGAAAGTATCAATATAAAAGTGCACAAATTTCAAAGCAAGCTAAGTATTAGCTGTCGGTCGGCTGCCCCACTTTGAACTATAGGTGACGGTCGGCTGACATTCTTTTGGGTTTGGAAATTTCACATGACATTCGACCGCTGTCTGTTTGAACTAACATGTCAGTCGACCGCTGTCTTTTTGAACTAACATGTCGGTCGACCGTCAACTGTGTTGCTGAGTGTTTTGTTGAGTTTTTCGTCGTTTTCTTTAACGATTATTTCTACGAACTTATGGATTATTGATCTATTGTTTTAGATGAAGTTTTTGCTACAGATTATTTTGTTTTACAAAGAGTTATATTTTGACTTCTATAGAATTTAATTTGTATTCCTATAACTTTAGAAAGCGAATTATATATGGATTTCGAAGAAATTGATGTTTTGTGAGTTTTCTATGACTTCAAAATGTGAAATTCAGTTGTTTGAGAGATTTAATCTTTGATTTTACTTTTGGAAATTTGTGGGAATTTGGATGAATTTGAATTTGTGCGATTTAAAGAAGTTTTTTTAATATGAACGAATTGATAATGAAATTAAGAGTTTTAAAGAAAGGTTTTGTGTTGATATTCGATTTGTGAGTCTCTGGGGGTTGAGTGGGATTCATATAAATAAGCAGATTAGATTTTGTGGATCTTGGCCAGTTGGGACCTTGGTGTTGTTTTGGTGGATTTATGTCCGGCATGATACACTAACTCTAGAGAGGGGGAAGTTGTGTTTTAATTAATAACAATCAACCTAAGGACAGGCACTAGTGGAAATGTGATAGAACTTAGGAAACATAAGTGTAATATCCCAGTCAGATATTATATTTGTATTATTATTAGTTTTAAAATTAAAATATTTCTCATAGAAATTACTCGGTTGTACTAATAAAAACTTATCTGTATATATATATACAAGTAAGTATATATATGTATTGTATCAGTTTTGTGCACTTGTACAAAATCCTGTAAAATGCGTTTTTGAGAAAAATGTCTGTAATATCCTCGGCTGATATTAAAAATTATTATTTTATTATTATTTTATCTTTATTTTCAGAATTGAAATGCTTTTTATGGATATTACCCGGTTTTGTCAATAAACATTATCTATATATATATATATATATACTAGTCTGTATATATCTGTATTGTATTAAATTGGTAGTGAAATCTTTCGAGCCGGTAATAAAATTATTTTATTATTATTTTATTTTTATTCCCGGAATCAAATTATTTTTGTACAGATTGATTGAGTTTGATGAATAAAAATTATTTGTATATATAGACGTATGTACGTATAAGTACCGTATCGATTTCGTACATTTGTACGAAATCATGTAGTATATGATTTTGGGAAAATTTTCTTTTATTTTTTATTAATCATGATCAAATTGGAGGACTAGGATTGGATTAGGTGTAAATTGCAATTTAAATTTGCAAATGAAACTCAAAATGTTTTGAGCCACAAAGAGAGAGAAACAAGTGGCTCTCTCTTAGGGATGGCAACTGGGCCGGGTCAACCGGCGACCCACCCGCGACCCGGCCCACCAACCCGGCCCGTTAAAATGCTTCGCGGGTTCGGGTCGAACCCGGTGAACAGTACCGGGTCGACCCGGGTCACATTTTTCGCGAGTCGAATTCGCGAAACCCGGCCCACGAACCCGGCCCAACCCATGAATTTGACCTGCCAACCCGCGGGTCGACCCGCGGGTTTCGACCCGTACGGGTCGAACGTTCGACCCGTGACGGGTCGACCGTTGACCCGTTCGAGTCGAACGGTCGAAAATCTGGCCGTTTGGGGACAGAGCCGTTTACAACGGCTCAAAGAGCCGTTTGGCTATTTTTTTTCCCACTTATTTAGCCTATAAATATCCCCCAAAAATCTCATAAAAAATCACACCTCACTCTCTTACTCTCTCTACTATTATACATCATTTGTAAAGAATTTTTGAACAACTGTAGTATTCATCAAACAAGTGCACAAGTGTACAAGGAGGCATATACACGATCAAATTTCGGTCGTATCGGAAACAAAATTCAACGTCTTCAACGTCTTCAACTCTCTTCAACCCTCGTCAAATCTACTTCAACCTCTTCTCAACTCTTCAATTGCGGAATCGGCAAAGCGCTCCTCCATCTTTTCTATTCTATTCTTATTTTAGCGGTTTTTTTTACATACGCGTATTCCACGGTGAACGGTATCAAAATATCTCTATCTCTCTCGTTAATTTTTTTTGCGTTGTAGTTAAAATTATTGTTCGTTTTTTTGAACTTCTCTATCTCAACCCTCTTGTTTTTTAGATTTTTTTTTGTATAATTCACCGCTCCTACATTGTATATTTTTTTTACATACTTTACTTTAGCACATTACTACATTATGTCTAGATCACGCGGTAGCGGTCGTAGCGGACAAGATTCCTCCTTCTCTTCATGTAGGCCACCAATTGTCCCAACTAGTGAGTCCGCCTAAGATTACATTGATCCTACTATGGAACAATGGGGTACACACGACATGGATGTTGTAGGTGACATTCAATTAGAAGAAGAAGAACAACAACAACAACCCGAAACCACACAGCCCCGTAGTAGTAGGAAAAGTAGAGGAGAAACTAGCGAATGGCATAAGTTTTATGATTATATCCCGGACGAACATACTTTGGGTATAGGTTTGAAAGTGTGTAAAACATATAGTAAAACATACAAATTCAAGAGGGGTGACGACACCGGTACAATTAGTAGGCACATACAACATAATCATAAAGAACTTCTTGATCAAATACAAGGCCAACAAAAAATCAACCCTAGGACCGGTCAAGTAGATAGCCACCCTTATGATCCCGAACTTGTTCGTCGGGAAATGGCCCGATTAGTCATTAAGGAAGAGTTGCCATTTTCCTATCCCGAGAGTAGGAACTTGGAAAATTTTAATCAAACGGCCTTAAACCCTCATTTTAAAAGAATTCCGAGAAATACTTGCAAATCGGATTGTTTTAAAGTGTACATGGAAATGAATGACGCTTTGATTGCAATTTTATGGAGTTTAACTTGTAGGGTTAGTTTAACTTCGGATTGTTGGACGGGTGTCAACAATATTCCAACGATGGGAATAACCTGTCATTGGATCGACAATGATTGGATTCTTCAAAAAAGAATCATATCACTTGCGTCGTTGCCGTATCCCTATAGTGGCGCTGAAATAGCAAACCGTTTTATAGAAATTTGTGATGTTTTTCATATTCGCAATAAAATTATGGCTATTAGTTTTGATAATGCATCTAACAACAATGTAGCAATTACTACTTTAAAATCTGTATTAAACCCTCCATCTGACAATATTTTTCATGTTAGATGTGCATGTCATATTATAAATTTATGTGTTCAAGATGCATTAAGAATAGCTGATCCATATATACATAAAATTAAAAATTGTGTACATTTCATTGCATTAAGTCCAAGCATTTTACAAGAATGGAAAGCTTGGTGTAGGGTTAAAAATGTTCCTTTTAGAAAATTTCCAAAGGATGTTAGACACCGATGGAATTCTACTTTTGATTTACTAAATGTTGTCACCGAATATAAAGCAGTTGTAAATGATTTTTGTATTGCAAAAAATATGCACAATTTTGAAATGACTCCCTCTGATTGGTTTTTTGCCAAATCTTTGTTGAAAATTTTAGAACCTTTTAAAACCGCAATTTTAAAATTTTCAAAAACATATGAATCTATTTCTAGTAGCATTTTTATTGAATTAGTTAGCATGATGCAAATATTTAACGAAATGTTAAATGATGCCTATATTTGTGAAATTGTAATACCTGCATTTCAAAAAATTTTGAAGTATTATTTTCCTCCTCCTATGTTGATTTGTGTTGCTACTGTTATGGATCCCCGTATCAAATTAGAAGGTACGAAGAATTTGATACAAATGTTTTTTGGATATTTAGAGGACAATGTAGAATTAACAATTGATTGCGCTACTTTTTTAGTTCAGTTTGAATCTACGTTAAATAACTTGTATGATTATTATGATAGACGTTTTGCTTCTAGTAGTACAACTTCTGTAGTTAGTTCTTCTTATGGTAGTTCTAAAGGTAAGGGTAAAAGTAGAATTGGTGATAGAACATTTAGTTTACTTGAACAAATTCAATGTAAAAAACCTAGGACTAATCAACCAAATGAATTAAATTGGTATAACCAACAGGATGCTGAGCCTACTCTTTCTGCACTAGATATTTTACAATGGTGGAAAGAACATGAACACACTTTTAGTATTCTGTCAATTATGGCTAAAGATTTGCTAACTCCTCATGTCTCTACAGTTGCTTCTGAGAGTGCATTTTCTACAAGTGGCAGGGTTCTATCTGATTACAGGAATCGGTTGAAGCCCGAGGCGATGGAGATGCTCGTTTGCACAGAAGACTGGTTGAAGGCTGAAGATAGGACGCAAGGGAAAGCACTATCAAGTTCCACAAGTGGGAGCAACTCGCCCGAAGAACAACAACCACAACAACAACAATAGCTTTGCTTGTTATGTCAAATTAGAAAACTTGTACTCAATTAAAATTGTATATAAGAAATATGTTATTGTATAAAACTTATTTGTGAATTGAATTCTTCATTTCGTTATAAATTGTTAAAATTGTATAACTTAAATTCATATGAATAATATTTTAAAATTTGTTGTCAATTTCACTCATTCAATCTTATTATTATTATTACGATTTTTATTGTTTATTAGTACTATTACTTAGTATTATAATTAAAAATCATTTGGGGATATTTGAAGAATTGTAGTATTATTACTTATTAGTATTATTACTTACTTAGTATTATAATTTTTGAAGAATTGTAGTATTCATCAAACAAAGATATGGTTGTTTGTATACATCATTTGTAAAATTATTATTATTATTATTATTTTAATTTAAGCTACAAAAAAAAAAATTTAAACGGGCCAACCCGCGGGTCGACCCGGCCCAACCCTGGTTGAACCCTAAAGGGTTCACGGGTTGGGCGGGCCACCCAAACGAATACTTAGCCCGGCCCGGACCGGCCCGTATAAGATTGCAACCCGGCCAGGCCCGGCTAAGCATTCGTGCCAACCCGTACGGGTTGGGCCCGGCCCGGTCCACTCGACCCGTTCGCCATCCCTACTCTCTCTCTACCACACCTCTGTAGATTCTTGATTTTGATGACTACAACACAATACACAATTATTCTATATTACATATCTTTTGCAGTGTGTATCAAAAGTGTTCAAGGTCAATACAATGATGAAGCGTTCAAAGCCAATACAATCAGATGAAGTTTTCAAAAGTATTTGCTCAAGCCACAAAGGCAAGATCAAGCCACAAAGACTCAAGTTCAAGTTCAAGACTTTCAAGAGCTTTCAATTCAAGACTTTCAAGTGCTTCAAGTGATTAGCTACATTGAACAAATGTCTTGTAATATTGTTTGTATTATTTGTGAGTCTTAGAATCTTGTAAAAGCCTTGTCACACACACACTCACACATTCCCTACATAAAGAAAATGTTGTGCAAAATCAAAATGTCAAAATAAAGTTTGTATAAGTTCAACTGATTGAGTACCAGTCGACTTACTCTTGGAAGCAGTCGACTGTTAGAGTACGAAACTGACTGAACTCACTCAAGCTCTGACCAGTCGACTCTTTTGGCAACCCAGTTGACTATTCAAGCAGTGTTTGACAGTTTTCTGAATTTAAAACTTATTTTTCAAATTCAAACTTTTACTGCCGTTGTATGGCAGTTGGGATACTATTTCTCAACGTCCAAGAGAATCTAACTCTATAAAAAGAGTATAGATTTCAATTGGAAAAGGTTACTAAACTTTTGATTCAACTCTTTTGCTTTTAAGAAGAAAAAGAACTAGTTTAAAAAATATATACTTTCTTTAAGACTTGGTTCTCTGATTTTCAGTCTTGTATAACATTGAATTCGTTCTAGATTGAAGTCAGAAGTCGACCTATAGCCAATATTCAAAAAGCACTTTCACATACAAGGATTTAGGTTGTTGTAAATCTCTTATTATTGTTGTTTCACTCTCGGGTTGTGAGAGTGGTCCTCTCGGTTGGAGAGTAGGACTCTTGGTTTAGATTCGGTTTCACTCTACAGTGTATAGTGGGTTTTGCTCTCTCTAGTGGTGAGAGAGGTCTACGGATTTGACAAAGTTGTTGGCAAAGACCGTAGAGTATTCTTATATTTTTTTCAAGAATAGTGAAAAATCTCAAGTGGGTTGCTTGGGGACTGGATGTAGGTCGGAAGAACCGAACCAGGATACATCGTGGTGTTTGCTGTGTTGACTCTCTGTGACTGTATTCTCTAAACTTGCATTTTTAATTTCTTTGAGTTTCGTGTGTAAATCGAGTCTGGTCAGTCGAATTCTTCACTTTCTAAGTCGACTTAACAGACTTGTAACTCTTCAGTTAAGTTACTCTTCTCATTTGACGCTGCAGTCGACTGCCTTCTTTTTTCAGTCAACTTAACAGTGCGAAAAGTTCAATTTATTGATTAATTTTTATACAATACTATTCACCCCCCTCTAGTGTTATTTGCCTTGCATACAGGATCAAAAAACCTCTCTCTCTCCTTCTCCTATATTTGGCCAGCCACATTCCTAGGGGGCAAAGCCCCATTCATTTTTTTGTTTCTCCATCTCCTTCTCATCTCATTATCTCTTCATACTTCTACTTCTTTTACTTGTTTAATTTTAGAAAAAAATTGAAAGAAATAAAAAGAAAAGAGAGATCAAATTAAAAAAAAAGTGTGAGTTATTTTGCTTGAAGTGTTCTTGAAGAAAAGTAAGAACAAGGAGCAAGAGGAGAAGAACTAGCAAGTCCTTCCTACACTAGTTGGGTGGGGGTTTCTCTACTTTTGTGTTTGATTTATTTGTTTTTATTGTTGTATGTTAAAGAACTTGGACTAAAACCATGTGCATATGAGAATGGATGGACTAGAATAATTGGCATACAATGATTGAAGTGGTAGAACACAAAATAACACACTAAAGATTCAATCTTGTAGTTTAGACTGTTAGAATTAATTACTTGTGTTAAAGTTAGAATTTTGACTCCAAATTAATTTGAGAACTTCTTGTATGTGTTACTACCATGCTCTAATTTTTATAGATTTTTTGGGTTAATTTGATGGGTGAAACAAATTGTTTCCCCAAAACAGCAAGCATCAAAGCAAAATTGTTGTTTTGAGGATTCCGACACGTGTTCTAAGGACTGGATTTTGAGTTCCTTATGGAATATGAAAAAGTGTTCAACTAGAAAGTTATAGTAGATGTTCCTCCCTTTCCAAAATGGCTAATTTTGCTAGATTCCGATAAGTATATCAAAAGTTATAAGCTTTACAAGTTTTAGCTTTTGCTGTGCTTTTTGTTGTTTTTGAATTGTGTTCAAAGGACTGGATTTTGAGTTCCAAGCGGAATCTAAGAAAGTAGTCAACTACAGAGTTGTAGTATATGTTCCCACCTTTCCAAAATGTCTAATTTTGTTAGATTCCAATAAGTATAGCAACAGTTACGACCTTTACAAGTTTCAGCTTTTGCTGTTTGTTGTTGTTTTTGTATTGTGTTTAAGGAGTTGGATTTTGAGTTCCTCACAGAATCTGAAAAAGCGTTCAACTAGAAAGTTGTAGTAGATGTTCTTAGCTTTCCAAAAAGTTTAATTTTGTTAGATTTTGACAAGTATAGCACTGGCTATGACCTTTACAAGTTTTAGCTTTGTACTGTCTTTTGTTGTTCTTAAATTTTGTTCAAAGAGCAGGAATTTAAATTTTATAAGGAATCTGAGAAGGTTGTCAACTAGAGAGTTGTAGTAGAGGTTATCACCTTTCCTAAATGTCCTATTGTGTTAGATTCTGATAAGCGGAGTAGGAGTTATGACCTTTACAAGTCACAGTAGTTGGCCTTTATTGGCTGAAGCTTACTGTTTAGATTGTTCGAAGTTTTTGTACCTTTTATTGACTGAATATGAGAAGTTTGTCAACTAGAGAGTTATAGTAGCGGTCCTCACCTTTCCAAAATGTCCTATTTAGTTAGATTCCGATAAGCGGAGTATGGGTTATGACTTTTACAAAGTCACAACAGCTGGCCTTTATTGGCTGAAGCTTGCTGTATAGGTTGTTCGAGGTTTTTCTACTTCTTATTGACTGAATTTGAGAAGGTTGTCAACTAGAGAGTTGTAGTATATATTCTCACGTTTCTAAAAAGTCTAATTTTGTTGAATTCCGATAAGAGTAGCATGTTTAATTGGTTCTAGGTTGTTATAAGGTTTTTTATGTTGCTTTTGTTTATAAAAGATCAAGTTTTTGTTAGTAAGCTTATACACGAAATTCTAGTTTATGTTAACTAGAGTTGTCGTGAATTGTTAGTAGTTTGAATCATGCACTTTATTATGAGTAATAAGTATTCCTTGTGCTCATAAGTCATGTAATAAGCATTGGTCTGTCTCATACGTAGTTCACCTAGCTCGTATGTAGTTGTTTGTTCATGCGTAGCTCATTGGGCTCGTATGGATTAATTTGAATAGATAGGCGATGAGTGGATCCGATGAGATCTTGTGAAGTCTAGGTTGAGACTTGGTAGATTGTATTAATAATTGTTACACTCTCTTGAAGATGGACAAGTGTGGTGCTTTTTCATGATAAGTTGGAAGTACAGTGGCATGTCTCGATTGTTTGAATCTTTTGGTACCGTCTCATGGCAAGTTGAGAGTACGACTCTAGGTTGAGAGTACCTTGTAGCTCGTACGGCCCATTTGATTGGTTAGGGTTAGTGACATCGTTAGGCTAGTAACTGTTACTTAACCATTTTTATCTATGTATTGCTGAAGGGTGAGAGCTGGTGTTAGGGGTGCTACCTTATAATCCAGCTTCTCCTATAGGCCGACACTAGGTGGTATTATTGGAATGTACCCCCCTGTCAAAGGGATACGGGTTGTGCTTTTTCATGATTAGTTGGGATCACGGGATCCGTATCTTGGCTGTTAATTCCTGAAATGCCATGATAAGAACAGGAGGTTTTTCTAGGAAAATAGACCCTACGATTCCGTCAGGTTCTATGCCTTCTCATGATGAGTTGAGGGCACGGCTCAAGGTTGGCTAGTATCTTGTGGTTCGTGTTGGATTTTGGGTGAGGTCCGGTTCACCGGGTAAATAGTAGCAAACATAGACACCACTATTGTACCGCAGTAGCGGAACTAGACCATATCTGTAACCTCATTAGTCATGTAGTATTGTGTCAGGAACAGGATGGGTACAAGATTAGAATTCATGGCGCCGGTTCAAATCCCTATATATGAAGAAACAGCTTATTATGGGTGTATGTAGTATGGGCTGCATACTATTCCGGAGACTTGCTTGCATTAGAATAAGTTCATCATTGCATTAGTTAATCCTGCATTAGATTTTAAGTCATAACATACACTAACACATCAATTATATATACACATTTCTCTTTTCATCAATCTGTTTGTTTAAAATAAAGAATCGTTGCTAATCTTTAGCTCTAAAGCGTCAGTATATGTACTAATGTCCCTACTTCAATAGGTACTGGATTACAAAACTACAGGTACAGGATTTAGAAGGAATCAAGGCAATAGAAGAAAAATGTTGATTCTTATTTGTAACATCTGTTGTAATTTATTTTATGTTGGGAAGTATCCAAGTGAAGTACCAAGTGTTATTTATTATTCATTGTACACTGATGTAAATTTATTGAAAATTGTAACACTTGGGCTTGTAAGGCACTATTGTAACACTGATGTAATGTATTGCAGTTTTATAACATTCGGACTTGTAATACATTTATGTTGAATACAATGTTTTAAATTTTCCCGCTTTTCTGTGTATTGTGGCTAATTAAAGGAAAAATTATGGCTTGTGTTGCAGTTTCCCAGTGTATGGAAATCGAGACGTTACATTAAGTATGGGCTCTATTGTTAGTCCAACGGATGCGTTCCAAGACTGTGTGTTGTTGTGACCATAGAGGACAGTTGGTATGTTCACGTGTCAATGGTCGGCAGGCCTATTCACGGAACATACGGTGCATTCGCGTGTCAAGGATCGGCATGCCTATTCACGGGATGTACTGTGTATCTGCACATCGAGGGTCGGCAGGCCTATTCATGGGGTACACGGCAGGGAGGTGATGCTCCATTTTTTAGAGCTCTGCTTACATGATGCTTGTGCATCAAGGGTTGTTAGGCCTATTCGCGTATTCTAGATCTTGTTTCTATCACCGTAGTAGGATTAGTTGCATGACGAAGGATTTAACCCTATAAAGTGGATGACAATAAGGGCTTGCACTGGACCTATATAGTATGGAATGCATAGAATCCGACATGTATGCATTAGACAGTCATCATACTGCATTTGTGTTTTCTTGACTTGTATTATGCATGTTTCCCATTTTCCTACACTTGACACTTAGCTTAGTTTCACCTGATGTTTTATGCTTTATTTATCGTTATTTCATATTCTATTTTATTACTACCGTGGGAATGTATTGATTATGAATTTATTCTTTATGTTTTATTTAAATTATATTTCTTTTGATGTCACTCACCCCGTTATGGCTGACCCCTGTAGTTTTGGGGGTTAGGGTTATCTCTACCCTCATATTTTACAGGTAGGTACCGTTAGCTTGGAATTTGAAAGCATGTGGTAGAATGATAATATGGCTTATACAAATTGTGAAAGAATGTGTTGTAAAAGAAAGAAATTGTAATTCAAGGTGTTTAGTTTTCGCTATGCTATGTAAAGAATTGATGTAATAAAAATTGAAAAATTTTCTGTGTTTGGCTATGTTTACTATTACATTAAGGTAGATGCTGGGAATTGTGAAACATATTTATGTGTTTATTATATTGAAAATTCGGGACACTACAATTATTGATAATTGATATAGTTCTAGTTCCTTGTTCCTCGATATTTATATGTCCTGTTTGATTATTCCTTACTTGTTACTACTTGTTGTCCGTGATTTGCTCTAAAGAAAAAATTTTCCCCACTCTAGACCATGAGCTTGTAGGTATACAATGAGAATTGCCCAAAGGAATTAGTGAGCAAACCTTTTAGAGATTGGAGCAGAATTATTGGCCTACAATAATTGTCTCGTTCATGTTATTTTAAATTCCAGCATTGTTGTTATTATCATACTTTGTATTTTGGGCTTTGATGACCCAAAGTTTGTTTCTTTCCTGATGTTGGTTATGTTGAGACATTTCATAGATTATTTATGTTATGTGATTTCATTATAGCATGTGTGGTTTTAATTGTATTGCGTATTGTTGAGTTGAATATTACAGCTTATGAATGATGCAAATCATTCACTGGGCCTTTCTTACGTGCTCGTATTCCCGTATTTCGGGAAGCAGGGCATGACAGTTATTCATTGAATTCTTGCAAATTAGGTTTTTAAATGATGTTGTTGGATTGGGGTTTTCAGATTGGGGTTGTTGGATGAGTTTGTGGGATCAATAGATTGTTCATTAAATTCTTGATAATTGGGTTGTTGATAATTCTTCATTCTTGATTGAATTCTTGATAATGAGTTGTTGTTTATCTCTTTAGTTTGTCAAGTAGTGTTGAATGGGTTGATTTGTTTGTCTAGTGGTGTTGAATTATTGATAATGAATTGTTGATAATAATATGTGCTTGTTCAACTTTTCAAACTATATGTATATGATATATTTGTATTTTGTTGTACATCATTCATTAAATATAAGAATATTGAGTGGGGTTGATGTGGAAAAGACTGAGAGTTTGGATTTATTATGTAATTCTGTTTTTTAAAGTATTGAAATTTAGTGAAAAATATTCACATTTGTAGTGTACCAAACGCTACACATATGACACGAACACGGGGTAATCTTCAGGAAGGATCGACTAGTAGATCGTAGGTTCATATTTTCCATTTAGTGTATTTATGAGTACGTTGTTTCTCATGCAATTAACAAAGATTAATTATTTATGAAGAACACGTCGAATGAAGGAGTCGGCACAAGTGACTGAGGCCGGGGACCCCGAACCCGCTGTGGACAACCTTCGGTTAGTAGTGGTGGCCGCAGTCGTTGAACCAGATGAACAAATGTATGATTAAGTAATGTTTTTTCGATGATTTTGAGTTTGCACATTATAATCACTCTTACTAAATCGATGATATGTACTTGTTGGTGTAGGTATAACCTAATCCAACTTCTTTGCCAACAGAGGCGGTCCCGTCTTCATCGTCTTCTGTTGCACATGAAGGTCTCGGTCCTCTCAACCCAAAACTCTTGACCTTGCAAGAGCAATATCGTTCTAAATCCATATGGGGCAGACAACCGAAGGAGTGCACTTTCCGGTCGCACACGATCTTGCCCATGCACCCACGTATTCATGAGTTGTTACGGGATTGCAGCTTGTACGGTATTGCATGATGAGTTCAATCAAGCTGGATTGTCCTCTCCTAACCGCTATTCTCGAGATATGGCGACCTAAGACGCACACTTTCCACATACCAGTAGGGGAGATGTTCGTCACTGATATGGCTAAAAATGGGGTTAAATCGGAACTGTCCAAATCAGGAACGAATCTTAAAGCCTAGGGGGAAAATGGTAATTTTGTCTACCAATGGGTCCGAAGTGGGTCCTGGGTCTTTTTCCCAAAGACCCAATAACCCGCGAACGGATCCTCCTCAACTGGGTACGGGTCCCAACCCGAAATAAACCCAGTCCAGCAGGATAGAATTAGGGTTTTTAATGAATATTAAACACCGGCCCTGATTCACATCTATCCTTTCACTGGGGATTAGGGATTACATTCCTTATCTGATCACAGGGATTACATTCCTAATCTGACCCCAACGGCGGCTATAAATACCCCCCATCCATCACCATTAAGAGGTAATCAATCGTTTGCCAATTTACGCTATCTCATAATCATTCCTGATTACTGACTTGAGCGTCGGAGGGTGCGTCGCTGGGATCAACCCCGGTGTCTCGCACTTTTTGCAGGTGAATGGTGGGAGTCAACGGTCAAACTCCGGCGGAACAGGTTCAGGTTTTCCAAGAATCCACAAATACTATCTGTTTGCCCCCACACCAGATTTAGCGGTAACAGATTGGCACCGTCTGTGGGAATCAAACGAATAGCAGCCTCCCCTCTTCCCATTGGTCAGATCTTCTCCAGCCATGCCTCCTAGGAAAGTAAGATCCAGAGGGTCCAACCGTGAACCCAACCCCGTTGATCAGCAACAGGAAGTCCCCATCCAACCCGCTCCGCAGCAAGGGCAACTTCCTCCTCAAGCCGAGGACCCTCTCCGACAGGACCAGCCTCCTCTTTAGAATCAGCAACCTCCTAAGGGTCCCCCCGGTCCTCAAAATGCCAGTGCAGGGACCTCGCGACCCAACCCGCAGAAACAACCTCTCCATCAGGACCACGTCTCAATACACAATGCCTCTACGGATTCTATGGCCTCCCACAATCTCCGAGCATCCGACCTTCGCAATACCATCCTCAATCGGCAGAAGGATGAGGATCGTCGCCGTCGTCTGGATGAAAAGCGGGCCCGAGAGGGAGCCTCCCGCCAACAACGTCCGGATGAGCGATCTCCTCACCACCGAGACTACAGAAGGTCCCCTACCCGAAGAGGGCGAAGAGAGTCTCCCGAGCATCATAGAAGAAGACCCCACTCTCCTACTGGTCGGCGACCTCCCAGGAGCGATGACGCACCCATCACTCGTGCCGAGTTCCGGCAATTCCAAGCAACCATCCTACAAGCTCTCAATCTCCGACCCAACAATACCAATGCCCCAAGGATTCCCACTCCTCCTCCGATCAGAAGTCCTCGCCGACGGTCCCTAACTCCTCCCCCAGCTCCTAGCAACCCCCAGTGCATTCCTAGTCCTCGCCGCTCCAGGAGCTACCGTCGTCGTAGCCCCGCTCTCCCTCGTACGAAGATGAGTCTAGAGGCTCGGTTGATTACCGTCGAAGGGATGATGCTGTCTACCGTCGTCTCCATGAAATGGAGAGGCGCTTGGGTCAGTTAGACAGAGAAGAAGAGCTTAGAGGAAGGACCCTTCGCCCGAGTCGACCTCCTTTTTTTGAACCATAATGGAGGCACCCGTACCAATTGGCTTTAAATCTCCTCAATTCGAGACTTGTTCCGGGGAGTCTGACCCCGTCGATCACATTGAAAGCTTTAAGACCCTCATGCCCATCCATCAAGCTTCTGATGCTCTGCTGTGCAAGACCTTCCCCGCTACTCTCAAGGGTCCGGCTCGAGAATGGTACTCTCGCCTTGCCCCATCCTCAATATTCTCCTTCGAGCAATTTGAGACCCTCTTCGTCACCCACTTCGTGAGTAGCCGCCGAATTGAGAAGACCAGCATTTCGCTACTCTACCTCAACCAGAAGAAGGATGAGAAGCTGAGAGACTATGTGAAAAGGTTCACAGCGGAAGCCAGGTCCATAGCATCCCTCGACCAGTCGGTCGCTACAGCAGCATTCCAATCCAATGTCCTCAACTCCAGCCTCCGCTTCTCCCTCGTCAAGAAGCCCCCACAGAACTTCTCTGACCTCCTCCTCTGGAGCGAAAAGTATATTTGGACCGAAGAAGCTGAGCACCGCCCCAACTTGGAGGGGCCTTCCCCCGGGTCCAAGAGAAAGGGAACAGAAGAGGAAGGGGCCAAGAAGCTCCAGAAGGATAATGGCGGGCTGCGCCGACCTCCTCCCAGATTTGAAAAGTTTACTCCACTTAACGCCAATATCTCCACAATTCTCATGAAGTTGAGAAGGAGGGGGTGATACCTCCTGCACCAAAAATGAACACCCCTGGCAAGAAGAGGGATAAAGAGAAGTGGTGCCGCTATCACCGGGACCATGGCCACGATAACAATGATTGTCGGGCCCTGAAAAACGAGATAGAAGCCCTCATCCAGAGGGGTCAACTAACCAAGTTTGTGAGAAAGGACCGAACTGATCTTCCTCCCCCGCCTCGGGGGGCTAACAAGCATCCTGAACGCGATGAAACGCCCGAATTCGAAGAGGAGCATGTTCTACACCTCATTCATGGGGACCCAATGGGGGGCTTCTCCAACTCCTCTCGAAAGGCATTTATATGAGAAGTTAATTCGGTTCGCGCCACACCTCTTCCTAAAGGCCTCGGAGTGCCCGTCACATTCTCAGATGAAGACCTTGAGGGTGTCCGAACCCCCCATTGTGACGCGCTTGTCATCAACCTCCATATGGCAAACTTTAAAGTAGAAAGGATCCTGGTGGACAATGGCAGCTCCGTTAACATCCTCTTCCTCGCCACTTTCAAAGGCCTCAAACTATCCCAGGACAGACTTAAGCCCGCCGGCTACACACTCCATGGGTTCACGGGAGTGCCAGTGACTACTGAAGGGGTGATCACCCTCGACGTAACCGTTGGCAAAACTCCTACTACCCGAACGGAGTCGATGGACTTTATGGTCGTGGATGTCCCTGCAGCTTATAATGTCATTTTGGATCGGCCCGGCTTAGCTGCTCTCGAAGCCGTCCCTTCCGCCTATCACCTCAAAATGAAATTCCCCACCCGGGCAGGAGTAGGAGAAGTAAAAGGCAATCAGAAAATGGCCCTGCAGATGCTACATGACCTATACTATGGGTCCAGTCCTCTCCCTCGAAACTCTGAAATCCCCCAAGTTGTTGTCCGACCAACGTCCGAGCCGGTGGATGAGTTGGAAGAAGTGCTCTTCTCTGAGCAGGATCCGAGCCAAAAGTTCTTTGTTAGCAAGATCCTCCCATCTGCCCTATGCTCCGACATAGTCCAGTGCATCCGTAGGAACCGCAACCTCTTTGCTTGGTTGGCCGCAGACATGCTCGAAATTTCCGAAGAGCTTTTAGTCCACTACCTCAGCGTCGCTCCGGGGTCCAAACCGGTCCAAAAGAAGATGCGCAAGTTCGCTCCCGAGCGCCAGCAAGCTATAAAAGAGGAGGTGGACAAGCTCTTGAAGGCTCGGTTCATACAAGAGGTAAACTATCCCGAATGGCTCTCGAATGTAGTAATGGTGAAGAAGTCCAATGGGACCTGGAGGATTTGTATCGATTTTACCGACCTCAACAAGGCATGCCCCAAAAATCCATTCCCTCTTCCAAGTATCAATACTTTGATTGACCCCACTTCGAGCCAGGAACTCCTCAGCTTCATGGATGCCTTCTCAAGCTACAATCAGATTCGTATGTTTCCCTCGGATATCCTGAAGACCTCCTTTGTAACCGATCAGGGCCTCTACTGCTACAGGGTAATGCCCTTCGGTTTGAAGAATGCAGGTGCCACCTATCAATGCCTCGTCAACAAGGTTTTTCAAGCACAGATCGGCCGAAATATGGAGGTATATGTTGATGATATGCTTGTGAAGAGCATCCACGGGGCCGATCATGTGGCCGATCTGCAAGAGGCGTTCGACGTACTCAGGAAACACGATATGAGGCTCAATCCGAACAAATGTGCGTTCGGAGTCTCGTCGGGGAAATTCCTAGGCTTCATGGTCAGCCAAAGAGGAAGTGAGGCAAACCCCGAGAAGATCAAAGCCATATTAGACATGGCTCCCCCGAAGAATGTTAAAGAGGTTTAGAAGCTAACTGCTCGCCTGGCAGCCATAGGGCGCTTCCTTTCCAAGTCAGGGGGAAGTGTCTTCCCTTCTTCAAAGCTCTTAGGGGAGCTAAAGGCTTCGAGTGGGGTTAGCAACAACAAGACTCATTCGACCAGCTGAAGGCTTACCTGGTCAACCCTCCTCTCCTCAGCAAGCCTGTTCTCGGGGAACCCCTCTACCTCTACTTAACAGCCTCCGAGCAGACCCTCAGTGCCGTCCTCGTGAGGGAAGAAGTTAGGACTCAAAGGCCCATTTATTACGTGAGCAAGGTACTTCGGGATGCCGAGCTCCGCTACCCGAGGATAGAGAAGATGGCATACACCTTAGTCATGGCCGCAAGAAAGCTTCGCCCATATTTCCAGTCCCATTCGGTGGTTGTTCTTACCGACCAACCGCTGAAGCAAGTTCTCCACAAGCCAGAGACCTCCGGTCGCCTCATGAAGTGGTCTATCGAGCTGAGCCAACATGATATAACGTATCAGCCTCGGACCGCGATCAAGGATCAGGCCTTAGCTGAATTCATAGTTGAAAGTACCATCCCCGAGGTCAGCCAAGCAATGAAGGGACCGCCTGTCTGGTCGGTTTATGTAGATGGATCCTCTTGTAATGAGGGAAGCGGAGCCGGGGTCATTCTGGCCGGCCCAGATGATTTCATCCTCCAATACTCCCTCCGCATCAACTTCAAGGCCTCTAATAATGAAGCAGAATATGAAGCGCTCATAGCCGGCCTTGGAATGGCTCGCAACGTAGGGGTGCAGCGCCTCCGAATCTTTAGCTACTCTCAGCTGGTCGTAAATCAGGTCCTAGGCGAGTCCGAGGCACGAGATGACCGAAAGGCTAAGTACCTAGCCAAGGTCCAGAATCTCATGGCCTTATTTAAAGAAGCTCTCATCCAGCGAATCCCCCGAGAAGAGAATTCCCAGGCTGATGCCCGCTCCAAGCTAGCCTCCTCCTCCCTCCAAGGTCTAGAGCATACCGTCTTGATCGAGGTGCTCCTGAAGCCAAGTATAGAGGATGAAACTTCCGACTCGATGGAGTCGCTACCTGTCCTGCTTCAAGATAACTAGATGAAACCCCTGGTAGAATTCCTAAGGGATGGGCTCCTCCCCGAAGACCCTAAAGAAGCTCGCCGAGTGAGAACCCGAGCAGAGCGATACACACTTATCGAGGGCATCCTATACAAGCGCTTCTTCACACAAGTAGACGGCAAGCCTTATTTGAGATGCCTCTCCCTTGAACAAGCCGATTATACCCTGCAAGAGCTCCACGAAGGCATCGGTGGGGCACATTCACGGTCCAGATCCCTAGCCCGGAAAGTGTTAAATTATGGATATTTCTGGCCCACTCTCTTTCAAGATGCCAAACTACACGTTCGGTAAATGCAGCTCTTGTCAGAAATACTCCAACGTCCGTCGCCTCCCACAAGCTCCACTCACCTCCCTATCAAGTCCTATCCCTTTCGCAATGTGGGGGATAGATTTACTAGGGCCATTCCCACCAGCTCCCGGCCAGCTCAAATTCTTAGTCGTGGCAATCGACTACTTCTCGAAGTGGATAGAGGCCGAGCCCTTGGCCACAATCACCGAGAACAAAGTACTTCAGTTCTTCTGGAAGAACGTTATCTTCCGATTCGGTGTCCCTCGAGTCCTCATAACAGACAATGGAACCCAGTTCACCGGGGCTGCCTTCCGAGCTCTATGTGAAGACCTCGCCATCCAACAACGTTTCTCCTCTGTCTCCCATCCACAGTCGAATGGTCAAGTGGAGAATGCTAACCGACAGATCCTCTCCGGTATTAAGAAAAGGCTGAATAAGTGCTCTAAAGGCTTATGGGTCAATCAGCTCCCTAACGTGCTCTGGAACTACCGCACCACGAAACAGACCCCCACAGGAGAGTCGCCATTCAACCTCACGTATAGGTCCGAGGCTGTGATCCCATTGGAAGTTGGCATACCTTCTCCTCGCCTTCTTGCCTACGAAGAAGAACAAAATGCCAGAGAACTTCGGGCAAACTTAGACTTGGTCGACGAGCTACGGGAAAGAGCGTCAATCCGCCAACAGAGTTATTGGAGGAGGATCGAGTTGGCGTACAATAAGAGAGTCCGTCCTACCGACCTCAAAGAAGGGGACTTGGTCCTCAGAAAGTTAGCAATCTCTTTTTCGGGTCAGAAGAGTAAACTAGCTCCATATTGGGAGGGACCCTACAAGATCACCAAAATAGTTCGGCCCAGGGACATATCGTCTAGAAGACCTCGAAGGCAGAGAGATCCCCAGGACTTGGAATGCCGACTATCTTTGAAATACCAAGAGAGAGCATTAACGCCTCTCTAAGTATTCTGGGATGTCGAACCGTTCCTCTCCTTTTACTTGTATTTTTTCCCTTTATTTCTCTTATGTAATAACGGCTCGCAACTTAGAAGTAGCCAACTATTAGTTATCAATAAAGAAAGTTTTTTCATGTTTTACTTGTAGAATTGTTTGTATCTCTCTCCTTTTACTCTTCACCCTAACGACGAGTTCGGAGTCCAACACTTAGCTCGACTCCACTTCGCAAGCTCGCTCTTAAGCAGGCTAGAAGGGGTTCGCCATTCAGAATTGCTCCCACAACCGTTGAACAAACTCTAACGACGAGTTCGGAGTCCAACACTTGGCTCGACTCCTCTTCGCAAGCTCGCTCTTAAGCAGGCTAGAAGGGGTTCGCCATTCGGAATTGCTCCCACAACTGTTGAACAAACTCTAACGACGAGTTCGGAGTCCAACACTTGGCTCGACTTCTCTTCGCAGGCTCGCTCTTAAGCAGGCTAGAAGGGGTTCGCCATTCAGAATTTCTCCCACAACCGTTGAACAAACTCTAACGACGAGTTCGGAGTCCAACACTTGGCTCGACTCCTCTTCGCAGGCTCGCTCTTAAGCGGGCTAGAAGGGGTTCGCCATTCGGAATTGCTCCCACAACCGTTGAACAAACTCTAATGATGCGTTCGGAGTCCAACACTTGGCTCGACTCCACTTCTCAAGCTCGCTATTAAGCAAGCCAAATGTGGTTCGCCCATAGAAGGAAGATTTGCTTCTGATTTTAAGTAGTGGTCAAAAGTTGGAGGAGTTATACTTAAACTAATACCAGCCAACACAGCATTTGAACATCAGAAGCAAAACAAACTTTTTTATTAAGAGCCCAAACAAGGCTGACACTACAACAGAGTTTTACAATAACTTGAAGAGCATAATACAACTCGTTTAGTGCTTCTTTGGAAGGAGAACACTTCGGTTTAGAGACACACGAGGGCGGCGTTGCCTAACCTCTGAGCTCGACTCTAAACCAGCGAAGCAAGACCCCCCTTCGCCACTGATTCTAGCTATGGCCCCAACCTAGGCGCCACTAGACGAGACAGCTACACCACTCTGAGCGTCAGCTGGGCTCCGCTTAGCGGCAGGTGAATGAGTCGCAAGTTCGTAAAACGAGTTCCTCTTTTGCTCTCTTCGCGAGTACACGACGTACTGCGAACATTGATCCTTACGGGTTGAGGTTTCAGCGATGCAATCTCCTCCCCTAGCTCGACGATCCTATCTCTCAGAATATCGCCCTCTACCGATACTTTGAAATGGGGAAGTTTAGACGAGCCTGCGACGTTACTGCTATCGGCCACAATACGACGGAAATGAGTCACTTCGATACCCCTGTCGATTGTGATCCTCCTCAGTTTGTCAATTCTTGCCATTATCTCGTCGCGCTCGGACATCAACTTCCCCACCCTCAAAGCTAACTCCTCTTCCTCCGCCGAATGTTCTTTCACCATTACCTCCAAATGACGAACCTCCGCTAGTAGTTCACTATTCCTTTGGTCGACATCGAAGAGCTCCTTACGAAGCAACTCTATCTCGCCTTCGAGACGAGTCTCTCGAGGTTGCTTCCGCAGTTGCCTCAACTCGCGAAAATACCCTCTCGCAGTTGCTTTGATGTCCTCCAATTTCAAGAAGTCGTAAAACGCTTTATCACGACTACGAGAAAGAGCCCGCTTCGTTTTCTTCAGCTCAGTACGAAGATGGGAGACCTCAATAATCGGACCCAACTCGACCTGAAAAGTGGAGGAATATCAAAAGAAGTCTTCAATACGTAAGGACACAATCCGAGCAAAAAGAGTTGAACACTTTGCAAAATTTCGAAATACTCAGCCAAAACACCAAAAAAGAAACCGTTTCATTAAAAGTCCAAGATTTACAAAAAGCGGTGGCCAGTCCGCAGTTAGGCATTACAACAAAAAAAGGTAAAAACAAGAAAATGAGAAGAGGCGACAAAGTCAGGGGTCGACCTCATCATCGCTCGGCACGGCTACAATCGCACCCTCGGTGCCCACCTCGTCTTCGGTGTTTTCGCCCTCCTGCCTAGGAGCGAGCACGGCTAGGTGCAGCGCTTCCTCACCCTCTACGGGGTCGTAGAAGTAGTAGGACGAGACGTCAAATCCGGGGTTCCGAGCGGCGATATGCTTCAGCGCTCGGCCGTACGCCTCCTCCATGTTGGTCAACATGTGAGCCTTGGCCTCGTCCCGAACTGCCTTCTCCGCGGCTGCCACCTTCGATGCATGATCGCTCAGGGCCTCCTCCGACGCCTTCAGAGCCTTAGACAGCTCCCTTTCGAGTTGAGCCTGTCTCCTTTTCCAGGGTCTCGACCTTGGAAGCCTCGGCGGCCGAGCTCCTCTGCGCCTCGGCGAGCTTAGCCCTTAGGTCGGCAACTTCGGCCTCGAGGGAAGCAGAATGCACCTGCTCGGCCTCCAGCTGTTTTACTGCCTTAGACCGTTCCGACCGTTCCCGGTCGTTCAGAACAGTCATCTCCTTTTCTTTGCTCGCGAACTCCTCAAGCAAATATTGAAGTGGCAGAGGGTCTACAAGCCATACAAAAAGCAGTTAAACACGAGCACAAAAACTTGGAAAAAATTTGAAGAAAGTCCTCTAGTACTTACCGACATGGTGTTCCGAGCAATCTGCATCGCGGCGTCACCAACTTCTCCCGCCATGAGCGCCGCCCGGTCTTTAGGGGTCGGCAGGTGCTTCACCGCCTGCATGCAGATGTTGCCGTCCCCTAGGAACCCGTCAACCTTCATCACCCGTCAATTGGAGACAAAGATGCACTTGTGCTCCTCGGTCAAGATTGCCTCTGCCTCAGCAGTGAGAGGCGGGACATCGAGGCCAGTGCCGCGCTAATGTTGAACGCTCCGCCTGAAGACCCTGGAGCATCTGTTCGCGGCATTGGGGTCGGCGCATCCGAGGTAGGTGGGGCGGACGGCACGACGAGGCCTTGATCGGGCTCGATCAGAGGAGCCTCAACAACCTGCCGCTCGGTGGTCGGAGAGACCGAGGGGATCTTGGGCGCTCGGCCGCCTTGAGGCCCGGACACGGTCCTCTTTCTCTTCCTCGCCTCCTGCTCGTTCGCCGCCTTGGCCTTCGCCATCAGACCCTTGTAGTCCATGCCAGGAGATTCTGCACCAACCTAGTGAAAACAGTTAGAAAAATTTTCCAAACCTCAAAGACAAAACAAGAATAGGAGAAGCGTACTAGGGTCGATCGGACTGAGACCCCCTCGGAATAAGGCCTCCTCGGTGATGTCTTTCCAACTGAGGGTCAGAAGCCCGAGCAGCTTCTCCACGATTTCTGCCTCTTCGTTGCTAAGCACGGGCTCTTTCTTCGCCCGCTTCGGAAGGCTGTCCCTCAACCACACCGTCGGGATCACCCATGGCTCGGGAGCTCGGACGAGGAAGTACTTCTCTTTCCAATGCTTGATCGAGTTCGGGTTCTCGATCAGCTTCACACCCTTCCTTGGCGAGAGGTAGTACCTCTGCTCAGTTTTGTTTGGTTGGCAAGGACAGTAGAGAATCCGAAGGATGAACATATTGGGCAAAGCGCCGAACTCCTGGCATTGAAGAACAAACGCCATAACGTGCCGCCAGGTGTTCGGCATTAGCTGAGCCGGACTCAAGCCGTACCACTGCAGCACCTTGATTACGAAAGGGTGCAGCGGCAGCCGAAGTCCGGCATTCAGGGAATCGGCGGGAAAAACGCACGTATCGGCCGAGGACGACATGCACGCTCAGAAGCCAGGGCCGGGGAGAAGGAGCCCGTACTCCGCAGGGATCCGGAACACACTTAAGATCCGATGCAAATCCACCTCGGTCAGGACCGAAGAGATCTGATCCACCTCAGAAGTTTCCCTCGGTTCGTTCTCCTCGATCGATTTGGCGGTGCCCTGCGTCACCCTCTCCAACAGATCTCCGGAGTAGCTCCGCACACCGCCAACGCTTGATAGAATGCTCGGATGCCGACCTAATTCCCTGCAGTCTTCGGGTGCTCGATTATCATTTCCACACCCTTGCCCTTGCTAGATCGGACCGCTACCTCCTAGAGAGGCTCTGCAACTTTCTCGCCTGTACTCAGCCTGACCGTTGTCTCTTCAGTCGGCTCGACGACCTCCTTCCCATTACCCTTACTCGGCCTCACCGCTCGGCTGACGCCTAGGTCTGAGGAGGGGGTCTCGTCCGTGGAAGAAAACTTAACCATTTTACAAAAATGAGGAGAGAGACTGACCTTGAAGTGACTAGTACGGTCGAAAAAGATCGCCGGAGCTTAAAACGCCTTGCCGCGACAGCTAGCAGCACCACCCAAGAGCTAAAAACTTCGCCGCTAAGGAGTAAAACCAAGAGTGAGAAAGTAAAAGTGAGAAATGAGGTAAAGTGTTGAGGGGGTGGAAACTTATACTAAAAGAGTCGCCTCTTGGGCTTCGTAACGTAAGGGCGCAACTCTTGGGCCTCCCTTGATGCGTTACAAAAGCCTAAATGACTAAGTAATGAAGAGCGGCAATTGTTGGCAAAGGAAGCAACGTTTCGACCCAAGTAAAACAGCTCGGCACCTCGGAACTAAGATCCGAGCTACAGGAGATCCGATCGCCACAACAAAGAGGATAGCTCGGATTCCGAGCAAGTGCCAATCCGAGCTACGAATTGGAGAAAAACGACTTCCCCCTCAAAATTCGCGTAATATTTCGATCAGACGGCTCAGATCATGCCAGCGCCAGTAAACGACAAGATAGTGTTTTCTTGGGAACTGAGCCAGCATCGAGATCTGTGCTATCATCCAACGGCTCCGATCGCCCCACGTCCCTCGGAACCAAGATCCGAGCGACAGGCGATCCGACCTCCACAACAAAGAGGATAGCTCAGATTCCGAGCAAGTGCCAATCCGAGCTACGAATTGGAGAAAAATGACCTTCCCCTCAAAATTTGCGAAATATTTCTATGAGACGGCTCAGATCATGCCAGTGCCACTAAACGACACGATAGTGTTTTCTTAGGAACTGGGCCAGCATCGAGATCTGTGCCATCATCCAACGGCTCCGATCTCCCTACGTCCCTCGGAACCAAAATCTGAGCGACAGGTGATCCGACCTCTACAACAAAGAGGATAGCTCGGGTTCCGAGCAAGTGCCAATCCGAGCTACGAATTGGAGAGAAACGACTTTCCCCTCAAAATTCGTGTAAGATTTCGATCAGACGGCTCAGATCACACCAGCACCACCAAACGACAAGATAGTATTTTCTTGGGAACTATGCCCGCCTCGAGATCCTCACCGAGATACGACAGCGCAGATCGCTCCACATCGCTCGAAATTCCGAGCCGAGCGACTAGCGATCCGAGCCACTCGCGCGAGGGAAAAACCGAGCCACTTCGCTCGGATTCCGAGCAAGTGCCAATCCGACCCTCAAAAGTGAAGAAAAACACTGCCGAGCATCTCCAACCATTAGATCATTGCGAAAACCGCACCTGAAATGATGGACGGTCCAGATTACGCCATGTCCACCAAACAACAAGATAGTGTTTTCTTGGGAACTGAGCCAGCATCGAGATCTGTCCATCATCCAACGGCTCCGATCACCCCTCGTCCCTTGGAACCAAGATCCGAGCGACGGGCGATCCGGCCTCCACAACAAAGAGGATAGCTCGGATTCCGAGCAAGTGCCAATCTGAGCTACGAATTGGAGAAAAACGACTTTTCCTTTAAAATTTGCGTAAGATTTCGATCAGACAGCTCAAATCATGCTAGCGCCACTAAACGACAAGATAGTGTTTTCTTGGGAACTGAGCCCGCATCGTGATCTGTGCCATCATCCAATGGCTCCGATCGCCCCACATCCCTCAGAACCAAAATCCGAGCGACAGGCGATCCGACCTCAACAACAAAGAGGATAGCTCAGATTCCGAGCAAGTGCCAATCCAAGCTACGAATTGGAGACAAACGACTTTCCCCTCAAAATTCGCGTAAGATTTCGATCAGACGGCTCAGATCGCACCAGCACCACTAAACGACTAGATAGTGTTTTCTTGGGAACTGTGCCCGCCTCGAGATTCGCACCGAGATCCGACGACACTGATCGCTCCATGTCGCTAGAAATTCCGAGCCGAGTGAGTAGCGATCCGAGCCACTCGCGCGAGGGAAAAACTGAGCCACTTCGCTCGGATTCCGAGCAAGTGCCAATCTGACCCTCGAAAGTGAAGAAAAACGCTGCCGACCATCTCCAACCGTTTGATTATTGCGAAAACCGCACCTGAAATGATGGACGGTCCAGATTACGCCACGTCCACTAAACGACAAGATAGTGTTTTCTTGGAAATTGTGCCTGCCTTGAGATCCGCACCGAGATCCGACGGCACAGATCGCTCCACGTTGCTCGGAATCCCGAGCCGAGCGACTAGTGATCCGAGCCACTCGCGCGAGGGAAAAACCGAGCCACTTAGCTCGAATTCCGAGCAAGTGCCCATTCGACCCGCAAAAGCAGAGAAATTGCTGCCGAGCGACCCTGTCCATCCGATCTTTCATAAATTCACGCCCGCACAAGATCAACGGTCCAGATCGCGCCACGCCATAATTCGGTATTTTATTTATTAAAATCGTTTTATTTATTTAAAAATTGCGAAAAAATGATTAAAAATCAGAAAAATTAATTTAAAATCCTAGAATATAAATATAAATTCGGGAAAATATTTTTAAGCCCCGAGTAAATAATTATTGCCTAGGACCATTTATTAAGACCCCCGAACGACGAATCGACACTTCGCAAAATTAAGTAAATATTCCGAAAAAATAGATAAAAATCACTAAATGACTAGAAGAGCTCAAGAACAACTCAGAGCACGCAACTAACTTCGAAAATCACCATACTGCCTCCTGCAAATATTCGAAACCTTCCATTTGGAATCTGATACAACTCCGCCAGCCATTAAATCAGTAAAACTACTCCTCAATGGCTGATCAAACTCAGTCTTCGGGAGTGGGGGGCTCGTGATATGGCTAAAAATGGGGTTAAATCGGAACCGTCCAAATCAGGAACGAATCTTAAAACCTAGGGGTAAAATGGTAATTTTGTCTACCAATGGGTCCGAAGTGGGTCCTGGGTCTTTTCCCCAAAGACCCAATAACCCGCGAACGGATCCACCTCAACTGGGTACGGGTCCCAACCCGAAATAAACTCAGTCCAGCAGGATAGAATTAGGGTTTCTGATTAATACTAATCAACAGCCCTGATTCACATCTGTCCTTTCACTGGGGATTAGGGATTACATTCTTTATCTGATCACAGAGATTACATTCCTAATCTGACCCCAACGGCGGTTATAAATACCCCCCATCCATCACCATTAAGAGGTAATCAATCTTTTGCCAATTTACGCTCTCTCATAATCATTCCTGATTACTGACTTGAGTGTCGGAGGGTGCGTCGCCGGGATCAACCCCGGTGTCTCGCACTTTTGTAGGTGAACGGCGGGAGTCAGCGGTCAAACTCCGGCGGAACAGGTCCAGGTTTGCTATTTAGATTTTCCAAGAATCCACAAATACTATCTGTTTGTCCCCACACCAGATTTAGTGGTAACAGTCACGCTACAGGATATTGCAGTCACCACTTGTCTTCCCATCAATGGACATGTCGTCAATGGGACCATGGACTTCGATCCAAAGTTTTTAGACCCGGAATACCTTAATGTTCTACCCGAGCATACTGTAATGATCGGGAATTTCATTCGGTTGAAATGGTTGAAGGAAACTTTCAAAGACAAGATGAATGATGATTCTACCGATTTCGAAGTGGAGTGCTACAGTAGGGCATACATAACATTAGCATTATTATAACCATCATTAACATTCACATCATTAACATTCCCCTCATATATATTAACATCTGCATGCTCATCCTCTACCTCAACCGTTTCTTTTTCATCTTCATCATCTTCTAATAATTCGTTGTTAACGGTAGCATGGTCGAATATTTCAAAAACATTGTAATTTTCAACATAATCTTTAATCAAACTAGGTTGACGTGGCAACTCATATTCTGTAGGATTTGAGCTAGTTGAATTTTTTAACGTGTCTTCTTGTGAGGACGCTGGGGTTGCATGTGATTCATGAACTGGGTTGGAACTCATCTCATGTGTCGACACTTTACGTATGAAGCTTGAACTAGGATTAACATGTGGTTGAATATTAGTAATTTTGATTTGCTGAATATACAACTACAATGTAGACCAACTAAAATTGGGATAAAGTGTCCTTGCAATCATGTACTTTAGAGCATTATTATTAGCTACGGGCACTGTCGTAAAATATAGACCTTCTCCTTTTTCCGCTGCATAGTGAGCAAAAATTTTAACACTCAATTCAACTCTATCCCAATTAGTAACTTGATAGACTTTTTGACTAGTTCTTCCATTATAATATTACGAGGTGCCCAAGTTATTTCATGATCAACGGCACTATAACAACAATCTAGCTTTGGGTCACAAATTATTTCACCACCAAAATATAACCAAATAGGAATATCATAATTCATACTTGTACACAAACATATAAATATACGAGTCGTTATCTAATCACAAATAAAACATACACGGTTGTACAAGAGAATGAGTTCTACAAATAATACATTCAAAACAAGTCAGAAGATTGAACAATTATCAGTGTGGGGAAGATGACGTAGAGAACGTATGAGATCACTAACGATGATGCTCGATTTCTCGATTTCAAAAATTTATGGGGTTTTGAAAGATGGGTTTGAGGTTTTGAAAGTTGGTGGATAGAGGGTTGGGAGAGTTGAAGTGACTTTCTCGACTAGTTATTCCATTGTAATACTACGAGGTGCACAATTTCTTTAGGATCAACAGCATTATAACAGCAATCTAGCTTTGGGTCACGAATTATTTTACCACCAAAATATAACCAAATACAAATATCATAATTCATACATGTACATAAACATATGAATATACGAGTCAT
The DNA here is from genome assembly GCA_017893485.1 of Hemerocallis citrina. NCBI lineage: Eukaryota > Viridiplantae > Streptophyta > Magnoliopsida > Asparagales > Asphodelaceae > Hemerocallis > Hemerocallis citrina. The sequence goes on along the minus strand of CM030363.1, from coordinate 121,185,256 downwards.
TATCTATTCACAAATAAAACATACACGGCTGTACAAGAGAATGAGTTCAACAAATAATACGTTCAAAACAAGTCAGAAGATTGAACAATTAGGTGTGTGGGGAAGATGACGTAGAGAACGTATGAGATGACTGAAGACGAAGTTGGAGATGATGCTCGATTTCTCGATTTCAGAATTATATGGGGTTTTGAAAGATGGGTTGGAGGTTTTGTGAGTTGGAGGATAGAGGGTTGGGAGAGATGAAGTGAAGTAGAAGAGATTTTAGAGGAATTTTGTGGGTGAGATGTCAAATCTGAGAGCTAGGATTTTTGGTTTCGGAGTTAGGAGTGAGAGTGCAGAGAGATGAAGTGAAGGATGAGAGAGGAGCGACTTGGTTTTAGAAAAAAACTCTAACTAAACTCAATGTTTCGAACAACGAGTCTAGTTCAATCAGGCTCGTTGTTCGAAACAATGAGTCTTGTTATACTCTTTTGGGACTTGGCGAGATTTCTCCAAGTACTGGAGAAATTTCTACAACTAAACTCATTGTTTCAAACAACGAGCTCAATATCAAATAACTCGTTGTTTGAGTCTGTTTGGTAATTAGTTTCAAAAATGTGTCAGTTTGGTATTTATTTTCAAAAAGTGGGTCATTTGGGAAATAAATCAAGGATAGGTCACAATAAATAATTTATTATTATTATTATTATTATTATTATTATTATTATTATTATTATTATTATTATTATTATTATTATTATTATTATTATTATTATTATTACTACATGCATGTATCGAAAATTGTGCCGTAATCTCTATTACTACGTGGTCCCATGCAAACCCTAATTAGTTTAGGCACCTCCAGCTTGCCACTTAATTCCCCTTTTTCTTCATGTAGTTGGGGCACACTTTCCTTTTGCGCCTCTTCTCTTCTATCAACTGTAACGAAAGGAACTTTTCAGGATCATCCAACAACTGCAGAGAAAGGCAACATACATGCAGCTGGTAAAGAGAAATGAAAATAAAAGCTGGCTTCGGGCAATTCATGAAAATTCCTTACATACCCTTCTTTTCGAACTCCATTTCTTAAATCGACATTCAAAATCAAATTTGATGGAAAATCTTACTGGTTTAGTAAAAAAAAAATTACTCAAAGATAATAGACGCCACTGTATTTTGTTAATGAGAAAATAACGAAAAAATAGTTTATAGTAAATAATACCCCTTAAGTCAAATAAATATAAAAAAATTAAATTACAAATATAAATAAATATATAGATAATCCTGCTTACTGTTCATCGTCTTTTCCTCCTTTATTTATCTTTTGCATATTCGCCCTCCTTCATGCACATAGCTTCAAAATCTTAGTTCAAAATATGGTGATCCTTCGGCGCAACGAAGGTCCCTTTTTCGCCCTTTATCTAGATCTGACTAAACTAACATAAAAGAGGAAATTTTGGTAATTTCTATGTGGGAATTTGATGGGTGTGAAAGAAAGTCTATTTGTAATTAGGGGTATTGAAGTAAATCTTTTGCTTTCCTTTTTCGTTTTGTAAAAATGACCCACTTTTCAAAGTATTTACCAAACTAACTTACTTTTGAAACTATTTACCAAATTGATCTATTTGCTGTTTCAAACCATTAGTGTAGCTCTATGATTTTCTCCAACACTTGGAGAAATTTTAAACATGCAATTTCTACATAAAATGTATACAACTACACTCACTATCTGAGATAGCGAATTTATTTGAACTAGACTCGCTATCTTAGATAGAGAGTATAGTTGTACTCATTTTTCAGAGAAATTTTAAACATGAAATGTACACAACTACACTCGCTATCTGAGATAAGGAGTCTAGTTCAAATGAACTCGCTATCTCTGTAGTTGTACTTATTTTTTAAGAAAAATTTTGAACATGAAATGTATACAACTACACTCGCTATCCCAGATAGCGAGTTTAGTTCAAATGAACTCACTATCTCAAATAGCGAGTGAAGTTGTCCACATTTTTCAGAGAAATTTTCAACATGCAATTTCTACCTGAAATATAATAATTAAACTCATTTTCTCAAATAGCGAGTCTATTTCAACTGACCATAGATAGCGAGTGTAGTTATACTGATTTGTTTAGATAAATTTTAAATATGCAATTTCGTCTGAAATATAAAGACCTATACTCATAACCAGAGATAGCGATGTTAGTTGAACTAGACTCGCTATTTCATATGGCAAATATATTAATATGGTAAATAGTTTCGAAAGTGGGTCAGCGTGATAAATACATTCAAAAAGTGGGTCATTTTGGATAAAAAATCTACTTTTTCTCTCTCTCGCTAACTTTCTGGACCCCACCGGTGATTAAATTCAGGATCCAAATTCCAAAAGGAATGATGTTGTCTAGAAAGACAGAAGTACAGGAGCTACAAGTATCTAGGCTTGCTTTTTTCATGTATGTGCATGGAGGATTTGTTATATCTATTCCAACTAGCTGCAGGGAAACCTGCCAGTGAAAATGATGGCTAGTTTAATTTTTTCTTCTTATCCTTTTTGCTGTCTGCATGGCTGAAATTGTTGTACAATTGTTAAAATTATTTATCTCTAGTACTATAATGGGAGAAAGCCTTAGTCCTTAATTCAATCCGTGCAACGCACGTGTTGATAAATTTTTTTTTTCCCCTTTTTATTCTCCCCCACCAAAAAAAATTTCCCTCACATGCAAATCACGTATTTTTTTTCCCTTTTCATTCCCCCCCTCAAAAAAAAAAAAATTTCTACGTGCAAAGCACGTGTATAATACTAGTTTATATTTAATGAGGAATGTTGTCTCTATCATGGTTTTTTTTTTTATCGATGGCAGTCGGATATGGCAGTCGGG